>CANTUV010000074.1:0-10000000 GCA_947685225.1 Garcia nutans
CATCGAAGAGTATCCAACTCATTTAGGGATCAAGCACTTTTTCAAATATTCCAAATATCAATAACCTCACTGAGTCAATTGAAAAATGATGGTAATGGGGTAACACTATTGTGATGCATTCTTCTCCTTCCCCAACCCTCTTCTGGTTGTCCCCTTTGCTATATTCCTGCTAAGGTTTTGGTTATTTATATTCTGCTGATTTGGATTTTGTGGTTACAGTTGCAAGTCGATTGCAAGAGTTGGCGCTTTCCCTTTCACTCAAATGTTTATCATTTGATTTTGTTGGGACATCAATTGATGAAAGTTCAGAGGAATTTGGCACTGTTCAGGCACTGTTACCTACTTTACTAATGAATGAATATTTTTTTGTTATAGTCAAACATGTTTCAATATTAAATTGTGAAATTGTATGTAAATATCTTGGTACTTCTACAGATTCCATCATCTTGGAGGCCAGTCTTTGAGGATCCATCGACATTGCAGATGTTTTTTGATTATTACGCTATTACTACAGATCTTCTCTCAAAGGAGGTTAGTTCCAGCATTGCTTCTTGTCTTCAATTTATTTTTTCCACACTTAAGCGTCTTAGATCGTTTCTGGTTTAGTTGCCTAGATTGTGAAGTGGCATCTTTCTTGCAACATGTTTATCATTGAGATGTGAGAGCCAGTTTGTCTAATTTAAGTAATAAACCGGCACATGTTTTATTTATATGCTTGTCTGTTTTAGTAATTTTGTCATTGAAAAGTCAATCATGGTTGTTGTGGAAATACATTGCATGGAACCTTTTATTTGTTTTCTCATGCTTTGATAATGAATTGAATTCATAGTGTTAAGATAAAGGCAAAATGAATTCCCCCCCCCCCCCCCCCCCCCCCCCGTCTTAGTTTGGATTTGAACCTGTCCCACCTCACAATCTTGTTTCTTTTTAATAAATGAGATATTTGGCTATGGCTTCTTCGTTATATATCAGGCTCAAATTGATTATGCTTGCGTCTATCTTCAAGTCTATGCTTTGAATGACTAACTGTATATTGCTGTTTGCTTTTATGTACATTGAAGGATTGCTGTATTTCATGTATTTGTAGGTCTGAGAGTTAGAGAATTGACTTGTAAACTTTTCTGTTAGTCACTATTTTTTCAAAAAACTATTTTGAAATGTGGGTTCTGCTCTTGGTTCTCATTTTTTAGAATTGTTGTTTACCTTTTCTTTGTAGGCATTGGAGTGCCTGGTCCGGCTAGCATCTGTGCGACGCTCTTTGTTTACAAATGATGCTGCCCGTTCTAAGTTTTTGGCACGTTTAATGACAGGAACCAAAGAAATCCTACAAACAGGACAAGGTGGTGTTGGGTTTGTTAATTTCATATATCCTTCTTGTATATTACTTTCGTGCTACTCAGCATTCATGTGTGAAGTTGTTTTATAAAATTCCATTCAAATATTTTGTTTTCTTTTGTTCTTAATCTTGGCTTTCATGCCTTTGTGTCTCTCTCTGTCTTATTCATTTGGCTTCTCATTCGCTTATTTGTGGACTGGGATCAGGTCTTGCTGATCATGATAATTACCATGAATTTTGTCGTCTCCTTGGGCGTTTCAGAGTGAACTATCAGGTATTTTATTTTTCTGTGTTTTGACCTCAGTTTTCACTTTTATCTTGCAATTCATTTTTTCATATTTCAAAGCTTTTGAGTTGACTTCGAGCTTGTCGATTTTTGTGCATGTATATGCTTGTGAACTTACTCGTTGGCCTACAATTTGTTTTCATTTGACAGCAACATGAAATCATATGGCTGTTTTGATCTAATACCATGCATGTGTATGAATTCTTCATTTATTGAACTGCTTTGTCATACAAATCATATTAATATGTACACGCTGAATAAAATCTGATTAATTTTACAGTTCCTCAAAAATATATTTATTTTTTATTTCTGGTCATTTGTTTTAGTTGCAAATTGCAATTGGAAAAAAAAAGGTACATGTGATCCTCGATTATTTTAATTTTACCGGATACATGAATTTTAGAGTTCACCACATGCATGTATGCCTTTTGCAGAACTCAATATATGGGATTTGTACTCATGCTGTCATCATTGTTAATTGTTGGCACTTAAAAGAGTCTGGTAGTGTGTAGTGTTTATTGCATATCTAAATCTGCTTTTTTTCCTCCTTCACACCTCTAGGTATTGATTATTGCGGCTTTCAGGAGTTGATTTAAAGTGTTATCTCTTTCTTTTAAATTGGATTTCCACAACACCATATATTGGCAATTCAATGTTCTCTTAAAATTTTCACTATGTCAAGCAAATAAAGTTGTTGTTGACTTATCCCAATTTGGAGAGATTTTTCATGTGTATATTTTCTGTTATTTGGTGACATCTTATTCATGAATTTCAGGTGTTATTCTTTAATTTCCTTGCTTCGAGTCCATAAGTGTGACTCTTCTTGTTTGCAACTTCTGAAATTTTGTTGCAGTTATCGGAGCTTGTGAATGTGGAAGGTTATGGCGAATGGATACAATTGGTAGCTGAGTTCACTTTGAAGTCTTTGCAGTCTTGGCAGGTTGACTGGCATTTTTAACTGTATTTTTTAGTTAAAAATATGATGAATAATCATGTGTAGCTTTGTTTTATGCGTAGTTATATCTAGTTCTTTTATAGATTATCAAGGAACATTAATTATTTTCTTTATAGAACCTGGAATCTATATTCATGGTCAGTAATGCATCCTGCTACTTAAACGCTGATTAAGTTTATGTCTTACCAGTGGGCGAGCAGCAGTGTATACTACCTTTTAGGGTTGTGGTCTAGATTAGTGACGTCAGTACCTTATTTGAAGGGTGATGCACCAAGTTTGCTTGATGAATTTGTTCCCAGAATTACTGAAGGTTTTATTACATCAAGGTTTAATTCTGTGCAGGTATGCTTTTTGCTGTGGAATGATTGTTAATTCTTTCAAGTTCAGTTAAAAAAAGGTTTTTATTGCTGCTGCTTTTTTGTTTTGTAGGCTGGATTCCCAGTTGATCTCTCTGACAATCCATTAGACAATGTGGAACTTCTTCAGGATCAGCTAGATTGTTTTCCTTATCTCTGTAGATTCCAGGTTCAATTGCTATATGCATACCCTGTTACCTTTTTAGCTTCAATATCTCTATGTTCGACTCTCCTTTATGGTACTGTTTTTATTACTGAATTGTGTATTCATGAAATTCCTGTTGTCACCAAGTGTGTGGTTTCTGTAATTTGTTAAAACTTTATTGGCCTAAAGTTTCCCCTCTTCCTCCCTCCCTTTCTCTCTTCTTTGCAGTATGAAAGCAGTGGTTCATATATAATAAACATAATGGAGCCTATTCTGCAAGCATACACGGTATGGTAGTTTGTAACAGATTGAAGTGCTTTTAGAATGTCAAAACTTGCGCATTAATTAATGATGTCATTCTAAATCTTGATTCTGAATGGCTTACATAGGAAAGAGCAAGAGTACAGACAACTGATGTGAATGAACTCTCTGTTATTGAGGCAAAGCTTGCTTGGATAGTTCACATAATAGCTGCCATTCTTAAAATAAAACAATCTACTGGCTGTAGGTAATTTTGTTTTCCCTTTCTTTTTATTTATCATTTTCTTTTAGGAGTGGCATCATTCTTCGCTGTGGCAATTATCAATGTGTTTGTTACTTGCCTAATGCAGTATGGAATCACAAGAAGTGCTTGATGCAGAACTTTCAGCTTGTGTTTTGCAATTAATAAATGTTACTGACAGTGGGCTCCATAGCCAGGTATGTGATCAGGAACAACCTATTTATTTGGCATGTTGTTTGCATGAACTTTTTCTATGAAATTATCAATTTGCCATACCTGGATCTGTTATTTGATTGATTGTGCTCTTACCTTTTTTGATGAAAACATGGTGAAACTTTCTTGGAGCTTTTCTTTTTGAGATTTAGGAATGGAACTAAATTATGCTACTGAGCAGTGGTGGGCCTACAGCCATTGTTAGGGGGGACCCTCCCCCCTCCTCTTCCCCAGTTTTTGTATGTAAAAAATTTATAATTAAATCTACTCTAAATTATACTAAATCATAAAATAAAAAGAGTATTTTGAAATTCAGTTCAAACAAAAATAAATTATTTATAATAGCTAGAAAATGTGCTTTTCTTTGTCTTTAACCACCCTCCCACCCTCACACCCCCGTCCTCCAATTTTGTCCTCCTCCTCTCCTTTCCATTCAAGCATCTTTTGCTTTGTTACCAATTTATTATATTAAATTCAACCAATTCCACAATAAGAATTCCAAGCAGGGCATGGTTGTGATTTTCTCATGTTGACAATGTGACAGAGATATGGTGAGTTGAGTAAGCAAAGACTTGATCGAGCAATTCTCACCTTCTTTCAGCATTTCCGTAAGTCTTATGTTGGTGATCAGGCTGTGCTCTCATCCAAGGTAATGATGTTTCTCAGTCTTCTATATCTGATTCTATTTTTCTTAGTATCCTCAAGTCCTTGTCTTTCTTTTGCAGCAATTATATGCTCGCTTGTCTGAGCTTCTTGGACTACATGATCATATGGTATTATTGAATGTGATTGTTGGGAAGATTGCTACTAATCTCAAGTGTTACACACAGGTGATTGTTTAATTCATGAACATGTATCTTGGTTTGTGTTCATTATAATGATTATGGCTGCTAATGATATGTTTCAATTTATGCTTATTCCAGAGTGAGGAGGTCATTGATCATACTTTAAATTTGTTCTTGGAGTTGGCATCTGGGTAAGTATCCCTCAGCATTTAGAATATGGCTTTCTGCCATTTTATTTTTGATAAATTAATATATCTGCCTCAACATATTGCTTGATTATCACTCTTTTTTTATTTGTTTGTTTTCTATTTTTTACAGCTATATGACTGGAAAACTACTTCTGAAATTGGATGCTATTAAATTTATAGTCGCCAATCATACTGTAACTTTCAGTTCCAATATGTTTCTTATTTGGTTCATTGTGATGCTTTTAACTTATTTCTTAAAATTTTGATTGTTCATCAACTTATTTTTGCTCTCTCTTTTAACTTTTAGAGGGAGCACTTCCCTTTTCTTGAAGAATTAAGATGCTCTCGAAGTAGAACAACGTTTTATTACACTATTGGTTGGTTAATTTTTATGGAGGACAGTCCTGTGAAATTCAAGTCTTCAATGGACCCGCTTTTGCAGGTATGCCTTTGTGTGCATGCATGTGCGAGCTTTTGGAACTGCATCCTGTCCTAGACTTCAAAATTGTTAATCTTCTACTAGGAGACTTTCTCTTGTTAGTAGTATTAAATATACCTCTATAAATACTTGTGTAACCTACTATCTTTATCTAGTTTTGAGAATGGAATCATAAGAATTTGATTTGAAAGGCTTAGTGCCTATTTGTTCTGTTGTATCTTTAGTTTCATTCTTTTGTTGTTACTGGTAAAGTATCGCAGGTACTCTATGGACAGCCTCCAACACTATTTTCCGTATTCTCCAATTTTCTTCCCTAGTTTTGCATCATTTTCTTTCGTTGCACACTTGTAAGACCTGCAGGTCTTTATGCTGCATTTTAAAATCTTACCTGCTCATGATTTTGCATCATCACCATCATTGATTCATTGTGGTGTATTTATTATTTCTTTAGTGTCCTCTTTGGTTGAATTTAATCATCAAGATATTTGTTTATGGGATCTTAGGTCTTTCTCAGTTTGGAATCAACACTAGATCCCATGTTTCGAACTGATTTGGTGAAGTATGCTCTCATTGGGTTGATGAGGGATCTCAGAGGCATCGCAATGGCTACAAATAGGTCAGTTTTTGATGTCTCGATTTATTTACTTGTGATGAAGGCTAAATTTATATGTCCTCTTTTCCATATTTTTCAGTCGCAGAACTTATGGGCTATTATTTGATTGGCTATATCCTGCTCATTTGCCACTTCTCTTGAAAGGAATCTCTCATTGGGCAGATACACCTGAGGTATGGTGATATCGTTTATTTATTTATTGACATTTATGTAACTATAATATAATATCAAAAATAGACCTCTTTTGATCTTTTGATAGGGAGTGCTTTCATGTTTGCTATATAGACTTGTTTAATTAGGATGACATGTCACTTTATCTGTTGGCTAAACATGTTTTTGGCAAATTTTATGCTACTTGTCAGTGCAATATCTGTCCATCTTACAAGTGGCCATAAGTTATTCAGGCCACTTGATTGTGACATTGCACTAAAAATGCATTAGACACAGATGGTGGTGCCTCATGCATTGCTTTAAACATTGACCCTGAAAGATCAGGTTAAGCGGCTGAGGATGACAATTATATGGTTGTCTTTAGTGGTAAGCGTGGTTAACAGGCTCTAATGCTTGGATTTAAGGAACTCTGGGAAGGTCTTGGAGTTTAGTTTTACATTGCCAAAGGTGCTTTTCCTGTTCTTATGTCATTGGTTATAGACTTACATGCCTAGTCTTTCCAAAATGTTATGTCATACATCATTAGTTATAGACTGTATCTGATTTCATTAGGTTATTCTTTTCAGGCAAATAAGATACTTCATTATTCAAGTCCAGAATCAGTATTTATTGGTATTTAATGCCATTCAATAATCAGTGTTTCTTACCTGTGGGATTAAATGTCTGGTTGGATACTGCAGGTTACTACACCATTGCTGAAATTCATGGCTGAACTTGTATTGAACAAAGCCCAGCGCTTGACGTTTGACTCTTCTTCTCCTAATGGCATTCTCCTCTTCCGGGAGGTCAGCAAACTCATTGTATCCTATGGGACCAGGATTTTAGCAATTCCAAATGCTGCTGATATATATGCCTACAAGTACAAAGGAATATGGATTTGTTTAACTATTCTTTCTCAAGGTTAGGCTACAAGTCTCCTTTTACTTCTGTGAATGTCTGATTTCTTTGAACTATACTTGTTAAAAGTTGCATGTTTTTCATGCTTGTCTTTTAATTTGAGCTTATTGTAATTTTTTGCACAATTGAAGTTTAAACAAAAACTATGCCTGGAGAGGTTTTTGAATTCCTTTCTGTTGATGAATGATGCATTTGCAATGCTTCCGCACCAATATTATACCTTTTTCTCTTGTCATCATAACAAATATCGTTGCCCTTCTAATTCACTGTTTATGTTACACTTATTTTCTGTATGAACATTTCATGTGTATCACGTATTTTAGATTTATTTCTCTTGATATTATAACAAATATCATTACAATTTTAATTCACTGTTCATGTATTACACTTTTAATACTGTTTATGTTTGGTCTTTAAGTCCTTAATATCTATGTTTTTCTATTACCTTGTTTCTGCAACTTTATTTTGGTATCTTCTGCTGAGCATTTCTTTTTCTAGGAAAGTTATGTGCTACTTTGTCAAACAATACAAATTGAGTCCTCATGGATTCTTTGACTTCTAATTTTGGCGAATGTAGTGGGTGGGTTTAATTTTTCTGATTTTCCCACTTTTAGTAGCTCTTATATAGCTCCATATACATGGATGCGCCACTCCTCCAGTTTTTTTTTTGATGAATTTGTTATTAAAATAAAGAGAGTTTAGAAAGAGACCTCTACTTGAGAGAATAAGCTTGTTGAGAAACCTAATGAGCGACAAATTTGAGAGAAAGAGAGACTAAGAAGAGGTATTTGAAGTCTGATACATTTAGCTTGATTATTCCCTCAAGCTTGATGGGAATTTATACTAGAAGAGTGCTACAAAAAATAGAATGACAGTCAAATAACAGCTGTGATACAATAGCTAATAGCTAACCTAATTTATAGTTGACAACTAACATGTTTTACAGCCTAAAATCATGCATATCACAACAATAAGCTAATTATTTACAACAATAAGATTGACAATAATGCAATAGAATATTATAATTAAATACATATCTAATTTAGTGACATCCCCTCTCAAATTGATGGTGGTTGATCAAGAAGCATCAATTTGCCCACAAGAAAAGAATGTCGTTGATGAGTCAAGGCTTTAGTAAACACATCAACAATCTGTAAAGTAGTGGAAAGATGAGGAAGGAAGATGATCTGACGGTCTACAGCCTCACGAATTGAATGACAGTCTACTTCAATATGCTTTGTGCATTCATGATAAACAAGATTAGTTGCGATTTGAATGGCACTAGTGTTGTCCACATGAAGAGGCGTAGAACCATTTTGAGGAAAACCAAGTTCAGCCAACAATCCACGAAGCCAAACTATTTCAAAATACGCAGTGGACATGGCACGATATTCTGGCTCAGTCGAGGATTTGGAAACATGATCTTGCTTCTTACTTTTCCAGGATAGCAGTGAAGAACCCAAAAACATATACCAGCCTGTTACTGAGCAGCGGGTATCTGGACAACCAGCCCAATCGGCATCATTAAAGATATCTAAGCGAGGACAAGAACTAGCAAAAAAAAAAGAAAACCACGAGTAGGTGTTCCTCGAAGATATCTAATAATACGACGAACAACAACTAGATGAAGATGACGAGAAGCATGCATAAATTGACTGATCTGTTGCACAGCAAATGAGATATCAGATCGGGTGTGAGTGGGATAGATCAGGCTACCAACCAATTGTCGAAACATAGTAGGATCAGGTAGGAGATCACCCTCTGTACTCCGATATTTCACATTAACTTCCATAGGGGTATTCACAGATTTGGAATCCTGGAGACCTGCTAAGGCAATTAAATCTTGAGTATATTTGTGTTGATTCAGGAAGATTCCGGAAGAGTTATTATGAACCTCCAGTCCCAAAAAAATAAGTGAGTTGACCAAGGTCCTTCATATGAAAGGATTTCTGTAGATGATGTTGAAGTTGTGAAGTCAAGATAGAGTCGTTGCCAGTAACAATAATATCATCCACATAAATAAGTAGAAAAACAACACCAGTTGAAGTCTTGCGAAGAAACAGAGAGGAATCATACTTACTTTGTACAAAGGAAAAACGAAGCAAAGTGGATTGAAACTTTTCAAACCATGCATAAGGAGCTTGTTTCAAACCATACAGAGACCGCTTCAACTTACATACAAGAGAAGAAAAAGAAGATAACAAACCCGGTGGAGGGCGCATGTAAACATCTTCCTTGAGATCGCTATGCAGAAAGTCATTTTTGACATCCATTTGACAAAGTGACTAGCCTTGGGAGGCTGCGATAGAAAGTATTGTACGCATTGTGGTCATCTTAGCGACTAGAGCAAAAGTTTTCTCATAGTTTACCCCATACTCCTGTTTGTTACCAAGGACAACCAGTTGTGCCTTATAGCGGTCTAGAGTGCCATCAGAGAGAAGCTTAATTGAGTAGACCCATTTGCAACCAATTGCTTGACCATTAGAAGGACACGATACCATATCCCAAGTATGATTCTCCTGAAGAGCCGCAAGTTCCTCATCCATTGCCTTCCGTCAGCAATCATGTTTCACAGCCTCTGAATAGCAATTGAGAATAGGAATAGAAGACAAAGTAGCATGAAGAGAGATATGAGAAGCCATACCGATCAGGAGGACGAGAAACTCTAGTAGAGCGTCTGAGACTTGGTGCAGAAGGGTCAGAATCTGTAGCAACTGTAGATGTCATGTCAGGCTTATTCAGTTGAACATGCTCAGATGTTGAGTCAATATGTGGGCGAGGCAAAGTTGGGCGATGTCGAGAATTCACAAATCCAGGTTTGAATCGTGTAGGAGTATAAGACAGATTATCAAAGCAAGGAAGAATACTAACTTCAGGCAGTGACACAGTGTGTGCGGGAAAGAAATATTTATGCTAAAAAAAACATGACGAGAGATATGAATTTGATTAGAAAAGAGATCATAACACATATAACCTTTATGTGAAACACTATAATCCATGAATGCATATTTAACAGACTGTGCAGAAAGTTTATGACGTTCATGTGAAGATAAATGAACGAAACAAACACATCCGAAAGTATGCAAATCAAGGTATCTAGGATATTGATTAAAAAGACGATAATATGAAGAATCGAAATTTAGAACCTGTGAAGGTAAGCAATTAATTAAATAAACTGAAGTTGATAAGGCCTCAACCCAAAACTTAGAAGGAACTGAAGAATCAATTAATAAAGTACGAACCATGTCTAAAAGATGGAGATTTTTTCGCTCTGCTACTCCATTTTTGTTGGGGAGTATAAGGACAAGAGCGTTGAGAAATGATACCTTTTTTTTTTGTAAGAAGGCATGAAATTCATTGGACATATATTCTCCACCTGAATCAGATCTCAAGACTTTAATTCCTGTAGAGAATTGTGTTTCAACATAGGCTACAAATGATGTGAAGACAGAAAAGACCTCATATTTGAAGCACAAGAAATAGACCCAAGTATATCGACTATAATCATCAATGAATGTCACAAAATACTTGTACTGAGCATGTGAAATAATACGTTTAATGCCCATACATCACGATGAATAATATCAAAGCATTTTTGTATACGACTTCCATGAGAAGGAAAAGGAAGAGTTTTTCTCTTACCTAATTTGCATGTAGAACATTCAATAGAAAAATTAGGAGAAACATGATCTTTATTTCCCAACAAACTAGAATTTAGTAAATGAGACAAAATAACAGAATTTGGATGACCTAAACGTTTGTGCCATATTGTACTTTTATTATTAACCGTAAAACAAGCTAAAGACAGATAACTAAGAATGGAAAAATTTAAAGGAAACAATCTCCCAACTTTGGGCCCCTTCGCTAGTATTTTCCCAGACACCTGATACTGCACAACACAACCATCACGAGAAAAATGAACATCATAGTTATTATCAACTAGCTGACCAACCGAATTAAGGTTAGAAGAAAGCTTAGGAGATACAAAAACATCCCGAAAAGTGTAACTAAGATCCCTAATATCATGAATAGGCAAACAACTTTCATTGGCAATTTGTAGATCCGTGGTACCATTATATGAGCAGACATTATGAAGAGCATCAAAAGAACTAGTCATATAATTAGAAGCACCCGAGTCAACTAGCCAAGTTGAGGATGAAAAGGTTTGCTTACCTTGGAATCCGAAGGCGGAAAGGGCTGAAACAATCATCTGTTGCACCATATCAGGAGTGAGAGTATTATGTGCTACTGTAGGGGGTGAAATTTCTGAGGCTGTATAAGCAGTAGCAGTAGTTTTTCGATTTTGAGGTCGAATAGGATAATCTTTAATAATATGACCTGATTTCTTGCAATAGTTGCAAAATTTTTTAGAGCAATGTAGAGCAATATGACTGTACTCCTTGCAGCTGTAACATTGAACCTTGCTCATATCCTTACCCTGTCCTCTCCTTTGAGCTGCATATGCTACTGGATTAAGTGGAACTGACTGTAATGTAGCTTGAGTGAGGAGACGCTGCTCTTCTCGAAGTAGTTCACCAAAGCAATCATCCAAAGAAGGAGAAGGAACACAGTTCATGAGATTGGAGCGAGTGATCTCAAATTCTGGTCGCAGCTTCATTAAGAACTGATCTCTTGCTTTGTTCATGAACCTCCTGTACAACAGAGAGAGAAGCATTTGGTATTGTGTTATGGTCCCGAGTTACGGATTTGGTTATGGGTCTGTGGGTTAAGGGTGTGGCAGGTGTTTGAGTGTTTGGGTTAAGGGTTTTCTTTTTACGACCTATGGTGACAGAAAATTCAGGCTCTAAAAGAGGGAACCTGGAACCCCTTGAGGCTTAAAGTGCACAAAGACTTAATTGAATTTTGAAGCTTGCTGTTCTCATTGATGTTTATTGTTTAAATACAGCAGTGAGTTATAACTAACTTCTACATCAAAGGAGCAATACTTCTACATGGAGGAACACTCTCCTCAACTAATAACATGGAAAGAAAATGGAGAAAATGGAGGAACTCCCTCCTACAAAACAGGAATCATGAAAAACAAATAACTGAAACATTTGACTAATTCAGAAATTCAATATGTGGCTGTTTAGACTTAGGCCCATGACTGAAACGGGTGTAAACCTGCAGAGGCTTGGTAACATATTGTTGCATAAATCAAGTCAGAAAGCTTTCCCCATCAATTTTGAAAACCGGAAAAATAATCCTGCATAGACAGATTTCCTTGATTGTAACCAACAATCTCATACTCCAATTGATAACGATGTGCAGTGTGGTTTTGAGTGTAAACTTTCTTCAAATATTCCCATATTGCATTGGTAGTTTTATAGGGCTTTAAATTAAGCACAATAACAGAATCAACAGAACTTATGATCCATGTCATCACCCTTGCATCTTTGACATTCCATTGAGCTAGTTCTTTAGCATCTCTAGGTGCTGGAGAACTACCATCAATATGATCCCATAAATCCTTACCAGTAACAAATAGTTAAAATTGAAACTCCCAGGCAGAATAATTATTACCAGTAAATCGCACTTTAAAGGTTTCTGAAGAATTAATGGTAGTCATATTGCACAAGAAAGATGAACCAAGAAGATTACCACAAACAGAAATACCCACACAGGGAATCAAAGAAGAGTACTGCCCCAAAAAAAAGGTAGGATCAGCAGACCCAACTACCACAAAAAATCTGAAAAAAAAATTATATTCCATACAAAATGAGCCTAATTTAAATATTTAGGCTCTGATACCATGACAAATTTGAGAGAAAGAGAGACTAAGAAGAGGTATTTGAAGTCTGATACATTTAGCTTGATTATTTCCTCAAGCTTGATGGAAATTTATACTAGAAGAGTGCTACAAAAAATTAGAAAACAGTTAAATAACAGTTGTGATACAATAGCTAACAGCTATCCTAATTTATAGCTGACAACTAACATGTTTTACAGCCTAAAATCAAGCTTAAAATCATGCATATCACAACAGTAAGCTAATTATTTACTGCAATAATATTGACAATAATGCAACAAAATATTATAATTAAATACATATCTAATCTAGTGACAATGAGAACTTCCGATAGTTTGTAGGTGGTTATCCAAATTCCATTCTTTGGAGATATTACTTTAGATACTATTTCAAAAAATAGGGAATAATTATCTTTCCTTTGTAGAAAGGTGGATAGGGCCTAGAATCTTATGCTTTTCAATGAAGCCTTTATTGGGATGTGGTCATGGAGATTTTTAGTTGGCAAAGAGAATTTTGGAGGGTGGTGTTTATGGCCAAATCTCAAGAAATGTAATCATCAGCATAAGTTCGGTCAGTGTTTCTCTTTCTTAGGAAGAGCAATGTGTTAGGTCGTTAGATGATGTGAACCTGTGCCACCAACCTGTGTCACCATATTTTATTATGTGTTCATTGATCCTTATTTGTTGTAAAGCCATTGAATGATAAAATATTGCTGGAAAAAATGTATGATAAGCTGAATTTCTTCTGCTTTGCTAATTATTGGCAGCTCTTGCGGGAAACTATGTGAACTTTGGCGTGTTTGAACTGTATGGTGATAGAGCCCTTGCTGATGCGCTTGATATTGCTCTAAAGATAACATTATCAATTCCTCTGGCTGATAAATTGGCATTCCGGAAGGTATAATTTAATTTCTTGCAGCAAATGGGGATAGATAATGGATATTGGATTTTTTTTTAAGAGAGAAAAATTACAAGTATGATAAACATACTGAAATTTAGCGGATGACATGACTAGTTCCTTATTCAAAGATACATTCAAATTCTATTCTAGAATGGTAGCAGAAAATATGTATAATTTTTAAGGCTAAAATTAGATTTTGCGGAAATCCTTTCATGCAATTGACCTCTTAACAGAGTATGTTTTACCACAGTTGCTCAATTCTTTCTGTTCACTTTTCAAATTGTCATTCTTGTGCTGTTATTCATCTAATGGCAAGTTGCACTTTTGTTGCAGTTGACAAGGGCTTACTTCGCTTTCTTGGAGGTTCTATTCAGCGGCCATATTATTTTTATATTGAATCTAGATACAAACACCTTCATGCACATAGTTGGCTCCCTAGAGTCTGGTCTTAAAGGTCTGGATACAAATATTTCATCACAGGTATGCATGCTAATGCTACAAATAGATGTTCTTCTTCTTAACTAGAAGGAGCGACGATTTGAGCATCTTGCTTGAGAATAATATTCAGTCAATTTTGAATCTGAATATGAAACCATGTGCTATATTTGTTCTATTGTTCTGATTCCATGTATTGAAGCTGAAAATTTTGAATTGTATCAGTGTGCATCTGCTGTTGACAATTTGGCTGCTTTTTATTTCAATAACATTACAATGGGGGAGGCACCCACTTTACCTGCTGCAATTAATCTTACCCGACACATTGTTGACTGCCCCAGTTTATTTCCAGAGGTAAGTTATTGCAACTCTTTATCATAAAGATTATTTTTTCTTATACTGTTTGTTGTTTGAAGGGGAAAATAAAAGTTTATTATGGTGTACTTGATGGAAGTAAGGTTATTGAATGGTTTCTCCTTGTTTTCTGATGATGGATGTTGATTCTCCATTTCCTAGGTAAGAAATCTTTGATGTTGGTATATGCAGATTTGTGGCTATGATATTCCTTGCCCTTGTGTCTTATACCTCATCCTGTTGGGTATAAGGATGTGAAAAAAAAAAAGAAAAAGATTGATGGATAACAGCTAACTCATAATTGAATCGTAAGTAAGAACAGAAAGGGAGAGATAAGGGAGGTCCTGCACCTTTAAAAAAGGTTATTCTTTCTTCTGCTTGGCCAAATATTTCATACTTATTCTTTCAATTTTACTTTGAACTAGATCCCCAAATGTGCTGTTAGCTGTTCTGTCTAATGATAGTGGAATTAAAGAGGCACCTTTTTATTAGATGATAGTCACTTCACTTTGCATCTATCTGAGGAAAAGGAACCATCATTTGGAATTTATAAATTTTATTATAAAACTTTTGATTTCACCAGAAATTAAAAAATTATTATAAATTGAAGGCAATTGAAAATTTTTGCTGGAATTTATTATTATTATTATTATTATTTTGTGTATTTAAGTCTTTTCCTTAAATTTACAGATATTGAAGACTCTGTTTGAGATTGTTTTGTTTGAGGATTGTGGCAACCAGTGGAGTCTCAGTAGACCTATGTTGAGCTTAATTCTTCTTAGCGAGCAGGTATGGCTAGATCAAGAAAAAATATCGGCACATATGAAATTAAATTACACGTTATTTAGGAAAAAACCAAATTCAGTTCTAACTAAACCTACACCAGTTTTTTGTCTACATCTACAATAGTTATTTGTATCGGTACATAGTAATTCTTCACCTCCTTCCTCCCTTTCTTGAAATTATATTCCTGATTCTAGTTATATTATAGTCTTTTGTTAATGCCGTTCATTTGCATTGTTTTTGAAGCACAACCAGAATTTAATATTCTATTTTCTCCTTGTTACTTTTCATTATCTATTAGCCAAGTAAAAATGACATAAAGGATGTATGATATCACTGTTGATTGGGGGAAACCAATTAGGTTCTTCATTGCTGTTTGATCTAAATAATTTTATATCCTATCATTCTTTTGATTTATCTGTTTAGTTTCAGTGTTTTTACTTTTCATTCCCATCTATACGCTTAATTGAGAAAAACTCTCATTTGTTTGCAGGTATTTTCTGACTTGAAAGCTCAAATTTTAGCTTCACAGGTGACTTTTTTTTCCGCTTCTATTACAAATGCCATAACCATAAACAGAACAGGACTTAGATCTGCTTGATAAGATTTTTCTTGTTTATGCCTCCCAGTATGAATTAAGTCTAGTTGATGCTCATATGTTCTACATTGGGGATCATTGTGTGATGTATAAGTTCAGTAAAGGATAACTTCCAAAGATAGGTTGGCTTTGTTCCACTTTTGAATTTAAGTTTTATGCTGCATAGCTCAAGTCTGTTGGTTAAACTATGAAACGATATGAAGTTTCTCTGATCCTGGATGCCACTTGTCTGCATTTGAATATTTTGATTAAGAAAACACTTCAAAACTATACATAAACCTTTTGCTGGTTGAGTAGACAAGTTGGTCCAGGGATTACTAGAAATTTTTGTTTCTGTATGTGGATTCTGATGTTTGTATAATGTCATTCTTCTGATGACACTGAGCACCGTGTTGCAGCCAGCGGATCAACGTCAGCGGCTTTCCCTTTGTTTTGACAAACTGATGGCAGATGTTTCTCGAAGCTTGGATTCAAAGAATAGGGACAGGTTTACTCAAAATCTGTCTGTTTTCAGGCATGAATTTCGGGTCAAATAACTCCAATCCCGTTTCTTATAACTGCGTGTTTTGGGGGCTGCATTTCATTTGGAGACGATGATTGTTAGAAGAGCCCAAATACCATGCACTGATTAGGCTTCATAGACAGAATTTGTGGTCATGAAGAGCAACATATTTTTGCAGCAGTATCTATATATTTGTTGTCCAAATCAATGAGATGTAGATTTCTACGGAAGATAAAAAAGGTTTGCGGTGAGTTGTTGTATGAAATCTTTTTGTGGTGTACAGATTATCCTATTTCTTTGTCAAAATTCCCATTTGAGAGGAAAGATACTAGAAAATGTTAGTAGATGTTATATTATGGCAAAGGGGATTAGCAAACGCTTTGAGAAGCTACTGGTGGATTTGATGATAGTTGATGTTTAGAGTATCGATTCTTTTTAGAACAAAAGATGTAAATCATTCATGAGGTGTTTGTGCTTTAGAAATGGGACACAATCAGATATTTTTTGTACATTAACCTCAACATATTCTTTGTATTTGTTGATAATAGAAAGAAAAAGGAATGAAATTTTTATCGTCTTTCTCGTTTTTTCTTTCCTATTGCTAGGAAATTATTCGTTCTTGTGATTTAAGCGTGTTGACGATTCGTTGATATTCATGATAATTGATCACAATTGGATTTAATTGTTAGGGTTTAATCGTGAGATGTGTTTAATTATTATCCTCTGTAGCGACAGAATCGGAAATTTATAGAGGGCAGAGGGGTAAAATTTTCACCAAAAAAAAATTGAGACAAGTTTATAATAAAATTAATCATTTAATATTATAGTAGTTTAACAATTAATTCATATTATTAGGTTGATTACGTTTAAGAGTTTATAATTATATTCTATGAATTTCTATTTTTTGAAAAATGTTGTATAGTAGTTTATATATGTAGTTTATATTCATTTTATACTTTAAAATATAATTAGTTTAGGTTCAACTTATAATTACTTTATAATTAGTTATGTTTTAATTTATAATTAGTTATAAATTTATAGTTTGACTTTTTTAATCTTATATTAAATTTTTAGTTTAATTTTTTTTAACTTTATAATAAATTTTCAGTTTGAATTTTATTAGCCTTATATTAAATTTTAAGTTTAAAATTTTAAACTGTATATTAAAATTTTATTAACCTAAATTTCAAATCACTGAATTAATTCATTATTTAATATAATGACAACACAAATTATTTTAAATAAATTATTATATTTGATTAATCTTAAAATAAACCACAATATATGTTAAAAAAAATAAAATCCCTAAATTTATCTAAAGGCTAATCGCAAAATAACACTCAAACAATGCAAATTAATTTAATATAATCACAACATAAATTATTTTAAATAAATTATTGTATTTAATTAAATTCAAATAAACTATATTCTAAATTTCAATAAAAATTTTGCAATATTTATTTAAAAAGTAATTATAATTCACAAAATAATACATAAATTAATAAAATAAAATCAAAAAAATCAAAAATAAATAACATAATCATAATTCTTAAAACACCAAATAAAATCAATAAAATCAAAAAATTAAAAATAAAATACCTAGTGATTGGTCAGCAACGTGGTTCGGTGTCGTGCAACCCTTTCTCAGGTCAGCCTCAGCTCCTTTTTTCAGTTTTTCTCTCTTCGAGTCGTTGATCTTGGCCGGAGAGGGAGACATTATTGCTTGTTTGTGTGAAAAATAAAATATCGTTCATACTATTATTTTTTAATTATCTGATGGATGAAATGTCGCCACTTTATTGCGCCATTTTAGCCATCAAATAAAATAATAATATTAATTTCTGATTGAAACGATGACACCATTTTAGCTAGAAGTAATTTTATAAAAAAAAAAGTCGCATGCGAGAGTTGTCTTCTTTAACTTTTTGCCATGCCATTGCAAACCCTAGTGAGGGGGAGAGGGGAGGATTGCCATAAACAATCATTCACCAGCTATTGGCCCTAGCCTTAGAGGCGGACCAACCCTTATAAAGAGGGAGGCCCTGGCTCCCATAAATTTTTTTTAGTATATACATATATATATATATATTAACATATAATATTTTTTTTTCCACTTTGAGCCCTCTCCTCCCCAATCAATGACTCAACTACTTATACAGATCCCTAAAAAATAATAATAAATATATATATATATTTACTTTTATTCCCTTCAATCCAATGGTGGATACAGAAGTTTCTTGACGGGAGCTTAATTTTTATAAAAAAATTACGGTGGTCGGTTTGTGGCTAGTAGAAACTTTCTCGCTAGTGCTATTTGTCGTCCTATCGCTTGTCGCCATATCCGTATTTGTAATGACAGAATAAAAAAATAATCGAGAAAACTAAATTTTTACATAAAAAAATATAAATGACTTTACTATAAATTTGAATATTTAATATTATAATAGTTCAATAATTAATTTGTACTATTAGATTAACTATACTTAAAAAATGATAATTATGGTAATTAAATCTCACAACTTTGCATATTTTAAAAATATTGTATAATAATCTAATTTTTAATTTTAAAAAAAATATTTTTTTTACATAATCTACGAGCAGTCATTTATTTATGTATATATGAATTTTGATAAAAAAAATTATAAATTAAAAGAAAATTCTTTTAAATTCACATATATATAAATTATATATACATAATTCACATATATATAATTCATTTAAATTATATATATAATTCTTTTAAAATTAAATATATATATATATACATATAAAATTTACATATATATAAATGTGCGTGTATATATATATACATATACATTCAAATTCATTTAAATTTAAATACATAAATGAATATATATAAATTCATATATAAATATAAAATTTATAAATATATAAATAAATGTGTGTGCATATTTTATAAAAAAATGTGTGTATATATATACACATACATACATAATATATATACATATATAATTCATTTAAATTATATATATAATTTATTTAAATTTAAATATATAAATGAATATATATATATATTCAAAAATATAAAATATATAAATGAATGTGTGTATATTTTATAAAAAAATATGTATATATATACACACATACATATATATATATACATAAATACATATATATATATGTGTATATGGATGAAGGGGGTCGAGGCCCCATCCCCCCCCCCCCCCCCCCCCCCCCCCGGCGAACCCCCTTTGTGTCCACCATTGCTCCAATCGATGCCCAAACTTCCAGCAAGAAGCCCTGCTCCCACAAAAATTCTCTCAATTTCTTTACTCTTCCCCTACTCTTCTTTTGCTTCGCTTAATTTTTTTCCCTTTAAGTTTAAAGATGATCCTTAATGTAAAGTAGATAATCAAGGACTCAAGGTGGCTCTATAATTTGTAAGTAAATTACTTTGATTTATATATATGTATATATATATTTTGTAAATCTTAAGTTTTAATTGATTTAAATTTAATTTTTTTCTGAGTTTTATTTGTATAATTGAGCTCTAATAAAGATAAATAAGAATCTTAAAGTAATAATTTTGCTAAAACCTCATATATAATCAAAATCTCAATTTGAAATCCTAAATTTTTATTATTGAGTTGTTGAATAATTTCTTATATCCATTGAATTTTCTTTGAATTTCACATAATTAGAGATTATATTTAATTATTCAAGCATGAATTTAATTAGTTATAGTGATTTTGCAATTAACAAATATAATTTTATATGGTGGAGATGTATTATTATTAGAGATAATTTAGAGATTTTAATTTCATTTTATGTTTCTTATAAGAGACCAAATTAGAAAATTGGAGATCTTAATAATGCACAAACCATTTAAATTTATACTTTTTTAATTTTCATTAGGTGCTTTTAGTTTTAAATATTGTTAGTGGGTCAATATGGCCATTGAGAAGGAGAATTTTTCTTTAATTTAATTTAATTTGAAATGAGAGAGTTTAAATAATCAATTGATTATTTTTATTTATAATGATTATTCTTTTTAATTTATAAATGACTAATTTGTACTAGTTTTTAGACACTTGGTTGATAAAGGATAATTCAGCTACTAGTGAAAAAATTGTATTGTGAAATCTTCATATATTAAGGTATGTATACCAGTGAGCCTGAGTATTTTATATGAATTTTATTGTTTATATGCTTAAATAGTTTTTATTTTTATTTAGGTATTTGAGCATATGTTGAAACTTAGAGGGTGTTTCTCAAAACTGGAGCTTTTCAGCTTATTGTGAATAAGTGATTTTTAGATTATAATCAGATTAAAAATAAGCAGTTAAGCATTTCTGTAAACTAGTTAATAATCAGCTGATAATCAGTTAAGTATTTATGTAAAATCAGCTTACAATCAGTTTTTAATTGCAGAAACTGTCAAAATGACCAAACTGTCCCTGAGTTTATTTATTGTATAAAAATGGTTTTTTAAATGTCAATTCAAAATTTATTTTGCAATTATAATAATAATAATAATAATAAATTTTATTTAATAATAATAATAATATTGGTGTTATCAATAAATTATACAAATAAAAAATTACAATGTAAATATTACCAAATTAATTAGAATCTTAAAAATATTAATTAGAATTCTAAAGTAAAAGAATTTTGATGGGAACTAAAGTGTATAGGGTGGGCAAATTTGGAATATTGAAGATTAGGTAGGGATAGTATGGTCTTTTACTTGGTCAAAACTGCTTAAAAAATAAGTGCTTAAAAAAAAAGTAGCAAAACCCAACTTTTAAAAAACTGATTAAAATCAGATTATAATCTACTATTTAAGTTTTCAGAAACATTTAAATAAACAACTTATAATCTAAAAACTACTTATAATCAGTTTTGATCAGCTTTTAAGTTTTGAGAAACACCCTCTTATTTTGATTAAATTAATTGGTTATATTTTGATATTGATAAAAAATATTTAATATATATATTTTTATAGATGAAAAACTCATCTACGATTGATATTTTTTTCAAAAGAAAGAATATTGAAGCATTAAATTTTACTGAGCAATCAGATACTCATATAGATTTTGTCTTTATTTCTGATAATCCTTCTACTAAATCTTAAAAAGTTAAAGTCAAAGAGTTTTTTGATATTAATTTATTAGAGGGTGATTCGAAATTAAGATAACATATTTGGGAGTATCCTATTGACATGCATGATGAAATTCGTAGAGCTTATATTAAAGTTGGTCCATATTAATATTTTCTTTCAAAATATCCAAAAACTGAAGAAAAACATCAATGAAGTTTTCAAGCATCATGTCATGGTTGGAATATTCTCCTACTAAAGATGCAACATTTTATTTACCATGTTTTTTCTTTCACACTGAAAAATGCCATTTGGGATTAGATGCATTTACTGTGAATAGATTTCAAAATTGAAAAAACATTAGACATGGTAAATATTGTATATTTTTGGCACATATTAGAAAAGATCTCACTTCTCCTCATCGAAATGAGAGAAAGCATGTGCAGATATGATGAATTAATCTTCACATATTTAAAAGCACTTTGAGCACTTAACATTTCAACAAGTTGTAGAAAATAAAATGCTATTGAAAGCCTCAATTAATGTAGTTAGGTAGTTTGCATTTCAGGGATGTGCTTTTAGAGGTCATGATGAAATTAAAACATCACAAAGATCAAAAACTTTTTGCAACTGCTAAATTTGATAGCATCTTATGATGATAAAATAATAAAAAGCTTTAGATAAAGCTCCATAAAATGCATCATATTAATCATTAGAAATACAAAAAGAAATTTTACAAGTCATCTCGACCAAAGTAAAAAATTTCTATTCGAGAAGAAATTGGTGATGCTAAATTTTGTATAACTGTTAATGAAGCTCGAGATAAGTCTAAAAAGGAGCAAATATCTATTGTATTAAAATTTGTTGATAAAAGTGGATGTGTGAAAAAACGGTTCTTTAGGCTTGTTTATGTTAAGGATACTACTGCATTAACATTAAATGATGAAATCTTTTTTGTTTTTTCTCAACATAATCTTGATGTTCATAATATTCAAGAGTAAGGTTATGATGATGCAAGTGATATAAGAGGTGAATAGAATAAGTTGCAAGCATTAATTTCAAGTGTTTGTTCTTCCGCTTATTATGTTCATTGTATGGCACACCGTTTACAATTAGTATTAATTGTTGCATCAAAAGAAGTTATCCCCATTTATTATTTTTTTACTAAGTTGAATTTCATTATCAATATAGTTGGTGCCTCATGCAAATAACAACAACAACAACTAAGCCTTAGTCCGAAACAAGTTGGGGTCGGTTGTATGGATCCTCAACAAAATAAGCTCAAAAGACACCAAAAAAGATACTCCAGCCTTAGGCCCCTTCCAAGACACGGATTTTACGTCTCCATTCAAGTCTGTCATTAATCAAATCCGCATCAAGATCTAAGGCACGTAAGTCTCTTGCTATCACCTCATTCAACATAGTTCTAGGTCTTCCACGACCTCTAGCTCCCTCAATCAACAAATTCTCACACTTATGAACCGCAACATTAGGAGGTCTTCTTAAAACATGCCCATACCATCTAAGTCTTCCTTCCCTCACCTTATCTCCGACATCCGCTACTTGGACTTTTTGTCTAATATGAACATTCTTAATTTTGTCCAGTCTGGTATGTCTACACATCCATCTTAGCATCCTCATTTCTGCCACACTCATCTTATGCAAATGTTGTCCCGTTGGTGCCCAACACTCACTACCATAGAGCATCGCAGGTCTAACAACCGTCTTATAGAATTTACCTTTCACTTTCAGAGGTATTTTCTTATCACATAGAACCTCAGTCGCACCCTTCCACTTCAACCACCCTACCTGTATTCTGTGAGCCACATCTTCATCTATACGGCCATCATTCTGGAACACCGAACCCAAATATTTGAACTGCTTGGTTTTAGGAACTAAAACTCCATCCAACTTAACCTCATGTTCCTGCTTCTTCCTTAGACTGAACTCACAGTGCATATATTCCGTTTTACTCCTACTTAACTTAAAACCCTTGTCCTCGAGGGTTTTTCTCCACACTTCCAACTTACGGTTTACACCAGCACTAGTCTCATCAATTAAAATAATGTCATCAGCAAACAACATACACCGAGGAACATCGTCTTGTATGCTTCTGGTTAGCTCGTCCATAACCAGGGTAAATAAATATGGACTCATGGCCGAACCTTGATGCAATCCGGTAGTAATGGGGAAAGCCTCAATGTCTTCACCAGGTGTTTTCACACTAGTGGATGCATTCTCATACATGTCCTTGATGATGTTGATATATTTGCCGCTGACTCCTTTCCTCTTCAAAACCCACCATAATACTTCTCTTGGTACTCTATCATAGGCTTTCTCCAAGTCAATAAATACCATGTGGAGATCTTTCTTCTTCTCTTGATACAATTCCATTAGTCTTCTTAGAAGAGAAATAGCCTTTATGGTAGATCTCCCTGGCATACACCCAAACTGATTCTCCGAAACTCCTTGTAAGCTTCCTCAATCTGTGTTCAATAATCATTTCCCATAATTTCATAGTATGACTCATAAGTTTGATACCCCGATAATTTGTACAGCATTGAATGTCTCCCTTATTTTTATATATGGGTACCAGGATACTCTTCCTCCAGGCATTCGGCATCTTACATCCTTTCACAATAGCATTGAAGAGTTTAGTTAACCAGGCAACTCCTACCTCTCCAAGGTTCTTCCAAACCTCTATAGGAATACCATCCGGGCCACAAGCTTTACCAACTTTCATATACTTCAAGGCTTCTCTTACTTCACTATGCAAGATCCTCCTATACCAGCTGATATAACCATTTGTTGCATGAAGACCTTGAAAATCTTGTTCATATTCAGGGTTAAATAACTGCTCAAAATAAGCCTTTCACCTCTCCTTAATCTCAACATCTCCTGTCAACACCCGTTGATCTTCGTCCTTTATACATTTGACTTGGCTTAAATCTCTGCTTTTCCTTTCTCTCATCCTTGCAATCTTATAAATGCCCATATCTCCATCTTTAGTACCTAACTTTTGATAAATCCCTTCTAAGGCTTTGCCACGAGCTACACTAACAGCCTTATTTGCCTCTTTCTTAGCCCTCTTATATTCCTTAAAGGCCTCGCTATTAACCGCATTCGATAACTTTTTATACCATTCCCTCTTAGCCTTAATAGCCTTTTGAACCTCCTCATCCCACCACCATGCATCGTGCGGTCGAGGCCCTGCCCCTTTAGAGATCCCAAGCAATTTACTACCTGCTTTCTTAATGCCACCTTCCATTTTTGTCCACAAGTCCTCTGCACTAGCCTCAAGGTTCCAAATGTCTTCCTTTAGTAACTCTTCCTTAAAGGTACCTTGAGCTAGGTCTTTCAATTTCCACCATCTTATCCTTGGTTCCAATACTTTCTTATCATTCCTCCAACTACTTTTATTCTTAACATCTAAAACCATAATACGATGTTGCGCCGTCAATGCTTCACCCTGAATGACCTTGCAATCCTTACACTTACTTTTGTCCCGTCTTCGAGTAAGTATGAAGTCTATTTGACTTTGGGTTCGTCCACTCTTAAAGGTAATCAAGTGTGACCCCCTCTTTTCAAAGCAGGTATTTGCCAGCACTAGATCATAAGCCACCGCAAACTCCAAAATGCTCTTTTCCTCCTCATTTCTGTTGCCAAAACCATAACCCCCATGGACCCTGTCATAACCATTACTGTCCTTACCAACATGTCCGTTAAGGTCCCCACCAATGAAAATTTGTTGATTATCCGGAATACCTTGCATGATTTTATCCATATCTTCCCAGAACTGAACCTTGGATGCTCCGTCCAAACCTACTTGAGGAGCATAAACACTAATAACATTAATGGTGTCATCTCCCAAGACAAGCCTCAAAGAGATAATCATGTCTCCCTTTCTCTTCACTTCCATCACCTTGTCTTTAAGCGTAGGCTCAATAATAATGCCCACACCATTCCTATTGTTATCCAAGCCACAATACCACAGCTTATATCCTGAGTTACCAATCTCTTTTGCTTTATTTCCCTTCCACCTGGTTTCCTGTAAACAAGCAATACTAACCTTTCTTCTTTTCAAAGTATCCACAAGCTCTATAGACTTCTCAGTCAGAGTGCCAATATTCCAACTACCTAATCTTAATCGGCTCCCTTGGACTTGCTTCTTTAGCCTCATTCGTCCATAATGCGGTAGCCCTTTCCTGTCTGACACCACATCCGGGCGTTGATATGGCGGAACTAACTTCTTTACCCATACCCGTCCATGGCATGGGAACCTTTGCTCATACTCCACCACACCCAGGCGTCGATGTGATGAAACCCCTTGCTCATTTAACACTACACCCGGGTGCCGATGTAGCGCGTGCCTAGGTGAGCACGTCCCAACGGTATAATGATAGCTTTGAGGATCCATAAAAAGTTTGGCAAAAATTTTACACTGGCCGCCAACCTACCGCAACCCTCCTCCTTTATCCGGGTTTGGGACCGGCTACGATACTCGCAGGCGGAGTTTGCCTCATGCAAATGCAATGACAAATTAAAAGCTGCTTGTGCTGCAAATATTGCTCATTTATGTGCTATAGATAAGCTTCAAAGTGGAAAAGGGCTTAATCAAATTGGTACTTTGCAAAAGCCTAGAGACATTCGATGGAGTTTGCATCTGAGATATGTTTTAAGTTTGATCAACATGTTTAGTGCAACATGTGAAGTTTTATTGAACATTATTGATGATGGAGCTATATCAGCTCAGCGTACAGAAGCAGATGCAACTTCTGAGACATTAACTTCTTTTAAATTTGTTTTTATTTTACATGTTATGAGAAAAGTTTTTGAGATTTCTTATTTGTTATATCAAAACTTACAGCTTCAATCTCAAGACATTTTGAATGCTACACATCTTGTTTCATCTACTAAATTACTCACTCAAAACTTAAGACATGAAGGATGAGATAACTTGATAAAGTAAAATCTTTTTATGAATTAGTTAACATATCTGTCCCAGATTTCAGTGCTTCTTATGTTGCAATAAGAGGAAGGGCTCACCATCAACCAGATAAAATCACAATAGAGCATCATTATAAAATTGACATTTTCAATGATGTAATTGACTCTCAATTGCAAGAACTAAATGATAAGTTCAATGATCATACATTGGAGTTGCTTAAATTTAGTTTGACTTTAGATCCAAAAGAGATGTGTGTATCTTTCAGAATTGATGATATTTGCAGACTAGTTCAAAATTTTTATCCACAAGACTTTGAAGAATATAAAATGTTGCAACTAAGAGTACAATTAGAGCATTTAAGTCATGTGCGACAACTTTCTAAGTTTGAAAAACTATCAACTATATCTGATTTGTGTCAATGGTTTGTGAAAAATAAGAAAACATGAGATTTATCCACTTGTACATAGAGTAATAACTCTTATTTTAACTCTTTTAGTTTCAACAGTAACTACGGGGCGGTCTTTTTCACCAATGATTATAATTAAAAATAAACTTCATAATAAAATTAAAGATGAATTCCTCTATGATTGTTTATTACCATATATTCAAAAGAAAATTGCTGAAAAAATTTCTATAGATTCATTTATTGAAGATTTTCATGACTTAAAAGAAGACTAGTAGTTTAAAAATAGTTTGAGATTATTTTACAATAAATATTTATTATCATTTAATAGATTTTTAATATTTATTAATTTTATTAATTATATAATTATTTATATTTTTAGCCCTCTCAATAATTAATCCTGGGTTTGTTTCTGCCTGGACTCCCCTAATTCAGCTATTGGTTCTCTGTATGTGTATAGTCTTGTATGTTAGTTCTTTAAAAAAAAAAAATTGATCGATTGATTACTTGCTAGTCAATGATCAATCTCTCGATGTTTTGCTTTTGGTGCATTCATGATAATTTGAAATCTGAAGTCTTATTTTATTCCTGAAAATTAATGTTTATATTAATAAAATTCATTACTTTGTTAATTTTTTTTTGGCCAATTAACTTACATGTTTTTTTTTATCAAGCAATTGACTTGTACGTTTACAGTTCAAAAAAAAAAAAAACTTATTTGTTGGTTCTCTCTTTAAAAAGATTGAATAATAGTGAACCTCACATTGAATAAATCAGTATTTTTCATTGTGATTTAACAGCTTATTTGAGAGTTTGTATGGTCTTGGTGTAGCTGTTGATGTTTCGCTTTCTTATCAGAAGATATTTTTTTCTACGGATAGGATTAGATTATCTTAACTTCAATTTTTACGTTTCTACCTAATTAATGTTCTTCAATTATCATCATATCTTATCTGAATTTTGAAAATTTTTCTCCAGTCCCATTTCAACAAACATAGTAAACAGGCAAATAAAAGGAAAATAAAGAAAAAAAAGAATTATAAAAGTTAAATATATATTTATATGACTTAATATTATATTTATATTTATATTTTTAAATTTTTAAATTAGTTTAATTTAGAAAAAAATTTTAAAATAAAATATAATATGTTATTGTAAGTTAAAAAATATTCAACATCAAATTTTATATATAGACATTAAACCTTAGAATTATTATTACCCCAAAGTTATTTCATCCATTTAATGGTTTTATAATTTTCTTTTCTTTTTTTTACATTAAATTTGTGCATAAAAAAATTGTTGAACTTGAATAGCAATAGCATCATTAAAGTGAATAACTTAACTATTATTTAATTTAATAAATTAAATTATAAAACAATGATTAGCATTTCTTCTTAATTGTTATTAAAAATATTTATTTTTCTTTAATCAATTTATTTATTTATTTAAAAGAAATCAGTTAATTTTAGTTAAGAAAAATAGCCTAGAGAGTAATTTGAAATAAGAAAATAATTGGGGGCCTGAAATTTTAAAAAAAAAAAAAAAAAGAGGATAAACATAAACCAGAAAAATCAGACAACTGCAGCTATTTCTAATTTCTTATTCTCAATACGATCGATTTACCATTTTTCCAGAAGAAGAACCCATTAACACAAATCAACTAACATAACAAAAGATTGAAACTTGAGAAGCTTTGAGCATTCTTCACTATATACTTCACGCTCAGGTACTCTTCTTCTTCTGCAATTTTTAATTTTATTGCTGTAATTCATTTTTCAAGTTTGAAGTTATGAGATCAGCTTCATATTCTTTCTTTTTTCTTGAATTTTGAATGATTTTTATTAATTGAATCCGACGTGATCTGTTAAGCTCTGTTATTTGTTTGAAATTTCTTTGTGGTTGAAAAATGTAGATTTGTTCATCAAGATGACGCCGGTCTGTCCATTTGTGAAAGCTACGCTACCCGACGATTCATCGTTGAAAAAACCAGGGGAAAATCCTAGTAAACATGAAGTGGCAGAGCATGATGGGAAGGCGAAGAAAGAGTCTGGACCTGGTGACTCTGCTACTGTATCTTCTCCTAAATGTCCTTTTGGATATGACTCTGCCACCGCTTCTCCTAAATGTCCTGTTGGAAATGACTCTGCCACTGCTTCTCCCGAGTCTGCTAATGTTTCTCCTGCTAAGTGTCCTTTTGGTTATGATTCTCAGACTTTTAAAATTGGGCCTCTCAGTTGTGTTTTATGCCAAGCACTTCTCTTTGAGACTAGCAAATGCGTGCCATGTTCTCATGTGTATTGCAAGTAAGATGAAGGGTATTGAATTTTTTTGTTTATCTTTTGTGGAAGTTTATTTATTTCTAAAAGTTGTTATTTTTAATTGGGCAGAGCATGTATCTCGCGCTTTAGAGACTGTCCATTATGTGGTGCTGATATTGAGAAGATTGAAGCTGATACCAATCTCCAGGCTGTGGTTGATCGTTTTATCGAGGGTCATGCTAGAATCAAGAGGTCTCATGTTGATACGGATAAAGAAGAGCCAGTAGGAAACAATAACAAAGTGATATATGAGGACGTGTCTTTGGAGAGAGGTGCTTTTTTGGTGCAACATGCCATGAGGGTGAGTTCTTTATCGTGTTTTCAAGTTTATATTTGCACGTATTAATTTCTCAGCATGTTCTGTTGAGTGTCATACTTTTGCTGTATTGATAGAAAGCTTCCCTCTAGGCTCTTGCTTGTTTGATCATTTTCTTTCTTGGCTTTCCATTTGGTTATGTCTAGTTGGTTGCTTGTTTTATTTCCTTTTTGACTTGTCTTTGGTGTTGGCTTCCCATGTATAGGCATTTCATGCCCGGAATGTGGAAAGTGCCAAGTCAAGGCTCAGTCTATGTGCAGAGGATATCCGAGCTCAGATAGAAACAACAGGCAACACTTCTGAGCTGTGTTCACAGCTTGGAGCAGTCCTGGGTATGCTTGGTGATTGCTGGTCTGTCCTCTCTCTTTGCCTTTTTTAATCTTAGAATCAATTCATTCTTTACTGCGTATAGACATAAGAGGTATGTGAAAATGAGGAATTGGGACGTTTTAATGACAATGATAAATTGAAGGTATTGGGGAAGTATCGTCTGCATAGGCGGACTGGAGGAAATTCGATAAAAATGACTTGTACTAGATGAAGAATTTCCTTAGTTGAATCCAAGAAAAAAAACGAGGAAAGAAATTGTTCCTAAAATAGTATTAGTTTTGTTGAATTTTGACTAAGGAAGAAGAATCTTCAAATGATTATAACTTTGGCAGTATGAAATTTCTTTACAAAAGCCTGCAAAATATTGGAGGTGGTGTTCACTTAGGTGAAAAGGCTTGAGTGCAGTGGATGGACACTTAATGGCTTGATGACATGTCTTGATCATGCAAAACTGCAGATGATACTTATATCATAGTCAACACATACCTCTTATGTCCTATTTAAACATACCATCCTCTTATGTCTTATTTAAACATACCATCCTCTTATGTCTTATTGCAAAACCAGTTGTAGTTTTATGCTTATGATTGAACATAATTTTGCTCAAGGAAATGTCTTCTTCCATGGGTAACAATAGGAATGGTGTGGGCATTATTATTGAGCCTACGCTTAAAGACAAGGTGGTGGAAGTGAAGAGAAAGGGAGACAAGATTATCTCTTTGAGGCTTGTTTTGGGAGATGACACTATTAATGTTATTAGTGCTTATGCTCCCAAAGTAGGTTTGGATGGAGCATTCAAGGTTCAGTTCTGGGAAGATATGGATGAAATCATGCAAAGTATTCCGGATAATCAGCAAATTTTCATTGGTGGGGATCTTAACGGGCATGTTGGTAAGAACAGTAATGGGTATGACAGGGTCCATGGGGGTTATGGTTTTGGCAACAGGAATGAGGAGGGAAAGAGCATTTTGGATTTTGCGGTGGCTTATGATCTAGTGCTGGCAAATACCTGCTTTGAAAAGAGGGGGTCACACTTGATTACCTTTAAGAGTAGACGAACCCAAAGTCAAATAGACTTCATACTTACTCGAAGACGGGACAAAAGTAAGTGTAAGGATTGCAAGGTCATTCCGGGTGAAGCATTGACGGCGCAACATCGTATTGTGGTTTTAGATGTTAAGAATAAAAGTAGCTGGAGGAATGATAAGAAAGTATTGGAACCAAGGATAAGATGGTGGAAATTGAAAGACCTAGCTCAAGGTACCTTTAAGGAGGAGTTACTAAAGGAAGACATTTGGAACCTTGAGGCTAGTGCAGAGGACTTGTGGACAAAAATGGAAGGTGGCATTAAGAAAGCAGGTAGTAAATTGCTTGGGATCTCTAAAGGGGCAGGGCCTCGACCGCACGATGCATGGTGGTGGGATGAGGAGGTTCAAAAGGCTATTAAGGCTAAAAGGGAATGGTATAAAAAGTTACCGAATGCGGTTACTAGCGAGACCTTTAAGGAATATAAGAGGGCTAAGAAAGAGGCAAAGAAGGCTGTTAGTGTAGCTCGTGGCAGAGCCTTAGAAGGGATTTATCAAAAGTTAGGTACTAAAGAGGGAGAAATGGGCATTTATAAGATTGCAAGGATGAGAGAAAGGAAAAGCAGAGATTTAAGCCAAGTCAAATGTATAAAGGACGAAGATCAACGGGTGTTGACAGGAGATGTTGAGATTAAGGAGAGGTGGAAGGCTTATTTTGAGCAGTTATTCAACCCTGAACATGAACAAGATTTTCAAGGTCTTCTTGCAATAAATGGTTATATCAACTGGTCTAGGATGATCTTGCATAGTGAAGTAAGAGAAGCCTTGAAGTATATGAAAGTTGGTAAAGCTTGTGGCCCGGATGGTATTCCTATAGAGGTTTGGAAGAACCTTGGAGAGGTAGGAGTTGCCTGGTTAACTAAACTCTTTAATGCTATTGTGAAAGGACGTAAGATGCCGAATGCCTGGAGGAAGAGTATCCTGGTACCCATATATAAAAATAAGGGAGATATTCAATGCTGTACAAATTATCGGGGTATCAAACTTATGAGCCATACTATGAAATTATGGGAAAGGATTATTGAACACAGATTGAGAAAACTTACAAGAGTTTCGGAGAATCAGTTTGGGTTTATGCCAGGGAGATCTACCATGGAGGCTATTTCTCTTCTAAGAAGACTAATGGAATTGTATCAAGAGAAGAAGAAAGATCTCCACATGGTATTTATTGACTTGGAGAAAGCCTATGATAGAGTACCAATAGAAGTGTTATGGTGGGTTTTGAAGAGGAAAGGAGTCAGCGGCAAATATATCAACATCATCAAGGACATGTATGAGAATGCATCCACTAGTGTGAAAACACCTGGTGGAGACACTGGGGCTTTCCCCATTACTACCGGATTGTATCAAGGTTCGGCCATGAGTCCATACTTATTTACCTTGGGTATGGACGAGCTAACCAAAAGCATACAAGACGATGTTCCTTGGTGTATGTTGTTTGCTGATGACATTATTTTAATTGATGAGACTAGTGTTGGTGTAAACCGTAAGTTGGAAGTGTGGAGAAAAATCCTTGAGGACAAGGGTTTTAAGTTAAGTAAGAGTAAAACGAAATATATGCACTGTGAGTTCAGTCTAAGGAAGAAGCAGGAACACGAGGTTAAGTTGGATGGAGTTTTGGTTCCTAAAACCAAGCAGTTCAAATATTTGGGTTCGGTGTTCCAGAATGATGGCCGTATAGATGAAGATGTGGCTCACAGAATACAGGTAGGGTGGTTGAAGTGGAAGGGTGCGACTGGGGTTCTATGTGATAAGAAAATACCTCTGAAAGTGAAAGGTAAATTCTATAGGACGGTTGTTAGGCCTGCGATGCTCTATGGTAGTGAGTGTTGGGCACCAACGGGACAACATGTGCATAAGATGAGTGTGACAAAAATGAGGATGCTAAGATGGATGTGTGGACATACCAGACTGGATAAAATTAAGAATGTTCATATTCGACAAAAAGTCCAAGTAGCGGATGTCGGAGATAAGGTGAGGGAAGGGAGACTTAGATGGTATGGGCATGTTTTAAGAAAACCTCCTAATGCTGCGGTTCGTAAGTGTGAGAATTTGTTGATTGAGGGGGCTAGAGGTCGTGGAAGACCTAGAACTGTGTGGAATGAGGTGATAGCAAGAGACTTACGTGCCTTAGATCTTGATGCGGATTTGATTAATGACAGACTTGAATGGAGACGTAAAATCCGTGTCTTGGAAGGGGCCTAAGGCTGGAGTATCTTTTTTGGTGTCTTTTGAGCTTATTTTGTTGAGGATCCATACAGCTGACCCCAACTTGTTTGGGACTAAGGCTTAGTTGTTGTTGTTGTTGTTGTGTAATTGCCTTCTATCCTTGAGAAACAATGATAAAGCTACTGGCTTATGATACCATCTGTAACCTTGTCTGCAATGATGAGCTAGGGAGTTACCAGGTTTGCTTCCAGTTTGGAGCACTTTAAACAATTATCATATTGTTGAATGGACAGAGGTACCTGATCCATAGGAAGAGTGTCTTGGGAAATTTCTCAATGTAGATAGAACTTGAAGGTTATATATCCTAATCCAGATTTTTACTGAATTCGTTAAAACATACTCTCAGGAAATGCTTTGGAAAGTCCATAGTAGCAGATGCTATGTCCTGCAGTTTTTATTTTGTGTTTTAACTTATAACTACTATTATTGCAGTCGAGCAATGGGAGGTGCTGGTTCTGCAGTTGCTTATTTTGAAGAGAGTGTAGAATTCCTCTCAAAATTGCCTGCTGAAGATCCAGAGGTTACAACTCCACAATTCTTACCACAAGTTATTCTGTGTGTGATTTTAATTTGCCAAGCCTAATTAAATTGGTAACTTTTCCTCTACAGATCACACATACACTTTCTGTTTCTCTTAATAAAATAGGAGATCTTAAATATTATGATGGAGATGTGGAAGCTGCTAGATCTTACTATTCCCGTTCTCTTAGTGTGCGTCGAGATGCCATCAAACAACATCCTAATGCTTCATCCCAGGTTAGCAGCCTTATTTTTTGTCACTTGTTCGTTAATGTTATTTATGTTATGAACTTTGGGAAAATCAGACCCCAAAAACCAGATCAAGGGGCTGGATTTACCAAGCTCTGTTCCTTTGCCAACTAGGATCTTAACATTTCCCTGTGGTTGAACACCCGACGTCCTTGTTAGTTCTTACTTCTATCGATATTGGTCTTTTTCAGATAATTTTTTTTTCTCGAGGCTATTAATAATTTTAATCTAGCTTGCAAGATATCTCTTTCCAAGTGTTGAGTTGTATGCATGCGTGAGTTGACTTTGATATCAATTGGTGTGAATTTTTGGGCATCGCCCTGAATTCCATTTAAATGTCATATTGAAATCCCATATTTTCAACATAGAATTCACCAAGTCCATATATTGGCCAACTAGGATCTATTTACCAGGCTGTGTAAATTTAAATGTGTTTCTTAAAAACAAATGGTTAGTTGGTCCTCTGCCTTTGGGGTCGAGTGAGTAATAGCAAGGTGGCCCTGCTACCATGCATGTTGAAGACATGATAGTATTTGTAAAGGATCCTTCTTACTAGTTCTGCCAGAATTTTGTTACCATTATAATACTGTTGTTGCTAATATTGTTCCTCTTTGTAAATGTTCTTAACTCCTTACAAGAGTTCTCATCTGTTTCTTTGACCTGGTTTGTAAGTAGGCTACCAAGCTCTAGAAGGAAGGATGAATCAGGATGTTTTGCAGGATAGCACATTCCAGCCTATATTACCTCTCTTTGTTAGTTTCCTATTTGTTTTCTGTTAGTCCTTACCTGAGAGATTTACTAGCATTTTTTTTCAAGGCTTATTATCGCAATTTTTAATTTGTTCTTGATGTGGTCCGATTTCTTGGTAGGACTTCAAGGCATTTCAATATCGTAACTCATGTATCACCATTAGAATGGCTCTTGATTTTTCCAATTATTTTATGGAGTTCTACTATAAGCCAAAAGGAGATCTTTTCACTGGAATCTCTAATGATACCTGAGATGATTTGGCATTTTAGATAAATCTCTTCATTTGACTCTAATAATCATCAAAACTACATTTAAAACTTCATTTAACAAAACCGAATCCAATAACTTGCCTTTGATGGCAATTAGGAACAGGGGATGAGGATACTCTGTGTGTGTGTATGCATGCATGTGCGTGACACAAAAAAGAAATGCCTGTTTTAGTGTTTTTTGTAGCTGGTGTTGCATTTCAAATGTTGACCAATCTCTCCCACTGTGGACCATTCTCTCTTCTCTTTAATAAAAAGAACTATAATATTTGAATCTGTTATATTGGAATGTTTATATTCGTGTTAGTTGAAGAAATCTCATGTTTCTGATTTTTCACTGCATTTTGACTGCAGACTGTAGATGTGGCTGTTTCCCTAGCAAAAGTTGCCGATGCAGATAGGAGTATTGGCAAGGAGGATGCAGCACTTGATGGATTTCAGGAAGCCATACAATTGTTGGAATGTTTGACCTTAAAACCTGAAGAAGCTGCTCTTGAAAAAAGAGTAAGATTCCTTTGCTTGACCTCCTGCAACCATTTGGATATTGATAGTACCGTAAGATAGCGATTAAAGATTTTGTTTCCAACTGCAGCGCCTTTCAGTGCTGGACTTTCTTAAAAATCAAATTGCGGAGAAGCAGTCTGATTAAACTCCCTGAAGTCGGGCTCCTCAGCAGAGAACAAAAATCAAGCCACATTAACACTTTTTTCTGTATATATGCAAAACAAACTCTGTATCAAATAATCTCCATTTTAGTAATGACTATTCGCACAAGAAGGAAAGCTTCTAGAGAATGTTTCAGACAGTCTTATAGCACAAGAGGGATGCTATTGGCTCTTGTTATATGTCCTTCATAGAATTACTGGATTAGTGGCTACATGAGATTTCACTGCTGATACCTAGTTTAAGTTTGCTAAGAGCTCTCAAGTTCTATATTTGGGGATCTTGTGTTTACTGTATCCTAAGTTGCACCTGTTGTTCTTCCACTCCGCATTTTTCTTCTTTTTCCAAAATTCTACTTCTGTGATTAAGGATCGAGGCATGCACAAGATATGCTATCTTGTTTCTTTGAACTAGAAAGCACAAGAGAGTTATTATTGAACATGAAAAACATGCTTGGCCATGCAATATGTGTTATGAAATTTGCGATTAGGTGTTAAATTGATGTCACAGATGTTAAAAAGCATAAATGACAATAATATTATTGCTACAAATTTTCTTTCCTTTATTTATTTATTTGAGTTTGCATGTGCTTGTTCTTGTTTTCCATTTTTTTAGATACATGGGAAACTTTTGAATGGATAAATTGTTAGTTTTAAACTTCTAATAATTTGCACAATAGTTAGTCACATGGAACTTAGATAAAATGGTAGGATCAAGAATTTGCAGAAATGTTGAAAGAATTCATTTTGGCTGATATTAAAATTTCATTGTCTGATGGTAAGAAGGTGGAATATCCATGTTCTTATGTTTACAGGGAGGCAAACGAAGCGGTCCATTTTTCAGTTTCTTATGTTGGAAATTTCTCTCTTGGCCTTCATTGTTTAATGAGTTCTCCGATTGGTATTGCATTTGGGTTCAGGATTATATGGAGTTGCCTGGTTGGGTAGTATTCGATGTAGTGTCTTTGTATTCTTTGTTTTGCCAAAAAAAAAAGTTCATTATTTTACTATGGATTTACGTTAAGCTAGATGTAGATGTGTGTGGGTGATGAGGCAAAATCAAGGAAAAAAGAATTAGTAGAGTTGCATGTCTTTATTGCTGGTGGATGCTGCTACTCTCTGATACTCTTGTTGTAAGGTTTAGTCACAAGAAGAAGCTGTCCTGATTCTACAAGAAACAGTAGAATATCTGTAAATTAAAGCCATGGTTTCATATAATTGGAAAACTATATTTATTTTTATTATTAGCTATGGAAGAATCCAATATTGGGTTGTGTTTGCAGTGTGGTGTCTTTTAGATCTTTCAGGTTTGATTTATTTCAATATATTCAGTATATTTCAATGGAAAGAATTCTTCTAATTTAATCAGAGATTTTAAGTTTTTAGCTCTGCAATTGCATTAAAATTTAATAGGATGAATTTTATTATTTTTATAATTTTATCTAGAATGGTTTGGAAAAAAAGAAAAAGAAAAAAGTAAACTAAGATTAAAAATAAAAACCGTCGTGAAGGGGAAGAAAATAAGGGAAAAAGAGGGGGAATAAAGAAAAACAAAGAATAAAAATCATCACATGGCCATTGAAGCATACAGAGTTTTTTCCTTTTTAGCAAAAGATAAATGATTACTTGTATTCTAAGTATATTGATTCACTTTTTTCATCATATATATTATATATATGAAAAAATATTATTTGGGTAGCTTACATTTTACAGAGTATAGTGTGTGTTTTTTTCCTTTGTCGTTTTTACAAGGTAAAGCTTAAAAACGACAAATTCTGTTATGTCTCCTCCAGGCTAGCTTCCAGTTAGACATTTTGTTGATTCCATGTCCTAACTCTTTATCTACAATGGGAAATTCAATTGTAACAAGTATATTTAAAAAAATAATAATAAGCTTTATAAAATAAGTTCTATTAATTGGATATTGAATTATGTTATAAAAAATATTTACTTAAATTAATAAGTTTAGAATTAGTATTGAAATAATCTCCAAATCAATGAAATTAAAAGTTCAAACTGCAGTTATATTTAAGATGTGAAATAAGATGATAGAAGTCTCTTCTCTCTTTATTAGTATTTTTGAGTTTGAGTCCAGAAAATAAAATATTTTTAGAATTTGAAAGAAAGTCTTTATCTTTTAATGAGTCTATCCGATGTGAATGCAAATTAATTTCTAATGAAAAAGAATAATTAAGTGTTTTTTTATTTTATTTCTCATAAAATTTCACTGAAACAGGAAATGATTATTAGGAGAAACCGATTATAAATTTAAATTTATAATTTTATTATTTTGAAAACAACTTTAATATTATTATTTACTGAAAAGAATGTGTTAAATTCTTAACTACTAAGATATCATAATTCTTTACTACTAAGGAGCTTCTTAAGGATTATATTCTCAAATAATTACCTTCTGAAATGAAATATATATGAAAGTGTAAAAAACAAAATTGTATGTCTTTAAATCAAAATCATAATTTTGTTATCTATAATCAATAATAATCAATAATCATATGTATGAATATATAATTGCTGCCAGTTATTCACTGTATAATATTAAACAGCCTGCAAATTTAGATGAATTGGTGGGTCCATATAAACATAAATAAATTCAATAAAGATTATATATATATATAATATGATAATAAAGCCAAATACTAACAATATATAATAAAAAAAACAATAGAAATCCAAACAAAAAGAGAAATTGAAAAAAAAAATCAAAGATGCTTTTAATTGTAACAAATAGGCAAGTAATAGCAACACCAAGTTTCATCTACTGAAAAAGCTCTCTCTCTCTCTCTCATCTTTTAGCCTACAAAATGGCTGGTTTCAGTGCCCACTCTTTCCATCTCCATACTTCTTCTTCTTCTTCGTCTTTCATGGCTTCTCCTTTTCTTCAACTTCTCTTCTTCCTTTCTTTTCCATGGCTTCTTGTCCTTTCCTCCACTTCATCAAATGATCAAATTCCTCAGGTATTTAATTACTTCCCATATATGGGAATTAAAAAGAGATCATCATCGCAATAGTACAACAAATCAATAAGAAGAGAGCACTCTACTGTTATATTTATTTTGAAAATTGGCTTATACCCATTAAAAGAAATTAGTTTTCTGCTTGAAAAAGAAAAAAAAAACTTGATTTTTCTTTATTTTGTGCATTAGAAAGAAGATTCGAAAAAGATTATATGCATTTATCACTAGACTATAACAATGATCGTATTCTTTTTCTTTGTATTTGCAATTATATTTGTTTTTGAATTCTTGGCAGAACTATGTAGTTTACATGGGAAGAAGTTCATCAAATATTGGAAATGAAGAGAATATTAAAATTGCAGAGACTGATCATTTGCAGTTGTTGTCCTCCATCATACCAAGGTTACTAATTAATTATTAACTTAAATTATAATTAATTATCAATTATGCTATTTTACTTTATATTTAAATTAATAATTTGGATTTTTGACAGTCATGAAAGTGACAGAATATCTTTGATCTATCATTATAATCATGCTTTTAATGGCTTCTCTGCCATGCTTACAGAAAGTGAAGCTTCTCAATTGTCTGGTAATTCTTCTTCATTCTGTATTATATAATAATAATAATAATAATAATAATAATAATAATAATAATAATAATAATAATAATAATACTAAAAACTATATATTTTATGATTAATATAAACTTTAAATTCCATTACAGACTGGACTTGATTGATGATGCTGGACACAGTTTCATTAAAAAGAATTAATATGTAGCATTAATTATCTAAAAATATTAATTTTCTTTAAATGATAATTACCCCACTAATTCAGACAATTTTTCCTTATATTATTATTGAGAAAGCCAAAGAAAAGAAAATAAAAATTGGTTGGTATAGAGTCTATGTCATGATATGATTAATTAGCCTTACATTATATTTTATAGATGAAGCAAAGTGATTTAGAATGATTTTAATTTTATGATTTTCATCTCACTCAAGATTTAGTACATATATAGTAGCTTAGGGTGGAACAAAAAAAAATGAGTTTTTTTATAAAGTTAACACAAAAAATAAAAAAAATTATAAAATTTATTATATTTTCAAAATATTTTCAAATTTATTAAAATTTTATATCAATTTATACATTTATCAAATTTATATAGAATATATAAAATTTATTATACATAATCGTAAGTTTATCATAAATTTATTATATTTTTTGTAAAATGATTAAAAGTCTATGCTAAAAATGTAAAAATTTTTAAAAAAACTTGATGAGTATAGTTTTAATCTATTAATTGGAAACTAAAATTTAATTCAGTTGAATTGAGTTAAATTTTAGAAAAGAAAGTATGAATATTTGAATTTCTGGACTGTTTTGCAGGATATAATGGGGTAATATCAGTATTTAAAGATCCAATTCTAAAACTTCATACAACACGTTCTTGGGATTTCTTAGAGTTAAAATCAGGCATGCAATTCAGCCATAGGTATCCCCATTTTTCAAGCGATGTTATCATTGGCATGATTGACACAGGTAATTATTATTTATAAAATTTCCATAATTACACCACTCTCTCTCTCTCTCTATATATAATTATTTATTTATCACAATTAATAAAAAAAATTCAAATTTTAATATCAAGGAAAAATTAAAAATAAAATCTTAAAAATAACAATTAAAAGATAATTTCTAATTCTAAATATATATTACTCAAACTCATCTGAAAAAAAAGGAGAAAAAATACTTAATGTCGAATTCGACATAACTTAAAGTACTACATAGTTTTTAAAAAAACTATTTATTTACCTTTATCTTGCTTGAAATATTTTTGAAATTTTCTTTTTTACATTAGTCACTGTTTAATACTTTATTTTATTATTTATTTATATAAAAAGTGATTTTTAAAAATACCCTTAAAAATAAAATGATTTTCAAACATATCCACCTTTTTTTAAAAAAAAAACTCATTTTTTAATTTTTAATTTTAAAAATATTCATTTTGAGAAAAATATATTTTTAATATATATTTAGTATATAAAAAGTATACTCCATTAGAGATATATATTGAATAGACATTTGATATATTATACAAATATAACAAAGGTGAAATATATTTTAAAGAAAAGTTAAGAATAGTATTATACAGTTTAATTTCCTCTAAATAATAACTATTTATTTATTAATTTTCTTTGAAATAATTTTCACTTTTCTTTTTTATAGAAATTACTTTTATTTCTTAAAAAAAGGAAAGAAAATCATCTTGTAAAATAGAGTATAAATGCGGTCAGATTGTGTGGAGATGGAAATAGCAGCAGTTGTATGAGAGGGTCCCAAAAGCTACATATTTGTTGGAAGGCAACCAGCCAACAAAAACAGCCACAAGGAAGTGGACCACACCTATATATAATCCATGTGCACAAGCACAACACCCTCTTGTTTCTTTCTCATTTTTTTCAAAATTTTATTTCTATTTTTTAATTTATGTTATTATTATAATTATTTTTATTATAAATATTATAATATTATTATTACTTTTATTATTTTTATTGTTATAATTATTTTTATAGATTAAGATTTTATTGAATTTAATTGAATTGAGTTGTTATTATTATTATTATTGTTTATAGGGATTTGGCCTGAGTCTCCAAGTTTTAATGATGAGGGAATTGGTGAAATCCCTTCAAGATGGAAAGGAATTTGTATGGAAGCAAATGACTTCCATAAATCTAATTGTAATAGGTAAATTATCTAAAATATTTTCTTTACTTACCAACATTTCACATTTTCAATAATCAAGATTGTGGGTATTGTACATTAATTCATTAACTACTAAAAAATTATAATATGTAATTTATTAAGTATTCAATGATCGATTAGAAGTTATGAGATACGTTTTGTGAGACATCAACGAATATGCGAATTATACCCATTATTTCTCAGAAATTTATTAATATTCATTATTCTCTTTTCATTCATTCTACTAATGAAAAATTGATACGACGCTACGTCAACTTTTATCATCCATCACATTTTGTGCAACATTATTTAGGAGCTAATGCCATCAATTTTTTATTATAAGAATGGATGAAAAATGGACCAAAGTACAATAATATATACAATATGACTCTTGAAGAATTATAGTATCACAATTTTATAATGAAGTACGACGAATATGATTTACTTATTTATGTATGGTTACAAGGGATGAAATAATACCATTTCTATATTTATTCGCGATCTAACCCTTCATGATATCTACTAATAATATTGGATTTCCAGATTTAAAAAAAATTTAATGATTAAGTGATTTATCTTATTATTTATAGTTGATCTACTTTGTTTTTGTTTTTGATATAAAACTTTTAATTGTAGGAAGCTGATAGGAGCAAGATACTATGACCCAATACAAAGGACATACAAGAACAACAAGACCCATGTAGCCAAACAAAGGGGGACACCAAGGGACTACATTGGTCATGGTACCCACACAGCATCCATAGCAAGTGGTGGTTTGGTAGCTAATGCAAGTTACTATGGCCTAGCAAAGGGCACAGCTAGAGGTGGCTCTCCTTCAACTAGGATAGCAATTTACAAAGCATGCACATTAGATGGTTGCTCTGGCTCCACAATCTTGAAAGCAATGGATGATGCAATCAAAGATGGAGTTGATATTATATCAATTTCAATTGGGATGAGTTCAATTTTCCAATCTGATTATCTTAATGACCCTATAGCAATTGGTGCATTTCATGCTCAACAAATGGGTGTTATGGTTATTTGCTCTGGTGGCAATGATGGACCTGACCCTTATACAATTGTCAATTCAGCTCCATGGATTTTCACTGTTGCAGCTTCTAATATTGATAGAGATTTCCAATCTACTGTTCTTTTTGGAAATGGGAAGTCTTTTCGAGTAAGATATTCACTTGATTTATGTTCATGAACTTAAAGACTGTAATGACCATGAATGCATCTCTAAACTTTGTATATTTTATAGGGATCTGCCATTAGTTTCTCTGACCTCACTCGCTCAAAGACTTATCCTATTGTATTTGGAGAGAATGCTGCTGCTAAGTTTACCCCTATATCAGAAGCAAGGTAAATTTGCATTTCTCTTTTTTTTTTTTTATATTTAAGATATTCTATAAAGAGAATAACCAATTCTGGATCTATTTTTCAAGAGAATATGCTCTTTCTGCTAGACTATGCCTCGATGTGCTATGCTTCTCTTCTCTAGTTAATCCCATTTCACTAAAATGCAGGAATTGCTATCCAGGATCATTAGATAGGGAGAAAGTTGCTGGCAAGATTGTGGTTTGCATCGACAATGATTTTAGTGTTCCTAGACAAGTCAAGAAATTAGTAGTAGAAGATGCCAGAGCCAAAGGGTTGATTTTGATCAATGAAGATGAGAAAGGTGTACCCTTTGATTCTGGTGTTTTTCCATTTGCAGAAATTGGCAGAATTGCAGGCTTTCAGCTTCTTAATTACATCAACTCTACCAAGTAACTCTAATCTTTCTCTTGATCTATGATCATTGCTTTCTTTCTTGCTTTTCTGATTCCAAATTAAGTCGTTTATAGCTATTTTTCTAATTTTTTTTTACAGAAATCCAACTGCAACAATCCTTCCCACAGTTGATGTTCCAAGGCAGAGACCAGCACCAGTTGTTGCATATTTCTCTTCCAGGGGACCTGGACAGCTTACAGAAAACATTCTCAAGGTTATTTTCTGTCTATTATACACAAATTATAGAACGGTTATGTTGCTATAGGTTTATTTTTTGAGACAGAATGAACCTGATTGACACTAATTAGCAATTCAGCCAGATATAATGGCTCCAGGAGTTGCCATTTTAGCTGCAATGATTCCCAAGAATGAGACTGGAAGTGTTCCGCCTGGAAAAAAGCCTTCAGGATATGCAATAAAATCCGGAACATCAATGGCATGCCCTCATGTTGCAGGTGCTGCTGCATTCATTAAATCTGTGCATCATGGATGGAGTCCTTCCATGATCAAATCTGCACTTATGACAACAGGTATATTTTGAAAGTTTGAAATGTATATTTGTGTATTATTCCAAAGGTCAACTCAACTCAACTATGCGTTAATCCCAAGTTAACTGGAGTTGGTTACATGGATTCTGTTTTTTCACTTGGAGCCATTATGGACTAATTGATTTCTTGATTTTCTTTATGCAGCAACCATTTATAACAACATGAGGAAACCATTAACAAACAGCTCAAATTCATATTCAAATCCACTTGAAACTGGAGTTGGAGAAATAAATCCACTCTATGCTCTTCATCCAGGACTAGTTTTCAAAACAATGACAGAAGACTACCTACAATTCCTCTGTTATTATGGTTATTCAGAGAAGAAAATAAGATCAATGGCCAATACCAACTTCAACTGTCCAAGAATTAGCTTTGACAAGCTCATTTCCAATATCAATTACCCATCAATCTCCATTAGCAAGCTTGACAGACACCAAGCTGCAACAATCACCATAAAAAGAAGTGTAACAAATGTGGGATCTCCAAATGCCACATACATTGCTAAAGTGCAGTCCCCTGAAGGACTAATTGTGAAGGTTTTACCAAGAAAGCTTGTTTTTAGAGAGGAAGTATCAAGATTGTCTTTCAAGGTCTGTTTCAATGGCAAGATGGCTTCTAAAGGCTACAATTTTGGATCTGTGAATTGGGTTGACGATAGACATTCTGTTCGTCTAGTGTTTACTGTAAACGTTGAATAATAATACGAAGCAAAAAGAAAATGACAATGGAGAAGTATAATATACAGTTCGGAGTTACACTCTTGTAAGGCTATAGTTTTTTTTTCTTCCTTTATCTACTTTCTTGAATCCAAAGAACTGAGCTGAAGTTAAAGATAAAAAGCTTAATTTTATTCTATTCTTTTTTTTTTGTATTTATATAAGGGAAACGAAGAATTGATCTGAGTTTATTGCTTCGTTAAACTATATCTTGGTTTGCTTACTACTAATATTTTTTAGTTTTTATATATAGGGAAAAGGAAAATTCAACTTGGATTGATGTATAGTACAACTTATTATATATATTAGGTCATACGAAATTTTCTCGATCACTAGTCCATTACTAATATATTTACCGTTAAATTATATTTCAATATGACTAGCACTAACATTGATAGTAATAAAACATTTGTACAGTACAAATTAAGAAAAAAAAAAGGTGAAAAAAGATAAATGAGACTGTCGTCTGTTAAAAACTTACGTCAGCTTTACTCTCAAATTAAGAAAGAGGATAAACTTAAGAGAATTCAAGGGAAAAAAAAAAAAAGAATGCGACAATACTAGTTTAATCATAAATTAACAAACTTTAAATCTTTTATTCTTTCTTTTTTATGAACTTCCACTGGTCTATTGGCTTGAAAAACGAAAGGTAGCAATGAGCATTTCACATTAAAACTTCTTTTAAGAAAATAATAAATAAATTGCACAGGGAAAAAAAGGAATGTGAAATAAATTGAGTTGTGAACAAGAATATACTTTATATTAAAATAAATACATCCAATGAAATGTGTGTTTGATCCCGTGAAACTCTGAAAAAATAATAATTTAAATCAAATTGTTATATTCTATGTTATTTAAAATATTGGCAATTGTGTATCATAATCAATGGAAATATGCATATTAATTATTTATAAGTTTCTAATTATTTCATATTTATTAATGATAAAAAAAATTCGTTTTATATTTATTCAAAAAAAATTATTTTCCGACACTGAAAAACTAAAGAAGTCTTGAAAATACATGACATTTGCTCTATCAAAGTTAGTTTAAATGATGAACTATTCATTTAATTAATCTATATGAAGAAATATATATATATAAATATATTTATTTGAAAAGTGATCTCAAATTGAAAAATAATAAAATAATTTAATTATTTAAATGAATATAAATGTTTGATTAATATATTGTTGAAACGTGGTTTTAAATCGAATAATAATAAAATAATTTAATGACTTATAAATAAATAGAGATTGGATCTAAAAATCAATATGTACATATTTATTATGTTTTTACAAGTTATAATATATTGTTTTTCAGGAAACAATCATTCCATGCTATACACATACATCAAGACATACCCATATTTTTGTAAAGCCAAAAAATTTTATATTTTTTTAAATTTGTATAGAATTTCTTGTGTATTGTGTAAAAGATATTTTAATTGTAAAAAAAAATATTCAGTTTCATAAAGAATCACGAGAAAAAAAAATTGGGTACTGATGTCTGCCTATAAATGGTTAATTCAACAGACCGATTCACTACTACTACAATATGGGAACTTCTTTCTGGTGCTGCTGCTTCTGTTCTTTTTTCTCTCTTGTCTCGTCATCTCTTCTGCAACACCACTTCAAACTACAAAGGTATATAATTTCAAAATGTTGATTTTTTTAAAACGTGTAATCTGCATTAAATTTTTAAGCCAAGGATGTGTTGGAATATCGAGTGTGAGAGGTTATTCCACTTCGATTAGAAATAGAATTAGCTAGGGATATATATAAGTAGAAAGGAACAAAAATGTATTGAAATATCTGAGTGTGAGAGGTTATTCCACAAGTAGAGTGAACTCATTAATTTATTAGTATTAGAGAGTAGTGTCTCGTTTACGAGTATATTCCCTCGCTAAGCCTATCAAGCAAATATCCCAACAAAATGTAAACAACAAAGTAAAGAAAAGAAAAAAAAGTTTGTTATTCTTTCATATTTTCTTCAGTTCTCATAGCTTAACTACAATCTTCTTTTTCTTGTAGCCTTACATAGCTTACATGGGAAGTTCATGTAATTTTTACCATAATCAAGAAATGGATGCAAAAATTGCAGAGTCTGCCCATTTGCATTTTCTGTTATCTATTATATCCAGGTTGCTCTTATTAATTAGCTTTCTTTTTTACCCTGTTGTCTTGAATTTTTCTTTTCTGATTCAACTTTACAGGCAGGAGAGTGAGAGAGTATCTTTAATCCATTCTTATCATCATGCATTTAAAGGGTTCTCTGCAATGCTTACTGAGGATAAAGCTTCCTTATTATCTGGTAATTTCTAGTTAGCAGTTTAAAGCTTAAGTTAAACTTGGTCACTATCTTCTTCTTCATTGGTTATATTCTTTCAGCTAAATAAGAAATTTTCTGAAGCAGACCATGCTGAGGACCTCACTGTCTTCCCTGATCCGGTTCTTAAACTCCAAACAACTCGTTCTTGGGATTTCTTGGATGCTCAATATGGCATTATATCAAGTCTTTCTCACCAACACCATTACACTTCAAGTGATGTTATAATTGGAGTAATAAATTCAGCTGCCTCTTAATTTTACTGTGTTAAAGAATTAGTTTAGCCTTTCTTGGATATATCTATAAATCAATAGTTTGTTTTAGTATTGGTATATGGGGAGGAGGGAATCGATTTTGAATCTTATTGTTTGGAAGAATATGCATTTACAGTTAGATGTGCTTAGTGTGTGCTATGAATCAGAAGTTTTTTAATTTGACATGGCGTCGAAGCTTTTCTTGACTAGTGCTGCAAGATTGTGCAAATTGCAGAAAGCAGAATGGTTAATGTAGATTTAACATTCCTTGTTTCTCTATTCTAGGTATATGGCCGGAGTCTCCAAGTTTTAATGATGGTAACATGAAACAAATACCATCAAGATGGAAAGGAGTTTGTATGGAGGGATTTGACTTCAAGAAGTCGAATTTTAATAGGTGATAACATTTCTGTGAATAACGATTGATGGGTTTTGCCAATCTGACATCTTTGTTTTTCCTGAAACATTGACGGAAGTTGATTGGTGCATGGTACTATAGCCTGCTGTCAAATTCCTCCGACTAGCCAAGGATCGTATTGGCCATGGGACTCACACTGCATCTACTGCAGCAGGTGCACCAGTTGCAAATGCTAGTTTTTATGGTTTGGCAAGAGGTACAGCTAGAGGTGGGGCTCCTTCTGCTAGGATTGCAAGCTATAAAGTATGCTCAGAAGAGGATTGCTCAGGTTCTGCTCTGCTTAAGGCAATTGATGATGCTATTAATGATGGAGTTGACATCATATCGATTTCGATTAGGCCTGAAACATATTCTCAGCCTGAATTTTTTGAGGACCCGATCGCCATGAGAGCTTTCCATGCCGAGGAAATGGGAGTCATGGTGAGTTGCTCTGCAGGAAACCTTGGTCCAGATTCTTATACAGTTTCTCACACAGCTCCATGGATCCTTACAGTTGCAGCTTCTAGCATTGACAGGGAGTTTCAGTCCAAGGTGATGCTTGGAAACAGAAGGACTATTAAGGTAAAATTTGACTATTAGAATTATTAATCTGCAGACTATTACTTTCAGAATCATTTCTATGATTGAACTTCAGTTCTTGAAATCAATATTTGTAGGGCTCTGCAATCAATTTTTTGAATCTCACTCCATCAAAGATGTATCCATTAGTACTTGGAGAAGATGTTGCTATTAATAATACTCTCATATCAGATGCAAGGTTTATAGTTTTGTAGCATTATTATTAGTTCTGTTACTTAATATATAATGCTGCTAGTAATACTACTCAATTTAACAGCTTTTCCTGTCCTGAAATGCAGGAATTGCATTCCAGGATCATTAGATTCCAGAAAAGCTTCAAGAAAGAAAATTGTATGTTCTACAAACAACCAAACTATTTCAAGAAGAGAGAGGGCATCAGCTGCAGAATCTGCTAAAGCACAAGGACTAATTTTAGTCGATAAAATAGGAGATTGTCAAGGTCTTCATTTCAGTGCAGGTTCTTTTCCTTTCAGTGAAGTTGAGAAACATGCCGGCTATACGATCTTGAACTACATTCAGTCTAACAAGTAAGTGCAATTATTTGAATTTTCCTGTTTATCAATTAATAACAACCTGAAATGTTTATATACATTTCAAACAGGAAACCTGCAGCAACTATTCTTCCATTGGGCGATGTCTTAAGTGTTCGACCATCACCAATTGTTGCAGTTTTCTCATCAAGAGGCCCCGGCATGCTTACAGAAAATATCCTTAAGGTCCTATATGGACTAATAACACCTTCAAATACATATATTAATGATATTATTTGACATTAAAATTATGTACTTTGCACAATCTGATAGCAATTTATTATTCAGCCTGATGTAATGGCCCCAGGAGTGGAAATTTTAGCAGTAGTAACTCCAATAAGAGATGGACCAGGCCTTCCCAAGGGAAAGAAGCCATCAAACTTTGGCCTTGCATCAGGAACTTCCATGGCTTGTCCTCATGTATCTGGAGCGGCTGCATTTATAAAGTCAGTGCATCCCAGTTGGAGTTCATCAATGATCAGATCAGCTCTCATGACAACAGGTGAAACTCAACTCAACTCAACCTAAGTCTTAATTCTAAGTTAATTGGAGTCGGCTGGAGCAGCTATGGCCTTACATCTCTGAGATGTAGAGTAATAAGATCATTCTGCAAACCCCTAAATAAATCTTATCTTAGCTGCAAAAGAAAATACAAATGACTAACAAAATGCTCTTTTTCCTGTCATGTCTCACAGCAGCCATTTCTAATAACATGGGGAAGCCATTGACAAACACTTCAAATCACCCTACAAATCCACATGAAATGGGGGTTGGAGAAATAAGTCCAGAAATAGTACTTGATCCAGCCCTAGTTTTTGAAACCACAGTAAATGATTATCTTCATTTCCTTTGTTACTATGGATACTCGCAAAAACTTATAAGGAACGTATCAAAGACAAAAATAAACTGTCCAAAGGGTTCCAACAAAGAGCTAATTTCAAGAAGTATTAACTACCCATCAATCTCCATAGGCAAGCTTGATCAAAACCAACCAGCTTAGATCATCAAAAGGAGAGTAACCAACATGGGTTCTGCAAATTCCACATATTATTCAAGAGTATTTGCTCCAAAGGGATTGCTTGTCAAGGTTTCTCCAAGAAAAATTACTTTCAATGAAGGTAAGAGAAGAGCATCATTTACAGTGTTGTTTAATGGCAAGACAGCTCCAAACGGATATAATTTTGGATATATAATGTGGTCTGATGGGTATCATAGAGTTCTTGTAGTTTTTGCAGTCAATGTTCATTAGCTCTTTTATAAATTCAAATAATTGAAATAATCATGGTGACTTTGATATCCTTATAAGTCGTGGACATGTAATGTTGGGTTCTGGATAGTTATTGTTTTTTAATTTTAATTTTTTAAATTTTCACAAAAAAAAATAAATTATATTTCATAATATCACTAAATTTTAAATTTCTACATGCAATTTCTAATCAATTTTATAATATTACTGAATTTTAAATTAATATTATTAAATTTTAGATTTTGTTGAAAATTCCAATGCAACTTAGTAAGAAGATTATTAATGACACCCCCCAGTATTTGTTTTTATTTTCTTTTCTTTTAAAAATATATATTGTTATGATTTTCTTGTTGAATTTCAGTTAACTTTTAAATCAAGCAAACGACAAGGCGTATATTTAAGGAGGAGAGACACACGTCGAGTCGTCGACGACCCTTTCCAAAGTAAAAGTGTTCTTGTAGCTCTAAATAAACGACAAGCGTTTCACATAAACACCTAATGTTTTATAGAAATTGAAATTATGTTTTTCTTTTTTTAAATTTAACTATAAATATGTATAATTGAAACTTTGACGGACACAAAAAATATATATATTAAACTTGAAAATTATAATAAAAAAAGTGTTTCTTTGACATTTGGATATTTTATATATTTGAAATGAAAATATATTTATTTTATTTTATTTTTTAAATAAAAAATACAAAAATATAACATATGATGATGAAATTTTTAAACATTAATTTGTTTAATTTTTAAAAAAATGCCTATTTGATATTATCCTTTTTTTAAACATATTTTTTAAATTTTTAAAAAAATTTCGTATTTCATTAAAGTTTTATTTATTTTTTATTTTATCAAAACTGAGCCTCGTGTTAGAAAATTCTTTTTGATATATGGTAACTTAATACGGATTTAGAAAGAGTAAATTGGATTTCCTTAAGAAAAATGCAATTAATTATATTAACTTATTTAATGGTATATATATTTAAAATTTCAATTAAATTAAAAATTACTTAAAATTTAAATATTTAAAAAAATTTTAGAACATTACTTTAAATTTTAGAACACTTAATTTTACTCTATCATTTAAATTTGCCTGCTTAATTTACATTATCCATATTTCTATATAATTAATTATCCTTTTCAACAAAAGTAATATCAAATTTAAGACGATTTTTCTTGTGATCTAATTTAAAATAATTGAGAAATTTTTTTTATTAGATATTATAATTTCAATTAAGTTTAATATTTATATTTATCTTCATCTTATTTTGCATAAATTTCATTTTTAAATATTAAAATAAAATTTTTTAATTTAGATGTGATTCGGAATCTAAGGAATTTATATGATATTTAAAAACTTGAACTTTAAATTTTAATATTTTTAATTATAATTTTAAATATTCATTATAATATTTTAATATTAAAATAATTATTTTTATGAACGTTCTAATTTAAGTTTTAATTATCAATATACTCAACTTATGATCACTTTTATATGAAATTTTTAATATAAAATTTGCTTATTTATGAATAATAAAATATGATATTTTTATAATTCGAATTCATGAAATTTTGCTTGCTTATAGAGTATTTTATTTTCTTACCCTAATTTTTAATATGGTCTTTATTTTTTTAATGAATAGTATAAATTATAATTCAAATTTAAAAATTATAATTCATTTTTAAAATATAAAATAATGTTAAAATACAATTATGTAAAAATTTTGGATAAAATCAAATTTATAAATTATAATTCATTTTTTGAAAATATAAAATAATGTTTAAATGCAATTATTTTTTATTTTTTAAATAATTATTTTTTATAATTGAATATATCTTACAACAAAATCATAATATTTTACTATAATATATTAATTAATATATTTCCATAAATAACTAATTTTTCCATCAATATGAGAGACTAAACAACTTGTTCAGAGACTTTTTTGAGACTTTATACATTTATATTTATATTTAAATGTATATTTATCTATAATTCATAATAGGAAAATTTTTTTTTGAACAATATAACTGTGAAAAATAAATACTTCTTACATCTTAAAATGATAGGGATATTTTTCATCTTATATATATTAAAAAAATTAGATTATTTAATTAATAAATAAAAATTTTTCTTATAATTTATTCATTTTACTATTTATTTATATTAAATAATATTGATTATTGTAAAAATTAAAAATTAAAATAACTAGTGATTGGATCAAAATAATTATAATTTAAAAATATAAATAATTAAATATAATAGTATTAATTATAAATATTTAAATAGAAATATAATAATTTATTTATAACATAAATAATATAATTTAAATAAAATAATAGGACTGTATTTTATGGTAAGTAAAAAATGAATGCGTTTCTATTATTTTAATATGGGGTGAGTAAAATAATAAAAAGATAAAATAAGGAATAAATTCAAAAATAGAAAAACAAGGTGAAATAAGGCAAGACAAGCAAAAATTGAATTCAATAATAATAATAATAATAATCATAATCATAATAATAATAAGACACATTGGGCAGAGAGCAAAGCACAGAGTTTGAAATAAGACTTCACATTCATGTTCGAACCTGTCTTCGCAATCTCTCTCTCTATATATGTATACACACACACATATATATATATCCGTAAAGAATAAAAAAACAAAAGAAAAAGCTTTTCATTTCTCCGTCGCCCTCCGGTTTTGTGCTCTGGAAAATCCCTAACAGTTCAGCTAATTTTTGATAAAAGGTAAAATCTTTATCTTTCTGTCTTTTTTCTTTATAATTTGTCCAGTTTTTGTTTTGATCTGCTTCTTGATTTTGTACTATGGGTCTAGAATTTCACCGATCTTCAATCTTCTTGTTTAGTTTTCACTACCCCTTTTGATTTTATAGGACATGCATACACAAATTATTTTCATTTCCATTTCCATTTTCATTTTTTTTATGCAGCAGGGAAAAAAGAAATGTTCTTTTTTGTGTTTTCTGGTTGAGGAAATTTGAAATGAAGTTGTGATTAGGGAAAAGTTGGTTTATTTTGTTTTGTTTTGTGTTCTGAATAATTGAGATGGAAGGTGGTAATAATTCTATACCTCCTTCGCCTACTTTTGACAAATCCAGAGTTTTGGATGTTAAACCACTGCGTATTTTGGTACCTGTGTTTCCATCGAGCCCTCAGACTCCACCCTTTGTTTGTGCACCTCCTTCTGGCCCTTTCCCATCTGGTTTTTCCCCGTTTTACCCTTTTCATGGACCACAACCTACCCCTCCTGACCTCAAACAACAAACTCATACACCTGCTCCCCTTCGGTCTTTCCTGGCGCCACAGTCCAATGGGGATATGTCTAGAGGTGGGAATACTGATGGTTCCACAGATGGGCCGGTAAAGCGTTCTGTCGGGCGGCCAAGATCTTTGGGTGCCTCTCAAAAGAAGACCAAGAAAGACCTGGATTTTACCATGTCTGTTGTTGAAAATAATTTTGTTGTGGGGATTAGCTCAACTCAGAGGGAAGATGGTGATCGGGAAGTGGTTAATAATGTGCTAATGAGGTTTGATGGCCTTAGGAGAAGGCTTAGCCAGTTAGAGGATTCTAAGGAAGCACCCCACGGGTTAATTAGGCGTTCTGATTTGAAAGCAGGCAATATGTTGATGAGCAAAGGGGCGAGGACAAATATGAGGAAGAGAGTTGGAGTGGTTCCCGAGGTTGAGGTTGGGGATATTTTCTTTTTCCGAATGGAAATGTGTTTGGTGGGGTTGCATTCCCAGTCCATGGCTGGGATTGATTACATGGTTAGGTGAGGTAGAAGAGGATCCATTGGCTGTAAGCATTGTTTCGTCTGGCAGGTATGATGATGAAGCTGAGGGTAAGGATGTTTTAATTTATAGTGGACAGGGTGGTAATGTCAACAGCAACAAAAAGGATAAACAAGCTGCTGATCAGAAGCTCGAGAGGGGTAACCTTGCGTTGGAGAGGAGCTTGCACCGAGCCAATGAAGTGAGAGTCATTCGGGGTATGAAGGATGCAATTAGTTCTACATCAAAGGTCTATGTGTATGATGGGCTTTACAGGATCCAGGAGTCGTGGGTTGACAAGGGGAAATCTGGTACTAATATATTTAAATATAAGTTGGTTAGGGCGCCAGGGCAGCCAGGTGCTTTTTCTGTTTGGAAATCAATTCAGCAGTGGAGGGATGGGTTTTCTACAAGGGTTGGATTAATCCTTCCAGACCTCACTTCAGGGGGTGAAACTATTCCTGTTTCGCTCGTAAATGATGTTGATGAAGAGAAGGGACCTGCTTACTTCACATATTTCTCTACTGTCAAGTATATAAAATCATTTAAATTAACAGAACCATCTTATGGATGCAACTGTCGCAATGCATGCGCTCCAGGTGATCTGAACTGTTCTTGCATCAGGAAAAATGTAGGTGACTTCCCATATACTGCCAATGGGGTTCTAGTTAGCAGGAGACCGCTAATTCATGAATGTGGTCCCACATGTCCATGTATTCCCAACTGTAAGAACCGGCTGTCACAAACAGGTTTAAAGGTTCGCTTGGAAGTCTTTAAAACAAAGGATAGGGGTTGGGGGCTGCGATCATGGGATCCTATTCGTTCTGGCACTTTTATTTGTGAATATGCAGGTGAAGTTATAGAAAAAGTGAAGGCAAGGAAAGATGGAGAAGGTGAAGATGATGACTATGTGTTTGATACCGCATGTTTTTATGAGCCATTCAAATGGAATTGTGAACCTGGACTAGTGGAGGATGATGGTAATGACACCACTGAGGAATACAACATCCCTTCTCCCCTAATCATAAGTGCCAAGAATGTTGGAAATGTAGCTCGATTTTTGAGTCATAGTTGTAGTCCAAATTTATTCTGGCAGCCAGTGGTATATGAACACAACAGTGAGTCCTATGTCCACATTGCTTTTTTTTGCAATCAAACACATTCCCCCTATGACAGAGTTGACCTATGACTATGGGACTTCCCGCTCAGATGAGGCTGATGGTACTGGTACGCATCATGGAAAAAAGAAATGCTTATGTGGATCGCCAAAATGCCGGGGTTATTTTGGTTGAAGGTTATCGGTAAAGGAGCATGGTGGCTGCAAGCAGGGTCATGGCTGAAAAATTATGTGGGCGGAAGTGGTAAAATTTAAGTTCATGAGTCACAACAGCTCTGTCAAATTCCCTGGATGTAATTTAGGAAAGGGATCTGTGTAGTTGACATCAACCATTTAATGCAGAGATCTACTTGAAATTATTTTAGCAGCATCAAGCTTTGTAAGTTGTGGGTGTATGTGTCTGCAAAAGGCATCTTTTGACTTGGCCAATTTAATTGGCAACTCTGCTTGTCAATGAATAATTAACTGTTGTTGCAATATGCTAGGATGCTTTTATCACCACAAATATGATTTGACTATAATTTTGATCCCTCGTCTCTCTCTCCCCTTCAACTCCTCCTTTCTTTTGTGCCCTCGACCCCTTAATGGTAGGGTTTTACGATCCTGGTATTTATTATTTGGCCGTGGAATAAGCATTCTCTTTGTGCTTATTATCTTTGCATCATTTGAAATATAATCGATGGCAAATTTTTAATAATTCAATATTGGAGATAATCAAGCACATCTTCTACAAGTCAATTGACTTTGCTATGTTTCCATCTTTACTTGGGTTCAATTATCTCCTCACTGGCTTGGAAATTTTCATTTGACTATTGCAAGAGGTGAAAGACAAGATAAAGATGACCTTTGACCTTAGAGATTGTGAAATAGATCTTCCCTTTTTCCCTTTCTAATGCATCCACGTATTTGTGTACCTAAACAGTAATGCTTTCACTGACCAAGTATCTGTGTAGCTGGTGGGACTATGTTCCAACTAATTTTTATAGTTTAGGCCTCTAATATGTGCTTATACTCTTTTAGTGGCTATTCTTGGTTGCGTGAGACTGCTTGCTGGCAAATGGGGAGATAATAACCCTGAAGCTTCTGTGAGTGTGTGTCAGCAAACTTCTCTTCTCTTCTCTCTCTCTCTCTCTCTCATTCTCTCTTAATTAGTATTTATGAAATAAAGTGTGAAGATTTGCTGCCATATGGGAAGCTCAAAGAGCACTGAAAACTGTTGTTGAAGGAATGTTTCAAGTGGGACATAAGACAGTTTTGGAGTAGTGAGAACAAACAAGCTTATGGCGTCAGTATTATGTCCAGTAATAATTATGTATGCCATTTATTTCCTGTTTTCTAGGTAAATGATATATAAATCAATATAAATCATTTAAAAGCATATGCTTTGTGTCTCTCCCTCGAGTGCAGACTGCAGACCCTATAGCGTGCTCTTAAATATGTACTTGATTTTTTTTTTCAAAATTTTTTGAGCATGGGAGCATCTAGGCTTAAGTGGTCTCACCTTACCACCAGACTAAGACACCAGTTTTTTTCTTTTTTGAGTTGCCAAATGCATATCTGCATGATTTATATAATTATTCTATGTAGGAAAGTTGTTTCTTCCTGTTACATTAGTCAGATTGTGGTTAAATTTGACTGCTGGATTTATATCATAGTACACTTTTCAGATTTAACATTATAGATTTTTCATAAGCTGCCAAGTTGTCTCTGCATGTTATTATCGTGGTTGCTGTATGTCGATGCACATATGGAAAGATCGTTTTTTGATCCTAACAGGAACTCTGGAATTAATCATTTCCCGCTGAGATGTTAAAGAAAAAAAATGACATTAACACACTGCATCATTTAGCTTTCCATTTTATAGGTATCTTTTATATGCTCTTGACGCTTCTTTCTTGTAATGTGGCAGCAATTTCCGGGAAGTGCAAAAGCTATACTGGCTTGGAGCATGAGCATCACAGCAGTGTTATTAATGGGCACAACTTTTGGTTTTGTTCTTCTCCAGTGTGCTCAGTCGGGTAGAATAGATCTGCTTCCAAGGGCGGATTCAGGCAGCAACCTCCAGCAGAGGAGGCTCTCTGCCTTTTAATTTTGTGCAGAACCATAAGTTAACCAAGTGTTACTATGGTTGTAGTACAAGGCAATTCAATGACTTAGATTAGTATTTACTGATCTGTATTTTGTGTTTGTAACTCAAGGTATTATATACTGTGTTTATACTGTAGCCAAGGCAGTGTCTTTTGACATACCATGGAATGTTTTTTCTGTACCCTCAACCAGCGTTTTTTGCCTTTTTAAGTTTCTAGTATTATTATCAACTTTTTCTTCTTAATTTAAGTTTTGATGCGAATTCAATAGAAATATGATTCTGAGTACTGATATATAAAAGAGAGAGTGATTCTTAGTCGACAACATATATTTATGGCATCAGATACAAGGAATGACACTCAATTCGCATCATGCAGAAAAATGTTGCAAAATTGAACATATTACATAATTAAAAGGAAGTGTTCGCATCGCTAGGTAAAGCATGTATCGTTTTGTCCATGGAAACTTCCTATATGAAGTGGTATTAGTAAATCAAACAAGAGTTCTACATTAGTTATTGGTTTTTTTATGGAAGTTGCATAGGATCGTAACAAGAAGCCTGAAATTAGTCACTTTCCAAGACAATCAAGCCTTAGCCTCCTCAGCAGATCTTGTACTAGGTTCTGCTTCTGCTTCAGCGTCTTTCTCTTCTTTTGCTTCTTCGATTTCTGTCCCTTCTGAGGAAAATACAAGCCACAAGAACAATGTTATAGAATCAAAAGCAGTAGCAATTTATGCATGTTCAGAAACTACAACACATCCAAAATGTTTGATATGGAATCTGCAGGTAGAAATTTTGTAATGACAGAGACAAGCAATATCAATGAATAAATAACTCTCTCAAGAAAGGCAACTATTTTACGAAGAAACTCTGACCTTCTTTATCCTCGAATTCGTCCATTTCATATTCGTCCCCACCCATATTTAATTTCTGCAGGATATTGTTAATCTCCATTAGCAAGATGGACAATCTAATATTTCTTGGCAAGGAGGAAAGGTTTTCTTGAAATTTTCTTCATTTAATCTCCTTTCAATACTATTATGTGCATGTCACTTTTGCGCAAATATCAGCTGTTCTTAAACATCAAAGAAAAGCAACTAGAAGGAAGACAACTCTCCTCCGTAAACATCACACAATTTTGACATAAGTGTCAAATAATACCTACTACATATCAGTGTCTGTTGGCTGAAAGGCTATGAAAATAACTAAATCAGAAACGAGAGGAAAGGTTAGCTTGGATATAAAAAGAGTTACAGAGACATCGTTTGCAGGAGGCCTGAACAAGCTGGTTTTAGCCATAGCAAACAAAGAGGCATAATTTTTTTTGTTAATTCTATTGCTAAGAGTCTATAATAGACATTAACCCATTAAGGATTCATTAAAATAAACCATCTCACAGCAAGAAAATTCACATTATAAATCAACAAGTTCTGTTAATGGTCTGAAGGAAAAAGGAGATTAATAGTTTAGAAAATTTAACAACTACTACTATAGCTTTATACTCACTGAGAAATCCATGCCATCAAAATCCAAGCGATCTCCATCTGTTTAAACCACGCAAGCAGAAACTCTTAATTAGTTAATGAAGCTAATTAAAAAAATAACAATACAAACCATTAACACATCAAATAAATTACCATTCTCATCATCTTCATCAACCCATTTATCCCAATCAACCTTGAGGAACACAGGAGGCTTTCCTTCCTGCTTAATCAACCTACTCGACCACTTCTTCTCTGCTTTCTTTATGACATAGACAATACTTCTCACACCAATGTTATACTTGCTCTCCTGCACCAAAACACAATAAAATAAATCCCATATTCAATTTCTATTCCCATTACACAACTCAATTTTACTCCCAATGGGAGTCATTGTTGCACCTACCTCTACATTGACCTTACCAAACAATTCAATTTCAACTTCATAAGGCAAACCATCCTTAGTAGCAGAAAAGTTGAATTTCCCTTCAGGCTCAAGCTTGAGCTTCACATCCTTAGCATCAGGTAACTCGACAGTGACATAAACTTTGTCACTTGTCTGAGCCCACTTCACAATTGGGTGGCGACTGCTATAAGCATCATAATTTTACATAAAACTTCATATTGATATAAATGACAATAAATAACATTCTAAGCTTCCCCACATCCAAAAGTTTTAATCTTGACAAGGAACTTAGCAAGAACCATAAAAATGAGATCAAATATATAGTATAGAAAAGAAAAAATGTTGGAATTCAATCACCATCTACATTCAAAGCAAAAACAAAGGATAAAGATCAAAACTTGGATAGGAGACAATACCTCATTTTCTACAAAGAATAAATTTTGAGAACTGAAAAGACAGATATTTGGGAGTAACGGGTAATAGTAATCATCCTATTTATGGGCAGTTGGACACTGCACGAAAGTCGTAAAAGAACTCGAACATTCCAGAGAAGTCATGTATTTTTTTTTTGTATAATTTTAATCCGATAAAATTAGGCTGGGCCTAAAGAAAAATTATTGGGCCCAGCTGAAATCCTAATTTCATGAAATTTCTTCCAAAATATCAAATAAAAAAACATTATGCCTTTTTAAAATTTTTATTTTTTATCAAGAGTTTTTATAATTCTGTAAAAATATATGTAAATTTATAATAATTAATAATAAGTTTACAGAAATTATAATGTTTATAATAAACTCATAATAAATTTTATATATATTATACAATGCTAATAAATTTATAAATTAATAAAAATTCCTGATAAATCTAATAATATTTTATTAGACTGATAAATTTATAATATTATACTTTTTTAACAATTTTGTAAAAACCTCAAAAACATAAAATCACTTTAAAAAATATTCATTTTTCTTTCAAAAATATCACTTTTCAGTACATGTAATATAATATATAGTATACTCCATTTTCAAAAGTTATATATTTAATAAATATTCAATGTGCTAAAAATATACTAAAATAATAAAAAAATATATAAAAAAAAAAGTAACACAGACATAGTGTGTGTTTTTCACAAATTTCATTACATTTTTTTTAGCTAGGTTTCATAACATTTCATTACATTACTCTTGTTAAAAGCCAAAAATAAGGCCAGACATGACACTTCAACAACTATGCAAGTTCAGGTTGCTTATAAAAGCTCTGATAATATTGACCAACTAATAGCAACAAAATAGGCTTTCTAAATAAGCTTAACTCATACTTGGAAGCACAAAATTTTTGTAAACATTTTTCAGGGATTGCATTTTAACAGAAAACTTCTCACCTGTACATTGATCTAATCTAAGTTTCTATCAAAAACCTCACCCTCTTGGTGCACTTCTTATCCTCTTGCCTCAGCATATTTGATATTTTGAGGCATGATTTTATCCCTGGCAAGGAGTTATCCTCTTGCTTATGCAAATCTGAACCTTTAAGGCATGATTTTAGATTTGGTAAAGGGGCTTCCAGACAAAACTTCACCCTCTTCGTGCGCTTCTTATCCTTTTGCCCTCGGAAACTTGAATTTTGACGCATGATTTCAGGTTTGGCAAGGGACCTAGAAACTTGGATACTCTTCTCTCCTTCTCATAAAGATATTTGCTCCACCAAATAAACCCTTCTTCCTCTTTGCGTACTGATAAGCAGCCACTGCATCAAGATGGTGGAAGAAAACCACCAGGGCAGAGCCCATACGTGTAAAGTTTTTGGTTCGAAACGAGTCTATTTTGCCAAATCTACTAAATTTCCTTGTCAAATCCTCCTTGGACGGAAGATTAAAATCACTGGGGAATTTCATGTGCAGATATTGACAATTGGAATTGGCACCCGGTCTTGATTCCTGAGCTACTTGCAGCTTGAATGATACGTCAGAAGTAACAGACGGACGAGGCTTCTTATTATCCATAAATCTGTGCCTTATAGCTGAATCAATTCTCAACATTTTGTTGGTTTCAACAGATGTTTCTTCATCATTATTGCTAGGCTGCATATGGATTTGATTTATAGTTTGTAGAGATGGCTGGTAGTTTTTTTTTCCTGAACTTGATCTTAGGGTTTGATGAGAGAACTACGAATTTGGATCCTCTTCTCTTGTCCTCATATGGATAAATCCAAAACAGTATATTTGCTTCACCAAACAAACCTTTCTTTGTCATTGCTTGCTGATAAGCTGCCACTGCATCAAGATGGTGTAAGAAAACCACCTGGGCAGAGCCCATATTTGTAAATATTTTGGTTCTAGATGAGTCTACTTTGCCAAATCTACTAAATTCCAGCATCAAATCATTCTTGGATGGAAGATAAAAATCCCTGGGGAACTTCATGTGCAAACTTTGACAATTGGAAATCATACCTAGTGTCGATTGCTGAGCAACTTGTGGCTTGAATGGTACACAGAAGTAACAAGCAGATGAAGCTTCTTATTATCGACAGAGCTGTCTCTGAAAGCTGCTTTAGTACTCAAATTTTTATTGGTTTCAACAGATGTTTCATCATCATCACTGCTAGGCAACATCTGGATCTGATTTGTAATATGAGGAGATGGAAGATCATTTCTTGTTCTTGAACTTGCATCTTCAATCATAAATGACCCTGACTGCAATTCTGACAAGAAGGCACCAGAGCTACTTGCCTCACATCTGGATCTATTTTTCCGTAGATGAGCACCATAGTAAAAGGAAAAGGGCATCATGTTGCAGAACTTCAAAGAAATATCTCGAAAAGCAGGCACTGAGATCAAAGCATCCAATATACATATATTGACTCCATGTTTACCTTTCTGAAAATGAGCATCTACATTGATTAAGAATTGAGGCATAGTCTTGCGAAATTTAAAAGAAAAGCCAGAATCAACAGGATAATCTCGTTGCCTCTTTAACCCCAGTAAGTTAGGAGGGCTTGCCACATTTGGTTCAAGGGAAGCAGAAACGTCCTTATAATCTTTTTCATCATCGGTTCTTGGCTGGCTATATAACAAAGGATAAGAAAATTGAGCTTCTTTGCTTCTGGGAGAGCATTTTCTAAACCAGAGATTCAAGGTAGTTTGGTGCATATAATTTCTGAACATACAAAAATTCTGCTTCACAGAGTTCAAGCATTCTCCTGTAACATAATTTGTATCTAAAACCAGATTGTGCAAGTTTACCAGCATCTTGTGTGCTGATTGTGATTGGATTTGCTCGGACTGACTCCATGATCCATTATTAGGTTGATCCGCCTTCAAGAGTTCAAATCCCAGTTCTGAAACATTAGATATTTGAGTCACTGAGCAAGCACCTAAAAAGACATTCAAGAAGAGAAATTTACGAACAAATGAATCTCCCATCATAGGCAGCACACAAGGAATCAAACAAAGATGGAATACTACTACAGAGAAACATTGCCAAGATCTGGTCCATCATAGGGCATGAGGGGAGCTAGCAGGACCAAGCAGGGAAAAAAATTTAAATACCATTATACTTTCACCATTGAATCTTAAGTATCCGAGATTAATAAATAACGGAAAAAGAATGTACAACTATAATTCAAAAACTCACATGCATCACAATTCAAAATGTGATTTTACTCGGTCGCATTCGCTAAGACTATTAATTTATGACTCCTGTGACTTAAAGAACCATCAACTATATTATGCTAACAGATTAAAAGGAATTTCTAGACAATCATCTAAATGTTCTTGTTTAACTAGAGACTATATTAACACAACATATGCAACACCATCCATTAAAACAGAAGGCTCTCTAATTTAATATATGCTGAAAAATATCTTTCATAGAAGCAGAACATCATAGCTATCCTAGCTACTACAAATATCCCAGGCAGTTGCCAGAACATCCTTAGCTAAAGAACATCTCATATCCTCTATATTTTATCACTCGGACAACCAAGGACTAGCATTACAATATTGTCCAAAGATCCCCTAAACCTTACCCGCTCAATCAGATTTTAAACAGTTGAAATACCTCTAGAAAAACTGCAAAACAATAAGAAAATTCGATAATCCTGATTTTAAGCATTAGCAAGAAGATAAATTATCACAGCCAATTACCCATCACAGAAATTTTGAACTTCAATTTCAGATACCGTAAAACAGGCAATTACCAAAAGGGGTTGTTATGCAATACCTGAATCAAGCCAAGGAGATGAACAAACACACTCGTTCCTCTCATGGCGTTGCCGCGTCTTCTCTTGGCGTAGAAACAACTTCTGCTCACTTACTAAGTAGCAACGAAACACATTAAGCTGCGCAATAGCGGTGACTGCAAAGGCTAAATCGGAAACTCCAACAAAGGGTGAAACCGCCGCGCCAAGAACAAAACCCAACACAGCATCCGACCGAAACAAGTCTGCTCTCCTCCTCTTTCTCAACCTCGAAACTGTACCACCCTGCGGCGGTGGCCGGAAAAGGCAACTACATTTTAAGCTGGAAACGACTCGTCGTGAGAGCAATTTGAGAGCAGAATCTAACAATTCCTTACCTTTACAGCAGTTCTCTAACGTATCAACCAGCGAAGCGAAGTTATATTCAAAAGAGCACACTTCTTTTTCCAGGAAATAACGATGGTTCTCGCCGTCGTCGTCGAAGAATGAAACGGCGACCCCTAGTTCGTCGACGGTTGAAACCAGACCAGGCCACCATTTTCTGGGGTATATTACTCTTGCCCATACAATGTCTCCCTTTCTCAATCCCATTTTTAGGGTTTATATTCTTCACCTTTTCCGGCGAAACCCTAAAGAAATACGGTCACATTTTCCCGCTCATCTTTTTTCTCTCATATAATCCGTATTTTCTGTATTAATCAAACTGAAAATGCCAATTTCTCGAAATCTGGAAAATTTTAAATTATAAAATATTTAAAAATTTAATTACTGTGAACAAATTTATATTATTAAAAGCTGAATCATGCTCTTTCCCCCAATTTGATAAATACAATTTTTATTTCATAAAAAAAATAATTTTTTAATTAAAAACATAAATTTATATATATTTTTTTATTATTTTAATATAAGATATATTTATTAAATATATTTAATAAATAACATTATATATAATGATAAATTATATATCAACACATAGCCTAATTATCGTCTACTCTTTTCATTTATTTATAATTTAATAAAATTTTAATTTATTAACTAATTTATTAAAATAATATGTAAACTATTATTTAATATAAATAAAAATGTATAATAATATTCTTTCATAAGATAGAGGAAATATATAAAAGTACAAATAATATTTTTTTCATTTTATTTAATTTGTAATTTAAAATAATGTAATTAATTTACACAAATTATATCAAAACCTTCATATTCTAGGCTTTCATTTTTTTTATTGTTTGTCACAGTATGATATGACATTATATAGAGTAATTTTTATTTGTTTTGACTTATATCTTTTATAGTATAATTTTTATAGTAATTTCATAGTTTAAAAATCACAAATTTTTAAACCACCAATTTTATAGTTTTTTATGATTTTATAATTTTATCTTTTAAGAATATTCATAATAATTTTTTAAAATACTAAATATATGCTAATAAATAAATTTTTATCTTCATAATATATTAAAATTTTAAAAATATCATTAAATTAAATAAAAATATTTTTACATAACTATATTATGTTATATCACCTTTCCAAATATAATAAATATTATTTCTAGTACAATATCATATAATAGTATATATTATTAAAACATGATGCAAGTAATTCAAATAAAATCTTATTATTCATTATTTGCGGCTCTGTGGAAATGATTAAACACTTATTGATTAGATTTAGATTATTTATTATTTCATTTGGCATGAACTGCATAAACACATTTTTGTTTTATAATAATTAATAAAAATTAATTATTTTTATTAAAAAGTCTAAATTAAATATGGATATAATTAATTAAAATAATAAATAAACTGTAATCTATAATAAATGAAAAATAAAATGTATTTATTCATTTAAGACGAAAAAATATGATCTAGAATAAATGAAAAATATAATGTGTTTATTCTTTTGAGACGGAAAGGGTATTTATTAAAAAAATTTATAATTAAAAGAAAATCTTTAATGATAAAAGTTTAGAACATATTACATGGTACATCACATTTATTTAATTTTTTAAATATCGTATGATTTTTAAGAATTTTTAAAAATATTTATATTTTTAAAATTAAAAGTTAAAAAAATGGATATCCTTTAAAATAAAAAGTAAACATTTTAAAAATATTTTATTTTTTAGAATTTTTTTATATAAAAGTCCTAAAATTTATCAGTCAAAAATGAAAAAAAAAAAGAGTTAGGTTATAATTTTTGTTCATATTATTAGATTGACTTCTTGTAAATTTAGAATTATTAGTTAGTCAAATACGTATAATTTTTACAATTCATATAATGCCAAAATAACAAAGGGGAAAAAAAGAATTTCAGAATTCATGTATATTATTAAAATATCAAGTTGAATTCAACTTCAACAAATGAAAATGTTTGGAAGTTATTAAAAAAATTTACTTTTTTTTTTAAATTTAGTTTATTGCAAAACCTACATTTTGTAACTACATAAACTTGATTAAAAAAAATTAAAATTTATAAGTCAAAAAAGGCAAATTCAAAGTCATCCATTAAAGTATATTTGATATTAAGATTAAAACAGTGTTTAACTGTTTTAAAAAAAGTTTTATGATAAAAAAATGTAAAATTTATTTTAAAATTAAATTTTAATTATTACTAATCAATATCTTATATTATTTGGTTTAATGATATTACACTATGAGATTTTTTAGGGTGTATTGCTTTTGTCCATACATCCCATTTTTAGGATACCCTAAATAAATATGGTTACATTTTTCAGCTATTTTTCTCGCTCTTATTTATTGGCAATATATTCTGTATTTTTCTCGCTCTTATTTATTGGCAATATATTCTGTATTTTAAAATGTTATAATAATAAATATAAGATTATAATAGTCATTTCTCTAATGAAATTAATAAATAAGCACTTTTAATTCACATCAATTTGATTCATTTAGTATTGCTTTTTTATATTTTCTATATTTTTTTTTTAAAATTGGCATTCAAATATTTATTGAATGTTGCAAATTTAATGATTTTAAGCTATAATTTTATCCTAGGTTTGCAATTTTTTTTATTTTTTTTTTCTAAAATTGAGATTTAAATATTTATTAAATTTTGTAAAAACGAGGCCTCCAAAAAAAGGAAGGATCCCCACTTCTACTTCCCATTTCTATTTCTTAGGAAGCATATAATGATTTTAAATTATAATTTTATTGTGCAATGTATCCTTTCATTTTTAATCTTATTATTTTTTTAATAATTAATAATTTTAAATAAAAAAATCTTACTCTATTACTTCATATAAAATCTATTGGAATATGAAAATTTTTATATTATAAAATATTTAAAAATTTAATTATTATAAACGAGTTTAAATTATTAAAAGCTAATATAAAAATAACAATAGTAATTTTTCAATTGATTTGATTTATAATTTTAAAATATTGCAACCAGTCTCCACAAATTATATCAATTAGATTGGATTATTTATTATTACTTCTGTTTCAAATTAAATTAATAGATATGTTTTTTATTTTATAAAAATAAAGAAAAATTAATTATTTTTATTTAAAATTTAATATGTAATTTTTATTGTACCCTTATTTTAAGATATGCATTTATTACTATTTTCATACCGTTAATATCTTCACATTTAATTCATGCATAATTATTAAGATAATTATTATATTTTCTTAGTTGTAAAAAAAAATCTTGAATAAATTGAAATATTTATTTCATTCACAAATAATTATCACTTTACAAAAATTAAGATTATTTTATACCTTTATTTCAAATTTATCACTATATAATTAATGAGCAATGCTAAAAAAATTAAATTGATTTGGATAAAAAATATTTTATATATTAATTATATTAGAGAAATAACTATTTTAATCTTATATTTATTGTTGTATTTAATAATAAAAGCAATGTTGAAATAGTTATTTATCTAATTCAATTAATGTATAAATACTTTTGATCCGGATCAATTTAATTCATGTAATAATTTTAATAATTAATATATAATGAAATGAGTAATAAATTAAGGAGAATGATAGTTTAGTAAAATAGTTATATAAAATATATTGTTAAATTATTTTTTTAATTTTTGTATAAAATTTTAAAGTGATAATTATTAATAGAAAGAGAGAATATTTTCTATTAATTATGAATTTATCTAATATGTACTTTCAAGGCATATGCTAAGAGTATTAAATATTTTACTTTTTATTAAAATACGTGTTATTTTTATTGAAGAGAATTTCGGAAATCGTTTATATTATTAAAATATCAAGTTGAAATTAACAAATGAAAATGCTTGGAAAGTTTTTAAAAAAGTTACTTTTTTAAATTTATTTTATTGCAAAACCTACTTTTATTTTTAACTACTTAAAAAAATTAAAATTTATAAGTCAAGAAAACCTAGAGAAGTAAATTCAAAGTCTTCCATCAAAGTCTATTTGATATTAAGATTAAAACAGTGTTTTTAACTGTTTTAAAAACAAGTTTTATGATAAAATTTATTTTTAAAAAAATAGTTATCTCTAATCAATATCTTATATTATTTAGTTTAATGATATTACACTGCCTTATAATCCATGAGTTTTTTTTCTTTTCTAAAAATAAAAATATCATATAATTTTATATAATTTTATATGCTAGATATATATTAAATATGCTAAAAATATATAAAAATAATTAGATATTAAAAACAATTAAAAAAGTGACATTATGTAATTTTCAAAAAAAAAAGAAAGAAAATTAAGGAAATCCACGTTGAAGCCGGCAATTGGATGGACATATAATTAGGACAAACAACAAAAGTCAAAAGTTGAAGAAATGTCCAAAAGTCCAGAGTATTAAGCAAAGGACATAACGTGTAATGTTCTGCTCTGATCGGGTCCAAGTTGACCATTTTGAGCAGTACAGCAACTGGCCAAATATAAAATTGATGGTGTCACTCTCTCTTCTCTGCATCTTCCCACTTGCAAGTTTTGCTCATCTGTTTCATAGCAAATTACATATTATTATTTTATTGCAGATAAGTACACCCAACAACAAAACCCCTCCCACAAACAAAAGAAAGGTAAAGAACAGAAGAAGAGCTTGTTCAACAAGAGAGTGAGATTTGGAGGTGGAAAGTTCATTTCTTTTAAAAAAAGCCTTTTTAGGCTCACAAAAGTGTGGATCCAAAAGGAGTTTTTATGGGATTTTGGTCATCAATCAATCTATCAATCATCATCTTCCAAGAAAGATTCCACCACCTCCACCACCACCACCACCACTATCACCAGCCGCCCAAACGTAAACGCTTATAAGATATTCATGTTTTTTCATGATGACCCATCTTTGTTTCTTTGCCAGAAATTAATTAATAGTTATATTTTGTAGTGCCATTATAATATATCATCAATGACCAAATGTCATGCCCCCACGCACACTCTTTCTCTCCCATTATTCTTGCTTTTTCTTTGGTCAATGGAGGATGATAGTGTACTGCAATTTCTGAATCTTTGCTAGTGTACAAGATTGTCTAGATATATCAGATAATCATAATCATGTACTTGTTTCCTTATTTCTCCTTCTCCTCTTACTTTGCCTCATGTAATGTTGGTCTCGCTCTTGGTCCCAATGATGGGGAACGATGGTGACGGATGTTATAGACAAGAACTCTACTGATTTTGCATATTCAGTGATGCCAAGAACAAGTGGAACATCTTTATCATCTTCTTCTTCCTCTGTCATGGTCTTGTCTGGTTTTGTAATGATCTTGTTACTGGTGTTGCATTCTGGTCAGTTTGCAGCTGCTTGTAACGAAGATGATCATAATTCTCTGTTACCCTTCTTCTCTAACATTTCATCTTCTCATCCTTTGAATTGGTCTTCTTCTACTGACTGTTGCCTGTGGGAAGGAGTCGAATGTGATGGAATTGATGGCAGAGTGACTCGTCTTTGGTTGCCCTTTAAAGGCCTTAATGGCATTCTCTCCCCTTCTCTTGCCAATCTCAGCTATCTTGCTCACCTCAATCTGTCACATAATCACCTCTCTGGCTCTCTCCCTGCTGGGTTCTTCTCTATTAATGGCCTACAGATTCTTGATCTCAGTTACAATCGTCTTGATGGGGAATTACCATCCAATGACAATAACATTAATAACACTAACATGGCTATCCAAAAAGTGGACTTGTCCAGTAACCATTTCAATGGGGTGATTCCATCTAATTCATTTCTTCAGATAGCTGGGAATTTGAGCAAATTCAATGTCAGTAACAATAGTTTTGTAGGCCAAATTCCGCCCGTCTGTCTCCTTGCTGTTCGCTCAATGACCATCCTCGATTTCTCCAACAATGATTTCAGTGGAAATATTCCCTCTGGCGTTGGTGAATGTTCCAATCTGCAGATTTTCGCTGCAGGTTTCAATAATCTCTCTGGCACAATTCCTGAAGATATTTACAAGGCTGTCTTGCTTGAACAACTCTCCTTACCTCTTAACAGCCTTTCTGGCACCATCAGCAATTTACTGGTCAATCTCAATAAGCTCAGGATTCTTGATCTGTATTCCAATCAATTGACTGGCTCAATACCCCAGGATATTGGCAAGCTCTCCAACTTGGAACAACTGCAGCTTCACATCAACAATCTCACCGGTACAGTACCCAAATCTCTAATGTACTGTACCAAACTAGTTACATTAAATTTGAGGGTGAACTTCTTGGAAGGAGAGCTCTCTGTCTTTGATTTCTCCAAGTTCCACCAACTTAGCATCTTTGATCTTGGTAACAATAAATTTACAGGTAATTTTCCCACAAGCCTTTATTTATGTAGATCATTAACTGCTGTTAGACTAGCCTATAACAGGTTGAGGGGACAGATCTTGCCTGAAATAAAAGCACTAGAATCTCTGTCTTTCCTGTCAGTTTCTCACAATAACTTAACCAACCTTACTGGAGCTATTCAAAATATGATGGGTTGCAAGAACCTCACTACTCTCATCCTCTCAGTGAATTTTTTTGATGAAAAGATACCAGATGATGAAAACATCAAAGACCCAAATGGATTCCAGAATCTCCAGGTTCTGGCCATGGGTGCTTCTCAACTCTCTGGTCAGGTGCCTCACTGGTTATCCAAGCTCAAGAACCTTGAGGTCCTGGACCTGTCTGTTAATCAAATCAAAGGTTTTATTCCCAGTTGGTTGGGTAATCTATCAAGTCTTTTCTACTTAGACTTGTCCAGTAACCTCCTCTCAGGAGAACTGCCTAAGGAACTTGCAGGATTGCAAACACTAGCATCAAAAGGGGCTAATGAACTAGTTAGCCGAAGTTATCTACCACTGCCTGTATTTGCTCAGCCCAATAATGCAACCTATCAGCAGTACAATCAACTCTCTGGCCTGCCACCATCTATATACCTAGGAAACAACAGCCTCAGTGGTGATATCCCCATAGAAATTGGCCAACTGAAGTTTCTTCACGTGCTGGATCTCAGAAATAACAACTTTTCAGGAAACATTCCGGATCAAACGTCGAAGCTTACCAACTTGGAGAAACTGGATCTCTCTGAAAACCACCTATCTGGCAAAATCCCTGTGTCACTAAAAGGTCTCCATTTCTTGTCTTCTTTCAGTGTTGCAAATAATGATCTTCATGGGCCTCTACCATCTGGAGGTCAGTTTGATACCTTCCTCAGTTCCAGCTTTGAAGGGAATCCAGGGTTGTGTGGTCAAATTTTACAGCGTTCTTGCTCCAATTCATCAAGACCTGTCAATCCTACTGCACCTCATAAAAGAATTGACACAAAACTTATTATTGGACTAGTCCTTGGCATCTCTTTTGGGACTGGTTTACTTATTGCTATACTAGCACTGTGGATATTGTCCAAGAGAAAGATCATTCCAGGAGGGGACTCTGACAACATAGAGATGGATACAATTTCCAGCAACTCTCATTCTGAATTTCCTCCAGGGCCTGATAAGGACGCCAGCCTAGTTATGTTGTTCCCGAACAATATCAATGAGAACAGGGATCTAACCATATTTGAACTCTTAAAAGCCACTGATAATTTTAATCAAGCAAATATTGTTGGCTGTGGGGGTTTTGGTTTGGTCTATAAGGCAACACTGGCAAATGGGACCAAGTTGGCTGTCAAGAAACTATCAGGAGATATGGGTCTCATGGAAAAGGAATTCAAAGCAGAGGTAGAGGCTTTGTCCACAGCTCAACATGAGAACCTGGTTTCATTGCGAGGTTATTGCATGTATGAAGGCTTTCGGCTACTTATATATTCTTTTATGGAGAATGGAAGTCTGGATTACTGGTTGCATGAGAAGGCTGACGGTGCATCTCAACTAGATTGGCCAACTCGACTGAAGATTGCAAGAGGAGCAAGTTGTGGTCTGGCTTACATGCACCAGATATGTGAGCCACACATTGTGCATCGAGACATCAAGTCCAGTAACATCCTTCTTGATGAGAAGTTTGAAGCACGTGTTGCAGATTTTGGATTGTCGAGGCTAATTCTTCCTTATCATACTCATGTTACAACTGAGCTTGTTGGTACTCTTGGTTATATTCCTCCAGAGTATGGGCAAGCATGGGTAGCCACATTAAGAGGAGATGTATACAGTTTTGGAGTTGTTATGCTTGAGCTGCTCACTGCGAAGAGACCTGTGGAGGTGTTCATGCCAAAGATGCCACCAGAACTAGTTGGCTGGGTTCAGCAAATGAGAAGAGAGGGTAAACAAGACGAAGTCTTTGACCCTCTCTTGAGAGGAAAGAGCTTTGATGATGAGATGCTGCAAGTGCTGGATGTGGCCTGCATGTGTGTGAACCAAAACCCATTCAAAAGGCCAACCATCAAGGAAGTTGTTGACTGGCTAAAGAACGTAGGCTCAGACAGAAACCAAAACAAGAGTGAGTGAAAATGCCCTTTAGTACATATAAAGAACGTATACATATACTTGCACAAAATAGTGTGGGTTCATAAATGCAGATTCTCACATCATTTTACAATTTTTCATCATTTTACAATGTAAATTTGAAATTTTCTATACCCTACTGCTTTAAAGATGTATAAAAAAGGAACAAAAATTAAGTAAATTTAGTTGTTTACTGGGAATCTATAGGTTGATGCTAAGAGATAGTATGAAAACTGCAATCTCAGATCAATTATCACACACATGCAACCTGTCACTTAGACATACTTAAAGTAGCAGTTTCCTACAATAATATATCATTCATATTTAGGGAGTTGTTGTTTATAACTAAATCCTGTCAATTACCATCTGACTGTTCAAGATCATTGGCATTTGAGCATATCATCTGTATTACTGGTTTAGGAATAAATAGATGAAGTTCAAGGATATCAGATCATATATGCGTGTGTGAGTGTAATTGCATGTTTATATATAAGCTAGGATTATATCCAGGTTATGTTAACATCTCATGCTATACATTAGAAGGAGGTCCAATAAAGCTATCTCTTCTATTTTCAAGTTTGCCCTGATTTGGTACCGCTCTTGCGTCAATCATTTAAATTGAGCAAAAAAAAAATCATTGCGAATTTCTTTCTGGAAATTTTTGGGTTGAATCATATTCTATTGAATATGCACTGTTACTTAAAAACTGCCAACAGCACTTCAGCTTCATGAAAAAGACAAGAAAAAGAAGTTAACACGGATAAACTTCTGATCACAATTTATGCAGAGAAACAATCAAAACTGCCTGAAACAAGCAAATCAATGCCAAAACGCAGAATTATATGAAAATTTTAGTAATGCATCAAAGAATCTTTAACAAAGTGCGTCAAGGACTCAAGGCAATGAGGCCCAGCTTTAGAGAGGCATGGACTTAACAACTTTAAGCAGGTGCTTGGTTTTGAGCTTAATTGTTCATTTAGTTTGGGGTGCTTGAATCCCGTGCCTCACTAAAAATAGGTTTGTGGTTTCATTTTTCTTAGAAAAAAGGAATGGTCCAATTACCTTATGTAAAATGTGAAAGAAATGTGTATCAAGTAGTAAGAAGATGAACACAATGAATCTTAATAATCAGCACAGACTAGGAGAGGCTATAGCTAGACCAGGGGATCAAGAGCAGATGGAACACGTCCTTTTATTTCATCAAGAATTTAATAAAAATGGACCAAGGTCTCTCTAAACCTCACAATGTCTTTAACCCATGGGACTATGATATGAGCAGCATTCAGGTTTCAGGACTTTAAAGGTTTCAATTATGAAAATGTCATCTGTAACCTTTGTCATCTCTTTAAGCTTTCCTCAAGAGGAATGAATCAAAAACGATAGAAAAGAAAAGCACAAATTTTTTTTACCTAATGATATTCATGAAGCAAAATTTGTTTAAATGACATTGATGAAGCTCTACAAAAGCAAATGCTTACACGTTCATGTAAGACGTGTCTAAGACATGTTCAATTTGAGATGATTGTTCAATGACATACTCAATTTCCAATGAGAAACAAAAAGAATTAAACGCAAAACCATCCATAATTAAAAAACAAAAGAGAAAAGGTTCAAACTTTCTATGAATGATACTGAAATATCAACGGAATGGGAGGAAGTATGAATCTTGATTGCACTGGGTACAAGTCTAACATTCACAGTCAATAAGAGAAGAAGCTAAAAGGACAAAAAATAGTTGTAGAAGAGCTCACCGATTACAGGGTACGAAACGAAGCCATTTATAGCATTCAAGAACAAGCTAGTCCTAGCAGAGATTCATGGAAAAGAGAAAATTCCATTCTGTTCTCACAGAGAAGTGTAAAAACCAGCGTGTGGATTGAGAGCCCGTTCATTTTGCAATAAGTTCGGGGGTTTTATTGGGTGCACTAGACCATATGGGATTAAAAAAACATCCGTCTTTAAAATAAAAATTAAAACTTTAAAAGAAGGGGAAGAGGGAGGGAGGGAGGGAGAGAGAGTAATAACCAGGGGGGAACGGAAAATGAAGCAGCATCACAAGTTTACGGTGGCGCTGTGTGGGACATGGGCGGCGACGCTTCTCTACGGCGAGATGTTTGCCTTTTGGGTGCCTTCTTTATGGTCTTGTTCATGGCCTCATCTTTCATCTTCCAATTCCACGGTGATTCTATTGCTCCCTTCTATTAAATCTATCTTGAAGAATTTCATTAATCAAAACTCAATAATTAACTAGGTAAGATACCTTATATTGTAATAGATTACATTCTTCTCTCGGCTTCATTTTGACCTTTTTTTAGGTGCTTTTACAAATATTTGATTTATACTTGTCAGAAGCCTTTCTATAATTAGTATCAAAGAAAGATCGCATTTTTATTGCACCCTTTATCAGCATTACTATTAATCATTAAGATTAGAATAATTTCTAAGCTTCTTTGCTTTATCCAATAAATTGGGTTTTTGGCTATTGCACACTTATGGAAAATTCTTAGCTTAGGAGGTCCATACTATCAACAAGGATAGTTCTATAGTTTAGATGAGACTCAACCCCTTGGAGCAATAGCTTTTTTAGCTATTTAATTAGTAGATGCATTAATTTGTACAAAATCTATGCATGAGGAGATGGACATGCTAGCTAAAAGACTACTTTAAAATTATGTTTCAGATAAATGGAGTAGGAGCTCCAATTGATTATGTAAAAGTTGCTGTTCTAGCAGACCCACAGGTGAATTTTTCTTCTCTGCTGCACTATTTTTTGTAGTTTGGTATCATTTGTTACTAATATTGTCTTTCTATCCGTAACAGCTCATGGACAGAACCTCCCTTCTTCTACCTCCAAAATCATTTACTTTGGAGACTGCACAATTTTATACTGATATATACATGCGCAGGGCATTCTTTTCGTCCATCTTGCCTTTCAAACCTGATGTGATTTTGTTTTTGGGTGATTACTTTGATGGGGGCCCTCATTTATCAGACCAAGAGTAAGGCCACCTGGAAATTTCTGTCTACTACTTGAAACTTCAATTAGCTGCTATTTATGTGTTGTGCGCCTTGCAGTTTTAAATAATCTATGCTGCTTGAGATGACATCACTTAAAAATCTGTCAATTTTGGAATATTAACAAACCAGATTGTGGAAATATTCCTGGAAACCTTTACTAGACTGGATGTCTCTTTGCACCTTGTGATGGGTATCTGACATCCAGTTTTCATTTTTCTTCTCCTCACTTAGATTTTTACTGTATTGATTGGATATGTGCCATCCTGTCCCTATGATTAGCTCTTAGCTTCATTTCTATATATCAATAATCCAATTCTTGTCTTGACATTTTCCTGTTTCACTTTCGAGATTGTTTATTTCCTTGGCACATCACTTGTTAGTTTCTGATGCAGAATGCCCTTAACATTCTTTTACTAATAAGATGGCAGGAGTCCTTATACCGCTTTAGGCATATCTTTGGTATGAATGTGGAAGGACGATATACTGATATACCGGATTACTATATTCCTGGCAACCATGATATTGGCTATGAAAGCACCATTTCTCACAAACCAGAGGTATTTTGGCATGTTATTGGTAATAATACAACGCCTTGATTTTACAACTACATGTTGGTTTTAAGCAATTGTCTAGTGCGTTTTTGCTATAAAATTTTATTCGTGAAGATTGCCCCATTAGAACAGGGGAACCAAACAAGAGAAATATATCCTCAGCAATTCTAAAATAAAAGACCTGTGAACATATGCACACACTGAATTCAACTTACATGAAACAATTTTTGCAAAACACCAAGCTTAAAGTGTCTCCAAGGCAGAAGTGTAAAAGTTGATGAGTTAGAGCTTGCCAGTTGTTTAATTTTCCTGATAGTAGTTAATTAGTGTACAGCAAAAAAAAACATGTTAACATGCATGCATGAAATCTAATTTCAGATTTTTTAATTTCACATTGAGAGAATGTCAGTCTGGCAACCAGTTGCAGAAGTTATTCAATATGTTTTTGGGCTTTAGGGATTTGTTGAGTTGAGCATATATTCTTGTCTGTATTTCGTATCATATTTGGCAATTATTGGCACACTTTCTCATAACTTGATCGCATATGTATCTTAGTTTCCATCATGAATAATATTTGTTTGATAAGCCATTCTCTCGCATTTCTACAGGTTATTAGACGCTATGAAGAAGGATTTGGGAGTAGAAACTTCCAATTTACAGTTGGAAAAGTGGAGTTTTTTTGTTGTTGATGCTCAAATTCTTGATGGTAAAGCTGCTAACTCTACTATAGCTATAACAAGACTGCATTTTTTTAATATATTCAAACATAGAAGTATAGCAATTGTATGTGATCCCAAATCCTTGTGTGAAATTTGTTGTCACGATCTGCAATAGGGACTTGTAAAATAGCCTATCACTTTACAAATCTGTAAAATCCAAATTACTGAATATCTTAAAGAAGACTAGACCTGAGTGTACTTTGATTTTGTCATCTCCAGGTCAGCCACAAAAAACTTTTGCATCTATGACTTGGGAGTTTGTAAATAATGTCTCTATAGGTATATGATAATCAATTCAACTTTATTTTACCGACGAGTGTTTTATCAATTCACAAATAAGTAAAAGTTTTTTTTTCTTTTATTTTCTGTAGATCTTCAATTAATTCCAAGGGTTTTGTTGACTCATATTCCCTTGTATTGGCAGGATAATTCTTATTGCGGCCCCCACCATAGTTATCCAATCATCAATCAGGTACTCTTTTGTCAGTTTTTGCAAAGAGAAATTAAGTAAAATGCTCTTATTGCTCATGCTTAAAGCATTAATATCATTCTTCTCGGTGGAGATTATGGATCTGAATGCTCATTGTCCTTATAAGAATATTCATGCTTAAACTTACATGGATTTGTTTCCCTTTCATGTTCAGCGAATTTCACATCACGGTCAGGAAATAATGTAAGCTTCTTATCCTTTTTCTATGAAATGGACATAGGAGAGTTGCATGAAATTGTAGAATACAATTGATGGTTACTGTTTTATAGTTTAACAGATGGTTAAGCCTGCAGGTACCAGAATTATGTTTCTGAGGAATCCTCAAACAAATTGTTGGAGTTGGTCAAACCTGTAAATTTACTCTCCCATCGTGAATCATCTTACACATAGAACGATAGCTTTACTAGGGTTGGAGTGTTCCATTTACATCTTTGTGCATGGCAGCCAAATGTTTATTTTATGATTTGACTTTGAAGTTAAAAAAAACGCATGGGGCAGTGCCTTATGTCCTAGTAGGCTTTAGGAAATGTCATTGTTTGCTGCATTTCACAGGACTCCACTAATGAAGTATTTGTGAACTGGATGACTGGAAAAAGAGAGAGACAGATGGAAGACTTCTTGCATGTGTGTCTATATATCTAAAACCACATATTCAAATGTGTATGCAACATGTGTGGAAATAGGTTATCGAGGAATATTCTTTTACTATGTATGGCTTCTTGCAGGCACTCATTCTATCAGGACATGATCATGACCAATGTACAGTGATACACGAATCAAAATCCGGGCCCATAACAGAGGTGCCATCTAATATTTTGGCATTTATAAGATTTTTGGGAGTATTGGTTAAATTGATAATAATAACATAATATGCAGCACACTGTAGGGACCATAAGCTGGCAGCAGGGAAACTTGTATCCATCTTTCATGCTATTATCTGTTGGTACCTCTGCAAATGCCAACGTATCTACTTCAGAAGATGCATTTCTTTTTCAATTATGCTTTCTTCCAATGCAAACACACATTTACATATGGTAACTATCACTGTAAACAAGTAGTAGCAGTAGTTATCTTGGGAATTTTCTGGGAGGGATGGGTAGATAATGCACTAGTTATCATCCAATATTTTCTATTATTCTCCCAGTGATCATCTTACTATATCAATTTAGTCCTCTACTGACTCCATTTTTATGTCAGGTATCTTTCCCTCTTCATTCTGACCCTCCTCACTCTCCTCTTTTGGCCAACAAGTGGCATAAGTTTTGGGCATCACTTGAGTGGTTTAATGGCATGCATCAGAATTTACAGCAGCATGTTTAAGGTAACAAAAGAGAAAAACGAAGATGAGAACTGTGAATACGAAATGATGTGGGATGCAGAAGGAATGATGCATCTTGTGAAGAAACTGCTAGATACTCCTATTGCACACTCAAGTGATAAAGCTTCAGTTGAAAGGTTTTTATCTCTGCATTCTTTCATCATTATTAATAGTGCCACTAGATATGATCCATGAACTTTAAATTCTCTGTCTTGTGGATTGTCACCTGTTATACATAGTTGAAAATACTTCTGCTGCTGATCTGATTTTGTTTTATGCAATGGCAGGGGTAATGCCGTGATACGGCCAACAGCAAGAAAAAACATTTCCCAAGAAACTGAGATTTCAATGAACGTCGTGGATATAAATGCAGATGTTGGATATGATTCTAACAAATTACTGAATAGAACAAGCAAATCAAAGTTAAAGGTCATTATTCAAAGAGCAATAAGGACTATTCAAAGAGCAATAAGGACTTTCAGAATGGTTGTGGTGATTGCAGCTGTAAATGTACCTATATACATGATGTTGCTCTTCAAAGATTGGATTGACTAGTGATATCAGACTAGCACATCACGAAAAGATTATGCTTCATGTGGCAGTTCCTTTCTCCCTTTGTAACACGTAACGCCACTGCCGAAGTGGTTTTGTTCAGTGCAGCACCTTTCTGGTGAATTCATGATGCGTCGTTGTCGCAGTAGCAGCAGCAGCTGGTAAATGTAATTCTAAAATAGGTAGAATTTCAACCACATTCTTTTCTTCTTGTTCTATAGTTAAAAGAGATGAAAGCTTTGCAATCAGAAGTTGGAACTTGAAACTGAGATCACGAATTCACTAGAAGAATGGAAGGCAGGCTTCTATATTTATTGACACAACTAATTTTCATCATATATATTGCAAACTTTAAGCTTCTGATGTTAACGCAGCAATACATTTTCCAGCCTTAATAATTAACTTTTAAAGTTGATTTCTCAAATTTATATCTAATTTCGACACTTTTAATTCACAAAAAGATTAGTTGTTAATGGATATTGTTGAAGTAAAGATTTTGTGAGCAAATTCTTGAGTTATATCTTCAACATTACAGCCGTAGTGAAGATTTTTTAGAAAAAAAAAAATTACACAATTCGTAATAAGAGAAGGGATAATAAGAGGATTCACATGCATTTTTGGCAACACATTACTAGGAGTGAAACATATGGAAGTTTGTTGAATGAAATATGCACTTACTTTTTCGGTGTGTGAATGCGTTAATTTAGATGTCGGTATGTAAATTTTTTTTTAGTATTATTGAATCAATTTTATCTATTTTCCTATATATACATATATATATATATTCCAGTTTTGAAAATTGACCTGTATATCAATGGATACAATGAACACCAAGGTGTCCCCACCATGATGCAAAGATAATTTTTACAAGAGGGTAGCTCATCTCCGCCATTGTTTTCACGGCCATGCATGCTTTACTTTGCAACTTGCCGCAAATACATTGTTTAATCATTCAAACAGAAGGTGAAATTGTCCGTCTTCAACTGCCAAACATGACCCCAATGTATATATTTGTCCAAGCTTGGACAACTCGACCACACATAACTTCTCATCTAGACAACATCAGTTGCATCTATATATATACACGTGTGTGTGTTTGTTTGTGTGTAAAATGATCATATAGAGTTTTAGAATATATTAAAATATCATCAATATATACTATACATAATTTAATGTATGCATTAAATATATTATTTATACCTCTCTAAAATTTAGATAGTGCATTCTTAAACCAAAAGGTATGACATTCCATTTATACTGTCTAAATGGCACAATAAATATAGATGGTGTTTCTCAAAACTGGAGCTTTTCAGCTTATTGTGAATAAGTGATTTTTAGATTATAATCAGATTAAAAATAAGCAGTTAAGCGTTTCTATAAACTAGTTAATAATCAGCTGATAATCAGTTTATAATCAGTTAAGTGTTTCTGTAAAATCAACTTATAATCAGTTTTTAATTGCAGAAACTGTCAAAATGACCAAACTGTCCCTGAGTTTATTTATTGTATAAAAATAATTTTTTAAATGTCAATTCAAAATTTATTTTGCAATAATAATAATAATAATAATAATAATAATAATAATAATAATAATAATAATAAAATTTATTTAAGAAGAAACGTAAAAGAATTTTGATGGGAACTAAAATGTATAGGGTGGGCAAATTTGAAATATTGAAGGTTAGGTAGGGATAGTATGGTCTTTAACTTGGCCAAAACTGCTTAAAAAAAAGTAGCAAAACCCAACTTTTAAAAAACTGATTAAAATCAGATTATAATCTACTATTTAAGTTTTCAGAAACACTTAAATAAACAACTTATAATCTAAAAACTGCTTATAATCAGTTTTGACCAGCTTTTAAGAGGGTGTTTCTCAAAACTGGAGCTTTTCAGCTTATTGTGAATAAGTGATTTTTAGATTATAATCAGATTAAAAATAAGCAGTTAAGTGTTTCTGTAAACTAGTTAATAATCAGCTGATAATCAGTTTATAATCAGTTAAGAGGGTGTTTCTCAAAATTGGAGCTTTTCAGCTTATTGTGAATAAGTGATTTTTAGATTATAATCAGATTAAAAATAAGCAGTTAAGCGTTTCTGTAAATTAGTTAATAATCAGCTGATAATCAGTTTATAATCAGTTAATTGTTTCTGTAAAATCAACTTATAATCAGTTTTTAATTGCAGAAACTGTCAAAATGACCAAACTGTCCCTGAGTTTATTTATTGTATAAAAATAATTTTTTAAATGTCAATTCAAAATTTATTTTGCAATAATAATAATAATAATAATAATAATAATAATAATAATAAATTTATTTAAGAAGAAACGTAAAAAATTTTGATGGGAACTAAAGTGTATAGGGTGGGCAAATTTGAAATATTGAAGATTAGGTAGGGATACTATGGTCTTTTACTTGGTCAAAACTGCTTAAAATATAAGTGCTTAAAAAAAAGTAGCAAATCCCAACTTTTAAGTTTTAAGAAACACCCTCTAAGTGTTTCTGTAAAATCAGCTTATAATCAGTTTTTAATTACAAAAATTGTCAAAATGACCAAACTATCCTTGAGTTAATTTATTGTATAAAAATGATTTTTTAAATGTCAATTCAAAATTTATTTTGCAATAATAATAATAATAATAATAATAATAAAATTTATTTAATAATAATAATAATAATAAACGTAAAAGAATTTTGATGGGAACTAAAGTGTATAGGGTGGGTAAATTTGAAATATTGAAAATTAGGTAGGGATAGTATGGTCTTTTATTTGGTCAAAACTGCTTAAAAAATAAGTGCTTAAAAAAAGTAGCAAAATATAACTTTTAAAAAACTGATTAAAATCAGATTATAATCTACTATTTAAGTTTTCAGAAACACTTAAATAAATAACTTATAATCTAAAAACTGCTTATAATCCCTAGTTTTGAGAAACACCCTCATAGTCTTATATCTATTTTTAGGATTGATATGAATTTGCCAAAAATCATATTTCATATCAAATTTACTAAAAATGTTTATTTCATATAATCTTCCTAATAAATCTTTTTTATTTAAAATAAGGTATCTAATTTATTTTAATATTTTATTTAAATATTTATAATTTATTATTAATCTAGGGATTCTCTTTCTATTTCAGGGGCTTTATTGACATAAAATATTACATAATATATATATTAAATATAATATGATAATTCAATCATATGTTGCTTTCCATTTCAAAATACATTTGGAATATCAGCATATAATTCATTTTAAATTTGAAGCTTTAATTTATTAATTTTATCTTGTATAAATTTAATTTTTAATTATTCATTTATTTTTTATAAATAAAAATTATTTTTTAAATTATAAAGTTGTTCAAACTTTGCTTTTATTAATGCATTTATTTGTAATTCATAAATTAAATTAGCTTTAAATAAATTTAAAATTTTTCTTTTAGGTTTTTCTATAAATAAAAAAATAATTTTTTATTTTTTATTTTAAAACTTATACTATCATTTTTGATAGAATTTGGTGTAATTAGATCCATAAATGAGGTTCCTAATATCACCATATAATACATTTCATTAGTCAAAAATATATATATATATATATATATATATTAGTATATTAAGTAAAGATAAACCATTTAATAATAGTAAATAATTTTTTTATTTTAAAACTTATACTATCATCTTTTACAATGATGTAATTAAATTTATAAATAATATTTTTAATATCACCGTATGACACATTTCATTAGTCAAAATAAATATATTTTTTAGTTTTAAACTTTTATCTGTTATTAGAGTTTATAGTTTACCAAAAATATTTAATTTAAATTTATTAGCAGTTGATACTTTTTCATTTGTTTTTCGCTAAAATCTTTTAGAAATTAAGTTAGATTTAATACAGTTCAAATATATTTCTATATTAAATAAAATTATAATTTCTATATTATAATTATTTAAAAATTTTAAATTTATTTTTATTAAATATTTTTTAATATAATTTTCTGTAACATAAAAATTATATTATCAAAAATTTTATCTTTATTTAATATGTTAATTTTATTACTATTATTAAATGGTTTATTGACATATATATATATATATATATATTTGACACACTATAAAAATACTAAAATTAGCTAGCAGTTTGTCTTTTTAGAACTAATAATAATACAAAAGATATTGCTTTAAATTTATATAAGCCAAAAAAAAATTAAAAGAAAATATTTTACATTATCACTAAGAAATTAGATGAGACATTAAGTTTTTATAACAAAATTTATTGCCAAATAATTATTAATGATGGTTACAAAAAATTCATATAGATAATTTATAATCATTTAACACAATATATATATATATATAATATGCATAAATTTTAAATCTTACTAATAAATAAATAATACCTAATATTAAAAAATAATAATAATAATAATTACGTAGTTTTTCATATCAATTTTTCAGCGACAACTTTTCAGGTTACTACCTCATTTTTATTTGCAGAATTGAGGACTTTACTGAAAAAAATTTTGCTGCTAATTCTACTTTAAAGAAAATTCAATGGTTATTTTCGATTATGAAATTTGTTATGTAGCTCAACAATATATCAAGAAAAAGAAAAAGAAAAGAAAATAATAATAATAATAATAATAATAATAATAATAATAATAATAATAATAATAATAATAATAATAATAATAACAATATCCGATCCATTATTATTATTGATAATAACATTTACATATATCCAATTACAACATGCATTTTCTCCTTTTTTTCCTTTTTCAATTTTTAGCAGGTAATAACATGTAATTATATACATGTTATTCCCAAAAAGACTAATAAGAAGATGGAAGAAAAATTAATGAAAAAAGGGCAGAAAGCATAGTTTTCATGAGAAACCCAAATACAAGTTCTCTAATTATAACCGTTACATCAACAGGCAAACACAACAAATCTTTGGCAAACATAACAACATGAGAGAGTACACTGAGACACAGCCTAGCGATAATTGCAACTTTGCTGGACAATAGATTTAAGATTGATTCTTCCACATAACAACATGGGAGACATCCTTAATTATTTAAACAATCACAACTCCATTTTCTTACATTCCTGGCTGATGAAAAAGCAGTAAAGTGAAGCTATCGAGCTATCTGATAATTATAATCTTTCTTCTTGTGCTCCAAAAACCCAATTATGTATTCCTCTTAATTGGGTAAAAAAATGGTGGAAGAAGAAGATTTCAGTAAACCACACCTTATTAGCCCATGAAACCAAGCCAGATGATCAAAAAGCTTATTTGTCAGGATATAACGGAAGCTGAAAGTTCAAGCTCCAATGGAGTTTAACTTTAAGGAAAAAGAAAGTGTAATTGGAAGAAGAGAATTCAAAAGAATCAATACATAATAGCAGAATATATACGTGCTAATTATATCGAAGTCTTATAGAATTATATTGTCAACACCCTTTAATCATCGCCATGGATATACCAGCAAAGAAGCATGGTGGCACAACGGCGTAAAATATAAATACGAGCACGTTGCTCTTTGATTAAAGAAGCACACTTGGTGGTGAAACCACCATGACCCTTTCTTCTTGAAGATGGGATTTTGCCATATTGAAGCTTAAGCTCACCAGCCATGGTGATGAATATAATATAATTAATTGAGAAGTGAAGATTGTGAACTGAAAAAACTAGGGTTTACTAGAAAAAAAGCTCAGCGAAGGAGCTTGAGAGGTATTGTAAAAGGAAGGTGAAGTATATATACAAAGGCAAAGCTCAAAGGCCAAGAAGGGGTTAACTGGTTTTTGAAGGAAAAGCAAAGGGGAACAATGAACATGGTCAGGTTCGAAAACTGAGGGATTTGCATGGAAATTTACAGTAAGATTTTTATTTATTTATTTTTCTATTGTTATATAAAGAGATGTGAACGTGGGATTTAAGCTTTTAATATGCACATTAAATTATATAACTAATTAAGTTATTCTTATACCAATGTTTTCATAGAGTCGATAAATACAACTTCTCAAAACTACTTAGGTTCAAGACAGCGTGAAATCAGAAAATACCAAATTTTTCAAAAATTTGATTTGTTTGATTATAATTTTTTTCATTAATTGATATATTTAATCCGGCTCATGACTAAATATATTTCTAATTATAAATTCTAATAATAATAAAATATAGAGAAATACTATCACGGACTAAACATACAATCTCAATTATAGACATAATCAATAATTTTTTAATTAAAAATAAAATTTTAATAAAATTAATTTTTTTATATTATTATTCAACTGTTAGTTTATTATTAGTTAGATCTACAAGTGGGATCATATATCCAGTGCATATTAAAATTTTCCTACAATATATGATTTTAATATAAAGTTTAGGAGGAATACTTATCTAGATGGGGTGAAATTGCGTTTGACCAAAGAGAGTATTTATTTTTTTTATATTTACTTTTTAATAATTTTTATTAGCTATATGCATATACATCCAATTTAGTTAAAAAAAAATTTTAAATTTTAGTAATTAGACCTCCTTAAAAAAAAGTCAAGAGAAAGCAACTTATAAGATCAATTAGTTTAGCTGGCAAATGATTTGTTTCTATCTTTTTTCTTAGAGTAAGTTTTACTGTTTCAGTATACACACTATAGTCTTAGATCTAATGTGATAAGAATATATGAAATATAAAAGAGTATTGAAATTTTTAATTTCTACAAAAAAAAGGTAAATATAAATAAAAATATATCTTATCACTTATTGGTTCAAAATATATAGAAAAATAATATACTATACATTCTTAGTATAAACAATAATTTACAATATTTTAATTGTCAATTGTTGATTCAGAATATTATAATGCAACAATATACTTCATATTTTTAATGTAGGCAAGAATTTTTTTTAATTAAACTTAAATTAAAAAGAACACACCTTTTATAATTTTTTTGAGTGTTACAGCATGAGAGAAAAATCTAACATAAATTTATTTAGAATAAATATATTTGTCGTTAAATTATATATTAGTGCACTTTTTATAATTTGTGAATATTTCAATTAATTTCAGCAAAATAATATATTTATATATATACATTAAATTAAACTCTACCTAGCTATAAGCTTACAACACTCCTTCCCATTGTTATATTCATTAAAATAAGTGCCTTTTATTCATTGTTATATATATATATATATATAAGTGAGTGATCGATTATATATATATATATAATCGATCACTCACTTTAATGAATAAAGGCAAGGAGTTTTTTTTTTTTGGCAAGGAGTGTTATAAGCTTAATTATATCTAAGTAAGGTTTTAATTATTTATCAATGTACATTTTATAATATATAGTATTGTATTATTATTAGTTGGGATAAGAGACTATGAGAGAGATCAATATTTTTTTTTTCAAAGAGTAAAGATTGGAGAAGTGGGAAAGGTGGGAGTGAAAAGTGGAGAGTTGTTTGAATGAAGACAAGGCAAAGGTTTTGGCTTATGGGAACATATTTCCGGCAAGTTGGCCTCAATTTTGAGGTAGGAAGTTGGTTTGGTTGGATTCTCCTCTCTTACAACAACCCAAACAAATAAAAAAAAAACCAAATATCTTATATTTTCTAAATAATAAATTCAAAATAAAAAATTATATAATATATAACTATAATTATAATTAGAAATATTAGGTGAAATGATAAACTAATTAGATAATAATATTTAGAAATATTTTTACAAATCAAGTATATTGTATAACTTTTACGGTGAACGGTACTATAATTTTTCCAATAATATAAAATATAAATAATATAATATTATTCAATTAATTTACCATTTCAAGTAAAATATCTAATTAATATTACAATTGTATTATATAATTTTTACTATTAATCTATTTCTTCTTCCTACTAATATAAAAAAAAAAGAATTTAAATCCCGTTCTCTCTTTCTTAATTTCTCTTTCACGCATGCGCATCCCTACACATTCTTACACATATACTTTCTATTGATAAATAAATAACATATTATTTTAAATTGAAGAATATTATAATTACATATTTAGAATAATTGAATTTATAAAAATATTAAAATAGATAGAATAGAAAGTAATTTAATGTGAAGTAGGTCAAAGAAGGGTAAAGAGGCCAAAGCTTTGCATAGTTGTAAAAGGAATAATAATAAAACAAGAATAATATTATACATTGAATATGCCGCTTTATAAATGAAGTCAAAGTTGAATCTTAGAGTAAATTTTTTTTTCTTGGAAATTGGTTGAGTAAATTACTATCTTAAATCTCCTATCAAATCTTATAAGCATATTGTACATGTATTTTATTTCAACAGTCAACAAACTTCAACACTCAACAAATAAATTAATGCATTTGCATACACTTCTTAAAAAATTATTAGATATAAATGTATATATATATATTTCTTTTTCCTTAATTTCCTTATTTATAGTAATATATATATTATTTTAATTAACTGCGTATTAAAAAATTAATAGAATATATATAACTCGAACTCGAAAATTAAACAAAAACAACGTAAGTTTGTGATTATCAAACCACAACTTGGTGATATAGTGATTTATATATTATATTTGTTATGAGGTTTGATAAAATTTATAAATTTTAAAATTAAATTGATTAGTGGTGTAATTGAACTCTACTAATGAATTATAATTTTATTTAAAAAATTGCTACATCTCAAATATAAATCTCAACTAAAATAAATTTATTGTAAAAAATAAGTTGGAATAAAGAAAAAAAATTAACATTTGAAATATAAATAAAGAAAAAAATTAACATTTGAAATATAATTTTCTCCCTTTTCATGTGCTCCACAATAAATCAGATGGGAACAAAAAGTCTCTTACTATGGCTTTGGTTGATTTTTTTAGATTGACTAATATAGAAATATAACGAAAAAACTAAAAAAGAATTTGATAAAATTGAATTATAAAAACCAATTACTTTATTTTCTTTAAAAAAAAGGTCGTAATCCATAAATATAATTAATATTTTTAAATCTTAAAAATTAAATAGTAAAAACAAAACTAAAATTTCTTTGTGAATTGCTCTGCTCAAAATTAAAGCAAAAGAGAGTTGAAATTTGAGAAGATTATATTATTATATAATAATATATAAATTTTATATCAAATCCCTGAATTCAAAGATGGGATATACATAGCATGCTAGCTAATGATTATCACATTATATTATTTTTATTAAGCAAAAAATTATATAATTTCAATTAGATATTTTAATTGAATGATAAATTAATTAAATAATAATATAATTTTTATTTTTTTACCACTAAAAATTTAAAATTTTAATTAGAAAAATTTTAGAATATATTTTTTTAAAAAAAATATCACCACATCCGTAAAGTTGTATATGTGTATTGAGATATATAAATTATCATGTTTTTATAAAACTGTCATAATTTTATAAAGATATATATTCTGTCTTTATCCCTTTATATATATAAAAAAAATTAAATTCCTTTATATATATATAAAAAATAAATAATTATGTGTATACGGAATACGGCTATTTTAACATGTTGGGCTCAGCCCAGATTAGACTCAGTGGATCTAACTTGCATGTTGATCGGTGAAGGAGACTGCGGCTTCAGCACTCCTCATCCCACATCAGTAAAATTGTGTGTGTGTTAAAATATATAGATTAATATATCTCTATAAAATCGTTATAGTTTTATGGAGATATATCTTGTCTTTGTCTCTTTATACATAAAAAAAAAAAAAAACTAAACCTTTTAAATTAAGATTCGCATTCTTAAATACTATGAGTCATTTATATTTTTTTTATGCTTAAATAGTATTCACCATATATTTTTAAAAATATATATATTTTTATTAGAATTTTTTGGTTATTTTATAAAAATAAATAATAAACTTACATAAATTATTATATATATAATAAACTCATAATAAATATTGTATATATTGTACGAATATGATAAATTTATAAATTAATAAAAAATATATTAAATTTAAATTTTTGATAAAATTTTTAATTTTTTCTAATAATTTTATTAAAAAAATGTTACATTCACATTTTATTTTGTAAATATATTTAATAAAATCATATATAAATTTAATTTAACCACATTCATTTAAATATATGTCAACCTGTACACACAATATATATAATAATTAAAATTTTCAAATTGAAATAATAATATTATGGAGTTATCATAAATGCATATATATATATATATATATATTTGAAAAAAATTTCAAGTTTGAATTCATTTTCTTAAAAAAAAATTAATAACAATTAATATCAATAAATTTTAAAAATTTTAAAAAAGAAAAGGGGTAGTGTTCCTTCGAGGAACATCCCCATAGAATTTATATAGAAGTTGCTGAGTTTATAAGTTAGAGAAATTAAGGTGATGATCCATGTCCAATGTATGCTTATTTATCAAGTAAACTACAAGTCGTCCATCTCTAATTATACTCTTACAAAGGTTTCGAAGTATACAACATGTAAGTACAATACAAATGTACAAATACTAATTACGCATTACTTAATTAATTAAATATAATAATAATAATAATAATAATAATAATAATAATAATTAAGAAGAATAGTACTAAGATTTTGTTAAGAATCTTCGTCGAGACTACTGGCTTTTTCATGTTTGATATTTTAATTACTTGTATAATCATCTACCACCCAAAAATGCGTGAGATTAATCGTATCTGTTCTTCAATATTCTGAATAATTATTACTTAAAAAAATATAATTTTATTTAATTCAATAATATTATTAAAAATCATTTTCAGAACTAGAAATAATTAAAACTCATACCAATAAAAATTTAAATTACAAGCTTGCCTTCACATGCAAAATGTATAAACATCTATGCATGTTCTAACAATATACTCGAAGAAGTTCATTTCTTATTAAATAAAATACAATTTAAATCAGAAAAATTAATATTTTTGAAAATAATTTTATTTTTGAAGAAATCTCTCCCTTTTTTTCCAATCTAAAAAAAGCTTTGTACTGTATTATGAGGCACAGAGGCCCCTAAAAGCTGAACTCTAACTAACAATTTAGGCTTGAGATCCAATATCAGCGTATTATGCCCATAATTAATCTTGGTATGATAAAAGAGCAGTACTGAAAATGGTCCTTAAAGCATTGGCCCAATGGGCCACTCTTAAGGAAGCTTTTGTCAAAGGATTTTTGATAAAAATATAATAAAAATTAAAAATAATTTTAAATATACCATATTTATGAAATATTTATCAAAATATCAAAATTTATAAAATATTTACCAAAATACTATATTTTTATTAGTTTACAGAAAGTTTACAATGAGTTTATAATTAGTTTATAATGAGTTTATAAATTCCATACAGTTTATAATAAGTTTATAATAAAATGATTAAAATACCTCTAATAAAAAAATAAAAAATTTAAAAAATATGGTGAAAGGTGTCATTTTTTTTAGTCAAATTACTTGATGACAAGACATTTTATAATATTTTTACTTAATATGTCACTTTTTAATTTATTTAACTATTTTATTTTTAGAAGTTTTTGAAAATATATTTTTTTTCAAATTTAATTAAAAAATATATTATATATTATGTGCATGTGTATATATATATACACTTCTGGTAGTAGGCATAGACTAATGAAATACACTAAAAATAAGTGATTTTATATAACCAATCAAATAATATAATGAAATTAACAAAGATAGTTTAATCAAATGATTAATGTGGAAGTTGAAAAATTGAATGGTTCCTCCCAAAAAAGAGAGTTGCATGAACAAGACAATATCAATACCAATAACACCTAACTATTTAGCTCCATAAGTTCAAAATAAAAATAAAAATATGATTTTGGACATGGGATATGAAAGTTTGATATGGTGAATTGGGAAGCTGCCACGTGTGACATATCAATATGTCTCTATTTAGTAAATATTAAAACATCATATTATAGCATTTATTAATAATTGAAGCTTTGGAGGGAAATGAATAAGGGACCGTTAGGTTAGAAAGAAGGGTAAGATTTGAAAGGTAGTTATAAGCAAACGGTCTTCTTCTTCTTCTTCTAATTAAAGACAAAAAAGTATGAAACAAATTCAAGATTTTTGGAAAAACTGCAAAAACCCAATTTGACAACAGGTGAGATTATTAGGATTATCAACGGTTCCTCCTCTTACTCAACTGCCAACCAACAGTCAGCTTATTATTCAAAATCTAATTGATTGATTGAAATTATTATTATTTGTTTCTCTACCTTTTTAAAGTATTGGAGACTTCACCTCTTCTCTTTCCCAATTGCTACTCCTCCAAGTCTCTTTTCTTTTCTTTTTTGGATCCTCTCTGTCTCTCAGTTACTTCCACTAATACAGGAAACAGTGACCAAACACATCCTCTCTCGGTCTCGTCAACACTTTTTAGCTAAAACAAAGTAAGTTAAGAAATGTGATTAATCTTTAACTTGATTCATGTTTGTTTATTACTTCTTGAAATGTGATTGTCACTTTGAGAAAGTTTAATCTTGTAGTTAGCTGACATTATCCGACATGAGACTGATTGCTGACTAGAAATGGAGGTTTAGAATTTTAAATGCTTTGTTTCATGATAGTCAATATAATGTGGGTTGTCTGGGGATTTTAGAACTTCAATAAAAAATGCAAACTTTTTCGATGTTTCGGTAGAGTTGAATTAGTACTTGTTAAAAGATCTAGCATAGAAGTCTGATTTGCCAGGGCATGGATTGGTAGGAAAAGAATTGAATTGCATTGATTGGATTTATAGTCCAACTGGATTATATTAGATGAGATGTATTTATATAATTTACCACAAAATGTGATTTGTCTTTCTCGCTAAATCTCAAAACTTGTTAAATTATTGAAACTTCATGCAAATGAATTGATCCCATTACATTTGAAACAATGTTCAATGATAATTTCTCGGTGACTTCAGGTTCTGAGGATTGAACCATGGCTGAGGAGCTAGAGAAACCATTGCTGGATCCTGAGAACTTAAACAAAGAAGGGGTTGATTTGGTAAGTAAGCAACAGACAGTAAAACATATAGTCACATTTTCTGGGAAATTCACTTCTGATATTGAACAACTATTGAATCTTTGTTAAATAGGAACGCTTGCCGCTAGATGAAGTTTTTGAACTGCTTAGAACAACACGACAAGGACTTTCATCTGAAGATGCTGAAGTCAGGTTGCAGATTTTCGGCCCAAACAAACTTGAAGAGAAGCCGGTAAGTACTAAATTTAAGTACTGAATTTCCAGAATAACCAATACTGTAAACTTTCTGAAGCAAATAAACTTTGAAGTTCGTGAAATTCCATATTGATGAGTTTTGATTATGTTGATGCAGGAGAACAAGTTTTTGAAGTTCCTAAGTTTTATGTGGAATCCCTTATCATGGGTTATGGAAGCTGCAGCAGTAATGGCAATAGTCCTTGCTAACGGTGGAGTAAGTAACTTAATTTTGCTTTCGTTGCCAGTCTTTTTCTTGCTTTTGTTTAGAATTAATACACTTTTTTGCTTTGGTTGGAACTGTGTTTCAGGGGCAGGGACCTGATTGGCAGGACTTTGTAGGGATTATATGTCTGCTGTTAATCAATTCAACAATTAGTTTTATAGAGGAAAACAATGCTGGAAATGCTGCAGCTGCACTTATGGCTCGTCTGGCACCGAAAACTAAGGTTTGTACCTTTTGTTTATGCCACTGTATTTGTGTTTGGATAAAATAAATTCTGAGTAATGCAGAATGTGATCCATTATCACTTTATGCAGGTCCTCAGGGATGGACAGTGGCAAGAGCTAGATGCATCAGTTTTGGTACCAGGAGATATAGTTAGTATTAAGCTTGGTGATATCATTCCTGCAGATGCTCGACTGCTCGAAGGAGATCCATTAAAAATTGATCAGGCAAGTGCTTCTTAGTTCTTATAACCTGATACAGTATCTGATGTTCTATGTTTTTGCCAGGATTTTCTGTTAGCGTCATAGAAATAGAATACTGCAATCAATTAAAGCATTTTCTGGTACAGTCAGCTCTTACCGGAGAATCTCTCCCAGTCACCAAGAGGACAGGTGATGAAGTGTTTTCTGGTTCAACATGTAAGCAAGGTGAAATTGAAGCCGTGGTCATAGCAACTGGAGTCAACACCTTTTTTGGAAAAGCAGCACATCTAGTTGATTCGACCGAAGTCATCGGGCATTTCCAGCAGGTGATCTTATACTAGAATGCATCATCATTTGGCTAGAGAAAGTCTCAGTATAGGCTACCTGTCATCTTGTGCTCTTGTTATGACTAGTTAGTCCATAGAAGTTAAAATGAGATATCAGAACAGATATGATATATGACTCTTAAAATGTTTTGTGACAGGTGCTTACCTCCATTGGGAACTTCTGCATTTGCTCTATTGCTGTGGGAATGATTCTTGAAATCATTGTCATGTTCCCCATACAGCACCGTTCATATAGAGATGGAATCAACAACCTTCTTGTTCTCTTGATTGGAGGAATACCTATAGCTATGCCAACAGTTTTATCTGTTACTCTAGCAATTGGTTCTCATAGGCTATCTCAACAGGTGCATATCTTAAATTAGTTGAAATTATAAAAATAGCATTACTTGTAAACCTTTTGCTTTTGTTTTCATTTCTTTCAGGGTGCCATTACAAAGAGGATGACTGCAATTGAAGAAATGGCAGGAATGGATGTTCTCTGCAGTGACAAAACTGGAACTCTCACCTTGAATCGCCTGACAGTTGATCGAAACCTTATTGAGGTACAACTGAAACAGATAAATTCATTTTCCGTAAGATCTGTCATTAGATAACACCACGTATAAGAATACCCTGTTTTTGAACAGAGTGTCCTGTTTCTCAATAGAGTATTTTGTTAGCTTAGCAGCGATCAATTGCTTTCAAAGGAAATGATAGATTTATTAGCTGAATAGAAAAATATCTGGAAAATATTTTATCAACAAAATTTGAACATGTTGCTTCAACTCAACAACCAAAAGTAAATGTCTAAAGCTTGGTTGTCCTATTATGATATCGTTGAAGAGCTTGTGCTTCCTCCATTGCCTCATTTTACAGATGAGCATAATGATTAATATTACATCTAAAACAGGTTTTTAACAAAGATATGGACAAGGAAATGATCGTCCTTCTTGCTGCTAGAGCATCGAGGATGGAGAATCAGGATGCTATTGATGCAGCCATTGTCAACATGCTTGCTGATCCGAAGGAGGTAAAGACAACAATAGATAAGACGATTCATTGTTCTCGTGTCAGAATGTATAAAATTGTACTATTAAATTATTTCTCCTTCTTTAACATAGGCACGGGCAAACATCAAAGAAGTTCACTTTCTGCCTTTCAATCCAGTGGACAAACGTACTGCAATTACATACATCGATTCAGATGGAAACTGGTATCGCACCAGCAAAGGAGCTCCTGAGCAGGTAACACTCAACTTCATCATTATTTTCTCAGAAACATGCTTAGGCCACTAGAATTCAGAAGGTTTTTGGTAACATTGCATTATATAGTCACTTTCTCAGGCAGATACAATACACAGATCATTCCACAAAAGCAAAAGTTTATGGGGTTAAGAAGAAAGCTTAGTTTTCTGTATTTTGTGAGAGAACAAATATTTTAGATTCTTCTTATTTTCCATAATCTCAGATCCTAAATTTGAGCCAAGAGAAGGATGAGATTGCCAGAAAAGTCCACACCATCATAGACAAATTTGCTGAAAGAGGCTTGCGATCTCTTGGAGTTGCCTTTCAGGTATACTGCATGTGCAAAGAGTGAAAAAGAATACCATGATCATGATTTCAGCTCTCAGTTAGAACAAAAAATCATGAAAATTTTCTTTTTCATTTACTTCATTTCATATAACCATCCTTGCAGGAAGTGCCTGAAAAGAATAAGGAAAGTCCTGGAGGTCCTTGGACATTTTGTGGGTTGTTGCCTTTGTTTGATCCTCCTAGACATGATAGTGCTGAAACCATCCGCAGAGCACTTAACCTTGGAGTTTGTGTTAAGATGATTACAGGTACCTGCAAATTTCTGGTAATTTTGAACAGTATGCATATATTTAACATAATCATTTCATGGGATAATGTTTAGTATATATCTTCATTAGTGCTACAGACATTGATGTTTCTCTTGAGGCCTAATGATCGCCTTCGGTAGATATGCAGAAGCAAAAATTGACAATGTTAATATGCTAATGTAGGTGATCAGCTGGCAATTGCAAAGGAGACAGGAAGACGACTTGGCATGGGAACAAACATGTATCCCTCTTCATCTCTATTGGGTCGCAATAAGGATGAAAATGAAGCTCTTCCAGTTGATGAACTCATTGAGAAGGCAGATGGTTTTGCTGGTGTATTCCCTGGTATTATATCAGCAAAACTATAACATTTCTTTTTATGTAAAGAATGTGAAAATATGGCCTGGGTATGTTTTCATGCAAGTAACTATTCTGCCTGTTTTTCAGAACACAAATATGAGATTGTAAGAATTTTACAAGAAAAGAAGCATTTGGTTGGGATGACTGGAGACGGTGTAAATGATGCACCTGCTTTAAAGAAAGCAGATATCGGTATAGCAGTGGCAGATTCTACAGATGCTGCAAGAAGTGCTGCTGACTTGGTCTTAACCGAGCCGGGCTTAAGCGTGATCGTTAGTGCTGTCTTAACTAGCAGAGCTATATTCCAAAGAATGAAGAACTATACAGTTAAGTATCAATCTTTTCTTTTGAGAAAATCAATGCTAGAATCAACTGCGATTTCCTGGCAAAGAATATGCAATGTTGCAGAAGTAACACTTGGTTTTTCATTATTCACTGAATTTTCTTTCTTTCGTATTTGGATATTGAATTAATTTAATTGAAAAGAAAACTGATAACTGTATGAAATGCGCAGATTTATGCTGTCTCCATAACCATTCGTATAGTGGTAAGTTTTAGTTTCAGTAAAGAATGTAACAGTAAAATTATTGAAATCCCATTTTCAGCTTTAGATTGATGCTTGAAATATTGCAGCTTGGTTTCGTGCTTCTAGCCTTGATATGGGAATACGACTTCCCACCTTTCATGGTTCTGATTATAGCAATACTTAATGATGGTAATTGTTTTCGGCCTTGTAGTCAAATTTCAACAATAAGTGGTAGATTATTGCATTATGTGCATTTTCAGCTGACCTGTTTCACATGTACTGAAGACTATACTTGTGTGTTTGTAACTAGGGACTATCATGACTATTTCAAAAGATCGAGTTAAACCATCTCCAAGGCCTGACAGTTGGAAACTGCCTGAGATATTTGCAACTGGTATTGTCATTGGGACATATCTAGCTTTGGTTACTGTCCTATTCTACTGGGTTGTGATTGACACTGATTTCTTTGAGGTATCAAACTCATCGGACTTTTGTTCTTTGAATATGCATATAATAGTTGCCATTTCTGCAACAAAAGTTTGTTATTACTAATCATCTTTTCTGCTTGCAGAGAACCTTCCATGTAAGATCTCTATCAGGTAGTAGTGAAGAAGTCTCTTCTGCTGTTTATCTGCAAGTTAGTATCATTAGCCAGGCTCTTATATTCGTTACACGGAGTCAAAGTTGGTCGTTTGTCGAGAGGCCAGGAACTCTTTTGATGTGTGCATTTGTGGTTGCTCAATTGGTAAGTTTTTTTTGTCCAAGAAATGGTTCTATAAACAATTGACATCATCAAGAAATGTCTTGAGTTCTTTTTGATTTTCTTGTCATTGTACAGGTTGCAACTTTAATTGCTGTCTATGCACATATTAACTTTGCTTCTATTAGAGGCATCGGATGGGGATGGGCTGGTGTTATTTGGTTATATAGTTTGATCTTCTACATACCATTGGATATAATCAAGTTCACAGTTCGTTACGCCTTAAGCGGAGAAGCTTGGAATCTCTTGTTTGACAGAAAGGTTAGTATTGCTATTTGCTATTGTTGTTTCGGAACTAATTCTTAGCTTGAAATGTCAGTTTCTGAACTTATTTTTCTGTTGTCTTGGTTTCAACAGACTGCTTTTACTTCAAAGAAAGATTATGGAAAAGAGGATAGAGCAGCTAAGTGGGTTCTGTCTCAAAGGAGTCTGCAAGGATTGACGGCTGCAGATTTGGAGTTCAATGGAAGAAGATCTTCTTTGATTGCTGAACAAGCAAGGCGGCGAGCCGAAATAGCCAGGTACTTCTGAAACCTGATTAGTTTTTACTTTTGAGTTTTTAACAATTCATACTAAGCAAATTCCATTGAAATCTGCAGGCTTGGAGAGATTCACACCTTGAGAGGACATGTTGAGTCAGTCGTAAGGCTCAAGAATTTAGACTTGAATGTGATTCAATCAGCTCATACAGTTTGAACAAGGCAAGAAATGAACATTAATATCTTCCAATTTTCCATTCAAAGAAAACGAAGCTGCTTACAAGGGTTAAATTTTGAGTATAATCTTCTGCTAAAAGAATTGTTCACGTGGCATTAGTAATTCATAAAAAAAAAGTACCCTCAAATTTTTTATTTTATTTTATTTTTTGTTAATTTTTTTTGCTTTTAGTTCAACAAGCAATCTGCGTTTCAAGAGGGTATTTCTTTTAGAAAATAATTCATCCAGTTTCATAATATTTTGGACAGAGAGAGGGATTATTTGTGTTGAGCTTTTGAAATTCTTATTCTTGTTTGCAGAGATTTTCATGTAATATTTAAGTAAATTTGCTAAGGACTCTTAAACTCTATAAATACTATACAAATAATGTGGAACAAAAATCCCACATTTTATAATTACAAGAATTATAATGATCTTATAATAAAAAAAGACAGTCCAACTAAAATAACCTAACTTATTTTATGCTGCAAAAATCAACTTGTCGTAAGCTCAATAGCTCAATATACATGAGCTCTTGTATTTTTTTTTTGTATTGAAATTAATAATGTACAAAATAAGTATAGTTTATTGTATAATTGCTCCATTCTTTTATTTCACGTTCACAATCCAGCTCATTAAAGGATTAACTAATTCCATAATTAATTTTGACAAGTATGTGAATAAATGTCAAAAAAAAAAAAAACGAAGAACTAACAGGACTTCTTGGATAAATTCAGATATTATTTTATGTATTAAACTTCTAAATTAATAATGTACAAGTTGATGAGTATTTATTGTCACCATAATAATTTAATAAAGGAAAATACATTTTTGAGCCTCCAAACTTTGCAACTTTTTAACATTGAGCTCATAAATTTCTCTTTAGTGACATTAAATTCTTACACTTTGTAATTTATGAATATTAAGTCATTTTCTAACGAAATTAACTAACGGCGTCAATATTTTAACTAACAAAATATTTTACGTCGTTAATCAATTCTGCTAAAAAATGGATTAATGTTCATGAATCGCAAAGTTTAAGTATTCAATGTCATCAAAATGAAGCTCAAGGAGCTCAATATAAAAAAGTTATCAAATTCAGGAGCTCAAAAATACTTTATTCCTTTAATAAAAATAAGCAAATAAAACAAAAGAAAGTTAAGTAATACATCATTCTCATTTATATTATAAAACTTTTGAAAATACAAAAAATAGGTTGGCAAATAAGCTGCTGGTTGACGGGTTGATTGTGAAACTGAACTCCTTTCTGTTCAAATTGGTTATTATATTTTTTTATTTATCTAAGTTATAGTTTATTTATAATTTTAATAAATTTGTTAATTTGTTAAATTTTTACTACATAGTTAATGTGTTTAAAATTTTACTATATCATACTTAATAATACTTATTTAATATATCTCATATTAAAATAAGGATATAAAAATGTAATATAAAAATACATATAAATTTATATTTTCAATAAAATAATTAATTTTTCGTAATTCTTGTGAAACAAAAATTGTACTCGTCAATTTGGATCTGAGAGAGTCTACAATTATATTATTTAGGAATTATAACATATATTTATATATTTACTAATAATATATATGAATAATAATTAATATGGTTAATATAATTCAATATTTTATACATATTATTAATGTACTATATATTATTAGTAATATACATAATATTAATATGTTATTGTAAATAATTATAATATATTATAATTATTCATCACGGAAATGGATAGAGAATTGACTAAAAGACTATAAAATTATAATATTATAAGTAGAGGCGGAGCTAAGTGGGGTCGGGTGTGAGCTGATGACTTCTTTGTCGGCCGCCGGACGTATATTTTTAAGGGGTACTTTCTGTCAGCCGGAGCAATAAAAGTGGAGGCTTGGCCCCTCAGCTCCTTCCCTCAGCTCTCCTTCTCCTCCTTTAGCCCTCCTCTTCCAGAGTAGCTGGCTCCGCCACTAATTATAAGTTCAAAGATTTTAAATGATATAAGTTAATGAACTATAGATGAAATAAATTTCTGTTTATTGAATAAAATTATAAGTCACATGGTTATATTTAATAATATGTATATATTCTAATGGTATCGAATTTCAGATTTTTGGAAAGCAAAAATTTATGGAGTCATTTCTATAACTGGATAACTAACACTGATGGTTTGATGTTTTGATCATTACATAAATTTTTTTTTTCTGAGTATATACAAAGTAAGATATTCTTTATTTAAAACTTAGATTCCTTTTAGAAATTCATTACTTAATTTTTTTTTGTTCATGTTTAGAATTTCAATCGTTATATAATTCATCATAGGAGATATATAGACTGTTGTGCCTCAACGCATTTTAAGAAGAACCAGCTGATTCTGAGTTTAGGTGGCATTTATCTCTAATCACAACTCGTCTTGTAGAGTAAAACCATGTAGTACCTTATATGAGATAGATGTTTTAAAGAATAAAGCTTTTTTCAAAGAAATTTGGTGTTATTTTTCTTAGGAATGGCAACAAGTCAGAAGAAGATGATTTTTGCAATTATTATTTTCGTCATTACTGATATTAATATGCATAAAAGAGTATTCATAGTCTAATTATATGTTTGTCTAGGTCTAGGAAACCTATTTTGAATGGCTAAAGCTTTTTTATATGCTTCTAGAAAGAAAAACAACACTAACTAATTATAGTATATACAAAATTTATGGTGCACCAAATCCAAACATATATAACTCCTGTAAGTTTATTAAATTATTATTAATTTATTATACATTTTTAAAAATTAATAAAAAAAGTAAAAATATTTTAAATTATGCACCGGGTGAGGGACGTAATTTCCTCAAAAAATTAGAGAAAATTAAAGGGTAGAGAAATACAAAATGGGTAGATTAATAAAAAAAAATCCATTTCTTCATATCTGGTGGTTTATCAACAAAAATAATTTCTTTTTTACCTCATTTTTTCACATAAATGTGGAAAAGTACCTTCACCTTTTACTTGAATATGAAACATGACATGAATATATTTATATATTTTTTTATTTTTTTAATATATATCTTCACGTCAAGCTATGTGAAGTCCACATAACCATCATCTGACTGAAAAAACATAGTTAGAAATTTCAATGGAAAAAAATTGAAATTGAAATTTTATCAGGATAAATTAAAATTTGAAAATATTAATGATATAAATGAAAAGTTCAAGTACTTTTGATGAAATTGGTATGAAAATAAAAAAATAGAAATATATAATATAATTTTCAATTTTTTCATATTTGTAATGTGCACATATTCTGATGTTCACAATCTACCATATCAATTATGCATAGGTCTTTGCCATTAATATTTTTTGAACTATAATATATCTAATAAATAAATATATCATGTCAAGTACACAATAATAATATATTTAATATATTAAAAATCTTACATTTATATATTTGTAAATGAAAAAAAAATGATGAATAAATTAACTTATCGCTATCAATTACAATTTATAGGAAATATATACCTTCTCGAGTAATCAAGTAATAATCCTTGAAATTACTTGTCATTGAAGAAATTAATTATAAAAAGTCTTTATCAACGACAAAATGTCTTTATCATTGAAATTATAAAATTTAAAATGTAAAAAAGAAATTTTTTAAATTAATAAAACCATTTATTTTAAGTTAATTTATTTTCTTAAGAATTTAATTCAATAAAGATAATTAAATTAAACAAATTAATATATATTAGAATTCTGATATTATTAGTTATTCTTAAAATAATAACTCAAAAATTTGATTCTATCAGTAAAATTTAATACACACACACACACACATATACCCATAAGTTCATCCTCATGGAAATATAAATACATCAGCAGCATCGGTGGGTGTTGAAGCCTGAACGTAAAGTCCAAAGGCAAAATATGTATATAAATTGATACAAAGTTTTATAATAGAAAATATAATTATCTACCATATCTTTAACTGAATAGTAAAGCAAATTAATCCAATTATGCAATATTGGGTAAACAAGCCAGTAGCTTCATAATTCAGCTGTTTTATAATTTGTAAATTGAAAAATGTGAAACCCTAGCTAATTATTTTCCACTTAAAAATGTAAAAATATTTATTTATGCTGGATTGGTTTTTTTTTTTTTTAATTTTCAAAGAGAAAAAACATCTTAGGAGTTGATTTTTTATTTTTTTTATAAAATTTTTAGATAATGAGTAGTCTTTTGTTATTAAAATTGAATCTAATTATTAATTTAGTTTCAGACTTAATTTTGTATTTTTTTTCTATTAATTTTATTTTAATTTTTAGTTGAGTTTGTTGAGAAAAATACAAATTCTATTAATTAGAATCTTCGAATGCATTCTTGTTAAACCCATTCCACACATCTAATGCTTACAAGAAAAAAAAATGATGAGGTTATCATTAAAAAGACAATCCAATCAAAATAAACTAAGTTATTTTATATTATAAACTCAGCTTGTTATAAGCTCAATATACCATACTTTGCATGAACTATTACTTAAAATGCTAGATTAAAATGTAGAGCTAGATTGTATTTCTAGATGGCTTGGGCAATAACCACTGATAATTGAGGAGAAGTATTAAATTCATCCCACATCTAATTGTTACAATATATATATATATATATATAATGAGCTTATAATTAGAAAGACAATGTAATAAAAATAATTAGGTTATTTAGGCTTATAAAACTCGACTTATTATAAACTCAATGTATCTTACCTTATCATTCTTTGTCTTATTTCAATCTTCTATTTAAACTATCAATATATAGTGAACTAAATGAAATTGAAGTCAATTAAGAAAACGTTAATTGGTTGTTGAAGTCAATAGCTCTGCTTTTCCTTTTTATGCCAAACACACCTATAAATACATTCATACTTGAGCATAATTTTGAATACAGTAATTTGCTAAAACCAGAAGAACAAGAAGCAATTATCAGCCATGGCTATTCCATCTTTTCTCATAGTTGACCCTAAAAAGTGAACAAGGAGAGATTTGTTTTACTATGCGACAAAAAACATAAAGAGTGGAATGCGTTTCTTGGATAGCTCAGAAAAAACATAAATCTTATCTCAAGTTTTTATTTTAAAAAATCAAAAATTAATGAAAAATTTTATAATAAATAATTAAAATACATCATCTTTTAACTTAAGTTTTCCAAAAAAAATCAAAAATTGATTAATTATATTAATAAAAAAATAAATTTATTTTATTTAAAATATTCAGACACATTATGATTAGAAAAAAAAAAGGCGAAAAAAGATCAACTTGATTATAATTTGTTTTAAAAATCTAATTTAATCTTATTTAGAAAAAAGAAAATATCAATTTTTTTATTTAGAAAATTTCAGAGATTCATAATTAAAAAAAAGATCAAATTAATTAATATTTATTGTATTCCAAAAAAAATAAGTAGTTTAATTAATTAAACCAGAAAGTTTTAGGCAATAACTAGTTCCTTTTATCTTAGAATAATGAAGTTTTCGTTCCTTTATATATTTTATTCAACTAAACAGCACAAATAAAAATAGCCGTTCTAATTTTCAACCCAAACCAAACACCATCTAACTTTAATTCATTTCCATCCGAATAAAAAGTCTTAATTTTTTTATATACTATGGTTCGGATTTGTTTAAAAAAAATAGTTGCACTAAAACTTTTTTTATTTTTGTTTAAATACATAAAAATCAACTAAATCTAAATTGAATCAAAATATATTAAAATTATATATTTTGATTTATATGTACATATTTTTAATTTATAAAGACTCTTTTTTATTTTTCATTTAGTATTAAATATTTTGGGGATTTATTTATTTTTTAGGTTGATTTTTATTTCATAATATAAAATGTTAATCTATTTAAAATAAAAATATACTTAATTTATATTTTTGTATATGGATTTGAAAAACAATTTTATGTTATGAAAATACTTTAATTTATATAATTTTTATTTTTTCAAAGCATTGTTATTTTTAGCTTGGTGTTTGATAAAATGAAACTATTGTTCGAAAACTCGCAAATTTCCATCATACTACCAAAGGGAAAAAGAGGATTTAGCAACGGTTATAAAAGATATTTAGCGGCGATAAAGTCGCTAAACACCTTTTTCCAAATATTATAAAATTACCGCTAAAAATCTGCAGCATAAACTTTAGCGACGATTTTCTATCTGTCGCTAAACCTCACCTAATATAACCATCACAATAATTAATCTTGCGACTTTTTATTAACTGCGGCAAAAAAAAAAAAACGATCGGCGGTAATTACCTATGTCTCATTATGATCAGTAATGTAATTTAAACTTGCAGGAAAACTTATGATACCTAGAAGAGGAACAGAAAATTTTATTAGTATCATTGGGTAATTTGATGGGCGAATAGACGTTTACAAAACTACAAATCTGGCATAGAAGGTTGATAACTCCAGCAGCTGCAAATAACATAAAATTCGAATTAGGAAATAAATATCTCATGGATCTTTGTATTACGGCTTCAAAGCTTATTTACGAGAATGAGAAAGTTGTTCAAACCATTGTTGATCGACATAGGAAGGCAAGCACTTCTGATCATTCTTGAATTAATTCTCTCTTAAATTAACATTAATTTCATAACTCCTAATTAATTATTGCAACTTTGACCCGGAAAAAAAAAAACAGATGCATTTTGTTGCCTTCTACAACTGTTGGAATGGTAAGAAATTTCTTGATTACAACACAATTTTTACAAATATGAAATACCCATGTTCTTGTTTTCTTGAAATTTTGTTTCTTTTGATGATTTTAATTGATGGGTAATTCTTGATTTGATAGAATATCAAAAGGAAAGCAATGCCCAAGTGCTCATATGTTGTGACAAGCCAAAAGATGCAAACTTGATACTGATAAGCTTTAGAGGAACAGAGCCTTTTAATGCACAAGATTGGAGCATAGATTTTGATTTCTCCTGGTATGAAATTCCCGAAGTGGGAAAAATCCATATTGGATTTTTAGAAGCTTTAGGTCTAGGAAACAGAGGAGACGCTGCAACTTTCCAAAATCACCTTCAAAGAAAGCATGCTGATCTCTTTCATTTAAATGGTGATTCTGAGGAGACTATGATAGAATTATCAAAACAGAGTGCTTATTATGCAGTAACATTGAAACTTAAAAACTTGTTAAAAGAGCACAAGAATGCTAAGTTTGTTATTACTGGACATAGCTTAGGTGGAGCACTTGCTATACTGTTCCCTTGCGTTCTAGTTATACAAGAAGAAACAGAGATTCTACACAGATGCTAAATTAAATATATACACATTTGGGCAGCCAAGAGTTGGGAATGCACAGCTTGGGATTTTCATGGAATCACATTTGAACTATCCAACTACTAAATATTTCAGGGTTGTTTACTGCAATGACATGGTGCCTGAGTTCCTTTGGATGATAAAATCTTCGCCTTTAAGCATTTCGGAACTTGCCTTTACTATGACAGCCGATACTTTGGCCGAGTAAGTACTTAATTCTTTGCCTGTCTTTGCATATTGTAGGCTCTAAATTAAAATTTATTTAGTAATATTGAATCATGCTAACTTATAATTTTCATTTTGTTTGTTGTGTTTTGATTTGGTAGTTAATGGATGAAGGCCCAAACAGGAATTTCTTTGGATTGAAGCATATAACACCAATGCGTATCAATGCAGTATGGGAAATTTTTAGAAGTTTTATGATAAACCATACTCATGGGCCAGAATATGAAGAGAGTTGGTTCTGCACATTATTTAGATTAATGAGACTGGTGCTTCCTGGAGTTCCTGCTCATAGTTCTATTGATTATGTTAATTCAGTGAGGCTTGGAAGAGAACGAACAGCTCCACTGTCATCTTTAAAAAGCTTTGCTTGCAAAAGATCAAATAGAGACCATTAATGGAGTCATTCACCGCAAAAAGATTTTCCTTTCATTTCTTGCTTTTTATCTTTTTTGAAGGCTTTGGATTTGCATGTTATATCAGTAATTTTATCTTTCTATCCTTTTATTGAAATTTTAATAGTAATTTTATCTTAAAATTAAAATAATAATAATAATATAATGATGATTTCATATTAATTTAAAGAGTAAAAAATTTTTAATATTTCGATTCCTATAGATATTAATAATTAGTTGAATTCTTCAAATATTGTAAATTTTATAAATTACTTATAATCAAATCAACTACTTATCAATTAATTAAATTTGTAAAGTTAAAGAGTTCTATTAATTTTAATCAAAATTGAAAAATTAAATTCAATAATACTCAATTTGATATTTTTATTTTTTAACTAATAATTTTTTATAATTATTATAAATCTAAGATGGAAATAATTAAATTTTTAAATGGCTTATTATTTAAGAAACAAAACTTCTGATATAATTAAATAAATAAATCTAAAAATAAAATAAATGAGTATAAAAATAAAGAATTTAGAAATGATAATGATTGCAAACAAATACAACTCCAACGAAATCTTTTTCTTTTCTCATCCAACTTATTTGTATATTAATTTAATTATATTTACTTGACATAATCATTTTTATAGATACTTGCTCTTAACTAATACTTTTTATAACCCTCTTTAAAAATTTTGATTTTTTAAATTAAGGTAGAGTGATAAGAAAAAGATAAAAAAAAATATAAGGTTCTATTATTCTTTTTTTACCTTTATTTATTGTTTTTCATCATATATATAATTGTTTTGAAACTGATTGCAGCAAATTTTATATTTATTATGTGAATAAATTTAAATAAAATAATTAAATTCTAATAATACAATCTAACTAAAATAACCTAACTTATTTATGCTGTAAAAATCAACTTGTCGTAAGATCAATAGCTCAATATATATAAGCTCAACTTGTCATAAGGTAAAACTAGTATAGATATTATTTTATGTATTAAACTTCTAAATTAATAATGTACAAGAACTTAGATTTGAATGTGATTCAATCAGCTTATACAGTTTGAACAAGGCAAAAAAAATGAACATTAATTCCTTCCGACTTTCCATCCAAAGAAAACTTAGCAGAAGCTGCTCACGTGATAGATTTTTAGTACATTTTTCTGCCAAAAGAATTAAAAATTATTTATCCAAGAATCATTTCCCATGGCATTAGTAACTCATAAAAAAAAATACCCTCAAACTTCTCATTTTTTTTTAAATTTTTTTGGCTTTGATCTCAATAATCAATCTGCATTTCAAGAGGGTTTCTTTGTTTTTTTTAGGAAATAATTCATCCTGTTTCATAGTATTTTGGACAGAGAGAGAGAGATTATTTGTATTGAGCTTTTGAAATTCTTATTCTTGTTTGCAGAGATTTTCATGTAATATTTAGGTAAATTGCCCAATGTAATAAATATAGTTTGTACACCTATGATAGATGAGAATGGTTTGGATCAACGTTTCTTAAATATAATAAATTTATACTTGAACGTGCCAAATAGATAGAGTCGTTTTTTTTTTTCTGTCCATTTCAAATTATAGTATATTTATTATTTTAATAAATTAGTTGACATATTAAATTTTTATAATATTCATATTTAATATTATTTATTAAATATATATATCTCATGTTAAAGTAAGAATATGATAGAAAAAATATAAACAAAATTATATTTTTAATAAAAATAATTATTTATTCTGTTCCACTTTAAATGTCATATAATTTTTTTTTAATTTCAATTGTCACTTTTATAAATTTAAAATGGTATTAATTATAAAGTTCTAAATTTATTTTTTGAGTATTAAATATTTCTAAGTTTAGTAATTAATATTAAGAAAATAATTGAAATGAGCGATTAAATAAAATACTATAAATATTTTATAAAATTTATAATAATTAATGATGTTATAATTATTTCTAAAATGATATTTAAAATATAATGAAAATAGTAATTTTTTAAAACTTTTGTGAAATAAAAAGTGGATGAATGAGGCGGAAACAGGAATTTGATTTGCTTTTTCTGATAAGTTTTTAAGAAGCATAAATTAAATTATCTAATTAACACAAGATAAAGCTTTTATCAGTGGCCAAATTAGCGGCTATGCAAGAAGGGGATAAAATTTTTACCGGTACAGCTGCAGGAGGCTCTGTTATAGCTGAAGGCCAAAGGAGAAGGAGGGTCACACTTTCTGACTCACGTATATTAGTTTCTGGCCATCCGGCCAGGAGAGATCGTACAACCTCACGCGACTCCGCTTTTTTTTTTTTCAAATAATAAGACTAATAGTGGATACTGGACATGATTAGCACGTGGGTAATAAAACACTTTGAAAAATATACTAACATGGCCAGCCATAGACATATCATTATCGAAGGTTTTATTATGGAATCACAAGTAGTCACATATTCATAAGCTCAAGTCCTTATCTTATGAAAATTAATGTGCCTCTAAATTGATAGCACATATTAATAAAATTAATTATTACTCCATATAATTTATTCATACTACATTAATAGGTTCATTTCATGAGAATTTTAAAAATTAATTATTTTCATTAAAAATATAAATTAATTTATATTTTTTATTATATCTTTATTCTAATATGAGATATATTTAATAAATAAAATTAAATAAAAATATTATAAAATTTTAATATGTTTACTAAATTATTAAAATGATAAATAAACTATATAATTTCAGATGAATAAAAAATAAAAATGAGTATTTTATGTTTGTCTTCTTGTGATTATTGGCATTAATAATGATAACTTCCCCTTTAAATATTCATTTTATAGAAAAAATTTTACTTAGGCCATATTTATAATTTCATCAACACACTCAACTAATAACAATATATGATTTAAAAATTAAAATTAATTTTTTAATATAAAAATTAATGAAAATCAAATTTTTTGAATATTATAATTCACTTCATATAATATTATTAATTGGATACATAAATAGGGTCATTAGACCCAATCAAAGATAGAATTTCCTCATTTTATAACAGAAGTAACTTTAGTTTTTACTCATATTTTCCTTATCCAGACTATAATTACATTCCCAGTTGATTTAAAATATTATTAAATAGATGAATAAAATCAAATTAGATATTTAAAATGCAATATTATATATAGGGTATATTTATAATTAATTTTTGTTAATTACTTGGTTTAATTTCATTAAGAATTTTTATTAGCACAATAAATTTTCAAATCTCCAAATTATTTTATAACTTTATTCTCATAAAATATAAAATAATAATAAAAGAGATAAGTTAATCCATTTTAATTTTATCTTTAATTATTATTTGGTGTATGCTTTTAATATAAATTATATTGAATTTTATTTATTTTTTAAACATATATGGAAAATATCAATTTATTATTTAATAATTAAAAGAAAAATTACTCTGATAATCATTTATTATTACTATTAGTCTATTATTCATTATTAAATATATATGGAAAATATTAATTTATTGTCGCTATTGTGATGACTCAAAAGTCATGATAATCGATTAATAATATCACAGGAGGTCCCCTCTTTTGTTAAAAAAAAAAAAAGAGATGGTTTATCAACTATAAAAATAATCTACTTTTTTGTGCCTAATATAATTCTAATTACAACTAAAGAGTATAAAAATATGAATATGTCTCCCTCTCACTCCTTTAAAGGTGTTACTATTTACTTTTACAGCTTGCAGGTAATAATTGTATTTTTTTTTTTTTTGAGTATATAATGAAGTCATTGAGTTTGTTTTATCTTGCTCTGTAAGTCTATAAATAGAGAACTTCACTAACTTGTTCAAGCCTTCATGGCTAAGTTGTAAAACCTTGCAAGGATAGCTTTAAGTTCATTTATGACAATGAATCAGATAGATCAAAAGTGCACTATCATTATAAAGCTATAAAAGCTCGTGCTGTTGACTATGCATGAGAAATCTAATTAATGAATCTGAACTTGCTTAAAGTTTAGTTGAAAATACTATTCATTTGTCCATAATTAAGTATGTTCTGTGTTTGAAATTGATCCTATACAGATACATAATGTTGAAAACTGACTTTGTATATGTGTTTGCAATTGAGCGTGGTCTTCTTCTCCCTGCACATCAAATGAATTATGGATAAATGCCCCTAGGAGTGATCTTCTACTCCTTACACAAGAGATGAATTATGGATGAATATGATAAAAACCAAGAATTGGTGCAATCGATCTTTTAATTAATTTTCTTCTTTCATGTTAGAATTATTGAGCTGGTGTAAGGCTTGCCTTTGCTACTTGCCCACATTATTACGATATAATTTAATAAGATTTAACAATAAATTTATTTTTTAAGAAAATAAATTTATTTTAAATTTTGTGTTTTATATAATTGTATGATTAATCTTAATTTTTTGCGTTAATTCTACTTCTATTTAAAATTTTAATTGTAATTTCAGTTTAAACTTAAATTATAATAATAATAATAATAATAATAATAATAATGATGATGATGATGATGATGATGATGATGATGATGATGATGATGATGATGATTTCATATTAATTTACAAAGTGTAAAAATAATTTAATCTTTCGATTACAATAGATATTAATTAGTTGAATTCTTCAAATTTTGTAAATTTGATAAACTTATAATAAATTATTTAATTATCAATTATTTAAATTTATAAAGTTAAAGAGTTGCATTAGTTTTAATCATAAATTTAAAATTTGAAAATTGATTATAATCAAATTTAATTACTATCATAAATTTAAAAGTTAAATTTGATTATATGATATAATTAATAAGTTTAAGAATTAATTTTATTTTTTTACTTTTTGATTAATAAGATTTTTTAATGATTATAAGTTTAGGTGAAAATAATTAAATTTTGAATTAATGTTTTGTTTAGTAAGAAACAAAAAATCAGATATAATTAAAATAAATAAATCTAAAAATAAAATAAATGAGTGAAACTAAAGAATTTAGAAATGACAATGATTGCAGCCAAATGCAACTCTAACGAAATCATTTTTTTTTCTCATTCAACTTATTATATATTAATTTAATTATATTTATTTGATATATCATTTTTAATACTTTTTTAGAAAACTCTTTAAAAATTTTGATTTTTAAATTAATGTAGAGTGATAAAAAAATATAAAATAAAATAAAATAAAAGGTTTTATTTTTTTACTTCATTAATTGTTTTGCATCATATATATATATATATATATAATTGTTTTGAAACTGATTGCAGCACATTTTATATTTATTATGTGAATAAATTTAAATGAAATAATTAAATTCTAAATAAAATCTAAACCAACCTAATTAATTAAAAATTTTAATTATGTAGATAACATAAATGATTATATGTATTAGATTAATATGTAAGAAAACAGAGAAATAAAATATTTAAAAATTTATATAAATTAATTCGGAATAAAATATTTTTATTTATTAATAATTGTAATCAAATGTGTGTATGTGTGGGGTTGGGATAAGAAAATTATTGATATTGTGACTATTGTCCTCAGTTTGTATTGGCTTGGCTGTTATGGATCTTATTAGTTTGAGAAGAATCTTACTTTTTATTATTTATATCTTGTCAACAAAATATATATATATATATATAATGTAAATATAATCGATGAGATAAATATAGTTTATTTTAATCTAATTTAAGTAATCTTTCTATTCTTGTCCATGCATAAGCATATCCATTATTGTTGGTTTCTCAATTAATTTATAATAATTTATTGTTTTATAGTTTATTTTAATATAATTTAAAGCAATCTTTGTATTCTTGTCCATTTCCATTATTGTTGTTTTCTCAATTAATTTATAATAATTATTGTTTACATTTCGCTTTCTATGTATATATTAGTTTTAGCAAAGCTATCAATTAACAAGCAATCCACCAAGCCAATATATCAATATTAGATTTTTTTTTATGAGCAAGTGTTTTTTTTATTATTATAATTATATAGATGTTTATTTTTTTATAATTTGACTGAAAGATAAAATATAAAATTATTATGTTTGCTTCTTTATTATTAATTAATTGGTCCATCGAATCATATTGTGCATGCTGTACTTGTAGACGGGTCTTTTAATTATTCTTAGTAGTTTGATTATACAAATTAATAAAGGACAGTTTCTAATCATAGCAATAAAAAAATTAAAATATATATATATATATATATATATATCATAGGTCACTGTTGTCATATTGTGAATATATCATTTTACTATATTTATAATGCATGCGTTTGCTAAATTATTAAAAAAATTAATTATTAAAAATTATTTTACACACATATATTATATAGATTATATTTTATTAGAAAATATTATATTATTATATTTAAAAAATATACTAAAATATTAAAAATAAATTTTAAAAAATATTAAATTATTTAGTTACAATTCAATTTTACAGAAAAAATTTAAATAATACATAAACTATATTTATATCATCTCTTTTTTATTTTATCATATTTTTAATTAAGAGTATAATTATTTTTTGACATGGAGACTCTTTAATCCACATTTTTAATAAAATATTTTTTTTACTCCCTTAAATAAAATATTTTACTAATTGGCTGATGAAATTTAGTAGATTTAGTATTTTATTTTATATAAATTATTTATAAATAAATATAGTATTTTTAGTCAAATAAAATTATTTAGTTAATTTTTATAAAATTTTTATGTAACCAAACGTACTATTAAGCACGTTCTAGAATTTTTTTTTAGTTTCACCAATATTTTTTTACTCTTCATTTATAAGATTTATATTCTCAAATTTCATTTTAAATTTTTTATTAGAATCTCTAATTTTATTTTTTCGTTAACGAATTGTTATGTACTTTACGTGATGTTATAAGAAGTGATGTGTCTAAAAATTTGAAAAAAAAAATATATCAATTTTGCACACCCACATTAAAGGTAAAGATAATCTTTTCATATTACTGTAGAAAATGAAAAAATAATGTGAAAATTATTTTTCAACATGCAAAATTTACGTAATTACCATGAAAAAAATAATATCCTCTATCATATTTTTAAAAAATTTTATTTTTTTATTAAAAATATTTTAGTCATTTTATTATAAACTTATTATGAACTATATAAAATTTATAAATTAATTATAAATTAATTATAAACTCATTATAAATTATTTATGAACTAATAAAAAAATTTAATATTTTAATAAATATTTTATAAATTTGAGCATTTTGATAAATATTTTATAAATATAATAAATTTAAAATTATTAAAAATTATTTTATATTTTTATCAAAGCCTATTTATCATCTGGCTTAGGTTTTTGATAAAAAAAAAAGTTCACGTGGCGCCATGTGAAATAAATAAATAAATAAATAAATAAGGTGCTATGATGCTGTCTGAGAAAATAAAAATAAAAAGGTATATTAATACATGGTATTGTTTATTTATTTTATTTTCTATTGAGTGAACTCCATAATTAATATTAATGGCTCCTCTTTTATCTTAGCTAGACACGAGCCTTTACTATGTGCGAATTTAATTTTTTTTATTTCGTATTATATTAAAAAGTTTTTAATATTAATTTTAGAAGTAGGTTAGATATTATAAAATTATCATTTAAATTGTTATTATTGAATTATTATATAGACAATAATGTAAAATCTCCTATATTTTATAAAAAAAAATTTATACATATAAGGTCTATTTTGATAGAAATAATATGATCACTATATTAATAATTACTATCTAAAAGTTTCATTTTATTAAATTATTAAGCAATTTATAAAATGCTAATTTTTATTTTCATCACCTCTAAACCTATTTTGCAAAAAAAAAAACATGTAATTAAACATTCAAATGAGGAATATATTTGATTCAAAGAAGAATATTGCTGATTTATTTTCAACTTCTACCAATTTTAAAATGAATATGTTTATATGATCATTTGAATTTAGTATTCTTCTAAGTATTATTCAGATATTTATTTTTTTTAGTACTTCATGTCGATTTGCAAGTTCGTAAAATAACTTTGAATTGCATAATAAATTATATAGAAAATCAAATATTTAAAAAAGTTTGATAGATGAAATGCAAAGTTTACCTCATCGAGGGTATAAAATAAGACTAAAAATCAGTATTACAACATTGATTAATATGTTGATTATTTGTTCATATAGTAAAAAAATTAGAAAAGCCTCTGTCTTTTTAGTCATTTTTGCAATAAAACTGGGTCGGAACATTGCTGTGGAGATTGTGAAATTTACATAGGATGGAGGTGAAAGTGTGTCTTCATGTTTGTTAAATAGAATGTTGAGAAATTAATGACTCATGGGATGTTTGGATATCTAAAAATGTCATTCAAGATTTTTAATTTAATATTTAATTATATCATTATGGAGGATAGAGTGATTAGACTTAAAATTATGTACAATGATCTTTGTATTGGAAGTAGAATTTCAACGTAATTAAGTTTTATTTATGTTAATAGAAAATGGAGTAAAACTGTAAAATTGTTGAATGTATGATATGAATTATGATGAAAGATTGTGGACAACAGTTTCTTGCACTTGAGGTACTTAATTTCTAAGTGTGCATTTCAATGGGATACCGTATTTTTTTATAAGTACGTCCTTGTATGTGTTAAAAAATTAGTATCAACAATTTCATTTTTTTTATGTTTAAGAAATAATTTATAGATTTTTTTTTGTCTTCTTGAATAATTAGTTTTAAAAATAAGGGGGTAATTTGAAATTTTGAAAAAAGAACAAATAAAAATTTAAAAAATTTAAACTAATTAATAATACATACCCAGCATTTCTTTTTATTACATTTTATTCAAATAAAACATAAACAAAAACACTAATAGAATATGCAAACCGCATACTAAATGTCTGACCTTAAGTACATATTTATTTAATAGATTCCCTTCCTTATAAATAAAATACTAAAAACTACAAGCCAAAAGCCAAAATTAAAAAAAAATTAAAAAGAAAAAGCAAGAAATGAAAAATATCTCTGAGGCGATTGATTTTACTAAAGATCTTTGTTTGATCTTATAATTTGCGAGCAAAACTTTTTAAAGATGACAATGGAATTGTGCGTTCTTTTCCAAGCCTCACCGAATTGATATAATCAACAGGACTATGAGCAGAAATTCCAGGAAGCGCCAATCCCGTTACTCTAAACATTGTACTGCACCAACTCTCTTCGTACTCTGGCCCATGAGTATGGCTAATAATAAAACTTCTGATAATTTCCCATATTACATTGATACGCATTGGTATAATATGTTTCAATGAAAAGAAATTCCTGTTTGGCTCTTCATCCATAAACTATCAAACCCAAACACAACAAACAAAACAAAAATAAGTTGGTGTCATCCAATATTGTTAAATAAATTTTAGATTAGAGATACTAAAATCAATCCATGTAGTGTTGTGACTTCAAACATTAGTTAGAATCTATAATTAGGGATGTACATGCAGATTTTTTTCAATATGACCAAAGATTGGTCACCTCGATTTTGAACAAGACACTCATCAACAACGGTTTGAATTTTTAAAATAAACTCGGGTATTACTAGTTAATAGTATTGAAATTTATTTAAAAATATTTTACCTGATTAGACCGGACTAATTTTGATCTAATTTGAAAATACACATGCCAAAAAAAAATATGTATTTTAGATCAAATTTAATTTAATATTTTTAATAGTTAATCGGGTTTGATTAAAATATGTCACAGACATGACGGAACCCAATTGATGCCACAGCCCCAACTGTAATGCAAAGATAGGCAAAGAATTAGGTACTTACTCGGCCAAAGTATCGGCTGTCATAGTAAAGACAAGTTCCAAAATGCTTAAAGGCAAATATCTTATCATCTAAAGGTACTCTAGGCACCATGTCATTGCAGTAAACAACTCTGAAGTATCTTGTAGTTGGGTAGTTCAAATGTGCTTCCATGAAATTTCCAAGCTGTGCATTCCCAATTCTTGGCTGCCCAAATGTGTATATATTTAGCAACCTACTAAGAAGCTCCGTTTCTTCCTGTATCACAAGAATGCAAGGGAACAATATAGCAAGTGCTCCACCTAAGCTATGTCCAGCAACTACAAACTTAGCATTCTTGTGCTCTTTTAATAAGCTCTTAAGTTTCAATGTTACTGCATAATAAGCGAGTTGTTTCAGTTCTTCCACAGGCCCCTCAGAACCACTATTTAAATGAAAGAGACCAGTATGCTTTCTTTGAAGGTGAGTTTGGAAAGTGGCAGCTTCTCTTCTGTTTCCTAAACCCAAAGCTTCTAAAAACCCCATATGGATTTTTCCCACTTTTGGAATTTCATACCAGGAGAAATCAAAATCTGTACTCCAATCTTGTGCATTAAATGGTTCTGTTCCTCTAAAGCTGATCAATATCAAGTTTGCGTCTTTTGGCTTGTCACAACATATGAACACTTGGGTATTGCTTTCCTTTTGATATTCTATCAAATCAAGAATTACCCATTAATTAAAATCATTAAAAGAAACAAAATTTCAAGAAAACAATACAAGGGTATTTCATAATTTGTAAAAACTACGTTTTAATCAAGAAAATTCCTTACCATTCCAGCAGTTGTAGAAGGCAACGAAATGCATCTGTTTTATATGTCAAAGTTGCAATAATTAATTAGAAGTTATGAAATTAATGTTAATTTAAGAGAGAAAATTAATTCAAGAATGATGAGAATTGCTTGCCTTCCAGTGCCGATCAACAACAGTTTGAACAACTTTCTCATTCTCATAAACAAGCTTAGAAGCCATAATACAAAGATCCATGAGATATCGATTTCCTAATGCTGATTTTGTGTTATCTGCATCTGCAGAAACAGAGTCATCGACTTTCTCTGCCAAATTTACATTTCTGTAAAGGTCAATTCGCCCATCCAATTGCCCAATTGTACTGATAAAATTATCCGTTCCTCTTCTCGGTATCATTAGTTTTCCTGCAAGTTTAAAATCGGAAGAATAGTTTCTTTTATCAAACACCTAACCAAAAATAAAAAAAAAAATTGAATATTATATAAATTAAAATATTAAATAAATTAAAAATTGAATATTATATAAATTAAAATATTTTCCTAACATAAAATTGTATTTCAAATTCATATACGAAAGACTAAAATAAAAGTAGTTCTTTCTATAAAAAAAAATAATAAGAGTAGTTCTATTTTAGATAGACGAAAATTTTACATATGTAGTATAACTAACCTGAAAAATAAAATAAATCTCAAAAATAAATATTGAACGAAAAATTTTAAAAAAAATCTAAATAAAATAAATATATATACATATAAATCAAAAACTTTTTATGTATACTTTAATTTGACTGGATTCGGTTTTGGTCAATTTTTTTATATATTCAAGCCACAAGTACATAAAAAAAATTGGTTTACTATTTTTTAAACCAAAAGATATTAATAATAAAACTAATATTTTTATATTTTATATTTTTATCGAATTGAATTAATTTAATTTGATTAGTTGGGTTAATATTTGAACAATCCTCCTAATCATTAGCACCATAAGAACTCAAAAATATAATGAACAAACATAATCAAGCTCAATGTTTCAAAAGCAAGACATAGTACAATAATAAGTGCATAACTGCATATATCTTTCGATAATAGATATATAATTAATCTAGAACCGATTTTTTCCTCTTTAAAATATATTAAATTTCAAAAAAATAAATTTAAAAAAAAAAAAAGAAGAATAAGAAGAAAAGGTGGTGAGTGGTGAGTGGTGATTCAAGTAGAAGTAGCTAGTGAATGATATATACCATGAAGAAGGTTATGAAGAATGCCAAAAAAGCCACCATTTTGAGAAATGAAGTTGAGAATAAAATCAACCAAATAGCCAAAGTACTTCAATGGAGTATCAATAAAGTCAAGAACTCTTCTAATGAAAATGGAGACCAATAAGATAAACCTATGATCAACAACTGCTCCACCCTTTATTCTCTCTTCTGAACTATCCAAAAAACTCATTCCACTCTTTGTGTTCTTTGTTGCGAAGTACTTAAACAAATCTCTCTTTCTTCCCTTTTTAGGATCCACTATGAGAAAAGATGGAGGAGGAGTTGCGGTAGCAGTAGCCATGGCTGATATTAATGGCTTCTTGTTTTCCTGGTTTTTTTTGGCCAAGTATTGTTCAGAACTTAGCTCAAGATGGGCTGACAATGTGTTAATTTATAGGCGTATTTGCTATAAAGAACATGCATGAAATTATTGAAAGTATCTATGTTCAGCTTTGATTGTTATTTAATTTAATTTAATTTCAACTGTCCCGAGATATGATATATACAATTTCATACATTAATAAGACTACTAATTTGAAAAAAAAAACAAAATTTAAATCTAGCTAGTTGTATCATTAATTTAATATGTGCATCATGTGCCTTGTGGTTATTAATTTATTATGATTTATTATTAAAAATTCAAGGTGCATCACATCCATCATGGCTTTTAATCAATTTAACATTTATAGAATTAAAATGAATTATTATTTTAAGAATAACTAATAACATGATCAGAATTCTAATATATATCAATTTGTATAATTTGATCATCAGTGAAGTTTACTACATTAAATTCTTCATAAAATGAACTTAAAAAATAAATTTATTTTTTTACATGTTAAATTTTATAATTTCAATGATAAAGACATTTTGTTACTTGTTTGAATTGAGCATGATTGTTACTTGTTTGCTCAATAATTAAGATCCTAGAAATTGTAATTAATTGAGATCTAGTGATATATAGTAGCAGCTGGTTTGATAGTGATCCAATAAATTCATCACTTTTTATTATTATATAATAATAATATATGATTTTAATTATATTAAACATCTTATTATTATGAACAGTAAAATATAGTGTAATAATAAATTTATATTCTTCTAAATAATAGAAAGAATCAATTTTCTCACTTTGTACCAATCTTAAAAAGTATATATGTTGTCGTTGTTGTGTAGTTGAATAAGTATATAATTATAAATATATTTAAATATATAATCGATTTGGTAGATGGAAAAACAAGCGCACATTACATTAAATGTGAAAAAAATAAACATTGATAATGTGCTGAAGACTTTTGGTTCGAGTTCAGATTCTGCTGTTGGTATGCCTATATGCAAAACAAGAGAAGTAAGAAATAACTGGGCTCTAATGAACAAATTTCAATGTTTAAAGTTAGTACTTAAGTCTGACTGCAAATAAGTGAGCTAAAAAAATTATGAAAAAAGATCATTTATGTATGAGATTTAATATCTCTATTTATAGGCTGAGATGGAGAGACAAAGTCTTCTAATGACGGCGTAAATTACGAAAGTATCAGAGTTATACAATCGAAAATTTATCTCCCCCCCTACAAAAAGCTCAGTCTGCTCTTTTCCCTTCTTCCATAGCTTCTTGCCCTGGTTTTGTGTAATTTAGGTGGCTCAGTTCGGGCTTGCAAGAGCCTATCCAAAGTGGGCAATCAGTACAGAGAATTATTACATATTTTTTCAAAAAGAAAATAATGCAAATTAAGAGAAGACTTAGGAATGCGTGAAATTGGGAATATAAGATAGGATTCTCTTGAAATCTGTATATACAAATTGCCATGTTTGTTTTGCTTGTGAATATAATATAAGATATAATATAATATTGTTACACTGACTCTGTTGCCTGTCATGGATTTATTCTAGATATTCATTTAAATAAATTATTATTATTATTAGCATTATTAAATAATTGAATCTTATATTTTTTTTTGAAGGTATTGAATCTTATATTATACATTTAAATACTACAAATTTATTTATTTTAAATATATTTTGCCCACTTCAATCGGGATATAAAATTAATATCAAGAATCAATTTTGAAAATTGCATGGGCCTTTATAAAATATTATTATCTTCTCAATTTTTTTAGGTTTATAGTTTTTTTTGGAAAAAATATTTTATAAAATTCACCAATAAATTCAAAATTGTTTCAAATTCATGGGATTTGGAATATATATTTTATAATCTTTTATAATCCAAATATATACTGTCATTTAATTAATTTATCGATATATTGAAGCATATTGACTTGTGCAATTAAATATAATTTTATTAATCCTTTTGCTTTTTTTTTTTTAAGAATGTAGAAAAATTACTGCAATTTCAAGTTACAACGTTTATTTTCATTGATTTGATACTTCTTATTAAAGTGAAGAGCTAATCTTTTTCCTCTTAATTTTTTTATTTATAATAACTTTGAATAAAATTATTTTTAATCATTATTTTAATAAAAATGATATTATTATAAATTAAAAATCAGAATATTCACAAACAAATGAAGTAGACAATTTATTTTATTTTTCACATTTTGATGTTAAAAAGCAGCTCTAATTAATATATGAGTCACCGCATTTGTACAACGACAAATATTTTTAAAAAATCTAATAAGAAATATATTTTTCTCTAATGTTTTTAATTAGGTTTCGATTAATAACCCCCAAGCTTAAAGTTATAGAAAAAAAAAAGGCATATGTTAAGACTTGGCCCAAGCCCATTATTTTGGATAATTTCTTAATTATTGTGGTATCATAAATTTTAATTTAATTATTTTTTATAAGAAATTTTAATTTAATTATGTTATAATTGTGTATATAAAATTAACAAATCAAAATTCAATCAATAAAATAAATATAATAAAGAAATTAAATATTGTAGCTTAATACAATAAATTAAAATAAAAAGTTAATGTCATTATACCTTTGCCTCACTTAATTGGTCAAAATTAAAATTTTTCCTTTCCTTGTTTTTATCATATCATATGCTATTAAACAATTTATGGATCATGGTCACCAATTATTTTGTTGGCTTACCAATATATATATATATATATATATATATATGACTTCACTCCTGGGCCCTTTTTTTAATTTTGCATTAAAATTGAGTCTATATATTAAAAAAATTAAAAATGGAAATTATCATATTTATTTAGATCAAATTAGAATATATATAAAAGATAAGTAGATCTAACTTAAAAAAATTGTATTCAAAATCCAATAATCTCTATCTTTCAAAATCTTGTTGTAATATCATGTATACAAAGCATGCAAGCCTTGAATTCAGCTCTTTCATCTCTCTCTCTCCTTCAACGGTTAGGCGTTCAGCTTACTTCTTGTTGCCCATTTTCTGTCTGGCTGCTGATAGTTCGATCCCTCGTTTATTTTTTCAGTGTGAGAAAATTCAACTTATTTGAAAATTTTTTCGAGATGTTTTTCTATCAAGTCTAGCTGCGTCTTTTTTGCGGCAAGAACTTATCTTGTGGTGGATAAATTACTCTCCAAAATCACCGTTGGGCATTCTTTTACGCGGTATATCCCAACTGATCCTTTACTCAATTTGGTCCTCGTACTGCAATATAACTTGGGGAGATGGAAATTTTCATGTGCCTGCTGTCATTGAACATATTAGAAACTTAATTTTTAAATGGTGTGTGGCTAATTCTGGTTCGAAGGTTTTCAAAGCGTTCAGGTTGTTTCCTGAATTCTGTCCAGCAGGTATTGGCAAGAAGAAGAGGGTCACGCTAGTTTTATGGAAGATGCCGAAGCTGGGTGAATTCAAGATCAATATTGATGCCTCATTCTCTCGTACAAAGGCGGCGGGTGGCTCGATTCTTATAGATGCAGGTGGTAATGTACTTGCTGCATTTTGCTATCCTTTAGAGGCTTCTGGTTTAATGGAGGCTGAGGTTCAATCCATTCTAGTATGATTAAAATGGGGTCTCAACATGCCGTACATGCCTCTCCTTCTTGAATGTGACTCTCTTGAGGCTATCAATGCACTTAGCACAGACACGATAAATTCAAGGACTCTGGGTAAGATTAAACATTTGATGAATTCAGAGAACATTGTTATTAATCACGTCCATTGTGAGGGCAACCAGACAACCAATTTCTTAGCGAGATATAGCCGCTTATTTTTCATTTGCTGTAATTTTCAAAATTTTGTCAATGTGCCTTCCATTCTCAAAGGCATTGTAAATTCTTACTCCTCCGAAATTCCTTATTTACGTTATAAATAAATATATCTAGCGGACTTAGTCGTTTTCTGAGTTGGTTTCAGTCGCACTATATCGCTGAGCCACTCTTTAAATTACTAAGTTTGTCCAAGCTTTCTAAAAAAATATATATATAATGTTATCAATGAGATCGATAAATATAAATTATTTTAATCGAATTTAAGTAATCTTTATATTAGGAATTTTGATAAAAATATCTGAAAAAATAAAAAAAAATTAAATTTATCATATTTTTAAAATATGTTCAAAATTATAATAATTTATAACTAGCTTACCAATTTATTAGATTTACATAGTTTATTATGAGTTTATTATGAATTTATTATGAGTTTATAAATTTGTATAATTTATTATGAATTTTATTTTAATTTTATTATGATTAAAATATTTTTGATAAAAATAAAAAAAAATTAAAAATGATAAAGGGTGTAATTTTCTATTTATATTATAATTATTATTTGTTCATATCTTAAACATCTACTGAATAATATATCAAACATAATTCAGCGTTTTTAATTCAAAACATCAACTTCAAAATATTTTTGTGATTGTATGAGAAAATTTTGCCCTCGGGAAAGTTCAATCATCCTCGTTTTTCGTTTTTACTCTTTATTTATTAGAAGATATAGTTTTAAATTAAATTAAATAAAATAAAATTTATATAATCAATTTTAATTAATTTAGAATTAAAATTTTATTATTATTATATACAGTGAACTCAATGATTACTATTAATGGCTTCTCTTTGATTTTTTTTTATTTTAGAAATTACTAAATTCATTTATAATATACGCATTTTTTTAAAAATAATAAATAAATATTATAAAGATCTTTTTAGGTATTCAATTTTGACGTTTTAGGTCCAATTTGACATTTTTTTTTGTTTTGAAAGATTTTGTTTTTTTCTCCATTATTCACTGGTCCACTGAATTCTGTTTAGCATGGGGTACATGAACCCTTTTTTTTGGGTACCAATAAAGGCCAAAACGACAAAGTTTCTACGAAATCCCAAAAAAAAAGGGTCGAAATTTGTATTTTTCATGTTTTTGGTTAAACGCAAATTTCGCATTCATATCTCATTTTACCAAACTTAGCAAGTTGCACAAATTTTTTAATATATTTTTGCCATTGCATCAGCAAAATTTTGCAATTATTATAATATTGCAATTAAATATAATTTTATTAGTTATTTCTTTTTTTTTTAAGATTGTGGAAAAGTACTGCAATTTCAAGTTACAATGTTTAGTTTCATTGATTGGGTGCTTCTTATTAAAGTGAAAAGCTAATATTTTTTCTCTTTATTTTTTTTATTTATAAATTTAATAAAATGATATATTATAAATTAATAATCAGAATGTTGACGATCAAAGGAAGTGGATAATTTTCTCTGATTTTTTTTTTAGAAAATTACCTTATATACTACATTTTAACTTTTATTTTTAATTTTATTACTTTTAATTTGTATCATTTCTAACCTTTTATATTTTCAATTTTACCTTTTTTATGTTTTATTTTTTCAAAAATTCTGTTTTGCATCGCTTTTTTTTTTTTTTTTTTTTACCTCGAATCTTCATTGCACCGCTTTGTGTTAGCTATACTTTGTACTGTAAGAAAGCTCATCTTTTTTTCGTTACTGGGTGTATTTTATTTAACTGTTCTTGGAATCGTGCTTTTTATTTTTATTTTTTTTATTTGCTGTATTTTTTGTAGTTAATGGAAAACTATGGCCAAAGCTTTTAAGAAATCAAATTGCAAATTCATATCTGATTATCTAAATCTCTAACTCTAAATTTGTGACTATCTCATTGAAAGGATCAACCTCTATCTTGAAAAAAAATAACAGCAAATAAGATTCTTCTTTGAAAGTCAAAAACAATGAATCATAGAGAAACATCTATCATTGCCAATGTAAGATTGAAATATTGTTGAATTTGGTTTTTTACGTGCATCTAGATGGGCCTTTAGTATCTAGCAATGCAATTTACGCAGCAAGCGAAAAGAAAAAAATTCTGCGAAAAAATTATAATGAAGATGACTTTGATTTTTTTTTATTTTGTTTGTTTTAGATTTTTTGTGTTTCTTTTTTGTTTGAATTGTAATGTTTAAGAATTTTTGTGTTTAAGGATTTTTGTTTGAATTGTAATTGCACGACACATGGATAATAAAATGCTTCAAAAAAAATAATTTTTATAATTTTACATATTATAAATATATATCAATATATAGCTGTATATATTATATATATTTTAATTATAAAATAAAAATGTATATGAGTGTATATATATATATATATTATATTTTACTTCAAAGAAATTGTTCTTATAATTATATATATACATATGGATATACGAAATATATCCCGATAAATGTCGATATATATTATATATACTTTAACCAAAAAAATAAAATATAGATAGATGCATACGAGTACATGTAACATGATCACCCAATCATATGTTTCACTCTTGGGGCCCTTCTTTTTAATTTTTTTTCATTAAAATTGAGTTATTATATCTTAAAAAAACTTAGAAAAATGAAAATTATCATATTTATTTAGATAACATTATAATATATATATATATTGATCTAACTTTTAAAAAAAATTGCATTAAAAATTCAATTATTTCGATCTTTCAATTTCTTGTTGTAATATTTTATATATTGTCAATTGTTAATTTTTTTTATTATTATAAGTTGATAGAAGTTGATAATTATACGAGAGTATTAAAGCCATAATATATATATTAAAATATTTAATACTAAACATTTAGATAAATTTGATTATGAGCCGAGTTTGAGCTCAAAAAATGCTAAATTTTTCAAAGGCTCGCCGTTTTTGCCTAGCTATAAATTTTTTTTATTAATTAAGACTTGAAATCTAACTCACGGCTAGGTCTACACTTAAGTGGTAATCTCTTATATTGGTCTAACTAGAGACTGGATATCCAACTTGAAAAATAAAAAATAAATAAATATTACTCCTGAAAATGCTAGGCCATTTGGAATTGAATATCAAACGTGGAAATCAAAAGTTGCTTTGTTATCGTGTTAAATTTTTATTATTATTATGAATTGAGGGAGATTGATAATTATATGAGAGTATTCAGATCACTATATATATATATATATATATTAGTATATTGAGCATTATTATGTTTAAAATATTTAGCAATAGACACTTGAGTAATAATTTTAGCTCTTATGGAGCAGACGCAGAAATTAAATTAACTAGGGGCTTACTTTTTATTAAACTTATAATTTTTTAAGATTTTTATTAGCCATCATTCTTATAAAATATTTTTTTAATTCTAAAATAATAAATTTTACGTTTTAATATATCTTAATTTCACTCATTAATAATATAAATTAATGAGAACAATATAAAAAAATGAGATTTTGAAAATTTTTATTTTTAACACAATCAATAGGAAGTAAATTGATATAAGTATTTTATGAACAATACAACACAATTCTACACCAACATATATAAAAACAAAAAATAAATAAATCTAATTAATAATATTAAAATTTATAGATCTCAAAATAAAAGTAAGAAATAAAATTAAAATAAAAATTGAAAAATTTACAAACAGAACTCTTATATTCCTTTGAAACCATGTAGAGAAAGAGATAAATAGAAGAAGAAAAATTTTACAACTACATTTTATATAAGAAATAATTGACTTAAAAAACAGAGAGAAAAGAAAATTGTTTAAAAAAGAGTCAAATTAAAAAGATAAAAGAATTTTTAAAAAAAATAATAATTTGAAATAGTAATTTTTTTTAAAAAAAATAGTAATAGTAATCTGAAAGTAAATTTTATATATTTAATTTTTTATCAGCTCACAAAAATTAATTTATATGAATTCATAAAAATTACACTTATATATATATATATTCAAATTTAAATATCTAATATAAAGTTTTTTCCTTATTTCAAATAGACTGGCCCCACGTAAGTCCGCCCCAACCCTTTAATATATTCTTTCCAAATTTATATAGAATTACTTTAATATCAACAAATAAATATATATAATAATTATTATTGATGAGATAAGAATAATTTATTTTAATAAAATTTAAGCAATACCTTTATATTATAATTATTATTCGTTCATATCTTAAACAACTCTGTTATTAAATTATCAAACATCATGCAACGTTTTTAATTCAAAACATCAACTTTTGAAGTGTAATATAGAATAATTAATTGCTTGTTATTTAATTATCACTTATAGTGAGAAAAAACATTAATATCTATTTTTTTGAAATTTATACCAAATAAATATATATATAATTTATAAAAAAAATACAACTTCCTTCTAATTAATATTCAGCTCATTTTGATCTTCATGTATCTAAAAAATAAAATAAAATAAATTCTCTCATGGAAAATCTTTTCCATTTACCTACCATATTTTACCAAACTTAGCACGTTTTACATTTTTTTTTTAATTTCAACCGTCCACTCTCAACTTTTTCATTTATAGTATTAAATTGACATCCTCCAATTTCAATTTATTTTAATAGTATTTCCTAATTTCAATTCTTCACATTAAAATCCTGTCTTTATTTTTTCAAATATCATTCCCATATATCCAAGGTAAAATGTAAAAATATTTTTTCCATATTGCTGTTGACAATGAAAATAATGTAAAAAAAATTTCTTTTACACAACTTCATGTAGTACCATGTAAAATTTACGTAATCAACATTTGGTCCAAAAATAAAATTAAAAATTTTAATTAAAGATATTAGAATTTTAAAATATTAACATTACAAACGAAAAAAATTCAATTTTAAAACATTTTTATCTTTTAGAAAGATTTATATATTATGTTTTTTTCTCCACAATTCATTGGTCCACCGAATCTCGTTTAACGTGTGGTACATGCACATTTTTTTAATATATTTTTATTATTATTCCAACAAAGGCCAAAGCGACGAAGTTTCCAATCAAGTTGTTCTGTTGATACTCTCTTATTTTTAAAGGAAATACAGAAATCCAAAAAAAAAAAAGGACGAAATTAGTATTTTTTTCATTTTTTTTTGTTGAAGACAAATCTCGAATTAATATCTCATTTTACCAAACTTAGCAAGTTGATACATTTTTTTTAATACATTTTTCTATTGCATCAGAAACATTTTGTAATTATTATTTTATTATAATAATAACAACATAAAATTTTATATTCGACATATCTTTGTCATAAATACACTTCCCCTAAATAATATAAAATCATTTTAAAATTATATATACATCAAAAATTTAAATCTAACTAATATTAAATTAAAGGGAAAAATTTCAAGCATTCAAGTACGAACTTCACTTTCATAAGATATCATATAATTTACTTTTAAAATGTAGGGTACTGAATAATTTTGATGTTTGATAACTTGCAATACAATTGAGGTTTATATGTGATAATAACATTTTGTTTTATATATTTGATTTTTCAATTTTAGATTCGATTTCAGTATTATTAATCAAATTGTCATTTATATAACAACAGAAAACATAAAATTAATAAACAGTCAATATGTTAATTAAAAAATTAAATCTATCTATTTGAGTGCATGAATTAATTTAAAAAATATATAAACATAGAATCAATATATTAATTAAAAAAATTATCTATTGATTATATATATTATTTATATTCATGATATAGGTAAGAACATTTTGTAATTTTGGAAGAATATTGCAAGTTTTTGTACTGGAATTGTTTTCTTCTTTAATAAATATTGAAATAATTATATTAGATGTGATGAATTAAAAGAAGAGTAATTGTCTAGTTTAATATATTTTTTTTTTACTTTGAACATATAAATTTGAAACCAACAATAGATTGCAAATCCAAAAATCCTCCGCCAATTAAAAATGACATTCTCCCTCAGTACTCCCATTGATATTGCCCCTTAAAAAAAATCTCATTAAAATTATAATTGTTAAAAAAATTACATAAATTTTCTTATAAATTAGGTGAGTGAAAATTAAAATAACAATAAAAAATAATATATACATAAAATTAATAACGGAGTTCGACCAATTGTACCTACATATCCAGATCTATTGTAGATTATTTTATTGCAGGGAGAAAACATTCAAAGTGTTTACAATACTCATAACTCACAACTCACACCCAAAATTTTACCCAATTTTTTTTACAAGCTTTTTTTTTAAGCTTTTTTTTTTAAATTTTCTAAAACTCTAAAACTCTCTAATTTTTTGGATGATCTTTTAAATGAGATATAAGGGGTTTATATAGATTTTAAAAATTGGGTTGTAAAATTTTAATAATGGTTAGGCACCTCTATTTTTGACAAAATTAGGCATCTTCATTTTTGACAAAATTACGCACCTCAATTTTTGACAAAAAATGAACCTTCATTTTTGACAAAAAAAATATACCTCCATTTTTTACTCTTCAAATGATATAATTTTCTTAACAATCACCCACTTGAAAACTGATTTCAATCTGTCAGTCTTTACACCTCTATCTGTACGACAAGTATTTTCAGTTTTGTTACTCTTGCAAGCCAACTAAAGTTAAATATAACTTCAGTTTCTCAATAGCCACCGTCTTTGTCAATATATCTGCTGAATTCTTACTTTCTTGGATCTTCTCCAGTATTAGCACCTCATCCTCCAACAGAGTTTTGATGAAGTGATAACGTAGTCCAATATACTTGGTTCTAGAATAAAATGCTGAATTTTTTGCCAAGTGTATCGCACTCTGACTATCATTGTATAAGATATTCTTCTCCTGTTTGAATCTCAGCTCAATTAACAAACCTTGAAGTCATATCATCTCCTTATTGGCTTTAGTCAGTGCCACATACTCAACCTCTATAGTGGATAGAGTGACAATCTTCTGTAACTTCGACATCTAACTAACAACTATATTTTAAACAGTAAATATATAACTGGTAATACTTTTTCGGCGATCGACTTTATCTTTAAAATCTGCATCTATGTACCCTTGTACTTTTAACTCTCATTTACCAAAGTGCAAATATTTTTCTGTGGTGCCCCGTAGATATCTCAAAATCTATTTTACAGCTTTTCAATGAGCTTCCCTGGATTTGACATAAACCTACTCACAACTCCCAGTGTATAGCCAATATTTGGTCTTGTACAGACCATTGCGTACATCAAGCTTCCAATGGTTGAGGCATAAGGAACCTTAGCCATGAGTTCTCTCTCTTCCTCCGTCTGAGGGGATTGATCCTTAGATAGACGAAAGTGACTAGACAAGGGTGTGCTGACTGGCTTGGTATCACATATGTTGAATCTTTACAAAAAATGGTTAATGTACTCTGTCTGAGATAATTGCAAAAGTTCTTTCTGCTTATCTCTTGTGATTTGCATTCCAAGAATCTTCTTTGCTAGACCTAGGTCTTTCATTTCAAATTTCTTTGACAATTACTGCTTCAACCTTCTAATATTCTCCATATCTGAACCTACTATTAATATGTCATCGACATAAAGTAGTAAAATAATATAACTGTAGTTATATCTCTTGAAGTAGTAATAGCGGCCGGCGATACACCTCTGGAATCCTTCCTTGTATATAAAGCCGTCAAACTTTTTGTACCACTATCTTGGAGCTTGTTTCAGACTATACAAATTCTTTTTAAGTTTGCATGTCATATTTTCCTTCCCTTTTTCTTGAAAACCTTTTGTTTGGTGTCTTTTGACAACTAGTCGAGCTTTGTATCTCTTGGAACTATCATACTCCTCTTTCACTCAGTATATCCATTTGTTGTGAAGTGTCTTCTTTCCAACAGGTAGCTCAGCTAGTTCCTATGTCTGGTTAGAGATCAAAAACTTCATCTCATCTTTCATGGCAAGCTCTCACTTATTAGCATCTCTAGTCTGACAAGCTTCATCATAGCATTCATGCTCTTCTTAATCAGTGAGTAACAAATAATTCATATATCTCCTATTAGGCATATGAGGCCGAGAGGACCTGCTCAATACAGGAGTTGGAGTAGAAGGTTGTAGTGTATCGGACTGTTGTACACTGCTTTGCTCAACAAGTTCCTCTAGTTAAGGGCTTGCTACAACAATCTTCGTCGCTGGACTATCTGAGACATCATCTATATCTGTAAATACTGGCTCACTCTGCTCTGTATCACTGGCATCAGTTTTATACATATCTTTGTACATCACTTTTTTTTATTGAAAATTAGATCTCTGCTGCGAATCACCTTCTTGTTTTTATCATCCCAAATATGATAGCCAAACTCATCCTCACTATAGCTGATGAAGATGCATTTTTTAGATTTGAGATCAATCTTATTTCTACTTTGATCACTAATATGCACATATGTTATACAACCAAAAATTTTCAGATGTGCTATTTTTATCTTTTTTTTCCATACCTCTTCTAGTATTCTATACTTCAATGGAACCGATGGGTCTCGGTTGATCAAGTAAGCTGCTGTGTTGACTACTTCTGCCCAGAACTGCTTCGGTAGATCTAACTGTATATGAATGCTTCTGGATCTTTCTGTCAATGTTCGATTCATAGGCTTTGCTACACCATTGTATTGAGGCATACTTGGCACGGTTCTCTCAATTCTGATCCCATGCTCATAGCAGAACTTTTTGAATATGGTGTTTTCAAATTCACCTCCATTATCGATTCTGAGCCTTTTAATCTTTAGACCTATCTCATTTTTCACCATAGCTTTCCATCTCCTAAAAGTCTCAAACACTTCAGACTTATACTTTCGAAAGTAAACCCATACTTTTCTAGAGTGATCATCGATGAAAGTCATGAAGTAGTATTTTCCACCAATGGATGAAGTTGTCATTGGTCCCCAAACATCAAAGTGAACAAGCTCTAGCTTTTTCTTCTTTGGGGTTCTGTCACTTATCTGAAAGCTGACCCTCTTCTGCTTTCCAAGTATGCAATCTTCATAGATGTCTATCTCAATTGACTGTAGACTTGGAAGTTTTCCATTTGAGTGCATAATTTTCATTCATTTCTCACTCATATGGCCAAGTCTATGGTGCTATAAATTGAAATTTTTGTTTCCTACTGCAACTGCAATTGAACAGCATGCCCCTACTGTCATGTAAAAAGTACCACTCTTTTTGCCTCGAGCATCAGTCATTGCTCTCTTTGAAATCTTTCAATCATCGCCATGAAAGATTATAGTGAAATCTTCACTAGCTAACTGTCCTACTTAGTTTAAGTTCTTTCTCAGGGTGGGAATATGCTTGACATCCTTCAGCTCCCAAATTGCACGTTTAACTTAATCATCACTATATCTTTACCAATAATATCTCAAGGTTAATCATCACCAAGATATACCTTTATAAGATTTTCAGGGACATACCTTTCGAAGAATTCTTTTTGCGAAGTAACATGGAACGATGCTCCAGAGTCTAATACCCAAGACTCCTCTTTGCTCTCTAAAGAGCATATCAACACATAATATTTGCCTCTGCCTTTGCCTCCTAGTCTTTCGATGCACTCTTACACTGATTTTTATAGTGTCCGGTCTTCCCACAGTTTCAACACTCGATGGTCTTCGAGTTATGAGAATTATTGAAATTCTTGAATTTGGACCTCCTATCCTTTGATCTACCTCGGTGGTTAGATTTGCCACGCTCATTTTCTCTGGTTGAATTTCTTCCTCTTGACTCTGTATGCAAAACTGAAGAGGTTGACGATTCACCAGGGTCTCTCCGTCGGATCTCTTCACTGAGAACCAGATCAAGAACATCATCAAATTTTAACTTTTTGCTTCCCGATGAGCTACTTACAGTTGTGACAATAGCATTCTAACTTTCTGATAAATAAGATAAAAGTATTAATGCTCATACTTCTTCATCAAATTTAATTTCAACTGAACTCAACTGAGTTGTGACTGTACTTAATTGGGTTGTGACTGTATTGAGTTTATTTAGATGTTGAGCTACCGATGTGCCTTCTGTCATTTGCAAATTGAATAATCGCCTCATCAAGTGAACTTTGTTAGAGGCCGATGGTTTCTCATAAATATTGGAGAGAGCCTTTATAAAACCCGCTGTGGTATTTTCTTTTATTTATGTTGAAAGCAACATTGCGGGATAGCATTTTCTAGAAATTTTCAATCTTTTTCCTTCATATCATCTAGCTTCTTTTTAGAGAGAGACTGATAAAGATTTTTCTGATGTAGATAATCTTCAATCTGCATCTTTCAAAAGCTGCAATCTGCACCATTAAATTTTTTAATTTTTACCTTTCATTCGTCTGTAGTCATCTCTCCCACTAGAATCTGACTTTATCTTGATCTTTTTTGGCAATTAAAAAATTGACAAAATTCTCAAACAGTAGGCTCTGATATTAGTTGTTGAAAAAATTATGTATATTTTCCTATAAATAAGATGAGTGAGAATTGAAATAACAACAAAAAATAATACATACACAAAATTGATAACGGAGTTTGACCAATCGTACCTATATCTCCGGACATATTGCAGATTATTTTACCGAAGGGAGAAAATATTCAAAGTGATTACAACACTCATAACTCACAACCCACACACAAAATTTTACCCAAGAATTTTCTTCACAAAATTCTTTTATAAGTTTTTTTTAAGCTTTTCTCTCAAACTTTCTACAACTTTCAAACTCTCTAATTTTTAGGATGATCTTCCAAATGAGATATAAAGGGTTTATATAGACTTCAAAAATTGGGTTGATAAAATTTTAATAATGATTAGACACCTCAATTTTTGACAAAATTAGGTATCTCCATTTTTTATAAAATTAGACACCTTGATACTATTTTTAACAAAAAAAAAATATACCTCTATTTTTTACTCTTCAAATGGTGTAATTTTCTTAATAATAATTTTATTTAATTTAAAAAAATTAATTAATTTTTTAACTTTACCCTTATTATTAATGAGTTAATTAATAAAATGAGAATATAGTAATGTTAAATACTAATGAATTAATGAAAAATATTTTAATTCATTTAATATATATATATATATATATATATTATAAAATTGAGATAATGCAATCATCATCTTAATATTTATGTATGAACTAAATTAGGCAATTTATCAAACTGAAATAGTATATAAATGCCTTGATATATCTATCATCAGACAAAACCAAAAATTTAAATTACATTTTATTCAAATAAAACATAAATAAAAACTACTAATATAACACATGCAAATCCAAAGCTTTCAAAAAGATAAAAAGCAAGAAATATAGGGAACAACTTTCTATGATAACGACTCCATTAAAGATCTCTGTTGGATCTTATAATTTGAGAGCAAAACTTTTCAAAGATGATAATGGAGCTGTTCGTTCTCTTCCAAGTCTCACTGAATTGACATAATCAATAGGACTATGAGCCGAAACTCCAGGAAGTACCAATCCCATTACTCTGAACAATGTGCAAAACCAACTCTCTTCATATTCTGGCCCATGAGTATGGCTTATAATAAAACTTCTGAAAATTTCCCATGCTGCATTGATACGCATTGGTATTATATGTCTCAATCCAAAGAAATTCCTGTTTGGCTCTTCTTCCATTAACTGCCAAATCAAAATACAACAAACAAAATAAAAATTATAAATTGGTGTGATTCAATATTAATAAATAAATCAATCGATGTGTATGATGCTACGATGAGTTCAAACATTAGTTAAAACCTAAAATTAGGGTTGTGCATTTTTTTAGCTCAATCGAACAAAAAAAAATGGAGTTCGATTCGATCAGTTTAGAATGAGATGTTAGTCAAAATCAATTTAAGTTTTTAAAATATACTCAAAATATGATTATTCAGTCAAATTGAGATTTTTCTTCTATTTAAATCTAAACATATCCAATGAAGTTATATATATATATATATATATATATAATGATGTCATTTTTTTAAAAAAAATATTTCACTCAATTTAACCCGATCAAATAAATGGATCAATCTAAATTATATATAATCTCGGTTGAATTTGGTTTCTATTTTAAATATTTAGTTGAATTCGGTTAAGTTGAAAAATATCATAAATTTAACCAAATCCAACTATACACAAACCTACCTACCTATGAAGCAAAGACAAGCAAATAATTAACTACTTACCCGGCCTAAGTATCGGCTATCATAGTAAAGGCAAGCTCCGAAATGCTTAAAGGCGAAGATTTTATCATCGAATGGCACTCTAGGCACCATGTCATTGCAGTAAACAACTCTAAAGTATCTTGTAGTTGGATAATTCAAACGTGATTCCATGAAATTCCCAAGCTGTGCATCCCCAATTCTTGGCTGCCCGAATGTGTAAATGTTTGGCAACCTTTGTAGAATCTCTATTTCTTCTTGTATAACTAGAACACAAGGAAACAGTATAGCAAGTGCTCCACCTAAGCTATGTCCAGTAACCACAAACTTAGCATTCTTGTGCTCTTTTAACAAGTTCTTAAGTTTCAATGTTACTGCATAATAAGCACTCCTTTTTGATAATTCTATCATAGTCCCCTCAGAATCACCATTTGAATGAAAGAGATCAGTATGCTTTCTTTGAAGGTGATTTTGAAAAGTGGCAGCATCTCCTCTGTTTCCTAGACCCAAAGCTTCTAAAAATCCAACATGGATTTTTCCCACTTTTGGAATTTCATACCAAGAGAAATCAAAATCTGTTCTCCAATCTTGTGCATTAAAAGGCTCTGTTCCTCTAAAGCTTATCAATATCAAGTTTGCATCTTTTGGCTTGTCACAACATATAAACACTTGGGTATTTCTTTCCTTTTGGTATTCTATCAAATAAAGAAGTACCCATCAATTAAAATCATAAAAGAAAGAAAATTTCAGGAAAACAAGAACATTGTTATTTCATATTTGTAACGACTCTGTTTTAATGAAGAAAATTTCTTACCATTCCAGCAGTTGTAGAAGGCAACAAAATGCATCTGTTTTTCAGTCAGAGTTGCAAATATTAATTAGAAGTATGTAATTGATGTTCATATATGTTAATTTAAGAATTAAAAATTATTTCAAGAATGATGAGAAGTGCTTGTGCTTGCCTTCCAGTAACGATCGACGACATTTTGAACAACTTTCTCATTCTCGTAAACAAGCTTAGAAGCCATAATACAAAGGTCCATGAGATATCGATTTCCCAATTTTGATTTTATGTTACTTGCATCTGCAGAAATGGAGTCATCAACTTTCTCTGCCAGACTTACAGTTCTGTAAAGGTCTATTCGCCCATCCAATTGCCCAATAGTACTAATAAAATTTTCTGTTCCTCTTTTAGGTATCATAAGCTTTCCTGCAAGTTTTGCAACAATAGATTCATTTTATCAAACACCTAAGCCAAAAATAAAATACTTCAAAAAATTTAAAAATAAAGTCCTATTTATTATGAGTATTGATATAGGAAATGGGAAATCTACCATATATATATATATATTATTTATATATATATATATATACACTTGTGCTTCAGTATACAGCTTAGTGAACATTAAATGAAAAATATAAAAAACAATAGTCTCTATAAATTAAAAATATGTACATATAAATTAAAATATATAATTTTAGTATACTTTGAGTGCCACTAGATTGTGCTTTAGAATACAGCCAAGTGAACATTAAATGAAAAATATAAAAAACAATAGTCTCTATAAATAAAAAATATGCACATATAAATTAAAATATATAATTTTAGTATACTTTGATTCGATTTTAGGTTTTTTTAATATATATATATATTTGATGTATTCAAACTATAACCAAATGAAAAGAAAATTTGATTTAACTGCATTTTTAAACTAATCGGCACTATACTAACAATAAAATTAAGGGCTACGGAGACATGGATTAATAATATGTATATATATATATTGGACGATAAATGCAGGATCAAATTTTCAACCCATGTTAATTCTGAAAAAATAATAAAAAACGATGACTTTCTGTTCATGAATTAAATAATTAAATTTTAAAAAAAGGTGATGATTCAATTAGAAGTAGTGAATTAGATACCATGAAGAAGGTTAGTGAGTATGCCAAAGAAGCCATCATTTTGAGAAATGAGGTTAAGAACAAAATCAACCACATAGCCAAAGTACTTCAATGGAGAATCAATAAAGTCAAGGACTCTTCTAATGAAAATGGAGACCAATAAGATCCACCTATGATCAACAACTGCTGTACCCTTAATTCCCTCTTCTGAGCTATCCAAGAAACTCATTCCACTCTTTGTGTTCCTTGTTGCAAAGTACTTAAACAAATCTCTCTTTCTTCCCTTTTTAGGGTCTACCATAAGAAAAGATGGGGTTGTAGTTGCAGTAGCAGCACCCATGGCTGAAATGGCTTCTTGTTCTTCTGGTTTTAGCAAAGTGCATTCAAAACTATGCTCAAGATGGGTGAGAGTGGAGAAATATGAATGTATTTATAGGTGTTTTTGGCTTTGAAAATTCTAAGCTAGCTGTAGCTTATTATTACACGTTTTGCATATTTTTTTTCTTTTTTGTTGTGTTGCTAATGAAGATGAGGTGAGCTTATCATTATCTGATTTGAGGTCATAGGTTTGAATAATCGAAATAATCTCGTATAATTGTAAGATTATACTGCATACAATAGACCCCATGAGTTCAACAATTTCTTCAATCCCACATATTGCAGGAGCGCACAACCCTGCTTTTTTTTTTTTTGTCTTGCTAATGTATTATTGCAGAAATTGAATGGGCGGACTGATCGATAGCTCAGTGACAGGCCATGCATGATGAACAAATGCACAAGACAGCACAGATAATAGCACTATAAAAGACAGATTTGACCGTGCGGCCTACCTTATTATGAACCACAAACATGTGATTTTGTCATGAAACAGCAACGTTTTTCACATTTTTGATTGTTGAAATATTATTGTGATGCTATTAATAATTAATTTTGTTTATTGATAAATAATAAATATTATGGTAAATTTTATACTTTTTGAATATTTATATATGAGAGAGAAAATCAATTATGAGTCGAAGGATATATATTTGTTGTTAGATTGTAATTTTGTGTGTTATTGCAAATTATACTCTTGACAATTGATAAAAGAAATTTAATTATATTAGATGCAATATCTAATAATTATGTACATCAAGACTTAGTGCTGTGGCGATTATATTTATACTTAGATAATAATTTCAGTTTTGATTATTCTTTCTCAATGCTAAAAAAAGGAATTGAATTTTATTTTTTATGAAAAAATTTGTATTAATTCATATATATATATATATATATATATATATGGTTTCCTTCGAGAGTTGATTAATTGATACCTAGAAAACAGCACTTCTCTACGTAAACAAATGCACTTTTTGTTGATCTACTTTTGCATACATGTGATCTATTTTTTTTTTCTTTTTCTATATCATCTAAAACCATGCATTTCTTGATTTACAAATTGAAGTTTTCAATTTCCTAGAAATTCTCTAATTCAGGAGAAATGTTGATCCATTCTTAAGTTTCGTGTATGAAATAGCTACTATTTCCGTCCTAAAATGATAGCAACATTTTTTTTATTATCCTAAAATATAATTTTATTACTTTAGTTAAATTATACTCCCTCCTTTTTAATTTAAATGTCATTTTAAAGTTCTAATTTTGTTTCAAAATACTTGACATTCAACAACATTAAGGCAAAATTTTAATATTATTTATTAATTTATCATTTATATTTAATGTTGTTATTAATGAGTGAAAAAGTTAATAGGATGTAAATATTAGAGAGATAAACTATTAATTAAGGGTAAATTAGTAACTCTAGTTGATTTTTTAAAATAAATAAAATCCTCTAAAATGACATTTAAATTGAAACAAAATGAGTAGTTATATTATAAATTAACCATCATATCCCTATTTAAATATTTTGTAATCAATAATATTGTATTTAATTATTTATATTTTTTAAATTATAATTATTTTAACTTAATTAATTGCTATTTTGATTTTTTCAATAATCAATAGCTACTTAATATAAATAGAGGGTATGTATATGAAAAATTTTAATCATTAACTTTCTAATTTTTCTTAATATGTGTAAGATGAGAAGTATCTTTATCATTTTGATATAGAATATATATATATATATATACATGGGTGAAATTTATATTTCATAAATTTATATAAAATATGTATTTATTTAGAATTAAAAAAAAGGAATCTAACTTGAATCAATTATTAAATGATATATATCATTAATTATAATTAAATTATATATAAGTGTATAATTTATAAATATTTATATAATCAAATCATTAATTAAATATAATCTAATATTGTTTAGATTTTTCATTGACAAATGGATAAGTTTGTACACATATGGAGTATTACATTTAATTAACCTAAATAATTTCAAATGTATAAGTTTTTCATTATCAAATAATAATTAAATTTTCATTGTCAAATGAATAAGTTTGTCCACTAGATATAATAATTAATCTAAAATAAATGTTTTTTTATTAATTTACATAATTTCTTTTTTACATGTTTAAATTTTATAATTTCAATGATAAAGACATTTTGTTGTTAGTAGGATTATCACTCGTTTAATGGAGAAGATATTTTCTTAGAAATTGTCATTGATAATGATAAGCTGATTTGATAGTGGCACATTTTCATCATTTTTTTCATTTATATTACATCATAATATATGATTTTTAATATATTAAATATATTATTTCACATTCTCTTTAATTTCAAATATCATCTTTATAAATTTAAGATTGTATAAATTAAAAAATTTTAAATTTACTTTATTTATTAAATCTATTTAATCTTAAAAATTAATAAGAAAAGAATTATTAAAAAGAATAATTAAGTAATCTATTATATATATATACATGGGTGAAATTTATAATTCATAAATTTATATAAAATATGTATTTATTTAGAATTAAAAAAATGAATCTAACTTGAATCATTTATTAAATGATATATATCATTAATTATAATTAAATTATATATAAGTGTATAATTTATAAATATTTATATAATCAAATCATTAATTAAATATAATCCAATATTGTTTAGATTTTTCATTGACAAATGGATAAGTTTGTTCACATATGGAGTATTACATTTAATTAACCTAAATAATTTCAAATGTATAAGTTTTTCATTATCAAATAATAATTAAATTTTCATTGTCAAATGAATAAGTTTGTCCACTAGATATAATAATTAATCTAAAATAAATGTTTTTTTATTAATTTACATAATTTCTTTTTTACATGTTTAAATTTTATAATTTCAATGATAAAGACATTTTGTTGTTAGTAGGATTATCACTTGTTTAATGGAGAAGATGTTTTCTTAGAAATTGTCATTGATAGTGATAAGCTGATTTGATAGTGGCACATTTTCATCATTTTTTTCATTTATATTACATCATAATATATGATTTTAATATATTAAATATATTATTACACATTCTCTTTAATTTCAAATAACATTTTTATAAATTTAAGATTGTATAAATTAAAAAATTTTAAATTTACTTTTATTTATTAAATCTATTTAATCTTAAAAATTAATAAGAAAATAATTATTAAAAAGAATAATTAAGTAATTTATTATATGTATATACATGGGTGAAATTTATAATTCATAAATTTATATAAAATATGTATTTATTTAGAATTAAAAAAATGAATCTAACTTGAATCAATTATTAAATGATATATATCCATTAATTATAATTAAATTATATATAAGTGTATAATTTATAAATATTTATATAATCAAATCATTAATTAAATATAATCCAATATTGTTTAGATTTTTCATTGACAAATGGATAAGTTTGTTCACATATGGAGTATTACATTTAACTAACTTAAATAATTTCAAATGTATAAGTTTTTCATTATCAAATAATTATTAATTTTTCATTGTCAAATGAATAAGTTTGCCCACTAGATATAATAATTAATCTAAAATAAATGATTTTTTTTAATTTAAATAATTTCTTTTTTACATGTTAAAATTTTATAATTTGAATGATAAAGACATTTTGTTGTTAAATTTTCTTAGAAATTGTCATTCATAGTGATAAGCTGCTTTGATAGTGAAACATTTTCATCATTTTTTTTTTCATTTATATTACATGATTTTTAATATATTAAATATATTATTGCATCATCTCTTTTATTTTAAATATCACTTTTATAAATTTAAGATTGTATAAATTAAAAAATTTTAAATTTACTTTTATTTATTAAATCTATTTAATATTAAAAATTAATAAGAAAAGAATTATTAAAAAGAGTAATTAAGTAATTTATTATAATTTTTCATAATATTTATAATTATTAATTATTATTTTAATTTATATATTCTGTTTTTATAGGCACTTGACGTGGAATGAGAAAATATTATTGACTTATATATATATGTACACTGTAGTTTGAAAATATTAATAGGAAAAACCCAAATATAAATAATTTGGTAGATTTTGAAACATGTGCACATTACAAATGGAAAAACTCAAGGTGCACATCACAAATGGAAAAAATCAAACAAATTAATTATTGTATATTTCTATTTTGTTATTTTCTAAAGAAAATAATCTTTTTATTTTATTTTAAGTATCAATTTTAGAATAATTATATATTTAAAAATAATTATTAATGACTATAAATTTTATAAAAAAATTATAATATTTTATTAAATTATCCCTTTTAATTATTTTCTCAATATTAATTATTAACTTTATTTTATAAGAATAAATTTAAAATTTTATAATTAATATTATTTTAAAATTTTAAAAATAACGTTTAAAGTGGTATAAAAAATTATATGACACTTAAGATGGGACGATGAGTAGGGCTGTTCATTGGGCCCGTGGCCCGACCAACCCGGCCCGGCCGGAAGGGTTTCGGGCCGGGTTGGGCCGGCCCGAACCCATGTTAGGGTCGGGCCACGGGCCTCAAAATCCAACCAGAGCCCAGCTCGGGTCGGGCGTCGGGTTGGAATAAAAAATCTCGGGCCGGCCCGAGATATTAATTTTTTATATTTTTTAATTTATATTTTAATAATTTATTTTTTTTAAATATTATATATAAAAAATGATATAATAATTTATATATTATTAGATATAATTTAGTATAATAAATTTTTAAAATAATATTTATAAGTAAATTTTATTAAAATTTTAAAAAAATTATTTTTTTTAATTTTTAAAAAATCGGGCTGGCCCGACTCGGCCCGAACCCGGGCTGGCCCGCCCCACCGGGCTTCGGGTCGGGCCACGGGCTGCAAAACTGCAGCCCGAAAAAACTTGGGCCGGGCTTCGGGCCGGGGTCAAACCCGGCCCGACCCGGCCCGAGTACACCCCTAACGATGAGGGTAATGAATATGCTAAAAAGAAAAAAATGAAAAAAATGAAAATTAAGAGAGGACTTTTGGGAGTGCGTGAAATTGGGATTGGGATAATATATATATATATATATATATATATATATAATGATATTGGTAGGGCAGTGCTACGGTGAATGGAGTCACCAAACTTTATTTCAGTAGAAAAGATTATGAGCCATTGGATGTATTGAAAAAATTTGGTGTATTGATATTAAAAATACTTATTGTAAGATTAGAAACACCTTATCATTATTATATAGTATAAAAGTTTTAAAATCCTAATTTCCATCCAGTTGTAACGCGTCGTTCAGTATCTAGTTCTTGCAATTGTTCTTGTATCGTCGTTCAGTGTCTAGTGTCTAGTTCTTGCGATTGGACAGAGGTATGTAATTTTTTCTTTTCTTTCTTTCTCCCTCTACCCCGCCTCCTTCTCTTTCTCTCTTCGTTGACCATCTCTCTATTTTAATCCGCAATTGGGTCTCGATATGTATCATCGTTGAATCCAAGCAGCAGCAAATTGGCACATAAGGTGGCAAGTCTTGATTTTTCTACAGTATAAGGTAAGTGCTTTTACTCGTATTATATTTTAGCTATTCTTCCTGGTTTTTATATAATATAATGAAAAATATTTTCTATTAACTTTTAACATATCTGTATTTTATTCTCCATTTTTGTCTTCATTGCTCAAGCTCATGTTCCTCCCTTTACTTTTAACTTGCTCATTGTATACTGTTCGGGAGGATGTGTTGACTACATTAGGGAAAAGTGTATTGTTGAGTTGCAATTAAGTCTCGATCTGTATCATCACTTATCAAAGAGCAACTGATTTGGGTTTGCATTTCATTTGTTTCTGTCATTTTCATTAAATTATCAGAGTTATTGATTTGTAAAACATCAAAGGGAGTAATTACCAGATCCAAAATTAAATATTTAGATATTAATTTTGCTTTTGTTTCTCAAATTGAGCCAAGAATTATTGAGGAGGTTCTTAGTGATGAATGTTGGATGATTACAATGCAAGATGAACTCAACCAATTTAAAAGGAACAATGTATGGAAACTTGTTTCTAGACCTAAAGATTATCCAATTATAGGATACAAATAGGTTTATAGAAATAATCTTGATGAAAATAGTCTCATCACTAGAAATAAAACTAGATTGATAGCTAAAGACTATAACCAAGAGGAAGGCATTGATCATGATGAGACATTTACTCCCTTTGCTAGATTAGAAGCTATTAGAATTCTACTTACTTTTGCATATCATATGAATTTTAAACTCTTTCAAATGGATGTTAAAAGTGTATTTCTAAATGAATTTATAAATGAAGAAATCTATGTTAAACAACCTCCCGATTTTGAAAATTATAACTTTCCAAATCATATTTTCAAACTTACCAAAGCATTATATGAATTGAAACAAGCAATAAGAGCACGGTATGATAAACTTAGTGCATATTTGCTTGAAAATAATTTTATAAAAGGAAAAGTGGACACGGCTCTTTTTTTTTTAAAGAATAAGCATAATATTTCAATTATATAAATTTATGTTGATGACATAATATTTGGTGCCACTAATGAATTTTTGTACAAGGAATTTGTTTCTTATATGACTAGAAAATTTAAAATGAGCATAATGACTAAACTCAAATTTTTTCTTGGACTACAAATCAAGAAATGCAAAGATGAGATCTTCATTAACCAATCCAAGTACACAAAGGAACTCATCAAGAAATTTAGAATGGATGATTGCAAGACTAGCGAGACTCCCATGAGTACATCCTTGAAACTTGACAAAGATAAAAATTGTAAGGTAGTAGATGAGAAAAAATATTGAGATATTATCGGATCACTATTCTATTTAACCGCTTCTAGGCCCGATATTATGTATAATATATGTTTGTGTGCTAGATTTCAATCTTGCCCTAAAGAGTCACATTTAAATGCAACTAAAAGAATTTTAAAATATTTGAGTAGAACATTACATTTAGGACTTTGATATCCTAGAAACACATCATTTGACATATTATGTTTTTCTGATGTGGATTTTTTCGGTAGCCTTCTGGATAGAAAAAGTACAGCCGGAGTTTGTCATTTTCTTGGTGAATACTTAGTTTCTTGGTTTAGCAAGAAACAAATGTCGGTTGCTTTATTTATCACTGAAGTTGAATATATCACTGCATGTTTTTATTACACACAAATTCTTTGGATTAAACAACAATTACTTGGCTATGAAAAAAATTTTAATCGCATTCCTATCAAGTATGATAATAGTAGTGCAATTAAGTTGTCCAAAAATTCCATTCAACATTTTGGGTCTAAGTATATAGATGTCAAACATCATTTCTTAAGAGATAATATTTAAAATCACAATATAGTCTTAGAATTTATTGAAACTCAAAATCAATTTGCGGATATTTTTACAAAATTCTTGAATGAAGAAAGAATAAATTTTATAAAACAAAATATTGACATGATTGATGGACAAACTCTTGCATAATCAATTTTATTAGTAACAAGTCTATTTTATTTATTTGCTCTAAAATCTATTTTCAGAATTTAGTACGACTCCATTAGTGTGAGTGTCCCATTTTACCGAGCGACTGCACAAATCTGCTCATTTATAGAGCTCGAGCCGAACATCAATTCTCCCTAAGCCTTAAATTATGTTTATACCGAGCCCAAGCTTCAATAACTCAAATGGTCAGTCCATTTTCAGAATTCTATGTTGTTTCTCCGTTACACTCCCCTAAAGCTTGTGTGAGCAAGCACAACCAATGAAGCTCGCTAGACTATGCTGGTGGTCACTCAGTAGCTCGGGCGACCGCACAACCAGTATAACTAATTCTGACTTTTTACGTTGGAGCTTGATAGAATTGAAAATTTCCTCAAACGGCCATAAACGGCTAGTTTTTCAAATTTTATCTATAAATACATCTATTTTTCATTTAAAAAAAAATACCTCTTTACAAACTCAATCTCACATACTCAAACACTCTTCAAAAAATTTCAACATCAAGAAGAAGTTTTAAATGATTTTCATCCACTTGAAGTTGTTTGTTCAAAGCATCGCCAACAATCTCTTTCATTCCACATTTCTTTTAATTTTCTACATTTCTTTTATTTTTGGTCTTTTGATTGAGAATATGGCACCCAAAACTAAAACCAAAACTAAACCCACCAAAAAAAAACCACAACCAAAGAAAAAGGGATTGTGATTCATGAACCCAAACCTCAACCTCAAACAAAATTCAAACACTTCACTAGAAAAAGTGTTCAACCTCATAAACCCAAGTACAAAAATGAGGATGAGAGAATCGAATATTATATGCTTAAGAAGAAGACTCTTGAACCAACCAAAATGGTTGCGAAAGGGATGCTCTTAACTCTAAACATCAAAGGAGAAATCTATAGCTACCTTGATAGAATTGAGTGAAGATAATTTATATTTCCAAATGAGTTTGATTACTCTAGCCTCTCAAGGGAATTCTTAATATTTCTAAGGGTAGAGAAAAGCTACAATGTACCAATAGGATTTTATGAAAATTACTTTAGGCTTTTTGACCAAGATTTTTCTCTTTCCTTAGAAGAATTTAATGAAGTTTGGGTTTTTCAAAGTCATGGAGCTCTATCCTACAATGATGTACATTTTTCTTTAAATAATTATTCATCTTTTTGGAGTGAACTATCCATTAAAACCTAATACAATAATAGGTCATCCAAAGCTATCCATTTTAGGACCCTTCTCTTTTGGCTCTTACATATAATAATCACTTATACCATTCACCAAAGAAGTGATGGAAATAAAAAAGTTACTCAACGTGACTTATTTTTCTTATATGCTATTGTGCATAATGAGCTAATACAAAGTGCTAGATTTCTCATTGATACATTCATACATCATGGAAAATTTCAAACTGGAACCTTCTTTCTATCCTCTCAAATCACCCACCTTGCAAGACGCTTAGGGCTCCTAACCCCCGAGAATCTTGCAACTCTTAGCGACCCCCTTTATCCGGCTATAAAGTCTATCAATCTAATACCTTGAACATGTTAGATGTATTCAAAAGATTGATAATCACTATGAGTATACTTTTGGTACCAAGGGAGTTATACAAAGGGAAAGGAAGATACCTAGATACCATATCATGGAATAAGAAGGTGAACCTACTCTTGTTGAAGTTGAACACCCTACTATACTATCCAAACTTACCAAAGAAAAAGGTGAATCATCCAAAACCCTGAAGCTTATCTACAAGACCATATCTTCTTTTCAAAAATAATTTCATCACTTTAAGAAGGATGTCACAAAGAGGATCATAAAACTTAACAAAAAGGTTGATCTCATTTTCCATATTCATCATGACATATATAACTTACAAGGAAAATTTAATCTTTCTCAATGTGGTTTGAGTGAATGAGATATAAGTGAGCATCTTAAAAGTCCTTATGAAGGCACCTCACTATCTTCACATGACTCCTCTCCAACTCCTTCTATTGGTGATAATGATAGAAGTTCTCCATCTCCTTATATACCATCATGAAAAGGAAAAGAAAAAGTGTTTGATTAATCTTTGTATTGTACTTTCTATTGGCATCAAACTTCTATTTCACTTGTATTTTTCATTAATTAGTATCTATGAATTTCATCATTTTCTTTCTTTTTTTTTACCTTTGTCAAAGGGGGAGAAAATATTATTGAATTTAAGTATATTTAGCAAAAAGAGGAGATTATTAAAAAACTTTAAAAAACAAAGGAAGAGATAATCTTGAATGGAACAAGAAAATATATTGGTATCAAAAAGGGCATACACCAATTCATATCAAATAAAGCATGCATTAATCATTTAACATAGGGGGAGAAATTTTATTGTTGTCATATTATTAAATTTTTTATATACTTGATTATGATTATCTTATAATTCAATTTGATTGCCAAAGTAAAAAAGGGAGATATTATTGAGCTCATTTCAATCAAATATTGTTTTGATATTTGACAATCAAATTGATAAAGGATTGATAATTTTAAACAAGTGTGTTTTATAGCATCGGCACCCGAGTTTTTGTGTGCTGCCCAAACTACCGAGCCAGAAAAACTGAACACACACACACACACACACACACACACACACACACATATATATATATATATATATATCGAGCTATATAGCATAAGAACAGATCTACCGAGCATGGAACTTCCAAGCAAAAAATTGATCTTACGGTCTTGTCGAGAGAAAAGCACAGAACCATAGATCTGCTGAGCTAAGTACAGTGCTGATGGAACAACCGAACTTACACAAAAGAGCTAAGTCCTCAGCAAAGAAGAAAATTCATTATTTCCATAGAAGAGTTTGCGGTCTTAGGTAGTGGTGAAATCAGAACGCCAGACTCACCGAGCGATTGCCCTGGAAACCAAGAGACCGCACATAACAATGAATAAAAATGCTAAATAATACAGAAGAGATAGCGGTCAGACTTCACGGTGTTTCCATGACGCTCAACATTATGTGCACCCGCTTAAAAGAACTGAGAGATCGCACGAGTCCAACAAATTTGAATCTGAGCCCTAAATATTTCGGACTAATAAGAACCAAACACGTGGAAAGAGAAATTTTAATTCAATGGTAATACTGTGTCAAGCGACCGTACACCGAGCTGGACGACTGCGAGACATATAGGTATGGGCAAATGGATTCTGTCAGACAATAAAATCTGACCGTTGAAAGTAGTCATTACTCAGAGCTTTTTGAACCGTGCGACAGCACATCGAGCTCCAAACATAAAATTAGTGGGAGACAAGCACTAATCATGTGGAGACTACCTCAAACGACTAGTTTAAGCCAAAAGATTACAAAAACCATACTAAACTTTATTTTTGTGGTTAGAGAATACCTTAATTGATATTGTAATTTTATTGAATAATATTTTTTATTATCTTATCTAAAGATCAAATGATCAAATATCATAAACTCTAAGAGTATTAGGTGTTAGCATTAAACATCATCTTAAGTTTGAGTGTGAGCTTATAAACACTTAGATTGTGAGAGTAAGCCTGAAAAAACTCTTGTAAGAGTTGTGAGGTGTATGATCTCAAACTATTGTAAAGTTTGGTTTGAACTTGTGAAAATACCAAGTTAGAGTTAAGCTAGTGAAACTTTAACAAGTTGTTAAGGAAGTAGATGTAAGATGAAGGTAAATCTGAACCACTATAAATCTCTTGTGTTTATGCTTCTATTATTTACTTAATTTCTTCTATCTTCTACATTTCTTGTTTGTCAATCTTTGAAATTTTCATCAATTCTCAAACAACCAATTCACCACTCTCTTGATTGTCATCTTGGGACAACAAAATCGTCATTTGAACTAGTAGATTTTATGAATTACTTAATTTTTTTTTAAAAAAACATAATTTTTTATTTTAAAATCATAATTTGAATTAGTAGATTTTTTTACCTCAAAACAAGTAAATAAAATCATCATTTGAATTAGTAGATTTTTTTTTACCTCAAAATAAGTAAAATTGTATAAATTTATAAAATAAAAAATATATTTTTCTTAATTTTATAAATATTGACAAATTTCATTAATTTTAAAAATTTCAACCTCATTCATGTCGTCACATAAAAATGATGTTAGCCATAGATTTTTCACTTTCTTCTCAAGATATATAAAGAAGTGTTAGATTATAATATACTTTAATGCATCTATTTTTTGATCATAAATTGGAAAATCCATTAAACAAAATAAAAGATACTTTAATGCATCTATTGACTAACGAAAGAAATAAAAGATTTAAGTGTTTGTAGCTAGACAAATGTACCAATACATAATGATAAAAAATAAATGAAAAAAATATAAAACTATTTTAATATACTATTATAAAATTATTTATTTAAATAATAATAATAATAATAATTAATTACTTCCTCCGTTCTCTTTACACAGAGAAAACTAAAAAATTAAGAAAATTAAGAAAATAGTTAATAAATTTATTGATTACAATTTATCTTAATTAGTCTTAAATAAGCATAATCCTGAATATTTCTAATGTTAAGAGAGAAACAACTTATGAACACAATACTCTAGAGAGTATTCATGATCTAAATTTTTATTTTAAAATAAAGAAGATAAATTACCCTCCACTTACACAATAAGTGCACATATTCGCATGCAAATAACGTGAATCATTGTGTATAATTAAATTATTTTGGTGTAATTATTTATAAATCTGTATACAAAATATTGAAGAGTGGAGAAAAATATATAGCGATAGTATACAAATCTACAAATTTGGATACAAATATCAATTTTAATTATGGCCTAAAAATAAAAACTTGTTAACACAAATAAATTTAATTCAAGATTAGTCAACAACTTCGACATAGAAATATATCATATTGATAGATAAAATTATTAGTCTTATACAAATATCATCACTTCTTTTAAATAACTAGAGTTCGATATTTAAAATTAGTATCAATATTATAATACATGACAAAAAATAACTTATAATTGTATCACAATTAGTAAAACAGAGCACAATTTAATAAAATGTCTCATAGCTATGAGATTAATTTATGCATTGAAAAATAAAACATATCAATTATATCGTTTATATTTATCTGCTACTAATCTTGTTTGATGTGTAAAATATAGTTACTTGCAAGGGTAATTTTAAAATTTCATTAAGGAATACTCTTTTATAATTTTTATTTTAAGTATTTTTTGTATATAAAAAGAATATTCTAAATAGAAATTTTGTTTTATATAAATAGAACGAAGAGAGTATATTTTTTGAAAAAAGAGAAATATTTTAAAAGAATAAACTCATTAAAGTAGTTGTCTATTAAAAAATTAGAGTAATAAATAAGAGATAGTGAAATTTTGAAATTCAATTTTTAAACTTAAAATTTTAAAAAGGACATAAAAATAATTTTAAATGTCAAAAAATAATATTTGGCCATTCTGGCAATGTATTATCTGGCAATTTAGTATTATCCTTTCATTATTAGATAGTTGAATCTTATATATATTACTCCAACTGGGATATAATTAATATCGGAATCTTTTGAAAATTTCATAGGCCTTTATAATATATTTTATAATAATCCAGAAATAAATTTAAGTAATTTATCAATACATTTTGCATTTTTTACGGATGTAGAAAAGTGAAGTTTCATTTTTTTTATATTAATACTGAATGGAAATCGATATTAAATATTTTAATTATTAAAATATATACTTATATATTGTATTTCTTTATGCTTCCAATTAGGCATCATGCAATGATCTTTTTATAAAAATATATTCCATAACTTTTTTGGATGAATCTTGTAATATTTTTTCAATTATAAAATAAAAATTATCATTATCTAATTTTTTTCAAATATAAAATAAATAAATATTATTATTTAATTAATTTATATCTTTATATACCAAGTATTATGTGATGATATTTTTATAAACAAAAATAGGCTATATTTTCTCCAAAAGAACCTTATAATTTTTCTAATTATAAAATATAAAAGATATATTATTATTTAATTAATTTGCTATTTTAATTAATATATCTAGCTGAAATTAACTTTATATTATATAATTTTTTTAAAGTGTAGTATTTTTAAAATAAAACTCTGTTAAATTAGTTATGTAAAAAGCTTAAAAAATAACCCAACTGCTAGTTGTAGCCTATTAATTAAGAAAAGTGCAAAATTTTACTAAAACATTAGAAAAGTAGTCCAAGCCCAAAACACAATGATATGTTTTGTAGGAAATTACATTATATTTTTCATTTTAATTTTTTTCATTTTAATATTGTTAGTTTTTTTCATTTATACCTTTTTTTAAGTTTACTTTTTTTTTTTTAAATTTTTATTATCAAAAAACACTACTCTTGATTTTTTCATCTCCTGTTTTCTATCCTTTCATGCATAATAACAGTTATTAATAATAACTATATTGTTTACAAAATAAAAATATATATAAAGTAATTTCACATATTAATTATATAAATATTAAGTTAATAACCATAATAAAAAATTCTTATAAAATTTAAATTTATTATAAATATAAGACCAATTTAAAATTCAAAATATTCTGATTATAGTTTAAGTTTTAAATTATTGAAAAATAGGCTCTCAAATGTTAAGAAAAAAAAAGAAAAAAAATTGAAAACTATCGTGCTTTCAATCGAAGAAAATAATATAAAAGGTTCAAGCCATAAAATATATTTTGTGCCTGATTGCATGTGTAAACCAGCTGAAACATAATTTGCTGTACTTGTAATTCTTCATGTATAATTAAAACGAATGAGCACAAAAAAAAACATTGTTTTATTTGATTACTAATTTGCAAAAGGGAAATTGAATTTACTTTAATAAAAAAATAAATAGAAAAAAAAATTTCATTTCATATTTAATGTGTTTGATAACTTTAATTAAATAATAAGAAAAATAAAATTTTTACTCTATAATTTAAATAAATAAATAAATCTGTATTATATATTTTTATAATTTTATCCTTATCTATTGGACCAAGATAAAAATAAAAAAAGAACACAAATGATATTTCATATAATATAATTTTTTTTCTTTTAATTTCTTCTTATTTTTTACCATTTAGGTAAAAAATTATTTTAGCTATTTTAGAAAAATTATTTTCCTAGAGAAATTGTATTTCTCTTTTCAATTAAACATTAAAACAATAGAAATTGAGAGAGATAATATTTCTTTTACTTTTTTCTCCACAATTCCATCTAAACAAATAATATGTAAATTCAAAAAAAAATTAAAACTTAAACCGTGTTTATTTTTAAGACTTAAAATTCAACATATACAAAATATATATATATATATAATATATAATATGTACAACTTAGTTGAACAATATTATATATTTTATCAATTGGAAGAGGTTGGATATAGTTTTCGATATATAAATATGCGCGCGCATATATATATATATAATATGATATTATGTGTGTAAGAAGGTTTGGATGCAGGAAACCTGAAAAGCGCGGTCCTTTCCAAGCCTAATAGAATTAATATAATCTCTGGGGCTATGGGCAGAAATGCCAGGTAAAATTAATCCAATTACCCTGAAGATTATGGAGCACCATCCTTCTTTGTACTCTGGTCCATGAGTATGCCTCATTGCTATACTTCTTATCAACTCCCATGCTGCATTTAGGTGTTGCGGGATGATGTATCTTAACCCAAAGAAATTTGGGTTTGGCTGCTCCTCCATAAATCTCTTTTTGCATAACAACACACAACGAATTAGATTAACCAATTACTTGAAAATTGTTACAAAAATGTAATACACAAATGATGTTATGAAGTCTTTTTTAAATATTTTTATTTGAATTCAAACCCAACTGGCAAAGTTTTATATATGTATATAGTGTCATATATATTATGCATATATTTGTAATATATATTTTTTTATCATAATATATTTGTAATATATAAAATGAATTCATTTTTTAAAATTATTTCATTCCCTCACACCCGACTGAATCTAATTCAAATTAAAAATATATGGATCGATTGAACCTAATAGAAAAGAAAGAGACATATTAAAGCATAAATTAGCAGTAAGTGATTTTCCTAAATAATAGATTCAAAATCAATTCATCTTCTTCATAACGTAGACCTAGTCATGGATTAAACTTGAATTTAAAAAATACTAAATTTTCTGAAAATTTGATCCGTCCACGCGCAATTTCCTTTATTAATTGAAGCTCGAAGTTCAGTCATGACCAGGTCTACCACAATATATTAAATATTAAGAAAAATAATAGAAAGAGATAGAGAGTGTAGTGCATACTTGCAGGGAGTAGCAGCTATCATAGTAAAGGCAAACTCCAAAATGCTTATAGGAGAAGATATGTTCTGCAAAAGGCGTCCTAGGCACAATATCATTACAGTAAACCACTCTAAAGTATTTAGGAAATGGATTGTTCAAGTGAGCTTCCATGAATTTCCCCAGTTGAGCGTCCCCAATTCTTGGCTGCCCAAATGTATATACGCCAAGCAACCTTTCCATTAATTCTTTCTCTTCTTGTATCACTAACACTGTTGGGAATAAAATAGCAAGTGCTCCACCTAAACTAAATCCTGTCATAACAAATTTAGCATTCTTGTGCTCTTCCAATAAGCTCTCTAGTTTCCTTTTAACTTCATAGAATGCACTTCTTTTCACCATTCCGAATTCGCCTTTTTGCCCGGTTTTTGTACTAATTTCCCCTTCAGAATCAGAAGAACTATTCCATATGCTTTGTTCCTTATCAGAATCACTATCTGATGAATAGTTGAAGTTTCTGTTTTGCCTTTGGAGGTGATATTTGAAATTAGCAGCATTGGCTCTATTGCCTAAGCCCATTGCTTCTAAGAATCCAATTTTAATTTTTCCAACATGTGGGATCTCATACCAAGAAAAATCAACATCTTCACGCCAATCACAAGCATTAAAAATTTCTCTGCCTCTAAAACTAATCAATATCAAATTTGCATCTTTTGGCTTGTCACAAAGTATGAACACTTGGGTGTTGGTTTTCTTTTGATTATCTTCAAAAAAGACAATATCAGATATGAATAAAGAAAATTAATTAATAATCCCAAGTTCAATTTTATCAAGAAAATAAACTAAGTAATAATAAAATCTTGTGTTTCTTACCATTCCAGCAGTCATAGAAGTCCACAAAATGCACCTGCATATAAAAGTATTAACATAATTGAATTAAATTAAATTAAATTTTATATGATTTGACAATAAATTCAATTACAGCAAAATCAAATTCTAAATAATAAAATATAAGAGGAGACTGAGAAAGAGCAAGAAAGAAATGCTTGCCTTCCAATGATTATTAATGACATTTTTGACAACTTTAGCATTTTCAAAAGCTAATTTTGAAGCCATAATGCAAAGGTCCATGAGAGCTTGATCCCTTAATTCTACTTTGATATTTGTTTCTGCAGAAACAGAATCATCCATTTGTTTCAGCAAGTTTTCAGACTTCTTGTATAAGTCTATTCTCTCATCCAATTGTCCAATGGCGCTTATATAAGTTTTTGAACCTCTACGTGGTATCACCAACTTCCCTGCATTATTTTCCCCATATTATCATCACAACAATAACTCACAGACAAACCCATAAAAACACATCAAATAAACTGCATAATCTATCGACTATAATTAATAAATAGTAAAGAAACTGCACGCTGAGATGATAAGTGTATATTCTCCTGCATAATAGTTTCAGAATCGATTCTCTTCCTTTCAGAATTTATTAAATGTAAAAAAAATAGTAAAGAAATAATATAAATAGCATATATAAATTAAAACAATAACAGCAGCAGGATATAGAAGTGCATACCTTGGAGGAACTTGGTGAGTAACCCAAAAACGTTACCATTCTCAGAAAGAAGATTGAGAAAGAAATCAACCACAAAACCAGTGTACATCAATGGCTTGGAAATAAAAGCAAGTGTTCTACGAACAATAATAAATAACATCACAAATCCGCGATGGGAAGCCACCCAGTTCTTTTCTTCCTCATCGGAGCTCTCCAGTAAGAGCTTCAGACCTCTTGTTGATTTACCCAATACAAAATACATGATCAAGCTCCACAATCCTGCTTTGTCTGGGCATAATATCAGATACTTGAATCTGTTGTTATTATTATTAGTATTATATTTTTCCTTCAGATTTGGTTTTATGGTAGACATTACTGATAAATATAATAATTTATGTCTATATATATCTCTCAGTCTCAAATATTTTTCTTGATAATACTCCCAACCCCAAGACACTTTCTCTTCCTGTTTTCTGCACCACTTGAGAGTTCCCCATTATCTATTTATAAAGTTTTTACATGGGTCCAAAAATATAAGTAAACTCTATAACATGGGTAGGCATATATATATTAATATTATAATTAATAATCATTTCAATGTATTTATAATTAAAATAGTTACAGGTAGATATTTTAAATATAGTTAATTCTCGTTACTTATATGCATTAGATAACAACACTTGTATTACAAGGAACTCTCATGTTGTGCGACGACAGCACAACACAACACTAGATATCAAAATATAAGCAATGAGAAACTCAACAAAATTACACTGCAAGAAATTCAGCGGTTAGTGACAAAAAAATCTGTCGCTAATCTTCAAAGAATCCCTGTTAAACACAATTAGCGACGGTATTACTATGGAACAAATGTAGTGGCCGCCATTTGGATAGTTGCTAACATTTGCAACGAATGCATAGTGTGATGCAAATTTCACAACGGAAACAATTGTTCCTAAACAAGAAAAAATATGAAAGTCTAAAATAAACAAAAATATTCTCAATACATTTGCAATCCACATCCATCTTTCACTTTACAATGAATACCTACCTATAGCCAAAGCCGTATAAAATTTACGATGACATGTTACAAATAAAAGAATGAAGTCTAAAAATTAGAAAAATATTTATAATAATAATATAATAGTCTTCCATCGTTAATTTTACAACAATTTCATAGCTCTAAGTAAAGCTTATGAAATTTATAAATTATAGCGAAAAGAAGAAGGCAGAGCATATAGAATGGTAAAAACTTTGCAATCTTGTTTCGGTCGCTTACCGTTGCTAATTTGCGAGGGAAAAGACTTGTGTAATATTAGTACCAAGTTATGTAAATTAGCGACGATCTAGCTGCTCGTTGCCAAAGTTATAATATTTTTTAAAAAATAAATAACATAGTATTTTTGGGTTAATAAAAAATAAATAATATAATGATAAATAAATTTTAACAAAATAAAAATATAAAATAATTAAATTTATAAAAAAAATTATAAAATGTGCAAAATTATTAAAAAATAATTATCCCAAATAATAATAACAAATTCTAATAATGTACTAATTAAATTAAATATGATGCACCTAAAATATCAATATTGTACCTAAATAGAAATAAAAAAAAATGATACATAAAATCCAATCATATCATTCAACTATCATGAGGGGGTAAGGGACTGCAGTAAAGAATAGTTATTAGGATAAATCTAATCAATTTGTTGATCAACGCTAACTGGGAATATTGCAACTGGGGCATCCGTTGTTGCATTTAATTTCTCCTTTATCTACTCCAATCAACAAATTAATTAATTAACTATACTATTAATTTAATTTGAGTCAAACAATTTTTCTCTAAAAATTTTATATTTTTGAAATTTTTTTTGTATTAGTATATAAAATTAAAGAAATCGAAGTGGAGATGTTTTATTTTTATTTTTGCTTCTTTCATCGCTTGAAGTTTTCAAATTCAATAAAACAAGTGATTTTTAAAAATTTCTGTAATTAAGCTCTTAAAACTTTTCAATTATGAGCCAGGTTGGGCACATGCTTGTTTAAGGTGAACTGATTAATTAATAATTACAGAAATAATAAGGGTTTTGGTTTCACATGCCATGTGAACAATATTCGGTCTTGGGTTCTTTCAAGTTTGATACTTTTTTTGTGATAAAATTATTATTTTTACAAAAAAAAAAACCCATTAAAGTTGTTATTTTTTATAATAAAAAATTAATTAGTCTTTTTTTAATTATGTCTTTATTATTAATAAATTAATAAATAAAGTGAGAATATAATAATTTCAATATAAATGTGTTAATATAGAATATTTTAATTCATTCAAAATATTTTTATATAATATGTAGAAATTTAATATTTTTTAATAAGTCTGTATGGACTAAAGATAATAATTTTTACTGAAATGGAGACAGTAATTATCAATTTGTTCACAAATTAAGTTAAGAATTTTAAATTCTTATGATATTGTTATAAGATGTGTCCAATCATTCTTATGATATTGTTGTAAGATGTGTCCTCGAAAAAAATTTTAAACTTAATCTTTGACCAAATTCATAATTTTAAAAATTGAGTTTTAAAACTTCAAGTGAAAATAGTTTTAACTAGTTTTAAAAGGCTAATTCAAAATGAGTTTCAATTATGAAATTTTTATCTTGTGGGATTCATAAAATTTGTGTCTTTTTTTTAATTAATAAAATTTCAACTATTTATTTATTATATCAAATTCACTCCATTTTAGAAATTTATAATCAACTTTATTTACAAATATATTTTCATTCAAAATTCACCGGTTGTTCATCCTGTTAATTTCATTAATTTTAATAAGAATATTAATTTAAAGTAAAATTAAAATCTAGTTATTAATCTAATGAGCATTTATGTGCATCATGATTATTAATTTACTATCTTCATCTCATTAAAATCCACATCTTTAACTTATATATAAATATTAAATTGATCATTATATTTTTTAATTTTATAAAAAAATTATAATATTAAGATTATTATATTTTTACTTTATTAATTATAAGAGTGCAGTTTAAAAAAATTAATTAATTTTTCTAATTATAAAATAATACTGTTAATGAATTTTTTTTAAATTAATATTTTTATGAGACAAAAAAATAATATTTATTATTAAAAAGTCAATATGCCATATGTGCATCATTGATATGATTTAATATTTATTATTAAAACTAGTATATATTAAATGGTGTCCGATTACACTTTTTAAAAAACAAATTTTTATTTTTATTAAAATACATTTTTTATTAAAATTTATTATAATAATTTATAATATAAGTAATTTTCTTATCAATACTTTGCAAAAAGTGATTATTAGATTATCTTGAAATATGTATATATATAGATTATCTTAAAAAGTGATTATTATATAGATGTTTTTAATATATATATAAAATATCGTCTATGTATAAATATTAATATTATCATTGAATTTTCAAAATTTTATAAAAATTTATTTTAAATTAGATAAAATATTCTCTATTAATTTATTAATATTAAAATTATTATATTTTTAAAAAATTATTATGTTTTCACTTTATTAATTAATTCATTAATAATAATTATATAATTGAAAAAAAATTATTTTTTTATTTCATAAAATAATAATTTAAATAGAATAATTTTTATTTTATAAAAATAATAATTTTAGTGACACGGAGATAATAATTAATATTGGTAAACATATCTGCTGCATCTATCAATTGCTTGTCATGTATGTATCATTATTAGGTATATTGAATCTTATATATTATACGTTTTTTACAAATTTATTTATTTATACTATTATTATCATTATTAGCTATATTGAATCTTATATTATACATTTAAAAACTACAAATTTGTTTATTTTATAATTATTTTGTCAACTTCGAGATATAATTAATAGCAATAAAATCTCTTGAAAATTGCATAGGCCTTTATAAAACTATATTCTGGATTTTTTTTATAAAATATATTATATATGATTCAGAAATAAATTATAATAATTTCTGCAATATATTTAAGATTTCTTTAGATATTATAAGATCTCATTCATCTATAAATAGATTAAAGATCATAGGCAGATCCAACAATTTTGAACTTGCTTCTATTTTTTTTTATGAAGTAATTTCGCTAACAGCAAAAGCAAAACTTGTTGAAACCTATTAATTTTTTCATTATTATTATGAATGTGAAGAATGATAATTATAAAAAAATATTAGAATCACAAATACATACATATATTAGTATATTAGATATTATTATAACTAAATATTTAGCACTTTACGTTTAGATGATAGACTCTCACTATATAATGACGTTTATATTTTTTCATTCGCAATTCATATAGAATTATTCTTAATAAAATCACCCAACATTAAAAAAATGACATTTTTTCCAGTACTGAAGGTAGAAAAGAAAACAATATTATTGGCCTTTGGCCTACAAAATTAAAATATTATCAAATTTATCAACCTACAAATAAGACCAAATAAATTTAGAACTTCAAGTGTGTGTCTTGAAATGATTTTTTTTAAAATTTCTGCAATACTTCAATGATACAATTTTAAAATGCTATTATAGAACAAAATATAATTGATCAATAACTTAAATACAGCCTAAATTATATTTGGAATTAATAGTTTCATATAGTATGTACAAAGTTTATTATTAAATTGGTATGAATTTATTTATACACCAAAGAAAAATATTGTTAAATATAATAAATCTTATTTAATAAATTTTATGAATATTCCTTTGAATTTTTTTTTTGTTGGGTCCAAAAATCAGATTGTAACAATAAATCCAAAATCCAGTCAAAATTAAGAGATTTGTTAGCAACAGCAAAGCTAACCAATCTTAAATATTTAATTCGAGACTTTGAATATTATGATGAATATGATATGGTATCAGTCTTATCTAACAATATTATATGTATATATAATATATAAAATTTAAATATTATTTAAAAAAAGATAATCGCACAAATATTGGATCAGATTCCACTATTTTATTTTTATTATAATACAGATTCCGAAAGTTATTGAAAATTTTGTCCATGCAATAGAAAAAAAAAAATAGTTGACAACGTGACTTAGATTAGATGCCTTCGCTCTCATATCTCATATATCTTAGCTGGAAACTGGAAAGGATTTCTAAGGTTTTTCAATTCGATGTTGGATTGACGCTGCACGCTTGCTCAAAAATAAAATTATAAAAATTTTGGTACAATAAAAATATCTCTGATAAAAATTAATAATAAAAATTGATAAAGAGTGTAATTAGTTATAGGGTTATAGGCATGGGTCAGTTAATCGTGTCCGCTGGTTCAGATGTCGATTCTGATCATTATATCTCAATTGACAAAAGTCCATTTGTCCACTGGTTCGAGTTCAGAACTGTCAGTGTGTTTTCAATTTGAAAAATTAAAAATCGAGAGAGAAAATTATAACCTCGTTGTTTTTTATAAAATTTTTTATTTTGTGGTATTTTAATTATTTTATAATGAATTGTATAAATTTATAATAAATTAATATAAATTATATAAATATAATATTTTTATAAAAAAATATTAATTTTTATAAATTTAAAAATATTTTTAAAAATATAATAAATTTAATTTTTTTTATTTTATGATATTTTTGTAAAAATTTCAAATCGAGACAACACTTTTATTGATGGGTCTTAGTTTCAGTTTAAGCAGTGAATTAAATTTTTTTTTAAAAATTATTTAAATCAAATATATATATATATTCAGCCAATAAAAAATTACTAAGAGAATGATAATAAAAAAAATGAATAATTTTATTAGCCGAGTTCATTTAAATTCGATCTAGATAAGTCATTCTATATATTTTTATTTCTTGATCTTGATTTTAATTTAGGCCTGATTTTTTTAATTTCGGTCCAAGCTAATACATCATACTAGCAATTCACGATCTAGGTTACGATGAATTATTTTATTAAAAAAATAATACCCTTTATTATATTTTTTAAAATTTTTATTTATTTATCAGAGTTATTTATTTTATTATAAAATTTATTATAAACTGTGTAAAATTTATAAACTTATTATAAACTCATTGTAATCAAATTATAAATTTACTGTAAATTCTCTATAAATTAATAAAAATATGATATTTTGATAAATATTTTATAAATTGTGATATTTTAATAAATATTTTATAAATATTTTATATTTAAAATTATTTAAAATTATTTTTATATTTTTATCAAAAGCCCTATTTTTTTTCCCCAATTAAAAATAAACCTCAGTCGGGCTCATCAAGGCCTTTGAGTTCTCCTTCATGGTCCTATTAGCCCCAGCATCCAAGATTGGGTTTGAAATTGCCCATTCCACTTACATGTTCAGACTAACGGATCCATCTTAAATTTTTGGTTCAGTTCATGTGGGAAAAGTATCAAAAAAAATAAAAATATTTTTAAAACTATTCATTTTTTTTGAAAAAATATATTCATTTTTAACTTTTAATCTTTGAAAATATCTTAAAATTTTTGTACATGATGGATGCATATCTCTAAAGTAAAAAATGGATTTTTTTTATATTTTTTTTAAAAAAATAGCCAAGAATTTCTAAGTTCAAAGAAAATAGAGGTGAAAGCATAGGAATTTTGGGCTTGCTTATTATGATTTAATGGATAAATGTACCAAAATAAATAAAATAAAAATAAAAATAAAAATTTAAAAACAATACCAATTGGTAGGTGCAAATCCTAAATGCACAAAAGCAATTAAAAAAAAGGATATAATACTCGTTATATTATTTTTTTAATGCAAAATAAATTTGCATTAAAAAATAAAAAGTAAATTTATAAAATTATATAATTTAAAAATATATAAAATTTATATAACTAATAAAATTATCAAATTTTTTATATATATCATTCATTATATTTTTGTTTACTAATGAAAAAGAAAAATTATAAGATAAATTAATCAATGAGCTAGTTGATAAATGATCTTAAATTTTATATTAATTAGGATTTAAGTATTAAAAATCATATTGTAAATGAAAATTTTTCTGTGAATGAAAAACAAATTTTAAATTAATTCTGATATTGGAATTTTTTTTTTATTTGGCTTAAAGAGCAGCTAGGTGGTCCAGAAATGGCCACATTAAAATAAAGTTAGAAGCATTAGTACTTTCTACAACGATATGGGCATTGGTTTGTTTTGAAGGTGGCACGGAGACAAGTCTGTGCAGAATGAGGATGGGGGTAAGGGTGAAGGACAGATTCTTGAAGGATTCTTGCAGTCCCCACGTTACCCACTTAATTTGCCAAAGCCAACTTTCATATTATCTAATGAAAAGCACACAACCAATTGAGTCCGATCAAATCCAATGGTTCAAGACTAATTCGATCGGTTCAAAATAAATAGAATTTGATCATAGATTCGGGTTTACTGATTGAATGGGTCAGGATTCATTTTTCTATTTCAAACTCTATCCTTAAAAGTTTTTTTTTTTAATATATAATATTATATATATAATATATATTTTTGAAATATTTCATTTGTTTTAACCTAATCTAATATGCTTTAATCTGAAAATATATGAATAGATAAAAAATATATATAGTTTTGATAAATTTTGATTTGATAATAAATATATATTTCTTTAGATAATAACATCAGAATCAATTCATTCATCTTTCATATTCATCTTTTTTAAAAAACTATATTGTAATGAAAAAATAATTTTATTTATAATAATGAAATAAAAGTTGACTTTATTTTCATTATAGATTGAGGATATGGGCATATATAGATGAATTATAAATCACAATAAATTTTAAAAAAAAATTGAAAATGCTTATATTTATTTTTTTATTTATTTTGCTTACATTGAGTTGCTATGTGACAAATTGAGATAGTGTTGTTTGCATTCTGTCCATAGATTAAGGAAGCTGCTCTCCACCTTATCTCCGCTTTACTTTCATTTATTCATGATTCGAGCATTGGACAAATTGTGTCAGTTATTTAACAATTGGACCAATTTTATCCTTTTATTGTTGCAGATGCTTCTTTTGTGGTCTTCACTTCTCCAAAAATAAATAAATATTTCTATATAATTCAATACATTCAAATTAATTATTTTTAGGCAAATCAAATATATATAAAGGTTAATAAAACTACCTACATAATATCTATTTTGTGGGTTAAATTAATTACATATTGATCGGTACAATTTTCTATTGTAATAAATTAGATAAAAGTCTTAAAAACAATCAATTAATGGTGTTTGATTTTAATAATATTCTAATTAATTTAATTTTTAATTTCAATCAGTGTCACTTTTATTTTATAATGTCCCGTCTAAATTTAAACACTATACGATATTAATAGCACAATTAATTGACATATAATCTAACGGAAAGTGTAACTCTTATAATAAATTTAGATTCAATTCTTTATTTTCATATTATAATTCTAAAAAAATTATGAATTTTACTAATGTGATATAGTTTTTGTTGATTTTTTAATCTCATTAGAAATACATAGGATATGAGATTATTCAACTTAAAAAAAAACATAAAAAATGATTATTCATTACTAATCATTTTAAGTATTTATTAAAAAAGATTATTAATTATAATACAAATATATGTGCCTACACCCATTTTATAGTTTACTTTTATTTTGGGCCCCATATTATAAAAACCTCTATAAATAGATAATGAAAAACTCTCATGTGGTGCAGAAAGCAGGAATAGAAAGTGTCTTGTGGTTGGAGTATCAAGAAATATATATATTATTAAGACTGAGAGATATATAAACATATATAAATTATTATTAATTATATATTTTTAGCAATGTCTACCACAAAACCGAATAATCTTAAAGAAAATTATAATAATAATACTAATAATAACAACAATAATAGATTCAAGTATCTGATATTATACCCAGATAAAGGAGGACTATGGAGCTTGATCATGTACTTTGTTTTGGGTAAAACAACAAGAGGTCTCAAGCTCTTGCTGGATAGCTCTAATGAAGAAGAAAAGAACTGGGTAGCTTCCCATCATAAATATGTGATATTGTTTTTTATTGTTCGTAGAACACTTGCCTTTGTTTCCAAGCCATTGATGTACACTGGTTTTCTGGTTGATTTCCTTCTCAACCTTCTTTCTGAGAATGGTAACTTCTTTGGGTTACTCACCAAGTTTCTCCATGGTATGCTCTACTATATCCTGATACTATGCTATTGTTTGAATTTATCATATATTATTATTGGCATTTAATACATTATGCGCGAGAAGAATTGACTTTGAACCTATTGTGTAGGAGAATCGATTCTAAATCTATTGCGCAAGAAAATCGATTCTGATTTTATTGCACGGAAAAATATGCACTTACTGCCTCAGCATGTAGTTTCTTTTCTATTTATTTAGCTGATAGATTATGCAAATTTATTTGATGGGTTTTCATGGGTTTGTTTTTGAGTTATAGTTGTGATATATAATATGGGGGAATAAATAATGCAGGGAAGTTAGTGATACCACGTAGAGGTTCAAAAACTTATATAAGCGCCATTGGACAAGTGGATGAGAGAGTAGACTTGTACAAGAAATCTGAAAACTTGCTGAAACAAATGGATGATTCTGTTTCTGAAGAAACAAACATTAAAGTAGAATTAGGGGATAAAGCTCTGATGGACCTTTGCATTATGGCTTCAAAATTAGCTTTTGAAAATGCCAAAGTTGTCAAAGATGTCATTAATAATCATTGGAAGGCAAGCATTCCTTTCTTTATTTAATTCTCGATCTCCTCTCGCGTATATTATTAATTATACTCTTATTTGATTCATAATGCCTTTTGCAGATGCATTTGGTAGACTTTTATGACTGCTGGAATGGTAAGAAACACAAGATTTTATTACTTTAGTTTATTTTCTTGATATAATTGAACTTGGAATTATTAATTAATTTTCATTATTCATATTTTTTTGATAGATAATCAAAAGAAAACCAACACCCAGGTGTTCATACTTTGTGACAAGCCAAAAGATGCAAACTTGATATTGATTAGTTTTAGAGGCAGAGAACTTTTTAATGCTTGTGATTGGAGTAAAGATATTGATTTCTCTTGGTATCAGGTCCCAAATGTTGGAAAAATTCATATTGGATTCTTAGAAGCATTAGGCTTAGGCAATAGAGCCAATGCTGCTAATTTCCAATACCACCTGCAAAGGCAAAACAGAGATTCCAACTATTCATCAAATTCTGATTCTGATAAAGAGCAAAGCATATGGGATAGTTCTTCTGATTCTGAAGGGGCAATTAGTACTAAAACCAGTCAAAAAGGGGAATTCAGAATGGTGAAAAGAAGTGCATTCTATGAAGTTAAAAGGAAACTAGAGTGCTTATTGGAAGAGCACAAGAAGGCTAAGTTTGTAGTGACAGGATTTAGTTTAGGTGGAGCACTTGCTATTTTATTCCCAACAGTGTTAGTGATACAAGAAGAGAAAGAATTAATGGAAAGGTTGCTTGGGGTATATACATTTGGGCAGCCAAGAATTGGGGACGTACAACTTGGGAAATTCATGGAAGCTCATTTGAGCAATCCATTTCCTAAGTACTTTAGAGTGGTTTATTGTAATGATATTGTGCCTAGGATGCCTTTTGCAGAACATATCTTCTCCTATAAGCATTTTGGAGTCTGCCTTTACTATGATAGCTGCTACTGCCTGCAAGTATGCACTACTCTCACTCTCTTTTTCCATCAATTCTAAATGTATTATCTAATATAATATGCACTTATGGCTACGTTATGTCTTGGTGTGCCTCTTTCTATTTAAAAATGATATCATGAAATAATTTATATATTACATTTAGTAAGTTATTGGAAAACCTAATTTGTTGTGTGTTTTATGTATAAAGATATTTATGGAGGAGCAGCCAAACCCAAATTTCTTTGGGTTAAGGTACATCATCCTACAGCACCTAAATGCAGCATGGGAATTGATAAGAAGTATAACAATGGGGTATATTCACGGACCAGAGTACAAAGAAGGATGGTGCTCCATAATTTTCAAGGTAACTGGATTAGTTTTACCTGGAATTTCTGCCCATGGCCCCAGAGATTATGTTAATTCCATTAGGCTTGGAAAGAAACGTTCTTCTCGGGTTTCTTGCATCAAAACCTTATTACACAAATAATGTCATGGGTTGGCTTTATAAATATATATTTCCATTTTATTTATTTCATTAAAACATTGATTTTTGTACCTAATTTTTTTTTAAATGTGATTATAATTAATTTTCATGCTAGTTTTGGCAGAAGTCCTTGTAAAAAGGGTTTTACTTGTTAGATTTTCTATGCAGAATATATCAGACGATTTCTTTCTTATTTCCATGGTGTTAAGAATATTTTCATGTAGTTTATTTCAACCATATATCCAATAAATTTCTCAATGACAAAAAAAATGGAGAACTTAATAAAAATTTCATGAGCTTAATGAATAAAAGTAGGATCATAAATTTTCCCACAGAGAGGAAAGAACAAGGAAAAATATATGTAAAAAACTTGCTAAGCATGGTTAAGCTAATTACAGTGAAGGAAACATAATAACTTAATTTTTTTTATTAAATTAACAAAAATATGTAGATCACTCTGATATCACTTATTGATGCTGGAGAGTTCAGTTTCTTGAGAGATTTTCTTTATGAGCTCTAGAGAAGAAACACGGTTGTGAGTTTGACATTGTATCTCAACTCAAAATCTTAAATCATAGATTCTTTTCAATTTTCATATATGTATCTTCACTAATTTTATCTATTTTTTTATTTGAAATTCTCTCACACCTGAAATTTTTATGAAAAGAAAAAAAAAAGAAAAAGAAAAACAAAGTGTAAATATGAGTATTGAACTCCTACACCAAAATATTTTGATAGTATGGAATTTGTTAAAATTAATATTATTGAATACAATTTGATTTCACACTTCCTAATGAACAGGTATATCTACTTTTGCCCTTTCAACTTGGAATCTGATTTGATTTCATATTTCCTGATGCCTTTGATCAATGCTCTTTTTTTTAAAATGAAAAGGTTTACAATGAAAAATAAAACATAGTTTATGAAGAAATGTGTTTCATTTTATTGTTTAGTGTTAAGTATTATTAAAATAAAAAATAAAAAAAAACTGAACCAGCTTTTAATTCAACATTTATTTTCAAATTGATACAATGAAAGTAAACTATCAATGAAAAGTAACTCAATATTTATATATACAACTCAATTCAACTTAACTCAACCAAAATACAATGATAATTGCTTATTTTTTATTTCTCTGAATAATAGATTCATGATTGGTTCCTCCCTCTCTATAGTATATTATATATATATATATATATATATATTTTGTCACTTTTGTTTCTTTTATGATATTTGAACTCAAATGAATCAATCATGATGATCACTTGAGGAGATCTGCCGAATTCTTTCCCTTCCAAGCCTGACAGAGTTAACATAATCAGTAGGGCAATGATCAGAAATCCTGGAAATACCAATCCCATTATCCTGATTAACATAGAAAACCACCCCTCCTTGTATTCTGGTCCATACATGTATCCCATCATCAAACTTCTTATTAATTCCCATACAGCATTCAAGTACAATGGAATCAGAAATCTCAACCCAGAGTAATTTGGGTCTGGCTCCTCATCCGTTTTCTTTAACACAAGAACCAAAAAAAAACACAAAATCAATAACCTGTATAAGATATAAATAATTACAGGTCGTAATGACCCCAGAAACTAATCAAAGGTGCACACTCTAATTGTTCAGAAGAAATTGTGGGCTTTTGGAGTTTTGGAAACTAGGGTCCATCAAGGTAATAGGGATATGATTCAAAGGAAGCAGGGACTAAAAGGGTGGCAGGTGGTGACAATTATCAGGAAGCTGAGCTTAGTAGGGTTTGGCTGCTGTATAACCCAGAGGAGTTCAAATCCAGGGAGGGCTGGTCACTGATCAGTGTATTCATTGTAGCATTCCTAAGGATCACATTGAATTCTACTAGACAGTAACATATGGGAGCAATAGTGCAGGAGATAGAAGGAAATTATGGGAAGATTTGGTGCAGATTGGTTCTGGTATGGAGGAACTTCGGCTTGTCCAGGGTGATATGAATGCTATCATCAGGAAAAAATAGTGGTAATTGAAGTAGTTAGTAGACGTACCTGTTCATTGTAGCAGCTGTCATAATAAAGGCAAACTCCAAAATGCTTATACAGGAAAGTTTTGTCGTCATAAGGCAATCTAGGCACAAGGTCATTGCAATAAACAACTCTAAAGTATTTAGCAACTGGTTGGTTCAAATGGGCTTCCATGAATTTCCCAAGTTGCCTATTCCCAATTCTTGGCTGCCCAAATGTATATACACCAAGTAACCTTGGCAGCAACCCTGTCTCCTTGTGAATCACTAGCACTGTTGGAAACAATATAGCAAGTGCTCCACCTAAGCTTTGTCCAGTTACTACGAACTTGGCATTCTTGTGCTCTCTAAGTAAGCTCCTGAGCTTCCTTCTCACAACATAGTATGCACTTTTTTTTACCATGTCTGGTGAAATTTTCGCCTTTTTGGATGATTGATCCCGCATGTCAGAATCATCAGCATCATCATTGGAGTACTTCATGTTCTTGTTTTGATCAAGTTGATTCTTGAAGGTGATTGTGTCAATTCTGTTGCCTAAACCTAAAGCTTCCATGAATCCCATATGAATTTTTCCCAACTTTGGAATCTCATATCAAGAGTAATCAAAATCAGTACTCCAATCATCAGCATCAAAAGGTTCTGTTCCTCTAAAACTTATCACTATCAAATTTGCATCTGTGGGTTTGTCACAGAATATGAACACTTGGGTAGATTTTTCTTTTTGGAAATCTATCAAACAGTTGGCATACACCAAAAAACACAATCAATATAGGCCATTTGCAAGAGAATATAAACAACCCAAAATTGCATTAGTTTTCTTACCATTCCAGCAGTTGTAGAACTCCAAGAAATGCATCTGTTTTAAACCAAAATCAGAACTATAAATTTGTCAAAAACAAAGGTAACTAAATAAGCTACATTAATATTATACCTTCCAGTGATGCACAACAATATTTTGAACAACTATGGCATTTTCATAAGCTAACTTAGAAGGCATAATTCAAAGGTCCATTAAAGCTCTGTTACCCAATTCAGCTTTGGTGCTTACTTCTCCCGAAACAGAATTCTCCATTGATTCCACCAAGTTTTTAGCCTTGTACAGGTCTATTCTTCCATCTATGTGCCCTATGGTACTTATAAATGTGTCTGTCCCCCTTTGTGGCATCACCACCTTTCCTGCACATTCAAAACATATACATATACATATACTCCATATATAAGTGAAAGAAATGAAATGATGAGTGTGAATATACCATGAAAGAAGTTGCAGAGTAAACCCAAGAAGCCATCATTTTCAGAGAGGAGTGTCACTGGGCAAGACTCAACAATGCTTATCCGTGCGGCACCTAGCAGACTGTTATCCCCGAAGTCTAGCTAAGTTCAGCCTTTTCCCCTCTAGTCAGCAAAATAGCAACAACACAAGAGAGTTTGAACGAATGAGGGTTGTTTTATTACACAAAGAACAGCTTTACAATGTGTAATTACAAAGGATTACAAAGGAAACTCGAGCACTAGGTGACACTCTAACCTAGCTTTTGCCTTACAAGCTCTCAAGCATACAATGCCAATTGCTTTGTGTCAAACTATCCAATACATGTACAAATGACCCAACTAGCCTATTTATACATGTTGGCACCGACTTTGGCATGCTCCACCGACCTACCACGTGATGGAGCTAGATTCTTCCAGCAATTTCCCCTGCTGGGAGGTTCCACCGCGTTCCAGCCCACTCTGGAACGTTCCGGGCCCGTGCGTTTGCTGGTTGGCCAGCCACTGCGTGATGCTGCCTTCCAGATTGGCCTAGAGAGTTCCACCAACTCCCCCAATCGTCCACAGCTATCCAGCAAGCTCTAGCACACTCTAAAGTCTTCCGTAGCCAACTCTTGCAGATCCACCCAATGCTTGGCATGCCATTGACCTAGAATCCTCCGCAAGATTCTAGAGAATTCTGCCAATCCATTGCTCCACAATCTCCTAGAGATTCTCCATTTCTCTAGAAACTTCCACGAGAGAGAGAAGCATACACTTGCCACCGAATTGGCCTACTGGCCAAGGAAAACGCACGCCAACAGGCCTACCGCGCCTGCGGGCTTCCACCGAATCGGCCTTCCACCAAGGCCCTTGGAGCTTGGCAATTTCCCACCATCATGCTTGGCTTCCCCCAAGTCAATTGGCTTGCCAACATGCCCCTTGCCACTGTTTTCACCGACCGGGCCAATATGCACTACCATGGCTTCCCCTATATATGCTTCTGGAGCAACATGGGCTGTTCAAGGAGGAGAAACACTAGGGTCCGAGAAGGAGAGTCCCCAAGTTCGGCCACCAATCGACTTGCTCTTCCCCAAGAGCTTCTTTGGCCTTCCTTTGCACCCCAATGCTAATGTATTTGGCCAGCAAATGCCAACTTTGCACGACCAAATCTCCTCGACTTGCTTACGGGCCAATTTCTGCACCAACGGGCCCGACGCTACGCTGCGCCGTTGGGCACTCTGGATCACTTCACCAGTTTTGATCCAAGCTTGCTGCCTCCATCCTTGGCCTTTCATGGCCAATCACCCTTGTCAATTTGGCAGCCAATTGGAGGGTGGTGACAGGAGGCTCAGAAAGAATTCAACTGCATAGCCAATGAACTCCAATGGCTTGCCAAAAAAGTGAAGTATTTTGCGTAAAATGATAGAAACCAAAATCACCCATCTGTTATCAGCGGCTTCTCCATTTATAATTACTTGTTCACCCTCTGAACTCTCCAAGAACCTTACTCCACTCTTTATATCAGGCCACACCACGTACCTCCACAAGTCTATTAATCCTCCTTTCTCTGGCCTCACTATAAGATACTTAAATCCTTCACTATTACCACCAAGTTCTTGATCATCTGCCAATGATAATGTATATTATCTCTCTCTTTAATTATCAAGAAAATTCAAAATTCAAGATTGTAAGAAAAATTAAGATCCAAGATTGTAAAAAACAAAAAAAAATCAAGATTCAAGACAGTAAGAACAAATTCAAGAATATTCTTGAAATGAGGATTGTTTTATAAGAAATTTGAAAATAAGGGTATTTAAAGATTGGATTGGCATATGACACGTTACTTCAATTATCATCTTTTGCCACTAGTAACCTACAGCAAACACGATCTAAATATCTATCAATTTTGTTAATTAATTTTGTCCCTTTTTTTTTCGTCATCCAAAAAATTTTGCCTTTTTTCTTGTGCTTTTTCTGTTTTCTTTCAATTTAATTTCTATATGATCCCCCTTCATACAAATTTATTTCTTATTTTATATAATATATACATATATATATATATACATAATTTTATTGCCACTTGTCATAAAATGTCAAGAAACGACAAGTGGCCATGCACGAAATCACGTCATACATGCATAGCCATTAGCCCATTTGATTTGTAATGAAAGGTGCAATTCATTATTTGGAAATTTAAAAGATAATAATAAAAAAAGGAGTGAAAAGAAATAGTTTTATTCTGTTATTCGATAAGGGATAAGAATATAATTATAATTATAAAAATTTACATTATCTTTTCTTTAAAAAAATTATATTATTTATAATCCAATTTCATTATATGTAAGGAAAAAATTCAATATTTTTTTTTGTTAATCAAATAATCAAAAATTCAAACAAAAATTAAAGCAAGTATTTTCTTCTAATTGTCTTTGTTGCATTTCGATATTATACTCCACAAGCAGTGACGGATCCCAAAAAAATTAATAGTTGGAATTCATATATTAAGCTTAAATATCAAAAATAAAATAAAAATATATTTATAAATAAGTATATCATAAATTAAAATTTAAAAATATTTTTAAAATTATATAAGCTGTGATTTTAATAAGTCTAGATTAATTGAGTCTAATTTTTTTATTAAGATTAATTTTTTTCTTTTTCTATACTCTATTTTTTTAATTAGGATTTAATTTTTTAATTGGCGTCTAATAATTAAAATTTTACCATCTCTAATTTTTTGTATTAAGATTTTGATAAAAAAGAAATTAATTGGATCTACGAACCCCTAAATTTTCATATGGATCCGCCGCTGTCCACAAGTAATATTGCATTTATTATTGAAAAGTATAATGATTGTGCATTTGCAATATAAAATACATATAAAATAAATTTTATATATTTATGAAATCAATAACAACATATAAAAAAATGCACTTAAAAAATGAGTTTTCGTCTCTGATATATATTTTCTAATATCAGTATGAAAAAGGAATAATTAATTCTGAATATGTCATTTTAGAGAATATATAATCTATAATTATTATTAAATTATAATTATATACTTTTGAATATTAAAAACATAACTATCAATATTCTAATTGTAAATAATTAAGCTTACTATATTTTAATGGAAACCCTAATAAATATGACATTAATTATGAGTAGAAACCTAATAAGAATGAATTATATATATATATATACATATATATATGAATATGATCCTTTCTTTCTCATGTTTCTTGAGAAAAATGAAATCGCAATTGGCATTTGACCGTATGCAAGGCTTTTTTTCTTTTTCTTTTTTTTTTAACTATTGGATATAAGTCAATTAATACATATTCGAGCACTATTAAATTTTAAAAGAGACAATTTTTCTAATTGAGTTTTTTCTATTTATAAAGTTAGAACTTGAGATATTGATTAAGGAGCAGCAAATTTCTTACTATTTATGTTAATTTATATTTTTTTTTATTTTTTTTTTGTTGAACTCAACTATTGCAGTAGACAATTGCCAGCCATATATATATATATATATATTTCAGAAATAATACTATGGACTAGGTGTATGCCTTTATATATAGACTCAACTAATAATTTTTTTAATTTAAAAATAAAAAATTAAATAAAATTATTTTTTAAATATCATCGCTTGATTGTTTATTATTAATTAGATTTACGGGTAAAAGTCCTACATCCACTGTTAATATTAGAATTTTTCCTATATTTCATACATATTGGCTACGGCTTTCCATTTCAGTAAAGATAAACACGGCCTTCTTATTGCTGAAGTCATCAACCTTGTTTATGCATTTACATTTGAATACCCTTTTGCTACTCTACGCTATATTTTCATAGCAAAATCAGAAAAATAATAATAATAATAATAATAATAATAATAATAATAATAATAATATAGAACATATGTAGCAAAAATTTGTAAACCAGGGTTATATAATTATAACTAAATTAGAAACTGAAAACACCTCAATTTGACCTCTATTTTGACAACGACATAACATATATATATAATAAAAAATTTCATTTCTTTAATTAATTTTCACTTTTAATTATTATTAATAATATAATTTCACACTAAAAAAATAACAAAAACATCAATAATTTAAATATGTTAAAAGATGATTAACCATATATTTAATGCTAGACATTTTGGATTGATTGTCTTGAGATTTTTCTCTCTAATTTTTTATATGCCTAAAAAAATATCATTTCAAATCTTAAAACGGTATAAGAGCAGTTATTCTGCTTCGTTGTTTTAATAATTATCCAATATTTATTTCGGCTCGATTGTATAATTAATTGTTATTGAATTTCACTACTTATCCAATGTTCATTCTGCTCGGTTGATTCATCAGTTGTTCGATATTCATTTTAGCCCGTTTATATAATTAATTGTGAATTCTTTCGTTGGTTGTTCAAGTGGCCATTCAGAAAAAAATATTAAGAATATAATCTCACATTGAAAAAATAATAAAAACATCAACAACTTAAATATGGTAAAAAATAATTACTCATATATTTAGTATTAGACATTTTAAATTAATTTTCTTAAACCTTTCTCCTCCAATTTATCATATGTCTACAAAAATCCCATTTCAAAACTTAATAATTATTGAATGGATTGGATATGGGATATGCGTGGAAGAATGGAAATCAGAAAAGATAAAAATAGACTGACTATATAAGAAAAATAAAATAAAATAACAACTCGAGTTTGTTAGAAATAAAGTGTACTTTCGTATAATTTCATAAATTTTTATATGAATTCGATATGCATTGACTTTTATATACAGATTTTCTTTATTGATAATAAATAATCTTTTTTCTTAATTAGTTTAAATTTTTTATTTTGGCTATGCTGGGAGAAAAAAAAAAGGCATGGGATTTTTTTATAAAATTATCACAAAAAAAAAAGTCCACAGTATTATAAATTTATCAGTTTGAGAAAATATTATCAAATTTATTAAAATTTATTAATCAATTTTATAAATTTATTAATTCTATATTGTACATACAAATTTATTATAGATTTATTATTCTAAATTATCACATAATTTTATAAAATAAAATTTGAAAAATCTGTGCATATGGCATTAGGCTTAGAGCCAGGAAGGTTCTAATTTGACTGAAATAATTTGGGCCCATTGTTTTTTTATATCTGAATTTGGGGGCAAATTCAGCCCCAAACTTGAAGTTACAGCAAAACAAAAGCTGGCAATACATGGAGACTTGGCCCAAAGTGTTCGTGGATTCTAATCAAATTAAAGTCTAATTTCTTATTTGAATTTTTTATAAAGTTATCAAAAAAAATATAAATTTATTATATTTTTAAAATATTATATTTATTAATTTTTTTATAAAATTTATCATATTTGTATAACATATATAAATTTTATTTTTTATTTATTATATAAATATTTTTATAAAATGACTAAAAACCTTTGATAAAATATATAAAAATTTAAAAATTTTGATAAGTGTATAATATTCTCTATCTTATTATGGTATCTTAAATTTTAATTTAATTATATTAACGTAATATATAAAATTAATAAATCAAAATTCAATCATTATATAATAAAGAAAATTAAGATTGTAGCTTAATACAATAAAATAAGTGTTGAAGTCGTTAAACCTAATGTCTCACCTAATTGGTCAAAAAAAAAATTATGAGTTTTTCTTAAATGCTAATAAACAATTCATCATGTCATGGACACCCAATTATTTTGGTGGCTTACCAATATGTATACATGACTTGATTCTGGGGGGCCTTTTTTTAATTTTTGCATTAAAATTGCATTTATATCTTAATAAATTTTTTTAAAATGAAAATTATCATATTAATATATTCTTTTATTAAATAAATGAAAATTTTCATATTTTTCTCTAAATAAATAAATAAATTATTAACATAAAAATACTAATCAGTGTACAATAATTACTAATAATAATGTGAAATTTAGAGAGATATTCAGCCAATTTTATAACCAAAATAAACAGCTATAGCTAACTATTTATATTATGTTAGGCTTCAATCATATAAATTTTCAACGTGAAACTTTTCTAAAATGAAAAAGAAAGATATACTTGATTTTTTGGAACCATCGACATATTAAATTGTTGACCGTGAATAATTATCAAAACATTTTATCATTTGATCAATAACACATTAATTGATGTGTGGTTGTTATATAAAAAAATTATAATTGCAATTATAATTATAATTATAATAAACTCATTCTATTTTAAAAATATATATATTGATGTGCCAAAATTTTGATAATTGTTTGACAATTTATTATAATAATTTATATATTTTTTAGTATTAATATAAAGAGAAAAATTAATGTATTTATTATTCACATAAACTTATGACTAGATTGTATTATAATGTGTGTTATATTATTTATTTTTTAAAGGAATATGTTAATTGGTGCTATATTAATATATTTTAAATAGTAAGAAACATATTTTATTGTGATGCATTTTATTTTTTTTAATCTTTTATTACTCACTTTAAAAAATAATTTTAATAAATTTTAATAAAAATAAAAATTATTTAATAAATTTATAATATTTATTGTTGTTTTAAAAAATTATTTATGTAATGTCTATTATTTTTTTTTAGAAAAAAAAAATTAAAATTAAGATATGGGTGGGGACAAAAACAAAATCAATATTTTATGAATTTGTGGTAGCGCGCGGTGCCACGTAGGGACAAAGAAAAGATGGCAATTTTTAAAAATAAACGCGTCATTCAAAAAAATCAGAAAAAAATAGCACCGACAAGACAGCCGACGAGATTAAAAAAAAAACATATATAAAAAAAATGCAGACGTGGACTTTGCAACGTTGGACAACCTGTCTCATCTTCATCACTCCACACATGGCCGTGATGCGCACCCATTTTATGGATACTTGCAGAAATTAGATATGAAAAATTCTATCATCATAAAATTTAATTTTAAAATAATTTTTTTTTCAAAAAAAATTAAAATAAGAATTAATTAAAATTATTTTAATCACAGCTAATTCTATTACAAATATTGATTTTAAAATAAAAATTAATTAATTTTTTAATATTATAATTTAAATTAAATTTTATAATTGATCATATGTGAATAAAAATATAAATTCGATTAAAAATATAAATCCTGTAATTTTTCATCAAATATCATAAAAAGATACAAAAATAATATTAAATTATTTGATACATCTCATATTGAATTCTAATATTTTTTTATATATTTGTGATCTTAAATTTTTTAAAAATATAATAAATTAGACTATGACTTAATAAAAATTAAAATATTTATTAATTTTTATGACATGATATTTTATAAGACTCACTATTTAAAGATTTTAAATAAAAAATTTAAATATGACTCTAAAATATTTTTATATCTCAAATAATTTTTATAATAAATTATTATGAATATATATATATATGATGTTATTATCAAAAATTTTAAACTAATATAAATATTAAAATCACCAATCACAATACAAAAAAAAAACACCAACTACAGTATTAAAAAATAAAAAAGGATAAAAAATTTTAAAAGAGAAAATAAGTAAAATATATCAAAATTTATTTATATAATTATTTATTTAATTTATAATATTATTTAATTATTTAATTGAATTTATTCACATAAAATCATTAATATATAAAAATTTAAAAAATTTATAGAAATTATAAATAGATTAGTAAGTCAATATTAAATAATTTATGTAAATAAATTAAATAAAAATAATATTATAAAATAAATATATAAATTTGATATATTTTACTTATTTCTCTTTTAAACTTTTTTTCATACTTTTATTATTAAATATTATAATTAGTGATCTAAATATTTATAATAGTTTAAAAATATTAATAATAATATCACACCTATATATTTTCATAATAATTCACTATATAAATTTTAAGGTCTAATTTAAAATTTAAAAATATTTTAATATCATATTTAATTTTTGTTTAAAATCTTTAAATAGTAATCACAAATGCCATATCATAAAAATATTAACAAACATTATAACTTCTATTAAGTCATGTCTAATTTATTCTGATTTTAAAAATTTAAGATCATAAAAAAATAAAAAAATATTAAAGTCCAATATAAAATACTACGAATAGTGTATGATTATTTTTATACATTTTACCTTAAATATATATACAAATCCACATATTAAATTTATAATTTAACAATAAATGATTATAAGAGGTATTTGTGCGGGTGGCACCATAATTTTCAACATTAAGCAAGAAATTATCATGTAAATGAAAGAAAATGATTCTTTACCCACTTTAACTGTTATTTAATCTTTAACTACCACCATCAAATATAGTAGTCAAGGATGTGAAATTCATATCCGTCCTAAATTAATAGCTATATGTACTGTAAAATTTTTTATATTGATTTTTTAGTAAATTATCCGGTAATTATTGTTTTTTTTTTGAAAGCCAGTAATTATTGTTTGAATTCCTCATGAACACATTAAATTTTATATTTTAATTGTTTTTAATATACATCTAAATGATTCATTTATAAATTCTAGATTGACTGAAAAATTTATTTTTATATTAACTAAATTATATTATTATATTTGATAGATTTAAAATTATTCACATTTCTATTATTATTGGATAGTTTGATATATAAAATTTATATTTAATTTATCTCAAATTAATAAATTTATTTGTTATTTTATAAGAATTAAAAATAATTTATTTTATTTAAATATAAATTTATATATTTTTTTTATTTAAGATAAATGAATAAATATACTTATAAAATCAGGTCCGAGTAAGTTTTTTTTTATAAATATTATATGTTTAATAGTGCGAAGCACAATTTATTATTTTACAATAAATTTATTACACTTAATAACTTTTTTTTTCTTAAAAAATATTTATCAACCGAGTACCCATCTCTATTATCCCCTCGGCGCTTGAAAAATTCTTGTTATTATTTTATTATTTTATATAATAATGTAAATGAAAATCAAGAAAACAGTGCTCGGATTTTTAACAGACCAGGCTCTGACATTTGACTGTCACACATTCTCATTATTCTAAAATATCAATTTTGCCTTTTGCTTTGTTTTTTTTTTCTTAATATCATTTACATTATTAAATATATAATAGTAATTTAATATGAACTTAAACAATAATATAAAAATTTGTAAGTATTAAAAAATAATACTATAAATATAATTAAATTTGAATTTTTCGATTTCAATTTTTGAGTTTATACTCTCCTAATTTTATAAACAAATTATTTTGATTATATTAAAATACCATCCATTAACTTATTATTATTATATTATTATATTATTAATTAATTCATTAATAATAAAAAAATAAAATAAAAGATTAATTAATTTTTAAAAATTTTATAAAGTAACAATTTCAATAGAATAGAAAAAATATTAAAAATTGTTAAAATTATTTTATTTTGTAATTTTCCTATAAAAAAGTAATCATAATAAATTTAAATAGAAAATAAAAATAAAAAATATTCATTAAATAAATTATTTAGAGAGTGTTTCTCAAAATTAGAGCTTTTTCAGCTTATTGTTAATAAGTGATTTTTAGATTACAATCATATTAAAAATAAACAGTTAAACGTTTCTGTAAACTAGTTAATAATCAGCTGATAATCAGTTTATAATCAGTTAAGTGTTTCTGTAAAATCAGCTTATAATCAATTTTTAATTGCAGAAACTGTCAAAATGACCAAACTGTTTCTGAGTTTATTTATTGTATAAAAATAATTTTTTAAATATCAATTCAAAATTTATTTTGCAATAATAATAATAATAATAATAATAATATTTATTTAATAATAATAATAATATTGGTGTTATCAATAAATTATACAAATAAAAAAATACCATGTAAATATTACCAAATTAATTAGAATCCTAAAAATATTAATTAGAATTCTAAAAATAAAAGAATTTTGATGGGAACTAAAGTATATAGGGTGGGCAAATTTAAAATATTGAAGATTAGGTAGGGATGGTAAGGTCTTTTACTTGGTCAAAACTGTTTAAAAAATAAGTGCTTAAAAAATAGCAAAACCTAACTTTTAAAAAACTGATTAAAATCAGATTATAATCTACTATTTAAGTTTTCAGAAATACTTAAATAAATAACTTAAAATCTAAAAATTGTTTATAATCAGTTTTGACCTACTTTTAAGTTTTGGTAAACTAATAAAAAGCTGAGCTAAACTCAAACACAATACTAAAAATAATAATTAATATATAAGTGTATCTTTCTCACCTAAACAAAGAAAAATAAAAAAAGAAAATTTGTCAATTTACTCGAGTTTAATGACCTTCCCGTGAAGTATGGCCAAAATGATGTGTATGAAATGACATTTTAACACACTACTACTAATGATAGCTATTTTTAAATATATGTATATATATTAATTATATGATCAATCATGAAATGTTATCAGGAAAATCTGGTTCTTACCATATAATTATTAGCTTAATTTTATTATTTGACAATTTTTACAAGAATCTTGTAAAACCAAGAAAATAAAAGCTCTATAATTATTTGTAATAAATAATCTTTTTGTTGAGAGCAGCTGTTTGATATGTACAACAATTATAGTTATTCATTTCTTTAAAGGAAATAAAAGATTAAACAAAATGTACAGTAGATACACCAACCAAAACAGAACTGTTATCTTTTTTCCAGTTTTCATGTTCTTTTTTTCTTGTTTTATGAGTAAGAAAATGTCAAAAAAAACACTAGTAATAAAATAAACACTAGTAATATAAGAGAGAGAAAGAGAGAGAATGTGATAAAATAATAAAAAATAGAGAAGGGTATTCTGTGGCTTTGGATTCTTCTGGCAAATCGTGCCCGCCAGCTTCAATTGGACTGGAGAAGAGAAGGGTGTGGCTAAATATGTATTAAAAGAAAGAAAGATTAATCATCTTCTTGAAAATTAATTAAAGAAAATAAAATTTAAATAAAAGGGTAGCTAGTCGTCAGGCCAAGGCCTTGTCTTGGTTGGTTTGTAGATGAGAGATTGAAAAGGAGAGTTTGAGAGAAGCTGATGATGGAGATTTGGAGAAGGGGTGAGCTGTTAGTGACAGTGATAATCTGCATTCTGGGTTGTATCAATGGTGACACAGATCCAAACGATGGTAATGTTGTTTTACTCTACTTTTTCTTTCTGGTTCTCTGCCTTTTTTGTTTCTTTTTTTTCAAAAAAAAATTCTTTTTTGTGTTTCATTGATAGATTTGCACGTGCTGATCTTTGCCACATCTGCATTTCTTATCGTTCTTTTTGTTTTAGCTTCTTCTTTACTACTTGGTTTGGACTGCTGGTTGTGACTTGTTATGACCACAAATGCTCATCTTTTGTTGATGCATTTGCAGATTTCTCTTTCTTTCTCTCTCCATTTCTTTTTATTTTATTACATATACTTGGTCACTGCTTTGAAAGGCAGATTGTTGTTGAAACTGTGAAGATCAGTTATGGGTTGGGGAAAGTGCTCTTTTCTACTCCTGTTTTGCAATGCGGTCTTCAGTTTTAGGCAGCCAGATTGAATTTTAATGGGATTTCTCAGTACCCGAGAAAATCTTGATGAGAATTACTGGATGGGAACTTCGCCTTGAATGTCTGCCATTTTATAGACACAATTTTGTGTTAGAGAGAGAGAAAGAGAGAGAGAGAGAGAGAGAAGAGAGGGGGTTGGTGTTGGTTGCTGCAAGGCCTTCTTCGGTCTTGATTTACCCAGTATCAGTTAGATGGACATGCTCAGTATTACATTGTTAGGAGAATTTATCACCTTGACGCTTATAGTTTTCATATCCAGCTATTTGTAAACAGTTTGTCCCTGCTTCTCATTGGTTTTGTGATTTCCTGGATAATAAGTGCATTTTGTGTGGATTAAAGAGGCTACAGTTAAGTGGATCCTTGAGACTGAGCGAACCAAACGAAATGCTTGTTACAAGTTTCCTGTAGGTGACTGTTAAATATCAAATCTTAGCTCTATTTTTGGGTTCTTTGGACTTCATAGAAGCCACTAACTCATTTCAAATGCTAAAGAGACTTCGACTTCATGGAAGCCATTGCACGTTGAACTACACGTTGCGTCCTTGAATATAGAATTACACGTTGAACTGTTACCTTAGACACCAAACTAAAGTTGATGGCAATCACCAAATGTATAGAGAATTTCAAGAGCATATATGCACTATTGCACTCGAGGAGATGTCTATGGTAATTGCTTGCCACAATCCTAAACTACTTGTCATTGTGTCAAACTCTTTTTGTGTGATTTTTGAATAAGTAAAAGCGACTTATTTGGAAAGGAGGAAAAATGAAACTTGGGTCATGGAAAGTACAGAAATTCAAGACCAAGAAAAGGGGAAAACTGAAGAAAGATGGTACACATCCCTGAACTGTTTTGTCACTCCAAACCTTACTATAACAGAGACTTGGATGAAATTTTTTTGTCTGTTTAAAATTCGAAGCTTGGGTCTTTGAGAATCTTTTTCATTTCTTTCCAATGCGGAAGACGACGTTACTTTCTTAATAATGCTACTGTAATGAATTTTATTTCTTCTACCCTCAAGATAATGATTCGGTGCTAACTGTATTTTTCATGTTACATGGTAGCATCGATGCTTGAAAGAGTCTGAAGACTGAAGTGTGAAATATCTATTCTAAGCGCTACAATACCCTAGGCATTTGGAGAAGCAGTTATAATGCACACACCTCCAACTTGGGGTATAAATAGAACTGATGTTGCTGGTGCTATGAAAGGGTTGATTTTCCTAACACCGGATGTAATGATAATTCCTCAATCCACAGAGTCCTTTACTTGAGATGCCAAAAACTCAATTGATTAGCAAAGATCAATAGACAAAGTGAATATATGAGGGACGATGAACCTCAGAATGTACTATACGAGTAAATATATCTGCAAAATTAGAGATTTTTCTCTACACTAATTTTAAGGTAGAAATCAACGTTGTAATTTGCATTCCTTTTATACTTTATTGTTATTTTGCTGCAAGGAAAGCAGTCGCTTCAGCAAAGATAGACTTGTAGTCCATGTCTAGTCTTAACCAATTGACCTGAGAGACCAACGCTGCAAAAATTAGTAAAATTTTGATGTATAGAAATCAATAATCATCTAAATCTGCCTCATACTATCAATGATGCTAACATGCTGTGGATTGTTAATCAACCTTTTACATTCTGCTTCTGATAGCTTCGCTAGAGAGTTAATCAATTACCCTGTTCTCAAGCTAGTCATGGATCATTTATGAAATGAACTTGCTACTCACTGACAATATCTTACTAGTGATAAAAATTATCCCTTCTTCTGTATATTGAAATTCACAAGACTATCACTGGAAAATTTCAAGTTATCTGCAAACATGTTGATGATTATGTCACTATTAAATGATACATGTATCCTATTTGTCATTTGTTGATTGCAGCTACTGCTTTAAGAGGCATGTTTAGCAGTTTAGGTTCACCGGGCCAGTTATCTCAATGGACCGCAAATGGTGTTGATCCATGTGGAGAATCCTGGAAAGGCGTTATTTGCTCAGGCTCACGAGTCACAGCAATGTGATCTTCTATTTCATGTTTAATTCTTTCTGACATATTACTCTCAGGCATGCCATCTTTTAATAAACATATTTTCGTTGCTTTTTCACAGTACATTATCTGGTCTTGGACTTTCTGGATCAATGGGTTACCAGCTCCCAAGCTTGACAGAATTGACAAATCTGTAAGGGCAACAACCTTATTAATTGTGTTGATACTATCTGTTTTATATTTATTATATCTTGAGATACTGACCTGTTTTGTTTTCTGCAGAGACTTCAGTAATAATAATCTTGCTGGTGGTATACCTTATGGACTTCCTCCTAATCTGACACAATTGTATGCTTCACACAGAAATTCTATTAATTTATTCCTTTTTTTTTAATTTTCTTATGATATAATGGCTGCTCTTTTGTTTGCAGAAATCTTGCCAATAATCAGTTTACTGGAGAGATCCCTTATTCTGTTTCAATGATGACTAAGCTTACATATTTGTGAGTGACTTCCAGTTATTCATTCTCTGTTGCCACTTATCCACAGTTCAAAACTAATACCCTTCTTCTTATTGATGCTTTCTCTGGGAGGGTAGGAACCTTGCACACAATCAACTTCAGAATCAGTTGAATGACATGTTTGGAAAGCTTTCTTCTCTTTCCACACTGTGAGACATTCTTATACGATTCCTTCTGTTCCTTTGTCATATTTGTTATCTTATCATGCTTTTTTAAGGACTTTATTTGTATAATTTTGTAATTGCATTATCTCCCACAGTGTGTGGGTCTGAAATTTTCTCAAGTGTCAATCTTTTTTCTTATTGGGTGACAAATTGCGTTAAATGCATCAAGCTGGGTTTATAGAATTGAGTGACCACAATCAGCAATTATTCCTATTCTTGCTACAGGGATATCTCCTTCAACCAAGTGCCAGGTAACCTGCCTGAAAGTTTCAGCAACCTTTCAAGCCTGACAACACTGTAAGTTTCTAATGGTTCGTCTTCTCCTATTGTAATATATAATATATTATTTTACTCTCTTTTTCTAAACTATCATTTAACAGGAATCTGCAAAACAACCAATTCACTGGCACCATTGATGTCCTTGCCAATCTTCCTCTTAAAACTCTGTGAGTAGCCAGTATAAAGTTTAATTTAGTTGGCACATCATATTGTTTTTTCTTCTTATAGTTGACCTACTGTACGGTTGCTCATAATTTGCATTTGTTTGCCAGGAATGTTGGAAATAATCATTTTACTGGCTGGGTTCCTGAACATTTGAAGGGCATTAATCTTCAGTAAGCAAATTACAGTATTGATAATTGTTCTTATTGCCATAATGTTTTCCAAAAGGAGGTGCTTCTCACAAATTTAATGAGTTATTTTCATCATAGGATGGAGGGTAACAATTGGAATTCAGGGCCTGCACCCCCACCTCCTCCTGGTACTCCTCCAGCCCACAGAAACCCAGGTCATAAATCTGGTGGCAATAACAGTCCATCCGATGGTGATTCTGGTAGTGGCAGCAAAAAATCAGGAATAGGTGGTGGTGGCATAGCTGCAATAATCATATCCATTTTTGTTGTTGGGGGGATATTAGCATTCTTCTTTGTGAAGAAAAGATCTAAGAGGTCATCTACAGATATAGAAAAGCTTGATAATCAGCCATTGGCACCTCTTTCTTCAAATGAAGTTCAAGGTATCCCCTATTTTCTGCATCTTGCAATTCAGTTGAGCATCATTATTTATCAGCTATATCTTTTTTACTTCATTTTCTCCTTATCCTGCTACGTCGATAATGAGATATGTTGTTCTTGGAAATGAGGAGATTCAGGAGAATATATCTGCTATTTAATTCAGTGAACAGCTGAAGCATTATGCTTCTGAATATCACGATTATATACCATTGAGCGAGCTGGCTGCTAAATCTGACAAAAATGCTTCTTGAAAATTTTAAATATGCATTATACATGAGATATTTGAAATGCCAGGAGATTGGTTACCCAAGCATGCATTTCATTTAGTAATCTTAAATTCTTTTATTTTAGTATTGTCTTGTACGGGGAACAGATAATCTTTACTCCGAAAGAGTTTGTGATCTTGGTTCAATTGATGGAAACCTTCTAAATAAATATGTTTTTGGTTTCTAAACAATTATGTGGTTGGTGAACTTTTTGAATAACGTGTGAATTAACTTTTGAATCACAATGTAAGTTGTTTTTCGCTTGAGGTTTATGTTTTCTCGTTGCTGTATTGTATTGCAGAAATGAAGTCTATACAAACTTCCTCCACAGCCAATACAAAAACATTTGATACTTCAGCCTCCATAAATCTTAGACCGCCACCTATCGATCGCCACAAATCATTTGACGAGGAGGATTTTTCAAAGAAGCCTGTTGTTGTCAAGAAACCCATTAAAGCTCCTGTAAATGTGACATCATACTCAATAGCAGACCTGCAGATAGCTACTGGCAGCTTCGGTATTGACCATCTTCTGGGTGAGGGGTCTTTTGGACGAGTTTATCAAGCTCGTTTTGATGATGGGAAGGTATACTTTTCTGACCTGTGGAACCTACTTGAATATTTCAATTTAAGGATGCAAAATAGTCTTCTGGGTTATATGTGCTTCTCTTCACACTTAATGCAGAAGTTTCCTTTCTTTATCATGAGTTATATATCTTTGATAATTGTAAGTAAATGCTGTGCTTAGAACAACGAGAGCATGTCTAAGAGAAAGTGAGTTTATATGTCACACTATCATTGTTTTGTTACTGAACCTGTGAAGTACTTGATCTCATAAAAAGTTTAATATTCTTAGTGGCTTCTATTTACCATTTCTTTTGTTCGACTATAATGTAGGTTCTTGCTGTGAAGAAAATAGATTCATCCACTCTTTCCAATGGCATGTCTGATGATTTCATAGAGATGGTTTCCAAAATATCCGAGTTACATCATCCAAATGTGACAGAGCTCATGGGTTATTGTTCTGAGTATGGGCAGCACTTGCTAGTCTATGAGTTCCACAAAAATGGATCACTGCACGACTTCCTGCATTTGGCAGATGAATACAGCAAGCCTTTGATATGGAATTCCCGTGTCAAGATAGCTTTAGGGACTGCCCGTGCATTAGAGTAAGTCTATAAAAACAAAATTAACCTGGTTTTTCATTTTCTTTCTCTTCCAATTCTCTTCTTCCCAATTTTTCATTTGCTGATGGTGCAATAGAGGGATGCTATTACCTGCTTCACAAGCGGTAGCACCCTATCATTTTATGAGAACTAACATGGAAGTGAACTCTAGCAACTCACATAGATGCTCATAATATCAAATGAGCACTGAAGTATTAATATTTGTAGTTGATACAAGCAAAGTATCCACTAATGCATCACAGTTGCACCAATATTTTTTAAAAGCTTCAATGGTGAAATTTAGAGTCTGCATTATGAGAGATTCAACTAATTTTTTCAAAATGTTAAAGACTTAAAATTTTAGCAACTTAGATCTTTGATTTAATTTTCTATATGTATGATATTCATGGATGGCCTTCTGGGTACTAAATATAGGATATTTTCAGGTACCTGCATGAAGTATGCTCACCGTCAATTATTCATAAAAATATCAAGTCGGCAAACATATTACTGGATTCGGAGCTTAATCCTCACCTTTCAGATTCTGGCCTCGCAAGCTTTCTTCCAAATGCAGATCAGGTAATTTTGAACATTTTCAAATTTTTTGTTGGCTATCTCTTTCTAATTATGAAAAATTAGGTTGTCCATGACATGAACATCATCTAATTATCTTAGTAAAGTCCTACTAATTGAGTTTACATGCAGATGTATACTTATAAATGTGTTTGTTGTACGGAAGATGGGTTTTTGTTTGATCGATCCTTTTATGAGTAATTTTAGTTTTGATGCTAGAACAGATCATCAGTCTTGTGGCATATGCTGAAATGTTGAAGTTTCTTTTCAACCATGCAGGTATTGAATCATGATGTGGGATCCAGATATGGTGCACCTGAGGTGGCCATGTCTGGTCAATACACTCTCAAGAGTGATGTTTATAGCTTTGGAGTTGTCATGTTAGAGCTTCTCACTGGACGTAAACCTTTTGACAGGTGAAATGTTGACATAGGATAACATGATGATCCTTCCCTCTCTCTCGTCCTCCCTTCAACAGTAATTTTTATCTTAATTATATCTAAGAAATAAATTCGGTTGGTTCCTGGATCCTAATGTGGAAATATCTTGCAGCTCAAGGCCAAGATCCGAGCAATATTTGGTTCGATGGGCCACACCTCAGCTACATGACATTGATGCTCTATCTAAAATGGTTGACCCAGCTCTCAAAGGACTCTACCCTGTCAAATCTCTCTCCCGATTTGCCGATGTTATTGCTCTCTGTGTCCAGGTAATACAAGTTCTTATTTTGAGAGCATGTGTTTCGAATTAGCAAGGAAAAGAGAGTGTAAGATTTAGGTTTTGATGCATTATTCTTCCTATGTTGTGGCAGCCGGAGCCAGAGTTTCGACCACCTATGTCGGAAGTGGTTCAGGCATTGGTTCGTCTAGTGCAGCGAGCTAACATGAGCAAGAGAACAGTTGGAAATGAGCAGGGAACATCCAGGCAGTCTGACAACCCAGACACCACTGATTACATGTCTTAAAATGGCAGCAATACTCAAAGTTTTGCTTGTTCTGATGTTAAATACAAACCCCATCAAGTGGTGCCCTCGTCCCTTATCACTGCACTTTCTCCAAGTTTATTGAACATAGATGTTTAGTTTTGAATCTTCTTGGATCGTATACATGATAGAACTGGGAGCCTGATAACAGCTTGTTAAATATTTTCTATGGTTAAGCTAGTTTTGTTCTTGTTACATTCTGTGAAGATTTCATGTTGAGATTCGAAGCTAAAATGAGCAAAAGCTTGATACTTTCCCTTCTACTCTGTTTTTACGTGTTTCAATATACATGGAATTTCCATCTTTGTAAATGCAAACAAATAATAAAAGCTTCAAGAGTGGATTCGTTTTCAAAAATTTAAGAGCTCCATTTTTTTTTGTGTTCAATATTCATGATGAAATCAATGATCATAACACTTGAATCTTTTAAGCACCAATTATCATAAAAATGCAGAACAAACCGACCATTGAATCATTCAACTCTTGTGACCTTAGGTAATAGCACATTGCAAAAACAAAATAGCATCAGAGGTCTATGAATTAAGCCACATTTGAAACCCAAGCAATATAAGATGGTAGTCCATAAAACCACTCTTTCTTCCATTTTCACTTGGATATGTTTATAGGCAACACCTAATTGTAGACCATGTATTTTGGTGTTGCAGTGAACTTCTGGTATCCTTTAATTACTTTGTTCACCGCATCAAGGAAGCCTTTCTCTTTTACTGTCTTCCTTCGTGCTCGAATTGCATAAATTCCAGCTTCAGTACATACACTCCTAATATCAGCTCCTGTGAAGAAATCCATATCAGAAAAACAATAATCTGAAATAATCTGGCTCTCATTTTATCAATCTAACCATAACAATGCAACAAAGAGAGTGTTTCAAAATTTTAAGTACTAACAATATACTTGTAGCAAAACAATAAAATAAAATGTAGAATTCACTAGGAAACCATCTTTACCAGTTGAATTTGGGCAAAGCCGAGCCAAAAGTTCAAATCGGATATCCCTTTCGCAATTCATTGTACGTGTATGGATCTTGAATATCTGTGTTCTACTCTCCAAATCTGGAAGGCCAAACTCAATCTTGCGATCTAATCGTCCAGGACACAACAGTGCTGGATCTAGCGTGTCAGGCCTGAAACAAGAATTGACACCACATGGTGTCTAAGAATCAAATAGAGACAATACAGTGCAATTTATGAAAATTTCAGATTTTTGTTAAGCGCATGGATAGAAAAATAAGCAGAGGAAAACAAGAATTTGGTCGCACACAGGCTAACAACCGAGGACAGAGAACACCTTTACAGAAGAACAAAATCAGCTTAAAATGTACATTTATTAAAAATTGCACCCAAAAAAAATTATATCGTTATCGAACCTGTTTGTGGCCATAAGAACTTTGATATTTCCACGGGCATCAAAACCATCAAGCTGATTCACAATTTCAAGCATTGTACGCTGTACCTCATTGTCTCCACCCACACCATCGTCAAAACGTGCACCACCTATGGCATCAACTTCGTCAAAAAATACGATGCATGCCTTCTTTGAACGTGCCATCTGCAGCGGATAACATTTTAGTAAGATCGACTGCGGCAACATTGCAATACTATTTAATGCATGACAAGAAGAGAAAACATAATTCAAAAATGCAACAACTTTTAACCTGAAAAAGCTCGCTAACCATCCTTGCTCGCTCACCAACATATTTCTGAACAAGCTCACTTCCAATAACTCGAATGAAACAAGCATCGGTTCTATTAGCCACAGCTCTAGCTAGAAGTGTTTTACCAGTTCCAGGAGGACCATAGCAGAGAACACCTTTAGGAGGATCAATACCTAGCTTGACAAATTTCTCAGGGTGAAGCATGGGTAGTTCAACAACCTATGGCAGATTCAAAAATGGCAGAGCATCACATAAAATGTCAGATATCTAGTCATACCACATTTGACATATCAAAAGAAATTGAAAGGTTAAAAGGAAACATTTTTTTCATAAAATACAAATAGATTAGAAAGGAAGCTTTATATACTTCTCGCATCTTTTCTATCTGCTCCTTACATCCACCAACATCATTATACGTGACATCTGGTTTCTCTTCCACTGTCATCATGGTCACACTCGGATCAATTTTTGGAGGCAAAGGAATCTGAATCTGATATTTATTGCGATCAACCCTGAAATGAAAAGACGTGATAATTAATGCACTGGCTACCAATCCAGTGGAATGCTAAAGGATATGATGACTGAAAATTATAAATAAGACGAAGAAAAATGATACTGGAAAAGTTAAGAAAAAATAGTACAAAATGATCAAACATTAGCAATACTCATTTGGCATGAGGCATAGTCCAAAGTGGCAGTATGCAGTCAAATATTTTATTCAGAGTATATAAAGAAAGCCTTACCCAACGCGCATGCCTTCTTCAATGTCAGTTGGAGAAACCTTGTTAACCAGTCCAACAACAAACTGCAATTGAGACGACAAAAGTGAGATTAAACAACTTGCATGGGATAAAAGTCATACCTATTCTGTTTTGTAATAAATAACTCTGAATGATAATTCATGAAAAACACAACCCAACCACACAGAAGTATCAGTGAGAGAGAGAGTGTATAATCAGTAAAATAAATGAATAAAGGAAGAAATAAAATAAAATTATGGCTCAAAACTCCCTCTCCCCTCAATATAATCCTGTATTCTTCTTAAAATTTCTCAAGTGTCAAAAATAAAAGGAATACCTTTGCAATTTGTTTCACATTTATTACATATTTGGCCTCATCAGTGTTCAGATTAATTATCTTCGTACACCTTGCCACCTAGTCAACAGAAGTAGTCAGTAGTCTAGAAAAACATAGGGTAACTACAAAGTAAACGTCATTGGTAAAAACTTACCTGAAGAGGCTGCTCTTCCTGCATCACTTGCTTGTCAGAAACAAGATCCCACTGGCTGGGTGCAGCTAAGCCAGTGTCAGACTCCTTGATACCTTAGATAATGAAAAGAAATAATACACATATAAAATATTAAAAACATATAGATTAGGCAGACTTCGAAGAGTATGCTATCATCTCACTAAAGTATATCATACACGAGGACACCTCAACACACTTATTTGGAACTAGCAACAAATTCCAGTTATGACATCATATAGCACTGCAAATAATTGGTTGAAACACGCCCCATTTTTTATGGAAACATTAAACACTTATCAAACAAGTTGTCAGCAAGTCCTTTCGCAATCAAGCAGCAAAAGAGAAACATATACTATGTAACGCCCTTATATCCCATATACGTACACCACGTACACCATATACACCCACATCTAAATATACGTATACCAGATACAAGGATGTCACAGTCTATTTAAAACAAACCAATCTCTAATCAAATCATCTTTATGGATAAAACATTTCTTGTTAAAACACATATACATATATCTTCATTACCTCAAAAGTTTATCCAAAATATACGTTTAATAAGCAGTGGAATATACATATATATATACTTCAAAAACAATATTTACAAAAATATAGAGTTTATACATGTTTAGCAGTTCGTCTCTGATCTTGAAGTCCAACAATCAACACTTCACAAGGAATCTCAAGCCTAGACTAGACTCGGTCTAGCTGAACTTTCCAGCTCAACCGGATCTACCCTGTCACCTGTGCGATAAATCACAATTGCGCTAAACCAACGGCTTAGTAGTACTAACCATGATAACAATATGATCCAAATGTAATACCAATGTCGCACTTTCAAGAATTAGAATCATTATACAAGGATATCATATTTCATAACATTAAATCTCATTACATTGTTCAATTATTCCATTATTCATAATTCACATTAAAGCAAAGGCAAGCATGAGCCCAAAAGAAACTAATATGTCATTCAAATTCCAGAGTTACTGTTTTGGTACAATAATCACATTTATCAAGCCCGTAGGCGAATCATTATCACAATGAGAAACATCTCATATGTAACATCCCAACTAGGCTTCAAGGACTAGGCCCAACCAAGCTTCAAGGGGAGCATAGCATCAACCCAACTTGGCTTCAAGGACCAAGCCCAACCCAGCTTCAAAGGAGTGTTACTTTTAGGCATGCTACCAACAACAAAATTCTAAAAATTGAATAACATACTAGGCACACAATTCTTTCATTATTTCATTATCAAATCCATTCTCATTTTCTCATGATCAGCTAGGCACAATGCCCCAAATATTTCATTTACATTATTATAGCCATCACCAATGGCTTTACATATCATCATTAGGATATACATATCAAATTACATATTCATACATTTTGAATTCTCAATATATATTTCACATAGTTTACATAATGCAAATCATAATACCATTCTCATACATCAACAATATAATAGGCAACTTAACACATTTTCCAACCAAATATATTAAGTCCCAAAGTCATGTAAATATATGCAATCATGTAAGGTTTGTACTTACCTCAAGAGCAACTCACACCAATCTAACAACCTCCTCTTCCAAGAATCCTTCAACACTTGGATTAGGGCAACTCAATCTCTTCAAAACCTAATCCAAAGGTGATTATACATGCTCACTTAGTGATACACATAAGAAAATAAGGATAAGAACTAACTAGGGCAAACCCTACACATGACATGCTCAACAACAAGGGCGTGTCCCTGGTCGTGCCTTAAATCTACAACACAGAAGCTTTGACAAGCTCAGTGACATGGGCGTGTCACTGCACGTGTCAATTCTCCTCCAACAAAGAAGCTATGACACTCTCAGTAACATGGGCGTGTCACTGGACATGTCAATCCACCAACAACACAGTAGCTATGACACGCTCAGTGACATGGGCGTGTCACTGGACGTGTCAATACTACTCCAACACAGAAGTTATGACACGCTCAGTGACACGGGCGTGTCACTGCTCGTGTCACTCACATTGAAAACAGAACCTATGACACTCCCAAAGACATGGCCGTATTAATGGCCGTGTCAGGCCAAAAACCTGAAATTGATACCAACAATGTCACATCCAACAAACCTCTTTCTTTTACCATTTTTCACTCTAAACAATCTTACCCAAAACCATAAATATACCATAATAGACTTGCATAACATCAAAACCACTCAATTTCATGCATCAAACACAAATCACAATCATACTTCACAACTCAAGGTCACAACACCCACAACTCTTGTCTCTATCACCAAACTTAACCCTTTCTCTTCAATCCAACATCAAAATCAAAGTTAACAAAACAACACAATCCTCAAGCATACCAAAATCAATCATACACACAATTACACCAACCATTCACTAAGCTCAAAAACACAAACTCCATCAAACAATCCAACAAACTCAAAAGAACACAAAGAAACAAGTTGTAAACTTACCAAAAGTGAAGAAAATCCTTCAAACTCCAACTTGATCTCTTGAAACACCCTTCAATCTTGAGTTAGGAAGCAACAAAATCCCTTTTCCTTTGGTTGATAATGGTGACCGGCCAAAGAGAAGAAGGAAGAAGATGAAGAAAAAGTAAAGTCAAACAACTCTCACCTCTTAAACCACTAACTTCCTTCTTTAATCTCAACCAAGCAATTAATATATTAAAATAATACAAATATCATCTTCCACTTAGTTTAATTTCTATTTTAAATAATTAATAATCTCATTTGACCATCTTACTTGTTGACTTGTATATGTTGTATATATCTCTATATATACAACATATACAACTCCTTCTCTTTTTCTCCCTTTCCACTTAATCATATATATATACTTTATATCATTAAATTTCATTTCAACAATAAACATTCCAAAATTTTAGGGTATCTTTTGAGATATTACATACTACATCACATTTACAGCTCCTACAGCTTCTTAAAGTTATCCAGCAAAATGAATTGAATATACAATTTACAAACAACCAACAAACAAAAAACGGAAAGGAGAACCGTACCACATAAATCATTGACTTTCTTAGCCATTTCCTTAATTTCCTTCCCGGCTTTTTTAATGCTAGTAGAATATGGTCCTAAACCTACACAAAAATAAAAATATTAACTTTGTTCATATAAATACATTTTCCAACAATGTTAAAACAGAAAAAGGGATCAAGATTCAAGTGTAACATTAAATTCACCTAGCAATGATCTAGAATAAGCATGAAATAAACAAATAAAAGAACAATAAATATCAGTTACAAGCTTAAAAAGTGAAAAAAATTAAAGATCTTTAAAGAAATATGAAGAAATTAATAATCCAATTACCAGCCAATCATATTAGCATCCACAAATAATGAGAAAAAAAGAAATTCGAAGTTGACTAGTCAGCCTATTATGGGCATATTAACATTGTTGAAACCCTCAAGTACAAGCAAATATCAATTAAGCAATTGAATCAGAGGTTCATGAGAGGTATTATCATTTCGGAAAAGCTAAAAAAATTGCAGACAGAGAGAAACAAAGAGAGAGAGAGAGAGAGAGAGAGAGAGTTTACATAAATTTTGAGAAGAGCGATATCGTCCTCGTCAAGAGGACGAGGGTTCATCTCGTCCTTGATTTCATCCTCAGGCTCCGGTGCCATTTCAAATTTGCCGATTGGCTTCTTGGACACTGTTCTTCACTACCTTAAGCTTTCAAGGCTTAGGCTTTCTTCCTTGGAAAGAAATAGTAGCAGAACACAAGATGGGTGTGTCAGCCCCATTGGGCCTTCTACTTAATCAATTGTTAATTTTGTTAAAACAAATACTTCATAAATTATAAAAAAATTTACATAAAATTACACCTCCCACCCTATTTTGGAAATTTTTTGACAACAATCATTTCATCTATTATTAAAATACATAATAAATTGATAATACAACAACAACAACAACAACAAAGTCTTAATCCCAAGTCAATTGGAGTCGGCTATATGGATTCTTCTTTTCCACTTAATACGATTTAAGATCATCTCTTCTGGTAGATGTAACATCATAAGATCATTTTGGACCACTTTTGACCATGTCAGTTTAGGCCTACCTCTGCCTCTCTTAGCTATATCTACTCTAACTTGTTCGGTTTTTCTAACTGGCGCATCGCTAGGTCTTCGTTTCACATGGCCAAACCACATCAATTTATGCTCTCTTATCTTATCCTCAATAGGTGCTACCCCCACTTTTTCTCTAATGCACTCATTGCGGATTCTATCCATCTTAGTATGACCACACATCCATCTTATCATTCTCATTTCCGCAACATGCATTTTACTCATGTGTTGTCCTTTTACTGCCCAACACTCACTACCATACATCATAGCAGGCCGTATTACAGTGCGGTAAAATTTTTCTTTTAATTTAATTGGCGTCTTTCGTTCACATAGAACTCCTGTAGCACCCCTCCACTTCATCCAACCAGCTTTAATCCTATGATTTACATCTTCTTCACAACCCCCATCTTCTTGAAGAATAGAGCCAAGATATCTAAAATAAGTACTATGAGGCACTGCTATTCCGTCTAAAATAATTTTGCCTCTTTCTCTATTCTCGCTATTAAATCTACAATGCATATACTCAGTCTTAGTCCTACTTAGCTTAAAACCCTTAGATTCTAAAGTGCTTCTCCATAACTCCAACTTTTGATTTACCCCCTGCTTGAGTCTCACCTATTAATATAATATCATCTGCAAACATCATACACCAAGGGATGTCATCCTATATATGTCTTGTTAGCTCATCCATGACCAAGACGAAAAGATAAGGGCTCAAAGCTGAACCTTGGTGTAATCCAATAGAAACGGAAAAATCCTTAGTATCCCCTCCCACGGTACGGACACTGGTGGTAGCTCCCTCATACATATCCTTCAAGACTTGGATATATCGTATAGATATTTCCCTACGCTCTAGGACCCACCATAAAACTTCTCTAGGGACTCTATCATACGCCTTTTCCAAGTCAATAAAAACCATATGTAAATCCTTCTTCATCTCTCTATACTTTTCCATCAAATCTCTTATAAGAAAAATAGCTTCCATAGTTGATCGACCAGACATAAAGCCAAACTGATTCGAGGAGACACAAGTATCTAACCGCAAACGGTATTCCACAACTCTTTCCCACAATTTCATAGCGTGGCTCATAAGCTTTATACCTCTATAATTTGAGCAATTCTGAATATCTCCTTTATTCTTAAAAATAGGTATCAAATTACTTTGTCTCCATTCATTAGGCATTTTCTTTGAACTTAAGATCTTATTGAACAAAGATGTCAACCATGTAACTCCTGTATCTCCCAAACATTTTCAAACCTCAATAGGTATCTCATCTGGTCCACAGGCTTTACCAACTTTCATCTTCTTCAAAGCTTCTTTAACTTTCGAAAATCTAATCCGGCTAGTGTATTTCACATTTTTCTCCAGCCTAACGTCTAAACCCTCAATGTTATCACTATGATTACCATTAAGAAGTTCCTCAAAATAGCTTCTCCATCATTCCTTAATATCCTCTTCTTGAACCAGAACCTTATTCTCTTTATTTTTAATGCACTTAACTTGGTTTAAATCACGACATTTCTTTTCTCTTATCTTAGCCAATTTATAGATAGTTTTTTCTCCTTCTTTTGTTCCAAGTTTCTCATACAAACTCTCTAAAGATTGCGCTCTTGCTTGACTAACTGCCTTTTTAACATCTTTTTTTGCTTGTTTGTACTGCTCAAAAGCATCATTGTTATTACGCTTGGGCAAACTCTTATACCATTCTCTTTTACTTCTTACCGCTTTTTGCACTTTCTCATTCCACCACCAAGACTCCTTCGAGGGATGTCCACACCCTTTAGATTCTCCAAGAATTTTTCTAGCTACTCTTCTAATTGTTGTAGACATACATATCCACATATCATTTGATGACATACTCATATCTTCCTCCCAGCCTCCTGCTTTGACCAACTCATTCTTGAACAACAATTGTTTTTCACCTTTTAAAGTCCACCACCTAATCTTAGGACTATTGTTCCTTCTTGGCCTACTAGTCAACCTCTTAAACTTGATATCCAAAACTACTAACCTATGTTGAGTGGTCAAAGCCTCACCTGGAATAACCTTACAATCCTTGCATCGAGTTCGATTGGCTTTTCTTGTGAGTATGAAGTCAATCCGACTTCTATTTTGCCCACTTTTAAAGGTCACTAGATGTGATTCCCTTTTTATAAAATATGTATTTGCCAGAATCAAACCATAGGCTAAAGCAAAATCAAGGATACTCTTACCTTCTTCATTTCTAATTCCAAAACCATACCCTCCATGTACCTCCTCAAGACCTACTCTGTCTTTTTCTACATATCCATTTAAATCTCCTCCTATAAAAATATTTTCATCATTTGGAATCCCTCGCATAAGTTCATCCATATCATCCCAAAAATTTTGCTTGCTCTCCACATCCAATCCAACTTGAGGGGCATATGCACTAACTATGTTGATGGTCTCATTCTGGATCACAAGTTTAATTGAAATAATCATATCGCTTACTCTTTTCACGGATATAACCGTCTCCTTTAGGTTCCGATCCAAAATTATACCTGCTCCGTTTTTACTTCTATCTGTACCTGTATACCACACTTTATACCCAGTATTCTCAACGTCTTTACTTTTTCCTCCAACCCATTTAGTCTCTTGGATACAAGCAATACTAATTTTCCTTCTCTCCATAGTATCAACAAGTTCTCTCAGTTTATCTGTAAGAGATCCAATATTCCAAGTTCCTATTCTGATCTTACTCCCTAATTGTTCTTTCTTATGCTTCTTTCTATAAAATTTTTTAACATTATCTAAACCTGTATCTCTCGTATTACTCTTATTATTTGTATTTTGGACTAACTTCTTTACCCACACCTGTCCATGATGTGAGAACCGACTTCAAGCGAGATGTTCTCAGAATTGATTCCATTCCATCAACATCGCTAGATGGCATCAAGGAATGGTTTGACACAACAAACATTAAGTATTATGAAAGCAAGTTGAATCTGAACTGGCGGCAGATACTGAAGACAATCACCGATGACCCCCAGAGTTTCATAGATGATGGGGGGTGGGAGTTTTTGAATTTGGAAGCTAGTGATTCAGACTCTGACAACTCAGAGAACTCAGATAAGGGTTATGAGCCATCGGATGCAGAACCTGAATCTGAGTCAGAGGATGATGACTCTGACAGTGAGTCACTGGTAGAGTCTGAGGATGAGGAGGAGGAGGATTCAGAGGAAGATTCAGAGGAAGAAAAGGGCATGACATGGGAAGAGTTGGAGAGGGAAGCCAACAATGCAGAGAGGGAGAAAGGGGATGAGTCGGACAGTAAGGAGGAGAGGAATAGAAGGAAATTGAAAAGTGCTGGGAAGTCCCGAGCAACTACTAGTAGCAGCATGTCCAAGCAATCCAGGTTCAGATAGATTTGCAGGAATATTTTATTTTCTTTGTATTTGCGTTTTGTGTTTGCACCAGTAGTACCAGCTGCTGCTTTAGAATGCAGTTTCATTACCTGGCATTGGAACCATTAGCTGACGGTAGTTTTCAAGGTTAAATTTTTCTATTATTGTGCCCTTTAGACTGTTAAAGTAGGAGTATTGGAAGATAAAATTTTGCTTGTAAGTTGATGACATTAGGATCAATGGAATTAAATCAAAATTATTATCCACAAAAATTTTCTTCAAGGAAATGAAAATTGATCTCGTTTTTGTCTTCTATTCTTTTAAGATGACATATTTGCCTTGAGATCAATCAATACACTGACAAAGAATGGCCTTTTGAGCTTATTTATCGGTCAGTTATAGTGCAGGCCTTGTCTACATTCAATCTCAATGGTCTAGTTGCTTGGGGCTGAGTTTTCTCAGACTTGGTAATGGTTGTGCCTTGCCTGGATGTTAGCAAAGTTGCAGGGTGATGGAATGAGAATCAGAATGGGGTGGATTCTTGAAACTGTGACTTGCTCTCTCGCCTGCTGGTGTTGCTTGTTACATTGAACTGGACTTCGCAGTGTTTGCTTTAAGCTTTAGTCTGTGTTTGGCTGATGCTCTTACTGTCACTCCTCCTTCTGAGGTAGTTTTGCTTAACTATGTCTCTCAGTTCCAGGCATCTATATTTGACTTTGATTATTTAATTTAATCTCATAATACAATTTCATTCAAAATTCACTATTACGGTTATTAAAAATTCAAGGGGCATCCAGCATTATGTTGATTAAATTTCAATAAGAATATTAATTTAAAACAAAATTACATATAGCATATTTCTCATAAAAATAATAATTTATGGGCAGAAAATAAATATTACAATTCAACATGGCAGAAAACAAATTCAAATAAATTAAATATTCAACCCAATATAGGCATAAATATTGGAATGAGGTATTTTAATGATTATGAAGTTTAAGCCAATTACAAGGCCGCAAGCATAGAATTCTCATGAGTTGTTTTTTTTAAATTTTTTTTTGTAAATCATTATTTTAGAGTCAAATTGATAGGATCATAAATGTGATAAAATTCTTATTATTGAGTTTTCATAAAGCTGCTTATTCAGGATTAATTATCGTTGGTTGTTAACTTGTCAAAAACAATTATCTTTTCTTTTACATCATTCAACATTCAAGTAAAATCCTGGCTTTTGAAAGAGCACAAAAAGGAAATCAACATTTTGAAATGATGAAGTTATAGCTAATCAATTTAGCATAAAAATTGGTAAAGATAACACTGCCTGATTCCCATGACATTCAAAATTTCCTTCCAAGGTGACCATACAGTGCATAATTATGCAACAACTGTGGAAAAAATGGTATGGATGATGTTATTTTTCACCCATGAGAATGTCACCTGCCTGTAATCTCCAATGGAAAAATGCACATAGCAATGTTGAACTACATCATATGCCTATACTTTATAACATCATTCATGTTTAAGTTAAAGATCTTGCAGATTTTTGAAGTTGCACATTTTTTGAGGCCATCATCTTCATCTCTGCTGTGAAAAAGTTCCTCAAGCTCCTTTGATGGCTGCAGCACCTATTCACATATTAATAAGAAAAAAGGCAGTACTGCAGTGAGTATGCATAAGGATCTCGCATTTTACATCTCAAAACACCAAAAATCTATTTATTAATCGGTCAATCTTAGCGATGTTATGAATAAAGGTGAAAAATACTTGACCATTCAAATGTATGTGCACAGACCGCTACTTATCAAACAAAGGGTAAAGGTGAAACGAAAAGGAATCACAGCCTATAATATTTTGTTTCTAGCATAATATTATCAAACACCCACTTTAAACTTATCAATCTTATAAGATAAATATAAGTTTCACACAGCAGAGGTGGATATCCAAAAACTCCAAAGTAACAAATATTGCAAGGAAAATTATCTGAATTTGAAAAATAAAATGGAAAAAGGAAATTCAACTCCAACAATTTGATTGTGATCTCTGCTCTTGTATAGAGACCAATAGATGAGGCATCAACATAAATTTGAAAGTTGCATAAAAAGAATTACCCATGGAGATCCTTTGTGCACTTTGTGCTCAGAGTCATCACTCTCAGTTTCACTTTCCTTCATATTTGGAGCATGTAAATTCTCAGCTGCGGGATGACCAGACACCAGCTTAAGGAGCTTCTCACTCCCTTATAGTATCAGTATGCAAAAACAGGAGAAAACGATTAATTGATGATGGTATATAATTAAAAAACCATAAGAGCAACCTTTTCATACATCTATATTATGCTCAGGGTGAACGCAAAATGGCCCATTTACCATGGCCAATTTTCAAAGGTAAGGCAGATTTCTCAGTCACAGGTGAATCAAATCCAACCTCAACTTTATCTTTTTGAATTATCTCAAGAACACATCACACGCCTGAAGAGCTCGCCAGTGAGAATAAGTGCAAAATAAGACCCAAAAGAATGGGATGTTTGGCAGGGGTAGAACCTACAGAGAATATAGAAAAAAGAATGTAACACCAAACGAATTTGCAAAATAATGGAGGCAACGCAGAAGTGTTCATGAAATCTTAAGTTTGAAAGAATATATTTGAGAATTAACTAGAAATGAAATCAAAATGAGAGTTTATATCATGTAATGAAAGCACATACGTACAGTAAATGCACTTGTCAGTGGAATTAAAGAAACTGAACCATAGAAATATCTCTTGTGTATGGCAGCTCCCCTGATCATTGGAGAGCACTTGTTTCAGAAAATGTCCACCATTCAAAAGTCAAAGAACCCGAAATAATAAATACAATTGAATTAGATGTAACCTAATTATTAAATAAAAACAAAAGCTGAGAGATAAATAATCTGTCAAATGGGGAGCCAATAGGTTTTGAACAGGCAATTTTCCTAAAGGGCCTAATGTCTTGCATGAAGCTTATCACCACAGTATTCACTCTTCATATTAAAATTTTAAATTAAGGCAGTTAGAGCAATTTTTATCTGGCAACGACTATTTGAATCTTCGGTACACAAGTTGTGGAGTTGTGTGTTCAAGCCTCTCTCAGTTTTGAATCGATCACAGTAAGATTTTCTTGCTAAATGTGATTTCCATCAAATTCCCATTTTCTAAGTCAAAAGTGCAATAAATTAGATCACTTCCTCAACAACAGGATCACAAGTACATACATAAGAACAGGATATTGTGGTCTGATGGTAGTGATGGTGAAAAAACAAGTGAAAAAAGAATGCTTCTAATCTCTAGCATAGCAAACAAGCACAGTAGAATGCAATTACCTTATAGCAATATGCCGTAATCTCCGGCGCACAAGTCGGGCATTTAAACTGCAATGTCGTGAAACTTAATTACAGTAAGAATACTAACTCTTAATCTCAGTTTTCATCTCCAATCTTCATCTGTGATAAAAAAAAAATATGATGTATAGTGCAAGAGACAACTTGTAGAAAATGCAGAGGTTACTGATCAGGGGCATAGATGAATACTTTGCCAAATAAGTAACTATTCTTTTATACATCATAAGATAAACAGAAGTTCCATTTTCAATGATATGTCCTTTACCTTCCTAAGATTTAAATGCGGGGGAAAATGGAGATTTGGATTGAATCACTCTCCGTGTACAGGTACAACCCCCTACCCCCCTCCATTTCCCTCCATCTATTCCTCCTCCTCTGCGGGGACAGAGTTAAATTGGCTGTTACAATTAGTACAGTTGCGATTCTAGAATAGAGAAACAGGTTGAGGGATATCTTATTGGTCCCCCAATTTCAATTATGAATCAGGGTATAGAAGGTTCTGAATTAAACCATGACCTGTTTTCCATTAGATTGGTTTTGAGCGCAAGGATGAGAAATACATATAACAACCAGAATTAAACTGGTGTCTACATTATTCTATCATTGCATATATATCATAACCTAAGAAACTCTTCTTTTATTGTTCACCTGGCTCCACCCAAAATAAGGAGCCCTCTCTTCATCATCCATATATCTTTACAAACCAAGTAGCTCTATCATTCCATAGTCAACTTGCGCGGCTTGATTTTTGCACAAACCAACGGTCTACTGCAACCCAATACAGGGATATTACAATTGAAAACTAGAGACCTCGCCAAACTTTCTATCACCTGCGTGATAACAAGAAAATGATTCCCAAGGACAGAGAAATTTTCAAGAACTAATTGGTTTTGCAATGCACTATAAACGTGCACTAGTCCCGTAACAAATAAAAATGTGTAGGCAATTTACAACGAACTTGGTATGCATTCATCTAGATATGTTTATGGCAAGTTATGTTAGAAGGTGGTGTTCAATTAAAGAGTGGTGCCAACTAAAAAAACGAGGAGTGCATATCTTTACAAGATTAATTGATTCACGATTGTCATTTCCATAGTTTTGCTCTTAGTAAATGAATTTGATAGAATGACCAATGTTATTAATGGCGCTTAAAATATACATCATAGAAAAAATAAAGATAACAAAACCTGAAGGGATAGGTAATTTCAACATTGGCGACCTCCTTCGATATAGATTTCAAGAAAATTTCATATGGCTTAACCCGTGCCAAAAGCGTCAAACCCAACCTACAGGAATCAATTAATTTCAAGATCAAAATAAACCATAATATCAGCAAATAAAGATTGTAGAAGCGAAAAGGGCAATAAGGGAGCAAAAAAACAAAAACAAAAATAAAAATAAAATACCCATGAATCTTATTCTTCAATGAACCCTCAGGCGCCTTCTCCAGATTCATCCATGCTCTATTCATCCATTTAAGAAACAAAATAAGAAGAGATAAAAACATATTAATCCTATAATAAAGGGATAGAATGGTGACCTTATTGGAAACAAAATCAATGAGAAGCTCAGCATTGTGGGAATTAGAGTTGGAAGATGAAATATTCTTCCAGAGTTCCTTAAGTGTTGAAGGAGTGTAGGCTGATGCAGCCTCCATAGTGGAAGGGTTAATGGATCTGCTAAAACACCAATTCCTCCCTTTCACTGGAAACACAACCAATCTGGCTCTCATGATTTTTTTTTTATTTTTTAAACACAACCTACTTTCTTGTTTATTAAAAAACACTATACCCAGTTTTTCATTCTACATATAAATTGATGCAGAGAAAGAATCTATCAATCAATCAAAAAGGATGTATGTATATTCCAAGTCAGTAAGGCCAAGAATAAGAATCCTTTATCATTCGAAAAAAACCCAGTAAAAATATAATTTGTAAAGAAACCATCATTTTTTCTTGCTTTGGTTGTGTTTGCTTTGAGGAGAGAACTCTGAGATAGACGAGGAAGAAGATGGAAGCGGCGGGTTTTTCCCAGTTTACTGATAAAAGGAGAGAGAGACATAGAGACAGAGAAAGAATGCGAGGCTGACTCAGGCAATAATTTTCCCCCTCATCTGCTAGCCACGTGAGTTTTTTTTTAAAGATTTTTATTACATTTCTTTTAATTATCTCTCACATTTGATTTATTATCTCATAAGGATTATAATTAAATTTATAACTCATATTGTTTTTTAATTAATAATTATCATTTTTTACCAGAATTAATAAACATTATTTTAAGACTTAAAAAATCTTTTTCAAATAACTATACAACTAACTATAATATATGCATCATAAAACATAACCTAGCCACAAATATACCTAAAAAATTAATAAACACAATATGCAAGTCTTAATACATATATAGTCTCATACATTTAAATATTTTTATCACTTTATTTTTCTGTATTCTTCAAATAACTTTATTGTCTCTTATACTTAATTTTTTGCTTATTCACTTACCCATTCGTTTAACAAAAATAGATATGACATGGTGCTTATTTTGCAAACGAGCTAACCATACCAGCCAAGTGATGACAGGCAAGAAAGAGGTGTACACGTTAGAAATACAATGTGTGTTACGTATAGCCATTTGCTTTTTTTTTTCTTCTTCTTCTTCTTCTAATGATGCTTCGTTCTTCACCGTTTCATGTCTGTCGCTCCGGTGCCAGTCCCTCCTGGGCCGGCTACCAAGTCATTCATTGATGCCTTCCGTTCTGGTAATGATTCAGAGATTGATCGAAGCTTTTCCACCGTGGATGAAAGAAAATTGGGCTGCAAGTTTTTCACTTTCAAAGGCTTACCTGCGGTGGATTTTTCAGAAGCTGATATTTTAAGGTATTCTTCTCCTTTTCGCTATGCTCTCATTGGCCATTTTAATGGAAACCGCCCTTCCATGAAAGCCTTGAGGAAGAGTATCGATGCCATAGACTTTCATGGGACTGTTACAGTTGGATTGTTAAATGAATTTGATGTTCTATTTAATTTTTCCATTGAAGAAGATTATCTTAGATGTTATTTAAGACAAACCTGGTCGTTTAATGGATTTGTTATGCGTGTTTCAAAATGGACACCAGATTATGAACCCAATTTGGATAATCCATTGTATCCTGCATGGGTTTCGTTTGAAGGTTTACCCGTGCATCTTTTCCTTAAAGAGCCTTTGTTTGCTATTGCCAAACAAGTGGGAACCCCTCTAAAAATTGATGTAGCTACTGCCTCCATCATCCAACCTTCAGCAGCTCGAGTCTACATTGAAGTTGACCTGTCCAAGGACCTTCCGAACAGAATCTGGATTGGGAATCAAGCGAAGGGCTTTGCGCAATCGGTTACCTACGAGAACTTACCCCAATTTTGCGTAAACTGCTGCAAATTGGGTCATAAAGCCTCAACCTGCTCTAATAAGATTGGACAATCTGATCCGCCTGTGGTTGTTCCTTTTGCCTCTCATATGGTTAAAGCTCTTGCTCCTACGAAACAGGCCTGGGTTTTCAAGAAATTCTTGTCGGCCGAGGAGCTTGCCAAGCAAAATTCTTCTGACGTTTCTGCAGCTCCGGTCGATATGTTACAGCCTGTGCAAGTTGATAAAGGGAAGACTATCGTTGAAGCACCTAATATTTCTAAGTCTTTTGATGCCCGTACTATAGCTATTCCTCTTCAGCTTGGTGAGTCATCACATCACATTTCTAATGCTTGTGCTAATACTGAGATTGTGAATGCTCAAAATGCTTCTCTAAATGGAGATGTTGCTCAAGAGAATATAGACGATATTATTGTTTCTAATTAGTTTGATGCTTTGCAAAATATAGACCCGTGTGAAGAAGCTGTGATTACCATGCAGGAAATTCTTTCTCCTAATAATGATGACCCACCTGGTATTTCGTTAATTAATGATTCTATTGTTTTAGCTCCAAATGTTCAACCGAATTCGTTTACAGACACGGAGCATGAGGTGGTTAAACCTCAAAATATTGTGGATCATAATTCGGATGATGGTGTCTCTAAATCTACCCGTGCCTCCAAGAAAAAAAAGGCTAAGCGTGGTCGTCCTAAAGGTACGGGTACTAAATCTAAAACTTCAATACCTGTTTCAAAAGATGTTGTTAGCACTAGCTTTGAGACCGGGGATAAAAGCACTACTCAATGAATTTCCTCATCTGGAATTTATGAGGTATTCATTCCTCTCAGTCTCGTCTTTATAACTTAATTTTATCTCATAAATTGGATCTTGTTGTGATTATTGAGCCTATTGCTAATTCCTCCAAAATTGCTTATTATGCTAATCAACTTGGTTTTGACTCCTACTGGGCTTCTTCATCAAATAAGGTTTGGGTCATATGGAAATCTCACACTTATGACTTAATCTCTTTTGTTGATAATGGTCAGCTCATCTCTTGCAAAGTTACCTATTATCCATTTTCTGTTACTTTTGCTCTTGTTGCTATTTATGGTGCTCATACTCGGGCACTTAGGCAAAATCTTTGGAAAAAGTTGCTTCATTTTACTAATTCTTCAAATCTTCCTTGGATTGTTGGGGGGGATTTTAATGTCATCAAATATTTTACGGATTATAGTGGTAATGGCGAACCTGATTTGGCTGCTCTTCAGGACTTTGTTGATTGCTGTGATGACTGTAATTTAATTGATATTCCTTTCAGAGGGCCTGAATTCACTTGGACTGGAATTCGCCAAAATGGTCGGGTTTGGGAGAGATTAGACAGGGTTATGGTTGTGCTTAATTTCTTTGATATATTTGATTCTGTTCACTGCATGCATCTCGACAGAACTCCTTCTGATCACACTCCTTTACTTATTGTTTGTCAGAAGATTGCTTTTAACAGTCCCAAGTCTTTCAAATTTCAGCATATGTGGATTGAAAAAGATGGTTTTTTGGATGTTGTGAAATCTGCTTGGGATACTTCCTTTACTGTAGGTGGCATGTCTGGGTTATTCAATAAGTTGCAGACTCTTAAGAAAACTCTTCGGGCTTGGAACCGTAATACTTTTGGCAATGTTTTCGAGAATGTCTCTAAAGCTGAAAAAGAGGCCTTGGAGGCCGAAGCTACTTATTCTAAAGACTCTTCTCAGGCCAATTTGTTGGATTGGAATTCTAAGCAATCTTCTTTGACGCATTATTTGAAGCTTGAAGAAATCTTTTGGAAACAGAAATCTCACCTTAACTGGCTTCAGGATGGGGACAGGAATACTAAATATTTTCATAATTATGTGAAAATGAGAAGAAAATTGCATTGAATTACTTCTATTAAATCTACTTCAGGAGCTTGGATCACGGATCAGTCAGCTATTGGTTATGAGGCTGTTCAATATTTCCAGAATCTTTTCACTCAAGATGTTGTTTATGACTCTGATATGGCACAGGCTTTGCTATCTAATATCCCTACTCTTGTTTCAGATTCTGACAATCACAATTTAACTGTTATTCCTGCAGAGAGTGAGATCAAAGCTGCGGTATGGCAACTCGATCCTAATAGTGCTTCTGGCCCTGATGGTTTTGATGGGCGTTTCTTTCGCCATTGTTGGGATATTGTTCGACATGATGTTGTAAGTGCTGTTCAAGAATTCTTCCTTGGTGCCCCTATACCTCGCGCTTTCAGCAGTGCCATCATTATTTTACTTCCTAAAATCACCAATCCTGAAAATTTCAGTCAATACAGACCTATCTGCCTGGCCACTTTCATCAGTAAGGTCTGTACTAGAATTCTTGCTAATAGAATTTCCCCTATGCTGAATGTGATTATTTCTCAAGAACAAGCAGGTTTTGTTAAAGGCAGGTCTATTCATTCCCAAATTTTGCTTGCTAATGAACTATTTCATGAGATTGACAAGAAGACTTTGGGTCATAATTTAGCCATTAAGCTTGACATGGCTAAAGCTTTTGATCGTGTCTCATGGTCTTTTCTAAAAGCGGTCCTCCACAAAATTGGCTTTTCTAGCTAATACATTCATATTATTACTGCTAACCTTGAAGCTACTCACTTATCGATCTTAATTAATGGCATCAGCTATGAGTTCTTCCAGCCAAGTCGAGGGGTGAAACAAGGTGACCCTCTTTCCCCTCTTTTGTTTATTATGGCTTCTGAAGTTTTTTCAAGAGGTCTCAATGCTATGATTAGCAATGGTAGGATTCAGCCTTATAAGAATACTAGGGGATGTCCTATTATATCTCACTTGGCTTTTGCTGACGATTTGCTTATTTTCATTCATGGTGATAATTTCTCTGTCCATCATTTTAGGGAATTCTTGGATACTTATCAAAAGGCTTCTGAGCAATGCATAAACTTTAATAAATGTTCTTTCTATCTGTCTGACAAGGCAAATACTGATAGTGTTCAGCTTTTTGAGAACCAGCTTGGGATCAGAAGAGCTTTGCCTCCTTTCCACTATCTTGGGGTGTCTGTTTCTAAAGGTATGACTCGAGCCACTCACTGCACTTTCTTAATCCAGAAAATTGATAGTAACCTGACTGGCTGGCACAAAAGATTTTTATCAATGGGAGGGCTCTTGGTTTTGATTAAACATGTTCTTACTACTATTCCCAATCACATTATGGGTTCTGCCATCATTCCCCGGTCTATTATTGCTGCCATCAATAAAAGGGTTGGTAAGTTTCTGGAGGGGTGACTCGAAAGATAAACATCATTGGATTGGACTTCAGCGCATGCAATACTTCGTGCAAGAAGGAGGGGTTGGCATTCACTCTCTTGAAACTTATCAGGATGCCTTTTTATTGAAAAATTTGTGGATATTCAAATGCAGAGATAATCTTTGGTTGAAGTACATGTATTGCAAATACCACAGGTCTGGGAATATGTCCTTTTGGGTTAATGACTCTCCCATGTGGAAAGCTCTTTGCAGAGTTCATGCTAGATTTCCTGATTTCTTTAAAGCTGAAGGTGGCCAATTCAAGCTTCATAATGGTTCATCCGTTTCTTTAGCAGTTATTTGCAATCTCATTCGCCCTCGACGAGCAGATAATGATCAATTCAAGCACATCTGGGATTCATCCATCCCCTTGAAGCTCTCTCTCTTCTCTTGGAGACTCTTTAATGACGGTCTTCCCCTTCCGCACAATCTGCAAAAAATTGGAATTCACACTGCATCTTTCTGCCACTTCTGCAGGTCAGCCAATGCTACTGCCTCTCATATTCTTTATGAATGCAAATCTGTTAGATGTATTTGGGATTTGTTTACTGCGTATTTGCTGCCTTTCAACTCTAGCAGGTTATCTCTTAATCATATGTTGCATTCTTGGTGGAGATTATCGAGATACAAGGCCATCCAAGGTAAATTGGGGATGTTAGTCCCTCAGGTTATCATGTTTGAGCTTTGGCATGACTATTGCAATTGTAACTGGGGCACACAAGGATTCTTTATTCAAACTATCCTTTCTCATATTAGAAAGATGATATACAATCGGGGGGTGCTTAATTCTAGGCGTAAATTTGCTGTTCATAAAGCCGAATTTGCTAAATTACTCCCCTCCAATTTCGGCAGTCATCTTCTTAGCAGGAACATGGTGTATTGGACGAAACCACCTCCTAATTGTTTCAAGATTAATGTGGACGCTTCCTTCACGAAGTAGATCTCTTCAGGCGGAGCTATTATAAGAGACAGTAAAGGTTATTTTAAAGCTGCAATTTCTTTTATATTTGATGTCTCTAACCCTGCAGATGCCGAATTGAAAGCTCTCCACTACAGCCTTGATTGGTGCGTTCATAATGGATACAAGAACTTCAATGTTGATATGGATAATCAAGCAATTGTCAATCAAGTTGCGGGCCAATTCAGCTCCAATTTTGCAGATTCAACGTGTCATTAGGGATAACAACTGCTTTATTGGCCATTCATACAGGGAGTCCAATCAAGTCGCTCACAATTTAGCTCTTCATAGTAGACTCTATGTTAATTCTTTCAATTTTGATTCATTTATTTCTTTGTCTAACTATATTAAAGGTTTGATTGTGTCTGAAAGTTTGGGTATGCCCTACTTTCGTTTTTCTTAGTTAGGTTTTCTATGATTTGCCCTGTTCTATGAAGGGTTTGTTTTGATCTATTTTTAATATTAATAAAATTACTTGGTGGTGCCGCCCAACTTTATTAAAAAAAATTATAAAAAAATAAATAAATAAAATAAAAAACTTTTATTTCTTTCTCAATCCCCATCTATAAAATTTCAATATACAAAGTACAATAAACAAGCTTCTTATTGTTAAAAAAAAAGATTCTTTCATCTCTTTCTCTTTTACGATAATGGAAGAGAAGATAGTGATATCTAAGGTCTATTGCTGGAGGTGTGATGGCGACAATAGTGGTCAGATGGAAAACTTAATAATTGATGACCAAACAATCCATTCTCTGAAGAATTTTCTTAATCATCTCTTCTGCTATGGCCATAAACTGGAATACCTAAAGAATTTCTTGAGAGTGGATTCCATTTTTTATCTACTTGAGACTAACTTCTGTTGCGATTTGGATTTTTGCGCATTTGTTAAGAAGTGGTTCTATTTTTTTTTTCCCCTTTACTTGAGACTCTCCTTTTTGTTGGTGATATTGGAATTTTGCTAATTTCTTGAGAGTGGATTTCTTTTTTGTCTCCGTTGGAGTTGTTACCAGTTGAACACAAGAAATTGGGTTTTGCTTGTTTGTTTGTTTTTAACGAAAATTTAGAGTTTAAGATGACGAAGAAGAGTGGTTTAGGCCGATTTCTGCTAATTCGAAGAAAGAAGAAGTGATACAAAATCAATGAGTTATTTGTGCAAAGAATGGTTTGTAATCTTCTTTACTGTAATCTTAAAATATATATTGCATTAATTTTTAGTAGTATAGTAAATGCAGCAAATAGTAGGTTTATAAAATTTTTCTTTTCAAGCATATTTAGAAGGATCTGCAATTTGGTGTTATTTTTTGTAATTTGAAATCACCATCATACTCAAAAAAGATAATTCGAGAGAAAGTAATAAATTTTAAGAATATGCAATTAGGTTTGTTTTTTATTTTTTTATTTTACCGTGAATTAGGCTTTTTTTTTATATTAAATTTTGATTTTTATTGATATTGGATTCTTTTTCTTTTAACATTCTTGATTTACTTTTATTGATATTGAAATTTTGTGGATTTAAATTTGGGTTTGGATTGAGAGAAAGAAAGAACAAGAAGAAGAGGAATAAAAAAACAATAAGAAGAGGAAGAACGGTTTTTTGTGGGTTTGGAGGTCATTTTTGATATTTTATATAACATATCAGCTATTTTATTTACATTCACACACGGTTAGAGTGTGAATTATAAATATTCTGATATGTCAGCACAAAAGAGGCAGATAATAAGAGAAAATTTAAGTTTAAGCGGCTAAATAATTACTTGAAGAGAACAAAAAATAAAGTGATAAAAATGTCCAATTACAAAGGACTATAAATATATTAAGCCTAATATGCAATATCCAATGGTTAGCGTATATTCTCTTGGACCGTTCAAACTATAGCTTATTCCTTTTCAAAGCCATAACCATGATAATAAATCCAAGATTATTTTATTTAACCTTTTGTTTTAAGACACCTTTTACTTTACACTATATTTGAATGAGGCGTGAAAGAATTAAATAAAGTAGGGTAATATAAAGTAAAGCAGAGTAAAATAAAATAAAATAGAACATTTATTTGTTTGTGTTTGAAAAAAAAAATAATGTTAAATAACAGTGGTGAAACTATTTGTTGGTGAAGGGGGGCAACTGTCCCCCTTTTCTTTTTTAAAAAATTAAATTTATATATATATTTATTTATTAAAATTTCAAAAAAACTTAATTACCCCTTTAAAATTTTAAAATACCACCTCAATCTTTTAATTTATACAATAAATTAAAGAAATAAATCCCTATAAATCATTCTTTACCAAATAAATATATATTTTTTTAAAAAATTAACTAAAAAATTATTGACACTCTTCAAAATTAAAAAAAGAAAAAAAATTAAAAAAAAACAAACTCATCCAAGAAGAATACAATATTATATTTTTTATTTTTTTTAATTTCTTCTCTTTGATTTTGATTTTATAATTTATAATTTTAATATTGTATGATAATTTTTACTTCAATTATTATTTAAGAGATTATATTTGTGATTCAATATTTTTTTCTTTATTTTTTTTATAATATATCATTAGGCGAATTTAGGAGCACATATATAATATTAATAATTTATTTGATTATATAATTATTATTGTTATTTTTTTGAAATTATGAATTACTATTAAGATATAATAACACATAGAATGTAACTTTTTTTTTGCTTTTTTAATATTTATATATGAAAAATATTTACTTATTAGTTTATAAATATATAAAAAGCTAATTATTTATATTATTTTTAATATATATATATATGTTTGTATATATATATAATATTTTTATTTTGCCCTCCTTCTTTTGAATGTCTAGTTTCGCCCCTGTTAAACAAAATAAAATTATATTGTTTGGTAAAAGTTAAAAGAAAATAAAATAAAATATTAATTAATTAAAATACATAATAAAATAGAAAATAAAAATTTTAACACCTCTTAACACCCCAAAATGAGGTGTTAAGAATTCTTTAAAAAAAATGAGAATTTTTTAACCCTCACTAGCCTTATAAAACTCCATATTTTAATTTACTATCGTCTCAAACATTAAAACTAACCATCTCTCTCCTTATTTTACCCTACCCACCCTTCCTTTACCTCTTCCCAAACAAAGTGTTGTCTTCTACACATCACAAAAACTTCATTGTTTCTGATCTGATTCTGAGCAAATAAAAAGAACAAATTTTGATTTAATCAATGGCAACATGAAAGAGAATTAGCAAACAGTTTATTCAGCTTCTTTACTTTAAACATTATGTGCATTACAAAAATAATTTTCAACCATTATGTGCAAAACATAAATGCCACTATCATACACTAAAGTACAAGAAAATGAGCATCAATAGCCATTCAGGTATCAAGTCAGGAAGGATCATTTCCAATCTTGATGATACTTCATGATAAAGCATATTCGGTCGTGGGATTTCACAAGGAATGACAGTGTGAAGCAGAAACAAAGCATTAACACATTTTCTGCATCTTCATTCTTCTTCAGCTATGTAGTTTGGCAATTCACCTTGGCAGAGGTACTCATCACATAAAGATGCTGATTCCCAATCCTTGCGCAATCGCAAAATGTCCTCGGTGAAAGTGGATCCAGAGGCTCCAATGAAAACACTAGACATAGCACAGATTGTTTTATCGAGCATAGCTTCCACCTGTAAGATAAAGACTTGATAAATGCATGTTACCGCAAGGATGTTTCAATAATAAAGATGGCAATTTCTGCTAGAAGGATTTTTCATGCAATTGCCGTATGAACCTTGTGCAGATTCTAGGACTCAGAATGAGTCATTACACGCTAAGATTAACTGGGCTATAACTCTCAATCTGTGCTGAGGAGTTCTCTCTTTTAAGGATTCAATAGAGATTTTTACATAAACAAATTCCCTTGCAGGAGTATAACAATTACATTACAGCCGCAAGGTCAACCGAATTATCCAGTAGAATTTAAACACCTAGAATATTTATCTAATGTAAGTACTGCATGCCTTTGATGTTTCGCTAATAGTTGGATGGCCAATCATCTTAGCAAAATAATTTATCATAGGGATGAAGCAAGCAAGGATCCCTAAATATTCTGATTTACTTATACGAACAGTCACTAGAGTTTCTTGTATCTGATGGTATGATGTCATTAATGAAAGAATGGAACATAATACGTTGTGAGTCCTCCTTCATTACAATTTCAAGTTTCCCTAAGAAAAAAGAAGCAAAAGAAAGAAAGGTTCAATGGTTCATGAACCGTAGATTAATTAGGGAAAGATACACTAATTGTATATCTTCAGTGAGATCAGACCAAGAGCAAATGTTTAAATCCTCCTGCCTTTATTATGTTTTGAAAAATACCAATGCTTGATGCATTTTCAATTCTTTAACATATTGGTCAAAATTCTGGTTATAAGAAGTGCAATAAACATAAAAAGGATGTTATACTCACACAACAGAATGAAGGGAAGAAAGGAAAAATAAAATGAACACAAATCTCACCTGAGAATCTCCCTCAATGCCGTGTCTGGATAACAAAGCATCCCACTTCTCGACTAAAGTATGAGATGGGCGTTTAAAAAGTGGCAAAGTTTTCCCATTCACTACAACTAGTGACTGCAACAAATCAGTTTCACTTTCAGCTGCATCAGTTGAGAGATATATGACAGGTGCATTGGCCCTCTCAACTACCCGAGCAATACATTCTGCTGCTTGAGGAATGGGATAGAAGCAACTAGGCTTCTTAACATTGCTGGAAAAACATCAGAGGATTGTCAGTGGCATCATGATGTCCAAGTATTCCTAGTAATCTACCCAAAAAACACAGACATGCACAGCATACTCAAAAAGAACAGCAGGCACTCCACAGCATGAGGATGCAAGGCCAAGAACTCAATTAATATCAACAACAACAACAACAACAACAACTAAGCCTTAGTCCCAAACAAGTTGGAATCGGCTGTATGGATCCTCAATAAAATAAGCTCAAAAGACACCAAAAAAGATACTCCAGCCTTAGGCCCCTTCCAAGATACGGATTTTACGTCTCCATTCAAGTCTGTCATTAATCAAATCCGCATCAAGATCTAAGGCACGTAAGTCTCTTGCTATCACCTCCTTCCACACAGTTCTAGGTCTTCCTCGACCTCTAGCCCCCTCAATCAATAAATTCTCACACTTACGAACCGCAGCATTATGAGGTCTTCTTAAAACATGCCCATACCATCTAAGTCTTCCTTCCCTCACCTTATCTCCGACATCCGCTGCTTGGACTTTTTATCGAATATGAACATTCTTAATTTTGTCCAGTTTGATATGACCACACATCCATCTTAGCATCCTCATTTCTGCCATACTCATCTTATGCAAATGTTGTCCCGATGGTTCCCAACACTCACTACCATAGAGCATCGCAGGTCTAACAACCGTCCTATAGAATTTACCTTTCACTTTCAGAGGTATTTTCTTATCACATATAACCCCAGTCGCACCCTTCCACTTCAACCACCCTACCTGTATTCTGTGAGCCACATCTTCATTTATACGGCTATCATTCTGAACTCAATTAATATCAAGGACATAAAATGGAAAAATTAAATTAAACCAAGCAAAGCAGTTGCATGCACCAAAACGTGGACATTCCGTTCTTACACACATATATGTTGTAAAGCAAGCTCGTAATATGCTATATATATAAAAACGAACTACATGTGCAATTTACTACATACAAGTAAAAGAACAGATAAACTATCCAATCCCCCAACTAAATCACCAAGAATATACTAGATCGCCTTTGGACCAAAGACTATGGACTTAATGGAGAACAACTTTAAACAATAACCTTAATCTTTGTGCATTGATCCCAAATCAAAATGTTAGGTGTTTAGAAATGAAATAAATAAAAATTTCAAGCAGGAAGCTAATTCCAGACAGCTGGCAATAACATACCAAATATAACAATTGTGCTCATAATATGATTGCCTAAGATTGACTTCCATCATCCACCATTTAATAAATCTTGCTATCTAAGTTGCTAGAACTGTTTACAGACAACAGCTTATGCGCTTTTTGCTCATCCTCCTAACATGGTGTAGCTTCTGTAAGATACAAGCTACTCTTACATGCAGAGAAATCTAACGTAATGAAATCACCCAATGCAATAAGCATAACCAACAGTAAGAAAAGCATGGAAAAGAAAGAGATACCAGAACTTCAAGAAGCCATGGCGACGGAAATGGAGGGCAATGAAGTTCTTCCCCAGGAAAGTTTGGATAAATCGTTGGGCAGTAAGCAATATAAGCCTACTTGGTTGAATCAAAGTTTTGCATTTGTGAGCAACAGGACCGCCAGGCTGCATCACCCACTCCTCCTCTACACCAGCAAAAAACACATCCCCAATAGCAATAACATCATCATTGGAAGTAAACTTGGCCTTAACATCCTGAACCATCTTTTTAGTTGGTTTTTTAACATCCTCCTTCCAAGGAGACTCAAGCTTACTCATTGAAATCCCCAATCCTTTCAACTTCTTGACATGGTCTTCATCTACGTAACACGGAGTAGGCGAAGAGAAGTAGCAAATGAACTTATCAATATGCACGTGATTCTTCCTCATTTGAACAAACTCTTCAAATGAGACCACCACCGTTCTTCCCAAACACTGATTTATATGTTCAATATCCAACACCTTACTATACTGATAATCAAATTTATAACTTGGTATAACCAAAACCCGATTCAACAAAGCTGCGAAAAACATATGCTTCTCCAAACAAATCAAATGATTACTCATCTGCCCAGATAAGCAAATTGCAAATAAGAACTTATCTGATCTGGGTTTCCAATCTATAGTCTTCCTCTCCGAAAACCTCGAGTCCACCTTCCTACACCTATCATAACCAAACCCAGAACCCAGAAAAGTTGCAGAAGCATTATCGGAATCTGAAGTAGATACATGTACATTTCCAGACTTATGAGGAGAAAAAAGAACATTCTGAATCTGTTTATTTAAAGAAATCTGATTGAGAAGAGCAGATCTGAAATTCTCAATCTTGAATCTCAAACCATCTTCATCCAAATTATTGAATAAAAAATCGGAATGGGAGCTAGAATTGGCATTAACACTTGAATTGGAATTGGAAACCGAAATGTTTTTCCCATTATTATGAATGGGAAACGACTGGTTCAATAGAGACAACAAAGAAAGCTGCTGTTGGCCAAGCAAGTAAAGTGCTTGCAACTCAGCCTCTCTCATTCGGTCAGAAACCGAATCGAGCCTAAGAACAGAGAGATTGGAGGAGAAAAGATTCTTTATATCGGCGGACAAATAAACGACGACGATTAACAGAGGAAGAAAAATGGCTAACAAGTAATAGTAGTACTTCTTATTGAAGTTACGAAAAAAACGACGACGTATTGAAGCTCCAACAAAGCGAAGCTCCTCAATGTGAAAAGTAGAAGAAGAAGAAGAAGAAGAAGATAAACGTTGAGGAGAAGAAGTGGGCAATGGTTGATTGTGATTGTGATTATTGGGGTGATTTTGTTTCCTCTCATTTTGCTCAATTAATATCTCCTGATCGTCGTCGTCGTCCGATGAATCTCTGTCCATTTTCATTCTGTGGGTAATTTGGAGAAATGGGTTTTGATTTGGGTAATGTAAAGACAGTGAATTTAAAGACTGCTAAGTGGAAGTGGCAAAGAGATGAGGAGAGGAAGACGAGAGAAGAAGGAAAATGAAAATCATCGAGCAGCAGTCGGTGGATAGAAGTTGGAAAAAAACGACCTCGTACCCGCTTTTTTTTCTTTTTTTAATGTTTCTCCTAAGTTTTTGGGGCTGTCTTAGTGGGCTTTGTTTGTGTTGTTGGGCTCAGATTTCTAGTCTTAATTTTGGGCTTGTAACGGCCCCGTTCAAATTAGTGATGGACTGGTCAGTGGTGGTATGTATGAATTGCGCTTAATGCTATTGAGGTTATAATCGTGATGGGAGAGTCAAGACTAGATTTGCTCTTAAACTTATGGCCCTCGCTAAATTTTTTGAAATTGTTATTTCTTTTATTAAGAGTTTTTAAGTTATTTTACAAAAATACATAAAAAAAATTTTAAAAATTATGATGTGTAAAAAAATCCTTATAATAAAAAATATATATATTATATAAATTTAATAAATTTATAATTTGATAAAAAAAATTTAATAAATTAAACAATATTTTATAAATTTGTAATATTGTAATTTTTTTCTAATAATTTTGTCAAAAATGCAAATTAGAACACTTGAAATCTCAATGAGTATTTATATAAAGAGAGGAGGAAGTTGATCTTGAGTTTATTATCAAAAAGAATATATATTTTTCTTTATAAGCTTTTAAAATTTTAAATAGTTTCATGTTTATTTAAAGTATTTAAACAAGTGACACATCTAATAAAAATAACTTAATTATTAACATATTTATTATTAAAGTTATTAGAAAATATAAAATTATAATATCAATAATGTTCATTGAAATAAATATTGATAACATAATAAATTATTTAGTTAAATTTGTTTATAAGTAAATATTTATAAATATGAAAATAATAAATTAGTCATTTTAGCTTTTTTTTAATTTATAAATTTTATTTGATAAATTTATAAATTTTTTTAAATAAACATAAAAAAGTGAAATTTAGAGTCTAATCTAAAATATTTGACTGTTTAAAAATTTTAATTTTTTTATTAATTATATATGAAAAAAATCTAAATTTAGGATAATTCATACTATATATGTATACTCGGCTAATAAAAATTATTAAAAGAGTAATAATAAAAAATACAACTAATCTTATTAGTCAGATGTACACGCACTCATTTCAATTAAAAATGTCTCTTCAACTTATACTCAATACTTAAATCGAAACAACTTACCCTTAAATAATTAATACGAAAAATGTTGTAGACACGAAGCAGAGGTGCATGTCTTACAGTTAACAGTGCAACCATTTCCAAGCAGTTGCGTGCAATAATAATTAACCAACGCCCACATTATAATAACAAAAAAAATGCATAAATCATTAAATCTCTGTTAATTACAACACAAAAAAGCTCGATAAAAATGAAGGGGGCAAAGTTGCTTGGCTGGTTATGGTGAACCCAAAACATTGCAGATAGAGTTAATAAGAACAAAGATCATCATCAAGTTATGTAGAGATTCATCACTAATAAAACTTCAAAAAGAGCTTCTGTTCATGGAACCAAACGACCTGTCACTGAAACCATCAATGTAATTAAGTTTATTTATTTATTTTCTCTATCAAAAAAAAAGTTTACTATTTATTATTATTTTGTGTGTAAATGAATTAGAGCTTTTAAATTTGCAGGAGGAGGAAGCAGAGAATGAGATCAACAAAGGGAAAGAGGAAAAAGAAAGGAAGAAGAAAGAGGTTGAGAAGATTGTGGATTCTAATGTTATAAAAAATCATTATGATGATCATGTTTATAAATCTTAATCAATTTATTAATTTTCTCTAAAATTTAGAAATGTTATTAATTATATATATGTTGGTTATTTAATTATTAATTAGTTGTATAATTTTTTTTAATGAAAACTAGTTGTATCAGTTTTAATGTAGGGATCAAATATATGTTTTAATTATATATATCAGCTTTCTTTACATATATAATGTTGATTTTCATGGATATATTGGATAGTTGTAATATAGGGAGATTTTCATTTCTATCTTTCTTATTGAAAAATATCTTTTTATTTTTTTATTTTTAATCTTTTCCATATTAATATATTAATTTATTTGGCACGAATTTAGATTAATTTGTTTATTTATGGGAATTTAGATTAATTTGTAGTGTAAAGTTAAATTAATTTATAACTTTTAGCTTATAAAATATTCGATGATTAAGATTTAAAAAAATATATAAAAATTAAATAAAGACAAAAATTCAAATTAATTTTTTGCTATTCATAATAAAAAATTGAATTAAAAATTTTAAAAATAAAGATGATGAAGAACTGTAATTTATATTAATTATTGCCACATTAGATTGAGGTGAACTTTTAAGATGCAATTCTAAAAGTAAATAAATTTGATGAAATGGGCTTGAGATCGGTTTATATCATTTGAAAGTGAAAAAAAAAAATTGTAATTAATGAAATTAATGAAACATGATGCAAAGAATTTGAGATGGTTTAAAATGTTAAAACTAAAAAATTAAGTCATATTTTATTTTAAAATTAATTAATATACTATACTTTTCACTCTAAATTAATGGACATATTTTTTATTATTTTAAATTATAATCTATTAATATATCTATTTATTTATATTTAATATTATTTATTAAAAATATTTAATAAATATATTAAATATTTCTTCCATTTCAATTTAAATGCCGTTTTAATTTTATTTTAAAATATTTAAAGTTTAACCGTATCAAAGTTAAATTTTAATATTATTTATTAATTTATCCTTTATATTTATATTATTATTAATGAGTAAAAAATTAATAGAGTATAAAAAATGGAAGAAAATTAATAGTGTAAGAAAATTAATAAAGTGTAAATATTAGAGAAAGAAAATATTAATTAAGAGTAAATTTATAATTCTAATTTTTTTTAATATGAGTAAAATTTTTTAAAATGATATTTAAAATAAAATGGAAAGAGCATTAAAAGAATATTAAGATGATACGTAAGTTATTTATATTTAGAATTTTTTTTTGTAATATTTATTTTTATGTGCTGTATTATAATTTAATTTATGGAGGAAGTCAGTAATCATATGTTAGGATATTATATGGATGGATCCTTTTCTGTTCTTTTCTTTGTTTTTTGGTGTTGAATTTTGCAATAATATTTCGTATTTGATATATAATAAAAAAAATTTATAAATTTATATTTTTAATAAAAATAATTAATTTTATTTAAATTTTAATAAAATGCAACTTACAATTTGGGAGGGATTATTATTAAGCACTCGCTATTAAATTTTAATTATTTTTTTTGTTAATTTTTAACTATTAAAATTATTATTACATATATAAAATGGAGCTGGTAGAGCGATCAATGAAGAACAGAATTGTCAGATTCTTTTAAAAAAATTTTATCAAACAAAAATTGGGGTCTGGCAATAAAAAGATTTCATTTTTACTCTCTCCATTTGTACCTAAATCAAATGGCGACTATCACCTTCACTGACTTATCCTCCTCCGCCGCCGCTCGGCTTCTTCCCTTTACCCGAACTACTTGCCGCAACCGTCATGGCGTTGCCTTTCTCCGCCGGTTGGTGGTTCCTCTCTCCATTTGCTCTAGCTCTCTCAGAAACCTCACTGCTGGTTCTTGTTCAACTTCTTCAACAATAGCTATCAATGGTATCTATGGATACCCACTTAGCCTTTTTGATTTCCCAGAAGAAAGAAATGTCCTTTCTGTTTTCAGCATTCAAAGTTTGGATCTTTTTGTAATTTTTTTTTAATATTATTGCTAATGTTTCATGACTGTTAGTGGTTTGGATTATGTTTCGTTTCTCTAAAGCATTTTATCAAACATGTGTGCTGTTTTCAATTTTCATTGCTTTTGCAGCTGCAATTGGTAGTGATGTAAGTGCTAAGGTGATTGATGGAAAGTTGGTGGCCAAGAAAATAAGGGAGGCGATAACTGCTGAAGCATCAAGGATGAAGGATGAAATTGGGGTTGTTCCTGGGTTAGCTGTTATTCTTGTCGGAGATAGGAAGGATTCTGCAACCTATGTACGTAACAAGAAAAAAGCTTGTGAATCTGTTGGGATTAGTTCTTTTGAAGTAAACCTGCCTGAAGATTCCACAGAACAAGAAGTGCTCAAGTTTATTTCAGGTTTTAATGACGATCCTTCAGTTGATGGCATCCTTGTGCAGTTGCCTCTACCTTCTGTATGCTTCTAAATTTGAACTTTTTTCCTTTTTCTTGTTAATTTTCTATGCTACATAAACAAAAGTTGTATTGATTAACATATGCTGAGTTCAGAACTTGCAAGGTTAGATAATGTTTTTCTTGAGTCTTTTTTCTTATTGGTTTAATCTTTTTTGGTTTTCAGCATATGAATGAGCAGACCATCTTGAATGCTGTGAGCATCGAGAAAGATGTGGATGGCTTCCACCCACTGAACATTGGCCGACTTGCAATGCGAGGAAGAGAATCTCTGTTTGTTCCCTGTACCCCTAAAGGGTGCATTGAATTGTTGCATAGATATGGTGTTCAAATCAAAGGGATGACAGCAGTTGTGATTGGTCGCAGCAATATTGTTGGGATGCCAGCAGCTTTGTTGCTTCAAGTAATTCATAATTTCCAAATACGCTAAACCACTTTCCCCTATTACTTCTATTAGTGGTATATGTTTTTACGTCTTTCTAACCTCTTGTTTATTGACTGGTAGAGGGAAGATGCCACTGTAAGTATTGTGCATTCTAGAACCAAGAATCCTGAAGAGATCACCAAACAAGCAGATATCATAATCTCTGCTGTAGGACTACCAAACATGGTGAAGGGGGACTGGATAAAGCCCGGTGCTGTTGTAATTGATGTTGGTATTAATCCAGTTGAGGTGAATATAGTCTCCACCTCTGATTGTATAGTTGCATTATCTTCTTTATACGTTCTCCTATCATTCTGAGCTTGTTTTTCTTCAACTTCAAAATATTATATTAGTTGTGGATATGTTGTTGATGTGTCAAGTGCCCTTGTTTTCGAAGGAGTGGGGGATGCCGTTGGTGTTGCAGAGTTGTTACTATTATTGTGGTCAACTGTTAAGCTCTCTGACTGTTTTTGTGTGTATCCTTGCATGTGCTAAAGGATGCAAAAAGCCCTCGAGGCTACAAGTTGGTCGGAGATGTTTGCTTTGAGAAGGCCTGCAAGGTTGCTTCAGCTGTCACTCCAGTTCCTGGAGGAGTTGGCCCAATGACTATAGCAATGCTCCTCTCTAATACTCTCAGCTCAGCAAAGAGGAGATACAACTTCCAGTGACTAAGAAAATTTCAAGATTACTGGTGCCGCTGGGGAAGAAGATGACTTCTTAGGGACTGACAGTTCGCTATGCTTTGCTTAAGCTTAGTTTTTCACATCAACAGTCTTTGAAAATGTGCTCCCACATTCGCTTCTTGGTTTACATTTAAAGAATAGGAGTGTCATTTTAGAACACAGTTTTGAGGCACTGTACTTGCCGAGACTTCTTGTACAATAAATGGTGGGAGGTCTCTTTACTGCTAAGTGTACTGTCATTTGTTCAAATTATAGATTTTCAATAAAGCCAAAATCTCAAATAAATCGGTCCTTTTGATTATTTTCTTGCTGTGTTATTCCTTCTAGGGACTAAATTATTCTTCCTAGAGACGACAATTTGAAGCAAAGATTATCTGAATTGGTTAAGCAATGGTGGACAGCAGTAGTACTATTCTTTGAAATGCAAAAAGAATATACTTTGCGTAGTGTCTCTCTAGAGATGGGGCAATCTATCGTTAATATCTAGCAACAAACCCATAGGGAACAACAGGAAAGACGGCTAATATCAATTGTGCATGCTAGCCAAAAATTCTTTTAATCAACTATAGAGGCTACATATAGCCATAACATGGTATGATTAAGGGTGACAAGCTGATATAAACAACTTGGTATGAAGGAGGATTTGCAGGCTCTTGGACCAAAAAGAACCATGACGAGGGATCACAGGTTACATCGTCCCCAAGTAGAGATGAAACTTGGTTGCTGGAATTTGGGATTTCAATACAGTCAATCTTCCTCTGTCACTTCAATAAGTCTTCCGCGAACCCATTTCTTGGTGCTGGTGACTGATGTAGAAGATGACTCCGCTTTCACATGCTTAACCTTGGATCCATTCAGTTGAGGTTTCATTTCAAGATTAAGATTTCCATTTGGTTCCAAGCGCTTCGGTGAATTCGAATGCTCTATAAGACTCTCGAAATTAATTGTAGGCAAACTATAGCCACCGAAGCGTGTAGAGAGAAGTTTGTTCTCGACATCCAGTATATCATGCAAGTTATTGAAGTTGAGGTCCTCATCCTTACTTGATGCAACCATTTTGGTCCCATTTGCTTCCTTTAACTCTGCTTGACTGGAGCTTGCATTGCCCATATCTGTTTCCTTCTCAACCTGGCCAGCCAATTCAGTTGGGGCACAAGAAGGGTCCATGTCATTCATACTAGAAGTGAGATGCCCAGAATCTATGGATTCAATCGACTGAATTGCTTCAGCTATAAGCTTTCTGGTTTCTATGAGTGAAGCTCGAGCGATGGGGCTATTCATTGCAGCAATCTCAAGGGCTGTAGCAGCCTTTTCAGCTTCAGCAATTAATAACCTGCAGCACATCAGACAACGAGCATAGTTTCTCCCAACTGAACAGTATATGTGGATGGAAAACTTAGATCATTGTGAGAAGAGTGATTATCATGAAACTCAGAAGAACTAGGCAACCGCCATCTCAACAATTTTCTTTTCCAACAATAGCTTATAAGAGCTAATGATATCAGTATAATTCTCTTAAGCACATTGGACCAGACTAGATTGGCAAAAATGGTGACTGGATAGGCCATGTTATCTCAATAACTTCAGCAGGTAAGTGAAATCATTTATTATTTGTGTTTCAAATTTTGAGCCAAAATTTCTCCAGGTGCAGTAGACTAACCTTGCACGTTCAATGGCTTCAGTCTTCTTGGAAGAAGTGGCAGCTCTTTGTGCTCTGATGTTCCTTATCATCTCCAACTTTGAGCTTGCCAAAGGATCCTTGTACAATGGTGTCTTACTTCTCTGCAACCCTGGCCGCTGAATTGGCTTTGTAGTGTCAATTCCAGAGAAATTGTCCATATCACTAGTTTTTCTCTGCGATGGGTCCTGTTTCTTTGATTGTTTTGGCCTTCGCCTTGACTTCCTTTCAGCCCCATCAGTTATGCCATGGTATTTTGCAAGTGCAGAGCAAACTCGTTCCCGATATGCCTAGTGTGACCATAAAAATAAATTAAAGGAAAAAAAAACATGCAGAAAAATATCCAGCTGCAGAGCTGAATCAGTTATAGTGTTTATTTCTATGTCACAATAAATGAACTGAAACTCAAAAATAATCTGTTGAATGTATATTGTTAGCAACGAAACATGCAAGCAGCAATCAATGAAAGGTTTGTCACAGGTTCAGGCAGACGATGTCATATGCGGACAAGAAACATGCAGAAGAATCATTTCAGAACTAGATATTTTGGATTAGGTCATAAAATATTATGCCACCTTTCTTGGCCGAGGATCCTTTCCCTATTTTATTTCAATTCATTTTCCATCATCCTTAATTTCACTTTCACCCATGAATTCAACAGACAGGGTTATGGTCCAATTTCAGAATTGATGCCCAAATCAGAAAGCATAAAGCAAGCAAAACTTCAATAAGTACTTACAGGATCAGCCCATTTGGCAGCAATAGCTTCCGCAATTTTTCTTCTTTGCTCAGTGGACTTTGGTGCTCTCTTGCTGCCCTTTGGCCTAGGCATTGTTTTCCTCTGTTCAACACTCTCCGCCCATTCAAGCTCAAGCTTTTCACATAAGATCTTGTAAGAATCCCACTGCAGCTCTTCCTCCCCAACACAGCCTCTCCTAGAAGCTTCTGCAATTAGGTTCTGCCACTGAAAATAACAAGTTTCTTGCAGAGTCTTCATCTCATGACGCTTTTGCCACCGCATTTGTACCCCAATTGCAATTTTCTTCCTTGTCTCTTCGCTGCACGATAATTACGAATATTCCAAATATTTTGTTATTTGGCCAGAGGAAAGAGCGGAAGTCAAACTTTTAAAAAATTAAGAACTTTTATCAATTATCAACGACAGAAATAAAAACCAGTACAGGAAAATTTATCAAGACCTTCTGCACAATATAGTTTGCTAACATTAGTAAATAAAGATAGCAATTCAAAATAAACTCTTGATAATGAGGTAAAATGGAATACAACGACTAGTTTGAGAGTAAGGCTTTGTTAGGTAGAGTTGGAATAAAATGGTGCAGCACCCACCTCTGAGCATGTCCAAGGTTGGCCAATTTCATCTTGATCTGCATGGCCAAATTTTACATTGAAAATGAGTAATCAGAAACGTGAGAAAAGAAATCAAGTACATTGAAAATGAGTAATCAGAAACATGATAAAAGAAATCAAGCAACTATAGATATTTCCTTCATTTTCAACATATGCACAATCTGTTAGCCAAATCATGTTTGAAGCCTTTCTATGAGCTAATGAAAAGTGTAAAACCTAGTCTATTAAGGCAACAACAACAACAACTAAGCCTTAGTCCCAAACAAGTTGGGGTCGGCTGTTGGATCCTCAACAAAATAAGCTCAAAAGACACCAAAAAAGATACTCCAGCCTTAGGCCCCTTCTAAGACACGAATTTTACGTCTCCATTCAAGTCTGTCATTAATCAAATCCGCATCAAGATATAAGGCACGTAAGTCTCTTGCTATCACCTCATTCCACACAGTTCTAGGTCTTCCACGACCTCTAGCCCCATCAATCAACAAATTCTCACACTTACGAACCGCAGCATTAGGAGGTCTTCTTAAAACATGTCCATACCATCTAAGTCTTTCTTCCCTCACCTTATCTCCAACATCCGCTACTTGGACTTTTTGTCGAATATGAACATTCTTAATTTTGTCCAGTCTGGTATGTCCACACATCCATCTTAGCATCTTCATTTCTGCCACACTCATCTTATGCAAATGTTGTCCCGTTGATGCCCAACACTCACTACCATAGAGCATCGCAGGACTAACAACCGTCCTATAGAATTTATCTTTCATTTTCAGAGGTATTTTCTTATCACATAGAACTCCGCCTGCGAGTATCGTAGTCGGTCTCAAGCCCGGATAAAGGAGGAGGGTTGCGGTAGGTTGGCGGCCAGTGTAAAAATTTTGCCAAACTTTTTATGGATCCTCAAAGCTATCATTATTAAGGCAAAGGAATCGAATTTCATTCAGAATATGAGTGAAGCAGGAAAGGGAAAGTCATCTTGGATAAGATAAATAAGCTTGTTGACATCAAGTATCAAATCAAAAGAGAAGCCAAAACGACCAAATTTCTCTAGGTAGATTCTATAATTTTTTAATTACAACACAAAAATTTTAGATGCCAAATCCAAATGCAACCACTATCAAAGCAATGATTCCTCTAGATGACTGAATTAGTTTCATTCGAGCATAGACCATTATGAGTTATACTGACCAATTCTCAGTAGTGAAGCCGAGAAAGCTTCATTGCATGGAGTAATTGTGAAAATGACAAAATGCTTCGACACCACCATTAAGATGCTAATTAGCAAATGCAAGTTAAATAAAGAATTATTTAAGGGTTTCATAAGGTCGGAAGGTAGTGTTTGCGGAATTACATAGGCAAAGGGATGAAATGGGGGTTTTTCTTTACACTGACTGAATGTACCCTTCATATCAACCTCTCAGTTTAAGCTTATATTAGTTTTGTCATTAGGACATTGGCTGTAATTATGAAGTATGTGTTGTATTTGACATGCTTTAATTCATGCCAAAAGATTATGCAAAAATATTCTTACATGACATCACCTTAGGATTCTGCATTGCAAGCTTTGTTCTTTCTCTAATTCGTTGAAGAGTTTCTGCACATGATCAATTGGTTATTCTATTATTAACACAGAACCACAATGCAAACGCAAAAATAAATCAGAAATCATGCTTAACAAGATATTTAGCCAACCCTCACCAGGACTGTGCTTCCTGCCTTTGTTCCACGGTACGTTTCCTTTATTTGCTTTTGAAATCCTCATTCGTCTCAACCGTTCTCTTTCATCCACTTCTTTCGAGTCTGCACTTGAAGACTCAAGATGAACTGTTGAGGCATCTGAATTAACATCAAGTTGTGCAGTTTCATTTCTCCTGTATCCATCCTTGTGAAATAAAGGCTTGGGTTCAAGGGTAGCAACTGCTTTGATATGAAGTTTACTCCTCTCATAAGCATTTAATTTTTTTGGAAAGAGAAAAGATTTTGATACAGGTAGAGGTTTCTTCTCATCCCCAAAGGTAAATGGACTTGACAAAACCTTACAATGACTAAGGGATTGAGCCCTAAATGGACTTAAATGGTTTTGCAAGGAACCCTGAGCAGTTGCAATATCTACGAACAAACACATTAAACACACCCATGAGATAACAATTGATAAAATTCACTAAAAATCCAAGAAAGGGCTAAAAAAATTCATTAATGTCAATTTATACAAGGAGCAGAAAATATAAGGTAACCAAGGCTAAATTCAATATGAACGCGACAAAGAAGGAATCTTTTTCGTCTGCAAAGTCTTTTATTAGTTAGTTGCATAACATAACAATGAACTTAGTGTCAAAACAAGTACACAAATACATCAAAGATTCAATAGCAAGCAAAAGGGTAAATACATGGGAAAAAAAAAGAAGAAAGAAGAAAGAAAGAAAACAGGAAATGAAGAAAGCACCTAATAAAGGCATTGATGAGAGCTCATTCAGCCAATCCAGGTAAGAAAATCTCAAATAAGAACAGAAAATGCATGAGAAAAAATCGGCCGGCCGGCCAGCGGTTCCAAAATCAGGGACCCATTATTTCATTTCTTGAGAAGACAAGAAGACTCAAAAGTTTTCTTCTTTCTGAAAGAGAGATTGAATCTCTGGTGAAATGCTTCCAAGAGGAAAAGAGAAGCACTGAGATACAGATTCATGAAAGAGAGGGAGAACCACAGACACAAATAGTTGATTACTAGTGTTTGGTTGGAAGTAAATTTAGGCAAAGGCGAGAAAAGTAAATTCAATTTCCTTTATTTTCTTTTATTTGGTATAAGAAATAATAAGATAAAAAATGAAAATAAAAGGAAGTAAATTTAATGTAAAATTAATTTCTTTTTTCATTTATTTTTTTTTCTTTGTTAAGGTAAATTTAATTTTCTCCCAAATTTACTCCCATCCAAAGATAGGCTAAGATAACGAAACGGCGAATAACATCTGATATTATTGTTACTATTCTTCGGGGAGTCCATCAACTGTGAGAATAACAATCTCTTCAAGCCTTTTTTTTTAAAGATATTTTAGGTACTGATATGGCCCCATGTACTAATTGGATAGGCCTGTTAAGCCTCCTACAACCCAATATCCATTTCAAATTGGGATATTTACAATACTAACTATAAAAAAGTTAAAAATAAAATTCTTCTCAAAAATACTATACAAAATAAAAATATTTATATTTTTATAAAATTTAGCTTAAATTTTTAAAAATATCTCACTCCTCATTTAAATAATTTTTTTAAAAAAATTACTTTCTCTCTCATTTCAAGTAATATTTTACTATAAAAATTTATTTTTATAAACTTTACTATTAAATAAATATATCTCCATAAAATAATAAAAATTAATATTTTAAAATATATTTTCAACCAATAAAAATATATTAATTTTTTTATAAAAAAGAAAATTTTAATTACAAATAATAAATAGTACTCATAAAATTAAAAAAAGATAAAAATATATAAAAATATATTAATAAATATCATTATATTTATTTTTAAATAAATTTTACATACTATAAATATAAAAAAAAGTTAAAAAATAATTTTATTGTGTAGATATTGCATATATATTGTGTATATTATGTAGATATTATAGATATTATATAGATGTTATAATTATATTATATATTGATTATGTTATGTGTATATTGAGTGCATATTATATATATATTGTGTGTATATAAAATTTAAAAAATAAAGTTTAAAAAATTAAATAAATTATATAAATATTATATAGATAATATGTACATGTTTGGTATATGTATGCATATATTACCGTTTATTTAATGCACATGTTTTATATGTTGTGTGTATATATATATTTTTGTGTATATTAAGAATATGAAAATAAGAAAATAATTATGAAGAAAAATATAAAATATTTAACAATGAAAATAAAAATTAACAAAAAAAACTTATTTTTAACATAAAAATCCAAAAAAAAAAAGAAGAAATCGTACTTTTGAAATAAAAGAAAATTGTGACATAGTTTTGAAAACCAAACCTTAAAATAAGTTATATTGTGTGATTTCCTCTGTCAAATTTAATTGAATCACAAAAGTGGTTAAAAATTCAGAAAATGCCTAAAAATAAATATATTTTCAAAAAATATTTTTTAAAATACTTAATTTTCAAATTTAGATCTTAAAATATTTCATTTTTAGAGCTATATATTTAATATATATCTAATATATTAAAAATATATATCATTTCTAGAAATATATATTTAATATATTAAAAATATATAAAATATACGATATTTTAAAAATATACATATAGTGTAATTTTTTAAAAAAAATTATATCAATAACATTTTTTAAATATAATATTTAATTATTTAAAATTATAATTAAAAATTTTAACTCAAACTTGTTAGGGATGAATTTTAAAAAATAATTCCTATTTGTTAGCCACTAATTACAATATAGTTGAATTAAATAATGATAATTAAAAAAAAAAAGTTAAACTATAACTATAATTTATGAATTGGAGAGTGTATTGTAAGTGATAAGAGATTGTTCTAATATCAATTTTGACTTTTTTAGTATGCAATTATGTTAATATTCAGTATGAAAAATTTTACAGTTATATTAACTCCAAATGAATAATTAAAAAAAAAAGAAAAAGAAAAGCTGAATGTTATGAATATTGATTATTTTGGCATATGCAAAGTATTATTTATCCCTTCCTCAAAAAAAAATTATTATTTATTCCCTTTATGCCATTAATGGGCTTTCCTAAATAATAATTAACCTAAATAACCAAAAAATAATTAAATTACATATTGCCTTTTTCTATGCTTTTCTTTATAGAGAGAGGGCAAATATCTTAATTCCAAATTCATCATTTTGTCTTAGCACCCACATGTAAAATGTTGACTTAATTAAAATTAAAAGCCCAAGATTATGGTAAATAATCATGAGGAAAAATTATAAAATTGAATTTTTTACATTATATTTTTTAAATAAAATTAATAAAATTTTAAATTGAAATCTTTCACATCTCATGCACAATGCATATCTAATTTTATTTTAGTATTGATATATAAAACAAAAAAAAAATATTAAATCTATTGTCAATAGAAATATACATTTACAATTAAGTTATATTTGGATGTACACATATCGAATTGAAAAATACAATAATATAAAATAAGATAAGAGTGAAACTTATACTTTAATATATAATATAAATTAAGCTTTCTCTTGAAAAAATTGAGGGGCAATCCCTATTTTTATGCGTAACATAAATGTAATCATTAGATAGATAAATCAATTCTAATTACTTGATGAGTTATATGATAGTGTTAAAAAAATAAGGATTTAAAAAAGGATTAGTTGATTAAAAAATCCTATAAATTGATCAAAGTCTTCCATTAATTTGTGTGGAATAGACCACTAAAATATTGAGAAAATAGGTCTTATTCAGGTATTAGCTCAAAAATTTGAATTTCAATTTAAATTAAATATATATATATATATAATATTGAAATCAAATTAGAGTGATAATCACCCACTTTTCTGGACTAATAATTGAGATTAAAATTTTAATTATCAATATTTGTTTCTTATAAGTTATGTGCTGGGAAATATAAAATGCTTATAATGATGCTTTTTCTTCTAAACAAAACATCTTTTTTATATGAATAATTAATTTTTAAATATGTGAGATTATTGATAACTAAGTATATATAAGTTTTTTTTGAAACTATATATATAAGTTATTTAATAATAAAGAGTCTGTTAAATTATTTTTTATTTTTTTCTTGTATATTGATTTTATAAATTTATGAATATTGATTCTCATATTTAAGAATTATAATATTAAATTATTTATAAACATTAAAAAAAGAATTATTCATTTATGATTTATACTTCTTCTCCTTGTCGTTATCATTATTTTTTTGAACTGTTATCATTAATTAATATATATAAACTACATTTTTTTCATCGTACTTGCAATTACATCATATTCATGTTAAATCATATATATTTTATTTATTATATGTATATGTGACGTTATTAATTTAAAAAAAATAAAAGAAATTAGCATAATATGATGATGGATATATAGTTGTTGGCCTAATAATATGATGATGGATACATACTTTTCAAACGTCATTTGAATTTGATAATAAAAATATTAATAAGCTATTATTTAATCTCAAACATTGCTTAATTAAAGGGATTGAAATTGATCGATATACAAATATATAGATAAAGTTGAAATTTATTTGAACAATAAAACATTTTTCATATTATTTAGTGTTTAAAGATGTATAGAACACGGAAATTAAGTCAAAATATAAAGGAAATTAATCAGATATATATCCTTGATCAAAATACTAATAAATTATAAACTCTAGTATCTTTAATTAGATTTTTTTTAGAAAAAAATATCATCTTAATTTTAAAAGTCCACTCATATTTTTAGAAACGGTTTTATTTTCTCTCGATTTTCGACTTTCATCTTCTCCTTTATATTCTATGTCGAAGTAAGAAACTCTCGTCAGTCGCCGTCAATCATTTTTTACTGTCTCTTCTCTCTATTTCTTTTTATTTTAGCGTTTTAAGGTCGAAGTTGTTGTCTTCTCCATTCTTTTCTCTTAACTGCAATTTCTTTACTGTTCATAACGCCGATCTGAAGGTATTTGTCCTCTCTCTCGATCTCTCTCTTGTAAATCGTTGTGCTTAATTTGACCGCGATAATGAAAATGTGTTTGTGGAATGTTTGATTTTCAGTGAAATTTATTATTTTAATGCGTGATTTTTGCTTTACACTTGTGGTGATATAAACGTTTTATTGATATGAGTTTGATATAAGTGGGTATGAGTTAGTATGCATATGATATGAGTTTGATATGAGTTTGCATTATTGATATGAGTTGGTATGAGTAAGTTTTATTAATATGAGTTTGAGATGAGTTTGATATTAATTGATATGAGTTTAAAATTAGTTGATATGAGTTTGATATAAGTTATTATGAGTTTGAAATTAGTTGGTATGATTTTGATATGAGTTAGTATAAGTTGATATGAGTTAGTATGGTATGACTTGTATGATTTAGTATAGTTGGTATGAGTTTGATATGAGTTGTTATGAGTTAGTATAGTTGGTATGAGTTCGATATGAGTTTGATATGAGTTGGTATGATTTTGATAATAGTTAGTGTGAGTTGATATGGGTTAGTATGAGTTGGTATAAGTTTGATATGAGTTGATATAAGTTTGACATGAGTTTGTATTACTGATATGAGTTTGAAATTAGTTAGGTATGAGTTTGAAATGAGTTGATATGAGTATGATATGAGTTTGTATTGTTGATATGAGTTGGTATGTGTTCTTTTGAGTTAGTATAATTGGTATGGTTTGATATGAGTTTGATATAAGTTAGTATGAGTTGATATGAGTTTGATATGAGTTTATATTATCCATATGATTTTGTATTACTGAAAAAATTTGAAATGTTATAGATATGAGTTAATATGAGTTGATATAAACATGATATGAGTTGGTATAGGTTAGTATGAGTTTTGGTATGAGTTGTTATGAATTAGTATAATTGGTATAAGTTTAATATGAGTTTGGTATGAGTTGTATGAATTAGTATGAGTTGATATGAGTATGAAATTAGTTGGTATGAGTTTGGTAAGAGTTGGTATGAATTTGTTATGAGTTGATACGAGTTAGTATGAGTTTGATATAAGTTTAAGTGAGATTGTATTATTAAAATGACTTTGAAATTAGTTTATATTATTGATATAAGTTTGATATGAGGTGGTATGAGTTAATATGAGTTGTTATGAGTTAGTATAATTGGCCTGAGTTTGATTTGAGTTTGGTATGACTTTGATATGAGCTAGTATGAGTTAATATGAGTTTGAAATTAGTTAGTATGAGTTGGTATGAGTTTGAAATGAGTTGATATGAGTTGGTATGAGTTTGAAATGAGTTGATATGAGTTTGTATTATAAAAATTAGTTAATATGAATTTTGATATGAGTTGTTATAAGTTAATAAATTTTGGTATAAATTTGATATGAGTTTGGTATGAGTTTGATATGACCTAGTATGAGTTGATATGAGTTTGAATTAGTTAGTATAAGTTGATATTGGTTTGATATGAGTTAGTATGAGTTTGAATTAGTTGGTATAAGTTAGTATGAGTTCGTATGAGTTTGATATGAGTTGAAATGAGTTTGAAATTAGTTTGTATTATTAAGAGGATTATGATTTTGTTACGAGCTATTGTGATGTTGACTTTGTATTTAAAAAGTTACAGGAAAAAATGGCAATGGGTTCTCATACTAGCCCATCTTCTCAAAGTGAGCAATCTCCCATATGTGGGGACAAGCCAACCACACTCCATTCAAGTCTAGAAGTAATGTTGTCAACTTCTCCTAAGGGCTGGAGCATAAAAAGAAGATTGTCTTGTGAATCAGGTGTGGCTGGTAAGATGAAGAAGGCAAGATTCGGGGTGTTCTTTAGTGACGATATTTCCATTGATAAGAAGGAAGTGGGAGGTAAACATACTAACGAAGAACGCATCGGAGTAAGTAATTACCAAATATATATTCTAAAGTACAACTTTATTTGAAAGTGCAACTTATCAATGATTGAGTAACTAAGTCAATAAAATATGTGTCCGGATGTTGATTATGTCATCCTTCCAAGTGATTGGAGGTACCACCAGATTAACAGGGTAGGTTGTGGATTGCAAATAATTCAGTTGATAAAGAACGTAATTTGTTCTGAAAAAAAAGGTTAGTATGATTTACAATGTATGACACATTGTGATTTATACTATCACAGTGTTCAATATGAATTTATTTATCGATAATATTATTTTATTATTTTAGTGTAGACGACTGTCTTTAAAAGATACAATATCAGCCATCTTCTTGGGCTTGATGAAGAAAGTTTTGATCATTGGTCTGAGCTCTTTCACTGGCTTTTCTTACACCAAGTTTCAAATGAAAATTATATATTTGATATGTTGTCAATATGAAACACCTTTGATGCTGATTTCTTAAGTTCGTTGAAGTCAGTCATTCTATTCAGAAAAATATATTCAGCACAACTACCAATATATTTGCCTATGCTGACATCAAATATCCCACTATAATATATGAGAATAATTATTTCGTCCATAAAATGGATTCATCCTCATATAACTTTTAAGCCATCCATCAATACTCTACAATCAGAACCATCAATATTAAACTCATATCAATAATAGAAAAAACTCATATTAATAACACTAACTTATATCAAACTCATATGTAACTACTATCAACTTATATCCACTCATATCAAACTCATATCAACGATTGCAACTCATATCAATAAAAATATACTCATTCCAAACTCATATCAATAAAAATATACTCATAACAAACTCATATCAATAACACTAACTCATATCAATGAAAATATACTTATATCAAACTCATATCAGTAAAAATATACTCATATCAAACTCATATCAGTAAAAGTATAATCATATCAGTAAAAAAATACTCATATCAAACTCAAATCAATAAAATTAAACTCATATCAAACTCATGTCAATAAAAATATATATCATTTCAAACTCATATCAATAACACTAACTCGTATCAAACTCATATCAATATTACTAACTCATTTTCAAACCCATGTAAAACTAGTACTAGCTTACATCTACTCATATCAAACTTATATTAATAACACTAACTCATATCAAACTCATATCAATGATAACATACGTATATCAAACTCATTTCAGTAAAAATATACTTATATCAAACTCATATCAGTAAAAGTATAATCATATCAAACCCATATCAATAACACTAATTCATATTAAACTCATATCAACGAAAATATATTCACATCAAACTCATTTCAGTAAAAGTATAATCATATCAATAAAAAGATACTCTTTTCAAACTCATATTAAACTCATATCAATATAAATATACTCATATCAATTATACTAATACATATTAAACCATTACCAACTCATATCAAATTCATATCTACATCAACATAACTCATATATATAAATAAATAAATAAATAATAGGAGGAACGAAGGAAGGCTGAAGATAAATATCTGTAACAATATCGTTTAAAAAAAAACCAAAAAATCATTCTAATTCATATCCAACACCTACATGCTTTGTCGACATCTTCTTATGTTAGCTCAAATTATATTTTTTCAAGGAAAAAAGAACTAACTCGATTTATATTTTTACTTGATTGAGACAAAATAAATTAGTTGCATACAAATGAAGCCGCAAAGTATATGGAATATTGGGCAAAGTGAAAGATTAAGAGGAGATCGACAAAGAGAAAAAAGAAAAGTGATCGAACAAAAGTAAAGAAGAGATATGGGCGGGGAGAAAAAAAGAGCCAAGAGTGAAAAAATGTGTTTTATTTTTATTTTTATTTTTAGGAGATTGAGGGGTATTTTTATTTAATAAGATCTAGTTAAGATTACTACATCCTATAATTTATTAGTGTTTTGTTTTAGGGTATATATCTGATTAATTTTCAAATATAAATATATTAAAAATTAATTTTAAGTTTTTAACGCAGTACTTATCGAGAAATTTATAACATCTGACACGCTCATAAATTTAATTAATTTTAGTAATTATTTTTAATTATTTTTTCAACTCATCAACCCACATTTTTTCAGCTCAATAATTATTTTATTATTTTTTCCTACCCTCGTTCAACCAACTAGTTTTCTACTTAGTTTGAAATTTTATTTTAGATGCAAATAGAAAATTTTTATTTTTATTTTATAAAAATAAAATTTCTCAAATATAATGTTTACATTGGGAGATTTGCATTATGATTATAAAAATTAGTAATATTTATATACATTTAAATTATGTATACATATAAATAATTTAAAATAACAGCAAAGTAATCATTTGAAACTTTTTTTGGTTCAAAAAAAAAAATAATTTGAAGCATTTTTCAATTCAAATATATCGACTAATTCAAAGGGAATGGTTGAACATACCTTAAAGTCGGCTCAGAGCTCTGTAAGCAGACTATATATGAAGTCTTAAAAGTCAAAGTTTAAACCTTATAGAATTTGATTTTTATATATAATTCAAAGCTTCTTAAAAGCTCATAATAATTTGATTTATTGTACAAGCCAAATTAAATTCATAAACTCTTCAAATTTCAAGATGTATTTAAAGACCATATAATATGGCCATGGAGGCATATAAATTTGGCAACTCACTTTTAAATTGCAATTTATATTTGTGGGGTGTATGTATAGTCTTTATTATTATTATTATTATTATTATTATTATTATTATTATTATTTTAAAATCAAGCTGAGTAGATCATAAAAATATTAAAATTCTCTTTATTAAATTTTAAAATAGTTATATATTTAGAAAATTAAACTCAAAACATGTAATAAACTAGAATAATTCATTAACAACTGATTTATATGTTCGGTAATTTTATTATTATTATTATTATTATTATTATTATTATTTTAAAATTTAATTTTTTTGAGAAATGGAAGTTCAATAAAATAAAGTTGGATAATTTATTTCCTAAAATTTTAGCATTATTTAAGGAATAAAATAATTTGAAACTATTTCACTCATATTCAAAATATTTTTTAAATTAATAAAATTATGAAATTTAAAATTATAAGATTGGTTTGATATAGTAAGTGAATGTTATTGTTTGAGTTTTTAAATTTTATATGAGATATTTAGTAAATGTAATATTTGGAATAACATTAAAATGCAAAACTTTAAATTTTAAATTTATAATATTTATATATTAAAATATAAACTAGCTGTAAATATATATTTTTAATAATAAATTAAGAATTAATTTTTCTTTTATAAATATGAAAAAAAATGTAGTGTTTAACTGTTTAAATTATTCTAATTGCTAAAAAATTAAATACCATAAATTCAACTAATAAAACTCTAAAAATAATTATAAAATATATAAAATAAGAAAGGCATATAGTATGGTGAAAATCATAATATCGAAAGCATTTTTTTTTTAAATTGATCCATAAAAAAACATTCAATTTGTTTTTTTAACCTTGTGGAGGGGATTTCCTAGAAACTTTATAGGAATCCAAACAATTACAATTTTTTTAACTGTGCTTCAAGTTTAAAATTTTCATTGTGATCACTAGATCCAAGACTTTTTGCGAGGTGAGGTGAAAATGGGCTATCAAGCTTAATAATAATAATAATAATAATAATAATAATAATAATAATAATCCGTCGGAGTTAGTCGAACGGGCTAACAACCCAGTCCACTAAAAAACTAAAAAGAGGTAACCTTTTTTTTTGAAAATAATAATAATAATAATAAAAAAGAATCTCAAGAAAAAAGAAATAGTAAAAAACCTCTTAAAAATAAATCAAGGGAACATGATTTGATTTCTCATCATTTTTTAAGATTCATAGTATAGATTGTTTGAAAATATGGTGCATAGGGACTTAAAATTCTTTATCTTATTATATATAAAAGGTGAATTCTTAGGTTGGATTCTCGTCCAAAACATATAATAATAAATAAACAAAATAATAATAAAATTTATTGTCTTATTCGCATTTTATTTTAAGGATATATTCAATTATTATTTTTCTTACTATATTTGATTATTTAATTAATATTTTAAAAAATTATTTAATTAATAAAATAAGTACAATAATTCAATTTGAAATTGAATTTTTGTTTTTAGATAAATTTGAAAGTTCAAAAGTTTTCAATGTTAAAAATTTAAATAAATTATCTACAATACATAAAAATGCAAGAAAATCATATAATTAACAGAAAATTATGAGAAAAATATGGTGTTTAATTCAATATTAAAATGTAATTATTAGTATTTAACGTTTGAATTACTCATACCTTAAAAAGAAGTGAAGACAAGAAAAAATAATTTTAAAAAAATGAAAATAGTAATAAAGAAAAGTAGTGCATGTGAATTCTATAATATCACGTAATGATGGCTGTTTCAGACATCAGACACAATTATTTATTCCTTCAAGCATGACCTTATGATTAAATTTATAATTTGAAATTTATAATTTTCTTTTGAGAATTTCTTCTAATACTATGTACTCTTCGATATATATATAAAAATAATAATAATAAATACGTCAATTTTTATTAAAATATATTTTATTTTTTATTATAATTTATAATTAATAAAAAAGAACTATATTTATTATAAAATAATTATAATATTTTTAAAAATTTAAGAGATAATATTTTAATTTTTAATAAGTCTATAAGTGATGTATTTTATAATATGATAAAGTATTATTGATTCCGTATTTAAAAAATATAAAAATATGATAAAATTAATATAAAAATAGATTTTTTATTCTTAACCGTTAGTTTTTAAAGTTGACATTACTAAATCTATATTAACAAATAAAATATAATATAAAAAATTTAATAATGAGATATGGATATAAATTAATACTAATTTTTGACTCATATAACAATGAATGATTAGCAAAAAAAAATATTTTTATAATAATAAAAAATAAATTCTATTTTTATAATAGAAAATAATAGAGGTATAAAGTTTATGAGTCACATCATAAAATTATGGAAGAGAGTTGTGGAATACCATTTATTGTTAGATACTTATATCTCCTCAAATTAATTTGTCTTTATGCATGATCGATAAGCTATTTTTCTTATAAGAGGTTTGATAAAAAAAACATAAAGAGATGAATAACAACTTACATATAGTTTTTATTGACTTAAAAAGGGCATATGACAGAGCCTCTAGAGAAATTTTATGGTGGGTCCTAAAGCGTAGGAAAATATCTATACGATATATCTAATTCTTGAAAGATATGTACGATGAGTCATCACCAATATTTACACTGTGGGAGGGGATAATAAGAATTTTTTTTATTTTTATTAGATTACACCAAGATTCAGTTTTGGGCCTTTATCTTTTTGTCTTGGTCATTGATGAGCTAACAAGATATATACATAATAACATCACTTGGTGTGTAATGTTTGCAGGTGATATTGTATTAATAGATGAGACTTAAGCAGAGATAAGTCAAAAGTTAAAGTTATAGAGAAACACTTTGAAATTTAAAGATTTTAAGTTAAGTAGGACTAAGACTGAGTATATGCATTGTAGATTTAATAGCGAGAGTACAGAAAGAGATGAAATTATTTTAAACGAAATAGCAGTACCTCGTAGTATTTATTTTAAATATCTTGTCTCTTTTTCTCTAAAAGATGGGAATTGTGAAGAAGATGTAAATCATAGAATTAAAACTTGTTGGATGGAGTGAAGGGGTGCTACAAGAGTTCTATGTGATTGAAAGATTCTAATTAAATTAAAAGAAAAGGTTTTACCGTACTGCAATACGGCCTGCGATGATATATGGTAGTGAGTGTCGGGCAATAAAAGGACAACACATGAGTAAAATGCATATTGTAAAAATGAGAATAATAAGATGGATACGTGGTCATACTAGGATGGATAATTCGCAATTAGTGCATTAGAGAAAAAGTGGGGGTAACACCTATTGAGGATAAGATAAGAGAGTATAAATTGAGAAGGTTTGACCATGTAAAATGAAGACCTAACGATGCGCTGATTAGAAAATCTGAACAAGTTAGAGCAGATATAGCTAAGAAAGGTAGAGGTAAGCCTAAACTGACTTGGTCAAAGGTGATAAAAAATGATCTTATGATGTTATATCTATCATAAGAGATAATTCTAAATTGTATTGAGTGAAAAAAAAAATTTAAATAGTCGATTATAATTGACTTAAAATTGAGATTTTGTCGAGTTGAGTTAGGCTGAGTTGTGAAAATAAATTCTAAAAAAATTAAATTAATTTAAAAGCATAAGTAAAACGGTGGAAAATACAATTCAACTTTCAAATAAAAAAGCGTCAAACGCCACGAGAAGAGTCAAAGAAGAAGGGAAGGAAATGTAGAAGAAAAACCCATTAACGAAACGCAGAATAAAGAAAGTGACAGTAAAAACAAATTCACAAAAGGTGAAGCCTTTATTAGCTTTCAATTTCATTGCTTGTTTTTAGACCAAAATTTCGTCATCTTCATCTCTCAAAGTCTAAGTCTCCATTATTTATTTACTTCAATTTCTCTTTCTCTTCTTGTATATATATTTATAACTTCATTTCTTCATTTTACCCATAATCAAAAAAATTGATCTTTATTGTCAAGTTCTTTTCCTTTTCTTCAGTTTTGGTCTGTGACTGTTCAAGAATCAAAGAAAAAAGAAGAACCCATTTTGGGATTAGCTGCATTTTCATAATTCTCATCTGGGTTTTCTTGATTTGCAATTTTTTTCAGAAGGTAAGTTTGTGGGAATCAGATATGGGGGATTTAGATGAGTCGACAACAGTTGAAATAACAGGGAAAATAATGGTTATAGCTATAATAATTCTATTTATGGTGGTGGTTTTTGTTCTATTTCTTCATCTTTATGCAAAATGGTTTTGGTGGCGGATTGAAGAGCCAAGTGGTCCACCACCTTCTCGCCGGAACCGCCGTCGCTTCGTTTTTACCCCTGGTCAAGACCCAGTGCGGAGAGGGCTAGACCTCTCTGTACTCAGATCCTTACCAGTAGTTGTTTTTCAGTCTCAAGAGTTTAAAGATGGATTAGAATGTGCAGTTTGCTTATCTGAAGTTACAGAAGGGGAAAAAACCAGATTGTTACCAGAATGCAACCATGGCTTTCATGTTGATTGTATTGATATGTGGTTTCAGTCTCACTCAACTTGCCCTCTCTGTAGAAATTCAGTAGCTCCATTACCAGGAAGTTCCAATTTTGATCATAATGATTTGCAAGAGGGTAGTCAGTCTCCAAGGGAAATTTTGGCTTCTGGGTATTCTTCAGAATCTCCAAATTTCCCCACAAATGTGCTGTTCTGGGGGGATCAGACTCAAGTAAGCACTGGTGGTGGTAATGGTGCTTTAGAAGAAGGAACTTCAAATCAAACACCTTCTTCTTCCTCATCTTCTTCTTCTGCTGGGCAAGATGAGATGCTTGTTATTGATGTACCTTTGCAAGTGCCTGAAAATTTTGCAGAGGCCGAACCCAAATCACCAATGCCTACACAAAGATTAAGGTCATTGAAAAGGCTTTTAAGCAGGGAAAAAAGGGTGGTTCCTAGTAGCTCGAGTACTTCTGCTGATGTCTAACCAATGAAGAGAAGAAGATATATGTATAGATAATGAAAGAAAGTGGCTGTCTTACTGAAGAAATTGCATTATCTTGACGTTGAGTTCTTGATCATCACTTGTCATTGTTAAAGAATCGGTGCTTCTTTTAGGAGGTAAAGGAAAAAGATTCTCTTTGCTTGATTTTGCTCATTGTTGTATGATTCTTGATACTGAGAGATGGCCAAGTCTGTTATGCAAGATGTTGCTGTTAACTGTATGTATTTAGGCAAGATGTTGATGGTAACTGTATGTATTTAGAACAGATTTTTAGGAAAAAATGTTGGAACTGGAAATATTGTTTGGGTAGAGATCATTAGGGTATTAGGCAAAGCTTCTCTGTTTAAAGAAGATGGAGCAATCCATCTTTTACAGAAGATGTATTTCTGAAACATTCTTGTTTCCTCAATATTGATTCATCTGTTGTAGAGCTGTTAATCATTTGCTTCCTTTACAAAAATATTTACATGCTATGGATTGGATTTTTTTTCTTTCAAATTGTTAAACTACATCAAGTATTAAACAAGATTCGATTTGATCAAGAATAAAGAGAACTGGTAGATAAATCTATTGTTTGGTTTGCAGCCTTAGGCAAAATACAAGATAAAATACAGTGCTGTGGCCAAAGCATTTTTATTCTTTAGGCTTCAAGATTTTAAGTTTGGTAGCCAATGATCTACCAAAAATGGCATCCTCCATTCCAAAATACTATTTTCCGGAAGATAATATGCAAAATATTCATCCCAAATCAATTAAATCTTAATCACAAGATAAGTGAGATTGTTTATATGGATTTTTTTTTCACCTGGAGCAATTTCGGATACCATATTATATTCATCCCAAATCAATTAAATCTTAATCACAAGGTAAGTGAGATTGTTTATATGGATTTTTTTTTCACCTGGAGCAATTTCGGATACCATATTCGGAGTGATGTAGATTGATAAGATCAATTTGAATTAGGTTACTCTTATGTCTTCTAGTTATATCTACCTTAAAATATTTAGTATTTATGAAGGTGCAAAAGATAAAATGCAAAATGAAAAGAGAAAATTATTTTTCACTATAATTTAAAATCCATTTACTGTTAAGTTTGCAGGACAAAATGAAGGCTACGTTCCAAACTATTGTAATTCAAGGCGACTGTTAATCTTTGTGTCACTATCAACAGTCAGCAGAGTTGATCTGATTGGAAACTCAACCTGTAGCTTCCTTCAATGGATGGTCCAAGTTAGTGGCCTCACATCTTTGTCAAGCCTGAATTGGCTCCAACTTCCTCCAAATTATTGGCAAAATATTACAAGTCTTGGCCGCGTAACGTCTTGGTCACTCACTGAACCTACAACTGCAGACTTTCATCTCTTAAAGTCATATTTTGCTTTTCTTTTTTTAGTCTCTTTTTCCTTTTGTATGTCTAGTGGGAGACTTCCTTAAGACGTCAGGACAACATTTGAATATTACAGTGAGGAAAATATAACATAGAAACTTCTATGCTTCTGTTTCCAAAATGACAAGCTCCAATTTGTATGATCAATTAAGGATAAATGGGTTTTAGCACTGTGCACTGGTCGGATTTGAAGCATTTTGCAAATGGACCGAACCCGATGACTGAAGGGAAATTTAAAATGAAGCTCGACAATCACTCGACAATCATAGTAACTATGGGTGTGTAACTAAAATATGGCGATCTTGCAAGGTTATATATGCTGCTATGCATCACTCAATCACACAAAATATATTCAAATTTAGACCAAGATGCTCCAAGAAACCAAGGATCTGGATTGAACTTTCAGTAGGTTACTTATTAACAGTTATTCTGAACATACAAGTAGCTAATCAAACATAAAAAACACGGCTAATCTTCAATGCTAGATTGTATTTCTATCAGGCAATCCAATTGTATTGACATTACAGCTAGTCCAGATTCTGATTGTTTCAGCCTGTTCAAATGATATATCGATCTATCGACTTTCTTGCTAATTATCATTCTCCATTGTCAATCAGAAAAAAATAATCTTATTGAAGCTCTCTTGCACAGTTTCTTCATTGAAACATTCATGTCACCAAATAAACAGGTCCATAGGCTTTGACACCATGAGGATTGTTAATCTGATCAAGACACATATATGGTGTCTCATTCCCTGTTCTCTTTGTAGGATTGAAAAGGTTAGTGAGTGGCCCGGAAGTTAGCCGCCGGTGCTTGGCGTTGACGAATCTGCCACTCCCATATAGTGGACCAGAAACATGACCCTTTCTTGGATTTGAAATGTGAGACTGAGAGCGATCTGCAGGTACCTTGATAGCTTCATTCTTTCTGTTATCAGACTTCCACCATTTGAAAAGAGAATTTTTCCATGATTTTTTACTCTTTTTCTCTTCTTCTGTTGTTCTTTTTCCAGCTTCTTCTGCATTTGATATTGAGTTCTGCAGATTCATTTCTCTTGCATGCTGTCTTGCTTCTTCCAAGAACTGATCAAAAGCAACAAACAAATAAAGTACTGTTGAAACATCAATATCAGAAAAGTTTCACACACATAAGGACAAGCTTAGTTTTGTAGATCAATCCTTGTCTTTACCCATATCACATCATAGAATTATCTCAGCAAGAAACTTGGAAATAGTTCACAAGCATAGGCAACAAACAAGTACTTTTCCTTCTTAAGAAGATAGAATTATCAATTTTCGGTTGATAGTACACAAAGATACTGTAATTTCTCCAACAATTAGAAGAAAACAGGCATATCAGAGAACTGAAATAGTATAAAGGTTGTTTATTTACCTGTGTAAAATCCACTTGAGGATCAAACTCATAGTCACCATAATCACTTGATTCATAGTTTGGGTAAACAGGAGACTTCTTCATTGTTGCCTGAAATTATATTGGAATTAACAGATAAACTAATACCAAGATTAGAGATAATTATATAATAAAAAAATCACAAAGGAAGCATCCATATGAAAAAGTAAGTTATGTATTTGTAAAGAAAGAAAGAATGGGAAATAAATGAAAATATAGGCAGTTGGGGATGATACTAAAGGAAGGGTATGAAGAAGTGAAGATCACAATTGTCTACTTTAAATTGTTTCTTTAATAAATGAATGGTAATAAATAAAGAGAAAAACTAATGAGCTTTTGGTTCAGTGGTAATGGAGTAATTTCTAAGACTACGAGATCTCAAGTTTTAAAACTCTAATGAGAGCCTATAAACTCAACCCACCTTGACTGAATTGAGTCTTTCAATTAATTAATATCGATTCTCTTTTTTCACTCTATAATATTATGGGGTTATATTTTCGAAAAAATATAATATCATAAAATCATTTTAAATAATTTTTTTTCAAAACTATGAAAAGTATAAATCCAAATCAACTCGATTCTTATTTTTTAAATTAATTAGAATTTGATTATATGAATTCTCGGAAGATTATAGAATATATATATATATATATATATATAATATTATAAAATTATTTTGAATCAATCTGTTATAAAAGCCAAATATATCAAAAAGAAAAAAAAAGGGAGAGAGAGGGAATGGAAAGAAGATCCTATAAAATATAATCATTTCAAATATGCTATCTCTACTAATGCAAAAAAGGCAATGGCCAACCACCAAACTGATATTTTATAAGAAAAAATTGCAGAGTAAAGAAAGTAGGACCTCATTGGTGGTTGAAATGGCATTAATACTTGGGAATATTTTTTTATTAATTATATTTCGAATTCCAATTCCGTACTTAGATAATTGAAATAGCATTGTAAATGCATTCCATTTATACTTAAATATAGATTAATAGATTACTAAGAGTTAGAATAGAATCAGACAAATATCTGGCCAGCTAATAAACTTTAAGAAAAGAAAGAAATTGGAATAATAATGATAGCTTTGCTCTTAATTTAACTCTACTTATTAAAAGGCAAAAAAAAAAAGACTAAAAAATTAGCAAACAAGTTTAAGGATTTGTTAGCAGCAATCATACTTCAAAGACCAAAACCCTCCTTTTGCACCATATGAATATGAACTTCCAGTTAGGTGTTAAAAAAGATTACAATTAAAAAAAATAAGAGGAGAAAGCTACTACTTACTGACTAAATAAGAGAGAAATGCACATAAACTTTAAAATAATGATACTCACTCTAATTTAATTTTCATCTCAGATTAATTGTATGTGGCTATATAATTTTTTTTTTCACTCGAAGTTATTATAGATTACATCATTAAATAAATATAGAGTTATGAGATTATTTTGAATCTTTTTTTTTATGCCAAGGTAATTTGGCTATGCTGAGCCAAAATTTAGTAAAAAATAATAATAATTAAAAAAAATAATTATGGTATAAGTAACAGAGACATAAAAAGGATCTCTATCTCTCTCTCTATTTAGGTGCCGCATGTTTCGCAGTGATTGAGGCTTTCTTTTCCTAAAGTTCTGGGAGGAAAATGCCTATTGTTCAAGTCAATCAATAATAAAAATAACAGCATATACACCGAGGTATGTTAGATTTTTATTTTTTTGTTCAAATGGTTGAGTTTTTATATTTTTTATGTGGAAAAATTATAATGTCACTTTTTTTTAATATGTCACTGTTTTTATATATTTTTTGTATATAATATATATATATATATTATATGATATATATTTATATTTTTTGTATAATAAATATATATTAAGTGTATATCTAGAAGTATATTTTTAATATATCATATGTATATTTTTAAAAAAGGAATATTTTTTAAATTTAAAAATTAAAAAATAATATTTTTTAAAGAAAAATGAATATTTTTGAAAATAATTTTATTTTTAAAAATATTGAATTTTTTTTTACATCTAATATATTTTAAGAGCAAGAAATCAATCTTATAATTAACAAAATATAATTGTGTACACTAGCATTCACTGTTTGAGTACAGCTTTGGCTCAAATTTCGCCAATCATTTTGGCGAAAAGTATTGACTTCCCATTGAATCGTTTATCTTGCCTCACTTCTTTCCCATTTTTCCTTTGAATGAGATGCAAATTTTAAAAAAAATTAAAACAAAACAAAATAAAGCAAAAGCAAAGACTGAGTTAAATCTCAGCAAAATTAAAGATGGAAAAAAGAGTCGAACATTAAAAAGAATTGGCCCCCATAATCCATCAATCCTATACAGTTAACCTAGAAACAATATCATTAGCAAACCACCAGGGCATGCATCATAGCTTTCATATTTACAGACAAAAGCTAAACAAAAGAACATGGTTTCGCCTTTCTCTTTCGGCTGATCCATTTTTCATCGAGCAACGAATGAATCAGTGACAACAGCAGAATGTCAAGATTACAAGGGCAATCACAGTATCACACAGTTTCTGCTAAGATTTAGTAAATAAAGCCATAATCAAGTAACTTTTTAGGCATTAACTAACAAACTTCCAACAATGTCATGAAAAAAAAAAGACCCGAATGAGCCTTTTCAAGCATCAACCTCTATACAAGTTCTGTTTAATACATGACAAACCTAGAGCGCATTATCCGAGTTCTTTGACTAGCAAAAGTTTGTATTCTGCCAACTGTTCTAAAAGATATCAGAGTTGAAGCAGAGGCAATGCCATTACAATGCCAAAGATGGAAACAAGCAACAACACCAGCCATGTTGGGAATGTCTGCTTCCTGTTTCTTCTTTGGCCATTTTGTGTATCCACTCTTTTCACATCTCCTCCCAAAGAATTATCAAGTTTTTCCGATGAAGATCTGGATTTCTCCTCCTGGGACACATTTGGCATCACCTGCTCTGAGATAATCTGCTCAGAATGCTGCTGCTGGTTGTACTTATCCACATACTCGGGAAACAACTTCCTAAATGTTGGCCTGCTCATAAAAGTATACCAATTAGAAAGAGGTGACAAAATGTTGAACAAAGTAAAATATTGTATTGTCACCCATCTACTTACTTCTTACAATTGAAAGCAAGAGATGCCTTTGCCAGACGTTGCTTCTCGGCAACAGTCGTGTTCACACCGCCTGTGGTAGGACTATTGTCCATCTGCATAAAAAAAGATTTCATCCTAGATGAAAAAGCAACTCTTGACAATGCTATACAAATTTCAGGTATGCTTCAAAGGCTCCAATAGGATGCCATAGCATTAGGATCAGGGCCCTGAGTTACTAAAAAATGAAACAAATACATAACTAGAGCATTCTTTAATCAATTACATAACTAGAGCATTCTTTAATCAATACAGTGAAAACAAAGTAAGATATCAACCAATCCGTTGAAACAACAGACCCACACGACAAATGGGATTCCGAAGCAAGACACCACCACCCTTGAAATCAATTGATAAACTAAATAGTTGTAATGAACTCACCATGAAGGAAAGAAGCCCTGTAAGGATGCTGCATTAATGGAAATAAGAATGTTAAGGAAAGATCTACAGTAACTGCTGCTTTATCTTAAAAATAGCCAACAGGCAAACAAAGAACCAATAAAGACACACTGAATATCAAATTAACTGAGATGCTTCAGACCTAGAATTTGTCCTACCTTGATGCAGACCACATTGGGTTCCAACTTTCTGGATGAACTACAATGCAACAAGGTCAAGGTGAAAAATAAGATCAGTTAATAGTGGTATCAATTTTGGTTTTCTACAAATAACATTCTAAAGAACTTACAATCACTCATAGATAAGCAGATTTTCTTTTGAGTTGAGAAGCGTCCATTGGGAGTGATCATACTGTCAGTAAATATTAAAAAATTAGGAAAATCACCAGAAAGTTCATTTCCCTTTTAAAAGGAAACCCCACAGAAATTCTTGAAAAAAGATAAGCAGCAAAAGAGCACATTACGTGATTCCAGGAGGCTTATAGGGATAATCAGGAGGGAAGTTGATCTTTCCATAGTAGTATCCACCTTATCACCACAATGTTCAGAGATTCCAATTATAGCAATCAAAAAATTCACATCAGATTTCCAATCGAGCTAGACAACCATTATCGCAAAATGATATAGGATTGCATAAACACCATATGAATAACAGAATTAACAAACCTGCAAAAGGTGTTCCTTCACTTCCCTCCAACACATAATCTGTATTGTTGAAGTATAATAATCAGCAGTTGAGTTTGTGATTTTGATAATAGATGTAGTCAAATTGTTTGCTTCCATCTACGTTCATTAAAAGTACCATGGTGCCTGACCATTATTTTTTGCATTCCTTTGATAAATTTGATTGCATGCCAAAAGGGTAAAAAGCATAGATTACCATAGGAACAAGCAGCCAGCCATTGGATATAATTGTTAAAATTAATAATCTCCAACTCCATCCAGTGGATGGACACTCAATCACATCATATGCATATTCACTCTATCATCATTTATATAAGACGTGCATGCTTCAGTACTTCCAAGTGCGCATAATAGATATTAACAGGGAAATCTACCATAACTAAATGCATAAGTTTAAGAAATGATGCAAAGCAAGTTTTACACAAGTTCTTTATGTGTATGATGCAAATAATCAACTAGCCATATTATAGAGATTCTTACATCCAGAATCTCAATCCAAGGGCTGAATAATCATTCATATCATGTGCTTGTTCACTTCATTTCATTTTTCCACACAAAACATATACATGTATGCCCACTTAATATGTTCAGACCCTTATCTAGGGGGGAAAAAGTATACTTAAAGAAGATGATGAAGATTAGCATGAACTTACGCCATTCAAGAATGTCACTTGAGGAAGGGCGCGCAACGACATGGGAAACTGGCTCCTACATTTAATTTATAAACATAGTCAGGTAAAAGAACAAGTCAAACAAAACTCCAGGAAAGCATCAATAACAAATTGCCTTTAATTATTTTAAATTTATTTCAAAAAGGCTAATAAGCCAAACAATGGGAGAAATTCTTCTTATTCTTTATATATGAATATATTAATCCATGATTCATGACCAGATAGAAGATGCATTCCCATGAAATAACTTAGTTAGGAAAGGGGGAAAAAAATCCTCAAGATATGATGCAGACCAGACCAAGAAGCAAATAAAACTTTGCAATCCATCATATGGGACTAAAATATGATTGTACTATTGTGCCATAACTTTTTGTTGAAATCCCTCCCAGACAAACAAATATAACTGTTACCAGAAATAAAATAACAGAGACACATAAAGAAGATGCTATGCTGAGCTATAACCATGAAGACAAATAACATGAATAGATAGCAGGCTCACAGCAAATTCAATTTGGGGAAAATGCATAAAAACGTACTTTACATAGTGCTCTATATTCCTTCTGAAGTCGCTTGACACACCATTTTTCAGCCATCCCACAACTTTAAATTTGAACTAGTTGTGCAGTATAAACAGTACAGCCTTATCCTTAAGTATTCCTTTTGAATAAATTCAAACTCCAAAACCAAAATACGTTGGTTGCTACGCAAAAAGAGAGAATAATAATAATAATAAATAAGACACAATAATCTCATTAACAATGTTTGCATTGCTTCATATCTCCAAATTCAACAAAAAAAATTGAATAGAAAAACATTGAATCCAGAAAAAAATTCCTTACAGCCAAAAATTAAGGAAATGCCATATAGAAACACTTAATTATTAGGAACTGTGATTAATAGAGCATATATAAATATAGATAATCCAAATGAAATCAAAATTAAGCAAAAACCCTAACCAATTATGAGATCAATATAGAAGGCATAAAAAACGATTCACTTACAACCGAAGCTTATGGATTAACCAATTCGCATCTACAAAATGAAGTAAAAAAAATAAGTATAAACCAAAAAATACAAATACAATACCGTAAATATCGATCTAAAACACCGATCGAAATGCTCGAAATTTTTTAAAAAAAAATAAAGTTAAAAACGGATTCATAAATTATAATTATATAATAGAGAAGAAGCCATTACCGTTATATAATTATTATATGTGAAAAATCCGAAGAAGACAGGAAGGAGAAAGCGAGTCAGAAGAAGAAGAAGAATCGAACAAATATAAGAGACGCTAATGAGAAATTGTAAACGAAAGAGATGGATTTAGAAATTTTACCTGTTTATTGAAATTTAATTATATTGAATTTTTCATTTTCATATTAATTCATAAGGCGTTTGTGATTGGTCTGTCACCGGTGATAAATGACGGGCACAACCACTTAGTAGATTCTCTAAACGGAAACGCGTCGTTTTGTAGTAAAAAATTATAATAAAACTTTCTGGTTTGAAACTGACTGGGTTGGGCCTTATGAACAAAAATCCAAGTAAAATTAAAAATAATTTTAAATTTATTATATTTATAAAATATTTATTAAAATATCAGAATTTATAAAATATTTATTAAAATATTATATTTTTATTAGTTTATAATATGTTTATAAATTTTACAATGAGTTTACAATTAGATTATAATAAATTTATAAATTTTACACAGTTTATAATGAGTTTATAATAATTTTATAATAAAATGACTAAAATATTTTTAATAAAAAAATAAAAATTTATAAAAATATAATAGAGGGTGTCATTTTTCTGATTACAAACTTGACTCGTACAAAGCGGATTTATTTGCTATTTGAATAAAGGAAATCACAATTTTCACAATTTTTTATTATTAAATTTTACATGTTTTAGTAAGAATTTTTTTAATTATTTTACAAAATATATAATAAAAAGTTATCATGTATATAAATACATATTTTAAGAATTTAGTAAATTTATAAATTAATAAAAATTTATGATAAATTTGAAAATAGTGATAAATTTTATAATTTTTTGTCAATTTTTTTTAAAAAAAACTATTTAAATATATAAATATTTATTATTAAATTATAAAAAATTATAATAGTGTCACTTTTTAATTTTTTAAAATATTTTTTAATTTTTGTATATTTTAATATATTTTATGCATATCTATATTATATTATATTAGAAACTTATTTAATATATATAACTCAAAAGATAATAAAATTTTAAATCTCAAGTTAGTTAAGATTACCTAAATAAATATTCTTTTTTTTTTATTATGTGCGATTTAAGATTACATTTTAGAAAAGATACAAAGCTATAAAATTAATTTTTTAAAAAATACATGTCTAAAAAAATTGGTCATTTGAGATTTTCTTATAAAGCATTGTGTTCTAAATGGGATAAATGGAGAAAGAGGAAAGATTCAAGAAAACATAAAGAGCTCATTTCAAGCTGAACCAACATCTGCCTAACAACAGCTGTTAGTACCAAACATGTTATGGAGACTTTAAAAAAGGATCCAAAGACTGTTCTTGAAAAACTAACTTTCAGAACAGAAATATAATAACCTAGTCATTAATACTTAGCTCAAAAGAATTAATACTATCATCACGTGATTAACCACATGATCTTTCTCATAATATATGTCATCAGTTATCGATATCTGAAGCTTAGTCAGAGACATTAACTTGTTACAGTCAAACTATAGCACATGATCCCACTTGACATCAGATCCCAATTTAGATTTTTATGAGTTTCTACTTCACCGTATAAGTTGAGAGGTAGTTCAACAATAAATATGTAACTATAGTCTACCGATAAATACATATTTTCTTAGATAATAAATTTAAAATCAATTTTTACTTATCTAAAAATAAATTTTATTTTAATATATACTTTGAGATATAGCCTAACGATGAATACATATTTCTCTATTTTCAATATATATTAAATATTAAAAAATAATACCTTAGCATACATATTGAAATATAATCCAACAATAAATATGTATTTATCTGAATAATAAATTCAGAATCAATTTTCCCTCCTCTAATATATATTAAATGTAAAAAAAAAAAATTGTGTTTTGCTTTAGTATAAGGTTAGGTATAAATCATAACACTATTTAAACGATTCTTACCTCTCTCCATATTCACTTCATTGTATATTGCAACTTAGTTTCCCTGCTAAACCATTTCAAGAAATTCAAGTTAGCTCACACAAGAACATTATAAACAGAATGAAGACATACTCTATATCTATGGCTGCTCTTGTTCTTCTGGTTTCAGTTCTTGTATTTGGTTGGTTAAACAAGACTCAAGTAGAGGCTCGTCTGGCAACAAGAAGACCTCCCTCTTCAGTATCAGCCATGGCTTCTTCAACTACTCAAGCTTTCAGAGCACAAGCTGATAAGAAAAATCCATTCAAGCAAGTTGATTCCAGCTTTAGAAGAATACCTCCAAGCACATCAAATCCTACACAGAATAAGTAACATCTTTGTGCACTTTTCAAGCGTTTCAACAATTGAAAAAGCTTTCTTTTAGTTTGATTAGATACTCTGTTTTTGTACCAGGTGCACACCTCCATTAGATGGCTGAAGGAATACAAAGTACTATACTCGAGAGTTTTTGCAACATTCCTTGAACTTTTTCGTTTTTCCCTTTTCGTTTTTTAATTTGTTCTTTTAATATACTCTTAGCTTATGTAGAGTAATGCAGTTTAGTGTTCTGTTTAAAGTTCAAAGGCGCAAGTGTAATAGCAGTTCACAGTTTTTGCTGCCACAAACCACTTCCTGCTATAAAATATAGACTTCTTGATTTCTTATGTATAAAGCTTACAGTAATTTCCATGTGTACAAAACCAATTACAGATATTCAGAAAGCAAGAAGAAAAATATAATAAAACAAAATTGCTACTCGAGAATATCGCAAAAAATTGCCATTTCTATAATGCATAATCTGGAAAAGCAAAAATAGGCGTTAGAATTACAAGCCTGAGCGAAAATCAGCAAATGCACATCATCATATTTTTAACTTCTTTTTTGAAGCTTTGGTTGGCTTATTTTTTCTATGCCGTTTCTTCCCCTTCATTTCAACTGATAGGAATGGTATCTGCTGTTTGCTTTCCTCTGTTTTCTTAGATGTCCCAATAATCTCAGAAGAAGCATGACCCTTTTTGTTTTTAGCCATGGCATGTTCGACATATCTCTCAGATGTTAGATGATCATCGATCTCTTTCCTCATTTTCTTTAATTCTTTTGGGTGTGATTTATTCTTGGAAGCTTCAGCAAGGAAGGAGTCATTTGTTGAAGCCTTGGTTTTCTCTCTTGATCCAAATGCAGCATAAAAATCTTTGTAAGTTGATTGTTTTGATGCTTGCTTGGACTTCCACTCATCAGGCCGATTAGCATATCTGTTGCAGTAGAGCAAACAACATAAAAAGCTCAATAACAATAAATTCTAACTCGTTGCAAGTAATTTTTAAATGTGAGATAGCCACAGAAATTTCCTCAATCTCTGTGCCTGCAAATGCAGAGACTGGAAATTAACTTGTGGAGTCATAATTATCAGTAACTGAGAGACAGAAAATGCGGAGTCCAGCAGAGAATATTATCACAATTCTACCTCTCGATATACACGAACAACAACAACATGAAAACAATTGTTCAAATAAAAAACAAAACACAATGTGTCACAATACTCTAAAACCGAACGAAACATGCATCTTACCTGTCAATATCTAGTTTCCTTAAGAGATAAGGACCGTGCTTTGTCCGTGATAATTCAGTTTGAACTGCAAACAAATCTGATGCTATGGCTTCACATAGTGATAAATTACTTGCAGAGAAGCACTTCTCAATTGTAAATGAACCAGACGAGTGCATTGCCAGCTCCCCAAAATGTCCTCGTAACCTTCAGAAGTTCCAAATAATCATCACTAATCAGAAAAAAAAAAAAAGGATTTTGAAGTAAACCAGCAAGCAAATCGAAAATCCAAAACATTCAGAACCGTTTCCAAATAGTAGTTCCATATTGAAATCCAGAAGGATGTGTTGATATATATGCACTCAAAAGCTTCCATAATAAAAACCCTGATTATAATATTTGCTTCTCAAAAACAAAAATATCATTTTTAAGATTGACTTGAATATTAAGTATAATTATTCCAAATGGGAAGACTATGTAGTCGTTCTCAGATTGACCTAGTCCGAAGAGCAAATCGTTTCTACTCTCTCTCTCTAATATAGGAACAATAAAAAATTGTTAAATCTACTAAGAACTTGGAAATGCATGCAATGTTAATAGCAGCCAAAATTTTCATCAGTTCCATAGACCAACCATATCACAGTTCCATCAGAATGAAATATAAACGTGCATAGAGATCAGGACTTCCAAAAATAAAGTTGAACTATCAAACATTTTAGTATGACCTACTTCATAATTAATCTGTGTTTCTGTTTTCCAGAGGCATTGGAACTAAGAAAAGCTTCAATAACACGTGCTCCCCCAGCATCTTTTGCGGTTTGAAGAACATGAACAATTTCCATGGATATAAGACTATTAATAAAAGGCTGAATGAGTACCTGTCAAACAGAAACAGAAAATATGCAACAATTGAAGAGAAATTAGATTAATCAAGATATATACTAACAGCCATTGCAATATCTTACCTCCACATGCCAGAATTATATTTTTTACATTGGGTTATCATTCTACAGTTTGAAGAATTCATGAACAATTAGTCTCATTACTAGTCTATGAAAAGAATCTATAGTTTATATACTCAAAAAGACACGATGGTCCAAACTATCTGATATTTCACCTTGATGTCAAAAATTAACTCAAAATGTTGGTGTATTCTAGATCAGACTGTCAATGAATATAAGATATTTTGTCTTCTCCAAAGGTTGAATCTACATACGCATTCATCCATATGAACCACATTTTGAATACAGTGATACAACTTGTTACCACAGATATAAATGATGAGTTGATGGGGAAATAAACATATATACAAGAAATACAACATACACTTCGAAATCTGAAAATTGCCTGGAGAATCAGAGAACCCATGACATGCATCTTAACACCATTTGGCCAACTCCAATTGGACTTGTCCTCACAGGCAAAGTAACTTTCAAGAAATAGAATGTGGGGAACAATGCATCTTGCAGACTCATTTGGCGAGCAGATGGCTGCAGCAAGGGCCTGACAGCACTGCCAAACAAGGAATAAATAAGCATTGGTGGAATAATGATTTGCACTTCTATAGAACAAAATTTTGTTCACCGAATTCATACAGCTTAATAAGATATTCAAAATTTTTTTTTTCCATCTTATTGATTTCTGCAATTAAAAGATGTAAACATTCAGACAGAAGAACAGCAAAAGGCAACAATATTAATCAATAAACCTTATGTTCATGGGCATGAAGCCTTTGACTTGCAGTAATAAAAGATGCAATAACTCCTGATCTCCCCATTTCAAGAATAACTCTAAATTGTGGACCAAGTTCCCCCCAGATCACATCCATCTAGTAGTCAAAATAAAATTAGAAAGAAAAAAAATGGCTCAATTATCACTCAGAGATACTATAATTCAAAAAACCATTCTACATTGATAATATTTATTGTTGAATGCATGTAATTTTTACAATAACAAGATGATATTAATATATTCCAATAATTTTTACCCAAATACATAATCATTGCAAAAGAAAAGGAGAATATGCAAGGTTTTCCAAACATAGAAATAAAATGTTATAAGAAATACTTGTTCTTGATTTCTTGCATGAGAAATTAATGCTTGAATAACGAAGTTGCCACAATGATGAGATGAAAGCTCAAATAATGAATTCTTAAAAACTTTAGTGAACATCTCATCATACAAGCGTTCGGGTGTCACTCCCAAGACTACCTGCAGATTTACAGAAAATTCAAATAATCAAGGTTATAAATAGCTACCACCTGGAAAGCAATACAACAATACTGAAAATTGCCACCATCGTAGTATATATAATTAGTAGGAACCATTCAGCAACCAAATGCCTTTCTATGACCATAGCCAATTTTTGCAGCAAAAAAGAATCAATGAGGAGCATGCACGATACTACTGCTGTAGTAGCGTAAGTGTTATTCTAAAATAATGATTACAAAAGCCAGGATAAGGGATTATTGCAGGTCAATGTCATCAACTACCCAAAATAAAAATGTCTTTACTCTTATAAAAGAAAACAATAAGAAATTGTTTCTCAAATGATGGGTACTAGCTGTAAATAGTTGTAGCCTGGATTTTGTAAGAGGGCATTTTTCAAATAGAATATGTGTTGAAGTCATTAGTGAAAGATGAGAAACATCTATTTTGAAGATGCATTTGTAGTATAATAATTTTGTTATGAAGGAAAACTATGTATTGCTTAAGATCATTCCATGAAAGCATAATTACCAGTATGAATCTTTCTTGTGACATTATCAATACATAGTTATAAGCATAATGTATTAAAATGACAACATTAATGAAACAGAACAATATGCTTCTCACCTCCATTAAGTGGCTGTATGCAGTTTCTTTCATCAATTCTAGAATTCCACCAATTGCTATTTCTATGAAATCATCTTCTGTTGAATTTTCTTTTTTGCATCCAAGTAAAATAGGAATTATTTGCATTAACTCTTGATCTTGCCCAGCTAATAACTTCAAAGCTGTCTGCCACGAGTATGATGTTAATCACATAGACCTTTAACTCAGATGATTGCAACTTCATATCGATTAGTGTGAAACTAATGAATAGAAATTTTGAAAAATTCCCATTACTGGACAAATATGCACTAAAAAAAATTACAAGAGACGGAAGCAACTGACTTAACAAGGGGATATTGACTTAAGTTGACCAAAAGCCCCTTCCCTCAGAATATGTCCACATCTAATAAAAACAAATAAAGTAACAGAGAGAGTATGTTCATAAACATAATGATAGAAACAAACCATTGAAAAAGGTAAAATTCTCCAAAATAATAACTGAGTAAAGAAAAGACATATGGGCTCCGAATATTAGTAAACAAATAGAGAGAAATTTCAATGAACCAGAAGCTCCTGAGGTTATTATCCCAACTTGAAGTTAGCAATACCAATTTAATAGTCTGAAAAAATATATCATCAAGCTTATTTAGCCATGCTAGCAAAAAGTTCCATAAGAAAAAAGATATAATAAGAGGGGAAGTTCGAACATGCCTGCAAAACCAAACTGCTGTATTGATCAACTAGCAGGATTTTAATGTCTTCACTAGTGCATTTCAACATTTCTGATGCAAGAAACTTCAACAAACTGGGAAATCCTTGCTGACGACGTACTAAGTCATTCCCAACTGCCCGAGTATCCTTGAGGTTCAACCGCTTTGCCAGAATAATTGATGGCTTTGCACCATGGACATCTGGGGAATCTAATGGAACTCCCCCACAAAGACAAAGAAGACTTCGAAGAACGTGAGATCCATAACAGTTGCACATTATATCAACAGGATTTGCGACAATCATCTGTGAGGGACCAAATAAATTTGAAGAGAATAAACATAATTACATAATGTGAAATTGAAATTGAAAATATGCAAGCAATTTTGCTTGAACAAAAATGGAATCCAAAAGGCTCTCTGTTATAAGAATAATAAAAAGAGAGAGTAAATTTTAAGAGAATAAACATAATGTGAAATTGAAATTGAAAATATACAGGCAATTTTGCTTGAACAAAATGGAATCCAAAAGGCCAACTGTTATAAGTATAATAATTGAAAAAAAAAAAGAGAAATTTTCTCCTTGATACCTTGCATAGTATAGTCACAGTTTCTTCAATAAAATTATATGCCTCGTTATCCTGAAGATGTGTAGCTAAAGACTTGAGTGCTGTCTCAGCAACATGAGAACCAGACCTATCCATTGCAACTAAAGGGAAGACCTTTGCACAGCTCTGAAGAAAACTACAAAGGTGGTCAACATCACAGCCCTCGAGTAGACATTGCAAAGTATGGCTGATGATATAATCAGTTGCCAGTTCAAATTCTTTCCCTCTAGCTTCTTCAAGAGCATTACCACAAATAACTGATCGCTCCTCCAAATCAACCTCATTACTTTCAAAAAGATTTGCGATCTCTGAAAAGTATTTCATAGTCTCAGGATCAACCTGTTTCCTACAAGCATTACTCCAGTCAATGACATGCATTACAAGCTATAATTCTAAATTAAAAAATTACCATAACTTAAAACATGGGAAACAAAAATAAATAGCCAAAGTAAAAGCAAGCACTGCAAATCCTCATCAACTTAGCTTTACAAATTATATTACCTGACAACCAATGGTTGTGGGTCGTCAGCATTTTGATGCTTTGAGCACTTTCTGGGTCTGAAAGTTCCAGACGCACTTTTGTTTGAATTATCTCCATCAAAACCAAAACTTTCTTTCTTGGCCTTCTTTCCCATGCCCTTTTCCTTTCTACCTTGCTTATCATATAATTTATCCTCCCCACCCATTACGCTATCTTCCACCAAATTACAACTTCTGGGTCTTCTTCTCGATATTAAAGCCTTTGAACCAACAGAAACCATGCGCAACCCAGCAACAATTACAAAAACAATAATTCACTATCACAAATCCAATATGATAGATATTAGAAGCTTAATAGCTGACTAAAATTGATTACCCCAAATTCCCTTTTTCAATTAACAAAGACTAAGTACCAAAGGAATGGATTGAAATCAAATAATCAACAAACCTACCTGAAACCCTAACTGATAAAGGCGCGCAGAGAAAGAGACAGAGAAAAGAGCAGAGGGCTTAAGATAGGGAATTCGGCCCATTACCTTTATTTGGTCTTCTATTAATGGGCCAGTTGCTGCCCAGTTTTTAATGAAATTTTAAACCCAGCCTGGTGTCTCATAACAAGAGTCATCCAATTTTAGCCAATCATTCAAAGCAGAAATTACATCATATAGCATTTTTTAACTTTTTTTTTTCTAATTCCTTTTTTTTATAAATATTACGTGCTTATTTTTTAAAATTTTTATTTTTTTATTAAAAATTTTTAGCTATTTTATTATAAATTTATAATAAACTATATAAAATTTATAAACTCATAATAAACGTACGATAAATTTATTATAAATTTTTCATAAACTAATAAAAACATGCTATTTTAATAAATATTTTATAAATTTTTATATTTTAGTAAATAATTTATAAATACAGTAAATTTAAATTTTTTTTAATTTTTTTTTATATTTTTTTTTGTCAAAAACTCCTTTTTTTAAGTACATCTATAATATATTAAATATATATTTAATGTGCACAAATGAGAATTGAGTATTCTTTTAGCATAGTAAATAGATACATGTCTAATATATATCTAATATATTAAAAATATATTATAATTTTAAAAATATCCATTTAATATATATTTGTTGAAGATATATTAAAATAGTAAAATATTTTAAAAAAAATAAAATATATATAGTGTAATTTTCTCTATAAATTTTGTGAATCATCACATCAAATTTTGTGAATTTACATGTTTAATAAAAAAAGAAATAATTCAAGCTCGAAGCTTCTTTTAAAAAAGTATTGTTCCTTATCATCGGATACGCTATTTAAAAAGTATTGTTCCTTATTGTAGTTTGTTATTTAAATCCTTTTTAAGGCAAATTTCATGATTATTTGCCTTTTTTTAATTAAAAAAAAAACGTTCATATGCAATTAACATGGTTACATAATATAGATTATAATATTATTATCATGTAACGTAATAATGACAAAAGGAAATGGGGATAAACTTTTTCCTTGTTAATTTCTTTGCTTTTGGAAAAGGCCAACAAAGTTAAAAGTTTGGGGAACATATCGAACCTCTTTTTCTATCTTTTTTTTTCAAGGTTATTTTATTTTATTTCTTATTGACTAATGATTTATTACTTTATGGAATTTTAATAGATTTTAATTTTATTTTTTGTATTTTAGAAATAACTCTAATATTGTTAAATTAAAAATATATTTATTATTTTTTCGATTTTATGAATATGATTAAAATAAATATGAATCTAACTTTTAAAATTTCATATCTTATAAAAATAAATGTTTGATCTAACTAATATGAAAATGTATTTTCAAACTTTTATAACTAATTTTTGAGATTGATATTTTTAAATTTAAATTAAAAAGAAAAAATAAATTAATTTAACATGATATTATAATTGACTATTATTATTCAATATAGAACTGTATTTTTAAATAACACGAGTAGTGGTCATCGTAAAATTATTATTAAGCGGTAACCGAGACGGTTGATATTTGAGAGATTAATATATAAATGACTTCTTAAATTTTAATAACTATTTTTTAAAAAAAATAATTAAATATAAGAACACGTATAGAAAATAGCGATTAAAAATATTTTATAACAAAATTATAATAAATATTAATAAAAAATTAATAAGTTCAAAAAATCTATATTTAACTATATATTTTTCATATAATTAGTTTTTCATACAATTTTAATTAAAGTTGAAACAGAAAAGTATTTATTGATATAAACATGGATAGAGATAGAGCTAAGAAAGCAAATATCAAAATCATTTACACGTGACAAAAGATAAAGTTTGATTATAAAGTTGGCCACTTGGCTTAAAAAAATAAAAAAAACAATAAGGTGTAAACGTGAGAATCATTGAAACCATAATTTGCGGTAGCCTACCATAAATTAAATTTTTATGACTTATCAATCATCAAATTTAAAGACTTGAGAGACAAATTAACAAGTGAACCATTTTGCCGAAATTAGTGCTGTTTTTATGGTTATAGGTTTGATTTTATTTCAGTGGGAGCCAATTACTAATTTAAAATTTCAATATATAAATTAAATCAAGGTTTGAGAAAAATTCATTTTTCTAAATCATGCATAATCTTTTAAAAAAGAAAATTTATCACAATTTAATTTTTTATATATTTTTTTATTATAAAATATACAATTAATTATTGAACTATTATTTTAATAAGATTGTAATCTAATAAATTAATTATGTGAAGAAAATATCAAATTTATAATATTGACTTTAAACACTTAACTAGTAACATTAAATTTTGGTTTGATTTCTTAATTGTGTAATGGAAATGATAAAAAATTAAATAAATAAAAATTTAGAAAAGTCTATTTTTTTATATTGCTTGGTCACTTTAATTTAAAAGAAAATAATTTTTTTTTCAGTTCCATCCATCTCATTTAAATTAGAGAAAAATATTTTGATAATTTAAACAAAAATTGAAAATCCAAATTTTCATTTTTTACTCATTTATTTATTTAATTATTATCTAAAATAAAAGATAATCAGAAAAAATATTTTTTTTATTCCATTTATTTCCTTTAAAGCAAACTAATTGTAAAAATTAACTTACTCATGATCAAACATAAAAATGGAAATATTATCTTAGTCCAATATATATATTCCTTGAATTTATAGCATTTGATTACCCTATTATTTGAATTTTATTTTAACTATTTTATTTATATGTTTATCTATTTTTTATTAACACACATTTATATAAATGAACAATAAATATTAAATAAAAATATTAAAAATATAATTTTACGTTGAAAAAATAATAAAAGTATAAACAACTTAAATATGGTTAAAGATGATTACTCATATGCCTAGTGCTAGACATTTTAGGTTGATTATTCTAAGTTTATCCTTTCTCATTTTTCATATGTCCAAAAAATCGCATTCTAAATATTAATATGATATTATAGTAGTTATTTTGCTGCATTATTTTACCGGTTGTTAGATATTTATTTCAGCTCAGTTGTTTAATTGATTGTTATTGAGTTTTAATGATTGTCCGATATTTATTTTAGTCTAATTAATTCACCAATTATTTAATGTTCATTTTTGTTTGATTATATGATTGATTGTGAATCACTCTATGGTAGGTCCTTCAAGAGAGTACCACCAAATCATATAGGGAAAATCATTATGTCATAAAATTTATTTTTTAAAAAATTTTGTTAAAAAGAACTTAATTTATATAGTACTCCACTACTTCTCTTCCTGTTCTTATTTTATTTTATTTTATTAAAATTGGCTGCCATTAACAATTTAATATCCAAAAACAAAATCATAAAATTTTTAAAGGACTAAATTTTTTAAATTATAATTTATCGAGGTAATAATGTGGCTAAAAATAAAAATAGATTTACATTAATATAAAAAAAAAGGTGATGCAGAATAATCTTACATGCTTTGAAGAAGCAATTTATATATGCCCCCGAGTGAAAAAAAATTTATATCATAATTATATAATTTATATCATAATTGTATATGTAATAATTAAAATAATGTTATTAAAAAATTTTAGAAAAAATTAACCTCAAAATTTAGCATTTTAGAGATTTTAATTAGGATGTCACTGTTAGTATCATCTAATAACGAAGCACATGCATGCATATGCAAATATCTCATCATGTGTATTATCTTATGAAATTGAAAGCTGCTGCAACATAAGCCACCAAACATGTGGGAATATTCTTACCGTGTATGCATTCCCAACATATATTCCATATTTTATATTTAATTAAATTCTTTTCCTAAGCCAGATAAAAATAATAATAATAATTGTGTTTCTAATTATATAAAAAATAGTTAAATTACAAACTCCTATAATTTGCGTAATTAGCAAAATAATTTTTATTATTAATTAATATCTAATTTTTAAAGCCATATTATAAATTATTCATTTCCAAACATCCAAAATATATTTTATCTTCAAAAAAAAAGTATTTATCGTATTTTTCAATCAGTCAATATATGTGCTGATATTTTAACAAAATCTAATAAATTCAAACATTTCGATTTCTAAAATATTTTTATTTTATCTTATTCACTTTCTCCTATCATTCAGGATAATTAAAAAAAAGAATTATTTTTAGAAAAAATATATGTTTTTATATTTAAATTTTTAGTCAAATATAAATTAAGTCTTTAAATTTTTATTTAATAAAATTAAATTCTTAAATTATTCTAAATGGTAAAAATTAACTTTTATTTAACTATAATTAACCGATTTTCTATTATTTATCGTGAAAATCACGTGAAAAAAAATTGATGACACGTGTTTATACTTTCTATGCAAAGTTGACAAAAAAAATTTTAAATCGAAAAAATAATAAAATAATATATAATTTTTTTTATTGAAAATTGAGTCTTGATGATAAAAAAAATGAGACACAAATGTGGGCACATATTAAAATAACTTTTTTATGCCATTATTTAAAATTTTTTATTTTTATTTTTTGAAAGTTTCAAAAAAAATCAAATAACATATGACCTCTAAAATTTACAATATTATATTTTTGTCTTATAAATTTTTTAAAAATTTTATTTTTTAAATATAATTTATATATTTTTTTAAATAAAATATAAATATTTTTTTAATTCTTTTAATTTTTTATGAGTTATATATGTTCTATATTTAATTTTTATTCAATTCTTTTTCTTATTTTTTTAAATTCTCATACTTTTCAAGTTTTAACTTTTCCTAGATTTATTTATTTTGCTTTTACAATTATATTATTTAATGCATGAAATAGTTTACAATTATATTACTTTTTCAAGTATTTTTTTTTGCAATTTTAATAATTTTATAATAAAAAATAATATTAATATTTTAAATTAATGTCACAAAATTACTTATCTATTTTATTTTATCATTAAAATTTTTAATGTAACAAATTTAAAATTTTAATATAAAAATAAAACTTATAACTCATTAAATAAAATATCACAAGTGAAGAGGATTTTAGTGAATTTTTTTTCTTTTTTCTATAAATGAATATTCAAATTCTTCACTAGCTTTTTATCAATGGGGAGTATATATGTCAATTTAAATTTTGAAGTATTATAGTTATAACTTTTGATTATAAAAATTAAACATAAAATATATTTATAACTAGCAAAAAAATTAAAAGAAATAGAAAATATTTATATTTTATTTAAAGAAAAATATACAAATTATATTTTAAAAAATAAAACTTCAAAAAACTTATGAGATAAAAATATAATATTGTAAATTTTAGAGATCATTTATATATTATTTGATTTTTTTAAAAATTTCCAAAAAAATATAAATAAAAACTGTTAAATAATGGCATAAAAAATATTTTGATAAATAAAAATTGTACCCACAATAGGGTCTCATTTTTTTTATCATCAAAACTCAATTTTCAATAAAAAAAATAACAAATTATATATTATTTTATTATTTTTAAAATTAAAAAAAATAACTTTAAAAAATTGTCAACTTTGCAGAGGAGGTACAAACACGCGGATCAATTTTTTCTTCACGCAATCTTCAGGGTGAGTAGCAGATACACTGTTAACCGAAATCAAATAAGGGCTAATTTTGACCATTTCAAATAGTTTAGGAGTTTGATTTTATCAAATAAAAATTTATAGGCTTAATTTACATATAGCCTAAAATTTGAGGGTAAAAATATGCGCTTTTCCTTATTTTTTTCCTCCACATAACTTTGAGTATTTCTTTATATATATATAAAAATATGAATGAATTTTTTTTTCTTTTGATTGGTCCGTCATTTTCTATTGCTAAAATAAAATAAAAATTAAATACTAGCTAGAATTTGGTATAATTTGGCTTCATATTTTAATTGATATTATGCCAAAAACATGTAATGAAACTAATGGACCAACCTTATATTCTATGCTTATGCTTCCTTATATCTATGATTATATAGCTGGATACTCATGTCTTTTAGTCATAGCTACTTTGCTTTAATTAAACAAAAATAATAATAAAAAATAAGTAATAAAAATAATTATATATTATTATAAGCAGACACTTGACTATTACAAACTATTAATTGTCTTGGACTTGATTAAATAACTAAAAGTTGTGTTTTATTTATAGTAAGCAAATTAATTAATATAGTACGTGAATAGTTGTAAATGTTTGGCATCATGGCTTTAGATGATTAAAGTGGATTATACATGTTGTAATTAAATATATAATTCACTATAAAGTGAAAACACCTTTATTCTAATTATTTGTATAATTAATTTAGAAAAAAAAGATACATGCCAGATTGTAATTAATCATAAATTAAGTGGTTCAGGAATTAATAAATTAGTTAAATTTACATTATGGGCAAGGTGTTTCATAATAACAATAATAATACTTGATGGGTATGATGAGTTTGTTTTAAATGTAAATATGTGTTAATGTGAAACGTACGTCGGTCGAATTTAAATTTAATAAATACTGTTTATAAAAATAAGTCACCCCTTTGAATTTCTTAATCAGTGAAAAAAATCTAAAAAATGGATCATGTTTTATTTTTTTAATTGTTAATTAAAAAAAATTACAAATCATTCATCAAAACACCTAAAGGAGGGGCAAACTCCCCAACTCATAACTAGACAAAAAGCAATGAAACTCAAGCCAACAGGCGAGCAACAAAAATCGCAGATCTTTTAACATGAGAAAACATGATACAATGAATATCAATATATATATATATATATCATAACAATACTCTAAAATTGACTTGGATAAGAAGCAAAAACATTTTTCATTTGAACATCGGATTCCACTTCAATGTTGGACCAGTCTTTGCTTTCAATGGAGCTTTTTTTTTTTTGATAAATTACACGTGAGGAGAGAAAAATGCCTAAACTCAAATTCAAAATTTAAGCAAAAGCAATATATGCTCTTGGCCTACACCTTAATGGTCAGCTTAAAGCTTCTTTAATTCAAATAACCCTCACTTTTTTAATTGTTAGATTACACTATTAACTTTTACTAACAAAGAAAATCTATTAACATTTAGCATATCTTATTGCTCTTTCCATAAGTTATTCCTTCTCCATCAAATTCTTTGAGTGGTAGTGTAGTTTGGCTCTTGATAAAGGTCTATAAAGGGATATTTTCCTAAAGATTATATATATGTATATATATTTCAAAGTATATTAATTATGGTATGGTTAGAATTAATAATTAATAAAGGTATAGATTATGTTGCTCTACATTTTGTTTAATTTCTTGCTCTTTAGCACATGTCAAGTTCTTTATGTTATTGGTTCTTGATAAAAAGGTCCAATAAGAATGCTTTAATCAAAATGTATTTTTATCTTTGCTTAGATGTTTTATCCAATAACGTTTATGGGGTGGATTCTTTTTAGTACCTTGGCAATTCTTGAAATAAAATATTGCTGGTAGAATATTTTTATTTTTGAGATTATAAAGGTTAAACATTAATACACACTACTTGTTTAATAATAAAAACAAAATAAAATGCTAAATTTGAATATAAGATTCTATATATATTTCTATATATTAATTCAAGTGTATGAATTGGAAACTTATGTTTATTTCATTTTACCTCTTTTTTTTTAATGAAAAAAGGGGGGCAACTCCTATCCTGTCTTTATTTAGCAACTCCAAGGCACTGTGGATTATCTCCATTTTCATTTTACCTCATTCTAATTAAGAAGAATATAATAATATTTTTTGTGGTGTAAATCATAAAAAATCGTACTCAAATACATTTCAAGTAAATTTAACGTGAAGCATATGGATATGAGTTGAGGATAAAGAAAGATTCTCATCAAATGCTGTCGTTCTCTTTGGTCCTTATCACAGTCATCTTCGTTTATCCAATTGACATCCCATCACCATTCATAAAATAAGCGGCGGAGAAAAAAAATTAATAGGTCAATGTAAAAATAAATTTTTTTTTTAAATATAAATGACACTACAAATTAAAAATTTACTTACGAACCAAAATTTATTTAGCTCCACTTCATTAATGTTACAGATTTAATTTTATGTCAATTGAATTCTATCAGAATCGAAAGAATTAATATATAAGTTGTAAACTAATAATATTATGTATTTAGAATTAATTCGTAATTTAAAATGGTTTTTGTATTGGTTTATGCCATATATAATATAAAATTTTTAATTGACATTCAATATATCTTTTATCTCATTCTAAGTAATGGATTAATAAGCAAAGAGGATAATCTTTTACAAAAAATACTACATGGATTAAATTGATCCAGATAAAAGAAAATATATGCATTAATTATATTAGAAAAATAACTATTTTAACTTTATATTTATTATTAAAGACAATAATAAATACAATATTATAATAGTCATTTCTCTAATACAATTAATGCATAAAACGCTTTTGATTTGGATCAATTTAATCCATTTAGCATTACTCAATTTTTTAATATGATATATAATATATATTAAATAGTCATTAATTAAATAATTTTATAACTCTATCACGTTATGGCTTTAAATGACCCATGCAAGATAAAGAAATTTTAAATAATTTTTTTCGTTCGTGCGACCTAATTTGTTACAAATGAAAGCCGTTCATATTTGAATTGAAACCATGATCATTCCTCACCATCTTTAAAATTAAAAAAAAAAATCCTCAAAAAATGGTTAACTAACTTAGAATTTAATCTAAAATGTAAATCCTTATTTTAAAAATCAACTTAATAAGTCTAATGTTTTCTTACATTAATTATTTATTTTTATTACATTTCTGTTAGCTAATTAAGGATAAAAGTATATAATGGTAGAGAAATTACAAAATGAATTACTATTTGCTTAACATTAATTTTAAGAGAATTAACAATTAACCTATGAAAAACTTGTATTTTAATGAGTTTTAAAGATTGAATAATATTTTATTGTTTAACTTAATGAAAAATTTAATGAAAATACTAGATAATTAATTAATAAAATAGTAAACAGATATTTAATTTAATTTTTAAAATGGAGATATTATTTATAAATTAAATTAAACCTTAAGAGAAATTTATATATACAAATAAAAACACGTGCTGCAAATTTAATTGGAATTGCACTCACCAACTTGCAACGGCACTAACCAGAGGTCAAGAAAGTACAAAAAAAATAAATCCCAGGAAGTTCGTGAAATTATCAATCACATAATAATAATAATAATAATAATAATAATAATAATAATAATAATAATAATAATAATAATAATAATGTCAGACCTGTTGAGATGATGATTAGATAGAAAAACATGTCATGTGAAAGCATAAGCAGAAATGAAATATACTGATAAAAAAAAAGAAATGAAATATAAAAAGGATTTATATAAAAAATATTTTTAAAAATATTTTTATTTTTTAAACTTTAAGAATACTCAATACTCACAGTCAACGCACCCAAACATAATTCAAAATAAGCACGCATCCTCTGTAGGATGCTTATTGATCCCTTACTTTAAACACTCTAATGGCTTTGATTGTTTTACTTTTGTTCTTGTTTGTAGTAAGCCTGTTGCTCTATTTGGTTCCCGTCGCGGTCTCGCCCTGTTAGGCCATCTCCAACCATCGCACTAAAATAAAGCAGCTTTAACTTTAAAATAAAGTAAATAGTATATTATTATCTCCAACCATTTACACTATCTTTATCTTTAAAAAGTATATTCTCTCTAAAAATAGAATATTCTTTATATCATTTTTATTTATTTATAAAATAATAAATAATCATAAATTTTAATCATTTATATAAATAATAATTATTAATGTAGCATAAATAAAATAAAATAATTAAAAATAAAAAAAATAAAAATAAAAATTAATATCAACTAAAATTTTTTTATTCATACATAATAAATACTACATTTAATAAAAAGAGGAATACAAGTACAAGTACAAATATTTATATTACATTTCTAAATTACCATAATCATCCCATATATGTTCGATTAATGCATTTCGAAGTGCATAATGAGCATCTTTATCCTTAATTTTTCTATGTCGCGATAAAAATGCTTCAAATCGGTCATTTTCATTGGTTACAAGCTCAACACCTGGAGTCGGCACTTCCATACAGTCCGAAATATTTGCATGAACATCACGTTCATTTTCAATTATCATGTTATGCATAATAATGCATGCACTCATTATATCATGCAAAATATTCTTCTGCCAAAATCTTACAGGTCCGGCTATAATTGTAAATCGTGATTGCAAAACTCCAAATGCACATTCTACATCTTTCCTACATGATTTTTGTTTCATTGCAAATAATTTTCTTTTAGGACCACGTGGCTCATGAATACTTTGTACAAGTGTGGACCACTTTGGATATATGCCATCAGCTAAATAATAACCTATGTTATATTATTTTCCTCGAATAACATAGTGAGCTGGAGGAGCAATACTTTTAGCAAGATTGGCAAAAAGATGAGATGCTTCCAACACATTAATATCGTTGTTAGAACCTGGCATACCAAAATATGCATGCCATATCCAAAGGTCGTAATCAGCTACGGCTTCGAGAATAATAGTTGGAGATCCACTCCGACCAGCATATTGTCCTGCCCAAGCAGCAGGACAATTTTTCCACTTCCAATGCATACAATCTAGGCTACCCAACATCCCCGGAAAACCACGAGATTTTCCAATATGAAGCAATCTCGTCACGTCATTTGCATTAGGTGACCTTAAATATTCTTCCGCGAATACTTCTACAACCGCACGACAAAATCTCTTCATACTTTCTATTGCTGTAGATTCTCCAATTTTAATGTATTCATCTGTTGCATCTGCCGGCATTCCATACGCTAACATCCGAAATACAGCTGTTACTTTTTGCAAACCCGATAATCCGACTTTACCAGTTGTATCTCTTCGTTGTACAAAGTAGTTATCGTATTCCACTACGGCATTAAAAATACGTTGAAAGACACCTCTGCCCATTCGAAACCTTCGACGGAACATAACATCATTATATAGAGAATTATCAGCAAAATAATCGTTAAAGAGATTACGATAAGCATTTTCACGATCACGATTGATCACTACGTGGCCAGCAACCGATCCTCCATGATGCACATCACTGTTTAGTTGGTCTTTATAATAATGGGCAATGGCTACATTATTATTGGTGTGAGCCAATATAAGTGCCATTCGCTCTGCATCCCATCTTTCATTATTCAGTATTTGTGATTCTTCATCATTTTCTGATTCTGAATTTGAAGATGAAGTATAATATTGATAATGAGATGAAGATCCGAAGTTGAAATTCATTTTTAAAAAGAGTAAAACAGAGTCAGTTTGTATTCAAGATAATTATCATCAATATATTTATATTGAAATTTTTATCTTATTTTTCAACGTGTCAAAAGATAAGATATGTAAAAAATTTAATCTCAACCGTCGGATTCAATTTATCTTCGTATGAACCATTGGATATCTGTCATAGAATCTGATCTTATCTTCACTATTTTCCATGCCAGAAGATAAGATATCTAGCAAATCTAATCTCAACCGTCGGATCAATTTATCTTTGTATGAACCGTTGGATATCTGTCATAGAATCTAATCTTATCTTCACTATTTTCCATGCCAGAAGATAAGATATCTAGCAAATCTAATCTCAACCGTCGGATTAATTTATCTTCGTATGAACTGTTGGATATCTGTCATAGAATCTAATCTTATCTTCACTATTTTCCATGCCAGAAGATAAGATATCTAGCAAATCTAATCTCAACCGTCAGATTCAATTTATCTTCGTATGAACCGTTGGATATCTGTCATAGAATCTGATCTTATCTTCACTTTTTTATATAAATACCCCACTACATCCTCACTTTTATTATCGTACTTGTAAACATTTATCACTATCCATCAATCTTCTAAATTTTAATTTGTTTGTAACTGCCAAATCATTAATATGTCTTCTAAACATCTCACTTTATCATACACAAATGATGAAGATAAACACTTATGTAGTGTTTACCTTGACATTTCTCAAAATCCAATTATAGGAATCAATCAATCGAGAGACCAATTTTGGTCCAGAATTGAAGAGGAATATAATAAGGCACAAACGGAGTTTTGCATCACGCAACCCAGATTGAAAAAATCTCTACAATGTCGCATGCAAGTGATATTGAAAGAGGTTGGTAAGTTTAGAGGATGTATGGAACAAGTTGAAAATCTCAATCTCAGTGGTGCTTCACAACAAGATATTGTGAGTATTCTACATTTATTTTCTAATTATTTTTTAAAGAAGTGATCCTAATATTAATCTTTTTACAGGTTAACCGTGCAAGAATATTATATTCACAAGATACGGGCAAGAGATTTAAGTTTGAGCATGTCTGGCTAATTCTAAAAGACATTGAAAAATTTATTAGTGTTAATAATGTTGCATCAACATTTTCAAGCCCTAATCGTAATTTTGCATCATCTGAATCAGACTCTCCTGCTTCGGAGTCTCCTAACACTCCAGATCTATCTTCATTCTCCCTTGATATAAATGAGGACAATGTTAGTGGAAGTTCATCACAACGTCCTATAGGGGTAAAAAAATCAAAATTGAAAAGAAAAAATGATGATCAATTTTTCGCCCTTATCAAAACCATGAATTCAAATGCTGATCGACTTTTTGAAGCTTTAAAAAAAGGGAACCAAGATAGGGGAGAGTATCACGAAATCGAAAAACGGAAGTTGGCTTTAGCTGAACGTAAAGAGGAACGTAAAATTATATTCACAGATCTAAATTCTATAACTGATCCAAATTTACGTGAATATATTCGTACCGAAAAAGAAAGGATTTTACAAAAAAGATCTCACACAAGGTCAAGGAACTCAAGGTCAAGAATATGGATTTGGAGGTGAAGGATCTGGAGGTGGATATGGTCAATATTTTAATTTATTAACTGGGTCACAAGATGATTTACCAGAATATTAGAGTTGTTGATATGTATTTTTAATTTTACTTAAATTTATTTTATGTTTATTTTTATTTTTATTTTTCGTTCATTTTATGTTGTATTTTTAGTTTTTTTAAAATTTAATTAAGTGTGTGTTGTATTTTTAAGTTGTTTAAATTTTAATTAAGTGTGTGTTGTATTTTTAAGTTGTTTAAATTTTAATTAAGTGTGTGTTGTATTTTGAAGTTGTTTAAATTTTAATTAAGTATGTGTTGTATTGTTTAATTTATAATTTATATTTTTATAATTTTAATATTATCAAAAAATTATTAAAATTTATTTTAAAATTTTATATTTTTTTATTACTTAAAATAAAAAATTAAATAAATTAATGAAATAAATAAATAAATAAAAATTAATATTTATAAATTAATAATAATTAATAAATACATAACAAATTATATTTATTATATTAATTAAAAAATTTATAATATTTAATTAATAATAATTAAAAAAATCATTCAACATTTCCTTTTCCTTTCTTCCTTTTTTTGTGTCTCTTCCTTTCTTCGTTTCCTTTTCCTTTCTTTGTATTCTCTGTGTCTTTTCCTTTCTTTCTTCCTTTTCCATCTTCGTTTTCCCTTCTTTTCTTTCTTCTTTTAACATAACGCAGCTACAGTGCTGCGCTATGTTTGGCGCAGCACTGTAGCATCCATTCAGTTTGACGCAACAAATAGCGAACGATTGGAGTGAATTTTTAACCTAAATTGCTTTATAATGGCGATATGAAACTGCCGTTGGAGATGCTCTTAGACCTAATATTGTTATATGGGATTTTTATTTAATGGATCTTCTCATTTTACTGGCAAAATATATATATATATATGTATTTTATGAATAATAAATATATAATCAATTTTCTCTCCCATTCTAGTATTAAAAAATATATATTCACTTTTAATGGCAGATACCATACTAAGACACTCATGTAATATGTAACTGTATAATATGTAATATGTTACGGGTAATATGCAATAGTTGATGTATTAAAATATTGATATAATATATAACTGCATAATGTACAATATGATATAGATAATATAAGAAAAAAAACATTTTTGAGTCCTTAAATTTGATAGTCAATTCATTTAGAAAAATGACTAGTATTCATGAATCACAAAAGTTTGAAGATTTAATATCATCAAAGTAAAATTTATAGATTCAATATCAAAAAACTATCAAGTTTAGAGGCTTAAAAATACTTTATTCCATAATATAAAATTAGTTATTGGAGATTCAAAGTTTTTCCTTTGGTTCGTTTTTATAGTTTTATTGAGTTTGTTTTTCTTTTATTTCAGATTTAGCTTTTTCGATCGCTTCTTCCCTCATCTCTTTTGATTATGGTTGGCAACAGGTAAAATATCTGTAAATATTACTCTAATTAAATTCAAATTCTTTTAATTTTTAAATTATCTGAATCCGTTTAAGCTCAATTATAGTTATACTTGCACCCGTTAATAATACTCGTTTAATATAAAAATTTTAAAAAATAAAATAAAATGTAAATTATAAATTATAAATTATAATTTTTTAATCAAATAATTACAAATAAATATTTAAATTAACATAATTTTATTAAAAATAATTTCATACTACATAATTCATATAATTAAAATAAAAAATAAAAAATATATAATTAAAACTTTAATAAAATATAATTAATATATAATTGGGTTCGGATAATAGATACTCAAAGGTCTAAACTCGAATCCGATCCGAAAGTAAAATTAGTATTCATATTCGCCTAAACTTATTAATAAACTACCATTTTTCTATATAAATAAATCGAGTATTTAAAAATATCCGACTTATTGTCATTCTTATTTTTGATATCAAGATTGATTATAACTTTTGTTTCAAGTTTGAGAATTTTGTTAGCGTTGTTACCTTTATCATTTTGGTATATCTCTCTTTTGAGTTTAGACCATTGCTATGTAAGGAGTTATCTTTTATTGGTTTAAAACTTGTAAAATCTAGGAATAGATTATTGTTTTTTCGTATTCTTAGCCTTGGATTACTAAGGCTTGTTATAATGTTTTGTTAAGTTAATGGATATCTTCTGTCGCTGATAAAAAAAATTAAATTTAAAAAATAAATATTTTAAAATTTTTAAAGTTATAAAATATTTAAGTGAAGAAAACATACCATGTGATTTCTTTATATAAAAATGTAATTTGGAAAAAAAGACATGGAAACTGCAAAAAAGTTATATACCTAAACGAGGTAGAGTGTTTGTCTTTTCATTGCAAATTGCAAGTGTGCTTTCTATTAAAAAGGGAAAGGTAAAGAACAATAGGACAATATAATTCAACACCATATGATAAATTTATCAAATAACAATAATATAATTCAACACCATATGATAAATTTAGCAAAATAATAATAATATAAAAATGGAAGTATTATAATTTATAGTTATATATAATATGCAAATTGACAGCCCGATTGATGTGGGCATGCATAATGGACTTTATTATAATTTTTGAAATATATATGTAATTCAAATAAAATGAACATAATTCATTTATCCAGATGTATATTATCGTAACTCATTCTATTTAAATTTTAATAAAGGATACTTTAATCCATTTAAAATATTTTTTTTATAAAATAAAATAAAATATAATATTTATCTTAATATTTATCTTAATGTAAAAATTTCAATAGAATGAAAAAGTATTTATTGCAATTACTTTTTTTTATTAAAATTATTTAATAAAAAAATTATACACTTTATAAAATAATTACAACAAATTTTAATAAAATAAAATTCAACTAAATACGAATTAAAATATTTGTTACCACATTTCAGAACAAATATTAGAAAAATCTTTTTTTCGCATCATTGAAGTATGTCATTGAACCTAAACTCATTGGTGGCTTTCATTCTCTTTATAAACCCATCCATTCATTTCTCCATGCCCATGGTGCAAACAAACACTCAAACCATCAAATCCCTTTTTTCCTTTCCTTTCTTTTCTTGGTAGAAAAAATCTTTCCCATAAAAAAAAAAAAAATTACCCAAGATAAGGAGAGGTAAACAGGAATGGAAGAAAATAGCAGCAAGAACATAGTTTCCATGTCCAAAAAACAAAAGAAAAAACTACTTTTATCTCTCTTTGCTTCATTACTTATAGTTGCTACAATAATTGCTATTGTTACAGGCACAAATTCTCACAAAAATAATGCTTCAACATCTCATACCATACTCAAATCTTCTTGCAGTAACACAAGATACCCTGATTTGTGCTTCTCAGCAGTAGCTTCTGTGCCTGGAGCTGCCAGTAATTTGGCAAGCCAAAAAGATGTTATTGAAGTTTCGTTAAATCTTACTATTTCAGCTGTTCAACACAATTTTTTCACAGTAGAAAAGCTGATAGCTAAAAAGGGTCTTACAAAGAGAGAAAAGACTGCTCTCCATGATTGTTTGGAGACAATAGATGAAACTCTTGATGAGCTACACGAAGCTTATGAAGATCTTCAAGAATATCCCAACAAGAAATCTTTGTCTCAACATGCTGATGATTTGAAAACATTAATGAGTGCTGCAATGACAAATCAAGAAACATGTTTAGATGGATTTTCCCATGATGGAGCTGATAAAGAAGTTAGAAAAGCTTTGTTAGCTGGTGAAGTTCATGTTGAGAAAATGTGTAGTAATGCATTGGCAATGATCAAGAACATGACAGATACTGATATTGCCAATGAGCTTAAGTTAGTTTCCACTACAAACAGGAAACTAAAGGCAGAGAAAGATCAAGAAAATGGGTGGCCGGAGTGGTTGTCAGCTGGTGACAGACGTTTGTTACAGTCATCATCTGTGACACCAGATGTGGTGGTGGCAGCTGATGGAAGTGGAAAGTACAAGAAAATTCAAGAAGCTGTTAATGCTGCTCCTTCAAGGAGTAGCAAAAGGTACATTATCAGAATAAAAGCAGGTGTTTACAGGGAAAATGTGGATGTGCCAAAGAGTAAGACTAATATTATGTTTTTGGGAGATGGAAGAAAGGCTACAATTATTACAGGAAGTAGAAATGTTAAAGATGGTAGCACAACTTTCCATTCTGCAACTGTCGGTAAGTTCATCAATTTTATATATTTTCCCCTTTTCAATTAATTATCATCTGTTTGAATATATATATATATAATTAGTAATAAAATCCTTTTAAAAAATGGTAATTAAGATTAGGCTAAATAATTATGAAGTTTATGTAATTTTGCATATTATACTAGTCAGTTTCTATATTTTTTTTTAAAATTAAAATATTTAGTCATTTTATTAATATTTTTATTTTAAAATTAGTAGTCAACTACTTAATATTATAAAATAACTTATTTGATCTTCCTTTATATATATTTATCTTTATTATTTAATAAATTTATTTTATTTTTAATTTTATTTTATATATAAATTATCTGTAAAATAATAAAAGATATTATTTATATTATTTAAAATTATTTTTTAGTAATATCTATAAAATTAAAATAAGTAATATATATAGATTGTTTGCAAAATAATAAAAAATATTATTTATATTATTTAAAATTATTTTTTAATAATATTTATAAAATTAAAATAAATTATGTATAAAAAATATAAATAAATTTAAAAATAAGTATGACTTAATAAATAACAAAGAAAAATATATATATAAGATAGAGCAAATAAATTATTTTATAATATTAAAATAATTGACTAATATTTTTAGGATGAAAATATTAATAGAAGGGCTAAATAATTTAATTTTTAAAAATAAAAAATAAAAATATTAAATATTAAAAATATAAAAATTAATTAATATAATATATAAAATTTCATAAATTTTATAATTATTTAGGCTTAAAATTATTAGTTAAAAAGCCTCACTCATAATTTATTTAAAAAAGAAACTTTTTTTATCTACTTCTGTGGTGTGGTGTTTTCCATGACTCACGGACTTAGACAATGGCCTGATTTAAGTGTGTGAAGAGTACAGGGAGAGAGGTTCATCAGTGAGATAAAAGGATGTGTTCAGAGAATATAAGGAAAATTACGCAACCTAAAAAAAGAAAGGGGAAATTACGCCCTCATTATTTTTTTTTAATTTTTACATGTTTGAGGTTTTTTTTTTATCATTTTATAACAATATATAATAAATTTATAATAATATACTAATAATAAACTATATCAATACGGTAAAATTTTAAATTAACAATGAATTCTGATAAATTTAAAAATATTTTAAAATTTTCGTAAATTTTTTATTTTTTTAAATTTTTTTGATAATTTTATAAAAAATAAAAATATATTTATTAATTAGTATATTTGATTATTATTTTGTGTGCATATTTTTTCTTAAAAAAGATAAAAAAAAATTTATTTCAATAATTGTTAATTTCTTGAAATATTGGCATTGGTTGGTGGAGTATATAGTTGTACAATAAATACTAAGAAATCCATGATTTCCCTAGGCCATTGAATATTGAACGAGATGTTAAAAATTCAATTGCATACACAAAGTTTATAATAAATAAAAAGATCTTCACATGGTTTGGCTTCACAAAAGTCAATCCTCATCTCAAGTACAAAGTTTTAAAACAACACGAAAAGAAATTAATTTACTTCCATCAAACAAACAATTATATTAATTTTCTGCTACTTTGTCTCTTACTCTATGATTACAACACCTGTATATATATATATATATGTATAACCCTTTTTGATTAAAATCGAAAATTGAAATCTTATCATTTAAAAAAAAATCATTCTGTGCCAAATTTAATTTAAAAATTCAGCAGAAAATTCAAAAAAAGAAAATTGTCATTTTCTGTGTCCTTATTTTCTACCCCAATTGTTGGTTTACAGCAAAAGCAAAGTTGAAGAGTCTTTTCTTTTCTTTATTTCCTTCTTTCAGTGACTGACTAGTAGAGCAACAGCAAAGCACTTCAATTATGTACTTTAACATAATGTGTGATGGCTCGCATAATTCATCTTTTTCTGTCCATTGTATTATGAGTATATGTTCTAGTAATAATTGATCCTTCCTTGATGCTTCTTTTGTTTCTTTGTCCCATTTTTCCTCTCCATCATTATTTTAGAGGAAGTTGTCTTTCCTCTTTTCGTAAAAAAAAAAGAAGCAATTTCATAATAATATTATTATAATTTTATTTTATTAATCAATATAATTTTATTTTATTGATATAAAATGCCGAAACCTATCCAGCCTCTTGAATCTTTTGGCCAAATTACTGAATAATAAGAATTATATTTGTTCTTTATAAGCTGGTCATAAAACATCATTAATGAAAAATTATGGGTTAAAGATCGAAATTTTAAAAATTTTAATATTTTTCAGATCAGGTGAGGGTGTGATGATACCTGATTCAATTATGTGCTACAATATATAATATGGAATAATATTTTGATATAGTTGAGTTATTGTTTAACATAAAAATGTCCATGTGATTGCAGCTGCTGTGGGCCAAGGATTTCTAGCCAGGGACATAACATTCGAAAATACTGCTGGTCCATCAAAGCACCAAGCCGTAGCACTAAGAGTTGGTTCAGATTTATCATCATTTTACCAATGTGACATGTTAGGCTACCAAGACACACTCTATGTCCACTCCAATCGCCAGTTTTTCATAAACTGCTTCATTTCAGGCACAGTAGACTTCATTTTTGGCAATGGGGCTGTTGTTCTTCAGGACTGTGACATCCATGCTCGTAGACCCAATTCAGGCCAGAAAAACATGGTGACAGCACAAGGCAGAACAGACCCTAATCAGAACACAGGAATTGTAATTCAGAAAAGCAGAATTGGGGCAACTTCTGACTTGAAAAATGTTCAAAGTAGTTTCCCAACTTATCTTGGCAGGCCCTGGAAAGAGTATTCAAGAACTGTTGTTATGCAATCTTCAATTACAGATGTGATTCACCCTGCTGGTTGGCATGAATGGACTGGCACTTTTGCTCTGAATACATTGGTTTACAGAGAGTATCAGAACTCCGGTGCTGGTGCTGGAACTTCAAGGAGAGTTAATTGGAGAGGATTTAAAGTAATTACTAGTGCAAGTGAAGCTCAAGCTTTTACTCCTGGAAATTTCATTAGTGGTAGCAGTTGGTTGCGTGGCACTACTTTCCCATTTTCTCTTGGCCTGTAATGCTTTGAGTAAATGTTAATTTTCTTGGAAAATCTTGTTTATCAGCTAATGTTTTTTATATTAATTTTACTGTCTTTTGCGGCCATTAATATATGATGTATCTGTATGTTTTGTTGATAAATCGATAGAAGCATGCCAATGATTTCTTAATTATTGTTTTTTAATTGGATAAGTCTAATAGAGCATTTAGCCTAGCTCATAAACCGGTTAAATTAAATTATAAAGTTGTAAATTTAAAATTGATGTGTTTATTTATAGAATTCAATGAGAAGTTCTGAATTTAAAATCAATGATGCTTGTTCATAAGAATTCAATAAGTACTAAATTTAAAATTCTTGTGTTTGTTTATAGGTTTCAATAAGCTTATAAATTGAATTTATAAGGTAAAACGACATTTATTGTTTTATAAGGTAAGCTTATTTATCTATTGTTTTGATGCTTAGAACCACTTTCTTTATAAACTAACTTGATAAACCAATTTACTATAATATTTATATTTATTTTTTAAAATTCATTGGATATTCTTTATATTTGTATTAATATAACTTTATATATTTTTAATCATTTTAATAATAAATATACTTATAAATTATTTTTTTTATCAAATGAATGAGCTTCTCACCAACTACTTATTATAAGTGTTTAAAATAAATAAATAACTATCTATAGGTAAGTTTTTTTTTAATTAGGCAAAATATCCTGTAAATAATGCAATAAGAGTAAATTTTGTGTAGATAAAATATGAAAGCAACTAATACAAATACATAATTAGTCTACTTATCTTGAAATTGCCAAAATTTTTAAATTAAAAAAATATGAATAACTATTATATTTTTTTCAACAATGACTTTAAATTAAGATTAAAAGCATTAAATGTTCCTTCAAATCCTAATGGAATATAAGTGGCCGTAGTTGTTTGAATTTGTGCGATTTGTTATCACTAGCAATTGAAGAATAATTTTAATTTGTATTTTGAAGCCACTTGTAAATATACAATACAATCATATATAGAAAATTAGAAATTTCAAGTCTCCATGTCAAGTGTTGACACCTTGATCAGAGAGCTCAGTTTTGAATTCCAATCTTGTCTTTCTTTATAGATTTTATTTAATTAGATTTCTTTTTTAAGAAATATAAAAAAATTAAAAAAAAATTAAATTTATCATATTTTTAAAATATATTTAATTTAATAAAAAATTTATAAGAATAATTTATCAAGATATAAAATTTTTATTAATTTATTATAAATTTATAAATTTTACATAAATTATTATGAATTTATTATATATTTATTAATAATTTATAATAAAATAATTAAAATATTTTTAATAAAAAATAAAAATTTTATAAAAAAAAAATAGTAGAGTGCATCATTTCCTCTTTCTACTACCTCCAAAACAAGTTCCTTTAATTTATTAGGCTCATTATCTTAAAAGCCCAAAATACAGCCTAATGACTGGCGTATGATAATAAAATTTTGATATATAAAATAATTTTTATTATAAAAATGCTATAAAATCTAATAATATTTATATTTTTATAAAAAATTAATGTAAAATTTTAAAATTTTAATATAAAATTTTAAAAATACTTAATTTATCACTAAAATAATTTTTTTTAAAAAAATACATCTTCTCTCACTATAATTAATATTTTACTTTAAATTTTTATTTTTTTCAAACATCGCTATTAAATAAAAATATTTTAATAACATAATAAAAATTAATATTTTAAATTATTTTTCATAATATAAAAATTATAATTATTTATAAAAAAATTAATTTTAATTATAAAAAATAAATAACACTAAAAAATATTAAAAAAATTAAAATATAAAAAATATATTAATAAAATTTATAAAATTTATTTTTAAATAAATTTTAAATATTATATACATTAAAAGATAAAAAAATACATAATTTCATTGTGTAAATATTATATAGATATTTGATAGATATTTTGTATCTGTTTTAAAGATGTTATGTGTGTATGTGATAAATTATTATTTAAATTATGTGTATTTTATATAAAAATTATTAAATATTACGTGAATATTATATAAATATTGTAAAAATAAAAAATTAAACAAATATTAAAAATATTACGTGGATGTATTTTTTTTTGATGAAATGTATTACAGATGTGTTGTAGATGTATTATAGATATGTTATGAATATAATTTGTATTATTAAGTATATATTTTATATATGTTGTGGATATAATTTGTATTATTAAATATATATTTTATATATATTGTGTATATATTTATTTTTATGTATGTATATTAAAAAATTTTAAAATAAAAATAAAAATAAAAATTAAATAAATTAAAATAAAACTAAAATAAAAAATCACAAAAAATAGAAAAAAAAACATGAAAAATGTAAAAAAAAAAAGTCGTGTCCATCATTTTTAAAAAGTTTTCGTTTGTTGTCGTATACATACAGTATAAAATTCTCTAGAATTTTTTATAAAATTAGAAAAAAATAAAAAAATCACAAAATTTTTCTGATTTGCATAATATTTTAAAATTTACCAAAAGTTTGTTATTAATTTATAAATCTATTAGATTAATATAGTTTATTATAAATATGATATTTTTTATAAATTTAATAATAATTTATTATACACTATTATAATAATTAAAATACCTATAAAAAATATATATATAAATTTTACTAAAAAATAGCGGGGCGTAATTTTTCCACGATAGTAGGAAGGTAAGCATTCAAGTAATTTTGGGAAAATCATTAATTAAAATCTTATTTTCCCTTTCAAAAATTCAATTCTTATTTTATTTTATTTTTACTGTTTTTTATATTTAAAAAATATAACTAATAGATTCTAGATGAAAGGTATTAATTTAGGATTTAAAAAAAAAGCTTTTGCTTTTTCTCTAGGAAATTTTTACTTTCTTGTTAATTTTTTTATCTTTAATTTTATTATTTAATCATTTGTATATTTGAAAATTCAAATAAATAATAAATATTATAAATATATAAATATCATAAACATATATTCATTAATGCTATATTAACATATAAATCATATATATATAATTAAATTTTTACACACAAAAATCAAATTATATAAAAATTTAAGAAAAATCAAAACTAAAATGAATATTGAAAACATTTAAAAGTATTAGTTATATTAATTCTTTTCGATGTAAATGGAATAATTCAATAGCATAGTTTTAAACCAAACAATATTATTCTCCAACCAATACCACTGAGGATTTGATAAATGCAATAATTTATTTTAATTTTAATAAATTAGGAGAATAAAAAAATAAAAAAGTTTTTAAAAGAAAAAGAAAATTGGCGCAATTATCGGCCACGCGTAGTATGAGATCTAAGCACTCGCGTGTTATGCAATCATCACATGAAATTGGAAGCACATACGAAACAGTCCAAGTGAAAAGAATCCAACTTATGATATCTTCTCTCTTTTTTTTTTTTTTTTTTTTTCTAATTTTTAATTTATTCGGCTTATTTACAGTTTAATAATAAATATATATTTTTAATTTTTTTAATTTTTATTAAATTTTATAAATTTTATATATTTTATTAAAAATATTTTAATTATTTTATAAAAATATATAATGAACTCATAATAAATTTATAAAAATTATAAAATATAATAAATTATATAATCTGATAATTTTATAAATTAATTATAAATTTTAATAAATTTTATTTTTTTGACAATTTTATCATTTTTTAATTAATCAATATAAAGTCCATTCTCCTCATTTATATTAAATACTAAAAAAATTTCTAATCTATTCTCGATTCTAAGTAAATATTATCATAATTTATATCAATATCATTAGTGTGAGGCATGTACTTAACATCATCATTTTTCATCACGAAATAAATATTATAACACATATATAGCAATTCTCAAACATTCTATTAATTTATCAAGTTAAATCATACATTATAACTAAATGCATTTAAAAATTTATTTGACAAGTAATCATGAATCAACCTTTAGCATTTATCTTTTAAAAATCTCAATTTTACTTTGAAATAATTAATAAATTTAATTATTAAAATTTAATAATTATTTATTTAAATTATCATTAATATAAATATGTCAACAAGTAAATAAATATAGTGGTTAGCATGTCATGAAAAAATTGTCATAATTATAAAATGTGTCTGATTACTATTTTTTATGTGTGTTATTTTTTTAATATATATATATTATTAATGTTAATCATTAGATCTATATTTTATTGGGATTTTTTCTTCATAAATTTTAAAATCTCAATACAAATTGACTAAAATCATAATTTTTTATATTAACCACTTGTTAATGAATTAGTAAAATTATGTATGAGTCATATAAATATTCAAACAAATTACATAATATTGATAAAAAAAAAGTATTTATGTCAAATAAATTGGACCTTAACTTAGTGCCAATAAGGTTAAATTAGTATGAGTGGAAAACATTATTATTTATTTAGACATTGAAATTTTCAAATATTGATAATATTGGTTAAAACATTTGATGAAATCATTATAGAAAAATTAGCATAATACATAAAATCAATTAAAGTATATATGAAACATAACCACTTTCTACATGTACAAACTTCAACCAATATTAAATTTTAGGGTTTGAGTTTGACCTAATCTTTGTGAGCTTCCTTGTTATGTTTCCTAAGGGGACATTAGCAAGACATCATTTTCATCAATTTATTTCTTTTGTCACCTAAAACGATGAAATGAAACCCAAATAAAATTCAATGATTATTGTTTATTCTAAAAAAATATATATATATATCAAAAGTATTTCTTTAAATCTAACCCATTAAACCCAATAAATTGGAATCCAACCATAAAATAAACTCTATAAAAAATAAATTGATATCTAATATAAAATTTACTTAAAATCAAACAAATTGTTTTCTATCCATTTTGTTCCAAATTGATATAAACAAATTTTATTTATTTTTCTCAAATTATAACCCATTTATTATCTTAATAAATTAATTAATATATTAAATATCTATTGTACTCATATCTAATACTACTTATTATAAATATTTAATAAATATTTCATACTGAAATAAGAATATAATAAAAATTTATATCTCCTATAAAAAAAATTAATTTTTATTAATTTTTATAAAATAAAAAAAATATTTATCAGTTCGAAACAAAAAATAGTATTTATTTATTGAAATATATGCTAGATTAATAATTTAATTTTGAAGTTCCTTGAGGAACAATTTGTAAGATATTTTATATTGGCTAAAATTTTAAATTTTTATTTTTAATATTATTAGTTATTTTTTAATGTTTATAAAATAAACATAAATAATATTTATTTATTAAAATATATACTACATTAGTAATTTAATTTTGAAGTTCTTTGAGCATCAATTTGTAAAGTTTTTTTTTGAAAAGGTATACAGAGCAAGGATCTATCTCTTAACACAGACACACACAATTTTTTATAATTAATCAAATTAATAATAAATAATTAAAAAGATGAAAATGACCTTTATCTATATATATATATATATAATTTTTTTTTCCAAAAAAAAAGGTAATTGTCCAAAATTCCATTATAGTGACAGAAACATTTTCCATTATATAATTGAAGAATTGGTCAATTACTGGCATTATAGAACTGTGGGTGACAACGTGCCAATTGCCAAATTTCTAATAGAAGAAGAGTTGACATGTGGAGATTTGTTATTTTTTTTTTCATTGATTTTTGTGTTCTGACTCGTCAAGGAAAGGTTAATTAATTTGCACATTTTTAGGCTATTTAAATATTTGTGTTGCTTATCAACATGGTTTACATAAATAATAATAAATTTATTGCTTTTTAAATAAGATTTAAAATTTGAGTACTGTGATTATAAAAATTCCGCTGAAATAGTAATTTTTTTAAATTGGTATATTATTTAAATTTAAATTAGTCGAATAATATTTTGACACCAAACTATATAGTTTAATAAAAATATTTTTGTTGTTTTATAATATTGCATAATTTTTCTGTTACACATTACTACCTCAGCTATACAGCTTTATTTGCCAGACTCAAAACTACTCGGAATCGTGTTCTATTTCTAACATGCAATCCAAATTTTCACAATATCTTTTTATTAGATTTCATATTGTTAAATAAAAAATTTATTGAATTCGAAGAGCTCATTTTATTGGGAGATTTTTTTTATAAATCTAATTAAAAAAATATACTTATAGATTGATATCACACTTTAATTTAAAATTTTAAAATATTAAATTTATGAGTATTTTACACTAATATATTTTTTTGTTAAATCTAACAGTTTTTAATGTGAAATTCATCTCAAGCTTAAAATTATAATAAAAATTATAAATAAAATTAGAATGTAAGAATTTTTTTATTAAAACAATAATCATCAAGAACAAAAAAATTAGAATGTAAGAATTTTAACTCTATTACTATAATCATCATCTTATCTTTAATTTATTAGCCAATTAAGAAATGAAACCAAATAGGTATAATCAGGGACGGAAACAGGGGGCATGGGGTCTATTGCCTCCCTGGCTCCTATATACATATACATATATATATATATTTTATAAAAAAGTATGTATTTATATACATATATAATTAATATACTTATATTTATATAATATAAAACTATAATTAATTTTATATTTATATAATTTATAGTATTTATATATTGAAATAAAAATAATAAAAATTTTATCATTTAATTATTTAATATAAAAATAAAATTTAATATAAATTCGTCCGTAATTTTTTTTATATGAAAATTTTGCCCCCTTCGTCTTTGTTCTGGTTCTGCCACCGGATATAATAATTAAAAGATAATGATAATGTTTACTTGTTGATTGATTTTTATTAATCTTAACAAGAAAGCGTCGAACATTAGATATTATAATAATAGTCATTTTCATAAATTGAAAATTTATACTTCAGTTTTTAACGTCTAAATTAAAATCTTATTACCATTTTATAAATTTTAAATATTTTTATTAATTTTTAGAACTTTTACCATTAAATATAGTAATATATTTCTAAAATTATTTGGCTATTTTTCTATATAATTCAGACAGTGATCATCTTATATTTATTAATTTTAAAAAAAATTATATAATACAACTATAATTTCAACCAAATATTATAATTAGAATGATAAATTAATTAATTAATCATAAGTAATTATATTTTTTAAAAATATATTCTCAAATTTTTAGCTTGAATTTTATAATTTTTTTAGTTATAAAATATAAAACATATGTTATTAGTTGTCATTTTGAATAGATACGATGCCTAGTTGAAATATTTGTATATTATAATTTTTTTTTAATTTTAAGAGAAATATTAAATCTTACATCAATTAAATATAAACATATGAATTAGTGAGACATCGGATTCAAGTTTTAAATTAAAAAAAAAATCTTATGTTAGCCTTTCTTTCATATAAAGAAGACACCCACACGGCCTAATTCTCATTGAGACTAAGTTCACAAAAAAAACGGAAAAACCATTTTCACACCACAGCAAGGGCACATACCCTTCCCAAGGATACCTTGTCCCTAAGAGATATTTAGCCCAACGATAACAAAAGCCTCTAGCTCTAAGCTAAGCTCTTCATCATCAAGAAATGGATTCTGTCAACTCCTTCAAGGGCTATGGTAAGGTAGATGAGATCGAAGAACAAGCATTCCGGCGAAAGGCACGTAAGCGTCTGATCATCGTAATCGTTTCATCAATCATTCTTGTGGCTGTGATCATTGGTGCTGTTGTAGGAACTGTATTACACAAGCGAAACAGTGGATCATCATCAACATCATCTCCTAACTCGGCCGTTCCAACTGAGTTAACTCCTGCTGCTTCACTCAAAGCTATTTGCAGTGTAACTCAGTACCCACCTTCTTGTGTCTCTACCATCTCTGCTCTTGAAACAGATAACACCACTGACCCAGAAGTTCTTTTTAAGCTTTCATTACATGTAGCGATTAATGAGCTTTCCAAGATTAAAGACTACCCTTCTAAGCTTATTCAAAGTACTACTGATCCTAAGCTTAAAGCTGCTTTGAGTGTTTGTGAATCAGTGTTTGATGATGCTGTAGATCGGCTTAATGACTCAATTTCTTCCATGGCAGTTGGGAATGGTAAAAAGATTTTAACTTCATCTAAAATTAATGACTTGAAGACTTGGCTTAGTACTACAATTACAGACCAAGAAACATGTTTAGATGCTTTGCAAGAATTGAACACAACAAAGAATTTCAACAGTAAAGTTCTTGAAGATGTGAGGACAAAAATGGAGAATTCGACTGAGTTTGCAAGTAATAGTTTAGCAATTGTTGTGAAAATTCTGGGTTTGTTATCTGATTACATCCCAATTCACAGAAGATTACTGGGTTTTGAAATACCCAGATCAGGATTTCCTGGTTGGGTTAAATTGGGAGACAGGAGGCTACTTCAGGAATCAAAGCCAACCCCAAATGTGACGGTAGCTAAAGACGGCAGTGGCCAGTACACCACTGTCGGAGAGGCGGTGGCGGCGATTCCAAAGAAGAGTGAATCAAGATTCATCATTTATGTGAAGGAAGGAACTTATGTGGAGAATATTCTTCTGGATAAGCATAAATGGAATGTGATGATTTATGGAGATGGGAAGGGAAAGACTGTTATTTCCGGTAGCAAGAATTTTGTTGATGGCACTCCCACTTTTTCTACTGCTACTTTTGGTAAGTTCTTGATCTGTTTCTCCATATTTACAAGTTTAAAGATTTAACGTCTGTGAATTCTTGAATTGAAACTATGTTTTTTCTTGATAATCTTGAAATGCATTTACTACTTACAATATCTTGATAATCTTGAAATGAATTTACTACTTACAATATCTTCAAATCATAGAAGTGTAATGATTGGAGGATTTAGATTTTGATGATAGATACATTTGATTGTTGCCTCAAATTAATTTGTGAAAAATTTGAAGGTGTTTCATTTGCCATGTGAATCCTTCTGCTAAGCATGTTAGCAATCACTGCCAAAGAAAAAAAAAGGGAAAACACAGAAGCAAGATAGCAATGGGCTGTAGATTTTGCTTATCTTCTAAGAGGGTGTTTTGTGTAATTTTAAGCTGGTCAAATTAATTTATAAGCTTTAAATTTAATTATTTAAAAAATTTTATTAGCTTATAAGTTGGATTTATAAGTTGAAAAAATTAAGTTGGAAAAACCGGTTTAATATTTTTGTGCTTATAAGCATTTTGCTTTCAAGTTAATTTGGATCTTATTTACTTTTAATCATTTTATAACTTTCTATCTTTTTTTTTCATTTTAACCATTAATATGCTTATGAGCTAATTTTCACTCAATTTGTCAGTAATTTATGAGCTATTTACGAGAGTTCAAAGCAAATATGTAATTGCTAGAAATTTCCAATGCTTATAAAGCTATATTACCTTAGTCCTTGCATAAGCAGTTGATGCTTATAATCTAATTTTTTTAAACTTTAGACCAAACGCCCTCTAAGTTGCAATTACTAGATTAAAGAAGGCCATGTATTATGAATCTCTCATGCATAAGCGGATCTTTGCAGAGATACAGTGAGTCATGACCACCACAAAGTTTGAGAAGTTTAAGAAATATTATTATATTTAATTTTTTTAAAAAAAATTAATTATATTTTCAATATTTAACCTTTCAAAATTGGAAATATTTATCATTATTACAATAAAATATTTGCTTTTGATTTGACCTTTTTTTTAAAAAAAGATTTGAACTCGGACCCATGAAATTGATTGATATGTTTTTCTTACCTAAAAATCTGTTAGTCCCCGTAAATGTTACTCTGAAGAATATAAAATCAGATTGGATGCCCACCACGTGCTTGACTGTTTGCTAAATTACAAGCTTTCTTGTGGCCCCAATTACTCCCAGAATCCTAGTTGATGCCTGCAGAGTGTTTTAATGAGGAACTTCCTGGAATTTTTCTTAGCCTTTCCGGTGTTACAAGGGCCTTAATTTCCTCCGTTGGCCTGGTCTTTTAGATGTCAAAATACTCAGTTGATCTGATAAGCTTTTATGATTTTGGTGGGTGGTAACTCATTGAATGAGAAAGTACTCTTTTTAAAAAAAAAAAACTCAAGGGGTGATATGAGATGGTACGGATTTCTTCTTCATTAACTAACTAGAAATTTCGAGTTCGAGTTTTAAATATGAAATACCTTTAAAATTTGAGAGGAAGTATTTTATCCTTTAGTGAGTCTATCCGGCACGAATTTAAATTAGTCTGTAATTTCTGGATTGTAGAATTGTAAATAGTTAGAACGAAAAAGACTACTTTTCTTTGATGAAAGGTCATTCAATTGAAATCTATCCTTATAGAGGAGTCTTAGGGTGAAAGGGTATTTTCAGCAAAGTATAGTTTATTCTTGGGGAGATTTATTTTTAATGCTATTTTGATGCCGAGTTTGAGAAAGGCTTGTGAGTTGTTACTTTTTAGGTTTGATATATAAATGGTTCATATATAAAACTCGAACTATATGTAATTGCTAGAAATTTCCAATGCTTATATGTAATTGTTAGAAATTTCCAATGCTTATAAAGCTATATTACCTTAGTCCTTGCATAAGCAGTTGATGCTTATAATCTAATTTTTTTAAACTTTAGACCAAACGCCCTCTAAGTTGCAATTACTAGATTAAAGAAGGCCATGTATTATGAATCTCTCATGCATAAGCGGATCTTTGCAGAGATACAGTGAGTCATGACCACCACAAAGTTTGAGAAGTTTAAGAAATATTATTATATTTAATTTTTTTAAAAAAAATTAATTATATTTTCAATATTTAACCTTTCAAAATTGGAAATATTTATCATTATTACAATAAAATATTTGCTTTTGATTTGACCTTTTTTTTAAAAAAAGATTTGAACTCGGACCCATGAAATTGATTGATATGTTTTTCTTACCTAAAAATCTGTTAGTCCCCGTAAATGTTACTCTGAAGAATATAAAATCAGATTGGATGCCCACCACGTGCTTGACTGTTTGCTAAATTACAAGCTTTCTTGTGGCCCCAATTACTCCCAGAATCCTAGTTGATGCCTGCAGAGTGTTTTAATGAGGAACTTCCTGGAATTTTTCTTAGCCTTTCCGGTGTTACAAGGGCCTTAATTTCCTCCGTTGGCCTGGTCTTTTAGATGTCAAAATACTCAGTTGATCTGATAAGCTTTTATGATTTTGGTGGGTGGTAACTCATTGAATGAGAAAGTACTCTTTTTAAAAAAAAAAACTCAAGGGGTGATATGAGATGGTACGGATTTCTTCTTCATTAACTAACTAGAAATTTCGAGTTCGAGTTTTAAATATGAAATACCTTTAAAATTTGAGAGGAAGTATTTTATCCTTTAGTGAGTCTATCCGGCACGAATTTAAATTAGTCTGTAATTTCTGGATTGTAGAATTGTAAATAGTTAGAACGAAAAAGACTACTTTTCTTTGATGAAAGGTCATTCAATTGAAATCTATCCTTATAGAGGAGTCTTAGGGTGAAAGGGTATTTTCAGCAAAGTATAGTTTATTCTTGGGGAGATTTATTTTTAATGCTATTTTGATGCCGAGTTTGAGAAAGGCTTGTGAGTTGTTACTTTTTAGGTTTGATATATAAATGGTTCATGAACATGGGTTTTAAATTTTACGTTAAGATAAATCATTGGCAAAAATTGAGAAAGAACTAAATGCAATAACTTTCTAACTAAAAATGGCACCACCTGCATTATAGTGGATTAGGGAATCAATGTCTACTGGTGTTAAAGAAACTAAACTGATAGCTGCACATTATATGTTTATAGTTTTGGGTATATGTAGTTTTGATGGCCCGCAACCGTTGCAGAAGAACATGCTTTTTCTACTTTTTGTTTTGTGTTTTAGCCCAAAACAGGGCCTCCCACCAATAGCAAACATTGAATTGCAAGTTGATTTCTTTTATCTTCTCTAGGAATTTGTTAATATTAGGTTACTTTCACATTGTTCTGTTTAGTGGAAGAGCAGTTGGTTTGTGCCTGTATGCCCATGCACGTGTGTGCATTTTTACACTAAATGATTGCTAAATATGTGATTATTTGATTATCAGCTGTGGTTGGCAAGGGCTTCATGGCGAAAGACATAAAGTTCATTAACACAGCAGGAGCAGCGAAGCACCAAGCAGTGGCCTTCAGATCTGGCGCAGACATGTCTGTTTATTACCAATGTGCATTCGATGCATTTCAGGACACACTCTATGCTCACTCTAATCGACAATTCTATCGCGACTGTGACATTACCGGCACCATTGACTTCATTTTCGGTAACGCTGCAGTTGTTTTTCAGAACTGCAACATTCAGCCCAGGCAACCTCTGCCAAACCAATTCAACACCATCACAGCTCAAGGCAAGAAGGACCCTAATCAAAACACTGGCATTTCGATTCAGAAATGCAAATTTTCTGCCTTCAATGTTACAGCCCCTACGTATCTTGGCAGACCCTGGAAAGAGTTTGCAACTACTGTGATTATGCAGTCTGATATCGGCTCGTTCTTGAGACCGGAGGGCTGGATGTCGTGGGTAAGCGGCGTTGACCCACCGAGCACAATCTTTTATGGTGAGTACATGAACACAGGACCTGGAGCCAGTGTGGAGAAAAGGATTAAGTGGGCTGGCTACAGGCCAAGTCTAACAGAAGCAGAAGCTGGGAAGTTTACTGTGGGATCATTCATTGAAGGCACTGTTTGGATACCAGCATCTACTGTGGCATTTGAATCCAGCTTGTGATTTTTTTCAGTAAATTTAACTCAAGACTGAGTGTTCAAATTTGCAACTTAAAGTTTGAAAATTTACAGTGTTTACTCACAGTCACAGTTGTGCAGAAGAGATTTTTTTTAACGTTTTTTATAGACAATTAGAAGATGAATTTGTTTTTAGTGTTCACAGACATTTCTTTCTCTCTTTTATAAATAGTAAATGTGTTATACTAATTATTCATCACCTTTTTTCTTCAATTTTTCGGAATATTTTTTCATTATTTTTTTAATTGAAAAATGAAAGAAAGAAAAAAAAAATCGTCATATAAAGTGAAATAAATAATAATTCACTGCCATACGGTTGACCGGTAAGTAATATACATTCTCATGAAAATATTAACATCTTATAAAAATTAATATTGATATTTCACAAGAAATTATTTTAAAATTTAGTATTATTTATCCATTTTTAAGAAAAAATATTATTGAATTAAATCATTAAATTAACTAAAATAAGCGATGTAAAAAAATTAGAACAAGAAAATATAAGAAAAGTGAAACTTTAACTAGTTAAGTATGAAGTTATTAAATTCGCTCGTCCCTTTAACTCAAATTTTTTTTTAAATATGTACTTGTGATCATCTTTTTAGAATAAAATTTGAGTTTTGATACTTATAATTTAATTTAAATTTTTTTAGTGTTAAATCGTAATTTCCAATTATGTTATGATATACAAAATAGAGATATGAAATGAAATGTTAATGTACATTTTCTAAGAAATTTCTCATGGCCTCTGCACATTAATTAATTGGTTTTGTTTATCTTCTGAATTCTGATAGATCCAATTTCCAATTTTATTGATTTCTTATTAATTTTTTTCAATGTCTTATTAATTTGTTGCAATGTCTGGTTGAGCCATGAAAGAACAATTTTGACTTTTCTTGTTAATAAAAAATTTTGAGATATATTATAGCCTAGAAATTTCTTTTTTCACATGCTATTTATTAAGAAAAAAGGTAATCAAAATTTTCAACATTTTTATGAGGTTGACCAAGATCATTTTTATGAATTAATAATTAAATTACTATTTATTTTAATTAATAATCCTATTCTCTTTATTTTAAATTGTTAAATATATTTTTTACTTATTTTAAATCATAATTCATTTATCAATCTTAAATTAATTAATATATATATAAAAAAAACTCTATTCCATCTCCTATTTAATAATATTTTTTATTATATAATAAATATATTTCATATTAAAATAGAATATGATGTAAAAAATATGTATAAATTTATCTTATAATTAAAATAATTATTTTTTTTATTTGTATGTATATGTCAATTTGAAATAGGGTTAATACATATACATATATATATATATATATATCAAAATATAATAGAGTTAAGTTGCATCAACAACCTTTTTTTAATTTAAAAAAGAAAGCTATCCTTTTTATTCTAATAATTATTTTTTTACATAAGTTTATGTGAATCAATATATACTTAATAATGCTCCATTCTTTTAAAATATTATCTTTATAAAAAAATTTATCCTATTAAAATTATCACTTTATACAATAAAAAATAATTATTTTTTTAGTTATATCCTTATTAATATTAATGAATCTGATAATAATAATAATAATTAAATCTAATTATTATTATTTATAATAATAATTTTATGTTTAAATTGTCTGAATAGATATTCTGTGTGGTGTGCTAAAGCTAAAGTACAACTAATTAAATCTAATTAATTAACTTAATTATATAGTAGTATTTTAACCATTGATATTACCGTTTAATTACTCTTTTAAAAAACAGAGCCCACCTAATTTGAAGTTTACAAGAATTAAGGTACAGATAGTCTGTGGGCACAAGCAACTTCCAGGAAGAGGAAACAGAGGGCCAAGGCCGAAGCCAAATTCAAGAAAATAACAACCTTTTTTTTTTTTTTTTGTCTTCTATTCAAACCAGGCCCGGCTCAAGGGTAGCAACACGAGCAATTAGTCAGGGTCTCTAATTTTGATACGGCTCTAAATTTATAAATATATATACATATATATAAAAGGTAATAAAACTTTAATTTGTTGTGGTGGTCTAGCGTGTTGTATATAATTAAAGAATGTGAGTATTGATTCCTACTATCATCAACATTATATTTTTTTCAAATATTCATTATACAATAAAATTTGGATTCATTATACAATAAAATTTGAGTTTCTCAAATTTTATATTGTTATTTTTAGGCCCTTAAATCAAAAATATTTATTTTTTCTTAAATATAAAATTTTATTCTGATACTATTTTTTAAATATCCGTATTTTAATTTCTGATTAAAGTTCTTAAAATATCTAAGACGTACCTGCTTCAAACAGGCGGTTTCGAGAAAAGAGCCATCTTTCTTTAATTTCTATTGAAATTTATTTTTTTGAAAAAAAAATAAAGAAAAGGACGTCAAAATCTTCTCTTTCTTGTGCAATCGACATCCGTGGTGTGTACTTATAAAGGATGCGGAGATTCGTGTTTGGTAGTGCTAAAAGTCTTCTCAACCGTTCCTATCAATATCAGCAGCTGCGTTCTCGTCTTTCCTCTTCTCATTCGCGTTTCTTGAGTTCTAATTCTACTATTGATTCTTCTCCTGATTCTAATTCTTCTTCTTCTCCTTCATCCATGGCTCCCATCTCTCTTGATACCATTAATCCTAAGGTGCTTTAGTTTTTTTTTTTTTGGTTTCTTTGTTGATTTTGATTTTGATTTACTGTTTGATTAGTTGTTGTTTGTTGAATTTGAGTGGATTTTGCACCTGTGTTTGCTTTGTTTTTGTTCATTTCTTTAACTTGTGTTCATGTTTATGCACCTGGATATTAAAAGCTATTATCTTGTATCCATTTTTTTTCTTGAAAAAATCCCTTTTGGCTATTGGGTTGTTTCCCCTTTTTGTTTTATCAATTTAATGGTTACGTGTTTTAATATGCTTTTCTTCTTCACTTTGCCTTTTGCTGATTGGGCGTTTATGCTCTTATTGAAGTCGCTAAGCAATGTACCTGAGCTCTTTGATGTTTCCCAATTTAGTTTTCAAGGAAATTAGAGGTCTTTGTTCTGATTCAGCTTAAAAATGACTGTTATTTTATTTTTATTCTATAAATAATTTAGGATTATGTTATGTTCGATAGAATGACATTTAGAATTTGCAAAAGCTAACTCTATTGCAGGCTTTAGCAAAAAGGTAATCCCTTTAGTTCCAATGTATCCGCTGAAACACCAAATGTACTCGAAACTTGTCAAATTATGAATTTTCTCCGTTCTATAAAATTCAGTTTGCTTCTCAAAGAATGATTTGTTGGCAGCCTAACTTTTGTTCTGATTTGTATTTCCATTTTATCGTTTGTTGTATTTTCAGGTTTTGCAGTGTGAATATGCTGTACGTGGTGAGATTGTCACCCTTGCACAGGTAATGCATATAGCCAGTTGTTTTAACTTTTATGTACTCTTGCTTCATACTTGTTTGAAGTTTGAATATTTGCTGATCCTTGTGATTCTGCAAAAGTACACCATGTAGTTGACAATTTGATCATGGAAAATATCTATATTTTGTTACACAGAGGTTGCAAGAAGAGTTAAAGTCAAACCCTGGTTCTCATCCATTTGATGAGGTAAGTTTCTTTTCTGGAGTAGTTCGAACTCTAATTGGTGTGTATAACTTAGTTGTTGCTTTTGTTAATTATGTTTGATGTTTATCAATTTAATTAGGTAAGAATTTTATTAAGCTGGCTTGAATTTTTACTTCTTAATAAATAAGCATTCTCTTAAAAAATGAAGGAAACCAATATCTTAATTAGATGGCCTTCTTAAAAAGCTAAAGAGGAGACTTTATACATACATGATTCTTTTTAAGTGGATGCTCTTTAAAGTACTCGTGGTGTTGTGATATTGATTTTTTTTCAATCATATAACAGATACTTTACTGCAATATTGGAAATCCTCAATCTCTTGGGCTGCTGCCAATCACATTTTTCAGAGAGGTTCTTGCGTTATGTGACCATCCCACGATTCTGGACAAAAGTGAAACATAGGGTTTGTTTAGGGATTTTTTTTATTATCTTGATCATTGAACTTCTCTATTCACTTTGTTTCTACTCACCTTGTATCCAGTCCAAATGTAGAAGACAACCTGTTGTACATTTTCTTGCTCTGAGAAAACTTTTGATGATTAAAATATCACTCATCCTCAAATTCTATAAACTAAAACTGAAAACCATTGAAGAATTTCAGAGATTTCTTTCCAAATATATGAATTGATCTTCATGCTTTTGGCCTCTCCTCTGTCAAGATAAATTTCATATTTTCTTTTGAAAAATGGAGATTTTGCTGGGTAATCCTTCTTTTTTGATTGATCAGATGAAAATAGAGAGAATATCATCCCTTGTTATTGTCATTCTTCTTGCAAAATCTGTAAATAAGGTGGTCTTTCAGGTATCCTTTTCACAACACTTTAATAACTAACACTATAACTTGTTACAGCGCTGATTCCATAGAGCGAGCTTGGCAGATTCTTGATCAAATTCCTGGAAGAGCCACTGCTGCTTGCAGTCACAGCCAGGTTATAATGATAGCATCCACTTCCATGGACTTCAAAATGTGAATTAGAATACAATAGCTGTTGTGATAATAAACACATTCTTATTTTCTTTTCATTTCAGGGTATCAAGGGATTGCGTGATACAATTGCTGCTGGAATTGAAGCTCGTGATGGTTTTCCTGCTAATCCAAATGATATTTTCTTGACAGATGGTGCAAGTCCAGCGGTAACAGTCAATCCTATGTACTTGTCATTTGAAGTCTGACCAACTTCTAGTATCTTGGGCAATGTTTGTACATATATGATTTCATATACATGTACCTGTGGACTGAGACAAACATGTATACATAAGGGCATGCGTATAACTAATCTCTTATGGTTATTACCAGGTCCATATGATGATGCAGTTACTGATAAGATCAGAAAAGGATGGTATACTTTGTCCCATTCCTCAGTACCCTTTGTACTCTGCTTTGATTGCTCTCCATGGTGGCACTCTGGTATGTAAAAAATACATCGGCTGCAAACTTGATTCAAATTTGTTGCTTAGTTCTCATTATTTGATTATTTTCTGGCTGTAACTAGCTGGCTTCAACTGTTCTAGTAGGATAGAGTCCAAAATAATTTTCCTGATAGAAGAGTAGGAAATTAAATGTCTGGAATGTTCTTTTTCTTTGCATTCTAGTCTGAATTAGAACTCTGATTCTGCAGGTTCCTTACTATCTTGATGAAGCAAGTGGGTGGGGATTGGAAATTTCTGAGCTTAAGAAGCAACTGGAAGATGCAAAGTCTAAAGGTATTGCTGTCAGGGCCTTGGTTGTAATAAATCCTGGCAACCCGACAGGGCAGGTAAGCATAACTGACTCTTATGTATTTCTGATGGATGTAATTGCTTACAAGATTTGTTAAATAGCTTGGTCTGTTGTTGGCAGGTTCTTGCTGAGGACAACCAATGAGCAATTGTAGAGTTCTGCAAGCAAGAAGGTCTTGTTCTCTTGGCAGATGAAGTAGGTGATGCGAGTAGTTAGAATGAACCTTACCTTCTTGACATCTCACCCAAATGAATCTTGCTTGAAGTATAATCTTATATGAAATCCATACAGGTCTATCAAGAAAATGTTTATGTTCCCGAGAAAAAGTTTCACTCATTTAAAAAAATTTCTCGTTCTATGGGGTATGGCGAAGAGGATATATCTCTAGTATCTTTTCAGTCAGTCTCTAAAGGTAAGATGGTTGTATGAGTTGCATCAAGATAATAAAAAAAACTTTTCCAATTTTCTAAGAGGATAACGACCACATTAATATTTTCAGGATACTATGGTAAGCGTGGAAAGAGAGGAGGATACATGGAGGTCACTGGGTTTAGTCCTGAAATAAGGGAGCAAATATACAAAGTGGCATCATTAAATCTTTGTTCCAACATTTCTGGTCAAATTCTTGCTAGTCTTGTTATGAGTCCACCCAAGTTTATTTCATGTGCCTTTTTTTTTTAAAAAAAAATTACCTTTTATTTATTTATTTATTTGAATTTATGATTGAGCGGACCTGTTTCAGTTTAGTAAGCTTGATTTAGTCAGTGTTATTAAGGAGACTGGAAATGCACATCTTACTTGTTGGATTGAAAAATATATTCAGGTTGGAGATAAATCATATGAATCATATTCTGCTGAGAAAGAAGGAATTCTATCATCCCTTGCAAGGCGTGCAAAGGTTGGTCCAATGAAATCAATTTATTGTTGGTTCTGTGAAATCTATATATTTTATTGTGGCTGCTGAATTTGGTGATTCAATGGAATCTGGTTGTGTTAGAATTATAGGTCGTACTCCTTTTATACATGCTGCATGGTAGGGTGCAAGCTTACATTTTTATATCGACAGACTTAACAATATAGAAGTATATTTTAACCGTGTATGATTTTCATCACTCTGTGATTGTCAGGTTATGATATTGATCCTCCTTTGTTGATTAATCCAGACCCTAGAAGAAGCATTCAACAACTTGGAGGGTGTAACATGCAGCAAGGCTGAGGGAGCAATGTATCTCTTTCCTCGTATTGTTCTGCCTCAGAAGGCAATTAAAGCAGCAGAAGCTGCAAACAAGGCCCCAGACGCATTCTATTGTCAGCATCTCCTCAATGCCGCTGGAGTTGTTGTCGTTCCTGGTTCTGGGTTTGGGCAGGTGAGTCTTAGTTTTTCCTGCTAGTAGTGTAATGCAGATTTCTTTGGCATTCTTTGAGTGTCATCAAGTCTTTTTTACCCACTAATTGATGCTATTTCGCCACTGATGAACAGCATCGTGAATTGAGCCGTCTTGGCGTTTATGAAAAATTACACCAATAAAATGTAGAACATTGTAAAAACACATATATGGGCATTGCTCATGTGCATTTTAGTTTTTTTTTCTTTGGCAGAAGATTGTTAAATTTTGAGTTTGCTTTCTCATGGCTTTTGAGGGGTGCCATTTCAGTTGAAATAATTGTTCTTTTAGTCGTTCTTCGACTTTAAATTGTGAACCTTGTACCTCTACCATAGAAAAAGCTCTTGACATTTGAACATCTCGATTAATATAAGGCAAATAGCCAGAAAAATATCCCTGGCAAACTTCATTCAAATAGACTGTTTATGATATTTATATCCTTTTGACATTCTGTTTTTTTATTTTTTATTTTTTCTACTAATGACATTCTTTCTTCATTAAATTCTAGAATACGAGTATTGTTCCGATTTTCAGATATCCTCATATTTAACCAAATATCTTGTTTTCATTCACCATCTTTTTATACACATTATCCATTAAAACTATTACTGTATTTTTTATACCAAGTGAAATTATAAATTTTTTGAGATGAAATAATTAAACATAATGTGGACATATTAGCTTTCTTTTAATTCAAAAATGATAATGTACATTAGTGTATTTGTGAGGACGACAATGTGTATTAATGTATTTGTGAGAAACAATTAGTATAATTTCCCATTCAAACTCTTCCTACATCACTAATGTTAGCAATTTTTCAAATCTGAAATCAGTAAGTTCCCAACGCATATGACATTTTCTTATGCTAAATCTTTGAGCCAAAAAAAGATCGTTGTACCAATTGGAAGCAAACTCATAAGAAAATAAAAGATGAAAAAAAATTGTTTCATTTTCATGAGAAGAAATCCAAGTTACACAACTGAATTAAGTAGCATAGTTTTAGTACCATTCCAGAAAAAGATTGAATGGGTCCAATCCTCTACATCCCCAACTAATAAAAAAGACAAGCAGTTCAGGCAACAATAGGGAATACAAATTTTGTTGAGAAGGAAATTTCATGGCAGGGTTTTCTTCTTATAGGCGGCTAATGACAGTCTCCACCTCAGCAGGAGTATACAAATGATACGTTGGAGCCACCTTTGCAATGTCAACATTGTTAGGAGTCACCTGACACGGAATGTAGCACGATTTTCGTTGGCAATAATGAAAATTGAAAACAAAAAATGTAACAGTTTGTTCGACGAGTGATATTAAAGGAATAAAATTAAATAGTTTGAACAATAAACTAAATGCATAAATGTTGAGTTACAGTATCAGCTTTACCTTTTCTTCCATGACTTGCTTTAGGATAGAAAGTGCAATGGTCTCAGCCTCTTGAAGAGTGATATCCTGCAGATAATTAGCAAGTGACATCAGCAATCCACCAAAATCAATTGTGATGCATTAGACAGTAAAAAATGCTTAACGATATGTTCAATTAGATATTAGCGAAGCTGACCATACACTGAAATGTCACATTCATGAGAAACTCCTCGTGGACCTACCAAGTCATAGACTGTTGCAGGAACACAACAGATTTGAGAGAGGGAATCAGGGGATAGAGGGGAACAGGAGAGATGAAGAAAAAGCACATAAGTATCAAAATAGCAATACCTTGTTAAATTGCTCTTGCAAAGAGCTATCTGCGCCTTCTGAACCTGATCCAATAGCCTTTGCATGGCACTGCCAAAATGTGCCAGATGGATCTGTGTAATACCTGTGCACATAACTTCCTTTTTAATCCAAATAACCAGGAAAGAGGTACCACCACATTTCTATTATTGGAATAGGAAAACGCTATAAACAGGCAGCAGCATGATTATTCTATTTCATTTATCCAGGGTCTATTCAACTAATTTTTACAGCTATAGGTACTAATTTGTACAAATAATAGCAATGAGTTCTAAAATCCTTAAGCAAGGTTCACATGGGACACAATTATTGCATTTTCACAGTGTTGATTGAACTAACTTTTACTGATACAAGTATTAACTGTTCAGAGCACTGAATACTAAAATCCTTATGTAGCGCTTGCTGAATGACTTCTCCATGCATAGACACAGGGCATTGCTGCATGATTTTAACTAATCGACAGGGTGCCACTACTCACTATTCAAGCTTTTGTATTGCACCACATGTTTAATTTTCAGAATTACATTGACAATTTTATAACATGCATGGTTTTAAAGAGTTTTAAAATGTCCAAACTACCTTCATGTTTACAAACAATTAATATGTCTTCTTTCCCTTTAATATTTATTGTTAACTACTTTATGCATGACATCAAATAGGAGCCTATGCACAATCCTTTCTATGCATGTAGGGTTGTCAATGGGGCAGGGATTTGCCCCGAATAAGGCAAGGATTCCCCAAAAAATTTCCTCGCAAGGACAGGGACGGGGAGAAATTTTTCCCTGTTGGGCGGGACGTGGACGGGGAGTGCACTCACTGCCACGTGGGGATTCCATCCCAGTCCCCGCGGGGACCCGAAAATAATATAATATATAAATTATATATATATACTATATATTTATTATATAGACATTTTATATACATTATATACATACAATATACATATATATTATACTATACATATTATATATTTTTATTTTGTTTGCTATTTTTTACATATATTATATAATGCATATTATATTTTAATTATTTGTACATGCAAAATAAATTTATTTTGATATATTTTATTTTATTTTTATAATATTTTTTAAATTTTATTGTATATATTTATTGTATTTTTATTTTATTAAGTTTACAATTACAATGAATTCTTATTTTTTATATTTTAAATTTTAATTTTTAAAAATAAAAAAATAAATTCTCCACCGGGATCCCCCATTTGTGTAATGGGGACAGGGATGGGGAGTGCTCCCCCGCCCCCGCCCCCGCCCCCGCCCTGTTACCAATCCTATATGCATGCAATATGCCTAATTACACCAAAAGATGTTTAAGTAAAACTGTGCATATAGATATTAAATTTCTTCCATGGCGAAGAACTTGAATCAGATACAAAAGCATTTCAAAAGTCAAAAAAAGCTAGCAACACCATTAGATGGCATAAACATCCAGCAATTTAAATGCCAGAAAGAAATCTCTTTTCATAAATCTGACATTTATTCAAAATTTAATCACTGTTCAATTTTTGCTATAGTTCTTTGTGGAAGACTGATGGACAAAAAAATCATTAGTGATTCATGGAGAAGCAATCAAATTTAGAGAAATTATATTTAGAAAACAAAAACAGAAGTCTGCTAGACATATATGACCTGATTAATATGTAATCATTATATTTATATAGACATATATATACACATTTAATCAACAGTATATAAACACATAGCAAAAAACAAATGAATACTCACAGGCTAGGACCATTCTCATCATGACCAGCAATGAGAAGTGACACCCCAAATGGACGAGACTGCAGAGAAATAGGATCACATAAGTATATAACAGTAGTACAAATAGTGATACATCCAGGATTTAACATTATATGATCCACTTGGACGGCAAAGTGAATAGAGAAACTTGCTTTTCAATCTTTCTAAATTTGTGTTGAAGCATATGGCATAACAAGAACATTTCAGTACAGACTGCTTTCACATTTATTATTACAGCAATGGATCTGAAAGATACATGCTTGCAATATTTGACTTCAAGTCGAGTCATGGACATATTTGGTAGGAACAGGAAAAGAAAAATGAATAGGACAAAGGAAAATAGAGATTTTTCACATTATCACTTTAGTGGAAAATTGATAGTAGTACAATGCAATCAAAGGTTATAGGATAAATGTGTAGTGATTATTGCATTTACAAAGAACGAAACAAGTATAATAATATGATCAAAGAGAAAAAATTTCGCCAATAAGTGAAAGATAATACCATGGATTCTTCATCGCCTTCACCAAATCGTAGAGCAAGATCACATAGCGCTTGTGTTGTTGACTCTACTGTCATAGGCTCACCATAAGAGAATCTATGGTTCTGAAGAATTAATTTAATAAATCAGCAAAGGAGGTATTCTCCCTTGAGTAAAAAACTAATGGCAGCAGCAACACTATGATAATCGTACCTGGGTTTCAACACGTGCATGTTCAACAAGTGTGCGGGCATCTGCAATTAATCCACTCATAGCACAACCAATGTGCTCATCAATTTCCATAACTTTCTCCACACTGCTGGGCTCCTGAAAGAAAATTGAAAAAAAAATTGTGCAAGAAGTCGCAATCCTTCACAACTACAACATGTATCAACGTCCATGATTGAGTCCATGACTTCTTCAAAAATTTGCTCAAGAAAAAAGTTTCTCCAGCAAAACAGATGCAACTACAACTTCATCACACCTTTCTAAGTACACGCTGCACATAAGGTCCAGTTATCTCATACTAGAAAACATATACAAATGGAATCACACAGAATCACTATCATTACACTCCAACTAAAAGAAACACTGGAATCACACTTCCCAGTCGAGTAAATTATGGTTTTATCACATTATTATGCACAAAGCATACAAGTTCCGAAAAAATGGAATGAGAGAGAAGCAAACCAGCAACGGTGAAGTGATACGTTTCTCAACTGCAAGCACAACACCTTCTTTCGTCTTTAACCCAATTGCAGTAGAACCTAGCTGTAAACATTAAAAAAAAAAAGAACATTACTCATGATTTCTCTAACACAAAACAATCGATTAAAATCCAGTTCAAATAATGCCCCACAAAACAATTTTAACCATACAGAATTAATAAAGATTGAACATCTAATATTTTCCTAAGAAAGAAAATAAATGTCGACGAAACTTTCTAGGGAAACAAACAGGGGGAGATTTTTTTAAATTACCTTGATGGCTTCAATAGCATATTCAACCTGAAACAATCTCCCTTCTGGAGAGAAAGTGTTCACTCCTCTATCATATTCAGTCCTTAAATAAAACATATACACGAGAAGAGAAATCAAGAAACTGAAAATTAAAGACCAAATCAAGAAAAAAGAATACAATACAGATCAGCTTACCTAGTGAGGAACATTTTGGTCGATTTGATCTAAAGTTTAGATCTTTATATTCAGAGAGAAATCAAAAGGGAGCGCACAGTAGGTCTTGCTTGCTCCCGGTTTTTCTTGTGCTTTTCTAGCGCTCGACTTGTTAAACAAGACAGGAACCGAAACGTTTCGATTATTTCCTATGTAAAAATTTGGTCGGGCCCATTTTTGAATAGATTGGCCCATTAGTTATATCCAATTGTCTTTTTAACGCATCTAACTCTGTCCAATACCAAGATTGATATTTCTTCATAAATACCCAAAAAAAAATAAAAATATATTAAAAAATTTTACTTTTTTTATTTTAAAAAAATACCATTTTTGATTTTTTAACTTTTAATTTCAAAAATCTCTCTTTTCAAAAGAATTTTTAATATATATTTAGTATACTAAAAATATATTTATTTTTAAAAATATATGTTAAATATATATTTAGTATATTAATAATATACTAAAACACTAAAATATTTAAAAACAAAAAAATTAGACTTAGTCTTAAATTAGCCTTAAAAAACCCCGATTTTGGAAAAAGTTACACTGCTCATTATTTTTTTTTTCAATTTTTACACATTTTATGAAGAATTTTTAAATTATTTTATAAAAATATATAGTAAACTCAAACTAAATTTATAAAAGTTATCTTACGTATAATAAAAATTTATAATAAATTATATATATTATATGTAAATTTATAAATTAATAATTTTTTTTTGACAAATTTGTAAATATTTTAAAAATATAATAGATTTTGTAATTTCATTTTTTCCCCAACAATTTTATACAAAACTGTTCGTGTAGTAGGCAAGGAATTGTCCAAAACATGACGTCTCCGGCCAAAAAGATTAAAAGAGTGAACGAACGACCTGCCGTTTTCCAATTATGTATGTATTTAAACGATGATATAATTTTCATTTAAAATAATAATAATAATTTTCGAAGTTTTTAAACAATTTGATTGATTTTTTTTTTTCAAATGTTTAGCCGCAACCAGACAAATAAAAAGTGGAGGTTTCAATTTCAAATATATAGAGTCTTTAATGTTCAGTTTGGTTGATATATTTGTATGTATACATATGAATATGTCTTCCTTTAAGAGCACAATATCAAATATTTGATGCTGTGGCAGTGAAATACTGGAAAAAAAATTAATAAAAAAAAAGATTGCTTCAAAAACTCAGAAAATTGCAGAGAGGCCAAAAATAATAATAATTCTAAATCCACTACCCTAAATTAACCAGTGGAATAATCAAAATATTGTTGATGGTCTAATATCGCTCTTCAAAGATAATCTGATGGGTTTGGGCTACCTCGTACTAAGTTTTGGCTAAATAGATATACAAAGCAATGCCTTCTTTTGTATTATCAATAAATAAGTGGTTAGTATTAGTGATTCCATATTTTTATTCTTTAAGTAAAAGAGATTTATATAAATAGAGTTATTATTTACTTAAAATATTTTATTTTTTAATGAGCTGATTGAGTGCAAACATAATTAGCATGGTTTAATGAATTCAAGATTTTTGTGATTTTACAAATATATATATATATATATATTTATTGATAATAACATATAACCAGTTGAGATAGCTCAACTAATCATAGGATATTACTCAAATGTCACAGGTTCAAACCTAAAAACAAAATTGATAATAATGCGTTAAAAGTAATTCTTTTAGCCTTTAGAGATACAACTGCAAGCAAGTTTCTTTTTATAATTTTCACTCAATTATATACCCCCATGGTCCAAAGTCCGTGCCATGGCACATTCGAAGTTTGTACAAACTAGCCGTCTATTGTCAGACAACCTCCATGTGGCTATATAGGCATATTAAAAAGAAAACCTAGTTCAGGATAGTCATTTATTATGGGCTTATTGTGGAGTACTAAAAATATTAAATTGAATTTGACTAAAATTTTACATATTTTCAATCTATCAGTGTATTTCATAATCATATTAGATCATATTTGGTCAAATTCAGTGAAATATTTTGAAAAAAAAGTTCATTTTATTATATATTATATAATTTATAAATTTATCGGTGATATAATATATGTATAATCATCAGGGAAAAAAATAATGCATTTTGGTGTTTTCTTGGAAAGAACATGGAGATAACAAGCATCTATAATCTTTTTTGTTTCTTAACCATGGCCGTTACAAGGGAAACAAGCGCAAGATGCATGGCTAGGAAATTGTCTGTTCATTATCTTCTTAGATTGTTCTGCTGCCTTTTGAATCTGCTCAGTGTGTTGCTGGCGAGCTGCAGCTCTCCATTCTTCAGCTTTTCTATGCACAATTGCCATTCTCTTCATCAACTTCTCTTCTAAGTTCGATCTCATCTTCTGTATTTTCACCTGCTTCCATTTTCAAACTTCAAAATTAATGGGGTGCCAAACTTTATGTTAAAAATATATATATAAAAACTTATGATGCAGATTATATGGCTTTATACGCAACTAAGTTCCAGATGAGTTACAGAAACAATACCGACAGAACCTAAAAATTGAATTGAACATAATGTAATTGGGATTCAGTACAGTTGTATGGTGATTAAGAGATGTTGAGACTAGTGCCTCCCTCGTTGCAACATATATATATACACACATATTTAAAATCTTTGTTTTTTTAATCTCCCCTTGCATAAAATTTTCTAATTCTGAGAGGGGACCAGTCAAGAAAACAAAAGATAATTGGCGTTCAAGAGCAGTGCGGGGCTCGAGGCACGAAGCATGCAATAAACCAGACAAAAACCATGCCAACTACAGTCAAACATTGTAAAGCCATATGATAAATATACACAACTGGATGAAGATAAAAACTTTAAGTTTATATACACTTTTCTATGCCAGAAAATACTGCTTCTTCACATGACTTCCATTAACATCAATCCCAACTCTTTGGAATATAGTAACTTACTGCTACTTTATAAACATTATTCTAAGCTTCCGTTGGATGTATATGTTTTGACACAGAAGCCGAATGGTTTCATTCCATGGTTTAAGGATGATCTGGTGGAATTTAACTATCTAGAATAGTTTTGGCTTAATTTCTAAGGCGATGCCTTCTCTTGTATTAAAAAAAAAACATTAATCCAATGGTGAATACACATTATAAGATCATTAGTATACCATGCTAGAAGCCAGAGAATGGAGAATTAGTACAAAGCCAAGTATTAAGTTCCCTGTGTTCTCTCTTGTTCAATTTTCCTGAATTTCCATTGCAAGGGAACGAGTGTGCATAACTTATAATGCTGGAAAAGCTACAGAAAAAAGCAAGAATTTATAGCATTCGAGTGGTTGGTTGGGATGGTACAGACAGCTAAAAATTAAACAAGTTCAGATACGAGTAGGGTGATTTTCGCAGCCGTTGCCACCCGAGTTTCTCATATTAGGAGCTTTGGGGAGAGTTAGACTCACATAGCCATTCTCTAGCCATGCAAGGCAGGTTGTCTTCATGATTTTGAAATCAAGAAACAAGAAAGGGTACTTTAAAAGAAAACAGAATAAAGAAAGTACCTCTAGCTTTCTTGATTGAGCTTCTGCTTTTGCAGTTTGGAGGTTCAACCAAGCTTGAATTTTTGCTTCTTCTCTCTGATACCTATAGTTCAAACAAAGTCAACACTTAACATGAAAGTGAGCACAAATGATGCAAAATTTTAACCATAAATTACCTAAGGCAGCACTTTGTCTTTTCCTCTTCTTCCCATGAAGCAGCTTTTGAATCTGAAACACTTTTCTGGAAAGTAATGCCTGTTTCGAAGTGTCTCAGGCTCTTCGATATTTCCTCTTCCTCTTCCTCCCTTGAGCTCCAATTTGATGCCACAGAATCATATTGTGACCCAAGTTGTAGCTTAGCCAAATGGCAGGCTTCTAACTGGGAAATGTCAAAGGTGGTGGTGGTGTTGGTGCTGCTAGAATTCCCCAAGGGCAAAGGTCCTGACCTATCGGCAGGCGTGTTATGGCGAGCAGGCGATGAGCTTTTGAATGGTGTGTGGCATCTGGAAGTTGCAGAACTACCAAGAGGAGTCATTTCTGTCCCGACATCTCTGTGTTTCAGCTCATGAATTACTTCAGTGCCTGCATCTTTCATTGCTTCATTGGCTGAGTTTCTAAAAAGAAACCCTTCTTTTGCTGGCTCTGAGTATCTAAAATTTGGCAAAACTGGTTCTACCTCGTCTGTGAACTTATCTGAAGTCACCAACAAAAGAATAGCTCAAAAAAATTATGAACATAATTTCATTATCCAAGAATTGCATAGAAAGTACACCTTCAATGAAGAAAGGCAAAGCCAGTTTAGATTAAGTAATTACAATTTGATAATTCCAAATCTATAAAATATATATTACATCAGCAGTGTAAATGTAAAGTATCATTCACAAATAACACTGTTCATTGCATATGAACCTGTCATTTCTCATTTGCTGCAAACCAAATAGAAAATGAGAAAAAAAGAAAATTGCCCACATTGAGTGATATATACTATGCATTGAAATTACGAAACCCATGTGTGGGTTTTGCTTCAAAACAAATACAGCAAACACTAGAAAAAAAAAAGCTCAAAGAATTGTAAAGCTTTTAGAAGACAAGAAAATGGATTATTATCATGAGGATAATACTGGAGCAACAAGGGACAAGCTGAGAAGTAAAAGCCAAAAATGGGCCAAGATTTCACTGAACTTTGAAGGGGGAAAAAATCCTACCTTTTAGAAGCACATCTGGAGCATCTGAGACCCCATTGAAAGCTACTCCAGGGTTGTGTTGGTCCAGAGCCATTGACCCCTGAAAGCTGGAAACAAGTTTTGAAACTTTTTCCTCTGTGACCATTGATTTCTCCGCAAAAATCTCCACTTGCGACTTAAAGTTCTTACTTTGTTTCTGAATATTTGAAGATTCCGGCAATGGCTTAAAGGCATGAGCAGGAGATTGATGGCAAGAACTGCCCATTAGCCATTTCTCTGCATCTTCCCACTTAGAGGGAAAGTTCTTTGTTGCAAGATTACCAACACTGTAGCTAAATAGTGGCCTACCAGGTGTAGAAGGAGCTTCTACTCTCCTTTGAGTAACTGGATTCACTCCTTCTCTTCTTCTTTGAGATGGTACTTCAAGAAACCCTCTGCATTCCATAATACCGTTTGCCATTGGAAATGACTTGACAAACTCAGATGTTTCCTTGAGATTAAGCTTGCAAAGTGGGTCTTGAAATGTGTCTGCAAATGGGTTGTCCTTGCTTTTCCCATGCAGGCCTGTGTTGGTCTCCAATGCTGGTTCCTAAATCACACAAACACTTAAATTAAGAAGAAAAAGAAACACAAATCAAAACCCAAAACCCAAATGTGAGCAATGAATAAAAAAAGAGCCAAATAAAGGTTCTTTACCCCATTAGAAGCAAAAATAGGAGGAGCTTGAAAGTATTTGGAACTTGTGAGATCCATGGTGGGGAGAGCTTTCTGGGGAAAACTGATTGAGACCCACTTGAGGAATCTCTTGTAATATGCTAACTCACTTGTTACAATCTTAGTCTATGATGTAACTCCTTCATTTTTTGACACAAAAACTGTCTTGAGAAGGAGACAGAAAAAAGCATTAAATTTACTACTAGGAAGGAACCATGGTCTAAAATACTATTACACTAGAAGACCCACATGGGTCTATAACCAATTAACCAGTATTGAGTCTTGTACTCTTGTTTGAAAAAATGACACCACAGGCAGCACAGTGTCTGCACTCTTCACAACATGGATATAATATTTAGTCCTTTGGTCTCTCTCTGAGGAAGGAGGCGAAAGAGTACTTCATGAACAGAAGAGTGAGTGCTTTGGGAGGTGCAAAAAACGAACATACATACATACACGGGTACTGACTGTGCGCATAAGAAACACAAAAATGATAGATTTATAAATCTCTTGTTCTTGGCTACATATATTTTTTTCTTTTTTTCACTTTGATATTCTATTTGGGAAGGTCATTATTGATTTTGAAAACTTTATATCCTTCTCAGTTCTTTCTAAGTGTGTGTTCACACATCACACCCAGTGGCGGAACCAGAAAATTATTGAGGGAGGGCAAAATTTCAACAGTCGCCGTCTCCGGTGGACGGTGGTTGGGTGTTGCAGCGTCGGCGTCGCCTCTCCTCTCCTTTGGACGTTCATTCTTCACTTCTTCTCTCTCAAATGAATTTATGTCTTTCCTCTCCAGCTTAGCCCCTGTCTGCTGCTCTCTGCCTCTCAAACTCTTATTTTTTATTTTTTTTAAATCATTTTAAGTGAAACGGACATTTCACTTAATAGAATTAAAAAAAAAACTTAAGCCCCAAAGGGTATTTTAGTAATTTCACGTGAGAGGTTGCACAGTCGTAGCAGCAGCCAGCAAGCAATGCCTCTGTTTCTTCTTTTCTCGCAGGCGGAGCAAGGCAGCAAGCACGGAGGGGGGTGAAGCTCTCCCGTTCTCTCTGCAACACTCACGGCTGGCGGCAATGACCCCTATATATATGTGTTCATTGCCGCTGGCGATGGAAAGTCGTCAGCCCCCACACGACCCCCTCTCAGCTCCGCCCCTGACCACAGCTCACATATGATCTCATTTTTTCTTGCTTTAGTCTTTCTTTATTTTCAAGCAATTTCATTTGTTTATATATGCATATATTGTATAACTCCGTCTATATGTAGGAGTAAAACTAAATAATATTCCCTCTTTGATTCAGACATGCATATTTTAGTTTTTATTAGTTATTATTTATTTTAATAAATAATAAATTTAATTTAAAATTTAAAAAATTGAGGTTCGAATATCTTGAAAAAGAAAAAAAATATATGAAAAGAAAAGATAATTTAATCCTAATATAGAGTATAAATATAAAAACCATATACTAATTAAACAAAAAAGACAATGTTTCAAAATAATACAGACTAACTTTAAACAACAATATATCTTTTCAAAAACTATAAGAAAATAGTATTGTTAAACGATACGGATGAAATTCAAACATCAGAAAATTTTATTAAACACCATATTATTTTTTTAAATTGCAAAATAAATCAATTTTTTACAAAAAATTTAAAATTTTTTAATCTGAATTATTATATTTAATTCTTTACTGTAAGAACATATTATAATAATTTTAAAGATCATATTTTATTTAAGAAAATAATAATAATTGAAAAAGTTAAATTTAATTAATGGATAGAATTTTAAAAATAATTCAAAAATATATTTGTCTGATGGTAGAAAATCAGAACATAAAAAAAGTAAAAATTTTATAACGTTAATAAAGCACAAAAAATACAAAAGTATATGAAAGTAATTAAATTTAAAAATAAGGATAATAAATAGATGAAAGGCAAACCAATGTAGGCAAAATATAAAGAAGATTATAAATTTTATTGTTCATCTACGGTGAATTCTTCTTCTACTTTAAATTATAGAAATAGATTTCAATATATGGTCTAATCCAAGCATGATAAAAGAGAGAATTGCAGTAAATTATAACCAGTGTAAAATTTTATTAGAATTCTAATAATAATAGAGTGGAATATATATTATGTTATGAACAAAGAAATTAATATTGGAAACCAGTTGATGCTCTAACGGCTACTGTTATTATAAATGAAAATGTGAATGAATCAATAGAAAAGTGGTATTATTCTACTATATATATAATTGTTTATTCATAATAACTTGATATTGCTGATTAAATTTGTTTTTGTAAGCATTTCAGGCATAATCCAGTCAATAACTTTTAATTGTTGGAAGTCAAAGGGGCTAATAATAAAACTCTTACAATGCTACTACGCAAGAACATTTTAATGGGGTCTCAAGTCTTTACTTCAAAGACACCAGCTATGAAGAAAGACGAAGAAGATTATAGACAGGGGCGGAGGCAGGTGGGGTGTCGTGTGGGGGCTGACGACCCTCCTGCCAGGCGCCGGAGATGTAAAAGAACGAGAACTTCAACTCCCTCAGCCCCTCAGTCCCTCAGTTTCAGCCTTCCTCAGCCCCCCTTCAGCCCCTCAACAGCTCAGCTCCCTCAATCCTATGGGACACCTCAGTTTCAGCCTCTTTTGCCGGCGGTCCTGGCTCCGCCACTTATTATAAAGGCAGTGCATCTCCATTTTCATGGCAGGGGCAGACCATGCATGACAGCAAATCAATTGCAAGGTTATGACGGATGGTAGAATGACCATAGAATCAGCAATTCTGAAAAATTTTCTGAATCATCTTATTAGAAAAATCTATAATTAAATTAATCTCCATATGTAATGTATGGTGTTGGGAATGTGAATCCCACATCGGTAAGGAATGAGCAGCTCCAGTCACTTATAAGACTGGGCAATCCTCTTCTTGTCAACTCGGGTTTTCAGGATGAGTTAGGCCCAGCTCTAATATAGTATCAGAGCAATTAATGCCCAAACGGGCTAGATCCTGAGCCAAACCCCCACATGACCGAAACTGATGAAGAGATGCCAGTCGGTCCACCCAAACGGGCTTGTGTTAGCAAGTGTCAACCGAAAGGTCCGGTTGCACTTGAGGGGGGATGTTGGGAATGTGAATCCCACATCGGTAAGGAATGAGCAGCTCCAGTCACTTATAAGACTGGGCAATCCTCTTCTTGTCAACTCGGGTTTTCAGCATGACAGCAAATCAATTGCAAGGTTATGACGGATGGTAGAATGACCATAGAATCAGCAATTCTGAAAAATTTTCTGAATCATCTTATTAGAAAAATCTATAATTAAATTAATCTCCATATGTAATGTATGGTGGGATATCGACTCTTCGTGGCTCTAAGGTTTTCAATTTGAATTACACATTTTGAGTTTTAATTCAAATCTTACAAAAGCCTCTTTTCCCCTTTGCCATGCAAGTCATGAATAACATATGCAAGAAATTAATAACATATTAATAATTATATCTCATATTAAAATAAGAATATAACAATGCATTTAATTAAAATAATTTTTTTTTAATTTGCATTAAAAATATATTTTTGAATTCATGTAAAATGAAAACTAGGCCTTTCAATTCGAGAAAAAAAAATGTTTTGAAACACTACAGAAACTTGCAAATTTTAAGTTAATAATTTTCAATATATTTAGTGGGTTAATTAATAGGATAAAAAATCTATTAATTTAATTTAATAATTATATATAGTAAAACAACCCTAAAATCAATTGTTTCTTATTGTATATTTGTGGCTTTGATGCGGTGTTGACTACGTGGAAGCAACGGCACATGAATATTTAATTTCACCACTTCTATGATTAAGCTTTAAAGTACATTAAATTCATGGCTAAACCCGTCTTGGACCCTCACTTAATTATACTCCATTTTGCTATTAAAACTCTTATTATCTTATCTATTTGCATTAAACCCTTTATTTACTATTTTTCTACACATTAAGAATTTTTTTGACACCATTGATTGTTTATAAATAGTATTATTTTCACATCAAATTGATAAATATATATATTTTTATTTATTCTAAACTATAATTTACTTATCATTTTAATAAATTAATTATTATATTAAAAATCTATTATTCTCATATTTAATGTTATTTATTAAAAATATTTAATAAATATATATCATATTAAAATAAATATATACATATTATATTTTTAATAAAAATAATTATTTTTTTCTAATTTCATGAAATATAAAAAAATATTTATTAATTTGAGAGGGGAAAAATATTAGTTAAATCTGCCTTCTCTTTTGCTCTTAGCAATAACTCCAAAAACACTTTAAAAATCTGTAATAACTAAAAAAGTTAATGGAAATTTTTTGCTAATATTTTTTATTATAATTATATAGAGGAATTTTCAAGTTCAATTATTTTTTGTTTGTAAAATATAATAATTAAAAAATGAAAATATTTATTTATTTATTTATTTATCATCTAATGTATTGATGATATTGATTGATGGGAACTGGTTCCACTAACAAAATCACTATTTAAAAAGTCGATTTACCAAGCAATGTATTAATAATATTATAATTATCTATTTAGTATTCAATTTGGTAGATAAGTAACCTTTGAGATTTAGAGGAGACAGTCACATTTGAAAGGTTAATTCTACTCTTCTCTTAAAAATAAAATAATTACATAACGAAAATTTTATAATTTCAAATTATTTTTTTATCATAATTCCATTTATTTTTTTTTAAATCATTTCATTTGTTTTTTTCTTTGAAACTTTTAAAGAAAGTGATACTTACATGAAAAAGAAGTTGGTTCTTACAATTATTTTATTTTGTTTTTAGCTCCAATTAATAGATGGCTTTTTTTCCCATTTTTATACATTGGGAAATTTTTTAAGGCAAAAAAAAAAAAAAGATAGCCTTGTATTAATGAATTGATGCCCTTGGGCAGATACTTCTCAGGAGATCACTTAATATTTTTTCTTGATGCCCTTGGGCAGATACTTCTCAGGAGATCACTTAATATTTTTTCTGCATTAACATGTTTAATCTCAAAAAACAATTAAACTCTCAGTGCTGTAAAAACAAAGATATATTCAATCAACAATCAGTAAGATATTTTAAGAAATGATGTTTGATATGATTTATATCTATCCTATCTTATAGGCTATACCTTAGCCATTGTTGAATTGAAATTATAAGTAGTGGAAGAGAAATATGGTGTGACGGGCCCAATAACATGTAAAAATCTCAAAGCATTATTAACAATTTATATCTAAAATTAATTGAAATCGATTATATAAATTCTTATTTTTCGACTTTAGCCATTCAAACATTATTATCAACACAATGAAGTATTTTGTGAAAAAAAAACCCTTCAAAGATTCAACCAACCAGCATCAACATGTAGAAGATAAGCAAAATGGGGTCCATTTTCTTATATTTTAACCATATAATGCTTGATGACAAGCCACCCCCTTGTCAATAATGGAATTAATTTATATTAACCAAGAAAAAAAACCCTGTAATGTAGTAGTCATTATTCTTTTCTTTCATAGCTAAAGATTTAATCACTTTCATCTCCAAGATCAAAGAAAAAAATCTTTCCTTATTTTCTCGGCATATGATCAATGGCTATAACTTATTACCTTTCTTCTCCTAATCACATCTTAGTTCAAAAATCTGGTCCTGTTCTGAAGCTTAGAAGCAAAACTATGATGCTCAAACACAGTCAACTTCCATTCAAGAAAACGGCAGCAGGACTTAAAGTTAGATCATCTTTCAAAAATAAGGTATTTCTTCTGAAACAAACAACCTTTTTTTTCCATGAAAATCATCAAGATTCATTCAATAAAGGAATTATGATAAGAAACAGAGTTTCTTGATTTCTTATTATACTTCTTTTTACAGGTTTTTGAGAATCAATCAGAGGGTATAATTTGTTATAGAGATGAAAGTGGAGAGATCATTTGTGAAGGACTTGATGAAGGTCCTCGATTTCATCAGCAGCTTCCGAGAACAGTTTACAATTCCAGGTAAATTATACTAGCACTAGCAGGTTTTCAAATTATAATTTGACAGGTCCCATTGCAGTCTTTACTCATTTGTTCGTCAGATGCGTTCAGTTACTATTGTCTGTGTCTAGTCATTGTTGTAAAACACAATTCATAATATATTTTTTCACATATTTGACTGAATCCAGGGATGCTAAGATTATCAACTTGCTTCAACAAAGATTGATTCAAGTTGTTCATGGCAGTGAGTTTAACGACAGTAACACGGGTTTCACTGCTATACAAGAGGACTTTGTTTTCGAATGGAATGGCTTTAACAAACTCTGCTGATAAATGACTAAAACGCTGCTGTGTATAAATGAATTCCACATAAAAAAATTTGTAAATTCACTTAAAAAGTTTCATGTTTTCTTTAATGTTTGATATGAAAGAAAATGTCGATTTCACCTGTATGAATACTATTTTTATGGAATTCAGTATATCCCTTGTAAATTTCATCAATGCATTTCATAAGTTGAGTTTTTTTTATGTCCATCGTCAAGGCATTCAATACTAAAGAAACAGAGAGATCCGTGTAGAAGGATAGAAAGGAACAAAAGCCAAATACAAAATTGAGAATCAAAATCTAAGTACTAAAACGCAAAATGTAATATACCCTTGATTGCAGAAATTGCTACTGTAAATAGATGAACAAATACATTGTGCAGAGATTTTCATGAAGAGGTCATCCAATTTAAAACCTCTTTCCTGAAATTCCTATGGCTTTTAACAGCCTTCTACTGCATCTGCTTCTGCTTCTCCTAAGAAATAATTATGAGCTTTTCTTTTTATCTAAACATACAATGTAATTCCTATAAAAAAGAATGAAAATATAAGGAGAAAAAGATATGGACATGAGAAAAATCATGTGGGACGATTGTCCCAAAATTCATATGCTAAATGTATATGTTAAATGTACAAGCACAAGATCTCCCAGAATCATTCAACTGAAGTCCCACCTTGCGCGTTATCTTCACATAAGTCGGACTGGGATTTACTTGGAATGATTGAAGGAGGCGACCATTGATCTGGGACCATCAGAAAATAGGCAGTCATTGCTTTTCTGAACCTTTTCTTGTATTGCTTGGGAGAAATAACAGTTGGGGATGCATTCTTTGGCCCACCAAGTATGCCTGAAGCCTTCACCTTCACCCACGTTTCCAGGTGCTTGTCCCATGTATATTGCCTCATGAAATCAATGATTCCAAGAACTAATTCATGCTTCTCCTCATCCACCCCAACCAATAATGAGTAATCCATTACATCAATTGACTGAAATACAAACACAAAAAATTAAAAATGATGTATTTCTTTTACCTGAAATTACAAATGGCCTATACAACTAAATACTTCTGATGTGTAATTTGTCAGAGAGAATATAAAAATGTTTCCTCCAACGTCCAATCTTCTCCCACCAACCAAAAGTGAGTGCGTGAGAAGTTGTGTGCGTTTTGGGGACGGACAGCACCACTCATCTACGCACACATCCACAAAGAGTTATAACACTTACCGCAAGAAATGAAGTATCATTCCACACAGCTCTCTCCAGCAATCTCTTTGCCTTGTTACCAACAAAAATAGGAGAAGTTAGCATTGCTTCAATCAAATTCTGATCTAGCAGCACTTTATTGCTGCCGCTAGAATCAGGATTATATCGTGCTCGGGAAGATCCTTTAAGATCATAAAGGCAGGTCACATTCCTTCCGAACAGAAGGTTCTCCATAACCAGAACATTCATTTTCGATTCTTTCCCACTTTTCAGATGTTTTGACATAACCTTCCAACATAAAAGGCAAGAACACATAAGTTCTAGTAACAAAAAACAATCTTTTGCATGGAGAAATTCAATGTAAAATTACCAAGCTTAGATGCAAAGATCACAGTACAAAATTCCTCATATTTCTAATCAGTTCTATACAGCCTTTTTTCACACAAAAAAAACAAGGAAAGGACATTAAGAGGCAGTCCTAAGCCGCGTCTTCTCATACTTCGTTCATTTCCCCAAGCCTCCTGTAGTAATTTTAAAAAATCTTATTTAGATATGCATAGTATAATAACATGCCATCTAGAAACCTAATGCGCCACTTGGCCTGAGTGCTGGCACAATCCTCTGGGAGGCAGGGGGGCAGGGGCAGGGGGTGTGTGGCACTCAGTTGAAGTTAGAGAAAGTTTAATATCTGCATGAAATGCCATTTGTTAGTATAAAAATTACCAAAGTTCTTAGCACTTCACAGCCACCTCGATCCATGCTTATAAGATGGGAGCCAATGCTCGGTCAAAAATACAATCACAAAATAAAAAGTGATAAACTAGGATAGCTGTGAAAATAACTAGGATAGCTTTCCTAGTTTGCATTTTAAGGTTTTAGATCAAGTACCTGATAAATGCCCAGAATCTTGGCCAGACATGTTGGACTTCTTGAGCTAATTGATTCAGAAAGGTACTTGAAATATTCAGGAGCAAACTTTATAAATGACTCCAGTTCTGTCTTTGTGACTTGTTTGATAATGAACCGATCATCCAAGGTTTTTGCAAAGAAGACTTTGCTCTTGCCACCTTGTGCTCCCCACTTCTTACAACGACTGAGAGATCTTATAAAATCAAGCTCAGATGGGCAACATATCCTCCTTAAGGCTTCGAAGCGCTTTGCAAAATAACAAGTCACAGAATATTTCACCTTACCAAGTGGGCCTTCATCTCCAAAAGAAACTCTGGCATGCATAGTCTTTGCATAAGTAAGTGGGTCTAAAATCAAAGGGCTACGAGATCCAGAGATTGATAAGATACTCTCATCCATAGACCCAAGGCTTCTATGAGAATCAAAGGTGAATTCATCAACAGAGAGGAATGACTGAGAAGCAACAGAATCAAATAAATTTAAGGAAGAACTGAGATCCCCATCATCAGTCAGTTGTGCATGATACTCGGATGATACTAAAGCATAAGATATAATGCTTGTAGGCTCATCATCATACACAGGAATGACACTGTCATTTACACCCACTGGCAGAAGGAGCCTAGCCCTGCCCTGGAGTTCCAACTCCCTGAAGGAAGAAACATAGACTGGATTATACTCGCCCATCGTATCAAGCTTCTCAGAGCTTGCTAAGAAATTCTTATTCAATGAACGGTAGAAGTTTAAGAAGGGCATCCTCAAGTAGCTAATAGAATCTTCCATAACATCAAAGCCCTTGGTGGACAATGCAGGTGAAGGTGAATAACTGACTTTGGGCCAATTTTGCTCTTCCACTCGGTTATGAAAATCTAAACTCTCCAGTGCTGTTGATGTAGTTGATGAATCTCCCACAGCTGAATCAGAAAACACACTAGAATCATCCTTTAATATTCCAATTCCCGGGTTATTTTCACCTGTCCATGCAGCATCAAGGGTGTCAGATAAATTTGACATGATAGGAACCTGTCCTTCAGAAAGTGTCCTGCGAACATCTCCGCTGCCTTCCAGACTCTCAGGTCGATTACAGATGGGCGAGGCAGCAGAAAGGTTAGCATGGCCTTCCTTTCCATTATTAGAATCTTGACCCATATCTAGCTCCGGAAGGGCTGCATCGGACTGCTTAGAATTGCTGTCAAATCCTCCATGCTTATCTGGGATTCTATGCAGCTCTGTATCTACAAGAATGGAGGCACCACTACTAAAAACTTTATCTGGTTTATCATTCACATTCATCTCTGCAAGCTGCTCGGAATTAGCTAGGGGTTTTTCCTTGTGTCCTGGACTTGAGAAATTCAAATCATCAAGGTGGCTGTTGTTATCTAAACTAGCTGCATAAATGAGGCGATGGTCCCACATGTAAGATTGAAAAAGCAATTGCCTCCGTAGCCTATTAATCTCAAGAATGTCAATAACAGGCTGACCCTTTTTCACTTCCCTGTTCAAAGCTTTTTGGAGTGATTCCTAAAACAATATTGAGAACAATTAGAATTACATAAAAAATATATAGAAAAATGCAAGTTCAATGGAATTGAATTTGTAATAACACATAGGCTCTGTTCTTGATTATCTCATGAATTAAGGTTAAGTTTAGGAATGTAGACATAACTTTATGAATGTGGACTTGAAATACCTATAAAACGGCCAAATCCACCTCCAAATGAGTTATCAACTGCAGTCATGAATTTAATCTCCATTCATAAATCAAACTAAAAAAAGATTGCGCTAACTTCCATCCATTAATTTAAATAAAAAAAAAGTCCAAAACGCTTGTTTGAAATTATTCTAACAAAACCTATAATCAAGGTTTGGATCATTGAGTCATATTTTGTAGAGAAAATATTTAATGTAAAAATATTTGTTTGAGAATGAAAAAACCATGAAAATTCAGTAGATGCCAAAATTTCTTGTGCACATATTAATATGAAATTCAAAGGCGTGTAGGGATGTATTAATGTGAAACTCAAGGGCACTCGAGAATTTATGTAAATCTGATTGTGATGAGGTCCATTTATGAGATCAAAAAGAACTAACTTGAGAAGCTTTAAGATTACTACGCAAAAAACTATGATTATCATGTGTCTAACTTTGCTCAATGAGAAGGATATTAACTACCTATCATTTTATAAACAAAAGTAAAAGTAACAATCTATTGGCCTAACAAAGTAACAATAAACTAACACACAGTGAAAACTGTACTTCCACATAAATTCAAAGAGCATTAGCAAGTAAATTTTAGTTCATCTTAGCGAGTTAAAAGCTTGCATACTTGATGGTGGATTAAAATGCTACTTAGACTAGGAGTTCACAATTCATCTGCATGCATGTCCATTATTTATATACATCTGCATGAATACAGCAGTCATGCACCTAAAATGACATTGCTAAGGCCTAGAAAAGTTAATGCATGTAGAAAGCCTCACCTCAAATTCTGCCTTCTCCTTTTTTAACATTGCTTCAAGTTCTCCAATTTGGCCTCTTGATTCAGAAAGTTTCATTCCACCGTTACGTGTTGCATTACTACACCTTTTCTCTGCAATTCGACTCAAAGCATTGATTACTTCATTAAATAGAAGCCCTGCCCGGTCAACAACCTGTTACCAAACGATAATCACCTATATACAGAGATTTCACATGAAATAATAAAAACTCCAAAATGATGACCATTTAACCTCATCTGTTTCCTTCTGTATCCATTCCTGGCTCTCAGAGCTGAAATCAAGTTTTGAGGGTGGAAGGTATACAGAAAGAACATTAATTGATGCATACCGAAAGCAAGCAACCATATTCCCAAATCTGCACACAAAAAGTCAGTGAGAAACACACACACACACACACAAAAAGAGAGGATTTATTAAAAATGACAAGGATTGGTACTATTGTTCATATTGTTTGGGGCAGTTATCAGAATGAACTTAGTAAGAAGGATGCATTCTATTGGTTCTATAACGTACCATAAATTATTTTTGATGACTAAGATAACACCAATATAATTCATTTCATGACTAAGATAATACCATTGTCATAATTGCTAAGTTTTCCACATACCATGAGGAAACTTTAGATGCTGATAAAGCTATATTATGAACAGCATTTCATTATTAAATAAAGAGATTAAGAAAAATACCCATAGAAACGAAGACAATCCCTATGCAGAGAATGACCACAGCTTGCCACCCTGCTTGCGGCAGCATGGTTTGAGAAACTGAGTTCCAAAAATTTCCCAAAAGATAAACCCCAAGCAGCATCAGACATCACAACTCTCCGTGTAGCTGGAGGAAAACCATTATTCTTGGGGCACCTCAGGCATCTATGCCACATCCAGATCTTTCCATCCTTTTCACCTGGTAAGAGTATTTCTGATAGCTTCTTAACAGATATGGTAAGAGTTCCTTGTCGATGAGTGTAACAGTGAACATGTGCTTCTGATGGCATATCACAAGAGCGGCAAGTGAAGGTCTGAGAAATAATTAGTGTTAGTTTTAAAGCATATGTCCATATTTTATAAACAGAAGATAAACAAATCTAAAACTAAAAAAAAAAAAAAAAACACCTTACTTGATCAAATAAATGGTCTCGCAAAAACCGACCTAAAGGTTTGTCAAAGCTACCATAGTATTTAATTCGAAAAAGATGAGACCTTTCACAAACAGTCCCCTTCCACACACATCGGGAAGATAAGGAAACCAAAATGCTCTGATGATCTGAAGGTGACGGAGGAAATTCTTCTTTCAAATGTCCCTGCTCCTCAAAAGTATTTTTATTTTCCTGTTGGGCAGTTGATACCTCTGAACTGGGTGACTGAGTTGGAACCATTTCACTAAGATCATTATGGGAATGTCTTTCCATAATGTCTTCTGAATGCCCAAACCCATTAACAGTAAGATGATCCCTCAGGGCAGCCACCCTATTGTTGACTGCAGTTACAGCTGATACCAGAGAGCCTCCATATCCCATTTTATTTTTCGTCTCAAAAGTACAGTAAGAATCTGAAACGACTTTCACAGTAGAAGGAACAGTAGAGAGAAATGTAGTTGAATTGATGAAAGCTGAAGGGGGTACTGTTGAATGAGAGATAGGACCATCAGCTAGTGGTTGTGTTTCAACTTGATCAACAGGAGAATGGCTGATCGTTGAGTCAATAAATGTAGCAGGGATGCTGTTGGATCTTTGTGGTTCACTACTAGTTTGCAGTCCCTGAGGCTTTTCATTGGAAGGAACAGTGAAACCAGGTACAGTTGATATAGATCTCTCGATGCTTGAAGGTTTGTCTGGGAGTGCTACTGTTATTGGAGAGTTCAAAGGGAATTCTGGTAGAGATGCCCCTTCATCAGCAAGAAAAGATGTTTCTAAAGATAAGTGATATGCCGCAAAAACTCCATATTGGACCACATGTTTCACTTTCTTCAACTCATTCCCATTAGCACCTCTGAGTAAAATCTGAAACCAATGAAAACAAAAGAGATAAATACAACTTGTAGTAGACCTATTTGATCTATGTCCGAGCACTTTACAAGATCAACAAAATGATGTATGAATGGCATAGCTGCAGAATTTGTATAGTTCCCTGCTGTTAAGAGAACAGGCCAAGAACAAAAATATCTCCAAAAAGAGATGAAGCATGAATTTGCATATGACCATATGATTGGCAAACTTGATCATGCATCAACCAAAAATTTCAACATTGTCCACTCATCATAAGATAATACAAAATATCTCATCATCATCATCATTGTATAGTCTAAAATTGAAAGTTTCAAGGACTTACGGTGAAACCCAATGGCTTTGGACAGCCCTCAAAATACATTAATGTCTTCACCATTTTCTTCCCACCCTGTCCAGCAGTACCAAGGTCTTCCAAAAACCTCTCCACATGAAACAAGTCGCAGAAGCCCAACTTTGGAGAAGAGAGATGATCAATTGAAGGAACTATTTGTGCACCTGTGCAACGGGCTATGCGTTCTAAAAGTGGCCTCTTGATATTGAAAACAAGAGAGATGTCTTTAGCAAGAAGGTACTCCTGTGCAAATCGAGAGACTGATTTCTCTACCAAAAGAACATCAGGTTGGTGGGCATCTATCCTTGCCACTGCCATCTTTAGATGGTCCATTTCCTAGAGAAGAAAGCAAACCCATGAGGAAGAAGAAAAAGAAAAAGAGAGAGAGAAAAAGTTCCAAGGAAACGAACAGAATTGCTTTTGAACATAAAGCAGCAAAAAAGGATCACAACCTGCTGCAACAGAGTATCAAAACTTGACAAGTGATTAGATACACGCTGGTACTCAAGAGCCCCACTAAGGATCAACAATCGAGGTTTCTCCATTTTTGATGTCATCCGGCGATGAGCCACATTTTTCTTACAAACAACTCCTTTGACCACCATACTAAACAAGAAACAACAAAAGCCAAGTAAAAAATTGAACTTAGAAAGACTGCAATAAAATAGAGGAGAAGAAAACAAGGTTCAGTGTGATAAGCAAATGCCAATTATAGACTCTAATACAATTGCACAAATTTACTGTACACTAGTTCAGTTATTTTATGAAATAATCCAACTTGCAATTTCCAGTTATGCAATGACAGCAGGAAGAAAAAGAAAGATCAAGAAAGTTTCCAGTTGAGTGATGGTGCAGCTACCAGAGCTAGAAGAAAAAAAGTTATAATTGCAATTGATGTATCAATTCTCACACCAATATCCTTATGTTTTCTCCATGATTGCAAAATTATCAAATTGTGTTCTTCACTAATGGCATTGGGAGAACCATTTACTTGGAAGTGTTGGAGTCACATAATTGGTTTTCAATATGTGCTTAGCAGAATTATGGCTATTCTAGTGCAAACTTTTTTATGTTCTTTTAATGGTTACCATTTACCATGACATTTTCTTGAGATACTTGGTTTTCATTATGCAACAGAAAAACAAATTTGAACCAAAGTTATGTAAAAAGTCCAAAACCAATTTTAACAGCAGTGTCATAGCTTTTCTCAGTGATAATCATTTATAAGAAAATTCATAATAGAGTCTTGTCTAAGTATGCAAAATGAAACAACATGCTGTATCATGCATTGACAACATAAATAATTGTGGCAACTACCTCTCACAGCGGCATCCAGAGGCAATGCATTTTACTTTTACATATCCACCAGGGTCCATTCCTCCACCTTTGCTCATATCTGGCTTTAATAGTGTAGCAGCCTCCCATGACAGAGATGTAATGATTTCCAACCAGCTCTCTTTATCATCTTCATCACCCACAAGAATATTCTCTACCTGCAATAGCTGAGCTACCAAAGCCCTGAAATGCCCATCAACCACATTCTTAATGGCTTTCTTGTGCTCATCACTTGATCTATCTCTATTACGAAAGTCACCACTTCCAAAACTGCTCGAGGAGCGTAAACGACCCCACTCTCCAGCTGCATGCCCATCATCATATTCATCGTCATCATCAAACAAAACAACTTCCTTTTCATCTTCTTCATCTTCTGGTTCAGGTGGAAGCCAAAGTAGTCCATTGTTCTCAAAATCCACAGGTTCAGCATCACTGTTTTCCCCAGGATAGACAGAGGAAGATGGCTCGCATTCACCATCCACATCATGCTCATCCTTTTTTATAGATTGTGGCCTACCTTCTAAACCACATGAACCAAAATTATGGTTTAATGGAGAGCTGCTTAAACTTCTTGAGTCAATATTTTCCCCATTAATATGAGGTTTATGTGATCCTTCACCACTGCTCATGTCATCAAACTCAGCATGGTGAAAATATTCACTGACTTGGGGAACGTGCCTTGCTTCATAATCAGACCGAAACATACCATAGTCATCATCATCATCATCACTCCTGGTGCCAAACAAAAATCGAGCATCAAACAACTACTTATTATTATGTTAACAAAAACATCTTACATATGTACCACTCATATTTCTTTTCTTTTATTTTGTGGGCGGGGGGGTATACTAAATATAATGCAACTGCAATATCTAATCTCACTTGATAATAAAGTATTCAGAAGCTATTCCAAACAAATGCATGTTTTATAACATTCAAAAGCTGCAATTTCAGTATTTGACAAATGGTGAGTCAATTTTTGCAATCCACATGCATTAACAAAAATGAGTACTCGATTGTTATATTTCTATGTATTTCACTGGATGATAACTGCCTAAGGAGCGCATAACAGGAGATGAGTTATCGAACCTGTTCATAGAAAATGCATATTGGTTTGGAGATTGATAGCCTGTATCTGCAACAAGGGAATTGCTCCTTCCTGATGCTACTTCCTTTTGTTTATCTGAATTTGCTTCCATTTCAGATGTTTGATGTGGACCAATACCTGCACTTTGTTGAGCTCGTTGATAAGGCCCCACTGAATATGGCATTGAGCCAAGAGTGAAGCTACTACTGTTAGCAGTGCCACTAGATTTAGAGCTGGCCAAACTTGCCGCCGAAGGTGAACTACTAAGATCCAGGCTGGGAACCTGGATTCCATTATCAAAAGTAGCTATCCCCTGTTGCCATTGTTTGAAACAATAATTACACACCCGAATTTTCTCCCACTCTTCCCGTTCGGTCGTTGGATCACAAGATGGGACAGGAACCGAGTTGGCTGTACACTTGGCACAGAAAACACGGCCACAAATTCGACAATGGTGCCTACGGTTAATTATTGTGAACTGGGAATCACATTCATAGCATACCCTACAACTCTGATCCGGCATCCAAAAATCCCTTGACACACTTGGTGGCTCAGATCGCCAAGGGATCCAAGATTTGAATATCCCAACTAGCTCAGAGAATGCCTTGTCAGGAGAATCCATCTACAAACAATCCTTACAGCCCCGTTCATCATGCTATACTCATTTGCCACCCTCAATAAACCTTATCCCAAAAATTTGAGCTTCAATCAAGAAACAAAATCCAAACAGAGCCCGAAACAAAACTATGCTGCCATTATTAACAAATTCCAATACTGAAATTTCGAAGAATCATAAGCCAATCAGCATAGCAGCTCCTACTTTCTTCTCAAAGTCCAATTATTAAATCCTCTTTAAAACCACTGCCTTCTCTAATAAACCTCAATTGCACCCCAATCTTATTCTTCCAACTTCTTTTGAAAAAAGAAATGGTAATATGTGACCTCAAACAGAAACTAAGTTACTAAATTCAAAGGACCCAGAGCTCAAAACTGTGTAAAACCATCTCTATGGATAAACAAAAACGCTATTTCAATAAACCAACTAACAACCACCTGTGTTTTACAGCTATATTCAATGAAATTCAAAAAAAAAACACACACACACACACAAAAACCAATATCCCAAACAACACCAAGATGTAAAAAATATATCTTTTTTCCTATAAGAATTTTATTTTCATTTTGATACAAATTTCTAATAGAGGAACAAATGTTACCTCATCATCAATAACAACAAATAATAACATCAGAATCAAGATCTTTTGTTCTCCAAGAAACTGGCGCCACGTAAGTCAAATTGAATCCGTGACCAAAAAAACGGGTTGGTGGTGATTTTGCAAAAGGCCCCGCCTACCCAGATAGCGATTTTCTTCTAAGAATCGATTCGATCCAATTCATGATCGTGAATTTCATCCCCTTTCACATAAAATTAGAAAAACAATAAAACAAAAAGGCGCAAAATTTCTTGCTTTTTCATGTATAAAAACTCCAACAATTTTACCCTTTTATATTAAATTTCTTCTTCTTCAATATATATATATATATATATGATAAAATTAAAATCTTCTGATAATATAACAATTTATTTTAGTCAATATTTCCTTTCCTTTCCTTTCCCTTCCCTTTTCCAAATAATGATAGCAATGTTCCCTTTCTTTATTATTATTATTATTATTATTTAGTTCCAAAATATATTGCTAATTAAAATAATTAATTTTTTTTTAAAATTTTGTTTCTTTTTCTCTGGCATTGATAATGATAGAGACTTCTGGATAACGTGCATACATGTACACGTTATCATTCATAGACTCGACTAAATAAAACGACAGCGTTTATCCATAGAACGTCGTCATTCCATAACAACGATACTTTTGTTTGATATTCCCGAAATGCCCTTGAAATAGAGCGAGAGAGGGACAGCTTCCAATCCAGTTTGTAGTAGGGTTTTGTTGGGTTTTTGATTGTTGACTTCTGACAACCGCAAAGGCTCAATTGTGTTCGTTATCTTATTACTCGTAGCCAAACCGTGTTGGTTTTAATTATATATATATATAATTTTTTCTTTTATTGTGTTCAATTAAAATTATATTTTTTATTTGATTTGTATTTTTTAAATTTTTTATTAATTTAAATATTATTTTTAATATTCTAATTACTAATATAAATAAAATATTTATATAACCAAATTTTAAAAAAAATGCAACAAAAATTATTAAGCATTAAGTAAAGAGGGTACTCATTTATCTGGGAAAAATTTGTAGTTATCACTTTGAAATATGACATAAAAATTATAGCCAAATTATTATATACTTACCAAAGTGAAAAATATATATTAATTTAAATATTATTTATTAAAAAATTCAACTATTAATGTATATATAGATCAATTTTATTATTATATACATAAGTAATTAAAAAATTATATATATATATTATTTTTATAAATTTTATGTTAGTTCACCTTAAATTAATTTTAAGTTAAATTTTAATATATATATATATATACATATCTCGCACAATACAAATGCAGCTTATTTATTTTAATTATTTTATCTATTTTATATTAATAGAAATTAATATTATTAAATATTCATTATTTTATTCATTATATTTATATATTTTATATTAAATAAATATATTAGTGATTTGGTATGATCCAATAAATTTATATTTATAAGTTAAAAAATATATAAATTTATTATTTATATGATTAAATTTAAAGTATAGTGAATAAACTAATTAATTAAAGTAAAATTTATGGAAATATATTTAAATATTTAAAAATAAAAAACGCGCTTTGAGATAATTTGAGCAAATCTAAACATTAAATAATAATATTCCCTTGTCTCATCGGTGACCAGACATTTTCGGAGTTGATTTTCTTTCTGTCAACAGTTAGCTTGAAAATTTTGTCATTCTCCTCAGGTTCGTTAGAAACCTGGAATGGATCTCCATATTGCTGAATTGCATGTCCAAATCTTATACTTGTTTGTATTCTTAATCTAATCAATTACTTCTTAATTATTTAAAAATAGAAAATAAAAATCTTAATCTGAATATAAATATATATATATATGATTTGAATATATATTGTTGGTTTGTGTAGAACCAAAAAACATATATACCCATCATTTAAATGATATTATTCATAGAGACATAACATGCTTGTGTTTTGAGGATATAAAAATATTATATATATGTATAATAAATTATATTATTATATAATAATACTTTTCTTCAAGAAAAGTAAAAATAAAAAAAATCAATAGAGATGGGTATAAATTATAATGCTAACTGGCACTTGTGTTTGCCAGTTTGCAATATCCCAATCCATAGCCACATACACATGGGGAGAACATTTATTTATTAATTTTTATGGAAATTTATATAGTTTTATTTTAACTAGTTAACAATTATTACAATTCATTTCCAAAAAAATAATGCATTATTGTATTTTCTTTTAAATAAATTATTATTGTATATGTTTATCTTATGGAAAAGTGTTATTGATTAGTTGTTACATTAATTTATTAATTGAAATGTAATATTTATTTATAAATTAATTTTAACGTACTTTTAGATTATAATAATTTTAGATTATTATTTTATCCAAGCTGGGATTATTTTTATGTTTCAACATATTGTATTTAATATATTGAACGGTCCAATAAACTCAATCTCCTCCGCCGCTAATTGAGTGGTAGATTATTTATTTATGAAATGTAATAATTAAATAAGATGAATCAAGCCAACTCTATCTCCTTCCATACAAATCTATTGTACTTATCCAGGAGCAACATTGTAATTTATTATTATTATTATTAAACCTAAAGTTTGTGTTAGTATTCACAAATGAGTAGCCTTCAAAAACTATATTTTTAGTTATATTTATTTATAAATTGTTCCTTGTGGTTTATTTGATAAAAATATTAATTTTCTTTCTCGTGTAATATATGACTTTTTTTTTTTAAATCGTGTAATATTTGACTTGAAAATTAATAAAATTAATATTTTTTCCTTTTAAAATGCAAATTATAATTACACATCAAGATATAATTTGACAATAAATATACATTTACTTAGACAATAAATCTAAAACCGTGAGTATTATAAATAATGAAGATAATATACACATCAAAATACATATATAGGTGTATATTCTCTTGGCTAATAAATTTAAAATTGATTTTTTATCAATAGTAAAAAAATAAATGTAATTGTTAATTATTCATTAAAAAAAGTTTTATTATGAAATCTTAAGAAAGTTATTAGAATTTAATAAATTATTTTTTTATTAATTACATTTTTGAGAATATGTAATATTTGTAATTCAAACTCGATATCTCATAAAGGAATGTAATATAATCTCTTGGTCATCAAATCACACATTGATAGTAAAAAAATATTAATTTAATTTATAGTGATTAAACTAAATATTTTTAAAATTAATAATAATAAGTTAAATAATAAAGGCAAAATGCTTCTAAAAAAGTAATATTTTTTTTTTGTAAATTGAAAACAAGTTAGTTAATTAAATAAATCATGACAATGGACAATTGAAAGAGAAATATACAATAAATGAAAGGTCTATGTTTGGCAAAGCTTCAACCTCAAACGACAATAGACATCTTACAAATTTCTATTAATTCTAAAGCCGCCAGCCATGAATATAAAACCATAATTTTTAATTCAATAAAAAATAAATAAAAAAACTTTTTTGAAATTGATAATCTATAAAACTAGAATTTTTAATTCAGTAAAATATAAAAACTATATTTTTTTAATTCGGTAATATATGAATCAATTTTTATATATTATCATGTATCATGTCACTGTTATGCTTTTATTTTTAACCAATTTGTTTGAAGTCGATGTTTACTTGTTATGTTGGCTGCAGTATGCTTTTTTTATTAAAAAATTTTATATTTCTATTTTTTTTTATAATAAGTTGATTATTCTTTAATTTAATTATAGAATATAATACATCTAGGAATATAACAATATTAAAGCATAATTTCTGAACTCGAAAATTCACAATTTTAGAAATAATTTTTTGCAATAATAAATAAAAAACGATTGATGGTTATAATTTGTTATTATAAATATTTTTTTAAATAATAAAAATTAATTAATATTAAGATTCATCTATTAATTTAATTATATTTTTTTAAAACATGGGAGAGTAATCTATATATTACCAAATTAAATTCTTTTAGCTGAGTTTCTAATTAAAATTTCAAAATATTAATATATTAATCATAACACGGTCTTTTTCTAGTTAATTAATATTTCATAGCACACCTTTTCAATTTTTATCACTCTTAGAAGACGTTTGTTTAGAGGGAGAATGAGAATGAGAATTAATTATTTTTATTATATTAGGTTTGATAAAATAGAGGGTGCAATGAAAATTATATTATTCTAAAAAGAAAAATAAGTGATTCTCTATTATTTGCTCGTTAATCAAATTTGACTCCAGATTAGAATTAAAATTAAAAAACACATTTTTATTTTTAAAATAAATTTCAATTTTTCTTTTCTTTCTTATTTAATATTTTTATCATTTTTTATAATTACAATATTTCTTAATTTTTAAATAAATAAATTTATTTTGTCTTAACAGAATAAAAAATTAAATTTTTGAAAATTTTAAAATAAAATATAATAAATCTATTTTTCATTTTTTCTTATTATAATATATCTGAATTTATTAAATAATAAAAAAATAGATAACCATTTTGATTCAAATTTTATTTTTCAACTAAACAAAATAAAATGTATAAATAATTATTTTAATTACGATTCTGTTTCATTTCCATTTTGATTTTATCATCGATTATAACACCATTTTATAAATAAAAACAAAAAATGTAACCTTTTATTAGATTACACATGTTTTCGATTTTTAATATATTCTATAAAATTATAAATTTTATTGGATTACACATGTTATAAGATTACAAAAAATAAATAAATAATTTGAATTTTTATTTAATCACATTTCATTTTCTGCCTTTACATTCTAACAAATTGCAAAAAAAAAAAAAGCAAATAAGGATTACCATCGATAGAGTAAATCATTTTGTAAAAAATAATTATAATTTAATAAAAAATCATTAATTCATATTTTAAGTATGTAGTTATATTAAAATATGATAAAAATAATTTTAGGATCTTTATAATTATATCGGAATCGATAAAAAATAATAATTAATTGAGATAATTAACCTTTTTAAGTGTGTAGTCTAATTATGTTATTAGAATGGATTTGGAGAAGATGACCTGACGAAATCTCCACTTGGAAATAGTCATAAAGTGATAAGATTCCATTAATTGAGTCGAAGAAAAACCCAAAAAAAAGAAGGGAAATTTTCAACCATACAATAATAAAATTAGTTTTGAATACTATTCATGATATCTTTGTTTAATCCATCAAGAACACCGTTTAGAAGTACAATAAAACTAAAACCATTTGCCAAGTGCTGACAATTATTCGTTTATTTATTTATTAAAAAAATTGTACTATAAATCAATTTATCTTTAAATTGCATTATAAATCAATTTATCTGTTATAGAGAATATTACACTATAGCTTATTTTTTATATATTTTTAATATATTAGATAAATATATAAGTGAGGTGTATTTTTAATATATTAGATATATTAAGATGTATTTTTTATTAACTAGATCAAATATATAGTTTTTATGCTGATTGTATAAAATTATAAGTGAAAGAATAAGATTTTTTTATTGAAAATAAGGTTATCTATCGCAATTTTATTTGAAAAATAATTATTATAAAAATACCAAATAAAAAAATTATTTATGTTGATTATCATAAAAATTATAGTAGGATATACACTAATTAGGATAAATTAAATTTAGCTAATACACTTTAATTATGTATGATAGGCTATAATATAATATGATATAATATAAATAAATTTATTTATATATATATATGATAAGTATTATATTAAAAATATATTTAATTTATTATAAAACAGTAAATTAATTGATAAAAAATTATTTTAGTTTAATAAGAATTTTTGAGTTTTAAATTTAAAAATTTATTATATTGTTGTATTAAAATTTTATTGGTATATTATTCGTTATTTTAAATATATTTATTATTAAAAATATATATTTAATTACATTATGTTATGTATTTTTTATTCTGAGTCTTTTCATACTAATTTTAAGTCAAACCTTTTGATCCTAATCAATCAACACATTTTCCTCTAAATAATAATAATAATAAATCAATTGGGTTAACTCAATTAGTCATATGATATTACTCTCACTTGGGAGGACAGAAGCTTTAAAAAATAATAATAATGATAATAATTAAAAAATCATTTTCTCCAATTGGACGAGTGACTTTTTGCCTAAATCCAAGTTGGGATGTACATTACCATGTTTAACAGAACATTTACGAAATTGTCTTAAAAAATAAATTGTATTTCAAATATATTATATAAAATAAAATATTTATATTTTTGCACAACATTTAAGCAAATTTCATAAACACCTCAATTTTTACTAAAATAGTAATTTTTTTAAATATCTCTTCATTCGCTATAATTAATATTTTATTTTAATTTTAATTTTTTTTAAAATTTACTATTAAATAAAAATATTATAATAATATTTTAAAAAAATATAAAATATAAAATATAAAAATGTATTAATAAAAAATATTAAAAAATTTTTAAATAAATTTTATATATTATAAATATGAAAAATAAAAATTTAATTTTATTATATAAATTTTATATAGACATTTGATAGATGCTATGTATTTATTTTGTAGATATTATATATATATTATGTATTTATTATTTAGATTGAGTGTATTTTATGTAAAAGTTATTGAATAAATATTGTGTAAATATTATGAGAATAAAAAATTAAACAAATATAAAAAATATAATGTAGATGTATTATAGATGTTTAGTAGATGTTATAGATGTAATTTATATTATTGAGTGTATATTTTATATATATTGTGAATATATTTATTTTTTTATGTGTATATTAAAAATATGATATTAAATTTTTTAAATAAAAAACATAAAAAAATAAAAGATAAGATAAGATAAAAAAATAAAAGACAAAACAAGAAAAAAATAAAAATCACCGTAAAAACTGTAATTTAAAAAAAATAGCGTGTTTTCATATAAATAAAAACACGAAAATTGGACCCGGTATTGTTGAAATATAAAGCTTAACAGAGGATAGAGGATGTAATTTCCTCATGTTTAATTCAGCATCCTCTATCCTCTATATAAGCATCTCATCTAAAGATGTTGAAATGACAAACTAAACTTTCTCTTAATAATATAATTAAGAAAATGGCAAAAGTACATCCCCAAACCCTCATTTCAGCTCCCAATTACTTCACATCTGAACAAGAAACTTTCACAATTTGGATGAAATCTCTTGTTTTAAATGGCAAAGGCTGCACTGTTTTTGATTCAAATGGCCATGTCGTTTACAGAGTTGATAATTACAATTGCAAGTCTAGCAATGAAGTTCATCTCATGGATTCCAGAGGCAAGGTCTTGTTCACCATATTAAGAAAGGTAATTCATGAAATTAATTAAGATTAACTAATAGAGTTGTGCATATTTTTCAGATTTGACCGAATCAAATAGTTTGAGACGGATTCAATCGGTTGAAAATGAGGAATTGATCGAAATCAATTTGGGTTATTGAAATAGATTCGGGTAATACCAGTCAAATGAGTTATAGTTTATTTTTTCCGTTTGAATCCAAATTCGACCGATATAGTTATATATATATATTCATTCGAACTGACTGAATCTATTCGAATCTAAAGATTAATTTAAAACATATATAACTTCGATTGAGTTTAATTTGATATTTTGAATACTTAGACATTTGTTCAATTTGAAACATATCATAATCTCGATCAAACTCGACTCATGCAAAGCCTTGCTAAGTAATTAAGTTTCATTAACATAACAAATTTTATGACAAGTTTTTCTTGTAGAAGTTCAAGTTATTGTGTTGTTGGGAGGGTTATACATCCACTGGGCCAAAAATAGACAAGAAAACACCATGTTTTCAAGTAAGAAAAAGCTTCAGACCTTTAAGAGGAGGATTGCTATGCAGAGTTATTGTGGGATTAGACCAAAATCAACCATCTCATTACAAGATAGAAAGCTGGACTGGCAAGTCAACATGTAGAATAGTAGACAAGTCAGGAGGCTTAATTACAGAAGTGAGCTAATTAATTAATCTTTAATTAATTTTATGATCATTAAAGAAATAAATAAAAACCCATTTATTATTATTGGTTAATTAAATATTGAATTTTAATGTATGACAAAACAGGTGAAGAGAAAACAATCAACAAGTGGAGTTATGTTAGGTGAAGATGTTTTGGCAATGGTGGTGGAGCCTTGTTTGGATCATTCTATTATCATGGGACTTCTTGTTGTTTATAATCTTATCAAATATAAAATTTGAAGTTTTAACTAATTAATGAGAATATTTGTACATATATAAACTGTATATCCGTCGTACTTGCAGAATTTACTAATATTTATTATCGTTCCTTAAATTTATTTTTTTGTATTGATAATTTTCGAACTTTATTTTTTACATTGAGAGCCCTTCTACTTTTAACACCGTTAATGATAATGTATCATTACGAGCTGATGTTGTGCTGATATAAATATATCATGTTGGAATATTTAGTGTCCTGGTACAATATAATAAATATATTGTTAATTAGAGTGATATAACAAATAAGATTGTGTTTCTAATTAGTAATACTAGGAAGCAACATTAATTAATTAATTAAATGTTAGAGACATGTTATTAAATTCTCCTTGATACAATATTGAAATAAGATAGCTATGAAATATTAAATATAACAAATAAATAATAATAATAACAATTAAAAAATGGCTTAATTAGATTAGTTTTTAGATTATAATTTGTATATATTAGTACAATCCATACTAATTATAAATGGTAAGAGTGTTGGTAGGATGACATCATTTGCAATCAAAATTGTGTATAATTGGTCAATGGCCAAAAATATTTTATTTGATAAGCAAGTTGGATAAACATTATGGGACAACTTAGAACATATAATAATCTGATAATTATGTTTTTGTGAGCTAATTACTAATTAAAATTTAATAATAGTAATATATTCATAATATAATCTCAAACTATAGTATAGAGAAAGAATGAATCATAGCATGTTATACCATCTAATTTTATAATTAAGTGATTCAATTAAAATGTTAATTTTATAAGTTAAATAATTTATTAGTTTTGAATAAAAATATAATTTATTTAATAATTTAAAATTATTTAATTATTTACTTAATGGATCATATAGTTTGACCAACCAATAGGAAGTTTAATAAAACTAGATAAATGTTTATAAATTACATTAAACTAAATTTTAATTGTTTACTTGATAATAAATTTATTTACACACATATTAAAATATATATTATAAATATTTTTTAAATCACAAATATAAATGTCATTTAAGTTTGAAATTTTAATTTCAATTAAATAATATATATTAATTGAAATTGAATGCATCGTGGAAAACTATATATATATATATTTACATATGTCAAATTTTAAAATATGTCTATTTTAAAAATGTTAAATCAAAATTTTGTAAAAATTGTATAATTTAATTACTCCCTTTACTCTATAAAAATAGTTCATTTTTTATTATTTAATATTCGTTTTTATCAACACGAGTACTCCTTTAATTTAAAAAAAAAGTAAAATGAATAATTTAATATTAGCAAAGAGATATATTAAGGAAATAGTAATGAAATATTTATTGATTTAATATTAACCATATACATATATTTTTTTTATGAAAGTGAAAGTAAGCTGCAGAGAGTAGTAATATTAACTATAACAAAACGGCGACGTTGCATCGTTCTGAACATTAGATGAAGTAAAATTGATTTTGTTATCCTCAGTACAAACAGAGCCCAGTGTACTAATATTGTAATTTTGCATAATATTAAAAAGAATAAATAATAACACGCATCGCCGCAAAACACTCGCCGGAATCTGTCTCGTAAGGACCAACCCGGTTCCGTCTCCGGCGTCTGTTTTTACGATTTTAGACACATTAACGCACAAAAAAGCAATTAACTGGACATGTGGTGGAGATCAGCCTCTTTCATTCTCGACAGACGAGAAAACGACACCGTGCAGCATCACCCTCCGGATACCCTCTCTCTCTCTCCTCCACCACTCTCCATGGCCGACACCCTCCAAAACCCTAACTCTAACCCTAAGAATAACGTCTCTGCTTATTATCAGACTCGTGCGGCCCATCATGGAGTTGTCACTAGTGACTGGCTAGCCCAGGCACAGGCCGCCGTCGGTGACCGTTCGGATGAGGTGGTGACTTCGGAAACTGAAGTCGAAGTCGCCGGAATTCCATTTAGTGTGATCGATGAGTTCAATAATTGGAGGCAGCAACCGGACTTGGCGGAAGCCGTCGCGGCGATTAGAGCACTCGCGGCTGTGATTAGGAATAGTGAGGCGACTACAATGATGGAGCTTGAGATTGAGCTTAAGAAGGCTTCAGATTCGCTCAAAGTGAGTTGCTTTTTATTTTTTATTCTATATTGTTGTCAATTGAGTTGTTGTAAAAGGTGTTTATTTGTTAGAGACAAATGTATGGCGTGTTAAATTTTGGAATGTAATGGTGCATTAGAGTTGAAATTGAATAATGTGTAACCAGTGTTGGTCATTGATGTGGTAAAATGATTGTTTAAATTCAAATAGTGAATTCAAATGGATGAGTTATTGGACTATCAACTAATGGAGCTTATATTCTCAACATTAGTTCTAGAAAAAACTAAAGAACCATCCCAATATCAACACTATAGATTCAACAAAACAATAAAAATCATCTCCTCCGAAGGAGTGGTCAACAGATTTGGAGTTGGAGCCATAGAAACAACAATAATAAATAGTCCATGAAGCAGAAAGAGTTGAAGTTGGAGCATTTACATTGGCGGTTTCATTGAAGCCCAGTGATGATTCGTCATGACCCTGACTCAGTTGTGGTTGATTTGCTGGATATGGAGAGGCAGCAGGTGCAGTGGTTATGGTTGAACGAGAAAGAGAAGGAGATGGAGATGTTAAATGTGAAATTTATTAAATGTATTGAGGATATTTTTGGAATAAAAAGTCTCTAAACCATGGCAATCCACCAATTCGGTGTTCTTAAAAACTGAGGAAAAACCATGAATTTTAAACCATGGATTTACCATGCATAACCATACCATGAGTATGGATGTCAAAACAAACAACAAACTAAACCATACCATATCTTATAAAACCATGGCATACCATCATCCAAGCTGGGTACAATGATGGAGCTTGACATTGAGCTTAAGAAGGCTTCAGATCCGCTCAAAGTGAGTTGCTTTTTATTTTTTATTCTATATTGTTGTCAATTGAGTTGTTGTAAAAGGTGTTTATTTGTTAGAGACAAATGTATGGCATGTTAAATTTTAGAATGTAATGGTGCATTAGAGTTGAAATTGAATAATGTGTAACCATTGTTGGTCATTGATGAGGTAAAATGATTGTTTAAATCCAAATAATGAATTCAAATGGATGAGTTATTGGACTAGCAACTAATGGAGCTTAAATTCTCAACATTAGTTCTAGAAAATGAATCTCTTAGTTGATAGGTAGTACGGTCGAAGGCTAAGTAATGTTGGACGGAAAATGAGATAGTTTTTACTGAGAAAAAAGGGCTTGATGAGAAAACTTCATTATTTGCAGCCATTGTAGGGTTGCATGATCACACAGTGCAAAAATTGAAAAGTTTTTGAATGTATTGATTCACGTATGCAATAAGTTTCGAAGGCAATTTATAAGTTGTTAATGTATTTGACCTCCCTTATTGCGAAAATTGGGGATGGTGGAATTGTATTTTCTTTGATCAATATTGCTTCTTTGTATTATTTATTTAAGCAAAATAATGTCCTTGAAAGCAAATCATACAAACTATAGTTATGGTTAGTTTTTATTTTTCATTGCGATGGCTAACCCTATATCTGATGTCCAGTCTTGGGACACAACCTCTATCTCCTTGACAGCAGGCTGTGATCTGTTTTTGCGATATGTAACCAGAACTTCAGCTTTAGAATATGAGGACTTCAATTCAGCTAAATCTCGCTTGATTGAACGAGCAGAGAAGTTTGGAGAGATATCTTATAAGGTATTTTAGCTAATCATAGCTCCATCAAACTTGTTAGTTACTTGACCATTTCTTTATATCATTCATGTGAATTCTCATGGTAAAAGGAATTTTATTTTATGTTTCAGGCACGCAGAATCATTGCAATGCTTAGTCAAGATTTTATTTTTGATGGCTGCACTATTTTGGTGCATGGTTTCTCCAGAGTTGTGTTAGAAGTCTTGAAGACGGCTGCTCAGAATAAGAAGCTGTTTCATGTTTTCTGCACAGGTTTTGGTTCAGAACACTGTCATCTGTGTTGAAGCATGTGTGAATGGGATTTCAAATTACGTATCACCTACACCTGAGTTTTTCTGAATTGTGTGCATGGGATTTTTACCTCCTTGATGACCATCTAAAATTAACACAGTTTTATAACTACATATTGCATGTTGTGTTTCTTTTCTTTGAGTAATTAATAACACTAGACATGCAAAACGTGTTCTTTTTTCCTCATCAATATTAATGAGTTAGTGATCATCCATCAAGCATGGTGTTTGACTCAAAGAAAACATAGTGTTACTCTGTTGTTGGCAATAGCATCAGTGGCTATTAGTTGTTTTTTATGTTGTTCCTACTGTAGTTCTTAAATCTAGGATCAATCAACAAATTACTCTTGCTGCCCCTCCCTTCTTAATTTTTCAATGCCTCTAAAACTGCAGAGGGAAGACCTGATAGGACAGGATTACGATTGTCCAATGAGCTGGCCAATCTTGATGTTCCTGTGAAATTTCTCATAGACTCTGCTGTGGCATATACTATGGATGAAGTAGACATGGTATTTGTTGGAGCGGATGGAGTTGTTGAAAGTGGAGGTATAATTAACATGATGGGAACATACCAGATTGCACTGGTGGCACACAGCATGAACAAACCTGTATACGTGGCTGCTGAAAGCTATAAGGTATGGATGCTCAATCATGCATATTCAGGATGAAATATTTCACTCCAATATATAAATCAGTAATTAACTCACTTAGTGAACACCACTTGCAGTCATCACCAGATTTTTTTAACCAACAGAACTTCACCATAGGAGTTTAGTGTTCAGTTTTTTATTTAGTTTTGTCAATTCATGAATAGTTACATATAGATCTCTGCTTTGCAGTTTGCCCGTCTTTATCCATTAGACCAGAGAGACATGGCTCCTGCCTTACGGCCCATTGATTTTGGGGTACCTATTCCATCAAAGGTGGAAGTTGAAACCTCTGCCAGGGATTATACACCTCCTCAATATCTGACATTGCTTTTTACTGATCTTGGTGTGCTAACTCCATCTGTAGTCAGTGATGAGCTGATTCAGCTATACTTGTAGGTGATATTTGAATGTCACATTGTTTTTTTTTTGTTAGAAACTATGTACTTTTGTCATACATGATATATAATGTTTCTCAACAATTTTGAATCCATTGCATAAAAATTTACTTTGGTCGTGAATATAGTATGAAACAAAAATCATCTAGGAGCTCTTGAACGTAGCATATATTTTTTGTACCCCTGAACTTTGATTACTTACATTAAGCCATAAAGAACCCTTAAATGTGAGGAAAAAAATTTAGTTTCTTCATGTGTAGCATAGAGTCCAGGTCTAAATAGACACCATACAATATAGATTTCTTTCACATGATATGGCTAGTATGTATCATATGGGATCTGGTTTTGTTCATCAATGATGATTTTATTTCTTTCTAAACATGGGGTTAGAGAAAATTCTAGAGTAAGCGAGGTAAATGAGTGAATTTGAAAGGAAATTCTTTGCGACCTTATCGTATTTTCATGGTTAATATTTTTTGATATGAAGAGGGAATAAGTGCTCTGAAAGGGATATAAATTTTATTTAGTTGATCAGCAGAAGAGAGAAACATGTAGAGTATACATAGAATAAGGATAGGAGTCATATTTCCTTTTCTGAATGAAACAGTGAGTCGAATTGATTTAAAACTTTCCTTTTCTAGCTAGGAATTTCTTTCTCATGTCTGCAGCATCAATCTCACCAAAATGACTTTCAGGAATCCAATTGCCTGTTTTTGGATCTTTCATCCAGAAGTTCTCTTCTTCTTTCACCTTCTTTTCAACCAAATCTTTCCCTTTATTCATCACTGATGTCATCACAGGCCGCATGCATATATTTTCTGTTGCAATTGCATATGATCTGCTGTAATACATTCACATGATAAACATTTTCATACAGAAGAACACAAATAAGTAAAAATATAAACATTTTCATGAATAATATGAATCATTTTATACCTGAGAAGCAGAAATTTTTGTGGTTGAAGCTTGTCCATGCTTAGAGGAAGAAAGGAGATGGCTATAGTAACAAAGAACTGTAGGTTTTTCTGCTATTAGATGTGTGTAGGGTGAGACTGTTTTATAGGTGTTTGAAGAATCTTAGTTGTTGAAGTTGAGAATATTTGTAGTCTTATTATGAATAGATAAATGTAATCGAAAAGATACATGAACTTTTTTGGATATTTATGAAAATTTTGAATTCTGAATAATTTTTTTAGTATATATAAACCAAAATTTCTATAATTTTGGAGCATATTTTATTTATTATACATGTAAAAAATCAAACCCAAGCAAGTTTTTATTTTAATATATAGCATAATATTTTTTTTAGTATTTATGTATGAGGAGGAGAAATCCATTCTAGATGTGTTATACAATCGAATATACATTTATCGCTAGATAATATTTTAGTGTGTAATATATAATATAATTATTAAGAGTTAGATTTGTTTTTTTTTTTGAGAATTAATAATAACAACTAATTTATAAATAAATTATCCTATAAAATTATTTTATATATAATATACTAGATTTTCATTTTCAGTTGATTTTATTATTATATATAGAATCTATACTGCTAGACAGATGCTAATTTTTCATGAAGAAAATTGATATTTATTTATATATTCCTTGATTATTTTGAAGGGTTAATTATATTCATTAACACAAATCAATATGCTGTAAAGATTATTAATAAATAAATAAATAACCACTGAATTTTTTTTTTTTTTTGAACAAAACCACTGAATTGTGACTAAAGGAAGAAATCACTGAATTGTGACTAAAGGAAGAAATCACTGAATGTGACCTCAAAAGAGTTATCAAGGTGAAGATTCTGATTTTAGGCCATTGATAGGAATTTTTGCCAATTTATTCTGAAATGGAAATTGCCAATTATTCTCCCAATGTTAATCCAACACTAAAACTTGAATGGAAATTGGCATCTCATCTTTTGTGCCCTGACCCACTTTATATTGCTCTTTCTCTTCAATTCTTTTTCTTTTCATTTTTTTAAAAAAAAAAGAAGAGAAATATGTTCCTATCAGGTTTTTTTTAATTTTTATTTTTTTATCCGAAGTTGTTGTTATTTTATAAATATATAATAAACTCATAATAAATTTATAGAAATAATCATATGTATAATAAATTAATAAATAATTTTGTATATAATATACGAATCTAATAAATTTGTGAATTAATAAAAAATTTGATGATAAATTTTATAATTTTTTAATAATTTAGCAGAAAATTCAAAAAAAATCTCAAAACATCATTGGAAGTGATTTTTTTTCGAGTATTATACATGAAAGAGGATGAGAGACTATTATTTAGAAAAATATGCGCTTATCAATGTATTGTATCGAAAAACAAAAGATTTTCTTTTTTTAAGAAAAGGATAATAATATTGATGGTGTATTAAACTTTTGGAAATTTCAATTAGAATGCTTCAATTTGTTATTTTTTCTTAAATTAAGTGCTTGAATATTAATATTCTGGATAATAAATTGCATTAAAAAATTATACTATTATTTATTTTAATTTTAATTTGATGATAGTCTATTTTTCAAAGAATAACTTTCTGTATTAAGCATTAGTACTTTTATGCTTATTTTTTTTTCTTATTCACGAATTTTTTTAATTTTCTTCTATTTATATTTTTATAAATTCGACTCTTATTGGAACTTTAATTCAATTATTTTAGTTTTTTTACACGTATCTCTATATTAGAAAAGGTTAGCATTTTAATTTGCATCTTTGAAATTCTTTAATCTTTTTCCAATAACTTTTGCACTAAATTAATGTAAATATTTAATCTATTCAATTTCAAGCAAAGCATCTTTAGAATTACAAATATCTCTTTAAGCATCTGAAAGACTGAAATTGAAAATACATATGTACATTTCATTCTCATTATGTAATACTCTAAATAAAATAAAAATATAGTAACTTAAATATTGTATAAATTAATAAATAAAGTGAGAAAAAAAATCTTGTTTAAAATAAAATTTTAATACGTCAAAGTAATATAAACAAAACTTTAAAGTATTTGAATTGAAAACTCTACAACTTATAACAACTATGAATCAAATAAACTAACTGTAAGTTATTAAAAAATTAATTATATTTGTATATAAACTATTAGAGAAATAAAAAAACCTATTAAAGTGATAAAGGAATCATTCATATACAAACAAGTGAAATTTATAACTTACTAAAATAATAGTAATATAAATTTTAAAACACTTTAGCTATGTTAACTCTTATGTATAAAAATATTAGTGTATTATATTCAAAAGGCATTATAACTTAATTAATAACACCTTAACATAATAATATATATTAAAACTATATAAAATAAATTAAAATTAAAATTTTGAAGTAAAACTAATTTAAAAAAATTAATTATAATTATAGGCAGCAATTTAAGGTGTAAAAAGACTAAAATGACATACGAGTTAATAAAGAAATATGTAACACTTGAGGAGGAAAATAGACATTTTACCCATTTAATTTTCAGTCATTTTTCTGCCAAATGAAGTGGGTGACTCACCTAATTTGAATAAAAAGTGAGTTTGGTCAAATGATGATTAAAAGATGACAAAGAAAAAAAAATATTCTTATCTTCTTTCTCTTTACTATCAAAACACCTCTACTCTATCATGAATTTTTCTCTTTTTTCAACAGCCAAAAATCATTCTTAGGCTAGGTTCTTATGTCTAGAAGTGATCCAAGGTAAAAAATTAAACTAACAAAGTGAAATAAAGTAAAGAATATAAAGGAACTCCTAAAAGTAAAAAATCTGAAAATTTTGAACCTTAATCTTTTATTTTATTTTTTAAAATTTTAAATCTATTATTTATTAAACCTGAGCTAAAAATTATAATTTATACACATTAATTAAGTATTTAGGATATTAAAAATTTATTTATATTGAAAGAAATTGAAAGGAATAAAGCTAGAAATCCTAACACTCAAATTTGTCCAAATATTACAGCTTGAACTTTTAATAATTTAACTATTGTGTTTTATTTATTTCAATATGCAAACAAGCTTTAAAATTTATAAAAATTTACAGAAAATTGTATTTGGATGTTGGAAAGGCTGTGGTAAAAGAGAAAGTTAAAATGATGAGGAAAAATAAGTGAGTAAGTAAGTGAATATAAGCTGCTCATTTTAATAGTATGAATGAATATCATTGAACTTTTACTGCTGTGTTTGAATTATTTACCTATATAAATGAATTCTATAATTTTTAAAAAATTTACAGAGAGATCATATATGATATTAGAAACATGCTGAAAAATTTTTAAAATAAATAAATTTGAAGAAATTAATATATAAATAAATGAATATAAACTATTCAAATACTGAAATTTAAGTATTTTATTAATTTGGGACTGAATTGAGTATAACAAAATATATTTAATTTGATTATAAATATCAGTATATAATAGATGAAAATAAAGTTTAATTTATGCATTTAATGTTTTCAAAAGTATAAATATTAATTTAATAAATAATTAAATCAAATGACTTGAAGAAGTCAATATATATTTTTATAGACATATAGCACATATTTGAACTTACTCTATTGTATAGTTCTATTATAATATAATTTTATGATATTTAAATTTATAATTATAAAATAAATTTTAGAGTATATTAAGATGTTAAAACGTGGCATATGTACCTAATAAACAATTGAGACAAAAATGACAAATAATGAATTAAAAATAAACCTAAATATACGATTTATGTGTGGATGTGAATGCAGGTCGGGTATTGCCATCGAACCAACTAATTATTTTCAATAACTTAGAGGAATCAATTTGTATATTTAAAGTGAGTTATAGTGTTCACCCTATTTCTTTGCCACTTTAAAATTTTTTGAAGAAATTTGAACCATTGTTAATACTTAAACCATTTGATACCATTTATTACTTGTGTTTTTATAATTACGGATTGTGAAACTCAATGTGGCCTCTAGACCTATGTAATCATACCAAGTTATTTGATTAACCAGTATGATAGAATTTCAACTTGATGGAGACTATATCATCTGGCTATGTACACATAGAAGTTTATAATTTATAAGGTAGAAGCTACCCTTATGTAAATATGATGCGTGATAATACCGGAATAATAATATATTTTCTTCAGTGTTATTACTATGTGTTATCTGTCATATTATGTAATTTGCTTTTGTATTATTGGTCCAATTATTATGAACATTTCTTATGAATTAAAATTTTATTATTATACCTTTATTGTGCACCTACCTTATGTATTTATTATTCTTGAGCCTTGGATTATTTTATTGTACATTCTACCCATGTGATACTATAATTTTACTAAATTAACGGCTCACCCTATCGTCTGTGATTTCAGGTAGAGGTGATTCAAGACCATCAACTTCTTGATTTCTTCTTCCAGCAAGAAGCTTGAGAAATATGTAATTAACAAATACTATCACATATAATTAAATAATTGTGTTTGTGATATACTCTAGTTGTTTCATAGTACTATTATAAATGGTTTAGTAAATTATGAAAGTAAACCATAATATAATAAAAAAATATTCATGTGTAATATATAATATAAAAATAAATGTGTAATAATAATATTTCATAAAGTTATGAGTAAATAATAAAGTTTTAAAATAATATTTTAATTTATTAGTGCAATTAATCAATTTTTATGAATTCATAAATTAGTTAGATTCTACGCGGTGTCTGATGATCTTAAGTCTACTTGAACTCTAGAACTGTCATACTTATAAAAATAGGGTGTGACACATTATCCCATTCTTATCAAAACAATATATTATTTAGTATATGTATTTAACAATCTTATGTTTCAATTCATTTAGCTCATGATTGGTTCAATTATTAAACAAAAAAAATTAAAATTAATGATTTCAAATTTTAGAATATATAATAAAATAGTTTTTACTTATATGAGATCAGGTAATTAAATTTGTTTTCTTTCATCTAGTCAAAAGCCCACTATTCATATTGAAAAAAGAAAATTTATTAAAAATATATTTTAATTTTAATTTAACTCTAATAATTGAATTTTTTTATCAATTTTTCTTTGTGTAAGAATTTTTATCAATTGAAAAAATTAAAAAAATTAATTTAATTTTTTAATCATATTAAATTGACAAGTGAAAATTTATCATACTTACAAGAAATCAAACTTTTACGACACAAACTCACTTTCACGACTTCGAAATGATTTAATTAAAAAAAGTAATATAGACTTAGATTAAAACTATGTTAAATTTAAAAAAGCTTATATTTCAATTTTAAATTCAGTTGAATTTATGATTTCAAGATAAAAAAAAAGTGTTGGTTTAATCTAATTATTTCATTGCAATAAAAATAATAATAATTTTCTCTTTTTCTCCGGCGCCGGCCAGGCATAGGATTCCAATGCTTTCATAATATGCACGTTTTTCATATTGGACAATAGAAAAAGGTATTTATTATTTGTGGTGGGTCATATCATACAATATTAAAATGAAATGTCCTCAAATTCGCACATGCTCTTGTTTAATTATTAAATTATTGACTGCCAACAATTTCAAAATTTTAATTTTTTAAAATAAAATAATATTATAAATCATACTCATATATCAAATTTATCTCTTGAATTACATATATAATTTTTTAAAGAATTAAATTATCTCATTAGTTTTTCTATATCATTTTATTTTAACGTATTTTCAACAAAAATTTATATAAATTAATGTTTGAAAATTATTTTATCATTTTTAATTAATTTATATATAATAATATTTGGCCCATTTATTATTTGTATTAATTTTTGGAATTATAAAATAGGACTTGTAGATTCATATATATATACTAGGAATTATAACTAAAATTTAATTCTTATTTATTATTTATTTAAAATTTAGTTTTAATGAATGACATTAGCAAATTTAAAATATTCATCAATAGTTTAATATATGATGATTGGTATAGAATATTTTTTAATTCAATTTTTTAATAAACGGTCTTTGAAAGTTGCAAATTACACAGTAAAATTTGAATATTAATATATGCTAAAAAAATTTCAACATGTGAGATTCACCAAAAACAACATAATTACATAACCCATCAAAGCAAATTTGCACTTTTTCAAAATAAATAATAAATAAAAACAAATAAAAAACTTCTTAAAAATTTTGAAAATTATTATAATTATATGACCAAGATAATGCTTTATAATTATGTCCACTTCTTCTTTCTTCCAACACTTCACAATTTCTTCTCTCGTTTTCTTCTTCTCATAGTTTCTTTTATTTTTTTTTTTCTGTAAATTACTGTTTGCAATGTTAACAAAATTTAAGAGTCCTTTGGAAATGTTAAGAGGTTACTCTCAAGATTGCAGAAGTTCAAGAAAAGGTTTGGTAATGCTTGTTGGGTTGCAAACCCTTGTGCAGATTTCAGAAGCAAAATCAAATATTGTTATAAAATCTGCAATAAAAATAGCAAATCAAAACTGCTACCACCATTATCCTCCACCCACCCCCACCACTACTGCTACCACCACCACCACCACTACTGCTTCCACCACCACCACTACTGCTTCCACCACCACCACTACTGCTACCACCACCACCACCACTACTGCTACCACCACCACCACCACCATTGAACTTTCTTGCTATCTCAAATCTTGTTATTTATGCAACAAGAACTTGAGCCTAGACAAAGACATCTACATGTATAGGTAATTCTTTTTTCTTAAAGCTTTAATGGTTACGTAGGGGATCGATACCGGGTTTATTATCCAGGGAGGATGCACTTGGCTAGACTATGATGCTAAACTTTAAAGATGTTTTAATTTGAGAATCTTGAAAATCTTTTAATCTGATAATCTTTTATTTTTGTTGATGAAATGGCAGGGGTGATCAAGGGTTTTGTAGCATAGAATGCAGAAATAGGCAAATTGCTTTGGAAGAAATGGGAGAACTTGAAGCATCTACTAAACAAATGAGAAAATCTTATCGGAATTGTAGTAGCTCTGCTGGCCGGAATGAGACTCGTCTACTCCTAGAAGAGCTTCGCCGTCGCCGGAGAAATAATAATAAACCAGTTACTCGTGCTCATCGAACGCACTGGGCAATAGCTTCATAGGTTTCTTTAATAGTTAAATTCTTGAGCCAAACCAGAAATGGAAAAAAAAATCCCCTTCATAAATTTCTTGATTTTCCGGTGACTGGCATATCTGATTTTCCTTTAATGAAATTAGAGAAAAATTATTTCATATATATATATATATATATACATTATACCAACTTACCTTGCATTTAAACCAAGAAAATGAAAATATTAATTCTTAAATAATAATACAAATATTTTTCCCCTGCAATCTTATTTTCGAGATCATAATTTCAATTTTAATATTATTAGATTGAAAAGGTATTGATGAATTAATTTCTCTTTTGTTAACTATAGTTGTTTTAAGTGTGGACGTCACAGGTCGATATTCAATGGGATACGAGAGAAAGTAAAACGATTCATTGAGTTTAATTTGAAATTAAGAATGTAAAAATGGGTTGTCGGGTTATGATAATATAATTAAAGTTATCTATATATTTAAAGAAAGAAGAAGAGATAAGAAGAAGATGGACGTTTTTGTTATTTGATATGGCCTTGAATGGGGTGAGATTAGAATTAAGTCTAATTTTCTTTCCTATCACTGTCCTTCTTGTCTTTTAATAAGAAGCCATTATTGCTTGGAGTGAAGTGTCTTAGTTGGAAACAGCACTGACAATCTTTAATAGGCTATCCACCCTTCAGATATTTTTCTTTTTCTTTTTTTTTTTTGTTTTGCTCTGCTCTGCTTTATCTCTATCTTGACACAATTGTTTTATCTGTAAGATATTTAAATATATGTATACTTATAATGGAAAACAGAAATACACCATTTGCATTAAGTTAGTAAATTAACCAGGGGATCTCACACAATTAAAAAAAATACGAAATTAAATATAAATAAGTTATAAACTAATTTATACAGATATAAGTACTATTTTCAGTATTCATTACAAGTTTGAGTAAAATATGAATACATATTTTTAAATATCCATTATTTGAACTCATTTTATTAAATATTTATTATATTACATTTTTTTAATTCAAAATAAGATCAATAATATTAAAAAAAAAAACCAAACAAACTCAAAAATAATACCAAAAGCTCATGATCGAAGCTAAAACCCAAGCCAATAGGATGATAGAATGTGCGTGGTTCCAAATGTGTGTCGAGCTTGCGCCCTTTTGTCTCCATATTATATTACGTTTTAGTCATAGAAGTTTGTGGTATAAAATAATTTAGTATTAGAATTTTAATTTTAGTTATTTGATTAAAAAATTATAGTTATATAATTTAAATTATATTATATTTTAAAATTTTTATATTTAAATATATAATTAAATAGATACGAATTTTATATAAATTATATTAAACGATGAATGGAGAAATAATTATAAATAGATTTAAAACAAATATCTTGTAGTTAAAAATGAAAAGGATTCAAGTACTAATAGGATGTTTCTACAAATATCCTATTTATTAAAAAATTATAATAGAATCAAGAAGGTTAGCTCAATTGGTTTAAGTAAGGTTGAACAAGTGAAAAGAGACGATAGTTCGAATCATACTAGATATACTATTGGAGAGAGGCAAAAGGGCCTTAACCTGTAAGCTACACCACGAATAAAATATTTTCACACATAGACCATTAAACGAATAAAAATAAAAAAACAAGTAGGATAACAAAAAAAATTATATAGTAGAATGATGATTTCAATTAAATTTTCTTATTGGAATAGTAAACTAATTGTATAATATATCTTTTTATATTTTATCATTGAAAAAATAAAAGATTTATCCGAAGAAATTTTAAAACGTATTTAAAAAAAAATATCATCACTTATTATTATTTAATTAGGATGCCGAGCTGAAATCACTTTTCTACTATATACGAGAAGCACAAATAAGTTTAGATTTTTCTTCTAATAGCTGATGCAACACTTGTTAGAAGTTCAAAACTCGATATGCATAATGTTTCTGTAATATCTCCCTGTAATGGTTGCATTTTACTCATTATTAACGCCTCAATTGTACTAATCCTGATTTTAAAGTTTTTTCACATGAGTTGTTGAGGTTTTAGTTTGGGTGTATGGGGTAAGCCTGTTGACTTGGGTGGATTGTCTCTTCAATTCATGTTTTTCCCCTTCAGTAATATTAATAATAAATATGTTTTTCATAAAATGAAAAACAACTTGGAGAATAAAACACATAACTAAATAGGAACTATTATAAAATTGAGACTCTTGAGAGTTTGAGATCTTAAGTAAGAAAAATTCTTACTTAGACCAGATGTATATGCATCCAGCCAAAAGAAAATCACTAAAAGAGTGATAATAGAAAAATCAAGTAATTTTATTAGTTGGGTGTATGTACATCCGGTCTAGATAAGTCATTCTCCTCAAGAAAATAAGAAAAAAAAAACAGAAAGCAATATTAGCTTTAATGTTTCATTTTTTAAAAAATAAAAATAATGCCGGCACATTGCTTTAGATATATATATATATTTTTTAGTTTTTTTTTATAAATATAAAAGGTGATTAATTTTTTTTAAAGGATAAGAAGAAGTAAATTATAAATTAAAAATAAAATATTACTAATTAATTGCAAATAAATAAAACATCGACATACTTATTGTATAATGGATAACTATACAATATGACTAATATCTTATATAATGGATATTAGTTATTCCTAAACATTTTAATTTTATTATACTCCTTATTATAAGTATGTTGATGTTATCCATTATAGTTATCCCTAAACAAATGAAATTAATATGACTAATATCTTATATAATGGATAACTTATGACAACATGAGTATATAAATAGTTTAGAGTACAGTCAATGAGTAAATAAAACATGCAAAATATGAGTTCTAAGATCATATATAATTCTAGCATTATATGAAGGGCAATTTAGTATATAATAGATAAACAATTTGAGAAAAAATTGGCAATTTTAAGCAAAAACATTATTTATCTACATTGTTATGCGTTTCTTTTTTAAATATTAAAATAGATCTAGTACTATACGGCAATTGGGTACATAATAAATAAATAGTTAGAAAGAAAATTTTGAAGTAAAAATATCGTTCATTTACAGTGTTCTGCACTTCTCTTTTAAATGTTAAAATATATTATTATAATTATTAATAATATGCATAATTTTTTAACGATCATTTTGATATTATAATAAATTTCAATAAAAATAAAAAATTATTTTGATAAAAAGTATAATATTTAGTACTATTTATATGTAATTTGATTGCATATATTAAATAAATCCATAATCCAAAACATGTTCAATTAATATAACAAAACGTAGAGTTAAGTACCACACCTCCCCTAAAATCAATAACAATATTTTTCACTCAATAACATTAAAATCAAGTCTAAATTACATAGTAAATATTTTATATTAAAATCTATATTAATTTCCTATAATTAAGCTATAATTAACTAAAAAAAGTTAATATTAAAACCCAATTAAAATCTACATAGTTAAAGAACTGATCACCACTTCTAATATTCAAAGTTCAAACCATTCAAAACTTCATTATGATGCTCATCAGTAAACTGATTAATAATACCAATCTCACCTAAAGCTTTATGAGAAGCCATTTCATCGATTTTTATCAAAACATTCTTCTTCAACTCCTGTAAAGATGCTATAAAGCCTTCGAGCTCTTCTTTATCCACTTCATCAATGGATAAATCCCACCAAAACTCTTCATCGTTATTCATATTTTTCTTCGTCTCTATCATTTTAATAATCGCTTTTAACTCTGCCAATCTGCAAAGCGATTTCTTGTATTCTTGTTCTTGCAAGCTCTGATTCAAACTGCTGCTTCTATTACTATTACTGATACTGCTTTCTATTAAGCAAGAACTGCCATTATTGTTTTCTTCTTCTTCTGTTTCAGCAATATATCGATCAACAACATTTTCTACGTCTGGGTTTCCAAAAGAAAACACTTTGTCGTGCTCAGAAAAGAGAATCACGGCGACTTCGGCACCGCACAAGGTGGTGATTTCAGCTGCTTTCTTGAAAATTCCATTTTTTGCGTTTTGAAAACGTAACATAACGGCTATTTTCTTTCTCGACTTTCTTTATCTCAATCTTTTGCCGGCCTTTGTTTGTCTTCCGCTGAGTTTGATTGCTTGTCATTATGTCCATGGCGGTTATGGTGTTTAGGGTTTCAAGAACAGTAGTGTCTAATTTTTGTGCATTTATAGACAGGCTTTGAATGATCTCAGCCCTTAAATTTAGATTCAACAGTTGTAATTTTTCTAGAATTTTAATCTCATAATTTAGGTGTTAGATTTTTTACAGAGAAAATAAAGTTTGTCCCCCAATTAACCGGCAGTTTATGCCCTAATGAAGGAAGAATATATTTGGTAAGTATTGAATATTAGGTTCAATTTTGGAAGATAAATAAATTAAAATCTGTTATAAATATGGTAATTAGGATCTTCAAATGTAGCTTAATATTTTTTGTTTAACAAAATAATAATTAGTAATTAAATAAAATTATAATGCGAAACAACCTCCAAGGCTTCAACGAAAAAATTCCATTGCAAAAGGGTAAAAAATTAATTAAAATATTAACCAACTCTAAATTAATTATTAATATGCAATTTGAAACTTTTAATCTCACCTAAACCTTAAGTACTAAGCTTTGGTTTTCTTTAGTTTCTTCTTGCATCTATAATTATTTCATGTCAAGAACACGAAGAAAAAATTATATAATGCTGAATTTGTGCATTTATAATTAGACTATTAATGCTGCAGTAAAAAATCCAAATTCTACAGTGATAACAATAAAAAAGGAAATTACTTTGATTAACCTATTTAGGGATAATATAATCCAAATTCTACAGTGATAACAATAAAAAAGGAAATTACTTTGATTAACCTATTTAGGGATAATATAATCCAAATTCTACAGTGATAACAATAAAAAAGGAAATTACTTTGATTAACCTATTTAGGGATAATATCTTATTTAAGATAATGTTAATTTATATGGAGAAATTAAAAATATTGTATATAAATCTACTTGTTTAAAATATGCAATAAAATACTATGAAATTAAATTAAAAAAATATTAATTTATTTAGTTGCAATCCAATTTTACTAGAAAAATATGAGTAATGTATAAATTACCCTTATAATATCACTTTTTTAATTTATCATATCTTAAAGTAAGGTTATAATTATCTTTTGATATTGAATTTCTTAATATTTATTTTCAGTAAAATATTTTTTCCTATACTCCCTTTATAAAATATTTTATCAACTAGTTGATAAAATTTATTAGGTTCAACATTTTATTTTATATGGATTATTTGAAAATAAATATGATATTCTTGATCAAAAGAGATTATTTAGTTAATTTTTTTTTAATATTTTGGTGCAACCAAATATACTATTAGTAATATGCAAGTAAGAAACCTTAGATGTTATAATGTCATAATTGTATTTCTTTTGGAGTATTATAGTATGAAAAAGTGAAGAATTGAACTTGAATTTATTGTGGGGAAGTGATTTATTGTTAAGTTATGTTTTAATATGTATAATAATTATATTTTTACTAAAAGAATTTTTTTTCAAAGTTTTAATTACAATTTGTAATTTCTTTGATGTATTATCATATTTGGATTTGGAAATCCTTTCTTCTTCTTCTTTTTCTTCTCTTTTTTTTTTTAAAAAAAAATTTAATCATTTAGAAAAGATAAATGGGATATTATAGGTATTTTCTCATGAGAAAATTACATTATATACCATACTTTTTAATTTTTTTAAATATCTTATGGTTTTTTATACTTTTGATATACCAAATGTATACACAATGTATACATTTAAAAATTAAATATATCTTTAGTATATCAAATATATATTAAAAATATACCTTCGAAAAGGGATATTTTTAAAATTAAAAATTGAAAAATGGGCATTTTTAAAATTAAAAGGAAAAAGTGATATTTTTAAAAATATTTTTATTTTTTTAGAGTATTTAAAAAAAAAACCCTTTTCTCATAGGGCTTTTGATAAAAATACAAGAAAAATTAAAAATAATTTTAAATTTACCACATTTATAAAATATTTATCAAAATATCAGAATTTATAAAATATTTACTAAAATATCAAATTTTTATTAGTTTACAATGAGTTTATAATTAGTTTACAATAAATTTATAATGAGTTTATAAATTTTATATAATTTATAATGAGTTCATAATAAATTTATAATAAAATGACTAAAATATTTATAATAAAAAAATAAAAATTTATAAAAATGTGATGGATGATGTCTTTTTCTTTTCTGATAAGCTGCTCTAGCCGAATTTGTATTGCGGATTAAACTCGTGACTCGGTCCATTTGCTGTGAAGGTGAATTATCCATTGGATTTCTATACCCAAAAAAGAAATTATTTTTGAACTTTTCTTTTTTTTAAATAATCATTTTTTTCTCAAAAAAAAATAATAATCAATTTAAAAAATTTAATTTCAAAAATACCACATTTTAGCAGTATACATCTAAAGATATTTTTTATATGCTAAAAGTATCTTCCACTTGCAAAAATATATATAACTAATGCACATTTAATATATTAAACTTATACTAAAATAATAAGATTTTTTGATAAAAAATTTGAAAAGATAACATACTTATAATTTTTCCTAACTCGAATGGTTTAATGGATTCAATCTACTGCTGAAATAATAATAATAATCATAATAATTTAAACTATATTGATTATCAAATGTATTTTTTATTTTGGTAAAATTAATAAACTCAATATTATTAATTAGAATTTTTTTGGGCTAGCTTTGAACAATTTTTTTTTATCAAATAATAAAAATATTAAAATATTAACTGATTATGCTCATTTCTATCATTGGATGAAATTCGTGATAATTAATTAGAAGAGTTTCTAAATTTCTAATTGCAATTGATAAATCTCTATATAAAGAAATACAAAGCACCGATACTTTAAACATGACGAAGAATTAGTGTTTGATATTTTTTTTTAGCACAGACATGCGTTAAATAGGTGTACACGAATTTATATGTATTTTATTTTATTTTTTGATACAAGAATGATGCTGCCTGAACGCATGTTGTACGGCATGAGCACATCTTTTAATTAAGACACCTTTAAATATTTTATAATATATTTTAATATAAAATTTTATTTATATAATATTAATAAATTAACTAACTATATAATTATAATCAATTTTAATTATAAATTTTTTTATCATAAAAATTTAATTTTGTATATAATTATATTTATATATAAAATAATTAATATATATTTATTTTAAATATATAGTTATCTCTTATTATATTTTTATAACTTAAAATTATAATTATATTGATATACAAATAAATTAATGTATATGTTTCTCTCTCATTATATTTTCATAACTTAAAACATATATATATATATATATAAATATATTCTATACTTATAGTATCTATAATTTTTAAAAATAACCATATTAACATATCTATATCGTATAGTAATCATATTCTATATTTATATCTATATTTCTTAGATAAAGAATTTCATAATTAAAATGCATGTATGACATGTGTAATATGCATGCACGTCACGCAATAAATATATATATAATTATATATCGTAATTTTAATTATTTAAAATAATAAATTAATTTAATAATAAAAAAATTTTAATAAATTAAAGAGTTTATATAAATAAATTATAGAATATATTTTTTAAAAAATAATAAATTTTTAATAAATTAAAGAGTTTATATAAATAAATTATAGAATATATTTTTTAAAAAATATTATTACATAGTATTAATTTATTATTTTAATTAGAATATATAATTAAAATTATGGTTATAGTTATATCGCATAATTTGTCAAGACATAGAGAGAGGGAATTTTAAATTCAATGGGCCATTAACGTGTTCAACACAATTGCTTTATCGTTGTAATTTTACCGACCAAATTAATTATTTTTTTCCTTTTTCTTTTTCTTTTTTTTTATTTTTTTGGTTTGTTGGAAATATTTGACTAAAAATTGGATCAATTCAACTGACCTTTGACCAAAGAAAGTGTTTTTAATTTGCGCTTGGTCCATTTGTATAAATAACTTCTTTTCCATTTTTTTTTTATTCAATTCCTCATCAAGCATGCAATAACTTTGTGTTTTTGTACTATGGTTCAACTAGTAATAATTGAAAAAATAAATAAATAAATCGAACTAACTATTTTTTACCTTATCAGTTATAATCGAATTAATCAATTCATAAATTAAGAATTATTGATTTGCACATTTATTAATATAAAAACAAAATTATTTTAAAAAATATTAATATTGTTAATAAAAATTCATGATAATAATTGATTATTGCAGAAAGTTATAATTTATATACTAAAGCTATAAATTCAATTTTTTTTATTAGTTCGATTACTAATTTTAAAATAATTAGACAAAAATTAAAAAATTATACAAAAATTATACAAAAAATTAAATTTCAAAAATCTCATTATTAAAATATCCCAATTTTATCAATTTAATTTAATTTTTTAATTAAGACCGAATATGGCACACCTTTATATTAAACTTGCTAATTAATTAAGTGCATGATTGCAAATCCTTCTAGACAACCTTGATAATAATTTAGCATTTCATGTGTGTATATATATATATATATATATATATATAGTATAATACTTAGCTCATTAAAGCTTCATCATAGTCTAGCCATTAATTAAAGGTTATAAGATTCTCACGAGCCAGAAAATGAGGAGAACTTTAATTAGGTTTGATGATTTGTTTTTAATTACTATTAATCTTTGAGTTAATTATATGTAATGCCTTTCAATTAGGTATTGCTGCAATGGCTTAGTTATATCTAATAAGCCATAATTAAGAGATTAACTCATGCCATATAGTGGTCATAAAGCCAATTTTAATTAATTAGTCTCCAAGATAAAGATGATTATTTTGTAAGAATTATTAGAAAATTCTTGCTATTTTAAACCCTAAATCAATTGGTGAAAAGCCATTTTAGCTTATAATATGATGCATATATTGTTATTATTATTTTGTTATATATATATATATTAAGATTTAGAATGGGGTTTTTGGACATATGAGATATAAGAGAGGAAATGTTAAGACAATCAACTCAAAATGTCTAGCACTAGACATATAGGTAATCATATTTCATCATATTTAAGTTGTTGATGTTTTTATTATTTTTTCAATATTGGATTATATTCTTAATACTCTCTCTCAAGTAGCAACTAGGATAGTTGACACTTAAAATATATAATTTCAATACTCTCTATGAATGATTGGACCATTTGGACAACAAGTGAAAGAAATCACAATTAATTATATAATTAAGCTGGAATAAATATCGGATAATTGATGGATCAACTCAGCCGAAATAAATATCAGACAACCAGTGAAATTCAACAACAATCAATTAGAAAACCAAATTGGAATAAATATCGGACAATTGGTAAATCAACTGGGCCGGAATGAATATCGGACAACCAATTAAAACTCAACAACAATCAATTAAACAACCATGAAACAACAATTAGCTGAGCCAGAATAAATATCGAACAACTAATAAAACTCAACAGCAATTAATTAAACAATTGTGCCGAAATGAGCATTGAACAACCAGTAAAACAATACAGCGAAATAACTACTTTGATACTATATTAAGATTTGGAATGAGATTTTTGGACATATGAGATATGAGATAGATATACTAGGACAATCAATCCAAAATGCTCAACACTATATATATGAGCAATTATTTTTCACCATATTTAAGTTATTGATATTTTTATTATTTTTTTAACGTGGGATTATATTCTTAATAATATATGTGTATATATATATATCATATAAATGAATAAAAAATTTTAAATCTTATAATTTTAGTATAATTAAAATAAAAAAATGACTGATAAAATTAAATTATTTTACAAGCCTTGGAAGATGGCTAAATAAATAAAATATGAATATACTTTTAAATATTTATACACATAGAACGATAAGTTTAATAATAATTGATAATAAAAACTATTGGAGTTGTTACATTACTCTCTATAAGAAGAATTAATCACTAGAAGCCAAAAGTTTCTATTTAGATAAGAAAGATATAAAAAGCATCAAAATGGTGTAGCTGTATATATATATATAAGTATGGGCACTCTCTTTGTTATAATAATTAAGTGATTCCTTTCATATTTTGCTTTGTTATCACTACCTAAATTCTTGTGCTTAACAAAAGTTGGTAAAGATTAGAAGACAATAATTGAATTAAAAGGGTCAATAAGTTTGAAGATGAAACAACCTTCTCACAAAACCTTTTTTTTTTCTTTCTCTTTTCCTTCTTATTCTTCTTTTGCAAAAGGCATTAGTTTCAATTATAATCAAACATAACCTTTTAAAAGTCTTAGGAGATCATAATATGACCATGAAAATATTAAAAAAAGTTTTACTAAAAATATGAACATGAAAGGGTTTTACTTTTGATCATATTGAAAAATGAGATTCCTTTAAAAATATCTCAAAAAATTTATTTTCAAAAAATTTATTTTTTTAAATATCACTTTTTAATTTTTAAATATACATGTTTAATATATAGTATATTAAAAAAAATATAGTGAACTTTAAGCGATGCACTTATTTTTTTAATATTTCAGTGGAGAGGAGATAATCGATCCTGCCATATTAGATCTATTGTGCAACATAAATTTATTTATTATTATATTATGCTTTGAAATTTCACTTAATATATGAAAATATATTTAAAAATATGTCAAAATAAAAAAATATTTTTAAAAATAAAAAAATAATGTATAATATAATTTTCTCTTTGTAAAATATCATAGCCAATGCCAACCCCACATTACTCTTAGACTTGGGCTTGAGGCCCATTCCTTGCCTTATTTAATCTTTACCACCCATATATAATGAGAAACTCAATAATTCCATATATGAATTGTCCCAGCCCCACTCTTTCTCTTTTGCCTTCTTCTGTTCCCTTTTGGTTTATTTTCTTTTTCTTTCTTTCTTTCTTTCTTTTTTTAAGTGTGTTTAATTAATTCAATGAATCATGGGGTCTCATGTTTCCTTTCAATTGTTTCAACCTTACTAATTCAACCTTAAATTTTTTAATTATTATATTATAAATTCAAATTCATATTAGTTATATTCAAAGAAAATAATTTCAACATTACTAAAATTATTTTTTTTAAGTTTTAAAATTTTTAACTAATATATAAAATTTTTAAAATGAAAGATAGTTTATTAATTATTCTTAATGTTGACTTTTTGTTATGGAAATATCGTATTGAATATATTGATTAAATATCATTAATTTTATTCTAAAAGAATTTCATTTTTTATGTTTTAATCATAAAAATTCAAAAGTATAAACTAATGATACTTTTTTTTATTAACATTTATGAATATTAAAATAAAAAATTAATTCTTAATATATTATTAATTGAATAAATATAAAATATAAGAAATGTTATAATTAATAAGAGATTAGGTAGAATAATTATAAATTAAAACATGACATAAAATTATTAATAAATTATTTAAAGTCATAATAAAAATAATATATATTATTCGTTTGAAATTGAAAATTGAATATGTAACAATACGATAAATAACTATGTAATTTTCATATTTAATAGACTTAAGTATTATAATATATTTTAATTCCAAAAAAAGTATTATGATATATTTTATAATAATTAATATAATATGGATATATATATATATATATATAATTATTGTTTAAAAAAATTATACAGACAAAAAATTAACCACATTATAATGATAATATTCTTAATAAAAAATTATTTTTTGTATGATTCAAAATCATTCATTTTATTATTTAGTGAAAGATTTTGTTAACAACTTATTAGCTATAGATAGTATTCATTTTAAATCATACTTTTAATAGTGACATACATAGAGTCAATGGACATGTATCATATGTTGATTAACATATATATTATTATTTGATAATTTTTTACTAATTTGTAAAAAATTTTACAATAAAATGTGAAATTTTATATCAAAACTTTTGAATTGCATTTGTTGCAATTTATTATAGATTAGGTAACTAATAATGGCCGATTCGTTTTTTTTTTAAGAAATAATCTATAAAAATATCCACATAAAAAATAATAACTAGACATATTTCACAATAAAAATTATAATTATTTTTTATTGCATACTAATCAATATATTTCTTAATCATATACAAGGATTAGTGTATTTTAATTAAAGTGTATTAATTAGCAATCACAGTTAACTAAGATGCATTTGATAACATCATTATATAATATAAAAAGATATGATTGATAATTGCTCAAACAAATTAATAAATAGACAAATTATTCTGCTTGTAATATATTACTAATATTTTTTGTCATCATCTAAGCCCTATCAATTATAGTTTTTCCTTTGCCAATCTTTTCCTTCCGAATTTATAAAAAAAAAGGAAAAAATAAAAAAAAGGTCTAGGCCCAATAATAATAATAGAATAGACTTATCAATTTAAATTTTTATTAAAAATAATATATAAATTAATTTTTAAAATACAAAAATATAAATTTTAAGCTCACAACTCTAATGTAGGATACTTTATATTTTTCTGAAAAGATACATATACTACATGAAATTATGATAAATTAATTTTTAATATTTGATTATTAGCCTTATAATATTTTTTTTTTACTTTTAAGTACTTGAAAATAAATCAACTAATAATATTTATGTTTTTTTTAGCAGATTTTCCCATCTTAAAAGTAAGATTTTAAAATGCGTTTTCAAAAGGTCAAAGGGAAATAAAAATTGCAATATTATGATTAAGACCTTAATATTTTTCAATCTTTAGGTGAAGTCCAAGAAATTTAAAGAGAAAAAAGAAAAGCCAATTATAATTAGTAGGTTTTTGTCTATTTTTGCTTTTTTCACCTTCACCACCATTACTTTATATTTCTACTTTTTTTTTTTTTTGAAAAATGACTTGGAAAGCAACAAATTAACTGTTAGAATGTTGCAACTTTGCAAAGTTTTTTTCAAATTATTTTAGCAATGGGATTCGAATTCTTAATATAATAAAATTAAAATTCAAAAAAAACCCACAACAAAGATAAAATGTATTTTATAATGAAACAATGATAATTAACAAAGATGAGGTGGACTTCAAATACTACTTAAATTCGACTGACCCTTTTATCTATAAGACAAAAGAGAGTGAAGTGAGCTTGAGCTTTAGTATAAAAATTTTGATGGCTAAATCAGTGATCGACTTATTTATAAATGAAAGAGTTTCAAAAGTGAAAAAAAAATTATCTTATTTATGATTATTCACTCTTATTTATAGTGAATGAGTAAAAAATAACGCAAGTATATATCAATGAATTTTTTAAATGTGATAATATGATACGTCTGTTGTATCGAAAATTTATCTGTAAAATATTAGAAAACTTGGTGCTTTAAGAAAACATGATACCGATGTCAAGAGTCAGAAATTACTCAGGTCACGATGGAATATAAAAGTTAAATTTAGTCTTATTAGCTCGGCAAAAGAAAGATCCAACTCAAATAAAGTAGTGGACGTCGCCAATTAATATGTTAAAAATTAATATATTATTTATGAAATTAAAAATTAACTAATAAAATAAGTGATATAATGATTAAAATTTTTTGAATTATATATAAATTTGGAAAAATTTTGAGATAAAACAACTGTATATATGCTCAGTTAATAATAAATTATTAATAAAATAATATTAAATAAATAATTAATATTATTTAATTTTTATTAATCGGATCCACACTAATTTAAAAACTGAAGCATTATTAAAATATGAAAACTCCTGACTTTTTTTGTTTTATAAACCGTGATGGTGCCCGCGTGTTAACTTTAAAACCAGTGTATTTCTCATAAGGCTCATGACACATTGATCTAAGTTTCTTTTGTACTCCTTCCGAACCAGGCTATATAATATTAATATCGCCTTGCCAATCATTTTGCCACGTGTTTTTTGATTTATGATTTAATTAATTTATATATTATATATTTACATATTAACTATACGTACCACCACCACCACACATTTTATCAAATATAATCATAATGCGTCTACACATATTATTAAAAAAAATTATTACTAAAAATATATTTTATATAAATATTTTATTTAAAAAATATTTTATTAAAAAATATTATATTATTAAAAAATATAACAAAATATTTTAATAATAAATTTAAAAAAAATATTAATTTATTTAACTATAATTTAATTTTAGAGAGAATTTTAATAATATATAAACTATCATTTTAATATTATTTTTTTATTTATTTACATCATGCATGACATTAGATAACTAAAGTAGTAGTTTGATTAGTTTTTAATATTAAACTCTTTAATTATATTTTTTGAAAAAATATTTTTTTCTATTCATCTTTATAAAAAATATTTTACTAACCGTTTCATAAAATTTAACTTAATATTTTATTTAATATAAATTATTTATAAATAAATATATTATTATTAATTAAAAAAATATTATATAGCCATTTTTTTAAGAATTATGATGCAACTAAATATATTATTAGTGAATATTATTAAATATTTTTTTAATATAAATATAGATTTATATTTTTTAATGCATAGAGATTTTATATATTACTTTCAAAAATTAAAAAAAATTACAATAAGCTTTATCGTTCTATATATTATATAATATTACAATAGATAATATTGACACAATATTATACTATGCAACATAATATTATTTTTTAAAAAAATTAAATTAAATTATTATTTATTTAAATAGATAATTAATTGATTGTTATGAATACTTATTTAGATAGTTTAAATTTTTAAATAATTAATAGAATATTTACCTAATTTTTATATAATAAATAATTATTTATCTAATAATATAAATTAATTTTTAAAATATTAAATTTATTATTATTTAAAGATATTAAATATGATTATAATATATATATTGGTAATAATTAGTTATTATATGTTATATAAAAAAATTATATATTAATAATATAAATTAATTTTTAGAATAATTATATTTGAAGGAGAATTACTTTTTAGCAAATTAGCATATTGTATATTAGATGTTTTTTCATTCATAAAAAATATATAAATATTGCATGTACACCTTTTCTTTTTACATGATCAGTAATATACTTTTTTGAATAATTTATTTTTATATTGATTTACTTTGTTAAAAAACTTAAAATATTAAAAATATAATAATTCATATATGTAATATATTAGACTTTAATATTGTTAAATATTGCTAATTTTATAAATAATATTTATGATTATATAATGCTAATTCTATAATATATAAATTAATTATTACATAAAAATAATTATAATTATCAATATTTTTTTATTTTTAATTATTATAGAATTTTAAAATTATTATATGTCCATTAATAATCACGTATGTACTATTTTAATTTTAATATATTATCAGTAATAAAATATTATTATTACTCTAAAAAATTATTATTATTAGTATACTGTCGATACTGTTTCAAATTAATAACAACACTTTTATTTTCATTTATTTTAACTCATAATATATTTATAATTTTAATAAATTACTTAATATATTTTTTGAAAAATAAATTTATTAATATATTAAATTTTAACTATATTCATATCTAATATTAACAAATATATTTCATATTATTAAAAAATAATAATTAAACAAATATATAAATTTATATTTTTAATAAAAAAATATTTTTTAATTATTATAAACTAAAAAGTGTATATATTAATTTGAGATTATTAGAATATTACTTTAATATAATTATTTAAAAATAAGATAAATACACTGAATTAGTTGATTTTTTTTTATTGTAAGAAGTGAAATTTTGTGAAGATTCTGAAACAGACATTTTTAAATAGAAAGGAAATTTTATTTAATAATAAACAAAAAAGAAGTTATCCAAAAAACATAAGAAAAGAAAATAAGAAAATAAATGTACCAACATAGGTCAAAATCACGTGTGAAGTGTATACACGTGAGAAAAATTAAATTCCAAAAATGGTACGTTCTTGCAGAAGTGAGTTGTAACAAGTTGCATTATTTTGGTTAATTAGTTTTGGATAGTTTGTCGTTTTGTCTCTATTTTTTTTTGGTTTGTCGTTTTATTTTGTTTTGTTTTTATACTGCATCACTTTAGTTATTAGTTTCCATCAATTGATGTGTATGGAAGTTGGGTCATGCATATGATTTTTTTGGCTATTTAATTGTTTTTATTTTTTTGAATGTTCAATTTTTGGGTGGGTAATTAGAATGAAAATAATTATAAAAAAATTATAGATTTTACTTTTTTTTGCTTAATAATTTATCATTTTTTGGGTTTTGTTTTTAAGTTATGCAAAAGAAAAAAAAACTGAGAAGTGAAAATGTGTAATTATTTGAAATTTTGAGTGGGCAATGAAATTATGAGTTTGATTAAAAGATTTAGGAGGTTTTATATTGGCTAATGTTTTACATTATCTTAATTAGTTGTTGAAATATTTATTTAAACTATTTCTTTAATTTTAATATAAATTTTAACCTTTTGTTACATTACATCTATGTATAATGTCTCAAACTATTATAGTAGACAAAAAATGAGTTCAATTTTAATTGCAAATAAATTTTTTAAAAGTATATTTCAATGTAAAATTTTTGTAATTTAAGCCTGTTTAAAAAAAAATCCATAAACATACAAAAAAGTTGAACGTATCTTTATGGAAATTTTAAAAAAATAGATATTTAATAACACAATAAAATATCGGGTGAATTTTATATAATAATATACAAAAAAATGATAAAATAAGTAGATATTGAATTTAAAATATGATAATCCTCCTTCTGTTTCATTTTAAAATATTATATAATTTTTTTTATTTAATTTTAAATATTATTTTTAAAAATTTTAAAAAATATTAATTAAAAAGTTTTAATATTATACATATTAATTAATAAAAATAATAAGTAGGATGAAATATGAGAAATGATGTTTAGATAAATTATAATAAAATTTTTATAAAATTTATAAAAATTAATTATTTTATTAATCTATATATATTATTTTTACACGATATTTAAAATGAAACGATGGAACTTATATAGATATAAGTCAAATAGCAAGTCACAATTGATGAAAAAATTATTATCACATGATGGAATTTTTTAAACAACTAATGTTTTTAAAATTCAAATTTAATTTATAAAACATGTCTTTTTTGTATTAAGAATTTATAACATAATAAAATGTTATTAAATTTTTCTAATAATATTTAACTATTTTAGGATCAATTATGAAAAAGTGAAAATCCAGTCATGTCAATTATTAAAACAAATACTATGATTAAACAAAATTAAAAAAAATGAAGAAAAAAAAAGAAAAATATAAATAAATAAATAAATAAAAAGTCATTTACCCCACCCCCAATTTCATTAAAATAGAAAAATATGAAAGTACCATATCATACCTTCTATGTTTCATAGATTTAATTAATTAATATGCTAACAAATTAGAAATCAAATCAAGCCAACAAAAATTTTCTTTTTCTTTTTAATCAGACCAAATTCGATTGGGCTAATTTCCAATTTATGTAATATTTCGATTTCTAGTTTAAATAATATATATTATTGGCTAAATTTTAAAACAACTTTTAAACATATTAAATCTAAAAAAATTAAATTAACCAATCACTTATAGTTAAAATTTATAAAAATAAAATCATTTTAATTTGATCAAATTGATTTTTTTATTATTATATTTAATTTAGTTTGATCAAATAATTTTATTATATTTTTTTTAATTATTATATTTTTTTATTATTTATTATTGCTGATTTGAAAGCTGAAATATATATATATATATATAAAAGAATAGTTCCATTATGCAAGGCAGTCATTGAATATGAAAAAGGTGTATAATTTTTACTCTTACTTGCATTCATTTATATTTGGAGATGCTCATATTTAAATTTATTGTCTTTTCAATGATGTTATTTATCATTATTTTTATTTTCTAACCTAAACCAACTGAACCTAAACAAGTTTTGATATTGATTCAATTATTATTATTATCATGATTCTTAATTTAGTAATTACGTGCCGTAATCTTTCCAACAAAAAATAAATTATTCATATTGAAAATAAGAAATTCATAAAAATAAAAAAAATATTCATGATATGGCTTGAAATTAACATCAAACTCGAATGTATTTAATTTAGAGGTGTTAAATTTGAGTTATATAAAAATTGAAATTGGTTAAATATACAAGGGTATCAAAAGTAATAATTTTTATTATTTATTTCTTTTTATAAAAAGAAAGCAATATTCAAAATTATTATTTTTTATTTTTACCATCGCAAATAAACATAGAAATATCACAATAATTGAAATGTTTAATTTTTTATTAGTTAATTTTTTATTTTAAGTATATAGTATTTTATAATCTAAAAATTATAAATTAATCTAGATTTATATTATTAAATATAACATTCTCTATCTCAAATTTTAAAAATATATTTAGATTAATATACTCAAAATTTAAACTCAAAAATCTCATTAATGAAATAAAGAATTCTATCATCTCATTACACTATTTTTATTTATCAGTTAAATTAGTTAAAATTTTAACAAATCTTAGCGTGATGTACTTTAAAATTAATTTTCCAAGTCCAAATTCAAAAGGGAAATCTTCAAAAATTGACATGAGAGAGGCCAAAAATCAACAATTTTAAAATTCTTGCACCACCACCACCAATATTCTATGGTACTACTACTAAACTATCACTAGCCCACCACACATATACACACTGACCCATTTACGCCATTACCAATCTTCTCTCTCTCTCTCTCTCTCTCTCTCTTTTTCGTTTTAAAGCTGGCCAGTGACAAACCGGACAACAACCATAACCTCTTCTTCTCTCTGTTTCTCTTCAATGGCTGTTCTTATTTTCTTCTTTCTTCTTTCTTTCTTTTATTTTTCTTCTTCTTCTTCTACTAATGATCAACCAAGAACCTTCATTGTTAAAGTTCAGTACGATGCTAAACCACCCATTTTCACTTTCCATAAGCACTGGTATGACTCTTTTCTTTCCGCTCTTTCCTCTGCTACAACTCCACCTGTTGAGTCTCGTGTTATTCATACTTATAATACTGTTTTCCATGGCTTTTCTGCTAAGCTTTCACCTGTTGAATGTATCAAGCTTCAAACTCTTCCCCATGTTCTTGCTGTCATCCCTGAACGTGTCCGGCACTTGCAAACCACCCGATCTCCTGAGTTTCTTGGTTTAAAAACCACTGACAGTGCTGGATTGCTTAAAGAATCTGACTTTGGGTCGGATCTTGTCATTGGGGTTATCGACACCGGAATCTGGCCGGAAAGGAAAAGCTTTAACGACAGAAATTTGGGTCCTGTCCCTGCAAAATGGAAAGGAATGTGTGAAAGTGGTAAAGATTTCAGTTCATCTTCTTGTAATAGAAAGCTTATAGGAGCTCGTTACTTTTGTAATGGCTATGAAGCTACAAATGGGAAAATGAATGAATCAACGGAGTACCGATCTCCACGAGACTCCGATGGCCATGGAACTCACACTGCTTCCATAGCTGCCGGACGTTATGTGTTTCCAGCTTCAACACTCGGCTATGCTAGAGGTGTTGCTGCAGGAATGGCCCCAAAAGCTCGGCTCGCTGCTTACAAAGTTTGTTGGAATGCTGGATGTTACGATTCAGACATTCTTGCAGCATTTGACGCTGCTGTGAATGATGGGGTTGATGTTATTTCACTGAGTGTAGGCGGCGTTGTGGTTCCTTATTATTTGGATGCAATTGCAATTGGGTCATTTGGGGCCATAGAACAAGGTGTATTTGTCTCTGCTTCTGCTGGTAATGGTGGCCCTGGTGGGCTTACAGTAACCAACGTTGCTCCTTGGGTTACTACTGTTGGTGCTGGATCACTTGATAGAGATTTCCCAGCTGATGTGAAGCTTGGAAATGGTAAAATAATTTCTGGAATGAGTGTTTATGGTGGACCAGGACTATCTCCAGGTAAATTATATCCATTGATTTATTCAGGTAGTGAAGTTACTGGAGATGGCTATTCAAGTTCATTATGTTTAGAAGGTTCTTTAGATCCTAAACTTGTGAAAGGCAAAATTGTTTTGTGTGATAGAGGGATTAATTCAAGAGCTGCTAAAGGTGATGTTGTGCAAAAAGCAGGAGGTGTTGGGATGATTTTAGCTAATGGGGTTTTTGATGGTGAAGGTTTAGTTGCAGATTGCCATGTTTTGCCTGCAACTGCTGTTGGTGCTTCTGGTGGTGATGAAATTAGAAGGTACATTTCTGCTTCTTCAAAATCAAATTCACCACCAATTGCTACCATTGTTTTTAAAGGTACTAGACTTGGAGTTAGACCTGCTCCTGTTGTTGCTTCTTTTTCAGCTAGAGGCCCTAATCCTGAATCCCCTGAAATCTTGAAACCTGATGTTATTGCTCCTGGTTTGAACATTCTTGCTGCTTGGCCTGATAAAGTTGGACCTTCTAGTATTCCAACTGATAATAGAAGAACTGAATTTAACATTCTTTCTGGTACTTCAATGGCTTGTCCCCATGTTTCTGGTTTAGCTGCCTTGTTAAAGGCTGCACACCCAGATTGGTCTCCAGCAGCAATAAAATCAGCATTGATGACAACTGCTTATACAGTTGATAATCGCGGCAAAACAATGCTTGATGAATCAACTGGAAACACCTCAACTGTGTTAGATTTTGGTTCTGGTCATGTTCATCCACAAAAAGCTATTGATCCTGGATTAGTCTATGACATTTCAACATTTGATTATGTTGATTTTCTATGCAATTCAAATTACTCAGTTAACAACATTCAAGTTGTTACTAGAAAGAAAGCAGATTGCAGTGGAGCAAAAAGAGCAGGACATGCAGGGAACTTGAATTACCCTTCAATGTCTGCTGTGCTCCAACAATATGGGAAACAACATAAGATGTCTACACATTTCATTAGGAGAGTAACTAATGTTGGGGATGCAAATTCTGAGTATAAAGTTACAATTAAAGCACCCATTGACACTGAAGTGACAGTGCAGCCAGAGAAGCTTGTGTTTAGAAGAATTGGGCAGAAATTGAACTTTCTTGTTAGAGTTGAAACAATGGCAGTGAAGCTCTCACCTGGAGGCTCAATCATGAAGAGTGGTTCCATAGTTTGGTCAGATGGGAAACACAGTGTGACTAGCCCCATTGTTGTGACAATGCAACAACCTTTTTAGGAAATTTTTACCTTTCTTTATTGGGTATTTATAGGTTTTAATTATATATGTATAATTATCTCTTTATGTATAATTAAAGAGAAATGTATTGTATTGAGGAGTTTTCTATATCAGAAAGCCAAGGTTTGGTGGAAGTTTGGGACTTGGGTTTGTAATGAAAAAAAGTTTTTTAGTAATTAGTGTATAATTTTGGGTAGCAAATGGGTTGAGAAAAAGAAAGAGAGAGAGAGAGAGAGAGAGAGAGAGAGAAGTGAACTTTGGTCAAGAATCAGAAAATATTTGTAGAAATGTTGAGTTTGTGTGTGTGTATGTTATGACTAAGAAGCCAAAATCATAATGAAAGATCTCTTTCTTTTCTTTTGGAAACCTTGCACGTGAGAAGGATTTTCAAGGTTTTTTTGTTTATATTTAATACATTGGAGGGACAGAGAGATCGATTCTGAATCATTGTGTTTAGGAATATAAATTTATTGATAAAAACTGTCTTAGTGTGTAACGATTTTTAAGGTTATCTATGAATTTTTTTTTGTTAATAATAATATAGATATATATGATATGACAATTTTCCACTAAGGTAACCGAATTTTCGTAATCTTTAGAAACAATGAATGGTAAGTCACATGTTAAATAATAATAACAATAATAAATGTTGTAATTTTTATTAAAATATATTTTATTTTTATTGAAATTTACTATAATAATTTAATAATATATGTCTTTTTTATTTAATAGAAAATAAAAATGAAAATGGAAAATATTTATTACAGCTTAATATATAATTTTTTTTAATAATATAAATATGATAAGAAATTTCCTAGTCAAAGTAACCGAATTGTAATACTACCTCTGTTTTATTTACATAGAAAAAGTAAGATGGATACGAAAATTAAGAAAATTTTATTTTTTTCATCTCTATTTACTTAAATATTCCTAAAAAAATATCCCTCAAATTAAATTTTTAAGACAAGAGTATAAATGATATTTTGTCTCATTTCACTCCCTAAAATTTACTTAAAATGGCATATTTTTTATATAAAAAATACACTAAAATTTTTTTTTTCTATATTAATAAAACGGAGGGAGTATAAGATTAAGAACAAAGGCATACTAATAATGACAATGATTAGGACAAAAATCATGCGGGGGTTGTTTTACTTTGATGCTATAATGGCTTTACATTACTGTTGTTTTGTATTTAGCACGTCATATGGAAAGAGATTTGAAATTCATGCATGTCTTTCCATAAAATTTATTATAATAATTCAAAAAAATTCCATTAATTTTAACTTTTTACATGTGCAACTCAATATATGTAAATATATATTGAATGTGAATATCTATTTTATTCTATAAAAAATAAAAAAAAAATCTAATAAAAATGGATAACTGGTTGAAATATAATTTAGCAATAAATATATATTATTCTAAATGATATATTTATAATTGATAAATTGAGTAAATTGGGGTTAGCCCAGTGGATACATGATGTTACTCTCCACGAAGAAATGAGGGGTTCGATCCTCCAAAAATAATTTCTGAGGGTCGAGCTTTTAAAAAAAAAAGAGTAAATTACATCTGTCATTTTTTTTTGTGTGTGTGTGTATATATATATATATAGCCTTCCACTTCTAACGTATGACATTGTTGTTTCTTAATTTACAGATTTTTTTATACATAAATCTCTTATCCAAAATTTCATTTATATGATTAATGGAAAGCAAACGTGATTCCATATACAAGATTGACATAAACATTATATATAATACCATATTAACTCTCAGATGATCTATGACGTAACATCTCATCAGTTTATTACTTAAATTACATTTGTTATCGCTAAAATAAAATATAAGAAAATTTTTAAATTTTTATTTAAATTTCTCTATGTATATTCTAATAAAATGGTGGGTGTGGAGCTTCTTTTTTTTAACCAACGGTGTGGAGCTATTGATTAATAGAACACAATCAATGCCTAAACCCTATATTAGTACGCATCTTCTTCCATGGATGAAAGGAACTTTGGGTTTACTCATGATTTAGAAGTTTGCTTTACAACTAATAGACCATTAATTACAAACGTGGTTTTTAGCTGTCATTTCTGGTTTTTGCTATTTCATCGATAATCATGTCTCTTTCTTTCTCCTTTCACGTTTGTTCTTTCTGTTTCTTTTTTGTGCAAATTGCAAGCAAAAAGAAAAAAATCAGTAGACAATTAATTATATAAAGAAAATCAAATAATTAAGTTAATTAAAAAATATAGAGGACATATCTACAATTTTTTAACCCCAAAAATACCTACTTTCCTTTTCTAATTTGAAAAATATTCACTTCATCACTTCAAATGTATAAATATATCAAAACATAAACTTAATATATAACTGTATAATTTATTATTTATCGAAATATACATAGAATGTGTTTTCATTTAAAAAATAAGAAATTTTTTAAGATAATAAAATATTAAAAAAAACTAAAAACACATATTATATAATTTTCTCTAAATAAGATTGTCAATTCAATATTGACATAAACAGGCTTCTTAAGCTTTAGTCAACTAAATATGAGGCCCAGTGACAACAACAAGAGTCCATTTTTTATGTGTCATTTTGCTGTTCCGTGCCCACTACTTGTATATTATGAAAAAATTACGTTCCTAATTAGAATTTTTAAAACTTTTATATTTTTTATCAGAAATTTATTAATTTTCTTTGCAAAAGTGTACAATAAATTTATATAAACTTATAAAATTTATATGAATATGGTAAATTTGTAAATTTATAAATTTTTTTTTGATAAATTTTATATATTTTTTATTTTTTTTATGATAATTTTGTAAAAAAACCTTAAAATATGCAACTTGAAACAATTTTTGCCTCTTACTTTATTTTCTTAAAGTTAAAAAAAGGAAGAATTAATCTGAATCAATATGTAATTTAAAATTTTTCAATCTATTGTAAAAAATTTTAAAAAAATTAAGAAGAAAACAATAAAAAAAAACAATAAAGCTCATAAGTGGGTTACTATTTTTTTCAATTATTTGACAAGAAATGGTGATTACAGTACTTAACTAAGATTAGTAGTTATATCTTAATTCATCAGTAAGTAAAAAATTAATTGTCACAAGGCATTGATGATTTTTTTTTGAACAGGAAGGCATTGAGAATTGTTAGGTTTAATTTGAATAAATTTCAAAAATCGAGAGTGAGAACTCATAGGGAAAAAATATCAATTTCATCACTGGGTGCTGCATTTGATTAAAAATGACACCACTTCTATCAGATTCATTGTCTCTGCTCATGTTGCCGATATGACAAGTCCATTTCTCACCCTAAATTCAGAAATTCATAGAAAATATATAAAAAAAATATTAATTTAAATCTACAGATCTTATACAATTTTTTTAATCGAAAATTAATAAGGTTCTGGTTCAAGAAGAGGATATTAAGGAACGATGGAGAAGCTATTTTAAGAAACTTCTTAATAGTAACCATTGTGATAACATTGAGGGTTTAGACGTTAGGCCGGAGAAAAATGTGAAATACACTAGACGGATTAGATTTTCAGAAGTTAAAGAAGCTTTGAAGAGGATGAAAGTTGGTAAAGCCTGTGGACCAGATGAGATACCTATTGAGGTTTAGAAATGTTTGGGAGATACAAGAGTTACATGGTTGACATCTTTGTTCAATAAAATCTTAAGTTCAAAGACAATGCCTAATGAATGGAGATAAAGTAATTTGATTCCTATTTTTTAGAATAAATGAGATATTCATAATTGCTCAAGTTATAGAGGTATAAAGCTTATGAGACACACTAAGAAATTATAGAAAATAGTTGTGGAATACCGTTTGCGGTTAGATACTTGTATCTTCTCAAATCAGTTTGGCTTTATGCCTGGTCGATCAACTATGGAAGCTATTTTTCTTATAAGAGATTTGATGGAAAAGTATAAAGAGATGAATAAAGACTTACATATGGTTTTATTGACTTGGAAAAGGCGTATGATAGAGTCCCTAGAGAAGTTTTATAGTGGGTTCTAGAGCGTAGGAAAATATCTATACGATATATCCAAGTCTTAAAGGATATGTATGAGGGAGCTACCACCAGTGTCCGCACCGTGGGAGGGGATACTAAGGATTTTTTCGTTTCTATTGGATTACACCAAGGTTCAGCTTTGAGCCCTTATCTTTTTGCCTTGGTCATGGATGAGCTAACAAGACATATACAGGATGACATCCCTTGGTGTATGATGTTTGCAGATGATATTGTATTAATAGATGAGACTCAAGCATGGGTAAATCAAAAGCTGGAGTTATGGAGAAGCACTTTGGAATCTAAGAGTTTTAAGCTAAGTAAGACTAAGACTGAGTATATGCATTATAGATTTAATAGCGAGAATAGAGAAATAGGCAAAATTATTTTAGACGGAATAGCAGTGCCTCATAGTACTTATTTTAGACACCTTGGCTCAATTCTTCAAGAAGATGGGGGTTGTGAAGAAGATGTAAATCATAGGATTAAAGTTGGTTGGATGAAGTGGAGGGGTGCTACAGGTGTTCTATGTGATTGAAAGATGCCAATTAAATTAAAAGAAAATTTCTACCGTATTGTAGTACGGCCTGCTATGATATATGGTATTGAGTGTTGGGCAGTAAAAGAACAACACATGAGTAAAATGCATGTTGCGGAAATGAGAATGATAAGATGAATGTGTGGTCATACTAGGATGAATAGAATCCGCAATGAGTGCATTAGAGAAAAAGTAGGGATAACACCTATTGAGGATAAGATAAGAGAGCATAGATTGAGGTGGTTTGGCCATGTGAAACGAAGACCTAGCGATGCGCCAGGTAGAAAAACCAAACAAGTTATAGTAGATATAACTAAGAGAGGCAGAGGTAGGCATAAACTGACTTGGTCAAAGGTAGTCTAAAATGATCTTATGATGTTATATCTATCAGAAGTGATAATCTTAAATCGTATTGAGTGAAAAAGAAGAATCCATATAGTCGACCCCAATTGACTTGGATTAAGAATTTGTTGTTGTTGTTGTTGTTGTTATTGTTTGTTGTTGTTGTTACAAAAAAAGTGAAAAAAAGTTATAATCCAGAATGTATAAAAAAATCCCATAAACCATCGAAGTTAAAGTTCGAATGAATAGTTTTTTATAATGGTGATTTTAATATCAAAGTTCTTAATTTAATGGGCGAGAAAATCAGCTCTGGAAAAATAACTTTTTAAAAATATATTATAAAAGTGAAATTTTTTTCAAGATTGTGTATCAGTCGAGTCCGGTTAGATTTAAAATATATTTCAACAATTAAATTTAATGAAGTATTAAAAATATCAAATAAAACTCGAACTAAATTATATATATATTTTTTTATGAATTTACGAATTTTAAGATAAAATAGGTTTGGAGTATGTCAATTTAAATTTAAACAATAATGAACCTAACTTATCTAATTGATAATATTTAACCTTATTTTAAGAACTCAAACTATTTTCGATTTGTATCTCATTTTAAATTAATTGAATTCAACTCAAATCATTCAATTTGATGGTATTTAAAAAAAAATTACACCCTAAATCTTTTATATACTTAATACATGAAAATTAACATCATATTGGATGAAATTTTATACCATTCATATGCAATCCACAAAGCGATCTACACATGACAAGGAGTAATAAGTTAATATTGTTAGACACAAAGAGATAATTATGAATTAATAGAGGATAATTATGCACTAATTAGATGTGATTTGGGCCTCTAACCCTTAAAATCTGTAACCAATTGAGATTCTTTATATTACATTGATAAAATATAACATGTCGGGTTGGTCGGCAAAGTTGTCTGTTCTGGTAAACAAACAACATTAAAAAGATAGTTATTATTATTAAATATATTTGGAGAGTCAGTTCAGTTCAAAAAAATAAATAAATATATATGGAGAGGGGTACATTTAGGACCCAAACCGGGGCCAAAATCACATGCCAATAATATAAAAATTCTAGTGATAAATTTTCATAATCAATATATATTTTTTAATTTCATTAAGAATTTTAATCGATAAAATATAATGTATTATATTTGGCAAAATAAATTCAAAATTATTATTATTTTGTTACTCATTTAATTGCAAAAATAACATAAAATTTAAATTTATATCACAATTGATCACATCCTGCTTTCATTTAAAATTTTTAAACAGTCTTATAAAATGATCATAATTAATTAAAAAAAAGTCATGCTATATTAATGAGCTAATATGGCAGCTTATTCTCTTGCTAGAACTGCTATTTATCATGCTTGATGCCAAGTTTTTACCCTTATTTAGGATTCTCTTTCTACTGTTTGCATGATGATGTTTCATCTGTAGAACTTATGAGGAGTGCATTGGAGGGGCCTGTTGGCCGAGATTAGTAGTGTTCCACAAATTTATTGTTTTGTGCTTTCATTTTGGTTTTTTAGTAAAATTTAGTCCTGATTCTCTAAAATTTTAAAAAAAATCTCATATTTAAATAATTAATTTACAATATCTAGATATGTATAATTTAAGTAAAGTCCAATGGGAGTAAATAAAAAAATTCAACAACTTAACATTGAAAATTTAAAGTTTCAAATGTAAATTTTAATAATTTAATAAATTTTTTTAAAAAAATTATTTTAGAACATCAGTTTACTTTTGTTATAACTCAATTTTATAAATAAAACTAAAAAAAATAAATTCTAAATCAAATAGAGATTCGAGTTTTAAAAAAAATATAAAAATAATTTACTTATTAATTATAGATACCTTAATCAACTATTTTTGATGCCTAAAAATTTTATTTTTTTAAAAAATTATCTTTAAAAAAAAAGAAAAAAAAAGGATATGGTAGAAAAAAATAGAAGAACAAAATAACTTTTGGTATCTATGAGATGATAAAATATAAAAAAGCCTAAATAATTAAAGTGTGTTGTTCAGTGACAAAATATTCAATCAAAATATATTTATTAAAAGAAATTACATATACTATATTATATATTATAGGAAAGTGAAAGTTTTTGAGGGGAACCACAATGTGGTTCACCTCCCTTTTAGTTACTAAATTATAGTTTGATGGTTAATAAAATTAATCAAAATTTCTATTGAAGTTTTATCTTTATAATTTTTTTTAAAAATTTTAAGTGCAAAAGTTAAAATTTATTAAATTTATAATTGAGTCACTCCAAATTAATTATTAAATCATCGTTTTATTTTATAAGTGAAAGTTCTCTTTCAGTTTTTCTTTTAATCTCTGATTGATATATTTTAAATGCAATTAATGAATTGATATCATAGACATTAATTATAATTATTTTTCTTTTTTTGCTGTTTTTGGCAAGATATATGAACTCGTTATGTTAAAAATAAAAAGTTAAAAAAAATTAGCATTTAATATATTTTAAAAATGATAAAATCGATTAAGAATTTATTATTTAAAATATATATATTTATTATTAAATTATATTTTAATATTAGAAAATAGATATCTTTTAATTTGCTAAAAAGATGAAGAGATAATTGGCTAGACTGGAAAATATATTATTTAAAAAACAAGAATTTAATTTATTTTTATCGTATATTATTAGATGTCGGTTAAATCAATGTTTTTTTTTTTTTCAGATCTTATCCCATTATAATTTCAAGTTGGCCATTACAAACACTAAATAGATGTTTGTCGCGCCCTGAATAATACGTCAACTATTGTATAGTTATACACGGATTAAAAGCTTTTGCCCATTCAACTATTATCCAAATACATAGTTTAAAAAATAATAATAAAAGTTAAAAAAATTAAATATTTTAATTCTTAAGACACTAAGAAAAAAAATTCATTGCTAAATAATTATAAAAAATAAAAAATAAAACCACCGTTAAGATTTTTAAATATTTCATTATTTATTCTTTGTTATTATTATTATTTATTTATTTATAATAGCAAGCAAGATAATGAAATTAGCTTTCTAGATAAAAATTAGTAATCAAGTCTATATATAATTATTAATAAAAATAATTCACTGTTAATTTCATAGTTGATTTATTATTAATTAATTAATTTAATATATAAGTGTTATTATAATTTAATAATATTAATTACTAAGTTGTCACAAATTAGGCAATATTAGTGGTGTTCTGTTGTACTATTAGTTTGAAAATTTTAAAAGCATATGTCACTTTTAACAATATAAATTTAATCTTCCGTTCTGATTTCCATAAACTTTTTCAAAGATTCAATTAAACATATAATGTAACACCCCGATACTCCATATAAGTACTATACATATACCTGGTACACATACAGTAAATATATAAGGTATAAGGATGTCACTTTTAGTTACAATTTAAAAACCTTTAAATTATATTCAAAACATAATTATATTCATCTAAAGAATATTTACTCTTTCTTTATCAAAACTTTATTTATACATATAAACACACTTTATCAGAAATACATCATAATTAAATTTATACATGTATGCATCACCCTCTAGTTGGTCTCAACAAACTCTACTCTTCTTGTGGCATGACGAAAGGCTTCATTTCTTCCTCCTAATCACCTGCGCGATTACACATCCGCGCTAAGCCCGAAAGCTTAGTAGTACAAATAAATATAAAATATGCGTTACAAAAGAATCATACCTCATATATTTAACCTCATGTTTTATTGTTTCTTGATCCTATTTTTCTTCTTCCTCAATGCATTCATCATGCATTCCTACTAATCTCATAGATTATATACATATTTACATAGAACATTCACAAAACGATACTTACCATTTCTACCTCATATAAATATTACATGTCACATTGTACCTTCAAAATCACATATTTCAACATAACTTCTCAAACCAAATCTCCTTTCAATAATTCATTTATACAATATTATCATGCCATACTACATAACATTATACTTCATTACACCAATCACGGATCCATCATTAAGACTCACAATCAATATATCAACACACACATTACATCTCCTATTTCATAACATATCATGTCATTATTTTATTCACATTTTACCAATCATGAATCACATTTCCAACAAAGGCAACCATAGATCTCATTATTCATCTAGCTCAACCTTTGCATATCACATTAAAAACAAAGACAGACTCGGGCCCAAAACACTAATATGCCATTCAACTTTCAGAGTTAATGCTTTGGTTTAATTATCACATTATCATTATCATTGACCCAACTAGGCTTCAAGGATTTAGATTCAACCAAGCTTCAAGGGGAGTAAAACATGTTAAACTTCAACCCAACTTGGCTTCAAGAACCAATCCAACCTAGCTTCAAGGGATGTAACATCTCAATTAGGCTTCAAGGATCATATCCAACCTAACTTCAAGAGATTGTTACTATTATTAGGCATGCCACCAACAACAAAACTCTGAAAATGAATAACATATTAGACACACAATTCATTTATCAATTCCATTATCACTTCTCATCATCATCTAGGCAAATATGCCTTATTTCTTTCAATTGAATCATCATAGCCAATCACAATGGCATCATATCACCTTTAGATCATCATAGCCAATCACAATGGCATCAAATCACATTTAAATCATCATAGCCAATCACAATGGCATCAAATCACATTTAAATCATCATAGCCAATCACAATGGCATCATATCACATTTAAATCATCATAGCCAATCACAATGGCATCATATCACATTTAAATCATCATAGCCAATCACAATGGCATCATATCACATTTAAATCATCACATTATACACTTTATCATTCAAGCATACATAATCACTTACATTGCACATATATCTTAAATTCATTGTCGTATAAACCAAATGTCCATTTATTTCATTTTTGATCATTATTATCATCCTTGATAACATCACATCTCATCACTTCTCAAGACACATTTACACCATTCATTATTTAAAACATTTATCATAATAAATTTCATTACACATACCTTTTTGGATAATCATTGTATTAACAATATATTAATCTACTTAACATTGTTTTAAGTTTCAAAATCATATAAAAGAATGCATCTAGGTAAATTTATACTTACCTCAAGAACTACTCCCATCAAGCTATACATAGTCAATTACCTCCTCATATCCTTTACATTTTACCTATAGCATTATTAATGTAACATTACAAAATACATCATTTATATAACACATTACCTATAACAAGCTCCACAATGCATAAACATAACATTGTTCATATAATATCATATGCATCATCATTACCCTCAAATGTATAATCAATTTCACCAATGACATTAGACAAATGATCTCTGTTTTAACATGTGTTTGAGAATCTTATTGCAGAATTAGGTTGCTTCAAATAAAGCAGAACAGAACACTTCTAGCGGTCGCGCCTCACATGAATACGACCGCTCCATACAATTACACAATGAAACCTTATCACAGTAGGTTTCGCGGTCAGAAGTCCGACCTAAGTCGCGACCGCACATAACTAAATAGCGACCGCCCATGACTAATAGCGACCGTCCCAAATTACGTCTCTCATACATAAACCCTAAATGTAGCCAAACTTCTTTCAATTGCATTTATACACATTTTACACAACAATAATCTCATTCAATTGGATACAATCAATGACATAAACACATATCTTACATAATCATCACAATAATCACTTTAACAACCCATTAACATACATTTAAACACAAACCATCCCAAAACCATAAAACCAACATCCTTCTCCATCTTTCAAAATCAACATCCACCACTTCCAACAACAACACTTATTTAAGCTCTCAACTTAAAACCAATTTTAACACTTGAAAACATATCATAAACACATTTAATCAACCATCCATATCAACTCACCAACCCCAAACACAATTTCAAAAGAACAAAGGAAAATCAAGAGAAAGAACTTACCTAAGTTGTTGAATTCCACAAATCTTCAATTAAATCCTTTGATTCTCCCTTCAATTGATGTTAGAATTAAACAAATCTCACTTTGCTTTCTCTTGTCTAAGGAGGAGCCAACCAACGTGGAGAAGAGAAGAAGAAGAAAGAAATTGAAGAAAAGACAAAATCTCACCTCTTTAAATTTCCACCAAGCATTTCATTTCAAGTAATTACTCAAATACCCCTCATCACTTAACTTAGCTTTTTGTCTCATATAAGCCCTTATATGTAATTTCAATAACAACCAAAAATATCTTCTTCCACTTAACCATCACTTTGACTCTTCATTTGACCAATTTATATGTTATATATATCATCATATACACAACATATAAACTTGTCTCTAAACCCTATTTCTTCCCAAAATACATATACATATACTTTTCTTTCAAATAGCACATGAACATTCTCTCTTCAAATTTTCTTTTCTTATCAACTTAACATATACACTTAATCCAAATAAAATAACAATAATATTAACACTTCTAGGGTATAATTTGGGATATTACAATTCCCTCCCCCTTAAATAATTTCGTCCTCGAAATTATCAGTACCATATCAATTTATTCTTAACAAAATACTATCTTAACTCCCATATGGAGTTAATTATATGCTTAAGTTATTATATTATCAAATCACATAACTTCAACTCTTCCCTTTAGAATCAACCATCTTCTCTCAATTTCCATAATTCATCCTTCTATGTGTTTATACAATTGATTACTTCTTTGATCAAACATTCAAAAGATCTCATTACATTTCCTATTAATAACTTTATACAAGAATCAGCTCCTTTATATAGTTCATCCAATCTTTATATTTAATATATATTGCTCCTTCATCTCTTTGTAATTACTCTCTTAACTTTAACCTTAAAAACCATTGGTTGTATTTGTGCATTAATTATCCCATCATTACAATCACTGTCTAAATATATATATATCACTCTCAATTGGATAACAAGATCCTTATTTTTCACAAATGGAGTTACTTCTTTAGCATGCTTTTCATTAACTTACATATTAATATATCACCTTTCAACTTATTTTATAAATAACCAAACTTTTTCCCTGTTTCATCATAATTTATAACCACTATAACTCCATTCTTTCATGTCCAAACATACTTTAACCTATTATATCGTATACATTATCATGTAAATAATTTCACTCATGGTACAACTATACACATTAAATCCCAATAATGATTCATAATCTTGGCCAAATCCAGATCAAATGATCTATCTATCACAATATACTTACATTCAAATCTTATTCAATTCCAATCAACCATTAATTTATTTAAACTTATCATAAAATTTCACAATATTCATATATGTATATATAACCTAATTCCGTTAGGGCAACTTATATACAATTCCTGATCATTTCTGATCCATATTCAATCAAATTATCATGATAACAAATTATTTCAAATTATCTTAATATAATTTCCACCAATTCTCATAAAAATTTATATCATATTTAGTACTAATAGTTCTAGCACTTAAACCTCAAGTTCATTCATTCATTACATACCATAAACATATTCAGTATAACTTTCAATCATATTTATTTTGATTACCTTATTGTCATATCATCCCTAACTCAAAACATTTCCATAATTTCCTTTGCTCTCTTTATCTTCATAATTATAACCAAATTTTTAATATAAAATGATAAAGTACAACTTTATCCATCATAACTTTTAACTATACCTCTCAAACATAATTTTCAATCTCACCAAATCTATAATACAATCATTTGATCCAGGACACAAATCCATGGATAACAAACTAACCAATCAAATATATTGAACAAAACATATGGCTTTAAGAGATCAAGATTCAAGCCTGGTACTTTCAAATCAATACTGTTCTTTCATAATTTTATTCTCAATCTTCACAAATACAAGGTTAAGGTGCATCTCCAGAAGTACATATTCCTTCTTTACATTTTTGCTATAACAGAAGTTAATACATTTCAAATTCCGTTCCAACTCAATTTGCACTCGACTATATGATCTTTATCAACTTAATTCATGTTTCAAATAATATTACCATATACTGATTCAATCATATACAATTCCCATACAAATTTCTATTTGTCACTTTATTTCTAATCCATTTACAATCTCTTATAATGTATAATTGCATAGAACTTTCCATATGTGATTACTTTGGAAGTCTAAACATCATATGATCATCAAGTTCAATGCTCAATATAATAATTTCCACTGTCCAGTATCTCTCAAGTCCATTCCATTCTCACATCCATCATATAATCCATTTAACTTTACACAATTCAAAGCCTAATCTCTCTTAAGTCCACTATTACTTACAACATCGTTTCCATATCACAATTTCTATAATTATACCACATACATATTCATAAGTCACCTTCATAATGTGATTCACACACATATATCATATACATGTATACACTTATTTGTAGGCTCTTATTTTATTTTCCTTCTTCACACATTCAATACACATTTAATATACTTCCATATTCATTTTTACCCTTTTTACTTCAAAACAAATTCTCATGTTATCTATCACATTACTCAATTCATAATAAATTCATGTGCAATATTAATCATTTCACCTAGCTCAAGTATTGAATATACATTAAACCATCAATATCCCAATAATCTTTATCGAATTCCAATAAAACTTTAACTTTAAAAACATCTTATTTACATACCACAAAGCAACATCCAACATATAATTTTCACAATTATTAAATTCATTTCAAAAATCCAATTATCACATATTATCACCTTTAACAGGAGCTTTCACAATATTCAAACATTTTACATTTTTAACATTGAAATCACAATGTTGCATTACCATAACAATAAAAACAATATCAATATTCATGTTATGCATTCAACCAATAAAGCTCATACTTATAAATATCACATTTCATTGTTTGCATAGTTATATCATCATCCATTATGCTCATTCAACATAGACACACATAACCTAACAAATATTTAGTATTATAATCAAAATTCATCTTCAATCAACAACCATGACCTCATATATGAAATTTCCTCAACCAGGTTGGTTACTCACTAGGTCTCAAGCCACTATCAATCTCGGGGGTCCGCAGGAGGCAGACAAATTCATTCATTTATATCTTTAAACATTACCTTCTCAATTTATTTCATTCTCATAATCAAATTAGGCAAACATGCCTCAATCATCTCAAACCACATTACTCAATTCATCACCCAATTGTACATAATCAATGGCATTACACAAACTTTTTCAATGATCATCCTACTTTTCACATTTCGTGTATCATCATTGATATATATATATACCTCAATTTATCTTATTCATAATTTTTAGAATCATCCACATACATTTTATTTATATCGATCAACTCACTTAATATTTTACCATAATCTCATCAATTAATAACATATCTATCTATATTAGTAATCCAAACATAAGGTTTATTAAAAAGAAACCCAAACTGTATAGAAAAGAGTACATACTTAAATTTTGATTTTATTTTTAACTCATTTCCAACTTTATTCTTCTATTTATTTCTTTATATTACAACCACATTTCAATAAGCAATAATTCAATATTTGCTTTCCTTAAGTAAACTCCTATTATTCATTTTATCAAGTAAGCTCATATTAATTTTTCCATATCATTTCTTTCTTTAATTTTCTTTTCATGCAGAACTTTATCCACATGCTATTATTCATCTCATCTCATCTAATTCAATTACATTACAATTCACATAACGCCACATCCGAGACCAACCTAGGTGTGAATGCATATACATGTATTACAAATTTCATTTCAAAACTTTCATTTTTAATTCTCTCTAAATTTTTTTTTTTCAAATCTTTCTCTTTTTAATTCTACTTAGGCCGAGAATCTCGAACCTAAGCTCTGATACCAAAATAATTGTAACACCCCGATACTCCATATAAGTACTATACATATACCTGGTACACATACAGTAAATATATAAGGTATAAGGATGTCACTTTTAGTTACAATTTAAAAACCTTTAAATTATATTCAAAACATAATTATATTCATCTAAAGAATATTTACTCTTTCTTTATCAAAACTTTATTTATACATATAAACACACTTTATCAGAAATACATCATAATTAAATTTATACATGTATGCATCACCCTCTAGTTGGTCTCAACAAACTCTACTCTTCTTGTGGCATGACGAAAGGCTTCATTTCTTCCTCCTAATCACCTGCGCGATTACACATCCGCGCTAAGCCCGAAAGCTTAGTAGTACAAATAAATATAAAATATGCGTTACAAAAGAATCATACCTCATATATTTAACCTCATGTTTTATTGTTTCTTGATCCTATTTTTCTTCTTCCTCAATGCATTCATCATGCATTCCTACTAATCTCATAGATTATATACATATTTACATAGAACATTCACAAAACGATACTTACCATTTCTACCTCATATAAATATTACATGTCACATTGTACCTTCAAAATCACATATTTCAACATAACTTCTCAAACCAAATCTCCTTTCAATAATTCATTTATACAATATTATCATGCCATACTACATAACATTATACTTCATTACACCAATCACGGATCCATCATTAAGACTCACAATCAATATATCAACACACACATTACATCTCCTATTTCATAACATATCATGTCATTATTTTATTCACATTTTACCAATCATGAATCACATTTCCAACAAAGGCAACCATAGATCTCATTATTCATCTAGCTCAACCTTTGCATATCACATTAAAAACAAAGACAGACTCGGGCCCAAAACACTAATATGCCATTCAACTTTCAGAGTTAATGCTTTGGTTTAATTATCACATTATCATTATCATTGACCCAACTAGGCTTCAAGGATTTAGATTCAACCAAGCTTCAAGGGGAGTAAAACATGTTAAACTTCAACCCAACTTGGCTTCAAGAACCAATCCAACCTAGCTTCAAGGGATGTAACATCTCAATTAGGCTTCAAGGATCATATCCAACCTAACTTCAAGAGATTGTTACTATTATTAGGCATGCCACCAACAACAAAACTCTGAAAATGAATAACATATTAGACACACAATTCATTTATCAATTCCATTATCACTTCTCATCATCATCTAGGCAAATATGCCTTATTTCTTTCAATTGAATCATCATAGCCAATCACAATGGCATCATATCACCTTTAGATCATCATAGCCAATCACAATGGCATCAAATCACATTTAAATCATCATAGCCAATCACAATGGCATCAAATCACATTTAAATCATCATAGCCAATCACAATGGCATCATATCACATTTAAATCATCATAGCCAATCACAATGGCATCATATCACATTTAAATCATCATAGCCAATCACAATGGCATCATATCACATTTAAATCATCACATTATACACTTTATCATTCAAGCATACATAATCACTTACATTGCACATATATCTTAAATTCATTGTCGTATAAACCAAATGTCCATTTATTTCATTTTTGATCATTATTATCATCCTTGATAACATCACATCTCATCACTTCTCAAGACACATTTACACCATTCATTATTTAAAACATTTATCATAATAAATTTCATTACACATACCTTTTTGGATAATCATTGTATTAACAATATATTAATCTACTTAACATTGTTTTAAGTTTCAAAATCATATAAAAGAATGCATCTAGGTAAATTTATACTTACCTCAAGAACTACTCCCATCAAGCTATACATAGTCAATTACCTCCTCATATCCTTTACATTTTACCTATAGCATTATTAATGTAACATTACAAAATACATCATTTATATAACACATTACCTATAACAAGCTCCACAATGCATAAACATAACATTGTTCATATAATATCATATGCATCATCATTACCCTCAAATGTATAATCAATTTCATCAATGACATTAGACAAATGATCTCTGTTTTAACATGTGTTTGAGAATCTTATTGCAGAATTAGGTTGCTTCAAATAAAGCAGAACAGAACACTTCTAGCGGTCGCGCCTCACATGAATACGACCGCTCCATACAATTACACAATGAAACCTTATCACAGTAGGTTTCGCGGTCAGAAGTCCGACCTAAGTCGCGACCGCACATAACTAAATAGCGACCGCCCATGACTAATAGCGACCGTCCCAAATTACGTCTCTCATACATAAACCCTAAATGTAGCCAAACTTCTTTCAATTGCATTTATACACATTTTACACAACAATAATCTCATTCAATTGGATACAATCAATGACATAAACACATATCTTACATAATCATCACAATAATCACTTTAACAACCCATTAACATACATTTAAACACAAACCATCCCAAAACCATAAAACCAACATCCTTCTCCATCTTTCAAAATCAACATCCACCACTTCCAACAACAACACTTATTTAAGCTCTCAACTTAAAACCAATTTTAACACTTGAAAACATATCATAAACACATTTAATCAACCATCCATATCAACTCACCAACCCCAAACACAATTTCAAAAGAACAAAGGAAAATCAAGAGAAAGAACTTACCTAAGTTGTTGAATTCCACAAATCTTCAATTAAATCCTTTGATTCTCCCTTCAATTGATGTTAGAATTAAACAAATCTCACTTTGCTTTCTCTTGTCTAAGGAGGAGCCAACCAACGTGGAGAAGAGAAGAAGAAGAAAGAAATTGAAGAAAAGACAAAATCTCACCTCTTTAAATTTCCACCAAGCATTTCATTTCAAGTAATTACTCAAATACCCCTCATCACTTAACTTAGCTTTTTGTCTCATATAAGCCCTTATATGTAATTTCAATAACAACCAAAAATATCTTCTTCCACTTAACCATCACTTTGACTCTTCATTTGACCAATTTATATGTTATATATATCATCATATACACAACATATAAACTTGTCTCTAAACCCTATTTCTTCCCAAAATACATATACATATACTTTTCTTTCAAATAGCACATGAACATTCTCTCTTCAAATTTTCTTTTCTTATCAACTTAACATATACACTTAATCCAAATAAAATAACAATAATATTAACACTTCTAGGGTATAATTTGGGATATTACATATAACACATGTAAAATCTAGTAAATTCTAAGACCAGGAAATTCAACAATGATAAATCAAGGGAACATTCATTTAGATCACTTGAAAATTTTTATATAAAAATTAATACAATTATATAATAATTTATTCTTTTAATTTATTACTCATTGAAAATTATAAAAATTATAAAAATTTTAAATTTTAAAATTAATTTTTTCAAAAATTATAAAAGGAAAATTTTAAAATAAAAGTTGTAAATAACTAGGATTTTTATAAAATAACAAGTATTTATGACTTAATTTTATCACTTTAAAATGATTTATATTTGTAAAAAGATGAAATAATATTTAAATTAAATTACTCTTGTTTATTTTTAATGTCATATAAAAATAGAGCACACATATTAAAATAATAATTAGTGATAATGAGTATTATAAAAAATTCATAATAAATTATTTTTCTTTTTGAGAAAAAAATATAATAAATTATATAATTATTTTTTAAGCATTCTCTCTTTATTAACTAATAAAAATAAGATTTTAATAAATAATAGTAAATTTGAAATTCTTTTATTTAATATTATTTTAAATTTATAAAAACGACACTTGGGTGGAATAAAAAATTTTCTTAAACGATATTTGAAGTGAAATGATAGGAGTATAATATTATTTTTTTTAAAATAAAGGTATATATTATATAAATATATATATAAAATATAAACTTTTTTACATCTATAAATTAATTATTATTTGGATAAAGTAGATATCCTAATATCGTTGGGACTACTAATCCAATGCATAAAAATTCAATGCATGCAACTAACATATGATATTTGACACAAATATTTAAATTATATTTCTTTGTATCACTTTGGACCGCTATTTTTCTTTGTACACAAATAGGAAGGAAATATAGCTCCCCCCATTGGATATTATTTCACTATAGTCTATATTTATTTCTAGGAGGATAAATTAAATTTGCTAATTAATTTTACTTTGTCAATGGTAACTAACAAACTTGCGTTTGTATGTGTATAAAAGAAAATATTTACTTTTATAAAGTGTATATATTGGTGAATGCAATAAAAATATATTAAAAAAATTATATCCAAACATATATAAAAACATGATTTTAATTATTTTTTAAATTATTCACATTTTATTGGGAATTTAAAGAATTAAAAAGCTAATCTTACAATCAAGTGATTACAAAATAATAAAAAAAATTTATAAATGGTCAGATATTAGATTTAATATAAATCAATTAGTTTTGTGTAAGTGAATTTCAATATTCACTAGTACATTTCAAGTATCAAATTCGAGAATATAAAATATCATATAATACCATTTTATATTAAACTATTAATACATGAAATTTTATTTAAATTTATAATAAAAAGAGGAAGATTTCAAATGGAGATGTTCATTAATGAAATTAAGCTATAATTGTTGTTTTTTAGGGTTTTTAATGATATTTTTCATGGATGCAATATAATAACAAAAAACTAGTAAGAAATGAGAAATGTAAATAAAAAAATAAAAAATATTAAACATATGAATAAATTAATAAGAGATTATTTTAATTTAATTAAAATTTTTAATTTTAATCTTTTAAATATATAATTTTTCGGTAGAAATAATTTTATGGCCTTTGTAATTGTATGGCTAAAAAGATAAAAAAAAGAAGGATAAATGTGGAACGTGGAATTGGAATCAGTGAATTCAGGAAAGGTTAGGTGATCATTGGAAATTTAGCATGGTCAAATCAGGTGAAACTACCCTATTTGTTGGGTAAAAGCTTAACGAGTGGGATCCATACAAAAATTTAGCCTTAATAATTATAAAATTTTTAAAATTTTATATATTATATTAGTTAATTTTTATATTTTTAAAAATTAAATTATTTAATTTTTTATTAATATCAACTATTTTAATATTATAAAATAATTTATTTATCCTTTTTTATATATATATATTTTTATTATTTATTAAGTCATGCTTATTTTTAATTTTATTTATATTTCTTATAAATAATTTATTTTAATTTTATAAATATTATTAAAAAATAATTTTAAATAATAAGAATAATATCTTTTATTATTTTACAGATAATCTATATAAATTATTTATTTTAATTTTATAGATATTATTAAAAAATAATTTTAAATAATATAAATAATGTCTTTTATTATTTTACATATGATCTATATATAAAATAAAATTAATAAATAATAAAGATAAATATATATAAAGAAAGAGCAAATAAGTTATTTTATAATATCAAAGTAGTTGACTAATGATTTTATGATAAAAATATTAATAAAAGAACTAAACAGTTTAATTTTTAAAAAAATATAAATACAAAAATTAGATATTAAAAATATAAAAACTGACTAATATAATATGTAAAATCTTAAAAATTTTATAATTATTTAGCCAAAAATTTATAAGGCTTTCTTTGAACATCATTGTTTAGGGTCACACTTGAAAGGCCATTAAATATTTCCAAACTTAAAAAAAAATTACTCATTTCCGAGAGGGTAATTAAATTTTATTTCACTGTAAACCAAAAAATATATATATTATAATTAAATTAAATTTATTCATTCATAGCGAACCGAATTATAACATTATAATAAATATATAATTTACTTGATAATAAATTAATGACTGATTTTAAAAATAATTAATTTTATAATTATTGTTATTTAATTGTTTACTTAAAATTAGAAGTTAGAAAATTAAAATTTTAATTAGGGGTGAATATTTAGTTGGTCAATTAACTATAATTTGACTGATCATTTCGACCATTAATTTTATCGACTGAATTGACTAATTTTTAATTTTAAATTAAACGAATCAAATCAATTGATTTGATTAATTAACTAAACTGAATAATTTTTTATTTTATAATAAAAAATTATTTTTAATAAAAATATTAATATAATTAAATAACTAAATAAAATATATTAAAAAATAAATATAATATAACTTTATTTTGAAATACAAAATATATTTATAATAAAAGTTTATATAATTAAATATTTAAATAAAAAATTAATAAAAAATTATTTTTTTAAAATTTTTCAGTTAACCAACCGAATCAAATTGATTAACTATTAACTGAATTAAAAATCAAAATAACCTAACCGAATTAAACTACAGTTGATTAACCGAATTGTGTCCACCTCTATTTTTAACTGTGTTAGTATTAATTATTATTTATTAGTTAGCATATATTACAGTGATAAAACTTTTTATTTTATTAGAAGTGACTCAATTGAAACTATATTACATTAATTTATTTGTCTTTTTTTACTTATTTTATTTATTTATTTTATAAACCATAGAAAGAAAATTTTATTTTTCTAATTATTTTCAATACAATTATATACTTGATTTTACATATTTATGATTTGTATCTATACATAAATTTTAAAATCTAATAGTATTTATTTAAATTAATAACAATATCCTTTCTTATCATGCTATTTTAATAATTACGAATGTAAATTGGATAAATGGTGCTATTATTAAAATAATTATTATTTTAAAATTTTATATTTATGCATAAAATTTAAAATCAAATCAGAATATTTATAACAGTATCCATATGTGATAAATGACAAAATTATTAAAAAATTTTTTTTACTTTGAATACTCATATTCACACATGGAATTCAAAATAAAATTATAAATATTCATGTTAAAAATATCATTTTGTATGAAGTTCTTTCATTAATCATATTCATATATCAATAAATAATATTATTTGAAAATTTATCATTATGCATAGGTTATAAAATTAAATTATAAATTATTTCAATAATAATATAATTTCATGTACCGATGACAAATGTTATATTGTCATTTAAAAAAAAATAATACTTTTTTAAAATGGATTCGATATAATCTACACAATAAATATCATTTATTAAAGTGTAGTTGAATTTACATTTTTTTTTAAATTATTGATAATGTGTTCAGTTGTACAAAAATTTTTAAAAAATTGAAGACATAATTTTATTTGACCAATAATAATGTATTTGTTTATAAATAATCTAAGTAAAATAAAATATTGAGCCTACTAAATTTTATCAATCAATTAATAAAATATTTTATTTAAAAAAATAAAAAAAATATTTTACTGAAAAAGATAATTGAAGGATCCACATATTAAAAGATAATCATATTCTTACTGATAAAATAAGAAAAATATTTTATAACAGTAGTTTAGATATTACTTAAACTTTTTCTGTAAAGTTAGATTCAACCAAATAAGTTAATATTTTTTAAATATATTTTTTTATATTTTATTGTATTTTTTAAATACGATAATATAATATTTTTTAATAAAATATAATTTTAATAATATATATCTGTAAAATATATTTTTAATAATTAATTTTTTTAATAATTTACTAAACGCACTATAAAATTTAAACATTTGTTATTTGTAAATACTAAAATTTAAACATTTGTTATTTGAAACTACTAAAATTTAAACATTTGTTTTTTCTACAATACTACTAAAATTTAAACATTAGTTTTTTTGAAAATACTAAAATTCAAACATTTGTTTTTTGAAAATACTATAATTTAAACATTTGTTGAAAGCAAAAATTTTACATATTTTACAAATGGATGAAATAATCCTACAAATGGATGAAGGAAAAAAAACCCATTCGTCCAAAATGCCGTAAATTCAACAATACTCAATTGGAGGACAAAATGGTAATTTCGAACTTCAATTTGTCCTTTGCTTTTAGATATAAATAAAAACTTCCTCACGAGTCACAACCAAACCTTCTCAATTCTTACCCATTACATGCTACACCCTCCAAAAATTATTTTCATTTTTTGCTCTCATAGTCTCTAACTTTCTATTAATCACAATTTCACCCACTGCTTTATAGAGCTTTTTTCATTTACCAGCTACTGCAGCAACAACCACCACCATGTGTGGCGGTGCTATTTTCTCCGATTTCATCCCTCCAACTGCTGCTGGTCGATCTTCCCAGCGATTGACGGCTGATTTTCTTTGGCCTGATCTGAAGAAACCAATTAGGAAAAAGTACTCGAAGCCTGTTGTTGTCGATCTCGACGATGATTTCGAGGCTGATTTCCTGGAGTTTAAGGATGAGTCTGATGTCGATGAGGATGATGATGTTTTTCTTGATGTCAAACCCTTTGCTTTCTCTGCAACTCCTTCCCCTATCGCAGTGTACCCCTCGGTAATGGCTTTTGCTCGCTTTTATTTCCTGTATTTGTAATATTTTTTTGGGTTTTTAATTTAAGTTTTGCGAGTTTTTAATTTATTTTTCTATTAATAATTTTTTGAAAAAAAAAAGAGAAAACTTTTCAACCTTTACTTTACTGTATTTTTCTTTATCTTTCGTTTGATCGTCTTTGATGTGAATATTGGATTTATGGTTTGTCTTTTTTTTTTTTTTAAATTAATGATTTTTTTTTGGTATTAAAAAAATTTCCATTTTTTGGACTTGTGGTTTATTTTTTCAGTTTGAGAGATAAATATGTTCTTGGTTGTTTTCCTTGTATGATTAATTATTGGAAATAAAAAACGTTTACCTTCAATTTTTAGAAGTGGATTTTCTGTGTTTTGTTGGATTAAGAGGAAATTAATTTACGAAATTTTTGTGGATTGTGAATTGTCTTAATGTCTTGTAATTTTTGTGAGATCTTGTCTTTTTGATTGAACTATTAAGTATAAACCTTATTGTAATATGGTTTTGATCAAAATAAAAACTTGTGTGTTAAGTGATGGTTGCTACTTTGTCAAGCTATTGGATATTAAATCTGGGATTTTGATTTTTGGATCTAAATTTTTGAAAGTTAAGTTTCTTAATTTGTTCATTTGTATTTTCTGTTTTTAGATTTTGTTTCTGTTGTGCAAATGGGAATCTCTTTTTTCTTTTATCCTTTTCTCTTAATTTACTTGTGTTTATGCCATTGTGGTTGTGATATGATTGTATGTGGTAGTCAATAGTTGCTTCTTTCAGGTTTGATTGATTTAGATATTTTGAATAGATTATGGGGTTGGTAAGTTATTGATATATGCTATTTTAATTTTGTAATCCTTTCTCAGCAGTAAAGCTGTGATTTTTATATAAAATTAGTTGTATTTGATCTTTATTCAAGCTTCAAATCTTTTGGAAGTTAGATTTCTTTATTCTGAATTAGATCTTGCACAACTAAAAAAAAAATACCTGTATGAATGATTTTATTGCTGATCTTGTCAAATAAATCCAAATGATGCCAATGAGATATAATTTCCTGTTAAAAAAAAAGAGAAGTTAGGTTTAAATCATATAATCCATAGTGTCTTTAAATTATTTTTGTCTGGAAAACTTCATCCTTTCTTGCAAAAAGTTGGCTTGGAATTTTTGTCTCAAGGTAGTTTCATGAAAGCTAATGGATTTGATAAAAGATTTTATCTCTTACGTACAACTATTCTTCTCTCCTTATTAGTTTTTCACTCGATTGTTTATATGATGAACCTAAAGTTAATGTATAACAGAAATTACGTAAATGGTAGTTTTTGTTTGTTTGTTTTTGCCCCCTTGGGTGGGTGGGAGATGTTTGCACTTTGCTGATGGGATTTTTGCCTAATATACAGTTTTGTACTTTTAATATGCAATTGGACTTTCTATGCTGGGTATCAAGGCTGTATTTTGATGGCTTATTGTGAATAATATTTTTTAGTAGGTATCGTTGTTATTTATATAGTGTATAATATCTTTGCTTTATGATATATTGAAGGCTCTACAACTGTAAAATCTGTGAAATTCAGCGGGCAAGCTGAAAAAACTGCAAAAAGAAAGAGAAAGAACCAGTGTAGAGGAATCCATCAGCGTCCATGGGGAAAATGGGCTGCTGAGATTTGCGATCCCAGGAAAGGGGTACGTGTCTAGCTAGGAACATTCAATACAGCAGAAGAAGCTGCAAGAGCATATAATGCAGAGGCACGCAGAATTCGTGGCAAGAAAGCTAAAGTGAACTTCCCTGAGGAAGCTCCACACGCTTCACCAAAGCATCCAGCTAAGGCAAACTCTCAAAAACCACTTACCAAAACAAACTTGACTCTGAGTTTGAGTTACGTAAACAATCCAGAACAGGACTACTTTAATACTATGGGCTTTATTGATGAGAAACCGACAGTGAGCCAGTTGGTATGATGGACTCTTTTCCTGCTAATGGAGATGTTCCAGTCAAATCCATTACTCCATGTGACAGTGTCCCCATATATTTTAATTCTGATCAAGGGAGTAACTCATTTGAGTGTTCTGATTTTGGATGGGGAGAGCAGGCTGCGTCTTTCAGCTACTCCTGAAGTTGATGAATCTCTATTCATGGAGGATGCTAACCCTAGAAAGAAGCTGAAACCTGACTCTGAATCTGTCTGATGAGCTGTTGGCCTTTGACAACCAAATGAATTATCAGATGCCATAACTTGAGGGGAGTTGGGAAGCTTCGCTTGATAGCTTCCTTAATGGAGATGGAACTCAGGATGGTGGAAACCCTTTGGAGTTTTAGTGACCTCCAGGGATTGGTTGGGGGGGTTTATTGAGCTTACTTTCCATTACTGTTAGCTTCTGTAAATAAGGCTACATGTTAGTGAGTTTTCGTTTTTCGTCTCTCTTTATCCTCACATTTGCTTTTTTATTCTCCATTCTATTAATAAAAAGTTTGAATCTTTTGTTATTCATCATTTAGCTTTCTAATTAATCTTTCTCCCCTTTGCAGGGATGGTTGTCTGTATGTTATGTAGTACAAGCAAATCTGAACATGCTTAACCCTTTGTGGAGAAGTGTTCTAAAGAGCTTCTGGTACAAGAGTAGTACATAGGTATTTTGGTTCTCTTTTTTTCACATTTTAAGACATTATTGGACTTGGGTTGTTGAATTTGATGACTGTAATTGACAATGTTGAGTGATTTGTGTTGAAAACTGAAACCATATAAATTTTAACTGCTGCTGTTGTTTCTTGCCATGTTCCTAGGCTTCGGTTGGCTACCATTTTTGAATATGTTCATTCATGCTTTGTGGTGAATACATTTACTGAATTTTTTAATTGACGTCCTGTGGCTTTCAACACCATTTATTTTCTGTCCCTAGTCTTTCTTGCACAGCTGTGGATCTACTCCCATTTCATATTTTTCATGTTTTGGTAGAATTAGGTAAGTTAGCGCATGACTATTCTTTATTGAATTTGATAATACTATTACATGTAAATTCTTTGCAACTTTCAAATTTTCAATGCTTTTGGTAAAATAGATGCAATTACTGGAAAAACTACTTTTTTCTTTTTTAATGTTTTGTTTAACATTAGGGATTGCAGTGATTTTATGACTATGCAGTTCATTAGCAGAGAGCACGGGTCGAATTTGGTTTATTTAAGATTTTTTGTTTTTGGTACCGATCAAATATTAAAAATATTAAATCAATGTGATTTTATTATAGGTTTTGACTGTATCGATTTAGTTTTAAACAGTTTAAATTTTAATATTGATTTTTATAATTGGGTTCATTTTTTCATATTGTCAGTCGGCTGTTGGGTGGGTCAAGGGGTAAAACAACTTGAAAATAATGTTCAATATTTGTATAGGTATTTTTATATATGATTGTAAAAGAGTGTTGGATTTAGGTTTTGATGAAAAAAAAAATCATATATATTCCGTATATATCTGAATTTTTTTTATTACTACTCTGTTCTCTTTGTATATAGAGAATAGAAAAAATATGGTGATTAAAGAAGCGGTTATTGATTATAATTTATCTTTTAATTAATTTTAAATAAGTATAATTTTGTAATTTATAATGTTAAGAAAGTTTATTGATAAAAAATTTTAGAGAGTATTTATAATAAAAAATTTTATTTTAAAATATAGAAGATAAATTGATCTTCATTTATACAACAATGACATATATTCGCATATAAATATAAATGATGGTGTATAATTAAATTATTTTTATAGAATATAATAATTTATAAATTTATATATAAAATATTAAAGATGGAAGATATTTAAAAATTTGAATATAAATATTAGTTGTTATTGAGAATTCATTCGCCGATAAATTATGAGATAAAAATAATAATATGTCGTTTAGTATATATATTTATATCAAAATTAATTTGTCATTTTGAAATAAAAATTTTAAATTATATTAGTCGGTATAATTTAAAATTATATTCTAATTATTAATATGATATTAATATAATCACATATTTCAAATAATTAGGATTCAATAATTAAAATTAATGTTCATATTATAATAAATAATAAGAACTAACTCATAATTGTATTCTAATTAGTAAACTGGAGTGCAACTTAATAAATTTTTTATAATTATAATATTAATTTATATTTTAAAACGTGAATCATATTAATTATACAACTTATATTTATTTATTATTAATCTCGTTTTATGTGTAAAATATTATTATTTACAAATATAATTTTAAATTTTTTTAAAAAAATACTTATTAATAATTTTTATTCTAAGTATTTTTTATATATAAAAAGAACACTTTAAATAAAAACTTTCTTTATATAAAAAGCACGAAAAGAGTATTATAATTAAATTGACTTTTAGTTTAAAAATTAATCGATTAAATTTGTTTTAGTTTACACTGTTGACTGAGCTTGAGTAGTTTGAAAATGTTACCCTTTTATAATTATTTGGAGTAAAAAAAATTGTGTAGTGGATTTTAATTAATTTATAATTAAAAATTTATTCAAGAATGAGTTTAAAATTTTTTTTTCTCCAATTAAAAAATAAGAAATCATTTGCCAACTATATAAAGTAATAAGAACAGGGAGAGTAGCGGGAGTTTGATTAGGTTTATCTTTATTTGTTTTGTATTTAATCAGGTAATACGGCAGCACATGGGTAGTCAATGGAGTTGCTTAATCTGTTATTTATTTTTTCTGATGATTGATTTTTGTCGTTTTGTTGAGACCAGAACCGCACGTGATATGCCAAGCTGTGAAGTTTTGAGTAGCAGGTGCAACAGTTTAGTCACCATGTAGACGTAGTGTGCTGTCACGGTCCGAAGGCGCGGCTGTGTCCAACCTATCACAGAACCTTTAAGCCGTGTGGCTCCAAAAATGAGGGATCTCTCAGGATCCCTATTTTGGGATCAAAAAACCTAGAAATGTGAGCCTATCAAATTTTTTACTGACCACAATTAAATTATCTCCTTCATTTATTAAAAAAATAATTAAATTATTTAAATATTATATATAATTATTTTTAATAAATTAAAATATTTTTTATTAATTAATATTAATAATTTTTTACTCACTTTATTTATTAATAATAAGAATATAATTTTAAAAAGTTAATTAATTTTTATTAATTTTATAAAGTGATAATATAAGTGAAATAATATTTTTTATAAAAATAATAATTTAAATGGAATGAAAGTAGTATATATTTATTTATTTATTTATACTTTTTATTTTAAAATTAAGAGAATTTTTTTTATTTTATAAAAAGTAAAAAAATAATTTTTTTTATTAAAAATATATATTATATATATATTTATTTTAATATGAGATATATTTAATAAATAATATTAAATAAAAATATAATAAAGATAAATATGATAATTATTTTATTAAAATGGTGTGCTATAATTTGAGATAAAAAAAGAGTGAATTTATCAGATGAAAAAAATATTCATATACAAGAAATGTGAATTAATTTTAAATTTATTATTCATAAATACTTATCACCAAATAGTATCTCCATATTTAATATTTGTATTTATATTAGAGATTATTTCACTTAATTTGTTTTCACTGCTACGTAATGATAGATGAGTCTAAGAGGACTCAACATCTAGAGTTTGGATGCCAATGATCGGTTCACTTATTTGCAAAATAAAGAAAATTAATCGGATTCAAGTGCAGAAATTTTAAAATCTAAATCAGTATAATTTATTTGCAAATAAAAGAGCAAAAAAAAAAAAAGAATAAATTTTATATCTATGAGAATTCACCGCTATTTATAGTTTAGGTATATAAGATAAGTTTTAAATATGACAATGAATTTTTTGAGCGTGTTAATCTTATAGAGCTATTGTGTCAAAGATATACTTCTCGAATACTAAAAGTTCGATTAGGCTTTAAAGGCTCGATACCAAAACTTATCATCGAGAGTTCAGCTCTTGAGCTAGCGACACACCAAACTCCATTCATGAGCCCGATACTAAGGGGTAGTGTCGCTATGTCTACTGAATTATTAACAATTGGATTAATCTTTTGATTATGAATACAATCCAAAAAAGGACCCAAAAAATAAGGAAAAAGAGAAAAAATAATAATAATAAACTATAGGGAATTAAGAATACTATTATTATTCTTTTTGTTTTCTATTTTAATTTTTGTCGGCTTCGTGAAATATGAAAAATTATTGCGTATATCATCCTCTTTGGTATAGCTTATCGATATATAGGTGAGCTGTGAAATCGCGGGTTAGTAATGTGTTGGGTGGATAGTGACAAACATTACATTAATGTTGATTTTCAAAAATTTCTGATATTATTGCACTAAATACAATAATGCTTTATTTTCAAATAGTGCTTTATTTTCTTTTATAATTTTATATTTTTATGTCATATATCAAAATTTTTTTTTAAGTATACCGAATATATCAAAATAAATATTTTATAAAATTTTTTATTTACATAGCATATTTATAATTATTTTATTTGAAAAATATATTTGAAATTCTTTCTCTTTTTTATTTTTTATTTTAAATTTCCTGAATTATTAAAAATAGACCTTAATTACTGAAGAAAATTAAGAATTGATAGGTCGAATCTCTTTTCAAATCCAAATTGAATCCATAACAAAGTCTATTTGAAGTTAAAGCAATGTCTTATTACATTAGGCCCATCGCCGTTTGGACAATCAATGGCCCAGTAAACTATTTAACTAGCCTTAAAGAAAGGAATAAAAACGAAAAAAAAAATTCTATACTTAAAGAAGTAAACTTCAAATTCCTCCTATAGAATAATCTCAAAAATAAACTATCCATAAAATACAATAAAGAAAAAAAGTTTTTAAATTTTAATCTAATTCTTTTTTTTATCCTTACCCCAAAAAAATGAAAAAATTCCATGAATTTTCCCACAAAAAATTTATTTTCTTTTTCTTCCCAAGAACATGTTCTATAATGCTCCTTTTTCTTTCAAATGTTGTTGCTTATTTGTCATAATTTTGCTTCTATTCATAGCCATAACAATTGGGATTATCTCTTTAATTGTCATCTTCATTTTGAGGCCTCAGCAGCCAAAATTCTCTCTTTCAACCATAAGAGTAGATTCACAAAAACTCCATGTTTATTCATCAAGTTCAAATGATCTTCTTGTTTCCTCTGATGTTTATTTGACTCTAAATGCTCAAAACCACAACAAAATTGGTTTCAAATATAGCCCTTCTTGGCTTACTCTTTACAATAATAATGGAGTTCCAATTGGTCTTATCAGAGTTCCAAGTTTTTACCAACCTGCTCACAGTGAAAATATCACCGTATCTACACAAATTTCTCTTCATTGTGTCAATGTTTCAGAAATTATTACTGAAAGTTTGGTTCAGGAAAAGAGAAGAAAGAAGAAAGTTGTTCAATTGAAAATATTAGGTGATCTTGGAGTTAAATTACTATTTTTTCGTCTTGCCTCGCCAAAAATCAAGGTTTGTTTCCCATTAAACTTATTTGGATTTCTTGTTTTTTACTATTTGGACGAGGATGAGAAATTGATTCTGAATATATTATCAAAAGAATATGCATTTATAAATAGACCGTGTTTATTATGTAACTTATCTCTTATTTGATATAAATGAATTTTTTAATATATAATTTATTTAGAATTTATAAAATTTAATTTAATTATCTTTATATCCGTCAAATTTTACTAGTTTAAAATGAACTGAATCCATTATATATGTTCCCTAATCAATAATTACTAATCAGAAATATTTCTTGTTTGCAGGTTGCCTTGGAATGTGATATAGACTTGGATTATTCGGAACTTCCATTAAAGAATTATCAACTCTTTAATATGGATGTAAATCAAGATCATCTTGTATGTTAAATATTCTATATATATTCTATATATTTTCTTAAATAAAATTTTCAATTAACTTTCTTTAACTATTTGCTTTATTTTTTTCAGGGATCTTTATTTCCTGTCAACTCTGGATCCTTCTCTAAAAAATGTACATTAGCTTTGTATTTATAGTTAATTTGTATAAATATGGTAATTAAATTTCAAGGCTTGATATGTATATATTCCTTCCAAGTTAAAATGCTTTTATCATTCTATTTACAGGAAAAAAGATTATTATTTTCTATCCTATTATATTCTAAATAATGAAGAGCAAATTTCAAATTAAAAAACAAATATTAATCAAATTCAACCCAATTCAACTTTAATCTCAAATTAATTATAGTTGGTTAGATAAATTAATTTCATAAATAGTAGTATATAATATATATATATATATATATATATATTTACTACAGACGGAAAATACGTTTATTAAAATAAAAAATAAAAAAAAATAAAGAACTGAAAATTGATGTTTATATACATGAATTATGAAAATTGTTTGGCATTTTTAAACTTTCATCGGCTGAGAATTTTGCCATTAACATCGCCTACTAATTTTGGTCCATTTTATTCAACGACCATATGATGGTTTTCAAGGAAATTAAACACATATTACTATATAATTTTATCAAATTAAAAATTAATTAATGATTAAGTATTTAATTTGTATTATATATTTAAAAAAATTATCTTATAACATACCTTAAAATTCTCTTATTGAATCCATGAACCCCACTAAAGATTTTCTTATTTTAGTACAATTTTTCAACACATTTTGTAATATATACATATATGGTTTCTTTTGTTAGGTATAGATCTATCCAAATCAATGGATTAGATATATGATTTTTTTTTCCTGTTGACGGTTTCTTTTTGAATCTGGCAATGTGGGCATATTTTTTATAATATATATGATTTTCTGATTATATTAATTTTTCCCTGCAAGTCAAGAGATCGTGTTGCAAAATTAGAACATATATATTATGTATATATATGCTCAAAATAAACCATGGACTTGGTCATTAAACACTCAATCATTCTCAATTATGATTGTATTACGAGTTAATTTTCACAAGCATATTATTTTATTTTTAATTCTCTTTTATTTAAAATTATATTTACTTATTATATTAATGTAAAGAAAAAGTAATCACGTAACAGATTATCTTACTTTTGACTCTAATAGTTTCCAAATCGGTGTCCAAATTGACGAATCTCCTCGATTGTGCAAAGTACTAGTTACAACATGATATTGTGGAAATTTTTGATTTCAGATTAATTAGCTCATAGTTTTTGAATGGTTGCTCACATATGTAAACAAAAAAAATTTACATATTATAGCATTACCGAGATATAATATAATGAATAATTAAGTCCGTATTCTTCATCCTTACAGGTTCAGTTTCGATTTCTCCTAAAAAAAATTTAGGTATTTAATTACAAAATATTCAAGATTGATATTAAAAACTCCAAATTGAAAAATGCCATTTTAACATGTACTTGCATACCAAAAACATAGCTATTAAATCCTTATGGCCACAACACTATTACTTTCTTTCCTTTAGGTAGGTTGTACAGTCATTATCAAATTTGTTTCTCACAGTCTTATTGTCATCCTAATAAAATTTCATTAATACTAATAAGCGTTAGGTGTGAGTAGTTCGACACTATTATTTCTTAAATAAGAGATTATATATTCAATTCTTATAAATGGAATCACCACACATGAAAGCATTTTATCTCTTAATGGTCCGACTTTAATCTTAACCCAATGAAAAAAAAACCCATTAAATGTTTGTCTTGATTTTTTTAATTTCTGGTCTCAATTTTTTAATAACTTGCTCCTGTCAAATTTATACAATTAATTAACTTAATTTTGGGCAAAATATCGATGAATGGACATAGCCAATTTTTTAGTCCATGTGAATCACAAGTTTATGTGTTTATCTATTAATTAATGTAGAAAATACATTTAGAATATATAAAAAAGTGAAGTTTATATGCTTTCTTTATTTTCTAATTAACTTGTGCTTTTTGAGTTCTCATTAATTTTATGCTTAACTTTGTTTTTTTATTTTAATTTTAATATATTTTTGGACTCAATACTTACAGTATTCGCTAGAAAATGCCTAACTAATTGAGATATTCACATATCTTCTTTGTTTTTTGACTTTTAATTTTTGACTTAATTTTTTTCTTTTTTTTTTACATATTTAAATTTTGATTAATTTCATAGTTTAAGAGATTACTCCATTATTATTATTGACGCCAAATTTATTGCTTTTTCACTAATTACCTTTTACTTTAATACTTTTATGATTTTTTCCTGTTTCAAGTGATTTTACACTCGCATAACATAATAATTTATAAATAAAAAAATAACACCCTCCGCTATAGTTTTTAAAATTTTTACTTTTTTTATAAGAGATATTTTAGTCATTTTATTATAAATTTATGATAAATTAATTATATAAAATTTATAAAATTATAATAAATTGATGATAAACTTATTGTAAATTCATCATGAACTAATAAAAATCTAATATTTTGATAAATATTTTATAAATTTTGGTGTATTGATAAATAATTTATAAATATGTTAAATTTAATTTTTTTAAATTTTTATTATATTTTTTATAAAAAGCCCTTTATAAATTCAGTATTTTACTAATTACAAACATATTTAAACGTAAGTCCTGAAGACATTGTTTAACTCCCAAAAAAAAAAAAGCTTTAAATTTCATTTAATCGGTGCACGATCCTTTCACATCAAGCAAATAATATCAAAGTTATTTTCATATATGTATATTTATATTTATATATGATCATGACTCATGCACTAGATAGAAGGTTTTGTAATTAAATGTAAAGCAAATTAGAAAGTCAGCCATGGCAAGAAGGCTAAGCTCTCTCTTCTTTTCTTTCTTTCTTCTTCATAATCATCTTCTTCTTCTCATTTCAGCAACAAAATCTGAGCAAAACCCAAAAATAAATGTTCCTTTCTTTATCTTTGGTGACTCGTATTTAGATGCTGGAAACAACAATTATATAAACACCACAACTCTTGACCAAGCTAATTCTAGCCTTATGGAGAGACATTTTTCAAATTCCCTACCGGACGTTTCTCCTACGGCCGGTTGTTGTCAGATTTTATTGGTCAGATAAATCTTCTATACTTCTTCAAATCTTTCTTGTTAATTCTATCATATTATGTTAATGTATAATCTTGCACACTAATTGTTTTTTCATTTTTGTTGTAGCTGAATATGCAAATCTTAAATTAATTCCACCATTTCTACAACCTGGCATTGATCAATATTTCAATGGAGTGAACTTTGCATCCGGTGGAGGAGGAGCTTTGGTTGAAACTTTTAAAGGTGATGTAAGTATTGCAATGAAAACTATATCCTTTTTTTTTAGTATCACGAGGAATGGGAATATCGATCATAAAATTATTGTTCGTAAGAATCATACTTACCGCTTGATTTTATCTTGGCATGCTGAAAATTATTATTATTTTTTTAAATATTATATTAGAGAAGCAAAAATTGATCATGATTTTATTGTCTAGACAAGCTTACTATACTATGAAAATTATCTATCTATGGTACATTATAATTTTTTTTTAATTTTTCATAATAAATATATTGTTCTGTTCATGTTATTTAGGGAAATCTTTCTACTTATAGATTGCTGATCAATGCTACTTTTTTCTTTTTAATTTATTTTAATCGTCTTTAGAAAGCAGAGGATTTGTTGTAAATTTTCAAAAAACTTGGTTATGTGCAAAAACTTGTTGTAACTTTTCAAAAAACTTGGTTATGAAAAGAAAACAAATGGGAAAAGGTTAAAAGAGAAGAGGGATAGATAATTGATGAATCGGGGCTTTAATTATGTGCAAATTCATTTGTTTAAAAACCTGCATATATTAATACTAATTGACACAATTTTGTAGGTGATGTAAACTTAACTAGAGACAGTTTTTCTTTTTATTGGTTGGATGCACCTAACGTTTTGGGTGATTGGGTCCACTAGTTTTTGAATGGCATTGTGTAGCATGTTTGATGTGTCAAAATCAATGTTTTTAAAACCAAATTGGAGATGGTACTGGATTGATATTTATAATTCAATCCTTCTAGTCGGTTTTACTCATATTTAATAATATAATAATATTATAAATTTTTATTTTTATATATTAATAAAAAAATCTAAAAATATAAAAAAATTTAAAATAATAAAAATATATTTTATCAATTAAAAAATTTCACATATTAAATATAATACATATAAAAAATTAATCTAAATTTTTCTCTTATTTTGATTTAAAAATAACTTAATGTTAGAGAAAAAGTTCTATCTGATTAAGCCAGTTCGATTCGAATAGGCTAATTTTAATTATTTTTTATAATATTAATTTTTCAGTATTTTAAGCCAAATTAATCTCTGATTTCTAGTTTAATTGATCCGATCAACCGGTCTGGTCTAATTTTAAAATCACCAATTAAAATTAAAGATGAAAAAATTAGATTTTTTTATAAAATTGTTAAAAAAAATTTAAAAATATAAAATTTATTAGATTTTTAAAATATTTTTAAATTTATCTGTGATTAATTTATAAATATATCATATTCGTACATTTTATTATACATATGATAACTTTTATAAATTTATTATGAGTTTATCATATATATTTTTTAAAAATAATTAAAATATATTTGCTAAAATATAAATTTATTTATAAAATATGGTGATGAAAGGGTAATTTTTTTTAAAAAAATTTATTTGCTGGTAATTAAACATTGTCATGAATGAGATTTGAATTTAAAAAATTTTCGAAGATTTAGTCCATGAGTCTATAATTTTCTTTATTAATTATGACCTATAATCTGACTCATAACTAGATATACTTATGTTTGATTTAATAATATTTTGATGGTAAAATCCAATAAATTGAGAAAACAAAAGAAAATAAAAAAAGGAGAAGCACCCAAAATTTAGTGACATCTTCTCCCACGTCAATTTTCCCAATTTCAAATCAAAGAAAAAGACAGAACTTTGGATGGGTTAATGGCAATTAAAATGAACAAAGGATAAGGAACATGTCTTGTATGTCAATGAAAATGAAAGATTTCATTTACTACTGTGAAGAATAATGGCACCAAAATAGTCATGTCAATATTGTTGTTGTTGTTTTAGGTGATTGATCTCAATACACAATTGAGCTACTATAAGAATGTGGAGGAATGGTTGAGACACAAGTTAGGCAATAATGAGGCTAAGATGACAATATCAAAGGCTGTGTACTTATTTAGCATTGGAAGCAATGATTCCATGAGCCCTTTCTTGACTAATTCCACTTTCTTAAAGTCGTACTCTAATTCCAGATATGTTGCCTTTGTCATTGGCAACTTGACTACAGTAATCAAAGTAAGTTTCTTTTAATGTAATTTCCTTTTTATTTTGTCATATAGTTATATACTATGAAACATTGACACTTTAAATAAAGTGAAATATTCATGTCAAGCATTTTTCTGACAATGACATGTACTCAGGCACAAGTCTGACTCATATTGAACATGGTTCTATATATCATATTTTGTTATTTTTATTTTTTGGGCTTGAGAATGACATAGTTAAGATACACACAAGATACTGAGTGGATATGATATTGTCAATCTTACATAATATATTAGTAAATTACTAGCTAAATAATTATACTTAACTTTAATTATAAAGCTTAATCTTAATTATAAACTTTTTTTGGTCACTATTTTTTTAATTCTTTTTTATCACGATGACACATCTGTATCATATCATATTCTATTTTTTTTTTATCTATATTCATGCTTCATAGATTATATACACTCAATCCAACTAATTCTTACTTCTAAATCAATAAAAATCGGTTATATGAATTTTTTTTTCTTATTTAAAGTTGTTCTAGATTATATTTTCAGAAAAATGTAAGATAACAATGAAACTAAAATCAGTAACAGAATTTCTTTGATAATTATTAGTTTTGGCAGGAAATTTTTAAGGGAGGAGGTAGAAAATTTGCATTTATGAATCTACTAAAATTGGGTTGTCTTGCTGCTATGAGAATAATTAAACCTAATAACAATGGCAGATGCTTTAAAGAAGCTTCACAGTTGGCAACAATACATAATAAAGCTTTGTCAAAGATCCTTTTTAAACTTGAAAAGCAATTAAAAGGGTTCAGATATTCACTCTTTGACTTGAGAAGCAGCCTTCTAGAAAGAATGAAGCATCCTTCCAAATATGGTATGCACTAAAATCTAATCATTTCATTTCATTGATTGATATTATTGGGTTCTCAGTCAATAATTAATTATGTAAATGAATGCACAATAGGAAGAAGTAAAGAATAACCAAAAGAAGAAGAGACAAGATTTAACGTGGAAAACCCTCCAGTGCAGAGGGAAAAACCACGGGCCAAACTCCGAAATAAAAATTCATTAATTCAAAGAAATCAAGTACAACAAATTCTTAAGCAATCCTCACTTGACTACTTAAGATCACAAATAATAGAGAAAATATCTAAATACTTCTCTAGCAAATTTTTCACTCTTTGTATGATCACACCAAGAAACTAGAGAATAATTCTCTAATATTTATCTCACAAACTACTTGAAATCTTTTTCCTCTCTTATTTCTTCTCTCTTGTATTTTACTTGTGTATCTTGAAGTGAATAAGATGAAGGCTATTTATAGACCTTCAAATATGTGTTAACATATTAATTTGTGCCTAACTTATACCTAATTTTGACTATTACAATGGTGGCTAGAAAAATGTGTTAAACATTTTTTTCTTTTATAAAACCTAGTCAAAATTGTAAACTCACCAAACCCATTTAATTTTAATCTAGTCAAAATTGTAAACTTACCAAACTCATTAGTTTTAATTTAGTCAAAATTATAAACTTACCAAACCCATTAATTTCATGGGTTGGATAAATCAACAATCTCCCCCTTCAACTCATGGGGAGATGTTCACACATCTATTGCTCAATTACCATTCAGTCCCACCGTCTTGGTGCAAAACTAATGCTTGTCACGAGTCACCACTTTGGTCAACATGTCAGCCAGATTTTTGTCAGTGTGAATCTTCTTTAATAACATCTCTTGATTATTCACCACTTCACGAATCCAATGATATCTCACATCAATATGCTTAGTCCGACCATGGTATGTGGCATTCTTGCTCAAATCTAGAGCACTTTGACTATCACAATTCATCACATACTCACTCTGCTTCAACTCCAACTTTTCTAGAAATCTTTTCAACCAAAGCATCTCTTTACTTGCTTCAGTCATAGCTATATACTCTGCCTCAGTTGTGGATAGAGCAACACACTTTTGTAATTTGGACTGCCATGATACAGCTCCCCCTGCAAAAGTAAATACATACCCTGAAGTTGACTTCCTGCCATCAAGGTCACCTGCCATATCCGCATCTGTATATCCTTCTAGAATTGGTTTTGAGCCTCCAAAGCATAAGCACTTTTTAGAAGTACCTCTCAAATATCTGAGAATCCATTTAACCGCCTCCAAGTGATCTTTACCAGGATTCAAAAGAAACCTGTTGACTAAACCAACAACATGAGCAATATCTGGTCGAGTGCTAACCATTGCGTACATTAAACTCCCGACTGCAGAAGAATAAGGAATAACTGCCATTTCTTCCTTTTCTTTTTCTGTAGAAGGACAAAATTTCTTGCTAAGTACAAAATGATTAGCAAGAGGTGTGCTAACTAGCTTAGCATTCTTCATATTAAATCTGCTTAGAACCTGCTCAACATACTTCTCTTGTGACAGCCACAACTTCTTAGCTTTTCTGTCACGAGTAATCTGCATGCCTAAAATTTATCTTGCTGATCCCAAATCCTTCATATCAAAGGAGCCAAATAACTCCTTTTTCAAACCACTAATTATAGTAGCATCTTGCCCTATTATCAACATATCATCCACATAGAGCAAAAGAATGATAAATTTACCATCTAAAAATATTTTGAAGTACACACAATGATTTGCTTCTGTTCTAGTATAGCCATGACTCACCATGAAAGAATCAAATTTCTTATACCACTGTCTCGGAGCCTGTTTTAATCCATACAGACTCTTATTTAATCTACAAACCATGTGTTCTTTCCCTTTTACTTCAAATCCGTCAGGTTGCTCCATGTAAATTTCTTCCTCCAAATCACCATGAAGGAATGCAGTTTTAACATCTAACTGCTCAAGCTCAAGATCCAAGCTTGCAGTTAAACCAAGGATCACTCGAATAGAGCTCATCTTCACAACAGGAGAAAAAATTTCATCAAAATCAACCCCTTTCTTTTGATTGAAACCCTTTACTACCAAACGAGCTTTGTATTTTACTAGCTTCTCTCCATCCATCTTAAGCTTGTACACCCATTTATTCTTCAAGACTTTTCTACCTTCTGGAAGTTCAACAAGCTCATAAGTATTGTTCTTTTTTCAAAGAACTCATCTCTTCCTGCATTGCTTTTATCCAATGAGTCTTCTCTTTATGATTCTGAACTTCTTGGAAGCTTTCTGGCTCCCCCTCTTCAGTAACTGTTACATACTCAGAATTGAGATATTTGGTAGATGGATGATGTGTTATGGTTGACCTTCTGACTTGAGGTTCTTCTACAGTCTGGGGAGGAAGAGGTTGCTCTTCCTGCTTAACATCATCATCAGTATCAACTGGTACTGGCATGTCATTAATCCCATGTTCTTCAAGCAACTCTCCTTCATCTGTGACATTTCTCATTGAAGGAGAAATTAATACTGGAAGAGGAATATCATCACTACTTATAATTTTCTCTGATTGCTCAGAGTCCAACAAGGTCTTGTGTTCATGGAAGATTACATCTCTGGATCTGATTACTTTCTTCTTCACTGGATCCCATAACTTGTATCCAAACTCTGCATCTCCATAACCCAAAAATATGCATGGAACAGCTCTATCATCAAGTTTCTGTCTTTACTCCTTAGGTACATAGACAAAAGCCTTGCATCCAAATACCTTCAAGTGAGAGTAAGCAACCTCCTTTCCAGACCATACTCTCTCAGGTACATCAAAATTCAAAGGAGCTGATGGAGAACGATTCATCAAGTAGCAGACAGTATAGAGTGCTTCACCCTAAAATGGCTTAGGAAGTTTAGCCATTTTCAGCATGGATCTGACTTTTTCTAAGATAGTTCTGTTTGTCCTTTCAGCTACACCATTATTCTGTGGAGTGCCAGGAACTGTCTTCTCATGCCTGATTCCATGCTCTAAGCAGTAATTTGCAAACTCCTTTGAAGTGTATTCACCTCCATTGTCACTGCGAAGGCACTTTAAGGATGTTCCATTTTCTCTTTCCACCATTGCATGGAAATGCTTAAAACGCTGAAGAGACTGATCTTTTGATTTTAGAACAAACACCCAAACCTTTCGTGAAGCATCATCGATAAAAGTAATAAAATATCTACTACCTTCTAAAGTTTCCACATCAATGGAACCACATACATCAGAGTAAACTAATTCAAGTACATTATTTTCCTTTCAGATGAACTACTAAAAGATACCCTATGTTGTTTGCCATACAAGCAATCATCACAAGGGTTTAGACTCATACCTTTGGCAAAGGGAATGAGAGACTTATTTGCCAAAATTTGCAACCCTTTTTCACTCATATGGGCCAGCCTCTTGTGCCACAAGTCTGGTAAAGCATTATTTTCACTTGAGTCTTGTAGAGTGTATAACACAATCTACCTTTGGCAATTACAATTGAGCCTTTGGTGAGTTTTCACTTTTTATCACCAAAGATATTGTAATAACCATCTAGATCCAGAACATGAGTAGAAATTAAATTCAGACGTAAATCTGGTACATGTCGTACATTCTTTAGAGTCAACGTGTAATCAATATTTGTCTGAACACAAACATCACCAATACCTACTATATCTGCATAGATTGTATTGCCCATCTTTACTATGCCAAAATTACCTGCTTTGTATACAGTAAAGATGTCTCTCCTTGGTGTAGCATGGTATGATGCTGCAAAATCAATAACTCAATCCATGTCAGAACTAGTAACCTTGTTATGCTCCTCAATAATGGAGAGTACAACTATCTCTTCATTATCATCAGCAACAGTTGCAGTAGTATTCTGATCATCTGCCTTCTTTTGATTTTTCTCATCATTTTGTTCCCTTTTCCAAACTTTGCAATTTCTTTTCATATGTCCCTCCTTGCCATAGTGATAACAGCTGAATTTCACTTTCGATTGTGATTTGCCTCTTGATTTATAATGCCCTTTGAGACCTCTGCTTTTACTTCTACCTCTGCTCTTTGTAGTTGTAACAAGAGCTTGTGAAGTATTAATGCCCATATCCTTTCTTCTAGTCTCCTCATTGTAAATATTGTCCTTTACAAATGATAAAGACAAAACACCGCTTGAAGCAGAGTTACTGAGAGACACCACCAAGGTCTCCCAACTATATGGCAAGGAACTCAAGAGCAATAATGCTTGCAATTCATCATCTAGGACTATCTTCATGATGCTCAACTGATTTACTAGTTCTTGAAACTCACTCAAGTGTTCTGCAATGGATCGTCAATCTCTTAGTTTTAAATTCACAAGTTTTCTAATGGAAAAAACTTTATTCTGAGCACTTTTTCTCTCATACATGGTTTCTAAATCTTTCCATAATTTTTGCGCATCAACTTCTTTGCTTATATGATGGTAGAAACCAATTCCTGATTTTTTCATAACTCAGTGAAAATGGCGAGAGTCCAGCAATGCATCTCAGTCATTATTAATTCCTCTGAGCAGCAGCTGTTCGATCAAAATGATATTGGTAATGAAGCAGTCTCATTTTTCAAAGAATTATTTTTCTCTGACTCCATTCATCATGAACCGGCCTTGTTGGATTTACTTACTCCTGTTATATCTGATGAGGAGAACTCTACTTTATTAGCTATTCCGTCTGATGGTGAGATTAAATCTGCTGTATGGCAACTTGACCCCTCTAGTGCTCTAGGTCCTGATGGAACCTTCTTTAGAGCATGCTGGGATTTTTTAAGCTGGGATGTGTGTAGTGCTATTAAGGAATTTTTCTTGGGGATTCCGATCCCGAGAGCTTTTGGTAGTGCCAGCATCATTCTTATTCCCAAAGTGCAAAATTCGGATCGATTTGCTCAATTTCGTCCTATTTGTCTTGCTACATTTATTAGCAAAGTGTGTACAAGATTTCTTGCTAATAGGATATCTCATCTCATGCATAAATTAATTTCCAGTGAACAAGCTGGTTTTATGAAAAATCGCTCTATTCATCAGCAGATTCTTTTAGCCAATGAGATGATTCATGATCTTGATAAGAAGACTTGAGGTCATAATTTAGCTATTAAATTGGACATGGCAAAGGCCTTTGATCGAGTTGACTGGGGTTTCTTGAAGGCAGTCTTACTCCGTTTTGGTTTCTCATCGAGATTTGTGGAGATTATTATGGGTAATCTTTCAGCCACTCACCTATCTGTTATTATCAATGGTCTGAATTACGGATTTTTCAAGCCTCAGCGGGGAATCAAGCAAGGTGATCCCTTATCGCCCCTTATTTTTATATTGGCTTCTGAATGCTTCTCGAGAGGTCTTAATTCTCTTATTTTTCAAGGCAAGATAATTCCTTATAAGACTCGCCGTTATTGCCCTGTGGTATCTCATCTCGCTTTTGCGGATGATTTATTGTTATTTTTCAATGGCGAAATTCGTATTATTAGGAATCTCAAGAGATTTTTGAACTTATATTAGTCTGCTTCTGGATAGTTTATTAATTTTGATAAAAGCTCGTTCTTCTGCTCGAAAAGGTGCCCGACTTCCAAGATTCGTAAGTATGAGGAGGTTCTTGGGATTCATCGTAAACATTTGCCTTTTACCTATCTTGGAGCTCCAATCTTTCAAGGCATTAACAGAGCCCCATTCTGTCAGGATATTCTGGCTAAAGTTGATCATAAACTTCAAGGTTGGTCTAAAAAACTCCTCTCACCTGGAGGTCGTTTACTTTTAATAAAGCATGTTCTCACTTCAATTCCAATTCATCTATTGGGAGCCATATCTTTTCTGAAATCCATCATATCTGCCTTGGAAAAAAAATTCGCAGATTTCTTTTGGAGCACGGACTCAGCTACTAGAAAGCGTCATTGGGTTCGATATGATCAATTATGTCTACCTATCTCTGAAAATGGTTTGGGACTAAGATCTTTTCATTCCCTCCAGCGAGCATATTCTGTTAAGCTGCTTTGGTCTTATTTGGTTAATGACTCCTCTTGGTCTCGTTACATGCATGCCAAATATCACAGAGATGGGAGCTGGTCTTATGTTCAAGCTGATTCATCTTCTTGGAAATGAATCTGCCAGGCATTCCATGAGTATTCAAATCACTTTATGCTTGAAGTGACACCAGTTGCTTGGAAACATCATTTCTCAGGTATGTTCAGCTTGGCTTCGGCCTATAATGTTGTACGCCCTCATAAACAACTATCCTTCTCAAGCAGTATGCAATGGGACTCTACAATTCCTTTAAAGTATTCAGTCCTTGGATGGCGTATTATTAATGGAACCTTGCCTTTACCTTGCCGACTTCAGAAAATTGGAATTCACATTGCCTCAATTTGTCCTTTTTGCATGGATGGGGCAGCCTCCTTTGATCATATATTTTATCTATGTCCATGTATTCAGAAGATTTGGTTGTACTTTGGTGCACATTTGATTCCAGACATTCATCGAAAATGCTGTCTCCAGCTCGAGCTTATGAAGTGGTGGCTGTCATTCTCAGCTAAATCTACTAAAGGGAGGCTGGCGAGATTTGTTTTGCTCTATATTCTCTACTCAATATGGGTTGCCTACTGGCGAGTTACATGGGGCAATGAAGCCTTCTATTTCCCTCAACTCTATAATTATATCTGCTCTGCCATTCTTAGTTGGGGCATTGGTAACTCTAAGGCAAAGTTTGCTAAACCTGTGCCTGAATTCGAGAGCTTTCTTCCAGTAGGATTTGGCAAAGGTTGTCTAAGACCAAGGCTGGTTCAATGGTTAAAGCCGCCTCCCAACTTTATTAAGTTGAACATAAATGCTTCATTCACTGCAAATATGTCTTCGAGAGGAGCAATTCTCCGATCACACACCGGTCATTTTCTTCACGGTATGTCTTTTGTATTTCAAGCTCCTGATGCTCTTAATGCGGAAGCCCTTGCTCTTCAAATGGCTATTCGATGGTGCATGAATGCTGGGTTTACAAATCTCCAGGTTGAAACCGATTCTAAAGCACTAGTGGATATCCTCTCTTCCTCCCAACCTGTTCATTCTGCTTCGCTTCTGTGGAAAACAAAAGAAATCTTCATAGCCTCTTCATTCTCACTTCAACACATCTACCGAGAAGGAAATCAGTCCGCCCATTATTTTGCCCTATATGCTCGCTTGCACAATGCTAACTGTTCGTTTCATTCATTTATTTCCTTGCCAAGATTTTTAAGAAGCGTTTTGCTATCTGATTGTATGAGCCCATTTATACGCTATCAATAATTTGATTATTTTAATAAAACAGCGGGTTGTTTGATTTAACTACCATGCATCCAGTCTCCATCGCTGGTGCTGGTTTTTAAATTAAACAATTAGGTTTTCTTCTGATAAAAAAGAATAAAATCTACCCACTGTTGAATAGTACCGACAGTTTTTCTGGGCATCTTCTCCCAATCATCATCTGATTTTCCGCTTGGCTTATTCGATCCTAATTTTATAGGATCATACAGGTCCTTACAATAGAGAAGGTCCTCCATCTTCGACTTTCAAATTAAATAATTTAAAGCCAACAATTTAATCATGGTGCCTGCGAATTCCTCCATTCTAATTTACACAATTAATTCTACACTAAAAGAACCGGACTCTGATACCACTTGTTGGGTTCTCAGTCAATAATTAATTGTGTAAATGAATGCACAATAGGAAGAAGCAAAGAATAACCAAAAGACGAAGAGATAAGATTTAACGTGAAAAACCCTCCAGTATAGAGGAAAAAATCACGGGCCAAACTCCGAAATAAAAATTCACTAATTCAAAGAAATCAAGTACAACAAATTCTTAAGCAATTCTCACTTGACTACTTAAGATCCCAAATAATAGAGAAAATATATAAATACCTCTCTAGCAATTTTTTCACTCTTTGGATGATCACACCAAGAAACTAGAGAATAATTCTCTAATATTTATCTCACAAACTACTTGAAATATTTTTCCTCTCTTATTTCTTCTCTCTTATATTTTACTTGTGTATCTTGAAGTGAATAAGATGAAGGCTATTTATAGGCCTTCAAATATGTGTGAACATATTAATTTGTGCCTAACTTATGCTTAATTTTGACTATTACAATAATGGCTAGAAAAATATGTTAAATATTTTTTTCTTTTCTAAAACCTAGTCAAAATTGTAAACTCACCAAACCCATTTAATTTTAATCTAGTCAAAATTGTAAACTTACTAAACCAATTAGTTTTAACTTAGTTAAAATTGTAAACTTACCAAACCCATTAATTTTATGAGAGCCAATTTTTTTTTTTGGAGCTTTAGCTTTTAGTTAGCCCATTTTAAGCATGGGGTTTGTGGGCACAACAGTGCTACACAAGCCGAGAGAATGATGAAATTCTTATTTTATGAGTAAAAGCTGGTAAGGTTTGGTAAATGCCTGACCTTTAGCGATTTTTTTTTTAAATTATTATAAAAAAATTTACAACTTTTAAGCAGAAAGCATAGATCACCATGAACCTCTAAAAAATAATTATATTCTGATGGCGGGGTTAACTCCAAATTTTAGTTATTTTAGTCTATTTAATTTTTTTTGTCTATTTATTATTAAAGATTAACAAAATAACACACTGTAGAATATTTTTTTTATATAAAATTAAAGTTATATTGTGGGTTTTTTCTGTTAGTATACATAGCTTACCTATGTGTTACGTATGTGGATTTTTTCAATTGCTTATATATATACATATACATATATACATATATATATATATATGTATATATATGGCCCTGGAGTAAACCCAGCAAGCGAAGCGTTTAAAACAATCCACCTTCAAGGGACAATCAAAAAATGAAAAAAAATATTAATAGTATGTATAAAATATTATATACAGACAATGAGAAAAAAATTATATATATAGGCAATAATAGAAAGCACATAGGTAAGATATATATATATATATATATTTTATACATACTATATAGCGACCCAACCTACTAAGGGAAGGTCGCGGGTTCGAACCCCCACAAAATATATTTTCTGGGGTTTGAACCTTTTTAAAAAATATATATATATATATATAAGTTTTATACTGAATCAGTATTTTGATTAAGTTGGAAATGGTTTTGAAGGTTTCAAGGAAGGGAAGGAAGCATGCTGTGGAACAGGGGAGTCTAGAGGGATATATAGTTGTGGAGGGAAGAGAACAGTGAAGGAGTTTGAAGTTTGTGAAAACCCAAATGAATATGTGTTTTGGGACTCTTATCATCTCACTGAAAAGGCTTACAAACAATTGGCAGATCAAATGTGGAGTGGTTATGCTAATTCTCTTACTGTTGTTGGGCCTTACAATTTGAACCAACTCTTCCATTATTATTGATGTTTAGACCAATATTTGATTATGCTTGCTTTCAAGTACACATCTTTTTTTTTTTTTACTTTTATTTTTATAAGAGTTTGATAAAAATTGCTGCTTTGTTTCTTTTGCACATTACTAATTAAACTATTCATTTGAAGAAAGTAAAGAAACAGATCAACATTTCAGGAAATTTACGGAGATTGGATGAACTACTAGTTATGAAGTTTCCTTACCCATTTCTTCAAATGGATTTGCATGTTCTGATTAAAATTGTAAAAGGGTTTATTGCAAAAATATTATGTAGTGGAGCTTAAAATATCACCAGGCTTTGCAATCTTAAAGCTCTACAAGATAAGGTTATATTATCACTATTTAATAATAGCCACGTATATTTATTAAAGAAAAATCGAATATTAACTTTAGTTATCTACGATATAAGTTAAATAATATAATATAAGTGGAAGAATCTCATATATACAGTTAATTAAACCAGTTAATTTTAATATAATTAAGCATGGCAATTTCAAGGTTCTCTTATCATTTCATGATTTTCTTTACATTTCTTCTCATCCCTGAAACTAGCAAGCGTAATAATGTTGCCTTGTTCATCTTTGGAGATTCATTATTTGATGCTGGTAATAATAACTACCTCCAAAATCCTGCCGGCCGTGCTAATTTCTGGCCGTACGGAGAAACATTCTTTAAGCATCCCACGGGAAGATTCTCCGACGGTCGAATAATTGCAGATTTTATTGGTATGTAAAACACCTTCTTTAAAAAACACCTTCTTTAACATTTTTCCCATTCTTGATTTTATTAAATTATTTGAAAAGTTTGATTTCTTTCTGGATTTTTTTTTATTTGTTGCAGCTGAGTATTTGAGATTACCATTAATTAGACCATACCTGCAGCCTGGTAACAATCAGTTCATAAATGGAGTGAATTTTGCATCAGGAGGAGCTGGTGCTCTGGTTGAAACTTTTCAAGGACAAGTATGGCACTTTAATTAAGTTTAAATTCCTGGTTTTTGTATCAATTGGTTTGATTTCTGCAATTTAATTAAACCCTTTTAATTAAATAGGTGATAGACCTTAAAACTCAGCTTAGTTACTTCAAGAAAGTGGCAAGGAAGCTAAGGCTTGAACTGGGTGATACAGACACAAAGGCCATATTGTCCACGGCCATTTTCTTATTCAGTATTGGAACCAATGATTATGCAATACCTTTCTTCACAAATTCCACTTTACTTCATAACTACTCCAAAAAAGAGTTTGTTGGGATGGTCATTGGCAACATAACCACTGTGATTCAAGTAATTAATTACATTCTTTAATTGTTCCTTAATTTGTCTTTAAAATTACTTGCAGTTTATGGTAATATTAATTACAGTTTGGTGCATGCGTCAGGAAATATACAGAAAAGGTGGAAGAAAATTTGGGTTTATAAGCTTGGCTAAATTGGCTTTAGTACCTACAATTAGAGCACTAGAACAGAACATTCCTGGTGAAGAACTTGCAGTTTTAGTTAAAGAACATAATAAGAAGCTTCTGAAGAAACTTAATAAGTTGCAGAGACAGCTTGAAGGATTTAAGTATTCATATTTTGATGGCTACACTTCATCATCTGATATAATTAACAACCCTTCAAAATATGGTAAGTACGTAAGTTCTATATATTTATATATATAAATTCTTTTAATGAGTGTAAACACATGGTATTAAAGTCAATGGTTTGCCATAGACGAGTATGGAAACGGTAATAAGATTCCATGATTCAAGCATATGTTCCATGTAAATGGGCTTCTTGAGGCCAACAAAAGTGGCACTCAATAAATTATTTATATATATAATCTGATTTATTATTTGCTGAATTAATTAATTGTGATTTATGAAGGGTTTAAGGAGGCAAAAATGGCATGTTGTGGCACTGGCCCATATAGAGGACTTGATAACTGTGGAAAAGTAGGATCAGGAGGAGTAAAAGAATTTGAATTATGTGAAAATCCAAGTGAATATGTGTTTTTTTGATGGAAGTCATCCCACAGAGAAATTAAACAGTCAAATTGCAGAGCTGATGTGGAGTAGTGAAAGCCATGAGCTTGCAAAGCCTTGCAATCTTAAAATGCTAGTTGTTGCATAGCCAGAAATACTAATTTCCTACTTGTTTTTTTTTTTTGTTTGGTTAATTATGAATTGTGGTTTCTGTTGCACCCTTTGTCTAATCTTGAAAAACATATTATTAAATAATTATTAAGCCCAAGAAAATTATAGACGGACAGATTGAATCTTTGGAAAAATTAGCACTTCCCAAACTCAAGATAGGCTCAAATGCATTTCCATTGGACTGAATATAAGCACAATATTTTGTAATTTTTTTATTACACAATATTTTTGTATTTTTTTGTTTTTTAGGTTATTTTTGAAAGTTTCTTATTTTTTAACCGTAAAAAAATAAAAATAAAAATTCAAGTAGTTAATTTTTTAATTATTTACATCTATAATAATTTATTGGGTGGAAGAAGACATGCAATATCCTAATTGATGATGCTTGCCTTTGGCACAAAATTAATCTTTTAGCACATACATACAATTATCAAATTATATAATATTAATGTTATTTTTTAGTTTAAAAAAAAGATATTTTTAGAATTGTCAAATTTGGATTTGTCTTTGAGATTCATTGTCAATTTATAAAAAATAAAAAACTATCATACTCTTCTTCTTCTTCTTTTTTTTTTTAAATTTACGTACTCCAAAATGAAAATCACCAAAATTACAAGATATATTTTTTGGTATTTTTCTTACAATTATTTATAAGAGTGTTTTATTTTAATTCTTTAATTAATTAATTGATGTAACACCCCGATACCCTATATAAGTACTATACATATACTTAGTATACATACAGTAAGTATATAAAGTATAAGGATGTCACTTTTCGTTATCTTTTAAAAACCTGCAACAGAGTTCAAACCATAATACGTTAATTTAAATAACATTTACAAAATCATTATCTTTATCAAAACTCCATTTATACATATAAATACTCTCTCACCAGAAATACATCATAATTAAAAGTTATACATGTATGCATTACTCTCTAGTTGGTCTCGACAAACTCTTATTCTTCTCGTGGCATAACAGCTGGACTTTCAGATCAACCGCATATCCACCTGCGCGATTACACAACCGCGCTAAGCCCGAGAGCTTAGTAGTACAATATAAAATATAAACATACATTAGAGAAATTCTAACATATAATAATACTATATTCATTCCATATACCATTAGTTCTTATCATGTTTTTCTCTTTTTAATTTGCACCTTTCATATATCTCGACTAATTTCATATATTATGTACATATATACATACCATTATCACCAATTCCAACCCGTCACTAATACTCACAATCAATTTATCAATACACACATTATACATCATACCAATCATGAATCACATTTTCGATGAAGACAATCATTATCACCAACCACAATTCATTAATAGTATCCACATTGACAACAAAGACAGACTCGGGCCCAAAAGACACTAATATGCTATTCGACTTTCAGAGTTAATGCTTTGGTTTTATTATCACATTTATCAATATCATAATCCCAACTAGGCTTCAAGGATTAGGTTCAACCAAGCTTCAAGGGGAACAAAGCATGCTAAGTCTCAACCCAACTTGGCTTCAAGAACCAATCCAACCTAGCTTCAAGGGTTGTAACATCTCAATTAGGCTTCAAGGACTAGACCCAACCAAGCTTCAAGGGGAGTAAAACATGTTAAACTTCTACCCAACTTGGCTTCAAGGATCAAGCCCAACCTAACTTCAAGAGATTGTTACTATCATTAGGCATGCCACCAACAACAAACTCTGAAAATGGAATAACACATTAGTCACACAATTCATTTATTATCTCATTATCCATTTCATTCTCAAATGAATCATCATCTAGGCAAACATGCCTCATTTATCACAATTGAATCATCATAGCCAATCACAATGGCTTCATATCACATTTGAATTATCATAGCCAATCACAATGGCTTCACATCACATTATATCTCAAATCACCTTTCATATTTCATCATTGATATATGCAATATCAATTACATTAACTAAACAAACACATCATTATTCAATCATATCATCTAGGCATGCTTCAATCATATTATTCACATCATTATAAATTGCATTGTACATACCTTTTTGAATGATCCTCATCTCTTTCACCCTCAAGAATTACTCCCACCAAGCTATACATAATCAATTACTTCATCATCTTCTTCACATTTTACATATAGCATCATTGATGTAACATTGCAAAGTACATTATTCATATAACATATAACATTGTTCATATAGTATCATATGCATCATTAATATCATCAAATGTATGCTATAAATCTTAACATCATATGAATGTATGTTCCACATATATTTGTTTAGGTCATTCTTTGTTTTCAAAGGGTTTAGAGTGTTTATGTTTAGGTTTAGGTACAACAAGACCTTTGAGGACTCAAAACAATGTGAGAAAAGTAACAAACAATCACAGTAGCTAACACCATCAAGGGACACGGCCAAGCTTGTGGCCGTGTCTCTCAATTACAATTCAAGCCGAGGCAGACACGGGCAAGGGAACATGGCCGTGTCTCTCAACAAAATTCAGGCAGTGGCAAACATGGGCAAGGGACACGGCCAAGCCAGTGGCCGTGTCTCTCCAAAATTCATCCAACACGGCCAAATTTCCTTCAACTTGGCCGTGTCTCCCAAAAATATTAAGTCTTGGCCGTGTTCCTTCTTTGGTTTGGCCGTGTCTCACATAAACAAAACCCTAAATGTGGCCAAAACTCTTTTAAATTGCATTTAAACTCATTGTGCACAACATAGCCTCAATCAAATTGATATAATCAATGTTATTAACACATATTCATCACAATATTCACATAACACTATATCAACCATACAATCAATTACTTATCACATCCAACCCTAAACCAACATCAATCTTCTTCTTTTAATACCAACATCCACTCAACTTACCATATTCAAACAAAACCAACACCAATAATCCATCATCATCCTCACAATTAACCATATTTACAACATCTAAAATTAATTCAACATATCTATAACTTTAATCTTTCATTAATATTACCATCACACACCAACCCTAACAAAACCAAACTCAAACAAGAGGAATCAACACAAAGAATTTAATACTTACTTGAATATCTTGACAAATCTTCAATCTCTATCTTCAATTCTCTCAAAACCCTAAGGTTTTGATGAAGATCATCACCTCTCTCTAACACTCTCTTTCTCTCTCTCGTGCAAGAACCAAAAAGGAGAAGAAGAAGAAAGAAAATATCTTTTTCCCTTTTTCCTCTTCTCACGATAACCATATATATATATATATATAATAATAATTATAATAATTTCCAAAAATCCTCTACCACACCTTTCTCTTCTCTTGACTTTCTTTTGACCAACTTATATGTTATATATATTAACATATATACAACATATACATTCCATTAACACAATCATTTCCTTTGCAAAAACATATATACATTTAATTCAAATCAACCATCAATTGAATTTAAAACTTCTAGGGCACACTTAGGGATATTACAATTGAAGTGTTTCCTCAAGTTCATAACTTCTACAATTAAAACAATACATTTGGATTACAACTGCCTTTTTTGTTTTTTTTTTTCCACCGCAAAAGAATTCGATTTGGAAATGAGAAATGAGAATTATCTAAATCAAAAGTCAATTTAATTTAGATATAATATTATAAGTCGTAGACATGATAAACAAAACTTCTATTAATTAAGAATTAACCACAAATGTTCAACACAAATTATATATGATAAAAAAAACTTGAAAATGACTTCTTTTAATCTTAATCTTTAATATTCTACAACTAAGAAATTATATTGCTGTACATACAGACCCATTAAGAAATACAAACTCATTAAGAAATAAAGTGCTCTATTTCAAATTTTAAAATTACTCCACATCTGAAACATGAATGCGAATTTTTTGAATAAAAGAGAAAAGATACTTATCATCCCATATCACCGCCTAAAAATTGAAAATGACCTGGTAAAAATAACTTCTTTCTTTATTTCAATTATTCAAAATTTCAACTTACACGTTTTTTGTTTTACTTCCTAATAGAATAAAATAACAATCAGATCACTCAATCCATTTTTAATATATATTTGATACAATGATATACGCATTTTAAATTTAAGATATATATATATATATATATATTATAATTTGGATTTTTCCATTGAAGGATCCATATATACACTACTAATTTGATATGCAGAGAAGCACTTAAAGAATCTGATGTTTAGAAAAAAAAAATGGCGAGTTTAGGATCTCATATTTATGTTTTGCTTTCCTGTGTAAGTTTTTTCACCCTACCTTGCAGCCAAAGTAATCTATTGTCCCCAAACAATCATGTTGGCTTATTCATCTTTGGAGATTCAATATTTGATGTTGGAAACAATAACTTTCTGAAAAATGCTGGTTTCCAGGCAAATTTTTAGCCATATGGTGAAACATTCTTTAATTATCCCACTGGAAGATTTTCTGATGGTCGATTAATTCCAGATTTTATTGGTAAGACACCCCTTTTTTTTGTTTGATTTGGTTATGCACCTTTGAGCTTGCAAGAAAGACTAAAGCCCCCCTCTATATTATTAATAGTGATTTGGTAATTGCATCATAATTTCCGGAAAGTTAACTACCATATTTATTTGCAAATAATTCATATAAAATAAAATATTTATTTTATCAAACTTTATTGACTAGTTGGTAAAATATTTTACATAGGAGGAGTAGAAAAAAATATTTCATTATGAAAGGAGATTGATAAGTTAGGTCCCATGTTTTATTTTAATTGTCAAATTTCACACGTGAACCAATCATAAAAGTAGTTTAGATATTACTCAAATTTTTTTAGTAAGGTTATAACCAAACAAGTTAATATTTTTTTCTAATCTACTTTTCTAGTATTTTGTTGCATCTTTCAAACATTATAATATAATTTTTTCCAATAAAATATAATCTCAGTAATATAACTCTATAATTAAAATACAGTCTTAGTAAATTAGTTTTTCTGGTAATCTATCAAACCCATACAAGTATATGTGCTTTTTTTTTCTCCCACAATCTTGAGGAATAAATTGTGAATAAAATATGATTTCTTGTATTGAACTACTTTATAATAGTATAAATTAATATAGAAATACCCTCCACCTTAGTAACATAAAAAATTTAACTTCTTAGAGTTGGTGCTCTTACTCTACTTAGTCTGAACAATGACTATTAACATATAGAACTGTGTTTATATAAAATATTAATAATATAAATTGGATAGTTGACACTTAAAGAGAGTGTTGAACTATTCTATAAAATATAAATTATGACCTTTTACAAAATTGCCAAAAAAATTATAAAATTTACCATAATCTTAAAATATTTTTAAATTTACTTTTTTTTATTATTAATTTATAAATTCACTAGATTTGTATATATAGTATATACAATTTTTTTTTTGTAACGAGGAACTCCTGCTTGGCAAGGCTCTCACACCCTTTCAGAGCAAAACTCGGTCATCAAACAAGGTAAATTCTGAGGGAGCTAGTCTAGTAATTTATCGTCAAGTCTCTCTACTTTAATTCGGGCTTATACAAGAGCTCCATCTATGGCGCAACAATACATATTATTTAAGAGGTCTAATTCAATATATACAAAAAATTATTATGAGTATATTATAAATATGACAACTTCTATAAGTTTATTTGAGTTTATAATTATCTATTTTTATAAATGACAAAAAAGCCTTGGTAAAAGATGTAAAAATCCAAAAATATCCTATAAGAAGTGTAAAAATATGATGAAAATCTAAAAAGAAAATTTTTCAACCTATGGAGAAATTAAACAATACAACCGTCATTTTTAACTAAGCATACTAGTTAGAATAATAAATTAATTATATAATTAAAAAGAAAATTTTAATATGAAAAAATTAACATCCTTTTTTTTGTAGCTGTGTATATGAAGCTACCACTACTTCCATCTTATTTACAGCCTGCTAGTCATGATCACTACTACACATATGGAGTGAATTTTGCATCAGCTGGAGCTGGTGCTTTTGTTGAAACTCGTCAAGGAATGGTTTGTGATCATCTTTGACACATGAACACTGGATCCTTTCACAAGAATTACAGGTAAAACATTATTTAGTATTTAATTACATTCTTCCCCTTTGCCTCTTGTAGGTGATAGACCTTAAAACGCAGCTTGATTATTTCAAGAATGTGAAGAAACAGATAAAGGAGAAGATAGGCAAAGATGAAACTAACACATTAATATCCAAATCCCTTTATTTATTCAGCGTTGGAGGCAATGATTACGTCTCACCTTTCGCCACCAATTCCACCGTATTCCAGTTGTAATCGAATGAGGACTTCGTCGGAATGGTTATTGGCAACCCCACATTTGTCATCGAAGTAATGCTTCTCATTAATCAATTCTATGGATATATTTATTTTTTTATTCTTTCCAAATTTTTAATTTAGATATTATAAGAAAAATGAGAATTAGCACCAGATAAATTATCACAAATTTTCAAAAATTAGTGAAGGACAACTGACGACTATAACGATTCTAAATGTCGCTTAAAATTTAACTACGGATTTTTCACGTAATTAGCACTGATTAGGGTTTTAATTTTTTGTCCTTATGGACCAGAGACAACAGTTGTATGTTTTATGTTTCAGGAAATATATAAGAATGGTGGAAGGATATTTGGGTTTGTAAATGTAGGGCCGTATGGTTGTGTACCATATACAAGGGTGTTGTTTTTTGGCTATTTATCTATTATGAAAATTGATTAATCAATTTTAGGGTCAAAATAGAAAGTGCCTAATTTAGGAATTGAAAGTCAAAAATAGGATGTGCCTAACTTAGGTAAATGAAAGTAAAAAATGGAGGTGCCTAATTTTCACCAACCATTTTTGAAGCCTATATAAACCCTTAGCTCTCATTTAGAAATGTATCACAAAATTAAGTCTTCTCTCTTTCCTTTGTAATTCTTCTTTGATATTAGTAAAATTATTTTGATGGTATCCGAGGACGTAGGCAAAATTGGCCGAACCTCGTTAAAGTTTGATGTTCTCTTTATTAATTACTTAATAGCTATTTTGGTATAGTTGTGGTGGTATTTTGTGTTAGTGATTATATGTCTAGGAAAATTCTGTCCAAGGAAATACTTGGTATTTAAGAGTGTTCATTGTGACCCATCTCTCTTTCTTGGAAATTTTTCTGGTATAATTGTTGGTGCAATTGTTTATATACTATACATATTATTGGTAGAAAATTAATCCAATTTCCACAACAATTGGTATCAGAGCCAAGGTTTTCTGAGTATGCTCTGTGGTTGCAGCCTAGTCTGATCTTCCACATCAGAAAAGATTTTCTTGGATTATTTGTATTCTGCATTTGTTAGCTATTAAATAATTTTTTGAAGTAGAAATGACAGACGAATCAGGCAAATCATCCACTCCAAAGGAGACAGCATCCACTTCGTCAATTTGGTCAAGGACTGCTGTGTCAAATGCTAGATTTGCAGTGGAGATTTTTGATGGTACGGGTTATTTTGGTATATAGAAAAGTAAGGTTCTAGACGCTCTCTTTCAGCAAGGTCTAGACATTGCCATTGAAGAAGAGAAACCAGAAAACATTGATGAAAAAAATTGAAAAATCATCAATCGTGTGGCTTGTGGTACAATTCGATCGTGTCTTTCTAGAGAACAGAAGTATGCGTTCTCTAAGGAAGTTTCCGCAAGTAAATTGTGGAAGGCATTAGAGGAAATTTTTTTGAAGAAAAGCAATCAGAACAAGCTTCATATGAAGAAGAGATTATTTTGCTTCACTTATGTTCCTAGTACCACTATGAATGAGCACATCACCAATTTTAATCAGCTGGTAGCTGATTTGATGAATTTGGATGTGACTTTCAAAGATGAAGATTTGGCTTTAATGTTGTTGGAGTCCCTTCCAGAGGAGTTTGAGTTTCTTGAAACAACTCTACTCCATAGAAAGGCTGAAGTAACTCTCTTTGAAGTAACTGATACACTATACAGTTACGAACTACGGAAAAAAGACAAAAAAGAGAGTTCAAGTGGAACAGCAGAAGCATTAATAATGAGAGGTCGCTCTCAAAGCAGGAAGAGAGAAAAGAAGGGGAGATCAAAATCCAGACCAGCTAAAGATGAATGTGCCTTTTGCCAGGAGAAAGGGCATTAGAAGATAAATTGTCCCAAGCTGAGAAATAAAAGCAAATTTGATAAAGGAAAAGCTGTTGTGAATTCAAATGTAGCTGAGTGTGATAATGAAGACTCAGACCTTTCATTAGCTATTGTGTCATCAACAAGCTCTTCTAGTATATGGCTACTTGATTTTGGTTATAGTCATCATATGTGTCCTAATCGGAATTGGTTCTTTGACTTTAGAGAACTAGAAGGAGCAACTGTTTACACAGCAAATGACGGTCCATGTATGATTAAAGGAATTGGTTCAATCCAATTGAGGAATCATGATGGATCAACTAGAATACTGTCAAATATTAAATATGTACCGAGTTTGAAGAAGAATCTCATCTCTGTGGGAGTCCTAAAATCAAAGGGCTTCATTGTAAATGCAGTAGATGGAGTAATGAAAATCATCTCCGGTGCACTAGTGATAATGAAGGGATTAAGAAAGGCCAATAACTTGTATTACTATCAGGGTAATGCTATTATTGGGACATTAGCAGTAGCTTCCAGTAATGATTAAGAGTTGGAAGCAATTAGATTATGGCATATGCGCTTGGGACATGCTGGTGATAAATCCTTAAAACTGTTGTCAAATCAAAGATTATTGAAAGGAGTGCAACCCCAAAAGTTAGATTTCTGTGAGCATTGTGTCAAAGGGAAGCAGACTAGAGTGAAGTTTGGTACTGCAATCCATGATACCAAGGGTATTTTGGACTATGTTCACTCAGATGTGTGGGGTCCTTCCAAGACAACTTCAATGGGAGGAAAGCACTACTTTGTAATATTTATTGATGACTTCTCTCGGAGAATATGGGTATATACTATGAAGACAAAGGATGAAGTGTTAAGAGTTTTCCTCATATGAAAAAAGATGGTGGAAACTCAGACGGGCAGAAAAGTCAAAAGTCTCCGCACAGATAATAGTGGAGAGTATAAAAGTGATCCATTTTTGAAATTCTGCCAAGATGAAGGCATTGTTAGACACTTCACAGTTAGAGATACACCACAACAGAATGGGATGGCAGAAGGCATGAACCGGACATTGGTGGAAAAAGTTCGGTGTATGTTGTTCAATGCTGGGTTGGGCAGACAATTTTGGGCTAAGGCTATTACATATACATGTCATCTCATTAATCGCTTACCATCAGCTGCTATTGGTGGTAAAACACCTTTGGAGATGTGGTATGGAAAACCTGCTACTGATTATGATTTCTTAAGTGTATTTGGTTCCACTGCATACTATCATATTAAGGAATCAAAGTTAGATTCGAGGGCAAAGAAAAAGCTCTTTATAGGGATCACCACTGGTGTGAAGGGATTTCACCTTTGGTGTCCAGAAACAAAGAAGATAGTCTTTAGCAGAGATGTTACCTTTAATGAGTCTACCATGTTGAAAAAGGTAACAAATGAAATTATTCAACAAACAGATGGTACTCCGCAGTAGGTGGAGTTTGAAAGAAGATTTGTTGACTCAGCAACAAATAAAATAGATGAAAATACTCCTATGGTAGAAGTGGAGTCATATGAAGAAGTGGTTCCAACCCAAGAACCTCTACAGCAACAAAAATCTATTGCAACAAATAGGCCACGACGAGAGATTCGCAAATATGCTCGATTTGATGATATGGTGGCTTATGCATCCCTAATTGCAAATGATGGCATTCCTAGCACTTATAATGAAGCTGTCCAAAGTTCAAAAAAAGAAAAGTGGAGGAAGGCAATGGATGATGAAATGCAGTCTCTTGGAAAGAATCAGACATGGAAGCTAGCTAATCTTCCAAAGGGAAAGAAGGCAATTGGATGCAAATGGGTATATATAAAGAAAGAAGAATTTCCTGACAAGAATGATGTTCGCTACAAGGCAAGATTGGTAGCTAAATGCTATGCTCAGATGGAGGGAATTGATTACAATGAAGTATTTTCTCCAGTTGTAAAATATTCCTCCATTAGAATTTTATTGGCCTTGGTATCACAATTGGATTTGGAACTCGTTCAACTTGATGTAAAAACTGCATTTCTATATGGAGACTTAGAAGAGGAAATCTATATGACTCAGCCAGAAGGGTTCAAGGTTGTTGGAGAAGAAAAACTGGTATGCAAATTGGAAAAATCATTGTACGGATTGAAACAATCTCTGAGGCAGTGGTATAAATAATTTGACAATTTTATGATGAGGCAGAAGTACACAAGGAGCAAATACGACCATTGTGTGTATTTGCGCAAGCTACAAGATGGATCTTTCATATATCTTCTCCTGTATGTTGATGATATGCTGATAGCTTCAAAGAATCTAGAAGAAATTGAGAAGTTGAAGACTCGGCTGAATTAGGAGTTTGAAATGAAAGACTTGGGAGAAGCAAAGAAAATTTTAGGCATGGAGATATGCAGAGATAGAAAGAGAAGGAAGCTTTGTTTGAATCAGAAACATTATCTAAAGAAGGTACTACAACATTTTGGACTGAATGAAAAGTCAAAACCTGTAAGTACACCGCTTGCACCTCATATGAAGCTCAGCTCATCTTCATCTCCTAAAAATGAAGCGGAACGGGAGTACATGTCAAAGGTTCTGTATGCAAATGTTGTTGGTAGCTTGATGTATGCTATGGTGTGCACAAGGCCAGACATTTCACAAGCAGTTGGAGTTGTGAGCAGGTACATGCATGATCCTGGCAAGGAGCATTGGCAAGCTGTGAAATGGATTCTACGGTATATTTTGAACAGCGTAGATGTTGGATTGATATTTGAGCGGGATGAGAAAAATGGTCAATGTGTAGTTGGATATTGTGATTCCGATTATACTGGTGATTTGGATAAACGTCGATCAACTACTGGTTATGTGTTTACACTTGCTAAGGGGCCGGTTAGTTGGAAGTCTACGTTACAATCAACAGTTGCCTTATCCACTACAGAAGCAGAGTACATGGCAGTATCAGAGGATGTTAAAGAAGCAATTTGGCTTCAAGGGTTGCTTGGTAAATTGGGAGTTAGACAAAAGTACATTAAAGTGCATTGCGATAGTCAAAGTGCTATTCATTTAGCAAAGAACCAAGTTTACCATGCATGGACGAAGCATATCAATATTCGGTATCACTTTGTACGTGAAATTCTGGAGAAAGGTGAAATATTACTTCAGAAAATTCGGACCACTGACAATCCCGCAGATATGTTAACAAAGGTGGTAACAGCTGTCAAGTTCAATAATTGTTTGGACTTGATCAATATTTTAAAAAATTGAAAATGAGCGCTTCACAGCGAAATTGGAGACACTACTAAAATAGTTTCTGTTGAGAGAAGATTTGTAGATTGTAAATAGAAAAATAGCCAAAGTGGAGAATTGTTATTTTTTAGCTATTTATCTATTATGAAAATTGATTAATCAATTTTAGGGTCAAAATAGGAGGTGCCTAATTTAGGAATTGGAAGTCAAAAATAGGATGTGCCTAACTTAGATAAATGGAAGTAAAAAATGGAGGTGCCTAATTTTCACCAATCATTTTTGAAGTTTATATAAACCATTAGCTCTCATTTGAAAATGTATCCCAAAATTAAGTCTACTCTATTTCCTTTGTAATTCTTCTTTGATATTTGTAAAATTATTTTGGTGGTGTTCGAGGACGTAGGCAAAATTGGCCGAATCTCGTTAAAGTTTGGTGTTCTCTTTATTAATTACTTAATAGCTATTTTGGTATAGTTGTGGTGGTATTTTGTGCTAATGATTATATGTCTAGGAAAATTCTGTCTAAGAAAAGACTTGGTATTTAAGAGTGTTCATTGTGACCCATCTCTCTTTCCTGGAAATTTTTCTGGTATAATTGTTCACACACTATACATATTATTGGTAGAAAATTAATTCAATTTCTACAACAAAGGGCACTGAATGTTAGTTGTGACTGCTTGGAACAAGTTATAGCTTTAATAGAACTACACAATACAGTACTTTCTACTGTCCTTAAAGATCTACAGAGAGAGCTAAAAGGATTTGAATATTCAATTCTTGTTTTCTATACTTTATTAAGCAAAAGAATGAACAATCCTTCTAAATATGGTATGTCTTTATCTATATTAATTAATCCAAGTTTATATATTTATTTTGGAATAATAAGCTATATCTAATTAACAAATTGTGATTAATTATTAACTTGTGAAGGTTTTAAGGAAGGAAAAGTAGCATGTTGTGGTTCAGGGCTGTACAGAGGAACTTTAAATTGTGAAGTGAAGAAAGAGTATGAATTGTGTGATAATCCAAGTGAATATTTGTTCTTTGATGGTGCTTATCTCACTGAAAAAGCCAACAATCAACTTGCAAACTTGATGTGGAGTGAAGTCCTAATGTTAGCATGCCTTATAATCTCAAGACATTACTTGAAGCTTATTAATATCCAAGAAATTGTGTTATTTTTGTTTAATAATAAGACTGTTCCTCTCTCTCTATATATAGATACATATGATATTATATTGACCGAATCATGTAAATTTTTGTATTAATTTTCTTGTTTAATTTTCTATCATTATTGCTGATGGTTTGTCAATATATATATATAATTAAATTAACATGATTTTTTAATATTTTAATTAATTAAATGAAATTACATAAGAAAGTTGAAATATTCTTCGGATATATCAGTCTTTTTACAATTCAATTTTAGAATTATTATGAAAAGATCCCATTAGCTCAAACCCTTTCATTTCATGTCTCTATTTAACAAGATAAGGTTGTATGACTATTCTAGATGAAAATGAAATAACATCTAATCTTGGAAATATATATATATATATATATAGTTAACTGAACCAGTTAAGTTTTAATATAACTAAGAATGGCAAATTCAAGGTTCTCTTTTAGTTTCAAGATTTTCTTTACATTTCTTCTCATCCCAAATAGCATTCAATGTCAGAAGCATAATACTAATGTTGCTTTGTTCATCTTTGGAGATTCACTATTTGATGCTGGTAACAATAACTACCTCCAAAATCCTGCCGGCCGGGCTAATTTCTGGCCGTACGGAGAAACATTCTTTAAATATCCGACGGGGAGATTCTCCGATGGTCGAATAATTCCAGATTTTATTGGTATGGAAAACACCTTCTTTAACATTTTTCCCATACTTGATTTTGTTAAATTATTTGACAAAATAGATATTTTTATGCTATTTTTTTTTGTTTGTTTTAGCTGAGTATTTGAGATTACTATTAATTAGACCGTACCTTCAGCCTGGTAACAGTCAGTTCAAAAATGGAGTGAATTTTGCATCAGGAGGAGCTGGTGCTCTAGTTGAAACTTCTCAAGGCCAAGTATGGCTTAGTTAATTAAACCCTTTTAATTAAGTTTAAATTTCAGGTTCTTTTATCAATTGTTTTGATTTCTGTAATTTAATTAAACCCTTTTAATAAAACAGGTGATAGACCTTAAAACTCAGCTTAGTTACTTCAAGAAAGTGGAAAGGAAGCAAAGGCTTGAACTGGGTGATACAGAGACAAAGGCCATATTGTCCAGAGCCATTTGCTTATTCAGTATTGGAACGAATGATTATGCAAAACTTTTCTTCACAAACTCCACTTTACTTCATAACTACTCCAAAAAAGAGTTTGCTGGGATGGTCATTGGCAACGTGACCACTGTGATTCAAGTAATTAATTTTACATTCTTATGTTTCTTAATTTGTCTTAAAAATTACTTGCAGTTTATGGTAATATTAATTACAGTTTGGTGCTTTTATCAGGAAATATATAAAAATGGTGGAAGAAAATTTGGGTTTTTTGGCTTGGCTAAATTGGCTTTAGTGCCTACAATGAGAGCACTAGAACAGAAGATTCCTGGTGAAGAACTTGCAGTTTTAGTTAAAAAACATAATAAGAAACTTCTGAAGAAACTTAATAAGTTGCAGAGACAGCTTGAAGAATTTAAGTATTCATATTTTGATGGCTAAACTTCATCATCTGATATAATTAGCAACCCTTCAAAATATGGTAAATATGTAAGTTTCTATATATTTATATATATGAATTCTTTTAACGAGTGTAAATACATAGTATCAAAGCCGATGGCTCAGCTGAGAAGAGTATAGAGACTACAGTAATTCAAAAAGAGCTCCCACGTAAATGCTTCTCGGCGCCAACAAATTGGCATTCATTAACTGATTTATTAGTTGTTGAATTAATTAATTAATTTTGATGTATGAAGGGTTTAAAGAGGCAAAAATGGCATGCTGTGGCAGTGGACCATACAGAGGAATTGGAAACTGTGGGAAAATAGGATCAGGAGGAGTAAAAGAGTTTGAATTATGTGAAAATCCAAGTGAATATTTGTTTTTTGATGGTAGTCATTCTACAGAGGAATTCTACAGTCAAATTGCAGAGCTGGTATGGAGTACTGGAAGTCATGAGCTTGCTAGGCCTTACAATCTTAAAATGCTAGTTGATGCATAGCCAGAAATTTTAATTACCTACCTGTTTTTTTGTTAATTATTGTTGTTGCTTATTGCTCCTTTTGTCTAATTAATCTTGAAAATCATATTGTTAAAATAATTATTAAGCCACAAACGGATTGGACTTTAGAAAAATTAAAACTTTCTAAAGAGGAAATTAGATAAAATATTTTTTTTTTCAAAATTTCATTTTTACTATGTCTTTTTTAAGTTTACAAAGAAATAGTGTTTTTAATTTTTTTTTTACATTTTTATGACAGACTGAAAATATACTTAATATATATTAAAGACACTCAAAATGTTACACCGTATTATTGTAAATTTTTTTATTATACAGTATTATTATAATTTTTTTAGTTGTAAGTTATTTTCGTAAATTTTCCCTTTCTAAATCCAAGACCGGACGTCCATGTGTGTTGATATTACGTGTAGGAATAATGAATATGAATATTTTTTTATTCCGAAAATAAATAAAAATAATCTCAAGTGGTAATTAATTTTATAAATTATTTACAACTATAACAATTTATTGGGTGCAAGAAGACGTGCAATTTCATGATCAATGATCGAAGTATATACCAACAAGTCCGTCACCACTTCTCAAAAATTATCCATGGATTAATTACGGACTAGTGACTGTAGCTACTCTGATTGCCGCTAAAAAAACTTAGTGACAGATTAATTACGTAATTAGCTCTGATTATAAGGGGGTTCGAATTTGCGTCCTTACAGACAGGAGGCAACTCTTATATGTTTTGATGTTTCAGGAAATATATAAGAATGGTTGAAGGATATTTGGGTTTGTAAATGTAGGGCAGTGGCGTAGCCAGAATTTTAGATAAGGGGGTCCAATTCAACTTAAATACTAAACATTAAAAATATCAAATTATAAAAGAAATAAAAAAATTCCAGATTATAAACTACAAAAAAATAATAATTTCAATTTAACTTCATACTACTTTTCTCAAAAAAAAAAAAACTTCATACTACAAAATCAAATTAAACATTTCAAATTTATAATGTCCTCAAGTATTCAAGCCAATTTCTTAATTCATTATTTTTCAAATTTCAATTCATTTTAGCAAGATAAAAAAATTGCAACAAAATAAATATGAGATTAAAAGTAAGTGGTGTACCTATTCTTAACTTGTTGCCGCTGCCTTGCTGGTGCCAATCGGTGAAAGAATGAAATTGAAAAAGGAAGAAACTGTTATCTGAAAAAAAAAAAAGAAAAAGGAATTAACGAAGAAGAAACGTGAGAAAGAAGAGAAAGAGTCACAATTAAGTTATTCTTGTTTGTTTGTAATGGGCAGAGTCATTGACAAATCTTGTTTGTTTGTAATGGGCTTGATTAAAAGGCCCAGTTTTAAAGATTGGAAAAAAAGGATGAAAAATGTTGGGAGCGTGGATCGAAGTTGCGTACTCTCACATAGTAAGGCCAAGCTGTTCCATCTCAACCAATATAATATTCATTCTCAAATATATCTAAAAATTTTTTATTTTTAACTGAGGGGGGAACATGGCCCCATGGGACCCCCTTTATCTCCGCCTCTGATGTAGGGCCATATGGTTGTGTACCATATGCGAGACCATTAATGTAAGTGCAGGTGGCTGTTTGGAACAAGTTACAGCTTTAATAAAACTACACAACACAGCACTTCTACTGTCCTTAAAATCTGCAGAGAGCTAAAAGGATTTGAATATTCTATTCTTGATTTCTACACTTTATGAAGCAAAAGAATGAAAAATCCTTCTAAATATGGTATGTCTTTAGCTAGGTTAACTGATTTGTCCGACCGAAATTAAAAATCAATTAGTTTAATCAATAAAATTATTGGTCAAAATGATCAATTAAATTGGAGTTCACACCGACCAACCTATACTAGCATTAATTCTTTCTCTTGCAAGCATGGTCTAACAAAAAAAAACTTATTTTGTCACCAAATCTTTGGATCATTGGTTTTAAAATATCACTAAGCATAGAATTCGACTCCTTTTATCAAGAGTAAAATTTATTTTAAAATTTTCTTTAAAAAATACTAATTAATTATATTGAAGTCTTGAGTAGTTTAGATTAACAAAGTAGAATTCAACAAAATAAAATAGTAGGGCTTAAAAAGTTTTCACTTGGCTAAAATCTAGAATTTTGTACAAAAATATTTTAAAAAATATCTACTTTTTTCTTTAAAAATATACATATAGTATATCTGAAATATACATATGATATTTTTAGTTAAATTGAAAATATATATATATATATATATTAAATTTTCTAAAAATTATAATATATATATATATATATATTTAAAAAAAGCAACATATGGGATTAGTACAAACGAAATGGGCTTGGCCTCTTACATTGAAAGTCCATTTTATTCCAAGGATTTCTAATCTTTCAATAAACGACAGTTCGCTTAAAAATCAGTGTTTCGTGCAAAAATACAATATGTGAAACAGCATGTCGTTTGTGAAAAGTAGGCGACTTAAAGCTCTCGTATATTTGCAAAGATTTGCCCTCTCAATTAAAACGGCACTTCATGTTTATTTCTGTCGTTTGTGAGAAAGACAAATTGGGAAATTAATCATTTTAATACATATATGTGATGTTTTTAATTTTTTTTAGTATTAGGAGTAATCAGTTATGAATTTATTGATAAAAATATATTTATATTTTTTTACTGTTAAACTGTATTTCAGCGTACTATATATGTGATATTCTCTTCTTTTATTTGTTAATTGAAATATTATAACTCCAATTAAATTAATTATGAATTTATTGATAAAATTATTTATATTTATTTACTGTTAAGCTATATTTCAGCGTACTATATATGTGATATTCTCTTTTTTTATTTATTAATTAAAATATTATAACTTCAATTACACAGTTAATTTATTTTTATTTTTATTTTTATTTTGCCCTTTGTGATGTGGTCACAAATTAGGGTTTGAGATATTGGTTGGAGTTGTTGAGCCATCAGGCATAAAAAAAATGCTTTTAATTCGCTATTTTTAGCTTAATTTTAATCCAATATTGTCACTACATTATCCATTATCTTAACATTTTATGCATGTTGATGTCATGATTTATACTAATACTAATTTAATTTGTTAATAACTTGCCGTATTATTTAGTGTTTCCATCAATCCTAATTATCCTTTTACATTAAAAAGAAGGATATATAGGGAAAACGGATTGCTACATATTTGTTTTTCTTTATATTAGTGCAAATTTTGATTTAAAGAAAATACTTTTTTCTGTTCACATTTCACTTAAAAATAAAAAATGTTAATTTTTTTAAAAAAATTATTTTTAGCTTAAACTATGAAATTTTACAAGTCATACATGAATTATATATAATTAATTATAAATTAAGATTGTGCTCCTCTAATCCTTTGAGTTAAGAGTTTATTAGGCATTATTGACAGAAAAATCAAGTAAAAGTTGCACAAAAATAAGTCTTTAGAAAAATTCATTCTATTTTGGTAATTTTTATTGTTATTGATGTATAAAATAAATCATTTTATAGAAAATAAATTGAGTTAATTTTATGTAACTCCACCGAAAATCTTGTATTAGCTGGTTTTCATTCTTTTTTCTTGCTCTTAATACTGCTCAAAAATCAAAGGTTATAAATAAATTTTATAAAATTTTAAAGAAATAAATTGCAAATCTGGAATTTATAACATTTTTGATATGTATAAAATTTTTGTATTATTTTTAAATTATTTAAAAGCGGCCAAGAGATGGCTAAAGCAAAAGTGAAACAAGTAATAAAGCAAAAAACAACCAGCTACACCTTACAGCCCATAGTAACCAAGAAAAAAAGAAAAAAAAAAACTGAAAATGCCAAAACAGCAAGAACCTCACCCAGAAAAAGAACAAGCTAGCTATAAGCAAAAGATTAACAAACAAGCTTGACATATGGAAATAATACTCGAAATTGAAAACAAAATTTTCTTATTTATTTTCAATTTTTTTAAGCAGAAGATTAATTGGAAGTCAGAAAACAGAGAGCGCATAAGAACATCTCAACTAGGTTGACACCTTTTCAATTTATTGTATATATATATATTCACCCCTCGTATTACAATTTGAAGAATAATAATATTATATAACTAAGAATAGAATTAAATGGTTGAGAGACATGTCCAATTTAAGGTCAGAATGTCAATTCTTGGTTTTATTCTCTGCAAGTTTTCTGATCCTAACTTGCAGCTTATGTCATTATGTTTTCCAGAGAAGCATTCTGCTTTATTCATCTTTGGAGATTCATTGTTTGATGTTGGAAATAATATTTTTCTCAAAAACACAACTTCTAATGCCAAGTTTTGGCCATATGGTGAAACATTCTTTAAGCATCCCACTGGAAGAGCCTCTGATGGTCGACTAATTCCAGATTTTATTGGTATTTTTCTGCTTAATTTCCATGATTTCATTAATTCTCTTGTAGATTATTAATTGTTTATACATTTCTTCTTGTAGCTGAGTATGCAAAGTTACCACTAATTCCAACATATCTCCAGCCCAGTTATCATTTGATTACTGATGGAGTTAACTTTGCATCAGGATGGGCCGGTGTTCTAGCTGAAACTCATCAGGGAAAAGTATGTAAATTTCAATCAGTGCAATGTTTCGGTGATTAATTGCAAGAAATTTCTAAAACTTGATTAAATGTACATACTGATGGAGAACCAAATTTTTAGGCTATTAAGATAAATTTTGATTTCATAAAAAAAAAAAGAGAAATTTTGAAATTATGATTTTTTTTATATTTAAAACATTCTGGAGAGAGAGAGTTGATCCTGAATTTATTATTCAGGCTGATAAAATTAATTGTTTGAGTTTTCAATCCCTGATTTGTTTTTCTTAATAAATATGTAGACGATAGACCTTAAAACTCAGGTCAGTTATTTCAAGAAAGTGAACAAGTAGCTGAGAAAGAAACTGGGTGATACAGTGACTAAAGCTTTACTGTGCAGAGCTGTTTACATATTTAGCATTGGAGTCAATGATTATGCAGAACCCAGTTTGATTCAATTATACTCTAAAGAAGAGTATGTAGGGATGGTTATTGGCAACCTAACATCTCTGCTCAAAGTAATAATAACACTTCGTTAAATTTTTTTTTCTTCCCAATTAAATTTATCAAGCGCTTAATCAATCATGATTATGGGTTTTAATGCTTTTCTTCAGGAAATATATAAGGAAGGTGGAAGGAAATTTGGAATGTTAAGCTTGGGGCCAATGGGTTGTTTACCATCCATAGCAAGAAATTCAGGTGAATGCAATGAACAAGTAACAGTTGTAGTTAAACAACATAACAAAGCACTTTCTGTTGCCCTGAAAGAGCTGCAGAGTGAGCTACAAGGATTTAAATATGCAAATTTTGATTTCTACTATGCATTAAGTGCAGAGCCGTCTCGGACATTTTAGAGGCCCTGAGCAAAAATTTAAATATAGACTCTTAAATCAAAAAATAGATAAATAAAGAAAACAGCAAGCTATAAGGGAAAAAAAATAATTGAATTAATTCTGATATAAAGTGAATGATAAAAAAAATAAAAATAATTAAATTATTTTTTTCAGTCAATAATTATAAAGAAATGAAATTTTTTTTTATAAAGAATTGAAAATATATTATTTTTTCAGTGAATTATAAAGTGAATAATTTAATTAATTCTGTATATAAGTTTTAAAATATATACTTATATTTAAAAAAAAAATAAGAGGCCCACTTAAAATTGGAGGCCCCGAGCAATTGCTCATGTTGCTCCCCATAAAAGCCGGCCCTGATTAAGTGAAATAATGGACAACCCATGAGTATGGTAAATATCTGATACAATTGGGCCAAGATTTTGTAGTTTCTTTATATAATTAGGCTAAGATTTTGATGATCTTTAAATATGATTGTGAAGGTTTCACGGAAGTGAAAGCTGCTTGTTGTGGCAGTGGACCTTACAGAGGATTGGGAAACTGTGGGGGAAAAGAGTTTGAAGTATGTGATGATCCCAGTGAATATTTGTTCTTTGATGCTCATCCTTCAGAGAAGGCTAATTATCAACTTTCCAAGCTGATGTGGAGTGGAAATCCTGATGTTATAAGCCCTTAAAATCTTAAACAGCTATTTGACGCATAAAGGAAATATATATATATATATATATATATATATATATAATAGCTATCTTCTAGATTAGTGAACAAACTGCTTATAAATATATATATATATAATAGCTATTATCTAGATTAGTGAAGAAATTATAACTCTGTAAGCTTCTCTGCTTATAAATATATATATATATATATATATTCCCAATATCGGAATATTATCAGAGTCGCCATCTTCACTGTTCTGTTTAAATGAATAACATTTTTTACAATTTTCAAAATTTGTTATAAAAATAAAAATAAAACTTACTGTTACTCTTGTAGTAAATTTCGCATCAAAAGAGCTTGTAAGAGATATCATTGGATCGATTTATTTCATTACTTCTTTTTGAGAATGCACTCTGATTCGATTTATGTATTTAAAAATTACCCACCAAAGTTAATTTTGACTAGTGCAAAAGAAATTATAAAGTTAATCCAAAAGCACATGAAAGAATGGCCTGCATCATAATTTTTAATAGGCAATTAAGGAATATCTCAATTTGATTTTAAACCATATTACACTATATTTAGAATGAATGAATTTAGATAATAGAATTCATTTGTAAATAAATTTTAAGTAAAATTTATTTATAAATAATTTTTCATATTTAAAATGATGTAACTTAAAATATATAATTCAATTGAATTACATATAATTTTATTTGAAATAAATTTTGAATTAAAAATTTATTTATCTTTTTTTTAAATATACCCTTACAATATTATATTTAAAATTTATGCTCAAATAATATCAAAAGAAATTTTTCTTTAGATTTATTACTATAAATTGATAATAATGCATTTCTCAATTAGATAATTATTGTATGTGAATATTTTTTTAATATTCAAAAAATATTTTTTTTAGTTTATATGAATTTAATTGATTGAAACTATTATAATTTATTTGCAATAATTCTTATTTAGAATAATATATTTTAAACATAATTTTAGATGAAAGTATTTAGATTTAAAAATTTTTATTTATTGGACTATTATTTATATTTATAAGAATATTTTTTGTTTTGATAATAAATTTTACAAAAGGATTTATATATATAATGAATAATTTTTTTTAAAATTTAAATGATTACTAAAAATAAAAATTTAATAAAATATTAAGATAAAATTATAACTATTGATGAATCTAAAAGAAAAAATACCCAAATTGAATATTTAGCTTCAAAAAATTAAAAATTAATGGCATAATTTTATTAAAAATTAATTTTAAAATTTTAAAATAGGATGAATAATAAATTTTATGAAATTAGTACTTGGAATAGTAGAAGAAGGGATATATGTTTATTGAGGGTAATTTTGTAAAAAAAATTAAGTTCATTAATTTTGAGAAATTTATTTGCAAATTTTATATATTTTAGTGAAATTTAATTTACACTAATTGAATTTTATAGATTTAAATTCATAGAATTGAAATTAATAAAAGATTTCATTTTAAACAAGCAATTCTTGAAATTTAAATAAATTTCACAAAATTTAATTTTCAAAATTTGATTTGAATTTGGTTTTCAAATTTGATTTGAATTTCAAAATTTGATTTCATACCATATAAATTCCATGTATTATCAGACAAAAAATGCAGTACTACACTATGATTCAATAATATTAATATTTTTTTTACTTTTGACATATCCCCAATTCTTGTACATAGGGACGGAGGCAGGTAGATCGTGTGGGGGCTGACGACCCCTCTGCCGGTCGCCGGACATGCAAATCGTCGGACCCTTCAGCTCCCTCAGCCCCTCAGCCCCAGCCACCCTCAGCCCCCCTTCAGCCCCTCACCAGCTCAGATCCCTCAGCTTTCAGCTCTCCCCTCTCACAGATCCTGGCTCCACCACTGCTTGTACATATATATGAAAAATTATATATTGAATAAAGGGAAAAAAACAAATAATACGCACTTAAAATTATATTTTATGCACTACCAAACGCATTCTTCATTAAAGGGTTACAAACATAGTGCCCATCCACTTAAAATAATGAAATAACATAAATAAACATTAAGAAAAACGAAAATAAAAACAAAATTATATTGACAGGGAAGAATGAAACCTGCAGCTATCGTCCAGGTCGGAGAGATGCATTTGCCTCTGAGCTCTGCTTAAATTAATTTTGTGTTTTAAATCTTGGCTTTAGAAACTGCAGAGGACATTGGAGGAATGCTTTGTCGATGATTGAAGACATTATCAGGATCAACAGGTGTTTTGGCTTTCACCAACCTATTAAAGTTTTTCAAGAAATACTTTTCACCCCAAACTCTAGCAGCCTCTACAGCATCCCCCGATGGTATATTATTCATTGTGCAAATCCATAGTTCCAAGATCAAAATCCATGTAATTTATATAAGCAGCTTTTGGGCTACAACAGCTTTTGGGCTACAAGACAAATGGTGCCATTGCATTATAAAATTCTCTTGTCCAATTTACATACTCTTCACTTTTGTTGTTATTCTTTTGTTTCCATTCCACCATGTACTGAATTGAAAATAAGTTGCCATTTCTATGAGGAAAAGCAATAGCTTCACTACTTATATTATGCATAAACCCACCATAAGGATCGAAAATCACATACCCTTTTGGCTCTTTTTCAAGAATTTCAAGAGCAATTTTTATGCCATTTAAAGAAATTTCACGTCTCACATAATCTGATTTACCCTTGAAGTAACTCCTTTCTTGTAAATACCTATTTTTCAAGTCTGATACTGAACTTCCATTAGTTAAACCAGAGAAAAATAAAATAGAATCAATCCAACTCATTTCTTTGCAATCTTTTTCTGAAATACCCAATTCCGGAAAAGCCTTGTGTATGATAGACCTCTCTCATTCTTGGACCTAAATAAAACCCTTTAAATGTTGCTGATATTGGACCTATACTTTCACCCTCAAGCAAGCCAGCACCTATAAAACAAGATAAATAAAAATCTTCATTTAATTTAGGAGCAATATGTTGCCATTTATTGACTAAATTTGCTATATTGGCTTTTATGCTAGTACTTCTAGAGACTATAAAACTAGTAACTATTTGAGGAACTTTCAACAATTTTATTTTCCAAGCATAAACAATGCCCCAAACACCACCACCACCACCTCTAATTGCCCAAAAAACATCTTCTTCCATAGAGTTTCTATCCAATAAATTGCCATTACCATCAACAAGAAGTGCATCAATTACATTATCTGCAGCAAGTCCATATTTTCTTGATAATAAACCAAAGCCACCTCCACCAATATGACCACCAACTCCAACTGTTGGGCAAGAACAAGCTGAAAAACCATAAGAACTGCTTGCTTCAGCAATGGCTGCATAGACATCACCAAGTGTTGCACCACCTTCTACTATTGCCATTTCGGCTTCTAAATTTACTGAAATTTTGTTTTTAAGTTCATCATATCAATGATTACAAAGAAGGTTCCATTAGTTGCTACTGATGATGAAGTCCCTTCATAACTATGCCCACCACATCTTACTCTAATTTCTAATAATCCTTGTCTGGAACATTTTACTGTTTGTATTAGTTGGTCTAAACTTTCTGGTAAAACAATAGCTATTGGTTTAGGAACCTTTGGTTCTGTAAACCGAAGATTTTGAATAGAAAATTGGAGAAGATTATAGTAAGCTGTGGAGTCTTTTGTTGTAAAGTTGGTTATATGATTTTGTGTGAAACAAGAAGTTAATTGAAATGAATGATCAGTAGCTATAGAAGGAGAAAGAAGAAAAGAAAAGAATATGAAAAGAACAAATGGATTTATAATTGTAGCCATGATTGTTAATTTGAGTGATGACGAAGTTGAAATTATGAAGAAGAAACATTGGGGTTTATATAGAAGAAGAAGAGATTCTATTGTCAAACACTGAAGACAAAAATAGATGGAGAAACCAAGGGTTTGTGAGAGTTACATTACAAATACAGGCCGGCCATTTTATTATTATTGTCATCATCATCATTATATCCTTGTTTGGCTAAGTGAAACTCCATATATTTAATGGCTCAAAACTACCATTGGAAGGTGACAAAAGTTTGCATAAAATCAAAGAGTTAAACTAAGGTTAACCCCACTTGAAAAAAGAATTTTATTTTTTTTTGTTTAGTATTTATATATAAATAGGGGAATCCATTCTAAACGTCTTAATATGCAGGTTGGATTAAGAAATCCATTCAATGCGTGGAAGGCAGGACAAAAAATCCTATTGATTTTATAGAAGACCGAAATTAAAGTGAAAAGTGTCAGACTAGACAATATCATATGCACTAGAAAAATCAAGAACAGACAATTTTTAGTAAAAAAAAATTATATTTATTTTTGACGACCCAAATCAATAATCTAAAATTTAAAAATTTATATTTATTTTTTGAGTTATGTATATATTTTTATCAGTAAATTATATATATTATATATAAAAATTGTGAATTTTAAATAATGAGTATGAAGGCTGGTGAGATTTTAATATATGATACGATTTAAATTAATATCTTGTAAATTTTAAATTTAAGAAATAAGTCTATATATGTATGTTTAAATTAAATATATCTTATATTATTTGATAATTTTTATTTGTTTTGTGTTTTTATATCATAATTTTAAAATAATATCTTGTTGAAAAAAGAAAATAAAATTAAAGAAATTAGAAGAAGAAATTATGAGCTCGTTGTGAGATAAGAGTTTTAAAAGATGACAAGTCCAGTGTTAAGAGAGCCGATAATTAATTAAGAAAAATACAAACAATAACAGACTACACCCTTTGAGTTTCTGTAATATATATCAAGAAAAATGAAGAGACTTCCAAATTATTTTAGAATATTGCATAAAAATTCACATATATAAAAACGAAATGATACTTCAATTTTTATACAGGCATATGCTTTGCCTTTGATTAAATTATATATAATATTTTTTTAACCTAAATTTTGCAGTCCTTGCATGTATGTTGCGTTCTTGGTGACGAATAATATTAACAATAGATGGGGAAGATTTGGATTTTTTTTATACATACATAAAGAATTTCTGCACAGTCAATTTATTAAATCTTTATTATGCTTACACTTAATGTAATTTTTATAAATATACAATAAATATATTTTACATTAAAGTAAAGATTTAATAAAAAAAAATTATATAAAAAATTATATTTTCAATGAAAGCAATATTGTAATGACATTTGTTTGTGGATAGAACTCTTAAGTCTTGATTTATAAAGAAAATTTACAGTGAATAAGACTCTATTTTAAAAATAATATTTTTTTAATTCACACAATCAATCTCTATGCATAGAAATAGAAATTCCAGTGGATAATTAATCGTATCATATTACCATTGTTTGATATTGTTTAAAATTTTTCAAAAAATTACATAAAATATTACTTTCTTCTTTAAAGTTTCATTTTTATTATATTTTTTAAAATTACAAAAATACTATTTTTTATTTTTTTATATTTTTACATTATATACTAAAAATATACTTACTATATAAAAATATATATTCAACATATATCCGAATATATTATATTTTTATAAATTTTAGTATATGTATAGTATTTTTATAGATTTTTTAGTTGTACAATATTTTTATATACAAAAGTTATTTTTATTATTTTTAAAATATCTGATGATTTTCATAATTTATTATAAGTATATAAATTTATATAATTTATTATAAATTTATATAGTTTATTATGAGTTTATTATAAATATATAAATATATATAGTTTATTATGAGTTTATAAATTTATATAGTTTATTATGAGTTTATTATAAATTTATTATAAATTTATTATAAATTATTATAAAATAATTAAAATAGCCTTGATAAAAAAAGAATAAAATCTTATAACAAAATTATTGTGTCATTTTCCTAAAAACAATTTGCTTCCAACGCAAATGCATGGGTCGAACCCGAACAACTCAATTAATTATGAGATGTTTATATAATCACCCTAAAAAATAATTTTTATTATAAAAATATAATAAAAATTAAAATTATTTATATTTTTATAAAAAAATAATGTAAAAATATCTTATTTCTCAATAAATTTTTTAAAAATATCTCTTCCCTCGCTATAATCAATATTTTATTTAAAATTTTTATTTTTTTTCAAACTTCAATATTAAATACAAATATTCTAAAAAAAATAAAAATAAAAATTTTAAATTATTTATCATCATATAAAAATTATAACTTTTAGTAAAAAGAAAAAAAATAATTTTTAATTATAAAAAAAGATAGCACTCAAAAAATAAAAATAAAATATAAAATATAAAATATATTAATAAAAATTATTATATTTATTTTTAAATAAAAATTTTATATATTATACACATGGAAAAAACTACAAAAATATATATAAATTCGTTATGTAGATGTATAGTAAATGTGATATAGAGATATTGTAGATATTTTGTATATGTTATAGATGTGTTGTAGATATTATGTATATGTTTTATTTTTTGTTATTTAAGTTGTGCATATTTTATAAAAAATTGTTGAATATTGATTGAATATTATGTGGATATTGTGTAGATATTGTAAGAATAAAAAATTAAATAAATATTAAATATATTATATAGATGTATTGTATATTTATTGTAGATGTATTGTTAATGTATTTTAGATATGTAGAAGTAGTTTATATCGTTTAGTGTATATTTTATATATATTATGTATATATTATACATATATTTATTTTTTTGTGTATATTAAAAATATGACATAAAAAATTAAATAAAAAATATAAATATTAATAAATCAAAAATAACAAAAATAAAAAATTACAAAAATCAGAAAAAAAAACAAAAATGAACATAAAAAAATAAAAATGAAAAAAAAAAAGTTTGTGCGTACAGTATATTTGAAAACGGAAAAATTTTTTGCGTGTAGCATGTAATTATCCCATTAATTATGGGGAAGTTGCTTCATTGCCAGATTTTTCAAAATATTTAACTTTTTTATCAGAAATGTTTTTATCATTTTATAAAATATACAATAAAATAATAAAAGTCCAATAAAAAAATTTACAGAAATTTCATATGTATAGTTATAATAAGCCCATAATAAAATTAATAATAAATTTTTATTTCAAAAAAAAATTAATAATAAATTTTATTTGAGCTATATGAAATTGATAAATTTGTAATTTCACCAAAATATTGTGATAAAATTGATAATATTTTTTTAAACTGGTAAATTCATAATACTATGAGTTTTTTTTAGGAAATTACACCATATACTACTTTTTAAATTTCATTTTCATTTTTACTACTTCTACTTTTTTATTTCACTTTTAATCTTTTAGTTTTTAAAATTTACTTTTTTTTTATTTTTTAAAAAATATAGGATCTCCTTTTTAAGTTTTAGTTGAATCTTTGATATTCTAATACCTAAAGAAACGGCAAATACATTTATCATTTAATTAATTAATCACAAGCAATTTAATAAAATTAATCAATTGAAATGAAATACATAGTAAAGCCATTCATGGTCAAAATCAAACAATAATTAAAGAAAAAAATAATTATTTTAGATAATATATTATTAAAATATAAAAATAATTAATAATGAAATCAAAAAGTTATATTTTGTTATAGTTTCAGTAAAAATTTTATTAGTAAAAATTTTATATTTACTTATTTAATTATAATTATTAATATTGAAGTTATTTTTACAATTAAAAAAATTCGGATTTGAATGAAAGTAAAATGACCTTTTATAATTTCATAATTAGCTACCAATGAGTTAAGTACGCTAATTAAGTTTAAATAATATATTCTATAAAAAATATGTTAGTCAAAATAGTTTATATTATTTTAAATTTTTTAATATTTCTTTTCACTAAAAAAAATGGTATATGTAGATATATATATATATATAAGTATATATTACATATATTTTAATTAAATAATGATATTTATAGGTTATTTATAGGTATATGTGAGTATGTGTTGTAGATATATAAAATATGTGGATATATGTTGATATATGTTATATATATTTTAGCTGAATAATATTATTTATAGGTATATGTCACATACACTTTAACTTAATAATGATATTTGTGGATATATATAGGCATATATTATATATAATTTAATTAAAGAATAATATTTTAGGTATATATTATATATACTTTAACTAAATAATGATATATGTAGATATATTTAAATATATATTATATATATTTCACCTAAAAAATAATATTTATAGATATATATAGGTATATGTTATATATACTTTAACTATAAAATGATATTTATAGATATATATAGATATATGTTACATATATTTTAATTAGATAATAATATTTTAGATATATGTGGGTATATATTATATATATTTTTATTAAAAAATGGTATATATAGATATTTATAGGTATATGTTACATATATTTAACTAAAAAATATTATTTATCGATATATATTGATATATTTTATATATATTTAAATTAAATAATTAGATAAGTGGATATATTTAGATAGATATTATATATACTTTAATAAAATAATGGCATATATATGTAGATATATATTGCATGTACTTTAACTAAAAAAATGGTATATATGGATATAAATAAGTATATTTTGCATATACTTTGACTAACTAATGATTTTTGTAGGTATATATGGATATATATTACATATGTTTTAACTAAAGAATGATATGTATAGATATATGAAGGTATATATTATATGTGCTTTAACTAAATAATATATATCGGTATATATTAGTATATATAGGTAGAATATTAATATTTGTCGATATATATTTGTATTTGTTACATATATGTTAACTTAGGAATAACAATATATATGGATATGTAACTATTTTATATATTTATTTATATGGATATATTCTATATATAACAAGATATACTAAAAAAATAATTATATATATTGGTATATATTACATATAACTAATTATGTGTGGATATATTTTATAAAAAAATAATAATATATATTATATATGTTGATATATATCGATATATGTTACATATAATTTAAATAGAGAATAACAGTATATGTGAGTATATCTTGATAAATAAATATATGGGTTTATGTTATTATATGCCGATATATGAGAATATAAAAATATTTTTATATAATTTTTAAGTATATATTAAAATTATTTTAAAAAATATAAATTAAATAAAATATATTTTATTTAAATTTTATTTTTAAAATAAGAGTATATATGGGTGTTTATTACAAATAAATTAAAAATTAATATAAATACTTTCAATTTAATTTTTTAAATATTTAATACTTTAATATTTAATTTAATATTTTAATATTTAGTATGTTACATAGCATGCTACAGTTGCCAAATATGTTGAAAAAATGACACCCTTTATCGTATTTTTTAAAATTTTTATTTTTTTATCAAAGATATTTTAGTCATTTTATTATAAACTCATTATAAACTTATTATAAACTAATAAAAATCTGATATTTTGTTAAATAATTTAAATTTTATATTTTAATAAATAATTTATAAATATGATAAATTTAATTTTTTTAAAATTTTTCTTGTATTTTTGTTAATAATCCAAATATGTTTTATAGCGTTACTAGCCAAATATGATTTTTATTTTTAATGTATTTTTGTAAACAAAAAAGATAAATGTAATATTTTTGAAAATTGAAAGAAGTGATAATATTTTTAAAAATAATTCTCCCTTTTAGGATAGTTTTGTAAATGTCCCTTTTTTTAATATATTTATAAAAAAACCATTAATTATAGATATAGAGTCCATCCCATTTATTAAAGAGAAAATTACAATGCATAGCATATTTTTAAATTTTTTTTAAATATTTTTATTTTAATATATCTTTAATATATTAAATATATATATTTAAAAATAGAATATGTATAAAAATAGAATATGCTTTTAGTATACTAAATATATATTAAAAATTATAAAAATAGAATATGCTTTTAGTATACTAAATATATATTAAAAATTATAAAAATAGAATATGCTTTTAGTATACTAAATATATATTAAAAATATATCTCTAAAAATAAGTAATTTTTGAATTTAAAAGTTAAAAAATGACATTTCTGAAATAGAAAAAGAAGTAAATATTTTTATTTTTTTAGAGTATTTTTAAGAAGCTAGCATTATTAGTATTATAAACTCCTACCGTCTCTTGTTTACAATTTTATTTGCAGCAGCCAATCTGAACCCAATAGTGAATGGTTATGGTGATGACGAGCCATTGAAGCAACACAAGCTCTCGTTTGTATTTGGGGACTCACTCTTTGATTCAGGCAACAATCAGTACATAAATGGCAGTCACAAAGACCATTGGCGAAGGTATGTAGAAGAGAAGGGGGACAGTTGCCCCCTTCACTTTTTGAATATATATATATAATATTTTTAAAAAAATTTTAAATTATTTATTAATTTTTTTAAAAAATTTTAAATTGCCCCCTCTTTTTTTTTTAATTTTTACAAGAAATAAAAAAATACAATAAATTATTTATTCTATATACAATAGTTATCTTTTAAAAAATTGATAAAATATTGATAATATACAAATACAAAAAAATAATAAAAAAAGGGATAAATTTTTCAACTAAATTAATTTGAACACATTTAATGAATTAAAGAACTCATTTATTTTAATTATTTTTTAATAAATTATATTCATTATTTAATTTTTTTTCTCTTTATTTTATTTTTGTTATAAAAAATTTTATAAATTTAAAATTTTGTACACATTTATATTAATATTTTTTATTAATTAATTTTTTAATAATAAAAATATATTATTAATAAATTTATAAATTTATAAAATACTATTAAAATAAAATAAGAGATAAATAATTATGGAAAATTTAAAATTTATAAAAAAAATTTCGCCCCTCTCTATTTTAAAGCCTGGTTTGGCCCCCGACAAAGACCCATCAACTTCTTGGCCTTATGGAATGAGCTTCAATAATCATTCTGCTGGGAGATTATCTGATGGCCTTATCGTCCCTGATTTTATTGGAAAGAATTAATTAATTGCTTACATAAATGGGAAATTTTTTATACATTAGTTGAAAATTAATCAAGAATAAGTAATTGGGCCATGCAGCACTATTTGCAAAGATGAATTTGCTTCCACCATTTCTGCACCTGGTGCAAACTTCACTAATGGAGCTAATTTTGCTTCAGCTGGAGCAGGTGTTCTTGAAGGAAATGTTCATGGAGTCGTAGTTATTATATGGGATTTTTTAAATTTATTCTCTGCTTAATTTTTTTTCTTTATTTATTTTTCTAATTTAAGGTAGCTAAGTGTAGCGGGAATATATCTAAACTAACTTGAAAAAAAATAAGTTTAGAATGATTTTGTGACTCAATATTTTTTTGAAGATATAATTCACAATCGCCTCGAGTGTAAAAAATATTTATATAATAGAACCCAATTAATTTAGGATTAAGACTTAGTTTAGTCAAGGCTTTTTTTTCTAATTTAAGCCTATGAATTTTTATTAGTATTTATATATTATTTGTATTTTTCAGATGAATCTTAAAGTACAATTAAGCAATTTCAAGAAGATGGTGATTTTACTAGTGCAAAAGGTAGGTGAGATAGAAGCTAAGAAGGAGTTGATGAGATCTGTTTTCTTGTTTAGCCTGGGAGGTAATCAGTGGCGAAGCCACGTTGTTGGGAAGGGGGCAACAGCCCCCCTTCATTTTGAAAAAAAAAAAATACATATATATATATATATTCATTAAAATTTTTAAAACCTTTTTATTTTTCACCCTTAAAATTTTAAATTATCTTCCTATCTAAAAAGAGAAAAAAAATATAAATTTTAAAATTTTCAATCAAATTAATTCAATTTCATTCAATTAATTAAAATATTAAAAATAAATTGAAAAGATAATGAAAAAATAAAATTGAAAAAAAATATAAAATTAAGATCTTTATTTTTTATTTTTTTTGTATTTAATTTTTTTACTCTTTATTTTACTATTTATACTTCTAATATTTTTTTTATGATTTTTACATCAATTATATTTGTTAAAAAAATATTTTTTTATACTTTGTTTGATTATTTTTTTTATTAACAAATAAAGATGTCTTATTAATAAATTAATAAATTTGTTAAATAATTATTATATAAAAAAAGTTTAAAAAAAAATTTACCCCCCTTCTAATATAATTTTAGCTTCGCGCCTGGAGGTAATGACTATTTTAGGTTTAATTCAAATTACCCAAATGCTACACAAAAAGAGAAGAAAGATTTCATGCATATGGTGACTGGCAAGATCACAAATGGACTAAAGGTACAACTTTTACAACTAGAGTATGTAAATTAATTACTGTTATTAATTGAAATTATCATATAATCTCCTCATACTAATAATTTTTGGTTAATTAATCAATTAATTATGAAACAATTAACTTCAGTTTGATTTTTGGTAGTGTGATATTATTGTAAATTTCAACTCTAGTTAGAGCTTAATTAACTTCTTACAGAGAAAAAATCGATCATGTGTTTATATCTCAGGAAATATGTACGTATTGTTAAATTGTATTTCAGTGTGCAGAGTTTAATTAATGGTTAAAGTTGTGGTGGTGGTGGTGGCAGGAATTGTGTGAAATTGGATTAAGGAAAATAGCAATTCAAAATGTTGGACCATTGGGTTGCTATCCAACACTTAAAGCAATGCACCCTGAATTCAATGGCAGTTGTGTTAGGAGCTACTTAACATATGCAAATCTACACAACAAAGCTTTATCTAATATTCTAAAGAAGTTGCAGAGCCAACTACCAGGATTCAAGTATTCAATTTTTTATTATTATCATTCACTTGCTGATAGATTGAAGAATCCAACAAAACACGGTATGATGATATGTGGAGCTCTTGTACTTGCCACGATTGTTTAGTTTACCCCTTTTATTTTCACTTTAACTATTTTGCCACTTAGTTTTTTTCATAACTATTTGATCATCTTACAGTAAGTTTTGGTATTTTGTGAAGGCTTCAAAGTAGGACAAGTTGCTTGTTGGGGCAATGGATTGTATAATGGAAGAAATTGTGGAGGAGGAATGAATGGAACACAGACTTACAATTTGTGTAGTAACCCAAATGAGTATGTGTTGCTTGATGGTGGCCACCATACTCAAAGAACAAACCAACAACTTGCTCAATTGTTATGGAGTGGATCGCCAAATGTTACTCAACCTTATAATGTCAAGCAATTATTGGAGTTTGCTTAGTTTTGGATATTGAGAGATGTTTAGTAATTGATTTCAGTTTTTAATGAAGATTTATCTCAAAATAAATTAAATAACTTGTGGGCGGTTAATTTTGAGATGAATCGATCCTCAATTTATTATTTAATGTAATATGCAGTTAACATTCCACCACCAAGATACTTATTGGTCTTTGTCAATTTCTGTCTTTTTCTATTTATGTGTTCCAATTTCTGTCCTTTTCTATTTATGTGTTCTATATTATGTTCTGATTTTGAGCTTTAAAATATTCTTTTTTATCCACTTTTTATATATTTCACAAATTGTCCACATAATTTTTTATTTATTAATTACCCATATAATTTTTTATTCATATATTAATCTAATAATATATTTTAATATTTAAATATTAAGTAGTTATTAATATATTAATAATTTTAAATTTATTAATTAATAAAATAATAAATAGAAACAAACATATTAATAATTTTAATTTTATTAATCAATAATAATAAAATATTGATATATTATTGGAATACAAAGAAAAAATTAAAAATAATTAAATATTGACAAAAACAATATAAAAATAAATATTAACGTTTAATTAATCATCTGAATTAATATATTTTTCTCATAAATTATCAAATAATACATTATGAAGTGTAATATGAGCATTTTTATCCTTGATTTGCATAAAATGGATAATAAATTGATTACTACTTTTATCTACTACCCATTCTACTTTTGGCGTAGATGATCTCTCGTATCGTGAATTAGTGTATTAAGATTATGTTCATCTTCAATTATCATGTTGTGCATAATAATATATATAGTTATTATATCATGTAACATATTTTTTCTCCAACAACATATCAATTCTGTCACTATTGCAAATCGTAATTGAAAAATTCCGAAGACACGTTCAACATCTTTTTTACATGTTTTTTGTTTCATGGTAAAATTTTTTTTCTTTCTATCTTGCCGCTGGTGAATTATTTACATAATAATAGACCATTTTGAATATATATTATCCACTAAATAATAAGCTTTGTTATTTCTTCAATTTAGTGTATTAAAAAAATACAAAAACAATCATATAATTAAAAAAAATGAAGAAAGAAAAGGTTACATACACAGTAAGTTTCTCCTGATATTCTGCTAGGAATGGACAAAATTCAGACTTGACACAGACATATGAACTTAACCAACCCAAGAAGGACCGTAGTCATTATGCGAGTGTGGCCAATGACATTATGCTAAATAAATTAGGACACAAAGTGAAGACTTTAATAGTACATGGTAAAACACTGATGTTGTACTGCAAGAAACCAAAAAGAACAAGAAAAAGTTTTTTTTTTTTTAATTTTCTTTCAGAACTTACAGTATTAGTTCATGGAAAATTTTGTAAGCTTTCTATTCTGTGTATTAAATTTATGTATATGCTTCAAGAATAATCCCAGTACTTGTTATGATCAATCCAGACCCAGTAAGCTAGAGACAAAACACAAGGCATTGTTTGTGTTTGGGGACTCACTTTTTGACCCAGGAAATAATCAGTATCTTAATGGCAGTACTGACGAAGGTATGTCGGCAACTTCTTGGCCATATGATGAAACCTTCTTCAACCATCCTACTGGAAGGCTCTCCGATGGTCGATTAGTTCCAGATTTCATCGGTAAGTGGCTTTTCTTGATTATGAAATACAGGTTCATTAATCACAACAAGAATGCAATTAACAGTTGTTTTATTGATTTATTTGGTTTTTGCAACGCTGCCCAGTTTGCCAAGTTGCCTATACTTCCACCTTATCTGGAATCAGATGCTCATTAGTTAATTGCTGAAGCTAACTTTGCTTCAGCTGGAGCTGGCGTTCTTGATGAAACTCATCCTGGAACAGTATGTAGATCTAGCTTTTTCTCATCATTAGGCAGCAATTTATTGTACAGAATCAATTTATGATTTTTAATTTATGTATTAATGGCTAAATTTTCTCTTTTTTCAATATAATTTCAAACTGGGTATGCAGTTTTACTCCTAATTTCACCCATTTCTTGAAACTTCTTGCTGCATTTAACATCTTACAAAATAAACAACTTCTTCCCATTAATTTGTTTCAAGAATACCCATGAATGTTATCTTGCTTGTTTAAACTCAAGTTCTTGTTCTTTAAATTCATGTCCTTTCTTTTCTAGATAAGTCTGAGAATGCAGCTAGAGTATTTTAAGGATATGAAGAAAACATTGATCCAGCAGCAAAATAATGCAGCTGAGAAGGTCTTAAGAAAGGCTGTTTACTTGTTCAGTATTGGAGGCAATGATTACTTCAGTTTTTATTCCTCAAATCCTAATGCCATTCAATATGAACAAAGAGCATATGTAGAAATGGTGATTGGCAACTTGACATTGGTGATTCAAGTAAGAATCTTGTCATGAAGATGAGGATTAATTTGGGTTTCATATCATGAGATGACAATATTTTACGGTCAACTACCGCAACTCTCCTCTTTTACTACAGCTTGGGACCGGCTATGTATAAAAAAGAGAATACATATATCCGACCCCAATTAGCTTGAGATTATAGTTTAGTTTAGTTGAGTTGTAGCATTAATTTGGGTTATTCGTGTTCTAATCATGTTATTAATTTCTTTTGCTTTATAGGAATTATATAGCTTAGGAGCAAGAAAGTTTGCATTTCAAAATGCAGGGCCTTTAGCTTGCCTACCAGTAATGAAAGCAATGAATCCTGAGCTTGGGAGCAGCTGTGCCGAAGAACCATTAGCATTAGCAAGATTGCACAATGATTATCTATCCGTCACTCTTAAGAAGCTAGAAAGCCAATTACCAGGATTCAAATATGCTATCTTTTTTGGATGTATCCACAGGTTTTCTAACACCTATCCGTTTAATGGTCTAGATATAAGACTAATCTTGTTCGGGGTGGAGATCACAGGTTAAGGCTCCTGGCCCCTCCCCAAAAAGGTATTTAGTGAGATTCAAACTTGTGTCTTCACCCACTTGCTCAGTCCTGTTTAACCAATTGAACTACCCATCTTGGATAAATATGCTATCTTTGATTGCTACTATTCACTTGGTGACAAAGTGATTAACCCCACAAAATATGGTTGACAATCTTTAACTTGATTTTTGAAAGCTTTTTACTTTCTGATGCTGAATTTCTAGAACTGTTCTCTGTATGTGTGTGTTCTTTCTGATGCTGTAATTTAGGCTTCAAGGAAGGGAAGGCTGCCTGTTGTGGAAGAGGAACATACAGAGGAATTGGATGTGGAGAAAGAGATGGGAATGAACCATATAAATTGTGCAGCAATCCAAGTGAGTACATATGGTTTGATGGTGCTCACACTGCTGAAATGGCCATCACCAATTAGCTGAGCTTCTTTGGAGTGGAAAACCAAGTGTTACAGGACCTCAAACAACTATTTGGACATTAATAGTTTTAGATGGTTCTAATTGAGATTTTCTAAATTAAGAAAACCAGAGTACTTCTATGGCACTGCCCTCTTTTTTTTAACATTAATACATTCTGAAAATGAAGGAATTGATTTTGAACACATTTTATAGGATAATATGTACTCACGGTTAGGTTATGCCTCATCGCGTGTCTATGTCAATACTTTCTTAATTTGTTGTAATATAAATAAATGGTGATTAGTAGCTTGTTAGGTTTTGGGTTGAGACCAAAGTTGGTTTGGGTATGAGATATTATTGTTTCTGTCGTTTAGGTTTGCTGTACTGATTGTAATTGTCGTTTTGATTGTTTTTTAGTGCAATCATATCAGTAACAGGATCCTAATGTATATTGTGGATTCCTATCATGATCTATAACGATTAAAGGCAAATCAAAGGAAAGCCCAACCTCTTAATACATACTAATACCACAAATGAAGTGCTCAAATGTAATTATGTAACAGTTAAAAAAAATGCTGAAATGTTTGTTCTTGCCACTAGGAATGGCCCATGAATAAATGGGTAGAGTATATAAGTCAACTGAATTTTGAGAAAATTATATTAAAAAAATCGTAATGAGGCGTGCTCTATATCATAAGTTTTTTAGTTCGGAAAAATTATATTGTACATCACTTTTTTTAACTTTTTTCAATATTTAATTTTTATATATTTTTAATATACTATGCGTATTTTTTTGGAAGTATGGTATAACTTCGATATTATATACATATTTGAAAGACAGTTATTTTTAAAATTAAAAATTGAAAATGTGTATTTTTTAAATATTTTTGAAAATAATTTGTTAATATTTAAGAAGAAATTCATTTTAATTGTTCTGCCAAAATATAGCAAACGAGCGCAAAATGTATATAGGAAAAATTATATTCTTCATTAAATTTTTAAAAATTTGTATATTTTTTATTAGGAGTTTTTTAATTATTTTATAAAAATGCATAATAGACTCGCAATAAATTAATAAAAATTATCATTGTATATTTATAATGAACTTTGTATATATGATATGAATTTGATAAATTTAAAAATTAATAAAATTTTTTTTGATAAATTTAAAAATAATAATATTTTTTTTTTACAATCTATGTGTCCTAATAACTATCATTTCGTTCTAGCCCAAATGAGTACACATGCCCTTTTGAGTTTTAACACATCATGCCCAAATAAATTAACATAAGTGTAAATCCTGGCTAGAAGCAAAAATTATAATTTGGGATAAAACCTAACCAATGAGATTAAGTTATGATGATGAGGTGAACTTCAAGACTTTTAGTAGTTCATATTTGGCTACTGATGGCTCTCCTACCTGTAAGACAAAGAGAGAGGAACCGGGCTCCAATAAGGAAACTCTGATGTCTAAGTCAATAATCAAATTACTTATGAGTAGTCAGTATTCAAAGACTTCAGGAAAAGAAGAAGACCCTTACTGATAGGGGACTTGCCCCTATTTATAGCTAGTACCTGAGAGGCAAGTCATGTGCAGGTGTCAACGAATATTTGGAATGCCGGGATTGTGTGCCTGCCATGTCGGAATTATGCACCTGCCGTCGGTGTGGGGCGTCTGCCATGTCGGAATGGTGTGCTTGCCGTCGGTATAATGCGCTTGCCATGTCGGAGTAGTGCCCTTGTCGTATCAGCATGATGCGCTTGCTGTGTCAAAAGATGTCTACAGGGCTCAGCCGGACAGGTGTGTCCGGGATCGAAGTTCGGTATGTCTTTGCGAGTTGAGTCTTAGTATCCACGATATGAAGATCGGCCGCAGAGCTCTGTAAGTAAGGGTAATATCACTAGAACCCCCCTTCTTTAGTAATATTCTATAATTTTGTTTGGATTGATTTGGGAATAATGTTCTGATTTTTTATTTGTGTGCAGAGATGGATGGCGGAGGATTGAAGGGTCGGGTGAAGATGATCCAGTAAGCGAGGGTCGAGACCAAGGTGAAAGCAGAGAGAGCTGCCCAAGCAGCTATAAAATAGAAGAGGAAGGCTGGTGAGTCCTCCCTTAACAGTAAGGATGCGGAGCCCTCAAAGTGAAAAAGAAGGGAGAAGGAAAAAGGGGTGATCACTGTAGAGGAGGTTGATGCCTTGCTGAGAAACATAGGCCAGCCAACTGGGAAGGCCCAGACCGGAAGTGCCTAGCTTCCAGGGGAGGATCGAGAGGGGGGACCCTCCTCGGGTGCTAAGGAAGAGGAGGTACGCGAGCTCGGTATCAATGAGCTGATGGCGAAGCTGGTACAGGCCTTTAAATCTCGTTATGGGGATGACTACTCTGTAAACGAGCATGAAGTCATCCACTTTAGCAGGGAATTTTTGAGGAGTGTGCCTTGAGAGAACTAGAGGATTAGAAAAATGGGACCGAAAAAATTTCTAGAGCCATAGGCTGTGTCAACAAGATATGTGAGTTAAAATATTTGTATGAATATAAGATTTGTATATATTCCTTACTGACCATATTTTGCTCGTTCAGTATGATCTGCTAAATCAGCATATGGGGGGATCAATATGCCAATCTGATGACCTTATACCTCGAAGCTAAGAATGAGGTTGAGTCTTTGAAAAAGAGATAAGTAGAGTCCGACCGACGCTTGTCAAGGGCAGAGAAAGGGGATATCGAAGCCGAGTATGAAGCTAAGGAGGTAAATAATGAGCTTGCTCAGACAAAAGGCAATCTCTCGATTGCCTAGAGCTCGCTGGCCAAGGAGCAGGAAGCCTTAGTGCAGTTGAAGGACAAGATGGAAGACCAGATAGCACATGGGATTGTGAAGTTCCAGGAGCTCGTTGTTGCGAAGTGAAGAAAAAATCTCCTGGAGGGGAGTATGATTGGGTATTCGATGTAGACCCCGACCAGGCTCCTGATGCCGAGACAGTTGATTTAGGGGGCATTATAAGGCTACAGGTCAGGGGAATGATCGGTATGATCGAAGCATGTCATGTCTAACCTATTTTTGTGAATGTAAAGGCGTGCATATGTAACTTTTGTTTTTATGAAATGAAAAAAGATGTTCATTAATTTGTTGGGACTTTTGTGAATTAAATTTGTTACTACATTAATGTATGCTCTTATTGCGAATTGAAGTTCGAAGCACGGTGAGGGCGCTTAGATGTGAGCACGGGGGTGCTTGAAGTTTGGTGTGCGGCGAGGGAACTTAGATGTAAGCATGGGAATGCTTGAAGTTTGGTACACGGTGAGGGCGCTTAGATGTAGGCACGAGAGTGCTTGATGTTCGGTGTGCGGCGAGAGCGCTTAGTTGTACTTGCTTTTTGTAATTTTTTTTACATACACAGGTCATTAGACTTTCGAGTGAGAGTGTTATAATAGGAATGAGCACCATAATTGCAAAATGCCAAGTGTGATTGAGAATTACAGAGGTTACTGGAAGTATCTTCTTAGGTTGTTGGAGTTCCAAGTTCTTAGGATCTCTTTGCCATTGGCTGTGAGTAGTCTATAGGCACCACCTTTCAGCACTTTGGCAATCTTGTACGGTCCTTCCCAATTGGAGCCTAGCTTCCCAAGCCCAATGGTCCCATGTGTGGAAATGGCTCTTCTGAGCACCCAATCTCCTTTAGACAGTGGCTTATAGTGGACTCTTGCATTATGAAATCTGGCTACCTAAGCTTTGTATGCTTCGACCTTAATGCCTGCTTGTTCTCTCGTAAACTCCAATATATCAAGGTTGTATCTGGAATTTGCCTCTTGCTTTGAAAAGTTAAGGGTTCTTGCTGATGGGAGTCCAATTTCAACAGGGACAACTGCTTCAGTTCCGTAAGCCAGTACGAAGGGGGTCTCTCCAGTGGCATTCTCGGGAAAGTACAGTAGGCCTATAGCACATTGTACAATTCATCCACCCATTAGCCTTTGGCCTCATTTGATCTCTTTTTTTAATTCTGCAAGGATTGTTCAGTTGGTGATCTTTATCTGCCTGTTCGATTGAGGATGATGTACAGAAGTAAACATAGATCAATTTTAAGCTTGACACAATACTTCCTGAACTGTCTGTAGTCAAATTGTTTGTCATTGTCTGTAATTAGGGTGTGTTGAATTTCGAACCTAGTAATGACTGCTTTCTTGAAGAATTTGATGATTTGGCTGGCGTTATAAATGCCAGGGGCTTTGCTTCTACCCACTTAGTGAAATGGTCAACTACAACTATTGGGAACTTTCTTTGGGCTGTGGCTTGGGGGAAAGGACCTAGAATATCCATCCCCCACTAAGTGAAAGGCCACAAGCTTCTAATGGGGCTTAGCACTGTAGAGGGTTGGTGGATTAAGTTGGCATGTTTCTGACATTTCTCACACTTCTTGACTAAGCCTTTTACGTCACTGTCTATGGAGGGCCAAAAGTATCTATGTAACAGCACCTTCCAAGCAATGGCCCTAGCTCCCTCGTGAGCTCCACAGATCCCCTCATGGATTTCTCTCAGCAAGTAGTCACCTTCTACCTCAGATACACAACTACACCATGGGTCAGAGAGTGATCTCCTACACAAGAGTCCGCATGAATAGCATACAAGTTTGACTTTCTAACAATCTTCTTGGCCTCAACTGGATCTACAGGTAGCTCACCCGAATCGAGAAACTTATAAATGAGGAACCTTCATCCTTCCATAGGCTCTGCCATCATAATAGCAGGTGTTGCGTAACTTGGTTACTGAATAACCTCAATAAGAGCCCCTTGCCATGAGGAGCCACTCTTTTCTAAGGTTGAGAGAAGTTTGGCTATATGTACCGAAACATGTTTGGCTCCTGGGTGTCATATTTTCCTGTTAACTGACTGACAACCAGCTGAGAATCAGAGAAAATTTGCAAATACTGAGGCCAAACTTTGAGGGCAAGCCTTAACCCCAAACATATGGCCTCATACTTAGTCGTATTATTTGAAGCAGATAAATCGAGCTTAGCTGCATAGTTGATAAGCACTTTACCAGGGCCCTGAAAGAAGACTCCAACTTCTGCCCCTCCGGACCCTAATGCTCCGTCTACGTTCAAGGTCCAAACCTCCTTTGAAATTGGTTCGGGAGGGTTTTTCATATAATTCGGTAACAAAGTCAACTAGTCTATGGTCCTTCATAGCTCCCTTAGGCTTATACCGGATGTCGAACCTACCCAATTTGGTTGCCCACTTAGTAAGTCTTCCTAAAGTTTTTGGTCTCCAAAGTATCTTTTTTAAAACAAATTAGTACGTGCAATAATAGTGTGCGCATTAAAGTAAGGCAACAATCTCTCTGAGGCAGTCTGCAGGGTTAAAGCAAGTTTTTCTTAAGGACGGTATCTGAGCTCGGGCCTCTTTAAGGCCTGGCTAGTGTAATAAACTGGGTATTGCTGAATGTCCTCTTCTCTAACCAATACCTAGCCCACTGCTGCCGATGAGGTTGACAAGTACATATAAAGTGGTTCGCTTGCAGGGGCCAACTATTTGAGTTTGTCAAAGGCTTGTTGGCATTCTTTTGTCCACTTGATCTACTTTAATTTCTTTAAGAGTTGGTAAAATGGCAAGCATCGCCTAGCCGAGCACGAAATAAATTTCCTGAGGGCTGCAATTCTACCATTGAGCTTCTTGACTTCCTTAATATTCTTCAGGGGTTCCATTTCTAACACTGCTTAGAACTTTTGGGGTTGGCCTCGATATCCCTTTTTAAGATCATAAAGCCTAAGAATTTTTGGATTGTACCCCAAATGTGCACTTTTCAGGTTGAGCTTCATGCTGGCCTGTTTGAGAATGTTAAAGACGCCGGCAAGATCATTGGGATGCTCTGCTAAAGTTTTGGACTTTATGATCATGTCATCTGCATACGCTTCAACTGTATCGATAATCTGATGCTGAAAAAGCTTATTAACAAGCCTCTGGTAAGTTTTGGACTTTACTAACACCACGTTGGCTAACCAATCCGGAAAGAGGATTTCTCTAATAAAACCTGCTTTTAGAAGCTTATCCACTTCTTGGTCAACTGCTAGCTGCTTCTCAGGGCCTAGGTTCCTCCTCTTTTGCTTGATTGGGGTGGCAGCCGGGTTCACGTGAAGCTCATAAACTATAAGCTAGGGAGGTATGCTAGGAACGTCAGAGGAATCCCAAGTGAAGACATCTTGATGTCAATCTAAAACATGGATAAGGGCGGTCTCCTTATCTGGGCTGCTGGAGTTCACAATCATCAGTGCCCTATTTGTCCCCACCTGTACTTATTTTAGCATATCAGTAGGTCTGGTCTGGTAGTCTGAAGGACTAGGTGTATCAAAGGAGTCTACTGGGAGGACTAAGTTAGCATCCTTCAACAGGGCGGCATTAGAATCTCGAGCTACCTGCTAGTTCCCTCTGAGTACTGACACTCCATGGTATGTGGGGACCTTTACAATCAAGCATTTCATAGAAATGAAGGTGTCTAATCCCAGTAGGGGGCACCCAAAAATTACATTATATGCAAAGTTCATGTCTACCATCATAAAGGAAACTTGGCAATTTCTTACTACTGAAGCATCTCCCAACTGAACATCAAGCATGATCGATCCTAGCACCTGGATGTTATGCCCAGATAAACCCACTAAGGGGGCAAAGAAAGGTTTTAAGACATTTTGAGATAAGCCTATCTTCTTATAAACACATAATTTTAGCAAATTCATTAAGCTACTGGTATCTACTAAAATATGCTAAACTAGGTGATCCCGAATGACCGCTTCAACCACTAAAGCATCAACATAGTGTCTGACTTGGTGTAATTCCTCCGGGTGAAAGATGATGACTGGACTCTTCGAGATGGGGATGTCTGTTATGGAAAAGACTTCCTTTGCTCTGCTTTTTCTCGAGGTACTCCCTATGTCATGAGATTCTCCACCTGCAGTGACATGTATTACTCCATTCGGAGTCTTCTTGAGAACTCGAGGCATTTCAGTGCCAGAGCTTAGCTGGGGAACACTTTGAAGAGTAGCCACAAACTATTTGAGTTGGCATTCTTGAATTAACCTCTCAATTTCTCTCTTCAGTTTACTACAATCATTTGTTGTGACCATAAACCAGATGAAAATCGCAGTACAACTCTTGATTTCTACTGGGGTCCTCCCTCATAGATTTAAGCCAATTGACATCGCCATTCTCCCTGAGCCAGTGCAACACAGTGGCTCTAGAGGCCGTCAAAGGTGTGAATTGTTCAACAAATTCAGAGATGTGATAGCTAGGTTCAGGTTTTAAGGGTGAGGTTTCATGGGGACAAAATTATAGCTTCTCCATGGGCTATTAGTTTTTGGTGGTCTGGAGAGATCTGGCTTTTATTTCAGGGTTTCCAACTTTTTGGGGTTGTCAGGAGTTTTGGGTGTCTTATTTTGATTTTGTCAATTGTCGTTGAGCTCTTCCCAGAGCCTGTCATTCTCATTAGCCCGAATATACTTATGGGACCGAGCCATGAGCTCAATAAAGTCTTGCAGTGGGTTCTTGCTCAAAGAACAAGAGAACTCAAGACATTTGAGTGTTACGGACCAGTGCCTCTAATGCAATCTCATAGTTCATCTTTGGAATCCTTCCCATCATTTCAATGAATCTATCAACATACTATCGTAACTTTTAACAAGTCAGCTAAGGTACGACCAAGGTTAATAGAAGCCACAAATTTGTGAATGAAGAGTTTAGTGAATCGGCTGAAGTTACAGATTGAGTGTGGCTCTAAATTTTTATATCATATTTGGGCATTACCAATCAAAGTCTTAGGAAAGAGCTTGCATAGGGCATAATTTGATGTTGTGTAGAGAAGGGTCGTATTGAAAAAATCATCAACATGCGTTCAAAGGTCAGTAGTTTCGCCATACTTCTTCAACTTTGGTACCCAAAAATTTGGATGAACCTCTCTTAGTATCTCCTTAGACAAGGGGGAGCATAAAGTCACATTATATTGTAAGGTTATCCCTCTGCGCATCCGTTTGATTTTATCCTCCACTAAAGCATTGATATCTTCTGTTGTCATCGCCATTTCTTTTCGCTTAGGCTGACCCAGGATTGGGGCTAGGGGATCAAATGTTTGAGAGGTGGTACATTCAGGAGAGTGAAGCCTTCTCTTAACTTCATTCCTCAACTCGAAAGAGACTTCTCTAGTCCGGTATTATGGGTTAAACTTGTGTTGAGTTTGAGGGTAATTATGTGTTGGTTGGTGAAGGGTCAAGTGGTAGGTTGGCAGGGGAGTTTGATAAACTCGGGGTGAGAGATGGTTGGCGAGTCAGGGATGGGGTCTTGGCTTGGTCATTAGTTAAATGTTCAGGTTGCACTTGTGCTTATGGGTTTTCAGCAGCCTGCTGCCCAAATATTTTTATGAAGTCTCTCAGGGTAACTATCAGCTCTCTTACTGATTGATCCGATAAACTAGGAGATTGCATCACCGTTGAGGCTAACTATACAAGTGGAGCTAATAAGGTCGAAGGCACTGCGACATTTGTATTGGTTCGCGGTGGAGCTATAAAGGATCGAGTTAGGTGTTGTTTGGGTGTGTATGGTGGTGGAGGTAGTTTTTCATTTGGAGTTTGGGTGTGGTTATCTGTTTTAAGGGTTTCATCTTCGATTCTGTTGTCCATCACTCGGAGATTAGTCAGTCCATGCTTACCACACCACTGATGACGAGGTGGACCTCATGACTCCAAGTAGTTTGGGTTCGGCTACTGATGGTTCTCGTACCTGTAAGACAAAGAGAGAGGAATCGGGCTCTAGTGGGAAGACTCGATGCCTAAGTCAATAATCGAGTTACTTATGAGTAGTCAGTATTCAAAGACTTCAGGAAAAGAATAAAACCCTTACCTATGGGGGACTTGCCCCTATTTATAGCTAGTACCTGAGAGGCAAGTCATGTGCAAGTGTCAGCGAATATTTGAAATGCCAGGGTTGTACGCTTGTCATGTCGAAATTGTGCTTCTGCCGTCGGTGTAGGGCATTTGTCATGTCAGAGTGGTGTGCCTGCTGTCGATATGGGGCACCTGTTATGTCATAGTAGTACATTTATTATGTCAGCGTAGTGTGCCTGCTGTGTTAGAAGATGTCTATAGGACTCGGCCGAATATGAGTATTCGGGATCAAAGTTTGATGTGTCTTTCGAGTTAGGTCTTTGTGTCTATGATACAAAGATTGATCGCAGAACTCAGTAATTAGGGGTAATATCAAGTTATACAGGGACCATGATTTTAACCATAAAAATAGTTATTACTAATGTTAAATCAAAATGATAGAGATGAAGAAGAATAATCCATAAAATAGGAGAGTGAAAAAAAAACTTGGATAATTAATTAATACTAGCGTGTGAGCAAACAAGCCTATATATATATATATATAATTAGGGATGGGTGGAAATCAATTAACCAAGCGTATTAAATTATAGTAAATCTGGTTGAAAAAATTAGAATAATTTGATTTTTAATTTGATTAATGATTAACTGGTTTGATTTGATCGATTAATAATTAATTGAAAATAAAAAATTAATTTTTATTTAGTTTTTTATTAATTTTTGTTTAGCTTTTAATTATATTAATTTTTAATAACAAGTATAAGTTTTTATTGAAAAATAAAGTTAGTTTTTATTTAGTTCTTTATTAATTTTTATTTAGTTCTTTAATTATATTAAATTTTTTATTGTAAATTTAATTTTTTTATTATAAAATAAAAAAATAATTCTATTAAAAAAATTAACCAAAGCAGCTAAAATTAAAAATTAATTAAATTGATAACAAAATTAGAATAATTTATTAGATTTTAATTTGATAAGTTAATTAATTAATCACTGAATGAGCACTACTATATATAAATAATAGCTTAAGATTGAATTTTTGGTTGGTAAGTACTAAAAGCATAATAATGTAAGCCACAAAAGTATGGGAGTAGATAAACAATAAAGGAAAATTAGTATTTGACAAAATGAATACAGTTATTGATCCCAATGATAAAGGCTTTTTTGAATAAGGAGTGAAGGATATAAATTCAACACATGAATGACTAATTTTGTACGTGTATATATGCATGTCATGATTTTATACTCTTCGGAGAAAAGGGCAAAATAAATAAAATGAAGTAGCAAATATTAATACCCTCAAAATTAAAAAAAATATATAAAAGGGTATATATACCCAACATCTTTCATAAATATACTAATATACATTGTCTTTTTTTTCAATTTTTAATATTCTTGTCTTTTAAATTATAAATTTTTTCATATTATTTTTTTCAGTTTTATTCATTTAATTAATGAAAGGCTGATCTGATCAATATAATAAGAATAATAAAAAATAATAAGATTTGTTATTGAGGAAAAAATAATAAGATTTTTTTGTGGGGAATCCAAGAATAATAAGTAAAGAAGTTAATTACCACCCAACATCAGATTATTGGAATCATTAAAAAGCTTTGTTTGACAATTTCTCCATTACCTTCGTTAACCCACGTTCTCAATTATTGCTCTCTCTCTCTCTCTTTCCTTGCCAGTTGCTATACGGACAAATTAAGTCACTGTAATATGTTGAAACAAAGCTTACCAAAATGCATTTTCCAATTGGACAAGTGTCAACCTCCATGAATTTTCTTAGGAATTGCTTAACAACAAACTACTCCATTTATGCTAAATGCCAAATACAAACTATCAAAATTCATCACTTTTTACCATCCCCCATTTTCATCTCTTTGTCTGAAAATTTTATATTTTTTTAATATATATAAATTTAGATCAAAACTTAAGTATAATTGCTATGTAATTATTTTAGGATATATTTATAAATGCAAAAACAAAATTCAATGAATTTATCTAATATGTATTCTCAAATATATTTTTAAATTTTTTAGTTAAATTATATACATTCCTCTCGTGATAATATTTTGCTATTTTATTATTATTTAATATATAATTCACTGTATATATTAGATAAATTCTTTATATATAGTGGATGAGATTTTTTTATGTAAATAATTTTTTTAAAAGTTAAGTAGAATAAAATTATAAAAATATAAAATTTTTTTATTTAATTTTAATATAATTATATTTTTAAGAGTTTTTAATTAAATTATAATAATTTGTTATCAATTATTTAGTTGTACAGTCATAGAATATATTGTGCGGTATATTTAACCATGGCCGTAAGAATGAAAATTTAACAACCCCAGACGGCAGCCAACACTAGCGGGTAGAGAGGCGCTGCCTCCAATAGATATTAGTAATGGGCCCACAATGCCCTCTAGGATACTCAAACGTAAATCTTTTTTGTTTTTTAGACCTATTAGAGACAAGACACGTGGCATCAATGTCGGCTGGAGGAGCAATTCACGTTTCACGTGGTTGTGGAGATGAAAACATCCACAGTGCCACGACATTCTGCTAGCTTTTGATCCAGCTAAAACCTCTTATATCTGGCCACGTTTAAACTCTCATTTATTACATTATAAATAAATAAAATTTTATAAATTCCTTTTCCTCATTCTCTTTTATTATTATGTGGAAAATAATGTGAAAATTGGCGCACTTTCTTCTGCTTTTCCCACTCTCTTATAGTATTTTATTTTCTAGTTTTTAAGGTGTAAATAATGTGAAAATTTAAATATTAAAAAAATGACACGTCAATAATTTTATAAATTAAATTAAATTTTTAATAAATATAATAAGATTAAAATAAAAATATAATTTATATATTTTTAGGACTTTAAAAAAATTATGATAAAAATTTAAAAAAAAAACACTAAAGTTTATACTTTTTTGTAATTAACTCTTAAAATTACACTCGTGATTTTTCTAATTGATGAAAAGAAAATAATAATGAATTATATGATAAAGTCGTGATTAGGAAAAAAATTATTAGATATAGTCAGTGATGAATTTAGAAGAATTTCAGTGAAAGCAATATGTATATAATACACGTTACATAAATTTAAATAAACATACTTATATACCTAAATGCGAATAAAAATAAATTTTGAATATGGTAATATATTAAAATAATTATTTTCACGAGTTAAATTGTCGTGTTAAAAAAATTGAATTGGTTTATATTATTTGTTTTGAAAATGTCATTGTTCTTTTCATTTTTTAATTCAATAAAAAAGTATGAAAAATAAATTAAAAATATAAAAAACAATTTTAAAGTATAATACATACATCATTATTTTTTAACACGGAAACTATAAGATTGTTTGAACTTTTAATTATTTTAAATGTGCATGCTTATCGAAATCATATAATTAATTGCATATCTTATTAATTAAATATTTATTTTCTAAAGTAAAGCTAACCATATGTTTAACGCGGTCAATTTCATGCATAATAAAAAAAATATTTGGCCACCATAAAAAAGTCTATTATTCATGATAATTAATATATATATATACACGTGTGTGTGTGTGGTGGGTGGTTAATGTGTTTTTTTTTTTTTCTACTTTGTTCTAATTATATATTTATATTTGTATATAAAAACTTCTTTAAAATCACATGAAAATCGTGTAAGCAATGCAAATAATTGTTGCTTAGCCTTTACTCTTTTCTTTTCTTTTTTCTTTCATTCCTTTTTTTTTCTTTTTTGAAAAATCAAGTTGGCAATATTAAAGTGGCCAAACTAAGTAAAAATACACTTCAAATAGTTTTGACTCCCAAATAAATTATTAATTTTCCTCCAAATATTCATATTAAATAATCTACGATGAATATATATATTTTTTAATTATAATATTATCAAAATACTACTAATTAATGTATTTGTCTATATCCAAAATATTTTAAATTATTAAATTATTTATTTTAATTGATAAAAAATAAGATAAATATAAATAAAAAATAAATAGGGTATAAAAAATAACAATGGGTCAATTACATGAAACACAATATAATTTTGGGTATATGGTAAACTGCACTTTATTAATAATAATTTATTTCATTTACATGATATATTATGTAATAAAAATAAAATTTTATAATAGTAAAATATACATCACTATATAATAGAATTAATTTTGAACAATTATATAAAAATAAATTAATATAATTCACTGTATAATATGTTTAATTTTGAATAATTGACAATATTATAAATATTAATTAATAAAATTCACTATATAATAAGTTTAATTTTTAGTAATTGACTATATTATAAGTATAAATTAATGTAATTCATAATATAATATGTTTTATTTTGTGTAACTGAGTATATTATAAATATAAATTAATATAATTCACTATATAATATATAAAATATGAGTAGCCGATTGTATTATAAGTATAAATTAATATAATTCATTATATAATAGGTTTAATTTTTAGTAATCGATAATGTTATAACTTATAAGTATAAATTAATAAAATTTTCTGCATAATATATATAATTTTGAATAATTGACGGTATTATAAGTATAAATTAATATAATTATATATATAATATGTTTAATTTTCAGCAATCAACGATGTTACAAGTATAAATTAATATAATTCTCTATATAATAGGCTTAATGTTGAGTATTTAACTATGTTACAAGTATAAAATAATATAATTCACTATATTGTAATTTTAATTTTGAGTAATTGACTATATTATAAGTATAAATTAATGTAATTTATTATATAATATATTTAATTGTGAGTAATTAATTATGCTACAAATTTACATTAATGTAATTCATTATATAATAGATTTAATTTTGAGTAATTGACTATATAATCAATATAATTAAATTAATATAATTCACTATTTAATAAGATTAATTTAGAGTATTTGACTATTTTATAAGTATAAATTAATATAATTTACTATATAATAAATTTAATTTGATGTAATTGACTATGTTATAAGTATAAATTAATATAATTCACTATGTAATAAGTTTAATTTTAAGTAATTAATTATGTTACAAGTGTAAATTAATATAACTCACTATATAATATATTTAGTTTTAAGCAATTAACTATATTACAAGTATAAATAATTTACTATATAATATGTTTAGTTTTGAGTAATTAACTATGTTACAGGTATAAATAAATATGATTTATTATATAATAAGTTTAATTTGGTAATTAATACCCACGTTTTGTTTCCATGTTCTACTTAATGCAAAATCAATTTATTTCTCAAAACATCTTTCACACCATGACATGGCATTATTTGCCCACACATATTTATTTATATATAATATATTTTTTTGAGGAATAATATAATATTCATGAAATAGAAACTGAATATATTTTATAATAAAATTATGATAATTTTATTATAATATATTAATTAATATATTATCCAAATATATATATATATATTTTTTATCGGTGTGGAAGACCAAAGCGTTGAAAATAAAATATTAATAAGTCACATATTTCAAACTATAATAATGTCTTATACATTATTAAAATAAGCCCTTCATCGTTGACAAAAAAAATTATCTCACATTTATACAATAGTAAAAAATATATTTTTATATATCTTGTATATGAACAAAAATACATAAATAGAAAATTAGAGATGTTGTTCAAAAAAAATATTTATTATGATGTTATTTAAAATATTTAAAATAATTTTTATTTTAATATATCATAAAAAATACAAAAAAAATAGTATATAAAATGATTTTTTTTTTATTTTCATAACATATCACAATTGAGATTATTAATATACATATATATGTGTAAGGATAATTATATTCATACATATAATTATTAATTTTTTTATCAAATTATTTATATGATAAATTAATAATTAATTGTTATGAAAAATTATACTAAATAAATCTTAAATATTAATTTTGTTACTTCCAAATAATGCATAGAAAGTGAAAGTGCAATCCATTGAGAAAATAATAATTTCATCATTTATTTGGAAACAAATTGATGTGTCCACACGATTGAAGACATGGCACCTGCCTTTCAAAATCAGGCTATCTCCCTTTTACACCTTCATTTGGAAGTTAATTAGTTTTAATGTGATTGGCTATACCTTTCAAAATCATATTAAATATTAAATATTAAAAGATTTAGTCTTTGCAATAATTATTTGTCCCCACCCAACCTATGAAATTTTAGGTTGCACAATTTTATGAGAAAAAATTTTAACAAGTGTACACACTCTATAGCCACTTTGTGTTCACTCACGCACGCACGCACATACATACATACATATATACATACATACATATATATATAATGCTAATTATAATTACTTTACAAAGTAATTATTAGATAATTTTTTTTATTGACTAAAAGATATCAATTATAATATTTTTTATAAATAAATTTATAATAAATATTTTTTAAGCCAATAAAAGAGAGATTATCAAATAATTACTTTTCAAAGTGACTGCAATAAACATTCTTCGTATATATATATATATATATATATAAGTTTTTGGAGTAAACTTGTGTTGTTGCAAATCTTTCTTGGTATTTTTTAAACTTTATAATATGTATATTATTATAACTATATATATATTGCAGAAGAAAATATATAAAAAATATATATTTTCATTTTTTATTATTTGTTTATGTGCAATGTTGAATTAAATAAATGATGTATAATGAAAAAATATATATGGCAATTGAATAAGATGAATCAATCGGATTATCATTCTGATTTTAGTAATATTTTTAATAATTATAAAATTTCGTTATTACCACTACAAAATATTTCTTTTAACTTAGATCTAGAGACGAGTAAATTTAGTAACTTATGAAGTAGTTCTAATTATTATACTGATTTTTAATATTAATTGGAATCATATTCTCTAGTATTTATTTTTATGAGTTTATAAGTTCGATTTATAAGCTAAACAATATATTATAAGGAGAGAGAACTTTAGTTTTGATATTAAATGATATTGCTTTTATTTTTGTCAAAAAAAAATATTTCATGGTGTAATGGATAATAATATACATGGCAATTGAATTAGATTAACAATTTAGATTATTTATGGATTTGTGATTAATATATTGATCTTTTGAAATTTATTTAAGATAATTTGGATATTTGAAATAATTTCATAATTATTTTAATTTTTCTGCATATTTTAATTTAATTTGAGACTTTTTATAAATTTTCATTTTAATTTTTCACTTTAGAAATAATTTTATTTTAAACCTTTTTAGATTATATATATATACCTTAATTAGGTAATGATGTGCACATTGTGTTTATTTTGTCCCATGGTTTTTGGCCATGAATCCAACGTAACAAAGCATGATTATATCAAGAAGTATGTGAACATCAAATTTTCTAGTATTTGGAAGAAATAGCTGCTACCACAAAAATAATTATATTTGAATTAATTAATTTATAGCAGTATCTCAACAAAAGGATCGTTGACAATGAAATTAATGGTTTATATGTTTTAAGTAAAACAATAATAATCAGCAAGTTGTTAACCTACCTTCCTAAATCTAACCATATCATTATTTTTTCATTTAATTTTTTTTTTGAAAAATATATTAATAAGCCCGTTGTTAAGGTTTGAGAGTTTATACTTAAAAATATAGTCATAAATTTTAATGGTCATTATGCTGACTATTTAAGTAAGAATAATATTTTAATATCATGTTTAATTGTCCATATTAAATTTTTCTTTTTAATATAGATTTTGAAGAGCTAATCATAAAAGCTAATTATTAAGAGTGTATTTAGAATGGTTTTAATTTTTTTATTTTAGTTTTTTCTTAGAAAAAAAATATTCGAGAATATCATTAAGTTTTAAATTTTATTAATTAAATAAAAACTATTTTAAGTTAAATGCGTAAATGGTTTTAAGGGTTTTGATTTTGAGAAGATATTATATGTTAATAAACTTTTATTTTGATCTAAGACATTTTATATGAATAAAACCTTTTTTTTATCTTAAGTTTTTGACATTGTCTTTTTTATAATTATTTAATTATTTAATTATTTTTTAGATAATTATGACATATAATTTTTTTTAAAAACATAAAATAGTTTTTTAAAAAATATAAACAAAAATTAAAAATTTTTTTGATTTTAGAAAAATAAAAACAAAAAATATACAATGAATACAGAGTTAATTTATAGATCATATTCTTATTTTTTGATAGATATAAGATCAACTACACTTCTATCATTCAAATATAATTTAACAATAAGTTCAAACACATATATTTCGTATATGTAATTATCATGGTTACTCGTATGATAAATTTATAAATATATTATCCAATAAACGGTGAAAAAGAAAAAAAAAATAATTATGTGTGCAAGACAATAATATTGAAAGTTTTGAGAGAATTTATTATCAAAATTCAAAATTTATCATTTAGTCAAATCCAATAATTAATTAAGCTGAATTATCGCAATTATACATTAATATTTTTGCGCAAACACGTTTGTATCAAAAAATTATTTTTTTTTTACTAAAAAAAGTATTATTAGCATTATGTGATTAAATTTATATAGAAAAATAAACGTAGATAAAAAAAAATGCAAAGTTGGAAGTAAAATGGCAAATTAGTAATTGCGTGAGCATGAAGTGCACGACTGTTTTGCCCAAACTTGAATAGTTGAAGATATTAGTTTCGTGTTAATATAAGGCAAGTAAATTACTATGAATAATTAAGTACCACTAGCTAATAAATTTGAAATTTCATAAAAAAAATTTACGTCATTAATCAATAATTACGAAAAATAAAAATATAAATTTTAAATAATAATAATATTTTGAGATTATATAATTTCATCACGGATGTCAATTGTAAAATAGATAATTTTATTTATTAACCAATCTTGACTAACAGCCGTTATTATAATTTTAAATTTTTAAAAATTTATTTATTTTTATAATATTTAATTCACAATTTATTAATATTTAATAATAAATTATTGTCGATAAGTACATATTATACATAATTTATGTATTTCTAATAGTATTAGTATTGCTATTGAAAAAAAATAAAATTTAAATTTATTATTGAAGAGAATATTTATGTAAAATATATAATTTTATGGAATATTTTTTTGATTTCTAATTTTATGGAATATTATGATATTGATAATATTATATGCCTACGATCAAGTTGGAAAAAAAAAAAAGGAAATTAGCATATTCTTATTCACCATGACACGAGCAATAATAGGTACTACTTTTTCAATTTATTTATTTATTTTTGAGAAAAAGTGAATAATTATTCGGAAGGAATATGATTCTTTTCAATCACGAGAGAAAATAAAATATTCATTTATTGCATTAAATTAGTAATTTCTTTTTCAAAGTTAATCCTCTCTTATAATATTTTTTTTAAAGATAACGGAGTAATAAATTTTCAGTTTAATTTGGTTATAATTATCTCAAAATTTTTGAATGTTTTCAAAATTAAGCTTATAAATTAAAAAAAAAAACATAATTGAGAAATTGGAGGGCAATTTTGAGTTAATATGAGATTTGGCTCCACATTGTAAACCGCCTAATAGTAAATAGATATGTTAATTTTTTCTAAAAAAATACAAATATATTGATTTGAATAAGATTTTAACATAAATATAAAAAATTATAAAAAACGATATTTTGCTATAATCAAATATTGACGAGAACAAAATGTATTAATTAATTATTTTTCATATATGTTTTTGAATAGAAAAATTTAAATTTATTTTTTAATTATTCTTTTAAAGTATTATAATAGAACAGATAAATCAATCATAAATTTATTACTTAAAGATACACTTATTCTTAAATTATGCTTCAACCTGCTATTTTTTTTAATAAATTTAATTTCTATTATAACTCAGAATTCTGAAACTTGTTCGACGCCAAATCAAAAACTAATTACTAATAAATTTAAATATAAGCATAAAAAAATGTAATATATATAATTTGAAAAATAATATTTATAGTATAATAAATTAATAATTGAAATCTTATTGGTTATTTATATTAATTTTTTTCATTAAAAAAAAAGAATATATAGACAAATAGAAGTTCGTTTCAGAATAGAAGTTGTTGCTCGTTATTACAGTTCTCAAGCAAAACGGTAACCTAACCAAAAAAAAATAAAAAGTAAAAAAGATAAAAAAGAATTAAAAAAAAAACAATAATTGCAGTTCCGTGTGTTAATTTAACTAAAAAAAAGATAAAAATAAATAAAATCACGGAGATTTTTTCGTGTATAATTCCGTAGACAAATGCCATTATTTATGCTCATAATTTAAAATTTTATTTATTTATTATTAAATGATAATAATAATAATAATAATAATAATTATTATTATTATTATTATATTATATATAAAAAGATTAAAACAAATTTCAATATAATTTTTTTCCTCTGTATCTACAGCCTCATCTTTCGTTCTCTAAGCCTCTGCTTCTCTTATCATCACCGATCTACTCTCTTTCTCTCTCAAAACGCTCCGTTTTGGCTTCGTTCTCTGGTTCGCTTCACGCTAAACAAACTTTCATCGTCGTCTTCAAGACAACAGCTCTCTGTTTATGTAGTTTCTAATTTGGTTTTTAAAGCTTTTTGTTCTGTTTAGTGTCATTGTGTGTTGATTTTGTTTATGTAATTATATATATATACAAACTGAAAAACGGCTAAAGAGATTTGTAAATATATATAGTGTATGTATAGATTTGAGAAGTTTTGATTCGGTGGAGAGTTGACCCGAGCCAAGCAGTGCTCGGGAGAGAAGAATAGATCCGAATGAACATGGAAACTAATCGGAATGGCAAGGAACCCAACCCTAATACCTGTTATTTGCAGAAATTCCGACTTTATGAGACTCGCTCGGTATATATATACTATATACTAAATATGATTGCTTATTTATTGAGTTTTAATGTTTCTGGATTTTGATCTGTTAGTATTGATTGCTTTTACATGTCCTTTGTAAATTTAAATTCTGTTCTTGTTTGCTTGCTCCAGTTAAGAATATTTGGTTATAGTTTGAATTTATTGCATTGGATTTGCTTTAGGTGATTGAAAATTGAGCATTCAGATGGAATGTAACATTCATATACTTGCTATTTTTGTGTGTATTATTGAGGATTAGGTGCTTGATATAGATTTTGAGTTTCATATTTGTTTTTTTTTTAATTTTTCAATTTTTTCAGTTTATTTATTTATCTATATTATTTGAAGTTTATGTTATGAAATGATCGTTTAGGTTGGTGTTTTTGGATTCTCAATATTGTTTTTCGTCTTCTTCGACGTTGTTGTCTTTGTGAAGTTATTAAAAAGGAGCCCTTTGCTCCTTTTTTTTTGCTACTATTATTGAAATTTCTAGGTTATGTTGTCATTCAATGTAATTTTAGTTCAAAAATGGTTAAGGCATTTCACCTGCATTGTTTGTTTTTATTATTATCATCTTAATTTCTATTTTCATTACTATTCGTCCATGTTTGAAATTAGTGTTCTGATGATTCATTTGCAGAATTTAAATAGTTTTATGACGCAAATTTGATCCAATGTTCATTTCATTTTATATGCAACAGAATTTTTATATGATAGGAAGAGACAAGAGCAGAACTTTTTGGAGGGTTTTAAAGATTGATCGGTTAGAGCCATCTGAACTGGATATTCTTGAAGATTCTACTAGATATTCGGAAAGTGAATGTTGTGACCTCCTCAAGCGAATGCATGAAGGGAATAAATCAACTGGTGGACTGAAATTTATAACTATCTGCTATGGCATAGTTGGTATATATAATAAATGTGCATTGTTCTCTACATAAGATCTTGCAATATTTTATTACATAAATCTGATGTGTTACATTTTATTATATAGAAAACTCATATTTTGTTTTTTTGGTGAAATTAGGTTTCATTAAATTTTTGGGACCCTATTACATGCTTCTGATAACAAAAAGAAGGAAAATTGGCGAAATTTGTGGCCACATAATATATGCCATCACTAAGAGCGAGATGATTCCTGTTCCAAATCCTGCAGTGCGGTCCAATATGACTAATTCTAAGAACGAGAACAGGTCTTTTGTTCATTCTGCATGTGAATGTAATATGTACTTGATACTGTTAAAGATAACCTATGATTTAGCTAGCAAAAGCTTTGCACTGTTCATTTGTAATTAGATGAGGATATTGTCATGGTTGTTTTTTTTAAATTTTTATTTCAATTAATATTTTGGACAAATAATCTGAGTTGGGCATCTACTGTTTGAAGTAGACAAGTTCAACACTGTGGAGGTAATCTCTGTATTATTTTTGTCACTACACCCTTCAGTGTTAATTAATGTGTGAGTTTATTCAATTCAAACTTATTTGAGTTTTTCTTATGGTATAGTTATATTTATTTTTTTTGTTCCTTCTAAAATGGATCTAGTAAAGGATCTAATTCCACGTTATGCATTTAATATTTCATGTTACTATTGCATCCTTCTTATTTGATAATGTTCTGTAGCGGCAATTGCCAGTTTATTTCCTGCGTATGTACAGGGGCAAACTTCATTGCTCTTATGATGATGTTAATATAACATGTTGAATGAGAAAAGGTATCATCCGGGTTTGTGGGGCAGAAGTCACTTCGCTTCCTTTTTTCTTTTTTTGCTTTTCTTTTTAAGTTCTCCTTTGGCTTTTTAGTTTAAATTTATTGAGCTATTACCACATTCCATAATATTATTCTTCCCCTGATAATGTTACTAACATTTGGTTTGCAATGATGATGTAGATACAAGAAGCTCTTATGCACGGTTGATCTTACAAGGGACTTCTTTTTCAGCTACTCATATCATGTGATGTATTGTCTTCAAAATAATTTATGCGACAACATGACGGAGCAGGCTCATTATGAAACAATGTTCGTTTGGAATGAATTCTTAACACGAGGAATCCGGAATAGCCTCCAGAATACTCTATGGACAGTAGCATTAGTGTATGGCTTCTTTAAACAGGTGCATTTTATTTTAATCCATTGCTTGTATGTAGATGCTCAGAAATATTTGATGCAAAAAGGGGATAGAACTTTCTTTTTTTTTTTCTTTATATGGAATTTAAATAGGTCACTGATATTCAATTTCTGTCACATATGGTGGCAATACAATATTTGTCACGCCTCGTTCAAAGTTTTCGAAGTTTTTAGTTACATCCTGGTTTGAGTTTAAGAGCCACTGGAATTACTTTAGCAATGATAACCAAACTAGAAACATAGTCTTTTGTAACTTGAGGCAGTGACAAGGAGGTTAACTTCAACATCCCAATGATAAATGTGGCTTTGTGGCTTTTGCTTGTTCTTCAGTTTTTGGTAAATTCTAAGCAACTTATCAAGTGAACTTTGTGCTAACTTCAAATCTCTCTCTCCCTTTTTTTTGTGGTTTAATGCTTCGGTATCCAGGTCAAACTTTCAGTATCTGATAAGGACTTTAAGTTGACTCTAATAGCCAGACGCTCACGCCATAATGCTGGCACAAGGTATGAAATAGCCTTTTGGGGCCACTGGATTATGTAAATGGTTGACACTATCTTTCTTTTTTTTTTTTTTTTTTTTTGCATTCTCACCTTTTATACTCTGCTCCCAAACACTGTTGCTGTTCTTAAAGTGAACTTTATTCTTCCTTGTCTTTCCTTGTATAGGTATTTAAAACGTGGTGTGAATGAGAAGGGTAGAGTGGCAAATGATGTTGAGACAGAACAGATTGTGTTTGAAGATGTTCCTGATGGATATCCAGTGCAAATAAGTTCTGTTGTACAGCATCGTGGTTCAATTCCACTTTTTTGGTCTCAAGAAACTTCACGACTGAATATTAAACCTGACATTAAATGTATGATTTCAGCTCACTAAACTTTCATATCCTTTGTGATAGCTTCCCCTGAATATGCTTCTTTCTCGTTCCTTTTGCAGTGTCAAAGAAGGACCAAAATTACGAGGCCACAAAACTTCATTTTGAAAATCTTGAAAAGAGATATGGAAATCCAATAATTATTTTGAATTTAATAAAGGTAGGCTCCTTTCAATCATTATAGATGTACATTTCCATATATCTTAAGCTACTTGTGATGAGAACTGGTTAAAGATGTCTTTGTTGCTGTTATCTTTTTGCCATTATGTTGATGATTGACAGACACATGAAAAGAAGCCTCGGGAAAGTATACTACGTGCAGAGTTTGCTAATGCTATTAGATCTATAAATAAAGGCTTATCTGAAGAGAATCGCCTAAGGTTTCTTCACTGGGATCTGCATAGACATTCTAGAAAGTACTAAGCTTGTATTGGTCTCTCTTATTAATTTTTTTTCCAATTATTTTAACAGTTATTAATGAGTAGTATTTGGTTGTTTTTTCTGAACAGAGCTACCAATGTGTTGTCACTGCTAGGTAAAGTGGCAGCATATGCTTTGAACTTGACTGGCATTTTTTATTGTCAAGTTACACCAAATTCAAGGCCCATGAAATTGTTCTACTCTTCCTACTCTGAGTAAGTGAATTATTTTGTTGTCAGCGCTTACATAACTTTTTCTGCAATTCCCTCCCTTGTGACAACATAAAAATACATTATTCTTGTTTAAGAGAGGGAGACGAAACTAAGAAAATACAACTCTATTGACAAGTTGCTTAAAGAGAATTATACTCGTTTTGCAACTCTTCATTTAGCCAAATTACTATTATCCCACTGTTTATTTTTTTACTTGATTCCTGCTTTCTAATAATACTGTTTGCAATGTAAATATTTTCCAGGAAAAGTGATGATGGATTCAATCTCAAAAACCCTTCCAATGAAAATGACTCTGGAAAGGATTTGGATCCACAAATTGGCAATGTTGAGTCTGAAGCAAATGGAAATCAGAATATCATTGTCCCAACATTTCAAAAAGGGGTTCTTAGAACTAATTGCATAGACTGTTTAGATCGTACAAATGTTGCTCAATATGCCTATGGTTTGGTAGCTCTTGGTCGTCAGCTGCATGCTCTTGGATTTATAGATTCACCAATCATTGATCTAGATAATCCATTGGCAGAGGATTTAATGGGGATTTATGAGACAATGGGTGACACACTGGCACTGCAATATGGTGGTTCTGCTGCACACAATAAGGTAACCCTTTCTGAGTAAGGTGGAACTTACATTTCTAGATACTGCTTCTCTAGATACGATAAATGCAAGTAGAAATAGATATCTTTATTTCTAGTACCTTTGTCCAGTATGGATAACAACCACCTTTCGACTTTTTCACATTCTAATGGATTTGTTTCCATCATAATTAAGAACTCATGTGCCATAGTTGCTTTATAGTGGGAGAAAAGAACTTGTAGATTTGTAGAAATGGCAATGGAATTGTGTAACATAATTTCCGTTATATGGTAATTTGAAAGCTCATTTGGGCCATAGCTTATGTTGTAGTGACACTCAAGGTAAATTTTGTGTTTGCTTTGTGAAGCGGCTTCAGAAGTAACTTTGAATCTGATGTTCTGTTAGGCTGCAATGAGATAAGAATGAATTTAATTCGGGTAAGAATGAATTTAATTCGGGTATACAAAAGTGTGCATACAGATAACAGAAAGGAAGTAAGCAAGCTGAGGAGTTTGAAAATTTTTTAATAATAGATACAAATGGTGTAGTGTTCATATTATTAGTTAGTCACTTTAGAGGCAAAACAATTATATGTTTCTCCTTGCTTTATTCTTAAAACAGTTGATTCAGCCGCATGCTTAGTGTGATTGTAAACCCTTTGTGTGGGTTCCTAAAAAATAATTTTTCCATTTCTTTGTCAAGGAGGTCTCTGGCATTATAAAGGTAGAATGAGTCATTTTTCTTAGAGTGAATTGTATTTGAGATCAGGCAACAATGTCCAGCTGGCATGCCAGATGACTTTCCTGCTCTTTTCTAGCTTAGATGCTTTTTATTTATCTTGGCAGGAATTTACCATTGCCCATGTATCACTCTTGCAATGATGTTAAACAGATATTTTCAGAAAGGAGAGGCCAGTGGAAAGGTGCAACTCATTCTCAAGAGTTCTTCAGAACTCTACAGCGTTATTACAGCAACGCATACATGGATGCTCAGAAACAAGATGCCATTAACATGTAAGTGAGGTGGGCTCCATATTCCAGAAACATCTTTAGCTGTTTCTGGAAAAGAAGCTTCAAGGGGTTTTTAATCTTTGGATAGAAGGTGCATTGGAATGGTAAGGGCAACTCATTTTATGCATGTCTGACATAATTTTAACAGGTTCTTGGGTCACTTTCGGCCACAACAGGGAAATCCAGCATTATGGGAATTGGATTCAGATCAGCATCACAATGTTAGAGGTCGTGATCCTGATTCAGTTCATGAGGATTCTAGGTACTGTATTCCTCATGATTGCAAATATCTTCTATTGTTTTGAGAAATTTTTGTTCAATAAAAAATATCCATTGGTGCAATATTATGGTTTTCTTGGAAGAGATCTCTATCTAAGGATATATACCTGTGTGGTAAGATCCGGCTGTAGTGTTGTATTACAGATAAACTTGTTAGCTTAAAACTATTTGTTGTCTGTATAAGCAGTTTCTTCCAGGTAGTTTTTTAAAATTATACTTGCATCTATGAAGTGATTAATCAATTTATTCTAAAATATTGGAGTTGCTCGTTTCAGTCTGTTCTTTTCTCGTTTCAGTCGGTTCTTTTTCAAAGCTTGGGCATGCTTTGGTTTGATGACAGTTTATGATATATAAAATGATAGTTTTATGTCCACATGATGATATTGCAAATTGATTATTATACTTCAATAGTTTGCTTATACTCAACATTTAAATATCCGTCTTTTTAGGTCATTTATTAAAAGATCACTATCAGATGGCAATCTTCTTTGTGAAAGTGACTCCCTTGTAGCAGCTTCAAGAGTTGGACATAATAAGGAATTTTGTGGAAAGGAGCAAGGAGTTAATAACGGTCTTTCAGATTCAACTCCGGAGATCTCAACCTGTGAAAGTGACATATCATATTCCAGGTCCGCTTGAAACACATACCTGTACTTGTTACATCATTATGCCGTTATTGGTTCAATAAACCCATGGTAAAATTTTTGGTAACATAGCATTTAAGCACGTCACTGCCATGCAATTTGACTGTTAATCATACTTTTCAGGTAATGTAATTTTAAATATATATGCAGATGCTAGCTGCTGTGCCTTATATAATATGTTGGTAAAATTTGATCTTCATGGACTGTATCTTCTGCATTATTGCTGATTAATTGTTAACTATTATTTTAGATATACCCCCTCAATGCCTCGAAGGCAGCTTTTTAAAGATATTGGAGAAGCTGGGTTCTTAGAAAGTGATCATATTTGTTATGATGAACATGGGGATACTTGTAGCTGCTCAAATTTTCTTGATTTGGACTGGTTTTCGTCGTCAGGAAATTCTTGTGAAGATCCTTTCGATAGGTAGTGTTATGGTTCTACCATGTTCTTCAATGCATTGACTGGCAAATAATTGTTACATTATCCATTAATGGTATAATGGCTGCAGGTCAATTGCTGGCCTATCATCTGAATATCTTCTTAATGAACTAAAAAGCGAAACATCTGCCAGTGAGTCTGGATCTATCGAGAGGGTTAGTATTGAGAATTTTCATATTTGATTTTTGCTTTTTTGCTGCCAACTTCATTCATTACTTTTTCGCAAAAGTCTTTCCGTGGTTGCATGTTCAGTAATCTGATATAAAGAAATTCCACAATAATTGATGGTAGGCCTTTTTCAACACATTTCCTTCAGTGCTAGTACTTGTCGGGGTGTTTTCTAGCTTTCAACCACACAGTGGCCGAACCAGGAATTTACTGAGGGGGATTCAAAATTTTCACAGAACAAAAATTACAAACGAGTTCACAATAAAATTAAACATTTAATATTACAGTGTCAGTAGCTCAATAATTAATTTGTGTTATTAGATTGACTACGACTAAGAGACGATAATTGTATTCTACGACTCTGCATTTTTTAAAAATGTTGCATAACAGCCTCATTTTTAATTTTTTAAAAAATCTCTCCACATAACAAATCAAGCAGTCGGTCAAAAATTCATCTCCCATCTTATTGCGCAAATCCGTCTTGATACTCTTTTGACAGTAGCAATTGCAACAGATAAGACTAAAGCTAACTTGATAAGCAGATATACCAAAGAAAATATAGTGTCATAACCTGTCAACCATTTTCTGAGCAAGAGCTCCAATGTCATCTAGGTCAATGAAAATTATATTTCTTCTTACATCAGCAATGTAAGTCTCAAGTTTATCTTCAAGTATCATCCGATCGGTAATCGAAAAATCATATGGATATAGTTTAGCGAGACGAAGTAATTTCTTCTATTTGTTGAAATTTTATTTACTTTGATGTTGATTTGATAAGCATCAAATATTAATTCAACAATCCCTTTTATCTCCAGGGAAGAAACCAAACTGCGACAGACCTCTCTTCCGAAGATCTTACGGGTGGATTTTCAGAGCGTTTCCTGCACTGGGTAGCATATGGGGAGACACTTTTCCAATGAACAGTTTAACTTCCAAGTTACCATCACAGTATTTATTATCTTTGTGATCTCATCCGAAGGATGTGGATTACCAAACAAGAAATAAAGATGAAAAAATCCTAAAGATACACAACGATTTCGGCACTTCTTGAAAAAAACAACTCTCAGGTCATCTTATTCATTTCGGCGTCCAGAAGGGTTATGATCGAGGAAAGAACAACCATAGCTAATTCATTTCGGAGCTCTTGAATCCTTTCATATTGTAACCCTGTAAATATTTTTATTTTTCTTTTTCTTAAATATACCTGTGGCTAACAATTTAGGCGAAATACCATCTTTAACAATTGAAACATTTGCATTTTCACCCTTGTATTTAAAATACGGACTAAGTAATGACACCATAGCTTTTCTGGTCCCTATAATGGCTTATAGTTGTTTCTGGTACCAAAAAGTTTATGGTCAATTGTTATATTGGAGAATATTCAAAAGTACCCTCAAAAGTATAATTAGTTTTAAGAATATTCAGTTTTTAAAAATATATTTATATTTTTTAGTTTTTGATTTCAAAAAATCCTTTTTTATACTTTTAGTATATTTAGTGTACTAAAAGTATATGCTATTTTCATAGATATATATTTATTAAGCGTGCTTTTGGATAGGTACAGATCCCATGTAAAATTGATGGATTTGAGTTCAAATTTCCGTGTCTAGAAGGGGAATAATTTAAAAAAATACTACTCAAAACCGTTTTCACAAAATTAAATTAGAACAAAATTTGATAATCAAACTGATTTTAAAATGAGGTAAAATTAAATGCAAAAATTTGAAAATATTGATAGAGATTTTAATATTTTGCTACCATCTCTATTATCTCGAATATTTAATTGATTTTATTTGAATTAACCCATTAATACAAAAAAATCCTAAATTAAAAAATAATTCTTGAAAATGTAACTTTTTTCTTATATCGTCACGTAACGCACTGACGACAGGCCTGACCATGAATAAAATCTACGTTGTCGAGAATGCAAGCCTTAATTATTTTGTTTCCATCTTCATGAAATAACTTTTCATAAAAATTTCATAATTTAAATATTATAAAATTTTCAAATCTAGTGATCTAACATGTTTTGAAAACATTATCTTCTAAAATTGTTCTCAATAAATTTTTTAAATACAATATACTATAAAATATTTTTTTTATTACAACAATCTATTAAAATCTTGAAAAATGACAAACGATACTTCAAAGAGTACCCCCAAACGACGCCTTCTTGAAAGAAAATTTTGCACTAGAATTTCAACTAATTATTATCGAGTTCTCATTACAAAAATTGTGTTGATTTTTAAATTGCAATTTTTAGTTGAAGCATATATAGAACCAAATGAGAAATAAGTATTCAAAATTCTTTTACATTAGGATTTTAATAAGATCACTCACTTCAAAATGCTAGAAATCACAATTACTGAAGATAAGAAAAATAATAAAACATAACTCGCTACATTAACATAAATGCCAAAAATTTTAAAATTCAAATGTTTAGAACTAAACTATGACCAATATGATAATAGAACAAAAATGTGTCCATTTCCCACTTTGTTCGTAAATCTCTCAAAAAACAACTAATAATACAAAGCATAACATTAAGCCGTTGTTATATTGCTTGACTCATCCCAGCCAGTAGCTGCAGCAGGCACTTGTGGTTGTGGTGGAGGAGCTGCAGTATCCCATTCTGCAGAGGAGTGGATTAGAAGAATTAGCTAAGAAATATCAAACAGCACATGTTGCGTGAGTTTTGCTGGCGAATGGATGTTTCAAAAGCATAAGAAGATCAAAAGACATGATGAAGCAACAGAAGCAAATTGCAGTTTGATTGACTGCTTACCTGGCTCTGCATAGAAGGTTGTACCTGGAACAGCTGCAATAGGTGGTTGAACTGTTTCGGCTGGCCATTGACCATTAGAAATTTGGTTGCCCCAGTCAGAAGCAGGAATCCCATAATCAGCACCAGGAACATAATCAGTAACTGGCATTGCTTCCTCCTCTTCCAGTTGCTTGGCTTCTTCAGGCTCCCTGTAGAAAAATAAGTCCACCTGCAAAAGGAAAACAACTTAATGGGAACGAAACTAAATTAAAAAAAAACCCCTGCATCAATCACAAGTGCATGTACAAGTCTAAGAATGTAGAATATAAAGCTGCATGTACAGCCAATTTGAAAAGCACATCATTTAATATAGAGGCAATAAGTGCAAAAACAGCAATTTGATAATATGTAGGTACCATAACAACCCATTTGTGTCCTTGGGGTATTGTACCACGCATCTGCAGAACCATTCTTGCCAACAGCCAAAATAGACATCCAATACTGTGCTTCCCTTTGTTATTAGCAGGAATACCAATATCAACATACCGCATTGGAGAGTCAGCGTCACAGAAAGCAATAGTTGGAATATTTCCAAGAGCCGCTTCTTTAATAGGCTGCATCGCAAGATGTGTAAAATAGGAAAAAATAATATTTGGGTCAAGATTCCTGAAAGAAACAAAAGTGTCTCAAAAAAATGGCATCAAAGTAAGCCTAAGATCATCATGGAGCCAGAATTCACCTGGTGATCAGTCCTTGGATCAGTAAGGATAAGGAGACGAGGCTCATTGACGATGTTTGGAGCTGATTAGTGAATGTACCAGGAGTGTGCCTTCCAGCAATGGCATGAGCACCAGTGTACTGGACAAACTTGAGGACTGCTCTTTGACCATATGGCCTTGCAGACTGAACAATAATATCCTGAGGGTTCTCAATAGCAACAATAACCCTAGCAGCAAGGATCAGCTTCTCCCATGTCTTCCCAAGATTGATGATATAAATACCTGAAAAATGAGCATAAAATAATTGACATTAAAATCTATGACATCTAGATAATAAATTAAGACCACCATTAGTGCTCTGGCGAAGACTCTTTAAATCAAAAAGCTACTAATATAAGAATGTTAAATAGGATAAAATCTTAATCAAGATTTTCAAAAAAGTTAAAATGAGCAAAATTACTACTTAAAACAAATCAAATTCTTTTTAAGCAATTGTAAAAGTCAAAGATCTAAGCTTACAAATCAGCTACTAATGTCTCAATCATACAATCAAATACAAATAAGAATACCTTAAAATCTAATCATCCAAAGACAAAAACTTTGCAAATAGAAACTCCATATTTGTGTGTGTGTGCACAAAAGAAAGATAATACGTACCATCGTTCCGGCGCTTGAAAACATAGCGTTCCATCTGAAAGTCGCAGTTTTTGGTGCCGAGGTGAACTTCGGCGGCCAACATCATCTGTATATCCAACTCCTTCTGGGACAGAGACCGTGCGGTGCTGCTGATGCTGTACCCGTCGCCATAGCTGATAACTTCTGCGTGAAACGCGGCCAAGGACAGTCGCCAGAGACTGGGAGAGGAAGCAAAAGAGAAGAGTTAGGGTTTTTTTTAACTACGTAAAAAACCTAAAAATATTAATAATTTTATAAAAAATTATTATAAAATTTTAAAAATATTTTATAGATTAAAAATATTTTATTTTTCTATAAAATAATTTTTTTTTAAAAAAATCTCTTCTTTTAATAAAATCAATAGTTTATTTAAAATTTTTATTTTTTTCCAACATCACTGTTAAATAAAAAATATAATAAAACAATAAAAATTAATATTTTAAATTATTTTTTATTATATAAATATTATATTTTTAAAAAATAAAAAAATTAATTTTAATTATAAAAAATAAATAATACTAAAAAATAAAAATAAAATATATTAATAAAAATAATTAAATTTATTTTTAAATAAATTTTACATATTATACATATAAAAAAATAAAAAAAATATACACAATTTCATTACGCAGATGTGTTGCAGATGTGTTATGAATGTTATAGATGTTGTGTATATATTATATTTTTATTATTTAAGTTGTATGTATTTTATGTAAAAATTATTAAATATTGTGTAGGTATTACGTGAATATTGTGTGGATATTGTGAAAATAAAAAAATAAAAAAAACTAAATAAATATTAAAAATATTATATAGATGTGTTGTAAATACATTGTAAATACGTTATAGATATATTATAGATATTATAGATGAAGTTTATATTGGTGAATATATATTTTGTATATATTATATATATATTTATTTTTTTATGGATATTAAAATTTTGACATAAAAATTTTTTATACATAAAAAGACATAAATATAAATATTTTGTGCAAAAATAAAATTAAGAAAAAAAATAAAAGAAAAAACGACGTTCAATACTTAAAATTGAAAAAAAAAAAAAAATTACGTGTGCTATATACATAAAAACGAAACCTATATTTTGAAGTAGAGAATATAATTTTCTCAAAGATTATCTTGGGACTAAATCAGTCTTAAATTTTTTTACAAAACTATTAAAATCACAAAGTTTATCTATTTTTTAAATTTGTTAAAATTTATAATTAATTTATAAGTTTATTATATTTTTATAATTTATTATAAATTTATTACATATATATTTTTTTATTTTTATAAATTTATTATAAATTTATTACATACTTATATCTATATAATTGAAATATCGTAAAATAAGTAAAAGTTTTACAAAATCGGATTTTTTACTTTTTTGCTATCAAATTTTTAGGGGGAGTTACTCCCCTCATCAATATTTTTAAATTTTTTATATTTATAGAATAATTGAAATATCATAAAATATGTAAAATTTTTACAAAATCGGAATTTTTGCTTTATTGTTTTCAAATTTTTAGGGGAAATTACTCCCCTCATTGATTTTTTAATTTTTTTTATATTTTTATAAAAATATATGATAAACTCATAATAAAATTATAAAAATTATATATATATGATAAATTCATAATAAATTTTATATATTGTGATAATCTGATTTTTAAAATTATTTTAAAATAATATTTTTAAAATATAAATAACTATTTTATTATCTAATTAAATTATTATTATTTAAATTATAAAATTATTTAAACAATTTTTTTATTTAAAAAAAGAGAAAGAAAAGAAAAAAAGAATTAATATATAAGTATGTATTTAAAATAAGAGGAAAAGAGGTGTCTAAGAAAAAAAAAAGAAGAGAGATAGAGTCAGTCGATTTTTCTCTGATCTACTGTTGTTCGATGATCATTTTTTAACACATCTGGCACCGTTAAAAAACATATCGTTCGATGAGTCCAATACCATCAAAATCGCCTCCTTTCGATGCCATAACAGTCCTCGCTCGTCGGACGAAATTAACGCCTCCCGAGAGCTTCCGACAAAGATTTCGGCCATTTTCAACATTCGTTCACGACAAAATTGGTATTTTTGAAACTCTATCTTTATAAGCTTCATTTTAGTATATTATATTATAATTTTATACCACTTTTAATTTTTGGCCGGAATCTGACGATCGTTTTTTGGTGATTATGATATTTTCCGACATGGTGACACTATTTTAATAACGGTAATACTATTCCTACAAATGTGATATTTTTTTGTTGAAGGTGATTTTATTCCGACATAGGTGATGCTATTTCAGCGATGTTGACACTATTTCATAAAAAAAATAAAATATAATAAATGAATAATAAATAATAAATATATGTGATCAATGATAGATTAATTAAATATATAATTAGTTAAAAAATTTTAAAGTTAAATGAATATAGAATATATATAATTTTAATTACTTATAATTAAATAAAAATTCACTCATTAGTTTAATTTAAATGAGAAATTGATTAAAATAAATTGATTAGTTATAATTATTGTTTATCAATTATAGTCAAATAAGTAATATGTTAGATTAAATTATATTATGATTTTACATAAATATTAAAATTTTAATTAATAATTGAATTTTAAATGATTAAATAAAAAAGTTGAGGTATTATGTTAAAGTTTATTAACTAGTACTTATATGATTATAATAATTAAATTATTATTATTATTATTATTGAGAGGCATATTGAGCTGTAGATGAATGTTGATAGAAGTCCAAATGGGGTAATTAAGTTGATGTTGACCATTGTGAGATATTTAAAAATATTATTTCTTGTTTATTTCGGATAAAATATTATAGTTATAGGAGAACTCTGCTGAAATTTTGACAGAATTTTTAGAGTTATTAGGTTTCATTTACTGTGAGTTATATAGATTAATATAATACTCTGCTCCTCTAATTTAAGTTCATAACTAAATATGTATAAATGTCTCAATTGCTTGTGCAATATATATACATTTATTATTATAAGTATAATATATATTGAGTATGAGTTGATTGTGCTTGGTGCATATTCTCCGTATTTGCTGAATATGGTTACGATGATATGGGACCACATATGATATGAGATATGGTTATGACTCGATGATTTTATATGATGATGATGATATTTGGACTGGCATGATGGCGGGGGCATTCTCATGCTTAGCATTGTTTGTCAGTCGGATAACGCTGCTTGACTAAGACCGTGACGGTGGACCATATGTATTCATCTAAGATAAACGTGTGGACCAAAAGAGTCAGATATGAGATTGGCTCCCTAATTTAAGGTTTAGTGTAACCCTATTGACTTATTTCTATCATTATATGATTATGTGATTTGTTTATCTAGTTGTCATTATATGAGCATTATTAATATGGAAATGATGTATTATATTAATTGCTATATAATTTATTGAGTCTAACATTTATTTATATTCACCATTTTTCACAAGTTACAGGTTGAACATAGGAGTACTGCTTATTTAAGTCATCATGCATTTTTTATCCATTGACGAGAATTAATTAATTAATTATCTAGTTCATTTAGTTATATTTTAGAACTCCACATAGTATTTTTTTTTTATCTATCATTTTATTTAGTTTCGTTGTTTGATAAAAATATTTAGTTACTAACGTCTAATATTAATTATGTGACATTGTTCTTATTGTACATAGTTAATAACTTATGAGGCCAGTTCGAGATAATTATTACTGTCTCAATTCAGTTTTTTTAAAAATTGATTTATCAGGTTAATTACGAATTTTGAAAACTATATATTTTTTTGTTTTTTAGTGCTGGTCATATGTCATTTGGGTCCTAACATATATGTTTTGCTAATTTTATAAATTAATAAAAAATTTAACAAATTTGAAAATATTTAGGAAATTTGTTAAATTTGTAATTTTTTTTTTACGATTATGTAGAAAACCTAAGTCTTTTGTATGGTTGCATATCCAGTAATCCCATATAACAGCCGAAACCAGTGTTTTTTCTGGAAATTTGTTAGAAAAAGTTTATAATATTATAAATTTACCAATTCAAAAAATATTATTAAATTTACCAAAATTTTTAATCAATTATACAAATTTATTAGTTTCATATAATAATGTATAAGTTTGTTATTATGTTTTTTTATACATGATAATATTTATAAATTTATTATTAAATTATTATATATTTATTATATATTTTTATAAAATAATTGAAATTTTTTTGAAAAATATGATAAAAAAATGTAATTTCCTCATTAGCTTTGTTTGAAGTTAAGCCCGAGAATCTTTTAACAGTTTAATTACTCTTTGTAGTATGAAGCCCAGATTCTGCCCATAACTTAGTTGGGGCTTAAAAACCCGACCTTTTTCTCTCACATGTGTTAAAGAAAACCATAGCTCTCATCTCCTTTCTCTCCTCCCTAATTATCACTCCCTCTCCTTGGCTCATCTCACACAGAAGCTATCAACTATGGCGACGGGAACAGCATTAGCAGCACCGGCACAAGCTCTGTCTCAGAAGGAGTTGGATATTCAGATGATGTTGGCCGCCGAAGTCCACCTCAGCACCAAAAACTGCGACTTTTAGATTGAACGTTACGTTTTCAAGCGCCGGAATGATGGTTTGTATAATCTCTGTCTTGCTGATACACAAATATGAAGTTTCTCTTTGCAAAGTTTTTGTCTTTGGATGATTAGATATTAGTAGCTGATTTTAAAACTTGGATCTTTGACTTCTATAATTGCTTAAAATGAATTTGATTTGTTTTCAGTAGTAATGTCGCTCATTTTAACTTTTTGATAACGATGATTAAGATTTTTGTGTAACATTCTTATATTAGTAGCGTCTTGATTTAAAGAGTCTATGCCAGAGCACTAATGGTGGTCTTAATTTATTATTTAGATGTCATGGATTTTAGTATCAATTATTTTATGTTCATTTTTCAGGTATTTATATAATCAATCTTGGGAAGACATGGGAAAAGCTTATGCTTGCTGCTAGGGTTATTGTTGCTATTGAGAACCCTCAGGACATTATTGTTCAGTCTGCAAGGCCATATGGTCAAAGAGCAGTTCTTAAGTTTGCCCAATACACTGGTGCTCATGCCATTGCTGGAAGGCACGCTCCTGGTGCATTCACTAATTAGCTCCAAACATCATTCAATGAGCCTCATCTCCTTATCCTCACTGATCCAAGGACTGATCACCAGGTGAATTCTGCCTCCATCTCCTTGATAACCTTAGGCTTACTTTGATGCCATTTTCTTGAGACACTTTTATTTCTTTCATGAATCTTGACCCAAATATTATCTTTTCTTGTGTTTCGCATCTTGCAGCCTATTAAAGAAGCGGCTCTTGGAAATATTCCAATTATTGCTTTCTGTGACACTGACTCTCCTATGCGGTATGTCGATATTGGTATTCCTGCTAATAACAAAGGGAAGCACAGTATTCGATGTCTATTTTGGCTGTTGGCAAGAATGGTTCTTCAGATGCGTGGCATAATTCCCCAAGGACACAAGTGGGATGTTATGGTACCTGCATTTTATCAGATTGCTATTTTTGCTCTTCAAATTGGCTGTGCATCCAATTTATATTTTACATCCTTAGACTTGCTTGGTTTATTTGCATTATAAGTTCTTACAGTTACAGATGAAGTGTTTGCACAAGTCAGGACTCAGGGTCAGGGTTTCTCTATTTCTATTTAGTTACGGTCTGATTAATTTATTTCACATTTGCAGGTGGACTTATTTTTCTACAGAGAGCCTAAAGAAGCCAAGCAACTGGAGGAGGAGGAAGCAGTACCAGCTACTGATTATGTTCCTGGTGCTGATTATGGGCTTCCTGCTTCTGACTGAGGCAACCAAATTCCTTATGGTCAATGGCCAGCCGAAACAGTTCAACCACCTATTGCAGCTGTTCCGGCTACAGCCTTCTATGCAGAGCCAGGTAAGCAGTCGTTCAAAATGCATTTTGCTTACTCGCAACATATAATTCGCAGGATGTTCCCATTTCTCTTTTGCCTTTTAAATTCTTCTAATCCACTACTGCACAGAATGGGATACTGCACCTCCACCACAACAATTGCCTGCTGTTGCTACTGGAGCTGCTGCTGCTACCGGCTGGGACGAGTGAAGCAATATAACCGCTTAATGTCATGTTTTGTGCGGATTATAAAACTCATTGTTCTTTGAGAGATTACGAACAAAGTGGGAACAGATACCTTAACTATTATATATATTAGTTGTAATATATATGAACATATAACATAATATATAAAAATACAAAATACTATATGATAATATATGTAACATATATTAGCACATATAGAATGATTTAAAGAAAAAATATGATAATACAAAGTATTATATGCTATTATATGTTAATATATATAATATATATCAACATATATTAGATGATTTAAAAAAAATAAAAATATAAACTGTTATATGTTGTTTTATATTGATATACGTAATATATATCAACATATATTAAATGATTTATACAAAGAAATATCAATATATAATTGCATATATATTGATATGTAACATATATCAATATATTTCAGATGATTTAAAAAATAAAACATGAAAATATAGAATGTTATATATTGTTATATGTTAATATATATGTATCAATATATAAACCAGTTAATTTAGAGAAAAAATATTATAATACAAAGTATTATATGTTGATATGTGTAATATATATTAATATATATCATATGATTTATATAAGAAATATTAAAATACAAAGTATTATATATCATTATATATTGATAAATATAACATATATCAGCATATATCAGATGATTTAGAGAAAAATATGAGAATATAAAATATTATATGTTGTTATATGTTGATATATATAACATGTATCAACATATATCATATGATTTAAAGAAGAATAATGAAAATACAAACTATTATATATTTATATATGTAACACATATTAACATATATTAAATGATTTATAGAAAGAAATATTAAATACAATTGTTATGTATTATTATATATTTTATAGAAAGATTTATAAAAAAAATATTAAATATAACTGTTATGTATTATTATATATTGATATATGTTACATATATTAACATATATCCGATAATTTAGAAAAGAAATATGAGAATACAAAGTGTTATGCACTATTATATATAAATATTTATTATATATATTAACATATATCAGATGATTCAGAAAAGAAATATAAGAATACAAATTATTATATATTGATATTTGTAATATATATCTATATATATTAAATAATTTAAAAAAGAAATATCAAATATAATTATTATATATTGTTATATATTGATATATATAATATATAATAATATATATTCATTGATTTAGAAAAAAATAGTAAAATAACATATAATATCACGGATTGTCATTGTGATGCAAAGTTTGTTTCATATTCTCAACCATATTTCTTATTTCTCATGATATTATTATTATTATTATTATTATTATTATTATTATTATTATTTGGTAATTAAGTAAATTTATCACCAAAAGAAATTGCTGTATATAATGAATTTCCTCTTTACATCTCAAACTCAAAATTCTCAAAGTGAGCACAACACAAAGCAAAATAAAAGATAAAAAAAATTAACCAAATGTATATAATATATACTGTTTTTTTTTTTATAATATATACTCATATATATCTAGACATATATCCATATATATATATAATATCTATTAAAAATTTTATTAAAAACTATTTTTTTAAAATATTTTATAGAATATGTGGCATGCGTTACATTAGAAAAAAAAATTCCCAATCAAAATATTTGAAACCCAAAAAATAATAAGAGCAAAAGTATCATTTCCAACCAAAATAATTATATTTTTGAATATTATATTAAATGATTAAGTATTCAAAATGTATTAAATAAAAAAAACAATACTTTGATTGGATTATATTCCAAAGAATTTAATTTGAGGAATAAAAATTACTTAAAATTTGTATGAGAAGGGCATCGACTATCTCAAAAAAGTTGTCAATATGTAAACTATCTACTTTGAACTTCGAAGCCATATTCAACTCCATAAATATTTACAAGAGATATATTATTTATTATTTTCAAGCAATGGCATCCATAACTTAATTGAAAACAAAGCAAACAAACACCATATATATTGTTATTGTTGATAATTTCTCGAAAAAATGTTGCTACGATGCCCATTCCTGAATCGATTTTATTGTGAGTTAAAGAGCTTGTAGAGATACAATCACAGGTTCCACCAACTCTAAAATCAAGCAAGGTGGCTGAAACTAGTGTAAATGAAAAACAATCAGGCTACTTGTAAATACTACATTTTAAATTGTATAAATTGCAAATAGAGTAGAGAACTGGAGAAGTTTGAAATAGGACAAAAACATATGTTGAAGCTACTGGCCTAGTTAATTCACGAAGGTGAAGCCTTCATACAGTAACATACTCTACCAACTGAAATAAAAAAATAAGATCAAAGAACACCAGAGTACCGATTATGAAAAGAAAAAAAAAAAGAAGAAAAAAAAAGCTAAACAGGCTGCAATGGAGAAGGAAAAGAAGAAGCAATGTGAAAAAAAATAATAGAATTATAGAAAGAAAGAAAAGAGAAAGAAGAGAAGAAAGAAAAGGCACCTATTTTTTTTTAAACAAAAGATAAAAAAAAAAGATAAAAGCAAAAAGAAAAAGTAGAATCAATAGAAATGAAAATAAAACTTAAAAAAATAGTATATGATGTGATTTCTTCAATAACAAAACCATGCATATTAATTGTTTCCCAAACTAAAGAAAGTTAATTAGAATCCTAATTATTAATTAATCCTTCCAATGTTCAGCAGAATGAGATTAGCATACTAATATCAACATCATATTCCCTTCAACAAAATTGATTTCTGATTCTACAATAGGGTTTCGTACAAAATTGCTAAAAAATAAAAAAATTTATTAATTTACAAGATTTTCAAAATTACCGTAAATTTTTTAGTTATTATAAATTTACTAAATTTTTATTGTACGTAAAAAATTTATTATGAATTTATCACACACATGATTGAAGAGTAAGCTGTAGATGTCAACCGGTGCTGCATGGTAAGATTACGGTTCATTATCGCAGCAAAACAGAGCATGGAGATTTCTGAAAGTTTGACATGGATGAGATGGATTAAGTTATTTAGTTGGTTAGACAGCTGTAACAAACTTAGGGGGGTGTATTCAATTCAGATTTTAAAAGATTATGTCAGATTTTTTATAATCCATGGATTATGTAAAATCCATGGATTGTTTTAATTCTACATAGACTTGGATAGATTTTAATGTATTTTATTATAAGGATTTGTTTAGATTTTAAAAAGTTCATAGATTGTTCTAACATCAATTATAGAATAATTAAAAATTATAGAATAAAAATAAAAATAATTACGATTTGAATCAAAAGAGTTTAACACAAAATAATACATCGATCATTGTCATAAGTAACAAAATTTTTAGCAACCAAAAGAGTTATTATCTCCAAATTATTTTTTATGTATGTCAAAATGCATCAATGAAAATGTAAAGGCAACACATTACTCAAAATGCAAAGACAATTTAAAAATGGGAGATTTACGATTGAGTCCTCGTATTTATAGCCAATCTGCCCTAAGGTCCTCACAAAATTGTAAATATGCTCTGAGGTCCTTATCGTTTTAACAATATCTCCTTTAAGGTCCTTCCGTCAAATTTTGCCATTAGCTTGTTTAAAAAAAATTACAATTTGATCCTCGTAAATGTCATTTTATTTCTACACTATAATATATTTATGGGAGATTTACGATTGAGTCCTCGTATTTATAGCCAATCTGCTCTAAGGTCCTCACAGTTTTGTAAATAGGCTCTGAGATCCCTATAGTTTTGACAATATCTCCTTTAAGGTCCTTCCGTCAAATTTTGTGACAAAATACTATTTTATTACAATATAGATAAAATGTTGTGACAAGTGAATTTATCACCTAAAATAATTTATTTTTACAACTTATTTTTTTAAATAAATATTAATTTGTCACATTATAGAAAAAAAAATTCTATTGTGACAAAATTTTTTGTTGAAAAATACAATGTCATTGAAAAAATATAATTTTATGAAAATAATTAATTTTGCAAAAAAAAATTAAATTTCGCAAATTATTATTATTACTATAAATTTATATTTTTATTTACTTTAAATATTTTATATCGTTAGTTGCAATAAATTTTCATTAAAAATATACATAATTTTCATTAATTCTACAATCCTGCAATATTAAAGAGAATTAAATATTCATCTAATAGAAAAAAATTATGAAACCAAACCGAATAAAAATGTATTAAACATTATTTCGGATTAACAAATTATTATTGTGATGCCGATTCTAGAACTTGTTGAGGAAGTATTGATACATAAAATATGGAAATCATGTTCTTTAATAAGGTTTATTCCATATAATTTATTTTTAATCTCTCTTTATGGAAGAAATATTGACAGCATTATTATTTTAAAAAATAGAATATTTTTTGAAGATTTTATTATTTTTGTTAAGTTAATGTTAATAAGGAGTATGTTATTTTTGAAGGAAAATGTTAATAATTATTTATTTATTTATTTAACATTAATATTAATAAGGAGTATGAGTTTTTTTTAAAAAAAATTTTGTTTGAAGATTTCATTTTTTTGTTAAATTATATTATTTCAATGACATTGTATTTTTCAACAAAAAATTTTGTCACAATAGGATTTTTTTTTCTATAATGTGACAAATTAATATTTATTTAAAAAATAAGTTGTAAAAATAAATTATTTTAGGTGATAAATTCACTTGTCACAACATTTTATCTATATTGTAATAAAATAGTATTTTGTCACAAAATTTGACGGAAGGACCTTAAAGGAGATGTTGTCAAAACTATAGGGACCTCAGAGCCTATTTACAAAACTGTGAGGACCTTAGAGCATATTGACTATAAATATGAGGACCCAAACGTAAAACTCCAATAAATATATTATAGTGTAGAAATAAAATGACATTTACGAGAATCAAATTGTAATTTTTTTAAACAAGCTAACGGCAAAATTTGATGGAATGACCTTAAAGGAGATATTGTCAAAACGATAGGGACCTCAGAGCATATTTACAATTTTGTGAGGACCTTAGGGCAGATTGGCTATGAATACGAGGACCCAATCGTAAATCTCCCTTTAAAAAATAAAATTATAAAAAAGCATAGTCTTCCATTCCAACCTCATTATCATCATAACCCTCTTGATTCTCCTCATCCCTTTGTTCCTCGTTATTTTCACTGCCATTGTTTTGATTTTCATTATTATCCTCTTGATTTCCATTATCATCATTTTGTGGTCTATCAGCCCACATAGCTTCAGCAATGCCAAGTCTCCAAGCATTAGCTTCCGCTCTTTGTTGTTGTTGAGTTTGAGAAAGTAGTTCAAGATTTTCTTCTTCCATGTCTAGAAATGATGAAGATGATGAATTAATTTCTGGTTCAGGAGGAAATTCATCGGAACGACACTCTTTGCGAAGGAAGTTGTGTAGTCCAGCACAAGCTAACACTAGCTCTGCTTGTATTTCATATGGGAATGGAGGCGCGGATTTGAAAATTGTGAACCGCGATTTAAAGATACCAAATATCCTCTCAATCACATTCCTCAACGACGCATGGCGAAGATTGAATAACTCACTTGCATTTCGAGGGTGGCGACCTTGACCACCAAAATCTTTGAGATGATATCGAACACCTCGTAATGGAGCTAAGAATTGGCGTCGATTAGCAAATCCACAATCCACCAGAAAATATTTTCCTAAAAATGAATTAGCATGTCATACACATAAAATTAAGCTCATAGAAATCAACACAATAAAAAGAGAAATAAAGAAAAAAATAAATAAAATTAATTACCTTGAGGCACTTCAAGTCCATTTCTCCTTGATAAGGCATCGCTTAGCATTTTTGAATCATGTGCTGAACCTTCCCACCCACTAAGTACGTATATGAATTCCAAATCGAAATTGCAAGCTGCCAAAACATTTTGGGATTGAATTCCATGACGATTACGATAGCTGCTTACTTGGCGACCTTTTACCATTGCTGGAATATGAGTGCCATCAATAGCACCAATGCAATCCTAAATTAAAATAAAATTTTAATAAAGAAAAGTTAGAAAAAATTTTGTAGTCTGTACAATTAAAAAAATGTAAAGCAAACAAGGTTCATTAATCAACTTTAAAGTAATTTTTTTTAAAAAAGAAAAAACATACCTTAAAATAGGGGTAAAATCTTGTGCTTCCTCTTATTTTAGAAGGCACAGCGGATCCTGGTTTGACCATCATTTGTGGTGCTATAGTGTTCAATGCCTTCAAAACTTTGTTAAAGTTTTGACTAGTAGCGAAATGTGAACGACCAAACCTTTGACGAACATTACAATATCGATCATTGTGACCCACAATTAGTAAGAATGTTGCTAGCATTTCTTCAACACAAATATACCTTGTATCTTCTAAAGGCGTACTTTCTCTAATAATAGTACACAACTTTAGAAACACATCTGGATACATTCTATGCAACTCTCGAAAACTTTGTGGGTTTTCTTTCAACACTTCATGTATATAATAATATCCTTTTCTAGTAACTGGTCGCCGTTTGAGCGGACGTTCAATACGTTGAGGCATGGTAACTATAGTCTCTCTTAACACAATGATTATTGCTTGAATTTCCATCAATAAGTACTTGATTGTTTCATAAAATTCTTCTTCATTTTCTTCTTCATCTATTTCTTCTCCCCCTATTTCTTCTCCCTCTATCTCTTCCTCTTCCATTTATCTATGATTAATGACAAATAAAGCTCAATTAACTAACAAATTAATATACGACTATGTACCATAAAAAGATATTAAAAAGATTTGAAATTTAAAGCTCAACATCAACATAAACAAAAGTCATCTAATTATCAATAATTTAAACCAAAAGTATTCAAAACAACTTAATAAACCAAATGTATTCTAAATTCCCAACCAAAATAAAATCACATAAGACATTCAAAATAAAGTCACATAAGACATTCATTCCCAACCAATTATAATCCTCTCATCTTGTGGCGTATCCAATTTGATCGTTCTTCAGGGGACATCTTCAAGAACACATCTTTTTTGGCTTTGGTATCAAGCAACTCAACCGCCTTAAACCGGGTATCTTCTTCTAAGTTTGGGGTATCCTTAATGGCATCCCAAATTGTATATTCTCTCTCCCTTTCTCTTTTCTCTAGTAGGTTATAGATTCCTTGAAAACTAGTGGAAATTTGATCAAGCCTTTCTATAATGCTACTTTCTTCATACTCGGTTCTATTTCTTTTGTTCTGGGTTGTTCTTTGCATGGGACCCTCAAAAGTTGTAGGAGATTGGAGCGGTGATGTGGAGTGAAATAATGGATTATTCTGAGGTTGTCTTATGAATGCATCATTGTCTACATCATAATCAAAGTCTTCTATGCGCACATCTCTACCTTCTCCAACACCTAATGTTCTTGCATCAGTAACACTACCCAACCCAATTGAGTTTTTTCCAACAGCTACACCGTTCCCAATGGCGATTTCCAAGTCCTCATAATCCCTAAATATTCCGTAACGTAAGTCGGTGTCCTTTGGGTGAGCCTAGAAAAAAAAAAACATAAATTTTAAAACTATTATTGCATTACATCTTTAAAATAGATTTATTTATAAGAATAAATTGTCATATAGTATTTAGTAAGCTCACCTTAAAGTATTCCTCCCATATTTCATCACTAGCGGTGAACTTTTTTGTAGTAGAGTCAAACCCAAAACCAGAGCTAAAACGCATAAGGGTTGAATAAGAGATCCATCGATTTTTAAACCATTTCAACCGGCTTTGGTAATTGTTGTAGGTCTTGTGACACCCAAGTTTTTCATTAAGAATAGGAAGTATCCTTTCTTCCACTATTTGCTTTGATAAAATGCCACTATTGTCACGCCATCCCCGACTGGCGGCTTCTACCATGAGCTCTAACAATAAGTCGCTTTCTTCCTTGGTCCATTGCTCATATGTTCCCTTTTTTTTGACATCTTGTTGTTGATCAACCATGATGATATTACTATATTATACAATAACAATCCATTATCCATGTTTCATTACTAATAATAATAATTACTTAATAAGAACAACTTGATGACCAAGCAGCAGCAAGTAAATTCTACTTGTTTAAAGATTTGATAGGATTTAGATTTGAAAAAACCCAAATACGAAAGCAACCAAATTCGAAAGAATCCATAGTTGAAATCCGAAAAGAAAATGAAAAAGAAATAATCCAGATTTATAAAAGAAAAAACTGAAGAATCAAAATGAAATGCGATTCATTGAACAAAAACAAAACCAAACCCCAAATCAATTCATCTAATAATCTATTTCTTTGCTTTGGGTTTTGTTAATGTATTTTATTGAAGAAATAACCAAAAAGAAAGAGAACTAAGGTTAAATCAAAACAACAAGAAAGAAAGAGAAGCAAGGTTAAATAGAGAGAATATGAAGGGAAAAAAAAAGAATCTGCATAATGAGGAATTCTATGTATCAACAATGCCGCCATTACCTAATCAATTTCTTCCGCCTAAGGCTGTAAGAAGAAAGGTGAAAGAGATGTTATCAAGATCTTCAACATGAAACAGAAATTCTGGCAATTCTGCATGCCATCGGCTTGAATATTAATTTTTTTTATTTAATGTATTTTTATTAATTCATTTTTTCCATTATGAAAATAGCTTAAATTATTGATTTTTTTAAAGATTAATGTGTACTTCCACGAAAATATCAGCTGTATATTCTCTTTGTATATGTATAATATTTTTTTATACTAATTATATTAGTGTACAGATTATCTTTTAATTTAAATTTAATTTTTTTAAAAAAATTATTTTAAAATAAAAAACAAAAATTTATAATTAAATTAAATAAATATACAATCAAACATCTTAAAAATTTCAATATCATATAAATAAACATGTTTAAGAAAATAAATTAAACTAAAAATTTATCATCAACATATAATGTTTAAAAAAATTTCAATCCAATTTAATTTCATTGATGAGCTTGAATTGAATTGGATTCTTTTATTTTTATTTTTTCACAAAGCAGAAGGAATCCTCTGATGAGTAAAGGTTACTGGCGAGCAAATAAGAAGTGATTTCTGATACAAACTATTAAAGAAAAAACATAATATATGCTCAGAAAGGAGAAGCAACTATCTAATAAGACGCAACTATATACATTGCAGTTTAAAGTGTCCTCTTTTCTTCCATTTCTATCCCAAACACAGCAGCTCACAGAGATCAAAAATAGCAAAATATGTTTTTCAAAGCTCCGTTGCACTAAACATGTTTCTATTGTAAATTTGCACAGATCCAAGCTATGGGTAGACTAAACATGTGCCGAGTCAGTATGCTAAAGCGCAGCAATCCAACAGTCATCAATGAGTTACCAAGAACAACACCATTTGATATTCATGAAACAAATTCGGTTTCAATTCATGAAACAAATTTGATATTCCCAAACAGTAAAAATTTCGAACAAAAAGCAAACTCAAAAAGACCCTAACAATATGAAAAATCAAAAATATATTGCAAATAAAAATAAGACGCACAAAATCCACAACAATATCTCAATATATAATATTCATAGATGTGAAAGTAAAACCTGGTTGATTAGAGAAAAGCTAGAGTAGTGGTCTGTTCGTCTCCCCTTTTTTTTGTGAGCATCAAAATCTTTAGGTTTGTGAGAAGATTTGTAGATGGATTTCTATTTATACCAAATATTCTAGAATCCATCACAATCCATTATTCAATGAATTCTTTGAAAATCCATAGAATTTTCAATACCATTGGATTTAGAAGGATATTTTAAAATCCTAATTGAATACCCCGAGATTTTAAATGACTTTTTAAAATCCTAATTGAATACCCATAGATTTTTAAAATACAAAAAAATATTATAGAGTCTCTATTGAATACACCCCCCTTAGAGCAGGTGAAGTTAGTTTTTAATTGTTTTATGTATAAACAATAGAATCTTTAACTTCTAGATGAATTTTTGTATTGACTTTTACAGAGTAATTCATTTTTGTAATATTCATATCTCATTGCTCAGATCATTCTTCTGTACTTAACAAACTCTTTACTTTCTTCATGGTATCAGAGCGCTAAGATCCATGGGAATTTCATTCTGAAACTTCAATTCTTGTGTTGCTTAATCACATATTGTGAAGTTTCTTTTTCCTTTTACTGAAAAATTCTAGTTTCACTTGATTTCGCATTGTAATCTTCTTGTTCTTGTTCTATTTTTCGTTCTCTTATTCCAAAAAAATCAATCAAAGCTTAGAAAAAATGGTAGATATGCAAGTTCCTGAGACTTCTGAAGCTGGAGTACGAAGAAATTAAAGAAATGTTCGAGTCGATAATAGTCTGAAGGAAACAAAATCAGGAAATCAGAAAAACACAGTGATGTATTTGCATCCGTCAAATTCACCAGATATGATGTTAGTGACCAATCCAGTCAATGGAAGTAATTTCATGTTGTGGAGTAGATCTATTAAGATAGCATTGAGAGCCAAGAATAAGCTTGGTTTTATAGATGGATCTTGTGTAAAACCGGATAAAAAATCTGAGTCTTTTGATGAGTGGTGTAGAGCAGATTCAATGGTCATTTCGTGGATCTTAAATGCTATTTCAAAGGAAATAGTAGAATCATTCATGTATACTGCTACTTTTAAGGACTTATGGGATGAGTTACAGCAGAGGTATGGAGAACCAAATGGACCTCAAATTTATCATATTAAGAGGGAAATTGCTTCAATTGCTCAAGGGAATGATACGTTGGTGGTGTATTTCAATATACTCAAGAAACTATAGGACGAACTTGACTGTTTGGAACCTGTAACACAATGTTCTCATGGTTGTACATGTGGTGCAGGAGATAATTTGGAAAGAATAAGTGCTTCAAATAGAATAATGCAGTTTCTTATGGGACTTAATGAGTCTTATGAACAGATCAAGAATCAAATTCTCATAATGGAATCAATGCCTAATCTGAATAAGGTATATGCTATGGTAGGAAGACTTGAAAGACAGAGACAAGTTCAAATGACCTACAATAATTCTGTAGAAGGAAATGCAATGTTAGCTAGAGCTAGTACTCAGTTTAGGAATTCTGAAAATTACAAATATCAAGGAAGAAAGAGCGACAAGTTTTGTACTTTTTGTAATACTCCTGGGCTTGTCATTGATTCTTGTTTTTAAAAAAATGGATATCCGGATTGGTTTAAGGAGTAAAGGGCTCAAAGACAAAAAGGTTGACAACATTCATATGCTAATCTTGCAGATTCTCCTATAATAGAACATATTGAACATTCACCAACACCACCTGCAATCGATATGAATTCACTCTCTAATAAATCCAGCAGGAGTTCAAGAAGCTACTCAAGGCTAAGAATGTTGCTGAAGATGGAGCTCAATTGGTTAATGCAGTACACTTTAGAGATTTTGCCGGTATGACGATTTATCATGCACTTAGTTTACTTAATTATGTGGCTACTAGTTTTTGGATTTTTAGATACAGGAGCTTCGTGTCATATGTGTGTAGACTTAAGATTTTTTACATTTGTTAATCACCTTTCAATACCTAACCAAGTTTACTTACCATATAACACCATTGAAACTGTGTACAAAGCTGGCCAAGTCAATTTATACTCTAAACTTACCCTTCATGATGTCTTGTTCACACCAAACTTCAAATACAACTTAATTTCAGTCCATAAACTCTCAGTTTTCGGAAATATAACCTTCATCTTCTACCCTTCGCACTGTATTTTGCAGGACCAGCAGAGTAAGCAGGTTATTGCTGTTGGGAAGGTAGTAAAAAATCTCTATGTATTGGACCAAGAACTCCTTTCAACCACATGTTATCAAATTTTTTCTGTAATAATAAGGGTAGCTTTACACCTAGTAGTATTGTGTACGATGCTACTCATGATGTACAAAGTTGTAATACTACTGCAAACTCTCTATGGCATATGAGGTTAGGACATCCTTCCTCAATTACCTTGAAACATTTATCCCTTGGTGTTGAGAATAATGAAGTATGTGAAATTTGTCCCTTGGCAAAATAGACTAGATTATAATTTCCACATAGCCTTATTAAAACAACCAAACCCTTTGAATTACTACACATTGACATATGGGGCCCTTATAGAGTTTTTTCAAATTCTGGTGCACAATTTGTACTTACAATTGTAGATGAATTTACAAGAGCAACATAGACATACCTGATGCAACATAAATCACAAACAGTGTATATACTGAGAATGTTCATGAAAATGATTCAAAATCAATTCAACACAGCAGTTAAGAGTGTCAGATCAGATAATGGCGAAGAGTTTCTGGTTTTGACTGTAGAAAATTGTTTGAGGATCTTGGTATATTGCATTAAAGGACATGTATCTAAACACCACAACAAAATGGTGTAGTAGAACGTAAACATAGACATTTAATTCAAGTTGCAAGGGCTATCATGTTCCAATCACACTGACCAACTAAGTTTTGGGGAGATGCTATTTTGACAGCAACTTGTTTGATTAATAAATTACCTTCAGCTTTGTTAGGCTGGAAAACACCTCATGAGTTACTTTTTGGTAAAGTCCCTGATTATTCTAGTTTGAGAGTGTTTGGGTCCTTGTGTTTTGCAACCAACATTATGCCAAAGAAGAACAAGTTTGATGTAAGAGCTTATAGATGTGTATTTTTAGGATATGCACAGGGACATGAGGCATACAAATTGTATGATTTTGACAGAAATTTAGTTATTGTTTCAAGAGATGTGGTTTTTGGCCAAAAATACTTCAGATATTCCCATGCCATGTGTTTTTGCTGAAAATTTTAACATTGATATTATCCATTCTCCAAACACCTTTTTAAATTCTATGCCATCACCAATATCAGTACAATCCTCTTCATACACACCTCAATCTCCACATCAGCCAACTGTCCAAAATAGTCCACCATCACAATCTCAACCTTCCACAGTCACACATACAGAAACCAGCCCAAGAAGAACTCAGAGAGTTAGAACTAAACCTAATTGGCTTCAAGATTATCTCTCTAACTGTACATATACCTCACCACACTTAACACCAGCCTTTCCCTTCTAAAAGCCTCCATGTTTTTCATCTGCACACATTGATTACTTAGCTAATATTTCTAGTGTTTCTGAACCAGTATCTTATAGTCAAACAAAACAAAGTTCTGAATGGGTGCAGGCTATTAAAGCTTTAGAAACTAATCAGACTTGGGATATAGTGGATTTACCCGTAAGAAAGCAGCCAATTGGATGTCGATGGGTTAATAAAGTCAAACTTCACCCTGATGGAAGTGTGGAACGCTACAAAGCTCGACTAGCAGCTAAGAGTTATAATAAAAAAGAGGGAGTTGATTATGTGGAGAGTTTATCTCCTGTTGCCAAGACAGTAACAATAAGAATTTTGTTGGCTCTTGCTGCTTCTAAAAGCTGGACCTTGCATCAACTTGATGTGAATAACGCTTTTCTTCATGGGAGTTTAAGTGAAGACGTTTACATGATTCCACCTGAAGGTTATGATGTTGCTAAGAAAGGGAAGGTTATGGTTTAAAGCAAGCCTCAAGGCAATGGAATCTGAATTAACTCACAAGTTCCAAGTGTCTGGTTTTAAACAAAGCTCACATGATGGCTACTTGTTTGTGAAATCAACAGGTACTTCTTTGGTTATTCTCTTAGTCTACGTTGATGATATCTTGGTACTAGTAATTCTATTCAGGAGATTCAACAAAGTCAAAGATTATCTTCATAGAGAATTCACAATCAAAGATATTGGTCCAGTAAAGTACTTCTTGGGTTTAGAAATTGCAAGGTCAAAAAAATGAACTTTTGTTAGTCAAAGAAAGTATGCTTTGGACTTAATTCAAACAGTCGGTTTGCTTGGTGCTAAACCTGCCCCCATGCCAATGTTGACAACCACAAAGTTAATTGCAGATGATGGTCCCAAGCATCCTAATCCAGATGAATATAGAAGTCTCATTGGGCATTTGTTATATCTCAATTTTACAAGACCTGACATCAGTCATGCCACTCAACAACTCAGTCAATTTGTTCAGTCTCCATGTGTTTTTTATTGGCATTCAGCATTACATATCCTTAAGTACTTAAAGGGGTCGCCTTCAAAAGGGATTTATTTTCCTTCAGAAAATTCTCTAAAGCTTGAAGGATTCTGTGATGCTGATTGGGCGTCCTGCAAAGATTCTAGGCGTTCTTTAATAGGGTATTGCATATAACTTGGTAATTCTTTAATCTCAAAGGAAAACTAAAAAGCAAACTATAGTCTCTAGATCCTCAGCAGAAGCTGAATACAAAAGTATAACTACTGTCAATTGTGAACTTCAGTGGATTGCATATATTCTTGCAGACCTGCATATCCCAGTACAATTCCCAATCAAAATATGGTGTGATAACCAAGCTGCAATTCATTTCATGAGAAGACTAAGCATTTAGAGATTGATTGTCACTTGTGAGAGACAAATATAAAGAAGGTTTCATTCAACCTGCTCATATTGCCTCTGCCCAACAACCAGCTGACTTATTTACAAAAGCCCTCTCAGCACCTCAATTTGACACGCTATTGTCCAAGTTAGGTCTGTTTGATCCTCACCAGCCTCTATTTTGAGGAGGGGGATGAAGAGTAAGCTATAAATGTCAATCGGTGCTTCATGGTAAGATTATTGTTCACTATCGCAGGAAAATAGGGCATGGAGATTTCTGAAAGTTTGACAACGGATGAGCTGGATTAAGTTATTTAGTTCGTTAGACAATTGTAACAAACTTAGTTAGAGCACGCGAAGTTTGTTTTTAATTGTTTTATGTATAAACAATAGAATCTTTAGCTTCTAGATGATTTTTTGTATTGATTTTTACAGAATAATTTATTTTTGTAATATTCATATCTCATTGCTCAGTTTATTCTTCTGTACTTCACAAACTCTTTGTTTCATTCAATGATAACTTTTATAATTTTAATATATTTTTAATATATTTTTTCAAAAAAAATAATTAAAAAATCTCTATTAAAAAAATTTAATAAGGTGCGTATTTTCCCCTATATAATATGTTGCAAACATTCGAATCACCATGTTAATTATGTGTTTGATCCTATCAAAGTTTACGTTCGATATCATGTCTCCTTTAAAGCTCACAAAAAGCATAAAACGCATTATAGGTACTGTCTTAATCATATAATTATTAATTATCTTATTTATTATATAGTTAATTAATCTTTTTTTTGAATGCATATAGTTAATTAATCTTAATTATTATTAAACATGAAATAATAATGATTAGTTAGCTAATGTATATACCTTGGAGTGCACATGACGTAAATCCCATAAAATCTACAAATGTTTATTCTTGTAACTAATTTCTAATTAAGCATATGATGATGTCATGTCCCAAAATTATGGGATTAATTCTTGTGATCTTATAATTAATTAGTCCCCTAGAGCACATGCCACGAAACATAACAAATCCTACTCGTCAAGATTTCATTTGATTAATTAGAAGGAAAAAAATTATGCATGCCAAATATATAAATAAATATTTGATTTTTTTTTGGTTGATCAAATAAATAAATTTTTTTGGTCAAATTGTAGATGTATAATGGTATAATTTGTTATTATAGTTAGTAGTTTTCAACAGTGGCGAAATTAAGCGAAGGACAATTAAAATGAAATGACGGAAAGGATGAACACCAAGTTAAAGTTGCGTGAAAAGTCGCCAAAAATTAAAGAATTTGCTATTGGCATGGAGGGTCACTGGCTCCTCCAGTTCCTCTCCTGATTCTGTCGTCCCTGATTTTCAACAATAAAGAGAGAAATAATTTTTTTTTTAAAAAAAGAAAAATATTATATTATATATTATATATATAGTTTGCAAAGTATATAATTAGGTAGGTTGGTACCTATCTAACTAGCTAGTAATAATACATTATTACAAGTTAAATTGGAACACTTGTAATTGTTTCATTCTATTTGCACCCTCTTTAGTCATTGCACTTGTTACAATTAGCTTTCCAACCATAAACAATTCTCCCTAAATTCAACAAATATATATTTTTGATAAATTATTCAGCATATATTAAGTTAATTTTTTATGGATCAATCTGTTTTTTGGATATTAATATAAAAAAGAAAATTGATCTTAATCTATTACACAGAAAAATAAATATATATTTATTGATAGGTTATGTGTACAGTGTACTTTATGAATCAACATCAATCTAATTTATTAAATACACTTCAATCAAACCCCCCTACTGCGGATTAATATTGAGACCAAGAAATTTCAACTCCAATCAAGAAAATAAAATCAATTCAAGTGAATCAGTTGATCGCCATTGAATTAGTGTTGAGGTTTTGACTAATTTAATTATACCTTTCAATATAGTTTAATATTAGAAAGGGTGATGACTTGAAACAAAATTTAACCATTTATTTGCATTTTTTTTCCAAAAAAAAAAAACTTGCATTGACAGCACATAAGAAAATTAATTACTGTTAAAAGTGTTTTTGGCATGTCTTGAAAAAAAAATTAAAGTTTCAAAAATTCATGGATGGTTCTAAGTACAGAAAAAGAATATATATGAATTAGAAAAATCCAAATTAAGAGCTTAGTTTGGTAAGAAAAAGCAAATTAAAAAGCACAGTAAACAAAGACAAATTAGTAGTAATTATTGTAACACGCAAATAAAAATTAATAAAAAAGAAGATGCTTTTGGGCATGCAGTTAGAGTTGTTTGTTGGGTTGCTAAATAATTTTGAAAGCATACCCACACAGTTGCAGTTGGTGTTACAGATGGAAGCCATTGGTTGCTTACCCTCCAACAACTCTTGTTGATGCTAATCATATACAAATACAACAGCACCACATTATTTCTTTATCACCTAATTACCCTTTTATTTTTTTTAATATTGGTATGGTGAGCAAAAAATTATTACTAAACAAGATAATATAAATATATTTGAGTGACAGAGATATATGCTAAATAAATTTAGATAAAAATAATTTAAAATTATTTTTTAGCTTTGCATTTCTTAAAATATATAGTCCATGATCACTCTAAATAAAAAAATATATATATAGCAATACTAATTAACTTAAAATTAAAATTTTATTCAGTTGAATTGAATTAAGTTATATTAATACGGTGTAGAGAAAATTAATAATAAATTTATTGTTTATGATAATATGTAATTACTATTAAACTATATTATCTATTTATTTACCAGAATTTATTAAAATTTTATATTCGACCGTATTATAAAACATCTAAAAATAATTAAGAGTACAAGGATTACGTCAATTTAGCTCTTTAATTTAGTGGATTTAAAAAAAAACTCTTTAATTTAGTGAAATGCAAATTATTTATTTTACTACTAATTGTTATATGGTAGTCAATACTTAATTATAAGTTGGCTTTTAGACATGTACATAAATGTGAATGAGAAAGTATAATATATATATATATATATATGAAAAATATGGTAAAGAAAAAAGCTGGGAAAACTTTAATATCTTTTGAAGCATATAAATTTGAAAATAGAAAAACCCTTTAATTTGAAGTATGAACATTACGAGAAAAGGATAATTATATACCAATAGGTTAACAGAGATAATGAGATTTTTAAGTATATTTTTATTGCTGTGTATACCCTTTAAATAGAGTATATTAACTACAATTGGTTACAGAGATAAATACACAGCCTGTACATATATCAAAATAACAGAATACAAAACTCTAAACTTATCAACTTATCATAATACTCCCCCGCAAGATTGGGGTACCGCAGCGGACGCCGATCTTGAGTCGATTTGAAGCAAACACCGTTTTAGACAACGGTTTTGTTAGAATATCAGCCAGTTGGTCTTTGGAAGAGACATGAGCCACACGAATCTTCCTTTTTTGTACTAAATCCCTTATAAAATGAACATCAATTTCAATATGTTTCATTTTGGAATGATGCACAGGATTTTGACATGCATAGGCCGCAGACACATTATAACAATACAGCACTGGGCACTTAATTGAAGAATTAGAATAACCCAGTTCCAGCAATAGAGATCTTACCCACATAATCTCAGAAGATGCTGATGCTACTGCCCTATATTCGGCTTCTGTAGAAGACCGTGCAACCGAGTTTTACTTCCTAGAAGTCCAAAAGATAGGGACTGAGCCAAGATATAGAATAAATCCAGTTGTGAACGTCCTATCAGAAATATCCCCTGCCCAGTCGGCATCTGAAAAAGCATGAAAATTCAAGGAAGATTGAGGAGTGATTAATATCCCATTATCAATAGTGGATTTCAGATACCGCAATAAAAGCTTCAAGGCATCCCAATGTTGAGCAGTAGGATTTTGCATAAACTGAGATAGCTTATTAACTAAAAAACATATATCCGACCTCGTCCATGTTAAATACTGTAATGCACCCACCAATTTTCGAAAATCAACAGCATCAACAACTAATTTCTCATTTGCAGTCTTGACTAAGGCTGTTGTTGTGGCCATCGGTGTAGTTATTGGCTTCGCACCTTCCATTTTCGCAGCAAGCAACAACTTTCTGATATAGTGATGCTGAGAAAGAAACAATCCAGCAGAACATTTATGGCTATCAATGCCCAGAAATAAGTGAAGTGGTTGAGGTTCCTTGAGTGAGAACCGAGTTGCAAGTTCATTCTCAAACTTTCTAATAAATGAAACACTACTCCCAGTAAGAAGCAAGTCATCAACATAAATCAAAAAATAGCAAACCATATTATTTTTGCTATAGAAGAATAAAGAATGATCACATTTAGACTGCTCAAATCCAAATTCCAAAGCACACTCACGCAAGGCTTGATACCAAGCTCTCGGAGCTTGACGAAGACCATATAATGCTTTGACTAACTTGCAAACATAATTCGGTTTTGCTTGATCCACAAACCCAAGTGGCTGCTTCATGTAGACTTCTTCTTGCAAAGATCCATGAAGAAAAGCATTATTCATGTCCAATTGACTTATTACCCATTTGTTTGTCACAGCAATAGTAAGTATCAAACGAATGGTAGCTGGTTTTAGAATCGGACTAAATGTGTCTACAAAATCTATACCGGGCCTCTGACTGTAGCCTTTAGCAACTAAATGTGCCTTGTATTTTGTAATTGTACCATCTGGATTCTTCTTAAACCGAAAAAGCCACTTACAACCTATCAAATTTTGCTTCCTATCAGGAGGAACTAACAACCAAGTACCGTTAGCAAGCAAAGCATTATATTCATCAGACATAGCAGACCTCCATTCAAATTTTTTTAAGGCTTGTGACACACATGTTGGTTTAACAGTTTCAGGTAATGAATGTTTAGTTGTTAAATTCAATCTTTTTGGCTTAAAGATATTATTTTGAGACCTTGTACGCATTGGGTGAGTACGTACATTTGAAATAGGACCAGATTGGGACTCAATTTGAACAGGAGCAGACTCAGGAACATCAGAAATAGACACAGGAACAGCTACAACAGACTCAGGTACATTAACAGGAATATTTAGTGAGCTAGCAGCTGGAACTATATTTGTCGAAGACACATCGAATATGGAAACAGATTGAATAGCCGAAGGACCTATTTGGGATGGATAAAATGGATATAGCTGAACAGAAACATTATTTTTAGTCGAAATATCATACCAGGAAGCAGAAGAAGACGACAAGGCATCATTAATCTGAGTAGAACCTGGAAAAATATGCTCACAAAACTTCACATGGCGAGAGGTGTATACCCGGCCTGAGTTATAGTCAAAACATAGATACTTTGATTAAGAGAATACCCCAAGAAAATACATGGCTTAGACTTCAGATCAAACTTATTCTTAGTATATGGGCGTAGACATGGGTAGCATAAACACCCAAAAACCCTCAAGCTATTATAGTTCGGCTGCTAGTGAAAAAGTTTGAAATAAGGTGATAAATATCCAAGAATTGGGGTTGGTAACCGATTAATTAAATATGCTGCCGTTTGGAATGCATATGACCAAAATTTAGTAGGTAAAGAGGCAGAATGAAGAAGAGTAAGACCTGTTTCAACTAAATGGCGATGTCTCACTACAAGGAAAACTGAATCAGACAACGCTTTCTGGCCGTTGTCTGATGAAGACAAAAATGGTTGTCTATTGAAGCGATGTCTGATAGCATTTCAGACAACGGTTTTAAAACCGTTGTCTGATGTATGTTTGCACAACTGTTTTTAATTTTATCAGACAACGGTTTTTGGCCATTGTCTGATGATGGTTCAGACAACATTTTCTAATTTTTCAGACAACGGTTTTTAACCGTTGTCTGATGGTTTCCACAACGGTTTCTAAATTGTCAGACAACGGTTTCTAAATTTTCAGACAACGGTTTTTAACCGTTGTCTGATGAATGTTTAGACAATGCTTTTTGACCGTTGTCTGATGAAGACAAAAACCGTTGTCTATTGAGGCGATGTCTGATAGCATTTCAGACAACGGTTTTTAACCGTTGTCTGAAGTTGGTTTCCACAACGGTTTATAGTTTTATCAGACAACGGTTTTTAACCGTTGTCTTATGAAGGTTTAGATAATGCTTTTTGACCGTTGTCTGATGAAGGTTTAGAAAACGCTTTTTGACCGTTGTCTGATGAAGGATTGCAATTAATCTAAAACCGTTGTAGAAGGACGCTAAATACAACGGTTAATTAATGTGGCACACTGAATATTAGACAATAGTTTCAATGTTCATTTTCATTTCAATACCATTGTCTGTTAAACTGTACATTATACATATAAGACAACACTTTACAATGGAGGATTGCAAATTTGGGAATAAAAAAACCTCCACAAATTCAACCATTCAACATATTAACAAACTAAAAAAAAATCAACACTATACATATATCACTGAATTATACTATTAACTTCAACTTGACTGACGCTTCATGAAATATTTGGCGAAGTCAATCCTAAACTCGTTGATGTCGGCATCACTATACTCCAAGTTGCCTCTGCGTAGCCACTGAAAAATGAATCAAATTTTGGTTAGCCACATGTGGTAAATACAAAGCTAGTACTCTAATGCGTGGAGGATCACTATAGATAAATTTTAAAGAGTGTTTTAAGCAGGCCAAATGTTCAAGGTTGCAAATTAATTAGAGCGGAAGCACCAGTAGTACTGATGTTCAGTGATGGGCAGATATTGCATTCAGTCCCATTCTAAACAGATTGCAGGAAAAGCAGCACTGGCAACTAAAGCTGCAGCCGGCAAAATCTGCTAGAGAAGAGCATTCAAAGATGCACCATGTGGATATGAAATCAAGAAAGAGAGACCAGATACATAGAAACTAGAGAGGCTGGCTCAAATCCAAATAGTGCTAGCAGAAGTAAACATGCATCCTTTACCAATTGAAATGCAAACAAGCTTAAATCTATGTTATTAGTTATTACATATGAGTTCTTACCCAAAGTCATTGAACCAGGGTAAAACTTCATACTAGACTTTTTATGGAAAACTATAATTCAGTAAGTCAGTAATTATAAGAATAATGAGAAATACCCGGCAAAGGCCACTGGCATATCGGGCCTAGTTAGAAGCTTAGAAAAAAGCAATCCAGCCATGGTACTCATGGGACCAGCACTAGAAAGGTAATCCTTAGAAAACTTCAATATCCTCAAAACTAGAGGGGCAGGCTCAAGTTTACCAACATCATTACTACTCGCAATGCTAGTATCAACAGATGAGATATCAAATGGAACTAAAACGAGAATCGAAAGCCATAAAAGCATCACACACTTTGCCTCCATTTCTCCTATACGCAAAGAAATAATTAAATTCCCAAATGAACTAAATGTTACAACGGAACATATACAAATAGAAGTATCAAAAATACCTGCAGCTTTCGTGCCAATTCCTCATCAGATATCAAGAAATTGGCATTATTCTGAGCTACAGCACCAGTACCAGTGGTTGATTCATGTTGCCTAGTCCTGTCCTCATCATTGATCGAGAGCAATATGAGCTCATCATAGATCCTGGCAAGATCAGAGTCATCTGATATGACTCGATCACCACCACCATCCCTTCCAAGAATCTAAAAAACGCAAAAATTCACCATCAACGATGAACACACACACCTAAACCAATGCAATTTCATAAAAATGGAGAATTTTAGGGCAAGAAAAATGGAAAACCTTTTGTTCATCAGGAGGAATTGAAGTGAGGGAGAAAAGCTGAAATTTGAAAACCTACAATTCAATCAAAATATCAGTTAAGAAATGAAAAAATGAGAAAAATTTAAACAAGGTGGAATTTGATGACAAAGAGAGAGAGAGAGAGAGAGAGAGAGAGAGAGAGAGAGACTTCGAAGCCATCATCGGCGTCGTAATCGACTTCAAAGGTGGAGTCGCCGTGGCGAGCGACGAATTTCCGGCCAACCATCTCGTTACCCTCTATTTCTACTTTCTTTACTCTTTCTCTGGGAGCTTAGCCTATTCTTGGATGGGGTAAATTAGAGGAGAAATTGAAATTGAATTTACTTTGACAAAGGGAAGGAGAGGTAAGTAAAATAAAAGAAATTTACTCTCTACTCTGTGATTTTGTGTACGAAAGCCATATAAGCATCATCCAGTGCCACCATTGTATATACACAGACTCCTACTCTCTACTCTGTGATTTTGTGTACGGATATGAAAATGACGGAGCAGTTCCCGCCGCCGGTCTAAATCTGAAATTTTTTCTTTCCTTCCTTAGATATAATATCTCTAGGTTTTTTATTTGAAAAATTAAAAATTTCCATTGAAAGGACGGGAATTTAAGTTTTTTTTGCAGAATGGGGGCAAATTAAATTTTTTGAAACCAAATAAAGGGGGAAATTTAAGTGTTCAAAATTTTTTAAGTTTTGACATCCCTCTTTTGAAATAAAATTGATTTTTCAAAATTTTGTTAAATTAACTTTATAAATTCACTTATATAGATTACTTATAAATTTCAATTTATAATTCATCCATAAGTACTTATACTTGACTTATAAATTTATATATTTGTATATATACTAATATATATACTTGTATATACTAATATATATTAATATATACTAATATATATATTAATATATACTTGTATATACTAATATATATACTTATATATACTTGTATATATATTAATATATACAAATATATATACTTGTATATACTAATATATACTAATATATATATTTGTATATACTTGTACATACTAATATATACTAATATATATACTTATATATACTTGTATATATACTAATATATACTTATATATATACTTGTATATACTAATATATATACTAATATATATACTTGTATATATACTAATATATACTAATATATATACTTGTATATACTAATATATACTAATATATATACTAATATATATACTTGTATATACTAATATATACTAATATATATACTTATATATACTTGTATATATACTAATATATACTAATATATACTTATATATATACTTGTATATACTAATATATACTAATATATACTTATATATACTTGTATATATACTTGTATATACTAATATATATACTTGTATATACTAATATATACTTGCATATATATACTAAATATATACTTATATATACTAAATATACACTTATATATACTAATATATACTAAATATATACTTATATATACTAAATATATACTTATATATACTAAATATATATTTATATATACTAATATATACTAAATATATACTTATTTATACTAAATATATACTAAATATATACTTATATATACTAAATATATACTTATATATACTTATATATACTTGCATATATATACTAAATATATACTTATATATACTAAATATATACTTATATATACTTATATATACTAAATATATATACTAAATATATACTTATATATACTAAATATATACTTGCAAATACTAATATATACTTATATATACTAATATATACTAAATATATACTTATATATACTAAATATATACTAAATATATACTTATATATACTAAATATATACTAATATATACTAATATATATACTTGTATATACTAATATATACTTGTATATACTTGTATATACTAATATATATACTTGTATATACTAATATATACTTGTATATACTAATATATATACTAATGTATACTAATGTATATACTTGTATATACTAATATATACTTGTATATACTTGTATATACTAATGTATATACTTGTATATATACTAATATATACTTGTATATACTAATATATACTTGTATATACTAATTTATACTTATATACTTATATATATACTAATATATACTTATATATATACTTGTATATACTAATATATATACTTGTATATACTTGTATATACTAATATATACTAATATATATACTTGTATATACTAATATATATACTAATATATACATGTATATACTAATATATATACTTGTATATACTTGTATATACATGTATATACTTGTATATATACTAATATATACTTATATATATACTAATATATATACTTGTATATACTAATATATATACTTATATATACTTGTATATATACTAATATATACTTATATATATACTTGTATATACTAATATATACTTATATATACTTATATATACTAAATATATACTTATATATACTAATATATACTAAATATATACTTATATATACTTATATATACTAAATATATACTTATATATACTACTATATACTAATATATACTAAATATATACTTATATATACTAAATATATACTTATATATTCTAATATATACTAATATATACTAATATATATTAAATATATACTTATATATACTAAATATATACTTATATATACTAAATATATACTAATATATACTAATATATATACTAATGTATACTAATGTATATACTAATATATACTTGTATATATACTAATGTATAGACTTGTATATACTTGTATATACTAATGTATATACTTGCATATATACTAATATATACTTGTATATACTTATATATATACTAATGTATACACTTGCATATACTAATATATACTTGTATATACTTGTATATATACTAATGTATATACTTGTATATACTAATATATACTTGTATATATACTAATATATACTAATATACTTGTATATACTTATATATACTTGCATATATATACTAAATATATACTTATATATACTAAATATATACTAATATATATACTTGTATATACTAATATATACTTGTATATACTTGTATATATACTAATATATACTTGTATATACTAATATATATACTTGTATATACTAATATATATACTTGCATATATATACTAAATATATACTTATATATACTAAATATACACTTATATATACTAAATATATACTTATATATACTAAATATATACTAAATATATACTTATATATACTAAATATATATTTATATATACTAATATATACTAAATATATACTTATATATACTAAATATATACTTATATATACTTATATATACTTGCATATATATACTAAATATATACTTGCATATATATACTAAATATATACTTATATATACTAAATATATATTTTTATATACTAATATATATACTTATATATACTAATATATACTTGTATATATACTAATATATACTAATGTATATAATTGTATATACTAATATATACTTATATATACTTGTATATACTAATATATACTAATGTATATACTTATATATACTTATATATACTAATATATACTAATATATATATTTGTATATACTAATATATACTTGTATATATACTAATATTTACTAATGTCTGACAACGATTTTTTTACTAATGTCTGACAACATCTTATATATACTAATATATACTAATGTATATACTTGTATATATTAATATATACTTGTATATACTTGTATATACTAATGTATATACTTCTATATATATTAATATATACTTGTATATACTTGTATATATACTAATATATACTTTTATATACTAATATATATACCTGTATATACTAATATATACTTGTATATATACTAATATATACTAATTTATATACTTGTATATACTAATATATACTTATATATACTTGTATATACTAATATATACTTGTATATATACTAATGTATATACTTGTATATACTTATATATACTAATATATACTAATATATATACTTCTATATACTAATATATACTTGTATATATACTAATATTTACTAATGTCTGACAACGATTTTTTTACTAACGTCTGACAACATCTTATATATACTAATATATATTAATGTATATACTTGTATATATACTAATATATACTAATATATATACTTGTATATACTTGTATATATACTAATATATACTTGTATATACTAATATATATACTTGTATATATACTAATGTATATACTTGTATATACTAATATATACTTATATATACTTGTATACACTAATATATATACTTATATATACTTGTATATATACTAATATATACTAATGTCTGACAACGATTTTTTTATTAATGTCTGACAACATCTTATCAGACAACGATTTTTTTTTTTTACCAAAAAAAACACTTGTCTGAACATATATTACACAACGGTTCCTAAAAACCGTTGTCTGTATGCTTGATTCAGACAACGGTTTTTTTTAACCGTTGTCTGAAACTCTGAATTATACAACACTTTCGAAAAAACCGTTGTCTGAATCATCTTATCAGACAACGGTTTTGTATGACCAGAAAAACAGTTGTCTGAACATATATTACACAACGGTCCCTAAAAAACCGTTATCTGGTGTGACCAAAATGAAACCTAATAAACAACAATTAAAAAAAACACCAAAAATAGTTGTCTGAAAATTAATCAGACAACGCTTTTTTGGGGAAAAAATAAAACAGTTGTCTGTTTTTTTCATACAATGGTTTTTTCCTTAACCGTTGTCTGATGATCGTTGTCTGATTCAGTTTTTCTTGTAGTGTCTACGTTCAGCTTTTCCATTATGTTGGGGTGTATGAGGAGGTGTTTGAAGATGGGAAATGCCATGATCTCTAAGAATAGATGTTAAAGTAGTAAACTCATCCCCACCATCAGTGTAAATGGACACAATCTTAAAAGAAAACCTATTCTCAACTAATTTCTTAAATAACTAAAGAGACATCGGATTTTAACTTCAAAGGATATAACCAAACATATTTTGTGAAATGGTCAACAAAAATCAAATAATATTTATACCCATCAACAAATTCAACAGGGGCAGGTCCTCATAAATCCGAGTATAATAAGTCCAAAGGTCTAGAACTTTGCAACGACGATTCCCCAAATGCGAGTCTATGACTCTTATTACAACTACATGAATCACAACTAAAATTTTCGCTAGAATAAATAGGTAAATCAAACTTGGACAAAACATAACTAGAAATTTTCTTGGCTGGATGACCCAATCGCTGATGCCAGAACAACGACGAAGCACGAACACTAACACAAGCTTTAGGACTAGGAAAACCAGAACATGACTTTAACAATGAAGCTAGACGATACAAAGAATCCTTAATTCGTCCCCTTGTTATTATCTCCCCCGTTGCTAGGTCCTTCACAAGAAAAGAGTCAAAGAAAAATTCAATAGAGACATTGTTAACTAAACAAAACTCAGACACTGAGATAAGATTTTCCTTAGAGCTAGGAACACACAAAACATTACTAAGAGAGCATGACTTCAATGGAAAAGAAAGACATTGTGAACCAACATGAGTAATCCGCAAACCTGAGCCATTAGTGAGATGGAGTTCATCTAAGCCATCATAAGGAGCATGCAGAGAAAGATTCTGTAAGTCATTCGTCACATGATGTGTAGCCCCTATATCAAGAACCCAGCTACTGTCTTGAGAAGTAGTGGAATTAACAGAATTTGCACATGGTCGAGGAAAGTTATTCTTGAAGAAATTCTTAGCACGATAGCATTGCTTGGCTGAATGACCCGGATGATCACAAATTTGACAAACCAGTTTCGAATCACCACCATTATTCTTAGACTGAACAGACCGAGACCCATCTGAACTAACAGAAACAGAGGTTTCATTTTTGCGACCAGAATAGCCTTTCCTAACTGAATTAGCAACAACAGGAACCACATCAAATGTGGGATCAATTCTCTTGAGATATATCTCATGACCAAGAAGTTTATCTTCTAATTCTTCAAAAGTAATAACAGAATCTCTAGCTCTTACTGCTGCTACAATTTCTTTAAACTCAACACCAATACCATTAAGCACATAAATTACCAGATCAATGGCAGAGACAGGACTACCACACAAAGATAAATCATCAGATATTGCTTTAACCATCTGCAAATACTCAGAGACAGACCTGGTTTCTCATTTGAGATTGGACAGTTTCTCACGAAGAGAAATGATTCTGGTTGCAGACTTGTTCGCAAAGGAGCTTCTGATCTGATCCCAGGCATCGGCAGAAGTTTCTGTAGAATTGATAACGTGCATAGAAGAAAAACTAGTAGCACTGATTATGGCAGCCAAGATTAATTGATCCTGACATTCCCAGAATTCATAATCTGGGTTTGGAGACTCCTTTCCATCTTTGGCAGTAATCATCGTAGAAGGAGGTAAAACTGCCGCTCAACATAGCCGAGCAGACCATTACCTTTCAGAACTGAACCACTTGAGCACGCCAGGTAGAATAATTTTGTGACATGAGCTTTAACGAGAACTGAGAGGCAGTAAAAGAAATGAGGCTTTTTCCAGAGGAATAAGTAATATTGGAAATACCCGATGAGGAGGCCATACCAACAGCAATTGGAAAGAATAAAAATGAAATAAGTCAAATCGCAGAGCGATTGAATAGAGAATGAATCGATAAAAACCGTGGTTTTTAGTGCTCTGATACCATAATAGGTTAATAGAGATAATGAGATTTTTAAGTATATTTCTATTGTTGTGCGTACCCTTTAAATAGAGTATATTAACTACAATTGGTTACAGAGATAAATACACACAGCCTGTACATATATCAAAATAACAGAATACAAAACTCTAAACTTATCAACTTATCTTAATATATACTTCCTTCTTTCTACTTAAAGTGTCATTTTAAGCATAATTGCATGTATTAAGATAATTATCATTGATTATAAATTTTATAAAAAAATTTATAGTAATTTACTTCAATATTCTTTTCAACAATTCTTTACTTCTTTTCTTATTAATTACTAATTTTGATAATTAATAAGGTACATAAAATGTACATGTAAAGTTGAGATGAAGGTAGTAGATAAATAAATTTTTTTAAATTGATACGGAGAAGGAAAAATCGATCATGATTTTATTATTAAAAATAATATATGTATACACTGTTAGACTCTTTGAGAAATATGTAGTTACTATATTTAGACTGTATATTAGTATACAAATAAATAAAAAATATAAAGTATATGGTGATATACATGTGCATGGGGGTTTATAAGTAATTAGACATTAAACTAAGAAAGATGCAAAAGCATCTTTACCTTCCACCAAAGCCTAAAAGCCAAGCAAATTGAAGTAGCAATTGGTTTTTTCTTTATTGCAACTTAAAATGCTCTCTCTTAGCTGTTTTATATCAAACAGTGGGCCATGCACGTCGTCTATGTTTATGTCTTCTTTCTAATTCAAAGTCTTCACTTAGTCTCTCCATTGCTCTTATATACGAACTTTCCTCTGTTCTTTCTCCCCAACCAAACAAACTTATAATCTCTTCTCAAAAAAAAAAGCCTTCTCAATCTCTAAATTTTCCATTCAAAATTCAAAACCCATTTACATATATAAGAAGAAAAATCAAGAAACATGGTAAAAATTGGAAAGTTAACAAAGCTCAAGTCAGCAACAAAGAGATGGCCTTCTTTCACTAAACTAGCAGCAGCTGCTCGAACTAATAGCTCCATTGCTGCAACTAATGACTCTGAACCTAAAGAACTTCACGTAGTTTATGTGGGAAAATCGCGACGGCGATATTGTTTGAGCTCTGAAACCATTTGCCATCCTCTTTTTCAAGAATTAATCGAAAGGTCAGGTGGGTTTGATCACGACGGTGAAGTTGTTGTTGCTTGTGAAGTTGTTTTGTTTGAACATTTGTTATGGATGCTTGATCAAAGTGGTGTTTCTCAGTTAGGATCCATGGAAGAGCTTGTTGAGTTTTACTACACTAGATAAGATTTGAAGAAGAAGAAAAAATTTAGTGCTATAATTAAAAGACTAATTATTAGTATTTGTATGGTGAGGAGATGATCGGCATTTTAACCCATTAATTGATTTAATGGTGGCGATGTTTGGATTTCAATTTACAAGCTTCATTTGGTTTGTTGTTAATTAATTAGGATTGTATTATTTTAATTTCTTTTTTTTTTTCTAATCTTTAGTTATTATTAGGATCTTTATTATGTTTCTATTTTTATCTCATCTCTTTACAAATTAAAGAGAAAGATGATAACTCCAGTTTGATGAAATTGAAATAAATTTTAACATGTTAAATCTTGTTCGAAGATTATTATTATTTTTTTTAGTATTATAATAAGAATAAAAAATCAATTATAAATTTATTATTCATAACTCACATTGTTATTACTTATTATCAAGCTTTCAATGAAAGTATTAATGTCAAAGTGCAAAACTCCTTATAATTTTGTTTTGTTTTTCCTTTGATTTGTCCTTTTTCTTGTATTTTTGTTAACTTGGACAAGTCGCTTGAATTTTAGTGCTAACACTTTACAGGTTGGAAATAAAATGAAATCATTAATTACGATCTTCAATTTAGACCACAAAATCCATATCAATCTGAAAAATTATAAAAAAGTATATAAAAAAAAATAAATATCCACTCTAAAAATTGAAGCAAATTAATATATATTCTAATTATATATTTTTCAGAAAAAAAAATTTCATGTCCATATATATATAATATTTCATGCAATAAAAAGTATACAAAAACATTTAAACATTAATCATTAAAAAAATTGATAAAAATTATTAAAAATAAAATATTTATTTTAATTGTATAATGCATACTGTTTTAGTCCATGTAACGTCCTTATCAATAAAAAAAATTCTTATATGTAGCATTTAAATTGACACATATATATAAATATAATTACAAACTTATGAATTTGGGTTATTGTTAGATATTAAGTCATGAGTATATTGTAATTTGATTTTTATTGTTTCTCTTTTTTCATTACTTAGCTGCATGCGAGGAAATTTTCATGGCCTCCCTCATTCTTGGTCTTATTCTCCAAAAAAATAAAATGAAATGAAATCTTCTTTAGGTTTTTCCTAGTGATTTTATATATTTCACATAATTTAATCTCGAATTACATAAATAAAATCAAACTTGAAATTTTAAAAATTCTAAGGCCTTAATTAGTTTTTTTAATATCTATGTATAAAAAAATAGATTCTAAATTTATTATTTAATATTTTCAAGTTGATGGTACAAAAGTGTTGATGGAAATTAAATTATAAGCTTTCTTTCTCTGTTTTAATTGTACCAAACAGTCCAATCCATCAATATGTCTCTTCACAATCATAGCTACTGATTGTTCAAAAAAAAAATCATAGCTACTGATTCAGAGTTAATATTCGCACTGTATCAGCAACTAATTTTGCATGTGGGAGTACTACAAAAGGTATTAATTTCATGTATCATATATATTAAGTTTTATTATCTATTTTATGTATTTTACAGAATAAATAAAAATTAATTTTATTACATGTCGAAACATAATTTAGCATCAAAATTTTTTAAAATTTAATAGACTTAAGATGATTAATTCTACTTATCAATCTATTAATTATCATTAATGTATGTATCTATTTATAAAATTGAAATTCATTTAAACATTTTAATGAGAACTGATGTATTTAAATTTTTTTTATATTATTTAGTGTTTAACGTTAAATTAGTTGAATTAAATTGACACAACTCATGTAAATGTACTTGGGATTATTAGAAAATAAATCAGAATATAGATTTGTGTTAGGAGTAAGAGACAAGATCACTCAGAAACTATGCAAAATTAATTAATTAATTAATTAAGTTTATTGAGTAAAATGTTAGACTTCATTATATAATTAGTAATTTTACCTAACAAAAAGAGTTAAGTATATAAATTAAGTGCAAATGATAGGGTAGTTATAGATGCTTTTGACACTTATTATTATATGTTTTGTTTATGTTATTATATATATTTAGTTGGTGATATATATTTTTACAAGCATATTTAGCTTACCGACAAAGATAAAAAATTAAGAGTTCTTTATTAATTATATACGAAAAGAAAAATGTGTTTGCAGATGAGATTAGCTGAGTTGTTAAAAAGCCAACATGAAAACAAGCAAAAGAACAAAAGAACTATTTAATCCGAGCCAATAAATTTACAATGTATCCAAACTGTTTAATAAGCAGCGGAATCAAAAATTGAACAAGGAGAAGACAAATTTTTTCAAGCTAAAATATTTATAGATAAATAAAAGATAAAATTGGACATTTTTAATATTATAAAAAAATTAAAATTTTTGTTATTTATATTATTTATTATTAAAATTTAAAATTTTATTAATTTTTTTACATTTTATTTTAATTTTTTTGATATATTAATTTATTTAGAGAATTTATTAAATTAAATTTATAAAAATACAATTTCAAATAAGAATATTAGTTTTATTCAATTCATAATCAAATTATAAAATTTTAACATTAATTTAAGTACTTGATATCAAAACTCTAAAAATCTACTAATTAAAAATATATATATATATATATATATGTTGTAAAAAAATCAATAGTATATATATAATTATATAATAATTTATATATAAAGCCAATAATTTATATATATAATTATATATTATATATATTTCTACATATATATATATATTTTATATAATATAGTGTGAGGAGGAAAGAGGTCCATTGTCCCTCCAAACCCCCCCCCCCTGCCTCCGCCACTAGTTGCTATAATTAACAGTGTCAACAGCATAATCAATAATCCAAATAAAAAATATAAGAGTAAAATTATAATTACAAGGATTTGTATAAGATACAACTATTCTAGCAAGATCATAAGATGCCTGAGTAGTATTTCTCTCCATCCACATAAAGAATATATTTTGAAACTGATTTTTTAGAAGAATGCAGTCTAAAATGACAATATCAAATTCTGTAAGAACTAAATTTAGAGTCTTTAAAGCAAGAAAAATTTCGAAACAATCTATTTTAACTTCCACCCTATTAATTCCTAGGCGCTTGAGCCGGGAAAGCAATTTTTTTTTTTTAAAATTAAAATTGCTTCTGTAGTAAAGGCTCCAAATTGCATGAGCTTGTTAATATCACAAATTATATGACATAATATAATATATTATTTTGAATCTAAAATTATTATTATTTTTTTATATTTTTGGTGAAAAATAAAATTAAATCCAATTGTATCGCTTGAAGGAATATATAAGTTTATGAGTTAAGAAAGCCACAAAAAGACAATGGGTGTAATGAATCATTCTTCTAAATGCTTATCTCCAGCTTCCTGTTGGCAGGCTTTTCCATATTTAGGGTTCCATGCTATGAATATCATCACTCTGCAACTTATATATATATATATATACATACATAAGATCCAAGTTGTGATTCTTGTAGTAAAATGTCGGTTGACTAAGTGATGAAAATGACTTTTGTCTTGTAAGGTACATGAATATACAAACCTTAATAGAGATATGGGATGGGGCTTTATGTTTTGTCTCAATTTTTTTTTTTCAAGAAATTAAGAATATTTAGAAATGAAGGGCTCAAAGCACTAAGTGATGAATTGCTTGCCAGTCAAATAAGCAGCCTGCAAATATCTATGGGCTCTTTGCCCACAGGCTCTTTTCTTGCCTCCTGATTTGTAACAAAATCAAAGACATTTTTTGTTAAAATTTGAGAGAGTTGGCCAATTTGCTGAAATGATGGTTAGTGATTGGATTGTTGATTTTCTTCGTCTATATTTAGTATGAGGTGAAATTTAAATTCAAGATATTTCAAGAATAAAAGTACTATTTAAATATGGAAAACACTAGCTACATTTTTTAATATTATATATAATAAAAGAATTGATTCTACCATCTATTTTATATCTGTCGCTAGGCATCATAAAAATTACTATTTAATCAAAAGGCAATTGGATTTTTTTTTTCCATCTAAATTTAATATAAGAAGCAATTTAAATGTGAGATTTTTTAATAATAAAAATACTATTTAACTTTAAATTCCATAACACCACTTAATCATAGGGTTAGTGAATTATTGATCTCTTTTATCTAACTTTAGTATAAGGTGAAATTTAAATTTGAGAATTTTCAAGAATAAAAACGTTATTTAAATCACACTTAGAAGGTGTTTGGTACTTTATAAATTAATCAACTTATAAGTTTTAAATTTAAGTTGATAAATTTATTTAAATAATTTTATAAACTTATAAAAAAATAAGTTAGATGCAACAACTTATTATTTTGGTAAGCACTTACCTTATAAGCTAGTTTAACTAAATAATTTATTATATTATTTATATTTATTTTAATAAATATTCTTAACAATATAGGTTTATATCATTTTAATTATTTTAATAATAAATATACTTTAAATTATTTTTTTATTAAATATATTAAACATTTATCAATTATTTATAAGTATTTAAAATAAATATATAACTATTTAAAATTTTAAATAGCTTGAAGCTTATATTATAAGGTAAGCGGAACATCATCTTGGTAATTGCATTAATCTATTGATAGGGATATACTATTAACCATGCAAATGTAATAGTATAGTTTTGATGTTTTTCTATTAACAATTATTTATTTATATTTAATTAAAAAAATTGCATTAAATAAATAGTTTTTCAGTATATCATTAATGATTGTGATTAGTACATTTTGTATGTATCTAATTGGACCAAGTAGAGAATGGATGTTTTATACTGACTATTAAAACATATTCTCTAGGACATTAGAAATAAGATTTATGTTATTAATCTTGATTTAATTAATATGAGCAAATATACATTGTCTTGTGCTTTGATTCATTAAAGAGTGGGTTTCATTTAATGGAATAATATTTCTCGGTGAGTTGAGCAAAGGCATTTTATATTTGTGAAATATTAAGTTAATGATAGAATCCATGTCATGATTTAGAGATTGATGATGCACTTTAAGTAAGCTTATAAGGTTTCATAGTGTAAACCCTGCATGTGGATTTTTAATCCAGCACATGAAATAAGTTAAGCGACAATCTTAAAGATATATTATTATTTAAATAAATTGCCAGTAATTTATTTAATGTAGCAGCATCTGTAATCTTAACATAGGGAACATGAATATTATGTTATGGAATGGTAATATTAATAAGGAGTTCGATCATGAATTTTTAGTGGAATAATTTATGATTAATTATAATAAGAATATACTGGTCCTGTATGTGGTCTTATTATAATTAGCAGCCTTATTAATTTTATTCTTGCGGTTCCTGCTGTGCCTTGATTATTTGGAATATATGCAGATGTTTTATTTTAAATTTAAAAATTATTATCTTCCCATCGAAGAGATATTTTTAAGGAATTTAAAATGGAATAAAACTCTAAGGGATAAAATAGAGTTGAACGTACAGTTTCTACATACTCTCAGAAAACTATTCCAAAGAGAATAATCCAGGAACACAACAGAAGATCGTGGGTGATTCCAAGATCTCAGAAAAGAAGACCTGTGAGCAATTCTGCGCTTCAAGAGGTCAGTTTTGATTGATTAATTCAATATTTAGTTTACCTCATACGTGTTTCGATGTGGGTTGTTTCCGCTCCTATCATTCAATATTTAGTTCAGCAGTTTCGTTTGAACTACAACATGAATAAGATGGATTTTACTCTATCTAAGCTGCTGAATGAGCTGGTAGCTGCTGAGACTATTATTAAGCAAGGAGTCGCACCTATTGTGCTTAATGTTGAGCGAGGTTCTTCATCTGCTCAGAATAAGGGTAAGAAGAAGAAAAATGCTCAAAAGCCTAAGCATAAGACAAATGATGCAGCTGCTAGTGCTAATGGTGTTGTGAAAAAGCCTAAGGGTAAGTGTTTTCACTGCAAGCAAAAGGGTCACTGGAAGCAGCAATGTCCAACTTGGATAGCCAAGAAAAAGCAAGGTATGTCACTTTTTTATTTACTTGTTGTTGAAACTTGCTTAGCGGTATTGACTACACTCCAATGGTGTGTAGATTCAGGAGCCACTAATCATGTCTGCAATTCTTTGCAGGGGTTTCAGACAACACGCCAGCTAAATGAAGGAGAAGTGAGCATTTTTCTGGGAGATGGCACTGAGGTTGCAATTCTAACTATAGGAAATGTTATTTTGAATTTTGAGAATAATAGAACATTGTTTTTGAAGGATGTTTTATATGTTCTTTCAATTAGAAGGAATTTAATTTCTGTTTCTAGTTTGAGCTAGAATGGATACTCTGTTTGTTTTAATGAATTTTATGATGATTCTGTCATTATCAAATTTAAAAAACTAGTGATATGTTCTGGCTCATTAATGGATGATTTATTTATTCTCAAAGTTTCACCTGAACTGCAACTATCTAGTTCTGAAGTAAATAATTTTGATTCTATTGTACCATTAAAAAGAAAACGTCCTACTGAATTAAATTATACTTATCTTTGGCATTTAAGGCTTGGTCATATTAATTTAGATAGGATTTCTAGATTGGTTAAAGATGGACCTTTGAGTTCATTGAAAGTGGAGGCACTACCAACTTGTGAATCCTGTTTAGAATGTAAAATGACTAAGAGGCCTTTTCCCTTAAAGGGTAATAGAGCCAATGATGTTCTTGAATTAATTCATTCTGATTTGTGTGGCCCAATGAGTGTCCATGCTAGGGGTGGTTTTGAGTATTTTGTGACTTTTACAGATGATTACTCAAGATACGGATATATTTACCTGTTGCGCCGTAAGTCTGAATGCTTTGAGAAATTCAAAGAATTCAAGGCAGAAACGGAGAAACGACATGGAAAATATATCAAGTCATTGCGGTCTGACCGTAGTGGTGAATACCTCTCTAGGGAATTCATTGATTATTTATCAGAACAAGGAATTACTTCATAATTGTCTGCACCTGGTATGCCACAACAGAATGGTGTAGCAGAAAGAAGAAATAGGACGCTTATGGAAATGGTTAGATCAATGATGAGTTATTCAGATTTGCCTATTTCGTTTTGGGGCTATGCCATAGAAACAGCAGCATATATTTTGAATTTGGTTCCATCTAAGTCAGTACCTAAAACTCCTACAGAACTGTGGACTGGGCGAAAGCCAAGTCTAAGACATGTTCGGATGTGGGGTTGCCCAGCCCATGTGCTGAAAGGGAAAGCAGATAAGTTGGAATAAAAAACAAACTTGTGCTTCTTTATTGGATATCCTAGAGGAACGAAAGGAGGTTTATTTTATAGTTCAAAAGATAAAAAGGTCATTGTTAGCACCAACGCACATTATCTTGAGGAAGACTATATTAGAAACCATATTCCCAAAAGCCAATTAGCCTTGTATGAATTGAGAGGAGAAAACATACCAACTAGAACCTTTCCATTAGAATATCAACTTGAACCATCCATGGTCGAAGCTGACATTCCATTACCTCGTCGTAGTGGGAGAAATGTCAGTGCACTAGAAGATCAACATCCGCCTGAGCATTTAGCGCCTAACATTCCACTACAGCCCGAAAGTAGTGAGAGTAATGTTGGAGCTACAGTGGCGGCTGATGATCCTAATGTACATGAGCAAGATGTTGGAGCTCCTGACATTTCATTGCCTTTTGGTAATGAAGGACATGTTCAAGCTCCAGAACATGACCAGGATGCAATACCACCAGTCATAGACTTGCCGGCATTACAGCCACAACAAGATGAAGGTGTGATTGCAGAGCCTGTAGTACTTCGTCGTAGTGGGAGAATTAGATGAACCCCTGTTCGATATACACTTTTGGGAGAAGCTTTTGATAGAATCCCTGAAGAAGTGAATACCGAACCAGCTTATTACGATGAAGCACTACAAGATAAAGATGCTGATAAGTGGCTTATAGCTATAAAATCTGAGATGGAGTCTATGTACTCTAATCAAGTCTGGGAACTTGTAGAACCACCTGAAGGGGTTAAACCCATTGGATGTAAGTGGATCTATAAGAAAAAGAGGGGTATAGACGTCAAAGTGCAAACTTTTAAGACAAGGCTTGTTGCGAAAGGATTTACTCAGAAAGAAGGGATTGATTATGAGGAAACTTTTTCGCCGGTAGCCATGCTGAAGTCTATTAGAACTCTTCTATCCATTGCTGCTCATTTTGATTATGAGATTTGGCAAATGGATGTCAAGACGGCTTTCCTGAATGGAAGTCTTGATGAATGCATCTATATGAAGCAACCAGAGGGTTTCATAACTAGTGGACAAGAAAATTTGCTATGCAAATTAAATAGGTCCATTTATGGCCTTAAACAAGCATCTAGGTCATGGAATACTTGTTTTGACCAGACGATCAAAACTTTTGGTTTTGATCAGTGTCATGATGAGTCTTGTGTGTATAAGAAGTTGAATGGCAGTAAGGTTGTGTTTCTAGTACTATATGTGGATGATATTCTACTTATAGGGAGTTGTGTAGGTATGTTGACTTCTGTCAAAGACTGGCTATCTCAGCATTTTGATATGAAGGACTTAGGAGAAGCTGCTCATATTCTTGGGATCAAGCTTATGCGAGATCGTAAGAAGAGGATGATTGGCTTATCACAGGCACTTTATATTGATACTATTCTTGCTCGTTTCAACATGCAGGATTCCAAGAAGGGATTTCTTCCCTTCAGACATGGAATCACTTTATCTAAGGATCAATGTCCTAAGACACCTGAAGAGATAGAGAGCATGAAGGCAGTTCCTTATGCTTCTGCAGTTTGAAGCCTCATGTATGCCATGTTATGTACTAGACCTGATATCTGTTTTGCTGTTGGCATGGTTAGCAGATTTCAGTCTAATCCTGGGCGGGAACATTGGACTACGGTGAAACATATAATCAAGTACTTAAAAAGAATTAGAGATTATATGTTAGTCTACCAGTCTGCAGATCTTATACCCATAGGGTATACAGATTCAGATTTTCAGTCTGATAGAGACTCTCGGAAGTCTACCTCAGGAAATGTTTTTGTCCTGGGAGGTGGAGCCATAAGTTGGAGGAGTATTAAGCAAACTTGTGTTGCTGACTCCACCATGGAAGCTGAATATGTGGCAGCCTCTGAGGCTGCTAAGGAAGCTGTATGGCTTAGAAACTTCCTAATAGATCTAGGTGTAGTTCCTTCAGTGCAATCGCCTATTACACTTTATTATGATAATAGGGGGGCAGTTGCGAACTCAAAGGAGCCACGGAGCCATAAAAGGGAAAAACACATTGAGCGGAAGTATCACTTGATACGAGACATAGTTCAAAGAGGTGATGTGGTAGTGACAAAGATTGCATTGGAAAACAACCTGGCAGATCCTTTTACAAAGAGCTTACCAGCAAAGACTTTTGACAGTCATGTAGAAGGAATGTGAGTTAGAATAATTGATGCATGGTTATAAGTCTAAGTGGGAGATTGATAGGGATATACTATTAACCATGCAAATGTAATAGTATAGTTTTGATGTTTTTCTATTAACAATTATTTATTTATATTTAATTAAAAAAATTACATTAAATAAATAGTTTTTCAGTATATCATTAATGATTGTGATTAGTACATTTTATATGTATCTAATTGGACCAAGTAGAGAATGGATGTTTTATACTGACTATTAAAACATATTCTCTAGGACATTAGAAATAAGATTTATGTTCTTAACCTTGATTTAATTAATATGAGCAAATATACATTGTCTTGTGCTTTGATTCATTAAAGAGTGAGTTTCATTTAATGGAATAATATTTCTCGGTGAGTTGAGCAAAGGCATTTTATATTTGTGAAATATTAAGTTAATGATAGAATCCATGTCTTGGTTTAGAGATTGATGATGCACTTTAAGTAAGCTTATAAGGATTTTTAATCCAGCACATGAAATAAGTTAAGCGACAATCTTAAAGATATATTGTTATTTAAATAAATTGTCAGTAATTTATTTAATGTAGCAGCATCTGTAATCTTAATATGGGGAACATGAATATTATGTTATGGAATGGTAATATTAATAAGGAGTTCGATCATGAATTTTTAGTGGAATAATTTATGATTAATTATAATAAGAATATACTGGTCCTGTATGTGGTCTTATTATAATTAGTAGCCTTATTAATTTTATTCCTGCGATCCCTGCTGTGCCTTGATTATTTGAAATATATACAGATGTTTTATTTTAAATTTAAAAATTATTATCTTCCCATCGAAGAGATATTTTTAAGGAATTTAAAATGGAATAAAACTCTAAGGGATAAAATAGAGTTGAACGTACAGTTTCTGCCCACTCTCAGAAAACTATTCCAAAGAGAATAATCCAAGAACACAACAGAAGATCGTGGGTGATTCCAAGATCTCAGAAAAGAAGACCTGTGAGCAATTCTGCGCTTCAAGAGGTCAGTTTTGATTGATTAATTCAATATTTAGTTTACCTCATACGTGTTTCGATGTGGGTTGTTTCTGATTTATACCCACTCCTATCATCTATAATCATGAAGAATAGAAAATAACATCTTCTGAGAAAAAATTGAGATATAATAATGAATTTAGGACCTTTCTATAAAGAGCTGCTATGCAATTGGCTTTTTTATATTTAGAGTTTGGATTTTGTGTCTAACTCCTATATTAGACTAACTACGTTGCATTTAGTCGAAATTCAAACATAAGATTTTATTTGATTAAAAATTAACTTTAATCATAATTTTAACTGTAAATCTTGAAATAATGGCATACTGATCTTAGACTATAACATTACTAATCTAAACAAAAATCCAAGAAAAACACAAAATAACATCATCAATAATAACAAATAATTCAACTTTTTTTTTTCTCTTTGTTCTATGATTATACTTTCTAATGTCTATACATATGGAGAAGTGTATCATAAACATACACAATTGCAACAAACCCCAATGAACATATTAAATTGCTAATAAGGGTATTTAAAAATTTAGCATATGATTAATCTATGTTTATTTTAATATTTATATATGAGAATGAAAAATCGATTCTGAATTTATTATTTAAAAAAATATGTACTCATAATTAAATTATGATAAAATGCCACTAATTACATTGATTAAATGCGACTAATCCTTAGCTCGCTTTTTCTAATCACCCGGTCTTCGAAATCTTTCGCCTCATATGGAATCCTGAGAATACCTTCATTACAAAACCCATATTCTTCAGCTGATTTGCCGAGAAGCTTCAAGAATTCTGCATCACTAAGTGCTTTTCTATGAACTATAAATCGCTTAGTATCATCTTCATCAGTTCCTACGCAAATTGGCACATAACCTCTCGGTGTCATTAATGGAGGATTAGAACTTCCTAATCTCTTATAATTAACATTACCAGCTCCAATTAATCTTCCTAATTTACTTGCTCTCACCCCCATTATTTGACCCTCTTCTAGTTTTCTTTTTAAGTTATTGTATACCATACCTAATTAATGGATATATATACATATATATTTTTTTCTTTTTTAATGTCTTGTTAGACGTTGATTAGTGATATTTTCCAATTTAATTATAAGTTGATTGTGATTTTTGAGTATTATAATAAGAAAAGGAGAAACATTCTGAATCTATTATATAAAAAGAATTATATACTGACGGATAAATTATGTTTTGATGTACAAGTTGACAGTAATTTATTAATAGAAATTTCAGCCCATGCCTTTATAATTAATTGCTAATTTTTTTTTTTATGGTTATGGACTATTTGCCGTGACAAGAAGGTACATATAACTAAGTTAATTCTTTTTCTAATCTTAAAACATTAAAATAATCGTATAGTATTTGTACTTATCATGAATTTAATAGGAAGTATTTGTCCTATGATTATGGAATTAAGTGCATGCTCAATTTCATCAATCAACCCACAATTAGTGCTTATTAAAAAAAATTGTAAGGTTTTTGTTTTTGTTTTTTTTTTGTCATTTGTTTCAACGAGACAATATTTTATATTCTTATTAAGTTAAAAAAATATTTTTTTTTCTTTTATTTCATGCTAAGAGTGTAAGAACATGTACAAATTATGTACACATTTCGCACATAATGGTCTAAAGGTATTAATTTAACTTTTATTTTTAATCAATGATGTTTGATTAGGATATGTTATCTTAATTAATTTATTCATTTTCTAGAATTAATTTGTCGTTAATTATGTGGAGTTTCCATGCACATTTCACTTTGCTAAATATTCCCATATGAAAAATTGAATATCCTTCTCTACTTTGACTATTTCATTAATATTAAAGATATTATTTGTTAGTGTAATTTTTACTAAAATATCATTTTATAGTATTTAATAACAAGTTATCAAGTTTTAGAAAAATAATATTTGAAATATTTTGATTATTGAATAAACAAGTATTATATTGGAATAAAATGGATAATTTACTTTCTTAGTTTATATTTAGAAATAAAAAAAAATTATAAAAAGATTTTTTAGTATAAAATGGGCACAAATGGATAGAATTTTTTTAATATGTATATTTCAACTTATTTTAATAAAAAAAATTAATAGTTATTCACATTGCAAAATAGAAAAACAAATTTAGTAAGAATATCATGGATTGCAATCTCCCAACAGCTATTTCGTATATACTTATCAATTTATAATAAAACAAGTGAAATATTATAATTTTATATTATTAAATATTATATTAACAATAAAACTAATTATATCTAAATATTATTATATACTATTTCATATATTAATTTATATTTTAATTAATTCAATTACTATTTAAAATAATCGAATCATGTTAGCTATTATGCTATTCGATTACGACAATATTCTTATTTCATTTATATTCTTAAATTAATTTTTTTTTCTTTTATTTCATGTTAAGAATGCAAGGTCATGTACTACAAATTATGTACACGTTTCGTACATAATGGGCTAAAAGGTATTGCCTTAATTTTTTTTTTTAAATTAATGATGTTTGATTAGAAATAATTTATTCATTTCTAGAAATAATTTGTCCTCTCCAATAGCATTTTTGCTTACACTTATCAAATAAGTGAAATAATATGATTTTATATTACAAAATGTTATATTAACAATAAAAATTATATCTATACTATTTGATATATCAATTTATAAAAAAATTATTTATAATTAATTTGATTACTATTTAAAATAATTTAAAAATATCACAGGTTAATTTACATTTTTTCAAGGAAAACCATAAAAAAAATACCATCAATATCTCTATTTTTTTAAAAACTTGAGTTAATATGAATAAAGATGACGAAATAATTGTAATCCAACTAACGTTATCTACATCAATTAACGATTGATTACATATTTGAACTATCACCTTGATAATTTTAATTGACACAATTTTATTTTCAAATAATTTTAAAAGTTCATCGTAAATAAATTAATTGAGAATTTTTAAAATTAGTAGCCCAATCAAAAAATCAAATGTGTTGAAACCGAATAGTAGTAGTACACCCTAATTCTATTCCAAAACGACAAAGGATATAACTAAACGGCAACTCACATAAAGAGGAGAACGAAACGGCACCGTTCGATTATCTAAATCAAACAGGCACATTACTGATGAGTTGGGTGATGCATCTTCTTGAGATTTCCCCTGGTTTCTTTTCGGTGACGGTGACCGGGGAATACTGATCGGCGACTGACGTCAAGCTACCTCCGGGTATTAGCGCTAATCGTCAGTGAACTACACTCTCTCTGTAAGCTTCTCTCTTTTCTCAGTTCCTATTTTGCTATAATCTGCTCAATTTAAGATTTTTAATTGTTCAAGATGAAAACTTTTTTTCAGTTGCTAATTGTTAAAATCAGTTAGAATTAATTTTCTTCGCATGGGTTCTTCGTTTTTCTTCGTATCTTAGTAAATTAAATGGTTTCTTGAGCTTTAATTAGAAATTTAAAACACAAACTCTCTTTGTGAAGCAAGGCCATTAGAGTTAATTTGCACTATTTTTTGAACTGTTCGTTATAAGATTAAATTTCAAAATTCGTTTCAAAATTTTTGCTTTTAAGTTGAGAAGTGATTGCCCATTTGCTATTATAGTTTCAACTTCCAGATGATGGAACTTCTCTCTTATCATTTGATGGTTTTTGATTGATTTGTTTAGTATTTAACCATAAAAATTATTTCTTTGAAACACCTCTGGATCTTTTGTGTAGGAACGTTGAGGTGCAATAGTGATGTCCAGGTTTCGAGCAATTTGGCAAGCTTCTCTGAATGCTACAAAGAAAGGTATTTTATGGTAACCTCTGTGATTATTTTATGCACTGTATAGAAATTGAACTCGTGATTTTTTTTTAAGGATATATTATTTTGAGTAGGTGTTCTTTTTTTTTTTTCCATACCAAATCTGTTGGTTTTGATCAATTGTCTTGGAAATTCCTAATTGTGGACAACTGAAAGAAGATACAATTTATAACTTTTGGCTGATTAACATGTGAGTTGCTAATTTGGTTAATTCATCATGATTATTGCTGAGTTGAGCTCCAGTATATCCTAGTGGTGGAGAAGAGGAGAAGGAAAACATAGTTTAACCTATCAAATGATCAACATGAAAGGAGTTAATTGTACATTGGCTCTAGTCTATGCATCATGCAGATATTATTTGTGATGTTGTTACTTGGTTATGAAAACGGTTTAATGTGTGGGACAAAGCTCATGTAAACTTAATAAATGGAAGAAGCTGAGTGCTGCTTCAATGCATAAGAGGCACCAAAAAAGTTCAAGAAAATTAATCAATAGATTCCAACGTACATCAATCCCCCAATCATTTCCTTCAGAGAAATGCATCTTTTCAGACTAGATGAAGTTAAGATAACCTCAAACCAAAGAAGAGAATTTTTGGTAAAGACAAAATACACTTGGACTAGAAAAACCGTGCTTGGAAAAAAAAATACACCTAGTTAATAGGATATGAAGTGTGAAGGTCATGCTGCATTTCTTCTTCTTCTTCTTCTTCTTCTTCTTCTTACTTTATATATATATATATATGAGATTTTTTGCTTTGCCTTTGTGAAATTCTATTTTTGGTTATTACACATTATTCTTTTGTTATTTATTTTATTTTGCTTTTTGTGCTATGAGTTTATACTTTAATAATTACGTATGCACTTGTAACACTTTTTCCCTTTAATGTCTGCTGTAGCTCTCACATGGAGTGTTGAAGATTTGATACCTCCAACTGAGAGGCTCATTTTTAATTTCAATTCCAAGGAAGGGCTAAAAAAAATGGCATCTATATTCTGATTTTGAGTATGGAGGTATTTAGGCTTTCAATTTCAATATCTCTTATTCACATCTATTCATCTGTTTAAGAAACATGCTTGAAGTGAGAGGTTTATGTCTTTTCATGTTTAAGAAACATATTTAAAGTGAAAAAATTTTCATTATAAAATACATTTTGAAATCATGGAAATGGATTTTGATTTTCTGTGGCCTTTTCTTTAATTATTTTTATTTTGGATGATTGTGACTAGTACAATGTCATTCATTCAATAAATGACCAAGGGATTCATAAATGCAATGAAGCATGCTTTTTTTTTTTCTAAGAAAAGGTAGCCCGGTGCACTAACAGTCTGCTATGTGCGAGGTCCGGAGAAAGGTCGGACTCATTGGATCTTTGTACACAGCCTTCCCTTGCAATTACAAGAGGCCGTTTCCACGACTCAAACCCGTGATCTCCAGGTCATATGGGAATAATGCTTACCGTTTCATCAAAGCTCCTCTTCATACTTTTTTTCTGAGAGAAGAAAAAAAATTTTTTGAGCTTGAGCTTACAGTAAAACTTTTCCAGGAGACTGATATATTGATTGGTGTTTTAGTCTTTTCTCTATTCTTTCTCAGGTTTGTCCTCAGCTTCCTTAGAGATCAAAGATGATGGAAATGGACTAAAGGGTATTGGTCTATTCATTTTCTCAGAACATACCATTATAATTGATATAGTTTGAGACACCTTTTTACGCCCTTAGATGCTAAGTTCTCCATTTATATGAATGTGATGCTTATAAGTAAAGTTTATCAGATAACAAAAGATTAAAAAGTCAAAATGGAAAGGAAAGGTCGTGTTTCAACATTCTCAAAACTTACCCTTTGAATTAAAGTTGTTGATTTTCAATTGAATTCAAGGACAACTCAACTATCTTCCATAATCTTTTTCAAGTTTTAGCAGATTTTATTCTTCTTTGATAAGGACCCCGTTCCCTTCATGTCATATTTTCTTTTGATATGCATCCCTCTTCCTTTCTTTGTCCTTGATCTGACTTCATTTGCATGTCAACCATGGGTTCTTATCCAAAACCTGCGATAGAGTAAACTCTTTCTTTAACTTCTGTAATTAACTTTGGGTGGATTGATTAGTTCAGCAGACTGTATTGAGGCATCATATATGTAATTCTTTATTTTTGAATAATGGTGCTGTGAATCCAAAGACTCATATTTCTTGATGAAGCCATTCCATAACTAGAGAGGACAGGCAAGAGCCTCTCACCCCACCCCCCAACCCACTTGAAAACTTTTCTATTATTCCTATGTAATTAGCCTAATTTTGTAATTAATTCTTTAAAAACTTCTAATTGGGCCTCACAAAATTAAAATTTTGTAAATAGTTTCAATATTAAACTGATTGAATTAACTCTCATCCTATAATTATGGAAGATCAATATAATTTATTCAATTAAAATATACTCTTTACCATTATTCAGATCAAAAATTTATTATAAAGTTTATAAAAAAAATTAACCTTTTATTTTTGTTTTTGTTCTACTATTAGTTTTGGCCCCATAAATAAAATTTTGTCATTCTGCCTCTAGATGAGGCAATCGATTTATTTTTATGTTCAGATTTTATGCATCCTTTTATTTATTTAGTTATTGGTTTTCATTACTAAATCAAGAAGCTTAAATCACTTCTTAAGTGGGCAAGAAGCCAGTTTGTTTTTAGGGGCATGGTTGATTCTACGATAGCATCCTAACACTTCAAATAATGCAAACTAAATTTCTTCAGCTTGTTGTGACACTTCATTTTGAAACAGTTGTTTCTTCATATTTTGTCACATGATGAATATTACATTTTGCGTTAGTTTTTTCAGTTTTCTGTTAAATCCAATTGGTTAAAATCCTGGCTCCTTTTGGATTATACTCTCTTGTATCCTGGAAGTTTGTGCTTTTAGATAAGTGAAGTTTTCATGCAGCAGATTCTTGGGTAATCTCCTTTTTGTTTTTGTTGTTGTTGATGGCTATACAACTTGTACGCTTGTACCACTCAATGGAAATTGATGCTTTCTCTCAAAATAGCGCTATAGAATGATTGATTTCAACTTTTGCAAATAAGAACATAATTGTTTTTCTTCATTAAGAAATGCCGTTCTTAACATGTCTATTTGTTCAATTTTCAGTCTTTTAAATTCAAAAACTTGATCACTTTTAATCTACTAACGGATGTTTTTTCTGGGGATCTATCACTGGATGTATCTGAGGGCTCAAAGTGGAATATAACTCGAAGTGGTTTCTGTGGGATGCGATCCAAGAAGGTATACAAATCAAGAGTGTGATTATGGAAAGTATTATCTGATAATCCATGGAATGCTGAATTGTGTTATTATGTTTCTATTTGAATGTATAAAATATTTGTTCGCATTACCATATATACCTTATTAATTTTTATCTTCTGTAGTTTGATGGTTTTATTGATTTGGATGCATATGATACAATAGCTTTAAAGCTTAAAGGTGATGAAGATGCTACATATCCACTACGAGTTTTTCATCTCTTCATTCATGCAGCTAAACATAGAGCATAAACAGAGTATTGCCATTTTTGAGGCCCTTTTTCTTTTTAATTGACATTTTAAAGGTTTCTCCATTTCTGCGAGTTTTCTGCTAAGGCTTCATATAATTCTGATTATACAGATTTATACGGAGAATTGGGTAAATTCACCAGGACAAATGGAAGATAATTCATGGCAAGCTTTTGTTTTTGTACCCAAAGACAATTGGTATATTGCGAAGGCAAGATCTGTTTCTGTGTGATATAAGCATTAACCATTGTTTGAAACCCTGCATTCTACATATGCCTGTGCGTGATCTCTATATCACTGGCCACATCTTGTCGATATTTTTTGATGAGTTTGAATCCAGAGCTTATGCTTTTACAGTTCTAATAAGCCCATAAAATATGCTAAATCTGTTCTAACCATGATTGAACACAGAGTGGTTTTGCCTTTTTTCTGAAGTTCCTACTGGTTGAACATGAAATTTACTGCTAATAGCTGTAAAAGAGGAAATGAAATATGCTAAATTTGTTCTTGTAATTGATTTTCACTACTTGTCATCTAGTAAGAATAGAGTGCTATTGTGATATGGAGGACAAAACACCATGCTTTTCTTGTGCATTTAAGTAGAGGTTTTGTGTTCAAGTACATAGAATAAAGTTTGTCATATTCAGACTTTTAGATTCCTCTCACTCGATATTTGCCAACGTGGAGAGGAAATGTTATAGATGAAAATATGGAAATGAATCAATCTCGAATTCTTTGCATGTCCCTCTCTGTTAATGCAGAAGGTGGTGTCCCAGGTGCTAATTCTGGACCAGTTGATTTCACTGTTGAAATTGACTGGATCAAAACCTTGAGAACACAGTGAGTTTCTGTAAACTGTTTTAAGAATTAAAAAAAATGATCGTGCGGTCCTCTTTTCTCTTTTATGTTTAATGGTGTATTTACAATTTTGTGCGAGCATAAACATGTAGAATCTTCCGATTATGGCATTGTTGCAGAATTTATTCTGATTTAGCAGGAGTATGGTCTCTTTTTTTGGGCCTCACCAGTGATTAGGTGGTGAAATGCCTTTCAAAATGGTCTGCTGTGTCTGATATCCTGCTAACAACAAAGATTTGATGTATTAGTCAGAATATCTTTGAGCCAAAACACACTTCCTAACCTAATGCATTATTCAAATATGCCCTGATCTTTTTGCATGTCTATTTTTTCCCTTGTCAAGATCTCTAAGGCCCAGTCTCACACACTTTTAAGTTCAAGGTCTGCCATTAAATTCAACAAAGATTTTACCTTTTTCATCTTGCCATGGTTATTTTGATAAAAATTCAAGAGATATGTGTAGTGGCAGCCTTCTGTAAGAGATCCAAAGAGATAAAAAAAAAAAAAGAGAATTTGATGTGATTATGCTTTGTTTAGTAGATCTACTTGGATATTATATGTCTGCTCTTGCATCAGGAAAAAACTGGATTTTATCTCTGTCAAAAGTAAAAAAAAACTTCTTCTTTTTTGGAAGTAAAAAAGAAAATAAATAATTTCTAAGGTTGAAAAAACTGAAAAGATTTTGCTGAGCGGGGTATGTCAGGTAAGAGCCAGCTTGTGGTTGGACATACAAAAGACCGTTGATTCCTGAAGCTAAAGATTTTGAAATGTACCTGTAAGGTGACATGAAAACGACCTTTCAAGTTGTGCTGTTAAACAATCAAAAAGACTTTTCTTATCTATTATCTCTTTTTGTTTACAACCACATGACAGTTAATATCCATCACTAGCTAGAAGACGCTAGTTGCAATTGGCTACTTGTTAGGTACAAGCATATTTACATCTAAATTGAGGTAGTTTAAATATGTGAAATGAATAGTTAATAATGCATTTATTAAAAAACATTTTAAGCAGTGGATGCCGCTTGTAGAAGTAGTAGTTCACAATAATATTATGATTTTGTATCTCTTTAAAAATGTAGTTTATAATAGCTTCAAGTGATAAGAGAATTATATCTACCATCACAATTAATTTGAGATTAAGACTTAATTGAGATTTCTTTTCTATAGTTGAGAATTCTTTTCTGCTTTCTGTTGATGTTACATGCAAGTCAATAATTAGCTGTCTGTACCTGCAATTAGTGTTATTTTTAATCATTTCCAACAGAAAAAACTATGAATCTAAAAGAAAAATATTACGAAGAAAGAGAACCCACTTGTACCAAATTGCCTAATTCTATTTCTAGTCATAGCTAGTGGCAAAAGTTGGACGGTTTCTCTTTATAATTGTTGAAAATGGGGCAATGTAGATAGTCAAAAAAAGGCTAAGAAAACAATAGGCCAATTTGTAATAAGAAGGGAAACTGTGACTTTGAAAGGTTACATTACTTGGTATTAGTACAATGGTGTAAGCTTAAGACGAGAGACTTTACTGCTTGAATCTGTATAACATTAAAAGGGTCAAAAACAAAACAAGAAAAGCAGCTACAAAATGCTGAGGTTTTGATGTCAAAATCTTACTTGGAAGATTGATGGATTTTGATTTTTGATGGTCATAATATAAATATTAGTCTGTCAATAAAGATTGGATAAGGATAATTAGTGGGACCTTTGGAATATAAACGAAAGGGACCCACTCACTTTTATATTTTTGATAGCTGACGTGGACAAATAGTTCCCAAACACACTATATCTATCTCCATCATCATCATCATCTGTCTCTCTGTCTCATTCTCTCTCTGTGCCTGTCTCACAAGTCTGAGCTGCTGACCATACGAACCCCAAAAAAAAAATTTATTCAAAAAAATTTTAAAAAATAAAATTATTTTAAAAGGGATTTCTTTAAAAAAAATTATAATTTTTTAATTTTCAATTTTAAAAATCTCTTTTTTTTTAAAAAAAAATATACATTTAATATATATCTTGCTTTCAGTAATATACACACTTAAATATATATTAAAATAATGATATTTTACAAGCTAAGGTACAAGCTAATGACAAGTATATTTTTTTAGACAATAAATTTAAAAATCAATTCTCTCATTTTTCATATAATATAATATTTGAAAAAGAGGTGAAATATTTTTTTTTAAATATATATAATATATAATTTTTTAAAAAAAAAATCGGTAATTCTAGAGGGAAGTATTACTCTTTTAAGCTATATATATTGTTTATTTGTGGTTGCTTCTTTGATGTTATAGCTATGGCTATTGTCAAGCCACCGCCCTTATCTTTCTTTATAAACCACTAGTTTGCTTGTTTCTTTAAATTTCTGTGTCGTTTTGTTTTAAATTCAGAGAAACATGCATGAACATTCCATCATCTTTGTTCGATCTTGCAATCTTTTCCAAATCCAGTATAGTTTTAGCTCAAGACGATAATAGAGAATCTTTCATTTTTTTCAAAGGATGTATTAGAAAAAATGTTACAACTACAGGACAATAATTCAATATTTTGTCAATCTCATCAAGTATCAATTAGTTTTAATCTATTATTTTTTTTTATGCAGAGCAACTTCTGAAAAGTTTTAATTGGACTAAGAGAAGGGTAGAGCAGAAGGTGGAAAGATATCACTTTTCAAGTGGATAATCTTAATGCTATTCGAGTGCTTACAATATATATATATATATATATATATATAGTATATGATCAAATTTAAAAATTTATCATTCAAGATTAAAATATGTAACTTATTTATGTATATTCAGAGATGAATACAGTGACAAACAAGCTGGTTAATATAGTCTTTGAACTTTGCGAAAAAACATGGCCTTTGAACTTCAACTTATATTCAAATATATCTTCTTAATGATATTGTTAGAGGTCCTATATTCACTTTGTAATTTATTAATTGGTTTTTAATTTTTTTTTTATAAAAAATACACATCTCACTTTAATTTATTAGGTAGTCTTAGTAAATCTATAAACAAAATCTTTTATTCATATTTTACTTTCCAATGGATTAATGAATATCTAATTTTAACAGGGATGTAAAATTTATTTAACAATATAATTTATTTTTGGAAGGGGTGTGTGGCGGCCAAAAACAGTCTCCATTATCTTCTAAAGAAGAAGAAGAAGAAGAAGGGAGAAGAAACAAGAGATTCTGGTTATAATCCATACCCTGTAGAAAAAAATGCATGGACAGTGTTACTATAAATACCTATCATGCCTTTGTCAATTGTCAGTTTAGCTTTTTCAAAAATACCACACAAATTTTTGGAGTTAATATCGCTCACTTATATCATTAAATCTTTAAATTTTAATTTGTTATAATAAGTTCTTTTTTAAATTTCAGTTTTTTAGAAGTTTATATTTTAGAATTCAATGTCTAGGATTTAATATTTAAGATTTACGATGAATCATAATATAGTTATTGAAAAATGACGTCAGAGATTTTGATGAAAAAGAAATTAAATATTGAAGAATTTTATTATGATAAATTAAAATATACCAATTTTAATATATAATAGAACTGGAGAATTTAAAAATGATGGATGATATTAACCCGAAAATTATTTATTTCATTTCTCATGCCTATTAATAGTGAAGAAGAGGCACGTGCTTTAGTTTCGAGCTAATTCTAAAATAAAATGTATTGCTAAAAAATTCACATGGGGCATTGCCATTTCTAGTTTTTCTATGGTTCAGTCGGTGCTTGTCAGGCATTGGATTATTATTCCAATATAAATACATTATTATATAATATAATCGTTATTCATATAATAATTTAAAAATAATTGTTTTTTTAAATATATATCTATACGCACTTTTTATTTTATATATTTAATTTAATATGAAATATGTTTATTAATATTTTTTATTAATAACATTAAGTATAATAGAAATCTGATTTTTATCAAAATAATAAGTGGAGTATATTCATCAATTTGGAACTAGTGATTTACATAAAAGAATATAGGAATATTTATATAATTATCCTAAAAAAAAAATTTATTTTAAAAATATTTACACTTTTATAAAAAATTAATATAAAACTTTAAAAATATATTATTTTTCACTAAAATAATTTTTTTAAAATACCTCTAACCTCACTATAATTAATATTTTACTTTAATTTTTTATTTTATTTTTTAAAGTTCATTATTAAATAAAAATATTCTAATAAAATAATAAAAATTAATATTTTAAATTATTTTTCATCATATAAAAATTATAATTTTTTATAAAAAATTTAATTTTATTTATAAAAAATAAAAAATACTCAAAAAATAAAAAATAAAATATATAAAAATATATTAATAAAAATTATTAAATTTATTTTTAAATAAATTTTACATATTATATACATAAAAAATAAAATATATATAATTTTATTATGTAAATATTATATAGATAAATTACAGATGTAATATAAATATACTATAAATATTGTAGATGTATTATAGATATTGTATATATATTATATTTTTATTATTTAAGTTATATATATTTTATGTAAAAGTTATTGGATATTGTGTGAATGTTGTGTGGATTGTGATAATAAAAAATTAAAAAATAAAATAAAATAAATATTAAAAATATTATACAGATGAATTATAAATTTGTTATAGATATGTTGTTAACTTATTATAGATATATTGTTAACTTATTATAGATATATATTAATGTAGTTTGTATTGTCGGCTACATATTTTATATATATATATATATTAAAATTTTAATATAAAAAAATTTAATAAAAAATATAAATAAAAAAATTATTAAAAATTAAAAAAAAAAGAAAAAAAAACATTATAATGAGTAAAAAATGTAAATAAAATAAGCGGATGGTTACATTGAAGGACGTTCCTATCCAAAATCCAATAAGAACCCAAAAGAAACCCAAATTTAACAAGTCTGGACTTAAAAAAAAAAAAAAAAAATGGGACCATTGTTTACCCTGTGCCGTCAAAAAGGACCAATAACTGTGAACAAAGAACCTTCTGGACACCCTCTAAATATCTACCTTCTTCAATCTCTACCGTCCACAAGACAACTTATCTCACAGATATTTTTATTTCTCAACACATTATTATAAAACAAATTTAATAAAAAAATAATTCTTATTTTATTTGTTTATTTATTTTTCTTTTATTTTATTTTATACATTAACTAACAAACCATGTGAATAGCCCTGTTTCTGGAGACTTATTCAGCCCTTAGTTCTCTTGGTAACAGAGGGGAAACTTCAAAAACTAGCCTTTGATTTTCTCCTCTCTTCAATCTTGAATTCTTTATTATTGTATTTGTTATTGTCCCTTACCCAGATAAAGAAATTACTGCAAAATGTTTTTGTATTTTTTTTAGATTTTTGATGCATAGCATTCATATATAGACATGGGTTTGTGTCTGGTTTGCAGTTTTTAGGTTCTGGGTTTTTTTTTTAATTTGTCGACGAGAAGCAATCTTCGTGGGTTTCTTGGTTTGTGGGTGTTGTTGATTATTTGAGAAGAAGAAGGAGAAGAAATGGCAAATGGAGAAGATAAAAGCAAAAGCAAAGATTTTTATCAAGTTTTGGGGTTGAATAAGGAATGCACTACAACACAGCTCAAGAATGCTTATAAGAAACTTGCAATGGTTAGAGATTATTAACTTAATTTGACTTTGCTCTGTTTTCTTGCTCTGCCTCCCCTGTTTTTCTTTATTGATCCCCTGTTTCTTGAACTCCTTATCAATCAACTGATCCTTCTCTTCTTTCTTCATTTCCAATTTCCAAAAAACAAGCTTAAATTCTCCTGCTTTTTATGGGTTTTTTATCTTGTATATAATTTTATTCTCTTTTATAGAAAATTAAGTTGATTAAAGTTATAATTTTGCTTTGATTTGGCAAGAGTTGGACAGAAACACTGTTTTGGTGTCAATAAACATAGATTTTCTGGGAAAAAGAAGTAAAATTTTCCTGGAAAAATTGAACACGATGTAGTTAAAAATTAGATTTGTGTTTGTGTCTGGGATATAGATATGGCACCCAGATCGCTGTTCAGCTTCGGCGAATTCAAAGTTTGTTGAAGAATCGAAACAGAATTTTCAGGCAATTCAACAGGCTTACTCTGGTAATTTTCTTCAAAATTCTTCCTTTTTTTAAATTTAATTTTACTAATATTCTTAAAATTATACAACATACCGAATTGCCAAGTTGCATTATTAAAATAAAAATTAAGAAAGTGTTATGATTTTTTTCTCTGTACAGTTCTTTCTGACGCCAACAAGAGATTTTTGTACGATGTAGGTGCTTATGACAATGATGACGACGAAATTGTATGCTTCTTTTTTTCGTCTCTTGGACTTTGCAATGATTCTTTTTTTTTCAAAAAAAAATTCCTTTTTAATAAGACAATTTTTTTCTCAAATAAAGAAATTGCCCACAATTTGCTATTTTAGTTCAATTTATATTAGCATTTTGTTTTCTTTTTTATTTTTAAGCATTTGATCTATTCTAAATTTTGGATGTTTTCCCATTGTAATTTTAAAAATTTATATGGTATAAATGAATTTTTTTTAAAAAAATCATATTCTATAATTTTATTATGAATTTTCTTGCACATACAGCTTATTATTTCATTTTAGGTATTTATATTTTTAGCAATTCTGATAGCATTGGCGATTGACTCTCTCATAATTTATAAGAGTTATATAAATTAAATTTTTTTAGTTTTGAAATTTGTTCCCATTTTTTAAAAAAATCTATTAAGAAATATATATACTTAATAGGTAATATATACTTAATATGCATTATAGCACCAAAAAAATGATTTTCTTTTTTTTTAATTTTATGAATAGGTATTTTAACTAAAATTGTTAATTAAATGCATCCAAATGAAAATTTACTTATAAAAATTTTAATAAAATTTAGAGAGAATGGATCTTGAATCTATTGATTATAATAGCCATGTATTTGCCGCTAACTTATGCCTTTATTTCTTGATGTGTGTGTATATTGATCTTTAATTTTTCATTATTTATGCAGGGGATGGGTGATTTTCTAAATGAAATGGCAGTTATGATGAGCCAAACAAAGCCTAATGTGAGTAATACGTCATATTTTTTTACTAATGTTTCAGTCTCATTTAAATTGTAAATTTTTTAAAAAAAATATTTAGGTGAAAATAATATTTTATAAAATAAAAAAAATTATATCATTATTTTTAATGAGTTAATTAATACATTGAGAGTTTAATAATTTTAATATTAATGAGTTGGTAGATGATATTTTAATTTATTTAAAATAATTTTAAAAAATTAAGGTAATATAATAATTATATTAATACTTATATATGAATTAAAAAGGTTTTTTGATGTTACTATTAGATTATTTCATGTTACTATTATATCTACTCAATTTTTTGAAATGTAATTAAATTAAGGAGTAGAATTAGACTTATCCTTATTTTTTGTGAAAACCTATGTTTTTTTTTTTTCTGTGAAATCCTATGTTGTTGGCCTCTTAATAATGGACCTAACTTTGTTTATTTGACAGATAAGAGTAGGTGGACTAGTTAACAACTGATTACTATAAGAATAATTGTAATTTGACCCCTTTAATTTAAATATATATATATATATATATAATTTCAATTTGATTCCTCTACACTTTAAGAAATACTTTTAAGACCCCCCACGATAATTTTAGATTTATATAAGGTTTGTTTGGAATATTACTAAAAAAAAGTAAAATTAAAAGAGTGAGATGGAGAGTAACTTATAGAATAGAATACAATTATGTTATGATACGTATGAGTGTATGGTATAGTTTCTAGCAAATGGGCCCTTCTCTATAGTTAGTGGACCCCATCAAAGCTAGCCTATTTATTCTTACTTGTATTATATGAATATCTATTTCATATTACTAGTTTCTTTTAGGGATTTCTTTGAAAATATTCGTAAAAATAAAATTATTTTTAAAAATAAAAATATTTTAAAAAATATTTTTCAATTTTCAATTTTGAATATATTTCTTTTTAAAAATATATGCCGAGTATATATCTAATATAGTAAAAGTATGTTTCAATTTTTAGAGGTATATACTAATATCTTAAAAGTATATTTCAATTTTTTGAGGGGTATATTTAATATATAATTAGTATGTTAGTAAATAGTTGAATATTTTTGAAAAAAAAATTAAAAACTGATATGTATCGAAATTTTCTGAAACTTTAAATTATACAATTATTAATTGGAAAATGTTAATGGGTGCTATATTGGCACTTTCTAGTAAGCAATAAATATTTTCTCGGTCTTAAAATTATAATTTTATTTTTTTAGGCATTTTAACATAGTAGTCTACTTTTTATTTTTAGTTTTAAATATTATATGTGTTTTTCAGTGAGGAATTGTATCCCTCAATTAATTAATATGTGTTTTTAATATTAAGAAGCATTTTCTACGTAATTATTAATTTTAATTTTATCATCATTAATTAAGAAAAATAAATATAATTTGAATATAATACCTTAAAAAAATTTCTAACAATTTAAAATAATTGTAATAATTTAGAAATGTGTTAATTTTTTTATTAATCATCTTAAAAAAAAGTAATTGTAATAAATTTGAATGAAAATAATATATATTTTAATAAAAATTAGAGCATTTATTATTATTTAAAGAGTGTCGGTAACAAAATTTTTATTGAATTATTATCAAAATATGTCACAACAATAGTAGTAAATACTTGTATGAGAATTTAAAATTTTGTAAATTGCAAGCATAATGTCACTAAATATGTTGTTTATAGCATATGCTGAATGAATAATTTTGATAGGAAAATGGAGAGGAGAGTTTTGAGGAATTGCAAGAATTATTTGAAGAAATGTTTAAAGAAAACATGGAGTCATTCGGATCTGGCTATCAAGTTAATGGTACTAGTTCGTCAGCTTCATCTTTTTATGCATCAAATTACTGTGAAAGTTCAAGCTCCAACAACAATAATAACAAACGTAATTCTTCTTATATGAAGAATTCTATAGAGTCGAGGTTGGAAGATTCTCTTGGCTTTGGTTCTCATTCTCAAAAATTCTCTTTAGGGGTATGTACTTTCCTCATTACTAATCAAATTATGATTATTTTATCAATAAATTTTAATTCAAGAATATTGAAATTTCTTCAGGATTATATGATGTCACTTTAAACTTTAATAGATTTTTCTAACGTGCTGTTAAACGGCAATAAATATTTTAATGTTTATTGAAGTACGTTTTATTTTATTAAAATTTACTGTAATCACTTTGTAACATATGTAGTTTTTTTTATTGATTACTTTCAAAAAATTTCAAATTGATTATAATAAATTTTAATAAAAATGAAACATATTTTAATAAAAATTAGAGTATTTAATGTTTCTTAAATATGTACATTAATTGATGTTTGGGTTTGATGTCATGAAGACAGGTGGAACACAAACAAAATTTCAGGAAGGTGAAGGGAGCAAGAGGAGGAATTCAAGGAGAAGCCGGCGGTAGGAGTGGCAAGAGACATGGCAAGAAACAAAATGTTTCAATTGGTTTGAATGTCTCCTCCAGCCAAGATCAAGATCAAGGTCATGGCGATGACCATGGCATTTCTACTTCATGAGTCAAAGATGCATTGGGGTTGAAAGGATTGTCTTAACCATTGCAGCTAATTGGCAAAAATTGTATAATCTGTAGAGGGTGTAAGGAAGAAAGAAGCCAACACAGGCTCTCTATAGAGGGTCGTTTTTAGAAAAATGGTAAAAGATCATTCTTTATTTGGTTGCCAAGAGCTCCTTCTAGTTTGTAGTCTAAAATGAATCCCTATTTGGTTGTTTTTAATGTTCTTTGAATGCCTAGTAATGAAAATTTTCTTTTAGCCTATGCTTGGATGGAGGTAAGTTAGGGGAGAAATTGAATTTACTTTAATGAAGGAAAGATGAGTAATGTAAAAAAAAAATACTTTACATTTTTTTCTTTGTTTGGTAGTTTTAATAAAGAAAAAAGTAATTTAAATTTTTCTCTTATTTTTAAAGAAGAAAATGAGGGTTAAAAATGATCATTTTTTTCTCTTACTCTTCTTTATTTTACTATTAAATACACCAAATAAAAAAAAGTAAATGAAAATATACTTATTTTTTTTCTCTTTTATCTCCATTTACTCCCAACCAAATAAAGACTTGGTCCTTCTACAAGTTCGAACCAGTGAAGCAATTTGCATGATTAATATTTTATTGATAAAATGTAAATAGTTATGACTTTGACTGATTCGATTGAGAATCATGATTTTGACTAGTACGGTAAGAGTCTAATTTTAGCTACTTTTATTAAAATCATTGTCAAATGATTTTTTTTAACGTTAATATATATATACATATATTTATATAAAGGGCGATTATTTAATTTTAGGAAATTTTTTCCTTTTTAGGACATTGGGTCCTACAAAACGTGGGTAGAGGTGCCCCACAAGTTGAAAGCGGATGGATGCACAAATTTTGAAACCACGAAATGAAGACAAAAAAAAAAATGCCTAATTCGTCTGGTTTTCAGGTTTTGATAGTGAGAGAGGTCTGAGATTGGAAAAATTAAATCCTCAAAAACATAAAAACAAGACCCACCCAAACGCAAAGCATGGAACTATTTCTCATCAACTTTTGGCTTTGAATAGATGGGCCCCATTTCCCATTGCAAGTTGCGAATTTTCAAATTGAATGAATCATCAATTTTTTTATATGGGTCCCTACACTTCATCCATTTGGGTGGGCCATCTTTTTTTTTTACTACATTTTTCACACTTCGATCATCAAAGACAACTTGTACACAACTTGTACGAATAATTATACAATGAAATCGTTGTATTACAACAAGCCAATCGAATATCAACGTGTGACAATGTCTTACACTCAACTTGAGCCCTTTTTTCTCCTTACTTAACTAACTTTGCATGTACAAAAAGAAGTTTAAAGAAAATTCATCTTACGTGGTTCATGAATGTTCATATCATTTTAATAATTTGTGATTAAATAGAGTAATTATATAAATTTATATATAAATGGATATTTAATTTTGTGTTTGTATGTTTTAAGAAAATTATTTTTATTTCAAATTCATAAATTCAATTAATTTTATTAAATTAAAAAATTTAATTGAATTGCATTTCGCGAAATTAAACAAATTATAATTTCATATATCACACTTTGTTTAAAATAAATAAATTATAAAAAATGAAACTTATGTTTTAAATTTATTTATTTTAAACAAAGTTTTATATATATAAGAAAGAAACTTTTATATTATTTATTATAAAACCATAATGTTATTGTAATAATACCTAATCTTTAATTTAAATTATTTGATTTTTTTATTTGCAGAAATCGTGCGCTGCATGTGATGTGTTTGAGCTAACTAAACGATTGAATCCTTGTCACGCCTCTCTGGCATATTCATTTTCTCGATCGAATCCCTTCCACGTTCGATCGACAAGAGACAAGGTCGGGACTTGCTCGTGTGAAGGTCAGGCTGTTAATTTGGGACAATTGGGTTTTCGACTTTAGCCTAGGTGATGAGTTCCTGATACTACAGTTGTCGAATGTAGATTTTATGAAGGCTTTACCTTCTGGAGAGCTGGGGTTCTGTTCTCCGGTGGTTCCTTTTGCTTTAATTGTAGTTTTAATAATAACGGTAGCTAACTGTGTCTTTGGTTGGTACTCTCTGGTCTTTTTGTTCAGATCTAGAAACCGTTTGAGGAATCCTTGTTCCTCAGAGGACTTTATACAGCAGAGGCTCTGATTCTTCATCCTTCGGCCTCTGTGTTTCCTATAGTCCTTTTGTTTGATGTGCTTTCAAGGTCCCATCCTTTGGTTGTTCGTTTCTTTTTTTCGCACAATATCTTGATCTGTCTGTGCAAGTTTGTCTGGTTTTCTAATCTATTATTTAGGTCTGATCCTTGGACCAAACTTTCTGCTTGTAACCTGTTCGTGCTTGTCGATATGCCCATGAGGGTTTGTCAGTGGTTATGGTTGAGTAGATTATATCTTACCCAGAGAGCTCCTTCTTATTTCTCACAGTGTAATTTGTTTACTAGCTGGTTGTTATGTTGGTGTTATTGTGGCCAGATGTTGGCAAAGTTGCTTTTTGTGTTTTATAAATTTATCACAGGACATTTCATTTTTGGGTGGAGCATTCAATGGTGGCTGATGATGTCCTGGTGTTTTAATTCTCTTTTGAAAACTCATGGTGCTCCGGTAGAAGCCTCTCGACTTTCCTTATATTGTCAGAGGGCGAGGAAGGTCATTAGCAAGGATGTTTTTCCCCAATCAAGATGTTTTCTTGGGGCTATTGCAATTATGAGAGCATTTTCTTCTCCCTGTCTCGGAGGAATTGGCTTGTTCTTCAGTAAGCCACTCATCCTTTATCTAGAGCCTCACTAGGATTGGAATCCATGGCTGTCAAAGGATTGTTGGACAGAGTATTTATGGTGTAGAGTTCAGTAATGCAGTAGGGCAATAGCAATGGTTGTCTGTCCACTCAGTCTCTATAGGCTAACTATCTGTTGTAACTGGCATCAGGCTGGTTTAGTCGTGGCTCTATTTGATGCATTCGCACAATCTGTGGAATGGTGTGCTTCTTTTAGGATTTTCTTGAGTTTTTTGCTCTGTAAGGATCCCTTTTCCTTACTTGAGTTTAACTGTTGTAAAGGAATTTCTTTTCTTTAGCAATATCATCCTATTTTCTGATCAATAAAACTAAACGATTATACGAAGTTTATTATTATTATTTTTTTATCAGTAAAAGAATATATCGTTAAAAAATATATATAATTTCAAGAAACTCTAATGGCTTGGAAAAATTATTAATAAGACACAAAATGTGAAATAAAAGCATTATAATCTTCGTTAGAAATAGCATAATATTTGCCTTAAAACCCATATTCCATAAACAACCGAAGACCATGAAAATTAATTATATAGGAATATGAATTTTTTTTACATCATGTGCTATAATTAGTTTAATTTTTAATTTGTTGTTCTAAATTTTTTATTGATTTCTAAAAATTAATTATTTATAAATAATTTCAAAAATATTAAAACTATAAAATTATTTCCTATTATATAAATGTGAAATACCAATAAAAATTTATTTAATTAAAATGCCTTATTATGAAAAATATAATTAGTTAAAAAATAAAAAATAACCTTTATTTTTTTATTCTCTTATTAATTTTAGTCTTTAAAATAACATTATTTTTTTATTCTGTTCTTGATTGTTACATATGCTGTATAGTTTGTGATAACGATTGAAAGCTAATGTTATCTATAGCAAATTGCTTATCTTTGTTTTCACCCTATACATGTGAGACATCATAAACGATTATAGAGATTTTTTTATTAATTAATACATTAATCGAGGTTAATTTTTTTTTCTCCAGCCAGTTTTAAGAATACGTATCTATGTTTAATTTATACATTAGAAAATTAATTTTGTATCAAATTAACTTATAAAAAATGATATTAATTTTTATGTTTAACTTAAAATTTTAATTTTTTATTAATAAAAAGATAAATAAAACTCTCTTAGCAACTAATCAAAATTATTTTATTTCTTAGAATTAATATCTAGTTGATAATATTAATTTTGTATACGTTTTAGAGGGTAGAGGCTATGATTATTCTGCAATTTGAAATTTTAAATAGTTATGACAATTTGACATAAAATAACATCGAAAGAATAATGTTTAATCTTGAGTGGGTTTATTATTAATTATTACAATTATTAATTAATTTATTACTCTATACAAAATTTACAAATATTTAATTTCTTACTTTTGTTATTATTAATTAAAAGTTTAATATTTAACTCAATTTGATCCGAATTAAATAGAAAAATTATGTATCGAAATTATTTTAAAAATGATATTAGTATTTCATGATTAATCTCGAGTTAATTAATTAATTTACTGGTTTCTTTGGACAATTTGGTATTTAGTAGTTGCAACTTGCAAATACAAGTTTTTGTCTAAAGATGAAATTCATGTTTGAAATCTTATTCAAAATCAAAGTTTTAGGTTTATAAAAATCAAAACTACAGGTATTTATTGTCTATTAATTTATGAGTATTTTCTTATTTAAATTCTTCTTTTTACAATACTAAATGTCCTGGAGCTATTTGCATTGTGGTTTTTATAAGTCTAAAATTTATTCGTAAGAAAGTTTCGAATGTGGCTTTTTTTTTTAAATCTTAAAATCAACTTTAAATTAAATATATATACTATACGTCACTTTTAAATTTTTCCCAAAAATATCTTATAGTTTTTTTTTATTTATTTTTAATATAGTAGATGCATAATTCTTGAATTGAATATATGTTTAGCATACTAGATGTACATTTCTAAAAGTGGTATTTTTTGAAATTATAAAAATAAGTATTTAAAAAAATAAAATTAGATATTTTTAAAAATATTTGTATTTTTCAGAATATTTTTGAAAAATCTAATATATATATATAATTAGTTTTACTTTTGGTCCTAAAACTGCAAGTGGACCATATTATTTTTTCTACAAAGGCCAAAAATTTTTCCATCCTAGTATATGGGCTTCAAGGAGTGAAAGTTTATTTTCATACTGTTATAAATTAAAAATAAGTATTTTTGAATTGAATATTTATATTTTAAATAAATTAAAAAAATAAGAAAAAATACACATTTTTAAATATATATTCACCTTTGAACTTTTTTTTTTATATAAAAAAAGCCATTTTAATCTACCTCCCTTAGTTTGTCTAGAAAAGCACAATTAATTCTTTCTATAGTCACAGTTTTCAGCCATTTATAGGGCTTTAAAAGCATTAGTTTATTTTTAATTTTTTGAAAAAAAAATCATTATATTATTCTTTTATTTTTCAAAAATATTATCTACAAATTTGACACTAAAAAAATCAAAAGAGTTTAAGACTCTTAACCTTATTTTTTCACCATTAGAAAAAATGGCGAAATCAATTTAATTACTAAATTTAATCCTGCAGGAAATGAAGTAAATTTTTTAAATACAGTCCTTAAAAAGAAAGAATTTAATGCTTTAAAAATATCACTATCGCAAACCTAACCAAATTTAATCATAAGCAATTATAAGGCCATAGCTCCTATATAAGTCATTTTACATATTGAAAATAAGTCTTTATTGTAGGGCCATTTACCAAATTTGACGGATATTTATGAACAATATTGAAATTGATTGATTGGAGCTTTCCTTCTTCTTTTTTTCCCTTCAAATATTAATTTTAGATAAATAAAAGATAACTCTTTATATAGAGTCTATCAATATATATATATATATATATATTCTTTTAAATAATAGATGTGGAATCAAATCCCTTTTTTCCATATCAATATTAAAAAAAAAAGAAAGATAAGTTTTTCTTTAAATCTTCTGTTGAAAATGAGTGGAAAATTACATGTTGATAAATATAATTTTTTTTAAGGTTATAAAAACAAATTTATATCCAAACTAATAGTGTTTCAATCTTTATTTTTGGCGGTTTTTATGTCTCTCAGTAAAAAATAAGGTATATTTTTTTGTTCCATCTCTAAATAGAGTTGTAATCGAGCCGAGCTGAGTTTTGAAAAGCTCAAGCTCGACTTATTATAAAATAGTCGAGTTTAAATTTGAACTCAAATCGAGCCCGAGCTTGTATTGAACCATCTCATATATTATGTATCTTGAACTTAATTTAAATAAGTTTAACGAACTCAATAAATTTATTTTATTTTTTATTATTTTTTTTATTTTTTTTAAATTTTCATAAAAAATATACTAAAAATTATGTTTTTATGAAAGATGAACAATATAATTATATATTAATAAAAATAAAATATTATATTACTGTAATTTTATATTTTACTATAAATTACTAAACTATTTTATATTGTATATTATTTAATTTATTTATCACATATATCATATATTAATATATTATATAAATTAAATTAATCAAAAAAATTAGTATATTCACATATATAATTTAGTATATATAAATTAAATTATATATATTTTTAATCTAATATGCTAAACGGACTAACTTATTAACTTAACTCGCGAGCTTTTTAAATGATCCAGTTTGCGAGCTAACGAGCTAAATATTTTATAGCTTGAGTTTGGCTCATTTAACAAATGAGCAGTTAGAGCTCGAATCTGAACGGGCTTTTATCGAATCGATATCCAAACCGAACTTAAATAGCTTGACTCATTTACAACCCTATCTCTAAATAATTTTGGCCATATTTAAGTTAAATAAAAGGATTACAAAATATAAATTATTTTTATAAATTACAAGAAAATGAGAATAATCATGTGATTTCTATAAGCAAATTACAATGGTATATATATATAGCAATTTTCGTGTGCAACTAGTTATAATAATAAAGACAATTAAATAAACAATCATTATTTTAAACAATAATATATTTTTAGACCACTTAATTTTTATGTATCATATTAAATTTACTCTTATTATTTACATGCATATTCTTAAAAAAATCATATAATGTAATATAATGAAAAATTAAAATACAAACAATTAAGAAATAATTTTTTCTTAAAAAAAATCAAAATCCGAGTGAGAGTTGAGTTGGTATATCTAATTAAGATTTACTCCTATCTTATCCAATTGACGTGTAAACACTACAAAATTAAAAATTTAAGGTTAATGTAATATTGATAAATATAATGTATAAATAAATTGGATATATAATAATCTTTAAAAAAATTATAAAATTAATTTTCACAGTTCGTCAAATCCATTAATAATTTTTTTTACAAGTTAATGCATTCTCTACAAACTACTAAATTAGGAGGCGCATCCCTCTTTTTTACCCACTTAATAATTAGCTTTAATAATAATAATCTAATATTAAAAATATTTTTTGTTTCAATGTTCACAGCATAATATTAAACATTAAACAATATATATATATATATACATGTGACAGGAAATATAATTTTGAATACGATAATCAGCATATAAATTTGATACTCTAATTAGAGTTTAAAGTTAACGAATTTGCCTGTCATTTAACCTAAATTAAAATTTTGAAGGAACATTTATAATTTAAAATCGAAATTTAAATGGAGGTAATAACTATGACTTAACGATTAAAAATGTAATAATAATAATAATATAATATAATATTGAAAAGAAAATTTGAGATTTTTTTCAAATAATTAGTTTTGAGTTGACATATAGTCAAATAGTTTTATGGAATAAAAATAATAATAACTAAAAATGGCATAATTTCGAGTCAAAAAATGGGAAAATAATTTAACGGCTCCAAAGAGAGCCAGAAGAGCCAAACAATTACAGCCATCAATATGTAGAGAGTACGTACCCATCTTTCTTCTTCTTCTTCTTCTTCTTCTTTGTCTATAAAAAAAAAACTCAAAATCACCATTTACATGTCAGAATAGAATTTTTTATAATAATAATAGTAAAACCTCTTATCTTCTCTCTGCGTTTCGCCCCCTCTTCTCTTCTTTGAAAATACATGTAAAAAATAAATAGTAATATTAATAATAAACAAAGAAATTATGGGATTTCTTGATAAGCTGTGGGACGAAACGCTAGCAGGGCCAATGCCAGAAACAGGGCTGGGCAAACTGCGAAAGTATGATTCATTACCGGCAGGAACGGCGTCGCAGATATCAGCTCCGGCAGCAGCTGTTTTGCCTCTTCAATATCATGAAGGCATGCCCATCACTCGAAGCATTACTATTCTTAGGACTCATTCCAATAATTTCAAGAATTTTCCTATCGATGCTGCTCCTGACTCCCCTTCCACTCCTGCCACCCCTACCACTCGTAAGTTCTTTTCTTCTTTATTAATTACCATCGGGTTAATTTGAATTAGAAAAAGCACGGTTCGGATTTAAAGAGATTTTTTTTTTCGAGTGAACACGATCAGATGCTAAAAATGTTAAAGTGACACTGATTTTCTATCGATTCGAGTTAATTTTGAACTTAATTGAATGATGTCAATTTAAAATGGATTGAATTTTTATATTTAATTAGATTCTTTTTTTGATATTATTAAATTTTTCTGTTTTTTTTTATTATTAAAACTCAATCGACTCGTAATTTATTTTTAATGAATCTCGATGTTGATTTTTAATAGAAATTATATATCAAAATTGATGCAGCTGTGACACCAGGAGGGGAATTCAGGAGATTCACAAGGAGAAAATCTTCAGCTGATGCATTCGACCGTGCTGTGTCTAGAAACTGTATATTTCCAATTGGTTTCTCTCTTTATTGTTTAAAAGAAAATTATATAAAAATACTATCTTTTGCATTTCATTTTTATTATGGTTTTTTTTTTAATTTTACACTGTTTAATTTACAAAAATACTTTTATATATATATATTTATCATACTTAATAATATATACTAAAAATAAACCGTATTTTTATAATTTTTTTTATTTATATAGTATATTTATAATTTTTTATTTGTACAGTATATTTGTAATTTTTTTCCTTTTTAATTTTTTTTTTGTAAATTTCCCGTTTTGCTATTATTTTTAGCTGAGTATTATTTTTTTTTAAAAGAAAGTTATCTGAATATATATTATTAGTAATGGGTTATGGCTAATTGTTGCAGGATTTTATTATTAAGTACTTTGGATCGTCGAGAGAGGAAAGCGGCGATTTTGCTTGAAGAAATTAATTAATCAGCAACAATTATTAATACTAATATAAATTAATTAATTAATTAATTAAACTCTTGTATATATTATATATAAACAGCTTCTGATAAATCATTTCTTTAGAAATGATGACAACTTATATAAATATAATATATAATGTAAATATTAATTTTAATGGGTAAAATAAGATTGGTTCGTTTCAGAGAAAGAACTAATTGGGTTAAAAGCTTCTACGAGTTTACGAGAGGAATTACTGAAAAAGTAAGAAAAAAAACCGGCCGGCTTGGGTTGATTTGGATTTTGAGCTAGAGCTGTGGTTTTCACTATTTCTTCTTCTTCATATACTTATATATATTTTGTTTTTTTTTTGTGTGTATTATAATTGTAAATATGGTTTTTCCATTTTTTTTTTGTTTTCGTAATTTTGTTTTTGTTGTACTTGTGATCATGCAAGTATATTATCATGCATTATATATATCCTCTTTCAATGAAACTTATTATTGGAGCTTACGAGTAAAAAATTTCAATCTTTTCTGCTCACAATTGCATTGTTAATAATTTCTATCTCCTAACATTCATTGATTCAAATGGAAGAAAATTATGTAAACATTTATTCCAAATCTTTCTTATCAAATTTTATTATGAAAAACATTTTTTTGTGAAGAATTCATTATTTTATGTTTCTTAAATGAAATGAAACCAACTTTTCTTTTCTATAGGAGTTAAAGGGGATTAAGAAACCACAAAAGAACTCTTTAAAAGGGCAAAAACACGAAAGAAAAGGAAGAATCAAACAACGGTTGGCAATTGTCCAAATAAAAGTCAAGACAAACGCACCAAACCGAAGAATTTTTTTTTAAGTATAAATTGAGTCAATAAGCTAACAATGATGACGATTTTTTGGTTTGCCGGCAATTACACGTCACCTTCAATTAATTCCCAATTTTATTTATTTATTTTTTTAAACTCACCACCGTGCATTCTCCGACATCCACAATTCCCGTGATATCTCTTCTCTTTTCACCTACACCTGTCAGTTGCCGACGCAACATTAATCTCACCTGCTCGTCACTCTCGGTTGCCGCTGTGGTATAATTCTTCAGTCGTGTCGTTAGCAAGAGCTCTGCTCTGAAACCTTACCGGTTTTTGTGACCTCCGAAGTTAGTTCATATGATCTTAAGCCTTTCTAGGAGTGTAATTTATTATAATTACCATTTTATTCCCAACATCCAATGAGGTTATTTATTATAAATAAGCAAATTATTAAAGAAGTGCTTACAACTTTCTCATATTTCCCATTGTTCGTTGTTTTTTTTTTTTTTGCCAATACATTGTTCGTTGTTTGGTATGGGTGTAATTTAACTTTAAAAATATGTTCATAATAAAAATTCAAATAAATTAGGTGTGTAATATTTAGATAATTGTTAAATTTACAAACCATGCAAACAATACATTCAATAAATTTAATTACAATTTAAATATAATCTAACAACAAATGCACTTTTAACTCTAAAAAAAATACTCCAAACAATAAATTTAAGACTAATTCTTCCTCTTTTATTATAATATTCAAACTAGATTTAAATATATTGAAAATTAAATGTGTAAATTATAAATAATATGAGTCATTATACTTTTATTCAAGGGATTTTTTTAAAAATATTTTAAAAAATAAAATGATTTTAAAAATATCCCATTTAATTTTAATTTTAAAAATATTCCTTTTTACATGTATATTTTAGATATATATTTGATATATTAAAAATATACTTAATTTTTAAAATATATATTGAATATATATTTAGTATATTAAAAAATATAAAATATTTAAAAAAAATAAAAAGTATGATATATAGTATAATTTTCTTTTTATTCAAACATTATTGAATTTCATGACTTAAAATTGCAAGAATAAAAATACGATATTTCTAGATTAATTTAAAATTTTCTAATTTGATTACAAAATTCAAAAAAAATTAAATTCTCTAATTCTAAATTAAATTTGTAATTATCAATAAATAATTTGATTGTGAATATAAATATTTAAATTTCAAACTCAATCATTTAAGTCTTATTTCTCTTTTTTTAAATCATAATTCTAACTTCTATATACTAGTATTATATCCTGATAATATAAGTAAATAATTAAATATCCAACTTCACTTTCTTAATATTTTGAGAAAAAGAAACAAAAATTCAAAATTTGTTTAGGTTGGAAAGAGAGGGTAGTTTAGGGAAAACACAAATCACCGGAAACTGAGAGAGACAGCTGCAAGAAAGGCAATCCCGTTAATGCCACATAAACACCATGGTATTTTCCGTCAATTCATATCCTCAGACAAAGTTAACATTCTCCACCTGCCAAGCCGACAACTCTCTCCTGAAGCCGGTGACGGATATATCTACGCTGGTCCAATCACATACCTCCACGTCACTCCTCTCTCTCCACGTGTCCTTCTCCGCTTTTTCTTTCCCCTACCCCACCGTTCTTCTCCGTCAATCCCCAGTATTCTCCGTCAACGTTTCTTATATATTTATATATATGTATTTATATACAAACCTCTCTCTTTTATATATTCTATCTCCGTTTCTCTCTCTCTCTCTGTTTGTTTATCAGATCTGAGGCGTTGATTTTTCTGATTATTCGTTAATGGACGATGATGAAGAGATTCAGTCACACGCATCGGCAACGACCGGATCTGCATCGCCGTCTCCACCTAATGGAAGAATTACTGTGACGGTTGCTGTTGTGCCGGTTCCTTCTCAACAACAGCAACAGTCACTGCCACAGCAGAGTAATAATAATAATAATAACTTACAGTTGGTTCTTCCGATCCAGCAACCTAAGAGCAACGGCGGCGGGAGAGAAGATTGCTGGAGTGAAGGAGCGACGGCGGTGTTAATAGACTCTTGGGGGGAGAGGTATTTAGAGTTGAGTAGAGGGAATTTAAAGCAGAAACACTGGAAAGAAGTTGCAGAGATTGTGAGTTGTAGAGAGGATTATGGAAAAGCGGCGAAGACTGATATTCAATGTAAAAATCGAATTGATACGGTGAAGAAGAAGTATAAATTGGAGAAAGCAAAGATTGCCGCCGCAGGTGGTCCGAGCAAGTGGCCGTTTTTCGATCGGTTAGACCAGTTAATCGGTCCAACCGCTAAGATCCCTGTTACTGCTGCTGCTGCTGTTGCCTGTTTATCTAACAAAGTTCCAGTAGGAATTCCAGTTGGGATTCGCGGTGGTGGTGGAGCTAGTGGGTCTAATCAATATCTATTCGGGAAAGTACAAATGAAGAACAACAGCAATCAAGTAACAAAGAATAATCAGAATGTGAAAGCACAATTACGAAAACGAAATCAAGTGGAAACAGAGTCATCTTCTGATGAAGAAGAGGATCTTTTCCCAGATTCAGATGATAGTTTACCACGGGAGAAGAAACCAAGAGTGGTGGTTCAGAGAGGAGTGAATACTAAAGTAACTGGAAAGGAAAAGATCAAAGGATGGGGGAATTCAATTAGAATGTTGACACAAGCAATACTCAAATTTGGTGAAGCATATGAACAGGCAGAGAGTGTCAAGTTGCAGCAGGTTGTGGAAATGGAGAAAACAAGGATGAAATTTGCTAAAGAACTTGAATTGCAGAGGATGCAATTTTTCATGAAAACCCAGATGGAAATTTCCCAATTGAAACAAGGTAAAAGAGGAGGAAATGGAAGTAATCATCACAATGGTAATAATCTTATTCATAATAATAATAACAATAACAATAGTGATAGTGATATTAATAACAATAGTGATAGTGATAACTAATAGCAGACTTGTTGATTATAATTTAAGTTAGATTTTTTACATTTAGTTTTAGATTTGTAGGTTTTAATTCTCTGTGTTATGTGGGCATAAAAAAACAAAACCAATTGATTATGGATTGGGTGTATCCTTCTTCTTAGTGGTTATGAAGCTTAATTTATGGCAGCTTTTAACCTGTTTCTGTAAGAGAATTCAGTGACTACTTGTAGCATGTAACTTCAATAATTGTATAATACAATCTTAATTCCAACTAGTCATCTTATTCTTCCTTTTTTTTTTTAACTGTCAACTAGTCATCTTATTCGATTATAAAAATTATGGGTTTATCTCATTATATTTTTATAAAAGTATCATTATATGTCGTTATTCAATCAGCTTTTCATTCTAAGTCATTCTAATTAAAATGTCTAGCGGAAATCAGCTTATTATTCTAATTAAAATATCTAATTAAAATATCTAGCTGAAATCAGATTGTATGGTATGATGTAATTTCTCATGCAACTCTTATAGTTTTTTTCTAAAATGTTGGGCAGTGACTGGTGATTGTTAGCATCATCTGGCTTTGGATTATTTATAAGATTGTTTTTATAGTGAATCAGTGTCAAACTAACACAGGCACCGTTTGTTTCAAACCCTGAAATCAGAATAAAAAATGAAAACAGAATGGTGTGGTTGTTTTCAAATGTTTGGTCTCATCAGAAAAATGGGAGAATCATTATGGTTTTTTTTTGCAAAAATTCGGAAAGTAGAATGAAAGCAAAAATTGTAATAAATTTCTATAATTTTTTTATTAATAAAAAACAATTCATAAAATTACAACAAACTTAATCTTGACGTAAAAAATTTCAAATATTTTGAAGAGGCCATGAGTACCATTTGAATCTCTCATCCTGACTGAAAGTGAGTTTAGCAACTCCGTCGGTAACCAAATTTTGATTTCTAAAAATGTGTATCTTTACCTGTCAATCTTTCTTCATGAGTATGCCTATTTGCTCTACACAAATGCGCTCAGGACAATTCAAAGCGGAAGGATATCAAATTGCTTGAATTGCTTCCAAACTGTCGGACTAAATGATCAGTTTTTTCCACCCTTTTCTCCATGCAAATTCAAGACCCCATTTAATTGCCAAAAGCTATGCCAAAAAAATTCCACATTTACATATATGAATCGAGTATCCACCCAACCAAGCACCTATGTTATTTCTGAAAACTCCACCAATGGCACTTATATTCATGTTATTTGTGCAAGCTCCATCAGTATTTAATATAATTTCCCCGATGGCCGGGGGGACCAATAATCATCTCCATGACAACTTCTTATTTCCGATTGCAACGAAGCTTTAATTCCAAAAAAATCACTAATAGTTTTAACTTCGCTACAAATAATGGAAACCTTGGATTTTATGTTAAGTGTTTTATTTTGGAACACTTTTTCATTTCTTCATCTCCAAATCTTCCAACACGTTACTCCAAAAAATAAGGGCCAAGGAATGCTAAATCTACCATTGAATGTCCCTTTTAAATTGTCATTGAGCCAGTGGCGGATGAGAGTATTGAAGAAATTTGAAGCATCATTGTTCCCCAATAGACTACTCCATATGCTCCTAGCTTCTGAACAATCTCACAGTACATGGAGAAGAGTCTCTTCTTCGTTGTGACATGAAGTACAAAAACTGAAGTTGGTAAGATGGCATCTGATTCTCTCAACTTTAGTAAGAAGACAATTACGGAGACATAACCAAAGAAATGATCTTATCCTTTACGGCCCTTCCCAACTCCAACATTTTTTCCAGACATCGCACTCATTAGATAATCCTTCTTTCCTAAGAAATTGATAGGCTGAACTGATACTGAATATTCCAAAGGTAGTAAGTGACCAAAACTTAGTATCCGCTCCGAGTGCTTCCTTCAGAGTTGGCATAAAATTTAGCATGTTACAAGAAGAATCATTTAAGTAGTTGTGCAGTTTACTTAATTTCCAACAACCAGCCACATCAATTGCATCTTTGAAAGACCAATTCAAAATATTAGCCTCGGGCTGAGTATTTATTAAGTGAATGAGTGGAGACTCTCCATGCCAGTGATCATACCAAAAGCTGGTACTTCTTCCATTGCCCATCGAAACTTTGATATTGGAGATGATTGCAGACCAATGATTGGCGATGGCTCGCCACAGCCCAGTTCTTTTAGTCTGTGACAACATTTGAGCAGGATGAGAAAGGAAAATACCATATTTTCCAGCAAGAAACGTTGCCCACAATTTATCCGAATTGCAGATCATCTGCCAGCCGATTTTAAGGATGAACACAAGATTAAACTCCTTGAGACGACACAGGCCAACCCCTCTTTCAGTCTTAGGTTTACACATGTCCCATTTTATGAGATGAACCTTTTTCTGCTATTCTGTCGTGCCTCATAAGAAATCTCAACATATGCCTTCAATTGTATCACAAATTGTCGTGGGGATAACAGTAGTTTGCATTGTGTATATCGATAGTGCCATCAACACCAATTGAACTAAAGTTTAATCTTCCGGCAAAAGAAAGAGTATTTGCCTTCCAATTTCTCAACCTCTTCTTAACTTTGTCAACCCTAAAATTGGTAGTGCCATCAACACGGATTGAACGAAGTTTGTCAACCAATTTCTATAAATTTTACTGTTAGTGGACATGCATATTGGCAATACTACTTTTACAAATATTAACATATGATCATATATTTAAATTTTTAATTATTGTAAGTAGTAAAAAATATTTCAAATAAGTATTTAACTTTAATTTCTTAATTTAAAGATATATGTTGATTTTTAATTTTATATTTCATTAAATATTTATTTGATATAATACAATTAATTTTTACTTTTTAGCATTATTTTGATACTATTTTAATTTTTATAAATTTGAAATATTTTTTTATATTAAATTTATTTAGTTAATGCTTACTTTTATATTTTTATTAATGTTTTATTATTTCATATTTTATTATATTTTATATTAAGTACTAACATTTTAAATAACTATATTTGATAAACATGTATCAGAATATTTCTTTCTAATTTCCATTTCAAATCTTATTTTTGAACCACGCAGTCTCAAATCAAATTAAATTCACACGTGCATATTTGAGAAAGAAAAACGATCCTGAATTAATTATTCAAAAAGATATATATTGAAAAATATATATTTACCTATAAATTATATTTTTGTGGGCAGATTGGAAGGATCGACCTGAATCAATTGTCCATGCATTGAAAAATATGCAATTACCAATACGTTATTGTTCAGTCACGAGGCCTTTTGCATTTGTTTTTATCCAACCTCTTAACCTTTACTCTTTCTAAAATAATGTCGCCATCACTTAGCTGCATCCCTACATTTGCAGAATGATAGATCTTCTTTTTCACCAACGCAGAAATGAACTGCAAGTCTGCAACGACAAACTGGATATATGAGAACTCGAGCAAAATTAATGAAAATTGTTGTCTGTAGCTAGCAATAGATAGTTGCTAATGACAGCATCAAGCATAGCTTTATTTTGCCCTTCACATTTTTGTAACTATAAGATGGTGTACACAAGGTAGTTAAAAGCGCTAGGCGCAACTAAGGCGATACTTCCTTGTATCGCCTTAGGCCCAAGGCGCAAAAAAAACTATGGTCTAACTGAAGTGAGACGCTAAGTTCTTGTAAAATACTAATTACTAGTAATAGCATATATAATATCTTTACAGTAAAATATATTAGAAGCTATATTAATTTAACAAAAAAAACTAAAAAGTAAAAGATAGCAAAAATTAAACAAGCAACAAACCTAAAATCAAACAAAAACAAGTTTTATATAAGTTATTGGTATGTACTTGTCTTTATCTTCATGGTTCATTCCTTGGGAACTACTCATGATGTTAAAAGTTCTCTCTCTTGTACGTACTAGTTTTCTATCACTTTGATTTTGATTTTTAAATTTTGTTTGTTGTATTAGACTTTTAGTTTTCTATTTTAATAAGTTTTATTTTGAATAAATATTTGGATAAGCTTTTTGATTTTGAATGAAATTAAAATTTAAAAAACCCTAAAGACTTTTAGATTTCCTTAGAACACTTCAAATTTCCTAAAAATCTTTAGATTTTCTAAAAGAGTTTAAATTTCCTAAAAGACTTCAGATTTTCTACCTTCCTAAAATAATTAATTACTTAAATATAGGCTATTAATAAGGGAAAAATGATTTACTACGAGAATTTAGAAAAAAAAAAATACATAGTTGCGTTTTTGCGCTTCTTAATTTCTGTAAAAAAAAAAAAGCCTGCTTAGGCTCAAAAAGCCAGCGCCTAATTAAAGGTGCCTGACTTTTGAATTCTAAAAGCGCTCAAGATAAATTGCGCCTGGCTTTTGCGCCTAGGCAAGCGCCTAGTGTGCTTTTGACTAGAATGGGTGTACATACCAGCATGTTTTGACAATGGTTTTCCATTCATTAATTGCCATGATCAAATTCTCCAAACAGATTGAGAAAGAAATGCAGCTCAAATCTTCCAAACAAACTGATATCTTAATTCACAAAAAAAAAGGCATTATTAGTTGTTAAATTTATCATAAACCATGTATGCAAAGCAGATGCTTACATGCAGAGACATTTAAACCATTATAAGATTTAGAGGATTGAAGAATGCATGAAACTCATAGTATGGCATGTAAATATAGAGATGCATACATGTAATCCTGCACTATTCGACCACAAATTATGCTATAATTGTAAGTGAGATTTCTATTAGAAATCCTAGTTGGAAAGAATCCTAACACTCGAAATCATGATTCAAGCAGTTTGTCATTCCAACTCAAATTTTTAGTTGAAATCATGATTATAGTATATAATTTCTCCTGCTATATGCATCTTGCTTGTTTTAGTATATATGTACAAGGATACAACTTCATCTAACTTGGTTAGAAATTCATTCAATTCCAAGAGCCAAACATCGTTGATAGTTTATGTACTTAAACACTCAATATAACATTGACAGGATGGAGCATTTACCAAACAAAAAGGTACAATAGAACCTATGTAATTGCATGAACCTAAATTAGGAGTGTCAATCTCAATATCTATTAGATTCTTGGGACACTTGAATATCCAAAAGTTTAAGGCTACTACTTGAAATGTTTCACTTTTTCCATGTCTTCCAGGGAGAAATTTAAGAATCTCAAGGCCAGGAAACTGTGAAAGATGCTACAGTGGCTGTTCTATAAGAAAAAAATCTTCAATATATGAACTTTTTAGAGATTTGCAAGTACCCAATTCAAAAACTGCAAGGTTTATGCAAGTTTTGAACCAAATCGATAATTTCAAGACATGGTGATACAATCTGAATGCTCTCAATGGGCTTAATTTGTTTCATGCTCTACATTAAAGACTTCATTACAGCTTTCTTGAGTTCAGAAGTCCAAGAAAATGTAAATTTGTCAACCCCAACAATTATATAGAAAAATTATCCTCAATCAAAGGCAGCTAGCAATAAGTTCCTTAAAAATATCATTTTCCATACGCACCCTGTGAAAGCTACATAAACGAGCAAAATTTTATATATAAAGACTCCTCAACCTTCAAATTGCAGCCAAATAATGTCAAGACAGTTATTGATGCAGCAGAAAAAATTGCGTTGGGTAAAGTATATTATTGTCTGAGGTTAATCCAACAACTCAAATCACGCCATTCTCAACAGCCAGTCCTATCCATTTGTCTAAAAGAGAAACCGAGTTACTATGAAGGAGAATTATTAAATTCTAAGTTTGTGCAAGCTAAGACTGAGCATGGAAAATCTAAGATGTATATTCACTTAATCAATGAATTCCTTAACAGTTACATAAAATTCAAGAGATGTTCAATTGATATAATAAACATTGTCGAGCAGGATTATCAGTTCTTGCTTTCCCAAATAGTCACAAATTGAAAGATCTAAAAAGGGATAAGAATTTACCATTTATTTCGACGTTTTAGACAAAACACTGATACAAAACAACTCTTTTGCAGGAAGGAAATGCAGAATTTTACGAAGAATGGGTACAGAGATACTCGATAAGCGATCCACAGAAGCATTAAACGTCTCGTTCATGGTATCAATACGTGATTATTTAGAAGACCTGTTCGACTGTTTGGAGAAAGCGTATCACTGGGGCATTTCGTCGAGCAGGTTACTTGCAACTAATAAACTGCAATATGAAAATCAAAACTACCGACTGGGATTTTGAGAACGATAAAGAGGTCAGAGAGATTTTAAAGCTCTACCATTATTTAAAACGACCATTCATGTTTTAAAGGTTCAGTCGTTTCAAGGAGTGTTGGGCTGTTGGGCCAATTAATTATCAGAAATTAAGAATCTATCAAAATCTATTAATGCCCCACTTTACAGTCTTTGCCAATCCTTTATTTTTTGCAATTTGTGTCACGAGCTTTGATATTAATTTTGCTTCAATCATCTTAATTTGGTTGATAGACTTTATTAAAATAACCCAAAATTTATTTTTCTTAGTACTTTTAGTGAATGAATGTGAAAATGTGATATAAATTCAATGGTTGCCATTATAAATTAGGATTCTTTTAATGTGTGAGTTTAGAATTATTTTTATTAAGATGTATTTTATTTTCATTTTAAATTTGTTATAGAAATTTTGTAATTTATATAGTTTTTTTCATCAATTACTTAAAAAAGGCGATTGTTAATTTCAATAAAACTAAAATATATCTTAAATAAAAAAATTAAAATATTTATTTTTATTTAATATGTAAATTTAAGAGTAGAAAAATCATAGTATAAATTATGTTTTATCATAAAAATTAAATAGTGATTACTATTTATTATTATGAGATATAATTTAAAATTTTAAGTCGAGATAGTTGCTATTATTGTATGTATTTTTAATAGACCTGTCACAGACCGAATTTGAACGTAAAAAATATTAAATTATTCAAAAACTTGATTCATTCGCTCGTAATTTCTTTCTCTAATTGAAATTCGAAGAATGATATGTAGTAGTTAAGATATAATTTTTAATATTTATTTATAAAATCTTAATATTTTTGTATTATCCTTTCTTCTAATCAATAAATGATTCAAACACATGCACACAATTGAGGGAAGTGATATTTAGTAGAGATTTGTCACAATTATTACTTTCAAAGTGTAAGAACGGACCAAATTCCTTGCAACAAATATGAAGCTAACGGTCATAACACAATATCATAAAAATGAATTGTTATTCCAAAAAAAAAGTGGTTGGATTTTGTTTTTCTTTGAGAAAAAAAAAGGTGTTATTGGACTATTAGTTTTATTGAATGTTTGTTATAAAATACATAAAATTATATATTTAAATTTTAACAATTTACATTTTTAAGATAATTTAAAATATTAAATTATAATGAAAAGGATAAATATCAATTATATAATATTTTTACGAATTTTTACAATATTTAACTATTTGAAAATACTTATAATTTTGTTTGTTATTTTTTTTAGTATTATATCAATAAGAAGAAAGGAAAATTTTAGGAAAATTTACAAAAATCACTTAAAAATAAGAAAATGACAAAAAAATATATGCAATGAAAAATTTATAAAGATATCGTGCGTATACAAAAATTAATAAAAATATAGTAAAATTTTCTCCTTTTGGAAGGGAAAGAAAACAAATGGCGGACGTAGCATTCATCGGGTGAAATGGGATAGACAATATATGAAAAAAGATGGGTGGAATGAAATTTAAAAATCTTCATCTTTTCAATATAGTAATAGGGGTATTCATAGAACCAGACAACTCGAGCAATCTGGCTCGACCTGATTCGTCTAGATCAGGTTTAGCCGAGTTAAAAGATATTTGAATTGAATTTTGAGTTCATTTTTAAAATTTTATAAATTTTGGGTTGGACTTCGAGTCTAAAAATTTTTTTTTTGAGCTAGTCTAACTCAACCCGATATATATTATTTAATATATGAATATGTTATACATAAATAATATATTATATATTTAAATATATAAATAATATATATATAAAGTTGTTTGCATCACGTGCAACAACTTTTGTTATTATGCATATAATTAATATAGAAATACTAAAAAGGAGGCCTGCTATCCTGCCCGTTGGCTCGCCCGGCCTAATTGGCCCGAGCTAACCTGATTCATTCAAGCTAGAATCGGACTACGGACTAAATTTTTAAGTCCAAGTCATTTTTGGATCGGATTGTGGGCTATGAGTAAACCCGGCCAACCCGGCCCGTGAAACAACTCTACCTAGCCATGTTAAGAAAGTAAGATTGGCATCTTTTATCTAGCCCTAATTCTCTCCTCTGTAAAACTTAGAAAGCTAAATATTTTCCCAAAGAAAATTTTCTAACGGCTGCTTTAAGGGGTAGCCTCAGTTTCACTTAGAGAGGCATAATACAAGCTAGGAAGTTGGTGAAGTGAGGAAGGGCATTGGGGATGGAACATCTATCAACATATGGGGAGATCCTTGGCTTCCTAACATGCAAAGAGCTTATGCTGTTAGCAGTACATTGCCTGGGTTCGAAGATTTGAAGGTTTCGGATTTATTAGTGGCAGATGGAAAGAGCTGTGATGTGGATTTAGTGAATGGCCTCTTTGAACCAAAAGAAGCCTCCTTCATGTATAGTATTCCACTGAGAAAATTTGCATGCGAAGATAGATGGGTGTGACAGCTCTCAAAAAATGGAATATACACAGTAAAATCAGCTTACTACGCTTTGAATGAGAATTATCATGACCATTCAGCTAGGGTGCGACATGTAGTCTGGAAGATAACTTTTAGTGGCAAACTCTTAATAATTTCTTACCAACTAAGGTTCAGCTACTGGAACAAAGAGTTCATTTAGGAGAAGGGTGCGCTAGATGCAGGGGTAATGAGGATAAAATGCATGTGTTTTTCTCTTGTCCAGTGGCAATGGAGGTGTTGCATAGTTGGGGATTGGAAAGAGGCCCACAAACAGAGCATCTTGAATAATGGTTTGTATCAATGAAGCAGGTTTTAGAGGAATTGAGGTTCTTGGAATTTTGCACGCACGATCATTTGGAAATTATGTTCATGGAGGAATGATTTTTTGTGGAGTGGACATTCGGGCAATGCAGTTTCATTGATTAGTAAGAGCTTGGAATTTTTACATGCTTAGCAGCAAGCATAGACGAAGGGACTTTCAAATTGTAGAAAGATTATATAGTCCAGTAGGAATGGAATAAGCCACCTCCAAGATTTTGGAAATGCAACATAAATAGGGCGATTTTTTATCAGGATATTTGGGCAGGATATGGAATTGTTATCAGAGATTCAACTAGTAGATTTGTTGTGGCTTTGTCTGGTCATCTACCGAGCTCTCGAGATGCAACAATGGCGGAGGCCTTAGCATTAAGATCTTCTTTGGAATGGTTATGTCAACATTTTCAAGGACCAAGTATAGTGGAAGTGGACTCGCAAGTGTTTTTTAATGGAATAGAAAGTATCTCTGATGATAAATCTCTTATTGGTTCAGTATTGGAAGACTGTAATTCTTTCTTAAATAGTGGAGATGATAGCTCTCTAGTTTTGATTAGGAGACAAGCAAATTCAATAACTCATTTTTTAACTAGAGCTTCTGCCCTATATACTAGCTTCCATGTTTTGGATTCTACTCCTCATTATACCTCTCATTTGCTAGGTGATTAATGAGGTTTGGTTTATCAAATATATATATATATAGTAAATTATTTGTATAGGCTGAATATATTTTTAATATTTCAAACAAAAATATAAAAATTAAAAAGTAATATTTTTATAAAATGAAAAAAAATATAATAATTTTTTTAAAATAGTATTTTATGTATATTTTATAATTTAAGAAAAATCTACTCATCATGTAATTTGGACCCTTGTATTTAGACATGGACCCACACCACCATCTAAAAATTGATAGCTAGTGGGAGCCACATAAGCCACATTATCTCAATTGAGAATAATTATATGCTACAACCGTTGTAGCAATAAATGCATACAACGGACCAATGGGATTCTTACACGTAGATTAAATGTCTACAACGGACCAATGAAATGAATCATTTAATCTACGTGTAAGAATTTCATTGATCCGTTGTAGGCATTTATTGCTACAACGGTTGTAGCATATAATTATTCCTCAAGTGAAGGGTTAGTGGTGGGGTCCAACTACATGTGTAATCGCAACCGCCAATGCGATTAATCATGGCATAAAAAAAAAGAAAGATTATTAACATTTGTGGGTTAACCTCAAAATCATCTAAAAAAGTTTTATTTTTATGTAAATTTCTTCTTATTGCTAATTAAATCCCAATCAGATGATAATGATTGTTGTCATAATAATAATAATTATTATTAATCACACAAATTTGGTAAAACTGTAAAAATATGGAACTTTTGATGGGCAAATCAGAAATATCAGTTAATTTTTCCACGTGTCTGTCAAGCACTAAATACAAAACCTTTAATGATTTACAATGATTATTTTTTTATTTTTATTTTTATTTTATTTCTTTTACCCCGTTTTGAAGTTTTGGACATTTGGTTAAACGACGTAGCATCACAAGTCACTTTGTCCTGACACTTGGACTGGAAGGTGAAAATTTTGTCAAAATTGTTGCCAACAAACTAATCATTTTCCTTTTTTTTCCTTTAAAAATAATTCTTTTTATAATTTATATATTTTATTGTGAAGAAAAATTGGCTGTTATCATTAAAATAAAAGTATAGATACATAAATCTGTTGTATTCAAATAGTATCAAATAAAGTATATTTTTTAATCAATTTGTTAAATAAATATTACAATCAGAATTCATTAATCTACTATATTTTAAATTACTATTATTTATTAAATAAATATTTTCTCAAATAGTATCAAATAAAGTATATTTTTTAATCAATTTGTAAATAAATATTACAATCAGAATTCATTAATCTATTATATTTTAAATTACTATTATTTATTAAATAAATATTTTATCAATATTTTTTTATAATAATAGCAATAATAATATTATTAAATATATTAAAAATATAGTTTAAAGATAAATATATATGAAATAATAAATAAAAAAAGCTGTCTGGTTTTTTTTTTCCTTTGAAATTCTAGATAACTTGTAAAGTGGGAAGTGGTGAGTGATAATGAGAAAATAAAAGAGGAAATTGAGGGGAAATTGCAATTTTTTTATTAAAAAAAAAAGGTATAATTTGATATGCTTTTGGAGAATAAGATAAGAATTGTAATTTTGTTAATGTGGAAATGAATTTACATTAATTTCAATTTGATATTTCTTTCTCAAAGAAAATGAAGAAATTGGAATTATTTAGTGGTACTTGATGGATGTATCAAAGGAATAAAAAGGAACGAATACATATACATACATGTATATATTAACTCAACCATATAATATGCATTTGATTTTTTTTAATCTTTATATAATTTGAGTATTTAAAAAATGCAATATTGGCACTTCCCAGTAATTTTTAATAGCCCATTACCATTTTTATATTTTTAATTGAGTGTATTTCCCTCTAGTTTTCATCATATGTATTTTAAGAAATCATTCTCCAAAAAGTTTTTAGTATTTTATAATGAATTTTCTTTTGACTTATAAACCATTATGAAAAAATTAAATTAGAACGTTATCATTAATTTTCATATATATATATATATATTTCTAAATTTTTTAACATATTTTTAGGCTCATTCTGACACAAATATGCTATGGTAAGGATTTGAATTTTAAATATTATATATTAAGAGTATTATATAATATTCAAATAATAAACTATTTTTAATTAAAGAAAAAGTGTTATAGAAAAATGAAAAATAATTTAGAAATTATTATTTTAAATAAAAACTCATACTGTTTTTTTTTTGTTTTTGTAAGTTGTAATTTTATAGGTTATATAATCAATTTATGATGACGAAATACCATTAAATATCTTTTCAAGTTCTATTAATAAATATTATTGAAAATTTATGCACTAACATCCTTTTTTTACAAGCTATGGAGCAAGCTGTGTCACATAATAAAAATAAATCACCGCTATTTATCACTAATATTTTTTTTTATTAAACATTAGAATAAAATATTTTTTTCAAAAGTTTTATGTTGAAATTAAATATATATATATATATAGCCAACTATAAGAATAAACCATTTTATTTGGTGAATTATAAATTACAATAAAACATTAATTGATTGAATGGCAAATTTACAATTTCTTGGCCAGCCATCATATCCGAAAAGACAACAATATTATTCTTGTATGGTGAATTTAATTTTACTTGAATTTTAAATTTAAATATAATTTCAGTGTTATTAAATTAAAGATTTGGTGATAATAATACTAATTTAATTAAATAACATTATTAGAAAATATAGATTCCAACTATTTTGTTGACAACAAAATCAAAATAAAAAAAAAAAGTCAATATACAATCGTAATGGTCCTACCCCGTGAAATGCTAACAAGCAAACTTGGTCTAGTCATGTATATATATGTATTTTCTTTTTGTCAACAAAGGGAGCTTGTGAACAAAGAATTTTTTTTATCATTTCATCACAATTTAAAAAAAAATCCAAAATTATAACCAATTGAATGGCTAAGATTTAATTGAAATTTGTTTTTTTTTCTTTTTCAGGATGAGTTAAGATGCCGAAGGCTTTCTAACTTAAGGGATACTTTCAATTTGCCAATCCCAAAAAAATTCTCTGAATTTCTCTCGCTAAAAATAAAAAAATGGGTTTAATTGACTAATCATTATTATTCTATTATTAGAAATATATAAATCATTATTGGCAAATTTTATTCTATTATTAGAAATATATAAATCATTATTGGCAAATTTCTCGCAAGAGAATCTTGAAATTATTTGGATTCAATGCTTTGTGAATGTTTGTTTAGATACTTTTTTCTGAAAATATATCGTAAATAAAAAAAAATATTTATTTTATTGATTATATGCGAAAAAAAATTACTTAAAATTTAAATTCAACACTTAAGTAACCATATCTTGGGTAACATTTTATTTAAATTTCAAAATAGAAAACAGAATCAAAATTGTAATGAAATGAAATTATAATCAAAATAATTATTTTTATTTTTATTTGATTTACTTTAAAATTGAAATCTAAATCATAATTATCATTTATTTATTCTTTAAAAATTCAGTGATATTATAATTAGAAAAAATAAAAAAATAATTGTTATATTTTATTTTAAAAATTCAAATATTAATTAAGTTATTTTAAGAAAAAATAAATTTATCTAAAAATTTTAAAAAATTATAATTAGAAAAAATATAAAAAATATTAAATTGATTATATATTATTTTAAAAATCTAATTTAATTTTATTGAGAGCAAATAAAAATTAAATTTATTTTATTTAAAAATTTTGAGATATTCATAATTAAAAAATTAAATTAATTTTATTGTAAAAATAAAATGTGTTCTTTATTTTTTGATTTCAGTCATGAATCATATATGATTAGTATGAAAGTATTAAGAAATCAATCAGTTTTTATGAGATAATAAGATTTTATCTATTTTATCTGACCAAATAATATCAATATAATTAATTTATTTTTATTTCATTCATACCTCAACTAAATGCTCATTTAATGATTAAATAAAAAGTTGAATGAGTTATTGAAAAATTGAATTGATTTATTTTTTTCTTTATTTAAAAAGCTTAATGAGTTATTGAAAAATTGAATTGATTTATTTTTTTTCTTTATTGAATTGTTTAAATAAATATGTATTTTTCCTTGATATTTTAATATGTATGAATGATTTATTATCATCAATAATTAGGTCAAAACATATCATTAATTTAATAGTATTAGTTATGATATTCTAGTCCAAAACAAAACTTAAAAATGAAATCACTAATGCGTGACTTTTTCCTTCTCTTAAATAGCGAGTTTGACTTGCAATTTAAATTCTTAACAAATTAGAAAACATCACTTAATTTTTAAAAAAATTGATGACATAATGAAAGTTTTGACTCATTATTTATTAATTTGATATCTTAAACTCAATGCTTGAATGTAAAGAAATTCTAAAAATAAATTCAAATTTAGAAATTCATTAACATTCTTGTTATGTAATTTTTAATTAATAAAAAAATCTCAATTTTTTTATATATAATCTATTGTGCTTTTAAAAATTCATTTATTTACGTGTAAACGAACATATCAAAGAATGAATGGATTTCGCAAAAAATATCTAAAAAATAAAACTATTTTCGTAACTATATATATTTTTTTAAATGCTCACTTTTTATATCTATTTTTAATTTTAAAAATATTTCAATTTCAAACAAATAATATTTAATATATGAAAGATAAAAAAATATTTTGTAGATTAAAAATATATTATACTAGAAATGTATTAAAACTATAAAATAATTTTGAAAAGATAAAAAAAAATATATAATGTAATTTTCTCAAGAAAGAATGAATATAATATGCAGAGGGCAATTTGGTAAAATAATAATTTATATAAATTAAAAAAATTTAATAAATTTCATAATAATAATAATAAATAAAAATGCTAATTGTAGTTATTTTAAAAAATAATTATTGAATAATTTTTTTTATTTATTTAAAAATATTTATTATAAATTTATTTATAAAAAGAGATATTATAATAAATATTTTTTAATTAATAAAAAAATTATTTAATAATTATTTTTTAAAATTACTATAATTAATCTTCGTCCCAAAAAATATACGCTTAAGTTGCACGATTTGCTCATCCCTCGCTCTCACTTTCAGAATTTTATTACAAAGAACCGTTAAATTTTAGAATCTCTCTATTAGCACAGAATGTAGACGGTTGACCTACCCTTGTTTTTGCTACGAAATTACTGAAATATCCTTCGTTCTAAATGCTTGTCTCCATTTTATTAACATTGTGACTGCATACTTTTTGGACAATTACGTCCTTCTAAAAATACCAAATTTTTATTTGAATAATGTTTTTTTTAACCTTCCCTTCATAGTTAAGTTGCTTCAATTAGAAAAGAAAAAAAAGTATAAAAGGAAAAAGAAGAAAAGCATGCAAAATGGAGGATTATTTAACTAATTTTGTTCAAGATTTATAAAGATTTAAATAAAATAAAATTTATGGTATTAACTCATTATATAAACAAAAATTTAAAATATAAATAGATTTATATTTTTTCTTATATTTTATAGTTAAACTTAATATGAAAATATAAATGTTAATATTAGAGATAAATGAAAAATAAAAATAAAATTATTAATATGAGAGATAAATGAAAATATATTGATTAAAAATTAAGAGATAGAAATTCTCAAAACTTTTTTTTTGAGAAGTTTGTTCTATATAATCATTTTTGAATTATAAATCAAATTTAATACATAATCTTTATACATTAACCAAACCTTATGAAGACAACCAAATTTAAGAAGAGAAATTGAGATTGAACCATTTTTTCTTTGAAAAATAAATAAATATTTTCTTATATACATATATTTTTTAATTAATTGTCTAACATGGTTAAAAAAAATAAAAAACTCAAAAACTTGCTGTGTAACAAAAAATTTCAATAAAATATCATGTGCATCACAGTTATTTTTGAATGATTTTATTTTAAGATATAAAACTTTATTTTAAATTTTAAATTCGCTCTACTTTATTTTAAATTTTAAATGCACTCTATATTTAAGATCTGAATTTAAAATATTTAAAAGAGATATCTCTTCTTAAAAGTATTTTTGAATGACTTTATTAAACTTCAACCATTTTTATATGTGCATAAAATAGTAATAAAAATCTTATTATAAATTAATTGGTTCTATATATGCTTCCTATTTCTAAGTTCATAAATTTAAATAATATATATGCATATATTCAAAATATTATAAATTCTATCCTCATTAATTATTTAAAATTGCTTTATCTTTTTATAACACTATATAAATTAAATACGAAATTGAAATTTGATTATTTCTCATATTCTTTAATTTTAAATTTAAAAGTATTTGACTGCAATTTTATGAAAGTTCAAAACTTCGATTTTTTTAACATTTCAATTTAAATAATTTTGTTTCTTTAGTCATTCTATTGTAGAATATTTAAATAATTAGTATTAATTGAAATCATCACTATTGTATCAAGTGTACATAATTTTTTTTTCAAGCACATTTATAAAAAAATAATTTCAAAAACAAAACAATTACAAAAATATTATGCAACAAAATTTTTTACAAAAATACTATATATATACTAAAATTTACAAAAACATAATATATTTTTGGTATATATTAAGTTTATTTTTGATATATATTGAGTGCATTTTTTATTTATATCATAAAAATGTTAAAAAATAATTTTAAAAAATGAAAACAAAAGTAAAAATGAAATTTTGAAAAAAAAATTTTTATGTAATTTTCTCTTTAAAAAAGAAAAATGGTAAGGGCAGTTTAGTAATTAAATACATGTGCACTAGAGCGGCTTTCGGTAATTTAGAACAGTAGCAGAAAGTCTTTTGTCTTTCAATTGTTGTTAAAATTACTCGACAAAAATTACCAACACAAAACTTGTTTTTTTCTTTTTTGGTCTGAAACAGAACAGTCTCCTTCACTCTCTCTCTACTGTATAGTGTAGAGGGAGAAAGAAAGCAAAGCCAAAGAGAGAAGAAAGGAGAAAAAGAAAATAAGAAAGAAAAGAAAAAAAAAAAGAAAAGATTTTTGGCATTTTAGAAATGAGTATAGCAAAAACTATCTTGTCATTGTTCATCAGGTTTTCTCAGAGCTAAAATAAGACCCCAAATTTCAAAAAAGCTAATCTCTTTAATGAACTCAAAAATAGAATATAATAGAGAGCATTATAAAAACCCAAAATGCTGCTGTTACCCATTTGATTGAAGGACCCGAAACTTTGGATCCTGTTCATCAATTTGAGATCTTATTATTTGGTTTCTAAGGTATGATCTAACCCACATTTCTCTCAAATTTTGGGTTTAAATGGCTAGGGTTTTTGGATCCTTGAAATAAATTTGTTACTTTATTTTTTTTCTCACGAATTTGCTGCTTTCTGTATATAAAATGGGTTTTGTTTTGAATTTGAATCTGGTTTTGTATGATTGTTTTGATAGCGGGGATTGGTTTGGTTGGGCATTTGCGGTTGGATTTTAATGGAATCAGATCTGGGTTTTGTTTGTTTACTCTAGATGAACTACTGGATTCTGTTTTGGAGTTGCAGTTAATTTCAGGTGCATTTTTGTTTTTGAGTTGGGTTTTAGGATAAAGATCGGAGGATGTCTCTTGGGAAGTCTCTAGGTGGAAAAACTAATAAATTTTGACTTATTTACTTATTCAAATAATTATTTATTTTCTACTTTTTTCCATTTGGATTTGTATTGTGGATTAGTGAAGTATTGGTTTCCTTGTTGACTTACATCTATGGAGTCAACTTACATTTTAATCAACTACATTCAATTGCCTTATTGGTAATTCATTTCTCTTTTCCTATCTTTTTCCAGAATTTGTATAGTGAGTTTGGGTTTTTCTGAGCTGACGTTCTCCCACTTCTGGTACTTTAATAATCAAAGAATTGGAGGATCTGGGAGTTGTACATAGAGAATATCTTGTTATATGAGGAGGCTAGAGAACGAAGATATACTGTAAATATAGCTGAGGGAAATGAAATCAGATACACCACTTGACTATGCTGTATTTCAACTTTCACCGAAGCATTCAAGGTGAGGATGCCTGCTTATTGAGTGTTATTTTTTAGTTGTCTATTCTATTTGATATTTGTCCCTTTTCCTTTTTTGCTAGATGTGAATTGTTTGTGTCAAGTAATGGAAATACAGAGAAGCTTGCTTCAGGATTGGTAAAACCATTTGTGACTCATTTGAAGGTTGCTGAAGAGCAGGTTGCACAGGCAGTTCATTCAATCAAGCTTCATGTTGAAAGACATAGAAATGCTGAGACTTGGTTCACGAAAGGAACCCTTGAGAGGTTATTTCAGTACCCACTGAGATGCTATATCTCTGCTGTAGAGACAAATGATTTCATTTCAGTTCAGTATTCAATATCATTGGAACTTTTTGCTTTCAGGTTTGTACGTTTTGTTAGTACACCTGAGGTTCTGGAGATGGTCAATACCGTTGATGCAGAGGTGTCTCAGCTGGAAGCAGCATGGAGAATCTACTCTCAGGTAATACTGCCATTTTATCTAGCAGATAACACATATGGGTAATATAAAAAATCATTACTAAATTTAGGAACTCTTTTTTTTTCTTTTTTTTTCAGGGGGCCAGAGATCAACTTTCTGGTGCATTAGGTAAAAAAACTCTCCTTTTTTTATTTCTTTCTTTTTGTCCTTGAGCAATTCATTCATTATGTTATGTTATCCTGACCTGGATGCAACTAAGTTATATAACTGCTACATAGTGGATTAAACATTTAACAAATGCTTAGTAGTCATATATAGAAAAGGTAAATATCTAGTCTTGAATCCTGATACTTGCTCTCTGTAACAGTTGATGAACTTTGAGTGGTTTTGGAATCTTTCAAGGACATTTACAATTTCCACTGAAAATAAAATACATGTTGTAAAATACTTTTTATGGTTGTAACATGCAAGTTCATAAAAGGTGTGAAAGATACAACTGAATTATGCTATATTCAGTACCGATAACATATTTTTACTTTATTTTTTAACCATTTTTTGCTTATTTATTACGGAGAAATTGATTCGATGTGTAGAAGCAAAAACGAAGTATATTGCTACTGCCTATATAGATATTAACACTTAGACTACACTTACTGGGCTTTGCCATTTTGAAGAGGTGTTGAAAGCATGGTTTTAAATAACATTTCTGGAATCAGAAATCGGAAATCAGAATTGGATAGGATCACCTCAATCATACTGAATTTCCACTGCTACTATGAATTTTTTCAATTAACTAGCAAATGACTAAATCAGCAAAGAATAAAAAAAGTCATTCATTTTATGAGAAATTATGTAAATAAATATTTGAAATAATTATAAAACTAATAATTTAAAAAAGATGACATAACTATTATCTTGCGAAAGGTTTACTTCTTGCTTCGCTTTGTCACGCTAAAAAAATTAAAGTTATAAATGAAATTAAAAGTTTGAAGTGGTGTAACTGTACTGGAGCCAATTAATTGTTTTCCTCTGCTGCCCAATCAAGAATAGTTACTCACTTGCTATTTCAGGCTTTTATGAAAGCAAAATTATTTATTTTTCCTTGTGAACATTTTCCTTTGAAGATTAAATTATTTCAGATTAAATTATTTCCTTACACGTGCATCATAGTTTATAAATATGCAGATTCTATAAAAGGAGAAGAGCATGCATATCTTTAACTCTAGATTCCCAAAGAGTTTCCACAAACTATTTCCTTGGATTCTTGTTGACACTTTGTCTTTTCACAATTGTGCAAAAGAGAATGTTAATGGAAATACATAATGAAAATAAGAAAGTGCCTTTCTACCTAGAGAAAAAAAAAAGATCCTTTAGATCTTGCTGTTTACATTCAGCAAATTCTTCACAAGGTCTTTTAGCTATATGTATGTGGCTTCTGTTGATTGTTAAATCTTAAGTTGTTAAATTTCTTAGTTCAACAATTGAAACATCTCATATGCTGCTAAGTTTAGGCATATTCGAAATCATTGATTTAGATAAGGAGGGAGGACAGATGTGATCATACTTGGCCATTTTGAAATGCGTGTAAGGTGAATAGGCCAGTGCTATTCTGTGATAATGTGAAAAAGGTACTGAGGGAGTTTGTCATATACTAGTTCATCTGGAAAGCATGAGGAACGCTTATTAAGATTATGGAATCCTTCTTATAGGTATTTATCTCTTTTAACCTGCATTGGCATTATTTGGATTAGAGCAAAAATTATTGTGAGTCGACTATCTGTTTGTTTGTGTGAGGGGATGTCGTATGTGGCTATTGTTAATTTTAATTTGATTATGGTTGTCCAAAGTCAGGAAAGGTGGAGAGAGAAGGTGAGGGATGTTTTGATGACAATGTTTGTGGATTGGGTGGTCAATTGTTTGGTATATTTATATTATTAGCGAAGTATCTCCAATGTTTGGCAAAGTTGGAATGAAATGGTCAATGATAATATTACTGGAATGGTCCTGTTGGTGTGGTTCATGCCATTTTGTGGCTCATACCGAGGAAAACATGCTTAAATATCTAAGCTATATGTTTAGACCAACAATCGCACCATTAGGGAAGGTTGAGCATATTGTTGCAGGTGACCAGAAATTGTGAATGAGATGATCTAGGTGAATAAGTAGGAAAGAATTTAGTGGCCTTAAATCTTTTTGAAGATTTAGACCTAAATTGGGTCAAATGGAAGAAAATAATGCATATCTGAGCCAGCTAATTCAAGATTAAGGTTTGATTGAATTTTGTCTTAGAGAATATGATCGTGGCATAAAGTTCAACTGCACTGAATCTACAAGAAAAAATGAATAATTTACTCCCTCTGACAAGCATAGACAAAAAAGAAAAGAACAAAAGAAAACTGCTGAAATCATAAGTCCCATTTTTCTCAGAAAAGTTACGAACTCATTCTCCTTAGTCCTTATGCTGAAATTTCATAAAATTTAAAATTTGAACTGTCTCTGCAAAACCTGATAAAGTATTTGGATAACTTGCTTCAGGTGGGGATGGAACAGGACCAGTGGCAGGAGCTGATGCAACAAAGTAAAGTTCCTTTTCTACTTTTGTTATTCTGTTTTGAGGTGTGAGTGGGTTGTGGTCCTCTATATCAGAAGTTAAAACCTTATACCTGCATGGCTGTTGATTTCATTTTCTGTTGAAAAATTTGGAATTTCCAGCTATTGATGGATTTGCTTTGGAAGTGAAATGGTTTAAGCGGGGGCTTTTATTGTCAGATTAGACTTCTATTAGAAATGGGAGGTCATAACATGCAATTTGGTAGTTGAATGAACTATTAACTCCTGTTTTTAGTGTTTGGTTTGAGATATTTCATGGACACAGTTATTTCCTGCAAGAATTTACTATATCGTAGATTTCATCTTAAAATTGTGAAATTTAAGAGCCTGAGACATGAGATTCGGATGTTCGACTGTTATGAATCATTTGATGGATTTTTGACATGCTTTATCTTTCTCTCAAAGTTGCTTCTGATTTTGTTTTTATTTAAATTTACAGGAAGGAACTTCTCCGAGCAATTGATGTACGGCTCACTGCAGTTATACAGGATTTAACCACAGCCTGTGCTCGTGCATCAGCTGCTGGCTTTAACCCTGATACTGTACCAGAGCTCCAGCTATTTTCAGATTGCTTTGGTGCCCATCGCTTGAAGTAAGCATGCTGGCAAATCTTTCAAACCTAAATACCTCTTATTTGTGTGTTTGAGTGCACCTATTTATGTATGACCACTTGCGTTGCGTGGTTTCAATTGAACCATCTGTTGCAATGCCGTAGTTTTGCTTTAGATAGAGCTGATGGGGAGAAGAGTGGATTTCTTTGGTTTGGTTGAGTGGCAAACAGACAAGGGATGTCAAGTTTGGGGAAAATATTTAAGAACTTTGTTTAGGCTCTAATTTTCTCCCTAAAATTGAAGCAAGCAGGAGAATGAAGTATCAATTTAGATTTGGGCAGTGTTTGTATTTTACAACTTTTATTTTTCAGTCATCAATGGCTTGTTTGTAGGACCAGCTCCAAGCATGGAATTGAATGGCTGACAAGCCACTGAGGGTAAAAAGAAGGGTAAATATGACTCAATGGCAAATAGGTTTACTTCCCTTGCATATTTTGACTGATCTATGTTCTGTGGAGAACTTATTATCCAGATTAGGATTTACTGCACTTGACGTTCTGCTATTCCCTTTGTCCACCTTGACTTGTATACTTTGTCAATACCATCAACTAAGCTGCTTATTTTGTTATAGCATCAGAATTCCAGGAAAAAAATTATCAGCCCTTAAAATTTATTGTGGTCTCTCAACCTTAAGATTAAAATGCATTTCTTATATATCTATGTGTTGTTGCATTAATAGTGAGTGCTGCTAAGTTGCAGCTTCGGGGTCCTACACATTGCCTAAGATATAACATGACATTGTCTGATTGTTTAACTTTTCAGAAAATGAAGTCTCACCATGTGCTACTTTAGAGTGTAATCTTTGATGTAAATTTTGATGCACTGACTTGACAAAGATATAGTATCTAGCTTTCATTGTTAAGATTTAAAAACAGGGATGGATCAAAAGTTTCATGTTTTATCTGGATACTGTTGGGTAGTGCTGCATTATAGTTTCCTTTGACGTGGCACAGTCAATCATGTTTGAGCATGTGAAAAAAGGCCTCCATTTTAAGATAGTTGTAAATATTGGCGCTCCTTGTTCTTGGCCTTTCCATTAGTGGGATTAGGTTCATAATTAAGTTTGATTATCCATGGCCTCATGATGCCCCATGCAGGGCCTACTTATGAATATTCATGATAATCTATCACTATATTTCCAAATGTCTCAATTTTCTGTATTAAAAATTTACTGGGATCAGATCAATGTTGGATTTGTTTTATCTTCTTAAGCTTTAAGATTTCTCGTTATTTATTTCTCATTTTAATATTATTTTTTTTATCTTAAAAGTTTTTTGGTTGGAGCATAGGGGTCCCTTCATGTTGGTCAAAATGGGTCAAATAGAAAATATCAAGGACACTTTGAAGAAAATTCTTCATGATTGTGCTGAGCGTCCTTGAAGAAAAAATGGGACCAGTCATTATTAATAGTTCGCTATTGGGCATTATCTGTAGTACATAGCGCGGTGGCTATATATTTGTTTTCTAAATATGCCTTTTGACCTGACCATTTAGGACAAAGATGAAATCTTTGTGGATGAAATTAGGAAGGGAAAAAGTTCCCTACCATATTGGAAGCTTATAATAAAATCCGAGATGTAAAATAGGTGATCTCAGATATATGAGATAGCCAAAAGAATAAAATCCTCATCTTTTAAACTTTCCCTGTCACGGTATGGCAGGTTTAGTAGTTACAGGGTTGTTTTCTCCTTTGTCCAGGCGCCAACTTTCTTGTACGTCTCACCTTTTTTTTTGGTTTTTTGTCGCATATATTTATTTTTTCCATAATTGCTGTTTCGTCCTCTTTCCCTCCTAAAAGTGATGAACTTTAATTCTAGCGTTACATATTTTGTGCAGTGAAGCTTGTGCGAAATTTATCTCAATGTGTGAGAGAAGACCAGACCTGATCAATACATGGAAGCCAAATGTCGAGGATCAAGTGGTCCGGGCTTCATGGGGATCTGATATGTCAATTGATGACCCCACGGAAGACTCAAATGGGTCCCCCGATGTCAAGCCCCACCATTCCTCATTCCAAAATAAGCACCATCAGCAAGCCGGCCAAAAGCAACAAAAACCAGACTTAACGCAAATCCAACATCACCTTAACCAATCTAAACCTTCTAATATTCATCCCAATTCCTCTCTCCCTGCACAAAACGAGAATAAAGGAGGAGAGAAGAAAGAGGAGTCTTTGACTGAGTCATCACCTACTCAACCAAGCCAACCTGCAAGGCGACTCAGTGTGCAGGACAGGATCAACTTATTTGAGAATAAGCAGAAGGAGAATTCAGGGGATAAACCCGTAGCTGTGGGAAAATCTGTAGAACTAAAGAGACTCTTGTCCGATGTGCCTTCTGCACCTGGAGTTGAAAGGTCTGTATTGAGAAGATGGAGTGGCACAAGTGATATGAGCATTGACTTGGGCAATGACAAGAAAGATGGTAACAGTATAGATAGCCCTCTGTGTACACCCTTTTCATCTTCTGTATCCCAGAGCAAAAGTAACTTGTTTCCTAGCTCATCTGCAGATAATAAGGAGCAAAAGGGGTTGAATGACACAGCTAGTTCAGTTAAGACTCAGGCTAAGAGTGTTTCTGGGTCCAAAGATCAGGGTGAGTTGCAGGCACATGCTGGTGGATTTGTAGGGAAGGATGAGGAGGTGGGGTTGAAGCAGAAAGTTATCTGGAAAGATCAAGTAGGGTCTCAGGCCCAATTAAAGTCATTTGCCGGTAGAGTTGAGCAGGTTGGGTTTGATCAAGGGGTTAGAAATGAGAAGTTTAAGGGCACCTTGGGTGGGGATGAGAAGAGTAGCAGCATAAAAGATCAAAGAGTTATTGGGGAAAAGTCTAGGGGTTATTTAGATAGAGGGGATACAGTTGGAGCAAACAACCAGGCTGGATTTCAGGGTCAGTTTGGAAATTTTGTGGGCAAGGTGACTGATGTTGAATCTGGCAATAGGGCTGTGCAAGAGGTTAAAATAAGGGATCAGCCACAGAGTCAGTCACTATTTAGGGGTTCTCATATTCATAACCAATCTCTTTCAGGGCAGTTTGAAGTTGGTTTTGGAGGTAAAGTTAAGGAGGTGGCATATAAAGAGACTGAAAATGATCAGTTAGATTCTCAGCCACAATGGAAATCGTTTACTGGTGAAGTAGAGCAAGCGGGAAAAAAAGATATTGCAGTGTTTGCAAAGGAATCAACAAAAGCGGAAGATCTTGAAGGCCAAAGAATGAAGGTCCAGAAACCTCCTTCTACTGGTTCAGAACAGATTACGAAGCTGCAAGGTAGAAGAGATGAAAGTGGCTCTACCTATGGAAGAAACAGGCCTGTTTTTCCCAGTAAGAAGGTTTCTGAGAGTCAAGAGAGCTTTGGAATTGCACCGACAGCATCAGTAGAGCAAGCTCAGAGGATAAGGCAGTCTAAGGGGAATCAGGAGCTAAATGATGAGCTAAAAATGAAAGCAAATGAACTTGAAAAGCTTTTTGCAGAGCACAAGCTTCGGGTTCCGGGGGATCAATCTGGTTCTGCAAGGAGAAGCAAGCCCACCGAGTTACAGGTTCAACAGGCAATAGGTTCAGAGCAAAGAAAACCTGTAGCAGTCGAGTTATCTTCTCTGCAGCTGCAGGATAAAAAGACAGAGGTTGAACCAATTGTGGTTGCTAATGATAATGCCAATTTTAGCACTCCTCCACTGATGAAGATGGTAGATCAGGACTATGGCAGTTCTTTTAGACAGAATTTCTCTGAGCTCAGTTTTTCGGATGATTATAGAGGAAAATTCTATGAGAGGTACATGCAAAAAAGAGATGCAAAACTGAGGGAAGAGTGGGGCACAAAAAGAGTAGAGAAGGAAGCCAAATTGAAGGCCATGCATGATAGCCTTGAGCGGAGTAGGGCTGAAATGAAGGCAAAATTTTCTGGGTCTGCTGATAGACTGGATTCGGTATCTAATGCTCGTCGTATAGAGAAGCTCAGGGCATTCCGTTCTCGTTCGAGCATCAAGAGGGAGCAGGTATTCAATCTTTTCTGCTATGTTCTTGAAAATTAAATTCAGACTGCTGAAGTTTTGCTTTCATTTTGTTTATTGGAATTTTAGAGCTTACTGATTTGGTAAGGTTCTCTTTTTACAGAATCCGATGGATTCTCTTCAGAGTGAAGACGATGAAGATCCTTCTGATTCTCTGGAACATAAATTTTCTAGACAAGACAGATCATTAGGTGATGCCTCTTTAGTGGATGGTACTTCTAAAAGCTCCCTAAATAAGAAGTTGCTGAACAGAAATTTGTCTTCATTGACTCCTCGTACAACTGCAGCATCCGTTTCTCAGTCATCAACAAAAATGTCCAATTCCAGTTCTGGTAGGCGGAGAGGGCAATCAGAAAATCCTCTAGCTCAATCAGTACCAAACTTCCCAGATTTCAGAAAAGAGAACACAAAGCCCTCTTCTGGGGTCAGCAAAACAGCAAATCGCACACAGTTGAGAAATTTTGCCCGCAGCAAGAGTACAACTGAAGAGATGCCTCTTGTGAAGGAAGAAAGGCCCCGACGTTCTCAGTCCTTGAGGAAAAGCTCTGCTAGTCCAGCTGAATTCAAGGAGTTGCCTCCTTTGAACTCTGACGATGTTGTTTTGGCACCATTGAAGTTTGATAAAGAGCAAGTTGAACCGGGCCTGTATGAAAAATTTTCGAAGAATGTGGAATCAAAGACTTTTCTGAGGAAGGGTAACGGCATAGGTCCTGGTTCTGGAACTAGTATTGCTAAATTGAAAGCTTCAGTAGCATCTGAGGCTCTGAAAAATGAAGAATTTGAAGACTCACCCTTTGAGACAGAAGATTCAGTCAATCTTACAAAAGAAGAAGAAGATGAGAAAGAGGAGCTCGAAACAACTGAGATTGAAGATTGTGCTAACATTGAAAATGGAAAACCAAGACTGAGCCATGAATCTGACAAGATGTCTGAATTGGAGAACGGTGATTCTCTAAGATCTCTTTCTCAAATTGATCCTTCTTCAGCTGCTGAACTTCCAGTCTCTGTTCCTTCTACGTTCCACACAATAGGTTCCTCGCAAGACTCCCCTGGGGAAAGCCCAGTGTCATGGAACTCTCGCATGCATAATCCATTCTCTTCCCCACATGAAATCTCAGATGCTTCTGTGGACTCTCCAATTGGGAGCCCAGCATCCTGCAATTCTCATGCTCTTTCCCAAACAGAGGCTGATGTGGCTCGGATGAGGAAGAAGTGGGGAAGTGCTCAGAAACCTATCCTTGTTGCTAATTCATCTCATAATCAGGCTCGCAAGGATATGACAAAAGGGTTCAAACGGTTGTTGAAGTTTGGTAGGAAAAGTCGTGGAACAGAGAGTTTAGTTGACTGGATTTCTGCAACAACTTCTGAAGGAGATGATGATACAGAGGATGGGCGAGATCCTGCCAATCGGTCATCAGAAGACTTGAGGAAGTCAAGAATGGGATTCTCACAGAGTCATACTTCTGATGATGGTTTCAATGAAAGCGAGTTGTTCAATGAGCAGGGTAAGCTATAGATCTCTTTTCTGGAATGTTAATTATGTTGTTTTTGTTTAAGTAAATTAATCAAATATATGTTGGCATATCAAATTAAATTCTAACAACCATTCTTTTCCATTGAAAAATTTCACCCTTAAATTGCTAACTCTGTCAAAATGTTCACTTGTGCAAATATTTTTCTATTTCTGTTTGATTGCTGTAGAGATCCTAATGAGGACCAATTTTATAGATATATTGAATCCCAACTTTTTCCCTCGTGTCCTTTTCTTGATGTTCTTTTTCTTGATGTTCTTCAGCTATTTTTATACTGTGGTGTTTCCAAGAATTCCAGTGATTTGAAATATCAACCATCATCTGAGCTTTCTCTTTTCTCAGAGGTCTTTGTAGCACACTGATCTCCCATTTTGTCTCTTCCCTCCTTTTGGGGATTGTGATACTGATTAATATTTTTAACCTGTTAACTAACTAAACCTGTTAAGCCAATTGGGTTGAATAGTTTGACCCATGCAAATGATAATCTATTGATATTCGTATACTCTTAAGTTATTGAAGTGACATAATTGGGACAGTTTTATTCAATAAACAAGGGAGCATGCACCTTGTTGCACCTCTGCTTTAAATCTTTTGAATCTGGTTATAACTGTTCTCTTTTATATTTCTTCACCAAATGTTAGGGCTTTTTTTTTCCCTTTTGAAGAAAAAAATGTTTTTTCTCTCTTTTTCCTTTGGCCCAGTAATACAATCCTTGAGTAGATGATGATTTCTCTCTTCTTCTACAGTTCAAGCTATTCATAGCTCCATACCAGCACCTCCAGCAAACTTCAAATTGAGGGATGACCATATGTCTGGAAGCTCTATTAAAGGTGACACTTCTTTTTTCAATGTTAATATAATTATACTCATTTTTATTGGCTGGAAATCTTATGAATGTGTTGCGATAAATAATAATAGTCTCTTTAAAGGACTTTCTATAAAGTATCCAATGTGTTTCTATAATGCTTGGCTTGTCCATATACAGCGTAACTTTGACTTAAGGCCATATTTGGCAAATAGCCAAATATTATTCTTCTTAGCTCAGACAAATTTGAACCTGAAACTGCAAAGGGAAAATTGGAAATTGTCTTGCTACTGATTAGCCTAGGGGTGCAAAAGACCTGAGCCAAATCGGGCTGAATGAATAGGCTATTTGATCCGTTCCTTGAGTTGAGCACGTTAGCTTACAATTTATTGACTTACAGAATTACAACTGGGCTACTCGAGCCATTTGAAAGCTAAATGGGCACCAAAACTAGCTCATACGAGGGGGAATAGATCCATACTTGGGTAACCATTCTTCCCCTCTAGTGCATGCGCTCTCATGCTTGCTTGCTAAGATCCCGATCTGATCTTCACTGGATTTGGCTTCCAAAGAGGCATAGTTTTGGCTGTGTTTTTGGGCATAGTTTTGGCTGTGTTTTTGTAGAATGAGCTGAGCCAAGCCAAATGGAGATCTTAAGATTTTGTTTTGAAAGTATTTCAGTATGGTCATTACAATCCTGTCGTTAACAAGCCTTCTCCAGCTAACAGTAATCTTGTGAAGACATGAAATAATGAAGTGAAATGTTGTGTTTCTTTTGGAGATTGGATGGTATATTTACACATACGATCAAATTTTTTACAGCACCACGATCATTCTTCTCTCTTTCAACATTCCGAAGCAAGGGAAGTGACTCGAAGCTCAGATAATTACTCAAGCAAAAAGCTTGCTGCTGCTGCACGGAACATCTCCAGTGATAGGGTGTAAAGGATTTATAGATATATAGGATACAAATGCTTGTGCTGAAATATGTTGTATATTGTATTGAACGAAATCGCCTATTGGCATTCTTGTGATTTTGGTAGTTTAGGAGCATTCTTTCTTTTCCTTTCTGTGTGATGCGTATGAGCAATCAGACTCTTGAAAGAAAATGGAGTTGACGACAGTTTTAGGAAGAGTGATGTGATTATATATGCGGAGCATTGTAAACAATGACTACTTCATTTTATCATCTTCTTCACATCGTCTTCTTCACTGTCTGACTTTCTCCCCATTGCTGCTCTGAAACAGTTCTCTATTTCTCTAATGCATGTGTAAATGCTCATTTCAAACCTCAAAAGAATTTTTCTTTTTCCTTTTAAATCTCCATGTATGGAAGAGTGAGATAGTGTAATGACTAATGAGTTTCTCTACCAAGGCTCCATCCTTGAATGGTGTCCCAGATATACATGTATTAAAGTATTAGAAATTACAGCTATGTGCAGTAATTTTTCTGCATTATGCCTTGTAGGCTCTAATATTATTATTTGAGTTATTCAGAAAAATATGCCATGTTGAGAATATTAATTAAATGTCATCAGAATTTATTTTTTTTTGTATTATAAAGTACATTTGATTCAAGTACAAAAATTTCTTAAATGTTAGGATATTTAGTATGGGACTTGGTGAATATCAATTGAAAGTATAAGATTTTAATACGGGGTTTATATAGATTTTGACTCCCGAATCTCTTGTGCTAACTTTGGAAGTGTGGTTATTTCAAGATTCATATAAATTGGTATAAAAGCACAAGCAAGCAAACAACTCGAGATTTAAAAGAAGGTATTTTTTATGTCAGATTAAAATTATTTTTTATGTCATATGTGATTTGGTGAATGTCATTTTGAAAATATGAGATTTCAATGAATGATTTATATGGATTTTGGACTCTTTTAATTCCATGAGTTAGCTTAACAAAATTCCCAAGTAATTAATTAGTATTAGAAAGGACAAACTGGGCGACGGTAGTTACTGATAATGCGGCCATGACATTTGGAAAATCAGGTAACAGCTACTTCTAGTTTGAACATGGAACGAACCTTATTAGTCTTAATAAACATATACTTATAATATAATAATAAAAAAAGACAAGGTTAATGTTTTATTAATTATCAGAAAACTTGATCTTTTCATCTTAATTTTGAGTCTAATCTATAAGCTAAATCATTGGCTATTATGTAAAATTCAAATCAATGGCCGGCTTAGTCGATGGTCTTCTGCACTGTCCATATGTCCTTGGCTTAATTTTTCTTAATTATATATATATATATGTCCTATATTTTGCATTTATATATTTGTTTATTTAGTTGAAATAAAATTTTAAAATTCAATTAATTGATGTTTAGCACATTAATTCCTTTCTGTCTATATAATTTGTCAAATGTGTTGTATTGAACAAATCTTACACTAAAGGTTTAAGGCATAATCTATACATTTTAGAATATGCTTTTATATATCTGATGTGATACAAAGGGGCAAATAGAAGACTATGTCTAATTAAAGTCTAAAAAATATATATATACATATGAGAAAGTATTTTTATTCATAAATATATAATAATATAATGATATCATATTTCTTTCATCCTGAATTGAATTGATAAATAAACATTTTATTTTATAAAAGCTAATAACAATTATAGAAATATAAATTTATTTTTTTTTATTTTAATATAAAATATATTTATTAAATAATTTTTAATAAGTAATATTGAATATGAGTATAATAAAAATTTAAAATACTAATTAATTTATTAAAATGATAAATAGATTATAATTTGAGACAAATATAAAATTTTGTTTATTAATTTAAAACTAATAAAGTATTTAAAATATTAATTTAATCACAATGCGTTATTGTTTTATAACTAGTCATTGTAAACAGCGAACAAGGACTAGAAAGTAACGAAATACTTGAGCAGTAAACTTATCCATTTATAATTTCTTCTGTATATGTTTTTAAACAAAAGTGTCGTGTAAAGGAAACACAAACACAAATCTTATGCAAAAATATTTTGGGAAGTATTATAAAATATATTTTCATTTGAAAAAAAATGAACATTCAAATCATATATAACTAAATTGAATTTTTTTTCATAATAAATTTCAACTAATTATATATATTATAAAATTAACATGAAATATACTCCCTCCGTATCATTTACATAGAAAAAGTAAAATGGACACGAAAATTAAGGAAATTTTACTTTTTCCATCTCTATTTACTTAAATACCCCTAAAAAAAACCCTCAAATTAAACTTTTAAGACAAGGGTATAAATGGTATTTTGTCTCATTCCACTCTCCAAAATTTACCTAAAATGACATATTTTCTATATAAAAGATACACCAAAAAAAGAAATTTTCCCTGTGTAAATGATACGGAGGGAGTATTATTCACAAAAATATATACTTATTTGACTAAAAGACTCATTTTTTCTTTTACAATAAAGAAGCAACTCCCTCAGGACCGACATTATTATAATCTAACCATATTCTTGTCCATCCAACTTATAAGATCCATCAATATTGCTTTTAATTCATGGTAATCCATATGGAACTGAGCAGCGTATAATGCCAATCAATCTATAATTTCACGATAAATTTGTACTTCTATTAACCATTCTCAACAATATATTAATATATGAATTTGTATGCTAGAAAACAGGCGGCATGTTCAATGTCCTTGAATTTTAAACCAACCAATACTACAACTAAGCTGAACTTTTTTCTTCTCTCATTTCCTAACAAATTTTTTTTCTTGAATATCTCCATACAATTCTTCCATTTCATTAAACACTTTCATATCAATGGCCGATTCCTCTTTTGAACTTGACAGAAACTCCCAAACCAGTCGCTCACCAAACTATAATCACCGCAGGCACAGGCAAAAAAGGCACACAACTACACCTGTTAGTTCACACTGTGCTTCTCAGTCATCTACACAGTTCAACTCCACTGATACATCCAGGAGTTTCACTCCAAGAAGAAGGCCTCGCCGAGCTCTTTTTCCCAGCCCTTTTGCTTCAGACAATGATTTGTGTTGTAACTTTATCAGAACAGGAAAAATGAATTTAAAGAGAACATATTTTATTAATATGAAAGATGAGCTCATACATTTAATTCATTCAAATGAACTACATTTATAGCACTCGAGATCAACAAAAATTCCAAGATACTAGCAAATATCTAAACAAATATCCTATCAAATAACTAAGATGATATGCAAATAAGATATGATATGATTCATAAAATATGAAGTTGACTAAGTAATAAATAAAATCTGCTGTAGATAAAGCACATAAACCCAACATCCCTCCTTGCTTTAAATACTGCAGATTTTTATTGTCTGGAATATAGCATTTAAAAAATTCTTGCATCTTTCTCAATCATGGACAACATCTTCACACATCCAGATAGAGGTATCCTTGATTGGTATACTTCAAAATTTCTTTTCTCTTCTCAATCATGGACACTGTGATATCCTTGATTGGTAATTAATTTTTTTCCCTCTCAATCATGAACCACGCTTTTATTCATCGCGATGTTCTTGATTGGTATAACTGTTATCAATAATTTAATTCATTTGTAAGAAATGTAGCCACAAAGAGAAGTTCTTCTTAAAAAAGAAATTTTTCTTCATTCTTTTGTTCAGCTATTTGCGCCATATCTTCTTGTTTTTTAATTCTGCAAACCTTTTCTATGTGGCCAAGTTGGCTACATTTTCTGCATCTAACATCAGGTCTGAACCAACATCTGTTTTGAGGATGGTTCGTCTTTTTGCAATGTGAACATTTAGGGTAGTCACCATCGACTTTGTCAGTTACATTGTTTTTGTTGCTTTTGCCTCCTGATTTCAACTGCAATTTGGCTAAAAGGGCTCCTTCAACGAATTACTCTTTCACTTCCTCTTTCATCACAGAGATTCGTTGTTCTTGTGCATACAACTTACTAGTAAGCTCTGCAATGGACAATGTTTTCTAGTCACAAGATTCCTCAGTTGCTGAAACCTTAGACTCGAATATGGCAGGTAAGCTTACTAACATTTTCTCTACCACCTTAGAATCTCTGAAATCTTCACCATATAAACGAATTTGATTCACAAACTGCATGAGTCTTGATGAGTACTCCTTTATAGTCTCCTTATCTTTCATTTTAATCATTTCAAACTCTCTTTTGAGTGTTAACAATCTCACAGATTTTAACCTCTCATTACCTTCGAATTCTTCTTTCAATTTGTCCCAAGCTTCTTTTGCTGTCTCACAAGTCATAATTTTTGCAAAGATAGCATCAGATACAGCTGCATGAATGGAAGTAAGAGCTTTGGGCTTCTTGGATATCTCTTCGCTATGCTGTTTGATTTGTGTCAAAGTTGGATTTGGCCCCAATGGAGGAGGATCACAACCAATTTCTGTTGCTTCCCATAAATCATAGGCTTTAAGATGGGCTTTCATTTTAATTGCCCAGAATTGGTAATTTTCTCAGTCCCATAAGAAAAAAGCTCTGATACCACTGTTGTAACTTTATAAGAACAGGAAAAATGAATTCAAAGAGAACACATTTTATTAATATGAAAGATGAGTTGCAGAGACTCTCATACATTTAATTCATTCAAATGAACTACATTTATAGCACTTGAGATCAACAAAAATCCCAAGATACTAGCAAATATCTAAACAAATATCCTATCAAATAACTAAGATGATATGCAAATAAGATATGATATGATTCCTAAAATATGAAGTTGACTAAGTAATAAATAAAATCTGCTGTAGATAAAGCACATAAACCCAACAATTTGTCATGGCAAGGTGAACTTTCTTGGCAATTTGAGCCCTCAGGATGGAAAGATATTCGCTTTTAGGTGCTGTTTTTAGCCCATGGACAGCTAGCACACCATTGAACAGTCGAGTTTTTCGAAGATCAGCTAATGATTATTATCTTTCTCGCACTTATGGTGGGTTTAGAACATTTGCTAATCCTTATTATGGCTCATTTTCTAGCTACAGTGCCGTGCCATCTGGTAGACTTGAGCTACAGAGTCATGCTGCTAGAGAAGATGATCAAAGTTTAGCAGTTCATGTCAAGAACTATAGTTCAGATGGTTTTAGTAGCAAATCGAAACATGGGGTTCCAAGATTGGAAGACAAAAAGAGAGAATCAATTGGAAAGTTAAGTCCTTTGACTACACTAGATGAACATAGTGTGACTGATTATCACACAGCAGAGGATGTTGAGAAAGAAATTGGATTGTCTGAGACTGAATCTAATCTATATGGAGTCAAAGATTCTCGTTGGCTTTCAGTTTCTCATGCTTACATGGATCTTGAAAATGATGGTATTAGTCAAATTAGCCATGGCATTTCATATGGAGGGCATCTTCATCATCATCATTATGATCATATGACGCATCATGGTCATGAGGGTTATAAATCAACTAGCACTCATTGTCTTGGTAATCAATCTGATCATGGATATGTTGATATTGATCGAAGCTCGAGGTATGATGATGATGATGATTATGATGATGATGAAGAACCACCAAAGCAAGTTGGTTTGTTTGGCCTTTTCAAGTAGTCAACAAATTGGGATATTGTGCTTGTGATTTTGGGTTGTTTAGGAGCTCTCATAAATGGAGGTGCTCTTCCATGGTATTCATATCTTTTTGGAGATTTCGTGAAAAAGATTGCTAAAACAGATAACGAAACCCAAATGATGAAGTGGAAAAGGTAAAAACTTTCACTTTGTGCATTGCAAATTGTTTTATATTCATTTCATTAACCTTTTATTAAAAATTACAGATTGTGTCCAAATGACTGTACTAGCAGCAATAGTTGTGATTGGAGCATATTTAGGTGAGAAAGATTATACTATTATCACAGCTTTTACTATTCTTTTTTTTTTCAAGAATCCATTTTATGATTTTCCTTTGAATGAAATATATGTATGGAACAGAAATCACCTGTTGGAGATTGGTGGGGGAAAGATCAGCACATCGAATACGAAATTTGTATTTAAGTGCAGTTCTTAGGCAAGATATCAGCTTTTATGGTACTGAAGTACTGGTGATATTATGCATGGAATTTCAAGTGATGTTGCTCAAATCCAAGAAGTAATGGGCGAAAAGGTAAAATCTTTGCTCTGCATTCTTTTTAGTCCCTTTTTCTATAATCTTTTTTGACATTTAATACATTATGAGAAGAAGAAACTGATTTTAAATCGAAAAATATGCACTTACTGCTCGATTATACTATGGTGTGCCCCTTTTCCTTTAATATATTTGCCACCTAATAGCATAAATGTTTGCATTTCAATACTTATGATGTTATTTAATTGTTGTTAAGCCTGCAATATTTTTTTCTTTTCTCTTCTAATTTAATATGCAGGTCAAATGTTGAATAAGATTATAGTGGATGAACTCTTCTTCTTCTTCTTCTTCTTCTTCTTTTAATTTTTTATAACAATTGCAGATGGCACATTTCGTCCACCAGATATTTACCTTCGTTTGTGGGTATACTGTTGGGTTCTTAAGGTCATGGAAGATATCACTTGCTGTTTTCTCAGTCACTCCATTGATGATGTTCTGTGGCATTGCTTATAAAGCCATTTATGTTGGACTAGCTACAAAAGAAGAGGTACACATGATACTAAGTGTTAAAACTTCTAATAAAAAGAATCTGATATGCATTTTCTGATAATTGCTCAAAGAAAATTGTTTAACCTTTTCTGTTATTCTTGCTTGTTACAGTTGAAGGTTTCATACTGGCGGTGTTGCTGAACAATCTATTAGTGCAATTCGAACTGTATTTTCTTTCGTTGCAGAGGATAATTTGGCAGCAAAATATGCTGATTTTTTGGTGAAGTCAGTGCCTATTGGGGCAAAGGTTGGGTTTGCTAAAGGTGGGGGAATGGGAGTTATTTACTTGGTTACATACTCAACGTGGGCATTGGCCTTCTGGTATGGTTCTATCTTGGTTGCAAGGGGTGAGATCACCGGAGGCGCTGCAATTGCTTGTTTCTTTGGTGTCAATGTTGGTGGAAGGTCTAATGAGCTCTTCTCTCCGTGGCATTTTAATCTTTCCAAAAATTAGGTCTTTAATTCAATCAGAAAAATGAAACATTACCTTCATTTTTGTTAACAGGGGCTTGGCGTTGTCATTGACTTATTTTGCTCAATTCGCGCAAGGCACAGTAGTAGCCAGCAGGGTGTATGGAATAACAGACAGAATTCCTGATATAGATCCTTACAGTTCCCATGGGAGAACACTGTCAAGTGTTTGCGGAAGGATTGAGTTTAGAAATGTTACCTTTGCTTACCCTTCTCGTTCTGATACTCTAATTCTCAATTCTCTCAATCTAGTCATTCCATCTTCAAGGACTCTTGCATTAGTCGGGTGCTAGTGGAGGTGGCAAGTCCACCATTTTTGCTCTGATAGAGAGATTCTATGACCCCATCAAAGGTAATTGCAAGTAATCTGTATTTACATATCTATGAGTACTGGAATTCTATTGATTCCAAATATGATTTGGGTTCTTTACATCATTGCAGGAATAGTTACCTTAGATGGTCATGACTTAAGCACACTACAAGTGAAGTGGTTGAGAGATCAAATAGGTATGGTCGGGCAGGAGCCAATTATTTTTGCTACTAGCATACTAGAAAATGTGATGATGGGGAAGCAAAATGCCACAGAAAAAGAAGCTATTAATGCTTGTGTTGCTGCCAATGCTCACAGCTTTATTTCTGGCCTTCCATATGGCTACAACACTCAGGTACTATAACACAATCCTCTCATAATTGGAGGCACAGGATTACATACACACACCATAAAGGGCTAAATATTGGTATCTGGGCTGTTTGCAGGTTGGAGATAGAGGAACTCAACTCTCAGGTGGGCAAAAGCAGTGAATTGCGCTAGCTCGAGCCATGATTAAGGACCCTCAGATTCTTCTTCTAGATGAACCCACCAGTGCTTTGGATGCAGAGTCTGAGTCTGTTGTCCAGCAAGCTATTGACAAAATCTCCACTGGCAGGACAACCATTGTAATTGCTCATAGGCTAGCAACAGTAAGAAATGCCAACACCATTGTTGTTCTTGATCAGGGTTCTGTGGTAGAAATTGGTAACCATCGCCAGCTAATGGAAAATGCTGGTGCTTACTATGACCTAGTCAAGCTTGCCTCTGAATCAGTTTCAAAATCTACAGAGAAAGATATGGATCATACTTTCAAGGAGACAGAATTTTCTAAATATGGAAAATCAGCTCATAATCAAAGAATGTGGAGGAAACACCAAGATCAAGAAATTTAAAATCTATGCATATTGAAAACCAAGCAGAGGAGGAAGAAATGCAAGAGATACCAAAGCTAAGAAAGTATAAACTCTCTGAAATATGGAATCTCCAAAGACCAGAAATTGTCATGCTTCTTTTAGGCTTCCTTTTGGGTATGCATGCTGGTGCAATCCTCTCTGTCTTTCCTTTCCTTTTAGGCCTAGCACTTCAAATCTACAACGATAAGAACCCTTCAAAAGTGAAGCAAGATGTTGGATACATCTGCCTAGCACTTGTAGGCCTTGGAATAGGGTGCATTCTTGCAATGACAGGGCAACAAGGCTTATGCGGATGGGCAGGAACTAAATTAACAATGAGAGTAAGAAACCTGTTATTTAAATCAATACTAAAACAAGAACCTGGTTGGTTTGATTCCGAAGAATATTCGACAGGAGTACTTGTTTCAATGCTATCAACTGAAACATTAAGTTCTCGATCAGTTCTTGGTGATAGATTCTCAGTCTTGTTAATGGGATTAAGTTCAGCTGCTGTTGGTCTTGGTGTGTCATTATACTTAGAATGGAAACTTGCCCTTTTGGGTACTGCTCCAACTCCTTTCACTCTTGGTGCTAGTTACTTGAGTTTGATCATAAATGTTGGACCAAAATTAGATAATACTGCTTATGCTAAAGCTAGCAATATTGCTGCAGGTGCTGTTTCAAATATAAGAACAGTAACAACCTTTTCTGCTCAGGAACATTTTGTTAGGTCCTTTGATAGAGCAATAGTTGAACCCAAGAAGAAATCAGTAAAAAGATCACAGATTTTAGGCTTAACAATTGGTTTTTCTCAAGGAGCAATGTATTGTGCTTATACCTTGACACTTTGGTTTGGTGCATACCTTGTAAAACAAGGGGAGACTGATTTTGGTGAGGTATATAAGATTTTCTTCATTCTTGTGTTGAGTTCATTTTCTGTTGGACAATTAACAGGACTAGCACCAGATACTACAATGGCTAGGACAGCAATTTATGCTATTTTTGATGTCATTTATCACAAGCCATTGATAGTCAATGATAGAGAAAGAGGAAGAAAATTGACAGATCAAAACCATTTGATATTGAGCTTAGGAAGGTAACATTTGCATACCCTTCTAGGCCCGAAATTATTGTGTTGAGGGATTTTTGTTTGAAGATCAAAGGTGGTAGCATGGTGGCACTTGTGGGTGGTAGTGGTTCAGGCAAATCAACAGTTATATGGTTGATACAAAGGTTTTATGATCCTAATCAAGGGAAGGTGACAATGGGAGGGGTGGATTTGAGGGATCTTAATGTCAAATGGTTAAGAAGGCAAATAGCTTTGGTGAGTCAAGAACCTGCTTTGTTTGCTGGAAGCATAAAAGAAAATATTGCATTTGGAGATCCACAAGCTTCATGGTCTGAAATTGAAGAAGCTGCAGTGGGATCTTGTATTCACAAGTTCATCAGCAGCCTTCCTCAAGGATATGAAACACAGGTATGCTTAAAACATCCAATCCTCAACTCAACTAAGCCTACGGATTCTTTTTTTATCACTCAGAGCGAGTATGGGGCTATATTTTCTAGGAGATATATGATCATAAAATCATTTTGAATCACTTTTTTTCAAATTAATTTAGGTCTATCTTTGTTTATCCTAGCTATATCTACCTTAATTTGTTCATTTTTTTTGATAAATACATCAATAGTTCTCTTTCATATGACCAAACCAATTAAATACATGTTCCCTTGATTTATCCCTAGTAGGAGCTACCTACGTGACCCAAAATTTTAGTGCAACTAAATAATTTATTTTTAACATGAATCTAATTCCTACTTGGTTTTCTTGCCTTTTCTTTTAGGTTGGTGAGAGTGGAGTCCAACTATCAGGTGGTCAAAAACAGAAAATAGCAATAGCAAGGGCAATATTAAAGAAATCAAAGGTACTACTGCTAGATGAAGCAAGTAGTGCATTGGATTTGGAGTCAGAGAAACATGTTCAAGAAGCACTAAAGAATGTGTCAAAGCAAGCAACTACAGTTGTGGTCGGCTACAGGCTATCTACAATTAGAGAAGCTGATCTGATTGCTGTAGTAAAAGATGGTGAAGTTGTTGAATATGGCAGTCATGAGGCTCTCTTGAATTCCCATCTTAATGGTGTGTATGCTAAGTTGGTGAGAGCTGAAACTGAAGCGACTGCTTTTGCTTGAGTCATTGATTCATGTAACTTGCAGAGGTCTTTATAAAAATATCAAAAAATAAAAAAATTTTAAATTTACTATATTTTTAAAAATATTTACAAATTTATCAGAATTTATAATTTTTTTATAAAAATACCATATATAGATAATTTATTATAAATTTATTTTAATTTTATTATGAGTTTATTATATATTTATTATAAGTTTATTATAGATTTATTTTAAGTTTATTATAAAATGGCTAAAATATTCCTAGTAAAAATTGAAAAATCTCGTAAAAGATGATGTAATTTTTCCTAACTTGTATTGGGTTATAAAATTTCAGCCTTTTTTCCTAACCCAGAAAATCTAAGATCTTTTTTTAGTGATTTTTTCACATTTCTGAATGGATCCATAAAATCTCTGTGTTAAATCCTTTTCAAGAATTTTGCAGCCAAGAACTTATTTTTGGAGAATTACATTCCCTATCATATTTTTTAAAATTTTTATATTTTTATCAGAATTTTTATCATTTAATTAAAATATATAATAAATAAATTTATAATAAATTCATAATAAATTTTATATATACACGAATATGATAAATTTATTGTAAATTGATAAAAAAAATAATGATACATTTAAAAATATTTCGAAGATCTCATAAACTTGCAATTGTTTCATTTTTTGGGACAATTTTGTAATAAATCCATTATCAAGCTACCGTAGAAATGATATGAATTAAAGAATGATTTGTAGGCTAATGATTATTTCAACTCTTCATTTTTACTCCAAAAATATTAATGTCGATAAAGATATTGAGACATACATGACATATAAGCATGATGATTTAATAATTTTTTTTCAAAAAAAAATATACACACATAAAAAATATCGACCAAACACAGTTTATAACAAAATTATAATAATTTTATCATAATATACTACATAATATATTCCCTAAATACACTTACTTTCTGTAATAGTTATGAGAAGTCCAAACTCATTTAATAAAATTTAAATGAGTGAAGAAATTATAAATATTTCAAAACAAATATAAAAATTTGTTTTCTAATCAAGATTATCCAATACAAAGAACCACAATCAAGATCAAGTGATTAGGATTATTTTCATGTATGCTTAATTATAATTGGTGAATATAATAACCCAACTTTGGCATGCAAGAATAAGACATTTAAGAAAAGAATAGACGTCAAAATATCCCTCACCTTTCTAAAAATTCCATCCCCTCTAACTTCAAAAGAGAAATGTGACCACAAATCCCATAAGACCAAACTACCCTCCTAAGAACAACTATAATTATATATAACATATTTATCGTGAATCAAATTATGTTGTTGATTGACTGGTAAATTATGATTTTCAATTCAACTTAGGTATTTATGTTTTTCAGCATATACTAGAAAGCATGTATTTTTTTTTTTTCAGAGTGACTTAATTGAGTTTTCTTTCCCTGAGATGATTCATGTCTAGTTTTTAAAGCGGTTGCCTTCTCTTGTTTATTTAAAAAAAAAAACTTAAACTTGAGATCAAATTTGTCATTTCATGTTAGACATAATTAATGAGCACAAATTTTCTTATATGTAATTAAAATCATCTCTTGGCTTTCAAGCCAAGTGAAGTTGATGATTACGTGCCTGGCATGCAAAGCTATAGTGATTTTAGACCTTGCCAATAGTTTCTATACCATCAACACAAACAACTTTGTTTTCAGACTATATTGTACCTGGCCACCATTTTTCTATAATTTCCTTTCACACAAGAACCCTTTAATCTCTCTCTTTTTTTACATTCTTTCTTGGGATTTTGTTATTTCTTCTCTTAGGTATCCTTTTCATATCTCCCTATCAGTGCATCAACTTCTTTATTTTATTTTTCCACTCTACATATTTTCTTGGACACATCAAGATTATGCTTTATCACCTTCAAGATTTAGCTTCTAAACTATTTTGTTCCTTGTTCATGCACCATTTTTCAGTTATAAATAGTTATTTTTAACTTTTTTTTAGCATTACAATGGGGAATGGAGAATTGATCATAAGAATGCCTAATATATATGTACTTACTGTTAGATTATGACTCAGCGTGATTTCTCCTCTTAGTTAATTAGACTCTAATTGAGGTCAAACTTGCAGCCTTCTTCTTTGCCTAGGTCAAACCTCAGAAATAGTGTTAATACATTTGAAAAAAATTCAGTAATTTGTAGGAGTAAATTAGATTATCTTGTGTAAGGTATAAAAATCAGCCATTGGGTATTTATATTTAACATTTGAAGTGTTTAAATACCTTAAATTCTTAATATTTGGCTCTTCTTGGTTGCTGTTGTAGTGCATAAGATAAGTCTACTACATTGAATAATCTAACACTAAAAAAATTTGGTGAATCATTCAGTTCAGGTTTTCAAATTTGGACAAAGAAAGTTTTCAAATAGGGAGTGAAAAAATAACAAAGTATGGCTTCTCTTACACCAGGAGTGCTACTAAAGCTTCTTCAGAATATTAACTCAAATGTAAAGGTTCGTGGAGAATATAGGTTTGTTCTGCTACAAGTTATAAGCATTGTGCCTGCTTTGACAGGCTCAGAACTCTGGCCTAATCAAGGATTCTTTGTTAAAGTATCAGATTCTTCACATTGTACTTATGTATCACTTTCCAAGGAAGACAATGAGCTGATTTTGAATAATAAGTTACAACTTGGACAATTTTTCTATGTTGATAGAGTGGAAGCTGGAACACCAGTGCCAATCCTTGTTGGCGTCAGGCCAGTTCCTGGAAGAAATCCTTTCGTGGGGAATCCTAAAGATTTGATGCAAATGTTAGTGCCTTCTGAGGGGCCAATTCCTGTTGATAATGAAGGAGGAAATGGTTCAAAATTGAAGGACTTACTTGAAGGAAAAGAAGAAAATTCAAGACAAAAGATTGTTATCAAGGAGGAAAAAGTTGCTGTTGCTTCCAGATATATGCAGGGTGTTTTGACAGCGAGTAGTAAAGTAGGAGGATCGGATTCGAGTGGAGGTGGGAAAAGTAATGAGATAGAGAACAATGGAGCAAGTAACAAGAAGAGTGGATTCGTGAAAGGCAAGCAGCAAGAAAACAATGGTCAGGTATGAAAATCTTGCAGTCTGCCGAAATTGTGTAAATGTTAATGAATTGACAGTTATTGGCATTAGCATTGCAGGCAAGTCCAACTACTCCTCTCCGAAATCGATCTAATTTGGTTTCATTGAAGCCAGAAGTTGCTGTATCCAGTGCAAAAGAGACTCCAGTGCTTTCCAGGAGTACGTCTGTGAAATTCTCATTGAATAAACAGGAAAGTACAAACTTGAATTCCTTGTCAAGTAATTCAGATAAAAACTTTGCTCTTGAGACAACATCATGGACCTCTCTGCCTGCAAGTCTCTCAAAGCCTGGAAAGGTGAATTTCCTGTTTTCTTTGCTTTCCTCAGCTTTTTTTTTTTGTCGTCTGTTCATTTGGCTAAGTGATTGTTGGGAAATTTTTTTTCAGTACTGATATCATGCTGTCACCACTGAGGATGAGTACTGGCAATAATTAATTATATAGAAAATTTCCAACAATTATTTATGCAGAAAATTTTCAAAAATTCTTGTATCAATTACACTATATGATATTTTTTTTTCTTTATTTCTTGTAATAATTTTCCAAGGGAATGCTTAAAAGGAGATATTTAGCTTCTCTGGTTGCAGCAGAAGCTCAGAAAGAAGCATCTAATGCTGCAACTCTAATCAAGTGCCTCAAGTAAGTATACATCTGCTATGCCAAGAGAGTTTTTCAACTTAGCATCAAATGTCATTTCTTGTAAAAGTTTCTTATTCTCCATCTTTTTCTTTTAGTATGTTTGCTGATCTTCTGTCTTCAGCCTCACCAGAGAAACCCCATCTCTCTTTGACCATGTTCTTCACACTGCAACAGCTCATCGACCAACCAAATGCAATCAACCCATTAAAAGATAAATCACTTCAAATATCCACTAATTTTTCATTTCAAGAAATAGAAAAAACAAGCAAAAAGACGAATATAAGTCACGCTAAAAGCACAACGAAGACTCCAAAGTCTGCAAAGGAATTAAACACAATTGAAAATCTGGAGTGGGCAAAAGGAGATGGTGCAAAAGACATCAAAGAACTAAGAGAATCTCTCTTAAATGAAACTAAAACTTGGTTTTTGAAGTTCTTGGAAGCAGCCTTGGACACTGGATTTCGTGTTTCTCAGGAAAAGAAGGGTAAGGAGATCACAGTAAGGCGAATAGAGCCAGAGAACAACCATATTGCTGTCACATTGTCACAGCTCAAGCATGCAAGCGTATGGTTAGATAAACTGAGAAACAACTTGAGCTCAGAAAATAATAATGGATTGTTGGAGACTGTTGATCGGTTGAAGCAAAAGGTTTATTCTTGTTTGCTATCTCATGTAGATTCAGCAGCATCAGCTCTTGAGAATCGTTCTGATAGAGGTTAATGCAGAAAGGGTGCTGAAGTCTGAATTTTATATATCTCCATTGTCCCAAAATAACTTAGATTCATTACCTGTCAAAGATAACTTGAGCCAAACAATTCATTACAAGTTTGGTCAACAATATTTATCAATGAAAATCATATATGTATTTATATATTTATGCAATAAGTCCATTTACAGTCTACAGAGTGAGATTTGTTGCAGCAGATTGATCCTCTCTTTCAAATAAAGATAAACTAACAGCAATGATGTTGATAGAAAAGCATCAATACATAGGTTCCAAAGTTTTTAACAATAAATCTTCAATATAAGCATCACATAACAATTAAAAGAAATTCTTACCGTCCAGCTGCAATTCTTTTTTTGAACTTCATAGTCTGTAAGAGATAGAGACCAAGCTGGAAAACAGGGCACACGCGAAATGCGCAGAGTTTCTTGCTGATAGATTTAGCACGTGCCCTGCTTCTCCAGCATGGCTAAATCTCTTTTCCTGCCATTTTAAAATGGACACTGTTAAGACAGTCCACAAACTTCAAAAAACAAATACATTATATTAAAATGATGACTTAATTATGGTTATTATAGATGCTGATGAATGCTGAAAGGCTGACTTGGATCTGAGAAATATGTTTAAGAAGCATTTTCTTGGTGAGTGACTACTCAGTGATTGATCTAGTGGCTATAATTTTAGCATACGCATGTTAATATATATATATATATATATATATATATAGTTCTTAAAGCAGCAAAAAAAAAGTCATCGACCTCATGGTGAACCATACAACAGTAGGTTAAGTGAGTGTTAGCAGTTAAGCTGCCAAAAAGCATTGGCCATTTGTAGGAAATATGAGGCCCACCAGATGCCAACAGAAAGTTGCCTTCACCAATCTATGGCAGCCCACCCACCATGGCCTGGTGGCCTGGTAGACCTAAAAAATTTCAGAAGAAAACACATATAGCTATTAAAATATGATAATTTAATAATAATCACTGCATATGCAGCCACTAGAACATACAAGTTATAATAAAATTTATATATATAAAGAGCTTTCCTAAAAGACGATTGCATTATATCAAGAAACCTCCTTTTGTACCAACCTAACCATCCACTGATTTATGCTTGCATTACACACCAGATAACAGTTTCCATAATTTTTTTCTGACATCAGATTAACAATAAAAATAACCTTGATCTCATTCACATTATATTCAACAGATTACATTATGGCCTAGACATTGTCCATGGGTAATTGATGCTTTGCAACAAAACTACGAAGAGATCCCAAAAAGCGAATTTACAGTTGCTTGAGAAAACTTCAAGCATATATAACATTCTCAATAATGTCTGAAAGTCAGATTCAAACGGCCTGGAAAAAGATTTGTTTCTACAAGTAGAGATTTGGGAGCAGTGTTTTTTTTGGATAGCACGTGCGCCATGAAATATGTTTTTAGCATTCTTTTCATCTCTATTATCAGAATACAAGAACTCCCCCGCATCTCCAATGGAAAATAATACCACAGGCAATCCTTTTCTAAGACTTCCTTTGCTTTCATCTTTATCCTGGATGGGTATAAATCATCAGTCTTCAGCTGTCTGTAACTAAACATGAAATGCCAGAAGGGTGAATATCAACCTCAAAGGAAAGAATGCAATTGAGTTGAATGCACAAGGCAACAGAAATGGGTTCAAATCAAATCAACCATAGTTCAATTTAATATGACACATGAGTTCACATCAAAACAATTGAAATAACGAGTTGTATTTCGACTGGTTAAGTAAATTAAGACAACAGGAGCTAATACAGTCTGATATTCAGGTGGGGTTGAACAGCATACCATTTGGTAGAATAAGTTGGTAATAAAAAAAATTTAATGTAAGTCATCCTATAAAAATTTTCAAATTCCCTGAGTGCCAAAACTACATCGTTCAATCCTTTGAATTGTTTCCGGTCAGTGAACACTGCATGCACTAAATGAACTGTAAAAGGAAAAACTAAATCCGCCCCATTTTTTGAAAATTGAAGAAATTAGTTCCAACTTGAGTATTGTTAAAAGAAAATTATAAACTTGAGCTAAAGCAAATTTTAGTAAAAGGAATAAAAGACTAAAGAAAGTTCTTAATGCAAACCTGATGGAGACCAAGCCGCCCACTTGCTGAGAAAAAATTTACAATGCACAAATCTGGTGACATCCATGGAATAATATCTTCTACACTGCTGGTCTTAGATACAAATGCACGGGAATGTTTCATAGCTTTCTCAACCAACTGATGAAATTCAAGAGGAATATTGGGTGGTTTAGCACAATCTATTGACCGATGTTCTCCATACATACCTGTATCAGGGTCCCAATCCTTACCGAGACACATCATTTTCAATTGCAGTTTTGCACCATTGGGGTAACCAGGTTGGTAGAAACCCCCAGGACCTAGCGCAGGGTCTCGGCAAAGCTTTACTATTTTAACCTGAAATTATATCAGAGCATAAAACAAATAAACCCAATAACAATATACATGTTAACAATAGGAAAAATAAACCAAAATTGAAGAGAAAAAGAAAATGTAGAGGGACTATATTTATTTCACCTAAAGCAAAATAATAATGAGCAATCAAATTGTTAACGAGAGATCATCAAGCTAAACCTGATCATCTGTTGATAAAAAGCCCTTTAGAAGAACCATCCCTGGTCTTAATATCTTTTTCTGTCCTTCTAAAGCTAGCCGCTTTCTCTCATTTCTCGTCTTAATTTATTGAAAACAAAGAAGATTTTAGCATTACAGGAGCTCCAGTCTTGGACAGGCAAATGTCAAAAGTCTTAATCACTGGCAAATGTTCTGCATGCGTTGAATCTCCAGTCCATTCTATACTCTTATCGCTCTGTTCTTGTGATGGCCGATCTGTGGTGCCAGACTGCAATGATAGCTGAGACTCAGTGATATCTACTGGGAGTGAGATATCAAGATTTCCACCTTGAAGTTTTGTCTGACCAAGCTGTGTATCCTGGGAACTCCAAGCAGATGAAGAGCAATAATCACCCTCGAAGGCAGAATTTGGAGCCACATAAGATACTGAATGTTTTGACTCACAGTCACTAGCATTTAAAGTGTTTAGATCCTGCTTGATATGGTCTGTATAGCAAGTCCCATCTCCTCATGGCTTCCTTTGCCTATGGTAAAAAAATGGGGTAGGTGAAATATGGGGCCTATTTCCCCTCCTGCCATGTGGCATTCCATCAAGCGGTGTATCCTGAGCACTCGAACAAGCAGATAAACAAGCAAAATCACTCTCAGAGAAAGAATCTGAAGCTGCGGAAGATATTGGATGTTTTGATTCACAATCACTGGCATATAAAGCATCTATATCCTGCTGGACACTATTTGTACGGGAAGTCCCATCACCTATTGGCTTCTTTTGCCAAAACTGTGTAAGTCCATGATTGGAACGGCTGGGATAACTACAAGGTGAAATATGGTGTGCATTTCCTCTTCTGCCATGTGACATTCCATCCCTACTGCTAAATTTGTCATCAGATGAAGCCCCAACCGCACCATTCGTCTAGTTGGAAGAATAAAGTACATCAAATACTAGCCTCACACCATATATTATAATTCACTAATTTATCATTAACAATCTAGAAACTGAAGAGGGGTTAAAGAACAAACTAGGTAATTAACACAATAAAAATGCTTAAATTCAAACTCTATAGCAAAAAGAACAATCTAATCAAATATATTAACCATTCAACCTATACAATTAAATAAATTCACTGATTTTTTTCTTCAAATTTAAAATAATTATTTCCTATTAACACAAATTTATGTTTCACAATCAAAATAAAGAGAAATTGAATAAAACCCATAAAGCACCATCTTTTTAAAGAGAAATTATCAAAAAAAAAGAGAAAAATAAATTGAATTTAAAACCATCAAATCAAAACGAGAAAAAGAGGGAAAAAGAAAAGATACACGGCGGTTACTATAAGAATAATGGCCCGCAGACTGCGACGATCGTGCTCTGGGAGCGTAATAAGCGCCGGTAGTTCGACCTCGGCCACGATCCATGACTGGTTCAAGACAAGTTTTGGCGGGAAAAAGAAAAAAAATGGAAGGATTCTTTGGGGTTTATGCAGAGAAAAATTGCAATTAAAATAGCAAATACAAATTCTAAAAAAAAAAACTCAGAGATGATCATGTGATTTGCAGGTTTGATAATTTGAAAAGATTGAAGAACCGAAAGCGAAAGGTCGAGTCTTTATAAAGAAAGTGAAGGAGAAGAAGGAAGTTTTACAGTCAGTTCGGCTTTTCACTTTTCAAGTAGGGTTTATTCACATTCCGTCTTACAGTCGGTGAAATAATTATTACCTGTTGTCTTTTATTAAAATCCTTAAATTTATTTTCTATGCGTAAAATTTTTATCCTAGAAAAATTTTTAAACCTCTTTTATAACAATCAAAATACAGTATAATAGCAATATATCGCTATATGATAAAAAAATTAAAAAAAATTAATTCTACCTTATTATTTATTTTTATGTATGAGAAATTAATAATAAAATAGATAATTTGTCTGTTAAAAACATAATTTTAGATTATTAAAAAATATAAATGAGAAATAAGATGAAATTAATTTTTTTACTATATGATAGTACATTGTTACTATCTCATGCTCTAGTTGCTAAAAAAAGTATAAAAAATTTTATCAAAATAAAATTTAAAATAAAATTTAAAAATTTTAATTGGATAAGATAGAAAATAAAGATGATTTGTGTAATTAAGCTCTATTTAGTTTTTTTTTTTTTGTAAAATATATATTATTTGTCAATCTATTTTTAAATTTTTTATTTTATTTCAAAAATATGTTCATTTTATTTTAATTTTTTTATTATTTTTTATCAAAATATATGTACTTTATTAAATTATTATTTTCCATAAAATGATAAGAAATCACCTAAAGTGATCTCTTCTTAAATGCACTGGTATTTTTCTTTTACTCTTATTAATCTTAACTAACTCAAAATTAACTAAAATACCCTTAATCTTAAAAAAATAAAAACTATCAGCTCTCTTTTATCCTCTCTCTCATTTCACATCTTATCAACTTCTATTTTTCTTTCTTTTCATTTTCTCTCTTATTCTCTAAGATTTTACGATCCAAAACTAAATAATATTTAGATTTTTCATCAAACTTTGATTTTATCCATCAGCTTCTTTATTGCAACAGGTAAATTTTTAATTTTTTTTACTATATTTGAGTGCAGTTAACGTTTAATGTGTTCTTCAATATTTAAATTTAATTTTAGATTTTATTATGATTTGATAATAAATGTTCAGTTAAGACTGATTTATAAATTATTTACCATATTTGGGTGCAGTTAGTGATAGTTAGCGATAATTAGTGTTTAATGTATTTTTCAATATTTATAATTTAATTTTAAATTTTGTTATAATTTGATAATAAATGTTGAGTTAATACTCATTTATTGATTATTTGTTGTATTTGGGTACGGTTAATGACAATTAGCGACAGTTAGTATTTAATATGTTTTTCAATATTTGCGATTTAATTATTTGTTGTATTTGCTTTTTGAACAGTCAATATTATGAGATGTTTGTGGCTAAATTTGTTGAATTATGTATGACCTCAAGTTTCACTTTGTGGGATTGCAAAAAAGAGTACATGGATCAACTAAGATATACTACAATTTATTTTTCATGGGTTCATGCGGAAAACAAGAAAATGAATGACTATTATTCCAATTATGAGAAGTAATTTGACAAAAAAATAATTGTATATACAATTATGTATTTTATTAGTTTTTAGATATTGGATTTATGTTAATGTTAATGGTGAATGTATCGGAATTTGATCCTTCATTAAATGATATATCTATCAGAATTTGATTTTGATATGTTTGAGTCGATGTATAGGCAATAAAGACGTTACTAACTTTTACTGACTGTAACTAACTATGATTAACTGCGCACTAACTTTAACGAATTTAATTTTAAAACATTCAATGATCCTCCCTTAGATGATATATTTACCAAGAGTTAGTTTTAATATGTGTTTGAATCAGTTTGTATGCATGTGAAAAGTCATTAAGTAAATAATCAGTGGCTATCACTAACTATGACTAACTCCACACTAACTTTGATAAAATTTATTTCTAGATACTCCGTGATCCTTTGTTAGATGGTATATGTATCAGAATTTGATTTTAATATGTTTGAGTCAGTGTATAGACAACAAAGACGTTACTAACTTTTCACTAACTGTAACTAACTGTGCAACAAATTTGACAAACTTAATTTTTAAATATTCAATGATCCTCCCAACAAGAGAGAAGCCAAGAGACATAGTTCAAAAAAATAAATAAATAAATAAGGGAAGCCAAGAGATACAAGAACTGAGGAAGCAGCAATAGACACGAAAAATTTGTCTAAAAAACTACAAGAAACAGACTTGATCACCACTTGGTTTGGATTTGAAATGGCTGAAAACAAGGTTGGAAGAAGAGCCGGGAAAAAGGTCACCACAAGGAGGTTCACGCGCTTCACTCGCCGATGAGTGAACAATAGCTCTAAAAGCTTTAGTCGGGGGGTGAGCTCACATCGGTCGACGTCCGGTGATACCATGTTGGTCTTAACATGGTCGTTCTTCCTAGGTGGGCTGTGAGCACTGGTGGATAATGTTTGAGGGCAAAAATCTACTTTATCAACTAAAACTCTACTACCCTTTGAGAAGAAAACCTAACATGGGTTTTTAAGCTCTAATGAAAAAAACCTAACATGGATTTTTAAGCTTTGATATCATGTTGATTTTAGTAAAAACTTTCTAATAGTTTATTGATTTTCAGTATAATTTTCAACAAATAATAGAATGATATTTATACAAATTATAACATATCTATATATTAAATAAAACTACTAACTACAAACTAGTATATTTATGCCTAACAGCTAACAATTAACTATTATCTACCAACAGAAAATATGATGGATACCATTAGCTATCTGCCTAAATAGCAAAAACAATAAAGACAGGGGAATCAACCTCCCAATAATCATCCCAAATATAAATCAGTGACATTATCCCTTATAGCATTTTACCACAGTTTAAGAATCCATTTTCAGTTCCACTTGAACATTTGAAAGCTGCGGACACTTCAATCATGCACATTCTACATTGAAAATATTGATAAGATGCATAGTGTAAAATTTGCAAGGTGGACTAGCGGTGTTCGAAAACTTGCAGTCCGAAAAGCCTATAATAGGGTTAGGCAGCGGGCTTCAGACTTCGGGTGGAAGTTAAAAATCCTCGGGTCTGCCTGACCCAGCTTGAGGGGTTTAATTTTTTTAAATATTTTATTAAAAATATATATTTTAATAATTTAAATTTCATATAAAAATATTTTGAAAATTTTAAATATTATATGTATTTCATAATGCTTGGGACTCTTAAAAATTTAATCGATGAAAAACAATTTATGTATTTTATGTATTTTTTACTTGAATAATAAAATAACTAAATAATTATATAATTTGATTATCATAAATATTGATATAATAATTTATATATTACTAGATATAATTTGGTATAATAAATTTTTAAAGTAATATTTAAAAAAGTAATATTTATAGATAAATTTTATTAAAATTTTAAAAAAAATAAATTTTGTTCTTAAAAAAAAATCTGTTCGGCCGGCCCGACCTTAAGCCCAATCCAATTAGACCCGAAATAGCGCGGCCGACTGAGCTTAGAGATGAACCACATAGTACACTTTGTAGTACAAATAATTTTTTGACCAGGCTACAGATTAGAGTGAATTCCGGTTCAATTCAGCCCAAAACGGCACTTGCAAATTGCAAGAAGATAAAGACAGAAGATGAGAAGATGCCATACGCAACTTCAATTTATTTTTCCTCTCTAAACTTTATTTTTTAGTCACATTAGATCTAGTCCGTTTCTGTACATATTTATCATTCACTGCAGAAATCTTGATGAACAAAACTTTGTTATCTTGTGGGGATTTCACTTATCTTTCTAGGTATGTTGATTTTCTTATGAGCTTTAATGCAGTTAATTTCTTAATGGGGTTATCTTATTTTTATGGTTGTATTGACACTGATTCCTTTTTTAGTGCTTCTTAGATCTTTACTGTCGGTAAATCATATGGAGGCAAAAACAGAATTGTTCTTGAGATGTATCAGAATTCACAGATTCACCAATCTAAAAATGATATCTTTTGCTTTACAAAGTTTAGCTGAGTTATTTGTCAACTGTTATGATGCATATGTCCTTTCCAGGAAAAGCAATACCTTGTCAATGGCAAATTTTTGACATTATGCTTAGAAGTATATACCATTTTCACTTAAATTTCATTTTATTCAAATATAAAGGTAATGCAAAAAAATGGGATTTCTTGTATATTATACATGAAAGTGGAATTCTATCGATGGAATTGCATTTCGTTTCTGGTCTTCAGAGTAAATTAAATATGGAACCGGAGAACTTTTGCAAGTTGAATTTCTGTTTTCAATAGTCTGTTTTCTCCTTTGTACTTTAGCAAGCGCCTGCAGATTAAAGTTTTAGCTAGATGAGAATCTACATGCCTTTATCTCAAGTAGTTTGAGGATGAAGCCATGAACTTTGGGATATTTAACAATAGAATATGAGCATTCTTGAGTTGTCATAATTATTTGGAGCATAATTTACTGAAATTTATTGCAGGTTTAGATGGAAGCTGAACCAGTGAATGTGAATGAGTTCCAAATATTGGCTAAGCAAGTTCTTCCGAAAATGCACTATGACTTCTATGCTGGGGGAGCAGAGGACCAGTATACACTAAAAGAGAATGTGGAAGCATTTCAAAGAATTTTGTAAGACTTAAAAACTTTTTATGTTTAAGGCAGAAAAAAAGACGCTGCCTTTTACTAAAAAGTAAGTTAATATGGTTTCCCAGGTTTCGGCCTAGAGTTCTTGTGGATGTTGGCAGAATAACAATGTCTACTACTATATTGGGCTACACTATCTCAGCTCCTATTCTGATAGCTCCGACTGCTATGCATAAGCTAGCACATCCTGAAGGTCTTAAATTCCTATGCTCTGAAGCATTCTTATTGTGTGTATTTTATATACTGATTCAGCTGCTGTCTCATTGCCTCAGGAGAAATTGCTACTGCTAGAGCAGCAGCTTCATTCAACATTATAATGGTATTCACATAAAAGACTTTGAGCTAGTTTCTTCCTTTTGCTGCTTGAACAATGACTTGTTTTTCATTTCAGACTCTATCCTTCTCTGCAACGTGCAGTCTGGAAGAGGTTGCCGCCAGCTGCAATGCTGTTCGGTTCTTCCAATTATATGTACCTGGCATTTTCTTGACTTCTTTTTTTTAATTTCCTAAGTGATAGATTCTTTTCTCACTCGCAAATTGTAATATCGTTGAATGAGCAAACTATGAGCAAGTGGTATTCATCTGTTGTTAGGTGTATAGACAACGCGATATAGCTGCTACCTTAGTGCAGAGAGCTGAAAGGAATGGATATAAGGCTATAGTCCTAACAGTGGACACTCCAAGGCTCGGTCGAAGAGAAGCAGATATAAAGAATAAGTAGATGCCTTTTCCTCATCTTGCATTCTATTTGCACACAGTTCCAAGGCTTGGCCAATATACATTCTCATTTCATATTAACATAACTGTGATAACTTCTGCAGACTGATTGTACCTCAGATGAAGAATCTGGAGGGTCTATTATCAACAGAAATTGTATCTGTGAGTAATGAGCACAATGAAACCTGCTTATAATGAATCTGCTCAAGGAGTATTATTTTCACATAATGAATTTTTCAGGACAAAGGTTCAAGCTTAGAAGCTTATGCCAATGAAACCTTTGATCCTTCTTTGAGTTGGAAGGTATAGACCAGTACATAACTCTTTTACCTTAGTTGTAGTAATATACTGTTAGTTAGCCAATTGATTACTATGTTTGTGCTCTTATTGATTTCAAGGTTGGCCTTGACAAACAATACAGTCAATATCTCTGCTTGATGTTGCTTATATTGATTTCGTTAGTGAAAATTTCCATTTCAGGATATAGGATGGTTGAAATCTATTACAAACTTGCCAATTCTGATCAAGGGGGTACTCCGTGGTGAAGATGGTAAAACCAAAGCAGATTTTGATGATATTTGCTCCTCTGCATTTCTTTTTCTTTGTAGTCTAAAACAAAAAAAATAACTTATCCTTTGCCAATTCTTAAGGCTTTTCCAAGAAATTTTTGTTTATTGTTTCAGTCAATATCAGAAACCAGATATTTGAGTACTTTTGTTAACAAAAAACTTTTTATCTTCCCTTCATCTCTTTCGTTCTGTTAGTGAAGCTACACTTACTAGCTAGTTATTAGAAGAGTACTTTTTGAGAGTGCATATGCCTTTTGGTTCGTTCCATGTTCAAATAGCCTGACAGGCACTTCATGTATTATATCATTGGCAGCAATGAAGGCCATGGAGGTTGGTGTTGCAGGAATTATTGTCTCCAATCACGGAGCTCGCCAGCTAGATTATGCTCCTGCCACAATTTCTGTTCTGGAAGAGGTAACTCAATTTTATAGAATCTAATTATGTGTATGTTCCACATAGTTACCTGGAACACAGTACGTCTCGGGTAATGGTATGAGTACGGATACATAATACGCTATTTATTTTAAAATGGAATACGCTGGGGATAGGCTTAGTGGGTATGCTAATTTAAATTGCGATGTGTGAATTATTTATATTCGGGTCATTAAGCTTATAAAAATTTATATATTTCTCAAAAAAAAAGTAAAAATTTATACATAGAATAATTTTAGAATGTTTATTATATTAAAATTTACATAAAAAATTAAATTGATAAAACTTCATAAATATGATTTGTGAAATTCTTAATAGTTTCTCAATAATCATTTAACTCTTCATATTCTTCTTAATGATTTTTAATTATAATTATAGCAAAATTGTGTTTTATTTAAGAGAAGTCTAACTAGTAATTAATTATTTGATGGGAATGAGATAAAGTTTACAGTTGTATTTATTTTTACAGCTGTAACACAAATCACAAGGAAAATATTTTTATTTTGACAGCTGTATCACACAACTCATTAGAAAAATGTCTCTTCTTCTTATCTTTCATTCTTCTTCGCCATACGACGATAATTTAAATAGGAATTCCACTTCTAGAGTACTGAAACGCGTTTCAGCACGTTTGGGATCGCCAGAGTACCGTGAATTGGAACGTAAATCCCAGTTCGCGGTGCTGGGGGGGGGGGGGTTTGAGCGAATTAGGTAACTATCCACTGTTCAAAAAAATCAATTGTTAAGGAAATTATACTTATTTAAGCCCTACATTTGAGTCCTGGAATTGCAGGTTGTTGATGCTGTTAGAGGGAAAGTTCCTGTTCTGCTTGACGGAGGAGTCCGGCGGGGAACAGACATTTTCAAGGCATTGGCACTTGGTGCACAAGCAGTCCTTGTAAGCTTGATCACTGTATTAAATTTTCACATCATCCAAATGAAAAGATATTGCAGTGAACTTAGACTACTCTACTGTGGGTCTGTTTGACATTATTATTTGAACTGTTTTGAGAAAAGTACTATGTTTGAAAATGTAAAATTAGTACTTTTTCAGGAAAGCAGTTCAACCTTAACATCAAAGGTGGTAACAGATATGTTGCTGTAGGTTGGAAGGCCTGTTGTCTTTGGGCTGGCAGTGAAGGGAGAAAATGGAGTAAGACAGGTGCTGAAAATGCTCAAGGATGAGCTTGAACTAACCATGGCCCTTTCTGGCTGTCCTAGTTTGAAAGATATTACTAGAACCCATGTGAGGACTGAGCATGTGAGACTCCAAGCCATGCTTTAGTGCTGTAACAAAGAAAATTAGTGAAGTGGACGCCAAGTTCTTCATCTATTTTTTTTTTTAATGAAATTTACAAAACATCTATAAGGGAATTCATTCCCTCATTGATTATCTTGCAATATTCAGTTGGTTATATATTATATAAAATGTTAAATATTAAATGATCTTCTAGATTTACAAAGATCATAAGGCAATGCTTGGTAGAAGGGAAAGTTGAAAATTTTCTGAAGAACTGTATTTTAAAATTTTATAGTAACTTAAAAGATTTTAACTTCAATATTTTTAGCAGACTGAGGAAAAATCTCAAAAAAAAAAAAGGCATTTACAACCTCCTTAATGTAAGAAAATCAAACACCCAGCAGAAACCTCCATTTCTGGGCCACCATGACAAAAAGAATATAAAAAGAATCAGATTAAATAAAAAAACATATACAAGGGAATTCATTCCCTCATTGATTATCTTACAATATTCATTTGGTTATATATTATATAAAATGTTAAATGATCTCTTAGATTTACAAAGATTATAAGGTAATGTTTGGTAAAATCTCTTAGATTTACAAAGATTATAAGGTAATGTTTGGTAAGATAATAAATAACCAAATGAATATAAAAAGAATCAGATTAAATAAAAAAAAGAACATTATTTGCTTATTATCGTTACTTTATGTAGCAGGTACAAAATGGATATTTAAATAACAAGTGGAATCAACGTAGTGAAATTATATTATAAACAATATTGATGGTGACAAAAAGAGAAAAATGTTAGCCATACGATCTGATCTGTCCGTATTTGTCAATAATGATAAGGCTAGAACATTGACCAATAATAATAAAACCGTTAGATGTGTGGAGATTTCTTCTTTTATTGGTATGTTTAACTTGTACTCAACTTAATTGCTTTATCATCTTGTAAACTTGAATTCAGGTAATTTCTTGATGGCTTTATCATGTTTTAGTTTATGGTTTTATTAGCACTGATTCAATGTTTGGTGTCTTTAATGTTGTTATATGGAGTGTTGTAACTCAATCACAATGTCACACACGGGCACTTTCCTGGAAAATGATATCTTTTGTTTAACAAAGTTAAAAGTAAATGTTTTACAATGATAAGTCTGAGTGGATTGGATTCAGTAATTATGAACTGAGCACCAATCCTGGCAAGAATTTCTGCAGATTTTAAGGACTTTCAGAAAGTTGAATTTTGAATATAGATCTCCATTCTCTAGCTTTTTAATCATTTTGTGGATGAAGCTACTGTAGATGAAAATTTGAACTACCTTGAGGCATTTTTGCAATGGAATTGTGGAGCTTGTGCTTTTGCCTGTTGTTGATATTCATCAAACATTGTTTATTAAAGAGGAAGATATCTAATTTCTATGTTTCCAGGTAAAATGTCAGCTGAACCAGTTAATGTAAATGAGTTCCAAGTTTTGGCGAAGCAAATCCTCCCAAAAATGTACTATGACTTCTATGCTGGGCGAGCAGAGGACCAGTATACACTAAAACAGAATGTGGAAGCTTTTCAAAGAATTACGTAATTTTTTGAACTTGTTATGCTTAATATAGAAAAAGAGACGACACCTTTTATTAAGCAATACTTTTAATCTTCTCAGGTTTTGGCCAAGAGTTCTTGTGGATGTTAGCAGAATAACAATGTCTACTACTATATTGGGTTACACTATCTCAACACCTATTCTGATAGCTCCAACCGCTATGCATAAGCTAGCACATCCTGAAGGTCTTTAGTCTAAATAATGAATTTGTAATTGTATTTGTTTCACATTCTGATTTCAATAGCTTTTCTGTTCTGATTACCCCAGGAGAGGTTGCTACTGCTAGAGCAGCAGCTGCATGCAACACCATAATGGTATTCCTGCAATACATGTTAAGCTTTTTTTTTTTCGCTTTTCTTCTTTACTTTTGTTTTGGCTTATTATGCTATGACAGGTTCGAACATACAATTTCATCATCCTACAGAGCTAAAGCTCGTTTCTTATTTGTAACTAGTTTATCTTACTTTAGGTGCATGAATAATGACTTACCTTTTCATTTTTAGGTTGTATCCTACTCTGCTAACTGCAGTCTGGAGGAGATTGCTACTAGCTGCAATGCTGTTCGGTTCTTTCAATTATATGTATTCTGCTTTTTCTCAAATCTTTTTCATTTTATAAGAGAATAATTTTCCGGCCTTATTCTAATAATATGTAGGTTTCCATATGTGGTTAGGTATATAAAAGATGTGATATAGCTGCAAACATGGTGCAAAGGGCTGCAAGGAATGGATATAAGGCCATTGTCCTAACAGCAGACTCTCCAAGAATCTGTAGAAGAGAAGCAGACACAAAGAATAAGTGCATATTATGTCTTCCTTTTTCTTTCTACTTATGCATACAGATATTTGATATCTGGAGTTTCACTTTGTATATTATATGGATGATCCAATCCACAAAGACCATTCTTATACATTGTTTGGTTAAGCTAATTGACATATCAAGAATGCTACCAAAATATCAGTCAGCAATCTCTTAACTGGACTTGATACCCTTTGTTTTAATATGATATGAACATAATGCTACAAATTCTCCAGATTCGTTTTACCTCCACGGGGTAATGTGAAGGGTCTCTTATCATCATCTGAAGCTGCAAAAGTAATAGTTGAAATGGACACTGAGAATGCTTTTTTGAATCAGTAATCTGCAAAAGAAGTTACATTTCTATGTCATAAATCTGCAGGAAAAAGGCTTAAACGAAGCTTTCATTAACCAAGTTTTTGATGCTTCTTTATGTTGAAAGGTATGTATGAACAAGCAAATAACTCTTTAGTTTGGACTCCAAATCAATTCATTGGTGCTCATACCAGTAAAAATCTTTCTTCCAGGATATACAATGGTTGAAATCTCTTACAAACTTGCCAATTCTGATAAAGGGCGTACTCACTCGCGAAGATGGTAAAATGGGATCAGCTTATAATGATATTTGCATTCACTCGTATATTTTTTTTCTCTGTAGTCTAGGTCCTACATTTCTCCAACTTTAAGGATGACAAGGAGTTATTTTTATTTGCAGCCATAAAGGCCGAGGAAGTTGGTGTTTCAGGAATTATTGTCTCTAATCATGGAGGTCGCCAGCTAGATTATGCTCCTCCAACAATTTCTGTTTTGGAAGAGATGTCTTGCTATTTACATGCTCTTTTTCTTGAAAATTCAATTGTCAAATAAAAATACTCATTTTTTTTGACATTTAAATACATTCTGTAAAAGGGAAATCGATCCTAAATATGTTATATAGGAAAATACACTAAATAAGTACTAATTTAATTGCAGGTTGCTAATGCTGTTAAAGGGAAAATTCCAGTTCTTTTTGACGGAGGAGTAAGGCGCGGAACAGATGTTTTCAAGGCATTACCACTTGGTGCACAAGCAGTTCTTGTAAGTTTGATCACTTAGTATTGGATTTTTCACATCATCTAAATGAAATAATCTTACACGAACTTAAGAATTTTAAAAAAAATCTTATGATATAAACTTAAAATCATTAATTGCAGGTTGGAAGGCCTGTTGTGTTTGGACTGGCAGTGAAAGGAGAAAATGGAGTAGACAAGTAATAGAAATGCTGAAGAATGAGCTTGAACTCACCATGGCCCTTTCTGGATGTTCCGGTCTGAAAGATATAACTAAAAACCATGTCAAGACTGAGAGTGATAGACTCCAATCCATGCTCTAAAAACTTTTTTTTTGTGTAGCAAATAGTTGAATGCTTCAAATACACCGAGACATAATGTTAATAAAATGTCAAAAATGAAGGTGTCTAACTTAAGTAATGGTGGTAAAAAATGGAGGTGCCTAACTTAAGTGATAGTGGTAAAAAATGGAGGTGTCTAACTTAGGTAAAAGAGATACCTAACCTTTGACAAATCTCACCAACCATTATGTTCACATGTTATAATTTTCTTATATAAATGGCCCTTTGACCATTGTTATGAATGAGAGAAAATTAGAGAGAATAGAAAGAAAATTAATAGAGAGGAAGATCAGAGCGGGTCAAGCAAAAATTAAGTCAAGTAATTTTTGTGCTATTGATCACGACTATTAGGAAATTTCTTTAAAAGAATTTCTGTTAAAATTCTTGGGGATAATTGGGTGTGAGGTGGGAGTGTGTTGTAAACACGATGTATTTTTCTCCTTAATAGAAGTCTACAGCAGCTCCGGAGATGTAGGCATAATTGGTCGAACTCCGTTATCAAATTGCGTGTTACTATTCCGCATTTATTTTTCGCTTTTCTACTAGTTTGGTTTAAGGGAAATAGAGTAATAATATTCTTTTCCCAACAACTGGTACCAGAGCCAAGGTTCGGAATCCGGCAAAAGTACTATTTATCAGTACGAGATACTATTCACTGTCGGAATTTTTTTTGGGAATCCAGATTCGAGTGGAAGCGATGGCCACAGATGAAGGAAAAGTGAGAATTGAAAAGTTTGATGGTACGGACTTTGGCTTTTGGAAGATGCAAATTGAAGATTATTTGTATCAGAAAAAGCTGTATCAACCTCTTTCACAGACGAAACCAGAAGGCATGAAAGAAGAAGATTGGAACCTTCTCGACAGATAAGCCCTTGGAGTTATTAGATTAACATTATCCCTTAATGTTACTTTCAACATAGCTAAGGAAAAGACCACGGCAGGTCTTATGGCGGCTCTCTCTAGCATGTATGAAAAGCCATCGGCCGCAAATAAAGTTCACTTGATGAGGCGGTTATTTAATTTACGAATGGCAGAAGGGGCATCGGTGACCCAACATCTGAATGAACTCAACACAGTCACAACCCAGTTGAGTTCAGTGGAAATTGAGTTCGATGATGAAGTTCGGGCTTTAATTCTCTTATCATCTCTACCAGACAGTTGGAGTGCTACCGTTACAGCGGTCAGCAGTTCGTCGGGAAATACCAAATTAAAATTTAACGATGTACGAGATCTGGTATTGAGTGAAGAAATTCGGCGAAGAGAATCAGGAGAAGCATCAACCTCTTCAGCTCTACACACAGAGTCTAGAGGGAGAACTTTAGACAGAAACTCAGACTCCGGTAGATCAAGATCTAGAAGGGGCAAATCTAGATCAGGAAAGAAAGATTTCAAGTGTTATAATTGTGGCAAGAAGGGTCACTTTAAGAATGATTGCTGAGCTCCGAAGAAAGATACCGGCGCACAGAAATCTGTAAACGTGACCAAGGATGCAGGCGATGCTATGACTATAAGCATTAACAGTACGATTGAATCATGGATCTTGGATTCAGGGGCATCTTTTCACTCCACTCCATGCTGAGAAATCATGGAGAACTATGTCAGTGGTGATTTTGGAAAGGTTCATCTAGCCGATGATGAAACCTTGAAGATCATAGGAAAAGGAGATGTCAAATTAAAGTTGCCAAATGGGACTGCCTGGAAGCTGCAAGGAGTGAGACATATTTCTGGTCTCAAAAGGAATTTGATCTCTGTGGGACAACTTGATGAAGAAGGTTATTGTACGAACTTCACAGATTGTGAATGAAAAATTACCAAAGGAGCACTTGTCATTGCTCGTGGTAAGAAGACTGGTAGTCTCTATGTAACCTCAAACATAGAGAACATCATCGCAGTAGCGGATGCTGATTCAAATCTATGGCACCAGAGGCTTGGCCATATGAGCGAGAAAGGGATGAAGGCACTTCTATCAAAGGAAAAGTTGCCAGAACTTAAAAATGTAGATGTCGGTCTATGTGAAGACTGCATCTTTAGGAAACAAAAGAAGGTCAGTTTCACAAAAACTAGCAAGACACCCCAGGTAGAAAAGCTCGAGTTGGTACATACCGATGTATGGGGACCATCTCCAGTTTCATCTCTTGCAGGCTCATTGTATTACGTCACCTTCATTGATGATTCAACAAGAAAGGTATGGGTGTATTTTCTGAAAAAGAAATCATAAGTCTTTGATACATTCAAAAAATGGAAAGCCATGGTGGAAAATGAAACTGGCTTGAAAGTCAAGCGATTGAGGTCTGACAATGGAGGGGAGTACAGAGATAGAAGGTTCAAAGAATTTTGCGCAAGCAGCGGAATCAAGATGGAAAAAACAGTTCCTATAACACCGCAGCAAAATGGCATAGCTGGGCTCATGAACAGAACTCTGAATGAACGTGCTAGAAGCATGAGGATACACGCCGACTTGCCCAAGAATTTATGGGCTGAATCTGTCAATACCGCGGCCTACCTGATCAACCGTGGGCCTTCAGTGCCTTTGGATGGTGAAATACCAGAGGAAGCATGGAGCAAAAAAGAGGTAAACTTTTCACACTTAAGAGTGTTTGGTTGTATCTCTTACATACATAGAGATTCTGCTGGAAGAAGTAAACTTGATGCCAAGTCTAAAAAATGTGTCTTTGTTGGATATGGTGGTGATGAGTTCGGTTACCGGTTTTGGGATTATAAAAATCGAATGATCGTAAGAAGCCGAGATGTCATATTCAATGAGAATGTGATGTACAAAGATAGGCTAACAGCAGAATCAAGCAGCTCCAAGATAGATGCTGAAAATAAGGAATTTGCTGAGTTCGAGGAGATTTCTGAAAATGATGTTCAGAATAGTCCTGAAGCAGAGGAGCCAAGCATGCCGGAATTGAGACGCTCCTCCAGAATTCCTAGACAAACCCAACGTTACTCGCCTTCTTTGCATTACTTGTTGCTGACAGACAATGGTGAACCAGAGTGCTACGATGAAGCAATGGAAGTGAAAGATTCAGTAAAGTGGGAGTTTGCTATGAAAGATGAGATGGACTCACTCATGTCAAATCAGACATGGGAATTAGTTGAACTACCACAAGGCAAGAAAGCACTCCACAACAAGTGGATTTACAGGATCAAAGAAGAGTATGATGGGAGTAGACGTCATAAAGCAAGATTGGTTGTAAAAGGTTTTCAGCAAAAGGAAGGTGTTGACTATACTGAAATTTTTTCTCCAGTCGTAAAGCTTACGACAATCAGACTGGTGTTGAAAATAGTAGCTGCAAAGAATTTACATCTTGAACAGTTAGATGTAAAGACAACATTCCTTCATGGAGATTTGGAGGAAGATATCTATATGAAGCAGCCAGAAGACTTCATTAAGGCAGGCAAGACAAACCTAGTGTGTAGGTTGAAAAAGAGTTTGTATAGTTTGAAATAAGTTCCTAGACAGTGGTACAAGAAGTTTGATAGCTTTATGGGCAGCAACGATTTCACAAGATGCCAAGCAGATCATTGTTACTACATTAAGAAGTTTGACAGTAACTTTATTATTTTATTGTTATACGTTGATGACATGCTCGTTGCAGGTTCAAACATGCAAGAAATTAAAATTTTAAAGCAGAAATTGTCAAAACAGTTTGCATTGAAAGATCGGGGTGCTGCAAAGCAGATTCTTGGAATGAGGATCAAGAAAGACACGAAATCCGGGACTTTGATGTTATCACAGGCTGAGTATATCACCAAAGTACTAGTCAGATTCAACATGCAAGATGCTAAACCAGTGAGCACACCTTTAGGTGTTCATTTCAGACTCTCCAAAGAACAGTCACTGAAGACGGAGGAGGAACGTGCACACATGACAATGGTGTCGTATGCCTCAGCAATTGGGAGTTTGATGTATGCCATGGTTTGTACCAGGCCAGATATTGCTCAAGCAGTGGGAGCTGTTAGCAGGTACATGAATAATCCAGGCAAGGTACACTGGGAAGCAGTCAATTGGATCCTCAGATATCTTCGGGGTACCACAGATAAGGCACTTTGTTTTCAAGGTGGAGATACGACACTAGCAAGCTATGTGGATGCTGACTTAGCCAGAAATGTCGATGTCAGAAAGAGCACTACAGGGTATGTCTATACTCTAGGAGGTACCGCAGTGAGCTGGGTCTCTCAACTACAGAAGATAGTTGCTCTCTCCACAACTGAAGCAAAATATGTCGCTGTCACGGAAGCCAGCAAGGAGATGATATGGCTCCAAAGTTTCTTGGAAGAACTAGGCAAGAAACAAGAAAACAATGTTTTGCATTGCGACAGTCAAAGTGCCATACATCTAGCGAAGAATCCATCTTTTCATGCCAAAACGAAGCACATACAGTTGCGATATCACTTTATCCGGTTACTTCTGGAAGATGGAATTTTGAAACTTGAGAAGATCAGTGGAACTCAAAATCCAGCAGACATATTAACGAAGACGGTGTCGACTGACAAACTGAAGCTGTGTTCAGCTTCAGTTGGCCTGCAATAGAAGTAGATCGTAGAAGAGCTGTTGCATAGATTGAAGTGTGAAGACAGATTGAAATCAGTCTTCAACTGAGAGATTGTTAATAAAATATCAAAAATGGAGGTGCCTAACTTAAGTAATGGTGGTAAAAAATGGAGGTGCTTAACTTAAGTGATGGTGGTAAAAAATGGAGGTGCCTAACTTAAGTGATAGTGGTAAAAAATGGAGGTGTCTAACTTAGGTAAAAGAGATACCTAACCTTTGACAAATCTCATCAACCATTATGTTCACATGATATAATTTTCTTATATAAATGGCCCTTTGGCCATTGTTATGAATGAGAGAAAATTAGAAAGAATAGAAAGAAAATTAATAGAGAGGAAGATCAGAGCGGATCAAGCAAAAATTAAGTCAAGTAATTTTTATGCTCTTGATCACGTCTATTAGGAAATTTCTTTAAAAGAATTTCTATTAAAATTCTTGGGGATAATTGGGTGTGAGGTGGGAGTGTTTGTAAACACGGTGTATTTTTCTCCTTAATAGAAGTCTGCAGCAGCTCCGGAGACGTAGGCATAATTGGCCGAACTCTGTTATCAAATTGCGTGTTGCTATTCCGCATTTATTTTTCGCTTTCCTACTAGTCTAGTTTAAGAGAAATAGAATGATAATATTCATTTCCCAACACATAACCTATCAGTGAATGCACATTCTCCCAAGTCTATCATCCTGGATGGATTCTTACACCTCATATTAATGGTTGAATGCTTCAAAGAGGAAAAAAAAATAAAACAAGTATTGTTAAATTGCATGCATGTCTGCTTGGACTACTAGCATAACATGAATTGCAAGAGTGGTCTTAAAAGGCTTCAATAGCTTGGACTGACTTTATAGTGGAAGTGTCGAACTTGTGACATTTGAACTTTTTGATATAGCTCCATTTTGACTAAATGTTCTAATTTTTTTTTTTTTAATCTTTAGAACCTCTTTTATTTTTTCAACGTGGGTATTCCCAACAAAAACGCCCTCTATTACATCAAGAGAGTGGGAAATGTCACTGGCCCCTCCCCTGGTTCCGTCCCTGCCCTTAAGTTTCATTAGCTGACTACATTGAGTGCATATCTTATAATATTATACTGCATAAAAGTTTGACAATTTTTTTTCTCCTGATAAAAAGAACTTAATAAACAAATTTATTTTAAATTTTGAGTATTTTTATGGTTATATTACATTTTTCATCAATTCTATTTCAATATTTAAGTTCATCTTTAAATTTATTATTATATAATAGTTGTAGTTTCATTTAAATTTCAGTTGAAGGTAAATGAATTTTTTAATTTCATTAATTTTATTACTAGTAGTTTACTAAATGCACAAAATTTGAAAGATTAAATTGATAGTACTGAGATGATATAGTAAGTTCTAAAGTCAATTTTACTTTTACTCTTTAAATTATTACGAAAGTAATGTTTATTACTATTTTCAATTTAATTTTATAGTGTAATTCAAACTAAGCTTTAAAATTGGATGATATAAACAAAAGTATAAATTACAAAAACATGCTTAATTAAGGAGAAATTTACGTATTAAGCTTTAAAAAAAAGGCAAAAGTTTGTTGTTGAAGGTTTTTAAAGAAAAAATTTCACCATATCACATTTTTTTTAAAAAAAAGTCACTGTTTTAGTAATATTTTTAATATATTAAATATATCCTAGGTAAATATCTTAAAGTGAAGTGTATTTTTATATGTTACATATATATTAAATATACATTCTAAAAGTGTCATGACCCTAGAATATAATGCTTAATTAAATAAGAATTTATTAATTATATTAGATTTATATTAGTTGTCATTATTACCTCATCATTAGTATTAAATTCTAGAAGATTCTCAAATTAGTTATATATGTAGGCAAAAATATGTAATACATATATGATTGAGGAAATATAACCATTTTCTCTCTAATCTACCTCTCGTTCTCTCTCTCTCTCTCAATATTTCTCTTCTTCCTTTCTTATCCTCTTCGCTCCCTTCTTCTTCCTCTGCTTCTCTTATTCGTCTTCTGCCATTCATTCTCTGTTTTTTTAGTCAGGTGCATGACATAAAGAAAGATACTTTTGAAATTAAAATTTTGAAAAATTATATTTTTGAAAGGAAAAAAAAAGTATATTTTAAAATTAATTTTGTTTTTTTGGTATTTTTGAAGAAATTTCTTGTTTAAATGGGTTCCTCTGGCCCATTCCTCGATATTAGGCTCACATCAGCCCAGCCAATAAAACGACAACGTGACCGTAAGCAAGCGCTGCAACCCATGGTCCCATACCAAAGAAACAGTCTTCTCAATGTCGGCGAAATTGAGAATGGAGTAATCAAATCATTAATGTTTTGTTTGATTACTAATTTGCAATTAAATTTAATTTAATGAAGTAAATGAGTAGAAAATAAAAGAAAAGAAAAGAAATTTAATTTTTTTAATGGGTTCAGTAATTTTAATTTAAACAATAAGAGGAATGAATTTTTTTTTTATATAATTTAAATAAATAAATAATCCTATAAATATAATTTTATACTTTTTTATTATTTAAATGAACAATTATTTTGTTAATTTTAAAAAAATTATTTTTTAAAAAAATTATATTTATTTTTTCAATAAAACACACATAAACGATATAAATTGAAAAATATATTATTTCTTTTGCATTTCTTCTTCCCCGATTTTCAAAACGCAATATGTAAACTTGTTTATTACTTGCTTGCTCAGTCACTCACGTTTCTTTCTTACATAGTAGTTGTGATATAGATTTGTATTTGTACAGTAGTCTGATCTCAGCTTACTCAATCCTTTCAGGTTAAGAGACCCATTTCTTTACTCAGAACCCTTTCTCACTGTTTTAGCGGGTCCATATTTATAATTTATTTTAAGCTAAATAATTATAATTTTTTAAAATTTTATATATTACACTAGTTAATTTTTATATTTTTAATATTTTATTTTTTATTTTTTTATTTTTAAAAATTAAACTGTTTAGTCCTTCTGTTAATATTCTCATCCTAAAAATATTAGTCAACTACTTTGATATTATAAAATGATTTCTTTGCCCTTCCTTTATATATATATATATATATTTGTTATTTGTTAAGTCATGTTTATTTCTAATTTTATTTATATTTCTTACACATAATTTATTTTAATTTTATAAATATTATTAAAAGATAATTTTAAATAATATGAATAATATCTTTCATTATTTTACAGATAATACATATATATCATTTATTTTTTAAATAATATGAATAATATATTTTATTATTTTGCAGATGATCTATATATAAATAAAATTTAAAATAAAATAAACTTAACAAATAACAAAGAAAAATATATATAAAGAAAAAACAAAGAAGTTATTTTATAATAGCAAAATAGTTGACTAATGATTTTAGGATGAAAATATTGATAAAAGAATTAAACAGTTTAATTTTTTAAAAAAATACAGAGATGCAAAAATTAGATATTGAAAATACAGGGACTGACTAGTGTAATTTGTAAAATCTTAGAGACTTCATAACTATTTAGCCTTTATTTTATGGGGTCTGTTAAAGATATGCATGCTTCATTTACAACAAAAATTAAAATGCTATTTAAATTCAAAACATAAATCAAATAGTTTTTATTTAATATGTTAAATCAGTTTTTTTTATGAATTTGTTTAGGTTTTTTTGTTACTCAATTCATGTATAAATATGTCATTTGATAGAAATAAACTTGAGCCATTTTTTTAGCTCCATTAAAAAATTAACAGTGGTATCAGAGCTTCAATGATCTTTAAGGGACATGTTATGTCTCTATAAAAATACCCATAGCCATACGCAACCAAACGCTTCAATCATGTTTATAACCATAACTACAACTCATGATCACAATTACCACCAAACCCCACATTCATAATCATAATCATAATAAAAAAATATAACCAAGCACATATCAAATACAAATACAAAATGACCGGCATGTCATAAAACTATAACAAAATATAAAATGATGAAGACTGACATATCACAAAACTGCAACAAAATACAAAATGATGATGATCAATATGTCACAAAATTGTAACAAAATACAATATGATGAAAACCGAAATGTCTATAAACTGTAACACAAAAATAATAATGTGACTGATATCATGTCAATAAACTGCTAAAATATTATATTACAATGCTATGAGCTATGTGATTTTTTTGTTTTTAAAAATAAAAAAATAAAAAAAACCTTAATTATTATAGAGTGTTATCACCAAGGAGAAGCTTACCAACAATAATATAACAAGCTAAATATAAAGTCATACGAGAAGAGATTCAAATTTGCAACAAATGATGCAAGAAGGAGTGTTGAAGATATGCATGCCTCATTTACAGCAAAAATCAAGCAAAGATCAAAATGCCATTTAAATTCAAAGCATAAATCAAATAGTCTTTATTTAATATGTTAAATCAGTTTTTTATGGATTAGTTTAGATTTTTTTATTACTCAATTCATGTATAAATATGTCATTTGATAGAAATAAACTTGAGCCATTTTTTAGCTCTATTAAAAAACCAATAGGTTCTTTTGATCATGTTATTATTTTTGCTTTTTTTAAGTTGTGTTCTTGAATAACTTTAGAAATGTAAATGCATTTTCTTTTTTTTTCTTGCTGGCTTTGATTATTTTGAAGTATGTTCTTGCTTTGTCTTCTCGAATATTGATGCTTTTTTTGTGAAGAACAATGATCAAGTTCTTGATTCTTGATTGGTCTAAAGAACCATGAATAAGCATGTAACAAAAGAGTGAAATTTAGGAGTGTTTATAGGTAACTGTGATATGTCTTGAATCTTGAAGGGAGAACTCCTGGAAGGTTTTTTCTTTTTTCTTTTTTATTATTTAATAAATGGTTGTTCTTCTTCTTGTGATTTCCAAAAAAATTTTAGTGGTATTTGTAATACTAGATTCTAATCAATATAGATTATGTCTTGAATAACAAATTTACTTACTTAGTAACTAAAGGTTTAAGCATGATTGTTGAAGGATGCTACAATATAAGGAAATTCATGCTGTTAAGGTTTGACTATGTCGTAATTGAGTTGTCTAGTGTCACTATAATCACTATAAGATCTTGTGTGCCTTTTAGCTATATTTTTGCATTATCATATGAGTTCCTTATGGGTTTGGTGTGAATTGGTTGATATTCGATGATTCAAAACAAATGGGGAGTGAACTAGTGAAAGTTAATGAGTTTCAAGAGTTGGCCAAGCAAGCCCTTCCTAAAATGTACTATGATTACTATGTGTTGACTTTTGGCACCGTTTCTTTATCCCACATCGATGGGATAAGAAATTTGGAGGGAGAGTGAGAGTTATTTAAGAACTCCTCCCTCCTCCCATTTGGATCATCCCAATAGTGTACTCTTCTCCCACATATAAATAAAAGCGGGTTGATTGAGTGGTGCTCGGAGACTAGGCACATTGGCGGAACTTCGTTATCAAATTTTCGGGTGTGTTCTTTCCTTATCTCTTTTATTTATTCATCATTTATTTATTATTATTGTTGTTTCTTTTCAATTGTAGTATAGTATTCAATATTATTTATCGAGTTTATTTATAGTGTTTTATATTATTCATTTGGGTGTATTTTACTATTTATGTGTATTGTTCTGTTTGTATACATGAGTCTAAGTTGTGAAAATATATCGTGCATGTAAGTTCTGTCTAGGAGACTAAATTTTAAGTGGGATCATCTGTGACCCCTCCAGTCTTTTCTGAGAATTTACTTGGAATAGTAATTCTGTTTAGGAGACTATTGTCGCCTATTCTGGGAATTACTGAATCGGTTAAATTCACTAGCTGTTTATTTTAAAGAAAAAATTACCCAATTTTTTCAACAAGTAGTATCAGAGCCGAAGGTTCATTCTTGGTTTGTTTGTAATTTTGTTATATTGAATACTATATTTTGAGTCTGTAATGGCAATTGATGATCAAAAAATAAAGGAGACTACTGCAAATATATCACTAGGGACATCAGCTTCGCCGTCATCATGGTCGAGGATTCCGTTGTCAAGTTTGAAATTGGCGGTGAAGATATTTGATAGTACTGGCCATTTCAGCATGTGGCAAGGGGAGGTTTTGGACTCCCTTTTTCAGCATGGTCTTGACGTTGCCATTGAAGAAAATAAACCGGAGGACGTTGAAGATAAGGATTGGAGTATCATAAATCAATTGGCGTGCGAAATAATTCGGTCTTATCTATCCAGAGAGCAAAAGTATACTTTCAAGAACGAGACTTTCACACACAAATTGTGGAAGACATTGGAGGATAAATTTCTATAAAAAATTGTCAGAATAAACTCCTTATGAAGAAAAGGTTGTTCTGATTTGATTACCAACCAGGTATTACTATGAATGAACACATCACTTTGTTTAATCAATTAGTAGCAGACCTGTTGACTTTAGATGTAAAATTTGAAGATGAAGAGTTGGCTTTGATATTGTTATCATCCCTTCCCAATGAATTTGAACATATAGAAACTATTTTACTTCATAGGAAGGAAAATATATCTTTAGATATTGTATGTTCTGCTTTGTATAGTCATGAATTAAGAAAATAAGATAAAAAGAAAAATAAAGTAGCTACAGCAGATGAGGCATTAGTAGTAAGAGGCCGTCAGTAAAGCCAATCAAAGGGGAGAAGAGAAAGATCCAAATCAAAAGGAAGAGTTTCCAAAGATGAGTGTGTTTTCTGTCATGAGAAAGGGCATTAGAAGAAAGATTGTCTAAAGTTGAAGAGGAAAGGGAAGGCTCTGCAAGATTTAAATGTTACAGAGTGCAAAAGTGATGCAGAATTAGATATCACTTTAGTGATTTCACCTTTAACATCCCATCCAAACGAGTGAATTTTGGATTCAGGTTTTACCTACCATATGTCTCCCATCCGGGAATGGTTCTTTGTCTTTGAAGAACTCGATGGAGGAATTATTTATGTGGGTAATAATAATCCATGTAAAACAGTCGGAATAGGTTCAATCAAGCTGTAGAATTATGATGGATCCACCAAAATTTTGAAGGATGTGTGGTATATGCCAAAGTTGAAGAAGAATCTTATCTCCTTGGGGGGCCTTAGAGTCAAAAGGCCTAGTTGTGATGATGCAAGATGAAATTTTAAAAGCAACTTCAGGAGCACTGGTGATGTTGAAAGGCGTGAGGAAGAACAATCTGTATTACTACCAAGATAATGCAGTGGTTGAGACAGTAGCAGCAACAACTTCAAGTATCAAGAAGGATGCAGAGGCAACAAAGCTGTGGCATTTGCTGTTAGGACATACTGGTGAAAAATTCTTGCAAACTCTAGCCAAGCAAGGATTGTTGAAAGGTACAAAGACTTGCAAATTAGAATTTTATGAGCATTGTGTTCTGGAAAAATAATGAAGAGTAAAATTTGGCACTGCGATCCACAATACTAAGAGTATTTTGGACTGTATGCACTCAGATGTGTGGGGACATGCCAAGACTCCATCACTTGGATGTAGGCATTATTTTGTCACCTTTGTTGATGATTTTTCCGGAAGAGCATAGGTGTTTACTATGAAGAACAAAGATGATGTGCTTGGGATTTTCCTTAAGTGGAAAGCTTAGGTTGAAAACCATATGGGAAGGAAGATCAAAGTTCTTCGAACAGACAACGGTGGAGAATACAAGAGTGATCCTTTCCTGAAGATATGCCAAGAGTGTGGCATAGTTCGACACTTCACAGTAAGAAGAACACCATAACAGAATGGGGGTATCGAAGAATATGAATAAGACACTAGAGGAGAAAGTTCATTGCATGCTATCTAATGTTGGATTAGGCAGAAAATTCTGGGCTGAGGCTGTGACATATGCTCAACATCTCATTAATCGCTTGCCATCATCTGTTGTAGGTGGCAAGACTCCTTTAGAGGTATGGTTTGAGAAACCTGCAACAAATTATGATTCTTTGCGTATTTTGGTTCCAATGCATATTATCATATGAATGAATCAAAGTTGGATCCACAAGCAAAGAAGGCTCTATTTATGGACTTCAATGCTGGAGTTAAGGGATACCATTTGTGGTGTCTAGAGACAAAGAAGATAATTATCAGCAAGGATGTTACCTTTGATGAATCTTCCATGTTGAATAAGGTAAATCCAGAAAGGGCCGAAGGTACTCTACAGCAGGTGGATTGTACAGGTGAAGTTTGAACTCAGTAAAAAGCACCACCAGTGATTCTCCCTTGGCAGAAGAAGAGTCAGATGAGGAAGAGGTTTCTATCCAAGTGCCTCCACAGCAATAAGAGTCAATTGCAACTAGAAGGACGAGACAAGAAATTCAAAAACCTGCTCGTTTTACTGACATGGTGGCTTATGCACTTTCAGTTGTGGATAATGTTCCATCCACCTTTCCAGTAGCCATTCAAAGTTCAGAAAGTGGTAGATGGAAAGGTGCAATGGAAGAAGAAATACAATCTCTTTAGAAGAATAAGACGTGGAAATTGACACAACTACCAAAGGGCAAGAAGGTAATTGAATGCAAATGGGTATTTGAAAGAAAGAAGGATTTTCTGACAAAGATAATGTTTGCTACAAGGAAAGATTGGTGGCTAAAAGCTATGCTCAGAAGAAGGGAGTTGATTATAATGAGGTATTTTCTTCAGTTGTTAAACATTCCTCCATTAAAATTTTGTTGGCCTTAATAGCATAGTTGAATTTAGAGCTAGCTCAACTTGATGTGAAGACTGCGTTTTTACATGGTGACTTAAAAGAAGAAAATCTATATGACTCAGCTAGATGGATACAAGATTGTTGGTAAAGAAAATTAGGTTTGCAAACTGAACAAATCGTTGTACGGATTGAAGCAATCTCAAAGGCAGTGGTACAAATGATTTGACCAATTTATGAAGGTTCAGAAGTACACAAGTAGCAAATATGATCACTGCATATATTTGTACAGACTTCGAGATGGTTCCTACATCTACCTATTCTTGTACATTGATAATATGCTGATAGTAACAAAGAGCCAAGTTGAGATTGACAGATTAAAGGCTCAGTTGAGTAAAGAATTTGAGATGAAGGATTTGAGAGAAGCTAAAAAGATTCTCGGCATGGAGATAAGCAGGGATAGAGAAAGAGGCAAGCTTTGGCTAACACAGAAGCAATATTTGAAGAAGGTACTACAACGTTTTGGTATGAATGAAGATTCAAAATCTGTAAGTACCCCGCTTGCTCCTCATTTGAAATTAAATAGCCGGTTATCTCCAAAGACAGATGAAGAGCGATAATACATGGCAAAAGTCCCATATGCTAATGCAGTTGGAAGCTTGATATATGCAATGGTGTGCACGATACCAGATATTTCACAGGCTGTTAGTATTGTGAGCAGATATATGCATGATCCGGACAAAAGTCATTGGCAAGCCGTGAAATGGATTCTACGGTATATCCAAGATACCATAGACGTTGGCTTAGCATTTGAGCAGGAGGAATCACTTGATCAATGCATAGTTGGATATTGTGATTCTGACTATGCAAGTGACTTAAATAAGCGGCGGTCTACAACTAGCTATTTGTTCACTTTAGCAAAGGCACCGGTTAGTTGGATGTCTACTTTGCAGTCAACAGTGGCTTTGTCTACAACACAGGCAGAGTATACGGCGATTACAGAAGCTGTGAAGGAGGCAATTTGGCTTCATGGGTTGCTTAAAGACTTGGGAGTTGGTCAGAAATAACTTGAGATATATTCTGACAATCGGAGTGCTATTCATTTAGCAAAGAATCAAGTCTTTCATGCAAGGACAAAACACATTGATGTTAGTTATCACTTTGTGTGGGAAATTCTTGAAGAAGAGGAGATACTTCTCCAGAAGATTCAAACTACGGAAAATCCTGCTGTTATGCTGACCAAGGTGGTTACAAGAGCTAAGTTTGAACATTATTTAGACTTGGTTAATATCTTACACATTTGAGTTGGCGCTTGACGGCGCAAATTTGAAGCACCGTAAGGACCGTTTTATTTTTTTGTTTGATTGAGAAGATTTGTATTTGGTAGGATTGAAAATTGTGCCAAGGTGGAGATTTGTTGACTTTTGACACCATTTCTTTATCCCACATCGATGAGATAAGAAATTTGGGGGGAAAGTGAGAGTTATTTAAGAACTCCTCCCTCCTCCAATTTGGATCATCCCAATGGTGTACTCTTCTCCCACTTATAAATAAAAGCAAGTTGTTTGAGTGGTGCTCAGAGACTATGCACATTTGGCTGAACTCCGTTATCAAATTTTCTGGTGTGTTATTTCCTTATCTCTTTTATTTATTCCGCATTTATTAATTATTGTTGTTGTTTCTTTTCAATTGTAGTATAGTATTCAATATTATTTGTCGGGTTTATTTGTAGTGTTTTATATGATTCCTTTGGGTGTATTTTACTATTCATGTGTATTGTTCTGTTTGTATATAGAAGTCTAAGTTGTGAAAATATACCGTACATGTAAGTTCTGTCTAGGAGACTGAATTTTAAGTAGGACCATTTGTGACTCTTCCACTCTTTCATGAAAATTTACTTGGAATGGTAATTTTGTCTAGGAGACTATTGTAGCCTATCTTGAAAATTACCGAATCGGTTAAATTCACTAGTTGTTTATTTTAAAAGGAAAATTAACCAATTTTCCCAACACTATGTTGGGAGAGCTGAGGACCAGCACACACTGAAGGAGAATGTGGAAGCATTTAGTAGGATCATGTAATGTGTTGCAAGTTTTAATTTTTTAACCAAGAAGGGGAATTTTAATTTTTTCTGATAATTTTCTTGGTTTTCAGGTTTCGCCCTAGAGTTCTAATGGATGTGAGTCAAATTGACATGTCAACTGCTTATTGGGTTACAGAATAACTGCACCTATTATTGTTGCTCCAACTGCTTATCACAAGTTTGCAAATCCCGAAGGTTTAAAATGTTCCAAACAGAGTTCTCGTTCATTTTATCTTAGTACTCTTATCTAACATGTTCTTTGTGTTTGTTTCAGGTGAAGTTGCCACAGCCAGAGCTGCAGCTTCATGTAACACAATTATGGTATTGAAATAACAAAAGTTGAAACTCATTTGCTTACTTTATGAATGTAAATGGTAAGGTAATTGTTCAATGTTGATTTTATCCTACATGTCTTTCTGTGCAGTGGAGGAGGTTGCTTCCAGCTGCAATGCTATTCGGTTCTACCAGTTATATGTATTCTTCCCCCCTTGTGCTCATTCTATTTATTTGCAGAATCTAGTGTCTTTAGCAGCAAAAATGTTCTTTACTTTTCTTTTTTCTCCTCACATGCTAGCTATCCTTCTGTACAGGTATACAAGAGACGAGACATATCTGCTCTGCTAGTGCAGAGAGCTGAAAGAAATGGGTATAAAGCTATTGTCCTAACCGTGGATGCTCCTAGACTTGGGAGGAGGAAGGCAGACATTAAGAACAAGTGAAAATATCATCTTTTGGTTCTTTTCCTACGATCTGTACACAAATTTGCTTTCAGTGTTTGCTTTGAGCTGCCTTATATAGATGGAGACATGAGAAATTTCAGTTTCTAACGTTAAAAGAAATATCAATACAGCATTTTGTCTTTCACTTTGTACGAGAAGCCTCTCCATGCATATCTTCTGAAATATAGTTGTAATAATCTTTGCAGGATGGCGGTACCGCAGTTGAAGAATTTTGAAGGTCTAATATCAACTGATGTTACTTCTGTGAGTGGAGAAGTTCAATTCTCAATTGTTGCATTTAGATGTACAGAGTTCTGATGTGTGAGATGATTCTCTCATTTATTTTATTAATTAGACCACATACAGAATCCATCACACCATGTATATTTGGTAGATCTGACTAAATATATATATATAGAACCTCTCATAAAGCAGCAAACAGATAAAGTTGAAATGCTTTTTTAAATGAATTCCTTCAAACTCTGTTATATTTGAAAGTCAATTCTGCCGTTGCTTCATCATCTTTGCCCTTATGCATTTATGAATCATACTTGGGTTATGAATGTGCTACTACTGTTATTATTCATTATCGGGGCTCTTTTTTTCCTCTTTTAAGCATTTTTCATATTCCCAGGAGGCAGCAGGAGAGAGTGGGGATTGGTTCCCCCCTCTCCATGCTGTGCAACACTCACTGATACTGGGTCATTTTTCCCCATTTGTTGACTGATGATTGATCAATTTTATTTCCAAGGCTATAGTACATTGTTATAAATGTGACCAATAAGTTATCTATATAATAATATTAATTTCACTCAATGAGTGGATTTTGGCAAGATGAAGGTTCAAAGTTAGAACACTTTGCCAAAGAAACATTTGATGCTTCTTTTTCTTGGAAGGCATGAATTATTACATTTGTTTTATCAACTTTCACTTGGCATTTTCAAGTAGTGTGTGGAAGGATACTACCAGGCTACAATTTCTCCTTTGCAATGTAATATCATTTTAGAAGTTTCTAAATTAAATAGCTTCTTAAGATACAACTTAGAATGGTCATGTGGTTTTTGCGGTTATTGTCTTACATCATGGTGTTAGGGCACAACATTGAAAGAGCACGCAATCTCTCAAAGAACTCTCTGGGAAATTGTTCACCTTTCCTCCTCCTCCTCCTTTTTCTTTCATGGTGCCTGCAATACAAGAATCATGTTTTCTTATTATTATAATTTGTTCAGTGCTTGTCTGCAGGACATAGGCTGGTTAAGATCCATTACAAACTTGCCAACTCTTATTAAGGGCGTTCTTATTAAGATGGTAAGATCAAGGCTCCATCTTCTTATAATTGTATCCCTTCATTTTCTATTTACAATATGAAAATGAAGGCTCCATCTTCTTATAATTGTACCCCTTCATTTTCTATTTACAATATGAAAAAACGCAACAGCAGTTTACAAGTTTAAAAAATTGACATGTCAACTATTGGTTTTCCTCAATGTCAAGAGACATTTGTACTAGAAGGGATTGGAACCATAAAAATATCCTAAAATTTTCTTCTTAGTTACTTTGCTCTCTTTTTTTTCAAAAAAAAAAATCACGTATGACGGTAATCATTAGACATGCCAAGCTTATCTTTGTTATGTGAATAACTATTTATGTAATCATCACTTAATATCTTTTTCACTGGATCTCCGACCTGGGAATATTCGTTTTCGACTAAGGTCTCTACATCCTTAAATAAATATGTTCAAATGTTGTCCCTCGGTAGTTTATTGGATCGTAGAAGTCTTAAATTTGGAAAGAGTGTCGCCTATCTCCCCTTTTGCTTTCAGTTTCTTCCAGAATGCATTATATATGATGCACCACTATTGGCAGCAATAAAGGCCATGGAAGTAGGTGTTTCTGGGATTGTGGTCTCTAACCATGGAGCTTGCCAGCTAGATTATAGTCCAGCCACTATCACTGTTCTGGAGGAGGTAACTTTCTATTACTTCTCATCGTGTCTGTAAGTGTAAGGTGAAAATTTTGGGTCTCAAGTATGCAACCGTGGATAACCTACGACAATGCACAATGTTTTCATGGTTCTATAATTATACTATAACGTACATCCAGCTTCATGAATCTGCAAATTTAGTTCTTAGAAGTATCACAAGTTAAAAGTTCATGTATAATACATAAACATGTCCTTTCCTGGTTCTGTGCTTCTTGCTTTGTAGCTTAAACTAGTTTATCTCTAGTCCATTGAATATAAGTTTTGATGCTCTCAAACATTTGTATATAAGAAGTTTCTTCCCATGTGTACATGGATATTAATAATATGAAAAAGGGGAAAAAATTATAACTCACATGTACGGGTGAGCAAATTGATATGACCGAATTTAATTCAGTTCCAATAATTTCATAATTGAGTTTGATTCGATTTATTTTTTTTGTAAATTTTGATCTATTCTATTTAGTTTATATTCAAAAACTAAATTTATTGAAACGGCCAAACTATATATACATTTAAAAATATACAAATATATTTCAATAATTATATATATTACTAAAAAAACCAAAATAATTGAATCAAAATATGTCAGTTCAGTTAGTCTTATAAAAATATCAGTTCAATTCAGTTCTTTAAATTTTATGTTCAATAAGTTCAATTTGAATAAGTTCAATTTGAAGCAAATCAACTAAATATTTACATCTAATGAGGGGCTATAAAAACTTAAAATGACTTTTCATTAAAGTTCTTTCCTTTTCTTTCTTTTGTTAAATAAAGTATTTTGGTATTTTGCTTTATGCATTAGACCACATTTAGGCCATGACAAAGTATGTTATGGAGGTCATTTACATAACACTAAATCTTTTGGGCTTTGGGCATATGTTGATTTGTTATTTGAGTCCTACTTTTATTAAATGCACTACTGAATATGCATATTCAGAACATCATGTTAGACAAAGTGACTGTTCTTTCCTTAAGAAATTAATTGTTATGTGGTGGCCTAGATCATTTCAAAGTCATGGGAGATTGCCTTCTAAAATCATCAGTTTCTACTCTGATATTGCGGGTTGTTAATGCAGTTGGAGGGAAATTTCCAGTTCTATTTGATGGAGTACGGAGAGGAACTGATGTTTTCAAGGCCTTAGCTCTTGGTGCACAAGCTGTTCTTGTAAGTTCTCAGTCCCCAAATTATCAATATAAGAGCTCACTGAGCTAATTTCATGCTCATAGGGTACCTGAATTCTTAAGTACTTGGCTTCTTGGATGCTATTTAATGGCATGTGTTAATGCAGATTGGAAGGCCAGTTGTGTTTGGGCTAGCAGCAAAGGGAGAATATGGAGCAAGGAGGGTAATTGAAATGCTCAAGGATGAGCTTGAGCTAATAATGGCCCTTTCTGGCTGCCCTAGCCTGAAATATACTACAAGAAGTCATGTGAGAACTGAGTACGAGAGACTTTCAATCCATGCTTTAATATTCTTTTGAAGCCTGTATTGAATAAAATTTCCAATTCTATAGTAGAGCTCATCTGGATACCAATATACCAGAGACATAAGTTTCATATATAGAGAATTTATATAAGGCTGTTGACAGTAAAACCACCTATTATATCTGTCTAAATTTCGAATAATGTGCGCACTTCATTTTTATGTAAAGGGCTTGGAAAATCTATCATTTTGTGATTGTAAAATGTATTTAACTAATTATAAACAAAAAACCAGTTTATTGACTAATCGCTTTTCCCTTCTTTTCCTCTTCATATGAAGTCAATATTCATACTTTTATTATGTATAATCTTTAAGTATACCATTCGTTTTACAACAAAACAAACCATGCGAGCACCTTAGCAACTTAGGAAGCAAAATTTTTTTACTGCAAACTAATAATAGCAATCTCATGAATAAGCTTAACACTTACATTACAAAACAAAAAGTCTCTGTATACCAACATGTTCCGGAGTAGGTTGAATATGCCACTGCAACCTAAATATGGAAATTTCCTCCATCGTGGTAAGCAGCCATTACTCATTACAAATCACTATTTTATGCATCATATTATTGAACAACTATATATTAGAAGAATTTTCTTCTTCCAGAGGCTTCACTGAGATGAAATTACATGCCCTATTCTGTCCGCATAGCTTTTTTGTTTCTCTAAAAGAATAGCTCATGGCAGATGTAGCTTTGAAACATGTATTCAAACTTTATTATGCATTATTAACAGAATTGCTTTTGTTTACACCTTGGAGCTCCATTGGAGAATTTGTGATGCTTCCAACTGAGCCAAGGGTCTGAGAACTCAACTGTGGACTGGCAGGACAAGCATCGGGATTACCAGCACTCATTGCATGGATTGCTCCAGAACTTATCTGTGGGCTCATCGGGGTTCGCTGGCTCATTTGCTGCGGACTAGGCTGTTGCTGGGGTTGCTGTTGCGCTTGTTGTTTCAATTGTGGAATTCCTATGGTTGATGGTGAACCTACTGGTGAAGGTGAAACAACAGCCAGTAGTGATGAGGACGGATCTTGTTGTTGCAGTTGTTGCTGTTGCTGTTGCTGTTGCTGTTGCTGCTGTAACTGCTGCTGTTGTATTTGTTGCTGTAACTGCTGCTGCTGTAGTTGCTGCTGCTGCAGTTGCTGCTGCTGTAATTGGTGTTGTAATTGCAATTGCTGCTGTTGCTGTGGGTTCATATAGAGATTCATTCCTGCCGTCGATTTTGGTGGACCCATAGGCCCCACAGCACTCCGTTGCATTTGGTTCATGTTAGCTCGGTTCAGAGGTTGGCCTGGCATGGAAAGCCCAGCAGAACCCAGTTGCATCTGTCTAGCTCCAGACATCCCAGCTATGCCTGACTGTGGGTTCCCTAGCATACTGGATCTGTTCACCATCCCAAATTTTGTTGTCAGCAAAGCAGCTTCTTCCCGAGTCATTTGTCCTGTTCGGAGACGCTGACTTATTGCATTGGGAATATTTGAACTTTGGCGCAGATTCATTGGGCTTTGACCCACATTATTCAAACCAGATATAGGTGCCATTGGTCCAGAGATCCCAGGTCCTATTCCCCTTGCACCTCCAATGCCCACGGTACTTCCCAGGCCCCCTAGGCCAGCCATATTGTTGCCCATATTTCCCATGCCCATTGCCGCTCCAAGTCCCATCATCATTTTCCTCTGTTGCATCTGTGCTGGCTGCTGTGGCTGCTGCTGTTGCTGTTGCTGTTGTGGTTGTAGCAGCTGTTGCTGTTGCTGCTGTAACAGCTGATGCTGGATGTGAGAAGGCTTGTGAACCATATGATTACCTAGCTGCATATTAGAATTCTGCCCTAGTGCATTCAAGTGAGAGAGAGGATTAGAAGGAAGCACCATTGGTGACCTCTGGAATTGTGAATGTTGTTGAATCAATGAATGTTGATTTTGCTGCTGCTGTGGTGGCTGCTGCAGCTGTGATTGTTGTTGTTGCTGCTGCTGCTGCTGCTGAAGAGCTGGTTGAGGATCTATCTGTTGAGGTCTTGCAGGCATTGAGACCGAAGACAAGAGACCTTGAGAAATTGGCAAGGCTTGTGGATTTCCAGGAGGTAACATCCTAGCATTCGCTAATAGATTTTGGGATGGACTGATTAATGCATTACTGCTAAGACTAGGCTTTACTTCACTGGATGCCTGACCTGGAACTGCTTCATTGAATTGCTGCACTTCAACAGCTGAATTACTAGGAGGCATTCCAGCCACATTTGGTTGACTACTTGAGGCAATATTCATGCGGGTAGGCTTTGGTCGAATCTTATCTTCAACGAGGAGATATCCTTCACGTATCATCTACATAAGCAAATTGAATCACTCGAGTAAGATCGCAAATTGCCTAGCAAACAGTAACCCAAATCAACATTTTTAAATAAAAAATCCCTTGCATTCCCCAGAACATACCAGTGAACAAAATTGTGCTGCCAGCAAATCCGCAAAATGCTACAAGAGAAATCAGTCAGATACAAACATAAAAAATAAAAATAAAAATAAAAAAGGAACATGCTTGTCAGGATAAGCAAAGTTTAATAATGATAATTCAAAATTCTATGGTAGTATGAATATGGGGCCAATATAGGCTTTTCATCCCATGCAAATGTCAACATCAATTGTCCACACTACAGGCCTCAACAGTCACTGTTCTGGTCCATGCAATCCTACTCAAAGAAACAGAGAAATGAAATCTGATTCACGGAGAAGCCAAGTTTATAAGATCAACTACCTACAGGGAATCATAGATTTGTAGTAGCATTTGTACTATATGAAAGAACACTGAAGGAAAAGATTAAGATTACAATTTCAAATATGATCTGAGTGGTAGTTATAACATTTATGGTGATACAAGCTAGAGGGAAAAAAGAAAACATATAAATGCAATTGAAAACATGTTTCTTCATGATACTATTCCTTTATTTTGATCGCTTCAAATAATTGGGAACATAATGTAGCTAATGGAAAATCTAAAGGAAGATTCCTCTAACATGCAATTGTGTCAAGTGAATTTAATCTGCATAGCAAACTCACAGTATTGGGCAATGATGGAAGATAATCCTCTATGGACAAAAGATCGCCTTCCTCTGGTTTGCCTTCCTCTGGTTCTCCATAATGCATTGCTACAGTACCATCATTTGCCTTCTCTGACAAGAACAATCTAGTCCTTATTCTAGGAACAAAAGAAACAGCATTCCCTGTGCAAATAGAAGCACTATTAGGCAAGAAAGGTAATTCAGCTAAAATTTACATGAGGCAAGGGATCTGACAAACACGGCAAACCTTGAACCAGTCGATCTGCCAGCAGAAATTTTGTAATCCTCATCTTGCAGATATTCATGCTTCCATCTACAATTGACTTCGATAATTGTCTTGCACTAGCATCATCTTCCAAATCCTCACTATTGGGTAAATTCGAGAGACAAACCATCAGATTTTGATCTGAATATGTGGTGGTTCTCCCGACGGAGTAATCATCAGTCTTGTTCTTCTTGACATTGAGTTCATACCTGGAAAAGCAGCCAATAGAACATGAATAATATCAATATGAATTAAATCATATTGCCAATTCAAATCACAAGAAAAACCTAATCAATTTGTTATAAAGAAAAAGAATTATGCAGGTTAGAGTAATTTATAAGTCAATCCCAGAAATGAAAATAAAAAATACTTCAACTTGGCTTATGCTCAAATGAAAAGGAAAAATAAAAGATAACTGACTCGATTCAAACATTCTTGAGAGATCATATGCTTATCCAGCAAGAAAATACACTTGTTATATCTAGCAGACAAATTTGCCATAGAGTAAACAAGGGAGGGCAACGAATGGGAAAAAAAAAGCAAAGAATTAAACTGAAAACTGCAGTGTGATGCTATTCTAGCAGGCATATACCTCGTAGTCACCATCTCAATCTTTGAAAACCTTTCAAGCATAGTTTGATCAGCCATAGGCGGGGTTCCAACTGAAGGACTATTTGCATTTAATGGAACACTTATATTACTAACACTTGCAGGGGAGCCAACCCCACTTATTATAGGGGTTTTGGGGAAGGAATTGGATCTTCGCTTTGTGGCAGCCTGGGCCTGGTGTTGCCGTTGCAAGGAATCATTAGCACTGGAGGTCAACGATGGGGTTCCACCAACGGTAGGCACTGAAGTAACAACTGACTTCTCCTTTTGTGCTGATCCAATTGCAGCATTTGCTGCAACTGCTCCAAAGTGGGGCCCAGCAGAACCGCTAGAAAATTCCCCAGATCTTGATGATAATGGTGATTGAGGCAAAGCTCCAGCAGATAACCGTGGACTTTGCACTGTTTTCCTCTTTTGGAGTTGTTCCTCCTTCCTTGAATCTTGGCTTAGATTGTTCCACGCTGCTTGGGAAAAATTAGATCTCATGAGATGAGGTGGTAATCTTTGCTGTAGCCTTGACTGCTGTGGGTCCAGATGGCCTATTTCTGTCTCCATTACATCACTTTTACCATGACTGAGCTCTGAGCCATCCAACTTTTCTGTTTCGAACTGTTCTTCCTTAGGACTAAATCTTACACCTGGCTGTCCAGTAGAAAATGATGTTGGCACAGCATTTTGGTTCATAACCCCTTCAAACATCTGCTGGGGATACTTCTGAATGCCTGCATTGGCATAGTGAATCCCTCTTGCCATTGCTTGCTGCTGTAACAAAGAATTCTTCCAGCTCATATCTGATGCATGAAGACCATCCATATGTGGCCCTATTTGCTGCTGTTGAATTCCATCAGCACCCAATGAGGCAAGCCTTGCCCTCTTATTAAGAGAGGATAAGGGTGACATTTGCCCGTCTTGATTCTCCCTCTTACCATGAAGAGGGGCACCAGTATTCATATGGTCGCCATATGTGATCATCATGTCCTGCCCAGCAGGGGAAATGTTACCAAGAGAACCTGACCCTTGATCCTGCATGCTTCTTGGAGTTCCCACCCCCATCTGATACCTTGGTTGCTGTGACACCAAAGGTAGTGCAGGAACATTGCCATCAGCTACAAAGCTTCTTGCTCCTAGGACTAACAAGTTGCTTGGAACAAGGTTCTGAGTAGTCAGATTCTCCTGGACACTGTGTGACATCACATTGCCAGAAGCCATTCCTGAATCTGCTAACCTGCTGTTAGAGCTTTCTGGAACTCGATCTATGCAAACTTTCTTCCCATGGATTCTGCTACTAGATGTCACTGAAACTTCAGGCATCTGCCTCAATCTTTTTCTTCGCAAGCTGCTCAGACCTAAATTGAGCTGCAAATGATGCTAGAGAGAATTAAAAAAAAAACCATTCCTACCATCTAAGGACACTCCCAATTTTATTACCTTTGTGTGTGTTGGGTCATTAGAAAGCCTATCCAATTTGGGAGTGGGATCTAGAAAAAGCTGTGGTTGCAAGGCTTTCAATATCCGGGATTCCACTTCCTACGGTCAACAGTGAATACAAAAATGTGACCTATTGAGAATAGCAAGGCACAGAAATCCATTTTCCAAGAATCAGTTGAGTTAAAAGACACTTACCATTAAATCACCATAAGTCCAAGAATTATCTGAGATCAATGGGATATCCTTCACTACATTCTCCAATGACATCCTAAGGCGAACTCTATTTACAATAGGGAGCCCATTCATTGGTGGAACACATTTTCGATAATCTCGTACCTGCAAGAATTTTGATATAGGTAATCCTAAAAGCACTGTTCTGTACATATTTCAGCTTCAATGACTTCTTTTCTTTCCTCCATGCATATACAATCCCATATGCATGCTTGCATAAATATAAGGTAATTGCCCACAGAGTTCAGACTTACTATTTATTTATTCCTGATAATTTCCACTGTGCCAACATTATTCAGTAAACAGAAAGATGCATACTTTAAGTACTCACCTCGCATATGAGAGTGCCATTAACATACTTGCATGGTATATCATCAAGAATATCTCCAGGCAACCAGCCAGACTCAATTGCCTCCAAATACATTTGCAAATAAGAAAGTCAGTTCAAAGAAAAGTTAAAGAGAATGAGATATTGAAATCTAAAGCATCATTGTGATGCAGATCACAAGATTTTTTAAGGATAGAAGGTACTGGCTTTATCATTTACTCTTTAAAAAATCATAAGGTGAATTTTTTTAAAAAAAATGGAAGATGCTTTCGCAGGCAAGTCGATTGTGTAATTATACATCAACTGGGTTAAGTTGAGAAGTAACCTTTGAATAAACTTTATGTTAATTAAACCATCAAAATGAGAACAAAGATAACTTTTTCCATATTGTTCCAAAATTAAGCTCCAATACATGGCCAGGACATCCCTCCACACTAGGCGAAGCACATAGAATATCTCATTTCACAATAAAGCCACTTTTCAGAAGTAATCAGACTAAACCACAAGCAAGAGTCGAAAGAAAAGGAAACTAGTTGAGATTTACCAAAAAGAGGGTTTCAGATGCCTTATCATACGAATGCAACAACTTTGAAGCATCTTGAAGCATGGCCTGCTGCACATTCTCATTCTGAAAATCCATAAAGTAAATAGTTTCAAAATCAAACCTAAAAATTTCATTGAAAGGGATAATCTTTTACCTCTTCATAATCACTTTCTCAATTTTATTTCAGAAAATAATGTTCTTTTGAACAAACCTCTGAAGGCTTTCCAATGGAATATCCGTCTGGGTAGAGGTTCAATGCAAATGAAACTTCATTGTCTGGAAAAAGAGGAGATGGAAAAAAAAAATCTTACAATATGAACATGAAAGGACATAAAAAAGAATCGTTAATCCAACATGCAGGTATACTAAGTCCTTTACCAGAGATGGTTGAACTTGAAACACCAGAGACATCCTCACTGTCCTCAACAACATCAACCTAATGTCGAAAAAACATTTCAAATTATCATGGATTTAAAACAGAACATAAGATATGACATTGACACTGGCCATGTAGTCCACATACCAATCACATAAGGGATCTCAATTGAAACGAAAAAGGGCCCTTACCATAAAAGGAAAAAGAAAAAAGAAAATACTTAAGGAAAAATTGATTTCTGTTAATAACACTCTTTGCAAAAACAAGAGTGAGTACATTTAATAAATTAAATTCAAATTTCAAGCACCAGATCCTAAAAAGTGAGCACAAAACCAATAATACTAATGCCACAGACGTATCCTGCTCCATTTGGTTAGTGACAAAGAGATAGATCTGTTGGTTTGTTTCAGTGCCTTCATAAACTAGGTGGAGTCAGTAGCTACAAAATAAGAAGTGTAAAATTTAATATATATCATATCTTCCTGTCAAAGAATAGCAGTGCTCAACTGAGATTTGGTTGGCAATGCTTAACAATACTTAAAAAATACTCAACAGAAATCTACTTGTAACACACATAAGTATAAAATCAGTTAAAAATCTTAAGTTTCATTAAAAATCTTTTCATTTAACAGACAGACTGATAAAAATTTTGATTATTACCTCGAGCTTCGTAGGAGATTCATTCTTCGAGCCAATCACGGAGCTCTCATTAGAATTCCCCGAAGCCTCTGGTAGAATAACAGGCTTTGGACGGAACCTAGTACCAGTTTTTGAGACCTTAAAAGAAACCCCCATTTAAAATTCTCCCTTTCTATTATTGGAGAATTAGAAGCCTTATGCAGATGCTTGGATCATGAGAAATTGAAGGAAAATACGGACAGAGAGCTATGACAGGAAAGGATGTCAATTAACCTTTTTGAGAGATGAACTAAAATACCCAGGTGGATTTTTTTTTCTGAATTTGAGATTTTAAAGGTTTCAATTGAACTTCTTTGCGAAATTCAGGTTTTAAAAATGGTTGAGTGCCAACAAAATAGATGAGAATAGGAGGAATTATAAATTATTCTATTCAAGAAACCTCAATTCAGACAACATGGGGTTCTTTGAGAAAAATTTGAGATTCAATGTTGGTGGGTTTGATCTCAAGAAAGCGAAGGAATGTATAAGAACAGTACCAGCTTAGGAAAACCTTAATAAAATATGACGAGTAAGAGGTTCCTTTCAAAGAGATTGAGATGTTTGGATGCAAAGACAGTGAAGGATTCGGGTTCGAGAAAATCTGAGTTTCAAAAAGGAAAACAAGATCGCTATGAACACGCGGGTGGGGAAGTAAAGACTTTTGCAGAAGCTAAAAGGAGAAAAAAGAGAGATTCTCTGTGGAATTTGAAGCTTTACACCCTCTTCTAATATTTATGTTTCCTGCTCGATGCTCATCACTGGGAACCTCAGATTTATTTTATTTTATTTTTAAATTATATATATATAATTTTTTACAAAATTATCAAAAAAATTGCAAATTACAAATTTATCATATTTTCAAAATATTTTAAAATTTATTAAAAAAATTTAATAAATTTATAAATTTATCAAGTTCTTGCATTATATACAAAGTTTATCATATTTTATTATATACATAATAATTTTTATAAATTCATTACATATTTTTATAAAATATTCCTAATAAAAAATAAAAAAAATTTTAAAAAATATGGTAAGAAACATATAAAATTTTTATGTAATTAATAATATGGTTTTAGTGTTATATTTAATTCATCTTTATAAAAATTATGGACAAAATAATTTCGTACTCCTTTATTCATTGAAATTATTGCCAATGGTATGGCTTACAAGGAAAAAGAAAAAAGCCATGATATTTTTCGCCAAGTTTTGACAAATTTAAAAATTAAGTAGAAGATCCCTCAAAAAAATTAAAAGAAAAACTATTACATAGAATTTATTTGACCTTGTCTCATAATTCTTTTTAATATAGAATTCAAACTTGCATTTCTTTATTTCTATCTTAAGAAAAAATTGATGAAACTCAATTAGTTTACTTTAACTTACCAAATTAAAACCCTTTTAAACTATTGATTAATAGGATTTTGTTTTTTTTTTTTGTTTTCCATTGAGGACTTTGATACGAACCTATGATATGTTATTATTGTTGTTGTTCATACATTTTGTCAAGTAGAAAGCCACTTCTGTCTAGAACACATTATGCAACTGAACAATATTACATTCGATAAGCCATAACCAATCAAATATTAATAGAGAACTAAAGAAGGATCCATTTTCGTTTAAAGAAATGGTAATTGTTGTATACCGAAACGCGCAAATAAATACATATTCGTTTGGACATCAGATTCAGGATTAATTCCTCCTCTAATACACTCAAAAAAAAAATACTAGTTAGCTAATCCTTGAAATAAAAAAAACATAGACTGTCAATCCATTTTGGTTTAGCTACCAATTAATGCAATATTACATTTTGCGCGCAAAAATTATCCATAGATAAATTCAGAACTGATTTCATTTGCCATACCAAATATCAGAGGAACGAGCAACAGTCAGTGCATAGAGGCCAAATGCATATTCTAAGAAACACTATGCCTGAATGTCAGAAATGGAAATAGAGCTAACCGGTACTGAGCTGAACTGAACGAAAAAATGTAAGGGTGCAAAAAGAAGCCAGCTATTCAGCAGCAAGGAAGATTTTGCATGGGAATTTCCAGTGAAGTGGTGGGATTCAGAAATTGATGAATAATTATCATTTGGAGGATCTTGTTTTGACTCTACACTGCGCAGGAGTAGAGATCTGTATGAGTCGAGAATCTGATCTGCTCCATCCATAGATGCATGTGCTATAGCAAAAAGATATAATTATGCTCTTCATAGCATCTTGTGTAAAGCACATAAATACTGCTGCACAGACCTTATATCTCATGGTGCAATTATCAAGATAAGCTTTCCTCTTCAAGCTCCATTTTGCATATTGAATACTCTCTCTCTCGAATAATAGAAACTCCTGGAGATGGGACAGCAGTCGAACAACATCAGTTCATATAGACAGTTTGTAACCCCCCTTACTTCACAGTCCAACCCAGTAATAAAAAATCTTGGGAAAAGGCAATTTTAAAAAAAAAGGACAGTTCAAAGGTCAAAACAGATTAGTTTCAGAAAATGCTTGATGTAGTTCTAAGAATGTACAGTTGCATTGCAAACAGTATGGCAAGTCAAATAAAGTTCAGGTTACCAATCCTTAAAACAGACATTCATATGCGGCACAATGCAAAGTGAAAGCCATAAATATCGCCGCAGATAAACTATAAGAAAAATAGGAAACCCAAATAGGAAACATTGCTACATTTACAAGCCTCTCTAGCTCGTGTTTCTTGTCCCATTAACGTATGATCAAATTGATCATTCACTTACCTGCAGTTGTTGCTGACTAAACAAATGAACTCTGTTTCTGGACAAGCAACAAGTTCAATCAGCTCATCATGGTTTTCTGGAGGATTGCCTGACTCCATTAGTGAAACAGAAACCTGAGGAATAGCAGTACTATTAATTGCATAGAAACCGCAGCAATGGAAAAACAGTTATTTGTGATATTAGGCTATGTTTGCCACCATTTTATAGTTTCAAATTACATTATTTTGTTACTTTTTCCAATCAGTGAAAGAACAGAAGCCATAAATGCCCAAATAGAAGTTATATTAGTGATTATTAGATTAGAAAAATTGGCAATGCATGAGTCTCCAGTAATATTTCACAAACTTCAATCCAGCAGATAGTATATTCTCCTGATAACGTCTTTCTCAGGGGCACCTACTTGCAAGAAGGAAGGCATCTCCTTTTACTCAAACTCAATTCAATATCGCCTTCTGCTTTGAATTAGCATAAAGTATTCAATTACAACACCAATCTCTAAAATACATATAGTATAATAGGTTGTACATTTAAAAGATGATGACAAAAATAAATAACTCAACATATCAAGCAGGTAAAATAAAATAATGTGTTATTTTTATATTCATAGGTGAAATAACAAATAACTATGAGTTGAAATAATCTGAGATTTCAACTTCCACTTCAACTTTTCATTTGTCAAATCAAAGCACAAAAGATGACACTACATTAGCATGTCAGTTATATAGCCAAAAGAATGAGTGGAATATCATTTCATTTCACTCCGTGTCTTGTTATATAATGCAAACAAAATCATACACATGAGAATAACTTCAGCTATTCCAAAGAAAACGTTTACCTGCATACATCGAAGAATGACTTCAGGGAAACAACACTTGCGACAAAGACCCTGTACAATATATGTTGCTGGCCCTTCCAAAGAACCATCTGCACTTGAATACCAAGCATCTAATCTTGATATATCCATTGTAACTCCTACTTGAAACCGACCAAGCTCTCCTGCATTACATAATTTCAAATCCAATCAGCAATAAACAGCACCAAGGCCTTTGCAGATGGCTTTTCTTCTGCATTAATGTTCCATTGAATTTGAACGTATATTTTTGTCTCCATTACCAATAGCTTTTTCAACTGTATAGTTTGTGAGGAAATCCGCTTCCGTTTCTTATGCACCATCATCAACAATACATGAGATACTTATGTTATCATCATTTTTCACACGTTTTGACCATTCTAAACAGTAGCAAGGAACTAAATGGTGGTATGATCCAAGTAACTATCAGATGTTTCACTAGACTAAACTCTTTTAATCACTAGCTTGGAGAACACCCACAAGTATATATACAGTGTACAACCTATGTTTCATTATAGTACTTTATGCTATAATGCATAGGTGGATTATTCACCAAAATGTAAATTACGAATTTTTCACACTATGCTTCTATATAGCACAATTGCACCCTGTACAACTGGGAAAGAATGAGGTTCAATATTGCCTTTTACCTTTAAATCCAGCTGCCATGACAGTACCAAGAATACCACCATCATTAGCTTCATGTAAACCAAGGCCATCACCCTCTACTGCCAAACAGCGAAGAACAACCTCAATGCAGTAATTCTCCCTTGGTGAAATTGAGACATTCACCTGCTCAATAAAAATTCAGGTCATGAACAAGGCTGCTACAAAAAAGAAAATTAAAAGAAAGGATGATCTCCTTTGAGTAAGAAACAAGAACTAATCATTATGTTGACTTCATTCTTGATTTATTTACCATTTACATTTGAAGATGCCTCCATGCTCCTCATAAATACCAAATGAACATTATAGTAGCCCTTTAAGATACAAAAGTGTGAATACTATAAAGATACAGTAACATTATAGATGACTGCACAGCAACCCAACTACCTCCTCACCACAAAACCAAGTATTAGCATTGCCCCAAGAAACAATTTGAATGTCAGTCTATAGTTTAATCATGGCGTCACACTGAACTAATAAACTTTATTTTCTTCCCAGTTCTCATTCTACTTGGTCCTAGGACTAAGTTATTAGCCGAGCTCCAATTTTACTCTGATAAAATATTTTAAGGGCCTCAACCTTTATTCTGCAACGGATGATCTCTAAGAATGTACCATTAATCGAATCCAAAAACAGCATACAGTCCATGCCATTAGATTTATGGACCATGAGACCAAGACTTAAAAATTTCACTTGAAAAAGGTTTAGAAATTAGAGTATATGATGTATGAAATTAATATCATCAAATATCCTAAACCTAAATATATGAAGAGCTATATTCAATCTTTTTTTCAGTGTGAACTAATAACAAAAATATTCACAGACATACCATTAATTGGCGGTGTAATACAATTTCCTCACTCACTAAAGAGTACAGAGCACTCATTAATGCAGTACAAATAGTGGCATCTGGAAACAAACATTCACCAGAAGGCAAGTAGAGCATAGCAGCGGCATGCAGTTCAAGAAATATTGGTGCTGCTAATTCATACACATGATCTTCAACAGGAGCCAACCAAGGGTTTTCTTTCCCTTTTGTAAGAAATTGAAGTAAATGTATTAGAAATTAGTAACTGCTCAAAGGGTTCATGAATGAAAGAGAATAACTGGAAGCATAAATCTACCACCCTCAGTGAAGCAATAATACGAGGGACATTCATTAGTCATACATAAATGAAAAGAGAGTCATATTGACTTACATAATAGCAAAGATGCAGATGAACTCAATGCTTCCTTGGCTGCTGTGATGGCTCTTTGTTTTTCCTCCACTGATAGTTCAAGAGGAGGAACCTCTGCATTCTCTAATTCAATTTTGAGCCAGTTGCGATATGTTGCGTCACAAGAGTAGTAATCATTCTAACTAATACAGGAAAAAAAACGTTACAATATAAAAGCAAATAAAATTGGAAAAATATACAAGATAGAGAAAAACAATATGGAGATATTAACATGTTGCATACCCAATCTTGAAACTCTTTCAGATTCTCAGAAACATAATCCTCATGGTTATCAGGTATTTCTGAAAGCTCCTTCAATGGCTCAGCAAGTAAACTAAGCAACGCATGTGCACCTATTGGCATTGCTGGTACTCTCCACATAGAAATCAACGCAAATTCTCTGAACAGTACGTTGCTGTAGAAAAGAAACCAGGTATAAATTTCAGATGAACAACAGCAGGATAAAGAGGGGCCAGAAAGGCAAAGAGGAACACATTCATAATAGAAACATACACACAAAAAATAAAAGAGATGCAGCCTTCAAGAACGATGGTAAAATTAGTATTGACTGGTTTTCTTAGGCAGCAATTGAATACTTGAGAGCAAGCTCTGAGCATTTGCAAGAAAAAGGCACAAGGCTAAATACCCTAGAAAACCCTCCTTCAACCCTCGCAAAGCAAATAGTCTTGTGCATTGAAAATTTGAAAACTTTATTACAATTTTCTCCACAAATCAATAAGAACCCACAACAACACAGTAATGGAGATTTTCTCACTATCTGAAAGATGTTCAGATGCCATATCACAGCTTGAGGATCCTCTCTAGTAGCCATACATCAGTCCGTCGTCATGTAAAAGTACTAATCATGAAGAAATCCCATTTTGCACATCAAAATGGTGTTGACCAATTACCTATGCATTAATGCCCGCAGAAGAAGTTTGACACTAACATCTTTAACATAGGTAATTGTCGATGGTGGTGTAAAGCACAGCCATTGGAGCACCATAGCTTTTTGAAGACTCTGCAAACGATGCTGCTCTGCAACCTCTAAGGACTTTTTTCCAACTTTGATTTCACGAGATCTTGACAGAACCCTGTTGTAGTATATGCAATTAAAAACAGACTAGACAACAGTAATCACATAATTTGAACATTTTCTCAAGAAAACACAAGTCCAATTTGCCTACTGCTTAGTACCTCTCAATGATTTCTTCAAAACTGCCTTTTGATTCATCCTCTGAAGAAAATGGCAAGTACTCCATTGCAGAAAGGAAAATTTTGTATTTGACATGCACACTATTTATAAGGCAAAAGAGCCAAAATTAGCACATATTTCCTTTCCAGCTCAATATGCACCCAACAAAATAAGGTCATACCAAGCAATGGACAGATGCCATCAGATTGCACACAAGGGTTGTACAGCTTGGAAAAGTTACAGTATTGCAAATATCAGTTGATTATTTTTAGGGGAAATTTGTTAGCAAGCCTGTTCGGAACAAGTTGCAAATAGAATTGCATATCACCACCCTCCACAGCATATATAATATCCCCAGCCCCACTGATCTAGTTTTTTCTATGATACATGACCCATTTCAATATCAATGTTCGATTAAAAGCAAAGGGATGCAACATCAACAGAGCAGGGGAGCGCAAGGGAAGACAATATTAGAAAAAGATTCAAAGAACAAAGTCCAGTCTGTCTTCTCCTTTTACAGAAATGTAAAAACAGCCAATATTACCTGCTATTTAGCCTTAATTCCATCATGTGCACGAAAAGGTCAATGCAGCGGTGATCTGCAAGCTGAGAAGCATAAATTCCAACTAATTCTTCATGTTGCTTTGAGAAGAGAAACATCACATACCTGAAATTTGGATTTACAAACAGGAGATTAAGACAGACCAACTTTGACTTCTCAATACAAACCTCACTTTCCAATAGAAAACACATACATGGGTAAATCACACAGCACAGCGGCTTCAAAATCACTCAACATCCATGACCATGGTTCTGTCATATAGACGGGGTGGATATGCATATAGTCTGAAAAGCGGTGTGTGCTTGTGCACCAGTGCACGTGTGCAACTCTCCTCTCTATCCTTGTTCTATTGTGATCTTTACTGAACTAGAAAATTGCTTTTAATCTTGGAATAGGCAATTTCATTGAACAAAGACCATCACAGCATAGTGTGAAGGATTGTAACTTGGAAATTACTTACATATGTAGAATAAGATCACCAACGTTTATAAGCTTCTCCCTGAAAGAATCCTGCATTTCCTCAGCAAGTAAACACCTAAGTACAAGGACTAGGTGAGCACCAAACCGGATCATTTGAGGATCACCATGAGGTGTGACAGCAAGCAAAATTCATATTGGTCAAGAATCAACGTACAAGTAATTAATCAGAAACTTAAAATGGACAAAAACAAAAGGAGATATTCAGGACCACACTTTCCCTGCATAGAGCCTTACTAATGAATGAACAATGCTGTAAAAGATAACTAACCACAAGAAATAAAGTTGATCAATCCTAACAGATTACCTGAAGACATTTTGATCATCTTCTGAAGGCGCTATCCATGACCAGATCATATCCAGCAGATGTGGTAAGTTACCCAGCATAAGATCCATCTGCAAGACATTATGTGGTTAGAGAGATGAAAAAAAAATGAGGTAAACCAGAACCAATTCTACTGTTATTGAATGAGTAACAGAAACAGAAGTAGCATGAATTTATCAAAGAAGTGGTTTTCTTTTCCTTTTAATGTGGACAATAATAGAGGACACCATTATATTTGAAGAGTGAAGACGGGAATTCAGTATCCAATGCCATTTATAATAAATATTCAAGTGTAAAGTGAAACCTCAATTTGCCGTTGTTGTTCCTTGCACGCACGAGTAACAGCTTCACTAATCATTTCACTAAATCATGCAGAGAAGATAGATATATCACATATTAAAGTATACAAGTAACTATACAAAAGTGTTGAAATAAGTCATAAACATACCCTGATTGGAGTTTCTGAAGAAGAGCAGAAAGGTTTTGTGGTTGCTGGTTCAGAACTTGGTGTGGCCAACTTTCTGGTCCATTAGACAGGTCGGAGGTACTATCAAGTTGTCCAGGACTTCCATCAATTGCAACTCCATAGATTTTAAACAGATCCATTTTACCTGGTTGTATGCGAGCTAGCTCTAAATCCACCAGAACATCAAGCCAAGACTTTGCCATTGCCCAACATGCTGACTACAAACACATTTGAATACAAGATTTCAAGCTACTTTCAGAATTGAAACAGAAAATAGAAAGGGCAAGAAAAGGAACATAAGATTAGCAGGAAAAAAAAAAAAGGCAAACATACAGTAGTAACAAAATTTGATGCAACCAACTAAAGCAGCAGAGAACACTACAGTGGTAATGGCAATTCATGGTAGGTCTTGATTCATTGACTACAACTCAGAATTGTACAAGAAATTATCAGAGAATAAGGCAAGAAGCACCATAAGAGCGAAGCAATGAGTTCTGAAGCAAGTCTGTAACAGATCTTTGTCATCTCTATGCAAGGTATGCAGCAAGAGATAGCTTATATGCTAATGAACCCAAAAACAGAAAAGCTGTAGGACCAAAATATTTTGAGAACACCAACATAATGAATTCTACATGTATAAAAGTTAAAAAAGAAAAAGGCAATTCCAGGATTTTGAAAGAACATTCAGCATAAAAAAAATACCTCCCAGTCTGTGCAGATTGGAAGCATGCGCTTCAAATCACTGCATTGCGCTGCATACACAGCTACTTCATATTTTCCACCATTTTGCTCTGCAATTTTCTTCAAAGCAGCAAAGAAGAAAAAAGAGTAAACATTGAATCATTTGCATAAGCAATGAAAAAAAAAAAAGATTACCAATTGGCATCACATTATTCTATTCAGGTAAAGAAGTCATGAATCTGCATAGAGACAAAGGTTTTCTCGTATAAAGATGAATAATAAAATAGGTCTTTTCAAAAAAAGAAAAAGAAATTTAAAAAGTGCATTCAGGTAATCCTCACTGAAGAGATTTGAAACCGCTCCATATGTATATAGGAGTGACAAACAAAAACTTCTAGACATTAAGAAGAAAAGAAATAGGCATGGAACATGTTAGGCTTTGAATGTAAGAATGCAGGAATAACTTTTTTATTTGCTCCGCTGAACCTTACCTCTGATGCACAATAGGAAGCACATTTCCATAGATGCCATTGGTGACCAATGCCACTTTCTAATTCAATGGCTTGCAGGGTTCTATTCTTCCCATTCTTCACAAGGCTTCAACATAAGGAGATAGGTCCAGCCCCGCAAAAGGACATAAAGTTGCAGCTCTCCATGGCTGAGCAAGCACATATAGAGAATGGGCAAGATAAAACATAAAACTGAAAAAATCCGAGACCTTAAACTGAAAATTTTATTAATACCTGTCCAGCAGAGAAACAAAGGTCACATGCCTCCTCTAGTCTTCCTGCCCTTAAAAGAGTCCAGAAATCCTCCAGAAGAGATTCATCTTGCTTCTGAAGAGATAAAATGCTAAGAGTATTATGAATGTGCTTATTTGTATAGCGAACAGCAATAGCTAAATTTTTCTGTAATTCTTTAAATTCAAGAAAGTAAATATTATGGCCAAAGTTAAATCCAGTAACAAAGTATCAGAAGTTAAATCCAGTAACAAAGTATCAGATGGTAGCAGTTAACTTTACATAATTAAAACAACAATCCCAGCATTTCTAGAACAGTTAAATGAGCACTTTATCATCTGGTAGCTGAGGAGCATGTTCACGTGTTGGGGCATCAAAATCCAAGTGGCGAACAGTATTTGAACTAGAGGCATCTTTCTTCAAAAGCCGTTGAGTATGATGCCAAATTCCAGTATTAGGAAGATAGGTACCAACATGAGATCCTCGCACCTGCAGCATAAATAAATACACATGTTAAGATAACTGATGAAATCTCGGAGTTTTTCATGCCATTCTATGGTGATGTTTTAATACCAATCTTAGAATACTCATTGAAGAAATAGTTAATACCAAATTCCACCAAAGCAGTCTAAAAGATATGTTCCATCATTTCAGGAAAAAGGGGAACCCAGCTATTTTTCCATATTTTAATCTTTCCAAAGGAGTTAAAGTTGCAGTTGTTAAATACATAAATGCTACAAGCAAAATGTTATTTTTCTCTTTTATTTACTTTATTTTGTTTTTGTTGGTTGTGACAGCTGAAAACCACTCAAAGTACCAAAATTTTCTCCACCACTTATAGATAAGGAAAAGCAAGACAATCTTGGCCAACTTCCCATAATTCTTACAATTTTTCTGGGATAAAAATTCTATGGAAGAAATTCCTGTAGGAGGAGAGTTTGCTAATCCTCCGGAATAAGGACACTATGACAGACAATAATACTCCACATATTAGTTAACATAAATGAAGCTAAAGAAATTTGAAAATTAATCACCTTGCTTTCCAAATCAAGGGCTTTAGAGGCTAATCCTTCCAGCCATTGAACAATTCGGAGACATAACTGTGCTTAGTGATCATTCACAACAAACTGACAAGCCTCAAATTGTGATGTTGAAGGTGACTGGCATGAATTGATAACACTTAAATGAGAACAAAGAGTTTTGAATCATATAAAACCGAAGTACATGACATTTTGAGAAGATTTTTCCTATTAAATAACACATCAAAAAGAGGAGAAACATACCACAATAAGCTCTTCAGGGGATTCCTCCGTTACTGCAAGAAGAATGAAAAACCATCATTGATAAAACCAAAAGCCCAACTAGGTAAGATTTAACAGAAACATAAATCTAGAAACCTAGAAAAAAGAATAAAAATAGCATAGCAATAAAAGTTTAAAATAAGAGGAATGCATTATCGGGATCAGAAAAAGTATGTAATAGACAAAAAAAATCCATGATGTAAAAAAGAAATATCCAGAGTGATAAATAAATTTATAAGAGTATCAGGAAGAGTGGAGAACCCAAAAGTAATATTACCACAATGCATTATAAACATGCATCATTTTTTTTGACAGCGCTGCCCTTAAAATATAATGAAGGATTGCAACATTTGTAGGAGAAACAGAGACTAAAGAAAGATGTATAATATCATTACAACGAACATAAGATATAATCAATATCACACAAAATATGCATGTTAGATGTACATCCACGCATCCATAGATGTGTATACCCGATACCAAATGAGGATATATATACATATACTCAAGATCTAAACATACTAAATCTTCTTTCTTTGTGTGCTTGTGTACACATCCACCCATCTGTAGATGTGTATGCTCAATACCAAATGATGATATATACTCAAGGTTTAAACATACTAAATCTTCTTTCCTTTGCCTGCGTGTGTGCACAAATTTGCATCAAAGGACATGCATGTACATTTATAATGACGTTCGCACTTCTTACTATAAAAATAACACCTACGAACACGATCCACCCAAAAAATAATAAAACACTTGACGAATTCATCTCAGACTATGGCTGTAAGAAAAAATAGAGGAGGATAAAGATTCATTGCCTTTCCCATATAGGTACCAAAAAAGAGACCAGGTAGCAGCCTCATCAAGCAGAAGTTGAGCCTTCTGTCTCATCAATTTGTCTTCTATAACCCGGTGTCGTACATTGGGCCCATATCTAGAGAAAAAAAATTCACAACTTAGCAATCAAATACCCACTTAAGCCATTGATATTACATAATTCATGAAGAAATTTATTGTTGCTCTATAATCCAAGAACCTTGAGAAAGATCAATCATAACTTGCACAACATGGCTTAATCTTTTGTCCAAATACAGTAATTTAATGCAAGAATTTTCCATATCAGAAACCCATGTTTTAGCAGCAGAATTCTTAGATCATAAAGGGCCATTAAAGGATCACAATCACCATACTGAGATAAACTAGACAGAAATAAAAAATTCGTCCAAATCTATAAGCGTCATTATCATAATATAGTCTAATCCAGCTAATAAATTCAGAGCACATATTTAGATGATATAAACTTGTAAAAGTCCTCCATAATTTGAGACACGCCTAATAGACTCTGAAACATTCCTGCATGATTTCTCAAACCTTGAAATCAAATCAGGAATTGGCATCAACCCTGCAAAAAGAAATTACCATAAAAAGTTAATAAGCACAAATTCTTCTCAAGATTCGTGCAGGATAACAATAAAATAATCATGATAACAGTGCTAAGAATACAAATGGTAGCAATATTTTTCTAAATCATGTAACTCTCAAGAAAAAAGATTTGTATCTCTCCTTACACATTGCAAAGTCAGTAGACTCACTCTACTCCAGAAAATATGTTCAGTGTCCAATGTCGAGTTGAATGCATTTTTCTTCTTAACATCAGAAGTGAGAAGTCTTTGGTTATTTCCCTCAACCATTTCATAATTCAATAATAAAGGAAACAACTCCCTGGATTAATCTCCTTATAATGAACCAAGCAAACTGATAGCTCTGTTACTATTCTAAGCTGTCCCTAATCAATCTCCTCCGAATTGAACCTTTCGCAAAGTTGCTTCTTCCGGCAGTCACACTTTTCACAAGTTCTAAAGAAAAAGATAACTTCCAAAAGCATTTATATATTTCAAGCGCCTTGAATAGCGGAATCAAGAAGAGATGCAAATAGACCAAAAATTGTCTCTCCAATATCTGTCAAAGAATCATCCTCAATCTTGCAAGCTTAAGCGATTCACTTCCAAGTCGTTGAATTGAATCAACACCAAGATCAACCTCTGAGATGCCATGACTATCAACAAATGATCTCCTTTTAAAAGAAGACTGTGTCCTTGCAGGTGTACCTTCAAAGTGATCAGTGTAGTCAATACTATCAGCCTCTTTTTTGATATTCTCAAGAAGAAGTGCAGCATTTGTTGGGCTATGGATACTCTGCCCCTCATACAGTAGTCTGGACTCCCTGAACTTAGATGGAGTGTCTTGATGAGGCAATACACTTGAAGTAGAGTGCCTTTTCCTGCGCATAATCCATATTAAATACCAAACATATACAATACAAGCTACGAGTTAACCAAGCACAATTACAAAATACAATATGGTAAATGCAGAAAGAAATAGCGCACTGTAGCAGCACTGCAAGTTCATTATTTATTTCTAATGGTTTACATAGCTCAAAAACCTAATTTATGTCCTGAATTCATTTTCTACTAAAAAATTCTGAAAATTTTAAATCATCTATCTGAACATTCAATTCAATTAACCTAACTGCACAATTCAAAGATAAAGATCAATGTTAAGAAAATGATTTAGGCCTAATTCAACTCTAAAAGTTAACTTATGAGGTGAAAATTGCTCAAGTCACTATAAAAAGCAAGCATTCATTATATTTTATCTATGTGGAATAATTAATATACCTCCTTCACACTCGTACCTGAACATATATAAAAAATTTAGAGTATAAAATTTATAAAATTAGACAACTACGGATGACCCAACATTAAAAAATTAAATTATTGCTCTAATATTATATTGAAAAAATAGACTTAAATCTAATTTAACTCAAAAACTAGCTTACGAGGTCAGACTGTCCAAGCCATTATAAGGAGTACGTATTTATTATATTTTATTAACGTGTCATACTTAATAATCAATCCATATTCATAGATTGTATACTTATTTTGTTTTTCCAAAATGAAAATCTCAAATAAGATGTCAACAATCCAACCAATTTAACAATAGAAAACCCGGCCAGTCACCTAAAAATGGGAAAAAATGTAGAATAAAAACAGTAGAGAAAGAGAGAGAGAGAGAAAGTGGGAAATTAAGGATTATCATACCCGTAACGGCGAAACCGTTCTCTGAAGGTGAGATATTCGGGATCGAAATAGCTAGGAGAAGCCTCCATTTCAACGTCCATTTTGTGTCCAAAATGAAAGGAGTTTATGATGATCGAAATTGATGAGTAGAAGAAAAACCCTAGAATTTCAGTACACTGATGAAGCTAAAACCCATGGATGCTCCCTTGCGCGGGAATATGAACGGAAAAAATGTTTTCATCACAGAACCCTACACTTTTGAACCAGAAAAAGACGAAGTCTTTTGTGAAACGCATCGTTTTCGTTATTCATCAAATCAAACAGATGAATAAAATTTATGCTATATATTTTTTCATTTTTTTAAATATCAAAATTTATTATTATGTATTAAATATATTCAAAAAAAAAAGTATTTTTAACCTTTAAAATCAATACAAAGGAAAAATATTTATAATTTCAATAAACTAAATCAGATTAAAATTATAGAAGTAAAATCGATTTTTTTTTAAGGAAGTAAGAGCGATTTTTTAAGAAAAAATGTATGCACAATATAAATAGTGATATGGCTCTATTATAAAATCAAATAATTTTTAAGTAAATTTTTTTTATATACATTAAGGCATAGACATATCTAAATTCAATATCCGTTCTCGATATTGCAATTGCAATGCTCAAAAAAAATTTCTTTTTTGAGTAAAAGAAAAATATTTTGCTTCCTTTTTGTAATTAGGCTTCAACGACAACTCTCAAACGGCGGTCGTTTTAGATGTACTTCATATGGTCGTTTAATGACAAAACGGTCGTTCTAGTAGATAAAGAGGAGCGTCTTATCTGCTCAGACAGAGGTTACCTTGTTGTTGTATAAAAGCCAGCACACTGCCACTTTTTTATCCTCTTGAAAACCAAATGGCAGTGTTAATCCGTTGCTCTTGCTTCCTTCCTCGCTCGTACTCCGTCGCTTCTCCTCCGTCCGATCTCACCTTCTCCGGCAATTCTCATCTTTCCGGTCAGTTCTTCTTCACCCTACGAGATTTCCACTCCTTTATTTTCGTTTCTTGAGGCTTGAATTTCGGAATGTGCATTTTAATTTATATTATTTTGCTTGAATTAGGAAAGAAAATGAAAAAAAAAATTGTAAAAATTTTGGATTTCTATCATGTTTTCATAATTTGTGTAAATTTGATCTTAATAGTGGAAATATTTTGTAATCAATCAGTTTTGATCTTTACATGATTTTTAGGATGCCATTGGATCAAAACTTGCAAGTATAGTAATATTTGCTCATTAATTTAATTACGGAAAATTGTGATTCTGCTGAACCAGGGAAATTTGTTTCACCTTTGATTAAAGTAGAAAACTTTTCACCATCCAGTGGAGATGCTTCTACTGTACCATCTCTTTTTCGCCACAAGTTTATGGCGGGACAAAGTACACTTCTAAGCCCTTCTACAGAAGGATATCCAATCCTCATTCAACTGCCATTTATTTGTGAGAAATTCTTTCAACAATTTTCAGTTCATCAGGTATGATGGTGAGTTCTCCGTTTTCCTTTTCAATTTTTTAATGAGTTTTTAGTTGCTTTATAAGAATATAAATGTTGAGGGAACTTTTTGACATTCAATTTTATATTCAAGTTGCATCAAGTATATTTACTATCAAGTAGCAATCCTGATAGTCCCTATCCATTCTTTTTTCCCAAGTTTAACTACCATTATAAGTGGCACAAAATGGGAGGTGCTGGCCTCTATATGATTGCCTCGAATACATTCAGTAAGTAGGATAAGTCGTACAGTCTGCTCTGCATCTGTAATCTGAGATGGCTGATGATGAAAGCAGGGAACATGATAAAAATAAATGAGTTACATATAATTGGAATTTCATATGGATATTCTTGCTTGATGTTGCCTTTGTATATGTTAGTTTCATCATGAAGATGTCTTCGCTTTCTCCACAGTAGTAACTAGTTTTACAACATGAACGAAGTATTTGTTCCCCATTGAAATGACAGTTCACCGTCTGGCTGAATAATATACCATTTCTGTTTGTAGGGCAATTTAAAATTAAGATCCTCAGCAATGGCATTACTTGTTACTAATACCCTGATGTGGAGTTCACCTTTTGAAGCTTTAGCTGAAACTTGTGAGGCTGACAACTCCATTTTCAACATGCCTTTGCTACTGTTTGTGGCTCTTGTCGGTGCAACTGTTGGAGGTATGCCTTTGATGTAAGAGTGAGTGCTATACTGCAATGTCAGATGCAAGATCTTTGCACCAACATTTCTATATAGAATAATCAGTATGGCAGCCTCAAAAGCTCTTCCATTCTTATATCTTTTGTATATATATTTGCACCCATTTCAAAAAGATTAATACAGGAAGCCCTTCCATGCTTGTTTTCTTTTATATTTATTTGCACCAATTTCAAACAGATTAATGCATTCTGAAGTGTTCACTTAAAATGATATGATATGCACTATTTATGATCTCATAACTCACTGGTTGCACAACAGGGTTGCTTGCACGACAAAGGAGAGGAGAATTGAAACGGTTGAATGAACAGTTGCGCCAAATCAATGCAGCTCTAAGACGACAAGCCAAAATCGAGCCCTATGCACCTAGTTTGAGTTATGCTCCTGTTGGCAGTAGAATAGCGGAGAATGAAGTAATTGTTGATCCAAGAAAGCAGGAATTGATCTATCGATTAAAAAGTGGAAAGAATTTTTTGAGGAATCAAGATCCAGAGAAGGCATTTGCTGAGTTTAAGTCAGCGCTGGATCTTGCTCAGAGTTTGAAGGATCCAATAGAAGAGAAGAAGGCTGCAAGAGGTTTAGGTGTGTTTCACTCCTTTTGTATATGATATATCATTAAATGAAATTGAGCAACAAATGAAAATTTTCTTTGGATCTTAGTAAAAGATTTTGGCCATGGGCAGCTTTGGCTTTTGTTACTGTATTGATGGTCTTATGTTCTGATGTATATATTTTATTTAAGGGATTACACATTTTTAAGCCATATGCAGTGCTTATTGTGGGAACTTATGGTGCTTCTCATTTTTATTTCTGTTGGGGCACGAATGACATAAGCTTTCGTTGCCTTCAGCCACTATCCATGTTTTAGTTATACTACCCCAGTTCAGGTTGGAATAGTATCGCTTTACTGACATCTTATCCTTTTTATTTTCATATATCCAGAAGACTGAACTTATGATTACCTGGTCTGTGCCTTCTATCCTGAATCTTACTTTGTTCAGGAGCCTCACTGCAAAGGCAAGGGAAGTATCGCGAAGCCATTAAATATCACTCCATGGTTCTGTCAATTTCCGAACGACAAGAAGAGGATTCTGGAAACACAGAGGCTTATGGTGCAATAGCTGATTGTTATACTGAACTTGGAGATCTTGAGAAAGCTGCGAATTTCTATGACAAGTACATTGCAAGGTTGGAGAAGGATTGATCAGTTCCCATGAACCATAAGTTTTACCTTTATCAGCGCAGCACAGTAGACAATGGTTACAGCTTTGTATGGAATATGGATTACCAATTCATTAGCTTTCTTCTCTACTTTTTTTTGGCAACTTTATTAGTCAACGTAGAAAAGATTGTCATGCTGAATCATTTTTTCTGGTACTTGATTGGTTTTCCTTATACTCTACTTTTATATGATTTCTCTATCAACCATGGATTGCAGTTATGTAACTTACCAGGAAAACTCTTTTCAATCCCTCATAAATGGTATTGTGACATTATAAGTCGACTGAGCATTTCAATTCCCCCATAGACCATTGATAGCATCAGCAAAGCCATCAATCCTTTTGGCAGACGTGTTACATAGTTCGGCGCTATAGTTCCTCATCGTATCAATTATAGCGACAGGAAAGAAGGAAGAAAGCATAGACAATACAAACTAGGCCTCCACAAACACATAATGCAAAATAACTCTTAATAAATTCAGATACATCAGAGAAATATCAAGACAATCTAATGAAGCAAACTAGTGTTCATGCTAGGTAACCCATTACCTCACCACAATCACTCATCCCACTTGGTAGAAAACAGGAAAAGGGGGAAAAAAAAAAGCATTCATACAAATGGCTAGCATATGATGTAAAATATGCGGATAGAAACCTCACCGCAGGATAAAGAGAGACTTCCTAATTGTTTAAAAACTTGAATAACATCTGCAAAGGCAGGAAATAAAAGGTATGACGTTAACTCTTCTTTATCGTTACTGGTAATACATGAGTTGCTGGGCTGCAGCAACATTCTGGAACCCCCCGTCATAAATAGCCTGGCTTGCTCCAGCGGCACCAAGTCCCATTGCTGCTTGTTTAAGAGGATGCTGCCCCTGAGGATGCATTAAGGCATGCACACCAGCCATCTTGCCCATCGCTAATTGCCTCTCATATGTCAAAAGGTCAGTGGCTGAGAGACCTGGCAATGGTGCAGCCGCAGGTGGTGGAAGTGGGTTTGAACTTGTTCCTGGTGGAGTAGGCTTGCTACCCCATGAGCACTATTAGGCAAGACAAACATTTGAATGTTAGTTCCCAACTGCAAAGGAAAAAAGCCTCAAATTTTCTCATGAATAAAAATACATACTCTCCTTGATCACATCAAAACTTAACCTATATAAATCAAAATATAAATCATAAGTCGGCACACCTTTATTTGTTTGCCACAGAGAATTGACTGGGTGTTTCCCATCTGAATAGCTAGAGCTGCCTCAGCATGAGTACTGTATCTCACAAATCCAAATCCTTTATCCCTTTGGACTCGGACCTCCTCTATAACTCCAGCACAAAGAGCATGGAAGTGGCGGTGGAGATCAAGCTGGGTAACCTGCAAAATATAAGAACAATAACAAAATCTCAGAAATTTGGTGTAAGCCAGAGTTACTAATATTTCACACAGCCTGCATGCTTCTAGACATCCAGTTTTCTTTTTTTGGTAAATTGGAAAGATCTAGATAATAAACAAGATCATTTACCTTACAAAGCAACACATTAAATAATCACAAACCCAAACACGCCCATAAACAAAATTAAGTATCAGAGAATAGCTAGGAAGAAAAAGTTTCTTGCCTCTGGAGAAAGATTGCCCACATAAACAGTTGTATACTGAGCATTGTTTTCAGAAGCCTCATTATTAGACATCTCTTTGCCCTCTTCTGCACAAGCAACGAAAAAATATAAGTTGAGCTTCCAGAAGTTTAGTTGTTTGCCAACATGATTGGAGAATAATAGATATCAAGGCCCAACATAAAAAATAAGATAGTGTAAATAAAAACAAATTATTCCTACAAATGAAGTATTAGGTGTTAGTGCATTCAACAAGCTAATAGCAATTACCAAAGTCCAAAACAAAACATATAATGATCCTCCACACCCAAAAAAAATTCTTATGATACTGTTACAATATACAAAAAATTATCATAATTCAGATCAGCACAACTAACCTGATGAGCCATTTGTTAGATCCACCACACTTTTGGCATCAGAACTTTGTTTGTCATCATTGGAACCAGCACCTTTTGCGGCCCAGTTACAACGAATCTGTCTGCTCCCCAGCCATTTCCCTAAATGCAAGCAAACAAGTAAGCTTATTGTTACATGAATGGATGCAAGTAAATATCCAACAGAAGTAGAGCTTGTAGCACCAGTAAACTCCACCAGTTAACATAATAAATACTCCAACAAATCCTCCGTATCTTACACCCAGAAACATGCAAAATACCCTTTTTCAACATGAAGAAGGAGATGATGGAAGCTAAAAGTAGTGTATGTGAGTTTGTCTCTGTGTGTAGCAATATCGCTAGTATTGAATCCTTTGTCACTACAGATATATTCATAGATGACTAGCAAAAAAATTGATAATAACAAACAAAAGCAGAGGTGGAAATAACACAGTAATTCTTTTCTATTTAAAATAGAAAATAAACAGAACATAACTTATCAGCTTAACAATGCAATCAAGTAGAAAAAGAATTCTGTCCATAGACCTATTTGGACAGTTTAGGCGTGAATTTTAATCTAGAGCAATAATCCTGAAGCTAATAAACAATTTCAGTAAATCCCCATCATCCATACCTGTTAAGTCATTTATTGCACTTTGAGCATCCTGAACATAGGAAAATGTCAAAATCATAATAAGGTCCAACTTAGTATAGAGAAGAAATGCAAAAAAAAAAAAGAATACCTGTTGATTTCTGAAAGAAACAAATCCAAATCCTCTTGAACGCCCAGTCTTCTGGTCCCACATAACCCTTGCATCTCTGACACCAAGACAAAGTCAGTGATGGCCCTCCACCACATAACACCAATTAGAATTGCATAATAAGTCATCACATATGCATTATTCAATTTTTTTTCTTTTTCAGATCTTCACAGAATTCATTAATTCAAAAAAACAAAGAATGTCTGTCAAGCATACATAAAAGGAAGGGGAGACTCACGAACAACTGGGATAAACTGAAAAGCAGGCAAACAGAGTTGCATCAGTAACCTCGGGACTTAGATCTCCAACAAAAATGTTGAAATGACCTGTGCATATCACAGTGAAGTACGACTTTATCAAGGAAAACAAATCATAGCAAAAGAGTTCATTAATAATTCAACTCAACCAAAAACCAACCTGATGTATCTTCTCGTTGACCACTAGCATATGCCCAATTAACTTTGATAGGTTGCCCAAATCTGTAAATCACATGATAACAAGATGTAGGATTAAAATAAAGTAACAGAATCAATAAGAGATTGAAGTAACGGAAAATAAAAGGCAAGCTACATACAGATGCCTTCCGTTAAGAGATAATATAGCAAGAGCAGCTGATCTGCGATCATAGTAGTGAATAAAACCATAGGATGACTGCACAAGCATATACGAAAGAAATGTTACATTGGAAAAGACTAGCATATAGAGTCAAAGTGGCAATTAGTCTTGCATATTAATAAACACCAATAAAGTATTGACCCATTTAGGCAAATATCAGCCTCACCTTTTCCTTTCTAATAAGTTTGCAGCCTTCGACAATACCAGTACTTGCAAAAACTTCTTGAAGAAGTGGTTCAGTAACCTGCGTGTGGATATTTCCAACATACCTGCATTTTTTCATAAACGAAGAAACTACAAGTTTTAAAAAAAAAGAAAATAAATAAACTTATGAGTGATCTTCCGTCAATTATCAAAAACAAAAAATGAAATCACACAAGCAGCTATCAGATTTTTATGCAATATTAAATATTTCTAAAAGCCAAACATTGATAGATAAGATTAACTGCTAGTTATAGAAGATGGCCATATATACAAAACAACAAGCTCGGTGAAGAAAGACACCAATGCTACATAGATACGAAAAATATAAGCTACATGAGCAGTTGCATAAGCATATGGGTGAGATGGAAAACACACGGAAAACAAAGAGAAAAAAATACAAGGAAAAAATGCCAGGACAAACACTCACACACTGCGACAAGTGCTTGGATCAAAACCAGGAGGCAGATTTCCACTGGGAATTGGCTCAATCTGCAAATGAAAATGTAAAAACGAAAAAAGAATAACGAAAGAAATGAATTAAGTACAAAAATTCCCTCCTTAATCTACCCAAATTTAGAACACTTTAACCAAAAATAGAACAACATGCAGTATTAATCACTACATTACAAAAACAAAAACAAAATCAAATAAAAGAAAATAACATTACTTCCACATAAGAATTATGTGAGTAGAAAAAAAAAACTGAAAGGAGAAGAAAACATGGTTCTTAACATAAATGTATATGTTGACTCAATGATTTGTACTTAGAAAGGAAACACAGACAACAAACTCTACATTAAATCATATCAATTGCAATCTACATCCCCTTTTTTAGTTACTCTATCTTCAAATTAATCAACGAAGTAAAGAAGACAAACTTCAAAAAATTGATTTCCCAGATGGAAACTTAAAGCTTCAGATCTTAAACCCAACATATATCAAGCACCTTTTATTGAGCTTTTCTAAATGAACTCCAAAGGCTGAGATAAAAAACTTCACTGTTTTAGTATTTTGAGCGGATTACGTGAGAAAGAAATTTTTTATGTTGAAACAAGAAAGCATGGGTTAATGTGGTCTCCCTAAAATCATACACAGTCTAAACAGATTGACATGTGTTATAAGTGTAATGGCAGAGAGAAAAAAGAAAAGGAATCCCAAGTTTTGCATTTTAACGAGAAGACTTTAAAAACCAGAGCTACTAGAAACAAATTGTACATGTCAAGTTAAATTGCAGCACTTAAGCCTAATGCAAAATAGTGAAGTCTACCACCAAACATTATCATTGGCAAAGTTAAACTTCCCATGTACTTGTATAAATGTTCCCCACCCCGATAAAGAAAATGACAAAAATACATTAGAAATAAATGAAATAAGCTAACAACAATACCAAATTGAAATCCTAGCATTTCAATGATCCTACACCGATGAACATAAAAAAAAATAATCGAAATCCACAAGCCACTAAAAACCAAACCCTAGCTCCAGCAAGCAACCCCCAGTCGATAACAAAAACAAACCAAAACCATAAACAAAATCGAAATCGAAATCAAGCAAACAAAATTCGAAAGCGAAAACACAATCGATCGAATCAATGATTCAAAAATCACAGAAATTGAGAGTTATAAAGAAGAAACAGAGAGAGAGAGAAGGAACCTGAGGAGGAGCGAGAAGACCAGGGTGATAAAGAGACTGTTGTTGAAGAAGAGCTTGTTGCATCAGAGCTTGCTGTTGCTGTTTAAGCCTCTGGTGCTGCATTTTTTTTTTTTTTGCAATGTAAAAATTGGGATATCAGTCTGTTTGTTTCCCGAGAAAAGTTTGATGTTTTCCTTTCTTTTTTCTTTTTTTTTTTCTCTTCTTTTTGTCCCTTTTTTTTTTAGGGTTCGAAGTAAAATTGGGGCCTCAGAGGAGGAAAAAATAAACACAGAGAGAACAAAAATGGAAGAACGAAAGAGAAAGAGGCCTCTGAGAAATAAAGAAACGAGTGGCTCCGAGCAAAGTATTTATACTTGGGATTTTTTTTTATTTTTTTTATTTTTTTTTTTACCAGCAAATGATAAAATACCATCCTTTTGGAAACATTTCACGAACTGCCAATAATTTGGTCACACGTGTCAATGTTGTATTTAAATTGATGTTATTGGTGGTGAGTTGTTTATTTTGAGGTCAATAACTCTAGGCGGGTGGAAATATTTTTGGTCAATTAAGTTAATTGCATATCGATCAAAAAAAAGTCAATTGTATAATTTTTTGGAGGGATAATTTCTTTTTGTATTTTATATTACAGCTTAAAGTGGAATAATTAAGTACTTTAATTTAATAGAAAAATATGTTTTTTTAATCCCTGCTCGGGTGTTTTACATGTTAAGTCTCTTAATTTTTATTTAATAATATTAAATTATTTAATTATATAAATTAATAACATTAATTTTTTTTATAAAAATTAAATTTATATTTTTAATTACCGTTAAAAATTTATCGTTATTATATTAAAATTATATATTTTAATAAAAAATTAAGAAATAATATTTTTTTAACCCTTAAATTTTTATTTAGTAATATTTAACCCCCACAATAATAGTGTTTAAAAATTATGTATTTAATTATTATTATAAAATGAGTCAATATCATCAACTTGTATAATTAAGAAACTTAATATCATCAAATAAAAATTTAAAAATTTAATATGTAAAACACAAAAAAATTCATGCTCTAAGAAAAATGTTATTCCTAATTTAATTTGGTAATAAACTAACCTTTTTTTCCTTATTTTCTCATTAATTTTATTGTTTAATAATGATATAAGAAAATCAATATTAAAACTATTATTTTGAAAAATACTGCAGGATTCAATTTTTTATTAAATATTTAAAAAAATTATCTAATATAATATGCTAATATGTTATTATCCCTGACCACTGAAGTTATCTATTTTAGTTCATATAAAATTATTAAAATAATTATTATATTTTCTTTATTTATAAAAGGTTATTTTAAATGGATTAAAATATTTTATATTAATTTATTAATATTATTTTTCTCATTGAAATTATTATCTTTTAAAAAAATTATTCCAGTAAAATTGTTACTTTATAAAATATATAAAAATTAATTAATTTTTAAAAATATATATTTATTATTAATAAGTTAATTAATAAAGTAATAATAAAGTAAATTTAATATTAATAAATTAATAAAATGTGTATGAGTCTATTTATAATATTTTTTATAAAATTAATAGAATGCAATGAATATCTAAAATTACTACACTCCGATTTCATAATAAAACTTATTAAGTCAAATAAAATAATAATAATAATAATAATGCATGTATGTATGTATGTGTGTCTATTTTTATAATTTAAAATAATACATAAAATTGACAATTTTAATTAAGATTTGGTTATTTATACGTGACAGATAGAGAAATAAATGAAAAAATATTGCTTTCTAAATTGACTATGAATACCAAATAGTATTTCAAACAACAATGTGGAAAATAATAAATAGTTTTGTTTTGGAAGTTAGGAATTGTGATTTATGTATTTTGAACATTAATATTTAAATTTAATTTATAACATTGTATGTGAATTTCAAATACATCTTAATTCTATAAATTTAGATAATTGTGTCCAAAAATATATAATATAATAAAAGAAATAAGATTATACACAAGTCACTTTATACCTTCAAATTTTGAGTTTAATTATGTGGCTTATATTTTCAACTGTGTTTTTGGTATGTCCGAATGGCTCGAATTAAAGAGAATACTATCCAGATGAACATGTATTTATTATTAAATTGATTTTAATATATAAAATTATTTTAAAATTTTAAAATATAGAGATTAATGTTTATAACCAAAAAAATTAAAAAATAAAAGGCATAACGTCAAACAGAAATAAGAAAATAAAAATAGAAACAATATTATAATTATAATATAATTTTGAAAATTTGTATTGTTCAACAAAATCATAATTTACTTTTTTAAGTGACTATGCAATATTGTTAAATAAATAACAAAAAAAATAAAAATAAAATTGTGTGCCGAATTTATGTAATCACAAGTTGTAGTTAAATAACCATGACGTGAACAATTCAGGAAATCTTAAGGAAATATTGGCTTTTGGAAGTGAATAAATTTGTAATAGAATATCATTATTCTCAATTGTAGCTTTAGAATTTGAATTTTGGAATTTTTTTATATATATAAATTCAAATCAGTAGATTTTTTTTTCAAACAAAAAAAAAGCCTATTATACTCATGTGCGAAGACACTCACATTAGAAGGGGCAGTTATCCCCCTTCTATTTTGAAAATTATATATATATATATTATTAAAATTTTTAAAATACTCAATTATTCCTCTTTAAATTTTAAAAAAAATATATGATATTTTTATTTTATTTTTTTTGACTAAAAAATTTAGCTTCACACCTGATTATACTAACTATTCGACAAAGAACCATTTGCTTCTCCTTTTATATTATTTGTTATTTTTATTATGCTCATTTTTTTTTATTTTCAATGGCATTATAAGTTGTCCACCTAGTTATTTTAATAAAATATTATTATATAATACACAATTTTTATAATTTAAATTTATTACTCCTATTTCCTAAAAAAAAGCTTAAAAATAAAAATTTTGAAGATATTAAAGAAATTATCGAATTAATTCAAATATTGCTCCTTTTGAAATCTGCATTAAAAGAATTCAATTCCTTCGGGGGGGAAAGAATTCAATTTACTCGAGTATTCTTTTATCTTTTTAAATTAACATTATCTCATAATATAAAATCTTCGTATGTATTTAAACCAGAATTTATGTTATGTTTGTCGTTCATACATAATTTTACATGATTTCATATTTTAAAAGATTTTTATATAATGTTAATTTTTATTTTTCTCTAAAATACTTTTACCTAATATTTCAAACCGATGAGATCAATTATTGAACAAAAAGTTACGCCCTCCCCTAATTTTTTATACAATTTTTTTCATTTTTAATAAGAATATTTTAGTTATTATATAATAAATATTTTAATTATTTTATAATAAATTTATAGTAATCTATATAAATTAATAAACTCATAGTAAATATATAATAAATTTATAATAAACTATGTAAATTATGTAATGAGATATCGGGTGACCTCAAAACTAAAAAATATGGGCTTTGTATTCTTCCCCCTAATTAATATAAAATATAATTATTTTTATATATTTTGAAGTGATAAAAAGATCATGTTCTAAAACAAAAAAAAAAACCTAAAGATATCATTTATAGTATTTATTTGCTCTCCCTATTTATAGAATTGAAATTTAATATTTATTATTATTTTTGTATTTTTTATTTTTAAAATAAAATTTAAAGTTTTATTATTTAAAGTTTTTATATTCTCTCTAAATAGAGGTTTATATTTCTTTAATTAAAATTGTTTATTCTTTTCAAATGAATATATTATTTTCGTATAAAAAATAAATTGAATTAGTGTGTCTTTATACAAATGAAATGAATATCTCGTTAAAAATTAAATTTAAAGCGATATATTATATCATCCACTATTTGTATCAAATATGTTAAAAAAATTAATAATTTTATTAGTTATATACATTATATGTATTTTAAAATTATATATTTTATTTTTATTTTATTTTATATATACTTTTTGAGTTATTAATAAGAATTAATTTTGTATTAAAAAGATAAAAAATTATATCCTTCATAAATTTATATATTTTTTTATTTTTATTATGAATATTTTAATAATTTTATAATAAATAATTATATAAATTTATAATAAATACATAATAAACTATATATAAAAATTTGATGTTTTTATTAAAAAATTATAAATATTTATAAATTTAAATATATTTTAAAAATATGATAAATTTAATTTTTTTTTATTTTTTCTAGTATTTTTGTAAAGCACAAAAAAAATATGAGTGTTTTATTTTGAAATTGAAGATGTGGGCCGAGCTAATTATGAACTGGGATGTAGCGTCCAAGATAATAATGAGCCTCTCCTTGGGCTTTTCGTCCCCAAACAAACCACGCTAGAATTTCAATTAGTTATTGAAAAATACAAATTTAACTTTTTATCTTTAATATATATATATATATATATAGCCTTTGAAATCAGAGGAGAAAAAGATATTAATTTTGGTTTATTTACAATCAGTTATTTTTTAAAACAAAAGAGGAAATTTCCAATTCGAATTTAACTCAAAATGAAATTAATAAATAAAAAGAATACGACTAATGGAAAGATTAGTTCATCAAATAAAAATTTTAATTGGTCCATACCTTAGTGGCCGGCACTTTAACTGAAACCAACAGATTTCATGGTGGATTCTCATATTTATAGGAAAATTTTTAGGTGGGCATAATTTGATTATTCGGCCAAATTTTTAGTTAAATAATTAAAATTTTAATTCGGTTAATTGATTGGTAATTTAATTCAGTCAGTTTGATCGAAGAATTTATGTTATTTTGATTTTTAATTTGATTAATAATTAATCGATTCTGTTCGATCGGTTAACCAAATAACTAAAAATTTTAAAAAATATTTTTTTTATTTTTTTATTAATTTTTTATTTAAAATTTTTATTATATAAATTTTTATTATAAATATATATTTTTTATTTAATTTTTAATATATTTTATTTAGTTATTTAATTATATTATTTTTTATTATAAAATAAAAAAAATTATTCTGTTCGATTAATTAACCGAACAAACCAATTTAGTTCAATTAATTAATTAAATTAATTAAAATTAAAAATTAATATATTTAATTAAAATAATTAATGGTTGAAATAATCGGTCAAATTAAAATTCGGTCAATCGATTAATATCCATCCCTAAAAAATTTGAATACTTATTCATATCCATATTATGTATTAGTGTAAATATTTAAGAGATTTGCATACAAAAAATAAAAAAAAAAATTAATGAACCACATAATGTACAACAAGTAATTAATAAATTTTTATCTACAATTCACAAAATAATATGAGAAAACATTTATAATTTCTGCAAATTATTGAAGGATTAAAACTCAAATATCTATTTTAACAAAAAAAACTCAAATATCTATTTTTTTTAAATCGATTCAGGTTCGAATCCTTCTCGAGGTGCGAGAATAAATTGATGAAACTTACTTGTTTATCAAATTTCTTTAGAATATTTTTTTATACAATAAACTTTATTTAGCAAAGAAAACTTAATGTAAATAAAATCAAATTATCAAATCTACAGTAATATACATATATAGATTCAATAATTAATACAAAAAAAGGGGTTGATATACAAGTTCCTATATATGATCGATTAATCAAATTAAGTACAAAATTACCTAACAAAAATAATTAGGATTTTCAAGCTAGTTCACTACAATAAAATCCTAATTAATAAGGCTGTATATTATAATTAATTAATTAATCGGAATGGTAATAATATCATCAAACAAATCAACTACAAGTTAAGATCAAGCTGTTTGGACGATTGGGCTTCTTCTATGTGAAGCCAGTGATCGTTAATCTTTTCTTCAGATTTTGATGATGATGGATTGTTTATTTGATATGGTGCTTTTGATGCCACCCTGAAAAAGAAAATTCCAATTTCATTAATTACTAATTTATTAAAATTCATTGTTCGATTTTTAAGATTGCGAGTTTAAATACTCAATTGAAACTAAAACTAATAAGCTTATTTTGTAATCCATCTTCCGATTTTTTCTTTATATATATAAATTATTTTTTCAGTTACGAATTAGATAAGATTATAAAAACAATAATTTTTTTACTGTGTTTTTAATCCATCATTCGATTTTAAGATTGCGAGCTTGAACCCCAAATGAAACTAAACAAATTAGTAAAGGTATTCTTATTTACCTGTCTTTTCTCTTGGCAAAGAATCGATGAAGAGAGGCTCTTGTAGCAATTGGTAAATCATAACCATTATCACGAGTTCTTAATTGAAGAACTTCTCTACCATTATTTGAGACAGAATTAGGAGCAACAACATTAATGGTTGAATTATTAGCTTTATTATCAATGGCAGATGAAGTGAAGCCCTTATTTGTGGCATTAAAGCTTCCTTTACTTGCTAATGCAAAGATCTCTTTAGCCTTATCAGCGGGAAAATCATCAAATACTATAACTTGGCCACCGTAAAATATTGCCATTTGGGCAGTTGCTGCAGGTTCTGCTTTTGAAGATTTCCTATTATCATCAAAACAAAACAAATTAATAAATAAATATTTCAATTTTAAACATAATTAATTAAATTATTTTCTAAAATGTATTTATTTACTATGTAATTACATAATTAAGACTAGTACATGCCGAAATATAGCCTAACAATGAATATAATCTCTTTTGATAGATTTACACTCAATTCTTATTATAATGTTCAAAAAAAAATTATAGGACTAGAGACATTTTATATACATATGCATGTATTTAATTCTTTTTCATGAATCATATCCTTGATTAAAAACTGAGTTCACTACAAGAAAAATACTAATTAGGACTAAATTTACAAGAAAAATGCTAATTAGCGAGACCAACAGTACAATATAGAACGACGTTCAAGGTAATTTAACTACACACCTCAAATCTGTAGCAGCCTTGTTGGTGGAATCTTCCATAAGATTTGGAGAACCAAAACCCACAAATTGGGAGAAAAAATCCATTGGTTTTATGTTTGCAGATGTTGTTGATGCCATAGATTTTTCAATACTAGGCAGCAGATTCAATGTCGTCGCAGGTTGTCTAGATGCTTCAGAACCTGAATATTATTTATAAAAAACTATTATTATTATTATTCACTAATAATTCAGTGATCAAGTGCTTATTTGCATATATTAATCTAATAATCTCTTTCCTTAAAGAATTTTTTATGCGAAAATGTTCATATCTATCACTAATCTAGTACCTTTTCTTAAAGAAAATTTTTATTATTTCACTAATAGTTCAGTGATCAATATATATATATATCACTAACCTAACATCCATTTTTCTTTTAAGAAATTACAATACATTAAAGAAAAAAGAAAAATGGTAAGTGATAAATACCTTTATTAGCTTCAAGATTTGCATTAATTCCAAGATTAATATCTCCAAAACTGCCTCTTTCCTTCAAATACTGACTCAAAAGATTACAAGTCTGAGCAAAGTTTGATTTTTCCGGTGCTCCCTTGCCGGACTTGGCAGGAACTAAATTTGCCATAATAATTTTATAATTTTTTGAGAAAAAAAAAACCCCACAAAGCTCTTCAAAAGAATTAAGTGAAATTAATATCAAGAAATGTTTTTGATTTTGTTAGGATTCCTAGTGAAGAAGAAGAAAAAGAATATATATGAAGCGTGTTTGGGTTCTTTGACCTTATCATCCCATGAGCTGGATGCAGTTTCTTTATCTTTGAATTGAAAATATATATATATATATATATTTATCATTATTATTTGTTTTATTTTGAGCACGTTTTAATTGCATTTTAAAAATAAAATAAATAAAAATTAGTACATTTAATATAGGATAATTTGTGGTGGAGGAACAGGTCAAGTTGGAAAGAGAGGGAAATTTCTTTGAAATTGCTCTTGTTTTTAAGTTAAATTACAATATTAGCCTTTATTTTGTAATTATAAAGTCAAACTCTGCGACTTTTTCAATCATCAGTTGCGTGACACAGTGGACAAGGACTCAATTAAATTTAAATTTAAATTTATATCTAGGCTAGTAAAGTAGTTTTCTTGATACGCAATTCTAAATTTAAATTTATATTTTAGTTTTTTTCTTATTTATTTATTTTTTTACCATTACAAACACTTTACTTTATATACATAAAAATGAAAAACATTGGAGGTTATAATTAAAAAAATCATAGTTATAATTAAAAAGATTATTTCAAATTAATAAGTGAAGTTTTTATTTTTTTTTAATTTCATTTATTGTCATCTTTTTTTATAAGATATAGAACATGTTAAAATTATTAACAGATTTAACCTCGTAATGAAACTAATATCAAGTTTTAAAGGTTGAAAATCATTTTTCAACTTCTCAATGTACCTTAAAATTTTTTCTCAATTCTTGAAATAATTACTATATCCCTCTTAGTGATTAGCCACTTATTAAAAATAACATTTTGTCAATCATAGATTAATAGGCATATTTTTTTATTTATCTTAAATTATAATTTATTTATTATTTTAATAACTTAATCAATATATTAAATTTCTATCATCCTCGTATTTAACACTAGTTATTAAATATTTTCATATTTGGCATTACTCTCTGTTTACCGGGCTCGCAAATCGAACTAGATACTTTTTTAATATTGAGAAGTAACTTTTAAAGAATGATGAACAGAATATTAATTTTAGCATCAAATTTTTTTTTAAAGTCTGATATATTCTCTTGTATAACAGATAAAAAAATTAACAATAAAGTTCGGACTTGAAGAATCCACATCGTTATTAATACTAAAATAAAAATATAATAAAAATAAATAAATTTATATTTATAATAAAATAATTAATTATTCTTAACTTCAATAAAAATATAATATATTTATCTATTAATTTAGGATGAAAAAATATTAATTTTAGACATTGAAAATGACTTTTAATTATATATATATATATATTAAATGTTTAAAGTTAAAATTAACGTGTTAGTCAAAGTTTTTATAAATCATAGATGAATTGTTGGGAATATGTATTGATTCTATCTTTGGATACATATGTTGATTCTATTTAATAGTTTTCATTTATATTTACGTTGTGTTTATATATATATATATAACTAATTTTGAAAAACATCAAATTTAACTCAGAATTTAGTTTTTAAAAATGGAATCGGTTCATAAGTTTCATTTGTTATATGATTAATTAATTCTTTTATTCATTATAAAAAATAAAATAAAATTCAACTCAAAATAACTGCCCTGTTCCTGGTGTCCAAGATGGTAAATCTGTAATTATGAACGAACATTATGTCCTTTAAAATAATTTTAAAACAATGACTTGGCACCAGTGGTTTGTTAGGTGAACGGGAATTGCGCACCGATTAGGACCGACAAGTCGGTGGGACCCGCCTATCCCTCCGATTAATAGCCCTTGTTTTTCTAGTTATATTCTATTTATTTATTTTATTATTATTTTTATTTGAGCACGTGATAAACAACTCCTCGTGGCGGTAGGCGTTAATTAGGCGATCGTGCAATCATAGGTTAAAACGTGGCAAGATCGTGTGGGATTTCGAGTTGTGTGGTACACAGCAAACAGGTAGCTGGTGTCGCTAATGTGCGCCGGATGCAATAAGATTCACGTGATTCCACTTTCTATATATATTTACTTATTTAATTTAATTTAATAAAAATATAAACAAAAAGTAAACATAGGTAATTGGGTTTTTCGTTTTTTTAAATATATTTTTCTTTTTTCTTTTCTAATTTCCTATTACTTGTGTCAACAAATTTCCTCCTTTTTTTATATCCATCGAGTATATTATAATAAAAAAATTAAAATAAACTTTTTAAAAGATTGAAAATATTTTATTTTAAATTTTAAAAATACTCTATGGTCAGAATTTAAACTTAAAATCTTTAATTAAGGGAGAAAAATAATTATGACAAAAATTCATTGTATTATTTTCTTTTTTTTATTATTTTTTTAGAATTATAACTCATCTTGCGTTTGATGAGTTGTCATCTATACTTTTTCTTTTTCTTTTTTTAAATTTTGTCAATGACACGTTTAATTTGCATTCTGTGTTTTCTTTGGAAAGAAGCATTATATAATATTTTTTTAATATTTATTTATCCGCAAGGCAGATGTAATGATGATCAAATTCGACCATTCAAATTAAATAAAATTAAATATAAATGACCTCAGCAAATATTAAAATGAGAAATGTTAATGCAACTGTTGACTGAAATGTTTATTGGATGGCCTCTCATATAGCGTTGAGTCCAATCGGATAGTTGAGAATTTTCTCCAAAAAAAAAAAAAAAGAAGAAGAAGAAGAGAAATGTGATTTTAATTTGAATTTTCCTTACCTTATTTTTTATCTTTCTTAAAAATGGAAATCTAAATCTCCAAATAAACAACTATTATACTAATTCAGCTAAAAACTCTCATTTTAACAGTAAAAGGCTACATGATATAAAAAGATAGAGATTTTTAATGCTAATAAAAAAATTATAATATTATTATTTGATGTATAAATTTTTCTAATTAATTTTTGTTTAATAAAATCATTTATTATTACATTTGGCAATATAATTAAGTTCATGTTGACATACATAATTTAAATAATAATTAAATGATATTAAATTAATATATATTTTAAAAACATATGTATATTGAAATACAGTAGTTAAATGATAAGTATATATTTTTTAATCATAAATTTAATATTAATTTCTTGTTTCGAATATTAATTTAAAAAATAATAATTGTATTGCTATTTTCAATAAATAAATTATTGGTGTTTTCTAACAAAATTTAAACGAGGTTCTTGAACTATAACAGAAAGTACATTTGATTGTCATTTGGCAAGACAAAAAAAACAGAAGTGATTTTTCAATTATGAAAATACATCCAATGCCAGATAACTATTGTACAATACAAGTGGCCTTTCCTATTTCTTTAATTTTTATTTATTTAAGTCTACTCTGAAATCGTGTTCCAATAATTTCATATTTTCGACCATTGTGCTAAGACTAGGAAACCAATCAATTACAGCATTGTATATAGAAGTTTCTTGTCCTACTAAACTTACCTAATCTATTCTTCTTCTTCTTCTTTATAATTCAATGGTCCTATCATTTAAATTTATTTTTCTTCAATTCTTAATTACACTTAATCAAAGAAAATATTTAGACAGGATTAATAAAAAATAAGTATGAATTTTCTCTCTTATCCTCTCCGAATTTCTTTGTATTATCTTTCTGACCAGATTTTTTAGACCTTGTAACACTTTTTACTTCTTCTAATTAGGGACTAGAGTGGGGTTCCAGGATAAGGATGGATGATAATAGGAAGGCTATTATTTCATCTCCACTTACTGGTTTGTCGTTGAAGGATGCAGGGTGAGACAATTTGGTTATCGATAAATCTGGGAAAGAAGGGGATGGGTCGGAACTCTCTTTTTGTCTTATTGGTCGGTTCCTGACTGATAAGCATATCAATTTTAATGTAATACAATACACGTTGGCTGCTCTATGGGGACTTGAAAAGAGAATGTGTGTGAAGGATTTAGGTAACAATTTATATATGTTTTAAATTTTTTACGAGTTTGATTTGAGGAGGATTGTGGATTCTAGTCCTTGGACTTTTGATAAGCACCTACTCCTTCTAGAGTGGTTGCCTAGCAATGTCCAACTGGCAAGTGTGCCTCTTCAGCATGTTATCTTTTGGGTTCAGGTTCATAATTTGATTTATAGGTTTCTGTCTGAGGAAGTAGATGTCTATATTGAGAATTATGTGGGAGAGTTTGTTGAAGCAGACTCTAATGATTTCTCTGGAATTTGGAAGCCTTTTATGTGAATTCATATTAAACTGGACTCAAATGTCCCTTTGAAACAAAAAATGTGAATGAAGCAAGCAGGGAGTGAGTGGTTATGGGTCAATTTTAAATATGAAAGCTTACCATACATTTGCTTCATTTGTGAGAGATTGGGGCATGTAGAACATTTTTTCTCACAACAGTTTGAGAATGGCACTGAGATTAAAGAGCGTTCTTTTGGTCCTTGGCTTAAAGCATCTAGTAATCATTTTGGGACATCTATTAGAAGTCGTTGGCTTCAAGATATTGAAACTAAGATCAGGAATTCACCAGTTTAGGAGGCAAAAGGTGCTAAGAGGAAAGGGGGTGACAATGGTTGTGAGTAGTAGGGCAGTTATTGATCTCTCGAAGGTAGTTATAGACATTAGTTGTGGTGTTTTGATGTAGAAAGTGGGGAACAAGGAGTAGTGAGGAACACTGCAACAAACTTAACACGTCGACTTTTGCTAAAGAGAACAAGGAAGGTATTATCAAGATTGTTTTTACTAAGTCTAAACGTCATCTTTGTCAGGATGATTCTCAAGTTTCCACCTCATTTGAGGCAGTGCTGGTTGTGCAGCAAACAAATCAAAATTTGGCAGGTCCTAGATTTTCAGGCCTGCCTAGAGCCATGAATCTTATAAGGTGAAACTGTTGTGGGCTTAGAAACCCACGGTCAATTCAATTTCTTATGGATTTAGTCCATATTAAGAAGCCCAATGCGGTGTTTTTGATGGAAACACTAGTTCAACCGGAAAGAATGGAATTTGTTAAGAGCAAACTGGGTTTGGAGGAAATGTTCTTAGTGGATTGTAGGGGTCACAATAGAGGTCTCGCCCTACTTTAGAAATCTACGTGTTCTATCTCTTCGATTAGCTATTCATGCAATCATATTGATGTTCAAATTTCTCAACAACATGTCATGCCTTGGAGATTAAATGGGTTCTATGGTCACCCTAACAGTAATTAGAGGAGAGACTCTTAGGGCTTGCTTCGCACATTGGTTCTGCGCTCTGCCCTTCTTTGGAGTTTGTTTTGGGGATATTGTTTCTCGATCATGGGCTAATGTCGGTTCTATGTTTCTATTATAGAAACTAAAGATTCGCAGTTCAGATTTGTTGAAAAAATGGAATCTCAATTCCAGAGTGAGAAAAGAACTTGCTCATTGTACCACTCGAATTAATGCTCTTTGAGGTTCTAGTAATCCTTCTGATGTTGAGGAGTTCCACTGCTTGCAGCGTCGACATGAGGAGATATTATCTCTCGACAAGAGATTTATTAGAAGCAGAGGGCGAAGCAACATCGGTTGAGAGAGGGTGATGCAAACACCATATTTTTTCATAATAGGACTCCTTCAAGGAAACGACGGAACTCAGTTGTAATACCCCTAATTTTTTAATATAAAATAAAATAAAATAAATTTGGATAAATTAAATAAATGATTTGAATGGAAAATGAAAGGATTTTAAGTAAAAAATTAAAATGTATATTTGAAATATATTTGATGAAAATATGACATATACATATACCTAAGATATACATTACATATATATATAGAATAAATAATTAAATAGTGCATTATTATTATTATATATATATAGATAAGAATGAAAGAAAAGAGAAGAGTCTTTTCTTTTCTTCCTTCTTCTTTGGCGTGAGTTTGAGAGAGATAGAGTCTAGAGGAGAGTTCTTCAATACACTAATTTTACAAGGAATTTCAAGAATTCAAGTGAAGATTTAGAAGTTTCTTCATCAATTGGTAAGTTTCTTTATCATTTTACAAGTTTCTTTGAAATTCTATGGAAGAACATGATATTTAAATTTTTAGAAATTTTATATTAGCATGTTTTGATGGCTTATTTGAATATATATGAATATGTTGTAACTAATGATGATTTTTAAGATTGGATTGAAAGAGAAGAGATTTCTTTTCTTTCTTCTTCTTTGAATGTGTTATGAGAGAAAGTGATGATTGATTGAATAAGATAATAGTTATGATATACTGAAGTTATATAAGTGTTGAATTTATTGGCGAATTATGGATATAAACTAAGATGATGATTAATGGTGTTGCAGTGTTAAGGTTGGAATGTTTGTGTTCATATGGTTGAGAGTTCAGAAGTCAAAATTTTTGCCTGACACGACTAGTAACAAGGCCATGCCATTGGACGTGTCAACGGTGTTGAGTTCAATGTTGATAATACGACCATTAACACGAACATATCCCTGAGTATGTCATAGCTTCTGTAAAATAAAATAATTGACACGACCATGAACACGCCCGTATTATTGGATGTGTCAAAGTTTCTATGAGACATAATGAATGACACGAGTAATGACACACCCATGTCATTGGACGTGTCAATACTTCTGTATAAGTGAGTTAATGACACGGTCATTAACATGCCCGTGTTGTTGGACGTGTCACTTAAGAATAACTTTTTTATTTATTTTTCACCTGTAATTCCTATTTAAATAATTTGATGTTGAGAATACCTTAGAATGTGATATTAAATGGTTGTTTATGATCATCATTGGTATAGACATTGAGAGAAAATAGTTTGCTCAACCCTAGTGTTGAAGGGCAACTTGGAAGAGAAGGTTAGAGGAAGTTTTAAAGCTTGTTTTGGAGTGTTTCCTAAGGTATATACAAACTCTTGATAAATAAAATGTGATTGCATTACATTTGGCCTAAAATATTTTGGATAAAAAATGCGTTAAACTACTTGGTACATTATATATTCATGAACATGATTATTATGCATTGTGAAAAACTATTGTTAATGGCTAAATTGAATGGAATGTGAACTATGTGCAAAATATGAAAATGACCCAAAATATTTGGGTAATGTGATTTATACATTAAAGATATTATATAAAGTCATTGGTGATGACTAGATTGTATAAAATGAGATATATTATGATTATATGATGATGTTGATATAAATAAAATAAATGAGACAATGGGCCTAGCTTGATTATGAGAAAATGAGAAAGAGATTGATAATGAAAATATGAAATAATTGTGTGCCTAATATGTTATTTAATTTTCAGAGTTCTGTATTTGATGATATGTCTATATTTGCCTATAGGGCTAGACGTTTGGCGTCACTGTAAAAATATTTTTAAGGTAAAAAGATCGGGTCGTAAACCCAAGCCTAGTTGGACTATTACATTGATATTTTACCTTCGGGGCTAGACACATGGTGTCATTATGGCCAAATGGTAACTCTGATATTTAAATAATGTATTAGTTGTTTGGACTCATGCTTGTGTATGTGTTTGTGTGAATTATCAAGTGATGCAAGCATATATCCAAAAGTGGTCTTGAATATCATGTGATGACATAACATATGAACTTTCTACATTGGCATTGTTTTTGAATTTTATTATTATCAAAGTTTGTACCACTATCTTTCGGCTTAGCTCGATTTTAATTCATTGCGCAGGTGACAGAGGTGATTCGGTAGAGCCGGAGAGTTCTACTAGACCATATCGAATCTAGACTTTTGTTGGTTGAGCTTGAAGCGTATTTCTATATCAATAACAAAGCCACTTTGTCATCATGTATAAATCTTATATTAAAGTATATTTTAATATTATGTTTTGAGAGTATGTAAGTATATACTGTAAATTATAAAGAGTGTTTTAAATAATGGAGTAATGTAAGGTATCATGTATTTCTGATACATATATATATATATAAATATTTTGAGTAATAAGGGAATATAAAAATTTTTATTAAACCGAATTATGATATTTTTATACCGTATATGTGTATCTTACATACTGAGAGTGTGTGTATTATACATTTATAGGGTATAAAGGTATTACATCAGTACTTCACATTAAAAATTGAGAAGGTCAGTAGTGTGAATGGCCTGAGGGGCTAGCTTCTCATATGCTTAATTATTTTCAGACTGTCTTTCATTCAGAAGTAGGAGATATGGATAGAGTTCTTGAATGTGTACGAATAGGTGTCTCTCTTTATCAGAATGCCTTATTGTTGGAGCCCTATACAAAAGCATAGGTGCAATCTGCAATTTTTTGTATACATCCAGATAAGTCTCTTGGACTAGACGGTTTGAATTCAGCTTTCTTTCAGCAATGGTGGAGTATTGTTGGTGAGGATGTCACTTCCTTTTGTCCACATTATCTAAACTCTAGTATCTTTCCTAAAGGAGTGAATAAGACCAATATTGTGTTGATCCCTAAGAAGTAGCATCCCCAAACCATGAGTGATCTTCGATCGATCTCTTTATGTAATGTCCTTTATAAGATCATGGCAAAAATTCTTGTAAACCATCTAAAAAGATTACTACCAGATTTTATTTCTCAGTCTTAATGTGCCTTTATTGCAGGCAGAAGCATTATTGACAATGTGCTAGTGGCCTTTGAAATGATTCATTTTATGAAAAGAAAAACCTCAAGGAAAGAAGGTTATGCAGATATAAAGCTCGATATGAGTAAAGCAAATGACCAAGTAGAATAGTCTTTCTTGGAGGCTATGATGAGGTGCATGAGTTTCAGTGGTCAGTGAATTAGATTGATCATGATGTCTGTCACTTCAGTTGAATATATGATATGCTATAATGGATTCTCTTTTGGTCCTATTATTCCAGAACAAGGTCTTCATCAAGGATGCCCTTTATCGTTGTACCTATTTCTTATACGTGCATAAAGTTTCACATCCATTATCAGTTCAAGGATTGGTTCTAGATTTCTCCATGAGTGTAGTGTGGCTCTAGGTGCTCCTCCGGTGTCACATTTATTTTTTGCAGGTGCCAATATTCAAGAAGTATAAGGAATTAAGGAACTCTTGCATCTATATTCACAGGCACCGGGGCAATTGATAAATGTGTCAGAGTCTTCAATTTATTTTAGCCCAAATAATAGTGGCTCTGCTCGGGCTGAAGTTTGCAGCATCTTGGGGATGGAAGAAATAGATAACCTTGGGATATACTTAGGCATGCCTTTTCTAGTTGGTCAAAAAAAGGAGATCTTCTGTCATGTTAAAGATAGAGTCTGGTAGAAGGTTAATTCTTGGAATAGAAAGCTGCTCTCCAGGGCTGAAAAGGAAGTCTTGGTCAAATTTGTAGCACAAGCTATCCTAATTATATTATAAGTGCCTTCCTTCTTCCTCTTTCACTCTGCTCGGAGATAGAAAAATGATTAACTTATTTTGGTAGGGTTCTCATAATTCAAATCGTAGAGGGATTAATTGGATGGCACGGGTTAAACTATATAAGCCTAAGGAGGTTGGAGGACTGGGCTTCAAAAGTCTTCATGAATTTAATTTAGCTATGCTAGGTAAACAAGTATGGAAGCTTCTGACCGATCCAAATTCATTGGTAGCCAGAGTTTTGAAGGCTTGTTACTTCCCTTATTGATCCTTCCTTGATGCTTAGTTGGGACACTCTCCGAGTCTCACATGGCGAAGTTTATGGGAATGTCGGGACCTAATTTCTTAAGGGTTGTCGGTAAAGGGTGGGCACAGGGGAATTAACTCCCATTTGGTTGGAGCCGTGGCTTCCCATTGTGGAATCTCCTTTTATTCCATTGGGTTGTAATTCTATAAGTGAAGTCTATCGACTCTCTAATTTAATTGATGAAAATAAGTGGAATGTATCTCTGTTGGATTCATTGTTTGATGCTTGTGTTGTTGAAATGATTCTGACTATCCCTTTGAGTTCACAGTACACTAAGGACATGTTGATGTGGTTACCAGACATCAGAGGAGGTTATACTGTTAAGAGTGCGTATAGGCTGCTAATGGGAGTGAATGCTTTAGTTCAGCAAGCTGAAGGTTATTTCTGGAGAAAATTATGGAAGATGCTTATTCCTCCCATTATTAAGAATTTGCTTTGGAAAGCAAGTCACAATGTTTTACCAACGTCAGATAATCTTATTTGAAAGAACATTGAGATTTCCCCTCTTTGTCCTGTCTACAATTTGGTTGCGGAATCAATTTTGCATACTTTTGTAGAAAACCCTTTTGCTAAATAATGTTGGAGTTTAGCTGGGATTGGGTTGCCAACGCAGACTGTAGATACATTTAAGGAATGGATGACGTTGCTGTTTAGTATTTCTCCTATTGATGCTATTACTCTCATTATTGTGATCTGTTGGATGCTCTGGAAACATCAAAATTATAGTGTTTGGGAGAATCGTAAATGGTCAGTCTCGCAGTTGGTACAAAGAGCAAAAGCATATCTTCGATATTTTGAGCTTGCTCGATTGCAAGGGGCTAGTGCTATTCCTGATACTGACGTGTTCGAAAAGTGGTCTCGCCCTCCAGATGGTTGGTTAAAACTAAATGTTGACGTTGCAGTGGCTGTGCAGGGCATGTATACAGGTATAGGGCTAGCTGTCCATGATTATCTTGGCATGTTGAAGGCTGTATCTTCTTTCACAGTGCTCGTTAAGTTTGATCCTCTTATTTTCGAAGCTCTTGGTCTCAAGGAAGCTCTCAGCTTGATCAAAGCGCGAGGATAGACGAATGTTATAGTGGAAGTTGATTCTCAAGTGGTGATTTCAGAATTAACTTCTATTGCTCCATCAATTTCTCTTTTAGGTCCCATTTTAAAAGAATGTTCTTCACTTCTAGCTAGTAGTCCCAGTATTTCTATTTCTTATGTTTGTAGATGTGCAAACGATGTTGCTCATGCTCTAGCTAAAGTCACTCATTTTTTTTGTTAGGTCTGAGAAAATGGGAGTCTGTTACCCCTCCCTTTAATGCTTTTGTATTGTTAAATGATTTTTAATGAATTCCTTTTCTATATAAAAAAAAAACACTTAATATTTAACCATCCATTTATTGATTGTTTGTTCTCAAAAATTAATTTTCTTTTTGAAATTTTTCATAAAAAAGTATTAGTACCTAACATTTTTTTTTGGGGGGGGGGGGGGGGAGGGGGGATCCAAATTTAATGAAATTTGTTTATTTTTAATATTACTAACAGGAAGAGATTATTGATCATATGCCTATTATTAAAAAAATATGTATTTATTGTTAAACTGTGTCTAATTTTAAATTAAAATTTAATTTTATTATAAAAATAAAATTGATATTAACATATGCATTGGAAGATTATCAAATTAAATTATAGCAGAGGCGTAGGGAAGGGGGGTCTGAAGGGGGCTTGAGACCCTACCTCGCCGGAAAATCCCTTTATTTAGTCTGTGAGAGCCCCTGCTGTGGGCCTGTGGCTGTGGGCTGTGGTGACTGGTGAGGAGAGCCACCAGAAATTACAAGAGATTAGCTGAAGGAAAACGAAAGAGAAGAAAAGAAAGATGAAGGGCGTGGGTGAGATACTGGGTTTTTAAACATTAATTTAACTACGATATTATAGCGGTTATTGTCGTATAAAAATAAAAAACTCATACAAACCAGTCCCTCCTGAAATCAATGCTGGCTATGCCACTGAATTATAGCATATTGATTTTCTTTTCCTTAATTTTTTAAATCCACCAAAATATTAATATATGGTAATGTCATTTCATTTCATTTTAGAAAAAAATTGTACAAATGCGAGTTTTTAATTAAGTCTTTATATATTTTTATTAATATATTTTTGTATTTGAAAATGTTATTTGCATTGATATTTTTTTTTATTAATTTATCGTGTAACCTTGAATTTAATAAATACTATTTTAATTTTCATAATTCACAGTTATAAACTGTTCCATTTGTTTATATAAATTGTTTATATGTATAAATATTATAATCCCACATCACACGACATGTAGTAAATTGATAAAAAAAATACAAATGAACAAATTTTGCTTTTCTAGTACTATTTTGTTTGATATGTTGAAACTTTCTCAAAAAAAAAAAAATAAAAGAATATTAGGATTATATTTATACTTTAAAATAAACATAAATAATTAGAATATTTCTTTTAGTGTCATTGTCAAAATACCTTTTCAACAGTAATATAGTAATATTAATGCAGTGATAATAACAATAATAATAAAAAAAAAATTTTAAAAACTAATTAATTTTTTATTTTATATAATCACGGATCAAGTATATTTTGACATAAATAGTAAAATTAAATAAAATTAATATTTTTTATTAAAAAATTAATTATTTAATTTTTATTAGCTAAGTGTACATATATTTGGTGTAAGTAAAAATTTATCTCAATGGATATATATTTTTTTTTTGAAAAGTATCTCAATGGATATTGGTTATGTAAGAAATATATTATTTTGTAAAAAAACAAATCTTTCACTATTTATTCATAACTAGAAGACCATAGAGAGAAGTCACATAAAAAACGTGGGGGTTTGGAATTGGAAGCACTAGTCAAGTCTTAATTATTTAATTAAGAAAAGAAGACCGACAATACTCCAAAGCCCAAGGCACGTTTTAACTATGTTGCCTTTGAATGTTTCAAACCCACCAAGGCAAGGCCAAACATGTATTCAATACACTCTCCCCACAAAAAATATATTTTAGGGAGAGCAAAAATATTTAAAATCTTAATTAATAAAATAAATTATTATTACTTTATAAATTATCGTAATAGAATAGTAGATGCGTTATATTATAATGTATAAGTGACTTTGAACTATTGCCGCCCACCTAATTAATTTGATTTTTCCCTTTATCGATAATACACTGAAATTTGGAAATAATTTTGTTGATTTTATAAAATATCATTTAAAAATATATGAAAACGTAATAAAATAGTTTGAGATTTTTTAATATTCTCTAATAGTGAATTAAAATTAATAAATTGACGGAAAGTATGTTACATTTGGTGATTTGAAGCCATAATAAATTAAATATTTTTATATTTGTGAATGTTTTTCTTGAATATTAATAATAAATTTACCATCATAAAAATAAGACCAAAAGCCACAAAAAAAATGTAAAAGAGTGATATATTTTATATAATAAAAAATACCAAACTATTTCAATGAAAAAAATGTAAATTTCATCAAAAAAACAAAAATTATAGAAAATAGACTAATAATAAAACTCTATTTATAAATAGAAATATTGAAATTGAGAAAATAGAAAAGAGAAGATGAGCAATGTTTAAAAAAAATTAAAAGATAATCATGTCCTAAGGGAGTTTTTTTATTTTTTTTAAATTGTTCTAATAGAGTTTAAATACAAATAAAATTACAGTACAATTCAATTATTGCGTACTATATATCTAAATATCCAATGGGAGGATATAGAATATTTGTCTATTGGGTCCATGATGTTAATTTTTATAGTTTTTTTGACATCTTAGAAAAAAGTAAAGATTTTATTTATAAAAATAAAATTATTATATATTTTATTCAAAATAGTTAAATTACTAGATTTTAAAAAATTAAATACTTTTTTTCTGAAATAAAAAAATTAAATATTTATACACATTGAAAATATCACTTAACAGTAATTATGTATTTCCTGAGTAGTAAATTTAAAATTGATTTTCTATTTTATTAGAATTTAAATTCATAACGTGGAAGTTTTTGAGAGCAATGAAAGAGAGAAATTAAAAAACATGGGATTTATTGCTCTCTCCTGGCTGCCAAAAAATTTCAATTCCACAACTTGAGGTGATAAATTAAAAACTTAATAAAATATTCATTTTAGGCAATTCTTTATTATGTCTTCCTATTTTTTTTTTTACATGTAAAAGTTTCATCAGCAGACAATAAGTCATTCATTAGCTTAATAGTCTATAATAAAATAATGAAATACTGATTAAAAATGTATTAATTTGAAAAACTAATTTTAATAATATTTTTCAAATTATATATATATATATTAATAATATCTAAAATTTATTTAAAATCATAGTTTTTAAGACCATGAAAAATGATATCATAGTAATTAAATGAGCCTAAAGGCAATACAACTAGCTAGAAATCTCTAGGGATTTCTTCCAAAAATGCTAAAAATAAAAATATTTTTTAAATTATCTTTTTTTCTTTTATTTAAATATTAACTTTTTAATTTTCATTTAAAAATGCTTCACTTTCACAAATATTTATTTAGAATATAAACTAAATATAATATAATAAAAATATAAAAAAATTATAAGATATTTAAAAAAAAGTGACATATAATGTAACTTTCCTAAGTCTTTATACAAATATAATTTTATTGGGCAAAAACCAGAAAAGATTAGATTATTATTCTGGTTTGGACTCGAAATCCAAATGAGGCAGCCAATCAGCCACCTTGCTTCTCTTGGGCCATCAGCAGGCAATTGGAGTCTTGGCGTAACCACTTGCTTCTTTTTTTTCCACACAAAAAAATTTATATTAATTATCCAAATTATGTATTTAACATCACTAAATTGTTAATGGAATGATAGAATTTGGGTAAATCCACTTTTAGAATTAGTATTATTTGAGTAAACAGCCCACTTGTCATTTTTTTTTACAAATTTTTTAAAGAAAAAATTATATTAATTATGAAAAATTATATATATTTAACATCACTAATTATAAGTATAAATCCACTTTTAGAATTATTATTATTATTCAATATATGATGATAATTAAATAAAGGAAATAGAAAACAGCTTGTGATGTTTAAAATCTTTAAGCAACTATTTGAATATTTCCAAGGAGTATATACATTATTATTTTTTTAAATTTTAAAGTGCATCAAAAGGCTTGACTTTTATTAAATAGGATATTGCAATTTAATTTGCTAAATGATATTAAATTACAATATAAAATTAAAATTAATTAATTCATTATTTTTAAAATTATATATATTTAAAAAAACCCTCTAATTAGTTAATGGTAACTAAATATCCAAATAAAAAGCATTTTTTAAGAAAGCAAATTAAGAAGGGGACAAATTTTTTGTGTTGACAAATATGCCCTTGAAATATTTGATTTACAAGCATTACAACCTCAAAGTGGATACATAATAATGGAAGGTTGTTTTAGTAAAATAAAGAAAAAAAACCAACTGTAATAACGGTTTTTTCATGTTGACCAAGTCAAACAGAAAAAAAAATTTCCCCTCTTGTCTAAGGCATATAGCCAAAGCAATCATGCATCTTTCAAATTCCACGGCTCTCTTGCTTTTGCTCAAAAACAAGCACCATGAACAAGACAACAGAAATCGAGGCAAAGAGCGAAAAACAAGCAAAAACAACAAATACCCGCAAAAATTTTTACAGAAAAATTTACATTGGCAAAGTTTCTCATTTCTTTTCACCCAAATTATGGCCTTGGATTGTCTTCTCCGGCCGATTTTTCATCTGTTCTTTATAATTTTCATACTACAGTTTTCATTTTCATCTTCTATTTCTGAATCTGAAGCATTGATTAAGCTCAAGAATTCTCTTAACAACACAGGTACTGCTCTTAGTTCTTGGGTGCCTGGATCAATTCCTTGTACAAATGCTACTAAATGGAAGGGAATTATCTGTAACAATGGCATTGTCATGGGTATTCGTCTTGAGAAGATGGGTTTATTAGGAAAGATTGATGTTGAAGCATTGGTTAATATGTCAAGACTTAGAAGTATAAGTTTTGCACATAATTCTTTTTCTGGTTCGATTCCTGAATTGAATCGTTTAGGCTATTTGAAGACTATTTACTTAATGGGAAACCAGTTTTCTGGGGAAATTCCATCAGATTTCTTCTTCAAAATGCAATCTTTGAAGAAGATTTGGCTTTCTGATAACAAGTTTTCAGGAGAAATTCCAACATCATTGATTCATTTATCTAATCTTATGGAATTGCATCTCGAAAACAATCAATTTAGTGGGACTATTCCATATGTAAAGCATTCAAGATTGCAATCATTTAATGTGTCGAACAATAACTTAAGAGGGCAAATTCCTGCTGGTTTATTAAAATTCAGTGCTAGTTCTTTTGATGGAAATGTTGGCCTTTGTGGAGAAAAAATTGGTAAAGAATGTAATCGTACAACTGATGCAATTCCACCAGCAGTTTTTACTGCTGCTATTAACAATACAAACAATAGTGTGAGTGACATTAAGAAGACAGGTGCAGGGATCATTACATTGGCTGCAATGTTACTTTGTATTGCAGTTTTTGTGATATTTAAAATGAGGCAATCGGATATAAAAGATGATTTCCAAAGGCATGAAACGGATAACAATAATGGTGAGAATGCAGTTGAACCAGCAGATGTGCAAGTCTCAGTGCCGGTTAGACAGAAAGAAGTTGACTTCTCCAAAAAATCGGGATCGAGTCGAAAAAGCTCTGCAAGTGCTAGTAGCAAGGCTGGTGGTATAGGGGAATTAGTAATGTTGAATAATGAAAAGGGTACTTTTGGTTTAATTGATTTGATGAAAGCTTCTGCAGAAGTTCTTGGAAATGAGGGGGTCGGTTCTTCATATAAAGCTGCAATGGCTAATGGCGCGACCGTGGTGGTTAAGAGATTGAGAGAAATGAATGCACTGGGAAATGATAAATTTGATGCTGAGATGAGAAAGCTTGGAGCTTTAAAGCATACGAATATAATTACACCATTGGCTTATCATTATCGGAAGGATGAGAAGCTTTTGATCTATGACTATATAGCTAAAGGCAGTTTGCTTTATTTGTTGCATGGTACATATTATATGTTTATCTTTGAATTGTATTTCATTTGCTTATGTTACTTTCTGGTTCAGGAGCGGTAATAGCTGTTGGCAAATAGCAATCGAAAAACTGAAAACTAATAGCTAAAATTCTGAACTTTCTTCATTTCATTTATAAGTTTGAACTGGTTGATTATCTCATGATTTTTGACATAGAATTTATGGATAAAACATTTGATAATGTTTCAGGTGACAGAGGGCCATCACTTGCTGAGCTAAATTGGCCAGCTCGTCTAAAGATTATTAAAGGAATTGCTAGAGGGTTGGGTTATATTCATACTGAACTTGCTTCCATTGAGTTGCCTCATGGAAATCTAAAGTCCAGCAATGTTCTTCTTCTTCCGGACAATGAGCCACTGCTTGCAGACTTTGGATTCAGTCCATTTATCAACCCTTCAGTTAGAGAAAAAGCTGTTTTTGCTTATAGAGCTCCTGAAGTTGCTCAATCTGGATTATCCCCGAAATGCGACGTGTACTGTTTAGGCGTCATCATTCTCGAAATCCTGACAGGAAAATACCCTTCTAAATATGTTAAAGAAGGAAAGAAAGGGATTGATATAGTCCAATGGGTAGAAACTGCAATTTCTGATGGCACTGAGACTGAATTGCTTGATCCTGAAATTTCAAGTTCCTCAAATTCTGTTGGGGAAATGAGGAAGCTACTACTCATAGGAGCTCTTTGTGCTGAAACTAATCCTGATAAAAGGGTAGACCTGAGAGAAGCTATTCAAAAGATAGAAGCTATAGAATTGGAGAGTGTTGAAAGTAGTCCACAGTCTAATCCATCTAGTAAAACTCGAAAAGGCGAAAACTCGAGCCGGGGAAAGAAAAATTCATACAGCTTTACTGATAGTGATCAATTTTCTTTACCATCTCATAATTCACTTGAATCAGTTAGCCATGATAAATAGGATCTGCCCTTAAAAACAAAAAAGAACTTTTATGAACTTCCCAAAAATGGCTTCAAATTCGACATTGCAGGGCATTCATTTGCAGCAGCAGCAGCAAGGATTTTTTTTTTCTTTTCTTTTTCTTAGGCAGCATTTTCTGGGGAATTCGCACGAAAGAAAATTAGTTAATGTGGATATAATTAAGGATGCATTTGTTCTATAGATTTAGCTTTATCACATTCAATTATCATTGTGTAAATTTTTCTTGTTTGGCTACAGAGAAAGAACACTTACTAGTTACTACTACTTTGACCTTTTTTAAAACTTTTCTTTAACATGTTTGTACATGGTGGTTCTGTTGGTATAGTTTGTATAGAATATACATAAATCTTTTCTTTTTGAATATATTTAAGACAATCGTTAGTATTAGATTCTATGTAAAATTAAGGGAAAGTTAATTAGGTGTAATTTTAGATTTATCTTAAGAATCCCATCTTATTTTTTCTTGGATTAATAAAGGCCTAATTCATCTTGTTTTTGAGATACAACTCTCAAGAGTCCCATTGGGAGTCCCAAATTTTAAGCTTACAATTCATTGACAGATTAAAAACAAAACAAAATTAAATAATAATAATAATAATAATTAATAGTCAACCCTTTCTGGACATCATATGATATTGGCTCACAAACTACAGCTGGAGATACCAAAAATCAAGTAATTTTAAAATGTTTCAAGTTTATAGGATTCTCACCTGGCATACAACAATAGCCCACCATTTGCCCTAAATATTGCACACAGAACTTGTTAAATTTTTAATATAGACTTGAGAGTGTAAATATCAAAAATTAAATATTAAGATTAGAAAATCAATGTGGGGCTTATTTCCCATATATTCTTAACAAAACTTTCAATGATATTTAACTAAATTCAACAAAATTTTTAATCCTAAATTAATCGGATCCAATGATTATGAAATATATTTTTATCTTTACATATTTAATCTTTTTTCGATAAATATATTATTAAATTTTCGTTTCACATGTTATCTTATAAATTAATGTGTTGACATGTTATCTTATAAATTCAAGTGTTGAAGCTGCAGCACAGTCATTCTGCTCTGATATTATTTACTGTAAACAAACTATCAGGAATTCTTGGATAACTATACTGCAAAAAAGAAAGCATTTAGCCAGCTCAATTATATAATAATAACTAATATATATAATCTTATTATATAATAAAAATAATAATTAATATATATATATATATAATCTTTCTGATCAGAGCATAATCAAGATTAGATATTGGTAATTACGTCAATGCCATCATCTTTTTGGAGGTATTTGCAGAAGGTTTTAATAATTTCATAATATTCAAATATTATTATAGTCAGCCAAGATCTTGAATTTCTTTATTTTTTTAAAAATAACCTGCAACACTCGTGCAACTCCATTTTAATACTGTTTTCCTCTCGTCTAGATTGTTGTTAATTAATTAACTAATAATCAATTATTATCATTATAACTAAAACTTCAGTGTCATCCCACCAAGCACAAGATTTCACAGAATCAGAATTCATAAAAAAAAAAATGAATCTGATAATTTCAATTGGAAATATAAAATTTCATGTAAAAATTCAAGTTTGATGACCAAAAAAAAAAAGAAGTTTTTCTTTTGAAAAATCTAATTATATATATACACACTCATTTAATCAAAACTACATCAACTGTTAATCTATTTTAAGCGAAATATTGAAAGACATAAATTAAGCAGAAAATGCATTCGAGTGTTTTAATTAAATTGCTAGTTTAATATAATGAAACATAATTACATGCAAAGGTTTATAAATTTGATGCAAAATTCTGAACAATGAAAATTTGTAATGGATTGGGTGATGTGTAATTTTAATTTTTTTTATAAATTTTTATATAAAAATAATAATAAAAAAAGATGTGTACGTGCAAGCATGAAGGCATGTGAAAGTCGGCTAAAACTGGCGGTAGATAAGTTGACTTCATTAATAGTTGTTCAGTAAAATTTGAATAAATTAATAATGAATTTTAAGTATGTGGTTAAAGCAACAGAGATGGTACTTGTCCTCCTAATCGTATATTAAGAGTAATCTCAATTTAATTCGAATATACATATATATATATATATAAGTGTTAAAGGGTGTATGCCAGTATAGTCTTATTGCCTACCAAGTGTTTGATGTTTTTTTCATGTGAAAAGTGAATGCTTCATTATGCCAAATTCAGCTGCATTCAAAGTGGCGGTTTCTCATGACTCACATCCTATCAAGGATCGAGGTTCGGCTCCTGGGTTGAGCTATGCTGCAGCGGTCCGTGGACAGTCGAACGTTGATAGATCTTTTCTTTCGACAATTGAAAAAGAGCCTTGCTTGGCTTTCAAGAAACATTGCCGGTTTAAGGGCGTTCCAGCAGTCTCTTTCTCACGAGAGGAATCCTCAGGCTTGGCTTCTTAATTTCGATTTACTTCGGTCGGGATTTTTCAGTCAGGAAGGCCAAGTATGAAATCTCTTCGTCAATCAATGGACATGGTGGGTTTTAAGGGTGATTTTTCCCTTGGTCTATTGGATTCATCGCATGTGCTGATAAGGTTTGATTTGGAAGAGGATTTCCATAGGTGTTGGTTGAAGCAATTGTGGTTTTTTCAAGGTTTTGCTATGAGGGTTGCTAAATGGACTAGGGATTTTCGTCCCAATACGGATTGCTCGATTATACCAATTTGGATTGCCCTTGAGGGCTTACCTGTGCATCTATTTGATAAGGCAGCCCTCTTTCCTATTGCTAATTTAATTGGCAAACCATTGAAGGTGGATGCAGCTACGGCAACATTATCTCGGCCCTCGGTTGCCAGAGTGTGCATAGAATTGGATTTAGCAAAAGAACTTCCAACCCGTATCTGGATTGATGATGATGACCACGGTTTTTTCCAGAATGTGTACTATAAGAATTTACCAGCCTATTGTGGAAAGTGCTGTAAATTGGGACATGACTCAGCTACTTGTTCTAATTCGATGCCTCTTGATCAACCTTCTATTCCTGCGGAACCGAAAGTTACCCAGCAATGGGTTCCCAAAATCACTGTCTCTAATTCAAATAATACCAATCCTATCCATATCAGTCTTGAGAATAATGACAAGCAGGATCGAGGCTTAGATAAGGAAGTGCATGATCACACAATTACCTCATCTTCGATGGGAGTTCACGACAACAGCTGTCCTGAAACAATTGATCCTACTGCAACGATAATCTTAAATCAACAGGTGGACTCTAGAGAGGCTTTTCTGACAACGTCGGGGGAACATCATAATTTGAGATCTCTTCCTCAGCTGGTTTCTAATGCGACAGACCTTAACTCCTGTGGCTCTTTGGACAGACAGTTTGTACTGGAAGCTGGTGTGTGTGATATGGGAGGTGGCTCTGAACCAAAACCCGAAGTTGACAGAAGGATGGATGATGATCCAATCCAACATAACTCTGACACAAATCTACCTGAGACTTCCAATATTGGTACTAAAGAGGATCTGTAGAAGGTTAGTAAATCCGTGACAGCTAAACTTATTTCAGCAGCTAATCATCATGGTAGTGATGCCGATGAAGAAGATGGTTTTATTCGGGTTACAAGAAAGAAGATTCTCAAGAAACAGCCGACTAAGAGCCCTAAAGTGTCCAAACGCCAATCCCGGCCTCCGATAATTTTTTCTCCCTCTTCTGATCAATGAATACAATTGTTTGAAATTGTAAAGGGCTGCTGTCCTCCATGTCTAGACTCATAAATTTATGTAAAGATCATAGCTTTCAGTTTATTACTATTATTGAACCCATGGTTAATGCTAATAAGGGTAGATGGTATGCAAATAAGCTTGGCTTCAGTGATGTTTTTTGCTCCCTGGACAACAAAATTTGGACCTTTTGGAAATCTCACTTAGTTGCTTTGTCTGATTTTGAAAGTAGTAGAGGTATTATTTCGTGCCAAGTTCATCATTTCTCTCTTGGAGTCAAGTTTCTTTTCTCTTCTATTTATGGCCCTCATTCTAGAAGTGCTCGAAATCATATTTGGGATGTTTTGAGATCTCTTTCGGACAGGTTTGACCTGCCTTGGCTGGTGGGAGGTGATTTCAACATCATTAAGAGTCCTAATGAGTATAACGGTCAATCCTTTCCATGTATGGACAGTATTCAAGACTTTGCTTCTTGTATGGATGACTGTGGATTAATTGACTTGCCCTACAAGGGTTGTCTCTACACCTGGTCTGGTATGCGTAGTACAGGTAGGGTTTGGAAACGCCTGGATAGATTATCAGCTTCTGTTTCTTTCTTTGATCTTTTTACAGATATTAGTGTGAGGCACTTGAGAAAAGCTACGTCGGATCACTCGCCATTGCTGCTAGCTTGTGATAATAAAGCCCAAACACGACCCAAACTTTTTTGTTTCCTTCATATGTGGCTTTCTAATGATGGGTTTTTGCCGATGGTAAAGGATAGCTGGAATAAAGAATTTTATGGGGGCGGTATATATGGTTTCTTTGCAAAACTTGATTCTCTGCGTAAAGCAATTCAGACTTGGAACAAGCAACATTTTGGCAATGTTTTCTCTGAAATTCAACGTCTGGAAAAGGAGTCAGCTGAGGCGGAAGCATCATTCTTATTGAATCCTTCGGCAGCCACCAGATCGGACTGGCAACGTAAGGAAGCTTCGTTAATCAAGCGTCATAAACAGGCTGAGATGTTCTGGAAACAAAAGGCTAATATCAAATGGCTTCAGGATGGCGATGCTAATACTTCTTTTTTCCACAACATTGTGCGAGTTAGAAGAAAGTTTCAACGTATATCTTCTATAAAAAATTCTGATGGGATTTGGATTCAAGACCATAAGCAGATTGGCAGAGAGGCAGTTAACTTTTTCCGAAATTTATTTGCAGCGGAGGTAAGTGATGATGCTAACCTATTGATAGACTTCATCCCGACACTTGTTTCTCCAGTGCAAAACCAAATGTTGGAGGTTGTTCCAACTGATACCGAGATAAAGCAAGCGGTTTGGCAGTTAGACCCTCACAGTGCCGCAGGCCCTGATGGCTTTGATGGTCAGTTTTTCCCGGCTTGTTGGGATGTCATTCATTGGGATGTATGCAGTGCGGTCAAGGAATTCTTTCTGGGAGTTCCCATTCCAAAGGAATTTGGAAAAGCTACCATCATTCTCATTCCTAAAGTTGAGAATTCAAGCACATTCGGTCAATTTCGACCCATATGCTTAGCAACCTTTCTTAGTAAAGTTTGTACAAGAATTATTGCCAATCATTTGTCCTTCATACTGCCTATGCTTATTTCCTTAGAACAAGCCAGGTTTCTCAAGGACAGGTTGATTCATGATCAAATCTTAATAGCGAATGAGCTCATCCATGACATTGATAGAAAGACAAGAGGACATAACATTGCCATAAAGTTAGACATGGCAAAGGCTTTTGATAGGGTCTCATGGGCTTATCTGGAAGACATTTTGTTGAAGTTCGGTTTCTCACGTAAATTTGTGGATTTAATTGTCTCTCACTTGAAAGCTTCTAAATTTTCTGTGCTTATCAATGGGGTCAGCTTCGGTTCCTTTAGTCCTACTCGGGGGGTCAAACAGGGAGATCCTTTGTCTCCTCTTCTTTTTATCCTAGCTTCTGAGGGGTTTTCGAGAGGAATCAAAGCTCTGATCTCAGATAGAGCTATTACGCCTTATAAGACTGCAAGAGGATGTGTTATCATCTCCCACTTAGCCTTTGCGGATGATCTGTTAACTTTTATTAATGGAGATATTAAAAGTGCTAAGCGTTTTATGAGTTTTTTACAGGATTATCAGAAATCATCAGGCCAGCTGGTTAATTTGGAAAAAAGCTCTTTTTACTGCTCCTTAAAGTGTTCGTTAGCTTTTAAAGACAAAATGCGATCAGTCCTTTCTATTCCATGTAAAGATTTGCCATTCCAATACCTCGGAGCTCCTATCTATAAAGGTATTAACCGATCCCAATATTGTGCTCATCTTCTTGATAAAATAGATGCTAAACTGTGTGGATGGACAAAGAAATTCTTGTCGACTGGTGGTAGACTGCTACTAATAAAGCATGTATTGAGCTCAATTCCGATTCACACATTAAGAGCCATGACTCTTCCTAAAAGCATAATTTCCATTTTGGAAAGAAAATTTGCGGATTTTTTCTGGTCTTCGGACATACAGAAGAGAAAATATTATTGGGTCAATTACAAAAAAATATGTCATCCCTATGAGGAGGGTGGTCTTGAATTACGGTCTTTAAAAACTTTGCAGGAATCTTATTCGCTCAAACGTTGGTGGAGATACCAAGAGGGAAAATCTGTCTGGTCTAGGCTTGTCAGGTCCAAATATCACCATGAGGGGCTTATGCAGGCAAAAACCTTGGATTCTAGTACATGGAAAAGGGTTTGCACCATCCACAATGTTGTTGTTACTATGATATCTGTTGAACCTACTGGGCTTTGCTGGAATGATTCGGGTAAGAAGTCGTTTGTATTAAAGGAAGCCTATAATACTCTGAGACAGCATCGAGCATCTACATTATCCTTTAATATGCTTTGGGGCAACAACATCCCACTCAAAATTTTCATCTTATCTTGGAGGCTTTTACAGTCAGCGCTTCCAATGCCATCTCGTCTCCAAAGCATGGGTGTTCAGTTGGCCTCATGCTGCCCATTCTGTTTTTCGGGTGAAGGATCTATCTCTCATGTGTTTTATAGCTGTTCTCAAGTGCAACAAGTCTGGAAATTTTTTCAGGAATCCTTCAGTCCTCGGTCTGGAGCTCCAACGCTTAGGCAGGAGCTTATCCAATCGGGTATTATATTGCGATGTGTTTCTCAAATTATCCTCTATGTAATTTGGACTATGTATTGTAGTATTACATGGGGTAATGGTTCATTTTACACTTCAGCCATCATAGAACATGTAAGGAATTTATTTTACAAATGGTGCATTGCTCATGGCACTTCGAAAATAGCAAAAAAATTCATCTTGTTTCCAGAGCTTTGTCCAACTGATATTAGCAGAGGTACAAAGGTAAAGCTCATTTTCTGAAAAATGTCACGGACAGGTGAATACAAAGTCAATGTAGATGCTTCTTTCTCATCGTTATCAGCTGCTGGGGGTGCGATCTTGCGCGACTCAGGAGGAAACGTGATTGCTGCATGCTGTTTTCAGGTGGCAGCAAAAGACGCTGCTGAAGCAGAGCTGCACTCTATTTTCTTTGGTCTCAAGTGGGCATCAGATATGAACTTTCACTCTTTTCTTTTGGAAAGTGATTCCTTAGCTGCCATCAATAACTTGCAAAGCTCCACTGTTAGTTCGGGAATTATAGGCGCAATCAGATGCTTGGCCGTAGCAGACAGTGTAATATTCTCACATGTGCATCGCGAAGGGAACCAAGCTGCTAACTTCTTGGCACGGTATAGCCAGCTATGTTCTTTATAATGTAATTTTCTTTCCTTTGATTCTTTGCCCCGTATTTTAAAGGGCATTGTACTCTCGGACTCTTCTGGAACTCCTTACTTAAAGTTTCTTTGAATGAATAAAATATCTGACAGACTTAACAGTTTTCGAAGCTGGTTATTACTGAGCCGCTCTCTAAATTGCTAAGTTTGTTTAGCCTTTCATTAAAAAAAAAAGTGTTAATATATGAATTTGTAAAAATTCTATCCTAATTACATATTCGACCAATTATAAAACTTAATTTAAAAATAAAACTAATTAAAATTAATTTTTTAATATTTTTAAATTAAATTTTCCGGTACATTATAAAATTTCCTATAATTATATAATTTCAAGAGTTATGTTTGAGAGGAGTATTTGAATTTTTAAATAAAAAATACATCCTTAAAAAACATAGAATTTTTTTTCCAGTTTGATTCTTATAATATTTTTTATTTAAAAAATAATAAAAAAGTAAAAATTTCGAAAACTTAAAATTAAACAATGAAATAAAAATATTTTTCATAACTATGTTTGGATGGGAGTAAATTTGAAGGAAAGAAGAGTAAATGAGAGGAAAAATTAAATTTACATTGAATTTACTCTCCTTTACTCCTTTCTATCCTATTATTTTTATACCAAATAAAAAAAAATAAAAAATAAATAAATTTACTTTTTCCCATTTACCTCCATTTACTTCCAATCAAACTAGGCCTGTTTTTTAACTATAACGATTTTACTAGCACGGTCTTACGACAGTTGGTCTATCAGATCTTTTCTTTCATAGGTGGACCGTAGTCTCAGCCCTCAACCCAGCAGGCCGTCGCAGTACTCGTTCACCTCACGGCTTCCGAGCAGAAATTTATTTATTTGACTTCAAATAAGATCACCTCTCTCATTCGAACCCATGACCTCCTTCCTTAAAAAAAAATCATGAGACGAACGAATAACATTTCTACTAATACATCTTTCATTAAGCCCATTGTTAATGCTTGCTTGTGCTTAACAGGTGGGCACTTTCAGTTCTTGTTATGAACGAACGTCTCCCGTTGTATTATATTATATTATATATGTATATAAAGAAAGGGTGATTTAATTAATAATTTTTAAATTTGAAATTCTTTTTCATAAAATTAATATATCTTTTAAATTGTAAATTTTTAATTTTACTTATTTTTTTATAAATAATAAGTAAAAAAAAGTCAAACAGTATGCATAAGAATTATAAAATTTAAAATCAAGAGTCAAATGAAGTCTTCATTTTAAATTTAGATAGTGAAAAACTTATTATATTTTTATTTTAGATATATAAAACGCTCTTGATATGCTCTAGAATCTTTATAATTAAGAGTCAATACAAGAAAATAAAAAATTATAATGGATTTGTTATCATTTTAATCTAAAGTAATAAGTAAATTTATTTTTTTCACATCTAAAGCTATTTTTAATTTTCTCATCTATTTATTAAAAAGCCCATTGCTATTCATTAATAAACTTTATGCTCAAAACATTATAATTCAGAATAAAGAATAAAATTAGTTCTTTAGATATGGTAATTAAATTCACTTTCTATTTAAATGTAAATAATAAAAAAATCATTGGAGTTTTATTTTATTGTATTGATTCATATATATATATATATATACCAGCAAAATTGAATTGGATCTTTACAGGGGATGAAATAATTTAAAAGAAAATATTAAAATAATAAGTAATAATTAAACAGACATAAACAAATATAAATACAATAATTAAAGAATGATGAATTAAGGATACCGATTACATTCAGTATCACAGAACCGTTTCCGGCCTCAAGTGTTAAAGGCTCATTAATTATGCAATATGTCAATATTAAACAGAATGAAAAAGAATATATTAAAAGCAGATAATAATAATAATAATAATAATAATAATAATAATAATAATAATAATAATAATAAAGACATATAAAGAATAATTATAATCTTTTCTTAAAGGGTACAGCGGCGTTGTTTCATACCCGGTGCAAAGGAGGACTTCAGACAAGTGCAAGTCTGACGTTGCTCCAATTTATATTTGGGTTTCCAGCCTTATATACCACTTTAAAGATTACAATTAAATCTTTAATTAAACTTGTATCTTAGGTCTAAAATATTTTATTTAAGTTAAAACACACTCTTAAGTCTATATCTTTTAGTATCCCTATTTATACTATATTTGGTATAAATATACGGATCCCGTATAAGTATACAGCGCTGGATAGAGAGAGAAGAAAGACAGAAAAGGATAGAATTAGAGGTCCTTTTCAGTCTGTAAGTAGTGCAAATATATTTCTGATGTTTTAGTTCCAGATCAAGCTCAACTTGCTCGTTTTTTGCTTGCAAGAACTAGAACAGAGCATACTTATAGATGGATGAGAGAAATGAGATATAAAAATTTAAATTTATTTAAATAAATGAAAACAAAATACAATACAGAATATAAATGAACTTTAAAACAAAATACAAATTATAATTTATAATTTATAACTACCTTATACAAGGAGATCAATAGGTGTTGAGTACAGGAATGGAAGAATAATAAGTGAAAGAAGAGAGGGAAGGAAGAAGCTAAAACTAGGCTGAGGGTTTCTTGAATGTCTTATGTGTTGAGAGAGAAGTATTTCGGATCCCCTTTACCTTCAGAATAAGCTTCATTATATAGACAGAGGCTTTAAAATTCCACTATTCTTGTCACATGCTTTGGCACTGTAGAGGAATAGTAACATGTCGTTACTATTTGCTTTTACTGTACCTTCACGCGTCTGGAACTGTGGATGAATAGTACCTTGTCTGAGGTACTGTTGGCTTTACTGTTGGGAACTGTGGATGAACAGTTCTTCTGACTTTACTATTGGAATCCCTCTAGTGAATACTGTAGATGAACAGTATGTTGTCAGTGGACACCGTCTTTATTGACTTTAAAATCTGAGTGGAGAATTAAGGATTCTCCTGCCTTTAATCAGATGAGCTTGATGAATCAGATTCAACTTCTGATTCAACTTTTCTTTTATTTTTTCTTTTCTTTACTTTTCTTTTCTTTATTTTTCCTTTTTTCTTTTTCTTTTGTCTTTTCTTTTTCTTTTTTCTTTTCTTTATCTTTTTTCTCTTTTCTTTTTTCTTTTTCTTTTTCTTTTATCTTTTCTCTTTTCTTTTTTTCTCTTTTTCTTTTTCTTTTTTCATTTTACTTTCACTTTTCACTCTGATGGGGGACAATATACCATAGCAATCATCCTCATTACTGGGACAGTAATCCGAGTCAGATATCTCGGTGGAAGATGATGTCATGGATGATGTAGAGGAATCCGAAGAAGAGGAAAGAGATTTTCTTCTTCTGGATGAGGCTTTAGAAACTTTAGAATGGACTTTAGTTGAGGATCCAGCAGAGCAGGTTCTACTGGGCTTAATGGGCTCAGATGTTGAGGGAAGAGACCCAACCATCTGTTCCATTAAGGCTTTATAATCTTCTGCAGTCTTGGCAGCTGCAAGAAGGGCAATGTTCTGGGCTCTTTGAGCTCCAAAAGAGGCTTGTAGCCTTGGGTCAAGACCACCATGGTTTCTCTTAAGGAGCCATTCTTTAACTGTTTCAATAGTGGTAGAATTGCGAAAGGCAGACCACCACTTGACTTTAGATTTTCTCAATATAACAGGGATACCGGTACCTGACTGAAATAAATAGTCAAAATACCATTGATATACCCAAGGTATATTGAAATTTAAACAAAAAAGAAGTAGAGGAGGAAAATTCCTCTCAAAAGGTGTAGGATTTAAGTGGGCTTTAAAATGTTGGTAAGCTAATAGTACATCTTGTGGAAGAGTTCTTTCATCATTTCCACAATAATGCCACCAATCAACGAACCAAGATGGGAGGTTATTAATCTTTAAATTGGTTTCATTATAGATGAGCCAGGAATGGGTTTTACCCGGGTTTTGGAAAAACAGGGCTTTGGTCCAGGCTTCTATATAATCCCAATAGTTATATGAGGAACAGCATGATAAAGAAGGAAGGGTTTTAAATTGCACAGGAATGTGCAAAGGTTTTCCCCATTCAGAAGGATGGAGAATTTTCTTAATTTTAAAAGAAGAATAGGCTATGACAGCCTTATCTTGCTGAAGGTAATTGTGCTTTAGAAATAAGGAGCCTGAATCCACAAGAATATGGAGATAATATTCTTGGGGCTTTGAAGATTCTTTAGGTTTGAAAAACCATCCTTTAGGATATACAGACTCAATTATAGACCATGGGTTCTGCTGGACAGTCCTAAAATCAGGAATTAATTCTGTAAACCAAAAATTTTTATTATACCAAAATGATTTTTGCTTTAAAGGAAAATTTGCTGAAACAATTTGAGTTGAAGGTTTTGAAATATCCAATTCATTTTTAGAAATACTCTGAGATAGGGTTTTTTGAGAAGAAGATTCTCCTATCTCAATTTGGTTTTTTGAATAAGGGATTAAGGAATCTTTACCTGGAACCCTTGGAGGAGGTTCGTGTCCCATCTCTAAGAGAGCTTTAATCACTTCAGGTGATTGGGCCAGCTGAGAGACCCAATGCTCTATTTTTGCTTTATCTTCTTCTTGGACAGCATCGGCCCAAGACTTTATGGGTTTAGGGTTTAATATACTATCTGAATGATCAGATAGAGCTTTAGGAGAGTCATCTTTAAGGGTTTCCTTTTCTTTATTGGCTGTTTTCTTTTTTCTCCCCATGATTCCTGAGAAGGAATTCACGAGTAAGGAAGTCAGGTAAACTATTATTTTCTCCTTTAATAAATTCAATATCAAAATCAAAAATACTTAAAATAGCTTGCCATCTAGCAAAAATTTGTTTTGAGGCAAGGTTTTTAACATCCTTTTGCAGAACATCTTTAGCACTTTTACAATCAATTCTTAATAAAAACTTTTGATTCAATAAATCAGATTGAAATTTCGAAATGCATAAGACAATACTCAAAATTTCTTTCTTTATAGTTGAATAGTTTAATTGGGTTGGACTCCAATGTCCTGAATAGAACTGGACTATGGCTTCTCTACCCTCTTTAACTTGTTTTAAAATCCCACCAAAACCTATATCTGAAGCATCAGTCTCTACTATTTTGGAGGCTAAGGGATCAGCTATATGTAGGCAAGGAATAGTTTTAACTAGGTCTTTAACTTGTCTAACTATACTAGAATGGACCTCAGTCCAAGGACTTGGGTTTTTCTTTAATCTATCATGCAGAGGTTTAATAGTTCTATTTAGGTTGGGAAAGAATTCTATAACATAATTCAGACAACCTAAAAATCTTTGTAACTGAGCTTTATTAATAATCTGGTCAGGAAACTTATCCCCAAAGGCTAAGTTTCTTTCTATAGGTTCTATAATTCCCTGTTCTATATAATGTCCTAAGAACCTAATCTTAGTTTGAAACAGAGACATCTTCGTTTTACTTAATACTAAACCATTATGTTTTATTACCATAAAAAATGTTTTTAAATGTTTAAAATGTTCTTCTATGGTTGTTGAATATATTAAAACATCATCAATATAAACAATACAAAATTTAGTGTAAGGGTTAAAAATATCATTCATCACTCTCTGAAATTCAGAGGGTGCATTCTTTAAACCAAAAGGCATAACATTCCATTCATACTGTCCAAATGGAACAGTGAATGCAGTCTTATACCTATCTTTAGGGTTAATCTGAATTTGCCAAAAACCAGATTTCATATCAAATTTACTAAAAATGTTTGCTTTATATAATCTTCCTAATAAATCTTTTTTATTTGGAATAGGATATCTAATCCATTTTAAAGCTTTATTTAAAGGTTTATAATTTATTACTAATCTAGGTGCACCTCTTTCTATTTCAGAGGCCTTGTTTACATAGAATGCAGCACAAGACCAAGGGCTTCTAGATTTAGTTATTAATCCTTTATTTTCTAAATCATTTATTTCCTTTTTACAAAATTCAATTAAATCAGGCGCCATCTGAATGGGCCTAGCTTTAGTTGTAATAGACTTTTCATCAAAGCCTATTTCATAAGGTAAATCAACCATGTGTTGCTTTCTGTTCCAAAATACATTTGGAATATCAGCACACAAATCCTTTTCTATTTGAGATTTTAATTTATTAATTTTTTCTTGTGTAAATTTATTGTTTAACTGTTCATTTATTTTTTGTAAATGATAATTATTTTTTAAATTACAAATTTGTTCAGACTTTGCTTTTATAAGAGCATTTATTTGTAATTCATTAATTGAATGTGCCTTTAAGAGATTTAAATTCCTCTTTTTAGGTTTTTCTAAAAATGGAAAAATTATCTTTTGTTTTCTTACTTTAAAACTTATACTATCATCATTTACTGAATAAGGTGTTATCAAATTCATAAATGGTGTTCCTAAGATTACCATATGATGAATGTTGGTTAAGATAAATATATTCTTTATTTCTAAGTTTTTATCTATAATTGATGCTTCTGCTTTATCAAGTATATTTAGTTTAGATTTATTAGCTGCAGATAAACTTTCATTAGTTTGTTGCCAAAATCTTTTTGGTACTAAACTAGGTTTAATGCAGTTTAAATCAGCTCCTGTGTCAAATAATGCTATAGTTTCTATATTATAATTATCTAAGAATTTTAATTTTATTTTTATTAAATATTTCCTAGATGTTATTTCATGCAGCATAAAAATTAAATTATCAGGAATTTTATCTTTATTAATTAAACTAATTTCATTATCAGTTTCTTTATCATTTATTTGTTCAATATCTTCATCAGCTTCTTCATCAGAAGAAGAGGTTGAATTCATTAAAGATTTTATTATTTGTGAATCTTGTTCTTGTTTATTTTTTAATTCTTTTAATTCTAATTTAATTTCTTTAATTTCCTTTTGTAAATCATTTATAGTTGGTTTATTTTTTACCGCTTTATTCTTGTTTAATATTGTGGTTAAATCATATGTTTGCTTACTAGTACTAGGTAACATAGAGTTTTTAGGTTTATCATTTTCTAATATCTTATTTAACATTTTCTCTTGAATTTTAGGATTACTTATATATTTTATTGCTTCTAAAATTGATTCCTGTTCTTTAGTTAAAACATTTAATGATTTACTGCTATATTCAGAACTTGATTCCGTTCCTATTTCATCTATTTGATTTGATTCTTCAGAATCTGAATATTCTTCAGAATCCGAATAATCTAAATATAATTCATGAATTTTATTTATTACTGATTCTTCTAAATTTAATTCTTGTAATTTTTTATCAAATTTACAAAATCTTGATGTGTGGCCTTTTCTTCCACATTTATAACATGTTAAATCTTTATATGATGTGAACTTTTTATCTTTTTGTTTATAAGGTTTTCTACTAGGTTTCCTATATTTGTAAGGTTTATAAGGTTTCTGTTTTTTATAATAATCATCTTTATCTAATTTTTTCTTATAACTCTTTTTGTGATATTTTTTATAAGGTTTCTTATATTTTCTTGTAGTAGAACATTGTCCATTACAATCTTTATGTTTCTGTGTTATATTATAATCAAATTGTTTACAGAAAGAACCTAGTTCTTGTTTAGTTTTTCTCATTTCATATTTTAAAGATTTTTGAAGCTTTATGTCTTGACAAAGTTTTAATCATTCTTTTTGTACTATACTAAACAATTGTCCATAGGTCAATAGGTCATAAGGAATAGGGTTTTCAAATTCCTGTTTTATATGGTTCCTAACCTTTTCTCCTAAGAAAAAGGGTAATCCTGCTAAGAATTTTTCTTTCCAGAAAGCCTGGTTAGAATCTTCTCTAAGCATTATCCTAGTTAGGAAGGTCGTTTTATAAAACTGAAAATCACTAAGTTTCTTACATCTAAGGTTACTTAGTAATTCTGCATTTTTATCCTTTAAATGGGTAGGATCACCTATAAAATGGAGTGATATAGTCAAGATTAGCATTGCTACTGCATCTTGAATAGTATCACCAGACTCATCTAAAATAGGTATTCCATCTTCATAAGTTTTTACAGCATTTAGAATTTCTAAATGTTGCTCATCAGTGAGATGATTATCCCACCATCCTTTAAGTTGACCTGTAAAACTAGCTATAAGAAGTTCAGCTATAGTTCTATCTGAGGTTCCTGTTTGAGTTCTATAGGCATTGGCAGCCATTGTCATCTGTTGAAGAAGACTCAGAATATTGTATTCTGATAGGCTATCAATGTTCCATTCATAAACTGAAGAGGCATTATATTTATACTGTGTTAGGGTATTTGGTCTATCTGCTATACCTAAGTCCGGGGCAGACATTCTAGGTACTATAGACTGATTATAAGTTATACGATTTATCTGTGGTTCTAAAGCTTTACTGAAAGTTTCTATATCTTCAGATTCAGGTTGAGAATCCTCAACTGATTCTGATTTTTGTTCTTGGGTGACTATACTAATGGTTTTAGAAGCTTTAGATTGAGGTGTTTCTTGGACTACCTGTTTTGACCCAGAAGAAGAGTCAATTTTACTTAACTGTTCTTTAATTGCTTTAACAAAGTCTGAATCTTTAGATTTTACTTCTTTTTGTCCTGTTTTAGAAACTTCGAATGGTTTAAAAACATGAGTTTTAAGTTTTTTATCTCTTATATCCTTTTCGATTTTTACTATTTTACTTTCTTTGATAGTATCTTCTATTCTGTTTAACTGTTGTCCTAAACTTATTAGATATGCATTACTATAATTATTTTGTTCTAATATTTTTCTATTAGGATCATCTTCAGAAATTATTTTAAATGGGGTTATGTTTATTTCTTTATCTCCATGTAAAAATACACTTGATGCTTTAGGTGGATGTTCACTCTGTATGATTTTATCTTTTACTTTCCATTCTGTATTTTTATTTCTAATGATTACTGGATTTATTAATTTTTCTGCTTTAAGTTTTCCTCTATAAATTCTTTTAAACCAATCAAAGAATTTCATATTAACTTCATAATTTCTTATAAAGTCAACATATTCTTCTTTAACTGATTCAAAGTCTTTTACCTTTTTCATTACATTTTCTAGTTTATCTTTATTTTTAATTGCTGTTAATTCTTTATTTAATTTACTATAATAAAAAACAAATTCTTTATTAATTACATTTAATTCTCTATCTATGCTTTCTACATTTCCTGTCATGAAGGAAGCTGTAGGTGACATAGGTGGAGAAGGTGAGTGTTCTATATTTTGAGGTTGATTATAATTAGAGTTTGGTTCCAAAGGGTTCATTGTTCCTGTTGGATTATAATATAAATGTGGTACTGTTGTACTATAATCTATACCTTTTAATTTATTACTAGATTCAGGTATATCTGATGTAGAATACCTAGGCTTTACTACTGTTTGCAATACAGGTTTAGGTTCATTTTCTTTATATGAAGCATATATTACAGAAGGTAACTGTGAGGCTCTACCTATATCTACTGTTGAAATAGAGGAGGAAGAGTCTGAATACCTACTGCTTACACTATGTCTACTAAATTTTAATTTAACTTTACCGTCTTCGTACTGTTCAATTTTACTGAGTTCTATATTGGGCTTAACTATAGTCTTTGGTTCAGGAAGAGGAACAACATCCTCTAAAACCCATTCATCAGGGAGACTAATATCTTTCCACTGAATAGTCTTAGGAATTACTGTGTTAGCTTTACTTAAATCTGTCTGTAAAAATTTAGTTTCTCCTAATTTAGGTTGCATTATATATTTTGTAGCAAAAGCAGATACCATAGCTTTATAATTTATTTTATACATTAATGCTACAGGAATAGATCCTTCAAGCATTTTATAATTATGTGTTTTAATTTCTAAAACTACACTTTTTAATATATTTGGATCATTTAATGAAATTGTTATATCTGGGAAGCAGTCAAATGAAATTGGACCACTACTCAGACTGGTTTCAATAGTTCCTAATAGTGAGTCATTAAAATTTACAAACCTAGCATCTCTGACCACAGCCAGTATACTAGTATTTAATCCTTCTCTAGTTAAAGGTTTTATACCTATTTGTACTAATCCTATATGTATATACTTGTATTTTTTAGCTTTATGATGTTTTATAGATTCTGCAGAAAGTAAAGTTATTTTTTCAAAGGGTTTACTTAACTGTACGTCCCTTTCTTCAGCTTTAATTATATAATCATTTTTAAATATGTTTAATTTTGGTATTTTATAAATCTGTTCTTTATCTATCTTTGGTATTACCCAATTATCAATTGCTTTATTAAAGTCTTCTAAGATTACTTCATTTCTGTTTACAATCCTTTTAATTTCTGATGATTCAGAACTATCTGATTTAGTTGTACTAGCAGATTTACACAGAAAAGGTTCCATTTTTAAATATTTGAAAAATAGATTTTTAAAGTTTATTAATGTTGGTTTTGGTAGCGACCACTGACTTACTGCCCTAAACGCCTATCCATCGGCTGACACGGGTCTTACTGCATATCCAATACCTAGGCAACACTAAGTCCACTTCTAGATCTATAAGACAAAGATTTAAATATGAAAATAGTTTTATATCTATCTACTACCACCCCTAAAAGAAGATGGCTCTGATATATATATATATATATATATATATATATATGGAATTTAGAACATATAAAAAGTCTCTTTGAAATGCTTTAGCATGACAAACATTTTTTTTTACTTTTTTTTAAATCTTTTTTATAGTAATTAAAAAACCATATAAAAATTTTAACTGTAAATTGATTTTTTTTATCTCTTTATCGGTAGTAGTTAGGTTTTAACAAATGTGTTTTTTTTTGTTTTTTAATTTATGCTTTTTTTTTAATTTGATATACTTGTGATGAAGTTAGAGAAATGAATTTGAAATAATTTAACAGTGATATTTATTGTTAAAATAAAAAAATATATGATATTATATTATGCATTATATTTGAGATATGATATACGGTATAATATGATTAAATAAAATGATATTTGTAAAAAATTTTTAGGTCATGAAAATAAAACAAAATTATATATTTAGTATTTTAAAATATATTAAATATATTTTTAAAAGACAATATTCTAAAATAATGAAAATTATTAAATTGGTAGTTTAAAAAAATTATTAAATTTATGATTTTCAAACATAAAATTGCATGGATAGCTTGGAAATAAATGTTAAATCAAACAAAAAACTAAATTATATACTATATCTTATGATACTGTAACAAATAATGAATTAAATAAAACTTAAAATGTTAATTTTTACATTGCAAAATAAAATAAAATAAAAATAAAAGAAAGTCTTTATTAAAAATAGTATATTGTTTTCCATTATTTTTATTGATTGATTTCTTTTTTCTAGTTCTCTTTTTATAAATAATCATATAATAATTATTAACAAAAGTTCAGCTATATTATTTTTTTAAAAAACTCTGAACATCAATCTTCCACTATATATTTTGATAAAAAAAAATCTTCCACTATATTGGAAAGTATAAAAAATCCAAATTGAATTATGAGTTCACATATTTATCTATAAATAAAGCTAAAAAGTGTGTAGAATTATGGAGTTTGAATATCTTACATATTAAAAATTTATAAAATTATTAAATAGAATTAAAAAAATTTGAGTTACTCTTATTTATTATCAATTCTTATTAAAATCCGAGCAAAAAAAAATCTTATTAAAATCTTTTGATAAATTATATATATAAATATATTTGCATAAAAGAAAATAAATGGTAAAATATCCATCACAAACGAGCAGAGCTGCAGAGGTAGAGACGCAGTTACCTTTCACCTATCTCAAACCTCCTACGAGGAGACTAGAAATGGGCTGAATGTCAATATCCAAAACTGATATAGCCCAAATGACTTAAATTAAGGGAAATTTACAAAAAAATAATTATAAACATATTATGTAAATATAAAATATTATGCAAATATATGAAGTTTATAAAAAATATGATATATTTTTTATATATGTTTAGTATATATTGAGTATATTTTTAGAATATGTTGTAAAAATAAAAAAATAAAAAATAGTATTTTATAAAAATAATATAAATGAAATTTAAAAATGTTTTATGTAATTTCCTCTTAAATTAATTACAATATAAAATTATAGTAAAAAATTAAGTCATAAAAAAGTTATAATACAAAATTAAACCTCCAAAAATTTAAAAAATTATTAAAAATGAAATATATACATATGCATGATAAGAAATGATATTTGTTGCAGCTTCATCGGAATATACTAAAAAGATCCCACCGGCCACTGGAAAGACAAATTGTCAGAAAATTAAGCGTATAATTATTTCATTAATTTAATTTTTTTATAAAAAATTTAATTAATATTTTTTTTTTTGCATTTTCTCTTACAAATATTGTCGCATTCAGACAAAATCATCCTCCCAGCTGCCTTACAAGACCTTACCAATCAAAACATACTGTTAGAAGATTGAAATTTGTACGTACAAAACAAAAGCCCCTCATCCTCAAAATCCAAAACAACTCCTGTCTGAATTTCCCTTTTTTCTCATGAAAATACTCTTCTTCTCAGACCAACCACCGCCACCATCACCACCTTAAACCGCCGCTGCCGCCACCACTACCACCACTAAAATCCCCCGACTTTCTAAGATATTTCCAGATTTAACTAATGCCCATCAACTTTTTTTTTATTAAAAAATGAATTTAGAGTAAGTTAGCTTTTTTTTTTTGGCATTTTAAAAGAAAAAACTTTACTTTTCCATATCAATTAATATTAAATCTACTGTTGGTTCAATCAAGATTTTTTATTTTTCTCAATTATGTTTATGTATGCAAGATTTGACAGAAAATAAATAAAAAAGATTGTTCCTTCTTAACTTCCCTTGTTCTTCTTCCCATTTTCTTTCATGAGAGCCAGGTTGTGTCCAATCATGGAACCGCCGGAGAATAGTACCGCTAGTGGAGAAGCTGTAGCCTTTGAAGATGCCCAGAAGATCATTTTACGGTGGGATTCGACGGCTTCAGAGGAAGCTAGAGAAAGGATGATCTTTGAAGGTGACCGTGATGAGGTGGATCGGTACTTAAAAGCCGTCGATGAACTTCAAAAATCTATGTCGTCGACTTCCATCTCCGATGATCAAGATACAGTCAACTCTACCACTATCCAGATCGCTATGGCCAGACTTGAAGATGAGTTTCGTAACATACTTCTCAACCACACAACTCCGGTCGAATTAGACTCACTTACCGCATCCGATCCCAGCTCTTCAGTCCACTCCTCTGCTGGAGTTGAATTTGAAGAAGATGATCATGCGAGCGATGAAGATATTCAAGATCCAATCCAAAGAGCAGATTCATCTGCGAGTAATAGAAGTAGTAGCTATCGATCCACTAGCAGTATTCGTGAGATCGATCTGATTCCAATTGAAGCAATAGCTGACCTCCAAGCCATTGCCAAGCGCATGATCTCTGCTGGGTATTTGCGCGAATGTATTCAGGTGTATGGAAGTGTTCGAAAATCAACTGTAGATGCTAATTTTAAGAGACTTGGAATTGAGAAGCTGAGTATTGGGGATATACAGAGACTTGAATGGGATGCTTTAGAGACCAAAATCAGGAGATGGATAAGGGCATCTAAGGTTTGTATACGGATTTTGTTTGCTAGTGAAAAGAAGCTTTGTGAGCAGATTTTTTATGGAATTGGAACTGCTGTTGATGATGCTTGTTTTATGGAGACTGTTAAGGGTCCAGCAATTCAGCTTTTTAATTTTGCTGAGGCTATTAGTATAAGCAGGAGATCCCCAGAGAAAATGTTTAAGATTTTGGATTTGCATGATGCTTTAATGGACTTGATGCCCGATATTGAGGTGGTTTTTGAATCCAAATCAGCTGAGTCTATTCGAGTTCAAGCTGCTGAGATTTTATCAAGATTGGCTGCAGCTGCAAGAGGGATTTTATCAGAGTTTGAGAATGCTGTTTTGCGTGAGCCTTCTTTGGTTCCAGTACCTGGAGGGACAATTCATCCCTTGACAAGGTATGTGATGAATTATATCAGTTTGATTTCAGATTATAAGCTGACCTTAATTGAGCTTATATTGTCGAAACCATCAACTGGTTCAAGATATTCTGGTGATTCAACGACCCCAGATATGGAATTTGCTGAACTAGAAGGAAAAACCCCATTGGCCCTTCACTTGATTTGGATTATTGTGATTTTGCAATTCAATTTGGAAGGCAAGTCTAAGCATTACAAAGATGTATCATTAGCACACTTATTTATGATGAACAATGTTCATTATATCGTTCAGAAGGTTAAAGGGTCACCTGAGTTGCGAGAAATGATTGGAGATGATTACTTGAGGAAGCTAACAGGGAAATTTAGGCAGGCAGCCACTAGTTACCAGAGAGCAACTTGGGTGAGAGTGTTGTATTGTTTGAGGGCTGAGGGGTTGCATGTGAGTGGGAGTTTCTCTTCTGGGGTGTCAAAGACTGCTTTGAGGGAGAGGTTTAAGACTTTCAATGCTATGTTTGAAGAGGTTCATAGGATTCAAGCAACATGGTTGATACCAGATAATCAACTTAGGGAGGAGCTTCGAATTTCTATATTGGAGAAGTTGATCCCAGCTTACAGGTCATTTCTTGGAAGGTTCAGGAGTCATATAGAGTGTGGCAGGCACCCAGAAAACTATATGAAGTATTCAGTTGAGGATTTAGAGAATGCTGTCTTGGATTTCTTTGAAGGGTGCCCTGTATCTCAGCACTTGAGGAGGAGATCCCAGTAAAGAAATGGGAATGAATTTTGCCAGCTTATGAACTAGGACACATTCTTTGAATTTTTTGTGCAGTGTTTGGGTGGATGTGGTGCTGGTTACTTGAGGGTTGCCCTGTGCTCTCCAATTCTTGAAGCATCACTGGTTAATTTTCTGCAGATTGGAAGGAGTCAAGTTTGTTTTGGGAAGATCAGGTGTAGCTCTCCAGAATAGCCAGGTCTCTAAACTTGAGTGCTTCCGCACTGTAAGCATGTTGTTTGTATTGTTAGCCTTTGTTACCACATTCTAAATTATTTTCTTCCATTTGTTCATATGGGAATTGTTTTTTATGTGTGATTTCCTTAATATCTATGATATGATGAAGCATATTTTAATTTTTTTTCTCTAGACTCAAATTTTTTTTGGACCAATATATTTTTGGTCTAAGTTAAATGCATTATTGAAATATAATCTGAATGAGCATTTGATGATGTTTAGGTTAGTGCAGTTTAGGTGTTGGCTTGAGTCTTGAGTGTTTGAGTAGAAGATTTCAGTTCCATTCAGGTTGATGAACTAAGTGGAAAGATTAGTTTCATAATGTATTCAAGGTTTTTCTTTTTTTTTTCCTTGTAAAGATATTGAGATATTAATTTTTGGATTATGACATTTGTGGTCATTATTCAACTAATCAAATCTAATTAGAACTTACAATGTCAGTGTGTTTTGAAAAGGTAATCTATAATTGTCCAAAGTGAAAAAAGAGAATTCATATAGATGGTTTCAATTAAGATTTAATTGAGCTGAGTTGAGCATAAGAACCGATCAAACACTTGAGGAATTGGAAGGCTGGTTCGTAGCTGGATCTGACTGATAACTGTACTACCAAGTATATAATTGGTAGTTAATTGTTTTTTCCTTTAATAAATAGAGGATTAAAAAAATCTGATTAAACAGAATTAAGATAAAAGACAAGATTGGAAATAGACATTATTCCAACTAATCAACAGTCCATAACCGAATTTGTGGGACATTTAGTATCCATCTTTTTTGGTTGTTTATGCCAACTCTTTCTTAACCTGGCACAGGGTTGCACCACGTAACTTTAGCTTCTATCCAATTGCCATCAATCCACTTCTTAATTTCTAGATTATACAACGTTATGAAAATTCTTCGACCATAATTATAAGAAAATTATGGTCAAAAAACAACAGGGGTCATTTGTATCTTGTTGAGCTTGGTCAAGTGCATTTATCACACTCTTTAAGATATGATAGCATCCGAAATTTTCTTTCATTTTTTTCTTCTTAAAAATGTATCAATTTAGACTTGAATGAGTTTTTTTTTAACCATTGAATATTTTGTAATACAGTAATTATAGACTAATTTAGATTCGCATTGAACAGATCCGTATATCATATGATATTGAAATCTTTTTCCATATATATATAATGATTATACTCCAGTTGCTTGCACATGGGGTTAGAAACATAAAAGATCGAAGATGATTTTTGTACTTTGGATAAATGTTTGATAAAAGCCTAAATTTCATCTGGGGACCCCAAATCTTTGATAATTCATTAACCTTAGTTTACAAGATAACTTGTCCAGAAGACTTTGGCCTGTCCAGAAGAGTGTAAGCTCATGGACTTGATAGACCAGATGACCAGTCAAAATTTTCTTCATTTCGGCAAATGGACTTGACGTTTCCAAGTCAAGAAACTTGTAATGGCAGCCCAAGTATTCAACATACTTTTCCAAGTTTCCACTTAGAATTAAATGCTTGACCATATACAAAAAACAAGTAAGCAGATTATCTAATCTGCTTGTTAAAAAAAAAAAAAGAACATCTAATCTGATATTTATATGGTCTAACTTAGATTGCTTACACTCTTTCTACCTTTACCTAATTGCTATGGAAGTTTCTTGGTCTGGCATCGAGGCAGCTTAGCTGCAAGAGGCAAGTATACATCTCTTAATGACCCAAAATCAGTTCCCCTTTCCATTGAAGTACCCAAAAATGGGGGGTAATAGCTGATCATGTAACTACATTTTGAATTATGTTAAAATGAAGGCAGAAAAAGAACAATTGTATTGCTTCTTTTGTAACAATTATGAAATGCTGCTCAATCAATAAATTAATCTAACAATTACAATAATAACAACGTGACCAAAAACAGGCAAAATATATATTTTTTTTTCTTTAAAAAAAGGCTCTCCTACTGCAGTCCTGAAGTCAACTTTTGCCTTGCAGTAAACTTTGCTCCTAAAATTTTTTCAATGTAAAATTCACGGAGCATCACTACAACCATAAAAAGGCCACAAATTAAATAATTAAGCCAACTTTCAAATATGGCATTCTTTGTTTACTCTGTCTTGTCTTCTTCCAGATCTCCATTAGATGCGGTATTGTTGGTTTGTACTGGTCTAGATTCAACTGCACTTCGCACATCCTTTGAAGGCAAGTTGGATGGTTTAATGAGTGTCAAAGAACTATCATCTCTGTCAAACTCTTTCCCCGCATCATCTGAGTAAGCATACCTGTCAAGGAAGGAAGAACCTATCATCTGGGAACATAGCAATTCAATCATAAGAAACTTTCTTAAGAACTTATTCTCGATGGCACAGTCGAACACACTTGTGCATGATCAGTGCACATAATTATTAGAAGTGTTCAATTGTAGTTTATTTGAACTCAGATGACACCTATCTAATTCAATCTCAATGAGGAATAGAAATGGAAACGAAAAACTACATGTGATATTGGCTAAAATACCAAGGTAAAATGAAGACCCAGTTACATAATTCAGTGAATCCAAAGATGTGAAAGAGAAGAAAGAAAAAAAAGGAGAGCACCAACGATTCTAGGAACAAGAAGATAGAATGCAAAGGTTACTTGCTCTTTGTTGTTGCAATAAATTTTCCCGTGGTCGAGGTTCGAGTTTTACTTGAACGTAATAGGGCATTTGTCAATTGTCATATAGAGATTTTGTGATAATTAACAGTTAGAAGCTTCAGAATAACTTGTCCTCTCTAAGACCAAACTCCCATAACAGAAAACAGTAACTTTAACCTGAATAAGTACTCTTCTAATAATGCTACTAGTTTGTTCCGTATTCACTCTGATCTGTACATTTAAGCGCATCTATAGGTCGCAAAGTCAGTGGGTCAGTTCAACGAGTCTATACCTAAATTTAGAGTATCAGAATATGAACACAGTTCGCAGTTCTTAGTAGGTTTTTATTGTGACCATAGACAAAGTGTATCTAATCCAAATGGATGATAGAATCAAACTTTATATCTTCTCTAAACCCCAAAAATATTATAATAATGACCAAAGGCACTTCTGAAGCTGTTGGTAGCTGGACTCTTATCACAATTGAAAATGCTTTGCTGAGTGTTAAGGATTTGCAAGGATCAGAACAGAAATTACAACCACATTGAGTGTTAAAGGAATGCAAAATGAGGAAATTTTAATCCAAGAGCTACATCTTACCGCATTGAGTTCTGAGAGGGAGCCCAGAGAACGCAAATGATACATAGAAGGGAAAAGGAAAGTACTTGCCAGAAAGCTGGGATGACCCAAGCATTCTGCCAGTGCTCATTGTAAACGTCATTTGACTTGAAATACAACTGCAAGCGCAAAATTGCAGATTTGGTTAAAAGTGCTAGCATGAATATAAAGTTGGAAGCAGATTAGTAAGCATTACAGGAATAACACACTCTGTTGCTGCTGCAGGATTTTGCAGCAAATTTTTTGAAAAATCTTTCCCAGTGATAAGAAACCTGAAGAAAGATATTTGCAGCAAAATAATTGATTTAACTCACTAAACTTACCTCATAGCATATCCAACCCACTGACACAATAACTGCAACTGCCAAAGCATTTGTAAATTTTCGATATATGTCCAGCTTGACCATCATCCTCCTAGCCTGTGATATTAAACATGGAGGCAAAAGTAATTATTTTTTCTTTTTATTTTAGTTAATACCCAAATAAAAAACAGGGATGGCTAATAAAGCAGTACACATGAGGTACCAGTGTAAATTCACAATGTTTATTGTTCAGGTTCTATGTGATTATTGAAACTTGAAATCGAAAAGACAGAAAATCAAGTATGTGCAATTAAAAGATGGAGTACCAGATGACACAAACAATCAATAGGATAACTCTAGCATTAGAAATACGATAAAGAAATCAATTCACATCGTTTAGCACATCAGAAAACATGATTTGAGCAACTAGCAACTTGCACTTTTTCAGACCATACAACATTACCCTTTCTGGTCAGCTCAACAGTTGTCTCAAAATTCAATTTGATTGAAAGTCTGCAATTTCCTTCAGTGTTTTTTACTTTTTCATTTGAAATCAAATAGGAATAATGTCAGTTTAAGTACTCTGAACCACTTATTCTATAATCATTAGCATTAATATTTCTATTTTCCCTAATGATGATCAAGACAATGATTATCCAATATCCCATATGCATGATGAGATTTTAAGAATCTATCATCTGATGTATCTGCTAAAAAGTCACCTCTCCCAGGGGGTGCCACTATGTATCTCCACAAAAAAAACCCTTAAACAGACCGCTTCTCAAAGTTGACTTACATTATTTCTCTCACTTACTTCGGCTCTAAGTCTGCATCAGTTAAAATTGCAATCCAAACTAATGCAAACATTCTGCTTTGGTCATACCTATCCAGAATCCAGTCTTAGTCTAAAGAGTAATTTTTATCAGATACTAGCTATGCTATCTGATTAAGTCCCCGTCAAAAACTTAAATGGAGATTTACAGTTACTATTCATTGAATAATACCAAATTGAAGTCAGCGAACCCAAAAAAAAAAAGAAAGAAAAGAAAAAGAATAAATAGCCATCATGCTTTGGAAATCATACTTGCAAGCACCTGTATGTTTAAAGATAACATACAAGGTATCTTACATCCGCCACAAGCTAAGAAAAGATGTACTCAGTAGATCTCACTCAGAATGGAAGAAGAAGTACCTGAAGCTTATTTAAAGTGGCAGAAAGGGATTTGAATATCCAGAGAATAAAAAAAGCATCCAAGATCGCCACAGGAAGAACCAAAAATAGTCTTGCTTTCCCAGAAAGATCACTGACAGCACCCACATTCTCCACTATCTCAAGCACTTCAGAGGCCAGAAAAAAGGTCACTCCAAGCATGATCACTTTTGATGTGAGGCCACCCAGAGTAGGTCTCACGACACCATAACCCATTGAGACCATGAGAATTATGAGGCGTGCAACAGTACGTTTAATTGTTCCAAAAGTAACTGCCCAGATAGTGATACCAGTTGGTCTAACTCCAGTTTCATTGAATTCAGCATAGTCAAAATACCAGAGTGCCATTTCAAACATGCCTAGTGTTATGACTACTGTTATGCAATTCAGCAATGGAAAAACTTTTCTCCAAAATCTTGCATATTGATAGAACCAGAACACTCCAAGGATAACAAAAGCAAGGGACATGAACCCATAGAAATTCATTAGAGGTGCCATTCTACCAGGTAGATAGCCAATCGGATTTTTCCATATAGTTTTTCCATCTAAAAATACTTCTTTAAGATTGGGATCACAATGCATGAAATACAAATTATACATCCCCGTTTTAGTAAAATGTATCGATCTCGATGGCAGTGTGGCAATTAGCTCATCTACACTGAAAGGAACACCAAAAACATGGGGCCAGCTCGGATCCTTTGTTGAAGGCCGATGAATGATTTCTCCTTGTGAGCACACCCCCAATTTAGCAAGATCAGTTGTGCAGCAGATAGCTCTTTGACCACCATAGGCTGAACCTCCAATTGTCTCTCTATCTTCAACTTCAAAAAGGATAGCTTGGATCAAGCCCGATGTAAAATTAGCAAATCCCTCAGTTCTTCGGAATGTAATCTTCTCAAAACTGATGAAAAATGACCATATAAAATTAGTCAATTGAGTACACAATTCTACTAGACAGGATCTTGTGATAAATGGTATACAGTAATTAAGATCATAAGCATTTATGAATGTATAGGGAAATCAATTTTGCAGAAATAGAACTTTACTTCTAAACCACATTGCCCTCATCAAAAGCCCCAATTGTAAAAACCTGTTTAAACAACAAATTCAAAATGGAACATTTACATCGAAGCATCCTATGGTCTTATTTTTCTCAATCGTATTGTCCCTACAGAAAATTAAAGAACTTGTGAATCATTTCGTCAATGTCATATACATAAGATATCATGTAACCCAAACTACTCCTGAAAAACAATTACTTGATATCAAATGAATTATAAGCTTCAATTATCAAATTTGACCTGAAATAGAATACCAAATTTTGAATTATTCAAACAAATTAGTAACTTTGGAAAATACCAAGAGCTGCTCTTCTTGGCGAAAACAAATCTTCATACTACTCCGTAAATGTCTACAATAATTAGCACAAAAATCATATAAACCAAGAAAGAAAAAATGCTTTTTTAGCCACAAAACCAAAAGATCGCATCTTTATAAAGAACCAGACCCACAAAATTGAACTGAAGAAAAAGCAATTGGTATTACCGTATATAGGAATCGCCATTAGCAGGGGCGGAAGTGGTCTCATTGAGATTTTCAACAGTAGAAGAGTAAATCCCTTCACTGCCACCATGAACAACAAATGCATTGCCTCTTGCCACAAATCTTTCACCTTTATACTTATGAACTGAGCCTTCAACAATAAAGCTCAAAAACAACCACACACAAATTGTAACAGATAAAGCTGAAATCAAACTGTACAATCTAACCATTTCTTCAAAAGGGTATCAAGAAAGAGAAGAGTGTCAGTGTGGGCTTTAGAGTTTTTTTGGATCTGCTGGTTGAGATCTTGCCGTTGAGAGGCTAAAAAGAGAGCACAATAGCGAGCAAAATGGAGAGTTTACTAGCGAAGATCCACTGCTGTCATGAGTAACTTTTCGGTTTGAAGAAATAATTCTCTGATATTGATAAACTAGAAAAATGGTGTGTTTACAAGATGGATGAAGCTCGCAACCGTTGGATATTACTGCTCTTGGAATCAGTAAGTACAAGAATTACGTATGTGGTTATGATTGATTTCACAGCTTGGATTCTGTGTTTAAAATAGTATTGAACAAGGAAAAGCTGTCGGCTTTTGGGCCAAGTCCGTTCATTTTCGTGACAATTTTTACTCTTATCTTTTCAATTTAAACATCATTTTAAAATATTCCGCCCTTATTAACTAAATTTAATTTTAAAAAAATAACTAAAATTATTAATTTATTCTTAATTAAAATTTTATTTTTAATATTTATATTTTTTTCATCTCATAAAAATAAATTTATTTTTTTTTAATTATTCTAAATTATAAGTCATTTATTATTTTAATAAATTAATTATCATATAAATTATTTATAATATCTCTATTTAATATTATTATTATTAAAAAAATATTAATTACAGTTATTTTAAAGAGTAATTATTATACTTATAATATTTATTATAATATTTCTCTTTATAAATAAATTTATAATAAATATTTTTTAACTAATAAAAAAAATTGTTCAACAATTACTCTCTAAAGTGATTGCTATTAAATTTTTTTCTTATATTAAATATGAATATAATAAAAAAGACATATGTAAATTTATATTTTTAATAAAAATAATTAATACTTTTTAATTTTTATAAAATAAGAAATAAATTTATTTTTGTGGGATGAAAAAAGTATTATGATTAACTTGCTCACTTATTAAAAACAACATTAAATATATTTTAGAGATAAATTAATAAATAATATTAAAATTATATTTTAAAATTATTAAATATCAAATATTTTAGATTAAAATTAAAACTCTAACACGATATTTAAATTAATACGCAGAGAGTATTTATTTTGTTGGTTTTCAAATATGATTGCATATACAATGATTACAGTTTACACCATTTTATGAAAGCAAGTTGAAGTTTTATTAGATGCTACTTTTATTTCCTTGATTGAGTAATTAAACTTTGTAATTTTAAAATTCAATTTCAATTAAAATTAAATTTATATAAAAAAATCAATCAACTTCACTATTGTCAATATCTCTCCCTTTCTATTCTTATCATCAGTGAAATTGAAATTTTATTATTCTAATTTGACTACAATAAGCCAAATTTTGTTAAATTTAATCAATTTTAATTAGTAAAATATAAATCAAAATCAATATATTCAATCAATTTAAATCGATATAGTTATTAAATTAGTCAAATCGATAATTAGAATGATCGACATTTGCTTAACCTACTTAAAATTAATCCAATTTTAATTATTGTTCTCATTTTGAGTTAGAATATAGATAATAAATTTCTTTGTATAAGTCTTTGTGTGTTTGTATGTGTATATACATCACCTCTATTTTATTAAAATTATCACTTTTATAAAAACATTATTTTATAAAATTTCTCATTTTATGAAACCAACAAAGATTAATTATTTTTTCTTTTAATTATACTCCCATTATTAATAAATTAAAAATAAAAATTTAATAATTTTAATACTAAATTAATAAAAATTATTTTAACCGATTCAATTTATAAAATTAATAAAATATAATACTTTATTCGTCCTACTGAAATGGTCACTTTTATAAAAAAAATTATATATCATAAATTATCACTTTATACAATTAAGAAAAATTTATTTACTTTTTTTCAACTACACATTTATTATTAATGATTTAATTAATAAAATAAAAATATAATATTAATAAATTAATAAAAAAATATTTTAATCTATTAAAAATAATTTTATATTATATTTGAAGAATTTAATGACTTTTTTAATAAATACTTTATTTGTTCATAAATAATTAATTTTAGAGTATAAATTTTACTCATAAATAATTATTTTATAAAAATTAAGATTATTTTATACTTTTATTTTAAATTTATTCTTGTATAATTGTTAAAGAATTATTACTAATAAAATAAATAATAAATTAAGGAGAAAATAGTTTAATAAAATGGTTGAGAAAAAAATAATAAAAACAAAGATAATAATTTAAAAAAAACACACATGCACACACAACCTACCCGCCATTTTCATATCATGCCAAAAAAAAATTCATTTGCGTTAAATAACATTTTTAAAAATTAAGTTTATAACAAATTTCAAACAAACATATATAATATGAATATTAATAATTACTATTACTGTTCATTGAGATTGACCCACCACTGCACCGCCAACAGCTTACGCTGAAAATTCAATAATTGCATGCAGATGATAATGATCATAATAAGAAAAATACTGAACCACAAGCACAACAACACACAGCATAGTAATAATAATAATAATAATAATAATAATAATAATAATAATAATAATAATTAAATATATGTCTTAACAACAGTGATAATCAATTTCTTCTTTATATTTCTGTTCTGTTCAAAAAAAAATTTCTTCTTTACATATTAATATTAAAAAAATGAAAAAAAAAAATTCAACCACAGCGGCCTTCCTTACCTTATGCAGACCACAGACAACTACTGAAGTTCATGACAGTTGAATTACCCGCCATCTCTGTTATTTAACCGTTATTTGTTATTGAATCAGTTATTTAACCGTTATTCATCTCTCTTTTTACAGGAATTCAGTTTTCAGGTCTCTCCAGGATGATGCAAAACTCAAGGTTAATGATGTGTGAAAGCAAAAATTCTAATTTTTCTTGATTGTACAGAGCTATTACAGCTTAAAAATCCAAATACAAGTATTGAAGCAGAAAATGGAATGAGTGAACAGCTAAGCCTACACCCCCCATCAGAACTCTAATAGAAATTTCACATAACCAGAGTACTGATTCAATTTGTCAAATACATTTTCTTTTGAAAAATGTTACAGAGGAGAAAGGAAGAGCATCCAACCTAAATCAAATCCCCACACCAATTGGCCACTAAAATATGTGCGGACCATATAGCCTGGTAGCAAGGATGCATGCCTAATCCAAATCAAGAAACTCCATTCTCTTCCTCATTGTACCTTTTAGATCTGTAGCCTCCATTTCAGCTTTCTGCGCCTGAAAAAGTTACAAATACCATAAACTAGCAGAAGAGAGAATGTTTGAAAAGGTGAAAGTCCACCAAAAGACATGCATTTTTAACCGTGAAAAGACAGCAAACCATTGACAAATTTGAAAAAATCAAAGGCACGAAATTCACTATGCCAGTTTCTTTCACATAGCAGAATATAACTCACTCTTGTATAAACTGATATTCACGACTATATTATAAATTTACAATATGCTTACATTTTAAAAGAAAGCATATTCAGTTATTTGATGCTGCAGCAAACAGAAGTTACAAGTCCTTAGTACCATACTCTGTGCTGAACATGACTGTACATGTTGGACTGTTTCACCCACATTTTGCACATTCTGTGCAGTTTATGTTATAGCACCAGGTATCAATGCCCTCAAGTCTAAGGCTAAAAGAGAGGGGCTTCGGCATCATATTCTGTGCACCTGGAAAGAAATTTGAATGAATAGCAAACAAAATTACCCATCATTGACTCAATCCTTTGTCTACTACTAACAAGAAAATGGCAGTAGTTATCACCAAATACTGCCAAACTGGTCTTCAACAAAGTGATAGAGGGATCTGCCGCTAGATGACCAATTAGCAGATTAATAGCTCATTTTGGAATATTCTGTTGAATACATATCTTGGATAAAGTAAACAATATGAAGTATCCACCATCCAGCAAGTCACTGCTTGTTGCTATCACCATAACAGGTGATTTTTTTACCCCTGATAACAATGAAATAAAAGAGAAGTTGCAAGGGGAACAGGGGGACAAATAGATGAAACACTACCAGACCTAAGCAGTATAAGAAAACCAGCAAAAATGCATCCCCAAAGTGAGTAGTAAAACCTCAATTCACTGAAAAGTGAATTTTAAAATTTCAGGTTAGGAATAATGGATTAACATAAAAAATAGTGTTTCAAAAGGAAGTCTGGCATGGAAAAGTTGAAACCTTCACAGAAGATTATACAATTTGATAATGTTCAAAAAACAAATTTACTTATTTACTGTAACTGATAAATATTAGCTTCCACCATTGACATATCAATTAGCTTATCGACAAAATGCCAATCTTATTTCATTGCAATTCCAACTAGGGAACGAATAGTGGTAGAAACTTATTGTTAAATTTAATAATTAAAAAGAAAACCTAGATCTATATCCTACAGTAATTTGATACTGACTTTGCCTGTGATTTGACAAGAAAGCAAGTTAATAGCATAATACCATCAAGGTATTTAGAATTACACAATGCTCTTCTTCAAGAATAATGCGACATCATTAACTAAGCTTCATGTAGGAACTCCTGAGTACTAGTATCTAGACCACAAAGTCCAACCAGAAAACACAATTTCCAAAATTTTACTTCACTCTTCTCAGTTCTCCTTGTCAAAGTTTACTAAGATTCTAAATCATCTTGAACAGCACCAGTTAAGTCAATGAATAATACAGTGAAAAAGAATATGGAACCAATATAAGATTCCAAATCAAATGCTATAAGATTACAAGACACAGTAATCATGTTTTTGGGCACCTCTTCCAGATAAACATCAACCTGGTATGCATCCCAGTCTTCATATAGACACTTATATACCATTTGGCCTCTATTAACTAAAACGCACAATGTCGTATGTTTAATATGCCTTCCACAAAGAGCTTATTTTTGAATTAAGCCATGCCAAAAGTGTTCCATTCCAATAACTCCACAGGGTAACAGTCAGTGATTTAAGTCAAGATCAATAAGCATGACACGAAAAAGCTCAAAAACACTCCCAGTCGTGTTCGCACAGCAAAACCCAGTATACTTTCAGAAAGTTGGTGTGTCCAGAATCCTTTGTTCATATGATCAAACCACAACAAAAGACCTGTTTGCAGGTCTAGAAATCACTAAAAACCATTAATGATGATGTTCAGACCGTATATATGAAAATGTGTTGCAACAAGAATTTCTAAAACAAGCAGATGATGATGATGCACCACAAAGGCTTTCAAGTAATACTAATTAAAGAAATACTTTGCTAATGCAATGAAAGAACAACAAGGCATACCCGTCTAATTTCTGCTGCTGAAACGCGAGTTATATGTGAAGGAAGTTCTTCCCTCTCCAAGTCCTAGTATCCAATTTTTAAAGAATATCAAAATGCATGAATATATATATATATAACCCTTTATTTTCTAAATCATTTATTTCTTTTTTACAGAATTCAATTAAATCAGGCGCCATCTGAATGGGCCTAGCTTTAGTTGTAATAGACTTTTCATCAAAGCCTATTTCATAAGATAAATCAACCATGTGTTGCTTCCTGTTCCAAAATACATTTGGAATATCAGCACACAAATCTTTTTCTATTTGTAATTTTAATTTACTAATTTTATCTTGTGTAAATTTATCCTTTAACTGTTCATTTATTTTTTGTAAATGATAATTATTTTTTAAATTACAAAGTTGTTCAGACTTTGCTTTTATAAGTGCATTTATCTTTAATTCATTTATTGAATGAGCCTTTAAAAGATTTAAATTCCTCTTTTTAGGTTTTTCTAAAAATGGGAAAATTATCTTTTGTTTTCTGACTTTAAAAGTTATACTATCATCATTTACTGAATAAGGTGTTATTAAATTCATAAATGGTGTTCCTAAGATTACCATATGATGAATATTAGTTAAAATAAATATATTCTTTATTTCTAGATTTTTATCTATAATTAAACTGATGCATTAGCTTCTAGAATAGTATAATATCAGAAACTATATAGCTGACCCATTAGCTTCTAAAATAGTAGAAACTGATGCTTCAGATATAGGTTTCGGTGGGATTCTTAAACAAGTTAAAGAGGGTAGAGAAGCCATAGTCCAATTCTATTCAGGACATTGGAGTCCAACCCAGTTAAACTATTCTACTATAAAGAAAGAAATTTTGAGTATTGTTTTATGTATTTCAAAATTTCAATCTGATTTATTAAATCAAAAGTTTTTATTAAGAATTGATTGTAAAAGTGCTAAAGATGTCTTACAAAAAGATGTTAAAAACCTTGCCTCAAAACAGATTTTTGCTAGATAGCAAGCTATTTTAGAATACCTAGGTTTTACTACTGTTTGCAATACAGGTTTGGGTTCATTTTCTTTATATGAAGCATATATTACAGAAGGTAACTGTGAGACTCTACCTATATCTACTGTTGAAACAGAGGAGGAAGAGTCTGAATACCTACTGCTTACACTATGTCTACTAAATTTTAATTTAACTTTACCGTCTTCATACTGTTCAATTTTACTAAGTTCTATATTAGGTTTAACTACAGTCTTTGGTTCAGGAAGAGGAACAGCATCCTCTAAAACCCATTCATCAGGGAGACTAATATCTTTCCACTGAATAGTCTTAGGAATTACTGTGTTAGCTTTACTTAAATCTGTTTGTAAAAATTTAGTTTCTCCTAATTTAGGTTGCATTATATACTTTGTAGCAAAAACAGACATCATAGCTTTATAATTTATTTTATACATTAATGCTACAGGAATAGATCCTTCAAGCATTTTATAATTATGTGTCTTGATTTCTAAAACTACACTTTTTAATATATTTGGATCATTTAATGAAATTGTTATATCTGGAAAGCAGTCAAATGAAATTGGACCACTACTCAGACTGGTTTCTATAGTTCCTAATAGTGAGTCATTAAAATTTACAAACCTAGCATCTCTGACAACAGCCAGTATACTAGTATTTAATCCTTCTCTAGTTAAAGGTTTTATACCTATTTGTACTAATCCTATATGTATATATTTGTATTTTTTATTTTTATGATGCTTTATAGATTCTGCAGAAAGTAAAGTTATCTTTTCAAAGGGTTTACTTAACTGTACATCCCTTTCTTCAGCTTTAATTATATAGTCATTTTTAAATATATTTAATTTCGGTATTTTATAAATCTGTTCTTTATCTATCTTTGGTATTACCCAATTATCAATTGCTTTATTAAAATCTTCTAAAATTACTTCATTTCTGTTAACTATCCTTTTAACTTCTGATGACTCAGAACTATCTGATATAGTTGTACTAGCAGATTTACATAGAAATGGTTCCATTTTAAAATTTTTGAAAAATAGATTTTTAAAGTTTATTAATGTTGGTTTTGGTAGCGACCACTGACTTACTGCCCTAAACGCCTATCCATCGGCTGACACGGGTCTTACCGCATATCCAATACCTAGACAACACTAAGTCCACTTCTAGATCTAAAAGTAAAAAATTTAACTATGTAAACAGTTCTATATCTATCTACTACCACCCCTTAAAAGAAGATGGCTCTGATACCAGCAAATTGCTCTGAACTAGAACAGAGCATACTTATAGATGAGAGATGAGATATGAAATATAAAATTTAAATTTATTTAAATAAAATAGAAACAGAATACAATACAGAATAAAAACTTTAAAATAAAATACAGTTTATAATTATAGATTATAAAATATAACTACCTTATATAAGGAGATCAATAGGTGTTGAGTACAGAAATGGAAGAATAATAAATGAAAGAGGAGAGGGAAGGAAGAAGCTAAAACTAGGTTGAGAGGTTCTTGAATGTCTTCTGTGTTGAGAGAGAAGTGTTTCGGATCCCCTTTTCCTTCAGAATGAGCTTCACTATATAGACAGAGGCTTTAAAATTCTACTGTTCTTGTCACATGCTTTTGGCACTGTAGGTGAATAGTAACCTGTCGTTACTATTTACTTTTTACTGTACCTTCACTCGTCTGGAACTGTGGATGAATAGTACCTTGCCTGGGGTACTGTTGACTTTACTGTGAGGAACTGTGGATGAACAGTTCTTCTGAGTTTACTGTTGGAATCCCTCTGGTGAATACTGTAGATGTATAGTATTTTGTCAGTGGGCACCGTCTTTATTGACTTTAACAATTTGAGTGGAGAATTAAGGATTCTCCTGCCTTTAATCAGATGAGCTGGATGAGTCAGATTCAACTTCTGACTCAATTTTCTTTTTATTTTTCTTTTCTTTATTTTTCTTTCCTTTTTCCTTTTCTTTACTTTTTCTTTTTTCTTTTCCTTTTCTTTTTTCTTTATCTTTATTCTTTTCTTTTTTCTCTTTTTCTTTTTCTCTTTCTTTATCTTTATTCTTTTTCTTTTTACCTTTACTTTTCACTCTGATGGGAGACAATATACCATAACAATCATCCTCATTACTGGGACAGTAGTCCGAGTCAGATGTCTCGGTGGAAGATGATGTCATGGATGATGTAGAGGAATCCGAAGAAGAGGCTCCTTAATTATGCAATATGTCAATATTAACCAGAATGTAAAAGAATATATTAAAATATATTACAGAAATAATTTAAAAGCATATATTAAAAATAATAATAATAATAAAGACATATAAAGAATAATTATAATCTTTTCTTAAAGGGTACAGCGGCGTTGTTTCATACCCGGTGCAAAGGAGGACTTCAGACAAGTGCAAGTCTGACGTTGCTCCAATTTATATTTGGGTTTCCAGCCTTATATACCACTTTAAAAATTACAATTAAATCTTTAATTAAACTTGTATCTTAAGTCTAAAATATTTTAATTGAGTTTTATCAAAACACACTCTTAAGTCTATTTGTTTTAGTATTCTTAATTATACTATATGTGGTATAATTATATGGATTGGAGGATATAGGGATTTTAGGGAATATTAAACAAGAATAAAACAGTAAAGAATAAACCAACCATAAATGATTTACAAAAAGAAATTAAAGAAATTAAATTAGAATTAAAAGAATTAAAAAATAAACAAGAACAAGATTCACAAATAATAAAATCTTTAATGAGCTCAACTTCTTCTTCTGATGAAGAAGCTGATGAAGATATTGAACAGATAAATAATAAAGAAACTGATAATGAAATTAGTTTAATTAATAAAGATAAAATTTCTGATAATTTAATTTTTATGTTACATGAAATAACATCTAGGAAATATTTAATAAAAATAAAATTAAAATTCTCAGATAATTATAATATAAAAACTATAGCATTATTTGATACAGGAGCTTATTTAAACTGCATCAAACCTCTATATATATATATATATATATATATATATATGTTTATCAGAACCAAACCGACCGACCACTTCATACCAGCTCTCCAATTAAGACAACATTTTCGCCTCTTATAACATATAGACCTAAGGGGATATCGCAATAGAGATCACCAACAATAACTCTTTCACATGCACCCTCCAGAACGGCATTAGCTGCATATAAAAAGATGTATAATGTAAATTATATGTTTTTCCTGACATGTGCAACAAGGATGTAAAATCACAAAAAGGAAAATGAAAAGAAAAAAAAAAGATACCAAATTGGTCAAAAGAACGAAGTATTCCAAGGAGCTTTCGACCATCTCGCAGTAGTACGAGTAGCTTCTCTGAAACAAAAGTAAAAGCACGAGAACAAAAAATTAACAAAGAATCCATCTTTTAAATAATTGTATCTGAACACTACGCAAGCGTTCCCTGCTACTGCTATGTTACAGAATAAACAACATTTGTAAAACCGCCCATAAATATCACTATTTTGAACTAAGGAGACAACAGGAAAGTTGAATATAACACTGCAAATAAAAGAAAAAAGTAAAAAAAAAGACACCAAAACACCATGGAATTTCAGCGAACCCAAAACAGCACAAGACTGAAAAAAAAGCCAGACGACTCTAAGGATATATTACTGGAAATTGAGGTATTAACTCAAACATAAGGAACAACAGTCTTTCCACCTTCATAAATTTCTAAGACAAACTCTTAAAAATTGAAACATTTTAACATAGTAGCATCCAGAAAAAAGTAAACAATCCAAAGAACATAAGGATGAGATAAGAACTTACTATCAAGATAGCTAGCAAGAGAAGTAGAAAGGCAGATATCTTCAGGGCCTGCCCAAAACATGGATAAGTTCAAGCTCTAACCTTTTCGGTACTGCAAAAATCACCGAAAAATTCGTCGAACACCAATCCAGAAAAATATGGCATTGGCTGCTCGCAATTCCTCCTTTTGCCCACCCCACCCAAACTCCTACTACTTCAATCAAAGGATAGCACTTAACCCAAAAAAAATAAAAGAACAAACCCTTAATCTCAAGATTAAACAAAAAGAAAGTCAAAACAACTGCTTCGATCCCCAATAATTTCCTAATGGCTAAAAGAATCCCCAAATTAACGTTGCAAACCCTAATTACTCCTACAATCACAGAGACAAAGAAAAAAATATTAAAAAAGTGTTCTTTCACTGATCCAAAAAATACTGAAGACTGAAGTTTGGGGATTTCTCTTCCGGATTGATGAACGAAGTGGGATTTGTAAAATATAAGTCACTCAGATCCAAATCGCACCGGAAGAGATCAGAAGATAAAGGGGCAGAGAAAATCTTGCGAGAAAGTGCGAGAAAATGTAGGAAAATTATTGCCGGGAAGGAAGAAAAAGAGAAATTTTTTTTGTTAGTTGGAGTTTTGCATGGTGGGAGTTGGAGGAGACGCGTTGGGTGTAGCTGAGGTTGTTGGTCCTTTGATTCATTTTTTTTTAATTTCTTATTTTTTTTTATATATTTTATATAATTAATTAATAATCTAAATCCTATAATAAAAGCATTGGATTAATATTCTTATTACATAATTAAATTAAGTTAAACTTGGTACATTTATTTTTACACATAATTATAGTTTTATAATTTTTAATTAATATTTATACAAATTAATATATAATTGTTTTGTTATTTTGTTAATTTATATATGATAATTTCAACCATTTATTTTTTATATCAATATATAAAATTAATATTTAATAATAATAATTATCTATATTAAGTAAAAATATAACTTGAAAAAAATATATCATTTAGAATTCACATAAATGCATTTGAACAACTAATTTCTATTAATATTAACATTAATATTGATTTTATAGTGTAAAATTTTGAGCCTTTGACTATCATTCCTAGTAATCGAATTTTATTTGTAATCATTTATTAAGAATTAAAATAGAAAATAATTTATATATTATTGCATTATCATCTTAAATTAAATTAAATTATAATTAAAGTAAGGTTATCAATTAATGAAATATATATATATATATATGTATAAAGTGATAGACTAAATCTTAAAATATTTTTTATTATCTTCTAAACCCAAATCTGATTCATAACAAAATCTACTAATGCTTAAGAATACAAAAGATAAAAACACAGTCTTTACATTGAATTTTTAATAGCTAAACAAATTGAAGCCAAAGTAACTTTTACTAGATGTTAATAAAACCATTATAATTAGAATAAATTATATGAAATACTACTTTTTATATAATAAACATTTTATTTTATTATTTTTTATGAGCTTATAAAAATTTATTTTTAATATTTTTACGATATATACTAAAAATCTATCCAGTATATGCTCAACAACTATTTAATATATCATATTTTTATAAAGTTTTTAATTTATATAGTATTTATATAATTTTTTTATATTCACCATATTTTATTAAATTTTTATTTTTTCAATTATTTTTTATAATTTTCCCTTATAATTACTGGATAAGGGAAGCTCATACATTTATTGTTTCGGGCTTAAACTAGTTTGATTTTGCAAACTCCTCATTTATGAAAATTTAAATAAAATAAAATAAAATAAAACCCCTCAATGCAAGTTTGATAAACTAATTAATAATTGGAGAATAGCATATATATTCCAAATGTATTATAATTATTAATCGAGTAAAAATATATTACAAAAGAAGCAAATTTAGCTACTAAAAAAGTATATATGAAATAGGACCAAAAAAAATGTAGAAAATGTCTAGCTTTTGCCAGTACATACTACAGATAAAAATCAATTAATATTTTTATGTTCATAACATGTATTGCACTGATTTTAAAAATCAAATGCAACCATGAAAAAAAGTTGCATAACACACTATTTTATATGTTGTTAATTGATGCATTTTTGTTTAATTCATAATCCTCCAAAGCATTTCACTTCTTAAATCCAAATTTCAATCTGCAAAAAATTTAAGGATGAAATTAGAAATTAAGAGACTCATAAGTCTAAATCGAATTTATATTTTCGACTAAATTCAATTCAAATGTATCATTTTTTTAAATATGTATATGATGCACATGTGATGTCTAAATCGAACTTTTTTTTTTTACTAAATTCAATTTAAATATATATTTTTTATCTCATATAAAATAGGTTTTTAATATAAAAAAATATGTGTACGTATGTAGGAAATGAATTTTGAAGGGAAAAAAAAATTAATCTCTTACCTTACAACATAAATTATTGTAAGTTGCATGTCATTTTAAATCTCTAGAACAATATCTGCAATAGGAATAGAAAAAACCCATTAAATACAAAAATAGGATTGGTTTTTTGAAAATGTCAGAAAAAAATCAATAATATTATAAATTTATCAACTCAAAAAAAGTATTAATAAATTTACCAGAATAGATAGCTTTTGTATTTTTGTTATTAGATTATTATAAATAAACTATACACTTTTATAAAATAATCAAAAAGCATTTTATTAAAAAATTTAAAATTTTAATAAGGGACCTTATTTTCTCAAATACAATTAATTATGAATTATAATCATAAAAAAGACAAAAAATGAAAAATTATTTTCCTCGCTATATTTTACAAAACTTTTATATGTTTTTTAAAGAGCATTTTGGTCATATTATATAATTACATAATAAAATCACAATAAATTTATATAAATTATTATGTGTACAAACTTATAATAAAACTATATGGATCAATAATTTTATAAACTAATTATAAATTTGAATAAACTTAATTTTTTTAAAATCTGATAAATTTTGTATATATATATATATATTTATTTTTTCTATCAATTTTGTGAAAAAATCGTTAAAGAAAGATACCTAATAAATATAAAGGCCCAAAAAATGTACTTACATTCAGAATCAGTCTTGACCCATTTACATCCATCACAAGTCTTAGTTCTCTTATGATCTTCATTTTCTTCTTGATATTCCTTGTTTGAAATTAGTTTGTTATCTTCAATATATTTCTTCATTGATGATGCTCGTGAAGAATTTTGATGGTTAATCTTCTTGCCAAGCAATGTTCTCAAAAGCTGTAATAAATTTTTAAAAAAAAAGTTATATACATTAATAACATCATGTATAATAAAATAATTAAAGTGCACTATGAAAGCTAGAAAAATGTGTTACTTCTCTGGAATTTGATCATAGATATTTTTTTCCATGTAATTAATTAAAAAAACACTTTTATAATGAAAAAATTGACCCAAAAAAGAAATTAAAAAAAAAACCGCATGAATAATGGATTTGGGTAAAATGAGGTTTCTATAAACTTTCACTTAAATGGGCCAAATACCTCAAGTTTGATTTTGTGAGACATGACCTCTTAAAAAGCTCTTTCTAGTTTCTCTCCTAATTAATGGGCCAATTTTCTCACTTTGATGAGATTTTTTAAAATTTTTTTTTTGGGATTTTTCAAAAAAATACCCAAAAAAAATAAAATTATTTTTGAAAATCTATCTTTATTTTTAAATATTTACTTTTTTAATTTTTAATTTCAAAAATATGACTTTCAAAGTATACATCTAGAGTACTGAAGTTATACTCACTGTCATACTTTTAATTTTTAACTTAAAAAAATACTCGTATACATCTCATATATTAAAATTATATTTCACTTTGAAAATATATATATTTAATATACAAATGATAAATTAAAAATATATCAAAATAGTAAAATATTTTAAAAAATTAAAAAGTGATATACAGTGTAGTTTTTCTTTTTCTATAGGCTAATTAATTGTATATTTTTAATATTGGTTTTGAAAACAAAAAATAATATATAGAAATATAAAACCAAATGGGAAACTAAACTTTCTATTTTATCTTTCAAAATCAATAACCAAATGGAAAAAATCATGAATTAAATCATTGATTAATTCAATTTATATAAAAATTAAATTAAATTAAATTAAACTAAAAATTTTTAATTAACTCAATGTACCTTTTCCATTATTGATTGTGGAAGAGGATCCCTCAAACTTGGTTGGGGTGAAAAGCCACTTCTACAAACAAACATTTTCTTGAGAAGGAAAGTGATTGATTTTTTCCCAATAGCTTTCCTTTTATTTTTCTCACAAATATTTTTGCATCTTCCAAGTATTACACTAATTGTTCTTTCAATATCTTCTTCATTTTCATCAAAATCACTGGTAATTGTATTACTTATTCTTCTATCAACTTCCAAGCTTGATGGACAATTCAGAAATCTGTCCAATGGCGAGTTTTTAGTCACTTCTTTTTCTTTATCGGAAGTTGGTTTTCTTGATAAAAGTTTCGTCAATTCTTTCTGTAATTTTCCAATTTCTTCAGAAGTAAAATCTTGTAAATCTTCATCAGAAGAAGATGGATCCTTTTCTTGTTCTTGTTCTTCACAATCTTCTTCTTCTTCTTCTTTAATGTTTTTGATTTCAAAATTATTTGATGATGATGATCTTATAATTTCATTGTTATTGCCAAAAGTTCCAATTGCTAGCAACCCATGAGGCCAATCACTAAATTCTTCTCTATATTCTTGTTTCACATTATCTACACATTTATAATAATAATTGATTAATAGAAGAATACTGTTAAAAACTTATATAATAATAAGTTATATATGCCGACAAAAATATAATCTAATAATAAATATATATTTTTTTAGATAATAAATCTAATATCGATTCTTTCTTCCTCCATATTAATACTAGAAAAAGTGATAAATTGAAATTTAAATTAAACTTTTATTTTACATTTTATTGACTTCTCTATGTATGGATTTATATAATATATGACTTTCATTGACAAAAAATTTTGGATTAAGATATTTGATTATTATTAACCTTAATTTATTCATTAATTCCACTCCCATTGTCCATTCATTGGGATTTATTTTAAGATTTTATATTAATTAAAGGAAACCAACTTAACTAAAAATATAAAAATTGAAATTAAATTGACTTTATGTAATTAAATAAATCAGGATCTAACTTCGGTGTTTTATTTGGATCTAGCTTGATATATAAAATAAACCTATTATTCTCATGCACGTTTAAAAATTTATCTATTGAAATAAAATCTTATAATAAAATTTTGATTTGATCCATAAACTTTTATTTTAATGAATCGAGATCCAATCCTTAAACTTTATTTTTTTACCATAAACTTATAATTATTTTTTATGTTTTTCCCTAACAAAATATTATTGAAAGTATACTAAGAATGCTTGAAGAATCTGCCTATCAATGAGGAGAAGAAGAAGAAGAAGAAGAAGATAAAAATAAAAATAACAAAAATTTAATTTACAAATGATCAGAAATTGATAATAATAATAATAATAATAATAATAATAATAATAATAATAATAATAATAATAATAAAAGAATTATTAGAAGAAAAAATGCTTACGAGCAGATGAAACTGTATTTGATTTTCTAAAAATCCCTTGTTTATTGCCATTAAGCTTATTTTCCATCCAACGGAAAAGCTGCCACCATTAACCAAAAAAAAATAATAAAAAATAATAAATTATATTATACAAATCTGTAATTATTATAAAAATCTGCGATAAATTATCAATTAGAAACCAAATTAATCAGTAATTACCATGCAAAAGAAGCATTAAAATGGCTATATCTTACCTTCATTTTTGAGCTAATTTTGTCTTCGTGGAGCTCTAAAAAAATGAATGAAGAAAGCTTTTTCTTAGTGTTCAAAAATGGAGGTATTAAGGAGAATTTATTAGCTCTGGAAATGACAAAAGCAAGATGGGATTTTTGATGAATTTGATGGAAAATTGTTAGTAGTAATTTTTAGCTATGAATTGAAATGAACCTATTTAGCAGATTAGTTTCTACAGGTTCAAGTTCCCAAATACAGCTTAGAGCTTTATATCTTAGTATTTGCATTGATCTTTTTTTTTTATATAATTTTTTTATTTGTTTTTTTTAATCTTAAATCTTTTTTATCTTCACCTATAGGATATAGACAAGTAATATAAGTTCATACACACATATCCCACTAACCATAAAGACATTCCCTTTTATATTTTTTTAATCTGAAATGTAACTTTAGTTTTTTGTCCAATTATTATTATTATTTTTATAAAAAATATATATAATTTAATAATAAAATAAAATAAATTTAATTATTAAAAATAATTTAATTTAATAAAATAAAATAAATTTAATTATTTTTATATAATTTAATTTAATCTCTTTATTTTTTATGACGAGAGAAAATCGATTATGCATTTATTATTAAAGAGAATTTATATATTTACTGTCTTAAGTAACTATCTTGAGTTAATATTAGAAAATAATATTTTAAAATATTTTATATTACAAAATAAATATTTAAATATCAATTACTCAACACTAAAAAAAATAAAATAAAAAGACAGCTTTTTCAACAGAATGTGGCTACTGAATCCATCTTTGACTCTAGTTGTAAAGCGCTGAGAATAGAATCACAATATTTTCCATAGAGATTATATATAAATAAACTTCAAACTTTAATCCCATCTATAGACTTCTGTAACTTTATACCATCCTTTCCAATTTCCAACCAAAAAGGATATATGTTTGGTTATGATCCAATTCCATTTATTTAATATAATAGAAAGAGTCTTTTTCCCCCCTATATAATATTATTCTTTCTCCCTAAGGATTACTTGATAAAACTAGACTGAGATTTCGAAAATAAAATTTCATACTATTTATGTTATTTCTTCGATGCAAAAACGATAAGGGTGTGTAAATTTTTTAAATTCAACTGAATTTAATAGAATTAAGTATATTTTAATTAGATTTAGTCAAACTATTTTGCATATATAAATGAAATTGAATTTATTTTTTTAAAAAAATTTTATGATCGGTTAGATGATCAAATTGATATTTATTTTTTCGCTTCAATCCGAACTCGACCAAATTATAAATATATTTTTATAATATATATTATGTAACTCGACTCCACTAAATTTAAAAATTTATACTATTATATATAATTATATATTAAATATATATATATTATATATTGTATAATTCAATTTAATCCCACCAAATTCAACTAAATCTAAAAATATACAGATTGATCAAAGACATATATAATTTTAAATGAAATCTATTTGATTTTTTAGTAATAAATCAGTGTTTGGTTAAATTAAAATATATAATAAATCTTATCCAACCGACGAATGTCCACCCAACTAAACATAAACATTCATATATGTATTTTTCATGTAAGGAAAAGAAAAGAAATTGTTGCTTAGAGACATTAGCCAATCAACGAAGAAAGATTTGGCTGTTTTCCAAGAGATCATTACCATGTGCTATCCTCATTTGCTAAGTTAGCACTAAACTGCTAAGAAGATGAAACAATTTTCTTTACAAAATATTCTTCAAGTACATGAAATGACATGTATGAGGTTCAGGGGCTGAATATTCTAATAAATAATAATATTTTTTTTTATCTTGATATGGAAAGAATAGTCGATCATAAATATGTTATTATTTAAGAATATACATATATATTAAATATAAAAAAGACATTTGCCAAAAAAATAAAAAAAGAAATCAATTATGAATCCATTATTTATAAAAACATTTATTTACTATTAGATTGTTTTTCAATGTATATCTTAATAAATAATATTTAAATATGAAAATTATTATTTAAATTTTTTTGAATTATATTATTATCCCTGATGCTATTAATAGGACATAATTTCTTCTTATATGAAGTAATTTTATTGTAACATTAAAAGGAAAATGAAATAAAAGAAAATGCAAAAATCAGTTCAGTATGTCTCATAATTAACTATAATCAAATACCATCTTTATTATTTCTTAATCCTATATGTTTTTCCTAAATTGTAAATCTTAATGAAATTAGTAATTACAAATTATTTTTAGGGACCCATTAGACATCACTCTATCACATGATTGTCTGATTAAATAATCCCTACCATCTCAGTCTTATAATAATAAAAAAATTTATATGTACCTAATCTATATACTTACTCATGAATTAGGATAATTATAAATTATAATTTAAATTATAATATTTTAAAAAATAATTTAAATTAATTTTTTTAAATTAAATTTTATAATTAGCTTAATCCATGATCATGAGTCAATCTACGAGCCAGAGTCCATCAAAAACTTTTCCTATAACAATATTATTATTTTATTTAGTTGTGTTAGGTTACTCCAGTCGGCTTCGTGTCACGATAAAAAATCCCATGATCTCCTGTTGGATCAACACGTGTCCCAAAGGGGTCGGGTTGACTTTTCTACCAGGATCCTATAATATGCGATAAGAGTGCTCAAGATTCGATTGAGGCTAAAAAAAAAATCCATTCATCAGTTTTCATTTAAGAAAATTCTAAATCTACACTGTAATATAAAAAAATAATTAATCAATTATCAATTAACTATATAAAATAAACACCTAATTATTATTTTTTATTTTTAACCGTTATATTATATTTATAAAAATAAAAATAAAAATAAATAAATTTTATAATATTTAATAAAAAAAATCAACTATAACTCATTATAAAGATTAATCTTAACATAAACACACAATTAAAAAATAAAATCATATTTTAAATTCAAATATAATCTATCAAAATAATTTTCATATATATGATTTATAATTTATATATAATATTATAATTAATAAATATTATAATATAATTATAAATTTATAAATTATTTATATATTTAACATATATAATTTATGATGAACAATTGAGTTCCATTAAACCAAAACTGAAACCGAAAATAAAAAATATTAAAAATTAAAAATCTAAATCTAAACTATCGAATTGATTAACTATAATTTTCTAATCGATTTGATGATTTTAGTTTAATTTAAAGTTTAATCGATTTTTATGAGCAATCCTAATTTGCAATCTAAAACTATAGAAATATATATATATATATATATATAATTTTGAATTGACACAGTTTCTTATATCACTTGCTTATTTATGAATTATTTATGAAAAATAATTGGATCATGCAATTAAAAATAGTATCTTAGGGAAAAACAACATGTTTATGTAAGAATGGGACCATTTTAGTTAGGACCATAGATAGGTCGTCTGACCTACTACTCTCATTGCATTCAAATGTTAAAATATACTTAAATAAACAAAATGGGTTTTACTAATTACATTAAAATAAAATCAAAAGTGGAATTCAGAATTTGTTTTTTATATGATAAAGAGAAATACTAATAAAACGGTTCATGATTTTATCTGAATGACCTTATCTTATACAAACTATGCGATCGCAGTTGATTATAGTAATAAGAGACAAGAACTTGATATAATGTGGGGATTATTGACACTTTTCCTTTTTTTGGTTCCTCTTTTACTAGTTTTGCTGTTTAGTTTTTCATTTAAGAAAATTTCTGTTTAGCCTTTTATTTAAGAAAATTTTAGCTTTAAAAAAAGTGGGTTTAGATAATCTAAACAATGTGATTGGTGAATACGAATTTTATTAGAATCAATTAAATTGTACATTTTTTAGAGAATGTGCCGCCTCCTAGCAAGGGTGTCCATTTAGAATTTGTTTAGTATTTATGTGGTGCATGTGATTCTACGTATGTATGAGTATAAGATTATCACTGAAATTCAGTAAAAGTTTAAGAACACAATGGCTCGATTATCACTAAGATAAAAAGCTATAAGTTTAAAAGAGTTTTGCAGAACACAATGAGCAATGTGTAGAATGTTCTTTGGTTTGTAGGAACAAAAGCTGAAAAAAGACACCCACTTCAATGCCTAAATTCTAAACTATTAAAGATCAAAAATATCCTGCGAGTACGAGTTTGTATATATTATTTATATCGTCACCCATCTCGTCACTGTAATTTGCATAAATTTTTTTATAAAAAGTCCTCGAGATGCAAGTAAGAAAGCAAAGGAAATGAGAAAGAAGAGTCAAGAATTCACTGCTACCAAGATAAAAGAGAAAAAGAAAAGAAAAGCCATGTGACTTATAGCAGCTACTAGATGTCTAGGGTTTAAGAACCTGACTAATTCTTGCAAAAGAGCTTACTAATTCTGGAATGTTATATAGAAAACTTCGGCCAGTACACCATAAATTAAGACCTTGTATGATGTGGATTTCTCTCATCCAAATAGGTGGTGGCCATCATTGTTTGACTATACCTTTAACTTTCATTGGATCTCCGGATGGCTACTTTTTTTTTCTTATTATTATAATAGGAAGAAGGAGGAAATTGATTCTGAGCCTTTATTCAATAGAGATGCATTTACGGTTAAACTAATGTCTCGGCATGCTCCAATGGCTACTAAATAAACTAACTAACGTTGTCTTAACTCTTAAGCATTACGAGTCCATGACTAGGCAAATAATGTTTCATCCTCAGGTCCCTGAAAAACTCGTATAAAAAATCAAAATATATTCTCTTTTTATTAGCATGGAAGTAAAAATTTTGGAGCCTATGTCTCTCAAAGACAACGAACCAACCCTTCAATTCTGGCTGCTAATTAGGAGCTTGTTGGTAAACATTTTTCTAGAAATATATAACAATCAATCACATAGTTTTCATTTGTAGGTTTAAATCTAAGTGAGGAACTAATGAGCACTTCACTAAACTGCAGAAACAGAGGCGATAATGGAAACCACCATTCAAGCCATAGTTTTTAGGTTTTTTTTTTCAGCTTCATCATGGATTGACAAATAAATAATCATGTCATGTCTAACAGAACATTGAGCTGATAAGTTTCTATACTTGGATAGACCATGTAGCCACTCTAATTTTTTCCTCAGGTGATCAGACTATTCAATAATAATGATTTCCATAGACTTGAATTCAGAAAACACTCACAAAAAGAAAATGCTAAGTGAAGTCAAAGTAAGATGGTGCGATAATTCACATGCCACGGTACAATAATTCACATGCCAAAGTGTACTGAAAGAAAGAAAATGACTATCTTACGTCTTCATTGAGAAGGTGAAGTTGACACTTGTAATAGCTTGACCTAGGGGGTCCTATTGACCCAACTGTGAAGCTTGGAAAAGCTAATAAACAAAGAAAATTATAGAGATACATAGCATGTCTTACATAAATGATTAAATAACTAGCTAAAATTCTCCAAAATTTATTTTTCCTCCTTGGATTGTGCCTATATTGTACCTTAAGCCTATCATTTTAGTTTAAAAAAGTGGGCGATCCTTGCAAGTGGCTACTATTGATTTGACATGTATTATCTTTCGGGACACGGTTCATCCTAATCTCATAGGACTGTAGCAAGTTGACTTATGGTACTTATGATTTGAGTGCATAATTCACAGTTCAGGGTTGCATATTCTCCTTTACGCACGCTTTTATTCATGCATTTAGCTATGATTAGTATACACACTAAATACACATTCCTATGTCATTGACAAAAAGATATTTTCTTCTGTTGAAATAGAATCCATATGGAGTGCACAAATTGGCTCATTCTGAACTTTAGTGTAATACTCTGCAGAAATCTAATAATATCATCCTCCATTGAGGTTAACTCTATCCTCAACTTTACTGAAGCACAAGTTCTGTGCACTTGTGCTTGGAAATGCAATTGCAACCATTTCATCCATGTCTTCGATTTTTTGCTTACCCAAAACTAGAAACTTAGAACTGCATCAATAACTTGAGTATGCAATACTAAAACCTTATCACAAATCAACTATGATATGTATTATTTCGAGATGCTTAAGGTCACTCATAAAGGCCCAACAATCAATGAGACTTATCATCACACATAACTATCAGCCTAAACTTAGAAGTGAATACAAAGCTATATCTCTTTGGGATTTTTTAGCATTTTAATATCCACTATCATAAGATGAGTGTGGCAGAAATGAGGATGCTAAGATGGATGTATGGACATACCAGACTGGACAAAATTAAGAATGTTCATATTCGATAAAAAATCCAAGTAGCGAATGTCGGAGATAAGGTGAGGGAAGGACGACTTAGATGGTATGAACATGTTTTAAGAAGACCTCCTAATGTTGCGGTTCGTAAGTGTGAGAATTTGTTGATTGAGGGGGCTAGAGGTCGTGGAAGACCTAGAACTGTGTGGAATGAGGTGATAGCAAGAGACTTACGTGCCTTAGATCTTGATGCGGATTTGATTAATGACAGACTTGAATGGAGACGTAAAATCCGTGTCTTGGAAGGGGCCTAAGACTGGAGTATCTTTTTTGGTGTCTTTTGAGCTTTTTTTTGTTGAGAATTCATACAGCCGACCCCAACTTGTTTGGGACTAAGGCTTAGTTGTTGTTGTTGTTGTTTAATATCCACTATCAGGTTCCAGATATGATTCTTGAAACTGAAATTGTAAAGTTTCCAAGTTATGTGAGACAAAAATATAGCAAGTAATCTGACACTATCATTACGTTGTAGTATGAGTGTAAGCCAAAATCAATGCCATAAATGAAACAAAAATAGACGAAAAGGAAGTATAATTGGAAATGCAAAAACGAGATTGAAATATAGCCTTTTTACAGAATGTGGCCTAAATATCATAAATTATTTGCAGTGCTTCATTGTTTAAGATTTGTGGCAAATAAAAACAGTAAAGAGATTTGTACTTAACATGTAATTTTGCTCTGAGTGCTTAGCATTCAAAGTTCGTCATGCATTCCAATTACTTCACCTATTAAGATAATACAAGCAGCAAAAGTAAACACTTGACCAGAATTCAGAAACATATATTTTGAAAACAGAATTTTAACAATAATAACCGTGATTAAAATCACTGTCTGCATTTCTCTACCTAGTCTGCACATGGCAGTTCAAGTAACAATTAACCATGAAGAGAGAGAGAGAGAATTTTCCCCCCTTGAAATCTTCAACAGAATATGTTTTCTTTTCACTGTTCTAGCAAACTGAAGAGGGGATGACATGTAAATATCTTTTCACAGTTTTCTCGCTTTAGCTACTGATGTTCATATAAATAAATTATGCCTTTCTTTTTCAAAGCAAATAATCATATTTTTTATGCAAAGGGGATAAGACTTCATGTTCGTTCTAAGGGATTCAGCAAATTTGAATAATAACTGAAATCTGACAAACCATATGTCATTTGGAATACATACTTTGAGCTTCAAAAGAACATATTTCTTTTACTTATCTTCAATAAAAGTATAATAGAGAGGAGATATCTACCAATGAATGGGAGAAAAATACCGTTACCAAGTCAAAAACGTGTTATGTGTTTACTTTGACAAAGTAAAAACCCACTAGGAGTGCAACACTTGTAAAAATTGTCTAGCACAAACTTAATTATTTTCTTATGGTGAATATTTTGATTATGGATTCAATATATCTCATTTTTTAGCTATTACTAATACTAAAATAAGATTACTCGAATTATGGAAAAGCATCAATATTAACTTATCATGGCCGCAGTTCTAGGACTCAGATAATAGATAGCCTAAAAAAAAGTACCCTGTCTAGGCATTGACGTTCCAGTGAAATAGTACTAATTTCATTATAGAACAATAGTAAGATAGTCTTCCGATCAGGAGGCAGATCTATATGCATCTGACTGGGGACAAGAGAGTCAATATATGGGCATTACTGGAAATTTTTAGGGACTTCTACAATATTAATCCACTAAACAAAATTATGGACATTTTTTGGTATGATGGAAATTGAAAGAGATTTCAACATTTAAATCTCAGACCTTCCTACATTTAAGAAGCAAGTACTCAGCCACTAAACTATTAGAATAGAAGTATTTTGCACCCTTGTATAGTAAACTTAAACTAATCTATAACTCCTTAATTTAATCATTTAAACAGTTAGCAAACTTAGTAATATAAGTAATTTAATCATTGTTGTTTTACAAGTAATTATATAAACAATAACATAATAACTTCAAATAAGTAATTATATTATTGTTTATATTCGCAAATTATAATTGTAAGTCAAATCATAGAATGATTAGAAATAATTTCTGACTCTGCCATAGTTTCTAGTGTATACGGTGCAACAGTGTAACCATACATATCAAGCTTCATTAATATACACTTCACTATGCAAATGAACCCCCCATAGGTCTGATGTTCCATTAAATCCCTAGGAAGTATAATGGCATACATGCACCGTCATCATATAAAACATAATTGTCAATATATCTATTAAGTTACTGTGAAATTAACAATTTTTCTTCTTTGACTATGTAGAGAAAAAAAATTGGTGAGAAATATCATTTTATCATCTTATTTTTGTAATCCTTGGCCTAATAGTAAAAATTGTGTCTCAGTATAATTTCACTATATTGAAACTAAGATAATGCCAGTGTTGTCATTGAGCATTACTGAAGGTGCCAAAGAAAAAATGAGAGATGGGAACTGACCTGAGGATATATCTCCAAAGAAAAAGGAGATTTCCCTTTGAGCTGATTCAAGAGAGTCCGAACCATGAACACAATTCTTTTCTGAATCCAGCCCACACATTGCTCTGATGCTGAAAGCACCATAAGTAATTAGGAGAAAAAGGATGAAGTGAGATGGGAAATCGATATTACAAGGCATCAAATGGAACAGGCTCAAAATGTAACAGCTTACACGCTATAAACACTTAAAAAAAGAGCAAAAACAACCTGTTAGGGTGTGTAATCTTAGCTTTTCGTGCATCAGTTGGTCCAATCAGTGTACGCCAATCAGCAACTGCATTTTCCTTCTTCAATACCATAACTGACACCGGACCACTGACAAAAGTTATGTATCAACATGAAAGAGCCATACAGATTATGAATGAGGCTATAGATGATATAACAATGCAATGAAGAACTAAACAATATCGAATAATCTAATTAGGAAGTGAACAAGATTAAGCAACAATATGGCAATTGAGTTTAAATTTAAATTCAATTGAATTGAAAAGTGAAGATACCTTGTCATGTATTTGATAAGACTTGAAAAGAAGCTTTTTGAAGAGTGCTCAGCGTAAAATTTCGAAGCACGATCTTCATCATGTTGGGTGATCGTTTCTCTGCCTCTTTTATCCTTTCAGTTTAGTTACCTAACAATCCATCTGGTTTTATCATAGCTAATGTCTTCTCTTTTTCTTTACTTCCATCGCTTGAAGACCTTAGCTCCATAAGGCACTCGAGCCAGATATCATAAAAAACTATTTGTAAGTAATGAAATTAAAACCCAAAATCAGTTATTTACCTGATAGAGAAAGGCACAGAGACCAGAAGAAGAAGAAGAAGAAGAAGAAGAAGATGGAGCGAATAATCATTTGAGGCTGTAAACTGAAAAAAAGGAAAAAAAAATCATATACTCAAATATCATTATATGATATTTATATCTTCGAAATGTCAAATTGCATATAACAGATGAACGCATTCAAAATCAAATGAATCGAATGATTCGCTTTGTTAATAGCAATGAATGTTGAGAGAAGCTGGAGTTTTGAATAGTTTTTGTACCTGGAGGTTGTTATTCAAAATTGGAGCTTTTCAGCTTACTGTGAATAAGTGATTTTTAGATTATAATCAGATTAAAAATAAACAGTTAAGCGTTTCTGTAAACAAGTTAATAATCAGCCGATAATTAACTGTCGAAATGACTAAACTATCCCTGAGTTTTTTTATTGTATAAAAATAATTTTTTAAATGTCAATTTAAAATTTATTTTGCAATAATAATAATAATAATAATATTGGTGTTATCAATAAATTATACAAATAAAAAACTACGATGTAAATATTACCAAATTAATTAGAATCCTAAATATATTTTTAAGAGAGAAGAAGAAATGTAAAAGAATTTTGATGGGAACTAAAGTATATAGGGTGGGTAAATTTGAAATATTGAAGATTAGGTAGTGATTGTATGGTCTTTTACTTGGTCAAAACTGCTTAAAAAATAAGTGCTTAAAAAAAAGTAGAAAAACCCAACTTTAAAAAAACTGATTAAAATCATATTATAATATACTATTTAAGTTTTCAGAAACACTTAAATAAACACCTTATGATCTAAAAACTACTTATAATCAGTTTTGACCAATTTTTAAGTTTTGAGAAATACCCTCTTAGTTCGACAATTTTGGTGATTTTCTTGACAAGCAAACTGAAAATTTACCTGCAATATAGGGGGAGAAAGGCGGGAAAAAGAGAAGAGGAGAAGATTTGGGCAGAGGTGCAAGAGTAACTTTTATGTTGACCTCTGCAGACGACAGATCATTGATAAAATTTCAGTGTAAACGACAGAAAAAGTAAATACGCTTAGTCGTTTTTAGGGGTATGGCCACTTCTTAAAATGACGACCGTTCAAATGGGGTAACATTGGGGTGATGATTTTTAGATTTTTGAAAAAAAAATATATAAAAATAATTTTAAATTTTTCGTATTTATAAATTATTTATTAAAATATCAAAATATATAAAATATTTATTAAAATATTATATTTTTATTAATTTACAGAAAATTTATAACGAATTTATAATTAACCTATAATAAATTTATATATTTTATAATAAGTTTATATTAAAATAATTAAAATATTTTTAATAAAAAATAAAAATTTTAAAAATACGATAGAAATAATTATTTTTTTATATATTTAGAGCCATCAAAACTATAGGCCCGTTCACTTTATTTGCACAGCAATCTGTTAAGACTTAAGAGTGATCTTTTTCCACTAGGCTGTTAAAAGCAAAATTCTGGGATTGCAGCTTTAACGGCATCTGCATCAACTTTGCTGGCTTTTTCATCGTCGGCAACCAATCTAGAGGCGAATTCTTCGTGTTCAGCAGCAGTGAAGGTAAATTCTGTGTGTTCAGCAGTCATGGAAAGCATAGGTGTTGGCGGCAATAGAACAACCGCGAAGAGTTTTGCCTTGGCAGCCAATTCTTCCACCATGTTTGCTACATCAACAGTCGCAGAGACAATGCCGTCGCTTGCCATGGCCCGTTTTCAGTACAAAAACATAATTTATCATGAAAAATAATAAGATGGGATGTATATCGGCGTGGTTGTTAGGATTTTAGAGTTGATTCGAAAAATTAATTTTAAAAATTGATCATTATTAGTGATTTGGTCGAATTTTATCAAATTTAATCAAATTTACTGGTAAATATATAAACTAAAAATAGCTAATTCAATCAATCTAAACTAATATATGCGGCCAAATTGATCAAGTTACGGTTAAGTTGGTTGGGTTCAAATAATTTTATTTATCCCTATAAAATGAGGAATGAAAGTATGGCTGATAACTAATAGAATTTTCTCCCTCAAACCTGTTTTAATTATTTTTTTTTTGAAACAATCAATCTTATTGCAAACTATAAATAAAACAATGCCACAAATAAATCAAGAGGCAAGATTAAACTAAACCCAAGCTAATAGGTTATCCCCATACACCCAACCTAATATCCTGCACAATTGCTTCCCTATTAATAACATCCAAAAGAATAGAAGGACTAGTATTCCAAACATAAAGACTAGAATAAGAAACAGCCACCCTAGCCAGTGCATAAGCAGCATAGTTCACTTGTCTTCGAACCCCAAAAAGCTGAATATCTTGAATATCAGCCAACAAAAACTTATAATCATTTATTATCATATCAAATTCAGACCATCCAACTACTGGAGCCAATAAAGCCTAGTGTACTATCAAGCAGTCAGACTCGATATTTATATCTGACCACGGTAAGGCACGAATCCAACTCAAGACTTCTCTTACTACAATAGCCTCGGCAATGGAAGGATTTAGGATACCCGCAGGAGTTGCAACAAAATGTCCATGGTGGTCTCGCACAACAGCACCCACACTAGTCCGCTGCTTACTCGAATCAAGAGAAGCATCAACATTAATCTTGAGTCGATCAGCTGCAGGAGCTCGCCATCAGTTCAAATTAGCAGATGTACCTGTGCTGGTTAAGCTTCCTCTGTCCAAACTATTTAAATTTAAACTATTTACACTAATCTAAAACCCATTTATATTAACTTTTTTACTACTTGTAACCGTCCTAAATTCATTCAACACTATAATTAAATTGGAATTACAATAAAATTTATTAAATTAATTCTATATCCAATAATTTTATATTTAAAACACAATATAAGAAGTTCACAATTAAAATTCAATAGAATACAACTAATATAAAAATAAAATACACAATTAAAACATAATATTCAATGGGAACAATGCATTAAGCTTTCCATCCCTAAAGAGGATCAAAAGCACAATATTTGTGCAGCTTAATCAAAACTTGCAATCCATAATTACTTTATATGTTATTCATTTTATATATACACCACCGAATAAATATATAAATAAAACAATATGTAAATAAATATATATAGAGAGAGAGTGATTGCATTTCTTGGACATCACCTTTCAAGACAAATCCACATACAACCAACTTCAATGAATAATTATATGCTACAACCGTTGTAGCAATAAATGTCTACAACGGACCAATGAGATTCTTACACATAGATTATATTGGTCCGTTGTAGGCATTTATTGCTACAACGGTTGTAGCATATAATTATTCCAACTTCAATAGTGCAACAAAAACAAAAACAAGAAAAATTAAACTAATCAACCTAATATATTAACATTAATAGACTAAGCTTGATTTTGAAAACACAGTATCGACGAGACTTAAAAAGTATGACAACTGAATAATTCTAATTAAACTAAATCCAGTTTATGCGAATCATATAAAATACACTCCATATTATGTAAAATTTTATGAATTATGGAATTTCATTTCATACTATTTTGCAAAATTGAATTTTACAGCATTTGAAATATCCTTACAAATTCTTATTTATGCGATGATGTATATATAAAATAAATCACTCACATATATAGAGAGAGAATCAAACAAAACAAAATGTAGAAAAAAAAAAGGTTAAGACCTGATAATAAAAACGACGAAGATGATAACGAGAGGCGGCTTGATGACGAAAGCTTGGTGAGATTGAGAAGAGCTGACGAGAGGCCGCTGTTGTGTGGTTAGGAAATAAATTTTGGTTAGGTTCCAGGGACATATTTTTATATATATTATAATCAGAGAAATTAACGGTTTAATTAAAAAAATTTTAAGATATATTTTTAAAAAAAATATCATTATACGTCATTATCCATTACAGCCTAGTTAGAATCATGGTTTTACCATATAATTTATCGAAAATGATGAAAGACAAAAGGCAAGCAATGCATCAGCATAACAACAGATCCTTTTTATCTTTGTTTAACAGCCACATAGATTATAATTCAAACATCTTAATTTACATTTTCAGCAACAATTTACATCATCATAATTAACTACATTCGCAAAGCTCATAACAGCAGTTCAGGCATTCAAAGCAAGAGAGAGCAATACATAGTTGTGAGAGAGTGATTAAGCATTGATTATTCATATATGAACAACACTGGATGAAGCACATGCAACAGCACCTATCAAGCACCCTCTTGCAACAATTTGAAGCAGTCTTAACTAACATATCTGTTGCTTCAGGTGACTTTATTTCCTCTGATCCTGGAGGAATGTTTGCTGCTGTTGCTGCCAAGTTGCCGAAGCCAACACCTAGACTCCCCAAGAAAATGATTTTCTGCTCTTCCGAGTCAACTTGCTTAAGTGGATTGATTTTGTTGAGTACCTGCTTTAATAGATTCTTTTAGGAAACTGAACAACTGAGCTCCATCACATGCAAATATTTCATCACATGAATGTTAATAAGTTCTATGATAGATGATGATCTGGAAATAAATAAGAGAAGTTCTTGAATTGTTACGTATTTCTCATATATATTATATCACGGTTGTGGGTTTGCAAAGTGAAACAAACTTGAGAGAGAGATGAGAAAATTAAATTCGTGCTATAAATTGTGTAAAGTTAGGCAAAAGCATATATACCTCCTTCATCAGAAGTGTTTCTGTTGCTTTCTCCACTCTATCAGTTCGATGCAAAATCATTCGGGTATATTCAGATGGGACCCCAGTTTGAATGCTCAATTTCGCAATCTGCAACAGAACAGATTATGCACATAACATTTCTGAAAGAGAGCAAATAGTTATCTTCATGCATATTTACTACCAAAAGACCATATTCAACAAATATCAACCTTAGCACTAAATTTCAGCCCCAAGAAAATCGCTTCTCTTAACTATATGCTTATTAGTCCTTGGCAATGTGATGTTTTGTCGTTTTTAAGATAATCTAGCTCCCATCAAAATAAATACTCTGCTAAATGATATCAATGAGTAATAATATAAATTTCAATAGCTGATAAATGATATTGACGAGTAATAATATAAATTTCAATAGCTGATAAATGATATTGATGTGTAATAATATAAATTTCAATGACAAACCTGCTGCTCCTGGTCTTTGCTTTCTGACATCCATGCATTAGCTGTGAGAATATCAATTTGTCTCCTTGCAAAAAAAAATTAGAGAACCACAAATTTTAACTGAAGTAATCTACAATGAATTAATATGATCCTCCACCATAGAGGGAGGAGTGATTGATATCAATTATGGCTGTGACTCCTTCCTAAAGGATGGACAAATTGCATGCTTGAAAATTTGGAACAAATTCATTTTTCTGTAGATTTGAAGGGAGTGCACTACACATATCACACTCAACTAATCCTCTTGGAGGAATTCAAAGCCAAGCATGCTCGTGGGAAAGCAAACAACTCAAGTGATACTAAAGTTAAGAGTTCAAAGAAATAACTACATATAAATTATAAAGGAAGTTATGATGATATTAAAGATTGAAAGTTTCAGGCTTCAAAGCAACAGCTACATGACCTCATTAAATTTGGTCAATCTAATTCGTTCAGTTTCATGCTAGAAGTTAGGAATTCAGCCTCCCTCTTGAGAAGATCTAAAAACATATAAAAAACAGATACTGCAGTCACATCAAATGATCATCCTTGTCAGACAAAATGATTAAAATTTTTGACTATCTGCAACATGCTGATGATATCAAATATATAATTTAACAGATGCACAGAAGATAAATTACTTTATCAAGTTGGACATCCTTTGCCTTTCGTGTTTTTAATTCTATCGTGAAATTGCTCATATCTGACAAGATACCACTAATTTTAGCAGTGTCCGGGAAGTTTCCGTTATATCTGCCTGATACAACCAATTGACTGCCACACCAAAGGTCTGGAATTCGAAACGGAAGCATCTGCAAGGAACTCACAGAAAGGCAACATGTCAGACACAGAAAGAGACCAAATGACAATGAATAAAATGTTCTCAGACTAAACTGACTATTAGCTACTATATCTCAGCAGAAGAGAGACTGCCAAAAGGAACTTAAAGAAGATTGGACATCGCGTACCTCAAATGAATCAAGTTCCAAAGCATCCAAAGTTATATTGGCCAGAATGACTGATGAAGCAGTTGTAAATAATCGCTGCATTCGGAAATCAACTGAATCTGAAAACAAAATGAATATAGGAACCTACAATGTCAAATCTTTAGCATGCTATAACCTCAGAGGGTAACTAAACAAATCCCCATGTAAAACTCCTTTCTGAACATAAACACAACTAACCTGCATCATAAGCGCTATCAAAATAACCACTTCCAATTTGTGCTAGCATTTGCAAAAAATAGTGGTTGCAGTATATACCTGCAGAGTTTGCATTAATTTGTTAAATTTTGCTATAGAGATATTTTAAGTGCCCCAAGAATGAGGTATGCTTAGATACTTCTATATGTAAAGCGATGGGACTGCCTTGTTGCCCATTCTTCCATGACAAATGACATTGTCTGCCAATGATTTTGTTGATTTTCATAGCCTAACACCTCAACCTAATAAGTGGATGATCATTTGAATGGTTCTGATTGCTATGAGCTATAAGAAACTTAATAAGCAGATTTGAATTGAATTTAATAAATCACAAAAGCACCAAGTCTATCACACCAACTGTTAGAATCGATTGGCAAGAATTCATTCTTCAAACAAGTAATAGTTAAACAAGAGCCATCACATGGAGAGACTTGAATTTTTTCCCTTCTTTTGGTAATCTGGGTGCCAATAAAGAGAAATTTATTAAGCATGTAACAAGCCATGATTGATCTTATTCTCCAAGAACGGTTGCTATGAAATTAATAAAAAAAAGGGTAGTTAATCGAGAATATTAATTTCAATAACAAGATAGATCAAGGTAAATTATAAATTGAATTTTGAGCATCACTACATTGAATCTTTATAAGCATGTATATGCATTTAATTACCTACACAAGCATAATTTGTACATATACTGCATCAGTATCACATCAAAGATATAAAGACAACAGGTATCCACAACTAAGTACAGAACTGGAATGCCAAATCCTTACCAATGCCAAATGTACATATCCGAGAAGAAATCGATCCTCCACTTGTGAGAGAGCTTTTTACCAAATTGCAAATATCTCTTTCATCCTCAACAGCTCCATCAGTGATGAGGAAAATAAGAGGAATTGAATCAGTAGTTTCAGCCAACAGCTTCATAGCCTGAAACAAATAACATATTTGTAAAGAATCTCATTTATAGATGTAGAAGTGAAACATACAGAATATGGTCCACGAAGAAACAAGTTAATTATCGTTATATATAGAGCAGGCCACTAATTTACACGAACAGAAAATGAGGTAGAGTAAAAGGCAGAGAGTAAAAGGAGTAGCAGCAAGAGAACACCATAAGACAGCAAATAGCCTATTTCCTTACTTCAGAACATGTAGCTCCTTGTAGAGATGGTGATGAAATGAATATTAAATATAGAACTAGCATATAGAAGTATGTTGAGAAATTAATCATAAAAAAAATGTTAAGAATATAAGCCAAACATGAACTTTAGCCTTTAGAACAGTTTTTTAGACAACATATTGGCAATTTATACACACCTGTTTCAGAGGATTCAAAATGTTTGTACCACCAGCTGCAATTAAATTATCATTTAGCCACTGAGTAGCTTTTGATATTGCTCCTTTGGTTGCTGGAGCCATTAATGATGAAAATAAGCGGGTCTTTTCATGGAAAGCAATAATGTTGAAAGAATCTTCAGAATTGAGTTTAGAAAGTGATGACGTTAATGCACTCTTTGCATTCTCAAGAGGATCCCCCTTCATGCTTTTACTCATATCAACAATAAAGATCACATCCTTCCTGAAAGCCTAACAGATTCAAGGAAAAAAAATAAAGGGCAAATTGAGAATGGTTTTAATGAAGAGAAAACCATTATTTAAAGACATGGATGCTTAATGCTCTGAGCTCTCAGAGAGGCCTGACCCAAAAACAAAACTAGTACTGGCCAGTGTCCCTCTACGAAGAAAATTCCAATCCCCATGCCTCAGTAAACTTCTTTCCAGTCTATTTTTGTTTAGAATTTCATCTTTGGAGAAAATCATTTTATCCACTTTGTTGGAGTCAATGTTCCAGTGAATATTTCTATTCCACTTAATTTGTGCTAAAAAAAACTCTGCCATCTGGTTTTGACTGATTTCTTTCACACTGCATTATACACTCTATCTTTTCTCTAATGTGATCATTGATTCTTATTAGAGGAGAAGTCAAGACTATCAAAAAGTAACTGCTTTATCATTATCATTTATTTTCAAATGAAAAATGCAATATGATCCCGTGGAAAGGTCAGATACTAGAAATATAAACAAAATGGAGAAGCAAGCATGCCTGGTCTAATGACGATTATCCTTCTCCCGAACGAAATGTATTTGAAAACAAATTTTTGGAGGCAGATTAATAATAACAAACCTTCCTACTCTGGTTATTTCCAGGGAAAAGATAGAAGCAGAACATCTGCCGTTCATCAAAATCTCGCAGAAGTGGGGATTGAAAAAACAGGCTGCCAAATAAGTCCTCTGAAACGATCTGTAAACACAGCATTTAATGTTGTAGCTATTAACCATAAAACTGCACATATGCTACATGTCGCAAGACCGTGAAAATGTTATAAAGAAAATTAATTTGTGGTGCAAAAACAGGCAATAGTGAAAGGAGATACAGCATATGAAAATTTGAAGTCAACACTTGACCAAGTTGGTACTTCTGCTTCATACAAGAAACCCATTTTTCCAACCTCACGCCTTAGCTCCTGGAAAAGACCATGATACTCGTGTCATTTCCTTCACATTTTAGAAGCTAACTTGAAACATGAAAAGCTACAAGAATGACTTATACCTTTAAAGCATGGCTAGTACCAGTGCATACAATTTCTTTGCCAACACCAGAATTCACATTTAACAGTATCTTCTCTTTCTTGGAGGTTTTTTTACCAATGGGATTGACAATAGCTGGAAAACTAAATGGTAAATTGAGGCAGAATCGACCCTCACTATACTCTAGCTTTTGAGTCCAAGTCACTTTAACTGAAATTGTTGTTCCTCCACCAACCTAAAAGGTAAATAACACACAAAATATCTTCAAGAGAACATTAAATATAAAACAAATCAGGAGGCATTAAAATTAAGCATCAGATGTTCTAAGGAATCACCTGTGGGATTTTAAAAGTATAAATTCTGCCTTTCAAATAACGTCCACCTCCTCCTCTCTTTATTTTTTCCTTATCTTTTGCTTCTTCTACAGTGATCAATTGGCTATGATATGATCTTCCAGTAACATCAACCTCAAGACCTAGAATTGAACCCTGTTAGCCAAATCATGCTTTTCTTGAGAAATTTCAAGAAGTTGCTTCAAACAACGTGTTACCATAAAATATTGTCTAATACAGTGTTATTAGCAAAAAGCAAGAAAAAAGACAATATCTTGTACCAACATGAAAACACACTGAATTTCCATAATCATGTTTATATTATGTCATGCAACTATAAATGGCAAAACAAGCAATTTTCAGCCTGGTAACTCCTCTAGTGTGAAGAAGCAAATTTAGCTATAAAAAAAACCATTGAGGCTAAAAATCAAAATTCATATTTCATAGAATAAATCAATAAATCCTCCATTAAAAAAGAGTAACTATGCTTGAATTTCGCCTAATTCAAGACATCGTAAAAGTGAATAAAAAATTTTAACTTGCAATGAAAGGTAAAATTATTCCAACTATTATGATTATCTTCTATTGTTTTCTTCACAATTTTTCAAAACTATACAGTATCACACAGGTCAATTAGGGTGAAAAATGCGTTAGGTGCAGCGTCTTTAACAATTATCAATCAAAATCATGTCTTTAATCACAAACTTAATCAGTTGCTAAAAAATTAATTAATTAGTTATCTAATCTAATATAATCTTAATTACGTTTTATCTCTAAGATGCTTAATTTACAGAAAGGGGAAAAAGACCAATATAAATGTTTTTGTTACTAAATATATATACACACTGTAACTACCTGGTCTCCCATGGGTATGGCGATGCGGCAATCACACTCGCTACTCGCTTTAATGCAATGCACGCGCCACTTCCCGCTAAAATAAACGTTAACATGATCTAAGCAACATTCAACTTCCATAGCTACTTCATGCATCATATGCAATGGTATTAACGCCGGCGGGTCACACCGTCCATGAACTTAAGGCTGGTAACTTGGTACGTCTGGATTGTCTACTACTTCTGGCTCTGGAACTACCGCATATACCATCACCGCTGTCGGTAACAAACTCTCCGATGACCTCGACATTCCAAGTGGCGCCGGCGGCAATCCTTTACCATAGTAAATTCGCTTTGACAGGTTAATACCGTAGTCCACAGAGGTTTCAAACTCGTCAGCCATGTAGCCGGCGGCCTGAGAAAATTTTTTCCAGTGAAAAAGGTTGTGGGCGGACATAAAGGGGTTCCCATGGGGCCCTGTTCCCCCTCAGTTAAAAATAAAAAATTTTTAGTTATATTTGAGAATTAATATTACATTGGTTGAGATGGAACAGCTTGGTCTTACTATGTGAGAGCATGCAACTTTGATCCACGCTCCCAACATTTTTCATCCTTTAATATGTGAGAGCACGCAACTTCGACTCCCTTTATCTAAAATTCTGGCTACGCCACTTGTGGACAAAAGTTTAGACTGATGATGACCACAAAGAAATGAAAATATGAAGAGATTGGGTTGGCGTTTCTAATAATAATAATAATAATACTTATTTATAGCGCAGTAGTTATGAGAGTGCATGTGCATGTGGCTTGATGTTTGGTGGTGAAATTCTTGACTTCGCTGCATCTCAATATATACTTTTATTTTTTTTATTATTAATAAAAAATATTGATTATTTTTTTCGAAAATGGATAAAAAAACAGATTAATTCGGAAAATCAAAATAAACTGATTACATCGGATCGAAATTTATAATCAATCAAACTAACAGTTTAAATTCACATTTTTAATTTTGAATATTTTAAATTTAAGTTTTGATTTAAATTTTTGTTAATAACAAAACCATTTGATTCAATTAATCGGTGAACTTCAAATATTTTTTGTTTGAATTCGAATTCTACTTCGAAGAACTCTCTTACTAGCAAGATAATAAAAGGGGCCGAATTTCAATAAAAAAAACTTTAATATTTAAGTCTGCGATCGATTTATCTATAAATTAAAAAGTTAAAAAAATATCTCTCATATATAGAAATCCATCCTTATTTATAGCCGATGAGTGTATCATTAGATCTTCAAAGAGTATTGATACCGTATAACGGTTGTGTTAAAAAATTATCTCTCAAACTTTAAAAGTTTAGCCTGACTGAGAATAGGGGTGGAGGGAAAGGGGGCTGAGGGGCAATAGACCCCCTTCTCTTCTCCCTCCACATGTGTATAAATATATATACATACATGTAAATGATATAAATCATACATATTTATATAATAAATTACCCCTTTTTCTTTCTACCACATATATATATATGTATGTATATATATATATTATATATATTAATATATAATTTATATTATATAGATGTAATATATATAATTATATATAAATATATATATATATGCATATATAATACTTAATATTTTAAGTTCTTAATCTGTCAACTATTAAAATTAATAGAATATGCTATTACTATAATAATAGAATGGGCAATTTTTTTTTTATTTCTGCTTTAAAATTTTTATTGAATTTTTTTTATATTTATTTATATAAACTGTAAATTTACTTGAAAATTTTGACTTATATTTTAATTTATTTAAAATAATTTGTGTTATGACTTATTTGAATAATTAATTGATTTAGTATTTTGATTTTTAAGTTAAATTAATTATAAATTATAAATTAAAATATTGAATATAAAATAAAAATTTAATATAAATTATTATTAGGTTAATAAAATTTAAACTATAAATTAAAATTAAGTTAATAATATTAAAATTATAAATTTATAGTTACTTAACAAATCTCAAGGTTCATTCTTTTCTAAAAGCTCGATTTCAGATGCCGTGTAAGTACCGAGCTCGATTCTTGAGTTTGGTAAATAAGGGATAATATCATGTATATATATTATAAATTAATAAATTTTATATATATAATAAATCATTATTTATATATATATATACATGTATAAAAATTACTTTAATAAAATACATTTAGATTTAAAAAATATATTTTATATTCTAATTGTATATTTGTGTTAAAATTTGTCTTCTTCATCCAAAGGCAAACACTCAGACATTGAATTTGCAAATGATGCAGCCATCAAAATCATTGACCCAGAAAGCAACCAATGGCCGTCAAACAAAAAAATAGATAATCCTCTCGCCTCGCACAGAGCTGGTGAAGAAAGCATCATTTTGGACAGAGAAATAATCTCAAAACTACCATAAACAAATATACAATCTCCTCTTCTTCTTTTCCTAGCATAATTAGATACAATTTCTGTTAAATCATTGCCATTAAAAATCTTATGCACATGAGAACGGAAAGTATTCGAATGGTGATGGTGGTTCTCAAACGGCGATGGTGGTTCTCGAAGAAGAAGGAAAAAATTATTTTTATTTATATTTTATTATTATTTAATTTAATTATTTTTAATTTTTTACAAATCAATAAAATTGAGATGTGTGTAAAAAAATAGGACTCATAATATTATCTGGACGAAAGTTAAATAAAAAATGATTTAACTAGATAAAAAAAAACTTTAAGCATCTAAGAATGAGATTTTCACTGTATTTTAGGATGTAATTCAACCTTATCCCAAAGTTATTATTATAGTAATATATTCATTTTTATGGACGTATAACTTATTTTCCAAACTACAAGTCGTTTTGATTATATTCGCGGCATAAAATAAAACTCTTATCCGTTCTTCACAAACGACATGGTTCCTTTCATCGTGTTCACTCTGCTTGTGCGGAAAGCCGGCCTTCTCTGTATCAGTTTTGAACTCGTAGAAAGCTGAACTGAAAGACCTAGCAATTCTTTTGAACTGAAAAGCACGAAATTGAGCAAAAATGGGTAGAGGAAGTGGAGGAGGATATGATTGTCACATCACCATTTTTTCACCAGATAGCCGTCCTTTTCAATTAGGTATATAATTTTGCAACATTTGCTGAGTATTATCCATATCCATTGATATTGTATCGAAATTTGAATTGTATAACAGTTATTATAAGCTTAATTGATTTTAATTATCTATATTAATGGATTGATTTTCTCGTTGAATACATCTAGAGTATGCATTTAAGGCAGTGAAGGCTATTGGGATCACTTTTTCTTACAGTTATGAACGATCCCTCAATTATTGCACTGGTTATCATTTTGCGATTGTATTTTAACCTCAAATTTTTTTTCTCTCTCTCTCCCTCTGCATTTAAAATTTTTCTTTTTCGAACTGCTACTTTCACTGATATTCCTTTTTCCCATGACTTTTCTATTTTTGCTTTTGGAAGTTGCTATGGTTTTGGGCACTGGCGATGAATATGGAATGTGACTCTACAAATGTGACCCCAGCTGGCCACTTCTTTGGCCACAAGGTATGTGCAAATTTTTCTTTCTTGTCATATTTTGGTAAAGTGTTATTAAGAGTTTGCATCATGAGAAGGACAAAGAATTCACTCCATTTGAGATTTAACAGCCTACTTTATGAAATTCTATTCTAACTTTTGTGGGTTCTACATGAGCTAATACATTTTTCTTTGAGTCTGGAGTTAATTAAATTTGTCCCACATGGTTTTTCCTTTTTTATTTGCTTGATACTGACCTCTGTATGAAAGAGATGCATAAAAGCATCACCTGGACACAATCACATAGCATGCACTCATTACTTTACCTATCTAATGGGAAATGACATTGCAATATTTGGCATTTGCTATGTGATATCATCACTAAGCTAAGGCCGTAAAGTTGCTCATAATTTGAGTGGATGTGCAAAGTTGATGTAGGTTATCAAAATAAATTACAGGGAGATACAAGTTTTTGGTATTTAATGTCTACTGTTTTTGGAGACTTTCATCAACAAAGTCACTCACTTTTCTTTGTGTTTTAACAAAGAATGGGAGCTCATTGGTTCTATAACGTCCACTTAATTTCCAATCTTAAAATTTTCAACTGTTCTGAGAAAATGTAATCTACCCTCCTCTGGGTCTCTTCTGCTTTAATTTTATTATTTGTTGCTTAATGAAGTAAACTCGCATGCTTAACAAATATGTATTATATTTTTAAGCTACAAGCGCGGATTAAAAGAGCAAGAAGTTATTAATTTCTTGGAAAAGAAAATAAAGAATGATCCTGCATTTACCTATGAGGAAATGGTGCAGGTAGATTCTAGTGCTTTGTCACTCATTGTGCAATGATTAGGCTGAAATTTTTTACTTCCGCACGACAGTTTTGAGTTCTTACTCCTGCTATCTTGGCCTTCTATTTAAATTTCTTTAGCAGAAACTCTGCCGTTTCTTCAGGTTTTTCCCTTTCTGAAAGAAAACTCTGTTAATAGCCTTTTGACATGAGCAATAACATAATAACTAGCAGGTGCAGTCTATGTACCTGTTTGCTCAATAATGAGTAAAAACTATATTCTTACATAGAAGAATGTTTTGAAACTCAGATTGTTTTTATGAATCTTGCTGATTTGGTTTGTCATCAAGTAGTCGAATCCAATTACTTGCGCAGTTTTTAATTGTCTTATTTCAATAATTACCATAATGGTTTAATAACCAGTTCTAGACTTCTAATCATGCAACTTTGTCAAATGAGCTACAGAACCTCAACTTCTAGTCTCAATATTAAACTTGACTTTTAGATGCATCCTTATTTTTCGATGCTTAGCTTTGATTTCCATTCCCAATCTCTGCTGCAAAAGAGACTTTTGAGCACTTTCATGTGCACGCATGCATCTATCTATTTATATACGTGTCTGTATGCATGCATGTTTATGGATGCTATTGTACCCTCATTATTTAGGGAATATCTTCTTACGGCTAAGTGCTGATCATTGAAAAGGTGATTTTTTCTCTCTCAAGTCTTGTATCATCAAAGTTGCTTTCATGTGTACACTGCAATGACCGCCTTCCAATCAGCTCAACAGGAGGATTTTAAGGCCACTGAGAATCTGAGATTGAGGCACTAAATATCCCCTTTATTTAATTCAGATGGATGCTATAGTTTTTACTGGCAACATACTCGTGATTCTTTAGTGATATAGGAACAACTCCTTGGCCACATATCTTGACTCACAAAACTTTATAAGAGTTCCTTCACTTAACTTTGCTTACCTCTGTGTACCAATTAAGTTGCTCTGTGATGTGACCTTTAATTTATCTCTTCCTACAATTCATTTCTTTCCTTTTTTGTTTTTTTTTTAATTAATAATATTTGTGGACTATCACATGTTCTGTTGGTTGATAAGCAGTATCTACAAGCTCATGTTATAGAAACATCTCCATCGACTAAAATATAATATTTCAACCAATGCCCAGATAGATTCCATTAATCATCTACAAATACACGACCATACATTGCCAGCATCTGACCATCTCTTGTGAAAACTGGGATAAATAGGCAGGTGATGATGATGATGATACGGTAAAACTTCCATTATAAGTTAGACTTGTGGGATAAGAGTCTTGTCCATTGCGGAGACACTACTAGCAACACGCGACATTCACATTACCGACAACTCCTGATCAAGATTGATGAACACTTGACTACTATTAGCGAGCGAGACTAATGGTGACTTGTTGGTAAACAAGTGACTGATGAAGAATGAATCATTTTTACCTTGTTGAACAAGAATGAAGCAAGTTGATTATTGAAAAGCTTGATGAATGGATGTTTAACATTATTTTCAGGGGCAGTGTATTATTTGATAAATTATGATTAGCTATTTTTAATAAATTATGCTTAGCCATTTTTACCTACAAAGCTTATTATGTGTTAATAATGTCAACTAACTTTAACCTCAAGTCATCAATCTAAAAACCTTGGTCAATGTTCTGCCGTTGGTTTCCACATGAAGAATCCTCCTGTTCAGTTTTTCATTTTTTTTTAAATCTGAATTCATCAGAGCTCTCCTTTATTGACTCAGACTCCATAATCAAAAGAATCAAACTTCCCTTTTTTATTATTATTTTTAAATGCGTCTTGATGTAATAAGTATTTTCTAATGAAAATAATATGTATTCTCATTACATGTATTTTTATAAAAATTAAAATATTTATTATTATTTGGCTTGTGTTTAAAATGCACAAATTAAAAAATTGTTCTCATTTTCTGAAAAAAAAAATCTTAATTTGACTTTTGAATATTTATTTTACTTATACAAAAATTATTTTTTGCTGTTATTTTTAATAATTAAAGTAATTTATGTTTTTTACTACTCTCCCGTCCCATAAAAATTGTTTACTTTTTTTTTTATAAATTTTAAAATAATATAATTAATATTTTAATAATTTTTATATTTTTCTTTTTTACCCTTATTCATATATTTTTTTAACTTGAATAATGAGCAATCTTTGTAAATAGAGGAAGTATTTTTTTATTTGAAACATAAAATAAATATATTTTCTAGTAGTTTCCTCCGAATAATAATAATAATAGGGCCAAAGGTATAAATAGACATCTAAACTATAGTCTAAATAATAATTAAATACTTAAATTTTTTTTGAATCATTTAAGCAATTTTTATGGCCAAAGGTGTAAATAGATACATAAACTATAGTCTAGATAGCAATTAAATATTTAAACTTTTTTGAACTATTTAAGTATTTTTCATATTAAAATAGGACTAAATAAGAATAAATTTAACAGTTACTATAATCTCCGATAAATAATATCTTTTTTGGCAAATGTAAAACTCACTCTTTTTAATTTTTATTAAATAAAAATTAATAAATTATTTCATTAATTTATATTAATAAATTATTTCATTAATTTATATTAATAAATTTTAAATATCCTTTTTTTAAATTTTATTTCTATTTATGAAATTATTTCTATTTTTTATTAACAAATTATTTTTATTTTTATTTTTTAATTAATAAATTAATAATTTATTTTTTTATTTCTTTTTGTATGGTGGTGCAAATTTAATTAATTAATAATTATTATAATAATATTAAAATAATAGCAAAAATTTCATAATAGCAATACAAAATAATAATAATTATAATAATACAAACATATAATATCAGTTTCAATACACAAAAAATACCATTAAGTTATAATAAAATATTCTTTTAAAAAAAATTATAATAAAATATTAATTTTTATTCAATAAAAACTAAAAAGAGTGAGTCTCATATTTATTAAAAAGAATATTATTTGACAAAAATTATAAATAATATTAAATTCATGTTTATTTGACTATATTTTAATAAAAATGTATGCTTATTTAACTCTATTTTAATAAAAGAAATACTTAAATGATCTAAAAAAAATAAATATTTAATTGCTACTTAAGCTATAATTTAAATATCTATTTAAATATTTGATAAAAAAATAGTTAAATAATTTAAAAAAATTAAATATTTAATAATTTAAATATCTATTTAAATATTTGACCTAATAATAATAATAATAACAACAATAAATAAATAATAATAATAATAATAGAAGAAAACTTCAGGAGTAACTGGACAGGCAGTTTTGAAGTTGGACTGTACACACGGCAACACAGATACGGATTTGCTAAACTATAATTAAAAGAGTTAGGGATCAGGTAAGGTCGGTCTCAACTCTCAACAAAAGCTTTTCTCACTACTATCCAATCTCCACTATCCACGTGTCCACTAAATGAGTGCTTGCTATCAGGTGAGATAGGCCTCAGTTCTGAACAAAAACTTTCTCACTCTTCTCCAATAGCCAGCTTCCACGTGTTTCTACTTGTCCATTAGATACAGAAGAAAACTTTGTGCAAAACAAAGGTTTTTCTGAGCTCGAAAACCCTGAGAAATAAATATATAAAAATTATAAAAAATGAGGAGAAAATAATAATAAGAGAGATCGTGTAAACTGAGACATGCTATGGTATATAATATTTTGATTCCTTGGAAACCTAACTAAAATCGAGTTCTTCAGGTTTGTGCTTTAATTTTTTTCTGGGAAAAACTTTTAATTTCCTTTCCATGAAGTTTTTTATTATGTTTAGGTTAATCTCAATTTCTCTTTTTTCAATTCTTTGTGGGAAAATCTGTGGCCAAAATATCAAAATTTTTGTTTCATTAGTTATTGGATTATATTGCTTGATTTCAATTATAGGCTTTTAATTTGAAAGGGGATATGTTTGGTGGTGTGATTTGGGTTCAAAATTTTGTTTTTTTTACAGGATTCTTTTTACTGGGATTTAGTTTTAAAATAATAAAGATCAAAATTTTATGAATTTAGTCACTGAATTAATGAAATTAAGCTATGCTGTGTTTAATTTGATGCTTTTTTTTTAATTTTAGAGGAAAGGGATTAATCTTTGCTGCTCTGCGTTTATGGGTTTCTGAAATTTTAGAAATTTAGAAGTTATGTTGTAATGGTGAAGCATTAATAAAGCTAGTAATAGTTTAATTTGAATTATTATGTTGCTTTTTTTCCCCTTAAATCAGGGATAAATTCATGGCAACTGCTACTATGGCTACTGCAGCCGGTGCAGCTGCTCTTTTGTACTATACATTGAACCATAAGTTACGGTCAAGTGCATCTCATGATGATGACGAAAATGATAATGGAAATGTGACCAGTAATGTCCCTTTGGGAATTGAACGTGTATCTCATGGGATGATTCAAGCCCCTGCAACATGGTTGGAGACTATGTCAACTTTGTCTGAGACTCTTAGATTTACATACTCCGAGACACTAGGAAAGTGGCCTATCGGGGACTTGGCATTTGGGATCAACTTTCTATTGAAGAGGCAGGTGAGCATTTATATTCCTAGATTTAATATATTTTGTTTGCTGTGGTTTTGTTATCAGAATCTCTAATTGTATTATTTCATGGATGTTCTGTTAGTATGCATGATGGTCTTGTTACTTCTAGGAATGAACTGGTTACAATTTTTTTTTCTCTTTCAAGACATATCTTTGTATGTAAAGCTGGTTCATGCGGTCGAAATGAAATCAACAGCTGCATTGGTCTAAAGGAATAGTGGATTGCTATGAGTAGATGTAGTTATATCCTACAGCTTTCTTGATTCTATGTGAATTTTGGTTTGCTAATGTTGACGTTCTGCGACTATTCATATACTCATATTGCAGTCCAGTTCCTTAGATATTAATTATTGGATTGATGGAATGAATGAAAGTCGCAGTAGGGTTGAAGTTGGGGAGAGAGGATATCATTCACAGATTGCATGAAGGCCATTATTCTGCATGGTTCAAATGAAACTACAATTCTGAATTTTTTCTGGAACGAATTGAAAGAAATAACTGTTCCATTAAGCATACTTATTGCATTTGGCAACTCATTGCACTAATTATTCAACAGGATACTAATGCTAATAGGAATATCTGAATAAGCCTGATTTGAAATTTTCATTTTAAATCATTTGCCATTATCTTCGAGTTATCTTTTATTGGTGTTGCAGTGATCGTTGATAACCTGGATATAACCTTGAACATTTGTTGTTTTGTATTTTCCATGTCAATAACCTGATTCTATCACTTGATATGCAGGGAAACTTGCATGTTGGTAGCGTATTTGGTGGTAAAGAGAGTATACGGCTAAAAGGGTCCGAAATAACAACTGAACTTAGATATCTCTTAAAGTTGCTGACCTTGTGTTGGCATTTCTCCAAGAAACCATTTCCTTTATTTTTGGAAGAGACAGGGTATACTGAAGAAAATGTTCTTCTTCAAGAACCCAAAGCAGGAGTAAGTCATTTTGAACTTGAATAATGCCATCTATTTGTTGACCTACCTATTTGATTCCATTTCTTGAAAGGAAGATGGTAGTATGTGCTGATGTTATGACCAGAAAAACTCTCCAATGAAGAGGGTGATTCTTGGGAGGGAGTGACACTAAAATAATACAACATGAATTTTTACAGATTCTGTTTATCAAGTTGGATAATCCTTGAATTTGTGGTTAATTGCATGCCTTTTGATTTCTTTTGTTGGATTGGCTAGTGTTTAAATGATAGATACAGCATCTGCATTTGGTTCACGTTTGTTTATTTATGTACATACTGCAGATATTGAAGCCAGCTTTTACTGTTATGGTTGATCATAAGACAAAGTATTTTCTCTTGCTTATTCGAGGGACACATAGCATCAAGGATACTTTGACAGCAGCAACAGGAGCTATTGTGCCATTTCATCATACAGTTGTGCATGAGGGAGGAGTTAGCAACTTAGTTCTAGGTTATGCACATTGTGGAATGGTTGCAGCTGCTCGGTGGATTGCAAAACTAGCAACTCCTTGTCTTAAAAAGGCTCTTGGGCAATATCCTGATTATAAATTAAAGGTAACTATGTATTTTTAAATTTTCCATGCCTTCCTCACGCGCTTAAATTATTTGGGGGCTCAAAAGTTGATTTTGTTGACTTCTTCAACAAATCACAAATAAAGTTGGGCTAGAGATTAAACTGAGTTTGAATTAATAATGAAGGAAAAAATACAGTGATTTCATTGGTTAATGGTCTAACTCAAAACATTGTGCTCTGGACCATACTCTCTTAAAATGTTTCGCCTTTTTGTTCTGCTGTAGCTTGCAACAAGTGTGTGCAGGACTCCTCAAGTTGGTTGTTGCATTGATTCTTTTCATTTCATCAAAGCCTTCACCATCACCCGTCATTTTTCTACCCTTCTTGTGTGGGACCAACAAAGATTGGGACCAAAGATATAGGCATAGAGCAACTCCCTGCTACCACTTCTTTTACCTAATTACCCAGGCCAACTTTATCTTCTATGACATCTTTTCCTGCTCAATATGCCTTAAAATTTTTTGCCTCCGAACATTGTATGCTCTTTTAACTATGTTTTCTTGTGGAGCTGATGAATGAACTTGGAAGACTTGATAATTGTTAATGGTTCCTCAATATTTTCCTGTTAAGTATATCATAAATTTAGTCCTTAATTAATGCAATTAAAGCATGTGTATACTTGACCTTTTGGAACAATTTCAACTAATTTACAAGCAGTAATTTCTTATGAGAAGCATGCTTCTGTGGAATCTCTTGCTCTTATCTTCTTCTCTTAAGATGTATAAGATCTAGTAAAATTCCATTTTTGAATCCAAAGATTGTAGGACACTCTTTGGGTGGAGGCACTGCTGCTCTTTTAACATATGTATTGCGGGAGCAGAAAGAATTGTCAACGACTGGCTGTGTTACATTTGCTCCAGGTATTTATTTATTTACATAATTTCTCAGCACTCTGCATTAGTGTCAATGCCTTTATCTTCTCTTTTTCTATCTTCTGGGTGTATGCTCACAGACCACATGTAAGACAGTGTGAGCTTGATGTTTCTCTGACTTGTTTTACATGCAGCTGCTTGTATGACATGGGAATTGGCTGAATCGGGCAATGATTTTATTACAACAGTTATAAATGGAGCTGACTTAGTGCCTACATTTTCAGCTGCTTCTGTTGATGACTTGCGTGCAGAGGTAATTAACCAACAAGTTGTATATATAATTAATGTTGTTGCTTGCAAATGATCTAAGATTTGAGAGTTCACAGGTCAATAATGTCTTATCCACATATGCTAAAAAGTTTAGAGTTTTTATGATTGTGTTTGCCAAAATTTTCTGATGTTTTATCAAATGGAATAGAGTTGGTTCTAATTGGTTTCAGATTTCTCTATGGAGTTGCATAGCATCTGGTAAAGGTTGTTCACTGAATGTAGAAGCTCTTGTTGCCTCTTTCATTATTTGGCCCTTTTTCTTCTTAGAAATTTAACTTGTGAAAACAACTAGTAGCTCTTCTAGCCCTATAGGTGCCAGCCAAACTTGCTATTCTCTCTTTCACTTGAAGTGATTATGGTGTTTTGTACTTATGGTTTCTTTTTCCGGTTCTGCTGCTCCCTTTTCAGGTGACAGCTTCTGCATGGATAAATGATTTGAGAAATCAGATTGAGCGAACAAGAATTCTTAGTACTGTTTATCGCTCTGCATCAGCCTTGAGTTCCCGTCTCCCATCCATTGCAAGTGCTAAAGCGAAGGTTGCAGGGGCTGGGGCAATTCTGCGTCCAGTTTCCAGTGGAACACAGGTGCGGTGTTTTATGTTATAGCAAACTAATATCAGCCAAAACCATTTTAATTTCTTGAAACATTTTTTCCTTGACATTTAACTGAAGTAGCTTCTCCCTTGGCACTGGGACAAAAACACTTTGTGACTTGAGCAATAATAATTGATCATTGTTTGAAACGTTTTTTTATTTGTTGTTTTAATCTATAAGTTTGTTTAATTGCAAAATTAATAAATATTAATTGTGAAGTTCAATTTTGTTTATGATGTCCATAGGTTGTGATGAAGAGGGCCCAGAGCATGGCTCAGGCAGCATGGACAACACGTCCTGCCCTTCGCCTGTCTTCATGGTCATGCATTGGTCCCCGTCATCGAGGCACAAGTGCACGTTCCAACTCAGCAGATAGAAGTTCCTCAACATCTTCCTCCCAGATTGAAACTTCTGAGGCTCTTTTATCTCCTAACAATACTACAACCATTGTAGAGACCATTGAACTTCCTGTAAGTTCTGAAGGAGCAGAATGGACTTCAGAAATTGATTGTTCTACAGATGACATGGCCAAACATGTCGATATAGTTCCTGATCTTAACGGTGTTGAGGACATCGGGAGTGATACACATGAAGACCGAATGAATGAAGTTGAATTGTGGCGACAACTTGAACATGAGCTTTACGATAGGGCAGACAGTGAGGCTGCTGATGTGGCAAACGAAATAAGGGAAGAAGAGGCAGCAGCCATGGCAGAGGTAGGTGAGAGCCAGTCTGGAAGCTCGGTTCCAGAAACAAAGGAAGCACATAGGTTCTTCCCTCCTGGGAAGATCATGCATATTATTACTCTTCTCCTTGACAGTGGTGATAGTGAACCCGATACCCCTTCGAGCAGTGATTCAGACAAAACCCAGGAGCCAAGTGAAGTTAGAGTTGGGATTTTTCTTACCCCAAGATCTCTTTACAGTAAACTGAGGCTTTCTCAAACAATGATTAGTGATCACTTTATGCCTGTCTATAGGAGACAGATTGAAAAACTAATTAAAGAACTGGAGGAAGAAGCTGATGATAACCATTATTGCGGTGAAATAGTGTTATAGTTACATTCTGATATTCTCTCACGCACCTGAAATAGAAAGGAATTTGAGATTTTTTATTTCTTTTTGATCATGGCTATCCAACTGCTGCTTTGGAAGTTTCAGTCTTTCATTGCCTTGACGCGGCAATGGAAAAGTATATGAGTCATCTGGCTTGTCAACATGCATCAATTCATTGCATTTACCAATAGTTTTTTACTTTTCTTGGAAGCCATTGAGGAGATTAAAAGATTTGAGATAACCGTTTTAGTAATAAAGAGCTCTTTTGAGGGCTCGTTTCCAACAAAAGAAGAAAATTTTGCTCTTACTTGGTCAAGACTAAGTCATGGCTTACTACCCTTTTTTGGTTGTGGTGTTGTATTCCCATCTTGCAAGCCCAGCAAAATACTTTTGAAAGCCGTTATTTTTTTGAAGTTCAATAATTTGTCCATATTTTATACAATGAATTGTATGATTTTTTTTATCAAATACGCTCTAGAATTATCATTGATATTTAAGAAAATGATACATCAGAGGCTAGTAACTTGGATAATTGATTAGGTTGACAAACAACCCAATCAGGCCTAAGATCTCATTTTAATACCTCAGCTGCTAACCAATCTGCAGGTCTATTACAGTTTCTATTAACATGTACAAAAGAGTATTTGATAAAACAATACAGCAAAAGAGTTTTAATCTTCAAAACTAAAATATCTATTTCCATAGGAGAAGCTTCATGAGAATTAAGAGCTTAAATAAATTGCATATTGTCTGAGTCGAAGACACAAGCCTTCAAGCCAAAATCTTTTGCTTTCTGAATAGCCAGCAGTAGAGCTTGTGCCTCGTTCCTCAAGGGAGAAAAAGAGGGAATCAAACAAGCAACTCCTTCAATTAGTCTTCCAAAATGATTTCTTATTATAAACGTCATACCTGCAACATTTAATCCAGCTTTGAAATTCGCATCAACATTAATTTTACACACATTAATAGACGGTGGGAGCCATCTACTAACAGAATTTTGAATACTAGCGCTTCCAGCATCATTTGAAGTTGGAGTAGCTTGCAATTGTTGAGCAACCTGAGCTTCCATATAATCTTTGATTATAATATCAGCTCTCTTGACTGTAAATAGGGATCAATAATGGTACCTTTAAAACACCATTCATTTCTAGATTTCCACAAACTCCAACACAAGCAAGCAATTCTAGCCAAGATAAGTGCTTTATTAGGAAAGGAAATCTTTTCACATATATCTGACCACCATTCAGGAAAGGATGATGTGTTAAATGCAAGTGGATTAAATCCAATGTTAGACAGGAACCGCGTAGCCCTTGCATGATAACATATGAATAAAAGATGCATTATAGATTCTTCCTCATCACTACATATGGGACAACATTGACACTTGCTGACTTTCCTCCTAAATAAATTCACAAGAGTGGGAAGTGCATTAACACAGTCGCCATAAAAAAATTTTGAATTTTAGGTGGGACTTTTAACTTCCAAATATTATACTAGATCTAACTATTAACCGCCACCATACCACTACTCGAATCTTGATTAGAAATTCTCATATTACAAAGATAATGGTACACTGACTTTATAGACAATTTGCCAAATTTGTCAGGATGCCATATTAATCTGTCATTCACCACACCACTAACAACTAGTGTGTTACATATTGCCTTCACCTCTAAATTTGAGAACAACTTCTTAACAGATTCACATCCCACTCCCCTTGGTTATTAACCAAATCAGAAACCCAATATGCATTCACATTTCTAGGTTTTTTAGTATAAATCTTAAAATTAGGTAAGCTTGGTATCCATGGATCATCCCATATACGAACCTGATTTCCACTTCTGATATGCCATCTGATCCCACCTTGGATAGCTTGTCTAACACCGATTAGGCTCCTCCAACTCCACGATGGATTGCTTCCAATTTTTGCCTCCTGAAAATTACAAGTGGGAAAGTAAATATATTTCATGATTTGAGCCCACAAACAACCAGAATCTGACCATGATTTCCAGCATTGCTTTGCTAATAATGCTGTATTAAAGAGATCAAAGTTTTTGAAGCCTAAGCCTCCCTTATATTTTGAAATGGTCAACTGGTCCCATTTCTTCCATGCTAGACTCTTATCCTTCTTACTTTGACTCCATCAAAATTTAGCTATGATGCTATCAAGCTTTTGACATAATGTCTTAGAAATTTTAAAACAGGACATTCTATGTATAGGCAAGGCATTCAAAACAGCTTTAATTAAGACTTCTCTCCCTGAATAAGATAATAGCTTATGCTTCCAAGATTGTATCCTTGCTCTAAGTGCATCAAAAATAAAAATTAAAAGCCTTTCTCTTAGATCTACCCCACCATGATGGAATGCCCAAATATTTAGCCGATCCTACCATCTCTTTAACCCCCAACAAGTTACAAATAGAAGCTTTCACCTCAAGGGGAGTATTCCTACCAAATGCAATCTGGATTTATCAAAATTTATAACCTGCCCCGATACTGCACCATACAAATTCAGAATTTGCAAGAAAGCTAGAGCTTCCTGCTTATTAGCTTGCCCACAAATTAGTGTATCATCAGCATATAACATGTGTGTTAATGGAGAAACACCATTTGCCAAAGTAAACCCTTTCAATTGTTTAGTTAAGCGGGCTTGATCAAGGATATCACCATTGTTTATTTAGTGCATTTTAAACAAGTAAATTTCATGTGAAATTTACTATTCACAATATTCTTTTTTTAATTTATGATAAGAGTTAAGTGAAGATCTTCCTAATTAGGAATTCAACAAAACGGAAGACAAGTAGAAAAATTAAGGTGCATCAAAATCCCACTTGTTAGCTGCTGCTATCAAATACAACTACATCTACATTTAACATCACATTTCAACAATTTGACTCAATAATAAGTATTTAAATAAGGCGTGCCAAATCGAAATCATTTCCACTTTTTAGTTGTCAAGAAAAAAATTTCAATTTATTAGTCCCAAAAATATTATCAAATTTATTAAAATTTTCCTTTCAGCTTATAAATAAATTTACCATTCCATATAGTATATAGAAAATTTATTATTATATTATTATAAATTTATTAGCGTGTAAATAATAAAAAAATTGAAAAAATTAATAAGAGGTATAATTCCCTCAAAATATTTGGTGTTAATATAATGAACTTAAATAAAATAAAATAAAATAAAAAACGATATAACCATCAAAAAAAAATAAAAAATAAAAAACGATATTAATTCACCAATGAGAATTTAAAAATGGTACGCAGTCTACTCATTACCAACTTGATGGGTCACAACTCAGCTTCTCACGTCAATTTTCGATCTTAGTCCCAACCCAACGTCATAATATCTTCTCCATTAATTATCATTATAACTACTTTAAATTTTTTTTTTAAAAAAAAAAGATTTGCATTATGTGGATCTGCTCTTGGAAAATTTTCTATTTCACATTTAAAGAAGAAAATCAGAAATGATTGTATCATTGTCCGTGAAATAAAAAAATAAAAAAAAAGAGAACTAAAGGCGTATTTAGCCAAAATATCAGTAATTAATTTGGTCAAACGATAAATATGGCAAATATATATTTAAGAATTAATTAGACTTGCTATTATATATTATATATTTTAATTCATATAAAAATAATACATTAAATAAATCAACTAAAGTTCGATTGTTATAAAATTTTATATTTTTTAAATTCAGAATGGACGAAAAAAAAATGTGGTGATATATTTATTAAAATCTAATATAGTAAAAGAGCCATAAAAGTAGAAGAAAATTATGAAACAAATATAGAAAAGGAGGAACAATGCGAAATTTTATTGAATAGCAGAATATGTTTTTGTTATTTCAATATATACAAAACCTGTAAACTACTCAATTTATAGAATAATAAAATCTAATACTAAACACACGTATCTTCTTGGATTTTATTTGTTGAATATTTGAAAAGTCATCCTTATCATTATGATTTGAGCCTCAATATCCTTATCTGTTAATATCCTCCCGCAAACTGAGCCGTGGTTGGAGGCACAGTTTGTTGATAAACTCTTACTCTTGTAATCCTTGTTTTTTTTTCCTTTTTTTTTCAAGCCACTGACAAGTCCGTGATTTTCTTGAAATCGATCAGACGTTTGTCATTTGTATGGTTTTCTGAAATTGTTTGTTCTCTGCACAACATAATTGTGTTGTGTGAGATTAAAATTTTTGTTTGTTCTCAACACAACGAAACTGTGTTGTGTGAGATTGAAATTTTTATTTGTTCTCAACACAACGAAACTGTGTTGTGTGAGATTGGGGTTTGTGTTTGAAGAAGCAAATTATTTGAGGTAAGACTGATTTGGAATTTTGATTTAGTAAACCTGGATAGATTGTAGAATATGATATTAACCATGGAGGATTGACAAAACAGCGAAGAGACTAATAAAATTATTTAAACAATTGACAATGGACGATTAACAAATATATAAAAGACAATTGAGGAATTGATTACCAATGACACTGATTAAATCAAAATCCAATGGAAATGAAAAGTAGACAAACGGAACATTGAGCAATTGAACAGGCGTGCCTATTGCTTTGACTTTTTACAAAGAACAATTAGCACAAAAAAAAAAAAACTTCTGCTAAAATGGACGATGATGACTATAATTTTTAAGTGGATTCTGCCATGGATGTTGTAGATGGTAGTGACGAAATAGATGAAAATATCGATCAAATTTGAAATTTGATGGATTTAGATTCCTGCAGTTTAAGGACTTGTTTGGATCCATCATACTCTGATACCAAGAAGAAAATTATGAAACAAAGATAGAAAAGGAGGACCAATGCGAAATTTTATTGAATAGCAGAATATGTTTTTGTTATTTCAATATATACAAAACCTATAAACTACTCAATTTATAGAATAATAAAATCTAATACTAAACACACATATCTTCTTGGATTTTATTTGTTGAATATTTGAAAAGTCATCCTTATCATTATGATTTGAGCCTCAATATCCTTATCTGTTAATAAAAGTATGCAATAAAAAGACTATTGAACCAACCATAATTTTCTCTCAATTATTAAACTAATTGCACACAAAAAAAAAAGTAGGTTTAGTCATGAGGGAGAATGTTATATGCCAAAATAAGAAACCAAAAGAAAGTCTAAGAAAAAAATGGAGACCCACAGTCTCCTCTTACAATATCTAAGGAGTACTAGAAACTGACACAAAACTAAATGCCTTTAGTTCTTTACCAAAGAGAAGAGATGTAAAGTCACAAATTAGTGTACCAATCTTCCTTCCATTTCCATGATTTTACATGTAAGTTGTTTCTTGTCGCTCTCAACTATAATTCTTTGAAATAACGTATTTTTTTATCCTTAAATTTTAAGTCATATATACATTAAGCCTCTCAATTTTTATTTAAAAATTTAAACTCCTCAACTATATGAGTTTGTAATATTAAACTATTTTATAATAACGTATTTTCACAAAATATCAATGGAAGGATTCAATATCATAAAAAACAAGCTCATGGACTTAATATATAAAATACATAAAGTTTAAGAGTTAAAAATATTTTAATCTTTAATTTTTCATTAAAACGCTTCGTTTTATTTCAACAGTCATGCGATTTTGTCTGTAATTAAAAATATGTGTTTAATTTTTGTTAAAAAAAATTCAATATTACCAATTTATTTAGTTGATGGGCTCATTTTTATTAAATAAAAATTAAGAAGCTTAATATATATCTGATCTAAAGTTGACGGGTAAAATAAAAATACATTTTTCCTAATTATTTTCATACCCATGTTATATTATGTAAAGTTATTGTTAGTATTATAATATTTATACGTGTAGAAACTAAATAGACAATTGATTTCCATTAAAATCCAATATACACTATTTTATATGTCACTAACTCACTATAAAGTGGGTCTAGATTTGAACCAGTTATCATTAGTACTTTTTGTTGGACTAGTCAGTAGGTCTTCAAATACGAATTCACGAATATTGAATGTTAATTCATCATTTAATTTTGATACCATATAAAAACTATATTTGGTTGTTAATTTATCACTGGCTTTGATAGCTTTTAAAAAAAAAAAGCTGAAAGCTAAATACATATCAGTTGTCATATAAATGAGATTAAATCTCAATCTTTCACATAATCAATTTACTTATATTAAAATCTAATTTATACTACTTAATATGTTACTATTTTTTTTTATATTTTCTCCAGTATTATTTATATTCTCCAATAATACGTACTTAACTTATGATATATATGCATAAGATAGTCAATTTGAAGCGCGTGTGTATATATACACACGCACACGCAACCTATTATGATTAGCTCATATCACAATTTATTATGAATGTGTTTTTGCATGTGTATCAAGTTTATGTCTCAAATTCAATAAAAAATAATCCATGTTAAGATTAAAAAATTATAAATAATTTTTTTTCAATTTATAAAAAAAATATATCATCCACAACATGATTAGAAAAAAATCTTAGCTGAGAAATCTCTCGTTTATAATGTGTAAATTAAAAAAATTATTCTTAATCGATAAAGAGGTAAATAAATTATTTTTACTAACTAAATTAAGTTTTAATTTTCATAATAGACTTATTTAGTCCAATTAAAAATGTTTTGTTATATTATATTTCCGTTCTGTATAGTCAATTTGAGTTTTAAAAATATCATAATTTAAGTATCACTTATAATTTATTGAATAAAATAATATTTCAGTTTCTCGAGTGGTGTAAATATAATTCAAAAGTCTTTATGATGTTTTAATATTTAGATTGTTAGAATTGTATTCTTTAAATAAAAACTTAATGTTGAATTAAATCTATATAATTATCATTTAATTATGGTAAAACTAAGATTAAAATAATATTAGGTTCTAAGGTGAAATAAAATTATACTTTAAATTGTCCAAATTCCAATGCTAAAAACGTTTATATCAATAAAAAAATCAAAATAATTCATCAGAAAAAATAGAATTATATATATATATATATTTGATGTTGATTGATATAAACTGTCTAATATGCTTGCAAATCAAAATTTTTATAATGATACGGTACTATGCATTTATAACTTTTGCTTAACCAAGTAATTAAATAAGGAAATTGATTATGATTTAGACGATATTGATTATAACTTCTAACAACTTCGAAGATATTTTTACACATCTAAAATATAAATATATATTTTGTTCAGTTAATGTAAACATGAATTCATTTTCATTATTAAATTCCTAATAGCCATAGGTAATTTCTAAAAAAAGTAAAAGAAATATGCATTAATTAGTCAAGCTTATTTATTTTTGCATATTTTTTTATATTATTAAGATATTTTCTTCATTTCAATGTCTCAATAAATGGAAATATTTGTATAAATTATGTTGCAATTAATATAATTCTCTTTTTTTTTGTGGTTTTAAATTAATATAAAATCTAAACTTTGTGCTGATATTTGATTGATAATTATATATATAATTCATTTAATTGCTATTGATGCTTCTTTTTCTAATGCTCAAATTTTATTTTTATAGCAAACTCAAATTTTTTTGTTTGGATAATTCGGATATGATAATTGATTGATTAGTGAAATATCGGCTATATATATATAATATAATTTATTTAATTATTTATGATGTATTTTTTTCTAATACTCTTGATTTTATTTCTATAGTAAATTCAAAATTTTCCCTTAGATAGATCAGATTTACGGAATAGACTTGCTGGTTTAAATTAAATTAAATTTAATCAAATATTTTTGTATGAACAAATATAATTTAAGAATATATATATATATAACCTGAATCCTTTAAGAACATTTGTATGAACAAGATTGATATGAAAACAAAAAATCACTTTGTTTTAATGGGTTGAAAGAGAACCTTCTTAAAGAACTTTCTCAAATGTCAAAGGTACAAATAATAATACAATTTTTGCCAGGTGTTTTCCCAATTTCTGGAGTAACGTATTATCCAGCTTCCACATATTAGGGAAAAGAAAAAAAAAATTAAATTTATTTATATGTGGTGCTTATGCTCAGCATGTCCAATAATTTTCAATCAATGACAAGTTCATATGATGTGTTAAATCAATGAAATATGAAAAAAAGAAAATAAGAGATTTTCACATTCTTACAAAAATTATTTTGACCACTCTCTTTTTATTATTTCTAATTTTAAAGTATGGAGAGATTAGAAAAATTATATAATAGAGGTTAGTAAAATTTAAATATTTTTATTGTTTATCAATAGAAAATATTAGTGATCGAATTAATCACCCAATAATATATATATATATATTATTGCATAATATAATAAATATAAATTAAGGGAATACATGCGTTGGAATACAATTTAATAATAAATATATATTTTTATGATAAATTTAAAATGAATTTTTTATATTAATATTAAAAATAAAAAAAATAAGAGGGCATATACCTAAATGGTGGGCTTTGATAAAAAAAAAATGGCGAGAGAAATATAATTAATTTATATAAATGCTTTATATGAGCAATTAATTGTGAATTATAAAGAATAAAAAGAAGATAATTGTGGTGCTTATATTTTCAATTTTAAATAATTGCCAATTGCCCATAGTCATCTCTTTGACACTTGCCAATATATATGTATAGTCGGCCCTCTTTGACCGAAACACTCAGTCCCTACCAATTAATAATCAAACCTAACGAGAATGAAATATGTTCAAACAATGAAATTCGTAATGTATTTTCTTTAAAACATTTATTTAATATTTTTGAAAGTTATATGAGTTGAGGAATTGGTTAGATTTTATTAACCCAATTAATTACTATAATTATAACACTATAATCGATATAAATTTTCCTTAGTAATATCTGTCGGTATATTCTTATAGTATAAATCCAAATTTTAAAAGTATTACTAATTTATAAAATAATAAAATTTAAAATTAAATTTTTGACAAAAAAAAGATTTATCGTAATTATATTTAATTTAGCTAGGTTGTCGATTTATTTGTTGTCATCACAATTTAAGAGATTTTACAAAGTATATCGATCTTCAAAACACTATTAATTATGAAAAACAAATTTTATCTTATATAATCATAATAATTATGATATTTTTTTTTTATTCTATGAGGGTCTTTAATAGGCTGAATATTTGCTATTGTGTTTATTTTTTCTATCCTCTTAATATTTTTTTTTTTCACATGATCTAGTGGCGTTTTAGTTTTAAGTAGTGTATTGGATAAGTTTACTGACTTTGTTAATCTTGCCTCTGAATCATATTTCTCCCCTCTTTTTAATATTAAAAATAAATGATTTTTCTATAAAAAAATATTACACATAATGAATTATTTATTGACATGATCAAATGTGAATCAAATAAATAGGAGAAGGCATAATATATTTGTATTTATCTATACTTATCTATTTTAGTAATTTTAGCTCGTATATTTATACATTTATTATTTTGCTCTCTATATTTATCTATTTGTAATAACAAATACTTATATTAATATATATTAGTCATTTTATCTCTTATATTTATATATTTTATATTAAATTAATATTTATATATACAAGTATAGTATTACTTTTATTTGTGTATTTATTAAATATAAATAAAATAAGTATAAAAAACTAAGTGATCAATATCTTGTCAATATAAAATATAGCTTGGTGTCCAAAAGGATATATTACTTCCGTTTGTGTCTAGAATTCAAGTTTTTTAGACGTTCTTCCTCTCTACATGTAATAAAAAAAAGTAATTAATATCTATATATATAAGTATTTGATAATATAAACTGCACAAGTGAAAAAAGATAAAATGATAAATACATAAATATAGAGAATAAAATGATCAAATAGATAAATATAAAATATTGCAAATATATTAGACCAATAAGTGAATATATTTTTACCATTGAATCATTATCTTAACATGGTCAAATTACTAACTTATTTTGGTGTTGGTCTAATAATTAGAAAATTAGTGCTATGGTAGAAATTTTAAGGCATGTTTCACATGGGTGAGAGTGTGAAATGCAAGTTTTTGTATTTTTGAGAAATGTTAATACAATTGTGCCCACTTTAGATTGAACAAATTCATTCACTATACCAACACATTATATATATATATATATCTTGTTTGATTGATGGGAAAATTTTTCAATTTTCATGGGAAAGAAAGTAACAAGGAAAACAAAGAGTGGATTGTCCTTTTATGATCAATAGTGCAAGTCTCTATCACAATTGATGCCAATAACAAAAATAATAATTTCAGTCTCTTGCTATCCCTTGCTTTAGCTTTGGCAATGGTTGGTCCATATATTAATATATAATATATGTATTTTTATTAAATAATAATAAGAATATAAATTGACTATGACATGTTTTGCCTATGAACCCATATATGAATAATACTTTATTGATGAGTATCATTGAGGAATCCCCAACAAGGCATATCCTAGTGCTTCAAAATTAAATATGCAGCGGGGACTAATATTTTTTTTTTGTTAATTAAAATTTAAATTCACGATTTAATCGAGAGTAATAATATTTTTTACCAGTAACTCAATATTTAGCGGTTAGTGGGGATTAATATTATCCCTACATATTCAAAAAAAAAAATCTTCAATTTCACAAATTCAATTATTATAAAAGTTTTGCATGATAATTCCATCAGCTAGTTTTTGCTTGTGCCATTCATTTTAATTTCAAAATATTTCAATTTTTTTTATTTGTTATTTTCTAATAATTATTTATGAAAGTTTTGTACATATATATATATATATATATTTGAATGTTGAACTAATTATGTATCATATATTAATAAGTGATAGGGGTCAATTTAAATTTTAGTATCTCTTATTATTTAAAAAAAATCCGTTCGATTTACAATATATTAAGAAATGTAACATTATTTATCATTAATAAGGATTTTTTTTAAATAAACAAGTTTTATTATTTTAAATGTTTACCTATTTCATTTAAATATAAAACCCATTGACATAGTTGTAAATTTATTCATATATATACTTCACATTAATCTCATGCCCAACCTAAAATATGAACTATATAATTAATCTTTCGTTAAATGTGAAACCCATTATTGCATTTTGATATAATGTGAACTTAAGAATAATACATCTGAATTTCATAAATTTTGCGTCGCTTTAATAAAATAATTTTGTTTTCCATTAGAATTCAAACCTTACTTAATTTTTTTCAATTTTTAAAATTTAAAACAGATAATTTTTTTAAGAGATTATAAAATCCTATTAAAATATTCTTTCAAACTATAAATTAAAGAAATACATCAAAGTCTATATAGACCTTTATAATTTCTGGAAAAAAAATCACATTAATTCAGGAACCTGTTTTAATTGCTGGCATAATAATTAATATTTTAAGAATAGTGGTGTTCCTCATCATATTAATTAATTATTAGGCGGTTGAAATTTCATTCTTTAATAAATAATTATACAACTATATATATATATATATATTCACAAGATTTTCAAACATCTGAACTTAATTAGAGCAATAATTGCCATTTATAGCTCAATTAAAATAAAGTTGCCCTAACAATTACTTCCAATTAATTGACCACTCTTAATTGGGATGCTGAGTGACATGATTAACCTATGCATGAGAATTAATTAGGCTTTTAAAATAAAATATCATAAATTGATTTTTCATATCTTATATTAAATTTTAATTTTTTATTTAATTAAAAAATGTTCAGTTTTTATATTAAGATTAAAAATATTTATAATATAAGAAAATTTATTTGAATAAAATTTATTCTTTTTATAAGAAATTGCTTTGCTTTCATTGATTGCACATAGAGCTTTCATTAATGTTAATTTATTATTATTATTATTATTATTATTATTATTATTATTAAATTGAGGAAGTTGATAATTTCATTAGAATATTAAGATTATAAATACATACATATATTCATATATTGACATATTAGATAATATTATTGTTGATTTTGAGTCTGCCTATGACAAATGAGTAGACCCGACCCATAAACTCAAAATAATTATAATATTAATTATTTATTATATAAAGATAATAATATTTTAATTTAAAAAGAAGATTTTGGATAAAATTAGGATATATCTTATCAAAGAGTTTGATTTTAATAAAAAAAATCAAATTATATATCTATTAGGATAAGTTGATAGTTTTTAGTAAACCGAAAAAAAAAATATGTAAGTTGTTTCTGTTCTTTTCTCTCATTATCTATTGTCTATTTCTCCTATTCATCATACTTTCTTTGCAAGGGTTGAGAGATTTTTCTGTGAAAATAGTTAGCTTTTTAAACTGTAAAAGCAAAAATTTTTTCTTTTGATGATTATTCTTCAAAGACTGACAGTAATATTAACACAGTTTTTCATAAAATACCCTGCTATGATCAAATTAAAATTAAAAAAATTATTATTTTTTTAAAATTTAGTTATTTTTCTAAAAATAAATTTAATATTACTGAATCAAAGCGAATAACCAACCAAAGACATTGAAATACTAATCTCATGATAATAACTAGTAATTTGTTAATTTAATCCAAAATTAGTGCTAATTATTATGCTTAACTATGGACAATACAGATCTACATAACTACAAGTATTAAAAACTGCTTTGGCAACGTAAAATATACAAAGCTGTAACTTACACGTATACGCCATGCACGTGGCAGTTATCAATTGGATTGAAAATGAGAAAAAAATATTAAAAAAAAAGGCCTCCAGACAGCACATTTTAGTTGAGAATAGCCTTACAACATGATAAAAAAATGCTTAGCTGGCAATCCGCAGATCAACGGTCAGAATTAAATGACAGCATCAAGTGCTGACGTGGAATTTACACTTTAAAGTTTCAATCATTGGGTTCTCTCTCATCTATTTGATATATATTACATGTAGTGTAGAGAATTTTGTGGAGCAGAGAGAAAAAAAAGCAATCTCTTGGTTTTGTTTGTTCAAATTTTTAAAAGATTTTTGAGTTTCTTTGAAAGTTTTCAGGAAAAGGGTGTTCTTGAAATTTGCAGTAGTTTCAGAGAAACAGAGGATTTGTTTTTTACAAATCAAGAAAGTAACAGAAGAGAAACAGGGGAAAACAATAAAAGGTTTGTTTGAAATGGTTTTGACATATGAGATTCTATTTACAGCGGAAGAAAAGGTTGAAGATGGAGAGTGGGAGAAAGAAAGATAGTAATATTCAAAAGCCAGAGTAGCAGAAGTTGATAAAAAGAGCTTATATATATACTTTCTTCTATATATATTATGTGTATCTATATATATAAAGAAAAGAAAGATTCATCAAGTTCATTTTGATTTGCTTCTGCTGGTAATTCTCATCAAAATTAGATTAATTTGTTCTTTTCTTTTCTTTTTTTAACTTTTTTTTAATTTATATTTATCTTAATATTTCTTGGTCATTCATGATATTCAAGATTGTTTTTCCTTTGTTGCTCTGTTTTTTCTGTTTTCTTTACATGGGTTCCTCTCTTATTTTCTTACAGGAAAAAATTGCTTTCTGCGCCTAATGCGTAATCATCATGTTCTCTTTCTATATATATATATATATTGCTCTGTTTTCTATAAAGCTTTTTCAAAACAGCACAAAACAGTCTTTCTATACAAGAAAACAACTTTTATAAAAGAAAAAAAAACTTTGATTCTATTATTTCTCAATCAAAATCATTCTTAAAAGGGGTAATTAATTAATGGGTTTAGGGCAATTTTTACAGGGAAATTGGCAAATGTCAGCGACTATAATCAGTGATCATTCAATGGCGGTCTCAGCTCCAGAAACCCAACCAGCAGCAACAACAGGACTAATCACAACTCAAAGCACAGAAGTGGAGTTTGCCAAATGTGATTGCTGTGGCCTAACAGAAGAGTGCACTCCAGCTTACATAGAAAGAGTAAAAGAAAGATATCATGGAAAATGGATTTGTGGGTTATGTGCAGAAGCTGTAAAAGATGAGATTATGAGAACAACAGAGAGGCTAATTAGCACAGAAGAAGCCATGGCAAGTCATATGAATTTTTGCAAGAAATTTGTATCTTCTGGGCCTCATCCTGACCCAACTGTTGATTTGATTTCTGCAATGAGACAAATTCTTAGAAGAAGTTTGGATTCACCAAGAGGGTTAAGATCAACCCCAACTAGTCATACGAATAATCAATTAAGAGCTCCTACTCTTACTAGGTCTGAAAGTTGCTTCCCTACTCTCTCTGGTTGATATTGTTTAATGGTGAACTAATAAAAAAACAGAACATTTGGTGCAAATAAGAACAAGAAAGAAAGAAAAAAAAAAAAAGGAAAAGGGAAAAAAATTTGGAATAGGCGCTCAATGTAGTAGTTGTTGTTAATACAGAACCTTTTTTTTTTATCAGAATATGAAATTCCAATTTTTCCTGGAACTTTGTTTCAGTTGTATCTGTATGTCTTATTTAAATTCTTGCTTTTTGTTTATTATTAATAGATAAAAATATATACATACATATATAAATATATATATATATATATGTATGTGTATGTATTGCTCAATCTTTGATATATAAACCGGTAGACTTTTGATTTTTTATTTACAGAGGCAACAAGAAATCAAAATTTTAGTGATATGCCTAGCAATTCTTGGAAAATTTTTACGGGGTTTTGACAATTAGCAGGCTGAAACTGGTTAAAAATTGAACAAAATTTTGTTGGTATTTGGAAACAAATTTATTTGAAGAATCTAAAGGATTTGATTTGTTCCATTGACAATAAGAGATCCAGAGAAGGGTTTAAGCTAGAATAGAATTGTTTAATGGTGGAAACCTACCTTTGGAGTATTTAAGTGCGTAGATGCCATTAATGGGTATGTTTCTTTATTTTGTCTCTCATGGAAAAGGAGACATAGAATATGACAAATATTATTGAGTTGTTCACTTGTTAAACTTTGCAGATCTTGGCTGTATTGAATGTGAAACGACTTGTAGTTTTTATACTTTTTTTTCTCGTGGTTTTTTAGTATTAGTATAAGGAGAATTGGATGAAATCTATTGGTCAATAAAAACATACACTTGCTGTTAGACTATATTTTATTTTATTTTTTTTGTTTTTGATTTAAATTGGAAGAGTTAAAAGAATTGCATTAAAAATGAGTTTCATATGATGGTTTTCATTGGAATGACAAAAAAAAATTTAAAAATTTTTCACCATGGAATCTGTTAATGTTCTTTTTCTTTTCTTTTATTGTCTTTTCTTTTCTTTATTAGCCTAAAAAATATAATTTAAAGAGCCCAAATTAGTGGAAATTCTCTATCTATTATGCTCAGTTCATGTATATCCAAAGATTTCATTTCAAGAATCCACATAAGCATACTGATAATCCCACTTGAAATTTGAGCTTTATTTTAGTTTTCTTGGTCCTACCCAATTGATATAAAGTACAGAGACAAAAACTTATTCGAAAAAAGGTTACAACTTACAAGAAGATTAAGAAAGATTATTTGTCTAAACAGAATAAAGTTTTTGTTTATTCTTTAAGATGAAAATATACTGCATGCAGAAGTACAGTTTAACAATTGTTAATAAACACAGAATCAAATATTTTTTTCATAATATCAAAAAGGATAAAAATATTGAACTCAAAGCAAAGTTCAACTATAAGTGTATATTTTTTAAATAATAAATTTAGAATTTTTTTAGTCTATGCCAATACTAAAAAAGTAAAAGTAGGCTGAATTGATATCAATGGAATATAAAAGGGATTTTGATGAGTAGAAAAGGGAGAAAAAGAGGTGGTTTTACAATTTTACTTGGCAGAATTATTGTATAAAGCAAGAGCATCTAATTATAGTTCATTTTCAACAATAACAAAGAAACACAACCAATTATAACTAATGATGCATCATTTGTTGACAAATATGGGATGGTCATTTGCACAAGGTGATTTGTGCTGTGAGAGAAATGCTGGCTAAGGGGATTTCAATTGATCTTACTAGCAAAGCCCATGGCGGTGACAACTCAGACAGCAACAGCACTAGAGACAGTGGCAGAGCCACACATCCATGCTGTTCACTGAATTGCCAGACAGAAGATTCTGGATCATGGAGGCAATTGGCCATCAGTCATCAGTGCTTGGTTGGTAAAATGTCTTATAATTTGTATGGATTAAGCGGATCTTTTTAGCCTATACTTCGATCACCACTAGGACAAGTCATCCCAGCCATGCTTAGATCCACTTAACCAATTTTGATTATGATTATGTTCTCTTTTTTATATAATTTAATTCCTATTTTAATTTTTTATTATTATAAAAGAAAATAAGAGTAGAGAAAGCGGTTCAGAATGATTTTATGGCACTCTTTCTTTTCAAGAATATATTCCATAATCATTCAAAATGAAAAAAAATATATATATATATATAACTGATATTAATTAATTTAAAATTAAAATTTTATTGAGTTAAATTGATTTGAATAAAAGGAAACAAGAGCCTCAATGTTCTCCAATAATTATTTGAAGTTGCCTTTCTCCTATAGTGTTACAGTCAATCCAACTTTTAATCTCTCACGAAATTATCTCTAATTTAATATAATTTTTTTCTAATTTTAAATATAACAATGTAATATTGCATTTTCCTATTATATTTTATTAACTTCTTTTGGGTTATTTTTGCATTTTTTTTTTGTTTCTTAGCTTTGAATTATGAATTTGTGATATGACATGAGATGATAGAGCCAAATTGCAAGGTAATACCCCAGGATTTGTCATTCCCTTCCTTGTATATATAAAGAAAACAATTGTCTTTTTCTTTGAAAATGGTGATTAATTTCCAATAAATTTAATCAAAGCATTAAAACCAACCCTTACAAGCATCTATACTCTTCCACCAATTATTTACAACTTGCTTTATCAGCTTCCTTAAACAGTATCTAATTTACCTAATATATATCTTATATATATAATAATAGATTACATATCTTTCTCACTATCAAATTACTGATCACTTGAATTGATATGGTTCAAAGGGTCAAATAATTCATTAATTCCCTTTTTATTTATCATAATCTTCTTCTTAATATCATTATTTAGTTAACTGCTGGAGTCAAATAAGATCAATTCCAATGATTAAAACCATGCACCAAATGGGATTTTGACATAATTAATTAGATGAAACTTACCAAGCAAAATTTACAAAAATAACTTAAAAAACAAAAAAGAATTATTAAAAAAATATTGCGCAAGAAAAAAATTTACAAAAATGCTATACATATATCAAACTTGCAAAAATACTCTGTATTTTTAATATATGTCGTAAAAAATAAAAATAAAAATAAAAATAAAAATAAAAATAGCATTTTTATAAACTGAAATAAAAATAATAAAATAGAATTTTGAAGAAAAAAAATAGTTAAAATGAAAATTTCCCATGATGTTATATCATCATTCTATTGCTTTTAAGAGAGTGATTTGGCAACTCGTTAGCACATGAAAGTAATTAATTCTAAGATTGACTAAGGATGGTCAAGAAGACATTAGCTATATGGTTACTTATTAGCTAGTTGATAAGATAAATTTCCACTTCTATGATGACTAACATTAGATTGAGATTTGAGAAAGGTTTATTAAGGAACTATTATAAGGTCATACTTAGAAAGAAAGAAATTAATGTGTCTTCTACTTGGAAGCTTTTTGTTTTCCCAACCCATCACTTTATAATGATCACTTGCTCAATTATTATTTGGGATTAAAATACATAGTATGCTATTTTTGACCCTTTTTTTTGAATTAAAAGGTGATGAATACACGCAATAAGCTAATTAAGCAACAAATTACAATTCCAAGTTGTGGGAGATCAAACTATATTATTATTATTATTATTATTATTATTATTATTATTTTAAAGGTAGGCGGCACCACCGGAATATCTTTATAATATCGAAAATATTAGTTCAATACAAACCATACATAAAAAAGGCAAGAAAAACGAATCTAAATATAGCGAAAGTAGGGCATACCCAAACTTTATGAAATAATTAAACTCTTAATGTAATTAGGTAAGGAAATAAAAGAGTCAAAATTGAAAGATTTGTCATGAAGCCTGCTGTGAAGCGCCAAGTTATGAGCAACCTGATTAGTTTCACGGTAAGAGAAACTGATGGAACATCCATTTTGCATGATATTATTATTATTATTATTATTATTATTATTATTATTATTATTATTATTATTATTATACAATTGCTAAACGACAACTAAGCAAAATCTCCAATGATTTGAAAGAATCAAAATTATGATATTATTAATTAAATTAATTAAGGAAATTATTTCAAAAACAATGTAACATATGAAAACAACATAAGCAATTAAGCGTGAGTAATATAGGCCTGCGGATATTTCTGAATATTTGCTTAGATAAGCAACTTATCTATATACTTAAAAAAATGAAAATATGTTTCTTTATAAATAACCAATTAATTGGAACAACTGATAATACATTAAAATTAGACAATATTTTTTCTAACAAGTATTCTACGAGTATTAATTAAAAATAATAATTTAAATAAATAAATTCTAAAATAAATAAGTTAAAATGAATTCCTTTTGATATAATTAAATTTTAATTTTCCTATTAATTAGTTTTTAAATTAATTTAATTATTTTTCTTATAAACTTCCAAAGATTTCGTGTAAATCCAAAGATTTCATTTTTCAGAAATCCGCATAAAATGCGTGAATTGTTTTTTATAAGCTACTTTTAGTGTTTTCGGTGTAAGTTCTCTAACATTTTACATAACACAAGGAAAATAAATTTTTATTATAAAGTGCAATCTAAACTAAGCTTAACAGTAAATATATGTTTTCAGAAGAATAAATTTATAATCTATTCTCTTCTAATTATAAGTGAAATATCAAACATGTGGATTAATTAGTAAGATATTATTTTAGTTTATTCAGTGATTTCGATTTTAACTTTTTGAATATACAATTATGTTAAAACTTAATAGAAAGAGTTTTATGAGCTTTGTAATCCGACCCTACTCACCTCCATAAAGATCATTAAAAAAAAGAGGTTGATAGTTAATGAATATAATAAAAGAAACAATGAATGGATTGTCATTATGTGCAAATAATCGTAATAAGTTTCCATGGATAGCAAGAAAGCAGCCTCAAGAACATGCATTGTTCTCCCAATTAATTACTTTTCTTGTTTTCTTTTCTTAATATTAATAATTATATTTGATTAGTTTACCAAACTTCTGTGTCTTTTTTTCTTTCTTTGGTAGAAGTTTACCTAATATTTTTGTTTTATTTATGGCTTTCACATTGCTCTATAATCATTATTAATTAGTACTTAATAGCTGGATTAAGCCTAAATTATTCGTTCTTCTTTTTTTATCGTCCTTTTACAAGACTCATTATTTAGCACCAACTGCAATCATTAATGCCAATGTGATAAACAATTATTTAATGAAACCTAGCATAAAAAATGTTAAATTATATGTTGAAACTGCTTGTTAAATCCCACTATTATTAACTAAAAAATATGATCTAATGAAATGAATTTTTTAATTTAAATCATTAGTTTTTAATGTTAATATTTTTAAATTTATATTAAAAAAATCAACATGATATCATAATAAGTATTTTTACTAGAATCGTGTTTCTAAAAAAAAATGTTAATATCTAATGGTAGAAAATGCATGATTTAAGCCACTAGCTATATATATAGACTTGCAAAAATTATTAATTAATCTATTTAACTGCTTAACGATAATAATTGATCACTATTAGATAAAATAAAAAAAAATCCCATCATTTCTAACAACTTTGTTAGATAGGAATTAGTCTATTATTATATTGGTGTCCATCTAATTGAAAACAATGAAATATAATTGAATATATATAGCACCTTTTTGTAATTTTCATATTGAATATAATTAACTAAATTGTCACCTATTTGTCAATGATAATGATTTTATTAATGATTATTATGAAACACGACTGAAATTGTTTGATGCGCAATTGTAAATGAAATTTATAAAATCTAGTTTATATAAATAAATTTTATTATTTGTAATAATTATTTAAAGTTTAATGTTTTCATATTTATAAAATAGCTATAATGGGTTAGGAGAAACTTATTGTGCATTTTTCTAAAATTTAGAGAGTTTTATATTATAAAATAGAGTTAGTGTACCGTCGTGATACATACCCCTAAGTTGGGATATAATGGATGTAATTCAGCCAGAAAATATGTTTTTTATCAAATTTTTTCCAAAGTACAATAAGATTTTTTTTAAAAAAAATCTCTTTGCGTTATTCTAATTTATAAGAATAATGCATAAAAAATAATGTGGAATTCAATTTTTTAATTTAATGATTTAACAATTATTGGTACCCACATACATTCTGTCAACTATTTATCTATAATTCTATTTATACATTTTTCTCATTTTCAAAATTAATTATATATAAAATCATACTTGTACTTTTTTACTTTCCTAATTTTAATAATGTAAGATATTTCTAGTCTCTTTTATTTTCTTTTATTAATACTATCACTTTTTAATCAAAATTTGCATGAATTTGTCATGTAAATTTTGTTAAAAAAACAAATTGTGGATGATTAAAAATCATCACAAATTGAGATAACAATTAATTTATTTTACATTCATGTTATATTTTCCTTACTTGACTATACATTTAAAATATTTTATTAGTTTATAATATACTTTCATGATTTTATAATATTATTGAATTTAAAAATATATCTATTAAGATATTAAAAGTAAATTAATTATAATAATTATGTTATATAATATTAGAGTGAATAAAAATAATAAATGCAACTAGGACTAAAATAAGCAGATGATCAAAAGCGAAATGGGCTCAACAACCTTCTCCTTTTATTTTTTTTTCTTAAAATAATAGGTTAATAAGATTTTTTATTTTAAGATCAAAGGTGATTAAACTTTTACGAGAGACCTCCAAATCCAGAATAAGTAGGGGTGAGCAAAAAATAATCAAACCTGACCGATCCAATTATCATCCAATCATTTTGATTGATCATCTTAATTTAAACCTATTAAATTGATCAATTTTAATTTATATATTTATTAAAAAACCCACTAAACCTGATAAATCTAATAAAAATTTGATCACACTAACTGGACCGACTATTATTGATCAGTTTTTTAAATTTTTTTTTGTCAATTACTATTAAGTGGTTGGATTAATCGAGCCTTAAAATTCGACCAATCCGACCGATGTTTATGCTTAAAAATAAGAGAATGTTAACTTTTATTAATAAAAACCTAAACTATCTTAATTTTTCATAATATTTAATATTATTGTTTAATTTTAAATTCTTAAGCGGTTAAACTTTTTAATGGTATAAATGATTAATTATTATGATTATCTGCCAATGCGGTAGACCCAAAATAGAATTCAATTAAAAGAAATTTATGTATTATATAATCACTTTTTTATCGTTCGAATCCATTATTGAATATATTTGTGTTATTATATTTTTCGGATATTTGCATTCTTATTATGTTTTTCAATAAGGAATCACTAACTTTTCGTTGATTTTACCATAATGTGATTTGGAGACTAAAATTAATACAATTCTAAAAATTCATAATTCTAATATTGAAATAAAAAAAAAAAGACGAGACTTGAATCAAACACTAGAAGATCATGATTTTGCCAGTAATTAGGCAAAAAAAAAACTATTTCATGCACCTTAAATAATAAGAAATTGGAACCTAAATAAAAGTAAAACTTGATCCTTCGAAAGGCCAAGTCTTATTTTCGTATATCCCTTTTTTTGAATATTTGCTGTTAGCAAAATTTATTTTTTTTATTTTTTTTTTCAATAAAAGCTACCAGGGTATATAATAAGACGGGACAGTCTCTCCAGCCAGTCACGGGACTGGGACCAATAAGCACTCAAATTATAGCACTCATTGTGGGTCTCTTAGATCTCAGAAAATTTATTTCAAGCACCAAACCAACTTGTACTATATTATTGTCAAGCATACACTTGCATAGTATTAAATCTCCCTATAACTAAAATTTAGAATTTCCCATTCTCTAGTCAGAGCTCTGTTGCAAACATTCAGCAACAAGCCAAGCTTCTGCAAAAGTAAGTAACAGCGAAAATTAAACTCTTAATTGGCAGACCAATGGAGAAGATAGAATTGAGAAAGGAAAGTTAGATAAAGTTAAAAGTACTTGACCTTAATGTATATCAACTAGCCGAAATTAATGCCTTGTGCCAGTGGTAATTCATTCCCGTAGTTAATTGTACTGTCAACGATTAACCAAGAAGATAAGTAAGAATTTTTTTCAATGGAATTTACTATATAGTTTGATGTTCAAGATGTAGAAAGGGTGAAACCCAGTTCTCAAAGACCTTTTTTTAAAATTTGTGAAAACCCTTTTTTTAAAATTTTTGTGAAGCGTGTGTAAACGCAAATGCTACATTAAAGAAGCCAAATTAAATGATTTAGTTTACCAAGTGGAGCGTCGCATGTATTGCTTCCAAGAATCACTTCCTGCTTTGCGGCCACCACCTGTAGCCTTTTCACCACCAAAAGCACCGCCAATCTCAGCACCATTTGTTGGAATATTTACATTCACAATGCTGCAGTCACTTCCTTGTGGCCTGCAAAATATTGAACCAAGTAAGAAACAAAATTAATATTCTGGAGAAAAGCTGATATGTTAAATCCCAATTCAAGGATGAAAAAAAACTTGCCCAATCCACTTGAAGATGACCTCAGGGTTGCGAGTGAAGATAGAATTACTTAATCCTTGAGGCACTGAATTGTTTATTTCAATGGCTTCTTGTAGAGTCTGTACAATTACTCTATGTTCAGAAATCAATTCAAACCCAAACCCAGCAAAGTGACAACAAATATTTAAGAACAATTATATGACAGCCTCCATATCAGTAAACAAATTAAAAAAAATCATAGAAAGATAAATCTCATATGTATTTACCAGAGCTCACCAAAGAAAAGAACTAAATGAAGTTGTAAAGTATAATATACACAATCCCATATTGATAAAATATAGGATGTTGAATGTGTTTATATATAATTGGGTTCTCCAACCTTACAAGCTAGCTTTTGGGGTTAGATCTTCCAAGAGTATATAAGCTCTCAAAATTTTTACAGAAGTTACCTGAAATTTTATAACGTAAAGCACAGGAGCAAATAACTCTTCCTTGACAACATCTGTATTAGGAGATATCTCAACTATTGTGGGCTGCACAAAATTCCCTTCAGATCCTATAGTTGAACCACCTGTCAGAATCTTCCCTCCCTGTAAAAGTATAAAACAGTAGATTAAACCTTAGCGTCAAGTCCTAACCCAATCCCATGAAAATTAGCAAGCAACAACAAATGAAGGTTCCTACTCATCCAAGATCTTCAAAATACTACTGAAAGCTTCATGACTAAATCATAACCTCAAGAAAATGACAAACTAAGAGCCCTCTCAAGGGAATAAGGTTATCAGATAACAAAGGCAACTAACCAATTGGTTGTCAGATGACTACTAATCAATTGGTTTATACATCAATGGATTATCAGATGACCCATTGATCAATAAGTTTGCACATTAAGCAAAAATTCATAAATTCTTCTTTGATTACACATCAATTGGTCCAATTATTGCAATGACTCAAAGAAAATCTAACCATTTAAATCTCTGCAAATATAAAGAATTTTAATGGCGTACAAAGCTTATGCCATCAACACAAGAGGAAACTTTATGTCTGAAATATTTGAAATATAGGTTCCACACAATCCAAGAGCATACCTGGGACTTGATGACCTCTATCCCCTTTTCAAATTTCTTCCTTGATTCAAAAGTATGCAACGGCCCAAATAATGTACCTTTCTCCAATGGATCCCCTATTTTAACTTGATTGTACACATTAAGTAGCTGATCAAGCACTATGTGATATATACTCTCATGAAGAATCTCCATCCATGAGCAACAAAGGTAAAGTTAATACAAATTTTGGCAGCTTTGAGCATACGAAAAAGAAAAAAAGCATTTCTATCAATACCAGCCTACGACATGCTGTACACCGTCGACCAGCTGTCCCAACAGCAGCAAACAGAATGGAACGAACAGCTAGCTGGATGTCAGCATCATCCATTACTATTATAGCATTGTTTCCACTTAATTCAAGCAAGCATTTGCCATATCTTCGATTCACTGTTTGTTGTACCATCAGGCCAACCTGTAGAAATTGCATAATTTCTTTAAGAAAATGTGTCATAAGATAGATTATCAAAATCATCCTACCCTTCTACTAAGAATGTTTATCTTGTTATATTTGTAGAGTTAATGCACTTAAGTGGTACCCAAGTATTCAATAATTATATATCTAGAGATTAGAGTGAACAAGATGAAATTTCAAACAGTGAACTACTAATCCAAATAAGTGTATGTTTAAGAGAAAGGACAAAGAATTTTCTCAAGTAATATTTCACAAATTATTAAAGTGCAACAATCATAGCATACAGTAAACACAAAGTCAGTTAACTAGTTGATAATACCATAGTCAGTTAACTAGTTGATAATACCATAAAGAATGCATATCCCAAATGTATTGTTGAACACATGCATTATTTACGGCATATTTATATCACAATTTCATGAAATAAAATATACATATATATAAACACACACACACACACACACAACACTTTCAGTGCCTTAAAATATAAAGAAAGAAGCATTTACCATACAAGACGAGTTGCATAAATGTGTCTCTCACAGAAGACAAACAGTAAGGTAATATCTAACAGGCCCAAGACTAATACCTTAGAACTCCCAGTGAATGAAACCAGAGGAATGCGTGTCTTCTGCCATTGCTTGACCAATATCGGCACCGCCACAAAAGGATGTGAAAATTGCAGGAGGCAAGTTGTTCCTCTCTAACACACTAGCTACCACCTTTGTCATTGCTATGGTGACCAAAGGAGTTGTCGGAGCACCTTTCCTATAATAATATTTAAGAATAAAATTAAAGAAAACAAAACTAGTGATATTCCTTATCTTTTACCTGAAAATTTAGAAAAAGGAAATCCGAATGTTGACATTTTACTTGTTCCAGTGCAGAGTTAATGAACTGCATGTTGTTTGGTAAACTTAATGTCCAAATGAATGTGTCAACAGAAATAACATTATAACAAATAATATTTATCTAAAACTTTAAGGCACAGTCACGACTGTGCACGCAATTTACAATGAAATTTAATCCCATTCCAGATTAATTACAACTTACCAAACAACACAATTGCCACAGACCAATGAAATGCACTCATTCCATCCTACAAAACAACACCACGCATAAATTCATGGAAAAAACTGCAAGAAAAATAATTTGAACTTCAATACACACACACTCTTAATACTAGCACATGGTAGATTAAAATATGTAATGCAAGATTGTTGATTTCAAGTAGCATTTACTTCACTTTTGCCTGGCTGAAACCAAAAACTATTGCTGCAAGAATGATTCTGAGCTAACGTGCAAACGAACATTCACAAAATAGTAAGTCAGAAATAGTGAGTAGATGGGGAGAGACGGAGAGAGGGGATCTAAAGTCAAATGCTAAAGCAGTAATTAGAAAAAAGGAAGCTTGCAAAAACCATAACTGCTATATCAAAACAAGGCAAAACACTCACCAAGAACAGCACATGGGAAGTTGAAAGCTCTGATGACACCAACTATTCCCAGAGGATTCCAGGTCTGCACACGAAGCAAGCATAGAAAAATGTATAAAACAGTAAAAATAAGTAATAAAGTGATACCAAGCAAAAGCACAGAGAAGCAAGGTACCTCCAACATCACATGATTTGGACCTGTTAAAAGAACAAGCGTAGTTATTCTATAAAACAGGAGGAAAAAAAGGGGGGAAATCCAATATTAATTAGGGAGGGGTAGAGGGAAAGAGAATAATATTTGGACAAGATAAATGAAAAAATATGAAAAATGCACAGAAAAAGTAAGAATAATGTTAGTCTCACGTTCTGAAGGTATTATTGATCCATTCAGTTGCCGGCTTAATCCAACAGCAAAATCACACATGTCAATTATTTCCTGCAATTGTGCTTGTGGAGTTATATAAGCAGATAGCAAACACATTATAGTATTCATATAACAATATATGTAGCAAAAATTATATGGGTATTCTTCAAATGACATGACAATACTCTGCACCAATTTCAAAAGCATAAAACTTTAAAATACACCGAGATACCTGAACTTCTCCAATGCCTTCAGGAAGTATTTTCCCCATCTCAAGTGAGACAAGTTGACCAAGCTGCTCAAGCTTCACTCGCAATGCATCACCAATCTGTCTAACAATCTCACCTCTCTTTGGTGCAGGAACCTACAAATTTCCATAACAAAATTAGTATTAAATCTCAAGCAGAATAGGCATCAAAGATAAGAAGAACCATATCTCACCTGCATCGAAATCTTGGAAGCTTCACTACAAGCTCATTTCTGCAAACAAAAATGTATAAAAACAATTCAAAAATCAGTGTTCTATGAACAATTAGCATAAGAAAAAGAGGCAAAAAAAAAAAAAGCGCAGCAACAAATCAAAGAGAGCTTAAATATTTTCCGAGCAACCGAACAGATCAATCGTTTTTATCTAAGCAGATGAATTAAATAAAAATTACCTATATAAAATGGAAATTTTAAAGATAATTAAAAATGATAATTTGCTCTGATTTTGTTTGTGAACTGAATTTTGGTGGTTTGATCAGAGAGTTTAAATTAGAAGAGAGTGAGACTCCGAAGAGACAGAGAGACGTGGAGTAATAAGCGAACTGCTAGGATTAGGATGCGAGATGAACATTTGTCGTTGCATTATTGCTTTTTCTAACACGTTTGCACGTACGCTAAACCTCATTAAATATTAAATATTATCCCTTTTTTTAATAGGATGCGTATTGTTTTAATATTTTTACTAAATTTTATTAAAATTATTTTTAATTAAACAATCATACTTAACGTATTCATATTTATTCATAGAATTATTAAAATTTTTTATAATATTCTATATAAAATTATTTTAAATAAATTAAAATATTTTTATTAATTAAATTAAAATATTTTTATTAATTTATTAATATTCAAATTATTATACTCTCATTTTATTAATTAATTAAAAAATTAATTAATTTTTATTATATAAAATAATAATTTAAGTAAAATAAATTTTTTTTGTAAAAATAATAACTTCAATGCTAAATAGTAATAAAATTACAAACATATAAAGTGATTACAAGAAAAATTCAATAAAAATAGCACACTTTCAATAAAAATAAAAAAATTTAATAATACTTGACTTGGACAAATCCTTATATTATACTTATTTGATATATATTAAATATATCTTTAAAAATAAACTATAGCTTTATTATATAAATAATATAATAGACATATACCTAAAAGATAATATTTTTAAAATAGAGAAAAATACATATTTTAAAAAAATAATTTTATTTTTGAACATTTTTAAGAACTAACGCATATTTTCACACTATTTACTTTCGTAAAGAAATTTTTATGGGAGTATGAAATTTTAAAATAATTTATTTAATCTTTTAGGTTTTTTAAACTAGCATTAAACTTCTTCATTTTTAAATTTTATATATATTTAACATAATATATTTGAATTTAAGAATTTAAGTGTTATTTTCAAATTTTATTTTTCTATTTATGAATGTAATTACACATAAAATCATATAAATTATATCTTTAATTTTTGTTTTATATTTTTTCTTTCTTTCCAAAGAGGGATTTAACCCCAATTAGTTATAACCTCCGGACCATATAGCCCCAGTCTTATTTGCATATAAGTAAAACTTAACTTATGCTGAAGAGAACTCCACTAGATGCATGCCTTATGTAAAAGAAAAACCCTCAAACCCCATATCAATGAGCCCTTGCGAAAATACCCCCAATTACCTAAGTCCTTGGACCCAGCTACATTAAAAGTAGAATAATCCACCTGCTCCTCATAAGAAATAACTGAATTAAAATCGCCCACCACTAATTAGTCATTGAAAGGATCAATAGTCTCCAAATTGAGATGACACCATAAATCCTTACGCGTATGAGCTTGAGGACTGATATATACCACTCCCAAGTTCCAACGATAACCAGAAGTCATAATCATACTACAAACCAAGAATTGAGGATGAGACTTCAACAGGGTAATTTGAGACACCAAACCTGACCAAAGCAACCAAATACCACCACTAAAACTCAAAGCTTCAATGCGAATCTAGTGGTTATAGCCCAAAGACAAACACATCCGATTAGCATTACTACCACTGATCCTCAGTTCAAGCAAACAAAAAATGCTAGGACTAAACAATCGCTTATACTCCTTAAAAGCTCTTCAAAAAGTAGGGGAAGCAGCCCCTAGACAATTCCAAATAGAAATAATCATAAGAAAATAATAAGGGAAAAAGGACATAACCTCATTTAAAACCAAGAACCATCTAAAAAGGGCTTAAAGAATAACATCTCCCTCCACAGAAGAACCCTTTCCACTCTTCTCCCTCCTCTTTGGTACCAAATGAGATGACACTAAGGTATCTGAAAGAGTAGCATGCACCATCTCAACATCTCCTAAATCGGGAGCAAGAGGATGAGGAAGCAATGAGACATCACATGTATCATAAAGCTCTGCCACCTCCATCCTCAAGGAATTGTCCCCTTGCTCATTCTCCTCCTGAGAGACCACTACCCGAGACCCCTCAACATTAGTTTTTCCACCAATAACCACAATATGCTCAACTGCTGCAGCAACTTGTCTATATCGAGAATGAGAAGGGGAACTCTCCTTCTGGATCAGCACTATGGGTGCTGGCGTCACTGAGGTAAGATCCACTTGAGCTGCTTTGCCTTTTCCTCAACTGTCTTATTGACAAGTTAGGATCTCTTTATTGAACTTGAAATTCACTTTGAAGCCCATCCTAGCCAGGCCCATATGGAATAGCCTTTAACCCATTAGACATACTTTTCTCATTCATCTCCCCTTAGCCCTCTTCCTTTAAGTCAATCTTTCCCACCAAAACTTTAAATCGAGAGCCCACCTTATTAACTCCCTTGCCTTTAAAGTTGCGCCTATTCCCATCTCTAGAAGGATTCCCTTGCATATCAAAACTCCTATTAGTTCACTTCCTCACTTTTTTTACAAGCATCCATTCCCCATAATTCTCAACAACTGCTGGATTAATTTGTTGATTTTCTGGGACTGCATTCTCAACCCTTATATACCCACCAGCTAGCAATCCATCTCCTTGAAATTCATTAACTGCCTCGACGGGCTTAGAGTTCCAAGGATAGTTATCCTTAACATGACCATACTTCCCACATTCAAAGCAAACCATATGAATTCCCTCATATTCCACTTGACGGATCCATCTATGGAGTTTGAATTTAGAAATCAAAGGTTTAGTTAGATAAATTTCCACACACATTCGAGCAAATTTGCCACGGGTAGCCAAACTCATGTTTGTGTATACATGAATGGGTTTACCCAATTTAGATCCCACTTTCATAAAAAATTCCTTATCATAATATTCAATGGGAAGACATAGAAAATGAACCCACACTATCAACTGTTCTAAAACTTCATTAAAAGGATCAAAATCGGGGTACCAACGATGTACTGACAAATAATGATCAACAATCATCCAAGGACCCTCTAGTAAAGCATAATTTAGTCATCAAAACTATTAAACTTGATCGGAAAATAATTGTTCTCCAAAGTACGAACATCAATAGGGGACTTAGGCTTCCATAACTGTAACACCCCGATACTCTATATAAATACTATACATATACCAGGTATACATACAGTACGTATACAAAGTATAAGGATATCACCTTGCATTACAAATAAAATAGTTATATTGATTCCAAACCATTTTGCATTAATTTAGAAAGCATTTACAAATTCATTATATTTTAAATGATCTTAAAAGTATATAGTAATCTTATCTTTATCAAAATTCATTTATACATATGAATACATTCTTGTTAGAAATACAGCATAATTAAAAGTTTACATGTATGCATCACCCTCTAGTTGGTCTCGACAAACTCCTACTTTACTCATGGCATAGAGAAAGACTTCAGATCTACCATCTACTCACCTGCGTGATTAAACATCTGCGCTAAGCCGAGAGCTTAGTAGTATAAATACATAATATAAACATATATTATAGAAATAATATCATATAATGATATATCAATTCCATATACTATTAGTTTCATATTATGTTTCCCCTTTTAATTATACCTTTCATATACCTCCACTATTCTCATCTATTATATATATAATAAACACCAACCACAATTCCATCATTAATATTCACAATAAATATATCAATACACATATCACATATTATACTTCATAACATATTCTTATTTATTCAATAGTCATTATTCATAATTCACCAATCATGAATCACACTTACAACAAGACAACCATAGATTTCATTATTCATTTATTACATCACTTGTATATCACATCAAAAACAAGGATAGACTCGGGCCCAACAGACACTAATATGTTATTCAAAGTTCAGAGTTACTGCTTTGGTCTATAACCATAATCATCAAGCCCGTAGGCGATGCATATATATATATATCTCTATCCATGGATAGTGTAACAGACCCAGTCTCTTGGACCCTCAACTCGGCTAAACTCGAGGAGATCCTCAACCCGGCTAGACTGTTACATGTAACAGACCCAGTCTCTTGGACCATCAACTCAACATGCTTGAGGAGATCCTCAACCCGGCTAGACTGTTACTTTAATTCACATTTATCATTTCACATTTCTCATAGTGTAACAGACCCAGTCTCTTGGACCTCAATTCAACTCAATTTGAAGAGATCCTCAACCCAGCTAGACTGTTACATTCATAGGCATGCCTGCCAAATCAGAACTCTGAAACTTGAATCAACATATTAGACACAAATCATTTTACGTTTCTTTCTTAATTCATTTCTCATTTCATTATCATCATTATAGCCAACACCCATGGCTTCATATCTCATTTAAATCATCATAGCCAATCACAATGGCTTCACATATCATTTAACTCATATCTCAATTCACATTACAACACTTCATCATTCAAGTATATACAATCAATTTCATTAAACACATAGACAACATGTCCACTTATTTCATTTCAATCGTTATTACCAACTATAACGATATCACATTTCATCACTTCTCAAAACACATTAATATAATTCATCATTAAAATATTTATCATAACAAATTGCATTTCACAATATTAATCATATAATAAATTACTTAACATTGTTTTAGGTCTCAAAACCATATAAAAGAATGCATCTTTGTAAGTTGTACTTACCTCAAGAGCTATTCCCATCAATCTATACCTTTCCTCTTCCAAGAATTCTCAACATTAAAGTTAATGCAACACAATCTCCTCAAAACCTAATCCAAAGATAATTATACCCATAAGAAAACAAGAATAATAACTAGTTAGGGAAAACTTAACACTTGACACGCTCATCAACACGGACGTGTCCCTGATCGTACCCTAAACCAACAATACAGAAGCTTTGACACGCTCAGTAACACGGGCGTGTCACTGGACGTGTCACTCATACTGCCTCACAGAAACATTTACACGCCCAATAACACGGGCGTGTTCATGGCCGTGTCAATTACTTTTTCTCACAGTAGCTATAACACGCTCAGTAACATGGCCGTGCTAATGGTCGTGCCTCAAACGTTTAACTCAGTACTGACTACACGCCCAACTACACGGCCGTGTCACTGGTCGTGTCAGACCAGAAATCATGAATTCGAACTTTCATCCATGAAAATACCAACACTTCAAAACTCATATTTCATCACCCTTAATCAACATCTTAGTTATATTCATCATTTACCCATCTATTTAACACTTAAATCACTTCAATATATCATAATCATAAGCATAATATACCTCACCATGAATCAATTACTCAAATCCCCAAATCATCTATATAAAACCCTTACTCAACAATCTTTCATTAACATCCTCATCACCATCAAATAACCATATCAAATCCAACTCAAACAATAGGAATCAAGGCAAGCAAATGAATACTTACTTGGATAATATGCCAAATCTTCAATAACCATCTTCAATCCTCTCAAAATCCCTTTGGATTTGATGAAAATAGAGATGAAATCACCATCTCTCTTTCTCTCTCTCTCTCTCTCTCTCTCTCTCTCTCGCACAGCAGAAAAAGAAGAAGAAGGGAAGAAGATTTCTCTTCTCTTCCCAACTTAACATATATATATATAAATAAATATACCAAAAATCCTTTACCACACATCTTTCCCTTTGACTTTCTTTTCTTCTTTTTCTTTTATTATTATTATCAATAATTATATACATTTATTTCTTACACCCACTTATATACTATGTATATGTTATATACATATCTATATATATATCCAACATATACACTTTCTTTTTACTTCTTTTCACTTTCCATCATATATACACATTACTTTTATGGTGTATTTTGGGATATTACAATTCTCTCCCCCTTAAATAATTTCGTCCTCGAAATTATCTAATACACTAGCAATCCACTCTTAACACAATACCATCTTAACTTCCACATGAAGTTAATTATACGCTTAAGTTATTATGTCAACAGATCATATAACTTATACTCTCCATCTTAGAGTCAGTTATCTTCTCTCAATTGGCATTTCATAATCAAATAGGCAAGCATGCCTCAACAAGTTCATTTGTATTACCATGACCATTCACAATGACTTCTTATCACAAATCAAACCACATTATAATACTACATCTTTCAAATACACAACCATTTTATACCTAGAGCATCATTGATATAGCATTTCAAGATACATTATTCATATACAAGATTCTCAGTGCATATAACATAACATTGTTCATAGCTTTAGGATCTTTCATATGTCTTTGATTAAATCATTATTGTTTTAAGAGTATTTAGAATGTTCACTATCATGTATGGGTGCAAAGAGACCCTTAAAGAATCACAACAATGCATGAAGAGCAAGAAACAAAACATCAATCAACACATTTGAGGGACACGGGCAGCACCCTTGAGGGACACACAAGAGATAACTCAATTACAAATAAAATAGGGCAAACCCTATTTCTTTCCCAAAACACATACATCAATCACAAATCACAAATCTCATCATAAACCTTAATTATAAACACAACATCCTCTTCCAACTCAACTTACTCTTTTCTTCCATACATCCTCAAAATCCATAATCAAAGTCAATCAAATATTCAAAACACATCAAAATCAACCAACACACTCTTAAATCATCTATCAAATCCAATCAAAACTTCAAACAACAAAGAAATCAAAAGAAAACTTACCAAAGTAACAAAACTTCTTGAATCACCAACTTGATCACTTAGATCACCTTCAATTTGAGCTTAACTCTTCAAGCTCTACACTTTGTCTCTTATATGCCCATATATGTAATTACACACTCAACACAATTTAATATCTCACCTATTGACTCTCTCCCTTTGACTTATGTATATGTTAATTATACAACCATATAAACAACATATACACTTCTCTCTAAACCCTAATTCATCATTCTATAAGCTTATATATCTTAGTATTTCCTTAACAAAGCAACCAAGATAATTCCTCACATTTCCAATGAGTATACCTTTAAATAAAAATCAAATCATCTTATAAAATACTTATACTTCGTCTGATCATAATCTTCCAGATATTTTATTACTTTATCTCTTCATAATTTACTTTCTTAACTTTAACTTTACAAAACATTGATTTATATCATATTATTGTTTATCTCGTCATTATACTCACCTTTAAAATAGATTTTGATCAAACCTTAATTGATAACAAGAGCCTAAATTTTCACATACTTAATTCCTTCTCTGGTATGCTTTTCACCTTATATATATGACCTGATTTCATTAGATCAAACCAAGATTCAAATCTTAATCTCTTCAGTTCCATATTCAGTCAGATTATCACGATAACAAATCACTCCAACTTGTCTTTTAATATACAAATAGTTTATTCACTTAAATCCCAAGTCCATTCATATATATTTACTTTATACATTAATCATATTCAGTATACTTTCAATCACATACTATAATTTCTCCCTTTAAAAATCTCATCACATATCATATCATTACGATATTTACATTACTTACCTTTTTATCACATTATCCATAACTCAAAACATTTTCATATCTCTCTTTTCATAATTATAAATGGATTTCTAACATAAAATGATAGGGTACAACTTTACCAATCATCACCTCTAACCATGTTCTAAACACATAGTTATCAATCTCCCCAAGATTGTACTACAGCCATATTATCCCAGTCCCAAATCTGTGGACAACAAAACTAATCAGCTAACATATAATAAACATAACATATGGCCTTAAGAGATTAATAATCAAGCCTGGGACTTACAAATCAATACTGTTCTTCAATTATTCCATTTTCAATCTTCTCAATTACCATATTAAATTGTATCTCAAGAATTTCATATTCATTTTCGAAACTTTTGCTACACCAAAAGTTAACACATTCCAACTCCATTTCAACTCAGTTCGTACTTGATTATATGATCATTATTAACTTAATTTATCTTTCCACACTATTACTATTAACATTTCTACTATATGCATATTCAATCATATGCAAATCTTACAAAAATTCCATTTGTTGCTTTATTTCTAATCCATTTCAAATCTCTTATTATATCCAAAAACATAGAACATTTCCATATAAATACTTTGGACCCCAAAATATTATATACTTATTAAGTTCAATGATCACCATAACAATTTTCACTGTCCAGTATTACTCTAGTCCATTCCACTTTCAATTCCGTAATATAATTCATTTAGCTTTACATAGTTCAAGACCTAATCTCTCTTAGGTCCACTAATATATATATATATATATATTCAAGATCATTCTTCATAATACTTATTTAATAGTTATACCATATACATCTTCATAATGTGACTCACATTTTCACATTTCTTACATATCATAATACATTCATATCAAAAGATTCATCTCATATATCCTCTACACGTATACACTTAATTATACGATCTTGTTTAATTTCCTTCTTTCATACATTCAATACAAATTTAATGTTTATCATTTTCCCTTGAACATCATCATTCTCATTCTTTCAATATAAGAAAAAGTATTCATCATCACAACAAATGTACATATTCTAACCATAATAACACTTCACATACATCCTGATCACATTCCCAATGTGACATCTCTTTCACTTTTGTCGTTAAAACATTTTATATATTTTCATATCCATTTTTTTTTTTTACCCTTTCCAGCCAAATGACTTAGAATAACTCCATTGTATTTGCTTGTTCACCTCCCTTTTTATTTCACAATAAATTCTTATACTATCAATCACCTTACTCAATTCATAATACTTTCATATGCAATATTAGTCATTTCACCTAACTCATGTATTGAATATACATTAAACCATCAATATCCCAATAATCTTTATCCAATTCCACTAAAACTTTAACTTTTCAACTTACTACTTTGCTTAAACTTCAATTTGCCAAACTCATCTTTCCTTCATATCACTTTAAAAACATCTTATGTATTTATATCACAAAGCATTATCAAAACATAAAATTTTCACAATTATCAAGCTCACTTCAAAGATCTCAAATATCACATATTATCATCATTACCATGAGTTTTCACAATATCCAAACATCTCACATTTCAAACATTGAATTCACGATGTTTACATTAAAACAACAATACCAATTTATTTTCTTACTTAACCAACATCATCTCTTTTGCTTTTAAACAAAACTTTAACTTTATATACCCCAAACCCTAATTAGTCACACTATATCTATAATATTCAACTCATCAATATTCCACCATACTATCTTCATTTTAACAACATATCTTTTCATATAAACAATTCAACAAGATTTCCTCTTTCTCACAAACCAAACATAAGCTTTATTATAAAGAGATTCAAAGTATGGAGGAAAGAATACATACTCTAATCTTGATTTTATTTCAACTTATTTCCAACTTTATTTTCTTTGTCATTTCTTTATTTTACAAACATTTTTCAATAATCAATTTTTTTTTATATATCCTTTCTTTTCCCCATTTGTTTTCATATAACATCTTATTCACACACTATCATTCATCTCATGTAATTCAGATACATCACAAATCACATAATGCCACGTTCGAGACCAACCTAGGTGTTATGCATATGCATGTATTACAAGTTTCATTTCAAAACTTTTCCTTTTTACTTCTATTTAAACTTCTCAAAAAAATTTTTTTATTCTACTTAGGCCGAGAATCTCGAACCTAAGCTCTGATACCAAAATAATTATAACACCCCGATACTCTATATAAATACTATACATATACCAGGTATACATACAGTACGTATACAAAGTATAAGGATATCACCTTGCATTACAAATAAAATAGTTATATTGATTCCAAACCATTTTGCATTAATTTAGAAAGCATTTACAAATTCATTATATTTTAAATGATCTTAAAAGTATATAGTAATCTTATCTTTATCAAAATTCATTTATACATATGAATACATTCTTGTTAGAAATACAGCATAATTAAAAGTTTACATGTATGCATCACCCTCTAGTTGGTCTCGACAAACTCCTACTTTACTCATGGCATAGAGAAAGACTTCAGATCTACCATCTACTCACCTGCGTGATTAAACATCTGCGCTAAGCCGAGAGCTTAGTAGTACAAATACATAATATAAACATATATTATAGAAATAATATCATATAATGATATATCAATTCCATATACTATTAGTTTCATATTATGTTTCCCCTTTTAATTATATCTTTCATATACCTCCACTATTCTCATCTATTATATATATAATAAACACCAACCACAATTCCATCATTAATATTCACAATAAATATATCAATACACATATCACATATTATACTTCATAACATATTCTTATTTATTCAATAGTCATTATTCATAATTCACCAATCATGAATCACACTTACAACAAGACAACCATAGATTTCATTATTCATTTATTACATCACTTGTATATCACATCAAAAACAAGGACAGACTCGGGCCCAACAGACACTAATATGTTATTCAAAGTTCAGAGTTACTGCTTTGGTCTATAACCATAATCATCAAGCCCGTAGGCGATGCATATATATATATATATCTCTATCCATGGATAGTGTAACAGACCCAGTCTCTTGGACCCTCAACTCGGCTAAACTCGAGGAGATCCTCAACCCGGCTAGACTGTTACATGTAACAGACCCAGTCTCTTGGACCATCAACTCAACATGCTTGAGGAGATCCTCAACCCGGCTAGACTGTTACTTTAATTCACATTTATCATTTCACATTTCTCATAGTGTAACAGACCCAGTCTCTTGGACCTCAATTCAACTCAATTTGAAGAGATCCTCAACCCAGCTAGACTGTTACATTCATAGGCATGCCTGCCAAATCAGAACTCTGAAACTTGAATCAACATATTAGACACAAATCATTTTACGTTTCTTTCTTAATTCATTTCTCATTTCATTATCATCATTATAGCCAACACCCATGGCTTCATATCTCATTTAAATCATCATAGCCAATCACAATGGCTTCACATATCATTTAACTCATATCTCAATTCACATTACAACACTTCATCATTCAAGTATATACAATCAATTTCATTAAACACATAGACAACATGTCCACTTATTTCATTTCAATCGTTATTACCAACTATAACGATATCACATTTCATCACTTCTCAAAACACATTAATATAATTCATCATTAAAATATTTATCATAACAAATTGCATTTCACAATATTAATCATATAATAAATTACTTAACATTGTTTTAGGTCTCAAAACCATATAAAAGAATGCATCTTTGTAAGTTGTACTTACCTCAAGAGCTATTCCCATCAATCTATACCTTTCCTCTTCCAAGAATTCTCAACATTAAAGTTAATGCAACACAATCTCCTCAAAACCTAATCCAAAGATAATTATACCCATAAGAAAACAAGAATAATAACTAGTTAGGGAAAACTTAACACTTGACACGCTCATCAACACGGACGTGTCCCTGATCGTACCCTAAACCAACAATACAGAAGCTTTGACACGCTCAGTAACACGGGCGTGTCACTGGACGTGTCACTCATACTGCCTCACAGAAACATTTACACGCCCAATAACACGGGCGTGTTCATGGCCGTGTCAATTACTTTTTCTCACAGTAGCTATAACACGCTCAGTAACATGGCCGTGCTAATGGTCGTGCCTCAAACGTTTAACTCAGTACTGACTACACGCCCAACTACACGGCCGTGTCACTGGTCGTGTCAGACCAGAAATCATGAATTCGAACTTTCATCCATGAAAACACCAACACTTCAAAACTCATATTTCATCACCCTTAATCAACATCTTAGTTATATTCATCATTTACCCATCTATTTAACACTTAAATCACTTCAATATATCATAATCATAAGCATAATATACCTCACCATGAATCAATTACTCAAATCCCCAAATCATCTATATAAAACCCTTACTCAACAATCTTTCATTAACATCCTCATCACCATCAAATAACCATATCAAATCCAACTCAAACAATAGGAATCAAGGCAAGCAAATGAATACTTACTTGGATAATATGCCAAATCTTCAATAACCATCTTCAATCCTCTCAAAATCCCTTTGGATTTGATGAAAATAGAGATGAAATCACCATCTCTCTTTCTCTCTCTCTCTCTCTCTCTCTCTCTCTCTCTCTCTCTCTCTCTCTCTCTCTCGCACAGCAGAAAAAGAAGAAGAAGGGAAGAAGATTTCTCTTCTCTTCCCAACTTAACATATATATATATATAAATAAATATACCAAAAATCCTTTACCACACATCTTTCCCTTTGACTTTCTTTTCTTCTTTTTCTTTTATTATTATTATCAATAATTATATACATTTATTTCTTACACCCACTTATATACTACGTATATGTTATATACATATCTATATATATATCCAACATATACACTTTCTTTTTACTTCTTTTCACTTTCCATCATATATACACATTACTTTTAGGGTGTATTTTGGGATATTACAATAACTCCTTAATTCTTTTAGATAAATAGTTGAATCCCATTGATTTTCCAACTAACTTGACAATTAAAAGTAAATCTCCAAGGATGGCGAAGTCTCCTTTTCTCCTCCTTAAATAGATGAATATTTAGACAGTTGGAGTCCTCATCGTCCTTTGAATTAGACCACCCCTCTCCTTCAGATATGGCATCGTCCGACTCTAATGCAGCATCCATATCAGTGTCATGTGCCTGATTACCTTGTAACAGTCCGAGCTTGACTAACCAACCCGGCCTCGGTCGAAAGGATATTATTCACTTTGGGCTCAGTACGCCTTAAATTGGCCAGCCTGTACGGTTTTACTTTTGAGGCTTATGACCCGGTCTTTTTACCTCAAAACACATTGCACCCAATCGAGCTTTGTCTTCTCATATATACCAATAGAACACCTTTTACTGGGGGTATTGTTCACTTAGGCGAATCCCACATTGAATAAGTATAAAGGTGTTCGATCGGTATATATGAGAAGACATAGCTCGGTTGGGTGCAACGCATTTTGAGGTGAAAAGACCAGGTCATAAACCTCAAAAGTATAATTGTGCGGGCTGGCCGAATTAAATATGCCGAGTTCAAAGCGGACAATATTCGCTCGAGCGAGACTAGGCCCGAGTTGTTACAATTGATATCAGAGCCGAGCCTTATTTCTCTATTCGGTGGTGGGCAAACCTCAACAAGGACGTTGAGTCCCATACGAAGGGTGAAAGTACTAAAGGTACTGTTCACTTAGGTGAATCCCACATCGAATAAGTACAAAGTATTCGGTCGATATATATGAGAAGGCAGAGCTCGGTAAGGTGCAACGTATTTTAAGGTGAAAAAACAGAGTCGTAAGCCTCAAAAGTAAAACTGTGCAGGCTGGCCAAATTAAGGCGTGCCGAGATCAAAGCGGATAATATTCGCTCAACCGAGACCTCCCTGATTGGCCGAGCCTAGGTTGTTACATACCTAATAACATATCACGAAAAGATATACCTACCCCACTCTTTTCACCATCATCCCTGTCCCTCTAAGACAAGTCATCTAACTTTCCATCATGAGAATCTTTTCATTTTTTTATGGTTACTACATTCAAGTAAATCCCCCTCTTCCATGGAGTGGACATGGCGTTGAGAGGAAAAAACATATACTTGAGACATTACAGTTTTTTTTTTAATTTTTAATTTTTAATTTTTTTGTTTTATATTTTATTTTTACACGTCTTAAATATTTTTTTTTTATCAGCGTCTTAAATAAATTTTAATCCATGGTAAAAGGAAAAGGCATAAATGGAAACAAGGCTGCTCATTCTTTGACAAGGGAATTCTGTGTACTTTCCTTACATAGTTTCTTTTTGATATTTTTTTACTCTAAGCTAATGGGTAAGAAAAACATAATTCAAATGAAAATTTAAAAATCCATAAGGTGAACACTTTTTTAGATGAGCTTATTTAAAAAAGAAATCTTATTTGAATCATTTCAAAATATTAAATATATTTTTATAATTTATTTTTCATTTCTACAACTTATAAGACTGTTCAAATAAAATAAAAAATTATTTAACTATATTACACTATATTATTTCTTCAAATTTAATAAACAATATTTAGAATATTATATTTTAGAATATCATATATTACGGGTATTTTCTATCCACATCCCTCAAAAAATTAATAATTCTCATTGTCATATTTCATCACCAATTTATCATGTCGTAATTCTTAACATGTTTACTTCGTGCATATTATCATTTTTTTTTATTTTTGATTCATTTTTTAAGTGAAGAGCTAACCTGAAAATAATAAGATGCTAATTTTCATTAAGAAAATGGATAAAAAGTGGACAAAAAATGGCAATACGTGCAAAGTAAAAATTTCTAACAGGTACAATATGATAATTTGACTATGGAGAAGGTCACTGAATATTAATAAACATATTAAAATTATATTTTTTTAAAAAATAAAAAATAATAATATTCATGTAGATTGGCAACTTAAGCCTATGATATGGGCCAAAATAATTAAAATTGATATGAGTGAGATGCATATGGGCCATGTCTATGTAAATTTGCAACTGAAACCCATTTGCCCATATAGGGAGCTACTCAATTAGCCGTTTCAGGTAGTGAACGTCAGTCTCTATGGCCGTAGACGGTGGCAGAGCCACAGACCACAGTCCATGATCAAACGGTGCACATTTGGTTGACCGGCGCTAAGCGCTGCTAACATAGTAACATGCTCATTGCTCATCTTCCGCGATTGACATGTCATCAAGCTAATGCATCCATCGCCCTCTGGCACAGTCTTGTCTTTTGTCTTTCGCTATCTTTGAGGGTGAAATCGATAGTTATGCAGTTATTCCTTTTCTTTTTTTATCTTCTTGTCCAACTAAATTATACTATCCCACTTCATTTCAAATATCATCTAAAAATAATATATACGGATAAAAAAATAATAAATTATTTTAAATTTTATAAAAATTTTATTATAATTTATCTAAATCACTTTTTTTTATCTTTCACCTTAATTATGTTTCAATAATTAATATAAATAATATTAAAATTTTTTAATTAATTTTTTAAAATTTATAAATATAATATTTAAAATGAAATAATATTTTTTTATGCGACACTTTAAATAAAACAGAGTAAATAATTCAAAACTAAATAGCTAAATAATAATAGAAAATTATATTATTTGTCTATGATCTTTTTAAAATTTTTTATTTAATTACTTTATTAATCAGCATCGCAATTTCAATAAATACTTATAAATGATTATTTTAAAATATATTTATTATTATTCTAGTTATAATAGATACTGAATAAAAGTATTTCTTAAAATTGAAATATTGAATTAGCATTAAGATGTTAGAACATAAAATATGAAAAGTTCAACCATCAAACGGAAATTTTTCTAATAATCATATATATTAAAACTACCACATAATAATCATAAAACATAATCCAAGTTATAATAATTATATGCTACACCCATAAAATTTTTAAAAAATAAATAACACCTTAAATGATTTTTCTCAGTGATATTCAAAATAATTTTTTTAATAAAATAATTTCAATTTCAATGGCAAGTAAGTTTTGTTCAATTATATCAAATTTAAAATTATAATTAACATCTGATAAATAATTTTTGAAACATTTAAATAAAATATGTAAAGTGTATTATTGAATTAATCACATGAAAAACTTTAATTTTCAAATGTTTATAAGTTAACTTTTCCCTAAATACATTTAAATAAAAATTATAATTTTGTGAGAACATATTACAATTTAAAAAAAAAAGTATAATGTAGATATTTTTTTAAAAAATGAGTGAATGACCAAATCAATTCTGACTATGTTGATCAATTTTAATTTAAAATTTTAATAAATTTTTATTATCAATTTAATTTTAGTTTACATATTTTATAAGTTAAAATTGATAGAGAGTTTTATTATAATCAATTTTATAAAATTATTTTTAATTTTAATTTATTAACTTTAAAAATAATTTTTTAATTTGATCAATAATAATTAATTTGATAAACTCATAAGAACCATCAAACACATCACTAGACATTTCATTCAATAGATTTTTTTAAAAAAATTTATTCAATGAAGTAATAATTCTAAATTTGAAATTCCTAATTTAATGAAGGGTCCATTTGTTACCAAGAAAACAAAAATACAAAAAAATAGACTAATGGGGGGTGAAAAAGTACAAGCCGAACCAAAACTAAACAAAAACAAAAAAAAAAACAATTTTATGCGTGTGTGCTAATTGACAGTCACGTGTGATCTGCAACAATGGCAGCGTCTCGCTTCTATAACCTCTCTGTCAACCCACGTTGTTGTTCCCAAGTTTTTTTACAGTAAACTCAATAAACACTCACTCACTCTTCTCTTCTCAAGTTAGTGCAATGTCTTTAACGTATCAAATGACATCACCAACAACTCTGTCTTCTTCAATCTCAATTCTTTTCTCTTCATTTTTTCCTTTTTCTTGTTCTTGTTGTTGATTAGATGATTATGGATGGTGGGTCAAATTCTTGTTCTTCATCTTCTTCATGTGGGTCTTCTTCTTCTTTGACGCCGCAGCCGCCAGTTTGTCCAACGTCGCCGCCTGGAGGTCTGGATTTATTTGGGAAAAGAAGGCAGTTGGTTAAAGTGCAAATCTTGGAAAGAGAGATTGGCTTGCTTCAGGTTTGATAGTTACTTCACTGTCAATGATTTTCTTGTTAAAGTTACTTCATATGGATGTTTTTTTTTTCCAACTAGGAATAGTGTCTTCATATATTGAAAGCATTGTTCTAAAGAAAAATCAGAATCTTTGCAGAGTTTTGCTATATACTGATATGATTAGTGCAAATTACAAACTCCATTATTTAGTTTATGCCCAATTCGGTTCAGTTTGCGATAAGTATATGTATAATATAATTTTACCTCAATAATTAAATGATTCAGTTGCTTTACGCTGAAATGTTGCTCATTGGAGAAACAGAGAATTGCTTTGGATTTGTACCAATAATGTCTTTTTGCCGAAATTTTAGTGATTGAAATTGACCCTTTTCTGTAGTCTTCTAAAGACATGCCAGTCATTGTAGTTGTCACTTAGCCATATCCATTAATCATATTGACTCCAAGTTGCTCGTGTATATTTTCCCATACTGTGATTCAATTTCTGCTTGATTCCATTTTTTCAATTTTGCCACCTATTATATATGCAAATTCAATGAAATCATATGTTTTGATCATGTATGTACTCTCTATTTACTTAAGGTGCTTAACCATTGGATTTGTAGATTGCATTTCTAAATTTTGTCACTCTTTTATATCTTGCGTAATCTGTGCACCATGATTGCAGTTTGAATCTTGTTTACTCTTAGATATGAAAGAGCAGACGGTGTATCCTGATTAGCAAGCATCATCTGTTCTGCTATGCAATGTTTGTTGAGTTTGATGCAAGATTTTAAATCGATGAATAGGTTGCGGAATCAAAATGGATTGTGGTGAAATTGAATTGGATTTTATCGGTACGAAACATCTTAAAACGGCTATCACTCTCCTGAATATAGTTAGAATTGCAGAATTGAACGAATTGAGTAATTGAATCGGTGAAACGGAATGAATCGGACAGATATATAATAAAAAAATAAATATTTTTATAATATATAAATTAATAATACATATTAAAACTAATCCATATTAATAATAATAATAATAATAATAATAATTTAATTATTATAAAAAATTATTTAAAAATAACTATATATAAATATATAAATAATTTTTTAATAATAATTAAACACATTTTATATTTTTTACGTAATAATATTGCTAAATTAATAATAATAATAATACATTACTTATTAATTAAAAATAAAAAAAATATCATTTACAAATTTATTAATTTTAATATATCACTTACTAATTAAAAATAAAAAATATCATTTAAAAATTTATTAAATTATTAAATTATTTTAATTATTAATTAATTATTAATATTTATTTATTATTTGTTAATTATTTATTAGTACTTTTTCTTTTCTTCTTCTTCAGCGTCAAAGAAATTCGGTTTCACTGGGTATTTAGTACCCAGTTCATCTTCTTCTTTTTCTTCTTCATCACCTTCCTCGGGTGCAAAACCTTCAAAATCCATCCTCTCCTCCTTCTTTTTCTTCTTCTTTTTAATTTCGCAGATGCACAATTTCATCGCCGATTCAAAACATTCTCATATAACGATACAAGCAGGCAATTCAAGGTGATTTTTATCATTTGGAAAATCTCATTCATATAAAGCCCAAACTCGTACCGGCCCTGTATCGAAACAGTCGATATTTGAAACCTTGGTTTGATGGCACCTTCTTTGTTTATCATAGAGGCATTTATAAAATGGATGCATTTCTATACTATTAAGTAAATATTAAGTTTTACACCGAGATATAATTTAATAATAAATGTATATTTTATGGGATAATAAATCTAAATAAGGATGAGTATCCGTCGGATTAGTCGACTTTTAGATATATATCAACCCAACCGTTATCGGTTAAATTAAAAATTTTATTCTTTAAAATTAATCATTATTGATCATATTCCATGAGGTTTAATTATTTTTTAACTAGTAAAATATAAACTGAAATTGACTAACGTAATTATAGTTTGAGTTAAACTAATATGGTGGTCGGATTGATCGAGTTGGTCAGTATTTGCTCATCCCTAGATCTAGGATCGTTTCCCTCTCCCTATAATGTATCAAATTTTCAAGAAAAAGAATTTATTAAGTTATATCTGAATAGCTATGGTGGTGGTAGCTATTATTGCTCCCTTTCCTTTTTCTGAAACCTAATCTTGAACGAAAATGTAACGATCAATTTCTTCATCATATAAGATTCGTATAAATGATATACTCACAAAAGATTTTTTTATGAGCAGGAAGAGTTAAAAACTATTGAAGGCCTTCAACCTGCTTCCAGATGCTGCAAAGAGTATGGCTTCTTTATTGCAAAGAGCCTAGCTGAAGTGCTAAACTATCATAATATGCTTATTCTTGTATATTTCTTAATCCATGTGTTTGTATGTTCCAATCTTACTCCTAATGGCAGGCTTAATGACTTTTTCGGCGCTAAACAGGATCCTCTCGTGGCAATGTATCTCTTGTTCATCAATTTATTTTCATTATTATCTTTTTAAAAATATGATTTCTTATGCTAAGTTTGCTAAAAGTGCATCATCATTTTCTTGAAGCAGAAATGGGGAGGCACATAAATCTCGAACTCATTGGAAGAGGCTCTGGTACTTTGACATTCTCTTTTTTTGGATCCCTTCTCCTTTTGATTCTCCTTAACATATCACTAGCCTATTACTAAGTGGTAGTTTCATTTACATCTATGCTTCTGCCTTCTGGTGAAATGAGCTTATTCACTTTCTTCATCCGTAACTAGTATGCTATGACTTTTTCACAGCCAAGAAGCTGAAGAATAGCTATTTTTCAATTTTGTCATGTTTTTCTTACATATTAGTTTCAAAAACATGTCTCCTGGGGTCAAAATCATTAAAGTTCCATAATCTTTGGGCTTACTGCTTTTTTGTTACTACATTTGCTTGAAAATTGACCGCTGTAAGAGCCTAGCAAGAGCCAAGATAAAGAATAGCAAAAGAACCGATATCAATGATATCGACCACCATTGTGCTAGCTCAGCGTTTCACAACTTTTTTTTCAGCTGAACTTAAATTAAATATTTAGATTGCGCAAAAAGATGCATATATGGAATATCATTTACATGACAGAATGAGTTCGCTTGTAAATAAGTTCTCATTCAACTACGAAAGCCAATTTTTGTTGCTGATACTTGAATAAAATCTCTACCTATTTTTCAATTAATTTCCCACCTTTGTATAGAGAATAAAGGTGAAAATTACTTTCCTGATGCTAACTAGGTGAAAATTTTGTTTCCAGTTTTCCATGGACTTGCTGCTTGACAGGCTGCCAACCTCATTTACAAATGCCAAACTGCTGTGCTTGTGGTCTACGGTGTAGCTCCAAGCCGCACATATGCAGCTGCTTGCATAAAATAGCTTGTGAAAATTGTTGCAAATTTTCAGGAACTTTGTGTCCAAGCTTTGGCTATTGCTGTTTCAAGTCATCCCTCTGTAATTGTACAAAGATGAATCTTTACTGTTGTTGCTTGAAAACTTGTAATAGTTCATGTTGTTGATAACCTTGCAATTTCTTAAATTGTAACCTTCTTCAGCCTCATTGGGTTAAAAATTAATCTGATATTTTATAGTATCTTTGAGCTATAATTTAAGGTAGACTCAGATACTCATGGTAATCAAATCATATAAACTTATTGCCAGTTCATGTTTTGAATTATAGTCAATTATAGGAGCAATCCTGCAATTCTTCCATACCCACAAAAAAGCTCCATTATTATAATATATGATATAATATAGAAATTAAAGTAAATGTCTCCCCTGTTAATTTAGACCTACTTCTCTCACTCCTCAATTTATCATAAAGATTGATGTCTTAAGATAAATGCTATTGAGAGAGAGGTAAAAAAAAAGGCTTAAATCAACATGGTAAAAAGTATTTAAGATAAATGTCACCTAAAAGAGATATGAATAGACTTAAATTAACATGATAAAAAGTATTTTAAAATAATTTTGTAGTGTTATATCTCTTTAAAAATATAATAATTGTTTAAAATTAAAAATATATATATAGTCAATTCTCATTAATTTATAATTAAATTTTAGTTAAACTGAGTATTTAAAAATATCCAATTAAGATAATTAGTATGTAAAAAGAGTATATTTTGTGGAGAAATCCAACATTGCAATCATAATCTTGGGAATGTGATAAATTTGGTATTAAAAAACAAAAATTTGGTGCAAATCATCTAATTAAATGTATTGAATTGAATTTCCTAAGAGCTCAATATATATTGGCATGGTCACGTTATGATTAGACTTAGATCTGTTTTTAGCCTTTTAGGTATGATACATAAATTAATAACATAAACAAAACGTGTTATGCCAACTTTATTTCTTTATTATTTTTAAAATATTTCCTTGAAATGCAATTTGGTTTTTGATAATTCAAGAAAAATGAAATCTTAACTGGGCAAAATATCAACCATCAAACAAGTTACTACAAAATTAGCCATCAACATGTATTTTCTTTTAGTATTAAAAAAAAAGCACATGAAATATAATTCAATGATAAATATATATTTCATTGAAAAATAGACTCACAAAATTATATTTAGTATCAAACACTTAATGATAATATTTATAAAATTAAGAATTATCAGCAGCTAAAAATAGCCAAATTAAATGGGTCTAAGTCTAATTATAATTATTAATTTCTAATATTTTTACTTCTCAAATTAAGATTTTGAGTCTTAATATATAATTATCACAAATTGACACAATTTATGTTGCAGTTTTCAACTATTTCTTGGGTAGATTTTGTGCTTATATTTTTTTTTCCGACAAAATTCATTTGAAAGTTGTAAGCAGAAATTTCAACAAACATTTTTAATAAACAAAATAATGAAGTTAGTCGTATATAGAAAAGAGTGAAGAGGATTTATCTAAAGGCACATGTTAATGAGCATTAAATACTCTATGTTTTATTAAAATACGTGTTATTTTTTTTTAATTTATTGCAATAATTTTTTTTAAAGTGATTAATAAATAAATTACACACATCAAAATATGATTGCGATAAATTTTAATAAAAATAATACACATTTTAATAAAATATAAAACATTTAATACTTCCTAACATGTGCCTTCAAATCCATACTAAAATTAAAACGTTACTGTTTAAAAAATTAAAAAGTTTATAACTGAAATAAATTATAAGCAGAAATATGAAAGTTACAAGCAGAAATTTCAACTAACATTTTTAATAAACAAAATAATGAGGCTATCAGTATGGGTATGGGTCGTATATAGAAAAGAGTGGAGATAAAATTATTTGAAGCATCTTTGGAATATTTATTGTAATTTTATCTAACCATGGTTGTTCCTTGGGACCCATATACATTCTCATTCAAATTTTAGAAGAAAAAATTCAAAAAATATATCATCATTTTTTTCCCTGAAAAATTAATAATATCATTGAATTGGAAATAAGGCGAGCTGTTCAAAAATAAAATAAAAAAAAATATAACAACCAAAATTTTTTATGGGACCCATTTAATGATCCTCAACATCTAAAATCTTACCTATTTAAGCTCCTCTTTTCTTTTTCAATTAAACGATTTTTAATTTGCGATGGAACCCTCAATGGCCGAACGAGGAAAAGAGCTAGTGCCGCCAATTGAGGAAGATGATATAACTAGAAAAAACAAAGCCAAATTTTGAGAGGACCATTTAGATGTTAATCCCTCTCTTAACATGTCTTTTAAGGATAAGCTACTGAATAAGAATACCCCTATGATTGATAGCCCTTTTGTTGACAATGAGGACTGGGAATTTTCTGATGATGATGCTGTGGTAACGGTAAAGAGGGGATCCAATCGATTGATCTTTCTCAGTCTGTTAAGGAGAAACTTTATAAACCATATGAGTCTACCTTAACTGTGAAGCTGTTAGGTACAACTATTGGGTATAAATCCCTTTCTACTCGTCTGCAGTCTATGTGGAGTAATTCCAACCCTTTCAGATTATAGACCTAGATAACAATTATTTCCTTGTTCAGTTTAATAAGATAGAGGACAAGGAATGTATTCTAATAAGAGGATCGTGGATGATTATAGGACACTACCCGATTATTCGTTCATGGTTCCCACAGTTTGATTGTAAGTTGGATCTTATTAACGTTGTTGTTGTTTGGGTTAGATTACCTGGTATGCCTTTGCATTTTTACCATAAAAAGATGCTCAGAGCTATTGGAGACTAGATTGGGATGGTAGTTCATATAGACTATAATACTGAAAAGATGACTAGAGGGCGATTTGCTAGAATGGCAGTGGAGGTTGATCTCACTAAACCTCTGACCTCCAAGTTTAAAATTGAAGGGAGAGTTCAACTGGTTGAGTATGAGGGTCTTCCTAGGATTTTCTTTGAATGTGGACGCTATGGACAACTGGCGACCATCTGTCCTGAATCCAAGGGAGACCTGGGGGATGGGGCTGTGGCTGGAATGATTGAGGAGCAATCTCAATGATCATAACCAGGCCTTTGGCCCTTGGATGTTGGTTGGTAAAAAGGGAAAGAAGACCGGTGTGGTAGGTGAATCTTCAAAGGTCCAAATTAAGGCTGCAGAGAGGATTTCTAGGGAGCCGCATATCTGAGATGAAGACAATGGTATAGGATCTCGCTTCAACATACTATCTGGCCAGATTGATGACGTAGCTGAAGATACTATAAGAGATGAAAATGCTATTCCTCAACCTATTCCCTCTAAGAATGTACGGATTTTGTCCTTAAAAACATCTCCAATGTTGTAGAAACTTTCCCTAGGGGAGCTGGTAAGAAACAATTGAAAAGTAAATTGCCCAAATTTAAACCACCAACCATTACTGCCAAAACTGTCAAATTTAAGAAACAGCACCCCAAAAATACAAGGCAGAATCATGTTTCGAATATGGAACAATTATCTCTTAATACACTAGTTGAACCCTGCTTATGTAAATTTAATTGCCCACATCAATAAAGCTCCTAATCTAGGCTAAGGATTCGAAAAGATAACCATACCATTTTAGCAATGAAAAACCAACCATAGCTCCATTCGGTGCAATATAAGACTAAGATGTACAGTAGTCGAATCGGTCATATTTCAGTAATTAGCCACCCCGACTATTAATAATCAGTCAGAAAAATATATATTTAAAAACTAACCATCACGAGACAGTTCATCCAATTCGATCGGATTCGTCAGATTTTATCAATTCGATCAGATTTATTAATAAATATACATTCCAAAACCAACCAACTCAATCGATTTAAACCGACGTAGTCGGTCAAGTTCGAAAATTTTTGCTCATCCCTAATATAAGTTGTGGAATCCTCATAACTGCCATACATATAGTTCTATGATACCAACAGCATGCTAACAATCAGACAAGAGAACATCGCTTATGGACCTCACAATTGATAACCAAGCATCTTCATAGTTTAAGATTAGCAGTCATGGTGATCACAACTCCAGTTTGTGCTTTAAGCAACCATAAATCCAATCATAAAATCGCATCACAAAACGGTATTTCTTGGAGACAAGGAAAGACTGCACATCTGACCCTAATTGGGTCCAAAGACTGCTAGAAAAAAATCCAGAAATAAAAATATTGTTGCACTAACATGCTAATAACAAATATCGGCTACAATTTGAGTAACTGGACACACGTCTCTGCTTTTATGCCCTTTTTGTACTTCCAGGAGTTGATTTAAACTTCTTCAAAATTTGACCAGCTGCTCCACTTGCTGCCATAGATCCTAGTGGCCATACTTTTGGAACTCCCACTCGCTATTATCTGCAAGAATAAGACAGCTGTATAAGATGAACTGTCAGGCTAAAACATGAACTAGGTAAATTGAATTTGTGAAATCATACCGAGAGGGCAAACTTGGCGGGTTTTGAGCCATCGGCTAATGCAGTGGAAGTGGAAGGCATGGTTGCAGACACCTATGCAAGCAGAAACCAAGTTTTTTCAATCATGTAAGGATATTGGAAAAAAAAAAAAACAAACAAAATAACTAACCGTATAAGACGAAACAAACTAGTTTATCAGCATCACGCACATAATAATGGATCAAGTTCAAATCCAATCACTAAATCACACCTAGATATTAAGTGGCATTGAATAATCCAATGACAAAGCTAGATGTGACATTGAGAGTAAGTTGCACAAGATAGCATGCAAACATCTAAAGCGTTGATTAAAAACCCGTGATAACAGACTAAGAAAATATAGAACCTGAATAACCGAGTAAAAATCAAAAACTTTACAATCCAAAACGGACAGACAAACAAATTTCCCAGCTATTGACTACCCTTTCCCAGCTATTGACTACCCACAAGAAGATTCTCAATCGCAGCAAGCTAAGAATTACAGCCTTGTTGGAAAATGAATATTATCACTCTATTTCCCTTAAACCAGATTAGTAGGAAAGCAAAAAATAAATGCGGAATAGTAACACGCAATTTGATAACAGAGTTCGGCCAATTATGCCTACGTCTCCGAAGCTGCAGCAGACTTCTATTAAGGAGAAAAATACACCGTGTTTACAAACACTCACACATCACACCCAATTATCCCCAAGAATTTTAACAGAAATTCTTTTAAAAAAATTCCCTAATAGACGTGATCAAGAACACAAAAATTACTTAACTTAATTTTTTATTGACCCGCTCTGATCTTCCTCTCTATTAATTTTCTTTCTATTCTCTCTAATTTTCTCTCATACATAACAATGATCAAAGGGCCATTTATATAGGAAAATTATAACATGTGAATATAATGGTTGGTGAGATTTGTCAAAGGTTAGGTATCTCTTTTACCTAAGTTAGGCACCTCCATTTTTTACCACTATCACTTAAGTTAGGCACCTCCATTTTTTACCACCATCATTGAAGTTAGGCACCTCCATTTCTGATCTTCCTCTCTATTAATTTTCTTTCTATTCTCTCTGATTTTCTCTCATACATAACAATGGCCAAAGGGCCATTTATATAGAAAAATTATAACATGTGAATATAATGGTTGGTGAGATTTGTTAAAGGTTAGGTATCTCTTTTACCTAAGTTAGGCACCTCCATTTTTTACCACTATCATTTAAGTTAGGCACCTCCATTTTTTACCACCATCACTTAAGTTAGGCACCTCCATTTTTTACCACCATTACTTAAGTTAGGCACCTTCATTTTTAACATTTTATTAACAATCTCCCACTTGAAGACTGATTTCAATCTGTCTTCAAACTTCGATCTATGCAACAGCTCTTCTACGATCTACTTCTACTGCAGGCCAACTGAAGCTGAACACAGCTTCAGTTTGTCAGTCGACACCGTCTTCGTTAACATGTCTGCTGAATTGAGTTCCACTGATCTTCTCAAGTTTCAAAATTCCATTTTCCAAAAGTGACCGGATAAAGTGATATCGCAACTGTATGTGCTTCGTTCTGGCATAAAAAGACGGATTCTTCGCTAGATGTATGGCACTTTGACTGTCGCAATGCAAAACATTGTTTTCTTGTTTCTTGCCTAGTTCTTCCAAGAAACTTTGGAGCCAGATCATCTCCTTGCTGGCTTCCATGACAGCGATATATTCTGCTTCAGTTGTGGAGAGAGCAACTATCTTCTGTAGTTGAGAGACTCAGCTCACTGCGGTACCTCCTAGAGTATAGACATACCCTGTAGTGCTCTTTCTGACGTCAATATTTCCGGCTAAGTCAGCATCCACATAGTCTGCTAGTGTCGTATCTCCACCTTGAAAACAAAGTGCCTTTTCTGTGGTACCCCGAAGATATCTGAGGATCCACTTGACTGCTTCCCAGTGTACCTTGCCTGGATTATTCATGTGCCTGCTAACAGCTCTCACTGCTTGAGCAATATCTGGCCTGGTACAAACCATGGCATACATCAAACTCTCAATTGCTGAGGCATACAGCACCTTTGCCATGTATGCACATTCCTCCTCCGTCTTCGGTGACTGTTCTTTGGAGAGTCTGAAATGAACACCTAAAGGTGTGCTCACTGGTTTAGCATCTTGCATGTTGAATCTGGCTAGTACTTTGGTGATGTACTCAGCCTGTGATAACATCAAAGTCCCGGACTTCGTGTCTCTCTTGATCCTCATTCCAAGAATCTGCTTTGCAGCACCCAGATCTTTCATTGCAAACTGCTTTGGCAATTTCTGCTTTAAATTTTTAATCTTTTGCATGTCTGAACCTGCAACGAGCATGTCATCAACATATAACAATAAAATAATAAAGCTACTGTCAAACTTCTTAATGTAGCAACAATGATCTGCTTGACATCTTGTGAAACTGTTGCTGCCCATAAAGCTATCAAACTTCTTGTACCACTGTCTAAAAGCTTGTTTCAAACCATACAAACTCTTCTTCAACCTGCACACTAGGTTTTTCTTGCCTGCCTTAATGAAGCCTTCTGGCTGCTTCATATAGATCTCTTCCTCCAAATCTCCATGAAGGAATGTTGTCTTTACATCTAACTGTTCAAGATGTAAATTCTCTGCAGCAACTATTTTCAACACCAGTCTGATTGTCGTAAGCTTTACGACTGGAGAAAAAATTTCAGTATAGTCAACACCTTCTTTTTGCTGAAAACCTTTTACAACCAATCTTGCTTTATAGCGTCTACTCTCATCATGCTCTTCTTTGATCCTGTCAATCCACTTGTTTTGGAGTGCTTTCTTGCCTTGTGGTAGTTCAGCTAATTCCCATGTCTGATTTGACATGAGTAAGTCCATCTCATCTTTCATGGCAAACTCCCACTTGACTGAATCCTCCACTTGCATTACTTCATCATAGCATTCTGGTTCACCATTGTCTGTCAGCAACAAGTAATGCAAAGAAGGCGAGTAACGTTGGGTTTGTCTAGGAATTCTGGAGGAGCGTCTCAATTCCGGCATGCTTGGCTCCTCTGCTTCAGGACTATTCTGAACATCATTTCCAGAAATCTCCTCGAACACAGCAAATTCCTTATTTTCAACATCTGTCTTGGAGCTGCTTGATTCTGCTGTTAGCCTATCTTTGTACATCACATTCTCGTTGAATATGACATTTCGGCTTCTTACGATCATCTGATTTTAATAATCCCAAAACCGGTAACCGAACTCATCACCACCATATCCAACAAAGACACATTTTTTAGACTTGGCATCAAGTTTACTTCTTCCAGCAGAATCTATATGTATGTAAGAGATACAACCAAATACTCTTAAGTGTGAAAGGTTTACCTCTTTTTTGCTCCATGCTTCCTTTGGTATTTCACCATCCAGAGGTACTGAAGGCCCACGGTTGATCAGTTAGGCCGCGGTGTTGACAAATTCAGCCCATAAATTCTTGGGCAAGTCAGCATGTATCCTCATGCTTCTGGCACGTTCATTCAGAGTTTTATTCATTCGCTCAGCTACGCCGTTTAGCTACGGTGTCATAGGAACTGTTTTTTCCATCTTGATTCCACTGCTTGCGCATAATTCTCTGAACCTTCTATCGTTGTACTCCCCTCCATTGTCAGACCTCAATCGCTTGACTTTCAAGCCAGTTTCATTTTCCACCATGGCCTTCCATTTTCTGAATGTATCAAAGACTTCTGATTTCTTCTTCAGAAAATACACCCATACCTTTCTCGTTGAATCATCAATGAAGGTGACGTAATACAATGAGCCTGCAAGAGATGGAATTGGAGATGGTCCCCATACATCGGTATGTACGAACTCGAGCTTTTCTACCTGGGGTATCTTGATAGTTTTCGTGAAACTGACCTTCATTTGTTTCCCAAAGATGCAGTCTTCACATAGGCCGACATCTACACTTTTAAGTTCTAGCAACTTTCCCTTTGATAGAAGAGTCTTCATCCCTTTCTCGCTCATATGGCCAAGCCTCTGGTGCCATAGATTTGAATCAGCATCCGCTAATGTGATGATGTTCTCTATGTTTGAGGTTATATAGAGAGTATCGGTCTTCTTACCATGAGCAATGACAAGTGCTCCTTTGGTAATTTTTCATTCACAATCTGTGAAGGTCGTACAATAACCTTCTTCATCAAGTTGTCCCACAGAGATCAAATTCCTTTTGAGACCAGGAATATGTCTCACTCCTTGCAGCTTCCAGGTAGTCCCATTTGGCAACTTTAATTTGATATCTCCTTTTCCTATGATCTTCAAGGTTTCATCATCGGCTAGATGAACCTTTCCGAAATCACCACTGACATAGTTCTCCATGATTTCTCGGCATAGAGTGAAGTGAAAAGATGCCCCTGAATCCAAGATCCATGATTCAATCGAACTGTTAATGCTTAGAATCATAGCATCGCCTGCATCCTTGGTCACGTTTACAGATTCCTGTGCGCCGGTATCTTTCTTCGAAGCTCGGCAATCCTTCTTAAAATGACCCTTCTTGCCAAAATTATAACACTTGAAATCTTTCTTCCCTGATCTAGATTTGCCCCTTCTAGATCTTGATCTACCGGAGTCTGAGTTTCTGTCTAAAGTTCTCCTTCTAGACTCTGTGTGTAGAGCTGAAGAGGTTGATGCTTCTCCTGATTCTCTTCGCCGAATTTCTTCACTCAATACCAGATCTCGTACATCGTCGAATATTAATTTGGTATTTCCCGACGAACTGCTTACCGCTGTAACGGTAGCACTCCAACTGTCTGATAGAGATGATAAGAGAATTAAAACCCGAACTTCATCATCGAATTCAATTTCCACTGAACTCAACTGGGTTGTGACTGTGTTGAGTTCATTCAGATGCTGGGCCACCGATGCCCCTTCTGCCATTCGTAAATTAAATAACCGCCTCATCAAGTGAACTTTATTTGCGGCCAATGGCTTTTCATACATGCTAGAGAGAGCCGCCATAAGACATGTCGTGGTCTTTTCCTTGGCTATGTTGAAAGCAACATTACGGGATAATGTTAATCTAATAACTCCAAGGGCTTGTCTGTCGAGAAGGTTCCAATCTTCTTCTTTCATGCCTTCTGGTTTCGTTTGTGAAAGAGGTTGATACAGCTTTTTCCGATACAAATAATCTTCAATTTGCATCTTCCAAAAGCCAAAATCCGCATCATTTAACTTTTCAATTCTCACTTTTCCTTTGTCTGCGGCCATCGCTCCCACTCGAATCTGGATTCCCAAAAAAAATTCCGACAGTGAATAGTACCCCCCTACTGATGAATAGTACTTTTGCCGGATTCCGAACCTTGGCTCTGATACCAGTTGTTGGGAAATGAATATTATCACTTTATTTCCCTTAAACCAGATTAGTAGGAAAGCGAAAAATAAATGCGGAATAGTAACACGCAATTTGATAAAGGAGTTCGGCCAATTATGCCTACGTCTCCGGAGCTGCTGCAGACTTCTATTAAGGAGCAAAATACACCGTGTTTACAAACACTCACACCTCACACCCAATTATCCCCAAGAATTTTAACAGAAATTCTTTTAAAGAAATTCCCTAATAGACGTGATCAAGAGCACAAAAATTACTTGACTTAATTTTTGCTTGACCCGCTCTGATTTTCCTCTCTATTAATTTTCTTTCTATTCTCTCTAATTTTCTCTCATACATAACAATGGCCAAATGGTCATTTATATAAAAAAATTATAACATGTGAATATAATAGTTGGTGAGATTTGTCAAACGTTAAATATCTCTTTTACCTAAGTTAGGCACCTCCATTTTTTACCACAATCACTTAAGTTAGGCACCTCCATTTTTTACCACAATCACTTAAGTTAGGCACCTTCATTTTTAACATTTTATTAACAAGCCTCTACCTTATGTTTGACAACTGAATTTAGCTGCACTCTAATCACCATGACTCCAATAAATTCTTGGGCACATATAAAAATCATATGAGGGGACATTTACCAATTCATTGTTCCTCCGATCCATGAGAAACTTTCCTATGCAGAGCAGAAATTTAAGATCATCTAAGAAAAATGAAATAGGGATCCCCCTCAGGTTGATCCAAATTCACAACCATACCCCAAAATCCATCTTGGCCTCTCTCAATTGTTGCTCTATATATTGAACCTATCTAGCAATCATGAAAAACAATTTTCAAATCTAATTGAGCAATGAACTTATTCTTCATTTGATATTACACTACAATATACAAAGCACTTATTGGATTAAATGTGCCTAACATCAAGGCGTTAACCTATGTCCTCAAGAAATTCTTTGAACCCAAAAACTGAAAATGCACTGTACTAAGTACAATAAATTCTCACTCAACTATATTGCATCATTTAAAAAAAAAAAAGAGTTACAGATAATAATGAAAGCATGCTTAACGGCAAAATATTGTCAAAAATTACCCAGTGATCAACATCCTATATAAAATCAAAAGTCCAAGTTCAAAAAAATTCACAAGCATCAATAAAAAGAAAAACCCCAAGTTCAAAGAGATAAGATTAAAATTTTAAAGAAGCAAGGTGTCAAACCCCAGGCAACTGTGCACTCCTCGCTCGTAGCACTCGCTTGATTCGCTTGGCACTCGATGCCTAGCCATACCAAATATATACCACAATCAAATCACCAAAATCCAATTATATATTTATAATGATATATAAATCATACAATAAAAAAAAACAGAGAAAGGAAATCGAAAAAGAACGTATGACTCACAGAGATCCATAATATGGTTCCTACAAATTGCACAGTTATCCACAACTATATCTGTAAATCATCAAATACGAATTAATTTCATAAATGAAACCGAGATGATAAATTTGAATTTAAGTGAATTCGAAATTAGGGTTTTAGAGGTGTAGACACATACCCCAAGCCCAAAGGGCGACAGCATTCCACTTCTTAATTTCGAATCGCTTGGGTTTCTTGGTAGAGGATGACGGTCCGGCGGCAATGTAACTGAGCTCGCCGGCTGGGACCATGGTAACGTCTGTATCCATCGCGATTCTAATACGGAAGGGTCGAATAGGGTTCTTTTCAGAGAGAGAAGCGAGCTTTGCGACTCGAAAGAAGCGAAAATGTGAGGGGTAATACGGGAATTCTAAAATTTAATGTTTAAATATCAAAAAGGAAAAACTTTTGTTGGAAGTTTCAATCATTTTTGCAATAATAAAATTGGTAAAATCAAAACTGGCTCAGAATTAAATTTAGTTAATAAAAATAATACTTCATCTAACCACCAATACTTAATTTGATTATCAAAATATTTGTTGATTTTGTTTAAATTTTAAGTTGGAATTTTAAACGTCATCCCTCTTTACATATGAAAACAATATTTAATCACCCTGTTTTTCAATCGTAAATTTTGAGTTCGAATTTTATATAAAATATTTTTAAAATTTTAGAAGAAATATTTTACTTTCATTAATAAATTTATCTGATACAAATTTAAATTATTTTATACTTTTTAAATCATGTGATACCGAATGGTTAAAAAAAAATAATACTTCATTTATCCTATATTATAATTTTATTTTAATATAAAATATATTTTTTAAATATTTTTTAACAAATAGCATAAAAATTTAATATATATTAATTAACTTATTAAAATAATAAATAAATTATAATTTAAAATAAATAAAACGTATATTTATTAATATGAAAAACTGGAGTAATTTTTATTTTTATTTATATAATTAAATTGGACGATATTAAGGAATTCTTTTTTATAGAATAATGCAATATTTGCTAGGGACTTTTACATTTACACTTTATATTAATTGTCTTGTAAACTAGTATAGGATTGTTTGGTAATTACATTATTTTAAAAAACTATAACCTTCATTTATTATATTAATTTTAATTTTTTATTAAAAATTTATTTTTAATTATAATTTTAAAAAATAACAGTAAAAAATAGATTTTTCACATATAATAATTTATATAATATGAATTTTAATTATAATATCTATAACTCTGTCAAGGACTTTTTATTTGAATTTCATTTACTGATTTAAATGGCCAATAAATTAAAATAACTAAATATTTAAAAATCATTTAACATTACGTTATAATTAAAATTTATATTTATTTTAATTAATCATGAAATTTAAATTTTCCCCATCTATTATTTTAAAAAACTTTAATATATCGAGAAAAAAATCCAAATTAATAACGATTATCAAATAATTATGAAGATAAATATACATTTGAATTGAAAATTAAAAATAAATAAGTAAAGTTTGTTGCCAGGAAGACTGTATCAGTAATCTCATGAATCATGATCTTAATTTCTTAATTAAGTACAAATTTTATTCTTAAACATGTTTTCATCATTGCTTGCGTAAAATATTCTATCCAAATCCAAGCATTTTATTTTTATTTTTTCATAAACTTGATGCAATATTTTTGTCAAGTATAATAGTTAATTAAATAAATCCTTAAGGCTACAATTACATTGAATTTTACTAGAGTTCATAAAATTAAAAACTTAGAATTTTATTTATATATTTTTACATAATTTCTACATTTTAATATACCCGTATAAATATGTTTCCTTCATTATTAAAAGAATAGGAAATTATACTATATACACTTCACTTTTTTATTTTTATTTTCAAAAATACCAAATAGTCTTTATATATTTATTTTTGATAAAAGAAGTGAGCAATATTCACAAAAAAAAATCATGAAAAAGCTAAAATTGAAATCCAACTACATACACTATATGAAAATAAAGTATATTTTTAGTATATTAATTAGTTTAGTTTACCTTTAATATACTATATATTAGTTTAGTATATCTCTAAAAATGTGATATTTTTAAAATTTAAAGTTGAAAATTAATATTTTTGAAAAGAAAAAGTAACTATATTAAAAATATTTTTTGAAAAATTCCTTAAAAATTTTAAAAATTGAGAGGTAACATAATACCAAGAAAATAAAAATTAAATTAAAAAAGTTGAAAACTCCCATGTCCCCCCGAGGACTGTTGACCAGGCTTGATTGGAGGCTGGATCAAAGGAGGAGGATCATCTGCCTGCAAGAAATAAGGAAAATATCAGAATAGGATAATTGTAATTAATACTTACCTTGTATAGCTTAGCTTGGAATGATATAATTTGGCATTGTATAATTAGGAAAAAAAAAAGGCAGAAATAAGATATACAATACAATTCTTTTTATCAGATTAACATGGTATCAGAGCAGTGTTCTTGATCCTGGAAATCATAGGTCTGATTCTTGCTCATCATCTACCATTAAAACTTACCCAGAAATACCTTTATCGACCAGAAAACCTTACCAATCAAGTAGCCTGAACCAGAACAAAGATGGCAAATGCAGAAGAGCTAACTTTGCAAATTGCCAATCTGCTTAAAACCAGCACCAGTGGACAGACATCCTAATCAAACTCAGATAATTTGAATTTGGGGATGAAATTGGATGGAGATAATTATCCCCTTTGGGCCCGATTAATGCGTATAGCAATTGGTGGTAGAGGTCGGACTCAACACATCACCGGCCAACCTCCACCACCAGTAGATACAGATCCTCAATTCTCAGTGTGGGAACAGACAGATCTTATGGTATTTTCTTGGCTCATTCAAAACATTGAGCCACGGCTAGTTAACAAAGTTGCAGAGTACCCACGGCAAAGGCACTATGGGATGGCCTCGCAATCACATACGGGAGTGGAACAGATTCCTTGCAGATATATGATCTCCATATGAAAGCCAACAAACAGGTACAGGGGCAACAGAGTTTGGAGGAATAATGGAACGTGATACAAGCAATATGGATGAACATCGATAGGAGACAGCCCAATCCAATGGATTGTTGTGCAAATGGAACCACAAAATATAAAAAAATTGTTCAAGAACATCGATTATATCAATTTTTAGCAGGTCTGGATGAGAGATATGATAATATTCGTAGGGACATCCTAAAAGCATATCATCTACCCTCAGTTGAATCCGCTTACTCCATGGTCCGACGTGAGGCCGCCAGGCTCCAAATAATGAGGCCGGCAACCAACCCAGAAGCGGATTCATCATCCTTGGGCATCGGGACAGGTTTACTCATAAAAGAGCAAGGAGAAAAACCCAGGTATGAACCTGGACCAAACTCAAGCAGGAACAACCAGAGGCGCTCAGATCGGAGATCATCACAGCGCGAGGACAAATCCAATTTGACTTGCAGTCATTGCGGGATGAAAAAACATACCAGGAATACATGCTTTAAATTGGTTGGATTTCCAGAATGGTGGGATGAAACCCACAGAACCCAAGCAACAAATCGAACCGGCAGTGGCAATACTGAAACTGGAGTAGGCATCCTTGAGGTCACCGACATCTCCAGTGGTAGTCATGGCAGCCAGGGAAGCCATGGAAGCCGAACAGAAGGAAGCAGAGGAGAGCAGGCAGTATCGGGAGTGGCGGCCCTAGCAAAGGAGAAAGAGAACACAAAGGGTAAAATGAAAATGGGTTTAGGGTTTGGTTTTAACCCAAGCCCTTTATTGTCAAAACCCACCATGAGCCCAAGAAAGTACAGCCCATGCCCAGACCCAAACCATAAATAAGCCCAATTGAGTCCAGAAGCCCAATTTAGCCCAAAAAATTATCCAAGCCCAATAAATATATCCGAGTCCTATCACACAACCCAAAACACCGAAAAAATGTCAAATTGGATTTTTGATTGTGGAGCTACAGATACCATGACCTATGACCCAGTGGATATTGTTGAACTTAGAAAACCACATCGAACCCATATCCAGTCAGCAAATGGGGAATTATCTGAAGTCCGAGGAGCTGGCACTGTTTCAATAACTCCAACTTTGAATCTCTCAAAATGTCTTTTTGTTCCGTCATTGTCTTGTAAATTGCTCTCAATCAGCCAAGTAACAAAAGAATTGAATTGTGGAGTTTACATGTTTGCCTGTTGCAGGACATTCATACGGGGGCGATCATTGGGCGTGGTACTGAGCGCGGAGGTCTCTACTATGTTGACGAGGTGGCTCAACACGGAACTGCGAAGCTGGCTCATGGGACACCAAACAGGCAAATCTGGCTTTGGCACAGACGTTTAGGTCATCCGTCCTTTCATTATCTTAAAATTTAGTTTCCTACCTTATTTAAGCGTAATGATATGAACTTTACATGTGAAACTTGCATTCTTGCGAAAAACCATAGAGTTTCGTTTGTGTCAAATAATACTAGGGTTAATTCTGTGTTTTCCTTAGTACATTCTGATGTATGGGGCCCAGCTCCAAATACTAATGGTCAATTTCAGTACTTTGTGCTTTTTATTGATGATTTCTCCCTCATGACTTGGGTATATTTCTTGAAACATAAATATGAGGTTCCGGAAAAATTCTTTGCTTTTTATAATATGGTCCTCACACAATTCAACAAAAAAATCCAAGCCTTACGGTCTGATAATGGGGGGAGTATGTTAATCATTCCATGAAAAATATTTTCACTGAAAAAGGTATCATCCATCAGACCACATGCCCCAATACACCCCAACAAAATGGAGTTGCAGAAAGAAAAAACTGTTTTCTCTTAGAAATGACCCGATCTCTAATGTTTGAAGCCCATGTACTTAAAACTTTTTGGCCTGAGGTGATTGCTACCTCCGTCTACCTTACCAACCGACTCCCTACAAAAATCCTAGAACATCAAACACCTCTACAAATTCTTCAAACCCAGACAGATATATCACCAGTTCTAGCCCTTCCTCCGAGAGTCTTTGGCTGCACTGTTTATGTTCATATTCCCAAGCATGAGCGGAATAAATTTGACCCGTGTGCCCGAAAATGTGTCTTTATTGGGTATGGAATACACCAAAAGGGGTATAGATGCTATGATCCTCAAACCCGTCGTATTCATGTCACCATGGATTGTGATTTCCTTGAATCTGAATTTTACTATACCCACCAATCTAGTCGTCAGGGGGAGATTCAAAATGACTCCATAGCTTGGTTAGATAGCCTAAGTGTCACAGATGGCGTCCCAACAGAGCCTTGCTCCAGTACCACCGAGTCACCTTCAGACAGGGAACAGATCGACGAGCCTGGAACATATCCCAATGGTACACCCTCTATGGAGGTTCTTCAAGAGGAACCTGAAACGGAAGCAACAGAGGGATATGTTCTACCACCAAGAACTACTCAAGGAGTACCACCCAGGAGATACTCACCAGAACATGTGTCTCGATGTTCTAAATATCCAGTGGGCAATGTTGTCAGGGGGAATATGTCTGAGGCTGCGAAGGTGTTTGCCACTACATTGTGTACAGAACCACTGCCCAAAACTGCAGAAGAGGCAAAACAGGAAATTAAATGGTGGAAAGCTATGAAGATTGAGATGGAGGCACTAGAGAAAAATGGCACATGGGAAAAATGTACACTTCCAGCAGGTAAACACCCAGTTGGGTGTAAATGGGTATTTACTATCAAACATAAAGCTGATGGAACAATTGAACGCTACAAGGCTAGGCTCGTTGCTAAAGGATACACATAGACCTGTGGCATTGATTATTCAGAAACATTCTCTCCAGTTGCCAAGATTGATACAATCCGAATTCTATTCTCAGTTGCAGTGAATCAAAATTGGCCTCTTCGCCAGTTTGATGTAAAAAACGCCTTCCTTCATGGAGATCTTCACGAAGAAGTTTATATGGAAGCGCCTCCAAGTTTTCGGGATGACTTTCAAAGAAATGAAGTATGCAGGTTAAAAAAGACGCTATATGGGTTGAAGCAGTCAACTCGAGCATGGTTTGGAAGATTTACCATAGCCATGAAAAAATATGGGTACAGACAAAGCAATGCAGATCATACCTTATTCCTAAAGAAACAAAGCAACCTTATTACCTGTTTAATCATATATGTGGATGATATGATCGTAACAGGGAGTGACTCAGAAGAAATGACACAATTAAGGAGGAGCTTGTTTTCTGAATTTGAAATGAAGGATTTGGGAGGGCTTAAATATTTTTTAGGAATTGAGGTACTAAGGTCACGAAGAGGCATCTTTATATCCCAAAGGAAATACATTCTTGATCTTTTAGCAAAAATGGGATTGGTTGACTGTAAACCTGCAGAAACACCTATGGTAGTAAATCATGGGCTTCAGATCATAGAAGGAGCAGCTTTGACAGACAAGGAGAGATATCAAAGGCTTGTTGGAAAGTTGATCTACTTAGCACACACAAGGCCTGACTTTGCATATGCGGTAGGTGTTGTGAGTCAATTCATGCATCAACCACAGGAGGATCATATGGAGGCAGCATTGAGAATTGTTCGATATCTAAAGGGGACTTCTGGAAGAGGAAATATGTTTGAAAGAAATGGGCACTTAGATATCGAGGTTTATACTGATGCAGACTGGGCTGGTAACCCAAATGATCGAAGATCCACTTCAGGGTATTTTACTCTAGTTGGAAGAAATCTAGTGACTTGGAGAAGTAAGAAGCAAAAGGTTGTGGCCTTGTCCAATGCAGAAGCTGAATTCCGAGGAATAGCAAAAGGCTTGACCGAAATCTTGTGGGTAAAAAAATTAATGACTGAAATTGGTTTTGCACCAAGACTCCCTTGCATACTGAAGTGTGACAACAAAGCTGCAATAAGTATCTCTGAGAACCCAGTTCAACATGACAGAACTAAGCATGTGGAAGTAGATCGACACTTTATTAAAGAAAAGCTCGAAGAAGGCATAGTGGAGTTACCCTTTATTCGATCAGAAGACCAATTGGCGGATATTTTAACTAAGGCAGTCACCGGAAGAATATTTGGTTCAGTATTAGCCAAGTTGGGTATTGGTGATCCCACTACACAACTTGAGGGGGAGTGTTGACCAGGCTTGATTGGAGGCTGGATCAAAGGAGGAGGATCATCTGCCTGCAAGAAATAAGGAGCAATATCAGAATAAGATAATTGTAATTAATACTTACCTTGTATAGCTTAGCTTGGAATGATATAATTTGGCATTGTATAATTAGGAAAAAAAAAGACAGAAATGAGATATACAATACAATTCTTTTTATCAGATTAATAGGGACTTGATCAAAAATTAAGTTATCATCCCCACAATTTTCCCAAGTACCCAAAGATACCTTTGTCTCTATATAGTCAACTCTACCTCTTATATATACATATATATGTGATTAAATCTCTTATTATTTTTATTTCTCAGAACATCCTCCACTCCTCCACCATACTCTCATGGCATCTCGTCTAGCAGAACATGATGAAACCTCCACTCAAACCCATCTCACCACCGCCTTCCGGTGGCCGATTACTCGCCGAAGAATTTTGCTATGGAGGCGAAAACTATCGTCGGTGAGATTAGGAGGGAGAAAGAGTACTAGAAGGGGATTTTTTTTATTGAGTGCTAAGGAAGGTGAAGCTAAGGTGGCTAAAATTACAGTATATATGTATGTTAAGAAAGCTTAAAGAATATTATGGCAAATTGATAAAATATGTAATGGAAGGTGGAGCTACTATTGAGTGTTATCAACAATGGCTTGTAATGGAGGCTAGTTTTGCTGTTCCTGTTATGGGTATTTCTTTCTCTAGCTATCCTTCCATGCTTGGATCAGATCATCCTCGATCCATTTTCATGTAATAATTTCAAGTTTTCTTTGTTTTCGAGTTCATTTATGTTTCTTCTTCTTCTTCTTCTTCTTCTTCTTCTTCTTCTTCTTCTTCTATTTTATTTAAGTTTATTTGAATGAATATAAGAAGAAATGAATATGTGAAAAGAAATTTTCATTGAAATTTGTTCTATGGTAGGAAAATGTTTATGAAAATTTGAGAACCGAGAATCTATTAAGTAATTGAAGGCGATTAGAGTTGTTATTTCTTTTCAGTGTTAATCATTTAGTATCTTACAAGAAAAATTACAGATTAATCTAAATTTGCTTCGAATAATTTCATTAAAGAGTTAAGGGCTTTACATTCAGAACTAGAATTTAAGAATTATAAACAAAGAAGAAAAAAAAAACTCAACAATCCCATTCCACCCCCTTAGTATTTTTATATCTTATCTTGTAATCTTAATTATTCTTTAATATTTCTTACAAGTTCTTGGAAATGAAGTAAATATAATTAATTAAAACTTATTATAGAATGGAGTCATATGTTGAGTAAATTAACTGATCTATGAATTAAGGCTAAAATATATAGGTGAAGTGTCATTGGCATTGAATTATTTTTGGTAAATTTTGAATTAAGACTAAAATATATGTTTTCTTTTTGTAATTATTTATTCTCAGGGGGCAAGTTTGATTGTTTTGATGCATGTAACAATTTAAAAAGATATATTAACTTATTGTAATTAATTAAATTCATAAGCATTTAACTAATTGACTAATTACGTGCTGTTGAAGGTTACAGCAGAGATTATCAAATTCAATATAGTTTAATAAGAATAGGTAATAAGCCAATTTTATATATCTGTATATAGTACAATATATATATAATTATATTGTTAATCGTCATTCTAATTAATAAGTTGTGTCAAAATGCTTAAATTTTTCCTCACTAATTCATAAATTAATTATTTTAAGTAAATTAATTGCATTGTGGAATATCTCTGTTATTATATGTGCTAAAATTGAATATTTTTTTAAGTATAAATATGGGCGAATTAAGGGAAAATGGATTTAAATATATTACTTAAGAAAATATGTATTTATATCACTTATTGCCAGAATATATTTCAGTATTTATTCTAATCCAAAAACTTACTACTTTTATAATTCTAAATTTAATAATAAGATATATATATATATATAATAGCAACTAAGTTGAAATAATTTTAATAAAACACCTAACTATGGAATAAGGACATTTAACAAACATGCAAAAAAGACAAGAAATCTCATGTGATAACTATTGAAATTAAAATATATCAAAATAATAGATCTAAATTACACATGCCTTCTCATGAGTTTGAGATCCATATATATATATATATATATATAACTGGTATCAGAGCCATCTTCTTTTAGGGGCGGTAGTAGATAGATATAGAACTATTTTCATAGTTAAATTTTTTATTTATAGATCTAGACGTGGATTTAGTATTGTCTAGAAATTGGATATGCAGTAAGACCCGTATCAGCCGATAGATAGGCGTTTAGGATAGTAAGTCAGTGGTCGCTTCCAAAAACCAACATTAATAAACTTTAAAATCTATTTTTCAAATATTTAAAGATGGAGCCATTTCTATGTAAATCTGCTAGTACAACTAAATTAGATAGTTATGAGTCATCAGAAGTTAAAAGAATTGTAAACAGAAATGAAGTAATTTCAGAGGACTTTAATAAAGCAATTGACAACTGGGTAATGCCTAACATAGATAAAAAACAGATTTATAAAATTTTCAAATTAAATATATTTAAAAATGATTATATAATTAAAGCTGAAGAAATGGACGTACAGTTAAGTAAACCCTTTGAAAAAATAACTTTACTTTCTGTAGAATCAATAAAGCATCATAAAAATAAAAAATACAAATATATACATATAGGACTAGTACAAATAGGAATAAAATCTTTAACTATGGAAGGATTAAATACTAGTATTCTGGCAGTAGTCAGAGACGCTAGCTTTGTAAATTTTAATGACTCACTGTTAGGAACTATAGAGATCAGTCTGAGTAGTGGACCTATCTCATTTGACTGTTTCCCTAATATAACAATATCTTTAAATGATCCAAATATATTAAAGGGTGTAGTATTAGAAATTAAAACACATAATTATAAAATGCTTGAAGGATCTATTCCTGTAGCATTAATGTATAAAATAAAGTATAAAGTAATGGTATCTACCTTTGCTACGAAATATATAATGCAACCTAAATTAGGAGAAACTAAATTTTTACAAAAAGACTTAAGTAAAGCTAATACAGTAATCCCTAGACTATTCAGTGGAAATATATTAATCTCCCTTATGAATGAGTCTTAGAGGATGCTGTTCTTCTTCCTGAACCAAAGACTATAGTAAAGCCCAATATAGAACTCAGTAAAATAGAACAGTATGAAGACGGTAAAGTTAAATTAAAATTTAGTAGACATAGTATAAGCAGTTGGTATTCAAACTCTTCCTCCTTTGTTTCAACAGTAGACATAGGTAGAGCTTCACAATTACCTTCTGTTATATATGTCTCATATAAAAAAAATGAACCTAAACCTATATTGCAAACTGTAGTAAAATCTAGGTATTCTACCTCAGATATACCTGAATCAAGTAATAAATTAAAAGGTGTAGACTATAGTACAACGGTACCACACCTAGACTACAATCCAACAGGAACTATGAACCCTTTAGAGTCAAACCCTAACTATAATCAACCACAAAATATAGAACAGTTTCCTTCTCCACCTATGTCACTTACAACTTTCTTTATGACAGAAAATGTAGCAAACATAGATAGAGAATTAAATGTAATTAATAAAAAATTTATTTTTAATTATGATAAGTTAGATAAAGAATCAACAGCAGTAAAAAATAGAGATAAATTAAAAAATGTAATAAATAAAGTAAAAGATTTAGAATTAGTTAAAGAGGAATATATTAGTTTTATACAATATTATGAAGTCAATGTGAAATTCTTTGATTGGTTTAAAAGAATTTATAGGGGAAAACTTAAAGCAGAAAAATTAATAAATTCAGTAATTATTAGGAATAAAGATACAGAATGAAAAGTAAATGATAAAATAATGCAGAGTGAACATTCACCTAGAGCGTCAAGTATATTCCTATATGGAGATAGAGAAATACAAATAACACCATTTAAAACAGTATCAGAAAATGATCCGAATAAAAAAATATTAAAGCAAAATAATTTCAGTAATACACATTTATTAAGTATAGGATAACAGTTAAATATAATAGAAGGTTCTATTAAAGAAAGCAAAATAGTAAAAGTTGAAAAAGATATCAAAGATAAAAAACTTAAGTCCCATGTTTTTAAACCTTTTGAAGTTTCTAAGACATGACAAAAAGAAATCAAATCTAAAGATTCTGATTTTGTAAAAGTAATTAAAGAACAATTAAGTAAAATTGACTCTTTTTCTAGGTTAAAACAAGTAGTCCAAGAAACACCCCAATCTAAAGTTTCTAAAACTATTAGTGTAGTAACTCAAGAACATGAATCAGAATCAGTTGAAGAATCTCAACCCGAATCTGAAGATCTTGAAAATTTTAGTAAAGCTATAGAGCCACAAATAAATCGTATTACATTTAATCAGTCTGTAGTATCTAGTATGTCTACCCCAGACTTAAGTATTACAAATAAACCTAATACCTTAGTACAATATAAATATAATGCCTCTTCAGTTTGTGAATGGAACATTGATAGCCTACCAGAATACAACATTCTGAGTCTTCTACAGTAGATGACAATGGCTGTCAATGCTTATAGAACCCAGACAGAAACTTCAGATAAAACTATAGTTGAACTCCTTATAGCTAGCTTTACAGGCCAACTAAAAGGTTGGTGGGATAACCATCTCACTGATGAACAACATTTAGAAATTTTAATTACCATAAAAACTTATGAAGATGGTATACCCATATTAAATGAGTTTGGTGATACTATTTAGGATGCAGTTACAACACTAATCTTAACTATATCACTTCACTTTATAGGGGACCATACTCGCTTAAAGGATAAAAATGCTGAATTACTAAATAATCTTAGGTGTAAGAAACTTAGTTACTTTCAGTTTTATAAAATAATTTTTCTGACTAGGATAATGCTTAGAGAATATTCCAACCAGGCTTTCTGGAAGGAAAAGTTTTTAGCATGATTGCCCTTTTTCCTATGAGAGAAAGTTAGAAATCATATAAAATAGGAGTATGAAAATCATATTTCTTATGACCTATTAACTTATGGACAATTGTTTAGTATAGCTCAAAAAGAATGATTAAAACTTTATCAAGACATAAAGCTTCAAAAATCATTAAAATATGAAATGAGAAAAACTAAACAAGAACTAGGTTTTTTCTGTAAACAATTTGATTATAGTATAACACAAAAACATAAAGACTGCGGTGGACAGTGTTATACTACAAAATATAAAAAACCTTATAAAAAAATATCATAAAAAGAATTATAAGAAAAAATTTGATAAAGATAATTATTATAGAAAACATAAGCCTTACAAAACTTATAAATATAGAAAACCTAATAGAAAAATATATAAACAGAAAGATAACAAATTTACATCATATAAAGATTTAACATGTTATAAATGTGGAAGAAAATGTCACACATCAAGATTTTGTAAATTTGATAAAAAATTACAAGAATTAGATTTAGAAGAAATATTTAAAATTCATGAATTATATTTAGACTATTCAGATTCTGAAGATTATTCATACTCTAAGACCATAAATCAAATAGATGATATAGGAACAGAAACTAATGCTGAATATAGTAGTAAATCAATAAATGTATTAACTAAAGAACAAGAATCTATATTAGAAGCAATAAAATATATTAGTGATCCTAAAATTCAAGAAAAATTCTTAAATAAAATATTAGGAGATAAAAATGATAAACCTAAACATTCACTATTACCCAGTATTAGTAAATAGACATATGATTTAACTACAATATTAAATAAAAATAAAATAATAAAGAACAAACCTAACATAAATGACTTACAGAAGAAAATTGAAGAAATAAAATTAGAATTAAAAGAATTAAAAAATAAACAAGAACATGATTCACAAATAATAAAGTCTTTATTAAATTCAACTTCTTCTAATGAAGAAGGAGAAGAATATATTGAACAGATAATTAGTAAAGAAGAAACTAATAATAATAATAATGAAATTAGTTTAATAAGTAAAAAAAAATTTCTGATAATTTAATTTTTATGTTATATGAAATAACATCAAGAAAATATTTAATAAAGATAAGACTAAAATTCTCAAATAATTATAATATAGAAACTATAGCCTTATTTGATACATGAGTTGACCTAAATTACATTAAACCTAATTTAGTGCCTAAAAGATTTTGGCAGGAAACTAAAAAAAGTTTATCTGCTGCAAATAAATCTAAATTAAATATACTTGGTAAAACAGAAGCATCAATAATACATAAAAATTTATAAATAAAAAATATATTTATTTTAATCAATATTCATCATATGGTAATTTTAAAAATATCATTTATGTATTTAATTACACCTTATTTTGTAAATAATGATATTATAAGTTTTAAAGTTAAAAATCAAAAGATAATTTTTTTATTTTTGGAAAAACCAAAAAAGAGAAATTTAAATCTTTTAAAGGGACATTCAATAAATGAATTACAAATAAATGCTCTTATAAAGGCAATGTCTGAACAACTTTGTAATTTAAAAAATAATTATCATCTACAGAAAATAAATGAACAATTAAATAATAGATTTATACAATATAAAATTAATAAATTAAAATTACAGATAGAAAAGGACTTATGTGATGATATTCAAAATGCATTTTAGAATAAAAAGCAACATATGGTTGGCTTACCATATGAAATAGGCTTTGATGAAAAGTTTATTGCAACTAAAGCTCGGCCCATTCAAATGGTGCCTAATATGATTGAATTTTATAAAAAAAAATAAATGATTAAGAAAATAAAGGATTAATTACAGAGTCTAGAAGCTCTTGGTCTTGTGCTGGATTTTATGTGAACAAGGCTTCTGAGATAGAAATAGGAGCATCTAGATTAGTAATAAATTATAAACTCTTAAATAAAGCTTTAAAATGGATTGGTATCCTATTTCAAATAAAAAAGATATGTTAGGAATATTATAGAAAGCTAATATTTTTAGTAAATTTGATATGAAATCAGGATTTTGGCAAATTCAAATTAACCCTAAAGATAGGTATAAGACTGCATTCACTGTTCCATTTGGATAGTACGAGTGGAATGTTATGCCTTTTAGTTTAAAGAATGCACCCTCTAAGTTTCAGAGAGTGATGAATAATATTTTTAATTCATATACTAAATTTTGTATAGAATACACTGATGATGTATTAATATATTCTACAACTATAGATGAACATTTTAAATATTTAAAGACATTTTTTATAGTAATTAAACATAACGGATTAGTATTAAGTAAAACTAAAATGTCTCTGTTTCAGACTAAGATTAGGTTCTTAGGACACTATATAGAACAGGGAATTATAGAACCTATAGAAAGAAACTTAGCCTTTGGAGATAAGTTTCTTAATCAGATTATTAATAAAACTCAAATACAAAGATTTTTAGGTTGTTTAAATTACGTTATAGAATTTTTTTTTTCCCAACCTAAATAGGACTATAAAACTATTACATGATAGACTAAAGAAAAATCCAAGCCCATAGACTGAAGTCCATTCTGGTATAATTAGACTGGTCAAAGCCCTAGTTAAAACTATTCATCGCCTACATATAGCTGATCCATTAGCTTCTAAGATAGTAGAAACTGATGCATCAGATATAGGTTTTAGTGGAATTTTAAAGCAGGTTAAAGAAAGTAAAGAAACCATAGTCCAGTTCTATTCAGGACATTGAAGTCCAACCAAATTAAACTATTCTACCATAAAGAAAGAAATTTTGAGTATAGTTTTATGTATTTCAAAATTTCAATCAGATTTATTAAATCAAAAGTTTTTATTTAGAATTGATTGTAAAAGTGCTAAAGATGTTTTACAAAAAGATGTTAAAAACCTTGTCTCAAAATAATTTTTTGCTAGGTGGCAAGCTATTTTAAGTATATTTGATTTTGATATTGAATTTATTAAAGGAGAGAATAATAATTTAACTGACTTCCTTACTCGTGAATTCCTTCTCAGGAATCATGGGGAAAAACAAAAAGAAGATGGCCAATAAGGTTAAAGAAATCCTAAAGGAAGATTCTCTTAAAGCCCTATCTGATCATTCAGATAATATAGCAAACTCTAAACCAATAAAATCTTGAGCTGATGTGGTCCAAGAAGAAGATAATAAAGCAAAGATGGATCTTTGGGTCTCTCAGCTGGCCCAATCACCCGAAATCCTTAAAGCACTCTCAAAGATGGGCTTCCCTTCTCCTAAAGCCCAGGGTAATAATTTTATTATCCCTTTTAAAGTAGAGTTAGGACAGTCTTCTAAAACTCTAACTCAAAATGTTTCTAAAGATGAGTTGGTTGTTTCAAACCCATCAACTCAAATTATTTCTTTGAATTTTCCATTAAAACAAAAAGCTTTATGGCATAATAAAAATTTTTAGTTTACAGAATTAATTATTGAAAATGGGCTTGCTCAGCAAAATTCATGGTCTGTAATTGAGTATGTCTATCCTAAAAATTAGTTTTTAAACCAAAAGAGTTTTCAAAAACCCAAGAATATTATCTTAATGTTCTTGTGGTTTCTAATTCTTTGTTTCTAAAGCATAACTATAGTCAGCAGGATAAGGCTGTCATAGCATATTATTCTTTTAAAATAAAGAAAATTCTCCATCCTTCTGAATGGGGAAGACCTCTGCATGTTTCTGTGTAATTTAAAACTATTTTTTCTAAAACTCATTGTCCTTCCTATAGTTATTGAGATTATACAGATGCCTGGACTAAAGCCCTCCCTGAAAAAATTTATTTCTGGCTTATCTATTTTGATACCAATATAAAGACAAACAACCTCCCTTTCTGGGTCGTTGATTGGTGGCATTACTGTGGATGTGATGATCAATCACTACCACAAGATGTACAATTAGCCTACCAATATTATAGAGCTTATCTAAACCCTACTCCATATGAGAAGAAATTTTCTCCTCTTATTCTCTTTTGTCTAACTTTCAGTATACCTTGGGTATATCAGTAGTTTTTTGATACTTCTATTCAGTTAGATACCAATATCCCTGTTGTATTGAGAAAAGCAAAAGTCAAGTGGTGGACTGTCTTTCGCAATTCTACCACTGAGGAAACAGTAAAGCAATGGCTCTTAAAGAGAAATCATGGTGGCTTTGACCCAAAACTATCAGTCTCTTTTGGAGCTCAAATAGCCCATAATACAACCCTTCTTGCAGCTGCCAAGACTGCAGAAGAATATAGAGCCTTGATGGAACAGATGGTTGGATCTCTTCCTTCCATCTCTGAGCCCATCAAGCCCAGCAGAACCAGCTCTGCTGAATCCTCAAATAAAGCTCAATCCAAAAGATCTAAAGTTTCATCCAGAATAAAAAAATCTCCTTCATCTTCTTCGGATACCTCCACCTCATTTATGACGTCATCTTCCACTGAGACATCAGACTTAGATTATTGCCCCAGCAATGAAGATGATTGTTATGAGATTTTGTCCCCCATTAAAATAAAAAGTAAAAAAGAAAAAATAAAGAAAAAGAAAAAATAAAGAAAGAAAGAAAAATAAATGAATCTGACTCAGATACAACATAGTAAAGGCAGAAGAAACCTTATTTCTTCGTTAAAGTCAATAAAAGCGGTGCCCACTGACAGAATACTGTTTATCAATAGTATTTACCAGAGGAAAACCAACAATAAAGTCAGAAGAACTGATCATCCACAGTAAAGCAAATAGTACCTCCGACAAGGTACTATTCTTCTACAGTTTCAGACGCGTGAAGGTACAGTAAAAGAAAAATAGTAGCAACAGTATACTATTCATCCACATTACCAAACATGTGACGAGAAAAGTGTAAAGTTAAAGCCTCTATCTATATTAAGGAGCCTATTCTGAAGCTAAAAGAGGATTCGAAACCTCTCTTCTTCACACAGAAGACATTGAAGAACCTTCAAGCTTTAGTTATATCTTTCCATTTCCCTTTCTTTCTTCACTTAAAATTTCTTTCATCTCTATCCCCAACACTATTAATTCTCTTATAAGTTAATTATATTAAAGCTTGGATTTCATACTTTAAAGTTTTATTTTGTATAAGTATGCTATGCACTTGCAACGAAAGTTGATCTGGTGTATCAAAAATCTGTAAAGTTTTATTTTCTTTATATCTTATTAGTATAAGCTGGACACCCGGTTGTAATGATTACTGGCTGAGAGCAGGATTTATAAGCTTGTGGTACCTATTATAACGAAAGACATTATATTAATAATTGATTTTTAATATTGTATTTTCTTTAAAGATTATATATAAAGTTATATATTCTTTTAATTATGTTCTTTAAATTTATTTACTTCACTTATTTATTTATATGTTTTTAATTTATTTCGTTAATATATTTTAATACAGTCTTTTACATTTATTTATAATTAATGTTTATTTATTTTTTAGCGATTTTATTATCTGTCTAAATCTAAGTGTGGGGCTTATGTCTGATTGTTCGTTGCTTTGATTAAAGCTTGTAAAATTAGTTTTTTGCTATAAGATCCTTTTAATTTTTGCTGGTATATATCATGCAAAACAAAAAAAATTAAAAAGAAATTGGAAATCAAATTAATTTATATATATATATATAATTGGTATTGTTAATTAATTATATAAATATATGATGTGTAAAGATTATTGAATTTGTCATGTTGTATAAAATAAAACAAAATTACTGAGAATATGAGTTTGTTTGATTTGTATCTTAGCTTTCCATAACTAAAACAATATAATATATATACCTGAATGACCTGTATTAATCACAATCATTTAATTATCCTATTTTTTTAATCAACTTATAAATTTATCATATTCATATAATATATATATAATTTATTATTAGTTCATTATAAAATTTTTATAAATTTATTATATATTTTTATAAAATAATTAAAAAATCTTGTTGAAAAATAAAAATATTAAAAAAATAATAAACAATGTAATTTTCTCTCTTTAAAATATTAGGACATTTACGTAATTATATAAAATAAATAAATTTTATTACAAAAATACTTTAAAAGTTAAAAATATTTATATTTTTATTAAAAAAAATTAGTATAAAATTTTAAAAATACATCATTCCTTAATAAAATATCATTTTCCCTTACCTGCCGATTGACTCAAACTGTTGGAAGAGAATTTGTAAGACTTATGATACACATATGGGCCTCTTCTCCATACAAGATGGCATTGTCATATGGAAAGGAAACTCTTTGGGCCTTTTTCGTTTTAAAGAAGCTTATGATACTATTCGCCCGAAGCAAGGAAAATCAATGATTTATGGTTCCATATGGGATAGCAGGATTCCTTTTAAAATCTCCATCTTCTCTTGGAAATTGCTGAACTTATCTCTGCCGCTCCCATCGAAATTGCAACAAATTGGAGTGAATTTAGCTTCTTATTGCCCATTTTGCTTCAACGGTCCAGGTTCCTATGATCATCTTTTTTACCAGTGTGCTTCGGTCAAAAAGCTATGGAATTACTATGGTTCCTTTTTGCTTAGTTTTCCAAATCATCAAAGTACAACTCTACGTGGAGAGCTTATGAAATGGTGGATTAAGACCTCTTTAAACAACCTTCGAAGCAAGCTTTGTAAGTTAGTGCCTCAACTCATTCTCTACTATACTTGGACTGCTTACTGTAAATGTTTGTGGGGTGGCGAATCCTTTTTCCAGTATAGCATAGATTTGCAGATTCGAAGATTTTTTATGGATTGGGGAATTGCTATATCCGGCCTTAAATTTGCTAGACCCCTTCTTGACTTTGCAGATTTCTTGCCAATCCAAATTGGTGTTAAACAGCCGAAGCCAAAACTTGTTTCTTGGAGGAAGCCGAAAGCTGGTGCTATTAAACTCAACATTGATGCCTCCTATACATCTTCTATGTCTTCTGGTGGAGCTATACTAAGAGACTGCAATGGAAATTTTTTATGTGCTACTGCTTTCCTATTGCAAGCCAACTGTTCCATTTCTGTGGAATTGAAGGCCATTCACTTTGGTGTACAATGGGCGAAAGATATAGGCTATACAAAGATGGAAATAGAAACTGATGCTACTCAAGTTCTATCTATTCTGGATAACACTTACAGCTATCACTTGCCTTTCTTTCAAGAGCTCAAACAGCTCCTTCATGGTTCTAAGCTTCATAGCGTCTTCAGGGAATGCAATAAAGCGGCTCATTTTTTAGCTTACTATAGTAGAGTTAATTGTGTTACTAGAAATTTCAATTCTTTTCTAACTCTGCCTAACTTTATTAAAGGCATTGTATTGACTGATTCCAGGACTTTGTCCTATTTTAGATATTAATATTATTACCCGGTGGTCCCGCCCACCTTCATTAAAAAAAAATTAATATTTTACTTCAATTTTTTTTTCAAACTTCACTATTAAATAAAAAATTCTAATAAAATAATAAAAATTAATATTTTAAATTATTTCGATCATGTAAAAATCACAATTTTTTTATAAAAAGAAACAAAATTAATTATAATTATAAAAAATAAATAACACTCAAAAAAATAAAAATAAAATATACAAAAATATATTAATAAAAATTATTAAATTTATTTTAAAATAAATTTTACATATTATATAAATAAAAAAAATCACACATTTTTGTTATATAAATATTATGTAGATGTGTTATAGATATATTATATATGTATTGTAGATTTTGCATATTTATTGTAAATTTTGTAAATATGTTGTAGATGTTGTATCCATATTATATTTTTATTATTTAAATTGTATATATTTTATGTAAAAATTATTGAATGTTACGTGAATATTGTATGAATATTATATGGTGTTTTGAGGATAAAAAATTTAATAAATAAAATTAAATAAATAAAATTAAATAAATTTTAAAAATATTATATAAATGTGTTATAGATTTATTATATATATATTATTGATGTATTATAAATGTGGTATATGTAATTTATATCGTTGAATGTATATTTTATAAATATTATGTATATATTATGTATATGTTATGTATATGTTTATTTTTTGTGTATATTAAAAATATGACAAAGTTTTTTAAAATAAAAAATATAAATAAAATAGAAAAAAATGAAATATAAAAATAAAAATCACCACCACAAAGGTGAATTTTACGAAAAAAAAAAAAAAGAATTTATTGTAGTTTCGTAAATAAAATCTTCCGGCCCGTATAAGTGCATATCCAATGAGGAAATTGCGTATATCCTCTGAAGTTTCACCTCTTAGCCCAAATAATTGATTTAAAACATAGATTTAATTTTCAGCCCATTCATATATTATTTGGGCCATTGAAAGAGATATGTGATGGACTCTAAATATCCATTCAAGCTCAAAATAAATAAAAGAAAATAACACTCTCTACCACATTTTTAAAAATTTTTATTTTTTTACAAAAAAAAATATTTTAATCATTTTATTATAAATTCATAATAAACTTATTATAAATTATGTAAAATTTATAAACGTATTATAAATTTATTGTAAATTAATTATAAATTTATTGTAAACTCTATGTAAACTAATAAGAATATAGTATTTTAGTAAATATTTTATAAATTTTGGTATTTTAATAAATATTTTATAAATATAATATATTTAAAATTATTTTTTATTTTTCTTGTATGTTTTTTTTTCTCAAAAGCCCAATAAATAAACATTGTCTCCTAACCTTTCTGTTCTTTAAATGGTCACGAATTTTGACTAATCCTGTCCATCTTGGCAGACGAGTTGAGTTTTGCAAGTAATCGTTGAGTCGAGTCAGGTCAAAATAACTACCCAGGACTTGACTGATTTTGGAATTTAATATATTTTATATTAATTTGATGGAAAATTTAAATATGAGAAACTCAATCCCTAACTAATATTAATTAACAAATTTCAATTACTATCGTATAAATCAATGAATTTAGCCAATCATTGAAAATAGATAAATAAATCTTGACTTATTTGCAGTTAAATTGGAAATAAAATTTATAACTAAAATATAAATGTAATGGCAAACTTAGTTTAGTGATAATTCATTTTTGAAATGTGGATACACTTATAAAAACTAAATAAAATGTGATATCCATTGTATTTTATTATATGGGATTTTTCTTGGAGAGAAAAAGCATTACTACATCTCAATATTCTTCATAGGCTTTTTTACAAAATTGACAAAATAAATTATAAAATTATAAAAAATATCACAGTTTCAAAATATATTCAAATCTATGATTATTTTATAAATTTATCATATTCGTATAGTTTATTATAAATTTATTATATACATAATAAAAATTTATTATAAATTTATTATACGTTATTATCAAACAGCCAACATAAAAATAGTATGATAAAAATAGAAAAATATTAATCAAATAGCAAAATATGTTAATTCTGCAAACTAATTCCTTTTTAACATTAATTTGGATCTAATTATCAATGGCGGAAGCAGGTGAGATCGAGTGGGGACAAACGACTCTCCCTCGCCGATGCCCACTGCACATATAGATAGATTTTACAGTTAGTTCGTTAGTATTTTTGGTGGTCCACTGTCGATTGCAGCCTCTCTTGGATAATTTTTGTAGATAGAGAGGGCTCATTGAAGAAAAGAAAGGAGATAGAACCAGATTAGAAGAGGGAGACGTTGAGCAGCACAGACACCGATCGACCAACGATGTCGATAAAAAAACTACCGACCACCAATTATCCCCCTCAATCCGATGGTAGTTTCACCATTGCTAATCACCATTTATTTTAGGATAACAAATGGTTTCAAATCCATTGAATAAATAATATTAGTATTGCCCACTTTTTTTTTTCTAGCACACGGTAATGCTATTTGATATAAATATATATATATATAATCCCATCCAATAGAAATTGTTTTAATTAATATTTTAAAATGTAATTAGTTGCACTTAATATAGTCTTATTCATCCATCATTTCTTTGATAATCTACCACTAAATAATAAAAAAATATAAATTAATTTTATATCTAAATTTGATTCAATGATACACATTTAAAACGTGATGAGTCTATGCAAATTATTATTCTTGGACCAATTTAGGTTTTTTTTTTTAATAGTTCTTCCACCTCGAATAAATATGATTTGATATAGACAATTAAAAAAATTAAATGATGACGCTTAGTTCAAAAATAAATGTATATACACTTAGAATAATAGATTTATATTTGATTTTTTTTTTCATTTTTTAATAAAATAAAGCTCCCTTGTATGCTAGTGTACATACCTAATATTCTATATATATATATATGTGGAAACCGCTACAGGTGTTCACTTTGTCTTTACATACATTTTAAGAAAATGATTAATAGTGTATTTTTTAAATATACTTAATAATAATATATTAATTTTATACAAATTGTCTCATGTACATTAATTAATTGTACAAATAATAATAAAACAAATAGAATATAATATAGAAAGTGAGTAAATCTTGAACTAAATAAAAAATGAATAGTAATTTGAAATTGAAGATATATTATATACTATTATATCCCAAATTGATTTACTCTTTTTTTTCATCTATTTCAAATTATAATTCATTTACTATTTTAATTATTTTAATAAGTTAGCATGTTAAATTTTTATAATATTATTATTTAATGTTACTTATTAAATATATTTTATGTTAAAATAATAATATAATAAAAAAATATATATTTTTAATAAGAATAAATAATTTTTTTGAAATAAAAATCATCCTATCTATTTTCAGATGGAGTCAATATATAATATTGAATTATACAATTAATTAATTGTTAATTAAAATTTTAATATTTTTAAAAAAAATCTTTCTATTGGATGCCATGCAATTAGATTTTTTTTTTTAATATGGTTTAAAATGGTCCATTATATTATATGGTTCTAGTGAAATAAATGCAATGCAGGATCCGAAATCTATGCACCAAAAGTAAAAAAATCTCCATGACTTGATAATAATGGGAAAATATTAAAGTTTTGAGATATGTGGATATAAATAAAATTGGATATGATATTTACTTTTATATTTATAAGCATATTTCTCTTATGGTTTTTTAAGACAAATTTTAAAAAATGTGAGAATATTATATTACAGTTTTAATGCAATACAAGGTCATCCCAAAAGTTTATTAATTTTAGTATTATTCTCGCATTTAACTTCGGATTTATTATAAGATTGATTGAGTTGATGGGATTCTTATTGGCAGGTGGTGGTAACCAAATGACCAAATTTAACTTTGATCGATTTTTTGAGCACTAAATTTATTAACCAAATCGACTAATTTTTATTTTTTATCAGTTTGATTATTTAACCGTATTAAATTTGTTAATTTTAGTTAATTAATCGAACCAATTGATTTTTTTATTTTATAATAAAAGTTATATTTATAATAAAATATTAATATAACTAAATAACTAAATAAAATTTATTAAAAAACTAAATAAAATATAACTTTATTTTGCAATAAAAAATATATTTATAATAAAAATTTATATAATTAAAGTATTAAGCAAAAAATTAATAAATAACTAACTAATTTTTAAAAATTTTTTATTAATGGTTAACTGATCGAACCAAATCGATTAATAGTTAACCGAACTAAAAAATAAAATTATTTAAATCTTTGATCAAACCGACCGAATAATTATACGCTCGATTAATCGAATTAAATTTTTAGTTGGTTAACCGAATTGTACTTGCCCATACTTATTGGCATTGCAATTTAAATATATAAGAGACAAATATATTTAATCATTGGATTATTTTAGCTTTTTCAATTAGATTTTTTTTTAACGCAAAATATATTCTCATTGATAAATTAAAAAATATATCTGTAAGATATAAATAAAATTATATAATTTTAAAATACACAAGATGTACATAACTAAAAAAGCTACCGGATCTTTTTAAACTTTTTTAATGCAAACAGTGAGTAATGGTAACATACCACGGGTAATTTGGCTTTCAGCAAGATACTCATTTTATCTGTCATTTGTTACCTCCTATATGAAAATGACACTTTCATTAAAGAAAGACAAACTTTTATTAAAGAATGATAAATAACTTTCAATAGAGAATGATTAATAATATCCATTAAAGAAGAAAAACAGCCTTCAAGTAATAAATGATAAGATTTCATATTAAAAATTTAAATTACATTCAGATTTATTTTAAAAAATAAAAAAATATACAAAAATAAGACTTAATTGCTAGATTTTTAGATCTATACTGATCTAAAAATAATTTTAAAAATAAACTCTACAAATAAATATGTAAAATTAAAAAAATAATATTAAAATCTAATAATAGATTACAAATAAATATGAAATGGCTGCCGTCTGTTAATGAACTGACGGCAGCCCCACAATTAAACTACCAATGAGGCTTTTTTTTATATATGTTATATAATGTATAAATCATAAATACATTTAGTTAAATAGATATTCATTTTTTTTTATCTAACTCACAATTGTTGATTCAAACTCTCAAGAAAAATAAAACAGAATTTTTATTGATTAATAGTACAATATTGCAATAGAATTCTCAAATAAACTATTACTTTCTAAAAACAAAAAATCAGCTAACTTTTGCTGCTCAGTTACTGAGAAAAGCATATTGTTCAATATCTGGTATTTCAGAGTGGAGATTTTTTCTTCTTGAGTCTATTTTTCAAGTAAATATTTAAATTAAAAATTACATTTAAAAATAAAAATGTTACAAACTATTAAAATTTGTTGTGAATCAAAAAAATAAGAAAAATATAATTGTACTTTATTTTAAAAATTGTAAAGAATGATCTTTGAGTTCTTTGTTTTTTTTAAGTTTTTTTTTTTCACACGTGATGATTATGTTAAAATATGGAATTGGAAGGAAAGTCATTGGATAAACAACAAATATCAATGAATAAGAACAAAGAGAAATTAGCCAAAAATAAAAGGCCATAGCAACATTGGCGACAAGGAAGGGGACAACTTTATTTTGATTATATTTATGAATAAATAAATTATAAAAATATAAAATCAATAACATTATTTTTTCATAAATAAAGTTAATACTTTAAATTCTTATGTTTCTGAATAATTTAATTTATTTTTTTGAATGACGAGCTTTTTTTTTTCTAATATATTAAATTATACTCATTACATTTCCAGAATTTTAATTTTACTCTAAAGTATTTAATGTTCAATAATATCAATACAAAATTTTAACATTATTTATTAATTTATCATTTATATTTAATGCTATTATCAATAAGTGAGAAAGTTAATATGATATAAATATTGAAGAGAAAGATTATTAATTAAGAGTAAATTGATAACTCTAGTTAGTTTTTTAATATGAGTTAAATATTCTAAAATGATATTTAAATTGAAACATGGAGAGTTTTTATGTTTGGTTTCATGAAAATTAAATTACTTTTTTATACCAATAGAATTTTTTTTAAAAAAAATATCATTAAGCTCTATAATTTGTAATTCTAATAAATGAATTGAAAAACATATACAAACATTCGTAAATTTAGTCTATTAATATCAACAGTGGCAGGGAGGTCATTGCCCTCCCCCTTCACCAATCTTGTGTGTGTATATAAATTAAATATAAATTTATCTATAATTTTTTTTACTTAAAAATTTTACCTCCATCAAATTAATTCTAATTTCAGATTGAATATCGGTGACTGCTTATTTCTTGATTTGATCGTAAATTCAAATTTGATTGTCTTTCCTAATACTTTTATTAATTGTGATTTTGTTGATCAATAACAAGATGTTCGAAGTATATTATGCACATGGCAAAAGTCATAGATTTGAAAAACTATAATCAATGAAAGTAATTAATAATAATGTTAACAAGAAAACTAGGCAAATGGCTTTCTCAATATCTTAAAATGCACCAAAAAAAAAAAAAGAAGATAACTTTTAGTTTTCTTTCTAAAAAAATAATTAAAATTTTTTGATATAAATATTTTGAAAAGAGCAATGTTAAATGTATCAAATTGATCCATATTAAATATATAAATAATGCAAATTTACTTATTTATCAGTGGTTTTGCTTTACTTGTCTTATTATCTATGCTAATTTTTTCTATAATTTATAGTTTTGTTTTTCAAAATTCAATGTCATTAATAATTAGTACTCTTTCATTTTTTCAACAAAAGCAATTAATGCTAATATTATTAAAAAAAATAAAGTAATAATAATTTATTTATTTTTATTTCAATAATAAATTATACTTTGTTAGTTTAATATTGAATATCTTATCTATATAATAAAAATATTTTTCGAAAAAAAAACTTTTTGAGAGATTGAAAATTATAAATTCTTCGCCCATAATATATATTATCTAAACTACACATTTATTTAAAAGAATCAACATTATTGCTTGCTAAATTATTTTTCAAATTTTGAATTATTTTATATATATCTTTTTTTTAAATATAAAACATCTCATGTTGCTAGGTTAAATTTTCTAATAGTTTTGCTTTGGTAAAATCTAAAATTCTGAAAATTAACAATAATTGTATCAAAATTTTAAGCCAAATTTTATTTTAATAAGAGAATTGAAGTTCATTATTTAATCTAGCAGTAAATAATAAAATTTTTGAAAATAATATGAAGTTACTGGTATAACTAATATGATCAAATAATATAAGCGTATACATGTATATATATAAATGATTTTAGGCCATCAAGTATTTTATTTTATATTTTAAGGGCTATCAGAAGAGATAATCATAAATCGTACTGAGTATAAAAGAAGAATTCATATAACCAATTGCAATTGATTTAGAATTAAAATTTTGTTGAGTTGAGTTTTAGTTGAGTTTTAAGTAAGCCTAGTTTATATATGATTTATATATTGATTTAATGATAAAATAATACCTGAAATAAAATAAAATATAAGTATGAAATAAAAGTTAATTATAAATATAAAAGCCATATGAATTTTTTTTTTCATCTATTGATTTAAATATATGAGGTAATAGATGCAAAGTATAGAAAAAAAATATATCTCCAATAATATTTATATTAAGATTTTGACCATTATGATATATACTGTAATATTTTTCATTAAAAGCAAATTATATAAATAAAAATTTAAATTATTTATTTTTTTGGAATTTTGCAAAAATATACTTGGCTCTCTCCATAGTTTCACCTCTGATTTTTTAGTTAATATACCTATTTAGAATATAATTTTTTCAACCCAGGTGAAATTTCATCTGATTATTTCCATTAATCTAGAATGGGTTCCATGAAAATAATGGTGGGTTCCACAAATAATTGAATAAAAGGTCAGTAATGTACAACTCGTACTAGCATTGTGTAGGCCGGTGCGTAAGAGCTAGGCCACAGTTTGGGGTGTGGTGGAACTTCCCGCATAATATCAAATTTCCATTTCTGATTGTTAATTGTAGTTTTCTTACACGTGTGCATCCGTTATTCGTGTTTTCCGGACGGTGTTGAGTTTGGTACATTTGTTTTCATATATTTGACTTTTCTTCGTCAACCCAATTGAAATAATCCACGTCAAATTGCCATAATATGACCTTTTTTTAGTCATCGAATGTAACTATTAAATTTGTTGATAAAAAAAGTAACCATTAAATAATATATTATTTCTTCACATTATTTTTTATTTTGAAAGTTTTTTAAAAAATTAATATTTTTTAATTTATATACAATTAAGTACATTGAGAAATAGTCTTTTATTTCTAATTGATAAGTATTTATTTATTTATCAAAATTATAATTTATTTATTATTTTAATAAATTAACTAATTTATTAAAATTTATTATACTCATATTTAATATTACTTATTAAAATCATTTAATGAGTATATCACATAATAAAATATAGATACAAGAAGAATATTATATGTTTTAATTAAAATAATTAATTTTCTTAATTTTTATCAAATAAAAAAATATTCTCTATAGAGAATGTATTTTGATCCTTTTAAAAAGTGTCATATTAATTTCTTTTAAATAACAATAAACATTTTAATTTTTATTATAATATATTTTATTTTTATTGAAATTTATTATAATTATTTTTTAAAATAATTAATTGATTAATCAACACATTATAAAATTATTATAATAAATTTCAATAAAAATAAAACACATCTTAATAAAAAAAATAAAATATTAATCACTGCTTAAAAGATAATAATACAATACTCCTTAACATATACGCATTTGTTTATTATATATTCCTTTGATTAATATTATATAAAGGGGGTGGTCAATAGCAAGCTGCGACACTCAAAATGAAAGGTCAATATATTGGTCAAGTAACCGATGGAATACTCGATTGGTATATCTTGACAAGTCATAAAAGAAGAGGCAGTTTTATAATGAAATTTCAAAAATAGGTTTTTGTGTCAATTCAAAAATAAGTTGTTATTACAATATGTTGAATTTACTCCATATTGGACCGCCAAATTCTTGGGACGACCAAATTAACATAAGTTTTTTTTTTTACCTTATTATGATAATATATAAAAGTTAATATATATAGTAAAAATCTATTTCATAAGTGTCTAATGTTAAATATTTTAATTATGATAATATCTAATTATCAATTATATTGTATGTGTTTGTAGTCTTAATATTCGCAATTTTTTTTTAGGATTGAAACCCTTTTTTCTATTTTGTCCATTTTTCATAATTGAAAGAAAAAAAAAATCATTATTTAGTTTGATATGCAAGAAAATCCATGACATCAACCCATAATTTCATTTATTATTTCATTCAATGCTAGCCTGTAATTTCAGTATAAATGTTTTATTATTATTATAGTCGAGAGAAATATCAATAGATGGTTGGAGACTTGAAGCTACCAACTTCACTTGTTTTAATTTACTAATTTATATTTCTGTAAAATAATTTTATTTTATTATACTCATTAAATATGTATATATATATATATGCAATGTTTAATACAAGTATCTCCTTTTCCATTGAACCTAATAAGAGGAGAACAAAGTTTCTCATTAAATAAATATAAAATATGTGAGTGATTAATATAAAAATAGACTCTCAAACTTTAATAACTAATTTTTAAAGTTGATTCTCCTAAATATATATTAAGAAATTTATCATAGTATCCAAGAAAAAATTAATTCTTACAATTTCTTCTTGACTAGAATTTCAATTACTTTAAAATTGCTTGATGACAGGCTTTTAAAATTTGTTATTATCTTATGATGTTTGGTGATAGGTTTTTAAATATTTATTCTTCATCCGATATGGGGTGTCTCTCATATTTTTCGCCTGATATGAAGTGTCGTCCAGATTTTAAAAATTATCTTGAATTAGTTTGTATTACAAAATTGCAAATATCAACTGAACTTATAAAAATTATCCTAATTCAATTGCCACTTGAGGATGCTAATAGGAATATATATGAGAAATAAATATAAAATATATGAATGATTAATATAAAAATAGATTATTTAATTTTAATAGCTAGCTTTTAAAATTGACTATCGTAAATATATATTAAAAAAAATTCTATCACCATTTAGCCATAGTTGTGAATGTATATGCATGATTATATTCTATATGTAGATTTTCGATTAAAAAATAAAGTGGCCCCAAAGAGAGAGCATGATATATGCAAATCTGGCTAGTATCATACGTTAAATATTGATGGCTATATATATATATAAATATATATGCAATATATATGTTTCATTTTGCATTTGAAATGTATATGTTCAAATTACTTTACTTATTTAGACTTTTTGCTTGCCTAACATTGAATAATACTATATAATAAAATTGACTGATAAGACTCTTCTTATCCACAGAATTTCTTCACAAAATCTACTAATTTAAGTTTTTATATACGATGGTGTTATATAACGATATTAATTTTGAAAATATGTAAAATTTAATACTATATAATGAAATATTTGTTGAATCTCACATCTATTATATATAAAAATATAATATATTTAATATAGAAAATAAATTATCCAATCTTTAGAGCTGTTTTTTAGATTTATATTCCCAAAAAATTTAAGAATATTTCACTTTAATATTAATAATTTGCAAATACTTATAAAGTTATAATACTCTTTTTTTAGGGAAAAAAAACCAAGGTTTCTGCTTAATATATAAGAAAATTGTACGAGCCATTTTACGGAAAAAGAAAATAAAGCCACTATTTTTTTTTTCTAAATTTATAATTTTTTTTACATTTCATCTTAAAATTAAAAATAATTTCTTAATTCAATGAAGCGATATAGAAATAGTGATAATCTTGTAAGCGATAACACGTGCAAAGAGAATCGCAGACGCCGTGAATTTTCTGGTTTTGGTAAAGATTTCATCAATTTAAACTCCAATTTTTTTTTTCTTTTGTGGGCATTTATGTCTATAATTAAGCTTCATCTATGCCTTTTTTTTGAGTTTCTAGTAGTTGTAATTTGGAATTTAAATTGAAAATTTTAATATTTGAATCAATAAATAGAATTGAATCATTGATGAATGTTATTTTATATATTTAGAAAAATAAATAATAATAATAATAATAATAATAATAATATAATAGGATTACATAAAAAATTAAGTTCAAAAGTATGTCTCTTTTAAGCTTTATTTAAATAAATGGTAAAATAATTGTTGCTTTTTTTTTATTAATAACATGTGGAGAGAGAAAATATTTAGAATTCAAATTCAAAATTTAATCGAGCAACAAATCATTATAGTCATTGAATTATATTTTAGTGGTTAATATGTTACTTTTGAAAAATAAATTTTTGGATTAATATTTGAAAAGTAATTTTAATTAATATAAAGACTAATCATATGAATATTTTAATAAAATCAGCTGAAGTGATGAAAAAGAGCAAATGAAAAAATGTAGAATGAAAGAAAATGGATTTGTATTCTCTGGTAACAAAGAAGAAGTACAATAAGATATATATACAAGAAGTTCTAACTAACTAATAGAGAGAAGAAGAAAATTCTATTGATTAATAACTTGACACTCAACTTGTTCACTAGGCTTAACTAATTAACTTAACTACAACTATTTGTAACTAATCCAACTATCATCATTTACACGTACTTCATTAAGCTAGGATTAGCTACAACTCTTGTGTACCAATACTTGAAGTTAATTATTTCAATATGCTTAGTTCTTTCATGATACACAAGGTTCTGTGCAATATGTATGGCAGATGCATTATCACAATACAATAGTGCAAGTTGTGTATGAGAAATTCCAAGATCTTGGAGGAGATATAAGATCCACTACACCTCACAAGTAACAGCAACAAGTGCTCTATACTCAGCTTCAGAGCTAGACCTAGATATGGTAGCTTGTTTCTTTGATTTTTAAGAAATTAAAGAGCTTCCAAGAAACACACAAAATCCTGTAACTGATTTTTTGGAATTAGGACATGAAGCCCAATCTGAATCGGAAAAGGCTTTCAACTGTAAATCATTTGCTACAGGAAAGAAAATCCCTTGACCTGGTGCATTTTTGATGTATCTAAGAACTCGATTTGGTACTTGCAAATGAGTATCAGTTGGCTTATCAAGGAACTAAGAAAGTTGTTACACAACGAAAGAAATGTCTGACCTTGAAGTACAAAGATACAACAGTTTTCCAACCAGCCTCCTGTATGCTGAAGCATCTACAAGGGAAGTACCAATACTAGAAGATAATTTTGATGAACCAGTCATTAGAATAGCAGCAGATTTACAACCCATAAAACTTGTGTCATCCAGTAAGTCTAGGGCATATTTTCTCTGACAAGATTAATGCCTTCTGAAGTTCTTGCAATTTCAAGACCTAAAAAGAATTTGAGCTGATCAAGATCTTTAATCTTAAATTTATCATGAAGAAAAGTTTTCACTGAATCTATCTCAGCAACATTATCACTAATAAGTATCACATCATCCACGTAAATGAGCAGAGCTATAAAAGAATGATCAGAATGTTTGATGAACAAGGAATAATCTACTGAAGCCTGATTTAACCCTCCATTCAATAAAGATTCTATAAGTTTAGCATTCCACTGCCTACTAGCTTGTCTTAAGCCATAAAGGGACTTCTGCAACTTGCAAACAAGACTGGGAGAGGGAGTAGTAAAGCCTTGGGGAAGATCTATATACACCTCTTCATTGAGATCTCCATGTAAAAAGGTATTATTTATGTCTAGTTGAGAAAAATGCCATTTTTTAGCTGCTGCCACTGCCAACAATGTTCTCACAGTAGACATTTTAGCTACAAGTGAGAATGTATTAAGAAAATCAATTCCCTGTCATTGTATGTAACCCTTAGCTACAAGTCTTACTTTGCATCTTTCTATAGAGCCATCGGCATTGTACTTAACTTTGTAAACCAATTTATAACTAATGAATTGTTTATGAGGTGATAACTCAGTCAATTTCCAAGTATCATTTTCCTGTAAAGCTTTAATCTCAGCTTCCATTGCATCTCTCCAACATTTGTGCTTGATTGCTTTATTATAGTTCTTTGGTTCTTTGATGTTGATAATTGCAGCAGAGAATGCTCTGTATTTCAGTGACAGGTGAGAACATGAAAAAGCAGAAGCAAGTGGATATAGTGTGGTGAGTTTTGTGGGTGGTGGTACTGTGGTATTACAAATATAATTTTGAAGGTATGCAGGTGGCTGTATGGTTCTGTTGGATTTTCTTAGATTGGTTGGGTAAGTTGTAATAGGTGGTTGTGTAATGAGGTTTTGTTGTATTGAAGATGGGGAAGTATTATCAACTAATGGATTGGCAGCACATGATAGAAAATTCTGATCAGATAAGGGACTAGGATGTATTGGTGAATTTATAGGTTGTAGAGAAGAGTTGGTTTGGTGTGCAGTTTGATCAAATGAAACATTGTTAGGAAAATCAAGACAATCATCAACAATTTTGTTTATTGCAACAGGAAGCACAGACACATTATGTTCATCAGTAATATTAGAATTCAAAGATTTGAATGGAAGGAGTTTTTATGAAACATAACATTTCTAGAAACAAAAATATGTTTGGTGTTGAGATCTAACAACTTGAATCCTTTGATATTTTTTGGATACCCTAAGAAACAACACGAAATAGCTCTTGGATCAAATTTATTTATAGTTTGTTCAATAGTTGAAGCATAGGTAAGACATCCAAAAACTCTAAGCATGCTAAAGTCTAATTTAGAATTGTACAACATCTGAAAAGGTGTTTTGTTATTTATCATAGGAGATGGTGTTCTGTTAATGATGCAAACAACATGAGTAACACATTCGGACCAAAAAGAAAGAGGAATGGATGATTGGAACCTAAGTGCTCTTGCAATATTCAAAATATGTTGGTGTTTCCTCTCAACCACAACATTCTATTGGGGTGTATACACACAACTTGTTTGATGCACTATTTCTTTATATTAAAAGAAGTCAGACATCTGAAACTCCAAATCATTATCTGTTCTTATGGTTTTAATAGTTTTTTGAAATTGAGTTTGAATGAATTGAATAAAATTTCTTAAGATAGATCTCATTTCTGATTTGATTTTCAGTAAAAACAACCAAGTAAATATGGACTTATCATCCACTATAGTTAAAAAATATTTGTGACCAAGATGAGAATCAATTTTGATTGGTCCTCATATGTTCACATGGATGAGATCAAAATTTTCTTGTACTAAAGAAGTGCTTAATTGAAATGGAAGCTTTTTCTATTTTGCAAAATGACAAATGGAACAATGGTTTATTTCGGAAGTATTAATGCTTGAATCTACATTTTGTAACAATTTTAAATAAGGAAAAGACAAATGGCTTAATCTACAGTGCCAAATTTCAGATGAAACAACAAAATTGATAGAAAAATTCTCTTTAGAATCTACAAAAGTTTTTTGAAACAATAATGTATTATTAGTCTAAAATAAGAGTTCTCAACCATCTTGTAACCAAGGGCATAAATTAGCAATTGTGAATCTTATTCTATGATTATTTTGGACTAATTATTTTCTTAATACAGCTGTGAGAGCCTCTCTAAAGCTAAAAGCTTCTGTAATCAGATAGTCTGATTTCATGATTATTTTTGTTTTGTTTTGTTTTTTTTTTCTAAATTGGGATAATTATAGCCTTTCCTCCATATTTTTTAAAAGTAAAAATAAGCGGAGTTTAATTTTTTTTTTTTTTATAATATAAGGAAATTATTAGTCAAATTTAGACATTTCATCTAACATAATTTGGACATACATGCGTACATATATGTCGAGTCGAATTAGAAATTAACTATATATGTCGGGTCGAATTAGAAATTAACTTTAGGTAATTAATTACCATTTGATAAAGCTTGTTATTTTGTAAGAATATTTAATGTAGAAATGTACATCCAATAATATACCGAAATGTCCACATTATCCTATAGCAAAAGGATGAACAATTTCTTTATATACAGTCAGATTTATTTCATAAAAAAAAATATATATATATATAGTAGATTTTTAGAGATAGTTTTTTTTGGTCAGAAGCATATATTGGTCTCATGTATGTCTCAAGTTCTAGTTTTAAGTATCATCTTTTTCTATACGTAAATGATAAAAAAAAGGGATAGTTTTTATGACCTTTTGTTCCTATAGATTAATTTTTTGTATTAATTATCTATAAATCTAATTCAATTATATGTAAAAATATTTTAATTAGTTATATAATTTTTATACATTTTTTTTTATTTTGCAGTATGTTTTTTGTTTAAAAAAACTTAAATTTAATGACAATTTGTTAAAAAAAAATTAAATTCAATGGTAATTAGTGTAAAATTATTGCCCAGATAATATCATTATTTAAGAAGTGGAAAAATATTGTGTACCTAAAAAAGAAGAAGTGAAAAATAAAATAATAATACATTTTAAATAGTAATAAATATTCTAATTTTATTTGTCTAGTTATAATTTAGTAGCAACTGCATCTCTTTTAAATAATAAATTTAGGTTTGATTTCTTTACCCCATTGTGACATATAAAATATATATATATATATATATATATATATAATTCTCATTATAATACATTTCATTTTTATTTGAACTTGTTATAATTACTTTTTTGAAAGTGGTTGATAAAAAAAAACTATATTTCTAATAATAATTAAAATACTTATTATTGTTTAACATATTTTTTAGGATAAAAATTAGAAAATTTTCTAATGTTTTATCATTTTTTTAAGTGGAACATGAGAAATAATTTTCATAAATTACTTAGAAGGAAGGAAAGAATCGACAAGGAAATTCATTAATTGAAAATCTTGAATAACGAATAGGAGACTGATATAATTAAATATCCATATCCCAAAACACAGAAAAAAAAAATTAAAATATCAGATCCAGTTGGTAAGAAAAGTACATGACAGAAGCAATTTGCCCACATGCAAACCCATAAATAACACTGCTAAAAAAAGGCTTTTAACAAAAAAAAATACAAAAAATTAAAAATATATTATATTTATAAAATATTTATTAAAATATTAAATTTTTATTAATTTATAGAGAATTTATAATGAATTTATAAATTTTATCAAATTTATAATAAAATAATTAAAATATTTTTTATAAAAAATAAAAATTTTTAAAAATATAATAGAGATTATTATTTAAAAAAAAAATCTAACAATTAAAAATTCAGAATAACGTTTTCATTTAACTTTCTGTATCTGAAAATTAAGATTCACAATCAATCATTTGCTATTTTTCAGTGCACAGGGACATTATTGCCATTTCAGTAAATCTGAAGGACTTTTTTTTTGTTTAATATTATATTGAAAGAAGACATTGAACATGAGCTTATTGACTCTATAAGAGATACAGTTGGCACGCTGAAAAATTCTAAGAACTTATTTAAACTAAAAAAATATTCTTCAAATATTAAGAATTGAATTGAAATAACGATAATACTTCGAATTTTATTTGGATTCACTTCAAATTTTATTTGGATCCTTTTGGCTCACATGTTAAATAACAATTAATATTTAATTTTCATTAAAATATGTTTTGTTTTTATTAAATTTTATTGAAACATTTTTAAAATAATTGACAAGAAAAATATAAATATTATAAAATAATTACAAAAATTTAATAAAAATAAATTTATTTTAATAAAAATTAAATTATTTATTATTTTTCAACATTTGATTTCCTCACTCACCTCCTTTTGCCTTTCCTATTACCGCGTTATACACTCGTTTGGTCATAAACCAGGAAACTCGGTTTGACTCGGCAGCCCTTTGTTTATCATTAACTAAATTCGTATTAGTATGTTTTAAAAAAGAAAAATACAAAAAAAACAAGTTAAATTAAATTAATTAAAAAAAAAAACAGAATACACAATTTTAAAAACGTGTGGCTGGTGAAGATCTCCTCTCTCTCTTTCTCTCTCTATATATATGTATATCGACACAGATGAATTGGGCGCATTGCTCTTCAGAGGTAGACCGGTACCTGATCACTTGCTCATACAAATTTTTACCCTTTCTTTTTTTCTCATTTCTTGAACTCTTATTCCTCTCATCTCTGCAAAAAGATCAAACTTTTAATCTTTAATCAGAGAGAGACAGAGAGAGGAAATTAGTTTTCTCTCATCTCTGCCAAAAAATAATCAAAGTTTTAATCTTTAGCTAAAGAAGAATAGGAAAATAAGATGGCACTTTGGAAAGAAATCATGGGTAGTTCTTTAATTGATAAATCATCATTGATATCAACTTCTAAAGTGCTTAGTTTTCATCATCAAAAGAATCAGTTTTTGGTGAGTCCAATTATGGTTCCTTTGCAACAGAGAAAGATTACAGTACAGAGAGTTGTGAGAGGTCCTGTGGCTGCAATTAGTGAAGATTTGATCAGAGCTAATAATAACAATAGTGAGACTGTGCCTGAAAAAGCAGTCCGGTTTAAGGTGAGAGCTGTTGTTACTGTTAGAAATAAACATAAGGAGGATTTGAAGGAGACTATTGCCAAACATTTGGATGCTTTTGCTGATAAGATTGGGAGAAATGTTGTTTTGGAGCTCATTAGTACTGAAATCGACCCAAGTAAGTCTTTTTATCTCTTTCTTGGTAATGGATATTTTAGAATGATAAATGTTAAGGGTTTGGTTGTTGGCTGCCTGTTTTATGCTGCTTCTGGGTTTTTTTACTTCTGGGTCATTCTCTTTTCTGTTTTCTATTTGCTAATTTTTTGTGGTGAAGAACCTAATTCTCGGTTGGGTCTCAGATTTCCTCTTCTGGGTTCTCAAAATTATGCGCAAAAATGAGGGAAAAATTATTAATTCATGTATAATCAGTACTTGTTTGGCAAATTGACCTTGCTTAAATGGATGAAAATGAATATTGATCTTGAAATTTTTTTTTCTTTTAGAAACCAAGGCACCAAAGAAAAGCAAGGAAGCTGTGTTACACGACTGGTCCAAAAAATCAAATGTTAAAGCAGAGAGGGTCCATTACACTGCTGAATTTTTAGTAGATTCCAATTTTGGAGTGCCTGGAGCAATTACAGTGAGCAACAAGCACCAAAAAGAGTTTTTCTTGGAAACTATCACCCTTGAAGGTTTTGCTTGTGGTCCAGTGCATTTCCCTTGCAACTCCTGGGTACAATCTAAGAAAGATCATCCTGGAAAACGGATATTTTTCTCTAATGAGGTACTAATCATTGATTTTTCTTCATTTTTATTGTATTTTTAATGTGTGTCAACTTATCATTTGTTGTGCTTTTGAAAGGTTTCTGTCAACTTTAAGATTTTCGGAAAAATGCCAGTCAGATTATTTTTGTATTTTGGTGTTCAACAAAATATTTTATAAAGGTCAAACTTGAAATATTTTAGGCTTTGTATTTTTTGCAAATGACAAAAAATAAGGTTGGAATAATTCAAAGCCTGATTTTATTGACATACTCGGTTCCAATTTTTTTCCTCTTAATTTTTGATTGCTTTACTTTTTTTTTTTTCACTTGGTGGTATTTGATTAAGAATTTCACTTGGTAATTCAGAATCTATAACTGCAAGTTGATATTTACTGAAATACAGTGGAATTGCTTGTGTCAATATGAAGATGGTGACTTGTAATGGAATGTCCACTTTATTTGTTACGTGTCAATTGACAAATTAAAGAAAATGAAAACGACTATTTATTGACACCAGTATGTCTTTATTGAGATTCCCCTATAATTGGATGGACCAGTTCTTCATAATGCACCATGGACCCATCAGCTTGAAGCAACTAGAATATGAAATGGTTCAATTTCTGTTTGTTGTTGTGGTGATTAAAGTCTAATAGTAAATCAAGTTGCATAACAGTTTCAAAGAAACAACTGCACTGTAGCTGGTTACGGTCATCTGCCAGTAGAATGTGATGACAAAATCTGAACTTTAATTTTTGATTATGTTTTATTTGAGCAGCCATATTTACCGAGTGAGACACCAGCTGGCCTAAGAGCATTAAGAGAAAAAGAACTAAGAGAGATTAGAGGTGATGGTGTAGGAGAAAGGAAGTTATCTGACAGAATTTATGACTTTGATGTGTATAATGATCTGGGGAACCCTGACAAGGGTATTGAGTTTGGTAGACCAAAACTTGGAGGTGAAAATATACCATATCCAAGACGGTGTCGCACTGGCCGCAAACCTACTGATACAGGTCAGTGCCACTATTACCATTTCCTTTACTTAGCATTTATTGTAGATTTTATATAGTAATGTGAATGTACTAATTCTTTAACACATTCATTGCCCCAGATTTAAATGCAGAGAGCCGAGTAGAAAAGCCCTTGCCAATGTATGTGCCTAGAGATGAACAATTTGAGGAGTCTAAGCGAAAAACATTCTCAGCTGGGAGGCTTAAGGCAGTGCTTCATACTTTAATCCCATCCTTAAAGGCCAGCATTTCTGCAGAGAATCATGATTTTAGTGCATTTTCGGACATTGATATTTTCTACAAAGAGGGCCTGCTTCTTAAAGTAGGGATTCAAGATGAAATCTGGAGAAGACTACCATTGCCAAAGGTAGTTACTCAGATTCAAGAATCTAGCGAGGGACTTCTCAGATATGATACACCCAAGATTCTTTCTAGTGAGTACTATTTCTAATTTTCTTCTTTTTTTGTGTCGAATATTATTTTTGCGGCATACCGAGCTTCGACCTGCCAAATGAGCAACTAGTGCCATTAACTTGGAACTGCCTAGACAAACAAGTATGTTGATGAGATTCACTTGTTAAAGTGATAGTGCAGAATCTGTTGGTCCACTGCCCTTTTATCTATAGTGGGAGTCAAGTCACATACAAATTTCAGATTAAAAATCTGTGCTACTTTTACAATTCTTGAAAAGAGGAATATACATGTCTATATTTGAATACCAGAGAGCGAAACATTCCCGATCTCTTGTCCCTTTCCCCCCACTACTAGATTTCTATAATATATTTTTGTAATGTGTCTTCTGTACATGGATATTGACATATTTCTCATGTGGCATAATTAGATGATTATTCAACCAAATTTCGAATTACTTTTTCCTAATCTGGATTTTTTCCCACGTGCAGAGGACAAGTTTGCCTGGTTAAGAGATGACGAGTTTGCCCGTCAAGCAATCTCAGGAGTTAATCCTGTCACAATTGAGAAGCTTAAGGTTTTTCCTCCAAAAAGCAATCTTGATCCTGAAATCTATGGTCCACTGGAGTCTGCTCTCAAAGAAGAGCACATTATAGGCCATCTGAATGGCATGTCTGTTCAAGAGGTAATTATCACCTTTTTTTTCCTTGAGTAAATATTATTGATAGTAAAAATGACTTATAAGGCCAAACATAATAGTATGTTTTGTGATTATGAATGCAGGCCTTGGAGGAAAATAAACTTTTTATAGTGGATTATCATGATGTTTATCTTCCATTTTTGGACCGCATAAATGCCCTTGATGGTAGAAAAGCATATGCAACTCGTACCATATTTTTTCTGACGACTCTTGGGACACTTAAACCCATTGCTATAGAGCTTAGTCTGCTGCCAGCAGGACCGCATTCCCGATCAAAGCGAGTAGTTACACCACCTGTTGATGCAACTACCAATTGGATGTGGCAACTTGCCAAGGCTCATGTTTGCTCCAACGATGCTGGGGTTCATCAGCTGGTTAACCATTGGTGAGAATGAAATTTCAAGCTCTCGACTAAATCTTAAAGTTGATAATTACAGTTATTTATTTTTTTCATTTTAGCTAACTAAATTCATTGAAATGTTATGGTGATTATAGGCTACGGACACATGCTTCCCTGGAGCCATTTATACTAGCAGCACATAGGCAGTTGAGTGCACTGCACCCCATATTTAAGCTTTTGGATCCACACATGAGATATACCCTTGAGATTAATGCCCTTGCCCGCCAAAGTTTAATCAGTGCTGAAGGTGTTATTGAATCTTGCTTCACTCCTGGCCGCTACTGCATGGAGATTAGTGCAGCTGCATATAAGAACTTTTGGCAATTCGATAAGGAAGGCCTTCCTGATGATCTCATTCGCAGGTATCTTTCAACTTGTGGAAATATTAGCAATTAGTTCCTATTCTCGTAGCTTTCTCGAACTGGAAAACGAAGTCATCAACCTGTGTAATAAAATTTTATTACATTGTTTAGAGAAGGACAGGAAAAATAAAGGGCAAAATTACAAGATCTGATAAGGATCTTTGGTTCTTTCTTCGTATGAAATTATGTTTTGGTCATTTTGGTGTATTGAAATCTTAAGTGAATCTAATAATTTTACTTGTTATCTTGCAGAGGAATGGCTGTACCTGACCCAACACAACCACATGGCCTAAAGCTGCTAATTGAAGACTATCCATATGCCCAAGATGGGCTTCTAATATGGAATGCTATAGAAAACTGGGTTCGCACCTATGTGAATCGGTATTATACAGATTCAAGCCTAATTTGCAACGACAAAGAGTTACAATGTTGGTATGCTGAGTCTGTCAATGTCGGCCATGCTGATCTCCGCCATGCGGATTGGTGGCCCACATTAGCCAGTGTTGATGATCTCGTGTCAATTCTCACCATCATCATTTGGCTTGCATCAGCACAGCATGCTGCTCTCAACTTTGGGCAGTATCCGTATGGTGGTTATATTCCTAATAGACCACCACTAATGAGAAGATTAATCCCAGAAGAAAATGATCTGGAATACGAAAGTTTCATAGCTGATCCGCAAAAATATTTCCTGACAGCATTGCCAAGTACGTTACAAGCAACAAAGTACATGGCTGTGGTAGACATCTTATCTACACACTCACCAGACGAGGAATACATAGGTGAACGACAGCAACCATCGATTTGGACAGGTGATGCAGAAATAGTTGAATCGTTTTATGAATTCTCGGCAGAGATGAGACGGATAGAGAAGGAGATAGACAGAAGGAACATTGATCCTAACCTTAGAAACAGGTGTGGTGCAGGAGTTTTGCCATATGAATTGCTTGCACCTAGCTCAGAACCTGGTGTAACATGTAGAGGAGTACCAAATAGTGTGTCCATATAAGTGAAAAATGTTGCTTGAAATCATCTACTTCAGTTGCTTCTTTTAGCTTATTAGGCCTTTGAATTGGCTGTAGAATGAAGTCTGTTCAGGGTATTGGAATTATTCTGATATGATTGTCATATTGTGAGACTTTTGACATATAATTGTATATGCAAATAGAGTGCAATAAGCATAGCTATGTATCATAATCTTATGCTAGTCTGCTGTTTTTTTTTCTAAGAATGTTAAGCCAATTAGAATGATATTTTTTTAATATAGAAAATTAATTAAAACAAGGACAAGAATAAAAGGAGTCAATGCAAAGAACTGAGTTTATTTATACTATAGTTAGCAGACTAACTTCATATAGCTGCTTCTAGAAAGTTATAATTTAATTGGGGAGAAGAGAATCGATCTTGAGTCTATATAGGAGTGATGTACTTATAGTTAAACTATGTTTCTGTAATTATTTCAATTAAGCTTGATTCTATTTTATTTTGGAAATCTTTTAAAATTCTTTTTTCATAGTAATAAATGTATAATGTAATGTTAATTTCTTAGAAAATTAAAATTATACAACAACAACAACAACGAAATTGGTGTTAAAGGACATGATTTTGAGCTATTACCATTTGGTGCTGGAAGAAGAATGTGCCCTGGTTACCCTCTTGGAATCAGGGTGATTTTTGCAAGTTTGGCAAATCTTTTACATGGGTTTCCGTGGAAATTGCCTGGAAATATGTATTAGATAATGATGCCAGATAAGAATACGAGTTTCAATTTCGAATGGTTTCAATTTCGAATGGTTGTTGTATAAGCTATATCCGTACTCCCTTTAACATAGAGGTTGTATTCTGTATATAAACACCTCTGGTATACTCTTTCTAATATTAGAAAATACCTTCTTCTCTTTACTTTCTATAGGGTATCAGAGCAATTTGCCTAACAGCATTTTTTTTTTTTTCTGATCCTTCTTATTTTTTTATTATACAATGACAATCAACTGATTTCTATAAACTCTGCTCAGGCTCCTATTAAGTTTGATTCTGCGAATTACCAATCCTGGCATACTCAATAGTATTCGCTATTAGTGGGTTATGACATTCTCAAGTTTGTTGAGAAATCTATTTCTGCAGATCTTGTTTTTGATCCTTACTGGTCTTGTCAAGATCAATTGCTTCGGAGTGCGATTGTTGCTTCGTTAACACTTGAAATTGTTCCTTCTCTAGTTGGAGAGAAGACCTCTCATGATGTCTGGATTGCTCTTGAAAAACTTATGCGAAATCTTCACAAGCTCGTATCATGAGTCCGTGAGAATCACTGTTTAATGCAAAGAAAGGAAATCAATCAATCACTGCTTTTCTTCAGGAAATTAAGGCTACCCGATTCACGCTTGAAGCTGTTGGTGTTCATATTTCCATGAATGAGATTGTGCTTCATGTTTTTCATGGATTACCACTAGAGTATAAAGAGGTTTCTGCTGCAATTCGAGCTCGCGATACTGAAATATCTTTTGATATTCTTCATGATAAACTCGCATATTTTGAGACTAAAATACCTTCTTCTCTTTACTTTCTATAATATGAAGAAAGATGAGTTGAATATGGAGGAAATTTTTGGACTTTCTACTCCTAAAAAATTCCCACTTGTTGCTGTCTTAGAGCCTCGTCTTCCTTCCCATGTTTACTCTCTGTAATATCCTTTTACCTTTTAATGGTTGATGTTTGTGGGGTTTTAATTTGCTTAATGAATAATTAGTAATTAAAATTAAATAATCATCTTGCAGTATTATAATTAGAGTTAAACCTTTTGTTAGCTCATTTTATTTCTTGAATAAGAGAAAATTTATGACAGGCATAAGATTGCAACAGTACTGTGCAAGTGTGATTAAAAAAGGAGGAAAAAAAACTTAAAAAATTTGCTGGTATTAATTTTTTGGTTATTTATGAGAAAAGGTATTGTGGGTGTAATATCAGAAATAAAATAATTATTAAATTATATTTTAAGCTTCAAATCTGTTTAAATAAAAAAAAATAGTTATGTTTATGATCAAATAAAAAAAATATTGTATCTGCACATTCTTTTTTAAATAAAAAAATAACTTTTAATATGGTATATGAAAGCTAGGGGATGTTCATATATAGAATACAGAGCTAGTTTTTCAAAAAAAATTTCTGTGAAAACTAAAAAATAAAAAATAATGTTCACGTAGTCTAATTTTTTAAAATTAAAAATAGAAAACCATTTTTCGGCTTTTTAGTTTGCTAAAATCGGTGCAAAATGACTTTAAGAAATAATCATTTTATATTAATATATTATACTAATTCAGAAGACGGGGTTTGTCATAATCATCTTATATTATATAAAATATAATTTTTTTCTATAATACTAATTCAAAAATCAATGAACCGACCGCACAAAAAATAAAAATAATCATTTAATACATATATTAATTTTAAAATTTTGAGAAATAATTTCTTATTTTTATAATTATTCCATAAAAAATTATTTTTAATTTCCTTGAAATAAATTTATTTTTTTAATTTTTAAAATTGAAAATTATTTTACATTTTTATTAAATAAACTTATTTTTCAATTTTTTAAAATAAAAAAATAGTTTTTTATTTTTTCTAATTGAACGCATTCTCTAAATTTTTTATAAAAATAAATACTCTAATTTTTTTTTAAAAAAACTGAAAATAAAAAATAAAAAACTATTTCACTGAATATCTGTTGTTATTTTATTTGTGTTCGTTATTAATTAATTAAGTTGGTTTTTTGTTGGTATCAAAATTTAATCTCACTTGTATAAAAAAAATATACTAATAATAATAGACTGGCAATAGGTGAGGACATTAATTAATTGGAATTCGGTAGAAATTAATTAATTAATTAATTAGAAGAGATCCATCTATTTTTTTTATTGGTCAGATAGACCCATCTATTTATAATCTATTCTATATGGTTTATGCAATATTGTCAGAGTGTAAGACGTGGGAAAATCTTTCATTTATAATAAATAACAAAGATGGAAGATTATGAAAGATTTTCAATGGAAAAAAAAATATCAAATCAAAAATAATTCAAACATCAGACTATAATTTAAATTATTTCATGTTAAAAATAAGTATAATTTATTATAAGTTTAAGTATTAAATAAATTATGAATTGAATATAATCTAATTTCACATAATCTAATATATTTGTACGAGTATGAGGATAATGAAAGGCACTCTCTATATTTATCTTTTTTTTTTTTACTTTTTATATAATTTTTAGTATTTAAAATGATTAATAAATATAATATGATTAGTAAAAAATATCTAATATAAAAAGTTTAAAATTTTTTTTTACATATAAAAGAATTATTAAATAAACTAAGGAAAGCAACTTATAAAAAAATAAAAGAAAGAAGAAAAAGAAGAAGCATGATAGGCTAATATTTTTAATATATTTTTATTTTTAATCAAGTGTATTTTCTCTTAATAATAAATATATGATCCATTTTTCTTTATTTTAATGTAATATTTAAAAAAATATTTTTTTATTTTTATTAAAATAATAAATATTATTTATATGAAAATAAATATATATTATTTTTTTACATTTATATTCTTGTTTATAAAAATTTTTAAAAATAATTTTCTGTTAAATCCGCTGGCGATTGATAAGTAGCCCAATAATTTCTGTTTTCTTGTTGGGTACTAAAATTTTAGATTATGCCCAATTTACAATAATTTTAGCTGGGGCCTACTTTACAAATAATTGGCAAATTGGTGGGGTCCCATATATATGTATATATATCATACCAGCGAATTAAATTTTTCCATATGATTTTAAAGACATTATGAAAACAATTTAGATATCAATCAATATTAAATATTTTATGAGATTAAATTTATTTTTCAATCCAATATTAAAAAAAAAAGATCATTTAAATTAGGCATTGTGACTTATCTTTGGTTGTCTTGATTTCTTAGTTAAGATGAATATAACCACTAGTTAATAAGGTTTATTGTTTTGATAAACAAAAATTTTATCACATGACTTTGCTCTGCGTTATCTATCTTTATTAATGTCAAATGTATAGGGTTTTTTTTATAAAATTACCAAAAAAAATTTACAAAATTTGTCATATTTTTAATATAGTTTTAAATTTATCATAATTTATAATTAGTTTACAAATTTATTAGATTTGTATAATTTATTATGATTTTATTTTAAATTTAGTATATATATATGATAATTTATTATACATTTTTATAATAATATTTCTTATAAAATATGAAAAAAAAATTATAAAATGTGGTGAGAGACATAATTTTGTCAAATGTTTAATATGCCCTAATTGGGTTGCCATATTTAGGGGGCCTAAGTGGATATATGGGCCAAGAAAATATACAGTTACCTATTTGACAAAGATTTGGGCTCAAAGTTGCTAAATATCCATCATCTTTAACTAGTTGTGAATTCATCTTTTATTTACTTGATTTCTGAATTAAGATGGATATAAGATATAACCACTAGTTAATAAGGTTTATTGTTTTGATAAAAAAAATTATCACATGGATATGCGTTATCTATCTTTATTAATGTCAAATGTGTAAGGTTTTTCATAAAATTACTAAAAAAAAATTATTAGATTTTCAAAATATTTTTAAATTTATCAGAATTTATAATTAGTTTATAAATTTTATTATGAGTTTATTTTGAATTTATTAAATATATGATAATTCTTATAAATTTATTATGATTTTATTATATATTTTTATAATATGATCAAAATATTTTAAAAAAATTATAAATCTGGCAGGAGAGACGTAATTTTTATTTTTTTAAAAAAATGTTTATATGCCCTAATTGGATTGCAAAATTTAGGAGCCCAAATGGATATATGGGCTAAGAAATGTTCAGAACTTACCAGTTTAACAAAGATTTGGGCTCAATCTACTCTTTTGGCTTTTGACAAAAATACAAAAAAAGATAAAAATAATTTTAAATTTATCATATTTAGAAAATATTTATTAAAATATCAGAATTTATAGAATATTTATCAAAATACTAAATTTTTATTAATTTACAAAGAGTTTATAATGAGTTTATCATATTTTTATATTTTTATTTTTTTAATACCTAGTATTAATACAGTTTTTTATTTTGAGGTGAAATGCCTCGAAAAAAGAAAAAAAATCGTGGGATTTATACTGAATTTATAAATTTTATATAGTTTATAATGAGTTTATAATAAAATAATTAAAATGCTCTTAATAAAAAATTAAAATTTTAAAAAATGTGGCGGAGTATGTCATTTTTTCACTCTTTTTTCATCAACCAGTTTTGAATTAACATGTTATTTAAAAAAATTGATTTATCAATGATAATTTTTATAGACTTAAAATTGATTATAATCAAAACTCTCATATGATAATTTGATTAAAATATTATAAAATATTAGTTAATTCGTCACTCATGTTTTATATGTTTACTAAAAGATAAATAGCTATTATATATATGAAATTTACCGCTTGTGTTTAATTCAAAAGAAGATATTTTCAAAATAAGTTGGCATATGCCTTTGTTGTCCAAATAAATTATATACATGCAATAAGAATCATTTTATGAGGCTTAGGTTTTGACATTAATATTAAGCTATAAAGATAAATCATTATTCATATCTTTGAAATAATTAAAATCTTTAACTTTAACTTATTATTATTATTATTCAATGTTAGTTCATCAATCAATGCCTTGTTATTTCTGACTAAAATTTTTGGTGGGTTGGTGGATTAGTGACTTTTAATTGAGGGAAAAAAATAAATAAATATTTTTACTTCATATAATTTGGGATTTGTATATATTAATTAATGTTGAATAGATTTATAAAATTGATGTTTTTAAGAATCACCACTATTTCTTCTTCTTCTTCTGCATGCTTAAGAACTTGAAAATGAACAATTTGGACACATGCTAGATAGCTAGTTCTGTTGAACATGGAATGTTGACTATGAATTTTTGACTGTAGAAATAAATGCGAAGCACAAAAAATGGATTCAATTCACCAATTAATTTTATTAAATTTCTAGGAATAATGCAGGTATGATTGCACTTATTTTTATATGGACTCCCTATCTTTTAATTAATTACAGTCCAAGAAATCGGTATTGGATTTATTATCTAAATAAATTATTATATTCAGAAAAAAGCATTCATTATAATTGAAAATGTATGTTGTGGCTAAGCATCAATATTATGAGAAATCAAACAATAATCACTATTAAAAAAATCATTCTTAGAAATATCAAAAAATCAGGTAGCTGTCAATTGAATTGATGTAAATCATTAATTTGCCAAAATCCCAAGTCCACAATTTTGGCTAAAACACACTTGAAATTTTCGGAAACACAATTTAATAAAAATAAAATAACATAAAAAACATATTTATTATTTATAGCAACTAGCATGTAATAGTTACATAAAAACATATTTATTATTTATACAACTAGCATGTAATAGTTACAACTTCATTGATATCTCAACTGCTAAAATTGACAAAGTTTTCTTAAAAATTAAAACAGAAAAAAAGAGGTAACAAATGTACAATAACAACATGCAATTTTTTTTTTCCTATTGCCTAATAGAATACAAGCCAGTTCCTAAAGTTTTATAAAGAGCAGTATCAGAATAAACAGCTCTTGGTTTCACTGTCTTAATTCGTCGCCTATGTCGCAGACCCTTTTGGCGACGATTAACTCCGATGCCCTTTTCTTCACATTTTTCCTTTTCCTTTTCTTTTTCTTTCTGTTGTTCTTTATCATTTTCACTTGGAAAAACATAAACAAAAGGTCCAATTGTTATGTCATTTAACTCTAATAAAGACTCTAAGGTCTTGACCACAGTGCTCATTGTTGGCCTAGTTTTGCAGTGATGGCTCAAGCATTGGTAAGCCAATGCAGCTGCTTTTCTAGCCCCTTCTGTTGAGTACTGTCCTTCTAATCTTGGGTCCATTATTTGGTCAAGTTTATGATGGTCCCTTAACAATGGTCTTGCCCATTTTACAAGGTTTTGTTCTCTTGATGGACGGCTCTTGTCAACTGATCTTCTGCCTGTTAATAGCTCTAAAAGTACCACTCCAAAACTGAACACATCACTCATTGCTGTTAGGTGACCTGCAACAATTAAATGATGTAATTAATATAATCTCAGTAGTTATTGTATATAATATTAAAAACCCGTTATGTTAATTAGTGAAATTTATTAGTTAAAATTTGAATTTACCAGTCATTATATATTCAGGAGCTGCATAGCCTTCAGTGCCCATTACTCGAGTTGTAATGTGAGTGTCATCTCCTTGTGGACCATCTGTTGCTAACCCAAAATCTGAAAGCTTTGCATTAAAGTCCTGACAATGACAAAAAAAAAAAGATTGAGATCTTAGATTATTTGTTTGTTCTGTTTTTGACAGAAAAACACCTGTTTAGATACTGTTGTTTAGCTGTTTCGAAACTTATAACACGTAAAATTCACTTTGAATACAAAATTTCAATGACCCTTATCAACAATTCAACAAAATTACTGAACAATAAGACATAAATAAAATGATTACCGAGTCAAGAAGGATATTAGAAGCCTTGAAATCTCTGTATATGACTGGTTTTTCTTCTTCATGGAGAAAAGCCAGTCCTTTTGCTGCTCCAACTGCAATTTTTAGTCTTGTTAACCAGGGCAAGGCTGCAGAATACCCTGCATTTAACCATGAACATAAATTTTTCACAGAATTAGACTAAAGAAACACTTTTTATATAATTTTTCTTTCAATAACTTGAATTTCAAGATTCAAAATCTTGTGGAAAATATATACTTTTGAATAATTGGGTCTCTAAATTGCCTCTGTCCATGTATTCATAGACTAAAAGCCGGTGCTCATCCTCACAGCAGTAACCAATCAAATTCACAAGATGGGGATGCTTTAATTGCCCAAGAAAGATCACTTCAGCCTATAAAAATGAATAAACTTCTTGTTTGTTTACTTATAATTTTGATTAAGAACAGTTCTTGAAATGACTTTTACTTGATTAATCACTTACCAGCCACTCTCTATGACCTTGAGAGCCATCTAAATTCAAAACCTTGACAGCTACAGGCTGAGCCTTTAAACCAGGCCTGAGTTTGTCAGGAATAAACCCTTTGTAAACAGATCCAAATCCACCTTCACCAAGAAAATTACTTATGGAGAATTGATGGGTTAGTTTTTCTAATTCTTCATGACTAAAAACATGGAGATTAAAGATAGAACTTGATAATAAATCACTAACTGACAACGGTGAACCTGGGTTACTCAACTCAGAAAGAGACAATCTTTGTGAAGTAATTTGATTATTATTGCAAACTTGAATTCCTGGTTCTGAAAATGGGTTCTCAAATTTGAAACAAGAAGAGAAAAATAACTTGAAAGTGATCTTCTTTGACGCCATTTTCTGGTGAAAAACAACTGCAATGCATATGTTATTTGCTATAGGCTTATTCTAGCACAAGTCTGTTAATATATATGTATATATATACACACACAGAGAGAGGAAGAGAGAGTCTTTGAGTCCGTGTAAAATCTGGTCCCCGTTTAATGAGAAAATGGAAGGAAGGGAAAAAGGTTTGATAGCTAAAATGTGTGCTAATTTCCAGAATTTAAATACTAATTAGAAAAAAAAAACTATGGATATCGTAATTCATTTAGTAAATAAATTTATAAACAATTTTTTCTCTCTATAAATTACTAATAAAAAATATAAATATGGAGACATAAATTAACAATAAATATATATTTTATTTAATCAATAAATTTAAAATTGATTCTCCTATCTAATATATAAATAATGAAAAAAGAAAGTTTATGATTTAGTGGTAACCAATCACAAGTCTTTCCTTTCAGGAAAAATATTCATAGTTTTTTTTTTCAGAAAAATATTCATAGGTTAAGTACAAGAAAATATTTATGACTCTAGAACAGGTTATTAATTATTACTTATATGTATAAATTAAAAAAAAACTCTATTCAAGATTTATAAATTTAAAATTCCCAAGTCATCCTCTACTTGTTAGAGAATAAGAAGTTGGAATCTTCATGGCTTCTTCTCGAACTTTGAAATCAGGAAATTAGAGTAAATATATTACTTTTGGAATGGCTCATAACTTCAAATATATTATAATATTATGAAAAGGGAAATTAAATATTTTTTTTTAGATTGTGGTTTTGTTTCATTGATTTTGTTATTGGGTTTCTTTGGTGCTTATAAGAATATTATTATCAATAGATATTTAATATAAATTTTAAAATTTAGAATGATAGGTTATAATTTTTATTTTTCCTTCATTCCCCCTTTTTTTAAAAATAAATTTATATTAGCTCCATTTCAAAAAGACTGACATATTTATTTTTTTACATAAAAAATTAAAAATATAATAAATAAAATGATATTTTTTTTCTTTTATATCCTTAACGATATAATAATTACACTTAATTTTAATTTTATTAAGACACTAAATACATTTTAAAGATGAGAAAAAAATTATATAACAATAATAAAATATATAAATTTTTTTAAGAATAATTTTTTTAATGAGAAGGATGTAATTTTGTAATTTTATATGTACTAATTACTCATTAACTACCTTTCAAAAAATTACTCATTAACTAAACAAATTGATTTAAATGATTTTTTTTTGGTCAATATTGATTTAAATAATTTTGGATAGGTATAATTAATTAAGGCTAAAGGGTTGTAATGTGAAATTTCTTTGTGGGTCCGTTTGCTGGTCTTTTGTGCGGTTTGAAATTAAAAACATGAGAAAGGAAAAGTCATATATATTTCTAAGTACACGCTTAACCGGAAAATATGAAAGCATTCGTTCACTATTTGTATTTTACATGGGATTTTTTTTTTTAATATGTTCTCTAGTATGATAATATATATTTTAATTTTATTCTATATGTTTTAATTTTTTTTTTTAAAATATAGAAGAATACAAGCCTTAAAATTATAGCAACACCAATCTAAAATAAGTTATTCCCATTAAATTATCTTTGAATGTAAATAAATAAATGAGTCAATCAACTCAATTCAATAATTATTTTGATTAACCTAATTAATTATATCAGTTTAAATCGATTGATTTAGTTGATTTTAATTTAAAATTTTAATAAATTAATATTATTAATTAAATTTTAGCTTATATATTTTATAAATTAAAATCAATCGAATTAAATCTATAGTCATTAGTTTTGCAAATTTTTTATTATGAATAATTAATTTTATAAAATAAAATTTTTAATTCGATAAATGATGATGGATTCATCAAACTTCTGAAAATCAACTAAATCACCCAATACTCATTTCTATTTTTCGAATCTTGATACAACAGAGTTGGAGCTAGCAAAAAAAAAAAAACAAAAAACTAGACTATCTATACACACAGGTGACATTCGTCCTTCACCTCCCAGTCCCACTATAAATTCGAAAGCTATTTGATTCAAGATAATAGGACAGCATTGGTTGAACCCACCACTTCAATTCCTTGTATTATATGATTGAAATTTGTGTATAATTATTTTATAATGTGTGTAATTTTTTTATTAATTATTCTGAAAAATTAATTTTAATAAAAATAAAACGCATATTATTATATATATAATATATAATATAGGCAGAGTGTGGAAAGCACGTGCATAGCTTTCTCATGATAATAATCTTTTTCAACTCATAACTTTGTTGAATGAGGCACTACTCGGTTTGGTTATACATTGTTTATGTGTTTCTCTTTTATATTTCAAAAAGATGATTCTGCCGTCATCAGAGAGATCTCATCCCCCCTTGCTTGCTTCCTCGAAGCTAAATTTTTATTTTATTTTTAATGAGTCAACTTAGGTTGTTTCAAAAAAGATAGTCAATTTAAATATATCTATAAAATAATTCTCACGTAAAATAAGAAATCTCATTCAATACAGACTTATAAATTTTTTATTTATAAAATTACATTAAAAAAAATTCATAATCTCCCTCCTCCTTGCTCAAAAAAAAAAGAGTTTTGGTTTTAAAATGGATTTTTGTTGTTTATATATTTTTTAAATTATTTAGTTATTTATAAATGTTAAAACCTTATCACTAAACCAAAAAAATAAAGGATAAAGTAAAATTAGACAAGGCACAAAGTCATTTGATTTTGTATTATAATTTATATACCATCCAACACAATAATTGTTAGGTTTCATAATGGATTTTTACCTTAATTAATTTTGTTTCTACTCGTTATCAGGTCTTTATTGAATAAATTTACTTGGAATTCAAATTCAAATTTATTAATTTTCAAATGAATTCATTATGATTAGGCTAAATCCATAAGTTCTATAACACTTACATACATTTTCAAAAAAAAAAATTATCACAATCAATATATCTTTGATTTAAATGGAATTTCTTTTTCAATTAAATAAATTATTAATGATAAAATAAATAGTAGCATACCTAAACAAATTTTATTAATAAATATATATACAATAAATAATTCAAAATTTATTCTGCTTTTAATATTAAATAATAATTAAATAGTTAGTAATATTGCTACATAAAATTAAGTCACCAAGACGTACTAGGAATAGTAATTATTAACTCATCACTATATATATATATATATATATATATATATCCTAAGCATTTTTCACGATCGTGAATAATAGTGTTATAGTTTATATTACAATAATAATGATTATGATTTTGGGAAAAGTATTTTTTAATTAATTTTTATTTTTAAAAATATTTTAATATATGAATTATTTTATTTTTTATGAAATTTAAATATTATTTTTTATCATTTTGAATATTACTATAAATAAAATATATGGATTGAATGAAAAATAATAAAAAAAATTATATATGTTTTTTTATATAAAATATGCCAAATAAATATTCTTTTAATTAAGGAGGAAAAAAACAAAAAATCATGTTATCAATCCCAAAAAACATACACACACATATATAGATAGATATATAATATATATTTAATATTTCAAGTTATTATGTATACATTACTGAGAAATTCCCATGAACATTTACTTTTATAAAAATTTATATAATTTTTTTTTGATATCTCATGAAGAAAGAGACAAATAGGGAAATGCTTAAGGCCAAAGTAAAGATAAATAATGAAAAAGAAACTATATATTACTAATTAGGAAATAAATGAAATAAAGGTCAACTCGTGCAAAATAATTATATAAATATTATTTGGCAATTGGCAGGAAATTCGAACAATAATTCTTGCTTGACGGGGTAATATATATATATATATATATTATATTATAAAGACTATGAAGTTAATTTTTTCTTTTTTATCCTTTTTCAGAAAGTTTTTCTAAGTGATTCTCATCAAAGTTTTCTGCTGGTGCTAACTTTAGGTAAATTAAAAAAAAAAAAAAAAGTCTACCAGTCATGCTCCCATATACTTCAGCTCTGTTATTTATTTTGCTGACGACAATTTTTATACCTGAGCATGACATCATAATAATAATAATAATAATAATTAATACATGCATTGCACCATATAACTTTATATATATTTACATTTGATTGACCAAAAAAAAAACTGTATATATATTTACATTTGTCAGAAAATATTATAATGATGGGTTTTTTGACAAATTAAAATGCTGAAGGCCGATAATTATGAAAAAAATTAAAAAGATAGTAATTGATGTTTCAGAACAGCGTATGATTTCTTCCTCTTCTTCTTATTATTATTAAGATTTTTTTTTAATAAATGTTAGACGATAGCCGTTTTTTTGAGTTGATTTCAGTCGCACATTATCGCTGAGCTACTCTTTAAATTATTAAATTTGTCCAGATTTTCATATTAAAAAAAAATAAATATATATATTTTTAAATAATAAATTTAGAAATAATTTTTTGTTTCATATCTATGTCAAAAACAGTTAATTTCAATTAAAAATGGATAATAAAAGAGTTGGTAAATGGTATATTTAAGCATTATTTGAATTAATTTTTTTTATTATTATTAATTTTTAGTATTTGGAGGAAAAAAGGTTGTGGATGAGGATGAAGATAGTGGGAGGGACCAATAGAGACTATTACAAAAAAAGAAAAAGTGGGCAGATTACATTTACATATAGAAATAGAATTATAGGCTTCTTCTAATTCAAAGTCTACCAAGTCCTTCCTCTTATTTTCTTGGCTTTCAAATGTAACCATCAATCTATCTTTCTTTCTTTCCTTCTTTTCTAATCATAGAAGAAAAATAATTTAATTGAATTAATTTCAGATATATATAATATTTATTATTTGCTAAGTTATATATTATGTGATTGTTGGTTTCTAAAATTATTCAATTTAAATTAAAATATATATAATTTAATCGGAGAAGTATTAAAAAAAAGTAGAATCAAAATAATCCTTTTCAAAGTTTTTTTTTATCTACACCATTTTAGTGAAAGCAAAATAAATCATTGTTACCAATAAAAAAGAGAAAAGAAAAACTCAACCTTTTTCTTTTTTTAAGCCAAACTAATTGTTGTTGTATACGTAATTTTATGAGCTAAAATAAGCAAAAATTATTGACTCAAAATAAGCAAAAATTATTGACTCTTAAAGTTTTGTTAATTATTAATTTCTTAATTAATAACAATTTTTAAACTGTAATTCTCAATTAATAACATTTTTTAAATGGTAATTATTCATACATTCAGTCTTTGATCCTTTAAATGCATGACCTTCTAAAACCTTTCACCAAAGCACATATTAGCCCTTTATTTTTTTTACTTATATTTTCCATAATATTTCCAATAAGACATATTTAACAAAAATAATATTCAACAATTTTTATAATAACTTTTTTTTTCTCAGCTTATATATTATTCAACAAGTAACATCAAGTTCAAGTAATGCATCAAAAATTCAAGCAATTTTTATTTGCATCATTAAGATTTAGCATTATGCTTCAATGACATATATTTGGATAGTAATGGCAGACAACCCACTATAACATAAATGTGTCTTGGCAAGATTTTTGAGGCTAGTTTGCCGAAAATGATAGGGAATTTTTAGTAAAACCTAGAAGCCCTTTCTCCACACCAACAAACAATAACTATAATAATTATGTCTGCCACTAGAAAATAATACACAACTGATACGACAATTGGAAGATCAATTGCTCAACGACACATATCAGACAAGGGGAGGGCAATATTTTCTAGAAGGCAAATAACCATCCTGAAGAAAGAAAATTATGATAAAAAGGCATAATCAAAGAAATTGTATTTCAAAGACAAAACTTGTATTTTGCTTTCTGCACAATTTTTTTTTATCCAACATATGGCTCTCCAGCCATTTTCTTCTGATGTATTCTGCCAACTACAATAAATATTTGATTACATACATCCACCAAAAATGGATTTTTTTTTTGAAAAATGAAAAAGATTATAGCTTCTTTCAAACCAACTTTTTCGCGATATAGAAACCTATTGCCGGAAACATACAACTGCAAGAAAATTATTAAGAACCAAATTAGTCATCATACATCAATCAATTAATTCAAAGAAGATATCCAACTATGGTTTTAATTAACTTAACAGAGTAAGTTCAGAAAATAAATACCTCATCGTCCACAAAATAAAAGACAAACATCATATTTGTTGGGAAAATCGCTATTTTCCCGCCCTTCGAACCGTATTCAAGCAGGAACAAATGAGAAAATAAAATAATGACTGTGAAATTAAAGAGAATAAAACACAATGATTTAACGTGGAAAACTCCCGAATGGAGAAAAACCACGGTCGTTGTCTAACGACAACCAAGAAAAATATTCACTATGCGGCAAATTGTTACAACCACAAATTACAAAATATTTTTCTAACCGACACCCACAAAACAACCCCAAAATATTTATACTCCAAGAAACTCCAAAAGATTGATTCTCTAATTCCTAATATAAACTACTTGGTGTTTAACCTATAGCTCTCCTTAAGCTACATTTTGTGTTTTCTTGGTGTATTTACAAATGGAGAGAATGAGCCTATTTATAGGCTTCAAATGCAAATAAATTGTCAAACTAAATTAGGTGAAAATTAGGCTAAATTAGGCACCTCCCATTTTCACCTCCCATTTTTGACAATTTCTTCCTTGTTAGGCACCTTGCATTTTTGACTTTCTTTTTTTTCATTTTTATTTTTCAATTTTGGTGTGCTACCACCAACAATCTCCACCTTGAAAAATAAAAACACAACATTGTCTGTTACCGACAATCATAATTCTTAACGTCAAGAATTAACATACTCCACCATAAAAGAGTATCACCACTTGGAATTATTTCGCCAACTCCAAGAATTTTCCATCGGCCATGTCGGATCCCGCTAATAGTTTATGGTGCAACCCTCCTGTTGACTTTTCCGAGAGTTCATTAGCCATCGACATCATTTTTCCACCACATGCTTTGCATCAACTGTCAACCAATGTAGCACGCATTTCTGTGGACCAGCTACCAATATTCCGTCCTCTTCCATGGCATCTCAACGGGTAGCAATCATGCCATGAGGACACATTTCTCTCAACTACAGAGAAAACTCATCATCTCCTTCGCCACAGGAGATCACATTGGCAGCAACAACGTTAGAGCTTCTAGCCGAATCAGCTCCACCGTTCGGGCAATCCTTCCTCACGTGTCCAGTTTGACCACACCCCCAGCAGATAACCTTCCTCTTTCCGGAGCCTTTATTCTTTTTCCTGATACTGACAGATAAAGCTGAATTCTCATAAGATTTATTTTCCATTTCATTCAGTCTTCTCTCCTCAGTAATGAGCTTACTAACCACATCCGCATACACCACTTCCTTACTACCATATTTCAGAACAGGCTTCATGTGCTCATATGTTGAAGGAAGTGACAGGATGAGCCGAAGAGCTTTATCTTCATCTTCGGTTTTCACTCCAAGAGTTTCTAATTCAGAGATAATACCATTGAGGACACTCAGGTGATCGGACAGCTTTGTACCTTCCGCCATTTTCAACGTATGAAATTGCTCTTTCAAATATAACCTATTGGATATATTTTTTCCCTGATACAATTCTTCCAGTTTCTCCCACAGCTCCTTTGTCGTGGACAATCCAAGCACATTAGCAAGAACATTTTTTGCTAGACACATGCGAATTTGACTTGCCGCCTTGATATCCAGCTCCTCCCATTCTTCGTCACTAATCTTGGATTTTTCTTAGTCTCCACTGCCACCGCCTTTTTCTGAATTTCTTCCGCTGACTGGTTTACCCTGCAAAACCTTATGTAGTCCAGACTGTATCAACACGTCTTTGACTTGCACTTGCCACAGTGCAAAATTCATTCTCCCATCAAATTTCTCAATCTCGCATCTCATTGCCGACATGCTTACTTTGTGCTTAATAAAGGACCAGAAATAAATATTACACCAGGTAAATTCCCAGGTAAGAGGAGGAGTCACAAAGGTCTCACTTAAAATCCACTTGCCTTAGACTAAATTCGTGTCGTTTGACAGAATTTACCTCGACATGTAATTATTTATCTCACCACCAATACTCAAGCACACCAAAGCAAAACGGCTCCACCTTTTCCAAAGCTCCACCAGCTCCAAAGGCTCCATCTGCTTAAAAACAAAATAATTTTTAACAAAAATCTTTTCTGATGTGGAAGATCAGACCAAGCTGCAACCACAGAGCATACTAAGATTTTTGATAAAAATTATAACACCTAAGCTCTGATACCACTTGTTGGGAAAATCGCTATTTTCCCGCCCTTCGGACCGTATTCAAGCAGGAACAAATGAGAAAATAAAATAATGACTGTGAAATTAAAGAGAATAAAACACAATGATTTAACGTGGAAAACTCCCGAATGGAGAAAAACCACGGTCGTTGTCTAACGACAACCAAGAAAAATATTCACTATGCGGCAAATTGTTACAACCACAAATTACAAAATATTTTTCTAACCGACACCCACAAAACAACCCCAAAATATTTATACTCCAAGGAACTCCAAGAGATTGATTCTCTAATTCCTAATATAAACTACTTGGTGTTTAACCTATAGCTCTCCTTAAGCTACATTTTGTGTTTTCTTGGTGTATTTACAAATGGAGAGAATGAGCCTATTTATAGGCTTCAAATGCAAATAAATTGTCAAACTAAATTAGGTGAAAATTAGGCTAAATTAGGCACCTCCCATTTTCACCTCCCATTTTTGACAATTTCTTCCTTGTTAGGCACCTTGCATTTTTGACTTTCTTTTTTTTCATTTTTATTTTTCAATTTTGGTGTGCTACCACCAACAATATTTACATGGGCAAATCCTGCAGCATTGACTTCTATGAGAACAAAATACAAATAGGTTCTGATAAGATAACAAGAAGCTCGCAAGTCGCAAGTGCTTACACACCTTTGTTCAATCAGACTGGATCGCCACATAAAATAAAAATCAAAGCAACATTTGCGTATAACTATGACATTCATTTGAAGAATATAACCCAGTTGGTTAATGTTTGATGCTGCTATCTGAAAACAAGGCTTCCATTCTGTTGGAGCCTTAGATTTTCAATAAGAGACTGGTAGAATGATTTCAATACCCTGAAATCACTACCCTGCACAAACAAAAACATCAAAAGCATAGACCAGAGAGATAAGAGTAGATATAAAAAATGCCATATCTATGCAGAGCATATCTAGATTTTAGATCTAGGATTTCCACAGAGCAGAATCTAAAGTATTCAATCTTGGATGATCCAAGCTAAACTGTTACTCAGCCAAAGTCAACCAGGAAGAATGAAGATTTTATATCAAACCAAAACATTGAGAACCAAATTAGCCTTCCATATAAACTACATAAAAAAAAAGATTAGTCTTCAAAAACCTGGCACCCAATATTAATGGGAAAAGCAAAGGGCAGAATCCAGAATTTATCTGGATAAGTCACATGTAACTACTAGAAACCAAATAAAATAGCTAGAGAGATTCTGCAATTTGAAGCTTTTTGGCAACAAAATTACATTCCAAACATCTCAAATGTTACACAAATGCCCAACCCCCATGCCCCACCACCACCACTCCATATAGTTTAACTTGAACTACTTACCTGTAACTTTTGGCAGTATTCCTGTGCCAAATCTCGAGGGCAACGTGCAGATGGAAAACCTTTTGATACAAAATGAACAAGAAAATCATAACCAAACTTCTCATAAATGACCTTCTGTGCCTGTACGATTTCTCCAAACAAAACAAGCTGCCACACATATCAAATACAACAGCAAGTACAAAACATTTGGAAAATAAATACAACTTTTATCAGGTAACCTTGTGCAAGATGAAGTTCTCAGTTACTGATCTATATTTTATATCTTGTTTTTGTGCTCTCCATCAAAGAGAATTGTAAAAAGGTGGCAATAAAAGAAGAATAATAACAAACATATTTGCTCAATAATTTAAGAATCCAGAATAAAATGAAGTACATTATGCAAATGATGGAGAACCATGAAGCAGTACATTGTTCCACACACAACATTATTTGACAAAGCTAAGAAGGAATAAACTATTAGCATATGGATTCCAATGAGAAATTGCATACACTCACCGTATTTGCATCCTGAAACTCAAAGGACTTATCTAGCACACTATACAGGCAACAATTCACGGCGAAGGCCTCGATTATGAAACTTTGAAATCCAGGCACCTGAATGCACTTAATCCCATTAAAGCAATAAAATCTCAACATAGAACACCACTAAGAATTAGATTTTAAAGAGCACAATTACCTTTTCTTCACCATGAGGTTTGGCACACCAATCTTTAATTAATCTAATGAATATCTGTACACATGCCTGAATTACAAAGGTACAAAAACGTTACATCAAGTTCACAACAACTTTAATGTTTCAAAAGAACCAATCCTAGAAATGGTCAAAATGAAATTCCAGACAGACCTTTCTTACAAGAATATCCTAGTGATTGCAAGCTGTGTACAGTAGCAACTGCATCAATGAATCCAAGCAACCCCTACTTTTGGGAGAAAGGACGACTGAAGATAGATCATGTGTAATTATCACATGAAGGAATGTATATACTGTTTTCTGAAGTTCTTGTAGTTCACGGACTTCCTGCAAGAAAGGCAAGGGATAAAAGAGAAATTAACAGCATATATACTGTTATAACAACATATATTCATGTAATAACAGAGAAATAAACATGTGCAAGTAACAGTTAAAGTTAGATGTCATATGAATATAACATATATTGATGTTATAACTAATGCCTGTGCAATGCCAGATGCTTCTAGCAAGAGATCTCAGTTGATTAGAAGCTATAGATTGAGAAATAGTGATGAAGCAGTAATTCCATACCTCAGTATTAGTTCCAGGTCCTGAATGAAATGCATCCTCTGGAATAACATTAAATATCCTGCCAGCAATGGCTGGAAAAACTTCCTCTAATATGTCATGAACTGAGGTGTTAAATTCGCAAATAAGTTGATTTAGTAGTAAAAGAAAACTAACCATTTCCTTTGGCTGCAATAGAAAATATTTCAAAATCAGATCCGCATGTATTATCAGTTTGTCACATTAAGAACTATTAGAGGAGGCAATTAGCATGGTTATAATGATTAGAGTCTCACACCCCAACTTGGCGAAAAGGCAAATATTTCATTATCATGCAAAGTATGTCATATGATGGAACCAAATTAGCTTCAAAAATCTCATATTTCAAGAGAGGGATATTATAGAAAGAACAGATAAAGAGGTTGTGTCCAATATCCCAAGGGCCAAGGGCAACTTGACTGAAAAAAAAAAAAACTAGGATCTGTTTGGCATTGTTGTCACAATTATTGCTCAGAAAAGCGCCAGCATTTTGACTATGATAAACTAGAGTTTCCTTTTCAGTGCATTTGAAACATTTTGGAAAAGGAACTCCAACACAATCAAGAGCAGTTTCTAATTGATTTCTGCACAAGGATATAGAAGGATGCTTTGCCAAAAAATGCTCAAAGTCTGTTGCAGATACAATGCCAGAAAGGCCCATAATGGCCGCAAGGATGCATTAGAATCCTATAAAGTCGCACTAACAGCCATCAATAGAAGTACCGCATTTCAAATCTAACCATACAAGCACCTCTAATGAGCAGAAAATTGCCATGTATTGCAGTGCCATGATGTATATATTCTCAAATGCATACGTAATCATAAGGATTACAACAATAAGGGAGTTCAAATTGTGTTTCCATCACCAGACACCCCTAAAGAAATTGACACTACATCTACCCCCCATAAAAAGTCAATGGCACAGTGATGGCCAGCATCCTTTCCTATCAAAGAAATTAAATTAATAATAAAATAATAATTTAGATATTATAGTTAATTTAGTAAATTTAGATATTAAAATTTATTTTATTTATGTTTTGGCGAAATTAATATATGGTGATCAGCTAATTAATGAAAATAAATTATTTTATTAAAGAAATTAAATTAAAAATAAAATAATAATTTATTTACTTAAAGGAAAAAACGCCCCAAGTTCTATCATTTCCAACGGGTGACCGTGAGAAAGTGAAATCGTATATCGGCTTTTTCATTTTTTAATTCAAACAAAATTCAGAGATCAGTTTTTTAATTTTTTTTTTATAAATGATACGTGTATAGAAAAATATTTATACTCGAATTTAAAATATAAGTGAAAGTAATATATATTTTTAACAAAGCAACATACATATTTAATCATGAGATTATATTTTAATAGTTTTTTTTAAATTTATTCAATACAAATAAAAATAAGAAGATATGAGACTTAAAAATTCTAAACACCATGGTTTTAGATTTTAATTAATTAATCAATGGGATTGGATTCCGTGTCAGAATTGATCAATTATCCAAATCAATAGCACGGGAAAGGTTTCTAAAAGCAATTAAAAGATTTGGATATTAAAATGTATTAATTAATATTTAAAATGCATAAATTTCAATACTGTCTAAATTAATAAATTTTTTTATTTATCTCAAATTATAATTTACTAGATATTTTAATAAGTTAATTTATATAATAAATATATTTCAAAAAATATATGTATATTTATATTTTTTATATAAATAATTAATTTTTTAATTTATGTATAAATAGAAAGTGTATTTATCAATTTAAGATTTCAGATGAAGAAGTAATAAATTCAAACTTAATTTTTCTCTTTTTATATTAATATTAAAAAATAATTAATTATTTTAAAACTATACTTAATAGAGAAATATTATTTTTATTATTTTCTCTATTTTTAAAATTTTGCATAAGGTGAAGGACTTTATTATTTTTGTATGTAAAATAAAATTTCATTAATAAATCAAATAGTATATATGTAATGCACAAATAAAATTATATAATTTTATGATGCATATCATATGAAATTACTTAATTTTCTTAAATTTTATGAATTTTTTCAATACAAATAGTATAAAATGATAATATTCTTAGATAATTTAATTTTTAGCGGGACTTTTATTTCATCTGTTATCTATAATAATCTTTTATACGAGAGAACACCTTTATTTGAAAAGGATAAACAATCTTTCTAATGACAAACTTATATTGAAAAATAAAATAAGATATTTAAATAAATAATTATAAAACTACATAATAAAATTTAATTTACATTCAGTCTTATTATAAAAGATAAAGTAATACAAAATAAGAATGCATTCTAAATTTCATATTTATATTTATCTAAAAATTATTTTAAAGCCAAATTATACAATAAAAATATATAAAACTAAAAAAAGACACATTAAATATGTAATAAATTATAAAAAAAATTAAAATGAGAAAAGATAAATGGGACTTTTATGTGTCAATAAACTGATTAATATATATATATATATAAAAAAGGGCGGCTAGGATTTTGCAAATTGACTTGATTAATTATTTAATTAGCAGAAATCTTGTTTTTATCCATAATCGATTCGTGTTGTAGACCTTATAGCCCAATCCAAATGAACATTTCGGCCATTTTATATTTGGGCCTTACAGATTTACTAATTGTAAGACCAATATGCGAGCCCAGCTATTTTATGGAATTTGTATAAATATCTTAAAAAATAAAAATATCTTTGAAAAATATTAATTTTTCTAAATATTCAGTTTTCAATTTTTTAAATTTAAAATACATAATATGAATGTAATATACTAGAGATACATATAGTATATTTTCAGATACATTTAAAAATATATTTTTAAAATTTCTTAAAAAAATATAAAAATGACATACAATAAAATTTCTTTTATTTTAAATTAAACTTTACTCATTTGAATTATAGCATTTTCAATTAAACCTTATTTTTCCTTTATCTACATATTTTAAAAAAATTATATATTTTATGAAACTAATCAGACTAAATTTCTATTTTAGAATGAAAAATAATTATAATTTTTTTAAAATGGTGGAAGTAAAGCATTGTTCAAATAAATTAAATAATTGAAAATTTTAATACTTTTCTAATTCACACTCGATCTATAAATAAGTATAATTTACATACATTATATTAAACTTTTCTTTTTAATTTAATAAAATCTAAATATTTACATAAAATTTATAAACATTATAAATGAAATATCTTGAAAAATTTTAAAATATATATATATTTTTAAAATAAAAAAAGTATTTAATATCTATGAGATTTATGAAAGAATATGGTAATTGAAAGGTGGCGTGCCCGCAAATTAGAAAATATAATGCATGGATTTAATTAGCTTGCACGTTTCAAGATTGCAATTTTATTTATTTCCTTTACGCAAAATTTGATTTATTCTTCTTGCCAATGATATTTTGAGAGTTTGGTTAAATGATCCATCGATAGGTTGTATAAAATAAAATTGAATGGAGATATATACACCCCACAAATTTCTTCCTTCTATTGTTGATGATAATTTGAGAATTAGATTAAACGAATAGAATGTATAAATAAAATTGGGTGAAGATATTTACACTCTATAAATTTCTTTTTTTGCATGTGACATTTCGAGAATTATATTAAAATTGATAGAGTATATAAATAAAATTGTGTGGAGACAATTACAACCTACAAAATTTCTTCTTTTGTCCGTAATATTTTGAGAGTTAGATTAAATTGATAGAGTATATAAATAAATAAAAAAATTAACTATCATAATATAAAAAGTATCAAGGTTTTTTGGTGGGTGTAACAATAGAAAATTAAATTTTTTTGATTTTATAATAGGAGTGTAATAATAAATTTGGATATATTTAGTACTTTTGTGGATTGTAAATGGTCAAATTTTTAGAAATTTTTTTATTGATTTTACCTCTATTTTTTATTATAATTTATTATATATATATAAATAGATAAATTTAAATCACCCCAAATTTCCAATTAATAATGCACATGGTTTCAATTAAAATAGGACATTTTACTTCTTCGATTTTGCAAAATTTAGTATGGTTTGATATAATTTTTAGTTCGCATATAATTTAACATCTATAATCATTTTATATTATAAAAATCAATTCAATGCTGTTCAAATAAAGTTAAAAATTAATTAACTTTATTTAATTAAGAATATCTTAACTTAATTATTTAAATTAGCTAGACGATCTCTAAAATTCACGATTAATTTTTAATGTGGTCACACATGAATACAAAAATAGAGTGTATATTGAAGCATAATTTATCAATAAATATATATTTAATATACTTCAATTCCTATTCTCCTTGTCATGATGTTTTAAATATTAAAAAAAACATGGGAAAAGTGGGGAATTAATACAACGACATAGATTTTTCATAAAGAAACTTCAAACATATGCAACTTATGTAAACGACAAGACCATAAGGCTACTTTTTTAGTTTAGGTGTTCCTTTTTTTTTTCCCCCTTTTACACTAATTAAGCTATTCAATCAACCATAAATCAACAATTTAATTAATAGATTTAGATTAAAATACTCATAGATTAATTAAATTATACAATTCGTTTTTTCAATTGGAAGGGTTCATCTAAATTGTGTCATATATTTGAAAAATTGGAGATTTTCATAGAAATTGAACTTTTCAAGTTAAGAGGGTGTTTGGTTTAGTTGTTTGATGCAGCTGATAGAGGTTTGAACCCCAAACAGCAGGTGTTTGGTAAAATTTGATGTTTGGTAAAATTTTAAAACGGCAGCTGATAGCTGTTAGGAACCCCAAACAGCTGCTGTTTCAATAAGCTTATACTCGGAGCTTTTTCATATCAGCTGATAGCTGATTCATATTAAGACTATATTAACCCTATTAAAATAAAATAAAAATTAATATTTATTAGATAATGATATGCTTATTGGTAATTTTACATTCAAACTGCAACAGCTATTGTATTTTTACCAAACACTAACCCGAATCAGCTACCAGCTATCCGCCACCAGCTATCAGCTATCAGTAACCGCTATCAGCTACCAGCTGCTATGAACAGCTAAACCAAACAGGCCCTAAATAACATGATTTTCTAATCATATATAGTCAATTAATGGGCCAAAAATGGAAAATTAATGTTATTATCATTGAATTAATAACATGCATTGAATTTAAAAAGAACAAGTATACTTTTATACATCAATATATACATCTCATTTTCTCTTCTTCACTATTTTCTTAAAATAAATTAATTTTATTAGTTAATAATATATTACCAAATTTAAAATTTAAATATAGTAATATATATAGAGAGAGAGGGAGAGATCATTGAAATTATCATCACCAAAAGAGCCTAGTTATTTATTTTTTTGTTTTCAAATTGAAAAGAAAGTGAGAGAAAATTCATTAGTTTTCAGTTTTTATTTCCTTTTTTTAACGCGTAAACATAAATAAAATTATTAGTTGCACTAATTTTTTATTGAATTTTATTTATTCCCTTGCACTGTTCTTTTAGGCGCTAATGAGCTCGAGCTGTCCCGTTTGACCGAGTTAACCTCAATTTTGACCATCCAGATTCAGTGCCTATGTCACTATACGACACAAATCTAGACCGTTCGCATATTTGTCCATGTGGGTCCCTGCGTAGATTCCAAATAATTTAACGGTTCAGATTCTTTCTGCTATTGTTTGTAAGTATAAAAATATACCCAGAGATTTTTTTTTTTTGATACATGGTTTAATAAAGGCCAAAGGTATAAGAAAGTCCTTCAACTTAAATCCAAACATCAATTAAGTCTTTAAAGTCAATTTGAGTTCAACGCTATTTTGTTAAATCTCTTTTACTAAATTAAACTCATATTTATTAACTTTATTAATTATTTTAATATTTTAATATTATTTTTTAATTTTAGTTTTATATAATTTTAAGTTCAATCTAATTAATTAATAACTCATTTATATACTATAAATTACTCCTTAATAAGAGATAAACTTTTTTTATTTCTCATGTTGTAAAAAAAAATAGAAGGCAGAGAATTTTCAATTATTTCAATTAGTAATACTTTTTCTATTTTAATCAATACATATTATGTAGTTGGTAAAAAAATTAAACTTCGTAAATATAACTTATATATAAAATTTGAATTTGTAATGAATAATTATGATTATACTACAACCTATAATATGACCTATGTATAAATATTAGATTTATAAAAAACTATACATATATCAATGAAGTGAGTAAATTAAAATTTGAAAAAAAAAATTGCTTCGTATAATTCATCCTAAAAAAATAATCTGATGCTTATTTTAGTTACTTCAATTAAAGTGCGTAATATTAATCTTAATATTTTTTTATATTTTAAATCAAAATTGAAGTAAAAAATAATATAAGAAATTACAAATAGCATACTATGAAAATAATTAATAGAATCAATAATAAGAAATTTAATTTCGTAAGAAGTAATCTAATTGGATGACCTTTTAGAGTTGAAGAGTTAAATAGGATTTAAAATTATTTTAAGGGTCTGATTGATCATTTGATTTAATTTTAAAAGTTTAAGGGTTTAACTTTAATATATTACAAACTAATAAAACTAGACTTAAAACTATATAAAACTTTAAAAAAATAATACTAAAAAGTTACAAATATCATACTATAAAAACTAATTAATTAAGTGAATAAATATAAGTTTAATTGATAAGAAGGGCTTAATTAGATAACTTTTTAGAGTTTAAGTGTTCAGTTAAATTTAAAACGACTTTAAAGACTTAATTAATCTTTTGAATTAGATTTAGTAGCTTTTTTTACACCTTTGGCCGTTTAATAAATAAAAAGTGTTTTTTTTTGTTCAAAAAAAGTGTTAATTTTTATTTTATTTAAAATATATAATGATTTTTTTTAACCGAATGAAAGATATAATGATTAGAAAAATATAGTAAAGTATGATTTTATGTTAAATTTGTAAAATATATTTTTTAGAATAAACTGTTTCATTGAAAAATAAAAAATTATTAAAATATCTTATTAAACTCTACACATTCAATTTACCAAGAAAAATTATAGTGTTTTGAGGATTTTTTTTTAATTTTATATAAATACATTTTATTTTATTTTATTATTTTTCAATAAAAATTTATAATTTTCAAATTTTACAAAATTTCTCAATTAACCTATAAAAATTTAAATTAAGTAAGCTGTATTTTTTTTTTTTATGATGGGAAATCCTTTGCCAATCTCCACCACCTTTTTAGGGCGAAGCCCGATCACTAACGTTAAATTTCGATAGAGTTAGCCCATTAATTTACTGTTAAAATTCCTATTTAAATATAAATTTATGGAAGGACTCCACACATAGCACAATCATTATTGTAATGTTTGGAGATGTTGTTACGAATTTGGAGTTTAAACTAGCGACTTTATTGGCATAATTTCTGTGCTGTACCAATTTTTATACGGTTGTGGATAAATGTAAAAAATTTTACTCATCCTGGTTGAATGAATTGAATCACATTATATGACAAACATATAAAAATACATTTTCAAAAGGTATTTTATAAAATATAGTTTTTAATATAATTTTAAGTACATATTTACGTAATGTAATAAAAAATAAAAAATAAATTAATAAATAATATAATTATATAATTATATTGTATAATACATACAGTCGATCAATTTTCTTATTATCAATACTTTTTTTTTCATATTTGATTAAAAATTAGATATAGAATTAAATTATATATTTTTTAACAATTGAATGGCAAATATAAATGAATTAAATTACTCATATTTGATTTGTAAAAATTTCAAATTTAATTTGATTATAATTGATTTGATTTGAATTTGAGCAACTCATTTAATAAAACAAGTTGAATTTAAATTTTAAATATTCTAATTTTTTTTTAGCTGGATAATATTTTAAGTATGTGTTTCACAAAATTAATCTAGTTTAATTGAGCATTTAAATTAGTATTATTTCATATTTATTTGATATTATTTCATATTTATTATTTGAACAAGTTTAATTTTGACCAAGCGCACCATTGAACGGTGTAGTGGACTCTTCCGATGAAAAAAAAAGTTACAGTGGGACTCCAAAAAGCGTCAAGTTGCGGTGGTGCCGTGGTGGTGGTAAGTCGAGTCGGCAGGCAATCAACTCGTGCGATGAGCGTGACATGCTGTGACAGTAGCCAACAAAACCCGTACCTAACCAGCCGTCCCATACAGACAAGTGTAGGTAGCACGAGTTGACGATGTGGCATAGGTGGCTGCTCAAGTCACGCCACGTGGTGAGCACTGTGCTTCACGGAACCTGAATTTTTCATTAAAAAAAAAAACACTATAAGAATAAAGTCATAATCATAGGAATGAAGTTGCCAAGTTCCTCTATAGCTCTTCTCCATTTGAATTCTCAATAATGCCCCTTTTATTTCAATACGCCAAAATGTATAAAAACAAAAGAAAGTTCAAATGAAACTTTATTTTTTCTTAACAAGAGTCCATTTACTGTTTACATTAGTTTTCAAAAGCCTCGAAGTAAAATTCAACTTGTTTTTCACGTGGAAAGATAGTTTAATGATAAATATTCTAATTGTTAGATTAAAAATTTGAAATTATATACATTTGAAATTTATTTCTTTAAAATTGTTATTTTTAAAAATTAATTATATTTTTCAAAAAATATTTAATATGATTAGTGAGTTAATTAATAAAATAATAATATAATAATTTTACTATTAATAATTTAATAGAAGATATTTTAATCAATTTATAATAAATTAAAAAATAATAATTATTTTAATAACTACTTATAAATTAAAGGCAACTATGTTCAGTAAAATGAATATAGTATATATTTTTTTAAATAATAAATTCAAAATAAATTTCTCTTTCTTTGTATTAATATAAAAATTAAATTTATTTTCAAGAAAATTGATAAAAAAAATTATTACTTCGTCTATTATAATTTAATCTTCACTTTCAGTTCATATATATTTACTATAAAAATTATTAAATTTTTTAAATATTATATAAAATTATTTTGACTAAACTAATATATCCTCCAATAATTAGTTAATATTAATATTATTATACTATTAATTAATTAATTAAATAATTCATAATAATGGTGTAATTAAAAAATAACAATTACTTAATTGTGTAAAATAATAATTTTAGATGATTTTTTTTTGGTTGCACAAAAACAAATGACGATTACTAGGACAGAAAAAGTACTTATTTTGTAACTCATTTCTATTAACAAATTTTGACAATTGAGTTTGACTTTGTATTAGCTTATTCAAATACAAAACCCAAGCTAGCCATTTAAACATAGACGGGCATCAAAATTGATTATTCAATTTAATAAAAATAACTGTTGAATAATTATTTTAAAAATAATAAAGTGAAAGACGTTATTAGCACAGTAATAAATAATTTTAAAATTATCCAAATAAATTAAACGTGAAAAATTTTAATTTCATTTGATGTGTAAATGATTCAAAAATACTTTAAAAAAAATCATCTCAACAGCATATATATATATATATATATATAAATTATAAAATTATTATCATACAGAGTTTTAATATTAACATTATGAAGATATTAAACTTATACCACATCAGAATTTAATTTTTTAATTCAACAGTAATTTGAAATTAATGCTATCTATTAAAAGCTTATTGCTTAACGGATAATTTAGCAGTCACAAACTTGACCATACATTTTCCTAAAATATAATTAATAAAAAAAAATGAAACATAATCAAAGTTGAATGCACATAATTTTTCTTATTTTAGGAACTAAACTTGGGAAAAAATGTATTTAGTGCCTAAAGAATCAAATACTTTATATAAATTATAAAATAAAAAAATCCAGAAATATTCAATATTTTACTATTAATAGAGGGGAGATGCAAAAACACCTTTAAATTTTATGCGAGTATATGGATTAACTCTTAAATTTTATTTTGGCTAATTTATACGTTAAAAATTTTAAAAATTAATAAATTAACTCATCTTTTAACAAAAAGTTAACTGCAGTTAATTATATTTAGTTATCATTTGGAATGTACAAAATATGTATATATATTAATTATTTGAAAGATTCATTAGAAAAAATATTAAATAATAATTTTAATCAAAATATTAATTAGTATAAAATATATTAATTATATTTAATTTATTTATAAATAGATGACAATGTCATTTTAGTACATAACTCAATGTCAATTCATATTTTTGTGTAAACTTAAGGTAATCATGACTATATTTTATAATGAAATGTCAATCGGACCACGAACTAGCAATCTGATTCATAATTAGAATTAAGACCGAATTATAAGGATCAAGTTTAGATTCATAATTTTTAAATGAAAATCGAAATCAACAGTTCAAGATATAAATCGTGAAAAAAATATTAATATATATATTTAGTATATATATTAAAAATTAATATATATATATTCATATAATATATTATATTTGTAAAAATTTATCATTGTTCTCCATTATTACTATTATTATTTATTAATAATAATTATTATTTATCAGTTAATATTATTTAATTTAATTTATATTTTCAAAAATATGAGTTAAGTGTGTAATTTTATAAAAATATTATTAATTATAATTATTTTTATTAAAAATAAATTATTAAAATTAATTTTAACGGACGATTCAAATCATAAATAAAATCAGTCCATCTTTTAAGTGTTTAAACCTTAACTTTATTAGCTTTTATTGTTTGAGGTTAATGTTAATATTTATGATTTTTATGAACTAAAATCAACAGTCTTAGATTAATAAAATTATGGCTACAAGTAACTTAAGAGATAAATTTATACATTTTAATCAACTTTTTAAAACTTTTAATATATAAATAAACTAAAATAAATTATAAAAATTAATCTATATTTTTACACAAACTTTAAATATATTTTTGTGCATTCACCCTTATTAATACACGATATATTCCTTTTTATTTTTATTTTTTTCCTTGTTGGTCTACGCCCATATAAATAAATAAAATCCAGGATTTCTTTTTTAAAAATAAAGAGTCGGAGATTCCTCATCCTCAAGTTTGATTCTTTTATATAAAAACAAAAAAATAAAAATAAAAAATAAGAAATATCAACGTATGGACCCCAATCCAGCTGGGATGTCGTCTAAAAGCAAAATCTAATCAGGAGACAAATCTTTTAATTTGTCATAATTAAAATAATAATAATTTCTTATTTGAGTTCCAATGCAATTACCATTCCAACAACGCATTATTAAATGATTAATTGTAGATTAAGAATTACTAAGATAACTTTATTTAAGTGATGTACAACGTCATTGAGTGGATAAGACCATCTATACGATTCATCTCAATTAAATTTTATGATCCCACTCCACTCAAATTATCACTTATAAAAAAATTATTTAATTAAAATCATCACTTTATAAAATTTTAAAAATTAAATGTAATTAATTTTTTAATTATATTCTCTTATTAGAAAATTAATTAATTAAGTGAAAATATAATAATATTAAAAATTTTTAATTAAAAATAATAAATTAATATAAAGCATTTTAATTAATTTAAAATATTTTTTTATAAAATTAAAAAATATATTTATTATCTTAATTAGTTATGCATTATTTAAAAAATAACATTTTAATGAAACAAAAGTCAATTAATGTAATAAAAATTTTATATAAATTAATATTTAATTTCTATATATATATATATATAAATAATAGATCATTCTGTTCAATTATTAATCTATGAGATTTTGTAATTATAAAATTCAATACTTAATTTCAAATAAATAATAAAAAATTATATCTCTAAGACTTGTTTTTTCAAAACGAAATAAGACTTAAGGAAATAAGACTTAAATCATTAGCCCATATTATATATGTATTTATTATTAAATAATGTCTAAACATTCAGTTTCTAGATGAAATTAGATAAATAATATCAAATCAAATATAAATATTTATTATTTAAAATTTCATTCATTTGATCCATTTTCAAACGAGTATAGACTTTAATGAATATATAAAAATAAACATTTATTATTTAAAAATCTCTATACAATTTGTTTATGTTTTGATAAATGTAATTATAAATAAATATTTTTACATTTAAAAATATTGATCTATTATGGCTTTTTTGAAAATTGCCTATTGATTTAATCTAATTTAATTTCAATAAATAAATATAAATGTTTATCATTTAAACATCTTAATAAATCCTAATTTAATTTTATTAATTTTTTATTAATTCGCTCTAATTTAATTTTGATCCTTATAAATATAAAACATAATAATAGATTTTTTATACTTAATATTTTCGTGCATTGAAAAATCATTAAAGGAGTTGGAAATCTTAAAAAGATATATATATATATATATATAATTCAAGAAAACTTAGCAGTTAATATAATTTATCCATTTTATAATATATGAGTTAGTTTCAAAATCTAACAAAAAAATTATATAAAAATAAAAAATTTAACTGACTTAGGTACCCTTAATTACGGATTAATCTTACTAAATATTAAAAATTAATATAGTTTTAGCAAAAATCTGTTTGATTATTAGCTTATATTAAGGAAAATCATTGGGCATGGACGGTAATTATTAAACAATACAACTAATAAATTACAATTATTATAAAATTAAAAAATTAAAAGGGTTGTTTTGATAAGAAATTACTTTTAATAAAAAAAATGATAAAAATAAGGAAAAATAAAATCGACTATTATCCCAATAATAAAATTGTTACTTTTTCTGAAATGATAATTACTTAATAATAAAAAATAAAAATAAAAATCCAGTTGCACAATACCGTTATTTCTGTTATTGATCGAGGACAATCCCGTACTTTCACTATTGCTTTCCATGGCCGCTAAGTAATTGAGAGAGAGAGAGAAATTTAGAGATTTATCACAGAAAATCAAAATAAAAAGGAAGCTCCTTTCCTTGCTATTTCTCTCTGTCTCTCTTGCCCTTTGTAGACTCTTCTTTGGATTTTAGTTTTAGGGTTAATTTTTTTAAATTCTCTCTAGTAATTTTCTCTGTAGTTTACATCACTTTCTGGTTCATTTCTAAAGGCAAAACAAAAATTCTTTATAAATTTGTACATACAGTAGCTCTTCTTCTTCTTTTTTCTTCTCCGAAGTAATAAAATTTCTCCGTTTCTTTTATATCTTTCCTTCTTTGCTGGTGTTCCTATGCATATGTATACAAAAGTATAACTGTGTTGGGTTTCCTGGGGTTTTTTTTACCCGTCAGGATTCAATTCGATCTCTCAAAAAAATTGGTTGCTCTTTGTTAACAACATAGAATTTCTTGATAAAAATCTGTGGGTTTTAGGGGAAAATTAGCGGGTCTTTGTTACAATTTGATTTAAGCGAACAATTTGCTTGATTTGGGAATTCTTGTGGGTTTGTTATCTAAACCAAAAATCCTGGTTTCTTTAGAGTTATGGCTGTCTCAACAATAGCTTTATATGCGAGCTCACCTAGCAGTGTGTGTTCAGCACCACACCCATGCCAAATCAATGCTCACTCGACGTATGATTTTGACTTGAACTCGAGATCTTCATCGGCAGCCTCGTCTAGTGCATCTTCTTCACAGAAATCTGTGATTGGTGGCTTGTCGTGTTTGTTTTCGTCTTCAACAGCCAAACATTCGTCGTTTTCAGGTGATAGAGAGGAGTTAGGGTCTTTGTGGCATGATAGAGGAGAGGATTTGAAGGAATTGAGCAGTTCATTTCGATTTTCACTGAGTAAATTTCACGGTGGGTCTTCTTTAAAGAAAGATCAGAGTCCAATTTCGGTGTTGCAAGGTCCAGTCTCGTGTTCTAGTAGTCCGCCCATGAGGATTGCTCGTGAAAGGAGTGCTGATGTGGGTTTTCAGAGCTCAATTCATGGCTCATTTCGCTGTGGGGATAGTGGTTTGTTTAATGGGTTTGTGAGGCATGCACTGGGATCCTGTGTTGATTATGATTCGCCGATTTTTGAGGTTCATAAAACTGGAGCTGATGTTGGTTCTTCATCAGTTGCTGTGGATGAATTAACATTTAATATGGAGGATACTGTTGTGGAGGATTCTTATGCCAAAGAATTGCTGTTAGGTGCGCAATTGAGGCACAAAATCTTCTATGAAGATTTTGTTATTAAGGCTTTTTATGAAGCTGAGAAAGCACATAGAGGACAGGTAAAGTTGGAGATCTAGACTTTGATTGGATTTTGTTGTTTCATGGTATTTTTGTGGGCTTGAGAATATTTATTTGATGTTTTCTTATAGATGCGGGCAAGTGGAGATCCATATTTGCAGCATTGTGTGGAGACTGCAGTCTTGCTCGCAGTGATTGGGGCTAACTCTACCGTGGTTGCTGCAGGGCTTTTACATGACACTCTTGATGATTCTTTTTTAAGACATGACTATATAATTAGGACATTTGGATCAGGAGTGGCCGATTTGGTGGAAGGGGTAAGGAGCAGAGCTCTTGTTATTGAACCTGTTGTGGAAAAACTGCTAAATTATTATTATTATTATTATTATTATTATTATTATTTTAAATTTAAATATAAATAGATGTTACATAATCACTGTTTCCAAGCAGTTCTGTACTTCAAGTTGGAAGTTCGCTTGCTAAGCTACGTGCAACTTGCTTCATTCTTTTCAATATGATCTGCATAGGATCAGTATAATCGTGGAGTTGAATAGTTAGTCAAGAATTTAATTATAGAGTTGAAATTTGGTATTTTATCTAGACTAGAATGCCTTGTTTATGTAGATCAAGAAATTTACTGCTAACAAATAAATAGTTTAGGTTGGTTTCTTGTAATACAGTAGTTTGTGAATAGAAGAGCTGTTTTTTTACCCTTCATACCATTCAAAACTTGTGTAAATTAGGCATTGGTTGTGGCTATCGCTCTGTGCTTTGAATTTTTTTTTCAGTCTAGATTGGCTGTACTAATAAGGATATTCCTTCTATTTGGAACTCCATTTATACTCCAAATTAGGCTAGACTTGGGTTCCACTAGAACATGGTATTCCTCGCCAACACGTTGAAATTGGTCTAAACAGTACTTCTTAAAAAGGAATGCTGATAGTTTTCTGGAAAGTCAAAGCATTTTGCAGAAGCTGAGGTTGATAAATCTCAGAGCTCCTATTTGATTTGTCTTTTTAAGACCCATCCAGAGACACATAAAAAAAAATATTTGAAAGAACTGTTTTGCATCAGTGTTGTTGAAGTAATTATTAATTATCTTATAATTTTCTAATGTGATTTATCTGTGGCGTTCAATCAGGTCTCTAAGCTTAGTCACTTGAGTAAGCTTGCACGTGAGAACAATACAGCAAACAAGACTGTTGAAGCAGATCGCTTGCATACCATGTTCCTCGCCATGGCAGATGCTAGGGCTGTCCTGATAAAGTTAGCTGATCGATTGCATAATATGATTACTTTAGATGCATTGCCTTTGATCAAGCAAGAAAGGTTTGCTAAGGAGACCCTGGAGATATTTGCACCATTGGCTAACCGTTTAGGAATCTCTAGTTGGAAAGAGCAACTAGAGAATCTCTGTTTTAAGTATCTCAACCCTGATCAGCATAGAGATTTGTCCTCTAGACTCGAGGAGTCTTTTGACCAGGCGATGATTACTTCTGCAACCGAGAAATTAGAGCAAGCTCTCAAGGATGAAGCCATTTCGTACCATGTTCTGTCTGGACGGCATAAAAGCCTGTATAGCATCTATCGCAAAATGTTGAAGTATGCTCTCCCTCCCTCTCTCTCTTCCTTTTTCTTCTGCATCTATTCACTCACAGATTTTCTTAGAAATGAGAAACACGTCTTTTAAGAGATGCATCTTAATTTGGCAATGTCTGGTGAGAAAAAAAAAAGAAGAATAAATGGTGCTTGAAATAATCACTATGTTTTCTGCTCGACTATTTTATTCAATCAGGCAGGGATATTGAATTAATCACCTTTGAATTGGATGATATATTATCGCTGCTGCAGCTTCTGCATAAATACTAGATTATGCAAATTATTGGCTAGCCCTAGGATGATTTGATTGAAGTGATATTCTAACCATATTGCATGTTCCTGGACATACTTGAGATAGAAAGAACATATTATACCATGAACCCATCAAGAGCGTTTATGTGCAAATATTATTAAGCATATATAATTTGCATAATGACATGATGGCTTTAATTTTTGTACAGGAAGAAGCTTAACATGGATGAGATTCATGATATTCATGGACTGCGTCTGATTGTTGAAAATGAGGAAGGTTGCTACAAGGCATTAAAAATTGTTCACCAGTTATGGTCTGAAGTACCTGGAAAATTCAAAGACTATATAAATTACCCCAAGTTCAATGGGTATGCTTTGGCTCATTATAATGTGCTGTAGAATGTGTTGTTCTTTTTTTTTTTTTTGCTCTTACTTTAATTTTGAATCTGTAGGTATCGGTCTCTCCATACGGTTGTTAAGGCTGAAGGTATGGTGCCACTTGAAGTTCAAATTCGGACAAAAGAGATGCATTTGCAATCTGAGTTTGGGTTTGCAGCTCATTGGAGATACAAGGAAGGTGATTGCAAGCACTCCTCATTTGTGCTTCAGATGGTTGAGTGGGCACGATGGGTTGTGACCTGGCACTTTGAGACAATGAGCAAAGATCAATCTTGCATTGACTATGCTGATTCCATAAGGCCTCCCTGTCAATTCCCTAATCATTCTAATGATTGCCCATATTCTTACAAGCCTAACTGTGGCCAGGATGGACCTGTCTTCGTCATTATGATTGAGAATGATAAGGTTTGATTTCTTCATTTTCTCCGGTTTAATTTAATGATAATTATTTGGTTCCAGGTTAATGCAACTTAACTGAAGCGGGGAATACAATTCAGTTCTCTTTCATACTCTTAGGCAATATGGCATTTAAAATTTGGACAATGATTATTAATTTGCCTGTCAATACACAGTAAAGGCAAAATGCAGTGTTGTATTAGGCAATTTGTGCAATTTATACTTGAGAGAGTCAATGTTTATTAAGCAGTCCTGTGGCCTTGTTATCTTTTAACCCAATTTATGGCAGTGCCGAGGGCAATGTGCTTATGTGTGTTTCGTGAATGTTGCAGATGTCGGTGCAAGAGTTTCCTGCAAACGCAACTGTGATGGATTTGCTGCAAAGGGGTGGGCAGGGAAGCTCAAGATGGTCCCCATATGGGTTCCCTGTGAAGGAAGAATTGAGGCCAAGGTTAAATCATAAGCCATTGAGTGATCCCACGTGCAAGCTGAAGATGGGGGATGTGGTGGAGCTCACTCCAGCCATAACAGACAAATCTTTGACAGAATGCAGGGAAGAGATCCAACGGATGTATGACCGGGGATTGTCCACCGCCACACACATAGCAACAGCTACTAGTGGGATGGCTGGGTGGAGAAGTTGACCGATAATTGATCGTCCTATAAGTAGCATACCATTTAATGACAATTGGTTATTCTTGTACATACATATGTTTGTACAGAACGGCTAAAAATGGTTCCGGTAATGGGACACAATGACTAACTGTATTAAAAACAAGGCCAAATGATTGAATTTAAGGTTATCATATTGATTGTTGGCTACTGTATTGTTCCCTTTATGCTTCCTCAGTGGATGTCTGAATTAATATTATTTGGAATTTGGCCTATTGATTTGAAAAGTGATTTGCATTATGCTTAACACCTTGTTAACATTGTGCTTTTAAAGCCTTTGAAGCTTTAATCTTTTAACGAGGCAACCAAGAACAAAAAATTAGTGCGTAAAAGATGAACGAGAAAACAATTGAACAACATTCCATGTGAAACAAATTTCATAATATTGAAAATGATTCATATATAGAGCAATCACATAAAGAGAGAGGGAGTTTTGAAATTGATACATGTTTTATGTGAATACAGATTCAGGACATTAATAAGGGTCAATAAAATTCTCACGGAGAGTGGAATCATCACTTGGGTCGTTTGGTAAGGGGAAAAGATACTCTTTGTGGAGTATTATGCTGGAAATCTGTCTTAGGTACTTGAGATGGATTGGGACCAGCACTTTCCTCATCATCCTCTGTTTCTTCTACTGCCTGGGCAGGCTGCTTCTTTGGGATAGCCAGTTGGTAGTTCGGGCTAATCAAGGTGTCTTGCTCTGGTGGAAGTGGCACACCAGGTCCGGCTATTGACTTGGGCAATAGAATTTTGTTCCTGTTTCTAGCCAATTCTAGTAAAACCTGATGAATTGTAATTTAAAGATGTTAGGCATAATTTATTATAACTCTTCCAAAGAAGCAGGAGAAACAAACACTATATCCAATCGAAACAAAGATAATGTCTACGTCCAGAATTTAAAATCAATTTCAAGACTTTGAACTTGTTGTAACTTGTGAGGAAGACAATAGAAAGATAATTCACCCTCATTCCTAAGCTGATACATTTCATCTAACTGCAACACAACATCATAGTAAAACTGAGGGTAGTCAAACCTCTACGATAGTGATAGTGATTAACCAAAGGGCCCTTTTAATGGGTGCCATATTAGTATCTTTCAATTTATTTTTATTAAAATTTATTATAATAAATTTTCCAAAGTGATTGATAAGAAAATTACACACATTATAAAATTATTGCACTAAATTTTAATAAAAATAAAATTCATCTGAATAAAGATAGAGCATTTATTACTGTTTAAAGAGAGCTAATATGGCACCCGTTAACATATTTCTTAACCAAAATTTCCAGCTCTTCATGTCTGCATTGAAAATGAAGAAGAATAAGGCACATGGTACTGCAGACGGCTGCTTGCCTCTCTTGGTGGTGGTTGTGAGAAGCTGAAATTTACTTTTGACTGAATAGCAAGCTTAACATCATCAGAGTCAATTGCAGATTTGCCAGCATGCTCTGAGTAAACCTAAGCATCAGTCAATACATCAACAACATATCGATACCACAGCTTCAGAAACTGGTGTATAACACAAGGCTCATAGTCCTCAACACCCATTGATTTCAGCAGTGATTTGACAATCTTTGCATCTCTTGGCAAGTCCTCATCTCCCTCTGCCATTCTTTAAACAAGGCCCAAAGCCTACATCAAGAACCAACATTAGACATCTCAAATGTCCAACCCAGCACCAGGGGCGAGGATACATTGTTGAGAAGGGGGGCAGTTGGCCCCTTCTCTTTTTGAAATTATATATATAATATTTTTTAAAAATTTTTAAATTATTCATTAATTTTTTTTAAATTTTAAATTCTCCCCCTCCTTTTTTCTAATTTTTACAATAAGTTAAAAAATTACAATAAATTATTTATTCTATATGCAATAATTCTTTTTTAAAAAATTGACAAAATATTGATAATATACAAATATAAAAAAAAATTTCAACTAAATTAATTTAAACTCATTTAATGAATTAAAATACTCATTTATTTTAATTATTTTTTAAGAAATTATATTCATTAGTTAATTTTTTTATTTTATTTTTATAATGAACAATCTTATAAATTTAAAATTCTATATTCATATATATTAATATTTTTTATTAATTAATTTTTTAATAATAAAAATATATTATTAATAAATTTATAAATTTATAAAATACTATTAAAATAAAATGAGAGATAAAATAATTACGAAAAAAATAAATTTTGCAAAATTATTTTACCCCTTTTTATTTCAAAGTCTGACTTCGCTCCTGCCTAGCACTAGAAATATACGCTATTTCGCTATTTCTAGCACAACATTTCTAAAACCAAAATCCAAACCAAAGAAGAAAAACAAAAAGTGGTATTGTTCAAAGGTGGCTTGAGCAGAAAACAAGAACATATAGCAATAGAATAGAAAATTATGCTGAATTACAAAATACAAAGATGCAAAATACCATGCAAAAGCTTCTAATTGACGGTTGTTATATAATAAATATATGATGATTGTTATACAAAATCAAACAAATTGCATTTCATACTAATAGCATAAAATATCAAATCTAATAAGAACATAATAGTAGTTCATAAAAAATTTACATACCCAAATTCTTCAAAAAAAATTTAGAGGTTGAGATTATTCTCAGATTAAATAAATTCCATATTCAACGGTTTCCATAAAGGATCAAATTGTAATAGAATTTTTCTCACAAATTTTTGTTATTCAAGATCAAATAAGTCTGTTCTAGAAAAAAAAAATGATACAATAAAACAGGAAATCAGAATTCTCTGAGAAGACAATTTATTGAACTGTCACATAATATAATCTTATCAAGTCTTCGATTCGAGAGTGGGAATCAGATACCTCACCTACTGAGAAGAAACGGCGAGTGGTGGCTCCAGTGTGTTATGGTAGGAAGAACGGTCCGGCACGGGTCACCGGAATTCGGTCAGAAAAAAAGGAAAGGATTTCAATTAGAGGTCCGAGAACACGTGAGAGAGCGCAAGAGAGAGAGTTGGTTTTAGGGTTAAACTATTGTATTGACTAAAACTACGTAGTTTTGAACTTGGCTCCTCTCCTAAAAAAAATTTAAAAAAAAGCACAGAAGAAACGACATGTCGTATTAATTACAGGATTTTTATATCGACAAGCAGTGGAATTCTTGCGGAACAAGCAGACCTGCCTCTGAAATAGAATTAAAAATATAAAATTAATGCAAAATTTTCCACTCGTATCAAACATTACACTTGATATAAAAAAAGTCATTTTACCAATTAGCTTTGATTAGATGGTAATGTAATGGTTTCTTAGCTTTTATCATGTTTTGAATTTTTTAAGCTTATGTTTGGATGGAGGAAAGTTAGAGATGAAATTAAATTTACTTGAATAATATAAACAATATTTATTTTAAATTATTTTTTATTGTTTCATAGTTTAAATAAAGAGGGAGTAATTCAAAATTTTTTTCTTAATTTTTAATGAAGAAAATGAGGATTTTAATTGTCATTTTATCTATTTGAACTATTATTTATATTCATCTATTCTCATTTCTCTCTAATTTGGAGAAAAATATTTTAAAAATTAGAGAATAAATTAGTCAATAAATTTTCTTTTATGTATTCTTATTTACTCTACTACTTCTTACACCAAATAAAACAAATAGAATAAATTTTATTTATTTTATTCTCTTTTATCTCTAATTACTCACATCCAAATAAAGACTAATTATAGATTTATAAAACAAAACCCATAATAATTTAGACTAGAACAAAGCTTAAATTTCCAATTAGTTTTGCTTCATGAACATCTTTACCATGCTACCATTTTTGACAACCTTGATTCAAAGATTAAATCACATTGAGATATAATTTAGCGACAATTACATTTTCTTAAATCATAGATTCAGAATTAATTTTTTTTATAATGCAATAAATATTTATAAAAAAAATGGGTATTATTGCGAAATAATTTCCACCATTAATTTGCAGGCATGTCATTAATTTTTTAACAACAAAACAAGCATCACTGCCACCATCATCTTTTCTAATTGCAAATTGAGATTCTAAAAGGGATTTGAAAAGACAACATAGAACATTTAATTACTACCACCATTTTACATTATTTGATGTAAGCTAATTAATAAAATAAAAAAAAAAGAAATATACAGATATGATAAAATATGTCTCTTAGCATATCAAGACAGCGTAATTACATCTCTCTCTAAATAATAGATTCAAAAGGGATTCCTTTCCCAATACATAGTCTGTCAGAGGATTGATTTTGGCACTAAATTTTTCCAAAAATGAGTTCTTTGGACTTGGATCATAAATCTATATATTTCTATTTCCAGAAAAACTCTTGGACATGTTCTTGCCATGAAAGCACAAGCATAAGCATCACCAAGATTCCGGCTAGTCCCCAAGATGAACTTCCAATTCTAAGAACCCAGGAAGGATCTGGAGAAGGGACTAATGAAGCTCGTGTTTGAACTGATGATGATGATGTTGAAGTAGTTTTAATGGCGATTATTAGTCCACCAAGAACCATTGGAAGAACAAATCCAGAGCTCCATTTGGTATCGAAAAATGGCGAATGATCATTACTTTTTTTTCTAACATATAATGGTGATAGTACTAATGCTGATATTAGAGCCAACACCATGGCTAATCCTCTTTGTGACGATGAGTTTTGGCTACTGTAAGTGTAGATAGCCATTGGTGAAAGACTCAAGTTTTGAAAATAAGTAATTTGTTTAAACTGAAGTGCGCTTGGTTGGATTTATAAAGAGGAAGAAGAAAGCAGGAAAATGAAGGAATCTATGTGGAAAGCTTTGTGTAATAATTAATAGATAGCAGTCCAAAAAGTGAAAAGACAAAAGGTATCTAAAATTATGGAGATTAATGTGGAAGCATAGTAAAAGAAATAATGTTAAAGAGAAAGATAATCCAGCTCTGCAAGTAAGGCATCTTTCACCCATTAATTGATGTTGTTTTCACACACATATGTATATATATATATATATATATATATATTACAAAATTTTAAAAATAATGAAATTAGGAAAATTTCAACTTCTGATGTTCTCTGTTATAAAGCTGTTCAATTATTGAGTAATAAATTGTCTAATTTTAAGATTTTGAGATCCATTGTCAAACTTATTTTAATTTTAAATCTGGGTATATCAATATTAATTCAATTTGAGGTTTATTATTGAATTAATGAACATTCTTGATATTAGTCAATGATTATAAACACTATTTATGATTAAACTATGAAATTTTAAATCTAAACTTGTTAAAAAGTTAAATTTACCTAAAAGAAAAAGAGAAAAGGAAGGCAATCTTGAGCTAATTACAACTAATAAAGGAATGGTATACTAGCTGTAACCACTGAAGTAGAAGTTATTGGATTACATGTTTGTTCAGTTCAAAGGCACTTTACTTACAAAAAAAAAAGGTTTGGCGTTTATTTGTTACTGTTATTAGATAATTTCTCTAATCTAAAGATTTAAACATTCAATTCTGACCATCTTATGGACAATATTGTCATATGCAGCTTTCTACAATTTTTCACTACAAATTTATGATAAAAGTTTATCTTTTTATTTCATATAATTTAACATGTTACTGCTGATAAAAAAACTGAATTATGAGAAAAGTTTTATGTATTGATCTAGAAGCCATACAAGTGTTTATATTCAAGAATAAGAAAGTAGATACAAGAAGCTCATGTAGTTAACTCCATCTGTCAATACAACTAAATCAGCTAATCATAAGTTACACATACATTCATGATTTGCTGTTCTTCAGGAGGTCCTACGTAATATGGAAAAATTTTTACTCTCATTCTTGAAGAATTAATTAATATTCACCGTTGATTTTATAATTCGATTTTTGCATTATCATCTCTTAACTTCACATCAGTAATCCTTTGGCGTTTGAGCAATTAACGATATATGATGTTGCATCGGTAGTTGATGTGATATATCATCCGTCGTTAACGGTTCTGACAGTAAGGGGCTAACAGTAGGAAATCAGAGGACGATTAATAAAAAAACAAAAACTACAAAAATAATAATGACGAAAGAATAGTAAAAAAATATCCAACAAGATATGTAAGAGGAGTTGATAAATCCATATTCATTCTTAAAGTTTATAAAATTAAAATCATATCAATATTTTTAAACATTAAAAAAAATTTAACATCTATGAAATTTGAAATTCTGATATCAATTCTTAAAACTATTCTTTACAATTTTATGAACTATAAGCTAACAATTTTTGGCTAAATATAGATAATTTCAAATTTCCAATTAAAAAAATGCAAATTCATTTCATCGGCATCGTCTAAATGCTCATTTTGGTTTTTTTTTTTTTCCTCTTAACTTATCTATCAAGAAGGCTTCCTGTCCCGGAAATTCAATCTCTATATACCAGATTTATTGTTTTCCGGCAAGTCTTATACGACTCGGCCGGACCGGTCGGATTTGTTTCAAGCTAAGTGTTCGTTAGAAGGGTTGAAAAGATTGGGTGTGGATAGGCTTACGGTGTACGCGATTCGTTATGGTGGGTATCTAGCGTATTGGATGACTGAGATTTGTAGAGAAAAGATGGAGAAGCTTGTGATTGTGAGTAGTGGGGTCGGGTGGAAAGATGATGATCTAAAGGAGGAGCAGATTAGAAAGATTGGGAGAGATCCAAAATAGTTACTGGTACCAGCAAGTACACGTGATCTACGGCTCTTAATGAGCCTGGCTTCCTGATTTTTCACTCCAAGAGTTCGTCCATGTGAGTTTAGGTTTTCCCTTTCTTGATTAATTTTGTTTGGACACACCTTCAAACAAGCGAAGTTACATATAAGAGAAGGGGGCAATTGCCCCCTTCTCTTTTTGAAAAAAAATTATATATGCATATATTTATATATATAATTATTAAAAATTATAAAATATTTTATTTACTCCCTCAAAATTTTTAATTACCCTTATTTTTTAACTTATGCAAAAAGAAAAAATAAATTCTAATAAATTATTTTGTCCTCATGTATTATTTTTCTTTTAAAAAAAATGATATTCTTCGAATACAAAAAGGAGAAAGAAAAAAGAAATTAAAAAAGAGACAACCTCTTCAACCAAATTAATTTAAACACATTCAATTAGTCAAAAGATTATAAAAAAAAATTAAAATTTTAATAAAAAATAATAAAAATTGAAAAAAAATACAAGTTTAAAATTTTTTACTTCTAATATTATGTGATGATTTTTTATTTCAACTATTTATTAAAAGATTATATTTATAATTTAATATTTTATTTTTTTATATATAATTAGCTAAATTTAGAAATATGCACGTATATGATTAGTTTTTTTATATATATAAAAAAGATGTTTTATTAATAAATTAACAAATTTATAAGATGGTAATTATATATGAATAATATAATGAGAATAAAAAGAGATAGTTATTGGTGAAACTAAGACTTTAAAAAAGTCACATGGTTGAGAAGAAGGACAGTTCATTTAAAAAAAATAAAATAAATATATATATATATATTAAAGTTTTTAAAATCTTTTATTTATCCCTCTTAAAATTTTAAGTTATCTTCCTATCTAAGAGGAGAAAAATATATAAATTTTAAAATTTTTAATAAAAATATAAAATTTTATCTTTATTTTTTATTTTTTTGTATTTAATTCTTTTTTCTTTAAATTTTATTTTATTATTTATACTTTTAATATTTTTTTTGATGATTTTTAAATCAATTTTATTTGTTAAAAAATTATTTTTTATATATTTTTTAATTATTTTTTTATTAACTAATAAAGATGTCTTATTAATATATTAATAAATTTATTAAATTATTATTATATATAAAAAATTAAAAAAAAAATTTGCCCCCTTATAATATAATTTTGGCTTCGCCCTGCCTTCAAATTAACTATTTTTATAATTTAATCGTTTATTTAATTATTGCAACATTATATATATATATATATACCCGCAATGTTATTTTTACTTGTTTAATAATATTTAGAATAACTTCAATCTTTCACTACCTTTTATATTTAATATTATTGGTTTTGTTTATTTTTTTAATTTATATTTAGTTTTATTTTTATTGAAAATATAAATCTATGTAATTTTTTTATTGTATTTTTATTTTAATATAAAATATATTTATTAAATATTTTTAATAAATAATACTAAATATGAGTATAATATAATTTAATATATAAATTTATCTAGCATTTGTCTTGAGGGTACATGTTTAGTTTTTATTAAAATGTATTTAATTTTCATTAGAATTTGTTATAATTATTGTGTAACTTTTTATTAATGACTTAAAAAAAGTGATTATAATAAAAATAAATCACATTTCGATAAAAATTTAAATATTTATTAATGCTGAAGATCCTTAATATATTTAATTAGTAGATAATTTACGGAAAATAAAAAATGAAAATGTATTTATTAATTTAGGACCAAAAAAATATTAAATTTGAAAAGATTCCATAAAAATTCATGCATTAAATCAAGGATAAAAAGAGAATACTATTTACTTAGCCAAATAAAAGCGAACTAAACATTCTAAACTTTCTTGCTTCTCTAGGTGATGGGTGATAAACATAGGAAGGAGAAGTTAGAGTTGGTGGAGCACTTGTTGACTAACAAAGCACGTACACAGCTTCCCTAATCCAGGCATATATATATATAAACATCCATTTTTATCCAAGTTTTCCAAGCTACTCTTATTGCATGAATATGATGATCTATATCAAAGTCATTAATCTGAGCATGCAATCTTTAAATTTGAATTTGATTTTAATGTTATTTTAATTTTATCTCTAAGTAGGCATTAGAGGAGGAATTATACAGTATAGCTGTTATTCCAACTAGACATCTTAGTTGACATTTTAGTTGGAATAACAAACTAATTAGGTAATTATATATATCAATATTTTTTTAAAATTTATCATTAAAGTTATTTGGTGAATTTTATAATTTCTCTTGACAAACACATGTAATTATTTAATTAATTTGTTATACCAACTAGGATACTTATTTTATATAACCCTTTTATCATATAATTTTTCCACATTACTGCATTTGGGCGAAGGAAACTCTTCTAATATGGGGTGACCAAGATAATGTCTTTCCAGTATAATTGGCTTATCAGTTGCAGAGGTACACTATGCTCTAATTCTTCTCCATTAATTTCTCAAGTCATCAATTAATTAATTGCAAATTTGAAGTGATTTGAAAAAAAAAAAATTGTTTGATTACAGGCAGCTGGGACAAAAATCAAGAGTAGAAATAATCAAGGACACAGGCCATGCTGCAAATATTGAATCTCCTAATATTGTTAATAGTTTGATAACTTCATTTGTTTTAGGTCACTCTTAATTTGAGTTATTTCCACTTATGCAAATGCAAGTTGGATTCATGTAAATTTTTTTTAAGAGATTAAAATTTTAACCTTTTAATTTTAAAAAAAAATTTGATTAAAAAGTAATGCTTGATCTATAATTTTTTTTTCAGATTAAAATTATTATAAGATTTTAAGAACAAATTTCTGTGCATAGTTTGAATTTAACTAACTTTATTCAAATGATATGCTCAAGTTAATTAAATTGAAACTAAAAATGAGAGTGTTAATTTAACCTAGAAAATGCTATTTGACCACATAATTTTGTACCAAAACCATATTTTATTTTGTTGGATGATCATGATCACTATATTTTTTTTAAATTATACCTATAATAATAGAGTACAAATAGTATACCAATTTTACAATACATTATATTATAGATATTACTGATAATGTATTTTATATAGATATATTACATGAATTGTATTTTACTAAAAAAAGTTTATTAGTGTGTTTAGAAGATGCAACAAAATATTAAAAAATAGATTAAAAAATATTAACTTATTTAGTTACAATATAATTTTACAGAAAAAGTTTAAGTAATATCTAAATTACCATTATAACATATCTTTCTTATTTTATCCTATTTTAAATTAAGAGTATGATTTATCTTTTGACATATAAACTTCTCAATTCATTTTTCCGATGAAATATTTTTTCTGCTCACTTCTAAGTAAAATATTTTACCAACTAATAAAGTTTAGTGGACCCAATATTTTATTTTATATAGATTATTTGTAAATAAACATAATATTTTTTGTCAAATAAAATTATTTACTCAATTTTCTTAGATTTTTTTTTGCAACCAAATGTATTATAAGTTGTTGATTGTTTGTTCATTATATTTCCGGGCTTTCTGCTCATTTTATGGTTCTATGCGATCATGTTTTACAGATTAAGATTAAAAAGAAATTATTGTTTTTTTTTTCTTTTATGAGAAATCAATTACACTATTTTTCTAATTCAAATGTTAAAATTTTACGATTTTTATTGATTTCATCAATTTGATAAGTTTTATATCAAATATAATTTAATTCTATGAAGCTTCCTCTGGATCTACTTTTAAAATTTCATTTTAAACACATAATTTATTTTTTCAAAATCATTTTCAAATGAATTATTAAATACATATGAAAATAAAATGTATAAATTTGTGAATTAATTTTATCCAATTCTATGAAATTCAATAACATAATAATCAAAGAATTAAAAAAAAAGAATTATGTTATTGGTGTTAATTTTTTAATATTTTTATTTTGGTATCTCAATTTTCTTTTCAATTTAATATTTTAATACTTGCAAATGAGTTATATTAATCGATATTTTTTCTTATTCCGATTATAATTAGAACAGCTCATTTACTAGTATACATTAAAATTTAAATACTAAACCAATAAAAAAAATTAAAATACCAAAATAAAAAAATATTGGTTGGTAATTTTTCCTTCTTAAAAAATAAAGTTAAAGAAACGATGTCGTATTGGCTAGAACAGAAGGCGTGAAATACCAAAACCGCCACAAATTTTGTCCCAAATTTCCTCTGCGTACCCACGCCCTCTGGTCCCAGGCTTTTCCGTTTTGCCTTACCCTCCTCAGTTCACTCGCTCGATCGAACTCAAGCGCCATCGCCTCGAATGTTTAAAAACGCAGAATTAAATCAAATTCCATAAACAGAAAATGTCTTCTCACGAGCAAGCCCTGGCCTCGTTGGTCTCCCAACTCGCCTTCTCCTTCGACGGAGCTATTCTCGGCGTCGTACTTGCTTACACGGCGGTCCGTTCCTTCCTCAAATTCACCTCCAATTCCAAAGCCCTCCGCAAAATAAACAAAGCTCCTACGCTCAAAGTCAGTGATCTCCGCTCCCTCCTCGATCTTCCTCAGCCGTCAGATGAAAACCAGAACCGGAGTGTTGACCAAGACCAAACTCAGAAGCTCGTGCTTGTACGCGGCCAGGTTGAGGCCAAATCTGCTATGGATGGTAACTGGAGCTTGAGGCCTAATGTATTGATTGCACGTGAATCTGGTGATAAAGCCGTTATTGTACAGAGAACTCAAACTGTATGTATATGAATATTTGCATCTAATTTTTCTGAGTTGATAATTTGGAATTTAAATCATAATTGAGTAGGTTTATTTTTGTTGTTAATTATTCAATTTTGATCTTTTATAACTGTTTTGAGTAAATATTTGTGCTTATGCCAACGTATTATGGTAAAGGTCAAGCATTTGAGTATCTGATTGCAATTGTTGTTTTGCATTTTTTTTAAAGTTGATTATGTAATGGCAGAGGATAATGTATAGGGAGATTTTGTTTAAAAAAATTGTTGAGAGTGTTTGCAATGGTATGGTGTTATCAGCAAAGGCTTCTTGGAAAAATAACTTCATAACATTGTAAAAACAGGATATGGATTTAATTATGGAGGCATGTCCCAGTGTTGTGAACATCTTCAGGGCTTCACTGTTCTGTAGCATCATTAAAATGTTGATATTGCAGGAATTTTGTAAATAGCATGTTAGTAACTAATAAGGCGGTTTAGGGTTGATCACAGATGGTTGAACTAAAGCTCAACAAAATCTGCAAGCTGTGAGTATCTGAAATGAATTATGAGGTGCAATTGAAGCCTGTTCTTAGGCAGGAATATTTTGACTTTAGAGGTTGTTAGACAGTGCCTGAGAAGGTTTATGTGGGATGTTTTAGGTTTTAAAGTTAATAATTGATGGGATAAATAATTTTTATTACTTAAGAAGAAAACAGATATTGGCCATCAATATAAAGATATTTGTGCTTTTCTGAGCTTGCTTACAACATATCTATTGTCTGGCCAGAAAATCAACACTATGTAGGTATTTGATTGATATGGTCTTAATGAATGAAATCAACATAGAAACCATTATTTATTTTAATTTTTATATATTTTAAAACATTATATATATATATTTTAAAATCATGAATATATTTGAAAACACATATATTTTAAAATCATGAATTTTGTTGGAAATAGCTTCTGCTTTATGTGGTTGAACTGTTTTTTCTTTTAAATCTATCTTATTGCTCTGCCATTATTCTGAAGTTCTGAAGAAATCTAATATGAATTTTGTGGTTTTATGTGCTGCGAAGTGTATATACAATGAATGGAAGGGCTTCTTTGGATGGACTTCTGATATACGAGCTATCTTTGGTAGATCCTGGAGAGAACAAGAAGCAACCTCATTGCAAACGGTGACTTAATTCTCCTTTTTGTTAGTTTAATTGATATTCCTACTCTTTACATTATTCTTAGCCAAAGAAATGGTGTGGAAGTAGATCTTATTTAATGTTAGAAATTAAATGCTTTAGCAATGCCATTTTAATTGTTAGAACTGTCCTGTATAATAGCAATTGATATTTGATCTGGAGGCTATACATTTTCTTAGGGTGAAATGACTCTCCTTTGACATTTGAGGCTCCGCAATCTACCTAGTACATATGTTGAAACTTTTAGTTTTTTACTGTTAATTAGATACAATGTATACTGGAATCTAACACTGTGATATGTTTACAAATCTTTAGTGCCATGTTAAAGCTACGACTCTGTAATATGAGCTATGGCTCTACTAATTTGAATTGCTTATGAAAAGAAGAGAGGCCACATCACATCTATTCCAGTTGCTGCTGTTGTTGAATGTTATTTTTTTTTAAGTCAGCAATGCTCTTCTATTAAAACTGAGTGCCTTTTGTTGTGACAGCAATGGTTTAAATCGAGTTGTTAGTATTTGATTTGTTCTATAAAGCCGAGGGCCTTTCAAGTGATTTCTGTTGATGTATGTGATAGAGGGGACCTGACTGATCTCTTTGTACTTATTTTACAGGTTCCCTTTGTTCTTGTTGAAGGTGGTCGATGGCCACAATCATGTTATGTTGTTATAAATATGGATGGTTCAAGACATCCTTTACCTCTTACCACAGTTTATCATCAGTTGCAACCTGTTGATGCTTCTCCATATACATTCCTTCAGGCACTGTTTGGCCATGAATATCCTGTAAGCTACAAAGTAGTAAATCCTAATAGTCTGCATATTTATGTCCTTAAATAATTTCAATACATGGTGAACATTTTATCCTTTCCATATTCTCGTAATACTGAAGTTTTATTCTTTTGATGCACTTACATTTCTTGAGCTTGACATCACTAATTTGCTTTGGTTTAAAAGGTCGGTCTGCTTGATGAGGAGAAAATCCTCCCACTAGGGAAGGAGATAAATGCTGTTGGAATTTACACTTCTAAAGGTGGAATTCCTGAGATAAAATCTTGCAAGGATCTCCCCTATTTTCTGTAAGATGGCTTCTTCTTGAGCATTCTGTAGGTCTTGTAGTCAGATATGCAAAATTTAACAAATCTGTTGTATGCCTTCCTTGCTGCATATAGGATTTGCAATGTCTTTAATTTACTCTGTTATTACTCATGATGGCAGTCTGGAAAAGGCCAGTTAAATGGTAGGTTTCTCATAAATTATTCTAGGTTTTGTCTTATGGGACTCATCAATTTTCAGTTTCTGTTGATTTTTTTTTGTCTGATTTGGCATTATCATCTGCTTGAATGTGGGGATCTATCTACAAAATAATGGAACATATACTTAAATTATTCTCTTCTCTACATCTGAGACTTCTGTGAAGTACTAAATACTCTTGATGATCTGACTGGGCGGTAGCTTTTCAAAGATGAAGCATAGAATATCAAGTGGACTGCCCCCAATAATCATATCTGGACCATATAAATGATGCCTGATATCTGATATATGTATATACTGGATAGGCACATAGTATGTTCCATTTTATATTATTTAGAAATCATTTTTTGTTTAGTTTTGTGTTATATATCCAATATCTGGTTTTGAAACTTTTACCATATAATTTTTTGAGCCCTTGTTTTCATGGAATAGCTTAATATTTACCAGTATTTGACTCCTTCCAATGATATACATAATCACATTATTAAGAAGCTTATTGTGCATCACTTTAGAAGCATGTTTTTGCACATGCAACTGTGAAAATATATCCACAATGAAATTCTGTTCTCTGGGTTGTTGTAGGTCAGATATGACTAAAGACCAAATGGTGGCAGATCTTGCCTTCAAGGCAAAAGTTCTATTGTGGAGTGGTGTTGTTATTGGTTCACTGTCAATTGGTATTCTTGGCTATGCTATTGTCAGGTAGTTTTTTTTCCCCGTAAAATGCATTTACTGAATGTTGTGAATTAGATATGCTTGTAAATGTATTTCTACTTCAGACAACTGTGGCAATAAAAGTCGGTTCATTTTAAACAATCTATCTGAACTGATTATGAAAAGAAAGAATGAATCATGAAATAACATTGTAAATATTATTCACTTAATTGAAACATTAAAAAAAAGATATTCAATCTATTTCCATTAATCAGCAAATTTGTTTCAGGAACTGGAATAAATGGAAAGAATGGAGGCAACAGAGACGGTCTGAGCGACAAAGCTATATTCCTAATGATGAGGATGTAATTCAAATTGATGTAGATGAGGAGACAGGAGACGTGCCAGATGGACAGTTATGTGTGATCTGCTTGATGAGAAGAAGACGTTCTGCATTCATTCCATGCGGGCATCTCGTTTGTTGCCAACTTTGTGCAATATCAGTTGAACGTGAGGTATCACCAAAGTGTCCTCTCTGTCGCCAGGCGGTTCGAAGTTCTATGAGGATATTTGAATGTTGAATTGTTGATTGATGAAAAGTTACTGTTATTTACAAGGATAGATACTCTGAAGTAGAATCAAAAGTGTATTTGTATATAACCTAGGATGATTACTGACTGCTGATTACTGATTGGTAATCACTAATTTTTGCAACTTGAATGACCATATGGTTGGTTTTCGGTTCCTTTGGTAATATCTTACTGAAAATTCCAAATCTTGGCGTTGCTAACTAAAACTGTTGGCATCTTTTAGTTTTTATCTAAACCAAAGGCTTTTTTGGCAAAATGCAAAAAAGCCAAAACACCAGCACTGTATTTGTGCAATTTTGCTTCTAAACCAAGCCAATTAAGAGTTTGTTCGTTGGCTATGAATCCATGAACAAATAGAAATGAGAAATGGTAATCTTTTTTTCAAGCCAAAAATTTTCCTATTTCATCCAAAAAGATCTGTCAAACTAAATCAAGCATTTAATAAAAAACAGACGGCCAAAACCAGCCTCTACACATCATTTTTTTTACTCATTTGAATTTACATAAGAGAAGATAAAAACAGGGGAACTGCAACTGTTTTTAACTGTCATTTCCTTTGATTTTCATACCCAATTTCCACAATGAACAGAAAGAAACAGGCTGGCCTTTCCACCATAACCCCACATTCCCATCTTTTTCTTCAATTCTCATTTCCCAGTTACCATCATACTTCCTTAACAAAGCTCGACCTCCATCAATGGCGTCCTCTCCAAAAGCCTCACCCACAAACCCAACCCCTCGCATTCTTTCACACCATCTCTCTTTCCTTTCATTCATTTCTCCACGATTAGTTAAAGCCTTGGCCGCTTCTCCTTCCATCACTCTTCTTTCTTCACTTTCTCTGCCTTTAAAAGCTGCACTTGTTGAATCCAAAAACTTCCATGAGTAATCCACTCTTCTTGCAAATCCTGTTGCAAAATCCCCACAGCTGTTGCAGCTACAATCTGTATTGTTTTCGCTAAGTATTACTCCTTTTGGCTCCAAGCTTCTCAAAACTTTCAAGAAATCTGTTCTTTCATCTGGGTTGTTGTGATTTAGATGATGAAGTCTAAATTGAGCACAAACTATTAAAGTTTCTTCAGGATTGGTGTTAATAACTTGTGAATTGAGATTCTGTAATGGGTTATTATCAAGTCTATTGATTTGCAAATTGATGTTCATAGACTTGGCAAAATTGAGTAATCTTGTTGAAAAATTATCTCCTGGAGGACCTACTGAAAATGGGGTTTCAGTATTTTGATCATTCTCAATGGAGGAGGCAGTGATGACTGTGATACGGACTAACAGAGGAGGTCCACTGGACCGGCGAGTCAAGGCCTCAAGAAGTGTAGGCCATTGCATACCATGAGAGACCCCAATATCAAGAATATGAAGATTGCGCTTTTGATCTTGTTCTTGGCCAAGAACTTGAAGAATTAAAGAATTTGCAATATTATTAGGGAAAGTAAACCAAGGGCTAACCTCATAAAATTTCAGTAAAGATCTTTGAAAGAACTTTGGCTGTGTTGAAGCAAAAGAAATGGGCCCAATAGAAGCAGAGGAGATTGTTGAAGATGATGATAAATGGTGAGTTAAAGCTCTAAGACCATAAAAAGCTAGTCGATGATTGGCATCGCCAGTCGATGAAGCAAGTTCATGCAGAACATAAAGAAGGTGTTGAACACGAGACAAATTGCCAGTAGTTATAGCAGCTGCACAAGGATTCAGTAAATGCTCTGCCCATCTTCCTTCTTTGCTATTTTCATTATTATTCCCATTGTTTCCTGAGTTTTTATTACTATTTTTCTTGTTCCCATTTGATCTTTTCCCTGTCACCACTTCAACAACTTCTGGTTCACCTTCTTGCCTCTGATGATGGTTCTGTTTCTGTTTCTTTCTCTCGTGATGATTCTGTGATGTTTTAGGAGCTGGGTCATCAAGAGCTTCTCGTTTTCTTGAAGAATTTGAAGGTTGTTGAAGATAGGAAATGGGGGGATTTTTTTCTTCTACCAGACTGGCTGTGCTGGTGTTAATGGCAGTGAGATTACTAGCATTAATATTGATTGGATCTAGGCAAATTTCTTCTGCTTGATTCCACCATTGATAGCTATTGACATCACCAGAATTGTATGGATCATCCAAGAAAGATGGAAGAAAAGATACTGAATCTTCTAACCAATCTAGTATCTGATCAGACATCTGATTTGGCTCTGATTCTTCAATAGTCATTTTTCTGTGTTATTGTGAAAGAAATGAAAAAATTCAGAGAAATATAAATAGAGATTTGTGTTTATTCTTTGACTAAAAAGAAAAATGATAGAGCATTTAGACTTGAAAAAAGAAAAAAAAAAAAAAGAGTTCAAAACAATGAATCGAATAGCTAAGCCTTTTTAGAATCAGACAGCAGAGAGCATATTTTAAGGTTTTGATGGGCTGTTCATTTGGAGATTTGATGTTTTTCTTAAGAGCCTTTATTAGGCTATATAACGAGAACTATACCTTTTCTTTGTTTTTTATAATTAATTTATTATTTCCTTAATAAGACAATATAATATAACAATAAATATATATTTTCTTAAATAATAAATTTAAGATTTAATTTTATAATTTTTTAAAAATATAATTTTAAATCATAATAAATAAATAAAAATTATATAATGGACTCCAATTAACTAATTTATTAAGATTTTAAGTTTTTTTTACTAATATTATTTGAGAAAGAAAAAACAGCTAAGAGATTTTAACTCGAGATTTAAGTAAAAATAACATACGTTCTTAATTATCAAATTTAATGTCAATGGTTATTAAGACTTTGAATTGAGTTAAACTAATAATAGATTAATTATCGATTTTTTTTATAATTATAATATATGCTTATTATTTCCTAATATGTGATGAGTGGTTGAGATCTACAAATAGGATTTGGAGAGAGAAGCTGGGGGATTGTGACGGGATTGAATTTGAATTGCTAATTAGCCGGCAATGGCATGCCCCGTTTACCAATTGGCAAATTATATTTTGTTTTTGTTTGCTTGTGCTTTGTGCCTATTCAAGATTCTGTGAATGCACTGAAATAGACATATCTACAACCCAAGTTTCATATTTGATAATGAAATTTCAATTCTTTAAAAAGTAATATTATCCAATTAGTTTATTATAATGATATTCTTGTTTTTAGACCGCCAAATGGACCCAACCTACACAGTAATGCCAATCTATTCTTGATTTTTTTTTCTCTTTCGTTATTTTCTTCTGAATTAATGTATATATTAAAATATAATTTAACAATAAATATATATTTTTTCTTATTCAATAAGTCTGACCGATTTGCATATGTTATATCAATAATAATAATAATATTAATAAAAAATATTTTGGTGTCTTGTGGTAACTTCTCATGTCCTTTCCTTTTATTTTGCTCTTTATACTTTACTCTTGACATTAATTTCTCCTAGGATTTGATTAAAGATTTAATTCATCTTTATATGCGTATATATGTTTGTTTATGTGAACATTTATCCAAATTTACAAGTGAATATTGTTTGTTTTGGGTCAATAAAGGAATGCCAAGTAATATAAGAAAAATAAGGTTTCATTGTGTCGTCTCAAAATACAGAATTCAAAGATTGATAACCTTCACCAGTGGCGGAACTAGCGACTATATAAGAGGAGGGCAAAATTTTCACCGGTGCAGCTGCGGGGCTCTGTTGCAGCGGACGACCAAAGTAGAGGGGGGTCGCGCTTCCTCACTCACGTATATTAGCTTTCGACCGGCCGACAGAGAGTCGTGCGACTCCACACGACTCTGTCTGATTCCGCCACTTACCTTCACTCACATGACTTTACTACTTTTACCTAAGCAGTCAAAATTAACTTGCTAGCCCATGAATTTTGATTTTGAACTTAGTATTCAACTTCAACTGTAAACCAGCTTCATATTGTACTAGCCTTTTGTATTTGCAACCCAGATCAAACTTGGGCCTTGTAATTTAAAATAGGGATCTTTACATTTTTTCAACAAAAATATTAGCATGTTAGGTTTATGCCATCTTACTAAAAAATTTACAATTTTATTAAAAAATATATATATATCTCTTTACATAAATATAAAAAAAGCCCAACCCACTATAACAATATTATATTATGAAGCAAAAAATAAAAATAACAGAAAATAAAATAATTTTTGAAATAAATAACTAAAAAAATCATTACTTTTATTAAAATACTATCTCCTAAAAATTATTATAATACTAAAATTTTTAATTAATTAACATAAAAATACAAAAAAGCAATAAAAAGTCCTTTAAAAACGTAAAGAACTAACAAAAAGTCAATCCAACTTTTAACATTTATAATAATTTCATTATAATTTTTTATTTTAAAATTTTAAAATAACAATTTAAAATTTTTTATGTTCTTCTATATTCTATTTTTAATGCTGATCTCACATTAAAAATGAAAAAATCAACCCAACTTTTTTAATACTTTAATAATTTGATTACAATTTTTTATTTTAAAAATTTAATATAATAATTTAAAAAATTTTACCTTCTTCTATATTTTATTTTAGTGTTGATCTAATATTAAAAATAGAATTATTTACAAAGAGTTAATATTAAATTTATATCGAGTTTATAATAAATTTATATTAAATTTATAATAAATTTAAATTCAATTTATTATAAGTTTAGTTTAATATATAAACATATTTTATTAAAAAATTTAGACTTTGATTTTCTTATAATAAATTTATATTGAATTTATAATAAGTTTAAACTGAGTTTATTATATAAACATATTCCATTAAAAAATTTAAATTTCTATTTACTTATAATAAATTTATATATAGTTTATAATAGGTTTAAATTGAGTTTATTATACAAACATATTTCATAAAAAAAATTACACTCAATCAAAATCAGATTAATTGAATAAAATTATTTCTTACACCATACAACTCCTAATAGATCCTATATCATTAACAATATTTCTAGTACAATTACATTCTTTAATATTTCTAGCTAATTATTTATCAGAAAAAAACAGTTAGAATACATATTATTGTAAAATTAATATCAAAGAAAAATATAAAATATCAAAAAACCTTTTAAAAATCTTCTAAAAAACAATTCTGTTGAATTCAATGAAAACTTCTCAATTAATCAAACTAATGACTTTAAACTACTCAAATATTTCTTCTCTTTCATCTGCTGGGTAGCCTTCAAAAGTGTCTGCAAGGTTGCGATTAAGATCAAAATCACTACCAAGCCAAACCAAAATTGCCTTCAATAATGTTCCCATAGTTCTCTAATTGCAAAATTCTAATCCAAAAACATGAAGATAAAAGGGATTTAGGATTTTTTTTTTACAGAAAAGATGAAGGAGAGAGAAGGTGAAAGATGAGTGAGAGAGAATGTGAGGGAGAAAAGAACGAATTAAAAAAAGATTGTATTTTAAAGATAAATTGTAAAATTCCGGTAAATAAGTAAAATAATTTATACATGTGTAAAATAATAAAAAAGGACCTGGTAAAAAAGAAAAGATTTTATAAAAATTTGGTATATGGGTAATTTTCCCTTAAAATAGGTGATCCAATCTGAGGCCAAACAAAAACCTATTGGGCTCTATTGAGCCCAATAAAAGACATGTTGGGGCCCAATTCAAACCCAACAAAATTAAAACTTCACCATCCTTTCATACAAATGCAAGCTATAGCCCACAGGAGACCAGGACCATCTTAAAATAATAAAGAAATGTAAATTAGCAAAACCATTTAGGTTCTTTGTGTATAGGGAAGTGGAAGTTAAGTTAGTGATTTGCAGGTTACAATTTCGCTTAATATATAACAATTTTCTGGAATCTCAAAGTATTTTTTTTTTTGCTATATTTCTAAAGAAAGTACAATGTTTTTTTTTTCTTTTCTGCAATTCACCTCTCAATGCAGAGATGAATTTCAACCACTGGAAGAATGGATAAGATAGTAAAGAAAAAATGGATAATAATACTTCTTCAAGCATTTCCTGTTGAAAAATTTCAAAATAATGGCAATTAGATTCAGTTGTGTTCAAAATTTAGAGTGCAAACTCATACACACTAACAGAAGCTTTGCATTAGGAATTGGAACAAATAATTGTATAAAAATTCACTAAACATACATCAGAAAAATCCATAGCTCACAGAACAGAACCACATTTTTCCTACTAAAACACACAGGGTATTGCGCGAGAAACAATATTCTATCTAGCCAGTACCACCAAGAACACTCTTGAGCTTCTTCACTTGAGCATCATCAAGAAAAGTGGATTTCTCAATCAATAGAGAAGGCAATGAGTTTCCAAACAATGCAAAATCAAGAATTTGCAGACCAGGTTCAGGGCTATTGAAGGTAACAATAGCAAGTGCAGGCTTCCCACCAGCATTTACCTGAAAATGAAGCAACCCTTGAGGAAACAACATAACATCACCTGCCTTAAGATTCTCAAAATAAGGAACATTTGCAGAGGAAATGAACCCAGCAATTATTCTCCCATGAACTACATAGAGAAGTTCAGTGGCAGCTGGGTGAGTGTGCATTGGCACAACACCTCCTGCTGCAAGGTCTAGCCATGCATCGGATAAGCCAAGACCGTTTAAACCCGGAAATTGCTGCACAAAAGCTGGGGTCACAGCAGCATTAATAATATTTGTAGTGTTACCAGCAATGCCAAGACCACTGAACACAAAATCACCAACTGTTACATTTGCAGGGTTCCTGCAGGCATATCCTGAAGGACTTCCTGCTCCTTTAAGAGAGCAAAAAGAAAGATAATGAAAAGCATTTTTGCTAGGATGTTATTGAAGTAATGGTTTTGGTGTGTAATGTTTTGAAGGTGGTATTAGTTTTTATAGAAGTGGTTTATGGTGCAATTGAAGTCAAGAGCACCCACTAAAGGACCACAATTTTTGGTGATGTTACGCATATGGGCCATTGGCGAGGCCCCCACCTTCTTGATTTAGCCAAACAAGAAGACATTTTATAGTTAACTATGCCTTTGCACTCACAGCACAAGCACAGTTTAGTGGTCGTGCATACAAGGAAACCCATTTTCTCAGACATTGGGTCAATAAGGACTGGACATTCAGTTTGAAAAATCAGATAAGAAATGCAAACTCTTCTAAAACACAACTGTTGGATATATTGATATATTCGATACTATTATAACTAAAATGTGTAACACTGGATACTTGGGTGATAGATTCTCAACGTATATTAGCACTTATATTTTTTAGGATTATACTTAATAACAGCTGTGTATGATTTCCAAGTACAAAACTTGATTGGTAGAAAGGAAAATATGTGGTCCAGTTAAAGCACATGGGAGGAAAGAAAGTAGGATACTAACAAGACAATTTGACAGCTAAGAATAGAAAAGAAGAAGACTCACAGTCTTTGCTGTCCTTCAAATGGCTACCATAGAACTTTTGTGTGACATACAAGAATTCCCTTCCTCCTAAGCTTTCTGCCACACAGGATGTGCTAAATAAACTTGCTAATATATAGCTTTGTTTAAAACTTTTCCTCTTTAGTGTGACTCACTTAGAGTTCAAACAAGACAATACTGTTGTTTTCACACAGCTCTCTCTCAAAAAGGGGCAACAGGGAAATTTTTTTATTAATTATATATAGAGATGACAACACCTATGACTCGAACTTGACACTTAAGTAGGACTAACATGTGCTTCTATCAAGGTAATTCGCCACAGGGAAGTTAAGAGAGCAGAAACTGGAAATCAGAAAATCATTTCTGACCTTATTTTTGGATATACTTTTTAATTGGATTTGGCTACAATTATGGTTTCAATTGGAGACCTTTTAGTTGTTAAATGAGATGACTTCAGTATTGCTGAATCAAAAATTTATTGGTAGTTATTAGTTAGAAGAGTTTTTCAGGTTTACCGAAGCAAAGTTCTAATCTTTTTCTAGTTATGGGTAAAATTAAGTTTGAACCTTTTAGCCTATATAAATTTATGGCTAAACTAAGTCTTGTCTTGGTGTGCGACGAATTGATAACTTAATGTTCTGATATTAGTACTATGTATTATGTATATGTGTGTATTTTGGATGGATTTAGATTCAGTCAACTTTTCAAACCAACCATTTTAAAATGTAAAATCAGTAGCAAGCTTACCTGCCCAAGAGGGATTTTACTGAAACAACTCAGAACATGCATTGCAGTTCTTACATACAAAGGATAATTCTTAAATGAAGCCCATTGATTTTTGCAGGTGTAATATTCAAAAAATCTCGAGTATTATTTAATGAAATTATACATGCCTGTTTAATGTGATAAAAAAGACTGGAAACAAACTTACCAAAAAAAAAAGACTGGAAACAAATTGTGCTTTTGCTTAAATGCACCAGACTGACTATGATCAGTTCACAATTGATCTCAGAGTTTAACTGGGCTTAGAAGTTTAGTTTTGGGAATAAAATTTTTACTTTTTTTTACTAAACATATTTTAATCATTTTATTATAAATTTATAACAAACTCATAATAAATTATATAAAATTTATAAGCTTATAATAAATTTATAATAAACTCATAATAAATTCATAATAAACTCATAATAAATATAATATACCCATAATAAATTAATAAAAATATAATATTTTGATAAACTAATCATAAAATATTATAAATTTAAATATATTTTAAAAATAAAATTTTTGATAAAAATATAAAAATAATTAAAAACAATTTCAAAATTTTCTCAAATTTATTATTTATTTTTTAAAAATGTTAGAATTTATTATTTATTAAAATATTATATTTTTATTAGTTTACAATGAGTTTATAAATTATATATAGTTTATAATTAGTTTATTATAAATTTATAATAAAATGATTAAAATATTTTAGTAAAAATAAAAAAATGATAAAATGTGTCATTTTTCTTAAAAATATGATAAAATTTCATTTTTCTTATATTTTTATTAACTAAATAAAAGGAAGATGGGGGAGAAAGATGCTGCAAGTTACCAGTGATAAACAAACCCAGTCAGGTAAGGACTGAGTTAAAAGATAATATATATATCTCAGCGAAAAACTGAAAAGGATCTGTCAACAAAATAGTTAAAAGTGAAAGAAGACTATGACTAATATGGAAAGAGATGTTTTCAAGAAAAATACAATTCAGCAAACAAATATTGGGTTTATCAACGAAGAAATGGAAGAGAAGAAGGATATGTGTTGTTGTTTACTTGCTTGTCACTGTGAGGAAGAAAAAAATAAAAAAAAAATTAGCTAAAACTCTCAATTTAATTCGACTTTAACTCAATAAAGTTTACCCATTATCTTTTTTAACTCAATATTTAATGTGATTTAAAATTAAGGTGTAAAAATGTAAAATTATTATGAACCATGCAATTTATTTTAGAGTTAAAATGTATAATTGTAAAATCATTATGATTAAAACTAAGATGTAAAAAGGTGAGATGATTCTGAGTTATTATTTTTTTTAAAGTTGATTTTAAAAAGGTGAAGTAAAAAAAAAAAAGTTGAAGCCAAACCATTCCAAAACAGCCCAAAAACCTCACCATCTCTCTCCTCAGACTGCACTTCCTCTGACACACTTCCTCTGCTAACTTTCAACAAAAGAAGTAAGAAAAAAGCTTTTAATAGCTAACAGACAATACTTGGACCTCCTCTACCCATTAGTCTTTCTATTGCTATATTACTATCACTCCTCACACGCCCTTCACTATACTTATCAAATTCCTTCTTCCACACCCCCACCTTTTTTCTTTTGTCATTTTTCATTTTCAAGAAAAAACATTAGTCTTTGAGGAGAAAAACTATGAAAAATATGATTTTTTCTTGAATTTCTCAAGAAAATCCAAGCTTAATTCTTATTTTATTAATATTCACACCAAAATATAATCTAACAATATAATCTAATAATAAATATATATTCTTCTAAATAATAAATTAAAAATCAATTTTTCGTTCTCTTAATATATTTAATTACTGACTTGAATTCCAATACTATCAATATCACAAATCTAAATGATGCATATTTAAGGCACATTTTTTTGGAAGTTACTCCTCAGCCACCGATAATTCTTTCTCTTAAAGTTGATAATTTTGAATCAGATCCCAATGATCAATATAAATATATTTGATGGATGTTTCTTATAATTTATATAAACAAGAAAAAATTAAGTATGCATTTGATAAAATCCATAGCATCTGCTTTTGGCATATTATCTCAGAAGCAGCTGCAGGATAGGTGAAAAATTGAAGATTGCTATATCCAGTTCCATTACTTACATATATATATATATATATATATATATGCAGCTTCACATAATGACATGGCACTCATTTCCAAGTTCATAGTTTGGAGCCAAGGGATGCAAACAAGCCTAGGCCTAATGTTTCCATTGTATTTATACATTTTTTCTTTTTCAGTTTTTTATTATACTTTATTTGTACAGTAGTTTATGGATATGTAAAGATGTCAGAGACAAGAGCAGCAAGTAGCAGAACAGCAGCAGCAAAAAACGACAGAGTTGCAGTCATTATAAGAGCAGAAGAGTTACTCGGTACTACTACTCTCTAGAGAGAGAGAGAGAGAGAAGAAGAAGAGGTGGCAGCACAGCACTAATTTTATATATATGGCTAAAGCCATTAGCTAGTTCTTTTTTTTTCTTGCATACAAGAACAAGAAAATTCTGCAGCAACCAAATGGACCCTGCAAAAATACCCTTCAAAAATTTAAATCTTTACAAAAACAAGAACTAAGTCTTTATTTTTTTTTCATCATCTTTTTGAACTTTCTTTTATTTTCTTTTTTAATAATCTTTGTCAACGATGTTGAGCTCAACAAGTACAAGAAATAGGTCTCCTTTCACACCAACACAGTGGCAAGAACTTGAACACCAAGCTCTCATCTACAAATACATGGTCTCTGGTGTACCAGTTCCTCAAGAACTTATTTATTCTATCAAAAGAAGCTTGGAATCTTCTTTGGCCTCACGACTGTTTCCTCATCAAAACAGTAAATTTTTTTTTATCTTTTGCAATCTTTTCATAATTTCTTTTTTATTGCTTGTTTATAATATAAATTTTTCAGAAGGGACGTTGAAACTATGGATTTTGATGGGGGTTTTGCAGTTGGTTGGGATTGTTTTCAGGTGGGTTTTGGAAGAAAAGCTGATCCAGAGCCAGGAAGGTGTAGAAGAACAGATGGGAAAAAATGGAGATGCTCAAAGGAGGCTTACCCAGATTCTAAATACTGTGAAAGGCACATGCACAGAGGCAGAAATCGTTCAAGAAAGCCGGTGGAACTTACTTCAACTTCAACAACATCTACTGTTACTAACAATACAATAACAAATCTATCACCATCTATTAATAGAAATCTCTCCAGTTCTACAAATTCACCTTCTGGTTCCTCTTACTCTTTCTCTCCTATTTCTTCATCTCTTGAATCTGAATTCCATGTCAATCAAAATAGTAGCCATGGAACTGTCATTAATCCTTTCCTTTACTTTCAATCTTCATCTTCTAGACCTCCTGATTCAGTTTTTTCCCATCAAAATAGCACTACCCTGTTTTTGGACTCCGTCTCTTCATCTCAAGCTGATAAGGACTACAGGTTTGTGTAAAATTAGACTTTTTTTAAAAAATCTTTTTCTTGTTTTGTTTGATTGGTTCTTTTGAGTTTTTCTTTTTAGATATTTTCACGGAATGAGAGATGGTGTAGATGAAAGAGCTTCCTTCCCAGAAGCTTCAGGAAGTGCGAGAAATTTTCAGGATTCATATCAGCAATTGACAATGAATTCCTATAAAGACTACTCAACAAATCAACAAGAAGATCAAAACCAGCATTGCTTTGTATTGAGTACTGATTTCAAGTCGTCATCAACTACAAGGCCAATCAAATTAGAAAAAGAAACAGAAACCCAGAAACCATTGCACCGTTTTTTCGGTGAATTGCCACCAAAGAACTCAGACTCTTGGCTTGATCTAGCCTCCTGCAGTAGCAACAATACCTCAAGATTGCACGCTGGTAATAATCTGTGTCCATATCTACCAATCAGATTTTTGTCTACAGTATAATTCCTTTAAAAAATGATATGATTTTTAATTGCAGATAATCGAAGAACAGTTTTTTTCAATAATGAGTCTTCATATGGGTTCCAAAAGAGTACTACTAGTTGTTGGGTCAAATGTGATTGCTTTAGATATTGAAATTGTGGGTAGGGTAACTTTCTCTTTCTTTTTCATAAATTTTGTGGGCTTGATTGATATTTTAATGTAGGGACATCAGAAGGATTCCTGTCTTTTCTTTTGCTTTCTTGATGATTAAAAAATTTTCTCTTCCCCTTGAAAGAAACATGTTTGTTATTTGTACAACTTTGCTTGCTTGCTTGTTTGTTTGACTGGAAGCATCTTCTTCAATATATAGCTAAGCTACCTCCTCCATAGTAAATGATGCAGAAAGTGAAGTCCATACAATTTGGAAATTGGGGACCCCAAGAAAATGAGTTGGCTTGGCGCATTCACCATTATAAAAGAAGAATCCTGCCAAATTTCAGCTGGGAAAATCTGTGAAAGAAAGGACTTTCTTCTCTGTGTTCATGAAAGAGGACAGACAATTAAAATGGGGAAAGTAAATCGATTCTTCTTTTTATTACCCAGTTTATCGTTCAGAAGAATGTAAACCATTTAAATATATCGTTAAGTTTTATATTTAAATTTATCGTTAAGTTGTGTCTCTGTGTTGCGTTAATATCTTAATTTGTATTATTATAAAGTTTAAATCGTTTTAATTAATGGTATTGCGAAAAACACTATTATTATTCTGATACGTTTTTTTCTCAAGTTGAAAGTACTGCTGCTGCTCCATGACAGTTTTGACTTCATTTAAATCATTGACTCTTTCAGGTATATATATTATATAATCTGCCATTGCTGGCTTTGAATTGTCATCCAAAGCACACTGAATTCCTAGACTTTTAGTTGTATTTGTTGCCCTATGAAATTCATGAAATTAAGAAAGATTAGCACAATTCCTAGTGGTCCAGAGCCGGACTCTCTTTGATATCAGACAAACAAACAGAAAAATAAAAATCAGAATCAAAATCAAAATCAAATTATACTATTTAATAAATTTATAAAAAAAAGGGAAAAGTTTTATTTGCTTATATTTGATTAGCATTTGAAGTAATAGTGATTAAGATATTTCGATACAATTTTATTATGTTAGTGTAAATTTTATAAATCAAAGAAAAATAAACTATATCTCACTTTTTAAACTTTTTTTTAATTGAAGTATATATTTAGTACATTATATTTATATTTTTGAAATTATATTTATATTTTTGAATTAAAATTAAAAGTTAAAAATAGATTTAGCTATGGGCTGGGTTTTAGACTTTAATTAATGAGAAAAATTGTATAAGGATTGGACTTTTAGAAAATTTAGTATTTTTTAAGTTTAAACTTGGTTTATGATTTGATGATAAAATATTTTTAAAATTGAAAGTTTGAAAGAAAATTATAAAAAAAAGGTTTTTTTTAAAATAATTTTATTTTTTTAAACATATTTTTGAAAGAAATATCTAGGCTTTGATTTATGTCTTTTTATCATGGCCATGATCTAAGCCATGTTTCCGGCATTCCGTGACAACTCTATTCGTGGATTGGGTCTGTCTCGAAAATTGGTTGAAATTTCTTTAAAAATATTTTTAAAAATAAAAATATTTTTAAATTATTTAATTTTATTTTTTATTAAAAAAAGTCAAAAATAACTATTAGAGTATAATATAATAGATAATTACGTGTATTATTTTTATTTAAATTTTATATTTAATTAGTAAATATTTTCACTTTTCATATATAATTAATAAAAAAAATGTTAAAAAAACAAAAATCTCAGCCAACTTTACCAGAAACCAAGCAAGTTTTAGCCAAAAAACCATTTGGAACTCTGCGAGACTTAAATTGTAAGGGTGGCAATCCCCGTCTCCAAAACGTCTATGTTTTATTTTTTTAATGTTAAATTATTAAAATTTTTATTTATATATTTATATTTGACTATCTTTAATTTTTTTATGAATATTTTTTTTAAAATATGTAAAATGAAGTTAATTATATATATTATATTGATGTAAATAATAATGGTATTAAAAAATCTTTCTAATTCCTTCAGTAGCTTTTACAGTGCTAGCATAACATCAAAAATTTGAAATGATTCGATTTATTTATTATTATGTGCCGTGTTGAAAATTGCAAATCCTTCTTAATTGTGTTGATTAACTTGCAATTGCATAATAGTTTTTTTAATGCAAATAATCCATTGAGTTTAGATAAAAATAAAAAAAAAGTCAACCTTAAAAGAGTCCCCAATTTGATTTTTTTAAAATATTAATATAGAAAGGAAAATTGATAAAACTATAAATTTGAACTCTATATATATATATATATATTTCAACCTTAGATTAATTATTAAACTATATTTTGGTGCGCAATTTTAAATTTAATTAGTGGTCCAACCATATAACATTCCCCTTTTAAAGGATCATATTAATAAATATGATTTGCATGGATCCAATTGAATTTAATTTGTTAAAATAAATATTATTTTCCTTTAAAAGTTCTCATTTCACATTTAATATATTTTGAAAAAAAAAATAAATTTTAAATATATTATTTAAGATAATATATTTATTTTTAAATAATATCTCAATAAATATATAACATTCAATGTTCTTTATTGTTAATGGTAATTATTTTTGTATAAATGTTATTTCTTATATTTTAAATTGATAGATATAATTTTTTTTATTTATTTTAAATTATAATTTACGTATTATTTTAATAAATTAATATATTAAATTTTTATTATATATTTATTATTAAATACGTATTATGTTAAAAAAAGATATAAAAAGAAAATTATATATAAATTTTTATTTTTGATAATAATAATTTTTTAATTTTTATGAAATAAAAGTGTGTATTATGACGGAGAAATACTTAAATTAGTGGCATGCCCAGGGACTTTTTGCGGACATAATAGACCCAGTCAACGGTCAAGTTGGAGACAATTCACTGAATGGGAGATCAGATCTCAGCCCTCCACTACATAGACTTTTTTTTTTTTTACTTTTTCTTTTTTAAAACGTTTATCATTTTCCTGACAAAATTAAACAGCAAAAAAGAGAATCTATTCAGCTTTTTACTATTCAGTGAATGCCTCAAACAATCTTTCAAAGCTAATAGCAAAAAAAAAAAAAAAAAAGAAGAATCAACACAAACTGGATTCAGCCACTTATGATTTTTCACTGTTCTATCAGGTCTTATTAATTGATTTCACCAACTTACTATACAACAGTTTATGCAGTCAGAAAATCAGAAGTAAGAAAAATAAATAAATAAATAGAATTATTATTATTTTTATCCATTATAACAACTTTTTTTTATATACTACTATGTATTAACTGTAAATTAAGCTTTTTTTTAAAAAAAATAGTTTAAAGATAAATATTCTATATTTAAATTAAGGAATTCAAAATTTAAAAAAAATGATTCAATAAATAATAACTAATTTTAACTAAAATTTATCTTCCAATTTAGATTGTAAAATTCTTTAATTAATTTATAAAACAACTCATTGTCTTTTTTTATTATTACTCTTAAACAACTCATTATCTTCTTAATATAAAAATAACATTAATAAAAAAAATCTATCTAAAACATGAATTAAGATCAAACAAAATCCTATTCAAAATACTTCAAATTTCAAAGATTGGATTAGTCAAGATAAACCTTCAAATTCAACACACTCATTGCCAGCAAAACACCAATATAACATAACATGTAATTTCTCATTAATTCCAATTTTACCTAAAAAATAGATATCTTCCTTTTTTTGAATCCCCAATTCCATAATTATTGGTAATCACAACTTTCAAGGAAACATCATCTTAAGCTAATCACAATAAGCAAAATTGATCAATTTCTGAAAAGAACTACAGAAGATATTAAAATTCCAATCTTTTTGTAACTCTTATTACAGCCAATTGTTAAAACTATGAATTCAATAACAATGTATGATAGTTTAACAACGAGTATAATGCAAAGAAGCATGCACGATATCTATTAGAAAATTAAGATAGCAAACACCTTAACTCAGAAAAACAAAATTTCAAGCACCATTTCAATTCCAATTGAGCTCTGATTAATCAATTTGGCTGCTAATTCACAGTTCTAAACTCAAAGCTTTTATTTCAACCAACCTCTGCACAGCCGATCAAAGAACAAATTGACAAACATGACAAGCCACTACTCGAATAGATTAATAAAATTCACAGAAACCCCAGATTGGAAAATGCAAGAAAAGCTAAATCAATAACAGAGAATGAACACAAACAAATTTAAAAGTTATCAACTCATTTGGATGAATGTGAAAGAATGTGAACTAGAAATTATCATTGAAATCCTTCCTATTTCCATAATTCCAGACGTTGTTTACATGTATGTTAGCACATAACAAAATGGCTGACTCTTCTCTGGACTGTAAAGCCATGTGGATTAAACTAACATTAGAATCAAATTCAATAGCAAGAAGAAGATCAAGAAAATGTCAATCAACAAATACCCCTTTTTACAGAAGAACTCAATAACCTGAAACGGGGGAGCAGCCAGCCTCCCCAATCTTGCTGTTGTTCATCAATCTTCCATTTGTATCCACAAATCAATGCTTTGTATCCTCCTCCTCCACCAACCCACCAAAGAATATGAACAAAGAATTTCAATTTTAATTAAAAAACCTCCTCTTTCTGATATGAATTTGGCATTACTGAAAATTCAAGAAGAGCAAGTTTCATATCTATCTTAAATCTTCCATAGCTGCCTCCTTTCAAAAATCAAGAACCCAACAACGCCAACCTGTAAAATGGCTGCGATTCCCGCAAATAGTAACCCGATCTTCTTCCCTGTGTTCATTTCTTGATTATTTTGCTTTGATGATGACGATGAGGGTGGTTGATACCACTTCGAGGTGTTCTCCCGTAGGGCATGCCTTGGCGGCGGCGGCCGCTGCAAACTGCTCAAATGTTGTGGCGATGGAGGTGGAGATTGTTCTTGTGGTGGGGGAGGTGAGAATTCGGGAGGTGTTGCGGATTCTGACGATGGTAATGGTGATGGTGAAGGTGAAGGTGAAGGTGAAAGTGATGGCGGAGGTGGCGGTGCAGGAGAAGGTAGCGGCGGCGGCGGAGGACTTGGCGGTGAAGGAGAAAGTGGTGGATGCGGCAGCGGTGGAGGCGGAGATGAAATTACAAATGAGGGTGATGCCACAACATTTTGTTGCTCTTGTTGCTGTGACTCGACAAGCAAATCACAGAAGTTGCATACAAACCCTAAAATCAGAAAGATGAAGATTGAGAACTGTGTTTCCATGACACAAAAGAAATTAAGGGAAATTAAGAGATTGATCAAAGGATTCAAGGGATTTTAGCATCTAAAATTTAGAACCCAAATTCCTGAATTCCTATTGCTTAGTTTTAAAATTCAAGAATTTGGGTTCTTGAAAAGATTGGGCACCAGAAAACAAGGATAAAATCCTTGAGAATTTCTACTTGTCAAAGATAAAAAAAATCAAGAAAAATAGTCAAATGGGGTCAAGTAATTTTACCCCAAATCCTTGTTTCCTGGATATGGTGCCCGAGTTCTACGGCTTGGGCATTTGGCATAAGATACTAATCCTGAAAAATAAAATTTCTTTTTCTTGTGTGTAATCAACAAAATGGGTAGTCAAGGAAATGAAGCAAAATAATCAAATTCCCATCCTTGGTTATGGGTCAAAATCAAAGAGATAAAAAAGGGTGTGAAAAGAAAAAGTTACTGGGAAAGATCGAGCGTTATAACAATTGTTAATCTTGTTTAGAAAAAATTGCAGAGAAAACAGAAAGAAAGAGAGAGAGAAAGAGAAGCTAATTAGAGTAATTTTTTTTATCAATAATTAGAGTAATTTGAGAATCGAAAAAACAGAGAGAAACAGGGAAGATGTTTGTTAGCTAACTACGGTGATAGAGAGAAAGAAAAGGGGAGGGGAGGTTTTTGCTTTGTTTAAATAATTACGTGGTTTTTGATATTTTGAATATTATATTAGTTAATTTTTATATTTTTAATATTTAATTTTTAATTTTTAAAAATTAAATTATTTAATTTTTTTATTAATATTTTTATTTTAAAAATATTAGTTATTTATTTTAATATTATAAAATAATTTATTTATTTATATATATATATATTATTTATTAAGTTATATTTATTTTTAATTTTATTTATATTTTTAATATATTATTTATTTTAATTTTATAAATATTATTAAAAAATAATTTTAAATAATATAAATAATATTTTTTATTATTTTATAATCAATTTATATATATTATTTATTTTAATTTTATAGATATTATAAAAAAATAATTTTAAATAATATAAATAATAATTTTTTATTTTACAGATGATTTATATATAAAATAAAATTAAAAATAAAATAAATTTAATAAATAATAAAGATAAATATATATAAAAAAATAAATAAATTATTTTATAATATTAAAATAGTTGATTAATTATTTTAAAATAAAAATATTAATAAAAAAATTAAATAATTTATTTTTTTAAAAAAATAAAAATTAAAAAATTAAATATTAAAAATATATAAATTAACTAATATAATATATAAAATTACATATATTTTATAATTATTTAGCTTTTGTTTTTGTGACATGTTATTGAGCACAACCTGTAAGATCATGTGGCTCTTTTATGTTTGGGTTTTATCATCATAGGATTTGGACTGTCAGGGATAGTTAAATGCCCATTTGGGGGCCCATCTTACTCTTCTTGTTATTATGTAATTGTAATGTATGTATTAGTACAACTTACAATTTTCATAACCATTATTAGGTTTGCTTAAGGCCCACATTTGTTTGTTAGGGCCCACCACCAAATCACAAGACAAGATTATAGTGACATTTACAAAATTACCCGAAAAAATAATTTTTATTTAAAAATACTAAAAAATAAAAATATTTACAATTTTAAAAAAATTAGAATAAATTTTCAAAAATACATAAGCTATCATTAAAATAAAGATTTTTTTTTAAAAATACCTTTTCTCATACTACAATTAATATTTTAATTAAATTTTTATTTTTTAAAATTTTATTATTAAATAAAAATATTTTAATAAAATAATAAAAATATATATTTTAATTTATATTTTCAGCATATAAAATATATTACTTTTTATAAAAGAAAAATTTTAATTTTAATGATAAAAAATAAATAACACTTAAAAAATAATAAAAAATAAAACATATAAAAATATATTAATAAAAATCATTAAATTTATTTTTAAATAAACTTTATATATTATAAATTTTTAAAAAATAAAAAAATTAATTTCATTATATAGATATTATATAGATATTTTATATGTTTGATAGATATTATTTGTATGTTATGTATTTTTTTTTGCATATATTTTATATTGTTTTATATAAATAATATGTGTATGTTATACAAATATAAAATTTTAAAAAAATAAATTAAAAAAATATTAAAAATATTTTATAGATATCAAGTAAATATTGAATAGATATTTGGTGGATGCTTAGTATAAACTATATATATTATTATTTATTATATATATATTTTATATATTAGGTTGTGTCGCGAATTTTACGAGCCAGATATTTTAAAGATGGAGACTTTTTTCAGGCGGAATTGCGTCATAATCCGAGTCAAATTTGGCGAGCTATTCTAGCTTCTAGACATATTCTGCATCAGGGGGCAAGATTGAGGGTTGGTACTGGTGAGCATATAAATATATGGACCGATCCGTGGCTGTTGGATGGTGATAATCCGTATATACAATCTGCTAGGGAGCATGCTGAACAGGTTCATCATGTGGCAGATTTAATTGATGGTGGTAAGTGGATTCACAGTTTAATTTTTTCATGTTTTGAACAAAGAGATGCTGTGAATATTTTGCGAATTCCTTTACCTTTGAGTTCAAAGCCTGATGTGTGGTATTGGGTGGAAAATAGGCGGGGTATATATACAGTAAAGGATGGGTATAAAATTGCTATGCAGATTGTACAGGTTGAGCTCTCTGACCAGCAGTTTCCGTGGGCAAAAATATGGGTGGTAAAAGTTCCAACGAAGGTGCAAGTTTTTATTTGGAGGTTGCTAAGACGTACTCTGCCGTGCAATGTTAATCTCCAACGTAGACATGTGGCAGTTCAGAATTTATGTCCTGTTTGTGGCAAGGAACATGAGAGTGAGATTCATATATTGTATAATTGCAGGATGCAAGGGATACTTGGTTTTTGTCCTCTGTTGGTTGGAATCCGGTAAATAATTTGCAAGAATGGCTCAAAGATACGCTGCTCCATGCTGATATGCGAACAAAACAGGAGATTTTTATGGTGCTATGGAGCATTTGGGCAGTACGTAATGAAATTTTATGGAGTCAAAAGAATCAAACACCGGTTAGAATTCTTTCCCGAGCTAGAACTTTGTTGCAGGAATGGATTAATGCAAGGCTTGGTAGTGATATGCAAGTGAGACAGCAAGGTGATGTTGTTTTATGGTCTCCACCATTTGTAAATCATTTTAAATGTAATGTGGATGTTTCTGTGAAGGAAGATGAAAATTTTGGCTTTGGCATGATTATTCGTGATCATTTGGGGTTGTGTCATGCTGGACGTTTAGCTCATGGTATGGGAATGGCTGATCCAATAATAGGTGAGGCATTGTGTTTTAGGGAGGCTCTTAGTTGGATTAAAAATTTAAATTTTTTTTTCCAATTTGTATAGAGTCTGATTGTCTTATTTTGATTAATGCTTTAGGAGAGAAAAAAGATGATTGTTCTTATTTCTCAATGATAATTGCTGATTGTAACGCTCTACTTAGTGAGCTGGTGGAGGTGTCTTATATTTATGTTAAGAAATCAGCGAACAATGTTGCTCATACTATAGCTAGGGCGGCAGATTCTATGTCTGGTTTTGAATGGAGGGTATGCCCTCCTTCTTTTATGTATGAAGCTATTTCTTTTGATATTAATAATATGCGCTAAGGCGCAAAGCTTCTATTAAAAAATATATATATATATATATATATTTTATACATATTGTATATATATTACACATATATTTATTATATATATATATATTGAGAATATAATCCTAAAAAATTTATTTATGCACAAATAAATAAAAATAAATAAATAAAAATCACCGCTTTATAAAGGTTAAAAAAAAGCTTGTTTCCAAAATTAAAAAACAAAATTCAGCTGTCTAAAATTGGAAAACAAAATCCAACTGCATAAAATTGAAAAGTTTGCCAACAATTTTCCAAAACCACTGTAATTTTCACAATATTAGAGATTTTTTAAAAAATATCTTAAAATAATAGGAAAACTCTATTATGCATTTTTTTATGTCCCATGAATCAGACCAATTAAAAAATATATTTTAAATTATAATATTTATAAAAAATAACTTTAATTAATGTTTATTTTAAAATGATACTTTTTGATTGGTCATGAGGATATTAACTATGTATTTAATTTTTTTAAAAAAATAAATATATTTTTAAAAATATTTATTTTGAGAGATATATTTTTAATATATATTTAATATATTAAAGATATATCTCAATTTCAAGATAAATATTTGAATATATTTAATATATTAAACGTGTGTCAAAATAATGAAATATTTTTAAAAAAATAAAAATAATGTTATACAGTGTAATTTTTTAAAATTTTCTCTCTCACTCTTGTCTTTTTATGCTTTTGGGCTTTTAGTAGTTAAACCAAAAACTCTTTCTTCTTAGTGGAGAATTTTCAGTGTGTGTGTATATTTGTAAGCGATGGCCACATGTTGGGTTTAGAACTAGTTTTGTCAAATATGAATTCTACCTTTGAGAATGATTTAATAATTTTGAAATTATTTTTAGAATTGTTATAAAACAAGATGGAACCACATTCATATTCAATAAACAATTACACTTTTCTGTCTCAAATTTGCATACACACTTTCTTATTTATTTATTTATTATAAATTTTTTATTTTTTAATAAGTTGATAAATATATTAAAATTTTATTTTACTTATATAAATAAATATAGTTCATGTTAAAATAAATATATAATAAAAATACGTATAAATTTATAAATTCTTAATAGATTAAATAAAATAAGACGGATAAATAAAAAATAAAAATAGAAAGAAAGAGCAGAGAAAGGCCAAGAAAACATCACATGGAGAAAGAGAGAAAAAAAAAAAAAACAGCTCTCTCCCATATGGGGCTTTACAGTGTGGGCAGTACGCAGTAGCAGTGAGTGCAGCTAAGAGGAAGAAGCAATGAAGCATTGTTTGGCTTCTGCTTCTTCTTCTTCTTCAACTCTATCCATTTTTTTATTTTTATTTTTTACTGTCAGCACAAAACTGTCTTTTAGCCGCAGAACCTAAATGAAGAATCTAACCTCCCTCTCCCTTCGCTCTTGAGTCTTGTCCCATCATTTCATATATATATATATATATATTATTCTAGAGACTATATATATACATAATTACATTATAAATATTAATCTAAAAAACTGAACATTAATATTTACTAAAAAACAGTTTTTTTATCCAGCAAACTAAAATTAAAATATTATTCAGATTCAATTCAAGAATTGAAATCAAAATCTCTAGATAGTTAAAAATTTCAAAACTTATATTTAAAGATAACTTAAATATATATATTTAAGTTATAATTTTAAAGCTACCCGAAAATTTCCTTAAATATATACATAAGTAATTTTAGAGTCTTTCTAGTTCTATAAATTGTTTTATTTTTTTTATTTTTCAAGGATGCTTTGACTGAGAGAAAGGGATCAAGTTGCTGGAATTGCAGGGATAGTAAAAGAGAATAAATAGAGGGATGGGCATATACAGCCCCCTTTTATATATATATATATATATATATTCATCAAAGCCTTTTTTTAAAAAAATATTATTTATTTTTTTACATTAAATAGGTAGTTATAAAAATAAAATATTATAAATTTGGCCTCGAAAATTGTTGCTTTCTTTCTTTCTGAGGTTAAAACTCAGAGTCAGTGTTGAGGCACGCGACCTACCTATTCAAAGGAACCTTTGTCCAAACTCATAAAAGGAATTGCTTTATGGATGGCTACTTGTCTTACAATTAGATCATCATTTTAATTCAATACTATTATTATTTACATTATATATTTTCTATATTGATCATAATGCTAAAAATTAATAAAATCCCATTCAGTCGATTAAAATGCAGGCATGCAAGTTCCAATGGCCAGTAAATGGTAAAATACTAGTTCTCAACTGGCTTTTTTTTTGTCAATGTTAAGGGGTTGAAGAAGGATTATGTGTTGAAGATGAGTGAGCCAATTAGTTAAGGAAATTGTACATTTCACCAAAAATAGAACATATCTTGTGGTTATTTTTGAGAAATTGTCTTTCTAACTTGATGTCGGTGGTGTTGCAATATATATGGGATTGTTTTACATGGGTTATTTATTGGTCTATTTAGTTATGCAGAACTGGAGATGAAGAACAGCCGGAGAAGATAGGATCATTAGGCAAGGGTTTTGATTAATTGCTGGCATGGAAGACTGCAAAGTCTATATGAGAAGTTGTTTGCATGCATGACGTGAGTAGCAGTGAAAACAAGTGATAAAGCATATATAGCTAGCTAGTAAAAAAAGCCATTAAAGTGATCAATCCAGACTGTGACGCAATCCCAAAACCATGCAACGCCATCCTCTTAAACCCTAAACCCTAATCATCCTATATCTCTACCTATCGACCATTATAGCTTCTATAATATATATATATATAGTTACCTTAACTCTATAATGTATATTTATTGTTATTATTATTATTTAAAAAAAATTATAATTTGATGGAGAATTGTTTGTTTGTGTGAAGTATCTTTATTATGTACTTTGGTGTTGGATAGATTCTTTCTTTCTCTTCTGCTTCAACGCCACCGCCAGAGCTTCCTTCCTATATGTTTTTCTCTGCGAGATAGTAAATACACTTCATTATTATCGGGCTTAAATTTGAAAAATAATAATTTTTTTATAAGTGTAATACAATAATTTATATATTTCTTTTTCAATAATATAATTGTAATTGAGTAAATAGTAATATATTACTATAACATAAAGTTACTATTTACATTTATCGTTTAAATGTAAAATTATATTCAAAGAAAATTGCTATCTCTGTTTCATTGTCATTTTTATATATATAAAAAATTACCCCAATAAAATTGACATTTTATACAATAAAAAAAAATTAGGTTTCTTTTAATTATATTTTTATTATTAATAAGTTAATTAATAAAGTATGAATATAGTATTTTTAAAATTAATAAGTTAATAGAGAAAATTTTCTTTCATTTAAAATAATTTTCTATAATATTTAAAAAATTCAATTATTTTTTTATAAATATATATGAGCTAAATGTCTGACATGAATGTAGTATAAAAATAATAAAAAATTATTTTAATCTAATTATATATACATTCTGCATTAATTCTTTTGAATATACATTTTGAAATAGACATAAAAAAAATATTTGGAGCAATAGATAAATGGTTAATTTGAATAAGACTAACTAATATTTGGACATAAAAAAGTAAAGGCGAGTGCATAATACGAGCCATGAAAAGGAGTTAGGCCAGACACTGAATAAAAGCCATAAAATGACAGCAAGAGAAAGAAAGAGATAAAGCTATTAAGGGCACGCAATTTAATACACCCCTTCGTTTGTAGGGCAGGCTTGGATTCTTCCTGTAAAGCACCGCCTCTCTCCCACACCAGAAATTAAATGATAATTTGGAATGTGATAAATTAATTGAAAATAAATAATATAGGATAATTAGATACTTCAATTTGGTATTTTTCTTTAATGTATTGGGACGCAAGCCAATCGCTATAATTTGAATTTTGGAACTCCTATAGTTTTTTTATATGTTTTTATAGTATATTAATAAGAATATATTATAATTTTAAAGTACTTTTTAGACAAATTTATAAATAATAATTAGTAATCACATGAATAAAAATTATTATTTATTTAGTTATTATCCATTGTTATTTTTTAAGAAATAATTAACTAGTTTAAAATTAAAGTGAAAAATTTTTATTAAATAAATAAAAGTTATGTTTTCAAATACTATTTTTTATTTATTTTTCTGATTGAATAATAATAATAACAAAAAGAGAACGAAAGTAAATATTCTTCTTATGTATATTATTACTGTTGTATATATGCATGAGGGATATAACATGCTTTTAATAGTTAAAAATAATTTTTAAAATATGATCATGCTATTAATTTTAATTATTATTCATATGATAAAAAATTGTGATTTTACATGTCATATTAATAAGTATTTTACATGTCATATTAATAAGGTATTTAAATTATTTTTATGCTAAAAATAAATATTTTTCTTATCAATTTTTATTTCTCATATATAATTCCTTGGTCTACGCGGATGAGGGGGCATATTTACATATTTACTTTTTTTTTGACGTTTTCTTTATTATTTTTGTAATTTTTTATTTTTATTTTTTATCAATTATTTATATTTATATTTTTTTATTTAAAAAATTTTTAATATTATATTTTTAATAAACATAAAAAAATAAACATATATATAATATATACACAATATATATAAAATACACACTAAATAATATAAAGTACATCTACACATCTGCAACACATCGACGATACATCTACAATAAATATATAATATATATACATAATATTTTTAATATTTATTTAATTTTATTATTTTTTATTTTTTTATTCTCACAACTTCCACACAACATTCGAATAATATACACACAATATTTAATAATTTTTTTAATAAAATATGAACAACTTAAGTTATAAATATATAATATACACAACACATCTACAATATATACAACATATCTATAATACATATACAACACATCCATTATATATCTAAATAATGAAATTATGTATTTTTTTAATTTTTTTATATGTATAATATGTAAATTTTTTGTTTAAAAATAAATTTAATAATTTTTATTAATATATTTTTGTATATTTTATTTTTTTTATTTTTTCTGTGTTATTCATTTTTATAATTATAGTTAAATTTTTTTTATAAAAAATTATAATTTTACATGATGAAAAATAATTTAAAATATTAATTTTTATTATTTTATTATAATATTTTATTTAATAGTGAAGTTAAAAAAATTAAAGTTAAATATTGATTGTATCGAGAGAAAAATTATTTTTGAAAAAAAAATTATTTTATTGAGGAATGATGTATTTTTATAATTTTACACTAATTTTTTTATAAAATTATAAATATTTTTAGTTTTTATAGTATTTTTATAATAAAAATTATTTTTTAGATAGTTATATAAATATCTCATTAAACAGTTTAGTTCTCCCGCTCTTAAGGAAGCAATGTGCATGAAAATGGTTTCTCTATATGGTCCCTGTCTTTTGGTAGCTTGTGAGAATGAAGACATTATTTTATTTTTCATTTCTTGATGAAATATAATATGTACAAGAGAATATAAATAAATTTTATATTGAAAAATAATATATATATATATATATATAGTGATGTATAAGTAGTGTAAATTAAATTTTAACACAAATTAATTACTTTTATATAAGATAAAAAAAGAATGTTAATAATAGTAGGAGAAAGATTATTGAATAATTATTTTTTAAAATGATTGTAATTAGCATTTTTCAATATAAGATTTTAAACTCATTTATATAACAATTGATAAACTCCATATAATTTCTATATGATACCAGAACTAGTCTTTACCTAAAACCATTGTTAACACAAGCTAGCCAATTAATATAGAATCGCTTATGTATATTTAGCTCGACACACAAAGGACAATGTAATTTCTCTCTCTTCTCTCTCTCTCTATATATAATGATGTAGATGTCGAAATTGTGATCTGCTGTCTCAGACGCTGAAATTGCATGCAAACAATATAATATCGGACAACAAGCCAAACAAACCTCATCCCTGGAAAAGAATCTCCATTTGACAAGAAAACCAAACTCCCAACCAAAGATTAGTTGTCTTTCCATTGCTGGTTGAAGCTGTGACATGCTTCATTTTCAACATCATACTAAATTATTTAATCTAATTATTCATACAAACTAAAATTTACTTCATTCATACATGCATAATTTCATATACATTAACTGAAATATATATATTTTTTTAACTCATTCACCTTATCGCCAGAAGAACTTTTTTAATATTATATTTTATCGATTTAATTTAAATTTAAATTTTTTATTAATTAAACACTGAGATTATTTTTTTAATATTGTTTTTATTCAACATAAATTTTATCCAACACAAGAAATAATAATAATGGAAAAAAACCCAAATAATGAAAAAATCCATTTTTGCCTCGAAATAATGATAATAAATATATAATATTCATTGTGACATTTAATTTTGATATCCTCCTTGCACAAGGAAAAAAAAGAGAGCATCTCTAACACACTAAAATGCCTTAAAATTATATAATATCACCTCATTTTCCAGCAGTTCTACTATATATTTGAAATGATGGTAGCTAGACAGAAATTAAAATATATTGCTCAAGCTCATAAATCCTCCAAATTTCAAATTTCATGTGACATTTGCTACCATGATCTATCTACCCTTTTTTTTTTCTTTCAAACTTAGTGGTCTAAGTAATTTAAATTAATAACTTAACTAATTATTAAAAGCTGATGATCAAGCTCAAAAAAGTTGTAATTTCCTACTCATTCCACAATGCAAACATGGGGACTTGATGATGAACCAACCCCAAATTACCAATTCTATCATCACTCCCATTATTATCATCTTCAAACTTTGAACCCTGCAATGAGGAATAACCTTGATTAGTATAGTCTCCAACACTAACTTTCCCAAAATCACTACCTAAACCGACCGAACATCTCGGACTCGCAGGGTTCGAGGAGTTTCTGCTACTTGATGCCATGAATGTTGCATTATTATTATTATGTTCTTGCTGATGATGTTCATCTGTGTTTGCATTCCACATCATATCAACCAATTCGTCAGAGACAACGGATGTTTCGCCGCTTGTCATGGCAAGAAGGGGTTGAGGAGATGTTGGCGAAGCACAAGAATTATCATCTTCAAGAGCATTTGTGGTTGGAGCCAAATCTTTTGGTGAACGTTTAGCAAGATCACTAGCAATGAGCGTAGAGCTTGAACAAATTCTCTTCACATCATACCTACTTATATCAAAATTGGTAACAGCACTTGTACCCCTAAACTTAATCGCCGCGATATCATACGCCTCAGCAGCTTCTTCTTGTGTGCCTATATACGTACAAATTGAAGAGTTAACATTCCCAAGTTTTTAAAAGAAAATTAAAGTTTTTCTAAAGGTAAATTAGGTACCAAAAACAATTCCAAGGTTGAAGAAAGGTAATTAACTTGAAATGTGACTATTAACAATATATTAGTTGCACCATCAAATGGCCTTAACTTATTACAATCTCATAACATGTACAAACATATGAAAATTAATTATCACAACAAGAATATGTGGGTAACCCTAATATTAATTAATAGGGAAAAAATATATAATGATGCCACGTAAACTGCCATTTCATAACTCAAATCCAGTGAAACCTCCAATATCCCACAATTATGTAAAAAAAAAAACATAACCTTAAACTTGTATGTAGTGACTATGAATTATTAGGACCACTAAATCTATCAAAGATCACATTTTCAACAGGGGGGTTTTATAAGTTCAATAAAGGCTGTCTAAAAAGCAATTAATAATAAAAATATAGCTATAGGGCATGCAGAGATATTAAAATATTTATATGAATTTAGAGAGAAAGGTGAATAAGCTTACTAAATGTTCCCAAGTACAAATCCTTGTTTCCAGCAACCCTTCCTATTCTAGCTTGCCATCTCCCATGTTGATGGTGCCTGCCAGGATAAAGAAAACAACTTAGCAAATAAAAGGAAAGTTAGGATTTTTGATGGATGATCTTCAAAGTTATATATTTCTATGTAATTATATAAACCTTTTTTTTTTAAATATAGATCATCTTTTCAAAATAGAGTATAGATTGTCCTTTCTAAATCGAGTCGAAAAATTATAAAAACAGGTAAAATATTTTTACTGAATTTTAATATTATTGCATATCTAAAATTTAAAATCAAAATCTTTTATTAAAGGAGAACAATTTCTTATTATCAATTGAATATTCGGTGATAATTACATGAATATTTAATTAACGGAGGATCTATATTAATTAACATCATCAACATTAAGCACATGCAATCTAATAAAATAACGATTGCCTATTATTGAGTTTGATAACTGAGAAGGCTGCAAGAAAGCAGTAAATAATGGAAAAACTTTATCATTAAGGTCGCTTTCATGGCATCACCTTGTCACTCCTCTGTACATAGAAGCTCCTCTTGAAAACCCACTACTTTTCCTGCCAAAATTTTTAAAACAAAGCAATCAATCTTTTTCTTTGATACCCTCATTTTACCATTTTTCTATTTTACAATTTTAATTTTGAATTAAAGAACAGTGCAGGAGAGACATTAAAACCTTCTCAAATTGGCTACGAATTCTTGCCTTGTCATGTGCTTCATCTCTTCAATCTCCTTCTCATAAGTGCTCAACTATAACAATTAATATATCATGTAAATTCAAGAAACTAATTAATCAATTAATGGGTTTCTTTTTTTTTTTTGCAGAAATGCAGACAAACTTACAGGGAAATTAATATGAGTTGTTGGTCCCCAATATTTCAAGGCAGCTAAATCATAAGCTCTTGCTGCTTTTTCTTCTCTATCATGTCCACCTGATAGAACATAGCATAACAATTTAACAAAAAGAATGAAGAAGAAAGAACATGCACACTATCCAATGTCACAAAATTAAAAAAAAATACATATACATAATTTATAAAAATAAAGAAAGGTAAATTATTTTTTTTAAAAAAATGAGAAATATATATATTATAAAAACTAAAGATAAAAACAAGAAATTGGACATAAGAATTTCACCTACCAAGGTAAACTGCACAATGTTGAGAAAGTGAAAGGAGAGGACCCCCAAAAAGTGCATGAAGACTCAACCGTTAGTATATTCTTTTGGGAAAATTTTTTTTTTCAAATATATACCTAAACTTATTGAAATTTCTCCTTACCTTGCCTTCCTTTCCTTGTTTGTCCTTCTTTTCTGCAGCTATTATCCCACAAATGGGCTTCATATCTTCCAGTCCATCTATGCCTACAATACCATTAAAAAAAGCTGTACACATTCATCCATATTAAGCTTTAAGTTATGATATTTCAAGTTAATTTTATCATTATTTTAAACTCCCTTTTATCATAAAAAAGAGAATAAATATATCCGACGATACTAAGTATTATATAATCACAAATAATTTAGTTAAAAATGCATTTTCAATTGGTATTTTTATAAAAGAAGAAGAAGAATAAGCTAATATATATACCTTGTGACTCCTCTGTATTGAGAAGTTCTTTGACCAAAAGTGTCAATACATTTACGAGGAACAGGTTCTCTTGCAAGATATTTATTAGCAACAGTAGCAGTAGGCCTTTTACGAGCATCAATGACTTGCAATGGAGAAATTGCAATAAGTCCATTTTGAGAAGTAGTAGTAGGACTCACAGTAAGCGATAATGGTTGAAAACTACAATTACTATTATTATTATTACTTTCTGGTTCGCCATTTGAAAGTTTATAACTATTATGATCACTAATTGAAAATGGTGTTTGCCTTAACCAAGTCTTGAACCCAGAAACTGAACTAGTACCCGTACTACTGTTATTCTCAAATGGTACTATTACATGATGATACATGCTAGGGTTTGGATCACAGCGTTGGAGACTACTATTGTCATGATTTTGGATTAGGGTTTGTGGGTTTTCCTTGTAATTGTGATGATAGGACTGGATTAAAGAAGATGGGTTTGTAAGATTATTATTGTTCTGTACTCCTACAGTACTATTATCTATATGAGGATCTCCATTGCTGTCGAAGCTACTAGGTGCAGGTGCTATGTTAACATTGATTCTATTAATATGGTTTTGGCTATGGCTTTGGCTTTGGGTTTGGTCTTCGTGACAATAAACTTTGGCATCATTATCAGGAGAGTTCGAATAACAGCAGCCTAAAAAATCTTCAAGCTTTGGACCTTCTTCACTTGCACCAGTTGCATCCATGCAGCTGTTCTCATATCTCCAATCTAAAAATCATTCAAAAAAAGAAAAAGAAAAGACAAATTTAACTGATAACGAACTCTAATTAAAAATCAAACTTCCCTTTTCTCAAGAAAGTGGAGGAAAAGAAAAGAAAAAGAAAGAGAAAGAGCATGCATGGAGTAGAAGTACCTTGAGAAGCATTAGTGGAGCGTCTAAAAGGATCAACAACACATAAAGAACCATCAGAGCGTAAAGGCATAACAGAGATATCATGATGATGATGAGAAGAAGAGAAAGGTGCAAGTACTGCTGCTGCTGCTTCTTCTTCATCTTCTTCTCTACCAAAACCTTCTTCATCAATTCTCAAGTGTGGACTCAGAGAAAATGCCAACCAATTACTCATCTTTTTTATTTTCCTTTAAAATTGTAATATTATCTGAAAAACTGTGATGCAGGTTTGGTGTATAGTATGGAACTCTGACTTGGGTTTTTGGGTTTAGAGCTCAAACTTCAAAATTTTTGAAACTGTAAGAGCTTTCTTTCTGTCTTTCTCTTTCTCATCTTATATTCTGAGTCTTTCTGCAAATCTCTATCTGTTTTGACAATGCAGCTGCTTTTGGTTTCCGTGCCTTCTCTTTTATTTCATTTTCTTTTCTCTCAAGCCCTTCCTTTTAACAGACCCGGCTATTACTCCATGTATAGCACTCACACGGTACTCGCCAGTATATATACATTTACAGTCTTACACATCAAATTTGATCAAAACATATCAAAATTTAAATTTCATTAATAATAAAATTATTTCTTTAATTAAAAAAAAAATTATACCCTCATTCCATCTAAACCGTCCCTTTTGGAAAAAAAATTTTTGACCTACTTATATTATCATTTTATAAAATCAAGATACAATTAATTTTTTTTTTTCAATTTTACTCTTCATAAAAATTTGTTAGTTCTGATTTTTTTTTAAAAAATATGCATTGTTATTAATGGGTGAGATTTTATCATTAAAAAAATAAAATAAATAAAAGACATTTTAATTCATTAATTTTTTATAAGATTTAAAATTTCTAATGATTATCTTAATATTCATAAAAAAACGATACATCGACTGTTTAAGTATGACAAATGAAATATATTGTTATATTATCAAAAATTAATTAAATCTTGGTTGTCACAAATATATAAGTAATTTTAATTGCTTATATAGCTGTAATTATACTTAATATATACAAATAATTGATAATTAAATACTTTAATAACATTATTTATTAATTTTTGACAATTACAAAATTAACTTATTTTTATAATTATATCTCTTATATTTTTAATATTAAGTATTAAAATTGTAAATTATATTTTTAATATTAATAATCAATGAAAAATAATTAAAAAATCATCTATTGAAAAAAATATTTAATTGAAAAAATGATTTAATTTTAATTAATATTAAATTAAGAGGAGAATATTCATCAACTGAATACATTACACATGAATTTTAAAATATATATGAAATTAAATTTATTTTTATGATTTAGTTAAAAACTAGTTATTCTTATTTTTTTTTAAAAAAATAGTAATTCATATAATTTTTTTTAAAAAAATTTCATTTATAATACATGTGATTTTTATATTCCTATGAAGTTAAGCCATCAATATTATATTGTTGATGTGTAATCATATTACAGTATTTTTCGTTGTCCGTAACTCAAAAACAGATCAGAAAATAAATTTGTGGTAAAATAAAAGGTTTGGATTAGAGGAAACGGAATCCAAATTTCTTTTCTGTAAAGATTTGACCAATCGATGGCTTCATGATCAACAAATCTAAATTTTTTATGTCCTTTCAACGGCCAAGATTTGTACTGACAAATTTCGGCTACTCTACTGCCAAAAGCACCAAATCTACTCTCCAAATTATGGCTGTCGAATTTCACACTTGAGGCATGCAGAAGCTAGAAAAATACACGCGCCGCGAGTACATTAATAAGGACACTCGCTACGTTGTGATAAAACACTGGAGATTCGGATTACTGACGTGAGCAATATAGGGGTATTATGGTACTATTACAAAGAAGTTGGCATTGAAATCTCCGCTGGAAAGTGTAAATTACCAAAATGTACAGGCGCAATGCTCCAGTATATAAAAATTATGATAAGATCAAATTATTGGACTTGGGTTGTAAAAATAGGAATGAGTTGGGCCATAATTTTTTTATATAAATAGTTTGGTCCAATTGCTAAATAGTGTTATTATTGCCAGTCCTTTCCTATCTTTAATGTCTCTCTCTTTTGGGCTTTTGCAATGGATAAATTTTTAAGAGTGGGGAAGACGCAGTACCCTTTTTAATTTTTATATATGATAAATTTAATTTTGATTGAAATTTGAATTTTTTTTCCTTCATAATCTTCTAAACAATAGGATTTTTTTTATATAAATTTTATAAAAAAAATCTATGATATTATAAATTCATCCATTCAAAAAACATTATTAAAACTTTTAAATCAATTTACAAATTTATTGGTTCTATAATATGTATATTTGATTATGAGTTTATTATATACATGATAACTTTTATAAGTCTATTATTAGATTATTATAAGTTTATTTATATTTTTATAAAATGACAAAAAAAATTTCTAATAAAAAAATTTTAAAAATTCTGATAAGGAGCATAATTTTGTCTAAATAATATCAATACCACTTTTACTTAGTAAAAAAATATTTTTTTTTTGAACTTCATTTAATGTTCCTTTTGCAATTATTATTATTATTATTAATATTATTAATATTATTATTATTATTATTATTATTCAAAGGTGAATGATATAGGAAAATAAAAATGGTGCTAATAATGGTGAATTTTATGAAAGGCAGAAATTTATAGAAAATGAAAGATATGGAGGCATTTGAAGCTGAGAAAGATATAAAAATGGACCCTTTTTGTGGATTTAGAGTTAGCTGTGAGCTTATGACTAAAATATGGTAAAAATTTGGACTTTTAACATTTGCTATTACTTTAACATTAGAAGCTTTCCCCCTAGAACTCGCTGAAAAATGGCATTAGCTCTTTCTTTTCATATAAAATTTTAACATTTAATGATATTTGTAACTTAAATTTTTTTACCAAATATATAAAATAGAAAAATAAAAATTTCAACCATAGTAAAAACATATAATATAAAATAAAATTTAACGTTTCTCAATATATTTATTAATATGATTTCTTAAAAAGATAATCTATTATCAGAGATGAACGCATAACTACATAATAAGTGAAACTAAAATTACTAGTTTTAATATATTATAAAGAATATGTCATTGTTTAAATCATGAAAATCTTTTACTGGATATAGTATTTATATATCATTACAATTACTAAAAAAAAATACTAATGGCATGCAGAATACAAAAATTATATTACAATTAAATTTAAAAATTACATTTTAGAACTGCAATTAAAAAAAATATGCACTTATGGGAATAAAAAATAAATAATAAAAATACTTTTTTCTCAAAAAAGTAATGCACAAATTTTTTTTGAACAAAAATTTTATTATTATTTTAAAATTACATGATTGAATAATTAAAGAAAAATTACACTACATATATATTAACTTTTTAGTTATTTTTTCAAAAATACCAAACTGTTTTGTATATTTTAATTACTGTAGCAAATGTATGCTAAATATATATTTTTAATATACTAAAATATGCTAAACTACTTAAGTGTAGTTTGATGGTCAAAAATATATATTTTCTCTTAAATTTTGAATTTGACCTTATGTTTTTTTCTCTATTATATGTAATTAATTAAAAAATATATTGAAAATATACTAGATGAATGATTCTAAAAGGAATATTTTTTGAAATTAAAAATTAAAAGTGATTATTTTTTAAAATAATTTTATTTTTTGTGTTTTTTAAGAAATCTCAATAATTAATATTGTTGAATTTTTTTAATCACATAATTAAATATTTAAGATTATTGGACTTTTTATAATTATAATTACATATTGAATACTTAAAATTATTGGATTATATTTATAATATTTAGAGCTTGAGAGGCAAAACTGTATTTATTATATATCTAATATTTTTAAAAAATAAAAAATTTGGGACGCCCGTCAAATATAACATGGGTCCTACTCTGTCTATTAGATCAACATATTATAATTTTTCAAAAAATAAGATTACAAATCCTTTCACATTAGTTTGAGCCAAAAATAAAAAAAGAAAAGAAAATTCCTTTCACATTATCATCAATAAGGCATTTCACTCGTACATTTTATTTTACACTATTTCAACAATAATTATTATTACAATTTTATTATAATTTAATTCATTCACTGGATAAAATTTTGAATTCAACTATGAGATAAAATGTTAAACTCAAATATCGACTAAATAGATAAAATACATCTTTTTAAGTTCTACTGAAAATTTTAAGTTATAATCATTATAATAATATAAAATTTTCATTATTAATCTTATGAGATTTTTTCATATTTGCATTCCGGATGAAATGTAATCTAATTTTTTTAATAAATTACACGCATGGAGAAAGGAAACACTGAGAAGCAAAACACACGTTCCTGTCCACTAAGCTATGTCTTTGCAGTTGAAATTTAATCTAATTAATGGTAAATTAAAATTTCCTTTCAATAATATATACAAAAAATATTCATGCCAATGAGTGTTTTAATGAGGGGGATATTATAAGTTTCAACTTTAGTGAAATAATAATAATAATAATAATAATTATAATTATAATAATTATAAAAAATTTCCCACATCATATGTGAATATTTGACATATCTAAAAAATAACAAAAATAATTAAGTCCTTAATTCATATTGCCTATTGTAATTAATTTTGGGAGTGATAGAGTCTTTTTCCATGGCATAAGTCAAAATCAAATAGATGAAATACCATCTCTGAAAAGCAGAAATAAATAATAATAATAATAATATTACTACTCTTTTTGTTCTTTGCTAATTATAATATCTTATATGTTATGCTTGACATCGGGGGACAAAGGTCAATATTATTAATTGTACCACAGAAAAATCAATTTCAATATGTTATGGATGGTAAATAAATTATTAAAGTATAAGTCAAAATGCAAAAATTGAGTACGGATGCTCATTTCCAAACTTATCCATATAAAATCTTTAGTTTGCATCCATACATTAACTAAGATTAAAAATATTCTCCTAAACTAAATAAACAAAAAAAAAACAATGAGTTAGTTAATGTTCATACCTACTCCATGCCCGATTAAGATTTATTTTTTTTTTATTATTTACATATATTGGTGTGGGGGCACTTACTCCACCGGCTTTTTTTTTTTTTTTAAGAATATTTGTATATGAATTTTCTTTTATTTCCACTAAAAATGATATTTTATTCAAAAGAATTTTACTAATGTTAATTAAAAGTACATATACTTCATGGATTGAGTATAAAATTAAATATAAATTGAATTTGACTAAATAAATAAAAGCTAGATTTTACAATAAATAATAAAATTTTAGCTCATTATAATATTTTATCAAATAATTATTTTCTTTAATACATTTTATTATAAAATATCATGTATGCTATCATATATCCTGCATCTTTCTTTTCCTCTCCTCTCTCATATTTTTCACTTCATCAAAAGTAATATTTATATATATATATATGTAAGTTTCTCAATTTGTTTTTTGATAAAAAAAAAATAGCATTAAAAATAAAGCCAGATAAAGATACTACAAGGACAATAAGAGCATAAACGTGCAACTTGTAAAGGGGTCGGAGAACCTAAGAATCCCAAAGAAACAAAGGAAATTTTTTAGAACACATACACAAGCCATAAAAAGTTTAAATTGGCCGATAGAAACTCGAACACATAAAAGAAAAGGAAAATCAAATCCAAGTACTGTGTGCCAGAAATCAAGAAAAGAGAGAATTCTGAATGGGAGCCAAAGATAAGCTGTATTGTGAGGTTCCATGGTGAAGCTGAGAAGTCGAAGAACAAACTTCCTTAGCGGACAAGGTCTAATCAGACCTAGAAACCAGAAAGCCATTAGCATCCAAGGTGACTCTGATGCATTTTTGACGGATAAACAGAGAATGAATTGGCTTTGTATTTGCTATCCTTGATTCTTTAAAACCATTCCAAACCAACAAAGGTCTTGGTAGCAAAATAAAAGGAGCTCCCAAAGGGCTATAAGGAGCCGACGGAGGGCTAGATCGACAAGTTAGACAAACCAAACAACTAATTATTGAAGAAAAACTGAAATACAAATAAGAAAGGGCAAAAATCTCAAAGAAAAATGGTAGATCTAGAGTGGTTGTAGCCTGATAGGATATCGTGGAATGAGGTACATAATTGTAACTAAAGTAGAAATGAGAAAAAAATAAAAAGAACGAACACCAAAGTTTTACGTAAAAAAATCTCTAAATTAATCGGAGAAAAAAAACCACGGGCAAATTATAGAATAATTTTATTATAGCAAAAAGATTACAATAATTTCTTTATAAAATAAGAAAAGCACAGTTGACAATACTCTCTCTTATAATAGGAGAAATTAAACATTCTCTCTCTAATAAAATGAAAGATAATATTTAGGAAAAATCACAATTTTCTTTCTAAAACTCTCTAATAATTTTTAGGATGAATTTCAAGTAAAAGCTAAATAGTTTATATAGACTTCAAAAATGAGTTGATAGAATTTTGTCAATGGTTAGATAACTCATTTACCTAAATTAGACACCTTAATTTTTGACATTCATTACCTAAGTTAGACACCTTCATTTTAGAATAAGAATTATCTAAGTTAGGCATCTTTATTTTTTTATCAAAAAATTACCTAAGTTAGCCATATTCATTTTTTATTTCACAAAATGGACTTTACTACAACATATCTCCCACTTAAAGTCACTTTTTGTAATTCTTATATCCTTTCTACACTTGTCATCTCCATGTTACTTATGTATCTGCTAGGCCTAAGGAGGATCAATTCCAAATGAACTTGTCATTATTAATCGACTTTGTTAACATATTTGATAGGTTATCTTTTGTATGAATTTTTTTTGTATATTCACACTTCCTTCTTCCACCTTCTCACGAATAAAGTGATATTGAACTCGTATGTGTTTTGTCTTTGAATGAAATGCTGAATTCTTTGTCAGATGCAAAGCACTCTAACTATCACAAAATAGAACAATCTTCTTTTGTATGTATTCGTGCTCCTCTAGTAGCATTTGCAACCATATTGGCTCATTGCTAGCTTGGGTAACTGTGATATATTCTATCTCCGTTGTAGAAGTAGCCACAATAGATTGTAATTTTAAAACCCAACTTATATCTCCTTCAGCAAGAGTAAACACATAACCTGAGGTAGACTTGCTCTTCTCAAAATCACCTGCATAATCTGAATCAACATAGCCTCTGATAGTAAAGTTTGATTCAACATAACATAATGCAACATTTGAGATACCCTTGATATATCTCAGAATTTTCTTTACCCAAGCTAACATAACATAATGCTCTTTACCAAGATTTGTCATGTACCAACTAATCACTCCCACTGCTTATGCAATATTTGGTCTTGTACAAACCATAGCAAATATTAAAGCTACTCATTGCTGATGCATACGGTACTAGAGACATTTCTATCCTCTCTGCTTCATTGCTAGGACTCATACTTGAGGATAACTTGAAATTAATAGGAAGAGAGGTAGAAATTGGCTTACAATCTTGCATGTTGAAGCTCCGTAGGATTTTCTTTAAATAAATTTTTTGATAAAGTCATATCTTCCTATTACTTCTGTCTCAGTAAATTTGCATCCCTAGAATTTTATTTATTGGTTCCAAGTCTTTCATTTCAAATTCCCTAGACAATTGTGCCTTTAAGTCTGCAATACGATCTTTGTTGGGGTCTACTACCAATATGTTGTCAACATATAACAATAAAATAATGAAGTTACCATCACCAAATCTCTTGTAGTAAACACAAGGATCTGAACTATATCTGTTGTATCCAAGACTCATGATAAAGGAATCAAATCTCTTATACCAACATCTTGGCGTCTATTTAAGACCGTATAGAGATTTGTTCAACCTATAAACCAAGTTCTCTTTTTCTTTTTCTTCAAAACCTTCTAATTGGAGCATGTAGAATTCTTCTTCAAGTTCTCCATGAAGAAATGTAGTTTTCATGTCCAATTGCTCTAAGTATAAGTTAAATATAGCACACATTGCCAGGACTACTTGAACCATTGTGAGCCAAACAATAGGAAAAAATATTTTATTGAAGTCTATACCTTCTTTCTGAGCAAATTCTTTCACCACCAATCTAGCACGATACCGCTCCACTTGCTTATTGCCATCTAATTTGATTTTGTAAACCCATTTATTCCTGATGGCCTTTCTTCCTTATGGTAGTGAAACAAGATCCCATATTTTATTTTTATGAAGAGCTTCAATTTTTTCTTGCATTGCTACCATCCAAAGAGAAACTTCTTAGCCTTTTATAGCCTTATGAAAAGTTGATGGCTCTTCATCCTCTGTTAGTAAATAATATGCGATATTTTTCTTTATGATGTACTCTGATGCCAAGCTAGTTCTCTTCTCTCCTGAGTTGTCCGTCGAACTTGTGGAGTTGCAAACTCAGCTTGTTCTTGTTCTTCATGTTCTGATGATGCTTCAGAAGCATCTGGAACTTCTTGTTCTTGTCTTTCTTCAACTTGAACTGTAGTAGTCTCTGATTTTTCTTTTGAAGTGCTATCATTATCTTTTTCTTGTATCTTATCTTCTACAAATACAACCCTTGCTGATTAGCACCTTACGTGCAGTGGGATCTCATAGGCGATACCCCTTGACTCCATCAGTATACCCTAAGAAAATATATTTTCTGAATTTTGGATCCAACTTTGATGTTAGTTGGGTGTTGTACATAACATAAACAAGACTTTCAAATGTATGTAAGTGAGAATAATTAGTTGGATTACCAGTCCACATCTCCATTGGGGTTTTCAGACCAATTGTGGTTGATGGTGACCGATTGATCAAGTAAGAGGCAGTCTTGACTGCTTCTACCCAAAATAACTTAGACAACCCTGCAGTTCTCAACATCACTCTTGTTCGTTCTAACAAGATTCTATAATTCTCTCTGCTACTCTATTTTGTTGCGGAATGTATGCCACCGTAAACTGCCTTTTGATACCTTCTTATTGATAAAAGATATCAAATTCATTGCCAGTATATTCTCCTCCATTATCTGTCCTTAAACACTTAATCTTCTTTTCAATTTCAAGCTCAACTCGCGCTTTGAATATTTTAGAAACTAAAAATACTTCTGTCTTATTGTTTATTAGATACACCCAACATCTCCTAGAGTAATCGTCAATAAAAGATATAAAATCTTTTGTTCCTCCTAGGGATAAAACCGATGCTTGCTAGACGTCGAAATAAATTAATTCTAAGATAGCTTTGCTTCTTGCAGAGAAATTGCTGAATTTTAATTTGTGCTACTTACTAGTAACACAGTGCTCACAAAAGGGTACTGAAACTTTTTTAAACCCTGGAAGTAACTTTTGTCCAGTAAGAATATTCAATTCTCGTTCTGACATGTAACCAAGCTTACGATACCACATCATTTTTAATTCTCCTGCTGAACTTGCTAATGCAGTGGATGCTTCTTCTTCTTGTTGCGTTTCTCCTTTAAGCATGTACAAATTTGCAGCTATCTTTTTCGCTTTCATTATTACAAGTGCGCCTTTAACTATTTACATGATCCCATCTTGAATATGGATTTTGCACCTATTATTATCTAATTATCCCAAAGATAATAGATTTTTCTTTAAGCCTTTGACATGTCGTGCCTCCTGGATGGTGTAAATTGTACTATCATGCATCTTTAATTTAATGGTACCAATACCAGCAATCTCCAAGGCATGATCATCTCTCATGAATACAGATCCTCCGGAGATGGATTTTGTAATATCCCAAAATGTATTCTAGAAGTTTTGAGATAATTGTTGTTTGTGTGAATCAAATGTATATGTGTTATTGGAAAGGGAAGAGTGGATAGAGAGAATGTATATGTTGTGTATATGACAAGATATATAACATATATGTTGGTCAAAATGGAGAGTCAAGGGATGAAGATATTTATTTTGTTGATTATGAAATTACTAATAAGGGTATGTAAGTGAAAGGAAGTTAAAACAAATAAGAAGAGGGTGTTTGGGTAATTGTCTTTTTAGAAATGCTTGGTGGAGGTTTAAAGAGATGCAAAGTTTGACTTTGTCTCTAATTTCATTTTCATTTCTTTTCTTTTCCTTTCTTGGCCGGCTATCAAGAAGACAAAGGAGAGCAAGAGAGGTTTTGAGTTTTAAGACCAAATTGAAGGAGATTTCAAGAAGATAAGTTGGAATTCAAGAAGTTCTTCTTTGTTGGTAAGTTTTCTCTTGATTTCTCTTGATTTTATTGAAGTTGTGTTTGAGTTGATAGATTATTGTTGATTTTAAGAGTGTGTTGTTTGATTATGATATGTTTAAGAGTGTTTGGTTATTTGATTATGGATTTTAATGATGGATTGAAGAAAAGAGTAAGGTTGAAGGAAGAGATAGTGTTGAAGGTGTGTTTAGGGTTGTGATGATATTGATGATTTGTGGTTAATATGTATTTTGTCTTGTTTTGGTGTGTTTGCAAGTTTAAGATGGTTTTTGGATGTGTGTAGTTGAGTTTGTTTGAAGGGGATGTTGGTGGAAGAAGTGGTTTGTTGGATGTTCTTTTTGTTTTGGCCGGAATTTGTGTTTTTGGCCTGATACGCCCATGAGCACGACCAGAATTTTGGGCGTGTCAATGGTTTTATGTTTTGGATGGGTGACACGAGCAGTGACACGCCCATGTCACTGAGCATGTCATAGCTACTGTGTTGGTAAGGATTTGACACGGCCATAAACACGCCCATGTTGTTGGACGTGTCAATATTTCTGTGAGACAGAATGTATTATACACCCAGTGACACGCCCGTGGTTCTGAGCGTGTAAAAGCTTCTGTGTTGGGAAGTTAGGGCACGGTCAGGGACACACCCGTGTTATTGAGCGTGTCATGTTGAGAGTTTGCCCTAGTTGGTTTTTAGCTTTATGATCTCATGTGGGTTTCATCATTCTTTTGGAATAGGTTGTGAAGAAGGTGAATTACCTTAATTCAAGTGGTGAAGGATTCTTGGAAGAAGAAGTGTTTAGAGTTGTGTGGGTTGCTTTTGAAGTAAGTACACACCTTGCATTTTTGCATGCATTCATGTAATTATGGAACTTACACATTTGGATGTGAATGTACTAAGAAATCTTATTGCATTGTTGATATATGTATATATGAATAATGTTAACCTTATGAAATGTAATGTGTTATATGTTTATTAATGATGATATATGATATGTGAGATTGAGATATAATGAAGCCGTTATGGTTGGCTATAGTTATGAAAAATGAAATTGTTAAGGCATGGTTGCCTATGTGCTTATGAGATATGAATTAAGAAAGAGAATGGTAAAGAAGTGAATAACTTGATTGTATGTTTAATATGTTATTCAATTTCAGAGTTCTGAGTTTGGAGGCATGCCTATAAAATGAAAAAGGTAACAGTCTTGCCGGGTTAAGGATCTCTTCAATTCGAGTTGAATTGAGGTCCAAGAGACTGGGTCTGTTACACTATGAAAATTGTGAATATGAGATATATGAATGGTAACAGTTTTGCCGGGTTGAGGATCTCCTCGATTAGTCGGGTTGATGGTCCAAGAGACTGGGTCTGTTACAGGTAACAGTCTTGCCGGGTTGAGGATCTCCTCAAGCATGTTGAGTTGATGGTCCAAGAGACTGGGTCTGTTACACTATCCATGGATAGAGATATATATATATATATGTTGCCTACGGGCTTGATTATTGTGATTATGAACCAAAGCAGTAACTCTGAACTTTGAATATCATATTAAATACTTGTTGGGCCCATATGTATCTATGTTGAATGAGTATAGTGGATGATGATATAATTATTGAAATAATGAAATGTAACAATTTTAAGTATGATCTTTATTGGTTGAATGCATGGCATTGATATTGACATTGCATAATATCATTATGGTTTGTACTACTGAGTTGTTGGCTCAGCGCGATTGTGGTTCATCGCGCAGGTGATAGGGTTGATAGGGTTGAGACGGAGGATTCTTCTAGACCTAGTTGAGTTATGCTTGAAGAGTTAGCCTAGAGCTTAAAGATCAAAGAGTCAAGATGCCAATCATGTATATATAAATATTCCATGTTTTGTAAATTTTGATTTTTAATGTATTTGTACTTGTAAGTACTTGTTATAATTTCCGCTGCGTATTAATAAACGTTTTTATCTATCATAAATTATGTATATCTTTTAAACGTTTGATAATTGTTTTATTTCTTTTTCAAGATATGACTTGTGTTTGTTTTAAAACAATGACATTTCTATATTCAATATACGTATATTACGATCGTATAAGCATGCTATGTACGTATACAAGATATAGGGGTGTTACAGATTCATATTGATGGAACCATTCTCTCCAAGAAGTCATATGCCATGTTGCTCTTGAGTCCATAAGCCAGACATCAGTGAGTCATCTTCTGCCTTTAGTAACTGTTGTTGCCTTAATGTATAAAATTTCACCATCATCTGAGGTGCTTGCTACACAATCCTGAGTATTTGATGACTTAGGACCTTTTTCTGTGGCTTTTTCGTTCTTCTTTAGATGCTAACACTCCCTTTTGTAGTGTCATTTCTTACCACAATGATGACACTTGATATTATTTTTACTTTTAAATTTTGATCTACTCTGATTTTGACTCCCACTGGGGCCACATTTCATTGATCTTCCTCTTGTTACTGTCAAAGCTTCAGCTTGTTGTGAGCCTCCTTGTCTATCTTCTTTGCTTTTGAGTCTACTTTCTTCTTCAAGAACCGTAGCTGCAATATCATCAAAGACTAAAACTTCAGTCTTGTTAGTTAAATTGATGATGAGTTGATCATACAAATCAGGTAGACTTTGAAGTAGAATTTCAGCACGTTCACCCGTCTCTATGTTATGATTTATTGTTGTGAGCTGTGAAAATAAAGTGTTGAGGGTATTGATGTGGTTTGTCACCATAGTTGACTCCATCATCCGAAGGGTGTAAAGTTTTCTCCTCAAGAAAATTTTATTATGCAGTAATTTGACCTCATACAATTTTGTCAAAGTGTCTCATATCTCTTTTGCTGTCTTTTTCTCTATCACACTTGACAATACTCCATCGGCTAGTGCTAGGTGCAAATGAGCAATAGCATTGCCATCCATCTCATTCCACTTGCCGTCGTCAGTGATCTCATCAGGCCTATCTCCAATTGGCACCAAGCAGTTATTTTCTCAAAACTGTTTTTATTCTCTTTTTTCATAATGAGAAATTACTCCCATTGAATTTCTGTATTTCATACTTTGTTGCCATTGTTGAAGATGCTTCCTTTCCACTAACTGGATCTGACTGTAGCACAAAAAAATATGCTATAAATCCAACGCTCTGATACCACTGTTAGAATGTTGTGAAACGGGGTACGCAATTATAACTAAAGTAAAAATAAGAAATAAAATGAAAATAACGAACACCAAAATTTTTTTTACGTGAAAAAATCTCCAAATTAATTGGAGAAAAAAAAACCACGGGTAAATTGTAGAATAATTTTATTTTAGCAAAAAGATTATAATAATTTCTTTCTAAAATAAGAATAGCACAATTAACAATACTCTCTTGTAATACGAGAAATTAAACACTCTCTCTCTAATAAAAGGAAAGATAATATTTAGGAGAAATCTCACTTTTCTCTCTAAAACTCTCTAATAATTTTTGGGATAAATTTCAAGTGAAAGCTAAATGGTTTATATAGGCTTCAAAATTGGGTTGGTAGAATTTTATCAATGATTAGGTAACTCATTTACCTAGATTAGGCACATCAATTTTTGACATTCATTACCTAAGTTAGGCACCTTCATTTTAGACTAAGAATTACCTAAGTTAGGCACCTCTATTTTTTACCAAAAAATTATCTAAATTAGACATCTTCATTTTTAACTTCACAAAATGGATTTTACTACAACATAGCCTCAGATCTTGGGCAACTCTAACAAAAGTTTCTTAAATTTACTTCTATCACATTGCTGTTGAAATAACGAATGTGTAGACATTTGATGATGAACTTAAATTTACTCAGCAACTTACTTTTGCAGCAAAAATGCTTATCTTCATTATTGAATGAGGATCAAACAATGATGGAATGCCGAGTTAGCCTGGCAAAGAGACTGGAGTTATATAGGAGCACTCAAACAGAAATGGACAATGTTGCTTGGTCTTCCAAGTAGATTATATATACCTACAAAGTGGTTAAACTCTGTTTCATTAGTAGAATTTGGCTTGACATACGGATGTGTATCATTCTTTCATTTATTGTATTTAGGAAAGAAAGGAGCCACTATCTTCATGAATTTTGTGCTATGATTTAATCTAGGGGTCATTAGATATACATATATACTCACTACAAAAAATGAGAGATTTAATGATAGTTTTTTCACTGCGGTTAACGAAAACTGTCGATATAATTTAAAAACCGCCGCATTCAATGCAATTTAGTGGCGAGTTGGTTTATTTTATATATGACGATTTTAATCACTATAAATTATAAATATGATTTGATCACTTTAACTTGTTATTTGCAGCTATTATAACCGTTTTTGAACAACCATCATAATTTTTTTAAATTAAAACGACATAGTTTTAACTATATTTGTCATTTATCTTATTGGCCCCCCTAAATGATTGATATTGTCTTCTTCTCTAGTTTCTCTCACTCTCACTTAGAGTTCTTTGTTTTCCATGGCGTTTACTCTTGCTAGCCATTCACTGAAGGAATCTCCAACGCTGAAAAGCACTCATCGGTTAATAAGTTAGAGTTTTAGATCTTAATTTATATTTCATCCCTCTCACCGCTCTTCGATTCTCTAATTTGTGATTCAGGTAATTTTTGTTCTTTCTATTCATAATTTGTGTTTGTGAATTCTTTTGTATATTCAATAAGTTGGTGTTTCTTCTAATTTTTGGTATTTAGGGTTTATATTTCTATGATTTTATTCAGACCGCATGTGATTAGATTTGGGGAAAGAATCTATAATGTTTTCATCTTGTCTTTTTGTATCATGATTTTGCATGGGTTTAGTTAAAGTGCCATAATTTGTTTCGAGCTTTTGCAAATTTTCTTAATTAATTTTTTATCTTCTTCTCTTGTGAGTAAGTCAAACTTGTAAAAAAAAACATTCATGCAAAGAGAAATGTCCCTTTTTAAGTTTTTAAAGATGGTGATGCTAAAAAAAATGGGAGCTTTTGTTATATATAGAGAGAGAGAGATATTAGTCAAAAAATGTATACAGTGGCGAACCAGGATCGAGTTGAAGAGGGGGCAAAATTTTTAAATGAAAAAATTACAAATAAATTTATTTTTATTTTTATATTAAAAAATTAATATAAATAGTTAGCATTAATATTTATATTTATTTTCATATTAAATATTTAAATATTTATCATTTTATTTTAATATTTATATATTATTTTAAAAAATTATACAATATATGTTATTTTAAAATAATATTTATATATTTTTTGAGATATTTTAATTTTTTTTAAACTAATTATTTTTTAATAAATTTATATGATAGAATATTTTTTGCAAAATAATTAATCTAATCACAAAATTCTTAAATATAATTTATAATTAAATTGCAACATAATTATTAATATCAATTTTAGAATACAAATTAAAAATAATTAAAGGTAATAAATATGCAGAGTAGATTTATCAATTTAATATATATATTATAAAGATTTTAATATAATATATAATATAATATATAATATATTTATAAATATATAAATAAATATATATAATATAAAAAATATATATAAATATATATATTTATGTATACACACACAATATGATTTTGGTAAAAAGGGGCAATATCTATGCACGCACAATATAGTGTGTGTGTGTCTATATATATATATACACTCTTGAGAGGACGAGAAAAGAGAAAAAGCATGAAGACTCAAAACATTCGACGACGGTATATTACGCATCCCCGACCTTGTTGTCTCCTAATAGCCTCCTCCGAATTTCATTTCTCACCAATTTTCTCCATTTTGGGGGATAGCACTCTCCACCTCTGTCCCCGTTTTGGGTAAGGATTCCTCGCCCTGCCCCATCACAGTATCGAGAGAAAATTTGTCTCCGTCTCCGTCCCCTTGGAGAATTTATTATTTTTTTATTTTTAAAATTAAAATTTAAAAATTTTAAAAATAATAATTAATTATAATTATACACTTAATAAAATAATAATACAATAACTAGTAGCTTCTTCTTTGAAGTAGGACTATGAAGGATCTTTCTTTCTTTCTTTTTTACTTTCTGGGTATAGCCTGTTCTTTATTTTTTCCTTTGAAAATTATAAATCTTTTATTGTTTATTTTTGTTTGTTGCATTCATAGTTCGTATTAATCTTTGTTAGCAGTGGTTTAGAAACCACTGTAAAATATTTATTAATTAAATATAGTGACCATTATATAACCGTCGCTATATTTTTTAAAATAAAATTTAAATTAATTTTTACAACTATGATACAAAGTAAAATTTAGTGATGGTTCAAAATATCATCTGGCAATGGTTATGCTGACCATTGGCCAAAATACTTGCTAAGTAATTTAAGGAGGCTTTTATTCGCGGCAGTTTTTAAACTGTCGCTAAACACTTTTTATAAACGTCGCTAAACCTTTAATTTTATTGTAGTGGTATAGTTTATTTACATATATAGTAGCTATAAATTATAAAACACAATTTGAAAGTATGGATTCATTTATTTTCAAGCTAAACTAGTGGTTTCTACTTAAAGTAAATATTTTTATGCGATATGAATACTCTATATATATATATATATATATATATGCATCTTATTATATAAGCAGGTTTACATATCAAAGTACAAGTTCATTCTAGATTTTCCCACACTTCAACAAAGGAGAACATTGCGAGATTCTATACTAAATTAGTAAATTCTATTAGCGTTTCGAATTCTATCCAAATTCGATTGGAATATTAAATTATAAATTTGAATTCTGTCAAGATCATATTATATATCATTTGAATATAATATATTAATTTCAATCACATCAAATAAATTAAAATGTCAAAAAAAAAAAATTCACCCATTGCTATCCCTACTTATAAACAAACTTGTTTTATTTTTTATAATCGAAAAGAGAGGAAATGAGTACATAAAAAAGCTCCTACGTGTATTCTTAACAAAGAGGAGAGGAATATATTGTTATACGTATCCTATTTGCTTGGAGACCATAAAAAGGGCAATAGGTTAGGTCTAGGAAATGCATGTGTAAAAATAAATAAACCTTGAATATGTTTTGTTTATGTTAATTTTTCTAAATTGCTAGCTTAAAAAAACTATTTTTCAATGCTTTAAAAAAAAACTTTTCTGTAAAGGGTAAATGATTATTCCTTTTGATTATTTTTTTAATATTACATTATATTGGAGAAAAAAGAACCGATTTTAGGTCTATTATTTAAGAAAGATGTATTTATTGTTAGCTAATATTTCGGCTATCCTTTTATTTTTTCTTTTAATTTATAACAATTGTGTTGTCCATTTTGGCCTGCTCATGTTAAAATAGATCATATGGATTCTTATTCATGTGTTAACACAAGGTGTTAATATTGAATTTATTCTTTTTGAATGCAATTTCAGTTTCAAGTTATATTAACCCTTTCCTTAAATGAATCAATTTTAAAATATTTTTGTTGGATAAATTTGATTTTGATTGAAATTTAAATTAATTTGAATTTTTTTAATTTTTTTTAAAAATAATTCTAATGTCACTAAATAAATGGCATTGACATTTTATAGGGGCTTAATACATTTGATTGATGTGATTTTATTTTCCTCCTAAAAAATATTTTTAATATTTTATTATTTTAGAATGAACTTGATGAGAATTATAAGCTCAATTGCTTGGCTGAGCTACTCTAGACCAAGAATAAAAAAAATTAATCAAATTTAATGAATTAGCTAAACAGGCATATGAAACAAGTCCTTTTAATGATTAAAAAATTTAAAAAAAAATCTTATTTTAAAAATATAATTAGTTACTATTTTACATTAATATATATATATATATATATATATAGTCATTTCACATAATCTTAATATAACTAAGTTATGAATTGATTGAAAGTTAGCCATGACCTTAAGAATTGCTGATGTTTAATGGAGAAAAAAAAAAGTGTGGGCAACTATACAAATGATGATAGTTAAAAAGTGGATAAATGGATTAATAGACCTGTTTATTATTTTTAATCTATTGATCAATGGTTAATAGATTAAAATAAATAAATTAAATTATTTGAAAAAATATAATTAATATTAATTAATTAATATATTAAAAACAATAATACTAAATAATATATATCTTTTATAATTTTATTATTAAATATTTTATAATTATATTAGATATAATTAAACATATATATTTATTTATTTTATCCCTTTTTTTATTTCTCATGTTTAATTGTAGATTCTTATATATTTATGATTTCGCCTTTGAATATGTTAAGAAATTAATTTAAAAAATTAAAAATGGCAAATGATATGTATATACATATATGTATCCTAAATATTAATAATGATAAATAAAAAAGGTATTTAGAAAATGAAGTTTTCACAAAGAAAATATTTTCATTGTTAGAGGTTTTGTTAATGAAATTTAGATTCAAACTTATCATGTTAAATTAATCTAACTCAATAAATTAAACTAAGTAACTAGTGTTGTCCAATATAAATACTGGAGATGAAAAATCAATTCTAAGTCTATTATTAAAGAAAATGAGATTACCGTTAGATTTCGTGTGGGTGTATAATTATTAGATTAAAACAATTAATTATTTGGTTAACAAACCAGAACCATAATTCACTCTCGCAGTACAGTACAAACCAAAAAAGCTCTAAATATTACAAGCAAAGCTAATTTCAGAGCAAATCCACAGGCAAAGTTCAGAACTTGAAAATAAAAGCCAGGCTTTGAAACATAAACCACTTTGCCTCCATTATTTTTGGATAGTTAACAGATTCAATTGAAAAATTTTATTCTTTTCCAATCTTACATAATAGAATCAATTCTTATTTTTACTAACATTCCTGACTCTTATTTTTGTCTCAATTCTCATTGGAATTTGTTCCAATTTAGCTATAAAATAAAATCTATTTTTTTATTCGAATCTTAGAAAAAAGTTGAATTTGTTTTCTCATATTTCAAAAAAAAAAAATAATCGAAGTGGGAGAGTCTTTTCAAATGATAAAAATCATAATATAAATAATTAAGGAGTTTACAATATCAGCAGATTTGAATTTTTTATAAAATTACTAAAAAATAAAAAAATAAAAAAATTTATTATTATTTTAAATTTATTAGATTTTTTATGAGTTTATAAATTTACTATTCGTATAATATATATAATTTATGAGTTTTTTTATGAGTACACATACTAATTTTTATAAGTTTATTATGATTTTATTCTGAATTTATTATATATTTTTATAATATGGGCTAAAAATCTCTAATAAAAAATATTGAAATTTAAAAAAATCTTGTGAAAAGTATTCAGTATAAAATCTCTAAATTTTTAAAAAATTTAGTAAAAAATTCTTACTAGAATTTAGCATTTAGTACAGGGAATAACTTATTTAGATCGAGTACATGTACATTCAATCCATAAAATTATTTATTTATTTTATTAATAATTTTTTATTGACTGTATGCACACACAATAAAATTTTTTATTTAGTATAAGAAAGAAATTGAAACGGTTAATTTTATTATTACAATAAAGTGTAATAAAATGCAATTATTTTTTATTTAAATAATTACTGAATAAATAAACAAAAAGAAAGAGTGTGTGGGGAAAACAAAATCTTGAGGGAATCTTAGTCTTAATCAATTGGGGAATTAAGTTGAAAAATTCTTTAGACAATGAATTCAGTAATTAGTAATATAATAATAATCATCAAAAGTAGATTTTATGTTTGGTTTTAAGCAACTTTGTCATTTTGCCCTTTAATTATGCTTAATTATTAATCAAATCCCTCTTATGCTTAATTAACCAATTAAAAAATTTAATTACTAATCATCTTCTTCTTAAATTAGGTGGTTCAGATTCCACATGTGGTATTTCTCTCATTCAGTGTAAGTTATAATTAAATAGCACTAACAAAAAAATTAATAAAAAAAAATTAATATGTAACATCACCATATCATTGTTTCTCACCATATCTATGCAAATTTGACCGTTGATACTACTACATGGTAAATTAAAATTGATCAAAATAAATTGAAAATTATAATTAACTGAATTGATGATTTAAATTTAAATTTTAGTAAAAAATCATTTGACTCGTTTAAGATAATATCACAATTTATGTATATATATATATGATTATATATATATAATTTGTAATTTATTATATTTAAATTAAATTATTTTAATGGATTATATTTATATTTAGAATATGTATTTTATATTTAATTTGTGTGTTTATATTAAGATTTATTATTATAATGAGTTAGATTTAAATTTTTTATTATGTATATGAAATTTATTAAATTTTAAATTTTTTATATAGTTAAAATTAAAAGTATTGGTTAAATATTTATTTTATATAGTTAACTAATAATCGATTAATTATTTATTTTTTATTTGATTTAATTTGAAATTTTTTCGAATTGAAACTGAAAGTTTATTTATTTATTTATTTATTTTTTGTAGTTCAACTAATCGAATCATGACATTTATTTTTTATTTGATTTAATTTGAGATTTTTTTTTAAAATTGAAATTGATAGTTTAATTTTTTTTTATAGTTCAATTAATCAAATCGATAGCATCTCCATTAGTATGAGAAGTTGAAAGTTGGTAAGCAAATCAAACAATTCGATGAATATGAATACATATCTATATAAAGATTTATTTATTTATGGAGATTAGCAACCTAATTTACCCAATTCCAGAAGATCCTTAATGCCATGCCATTCCAAATAGAATAGAATGTAGTCCAATTTGTCAGTATATAAATTGATTTCTCTTCAATTATACCTAATCCTTAATTAAAACTAACAAGCTTTTAACCTAATGCCCACTTTTAATTAACCTTTCTACATGTCGGATTTAATCTAGTTAATATAATAAACATATATATGGTTTATTTAAGAATTATAAATGCATACGTATATAATAATTAAAGGGTTATTAATTAATAATTTTCTTATTCTTGGATTTTCTATACGCATGCATGCAATATATTTATATATATTAATTATGTACTTATAATTTTATATATACTCTATAATCTATTTGTTTTGAATTTGGTATACAAGATGATATTGAATACATCTATATATTGAAATCTTCATATAGCATATTATCTTATGTGCACATATCATAAGAAAACAATAAGAAAAAAAAAACTTACATCACTAAGAAATAAGAATTAGTTCATTGTATTATTATTATTATTATTATTATTATTATTATTATTATTATTATTATTATTATTATTATTATTATGCCATCTGATTAATTTATCCAACATATACATATAGGATATAATGAATCCAATTTTAATGTTACACTGAAATGCGAGGAGAGTAGACTAAATTCTGAATTCATTGTGTAGGAAAATTTGCACTTACTATTATATTATATTCTGATATGTATTAATATTAGTTTTGTAAAAAATAATAAACGTTTTAATATAAATATATATATTATATCTATATAAAGTAATGTTCTACAATATATATCACAAACTAGAAAAATGATGTGTTTTTATAAGTTAGTAGCAAGTAAATTTTAAACTTGAAACGCCTTAAACCAACACGTTTAATTTTCTTGATACAGTCATATTCAAAGACTTCTAGAATTTTAACGTAAATTAGTGAAGCACATAAGTCTATTATACATATATCATATATACCATTTGAAGGAAAAAACTTAATTAGAACAGTAAAATTATATAATTTTTCTATTATTACTATTATAATAATTTTTTATTGGTCAAATATACATATATACTCGGTTTAGATAAGAATTTTCTCCATTTAAAATGCAAGACTAATTTATATGTCAATGTGTTTCATGATCAACATCATCATACATATAATTCCAAATTTTCTATATAAGTTTTTGTCTATGAATTTTTTGTCAGTTAATTAAATTTTTTTCACATTCGATCTATCTTCCATGCTTTTTTGGTTTGAACATAATATATACTTCAGCCATCATCGTCATCATTATACAATTAATTTGGTTTGAACATAATACAATAGAACGCTTATTCAATTAATATCATTATCGTCATTAATTTTATAGGCTTCCTGCAACTTATATTCCATGAACAAAAGTTAGCAACTTCAAGTTCATATTATTTAAAATGAGATCCATATTCTTCAACTGTTGAGCTTATTATTTAAAAAATAATAATGTTTTTAAAGCTTTTAATTTGAACTAGATCTTCTCAATTCTCCTTTTCTATTTTAATAATTAGAAATTCATTGATTTCATTAAGTTTCTTTTGAAATATATACATATAGGTAGATTGTTAGCCAAGAAATTTGTGAAAAATTATTACTGAGTATGTAGATTAGTTGATAAAGACTATTTTAATTTAATCAGAAATTTATAATTTGAGCATCGAGTATATAATTGTGTTAAAATTTAATAGAAAATTTTTTATTATTTTTATAGTTTTACCTGATTTGATTCTGAAAGAATAATTTAAAAAAAATTTACGAAAAATTCTTTTGATTTAAATAACATTATTTAACAAGAAATATAACAATAATTATCTATAAAGAAATCTATCATAACAGTTGTTGATGAACTAACGGTCAAAAATACCGTAAAATTTGAAAAATAAATTACCTTTATATTTTTTTTTCAATGGCTACAACTAAGTTGATGATTTAACAGTTAAAGGTTTAATATTGAAAACGGTGCATTAATTAAATAAAAAAAGTCCTAAAATTAATAAATAATTAATAAATTATTTGTTATCATTTTTTTATATTAATTAACAATAAAATGATATAATTTCTTAATGAAATTAAAGTGGCATAGTACTCTAATCTTTTTTAGTTGGGGACCAAGTTTGTATGATGCAAACAAAGACTACAAAATAATTGAAATATTAATTAAAGTTGGTAAAGCAAGGGTAATTAATAGAATAGGCAAATATCCCATAATTAAAATATTATGTCAAGTTGCTTATTATTAATCCTCTTTATGAGACCCATAATTAAGCACATAATAATAATAATAATCACTGATTAATTTAAATTTATATCGAATATGATAATAAATTACTCTAACTTAAAATTTTTTTTTTTTGAAGTTATACTCTAACTTAAATTTTAAATATATTAAATTTAAATATATAATTAATTAACAAAGAATATATATAGTCTATCGTCTCATCTTATCTCTTTAAAAGTATAATAATAATAATATTTTTTAATTTGGGTGGATAATTAAAATTATTGGATTGATTATAGCATAATTTGTCTACATATCCATATGCAATTAATAATTAATTAATACCTTTTTGTGATTAACCCTTTTTTTAACACTAAAAACTAAGGCGCTTGCAAAAAGAAAACCTCTCTATGAAACGAAGCCAGTAGATGACAAACAGCAACCTGACAACAAACTTTTTTATTTACAGCCCTTTGATTTGTAGATCTTTCTAGTCCCCTATGTACCCTAAATGAAAAAGCTTTTGTCACCCTGTAAAAACATTTCTTTAAGCTTTTGTCACCCTGTAAAATCATTTCTTTCATTTTTTTTCTTTTTAAATTTTTTAACAGAAAACAGGCATATGCGCACTCTTAAATATAAAAACCCTTTCTTTAGCAGCCTTCTTAGTAGTAAATACTAAATTTTAATAACTATTAATGAAGTAATTAACATTTTTTAGTAGGACTGTAATTGAATTGAGTAGAGCTGAGTTTTAAAAGGTTTAAGTTTAACTCGCTATAAAATAATTAAGTTTGAACTCGAATTAGAGCTGAGCCTAAATTTATATCGAGCCAGCTCATATATCATGTATTTTGAGATTGAACTCAAGCTTAATTTAAATAAGTTTAACGAACTTGACTAACTTATTTCAGTTTTTATTTTTCATTCATCTTTTCTATATTTTCATATAAGGTATACTAAAATTATCATTTTTATAAAAGACGAACAATATAATTATATATTAATAAAAATAAAATATTATATTACTATAATTTTATATTTTATTATAAATTACTAAACTATTTTACATTTTATATTATTTAATTTTTTCATCACATATATCAATATTAATAAATTATATAAATTAAATTAGTAAAAAAATAATACTTTTATATGCATAATTTAATATATAAATTAAATTGTATATATATTTTTAATCTAACATAATAAACGAGCTAGCTTACGAGTTTAACTCACAAGTTTTTTAAATGAGTCAGCTCGCGAGCTAATGAGTCGAGTATCTCTTTGCTTGAGTTTTACTCATTTAATAAATGAGCAATTCAAGCTCGAGCCAGAACGAACTTTTACTGAGTCGAGATCTAAATCGAACTTCAATAATTTAACTTATTTACAGCTTTATTTTTTAGCATCAGACCTAGAAACACAATATAATAATAAACATATATTTCTTTACATAATAAATTTATAAAATTTATATATAATTTAATGATAAATGTGTATTTACTTAAATAATATATCCATTTGATTTTTTTTTCATATCAATATGTAATATTTATAAGTTTGACTTTAAGGATTGAAATGATTAAATGCCTATTCTTTTGAATAATAGATTTTGATATAGCCTAACAATAAATATATATTTCTTTAAATATTATATTTATAATCAATATCTCTCTTTCCATATTGATTAGAATTATTTATAAATTTAATCTTAGGAATTGAAACATCTAATGATAAAGATATATTTCTTTAGTTAATAGGTTCGGATATAATCTAATAATAAATATATATTTCGCGTTAGATTCAAGATTTAACTCTTATTCTCCGTATCAATACGTAATACTTGTAAGTTTGATCTTAAGAATTGAAACGTGATGAGTAAAGTATATATGAAGTAATTCATATATCAATTCAGACAACCTTAGCTATTGTCCGTCTGTTTACACTAAGCATACTATGATTAGTGTCTTTTTTGCGTTGACCATTCCTATATATATATTTATCTTACTTATAATTTTCTTTCTATCACATTGCCAATGCCGCACTCACACACCAACATGAGTGTGTGTGTGTATATATATATATTTATATATATAAGTGGTAGTTGAGTTTCTTCTCTCCTACCAAGAATGTTAGATGTCACAGTGACCATTCACAGCATCGGCCCTCTAATACATACACACACTCTCTCAACCTCACTGAAGTTCTACAAAATCAAGACAAAGCGCTGATCTCTTCACCAAAGTCCCACAAAAATTAAGACAAAGCTTTACAATGATGATAGCTCCTATTACACAGAAGTCGACAAAAAGAGGAGCTAATAACAAGGGTATGGAAACAACAAAGAAAGTGGTCAACAAAGGAGCTTGGACACCAGAAGAAGATAGAAAATTGGCTGATGTTATTTCAGTTCATGGTTCAAAAAAATGGAAGATAATTGCAGCTAAAGCAGGTGATTTTCTTGATTTTTATTTGTTTCAAACAACTTTTGAATTGAATCATCATAATTTTTTATGTTAAATCTTGATGGGTATTTGATATTTTCAGGTCTTAATAGGTGTGGCAAGAGTTGCAGACTAAGATGGTTGAATTATTTAAGACCAAATATCAAAAGAGGCAATATATCAGATCAAGAAGAAGATTTGATTCTTAGACTTCATAAACTACTGGGAAACAGGTTACTATTGAACTCCATTAAATCAAAAACTTTCTGATACTAAACCTTCTTTAATTAATTGCTAGTTTTTGATCAATTGATCATTTGAATCTGAAATTTTGTTTAATTAGATGGTCTTTGATTGCTGGAAGATTGCCGGGTCGAACAGATAATGAGATAAAGAACTATTGGAATTCTCATTTGAGCAAGAAAATGAAAGAAAAAGAGAAAAAAAGTGGAGCTTTCATGGGAGAAAAATCCAAAGCTGTGAACATTCAGCTTGCAGAGGTAACAAGAGAAGAAGAAGACACATCTAGTTGCAGTGATAACAACAACAATAATAATGGATATGAAGAGTCCAATAATAATAATAATTTTAATGTAGATGATTTCTTTGATTTCTCCAATGAAGATCCTTTAAACTTGGAGTGGATGACCCAGTTTCTTGAAATGGAAGATGGAAGCTTCACTGGCACTGCCTTGTCATAAACTCCTAAAAATATTAATAATAATAAAGATTTGGAGTGCAAGTTTTCTGTAATATCATAATCAGTATTAATTAATTGAAGTAGTTCATGTTAATTGTTATAAAATTATAACTATTTGCAACTTCTTTAAGAAATGAAATATAATATATATAGTTTATTAACGTGAATAAAAAGAAACATTACTCGAATTATTTTCAAAATTATGATATTTTAAATTTAATTAAATAAAAGAAATTTTTTCATTTTTTTTAAAAGAAAATTAAGTAAAATAAAATAGTGAAAAAGGACAGCACTAGCAGTGTAAATTAGAGAAATGAAGCAATAATATTTATTCACTGCAAGTTTTTGGAATTTAGTCTTCGAAGGATTGTGCAGATTATTAATGTATAAATTGGGGCTGCGTGACAGATGGTAAACAATGATAGATTGCAAAATCTTTTTAAAAAATTTAGAATTAAAATTTAATTAATAACTTGTCAGCATGATTAATCGTATTTATTTGACAAGCCGACATTAAGGCCTAACTATTGTTAGCGTGATTTAATTACATTTTTTATAGTGGGGTTGTGGTTGTGATTTGTTTGCTTTATCATAAATTTTATTATTTTAATAAATTAATTAACATATTAAATTTTTATAATGTATTTTATAAAAAAATAAGATATAATGCAAAAAATATTTTATAAATTTATATTTTTAATAAAAATAATTAATTTTTATTAATTCTTGTAAAATAAGGGATGTAATCATTAATCTCAAAAAAGAAAGTGTTTTTATTACTTTGAAATGATTAGAGTAGTATTTCACATTTAAATTTTATTATAAAATATTCAAAAGGCAATTATTTTCTGGTTGGGTCAAAAGATAATTATTTTGACATATATATATATATATATATATATATAGAATTCGCTAGAAATAATTGGCAGGAAGAATTTATGCATATATAAATTATTTTTATAAAATGTTCTAGATCTATGGTTCAAAAGAAAAAAGTTCTTGATCTCAAATTCAAATAATATGCAATTAGATTAAAATTTAATAGAAAAAAATTTATTATCTATGTTATTCTGTTCAATTTGACATTGAAAAGACAATTTAAAAAAAATTGCTAGAAATAATTAAAAACTGTGGACAATAAATATTGTGATAAAGTAATAAAACTTTATCCACATATATATTATGTTGTTACGAAATGGTGACAGCATAAAATTAAGCATCAAAAATTTTAAAAATTAATTAAAAAAAATCCTAAATAAAAAATATTAATAAATTTTAAATTTTATTAATATTAAATAGATCAATTACGATAAAAATGCTCTTAATTCTAAAAGAAGTATTTTTTTCTCTTTTTTCCTTCTATTCTTTCTCTCTCTCTCTCTCTTTCTCATGCCTCTCTCTTTCTCTTCCTCTCTTTTTCTTTTTTTATCCTTTTTTTCTCCCATCTCATGCTCTAAATTCATTAATAATTTTTTTCTCCTCTCTCTCTCTCTCTCTCTCTCTCTCTCTCTCTCATGCCTCCTTTTTCATCTTTCTCTCTTTTTTTTTATCATATTTTCCTCCTCCTCTTTCGTGCTCCAAACTCTCTATCAAAAAGGAATTTTCTTTGGATTAGTAGTTTCAAAAGAGAAAAAAGATGATTTTACTATGTTAATCGATTTAAAAATCAATTTTGCAGTAAAATATCGTCCAAATTTTTAATTTTTATCAGAGTTTTAATCGATCTAAAAGAAACATCTTTTCTTTTTTTTTTCTCTTTCTCTTTCTCACGCCTCCTTCATCTTTCTCTCTCTCTTTTTTTCATCATTTTTTCATCATCTCTCATACTCTAAATCCATTTACAATAATTTTTCTCCTCTTTTTTCTCCTACAAAAAATATTAACTCTCTCAAAGAATGAAGTTTTTTTTCAGTTAGTTGTAAAAAAAAAAAGGTGATTTCATTGAGTTAATCTATTTTACTGTAAAAATTTATCGCCGAAAATTTTAGATCTCAGTTTTAATCAAAAATTAATCTAACTCTATTTATCGAGATGAGTGCAAAAATATAGATAATTTGATATGTGTCGATATACTTTAATTTCGAGTATATTTTAGGTCAATATGAGTTGATATGAAATTATTATGAGTTAATATAAGTTAATATGGCTTGGTATGTATTTATTAAAGATTGATATGGATTTGATATGTATTGATATGTGTTTGTTAAGGTTGATATAGGTTGATATGAGTTAATATGGATTGATATGAGTGATATGTGTGTTAAGAAATTATATTAGATTGAATCAATTTCTATTCTAAATAGTATTTAAGTGTATTAAACAATCTAAAATTATGTATTTGTATATTGATATAAATTGATTTGAATTGATATGGGTTGATATGGATTAATGTGAGTGATATATTAGATTGAATCATTTTCTGTTTTAAATGGTATTTAAGTGTACTAAATAATCTAAAATTATTAATTTATATGTTGATATGAGTTGATATGAATTGATAAGGATTGACATAAATTGATATGGGTTAATGTATGTGATTTGTGTATTAAGATGTTGTATTGGATTGAATTATTTTCTGCTATAAATGGTATTTAGGCGTGGAAACAGTCTAGAATTATATATTTATATATTGGTATAAGTTGATATGTATTGATATGGATTTATATGAGTTGATATGTGTGATATATGTATTAAATGATTCTATTATATCGAATCATTTTCTATTCTAAATAATATTTAGGTGTGCTAAACAGTCTAGAATTACATATTTATATGTTGATATGAATTGATATGGATTCATATAGATTGATATGAGTGATAGTGATGTGAGTTAAGGGATTAGCATACCAATACGGATTGATCTATGTTTCTATGTGTTGATATGCCTTGAAATGTTTTGATATGAGTTGATATATTTTGATATGAAAATGTCAAAGCATGAATCATTTTGTGTTCTAGATATTATTTAGCTGTTTTAAATACTAAAGATGAACCTGAATTTTCAGCACTGCACACAACATCTTATGAAGATATTTAAATATAATATAATAACGTTTACATGGATCCATGCTTCAAACAAGAGATAAGGTGCTTATTATAGCGAGGATAACGAGGATGACAATGACGATGATGCTAAGTGATTTGTAAACTAATAAAGATGTGACTACTTTAATATTTATGTATTCATTTTGAATATTTATATTGTGAATAGCAACCATTGTTGATAAATTAAATGTATATCTTTTTAATTAGATGAAATCAAAATTCTCACTATTTTATTATTCATTTGTGTTGGATGGATAAATGTATAAAATTTATTGGATATGTGTTTATTGGGATCCCAAATAGATATATGTATTACAGGTTGAGTAGAGTTGTGGAAATATATGTTTAATGGATATAATTTGAATGAATATAAAGATATGTAAAATAGAGTGGATACTTTACAGGTTGAGGAAAGTATATTTTGAATGACAATATTTTAAATGTGTATTGATATGCTTAACAGGTTGAAATGTTTGTGTGATTATTGATAATTGCAATGGATATATATATATCAACCCATATTAACTCATATCAATACAGATCAACCTATATCAAATGTATAATAACTTATCTCAACTCATATATATCCATATCAACCCATATCAAATGTATATAAACTCATATCAACCCATATATACCCATATCAACACATATCGAGCCATATCAATACATATCCACCCATACATACCCATATCAACACATATCGAGCCATATCAATACAGATCAACCTATATCCAATGTATAATAACTTATCTCAACACATATATATCTATAGCAGCCCATATCAAATATATATCAATACATATCTACATATATAAACTCATATCAAATGTATATCAATCTATATCAATACATATCTACATATATCAATACATATCAACTCAACCTATTCAGCAACACATACACCCAATATCAACAACTTTCTACACCAATATGTAGGCTAATAATAATATATTTTCTTCAACCTATAAAGTATCTACTCCATTTTGCATATCTTTATATTCATTCAAAATATATCTATTAAACATATCTTTCCACAACTTTCCTCAACCTGCAATGCATATATCGATTTGGGATGCCAACAAATACACATCCAACTTTTCTTCATCATTTTCTCTTTTAACTTCTTATTCATCATCATTTTGCTTTGAAAGTAGCACATATCTGACTTTCTTTGATTTGCTTCCCTATGTTTCAGTAGACATCAACTTCTTAAGCCTAGAGTATTTAGGGCTTATTGTAGATATGGCCCTAGGGCTAGCATATTTCAACACTTCATACTCCTTACATAAAGGAGATTGTTTACTACTGGAACTAGATGTGGATTTAGATACATTCGTCATTTTATGCCTGCAAAATAAATTTCTAGACTAGTTTTAACAGGTAAACAGCACAAAATAAATAAATAAAACTTTAGCAAACCCATATCATCAAAGATTCATACTGATCAGTCAACAAAAATGAATTTTTTTACTATTTAAAACATGTAAATGATATATAAAACACAAATACTTCATATCTTACTAGTCTTATATTAAACCATATCATGATATATCAAATTATATCAAGACATATCAACCCTTATTATTAAAGTTTCACACTAATAAGTCAACAAAAACAAAATTTTTCATTATTTGGATCATGTAAATGACATATCAAACTATATCAAGACATATCAACTCATATTATCAAAGTTCCACACTGATCAGTCAACAAAAACATATTTTTTACTATTTAAAACATATAAAATACAAATACTTTATATCTTACTAGTCTCATATCAAAATATATAATGACATATCAAACTATATCAAGAAATATCAACCCATATCATCAAAGTTTTACACTGATCAGTCAATAAAAATATATTTCTTCACTATTTAAAATATGTAAATGACATCTACAATATATTTAAATACAACATATTTTATTAGTCCCATACCAAACCATATCATAACATATTAAGCCATATCAAGACATATCAACAAGTATCAACATTGATCAGTCAACAAATTTATTTTTCTACTATTTAAAACATCTAAACAAAGTCTAAAATAATAATACGTTTATATTTTACTAGTCTCATATCGAACTATATCATGGCATATCAACTCATATCATCAAAATTACAAACTGATCAATCAATAAAAACATATTTTTTCACTATTTAAAATATGTAAATGACATCTACAACACATTTAAATACAACAGATTTTACTAGTCTCATATCAAACCATATCATGACATATCAAGCCATATCAAGATATATCAACTTATATCATCAAATATCAACACTGATCAGTCAATAAAACCACATTTTTTACTATTTAAAACATTTAAACAACGTCTAAAACAATAATACTTTATATTTTACTTGTCCCATATCGAACTATATCATAACATATCAAACCATATCACAGCATATCAACCTATATTATCAAAGTTCCACATTGATCAATTAACAAAAACCATTTTTTCACTATTTAAAACATATAAACGGTATCTACAACACAAATACTTTATATTTTACTAGTTCTATACCAAATCATATCATGTCATATCAAGTCATATTGTTAAAGATCAACACATATCAATTAACAAAAATACATTAATACATAAACAATATATATCAACCCATATTAATTCATATCAACCTATATCAACTCATATCAATTCATATTAACCTACAAATACACAATTCTATGTTGTTTACCACACTTAAACACCATTTATAATATAAAATGATTCAATTCAAAATAATCAATTAATACATATATCAACCCATATCAATATACAAATATGTAATTTTAGATTAGTTAACACATCTAAACATTACTTAAAGCAGAAAATAATTCAATCAAATATAATCGCTTAACATATAAATGCACAATTATAGACCGTTTAATACATCTAAACACCACTTAGAATACCTAAACACGATTTATAAGAGAAAATGATTTAATTCAATATAATCCCTTAATACACATATCACCCATAGCAAACCATGTCAACCCACATTAACAGACAAATACATAATTTTAAACTATATAGCATACTTAAATACCATTTATAAAAAATAATTTAATCAAATATAATCTCTTAATACACATATCAACCCATATCAACATGCAAATACATAATTCTAGACTATTTAGCACACTTAAATACTATTTAGAATAAAAATAATTCACTCCAATATAAGCTCTTAGCATGCATATCACCCATATCAACATATAAATATATAATTATACACTGTTTAACATACATAAATATCGTTTAGAACATAAAATGATTAAATACAAAATAATCTCTTAACACATATATTACCTATATCAACTCATATTAATCCATATCAATATATAAATATACATTTCTTAACTATTTAAAATACTTAATTAACACATCAAGCAAAAAATGGTATACTTAATCACAACCTATAAATAAATAAAATCATAACTATTATAATACTTCGTACCATTTACTAAAACATATTAACTCAAAATCAATATCTTATAATCTAAAAGTCAATGACAATCCAAAACCCAACATTTCATAACCTAACCATCAATACAAACTAATATCAAAATAATGATAGTTAATAAAAACCTAATAAAAAATTCAGCAATGATAGTCAATAAAAATTTAACAAAAAATTCTACAATAATAGTCAATAAAAATTCAATAAAAAATTCAATAATGGCAGTCAATAAAAATCTAACTTCATAAAAAATTGACAGTTAATAAACAATATTAAAATAGGATTTCAAAACTTCAATAATGAAAGTCAATAAAAATCTAACAATATCATATAAAATTTACAGTACATTAAAATATGACTTCAAGACTCCAATAATTAATCTTTTATAATGAAAAAATACAGTCAATAAAAACCCAATAATATAATAAAAAAAACTGATAGTATATTAAATAGGACTTCAAAGCTTCAATATTCAATTTTTTTACAATGAATAAACATAATTCTTTTCATCATTCTCTTAAAAAAATTAACATACAAAAAATCCATTAACATAACTGTTTGAAAATCGTAGAATGTTGAAATAAATTTTTTTAATAGAGTTGAGCAAAAGAAAGAAATGCTTACACTTTTTCAACGATTTCAACTTAGAGAAAGGTTGTTTCGCTTCATTATAGAGCTCATTTCACTAAAGAGAAAGAAAAAGTATATGTTTTTATGAAGATTTGAGAGAAGTTAGGATTTTTAGGATGAATAAAAAAAATGGAATCAGAGAGGAGGAGGAAAAAATGAAAAAAAAATATTGTTAATGAGTTTAAGACATGAGAGAGGAGGAGGAAGAGATGATGAAAAAAGAGAGAGAGAGAGAAGAGTAAGGAAGCTTGAGAAAGAGATGATAGAAAAAATAAAAGAGCTTCTTTTGGGGTAAAGAGTAATATTGTCCAAAAGAGTTTAAATAGGATTAATGAGGTTTAAAATGTATTAAAAGTTAGTATAGGGGTATTTATTTAGTTAAATCCCAAAATTCTTCCACGCAGCAGGAAAACACTTACCCAAATGCTAAAAATTTATCAAAAAAGTTAACACAAATAATATATTAATAATTAATTAATTTTGGAAAAGAATTACAAAAAAAAAATTTATCCCCCTATCCCAAAATAATAATATCATTTTTTTAAATATCTCAAAATAATACTTTCATTTCTTTTTAGAATAATTTTCTTTAAACTTTACCATAATACACTAATATGAATATTTATTTATAATTAATGTTCTTTGCATATAATTGATGTTTAACTGATATATTTAATTAAGGATATATATGAAAAAAAGTAGAAATTTTTTTTATTAGCCATACACGTTTTTTCAAAATGCAGCCAAAGAAAATTTATGGAGAATGACTTTTATAAGCTTTTCATCAAAGATATGGACAGAAAAGAATTAATTGCAGAAAATATTCACATTGTAACTTTGTTAATAATAATAATAATAATAAATCAATTGCATGGTAAAGAATCAATGAATCTAAAGACAAATCATATATATATATATATATATATAGTACGAAGAACAAAAAAAGAATAATTTTTTAGATGCAAATTGAGAACACTATCAAATTGAAAAAGAAAAAATTGTTTTGTTTTTTATTAGCGCGTGAGTAGACGTAAGCCGTATTGTTATGGGCATATTCTTCTTTTCTTATTCTATATTTGAATATTCCAATACTTGTTAAAAAAAATGAATATTCCAATTTTGTCACTGTACATATATATATATATATATTATATAATTGGTTTTATATAATCCCCAGATTATGTTTAGTTGCTGATAATATTACACAGTGATTATTAACCAACAATTCATGTTATAATTTTTTTTTTAAAAAATCATTGTCTTCGTCCTAAATTAATAAACATCTTTTTCTTTTTTAATTTTTCCCAAACTGTAGCTTACTTACTGTTTTATGATAATATTTAATCAGTACATCATTATATCTCATATTAAAATAGAAAATGTATCAATTAATTTTCGAAAATTATATTATAGATCACTTTTTAATTTTTTTTCTTTTTGTGAAAACACCTTACAGTTTATATATACTTTTAATATATTTAAAATTATACTAGATATATATCTCTGAAAATGAAATATATCTTTAATATTTTAAATTGTGTACTGAATATATACTTCTAAATAGTGAAATATTTTTAAAATTAAAAATTAAATAAATTAATATTTAAAAAATATTTTTTTCAGTTTTTTAAAAGAAATCCCTAATACTTTTAACATTTCAAATGTAATTAAACTGTTATAAAATATAATTAGTGACTCAAACTCCCAATCACTCATCCAAGCACTGCTTAAATAGAAAAAATTACATGATATACTAGATATTTCAGTTGAAATAATAAACTAATTAGATAATAATATATATTAATATTTTTTAAAAATATATTATAAAATTTTTAAAATTTTAATTTTTTAGCAATAAAATATAAAAAATATATTATTATTTAATTAATTTAACATTCTAACTAAAATATCTAATTAAAATCACCATATATTACATAATTTTTCCTTAAATAGCAATAACAGTAAAGTTATTCTTCTGAGAATACTCTTTTTAATTAATTTTACTTTTCTATTTATTAAGAGTGCTATGGATTGTGGTCACTGTAATACCACAAATACACACACACACATGTGTGTGTACGTGGCTCTGGCTCAAACCATCAAAGAGCGGTAGCGTTTTGGGGGGTGGGGGCCAAAAACAAGAAGACGTAATTATTATGGCCTTACCAAGCCGACTACGCACCATAGTGGTCCTATTAGTAAATAAATAATTGACTTTGCCATACAAGTAGAGTATATTTTTGACTAATTTAAACTACTTTTTGAGACCATAATTTCAAAGAGAAAATTATACTCAGTATCATATTTTTTAATTTTTTTTAAATATTATATATATTTTTTATATGTTAAATATATATTTAAAATGTCTTTAAAAATTAAATATCCCTTTAATACACTAAATATATATTAAAAATATACCTCTAAAAAATATTTTTAAAATTAAAAATTAAATAATATTTTTAAAATTAAAAAGAAAAAGTGATTTTTAAAAATATTTTTATTTTTTAAGACATTTAGAAAAAACCAATTTCAAACCCTCAATGCCCATTTGTCCTATCCGTCAGAAAAATATCAAATATCACCTATCTTTAAATCCTATTCTAAGAATATTATAACTTAAATCTCATTTTTTTATTAATTATATTTAAAAAGAAAAAATTATCTAAAACTTAAATCTAAACGAGAGCAACAACACTCTTGGTCATTAAGCCTTGCGAGTGCAATATCACTGCTGATCACCAAGCAAAACTTGGTGGTAAACTTAAATGTCCGTATTTGATAAAGGCTTTTTCTTTTTTCTGTTTAACCCACTTTTCTTTTGTAATTTAGTACGCACAAATTTGCATCCGAAACAACTGCAACAGTAAATAGATGAATTTTAATGCCTTCGCCTACCAAATGACGAGACATTTGGAAGTGTTGGTTGTCAAGGCATCTTCTGTCGCCACACGAGCTTAAATGCATTATATGTTTCAAGCTTGCATTTCATATGAGTAAGTGAAAACAAGGATGCACCGACGCAAGAATCCAAAAATTCACTAATCGAAGTTCTCAATTTTCTCAAGCAATTATCCATAAGGTTGGATGGTAATTACATAACAATTAATCAATGCCATGTGCTCAAAATAAATGCAAAAGGAACCTTGGTTTACCAATGACTTTAGCAAATCAATAATCACAGCAATAATTCAGGTATTTAGAGAGAATTGGATTGAACTCTTGATGAAGAAGCATAGACTGACAATTCTCCGAGGAAACAAAGATAAATAGTAAAAGTTGAAGAAGAACATAAACTTTATGTCAATTCACATCCAAAAGTTAGAGATCAAATGATTTTTAATCGAACCATGAGAATAAGTACAAATTTTGGGCACTCAAATCATGTTGGAAGAAAAATTTCCATGAACCCAGCTCTTCAGCGCACTACAATGAATAAAGGCAATGAAATAGTTACCCAACGGAAAGAAATAATCCTGGTGTGAATTCATGTTAGTCTTCTTCTTCTTCTTCTTCCATATGATGGTGTTATCAGAATATTCAGCCTAACTACAAATCATTGATCCTTGTATGAAGAAATATGCAGAAGCAATCCACGATAAAATTGGTAAGTAGAATCTACAAGGTGAAAGTTGCTAACATAATTCCACTTATCTCTCAGTACGAGAACTGATAATTCATGCAATAAAAAGTTCTTACAGTACAAACAGTGACAGCGTGTCTGTGACTTGTAACTAGCCCCACGCCATGGAACAAGCATAATTGACCAGCAATTTACCATCAACTCCAAAGTTCTGTATCATTAAGGTAGAAACAATACATAATGAAATACCAAAAAAGGAACCAAGTTTGGAGCATTTAGGCAACTGGCAACCATCCTAACGGAACCATTTATCAAATAAATTCATGCAACAACAAAGATCCAAACTCTGTTTGGCTGTCGATGAAAAACTAAGAAAATTCATAAAAGCTTTATGGAAACGAAAAAACGAACTTAACCCATTTCCGTGTATCATTTCAAACTCACATGCTACTAATTCATATATTCCTTTCTTAGATGTAAAACATGCAACAATATTTGTAACAGGAGCAGCAGCTAGCTGAATAGAAATGAGGACATATTTGGAACAGGGAAAGACACCAAAGGTGGATGCCACAGAAAATGTCAGACAGAATCCAGTATCATTTATATGAAACATCCATGATCAGTAAGCTCAGCTCATGGGCAGTCAGGTGTAGCGTCAGAAAAATAATAACTATTTTATCATGTGAACCACTGGCTTATATTTCAATCTCCACTGCCCGAATGTCAAACCAATAGAATGCTTCATGCTTAAGGCCAATCGCACATTGAAAAGGTTTTTCCTTAAATTAAGGCAATATCTGATAGACATAAATTGATTAGAGAAGGAGTCTCCCAACAACTGATCATATAATATAAGCCAATACCAATAATTAGATTAATGCCAATGCCATTACTTGGTATTAATAATTTATCACGAACAAAGTATTGCACTTGCGTTAAATTCATTGGGGACTAAAGAAGGAAATGACAATGCATCTGAGTTGAAAACTGAACACATCTAGATGGTTTTGCAAGACCAAACATGCACTAATATCAACTAGGTAATATTTTCTCTTTCTTTATTTTTTTGGAACAAAGACTCAGCGGTGTTTTTCTGTATGGCAGATAACTATACACAACCTCAGGCCCAGAACTACATCGGAAACATAAATCAAAAGAAACAAGATAATTAGAACTGCAAACACTTACATTAAATAGATCAATAACCAATTCATCAGGATTTGGTGAGAATGAACTGTTGAGGTATACAAACTAAAAAAATAATAAAGAAAAAATGTGTTAGTACTCTGAAACCCATAGATTATACAAGTTATTACTATTATTATTGAGTGGAAGGAAGACACTAAAGATAAGCTACCACTGTCTCCCTGTGAAGTTGTCTCCGCAAGAAGTCAATCACTTTAGCAAATTTATCAGTTCCTGGTATCTGCCTCCACGTTGAGGGATAATCAAGAAATGAAAGAGAGAGTTTCAGTGGACAGAAATCAATCCCAAGAAACAGTTAAACCACATGTTACTCATGAGTTTAAAAAAATATAAGATTTCCAATCATTGCCAAATCAAAATCCTTCCCTGCTGATTATGCTTTTTTGGTCACTCTATCTAACAGTCAACATTGCTTCTTCTTTTTTTAACAAGAATATAACAGTAAGTATTCTTAAGGAGGAGAAATAGAAAATAATCAAAATATCAATTAACATGGTTTGCAATTCAACAAGGCAATTTTCAATGCCAATTACTCGAAGCTTCAAGTTTTTTGCAGTTCAAACATATCCTCAACTCACAATTTTGTAAATATCAATTAACATACATGAACATGAATTAAAATACTAATAAGAATCAATTAATCAAATAGTGATCCTTTCCCATAATATATAGCCATCTCGATTCAAACTTACATTGGGCATTTAAATTTAACCTTATTTCACTAACCCAAAACTTTACCCATACAGATATTCACATAAATCTGGTGCAAAATATCGATTAAAGAACATGCCTTGAATTTGTTTTGCTTGAGTATAGGAGCATCAGCAGTTGCTTTTAACTGAACAATCACTGAATCAAATAAAAAATCCCAAAACACAGCGTGATTAAATTGATTAATTAAGTAAATAAATAAATGCATAACTGAATCAATAATATATCTTGATGATTTTTCCCATGAGTTAAATCGCTTAACTCACCTTTACGAACAGAACTCGGCGACTCACCTGCCATGACTGAGTACAAAACTCGCTGTGATCGGGGATTTGCAGCTTTTCAATATTGAAATTAATTTAGCTTGACTTGGAGCCTGAAAAGCTTGTTTTTATTTGTGTTTTTGTTTGAAAAAAAATTATTTTTATTGAGATTTGAGAATGAGTCTTGCTGTAACCTAACCCAAAGCCCAACCAGAGTCCAATCTAGCTAGTTGTTGCGTTATTAGCCTAAATAAAATAATTAAAATTTTAAACATAACTTTTAAAAATTTTAAGCTTACAAAAAAAAAATAACTGATTTTTTTTTTAATATTTATAAAAAATTAAGTTATATTTTTTTTTCTATTTTTTAAATATCTTATAATTTATGTATATTTTTTATATATTTAATGTATAGCTCTGAAGTGTGGTATATCTTTAGCATATTACATATATATATAAACATCTAAAATGCAATTTTTTTAAATTGATAATTAATAAGTGATTATTTTTAATTTTTTTAAAAAAATTATTTTTTTGAATATATTTAAAGAATTAACAATATTTATAGATAATATAGATTCAAGCTCACCTAAGCATAAAAAAATCTAATTTTTAATTTAATTTTTTTTTGAAAAAAACTATTAAATTTAAATTATTTGTTATGATCCATTGGATCAATCTCTGTACGGTAAATATACTTTTCCTCTTCTTTTTAAGTTTGAAGTAGTTGTAATTGGAAGTAATTGCCATAAAAATTAAAAGAACAAAAAAGTCAAGTACAATATGGGTATCTGATTTGATTGACTCACCAGATAAAATTATAGATAAATATGAAAAATTGTCAGTCAAATCTGTATATAATTTTTATGCAGTAAAAGGATGAAATGGTTCTCGATATGGAAGTTATTTTATCCCTTACAAGATAAAAAACTTCATTTGGAGAGTATGTTTTAATGGTATACCTAATGCAGTTAATCTAATGAGAAGACAAATAAGTATATCCAATTGCTGCCCTATCTGCGAAAATGCAACAGAAATAGAAATAAATTTGTTTTTTGAATGTGATCATTCAAGAGCTGCCTAGTTCCTTTCAAATATTGGTCTGAATCCCTTAATGTTTGACGTCTCATCCTTCTTATCCTGGTGGTCTGATGTACTAATAAAGTTAAATTGTAATGTTAAAGACCCTGTTGTTTTTAGACTTCAGCAAAGCCCAGCAAGAAGCAAATTCTATCAGAGATGAAACTTCAGTATATGAAGCTAGGGGCAAAGAAAATAGAGTAACAAGCAGCTAGACCCTTCCATCTGGTAAATGGCTTGAAGTAAACTCTGATGGAACCTACTCTTCAACAGATTCTATAGCTGGAGCAACCATGGTGCTAAGAAATAATGTTGGCTTAATAGTAGATGGAGTTGCCTACTTTATCAAATCCTATTCTCCTCTAAGAAATAAAGCAGAGGCTTTATTAAAAAGCTGTCCAGAGTGCTCGTTTTCTTAATCTTTGCTTTTGTATTTTTGAATCTGATAATGAGCAACTTATTGAGGCTGTGAACTATGCTGATAATTGCCCTGTTGAAATTGATGCAATTAGTTTGCAAATTAAGAACCTAATGTATTTCTTCCGGGAGTACCGTTTTGTTTTTGCTAAAAGAGTTTATAACTGATGGAAATGAGCCAAGATTAATTCTTTACTACTTCAATGAATCTATAAGGAGTGACTAATTAAAATTTAGCAAATAACCATTCAACAATCTACCCCAAGATACACAAAACTAATCACACATAAATACAACGATTTTTAACGTGAAAAACTCATTCAATGTAAATGATAAAAATCGCGAGACCTCTCTTGGTCCAATTAAAAGAGCTTCACTATCAAAATTAATGTTTACAACAACTACAAGCTACTACAACAACCATCAAGTAAAGTAGCAATACCAAATCAATTAAATATAAGAAATAAACAAGAGAATGAAACAAAATCACCCAAAATAGTTACTATTCATGCTAATGGATGAGCTCTGATTATTTAAATCCGATCTTCACTGTCAGATTAATGAACGATAAATTCTAAACATGCTCATCAAATTTCAGCCAAATCCGACCACAAATGACCATCCGATCGTTGGAGAAAAACAAATTGGTCGTTGTTGCAAAAATGCATATAAACAGTAAAATTCGAGCTCCAAATATAAAAATCCAACCGTTTAAAACTGATCTCCACCGTTCATAATGAAGAATGATGAGCCCTCTAACTGATGTCCAATTTTTAGCCTGATCGAATAACAAATGGCTATCTGATTTTTGAAAAATCTAGACTGCCCTGTGTGGATTTTTCAGCAGAAAAATTCTCTTTCTTTTCTCTTCCTTTTCTCTCTCTCTCTCTCTCTCTCTCTCTCTCTCTCTCTCTCTCTCTCTCTCTCTCTCTCTTTTCTCCTTTGGTGGCTGACACTAATAATCTCCCACATGCAACATAAGGTCATTATAAATGCTAAAACATTAACAGTCTATTGGGCCAAAAGAAAATGGGCTCAAACATTAGGTTTTTCAAATAGGAGGGAACCCAAAAACCTAACAATTCTCCCCCTTCCTGACTATGTGAAAAAGTTTGCCAAACCGGTAACTCTACAATATGTCTCAAACTTCCATCTTGGTAAAGTCTTTGTGCACATATTAGAACCATTATCATCAGTATGTATCTTCTCAAGTTTAAGCTGCTTAGAATCCAAAACATCACGAATCCAATGATACTTCATATCTATATGTTTGGATCTACCGTGAAAAGTAGAATTCTTACTGAGATGAATAGCACTCTGACTATCACAAAATAAGACATATCTCTTTTTATATAAAGCCAAGCTCATTCACAAACTTCTTCATCCAAAGTAATTCTTTACATGCTTCAGTTGTTGCAATGAATTCGGCTTCTGTAGTAGACAATGCAATACATTTCTGCAACCTAGATTGCCATGCCACAGCTCTCCTACAAAAGTGATTAGATACTCAAAAGTAGACTTTCTTGAATCCGCATCCCCTACCAAATCAAAATCTGTATAACCACTGAGAATAGGCTTTCCAGTCCCAAAACACAACTTCAAACTAACAGTGCCACGGAGATGTCTCAAAATTCACTTCACAGCATCCCAATGCTCTTTTTCTGGATTAGACAAAAATTTACTAACAGTATCAACTGCATGAGCTATATCTAGCCTAGTGCAAACCATAACATATATTAAGCTACCTACTGCAGATGCAAAAGGAACTTTCTGCATATATTCTTTCTCTTGCTCATTATAAGGAGATTGTTGGACACTCAATTTGAAAGACATGGCAAGAGGGATATTTACAGGTTTAGCTTTAGTCGTATTAAATTGCTGCAATCTTTCTCAATATACTTTTCTTGAGATAACCATAACTTATTGCATTTCCTATCACGAATGATCCTCAAGACAAGAATCTGCTTTGCTGGCCCTAAATTCTTCATTGCAAAAGACTTGCTCAACTCTTTCTTCAAGCTATTAATTTTTGAAGAACTAGAACTCACAATGAGCATATCATCAACATAAAACAACATGATGATAAAATCACTATTAAAAAATCCCTGCACAAAAACACAATGATCAGAAGTAGTCATCTTGCAGCCATGTTGAACCATAACTAACTCAAACTTCTTATACCATTGCCTAGGTGCTTCAAATTATTTTTCAATTTGCAAACATGATTTTCTTTTTCTTTTACCACAAAACCTTCAGGTTGTTTTATGTAGAATTTCTCCTCTAAGTTACCATGAAGGAAGGTTATTTTAACATTCATTTGCTCAACCTCTCAATCAAGATTAGCATCTAACACCAAAAGAACACTAATTGATGATATCTTGACCACTGGTGAGAAAATCTCCTCAAAATCAACTCCCTTTTTTTTACTAATGCCCTTGACAACTAGTCTGGCTTTGTATCATGGAGATGAGAAATTCTCTTCTTGTTTCACTTTATATATCGACCTATTCTTTAAGATTTTCTATATTTAGGAAGCTTCACCAATTCAAAGGTGTGATTACCAGCTAAAGACTGCATTTCATCTTTCATGGCTACAATCCATTCTATCATTTGCTCACTCTCAATGACTTCTTCATAGCATTCAGGTTCTTCATTGTCTGTCAAGAGTATGTACTCATTTGGTGAATACCTGGTAGAATGTATTCGATCTCTGGTAAACCTCCTAAGTGGAACTTCAGATTCTTCAACATATACCTCTTGTTGATCATCAACTGCTTTATATTCAAGAGCACAAACCTCATCTGCAATCTGATTATCATTTTACACATCACCATGATTCTGAACCTCAACTGCATCAGGCATATGAGTTGTAGGAGATGGGTTTAAATCAATCAAACCACTACTCTGAGGCTTTGATTTCTCCACCTTGTTAATATCTTCAATAGTCTGATCTTCTATAAATACTACAGCCCAACTTCTGATAAGTTTCTTCTGAATTGGATCATAGCATTTGTAACCAAACTCATCTTGTTGATAGCCAATGAAGATACATTGTCTAGTCTTGGCATCTAATTTAGACATCTCATCTTTGGAAACATGCACAAAGTATTTACAACCAAACACTCATAGGTGGTCGTAGGAAACATCCTTACCATACCAGAACTTATTTGGAACATCATTTTCCAATGCAATAGTGGGAGTTAGATTAATCACATGTGCAACAGTGTATAAAGCTTCATCCCAAAAGGAGTTAGGCAATTTAGCCTCTGAAAGCACACATCTGACTCTCTCCATCAATGTTCTATTCATCATTTCTGAGGAGTTTAGGGAGGTGTCTTCTGATGTCTGATACCATGTTCTCTACAATATGCATCAAAAGGCCCACAATACTCACCACCATTATCAGTACAAATATATTTCAACTTTTTTTTAGTTTCTCTCTCAGCAGAAGCTTGAAATTCTTTAAATGCACCAATAACTTAATCTTTAGACTTTAAGGTACGAACTCAAAGTCTCATAGAATGATCATCAATAAAAGTCACAAAATAAAGTGCACCACCAAATGACTTTTCCTTCAAAAGACCACATACAACTGAATGTACTAGCTCAAGCAAATTATTTTTTCTAGAAGGAGAATGATGTTTGAAAGAAGCTCTCTTTTACTTTTCAGCCAAGCAATGAACACACCTGTCTAACCTTGCACATTTTAATCCTAAAAGTAAATTCTTTTTAGCTAGACAATCAAGTCTCTTCTCACTAATGTGACTCAACCTCTTATGTCATAATTCTGAAGGCTATCACTTTCAACTGCATTAACAAGATCTATAGATATTGAAGCTTACAACCAATATAAGCCCGAAGCTTTCTTTTCTCTACCCACAACTAAGAAGCCTTTGCCGATTTTACATTTTTTATCGTAAAAAATGTTGCAATAGCCATCATCATCAAGCTTGTTGTTGGAAACCAAATGCAACCTAATGTCAAGTGCATGTCTAATATTTTTCAGCTCTAATTTTATTCCATTTTGGGCCTCCAAACAAACAGTTTCAATGCTTATCACCTTTGACACTCCATCATTACCCATCTTTAAAACTCTAAAATCACCTAGAGTATAAGATGTGAAGAACTCCTTCCTTGATGTAACATGAAAGCTTGCACCACTATCAAGAACCCAAACAGTATCATCATAGGCTAAATTGATCATATTCTCTTGATAAACTATAGCCAAATCATCATCTGAAGTGGTAGTAGCAACACGATCAGTATTGTTATCATTGCCTCTCCTTTCTTGCTTCTCTTTGTCTGTCTTATTTTCTTTCTTCCACTTGAAATAATATTTCTTGATATGTCCTGGTTTACCACAGTAATGATATTTAAAGTTCTTATACTTTGATTTTGATTTACTCCTGCTATTGCCTCTATTTTGATCTTGCTCTTACTTTTATTTCTTTCCCTATTTTTAGTAACTAAAATTTCTGACTGTGAAGTAGATGCCCCCTAATTTTTTCTTCTCGTCTCTTCATTCAAAACACCAGTCTTTGTATACGACATGGTTACACTACTTTCAAGAACAGAATTAGTCAAAGATACACGAAAGTTTTTTCATGAGTCAAGAAGTGTATTCAACAACCAAAGTCCAATAACCTCTTCATCAAATTTGACACACATGCCAGATAATTGATCAAAGATACCTTGAAATTTATTCACATGATCAAGTATAGAGCTGCATTCTCTATATTGCAAGCGTATAGCTTGTTTAAGCAAAAATAACTTATTGTTACCAGTCTTTGAAGCATACAAAATTTCAAGCTTTTTTCACAAGATTTTGGCATTTATTTCATTAGCAATATGATTCAACACATTATCTTCTACCCATTGCCTAATAAAATCACATACTTACAAATGCTCAAATTTTCAATCTTCATTAGATTTAGACTCGGGTTTTTGAGAAGCAAATACAAGTAAATGCAATCTTTTCATAATAAAAAAATCTTTCATTTTTTCTTTCTACTTGTGATAATTTTTGTCATTCTAATAAATCATTTTACTCACATTCACCTCTATCATTCAAACAAGTAAATAATCAATGAACTAATGAACTAGCTTTCATATCACTTTGATGGGAAGGGGCCAATATTAATTCTTTCCTACTTGAATGAATCTATGAGGAGTGACTAAGTAAAATTCAGCAAACAACCATTCAATAATCTGCCCCAAAATGTACAAAAATAATTACACATAAACACAATAATTTTTAACGTGAAAAACCCCTTCAATGTGAAGGATAAAAATCACGGAACCTCTCTTGATCCAAATAAAAGAGTTCTACTATCAAAATTAATATTTACAGCACAATAACCCTCAAGTAAAGTAGCAACACCAAATCAACCAAATAACAAGAAATAAACAAGAGAATGGAGAAAATTCACCTAAAATAGCTATTATTCATGCCAAAGGATAAGCTTCGATTGTTCAAATCCGATCTCCACCGTCAAAATTAAAGAACAACAAATTCTAAACGTACTTACCAAATTTCAGCCAAATCTGACTATAAATGACCGTTCGATCGTCTGAGAAAGATAAACTGATCAATGTTGTAGAAATGCACGTAAACAGTAAACTTCGAGCTCCAAATGCCATAAATATAATCGTCTAAAACTGATCTCCACCATTCAGAATGAAGAACGATAAGTCCTCTAACTATTGTTCAAATTTCAGCCTGATCCGAGAACATATGACTATTCGATTATCAAAAAACCGACTGTCCTGTGTGAATTTTTCAGCAGAAAAATTCTCTCTTTCTTTTCTCTCTCTCTCTCTCTCTCTTTTCTCCTGGCTGACACTAATAATCTCTCACATACAACATAAAATTATTATAAATGCTAAGATATTAATAGCCTATTGGGTAAAAAAAATAAACTTAAATATTAAATTTTTCATATAAAAAAATTCAAAAATCTAACAGTAACAAGGTTTGAGACCGATTGGCATCAGCAGTTCATCGATCTTCTCTTATGCATGATTGGCTTTGTAATCCTCCCTAGCGGTTGCGGAAACTGGTATAATCTGATGTAATTATTCTTATTTCTTAATATATAAATCCAGTTTATTGATAAAAAAAAATAAATTAATAGTTAATTAATGTTCAACAACTCTGGTCTCTATATATCATCATGGCCATGCATGTCGTTGGCATATATATATATATATATATATATATATTAAATAAATTAATAATTAATTAATGTTGAGATAAAATTTGATATATATTTTTTTCTCTTAAATGGTTTTTTTAATTGATCAGTAATTGTCTTTGAATGAATGAAAAAAATTATAATATTTCATTGGTCTTAAATTAATAAGTATATTTTTTTATTTATTCTAAATTATAATATATTTATTATTTTAATAAATTAATGTATTAAATTTATATTATACTCATATTTTTATGCTATTTATTAAAAATATATGATAAATATATCTCTTATTAAAATAAAGGTATAGCAAAAATAATTATTTTTGTTTTTTATTAACTAAAAAATACGTGTTTCAATTAGAACGAACTATTTAGCAAAAGGTCAATAATAAATACAAAATCTAATTAATAGCATATCAATTTTTTTATAATAAGAAAAAGTTTCATTACTAAAATAAACAATACAAAAAATCTGAAAAATTTAGAGTGAATAAATCCAGAGCAAATAAGAGGAGGCCTTTCTTAAGCAACACAGAATCATACAAATCAAAGAAAAACTAAGAAGCAAAAAAATAAAACAATAAAATGGGTGAAGGGACTAGTGCTCCAAAGGAACACAGAGAAGCCAAAAATCTCCCAAAGGAAAATCGTTAGAAAATACTTTGTTTGATAATAAAAACCTGCTTGCAGCAATCGAGTTTCAAAATTCAAAGAAGGAAGAGACAAATCCGAGAACTTTAAATTATCAATAGGACCTTTTGCTTACTTTTTGAACTTCTGAACCTCTTCATAGAGAAGAAGCTGGGAAATATCTTCAGAAAATAAGTAGCTCCATCATTTAAAGTTTATATTCTGATTCTTATATAAAAATTATGTCAGCCAAAAAATACTCCAACCTTGGGATAAAGCCATCATAAAAGTAGAGAATAAAAAAGGCAACAAATGGTTATCCCAAATTTATTAAAAAAAAAACTAAAGAAAAATATAAAAGAATGAAGTTCTAAGACCATCGATAGTTAGAAGACCGTTGATATCCCTAAATCTAAATCTATATCAAAAAAGAGTGCGACAACTGCTAAAGAAAATATAGAGAAAAGAGAAAAACCCTAAGAGTATACCCTTATAAGTGGGAGTTTGATATTTTATTTGTGTAATTAATAGCATATCAATTATAATTAGTTTTATTGACGGCACATACAATATAATAAAATTTATTTAATAAATATCTCATTTATATGTTAGTATCTTTCTTATTACTATCTTCGTCCGATTTATAATATCATCTCCGGCACATATACACATATTAAGATAATTATTAAAATTCTCTAAATATTGTAAAAAATTATTTAAAATGAACTAAAATACCTTTCATAAACTCATTGTTAATATTATATATATTCTCACTTCATTAATTATTTCCATAAAATTTTTCTAGATAAAAATTAAATATACATAATTTTTTTAAAATAATTTAATTAATGATCTTTTTTACTTCACTCTAAAATTTTTTTAAAAAAGAAAAAATTTATTAATATGATAATGATAGTAGTAGTAGTAATAACAATCGTAAAATTAAAAAAAATTAATTTTTACTAATTTTATAAAGTGATAATACTTGTGGAATAATTTTTTTTTTTTTGCAAAAATAATATTATAAACAAGACCGAGATAGGAGATAGTATAATTTTCAAATGCCTAACTAATTAAAAAATCTAAAGCCCTCAAAGGGTACAAGAATCATAATAACAAAACAACCATACATTAATATCCAAACTACAAATCATATATACAAATACTCCAACTAACTAGCTTAATTTTACATTTTATTTTTTTTATTACATATAATAAAATTTAATTCCAAAAACCCTGTTAATTAATCAACAAAGATTACAAACATCATAGTTAGAAAAAAAATTTTAAAATTCCTTAATTTCTATTATAACGCTGCTCTGTCTCCATCTTCATTTCCTAATAATGCTTGCTCTCGAATATTCCAATTGCATTCACCAGATTCGAGTAAGACAGAATCTAAGAAGGAATATTCTGAACCCTGCAACGGCTCATCTGAATTCAGGAGGTTTTTGTTAGAATCTGAATTATAATTATAATTATAATTATTTAGTTGAGAGAAATTATCCGCGTTGAGTAAATCAGATAGAAGAAGTTTATCCGTCTCGAAATCTAACAACAATTCAGATGAATTCTTGTAATTCTCTGCGGAATTTAAATTCCAATATTTATTGTCGTTGCAGTCGCCGTCGCCGGAGAAATTTGTCATTATTGAAGGTGGTGATGATGAAATATTTGGTATATTTACTACTTTCCTGCATCTTGAAGCTTTGGCCCAGAAAACTTTTTTTGGCTGAGGATTTGGGGAAGATGACGATTTATTAATGGTGGGATTTGGACATTTTTGTTGAAATTGATTCGGTGGATTGTGATTTGAAGATGAAATTTTTGAATTTTGTAATTTTTTGCCAATATTTGTGTTCCAGTAATTTTTTATTTCATTGTCTGTTCGTCCTGGAAGTCTCCCAGCTATCAGGGACCATCTGCATTCACAAATCAAATACACTAATTATTTCAAGAAATATTTTTCCCAAATTAATTTTTTTAATTAATTAAACTTTACTCTGAATTTGAACCCATAATATATATATACTGAAAATATGTTTTGTTATTTTCTGCATAATTTTCTAAAAAAAATTAATTTTATAAAAAATTAATTTATCGATTTATTTTGAGTATTAATATGGAGAAAATGAATCGATTTCAACTCTATTATATAAAGAATATATATTATATTATTATATTATATATCCGTAAAATTTATGTAAATTAATATAAATAATATACTTTATTATTTTAAATTACTAAGAGTTAATATTTTAAATTTGATAAAAATAATAACGATAATATTATTTCAAATAAAAACAACCACCAATTATTTCGCAGGGTGGAAGGGGAGATCTCAACAAAAAAAAAAATACATTGGTTATTAATTTGACTTGTAAAAGACTGAGAGTGAATTATAACTAAGTTATCGGAAATACTAAATGCAGACTTTTTTGATAATTTGAATGGAAACAAAAGAAAGCAATTCCTTTTCATTTCCTATGGACCAAACTAAGAAATATATAAATAGAAAAAGCATACATAAAATATATCCTTGTTTGCCTGTTTCCACAAATATAGTCTTTTAATCTCCAACCCATCACATATAATATCAATCTTTTTTTTTTCAAAATTTCTAATTATTGTAGCCTTTTTATATCTAATACATTTCAGAAAAAAAAACAATTATAAATCGATTATTCCCAATATTCATGGTCTTACTTGGATATGACTGGATTTGAACTTGAAAAATAGTAAATTTTTTAAAAGCTTCTTCACCCATCTATCCACCTATAATTTCTCCATGAGATCCGAATGCAATAGTTGTTACTTTTAGAGTAAGCAAAATGAAAAAGAAAGAAAATTAAAGAGAGAGACACTTAATTTAACCAAACTCTATTAAACATCTTAAATTAATTAGAGTCGGTTGCATTGATTTTTCTTTTAGAACCTAACCCATTATGATTAAAGAGTAAGAGAGAGAGAGGGAAAATAAAGAAGAAAAAAGGAAATGAAAACCTGTTTCCGAGGAGTTTGTGAAGTCTGATAATGAGCTCTTCTTCATCATCTGTAATATTTCCTCTCTTAATACCAGGCCTTAGATAATTTAACCATCTTAACCTGCAGCTCTTGCCACATCTCTTCAGACCTGTATATATAAATGATCAATTAATCCATTATTTCAATACATTTTTATTTTCATTTTGGTTAAAATGTAAGGATTTGCACATAATTTAATTTAAAGCAATGAACTTCAAATTTTGAACAGATTCTGATGATGTTGAACTCACCAGCTCTCTTGGGTAGGTTTCTCCATTTGCCTTCACCATGGATTTGAATATAATCAGTGAGAATCTTGTCCTCCATGGCTGTCCATGCTCCTCTGTTCAACCCTTCTTTTACACAGCATGGACTCCTGCCCATTTCTGATCTCCCTCTTTCTCTTTAGCTTCCTTAGTTTTTGGTAACAAATTGATTTGTCTTTCTTCAATTTATGAGTGGCTTTTATAGTAGAGATTTTGAATTATCTCTCTCTCTCTCTCTCTCTCTCTCTCTCTCTCTCTCTCTCTCTTGTTCTTTAAAAAATGTCAAAAAAAAAATATTAAATTTATCATATTTTTTAAAATATTTTTAAATTTATAAAAATTTATAAAATTTTTTAAAAAAAATACCAGATTTACATAGTTTATTATAAATTTATTATGCGTTTATTATAAATTTATTATGAATTTATTATAAAATAATTAAAATATCCTCGGTAAAATGAAATTTTTTTATAAAAAATGGTGAATGGTATAATTTTTTTTTCCATTTGACTTAATTTTGAAATTGTAGAAAAAAAATTATAGTAATATTAAAAATTATGGTACCAAAATATACATAGTATTATTCATACACATATTTAATGTTTATTTTGTTTTTAATGGTGGATGGCTTTAATTTAGTCCACGCATATACATATGGGTAAATTAAATCTTATCCCCCAAGGTTCCTTGCTTTTTTAAAAAAAAATTAGGATTCACTCTATTTTAATAAAGAATGTTTTATAATATTCTTAAAATGGTGTTAAATATTATTAGAAAATATTATTTTACAAGAATTAATAATAATTATTGTTGAAAATATAATTATTATAAGTACGAAATATATTTATTAAATATGTTTAATAAGTTTCATTAAAAATAAATATAATCTAGAGATTAATATAATTAGTAACATTAAAATTAAGTATGATAAAAATTTTAACAGATTAATTAACTTATTAAATTAATAAGTAAATTATAATTTAGGATAAATGACAGTATGTCTATTAATTTGGGATGAAGAAAATATTATAATAATAAAATTAAGTTAAAAATTTTAATTTTCATGATTATAAGGAAAAAGGCCAAAACTCAAAGTTGTTCAAATTAATATATATATATAAGCTATGTCTATATATACATATAAGATATGGAAACTAATAAATTTATTTACTTTATTACGCTAAATTATTATATTATATACATATGGAATCTAAAATTACATCTTCTGATAGGTAAGTTAAGTGTAATAAAAGCAATTCATCAGCTTGTCTTGTAGTCTTCAATAACAGAAAATTGCAAAATGCATTTTTGTATACTTATGAATTGTGATTACTAGCTGTATGCCTCATCCTATTTGTAAAAAAAATTCATATTGATATATTATTTTTTTAAAAAAAATTGACATATTAAGAGCAGATTTTAAGAATTAAAATGTAATTTCTAATATTTTAGTTCAAATGTTTCACAATCAAACTGAATTACACTCATGGTATTCCAACTTAAGGGTACGTCCTACGAGGATACTCCTAACTTCATTTTATAACTTAAAATCCTTCAAAACTAAAAGAAAAATGTATAATAAATTTCCCTTGATTCATTAAATCCGGTTTAAAGCTCAAAGGGTATTATATAAGAAAAAATGAAGTTGGAATATCATCGTGACACTTATAATTTAGGCTTCGTAATCATAAATCAAAACTATTTATTATTATTATTATTTATTTCATTAAATACGAGTACTGACATAGAACTATCAGCTTACGCAATACGGAGATCAACTTGCCTTGGGGAATTTTAGCAATATTTTCAACGATTAGAAAAAAAGGAAAATTAATAATGGCTAATTGAAAAAGACCGACTATGACGCTGCGGTAAATTTATATTTTTTACGTAATAATTTTAGAGTTAATTCTCTCATTTACATATACAACCACATCAACAACAATTAAGTTTTAGTCCCAAATAAATTGGAGTCAGCTGTATAAATTCTCAACAAAATAAGCTCAAAAGACACAAAAAAAAGATACTCCAGCCTTAGGTCCCTTTCAAAACACTAATTTTACGTCTCCATTCAAGTCTGTCATTAATCAAATCCGTATCAAGATCTAAGACACGTAAGTCTCTTGCTATCACCTCATTCCACACAGTTCTAGGTCTTCCACGACCTCTAGCCTCCTCAATCAACAAATTCTCACACTTACGAACCGCAGCATTAGGAGGTCTTCTTAAAACATGCCCATACCATTTAAGTCTTCCTTCCCTTACCTTATCTCCGACATCCACTACTTGAACTTTTTGTCGAATATAAACATTCTTAATTTTGTCCAGTATGATATGTCCACACATAAATTAATTTACATATGCAAAATAAATTCAAATTTTGAGTAAATATTAGTGAGGTAATTTCTGAATGTATCTATTTTTTAAAATTAATAAGAATTTTTTGAATAAATATATGAATTGAATTGTACTTTGATCTTGATATATATATAATTATATATACTAATTAAATATCAATTAAGAAAATAAAATGGGGAAAAATTAATTCAGCTGCCTTTCTAAGTGGCTGTGGCAAGCTGTCTATCTCCCAAGCTAACTTTCTTGGATGCTTTTGAATGTCCGTTGGAATTTTACACAGGCCAATTGAGAGCAATTGAAAGCAATCCCAGAAAAAAATGTCAGTGCCCCACTTATCCTATTGTAAGGTTTTATGCTGGGTTAAATGTTTCTAGTAGAGGATGCATATATATATATATATATATATATAAACTCGCTAGGGTTAATCTAGCGGGCGAGCGACCCAACCCACTAGAAGAAGATCGCGGGTTCGAAGCTCCAAAAATGTATTTTCGGGGGTTTGAACCTTTTATTAATAAAATATATATATATATATATATTTAAAAAAACATAAATAAATAAATAAAGAAGTCCCCACTAATTATCACAAAAAGATAAATTATGAAATATTATTTAAAGTTTTATTGTGTCAATAAAAATTGACGTCTTAAAGAAATGCTAGATTCGTATATCTTATATAAATAATCTAATTAAAACTTAGTAAATTTTTAATTTTCCAAATTAAATTCATATTCACCACCGAATAATAATAATCTCGACATAACACATAAACCATACTAGAATTATCTTGTTTTCAAGTATAATTAATTTAATTTCATAATACTATGTTTTAATTTAATTTTTTAACTCACATTAGATAATAAATAAATCATTCAATTTTGCTGAAAGGTTAGTTTATATATATATATATATATATATATATATAGATTATTAGACTCCGAATTATATATAAAACTTAGGCTGTGCTCGTTTAAATTGTAAATTTTTAGTTTTTTTTTATATTTTATAAAAACCAATTTTATGTTTCTAAAAATTTTGATTCTATTTAGATAATTATGTCGACTTCACATAGTTTCAAGTGGAGTTATATATCAAAAAATAAAGTAAAATGAATTTTTTTTATGTCATTTTCCAAACTCAAATTAAAAATAACTATATTTTTCTAACACTAATGTGAGGTGAATTTCTTTTCTTTTTTAATTTTATTTTTTGACATATAGCTCCATGTGGTATTATATGAAGTCTATTTAATTATTTTTATTAAAAAATAAAAATAAAATTTTTTTTATCAGAATAAATTGAAATTTAAAGACATGAATGAAAAAATTTCATACAGTGCTTGAAATTAAGCCAAATAGGAGGAAATAATTAAAGTGCTCTATTGTACAAATTACGTAGCCAACTTGTTTAGCAATATAATAATGATGGAATGCTTAATTGTTCTTTTTAATTAATTATTCAAACTTAATTTTTGATTAAGCATTCAATAATTAGTGGGTTCAATTAAAAAAACAAAAAGAAAGATAATTAGTGGATTAACTTTTCAGTGAGAGTAACATTTCTCTTAAAAGCTGTTAAAATAATGCCCACTGGTTAATTATATTATATATTTTTTTAATAACTTTGATGAACTTAATGTATTTATATATTAAATTTGGATTTTGTGGTTAAATAAAGTGAAAAGGTAGGCAATTCATGGACTAAATAGAAATCAAATTTGGATTTTGACACGGAATTAATTAGGATTTGATTTGATTAATTCATATTAAAATTAGGTAGTTTTTAATATAAAGAACTGATATATTTTTATTTGAATCATTTAGTTTTTATGATATTATTTAACTAATTTAAATTTAAATATTGTCAAATTCTGAATGATATGATTCTTTTAGCGAAATTTTTTTATTTACAAAATTTAAACTCGACATCTTATTGAAAAAGATAATAAGTCTTTTATTATTTATGTCAATCCATATTGACGTAAATAACTGATATCTAATAAATTGTGCTAAAATAATTAGTTAAACTTGAACAATTAAAATAGTTATAAATTATATAAGCTTTGTGTGTGTGTGTGTGTGTGTGTGTTAGAATACTTGAAATTTTAGTGTATGTAATAATTTTTTATTTTTGGCTTAATCGTAAAAAACTTATATGAATTATCAAATATATCGAATATTAGAAAATTTATCAATTTAAATTATATTTTCACATCCATATCCATTTTATCTAATTAATATATAAAAATACGCATACTGGACATAATTTAACGATAATTATACAATTATAATGCCACTTGCGTAGTTGTGTACGATGTTATAACGTAGACGTGCTCCTCATTTTTTGGAGAATCAGCAAGAACTTAATTCTGAAACTGTAGATTTTTTCAGACGTGGGCTATACATAGTACACCAAATGATAATGTATCTCAATCAACCGTTGTTTTCCTCTTCTTCTTTTTTTTTTAACAAAAAAGGAAAAAGAAAAATAGGCCCGCGAAAACAATGACTGAACATATGCATATCAAAATCTATTATTTTCTTCTTTTAGAACTGATAAATCATTTAATGGTAGTTTGGTCTAATCATAAAATTTGCAGATTCATTTGTTATACAAAATTACTGCACACAAAACCACTCAGTAAAAGGATGCAAGAATGATATGAATGCCATCTATTAAAACATATTTCGGACTAGAAACATCTCGAAACTAAAATTTGATCGAGGTACAGAGAATAACCAAATCCTTAACTTAAAAAAAAAAGAAGCAAGAAACAAGCTTTATGTAATAATTAATAAAATAATAAACACCACAGCTTCAGGGAATGTCAGTGACACTCAACCCAGACAGGTTGAACAGGAAGCCATATCAGTAAATTTATGGGCACATTGACCCCTCCAAAGGGTACCTTCCCTTTCTTTTTGATTACTGCACTAAGCAAGTGGTATTATACACTTAGAGATCAAACAATCATACATTAATAATATCTGTAAAATTAGACATCATTGCTGCAACCTTTCAGACCAATTTTCAGGTCTTTACTGCTTTGCTTGCCAAATAATTTACATGTCTGCTGCCTCTACTGCTAATGCTTCTGTCAATCCAAACTGTAAAACAAAAGCAGTGAGTACAAGGGGTCAGCGACAATGGCAATAATATAAACATATATATAGAGCAACTGCCGTTCGTATCTAGTTAAATGCACCAAGAAATCCATGCACTAGAAACAAGTCTTTGAACATCCAAAACAAACATAATCCGTTTCCCCTACCCTTGATTCTGTATGTTTTCCCCTCTGGTATCCGAGCTGTTGCAATAATAACATAGAAATTTGCAAATTTGTGCTTGCAAACACAAACTGCATACCCGTGCAATGGCAATAGCAACTACCTTTAGGAAGATAAAGAAGATAACCAAAGCATGCAGATCCAAATTTAGGCAATAATCACTGCATCTAATACAAAACTAACACTAGGCAAATAATCACTGTTTAACTAACAGACAAGATTTTGGACCCTTTTCTATGCTACTTATCAACGATAATAGGAAACTAACATATAAAGACATTCTTTGATGTAATTTCTTGCCAAAATAATGTTCAAAAAGCAATGCCGTGTTACATGTAATCACCGAATTCTTAAAAATTCATCACCAACCAAAATCAAATGCATGATTAAAGGCTCGTCTATTAATCAATGGATAGTCCACTGTCTCTACATTCAGGCCATCTTTACTAAGAAGGAAAAAGTTTTTAGACCATTTTCTATGCTACTTATCAACAATAATAGAGAACACCCGCATAGAGCACACTCTACACCTGTCCAAACTTTTATCATATCTGCCAAGAATGCCCAAAATGGACCTCAATTTTTGGCCTCAAGCAGATCAATCAAGTCATTGATTTGATTATCTGCGCCCTATCCACAATAGCGGTAAAGAACACTGGAAAACAAATACATTTGTAAATCTCAAATCCCCTTGGACCAGATTCCAGGATTCAGATCTCAGACAACAATGGGAAACTTCAAAATTTTTTGATTCTTAAGATCTCATTCCAAGACAGCAAATTACATTCCTAAACAAGAATCCGGTTGCACCTGCTATGGCCACGTCAATATCACTTTAGTTTTTGAGAAAGGGAGTTTGGGTGAATCATCGAGTTGAAATCTTGAATGCTCACCAACAAAGTACCATGCTACAAGCAACTAGCATGGAGTCACTATCAGAAATGAGAAATATGTCCATTAAAATCGTGTGATCTGCTGCAGCATTTGAGAACTGGTTGACTGGGAAACCAATTGCTCTGAACTTGGCGAAGGTCTCATCAGGTGGTTAGTAATGACTGGCCTGCCAAGCCCTTGTCTGATCATTTCTTTAGGATTATGATCATTTGTTTCCGAGTGAGAGGAATCCCTCAATGCATAAATCTGACAAGATGGTATGTAAATTATTGGTTTTAGCACCTTAAAGGAAAAGGATTTAAATAAAATGTGTACAAATTTTGCTTACCATATCAAGACGCTTCTTGTGCAGATCACTTGTTAACTGCACATTTTAAACTCGAAATATCAAAGTGCATCACTTGAAATATTATTTAGTTAAAACATACTAATGAATTTTGCATAATATGACTACTTCAGAATTACTGCCCAACATGACATGCGGCAACTGGGTGGGTGTTTGTCATAGAAAGTACCAAGTTGAACTACATGAATAGAGAATTTAAAAGCTTCATATGAACAAAATGGGATCATTATAATAATTATTTTTTGGTACTTTGAAAAATCAAGCATTCAACAAACATTTTGAATTAGATATTTCCAGCAAATTCATCTTGGCCTGACTCCATCTCTAGATAGTTATTTGACATAACAAAGCCATAACAATGCACACATTTATCAACGCTTGATAGAGAAGGTCAAATGCTTACAGGTCTTCTTTGGAAATTTCTCTCTTCAGTTGAAAACCCAGGAATTGTCAGATGCCAATTCTTCTCTGCATATAATTTTATAAGCAATATATCACTCTAAAGTCTATTAACTATCATGAAATCATGTTTGTGTGTGTGTGTGTGTTTGTTGTGGAGTTGAGGGGGGCAGAGGGTAATCATATCCAACTTGGGCAATTACTAAATGAAGTTGCAAATCAATTGACATTATTAACAATAGTAACCTATGACTAAAAGTTCTGCCATCTGAAACTTTCCTACACATCTTCAATGTAATTATATTCCTTTTTCCTTATCTTAATCAAAAAGCCCAAGTAGATGAAATCTATTTTCCCGCTACCAATACCCTTGCAAAACACAAGAAATATGCTGATGAAAATACAAATAGTAAAGTGCAAACCTAAGTGCAGCAATAAATCCTTGGACTCTAATGTCAAGGATTTTCGATGCTTGGCCAAACTGCAAGCAAATGTAGTCACCTGCATTTTCATACAAGAATCAACAAGCCAGTCACATGTGTTGGTATGATTAATAATTTAATCAAAAAACAAGGTTAGTTCTCCAGATGAAAACATCTCTTTAGCAGTGTAGCTACGGCACAACTATATTTAAATAATAAAGACGACAGGCCAGATGAAGCATCATATCACGATGGAAGCTTTTCCTTCTTGAAAAGCAGATAATTTCAAATGACAATGAACTAGCCAAAACGGATGCACATTTAACCAAAATCTCATACAAAATGACATTAGCATGTCATGATTGCCATAAGAATTTTCCCTTGAATGATGCTCAGAAGAAGTTCTATAGCATGTGAAACTTCACAATGAATACGTGTATCAATACATATACAAGCATTTGGGCACATAAGCAGATTATGTTTATATTTTCAGTAGAGATTCAAGACACAAACAAACACAAACAGAGAGTAAAGTGGGTTAGTGAGCCTCACAGAATCAATAAAGTCATCAGCAATCTCTAAAAGAAGATCTTCAACTTCAGGATCCAGTTTTCCATGTGAATCCACCTGAACACATCCAAAAGGATGAACAGTGTAACACATTTATCATTATAAGAATTGGAAAGCATTTAAGAGCATGATGCAGCAGTTAAAGACAATTATTAGCTGACAGAATCAAATGCTGGGAAGACCTGTGAAACCAAATCCTGTATTTTTCTTTTTCCAAGTAGTTGATTACTTGCTTCTGTTCCTTGACTTGAACTTCCCCCTGGTGTAGTTGTACCAGATGCTGTTGCATCTGGCTGTGATCCTGTCAAACTAAGAGATTTCTGGCCTGCGGGTGCTTGCATCCTTGGAGATTGCTGCTGCTGCTGCTGCTGCTGCTGCAAAGGCAATTGTTGTTGCAATTGCTGCTGTAGTTGTTGCTGTTGCTGTAGCAGTAATTGCTGTTGCTGTATCTGCTGTTGCTGCTGCTGCTGCTGCTGATGCATTTGCTGATGCCCCATAGGTGGCTGCTGCTGAACCAACTGGGTTAGTTGTTGTGGGTTTAATGCCATGTTATTTTGATGCAACTGAGGGGATGAAGCCACTTGCTGCTGCATGAGGACTTGCGACTGTCTTTGCTGTTGAATACAGTATGAAGGTGAAGCGGGACCAGATATTGCTGGCATTTGCCTTACCCATTGCTGCTGTGACAGGGAGGTCTGCATCATAGCTGGCTGTGCATTTTGAGCCAGTCCAGGCAGCTGAGTGTTCATAAATGCCAGTGACGATGTCCTTGATAGGTTTGGAACCTGTAGCTTTTACAGGTGATTAGAATCAAAATCAAGCAGACATAAGCAACAAGTGACTGTAAAATATATAAAATCTGCATAACATGTGGCAGTCACTAAGAACATTATTGTAATTTCAGATTATGGTAATGATGTAAAAGTTGCAAGTCCTGCAACGTTTTATTGTACATACTAAAAGAAAGAAGAGAACAAAGAAAATTTATTGGTGATTTAAAGGAACAATTTATTGCAACAGAGGCCCATGGCTAATGAATAGAACAATGCTGATTATCAACAACATCCAGCATGACATACCAAATAGCATAAGAATGTAAATCAGTTCTATAAATGTTAATAGACGGCATGTTTACTGGATATATATACAGTATCCACCACTCTGATCAGAAATATCACAAAATTGCACAAACACTAGAGACCTAATAAGCCTGACAAAACCACCCAACAAAACAAACCACTATCATACAAATTGTCATCATAGGAAAAGGAACCGCTGCCGTAACAAGGTTAATGTTATCATTTTGAAAATACCAAGACAACTAGCATAGCATGAAATTGCGCCCCAAGTACATGAGCCATCAAGTGAAAAATGAAAAAGCCATGGGATCTGGCGAAATATTCTAAGTGTGTGTTAGTTGTTGAGTTAAAAGTATTTTTAGTGAACTAATGACTCTATAGGGTTTATGAAACTACGGTTTCACCATGGTTTATCAAAGGCAATTAAAAATAAAATAAATTCAAAACAGAATTTTCAAAAGCAGGTTAAAATTCAATCCCAAACACAATAAGGCTCTGATCAAGGCACAATCAAAGAATGTGAAGGAAATACCCCCAAGGTTATAACCTAATTTCTCACCTGATAAGAAATGTTCATTTAACCATCATATAGAATCTTGTAAACAGCTAATGAATTTTAAAGAACAAATACAATAGACCCAGACTAGAAATCAGAAATAAAATTCGTTAAAGAACACAAAGACATGTATTCAGCATTGTCAGATGAGTAATTCAAACCCTGGGATGGACTTATATATGAAAGGTCAACTATTAAGAAACTTAGTATCAGGATAGACCATAGCGTCAATATATGAACTAAAAGCAATTTCATAAGAAATGTTTACATTAATTATATCAATTAAAGATGATAATTTATAGTTATTACTGTACCAATCCAATGATAAGATGCAGAATTGTGTCGTGATAAAAAGGAGTATATACCTGCGATGAGGTGAGTGAATTTTGTTGTGCCAGCTGCTGTCTCATCTGTCCAGCAGTCATCCTTTGTTGAGCACATGCAACTGCCCCATTAGGCCTTAGTTGTGAGGTCAAATTGAGCAACCCCATCACTCCCATTGTTTGAATTCCCTGCAATGGCGGTCCTGGAGAATTACCAGGATGTAATTGGGACCCCTGGACTAATCCAGCTTTCTGCCTCGGCTACGTAAAAAATCTCACTTGTTTTAGTGAAAATTTTGGTTTTCATTAAAAAAACGTTAAAAGACAATTATTTTAGTAGCTCAATCATAAATGTGATCCAATACCTATCAAGCAAACAAACTGCAGCAGTCCCATCAAAAGCCAAAATCCAGTGATACAGTTGTTAAGGAGAAATATATCAACAGAAAATCTCTCATTTGTGTTAATATATTAACTTCCAAAATAATTAAGCATCCATTCAGAATTTTTAATTTAAAGAATACAGGCAGTACAGATTACAAAACCCAAAGCAGGCGCAAAGATCATGCTAGAACTCCATTATTTCCACTTTTCCTTTCTTGACATTCACATCAGTCATAGAATAACTCGTCCAACGAACATGTAAACTCAGTTTACATCTATGTCAAACTACTTTGAATCCAATTTCAAACAGTTGGCAAACGAGCATATAGAAACCATCAATACTTAGCAAACTGAGATTCACAACTTTTTAGACTCTTATAACTTCCAGGCAATAGAAACACCCCAATTTTCAACTCCAAAAGCAAAAATACACCTGATATCACTCATTCATAATTCAGTCAATAGTTTCCATGTGATAAAAAAAATGCCTATACATAACCAAACAATATCAAAACGAATCTAACACTCTCGCTAAAAGCCTTCCATTACCACTCACACTAACCAACAACTAGCAACTCTAAAGCATTCTTAGTTATTACCAAGACTAATTGTTACATAACAAAACTATAGAAAGTTTTTTACTTTTGGAATACTCTCTCTCTCTCTCACTCACACACACACACACACACACACAAAGGAAAGAAAGGTTCATAAACACATATAAGCATTTCCATCATTACACTAGTGCCCAAAACTCGTTTTGAAGCTAACAACCTTTTCGAAAGGATGAATAGCAATAACACCGATACTTCAATCATTCATACATCAACAATCCATTAAGCAAACGAGAATACATATTATTCAATAATGCAAAACTGACAAATTCAAACCTTTTCTGAAGTTACTTTGAAGCAACAAAATCAATGCAAAAAAGTGTCACATGGAAAATCAACACAGATTATATTTCAGCACATCTCCAATAACAGAAGAAAAAAAAGTTAGGCAAATTAACAAGAAATTTTATTTTATTTTGAGTTGAAAAAGCAATCTCAAGCTCAGTAGAGCAATCCAATTCATACCGAGGCCAACAAGTTCAATTGAGCCGCAGCTGCTGCCGCAGCCACTGCTCCATTCAGCATCGGCAGGTGCCTGCTCTGCCCAAGAAGTGCAGACCGTGACAAGTTGGTACCACCCATTTGCTGATTCTGTGAATTCTGCTGCAAATTCTGTTGAAATGAACCCGGCCCACCAAAATTCACTTGCCCATATAGCCCTTGCTGCTGCTGCCTCAAGACACCACCATACTGATTCTGCTGCTGTTGCTGTTGATTAATTTGGCTTAAACGAGACATAGAAGGAGATCTTTGAAGGGTTTGTGGAATTTGATAGCTGGACATTGCTGCAACATTCTGTTGCTGAAATTGCTGCTGGGTTTGTTGTTGTTGTTGCTGCTGCTGCTGTACAGTTGGTTGCTGCTGCTGTTGAGAAGATAAAGGAGACGAGGAAATTTGTGGGTCAAGAGAAGGGGAAGAAGAGATTTGTTGGTTTTGAGGTAAATTTGGCATATTTTTTGGTGGTGTTTGTACTTGTGGTTGTGGTGGAATTAAAGCTGTCGTATTCGAGTTCGCCGTTGGTGGCGGTGGTGGTGGTATAGGTTGCGGTTGCGGTGGTGGCGATGGGTCCATTTGATTTGGAGAAGGAATAGGTTTAGGTGACGAAGCTGCAGTTTCAGCCATGGTGAGCTTTCAAAAGAGGGAACTTTTTGGGGTTTTTAGAGTTTGTGAATTAAATCCATCAGTGGGTGTTTGGTGAATTGGGTTTTTTTGGCTGATCAGAACCTTCAGCCATAAATAATATTTCATTGACAGAGAAAAGGAGAACAGATACAGAGGAGTCGAGGTAGACGTCATAGGAGGACATTATCTCAGCCGTACACGTAAGGTAATAGAAAGTTTGATTGCACGTGTCATGGTGGAGTTGGCTTATAAGGAGACTCAGTCGAACACACGTGGCATGATACAATTGGAGAAAATATTAACTTTCAGACAACAAAGCTTGGGCCGTTGTCGTACGGTAACAACTGTCAATAAATGATTTTTTTCGTTAAAAAAAATCACTTAAAATATAATTATTTCTAAAACATAAATATTTTTTAAATTTATGTCGCATTAAATAGACTAAAAAATATTAAAATATCTCTATATTTAATAAATTAATATTAAAAAACAGAATATCATTTTTTTTAAATACTAATTTTCCTCTTTCAATTTTTTATTTTTTTTCTTTCTAAAACTCTTATTAGTAGATCGATGAAATCCATCTCTTTTAATTATCTCTCTCTTTATATAGTATATTTTTATATTTTGTTCATTTAGTCAAATCTGCAAATAAATGTTCAATCTTAATTTTATATAATGCAGTTGATTATAAATTATTTTGACTATGAAATGATAATTATTTAAAGAGAAAATGGTTCATTTTGTTGAATTTATTCTATATTAACATTTGTGTTTGGCCAACAGTCCTTTTGCAAAAATAAGGATAGATATGAACAGAATTGCTGAAATACTATAACTATCCATAACTTGACATGACCTCATCACAATGCTTATATCTCCTATATAAAATACTCCTGGATACTTTCTGAGAGTCCCTGTAATATTTAGTCTGAAAATAATATTTATTCGATTTATTTTAATTTTTTTATGAGAAAAAAGGGATTCTGAAATGCCCTAACTATCCATAAATTGCCCTAAACCCATCACAATGCTTATATCTCTTATATAGAATGCTCTTGGATATTTTCTGAGAGTCCTTGCAATGTTTAATCTAAAAATGATGTCCGTCCGATTTGTTTTGATTTTTTGATGGGAAAAAGAGATACTGAACTGTCTTAACTATCCATAACTTGTCCTAACCCCATCACAATGCGTATATCTCTTATATAAAATGCTCCTAGATACTTTCTGAGAGTTCTTATATTGTTTAGTTTAAAAATGATATTCGTCCGATTTGTTTTAATTTTTTGATGAAAAAAAAGGGTTACTCAAATGCTCTAACTATCCATAATTTGCCCTAACCCATCACAATGCTTATATCTACTATATAGAATGCCCCTGGATACTTTTTGAGAGTCTCTGCATTGTTTAAAATGAAAATGATGTTCGTCTGATTTATTTTGATTTTTTTATAGAAAAAAAAAAGTTACTGAAATACCCTATCCATAACTTGTCCTAACCTCATCACAATGCTTATATTTGCTATATAGAATGCTCCTGAATACTTAATAGTTTTGGTTTTATTTATTATTTGTAACTACAGAGTATTGATAATTTACATTCAAAATCAAATGTTAAAAAGTAGTGTTGTTATCTCAATCAGTTAAGGATGAAACTTTAATGTGGAGACATCAAAATATATAGGGGGTGTACTGAATTTCTTGTATGGACAGAACAAGATGATTTCAATGAACTAAAGAAAGCAGTATCGAGCGTGTTAATATTGACATTACTTCAAACATTGGGTTCAACTTTTTTACCGAATATGATGAAGCACCACTTTATGATATTATAAATGATAGGACATTTAGCGTGTTTTTTGCATTTGTGGCAGAGAATAGACTGAAGCATCCACTTTATGTTAATATTGAAAACGGTATTTTTAAATCTGGACATGACAGCAATAATCCATCAGATATGAAAAAATTTGTTAAAGGAGAGGTTTCTGATCTTGAAGTAATTCATGAAGATCAATATCATAATCAATATAAAGATGAAGACTCACTTATGTCTCCGATGGTAGAAGACATCCATGCAATTTCTGAGATTTTTGTCCATTTGGATACTGCTCATGCCATTCTGCATTCACACACCATTGGCCATTTGACCGAAGGAAATGGCATTCATAATGCTAGTGTCAAGCATACTACCAATGTCCATGTAGATTGGATGGACGGAACAGAACAGCATAATAGCACCGAGGATGCGGATTTAGGGTTACATGAATCAAGCAATGATTTCGAATTCAATCTGTTGGGTGAAAGTTCAATTGAATATTCTATTAGAGAGGATAAAATATTTAGAACAAAGAGAGATTTGACAACGATATTGTCAATTGTAGCAATGAGAGAGCAATTTCAATTTAAGGTTTTTAAGTCAAATCCAACATTCATCGTTGTCCGTTATATTGATAAATCATATAAATGGAGACTGAGAACAAAAAAATTTAGCTAAAGGCAATCAAGCATGTTGGATGGTAACGAAATATGCGGCGGAGCATTCAGGCCCAACTGATTTTATTCAAAGTAGAAACAGATAAGCTACAAGTTGGATTGTCGCAGAGTGTGTTAAAAAAATTTGATAAATCTAGGAAGAGTATTAAAACTTAGAGATGTGATCGACGATATGCGTCAACAATTTGGGGTGGAGGTCAATTATTCTGTAGGAGTATGCTTACAAGAATATCATATTGGGCACTCCTGAACAGTCTTGCACTATTTTTCTTGGATACTTGCACATGTTGTATGAAACAAATTCAGGTTCAGTTGTTCATGTGCATTGTGATGATGATCATCGATTTCTTTATCTCTTCTTAGAATTTGATGCTTCAATTCAAGGTTTCAAATACTATAGACCTGTAATATCCATTAATGAAACTCATTTAAAAGGTAAATACCGTGGAGTTCTTCTTACTGCTATATGTCATGATGCCAATCAATAAATTTTTCCATTGGTATTCAAGATTACTAATTCTGAAAATGATGCATCATGGACATGATCTCTGGGAAGGTTGAAGGCAACCTTTGGTGAAAGGCCGGGTCATGTTATTATTTCAGAACGACATCGAAGCATCCAGAAGGCAGTATCAGATGTCTTTCCGAATGCATTTCATGCGATTTATATGTACCTTCTTAATAATCTCAAATACAAATTCTGACACATAACAAATGATCTTGAAAAGAATTATTATAAAATGGCCAAATCATATAAAATTCATGATTTTTGTTTACTCTTTGGTTCGTTCTGTATTGTTGTTCTTGGTGCAAAATAGTATCTCGAAGGGGTTGGTCTTGATAGATGGACACGTTCTCATATGAATGAAAGGAGATACAATATCATAATTACTAACATATCATAATCTGTTAATGTTGAACTTGTCAAGGCACGAGAGCTTCCCATAACTGCATTTGTGCATGAGATGCGAAATATGTTACAAAGGTGATTTTACGAATGTCGAAATAAGGCAGAAAAATGTACTACAAAGATGGCACCTGCTGTTGAGAGAAGGCTAAAAAAGAGGATGATGTATGCAAAAAAATGAATGCAAGTGCATTATATCAATTTCATGCATATTGAATTTTACAAAATTTCATCTAATTACATTATATCAATTTCATGCAAATTGAATTTTACAAAATTGAATGTAATTGCATTATATCAATTCATGCAACAAAATTGAATTGCATGCTACCATTATGAATCTATTACATATTAATTTTACAAATATGTTTTAATAACATATTGAACCTGCTAGTAATACTGGGTACTGTATATACAATGTTGATCAGAACTATGTGGTGGATATATCACTTAAGAATTGTTGTTATAGGAGGTTTCAATTAGACTAGATTTCATGTGTGCATGCTCTTACAGTTTGTGAAAAGAGGTGAATATAATACTTACGACTTGTGTTCCCCATATTATTCCCGAGATTATTGGTGCGAAATATATAAAGGAGTCATAAATCATTTACCTCACATAACATAATGGACTTTACCAGATAATGTCAGATAAATGACTCTTCTACCTCCAGATGTTCGAACCTCAACTGGCAGATGTAAAAAATGCATAATTTCTTCCTTGGGTGAGGATAAAATATTTTCGAAATGTGCCGTTGCCGAAAGCAAGGTCATAACATACTCACTTGTCAAAATCCCATATCACTTCATTCTGCTTCACAAGCTGCAAGTACCCAGACTACTCAGAAATAAGATTATATTGCTATCTTCCTTCGTATGTAATAAACTATGTAATAAACATTACAAACTGATTGATATATTGTTCTTCAAATAAACATATAACATATTAGTTACTGTTTATGCACTTTTTTTAATATAAATTCTTCAAATCATGACAGAGAGAGTGAATATTTTTACTGGGTGAACCCCCCAATGGTCCAGAATTACATACAATGGGGTTAGGGCAAGTTAAAAAATTTCTTTAATTTAGTTGAAAATAACTCATTTGTTAATGGTCACACACTTTTTTAATATAAATTGTCGAAATCATGGCAAATGGGTGGATATTTTACCGGGTGATTTTTTAATAGTCCAGGGTTATATACATTGGGGGTTAGGGCAAGTTAGGGCATTATTGTCGGTTGGATTACAATAACACATTTGTTAATGTTCACACAGTTTTTCAATATAAATTATCCAAATCATGACATATGGAGTAAATATTTATGGTGGGTGATCCCTACTATTTCAGGGTTGCATACATTGGGGTTAGGGCAAGTTATGGCAAGTTAGGATATTTCAGCCAATTAGTTTACAATAACACATGTGTTACTATTCATGTACTATTTTTAATATAAATTATCTAAATTATGGCAAATGAAAGTAGATATTTTTACTAGGTGATCCCCACTGATACAGGGTTGCATACATTGGGGGGTTAGGGTAAGTTAAGGCATTCCTACCATTTAGTTTATAATCACATATTTGTTACTGTTCACACACTTTTTTAATATAAATTGTCCAAATCACAATAGATAGAGAGGATATTTTTACTGCATGACTCCCCAGTGGTCTAAGGTTGCATACATTAGGGGTTAAGGTAAGTTAGGGCAAGTTATGGCATTCCCGCAGTTGGTTTGCAATAATACATTTGTTACTATTCACACACTTTTTTCAATATAAATTGTCCAAATCATGATATATGGAGTAATTATTGATGGTGGGTGACCCCCACTATTTCAAGGTTGCATACATTGGGAGTTAGGGCAAGTTATGATAAGTTAAGACATTTTTGCTAGTTAGTTTACAATAACATATGTGTTATTGTTCATGCATTTTTTTCAATATAAATTATCCAAATCATGACAGATGGAGTGAATATTTTTACTAGATGATCTCCCGCTGGTCCAGAATTGCATACATTTGGGGTAGGACAAGTTAGGGTATTTCTGCCAATTAATTTACAATAACTTATTTGTTACTATTCACACACTTTTTTAATATAAATTGTCCAAATTATGGTATATGGAGTAAATATTTATGATGGGTGATCCCCACTGGTCTAGGGTTGCATATATTGAGAGTTATAGCAAGTTAGGGTATTCCTGTCAGTTAGTTTATAATAAGTCATTTATTATTGTTTAAGCATTTTTTTTCAATATAAATTGTCCAAATCATGGCATATAGAGTAAATATTTTTGGTGGGAGATCCCTACTGGTCCAAGATTACATACGTTGGGGGGTTGGGCCAAGTTAAGACTGTAACACCTTTATACCCTATAAACATATAATACGTACACTCTCAGCATGTAAGATACACATATATGGTATAAAAATATGATAATATGGTTTAATAAAAATTTTCATATTCTCTTATTACTCAAAATATTTGTGTAAAAACATATGTATATATATTAAAATACACAAAATTCTCATATTACTTAATTATTTAAACATCTTTTACAATTTACAATGTATATACATATACTCCCAAAATATAATATAATATACATAATGTCAAAATATATTATAAAATAAATATGTACATGTTGACAAAGTGGCACTGATTTTGTTATAGCACAAACACTTTAAGCTCCAATAACACAAGCCTAGACTCATTCTGGTATAGTAGAACTCTTCAGCTCTACTGGATCGCTCCTGTCACATGCGCGATGAATTACAATCGCGTTAAGCCGAAGCCTGGTGGTACAAAATTTGATAATAATAAAATTTAAAAATAATGCCAATGCAAAATGTTCACATGCTATGTCATCACATGATATTCAAGACCACTTTTGAATATATGCTTGCATCACTTGATAATTCACAAAACACATACATAAGCATGGGCCCAAATGACTAATACATCATTTAAATCTCAGAGTTGTCATTTTGGTCCATAATGACACCATGTTTCTAGCTCCGAAGGCAAAATATAAATATAACAGTCCAACTAGGCCTGGGCTTACGAACCAATCTTTTCACTCAGTCCAGCTTCAAGGACTTATTTCCGAGGCTTACGATCCGGTCTTTTTACCTCAAAAATATTTTTACAGTGACGTCAAGCATCTAGCCCCATAGACAAATATAAACATGCCGCCAAACACAGAACTCTAAAAATTAAATAACATATTAGGCACACAATTATTTTATATTTTCATTATTAATCTCTTTCTCATTTTCTTATGATCAAGCTTGGCACATTGCCTCATTTATCTCATTTATATCAACATCATCATATAATCATAAAGTATCTCATAATCATAATGTATCTTATTTTATATAATCTAGCCATCATCAATGGCTTTACATAATATTTTTAATGTATGCACAACTAATCACATTACCCAAATATTTTGGGTTATTTTCATATTTAGCACATAGTTCACATTTTATTCAATTTAGTCATTAACAATGGCTTTTCATAATGCATAATAATGCATACATAGCAATTCACATGTCTTAACACTATGTTCATGAATACTTAATGTATCAAGTAGCTTAACACATTTTTCATCCAAAATGTGTTAGACTAAATGTAATGTAATCACATTCCATTTATCAAGAGTTTGTACATACCTTAGAAAACACTCCAAAATAAGCTTTAAACCTTCCTCTAACCTTCTCTTCTAAGTCATCCTTCAATACTAGGGTTGGGCAAACTACTCTCTCTCAATGCCTATACCAAATATGATCATAAACAATCATTTAATATCACATTTTAAGACATGTTCAATAGTAAATTATTTAAATAGGAATTACAAATAAAAAAAAGTTATTCTCAAGTGACACGCTGAACAACACGGGCGTGTTACTGACTATGTCATTAACTCACTCACACAGAAGCATTGACACATCCAATGATATGAGTGTGTCACTGCCCATGTCATTCATTCTTTATCACAGAACATTTGACACGTCCAACAACACGGGCGTATTAATGGTCGTATCAATTATTTTGTCTTACAGAAGCTACGACACGCTCAGGGACATGGCCGTATTAATGGTCATGTCATCAATATTAAACTCAGCACCTATGATACGCCTAACGATATGGCCGTGTCACTTTCCCTGTCAGGCAAAAATCCTGTATTTTGAACTCTCAACCATGTGAACACAAATATTCCAAACTCAACACTACAACACTCTTAATCATCATCTTAGTTTATATCCATAATTCACCCATAAATTTAATACTTATATAACTCCAACATATCAAAACTATCATCTTATTCAATCAATCATCACTTTCTCTCATAACACATTCAAAGAAGAAGAAAGAAAAGAAATCTCTTCTCTTTCAATCCAATTTTAAAAATCATCATTAGCTACTCACAACATCTTCATACATATTCAAATAAGCCATCAAAACGTGCTAATACAAAATCTCCAAAAATTCAAATATCATATTATTCCTTAGAATTTCAAAAAAACTTGCAAAATGATAAAGGAACTTACCAATTGATGAAGAATCCTCAAAATTTTCACTTGAATCCTTAAAAATTCCTTGTAAAATTGGTGTATGGAAGATGATCAAATTCTCCCTTACTCTCTCTCTCTCTCTAACTCACGATAAAAGGAGCAAAAGAAGAAGAAGAAGAAAATATCTTCTCTTTCCATCCTTATCTATATATATATATATATTATATAATAAGCCACTATTTAATTCTTTATACTATATATATGTAATGTATATCTTGGTATATGTATATGTCATATTTTCATCAAATATATTTCAAATATACATTTTACTTTTTCACTTAAAATCCTTTCATTTTCCATTCAAATTATTTATTTAATTTATTTAAATTTAATGTATTTTATTTAATATTCAAAAATTAGGGGTATTACAAGGACATTCCTGCCAGTTGGTTTACAATCACACATTTGTTACTGTTCACACACTTTTTTTAATATAAATTGTCAAAATCATAACAGACGGAATGGATATTTTTACCGGATGATTCTCCACTAGTCCAGGATTGCATACATTGGGGTTAGGGTAAGTTAGGGTAAGTTAGGGCAAGTTAGGGCATTCCTGCCAGTTAGTTTAAAATAACTCATTTGTTACTGTTCACGCAATTTTTTCAAAATAAATTGTCCAAATCATGGCATATGGAGTAAATATTTATGGTGGATGATCCCCACTGGTCCAGAGTTGCATACATTGGAGGTTAGGATAAGTTAGAGCATTCATGCCAGTTGGTTTATAATCATACATTTGTTACTGTTTATGCACTTTTTTAATATAAACTATCTAAATCTTGGCAGATGGAGTGAATATTTTTACTGGGTGATTTTCTATTAGTTCAGGATTACATACATTAGGAATTTGGGCAAGTTAGGGCATTTTTGTCATTTGGTTTATAATAACATATTTTATTACTGTTCATGCACTTTTTCAATATAAATTGTCCAAATCATGACACATGGAGTAAATATTTATGGTGGCTGATCCCCACTATTCCAGAGTTGCATACATTGAGGGTTAGGGTAAGTTATTATAAGTGAGAGTATTTCTGCCAGTTAGTTTATAATAACACATGTGTTATTGTTCACGCATTTTTTATAAAAGTGATTGTCTAAATTATTCCAGATGGAGTGGATATTTTTTCTAGGTGATCCCCATCTAGTCCAGGGTTTCATACATTTGGAGTTAGAGCATTCATGCCAGTTAGTTTATAGTCATAAATGTATATACCTTTAAATTTACACCATATATTTAGGTTAGTCAATTCTTATCAACGGTGTTTGATGCAAACTATAAATAATTTACATCATGTATTAAAATATTTATTGTGATATAAATCAGCATGCTTCTGTGCTGCATGGTACCATAAGCAGCACGTGGTGGTGTATCTCATTTGCTTCATATTTTCATCGTTGCATTGTCAGATATCATAATTTGGGGACATTAAGAACTAAATGAACTTAGCAACAAACATCTCATAATCCGACCTATTAATATAATATAAATTAACTACCAGAAATTAACAAATGGTTCAATTATGGAATATCAAATTAATAATATGGTAAGTTGCTTATCCAATCTGTTGTGGACATTGATTCTTTCCATACTTGACATTAAGCTTCTTGCCTTGATATTTTTTAAGTTCTGGTGAAAATTGAAAAACCTAAAATGCTCCAATGTAACTGATAACATTTCTGAAAATGGAATCACTGAATTTATTCTTTCATTAACATACTTTTTCTGAAAATTGAATCGTAAAAAATGATCGTCCAATGCACAAGTGATATCTCCATCATAAATCAGTGGCTGCTTCTGTGGTTTGCTGGCAAATAAATAGTGTCAACATCTCATGATGTTTTGCCATACTGAAGATCCTCTCTAAAAAATCTTTTGATACTCAATGTGGGAGCCCATTTTGTATTTTCAGCAACCGAATAAACGAACGATCTATGTTCCCACAAGAAGCTTTGGTTAATGATACATCCTCCACACATTATTCTCTAATCAAAACTGCTGGAAAGGAAATTTTCTTTTGTCTCACAGAGTATAATACTATATTTATATCCTGCAACGCAATTATAGTCAAAATATGTTACTTGCATAATATTGCTTAACATATGGATATTTTTAAACATATGGTATCGATAATAGACACTTACGTCACTAATAAGCCATTGATCAGAGTTCCTCATTCTTCAAAAAAAAATTTAAAGACTTCACTTTATATACTGTAAAATCATATACAATATCATCTGGAAGTATTTATTCTGCAAGTGTATCACTAAGAAAAAGAAAAAAAATACAAAATAACATGTATTAAATCTCCTAACTATATATTATTTGTCATAACTATTACTTTAATCATATTGTATTGAGATGAAGACTCATAACTTACTGTTTGTAATTGGTGAAATTCATATTCTACCATCCAGTGAATGCAGACTCTTCATAAAAAATAGGCCTCTGAATAGGATTCAAGGGAAGAACTGGTGAATACTCATCTGAATTACCCAATCTTCTTTTATGAAATTGTGATTTATTATCTCTGTGTCTTCGCAACTCATTCTTTCCGCATAGCGTCCAATAACCACCAATGTACTTTGGATTGGGAATGATCTTTCTTTTTTCAGCAACCAACTCAAACGCATGTTCGGAGATAGTCATGAGAGATGGACTGCCTCCATATGTTTCATTCTTAGTTGGTTCACTGACAGATACGGGTTCATACTCTTGTAATGGAGTCTGAAAATTAAATGGTCTTGTTTCTTCAATATTGCGCTCAATGAAAATGATTTTACCATTTAATTGCTGAATCAATTCATGAATTTCTTTATTTTGTGTACCAATAATTCTGTGCAGTTCGTTATTTTCAGTTCTCAACGTCTTCTATCTCCTTTTCCTTTTCTCCTATTATTCTTATGAGTTTTTTATTTTAATTTTCGAGAGAAGACAACCGTCTCTTAAAATTTCGCAGAAAGTATTGTCTTCTCTCTCTCCAATTAAGAAACCCTTTTCATGATGTTTTCAATGTCTAAAGATTAAAAACCAGATTGAGGAATATTTTGATCTTTGGTTGTATGGCTTAGTTCAGGGCGAGGTAACATAAAATATTCAATAATCTCCCCTTCTCCGCTGAGAGGTATATCATAGAAAGCTGGATCCTGTGACTCTTCCATGGTCATGGTAAATGAAATAATTTACAAATTCTGTACACAACATATTAAAGTGAGAAATAAAACAGAGATTTGGACAATTTATTAAAATAAAACAGAGATTTGGACAATTCATTTGTGATTATAATCATATTAAAATAAAACAGAGATTTGGACAATTTATTTTCAAAAAGTGCGTTAACAGTAACAAATGTATGATTATAAATGAACTGACAGGAATATCCTAACTTGCCCTAACCCACAATATACGAAATTCTGGACTAGTTGAGGATTACACAGAAAAAATATCCACTCCATATGCAATGATTTGGACAATCACTTTTGAAAAAAAATGCGTAAACAGTAACAAATGTGTGATTATAAACTAATTGGCAGGAATGCCCTAACTTACCCTAATCCCAAATGTATGCAATCCTGGACCAGTAGGGGGATCACTCAGAAAAAATATCCACTCCATCTGCTATAATTTGGACAATCACTTTTTAAAAAAGTGCATGAACAATAACAAACGTGATTACCAACTGGCATGAATGCCCTACATTACAAGAAATAATACATTTTATGACAAAATTTTCCGTGACGCACAAAAATTTATCATAAAATGTTGATTAATTATTACAATATTATAATATTATCACTAATAAATTTATTTTTTGGCAATATTTTTTTGTCACTTTTAATAGATTTTTTTGTCACCAAATCATATCTTTTTTTACGATAAAAAAAATTCGTAATAATTACATATGAAGGTAGAATTTCTCACCAAAAATTTGGAGAAAAATATTTTAATGACGATATAGTAATAATTGAAGACAATTTTTATTGTCATGGATTCATAACTTACAATGACAATATTATTTATTGTCGTTTCATTAATTAGAAAAGTGACGATTTTTTTTGTCACTAATTAATATATATCACGATGATACAAAAATTTATCACAATTGCACTTAGAGGCAAGAACTTTCTCCTATAAATATATTAATGTGAAATATTTAAATGACGATATAATATTCATTAGTTATAATTTTTAGCATCACGTAATTATAATTCACAATGATAATATTATTTACATTCACTAATTTATTGATTAGAAAAGTGACAATATCATTTTGTCACTAATAATCATAAATTATGACGATATATAAATTCGTCATAATTGCATATGGAGGTAAAAAAAATTTTTTTTACAAAAATATATTGATAAAAAATATTTAAATAACGATATAAGATTTAATAGTTATAATTTTTGACATCACGTAATTATAATTTGTTGTGACTATTATTTACCGTCACTAATTTATTAATTAGAAAAGTAACAATATTGCTTTGTAACTATTAATCACATATCATGACTATATATAATTTTGTTAAAATTATATTTAGAGGTAAAAAATTTCTTATAAAAATATATAAATATTTAAATGACAATATAATATCCATTAGCTATGATTTTTGATGTCATGGAATTATAGTTTATTGTGACAATATCATTTACCAACACTAATTTATTAATTAAAAAACTAAAAAAAATTTATCACTAATAATCACATATCGTGATTATACAAAATTCATCATAATTACATTTGGAGTTAAAAATTCTCTTTCAAAAATATAATGGCAGAAAATGTTTAAATGATAATACAGTATTCATTGGTTACTATTTGTTATAATGAAATTGTAATTTATAGTGATTATATTATTTATTGTTACTAAATTATTGATTTAGAAAATGATAATATTTTGGCCATTAATGGATATATCTCTTGATGATATATAAATTTCTCACAATTATATTTAAAGGTAAAAAAATTATTTTAAAAAGATATTAGTGAAAAATATTTAAATGATAATATAATATTTATTAATTATGATTTTTAATGTCATATAATTGCAATTAGTAGTGACATTATTATTTACCTTCGCTAATTTATTAGTTGAAAAAGTGACAAAATTATTTTGTCACTAATAATCACATATCATTACAATACATAAAATCATCACAATTATATTTTAAAAAAATCTTCAAAAAATATATTGGTGAAAAATATTTAAATTATAATATAATATTTATTTACTATGATTTTTAATGTTACATAATTGTAATTTATAATAACAATATTATTTACAGTCACTAATTCATTAAATTAAAAAAATAACAATATTATTTTATTCCTAATAATTACATATCGTGACGAGACGTAAATTCATCACAATTACATTTGGAGGTAAAAAATTTTCTCTAGAGATAAATTAGAGAAAAATATTTAAATGATAATATAATACTCATTAGCTATGATTTTCAACGTCACAAATTACAATATACAATGACAATATCATTTTTCGTCACTAATTTATTAATTAAAAAGTAACAATTTTTTTGGCACTGATAATCACATATCGTGATGATACAAAAATTCATCATAATTGTATTTAGAGTCAAAAAATTTTCTTTCAAATGATAAATAGTATTCATTTATTATGATTTTTCTTTTTAAGAATTATAAAGTACAGTGACAATATTATTTGCCTTCACTAAATTATTAATTTGAAAAATGACAATATTTTTTTTGCCACTAATGAACAATTTCATTTAGAGAAAAAAATATTTATTCTAAAAATATGTTAGTGGAAAAATATTTAGATGACGATATATTATTCATTAGCTATGATTTTTTATGATATATAGTTGCACTTCAGAGTGACAATGTCATTTATTGTTACTAATTCTCATTGATTAGAAAAAGTAATAATATTATTTTGTTATTAATAATCATATATCGTGACAATACATAAATTCGTCATAATTATATTTAGAGGCAAAATTTTTTTCCTTAATATATATTAATGGGAACTATTTAAATTATAATATAATATTCATTTAGTATGATTTTTGATGTCACATGATTATAATTTATATAACTTACTCTAATTTTTTCTAAATTAGTTGTGAGCTTATTATTTTATGTTAAAAAATAATAATTTTTACGTTTTATAATTTGTCATTTTAAAACTTATCTTGAATTGTTTTTATTGGTATTTCAATTAATAATTATTGTTTTCAAAGCTATTTTAAATATTAACTCCTAAAAAATAATTTTTTTAATCAAGGACAATAAATTATTTATTTTTAAAATATAATTTATTAGGAAATTTAAAAAGATATTATGTTAAATATATAAATAAGATAGCTATTCTTAATACAATTATTCTAAAATTTTGAGTTTTTTAACTATTGAATTAAAGCAATAAATGAATAATTTGGACTAAATTTGAAAGAAAAAAATGAATTTGGTAAAAATAAAATTAAAGACTAATTTAAATTTTTCACTATAGTATAGAGGGTTAAATTAGACTTTTATCTTTTCTTATAATTTAATGCATAAAATGCATTGCATGTATGATCAGTATGGTGTCTCGAATTCGAGTATTTGGATATGCAGCTGTATTAAAATTTAATAAAAAGAGCTTTATAGATCTTATGGTTCTACTCGATTTGACTCTGAAAGGATAAAATAAAAAAAATCAAGTTTTATCCATATCCTTGTCTAATATTATTTCTAATACAAGAATAAAATATTTAACATCTTTGGAGAAAGTAATCAAAATTTAATTCCCTACATCGACAAAAGAAAATTCAAATAATTATTTATTTGACCTTCTACGACAAGAAATCTTTATATACTATTAAGTTTTCAACATTTTTCAAATAAGAAAAAAATTTAAGCATTTAACATAGCCTATCACTTTATTACGTAAATACATACCACTCATTCTCACATCATCTCATAAATTATAATATGTGCATCGTTAGCATAGCATTGAGGGCAGAATTAGCATGTTGTTGGCATAATTCATGACAAAAAATAAACCTTTTGCAATTATCTTATAAAGATGTAGTATAAAAAAAAATAATGAGAGTTAACAAACTAAAAAAACTTAAATAAAAGCAAGCATAAATAAAAAAAAAATTTAAAAATTGGCCTGCTTACTTGTTAACAATTTAAAATTTAAAACAAATAAAATATAAATATTACAAAATTTAGAAAAGTAAATTAAATTGTAAAGTTCAATTCCCACTTAAAAAAGGATTTTAAATTAAATTGTAAAGTTCAATTTCCAATTGAAAAAGGATTCTAAAGAATATCCAAATTACGTTTAAAATTCCAAAAATGCAGCTCACTCTCTGTGTTTCTCTTCTTTCGTTCTCCGTACAAAATGCCATAAGAACATAGCAATTTCTACTTTCAGCTGATTTTTTATGTGCTAAAAGAGGTTAAAGTTTTAAGAGTTTCTTTATTGAATTGACTAATCGGGTAAGGTTTAATTATCTCAATCTTCTTATGTTGATTGCTTAAATAAATCAAAAGGCTTAAATAGCTAAAAATAGCCTGAAATGTAATTGACCCTTAGAATTGATTTTCATCATAAATTAATATATTAATTGATATTAACTGATACAATTGTTGTAGATACGTTGTTGCTTAAAAAGTTTTAAAAATTCTTATTAGAAAAGTTTTAAATTAATAATATTTGTATAAATCTTAGTTGTTGAGATTGTGAATGTTCTGGGTTCCTAATCTTTAATAGAAAAAAATGAAAAATTTAGCTTTTATAAGGTTATCTAGTGGTTGTTAGAGAAGGCATGTAAGGTTTTAAGAGTTTATTTATGATGGGTCTGATGGCTATTGTTATTGTTTTTTTTTTCCTATTTTGTAATTTTTCATATGATGGGTCTGATTTTATTATTATGAGTAAATGAGAATGTGGTTTATGTTTTAAGGGTTTCAGCCTCCAATTCAACTAGAATTGAATCAATCTGTCAGTAATAATTTATTAATAATTTTTAATTACAATACTTTCTCTTGTTGAAGCTTATATTATATTGAGCAGGATTTGTAGATCGATTTTTTGGAGGTTCCAAGTTTTGCTACATTTACATAGTTATGAGAATTGAAATATATTCAGGATGAATTCAATATATGTGTTTCCTGTTGCGCTCTAGTTAACTCTACTACAGAGCGTCACTCGCAAGTATATGAGGTAGCTGTAGCAAAGGTGATAGCCCCAAGGTCGTCTCTCAAGAAAGCTAGATAAACTAATTGATTATTAGGTTGCAAATAACAAATTAGAATAAATTTAAAATGCTAAAAACTAATGAAGACAGATCGATTGGAGTTTAAACCAATAAAAGTAAACTGAGCTGATGAATTGATTCACTTAATAGAAAAGTCTAGGGTTTGCACTTCTCTACTACTTATATGTATGAATGGTTATTCCTCTCAACCAATTTAATTTCAAAGATTAGATCTCAAGCAACTTAATTAATCAAATTAAGAAAATAAGCTCTCGCATTCAAACCTCTCTTAAATAATCTTGTTACAATTGAAATAATCCTTTTCTTAGGTTATATTTCTAATTCACCTAAGTCCCTAATTAAATTGTTTCAGCATTAGACTTCATCTCTCAATCCTTCATCTAATACCTTAAACACATAATTGGTGGCCAATCAATTATATATTAACAATAATTTCATTCAATCAAGGCTAAAGAAATAAATTTAGTTAAGAGTAATAACCAATTCATACAATCATAGTAGTTCCATACAAACCCCAGACTAGATCAAATTAGTTCATAATGATATCAAACATATTCATCTCATTAAAACTCAAAGAAATCAGTTTAGACATAATAGAATTCATGAATACAATTCCCAAGAAATTTAAGAGATAAAGTTTGAGAACAAAACCAAATTACAAACTCCCTTTAAGCTTTTGAAGAATCTCTTGATCAGATCTTGCTAGAAGAATGTGGCAATGGCATAAACAAATTTTAATCTAGAATGTTTAATCAAAGTGTAATCTAAATATCTAAGAAAACAAGATATGAAACCCTAACTTATGTTCTTTGACGGCTCAACAAAACTCAAACTCTCTGAAAACAGCTCCCCTTTGAAAACCCTAATTCTATTATTTACACGAAATCTCCGCTCCAAAAATCCGCGTTTTCTTTAATCCATGAGTGACACAGCCAAGCTTAAGTGAACTTGGCCATGTTTGAGGTGCTTGGAGGGACACGGCCACAAGGTTGGCCGTGTCCCTTGAGGGTGTCCTCTTCTGCCTGCATATATGTTTCTTTGGAAGCTTGGCCGTGTTTGAGAAGTTTTCCTCTGAGTGTGTTCTCTTCTGTGTGATTTTCTTCTTTTCTTCTTTGGAGTGGTGAGTGACACTGCCAGTTTGGAGGAAGCTTGGCCGTGTTTGACAAGTTTGGAAGGACACGGCCACAAGCTTGGCCGTGTCCCTTGAGTGTGTCAGCTACTGTCCATTGTTTTCTTCCTCTTGGTTCCTTGGTCTTTCCTTCCTCTCTTGATCCTTGGTTTTGCCCTTAATATGGTTCCTTGCATATTAACCTAACACAAACACTTGAAACACACTTTAAACAAGAATCAAATAAACATTAACTAACAACACACAAACACACACTAAAAACTAGGATAAAAATAACATAAACACTTAAATAAATTGAAACTACCAAAATTAATGAAAACACTAAATAAACATATTAAAACTACCAAAATACCTAAAGAAAACAATAATCATCATAATAAATAAGATAAAATTCTATGACAAAAATAATAAAACAACTACCCCACACTTAAAACTTTGCTTGTCCTTAAGCAAATTCACATGGCATAAATTAAAAACTCAAACAACCTTAACTATAATTCCAGTATATGAGATGAAATCTTTTAAGACTCAGCCATAAATAATTTGCAATTTACTTCAATCAAGATTTTCTTAACTCATTCATTAATCCAGAAATACAAATCTCATCTCTCATCTAAGTGTTTCACTCGATTTCATAGGTTAATTCACTCAAACCACTCATGACTGCATACTACCATAAACTTGCTTAATTATCCAATCTCCCTCACTGATTTTCTCAAGAAATAATCCGAAGGTCTTTTATTTGGATGTAATGGGGCTAAGGTGCAGGTGTGAGAAAAGACATTTAAGCTGGAGCATCAAGAAATTGAGTATCTAAATAAGACAATACTCTTGCTAAGAAACTCATAACTCCCTCAAATGGCATATTCACCAACCCTTGATACTTTTACATACTTGTATACTTAAAAGAAAAATACATGAGTCAACATTCCTCTAATGCTAGAAAATATATGAATTTTGTATATATAAATATCTTCTCTTTTATTTTCTTTTATATATTTATTTTCTTTTATTTTTATCATTCATATTTTTTTTAATACATATATATATACAAAATATAAAATTGCATGGAACATCTAGCTTAAAATGTAGAGAAAAAGAATAAGCGACTCTTAGTCAAATACAATGTGCACAGTATACATTTCAACCCCAAATAGCAATACCATTTTTTTTTACTTGCTTACCCCACACTTTTGAATTAAACCACCCTATTGTCATATCATAAGAAACTCCATTCCTTAATGCAGGTATTATGATAATAAGAAAATGTTGAGTTGAGAATTGCATTGATCAAACAATAAAAGGTCAAAGGCTCAACTTGGCTCACTAAGGAATTTAATATTAAGGGAGGTCTTTTTAAGCTAAAGGGATAACCTAATTTGCCTTCATCATTTTAAAACTTGAGATGAAATCATAATGTGAGTTCAATTAGTATGCAAAAGCAAGCTCTAGAGATGCAAAATCATGAAGGTGCACACTTAGGAAAAGAAAATCAATTGACAATAATATTCAATCTATGAGGCTCAAAACTCACAAAGGTGGGTTCTCAAATATTTATATGTCATAAATTACAGAATGTGAAAATTGATCCTGAATGAATTCAAATGCTAATCGCTATGCTGATACTAAAGTCTCAACTATAATGCTAGAATCACAGAAAAGTCAATAAGTTTTCAACAATTATGTCATGCACAACACACAATATAACACACAAAGACAAACAAAACAAAAAATAAAGAAAAGCTAAAAGATTACCCCACACTTTAGAATTTACATTGTCCTCAATGGAAAACAAGAATAATAAAGAGAAAGAGTTAAGGTACAACCTGTTTTCCATCGTACCCTGGTGAGGCAAAACCCTAACTTTTCATCACAAACACAAATGATCAAAAATAAAATACAATATATAAAATAAAATATCCAAAATATAACATGTTAACAATAAAAACAAAAACAAAAAATAACAAACACAAATATGCTATAACTAAACACAAGAAATGAAGAAACTCTCTCAAAAGATCTACGGTGAAGGAGGATGTGATGATGAAGCAGCCGAGGGATGAAGACTCAGAATCTTGGCAAGGTTGCTATTGATTTGGTCTAATTGTTGCAAGACCGCAGCATGGTTACGATCTACCTTGCCCTCCAGTGCCTCAATCCTATTAAGTATCTCTTGATTATCCGGAGCTGGAGCATCTTCTTCCAAATCAAGAGAATCCGAGTCGGACCCCTCCTGGACTCGTGTTCTCTTTTTTCTACCCCCCGGTACTTCTGGCTCAGCTGAAGCCATCATATAAGCCCCTCTCCTATGCACCACCATATGCATCTTCTTTAGTGTAGCCCAATCCAATGAATCATTACCCGTAATTCTAGTCATGCGACAGGTACTCGGGTCAAAATCATCAAAAAGAGCTATGGCCAATGTGGTAACCAATCCTCCAATACAGATAGTCCCCTTCTTCTTGTTTGCCACATTATAAAAAACATCGGCTAACCAATAGCCGGAACTAATAGGCACTGCATTAATAACACAATCTAAGAAAAATAGTTCACTCAGTTCCACTACACCCGGGCTTTCCTTCCTAGCAAAGATCCACAAGACATAAAACGATGCAAATACCTCAAAGCGGGATTGCTCAATTTAGTTGCTTTGGCCACATAAGTTTTCGAGCCTAAAGCTCCCCAAGCAAATTGTTGCTTAAAATCCTTAGGTACCGACCTTTCACCATGTTGATGGAAACCAAATATCACATTCAATTGTTCAATACTGATCACAAATGATTTTTCAAACAACTTAAAACTCAACCTAGAGCAAATTTTCTGCACATCTCTTTCAACATTAAGAGATGTTAAGAACTCCAAAGTAAGCTCTTGAAATTGCAAAGGTCGCAAGGAGACTAGGTTCTCCTACCCAAGGATTTGAACATAATGATAAAAATTATCCCTAATATTAAGAGCATTAAGGGATTCACCATTGACATACCTCGTCGGGAAGAAACCCCGAGCCAAAAGATTCGCTCTCTTCAAAGATGAAAACGATGAAGATGAAGATGCACCTTCAGTTGTAGGTCTCTTCTTCTTGCGGTGGGAAACCATCTTCGTTCTTGGCATCTTGAAAGATATGAAAAAATTTGAAATTTAAACCGATTAAATTGATCTTTTGTGAGAGAAGAAGAAGATTTAACGGATTAATTGTAGTTTTGGTGAAGAAAATTGAGATTTAATGGAGGTTTTGAAGCTTTGAAACACAAACAATGGAGTTTGCGAGAGAGAAATCGAGAGAGAGAGAGAGAGAGAGAGAGAGAGAGAGAAAGCAAAACAGATCTAGGGATTGGAATGAGCAAACAGTGCAAAAATCGTGTTTTTAAAGTGTAAAAGTGAAGGGACACGGCCAAGTTTGGATGAGCTTGGTCGTGTCTGAGTGTGAAATTGAAGAGACACGGCCAAGTCTGGGTGGACACGGCCGTGTCTGATGTGTGTGTCACCTATTGTAAGGAAAATTTGCAAAAACAAAAGAAAAGTGATTTTTTTGGTGAAGCTTGGTCGTGTCACCTACTGCCATTTTTAACCCTTTTTTTTAAATCACCAATCTTTAAGAAATTGCAAACCTCTTCTTTGATCAATCCTGAAACACATTAGAAAAATAAAAACCGATCAAAGCACTCATTCCATTTATTTAAACCAAACATAAAATCAAAATTGCTGAATATAAAATTATAACTATGAAAAAGAAATGCAAACCGATGGGTTGCCTCCCATTTAGCGCTTCTTTAATGTCATATAGCTGGACATCACTGCAAGACCTTAGGGATCGTGGATTAAAGTGATGTCAACGAACCTCACTTCTTGAAACCCTTCATTGTATGGTTTAACTCTCTGTCCATTTACTTTAAAAGTCTCATTTGTTCGAGAGTTAAGCAATTCAATGGCACCGGAAGGATACACTTGAGTTATCTCGAAAGGACCACTCCATCGAGACTTGAGTTTACCTAGAAACAGACGGAGTCGAGAATTAAAAAGTAAAACTTTCATACCTGGACTCAATGTCTTTCGCACTATAATTCTGTCATGAAGTGCTTTAGTGCGATCCTTGTAAATCCTCGAGCTCTCATATGCCTTTGGGTTAAAGCGCCTTTGGGTCTCCCTCACTGGTTTAGCCCCCTCTTCTAAGGTGATTCTATGCATGCACATTGAAGGACTAATACCTTTTATGTCACTCAATCCTCATCCTGTTGCTTTTTTCAATCTTTTAATCTCATTCACCTATCTCATCTCCTCCCCTTCACTAAGTTCACTAGATATTATCATAGGTAAGGTATTATGATCTCCTAAAAACACATATTTCAGCTCTAACTTTAGTGAAGGATTCTTCTCTTCCTTTTGGATGGAGGGAAGTTCAAATACTGGGTCCTCCTTAAGCTCATCTATTTCAGCACTCTCTAATGTCTCAAGGCAACTGACTATTTCTGAATTAAAAATATCTAAACCACGATCTAAAGTCAGTGCCACCTCCAATTTATCCGAGGAACCTGTCTGCAAGAAAACATCTGAAACAACTGCGTCAACACAATCAATTAAAGAATAATCTCATATAAAGCAGTTGTAGGGATGGGAGAAGTGTTAAAAATAGAAAATTCAACCGTTTGTCCCAAGATAATCATTCATAATTTACCATTTTTAACATCTATTAAGGTGTTGGTAGTAGCCATAAAAGGCCTACCCAGCAAAATAGTGTGTGCTGATGGTGTAGGGTTACTTCCTTCCATGTCAAGAACTATAAAATCCACAGGTACTATCAACCCTCCAACCTTAACTAACACATCTTCTATAACCTCTTTCGGGAATCTAAGAGATCTATCAGCTACTTGCAATATCATTTTGGTTGGTTTAAGTTCCCCTAGTTCTAATTCTTGATACACAGAATAAGGCATCAAATTTACATTGACTCCTAGATCACACATGTCATCAGTCCCCTTTCCATTCCCCATAGTAATTTGAATTATAAAACTACCAGGATCCTTTAGCTTTGGAGGTAGTTTATGCTGCAGAACAGCACTAGCTACCTCTGAAACTATCACCTTTTCATTCGGCTCATACCTCTTTTTCTTGGTGATCAACTCTTTGAAGAATTTGGCATAAGCCGGCATGTTCTTTATTGCTTCAAGTAAGGGTAAGTTAATACTTACCTTAGATATCATGTTGAAGATGTTAGAAAATTGCTTATCTTGTTTATCATTCTTCAACCTGCTGGGGAATGGTATAGGTGGTCGGTATGGATTGTTTGCCTTGTGTAAATCTACTGAAGGGGATTTCTCCATTGATCTTTCTCCAGCACCTTTGTTCTCTAGTTCTCCTTCCTTCTTGTTCTCTTGGTCACCTGCATTCACAAAATTATTTTCAACATTATTGTTAATTACCTTGCCGTTTCTAAGAACAGTCACTGATTGTGCCTGCTCAGGTTGACTTGGAAATTTCCCTTTTTGTTGAATCTGCATCTGTTGTGCAAGTTGTCCTACTTGAGTCTCCACTTTCTTAAAAGATGCTTCTAATGAATCCAGCCTCTTGTTGGTCATCTCTTGATTTTTAGCACTGACTTGGATAAAAGCCTGTAAACTTTCCTCCAAACTCTCTATCTTAAGCTGCCCTTGATTTGAGGATTGACCCTGCGGTTGATTCTGTCTCTGGAGCAAATGGAAAGGCTGTTGAGAATTATTTGTTGCCCAGGAAAAATTAGGATGATTCCGCTAACCAGGATTGTAAGTATTTGAGTAAGGATCATTCCGGGCCCTTGGTTGATATCCCCCCATAGCATTGACTTGCTCAGCTTCAATACCATAAGACTCCTATACGGAGGGGCAAATATTTGCTCCATGCCCGAAAGTTTCATAAATTCCACATACTTCTTGAGTGGATGAAGAAGTGTTGTTTTTCATATTCAGCACCTGCACTTGCCTTGTCAATTCAGCTATCTGATTGACCATCTCACTATTGGCTTCCAATTGATTTACCCCTTTACTTCTTCCTCTTACACTTTTCTGTTGAGAATTAGCTCCCAACATCTCAAAAATTTCATAAGTTTCATCAGCTGTCTTTTTCTCCAATAGCTCTCCCAGCTGCGTTATCAACAGTGTTCTGAAATTGCCGGGTTAGACCATCATAGAAAAACTGATTCAGAAGTTGAAGTGGGTAGTGATGATGTGGACACTGGATCAATAACATCTTAAATCTGTCTCAAGCCTCATGAAATGGCTCTCCTTAAAATTGAGAGAATGTAGCAATCTTCCCTCTCAATTCAGCTGTCTTCTGATGTGAGTAAAACTTGCCCATAAATTTATTATAAACTTGCTCCCAAGTCGTCAAAGAATTTTTGGGCAACATCATAAGCCAGCTCTTTGCCCTATCCTTCAATGTATACGAGAAACATCTCATCCTCAATTGATCTTCTATTAGTCCTCCCAATGGAAAAGTGTTGAGGGTGGAATAGAAATCCCGAATAAAGTTTAAAGGATCTTCATTTGGAACTCCATAGAATGATGGCAGCATGTTGTAATGGATGTTCTTCAACTCATAATTCCTTGCTGCATCCGTCAATCTTATGCAAGATGTGGAAGTTCCAATGACAGGTCTAGCAAAGTCCCTTATAGTTCTTTGCCTTTCTTCTCCCATGTTGGTAGATTGTGCAGATTCTGACTCAAAATCAGAAGTGTCCTCCTTTGTAGTATCAAATCCGGTGCACAGTTCAAACTCTTCTCTGCACCTTTTCACTCTCTGAATTTCTGGAATAAATGGATATAGCTCTCCTTCGAGTGATCTCCTGCCTTGCATAAATAAAATTTCTAGAAAAAAGAATTATTAAAAGCAAAAGACAAATAAAATCAAAAGTAAACAATGAAAAATAATCTAAAATATCTAAGTCTAATAAACAATTACACCAATTAGCTTTCCCGGCAGCGGTGCCAAAAACTTGTTGGGCTCTAGTTAACTCTACTACAGAGCGTCACTTGTAAGTATACGAGGTAGCTGTAGCAAAGGTGATCGCCCCAAGGTCGTCTCTCAAGGAAGCTAGATAAACTAATTGATTATTAGGTTACAAATAACAAATTAGAATAAATTTAAAATGCTAAAAACTAATGAAGACAGATCGATTGGAGTTTAAAACAATAAAAGTAAACTGAGCTGATGAATTAATTCACTTAATAGAAAAGTCTAAGGTTTGCACTTCTCTACTACTTATATGTATGAACGGTTATTCCTCTCAACCAATTTAATTTCAAAGATTAGATCTCAAGCAACTTAATTAATCAAATCAAGGAAATAAGCTCTCGCATTCAAACCTCTCTCAAATAATCTTGTTACAATTGAAATAATCCTTTTCTTAGGTTATATTTCTAATTCACCTAAGTCCCTAATTAAATTGTTTCAGCATTAGACTTCATCTCTCAATCCTTCATCTAATACCTTAAACACATAATTGGTGGCCAATCAATTATATATTAACAATAATTTCATTCAATCAAGGCTAAAGAAATAAATTTAGTTAGGAGTAATAACCAATTCATACAATCATAGTAATTCCATACAAACCCCAGACTAGATCAAATTAGTTCATAATGATATCAAACATATTCATCTCATTAAAACTCAAAGAAATCAGTTTAGACATAATAGAATTCATGAATACAATTCCCAAGAAATTTAAGAGATAAAGTTTGAGAACAAAACCAAATTACAAACTCCCTTTAAGCTTCTGAAGAATCTCTTGATCAGATCTTGCTAGAAGAATGTGGCAATGGCATAAACAAATTTTAATTTAGAATGTTTAATCAAAGTGTAATCTAAATATCTAAGAAAACAAGATATGAAACCCTAACTTATGTTCTTTGACGGCTCAACAAAACTCAAACTCTCTGAAAACATCTCCCCTTTGAAAACCCTAATTCTATTATTTATACAAAACCTCCGCTCCAAAAATCCGCGTTTTCTTTAATCCACGAGTGACACGGCTAAGCTCAAGTGAACTTGGCCATGTTTGAGGTGCTTGGAGGGACACGGCCACAAGCTTGGCCGTGTCCCCTGAGGGTGTCCTCTTCTGCCTGCATATATGTTTCTTTGGAAGCTTGGCCGTGTTTGAGAAGTTTGGAGGGACACGGCCACAAGCTTGGCCGTGTCCCCTGAGTGTGTTCGCTTCTGTGTGATTTTCTTCTTTTCTTCTTTGGAGTGGTGAGTGACACGGCTAGTTTGGAGGAAGCTTGGCCGTGTTTGACAAGTTTGGAGGGACACGGCCACAAGCTTGGCCGTGTCTCTTGAGTGTGTCAGCTACTGTCCATTGTTTTCTTCCTCTTGGTTCCTTGGTCTTTCCTTCCTCTCTTGATCCCTGGTTTTGCCCTTAATATGGTTCCTTGCATATTAACCTAACACAAACACTTGAAACACACTTTAAACAAGAATCAAATAAACATTAACTGACAACACACAAACACACACTAAAAACTAGGACAAAAATAACATAAACACTTAAATAAATTAAAACTCCCAAAATTAATGAAAACACTAAATAAAAATATTAAAACTACCAAAATACCTAAAGAAAACAATAATCATCATAATAAATAAGATAAAATTCTATGACAAAAACTAATAAAACATTTCCTAACTTGATGATGTGGCTTTTACATTATGCCTTTGTTAGTATTATTAATAATGCATGAATTATTTGTACGCTTTTGTTCTACCCTTTGTTAAAACAAAGATCAATGGAATATGGATATTATGAACTAAGTTAGCTTTTACTTGACTCATTATGTTGCTTGGGGATATTGCTGGCAAATGGTGTTATGCACCAGATTTCTCACAAGCAATCCATGTATTTTTGTCTTTGGAAAGCTCTAGTTGTGGCATAGTTGGCATTTCGAAAATTTGATAAGGGGACTATATAAATTACTGCACTAGCTAGCTCTTATAAGAAAAAAAATAATCATTCCTGAATTGGTGGACTTTGACAACTAGTATTATCTTTTTGTTTAAAAAATAAAGAGTTCACTAGGAAAAATAGATTGTTGTCAAAGTCACAGAAGTGTGAAAGATATGCTAAATGGGAAAACAAATTCCATGTTTATGCTAAATGTAAAACAATGACAAAACTACTAACATCCCTAATGGTTTATTACACAATTAAATTAAAATTGATGGCTAAAGAACAAAAGATAGTTTCTACAAAGTTTATTTGCTAATAATCTTGATAATACGTGATAAATTTGTGTCTCACTAATTTATGATTAATATGTATATAATTACCAGCAACTTGTACAGTTAAGCATAAGTTCCATGACAAGATAGAAAACTATTGAAGCTCTCTTTTGATGCAACACTGGCCTATTTAAATTATGTATTGTCAAAAGATATATTTATTTTTTTTATAAAAAAAATTGCATATATATATGAAGGTATATATAACATTTTTTTTCCTTTTTTGCAACTCATGCAGTTTGTTTGACTTTTACAAGTTAATTCTTTGCTAATCACCTTCAGTCCGTCACCTTCATTGCCAGTCTTGCCTGCTTAGATATGCACATTAAGGTATGCATATATGTGCTTAGATCTACCACATTTTTGTGTATTTAATTATCAAAACTTGTTATTTTCGAGTAGTTCATTGCTATATGGTAGTTATAAGAAAGTTTAGAGAGCATTTTACATGTCTAAATGTTAAATCATAGTAGTTCTAGTATAATGAATTTTATATAAGTATTTCTAATAAGACAATGATTAGATTTTTGGGTGGATTGTCAAATTTATAGAGGAATTTCTGTCGAAATTTCAACGTAGTTTCACAACATAAAAATTATATGATTATCGTGCTATTAAATTTTGATTGCAATATGGTTGATTGAAACTGCAAAATATAATTATTGAAACTGGAATTTTTTTTATCACTTTTTATGTTTTGAATTTTATCCATAAAATAATATTTTATAACGTAATTTATCAATTACTGTTGAATTTTTATATAATTTAGTTTCAATATGTTGGAAGTTAGAGATCAATTGGTTTATAAAAGTTATGTTTTGTCATATTATGGTCTTTTTATTTAGTGATTCTATTTTTTGGTGGATTGTAAAATTTATAGGTGAAGTTCTGCCGAAATTTAAGTATAGTTCCACAACTCAAAAATTTTATGATCGTCTTAACATAAAATTTGACTGCAATATGGTGTATTGAAACTATAAATTGTGATTATGTATGTAGCTTTATAATCTAGCTAAACTCAGAAAAATATACTTTAGGTAGTAATAATTTTATATATTGTTGGTGTCACAATTGAGTTTCAAGTTTATCACTTTTAATGCTATGAATTTCAACAATAAAAAATATTTTATATTAGAAGTTAAAGATTAATTTGTTCATAAAATGTATCTCCTATGTTTGATATAGGATGTTTAATTTGTTGATTCATTATTCAACTTTTTTTTGGTTGTTACTAATGATGGATCTTTGTTCAATTGTAGGTTCTATGGATCATTGGCAATTATACAAGATGCAAGTTCTTATAAAAAATATATATATATATATTTATAGAGAAATCCTAGCATCTAGCTCTCTTTTTTTCTTTTTTCTTTTTTTGTTAAACTTTAGATTTTGTGTGATAACTAATATTTTGTAGAAAAAGATAATTTATTTTAGTTAATATATAACACATTAGTTCTTTTTTTAATTATTCTCAAATAATTTGTTATTGATTTAATTACAATAGTATTTTCATCACTTTAAATTAAAGAATTAGTAATGATTTATAATTTTATCATGTTATATTTTATTTTTTATGACAAAATATATCATTCAGTAACAAAAGTAAATTCTAACTATAACAATGTATATGTCACTAATAATCTAATGACAATATAATTTAGTAACTAAAAGAATCAACTTTTATTATGAAATAAATTTTTCATCATTTAGAGTACTATATATAATAAAAAATTATGATATTAAATGATAAATATTACATTTTAATCATGATGATAATTTTGTCACTATATATTTTCATATATTATGACACAATATTATCATTACTAAATAAAAATTTATTATTAATACAAAATATATTTTCATATTTAATCTTACTTTTAATGACGATATGCAATATTAAATGACAAATGTTACACTATAATCATGACAATAATTTTATAGCTAAATATTATCACATATCATGGCATATATTATCGCCATCAAATAAAAATTTATTATTGACACAATTGATATTGTAATATTTAATCTCACTTTTAATGACGATGTAAAATAGTAAATGACAAATTTTATACTATAATTATGACAATAATTTTGTTACTATATATTATCATACAATATGACACAAATATTATTGTCATCAAATAAAAATTTATTAATGACATAAATAATATTATTATATTTAATCTCACTTTTAATGACAAAATATAATATTAAGCAATAAATTAATAACACAAAATATGACGATATTAGCATCACTAAAAGTAATATAAATTATGACAATGATGTGTTGTCATTAAAAATTAAAGTTATGGCGACGAAAAAAATTTTCGTCATATATATAAAATATTAAGAGGTTACAGTGACAATTTTTATGATGCTGAATTTTTGTCACAAAAAAAATTGTGACAAAAATTTAAGTTTATGTGACGGTTTTAAGCGTCATAATTTATTAACTTTCTTGTAGTGTTAACTAGCTCTAACTTGACTTAACCCCAGATGTATGCAATCTTGGACCATATAGGGATCAATCAGAATAAATATTCACTTTATTTATCATTATTTGGATAATTTATATTGAAAAAAGTGCATGAATAATAACAAATGTGATTATAAACTAACTAGTAGGAATGCTCTAACCCCAAATATATACAATTATGGATAAGTGAAAAATCACCCACCATAAATATCCACTCCATCTAACATGTTTTGAAAAATTTATATTGAAAAAGTGCGCGAACAGTAATAGATGTGCGATTATAAATCAACTGACAAGAATACTCTAACTTGCCTTAACCCCAGTTGTATGCAATTCTGGACCAGATGGGGATCAACCAGGATAAATATTCACTTCATTTACTATAATTTTGATAATTTATATTGAAAAAAGTGCGTAAACAATAATAAATGTGATTGTAAACTAACTGACAGGAGTGCCCTAACTTGTCCTAACTCCCAATGTATGAAACTCTGGACCAGATGAGGATTATCCAAAAAAAAATATCCACTCCATCTGCTATGATTTGGACAATCACTTTTAAAAATAAATACATGAACAGTAACAAATGTGTTATAAACTAACTGGTAGGAATATCCTAACTTGCCCTAACCCAGATGTATGCAGCCTTGGACCAGATGGGGATCAATCAGAATAAATATCCACTCCATTTACCATGATTTGGATAATTTATATTGAAAAAATTATGTAAAAAGTAATAAATGTGATTGTAACTGGCATGAATGTTCTAACTTATGCTAATCCCAGATGTATGCAACCTTGGATCAGATAGAGATCAACCAGAATAAATATCCACTCTATTTACCATAATTTGGACAATTTATATTGAAAAAGTGTATAAATAGTAACAAATGTGATTGTAAACTAACTGACAGGAATATCCTAACTTGCTCTAACCCCCAATGTATGCAACCCTGAGCCATTGGGGATCACCAGCATAAATATCCATTCTATCTGCCATGATTTGGACAATCAATTTTGAAAAAAATGCGTAAACAGTAACAATTTGTTATTATAAACAAACAATGAGAGAATGTGATGTACCGATTTATAAATTTTTGCTTGGATTTTTTTATAAGAGACCTTTGACTCCATGCTCCAATTCATGATCCTAGAAATCTGATTACTAATTCTCTTAACCAGACTAAAGATGGTAATATCTCCATTGCAGAAATTGTTATGATATAAAAAAAAACCACTTAAAGAGTATCAACTAACCTTTTTCTTATTCTTTAAGCTCTAAATAGCATCCTTCACGTTTGAACAAACAAACTTCCAACTCACTTTTGCCCCATACAATGCTGTTAAATATGTCAACATCATCAACAAGTGACAGAATTCTAGAATTAACTTTAGTTTTAGTAGCTTTGCCCAAAACCATAAGGTCAATCAGGCATGCAACCCCTAACTTAACTAGAACATTCATGTCATTGCAATCTTTAAACGCTGCAATAATCTCTTTACGGGTCATATTTCTATACTCATGCACAAGAAGACTGCTGCCAACAACCAAATCCTCATTGCCATTATATTTCAGCCTAGAAATTAGACAAAATTCTCTTACTCTCATGGTGACTATTTCACTACCAAACTCAAATGATAGCTCATCTACCTTTGGATTATGAACTTGGTGTAAAAACATGTAGTTTATCAATCCAGGATAATGAAAAATATTTTTTCATCCACGTTCAGCAAGTGGCTGACATTATACTTTGAAAATGCATCAATTTGCATAAATTTTAAAATAAAAATAATAAATAACTACTTCATAACTAGAAACATACTTGTAAGGTAAATATATTGCAATTACCTTTTCATTGTTATTAGCAAATGCATTTCGAATGTCACTTATAATATTCAAGCCATGACTAATAGTGTTAATCTGGCAGTATCTCCATATTGCTTGGTCAATTATATAATCATATTGAAGTCTATCAACATTTATCATTTGTTAGGCATTTTCTTCATCACTTTGAAATTCAACATGTTTCTTCCTCTTGTTTGTTGTAGTTGGCTGACCAATTTTCCTTCTTTTGAAGATGTAACGATAGCCAGATGAGGATATTTCCCCAGGACTTTCAATTTTCATATCAGGTATGGTGGGTGTTCCTTCGCTAGGAGAAGATGATGCAAAACCTGACGCCATAATCTGAAAAAATTTGGGTTAGGGCAAATTATGAGTAGTTAGGGCAGTTTAGTTCACTAAATTTTATCTGAAAAATCAAAATTAATCAAACAGATACCATTGATATGACCAAGTATTCATAATGAATTAGGAAGTTCATTGAAAAATTTCAAATGCTAAAAACATGCAACTTCACTCTAGTTACAGAAAATTATGGCAAGTTAGGTTATATCAATTCACTAAATTCCCCCTAAAAAATCATAAAATATCAAACAGATATCATTGCCATAATCAAGTGTGCAGATTGATTGTAGTGGAGATTTTCAGATGGAAGATACATGCAACTACAATAGAGTCAGGGCAAGTTATGACTAGTTAGACAGTTCAAGTCACTAAATTTCATCTGAAAAAATCAAAATTAATCAAATAGATACCATTGATATGACCAAGTATTCAAATTGAATTAGAAAGTTCATTGGAGAATTTCAAATACCAGAAACATGCAACTTCACTACAGTTAGAAAAAATTATGGCAAGTTAGAGTAGACCAGTTCACTAAATTTTTTCTAAAAAATCATAAAATATCAAACATATACCATTGTCATAATCAAGTGTGCAGATTGACTTAGGAATTGCAGTGGAGATTTTCATATGAAAGATATATGCAACTGCAGTGGAGTCAGGACAAATTATGGGTAGTTAGGGCATTTCAGTTCACTAAATTCCGACTAAAAAATAAAAAAAAATCTAAATATAGTGTGAATATTGACATAGGAATTGTATTGGAGTGTTTCAGATAGTAGAAACAAGCAACTTCACCAAATTTAGGGCAAGTTAGGGCAGTTAACAGTGATACCTTAACTACCCATAACTTCTCCTAACTCCATCTAACTTCACTTATATAAACGATACATCCTTAAAAAAAATAAAAAAAAATTAAAAACACATACTTTAAATAGGCCAAAAATCAATCGTTGAAGATGACACATCAATAAACAACAGATACTGCCACCCATCAGGACATTGACTTTCACACATGCATCTACTTTATTATATATTCACATATTTCGCATCTAACATTTTTTCATTTTCGAAGTAAAAAAAATTAAATAAAAAATCCTAAAACTCAAACTTACTGTAGATGTCGGAGAAAATGATGAATTTTTGCCGAATGAAATGAAAGTTTCAGATATTGAAAGTGCAAGAAAGTTACAGGCGGTGAGAAGAAAGGTGAACGACGATGAGAGAGAGAGAGAGGTCGACGGCGACAGAGAGAGATTGACGAAAGCTATTCAATTTTGCTCTAATTTCAAATAAAAGAAGATGATTTGGTTTAGGTGCAGTTCGTATAGAGAAGGTATTCTAATCCTTTTTAGTCTATTTAAGATGATATGAGTCTAAAAAATATTAATACTCTAGAGATGAGTATATTTTAGGTAATTTCCCTTAAAAAATGATTTTTTTTAAAAAAAAATCTTTATAATAAGATTATGTTTATTTAATTCAAGTTGTTAGATTTCAACAAATGAATTTAAAAAAAAAAAGGATTTCAACATATGATTAGGTTAGTTCATACGTTATGAAATTAAATAACTACCTCCAGCACTTAAGGGCTTAATGTTATGAATTTATATCATAAGATTAGGATAAAACTTGCATTCTTTTTTAACCATGTCTAACCATCTCGAGCAATTATGTATTTGATTATGAATATTTATAAAAATTTAAAATATAAATTCCTTATTTTTTTTCTCTAATTTTATTTAATATTTTTCAAAAATTCAAGACAATTATTCCCTAAAAAAAATTCAAGATTATTATATATTTTTTCCATTTTAATTTAAATGTCATTTTAGCTATATCAAAATAAAAATTTAATATTATTTGTTAATTTATTTTTTTATTTAATGTTGTTATTAATGAGTGAAAATGTTAATAAGATATAAATGTTGAAGGAAAAAATTATTGATTAAAACTAAATTAATAACTCTAATTAATTTTTTAATGAGTGAAATCTTTTAAAATAATATTTAAATTAAAACGGAGTATATATGATCTTAAATGACACTAATTTTTAATATATATTACATGTCTCTAATAACAGGAAATTAAAATACATGATTAAACAGTCGACGGACAACACAGCATAACAGAGACAACGTATGCTAAATGCATATTTCTCCGGCTAAATAAATTGAAGATTTATTTCCTCTCTTCTTATTAATATTAAAAAAAAAATACATGATTAAACAAAATTCGCACTAATTTAAACCAACTTCTATTAATTTCCTATAGGAAGAAATGTATATTGCTACAAAAATTCCAAACTGTGACTGCTAGAACAGAGGCTATACATACATGACATATTTACAGTAATAATATATATATATATATATATATTCAATTTTCAATCTTTAAACTAAGGATTCTAGCTAAACACTGTCTCACTCCCAAGAGATGTGATCAAAATTACAGCATCGATGCACTCATGGGATTGGCAAACAAATGCTTTCGGTATAGGGATCCTAGCAAGGCTGGAGGTCCACTTGATGTAGATTGATGCATATATCTCACAATCAGGTGTTTATACAAAATCATTAACTCCAGAAGAGTCCAACAGCTCTGTAGAAAAGATGGAACCAAAACAATAAATATCAATTATGGATGTAAATACAAGAAATGTAGTCAACATTTGGTCATGTATATCGATAATGCAAAAGAAATATCGATGGAGGTAAGAGTCTAAGAACTGTTATCAGCATTAGCATCAAGTTTGTGGTTATCGCAGCAATTCAAGTAACTAGATGAAAAATGAACGTAGCGGCACCTTAGTCAATATAATTGTCCTTTCACTAGCAGACATGCATACACACGATAAAAACAATAATCGAGGCCTTCACTATAAATCACACAATCAGTTTCTCTATCAATCACTATACAAGACCAGAACATTCTAGTAAATACCAGGAATTGCATATCAGCATCCAGACATGCCAGCAAAACAACACCACTACGCTGTTGATTGATAATAAAAAAATTTAGCATGGATAAGTATCGGGTTTTGCTTCTTAGTGCTTTTCTGAAGATTATAACACAGAGTGCTTGAGAAGTAAATTGTCCAAAAAGCATAAGAAATTTGAATTTTAATCATCAGAAGTTGCAATGCAGTGAGCCACTGAATGGAAACATTGTGTTAATCGAATGATAAGACTCCATGAAGATAAAATTCCAAGCTCTGAGAAGTGCAAAATATAAAATTCCAAGCTCTGAGAGGAACAAAATAGATGGAAAAGCTAGTTAAATTAGTCCAGCTCTCTTTCATCTGTTGTCAAAAATTGCAAAGCATGTAACACTAAAAGATCAAGTGACGAAGTTATGTAAATTTATAATTCATGTATGGATGGAGCAAGTACTCATCTTAGTAGAAACCTGCCAGTAACAACTAATGAGTACCGAGTACATATAACTGCCAAGGGTCTACATGGACCCAGGGAATACCCACTGTTTGAAATGAAGTTGAATACTTGCAAGCAGATATGAAACATAATCAGGCCCAAGCTAACAGCTCAAAATACCTCCCTCCCAACCCCCCTCAACTGCCAAACTTAAGGATACAATGGCATACCTGGGGATTCAAGGCATCCATCTGATGGATAATGTTGTCCTATCATAAAAGCAAGAAAGGAAGAAAAGGTGAGCAATTCAATGTTGAATTTCGTTAAATACACTTCAAACTAAATTCCCATCCAAATAAAAGCCAGCCATAAGTCCCAATTGGTTACCTATCAACCAACTTGACAAAAAAAATTCTAAAAAATTCACACGAATGTATATATTGTCAATCTGAACACAAGTCAAGAAAATCAGAAGTTACTTTAACTAAAAAATCAACAATACTTTCTGACGATATTGAGCTATGATGTTGCAGAAGCAAGGATCTCTAAACAATCTAAAAATTTTAGAGCACTTAGGTCAAACAATAGATCCCATGAGTCCACCTGTGCATTGCGGAAGCGTTTTATTGGACTGCCTTTTTTTAGGTCAAACAAAAATTGGTCTCAGGACTTCCAACCACAGGGGAAAAAAAACACGTACCTCTCGAATCCCAGGATTTTGTATCACCATACCAAGAACATGGCGTACAAGCCCATTGTAGACAACTTTATTGATGCTTCCATCTCCATTTATCCATGGCAATATATGCACACATAACCCATTGGAGGAAAATTTATGGGCTTCACCATCATTATTTTGTTCTGGTAAAATGACTTTGTCTCCAGGAAGATTAAGAATAGTAACTTTGTGCATATATTGAGATTAAGACACCGACCTGCTCCCTCATCTTCCACCAAAAAAGACGAGATAAATACTTGCCTATGACTATAGTGTCAAAGAAGTAGGCACCAACCATTTTTTGTCAAAAATGGAGGTGCCTAATTAAGAGGATTGTCAAAAATGGAGGTGCCTAATTTAGGACATTGTCAAAAGTGGAGGTGCCTAAATTTGGGAATTGTTAAAGTCAAAAATGGAGGTGCCAAATTTATTGACTAATTTCACCAACCCATGTTTTTGAAGCCTATATAAACCCATCCACTTCATTTGGAAGAGACAACTTAAAATTGAAGAAGTAAAGAGAAGAGAGTGTCTTTGAGAGAATTTTGTGAGGAAAAATTCTTGTTCATAATTGAGTGAGGGTTGTGAGTGTTTGTAAACACATTGTATTTTCTCCTTAATAGAAGTCTGCAGCAGCTCCGGAGACGTAGGCATAATTGGCCGAACTCCGTTATCAAATTCTGTGTTAATATTCCGCATTTATTTTCGCTCTCCTACTAATCTGGTTTAAGGGAATAGAGTGGTAATCACCTCAATTTCCCAATAACTGGTATCAGAGCTTTGGGTGATAAATTCTGTCAATTTTTTGCAAGATTACTATTCACGTGAATAGTGAATTTCGTGAATAGTGAAATTTTGTCGGCCGTTCTGATTTGTCGACAAAGGTGTCCTAGTACACAGTGGTTTGCAGAAACAGTCAGAAACGATCCAAAGGAGTCCAGATTCGAGTAGGAGCGATGGCTGCAGATGAAGGAAAAGTGAGAATTGAAAAGTTCGACGGTACGAACTTTGGCTTCTGGAAGATGCAGATTGAAGATTATCTATACCAGAAAAAGTTATATCAACCTCTCTCAGGAATAAAGCCAGAAGGCATGAAAGATGAAGAATGGAATCTTCTCGACAGACAAGCCCTTGGAGTTATTCGATTGACATTATCACGAAATGTTGCTTTCAACATCGCCAAAGAAAAGACCACAGCAGGTCTAATGGCGGCTCTCTCCAACATGTATGAAAAGCCATCAACTTCAAACAAAGTTCATTTGATGAAGCGGTTATTCAATTTGCAAATGGCAGAAGGGGCATCAGTAGCCCAACATCTGAATGAATTCAACACAATCACAACCCAGTTGAGTTCAGTAGAAATTGAATTTGATGCTGAAATTCGGGCTTTAATTCTCTTATCATCTCTACCAGATAGTTGGAATGCTACCGTTACAGCGGTCAGCAGCTCATCGGGAAAAACCAAATTAAAATTCGATGATGTTCGGGATCTGGTGTTGAGTGAAGAAATTCGACGAAGAGAATTGGGTGAAGCATCTACCTCTTCAGCTTTACACACAGAATCTAGAGGGAGAACTTTAGAAAAAAGTTCAAATCGTGGCAGATCAAAATCTAGAAGAGACAAATCTAGATTGGGGAAAAAAGATTTCAAGTGTTATAACTGCGGCAAGAAGGGTCATTTTAAGAAAGATTGCCGAGCGCCAAAGAAAGATAGCGGTGCACAGGAATCTGCAAATGTGACCGAGGAAGCAGGTGATGCCATGATTCTAAGTGTCAACAGTCTAATTGAATCATGGATTTTAGATTCTGGGGCATCTTTTCACGCCACTCCATGCCAAGAAATCATGGACAACTATGTCAGTGGTGATTTCGGGAAGGTTCATCTAGCTGATGATGAAACCTTAAAGATCGTAGGAAAAGGGGATGTCCGATTAAAGTTGTCAAACGGGAATACCTGGAAGCTGCAAGGAGTAAGACATATTCCTGGTCTTAAAAGGAATTTGCTCTCTGTAGGACAACTTGATGAAGATGGTTATGGTACAACCTTCAAAAGCGGTGAATGGAAAATTACCAAAGGAGCACTCGTCATTGCTCGTGGTAAGAAAACTGGCACTCTCTATGTAACCTCAAACTTAGAGAATGTTATTTCAGTAGCAAATGCAGATGAAAAATCAAACCTATGGCACCAAAGGCTTGGTCATATGAGCGAGAAAGGGATGAAGACGCTTTTGTCAAAAGGAAAGTTGCCGGAACTGAAAAGTATCAATGTCGGCCTATGTGAAGATTGTATCTTTGGAAAACAAAAGAAGGTCAGTTTTTCAAAGATTGGCAAGACACCCAAAGCAGAAAAATTAGAGTTGGTCCATACCGATGTATGGGGACCGTCTCCAATTCCATCTCTTGCAGGCTCATTGTATTACGTCACATTCATTGACGATTCAACAAGAAAGGTATGGGTGTATTTTCTGAAGAAGAAATCAGAAGTCTTTGATACATTCAGAAAATGGAAGGCCATGGTAGAAAATGAAACTGGTTTGAAAGTCAAACGATTGAGGTCTGACAATGGAGGAGAGTACAGAGATAAAAGATTCAGAGAATTTTGCGCAAACAGCGGAATCAAGATGGAGAAAACAGTTCCCATGACACCGCAACAGAATGGCGTAGCTGAGCGCATGAACAGAACTCTGAATGAACGTGCCAGAAGCATGAGGATACATGCTGACTTGCCCAAGAATTTATGGGCTGAAACTGTCAACACCGCTGCCTACCTAATCAACCGTAGGCCTTCAGTACCTCTGGATGGTGGAATACCAGAGGAAGCATGGAGCAAAAAAGAGGTAAACCTTTCACACTTAAGAGTGTTTGGTTGTATCTCTTACATACATATAGATTCTGCTGGAAGAAGTAAATTGGATGCCAAGTCAAACAAATGTGTCTTTGTTGGATATGGTGGTGATGAGTTCGGTTACCGATTTTGGGATTATGAAAATCACAAGATCATTAGAAGCCGGAATGTCATATTCAATGAGAATGTGATGTACAAAGACAGATTAAATGCAGAATCAAATAGCTCCAAGATTGATGTTGAAAATAAGGAATTTGCTGAGTTCGAGGATATTTCTGGAAATGATGTTCAGAATAGTCCTGAAGTAGAGGAGCCAAGCACGCCGGAATTGAGACGCTCCTCCAGAATTACAAGACCAATCCAACATTACTCGCTTTCTTTGCATTACTTGTTGCTGACAGACAATGGTGAACCAGAGTACTACGATGAAGCAATACAAGTGGAGGATTCAATCAAGTGGGAGTCTGCTATGAAAGATGAGATGGACTCACTCATGTCAAATCATACATGGGAATTAGCTGAACTACCACAAGGCAAGAAAGCACTCCACAACAAGTGGATTTATAGGATCAAAGAAGAGCATGATGGAAGTAAACGCTACAAAGCAAAATTGGTTGTAAAAGGTTTTCAACAAAAGGAAGGTATTGACTATACTGAAATTTTCTCTCCAGTCGTGAAGCTTACGACAATCAGACTGGTATTGAAAATTGTAGCCGCAGAAAATTTACATCTTGAACAATTAGATGTAAAGACAGCATTCCTTCATGGAGATTTGGAGGAAGAGATCTACATGAAGCAACCAGAAGGCTTCACTAAGGCAGACAAGAAAAATCTAGTGTGCAGGTTGAAGAAGAGTTTGTATGGTCTAAAACAAGCTCCTAGACAGTGGTACAGAAAGTTTGATAGTTTTATGAGCAGCAGCGGTTTCACAAGATGCCAAGCAGATCATTGTTGCTACATCAAGAAGTTTGACAATAGCTTTATTATTTTATTGTTATACGTCGATGATATGCTCGTTGCAGGTTCAGACATGCAAGAGATTAAAAATTTAAAGCAGAAATTGTCAAAACAGTTTGCAATGAAAGATCTGGGTGCTGCAAAGCAGATTCTTGGAATGAGGATCAAGAGAGACATGAAGTCGGGAACTTTGATGTTATCACAGGCTGAGTACATAACCAAAGTACTAGCCAGATTCAACATGCAAGATGCTAAATCAGTGAGCACACCTTTAGGTGTTCATTTCAGACTCTCCAAAGAACAGTCACCGAAGACGGAGGAGGAACGTGCACACATGACGAAGGTGCCATATGCCTCAGCAATTGGGAGTTTGTTGTATGCCATGGTTTGTACCAGACCAGATATTGCTCAAGCAGTGGGAGCTGTTAGCAGGTACATGAATAATCCAGGCAAGGCACACTGGGAAGCAGTCAAATGGATTCTCAGATATCTTCGAGGTACCACAGATAAGGCGCTTTGTTTTAAAAGTGGAGATACGACACTAGCAGGTTATGTGGATGCTGACTTAGCTGGAAATGTTGACGTTAGAAAGAGCACTACAGGGTATGTCTATACTCTAGGAGGTACCGCAGTGAGCTGGGTCTCTCAATTACAGAAGATAGTTGCTCTCTCCACAAATGAAGCAGAATATGTCGCTGTCACGGAAGCCAGCAAAGAAATGGTTTGGCTCCAAGGTTTCTTGGAGGAGTTGGGCAAGAAGCAAGAAAACAATATCTTGCATTGTGACAGTCAGAGTGCCATACATCTAGCGAAGAATCCGTCTTTTCATGCCAGAACGAAGCACATACAGTTGCGGTATCACTTTATCAGGTCACTTCTGGAAGATGGGATTTTGAAACTTGAGAAGATTAGTGGAACTCAAAATCCGGCAGACATGTTGACGAAGACGGTGACTATTGATAAACTGAAGTTGTGCTCAGCTTCAGTTGGCCTACACTAGTATCAAGGTCGTAGAAGAGCTGTTGCATTGATCAAGGTGTGAAGACAGATTGAAATCAGTCTTCAAGTGGGAGATTGTCAAAGAAGTAGGCACCAACCATTTTTTGTCAAAAATGGAGGTGCCTAATTAAGAGGATTGTCAAAAATGGAGGTGCCTAATTTAGGACATTGTCAAAAGTGGAGGTGCCCAAATTTGGGAATTGTTAAAGTCAAAAATGGAGGTGCCAAATTTATTGACTAATTTCACCAACCCATGTTTTTGAAGCCTATATAAACCCATCCACTTCATTTGGAAGAGACAACTTAAAATTGAAGAAGTAAAGAGAAGAGAGTGTCTTTGAGAGAATTTTGTGAGGAAAAATTATTGTTCATAATTGAGTGAGGGTTGTGAGTGTTTGTAAACACATTGTATTTTCTCCTTAATAGAAGTCTGCAGCAGCTCCGGAAACGTAGGCATAATTGGCCGAACTCCGTTATCAAATTCTGTGTTAATATTCCGCATTTATTTTCGCTCTCCTACTAATCTGGTTTAAGGGAATAGAGTGGTAATCACCTCAATTTCCCAACATATAGAGCCCAAAGTAAAATTAAAAAAGAAAAAAGAAAACCACATTCAAACAATATTCTCTCAAACGGTGACAAACAATGACCATTTACAATATCAGATAGTATCAGACAAGGTACTATCATGATCAAAAACAAAGAGGAAAAGAAAAAAGAAAAAAAAAGGCAAAATTACTAAAATTCTTACCTAATATAAATTTGACAAAGTAGAAATGATAAGAGTATAATAGTTTAAACGGATTACTTGGTACAAACAGTAATGATTTTAAATAAATTGATAGGAGCTTTATTACACAAAAATTGATATACTAAAAGTGACAAACAAGGTTTAACGTATAAATGACAAGTCCAAAAAAATAAGCTCCGGAATCATGCTTATGTTAAACATGTAGGCTGCAGCCTTATCAATATGGAAGGGCTGCCAAAGACACAATAAATAAAAGTCCACAATATACTTGAACTCTAAAAGAAGAAAGCTTCCATTAGATACTAGGTTTCAAGAAAGAAAAAGGAAAGAGTATCAATCCACTCAACTTCAGCCCTAGGTATGCCTCTCCTCTCTGTGTTCTTTCCTTAAGGCAAAAGCTCTTCCAGCTGTTACATATCGATACAAATCAGTAATAAAAAAAATGTGTCTGTATACTGATTCAATGTTAATTCAAATTTTACATCTAAAACAGTGAATCCCATATCAGTAGGCTAAAAATCTGGCATCCAGAGGAAATTCAAACCAGCTCTTACTCTGTCTGATTATTTAGAAATTCACTACTCTGTGTTGTTGTATTTAATCAAACATTTAGACAATAGAAGAAAGAAACAATGAAATATGACCAAGAGACGTTGAAAGGCGCAACCCACCCACCTTACATGTGCCAAGTGTAAAACTCCATTAAGGATGCCATACCAGAGATAACAGATATTCATTCAATTAGAAGAGTGTAATTTAGGAATTGACAATAAGACTAACCTTCAACACATATCCAAAGGCTTGGAGAACATCAATGATATGTTCATGCCAATTTTCTCCTGCAAAGAACACCTAGAAATATTCAATAAGATGAAACCCAGATAGAGTAGAAGTGTTAATTTTCTTAAAATTGAAATATATGCCTATTTTTTATTTTCTTTTTCTGGGATCAGGGAAGGAGGGGGAGAGAGAAAGACCAAGAGAGCAGGGCTCATAAAGTGCATACCCACAACTTGACAAACTTTTTCTAAACTCAAACCTTGATCACCAGTACTCTGAATGGCCATGAATGTAATCCTGAATATCTCCGGATTAAAGATACTCAGATGATTTGAATCAGAAGGTTTCATCATCATATACTTGGCATAACCTCCCATTGCTTCCCAAGGTGTCTCAATAGTCCATACTATTGTAGGAACAACATTGTTGAAACTGGGGACTTCTAGAGTAGTATCACATTGAGAGGAACTGGAGCTCATTTTCAGACCCAAAAAATCCTTGAATTTATCATTCTGATGAAGTTCACCTATAGAAGTCCCCCAATCTTTGAACATTTCTGCAGCACTAACTGACATAATTTTCGCACGATGCACAAGTACCTCAATACCAGGAAAGCCCTTTTCTCTGCGAGAAATGAGTTCACTATCTGCCAAAGATTTCATTTTCTTAGACTTGTCACCATCACAAAGTTCATCATCATCTGTCTTATGTTTTAAGCTTCTTAAATTTTCAGCTTCTCCAACACCTTCATTTGGCACACGGTGAAATGGACAATTCACCAGAAGAAACTAGAGCAAACAGCTGAAAAATATCTCCCCAGTGCAAATGTGCTGTAAGATTACTTCCCCCTTCCATCAGATCTTTTTCTCTTTCAAGAAGCCAACCAGAAAATTTAGCAGCCTTTTTTCCAGCATTAGATGGAAATGAAGATTTAGAAATGCTTTGCAAGAATTGTTGAGAAAGCTCAAAAGGTTGATCTCCATCACCACCAATCTGCCAAATGGTGAAGAAGTGTCAGGGTAAATACTTACCTATATCTAACACACAACAAAAAATTAAAATGGACATGAAGGTGGTCAAGGAGATCCGAATAAATCAGCAAAGGATTTGTGCAGGTAAAGGAAATATTAATGACCAAATACAAGCAGATTAGAGACCTCAAAGTGAATTGTCAAGTAAACTATCACCTAGAGAATACCAATAAAGAACATGCCATTCAGAGATCCAGTTTTGGCTCTTAGGAATCAATAAGAAGTATGTCGAGAAAAGTTGTCACCTGAGGCAACCATGGAGTGCAGACTTTCTGGTGACCAAAGCTGAATGTTTGGCATGCCTTTGTAATACATAATTTGGTTTTCACACAAGAAATTTTGCTTAAAATTTAAGTTTAAACAATTTACATCTGGTGACAAGGAAAAAGTCTAGGTAACAAATCTATGAGAGGCATAAAACCAGCTTACTAGTGACCTCTGTGCTTAAATTTTGAATGGATCGGCACCTTAAATTTTGAATATAAAATAGCATGATTTCATGCCTCGAAGGCAACTCATGCAGAGATTATTCTTTTCAACTTCAGAACTAAGAACTGGAGAGATTTTAAACTTTACCACCCCCAAAATACTATGTAAACCCTATCCAGAAGATTATCGCATGTATGGATAGAGAAAGGATGAAAAATGGTCAGGCAAAATCATGAGACCATTGAATAATTCAAAAATGCAGGGAATAAAGACCAAAACTGACACAAAATCAAGGAACTTCAGTTGAGTTCAGAAAACATGGATAAGTACCCAATGGTTTATCCATGTGCAAGCAAGAAATTCATACATTTACAAAAGCTTCACATAATGGTTCCAGTTAAAAGCAGATAAGACCATGGAGAAGTCATTTAAGAATTAAGATCAATCAATCAATCAATCATGTACTGAAGACCAGTGACTGGTAAGAGGATGTTAAATGATTCTTACAACAAAAAGGATAGCACTTGGAAAAGGTAAAATCCATGATAAATAGTAATGATAAGCATCATATATGTCACTGACAAGTACCATATTCAGACCACAATTCACACGCATATTTCATCAAGACTGCTTGCAACAAATCAAGAATTAGAAAATGTGAATTATTTTCTTCTCTCTTAGGTAGCTAAGAGCTGCAAAAAGATCCTGTTCTGAATATCGCCGTAAAGTTTCTGCTAGATGATTTTGCAGTTCTCGTGTTGCTGAGGTGCTCAAAAAGACAAGCTTCAAAAGCTCTACTGCACTAGAAACCGCCAATGATTTATGCACTTGTGTACCGAAGAAAGTCCCTTTATTCAGACACTTAATAAATTTCTGACGAAGGCGGTGACGTCTTTTTCTAATCCCAGAATCTTTACGTATACTTTGACCATCTTTACAGATATTTACATGACTAGCACTAGTAGAAACCAGCTCAGGTTCAACAAAGTTCTGCAAGAAAAGTAAGTAATCTCAGCCATCCAGCTCTGCAAAAGTAATCAATGATGACGGAATATTCTTAGAAAAGTAATGCTAAAAATAGCTGTTACATTAAAAGGCATGACACTGGAAGGAAGCCAGAATTTTCTTAACCCTTGTATTTGCTAAAAAACTTAAATAGATTGCATTTATTTGTTCAAAGGCAGATCTTGTGAATCTCTGGAAGTAGTCCTTAACCAAAATAAGGTTCACACGACAAAATATTGATTGAAGTCAGAATTTCCTCACTCTTGCATCTGCTAAAACTAAAATAGATTAGAGCGCTGAGCACGGTCATTCTAATGCAAGTTTGTGAAATCTATGAAGGTAGGCCCCTAATAACAACAACAACAACTAAGCCTTAATCCCAAACAAGTTGGGGTCGGCTGTATGGATTCTCAACAAAATAAGCTCAAAAGACACCAAAAAATATACTCCAGCCTTAGGCCCCTTCCAAGACACGGATTTTACGTCTCCATTCAAGTTTGTCATTAATCAAATCCGCATCAAGATCTAAGGCACGTAAGTCTCTTGCTATCACCTCCTTCCACACAGTTCTAGGTCTGCCACAACCTCTAGCCCCCTCAATCAACAAATTCTCACACTTACGAACTGCAGCATTAGGAGGTCTTCTTAAAACATGCCCATACCATCTAAGTCTTCCTTCCCTCACCTTATCTCCGACGTCCGCTACTTGGACTTTTTGTCGAATATGAACATTTTTAATTTTGTCCAGTCTGGTATGTTCACACATCCATCTTAGCATCCTCATTTCTGCCACACTCATCTTATGCAAATGTTGTCCCGTTGGTGCCCAACACTCACTACCATAGAGCACCGCAGGTCTAACAACCGTCCTATAGAATTTACCTTTCACTTTCAGAGGTATTTTCTTATCACATAAAACCCCAGTCGCACCCTTCCACTTCAACCACCCTACCTGTATTCTGTGAGCCACATCTTCATCTATACGGCCATCATTCTGGAACACCGAACCCAAATATTTGAAGTGCTTGGTTTTAGGAACCAAAACTCCATCCAACTTAACCTCATGTTCCTGCTTCTTCCTTAGACTGAACTCACAGTGCATATATTCCGTTTTACTCCTACTTAACTTAAAACCCTTGTCCTCGAGGGTTTTTCTCCACACTTCCAACTTACGGTTTACACCAGCACTAGTCTCATCAATTAAAATAATGTCATCAGCAAACAACATACACCAAGGAACATCGTCTTGTATGCTTCTGGTTAGCTCGTCCATAACCAGGGTAAATAAATATGGACTCATGGCCGAACCTTGATGCAATCCGGTAGTAATAGGGAAAGCCTCAGTGTCTCCACCAGGTGTTTTCACACTAGTGGATGCATTCTCATACATGTCCTTGATGATGTTGATATATTTGCCGTTGACTCCTTTCCTCTTCAAAACCCACCATAACACTTCTCTTGGTACTCTATCATAGGCTTTCTCCAAGTCAATAAATACCATGTGGAGATCTTTCTTCTTCTCTTGATACAATTCCATTAGTCTTCTTAGAAGAGAAATAGCCTCCATGGTAGATCTCCCTGGCATAAACCCAAACTGATTCTCCGAAACTTTTGTAAGCTTCCTCAATCTGTGTTCAATAATCCTTTCCCATAATTTCATAGTATGGCTCATAAGTTTGATACCCCGATAATTTGTACAGCATTGAATGTCTCCCTTATTTTTATATATGGGTACCATGATACTCTTCCTCCAGGCATTCGGCATCTTACGTCCTTTCACAATAGCATTAAAGAGTTTAGTTAACCAGGCAACTCCTACCTCTCCAAGGTTCTTCCAAACCTCTATAGGAATACCATCCGGGCCACAAGCTTTACCAACTTTACCATGTTACTTCTCTTACTTCAAGGTAGGCCCCTAATGAAAATAATTTTTAGTTCAACATTTTTTATGCAATGAATGCCATCAGAATGAAACACTGATAGAAGAAACATGGACAGACATGTCCCACAACATTCATGTTAAACTGGACAACTCTGCAAGGGCAGTTACAAGTTCCAACTCTTTCAAAGGACAGCAACTAACCATTCTCTTGCAAAAAAGAACACCTTCAAAAGCTTTCTTAACACTTCTATCATTGAAATCATCCCACTGCACTTCCTCCAAACTTACTTCCTTAGCATTTTCATCACCATTAGAGAACTTGGTAACACCTTCACTGGTTGAGCATCGCGCAAGAACTCCACAATCATTGTTGTTAACAGATACTCTTTGAGTTTTCTCCAGGTGCTTTGCAAAACGTCTACTAAGCATGGTACAAAATTTCATGAGAGCTCTTCTAAATTGTTCATTTTTTTTCAACGATGATATTCTTCTACGGCATCTACTTGGAGAAGCTGGTAGGCCAGGAAGATGATTCCAATTCACTCTGTGAATATTAGGCCCAAGAACTGCACGATGTCTTGCATATTGGATCAACAATTGCCTGTTGGAAGATAAACACTGATGTAAAATGGAACTTGTAATGATGAATTAAAAGGAAATCCGGTAAATCTCACAAATGCCAAAAAAATAAATATACATGTTAAATATCTTTCCTCTTACTAATAGCATCATTTCATCACATGTGGAAGACAATTTCCTTCATAGGAGGTACACCCAAAACAAAACAAGTTATTGACAATTCTATTGTGCCACACCTTATAAATTTGATAACTTCAAGGAAATGCTTTTGACATATTGTTCTTATTATCAAAAGGACAGTTTCCTCTTACCTACCATTTGCATCCATCCATAAAAACCTTCTTTGACGCATTGCTGGGGACTTAGATAATGTGTACTTGCTGATTACAGAATTCTGTTTCTTATATTGACTTGATCCTGGCTCTTCTGCAGATTCAATACAATCATCCGCACAATTTGCTGGCAACTGATCATGATGTTGTCCTGATGCAGAAACTTCCTGTTCCTCCATGAATTGGTCAACAATATTAGGTAATCTCATGCTCCCTTGCTCATCCAACTGTTCATTAACTCTCCCTCGCTTCACTGAGCTTGAATCTGATGATCTCTTTCTTTTCATAGAAGGGAGTCTCTTTTTTGGTGCTTGACCCTCATAGGCATTCACAGTACCCTGAAATATATTAAGATGCAGCTGGTGCTTATAATAAGCACGAAGCACCTGCATGAAGTTGACAAGCAATCAGAAAGGAAATTATTTCTTAAGTCACCTTCGAACCACTGGCTGGCTGCAGAATTAAATCAAGCTAAGCAACAAGCTACACACAGGAGAAAGAAAACCACTACAAGCACACTAACCTGTACGCTGATAAGCAGACATTTTCCTGATAGAAGTCCAGAAATGGGGATGGAAAACCTAAAAAGAATAAGACAGACTCAGAGACACTTTTAAGTTCTAATGATCTGTAAAGTCTACTTATAAGAAATGCACATCACCATAGGTTAAATTGCCAAAATAATGGATTAAATGCATGTAGTCCACGCCAGTTAGCACATCATAATCTGGATGTAGTGACTTTTTATTAATTCATAACAGGAGCAACTTCACAAATAAGCAATTAAGCACATACCTCAGGAACTGTGGATCCAGGAAATGCACATACGTCAGCTCTTGGATCAGCAGCAGCATAGCAATACTCCAAAGTCTTCCAATATTCATCGACAGCTTCTCTGTTTGATAGGATAAAATCATGTCTGATTCTTGGGCGAAGATCAAGAGATCTTAAATGTTGCTACCGCTGATAGTGGTTCTTCAATGTACAGTCTAAGTTCCATTACACGCATGAAAGTCTCATGAGGGATTTTGACTTCATCCTCCGAATGCCCATTGCGTATCAACCGAATCAGCTGCACCACAGACCCCACAATGAGGCATGATATAATTGATATATAAAAGCATAAAAGCACATTTATTAAAAAAAAAGGTTTAAACTGAACGCAATTCTGTTGATCAGAGGGGGAAGGACCCACAAGCATGAAAGAAAGAAGCTCTCCCCCAACTGTTCTCAAAGTAGCTCAAGCTGGAGCTGTTAAAAAGAACTTGATTCAATCAAAGACTCAAACTCTCACACCTGAGGTAAGCAAATTAGCATAAGAACAAAAGGAAGATAGAAAAAAGAAGATACCAGAAACTTTACATGATTCATGGACAGCTAAGTCTGATTTTTCACCATGAAGGAGAAGGTTACAAGCCTGTAGTCAGACACAATGGTCATACTCGCAGAATTTGATCATTTATGAAATGTGACAAAGAATTTATACCTTCAACTGTTGTAAAATGTCAATTATCAATGACAGTCTCCCAATTGCATGAGTATCCATCAGGCAGTTGTATTCTTCAACAGGGAGATCAGCCACTCTTGCTCTTTTCAGTCATATGATCAATGTTTTTAGTACTCCCTACAACCTGTAAGAACAGCTCGATTGGCAGACCTTTAATAGCTTCTTCAAGTGAGCAAGATCTGTAAGACCGCTCACATGGACCAGCAAATAAAACATCATCCCATCTGGGGAAACTACTCAGGTAACCCCATAAAAAATTATGGATCAGCTTTGCGCGAACCATTTTAGCCATCACAAAACAATTAGCACACATGGCTTCTATTTTAACATTCTGTTCATTTGGACCTCTATCAATCTGAGTTCTCACTACACCATTCAATACAGGAACTGATTCATTATTCTTCAACTTGGATAATGCCTGAATATGAATTTCTTTCTCAAACAACCTGAGTCTTTCATGAATTTTTTCCATTAGTTCTGGCGGAGAATTTTGAATAGAAGGGTGCAGAACAACAATCTCAGGACTCCTCTTGGTACAGTTTGTGACACCAGGAAGATATATCTCCACACATTTGCAATGCCCTTCTTGCTGAAGCTTGTTTAATATTCGCTGAACAGTCCTCCTGTCCATTACTGTGTGATTGTCCCTCTCAAAACTCACAAGCCACCGATGAAGCTCTTTTTTCAAAAGGAATTTCTCATCCTGCAGGAAAAACAAAGAATCAAAGAACGAGCTTTTAGAAAAGCAAATACGGAAAAAGATAAACAGAATACAAGAGTAAATTTCTTGGTAGGCTTTCAATGGGGTGAATGACAGAGAACACCTGTAACAGTTCAAGTATCCTCTGCTTCCTCAAGGCAGTATCAATAGTTGAAGGTGGATTTCGATGTGCCTGATATGACCCAGAATTAGGTAGCTTCAATGAAGCAGCCTAAGTCTTCATTTCTACAGTCACAAGGTCAAGTTTTGCATTGGAAGAAGTACTTGTTTGCTCGTGGAGAAACTCCGCGCCCTTTTGAGGACAGCGGTGTTCAAGATTAGTTTGACCATTGACAGGGAAGCCATGACATAGTTCAGCATCAATTTCCTTATTTGGTTTTTTAGAGGCTGCAAAATCAACTTCAAAAGTAGAATGGTTATACTCTATAAGGGCTTGAGTAGATCTGTCTCTAACATCATGATTGCCCACATTAAATGTAGAAGTGTTGTTTCCACCAGGGACAATTTCGGATTTATCCAGAAATAGATTTGGCTCCTCGGGATTATAATTCTCAGAAGGCATAACCCAAAATACTTGAGTTTTGTTAAGGTTTTCTCTCTTCAAATGCATACCAAACCTGGAGACCAAATTATGCGACCGGGAATCATTTTTTTTCCTACCAAGTCCACGCCTCTGACACAGCTGTGATACCAATACAATGCACAAGAAAAAATTAACAGCCAGAAGACAAGATGTTTGTAAAGCTACTGTCAAATGAAGCCACAACTATCCATACACCATACAACTATGCGTTAAATAGTCAAAAAATTATAGCAGTAAGTAATAATCATATGTGGAAAGCGATGCTGCCAGCTACAACGGGAAGATAGTAACAACTTCATATGTAAAAACAAAAGTGTAGCACTTCAAAGCTAAGGCTAAATTCATCATTGTGGTAGTGAAAAAACAAATTGAAAAACATTTTTGAGATCTTGTAATAAGTACAAAAGAAGTCACCTTAAAAATGTAAATCTAATGGCACAAGCGACAAAGAATTGATAAGGCAGTGACAGGAATTAAGCTAACCTCAATAATTTTAGCCCCTTCTTCTTTAGCATTAATCATATCATAAATTTGATGGTCAATAGGGAGTTCTACAAGCTGCTCAGTTTGTTGAAGCCTCCTTCCAAACTTCAACTTTTTTACTGGGTGACTGTCATTTCCACATCCCAGAGTTTTCAACAAGCGTAAGCAAGGTAGAACCTGCGAACATGGAAGCATGAGAATCTATCATGTAAGCTCAAGACTCCTTGCACAGGACCATGTAGAATCATAGCTTAAAGGAAGGATGCTTTACCAGACCTTCCCATTCACTGAAGTAACACACTCTTCAACAATGCCGGCATCTTTCAACCTAGCACATACCTAAAAGTACAATGTGAAGTTAAAATTACAATGGGGGAAAAAAAAGAAAAGAAAGAAAGAAATAGCCAACAAATATAACAGTAAACTTACATTTCTCCAACTCCTGTGCCCTGGCGTTCCAGTATAACCAAGAACCTTTTTGATATCTGACACAACAAGTACCTTCAAACAATAAAAAATCAGCAAAATCCAAAAAGTTAAAAGTTGCACTATCTAAAGTACTCGAGAACAAAAATGATCACCTTGTTATCAGCTTCTTCAAGTTTATCACAAACAGCTTTCATTGCAGGTAAAAAATCCTTTATTTGCACATCATCTTCAAAAGTCTCTCCTTCAAATCCATCTTCACCTACATCACTTTGCTCTAAATTCCCATTATCCCCAAGATTCCGTTCTTCCATGGTAATCTCAAGCCTCTGTTGAACACCTAATTGCTTTGCATAACGAGATAGATATATCATATTGGTATGTACGTTGAGACTGTTGTCAGCTTGGTTCTTCTTCACATTAGCCTTTTGTCTTACAACCAAACCTCGGCATTCAAGGTTCCTCACTCTATAAAAAAAGTTCCTCCCTTTAATACCCAACTCCTTAGCTAATTGATCTTGTGCCATTCCTTTTGTTCTGCAGCCATTATTTTCAACCATAAACCACCGTACACTGAGAAATTTATGAAATTTAGGAGCAAGAAAAGCTTACCTGGCAGCGGCGAGCCGTTGAAGGATGTCCCGCTGTCCAGGAAGAAGACCAGTCGAAGAATTATCGTAAACGCCAAAGAAGCAATGTCTTAAATGCTCATTAGCCACAATTTTCAACTTGAGCTTCTCGGCATCTTCAAAACGTTGGATTTCACGGTCGGCAGGGCTTAAAGGCTTGGAGTTTCCAGGGGCAATGAACTGAAGAGAAGGAGCAGATAGAATTTGATTCCACAATGAAGGTTTAAGGTAGTCATCAGTTGTTGGAGTTAGAACAGACCATAGCGAGGAAAGCGAGAGACCGCTTGCGTCACGAATACAGATTTCCTCGAGTGCTGAAGAGATAAGATTCTCCATGGATGCACATGAAATCAAAGTGTTCGGCTGGCGAGAAAACTTGTCTGTAGTTTTCTAGGGAAAATTTTTTTACCGCCGATTCAGAAAGAGAGAGCCAAGAGGATATGAACAGCACAGACAAATTCTGGAATTGTTTGGGAGGAGGGTGTTAATGCGACGTCGTTTACAGAATTAAAATGAACGGCTATGATTGCTATAATCTCGGTTCTAAATAATCCACGTGGCAATCAGCAAAAGGAAAACCTATGCTGCGTCGCAGGCGGTATAGTTAATCATAAAAAATTTCAAAGGATGTCGACGTCGTTTATGAAAAGTTAAGTTTGACAGTTATGATTGATAGAATGGTGGTTTGAGAAAATAATCACCCCGGCAATTGCAAAGAAGAAAACCTACACTGCGTCACAGGCGATATCATAAATAATTAAAAAAATTAAAAGGTATTAATGCGACGTCGTTTATGAGGCTACGATTATTGATTACTAGTTCAAAAATAATCCACGTAGCAATTGCAAAGAAGAAAACTACACTGCGTCACAGGAGATATCAAAAAATAATAAAAATAAAATTTTAAAAATAAAATTAATAGGAAAAAACAGAACCAAATGTACTGCAGCTGAAGTAAACGAGGAGATGAGAGCAGAGGAGAGGAGAGGAGAGGATTAGGACTCGGGGGTAGAAGAGGGAGAAACAAAACACAGACAAAAACGTTGTATTTTGTGTGTTTATGTGTTGTCCTCTCTGTCTATCAATCAAATCTTGTTATATAAAACTCCCTTTTTCTTCTCTCTTATATCTATCTATCTACTCCATTTCATGATTTCTGAGCCTCTGTTTTAATTCACACGAAGACCCTTTTTAATTCCTTCCTCCATTCACCCTTCGACTCATTTTCTCGAAAAAATTTCCCAGTTTTATCGAGAACGTTTGAATCTTTTTCCCATTATCCATCCTTTTCCTGATTAAAAATGTTCCATTTTTTCTTCAAGGTAAGACAATGGGAGCTGCTCTGCAGATGATAGATTTTCTTATTTCATGTTTTTTATAGCGTTTTCTGAGTCGTTTGACTTCATGGGTAAGTCTTGTTTTTCTTTTCTTTTCTATACTGTTCTTTTCTTTTTTTCGTTCTCTTTCTCTCTTTCTCTCTCTCTCTGCGCCCCACCCTGCCCCAACCCCTATAACTGGTTTATTAAGTATATTGAATTTATGGGGTGTTTTAAATTTCTATGATAGAATGACAATTTTGTGATTATCCAAGATGAGCAATGTGAAGATGAAAATTTGTTGATTTTTCTTGTCATTTTTTTATTTTTTGAGTAATTAATGAGCTTTTCTTTTCTTTTCTTTTCTTTTTTTCATTAAGTTTGCTAAGAAGTTATTCTTTTGTTTAATACGAATACAAAAGATTTTGCTTATGGGTTTGTGTTTATTTCTTAGAAAGCTTCATATGCTAATAAAAAACCTTTGCTTTTGTTTTTCCCCTTTGAGAAACAAATATGGATCTTCTCTTCAGCCAATTATGGTACTGGTATCACCAATTTGATTCATTTTCTTCTTTTTTATCCCTATCGTTCAAAGTTGACCCATTGTAATGTTTTGTTGTTTTCTTTTGGGAATATTTTTCTTATGCGTTCTGTGATTGACTGGATGATTTTTGGGAATTTCAGGGTGGGTATTATTCTCCACTAAAAATCTTTAACTTGGGATTGGGTTTTTTTGAAAAAAAGTTCCTTTCTGTGTGAAAAGGGGTGTGCCCATTTTCTTTTTAATGTCATAAAGCAATCTATATACTTCTTTCTTTCCCTCCCTTTTTTTTCCTCTGTTAATCACATTGTCTTGGACCCCCAAATGTATCAAAAATTCTCAGCTCAACTAAGTTCGACTATTGGATTAGATTAGGCTCCACTGAATGGATGGTTTTTGGATGGATGATGAAAGTTTTAAATTAGAAATTTTAGTTTCCTTCTCATATTTTCTTCCTAGCCAAACATAGGCTAAATGATTTCTTGGGTTTTCTGAGCCACAGTTTTTTATTGTAAAAGCACAAAGAGATAAGATAAAATATTTGGGTTTTCGAAAGCTCATATTAGTAAAGCTTGCCTATTGATTTCACCCACCATTTTTTCTTATTTGGTGTATAACCCAATTATTCTTGATTCAGGAAAAGGACTAGGTTTGAGTGACTGAAGTGAAGCTGAAATGGAAGGTGATTTATTTTCTGGCATAGGCAATGAAACCCAAATAGATGGCAAGGTTTTGCAAACAGTTCAGAAGAGTTTTATGCAAGTTCAAGACATTCTAGATCAAAACAGGTTGCTAATCAATGAAATAAACCAAAATCACGAGTCGAAGATTCCTGATAACCTGACACGAAACGTGGGGTTGATTAGAGAGCTAAACAATAACATTAGAAGGGTGGTTGATCTCTATTCTGATCTTTCAAGTAATTTCACCAGGTCAATGGAAGCTTCATCAGAAGGGGAATCAAGTGGAATTTTGAAGTCTAATGGAAAGGGAAATCAAAAGAGAATTAGATCCGGGTAATTAATCCATCAAGCTTTCATACAGATTCTGTACTTTCTTTCATGGTAGAATAAGAAAGTATTTAGATATTGAAGGAAAAGAACAAACTTGATTAACTTTTGTTGATGAGTGAGGTGTCTGAGGCGTTAAAGCTATGAGTATATCCATTGGAGGAACAATTTTAACAGATTTGTAAGTTTGTGTAACTTTATCATCTTGTTGAATGAGATATGCTTCCACTATTGCATCTTCTACATTGAGGACCATTTGATTTCATAGAATTTATGCTATCTTTTTTACCTTTCTTTTTATGTCTTAAGATTTTATTCATCATTTCTTGGTATCTGATATTTCTTTTCTGATATGCTTGATTTGTTAATGGATGCACTGTAGATAGGCTTTATCATCTGTACTTTATGTGATATATAGAAATTGTATAATGATTCAAGCTTGATCTCCTAACTGTCATTTTGTAGAGAAAATCTGAAACATGTAAAGACCACTTTATCTTTTAGGTTGTTAGATATGGCCAAAGATTATTTTATCTCTTAGTTTATTATCATCATCATCATTATCACCATTTTTCTGATGATATCTCATTATCTGCTTTTGATGGAGACTTTCAACAAGCCACTTTATTCTTTTTCCTATGTTTGTCAAAAGATTCCTCATGATGTCTGCGTCCTATATGAAAATTACTGTGAAGGTTTGATATATTTTTTGAAGCTCTTGTGTTGTTAATTCTCTCTGCCTTTTTTGCCTGTGTGAGGAAGTGGGAACAGAACATGCATTTCTATTGTGGCCTTGAGAATTATTGGCCTTTTTTATCTGAAGATGCTTTAGGACAATTGGTGAAAGCAGCTATGTTTAGCAGTACTGTGCAGGTTTTTAAACTGAATGGTTTGAGGCAGGTTCAACGGTTTGAAATAAATAGCTGATCAAAATGGAATTGAGTTCTTGAAATAGATTTGGGTATCACCAGTCAAGCGGATTGGAATTCATTTCTCATATAAACGACGTTTTCTTTAAAATATTATACTCAATCAAATTGTCATAATTCAAAAATATATATATTGATAAAAAATATATATAATTTCGGTCAAATTTAATGTGATATTTTCAATGTTTGAGTGTATGTAATCTGGTTAAAATATATTCTAAATTCAACAGAACTATTTAACCCTAATATTTAGTAATGTATTTTTCATTTTGCATTAAGCACCTCAAGCTTAGAATCAATGCTTGATTATTATTTTGACTATTATTTTCTTCCAATTAATGGAAATCTCTCTGTTGTTAGTTATCATAAATATTAATTTAGCAAAAGAAAGAAGGTGCTACCTTGTAAGTACTTTAATGAGTAAGAGAATTATGGAAGAGAACAAGGCCCCACTTAACTTTTTCTTGTGGGGTGGAACTAATTAAACTTTTTCCTTGTCCCTTGATTAGGTTCTTTTCTTCTCTCAATTATAATCTGATATTCCCCTTTCAACTTTTAAGATATTTAATTCTGCAATAGCCTTTCATAATTTTTTTTTTTTATTTTAACGTTGTCATTACAGTTCATTTCTCCACAAACAATGATAGAAAAAGACAATTAGATCAAGAAAGTGCTTTCTTGTGGAGCCGGTAACTTCTGCATTTTCTTATGTTATTCCTGGAACTACTCATTTGTTTTCTTTATCCAGATAAACAAGTTAGTGGTTGCCGTAGTAAAATCAATATTTTAGTTCTTTTTATGTTGATTTTGGCATTTTGATGATATAGTCATTTCCCTAATTATTGATACTGCTCGAGTGAGTGACTTTGCTCTGGTTAAGCGCCACCAGTTATTTATTTTTTAGAGTATATATAAAAATGACTCTCAACTATTTGTGATAATGCATATTGAATTTTAAATTTTTTTATTCAAATGTATGTTTTTTATCAAAATTAATTCATTCTCAACCCCCACATAACGAAATAACAAATGATCCATGCTTGATTCACGTTTAGTGGCGAAACTAAAGGGGTCTATAGGAGGGGCTTTCTAGCTGTGGCTGCTTGCTGCCTCCATGGGAGCCCCCAGCAGAGGTGACTAAAGCGAAAGATTGAATACAATATTTTTCAACCTCTCACTCGAGTTTAATTTTTTTTAATTAGCCTTGGTGAAACTTCATCGAGACTGATATAAAAAAAATTATACTTGCTGGTGAAGAATTCTTCACTAGTCGAGCCAGCCAGCAGAGAGCGAGAGAGGGAGCGACAGGCACAGGCGAGCGGAGGAGCAACGACGACCACCATTCGCCCGACCGCCCACACCTTCATCGGACTGAATTTTCACTGGCCTAGGTATTTATACCTCAAATATATATTTTTTCATTTTATTGTCTTTAGTTTTAGTTAAAAAATTGAAATGAATTCGGAATTTTTTTTAAAAAAATTAGAATTTAGATGAATTTTTAGAAATTAAACTATAATAGATTATTTTAATTGTTGTTTGTTGATTTATATTGTGATTAAATTGATGATGATAATAAATGATTTGTTTAGATTTTTTGTAAGTATATATTGTTTGTAATTTGGGGGTTTTTATAGAAAAATATGATAGAGTTTAATTTATTAGAAATTAAGTATATTAATTTATTTTAATTGTTGATTTTCGGTGTTGTGATTAATTTTATGATGATGAATGATTTGTTTAGGGTTGTATTTTTTAGGGTTTTTTTTAGAAAAATCATAGGGAAATGGTTTGATTAAGTTAAATTGAAATTTTGAATATAAATTAAAAGGTAAATATATTAAGTTTAATTAAAATATTGAATATAATTAAAAATTGATTATAAATTATAAATTAAAAAAAGATAAACTAAGCTCTAAATTTAATATAAGTTAATTATATTTTGAATATAAAATAATCATAAATTATTTATAAATTAAATATAAACTAATTAATAAATATAAATTAAATATAAACTAATAAATATATTAAATATTCAATTTTATTCGAAATTCATCTGTAATTTTTTTTTCTTGGTAATTTTGTTCTCCCTCTTTAAAAAGTTTCTGATTCTGCCACTATCCACGTCGTATGCCATTACTGAATAAGTGGGTTTTATGAAACTAACTCATTAATTATAAATTGTCATATGTTATTTAGATATGAGCAAATAGTTTAATCTCGATCGATCTGACCGTTAATCCAATTAATTCGATTGACTATATTGATTTAAACCGACTGAATTGATTTATTTTAATTCATATATTTATTAATAAAGTTGATCAAATTAGAAAAATCAACTGACTCAATCGAATTGACCAAAAATAGTTAATTTCAAAAAATAATTTTTTTTGACTAATTAATAGTAATTAGTTGGCTAACTCCTAAAACCCATCAATCTGACCGAAGTTCTTCTCTAATGTTATCCCATTAGGCCGCAAATAGTTAAGAGCTACATTTATACCTTTTCTCGGGCACTGGAGAAGATGACTCAAATTTAGTTGCATGAGCAAATTAGAAATGATATTTGCTCTGGTTGCAAACCTACTCATGATGAGATGATTGGAAAAATGTCAAATTTTTTAAAGGATCAATAATGCATCCACTCTAATGTGACATACAGACAGATCTTATAGGCATGAAAAATAAAAGGCCTGAACATCTGATGTAATTCTATTTCAGCAGTATTCACCAATTTCTTGGCCAAAAGATAAAAATAGGAAAATTTTGAAAAGATAGTAAGCTTTGTTTTCTTCTATTGAAATCTTGAAAAGGAAGAAAACAGTGACGGCAAATGTGGTGAGGGAATCTCAAGGGGGTTATGAAAAGGATGGAGCTGAAAATTTTTGTTTTTTTTTTTTAAGAAAAAAAAAATGAGATGCACCTCCACATGAAGTGTGGGTAGGAGAATCAGACAATATAAAAGTTTATCAGATTGTGTTTCCGTACTCTGATGTCTGTTTTTACTGTGTGTTGTGTTCTTAGTGATGATAATAATGATTTGTCTTTTGATCATTATTGAAGGAATAGTAGTAACCCTATATTTTAATTTAAATGTCCTTTTAAAATATTTTTCTCACATTAAAAACTAATTAGATATTTAATTTGATAATGTTGAAAATTAAATATTTAAAAAAAATTAAAACTCTAAAATAACATTTAAATTGAAACAGAAGGAAATATAGCTGTGACGAGTCTATTGAATACAAAAAATTGCAGAATTTACATATTAAGAAAAATATTTTTTATTTTTAATTTTTTAAGAGAGAAGAATCAAAGTATAAAAAAATAAAAAATAAAAATAAAAAACAGTTTGAATTGAAATTTTCTAAAACTAAAAAATTATTTTTAAATTTTTCACAGTTAATCAGTAACTTAAAAAACACTGCAAAATTTTCTAGGGGCAATATTTCTCACCCACATTGTGCTGCAATCATGCTGGTCATTTCTCTCCTCTCCATAACCAGCCATTACTGAACTCTCAATAATTGGCCTTCTACTTTTCATCAATGATGTATATATTACCCAAATTGAGAATATAAATCCTTGTCTGTGATTATTTATTTATTTATTTATTCTTTTTATTAGATTTCTCACAGAGAAAGTACTTGATGCCTGATAAAATATGTTTTTCTGACATTCAATCTCAGATTGAGCTCAAAAAAAAAATTTTCAATTTCAGAAATTATTGAACTTTTTTACTATTGAATCTGAAAACAATACTGGCTTACTGTAAAGCTTAAGAGTGTGGGTTATAGTTTGAATCATGAAATCAGAAACTTCCTCCAATAAAACAAATGGCAAATGCACCTAATAGGATAAAAAATGTTTTAAGTTTGTTTCATTGTTAAATACAAAGATTTAATGTAAAAACAAAGGTATTTGTACCACTTACTCTTGCATAATTGAATTCTGAAAGCAACACCAATCAATCACAAATGAAAAAAATAAAATATAAAATATGAAAAAGGCCATGCCTTATGTGCTTTCTCTGGAAACTTCTAGGTAGGGAGGTATAGTAAAATTATATATTATTTACATATGCAGCCTTACAATATTAAATACAGCAGTTTATTGTGCTACAAATTACAGGAAAATATTATATATTGTGCTACATATTACAGAGAGATATTATAGGTATTTAAATATAGTACTTAATCTATGGTGGGATATCAATTGGACTAGGTCTCATCGCTATCATCTCACTGCAAGTTGAGCGGGGCTTGGACCGCCAACTTATCCCGAAGTAACTGAAATCTGGTCTTGGACACCAGCTTAGTGAAGAGATCATCAATCTGATCAACAGAAATGATGTACTAAACACTGAGTTATTTGGTTGCCACACGTTCTCGGACAAAATGAAAATCAATCTCAAGGTGCTTTGTTCGGTTATGAAAAATAGGATTTATTGTCAAGTAAGTGGCACTAAGATTGTCACACCACAAAAGAGAGACCTGTGTAACAGAGAATCCAATCTCATGGAGTAAAGATTGTAACCACATGAGTTTTGAAGCAGCAGTGGCAAGCGCTCGATATTCAGCCTCAGTGGAAGATCGAGAAATAGTATGATGCTTACTAGCAGACCGGGAAACAAGATTGGACTCTAAATAAATCACAAAACCACTGGTAGACCACCAATCATCAGGAGAGCCACCCCAGTCAGCATCCAAATAACTCTGAAGACAAAATTCCATATTGCACCTAAGAAATAATCCATGTCGTCTGGTTTGCTGAAGGTAGCGCAAAATGCGCTTCACACTAGTCCAATGAGCAAGTGTGGGGTTATGCATAAATTGGGCCACTCTACTAACTGCAAAATTGTTGTCTGGTCTTGTGAAAGTCAAATACTGAAGAGATCCAACTGTTTGTCGATATAGAGTAGGATCAGGAAAACACTCACTGCCATTCTAACTGAGTTTATTTGAGGCGTGCATAGGGGAGGAAATGACAGTGCAAGAAGCCATATTATGGTCTGAAAAAGACCATCAATATACTTAGGTTGTGAGAGTAACAATCCATCATTAGTCCAATCAACCTGAAGTCCCAAAAAGTAGTGTAACTTACCCAAGTTGCGAATAGGAAATCGTTGACTAAGATATTGCAAAACATCATCGATGGCCGTAGGCCTAGAATCAGGAAAAATCATATCGTCAACATATACGAGACAAAAGAGGCGAAGACCACCATATTTGAGATAGAATAAAGAAGTGTTTGTCTTAGAAGCATGAAAACCATATGTTAATAAGGCATCAGTAAAACATTTATTCCACATATGAGGGGCTTGCTTGAGGCCATAAATAGACTTCTTCAGAGCACACACATGATTTGGTCATTCAGGATCAACAAATCCTTGAGGTTGAGTCATAAACACCTTGTCATCAAGAGGCCCATGTAAGAAAGCATTCGAGACATCCACTTGAATACACTTCCAATCAAGGGATACTGCTAGACTTAAGAGTAGGCGAATAGTAGCTGGTTTAACCACCGGACTGAATGTATCAGAATAGTCAAGACCAGGCCTTTGGTGAAACCACTTAGCAACCAACCTGGATTTCTGCCTCTCAACAGACCCATCAGCATTGAACTTAGTCCGATAAATCCACTTACAACCAATAACATTTTGAGCACTCTCAAATGGCACTAATTCCCAGGTACCATTAGCCATTACAGCATTATATTCTACCTCTATAAACCTGCGCCAGTTTGGATTCTTTGCTGCCTCAGTATATGAAATAGGGTCAAGTGAAGAGGGTAAATGTGTGGTGACAAAGACTCGTGGTTTACGAATCCCTGATTTAGACCGTGTTTGTATTGGGTGAGTGATGATGTTAATGGGTTGAGAAGCTGGAGGGGGAAGGGGCTCAGCTAGTGGGAGTTGGTCAAAAGGTTGAAGATCAACCATTGTTGAAATAGTCGGCTCACATTGTGAGGAGGAGAGAGGTAATGATGTGCCATGGGAGGTAGTGGGAGGAGAAGAGGGTAAGACGGTGTGGGCAGTGATAGTGGCAGGTTCAACATTAGAAGGTAATGTGGGTATGGGTGAGATAGGAGTGACCATAAAGAGAGGTGGAGGGGAAGGGTATGATGGAGGGGTGGAGGCAGAAGGTGTTTGATATGGGAACTTAGTTCATCAAAGATGACATGGTGGGAGACATAGATTTTTCTAGTCTTAGGGTCAAAGCAGCGATATCCTTTATGGTGAGGACTGTAACCTAAGAATGCACATAGTTGAGAACGTGGCTCCAATTTGGACTTCACAGAAAGCCTTAGCCAATGATAACATAGGCATCCAAAAGTGCAAAATTGAGCGTAGTCTGGTGCAACGTGAAAGAGTTTTTGAAACGAAGACTGAGAAGAGAGTGAAGCCATTGGTAGGCGATTAATAATATATACAGCGGTATGAAAAGCTGAATTCCAATGAAATAAAGGCATATTAGCTTGATGTAAAAGACTGCGGCCCATTTCAATAATATAACGATGCTTACGTTCGGCCTGACCATTTTGTTCAGGCGTGTGGGGACATGAACGCCTATGAATAATACCATGCATGGACAAGTAAGAAGAGAGCTTTTGATACTCTCCGCCCCAATCAGATTGTAATTGCTTAATAAGTCTATCAAAAATTTTCTCAACCATAGTCCGAAACTGAATAAACACATTTGTCACTTTAGATTTAAAACGAATAAAATAAATCTAACTAAATTTGGAAAAGTCATCAAAAAACACTGCATAATAAAGAGAACCATCCAAGGCTGCAATATTAGTTGGACCAGTGTGTACCAATTCCAGTGGTGACATAGTTTGAGTGACATAGAAAAAGGTAATTTATGAGCCTTGCTAACCGAAGAAGCCTCACAAGAAGAGGCAACTTTATTGTTGCTAAAAGGAATTTTATTATGTTGAATAGTGCACAGCACAGTGGAAAAACGTTGCATGTCCTAATCGAGCATGCCAAGTAATCAGAGAAGCAGTACAGGCTTTGGGTGAAACAACTAAATCAGACGGCATCTGCATCCAATAAAGGTCGTCCCTACTGTTGCCTTGAGTCACTATATTTCGGGTCTTCAAATCCTTCACAATCACAGAATCATGAAAAAATTCGACAAATACATCATTAGATTTAGTCAACGAACTAACAGATAACAATTAAGATGTAGATGTAGGAACATGTAAAATATTGTGCAAGGCAAGAAACTTAGAACCAAAATTAAAATGAGAACTGCCAATATGTTTAATAGGTAGAATGGAGCCATTACTAACCGTCACCTCTTCGGGGCCATGATATTCACTATGCAAGGATAAATTACTGAGATCAGAGGTGATGTGATGAGTGGAGCCAGAATCTAAAACCCAATTTTTAGAGGTCTAAACTGTATGATGAGCAACAGGAGAAGGACCTTTGAATGCAGATGGTGACGGGCACACCTTAGTAACATGACCACGTCCTCCACAGGTATAACAAACAACCTTATAACTGGAATTATAAGTACCAGAAACATAACCAAAAAAAGACGATTGACCAGAGTTAAAAGGCTGAGAAGAAACACGCCCACGCCCTCGGCTAGTGTTGAATCTACCACGGCCTCTACTCCTACCGCTGGAACCAAAAACATAATAATGAACTGATGGGGTCGGAAGAAGACCATCGCCCAAGCCATCCAACTGCATTTGTCGTTCTTCACTCAAGAATAAACCAAGGAAATCATCAAAAGCGACATTCTCCAAACGTGCTTCCAAGCTACGTACAAAAGGCCTATAGGCCGAACCAAGTCCCTGAAGAGCAAAATCAACAAGATCTTTTTTCTGAAACAATGTGATTAAGAGAGGCAAGATTATCAGAAAGTGACTTAGCCCGCTGCATATAAGTGGTAATGTTATTATTTCCACGTTTGAGGTTGAACAATTGAGTCTTGAGTTCCCTAATCTGAGATTTGGAACCGCTAGCATAGGCCGTGACCAGTTTGTCATAAGCCTCCTTAACCATTTTAGCTGACACAATTTGGGGGAGAAGAGATTCAGAGACAGAAGAAATTATTCATGAGAGTACCAAGCTGCAAATTCGGGATTAACATTGCCATCGGCAGTACGCTGAGATGGAGGAAAAGAATCATCTTCAATATGAGATCCAAGTTGGCATTCACGTAGCAGAGGGAGGAGCTATGTGTGCCACAACAGAAAATTGGAGGATGTAAGTTTGATCGAAAGCTGGTTGAACACATTAGGAAGGGAGGGGGATATCGACTTGTCCATGGCAGAGAAGAAAGTAAGAACGAAGAAAAAAAATGGGTTTTTTTTTATGTCTAATTGTACTGCTCTGATACCATAAAGGGAAGTATAGTAAAATTATATATTATTCACATATGCATCTTCACAATATTAAATACAGCAGTTTGTTGTGCTACAGATTACAGGGAGATATTGTTTGTTGTGCTACATATTACAGGGAGATATTGTAGGTATTTAAATATAGTATTTGACCTGTGGTGGGATATCAATTGGACTGGGTCTTATCGCTATCACTAGGAAGCTACTGATCTGCGTTTTCCATCAATCTGCTTAAACGCTCTTTCCAATTTGAAACCTTCTCATCTCCATTGACCACCTGTTATTTATCCAACAAAATCGACAATATTAAAGAAAATAAAACTTGACAAGGTCAAACTGCATAAACAAGGTTTTATTTTGGATGTTTCATTGACAAACATTATCACTATCATATTAATAATTACAGCTTCTTAAAAAACAGTAAAATAATTCATAGCTTCTTTAAGCTATGAATCAAGCCAACAAATGAAATTGAAAATAAAATACAATGGCCATATTCTACGTTGACTTTAATTAAGGATAACCTAGAGAAATCAGCATACATTTCACACTTGGATGTTCTTATTTTGCCATGGCCACTGGCAATATCCCTTTCACTTCAGTGAAACAACAACAAAGAAAAGAGTTGCTCACACATGCCAAAGGCAAAATAGGTATGAAATAGTCACCAACCTCAAGGATGAATCCTGCTTGTGGGACTACATCAAGAGCTTCGATGCAAATGAAGGCAGCATCTTCTTTGCTAAGATTTCCCTTCTCAGCACAACCCTGTCATGAACTGTTTAATTGCCTAACCACATTCGCTATCCAGGAAATTTATGCTCATTAAATCAACCAACATGCTTCGGTATCATTAAAATAAGTACTTGGTTTCATCTGACAGTTAAATAGGGAAGGGAGCACCTAAGAACAATTTGGGAGCCAGCTGCTACATAGAACAAACAATATTATTCGTTGCCATGTATCTTTTTCCTCCCCTAGAATTTTCTTAGTTATACCAACAAGTTCTGCCTCCTTGGTCATTACCATGCATCTGTGTTAGCATCATGAAAGGGTATCTTTTTTTGTGTGTCAACTAAAGAATATCATAAAAATACCTTTTCAAAGTTGAAACCTTGTGTTCCACCAGGAGTACTTTGTAGCATGCCAACTCTAATGATGGTGTGAGGAATGCCTGAGGCTATGAGTGTTGATTCATCTTGTTCGGCCAATTTTGCTGCATTGTTTTTCATGATAGCTTGAATGCCACTGCTACCTCTATAAACAGACAACTGCAACCTTATTAATCCGAAAAAGTGTACCAATTGCAATTGCTTTATTGCCCGTAAATTAAAAAAGGCAAGATAGCTACCTGAGACAATAGTATTACATGTTTTACACCTCTGAAGCTTCCAATAACAGACAGGAAGCCTTCCTGTGAAGAAGAAAAGGATGAAATAGCTGAAAATTTATGCCCAAGAAGACCATTACAAGGAATGCCTTTGAACAAAAAAGCATCTTTAAGAGAACAGGTTTTATCGAATAAACTTTTGAAGCATGATAGTCACAACTTCCTATTTTATAAATAGAAAAGTATCCCAGCTTGTTATTTTTGAAAATTTTGCAAATAATTTTTTTTTATTCTTAACCAAACAGATTTTACATATAAATGATAACGACATTTGTATTTGCAGTCTTCTGCTTAGTGGACATGCCTGCAACTGCAAGCATGTCTGTACAAGTCAACAACAAGCACTAGGATAATTATTTGTGTTCCAGTTCCTTATTTCTTGTGCTCATTCAATGTGATATCTCATTACAATAATAAATTTTGACACTTCAACCATATAGACGAGCCTGACAGCCAATCACTAAAGATTCCAGTATTTCCAGAAATTTAGCACATTCCTGAAGTTAAAAAATAAGGTAATATTATATATCCTAAGATTCAAGGTCCTTTAGTCACTGAGACAGTTGTGCTCCAGGTCAGCCTATCGAGCCTTCTTAATTTCACTTTTGATATTCCATTCACTATAGCATTTCCTCCTTCAATAAGGCATCTTATATAAATGGCTAAATCATCATTAGAACAGAAACCCATCAAATTCCTAATTGAATTTCACTTTTTGCAATCAGACAGTCTAGAACTAAGCAAGGATTACACTATGAACTGCAACTAGATAAAAAGTATAGTTTATTGATGCAATCATGAACAAGCGTAGGTAAGTGAAAAATTAAGAGTCATTATACATTCATTAACATGAAAACTAATATTTATGGTTGGAGGACAGTCAATAACAAGAACAAGTAGTTAATAGCTGGAGTTTATGGTTGGTATATAACTAAATCTTGTAAGAAAATAATTTGATGTGTCAAATATATAATTATATTATTGGTGCAACTAAACATATGCAAGTGCTTAGAATGGAAAAATCATATTGATCTCAGGAATACATACATTTGGGCATATAACTGCACGAACACCTCTGAATGCTTTCTTTAGGAATACGTTGCTACGTGCATCTCCAACCATTGACTTTGCAGAAAAAAACATTAAAAACAATTTTAGCATATTGCAATAGATAAACCTAAGGAAAAGCAGCTTTGTCAAGAAGATATGCCAAACATAGAAAGTAATAATTTCATGGACTTTATACATGCACACACCTCAACATATGTTCCAAAAGCTTCCATTGCTATCCGCTTGTCTTTCACCAATGCTTTAACTCGTGCTCGTTTGACAATCAAAGATAATATTATCATCTACATAAGCTAGAACCACAAAGTTCAGACTAAAGCAATTAACATTTGTTCAACCATATGCCAAAAAAACAACTTGATTAGCCCCTCAAAAATTTTGAGGTTTGAGATATAAAAGACAGAAGCCATCTAGTTTTTGGAAGTAATACATTCTAAACCACAGGTCCATAGCCATAGGCTACAGAGCATATGTCTCTCATTGACCAAAGTGGAAAAATGGATCATTAGAAGTGAAAAACAAAACACACACCTGACCAATCTCACTATCTCCATCTGTGACTAGAATTGTATCCCTTACTTCCTCTTCTTCTGCAAGGAAGGCAATTTTAAACACGTAGAAAACCAAAAAATCCAAACATATAAAAATCCACAAATTAATACATCAAATTACCAGAAAATTCATCTTCTTCTTCTGTAGCAGGTCCATCTTTTGGAAGAAGATCAGGTGCCCCGTACCATTTTCTCAATTTGGGACCGCCTAAAATTGAACAGGCAAACAAACACTCATTAACCTTAAATTGAGAATTTCACTTCGATTTGGTTAAAGATTATGGAACCGTGAATAGTACCTTCAATGTAGTCAAGAATTTGATCCACGAAGCTTATTTTCTTCTTGGCCGAGCAGCGAACAAGAGCGCGAGAGCGAGCGCGATCTTTAGTGGCGTAGAAGATGGAACACTGATTCAGTGGTTCACATGGATTTTTAGAAGGGAAAGATAGAAAAGCTTGGCAAAGAAGAGTTGAAGGAACCACGACCGCCATTAATGGACTCTGTGGACCTTTCGCGGCTTTTTTATTCTTTCAGAATTGGATAACCATATTATGGATTATGTACCAAATGGCATCCAAAGGAAACGACCGACGCAGCCACGAAATTTCATACTGTCGTTTTGTCCGACGACAAATCGTCGTTGAGATTTTCCATGAGAAAAACAGCCGTAAAACGACGACGCTTTATTGCATCGGCTTAAAGAACGCGGAGTTGAGCTGCTCCAACTGGACTGCAAATTCTAATTAAATTCAGAATTAGACTATCATAATATCAGCTCCAATCATTTTTAAGCCTTATTGACTATTGAAATTTTATATAATTTTAAATATTATTTTATTCTATATATAATAAATTATTAATTCGATTTTGAACTCGAATATATTAGAGTTAATTTGAACTTAATTTCAATATATTAATAAAAAGATGAATATAACTTTTAATGGGTTTTTTTAACAGACTTTTAATGGTAATTTAGTTTAATTAAATTGTGTTTGAATAATTTGAGTATCCAATTGAATTGAATTTAAATTTTGAAATTTAAATAATTAGTGATTTAAACTTATTTTAAATCATTTAAATATATAACTATTTATCTATTATAATTTTCATTTTTCATATTATATTTTTTTAATTGATTCGTTGACTATTCTTGATTCATACAGGCATTGATGATTGCTATTTGTCAATGTAATTTTCATCTTATTTTCAATTGGAATTATATATATAATTTTATTTTTATTTAATTAAATTAATCAAATAATTTTTATGATAATTTAGCTGCTATGGATACCCATGACCAAAATTCAGCAAGGATTTGTTGGGATTGATGGTTATTATTAGTTGTGAAATTTGGAATTTTTTTAAATGATTATACATTTAAATTTGATTTTAAGTATAACATTATAAAAATAAATATTATGTAAAAATTGAGTTGTTTATTCTATAAAAAAAATTGAGATGTTTAATTATTTTAAATAATGAAATATTCAAGTGAGTCCTAAAACTAAATTTATTAAAATAGTAAACTAAAAATTATATAAGTTCGAGTTTAGAAATGTATACATTTATAATTTTGAATATAAAAATTACAATGAAAACACCATATATATATTTATTTATTTATTTATATCTAACATATTCTAAATTTGCTTTAGTCACAAAGTTTGAGTATAATATCATAATCTAAAAAATCAACTAATTGAATTAAACAAGACTAATTATATCGAAAATTCATCAATGGATTATAATCACCAATTTGATATTTAATATATAATTTAAAGGAATTATTTATTATAATATAAAACAAAATTATGTGATTAATTGTAAATTAATGGTTAAAAAGCCTATATTACTCTCACTTATAACTCAAATTCACATGAAAAATACCTAAAAAAATATTTTTAAAAATACTTATTATTATTTTTTTAAACATTTATTTTTTAATTTTCAAGTTAAAAAATACTTTATTTTAAGTGTATATATATATATTAATGTACTAAAAATATATCATATTTTCAAAAATATATGAATATTGTAGTGGTGAAATCAGGAATTAGATGTAATAGAACAAATTTTAAAAAAATGCAAGTGAATTAAAGAAAAAATTAAATATTTAATATTATAATAAAATTTAGATTTTTTTATAAATGTGTATAAAAAAATCTATCAAAATTTTATATTATTTATTAAATTTTAAAAATTTATTAATTTTTTTACAAGTTTTTTATTATAATTTTTGAATCTTTTTAATTGATTTATAAAATTTTATTAAAATTCAAAAAATTAATATATAAAAATATTAATATATAATTTTATATATATAACTCAAAATGATATATTAAAAGTATATACTTTTTTTAAAAAAGGTATAATTTTATATATATATAATTTGAATTTTATATAATTTATATATATTTTTATAATTTAAAAGTATATAATTTTATAATATATTAAAAGGATATAAAATTATTAATTATAAAATATTTTATATAATTTTATAAAATAAAATAAAATTATATATATGTTCATAATTGTATATATATATATATAGGGGTTCAATGACACCCCCTAAATTTGCCCATTAATATTGATGGCGAGCCGATCCTTATGGATAGTCCTAGCTCCTATAGATCGAATTTGAGTACAATTGCTGCTGCTATTCTTATACCTGTAAGATAAGAGAGAATAAAGACCAAGCTCTCTGAAGAAGACTCCGATGTCTAAGTCAGAGATTAGTCTGTCTAAATGTAAAGAGAGTAAGAATTGAGATAAGAGAGCTCCCTTACCTGTGGGAGGTGACCCATATTTATAGTTGGATAGGGAGACAATACTTGGGGCCCAGTCAGAGTAATTCGTGGGTGTGTTGATTAAATGTCAGCCAAACATATAGAGTTAGGTGGGACTATGAGTGTCCGGAATAGAATTCTACCATACTACTGAGAGACATGTCATAAGAATGACCGGACAAAGAACTCGGTGGAAGACTTTGAGAGTAGTGGAACAACAGTCGGTACACGACTTAAAAGAGAGAAGCTCAGTTTGTCTGACTAGTGCAAAGTTTCAAAGCTAGAGAGATCGGTTTCATAGGTTAGTGTTAAGTTTATGTTGTTCAGTTTTGCATTGGAATTGTAGTAGCAAGATGGTACGAGCAATAGCGAGTTCGACTCTACCAGGAGAGGTAAGAGAGCAGGGCTCTCCAAGTGTTATGGGTGAGGGGACCTGTCACACCCCATTTTTAGAAGTGTAACGGTCCTAGGGTCCAGGTAGGCTTAAGGCCACCGGGCACCACGTAGAACCCAATTAATTTATGAATTTATACAAATTAATTATTAAACTAGTAAATTATAAATTTATTTTAAAACTTTATTATTTACTCATAATAACACATGTATTTTTTTTTATATTATACATTATTTACAAATATTTTTTTTATTTATTACATTATGGTTTATTTCCATAATTTATCAAGCTATTCACAATATTACTATGGAGCAACTAGAGTATAGCACAAACATTATTACTTAATTACATATGATAGTATTGACTAATTACATTATTCTCAAGCTTCTTGCTGGAAGAAGAAATCAAGAAGCTGATGGTCCTGGGTCACCTCTACCTGAAACCATAGACGATGGGGTGAGTCGTCAACTCAGTGAAATTATAGTGTCACAAGGGTAGGATATGCAATAACAATATTTCAGGGTTCAAAGATAATAAATAAATAAATAAGGCGGCTGCACAATAAAGGTATAACAATAAAATTTAATCCACAAGAAAGACCCACAATAATTGGACCAAAATCACAAAAGCAAATTATATAATATGACAGATAACACATAGCAATAACACTGAAAACAATATATCATTATTCCAATGCTATCACACATCACATTCACATAAGGGTAGCTTCTACCCTACAAATCACAAACTTCTATGTGCACATAGCCTGATGGTATAGCCCCCATCAAGTTGGGATTCTGTCATATTGGTTAATCAAATGGCTTGGTATGATCACATAGGCCAAGAGGCCACATTGATTTTCACAATTCACAAATACAGAATCACAAACAATAAATGATATCATATGGCTTAAATATCAACAATGGTTAAATTTTCATCAAATAATTCTAAAAGTGACAAAGCAAGGGTTGGACACTATAACTCACCTTGAATATGCAAATTTGATTCCTCTAAGTTATTGATAATAATTGATTGATTTGATGGCAATACCCGACCTACATTCACATCCACATATAAATCACACATTTAGGTTTATTTTGTTTAATTTATCATTTTTTTGTCTTAATTATTTATTAGGAACCTATGCCCTGTTTTAATATCTTAATATGTCCTAAAATTTATTTTATAATTATGAATTCAAATTTTACAAATTATATTATAATAGGGCTATATAATAGAGTAAGTTCAAATATGTGTCATATGCCTATAACAATGTACATTGGTTTCTTTATGTTATTTAATTTACTTATTTATTAAATTAATATTTATACTTTTGAGAACATTAAATACACATACTAGAGATTATATTCATCTATAATATGCTTATATTTATGACCAAATCAAATATATTTTATTATGCTCAATTCAATTCTACATTAACAAAATACTTAAATTCCAGCATTTGAGTAGTTTGTATTCATTTAATTATATATTAATTTATTTAAATTAATTTGCCCTGGAATTTTACCAGCATATTCCCAACATTATATATGACCTCTCTGTAAATTTTCACAATTTATAGAGTTTATTTATATAGGTAAATAATTTAAACACAGCAGCAAAATCTCAATGGTATTCATTCAGACTATTAAAATGAGCAGCTTGTGTTTATTTATTTACTCGCTCATCTTCCTTCATCATTTTGACTTGGCCTTTTACCACAACCTTCCCAAAATCCAAATAAACCTTTCTGTAATTTTTGATTAATTTTAAAGCTCGTTTTCATGTTAAAATAAATAAAACACAGTAGCTAATTTATTGAGAATTCATGCTGTAATATTTAGACAGATTTGAGTGTTAGGGTTTTTAGCTTCATTCCTTTCAATTTCTTTCAATACAAATCGATTTCTAACATCCTAAATACTTAATTAATATGTACAAATGATAATTTTTAGCTCAGATTCAATAAATAATAGATTTAAAATTAGAAAAACAAAATAAAAGATTAAGATTCAGAATTTTCAGATTCTTACCTTTAGGAGTTCTTTTGCCTTCTTTGCCTTTATATCACTTTGTTGATTTAATTTTTCACTTTGGATCACTTCTAAACATAAGAAACTAGCCTAGGAATGGTTTTTAGCTGCTGGAAATGAAAGAGGGTCGTGATAAAGAAGAGGTGTTCTTGATAGTAACAAGAAAAGAGAAAGAAGAAAAGATAAGACCAAAATAATTTCTATCATCTTTTAGTCAACATTTTCCAGCACCTATTACTATTCAAAATAGATGAGTTACCCACTTATTTTGGCAGAAAATTGGCTGAGAATTAAGTGAGTGAAATGTCCATTTTGCCCCTCAATCTTATACATTTCTTTTATTAACTCAAATGCCCTTTTAGTCATTTTACACCATAACTTTTTATCTACACTTGTAATTAATTTCTTTAAAATTATTTTCACTTCTAATTTTAAATTTTAATTTATCTTATATGGTTTTAATGTATATTATTATATTAAGATATTATTAATTAAGTTATAGTATATTTCAAGTATAATACCCTAAGATTTTTATACATACGGGTTCACATAGCTAAAGTATTTTAAAATTTACATTTCCATGACTTTAGTAACACATAAATTTTACTTCTTTGTATATGAATGATTTCTTTATCACTCTAATAGGTCATTTTGTTTCTCTAATAGTTTATATACAAATATAATTAATTATTTAATAACTTACAGTTAATTGATTTGATTCACAGTTGAAGAGTTTTCAATTCAGATACTTTAAAGTTTTTGTTTATTACTTTGGCACATTATAATTTTATTTCAATCAAAGATTTTTTTTTCTCACTTTATTCATTCATTTGTACAACATTTAAGCTACTAGATTTTAGGGTATTACATTTTCTCCCCCTAATTAAAATTCGTCCTCGAATTTTTATTTTTTTTTAAAGTAATTACCCACTAAAAAGTTGAGGATATCTATCTAACATCTCAGACTCAGTTTCCCAAGTACATTCTTCTACTGATTGACTTTTCCACAAAACTTTTACCATAGGAATATTCTTATTTCTAAGTCTTTTAACTTGCTTATCAACTATCGCTACTGGTACTTCCTGATAGGTCAAATCTTGCTGCAAGTCTACCGGTGAAGCTTGTAAAACGTGGGATGGATCAGAAACATATTTTCGAAGCATCGAAATATGGAACACTGGATGCACTTGTTCCATATTGGGTGGTAGTGCCAAACGGTATGATACTGATCCCACTCTTTCTAAGATCTCAAATGGACCAATGTACCTTGGTGAGAGCTTTCCTTTCTTACCAAATCCTATGACTCCCTTCATTGGTGATACTTTCAGAAATACATGCTCACCAATACTAAATTGAACATCTTTTCTTTTAGGATCTGCATAGCTCTTCTGGCGGCTAAAAGCTGTCTTCAAACGTTCTTGAATTAATGGTACTTTCTCTATGGTTTCTTGAATAAGTTCTGGGCCTTCAATATGTCTTTCACCAATTTCATTCCAACATATAGGGGATCTGCACTTCCTTCCATATAATGCTTCATAGGGTGCCATCTGTATGGTTGAATGGTAGCTATTATTATAGGCAAATTCAATCAATGGCAAATGCTTATCCCAAGTACCTCCAAAATCCAAAATGCACAATCTCAACATATCTTCTAAGGTTTGAATAGTTCTTTCTGTTTGCCCATCTGTTTGAGGATGAAATGCAGTGCTGAAATCTAACTTTGTTCCCAATGCCTCTTGTAACTTATGCCAGAATCTGGAGGTGAATTGTGTTCCCCTGTCAGAAATTATGGAAATAGGCACTCCATGTAAACTTATTATCTTATCTAAGTATAATTGTGCATATTGAGACACAGAATAGGTGGTCTTCACAGGAAGAAAATGAGCAGATTTCGTCAACCTATCTACAATCACCCATATAGAATCATATCCTGTAGATGTTCTAGGTAATCCAACCACAAAATCCATAGTAATCCTCTCCCATTTCCATTCGGGCAGTGGTAACTGTTGTAATAGCCCAGATGGTTTCTGATGTTCAAATTTCACCTGTTGGCATGTTAAACACCTTGCTACAAATTCTGTAATATCTTTCTTCATACCAGTCCACCAATAAACATCTTTCAAATCATGATACATTTTGGTAGTTCCAGGATGTGCATTGTAGTTTGCATAATGAGCCTCCTTCATTATCTGTTTCTTTAGATCATCTACTGCTAGTACACAAAGTCGATTGCGACATTTTAATACACCTTCATCAATTACAAAGTCAGAGGTCTTGCCTGTAGCAATGTCTTCTTTTATTCTCACCAACTGTGGATCTTCATCTTGTAGTGTCTTAATTTGATCAATCAGTAATGGTTTGACAGTGAATTGGGCTATCAATGCTCCATTATCTGATAAATCAAATTGTATCCCCAAGCCATATAAGTTCTGAACATCTTTTACTAATGGTCGTCGACTTACATGAATGTGTGCTAAACTCCCCAAAGATTTCCTGCTTAAAGCATCTGCTACCACATTAGCTTTGCCGGGATGATATAAGATCTCACAATCATAATCCTTAAGTAGCTCCATCCATCTACGTTGCCTGAGATTTAGATCTTTCTGTTGAAATATGTATTTGAGGCTTTTATGATCTGTGAAAATCTCACATTTCTCACCATATAAATAGTGTCTCCAAATCTTCAGAGCAAATATAACAGCAGCCATTTCCAAATCATGAGTAGGATAATTAACCTCATGCTTTCTCAGTTGTCTAGAGGCATAGGCAATCACCTTATCATTCTGCATTAAAACACAGCCAAGTCCCACTCTGGATGCATCACAATACACTGTAAATTTACCTCCTTCAGTTGGTAGTGCAAGAATAGGTGCAGACGTTAAATATTCCTTCAATCTGCAGAAGCTTTCCTCACATTTGCTGTCCCAATCAAACTTTACCCCTTTATGAAGCAATCTAGTAATTGGTGTAGCGATTTTATAAAAGTCTTTTACAAATTTCCTATAATAACCAGCCAATCCCAGAAAACTCCTTATTTCTGAAATATTTGTTGGTCGAGGCCAATCAGCTACTGCTTCAATTTTCTTAGGATCCACTTGTAACCCTTCACTGGTGATCACATGTCCTAAGAAAGATATTTTCTCTTGCCAAAATTCACACTTAGACAATTTAGCAAATAAATGATTTTCCCTCAGCGTCTGCAATGCTATCCTTAAGTGCTCTTCATGTTCAGTCTGACTTTTAGAATAAATCAGTATATCATCTATAAAAACAACCACAAATTTATCCAAGTATGACTTAAAAACTCGATTCATCAGATCCATAAATGCTGCAGGTGCATTAGTGAGACCGAAAGGTAGTACCAAAAACTCATAATGGCCATATCTAGTTCGAAATGCAGTTTTAGGTACATCTTCCTTCTTGATTCTCAATTGATGGTACCCAGAGCGAAGATCTATCTTAGAAAAATAACTTGCCCCTTGTAATTGATCAAACAAATCATCAATTCTAGGCAGAGGATATTTGTTCTTTATAGTCACCCTATTCAACTGTCTGTAGTCTATACACATTCGAAGTGAACCATCTTTTTTCTTGACAAATAATACTGGTGCACCCCAGGGTGAACTGCTAGGCCTAATGAAGCCTTTATCCAGAAGATCTTGTAATTGTGCTTTCAACTCCTTCAACTCAGTTGGAGCCATTCTGTATGGAGGGATAGAAATAGGTGTTGTACCAGGTAGCAAATCTATACTAAACTCTATTTCCCTTTCTGGAGGTAAAGTGGTTAGATCATCAGGGAATACATCAGGAAACTCTCGTACTGCAGGTATTTGATCCAAACTAGGGAATGAAACACTAGTATCTCTGACATGGGCCAAATACCCTATACATCCCTTTCTTAATAATCTTTTAGCACTAATTGCTGAGATCAAACTATTTAACACTTCACTCCTGTCCCCCTGAAATTCAAAAATTTCCCCTGATGAACTATGAAATATTACCCTCTTACCATTACAATCTAAGGTGGCCAAATACTTAGACAGCCAATCCATTCCCAAAATAACATCAAACTCTAACACTGGTAATTCTATCAAATCAGCTCTCAAGATTTTATCATCAATCACTACCTCACAAGAAGGGTATACATTTTTAACAACAATTTCTTCCTCTAAAGGAGTAAACACAGTGAGAGGTATATCAAGCAATTTGGAAGGTACATGTAATTTGGAAGCAAAATAGGTAGACACAAAAGAATGAGTTGCTCCTGAATCAAATAACACCCTTCCTTTAACAGATTGAATGGAAATGATACATGTAATAGCTGCATTTGATGCTTGTGCCTCCTGAGGTGATAAGGTATATACTCTCCCTCTACCCCTACCAGATGGTGACTGTACTGCAGGTCTCTCAGTAACACTGCCTCTTCCAGAACCTCTTCCAAATCCACTAGATCTATGACCCCTTTCCATCTGCACAGTGGTCTGAGATGTTTGTGGTCTTGTTTCTGCTGCAATCAAAGGACAATCTTTAATCATATGATCTTTTTGCCCACATTTAAAGCATGCCCTAGTCTCCCAATAACATTGCCCTTTATGCATCTTCCCACAAGTCTGACATGGAGTACGTATAGGAGGCCTCTGAACATTAGTACTGAAAAATCCATGGGTAATAGTCCCAGATGACCTTCCAGTAGGTGGTCTAGGTGGAAGTCTCATTGAAGATCTAGGTAGGTTGATTTGTGGCATAGATTGTGATTGTCGCCTGACGCTAGATGTTCCTACTTCTTCTTTGCCTCTCTGTCTTATAAAGCTTTCAGTTCTAGCCTTCTTCTTCTGTTCTTGGGCTTCCATCTCTCTATTTTCTATTATTCTTGCTTTGTCCACCAATTTAGAGTAAGAATCATAATCATGAGCAACCAAAATCATATACAGTGAATTAACTAATCCTCTTCTGAATCGATGTATTCTTGCTGCTTCATTTGGTACTAGAGCAGGTACATACTTACTCAACTGATTAAACTGTCTTGCATATTCAGATACTGTCATACCAGGTGTTTGTACTAGCCTCTCAAACTCTAAAGCCTTGGCTTGCCTAACACTTTCAGGTAAAAACTCTTGCAATACCATTTCTGCAAATTGCTCCCAAGTCAAAAGAACATTTTCTTTCAATATTCCAACCACAACTCTCTTGTACCATTCCTTCGCATCACCTCTCATTTGGTACCCTGCAAATTCAATTGCTTTCTTATCTGGACAACGAAGTATTTGAGTTTTTGCTTCCATTTCCTCTAAAAACTCTTAGGATCTTCTTCCCCTTTATAGATTGGAGGATTAAGTTTCAAAAATCCAGCTAATAATTTTCTTTCTTCATTTGATTCCATTTGTGGTGGTGGAGGTGGAGGAACATGGAATTCAGGCATAGGAGCCTGTTGTTGTTGTTGTTGTCTTTGTTGTATCATCATTTCCATCATCAACTCATAATTTTTCTGTAATTGTTCAAGTCTTTCCATCATTCCAGTTATTCTGTTTTCAGCTGCCTGTGGTTCTGGGGGAGGAACCCTTACATTCTCAACTCTTTGTACTGATTCCTCAGAAGGAACAGCTCCCTCAGATCTAATTGCCCTAGGTCTTCTTCGGTTTTCCATATTTAACTATAAGAGAGAAAAAAATTATTTAATTAGCGCACGAATTAACGCAGATCTAGATAACAACGAAAACAAGACATGACAGAATAATCCTAAGCTCCATAGTATTCTTACACATTTATGCTTACGAACCTTTAACTTATATATTATTATAAACCTAAGCTCTGATACCACCTCTGTCACACCCCATTTTTAGAAGTGTAACGGTCCTAGGGTCCAGGTAGGCTTAAGGCCACCGGGCACCACGTAGAACCCAATTAATTTATGAATTTATACAAATTAATTATTAAACTAGTAAATTATAAATTTATTTTAAAACTTTATTATTTACTCATAATAACACATGTATTTTTTTTTTTATATTATACATTATTTACAAATATTTTTTTTATTTATTACATTATGGTTTATTTCCATAATTTATCAAGCTATTCACAATATTACTATGGAGCAACTAGAGTATAGCACAAACATTATTACTTAATTACATATGATAGTATTGACTAATTACATTATTCTCAAGCTTCTTGCTGGAAGAAGAAATCAAGAAGCTGATGGTCCTGGGTCACCTCTACCTGAAACCATAGACGATGGGGTGAGTCGTCAACTCAGTGAAATTATAGTGTCACAAGGGTAGGATATGCAATAACAATATTTCAGGGTTCAAAGATAATAAATAAATAAATAAGGCGGCTGCACAATAAAGGTATAACAATAAAATTTAATCCACAAGAAAGACCCACAATAATTGGACCAAAATCACAAAAGCAAATTATATAATATGACAGATAACACATAGCAATAACACTGAAAACAATATATCATTATTCCAATGCTATCACACATCACATTCACATAAGGGTAGCTTCTACCCTACAAATCACAAACTTCTATGTGCACATAGCCTGATGGTATAGCCCCCATCAAGTTGGGATTCTGTCATATTGGTTAATCAAATGGCTTGGTATGATCACATAGGCCAAGAGGCCACATTGGTTTTCACAATTCACAAATACAGAATCACAAACAATAAATGATATCATATGGCTTAAATATCAACAATGGTTAAATTTTCATCAAATAATTCTAAAAGTGACAAAGCAAGGGTTGGACACTATAACTCACCTTGAATATGCAAATTTGATTCCTCTAAGTTATTGATAATAATTGATTGATTTGATGGCAATACCCGACCTACATTCACATCCACATATAAATCACACATTTAGGTTTATTTTGTTTAATTTATCATTTTTTTGTCTTAATTATTTATTAGGAACCTATGCCCTGTTTTAATATCTTAATATGTCCTAAAATTTATTTTATAATTATGAATTCAAATTTTACAAATTATATTATAATAGGGCTATATAATAGAGTAAGTTCAAATATGTGTCATATGCCTATAACAATGTACATTGGTTTCTTTATGTTATTTAATTTACTTATTTATTAAATTAATATTTATACTTTTGAGAACATTAAATACACATACTAGAGATTATATTCATCTATAATATGCTTATATTTATGACCAAATCAAATATATTTTATTATGCTCAATTCAATTCTACATTAACAAAATACTTAAATTCCAGCATTTGAGTAGTTTGTATTCATTTAATTATATATTAATTTATTTAAATTAATTTGCCCTGGAATTTTACCAGCATATTCCCAACATTATATATGACCTCTCTGTAAATTTTCACAATTTATAGAGTTTATTTATATAGGTAAATAATTTAAACACAGCAGCAAAATCTCAATGGTATTCATTCAGACTATTAAAATGAGCAGCTTGTGTTTATTTATTTACTCGCTCATCTTCCTTCATCATTTTGACTTGGCCTTTTACCACAACCTTCCCAAAATCCAAATAAACCTTTCTGTAATTTTTGATTAATTTTAAAGCTCGTTTTCATGTTAAAATAAATAAAACACAGTAGCTAATTTATTGAGAATTCATGCTGTAATATTTAGACAGATTTGAGTGTTAGGGTTTTTAGCTTCATTCCTTTCAATTTCTTTCAATACAAATCGATTTCTAACATCCTAAATACTTAATTAATATGTACAAATGATAATTTTTAGCTCAGATTCAATAAATAATAGATTTAAAATTAGAAAAACAAAATAAAAGATTAAGATTCAGAATTTTCAGATTCTTACCTTTAGGAGTTCTTTTGCCTTCTTTGCCTTTATATCACTTTGTTGATTTAATTTTTCACTTTGGATCACTTCTAAACATAAGAAACTAGCCTAGGAATGGTTTTTAGCTGCTGGAAATGAAAGAGGGTCGTGATAAAGAAGAGGTGTTCTTGATAGTAACAAGAAAAGAGAAAGAAGAAAAGATAAGACCAAAATAATTTCTATCATCTTTTAGTCAACATTTTCCAGCACCTATTACTATTCAAAATAGATGAGTTACCCACTTATTTTGGCAGAAAATTGGCTGAGAATTAAGTGAGTGAAATGTCCATTTTGCCCCTCAATCTTATACATTTCTTTTATTAACTCAAATGCCCTTTTAGTCATTTTACACCATAACTTTTTATCTACACTTGTAATTAATTTCTTTAAAATTATTTTCACTTCTAATTTTAAATTTTAATTTATCTTATATGGTTTTAATGTATATTATTATATTAAGATATTATTAATTAAGTTATAGTATATTTCAAGTATAATACCCTAAGATTTTTATACATACGGGTTCACATAGCTAAAGTATTTTAAAATTTACATTTCCATGACTTTAGTAACACATAAATTTTACTTCTTTGTATATGAATGATTTCTTTATCACTCTAATAGGTCATTTTGTTTCTCTAATAGTTTATATACAAATATAATTAATTATTTAATAACTTACAGTTAATTGATTTGATTCACAGTTGAAGAGTTTTCAATTCAGATACTTTAAAGTTTTTGTTTATTACTTTGGCACATTATAATTTTATTTCAATCAAAGATTTTTTTTTCTCACTTTATTCATTCATTTGTACAACATTTAAGCTACTAGATTTTAGGGTATTACAGGACCCATGGGCTCGGGTTGAGTCTAGGTCTGCTATGATCGAGCTCACCGAGCAAAATGCCATGACACCTCTAATTATGATGGACGAGGAGGAAGAAGATGCAGCTGAAGCTCAACAAGTTTAATCCGAGCTCAGAGAAGGCTCAGGTGAGGGACATCTGATTTTATTAATAAAAAATAGACTTGACGGGGATACGAAAGGAATATCAAATACTAAAAGAATACAAGATGCTTATCCCTGGAGAGGATGTCCGAGCTTATGACACATTGCCTGAAAATCAACTGATAATTTTCGAAGAGGATTTGAGATCAAGAGTGAGGTTCCCTCTACATCCCTTCCTCCAAGAGTTCTTGAACTATCACAGGATAGCTTCCGGCCAGCTCATCCCAAATGCATGGGGTACCATCATAAGGTTTGAAATCTTGTATGGGTTGCTCGGAGTGGTTCCCACCTCTCGAGTACTGAGTGCCTTTAGCCTGCTTATAATATGCTCGGGAGCAGATGAAGATTTTCTTGCTATGTTCAAAGGCAAGCCAGACTCAATCAAGATTTGGAAAGATCGATTATTTATTTTGGAATAAAAGGGGTCCGGCTCCTAAAATATTTAGTATGTTAACCCGAATGGTGAACAGGTGACCAGAGCGAGACTGAAGGAGGACGAGCTTAAGACATTCAAAACTCTAGAACAAGACATTCTGAAAGTAAAGAGGAATGTCATTGTCCTAATAAGAAAGTACTTCCCCCTTAGGAGGGCTTTGAAAGAAATTCAGCAGAATGACCAAATAGGTATACTCGATGTTTCAACACTTTTTGTTATTACGTGTTGTGAATATGTCAATACACTAAATTTTGGATGGGTATGCAGAGTCAGGCTCAAAATCAGCAAGCAGGGAGCTGAAATGCCTGGCTGAAAGGGAAGCCAGAAAGAGCGCTTAGAAAAAAGCTAGGATGGCTCATGCCAAGCAGGGTACTAAGGCCAGTTCCGCCCAGGAGAAAGAGTCTGTACTGGATTTGACTCTTTTCATAGAAGTAATACCCGAGATCGGGCCACAACTAGAGGCGAAAGACATCTTACCCCACAGAGGAATGGAAGAGGACTCACCTAGAACTGAGGTGTCAGGGAATTTGTTAACAAGAGAAGTGAAAGAATCATTAGCCCACCAGCATAGTCTTGTCCGGCTAGTGGAGACAGTGAATGACAAATTGGTGGACCCGCTCAACACCATATACTCTGTGCAAGATGTCGGAACTCAAAAAGTGCTTAAAATGTATTCAAAGTTATCTCAAAAGAGAGGTGCGAGAATGCACTGAAGGGCTCAGAAGAGGTAGCAAAAGAAATGGCGACAATGTTTCACATGAATAACTTGAATATTGAAAGTTATACTCAATGTTTGGTACAAAGCTAACTGAACAATACTTTGCAGGTCATGCTGCTCGCCTACACCATTGAGGACCAGGTGGCGGGTATGGCTGCCAACTTTAACCAAGCCATCAAGGACCGCGATGAAGAGAAAACAAAAAGGGTTGAGTTAGAGAAGTCCTTAAAGGCTAAAGATGAAGAGCTAAAGCACGCTCGAGATTAGTTGAAGCAGGATGAAGAAGCCTTAAAGAATAAAACTTAAAAGTTGGGCAAGGTCAAAGGTGAAGAGCTACGCTCGGCGAAGGAAGCTTTGAAATCTAAGGGCAACTAGTTGCGCCTGGCAAAGGACACCCTTGAAGTCATCCAGTAATGGTTGGGTGCCGAGCAAATGAGGAGTAACAAGTGCTACGCTAGAGATGTCTATGCATACTAAAAGGTTATGTCGGATCGGTTGAAGTAGGAGAATCCGAGCATAGACCTGTCCTAGATGTTGGAGATAGACATTGACATGTTGGTTACCGAGCTTGAGACAGATGATGATGAAGATGAAGATGAAGCCTCGGATCAGAAGGACAAAGTATAGGATGACAAGTTCCAAGACTTGTAAAATTTTAGTGTAGGAAGTATAGGATTTGATTTGGATTGGTCTATTAGCAAATTGTAAAGACCGGGCTCTAAATGTAATGGACTATTTTTTTATTAATAAAAAATCTTTCTTTTGAGCTCAAATTCAATACTTGTGTTTGGTTGATTTGTTATGTGATATGCTATGTGAATTATATATTTAGCTTGATTGTAAATCGAGCTTGTGATATGCTATGTGATGTTAACATATTCATAACTTTTATCCAATCTTCTCAAGCACGAGATACACCTGAGCATCTTATAACAGTGCGCCCTAAGCATAATTTTACTGAACCCGCTTGAAGCCAGGGTGCATGAACACTCGCATGCCAAGCAACTAAGCAAACTATAAAATTAAAGAATAAAAAGAGCAAGTACCTGGTTAAAAGATGCACTATGTGCGATGTCAGACTGAACAAGAGTGTTCTGATGACTATTGGCTTGAGGACTTTACCAAGCTGCTCGAGCTCTGTACTCAACCAGATTTTTAGTTTCTTTATGGTGTAAGACATTTGTTCGTGCTGTTAGTGTGATTATAGTCGTGGGAGTAGGAAGTTCCTCTTTGATAAAATTGAATGCCAATTCTGCTTTATCCTTAGATATCAGGGGTGTTAATGCTTGGATATCGGGGGTGTCAGTGCCTCCCTTTATTACTTGAACATTTATGTAAAGCAATCTCTTGGGCTAGATTTCAGAGGGCTGGTAAAGCGTCTAACTATGTGCATTAATACATATGTCTCTTGTACAATAATAAATAATCAAATAAGTGGGGCTTGGAAACACATACAAAATGATATTACATGAGCCCCCAAACTTACAGAATTGTAAAAATGAATACAAATTTGTACAATGAGAGCATTGAAGCTCGGCCCTCCACAAGGGGCTATAATAAAGGCACACACAAATACTATAAGCAAACTAGTGAATGATAAAATATTAAATAGTATGATATTATAAATAAAATAAGACAAATGCGTGAGAAGAAGCTAAACAATTCGGTATTCTAAATCAAAATCCTGCTTATATTTCTCCATTTTAGTTAAATTCATAGTTGTTAATAGCTTATTTGCTCACGATGAGTTTGGTTCAATTCATTTAGTTAGATGTGTCAATGCATACATAATGGCATAAAAAATATTAATTGATTGATTGGCTGATGAGTTATAATAAAGGAACCAGTATGCGACCAATTACACAGTGCCACATACTTAGTGCACGACCAGGGCTCTATAAGGAGCTAAAAGGTCGGTGCGCGACCAAGGCGCTGTAAGGAGCTAAAAACTTGGTGCATGACCAGGGCACTATAAGGAGTTAAGATTTAGGTGCACGACCAGGGCACTATAAAGGAGATAAGAGCTCGGTGTGTGACCAGGGTGCTATAAGGAGCTAAGAGCTCAGTGCGTTGTAAGATGCATGATTGAAAGTGTTGTAAGCTCAGTGTACGACTAGGGCGCTGAAATATGCACGATCAAAGTGCTAAAAATTATTGTGTGGCTAAGGCACTGTAAGACTCAATATAAAAGGCATAGTGAGCCGCATGTGTTTAATTTGATAATATGTGCGAGTGCTATGAGAGTTTGGAGTAAGAGCGCATCGTGAGTATTTAGTGTGCAAATTCTATAATATGAAATGTTAAATTAGGGCATAATTAGAATGCTATCCTTATGAGAGCTATAAGATGTACCTGATGTTTCGTAGCCCTTGCTACGGAATAGCCTTTCCAAGCTCGCCGCACCAATAATGACGGGCTGATCCTCAGAGATATTCTTAGCTCCTGTAGCTTGGGCTCAGGTACAGTTGCTGTTGCTACTCTTCCACCTATAAGACAAGAGAGAAGGGAGATCAGGCTCCCGGAGGGATGCTCCAATGCCTAAGTTAGAGCTCGGTATGTCTGAATGTAAATAGAATAAGAGTGGAGAGAAGAGAGCCCCCTCACATGTGGAGGGTGACCCCTTATTTATAGTTAGTGTATGGAGACAATGTCTAGGGCCCAGTCAGCGTAATTTGCGGTGTGTCGGCTAGATGTCAGCCAAACATATGAAGTTTGGTGGGACTTTGAGTGTCCGGAACTGAGTTCTACCATATTGTTGAGAGACTGGTCATGAGGATGACTAGATAAAGAGCTCGGTGGAAGAGAGCTCGGTAAATTGATGGTGACATCAAATATTATTAAAAAAATTAAAATATAATATAATATATTTTTTGTAAAAACCACCGAACGTATAAATAAGTTGATCAAAGATTGTTATAATTTAATTAAAAATCTCAAGTTTGATTCCATGGGTATATAATTATGTTAAAACTCAATAAATAGAGTGTTTCACTGCCTTTATAGTTCAACTTGGTTCGGTTCTAAAATGATGGTTACAAATATATATATATAATTTTTGTAAAAAAATTACGAGACACTTGAATAGTAATCTTGTTTCAATTTATCGTATTATCATTTTATTCAATCATTTTTTTATCCATAAAGGCAGAATATATTAAAAGAAAGCTCATATTACATTTCGACTGTAATATCCCAAACTATACCCTAAAATTTTAGAGTGTTAATTGTTGTATTGGATTAAATAATTTAAAGTGTATATGTTATGTATATGGAGATAAAAATAATACATACAAGATTATGTCTTTTTGGTCAAAAGAGATATTTTGATTAATTAAATGGATTTGTTTAATATTAGTGGAAGATGATGTAGTGGATTTAATATTATATAGTTTAAATGTATGGTGGAGAGTAATTTGGGGAAAAGTGGTTTGGTTAAAAGAGAAGAGTGTTGACTTTCTTTCTTTCTTTCTTTCTTTCTTCTTCTTCTTTCATCTTCATCTTCTTCTTTTCTTCTCTTTGGCCGGCCACCCTTAGCAACCAAAGGAAAAAGATATTTTGTTGCTTCCAAGCTTAAAAGATTGAAGGTTTTCAAGAGATCAAGTTGGAGTTTTAAGGATTTTCTTCACTTTTAGTAAGTTTTCAACTTGTTTCTTGGTTTTCTTTTGAGTTTGTGTTCTTGGATTTTTTGGATGGTTGTTGTAGATGTGTTTATGGTTATTTTGGTGTGTTTGAAGTGTTTTGTCTTGGTAACTTTGATTTTTGGGTTTGGATTGAAGAGAAAAAGGGTTGAGTTTGGTGAAAGAGGCAAGTGTGTGGATTGTGTGATTTTTAAGTTGTGAATATGGTGGAGTTTGTGTTTGATATTTGTAATTGAGTTGTTTTAAGGTTTACTCAAGTATTATATGGGCTGTTGATGGTTTTAGTTGAGTTTGAACGTTGTTGATATGGCTATTGGAAGATGATTGTTGGTTGTGGCTTTGTTGTTGTCGATTTCAGGATTTTTGGCCTAACACGCCCAAGAGCACGCCATGTCTTTGGGTGTGTCGTTGGTTCTATTTTCTGGGTTGGTGACACGCCCATGTCACTGAGCGTGTCACAGCTTTTGTGTAGTAGTAGTATTGACACGGCCAGTGACACGCCCATGTCACTGAACGTGTCAAAGCTTCTGTGTTATGGGTTTAGGGCACTGTCAGGGACACGCCCTTGTTGTTGAGCGTGTCAAGTGTAGAGTTTGCCCTAGTTAGTTTCTTCCTTATTTTCTTCTTGTGTATCATTAAGTGAGTGTGTATGATCACCTTTGGATTAGGTTTTGAAGAAATTTGAGTTACCCAAGCCAAGGTTTGAGTGAGATCTTGGAAGAGGAGTTGATAGAGTGGTGTTGTTGCTCTTAGAGGTAAGTACAAGCTTTGAATGATTGCATACATTTATATGACATTGGAACTTAACACATTTAGCTGAGAAATATGTTAAGTTACTTGATATATTGTTGATGTATTAATGCAATTGAGTAATGTATTGTATATGAAAAGAAATGTGGAAAAGAAAAATGTGATATGAGATATAAAAACATAATGTAACCAATCGATATTGAGATAAAATAGAAGAATGAGAAAAGATGATATACTAAGGCAATGAGCCTAGTTTGATTATGAGAAATGAAATAAAAAATAAATTGTGAAAGAGATTAATAATGAAATAAATTAATTAATTGTGTGCCTAGTATGTTATTCAATTTTTAGAGTTCTGGATTTGGCGGCATGCCTATGAAATGAATTGCTGGGCAGGTGAAAAGACCAGATCGTAAGCCGAGCCCAGCTGAAAAATGTGAAATATGATGTTTTTGAGGCGAAAAGACCGGGTCGTAAGCCTCAAAAACTGTAACAGTCCAGCATGATTGAGGACCAAGATACTGGGGCCCTAGGGTCTAGCCGGGTTGAGGTCTAAGAGACTGGGTCTGTTACATTATCCATGGATATATATATATATATATATATATCGCCTACGGGCTTGATAAATGTGATTGGACCAAAACAGTAACTCTGAACTTTGAATAATATATTAGTTTTTTTTGGACCCATGCTTATCTTTGCTTTAATGTGAATTATGAAATGTGATGCAAATGATTAATATGTTGAGATATAATGCAATGAGCTGATATATTCATATATATTATGCATGAGCATCGCATTGATCTATATTGAATCAAAGTTTGTACCACTAAGCTTTCTGCTTAGCACGATTATGGTTCATCGGGCAGGTGACAGGGTAGATCCGGTTCTGCCGGAGAGCTCTTCTAGACCGAGTCGAATCTAGGCTTGAGTTTGTGATAGCAGTGTTGAGTTGTGGACATCAAAATCAGAGACGAACTGCCAGCACGTATAAACTTCATATTTTTGTACTTATTGATTTTGAGGTAAACATATGTATTTTTCGCTGCTTATTTAACAAATATTTTGAACAGACTGTTTTGGATAAGCTTTTTGGGTAGTAATGTTATATATATATATATGTATTTTAACGAAGGAATGTTTTATATATTACTATTTATAATATGAGTTAAATATTTTAAGTTTACTCGAACTGACTTATGATGTTTATATGTTAAAGATTAAAGTTTGGTTTGTTTAAACTGAACTGTGACACCCCTTTATCCAGTATGCGTATATCGTGTGTTGTGCGGATGTATGCGGTGTGCGTATATTGGGGTACGGGGGTATTACATCGACTATAGTCATTGAGAGAGGAAGCCATGATCGAAAAAAGTTTACAACCACGTAGGGGTGGACATCAGTCGGTTCGATTAATTAACAGACCGAATCAATCGGTTAACCAAATTAATGTACAAAAAAATTACTAATCGAACCGATCAAATTTATATTTCAATCGATTCGATTAATTAACTAAATCAAATTGGTCGGTTCGGTTAATTAACCGAACCGACCAATTTTTTTTAATTTTAAAATAAAATTATATTTATAAAAAATTAATATAAGTAAATAACTAAATAAAATTTATTATAAAAGTAAACAAAATATAACTTTATTTTATAATAAAAATTTATATAATTAAAAAATTTTAAAAAAATAATAAATAACTATTTTTTTAAATAATTTGGTTAATCGATTAATTGATCGAACCGAATTGATTAACCGTTAACAGAACTGAAAATTAAAATATTTTAAATCTTTAACCGAATCTATCAAATTATACTACAAATTGAACTGAATTTTTAGTCGATTAACTGAATTTTATCCACCCTATATCCATGAAAGAAAAACACCTAGCTACCATAGTTGAAAAATGAGATTGTACTTTAGGGATCAACCAATTGAGAAAAATCAGGTTATGTAGAATAGTAGAACAGTCAATAGATATTTTCCTCAACCAAGCAGTAGATAACCATACATGAGATGCTCTAAATGGACGTAGCAGTAGTGCAACGCCTTCTCCAACCCAAGATGTATTGGGAGGCTCCAAATAAAGCAAGTCACTGATATAGGGACCAAAGAAAGGGAAGCCATAGAAGGCCATCGTTGGAGCCTAAAACAGAGAAGACCCCAAAAAGCCATAACCAAGCTCCAAATAACAGCAATTGCTATGCTTTTATCTTCAGCTTGAAAACTTCAAAATACCAGGGGATAAAAGGGTACACATCTGACGGTAAGATGTCAACCAAGAGACTCTACCCAATAGAGATAATACAACTAAAAAGGTCAAAAATAAAAGACAAAATCAGTCTAGAATTATAAAATCTATAATCCAAATCTCAAATTTATTGCAAAATCTAAAAAGAAAATATAAAATAAAAGTAGATCTAGGTGGCGACCAAATGATCATGCAATCCTAGATTGAAAGAAAGCAGCGGCGAAAAAGAAATAAGAAAAACCTAATTAAGAGAGAATCTAATGATCAAAATTTTATCTTATTAAGTTAATTTAACTATAGTAAAATAATTAAAATTTTGTTTTATTTATAAATGAGGTTGGTCCGAATGCTAATCTTATATTTTATATTATATGTATTTATCATTTTAAATACATATAGACATATATTTTTTTTAAATTTAATTTTTACATATATTTTTTTATATTATAAATATATTTTTCAGTAAAATAGAAGTAATAAAACATCTTATATAAATATATTATGCATTATATATATTTATAAAAATATAGTTTTTATATAAATAAATACATTTTTTTTTAAATGAGTAAAAGATATTTGTCAAAAACCATTCCATATTCGAACCGTCCCAGCCAAAGACTCCAAAGAGGAACGTAAAACAAACCGGAATCCACGCGCTTCTATAAATTTTAGCACATAGGAAATTTTGAATCCGGAACCGTATTACATTTACACTAAAACCAGCGTACTGGAAAAGCGAGCCAAAAAGCCATGGCAAAAAAAAAAAAACCCCTCCAAAGCAAGCACACCACAATCCCCCCCCTCTAAAACTCAAGCTTAGAGCTTTCATTTCGTCTTTCTCTCTCTCTCTCTCTCTAAATTCATAGAAGCTTGTTTTGATTATTTAGTCTCTCGAAATTTCCTAAATTTAGTGTTTTTTAATCAGTGTTATCGAACAGGGTTGAGTTGAATCATCACAAGTCACGCAGTCCTATGGTGAGTCCTGATTCGCTTTATTTCATTTTATCTTTCTTAATTTTAAGCGCTTATAAAGTTGGATTTTTTTTTTAATTTTTTGGTTTAGAATATACACAAATTTGGCAATTTATAGCTATTTTAGTGAGTTATGTTTAAATTGAGCTTAAATTGCATTTTTTGTTTTGGTGGTAATTTTTACTTGCAATTAGGTAATCTTTGCTTATATACCCATAAAAAAAAATGTATTCTTTGAAGTATTGTGCCTATGTTTCTTGTTGTTGTGTTAAGTGTGAAATGCCATTTTGGGGGATAATTTACACATATTGATGTTGACAGGAAATTTAGTTTCTTGGAGAGAGTTTAGTTTGATTTCGTTTTAAAATATTTGGGAATATAACTTGTAAGACATTAAGTTGATGAAATTTATTTATTTACTTTTTGGGATGGTGTTGATTCTAATTGTAGTAGGAATTATCATGGTAATTTCACTTCTGTCATTTTTTGGGCTTATTTTTACTAGTTTTATGCTTATGTAGATAGTTGAGCCTTTTAGAGTGACTGTAGAAATGGGTGAACATCGTATTTATGGGCTTGTTTTATTGGAAAAGTGATATTAATACCTAGAATTGGCCATTTTTTCTGGTGAGTTTGGTTCCATGTTCCATTTGCATGTTTATAGAATTTACTAGTTTTAAAAGGAAAAAAAATTAACTATTTTATTACATCTTGTTTATTTTTGTTTGGGGCTTTCAGTTTGTGTATTTGAGTTGCATGTGCTGGGTTTTCCATGGAAACAGAGATTGGAGTTGAGGGGAATGATGAAGGGAAGTTTGAGGAAGCTAGTTTTGGGAAAAGTTACTCTCTGTCCTCAACGCAGCAGCTCAGTGATCCTGTTGTATACAAGCTTGTCCGGGTAAATTCTCAAATTTCTATATTTTAATATTGATTTTATTAATCTCATATGAATTTGGCATGAAGAGAATTTGGTCTTGTTTTGGTAGCAAACAGTCAAATGAGGTTTTAGTCAAGTGACAATTGTGGTTAAAACAATAATCTGGGGTGTGGGTTTGATTGATTATTTATTTATTTTTGCAAGTGCTCAGAGTTCATTCAACTGCTTGTAGAATGGAAAATAGTTTTTATTTTTTTTAATCAATCATTATGCTATAGATCTTTGCTCTCCTAATTCCTCGAACCTTTTTTTTGGGCTAAGGAAACTGCTTTATACATTTGCAAGAAATTCAATGCCAGGTGTTTTGTTCAGTCAGTAGCTGAAATTTATTGCTGGGCATGATCTTGAATGATTCTTAGCATATATTTACAGTTCAATGCCAGTAGTTCTAATTCACCTGCATGATCAAGAGGCCAGAATTCTAGATGCTATTTTTTAGTTTTTCATTTTGTGCAGTATGGAGACCTATAAGTAATGCTCTTATTATATGATAGTCTGGATGGGTAATCTTACTACTGACAAGGGGTTGATCATGGCCAGTGGCCACTACTTCACCTAATCTAACAATTGACAATGGGTTGTTATTTATCTGTTTATATAACTGGTGTAATTTAGAGATTATGATATGATATTTTCATTAACTGAAAGGCATTGAATTGGGCTTTCAGCTCATGTTTGCAATGGTGCTTTCAAAAGAATCCAGAATTTGAAGGGGCAAACCAATTTGGATCACATATTCCCTTTTGTATTATCTAGATAGGTATCCTCATTCTGATAATTGATCTTGGTGTCCTTAAAACTGAAATAGTGGAGATCAGATCTGTTTTTCAACTTCCGTGTCCTTTCATGTCCGCAACCTCTTTTAAGTTTCAACTATTTTCTTTCCTCCTCTATCCCCTTAAGGCTGGACCATGACCAACTTCTTTTTTTGACTTTATCCCTTCCAAACCCAGAAACCCAAATGAGTCAATAGTGGTATGATGTTAATTACACCATCATTTGTCATATATTTTGGAATTTACGTTAAATCAATTCAGTTGTTATTTGGTATTTTGAGGTTGAACTAAGTTGTGGGGATAATATCTGATTACATTCTACCTTCTGGAGCTTCTGTTGAAGTAAAACACATTATGACATTATAATTATATCATGATTGTGACTATGATTATCTTTATTGATAGTATTAAGTGGAAAGTGTTTTAGTCTGGGGCTACTTGGTGCTTTTTTAATCTTGAAGCTAATAGAAGCAGAATCCAGTGATTTTTATCCATAAGTTGTTTGCGATCATATGTGTCACTTCCAATCCTTGTTACTTGCCCTTCCTTCTATCTTATACATTTCTTACTTTTTTACGCTATAAAGCTGTGATGTACTGACCATATTGAATGCACAGGTGGAAGGAGATGGGAGGTTAGTGCCTGCTACAGATGATGAAGTTATGGAGGTTAAGGGCCTGTTTATAGATAAGAAGAGTGAAATGCATATTGTTGCAGACACTGGGCAGGCTGTTGAGTGTATTTCCAATGTAGGATCTTCCTCTGGCATGCTGCTTCAGTTGGAAAGCTCTGAAGGTTTTTTTTTTTTTAAAATATTGATATTATATATGACATGTGGAGTGATGGATTTAAAGATGAAATGGATTTTTTTTTTCATTTAGACTATTCTGGATTAGTTTAACTTTGTATATTATAGTTTTCTCGAGTGTGTAAACTTTCAACTACTTGATTTGTTCGGATGTATCTTTCAATATTTGGTAGGGTGCTTGGATACTATTGTCTTCTAAGCCTTGCTGGTAATTACAGTTTGGTTCATTTCATCATCAAATCTTTATTTTGCAAATTTTTTCTGTTTTCAACTATTGGTTTTATTCCATTTAAGAAGTGAATTATTCGAAATTAAATGTTTTCTGTAATTGAATTTCTTATTGCTTGGATTATTTGAATTCATTTGAAATCTGGTATCTTCCTAGTTTATTCGTTGTTGGTGTCTGTCATAATGTCAAATAAATCTTGCCTAACTGATGTTTTTGGTTCCATATATTATTTTTTCTACCCATATCTGAATGAGCAATATATGCCAGGTTTGTCACAATCTGAGAACACAGAAGTTGATCCAGACAAATTAAATGCACGGCTTGAGGTACTGTCCAACTCTTGAACAACATTAGTTTTAGTTTGTTTCAAGCATGTTGGGATTAGTGCTTTTCATTTGCTATTTATACTTAAATTTGCACCTTACTGCTTTTGATACTGAATCTACCCACATAATTATCGTGGCATTAATGGAAGTGTAGTGCAGTATTTTGTGATATAGACTTCCAGTTGAGATTATTTATGGTGAAATTTCTCCGTTTTATTTATTTATAAGAATCTATTGTTACTAGTATAGGAAGTATGCATTTCCTGCGAAAGGATTTTCATGCAAAGTATTTTACATGTCAAGGCTTTCTCTTTTCAAGCTTTTTGCCTTATCTGTTGTAAATTCTCATGTTTATTATTCTAAGGTAACCAATACATCAAATTTGCACAATAAAGGTACTGATGGAATTTCATGTAAGGTATCATTATCTGTTATATGTTGCTTTATCTGCGAGCAACACTTTAAAGAAGGGAGAGGGAGAGTGCTTTCTTTATTACTTTCAAGGATTGACTTGAAATACGAAATTAGTGGTCTCATAAATGGAAAAGTGGGGTAGGCATGTCCTTGTTTGTCCAAGAGTCTTTTGATCTATGTCAGCAGCTAATTATCCATGTTGGCTTTATTATTTGGTGGTATATCCTATGTTAGGTTTCCATCCAATTTGTTGTTTTCCTGCTTGTGTTTTTTGCTTCTTTTTGATCCTTTGTTTTATTTTCAGCTGTTTTCTTATAGTGCATTTTCATATAGATATTCGGACGTGATTGATTTTAGCTTATTCTAATAGTAATTAAACCACTGATTTCCCTTGGATCCATCTCGGCCTTTACGATCTCTTGTAGTACATTGAGGAGATGTTGCAAAAGGTGAAAGAGGAAGAGAGGCTCCGCTTAGCATGTGGATCTCCTGATTATTCTTCTGCTTATATCATTGTAGACAGCCAGTGTTCTGATCAGCATGATAAATTGTCTGGTATTGATGAGAAGCTACAATCTGAAATTCCCTTGCAGGAAACTGTCTGTTCCTTGGCACCAAATTTAAGTGAAAGCCATATGCATCAATCCAAGAGCAGTGGGGACTGCTCAAATCTCCCTGGGAAACAGACTGAAGGCATATCTTTGACTTCCATAGCTGTCACTTCTTCAAAACCTGATTTTTCCAAGTTAAAAGGAGAAATATGTTTGGACAATTTGTCAATTAAAGAACTTCATGAAACTTTTAAAGCAATATTTGGGCGAGAAACTACTGTCAAGGACAAACAGTGGCTTAAGAGAAGGATCACCATGGGATTGACAAATTCTTGTGATGTTTCAGCAACTACTTTCATAATTAAAGATAACAAATTGGTTAAGAAAGGCAAAGAAGAAGGTTCTGATAATGTGGATGTCACCATTGCCAGTGATCCAGCAATAGGAACAATAAATAGCAATCAGGAAGGTGCACTAGTTAGTCATGACAGCCAGCTGGAAGATCTTGTTGTTTCCGACAAGAGAAACCATAGCTTAGGTGACAATTCGGGAAGTGAAGATCATCATGCAGAACAAAGAGCTGCCAAACGAGTTCGAAAGCCAACAAGACGATACATTGAAGAACTTTCAGAAGTAGAGTCCAAAGAGTCCTGTGGAAGGTTGAGGGCTTCAACAAAAAATTGTGGCATAGGACAGATGTCCTCAAAATCTCATGTTAGGCCAGCTAGAAATGTCTCTTCAGATGGGAAAAGTATCATCACAAGATTAGATTCCCTTGGAGGATCTGGGATTCAGATTCCTTGTGTATCCCGGGTTCGAAAAAGCCGTCCTAGGAAGAATTTTATGGCTCTTCTGGTGGGTAAATCTTTTCTTATTGAGAAGTTTAGTTTGCTAGATTTTGAGTTGAATTCAAATATTTGCTTCTTTATTATGAAGCATATTAGTTTTGCAAAATTATTGTTCATTTTGATTCCTGTTAGAACTTCTTATGAAATGTTGTTTGGAAATGTTCATGGCTGTCTGACATAAACATAAAAAAGGGCAGCCTGGTGCATTAATGCTCCCACTATGCGTGGGGTCCAGGGAAGAGTCGTACCAATGGGTCTTTTTACGTGGCATTCCCTTGCAATTGCAAGAAGCCGTTTCCACTACTAGAAACCGCAATCTCCAGGTCACACGGCGACAATGCTTACCGTTGCACTAAGGCTCCCAACTTGTTTGACATAAACATAAGAATGAATTTTTTTCTGCTAAGCAGTTTGAGTTTGAAGGATAGTAGTAATGGCATGGTGCCTTGTTTACTCTTTTTTTTTATTCACCATCGGTCGCTTATGTTCGGGGTCTGTGTCCTTGTATTTAGGTTATTTTTTTTTTATATTATGGTTGTATGTGTATCAGCTGTATATAATACTATATTACAAAATTTAAATTGCATTTGCAGAAGTTCAATCCAAGTAGTGTGGGCATGACAGCTTCACTGGTAAAGAAGGCACTTGGTGCGCATAGTTTTCTACCAGATGCTGATGGTGGGAACAAAGTCTTGAAGGCTCAAATTTCTCCTGCACAGGTACAGCACCAGGTAAGATTAGTTAATTTGGTATGCTCATGCAAAAATCTATTCTTTTTTATGTTTCTTTTGGTCTTAAGGTGGTATTTTAGAAGCCTGTGGTTGGCCAACATTTATCGGATTGCGTGCTTGTTAATATACTTTTGCTTGGCATGACTACATAATTATTCCTTTTTTGGAACCATGAATATCAATTTCATTACATTAAGAAGCCTATTTAATAGGCAAAGATATAGAGGACAGGTGTACCATCAGGTCCCTAAAGAGAGCCTCGCCTAAGTACTGAGAACCTAGAACAATAAAACAAAGGCAAGCTGGAAATTAGTCCTCTGCAGTCTACACATAATTCATGGAAGGATAGAAAAATCTTAAGATATGTAGAAAGTGGAAATTAGTCATAGAAGAGGCAAAGTTAACCTAAATGAAAAAAATAAAGAAAGAAGAGAGGGAGGGGTATTACTGGCTGAAAAGCCAGTAGTTGCCCAATCTAAAGTTCAGTGGTTCTCTCTCCAATGTAGATGGGGAAGCCTCTGTCTAGTAAAGTTTTTTCTTCAGCATTTTTATATTGACAAGCTGATTGCATGCTAACTTTACTGCCGATTGGAGTAATTATGTTATTATTCAGTTTCTAGGTATACTAGACCAAGATAAAGAGTTTTCATCTATAGGCACAGTTGGGCCAGGGCATCATAAGGTGATGAAACAAGTGCATTCATCTGGGGATACAGATGATAATTTAGTTACTGTGCCCACATCAAAAGGTGGAATGAGAAGGAAACATCACCGAACTTGGACTCTGTCTGAGGTTATGAAGCTAGTTGATGGTGTATCTAGGTATGGTGCTGGAAGATGGTCTGAGATCAAGCGGCTTGCATTTGCATCGTATTCATATCGCACTTCTGTTGATCTCAAAGTATGTTACTTTGGCTGTTGAATGTCATACTACAAAGAAATACCTGTCAGCATAGTGTTTTAGTTTCCTTTTCTACTATTTTCGCATTAGATAACGGCTGGAGTTCTGAACGATAACAAATTTTATTTTCAGGACAAATGGCGGAATCTACTGAAAGCTAGCTTTGCACAGATACCTGCAGATAAAGGGGTGAGTAATCACATGCAATATTTTCTTCATTCATGCTAGGCATTAGTTCATGGTTGATTTTTTTCATATATCCTCTTCAATTTGTTTACCTTTTGTGGTTAATGTTGTAGATAAATTCTAGAAAAAATGCTGCTACAATGCCAATTCCTGAATCGATTTTATTGAGAGTTAGAGAGCTTGCAGAGATGCAGTCCCAGGTTCTGCCGACTCTAAATTCAAGCAAGGTGGCCGGAAATACAGGAAATAATGTAAATGAAAAACAATCAGGGTACTTGTAACTACTAGATTTTAGATTGTATAAATTGCAAATAAATGCACATCAGTTTGCAGATATTTTTATTCTGTCATCTGCTGTTACCCTTAATGTTGGGGACACGGAAAGGGCTGATGTCTAAACAATGAACATACCTGTGCACTTGTGCGGTAGTGGAAAATACCTTATGAGAGATCCCAGAGACCGAAAAATTGAGAAATTATAACCAGATTTTGGTCAACTGGAGAGTGGATTAGTATGACAAATGGTTCATTTCCCCATCTTCTTCAGCTAGTACATGTTCATGATCTGCCTGGGCTTTAGTTTCAGTGCCTTGATTCAGCCAGGTAACATGTATTTTCCAAAAATGATAAAATTTCAAAAATGATCACGCAAAAATGATCACGAGTGAGTCTGAATTTCAAAAATGATAAAATTTTGAAAAGTTTGATTTATCAGTATGTAGTTCTTTCGAATCATCAGTATGTAATTTTCTTTACTACGACCCATGCACATATTCAGTTCTACTAAGTCGACCAAACAATCAATCATTCTACAAAAACATTAAGTCAATAACAATAGCACTGACCTAGTTAATTAGATAAACTAACTAATAACTCCACCTCGCAAAAATACTTTGCTAGTTTTAGAGAATTGTGTATATATATATATAATATACTCTTTTTTCTTGTTTTTTTTTTAAAAATTAAATCGAGATTCGAGATTTAAAAATGGACGATATGAAAATATTAAAAAAAAAACTATGAAACAGTAAATTATCTACAGTCCAATCGAAATTCATTTAATTAATATATATATTCTGATTTCTATAATATATTGAGCAGCTGTCTCCGGCGGGGGGTTTATTGCGAAAGACATGACATTCGAGAATACAGCTGGTCCAGAAAAACACCAAGCAGTAGCTCTCCGATCAGGTTCCGATTTATCAGTTTTTTACAGTTGTCGTTTCAAAGGATATCAAGACACGCTATATGCACACTCTCTTCGACAATTCTATCGCAACTGCGACATATACGGCACAGTCGACTTTATATTTGGAGATGCCGTTGTCGTTTTACAAAACTGCAACATATTCGTTAGAAAACCAATGAACGGTCAGGAAAACACGGTCACAGCCCAAGGAAGAAAAGACCCAGATTAGAACACAGCCATTGTCATCCATAACTCTCGTGTATGGCTGCTTCAGATCTTCGCCCAGTTCTGAGTCAATTCAAGACTTATTTGGGTCGGCCATGGAAGAAATATTCAAGAACTCTGTGATCTAAATTGTGTTATTAAGAATTTAGAAAAAAAAAAAAAAGATTTCGGGAGCATTTCGGTTTAAATTTTTCATCTAAATCAATTAACAATATAAATGAGTATTAACAACACTTTCTTTTACACATCATTATACACATTAAAGAAAAGCATTTAATGTACTGATGCTAAAAAGTGACGCATTTAATTGTATTTTTTAGGTGTTTTTTAATTACAAAAATATTATTAAGAATATAATATACAAAAGAATAATATTAAATTATATAAATTTATTAGATTTATATAAATTATTATAATTTTATTATGTGTTTATCATATATTTGATAATTTTTATAAATTTTATTATGAGTATGATTAAATTTTTTTGGTAAAATAAGAAAAAAATTTATAAAATTTGGTAGAGAATGTAACTTTCTCTTTTTAAATAAATTCTATTATTATTTAATAATACAGATTTAATGGCTGGATCTTTTATGTTCCAGCAGATGGGCTTCCAAGACGCAGCCCCTTAAAATCTTCCAAGCCCTAATTATTTTCTCTCCTTGCTATAGTTTTTCAATCATCAATATTATTCTGTATTTGCCACTCCTCTTTCTCATCTCAGCACTTGGGATCGCCCTGAACTCAGTTCTGGTGCAGTGAGTGATCTATTAAACGAGTCAATTATGTGTTTTCTGTATTCCGTTTGTCAAAATTCAAGTGCTTAAATATATGCACTGTATGATGTAACGCAGTGTTTGAAGATTGAACTTAGTTTTTCTTGCCTTTGTAATGTTGATTAATACAGTTGAATTGCAGTTTTGCTTGTTGATTTTGAGCTTTAACTCAGTTGATTGTTGACATTGCTAGAATCGAAACTTAAATTTTGAAGCTTTTTTTGTTGTTTCCATAGGCGGTGTGTGACAGCTGACGTCAAAGCCAAAATGGGGATAATCGAGAAGATTAAAGAAATCGAAGCCGAGATGGCTCGAACCCAGAAAAATAAAGCTACAGGTTGTTTACAGTAATATATTCAACAATTCACATGTATATGTTTATAAAATTACACTGATTATATAATATACTAGCTATCCAGGATCTTGAAGTGATTTTTTTTTCTGACTAGTCTTGTTTTTGTGAAATTAACTTGCAGAGTATCATCTTGGTCAGCTCAAGGCAAAGATAGCAAAGCTAAGGACACAATTGTTGGAGCCTCCTAAAGTATGCAACCTTTTTTATTATTAAGATTAATTGTCTCTTTTCATTTCATTGAAATTTGTTGAAACATTTGGTTGCTGTTGCTTTTTGAATCAGGGTTCGAGTGGAGGTGGAGATGGCTTTGAAGTTACAAAATATGGCCATGGACGCGTTGCACTGATAGGATTTCCAAGGTCTGCCATCTTTTTTATTTTTAAATGTTATAGTTGTGTGTATTTATGACTAATGCATGTGCACAATCATGCAAGACACATAATTAGAATGCTTGGGAACTGTTCACACTTAGGAATACAGCTTTTACATTCTCTTCAAGGATTCCAAGTATAAGAAAATTTTATTCTCATTCTGGGATTTCCAATCTCTAGCTGACTCTGTATTACGTTGTTTCTGAAAGAAAAAAAAAAGTATGCGATGTCCTGAAATTCGTAAAAGAATAATGCTGATGCTATCACCATTAATCCTCTGTGTGCTCATATGCAATTGTGTTCCTGTTCTGAGTGCAGTGTTGGGAAATCAACTCTCTTAACAATGTTAACTGGGACTCACTCAGAAGCAGCATCATACGAGTTTACAACACTTACCTGTATTCCTGGGATTATACACTATAATGATACTAAAATTCAGCTGCTTGACCTTCCGGGAATTATTGAAGGTGCTTCAGAAGGCAAGGGTCGTGGGAGACAGGTACATCCATCTGCCTATTTTCTTTGACTGATTCTTTATTGAAGGTTATGATGATTTTGAATGAATATGGTTCTTTTTTATGTGTCCTTTTGCCTGACTGGCAATGTATTATGGGAACCTAGAAAGTGTTGATTTTTTTTTCTGCTCAGGTTATTGCTGTTTCCAAGTCTTCAGACATAGTATTGATGGTTCTTGATGCCTCAAAAGTAAGTGTTCATGTACCCTACATTGTGTTTTGGCTAGCCAAACTGATGAATTGATATGGAGGCTCTTGTGATAAGCCTACTGGTTGCATTTTGGTTACTTTCCCCGTAACACTTTTACTATTTCAACTTCCATATCACCCCTTTAGTTGGAACTTCAAAATGAGATAAGTCTTTAAGGGGAAGCTTCTTTTCCATTTTTCTTGAAATTTATATCAAAAACATAAAGATCCATGAAGATCCAGTTTTAGTCAGCCATAAGTCCTTTTTGGGAGATGCTATTTGCAAGAAATTTAGATGTCATGATCAAACGCCTTCCTATCTGTTTCCACCTTTTTTTTTCTCTTAAAGTTTAATGAAAAAAGAGATTTTTTTTTTTGTATGTGTGTGTGTTTTGTGTTTCTTCATTTTATTCCAAATTCCTTTCATGCTGGAAGAGTGTATTCCACCTTTTCCATTTCGTGTTGGTTTCAAATTATATTATTTGCATCCCGATCAAAGGCATAAACTAATTGTAGTTTATTTTATTTCCTACTGCGGCATTTTATATCTGCCAACCGTGCCTTTCAATTTCTACATCAGTCTAATCCGTTTGTAAATGATTTTTAGAGTGAGGGCCATCGACAAATATTAACAAGGGAACTGGAAGCTGTGGGTTTGCGCTTAAACAAGAGACCGCCTCAAGTAAGTTTGTCTACTGGGACCAGAACTTAAGTATCAATGACAACTTAAAGGGTAATCGAGGAATTAAGATTTAATAGAAGTACATAGGATGATCATTGAAATAGAAGATCTTCTTTCCACCTTAAAATTTTCATGTCCTTGTGATGTTTTATTACTTATTCCATAAGCTTGAAGTTGGACCTATCAATTTTATGTCTCACTGCCGGATAGTTCTGATGTGTTGCCCTGAAGGTCATTTCCAATATGACTAATCAGTATTTGCCAAATCTTAAAGGGTTTATGGTTACTATGTAATTCATTTTGGTATTGGATTTCTCTTTTTTTGTCAGATTTATTTCAAGAAGAAGAAAACTGGTGGCATCTCTTTCAACAGCACTCTGCCACTAACTCATGTAGATGAGAAGCTCTGCTATCAGATTTTACACGAATACAAAATTCACAATGCAGAGGTACTTTCTACTTTATGCTGATGACAGTCGTACTTTTTCATTGGTGTTAATACAACATAATCATAGGATACATGATTCTATCGTAACAGCTGATCAGGCTACGATTGGTTGATTGTAATCAACTTCTACTAATCACAGTCATAGAAGAAACACAGATGGGCTATTGGGACTTGCTATTCTACATGCTGTAATTTCTTTTTTTAATCTTTTTGTCTGGTTTTCAGTCTAATTAATACTTCTCTTTTGTATGCAAAGCTCTGTTTTGGAGAAGTTAATTTCATTAAAGCTTGATTCTTCATATAATAATTTGTTTTTTGCCACATTGCAAAATAAATGTTAGTTTGATAATGCAAAATCTCTGCTTATTTATCTTTTCCTCTTAATCTTCATGCTTTCATGTTTTGTATTAGGCCATATATAGTAGATTTCTTTGCCTACAATGCTATGCATTCTATGCTCTTGCCTTTTGGAGTAGACTCATGGAATTATCAAAGTTGAAGTTCCTTCAACTTTATGTGTTTGTCTGTGTGCAATATGATACTTATCTGCTGATGAATATACCTGTAGGTGCTATTTCGCGAGGATGCCACTGTTGATGATCTCATTGACGTCATTGAGGGTAACCGCAAGTACATGAAATGCATATACGTTTACAACAAGATAGATGTTATTGGTATTGATGATGTGGACAAGTTGGCTCGCCAACCAAATTCTATTGTCATTAGCTGCAATTTGAAGGCAGGTTCTGCATCTCATTTCTGTTATTTTACATGTGGCAGCAACCGAACATAAGTGAGCCACATCAAACAATAATGTTAAGCCTGTTGTTAGGCTAACATGGTTTAAACAAACAATTTATGTACTGTGCAATATTCTTATACGATGTGAATGGCTTGAGAAATATTAATTTTTTGTTTATGTTTCTTAAACAGCTCAACTTAGACAGACTACTTGCAAAGATGTGGGAAGAAATGGGGCTGGTGAGAGTCTATACAAAACCACAAGGCCAGCAACCTGATTTCACTGATCCTGTAGTTCTTTCAGCTGTATGTTGCATATTTAACTGCATTTATACCTTCTGCAAGTGTGTGGTCAGTGTCTTTTGAAATTCACCATTTGTAGTTTTTGTTATTCTGGCATGATAGGATAGAGGTGGCTGCTCAGTAGAAGACTTCTGTAATCACATACACAGGAGTTTAGTGAGGGATGTGAAATATGTGCTAGTGTGGGGCATGAGTGCGCGACACTACCCTCAACACTGTGGCCTTGGTCATATCCTACAAGATGAGGATGTGGTTCAGATTGTTAAGAAAAAGGTGACGGATACATACTTAATTGATCATACAAAATTTCTATATGCACAAGACTGAATTATCACATTTCTTGAAATTCAAGAGTTTGGTAATATGAAAGCACTCAAATGTTTATCTTTTGCTTGGATTTTGCATTGTTTTGATTTCTGTGTGCAAAAATAAAATTGATAATCTGCTCTTGCATTTTTCCAGGAAAGGGAAGATGGAGGCAGGGGTCGTTTCAAATCACATTCAACAGCTCCTGCTAGAATATCTGATAGAGAGAAGAAGGCTCCCTTAAAGACATAAACACCATTTGATATTGGCATGGTCTTCTGGATCTCGTGCTTTGTTGAAGGCAGTGACTGCTGTATAATTTTGCTAAAGTCATTTTGGCTTTCCTTTTATTATTATTATTTTTATTACAATTTAGAAAGTTACTCTGCCTGAAGGGCTGTATCTCAAGGGCTACATCGTCTGAGTAACTGTATTTTAAGAGACTGGATTTCCTTTTTTGAATGATAATGGCATACACATCATTCGCATGCAAACATACATGCAGCATTAAAATTGATACATGAAGCATCATAGACAAAATTAAGATTTGCTGTATTATTCTTTTTAATTGTGATTTTTGCTGTATTTCTTATTCTCTTTGATAATATATATATATATATATACATATATATATTGCTTATTACATACATTGACATGATTGATCATTTATCTTCCTTTATTTTCATTTTGACCATTTTGATATTTCAATTTGAATTTTTCATAGTTCAATCTGATTAATTGTGTCCAAATATAGGTGGCTATATATATATATTAAGTTTTTTTTTTGTTCAAATGAAGTACAAAATATAAGCATCAAAATTGACAATGGGTGATTCTCTATTCACCTCAGCTTTGATCACTTAATAATCCTTTAGAGGTCCATTATTCCTTGAGCAAATCCTTGGGAAGTTTTTTCTTGATAAAAATCCTTCAATTGGTAAACGTCTTCTCGCTTTTGTTTCTCAAGTGGAAGCCAGTCTCTGCATGGTTTTCAACCTTCCCAAGTTATATATATATATGTATACATATATATATATATATATAGAGCTGTGAATTGATAGCTTATTATCAAGAAAAATTTCAATTACCTGCCAAATTTGATAGTAGAATAATCAATTTCAGCAAGAAGCACAGTCTCTCCATGGCCACAAGTTGCAAGTATCTCACCTAACTGTTTTCATCATTAAACATCAATTATTAAATTCAGCTCATTCAACTTAGAAAAAAAATAAAATTTACAAGAAATCAACTCATTGTAGTTTATTAATTATAGAATTCACTAATGAAAAAACAAAACTGAGTTATTTTACAATTAAAGTAAATTATTTTATGTGGGAAAAATAAAACAAAAACAAACCTGATTTTTATTGCAAACATGATATAAAATAAAATAATTCAAAGCAGTTTGAGAAAATTACGCATTCCATCAGATTTTTAATTTTTTTTATTTTATAAAAATGTATAATAAACTCGTAACAAAGTTATAGAGAAGTTGTGTAAAATAAACATAATTATATATTATACGAGTTTAATAAATTTATAAAATTGATAAAAAATTCTGATAAATTTTACAATTTTTTGATTTTTTTTTTGACAATTTTGTAAAAGACCAAATAGTTTTGTGGTGTTACCGGTCCAACAAGAGTAGAATGGCCCCATATCTTATAGGAGCCAGCAGAATCTCGAGATGGTGAACATGTTGCTACAAATAGCTTTCCTCCATAACATGTCGAATTTCATGTTAGTTAATAAAACCTCTCTTCCAGGCTCAATATTTAATTAGCACCAATTGACAAGAATCACCCAAAGTACCTGGTTATCAGCTGCCCTGGAAATTTTTCAAGTAATGGAAATTCATTACTGCAAGTGGGTTTTGTAAATTGTAATAGCAATGTATATTAATATATAGATTCTCACCTTGCTCTCTGAACAAGCTCCCACAACATTTCACCTGTGCTCGTGTTGAATGCTCCTGGATAGCATAACAACTGGGCACCTGCAGCAATTTCTCATTGGAAATTCTTTTTCAGGAAAGTTTGAATCTTGATTTTTTTTTATATTACAAAGCAGATAATCGATTATTAAATTATTATTACTCGAGAGTTCATATTCGATTCCTCGTATGGTTGTTGCTATACTACTGCTGAAAAAAAAATTCTACTGCTAGATTATCACCAAATAATAGATTTAGGTTCGATTCTTTGATCTGAAAAAAATATACATGTACCTTTTGTCCTGTAGAGCATAGCTAGCTCAGGGAAACGAATATCATGGCAGATCCCCACTCCAATACAGCCAATGTCAGTGTCTACTATGGTTGGATTTTCTCCAGCCGTGAAAGTGTCAGATTCCTTGAAAGAAATATCTCCTGGAATTTCAACATCAAACAGATGAACCTGCAAAAAACAAAATTTCACCAATTAAATCTTTTTATCAGTTCAAATGACAAATCTTTAATTATCAGAATCTTGATTTTATTACTTTTCTATGCTTGGCCTTAAGCTTTCCATCTGGTCCAAATACACAGCAAGTATTGTAGAGCAGACCTTTGTTCAATTCAGGCATAGACCCACCAACGATAGTAATTCCATGGCGACAAGCAGCTTCTGATAACATTGAAAAAGACTCTGAAGTGTCTTCTTCATCAAAATTCTCAGCAAATTTAGCAAAGTAATCACTTGAAAATGGACAATTCCACATTTCCTGATGCAAAACATGAATCTTGGATGATCCAAATTCTTGAAATATCAAGAACTTCACAATTTACAGGAATTTTCTTGCTCTTCAGAAAAGAAATTTAAAGATTAATTCAACTTACAGGTAAGACTACAAGTCTTGCACCTTGCTCAGCGGCAAATTTAATGGAGTTATAGGCATGAACTATATTTTGATTCTTGTTTGAAGTAACTGATACTTGGCATAGAGCAATCTTGAACTGTTCAATAAACAAAATAAGATTAATATTAAACAAGATTAGCAATCTAAAAACAAATTTTGGTGATCAGACATAGATTTGATTTTCATCTTGCATTTCAAAAAACTATCTCAAATGCAAACCTATAAAGAAGAGATATATAAAATCATCACTTCGATAAGTTAATTTGAAGAATTTGGGAGCAAACCTTAGCTGTTGATTTTAATGGATGACTTTGTGTGCTCAATGAAGTTGCCATCAGATTCCACGAACAGAGAGTTAGCCAAGTTGCTGAATTGATGTGCAGATGTCAACGTGACCAGTCAAAGGTAGCAAGGCACGCCAGTGGCGGATCTCAAGGTTTGTTATTTTAACACAAATAAATAGAGGTGGTGGCCTTTGGTCATTGGATTCTATTTTCTAAAAAAATATTGAACCCCAATTAAAGAAAAATTAGATTCTCACTAAAAAGAAAAATTGATCCAATTAATTCTAAACTTATTAAAAATACAAACCATATAATTTTAAATTATACCTAACTAATTAAACTTAATTAGCTAAAAAAAGAAAAGATTTTATTAAATAATTAGAACTCTTTTATCATTCAATTCTGCTACAGGGCTTTATCATATAAGAATATTAAGATAAAACTTTTTCATTTTGCCCAAGAAAAAAAATCATTCTTTTTATCCAATTATTCATTTTCAATTTATGAAACTCGTAAAAAATTATTGTAAAAGTTTTTTAATATATTTAGTTTCTAATTTTTACTATGTTTATGTAAAAATATATTATTATTTTATTTTTAATATTTAAATTTATTGTATAGACCCAACTAATATTTTTTCTATAATTGAGGCACGCACCTACTGTATAAATTCCAGCAACAAGAATATTATATATCATAAGTAATGAATTGCTTATAATAGAAACTTTATTCAATTCAATCCAAGTAACGAAACTTTGTTAAATTTTTCGATACAGATTTGGGATGTAAATCTCAAAAATTAATGGTTAAAATTAGAGAATTTATTTCTATATTAATTAAATTATATTTTTATATTTAATAAATGTAGAATTTAATAAAAAAAAATACCACTTTTAGAAACATTGCCGACATGAGATTCACACTACAAACCATGGCAACAAAATATCAACAGATAAATTTGACATAGAAAACAAGTTAAATCTAAAAAAATTTGGATTTGAAGGCATAATTTAAAAAACAAAGATCATGATGCACAAAGAAAGCAATTTTGTCCATGAAAAATCTGTGGATTACTTTTCAAGTGATAACATTTAGGTTAAAATATGATTCATGTCCCAGTGGATTCAGTTGATTCCAGATTCTGAACCGGCCAGCTCTATAAAATAATATTATGGTATCTTGCAAGCACAGCGACTTCTCGTGTCATGAAGATGTCTTGCTGCTATGCTCTTTGGAAATTCCATCTTGGCTGGGACTGGGAGATGTTTTCAGCTACAATGATCGCAGCAGCAAAAGTAGAAATGATGAAGCTCTATTAACATCTTTCTGAGTTTTGAAATCTATCAACAAGAAAGTGGTAAAAAACCATGTCCATTCTCTGGTATGGCCTTGTGCTGGTTGGAACGATTGTCGTTGCATTTGCTGTGTACACTCTGGTTATGATCGGATGGCAAACAACCCATCACCAGCCATCTCGTCCAGGATTAACCAGCCCTGCAGAGCAAAGAGACAGTGTTCCACTGAACAAGAGTTCATATTCAGCTTCAACATTTAAGTTTAAGAAAGATATAGCTAATTCAGAAATACCTTCAGAAACAGAGTGTGTAGTCTGCCTATCCGATTTTGAGGATGAAGAATATGTTCGGCAGCTTTCAGATTGCAGGCGCTCATTTCATGCTCCTTGTATAGACATGTGGCTTTACTCTCATTCTGACTGTCCACTTTGCCGTACACCGATTAACTGACTGGATTCTGATCACAGTGGATTGACAATAGAGAACTCCATAGAGGACCTAAGATTCGAATTTCATCCCAAGGTTTCTCCACCTAATTTCTTACAAGAACAATATATCATGAAAAAAAAAAGTCACTTATTTTCACTCAACGATAACAAACAATTACAGTTCTTGGAAGGTACAAGATTTTTCATGTTCCTGCATAATCATGAGCTCCTCCATGTTCAAAGCATTTTCTTGGAAAGATTCCATTAAAATACCATATAATCATTCCATATTTATCGGGATACATAAAAGTTCAACACATCAGCAACAAACCTTAGAAATGCAAAAAAATTATTAGAAGCGCCAAATATACTATCTAAAAAAAGAAATCTGATTCTTTCGCTGCTACACCAACTATGCAATTAAGACACACGTGATACATAGCCCATATTGTCATAACCAACCAGAGCTATTCTTTCCCATCATCTCCAGCATTACATCCTTCTTAAATTATCTAATCTTGCCTGTAAATCATCATCAATTCCGCTTTCTTCATGAGCCCCAGTTGATTCAGCTTGGGCAACCTTGTTTTTTGCAGCTGGTGCAGAGACAGCAGCTGAGGGTGCATTCACAAGCTGCATATCAAAGAAAAAATACAAAAAAGAAAAATCACAGCAATGCCTTCAATTTTTCTCCCTGGATTGCATAGTATAACTTCCCAGGAGATAAATTCAGTTGATCTGAGCAGGAAAAGAAAAACGATGAGAAGAAATGGACATACCTCATTATTGATATTGATTCCAATCTCATCAAGCACTTGATTTACAAGTTCTTCTGTTTCTTCTTCTTCGGCATCTCCTTCCAAAGCATCATCAATAGCATCCCCCATCACCTCAGTAACCATTTCCATCTTTTCATTTTGCATCTCAAACTCTCGCATTATCTTCTGCAGTGATGGCAAGTTCATCTGCCTATTCATTTGGCCCATAGCTTTTGTGACACCTTTCATTGCCTCGCCCATTGCTTGAGTTGATTTCAAAGTCTGAAACACAATGCCATATTTCTAACATCAAATAGCTGCAAAAGGATGTGTGCATGCACATGTTTGTCTCTGAAATCATATGGGAAACTGATTCTGGCAACTGGTTCAACTATCAAAAGAACTCTGTATTCCAAAGCATATAATAAATAGACAGCATCTAATATGAAGCAACAAACTTGGTAATTCTGTTTCTAAATAGCAGATAGGAAAATCATAATGTAAAATCATAACATGTCCTTTTTTTTATCAAGCTTTGGCTCTCAAATCCTCATTTAATGATAAAAAAAAAATTTTGAGTTGCAACTAGGATACAAGATGCAGATCTATTACCAGCAACATTAACAAATGTTAATAAAAACACATGTTATTTTCTCAACATAACGGGAGATACTTGATGTTGTGCTCGGAGTACATAAAATTAGAATTAGAAATTTAAATGGAAATATCGAATCCAAAATGATAATGATTGAGAAGTTGCTGTTCGCATTGCATTCATAGATATACATAAAGCACGGGGAATGCCATGGCAAAAACACACCTGGATTCTTAAAGCCACACCCTGGAGTTGTGATTTAAGCTTATAAAACTTTTCAATCTGATGTCGTGTTCTTATAAGGTCTTTTGCCATTAATTTCACAGCTCCCTGAAATAAAATAACACGTCCCAATTAAGTCAAATATATAAAACTAGCTACCAGCTAGAAATTTTATAAGTAAATATATACCATTAACTTAATATTCAATTGTATCAGTGGCACAGAGGACACAGTGATCAAATGTGGCAAAGACAAATATGCAAATAAGCATCCATATCATATATATTGATTAAAAAATAATAACAATAATGTGAACTTGGGGCATGGAACATAATGTGTTTATTCTACTCAGAAATGCTTAACAACTGACAATGGCAAAACATTATACTAATTCATATCTGATACATGACCAATAACAAGAAACCTAAAAAGGTAAACTCAGATAGCACACTTATCGCTCCAGCTAAAGATAGCACCTTAAAAAAGTTATTTTACCATCTGGCCTTGTTTAGCATTCTTCTTAATTTCAACAATAAGCTTCTTTTCTTGAGCTTGAAGACCTTGCCTTTCCCTTTCTATTTCTCTAATCGACTTATCTATCATCCTCTTATTTTCCCTCAAAAGCTCTGCAACCAAAAATCAAAAACAAACCACGAATTACTCAAAACCCTAACTTTGAATACATAATCAAATTCAAATCAAACATGAAAATAAACCTAAAATTCAAAATTAAAATTCAAAATTTCAAAAAAAAAAATACACAATAGAATTCAGAAATACCTGCAGGGGTTTTCTTCTTTCCAAAGAGAAAACTCATGTTTGCTTGCTTCTGTAAAATTTCAATTTTCAATCTCTCTATTTCTTACTTTCTTCAATGGAAGATTTGCTTAGCCAGGTTGATGTTTTGAGTTTGTAAGTTTCAACGCGAATAGCTTGTTGCGTTAGGAAGGAACGTTAGCTGGGTTGGGCCACAATACTTTTTCAAATCCAGTCCATTCTTGGCCTGCTTCATGGATCCACTTGTTTCCACTATTTTTTGGGAATTTTTTTAAAAATATCCTCAAAAATAAAATTATTTTTAAAAATATCCACTTTCCTTTTTATCTTTTTAAAACACTCATTTTTTAACTTTTAATTTTAAAAATTATAACTTTTTAAGGATGCTTTTGATATACATTTAATATACTAAAGGCATACTCTATTTTCGTAAATATATATTGGATATATATTTAATATATTGAGGATATATTAAAAAATGTAGGATATTTAAAAAAAAATTAAAATGGTGCTATATAATATAATATTTTTACTTTGATTTTTTTAAAAAAAATCCACATAAGTAAAATTATTTTAAAAATATTTACTTTTCTTTTTCTCTTTATTTGTACAAAAATAATACTTTTCTTTTTTTTTAAAAAAATATATTTTTAAAATTTTTAATTTTAAAAATTTCTTTTTTCAGATATATGCATCTATTATATTAGAGATATATTAAAAATATACATATAATTTATTTTCAGTTAAATTTAAAATATAGTACAAAATAGTACGTTTAAAATTTCTTACAAATATAAGAAATTTTATGTTAATAGATTTTTCTATAATTAAAAGTAGTCAATTTATGTTAATGCGATCATTTTAAAAACTACACTTGTTTTTTTTTTTTTTTTTTTTGAGAACAGCTATACTTGTTTTTACTCCAATATTGATTAAAGATTCATCCGAAAATGCTTATTCTTTTTTTTTTATTATTAATTTCGTAGTAAATTAATGGCTTTAATGGAATTGGTTAAACTTTCTTTTTAAGTTGAATTAGGTTAAGCTTCACAATCATGAATAGCCAAAGTACATATAAAACCCATAAATAACGTATTTAAAATATCCTCTCAATGAGATAAAAAAATAAAAATGAAAATGAAAGCTGAAAAGGTCAAAGTGGTATATGTTTATTAAATAAAACCCAAGGCCTTGGCCCATACCCTTAACATTGGCTCTTTTTTATTGTTTGATTTTTGGCCCAAAATTAAACATTTGGGTCTTTGGATTGCGATATATGATAGAGACTTTTACAAACTATTTTAAAAATCAACTTTATTTCGAAAATATTATAAAAAATAAAAATATTTTTATTTTTATAAAAAATTAGAATATATTTTTAAAAATATTTCATTCTTCACTAAACTAAAAATTTATTTTTAAAAAATACCTCTTTTTTTACCACAATTAATATTTTACTTTAATTTTTATTATCTTTTTCAAACTTTACTGCTAAATAAAAATATTATAATAAAAAATAATAATTAATATTTTCAATTATATTTTTAATATATAAAATTTTTTAATTTTTATAAAAAAAATTTAATTCTAGTTAACATGTAAAAAAAATAAAATATATAAAAATATATTAATAAATTTAATAAAATTTATATTTAAATAAATTTTACATATTATAAACATAAAAATTTAAAAAAAATAATAATGTAGATATTTAGTAGATATTCTATATATATATTTAATATATGTTACGTAGATATTGTAGATATTGTGTATATGTTATGTATTTGTTGTACATCTATATCATAGGTGTTGCATTTATATCGTGTGAATATAAAATAAAAAATATTAAGTAAATTTTATACATATTTAATGGATGTTTTGTGTGTATTATATAGATGTGTAGATGTTTACTATTTGTCATGTTTGTATTATATATATATATATATATATATATATATTATGAAAGGCTGAACAAACTTAGCAATTTAAAGAGCGGCTCAGTGATAACCAGCTCCGAAAACTGATAAACCTGACAGATATTTTATTCATTCAAAGAAAGTTTGTATTTTATATATGTTGATATATATTATATATATGTTATATATACATATATATATATATTTGTGTATATTAAATATCATCATAAAAAAATGATTTATTTATAAATAAAAAGTATAAATCAAAACTAAAAGAAAGAAAACTTAAAAAAAAAAGAAATATCATCGTTATTTTTCATTTTTATGAAAAATAAAATAGTGCGCTAACCTAGAAATAAAAACAAAAGTCAGTTGGGGTAATTTTGAAAAGTGAACAGTGATTTTACATAAATCACGTAAATCCCTCTATATGATATGGATATGCCTATGGCTACAGTAACCTGATCAAGTAAATGTATTTTTGAACAATAAAATTAAGAAAATTATATGTTAATTTTATTTTTTTTTTCAAAATATCATATAATTTTAGATAATTTAAAAAGTATATATTTCTTAGTTTTAATTGAATGTAATATATGCATATATCCAGTATATCATATATATATTGTGAGCTTTGTGACTCTGTTACTAAGAGCTCAAAACTGTGCGTTTTATGGCTAAACGGTGCATTTTATATTAGGGTATTTTTAGGTTTGATATAAATACCAAACTATTCTCTGTTTCTCTTCAGTTTTTTGTTCTCTGCAGCTTTTCTCATCTTCTTCTCTCTGCTGGGGTTTGTGATCACGAAATAAGGGATTCTTTTTCTGTGTAATCTCTTGATAATTTCAAGCTTGTATCTGTGAGAGTTGAGAGTTGAGAGTTTTTGTTTGTAGTTTGTAAAACAGTGTTGATCGATTTTGAGTTATAGTGAAAAGGCCGAGGAACTTTTCCTCCTTGGATGTAGTCCTACTGTATGTAGGATGAACCAAGTAAATACTGGTGTTCTGATTGTTTGATTCGTTATTTTTTTCTTTCTGCTTAACTGTCTGGATCTTCAACAGTTGGTATCAGAGCACGTGAGGATCTCGACGAATCAGGTTGTAATCTTCCTTGTCTCTGTTTTATTTTTTCGTTCTTTGGGGTTTTCTTGTTTGATTTGTTCATATCGGGTCTTATCTTGCTTGATCTGTTCAGATCGTCTCCTTTCTCACTAAGATCTGTTCAGATCGGTTCTCGTTCTGTTTGATTTGTTCAGATCGGTTCTTCTTCTGTTAAGATTTGTCAAGATCTGTTTATTTTCTAAATTGTTCTCTTGTTTTTTCCTCGCGATCTGGTACTGTGATTGTATCTGTGTTTTGCAGGATAGATAGAAGAACAAAAAGGATAAGATCTGCTTAAAGAAACCCTAGATCGGAGAAACAAAATGTCTATCGCCAAAATTAATGTCGAAAAATTCGACGGTAAAGGAGATTTTACAACATGGAAAGAAAAGATGACTGCAATACTCGTACAACAGAAGTGCAGAAGAGCACTTGATGGCCCAGAAGCTTTACCTTCGACATTGACAAACTTGGAGAAACAAGATTTGATGGATCTTGCGTACAGCACCATCATTCTGAATCTTTCCGATGTTGTTCTTCGGAAAGTAAGGGGTAATGATTCTGCTCCTAAACTCTGACATAAATTGAATGAACTGTACACTGTTAAGTCTGTCTCTAAAATTTCCTACTTGAAAGAAAGGTTGTTTAGTTTTAAAATGGATCCTACAAAGTCTGTTGATGATAATTGTGATGATTTTCAAAAGTTAGTATTAGAACTTGTTGATGTTGGTGAGAATCTGAGTAATGAAAATCAGTCCATTATTCTGCTTAATTTTATCCATGAAAGCTATCAGAATGTTAAGGATGCTCTTAAATATGGTAGGGATAGATTAGAAACAGATGACATTATAAATGCATTAAGCCTTAGAGAAATGGAAGTTAAGTCTGTAAGTAAGCAAACTGGAAATGCTGAGGGTCTGTTTATTAAAGGAACTAGAAGTAAAATTAAAAAGAAAAGATATAAGAATAAAAACAGTAAGAGTAATCAACAGCACCAGTCAAATAGTTCATCCCATAATGATAAAACTTGTAATCAGAATACTTTTGCCACAAATAAAGTTGAGAGAATATGTTATTACTGTAAGAAAAAGGGTCACATTAGGAGGTTTTGTAGGAAAAGACTTAAGAAACTAGAACAAAACAATGAGTCTGGAGCTGCAAATTCATCAACTCAGGTTGATGATATAAAGGCTTTAACTGTTACTTCCAGCAGAGATGCTGAAGTTTGGATTCTAGACTCTGCATGTTCATATCACATGACTCCTCACAGACACTGGTTTTGTAAGTATAAGGATCTAAGTGGTACAAATGTTCTGATGGGCAATGACTCATCCTGTAAATTTCTAGGGGTGGGTACAGTTAGGTTATCAATGTGGGATGGCAGAATAGTTGAGTTACAGGATGTGAGACACATTCCTGAACTTAGGAGAAACCTCATTTCTTTAGGTTGGCTAGAAGAAAAGGGTCTCAGTCATACAGGTAGGAATGGTATATTAGAGGTTTACAAACAGGACATGTGTGTTCTAAAAGGTAATAGAGTCAACAGACTCTACCACCTTGTAGGTTCAGTCATAACTGGTACTGCTGCTAATACTGAGTCAAGCTGTGATTCAACAACTCTGTGGCACAAAAGATTAGGTCACATTGGCTACACTAGTCTGGAACAATTGTATAGGAAAGGGGTTTTGGATTTAGATCAGTTTAGTAAATCTAGTCTCTGTGAAACCTGTGTAATGGGTAAGGCACATAGGAAAAGCTTTGGTCAGTCTCAACACAAGTCACAAAACTGTTTAGATTACATCCATAGTGACTTGTGGGGTTCCTCCTTTGTACCACAGTCACTGTCAGCCTCTCAATACTTTGTCACATTCATAAATGATTATTCTAGGAAAATCTGGATTTATTTCCTCAAGAATAAAATTGATGTTTTTAATAAATTTTGTGAATGGAAAGCACTTGTAGAAAATCAAAAGAACTGTAAAATTAAAGTATTAAGAACTGACAATGGCTTAAAGTTTGTCAATAAACAATTTGATGAATTCTGCTTAAAACATGGTATAATGAGACATAGAACTTGTACCTATACACCACAGCAGAATGATGTAGCAGAAAGGTACAATAGGACAGTCCTGAATAAGGTCAGATGTATGCTGTTTGAGTCTGGTTTTGGTAATAAGTTCTGGGCTGAAGCTGCATCAACAGCTTGTTACTTGATAAACAGGTCACCTAGTTCTGCTTTAAAATATAAGTGTCCTAATGAGATATGGAATGGAAAACCTATAGGTTATTCTCATCTTAGGACATTTGGATGCGTAGCTTACACTCATAGGAAACAAGACAAACTAGAACCTAGAGCAGTTAAATGTTATTTTGTTGGTTATCCTGTTGGTATTAAAGGATATAAGGTTTGGTCACCTATTGATAATAAGATACTTGTTAGTAGAGATGTTGTGTTTAATGAATTGGAATTGTATAAGACTAACCTGCAGGTACCTTTGACAAAATCACAAGCTGACTTGTTTGTGTTTGAGGTGGAGCTTGACAATTTTTACAAAACTGATCAGAATGCCACCCAAACAGAACCCCCTACTGCTGTGAACAATGAGTTACAGGTACAACCTGAAGGTGGAGCACTTGATAATGAGCCAGTAACACAAGAGCAAACTGGCTATATGTTAGCCAGAGATAGACAAAGAAGGGAAATCAGAAGGCCTCCCAGGTTTGATGATTATACTTGTAATGTCTTAAATGTAGATTTAACTGCCTTTGCTTTTGTGTGTGCTGCTGTGACAGAGACAGATGATCCATTGAGCTTTGAAGAAGCCAGACTGAGCAGTGACTGGAGACACTGGAAAGCAGCAATGGATGAAGAGATGAATTCTCTCATGAAAAATGGTACATGAAAATTGGTACCAAAGCCTGTTGGTAAGAAAATTATTGGATATAAATGGGTGTTTAAGAGAAAACCTGCTATACTTGGCTTTGATAAAGGGAGATTTAAAGCCAGAGTTGTAGCAAAAGGTTTCTCTCAATTGGAAGGTATAGATTTTCATGAAATTTTCTCTCCTGTAGTTAAACATGTTACAATTAGGTTAATGTTGTGTATAACTGCCATGTTAAATTTAGAACTTGAACAATTGGGTGTTAAAACTGCTTTCTTGCATGGTACTCTTGATGAAGAGCTTTACATGGCACAACCATATGGTTATGTTGAATCTGGAAAAGAAAGTTATGTCTGTTTGCTATTAAAATCTTTGTATGGTCTTAGACAAGCACCTAGGCAGTGGTATAAAATGTTTGATGAGTTCATGATTAAACATAGATTTAAAAGGAGTAGATATGACCCATGTGTGTATTTTTCTGAACTGTCACATGATCATTACATCTATCTTTTACTGTATGTTGATGACATGCTAATTGCCTGTGAAAATAAGTCTGATATTGTTAAATTGAAGTCTATGTTAAGTGCTGAATTTGAAATGAAGGACTTAGGTCCTGCAAAAAGAATTTTGGGCATGAGTATAGATAGAGATAGGAGTAAAAGGATGTTATTTTTTTCACAGTGTGATTATGTTTGCAAATTTCTTGAATTGTATAATCTGAATAAAGTTAAAGCTGTTTCTACACCAATTGGTGCACAGTTTAAACTATGCTCATGTTCTAAGCCTCTAACAGTATCTGAACAGGAATATATGAATAAGGTTCCTTATCAAAATATTATTGGAAGCATGATGTATGCTATGGTCTGTACCAGACCTGATATTGCCTATGGTGTGAGTCTAGTCAGTAGGTTTATGAGCAGTCCAGATAAATCTCACTGGGAAGCTGTAAAATGGCTTGGTAGGTATCTTAAAGGTTCTGAATCTGTATGTTTGTTGTTTAAACAGCCTGATTGTGAAATGTTTGATATAGCTGGTTATTGTGACTCGGATTTTGCTGCTGACTTAGATAAGAGAAGATCTTTAACTGGTTATTGTTTTACACTTGGTGGGAATATTGTGAGCTGAAAATGTGGTTTACAGCAGGTAGTAGCTCTCTCTACCACAGAAGCATTCCCTTACAGAGGCTATAAAAGAAGCCATCTGGTTAAAGGGAATTGTAACTGAGTTGGGTTTAAAAACAGGTAAAGTCAATGTGTTTTGTGACTCACTAAGTGCAATACACCTAAGCAAAAACAGTATATTTCATGAGAGAACAAAACACATTGATGTTAAACATCACTTTGTTAGAGATATAATCTCTAAGGGTATTATAAATGTTGAGAAAATCTCAACTTTGATTAATCCAGCTGATATCTTTACTAAGCCTGTTTCTGTTTTGAAATTTCAGGAGGCTCTAAGCCTACTTGGAGTTATGAAGAGATGAGCTGTTTCAGGTGTTACCCGAGGAATGATTCTGAATGCCTTTCTGTTTAGTAACTCAGAGTCAAGGTGGAGAATTGTGAGCTTTGTGACTCTGCTACTAAGAGCTCAAAACTGTGCGTTTTATGGCTAAACGGTGCGTTTTATATTATGGTATTTTTAGGTTTAGTATAAATACCAAACTTTTCTCTGTTTCTCTTCAGTTTTTTGTTCTCTGCCGCTTTTCTCATCTTCTTCTCTCTGCTAGGGTTTGTGATCATGAAATAAGGGGTTCTTTTTCTGTGTAATCTCTTGATAATTTCAAGCTTGTATCTGTGAGAGTTGAGAGTTTCTGTTTGTAGTTCGTAAAATAGTGTTGATCGATTTTGAGTTATTGTGAAAAGGCTGAGGAACTTTTCTTTCTTGGATGTAGTCCTACTGTGTGTAGGATGAACCAAGTAAATACTGGTGTTCTGATTGTTTGATTCGTTATTTTTTTCTTTCTGCTTAACTGTCTGGATTTTCAACATATATTGTCAAGTTGTGTATTAAATGCATAATTTTTGATATACCAACGGCTGTAAATTGGAAATGAAAATTTTCAAAATTGAATATTTAAATTTCGAACAAATTTAATAGGAAAAATTAAATTTTATACTTTTTTGAATACTTTTATTTCTTGAAAATGTAAAAATCCAAAATATTCCTTGTTTGTGGGATAAATATGTTTACAATATTATTGTTTTTAATTTGAAGCTGTTAATTATTATCCTATATCCTTACACCCACTAAGTAGCTTTTTCTGTTACTTTTTTTTTATATAAACATGGCATGATATTCTAAATAATCTAAAATCTAAAATCTAAAAAAAATTGAACATTCTTTAAAAAAATGCAGCATATATTGTTACATAGTCATTTTTTTTACTACACATAATTTTCATATGAAATTTTAATGCCACCACTGAAATTTAAAATTGCAAAAAACAAAAAAAGAAGTGAAAAAGATCTATTAATTATTATTCAATAAAAATGTAAACATAGTAATAATAATAATAATAAAAATAGTCATTGAAAAATATAAAAAAATTTAAAATATATAATTAAAATTTCAATGAAGACAATTAATTAATTAGGGTTGACTAGTGCCCCTCATCAACTAATAACATTTGTCTTCTTATGTGCCAAAACTGTCCAGTCTCTATGATTAAGGAGGAGCAAAGCTACAGTAACAGTACTGTATATATAACTTCATTATCAGGCTAACCCCCAAAAAACTTCATTTTCAGTGTGCATTCACAGTACAAAATCATTTCGCTATTATTATTTTTCTTATTTGTTTTATTGGGAGTTATTGTTAACATCAAATTAACTATTATGGGGTCAATCACCCGACGGCTGGAAAAAATAAAAAATGTGCAAGAATTCAAATTTATTCACATATTTTGTACAAAACATATGTTCAAAATTAAAATTATATTGCTGTTAAAAAAATTAAAATTATATTGCGACTTTTTTTTAATTGCATATATATATACATATTTATTTATTTACATCTAATTATTTATTATCTTATAATTTAAAAATTATATACTAATTTAAATTTATGCCAAAGGGTATATAAATTTATTTATTTACATCTAATTATTCAATATCTTACAATTTTAAAATTATAAACCAATTTAAATTTATGCCATATAAACTCATCAAGTCATATTCAGAGTTTAAATTCAAAATTTATTGTTAAGAAATAAGAGGCTCATATATCTTATTTCACCCCATATATATATATATATATATATTGTAATAATCTGATTTTTAAATTATTTTTATAATGATATTTTAGTAAAATAAATAGTTATATTAATATTAATTAGTAATTTACTATTTAAACTTTAAAAATATATATAATAATATAAATATATAAAAAATAAAAAATAATATAAATTATAAATAAATTAAATTATATATATGTTTATAGGTGGAAAAATGGATATGAGAAGAAAAAGAAAGGAAAGAGAGGGTTGGAATCGGAGGATTAGGGATGAGAGAGAAAGTGACAGAGAGAGGGGCTGATTGGAGTTTTATCTCGATCTATTATCGTTCGGTGGTCTTCTATCGACACTGCCCATACCACTAAACTCCTCATCGACAAACGCGCTGCAAACAGCGGCACATGCGCCGTTCGAAGTCTCATAGAGTACATCGTTGGAGACTGCTTTCAATGAGAATTTCAACCATTTTTTGACTTTTTTTTCTTTGAAACTGATAATTTTGAGACCTTCTCTTCTTAAGTTTCATTTTGACATATTATTTATAAATTTATGACCACTTTTGTACTTGACCGGAATCCAGCAACCAGCCAACCTCTATTGAGTCTCCGACGAGGAAAAAATAATATAATTAATATATATAATTAAAGTGTAATAATAAATGGGTATAACTAATAAATAATAGTTAAAAAATTAAAATTGATATTTTTAAAATTTATTAAATTCAAAACTAATAAGTTGTTTAAGTAATAATTTATAGAATTAATATAATTATAATATAAATATAAATTATGATTTAAATTATAATAAATTATTTATGATAAAATTTTAGTTGGTAATAATTAATTAATAAAATTTATTAATTATGTTTAAAAATGAGTATGTAAATTATAATAATTATTGATTATTTATAAGATAAATTAATTAATATTGATTAGGAATTTGTAAATTTAACAACTAGTTATTAAATTATAGGCTAAAATATAATCATTTAGTTTTTTGATGAATTGGTTGGACTAATTGAAATTTTATTTAAAATTTATAAGATCTATTAATTAGTTACAATTAATTACTAATTAGAAGAGTAAAATCATGAATATAATTATTATTAAATAATATTTTTATTAATATGGGTATTAATATTTACATAAGTTGAAATATTATTTGATTATGAAATGATCTAAATTAAATAGTTAATATATTTTATTTAAAATTTATAAAATAGATTACTTAATTAAAATTAGTGTTGTTATAATTAGAATAATTAAGTTATTATTATTATTATTAAACTATTAAAAATAAAATGAACTAAATTGAGTAATAAATTAGTATTGTTAATTCTTTTATTAATATTGTTATTAAATGATTAGTAGAGAGTTAAATTAATTTAAATAAAATATTAGTAATCTAATGTTTATTAATTAGTAGCTTGTGAAATTATTATTGAGTATTAAGAATATTGATGGAGGCTCATACGGGATAGTTGGGGCGACGTTAGTGGTTATGAGATATTTAAAAGTGTTATTCCTTATTTTATTTTAGGAGGATATTCTATTTATAAGGGAGACTGTCAAAATTTCGGTAGAATTTTCAGAATTGTCTATTGCTCCATATTCTAATAGTCCTATTTACTGTTTAAAAAAATAATTTTTAAATGTTCTTTTATCGTCAATCAGATACTTCGAGGAGAGTTATCGAATTCCGTCTATTGTGAGTTATATAAATTAATATTAATATCTTGCTCCCTTAATTTACAATAAAGATCACATTTGCATAATTTCATCAATTGCTTTAGCATTAGTCATATATAATTATTATTATTAGCACTAGATCATAGAAGCATAATGTGTGCTGGTGCTTAAATTGAATGTGTTGCATATTCTTTATATTTGCTGGATAGGGTTAGGATGATAGGGGACCATATATGATTGGGGTTATGAGTTATGATATGTGACACTATATGATGATGAAATTAGGACTGACGTGACAGCGGAGACATTCATCTTATTTTATTTTAGAACTCCACATGATACTTCCTTCTATATATATATATCTATTTAATTCTGCTGTTTGGACAAACATGATTATTAACCAATGTATAATAATGAAGATGTGATATTGCATCGATTGTGTATAGTTAGTAGCCTGTGGGCCTAGTTCGGAGACAGTGATGGCAGTCATAAATTAAATTTTATTAGAAATTGAGTGGTCAGATTGACTAAGAATTTCGAAAGTCACGTACTTTTTCATTTTTTAGTATCGGTCACGTGCCTTCGAGTTCGGGTCGTGACATATATATTCTATGTGTTATTTTTATGTTTTCTACAAATGTTATATTTTTTTAATATAATTTTGCCTTCTTTCATTGCTAACATAAATTTTATTATCTATATATAATTTTTCTGCATATTATTAATTTTTTTTTTCTATAGTTACAATGGAGATGGGTTACTTAGACGCTCAACTTACTGAATTTACCCCAAAACTGACTCTACCAATGTGATAAAGGCTCAAACCAAAAAAAGATTTTATTTTTCTAATTAACCTATTGCATCAAAACTAACTTTTTTTAAAAAAATTTTTAGGTTGAAATCAATGTGCCACTGCAATATTAATTATATATATAGTATAATATAAGAAATAAGCATGATTTAGTCATCATAGAATCTGGCTAAATATTTGCTATATCTATTTTTTTTAGTATTACAATTAGAGAAGATATTATCATCCTCATTTTATCTATTAAAAATACTTTATGACTAGTTTATGTTTATATTTTTGGGTGTAAATGTATGCTATAGCTAGTTATGTAGTGTTATAGCAATTTAGAACTATGTCAATCGATGTCTCCATGAAAGGACAACCGTGAAATATGCATACTTGTTTTTCAAAACAAATCTTAGCTTTAATTTTACAAGATACACAAATATATATTTTCAACTCCTAATTTATTAGGTGTTGGTCCATATATGTATATGTACCTAATTGGTAGCTTTATTTTTCTACCAAAACTACATATGTACTATTAATTGATCAGTGAGATGACCCTAACCATATTATTATATATGAAAATTTATTACATCTCCACTCTACATATACAAGAAAATTATTATTTTATACTTATAATTAAATACATATTATATGTAGATTCCATTTGTAATTTGGAGAGTAAATTTCCAATAATATATGTTATATCGATCGAAAAACATTAATATTTTGAAAATAAAATTTTGTGACTATCATTGCCGTCTTTGGCTTTTGCCAAATATTCGATTTATAGTAGTCATTTTCATTATAAATTTTAATTTACTCGTAAAAGATATGAAAACTCCACATGTATATATTCATAGCCGAAATATTGAATACCCTGTCCTGTTGTTTTCTGTCCTTTTGTTTTCTCTTTTATTATGTATAAATTGAATGTGAAAAATGTGATATTATTTAAATTTATAATATATATATATATATATATATATTTCAGTTTACACTTAATAAGCTAATTAACCAAAAATATATTTTTTTTCTTTTTCAAAAATATCAGATAGAATTTGATAACATATTACTTCCTTCATTTCAAATTGATATATAGACACACTTTATTTTTATTTATTCTAAATTATAATGCATTTATTAGGCTCTAATAGTTTACTTTGTAAATTTTTAGTTTTTTAAAATAATTTTTTTTTCAATTTTTATTTTATATTTTTTAAAATCCTGTTTTATATTTTTAAAAATATATTTTATATTTTAAAAAATTATATCATAATATTTTTACTATACAAAAAAATTATATTATTTATTCTAACGATACATCATAATATTAATTAAATATTATAAATAATTATTAAAATAAAATGAAATTATTAAAAATTAAAAAATTAAAAATTAAAAAAAAGATAAATATCTCATTTTATAATTGAATTTGTAAAAAATATAAAAATAAAAAATATATGCAAAAAAAAAAGAGAAAAAAACTTTACTTATATATACCGCTTCTCAAAATTAAAATATTAAAAATCATATTTTAGGAAATTTCTTATTTTTCAAACCATTCAAGTGATATTATCGAATGCTTTTTATTTTTATTTAAAAAAATAAAATAAAAATAAAAACTATCCCAAATGTATTCTTAATCAACATATTAAACATTTATTATACTTATTTAATATTATTTATTAAAAATATCTAATAAATCTATTAAAATAAAAATAATTATTTTTAATAAAAATAATTATTTTTTTAAATTTTTATAAAATAAAAAATTATATTTAACAATTCAGAGCAAAAATACGCGTGTTGTTTTCAAAGGAATCTACGTTTCATATTATAATGCATGGTTTCCAATACAAATGAATAAGACGAAACATTTGTGATAAATTGGAAACAGAAAATATACGCTCTCCGTTCTCTTTATATAAATAAATTTAAAAAATATATAAAAAATAAAAAGATAATTAATTCATTTATTAATCATAATTTATTTTAAAAGAGAGATAATTTAAAAATATAATATTTTAAAAAATATTTATGGTTAAATTTTTTATTTTAAAATGGAGAAAATAAATTATTCTCTACTTATATAATAAATAAATATATTCACATGTAAATAATATGAATTATTATGTATAATTAAATTATTTTTATATAGTGTAATATTTTATAAATTTGTGTCGAAAAAATTAAAGAGAGAAAAAAATATATAGCAATCGTATGTAAATCTATAAATTTGGGTATAAATATCAAACAAACTCATTTAGAAATACTGTATAAAACATTCATCAAAACTATTTTCATAAAAAAAAATGCACTATTATAATAAAAAATTATATCTCAATTATAAATTTGATATAAATACTACTATATCTTTCAAATAAATAGGATTCAACGGATAAAACTAGTATTTATATTATAATATATGATAAAATTTAATTTATAGTTGTGTTTTAATTATTAAAATAGAGCACAACTTAATAAAATTTTTCATAATTATAATATTAATTTATATATTAAAAAGTGAAGTATATTAATTATATATTTTAAATTTATCTATTACTAATCTCATTTGATGTATAAAATTCAGTTATTTACAAGAATAATTTTAGAATTTTTTTTTAAAAAAATTCTTTTATAATTTTTATTTTAAGTATTTTTTTATATAAAAGAAATATCATAAATAAAAATTTTTTCTATATAAAAAAACGGAAAGAGTATTTAAATGAGTCGAGTAGATGCAATGCGGTGACTTTATTTTTCCGGTGCTGTCTTTTCTCAATTTTTAATTAATTCAACTTCTAATTATATACATTAGTCACTTTCGTTATTCATAACTTTCACAAAGCTAGATAATCTATCTAGATATATATATATATATATATATATTTAATGTCTTATTTTTATTAGAAATTTAAAAAAAAGAAAAAAAATCATTTTCAACCGTTTTCTCTATAATTAATTGTTTAGTTTAGTAATAGTATATTTATTTAATCTTTTTATGTTTTAAATAAATGTCTAACTTGATCCCTCATTAAAATTTCAAGGTTGTTCGGTTTAGTTTATAAGTTAATTAAATAAATTAACAGGTTCTAAATTTAAATACCCATGTATTTATTTATAAAATTTTATGAATTTATAAATTAGATAATTTTTTTTTCTACTCATACGTACATTATTTATAAATTAATTTAATCAATAATTCATTATATTGACTTTATTTAATTTTTAAAATCTATCGAGTTTTTATTATAATATCTTTTTATTCATTTTAACGATAAATGTATTGATAAATTACTTTTTATCAGACATATTAGCTATAATGCAAACACATTATTATTTAAAGTTTGAAATGTTTATAATTGTAATTAGTATTTGTAAGCTAATTTTTTTAGAGTTAGGTCAGTAAAATAATTAATTAATTAGAGGAAATATAAAATTAATTAATATATCACAGTAGAGTTCATATATATTCTTTGACTGGGATTTGACAAGTTGAAAGATAATAAAATTCGAATCTATACATTAATTTCTTCAAGAAAGCTCCTCTCCCTGCCATGAATTTCTTCAAGAAAGCTCCCTCACCCTGCCTTAATAGTAAATATTTTCATTTTTTTCTCTGGCAATGAATACTTGTGATGTGATGAATAAATATGCCTTTAGATTAAGCCAGCCGGCCATGCGAAATCACACCTATATTTTACCTATAAAAATGACTTTCTTTTCCATTCTTGAAAGCAATATTTATATTTGTACGTTCTTTTATTTTTTCCCTTTAATTCAAAAGATAAAGTGCATACATATATATATATATTATATGAGTTTGTAATTTAATTAATTGATTAACAGCAAAAACCCTAATGGAAAGGCTTTTTGATTTATTAAATTATATCAATTGATCTAGGCAATCGTTATCATTTGATGTTACCCATGCCTGCCAGATCTTCTCATTAATCATATATTATATATACATGAGAATCTTTGATATTAAAAATGTGTTTTAAACATCTTAAAAGTAAAAAACAAAAAAATTAGAAGAGATTATTTTTAATTTTCATTATACATATATTATATCTCCTGATCGATCCATTTATCAAAATTATGTTCATAAAGATTAAAAAAATAATTTTGTCATTGAACATTTCTATATCTTACGATTAAAGCTGGTTTTGAGATTTGGATTGCATTAATTTATTCAATTTTAATTGTGTATTTATTATTAAATATTAAAAAATAACATAAAATCAAATTTTTATATGAAATTGGAGTCATATTGTATTATTGTGGGTTTTTCCTATTTTGTCTATATAAAATATATAAATATTTTTTTCCTGTTTTCGTGTGATTTGTATGTTTTTTTTTTATAATTGCCTATATATACATGGTTTTTTTTTTCTTTACTTGCGTATATATAATATTTTTCTTTAATTGTCTATGTATAATTTTTTATGCATATTCATAATAAATTTTTTTTCCTTCTTCTTATTGCCTTTAAATGGATTGTCCTAAACGCTCGGTTTGCTGGACTTATCTCAAGAACTGTTCTGCTTATAATATAGGACCTATATATTGTCTTTTAACTCAATAATTCTAGCTATTGAAAGCTCTATGTAGAATTTTGTTCACAAATACCTTAATTTCTTTTGTAATAATTATCAATCACATCAAGAGCAAAACAGCAAGCAGCTAGCAAGTTTCTGGCTTGAAAATACAGACTAGTCTTTTGTTTCTATCTACATTAATAAAAAGAAGAGAAAACCTTCTATATATATAGTGCAGGGTATTCTTCCAGTGCTACTTTTCATGCACATATTGCCAAAAAAATTTGAAGCAGAGCAGAGCCAACTCATTGCTGAAGATATATGTATATATATACATATATATGTATGTATATATATATATATATATATGTATGTATATATGTGGCTGACAACTTGTTTACATGAAAGAAAGATAACAGAAAAGGCAAGGATGAACCTAAACTAATTGGCTCATTTTCTTGGAAAGAATTTCGAGAATTTCCTAGCTTTTCCCTCAATGCTATTCAAGAAAAAGAAATTTTGACATTGACCCTAAGTAATTTAACACATATATAACTCAATTTATCAAAGTGAACTATATATACATATATATATATATATATAGATATATATAATCACTCAATCTAAATATTTGTAAGAACCCAAGAATAATTTTTGAATATTATTTCTGAATACTAATTAGTTTTCAATTAATACAAACCTATTAAATTTAGAGTATAAACAAGCACAAACTTTTGAATAATATTAATTTAGATTTATCTGCTCTGAGAATACATATTAAATAAAATAAATGCTCAAATTTTTATTATGATACGTTTGAATTTTATTGAAATTCGTTAAAATCATCAAATGTGCAATTTTTATTAATTTAAGACATTTAAATGAGTCTAAGTGATAAGTGCATATATAATTTAATGATAAATTAATTAAATTTTAATACATCTTTTTTATATTTAATATTTAATTTTGCTATTTTTAAATTTGATTTAAAATTATTCAAAGAAATTCTAACATGATTTAATTTAACAACACAAATTTTTTAATTAATTATATATGTGATTCTGTAAGAGAATTTATTTCTTTATAACATTAAAGTTCTATTTTGAAAAGTAATCAAAGTAATTAATTAGGCACAATACTTATGTTTAATAAACATCATCTTAAGCTTAATCAATGAATCACCCATTTTAATAATTAATTTGTTGCTCCCTCCATTCCAAATAAATTTATTCACTTCACATTTTAGAAAGATTCAAAAAAATTAATAATTTTTATTAGAAATTTAAATTTATATAGCATAATTTTTTTATTATATCCTTTATTTATATAAGATATATTTAATAAATAATATTAAATAAAGATATTAGCCATATTTAACATACCAACTAATTAATTAAAATGATAAATGGACTATAATTCGAGATGAATGAAAAAAAATGAACCTATATATTTAAGACGAAGAAAGTTTTAATTATTTATAAGCTTATATTTATATTTATTTATTTTAATTATTTTATTTCTTATATTTATATATTTATTATTTTATTTTGTATTTATTTATCTTATACAAAAAGATATTTATATTAATTTATATTGGTCATTTCATTCATTTTATTTATATATTTTATTTAAATAAATATATTAGTGACGTAGCGTGACTTAAAGTGATTCAATAAATTTGTGTTTATAAATTAAGAAAAATATGAATTTAATGAGTAATATTATTAAATTAAAAATTTTAAAAATAAATTAGTTAAATAAATAAAATTTAGGGACTATTTATATATTTGGCTAATTTATTAATTAAGGGTTTTTTTTTTAAAAAGAAGAAATTAATGGGTTCTCATAAGTTCAAATTAATATGCATGATCGTGATCTCCAGCTCTCCCCCTTTCTCTCACCCTACCTGTTTCCAAAGAGGAAATAAAAAAGAAAAAGCTGTAAACTGTTAAAGAGTTTCCCCCCACAAACAAATAATAATCTTCTTGGGATCACCAAAAAAAATTCTCTTATTTCACTTTCTTTGACTCCTCAGTTCTCACACGTCCATTAAATAAAAACCATACTTTTTCTCTTTTACCAAAGCTTATTTTACCTTGCATTGCATGCCTCTTTTCTTTTTTCTTTTTCCTTTAATACCCATGTCAAAAGAAAATTCCAATTTAACAAACATGGGCATTTTCATCATTTTCATTGATTGACGTGGCCACAAGCGTGAAGAAATGTAAACGTGTCAAGTCATGAATGGTTGTGATTCTTTTGCTATGTAAGAAGAGGGGCAATGGCAAAGTTTTTAATCATCAAAGAGGTCCCTATATATAATATTATAGTTCTAATATGCAATTATAATTTATAGAACACATGCATCATAATTTTATTAGCATTTTTTTATTTATAAATATCTTAATTACGAATTGATTGAAATTAATTAACACAGAGATATGAATTTTTATTACTTATTTTTCAAAATTCAAAAAAAATACATTTTTTCATAAATCAATATTCTTATAATAATTATATTATTCAACTATCCTATAATGATAAAAGATTAAGTATAAAAATGTAGGCTTTAGAACTTTAACAATTAGATTTTTGCATTTCTAAATTTGTATTAGAAAAAATTTACCCCAAACTAATATTGAAAAAAAAAATATAAGGTATGAGAGTCGGTACTTTTATTTAAATGATTTTGATAATTTTAGACTATTAAAATATAAAATTATGTCTCTATGTAATTCAGACAGTAACTATTATATATTTATATAATGTATAGATAATCTCATATCTATCAAATATAAAAATATGACTTAATTAATAAAAATGAGAATTTTAAACTTAACAACTAATTTTTAGAAAAAATTATGAAATTAGAATGATAAGCTATGTTTTTATTCAGATTAGGAAAAATTGTATTATTGATATCTACATTTTTCAATATTTTTCAATGGTATTTTTTTTAGTTCATTTAGTGTTTCAATTTTAGTCAATACTTGCAAATGAATTATTTTGCTTAGTATTTTATTACTGTTTTGATTTATTTATAAATATTTATTAAAATGAAAAATTAATTAATCTAAAAAATTAAAAAAATATATTAAAAAATTCAGTAATTAATATTATAATTTTTTATTCAAATTAAAAATGATGAGGCACATGGTTGGCCAGTCCATCACGTGCGCTCAAAAGTTGAGTATGGTTTCTGTGTAGCCAGTAGTATTCATTTGATTTGCCAGTAAGAACAATCCCACTTCTCTGGCATGCCTGGATGCCACTGTGTATCTGTGGGACCAATAACACATAGGCCCACATTCATTGCTTTTATTTATTTTAATCATTAAATACACAATTAATTCCATGCTTTCTACATTAAAATGGAAAAAAAATATTATAAATTTATACAATGATTTTGCAGAGAAACGGCGCTGCGCATGGCTTCTGATGAAGCTTTTAGGCAGAGAAAGAGCCCATCGACCACCAATCTAAGAAAAGACGTCGACCCTCCGACGATGATCCATTGTGAAAATTTTGCCCCTTCTTTAATGAATCTTTAGTTCCACAACTGATAGTTCGGTCAATTAAATTATAATTTATCAATTCTCATATTTAAAAAAATATGATTATTAAATTTTTATTTTTAAAATAAAATATTATTTTAAAATAAATTTATTTATGCGGTGAATCACAAATTTAGATCATTATATGTGTTTAGCATGCCAGATAATTATAAATTTTTCAATCAAAATATACACAAACTGACTTCTAATTAAATAATAAAATATAAATTTTTTTAATAAAAGATTTATAAGAATTCAATTAATTTAACAAAATCTATATATTTTTTTAAATTTAGAATGACGATAAAACTATCATTATAATTAACCTTATGATTCGAGAACTCAATCGAATGAAATGGCGTTTAAATTTTTTTAATAAAATTGACATGACAATTATGACAGTGTACGCTATAAATTAATTAAGATTATTATTTGCTTAATTAGACAAATATCATAAATATATAGTTTTGATTAATATAAAAATTTCATGATGTAGAATTTGAAAAAGAAAAGAAAAGAAAAGAAAAAACAAAAACAAATGACAGCTTATATATGTAAACCGATCTCATAATCTTGTCCTTTGTCTCCCATTATGTCTAATAACTACAAAAAATAATTGAACAACAAAGATTAATTAATTAGCAAACCATTAATAGCTATACATGTGTGTATGAATCAAAATTAAGGGGTCTTAAATTTAAAGAGACAAAAACAATGTTAGAACATAAATTATTTGAGTTAATGTGACCACATTTTATGTGCCCTTTTTTAAAGACACATGTAAAGTGAGTTTGATACAATTATAAATTAAAATTTTGTGGTTTAAAATCAAACCCTAATCCAAATTGGTCTGAAAAAAAAATAGGTAGGCTACCTATATAATTAAGCTTTGGTTGCGTGCTTGCTTATACATATATGTATCAACTACTTATCTATGCATGGTTGGTAAGTGACAGTCTATGCCCCTTCAAGCTTCAAAGCCTACCCACTAATTATAATAATAAAGTGCATGAAATTTATACATTGATGATTTTTTTTTACTCATATCAAATTATATTATTTAATATAATTATCAGCTTCCTGTTGAGAAATTTTTTCTTGGCTTAATAAATTAATCCTAAAAACTAGCTAGCTATTAAAAATTAGAGAGTACATTTCTATATTAATTTGATTATTTATTTATAGTTTTTAGACTTGTATGTTATAGGGTAATTTTAACATATAGTTGATTCATGCACTTTGAGAATAACTCATATTTATACTTCATAAAATATCTTAAGAAAAAATAAAATAAATTTTTTGGTGATATATGGTTCCCCCTCTACAACATAGAAAATTGCCTTACTAAAAATTTATTGTAGGGCTCGTCTTTTCCATTTCAAAGTTAACCTAAGCTCAAACTAATCTCAAATTGGGTTTGCTCTCTCCTCTCTCTCTCTAGCTGCTGCCACTTTTCCTCAGTTTTGGTCTATGGTTGCCACCGGAATTTTTAGCTGGCAATATCCCAAATCTACCATTTTCACTTGCTTTTTCATTGGTTATTTTCTTTTTTTTTTATAGTTTTTGTTTGTTTTTTTTTTTTTAGTTTTTAGCCTTAGTTGCTTTTTTATTCTTCCACCCAAGGAAGCTTATTGTTGTTTCGAAGATCCTCTCTGGCAGTAAGCTTCAACGAAGCTCTCTACCAATGAAATCGGCATCGTTACCCAAGATAAGGGACTCATGGATATTGATTGTTGTGTTTCAAGGCTACTGCTCTTTCTATCTATGTTGGTCTCTCTATGATTTTTGGTCATTCCTTTATAAGGGGTTACTCTTTTCTGGGTTTATTACTTAATTATATTTCTAGGGATTATTTGAAGTTTTTCTGTAATTTTTAACTTAGCTTAACAAGGCTTGTTGTTCTGGTTCCTATTAATTAGTGAGTCTTTCCTTTTCCGATAAAAAAAAAACTTATTAGTGTTAGAAATTTTTGAGTATTAAAACACTTATTATTGTTACAAAATTTGTTGCTTCAATCTTTAATCTAATTGGAGGTGATTTATTACATTATTGTAAGTGAAAGAAAATTCAATTAATATTTGTGTCTAGTGGCGTGAGTGGGATTTCATTTTGGAGGAGTGAAGAACAGAATTTAATTATCATTACATAGTAAAATTTCACTTAAGACATAAATTCAACCAATCAGCACTAATTTTATCCTAATTCACAAAATCTAAAATTAACATTTGTTAGATGAATTTGAATATGATCTATTTAGATCTGATATAAATTTATTGAAACTGATATGTCACCTGTTTTGTATCAGAATCGTACATTGATTAGATATCAAATCTATATATTTTAATGTATCAATGACTAACGTAATCTTATTTAATACTGATAATTATACATTATGATATCACTAGGAAAAAAAATTAACTCTTTATCTTTATTAATACCAATAAATTTAATCTTGCAATCTTTAAATATCATAATTCCTCAATTATATATATATATATTTTTTTTAAAAAAAAAAAAGAAAATTATATAGCTATAGTCATTCAAAATATTATGAAATCCAAATTTTAATTGAAATATTATCATTTAAAAAAACGAGAGAGATACTAATTTCTAGATGTACAAGTATATTGTAAAAATATACTGACGGCCAACCCCAAAAGAAACAATTAAAAAATTTGATAAGGTGATGATTAAGTTCATGATCCTCGAAAAAAATTACTTGTCAACTCTCAAGGGTTTGGTGGTCTCACCCGCTCACTGTCCCACTTTTTTCATTATTGTTCTCTAACTTCCCACTATCACCAACCATATATTATACACATACATAAATATATATATATATATATATGGGAATATATTTAGTCCTTTTAAGTTCTACCCAATAGAAAAATAATTAATTACGCATGATTTATGGTTATTAATTACTTATTAATCAATCAAAATAAATCCCACAATTCTCACATAATTTTTTAAATATAATTTAATAATAATATATCTCCCGACTAAAAAATAAATTTATATTTAATTTTTTATATTTTATATATTAATTTTTATTCAAAAAAATAAATCTCAAAATTTTAAGTATAACTTTCTTTTAGTAATCCATTATTTAGAAAAATATGCTTTTTATCATTAAATTATATTTTAATATACTAATGTTAATGTTACGTACAACTAAATTGTTCATTTATCTTAATTAAGTAATAAATTCCAAGCCTTGACAATGTCACTTATTATTTAATTGGATTTGATTTTATATAATTTGCTTTTGAATTTACACAATAGGATTTGGTCCCCATAACATTATTTTCTAAACCTATAGCCATTTTGAACCTATAACATACTTTTGACTATATAGAGATTAGCCTTTTCTTTTCCTACAGTCCAAGTCTCCAAACTAACTTTGTCATTTTTTTTTAAAAAAATATTAGCCTGTTAATTAATCAATTAAGAATCAATTAATTATATTATATATATTATGATAACTTAATTAGCATATCACACTGTTATGATTTAGCGGCCCTCTTAATGGAGTGTTTCTTGACCTAGCACTATATATATTGTTAATTAATTCATATAAATATTATTAATTAATTATTTTGAGAGAAAGGATTAAAGATAAGATTGCATGTGCTCATAATGTTTTAAGTGAGATAATTAATTTAAGATTAGGGCCTACTAAACAAGATTAGTATCTAATATGAGATTTTGTTAATAATAATTGCTTCTCTTGCAATACAATTATTCTAGGGTTTACGCATTTTTACATAAAAAGAATTTGTTTTAATTTATTCAACCTTTGCAATAATGTAAAAATCTTTTCTGCAAATTCTGATTTTTTTTAAATTAATGTTACACAAGTTAACTATAAAGGAAAAATTTTCTCAATTGAATCTATAGTCTATATATATATATATATATTAAATCTTCCTTGTTAAAGAAAATTTTGAAACTCAAGCAAGCAAATAAAAATAGTATAAATAAACTAACGTAAACTGTTCGGTAGCTAATATTTGCTTTTCAATTGTTAAAGATTCAAAACTTGGAATCCCTTTTCTAGCAAGAATTGGTTACCAACCAATTCACAACAACATTAAAATACAAAAATTAATTTTGAACCTATTTGCTTCTCTGTTTGAAACAAATCTTTAATTTCTTATAAAGTTAGTGTTTCCTCTCTTCCTTTAATATGAGAAAAATAAATTAAAAAAATATTCTTTTACCGTTAGGAATATCAGTTAAATTTAGACATAATACACTTTTCTTTGTTATTGAAAAAATCGGATTCAAGATTACCCACATTCTTTTTCAAAATAATGGGGTGGAAGCCATAGAGCTAATCAATTTAACTCTGGAAGGTTTTTTTGAACATATCAGATGTATAACTTTGGAGCCACAAAATTATATTGCTAAAGTTTACCCCTTTTTTTTAACATTTTGAATTTAAAGATCTAAGACACTTATGCTCTTCAACTTTAATCTGCTGAAGACCACATTTCCTAATGGTTTGGTGAATAGGAGGGATCCATATATATATATATATATAGAACTTATATTGTTGTGACCACAACATGAATTGAACCCTAAACTAAAAAGGAAAAATAAATAAATAAATAAATAACAAAAGTTCAAAATTACAACAAACGGCTCGATATACTGGTCCTAACCTGCTTGAGATATGTGTAAATGTATGTATATACTATACTGGTTCATATTCCATTCTTACTAGCTACTATGGCTATTTCCTTTAAAAATGAAGAAAGAAATCGAATTTAAATATATTACTTATATATATAATATGTATTTACAAATAAATTATATTTAAATTTGTTATTAATAATTATTTTAATTCAAAACAATTTTAATTAATATCATTGAATTAGAAATTTACTTATTCTATTCATTATTATTATTAACTTTATATAAAATCAAGAAAGATATATTTAATTATAACTAAGGCATAATACTAGTCCTAAACAGATTTTGATTTGCAAATTAATTACTTAATCAATTCAAGATTTATTATCACATCCTTTATTAATTATTTCATGAGGATGAGACATAAAATGAGAAGCTATATCAAAGAAAATGCCACAAAATGGTTAATTAATGAAAATGAGATGAATTAGTGGACATACATTCATAAGTCTTTTTGCAAATTGGAGAAGACATATCAAAAACTTTAAAACCCTATGCTTATACCTTAGAAGCCAACCAAATTTGACATCAAGCCCTTACAGTATCAAAGCTTAGATCCTTTTGTCTACTTCTTTAGGGACCATGTGTATCTATCTTCCCCTTCTTTTCTTTCCACTATCATCATCATCATCATCATCAATTCACCTTCTTTTATTTGCTTAGTTTTTTTTTTAATTTACCATCATCAAAACAATGCCACACCCCTCCAAATATATTACATTCCCAAAAAAAATAATTAATCTAAAATTTAATTATTAATTAATTTTTTTATAAAGTGGCGAGAAAAAAAATCACAGAAAATTAAAAGCGAATTTATTTAGAATAACCAACACTAATGAAATTATGAAATAACTAACCACGTAACTTAATAGACTGCCAGATATTTATTTAAGAATATGCACGCCAATAAAAAAAAATGAGTAGCATAAAAGTTAAGATGATCAACAGTACAATTTTAATTGGATTATTAAAATATATTTTTATTTAGTTATTTTTTTTCTTAAATTTAATAAGATAAATTGTGAGGTGAGGTAGTGTTGTTTTGAAGCAAAATAGAGACCCCACTTAGTGACTCATCAGAAAATAAAGAAAGGAAAAAAAAAGCTCTTTATTCTTTCTAAATATGAACAATCTCGTGGGTAGAAAATCTGCCTTTGTTTTAACCTCATTTCTTCACCAGCTTTAACCCTTTATTAATTTCTTTTTCCCATTTGTGTGTGAACACAAATTGCAGAACCTTATTTTATAATATATATATATATATATATTGATCACAGTTTTTCATGCATATGTGTGTTCAAGATCTCCCTCTCCTCTTTGAAGATCTGTTTATGTTTTGATTTCATTATTAATTGATTCTTTAATAAAAATTATTATAAACGAACAGATAAAAGTTAAAGAATTATAACTAAAAGAAAGTAAAGAATAATAATGATTGAATAAAAGAAATATGATCAAATCTTATTATTCTTTTCTGATGTAAACCCCCACACCATTCATTAATAAAAAAGCTAATTAATTTTTTTTCTTTTCTTGGAAAATAATATTACAAGATTAAGCCATTAGCAATGGCTCGATTTGTATCAAGATGGGTTGTTTCATACACAGGCAATTCTTGGCAATATCTTTGATCAATCCCAACAGCAGAAAGATTATCCAATTCAAACAAATCAGAACTTGCACAACTTGCTCCATCATCATCATCATCATAATCATCAACAAGTTCTTGATCATAATCACTGAACTCTCTATTGCTATTAATATTATTATTGCAAAGATCTCTTAAACAAAGCTCTTCTTGCTTCTTCTTCTGATAATTCTTTAAAAGATCTCTTGCAACTTGCTCTACTCTGCGACTTTCTTTCATCACATGAAACCTAAGCTCTTCATTAGTTCTAATTTTACTCTCTTGATTATTTTCATAGACATTTTTTTGCCCACAAGGTCTTGAATCTTCATCAACAATAACACTAACTGGGTAAAATCTTACTGACCTTTTTGTTCCATTGTTGTTCAATTTATTCCCTTTAATAGAAGAAGGAGTTTTACTCAGACAAGACCTTGAAAATGAAGAAGCTGAAGAACATGTCGATGTTTGCTCTGATACTGATGAAGAAGATGAAATCTTTGCCTTCTTTGCATTTCCAGTAGTAAAAAGAGAGTTCAGAAAGCTTGCAAGTCGCCCTCCAGGTGAAATAGGCTGCTTCACCCTTTTCAGATCACCATAAATTTTTAAAGCTTTGGATTTGGTTTTCCCAAAACTGCTTTCTTTTTTTGGCTTCTGTGTTGCTGTTGATGCAATCTTTCTTTCATGATTGTGATGATACAACCCAATTTCATCCATTGGACGAGCTGAAACACTGGTTCGAATTGGCTTAGGCCTTTGCACAGTACTGTAAGTCGAAGAAGATGATTTTGTTGAACTAAGACCACCATAAAATGACTCAGATTCTGAAGAAGAAAACCCCCCACCACAGCTAGATTCTGAAGAAGTAGAGCAGGAGTTGAGTAGCATAGCAGAAGGCTTATTGAACTCACTTGGAGCCCTTATAATTTTGTCTAAATCTGCCATGGATTTTCGACGAGCAGAAACCTTCTCATAACTAACTTTTTCTTGCATCCATTTCTCAATCATGCATGCTTTCTGCGAACTAGTTTCTTCTTTAAAACTATCGTTATTATTATGCTTCTTCCCCATACTTTCTCTATACAAAATAACCTCTTTCTCTTCCTCTCCTTTATCATTCGATTCATCTATCGAACGGAAAATTGCATCAAGCAAAGTGGAAGAGAAAGATGGGTTTGTGTTGTCTCTTTGATGGCATCTCTCCATCTCTTTATAAAGAAGAAGAAGAAGAAGAAGAAGAAGAAGAAGAAGAAATGGTTGCAAATTGTGCACAAGAAGTATATGAAACAGTGAGTTTAAAATGATTTTGTTGTCTGCTATAGCTTCAAGAAGATAGTTTCAAGAAAGAAAGAAAGAGAAAGAGAGTGTGAAGCAGTAATGGAAGAAGAAAGAATTAATCAATCATTTATATACATGTAGAAACAGAGAAAATTAACAAAGACAAATTAAACAATCTTTTTGCTCCCTCACTATATAAAATATTAGACAAGTAAAGAAACCAGAGACATGTTCATTGATGGGTTCTTGATAATGGCCTCAGAGAGAAAGAAAGAAAGAAAGAGAAAGAGAGTAATGAAAGCCAAAAGCCACGCCTGTGAAGAAGGAGAGAACAGAAGAGAAGAAGATGATTATGAGAATTTTAGAGAGAGAGAGAGCTTTAAATTTTTTAGCGAAATTTCATTTCATAGCTCTTATAAGGCAGTATAGTAGGGTCCAAGTGCCAGATTGGCAATATTGATGACGTGGCAAATCAATTCTTAATTTTCAATTAATTAATTCCATTTTTTATGAATTATTTAAAAAAAGTGGTTGTAATAAATTTTATAAAAAATTGATATGTATTCAAATAAAAAGTAAAGTATTTAATATTGTTTAATATTTTATCGCTTGTATAAATATTATTTACTATTTTATTTTAGATTATTTTAAAATAATTATTTATTTTTATTTTTAGCATGTGTTTAAATTTTTTTTCTATTTTATCCTTCAAAAATTTTTCACTTTAAATATAAAAAATTAATAATAGTTGTTTATACTACTCTCTTCGTTCTGTTTTAATTATTATTTTAGGAATAATGATGCATACTAACATAATTATTAATAATTTTAAATTTTATAAAAAAAATTTATTCTCTCTATTTCACTACAAGTATCGTATAAGAATTTTTTTTATTTCATTTTAATTATCATTTTTATAAATTTAAGGTGATATTAATTATAAAGTTTCAAATTTATCATTGAATATGAAATACTTTTAATATTAGAAATTAATAGTAAGAGAATAATTAAAATGAATAATTAAATAAAATATTATAAATTTTTTTCACTAATTATTATTTTGATATATGTAATTATTTTTAAAATAATAATTGAAGTATAATTGACGGAGTAATATTTGCTTAATTACTATTTTTAACTATTTTTTCATTTTTAATTACTAACCTTATATGAAAAGGATAAATTTGAAACTTTATAATTAATATTATCTTAAATTTATAAAAATAAAAATTATGATGAAATAAAAAAATTATATGATAATTGAAGCAGAACGGATGAAGTATTTGTTATATAAATAAGAATAAAAAAATATCCAAACTATTAATGCATTAATTATATATTTTTTAAAATTTATAGAAAAAATAAGATAATTTTTTTTGGAGCAGAAAGAGTATGTGTTCCCAGGGCTCATATTAAAAAATCCTTATTATTATTATTATTATTATTATTATTATTATTATTATTATTATTATTATTATAGTAGTGTTATTAAATCACTTTATTTTCTTTACCGAGTCTTCATGACTTAGCCCTACCCTCCTTATTAGCATGAAGTGACATAAGATACTTAAAATTTGCATGCTTTTTTCCTTGCATTTGCAAAAGGATACTAAAAAACAAAAGAATTGAGGGTAAAGCTTATTAATGTGTATGATATTTATGTATACAACATATGTAGACGTTGCCTAATTAATGTTACTTTCTTTTCAAAGAAAGAAAAATAGATATTTCAACTCCTGAGTTATTAGGCTAAACATCAATTTATTAATTATTATACTTTTTTTCTTGAATTAATAAATATACATTTTATTTATAAAAATCTATCATTTTTATTAAAAATATAAATTTATTTTTATTTTTATTACACCAGTCTTTAAAATGAAATATTTTTATAATTAATTTGAGTAAATCATATTAAATATTAAATATGGATATAATAAACATTTGACATATTAATTAACTTATTGAATAATAATTTAAAATGAATAAAAAAAGAGAAATATATATATCAATTTGAGACGGAAAAAAATATATATATATATATATATATATAATACAATGCATACTATTCATTTTTTCTTTTCTTTTTTTAAAAAAAAAATATTGAAAACTCTAAACAAAAACATTTCCAAAAAGGCCACTTATAAATTTTTATACAATCATGATATAAAAACATTTCCTCACTCTATAAATTTTCATTTTTCATTTTTCTTTTTCCATAAAATATTAATGACTTTAATTAGCAATAAATAAGAGAAGAATTAATAAATAGAATGATTAAAAATTGTAAAATTTAAAATATAAAAAATACTAGATATGGAGAATTAAATTCATACTTTATTTTAAATTTAAAATAAAATTTTTTTATCTGATCATATTTTCTTATGTTCACTTCGTTTATTATTTTTTTTATTTTATTTTTTGTTTTAAAAAATAACTTCACCTATGTTATTAGACAATAAAATTTGAATTTGTTGAAGGAAATTAGGAGCAAGCATTAAGGAATTTGCAAGTTGGAGACAACTGAAGTACATAAAAAAACTGTTAATTAAGCAGCCAGCAAATGGATTTGGTGTGAATTATTATACTATGTTGTGCGGCAATATGATTATTTGCATAGTCAACTAATGCGGCTCCTTGGATGCTTTGACTTGCTACTCTATCAACCAATCAAGTAAACACCAATCATGCTCCTATTTGAAATATAATAAATAAATGGGTTGACAAAATGGATGGTGAAATATTATTTCATCTATTTGAAATACTTTTATTTTGTATATATATTAAAAATATAATAAATAAATGATAATTTTTTAAATCTTGATATACTAAATATGTATAATAGGGCGCATATTTTTATGAATTATCAATTTGATATCGATTCTTTTTGCACATCAATATTTAAAAAATATATATTTAATTTTATTTTTTAAATATTAAATACATTTTAAAGATAAAAATTGATAAAAAATAAAAGTAGAAAATTGAGAAATAACACTATTAACACTATTAATATTCTCAAAAGAAAAGGTGTGTGAAGTTTTAGTAAAAAAAGTATATTATAAATTCATTAATATATATATTTAGGCAATATGGGATTGGGAAAAAAAAGTATGATATTGATGAAGGGTAGAAGCATTTTTTCTTCTTTTTTATCTATAAATTTTTATTACTCTAAATAGATAAACCTGAAATTTATTACTCTAGATATTATTAAAAAAAAATAAAGAATTTGATCAGATTACATTTAATGGATAGAATCAAGTTAATCCTTGACATGATAATATAAATTACTACCATTTAACTATATATATATATATATTTGATGCTTCATTAATGTTCATTAATTCCCTGTTTACCATATCAAGAACATAATTATATTCTTTGATTTGCCATTCAAATGGCTAACAAATACACACACACACACACACATATATATAATTTACCAAGACTATAACGATTGAGTTTTTATGATTATGAATCAGCAATTTTAACACCAAATAAAAGCATGATTATGCAGTGAATATGGTGCAAATATCTTAATTAATTAATAGTAATTTAATTAGTACGTATATTCTAATCTAAATTGCTCAAAAAATAATAAATATTTTAATAATTAATTAAGAAGGATTTCATTATTAATAATACTTAAACAAGTTCACATTCTCATGAGGGTAATGATTCTTGGTGGTTGACCTTCTAGCACTAGTGGTTCTAATCCAAGTTTTCAATGTTTGTCAAACGATCTATGTTTTATTTGCTTAGTTAATTTCTAACACTGCTTAAGTTGCAAATAAAGTAATCATATGGTTGGGTTAATAATTATTTTTTCTTGTATTAATTATTAATTATATGATTCGATATTCTATCAGATTAAAATTTAGCTTCTACACAATTGTATTAATTATTAATTATATAAATCAATATTCTATCAATTAAACTTTAGCTTATATACAATGAATAACGCAACTCTCTCTCACATTTACAAAATTTTATGTCTTACAGTATTCCAAATTTAAATCAAAATTAATTCGTAATACAAAATATTCCATTGCAAAACTTTATTTTATTTTATTTTTTTTCCATCTTTCAAAAATTAGTAAGCTTATAAAAAAATATGTATAAAACACTATCATTATGCGAAATGAAATTCAATCTCAAATTAATGCAATATAATCTCTATATTTTTTATTATTAAACTCAAAATTAATATATATATATATATGTAATATAATAATATGTAAATTAATAGCAATTTTGCATTTAATTCCCACCTATAATTATGTGTATCATTCTTGATATTGCTTGTCAATTGGCACCACATGATACTACCACCATTTTCATATTTATATATTATCTAAAAGATTTGTTTAATGGATTTAATGAAAAATATATTCTTGGACTTAATACTACGTTTTAATTTAAAATTTTAAGCAATAGATTTACAAGTTTTTTCTACTTATATCATTCATTAATTTTATCTTTAATTGATGTGTGATAACTTCTCACTCATGATATTTTAATTATATATATAATTCAATCTAAAAATCTTACAATTAATTTTTGTTTTTGTTTACGTGTGTATTGGAAAGAAAGAAAGAGCCTATTCATAGTGGGAGGTGCTTATTTGTACAATCATTACACTTGTGGCTCTCTTAGAACTTTTTGGAGAGAATGAAACTAAGAAAAATGAAATCAAATCAAATTAAAAAAAAAGCAAAAGATGTGATTTCATTATAATTAATTAATTAATATATATATTTAAGAAAGACATATACATTATATATTGATTTGAAGAATGGAATGTCATGTTAAAGGGAAAAAAAAGTATATATAGTGATAATGAAGATTGAGATTATTAAAATTGACGTGATTTGATTATAATTAATTAAAAGTATAATCAAGAAAATAAAATATCAAGAGAATAGAATTTTGAGTGCTATAAAGAAGAAAAGTGAGATTTATTTAAGCAAAGTTATGTACCAAAGAAAAAGCTTCCATAAAAAAGTAATAACATGCGTGTGCAAGCCAATCTTCATCTTCTTCATTCTATACCTTTAATAATCTTCCTTCAAAAACAAGAAAAAATTTTCATAATTGTTTTCTACATTTATAATATTGTAATATAAGATATATATTACAAGATGTTCTACTTGAAATTTTATAAGTAATTCAGTTTTTAATGAATATCCTGATTAGTTTCTTTACTCATATTCTTGCTAGCCTGAAAACAAATAGAATTATGTAGAGTGTTCGATTGTATCAAAATCCTATAAAAGTTGATAAAATAATTCTCTTTGATCAATATTATTATGTTTGTTTGCAAATAATCCATTTAAAATAAAGTAATAGGCCCACTAAACTTTATCAACTAGTTGATAATATATTTTATCTAAAAGGAGTAAAAAAAATTATTTTAATGAGAAAGATGATTGCGGGTTTCATATCAAAAAACAATTATACTATTGTTTTAAGATATGATAAAATTAAAAAAAGAGATATTATAAGGGCAATTTATGTATTACTTAAATTTTTTCAGTAAAGTTGAATTATGATAAAATAAATTAATAATTTTTCTAATTTATTTTTTTAGTATTTTATTGCATCTTTTAAACACGGTTATATAATATTTTCTAATAAAATATAATTACAGTAATATATGGTAATATATCCCTGTAAAAATTTACAGTAATCGTTTTTTTATTAATCTACCAAACGACCTATTAATCGAAAAGACCAAAAAAAAAATTCAATCGAAGGTTTAATTAGATTTGGGGAAATTTCATCATTCCTTAGATTTTTTAAAATTTTTATATTTTTCATGTAGAATTTTTTTATTATTTTATAAAAATACAATAAACTCATAATATATTTATAAAAGTTATCATGTGTCTAATATAATATTTATGATAAATATTGTACATATTATATGACCTTAGTAAATTTATAAACTAATAAAAAAATTTCTGATTATTTTAAAAATATTTTAAATTTTGATAAATTTTTAATTTTTTACTTTTTTTTTGGTAATTTTGTAAAATATCTATTAGATTTCTGAAATTTAGCAATTAGACCTAGCCATGAGTCAGACCTGGATTTCAATAATATTAAATTTTTTAAAAAATTTAGCTCTTGAATATGTAATCTTCTTCACTAATTAATACTCAATCTCATCTGTAATTAGATTTAATGGTAATTGAGATATATATATATATATATATATAGTTGATCATGTAGGTTGTATAATGTGTGGAAGAGGAGATTCCATTTAGATCAATGGAATGACTAATTTAGGGCCCAAATTCCACCCAAAATGTATATTTGACAAGCCCTAACCAATATAAAGTTGTTAAACTGTTTCCCCACAATCATCATCCCTCATTAGAATGTATCAAAAGATACCTTCTTCTTTGGTGGATGTAGACTATAGCCTCCACCATATCCCACCCATACACATTAGATTTGACACATCACTAAATAATGTCATTAGTAGAATTGTCCAAATGCTCATAAATTCCTTAAGTTATTACATGCATGATTGCCATTAATACCATGAAAGCAAAAAAGTGCTTTTACATAGAATTGGAATGATCAAATTATTTTTATATAAATTTAATTTTAACTAGAATCTGAAATTTAAATTCAAGGTCTTTTAATTATAAAAACGACTATAACACCGCTACATTAAAAACACTATTAATATAACATATGTTCAATTACTATTTTTTGCATGCGTGTAATTTTATATTTGTTGATATATAATACTATGTTTAAACTAAATAAACTTAATTCATAGTTAACTATGTATATATATGTGAAATTAATAAATTATCACTTGAATTAGTTATTAGCTTAATGATTGATTAAATATTTCAAGTACGAATTTTGAAAAACTACAAATTTTACGCATCAAAATTAATTTAATAAAAAATTGAAAAAAAAAAGAGAGAGAATTCAATATGGGCATATAATGATATAATTGAGGCATGCACTTGAAATGAAAAAAAGAAAAAAGAAAAATATTATGGTAACGTATCATAAAAATTATGAGTCATGAAAGGAGCAATTGAGAGAATTAATTGAGTATATAGTGGGTAATGAATCCATGGGGGGCAAGAAATGAAATGAAAACTAGCCAATTCCAAATGGGTATTTGGTGGCTTCCACAAATTTTTGATACAAAAGGTGAAAATGCCAATAGCAACTTACAAACTCCAAATGGGTGATCGGGCTCCATCAAATAAGGATTTCTCATCAGCCAAAAAAAAAAAAACTACAAACCCACACATCTCCATTAATATCTCTTTGCTTATAGAAATCATATATAGTTATGAAGGAGAAGGACCATATATATACTTTCATCATTTTAATTTCTTCATCTTCTCCAATATTATTTCAATATAAAGTGGGTCACCATTCTCACTCAACCCCACCGCTATAGCTCTCTCCAATCAACACCCTAAATTCTTTGGGCCATCTTTAGCTTTGATTCAAAATACTAGTAAAGAAGAGCATTCTCATTGTATACAACTCGCAACTATTCATAAATTTTTCTTTTTTTTGTACATCATATTTTTCATAAAGAACTAAAAGAAATGGCTTTGCCAACATTTCAATGGTTCATGCTGTGTTTAAATCGATCCCCAAATTATTTATTTTGGTGTTTATGGTTTGACGGAGAGCAAATCACTAATAGGATCCATTTTTGCAAATTGTAAGACTCTACTCAATCAACGAATAGACATTTTCTTTTAGTGGGTTTGACGACAAGCTAATTTAGTTTATATTGCCTGATCTATTGCTAAAATATAAAAAATGTATACTAGTCACCAAATTTGAGAGCAAATCCCTCGGTTTATATTGCCTGATCTGTTCTCTTTGAGTTAATAAATTATTATTGGCTTTCAAAAAAAATTTTAAAAGAAAATTATTATTATATAATAGTTTAAATATTTATATATTTTCCTTCATTCAACTTAAAATTTAATATTTTCTTTATTCTAAATTGGTTGATATATATTTTTTTATTTGTTTAAAATTATAACATATTTATCATTTTAATATGTTAGTTAATACATTAATTTTTTATTATATTTATTTTTAACATTACTTATTAAAAATATTCGATAAATATTTCTTATACTAAAACAAGAGTACAATAATAAATTATATATAAATTTATATTTTCAAAAAAAATTAATTTTTCTTAATTCTTATAAAATAAAATAAAATATATCTATTAATTTGGAACGAGAGAGTACTTTTTTTTTCTTAGAATTTATTAAAAAATTAAATTTATTAAAAAAATCCTACTACTTTTATTATAAATCTCCCTCTGAATTAATAAAATTCAAATATAATATCTACTAATAAAAGATATTAAGTTTTTATACTAAAATATATAAATCTCCTTTTTTCCATACCCGTGCTAAGGATCATCATGCAAATTCTTTATACATATAGGGTCATAAATGGCTGAAAAATATTATTGAAATTTCATGTAGAGAGCTCTTTTGCAAGATGTCTTTTTCATTTCCATCCATTCATTTCTTCTTCTTCTTTTTTTTTTTCTTTCTTTCTGGTAGTAATATTAATGACTTTAATTCAAAAAGCAAAGTTGGAACTCATTAGTTGTTTTCATTGTTTCCGACTGTGGCATTGGGTTGCCTATCATACTGAATTTATATTTTCCTAAACACTAAATTTAAAATGATTCTCTTTCTCAAAATGTATTAAATATTAAAAAAATTAAAGGTAATATATATATATATATGATGAATAAACCTGGCCATTGGCAAAATTTCAACTTTAAAAATATTAAAATTTTCAAAGACTCGATCTATCTATATATCTATCTATAAATTTCTTTATTAATTGAGATATGAAATCTAACCCATGAATAGTTCTAGTGATAAATGAGGAAAGGACCACAGCCACCACCACCTCTCTTATTAATACACTCGTTACACGTGCAATGCAATTCTTTTTCTGCTGCAACCTCCACTCCCTACATTCTATTATTTCTATTGGTTTCCCACCACCAATTGTCATTCACTAAACATATTCATAAATCTGACTGCATATCTTCATTTGTATAAAAATTATGAATAAATATATCAATTTTTTTAAAAAAATAAATTATATTTATTTATATTCAACACTAATACATCTATCTATTACCAAGCATCATGAAAATAAAAATTCTCACTTCAAGGAATCAAATGTTTTATGTCTTATATAGAGTTTGGTTATACTATACTTTTAAAAAAATTGATAAAATAATCTTCTTTAACTAAGAATACTATATTTATTTATAAATAATATATATATAATAAAATGTCAAGTTCACTAAATTGTATTAATTAGTTGATAAAATATTTTATTTAAAAATAATAAAAAAAGTTATTTTACTGAAAAATAAAATTATGAAGTTTCATATCAAAAGACAATTATGACCTTATTTTAGAATATGGTAAAATAAGAAAGATATATTATAAGAATAGTTTAGATATTATTTAAATTTTTTCTATAAAATTGAATTATTACTAGACAAATAAATATTTTTTTAATTCACTTTTCAGTATTTTATTACATCTTATAAACACGATAATATAATATTTTTCGGTAAAATATAGTTTTAATAATATATATCCGTAAAATATATTTGCAGTAAATAATTTTTCTAATAATCTACCAAACAATATGCTATAGTCTTATTTGAATTTTTGTTTATGTAATTTTAAAATTAATAGTCTCAATGCCGAATTTTTATTTGACTTTTGTTCAAAATTAATTTTAAGTAATGCATAACTATTGGCTATTGCTCTTTATGCACTTTGTAAAAATTAACTTTTTTTGCAATAGCAATGCTAAAACATTAATCTTAAATCCATAAACTACATGATTTATTGACTCTTATATATTATCATCACTTAATTAAATTTTCAAACAAAAATATCATTAAACTGTTCATGAGAGAAGCAAGTTGAGTTCAAAGATATTCATGAAAGAATTAATAATAATATTAATGATATTTTCGTTATAATTTAGCGAAAAAAAAAGTTTCAGAATGAATAATTGCTCAACCTGCTAATATTTGTGAAAATACAATTAAACAAATATTAAAACCCCATTATGTCAATAGTAAAAAAAAGAGAATATAAATTATATCAAACTTAAAAAAATTAACAATAATAATTTACCAAAAATAGCTGAGTTTGAATTTCTATGGCTTAGTACGAGTTGGAATAATGGACTGTGCTTCCTTAGTTTCAGTATATCCCTAATTGATTCAGAAATTGGTTCAGGCACTCAGATTTCTCATAAATGCCAACAGAATTCAGATTCACAATGTTGCATATTCATCCAGAACCAGAAAAGCAAAAGCATATTATCATTAGCTTCAGATTTTCAGTACAAAAATTTAAATGAAATAATTCAAAAGATTAGCTCATGAAGAGTGCTAAATTATGAAATAAAAAGTGTAATTGTATGTTAGTCAGTTCTTGATGACATCATATACCGAGCATCATCATATAGAAATCTCATCTGTATCTATATAAAAAAGCTCAAATTATGTAAAATGGCATGTAAGGCCTACCAATGAGTTGGGACTTGCATTCACATTAAGATAATCATAAACTTAACATGTACCAACAGGCAAACGAGGGAGAGGGAGAGAAGCTTACAGATAATAAAGGAAGAAACAGTGTGCTTTAGCCAAAGTAGGGAGTGGGGATGCGGATGGCGACAGATGAGTTGTGTGCAGGTGAAGTGCTTGAGCATGAAACATGAAAAGTTTGAATTCTTCGGCGATCCCGAGAAAGAAAGCAGATACATCTCTAAAGAGAACAAAGATATAACACAATGACTCTCCTTTCCTCTTTTATACTCTGATAAAGCAAACACTAACAACCAAAACACTCCTCCTTTGTCTCCTCTTATACACCGCATAAAGAGAAGAATAAAGCAAAAGTAAACATTAGAACTTTGCTGGACTAAATTCAGACATGAACCAGAAGTTGATATTGTTTAAAGGCATGGCTATGTGCATTCAAATAGAAGAACAATTAAGACAGCTTTTTGCATATCCAAGCACTGTAACCAGAAAGTCTAATAAACGTGGTCGCTGAGTGCCAGGATTTGCACCTGGAAAATCTCCCAGGATGATTAGAGTGATTAGTTAGTGCAATTAAAGACAAATGAGAATATTGAAAATCGGACAGAGGATATGCATTGAATAGAAAAAGATTAAGTGGGTTGCTCATTTCATACAGAAAACTAAACTTTCTATAACTACTACAATCCCTTCCAAGCAAGGGGTTAGATTGACATTTACTTTTCAGAAGTTCTTTGTCCAGTTGAGATGACCCAATTGAGGCTGCTGATAAGCACCAACTTGTGCACCGGGTGCAGCTGGGGCAACCCCAACTCCAACATTACCTCCCATAACAGGACCTAAGTGATGCGGATTTGCCAATGCGGCAGGTGTTGGAGGAGGGGGAGGATATAAGCCTGGGAATTGCATGTGAGAAGATTGTGCTGCAGCTGCATTAAAGGATGCATGACCAGTATGGGATGGCATGTAAGCAGCATGAGGCATTTGCCCAGGAATGTTGTAGTATGGAGCCGATTGCAAGCCTGGAAGCTCCCTCGGATTCTGAACCCAGATTTCTGATGTCTCAGCCTGCAAATTAAATGCAATGTCAATTTTACTTTATTTTGTTCAACAAAGAACGCAACCTAAAAAGAAGCGGCACCATAGTGGACCTTTAGACCAATTAAAATAATTAATTGAAGACCATAAAAGGAAAAAATTAAACAAATTTACACTCATTTTATGACAATAGGAAGAAGGAATGAAAACATCTCAACTAACTACAATCTGCATGATCTCTGTAACAGAGTTGCGCAGCAATAGACATTCAATAATACAAACCATTAAGGTTAAGCAGCAGGCCCGGCTTTTATGGGGAGCAACATGAGCAGTTGCTCAGGACCTCCAATTTTAAGTGGGCATCCTATTTTTTTTTTTTAAATATAAGTATATATTTTAAAACTTATTTACATAATTAATTGAATTATTCACTTTATAATTCACTGAAAAAATAATATATTTTCATTTCTTTATAAAGAAATTTTCATTTCTTTATAATTATTCACTGAAAAAAATAATTCAATTATTTTTTATTTTTTTTGTAATTCACTTTATATCAGAATTAATTCAATTATTTTTTTTATAGCCTGCTGTTTTCTTTATTTATCTATTTTTTTATTTAAGAGTCTATTTAAATTTTTGCTCAGGGCCCCTAAAATGTTCGAGATGGCTCTGTTAAGCAGAAAGACTTAGACCAACAATTTCTCATTATTCAACATATTGGAGATGTACCTGTGGATTAGGAACATATAAATTCCCATCTTTGTACTTGATTCGAGATGAATCTTCAAGGCCAGTTGCACTTCCAACAACACCAGGAGTATTGATGGCATACCCACTTGGACTGGTGAAGTTTCCAAACCCAGTGGGACTGCTGCCAGGAACCGGTTTAAACTGCTGAATTCCATACTTGAGGCCATTTGCACTGATATGGGAACTACCTCCAGGCATCAGCAGGTAACTGCTGCCATTTGATGGATGCGGGTATGCAGGGTTGCTAGAATAGCCAGGCATTGCCATCTGTGGAACATATACTGGAGAAAGGAACTGGCGATATGGCATGAGATTGGCAAAATGTGAAAGATGAACCTGCGGGTACATTTGGGCAATTGGTGGCTGTTGCTGCTGTTGCACCAAGGGTATCGTTGAAGCTGGCATGCTGTTGGCTATGTGTGATGTTAAGGCCTGTATGCAACGAAAGAAAATGAGCAAAAATTACACTTATACTGAAATTTATGGTCACTGAATAAGTGACTTGAGCAGTATGATGAAAATAGGTCTTTAGACGAGTTCTTTTACACATGGGTTCGCCAAGCATTAACAACTGAAATTTTAGCAATGCTGAAAAAAAAACTTCCTACTTGAAAACTATTCATAAACTAATATTGATTGTCTTTTTTCCAAACCAAATATCATTAGGAAAAGGAAATAAAACTACCCTCACCTCCTGTGGAGATGGTAGACCCTGCCCACGTACAGTTTCATCTATTGGCGGTCCGAAATATGATATATCATAATCAGTTTGGGGATCATATGCCTGCTTCACAGAAATAGATCTCAGAATGGTTTAAAAAAAATTGAAAGATGAGGAATATAATGAAGATATTTTAATTCAAACAGAAGCTTTATTTCAAATCAAAGGAATGCACTCACTGAAAAGCTTGGTAATTCAGGAGGATCTTGCTGCTGTTGCGACTCTGAAGGGGCATACAGTGGACTATTTTCTCGAACTAAACCAATATCGGCATAATTGTCCAAATTAGGAGTATTTGCAGATTTATCAGGCAATTGATGCTCAGACAGTTCACCTGATGCTGGAGAATCAGATTCAGAATTTCTAACTTGTTCATCAAGCAACTCTCCCTGCTTGTTGCCAGAAGCATCATCGCTGGAAGACTCTGGTGAAGATACTGACAAACTGCGATTGAGATTTTACATTTAGCCTAAATAAACACTGATTTAATATCCCATTTGCTACGAAATAAAGTTCAATCGAGTTTAATGTACAACCTTGTAGATATATGCATGCATAGAATTCTGCATTACGATTTGTACTACAGTTTAACACAAACAATTACATGAAAAACACTAACCTTGCAGCAGATTCTGCAATTGATTCGTCTGCAACTACTGCTTGAAATCCAGATGTAATATTCATGGGCGGATCAATATCCACCCCAAAACTGCCAAAGGTCAGCCTGCACCTATCAGTTTCAGGGACTCGAATATGTTGTGCTATGATCACATTCTGATTTTCATAGATGTTTGCTCGCAAGAGCTTATCCTGCAAATCAACAGCATCTGATTCCAAGTCCTTGGAATTATCAGCAGGAAGTGAACTAGATTTTGTAGGTGTTCCAATCACTCCAGGGCTACCAACATTTGATTTCTGGCTTGATTTTGGTTTCCACTCCTTATTAGGCTGAGCAGCTGCATGAAAAGATCACGGTCACTTGTCAGTTATGTTCATCTTGATACACCTGGTTGCCTCCACCGCCCAACTCTCCCCCTCTTAAGTTACGATATCCAAGATGTTTGAAAAGGCAAATATGAACTAATTTTGAAGATCTTTTATCCCATGAAAGGCATGGCAAATATTGCAATTTTTTTACTTGCCAGTTTCCCACAATTACAAGTTGAGACGTATCCCATTGTAATGCAAAAAACATGCAATACAAACTAATCACTTTCAAAACTTGAACAGAGATATGAAGACATTTTCTTTAAGTATGACAAGATAACTAGCAAGCAAAGACACAGTGACCAGAAAGAGTGCAAAATGTTAAGAAAATGGATATCATAATGCAAAATGTTCAGAAAATGCACTATCACACAAAATATTCTTTCACAAACAAAATCCACTTTCGCATGAAAGAACAATCAATATCTTTGAAATAAAAACAGAACACAAATGCAAACAAATTCTATGGCAACTCTTGAAAAACGGCATCTAACACCAAACACCACAATATCCAGAAGAAATAGCACTCCCATAATCCCATTGAAACCAGAGTTGTGAAAAAGAATGCCAAGAACAACAATAATGTTAATATACTAATAGGGACACCTAGGACAGAAGTCCTACCTTTCCGATGACTCACAGCTGCTTGATGAGGCCTGCTATACTGATTACTTATGAATGATCTGCTGACAGAAATATTGGGCATAACAGGCTCATTTGCAACAGTTTGACTGACTTCATCAGTCTTGGAAATTGCAGGAAAAGGTCTAAATGATTCTGACAACGAGCCATCCCTTCCTAAAACAGAATTTGAGAAAGAATTGCTAGATGCAGATGAATTTTTTACTGCATTTTCAGAAGATTGCCTGCGACCACCCACTACCCCAACCTCACGCTTAATAGCTCCAACACCAGCAGATGATCTGGATTCTGGAGATGGCACATGAACAGGATCCATTGAAGAAGAATAAACCCCAACCACAGAATTGCTGGATGCCAGGGTTGCAGAATAATGTTGAGAGTTTGATTTTATTACTTGTACCCGTGAAGCAGCACTGTGAACCGCAGTCCGCTTTTCATCAGATACTACCTTCCTGCCTGTGGTATTTGAGGTAGCATCTCTGGTGTGTCTAGAATGTGAATCAATAGGCCCATTAGAAGCTTGAGATGAACTCCGTGAACCATAGGGTTTTACGTTGCCTGAAGTTCCTGATGAGCTGCTGTAAAGAAACAAGGATCACGTTCAATGCAGTAATATAACACATTGCTGAAAAACTTAAAGACACTTTAAATACAGTCTCTCGACTTATGTGTTGTAGAAAAAGAAAAATATCACCAAGTGCATTGCTCAAAGATAAGCTCACTAGAATCAGTACATTGACAATTGCAAGTATTCAAGGCATACTTCAGATAAATAACAGCATAACCAACATGTAAACAAGAACTGAGATGAAATGCCAGCTTTTTTCGATGACAACATTAAGGCAATTATTCTAGTAGCAAACACGATGACCAGCATTGTTAAAGGCATTAGGCGACCTCACAGTGCTAGGACCTCCTACTGACCAAGGTGAGAGGCGCCATGAACAGTGCTCACCAAAGCAAAGTGAGGCACTATGAAAAAATATTAAAAATATAAACACATCAATTGAAAACACAACAATAAAGATAAATTGGTAAAACTGAAATAATCATTTTTAAATCCATAACATAAGAGAAATTGCGGTGACCCTAAGTTTTTCCCACTTCCCTTCTTTTCTCCCTGATATTAATTTGACTCTTAGGTTTCCTATGATCCAAGAAATTATTCTGACAACTAATTGTGGTAACCCTATTTTTTTTCCACTTCCGTACTTGTTTCCTATTATTGCCCTTTTTTCATTCCCCTAAAATTTTCTCCCTATGATATTAGCTAAAGTCTTTATGGGTTCCTACCATTTAAGAAGTCAATTTGACAGCTAGCTCTCACTAATAACTAATTAGGAATAAAAAATAAATTCATTTAAATACTGAGGCACTGCCTCAATTGTTTAGTGCCTAGATGTGAAGCAAGTGAGTAGGCAGCACCTCCTTGAAAGAGCTTTGTCTTAGCAGGTATAAGTGCATTTAACAACATTGACAAAGACATTCTTCAAATTGAAATCTAATGAAACTCTAGTAATGCGATACAAGCTTGCTACAGTTTGAGATTCTCATCATCATAAGATAAGAAAGCTCGAACTAATTAAGCTACTAATCAATAAGCTACCAGGAAATCCAACTAAGTTCATCCCAATCATCAGTGCCACAAGCTTAATACATTCACATAGTTGTAAAAGTCTCAACGTGTACTTTGGGTTAATATAAACATGACTAACATGAAGGCCATGCTAAGTATATTGCCCGTAGCCACACAAGCCAGCAACAGCAAGACTTTCAAAAAATCTTTATCCTTTTTTTCAGAAAAAGGCCAATAAGAATGGGTACTCAGCACAATAGTTAGCAATCAACTACTATAATTCAATAACATTAAAGAGATTTTACTTGTAATTTAGGACTTCAGTCTTGTTCTCAATTCATGTATCTTTGCTACATTACACACAACCACTCAAAAGGGGTCAAGGATCACTAGCTGATACCTACTCATCATAATTCTATCTCAATCCAGGAAACCCAGATGCTGATAATGTCAAACATTTAACAAATTGTTTTTGTCAACCACCAAGAGCAGAATAAAAATAAGAAGAGGAAAGGGCATAGAATAACCCAAATAAAAGTACCCCTTTTCAGTAACAACCACAACAGCTTTATCATTGCTAGATGATGAACCTTGCTGCAATACAGGTTTTGATTCTCTAGTTGTATTTTGGTTAACTCTGTTGTCCCTCACAACTCGGAACTCTCTATTGATTCCTGCATTACCGGGTACAGCAGTTTGTGAGTAACCCCCTTGTCGAGCATTACGATCAGAAAACATACGAACTTTTGCCCCTTGACCCAAATTCTCAGAATTTTTTCTTGAATCCACAGAATCCCTGTAACCCATACTCTGAGGCATATAAGTAGATAAGTATAATGTCAGATCAGAGCAAGTTCTTTCCCAAAAAAAAATGAACACATTAAACTTAACATGAATAATTGAACTTCAATAGGACTGGAATCATAAACTGCAAAACACAATACGATGTCTCAAAAATCATCATATAACTTGATAAAATAATTTTAAAATTCGTAGTTGACCATTCAAATACATTTATTATGTGACCTAAAGACATTTCATAATACAACAACAACAAAGCCTTAATCCCAAATTAATTGGAGTCATCTATATGAATTCTTATTTGCCATTCAGTTCGGTTGAAAGGTACCTTTTCTGATAAATGTAAAATCATAAGATTATTTTGGACAACCTTTTTCCAAGTTAGTTTAGATCTACCCCTGTCTCTTCTAGTTATCTCTACTTTAACTTATTCGGTTTTTCTGACTGATGCAACCCTAGGTCTTCGTTTCACATGCCTAAACCATATCAATCTATGTTCTCCTATCTTATTCTCGATAGGCGCTACTCTCACTTTTTCTCTAATGTACTCATTACGAATTCTATTCACCTAGTGTGTACACACATTCATCTTATCATTCTCATTTTATAATACAAAAACAAATTTAAAAGCAGGAATATACAAAAAATACTTTAAAGGATGATTGGACTCTGATTAAACTTTTCACTTATAAGTAAAAATGAAAAGGTGAGTAATCATTTTTCGTATTGGCTTCTGAAAACATAAAAGAAAAAGTGATTTCAGCATAATTGAAAAATGCTATATAGTATATTTCAACAATTTTCAGCAAGATTGTAAATTTGAAATCTAAGCACAGAACACGTAATGCTACTTCCAGAAAAACATGCAAGGTCACATTAAACAGTAGTGAGATATCCACACACGGCTGACACTGCTAAACAACATGAGAAATATGAACACAAATAGAAGGAAGAGGAACCAATAGCATGTAGACAGTAAAGAAAAAAAGATATATATAAATTTATACCTCTTTCTTCTTGTCTCTTTTTCTCCTCACCTCATGAAACGGATCTGATGAATGCCAATTAAGAATGCAAATATAAAATAAGTGTCTGATAAATGACTGCAGAAGAAGAGCAGTAAAGTACAAGTCCAAGAAGGGAAAAATCACATCAGAGGAAAATATGAATTTGCAAAAATTATTACAGCATTCAACAAACCAAGGTTCATATATATATCACCTTAGCACCTCCACACCCCCTGCCCCTTCAAAGAAAGAAAAGTATTGCATGGTAGTTGTCTTTCTAAAACTTCCAATCATTCAACAGAAAACCACAAATAACAAAGAAATTGAAAGAAACTGCAAAGCTGCAATACAGCAATAAGAACCATAAACAAAGCCCACGTACAAGGAAAATATACCAGATTCCACAATCACATGGAGGAATAAAGAATGCAGTACGCGGCTCTTACATTCAAGAAGCTGCAAATAAGGTTTTTTTAAATAAAGGAAGATGCTATATAAAAGCTCTGCTTTACTGCAATACAATGTACCTGACAAACAGATATGAAGACAATTACTGAGGCTCAATCACCTCACATGCGGTAGAAACGCAGACTACAATGACAAGATAAACGCAAATTAGTAGGACCACCAATCTTGGCATTCCACAACAGCATTCTCACATGAAAATATGACCCACTGAAGTCCTATGCTATAACAAAACTTTCCCAAAAGAGCCTACAACACAATATTATAATATCACAGATTGCACCAGCTGTGCTATTAAAAAATGTAATTATGCCCAAGTTGGTAGAAGGAGAGAGATTAGAGAAGGAAAACATACCTCAGTCCTCTAAAGCAAATGTAGTAAACTTGGTGCAAACTAATCTTTTGTTAAAAATATATTTTAGACCACCCAAAGACCAAAGTCAACATCAACTCCACGTTCAGAAATAAAACAAAAGAACAGAACTATTTTGCCAAAATGAAGGAGAACACAAAATCTGACAGTTTAAACCCAACTCGCCCATTCACATTCAACTTCCATAGTCATGATAAGCATATAGCAACAACCTCCAATTTGTCACAACAAAAATATGAAAAAATTAGTAAATGCAGTCAGATTTGTTGAGGTTTTTTTTAAGCACCAAATCCGCATAATAAGAAACACTAGAAAGCAAATGGAACAAATAACAATCACAACCAAATAAATTAACCAAAGCCTAAACCTAAAACCCTGAGAAATACAAAAACACCCTACTAAATTCACAATCGGCAGCAAGAACCAAATATCCATTTACAAATTCACAATCAGCAACAAGCACCAAATATCCATTACTCAGAACGGCTATAAGCACCAAAATCCAAAGGCAAGAAAAAAACCATAGCAAAATTCCAAAAGATACCACATTATTCTTCTTCTTTCGAAAATCAATAAAATTGGCAATAGAACACAAATTCCACATTTCTCATAATTCAAAAAGGCAACAAAAAGCCCAAAACAAAGAGCTAAAAAAAATCCAAATAAACCCAGAAAATAAAGATAATAAAAAGCTAACCTTGATTAAGCAATATCTGGGTGGTCTCATTAGGATCCATGTTGGTCTCTTTAAGGACCATATATATATCAGCATCAGAGAAATTGCCCACGATTTCTTTGATTGATTGTATCGTTTTCCTCACTCTGGCTGAGAGTGTATGTATCTGTGATTGAGTCCCAGTAGTAGTTGCAACAGCAGCAACAGTACTAGTACTGGCAGGGGCGACCATCTCTCAATAACACACTCCACGGTCAAATCAAAAAGATTTTTATATCAATATCACCTTAAAGACAACAGCTTTACTATATAATCAAACAATTTTTGTACTCTATATATGTAATCTTCAAAAGGGTATCAGATAAAGATTAGGGTTTGCATTTATAGAAAGGACAAGCGGCTTTTGCTTTGGGCGGAGAAAAGGGGTTTGCGCAAGCGAGGGTTTTGAAACCATGTTTACCCCTCAATGACTTCGCTGGACAATTTGGGGTTTATGGTATATTACAGATTTACCCTTCTTCTTTCCATTTTTTTCCTTCTTGTCCTTCTCTTTAGAAACTTTTGCCGTTATTTCCTCAAAAAGGCATATTTTATTATTAATTTAATTTATTATATTTCCTTTGCAATCTCTTTAAAAAATATATATATACTTTTTCTTGCTAAAAAAAAAAGACTTTATCTGATATTTTTATTTAATAGAAACAGAAAATATATCATATTTTCAGTATAAATTTTGTGGATTTTTTAGTTTTATTTCAATTGTGATTATACCGTACAATAGAAAATCAAATATATCTTAATTTTAATTTTTTATTATCTCTTCGATGATTATAATTATGAGTTGATTTTTAATTTATTGAATACTATCAATCAAATTATGAATTAATTATATTTAGATAATTCAGTATATCAATTTTCCTTATAAATCTATATATATTTTATTATGGAAAAATCTATATCTATACAGTTAAAAACAAAAGGCAAAATTACTGGGAGTTCAAGGATATCTTAAATCTGTGCTAGCAGAGGCTTATGGTGTTAAGGAGGCTTTAAGCTGGATTAAGGCACAGAGATGATCACGTGTAATCATTGAATCTGATTCGCAGGTTGTTATTTCTGAACTTCAACGGCGAGGATCTTGCGGATCTTACTTGGGATCAATTTTAGATAATTGTTATACTATGTTAGCTGTTCTTTCTAATGTTTCTTTTTCGTTTGAAAACAGTCTGCGAATATAATAGCTCATTTACTGGCTCAAGCTGCTCGTTCTATGCCAGATTCTGGAGAATGGGTATCTTGCCCTCCCCCTTTTATTGTTGTGGCTTTGCTTAATGATTTATGAATGAATTGTTTTTCCTTAAACAAAAAACAAAAGGCAAGAGTATTTATATTTTTTTTTTCTCATTTTCAAATTTCCAAGAATATTATTCGTTCATATTTATAAGCTAAAGCCAATACGTTCTTTGTAATATAATATATGATATTGCCTTGGATTTTTTTTAGAAACACCTGAAAAAAATGTTTATTTTAATTTTTTTTTTTCAAAAAAACTCACTTTTAATTTTTAATTTTAAAAATATTCTTAAAGCATATATATCTAATATATATTAATACGCTAAAAATATATATCTAATATGTACCCTCTCCATTCCTCTAAAATTATTGTCTTCAATTCATACACTCATTACGAATGTTATTAAATTTTTTAAATGTTATATAAAATTATTTTAAATTCACTAAAATATCATTTATTAATTTATTAATATAATACTATCATTTTATTAATTAAGTTATTGATGATAAAGATATAATTGAAAAAAACAATTAATTTTTTTAATTATATAAAGTGACAATTTGAGAAAAATAAATTTTTTTTTTTGTAAAAGTGGCAATTTCAATAGGACAGATAAAAATTTAAAACACTAAAAATACACCATATATAGTTATAAAAATATACTATGTATAATATATTAAATATATAAAAAGTTATAAAATATTTTAAAAAATAACATATAGTATAATTTCTCTTTTTTGTCTTTTCAAAAAAAAAAAGAGAAAGAATAGTAATTAAATTGATTGATATTGAGAAAAAGCTCTCCTCTCCTATAGGGGTCCTCGCCTCCCATTCTAGGGTTTTCTTCTCCCTAGGATTCTAGGGTTTTTTATGTGGTTTTTTCACTTTGGATCACTTTTGCTGGGTTTAGATTATGGCAAAGAATGATAATATCAATTATTTGCTGGCTTCCTTGACACTTACATATAATGAGAATATTATTGGGGAGGTAAATCTGCATCCGAAGGTTCTAAGCTCTCAACGTTTTTGTATCTCCCTTTGTATTGCGGGTAAACTTTTGATGAGGAAGGACTTTATGTTCCTGCGTTTTGTACTACTATGCTAAAGAGTTGGCGTTTGCAGAAGGGTTTCAATTTCCGTTAATTAAGAGATAATTTTTTTGTGTTTTAATTATTTACACAGACTGATAAGGATGGGCTTTTAAAGACTGGATTATGGTGTTTTGATGATCAGTTGTTACTTCTTTGTCCTATGGAAGCGAGTGATACAGCCACTACTGCTTTGTTCCCTAATGCTAGTTTTAGGGTACGAGCTTTATGATGTGCCATTTATGTAGTTGTTAGTGGATACTGCAAAAACTATTGCAAATCTTATGGGGAAATTGGTAGCAGTTGATGATAAAGATACTCATGGTTTGTCTAATTATCTTCGATTTCGTGTATCTAGTCCGATTAATAAAGCTCTACGTAAGGGAGTTCTAATGAAATTGGGCAAGAAAGTAGTGTAGATCATATTGAAGTATGAATAACTTCCAACATTTTGCCACAATTGTGGCCAGCTGGGACATTCATTGCATGATTGTGAATAGGGAAAGCAAAAAGAAAGTAATCAGTATGGTGAATGGATGAAGGATTCTCCAAAGAAAGGTTTTCATCTCAGAAATTCTACTGAAAAAGATAACGAGGCTAAGCTTTTAGCATCTCTTTATAACGATAGTAAGCAGAAGCCTATTGATTCATCATATCACCAAGGCTCTTCCTCTAGTAATAAATCCTTAAAAGATATTTTGTTATCTTTAAATGCTCCACATGTGGTTGAGACTGAAGGGCTGCATGTTGAGGACTTTATGTTGCATGGTACTATTGTTGGCACTATTTTAAACAACAAACATCGAGATCCATCACCTCCAATTCCACTGGTACATTCCCCCGGTGTAGTCACAATTAATGAGTCTCATACCGAGCAAGCATTAACTTTCAATTTGGATTCTTCAGGTTTTGGTGATTCAGTGAAGCATAAGAAGACAAAGTTTGGTTCCCTTTTAAGGAAAAAATCCTCTAGGAAGCATTTACCTAGAGATAAGGCCCATAATGATATGCTAATGACTACAATGATCAATGATCCATTGAAGAGATCACACACTACTCTTATAGTGTTTGATGAGGTAAATGTTTCAGCTACTCCCAAAAGGCAAAAATCTTGTTCTACTATACCAAAGGCGACTAGTTTGGAAGAAATCGGTTGCCTGTCATAATGAAGCTTTTAAGTTATAACTGCCGAGGTTTGGATCATCCTTCAGCAGTTGCTAATTTATGCCGCCTCATCCAGTTTAAATACACCTAATGTAGTTTTTCTTATGGAAACTAGAGTTTTGGATGTCAAAATGAATGCTATTAAACAACAATTGGGTTTTATAAATGGGGTTGCCTTCAAGGAATCTTCAGGAGGAGGTGGTTTGGCATGTTTTTAGGATGCTTCGATTGTTCTCAATCTACGGTCCTATTCATTACATCATATAGATTTCGAAGTGAATGATCATTCTCACCAAACATAGAGACAGTCATTATTGTATGGTTGGGCTGAGACTCATTTGAAGTATAAGTCTTCGCACTTACTTCGATGTCTATGCTCTCATTCTTCTCTCCCTTAAGCTGTGATTGGTGATTTTAATGAAATTTTGTTACACTCTGAGAAGCTTGGGGGGTTACATCAGAGCGACACTGTGATTTCTAAGTTTCGAGAGGCTTGTACAGATTGTGAGCTTATTGATCCATGCTTTTATGGTTATCCATTTACTTAGGACAACAGTAGGGCAGGACATGAGTTCATAAAGGAGTGGTTGGATAGGCTTCTTGTAAACACTTCCTGGCTTTAATTATTCCTAAACTCGGCCTTATATCATATTTATCACGCGGGTTCAGACCACTTTCCTATTATTCTTGACAGTAATGGTGATGGGCTTTCGATTAACCGGCTAAAGAAGGTTTTTCGTTTTGAATCTATATGGGATAGAGACTTGAATTGTATGCAGATTATTCGTAATTTTTGGGAGCATGATGGCTCTACCAATTGGAGCACAAAGGTTGATCGTTGTTGTCAAGGCCTTAATGCTTGGAGTAAGCTTTCTTTTGGAAATATCTTAAAGCAAAGGAGGGACCTCATGCAACAGTTAAATTGCTTGCCTGCAAGTGATAATACAGATGTGTTGTCAAAGAGGAAAAATATTAAAACAAGAATTGCTGAATTAGACAGCAGAGAAGAAGAAATGTGGAGTCAAAGGGCTAAAGTTCAATGGCTTCGTGAAGGTGACAGAAATACTCGTTACTTCCATGCAGGGGCTTCCAAAAGGAAAAAAAATAATTTTATCCATTCCCTCTTCGATAATGCAGGCGATAAATTTCGGGGCCTAGCGCTTACTGTCCATATTCAACAATTTTATGCCAACCTTTTTTCCTTTAAAAGTCAAGGTGAAATATCTACTAATGATATCTCCTTTGTGCAGCCTAAGGTTACAGATGACATGAATTATTTCCTTAGTCAACCTTTTTACAACTGATGAGGTGATTAAGGCAGTTAATATGATGTATCTCACTAAATCTCCTGGACCAGATGGACTGTCGCCTCTTTTCTATCAATAATACTAGAGCATTGTTGGGCAAGATGTGGTGCAATTAATCTTGAATATTTTGCAAGGTGGCCAGATGCTAATGAATTTTAACCATACTAATATCTGTCTAATCCTAAAGGTATCTTCACCTAAACTCATCACGGAATTTAGGCTCATAAGCTTGTGTAATGTTATTTGCAAAATTGCCACCAAAATGTTGGATAATATATTAAAAGGTATTCTTGATGAGATTGTTGATATAGCATAGAGTGCTTTTGTCCCTGGCTGGTTAATCAATCATAATTTGCTCACTGCTTTTGAAGTGTTTCATTACATGAAGTGTTGTGGAAGTAGTAATAGAAGATTTATGTCTCTCAAGCTTAATATGGCCAAAGCTTATGACATGGTAGAATGGTCCTATCTGAAAGTTGTAATGTTGAGGCTGGGTTTTGCCATATCTTAGGTAGATTTGATCATGAGGTTTGTCACTTCAGTCTCTTATTTTATGATGGTTAATGGTGTGGGTTCTGGTAAATTTTTGCCCTCTCGAGGACTAAGACAAGGAGACTCCCTATCTCCTTATCTTTTCCTGCTCTGTACTGAGGGACTAACGGGCTTGATACAACAATATATTGATTCCCAATGCCTACATGGCATTCACATTTGTAGAGGAGCTCCAGTTGTTTCACATCTTCTGTTTGCAGATGATTGTCTCTTATTTCTTAGAGCTAACTGGAATGAAATTAATATAATCTCTCAAGTTTTGGAAAGGAATGAAGCGCTCTTGGGATAAAAAGTCAATTTCTCTAAATCTGAGGTATCCTTCAATGGGAATGTTAGTGATAGTACTCGGGCAAAGTTATATTCTTTATTGGGAGTTAAATGTGTTTCCCATCATCAATTATATTTGGGATTGCCAACAGTGGTGGGTCGTTCTAAACGTCTTATCTTTAATAGAATTAAAGATAAAATGTGGCTCAAGCTACGTGACTGGAAAGGAGATTTTTATCTTGGGCGGGGAAGGGACTCCCTGTCAAGACGGTGGCTTAAGCTATTTCAACCTATATAATGCAGTGCTTTAAGTTTCCTTCTTACATGTGCCAGAAATTAAGAGCAATGATCAACCATTTTTGGTGAGGACACGAGCAAAATGAAAAGAAACTTCATATGTGTCGGTGGGATCATATGTGTCGCCTTAAAAGAGAATGAGGATTGGGATTTAGAGACTTTGAGAGCTTTAATAAAGCTTTGTTAGCTAAACAATGGTGGAGACTTGTTATTTACCCTGATTCTTTAATATCTTATATGCTTAAGGCTTGTTACTTCCCCGATTCTTCTTTTTTGGAGGCGAATATGGGTTCTTCCCCTGGCTACACCCGGCGAAGTATTATGTAGGGAAGGGAGGTTTTATTGGAGGGAACTAGATGGCAGGTTGGCAATGGAAAGTATATAAAAATTTGGGAAGATAAATGGATGCCTCAGCTGACATCTTTTAAGGTGATTTCTCCTTGTAATTTTCTTCCTCCCAATAAAACTGTTAATTATTTAATTGATGAGAATCATAGATGCTGAAATTTATCTGTGTTGCATAATGTTTTTCTGCCCATTAATGTGGAACGCATCTTGTAAATTCCCCTTAGTGGTCTGGATAAGGAGAATTCTATGATTTGGCACTATCATTCAATAGGTGATTACTCGGTTAAAAGTGGGTACCAAATTGCTCTCCTACAAGTTCGCCATTCAAATCACCAACCATCATCTTTTCATACTTTGGGGTTTTGGAAATCTTTATGGAAACTAAAGATTTATCCAAGAGTAATTAACTTCATATGGAGAGCTTGTCTTAATATCTTGCCAACCAAGTCTCTGCTGCACCATTGTAAAAGGAGTATTTTCATGAATGGTTAATTTTGTAGTTTGAAGGAAATAGCTCTACACTTATTTAACTTTTGTTCAGTGGCGAAGCCACTCTTTAAGGAAGGGGGCAACTGTCCTTTCATTTTTTGAGAAAAAAAATTATACATATATTTTTTTATTAAAGTTTTTAAAATTTTTATTTACCCTCTTCAAATTCATTGAAAATTAATGTAAGGTTAAAAATTTTATTTTTTAATATATTTTTACTTTTTTATTTTTTTATTTTAATTTTATTTTTTTACTTTTAATATTTTATCAGGTAAAAAATAACTATAATTTTTTTTCTTTATTTATAAAAATAAAATTTATATATTAATCTAAAAAATTTATAAAAAAAATTATCATTTATATTATTTTTAATATATATATAACATTTTTTATTTTTGTCCCTTTTTATTAAACCTCTAAGTTCGCCCCCTGTTTCAGGTGATGATGTGAGGTATGATGGGCGCTATATAGGATTGGTGTCTAGTACTTTTACCAGCTTTGTCCAGTGTTCCAGTCAGATCAATGATCAAGCTTATAGGAAAGTTTCTTGCTCAAGTGGAAATGGGTCTCATGTTTATGTTAGTTATGATACCTATATAATTTATGATCTCAAAGGGTCTTGTTCCTTGGTTCCAAGAGTTCCCACAATTTATCAGAATGTTTTGTACCCATCTTATGATAGTATCTTGAAATTGATGGCTTTAGGGTTTGATCTTGAATGGTCTGTTGAGTGCCGGGATTGCATTGCTGGTGGTGGTTCCTGCACTTTGAGCTCAATGGATACACCAAATACCTATGAGTGCCATTTTTCAAGTTAGTATATTTATCTTTCTTAATTTGCTCTAGTAGTGTTTGATAGTTTGTTTGTTGTTTTAGTTTTCGTGGTTTTGTTTCTGGAGTTGTTCTAGTGGCGCTGAGTTGGACTTAATTTTCCATTCTTTGTGTGCTGGTACAGGCATATATATACTACCTCTGGTTTCATTTGTCGTTGGTGTTATTTGGAACTTTATATTAGGTAAATTATTCAAATTGAAGCTCCTAAACATTTGTTATTTGGAATTTTCTGTTAGGTAAACTATCAAAATTGAAGCTCCTATACAGTTGATTTGATTACTTTGGACCAAAATTAATAAATTTTCTTCTTTATTCTTTCAGTGAGAAATCTAATTGCAAGGTTCATCATTGCTCCAATAGTTATAATTGGATTTCTAATCCACAAATATAGAACAACAAAGAAGACAGAGGATAACAGGGAGAAATTTCTACCAAATGAACAATCTTTGATATCCAAAAGGTACTCTTACTCCGATATTGTTACAATTACGTGCAATTTCAAAGATAAATTAGGCCAAGGTAGCTTTGGAACAGTGTATAAAGGTCAACTTCCTGATGGTTTTTTAGTTGCTGTTAAACTGCTTGGAAACTCCAAGTTCAGTGATGACGACTTCATCAATGAAGTCTCCATAATTGGTAAAATTCATCATGTCAATGTAGTACAGTTACTGGGATTTTGTTCTGAGGGATCTCACCATGCCATTCTCTTCGAGTATATACCTAATAGATCTCTTGATAAGTATATAGTTTCAAGAGAAACAGAAAATCAGCCATTAAATTGGGAGAGACTCTTCCAGATTGCTTTGGGGACTGCTCGAGGGATTGAGCATCTACATGTGGGATGTGATGTATGTATTCTTCATTTTGATATCAAGCCTCATAATGTCCTGCTTGACCACAATATCATTCCAAAAGTATCAGATTTTGGACTTGCAAAATTTTACCCCAAAGAATATGATTTTGTGTCTGTTAGTACTGCAAGAGGTAATATGGGTTACATTGCTCCTGAACTGATCTCAATGAACTTTGGAGCGGTCTCTTGCAAATCAGATGTGTATAGTTTCGGGATGTTATTGTTGGAAATGGTTAGAAGGAAAAGGAATATTGATGTAAAGGGAGATAGTTCAGGCAAAGTATATTTCCCATCATGGGTTTATGACCGTCTTAATGAGGGAGGAGATTTAGAGCTTGAGAATGCTAGTAAAACTGAGGCTGCAATGGCAAAAAAGTTATGCATAGTTGGATTGTGGTGCATTCAAAAGAATGCATCAGATCGTCCATCGATGACCACGGTGATAGAAATGTGAGAAGGACGTGTTGATCTGCATCTGCCGCCTAGTTCTTTGTCTTCCCCTGATTACATTGTTAACGAAGGGCATCAATCTGATTCTTCAACAGAGTTGCTTATATCTGAGACAGTGGAAAAAAGCTCATAGGGTGACAACTGTTAAGCAGAACAAATGATGAGAATGAGAAAAAAAAAAAGTGAAAAGAAGACATGTTCATTATATAATTTTGTCAAGGCACCACTTGTAGAGATAATATGAAGTAATAATGTGTTTTCTCTTCATGCACGGTTATCAAAATTGAAAATATGCACATCTTTTTGCTCAACTTTCCATCTGTATGTTATACTGGAATAACATCATTAGTGTAAGTTTCAGAATGCTTTCACCATCGAAGTGAATTTCTGTATATTTATCAGCAACATTTATAAATGTCTGCATTTTCACTCGAAGGCAAAATAGACTAGTTCTCTGAGACAGTGGACTGTTTCAATATGCATATTTATTTGGTGCTGTCCCTTGTGTTCTGTGTTTGTAATTTGCACTTCCATAGCTTTTCACAACTATTCCTGAAATGGCCTCAATAATGAAGTCTTCAAATTTTATTTGTTATAGTGTTTTCCTGATTTGATCAGCTAAGGTAGGCCATAATAGTTCAATTGTCTAGTTTTTGGTCTGTATTCTTTTCATATGTTATTGTCATTAAAATTTCTGCTTATACATGTTTGGGATATAGCAATTTTAATGTAAAATTATGATCTCTAATATTGCAGAAAATGATGGCCATTTTCAAAATCTGGGACTGGTAGCCTAATTTATTTTAAGTTGCAATTACAATCTAACATTATATCTGCAGGTTTAAGAATATATATATATATATATTGTAAATTATTTTTTTAGATTTGAGTCGAATAGGACTATAAAGGCGATAAAACTCTTCGTTTTGAGTTTTAATGCAATTTTAAGCATATTCATTTTTAATTCTATGCGTTTATATATTAATCTGCATAATCTTGTGGTCCTATAATTTTACATAACACTTTTTTTTTTACAGGAAATGCCATCTTAGCATTTGTTGTTTCTTTTCTTTCACAAAGCTGAAAAACAGATTAATTTATATACATCTTTAAAATAAAAATAAAAAAACCAAAGAATTCGAATAGATAGGCCTTTTTCTTTTTCAGACATATAAAGCTCTTCTATCCTAACCTGTTTTTCTTGAAAAAAAAATCGCTTTTTATTGTGGTACTTATTAGGCACGTTGATTCGGATCGAATCGAATAGAATGTTAATAGAAATGAATATATCGAATTCAAAGTTTAGAAGGAAATGTTATTTTATTTTTCATGTAATTTTTGAGCATTAATTTTTCACTTTTTATAAATAGTTATATCAAATTGAATCAATATTTTTTATAAGACTAATCAGACCAACATATTTCAGTTTGATTATTCACTTAATTGTTTTTTTTAATATATATGTATGTATATATTGGTGGATTTGATTATTTTAGATTTTTTAACATAAACTAAATTGAATAGATTAAAAATTAAAATTTTGGTCGCTTATCATGCATCTTTAAAAATAAATAAATTAAGCTAGTGAAGGTGTTGAAGGCAATAATTTTCATTGATTAATTTGTAATTTTTGCATGGTTGAATTTCATCATTTTGTTATGATGAGCTAATAATAATAATAAACGGAGATGATGGACTAATTCAATTGAAGGATAAATGGATAGTGGCTTCCGGCAATCATGCTAAATGCTCTTTTTTCCGAGGAAAAAGATGTACCATACCTTTATCATTTTCCAAAAGCTAAAATTTTGCCTTTTGGATCCAATGCTAATAAAAAAATAATAATTCTATTTAATTAATTAATTATAATTTTATTTTTTTTATAAAGTTGATTCTGACTGAAATTTAAATGTGATATCATATATTTGAAAAATAATTTCAGTATTGCAGTTTATATAATAGTTAGTCAATTATTTAATTAAGCCATTGTGTTTCTCCTAAATAATCAATTTCTACAAAAGTAATAATATTTATTTATTGATATTACAATTGTGTTTAAGAATTAAGATTCAAATTTTCAAAGTAAAAAAACACACAGAGATATAATTTAGCGATAAATATATTTCTCCTAGTTAATTCATAATCAATTTCCTTCTCCTCTAATTGTAATACCAAAAAAAAAATGCTAGTAAAAAAATTGAACAAGAATATTTTAAAAAGTGAAAGTATTTAAAAAATTATTATTTTTTTCTCAAAATATATATTTTTCATTTTTAAAATTCAAAAATAATCACTTTCAAAGATATACATACAGTATATTTTCAATTAAAATTTTTAAAAAAGTATATTTTTAAAAAATTTTAAAATCTATAGAATATTTTTAATTTTAAATTAAAAAATAATATATCATATAATTTTCTAGAAAAACATAGAGGCGGGCCAAATGGATCAAAATGATTTAAAGTAAAACGCAGCTAACCCATCTCCAGATACACTTCATTTTAACCATAATAAAATCAAGAAAATTACGCCTTTATCAATTTTTTTTTAAAAAAATTTATTAGAGATTTTTTTATATTTTATAAAAAAAATATATACAATAAAATCATACTAATCTTACAATAAATTTACATAAATTATCATATATAAATATATAATAAACTTTATATATATTATATAGAATTAATAAATTTATAAATTTATTAAAGAATTGTGATGAATTTAATAATATTTTTTAGAATGGTAAATTGATTAGTTTGTAATATCTAATAAATTCTTAGGCTTATTAGATAAATTAATCATACATTTTATTTATTTTTATATTATATAATTTTATTTTAGCTTAAAAATTTTATTTGCAACTCTATCTTAAATGTATAATAATAATAATAATAATAATAATAATAATAATAATAATTTTACATTAATTAATTTAGAGAGAAAAAGTGAAATTGAACTAAAATCTTATAATTATATCATATAGTGTAGTAGAATAAGTGTCAGAATTCTTAAATTTAAAAATCAGATGCTCTTCAATTCTGAATTAATTAGAAAAGGAGAATCTCACATAATTTTTTTAAATCTTTTCTTACAAATCTGAAATAAAGTGATGGAAAAAGTCAAGAGAGTGGAAATTAATAAAGACAACTTCGACCAGTAAGTTTTGGCAAAGGCAAATAAAAAGTAAACTATATATATAGCAAAGTCTATGGATGGACTATTTGCCTTATAAATACATTAATTCAGATATTCAATCAGAGATACTCTCTCTTTTAAAAGTTTTCCACATTACTTATTAAAAGGACTGAAATATACAATAAAATACTCTAAATTAATTAAAACACTTTTTCAGAAAATTAATTTATTTTTATGTAAATATTAAATAACTTATATTACTATTGACTTGAGACAGAGGCAATGGCGAAACCAGAGATTTATTGAGAAGGCATAATTACTCCGTTGCCGTCGCCGTCTCCGTCGCCGTCCGTTTACTGCGTCTGCTCTCAAATCTCTGTCTCTGGCTCTCTGCTGCTCGCCCGCTCTCTGGTCGTCTGCAACTCTCAAGCTCGGCCTCTCTCGCTAGTCGCTCGAGCCAGCAGCCTGCTGCTGCTGGCTTTTTATTTTTTTAAAGCGTTTCAAGTGAAACGGCGCCGTTTCACTTATTAGAATTAAAAAAAAAATTAAAGCCCTGAGAGGCATTTCAGTAAATTCACGAGAGAGGTTGTCTTCAACCTCTCACGCAGTCGCAGCAGAGAGAGAGTCAGCCAGTTTCTTCTTCTCTCGCAGGCGGAGCAAGGCAGCAGCAATCACGGAGGGGGGCGGAGCTCTCCCGTTCTCTCTGCAGCAATCACGGCCGGCGGCAATAACCCCTATATATTTGTTCATTGCTGCCGGCGGAAGGAATCGTTCGCCCCCCACATGACCTCCAGCTCCGCCCCTGGACAGAGGGAATAGAATAAAGAAAATGAAATTAAATAGAAACTAAAGTAATTTTCTTTGATGATAACAAAGCAAAATACAAGTAATAGGTGTAAGGATGCATGCCCAGCAGCATTACAAATCTTAATTTTATCAAAATTCATCTAAAACAAACTTATAGCTACTTCGTATGCATCTCTTACATCCTATGTTTTTATAACATGAACCAACAATCCCACCACACACACACACAAAGGCAAAGATGTAAATAAACAGAAAGACATAAGGTTAAACAAGGAATTTAAAGCAAATTAAAAGACCTAACGTTAAGGTAAATCGGACCGCTACCCTCAATTCCCCGCGATGCAATAATTTCACTCTCCCAATTCTGCCCTTCTCTTGGCTAGATATTCAGGAGAGTGCAATTGCAAAGCTTTGTTTTCTTTTTTTCTTTTTCTTTTTTTCATTTTTTCCTTCATTTGTCATCCATATTTACAAAAGAGCCCATCTCCGCTGCGCCACCATGACCAACCACCACCACCACCATCACTTTCATTGTTACCACTGCCATAGTTGGCGGAGCTGCGCCGGCGGCTACTTAGCATCTTCAAAACATCAACGAAAGTGAAAGAAACTAATAAAATGTTGGTAGAAACATAGTTGCTACTAATAAGCGCTATAGCAAAGAAAGAGTAGAAAAGAGAGTAGTAGGCATGAGGGGACATAATGGGGTCATATATAAAGAGTAAGATTGTAGCTTTTTCTTGAACCTACTGATTTAATTTCAATTTTATAATTTTTTCTATAAATTAAGAAAGAAAAAAATAAAGGTGATGTTGAAATTGTTGGTCTAAGATGGTTAAGGGCATGTTTGTGGGGAATGCAAATAACTCCACTAACTCGATTTTCAAGGAAAGGGTTATTGGAATTTTCATATTATTCTCACGAGGGGCAAAAACTAAAAAGTGGGTATTCATGGGGATTATTTGTCTGTAAACATGGCTTTTTTGAATGTTGAGTGCAATTAAATAATTAAATTTTATTTATTTTTTAACAACAATTAAGGTAATATTATAAATTGAATTTTCACATATCATATTAATTTTATTTTTTCAATTCTATTAAAATCAAATTAATATCATCATGCATATAAATTAATTAATAAAAAATTATTCTAATTTAATTTAAATTTTTAAATTCAAATTTTGAATATATAATTATGTTAAAATTTAATTGAAAGAATTTTACTGTTTTGTGATCTTTATCTAACTCCACCTCTAAAAAAAATTATATAGAAAAAAAATCATATTGTTCATATGCAATAAAAAAATTTTATAAAAAAAATTATTAAAAATCTGATCACATGAATTATGAATAAAAATTAAGCTAATATTTGTGTTGTAGTAAATTTTAGTATTTTATTTTAATATATAGAGAGAGAGAGAGAGAGACTTAGCTTAGCTCAAGACAAAAGAAAAGGAAAAGATTGTGGATGGGCAACTTTTGAGTTTTAATTAGGCTATTATTGGATATATAAAAATGATGGGATGGCTTTTTTTTTTTTTTTTAAGATTTAAATAGATACTTAAATTATAACTTATATAGTAATTAAATATTTTAAATTTTTTAACCATTTAAGTATTTTTTATGAAAAAAAGTTTAAATACACATTTAAACTATAGTTTAATAGTAATTAAATATTTAAACTTTTTGAAGAATTATTTAAATATTTCTTTTATTAAAATAGGATTAAATATAAATTTAACAGTATCTATAATCTCCATCAAAAAATATTTTATTGAGCAAATACGAACTCACTATTTTTAATTTTTATTGAATAAAAATTGATACTTTAATATTATATATTTTATTATAATTGAATGATATTTATTGTGTATTAAAGCTACTATTATAGATTGATATTATTATTATTATTATTATTATTATTATTATTATTATTATTTTGTACTGCTATTATCGAATTTTTGTTGTTATTTTAGTATTAACATAATAATTATTAATTAATTAATTAAATGTACACCACCATAAAAAAGAAATAAAAAAATACAAATAAAAAATAGAAAAATAAATTATTAATTTATTAATTAAAAAATAGAAACAAAAATAATTTATTAATAAAAAAATAGAAACAATTTTATAAATAGAAATAAAAATTAATAAAAGAAATTATTAATATAATTTAATAAATTAATTTATTAATTTTTATTCAATACCAACTAAAAATAGTGAGTCAAAAATTATAGCTGCTATTAAATTTATATTTATTTGGCCTTATTTTAATAAAAGAAGTACTTAAATGATAATAAAAAATTTAAATATTTAATTGCTATTTAAATTATAGTTTAAGTATCTATTTAAATTTTATACCATAAAAAATACTTAAATAATAAAAAAATTTTAATTATTTAATTATTATTTAAGTTATAGTTTAAGTGTTTATTTAAATATTTGGGCTTTTTTTTGGGCAGCTTTAACTATAGACTATAGTCATAGAAGAATATGCATTGATATTTGAAGCAGACAATTGGCTCAAAAAGAAATCGACTTTAGAAATCATCTAATCTAGTGTTTAGATTAATCAAATCACAGAATTGATATTCTTTTTAAATGCAATTGGGTTATCCATTAATTTCAATATACTAAAATAGATTAATTTATCTCTTTGTTGGAGCTCTTTTCTTTAGAAAAAAAAATACAAAAAATTCATCTTAGATTCTATAATTAAATTGATGACTAAATAAATTTGATGATAAATTAATTTGCGAAATTGATTTGAACGATTTAATTTTATCGAAATTTAATAAGAAATTATAAATAACATAAAAAAATGTTTTATGTAATTTTTAAATTAAAAGAAATATAAAATGCAAAAATAAATTTATATTAATTCAAATTTAATTAATCATTTGATTGACTGGTTTGATATAATTTTCATGGCAATAATCATTAAATGATTAAAGAAAATATTAATTCAAAGATCAAATTTATCCATAATTTAATTTGACTGTGTTTTTTTTATGTTTTACTTTCAAATACACTAAAATTTTTAATTTTTTTAAATTATGTTTCATTAAGTTTCTTGATCAAGTCAAATTAGTTGAACCCATTAGATTACCTAGGCAACAATTAACCATTAGATTACCAAGGCAAAAATTAATCAATTCATTAACCATTTTGATTTTAAGAACATTATAAAATTCAAATAACCTGAACCAATTTTCCTCCTACTTCAATTACTTTTCTTATTTTTTGTAAGATATATAGATGATATTTAGGAAATTTTAAACGTTTAAAATTTATAATTATAGGTTAACCTATAATCCTATGGGTGTGTTGGGTGTTAATTAGGTTGATTATTGACATTAAACTCAAAATTTTTAGGCTTCATTGCCCAATTCGAAAGTTAATTATGTCATCAAGGCATGCTTTTTCCATTTATATATGTTTCATGTCAAACTCAACTTATTTGTCAAAAGCTTATGCAACAATAACAAGAAATTTGGGAGTCTTTATGACTAATTATAGGATCACCATCATAAGATTGAAAAGCTCACACACTTCTTTTTTCTTTTTCTTTTTTTAAAAAAAATAATTTTCTGTAATTATTTTCACAAGTATTCTTAATTGAATTCATGGAAAAAAAAACTATGTATAAATATAATTATATATTATTTCTCAACCACATAATTTTAATGACATGTAACATTGTTATACTTCAGTTCTATTTGATTGAATTTAGTTTATAATTTACATACGATTTGAATTTTTTTTAAAATTAAAATATTCTTGTGCTAAGATAAGATGGATGAGAAGGGAGTCATGTTCTGTGTTCACCAAATGACCTACAATAATTATAATTAGAGCAAACTATATAATTATATATATAATGTACTAATTAATGTCGATTTGCTTAATTTGGCTTGATTTGCAATTATTCTATTTGATGGGACATGAAGCATAAATGGATGTTAATTTAGTGGTTTTTGTTGTGTTTATCTCAATCGAAAAATACATAAACCAACTAAAATCTGATTGCTATTGCAACTTTAGACTATATATGTATATATATATGCAAGCAAAAAGAAGTTTATTTTTCAAAAGGTGTTCCCATGCTGTTACTATATAATCCTTTTGATATCACCATCCACATGCTATTAAAAGTCAAAAGCACCTTATTAATAAACAATAATTAATTACTTTTTTACTATATATATTTGATAGATTGTTAATAATATTTTGCACTGTATTCATTAAATATATTTGATATTCGTTAGAGTGGCACCGCATGATAAATGTTTCTATCACTAACATAAATATTCAATTTAACATTGTTAATTATTTTTAAGTTAAAAATAATAATTAATAACAACAACAAATACGTATTTAAATAATAATTAACAACAACAAATACATTTTAAAATAATATATTAATAAAATTACTAAATACTAATGAAATAATAAAAGTTTTTGGTAATACTATATTTTAATTTTATGGTAAGCTTTTGGATTGTGTAAAGATTATACATTAAATTGTGATATTGAAAATTCAAACTATAAATTGTTAAGTTTATATGCTTCTTTTTTTACAAAAGTAAGGAAATCCTCAAAAGCTCATAAATTCACATTTTTTGAACAAATAACATACAATAAATCATATTGAATCCAATATCTGGCTTCGTTAGGAGATTTTGTGATCTAATGAACTCCAATTGAGAAGTTATTAGCAAGAGAAACATGATAGTCCAGCAAGCTAGTTGGCTTCCATGTAAAAATGGCAGATTTCAATTTTCCATTCCCTTCTATTCAGATCTCTTATCTTATAGACGAGGGTACTATTTGTTCCAAATTATACAAACAGAAGATGAATCACACATTTACTAACCAGTTCCACTCTCAGTTTCCTGATTCTTTACTACCATCTGAGCTAAGTCCATGATAAATATGCCATAGCTCGGCTTGCATGAAAAGCACAATTCATCGTTCATAGCGAATCCTGTAACCCAAGCTCCTTTGTCATCTCTCACTACCCCTCAAGCGGAGGCTCTTCCCGATAGATACTTTAAAGACTCTATCACTATTCTGTTTAAACCATTCCGTAGGCAATAAGTGCCAACCAACATATAAAATATCCTTGTGATGTCTACAGCAACCAATTAATTCTTTTTCTTTTTTTTCGTGCAAGATCTACATTTCTTATTTTCTGCTGAATAATAGTCATAGTATCCCTCAAACTTTTCTACGTATCAAAAAACAAAGCTTCATTTCCTTGCATGCCACACAAATTAGCAAGCAATAACAAATAAAAGATTTCCTTTTATTTTAATTTTCCTAATTTTGCTTTAATAAGGTTATCGAGTATCCAACACCCAAAAGCTTGTGAGAAAAAAATACAATTTCATGCTAGGCCCATTAACTATAAGTGAAGCCATACCTGCTTTGTGAATGAGCATAATTCGCAAGCAAATCGCAGCACCGATTGCTTCCCTGTATACATGCTCCAACTGTATTGACCAATCAAGCCCAACAAATTCTGTATGTAAGAGACCAAAGGTGCAAAACAACAGCTGCTTCCATGTCCATCCTTAAGGAGAGATACTACACACTTGTTGTCCACCTTAACCATGAGCTTCCTAACACCAACCTTCCAAGCAATAACGATAACACTTGGTAGTCTCCCCAGAGTTTTGCCATTGTGACTGAGTAGCACCTGATATTCCTAGTGAATCCTCTAACTCAATTCCCTTAGTTATAAAGTTGACATTGGGACGAAAAATTTTAGCTCTATGCAGAAATTTATCCTAAACGAGATGAGAATTTCTTCTTTTTTTTTTCAACATGGATGGGGAAGAGGAATATACTCCCCACCTCATTGGGATCCCTGTGCCCATCTCTGCGGGAATCCGATAAAATATACATACTATATACATATAATATATATTATACTATGCATATTCTACATTATAATATATATTATACATTATTTGATATATATTTTATTATGTATATTGTATTTTAATTATTATACATATAAGATAAATTAATTTAAAATAGTTTATTTTCTTGTATTTTAAAATTTTTATTATATATAACTATTGTATTATTATCTTATTAAGCGTACAATTATAATGAATTATTATTTTTTATATTACTAAATTTTAATTTTAAAAATTAAAAAAAAAAGTAAATTTTTTGCAGGAGTGAAAAATAAGATAAATTTATTTCGTTTGTGAGACCGAGGCAGAGACAGAGATGAGAATTATCCTCCAGTCCCGCCATGCCCCGTTGTCATCCCTACTTGGCTGCCTCGAATCAGGCCTTTTGCAAGGGCTAGGACGAAGCTACTTTTGTAAACTACTTATTACTACTGCCTCATGAATTTTAATTCTGATAATGTAGCTAGTAATTTACAATACTAATATATTTTAAAATAAAGTTAATTATATTTCAAAATAGATATCAGTTGTTTTAAATGTCCATCATAAGTAAGATCTCTCACATTACAATGGTATTAATACTTAAAAAAGAGAAGAAAAAGAAACATAAACTTACAATAATAGCAAACAACTATCATTATCATTATTATAAGTTTTAAGTTCCTTTTTCTTTTCTTTTTAATAATTTTATATCTTTATATATATATATATATATGCAAATACAGAGAGAATATATATGTATATCCAATTATATATTAATAAATGTTGATAATGATGGTGGAGAAAAAGAAATGTTGTAATGGTGTTAAAGAAAATGAGAAAGAATTATTGAGTGAATATATCATTTGATAAATGATTATTTTAATCTAATTATAGGTCTTAAATTCAAATTGAGTATGAGAATTTTATCACTGTTATGATTATATTTGATTAGATTCTAAATAGATGATTTACATTAAAAAAGAAATGTGAGGAAGAAAAATAAAAACGAAAGAGTTTGTCAAAATGGGGGTGGGGCAGGGAATCTTTGGATTTCGAAGAAATAATTGAAATTATAGAGTTGGGTGGTCTAATCTTTTCTTCCAGTGAAATGGAGACATACTTTTTAGGTTTGATAGAGGAAGAAGCTAAAGGGAAAAAGAAACTTAATAATACTGAAAATCACTTTACCATAGATTTGTCGTCAACATTATTAAGCCACTCTCATAAAAAGTTCATTTCATAAGTCAGCGGTTGCGATTCTGTGTTTTAAGCACTTTCTTTTGCTGTTCACTTGAATTCAGCGGCCAATCCACTCTTTCCACTCTTTAAGGAGGGGGTTACTGTCATTCCTTTATTTTTAGAGAAAAAAAATTATTCATATATTTTTTTTATTAAAATTTTTAAAATCTTTATTTACCTCCTTTTAAAATTTTTATTTGTCCCCTTCAAACCAATTGAAAATTAATATAAAGTTAATAATTTTATTTTTTTAATATTTTTTTACTTTTTATTTTTTATTATTTACACTTTTAATATTTTATCATATAAAAAATAACAATAATTTTTTTTTCTTCATCTATGAAATAAATTTTTATATATTAATCTAAAAAATTTATAAAAATATTATTATTTATATTATTTTTAATATATATAATATTTTTTATTTTTGTCTCCTTTTACCGAACTTCGCTTCGCCTCTGCTCCTGTAATTCTTTTTGTAACATATAGGCTTACTTTGGTCTGTCCCATGTTCTTAATCTTGACAGCTTCTCTTTTAGGAATTGGTTCATGCACTTATGGGAGGTCTTAAGTGTGGATGCGTTAATGACTTCATGTCTCATTTGTTATAATATCTGGCTCTTGAGGAATAAGGTTATACATGAACAGACTTTCGTTTCCCTGTCTTCACTTAAAAGCTTGGTTAATCATATGATATCTGAGCTTCCTTGCTTCGTTACGGATTCTGTGAAGGTTCCAGCTGCTGCTAAACAAGACAAGTGGAAGCCTCCAGTTGGGAACACAGTTAAGTTGAATACAAATGCAGGTATCATCTCCTCTAATGCCACTGGTTTGGGGGTCGTATTTCGAAATCATAAAGGTGAAGTTCTAGCTTGTGCATCAAAGAGCCTGCCTAATGTATGGTCTCCTTCTCTCGCAGAAGCAGTGGCGTAGCCAGCAAGTTGTCGGCGCCCAGGCAAGGTGCCGCTGCTCTGCTACTGATAATAATCATAATGAATAACAATGCAAGCTTGTTTAATAATTCCTCCAACGCTATCATAGTTAGCAATGCAACTATAACAATATTAATGAAAATGTAAGCTTGTTTAATAATTCCTCCAACGCTAATATTTCAGCAGTTTGCAACGCTAATATTGTTATTAGCGTTGGAGGAATTAACTATGAATAACAATGCAAGCTTGTTTAATAATTCCATCAGACTTCATCACTGCTGCCCGGGCGCCGCTGCTCTGCTACTGATAATAATCATTGAATGTATTAACTATGATTCCATCAGACTTCATCACTGTCGTAGCTGGCAGTAGTGAAAATTTTCCTCAGCCAGGCCTGGGCGGCTGCCCGGGCGTGCCCAGGCCTAGCTACGCCCCTGCGCAGAAGCAAAAGCTATTGGGTTTGGTTTGCAGTTGGCAGCAGATCTAAGTTTCAGAAGCATAGAAGTTGAGTCTGATTGTAAGCCTTTAATTGATGCATTGAACTCTGGATTACTTTATAGAAATGAGCTGGGTGTGGTGCTTGATGATTGTCATTCTCTTCAGAAGAATTTTGTAAATTGCTGCTGGTGCTATATCCCTCGTGAATGCAACAAGGTTGCCCATAATCTTGCAAAGTTGCCAGTTGATGATGTGAAGATTTGGATGGAAGACTATCCTTTAGCAATATCTAAGCTTGTCCTTTGGGAGAGCTCTTTTTCTCGTGTTTCTGTTCCATCTGTTCTGCCCCATGGTTCGGATTTTAGCCCAGGAGCATAGGGTGCTGACCTGACTGTAGCTTGATTTCATTTTGTGATGCTTTTGTACTTGCTCCGCTTCGTTTTCTTCTTTGAAATGAAAATTCTTTCTATCAAAAAAAAAAAAATTGATTGATTGTTAGTCGCAGTCAGAGTGAAGGACAGCATTGCCACTTTCCGTTCGTTGGTCGAAAAACAGTTAAAAGCCCACCGAGATTTTGAATTGTTACGTCAGATAAACAAACTTTACAGTATCAACTCCTCAGTCACGTATTTAAATAATTTATTCTAAAAAATTTATTGAGATTTTTTTAATCAAATTAAATTAAATGTTTCTTATTTAAATTTTAATCAAAATAAAATTTAATTATTTATTTAAAATTATATTTCCATGTATACATTTCTAACATTAATTGGTATATGCATAAAATTCAATGAATTAATTACCAAAATGGATAATTTATTGAACACATATTCAACATATACAAAAAATAAACTGTATTTTTATAAATTTTTTTATTTATATAGTATATATATATATAAATTTTTTTATTTGCACATTATGTTTAAAATTTTTTATTTGCACAGTATGTTTATAATTTTTCCCTTTTCCTTTATAATTAAAATGGCCCAAATGGGGTGAGAACTTCGATGGACTCTGATACTGGGAAAAACTGAGACTATGAATGCATACATGTACTGCAAGAAATCAAAGCCCATGAATTTGCATAAGCAATGAACAATTGAACAACGCTACTACTGAACATCAGAAAAAAAAAAAAAAAAAGGGAGAAATAAGCATATTACAAAGCAAGAGAAGTTAATGAGACCGGTCAATGAAAGTATGTTACTAAAAAGACAGGTATAAACGTCATAATTAACACTTCCTTCCCATCACCTTTCTAATTCTGCACCCTTTAACCAAACACCAAAAGCATCAGAACAATTGCACCAGTCACCACCCCAATTAAAAAAACGATACAAAAGAAAAGAATTAAGGAAGATATATTTAAGCAGACTAAATTGCTTAAGTGCAGTCAGTGAAAAACTTTGTCAATGAAAGTCTTGTGAGGACATAAAATGTTTAAACTATATTAGTTAAAAGAGCCAACTAGACATACGCTTTACGAGCACCACCTCCCTCTGTCAATTTGCTAAATCATAAGTATTGTTCTTGTATCCTCGTTCGATTCTCTTCCCACCACAACCGCGCATGCATCTCTCCAAATCTTTCTCGGCTGCTCCAAAACATAAAGGAAAATGAAAATATAACCAGGAAAATTCGCTCGCATATGATTTTGTACTTAGCGCATAATGTTCGTAACTTGTGTACCAACGAGAGAAATAAACAAGGAAAACTGCACATCCAGACCCGAGTCATATGTAACAATAACAAGGTCCATATTTCTACATCATCCATGAAGTCTGCACGAGTCCATTACAACTTTTTGTTGGAAACAAAAACCAAACTAATGTTAGAGATGACATGATTATAGAATATAAGAAGGATTTTCTCCTCCCTTGATTGATAAGGATATGCTAAATCCGCAATTTAGAATCTTCTGAACAGTAATCACAAATTCTGCTCACTAAAGGATCACCTATGTAGCTGTTGTCAAGCTTTCGTCAAAGCCAGCACACATTTCCATACATTTAACAAGTCAAAGTCCAAGGTAATTTCACTGAACAGTTACCTTGCAGAGTAAAATGCCCAAGTTAACATATAACTAGAACTTAAAGGCAAAATCAAGGAAGCACTGATGACTATCATAAGCAAGCCAATTCCATTGCATTTATGTAAATTATAGAAGCTCACTAACCTGAACCTGACTCGTCTTAGTTCTCGAGTGCCACCTGGCAGAGCTCTAATTGTGATGTATACTCCTGGTTCATCCTGTTCAACCCACTCAGTTTCCATATCGCTTGCATTACTGACAGAAAGCTCTCCTGAATTATCTGCATCTCTTGATGGACTAGTCCTAGCAGAAACCCCTACTGATGATGCCTCGGTTTTGACACCACTAATGCTAGAGAGCTTTGGAGTTGAAGCAAGACCAGCTGAGTCATAATATTGGCAGGATTGCATTGGATGGTAGTCAAGTGAATCTGATGGAGAATAGCCCATTCCAGCTGGGTGATAGAAGTTGCGGGGCCGCTCTTTGCCTAGTGGTGGAGTCACAGGGCTGTCCTTGGCAGATTCAGGCTTTGAGCTCTGGCAAAGAATGGAAAAGAACTAAGAAGTGCAGTCCAATCCCAAAATTAGTTCTACCTAAAGTACAATAAAATGATACTGCATTCTATACGACTGAAGGCAGGAATCTGTTCATATGGTCACCCACAAATGGCTACATAAAGATAAAATACTAAAACATCAAAATTAGTTAAAAGGAACAAAGACCCTGAAAGAGACTTAACATAATACAGTAGAATTCATGTTAAATGCAATAGAGAAGCACATAATTATCCAAAGCATGTCAAAAGCAAGCATCAACAAGTAGCTCATAATCGTCACATAATCACAGTGCAAAGAATTACTGTTAAAATTTTAATCCGGGAGCATGCTTACTTCATCTTCAGATCGTGGTGGAGTTGGAAATGGGACTGCCTGCTGATTGAACCGTTGAACATTGTATAGCTCCATGACCTTATCGTAGTTCTCTGCCCACCACCTTTGAGCTTGCCATTTGTTGAACATTTCTCGACTGATCAAAACATCAAATAAAAAAAGATATCATGTCGCTTAAACATCTAAATTAAGTTGACTTGAGAAAAATCAGAAAATAAAGATGCAACTTTTGCAATATTATTAAAATTTCAAGATCTTTAAGATAATAAAGAAAAACAAACAATGATTTCACAATTCAGGAACATAATAATCACTGGGGTCAGCACAAAACCACAGACAGATGAATCTTTCTTTTATAAATAAACAAAAGGTGGTGGAACAACCCTAGCAAATAAGAGGAATACAAGAAAGCATCAAGAAAACAAGTGAGGGGGAAGTGACACCTTTATGTATAAACCCCGCGCCCCAAAAATCCTAAAACACCCTAAACTAGCTCTTAGAGGAGGATAAGAATCAGAAGAACAAACTCCTTAACAGCACCGGTTTTATGCTTTTTGCAAAAGTTTCTACCCTTCGATGTCTACAATTTCTCTGAGTCCATTATTTAACAAAGAATATAAAGCAAATGAAACTTTCAAGACATGAAGCTCTCATAGCAGTGAACTTGTACATTTTTCTATTTCATTTAAATCTTAGAAACGATACTACTCCGCATATGAACTTCAGATCAAGGATTTATTACTAAGTATTTCTGGCCAAAATTTCTCAGCTTTTACAAGTACACATGATTTCAGCCGTACGTTTGTTAAATTATATGGCACGTTCAAATTCAAATGCTGCAACAATCATGCAACAGGAATCCTTGTATGTGATAAGGTGTACAAGAAATATAGGAGCTTGCATTCATGTGAATTACATTCTTATTGGTTATATGTGATGATGATCAATAAGTAGATATAATCAAATAGAGACCACAAAGAAAAAGACGTAGAAATGAAATTTCTGCTAAGCTAGTTCTTTAGTAATCACCAAACAATCCATCAAGAGTTCTCCTCCAAAAGTGAACATGTTATAAGATGAAAGTGTTGATGATTTTTAAGTTTCCTGCCTTTTTCTCTTTTTTCTTCCTTTCCTTTGGAAGGACACGAAGGGTGATTCTAAACGCAGATAATATCAAATAGATCTTATAACCTTTTGGTCCATGAAAAAAAAAACTGAAAAATGACAAAGCAAATACGAAATGCTTGTACAATATAGTAAAATCACTTCTAACAACAGCTCATATGGTCACTTTCAACAGGTAGTCTAATTATTACTCGAAAATTGCATTGCATGCAGGAAACACAAGATAGTGGGTACCCACGTGCACATGCACAGCAGACACATCTTTGATCTTCATGCTTCACTTCTGTCCTACATTTTACTGCCATCAAAAAGGTGCCACACAAGATTACCCTTTGCAGCATCTCAAATTTACCGTAAATTATGGCATTTCTAAATAAAAGGTAGGATCCTATTGCTCAATGGCTAATCATTTAACATCATTGAGATGCTCTTAAGGGAGTTATGACAGAGCTCTTTTCTTGTACTGCTTTTCCAGTTGCCACAAACTTGTAAGACAATAGGCCAACGGCCTAAAGTAAGACCAGTACCTTACTCTTGATATTCGGTGCCACTCCAATCATAGTAGTAAGGTGACAGAAAAACCTCACATGCAAATTTAGTGCAGTAGATCAATGACATTATAAGAAATGAAAATGCCACAGATCAGCTTCAACTAACATCAATAAATCAAAGAAATTTCATCGTGTTCAAACAAATGAAAACCTTCAACATCATTCCGCAAACAAGAAATAGTCCAGATTGCAATGGGCAATCTCAGGATGACCAATCCAGTTCTCAGTTTCAAACCAAATATAAGTGGCTAGTCACAATCAAACAAATTAATGCCCTTCAGCATCAAGAAAGAGACTAAACTCAAAGGTCAATATCAACATGGAAAAATTCTAGTTGACATGTCCACTTCAGAGAACAATTGACGTCATGCAAACCAACCAAAACCTTCAGAATCAGACTGGCAACAAACGAAGAGAAGTTACCTAAATCGAATCCGCTTGAGATTGTTTCCACCCTGAGACAAAGAAACAAAGGTGATGAGCACACCAGGCTCCACTTGTGCAACCCATTCCTTAGGTTCATCTTCCTCCATAAACACCACAGACTCTGTTCGTCCACTAACTGATGCAGGTGTGCCTTCACGACTTGATAACCCTTTTACTCTTGTCCCCATCTCTTTCCCCCACATTTTTGGGGTAGAATTGGAACTTCCCGTTCTACGATATGAACAGTGAAACCTTGCTGACTCTGAGGCAACAACAGATTCGGCATAGTTCCCATTACGGTTATTATTGGATAGTCCAGAACAGGGCTTGCAGTTCCTGTATGCTCCTGATGCCCTTAATGCCATGTCCTTTATCTGAAAAACAAAATTATTACTATTATTTTGCAAGAAAATGAAGATAAAAAGAAACAACTAAATAATATTTTAAAAAATCTGAAAAATGAATTTAGAGAAGCCATTTATTTTGTATGGTTTAGTTTCCAGATAATGAAAAATTCTACGTGAATTAAGCAAAACGGATTATGGACTAATTCTTGTTCCAAAAACAAATTATAAACAATGAAACTACACGGTAAAATTGAGCCTATCTCCAGTAGTTCAATTCTTATTTGAATGTTTTTGTTTCCATAAATTGCCTATGCAATAGAAAGTGGCCCCTCAGCTTGATAGACGTCTGGGGTTTTGGGTGTATTGCTTTTGTATCCAACTTCATCCTTACCCTCTGTTTTGGTTGCCCAGAAAGAAGACAAAGAGAAAGCAACAAAAGAACAATAATGGGTATTTTGTTTTTTGACCCAAAAATGAAAAACTAGATGCATTTAAGCCAAATTGCTAGATGAAAAAACAGCATAATTTAACTCTTTTCTTTCTTTTTTGATGTCTTGGCCTTTTTCTTCCATTTCAGGTCCTTGAGAAAAGAACAAAAAAAGCCTCAAAACTCCGTTTCCGTGTCCTTTTCCTTCATTTTATCAGTCAGCAAACAGAGAATAAAGTTCAACGAGCTTGTGCAAGAATGTAAAATACCTGAGCAGTAATAGCCTTGAGAGCCTGCTTAGTCCTTGGCGTCTCCAAAGCTTCATCCTCGTCCTTCTCTCTCTGGTGTAGGGATCCATTGTTAAGCTGCTTTGAAAAAGCTATACAAGTCAACATCCCCAACTCCCTAACTACAATCTAACCCAAGAAAACAATGAAACTATACAGTAAAATTGAGCCTATCTCCAGTAGTTCAATTCTTATTTGAATGTTTTTGTTTCCATAAATTGCCTATGCAATAGAAAGTGGCCCCTTAGCTTGATAGACGTTTGGGGTTTTGGGTGTATTACTTTTGTATCCAACTTCACCCTTACCCTCTGTTTTGGTTTCCCAGAAAGAAGACAGAGAAAGCAACAAGAGAACAATAATGGGTATTTTGTTTTTTGACCCAAAAATGAAAAACTAGACGCATTTAAGCCAAATTGCTAGATGAAAAAACAGCATAATTTAACTCTTTTATTTCTTTTTTGATGTCTCGGCCTTTTTCTTCCATTTCAGCTCCTTGAGAAAAGAACAAAAAAAGCCTCAAAACTCCGATTCCGTGTCCTTTTCCTTCATTTTATCAGTCAGAAAACAGAGAATAAAGTTCAACGAGCTTGTGCAAGAATGTAAAATACCTGGGCAGTAATAGCCTTGAGAGCCTGCTTAGTCCTTGGCGTCTCCAAACCTTCATCCTTGTCCTTCTCTCTCTGGTGTAGGGATCCATTGTTAAGCTGCTTTGAACAAGCTATACAAGTCAACATCCCCAGCTCCCTAACTACAGTCTAACCCAAGAAAACAAAAGCCAAAACCCAGATCAGAGCTGGCAGAAAAACAACTGAATCAAAACGACCTACATACAAACATACTAAAATATGTGCACATACAGATAACTATGAACTGTAACATGCTTACATAATCTAAAATTGTAAAATGGGTTCAGTTCCTTTTAGTTTCAAAATTTGCCTGACTGCCTTCAATTTGAGATCCCAGTATACAGAAGGAGAGACAGAGAGAGAAAGAGACCTCAAGAAGATGTGGGGAATGCTTATATTTACATAGCAATAAATGCAAGCGAGAGAGAGAGAGACTGAGAGAGATGAATTGACCGTTAACGGAGGAATTAAAACGTGGGTGTTTCAGTATTTTGGATTAAAATGTTCCCCGTATTAAACAAAACACTACACTGCCAGATAGAATGAGTGACAGCTAAGAAAATTACAATACACTAAAAAGAAACTCTTCTTCTTCTCTCTCGTACATTACAAAAAAGAAAAGAAAAGCACATTCCTTATTCCCTTTCTCTGTACGTAAGAATCTTAAACAAGACTTGATCGATCGAATATGTGTGCAAGTGGCAGAGCAAGAGCTAAAGTTTAAAAAAAAAAGAGAAGGTTTATTTAGGCCTTTAATTAGATGGGTTTGTGCATAGTTTTATAGAGACGAAGTGTTATGTACACCCTGAGAGAGTCTCTGTGCTTGGGTCCTTTGTAGTGTGTGCGCCACCCTAATGAGAAAAAAGCTAAAAATAGAAAAACATTCATTTCATTAATGGGGCTATGGGAGGTATAAGCTGTGACTGTGAATGAGTGAGGTTAGCAAATTTCTTGATCTTTACAACATATTTCTGCGCCTGAGATCGCACAATTCTCTATCTTTTCTTTAGCCGGGAAAAAAAGTTTCAGCCAATTGGCAATTTGCTGTCTGTTACCTTGGAAATTCGAAATCTCTCATCCACTGTTATACGCATTGAAGGTGGCTCAGTAATTGCCATTATACTTAACATTTTGCCATAATAATTAATTTTTTTCAAAATAAATAAATATAAACTCATTTTCGATAAATTATATGATAAAACCTTGGCAAATTAAATATTTAATTATAATCACGATTATTTTATATAATTTTTTATTTTTTATTTATAACATTTCTTTAGTATTATAATATGGAGTGAGAAATCAAATTTAAAAATAAATTAAAAACATATTTTTAAATCATGATTTTGTATTTTTTTGAAAATATAGCTCAATGTATAAAAATATTTAAATTTTTTTTATTTTAATTCATTAGAGAGATTTAACCCATGGACTACATAATAGGGGGTAGTCCTCCCCTATTAACACTCATCACAAGGATGATCAACACTCACAACAAAAGTGACGGAATGGGGAATCGAACTCGTGACCAACTGGTTATATCACAGCGCACTAACCAACTAGACTAGATCCTCAACTCCTTTAAATTTTTTTTATTGAAAAAGAGAATATGTATATAAATAATTAATTGATTAAAAATACAAATATAAGGAAGTAATGATTGAAAACTCAATTATTAAAAATTAATTCTCAATTGCTCATTGAAATTAGTTTTTAGTTGGACAAATTCACTATCACCAACTTTCATTTGATTTCACATCAATACATAAAATATTATACATGAGGAAACACATATATTTGGAATGATTATATCAATCAAATCAATTCAATTTCATATTGCAATTTAAAAATAAAATTTAAAATTATCAACTTATTAAAATATTTATGAAATCCTCGATTTAAAAAAAAATGTTCCTAAATGTATTATTACTTGCTTTCTAGTATGATCTCCAAATTAAACTAATAGTATAATTATTATAATTTGGAATTGTCATATATAATCATTATATGGCAATGGGTAAATTGATAATGTTGACATTATATTTACTTGTTAGAAAAAAAAATGTTAATAAAAAGTTTATATATATTATGAAGTGATTAAAATATATAAAATATAATAAAAATAAAATACATTTAAATAAAAATTAAAATATTTATTATTATTTAATAAGAATATTTTTTAAAACTGAGAAAATAAAAAATTTATATTATTGAAAAAATAAATATTTTTAAAATATTATATATGTATATGTACTATGTGATCCAAATGGAAAGACTCAAATGAAAGCTCTTACCAATATTTTAAAAATGAACTGAATCGATCGATCGGTTAGATCTTACTATTTGATAGTCAAATATCGATTAAATTTAAAAATATTAAAAATTGATTAAAAATTGAAGATATTAATTTAATCAGATTGAAACTAAGCCAAATCAATTTTTTTAAATTTGAAGTCATTTTTTGATAATAATCAAATAAAATAATTTAGATTCATTTTTTACGTGTATTATATTTAACATGTGATGTTTTTAATTAATAAAGTATATTTTATTATATTCAAATTTGATGATTTTTAGATTATTTATTAATATATAAATAAAAAATATCATAATAATATTATATTATTAAACTTGAATCAGTATAGTTAAATTATAAATTAATTATTAATTTGATTTAATATCCGATATATTTTAAAAATATTTGCTCTAACTTCTAGTGCAATTCTTGAGCCACTTGAAATTACTTAAACCAAGAGGAAAGCATATGCTCCCAATTGTAGCTAATGGCTATGCTCAAGAGACAATAATTAATATGAGATTGTCAAATGCCAAACGAAAAAAAAAAATACACACGGAAATTTGAGCTAATTGTATATTATATAAAATTTGATTGAAATTTTTGTCCACGAAGACTTTGTAGAAATATTTTTTATAGCTCGATCATATAATTTTTGCTTAATGAATATTTTATTTGTATCATATTTTTTATTTGTTTGTTTTTTGGATTTTTTTATTTGGGTATAGTAAAAATTTTTAAAAATAAAAAATAATTATTATCCAATTGTATTGTTACTCGTTAAATTATTAAATGCTCATCCAAGAGAAAAGTTCTTCTTATGATTTACTTGCAAACTTTGATGTATTGATTAAAGCAAGTTTTAGTTATTGAAACAATTAGATTAAGAGGTGGTCCAAATAAGCTAAATTAAGGTATTTACTAAGATCGGTATTTGAAATATTATTTAAAAATTTAATTATTGCTATATAAAATCATGCGTTAAATATTATAAATTAAGATTTATATATAAATTATAATTATTAGTCTTTGACATTCTAACAATTAAAAATTCATCCACTATATAAATCATAATTAATTGTTAGTAGTTATAAACTTATTGTAGTCACTAAAATAAAAAGATTTATATTACTAATTATATTATTTATAGCAAATAATATTTAAACATCCCTATAATATAGTATAGTTCGACATCCCTATAACAATATTAATATATCAAAATTTTTTAAGAAATTATTAAATTTCAAATACAAATTAATATAAATTATAATTAATGATAGCAGATTTTTGTTACATTAATTAAGAAAAAAAAAACTTAATTTAAATTTATTGTTATGAAAAATATACACTTAGAAGAGTTTATCTAAGAGTTGATTCAGTGAAATTCCTCTATTATTCAATTTTTTTTCATAAATAAAGTGGTATGTTGCCGTTTTCTCTCTGAGAAGTTTTTTCGTACCTTTCTTTTTGTCCCTTTCTAGGATTTTTCCTTCCTCTTTCCGTCATGGATGAGGATCGAATATCAGTTGAGATGCAGAACTTGGTGGTGGAGGAAGATGAGGATCTTAGACTGGAGTATGCGGAAGGTGAGATCTCCGTGGATGACAATAGGGATCTAATGCTGATGGGAAGATTCCTAACTGATAGAGTTATAAACTATCAGGCTATGAAACAAACGTTGGCATCACTGTGGAGACCGTTGATGGGCATGCAAGTTCGGGAAGTGTAGGGTGAGAGATATGTTTTTCAGTTTTACCATGAGGTTGACGTTCATCGGGTGCTTGACATGAGCCCTTGGACATTCAATAATCAGCTGCTTTTGTTAGCAAAGTTTGGTGATTTTCACAATCCCTAAGACGTACCTCTCTTTCATTTTCCTATATGGATCCAAATCAAAGGGATCCGGTCTGGTTTTCGGCAGGAGAGAGTTCTTGTGGATATTGGAAACAGACTAGGGGAGTTCATCGAAACTGATACAGCAAATTTTACCTCGTCATGAGAGTCATACATAAGAGTTAGAGTTAAATGGGACGTTCGTAAACCGGTACGAGGGGAGTTCAAGCTCAAGGCGGGACAAGGTAGCTAGTTTACCATGACTTTGTAGTATGAACGGATGCCTCCATTTTGTTATTTATGTGGTTATTTTGGCCACACAGAACGGTTCTATCCAAGGTTGTTGGACTTCAAACCAGGCAAGGCAATCAGGAAGTTCTCTCCCGAGCTTAAGGCACCAGTTAGATGGTCTCAGGCGAACATCGGCCAGCGGTGGTTGAGGGCAGAAGGTGGTGAGGAAGGCGGAGTTGACCAGAGTCCTAATCTTGGAAGGACCGTTGATTTAGGGGGAAAGACGAGAGAGTTTTATGGAAAGAAGAATTCTAATATCCCTTTAAATATGGGAACTATGATTTTTTCAAATCCGCTATCAATCAACATTAATTCTAATGAAGGCAATATTGATTTGGACGAGATTAACAAAGGTCAGATTGGGGATATTGTCTTTACTGAGATGAAAAGGAAACGTGTGGGCCAGGATCAAACTAACGGGGCCCAGGGTGTTGTTTCTAACCCAAGCATGCCTATTGATCCAAACTCTGCTACATCGGCCGGTTCGAATAGAACCCGCCACTCAAAATGAGTTGCCTAAGCTGGAATTGCCATGGGTTGGGGAGCTCACAGGCAATTGAACATTTGAAGTTTATTGTTTTTGATAAACGCCCCATGTTTATTTTCCTTATTGAAACTTTATGCCTTGCCAGTAAAATTAATGAAATAAAGAATTTTGTTGGGTTATGATGATTTTCTTTCTGTGGATTGTGTTGGCCACAATGGTGGTCTTGCTTTGATTTGGAAGTCAATCTCTTCTATTAAACGTTGAACGTTTGTAGTAGGTGTATTGATGTGGAAGTTTCGATTGACTTATTTGGGTCTTGGAGACTTACGGGCTTTTATGGACAACCAGATAGAGCTAGGCACGTGGAATCGTGGACCCTTTTACGTAATATGAAAGAATGTAGTTCCTTGCCTTGGGTGTGCTTGGGTGACTTAAATGATATTTTGCACTCTTCGGAGAAAAAAGGAGGTCATCCGCAACCTAGGAATCTGATTGAGGGTTTTCGATCGGCTATTGTGGATGCTGGTTTGGTGGATTTTAAGACTCGGGGTTACCCTTTCACGTGGGAACATGGTAGGGCTTCTGGAAACTTAATTGAATCGAAATTGGACAGAGTGTTAGCCTCCTCTTCTTGGGTAACGAGTTTTCCAAATACTGTGGTGTGGGTCTTAGATTCATCTTCTTCTAACCACCTACCCATCTTTTTGGAAGTAAGGAAGTATGTTCAGCAGAAAGTTGCTGCTCATTTCAGGTTTGAACTTCTGGCTTCAGAATCCTGGGTGTCATGAGCTAATTAGAACGACCTGGGATGGGGACCCTTTATTAACCGTGAAGGAAAGGTTGCATAAGTGTTGTGATGAGCTTTTTAAATGGGGTTTGGCGTTGAAAAGAGATGACAGACGTCTCCTGCAGGAAAGTCGAAGAATTATGAAAGATCTTCGTGGTTCTAGAAGACTAGCTAATGTGAATCGTTTCTTAGAAGCAAAAGCTACTTTTCATAAGTTAATTCATGACCAAGAGATCAGATGGAAGCAGAGGTCTCGTGTTTTCTGGTTGAAAGAAGGAGATAGAAACACTACTTTTTTGCACATGTATGCATCAACAAGAAGGAAGAAGAACCAAATTCTAAGACTGAGAAATTCTAGTGGTTCGTGGGTTGAAGATCCTACTGCTTTAGGGTCCCTTATTGTGGAGCACTTTGAATCTATTTTCACTGCTGCACCTACTAACTTAGCGGAGGTCGTAAATCAGATTCCTGTATGTATCACTGCAGAAATGAATGCTTCATTGACAGCCCCTTTCTCAGCCAAAGAAATTAAGGATGCACTCTTTTGTATGCATCCAGAGAAAGCTCCAGGTATGGATGGTCTGAACTCGTCCTTTTATCAAAATTATTGGGATATTGTAGGTCCTGCAATCTCTGCTGCTTGTATTCAATTTCTGAACTCTGGCTCATTTCCGGATGATCTTAATGAGACTCTTCTTGTGCTTATTCCAAAGAAAGACTCTCCTGAGGTCGCCAATGATCTTCGGTCGATTGCCCTATGCAACGTTCTCTTCAAAATTATGAGCAAGGCTATTTCGAATAGACTCCGATCAATCTTGCCATATATTATCTCTCCCTCGTAGAGTGCTTTTGTTGCGGGACGGAGTATTCAGGATAACAGTATTATAGCCTATGAACTTATGCATTTCTTTTTGCAAAAGAGAGCAGGTCGTGATGGGTATGCAGCGCTAAAAATTGATATATCCAAGGCTTACGATAAGTTAGAATGGGATTATTTGTTTGCTATTCTTGATAAAATGGGGTTCGCACCTCAATGGGTATCTTTTGTGCGGCGTTGTGTGACCACCGTGAAGTACTGGGTTGTTGTGAACGGCAATCATCTGGGTCCTATTACTCCCTCTAGAGGAATAAGGCAGGGAGACCCTTTGTCTCCGTATCTATTTATAATTGCTGCAGAAGATTTATCAAGGATTATACAGGCGAGTGTGAACTCAGCTCATTGGCATGGCTGCCCTATTGCAAGGGGGCTCCACCTATTGATCACATTTTCTTTGCCGATGATAGCTTGTTAATCTTCAAAGCTAATAGTATCGAAGCTCGAGAAGTGAAGGTGGTGATTGACAAGTATGCTAAAGCATCGGGGCAGCAAATTAACTTCAAAGCTAATAGTATCGAAGCTCGGAATGAGGTATGTGTGGCTTCACAGGTTGAGGAGAGGAGTGACCTCAGGAATTATTTGGGGCTGCCGACTAGATTTGGGATGAATAAGAAGGAGGTGTTTGCTTTTTTAAAAGATAGATTGTGGCGCAGATTGTATTCTTAGAAGAATAGATGTCTTTCGAGTGCTGGGAAGGAGATTTTATTGAAGACTGTTCTTCAAGCGTTACCAATCTGTGTGATGAATCTCTTCCTCCTACCCAAGACGTTTTGTACTGAGCTCCAGAGGATCATGTCTAGGTTCTGGTGGGGGAAAGGGAAGAACCATGACAGAGGCATGAGCTGGGTAAGTTGGGATCGTATGTGCCGACCAAAGAAGTTTGGGGGGCTTGGTTTCAAAAAAATACATGAGTTTAATCTTGCTTTGGTGGGCAAACAAGCATGAAAGTTGATGATGCAACCAAATTCTCTTGTTTTGCGTTTATTAAAAGCGAAATACTATCCCAACTGTGATTTTAGTCAAGCGGTTGTTGGAAATAATCCGAGTTTCATGTGGAGAGGCATTTGTGAGAGCAGATAGTTGATTGACATGGGTAGTTGTTGGAGGATAGGTGTTGGAACTTCTATCTCGATCTGGGATGACAAATGGCTCCCTTCTACAGTGTCTATGCAGGTTACTTCTCCCAAGCCTCCTGATATGACAAGTGGTGTGGTGTCTGATCTGATCAGCAATGGGAGGTGGAACATGAATGTGATTTCTGATATTTTTAACTCAGAGGATAAAGAGGCTATATTGAAAATTCCGCTCAGCAGAAGGCAACCTAGAGATGAGATATTCTGGAAATTGGATCCAAAAGGTGTGTATACAATGCGTAGTGCTTATAAGGGGCTCACCGATTTACCTATGTCCGTATTAAACCAAGAGACTTGTTCTTTGTGGCAGAAACTGTGGATAAGTAAAGTTCCACCGAAATGCTTGAACTTTATTTGGAGATGCTGTTCTAAAGCACTACCTACTGGTGAAGCTCTCTTGGCTCGTAATATTCAAGTAGATGCTGTTTGTGTCTGGTGCGGTGAGTCGGAATCTGATTTACATATTTTTGTTAAATGCCCGTTTGCCTTGGAGGTTTGGTCTCATTCAGTTGTTGCGTTAAAGAATACCAATGCTCCATCCTTTAGCACTTGGTTTTTCTCACTACTGAACCATATCTCTGCTGAGAATTTAAGACATGTGACAATGACTCTCTGGGCACTTTGGGAAGCGAGGAACTGCCGGGTTTGGAGAAATGTCAACCTGAATGCTGGAAAGGTGGTTAGGAAAGCCTATAAAATGTTAACAGATTGGGAAGCAGCTCAGATCGTCTCCTCGCCATCTATTGGAGACTCTGCAGTGTTGTCACCGGTCTGGAGCAAACCTCCCTCTGGAACACTGAAACTTAACGTGGATGATGCTTGCTTTAATAACGAATATGGTGGAGTAGGTGTGGTTGGCAGAGACAGCAATGGGTGTTTTGTTTATGCTTTACAAAGAAGTGTTGAGGGGAGTGTTGATCCTGGCATTGTTGAGGTGCTAGCAATCAGGGAGGCTTTAAGCTGGATTAAAAGTAAAGAGTTGGCTGCTGTGATTGTTGAATCTGACTCACAGGTCAGTGTGCGAGTTATATTGGATCCTAATTATGTTGATCTTTCCCCCTTTGGTTTGATTGTTGATGATTGTAAGTCCCTTATGATGATGCTTCGGGACACTCATCTTGTTTTTGTTAAACGTTCTGCGAATTTTGCTGCTCATTCTCTTGCTAGAGCATGTAGGATTTGGACGTATCTAATGGAGTGGAGTATATCTCCTCCTCATTATATTTTTGACATTATTGAAAGAGAGAAATAAATACCACAATTTTTACTCAAAAAAAAAAAGTTGATTCAGTGTATAAACTTTTTAATTATACATTAAATTTCAAGCATTAAATTCTTTTGAAAAAAAAAGCACTAAATTAAATTTTAATTAAATAAAATTTAATGCTCACGAGAAAATCCACATTGAATAATTTCCATAATTAATTGGTAGTACTATTTATTTATCATAAAAAATTTCCATAAACTAATTTCCTTTCATGGATTAAATTAGTTAATGAATTTAAAATTTTTTTTGACTTGCATGGGCTTATATTACAAACTCAAATGCACTATTCGTATCGAATTAATTATCGCACTTTCTATTTCAATAAAATTAATAAAATTTAATTATTTTTATTAAAATTTAAAAATATAAATTTATATATATATTATTATATCATTAATTACTATAGTATGTATTAAATATTTATAATAATTAAAATTAAATATTAATAGAATATAAATTTAACATATTAAAATAGTAATGAGTTATATACATTTTAAGATAAATAAAAAAAGTGTTTCCATCCATTTAGAATAAATGAATTATTAAATTATAATTATATCGAATATAATTAATAAAAAAAATGTAAATATGTTAATATTTGATTTTAAATATCTTAGTATTTTAATCTTTATCATTAAATAAAATATCACTGTCTAATTAAAACATAATTGTTAACTTTTTTAACATTAGGATGTGCTTTAGGCTGAGATTAGATGGCTTGCAAAATATTATCTTAGTAAAAAGGAGTAATTAATGCATAATTTTTTACATCTAATAATTTAGAAGGAAAGGAAAAAGGTTTAATCTTAATTATTATTATTATTATTATTATATTTATTTTTTAGCATAAATATAAAATAGAGAAAATTTGATTTTTGATCGTTAATTAAAAAAATATGCATTTATTATTGAGTTGTGGTTGAGGTGCTAATTAACTATGTTTTTAATATAAATATGGAAGAGAAAATATCAATTATAAATTTATTATCTAAAAAATTATTTTTTAGCAGTGATTTCGTATGTATGCTGACTATTTGGGTTTAATAAGAAAGAAACAAATTAATTAAAAATCAATTACTTAGAGAAATATGTATTTATCATTGAATGGTGACTTGATATGCTATGTTAAATTAACAACTTGGTTCCTTCCTCTGATCTGGTGATTGTTATTAACTTGGAGTTGGGGTCCATCTCTTGTGACTAAATCCCTATTTAAAGACCCACCGGCTTTTGCACCTTCCACGCTCTTTGTTTGCCTCTAAATGCACTAAAACTGGCTCCACGAAACAATATATTTATTGACTGAATTTAAAAATAAAATAAAAATTCAGTTGATTCGATTTGTAATTTTTTTCATAAAATAAAAATATATCAATCTTGACAAATTAAAGGAACATATTAACGGATTTTATGTTAATACTCTTGAAATAATAATAATTTTTTTTATTAATTTTTATTGAAATTCATATAATAATTTTGTTACACATATAATTTTCTTATTAATTACTTATAAAAAAATAATTATAAAGAAAATTAAATATATTTAATAAAAAATAAAATCATCACTTGTAGAATTTTTATGTTCTACTACGCCTTGGCTGTTGACCTGTTGTATTAAAAAATTTTAAATGAAACGAATTATTATATATAGAATTTGAATGAGTTAAAAAAATAAATATAAAATTTTAGTATGAGAAAATTGGTTAGAGGGTTTAATCAGGAGAGGGACAGAGCACACGTTCATAGTGTGAACCCCCATGTCCTGGACCCCACAAATTGGGAGTGTGGGTCCCTTTCGTTCGTGTCCCCCGAGATCCACGTAAAAAGCAAAGCTCCCCCTCAGCTTCTACTTATCATGTCCTCTTCGTCATCCAGTCCTGTCCCCCCCAACAACATTAAGTCCATGTTTGGATACTCATTTATCATTTTTTTTAATTATTAAAAAGAAGGATCGATTAAAAACATATTACTCGAAAAGTATTTTTTTTTACAAGTTATTAAAAAAATAAAAAATTATAAAAATTATAATATTTTTGAATTTTTCATAATTTTTTATTAATTTATAAATTTATCAAATTCCTAATATATATAAAATTTATTATGAGTTTATAATGAATTTATTATATAAATAATAATTTATATAAATTTATTATATATTTTTTATAAAATAATTTATCTGATAAAATACGTAAAAATTTTAAAAAATCTAGAGAAATATATATATATTTTTAAAAAATATGTAGTTAATTTTTTATTAAAAAATATGCAATTACTGTTATATTATATTTAGGTGTGTTTAATAAGTTTTATTATTAAGAATTAAAAAAGAATAATTAGAAGTACATTATAAGTCAAATAACTCTGTCCGTACTCAACATATATTCATAATTTACAATTATAAACTTTTAAATAATATTTAGAGTTTGTTTAATAAAGTATTCAAAATAAAATATTAAAAAAAGTATATATTGCATATTGGGATTCCGAAAAGACTTGTTTAAGGAGACATTAGTTGGCTAAGAGAATGAAATATTGGCAGCACTACGATAAGAAAGAGTTTAAGGAAAAGCTTTGATATGGCTTTGCTTGTCTTTAAGATGACATTACTAAACCTATTTTCCTATTTGAATCCCTAAGAGAAATAAAAATTCATATTAAAGCATATATAATTAGAATTTATTTACTTTATAATATAATAACAAGTTGTCTCTTCCAGCTAAACCTAGTCTATAATATTTACTATTATCATTATATAAAATGCCATTTTCAACTCTGTCATGTCTCCTTGCTAATAAAAATCATATGAAATTATTATTTGCCATTTTTTTAAATTATCCTTTATATATTTTTGATAATACCAAAAGTATAAAGAAATCAACACCACTATTTAAAAGAGTTTTAGAGTTTAGAGTTTGCAGATCTTTCTAAAGATGAATTTAATGCTTTCATTTTTGTGTTAATTAACATGTGAGGATAATGCTTTCATCTCTGTACTCTACTTGTTCTTGAATGATATTTTCTTTTACTTATAAAAATATAGAACATATTAGATAAATATCTATTATATATATAACTATGAAGGGGGAGTCTTTTTAAAAGAAGAAATGTATATATTTTTAAAAATATATTTTTTAGTATTTTAGAAGAAATATTTTTATAACAAGAGCGTCTTCACACAATGTTAGGATTTGTGCAAATTTGCTAATAGCACACATTAGGATGATATTAACATACATATATTTGTGTTTTTTTACACGCCAAGCCATAACTTAGCGGTAATTGCACTTCCCTTAATAAAATCAAGTTTGATTTCCTTTCTCGCATGTCATAATGCTCGGAAAAATATATATTTGCTTCTTTTTTCCCCTTAAAAAATGAGCGATTGGAACGTAATTCCCATACCAGCTTGACCATCGGGCTTCATCTTGTTCAATTTGAAATTGGGCCCAAACCCAAAAGGAAACAACATTGAAGAGGTAGCAAAGAAATGCCAGCAACTTGGATTTCAAGAATTGGATTTCTTCATATTTAATTTGTTTATAAATAGTTAAAAAAAGATATTTGATTGAAACAACAACAACAACAACAATAAAGCCCAAGTAAACCCAGTAAAACACCAAGTGAAGAGGAGGAATATAACAATTAGAAGAAATAGACAAGTACAAAAACAGTAATAATAAAAAGAAACACCCAAAGAAGAAGAATCAGAAGAAACCCATCTCTAGAATTGCAGAGGATCATAATAATAATAAGGTTTTAAGCAGCCCAAAATAGTCTTGTGCAGACAATTATTGCTGGTTCATTGGCCGCATGAGTGTAACATGTTGGGTTCTACTGTTTTTACACAACGCAATGCCTGCATGGTGGCTTCAGTACGTTACTGAAGTTATTACAGGTCCCTTTCCATACCCACCTTGATTGAAGTTGAGAAAATAAGGGTTGAAGGCCAAGCACCCTATGGTTTTTTTTCCTGAGATTGGTACCCCCGACGTTGAGTTGTGGGAAGGGCGCCAGTGTGCTGATGGATTGTTCAAGAAACGGTTTTAGGGTGAAACATTTGGAGAAGTGTATCAGGCTGCTATTAAGAGGTGCAAATAATTCTTTGTCGCTTTATGTGAATTTTTATTAGTTTTTTTTTAAGATTTTCTTTGCTTGCTGTGATTTGGTTGATCATTAATTAATTTGGCTGTGTTATTTGAGATGAGAATAGTCTTTGTTGTTTGCAAACAGATATTTACACTATTGTTTTACCATATATATATATATATATATATATATATATTGAGCAACTGTGATATAATCTTCATGCTGGCCAGCAGGAGCGAAGCTAGACTTTTTAGTGAAAAGAAGCAAAATAAAAATATTATATTTTTTTTACAAATTTAAAGGGGGGCAATTAAACATTTTAAAATTTTTAATAATATATATACACATATAAATAAAAAATTACACATATATATAAAAAAATTTTAAAATAGAAGGAGGCAGCTGCCCCCTTCTATCATGAGTACCTGCACCCCTGCTGGCCAGTTAACATTGAGCTTCAATATGGAATTGGGATGAAAGGAAATAATATGATAAAATATGAAAATTTGAATTTTATTAATACTATGAACATTAAAAAAAATATATGTATATTGTATAACTGAGATGTTTATACTTGATTGTAATCATGACCATGTTTCTCTGTTAATGAACATATAAGACATCATCTAATTGATTTGATATGCAATAATGGCCAAGGTTTTATGTTAATGAACTTCATGTACTTGAATAATTTATATATTATATAACCGAGTTGATGGGCTAGACTTTTTTTTGTGTGTGTGCTTGTGTGTGTGTTTTTATGAACTTCAATAAAAAAAAAGTCTTAATAAAACTGAAATAGATAACCCATATGAATTATGCTATTATTATTCATATCAGACTAGCTACGTCAAGTTGATTTGAAAAAATTTGTTAATCTGGGTATAAATAAAATTTGTTTTTTAACCTGAACAACATAAATAAAAATTGAAATCTTAGTATAAATCAAATTTGCTTTTCCACATAATAAAAAAGTTAATCTAAACATTATTTAGAATTTTTTATATATATATAAACTGAATTTTTAAAGATATTTTTGACATTAGTTGAGTAATAAATGTTTTTAAAAGATTAAACCACTTCATTATCTTTTTTTTTGTATTAATATGTTTTGTATAAATTTTAATTTGATCATAAAATAATAATAATAATTTTTTATATAAATTATTTTTTAGAGTTAGGCATGATAGAACCACAATAACGGTAATTATTAAATAAAATGAAACATATTTTTGGCAAGCTCTATATGTGATTGGAATAGAAATAAATTTGTGTGAGTTCACATGATCGCATGTCCTATCTAATCCAATAATTTAGGTATGAGCATATTAAGATTCTTTTAAATACTTCATCAGCAAACTAATTACGTCTTAATTTTTATATATTATATTACATTTATTTTTAGTATAATTAATTTTAAATTATTAATATTGAAATTAAAATATTTATAAATAAGATTTTTTTAAAATTTATAATGTGATTCAAAAATTAAATTATTTTATCAATAATTAGAGGGGCAGGCAATTCGAGACATAACTTAATTATAAATATATAATCTATCTAAGTAAATTCAAATTTGATTCTCTGTCTTATGTCATAATGCTTGAAAAAAAAAATATTTGCTTTTTTATCCCCATACCAACTTGGACACTGGGCTTCGTCTTGTTCAATTTGAAAGTGGGCCCAAAACCCGCGAGGAAACATTTGGTGCCACGTTGAAGGTAGCAGAGAAATGCCAGCAACCTGGATTTTAGGATTTGGATTTCTTTATATTTAATTTATTTATAAATAATTAAACAAAGATATTTGATTGAAACACCAACAACAACAACAATAACAGCAAAAACCTATAATTCCCTGCAAAAAAAATAAAGCAAACCCAGTAAAACACCAAGTGAAGAGTAGGAAGAAAATGAATTAGAAGAAATGGACTAGTACAAGAACAATAATAATAAAAAGAAACACCCAAAGAAGAAGATTCAGATGAAACCCATCTCTAGAATTGCAGATGAACATAATAATAATAAGGTTTTAAGCAACCCAAAATGGTTTTGTGTAGACAATTATTGTTGGTACATTGGCTGCATATGCATGACATATTGGGTTCTACTGTTTTTTATACAACGCAATGCCAGCATGGTGGCTTAAGTACGTTACTGAGGCTATTACGGGTCCCTTTCCAGACCCACCTGGATTGAAGTTGAGAAAAGAAGGGTTGAAGGCCAAGCATCCGGTGGTTTTTCTTCCAGGTATTGGTACCCCCGGCGTTGAGTTATGGGAAGGGCGCCAGTGTACTGATGGGTTGTTTAAGAAACGGCTTTGGGGTGGAACATTTGGAGAAGTGTATCAAGCTGTTATTAAGAGGTACATATAATTCTTTGTTATTTCTATGGTTTTTGATTTTTTTTTTGGATTTTCTTTGCTTGCTGTGATTTGGTTGATCATTAATTAATTTAGATGTGTTATTTGAGATGAGAATAGTTTTTATTGTTTGCAAATAGATATTTACACGTTTGTTTTACCCCAAAAAAAAAAGTGAGCAATTGTGATGTGATCTTCATGCTGGGCAGTTAACATTGAGCTTTAATATGAAATTGGGATGAAAGGAAATAATATGATAAATATGGAATTCTGAATTTTACTAATAGTATGAACATTAAAAAAATATATGTATACTGTATTACTTAGGTCTTTTATACTTGAGTGTAATCATGACAATGCTCCTTTGTTAATGAACTTCATATGATACATTATATAATTGATTTGATATGCAATCACGGCCACAGTTCTCTGTTAGTGAACTTCATATACTTGAGTCATTTATATATTATATAACCGGATTGATGGGCTAGACTCTTTTTTTTTTATTATGTTTTTATGAACTTCATATAATATATACTCGTGGACCAAATCAATTATAAACTGTAATTTTAAAAAAAAATTTAAATTATTTTTTAAATAATATAATTTAAATTATAATTTGTGATTGGTCTGATCTATGAGTAGGAACATGAATTAAATTTATAGTAAATTTTTTTATAATATATTAGATAATTAATCTAATATGCCACTAATAAAAAAAAGTCTCAATAAAACTGAAATAGATAACCCATATTAATTATACTATTATAATTCATATTGGACTAGCTAGGTCAAGTTCATTTAAGAAAATTTGTTCATATGGTATAAATAAAATTTGTTTTTTGACCAGAATAATATAAATAAAATTTGAAATCTAAGTATAAATGAAATTTGCTTTTCCACATGATAAAAAGTTAATCCATACATTATTTTGAATTTATTTTTTTATATGTATATAAACTGAATTTTTAAAGATATTTTTGACGTTAGTTGAGTAAGAAATGATTTTAAAAGATTAAGCCACTTCATTATCTTTTTTTTTGTATTAATATATTTTGTATAAATTTTGATTTGAACATAAAATAATAAATAATATTTTTTTATAAATTATTTTTTTAAAATTGAGCATGATAGAACCACAATAACGATAATTATTAACGATAATTATTATATAAAATGAAACGTGTTTTTGGCGTGCTCCATATGTGATTAGAATAGAAATAATTTTGTGTGAGTTCACATGACTTGCATGTCCTATCTAATCTAATAATTTATGTATGAGCATATTAAGATATTTTTAAATATTTTATTAGCAAACTAATTACGTCTTAATTTTTATATATTGTATTAAATTTATTTTTAATCTAATTAAATTTAAATTATTAATATTAAAAATTAAAATATTTATAAATAGGAGGTTTTTTTTATTTATAATGTGATTCAAAATTAAATTATTTTATCAATAATTAGAGGGGTAGGCACTTTGAGAAATAACTTAATTATAAATGTATAATCTCATAGACAATACATTTTCCCAAAAAATAATAACCTAGGGAGTCTCTTAGTAGTAAAATTATATAATATAACATTAAGTATTCAACTTAAAATGTTAACTCAACTGCATAATGATTTTTTTTTTATATTTTAGATAATTGAAAAATTATAGAGTCCATTTTAAAAAATTATAAGATATATTTTATATATTACTATATATTATTATCAAATTAATTTATCATTTTAATTGATATGCATCATATTATTTCTCCTCTCAAAAGTGAAGAAATAAGTTATTGAGATTTCAACATAATTTATTAAGAAGGTGTTTATTTTAATTTATAAGCTGGTCAAATTAATTTATAATTTTTAAATTTAAGATATTGTGTTTGTTTAAATAATTTTATGAGTTTATAAACTTAGAGACCATGCTCATAAATATTTAAATTATAAAATTGGTTTCATCAAATAATTTATTATATTATTTTTATTTATTTTAATAAATATTATTAATTATATAATTTTCTATTTTTAAATTATTTTAATAATAAATATACTTATAGGCTAATATTTTTAAGAGCTCAAAATAAATTAAAAAAAATATAACCACTTAAAAATTTAAAATTTAAAATATTTATTACTCATATTAGTTTTAAATATTTATGACTCATATTAGTTTGCAAGCCAAACATATTGGCATTAAGCTGGGGGTGCTTTCAGCTTTTTCGATAATAGACTCTCCTGGGTACGATAGTCCCACCAAAGTGGTAGCCCACTAATAGAGCCTCTATTAAAAAAAATAAATTTTATAAATATAAAAAATAGTTTTAATAATTTTTTAATAAAAATAACAATTTATATAATTTTTAATAATAATTTTTATTAGAGCCCTATAAAATGTTGATGTGATATTTTAATGGGATCTAACGAGAAAGGTGCTCCAAAGCACAATGAAACTGCCACCTGGCAGTCAGAAAGTCGCCAAAACGACTAGCTGAATTGCTGTTTCAACGTGCTTTAGAGCCGTCAATCACGACTATTCTCTTCCATCAAATTTTCTTTTCTGTTAATATGACATATAGACCAGCTGTCGAGACAACACCGCCCAATAAACTACCGCCACGTAATTTTCTTATTTCCTATTCATGTTGCGGGACCCTAATAACTCTGTCACCCACCAATCATTATTAGCCACGTTTAACTTACTCTTTCTTCTGCACAATCCCCTGCAACAGATTCCCAGCTCAGTTGATTCACGGAGAAAATCAAAAACTCATTATTAAATTTTTAAACCCAAAAACCCAATTAGCTCATAGTAACTTCTCAATCAAAAGAATAATAATAACTTTTTTATTAAAAAAATTAGAGCTTTTTGTTCTCCAAATATAGAATCAGATTCGAACTGAGCTTTAAGAAACCCATAAATTTGAAGAAAAAAAATTCAGGAGCTGTGGCTTTGCTAGAGATTACAAAAATTCTTTGCCCGATGGATTAAAGAGTGTCTGGAATTACTTCTTCCCTAGATATGACAGTAACTTTAGCCTTCTATATCCATATTAACACATTCGTTATTCTTAAATCTTTTTTCTTGCTGTCCTTCTGGGACAACCTTCGTCTTATTCAATAGTCCATATGTTTTAAATGCCAAAATCTCTTCACTCCAGAACAGACTATGCTTATAAAATGAAAACAAACCTGTGTTTTCTATAAGCATTGTAAGCATTCTGTTGCAGATCATCTTGGTTTTCTCTTACTGACACCTGCAATTTTGGCATTGAATAGATGTTTACGTTGCTCCAGTAATTAGTTGCCTCAGTTCCTATCAAGCACCAACTATACCTTGTTTAAATGTCTATTCTTTAAATACTAAGCCTTAATGTTAATTTTTAATATTGTTGATAATTTTCACTTTGCAACTGGCCAGTAGGCTAGTTCTAATGTGAAGCACTATGCACCTCACAAAATGTGACCTCAGTTTTCTACATATTTATAGACTTTGAATGTCTGTCTGCTCATTTGTTTTCATATTTAAAACCAAGCATTATGCAGACAAATTTGAATAAAGTTATTGTCCTGCGGAGACAAAAAAAAACATGCCCTTATTGCTGATGATAATTAAAATATTATATTCTCTTCCCATTTGTTTTTGGAAGCTAAATGTACGTGATCAGTGGCGAAGTCACTTGTATAAGAAGGGGCAGCTGCCCTTCTGTTTTAGAATTATATATATATATTATTAAAATTTTTAAAATACTTAATTATCCCCCTTCAAAATTTTAAAATACCCCACTATCCTTCAACTTCTATAAGAAGTTAAAACAACAAACTCAATATAAATTACTCTTCTTTAAATCAATAGATATCTTTTTTAAAAAATTAATCAAAAAGTAATTGGCATTCTCCAAAAATAGAAGAAGAAAGAAAAAGACAAGGTTAGAATTTTTCTCTTTTTTTAATATGTTTTAATTAGGTTATTAATTATGTTATTTATGATTGATTGAGTGTACAACTTCACATAGATGATATTAATAGATGAAAAATTCTCACCGTAAAAAAAAAGAAAAACACCCAAAAATCTACTTAACAAGAAAGCTCAAAACAGTGGCTTGATATGAATTTTATCCACTTGACTTTTCTTCAATTCAACTTGACTGAATTTTATTCACTTGACTTTTCTTCAATCCAACTTATGGTTTTAGACAATCACTTAGAGACATACATCCTTGATATGAAGTCCAATTGTGAGTTTTTAAATTTGACAGGAATTTCCAATCTTGCAGAAAAAATAGTGAAGACAAAGAAAAATATTTTGTATCCGTTGTTCTATAAACTTATAACTTTGGCTTTAATTTTATCTGTTGCAACTGCTACAGTTGAGAGGACATTTTCTGCTATGAAGATTATCAAGAATCGATTACGCAATAGGATATGAGATCAATGGATAACTGATTGTTTGATTACATATATTGAGAAAGATTTATTTAATATCATCGACAATGAGACTATCATGTATTATTATCAAGTAATGAAAATACGTAGAGAATAATTATAATTTTTTTTGTTCTTTTTATATAAAAAATATTTACACATTAATTTATAAATATATAAAAATATTATTATTTATGTTATTTTTAATATATATATATAATATTTTTATTCTGCAAGTTTGACTTCGCCCTGTATTAGATGTTAGTTTTTACATTCATTTATATTTCCAGCTAGCATTTAGTGAATGCTTTAACACACACTCCCATCTTGCAAGGCAATCGCACCAGTTTTCTTGGATAATGATATATTTTACCTTCAGACGTTGCAACATATAATGAAGATGTCTCGCACGTGGGATTCCACTATTTCGATGATACCAAGAGGTGGGGACACTATTTGGGGGTGGTCTTGATTGGGCACCTGAGGAAGGTTACATTCCGTGCAACAAGAGGCAAAAGAAAAATGGCACTGAGAAAGCAAGCCAAGATGACACTGAAAGTGATGTTGCCCAAAGAAACAGAGTTAATTATGGAGAATCGTATCATTTGGGAAAGATATAGCAGAGGCACATTCATCTGATATTGAGAGAATCGATTTTAGGGTAAGTCTATTTGTTTACTTAAGTTTGGTGAGAAAGATAACAATTTCTTTTAATTTTTAGCTTTGCTTGTTTCTTCAATTTACTGCTTAACCAGGTCTAGTTATGTAGACTTAGTATGTTGTGCATCTTTTCCTCTTTCAGTTACTTTTACAATTAGGTGTTTCAATTTATTCTCTTTATTCATTTTCTTAAGGTGTATGGCTGATTTTTCCTATGGCTTTGATAAACTATATGATTCTTTGATTTTGGTTTCCTATTGCTTCTACAGCTCTGCATGTAGTTACTAGCTTTGTTAGGAAGTTAAAAAAAAATAATCTCAATTTCTTCTGTAGCGTGTTCTTTGCTATGTCAATATGCAGGATGCTGTTAAAGGTCTAAATGTTGCAAGCAATACTTGTCGTGATGTATGGGCAGAGTACCATGAAATGGGACTTGGAGGCATTAAAGCTGTTGCAGAATATAAGGTTTACACTACTGGATCTATTGTAGATCTGCTTCAGTTTGTTGCACCAAAGATGATGGAGCGTGGTAGTGCTCATTTCTCTTATGGAATTGCTGACAATTTGGATAATCCAAAGTATGAACACTACAAATATCGGTCAAACCCTTTGGAGACAAAGTGAGAAATCATGTTCCATCAATTATAAACTATGATGTTAATTTTCATTTTCATAAATCTTAACGGTCTTGTGAATATGTTGGATGATATTCCTTAACACTTATTAATAGTTGTGCTTATCTACAGCTTTAATTTGGTAATTCAAATGGCTAAATTCTTGAAAGAAAGAGAAACCTTTAGTGGTTCAGTATATTATTAAAATTTAAATTTTTAATGATTCTACTGAAGTATATATTTTATGTGCTAGGGATTTATTTGGAGATTTTTAAATAGCTATTGCATTTTAATAATGGGGAACTCTGTACCAAAGAAAGAAAGCGATATAGCATTTTACTGTTCTATGTCAAAGAGTAGTTCAATAACAAATTCTGCTAATATAACATCGTGATAATTGTTGACATATCATTTTTAAATTTTCTGTAGTTGGATAATGTAAATTTTTCTTTGTTTCTTTTGATATATTATCATTGTCAGATTGCAACTTTAATTTCTGTTTTTAATTACTTTTCAGCAATTACATGCCTCTTGCATAATTATGCCTCCCTCCAACCTCTCCCCTTCCTTTTAAATGCTGTTCAGCCACTTGATTGCAGCTAAGTGATAGCAATCTTTACTTGGGGTCTTCTTATTGACCTTCATGTCACATGCTGGTTTTACAGGTTACCTGATGCTCCAGAAATGGAAATCTTTTCCATGTATGGAGTTGGCATACCAACTGAAAGAGCTTATGTTTACAAGTTATCTCCTGCTGCTGAATGCTACATTCCATTTCAGATTGATACATCAGTTGATGGAGAAAATGAAGACAGCTGTTTGAAAAATGGAGTCTACACTGTTGATGGGGATGAAACTGTTCCTGTTTTAAGTTCTGGTTTCATGTGTGCTAAAGCTTGGCGTGGAAAAACCAGATTCAATCCTTCAGGAAGTCGAACATACATTAGGGAGTATGAGCATTGTCCTCCAGCAAATTTGCTAGAGGGACGGGGCAGCCAAAGTGGCGCCCATGTTGATATAATGGGGAATTTTGCTTTAATAGAGGATATAATGAGGGTGGCAGCTGGGGCTACTGGAGAAGGGTTGGGAGGTGATCAAGTTTCTTCAGATATCTTTAAGTGGTCTGAGAGGATCAACTTACCGCTATAGTTGCAAGGTGGCGCTTAAAATATTTATGAATCAATGCATTTTCTTGCTATTTATGCAGGCCCTGCATTCTTATCTGCATATTTCTTGACTCTTAGCAGCCCAGTTCTCGACCTTAGCTATCGCAGTAATGATTTCTTTGAGATTTTTTGGAGCAAAATCAGTTATTTTTGCGTACTGGATTCAAACTCGTAGTATAAATAGATTTTGCCCTATTAAGTAGCTCTTTTCATTTGCTTTTTTGAAAAAGCAGACTCGTACTTGTTTTGATGCTAATATTCATTCCTGTAATTTTGCTGTCACTGTTCTAGGAAATTTTTTTGAAACTTGGACATGTCTTCTTTTTGCAGTGCTATAGGACATGAGTAATTCCATCAAAACAGCCTTCTTTTGCTTGTGCTTGATCTGAACATTACAATTCTGAAGGCATCTAAGCTTTCTGGTTTATTATCTGAAAGTAATTTAGAAGAAAGCTGCAGGATGGTAGATTCACTTTTTCCATGGATGTAAAGATACAACTGCAGCTGGTATTGGCGGCTTAGATCATCATTTGATATCCATCTTGACTATAACTTGTAATTCTTGTCTCTGGAACTTCTGAAAAATGAAAATTATATCACTCATCTTTGTAACTATATGCTATTTAATTGATGTGGTTTATATGAACACGCAAAAGGAGTCTTAAACATTTTACTTCTGAAGGTTTTACTTCATTACTTGGCTTCTGTGTGGTGAGTCGTGACTGATGAAGTGATAACTAGAGTAGTGGTTTAGCATCTGTTACCATGATTCATTTATGGTGTTCATTGCAGAGTTTTTAAAATCTCTATAATGTGCTTTCCATTGGGCTGCATTAATTTTATTTTTTCTTTTGAAAAAATTATGCTCCTCACTTGATTTTTTTTCAAATTTTTATGTTTTATTAGTTCTTTTAGTCATTTTTATAAAAATGTATACTAAATTTATGGAAATTATCATTGTGTATAATAAATACATAATAAAATTTTTATATATTATACGAATATGGTAATTTATAAATTACTAAAAAATTTTAATAAATTCGAAAATACTGATAAATTTTATAATTTTCAATCTTTTCTGATAATTTTATAAAAAAAGCCCTTTTCATTTTCTATATATGTTTCTCAACATGTTACTAGACTTTATAAAGATGCTCTTGAATCTCACATTATCCCCACTTTGGATGATTTAAATAGCTACATTAGAAATTTTAGCATATTATGGGGAATCAGAACATCTTTTGCATGCAAAATCTATGAAAGTCAAAATCCATGACACTGTTTTTTTTTTTTTCTTGAGGTTGATTTTCTTTTTCAAAGATTTGAGGAAGGAAACAAAAAATGTTCACTTTTTTAGAAATGTTAATGATATTCTGGAAAATGATACAATATGTGCTTGCTCACCATGTTAGCTATCTAATAAAAGGAATTTTCTTGGAGACACATGAGAATGTCATAAGTTAGTCAATAATCTCATGTAATTCATATAATGAGATGTTATAAAATTTTTTGCTAATTATTATATAGTGCAACTTTTCTCTTTACTCAAATTTTAAATTGATTATGTATAAAAAAAAATTTATATATAAACCGAATTAATTCTAAATAATTACTACATGAAAAATTATATAATATAACTATAAATCTAAGCGAGTATCTTATTTGAAATAATAAATTAATTAAATAATGGAATATTTAGATTTATAAGTATCAATTCTCCAAATCTTAACCATATCAATAACTAGTGAAGATTTGGAAATAATATTGGTTAATTATTAACCCATTCTAATTACATTTACAATGCACCTTTTTTGCATTAAGTGATTTTCCATATGCTTACCAAATAATAAGTGCATCCTAAATACATTCAAAATCAGATTTGCATAAATATTAAATTAATAATTATAATAAATAATATTTATAAAATTCAAATTTAATACACATATAAAAGCCAACTTGAAAATTAAAAAATTACCACCTCTTTCAACTTTAACATTAATCTTATTATTATATAAAAATCACATATAATAACTATTAAATCATCACTTTGAAGGCTGAATCATATAGTAGTATCATATAATTGGTGTTCATTTTTTTAATAATATTTTATTTGATTATCTGAATTTTTATAATAATCAAATTTTTTACAATTAATTTTTTTAAAACATATTTTTGTTTAATTTAATTTTATAGATATTTATTTAAATTGCATCCACATGCTTTTCACACTCTTTGCATTCATTTAACATCCGTATCATAAAAAATGATATTCTCTTAACTGCAAATTATTCTTATTTTTTCAAATTATAAATTACTTATCATTTTAATAAAAGAACTAATATTTTAAATATCTATTATATTCATATTTAATACTACTTATTAAAAATATTTAATATCTCATGCTAAAATAAAAGTGTAATAGAAAAATAAATTTAAATTGACAGTATCAATAAAAATAATTTTTTTTAAAATTTTCATTAAATAAAAAATGTGTCTACATCAATTGAATTGGAGGAATTAATAGGTAATTAGTAATGGAGGAATTATTACATTCACAATTCACAAATTTATACATCTACTTATTATTATATTATAATTTAAATGTATATAAAAATTAAATTCATTTAGAAAAATGTTTCTATATAAAGATGAAAATCAATCCTACGTTTATTATTTAGATAAATATCTTTATACTAAAAAGAAGCACATAAAAAGTATAAAAAGGAGTAATTTAGATACATAAGAAGAATATATATATATTTTTTCATATCTGGGCAAAAAAAAAAAAAAAAAAGCAAATCAGTTAAAATGGGTCCTGGCATATTTATCATAGACTCGCCTGCACTTAATCAAACCTCCTTCCTTCGTTTCGTGGCCTTTTCAATTCATCGCCTTCTATTTCTCACGTTACTTCATAAAAATCGCCAAAATCTCTCCCTCCTCCCTCCGCTTCTCTCGCGATCACATCGAATCGTTTCTCCTTTGTTCTCTCAATCTCTGTATTGTTTCATATACTCGGCTCGCGATTTTTATTTTTGAACTTTTTCACTTTCTAGCCCTAGAAACAAAACCTTTACCCTAACCCTAACTCCTCTCGCTAAGGCTGTTTTCGAGTAAATTTTTTGAATATTCGAGTGTTTTCAAGGTAATGATCTTTTTTTTTTTTTAATTTTCATGTTAATTTTTAATTATTTTGTTTATTTGCTTTATCTTTTAGGTGTTTTTTTTTTTTTAATTTTAGAAGCTAATAAATGAGAAAATTTAGGTTTTAAACGGTTAAAAATGTGCGATTGATTATTTATTGTTGCTCAATCTATGAAATTAATTGCACCATCTCAACAGTTTAATACATTAATTGTTCAATGTGTTCAATTTTATTTTATTTTTTGTTTGTTACTTATAATGAGTTCCTTTTGTTGTTGAGGCCTTGATTTTCTGGTTAGGAAGTTGTAATCCGTTTGCTCTGCTGTTCATTTTTGCCTTTTTGTTGGTTGTAGGTCCTGTAATTTTCTTCTTGTTTACTCAGTTGTTGATGGTTTGAGCCATAGAGGTATCACATATCCTTGTACTGCTACAGAATTTACTCTGTTGTTGTAAATATGTAAGTGTAACCGTATAGTTAATATTTTTGAATATGCATTTTAGTGTATTTTTTGGATTTGAAGTGGTTTATTTTGCTCCATTCTAAGTGATGGAGTTGGTCTCTCTCTTGATGTATGTATTCATTGTAAACCTCAAAATGTTAGTGAGTTGATCTCATAGAAATTGGCTTCACCTTGTTTCTATTACTGAAAGCTGTTTATTTTCGGATGTTGAAAGTAAATATTTTGTGTTCTTCATTTATCAAACTCAACTGACTCGACTATGTTTTAATCCCAATTTAGCTGGCCTCAACTACATGAATATGTCTTATTTTTCTACTTGGTCAAGGGCAACATGCAAATAAATGCTTGGTGCAGTTAAATCCTCATATCATATATTTGACAAACATAAAAGTAATTATTTGTCATATATTGCTACAATGTAATTGCCCAAGCAGAATGTATTTTTAAGGCATGCCATTTAGGAATTTGTCCATTATCACTTAGGCTTGTCAACATGTGAAGGAAAAAACATCAGTGTGTATGTCGTGGTTTGAATTTTGGATTGGGTTAAGCAAGAAGGATGCTGTAGGTCTTTTAAAGAATTAGTTTCTAAAGTTTTTGTGTTTTGTATAAGCTCTAAGGGACATAATGCTGAAAATTTTTTTGGTTAGATAAAAAAAATAGAGAACACAACTCTGTAGAGAATTCGTATCAACGCAGAAGGAAGTATAGTGGAAGGGTGAGAAAAATGAGGAAGAAGAGTTCCATAAATTAAAAAAGAGAACTCCTTACTTGTAATTTGTGGGAAGAATGTTGCTCAGATTGTTACTTTGAGTGCTTCATAATTGAAAATCATATGTTATTATAATTGCTGCTGGTTTTGACTTTTCTAGTTAGTATTTTTCAGTTAATGGGTTGGGTGCTGTGATTGGTAGTTTTAAAATCTGATAAGATAATAAACAATATTGCAAACTGCAATAAGCAGAGATAGGAAAATGTATTGGCTATGGCTACTGGTACGTCAAATTCTGTTTTCCCTATAAGTAACCACCCCAGTATCCTCCCCCACCCCCAAGGAAAAGGGAAGACATACAAGGTAGACTTGTATACCTGGCATCAAACAGCTTGTAAATCACTAAACTTATAAAATTCATCTGATTATACTTTATATGTAACAATAAAGCAAATGTAAACGAACTATGCTAAATGATGACAAATTTGTTTCATTTCTTTCTAGCCCCCGCTTCCTTAGTGCATCTCATGTTAGGCCTTTTGACAGTTTTATGCCTTTTAGGCTACCAGTAATGTCTTTTCAACTAATATTTCTCTAAATAGAAACCATATTTTTCCTATCGTATGAAATGTTACTTGGAGTGGGCTAAAAGAATCATTTTCCAAGTCCTACACAACTTGTTTTCAAAGTTTTCTCATTTTCTATATCGTTCTCCTTACATATCTCTTTTTTACTGCATTTGTCCCTGTTGTTCTAGCTCTCAAGCGGTCTGCCCTATGGGATCTCATTTATCTTGTCCATTGTGTAGTAGATGATTTGAACTGAAAAGCTTGTTTTTGTTTGTTAGAGGGTGCTGCTGCTTTTGAAATGAGTTTGCAACAGGCTTCACAGCCCAAGTCTTATGCTAATGGATTTGGTCGCAGAAGAGCTGAAAGGGAAGGAGGGGCAAGACTGGACAATAAGCTGCAATCTGGAAAATCAAATATGAATAGATCAAGTAATTCTAGTGGGCTTTTGACTTAATTGTCTTATCATCACTCTGCATTTTCCATTCATAACACTTCTAATATAGGTGCAGTGGTTGGTGGCAAAGCTGGAGTTTATGAGAGTCCTTCCCGTGATCGGCTGGTGTATTTATCAATGTGTCTTATTGGGCATCCAGTGGAAGTTCACCTGAAAAATGGATCTGTATATTCTGGGACATGTTACACAACAAATGTTGAAAAGGAATTTGGTATGTTGATTCGATTTGTTGAAAAGTATTTGGTGCTTTGTTATATCACTGTAAATTGAGACATTCTCAGAGGATGTGCATTTATCTTTTATTAGTTATCTTTTCAACATTTGTTTACTTTTGCTTTTCAGCAATTGTTCTTAAAATGGCTCGCTTGACAAAGGATGTTTCTTTTAGAGGGCAGAAGGCAGAAACTCTCAGCAAGGCTCTTTCAAAGACTTTAATTATAAACAGCAAAGATGTTGTACAAGTGATAGCAAAGGTTCAGCTAGATTCTCTTCCTTTTCTTCTTTTTCTTCTTCTATTTTTTTTTCCCGATTCTTCAGTAATATATTTGGATCCTTCTGGTTGAATCTGCTTCCAAGTTGTGGGCCTGTGGGCTGAGGTGGAACATGTGAGTCCAGGGGAAACAAAATATATTTATTTAGTTAGTTGGTTTGTTTTTGTAATGGATGTATTTTAGTTGGCTTAGATGATGTGTATATTTATCTAGTCCTTTTAATAATCTGTGATATAACAAGGTTATTTATTCAATGGCTCCAGGATGTGTCTATAACCATGGATGGTATGAACCATGACCTCCAACATGAAAAACAGCAGGAGATTATGATAGACTCCTTGTTATCTCAGTCTCGTAACACTGATATGGAGAGAGAGCTGGAACGTTGGATCCCTGATGAAGATAGTCCACAATGCCCTGAACTAGAGAATATATTTGATGGTCCTTTGAATAGGTGGTTATAATTTTATTTATATCCTTATTTCTCTTAGAAGGGGAGTCTTGGCGCAACGGTAAACGTTGTCGCCGTGTGACTTGGAGGTTACGGAGTCGAGTTGTGGAAACAAACTCTTATAATTGCAAGGGAAGATCGCGTATAAAAATCTAATGGGTCCGATCATTCCCTGACCCCGCGCATGGCGGGAGCGTTAGTGTACCGGGCTACCCTTTTTTATCCTTATTTATCTTCTTAATTGTTCCACTGTTTTGAATACTTCTTGGCCTGAGTGAGATGTTGCTATCTGCTGCCTGTGAATCATATTTGTTTTCTTGATTTCTTCTAGTTTTGTGATTGTGGCCTTCTTCCCCATTCGTTGTTAACCATAACTAGAATTCTTGGAGTCATTTAATGGGAAATTATAAAAAAACAGATCCTGGAAGAATGGCTATCTATTATTTATATTCTTTTGAGGATATCTGCCTGTTTAAATGTGCTTCTGCTGTATCTAATCAATTGCTAATTATTTAAAATACTTTAATGCTATATGTAAAACCAATATCCTGTGTACATTGAGTGCTGGTGCATGACCAAAATCATGTGTTCACCCTTGTGAATTATGATTCTGGTGCAAGTAGCTAGAAGGAATACTGATTAAGGCACGAGGAAAGGCTGTAGCCAAATAAGTATTTCTGAATGGAACCTTTAAGTATTAGACCCGCCCTCTCCATTTCAATAACTGTAAATTATAATTAATTTGTATGTGACGTTTGATATTCCCTTTGTGTCATCCCATGCGATATTTTACTGATATGATATAGCTGTGGATTTGGTTTATTTGGTAGGGGCTGGGATCAATTTGAAACAAATGAAATGTTATTTGGAGTAAAAAGCACTTTTGACGAGGAACTTTACACTACAAAGCTGGAGAGGGGTCCTCAGATGAGGGAGTTGGAGAAGGAAGCTATAAGAATAGCGAGAGAAATTGAGGGTGAGGATACACAAGATATTCATTTAGCAGAGGTAATACTTTCTGTCATTCAGTATCTTCTTTGATTTATTTGTCCCTGGATTTTTACCATGCCTTTGTATCAATTTGTTCAACAGGAAAGAGGTTTCAAGGTGCATGAAAATATTGATGAAGAGAGCAGATTCTCATCTGTATATAGAAGTGCAAGTGTCGACGATAGTGGGTGTGACGAAGCTGAGGATATAATGTTGGATTCTCGCAATAGTGAAACCTTTGGAGATACATCTGCTTCTCACTCTGTGAAGTCCATGGATTTGACCCATGGGAAAATTAGTGATGGAGCTCAAGTTTTATCAAGCTCTTTCTTGGTAGTCCCTCTCTCTTTTTGTTGAATTAAAATAACTTTATTTTAGCTGCATTGGTGACCAATTTATTTGTACTGATTTTGAGGGTAACATCATGATCTTTTATTATGATTCCTTATTTTAGCTAAGTCAAAGTTGCTTGGTAACCTTTTATTCCTTGCATTATATATTTATGAGTTCTGTGATCTATAGGGCAAGCAAAGTACCTTGGATACCTAGCCTAGAGGTGGTGAATGGGAGTTCTTCCATTACGACAATTACCCTTCATAAGTTTCAAATTCCTTAAAGTATCGGGGATTTAAAGCCTTTTCTTAATCATTTCTAACATAACTTTGTCTACAAGAGAAAATAATATCAGGGGAATTGTTATCATTAATGAGTAATAAATATTGACATCTCACTTCATTGCATTCATCTTCTAAGTTCTAACTAAACAAACTTAGGATATTTATTATGTTTATAACCTCCATTCCTAATACCTCTGTTTACAAGGCCAAACCAAACTCAAAGAGGATAATCGCTTGGACTTTCTTTTCCATTTCCTTGCCTTTGCGAAACCATAGTGTTTTCCTGTTTTCTTTTTTCCCCTTATTTATTTTTTATTTCTTTTCCATTTCTAAATTTTTGATAAATATTGATGTTGACTGATGTTGCAGTGTTGTGAGATCTTTGTGAATTGTCTATTAAGCTTGAAGCTTTCTTCCATAATTCTTGAATTTTAAGCGGAGGAGTCTTAGCAAGTGCATCATAAATTTATGTTGTGTATCTTGTTTTCCTCTTCCTGATATAATGTGAAATAATAATGTTCATTTTTAGAGGTTGCCCATTTTATATCAAAAGCTGGGTAGTCTGTGATGTAAACCTACCAAGATTTGAATGCTCAAAATTGTTGCCGGTCAGGTATCATATACGATCATCATTTGCATATGGACTGCTGCATTAACATTGGATGGAAATTAGGCTGTTAATGTTTAAGAGAAAAAAAAAGAACGAAAATATCTTCTCCCTCTAATTCAAGTTGATCACAGTTTTTCTCAAATTGATTGAAAGGATTAGGCAATGAGATGGTTGTTTATTTATTTATTTTTTTAAGTGATTATGAATTATTCTGGCACCTTGTTAAATAATTGTATGTTTCTTGGCACACAGGATGAGGTGCAGTGTTCTCAGCTGAGTGCTAGCACAGATTTGTACCATTCAGGCTCTTTTGAGCATGCTAGACAACTAGCAACGGAACAACCTTCTAAAAACTTGTCCACTTCAGAGAGTGAAAACAGGTTCATTTGGCATTGCTGATTACTGGCTTAGTTATTTCTATAAATGATCATAATTTCAGTGTTTTGTTATTCCATAAAATGGATATGAAATATAAATTTATTTGTTAAATTGAAATTCCTACATTTTTCATTTGGAAATTATAGGATCAAAGAGAATCTTCATGGTGAACATGGAACAAATGACAGTACTAAGGAGATTGTTGAAGATCAAAATGTAAGTCAATTCCATAGCATCTATGAACATTTTCTAGAGACTAGCAGGTGCTTCCCGAATCACTTTTTGTGTGTTTTTACTAATGTCAATATTTTCCCATTCATGTTCTCCTGTTGCAGCAGGCTGATGGTGCTGAAGTGCCCGTATGCGAGGGTGAGTGGAGTAAATGTAGTGCTTTTATTTTACCCATCTATTAAAGTTGGAGAACAATGTTGATAACATAAAGGTCACATTTGTTGCTACTCATAATGCATAATGAACTTTTTCTGCCGTTGGAAATAATTATATAATGTTTTGTATTTCTATTTCTTACTTGCAGACTCTCAGTCATTGAACGGAAAGAAAAGTAATAGCACTGATAAAGGGGGACTATCTCCTAATGCAACTGCCTATGCTCCTTCATCCAATGTCTGTTCGAAAAGTAATGTAAGGACAAGTTCTTCTGGTGAAGTTTCAGAAGGTGCTCCATCTGCCAAAGGAGCTAGTGAAGGGCAATCTGTAAACACTCGTGGACGACCTGGCAGTTCTACATCATCTAATTCTGATCGTGTAGGTGCGACCTCAGTTTCCAATGGTCCTGGTTTATCTCCAAGCTCATCAATGGGTTCATTATCTTCAGAGAAGTCAATGTTGAACCCCTATGCAAAGGTATGATAATTTGAGGTTTTATATCTCCGCTTTTTTCAGTTGTAATGTGAGTAAGTATACTACAAAGACTACATATCATATAAAGGAAGGCCACAGAGCTGCAACTTTTAGAATATGATTTTCTGCTGCACTAGAGACCTTTCTCACACAAGGCTAATGCATATGGTTTTTTTTTCATGGCTTTTTCAAATGTGATTACAGGAATTCAAACTAAATCCCAATGCCAAGAGTTTCACCCCTTCTCAAACACCTGTTAGGCCTCCATCTCCAGTGTCAGATAGTTCCTTCTATTATCAATCCAATGTTCCTGCTCTGCCGCATATGCATGGCATGCCTATGGGGATTGGAGTAAGTATTAAAATATCCTTTTGTGACTTCTTTTCCCCTGGTTTGTGTTAATTTGAAATGCAAAAATTGAGTCTCGATGATATAAAGGTAGGTATAATTTTGGATCGGAACCTAAAGGAGACGGTTGTAGCAGTGAAAAGAGTAAGCGGTAGGATTATTTCAATTAAACTTGTGCTCCAGAATGAGAACATCAATATATTCATTGCATATGCCCCTCAAGTTGGATTGGATGGGGAGAGCAAGAAAAAATTTGGGGATGATATGGATGAACTTATGCGAGGGATTCCAAATGATGAAAACATTTTTATAGGAGGAGACTTAAATGGACATGTAGGAAAAGACAGAGTAGGTTTTGAGGAGGTACATGGAGGGTATGATTTTGGAATTATAAATGAAGGTAATAGTATACTTGATTTTGCTTTAGCCTATGGTTTGATTCTGGAAAACACATTTTATAAAAAGAGAATCACATTTAGTGATCTTTAAAAGTGGGCAAAATAGAAGTCAGATTGACTTCATACTCACAAGAAAAGCCAAGCGAACTCGATGCATGGATTGTAAGGTTATTCTATGTGAGACTTTGGCCACTCAGCATAGGTTAGTAGTTTTGGATATCAAGTTTAAGAGGTTGACTAGTAGGCCAATGAGGAACAATATTCCTAAGATTAGGTGATGAACTTTAAAAGGTGAAAAACCATTGTTGTTCAAAGATGAGTTGGTCAAATTGGAGGGTGGGAGGAAGATGTGAGTATGTCATCAAATGATATGTGGATATGCATGTCTACAACAATTAAAAGAGTAGCTAGAAAGGTTTTGGAGAATCTAAAGGGTGTGGACATTCCTCGAAGGAGTCTTGGTGGAATGAGGAAGTTCAAAAAGCGGTAAGAAGTAAAAGGGAATGGTATAAAAGTTTGCCCAAGTGTAATAATAACGATGCTTTTGAGCAGTACAAACAAGCGAAAAAAGATGTTAAAAAGACAGCCAGTCAATCAATAGCACAATCTTTAGAGAGTTTGTATGAGAAACTTGGAATAAAGGAAGGAGAAAAAACTATCTATAAATTGGCTAAGATAAGGGAAAAGAAATGCCTTGATTTAAACCAAGTTAAGTGCATTAAAGATAAAGAGAATAAGGTTCTGGTTCAAGAAGAGGATATTAAGGAACGATGGAGAAGCTATTTTGAGGAACTTCTTAATGGTAACCATAGTGATAACATTGAGGGTTTAGACGTTAGGCCGGAGAAAAATGTGAAATATACTAGACGGATTAGGTTTTCGGAAGTTAAAGAAGCTTTGAAGATGATGAAAGTTGGTAAAGCCTATGGACCAGATGAGATACCTATCGAGGTTTGGAAATGTTTGGGAAATACAAGAGTTGCATGGTTGACATCTTTGTTCAATAAGATCTTAAGTATAAGGAAAATGCCTAATGAATGAAGACAAAGTAATTTGATACCTATTTTTAAGAATAAAGGAGATATTCAAAATTGCTCAAATTATAGATATTTAAAGCTTATGAGCCACATTATGAAATTGTGGGAGAGAGTTGTGGAACACCGTCTGCGGTTAGATACTTGTATCTCCTCAAATCAGTTTGGCTTTATGCCTGGTCGATCAACTATGGAAGCTATTTTTCTTATAAGAGATTTGATGAAAAAGTATTGAGAGATGAATGACTTATATATGGTTTTTATTGACTTGAAAAAGGCGTATGATAGAGTTTCTAGAGAAGTTTTATAGTGGGTCCTAGAGCGTAGGGGAATATCTATACGATATATCCAAGCCTTGAAGGATATGTATGAGGGAGTTATCACCAGTGTCCGCTCTGTGGGAGGGGATACTAAGGATTTTCCTGTTTCTATTAGATTACACCAAGGTTCAACTTGGAGCCCCTATCTTTTCGCCTTGGTCATGAATGAGCTAACAAGAATCTAAGGGTTTTAAGCTAAGTAGGACTAAGACTGAGTATATGTATTGTAGGTTTAATAGCGAGAATAAAGAAAGAGACAAAATTATTTTAGACGGAATAGCAGTACCTCATAGTACTTATTTTAAATACTTTGGCTCTATTCTTCAAGAAAATGGGGATTGTGAAGATGTAAATTATAGGATTAAAGCTGGTTTGATGAAGTAGACGGGTGCTACAGAAGTTTTATGTGATAAAAAAATGCTAATTAAATTAAAAGAAAAGTTTTACCGCACTGCAATACGGCCTGCGATGATGTATGATAGTGAGTGTTGGGTAGTAAAAGGACAACACATGAGTAAAATGCATGTTGCAGAAAAGAGAATGATAAGATGGATGTGTGATCATACTATGATGGATAGAATCCACAATGAGTGCATTAGAGAAAAAGTGGGGGTAACACCTATTAAGGATAAAATAAGAGAGCATAAATTGAGATGGTTTGGCCATGTGAAACGAAGATCTATCGATGCGCCGGTTAGAAAAACCGAACAAGTTAGAGTATATATAGCTAAGAGAGGCAGAGGTAGGCCTAAACTGACTTGGTCAAAAGTGGTCCAAAATGATCTTATGATATTACATCTATCAGAAGATATAACTCTAAATCGCATTGAGTGGAAAAGAAGAATTCATATAACCGACCCCAATTGACTTGAGATTAAAGCTTTGTTGAGTTGAGTTGAGATGCAACAGTTTCTTTGTCCTTTGCCTGTGCTTGTCTTGGAAGTTGGAATTAACTTTTATGTTTGGTGAAGGCACTGAATTTTTTTCCCTTAATCAAAGTAGTACTACTGAATTATTTATTTCTTTCTATTTGGCTTGTATGTGGAGTGGAACTATTATCTCCTCTTATTGCTGTTGAATAGTGGTTGGTTTATCAATTTATTGGATTAAATAAGACTAGATTCAGTATTTATGCTCCCAAATATCATGACCTTAGACCAGTATTTGGCATTAGTCATCTGCAAAGTTTAATCTGATTTATTTGAGTGATATCTGTCATGTTTCTTTTATAAGTAAATATGGTTGATTAAGGATATTTATGAATGGCACTTACATTTGTCATCCTACACTAGGCGAGATCTTTATAAATCCTACCCTAGGCATAATATTAAGCTTTGATATTTTGCCATACTTCCTGTTTTGTTCTATAAGGGAATAGTGAACCATACAAACCTGGCTGTTAGAATTACTGATTTAGCCTTTTATGGGATTAATCATGGCAGGTGCATGGTCTATTTATTACTACTGTAATTTGATGCAAAGCATAAAATGGTATCATCTCATTTATCGTATGCGGACCTTAATTAACTCTACAGTGACCCTTTTATGCTAGTTCCCTATGTCAACATGATGCATTCCATCTCCTAGAACTGAAATAGCTTTCCAATTCCAAGTTCGAGAAAGGATGGTGAGAGCATAGCCAGATCACCCAGTATGAGCCTAAACAGCAGTCCATTATGCCATAACTAACTTCCTCTGTCTTTTACTTGTGGTTCTGTGGTGTTGATTGATCAATTCATTCCTGCCATCTGAACTGTTATCTCAGGGTTCTGTATAACTCTGGATCGAATTTCATTCACTGCTTTCTTCTATTTTGCACATTTATTTGTGTTCTGGAGGCAAGTTTTTGAGTGGTATGGCAAGAGTCATGTGCATTCTAATGTAAGAATGTCTTTTCAACATATGCTACTGGATCTTGTTGTGGACCCTTGCGTTCAGCATGTCTCGTTATAACTTTGCCCTGCTTCAATTTATTTTGCAGATTGGACCTTCATTTACTGGCCACCAGCCAGTTATATTTAACCCACAGGTTGCATCACTGCAAACACAAGCAGCATATTTTCATCCAGGTGGACCTCAGGTGTGATATCCTATTGGAGTCCTTTTGAAGTTCTCTCTGTCGCTATCATCTAAGCATATAATAATCATAATCATATAATTGCAGTATGGACAGCAGATGCTTGTTGGCCACCCTAGACAAGTCTTGTACATGCCTAGCTACCAACCTGTAAGTGATTCTGCTGTTTCTCTTCCTTCTAATTTGAATAAGACTCTGGATATTTATAAATCATATCTATCAAATTTCAAAATTTGCGAGGATGAAAGTTGTCTTTGCTTCATCACCTAACACAATTAGGGGTGGAGGAATATTTTATCATAACATAACAAAATATGTGATGGAGAATATTTTATCATCTTAAGCACAACATGGGACATGTATCATCTGTTTGCTTATTCTTGTGTCAGGATCAATATCAGTTTATTTTGTTTTGCTGTAGGAGATGCCATACAAAGGACGAGACTTTTAGTCAAGCTTGATAGTATTCTTGGCAGTTCCACTCTGCTCGCAATGAATAAACTTCAGAGAGGATGCTTGGAACAATTTTCCAGGGATCCAAGCCTGGCAATCTATGAGGATCTACAGTTCTTGGTCCCCATTTGCGCCTGGGGAAGTTGACTAATAATGGGATACGATTTTTACAATCCTGTATGCTACATTTATATCATGGCTGGATTTCTCAACTTTCTTTTTAAACTAGTACCTTATGGTGGCTGTTTTTCTTTGATAATAGTAGTTTCCGGATCAAATTATAAAGTTAGGTTTTGTTCACTGTTGTCTATTGTTTTTATTTGTGTTATGGAGAGGGAAGATCTGTTGTTCAAGAGGATATGTGCGTATTTTTTTTATTTATTTATTTGTGTTTTTATACGAGGGAGCATCAATTACGAATTTATTATTGATCTGGAATCTGTTATTAAAGAGAATATGTATTTACCGAACTAATAGACAGACACTCTTTGTCGGTATGCTTGTGTTAAATCTTATCCTTCATAGAGCAAAAATTCCAGTTGAATCTCATAGTTTTGGTCATGGCGATTGGCGACAGGCAAAACCAGTTTGGAAAGTTCCTTCTCCATTAATATTTTATAGGTTTATGGGTACAACAAGCATGTCGTTTTCATAAGTATAATTTAAATAAATAGCAAGATCTTATCTTGATCTACATATTTATTTTGGATTAGATTCTTGAAGTGGAATATAGTGTTTGTGATTTCTCAATAATAAAAAAATTCAGAGAAAACAATGGCAAACTACCAATGCGAAAATAAAATATTTGTAATGTTTGTTTATTAAATTAAAGACTCGAACCAAAACTGATTTTTCTGCTTTTGTATTTATTACTACCAATCCATAATAAAGAGACGTTTGAGAGTGACTTGACATCTTACTAGTTATCCAACTGGTCTTTTAATTTTTTTTGTTTTTAAATTTCTTTATTTAATGCTATTTGAATTTTTATAATCCTCATATGTAATATAGTTTCTATTTTCTATATAAAAGTAATAGACACAATATTGTTTTTATTTTGTTTGTTCTTGTTATATTTGTTCAAATAAATTTTATTCCACAATAAAAATAAAATTGCAAAATTTGAATTTGTTATGTTTATATATTAAATTGAATTTTAGACCATAAATAATCCTTCTAAAATCTAAATCGTAAAACGTTTGGAATATGTGATAGTTTATTAAATGAAGTAAAAAAATATTTTTAAATTATGAAAATTTTTTTCATGAAAAAAATTTACTTTCGTAATTAATAGTTATTTTATTTTATTTTATTTCACTAGTTAAATTAACCCTTAAGTTATTCCTTTCAATGAGAATTTTTTCTTTTTCTTCAAATTAAAGTAGAATGAAAGAGAAGTGGTCTTTGTCAAAATAATAATAATAATAATAATAATAATAATAATAATAATAATAATAATAATAATAATAATAATAAATAAATAAATAAATAACAATGACAATAACATTCATTTGTTTTGACTTGTTTCACAATGAAAGTATAAGGTTTTCATTTAATGCTAATTATCATTTAATATTTCAAGCTTTTATTTGGGAATTGAAATACTTTTTTTCAAATTGCTTCAGATTTTGAGGAATTTAGCAAATTATAATTTGAAAAACATAAAATTTTTTACCCTATGTTCGCAGACGTTATTTTTTATAAAAATTTAGAAAATTAATTATTATTTTTAAAAATATAAATTTGTATTTATTTTTTTACTATATATTTATTATATATATAAAATATATTTATTAACATTAAATATTCATGTGATAAAAATTTTATATATTAACTAATTTATTAAAAGAGTAAGTGAATTTTAAGTTAATATATATATATACGTTTATAAATTTGTGATGAAAAAATACTTCCGTAATTATAATTATTAAAAGTAAATATTATTTTTTTAAAATAAAAAATAAATTTTTAATGGAATTGAAAAACCAAATTCCAAATGGATACTTAAATTATTATATGAGAAGTAAGGTTAAAATTAAAAGACAATAATGTATTTAGTTTAAAAAAAATGTGGACTAGTTCTTACTCAAAATTATAATGTTTTTAAGATGCATGTTTCAATAATGCTTTGCCCATGTTAGACGCCATTTTGACGTCAAGTTAAAAAGTAATGTAAATGAGATAAATGCATCCTCAAGGACTAACAAAAGTGAAATGGGCATTTTCGTCATCTTATATTAAATTATATATATTCTCTCATTTTTGTTGAAGAGTAATACTCGTGGCCTTAAATTCTTTATCATAATTCTCAGACAAACAATAAGAGATACAATCCCAAATACATAAATGCACAAAGCGAATAGAAGCTCGAATCAAGATATGAGCGTTTTTGTTCGCTTGCCTATGAATCCATCTACAAAGACCATAGGAAGCTCTAAAAATAAATTCTTACAATCATAAATAATACTCCCCACATCCGACCTAATTAAATCAGGAGAGCTCAACGTAAAAAATAAAACTTGGAGTCAATAAAAATAGTACCATCTCGATCAACAAAATATTGCTTGAGAAATAATAAAAAACTTCGAAGTGCTAATGCCTTTGCAATTAAAGGATCCGTACCACCCGTATAGTGGCCCGAAACTGCTCGGATAAAAATGCATTCCTCAGTTTCCATCACAGCACCAAAGTCTTGCATGCCCTCTTGCTCGAATATAGATCCATCCACAAAAGCCTACCAATATTGATCCCCACTATTGCTAGGACGACCAATTGGAAATAAAGCACGCCTTTGTCGAATTGTCTTTGAAGATACAGTAGCTATGCTCCTTTGCACCATCTTTGTATGCTCCCAAAGATTGATGTATTCTTGGGCCTTCAAATGTGTAGTGTAACAAGTGTCTCTCAAGTTGTTCTAAGGAGTATTGTTCCTTGCCATCCAAATATATCTAGCATACACCATAAACAATTAAGATTTTAGTTTATTACCATTAGCAATTACCTGCAAAAAGAAATTAAAAAAAAATGTTAGTATCACCCACTTTATACCCCCCTTGCCTCCAAACTCCCTTGGCCTTACAACACAACACAAGAGCATGATTTATATCTTCTTCATTCCCACATTAAGGACACTCGATATCCACTTCCACCCCCTCCTCCTTAATCTCTCCTTAATAGGCAACATATTTCTAAGAGCCCTCCACATAAAATTTTTATCTTTAGGGGAAGCATCAATACCCTACATCTTATCCCACCATTCACCTTCTATCTCATACTCCCTCCTTCTCAAAAACCTCCTAGCCACATAATACACCGATTTAACATTATATATGCCTTTTTTCTCCCAATACCACATAATTTGGTCCCGATTAGCAAGAATACTAATAGGGATCCCCAAAATAGCTCTAAACTCTCTTAAACTAAAAAGAGTCATCACCTTCCCCACATCCCATCTCCTCTCCTCCTCCACAAAGAGCTCCCTCACTTTCATATTAGGATTAATAAAATTCCTACTATCCTCCACCCAAAAACTATGATCCAAAGGCACCCACGAATGTGATAAGACGCCAATATTCTCCCCGTTTCCCACTCTCCACCTTACCCCTTCTTTCAATACCCCAATAGAAGCATGAATACTCCTCCATACATAACTAGGATGCCTAGCTAGAGAAGCATCCAAAAAATCTCTATTATGGAAATATTTAGCTTTGAAAAGCTTAGAAAAGAGAGTATCGGGCTCCGTCATAAGACGCCACCCTTGCTTCGCCAACATGGCCATATTAAAACAGTGAAGATCCCTAAAACCCATTCCTCCCTCCCTCTTACTACAACACATCCTCTCCCACGTTAACCAATGAATCCCACTTCGCCCTCCACCCTTCTCCCCCCCACCAATATTTATTCATCCTTTTTTGCATCGCGTCACATATAGAAAGAGGCAATTTAAACACACTCATACTATAAGTAGGAAATGCTTGCGCAACCGACTTAATTAGCACCTCCTTCCCGGCTCTAGAGAGGAATCTGTTAGATCAATTACCGATTCTTTTTTCAAGTCTGTCCCGAAGGAAGCCAAACACTTGCTTCTTAGATTTGCCAATGAGGGATGGAAGACCAAGATAATTACCATAGCCAATAGAACTAGCAACTCTCAAAATTGTAAAGATATCAACTATCAACTCTCTACTCATATTCGGGCTAAAAAAGATACCCGATTTATTCGGATTAATAGCGTGACCAGACGCTCTTTCATATTTTTTCAAAATTTCATTGACCACCCAAGCTTCCTATAAAGAACCCTCAAAAAAGAAGAAAGAATCATCCACAAAAAGCAAATGAGTTATGCTCGGACAATTCCTACCCACCTTCACACCCTGTAATCTACCTCTCCTCTTAGCATCCTGAAACAATAAAGATAAACCCTCCACACAAAATAAGAATAAGTAAGGCGAAAGAGGATAGCCCTGTCTCAAGCCTCTACCAGGACAAATAGGACCAACCTCCTTACCATTCAACAAAACAGAATACTTCACATCAGTAACACATAACATCATCCACTTCACCCACTTCTCACAAAAACCCATTTTCAGCATCATACCCCTCAAAAATTCCAATTAACCATGTCGTATGCATTTGAAATATCAATTTTTAAAGCACAAGCACTACCTTGACTCTTCCTACTCTTAATATTATGTATTAACTGAAATGCCATAGCCACATTGTCAAAAATTAACCTCTCAGGAACAAAAGCAAATTGACATTCATCAATAATAAGTGGAAGAAACTGTTTCAACCTATTCGCTAAAGACTTAGCTACAATTTTGTATAATATATTACAAAGCGAAATAGGTCTATAATCCTTTAAAGTCACAAGGTTTTCATATTTAGAAAACAACACAATATGAGTATCAGTCAATGTTTTTGGGAAAGTACCTGTGTCAAGCCATTGTTTGCATCCACTCCAAATATTTTCCCCAATCACATGCCAAAATTTATGAAAGAATGCCGGATTAAGACCATCCGGTCCAGGTGATTTGCCGGGCTGTATATCAAACGCAGCATTTCTAATCTCATCCAACATAAAGGGAGCAGTGAGAATATTATTCTGGATAGATATCACCTTCGGTTGAACAAGATCAAGAATTTCAGTGCTATCCGACTCTTCTGAAGCATAGACTGAAGAAAAGTAATCCACCGTAAGTTGTTCCATTCTGCCTTCATCCGAAACCACCTCCCCAACTTCATTTTCCAGCTTCGTGATTAGAGCTCTCCTTCTTCTAGTTTTAATTGAAGCCTGGAAATACTTGGAATTTCAGTCCCCTTAAGAAAGCCACCTCTGCTTCCCTAGCTGTTTCCTTCGGCAAGCCTCTTTATACAAAATTGTGTTTCATTCGGTCTTCAAACTTTGAACACGTTTATCATCAAAGATATCTCTTGCTTCTTCTACCCATTGCTGTAATCTTTTTTTTTTTGCTTTCAAAAATCTTTATTAAAGTTACGTCCCCACCTTTCCACTTCTTTAACACAAATATCTCTCTTCTGCGACAGTGGATTATTAAAGTTGCTATACCAAGCATCTTTGACTATCTGGTCCAACTCCCTCTCCCCCAACCAACAGTTGTCAAAATGAAATTTCTTATATTTATTAACAACTTGTCTGCAATTAAGCTGAACTAGTATCCGAGCATGGTCAGAAACAGGAGCAACAATAGTTTTATTTAAGGCATTCATATACAGTGAAGGCCACCCAGCATTAGACATTACTTTATCAAGCTTCTCCCTACACAAAACAACCCCATCTCTTTTCTTATCCCACGTAAACCAAAAACCTTCCCAAGGTATGTTCGCTAAATCACAATACGAAATCGCTTCAGAAAATCCATTTATTAGATGTATTTTGACAGCGGCACCTCCCAATTTATCTTTCGCCGTCAACAGGTCATTAAAGTCTCCCAAACAAAGCCATGGTTTATCATCAATACTGGCCAAATGCCGCAGCAAATTCCAAGAAGCTCGTCGTCTTGAGCCTTCTGGATAGCCATAAAAGTCGATCATCCGCCAATCTTTTTCTTGAAAGTTTACCGAAGCATCAATAAAATTGCTATAAAATCCAGTTACATTAATTTTAATATCATTCATCCAAAGCAAACCCAATCATCCACTTCTACCTACACAGTCAAATTAAAGCAATTATCAAACCCTAAAGAACGATTCACACTCTCCATTCTGTTACGTTGCACTAAAGTCTCCATAAGGAAAATCACCTTAGGCTGATGAGATAAGATGATGTCCTTTAGTGCCCTTATTGCGCCGGGATTGCCCAAGCCCCGGCAATTCCAACTAAGGAGACTCATTCCCTTCGGCTATCCTGCATCACAGGATCAGTTGCTTCATAATTACCAGTCACAGTTTGAACTGGATTTGAACTCGATGATGAATCCTAATTGTGCAAGGAAACACCATGAACAGTTTGTTTGATAATACGTTGCCCTTTTTTAATCTCTTTGGGCTTTTTCATAGGCAAGTCTTCATTATGATCAATGGGCTGAGACTTATCTGGCCAATTTTCATTATCTTCTTCATCACAGTACATATTACTTTGTAAGCTGCCCATATCAAAATTGGTTTGATCGGAATAAAGATGATTTCTAAAAGCACGGGCTATGATCTGATCCCTATTCAAATTTTCCTCATTTGAGATCCCCGCATTAGCGTCGAAATATCCTCCTTTCCTATTCCATATCCAGCTACTCATCGGCTGTGATCTCCGGCCAAATTATAATGTTTTTAAGATGCATGTTTCAATAGTGCTTTGGCCATGTTAGACGCGATTTTGACGTCAAGTTAAAAAGTAATGTAAATGAGATAAATGCATCCTCAAATACTAACAAAAGTGAAATGGGCATTTTCGTCATCTTATAATAAATTATATATATATATATATATTGTCTTTTAATTATATAAAAAATGCAAGTAAATTAATAATAAAATTAACTATTTTTTAATTCTTATAGAATAAAAAGTGTGTCTCTCGATTTAGGATAAAAAAAATTATATAAAAAGAAATTGTAACACAATTATTCAATTATTTATTTTAATATATTTTTATTTTTTATTATGTTAGTAACATCACACATTAATTTGTATATTTTATAATAAATAAACTATATTTAAAAATTTAAATAGTAAGCTATAATTAATAAAAATAAATATTTAGACATTTATATAATTAAAAAGAATTATAGAAAATATGCGGGAGAGGGAGAGAAAAATATTTTCCATAAACTTGGAAGGCAAAGTACAAATTTCCAAATAGAGTAAATAAAATTATAACATCCGCTTTTGAGTTTTGACAAGAAGGTTCCAGAATTCACTGTAGAAATAGAATATTAAAAAAAAGGAGAAAAACATTATTCGATGGCAAAAATTGTAATAATTGGGATGTGGAAGGGTAAAATAGGAAGAGCATGTGTTACTTTTAGGGAAGCAAAGTTGGTTGGCTCTCTTTTAAAGCTACGGAGAGACTCTCATTGTTTGCTTGGCTTATATTTCATAAACCCAAAATTCAATTTTATAATTGCTTTATTTATTAACAATAAAATTAATTAGTGTTTTTATAAGTTGTTTATCAATAGGCTAACTCGATCTAATTAGATTTGAATATATAGACTTGAATTGGGCAAGATGAAAAATCAAACTGAAATTTGAGTTAATTTTTAATTTTTTTAATAAAATCGTATTTCAAACAAACTCATAAAATTATTAAATCAAATTAAATCTAATTGAATATATATATATAAATATATATACTTTAAATTAATTTTTTACATATATTTTTTATATACCTTTCATACGAGAAAAGTTAAATTTCACTTAACTCAAACAACACCGATATTATAATTTTTATTTATAATTAGAGCGGTTGATTAACTTTATATTTTGATTTAATTCAATTTGAATAATTAAGTAGATTGAATTTTTGAAAAACCACATTGAATATATCAAGTTAATTTTTAAATTTTTTTTTATAAATTGAATATAATTTCAAATTTGTTTCAAAAAATATTATCGAACCAATCCAACTTGACATATATATATCTTTGTCTCCGCCTTCCACATCGTACCCGTATCTTTGATAAATTCTTTATTTGGCTCTTTTTCTTATCTGATAAGAAATCCAGCATTTAATATATATATATATATATATATATTATTATGAATGTTGCCACTAATTTTTTTAATTAAATTATAATTTAAATTTTGACCCTTAAATTTTATAATTTTAAATAGATCAAATGACATTGAGGTTTCAGATTTGATTCCCCATTTCAAATTAAAAAATTGTTATTTTATAATTTTTTTATTAATTGTGACTTAATAAATAATAAAATAATTAAATCATTAGTCTTTCTGATAAGGTAAATTATTAATTGCTTTTGTCATGCGGTTTCTTGGTATGGCAATGAAATCTTAAAAAACCCAACTCTCATTAATGTATGAAGAATCTATTTAGTAATACTAACAATAATAGCAATTTGTTCATGTTTTTAATAATTAAACATTTATATCATTAGTTTAATTTAAAAATAATTTATTTTTATTAATTATAGTTAATTTTTAAAAAAATTAATACTACTTAATAAATAATTTTTAAATTTATAGAGTGATACATAATCATATCATTATATTAAATTTATTTTTTTTATTAATATGTAAATAGATTTGAAATCATTTTTAATATATTCATAAATTAAATATTTTAAAACACATCAACATACAATGTATATTTTTCTAGATACTAGAGCTAACATCCATTTCTTCTTCTTCTTCTTCATATCAATATTAAAAATATAAAATTATAATTTTTAATTTTTTTTGAAAATTTTAAAAATTTTGAAATTCAATTTATTTATATTATTTTTTTCACAAAATTAAGAGTGATTGGTTCACCATTAAATAAAAAATCTATCGTCAAACTCAATAAAAAAGGAAAAAAATAAATAAAAGGGAGTGGATAATGCTCCCATGTTAGTTGTCATTATGAAAAAGAATGTTTCATACAAGTGAAAACAAGGAGGGCGGCTGAGGGTATTATTGGGAAAATAAGAAATAAAAAATAAAAAAAAATTTCTGAGTGCGAATTTAATAAAAAATTCATTACAAAACCATTAACCATTAAACGACAAAAAACTAAACTACTTTTTTTTTGGAAATAAAAAACTAAACTACTTAATTACCAATTATAACCTTTAAAATATATAATTCTGTAAAACAATCTATTAATAAATATAATATTATATAATATAAAAATGAACATGAGCATTGGCGGTGGCGATGAAAAGAGGAGAGATTGACACTAGAACACAGAGAAAAACCAGAGATTTTGAGAGATACGTAAGAAAGTCTGAGTCTTGGTACTAAAGGGCAATACCCAAAAGATCAGAGAAAGAAATTAAGAAACAAAGGCAGTGGTGTTTTATTTTAATTATTTGGGTTTGTGTTTAAAGAGAGAGAGAGAGAGAGTGAGTGTGGTGTGGGGCGAGGAGGAAGGAGATATGCATAACACAAAGCCAACATCAATACCCACTTATTGTTTCTCTGCGCTTTACCAAATCCCAAACACAAAAGGTCTCTCTCTCTCTCTCTCTCTCTCTCTTTCTTACCTGTTCTTTTCTTCTTCTGGGTTTATTTTATTTTGTCTGATTTTCTATCATATTTTTTGTTCATTCTGTTTGTATGTTTATTACTGGGGAATATTTGTATATATATACAGTATTGAGTGTTTGAAATAACATTCTGAAACCATGTAAGATGGTTTGAAACGGTGGGTTTAGGTCTTTGGCAAGAAAAGTTTATTTTTGGGCTTTTGGTTTGGTTTTGTATTACTATTGTTTTTGGGTATTTTATTTTTATTTTTACTTTCTGTGCTTTTATAGATTTTACTTGTGGATATTGCATGTGTAAGATGGGTTAAATATTTTAAATTTGGAAATTTTCCATTAAGTGTGCTATTCTTAGTATGGAAGATTACACTCAACTTTTTGCTAGTCCTTGAGTTTTGGAATTTCTATCTTTCTTTCCAGTTTAGAATTTTTGAAGTTAATAATTGATGGATTCTTTGCTCATTGTGGTATTCATGTATTTCCAGAGGCAATTTAGTTATCTTCTATGGAGCTTGATTAATATCCTCTTTATGCGTTTCTCCAATTTTTGGGATTTGGTTTTTCCATGACAGTGTTGGATAGCTCTTTCTTTTTACTTTTTGCCCTTTGACTGGATCAACTAATCAGTTTATGTGAATTAGTCCCTAGTTTAAATTCTTAGTCATGCACTTCACTTCTAGTTTTGCATGTTTTTTATTTTGTGTTTTGGCGATCCTTTCATCATTAAATAAAGTCTGGATCTATATGTTGATGATGTGGACTTCAAAGATGATTAGGGTATATGAGATATAAAAATTTCAATTGAAACTCTGTCAAAATAAGCAATTTTGTCTTACTTTAATTTGAATGTTGAAACTAGGCTCCTGGTTTATGCTTAGATGTTGGCTGTTTTGTGCTTTTTCATTCAAATGTAAGCTACTGTCAATAGAAGCGGTTATGTGATAAATATTTGCAGGGGCATCTGCTCAGCTAACGCCAAAATGTTGAGAAGAGTATGTTTTGGGGCTATGAGTGGCTGGGCAGTCTCATCACATACAGAGATTTAAAGCAAATTTAAAAAATGAGGTCTTTTTTTATAAGTTTCATATAATTTATAAATTTGTCACGTAAAATTTATTTTAAGTATCTTTGAGAATTAGTAAGGTCAGTAATTAATAAAAAAAAGTGCACTCTTATGCCATATCATTTATTTTCTAGAGTAACAATTAATAAGGAAAAAAGAATTGCATAGCTAGAAATTAGGAAGGTCAAAATATAATTCCTTATTTCCAAGATGCTGAACCATGCATAGCATTGATTAGTAAGTAGAGAGAACATAATCAAATCCCTTATTTTTAGAAAGCAAAACCATACATAGTTTTTTTTTAAATGATGATAACTAATTTTTTTGAGGCCTAAAGCAAGAGCTTTAGGGGCTTTAGTGTTAAGCCGGCCCTGATGAGTGGCGAAATAAAATTATGATAGTTAAGGTAATTAGATCTGTATAAAGCTTATATGGAGAAATGCTAGTGTTTGTTTCTCTCATATAAAAGCATCTACTTGAAAGAAAAAAAAATCCGAATTTTGATGGTAAAAAGCCAGTGAACTTTTTGAAGTTTCTATAATCACAAATTCGCTTGGTTGGGGGGCTGAAAAATGGGATGGGTCTAGCACATGAATGGTTTAACCTGTTCAATTCTTGGTAGTTTACGTTTTTTGGGGTCTTCTCAAACTGCATTAATTTGACTTTGCTTGTGCTGGCTTCTTTCATGTCTAATTTCAGCTTTTTGTTGCAATGTTGCAATTTCTTCTAGTTAGTTACCAGTCTTAGGAAGGAAGGCATTGTTCTGTTTCTCTAAGGACTCATCACACGAAATCTTTAATTATGTGGAAATTTCTTGGATTTCAGGCAGTCGATAAGGGAGGCTAAGGTTATCATCAGACATCTAGTGAGTTTCTAATCACAATTTGAGACATTTTTCACTGTAATTTTTGAAAATGCACTTCTTGTATGAGAGACTCTGGTATCAGTTATGCACATCCAACATCTTTATGTTGCTCATCATTAGGAATACTATTGAATCTATAGTACAACAATCATCTTCGTCTGGAAGTTTATGGTTAAAGATGGGTGTTCCACATCAATTCCATGGTGCCAAGAAATTAACTTTTCAGTTTCAAGACCAGGATTCTTCTTCAACTCAGTCAATGGGCCAATCTTATGCTGAAGCAGCTAGCATGGGAGAAGGTAATGCATGCATACACCATATAATTTCAGCATAACTAACTTCTTAGATTTCTATTTCTATGTACTTCAGTATTTAAAGTTTGGATGTTGTGTGCAGTTGAAATAACTAAAGAAATTCTTTTTTTTTTCTTCTGCTATTTGTTGGTCATTTGATAATGTAGCTTCATGTAAATTTTTGTGGATGCTTTACAGGATATTCATCTCTTGAATGAATCCCTATGCTTTAGCGTTGTAATTGACTTATTTGACATTTTAAATAAGAGGACATATTTCAAGCAATTATGTTCGCTGAAAGTTATTGGTAGTTTAGGTTTTAAATGATCAGGTTGTCCGTCAACACTTTGAGTTTGGTTTTGAACAATCAGGTTGTACATGCCTGTCCCCTTTGTCCATTTGATTGCGGAAATCTTGACTTTTTCACCTTTTAGGTGTATTTATTGCTTTGTAATTTAGTGTTTGTTGCTTTTTAAGTTGGCTGATTAATTGTCTAATGGAGATGTTATTTTTCTGGTCAGGATTCAATGAAATTCATGGCAAAGCAATTGAGGGAGGCCAAACTATATTACTGTCACCAATAGCAGCTCAAGATTTTATCTTCCCTTCACAGGTTGACTGTAGCCAATCCATTGCAACCTGATGTTATTTGATTGCCTTGTAATTTTATTCCTTTGGTGTTTGTGAGGATATATAGAATCTTACATTAATCTCTCATGTCAGGCTCGATTTCCTGTCCATTTTGCTGAACCATATTATAGTGGTTTACAAACTACTTATGCTCCACGGGCAATGGTAAGTAACTTCTAAAACTGTATTTTTTGCTTCTTTCATTCCTCTCTCTAGCTTTTTTTTTTCTTTTTAATTTTTTAAATTTTCCATATAATCTAAAAAACGAACTAAATTTGTTTGAGTGGAACCTCATTCCTGTCCTTGTGATTCTTCAATATTTAAAAATGTTAATTAATTGGCTGGTCATAGATATTGTTGGCATGCTATATTCAGAGAAACTGGCAATTATAATATTAGTATATTAAGTTAATATCCAGGACATAGTATATGTTGTCGGCATGCCATGTCTCAACGAACTTTGTAGTTACAATATCCTTTAATATCCAGGACCAGGCCTATATTAGGTAGTGAATATGGATTGTTTTCTGTTAAAGATGAGGTGATTTTTGTGAACTTTTCAAATTTGGGTAATCTCTTACTGTATTGCAGTAGTTTGATTTTTTGGAACCAATAGCTTATATTCTCTGATACCAAAAATCTTGATGATGCTGAAATAAACATTAAAAAAGGACCTAGATAACATGTGAGTTCATTATGTCTGATGGAAACTTCAAAATCATCTTGCATTACCTGCTCAGCTGCACAAATTATGTTTTATGAGCAGAAAGAGTCCACTTCCACTGCTCACCATTTTTTATTCCTTGGGACATCTTTTTCCTATAGTAGTTTTCCTTGGCATCCTTGTTTATTTGGTACTTTAAAATTGATTGTGCAATAAACTGTTTGATATTCATCCATGTCAAAAAGTGGTTTATGAAGTATGATGCCATTATATATATTTGTTTCTTTTTAACTTAGCATCTCCTTTACTCTTATTCTTTTCTACTTTTCTTATTTTATTGATCCTTTAATGTTGGAAAAGCTTCTTTACTCCTAGAAATTGCTTTATGAAGTTTGATTTGTAAGGCATTTATACAAAATGATTATACAATATTAGAATAACTGCTCGTGCATACAGATGATTCCAAGTGTGTGTTCCAATAAATTTTGCTTCCTTTTAAACCTGTGGATTCTATAAATATGGTGTCACATATTCTATTTCCTTCTTCTATCAATTATGACCTTGAAATTTATATTAAATGCTTACCACTACAGCACTATTTTTTGTTGCTGGACAAGTATGTGTATTCTTTGTTATCCTTTAATAGGATATTTATCAATGAAATGGCATCAGATTCATTATCCCCAGGTGTTTGGAATGGCTTCAGCCCGAGTGCCACTGCCTCTTGAATTCACAGAAGATGAACCTATCTTTGTAAATGCAAAACAGTATAATGCCATTCTCAGGAGGAGAAGGTTCCGGGCCAAACTTGAGGCACAGAACAAACTCTTAAAAATTCGTAAGGTATGTGATTTGCAATTTTGAGAGTCTTGTCAAATACAGATGTAGTGTACTTGCCATGTAATGGATGATGATGCGGTGGTTTGACTGATGAAGGGAATGTTATTTTGTTGATGTCTTTCTAAATTTTCTGCAGCCATATCTTCATGAGTCTCGGCACCTGCATGCACTGAGGAGGGCTAGGGGTTCTGGTGGACGCTTTCTCAATGTGAAAAAGTTTAAGGAGTCTGATCTTACCCCCACAAGTGATGGACTGGATGCTGCAGGCACTGCTGAGCTTCATTTAGCTGGAAATATGTCAGAATCTGAAGTTCATCAACCAGAAAATCACAGAGATGGTGCTTCAACCACTTCATGCTCAGATGTCACAAGTACTTCCAACAGTGACGAGGTATTCCAGCCGTCAGAATTCAAGTTCTCTGGCTGTCCTTCTCACTTTGTCGGGACCATGCAAGGGCTTTCCGGCATTCTGCATGGTGGTGGAAGCCACCACCATGTTTCTGTCCTTCTGTGAGAGAAGAGACGTGCTTAAGCAGTCTGTGTCGGGTACCAATTATGTTTGTAACTATCAGAGGACGCAGCTGCAATTGTTCCTTTGGGAAGTCATCCTTGGCTCAATTTCAGTTAGTTTCTTTTTATTTGTTTCATTGCTTGGAAACTTACATTCTCAGGGAACGATGATGATCGACTCGTCGTATTTATGCTGTTCGTTTTTGTGGATGCTAATATATGTGAATTCTGGGTTTATGGTAATTGATTGTTGGCAAATTTATCATGATATTCCATTTGGTTCTAAGACTGCATTTCTATTTTCGGAGTTCAAATTCATATCTTCTTTGGTTTTAAGAACTTTATATTTTAGAGCTTAACTCTTCTCATCAACATCTACTTATTGTCCTCTCACTCACAAGAAAGAGAGAGAGGGATTGGAACATCATATTAATTAAGGAATATGTTAAGTATCATATGACATTTTTTTTAAGCAGCAATAAATTTTTTATATTTTATATTTTATTAAAATTCTTTATTAAAATTTGTTACAATAATTTTGAAATATGTATTTTTCTTATCTAGAGCATTTATTATTCTATTTGTTTTATTTTAACAGTCGCGCAAGAACAAAATATGTAAATTAAGATAATAATTAGTTATTATAATTTTTTTTAAAAAAAGTTTACACTAATAATAATTTACTTAATTATTCATTTCAAAATTTTTTTCTTATTAATTATTAAATTTGAAGAATTTAATATTCATTTGGATAAATTTAAAATTTTTAAATTATTATTATATTTAATTTATAAAAATAATAATTAAATTGAAATAATTTTTTTATAAAAATAATAATTGAAATGAAAGGAGGCTTAATCAGAGTTTAATAAAAATCTTTTCTTCCATCTAATTTTGTGCTTAGAAATTTTATTTAACAATTAAAAAACTTCTGCAGTCATAGTCACCCTATTGGCAAATTTTAAATTTCTTTTCTCTTTTTCATATATGTATGAAATTCCTAAAAGATAAATTCAATTCACTAAGATAAAGAAGAATTTTAAAAAATTTAAATTGTTTTGAGATTATAGAATCAAAGTTATTCTTATTACATTAGTCACTCATCAGTCTGTCAATGATATTTACAATGAAAATTTTACTTTTTATCATTCAATTTCGAAATCCAATAATAAGATCAAACAATTTTCTTTTTGAATTCGAGTCATCGAAATTACATAAAATAATTTTTTTTAACTTTACATATATTTTTTTTAAAGAAATATTTTTTACCTTTTTATATTTTTACTATACGTATCAAAAATAAATTTCTATATATATTTAATACATACTAAAAATGTATTGTATTTTTGTAATTTTTTTGTGTAGTATTTTTATAATATTTTAAAGTTATTTTTGTAAATTCCTTTTATTAAATAATTAAAAATATGAAAATTTCAATTTTTTATTATTTTTAAATTCAGTTTTAATTTGTACTCAATTTAAAGGGTGTTTCTCAAAATTTAAAAGCTGGTCAAAATTGATTATAAGCAGTTTTTAGATTATAAGTTGTTTATTTAAGTGTTTCTGAAAACTTAAATAGTAGATTATAATCTGATTTAATCAATTTTTTAAAAATTGGGTTTTGCTACTTTTTTTAAGCACTTATTTTTTAAGCAGTTTTGACCAAGTAAAAAACCATACTATCCCTACCTAATCTTCAATATTCTAAATTTGCCCACCCTATACACTTTAGTTCCCATCAAAATTCTTTTACGTTTATTATTATTATTATTATTAAATTTTATTATTATTATTATTGTAAAATAAATTTTGAATTGATATTTAAAAAATTATTTTTATACAATAAATAAACTCAAGAACAGTTTAGTCATTTTGACAATTTCTGCAATTAAAAACTGATTATAAGCTGATTTTACAGAAACACTTAACTGATTATAAACTGATTATCCGCTGATTATTAACTATTTATTTTTAATCTGATTATAATCTAAAAATCACTTATTCACAATAAGCTGAAAAACTCCAATTTTGAGAAACACCCTCTTAGAAATATTATAATTTTAAAATAAAAATAACTATATTATTAATGAACTAAAAACTGTTTCAAAAAAAGAAAAAGAAAAATGAACTAAAAACTCATTAATAATTTCTACTAAAAAATTTTAATTGTAATTATCCACAATTATGCTATTACAATATCTCATATATGTCATGTACTTTTAATATATTAAAAATATAATAAAAAATAAATATTTTTTTAAAAATAATTTTATTTTTTAAAATATTTTTGAAAAAATCCCAAAAATATATAACATTTAATGGTTAATAATTAGAATGATTTGATTTTTCAGAAACATTAGAATGATTTGATTTTTATCAAGAAGTCAAAGAGACTTCAAAGCAAAATCCATACAAAACAGTAAATTCTAACCCGACCCACAATCAAGATTCAAAAGTCCCAAAATACCCCTACAGCAACTGCAAATTTACTGTGTCTTTATCCCTCTCCTAGCTCCTAGTTAAATCTATTTTTAATTTTTTTTCCTTCTTTGACTTTGGTTTCTGCAGTAAAAACCCAGTTTCAAAAATTTCAGTAGGGAGAGCGAGCGAGGCGAGAGATGGAGGGAGTAGCAGGCGGAGGAGCACCGCAGAATCCACGCACAGTGGAAGAGGTTTTTAGGGATTTCAAAAGTCGTCAAGCTGGTTTGATTAAAGCCCTCACTACTGGTAATTCAACTTGAACAATTCTGCAGAATTTTTGTCTTCTGCTTTTGTAAACTTTCGCTTTAGAGATTCATATCAATTTTATTTTATTTTCTGATTTTATTTTCGCATTTTATCGGTATTTTTTTTTTCTGAGATTGATAGTTTCGTCTTTTTATTTTTTCGTTTAGATTTTTTTTTGAAATTAGCTTGCTTTTGCTACTTTCATTTTTCTGCTTTTAAAAAAAAAAAATCCGGGAAAACTAAGGAATTGCGTGCTCTTTTCTAGTAAGGCTAAGGAATGTATTAAATTTGACGTTCGCTTTCTTAGCAACAAGCATTGAAATAGAGTTTAAGGTTTGAATTCTGGAGGTGTCAATACAGTAATTGAGCTTTTTGTTCACTGAAATTAGGTATTTTGCTGTGTTTTAAGTGATATGTGTTTTTGGTTTTGTTATCGCAGACGTGGAAGAGTTCTTTCAACAGTGCGACCCAGGTAAGATAGGCTTTTCCTTTTTTTCTTGAGCTGCTTTAATGTTACAATTTCTTTGGATTTAGTTATTTATTCTTGATTTGCATATGTAATGCATATTATGTTCCTGTTTCAAACTCATGGCTGCTAAGCTTCCAACACTGCTTGATATTTATTCACAAGGCTTGAAATACATGGGATTTGATTAAAGTCTAGGAATTTGAAGAAAGCAATGTCATATAATGAGCAAAATAGGCCACATATGGAGTAGATGCCATTCTGGATTATGATGAAACTCCTTTAGCTTTGTTGGTAGAAATTTTTGCTGTAGATAGTTTTAAAATTTATATTCGGCACAGTATTGTTGTATAGGAGTGGGGGTGTTACACTTTCAGTTTTGGTTAGGTTATAGCATTACCAAAGAGTGTATGTGACTTCTTGAAGACATGCAAGCATGACGAGGGAGGAAAAATAGACTTTCTAACTCTGCGAAGCAACTAATTTCCTTGCATAAAAAAGAATTTAATGATAAAATATTAGGTATTAGGTATTGACACTTTGTCTAGAATTTTTTGTCAAAGTCTTTGATTTCAGTGTCTCTAGCATTACAATTCTCAGTTTAGTTTTAGCTTTGTTGTCTTTCACAGTTTTCATACAGAGAACTTTTAATAACTATTCTTATGGTCTTTATAACTGCTTTTTATATGTTGTACATTCAGAGAAGGAGAATCTTTGCTTGTATGGATTTCCTAGTGAACAATGGGAAGTCAATTTGCCTGCTGAAGAAGTGCCTCCAGAGCTTCCTGAGCCTGCACTTGGTATTAACTTTGCAAGAGATGGCATGCAAGAAAAAGACTGGTTATCCTTAGTTGCTGTCCACAGTGATGCTTGGCTGCTTTCTGTGGCCTTCTATTTTGGTGCCCGATTCGGATTCGATAAAACTGACAGGTATATTTATTTTTAGTTGAATGATTGTTGATACGTTGATTTTCATGCCTATATAAATAATGAAATGATCAATCTTGATTGTTAATCAGTATCAATCATTCTGCAGTCAACTTTATAACTTGTTTAGGTTGAATGACTTTCAACTCATTACGTAGCATAAAATGGTATCTAACTGAGTGGCTTTTTATATTTTGTGATTTTTCTGGTCATATGAAATAACTGAGCCACCACTTATTTTATTCTTCATATTTTCTTCATCTTTTTTATGGATAGAAAAACACCAGGGTGAATGATCTTCTGTGACATTTTATTGAGTGTGTCTTGTTAGAATTGAGGTGTTAGTCTCATGTGCAGAAGGCGAGTAGTCATTCTTTGTTGACATGTCTCATCAGTCGTCCTGTCAATTTTTTGCATTACATGCTTTAGCAACTGAGTGTATCAGATGGGTATGAGGGTGATTATATATACACACATACACACACAGGAAAATGAGTTGATTTGGTCTATTATCATGCACCTATATGTGGTATACAGATTATTTGCTTTAGCCTAATTGTGGATGCTTGTTCTTTAGGAGCCATCTGTATCTAAAGTGTTGATGAGATATGAAAATAAAGTAACTAATTGATGTTCGCTTTAATCTTGAAGTGGGTGAATATTCTGATATTAGATTACTTAAATTTAACAGCAGCATAAGACCTTTACAATATCTCTTCTATCTTTGCAAGAAGTAATTACAATATTAACTTCTTAATTGTGATGCAGGAAGCGACTTTTTAATATGATAAATGACCATCCAACAATATTTGAAATTGTGACTGGTACTGCAAAGAAACAAGTGAAAGAGAAGCCATCTGTCTCCAATCATAGTAGCAACAAATCCAAGTCAAACTCGAAAGCGGTAAAAGAAGGCTTTCTCTCTTAAGATAATCTAATACTTAGGTTTTTATTACCCAGAGTGTTGCCATAACTATTTTGTCTTAACTATTTTTTCAGTAAATGCTCATTAGTAAATAACTCTTTTTCAGTGTAGATTTTGTTGCACTGAACATTTTGTTAGTATAGGCCATTTTTTACCATAACTTTTATGGATACCAGTTTTGATGTTCGGTTTTTTAAATTTTTACGGGTACCAGTCCTGATCTTAGGTTTTTCTTTTCCTGGTAATCTCAAAATTGGGGAACTTTGAAAATTTTATCTAGTGTCTTGGGATACTCAGTCTAAATCTCTTAAATGCGTATTAATATTAACTATTTTTTTTTTTGCTTTTCAAATGCTTAGTTTCAGCAGAGGGAATTTCAGGCAAAGTTTTCAAAAGCATCACAGCATAAGGATGAAGATGAGGGCTTGGATGAGGAGGAAGATGATGATGAGCATGGAGACACATTATGTGGTGCATGTGGTGAGAACTATGCGGCTGATGAATTCTGGATTTGTTGTGATGTCTGTGAGAAGTGGTTCCATGGCAAGTGTGTGAAGATCACCCCTGCTAGGGCTGAGCACATTAAGCAGTACAAGTGCCCATCCTGCAGTAACAAGAGAGGTCGCCCCTGATACATGGCTAATGGCTGTGGTTCTCTGCCTTTATAGACTCTTTAGCTCGACTCTCCTAACTGCCATGGCAATCAGTTTGTTTCTTGTACCTATTCTTAGTGCAATGTGTTTATGGATAGTACAAATTTATCAAGTGGCCCTTAGTTTTCCAATATATCCATGTATTTTCTCTCTGCTTTTAGATTGGGAACATCTAATTATCTCTTCTAATTTTGGAAAATCTCTGTTTAATAGGAATATCTCATTTTCTAGATTGTGGATATGTAATTTTAGTTTTTAGCTAGCAGCAACAGTTAAACTAAACATGTCTTCAATTTATAACTATAATTTTTTTTTTTAAATCTCATGCTCTTTATTTATCTATTTCTGATGATTTCAGTATCATTAAATCAAAGCTCATTAACAGGTCTTTTGATACATCAATTCTTTTAATGGAATAAAATGCTTAGATTATCAAGATGATTGGCTGGAGCAATTTGAAGGTGATAGCAACATTTATTGCAGCCATTGCTTTCCATGTAGCAGTTGAATCGCAAAGAGGTATTTTCCATTGATTTTGAATCGAAACTAGAAGTTGAATTCAAAAATATGAATTTCAACCAATTTTGATTCAAGTTAGGTATACAAACACATTAGGTCATTTTCTTAGTCTTGTTTTAAAATATGGTTTCATCAAAGCTTACTTACCACATATAAAGTTTCTTGCCAAATTGAGAGAATAAAAAGATCACCCCATAAATTGAAATACAGTCTAAATATAAATACATATTTCTTTAAGTAGTAGGCACATATTTCTTTAAGTAATAGACCAAAATCGATTTCTCCTTTTCCTTGATCGGATAGAGAGATAAAATGAGTCTTGTGGGGTCAAACACCAATATCAACCATTAAAAAAAAACCCTTTATTTATATAAAATTTTTCCTTTCATTTTTATAATTAAATTACAATTTCAATCACTGAATAAGCCAACTTAAGGTGTGTGCGTTGGTGTTTCCTCACTTCCCTTAACAAAGTACAAATTAAGGAATATAATCCAATGTTTAGGTTATTTTGTTTTGCAGAGAGTGGACAATTAAGTATTAAATAATGAAAAAAAGGAAGATTCAAATTTTTCAATATATAAATCCAACTTTGTTTGAGGTCATTATCACATTAGAGATTTAAACTATTATCATTATCCACTACATAAATTAAAATTTAAAAAATTATGTAAAATCTTTTTTTAAAGCATGTAAAATCTTATTTTATACACTTATTTATTGAAAAACAATATATGGATAAGACATTTTAGTTAATATGTTTATTTTATTTATTTTTTTAAAATAAAAAAACATGATTTTTTTATTCATATATTTTTATATCATTGTATTCGTGAATATGTCAACAAGAAAAATATTAATTATAGTTATTTTAAAAAGTAATTGTTCAACAATATTCTTCCTGTTGATTAAAAAATATTTATTATAATATCATTTTTAATAAATGAATCTATAATATTTCTATTAATAAATAAATCTATTATAAAAAATTATCTAGAATAAATATTTTCTAACCAATAAAAAAAGATTATTAAATAATTATCATCTAAAGTGAATGTAATTAGCATTTTTCATATCAATAAATATAGTTAAGATTGATTCTATAATCTAATAATCTTTATCCAAATTATACTTTAATAAGTTTTTTTTTTCAAGTCACGAGTTAACTAATGATTCATGCCAAAAATAAGCCCATAATTAATTATTCTTAATATAAACTAGGCTCACAATTGATTTTTGGTATTTTATAATTGACCTAAATATTTGTAAGCTCTTTTGGATGAAAATAATTTTGTTTTTAATCCCATTGTAAAAAAGATTTTAGAAAAAATAAATTTTGGGTTTAGTATTTGAATAATGAGAAAAGGAATTTTTGATTTATTTTTAGAAAAGTTTTATATCCAAAAATTATTTTAAAAAATTTTGAAAATAGCTTGGTCTTTTGAATTTAAAAAAAAAAATTATTTTGAATTCACTATATATTTAGGTCATATTAAAAAAAAAAAAACCTTTGTCAATTATATATTATTATTCGATTCGAATATTTTATGAATAATTAGATTAAGGATAAAATATAAACAAAAAAAATTAAATTCTTTAATATGATGCTAACATTTTACCATTTAATCTAATAAACTAAGATTGACGTTGGCTTAATCCTTGAGAAGAGAGTCAAATGGAAAGAATGGGATTCCCTTTAAAAAAAAAAGCATACACGACAATATTTAAGATTTTTTTTAAATTGTTTAAGTAGGAAAAAATTAATTATGAGTCTATTAATTTTGAAAGAGATGTATTTACTATTAGATTATGCCTTCACTTACATATTTAACGTGATTAATACTTATAATTCATTTACTTCAAATATCTTGCAACTCAAATAAAATATTTTAAAACAAGTTATATTTTATGTTACTTTTTTAATTTTTTTCAAAAATATTTTACATTTTTTATATATTTTTAGTATATGGAATATATATTGTATGTATATTTTTTGGGATATTATTTAAATTAAAAATTTAAAAGTAAATTTTCTTTTAAAGGAAAAAATGAATATTTTTTAAAATATTTTTATTTTGAAGGCATCTTGAAGGGTTTTCTCTTGTATTTTTTTAAATATACATAAAAACAAAGAATTCTCCATCAGGGCTAATAAATAAGATCCAAATTATTGAAGAAAACGAAAAACAAAGAGAAGAAAAACTCTTTTGTCTGAAGTGGGGAGAATTTAAGAAAAACAAAGGGGGTGGACCAGCAAATATTTTTTCATGAAAATGAGCTCACAAATACAAGTCAGTCCCTCTATACATTTATGATTATGGTAGTCACCCACTAATGAAACACACCAAATCAGAATCACTTCAACTTTCTTCACCCACTAACAACCAACAACTAATGGGTGCCTCAGATTATCTTTCAAAATGAAATCATCCTATTTAGACTCCCTGCACACATCACAGTGTAACTATAAATACATATTTCCTTAAATAATAAATTCAGAATTGATTTTTACTCCCACTACAGTATTAAAAAAAAATCTTGCTATGTATATATATATATATATTACATTCCTTAGTTTCACATGACTCTATTGCTAAACTATATGAACAACATTCATTAAATTTTATTTTCAATAGTAAAAGAGCGTTTGATTCACTCTCTAAACTTAAAATTTTATAATCAAATTAAGCAGAATTCAATAATTGATTTGTTATTTTCTCAATTGTTTAAATCAATAAAATAATGAGAAAATGAGAAATCAATTTGAGCTGATATTAAATCTAAAATTTGCCAACAATCACTTGCAAAGTGTTCACTTAAACTAAAATATCTAGATTAGACCTAACAAAAAGATGACTAAAAGATTTAGACCAATAACCACTTGCAAAGTACTCACTCCAACGTTCAAATTTTATAAAATTTATTGGTCTCTGTTTAGGTTAACAAACAAAGCAGCTGCAGCCTGCAGGAATGGTAGCATATAAACCAAGTGCCCGGTAGCATTTTATTACATATTAATCAGTTTTCAGATTCTTGAGAGAATCCCAATATATTATATATGGGACCTAAACAAACTTGATGCCTCCACCAAAATCCCAAATCAATCCAAGTGCAATGCAGTCCTACCATTCACTATAGTTTCCATGAACAAAATACAAAAGAAATTCAGAAGTCTCAACTTTTCTCAGCATCCACAAATAAGCTTACCAAATAATAGCATAAAATTGCAACCCAAACTCACAACTGATTAACTGTTACGGATTTTGGGAGAACCACACTTTGAAAGTTAGCTCCAGAAGTTGGAGAGTTCAAAATCGATATAAACCCTATATTAAAAGCTCATATTTTCAATGTTGAACACTTGAGGTTCTTACTCCTACAATGCTGATCTGGCACAGCAGATTGCGGTTTTTTATTTACAATGCCAGTAATAACTTTAATCTGGTTTGTATGATGACCCTTTTTTAGCCTCGTGTTCATGGATTACTCTCGTACCAATTGTTATGAACTTTGAGAAGATTACACCCAAAAGTTATATCCACGAGGTGAAGAGCTCAAAGTTTATATAAATTTCCCTTACTAAAATTCCATACTTTCAACATGAGTTTCACTAACCCAACATACAGAAGTACAGAAATCAGTGCTCTTATATAAATGTCTACAAGCATGCCCAATTCACAAGCTTCATTCACTCCTGAGACAGATGCTTTAGTTTTCTTGAAATTTCTGAATTATTTATAATGTTACAATCAAGAAAATGCAAAATGCTTGAACACACTAACCCTTAGTTATATTCCTAAAATTTATGCCGTAAACAAACCAGAAGTTGCAGAAAATTAGATACTTAATATTAATAAGATGAAGGAACAAAAATTTTAATATATATATAGTGGAAAACCTGCCTGAACTTACATTGGCCATCTTAAGAGGCAGGCAGGGTAAAGAAAAAAGAAAGTGAAAAAGGAGATAAACAGAGCTAAAGAAAGTGGAATGCTTTTAGACAGAGATACAAGAAAAAGATTAAAAGAAAAAACCTCCATTTCTTTCCTCTCATTATTTTTTCCTCCATTCTGTATCATTGCAAAACCTCTTGGTTCTTTGCTGAGAGCCGTTTCAGAAACTCATAAGTAGTGATCATCGTTGTCGCGGACATAGACATTGAGGCCCATCGCGGCCCTAATCCCCGGTAGCAAGCCATCCAACCACCTTCCTTGACCAGATTTCTAAGAGTCTGTCCAACAGTTGGTCCACGCCTCCCATTCTCCTCTCCATCCAAAACTTGTAATCTGGTCTTAATTGTATCAAGTGGCATTGTAATTAAAGCTGAAACACCACCTGCCATCGCTGCACTGACTCCCTGAACTGCCATTACAGTTTTTGAATCTGGTCTCAAAGCATTATTAACCCTATTCTCATCCCCAAATTCATCTTTCTTATAAAAATAACTACCGATACCACCCCAAACCATTCTCTGAGCAACAGAGTAAGAAGCCCACCAAGCTGCATTGGATGGTGCATATGTCAAAATCGATATCCCAAAACCTCTATATAATCCCCTGGCTCCATCGGTTCTAATAATTTTCCTGAACGCATCAATCCCATTCGCATATGTACAAGTTGATGCATTAGGAACTGAATTCACATTACCTCCCTGAACCATAAGCCTTTGGCTCACGACATCAACTGGGGTCCAAACAAGTTGTGCTGCCATGGCTGCACTTAAACCAGCAGCTCCATTGGCAATAGCTGCGGCAGAGGCTTCTGGAAACCCTAATCGAATCGTAGCAGTCCCCACATTACTCTTGGTTACCTCAAGCGCAGTCATGTACAAAGCTCTAGCAGGAATTGTACCCATCAAAGAAGTACCAAATCCTCGATATAAAGCCCTAAAACCTTCATATCTGATAATACTAAAAGCTGTTTTTATGCACGAGACCTGAGACTGCGCCACTTGTTGCCTAGTTTTTAACACGACGACAGGATAAAGAGTAGCCGATACACCTGAAAAGAGCGCGGCACCAAGGACGAAGAATTTCGATTTATCAAGCATTTGCCAATCAATATCAGCAGGTATATGACTTTCTCCATCAGATTCATCCTCTGCCGCGCTCAAATTCATTTTTTCTACTTTCCCAATATTCACAAATCAAAATCAAAATCTTCTTTATCCTAAAAAATATACAAAAATTAAAAAAAATACAACAAAACACGAACTATACAATAACAAGAAGAAGAAGAAGAACTTGAAAGATATATATATATATATATATAATACACAAACTACAATAATATTTCTAACCAGGAGATCAAACAAAATAAAAAAAATCAATCAAATTTAGTTATGGATTTTCTTTTTTTTTTTTCCTCCTGTGAAACCAGGTTTTAGATCGAAGACGAAACAGAACGAATGGATCTAACATTGGCGACGTTGTTTCTTGACTTGTCTCACCGGAGATTGAATCATCATCGCCGCTGTCGGCGACTGGAAACTCTCAGCCGGAAAGTTCGGATCCAATCTATAATCTCTACAAAAGAACCATTACAGAGCACATATTTACAAGAGAGAGGGAACGAGAGAGTTATGGGCTACCGGAGATTTCAGAAACGCTGTTTTTAGGCAAAAATATAAAGTTGGAGAAGATAAAAGCCCTGAGGAAGCGAAAGAGAGAGAGTAAGAGTGTTGTTAGGGATGATGAGTAACTGACAAGTGGCAATCATGGTCAGGTTATATTTTTTATTTTTAATTTGTCTGATTCAAGTCTGTTAATAGCCGCCAGATCGAGAAATTATTTGTTTCCGATTCTATAAAGAAAATAATGAGATCGTATATCTTGACTGTTGAATTATGGGGTCCACAATGGGATATCTGAAGGAAAGGTGTGGATCTCTTGAATTTATCTTTGATGTTGGATACTGTAAGAGGTTCATAGCTCTTTCTTTGTTGTCTGAGAGCACGTTAGCTGACGTGTGATCCCTATCCAAACAATTAGCTGAGATCTTATTTGATGTGGGAGGTTACTCCTCCTCTTACTGTGGAGCCAATCATAGTTTAATTTTAATTATAAAAATTTTCATCAAATATTTTTTTTATAATGTTTAAAAAAAATTTAAGTAGAAATAAATTAATAATAATAATATATTTTTTTAAAAATTAAATAAACTTTATTAAAAATTTTCTTATCTATAAAAATATTATATTTTATAGATTAAAGAGAAAGTTGTTTTAGCATTTTAATATTATATTTATAATATTAGAAAATTGTCATAAAATGCCATAATTTATTTTATTTTTATAGCATTTTAAATTAACATAAGATTAGATAAATACATATTTTATTTTATTTTACTAAATTTTTTATTTTTCTAAAGTGATAATGAAGTTGAATGAAAATATTTCATCAATATTATTAATTTTTATTATTTTTCTCCATTTTGAAATAATTAAAGTGTAATATTTTCAATCTATCATTTTTAGATGCATTTCAGATTTAGTTTTTAATTTTAGCGTAATTTTATAATATAAAATTTGATCAATATAGTAAATGAAAATTAAAATTCATGCCTAAAATTTAGGTACATTCAATTAGAAAGAAATTCATTTTATAGCCATTTATATTAACTCGTATTTTAATAATTTTTATCTAATATAAGTATCCTCTTCTACATTGATAATAATAGAATTGTTTCATTTTAAAATTACTTATTTAAATTTTTATTTATTAACTTTTATTCACTACTTAATTAAATTAATATTATAACTCATTTTAGTTGTCAACATGTACTTTTTATCATTTTTATTAAGAAATTTCTTATTTTTTTAAAAATATTATAATATATAAAAATTATCACTATTGAATTTTAATATTATTTTTTAATTTTAAAATTTAACATAAAAATATATAATAAAATTTATTATATATGAACACCTCCGGACATAATTCAGAGGTAAATATATTTTTTCTTGGAGATAATAGACTTAGAATCGATTTTCTCGTCTCCTCGTATAACATTCAAAAAAATTTATTGAACTATAAAATAATTAAAAATTATATGCAAATTCTGATTCATCTATGCATGTCGTGAAACATAAAATTTTATCTAGATAATTCTATTTAAATTTATTTTTTAAAAATTATTCAATATATGATAAAAAAAATTTCTAAATAATTTATAGAATTAGAAGATCAAGCTCAATTCTTATAACAAATAACATAGATAAACAAATTGATTAGCTTGATGAAAAGTTAGCATAGGAACAATTAATTCTATAAATATTTGAAAGTATCACTATCTTTATCTCATTTTCAAAATTGTTATGAATAAAAAAAAATTCATTTGGATGTTACACGTTTAATTCAAGATTATTTAAAGGTTTCTAAAAGCAAAAGATTACTTAAAACAGTAGTTCAAAAAAAAAAAGATTACTTAATGCATCTCCCAATTATTCAAAAAATTTATCTTTTTAATAAAATATAATTAAAATTTCTTAATGGGAAAGTGAAAGTGCAACGCAAGAAAATATTTTACTTATTATACTCTTTTCGTATCATTTACATAAAAAAAAAAGTGAAGTGGACGTAAAAATTAAAGAAATTTCACTTTTTTCATCTTTATTTACTTAAATATTCTTAAAAAAAATATCTCTCAAAATCTACTTTTAAGGTAAAGGTATAAATGGTATTTTATCTCATTTCACTCCTCAAAATTTATTTAAAATGATATATTTTTTATATAAAAAATAAACCAAAAAATTTTTTTTTTCTATATAAATAATACGAAGAGAATATAATTTAATAAAATTAAGATCTCTATCCATCGCCGGCTGCCTAAGATCTCGGATAAGGCCACAGTCTCGGTGTAAGCTCTGTACAACACTGGCAAGCTTACACGTGTACGTTTCGCTTGTTAACACCTCAACACATAACACGATAAAAACAATAAATATAGATTTACTTATTCTTAAAAGTTAAAAAACTAATTTACTTTCAATTTAATTTTTACAGAGTGGTGAATATTATTTAATTTTAATAATTTAAGATTAGAAAAATTTAATTCAATTAATTATAAATTGTGCGGGAACTTTTAGCAAGGAAGCTTTGAATTGGATTAAAGAATTGCAGCTTGCTAAGGTGAGTATTGAATTTCATTATCTTAGCTTGGTGCAAGCAGTGAAAAAAATAATACTTTGAATTTTTTTTTAAAAAAATTTAGCCAGATTATTGAGGAGCATAGGTTTTTAATTAATTTTTGATAAATATTTTGATGTAATTTGCCTTAATCTGAATCAATAAATTTTTTCTTAATAAATTACATTCATCATCTTTCAAAAATTAATTGATGCATGTTGTCGTCCTCTTATCATTTTTTCATTCATTTATTGTCCAATTTTCGAGTAGAAGGATGACAACTACCACATTACAACTTAATAATGGAGGAGGACGACAATATGCAGTAATAATTATATACCCGATAATTGTAATTTACCAAAAAAAAAATTGTAGGAAGTAAGAATTTGCCAAAAGGATAATTAGCCGCACTTTGTGCATTTCTTGAAGATTTTAAGCCAACACTTTGGCAACATTTTCACTATCCAAACAACAAAACCCCAAATAGTTTCAATTCAACAGAAGTAGCCAAGAAGAGTACTCCAAAGCCAACCAAAATACAATTTCAAATAAATTTCCCAATTTTGTCGCCAAGACTTGATGGGGTCACCATATCCATGGCGGCAATGTAAGTATATCCTTCCTTTTTAAATAAATTTAGCTGGAATGATAGATCAATTTGATAATGATATGTGGTAATATATTTAAAAAAAAATTCTTCCTTTTTCCTGTGATTGAACTTTTTAATTTCTTTAACTATAAAATAAAAAAGATATGTCATTGTTCAGAGTTATTTGTGAAGTTTTGTTCTCAAACACCACCAGGTGGTTTCATTGCACTTTGAAAAGTAATTGTTGCAATTAAAGTAGCTACTACCATGAATCCTCATCTTGTTTCGTGTTTGTTATATTTCAGGCATTTCTGAAACCATGATTTTACTTTTGATGATCTGTTATTTGAACTTGTTGCAGCTGCTGGATTTAGATAAGGAGTGTTGTTGAACTCAGTGGATCTTTTATCCATTAACAATTCTTGAATTTGTAGACTTTCTTGAAAACTGGTTTAACAAATCTAAGACAGTGAAACCCATTCCATTTGAAGCATTTGCTCTGGCTTTTAATTTTGGTATTGAGATCAGGTACCTTACAGTCTGCACTTAGTACAAACTAATAGAATTTCAACCTTTTCCTCATAAATTTCATTATGAGATTTGAACACAACCTAAAAACATCTCTATAGCAGGTTTAATACTTTTGAAATAAGGCTTAACCATCAATACAATTCTTATAATTTTGCATTTTATTAGTTTAATCTAAACCTATAATTTTTTCTTAATTAAACGCCGAATTAATCTGTCGACATCAATTCTATCCAATACAGATTAGAGAATTGACCGAGCCTACATAGCATATTGACATGAAAGAAATGAAGCTAGCGGAGGAGAATTGTAAATTACATACCGTTTCTCCCATTTAAACTCAGGAGTAATTTTTTAATCTATGTTAGATAAAATTGGCATCAAAAAATTAACTTTAATTAACAAAAATTATAAATTTAAATTAAATTGATATGACATCAAAAATTAAACTGATATGACACTTTTAGAATTTTCTTTATAGTTAGGCTTTTAAATTTTTTTTTATAGTTAGGCTTTTAAATAACACTGATTATTAAAATTTCCACTCAATAATACTAAAATTGACTCAAATTATGAGAATGAATTTCATTTATAATAATAATAAAAAAAATTGAATAGTTAACAACAGACATTAAAAGGACACTCAACTGTTCATCTTTATAGAGATTATCAAAATGTTAGATAAAGACTCTGTTATCTTGCAAATGTTGTTGAAATAAAGACCCATGAAATAAAGAGATTATCAAAATATTTTTGAAATAAAGAAATCATCAAAATGTTCTTGAAATAAAGAAAATCATCAAAATATTCTTGAAATAAAGACTCAGTTATACTGCAAATGTATCTGATAAATGCAAGCAGAGTATGCTTTAGAAATTCCAAATATAGTAGAATCTCCCAATTATAGCAGATCAATATGGCCCATGAATTCAATAGCATTATTATCAAAAAATTGACATTTTTGCAAGCAAAGCCTCATATTTTATCTAAAAATAGAGATGGGGTTTAAAAGAAATGTGATTTTACCTCAAGTCCTTGCAAGTTTTTGTTTATCTGAAATTTTATTTGCAATATCTTCCTTTTCTTTTGGGTTAAATGGTGGTTCAAAAAATAAATAAAAAAAATAGATGCACCATCAAAAAAGTACTGAAATTCATATCCGGTTGCCGGAAACACGAGATGTCAATCTCTGTCAAAAAAAAATCCAATTTTTTCACAATAAATGTAAAAATCATGGAACCCAAAACTTGTAGGTTTATGAAAATGCAGTTCCACACTTGTAATTAAATTGAAACTACAAATTGCTACTCGTTGGATCTTAGTGAAGCTTCAAAATTGACACTTCAGAGCTTCTTTAAGCTACCAAATTTGAAATTCATTAGCAAAAACCATAGAATTGCATAATCATTCAGTATCTCAGTAATCCAACATTTCAGGTTTTTGACAATCAACATTTCAGGTTTAATAGATAGTGTATAGAAGCAAACTTGAAACTGAAAATGCCAACTTTTCCAGAATTCCAATTCATTGTTGTTAGCCGCAATTGTTGAAAAGAATATATATATATATATATATATATATATGTAAAATTATAATTATGCTCAATCCCACATCGGGAAGAAGAGCATGAGAGGGTGGTTTGGATGGCTATAAATTCAAGTCATTGTTTCAGTTTCAAAATATACACCAAAACACAACAAGTGTTTTATATTAGAGATTAGAGTTGAGCTCTTGGAGTCTCTTGAAGTATAAATATTCGGGGTGTTTTGGGTGTCGAGTAGAAAAATATTTTGTATTTGTGGTTGTAACAATTTTCCACATAGTAAATATTTTTCTTGGTTGTCGTTAGACAACGGCTGTGGTTTTTCTCCATTTGAGAGTTTTCCACGTTAAATCTTTGTGTCTTTATTCTCTTTAATTTCTCAATTGTTATTTTATTTTCTCATTTATTCCTGCTTAAAGACGGTCGAGGGGCGGGAAAATAGCGATTTTTCAACAAGTGGTATCAGAGCTTAGGTGTTATAATTTTTGTCAAAAATCTTAGTATGCTCTGTGGTTGCAGCTTGGTCTGATCTTCAACATCAGAAGAGATTTTTGTTAAACATTATTTTATTTTTTAAGCAGGTGGAGCCCTTTGAAACTGGTGGAGCTTTAAAAAAGGTGGAGCCGTTTTGCTTTGGTGTGCTTGAGTATTGATGGTGAGATAAATAATTACATGTCTAGGTAAATTCTGTCAAACGACACGAATTTAGTCTAAGGCAAGTGGATTTTAAGTAAGATCATTGTGACTTCTCCTCTTACCTGGGAATTTACTTGGTGTAATTGTTTATTTCTAGTCAGTGGAGGAATCAGAGAGTTTTTGAAGGGGGGAGGGGGGGCAAAATTACCAAGAGAAAAAATGATGTTGCGGCGTCGCCGTCTCTGGTGGCTCGATGTTGCAGCGTTGCCGTCTTCTCCGCCTCTCCTCTCTCCATTTTTCTCTCAATTCTCTGCCCCTCTCTCAGTTTTTCGGTCGAGCCAGCAGTGTTTGCTGTTGGCTTTATTTTTTTTGTAAACGTTTTAAGTGAAACGGAGTCGTTTCAGGAGAAACGGCGCCGTTTCACTTAATAGAATTTAAAAAAAAAAATAAAGCCCCGAGGGGCAAAATAGTTATTTTCAACCTCTCACGCCTGTTTCTTCTTCTTCTTCTCTCTCAGTCGCAGCAAGGCAGGGGGCTGAGGGGGGGGGGGGGGCGAAACTCTCCGTTCTCTCTGCAACACTCACCACCGGCGGCGCAGACCCCTATATATTACATCTGTGCTGCCGGCAAGGGGGGGTCGTCAGCCCCCACACGACCCCCCAGCTCCGCCCCTGTTTCTAGTCCTTTATTAGCACAAAATAAGCATGTCGACGATGAGATTTAATATTGAGAAATTTGACGGGAGAATGAATTTTGCACTGTGGCAAGTGTAAGTCAAAGATTTGTTGATCCAGTCTGGACTGCATAAGGTTTTGCAAGGTAAACCGGTCAGCGAAAAGAATTCAGGAAAAGCCGATGGTAGTGGAGACTCAGAAAAATCCAAGATTAGCGACGAAGAATGGGAGGAGCTGGATATCAAGGCGGCAAGTCAAATTCGCATGTGTCTAGCAAAAAATGTTCTTGCTAATGTGCTTGGATTGTCCACGACAAATGAGCTGTGGGAGAAACTGGAATAATTGTATCAGGGGAAAAATATATCCAACAGTTTATATTTGAAGGAGCAATTTCACACGTTGAAAATGGCGGAAGGTACAAAGCTGTCAGATCATCTGAGTGTTCTTAACGGCATCGTCTCTGAATTGGAAACTCTTGGAGTGCAAACCGAAGATGAAGATAAAGCTCTCCGGCTTATTCTGTCACTTCTTTCGACATACGAGCACATGAAGTCTGTTCTGAAATATGGTAATAAGGAAGTGGTGTATGCGGATGTGGTTAGTAAGCTTATTACTGAGGAGAGAAGAGTGAATGAAGTGAAAAATAAATCATATGAGAATTCAGCTTTATCTGTTAGTAGCAGGAAAAAAAGGCTCCGGAAAGAGAAAGATTATCTGCTGGGGTTGTGGTCAAACTGGACACGTAAGGAAAGATTGCCCGAAAGGTGGAGGTGATTCAGCTAGAAGCTCTAACGTTGTTGCTGCCAATGTAATCTCCTGTGGTGAAGGAGATGATACGGTTGTTCTGTAATGCAGGAAAGTGTGTCCTCATGGCATGATTGCTACTCGTTGAGATGCCATGGAAGAAGACATATTATTAGTAGCTGATCCACGGAAATGAGCACGGCATTGGTTGACAATTAATGCAAAGTGTGTGGTGGAAAAATTATATCGATTACTAATGAACTCTCAGAAAAGTCAACAGGAGTGTTGCACCATAAATTATTAGCGAGATCGATATGGCCGATGGAAAAATTCTTGGAGTTTGTGAACTAATTCCAAGTGGTGATACTCTTTTATGGTGGGGTATGATAATTCTTGATGTTAGGAATTATGATTGTCGGTAGCAGACAATGTTGTGTTTTTATTTATTTTTATTTTTTTTCAAGGTGGAAATTGTTAGCCGCAATTGTTGAAAAGAAAAAAAAATATATATATATGTAAAATTATAATTATGCTCAATCCCACATCGGGAAGAAGAGCATGAGAGGGTGGTTTGGATGGCTATAAATTCAAGCCATTGTTTCAGTTTCAAAATATACACCAAAACACAATAAGTGTTTTATATTAGAGATTAGAGTTGAGCTCTTGAAGTATAAATATTCGGGGTGTTTTTGGTGTCGGGTAGAAAAATATTTTGTATTTGTGGTTGTAATAATTTTCCACATAGTAAATATTTTTTTTGGTTGTCATTAGGCAACGGCCGTGGTTTTTCTCCATTTGAGAATTTTCCACGTTAAATCTTTGTGTCTTTATTCTCTTTAATTTCTCAATTGTTATTTTATTTTCTCATTTATTCCTGCTTAAAGACGGTCGAGGGGCGGAAAAATAGCGATTTTTCCAACAATTGTTTCCTTCACAACTTGAAATTCAACTCATGAAAACGATCTGATCTCATATTGCATTTCATTTTGAATGTTAATATTGTTCTAATGATTTGATACATGATATATATAATATTCGTGACATACATAAACATATAATTTGCTTTTATACAAGATAATTAATTAGCCGCTTTTTATGCATTTCTTGAATTTAAGCCAACACTTTCGCAGCAACTTCACTATCCAAACAAGAAACCGAATAATTTCAACAAAAGTAGCCAAAAGGAGTACTCCAACCCAACCAGCAATCAATTTTGAATAAATTCCATTGATTCTGTCGCCCAGACTTGATGGGGTCACCATAAATATGGCGGCAATGTAAGTGAATACAAGAAACGTCAATGTGATGCCTACGGTACTTCCCAGAACCCACACACACAGCTTATTCCTTAGGGGAAATCCTCCAACAATTAAAGCAATTACGCTAAGAGATGCAACAAAAGCAATACCGTTGAAGATCATGAAAGTGATATGGCCGTCTGAATTAGCATAGGCTAAAACAGCAGTTCCTGCTTCACAGACATTTGCTTCACTGCAAGCTGGGCCACCGGAGTTATTTGTGAAACTTTGTTGCCAGACACCACCAGGAGGGCTAATTGCACCTTGAAATGTAATTGTTGCAATTACAGTAGCTACTATCATCAATGCTCCCCTTGTTTCGTGTTTGTCATATTCCAGGTATTTCAGGCATTTCCGAAACCATGATTTTACATTTGATGATCTTTTATTTGAACTTGTGGCAGAATTTAGAGGAGTGTTGTTTAATTCACTGGATCTTTTACCACTCGCTTCCATTAACAGTTCTTGAATTTGTAGGCTTTTGAAGTCTCTTGGACACTGCTTTAACAAATCTAAGGCAGTGAAACGCATTCCATTTAAAGCATTGGCTATGGCTTTTACTTATGGTATTGAAAGCAGGTACCTTACAGTCTGCACTCAGTACAAACTAATATTATTTCGATCTTTAATTTGCTCATCATAAACTTCATCATGAGGTTTGAACTGACAATCTAAAACATCTCTATAAGCATGTTTAATACTATTGAAATAAGGCATAACTATCCCACAAAATTCTCAAAATGTTGTGTTTTGTCAGTTTAATCCAAACTTATTATTTTTGTTAATTAAAGTTAATTTTCTTACTCAAATTTATCAACACACTAAAAAGTTGACCGAGCTTGGAAAGAATTGAGTCAGAAAATTAATTCAATGTTTAATTAACAAAAATTATATATTTAAATTAAACTGACAACATTTTGAGAATTTTTTTGATGGGTAGGGTTTGAAAGAACACTTGTTGCAAATTTTTACTCAATAACACTGAAACTATGAAAATAACTTCCATTCATAATTGTTGGAGTTGATAAGATTTTTGTTTGAAAGATATTGAAATATTTTCAAGAGAAAAAAGGAATGGTGATCCTTATTTTAAGGACACAACCGTGGTGTTAAGTTTTAGTATTTTGACAAAGTAAAGATAACCTTTCCTTATAAAAGGAAGGCTGCTGGAACATCTATATAAGAAAAAAATAGAGAGAGAGAGAGAAAAAGAGAGGAAAAAATGAAGAAGAAAAAAAAATGTTATTTTAAGAGTTAAAATATTTTGTTCTTGTTACCTTATAATTCATACTCTTATTTTTCTTCATTTGTATGTGTTCTGTTGTGTTTATAAGTTTCTTTCCTTCCAAAATTACAACAATAATAATAAAAAAAATAAGGGTAGAAAAATTGGGTAGTCAATTAATTACCTCTAATTGCTTTAGCATGACTAATAAATGCAAGATTGTGTTGCCATCTTGATTAGCTATGAGAAGATCATCATCAAACTCCTTGTCTATTACTGTTAATAATACCTTCAAAGCTTCCAAATGATTATATTTTAAGCACAAGTGTAAAACTTTCTCCATCAAGTAGCTCCCGAATGGACTCAGGGGATACAGTGACCAGTTCCTGAATAACCTCAACTCTGCCTCTCGTGGCTGCAAAATAGAGAGGAATTTTACTATCTTGATCACGAAACAAGCAAAAATCTTTTCTTACACGTAATAAGGCTTTGACTATCTCTTTGTGGCCCTGTGCAGAAGCCAAATGAAGGGGATAGCGTTTGAGAGAGTCATACTCAGATGCCAGCTTAGGATTCGATTCCAAAATAGTTGCAGTGAAGTGAAAATGGCCTAACAGAGCTGAAATGTGTAAAGGAGTTTCAGCGAATGAGGTCAGTGAAAGTTTATTAAGAATAAAAGGGTCGTTTTGTATCAATGTTTTTAAGGTTATGACGCAGTGGCGTAGCCAGGATTTTAGATAAGGGGGGTCGAAGTTGCGTGCTCTCACATAGTAAAGGATGAAAAATGTTGGGAGCGTGGATCGAAGTTGCGTGCTCTCACATAGTAAGGCCAAGCTGTTCCATCTCAACCAATGTAATATTCATTCTCAAATATACCTAAAAATTTTTTATTTTTAACTGAGGGGGGAACAGGGCCCCATGGGACCCCCTTTATCTCCGCCTCTGTTATGACACAACCCTTCACTGCTGGTCTGCTGCTTCATGCAATAGTATCATTGAGTCTTCTTTGTTGGGCTCTATCTCCATTGATACTACCGAGTCTTCTCTGTTATGCTTTATCTCCATTGATAGTCCACCCCTTTTCTTTCTTTCTGCAGCTATGATAAGAGATGGTCTGAATCTATGGATATGGTGAGAAGGATCTAAATCATCATGCATTATGCGTGTTCCAATAGCTTTTTAAAAGTCAAAGAAGACTGAGCATAAGCTATTTATAGCCATTCATTTTATCGTGGAACATGCTGATATGTATAATATTGATGGATGCTTTTGTAATTTATTAAGGACTCAAACCATATTCAAGTGCTCATCTTTACATATATGCATGGCCACAGTTTAATTTTAAACCGAAACGAAATTAAAATTTAATCAATTAAAATTAAATTAAAATGGATTAAAATTGAAATCATAATAAAATTTAAATTTAAATCTTAATATATAGTTTGATTCAAATTTTAATTTTTAATGAATTATGGAATTGACGATTTAAAGCGATTCAAATAACTAATTTAAATCGACAATTCAAATCGGTAATTTGAATGGCTAATTTAATTTTATGCAGGAGTCTATGTGAGCGGCGGCTTCCTAAAATTTGACCATCAATTAGTCTCATGCTTATGTAATGACTATATTTTGGCCATTACACATATTAAATATATTTTTTAATTTTAAAAAATTTATTAAATTTATTTTAATTTTAAAAGTTTTATTAAACTAACTCTATAAATATTAACTATTTTAATTTTTTTTACACTCTCAAATTTTCTCTTCATTCTTCTAAATCTCAAAATTTAAATTTCTCCATTTTTTAATCTACAGTCTAAGATTTTCTATCTCATATTATAATATTATAATATTCAATATTCATTTACATCCTTCAATTTACAATATATTATATTACAATATTCAATATTCTTTTTAATATTTTACTTTTATTTTATAATTTTTAATATTTTATTTTTATTTTATAAATAAATTTTATTTTTATTTTTATTTTTATTATTTCTATTTCATTTTCGTTATTTTTAATTTTTTATACCATATATTATATTTTATTTAAAATTTTTTTACATTATATTTCTATTTATATTATATTTTATTTCAAATTTTACTATACTACATTTTTTAAAAAAAAATGTCAAGTGATCAAAGTTCAAATTTTGAATCAAATAAGAAAAAAAATATAGTTGATGAATATTCTAAGCCAATTGACCTAGAAAATATAATGGATGAAATTGAAAATGATATTGATATTCAATAATTATATCAATTTTTCAACTAAGAAAGCCAACAAGTTGATCAAGAAGAAAATAAAAAAATATTAACTTCTGATATATTCAAGATTTATTTTATAAAAAAATTTAAAAATTTATTTGACGTAATTTGCAATTATTGTTGATAGGTATACAAATTTAAGACTGGAGGTGGATATGACACATTCAAGAGGCATTTAGAGCAAAAATATCCTACTAAAATCGGACTCGACAAGGCACAAACACACATTTTCGAGTTTGCATATTCTAAATCTTCATCTCAATCATTATTTAATTATTTTAATAATAAAAAATAAAGAAGAAATGACAAAAATAATTTCAGTTGAACATTTATCATTTAATTTTGGTCAAAAACTTAATTTTGTTAGATATTGTCCAAATGTTTTAAATTCTAGTGCAAAACGTATTTCTAGAAATACTTCAAAATATTCACTTTTTTCTTTATATAAAAAAGAAAAAAAGATTTACAAAATTTATGTTTAAATATGAATGAACGTGTTTTTATTTGTAATAATATTTGGAGTGATCATTGACAAATGCATTCTTACATGGGTATAACATGTCATTGGATTGATAATGAATAAAAAATTTAAAAGAGATTAATTGTATTTTATATTTTTGATGATAGACTTACTGCTGATAATATTTATAGAATGATTAAAAATATTTTAGAAGAATATAAATTACTTAATAAATTTTTTTAAATTTTATTTGATAATGCATTTGCAAATACTGCATTAATTAGTGAGCTTCATAAAATTTATCAACCTAATCTTGGAGGTAAATTTTTTCATATTAGATGTGCATGTTATATTTTAAATTTGTGTGTGCAAGATGATTTGAGAACTCTTAATATTTTTATTTCTCCTATTAAAAATGCAATTAGATATTTATGGGCATATCCTTAAATAATGAAAGAATGTGCTAAAATTTATAAAATTAATAACAAAAGGCTAAAAAGACTTTCAACAGATGTTCTAACTCGTTGGAATTCAACATATGAATTACTAAAAGAGTTGCATGAATATAAAAATTTATTGTGCACGTTTATTAGTAATAATGTATCACAAGTAACATTATATCCACATACATGAGATATTTGTACACAAATTTTAGATATTTTAAAAGTTTTTAATGATATTACATATACTTTAAGTGGTATTTATTATTCTACAACTCATTTATTTTTAATTGAATATTTAAATATTATTGGTGAAATAAAGGAATATGAAAGTAATAGTATTTTAAAAGATTACATTCATAACATGAAGAAAAAATGGTTAAATTATTTTAAAAATATTTCTCCAATTTATCTTGTTTCTATTATTTTTGATCATATATGTAAATTAGATGGTTTAAATAATTATTTGACTATTTATTATTCATTTCTAAATCTTGATGATGGAGAAAAAGTTGATGTTTCTAATATAATTATTGAAGTTCAAAAAATAATAGAAAAATTAATATGCTGAATTTTGTATTCTTCATAGTCACCAAGTAGTAGTTAGCCAATCTTCTCAATTTAGTGATCAAACACAAAGAATAAGATGGGGTGATCATTTAATTACACAAAGGCAAAAAAGACCTAGATGATCCATTATGATAGTTTTGAATTTGATATATATCTAACATTTGTTTTTGAATTTGGTGATAGTAATGAAGGTAAAGATTTTTCTGTTCTTGAGTGATGGCATCGACATACAAATATTTTTTCAATACTCTCACTAATTGACAAACAAATTTTAGCAGTACCAGTTTAAACTGTTGCGGTTGAACAAGCTTTTAGTGAGGGAGGTAGTATATTGGATGAGAGACGATCTAGAATGACTCCTGAATCTTTTGAAGCTTAAGCATGTATAGCTGATTAGACTAAGGCAAGCTTAAGAGAACAAAATATTAATGAACCAAGTAATGAAGATTTATATGATATAGGAATCGAAGGGACAACTGGAATATTCGGTAGTGAAAGCGACTGAGATAAAGAGATTCTACCTGTACAATATAAAGTAAGAGAACTACGTGGACTTTGATTCATCTTTTAATCTTAAGAGAATACGTAGGTAACTTAATTTTTTTAAAAAAAATATTAAGTTTAAGTCTTTTTTTAATAAATTGATTTCAATATTTTTATTTTTTATTAATCTTAATTTTAAATATTTTTTTCTAATTTTTAATTAAAAGCACATTTAAACTTTTTCCTAAATCAGCCCAAATTAACTTTTAACCTTCTTAAACCGCTCTTTTGAACCGTTTATTTGAATTGCTTTTTAAATCGCCTTTAAATCGGGATTCAAACCGGAACCGGCGATTTCTGAATCGTCTTTAAACCGTTCTATAGACGATTTAGTTCAAGTTCAAAAATTTTTTAAACCGAAACCGACAATTTCTGTACTAAAACTAGCGGTTCTTAAACCTTAGCCATGCCTATTTACAGAGAATAGTCTCTGTACAGTTCAATCAAAATGTTAGATAATTTTGGTGATTATGTTCTTAAAATAAAGACTGAGTTATCTTGCAAATGTATCTGAGCAATTCATTTACATGCAGTGGCATGTAATTTATAACGAGTAGCTAGCAACTTATACTTCTATTTCTAACATACAAAAATGTCGCTTTGTTCTTTCATATTGAACCATAGACAAGTCATATTCACTAACAGGCATAATAATGAAACCAATGACAGCTCGTCAATCGACATTAGAAACAGTGGCATACGATGGAGACGGCAGACGGGCAAAAGGCACTGACGTTTCTATGGCTTTATTCCACATCTTCTTTTCTTCAATTCTATAGAATTTTGTTGGTCAGTTCTTGATTATTCTCTTTTTTCTTTTTTAAATATTTTTCATGCTTGATTATTGCTTTTCTTCTTCTTTCAAGTTTCTCTTTCTCTGCTGCTTCAGTAATCTTGGTATGTTCTTTAACAGTTTGTTCAAAATGGGCAAGAAGAATTGGGTTGAAAAAGGTACTGGAACTCATATCCGGTCGCCGGAAACATGAGATGTCAATCTTTGGCAAATGTGCTTCTTACTTGTTTGAAAAAACTGGAATTTCTCCATATCATTCCCTGTTTCAAGATGGGGTTCAAGAGATTGACATTTTTGCAAGCAAAGCCTCATACTTTATCTAAAAATAGAGATGGGGTTTAAGAAAAATGTGAGTTTACCTCAAGTCCTTGCAAGTTCTTCTCTCTTCTGTCTTCCATTGTTTATAAAAAAAATGCACCGGCCTGGAATCAAACCCGGGTCTGTACCGTGGCAGGTTACTATTCTACCACTCGACCGCTGGCGGAAGCCGAGCGCCACTTAGAATACTTTTTGCCTATTTACATACAGTGGTATGTCGTTTATAAGGACTAGCAAGCAACTCATACTTAAATGGTCTAAAAAATTTTAGAGTTTGAATTCCAATTGAAATCAAATTTACCTGAAAAATGAATAGTCCTTTTAGCGATGCCAATATTAGTTTCAACCCCAACAAAAAGATAATTAGTGTTTGAGGTGATTTCTTTAATTTGAAACATTTGTGGATAGTTTTGGTATGTCAAATTATCCTTTTTTTTTCTTTTTCTCTCAGATGGTGTCTAATTTGTCTTGATTATGGGGTTTGGAACAACTTAGGAAATATATTAATAATTCCTGATAGAAATCCAAATAAGCTATGTACGAAGGAATCCAATCTTGCAAGAATATTTAACTCAGGAAGGAAGATAATTATAATATGATTAGTAATTAATCAGAACATGAAAACTTAGTACTTTATAATGAGGGGTTTAAATTCTTCTAGAACTAATGTGTAATCTTTTTTCAGTCTGTTCTTTCCTTACTGATTCTTCAATGAACAATGGTGAGCAAGAAGCAAGGTATATATATATCACCTAAATAAGTTATCTTAATATTATAAAGGAAAGAAATATATATAATCAATAAGATTAATACATTCAAATTGGACTAGATCTAGAGATTTAATTTTTTACACAAAAAGATATTTTAATGTTATGTGATGGTGTGAAAAATCTATAGTTGGAATCAGGGCCGCCCTAAGGTAAGTCTTTTATTGTCTAAAGCAACCTATTTAGGAAGGTAATCAGAAAAAAAAAATATATATATATAGATTAATACCATATATATTAATTTTATATAAATTTTTTTTGAACTTTATTGTCATTTTTTAATATTTGATAATTAGTGGAAAATTAAAATTTGAGTCTATCAGGATAATGCAAATTAATTTTAGGACCGGCGCTATTTATAACACTAGTAAAAAACTTGAGACCCAATTTATTAAAAAAATAATTAAATATTTGAAATAATTAGCTTTTGAGGTGGTTTCTTTTATGTGAAATGTTTGTGGATTGGTTTTGGTATCTAATTACACATGTTAATGGTGTTATTCCTGATAGAATATCTATTTTAAGGCATCCAAATAAGCTATATAGCAATTTATATATTCTGATATTATATCTATATATTACATAATATATACCAGCCAGAACACAAACAAAAACATTATAAACTGATATAAATCTCTTGCATATATGTTCAGTGAGATGGAAATGGAATTGATCAGGATTCATGATCATGAAGAAGAAGAAGAAGAAAATACTACAAGATTGTATGAAGCAGCAAGGAGGGGTTGTGTGGAAACTCTAAAACTATTAATGGTAAAAGACCCACTTCTACTTAACAAAGTTTCACTCACCTCTTTCTCTGAAACACCTTTACATGTATCTTCTCTTCTTGGCCACCTTCACTTCACCAAAGTTGTTCTAACTCGAAACCCTAAAATGGCCACAAAGTTGGATTCAGCTAAACGCTCTCCACTGCACCTGGCTTCTGCTGAGGGCCATACTGAGATTGTGAAAGCGTTGTTAAGTAGTATAATAAGCAAAGATATTTGCTTGGTTCGTGACAGAGATGGTAGGATTGCCCTTCACTTGGCTGCTATGAGAGGCAACGTTGAGGCTATTAAAGAACTGGTATGTGCATGTCCTGAGTCCATTTATGAGCTGCTAGATGGAGATACAGTTCTGCACTTGTGTGTGAAATATAATCAATTGGAGGCTTTGAAATTGTTGATGGAAATGGTTAAGGATAATCAGCTTATTAACAAAGGAAATTATCGAGATGGCAACACAATCTTGCATTTGGCTGTCATGCTCAAGCATTTAGAGGTAGACCTAATATATAGTTAAATCTTAATCATGACTTGTTTGGTTCTTTGTCATGGTTTCACAATTTATGATATGATCTAATTTCTTGCTTGTTTTAACTACTCTCATGATTTAAAAAATATGGAATTTCCAAACTATCAATTTGATAATTTTTATCTTTTAAAAATACCCAAAATAAAATTTTTAAATACCATATATACTAATAAATAATTTTTCATCTTCATAACATATTAAAACCTTAGAAATATAAACAAATTGAATAAAAATATATTTACATTGCCATATCATAATATAACACGTTGTTTATACTATCATCCTACACAATATTATACAATACTGAAACACGCTGTCAGTAATTCAAACAAAGTGTAAAATTGCGATTTACCAAAGGAAATCTTGTGTATGCATTCCTCCAATGTGATAATAATTAAACAATACATGAAACAAAAAGGGAATATTGGAGTCTTTTTAAGTTAACTTAAACAAATTGCGTACTTGAAATAAAATTGCAGGCTTACAGCTACATATGTGTATATGTGTGTGTGTGTGTGTGTGAGTGTGCAGATAATAGATTACATGGTTTCAGAAGCAAGAGTAAGACCAGAGATAAACAGCTTAAACAAAATGTCTCTCACGGCTCTGGATTTGATCGAGTGTTGTCTGAGAGACTATAAAACCCCCGAAATTCGAAACGTTTTAATGGAATATGGAGCCAGAAGAGCCAGTACAAATAAGCCAACCAGTAGTAGCATTACTAATCTCCCATGGCCACCATCATCACCAGCAGCAGCAGAAACATGGTGGAGAAAATTAGGGAAATATTTAGGTAGACGTGGTAATTGGATAGAAGAAACTCGAGGCTCTTTACTAACAGTGGCTACTTTAATCGCTACCATTAATTTCCAAGTAGTAATGAATCCACCGGGAGGTGTTTGGCAAGCAGATACAGACAAAAACACAAGTATTTATTGCAGTGACAAACAGTCAAGATGTTTAGCTGGAACTGCAGTTTTTGCCTCTGCAAATGCATATGGATACCATATTTTGATGGTCTTTAACAGTATTGCTTTTGTGGCTTCGCTTGTTGTCATCTTCTTGATAATCAGTGGGTTCCCTCTTGAAAATAAATTTTTCATCTGGGTTTTAACATTAGCTATTTCTGCTACTGTGCCATCTATGGCAATTACTTATCTAGTCTCCTTAGACATGGTGACCCCAGATGATCTTCTCGATCGATTTAATAAGATGAAGGATATATCTCTGTATGTTATGATTGGGATGGTTTCTCTCGTTTGTGCTATTCACATAGTTCGTTTTCTCATCTGGGCATCAACCAAATCAAGAAGTCCAAGCCAAATTTGGTGGAGAAGCGACAGAACAAGAGAGAGATTCAGGGAAACAGACTAAAGAGGACATTTTTTTTAGTCTCATTAATTTTTCCTTTCTTTTAACCAAAATAATGAGTTAATTAATAATCTGTGCTTGTTTGCTTTCTTAATTTCTATCTGTGCTGTTGCTAACATGAATAATAAACATTGTATATCACATGAATATTATTGAATTTAAAATTAATAATTGAAATTCTTAAGAAAAAATTCTTTTATTTTTCAAATTTAAAAGTTAATAAACTGATATGACTAGTTTACAAGGTAAGTCGAACACCTTCGCATTTATTTCAAAACTCATAATAAAATTTGATGAGACATCGTCTCAGAAAAAAAAAGAGTCTAATAAAATATACCTCAAGAACTATATTATCTTTTTGCAGGGGAGGGACTTAAAATATTGGCATCCCTAAATTGAATATTTTTTTGAAAGGTAAATTTGATTTCAATTGGAATTCTAACTCTAAAATCTTTTTAGACTAATTAATTAAAAACTAATTGGTCCACAACAAACATGTCAGAATAAAAATCTAACAAAATTAGATGCATCAATCAAGAAAACCCCATTAAAGAAAATGAATGGTATATTATATATAGGATCAGTTTAAAGATATTAATATAAGAGTTAGACTTAGCAATTATTGTCAACCAGTATCCATTTTATGAAAAATGAGTAATCAATCAGAATTTAACAGACACTAAAGAGACGCATGAATTCAATAGCATTATTATAAAATAAAAAAAAAATTGACATTTTTGCAAGCAAAGCCTCATACTTAATCTAAAAATAGAGATGGTGTTCAAGAGAAATGTGATTTTACCTCAAGTCCTTGCAAGTTCTTCTCTCTTCTGTCTTCCATTGATTATCTAGAATTTGTTTTGAAAATTGGGTAATTTTTCCTCAAGCTACAACTAGTGAATTGCACTGATTCGGTAATTTCCAGGAAAGACTACTGAACAGTCTCCTTAGACAAAATTACCATTCCAAATAAATTCTCAGGAAAGGCTGGAGGGGTCAAAAATGGTCCCTCTTAAAACCCAATCTCTTAGACAGAACTTACTTGCACAGTATATTATCACAACCGAAACCCGTGTATACATGAATAGTACCGTACATGTGAATAGTAAAATACACCCAAATGAATAGTATAATACATTACAAATAAACCCGACAAATAAATATTGAATATTATACTAATACAGAAAAGAAACAAAATAAATGCGGAATAAATAAAAGAGACAAGGAAAAAACACACCCGAAAATTTGATAACGGAGTTCGGCTAAATATGCTTACGTCTCCGAGCACCACTTGAGGCAGCCTGCTCTTATTAATTTGGAAAGAGAAGACCAAATTTACAATATACAAATTTTCGAAAATGTATACTAATTTTTGGGGATATAAATAATTAGGAAGGGATGAGTTATTTATAAGGCAATTAACTCACCCCTAATTCTAAAACTTTCGATGTGGGATTGCAATAAATTAAGCCACAGCCACCAACTTTGACACCAAAGCCATCAAATTTGACAAATCTCCACCTTGGCATAATTTCTAATCCCACCAAATGCAAACATTCTTCATCTTCCCAATCAAACAAAACAGTCTTCGTAATGCTTCCAATTTGCGCCTTCAAGCGCCAACTCAAATGTGCAGGATATTGACCAAGTCTAAAGTATGTTTAAACTTGGCTTTTGCCACCACCTTGGTCATCATATCTGCAGGATTCTCCGTAGTCCGAATCTTCTGGAGAAGTATTTCCTCTTCTTCGAGAATTTCCCGCACAAAGTGATAGCGAACATCAATGTGCTTCGTTCTTGCATGAAAAACTTGGTTTTTTGCCAAGTGAATAGCACTCTGACTGTCACAATACACCTCAAGGTGTTTCTGACCAACTCCCAAATCTCTTAGCAATTCTTGAAGCCAAATTGTCTCTTTTATAGCCTCTATAATTGCCATATCTCTGCCTCTGTTGTAGACAAAGTCACTGTTGACTGCAAAGTAGACTTCCAACTAACTGGCGCCTTAGCTAAAGTGAATAAGTAGCCAGTTGTAGATCGTCGCTTATCCAAGTCACCTGCATAGTCGGAATCACAATATCCAACTACGCATTGACCAAGTGATTCATCCCGCTCAAAAACACTAAGCCAACATCTACAGTACCTTGAATATACTGTAGAATTCATTTCACAGCTTGCCAATGAACTTTGCCAGGATCATGCATATATCTACTCACAACACCAACTGCCTGTGAAATATCGGGTCTTGTACACACCATTGCATACATCAAGCTTCCAACTGCATTAGCATATGGGACTTTTGCCATGTATTCTCGTTCTTCATCTGTCTTTGGAGATAACTGGCTACTAAGCTTCAAATGAGGAGCAAGCGGAGTACTTACAAGTTTTGTATCTTCATTCATATCAAAACATTGTAATACCTTCTTCAAATACTGCTTCTGTGTCAGCTAAAACTTGCCTCTCTGTCTATCCCTGCTTATCTCCATGCCGAGAATCTTCTTGGCTTCTCCCAAATCCTTCATCTCAAACTCTTCACTCAACTGAGCCTTCATTTTATCAATTTCAATTTGGCTCTTGGATGCTATTAACATATCATCAACATACAAGAGTAGATAGATGTAGGACCCATCTTGAAGCCTGCGCAAATACACACAGTGATCGTATTTGCTTCTTGTGTACTTCTGACCCATCATAAACTTGTCAAATCATTTGTAGCATTGTCTCGGTGATTGCTTCAATCCGTACAATGATTTGTTCAGTTTACAAACTCAATTTTCTTTACCAGAAACTTTGAATCCATCTGGCTAAGACATATAGATTTCCTCCTTCAAGTCACCGTGTAGAAACGCGGTCTTCACATCAAGTTGAGCTAGCTCCAAATTTAACTGTGCTACCAAGGCCAACAAAATTCTAATTGAGGAATGTTTAACAACTGGAGAAAATACCTCATTATAATCAACTCCCTCCTTCTGAGCATAGCCTTTAGCTACCAATCTTGCCTTGTAGCGAACATCATTCTTGATAGGAAATCCTTCTTTCTTTGCAAATACCCATTTGCATCCAATTGCTTTCTTGCCTTTTGGTAACTGTGTCAACTTCCACGTCTTATTCTTCTCAAGAGATTGCATCTCTTCTTTCATTGCATCTTTCCATCTACCATTTTCTAAACTTCGGATGGCATCAGGAAAGGTGGATGGAACTTCATCAACAACTGGAAGTGCATAGGCCACCATGTCAACAAAACGAGCAGGTTTCTGAATTTCTCGTCTTGTCCTTCTAACAACAATTAACTCTGACAGCTATTGAGATTCTTGGGTCGGAATCTCTTCCTCATCTGACTCTACTTCTGCCATAGGAGAGGCACTCATAGTACTTTTTGCTAGGCTCACCATTATCTGTTCAAACTCCACCTGCTTCGGCGTACACTCCACCTGCTTCGGCGTACACTCCACCTGCTGCGGAGTACCATTAGTTCCTTCTTGAGTTACCTTATGCAACATGGCAGATTCATCAAAGGTAACATCCCTGCTGATGATGGTCTTCTTTGCCTCTAGACACCAAAGACGATATCCCTTAACTCCAGCATTGAAGCCCATAAAGAGAGCCTTCTTTGCTCGTGGATCCAACTTTGATTCATTTATATGATAATATGCAGTAGAACCAAAAACATGCAAAGAATCATAATCTGTTGCAGGTTTCCCAGACCATACCTCTAAAGGAGTCTTGCAATCTATTGCAGATGACTGCAAGTGATTGACGAGATGTTGAGCATATGTCACAGCCTCAGCCCAAAACTTTCTGTCTAACCCAGCATTAGACAGCATGCAACGAACTTTCTCCACCAATGTCTTGTTCATACGCTCCGACACTTCATTTTGTTGTGGTGTTTTTCTAACTATAAAGTGCCGAACTATGCCAAATTCTTGGCATGCCTCCAGGAATGGATCACTCTTGTATTCTCCACCATTGTCTGTTCGGAGAACTTTGATCTTTCTACCAGTCTGGTTCTCAACCTGAGCTTTCCATTTAAGAAAAACTCCAAGCACTTCATCTTTCTTCTTCATAGTAAACACCCATACTCTTCTGGAAAAATCATTAATAAAAGTGACAAAGTAATGCCTACCTCCAAGAGATAAAGTCTTGGCAGGTTCACACACATCTGAGTGCACATAATCCAAAATACCCTTGGTATCATGAATGGCAGTGCCAAATTTCACTCTTCTTTGTTTTCCCAAAACACAATGCTCACAAAATTCTAATTTGCAAGTCTTCGTACCTTTCAACAATCCTTGCTTGGCAAGAATTTGTAAGGATTTTTCACCAGCATGTCCCAAACGCATATGCCACATCTTTGTTGCCTCTGAATCCTTCTTGCTACTAGACGTTGCAATCGCTACTGTCCCAACCACTGTACTACCTTGGTAGTAATACAGATTATTCTTCCTCACGCCTTTCAACATCACAAGTGCTCCCGAAGTTGCTTTAAGAATTTCATCTCGCATCATCACAACTAGGCCTTTTGACTCTAAGGCCCCCAAAGAGATGAGATTCTTCTTCAAATTCGGAACATACCGTACATCTTTCAGAATTCTTGTGGATCCATCATGATTCTGCAGCTTGATTGAACCTATCCCAGCTATTTTACATGGATTGTCATTTCCCATATAAACAACTCCACCATCACATTCTTCAAAATCAAAGAACCACTCTCGGATGGGAGACATATGGTAGGTGCAACCGGAATCCAAAATCCACTCGTCTAGATGGGATGTTGAAGGTGATACCACCAAAGAGACATCTGACTCTGCATCACTTTTGCATTCTGCAACATTTGCATCTTGCTGAGCCTTCCCTTTATTCTTCAACTTTGGACAGTCTTTCTTTCAGTGCCCTTTCTCATGACAGAAAGCACACTCATCTTTGGTAACTCTGCTTTTTGACTTTGATCTTCCTCTTCTTCCCTTCGACTGGCTCTGCTGACGACCTCTCGCCACTAATGCTTCATCTGCTGTAGCTACTTTGTTTCTCCTTTTATCTTGTTTTCTCAATTCATGACTATACAAGGCAAAACATACAGCATCTAAAGATACATTCTCCTTCCCATGAAGTAAAGTAGTTTCTAAGTGTTCAAATTCATCGGGAAGGGATGACAATAACATCAAAGCCAAATCTTCATCTTCAAATTTTACATCTAAGTTTAACAGGTCTGCTACTAATTGTTGAAACAAAGTGATGTGTTCGTTCATAGTAGTACCTGGTTGGTAATCAAACCGGAACAATCTCTTCTTCATAAGGAGCTTATTCTGACCACTCTTTTTTAAAAAAATTTCCTCCAACGCCTTCCACAATTTATGTGCGGAAGTCTCATTCTTGAATGCATACTTCTGCTCTCTGGACAAGCACGATCGAATTGTTCCGCATGCCAACCGATTTATGATACTCCAATCCTTATCTTCTACGTATTCTGGTTTCTTTTCTTCAATGGCGATGTCAAGCCTTGCTGAAAAAGGGAGTCCATGATCTCGCCTTGCCACATGCCGAAATGGCCAGTACCGTCAAATATCTCTACCGCCAACTTCAAACTTGACATTGGAATCCTTGGCCATGTGGACGAGGAAGCTGATGCCCCTTGTGCCATATCTGATGTAGCACTATTAGTTGGTGGATCTACTGATGCCATTACAGACTCAAATGATAGTATTTAATATAAACAATATTACAAACAGACCTAGGACGAACCAGGCTCTGATACCACTTGTTGGGAAAATCGGGTATTTTTCCCTCAAACTACAATTAGTGAATTGCACTGATTCGGTAATTTCCAGGAAAGACTACTGAACAGTCTCCTTAGACAAAATTACCATTCTAAATAAATTCTCAGGAAAGGCTGGAGGGGTCACAAATGGTCTCTCTTAAAACTCAGTCTCCTAGACAGAACGTACTTGCACAGTATATTATCACAACCTAAACCCGTGTATATATGAATAGTACCATACACGTGAATAGTAAAATACACCCAAATGAATAGTACAATACACTACAAATAAACCCGACAAATAAATATTGAATACTATACTAATACAGAAAAGAAATAAAATAAATGCGGAATAAATAAAAGAGACAAGGAAAAAAAACACCCGAAAATTTGATAATGGAGTTCGGCTAAATATGCCTACGTCTCCGAGCACCACTTGAGGTAGTCTGCTCTTATTAATTTGGAAAGAGAAGACCAAATTTACAATATACAAATTTTCGAAAATGTATACTAATTTTTTGGGATACAAATAATTAGGAATGAATGAGTTATTTATAAGGCAATTAACTCACCCCTAATTCTAAAACTTTCGATGTGGGATTGCAATAAATTAAGCCACAGCCACCAATTTGACACTAAAACCATCAAATTTGACAGAATTTTGTTTGCAATATATTCCTTTTCTTTTGGGTTAAATGATGGTTTTAAAAACAAGTGTAAGAAAAACAGAAAAATCAAATGCAGTGAGCCTGGAATCGAAACTGGGTCTTTATCGTGGCACGATACTATTCTACCACTAAACCACTGGTGCCATGTTATCAGTAGAGCGCCACTACTCTCTTTGCTCTGTTCCATATTGAGCCAAAGACTCGTATTGCGCTTACAGCCATAATTAATTTTTAATTCCCATATGATAACTTGCTGTCGTTTTTCTTTATCAAATTGGAACCTTTTAGTTTAGCAAAAACCAACGACAAGTCGTCATTCAAAACTAGAAAGTTGAAACAAGGAGACAACTTTTGGTTCGTACTTCAAAATCGGAATCGGTATCAAAGACACTGTCGTTTCCTAATATGGTGTGAACAGTGAACTTTTTCTAGACTGGAAAAAAAAAAAGAATAGATTAGAAAACAGAAATAGAACAAATAAAAGTGAAAAAAAATTAAAACATGAAACCAAAGTAATAGCAATATTGACTTAAACCACCTGTTCTCCAAACTAAAAAAAGAAAAATATAGCATAATACTTATTTGAAATTTTTATTATTTTTTTTAAAGATAAAAGTTTTTTATTTGATTAAGATCATAGGCTGAGATTATATTATACAGGTCACTAATAAGCTAATTATATATTATTTTTTCTAAGAAAATAAATATTTATCAGTTTGCTCTTCAACATCCATTTTCCCTTTCCCTCTGTAACATCAGAAGACAGCTCAATATATAAATACTCCCGCAATAAGCAGAATTCTAAAAAGTGTCGGACCCACTTCCCCTTCTTTAAAATATCTCATAAGCTCTGCAACATCAATGATGCAAAATATCTCTGATCTTGTTTAAGCTACTAAATTTTAAATTCATTCGCAAAAATCATTGAATTGAATAATCATTAGTATCTCAGTAATCAAACATTTCAGGTTTAAATTTTAATAGATAGTGACCCACCTCTTGTAAGAAGTATAGAAGCAAACTTGAAATTGAAAAATGTCAAACTTTTCCAGAATTTCAATTCATTGTTTCGTTGACAAATTGACAGTCAACTCATGAATACGATCCCATATTGCATTTCATTTTGAATGTTAATATTGTTCTATACATTGAGCAACAAATAATGATATTTGCCATTTATGAAATAATAACTATACATTGATTAGATAAAATCAAACTACAATACTCTTGTGGGCTATCCAGAAGAAGAAATGCAACCATTCACTTCCGGCTTAAGAAATCTCTAACACGACGTTTCAACTTCTCCTGTGTAAATAAAAGGAGCCTACATTAGTAAATTGCTTATTTATTTCAAATTCGAATTAACTAAAGCACTCCTTTTTTCCCTCTCTTTAATCTCTGATCTTCCAACTGCCTCAAATGATTAGAAGTCATGTACCTTTTCATGGAACTGACCATCTGCAATAATTAAAACAAGTTGCTGTAGTGGGTTCTGTCCAGAAGGGATTCATGCCTTTGAAACAGCAGCATCAAGCAGGTTGTTCAGATATTTTAACAGATCAACTGGTTCATCAGCAATGGTATTCTCTTGCTGGAATGTCAAACTGGAGATGATCTGGCTTCAAAGAAAAAAAACAATACATTAGATTATATATTAACTTCAGCAAATAAAAATTATAGGTAATACTTAATTGATAAAGAAAACAATTGTCAGAATACTAACCTTTACCCCAGCCTCCCCATTAAATGGCTGATCAAAATCGTGCAGTGATCTTATATTTCCCTTCTTACCAAAGCTTGCAACAGCCAAGTTTCCCATTTCCAGTTGAGACATTGCACGGCATACCATGACTAAAGATTCAACTGCAACATCTCCACAACAATTCTCAGACATACTCCGGGAATCATCTACAGCAATGACAACTTGGTAGTTGCGTTTGTTAGGCAGGGTTCGCCTCAGCCAGATTTTATCTTTCCGGTAGTGACTCGCTATGTAAGGAATAACCTAAATAAATAAATCCAGGCACCGGTAAGAAAAACAGAAGGAAAAAAGAGAAGGCGTGAAATGAGATTGCATTTACATATTTACAACAAATGAACAGCAATGCAATATACCTTCTTCATGTTGATCCGCTTGCCGGTCTTGTAATCCCCTTGAAGCTTACTAGCTAGAGTGGGTTCCATAACAAGACGCAATTGTTCAGCCAATTCCTGGGACTACCTTGTTGTGAGCAACTCATATCTTCTCCAAAGAGCAGTGGCATTATTTTTTATATCAGATGAAATTTCTCCAGGATCCTGGGCTTTTCCAAGCTCATTGTCATCCACAGAAAGCTTGCTGAGTTGGTTTATGTCCTCATTCAAGTAAGATTTCTTGACAGAGACTAAACTGTTGGAAAGAGCTCTGGGAACACCCTCATCATAACCACCAATTTCCATAGGTCCCTCCTTACATGGCTTCTCAGAGTCAGAGACTCGCATCTGCTCCTCCATAGCATTTTTGAAAATTGATCCATAAAGTTTGACATGCCACTCTTCAGAACTTTGCTTATCAATCTCCATCTTGGTGACATTCTTGCCTAAAGCTGCAGAATTATCCTCATCTGACTTATTACGATTGATATTTGTGTCTATCTGCTCAGAAGTAGCAGGGCCCAATGTCTGAGCTGTTCCCTCTTCAAACTCGGGAACATATCCATATTCATCAGCATCCTTGTCCTCTGTCTCACCCAGTGCCTCTTTGCTCTGCCTGAATATCAACAGGACAATTTGACCCTTTCTTTCCACTCCTCAAGTGTATCCCCAACATTCCTATAAGGATTTGGTTTGGTTTTCTGGACAGGTAAAGATTCCTTCTGAGAGAGTACGGCTTTTGGGTTACCATCAGTGAATTTTCCATTATTTGATGGGTCAGAGACCATTACATCCATCTCAGATGTTTGACCAGAAGGTAAGCCTTCTATGGGAGTAAGGTCATCATAAACCTCACTAGTACTAGATACGTTCGCTTCAGGTGCAGCATTTCTTGAATCTGATACCTGTGAGTCACCATTTGGCTGTGTTGCAGATGCTGTATTAGGCATATGACTATCAATTAAGTCAGAAATTCCATGTCCAAACACATCTTTCCCTTTTGTGGTTGTATTCATGTTCAAGTTCTCTTTATTATCCTCACCAGGACCATTTTCTTCAGAAGGTCCTCCCATCTGTTCAGCATCTGCCTCTTCCATAGTCTCATCAACAGGATTTACGTTCTCATTGGCATGGTTCCCATTCTCAACAGACTCATCCTGGTTCCCATTCTCAACAGGCTCATCAGCACCTTCAGGACCTATTTCTTCATTGGAATCCAACTCTTCTTTTCCATCCATGTCTTCATCCACATCCATATCCTCATCAGATCTTTCTTTCAATTCATCAAGCTCAAGTCCAGTTGGATCAGCAAGCGATTCTTCCTTGTCCATGTGCATGTCATCCATGCCATCTTCTTTATCACCAAGATCATCTTGGCTTCTGACCTCATCATTTTGTTTATCAAGTTCCTCAGTGTTAAGCTCTCCAGGTTCTTCATAATCATCAGCAGCAGCAGAATCCTCCTTGGCTCTAAGCTCCCTACTGCTTGTGTCCTTATCCCTAACAGATGGTCCAGGTTCATACTTTTCATTTCTGCTATCAGGGTTTTCATCTTCCTTGTTATCCCAAAGTTTCTCATCAACTACTTCACTGTTAGCTCCAGTTTCTCCCACTGCAGAATCTAGTTGCCCATCATCACTATCTTCATCATTCTCCTCCTCAGAGTGCTCACTAACACTAAATGTATCAGCAGCAAAATCTTGCTCCATCTCTATGCCCTTGTCATTCTTATTTGGAGCGTCACCTAAGGCATCTTGTTCTTCACTTGCCTGTAATTGCATATAAAGGAATTACACATGCCATCACAGGCGCACAAGTAAAAGCTATAAACTGTGAAAACCTGCATTGTTCATGTTATCAGAGAGCATACCTTTTCAGAAGCTCCAAGAAGTTGATCTTCATCAGTTATTTCTTCACTGACATCATTAAGTCCTGAAACTTCACCCATGCCAGTTCCTGTTGCATCTTGAGATTTACCATGACTAGTGTCATCTCCATCTTTGGCAGTCCAAAACCTTCTGAGAATAATGAAGCTAAAACATTTGCAAGAACATGAGTAATGACAGGGACCTGTACACAAATATAGCCATGGAAATCAAAAAAATTCAGAATAGCTACCATTAATAATTGTATCATAGATATACAGGAGATTATGAAAATAGCCAAAAAGTTACAGTTAACTTCTTCAAAAGCAACTCACAGGCCTCAACTTACCATTTTATGCATAGCTAAAAATTCTCGAAGCAGACCATTACCAAAGGTCAATATCAGGATGCTCCAATATCGGAAGACAAAGGAGAAGTTTCACAGCAAGAATGACTTATCGTATTTTCCTGAGAGGAACATTATATAGGATGAGAAGGCAACTCACATGACCAATTATATGCAAACGTATACAGAGGGCATGATAAACTTACTGCACAATATATTGTTTTGAGAAGATTGTCATATAACTCTTCTATCTTCAAAATTTGCACTAACGATTTGAATAGATAGTCACATGAGGTAATATTCTCCATTAACTCTTCAGACAAAACACATCCATCCCTCAATGAACACTGTTTTTTAAGAACATCCATGACAACTCCAAACGGTTTTTTGAGAGCTCCACTGAACATAGCATCAAGTGCAGAACCATTTTCATTGCAGCACTTGGACTTCTTCAATGTGTTTGTTAATTCACTCCTTGATTTTTCCTTGAGAGATAAGTCAAGCTCTTCAGCCAACAACTTGGCCTGAAAAAACAATCACGTGCTCTCATTTTTTTTGTCTTACAAAAAAAACAAATGCATATTTTGGATAATATTGCATTTGCATAGTAAAATACAGTTGTGAGGAAACTTTCAGAATCATATCAAAATTGATTGGCAATCAGAAGATATATCCCCAGGAATTTGTCAAAACTCTGACAATCAATGAACATACGAAAAGTACCTTCTCAAATGCATTATCAAATCGACCAAGCAATGCCTCTATGACTGAGCTTCTATTCAAATTTTGCTTGCGGAAATCAATAAGATGCTCCTCAAACTAAGACAGTCTATTCTTAGTCAGAAGCAAATGCTGCATATCATACGATGGCTGAACGAACAACCAGTTCGAACTGTTTGATAACTATATAATGCCAATCATCATAAGGAAAAAAAATGTTTAGCTTTATAATCAACTATAGAAGAAAAATCATAAGAACAACAAAAATCAACTTCCAGTGCCCACTACCTTCATGATTTCATACTTGTGCTTATGCAACCCACTGCTCTCTAACAGCTTTAGAAGTTCAGAGAAAGCCCTCTTCTTTCCTACACTTTTTTCTGTATCTTTCCAGAGGTCGTCACCACAATCTATTGTAGCTCTACCTATTTTTACAAGTGTCTGACAAACAGCATTCCAATGTTCCAGTTGTAGTGTACATTCAGATTGAGAAGCTAAAACTTGCTGCATGGTATTTGCAACATCTACACAAAATAAAGTTTATGACACTCAGAGACAAGAAAGTTTATTTCTATATGAAGATTCAGAAATGTGATAACAAAGAAGAAGGTTAAGAAAATAGAAAACAGAAAAACCTTTGTCACTTAAAGAGCATAATTCAGAACGCCTGTCAACTTGTAAGTTCTGCAAAGTACCATTTACTTTTTCCTTCCATTCAGGATACCATAAGAACCTGCACCAGATACAATACAACAAAGTTTAACTCTGAGGCCATTTAATTGATAACAGCATAACAGAAGAAGGGAGGGGGTAAACTAACATGTCTTTATCACTGAACTGATCTAGAACAGCACCCAACAACCTGGCATTTGTGTCTGAAATATCAATGAGGGGTCTCGTACCATGCACAGATTGTATAATATTTATTTCTTTCCATACACGCTCTTGGTAAAGAATAAGGATTACAGGTTGTTGCAGAACATCCTGTCCAGCAGACAAAGGAACCACAATCACCATGAATTAAACAAAGAATTTTGGAAGAGGGAAATTTTCAAAAATCAAGTGGGGTGCTTAACATTATTTCAAGCTTTCAAAAAAATTGTCTTCATTTATTAGGGAAAGAAAACCTTCAAAATGGAGGGTGCTCATTAGGCAATAACATTAGGGAAAGAAAATGAAGGTAGAGGATAAAGAAGCATAGTAGAAATGAGTATGCCGTGTGTCATTTACTGCTTCAGGGCAGGATCATTGCTTATTCATTCGCATTTTGCATATCATGAATGAACATTAGAAAGTATACCTTCCACCCCGATTTCCAGCACTGTCTTATCATTGTGTGAAGTAATAGATGCTGACATTAGGTCTGCATGATTTGTTCATAAATGTACAAGCCAATGCAACCATACAGTAAACTGACAAGTTAGGAGTTTGTGGTGTGTCGGACTAATGGGCAGGAGACTGAAGTGGGGGCTGAGGAAGCCTCAGATGCTGTAGGCCAGGATGTCCAGGCCCAAATTGCAAGAATGATTGGAGGGAATTGAGCTATACAATTGGAGGGAAGATGGCTGTGGTCATTGGAGGGAATTGAAGTTGTTAACTCAATTAGCTAATGCACAGAATTCTACGCCAGCTGTAGGGGTATATCAGTTAATTAGTTACTCAATAAACGAATAGCTAAATAGAGCAAGGAATTGTAATTTGATTCATTGATTCAGTAATACAATTTCACACTCCTCTCTCATTCTTTCCTCTCTCTTCCTCTCTCTCTTTCTCTCCCTTTCTCTCTCTTTTCTCTCTCCTGTCTCTCTTTTCTGCTTCTGCCATAGAATTCTGTTACTCAGAAACTTGAAGTTAATAGAAGATTCATCTTCTATGACTCAAGTTCCTGGCATGGTGGTGGTGGTGTCCTTATATAGGAACAGATTTAATGGCATACAAGGTTTAAGTCTTCTGAACTTTTTGCAAATTTATAACAAAGTTGCTTAAGAACGTTGAAGGGAGGGCCAAGAAAAGATGAATATTTAGGAACATATTTAATGAACAAACAATGTCTAAGTCTTATGAATTTTTTGCGAACTTAAAACAAAGTTGCCTAAGAATGTTGAAGGGAGCGCCAAAAGAAAAGATGAATATATGGGAACAGATTTAATGGGCAAACAAGCTTTATATCCTCTGATTTCTTTGCAAACTTATAACAAAGTTGCCTGAGAACGTTGAAGGGAGTGCCAAAAGAAAAGTGAATATATAGGAACAGATTAATCGGCAAACAAGGTTTTAAGTCTTCTGATTTTTTTTGTGAACTTATAACAAAGCTGCCTAAGAATGTTGAAGGGAGCACCAAAAGAAAAGATGAAATATTTTTGCAAACTTCTGCCGAGTTTTTTTTGAGTTTTCAGCAGACAATCTTCAACTCGTTCCCATCGACTGAGCTTCAGAAGGTCTTTGAGTTCCGTTTCAATATTTTTTCTATTAGATTCAATGTATTCTGAGATTCTGAAGAAAATAAAAAACCAGTAAGAGAAGAAAATCACCAAAGAATTTTTAAGAGGACAAAGACATCCAAAAATATCATCTCAGAGAAGATACTCACCTTGGCAAAAGTTGAACATAATATCCAAACACATTGTATAAAATCTCCAAATTTCTCTCCTGCCAAGGGCTATATCCATTTCTAATTGGACCAACTCAGCAGAATACTCTAAAATCTAGATGACATAAAAAGCCCATATGATCTCGCATGAAAATAACATAGAGAAATGAGATGCAGCAGATTCCTTATCTTCCATCCTCACCTAGCTTGGGAACTGGTTGTCAGGTCATGCTTTAGGTCAAATTTGAAACATGAATCTGAATTCCTCAAGTAATAAACAAAGGATGAAATATATCTCTTAAAGGATCTACCATTGACTCTTACTTTTACCTTTTGATTTAAAAATAAAAAAATAAAATAAAATTAAGCAGATAACATTTTCAGGAAAAGATGAATGATATACCTTGAATAAGTTTCCACTTCTAGGCATCAACCAGTAGTAATGTAACCATGGAAAGTAAAAAGAAGCTGAAGGCGTTTTTCGAATTCACCAACACTGGAAGTGTTAATGAACTCCTCCAAACTGCAAGAGCATTCACATTAGGCAGAAGCATTCAAGCAGAAAACTAGGGGAAAAAATCTAAAAGAAGCAGAATCAATCAAAGTTCAAATGACACTCTATTGCACATACCTTCCTATCGTAGACTGCTCATATACCGCAATATCAGAGCCATGGATATGGTGTAAAACAGAAAATAGAGGAAGCCACAACTGCAACAACAAAAACACTTGAGTTTAGTCTCGTGCTAAAAAGTGAAATATAGACGAATACATATTCTGAGTTCTAACAGGGAAATAAGATATTCCAAGCAGAAAAACAGCTCTTAAAATCACATCATATTTCATCCTTCATGTTTTAGATAAAATACCACCAACTACCAAGAGCTCAAACCTAGCAAAGATGGCATAATTACCAACAAAGATTTTGTTCCTTCCTTTTTTTATATTTTTTTTAATACCAGATTATGTGAGCATATATATGAGTTACCATCCATCCTATCATCCTTACCATGTTTGGAAATGGAAAGCAGGGGCACTGGAAGGTAATTATAGAGGAAGCAAAATTTTGAAACTGTTCTTTTCCTCAAAATGCGTTCAAATGGAGGTGAAGCAAATCTGAAGAAAGCAGATACAGACCTACACCAAGACCCACACATATTTTTCAATTGTGAGAAAAACAACGGAAGCTTTCAAGTAATATTACCATGTGGGCAACCACATCACACCTTTTAACTTAAATGTAAGTTGAGAAAAAAAAAAAAAAAAAAAACACATCACACTTTTTTAAGTTAGAAGTTTCGAAAAAAGAAAAAATAGAATCCATATGATATATCCCTCTAATCGAGCATGAGGTGTCATTGCAGACAACAGACACACTGAAACAGCTTAAGGATTTGAAAGATGACAACAGACACACTGAAACAGCTTAAGTTAAAAAGCCCTTATTCAAGTTAGGCAGACCATTGATCTTAAAGCTTAAGCTTAAATGATAACAACATCACAGCACTTTAAGCTTAACTTCCTTATGACACACACACATAAGGGCGACATATATAACCATAGAGGCATGCATATGTCTGCATATACACAAGGAATGAACACATACACATAAGAAAAGAAATTTTATCAAGCAAGAAAAAAATATCACAACATGGACAATGAGTACCCTCCTAACTTAAAGGGACACCCGAAGATCAACGTAATTAAAAAAAATAAAATAGAAATATAGACCTTCAGTCACGCTGAAAACCTTTACAGTAATCCCAAGAAATCCCCTGATGTGCATGCCCACGAAGAAGCCAAGAAACCACTTTGTCCCATCTCAAAATTTAAAAACAAAACATGACCAATAAATTCATTGGCAGTTCTTCCCACCCAAACACTCGCTACACTTCCAATGAAGCACGATTCAAATCTTTGACCCCCTTATATTATTCAAATGTTCATTCATATCCTCACTGTGTGACCCCTCTAGGCCTTACTTGACACCAAGGATGAACAGCTTTTTTGACCCCCAAACCGGAAACTTTAATGGGCCTTCCAAATCATGGCTCAGAAAAAACTGCATTTTGGATCTTCCTCAAAACCACTGTCTCGAGGTAGCAGGTGAATATATGTATAATTTTTTAAAAGGCGGCAAAAGCAGTTTGAAAAAGCTGTCCAAACCAACCTGCTAAATGGAAATTAAGTTTCCAATACTATTTCATCCCTAGCAACATTAGGGAGCTATGCACATATGAATATAACTGCTATTAGAGCAAAGCACGGGTCTCCCAAACATATGACTTAGGTACATTAGAAGATCAACTTGAATACAAAAAGGAAGAAACCATATGAAGAGGCAGATATCTGGCACTCTTATAAAAATTGGGAGATCAGCAAATATTGAAGACTTATAAATCAACAATGAAAAATACTTGTAAACTTAATAATACGAATGAATCAGAAAGATCGTACTAGTTAATTGCAATCACTAACACGAGCATAATGCAGGAAAGCAAGTTTACCCCAATAAGGAATTGTCCACATCAAGAGCACGGCATTATGTGTTTAAGTACTTGGCAATCAGGCCGTCTTGGACATTTTAGGAGTCCCGAACAGAAATTAAAATACGGGCCCTTAAAAAACAGTGTCGGAGTAAAAATTTTGAATTTGAGGAGCATCCACATAGTTTAATTAACTTTGGATAAAGTTTTAGTTTAGTAATTAAAAAAATAGTTAATTAAAAAAAGAGATTTCATAATTTTATTTTTAGGGGCATCCACATAGTTTATGAAATCTCTTTTTTTCACTCAAGTACAAAACAAAATACTGTTTTCGGCAATATAATTTCTCTTTTTTCACGAAAATTTTTGTTGCTCTCAAGGGGGGCTCTGAGCAACCGCTTAGGGTGCTCCCCCTTGAGAGCCGGGCTTGTAATATTGTTGATGGTACAAAATAGGCACATTTATTATTCATTAATTATTATATATTCATTATTTAATTATTTAATTTTTTTTCATAATTCATGGGTATGGTTTAATGAAAACATATTTGTTTATTAATGATTTCTTAACACATAAATTATATATGTATTTTTTCATGAAAAAATAAATATACATATATAAGTTGCGTTTTTTTTTTCTTGACATATATAACAATTTGCACGTATAAGGTTAAAAATTTTAAATAAACTCACTCACAAAAATTTGAAATAAATATTTTTCTCCTGTGTAATTTGCCAAACTTGAAAATAGATTTATATTCACTATAAAATAAATTTTTAAATATAAATGAGAATATTATAATCTATATGCTGTCTAAAAACTATTCATAATGTGTACTTTTTTATGTATGATAATCAAATATATAATTGATGTTTAGCATGATATAATTTGCATAAATTTAACTATTGTTATAATAATAATAACAATTATTATTAAACTATTAATTGAACTACTTGATTTATTAATTTATAATTAATTTCCTTAAATTTTCAAATTGATTAGATTTATATATATAATAAAAATTACAAATTTGTTTAACACTTAACTAAATTTCAAAAACTAAATGTTATATATATATATATATATAAGGAATAACATAAGAACTCATGTACACATTGATAAAAACGTGATTAAACTATCATACTACAAAACATTATAATAATTTAATTATCACAGTAACTCAACTCAACTCAATAAAGTTTTAATCTTAAGCTAATTGGGGTCGACTATACAGATTATTATTTTTCACTCAATACAATTCAGGGTTATATTTTCTGATAGATGTAACATCATAAGATCATTTTATATCACCTTTGACAAGTCAGTTTAGGCATATCTCTGTCTCTCTTAGCTATATATATTCTAACTTGTTCATTTCACATGATTAAACCATCTCAATCCATGCTCTTTTATCTTATCCTCAATAGGTGTTACTCTCACTTTTTCTCTAATGCACTTATTGCGGATTATATCCATCCTAATATGATCACACATTCATCTTATCATTTTTATATTTGCAACATACATTTTATACATATATTGTCTTTTTATTGCCCAACACTCACTAATATACATCATCACAGGCCGTATTATAGTACGGTAAAATTTTTCTTTTAATTTAATTGGCATCTTTCGATCGCATAGAACTCTTGTAGCACCCCTCCACTTCTTTCAACCAGTTTTAATCTTATGATTTACATCTTCTTCACAACCCTCATCTTCTTGAAGAATAGAGTCAAAGTATTTAAAATAAGTACTGTGGGGTACTGTTATTCCGTCTAAAATAATTTTACCTCTTTCTTTATTCTCGCTATTAAATCTACAATGCATATACTCAATCTTAGTCCTACTTAGATTAAAACCCTTATATTTTAAAGTGTCTCTCCTTAACTCTAACTTTTGACTTATTCTTGTTTGAGTCTCATTTATTAATACAATATCATCTGTAAATATCATATACCAAGGGATGTCATAATGTATATCTCTTGTTAGCTCATCTATGACCAAGGCGAAAAGATAATGGCTCAAAGCTAAATTTTAGTGTAATCTAATAGAAACGAAAAAATTATTAATATCCCCTCCCACAGTGCGGACACTGGTGATGACTCCCTTATATATATCCTTCAAGATTTGAATATATCGTATAGATATTCCCCTACACTTTAGGATCCACCATAAAATTTCTATAGAGATTCTATCATACACCTTTTTTAAATCAATAAAAATCATATGTAAGTCCTTCTTCATCTCTCTATATTTTTCTATCAAATCTTTTATAAGAAAAATAGCTTCCATGATTGATCGACCAAGCATAAAGTCAAATTGATTTAAGAAGTTACAAATATCTCACTGTAAACATTATTTCACAACTCCCTCCTACAATTTTATTGTCACACTAATAAATATAATTCCTAAACATACTCTTTTTCCCTAACCAATATTTAATATTTAGGGCATATATATATGTATATCCTCTTCTTAAATATATATTGCCACATGAAAAATTTTAAACTTCTGGTAATTGTTTTCCGAACGAAGTTTGATTAAAAAATTAATGTGAAAAATCATAAACACAGCCAAAATCAAAAAATAAAAAATAAAAAATTAAGTAGGAGAAGCTATTTGAGATAAATGAATTTAAAAATAATTTTACATGTTTATTCATGGCTCGTTTAAGAAAAAATCTATATTTTATATTTCTATTTCATTACATATAATAAATTGTATTTGAGTTAATTTCATATTTTAACAAAGATGCTAATTCAACACTTGCAAGAAATTTATATCAATTAAGAAAATAATTAATAACAAATGAATATTAAAAACATTATCTATATAATTATATCAAGAACTCTTAAGGATATGAAAATCTTTCATTAATTAATTTTAATTTGTACAAATAAAATGAAGAAATTAGATAATACTCTCTTCGCCCCCTGAAAAATTATTCATTATTTTATTTTAGGATGTTATAAAATAACTATTCACTTTTATTTATAATATGTATTCAAAATTTTTTCTCTATTTACTATATAATAAATTAACATTTTAAATATAAGAAATTAATTATAGTTTGTACTATTTATTATATAAATAATGGTAGAAAAATAAATTATTAATATATTAATTATATTTTTTTAAAATTTATAGAAGAAGGATAATTTTTTTAGAAAAAATATATAAATTATATGTCAAGATATAGTCTAATAATAAATATATATTTTTTAAATAGACGCATATTCAATTTTCTCAATCCCTTATTATAAAGCTAAAAAAAGATATATATATATATATATTAGATCACATATTAAATGTTAATAAATATTTTAATTTTATTAAAATTTATTATAACACTATTTGAAATAACTAATACCGAATCTGGTGACACATATATCAGAAAGGTGAAGTGTGTATGTATATATATACATATATGCCACTTGTCATATTTTCGTCTCAGTAGCACCAAAACTACAAGTTACCGTCAGTTTCCACTTATCCTTAAACCCTGATTTCAGTCGATGCAGCTCATAGTTCCCACTTTCCACCATTCGCCAGCCGCAAGCAACGACAGCTACCATCTTTCCATCTCCAATGGCGGCCTCTTCACATCTTCAATTTGCCACCCCACAGCTCATTTCTAAACCCAAATCTACGAGACCCAGAACTTACTATGTTAAACCCACTTCTCATTTTCTCCCCATCAAAGCCTCCAGCACCTCTGATCCCTCTAGCAAACCAACTCCATCGACCACCATAACCACCACATCAAGAGGTTGCAACATCCGTGATGAGGCCCGCCGCCGCAATCTAACGAACCCAGAAAATAACTTCTCTGCTAAATATGTTCCCTTTAACGCTGGGCATACTTGCACTGAATCTTACTCCCTCGATGAGATCGTCTACCGGTCTCAGTCAGGTGGCCTCCTTGATGTTCAACATGATATTTCTGCTCTTAAGGCGTTTCCTGGTTCATATTGGCGTGCTCTATTCGATTCCCGGGTTGGAAAGACCAGCTGGCCTTATGGATCCGGAGTCTGGTCTAAGAAAGAGTGGGTTTTACCTGAGATATCTAGCGATGATATTGTTAGTGCATTTGAAGGGAACTCGAATCTTTTCTGGGCGGAGAGATTTGGGAAGCAGTTTTTGAATATGAATGATTTGTGGGTTAAGCATTGTGGGATCAGTCACACTGGGAGCTTCAAAGATTTAGGAATGACAGTACTGGTGAGCCAAGTGAACAGGTTGAGGAAAATGAACAAACCAGTTGTTGGGGTTGGCTGTGCTTCCACAGGTGACACCTCTGCCGCTCTATCTGCTTACTGTGCGGCTGCGGGTATTCCCTCTATTGTTTTTTTACCAGCTAACAAGATATCCATGGCCCAACTAGTGCAACCCATTGCTAATGGGGCTTTTGTTTTGAGTATTGATACTGATTTTGATGGTTGCATGCAGTTAATAAGAGAGATAACTGCTGAGTTGCCAATTTATTTAGCTAATTCATTGAATAGTTTAAGATTAGAGGGGCAAAAAACTGCTGCAATTGAGATTTTGCAGCAGTTTGATTGGGAAGTGCCTGATTGGGTTATTGTTCCTGGAGGTAATTTGGGGAATATTTATGCTTTTTATAAAGGATTTCATATGTGTAAAGAGTTGGGCCTTGTGGATAGAATTCCTAGGCTAGTTTGTGCACAGGCTGCACATGCCAATCCCCTGTTTTTGTATTACAAGTCAGGATGGAAAGAATTTAAACCTGTTAAAGCAAATAACACATTTGCATCTGCTATTCAGATTGGTGATCCTGTTTCCATTGATAGAGCTGTTTATGCTTTAAAAAATTGTAATGGGATTGTTGAGGAGGCTACTGAGGAGGAGCTAATGGATGCAATGGCTCAAGCAGATTCTACTGGGATGTTTATATGTCCCCATACAGGGGTGGCATTGACAGCATTGATTAAGCTCAGGAATAGCGGGGTTATACAGCCTACTGATCGGACCGTGGTAGTGAGTACTGCTCATGGGTTGAAGTTTACTCAGAGTAAGATTGATTATCACTCTAGTGAAATTAAAGACGTTGCTTGTAGGTTTGCTAATCCGCCAGTAAGTGTTAAGGCTGATTTTGGGTCAGTAATGGATGTTCTGAAGAAGAATTTGTTGAGTAAAGAATCAAAGTATTAGATAGGTCTAATACATAAATGGGCATCATGAGTTCTACTTAAGTAGCTCTAGCTCATCATTGTTCTGCATGGCAGGGTTGTCATTTAATGATTTTTAGTATTAGATGTTTCTTCATTCATAGGATATGGAATTTGCCTTCTTCTGTAGTTTTGGAAAGAGGGAAACCACATTTATAGCAAAATAGCTATATTTGGAGATTGGTCAATAAAAAATAGCCATATTTGGAGGAGATTCATCACCATTAAGACTTAATGAAATTTCGTTGAGCAATTTTGCTTGAAGCAATTATTTACTTCATGAATTTTCAAGTTCATCCTTTTGCAATACTAGGAATCATGCTTGCATTATTATGCATGTATTTGTTAATAGAAAGAGTCAATGCTTATAGTTTAAACAATATATGCTTATTAGAACTTAATCATCACCAAGTTTTTAGAACTAAGAGTTTTTCAAATTGCTGCAGAAACAAGTACAATTTGTCATCCACATATTTACTTTGTTTTTTCATTGTTTTAAATGCTAGCAACCAGCAAGGTCATCTTAAAAGGCATAGTCACGACTTGGTGATAAGTGCATATTTTTTAATTCAAAATTGATTTTCTTTCCGTATCAATAGTCAAGAAAAAAGTCATCTTGAAAGGATGAGGGTAGAATAACTTAACCAATTCTGTTTTCTTGTCTGTGCTTTTTCCTTATCTCCTACTTGTACTGGATTACACAAAGGGAAGAAGATTCATGGTGTTGAGTGAGGAACATTAGTTTTGGGTTACCTATATATATTATAAATTCAATTTAAAAAGCCAATTGGCTAATAACTGATGTTAAATTATTAATCAGTCGAAGAAGGGCAAGAATTGGTGAAGATTGTGAATTTAATTTACTCATGCTGTATTTTTTTTAAAAAAATTAACTATATTTAAAACTCCCTCATGGATTTATTTTTAATTTTTAATTGACTGAACATATTAGATTGAGCCACCAGAAATTTCTAAGGTTAAATTGCATTCAAAAAATATTTCCCATTTTGACTTCTTTTAACATTTTGAGGACCCTTTTTAAAATAAAAGGATTCTTCAAAACTATTTTAAAAAATATAATTATTCATAAAAATATATTTTTTAAATATATTAAAATAATAAGATTTGCTGACAAAAAGGCCCATTATTTATTGATTTTGTTGGGTCTGGTAACACGTACGACTGTTTAGTTAGTTTAAGCAAGTTTGAAGTTATGAGGCAAAACGACCAAAGATAAAACTTGGTCGTTCGCAGGAAACACGACATGTCATTTTAAAAGGAAGAAAGCTCAGTTTTTGCAATTAGGGATGTTTCAGTTACCAATTCAGATATGGTTCCGTTCTTTGGCAATTCATTATCCTCGCCATTAGAAGAAAGAACGAAACTGATGGTTAATGGCTTTGGTAGGCAAACGATGTCATTTTATTTGTCAATGATCATCGTCAAAACTCCATATATAGCCTTTCTTCTGAATTTCGAAGGCCTTTGGAAGAAATTGGCAGAGTAAATTCATGGTGGAATTACAAAGGATGTTTGGATTTAAAGCTTTTGATATTGGCATTAGAACTTTTCCACCCGTTGCCATTGTAAATCCAATGAAGAGATGCCAAGCATCAGTTGCTAGTTTGCTACACCTAAGTAAATACAAGTCTCAACTCAACTCAACAAATCTTTAATCTCAAGTTAATTGGAGTCAGCTATATGAATTCTTCTTTTTCACTTAATACGATTTAGGATTATCTCTTCTGATAGATATAACATCATAAGATTATTTTGGACTACCTTTGATTAACTCAGTTTAGGTCTACCTCTGTCTCTCTTAGCTATATCTACTCTAACTTGTTCGATTTTTCTGACCGGCACATCGCTAGGTCTTCGTTTCACATGGTCAAACCATCTCAATCTATGCTCTCTTATCTTATTCTCAATAGGTACTACTCCTACTTTTTTTTTTTCTAATGCACTCATTGCGGATTCTATCCATCCTAGTATGATCACACATCCATCTTATTATTCTCATTTTCGTAACATGTATTTTACTCATGTGTTGTCCTTTTACTGTCCAATACTCACTACTATACATTATCGCAGGCCGTATTGTAGTGCAGTAAAACTTTCTTTTTAATTTAATTAGCATCTTTCGATCACATAGAACTCATATACCACCCTTCCACTTTATCCAACCAGCTTTAATCCTGTGATTTACATCTTCTTTACAACCTTCATCTTCTTAAAGAATAGAGCCAAGGTATTTAAAATAAGTGCTATGAGGTACTGTTATTTCGTCTAAAATAATTTTGCCTCTTTTTCTATTCTCGCTATTAAATCTATAATGTATATACTCAGTCTTGGTTCTACTTAGCTTAAAACTCTTAGATTTCAAAGTGTTTCTCCATAACTCCAACTTTTGACTTAGAGTTTCATCTATTAATACAATATTATTTGCAAATATCATACATCAAGGGATGTCATTCTGTATATGTCTTGTTAGCCCATTCATGACTAAGGCGAAAAAATAAGGGCTCAAAGCTGAACCTTGGTGTAATCTAATAGAAATGAAAAAATCCTTACTATCCCCTCCCATAGTACGGACACTAGTGATGGCTCTCTCATACATATTCTTCAAGACTTGAATATATCGTTTAGATATTTTTCTACGCTCTAGGACTCACCATAAAACTTCTCTAGGGACTCTATCATACTCCTTTTTGAAGTCAATAAAAATCATTTATAAGTCTTTCTTCATCTCTCTATGCTTTTCTATCAAATCTCTTGTAAGAAAAATAGTTTCCATAGTTGACCAACCAGGCATAAAGCCAAACTGATTTGAGGAAATACATGTATCTAATAGCAAACAGTGTTCCACAACTCTCTCCCATAATTTTATAGTGTGACTCTATACCTCTATAATTTGAGCAATTCTGAATATCTCCTTTATTTTTAAAAATAGGTATCAAATTACTTTGTCTCCATTCATTAGGTATTTTCTTCGTACTTAAGATCTTATTAAACAAAAATGTCAACCATGCAATTTTTGTATCTCCCAAATATTTTCAAACCTCAATAGATATCTCATTTGGTCCACAGACTTTACCAACTTTCATCCTCTTCAAAGCTTCTTTAACGTCCGAAAACTTAATCCGTCTAGTGTATCTCATATTTTTCTCCGGCCTAACATCTAAACCCTCAATGTTATCATTATAGTTACCATTAAAAAGTTCCTCAAAATAACTTCTCCACCATTCCTTAATATTCTCTTTTTGAACCAAAATTTTATTCTTTTTATCTTTAATGCCCTGGTTATGGACGAGCTAACCAGAAGCATACAAGACGATGTTCCTTGGTGTATGTTGTTTGCTGATGACATTATTTTAATTGATGAGACTAGTGCTGGTGTAAACCGTAAGTTGGAAGTGTGGAGAAAAACCCTCGAGGACAAGGGTTTTAAGTTAAGTAGGAGTAAAACGGAATATATGCACTGTGAGTTCAGTCTAAGGAAGAAGCAGGAACATGAGGTTAAGTTGGATGGAGTTTTGGTTCCTAAAACCAACCACTTCAAATATTTGGGTTCGGTGTTCCAGAATGATGGCCGTATAGATGAAGATGTGGCTCACAGAATACAGGTAGGGTGGTTGAAGTGGAAGGGTGCGACTGGGGTTTTATGTGATAAGAAAATACCTCTGAAAGTGAAAGGTAAATTCTATAGGACGGTTGTTAGACCTGCGATGCTCTATGGTAGTGAGTGTTGGGCACCAACGGGACAACATTTGCATAAGATGAGTGTGGCAGAAATGAGGATGCTAAGATGGATGTGTGGACATACCAGACTGGACAAAATTAAGAATGTTCATATTCGACAAAAAGTCCAAGTAGCGGACGTCGGAGATAAGGTGAGGGAAGGAAGACTTAGATGGTATGGGCATGTTTTAAGAAGACCTCCTAATGCTGCGGTTCGTAAGTGTGAGAATTTGTTGATTGAGGGGGCTAGAGGTCGTGGCAGACCTAGAACTGTGTGGAAGGAGGTGATAGCAAGAGACTTACGTGCCTTAGATCTTGATGCGGATTTGATTAATGACAGACTTGAATGGAGACGTAAAATCCGTGTCTTGGAAGGGGCCTAAGGCTGGAGTTTTTTTTTGGTGTCTTTTGAGCTTATTTTGTTGAGAATCCATACAGCCGACCCCAATTTGTTTGGGATTAAGGCTTAGTTGTTGTTGTTGTTGTTGCACTTAACTTGGTTTAAATTACGATATTTCTTTTCCCTTATTTTAGTCAATTTATAGATAGCTTTTTTTCCTTCTTTTGTTCAAAGTTTCTCATACAAACTCTCTAAAAATTGTGTTCTTGCTTGACTAACTGCCTTTTTAGCATCTTTTTTTGCTTGTTTGTACTGCTCAAAAGCATCATTGTTATTACATTTGGACAAACTCTTATATCATTCCCTTTTACTTCTTACCGTTTTTTGCACTTCCTCATTCCACCACCAAGACTCCTTCAAGGAATGTCTACACCCTTTATATTCTCCAATAATCTTTCTAGCTACTCCTGTAATTGTTGTAGACATGTCTATCCACATATCATTTGATGACATACTCACATCTTTCTCTCACCCTCCAGATTTGACTAACTCATCCTTGAACAACAATTATTTTTCATCTTTTAAAGTCTACCACCTAATCTTAGAAATATTATTTCTCCTTGGCCTACTAGTCAACCTCTTAAACTTGATATCCAAAATCACTAACCTATGCTGAGTGGTCAAAGTCTCACCTAGAAAAATCTTACAATTCTTGCTTCGAGTTCGATTGGCTTTTTTTGTGAGTATGAAGTCAATAAAGTAATAAGCAAAATTTTCTTGCTTTTTATTCTTTACCTAAAACCACTGCTTGTTGTTTTGCTTTTATGCCAAACAAAACTCATGGCTAGATTGATTTTGTAAGGAAGTCAATTTTAATGCTGGCTTACTAGCTTACAAATCGCACCTGAGTTCATAAGATCAAAACATTATATTTATGATCTTCTCAGTTACTTTCTTGTTAATCGATTTAAGAGTATTTTAACTTTATAAATGCTTTTATGCAAAAGCAGTAGCCAATTCTTCTCATTAGTGTTTACTCAAATGGGTGGACTAGGCTAAATGTGTGCTCTTCAATGCATTAGGCAAAGTGATAAAAGGGAATCCGGATAAGTATTGGAGGAAAAAAAAATGGAGAAGAGACTAATCATATGTTAGCAAAAAAAGCTAAGGTCCCACATTGATCATTTATTCAATTGGGTACTATTTTTCTACATAAACCAAGATTAGAAAATTACGTTGTTTACTGTCTCTTGATAGTGAAATCCTCCTTTCCTAAATATCTCAGCAGGACCATATGTTTTCTCCTGAGTTAACATTAGAGAAAAGAAGAGGAAAAAATATGGAGCAGAAACATAACATTGAACAATTTAAAGGTTACCAAAATTTGCTATTCCTAGACGTTATGATCTTCATCTCAAACCTGACCTTTCAGTCTGCAGTTTTTCTGGTACCGTTGATATTAACATTGGCATCATTCAACCCACCAGATATATTGTCTTAAATGCTTTAGAACTCAATATCCATGACCATGAAGTCTTGTTCACAACCTCCTACAACCAAGTAAAGTATATTAGTTGTGTATCATCTTTATTATAGTATCCTTTGATTTTATTTATACTAATTTAAAGGGATTCTAATTGATTTTTTGGTTCTTGATGTTGCAGCAATATAGTCCGTGCGATGTTATCTTGGATGGTGATGATGTGATACTTGTGCTTGTATTCCATGAAACCCTCGGAGTTGGTGATGGAGTGCTGAGGATAAAGTTTTCTGGGATTCTTAATGAGCACTTGAGGGGGTTCTGTAAATGGTAGTCTTTTCCTTTCCTTGTCATTTCATGGCTATGTTGGTTCAAACAGAAATAATTATCATTCAAATTTTATTAGAATAATATATTGGTAAATGAATATATCTGAGAAGAGATTTTCACTTATTACTTGGAGACTACTTGAATCTCTTGAAATTTTTAGTGAAATATATCATGAAGGAAAATAAATAAAAATTTCGACTCAAAAGCCTCATTATTTAAGATGGGACTAGGAAGTGCTTGTTTGATTTGAGATAAATTTACAAAGAAAATAGTGGAGATTACAATATGTTTCGTCATTCATATCTGTCTCTTTCCAGCTATTAATGAACTGCTAGAATATGCATTTTGGGAACTACTCTTGAATTAAACAAAGAATTTTTTTTTCTGGGTATTTTGATTCATAGACTGATATTTGAATTTATTAGTGCTTATGTTGATGGTGAAGAGAAGAAGAATATAGCTCCACTCAATTTGAAGCAGTGGATGCTAGGAGGTGTTTTCCATGCTGGGATGAACCTGCTCTTAAGGTATTAAGACCAAGAATTTTCTCTTATAATTGAAAACATTGTATGTTTTCTTAGTTAGTGCGTGTTTCATTTACGCATGATAATACTTTCATGATAATGTTTTCATATTTGCAAATGTAATGATATAGAGCAGCTCACTAGAGTAAACTTTAAAAGTTCAAAGAAAAAAATGCTACAGTAGATAATTGATAATTTTACTTCATTATGGTGCAGAGAAGTAGTCAATAGCTTATTTTTTAATTTATTTTTGTTTAGCCTGTTGAAAATAAATGTTATGGAAAAATTTCACCTTCATGTACAAACACATTGTTTGCTTTACTGGCGATGAAGTAGCAATAAATATGATGCAATTGCTTTTTGTATTTCTATATAATTGAAGATGAGAATTGAACTGCATTGCACTTTGTTGTTGCTATTACTTGGCAGGCAACCTTCAGAATAGCCTTAGATGTGCCATTAGGGTCGACAGCATTATCCAACATGCCAATTATTGATGAAAAGTGTGATGGCGATGTTAAGATAGTTTACTTCAAGGAGTCTCCTCTCATGTCAAATTATTTGGTTGCTGTTGTCATTGGTTTATTTGATTATATCGAAGATACAACAGTTGATGGTATTAATATAAATCTGCTTCTTCTTATTTCCAAAGATGCTGGGAATCTTTTTGCTGTAAATATTTTAAATGGCTGATCCAGGAACTAAGGTCCGTGTTTACTGTCCTGTCAGTAAGAGTGATAAAGGGAAATATGCTTTAAGCATTGCTGTTAAGGCGATTGATCTATATACTAAGTTATTCATGTTATGTTTCTGATCATGAGGCATTTCTGTTTCATTCTTGAGGTTGTATAAACCAGTCAACAAAAATTAGATTTATCTAGATTTTGTTCTAAGGAAAAGAAAATTGTTAAAGGAAAAATGTGAATGAACAAGATTTCAAGAGTTCAGTGTTTGTTTATCCTGAATGGGAAATTGCACAACGTTTCCAGTATCACCCTTGAAGAACAAAATAGCTACTGAAAAGGGAAAAAAATGAATGAGTTGGATTTAAATAATTCACTCATTTGTTTATCTTCAAGAGAAACTGAACTTTATGCTAGTTTTCGGTATCATAAAAGAATAAAATTATTTTCTAAAAGCTTGCATTTGATCCCAAAGTAAACAATGCCTCTAGAAAGTCAGAGTCGGATTTTAGGATTACAAACCTTATTAAGGTGGCATTGAAGTAGATACAATAGTTAGTTTTAGCACAAAATACATGCTTTTTTAAGTTCATAAATTGTTATGCTAACTTGTTCCTGGATGTTTTCAGGTACTTCTCAATGTCTTACCCACTTCCTAAACTGGATATTGTTGCTGTCCCTGAATTTGCTGGTGGAGCTATTTAGAACTATGGTCTAATTATATACCGTGAAATGGACTTGCTGTATACAGCAGATAAAAAACAGAGAGTAAGTAATGTACCAAGTTTAGTTTTAGCTTCATAATTATTTCTTTCTCCATTTCAGTTTACATGATACAACATGTGTGGGCAAGGATGTGTTTGCATTTAGGCTTTTATTTTTCTTCGTTCTTCCTTTTCATTTCAACTCAGGAAGGCGAGTTTTTCTAGTAATAAAATTTTTGTCTTGTAGCTGACAATTGTGGTGCTGCATGAGGTGGCCCATCAATGGTTTGGGAATCTGGTAACTATGGAATGGTGGACTCATTTATGGCTCAATGAGGGCTTTGCAAAATGGGTAATTTTCAGTCTTTTAAATTTGCATCTTCTGCTCAGTGTTCATTGCACTAGGTGCAATATCGTAATTTTCATGACACTGGTTTGGGTTTTGACATCTTGCAGTCAATTCCTATCATCTGGTTTGCATGGTGATGGAAGATGGATTGTTCCAATAACATTGCTCCTTGGATCTCACAACAGAACCAAGAATATCCTGTTGCAGTCAAAAGTTGAAAGGGTGGACGCAGATGATCTTATTTCATTTTCTGAAGGCAATTCAGGCTCATTAGATGAATATAATGAAGAGAAATGTGATGAACATGTATGGGTCAAAGTTAACATTGAGCAGAGTGGCTTCTATAGGGTAAAGTATGAAGAAAAACTTTCTGCTAGACTGAGGAAAGCTGTGGAATACAATAGCTTGTCAGAAGCAGATAAATTAGGTATGTGCTAATTGCTGGACATAATTCTGCTTGAAAGATAACAATACAAGGTAGATTATTTGCTATTGCTTCCCAGTGTTTGTGGTAGGAAAGTGTCTGATCAACAATATAAACATATTATAAGTGTCTAATCAATGATTGGAGTTCAGAAGTAGAACTGGTTGCTGCAATTATATCTTTCCTCTCTGTTATCATTGCTTTGAAAAACACATGAACGAGTATCTTTTCCTGGATAGCAATATTGGCTGCATTTGATGACAGTCTATGGAATTGCACTTAATTGGATCAAACAATAGGTGTAACCATTAGCAAGTACATTATGTGGCATCTTCTCTTCCCAACATTTATAGGAACTCAAAATCAGAAAATAACATATTTCTTTTTAATATGTTTTTCAGGAATTCTGGATGATGCGTATGCTCTTTGTGAAGCTTGTGAAATACCATTATCATCTTTGCTTTCCCTGGTGGATGTATATAGAAAAGAGCTTGATTATGTTCTGGTGTCGAAGCTCATTGATGTAAGAGTGTGTGTGTGTGTGTGTATGTACATGGTTTTTTTTTAAAAAAAATAGTGAATAGTTTTTCATTTTTACTCGATGCTTGTAGCACCCTGACTGACTGACTTATTAAACAGGTCTGCTACAACATTGTGGGGATATCTGTAGATGCCTTCCTAGATTCAGTGAATGAGCTGAAAATATTTTTCATCAATCTTCTCCTATTTTCCTCTGAGTAAGTACAATTAGCATGCGTAATTAGAGCATTGAGGGAAATTGATCTTTTTGATGTTCGTTGACTAGTTAGAGGTTTATGCTCGAAATAACTGTGCCATTACTAGAGAATCCTATCTGTCAATTTTTCAAGTCTTCTTGAGGTCATTGGAATAACAATGTTCTAAACGAGTGGTTCTTCGTTATTGAGCAAAATATGAAAATAATAAGTTTTGAAGTGACACTCAGGAAGTATGTCAGCTTATCATATTGTGCAGAAAATTAGGCTGGGAATCAGAGCCTGGAGAGAGCCATTTAAATGCATTATTAAGGGGAGAAATCTATAATGCCTTGGTTACATTCGGGCATCATGAAACAAATAATAAAGCATTGCAACAATTTCAGATGCTGTTAAATGATAGAAAGACTCTGCTTCTTTCAGTTGGCATGAGAATCTTAATCTTTAGATGATTTACTCATTCTTCTATGAATCTTTTCAAATATGACAATCATACTGCCTACATTTTATGCAGACCACATACATTGCTGTAATAACAAATGCCAGTACCACAAACAGAAGTGGTTTTGAGCTCCTGTTGAAGATTTATAGGGAAGTTGATACCGTGCAGGAGAAGGAACGAATTTTAAGTAAGTGTTAACATCATCCAAAGTAAAATTAATGTTCATTATAAGCAAAACTATGTATAAATTATGTAGTATTTTTTAACATCTGGATAGCATCTTGTCCAGACCAAGAAATAGTACTAGAAACTTTAAACTTTTTGGTATCTGATGAGGTATTGAACAATGTTGACTGAATTTTGGTGATGGTCCAAACTTTCTTTCCCAGTAAATGGATACTTAGTTTGCCCCAACATCATTCAGGTTCGAGATCAGGACATCGTCTATGGACTTCCTGGAATAAGTTTAGAGGGCCGCGAAATTGCTTGGCGATGGTTGAAGGTATTCAGAAAATAATGAAAACACAAAAAATTGCTGATTATGAAGTCCATTAACTTTAAAAAAGTTTATCTATCTTGTCTGTAAATGTAGGAGAATTGGGATAGAATCTTGAGCAAATATGGTGATGCACTGCTAATTACTCATTTCATTAGAGACATCATCTCTCCAGTAAGTAATTTTTTGCCTACATATGAATCTATTTCCAATGCCTATACTATCCTTAGAAAAAAGTTCTGATAGCTACAGTATGCTTGAAAGTCAGACCAAAAATCTGTCTGAAGAGTAGTATTATTTGCATGTACAAAGGTATATCTGCTCGTGCACAGTCCCTGCATATTTATCCCTGCTCAGCAAGTTATTTATCGAATTCTTTAGTTCCATCAAGAAAAGAAGGCGACAAGCTTTAGTCACAGTCAATTCAGCATATAATTGAGAAGCATTGAGATGATTAAATGAGAATATTTTACTTATTAAGGGCATCTCTCTCCTAATTACTACATTGACAAATTGGGAGTTATTTAATCTTTGGTGAAATTCTATAACAAAAGGGCATCTTTAGCACAGGCTAATGATGTACTAAAGATGCCTTATTGGAATTCGTCAAAGTTTAGTGGAAAAAAGTTCTTTTATTGATTTGGCTGGTGCCTGCATTTATCAATGGCTAATAAACTTGTCATCCCTTTGTGTTACTACTTGACCGATTAACTTGATCATGCAGTTCTGCAGCACTGAGAAAGCTGATGAAATGGAAAATTTTTTTGCAAGTCGACCGAATCCTTCCATTGCCATGAATCTGAAGCAAAGCATAGAGAAAGTGAGAATCAAGGCAAGATGGATACAAAGCATAAAGCAAGATGATTCCCTTCAGGAACTAGCCAAACAATTGGCTTGGAAAAGATGATGGCTCCTAGCCTCCTACTGTCTTGAAAATGCTTGACAATTGCATCTAGAATTCAAACAATTCAAACAAGTATGCACGCCAGGCATTGGCTACTAACAAAAGCAGCTTCTTTAGATAATAAATTCAGGAATAATTCTCCCTTTACCGATGTAAAGTCCAAACAAGTATGTCAAACTATAAACATTATAATCACACCATTAAAACTATACACAAATTTAAGCCTCTCCACCATTTGCTCTGAAGCCACCAATATGAATAAAGGTAAATGCAGTTGATGACTATATTAATAATCAACTATTATAAGCAATTAAAAATAAGTAGAGTTTTAGTTGCGTTTGTTTATTATTAGGTGGGTATGTTTATTATTGTACTTCTAGTTAAAATCTAAAGGAAAACATTGATTAAATCAAATTTCTCATTTATGAATGACAACTTATTTTTATTTAATAATTCGTTCTATAAAAATTGCCCACTGTATTATTTTAGAATGTTTCAAAAAGTAAAATAGAATATATTTAATATTTTTTTATTTTACTTTTTAAAAAATTTATACTTTAAATAAAAAATTAATGATAGTTTGAATTATTTTTAAGGTAAAAGAAATATATGAATAAAGGTAAAAAAGATTAATGATAGTTTGAATTATTTTTAAGGTAAAATAAATATATAAATAAAGGTAAAAAAGAGAAATATAAAAATTATTAAAGTATTAATTATATTTTTTAAAAATTTATAAAAAAAAAATAGACAATCTTTGTGGAATGAAAAAAATATATAAATACAAATTTAACTCACTATCTAATGCAATAATTTATTGTTTATATATAGATATAGACACGCTGTTTAAATGTATCTTTTTATATTTCTTATAAACTTGTGAAATTAAATATATATAGTTATCATTTTTATTAGATTTTAATTGATTTATTATTTTTATTTTTATGATAAGAATCACTTTTTTGATACTTTTAAAAATTAATTATTAAAATTAGAGGGCTCATTTTTATATTAACTGGATTATATGTTTATGTTTAATAAATGTGTAATTTAACAATTAAATGTAAGAAAAAAAACACTATGCAACCAGCTCCTTTAATTATATATATATATATATGGATTGCGAAAAACTAAAAATTTTCTGAATTTCTATTGGCTAGTGTTTTTTTTTTCCTGAGCGCAATCTAATTGTTTATTTAAAAAATAAAAAACGTGTATGTTTAAATTTTCATAAAGCTAGAGATATTGCTACATGAATAAATTTCACTTGTCTCTCTGCAAGATCAACTCAAAATAAATCAACAAATCCTCACTCAAAAAAACAAAAATAAATAAAATAATATATATTAAAAACTAGTTTGGATCTTCCTTTTCAACAGGATCAGGACCTGGGGGGCAAAGATTTGATCTTCCTTTGACAGAATTAATCTTTTCCAGCTTCAAACCAGCTCTGAATCTTGCAATAAAGTTCTCTGCCTTGGTGTTGACATCGGGACTCGGACAAAACAATGGCATTGTTGACGATGACGACGAATCACCTTCCTTTCTTGCCACGGGAGTCATTGATTCTTTATCTGATGGCTCTTCACTATCCAAATCCGGTGATCCACTGCGGGAACTGTTAAAACTTGCCACTCTAACATAATCACCGTCTCTCACAAACTTCCAAGACCGCATTTTGAACGGTGGTGGAGGCGGCGGCGGCGGTATTGGAATTAGAGGTGATGCATTCCCACTTTCTACATTCTCTTCCACTCTGCTGAAATTATTCGCCGCCATTGTTTTAACTGCTTTGGGTGGATGATGGGTTGTTACTTCAGCTACTTGGGCAGTGGTTCTTGATGCTCGCGATTCTACATGGGTTTGAGAAGATGAAATTTTCGCCGGCGGAGGTGGCGGCGGAGGCGGTGGTGGAGCTGAATGTTGTATTTTCTTGGATTTGCCCTTTTTAGTAGAAGAGAAAAGATTTTGGAAGAAATGGGGTGGTGGAGGTGGCGGCGGGGGAGGTATAAAGGATAGAGTTGAAGGTTCAAGGTTGAATAAGCTTTCAAGATTTTCAACACTCTTTTGCCTCTGTTTCTTTTTCTTCCTTCTCAGTGCAGTCAATAAATTTTCTTTACCTCTCTTTTTGTGTGGTAGTGATGGAGGCGGCGGCGGCGTAGGTGGAGAAGGTGGTGCTGGTGGTATGTAGAATTTCTTTTCTTCTAAATATTTTTCTTCTTCTATTCTCTTTCCATGTTCAAGATCTTGATAATTTCTCTTCACCTTTCTTCTCACAGCCTTAAGTGGAGGAACTTGAGTAGGCAGTGGTGGCCCTGGCGCTGGCGGCGGCGATGATGATGGTGGTGGTACATAGAATTTGTCGCCATCCGAATCTTTCTCTTCTTCTCTTCTTTTTTCATGCCCAAGATCTTGGTATGTTCCCTTCGCTTTTCTTCTCACAGCCTTAGATGGCGGAAGTTGAGGAGACAGTAGTGGTGGTGCTAGCGAAGGTGATGGAGGTGGAGGAGGAGAAGAAGCTGCTGGTGGTGGTGGTGATGGGGTGTAAACAACTTCCTTATCTTTAGAACTCGGATCTTCTACTTCTTCCAACTGCTTTTTAGTTTCTTGATTTTCTTGCTGCAACAATGGCCGATAATGTTGAAACTGATCTGAAGAGCTTGAAAAAGGGTAGCTGTTCTTAATATGAGTATCATCATAAAATCGCCACCGTTCATCATTGCTGGAAAAAGATTCTTGCCGGAGATCTGGGTATGAACTGAAACTCCTTAATCTTGACAAAGTATTATAAGCCGTCCGATTCTGATACTCATGATCATGATCATCCCATCTACGGTATGATCTTTGAACATCTCCATGTTGTATATTTGATATGCTTTGATAATTTGTACTTTCATTATTGCTATTATTATCATTATTTGTGCTGTTTTTACTAAGAAATCCACAAATGATAGCAAAGATGACTAAAACAAGATTAAGAGAATCCCAACTTTTCTTAATCAAATTTGGTTTAAAAATTTGTGAAGTAAAAGAAACAAATGAAGGGATGATAATGAAAACAAAAACAAAAGCTATGACTAATAAGATAACAAGAATAACACCGGAATTAAGAAAGATAGAGGAGGCTTGACGGCAGAGACTGCGACGGCGATCGGTGGTTTGGAGCCAGAAAAATGGTGAATTGTCTACCTCTTCTTCCATTTTTTGATGGTTTTTTGGTATTTTTTTTCTTCTTTTTCAGAGAAAGATGAAAAAAAGGAGTTGAGCTTTTAGAAAAGACTTCGGCTTATGCTTTGTTTATGACTTTTTTTTTCCTTAGCTGTTTTGCACTTTTTGTATGCCTTGCTTGCTTAATATAAGGAAAGCATAAGATAAGATATATACATCCATATATATTTATATTTTCTTTAGTAAGATAAGATACATTTAATAAAGATGTAAATGTAGGATGATGATTTTTTATGTAAAAAAAATTTTGGATTTCTCTTTATTTATATTATTATTAATTATCTACTTTTTTTAAACCATTATTAATTATCTACCTAAAAAACGAAAAAATAAGCTATTCAATATTTCCTATTTTAGTGTTTATTTTCTATTTTAATATTTTAACATTAATAAATATTTATAAATGAGTTGTTTTAATAGTGATTGGAAATAAAAAACGCTAATAAAAATAAATCATTTGCACGTATTCATTAAAAATAAAAACATTAAATTGAATAAATAATGAAATATAAAAATAACAAATAATTTGATTATGATTGAAATAAAAAGAAATATTAATTGGTATAAATTATTTGCAAGTATTTATTAAAATTGAAATATTGAATTAAATAAAAAAATTGAGATGGTAAAATAAAAAAATATTAAAAATTTAGACATTAATTTAATATTATATATGTGTCAAATAGGCAGGAAATAGAAGGTAATATTGTCACATGGGGGCTGTCACTTTAGGAATGACAGCTAAAACATGCCATAATAGTCCATGGAAGTGCACAGAGGCAGCTGTACATATATATATATATATATATACATACGTGTGTGTGCGCGCGCGCGCTTATATATATAAATTCCAAGGCAACAAAGCTATAGCTTTGAATTTTGTTAAAAAAAGAAAAATAAAAAGCTATAGCTTTGAATAATATTGGCATACAGAAGACTTGAAGCTTATTGTATTTTAAAATAAGATATATGTAATTCATATTCAATTTAAAAAAAAATTATTATTATTATGGGAATCACGACTCTTGTGAGTTGTGAAGATGGGCATATATGCATTCATGAACAAATCACATTTATAATAAGCAATCTTTCTTCATTTTCTATTATTATTCATAATTTGGTTTTTTCACATACAAAATATATATATATATATATCAATAATGCTTGTGGGATTTAATTGAATTTTGAAGCTATTCAAGAGCTCATGATTGCCTTTTGTCTCTTCGTTTTAAAGTTACCATGATACAAACATAGTCTTAGCATTATTCAAAAAATAATAATAAAATAACATGTATAGTAAAATTTTAATTTTTTTTATCAAATTAATAAGTATTTTTTATGCATAATAATTAAAAATAATTTATTTTATTAAAAATTAAAAATTTATATATATTTTTCTATTATATATTAATTTTAGTATGAGATATATTATTAAATATTTTTTAATTAATAATATTAAATATAAATATAATAAATTTTTTACATATTAATTAATTCTTAAAATGATAAATAAATTATAATTTAAAATAAATATAAAAATAAATTGTGTCTATATTTAGGATAAAAAAATATTAAATATAATAATGAAATTGTGGTTTGATAATTAAAAGTATTATTATTTTTGTTTAGATTTTGAGTTTGATTTTTTGTATTTTTATCTCAATATATAATTAATAAAAAATATTAATTTTTAATTTTTTTTAAATTAAAGAAATTAATAATAAGAATAGCCGTACATTTATTCAATTTAATTATTTCAAAGAACATTATGTATATATATATATAAGAAAGCTGTAAAATTAATTGGAAATAATTTAAAAAATGGATTATCACCGAATTTAGGTGAAGAAGTCATAAAGTACACGTAAGCCAAATAATTTTGAGTGACGTCTTTGTACTACAAAAATAAAAATAAATGGATAGCCCGGCATTTACAACACAATTAAAAAGCAGAAAACAGACAAAATAAAAGTAGCTTTTAATTTTTTAAGTTTTTATATAAATAACAAGAAATTTAAGACGAAGCCGCGTCTTTTATTTGTTTTTAAGTAAATTATTATTATTATTCTCATTTTTTTAAATATAGTAGTAATTTATAAGATTTTGACTTGTTGATGTATGACACTAATTAAAGCATTTTTAAAATCAAAAGATTACATATTTGAATTACAATTAAAATAATCAATAAAAATATATTTTATAATTAATTAATCATATTTATAGGGTAAGAAATCTCATATTTTTGTTTACTTTTCTAAAAAAAATTTTTACCAAACATTGTGAATGTGAGGTCATCGTTGTTAATGAGAATCTTTCATTAGTATAAATATTAGCAATTATTAATATCTTTTAATAACAAAAAATCGTTGTTAAATATATTATTAATAACAAAAAATCGTTGTTAAATATATTATTAATAAGGAGAAAATTGGCCTCTAATATTATTAATAAAAATAGGTTAAATAATTATAAAATTTTTGAGATTTTATATATTACACTAATCAGTTTTTTTATTTTAAATATTTAATTTTTGTATTTTTCTGTTTTTAAAAAATTAAACTGTTTAGTCATTCTATTAATATTTTCATCCTAAAAATATTAGATAACTACTTTGATATTATAAAATAATTTATTTGCTCTTTCTTTATATATATATATTATTATTTATTAAGTCATGTTTATTTTTAATTTTCTTTTTATTTTTTATACATAATTTATTTTAATTTTATAAATATTATTAAAAAATAATTTTAAATAATACGATTAATATCTTTTATTATTTTGTAGACAATATATATATATATTATTTATTTTAATTTTATAGATATTATTAAAAAATAATTTTAAATAATATAAATAATATCTTTTATTATTTTACAGACGATCTATATATAAAATAAAATTTAAAATAAAATAAACTTAATAAATAACAAAGATAAATATATATAAAAGAAAAACAAATAAGTTATTTTATAATATCAAAGTAGTTGACTAATAATTTTAAGATGAAAATATTGATAAAAGGACTAAATAGTTTAATTTTTAAAAATATAAAAATGTAAAAATTAGATATTAAAAATACAGAAAATGACTAGTATAATTTATAAAATTTTAAAAATTTCATAATTATTCAACAATAAAAATATAATTATTACTAGACTATGCATAGCTGTACATTTATTATTAATATTTTATTTTTAGACATACAATAAAATTTTATTTTATTTTTATTAAAAAACAGAAAATAATTTTTCTAAAGTAACCCAATATTATCTTGATCAAATAAATAATAATATATTATACCTTAATATTAATTTTATAACATTTTTTAATAAATTCACGTCTAAATTAAAATAAAAAAAAAAGTTTCTTGGCCTTGCTTTTGGTGCAAGCATACAAACTCTTCAGACACGCTTTTTTACAACAGCCGTTATGCCTCTTTTTTTTTTTTTTTTGGTTCATAACGAAATTGGTTGTTCATTTTACATTTAACCAATACAAGTTGCAATTTTATTTTTATACAATCGATGTGAATATTTTTTGTAAACTAGAAAATTTAGACGTATAAACAAGAAAAATTGACATTATTTATTTAATAGATATATACATATATAAATAAAAATTATTTTAATTAATTTCTAAATATGATAAAAATATTTTTTTATTAAATGAAATTTTTAAATTTTATTTTAAATTTTTTTATAAATAATATGTGATAGAATATTTACAAAAAATAAAAATTTAAAATATAGAGTTAAATTGGCTTCTTAAACGTGTATAAAATTTTAAATATAATGCTAAATTCATTCCCTATTTTACATTTAAATAATAAAAAATACATGAAAGTCTTATTTTTTTATTGATTTTTTATTACAAGAATTTGAGAAATATAAATAATGATAATGGAGACAAATTTGAATATTAGCAAATGAGTAGGTATTTGGTAATTTCAAAGCTAACAAATCCATTTTTATAATAATAATAATAATAATAATAATAATAATAATAATAATAATAATAATAATAATAATATAATCACGTGTTAATTTTGCCTAAACCCATAAATATCTAGCTTAATACTGAAAGTTAAATATGTTTTTATATTCAACGTGCATGATAACACGTCTATATAGTCAATAAACAATAAAATATTAATGATTCTACTTCATAATTTTAAAAGACTTGTATTTCATCATAATAATTATTATATTCTCAAATAATAAATTAAAATTCCTATTTTTCTCCAGTACCATTCAATTTTTAAATTAATTTATTCATTCAAAATAATCATTTTGCAATTATGCGTCCTTTAATAAATTACTTAAAATTAAAATAAATATAATTTTATTTCAACAAAAAAAAATAAGATGATTTGATATGCTTCTGAGTTATGGAATATAAAATCAGATCATTTGGCTACAATAAATGAGAATAAAGAACTTGACTCTCACGCCCTGCAAAATGAATTATCCATGTTCATATAGAAATACAAAAAGAAAACAGATAAAAGCCATTTCTCTACATTTTCACATCAAATCATTTGAATGGACTGCAATCTAAACTTGCTGCTCAAAATTCAATGGAAGCCTCACTGAATTTTTACACTGACAATTGACATAAGTTGTCTTAAATGATAGACATCCATAAGAGGAAAGTTTGACAATTCATGAAAGGAAAATACATAATTCATGAAATTAACTAAGATCCAATCATTCGTCGAATCATGAATCACCGATTGATTCTCAATTAGTGAAGAAAATTACAGACTGACTGACCAATCTTTTTCAAAACCCATACTCAGCCTATGGAGAAGTCTCAAGAAGAAAATTTGCATAGATCGCATCAGAAACATCATCTTCATTCCATTGTCAATTTACTAAATAATACTGGCAATGAATATAAAATGGTTGCTTCCAGAAATCTGTCCCTTAAGAAGTTACCTACTTCGTTTCATTTCCTAAACAAGAACTATGCTGCATATGTTGTTATCCTCATCATATAGCATCACACAAACGGACTCTATCTTACTTCAGGGATTTTGGGACAAGAGAAATCAATCACTCAACTTCATACATTTACATATTTCCATTAGATGGATAGTTAACTGTTGTTTTTTCCTCTAAAAGTTCTGCATAGTCAATATACAACACGGACAAGGTGTTTAGTAAATGCTAAAATATTCGGGATTTTGATAGCGCTGATTCTCTTTTCCTTCCATACCTGGACAATGAATGTCTTAGTCACAGTCTACTTAGCATCACTGTGTCAGACAGTTGCAAAGGTGAAACTTTGGCGGCAAGGATTACAACAAAACTACAAGCAGAGCGATCACAACAGCTATCGTGCATATTGTAGCCTGCAACAGTAGATTAACATCTTGAATCAATGAAAGAGGAAAAGACAGATACAGAGGATGTAAATTCATCACAATTATGTCAAATTAGAAATACATAACGTCCTAATATTTTGGTGAGCAAACATTACAATAGCGGTGCCCTATTAATTTGAGACTTTTAATCTCTCAAGAAGTACTTCTCCATAACATAGTGTTCGAGTCAATACTTGCAAGAAGTAGAATCTGAATTGCAAGCATGTTTTTCCATAAGAATTAACTGGTCATAACAACCTGTGTATCTTGCAAGTATATGATACTATTAGAGTTGGGCCTAACTCATACTGAAAATCCGAGTTGACAATACGAGGATTGCACATTCTTATATGTGACTGGAGCTTTGGCTTCCTTACCGATGTGGAATCATTATCTCCAACATCCCCCCTCAAGTGCAACCGGGGCCCGACTCGGTTGACACTTGCTACCACGAGCCCATTTACCACGTTGGGCAGATCGGCTGGCATAATCCATCAGCTTCGGTCTTGTGGAGGTTCGGCCCAGGATCTAGCCCGTTTGAGCATAAATGCTCTGATGCCATATTAGAGTTGGACCTAACTCATACTGAAAACCCGAGTTGACAGTATGAGGATTGCACATCCTTATATGTGACTGAAGCTTTGGCTTCCTTACCGATGTGGAATCATTATCTCCAACAGATACTACAGTTAAAAACAAAATTTTCTTTCATTCAGCATATTATGATGAAGTTAAGCTAAGAATTTTAAAGAGTAAAGGAGCAAACTCCTACTGTTTCAGCCCAAAGAGTATTAAGTTTCCCAAAAAACTGGTTTCATAAGCTAAAAATTATAATGAGACTACCAGTTAGTTTTCAATGTAGAAGTAATTTCAATACATCTTATGCTAACCAAAAAATATTAAGATTTTTATTGTTGTTTCTTTCACATCACATTGGTGTTGACAGAATGACATGTTAGACAACAAAATACATAAGCAGCATGATTGTGCTCATATTGATGTTCTAACAAGTTGGGGAACAAAAAGGGGGGAAAAACTAATGTTAACACTCACAGCTATTGCACAGGCAGCTAGCCCTGATCGTTCCCTTGGATCCTTATGATAGTACTCCCCAAAGTAGAGAAATGTAGCAAAGTACCACATCAATGGAGACACAAATCCAAGCAGGAGTCTGTAGAAAGGAAGACAAATTAACAATTGAGGAAGAACAAACAGACGGAGAAGTGAGGGAAGAGCAGTGTCGGAACTAGGACAGAGATGAAGGGGGGCAAAATTTTCAAGCAAAAGAAATTACAGATGAATTTATATTCAATTTTATTTTTATATTAAATAATTAAATGATGAAATTTTTATTATTTTTATTTCAATATATAAATACTATAAATTATATAAATATAAAATTAATTATAGTTTTACATTATATAAATATCAGTATATTGATTATATATATATATAAATACACATACTTTTTTTATAAAAAATATATAAATATATATATATATATGAATATGTACATAGGAGCTAGGGGGGGGGGGGGAATGAACCCCCCATGCCCTCCCTTGGTTCCATCCCTGGGGAAGAGGGAGAGAGAGGTGAACAAGTCAGTAAAACTCACGAAAACCATCCAATTCCACAGGCAAAACAAAAATTCCCAACTGGGGTTCCTCTGCATCTCTAATCAGAATATACTCTTGCCTGTTATCCACAGCATCAGTTGAGTGCCCAGTGTTCACCAATTATAAAAGTTACTATTACTTTAGATCAAGTGGAAAGCCATTTCCCAACACGATCAAGGGTCTATATGGTAGTTTCAACATGAAAGTAAAACTCTGTGGTTCAAGCAACAGTCAAGTGAGACTTGGAATAACAAATAGGTGGAAACATTTTGGAACCATAATAAAGCACACAAAATCTCAGTATATGATGTCAATACTCCATTTCAAATTAATACATTTATGTAATAACATACAATTGATAGACACCATCAGCCAAGCCTCACAATCATGAGTTAATAATAATATCTTCACCATGCAATGTTTACTGTGATTCCTTGATTAACAGCGAAACTGAAAGACAATACATTAACTTTGAGGTATTAGAACAAACATTATGCCAAAATGTTGTCTCCTTTGGACATGAAAGACTGGTTACTGTACCAGCTCCAAACAAAATCCCTGTGCAAATGATGACATTTCAGACTCTGCATACCATACAACTAAATTAAAATGAGATACCATATCCATGGAAAGCACAAAATTTCCAAAAAGAAAAAGTTATCTATTCAAGTTGTTTATTTCTATTGAATTTTCTCCTCCCAGCTGTCAGGTCAGAGCTGACCTGATTAAGAAGAACAAAAGAAATTCAGAAAATGGATGAATTTCAAACAAAAATGTGTATCACTAGTTTTGCCAGAGTAGGCAGCCAACCCGATAAATGAATAATGTTGGTTGAGCATGCATCTTTAACGTTAGATGGAATATTCATTGCATATACAAAAAAAAAACAGAATTAAAAAACTAGCCATTTAAAATAATATCAATATGCCTAAATTAAGAGTGTAATCCACCACCTCCAAACACCCCTAACACCCTCCTGCCCCAGTCACACCTAAAACACGTCAATTCAACCAAAAAACCAACCTATAGAGGTCACAAACTTATGTAAAAAAAATTAAAAAATTGCTGACTAGCCCTATGAAATATTGATTTCCTAAACAATTCTTCAAAGTATGAAGTAATCTCCATATTTTTTTTCTAAAAATAAAATATGTCTCATTTATTTTAATTTTTAAACAGAAATCAAAGTTTACAAACATGTCATAACTTTTCATAACTTGCCCTGACTCATATCAAATAATTTATAATTAGCATTGAAAATCATCTATCATATAATCTAAGATAATCTACATACTTTTATATTTAAATAAAATTTATCATATTTATTTTAACTTTTAAAGAAAAAAAATACTAAAAAACTGCACTAACTCGCCATAACTTGACATAACTCACATCAAATCGCTTCTAACTGTAATAAAAAAATCTTTATTATACCTCTAAAATAATTTGCATATTTTTTTTCTGAAAATAAAATATGTCTCATTTATTTTAATTTTTAAAAAGGACAAAAAAATTTACAGACATGCTTTAACTCCATTTAACTTACCATAACTCATATCAAATTACTTTCAATCGGCATTGCAAATCATCTATCATATAATCTAAGATAATCTGCATAGTTTTATATTTAAATAAAATCTATCATTTTTATTTTTATTTTTAAAGAAAAAATACTAAAATAAATGTCCTAACTCGTTATAACTTATCATAAGTCACATCAAATTACTTTTAACTAGCATCAAAAAATCTTTATTATACCTCTAAAATAATTTGCACACTTTTATCTAAAAATAAAATGTCTCATTTATTTTGATTTTTAAAAAGAAAAAAAATTTATAGACATGTCTTAACTTCCTAACTTGTCCTAATTCATATCAAATTATTTTTAATGAACATTAAAAATTATCTATCATATAATCTAAGATAATCTGCATACTTTTATATTTAAATAAAATCTGTCAGATTTATTTTAATTTTTTTAGAAAAAAAAGGTTAAAAGAATTGTCATAACTCGTCATAACTTGCCCTAACTGATATCAAATCGTTTTCAACTGGCATAAAAAAAATTTCCATTATATCTCTAAAATAATTTTCATATTTTTGTCTAAAAATAAAATATATCTTATTTATTTTTATTTTTAAAGAAAAAAATTTACAAACATACCATAACTTCCTCTAACTTGTTTTAACTCATATTAAATTACTTTTAATTTGCATTAAAAATTATTCATTATATAATCTAAGATAATATACATAGTTTTATATTTAAATATAATCTGTAAGATTTATTTTAATTTAAAAAAAAAAGCTAAAAGAATTGCTATAACTCGTCATAATTTGTCATAACTCACATAAAATCGCTTCTAACTGGCATAAAAAATATCTTTTATACCTCTAAGATAATTTGTATAATTTTGTTTGAAAATCAAATATTTCTCATTTATTTTCATTTTTAAAGAGAAAAAAAAATTTACAAACATGCCCTAGCTACCTCTAACTTGCCCTAACTCACATTAAATTACTTTTAATTAGCATTAAAAATTATCCATTATACAACCTAAGTCAATTTACATACTTTTATATTTAAATAAATCTGTTAAATTTATTTTAATTTTAAAAAAAATATTAAAAATATTGTTCTAACTTGTCATAACTTACTTTAACTCATATCAAATCGCTTCTAGCTGGCATCAAAAAATATTCATTATAGCTCTAAGATAATCTGCAAATATTTCTCTAAAAATAAAATATGTCTTATTTATTTAAATTTTCAAAAAAAACTTATAAACATATCCTAACTACCCCTAACTTGTCCTAACTCATATCAAATTACTTCTAATTGACAATAAAAATTATCCATTATATAATCTAAGATAATTTGTATGCTTTTATATTTAAACAGAATCTGTCAATTTATTTTAAGTTTAAAAAAATGCTAAAACAGCTGTCCTAACTCGTCATAATTTACCCTTACTCACATCAAATTGCTTTTAACTGGTATTATTTTACTTCTAATTAAAATTTTGAGATATCCATACTAGAATGGGTAAGATACTTAATAATAATTTGTCATTCTTAAATTGTATTGATTATGATATGAATATTGAATTTCTATTATATTAACATATTAGATCGTGAGATGTTTGTTACTCAATTCATTGAACTCTTCATGTCTCTATATTGTGATATCTAGCAATGCAATCAGAAAAATATGAAGCAAATGAAATACACCGGTACATAATATTTATGGTATCCTATAGTATAAAAACATTAATTTATATTACATTGATGATGAGACGTGAACAACTTACTATATTGTATAAATAAATAGTATATGATGTAGATGTATATACATATACAAGGTGTAATTATGTATATTTTAAATATTTGAACTAAATTTACATTGTCTTTTCAATTGTAAATTGTTAGTATTTCAAGTTATTACAAATGGTTTAATTTAATATTATTTTGGCGTAATTCAAAAATACCTAAACTTTACCTAACTTGTCATAACTCCATTTGTATGTACTCTAACATGCCTAAACTCAATCTGATCAACACATCCGTCTCATTGTTATTTCACTTTTAAATTTTAGTGAAGATAATAAATAAACAGTATCTATAAGTTAAGACAAGTTAAAAATGACATAACTCTACATTTATGTATAAACATGAAACAAGTCATAAAATCAGTCATAATAAAAAAATTATTAGCCAATAATATAAATTATATGATATATATTCACTACAATTATACAACAATATTACAATTTATAAATTACATATCAAGGACATTCTAATGTTTATTATTAATAAAAAAATACAATATTTTATTTCTGAATAGTCTAAGTACTTATAGATTATGAAGCATTATGAAGTGATATTGGATTCTGATATGTGAATCTATTACGGCCTCGTTTTCAACAACGTCTATATAGCTTATCTCATTTTACTAACATGTTGCATCTGTTATCAAAAGCAGTAGTAAAATTATTACTAAAGTTAAAATAAATTAGACAAATTTTATTAAAAATATTTTATTTTTCAAATAAAAGAATGTAGATAATCTTAGAAATTATAATAGATAATTTTTTTATACTAGTTAGAAGTAATTTGATGTAATTTATGGCAAGCTATGATGAGTTATGACAGTTTTTTAGTTTTTTTCTTTAAAATTAAAATAAATTAGATATATTTTATAGATAAAAGTATGCAGATTATCTTAGAAGTGTAATGAATATTTTTTGATGCCATTTAGAAGTAATTTGGTGTGAGTTATGATAAATTATGACGAATTATGATATTTCTTTTAGCTTTTTTACCTTTAAAAATTAAAATAAATATGACAGATTATATTTAAATATAAAAGTATATAGATTATTTTAGATTATATAATGGATAATTTTCAATGCTACTTAGAAGTAATTTGATATGAGTTATGACAAGTTATGAAAAGTTAGAGCATATCTGTAAACTTTTTTTTCTTTTTAAATATTAAAATAAATGAGACATATTTTATTTTCAGACAAAAATATATAAATTATTTTAGAGGTATAATAAATTTTTTTTATACCAGTTAGAAGCAATTTGATGTCAATTATAGCGAGTTAAGATAGTTCTTTTAGTATTTTTTCTTTAAAAATCAAAATAAATTTGATAAATTTTGTTCAAATATAAAATTATGCAGTTTGTCTTAGATTATATAATGAATATTTTTAACACTAATTAGAAGTAATTTGATATGAGTTAGAGTGAATTAGAAAAAGTTAAGGCATATTTGTAAACTTTTTTCTCTTTAAAAATCAAAATAAATGAGACATATTTTATTTTTAAACAAAAATATGCATGTTTTTTTAGATGTATAGTGAGGATTTTTTTTATTGCGAGTTAAAAGTGATTTGATATCAGTCAGGGTAAGTTATGGCGAGTTAGGATAAGTATTTTAGCATTTTTTCTTTAAAAATTAAAATAAATATGACAGATTTTATTTAAATATAAAAATATGCAGATTATTTTAGATTATATGATAAATGATTTTTAATGCTAATTAGAAGTTATTTAATATGAGTTAGGGTAAGTTAGAGGTAGTTAGAGCTAATACTTTTTAACTTATATTACTTGCCTTAATTATCCCTAATAATCCTTAACTATACATTATAATATAATAACAAGCTATTAAAGTCTCAATAATTATACAATATTACTTCAAACACAATCTAATAACCTCCATACTACTCTATTTAATTTTTTAACACTCAAAAAATAAATTGAAAGAAGAAAAGAAAAAAAAATAGAAAAGAGACAGAGATTATTATTAAACACAATAAAATTGATAAATTTTTTTATAAAATATCACAATTATATCAACTCAAATATGTATACATAGTTAAAAATATAATTTTTATTTTTTTATAGCTTGATTTGAAAAAAAAAACATATAACTTATCGATTTAATGCATCGGTGGATGTCGTATTGTAAATAATAAAAAAATATAAAATTTTAATGAAAAATGAAGATAAAAATTATGAAATATTAGTAAAAGAGAAAAAAAAATTGAGAAGAAGAAGACACAGTGGGGCTACGACAATTCAAAATAAAAAAAGAAAAGGTTGTTTATTAGGTTTAAGAATATTTTTATAATTTTTAGGTCATCTAAGATTAAAAGGAGTCTAAAAAATTTTAAAAATTTTAATAAAAATCTATTTTTAGTGATTTTTATAATTTTAATAAAACTTCTATAATATTTAAATTTTAAATTATTAACTCACTGGATCTAAAAATATAATCCATAAATAAATAATAATGGGTAGTTGTTATTGTTTAATAAATTATGAATAGAGCCGTTAAAACATAGCTTAATGATAAATATATATCTCTATTATATAATTTATGATCGATTCTTCTCCTCTAATTATAGTACTAAAAAAATTATGAGTAAAAAATAAATGAATTAAAAAATTTAATTTATAAATTATCCTATAATAATAAACAGAACAAAAAAACGTTGCCAAACCTTGTTCACGCTTTATTGGGCTGGGCTTGATGGATATATTATATAAAAGCCCATTAAATTTGACCCGACAAATTGCGGGTCAAAATAGAACTGTTTTAGCAATCGGGTTCTTTAAAATATTTAGGGTTTTATTGTCAGCTTCTCTCTCTCTCTCCTTATATCCGTTTGGTTACTAGGAAAGTGAAGGAAAACGAAGGTAGAAGAAAAAAAGATAATACCTTGCTACGATCCATATTGAGCCACGGTTAGTTAACGTCGAAGCTATGGGTCACGAATCGCCACAAACAGTAACCAAGAAATCAAAGAAGAAGAGAAAAAGAGACAAGCAACGACCAACTACCACCCACCAGTGATGAGCCTAATGAGCAACTGCCTATCAATGTCAGCATGGAACTCATCTATGACCGTGTAGACAGAAGTGCCCCTATAGTGGGTTATTTCCCTTCTGGCTTTAAGCCGCAAAAGATTGATGACAATAACAATTTACAAGAACCAACAGTGAGATTTTATAGGAATGCTCAAAGGACCAAGATTGATAGAATCTTCAATGAGAAGAGAAGTTCAGAGAGGCTAGAACTGGTTGTGAGTGCTAATGAGTCCAATGTGGACTTTGTGGGTAAGAGCTATAAAGGTGAGGCTGTGGCTGCTCAGCTTTGCACTTATGCACTTGGGGTTCTTGATAAAAAGACTCAGACTTTGAAGATTATGCCTATTGCTGGAAATAAGGTATTTCTTCTGGAGTTGAATTTGATTGGTTTATTGTTTGTTTGATAACCATGGATGTGTAAGAGACACTAAGAACAACTGTGAATGTTATATATTATGTTTGGCTTTTGAGCTGGTAAAGTTTGGGTTTTTTTTTTCATGTTGTTTTTTATGTGCATGTTTGAATGTAATTATGTGTCTGTGGTGGATCTGTATTCTATGGTAAAATATCTTCTGGTGCTATTGTGCATGCCTTAATTTATTTTGCCAACTGGATTTTGACTTTTGTTTGTGAGTTATTTGTTACCTTATTATTATCTAGTGCTGAATATGGTGAGGAATGTAGTTAAGTGAGTGAGAAGAAGTACGGAACTTGTTTTGTGCTAGACCTCGAATGCGTTTAATTTTTTGGTAAATCCTTTGATTGTTGATTGCCAATAAGGTGAAGGTTAAAGTAGAGAATACTGATTATGATAATAGTTGGTATTGAAGTAAGTTGACTGACACATTTCTGTTAATTACCCTTTTCAATCACCTGAGCCTGTTATATTGAATTGGATTTGTTGTTTAGTCCAAATGCATTGGAGTATAGATAAGAAGTTATAAATTTTTGTTCCTCTGTTACTATTACATGACAATGTTGTTCAAGAAACTAAATTTTGCAAAACTGAATAAGGATTGAGTTAAAATTTTGGACTTAAGTGCCCTCTCCCCTTCCCCCATGTTCTTTGTTTTTTCTGCCTTTCTTTTGTATATTGATTATATGCCAATGGACTCTAATGGGGCTCTGGTTGTGATTATATATATTTAGATTGGAACCAAATGTTCGAGGGTTAGACACTGCTGATGAGGAACCTTCAGTTTTGGAAAATGAGGAGCTTTCTGAAGGAAACAAGGCAGATAAGATGAATATGCTTACTGCAACTTATGGATCAAAGAAATCCAGAAATCAGGTCTGCTAATTCTTTCTTAAGTTGTTGAAGAATGGATTTCCATTCAATTTCACGTCCTCCTTAATGGATGTTATTGATTTTGCTTGGCCAGATGTCAATAGGTTTTATAATCTTAAACTTGGCGTAATGGTAGAATATGATCCATGTGGTCAACTTTCACTAGTCTGAGAGTAAAGCTTAGTTATGTCAAGTAGATAATTTTTAACTAATGAGGCATATAATCTTTGCTGATGCCTAGACAAGAAATTATGCTAGATGTGTAAACTCAGTATATATAACCTTTATTCTCTATACAGATATTGGACTAATAATAATGCTTGTGTCAAAAGGGGATAGGTAGGAATAAACAGAAAAGATACTCTAATTGTTCGTGAACATTTATTCTTTTAATTGGTCCTGAATACTCTAATTGGTTGGCATCTTTTCATGTCGAAAGACTTTTCAGCTAACAGTGAATTCTTCACTGTGTTGCAGGCAAAAAAATTGCAGGTTCTGATGCAGGGAGATGATCCCGAGTCTCAAGGGGATTTGGCTAGGAAAATTGGTGATGTTATGGTAAACAAGGAGGCCCTTGAAAGTACCACTGCTGAGGTTGCTCGAAATATTCCACCTTATAACTCTTCTGCCACCACACCCCAAGAGGCCTATCCTTTGAACAAGATTATTTTTGAAGGAGAGTGGAATTTCCTTGATGATGTTTATAAGATTTTGCAAGCAGGGGCAGGAGTGGCAGGCAATGAATACCCAATTTTTGTTCGCAACAGAATCCATAAATTACAGGCAATTCAGGTAAGAGTGTAATTAGTGGTGGTTTTTACAGACATTTTAAATGGAATTTCACTTTTGACTGACATCGACTTCTGCTCGAAGTTTGAAATGAATGAAATAAAGGATGAAAGAGGCTATAATCTTTTTGCAATATCAGCAGAACCATTTCTTTCAGAATTTTTTGAGAACTTTTTATTAGCTTGTGTGTTGTGTTCATAAAGTTCTTACTAAATCATTGAAATACATCAATTACTTGTTGTATACGACAAAGGTTCATTCAGCAATTTTCCAATTTGATCTTTCCTAAATTGGAGGTGGAATTTATCCTTCCGAATGTTTCATACTAATTTTCCAATCTCTTTGTAATATAGATAATTTGTTTGTAGAGTTTGTTTTCCTTGATCACCTAATGCATTGAAATTTTTTTTGTACCAGCACTTGTGCAATAGTACTTCTTAGTTTCATCTTGCTTTTTTATCATTTTGCAATGTGCTTTCCTTTGATCAGTCTTTCTAGGGGAGAAGGGAGGGGAAATGGCTTAGATGCCTCTCCTTCAAGCGCTGCTTTATGAAAATATAGAATAGGTTGTACTTTTAATTCTGTCAAGTGGAAGCAAATTCGCTCAAATTTTTACAAGGATTTTATTTGTAGGATGAATCAGAGAAGAAGAAGCTCTCTCGCATTTTCTCTTACATTACTCATCTTATAAAGTTTAGAGACATGCATTCTTTAGACGGCGCATTGTCTGCAAAGAACCATAGATTTCCAAGCATGGTTCGCCAGAAATTTGTGAAGATGTATACTCCAGAATCAAGGAAGCTGCCTATTGAGAAAATCGATCTTCTCATTAGTTATGTCCTTGTGCTCGCTCTATATGCTGATAACTTCCAGACTGATCCCACAGATGTTGCCTAGGATCTAAGATTTGATCCTGTTAGTTTAAGAGTGCATTATGACAATTTGGGGTGCAAGCGTATACGTGAAAACAAACTGTACACGGTAACCCTTCCAGTTCCTCTCAAATTCCCAACAGAGCAGCAGGGGCGGCGGAGAAGACAACTGTAAATGTAGAAGAGGATGGAAGACAAGTTCTATTTTTTCAATGCTCAGATGTTTGGTAACAAATACTTCCACACCCCAAGAAAGCTCCTAATGTGGTAAAAGAATATCTGGGATGAGCAAGTTTGTGATTGGCACGAGTTCTGTGAAAAAAAAGTTCAGATTCATAGATGTATTTTTTGGCGTTGTAATGTGTTGGTAAATGCTGATTATAATCAATTATCGACTCAAAGATGTGATTATGTATTTTTGTAAGTTATTTTATGTAAACAACTCTTATTCAACAACTTTTTGATGTTTGATCATTTAGAGAAAAGAATTCGTCCTTACAATATACGAACCGTCTAAGTTTGCTTTCGAAAGAGTCAACCTTTTTTAATATCGAAGTTTAAATTTTTTGATGGTTGCAAATGAGATGCGGAGAGTAAATTAGTGAGCTCTGATTAATTAATTGTTAATGTGGATATCTTAAAAGAAGAAAGCAATCATCTTGGAAGAAAATTGTCAAATCTTGGAAAACAAAGCAGTCATTATGGGAAAAGAACTAATAGAAAACACAATGCATGGGAACATTACAAGCTACTGAGATTTATTAAATTTTCTTTTTTTATTATTGAGTTCTCTTTCTTAAAGCGATCAATCCCCGAATTTCATGGGCTACTGGAAATTTCTGAGCTTGACTAGATTCAATCTCTTAAATTCGTCTTAATTTGGTATTTCAAACAGAAACAAAAAATAGAGCATCAGGAAGGTCATTGCTGCAAAAAGCTTTTTACTTGAACAATACATTAGCCTCAAATGCACAAAATGCATATCCATGAGCGCTTCCATGAAACTTGGAAGAATTGAAACCTGCTACATTTCAGACCTATTGTTGGGGGAAACCTCACGCTGAGGAGGCAACAGGACGATATACAAAATTGAATACTGTAAACTCCCTCTACATGAAACATACCGATTATAGTTTTGGCACAGTGAATATCCAAAAACACGGGGTAATATTGCATTCGGATACGCTGGCTATAGCACACACTAGTTTTCTATCCTTGTACATACAAACATTAAGCCCATGAGAAAAAGGAATGGACCAAAATATGTATTAATTAGATGTACTTTAGCCTAATATATAGAGGTATATAAATTTAAGCTAGCTGATGAGTGAACCTTGATTAAGCTTTGCTTTTGAACTTCCTTTGAGCTTTCAAGTCCACCACAATCACTGAGATGTTGTCCTTGCTTCCTTTTTGTAGAGCCAGCATTGAAAGGTAATCTGCTGCTGCCTGAGATGCAGGATCGATTCCGTTGCCCCTTTCAGCAAGAGATGTAACTCCATTCTTTTTGTGCCACAGTAAAATTCGCTTTCGAGCCACTTCGCAGGCTTCTTCATTTGTCATGACATCCCATAACCCATCACTGGCTAAAATAAGGCATTCATCATCTCTAGCTCGAGGGACGAACATGACTTCTGGTTCTGGAATAATCCATGGTTTCAAATATCTATCGCCTGGGAGATACAGGAAAAAATGAGTAAAAGCAGAAGGCCAATGCTGAATTATTCAATGGAATAATTGATATTTAAATATGGTCAAACATGTAGTTACATCATCACCACGAATGTGCCTAAAAAGGGGCAGAAAATTGTCCTAACAAGGCAAGCCAGTAGAACCTAAAACCCATGATTCAGATTTTTCTTTTGCACATTTCTTTCTATTTTGGTATCTTTAGCAGCAATAGGATCAAGTTTTTGAAGAAACCAACTATAAACTTAGACCATAGAATTCAAAAAAGAAAAGCATAATATTGCATCAGCTTGGCCAAAATCAACATCTGTGCCAAAATGGAGTGCACCTACCAATGGATCTAGACATAGCAAGAACACCACAAACACGATGTCCATTCCACTGTATCACCTTGCCTCCAGATGCCTCAATCCTTGCATACTCATCTTCTCTATTTGGCTAGGAGCATTAAAAAGTAAAATAAATAAAGAAAGAAAAAGAAAAAGGAACTGAAACAGTTGTATGTGTTTGTGTAAAAAGCACAAGCCTTACTTTATGATCAATTGACAATGCCATTGATTCTTTTCCACGATAAAGAACTGCTCTTGAATCACCACAGTTTGCAACTATGATATGGGATGAACAGACCAAGGCAATAACCGCTGTAGATCCAACTGTTTCTGGTGCCATGGGCTCAAAAGTGGCATCAGAAACCTCTCCAAGGACTTCAACGGTGCCTTTGGTACCTTTTCCTCCAATCTCACCATCAACTTTGAGAAAGCAGCTAGTGAAGGCTTTTTCCCACTGCAACTGCTGGTTTCCCCCTATGTTTGCACTACTTAAATAATTTTTAACATTTGCAATCTCTTCAACCAAGGCACAGTGAATTCGGTCACGACAATAGTTAGCAACCTGCATTGAGATCCCTCCAAATTATGTTAAAATATCAAAAATGTGCAATATTATTGTCCTTGTGAAGATTAAAATCAAATATGCTTTAAATACAAACAAGAAAGTTATAGTTCTCCTTTGATTATTTGGAAAACATTATCATGTTGCAGATTGTGATGAAGAAGCCATTGTTGCCACAAAAAACTATTACACACACTCAATCCATAAATCTTTCACAATTTGACACCCCCATAATGCTTTCAATGCATTGCAACCACTTTGCAAATACAGTAAATCCTATGCAACAAAAGTAAAATAAGATATCCAGCTATTTAGATGTACCTGAGCACCCCCATGGCCATCATAAACACCAAAAAAATGACTTGTTAGATGGGTCAAACTCTCACTTAATCCGTCAACAACACGATCACCAATAAGCATTTTGATAGGAATCTTTGCAAACCGAGGAACAGCTGCAACCGCATCTTCCATTTCTGGTCTTTTTCCACAAATAGAAACAGAACCCCATAGAGGTACGCAATCAAGCTCAAATACACTCCGGGTAGTTCCCCTGCTGAGATTGTTCTCACTGGGCAACTTAAGAACCACTGCAGATGCCCTTAAATCAGAGCCGTCGGAGAGGTCTGCATTTGAGCTCACTGCTGCTATAAGTAGTTTGGCCGTAGGCACCTGCACCTCATCTGATGACTCTACAATGATAGCCTTAGCAATTATTTGGCTATCTTCAATTTCAGCAGATTTCGGCAAGCTTATTTCAGACCCTGCTTCCAATGCTAACAACTCCTCAGATATACTTCCATTATTATCTTCGGTAACAGACAATACTTCATCTTCATCACTTTCCTGAATCACAGCATCAGAAGGAACTGAATCCGTTGTTCCAATACCATCATCTTTGGATTCAGAAAAGGCAACTAATTCCACTCCACTTTTAGCATCATTAGATTTTTCACCGCAGGCATCAACAGCCTCATTGGACACCGCCTTAACAGGATCAGAGAACAAGCTAACAGTGTCCGTCACTAGCTTCAACCGTGTAATTTCGACATGGGTTGCAATACCTGAGCTATCACACACAGAATTTCCTAAACTAAGCGTCATTGCAACTGCTGGGGACATCTCTTCCATCAATCCACTATGAGATCAATTACCAGTTAAAAACTAAATATCCCTAATATTTTTCACACAACCCACCAATTCTCATCCTCTTCATTTCCTTTCACCATCAAACTTGGGGAAAAGCTTGCAGGTTCTAAAAATTCCTCTTCCATCCTATGACATCCCAATGACCCACCAATCTTTTTTCATCAAGGATATAATATAAAATAAAAACACATCTACACCTCCAAGGTCAAATCAAAGAAAAGGTGAGCCGTTGAGCAGGAGGAGAATAAAAGCTGGTTATCAGATCTGGTGAGGAAGAATGGATCTTACCTTCTAATTATCAGAAATTTCAAGTCTTCACAAGTAGTAATGAGTTATCCTCAAAACTCCAGAACTTATCAAATTCTTTTTCACCCTTTTTCAAGAAAAAATCAGCCACAGAATAACTAAATCCTATCCCTACCACCTACCCTTAAATACATAAAACCACAAATGATAATTAAAATCAGTCCTCCATCTGTAAACCCAAGAATAGAAAGCAGGAGTCATGAGAATTAAACAACCTTGGGAAAAAGCAAAATCAACCAGATAATCACAAGAAAACCCTAAAATATTGAAACTTTTTCCAACTAAATCTCATATTCCCTGGATCTAAGGCAACCCATCTGAGCCTCACTTGAATTATAGCTTTCCTTTACCATCTTTCAATGAAAGAATTATTCCACACACAAGAAAAACAAAAAAACACTAATGCAATATCTGGGTATGGTATTATCTGATCTTGAGCCCCTCAAATTAAGAATTAATTAGACCAAAAAGCCTCTAAAAAAATAAAAAGAAAAAAAAAGAATTGAAGGGTGCTTGCTTGCTTACCCGTTTGAAACAGAAAAGACTTAAAAGAGAAACCTGAAGCCTCAAATTAAGGTAAGTTAGGCCCTCTTCTCCCAGATATTTTCTCTTTATTTCTGGGCAAAGGAGGAAGCTTTAGAGAGAGAAAATGGTAGAGAGAGTATATAAATAAATAAATTAAGGAAAAAATAAAATAAAAAATGGCGCCTTTATTATTATTATTAATTTTTTTTTAGAAATTTTTTACCATGATGAACTCCAGGAAGAGACACGTATACATGTAATTATCTTACATCATTTGAGGCTGTCTGTGAAGAGAGACAGACAGAGGTTGCATCGGTTAAGATTAAGAATAATGCTTACAACTTTCCCGTGGATTTTTCATGAGCCAAACTTTGAGGAAAGACACGTGTCCTTTCCTTTGAAAAGTCAACTGCTGTGCAATTACTTCTCTGTATCCATCATTTTGCTTACTACCAATCTTCACAATAAAAATATAAATTAAAAAAATCTTCCACTGCAAAGTTTTCCTTCCTTTTTCTAATATCTTTGTAAAAAGTAAAGTTTTTTTTTTATTTTTTTGGTATTAATTAATTATAGTAATTATTTTAAAAAAAATCTCCTAATCATAATTTCATCGTTCCTTTGCAGAAATAATTATTGAACTAATAAAATTTCTCTCTCTATCTTCCAATTAATGAAGAAAAGGTCTTTGTTTAGTATTTATATATAGAAAAGAAACTACTGATGTTGAAATTAACAAACTATTTTTGAATTAATTTGTGCATATTGATAAGTCTTATATTCAAGTGAATTAACAAAACATTCTTTGATTGACCCTTTTTTTTTTGGTAAAATTAATACTTTTTTTTAATTATTGAATTTTATCATTTTCCAATATTTAGAAAAAAGGAAAAAAAATTGCAGCAAAATAGTGTTTTAACCTTCACCACGTATCAAAGCATTATTATTATTTGAAATCAATTATTACTTTTTTTTAGTTTTTCTAAATTATGACTCTTTTGAAAAGGAGATGTATGGTTGGTATAGAAGTAAACAATAATAATAAATAACAAAAGCAAAGGCTCTTGTTGCTATGCTTATCCAAGAAAGACCAATAGGAATAGAACATTTCCACAAAAGAAGAAAACAACATAAAAATCATGATCTGTGGCCTTTTACAAAAAAAAAAAAAAGGCAAAGCCCAAAAGCCCAATTGAAAAAAGGCTTTTTGTTGGGCTCTAGAAACTCTTGTCAATATAAATTTATAATCCACTTTGACTTATATATGACTCTTGAAACAAGTCTAAATCCACAGTTGAATACCCAAAAACATAGAATAAAAATGTTTTGGGTAAATTCACTTAATTATCAGGATATTTATAAAATTATCTAAAAATGAGATATATAACAAAAATACTATAAAAATTAATTAAATTAATTAACTATTTATATATATCAAATTATAATCTAGTGACAAGTGCATTTTCTATGAAATGGTTATCTTCATATTATAATATTTTAAAAAATTAAATTAAATTGTTGATATTGCAATTAAAATCTCTTCCTTCTTTTAATATCTTAACCATATTATTTAAAAAGTTTGAACCACCACAGATTTTGAAATTCTTCAAGGAAAAAGAAAATTAGATAATTGTGATTCTATTTATTTATTCAAATATTGCTTAAATAGATTAATTTTGTCAATATTCAATTCATTTTAAGTATTACTAATGCTTTTTAAAACAAATTTTTAATCTTAAATTATTGAGTGAAAAAATAGATTCAATTTTTTTTCTCATCAAATATAATATCTATTTACTTTCTTTTATTTTTTTATTTCTCTATATGTACACAATAAAAATATCTAAGAATTAACTAAAATTAAAAAAATTATTATAAAAAAATTAAAATAACTATAAAGCATTATTTTTTTTTGTGTATAGTTATTATTTATTCTCCGTTATAATCAATATTAAATATGTTTGCTTAGGCAATAAATAAACAATTTTTAAATAATAATAAATATTTTAATTAGTATTATCTAGATATAATTTGATGAATAAAAATATATATTATTTATATTTAAGTTTTGAATTCGAATGCTAAAAATATTTTTTTTATATGTAATTAATTAAAAATAAATATTTTAATTAATATCTTTAAAAAAATATTTTAATTAAGATATATTTTATTTTCATTAAAATTTATTGTATATTGTTTTTCAAAATAATTAATAAAAAAGTATTATATTTATAATTATTCAAAATAATTAATAAAAAAATATACAAACTAAAAAATTATTATATAGATTTTAATAAAAATAAAATGAATCTCAATAAAAATAAAATAAAATATTTATATCACCCACCTACCCATTAACATTTTCCAAAATTAATAAAGCATATTCATCATAGTACAAAATACAGAAAAAACCAGAAATCAAGATTCCAGCTTTCTCTCTTCCACCTGAAAAAAAACACCCAAGGCTCAGAAGCTTTCTTCAATAAAGCTCCACCTTTCCTCCTAACCCTAATCCTAATGGCTCACTCTAGCTCGGATCATGAGCTCGATCGAACCGAATCCCGACAAGCTCACCTCTATAACCCTTATCAAGACCTCAACATTCCAATTCAAACTCTCTACCAGCTCCCAACCTCACCGGAATTCCTATTCACTGAAGAATCTCTCCGGCAACGCCGCTCCTGGGGCGAAAATCTCACATTTTACACGGGTTCCGCCTACCTCTCCGCCTCCATAGGTGGTGCTTCTGTTGGGTTATTCTCCGCCCTCCAATCTTTTGAGCCTACTGATACTTTGAAGCTGAAGGTGAATAGGATTCTTAATTCTTCCGGTCACTCAGGAAGAATATGGGGAAATCGGATTGGGATGGTGGGGTTGATCTATGCCATGATGGAGAGTGGAGTCGTGGCGGTTACTGATAGGGACGATGTGTGGACTAGCGTGGCGGCGGGGCTTGGAACGGGAGCCGTTTGCAGGGCTGCGAGAGGGGTGAGATCGGCTGCGGTGGCTGGTGCTTTGGGAGGGTTGGCGGCTGGGGCAGTGGTGGCAGGGAAGCAGATGATGAAGAGGTATGCTATGATTTAAAACACTGAGAGAAAGCTTTGCAGATTTAGTTTAGGCTATCCGTTCTAATTTTTCTTAAAGTTGTATCCGTTCAATTTTGATCCTCAATATGTTAGCAATATATTGGTAAAAGTTGATGAAAATTATAATGTTAGAATCAGTGATTTTGACTATGAATTATTTTGCCTTGGCATGGGAGAAAATGCTTTTGCAAAGCCATAAACCGGACTGTGATGCGAACTTGCAATGATGCAACATACTGGTTCATTAATTTTACACCGGTGGCTGTATATATTCAACAGTCCTTGTTTCTCACATATATCTTCTGGATTACTGGGAATTGTATTATTTTATGACTGAAAAAGGTAACTTTCTTTAGGGGCTGGCAATAGAATTGGAAATGATTAACAGTAATTGCAAGGTGTTGTGCATCTGTATTGAAATTTCTGTTCTTTTATAATTTCTTGATCCCTCTCGGATTTTTCAGTTTTTGTTTTGAGTTGCTATCTGCAAAATGTTTTCATATGGGCTAAGATCAGCTTTACATTTTTGATGCCGTCCTAAGATCTTCTATTTAAACCTGATGCATTGTTTTTGGATATATGAACTGATAGACAGTCTCTGTTTGATATGGCACAATTTGACAGATCAGAACTAAAATAGTTTCTCAGACTTACAGTGCACCATCACTCATGTTTTAGGGGGTCTTGGAAATTGTTCTTTTTTTTCAACATAAAAAATATATCAGTTAGCATAGGGAGTTTTTCAAGCTTTGGTGTTACACTTGGTTTAATTTAGTAAATCATGCATTTTATGAAGTTACATCAAAGTTGGGCCATAATAAGTTTGAGATGCTTATATAACAAATCTTCATGCAAGAGAATAAATCATATTCAGGTCTAGTTTCATGGAGCTTGTGAAGAATACATCGTATTGTAAAATTTGTACATATGATTTGGAGAATATTATGGTCCCTAGGTGCAAGGTTTATATGATACTCTTAAACTCATTTTTATGTAGGTTTTTGATCTGGAATGCAAAATAAAAATTAATGGAACTTATTTGTCCTCGTTGACATTAGTTTGTCTCTTTTCTAGAGAGAAGAAATTTCGTTTCTTTTTTAACCAATCATGTTCTCTACCTTAATTTCTTTCCCAGTGTTTCATGTCTTTGCTGAACTCTATTTTTGCTTGCTGCTGATTCATATCTTGTAAATCAATGCTGCTGCTTCATATCTTGTAAATCAATGCAAGTATAAAATATAGAAAGAGGAGTGGAAATGAGGAAACCTTTAGCAAGAAAAAAAATCAATTTATCTCTGGTTTCAAGCTTTAGCAATACCTTACATCAGTCTCCAGTGTTTAGAGTAAAGGGAATAGTAAGTTCAGTTGGCATCTTGTGATGATGCTGAATGAGCTGGATGTAAAAGCTCCATATTAATTGTTAACCAAAAGCAAGCATAGCGTTTTTATTGGCATGGGATTTATTTTTTTTTATTTTTTTCTTTGCTACGTTATTTGAATCTGATGTTCTGTTGAGGAAATGTACTGGTTTGTTATCTTACATTAAAACAAATGTCAGGATTTAAAGGCAAGAATGTAATATGGTTGTGAAAATTAGAATTATAATTAATTTTCCTGGTGTTTGAATATATTGTATCTTTCAAAACTATGACAGTTACGCACTCGATAAAGTTCTGCTCCTGATGAAATGAAATTTGACTGAAGTGCTCATTTATAGAGATTATTCTTTTCTTTTGATTTATTTTATATTTATTACCTCATGTATAAATTTTCTTCTGTTGGATTGATGATGCACTCACATGATAAAAAGTTATTTACTTCATGTGTAAGTTTTTGATACTTTTGATGATGCTCTCGCATAATAACAGAAATGTTCACCTCGTGTATAAGTATTTGATTTTTTCTAATGGTGTGTTTGACGGGTTCATATATATATATATATATATATATATATATATATATTTCATAATACATTTGATCCCCATATATGTTAATGGACAACGATTTTGTGCCAATGAAAATATTTAGTTGTTGCATATGTTGAGTAGTGCTGATTCAGTGGCTAAGGTTTTTGCACACTGAACGAGTTTCCTTATCTGATCTTGAAATGTGTGAATAATTGTACAAAATGTGCTTGAGAATCAGTATGCTATTTATCGACCAGCACGAATGGGAGCAAGCACCCCTGTTATGCTACTGAAGATGCGTGTGTTTCTTTAAGTTCTTATGCCCTCATGATGTCGGAAATCGGTCGATGATTCAACGAGTTAACTTATCAAAACCAAACAAAAGATTTTTTGTTCTTCATAGAGGTGTTTTGGTGTTGTGTATCCTCTTGTCGAACTTATCATTTGAAATCAGTCGCTATCATGAAAGAACATAAGACTGAAGTGCTTGTGGAAACAACTGAATCAATTGTTTTGTATGATTTTGTGAACTTCCACATGTGCACAGGCGGTGAAAGGATCAGTTATTTGGCATGCTGAGCAGAAATTTTTTATAGATGCCAATCAGCTTCCCTTCTAGTGAATTGTTACAAGTTTGATATGCTTTTGTTCTTCAACAAGAAAACAATCAATGGCACTAGCCAGATGAAATTCTTGCTTCAAGATTACAATATATTCCTTGTTTCATTACTGTTTCAGAACTCTAATAATTAACTAAAGTTGCGTTTAACAGCAAATTTCACTTCAAACTAAAATTTTGAAGCACTTAATGATTTTAAGTTTAATTATGTATATACTAAAATACCTATAAAAATGAATAGTACATTTCCCAAAAACCAAGCTTTTTTCTTAAATTTTCTTTTTTAGTACCCCCCTCTTTTTTGGCTTTTGTTTATCTTTCTTTTTGTTTCTTTTTTTCTTTTTTCCCTTTAATGCCTTTTGTTTTTTTTTTCTTGTTATATACTAAAATTGCTCCAAGGATGAATAGTTCATTTTCAATTTTACCCTTACTATACTCTCCTTTTATTTTTTAATTTTATTTCCAATTTTATCCTTTTTTTTTGGCTTTTGTTTCTTTTTTTATATATATTTCTACCTTTTATTTATTTATTATTTTTTATCTATGTTCTTATTAATTGAAATAAAATAATTTAAATATAGTTTTTTTAAAATAATTTAAATATATTTTTATCTCTTTTATTTTTATTTTAATTAAAACGTATGAGTCATAATTTTTAAAATGATATTTTTAAAATTTTTAATTTTATATTATTAGTTTAATTTAATTTTTAAATTGATAATATAAATTTAATTATCTTAAAATAATTTAGAATGAATATGCTATTAATTATAAGTGAATTTAAAATTTTATATTATTTGAGTTTATTTTTAATAATTTTTTTATCCACTTAAAGAAATTTATATTTATAATTTTTTTTGGCTTTTATATTTATAATTTTTTGATAGCAAGTATACTTTCATTTTGCCCTTTTTTATATATTAAGGTCATTCTCTATAAAATTTATGTAATAAAAAATTTAATATATTTATATAATATTTTTTTATTTTTAAATGGGCTAATGTTGTCATTAATTTTTAATATATATAATAAATGACATATAAAAATATAATAAATAATAAATTTATAGAAATATAAATAAAACAGAAAAAATATACACCCAAATTAATAATCAAATGTTTAATTAAATAATTAAATGATGCAATAATTTTAATTACTATTTATTAATACTATTTTTTAATAAAATTTTTTATTAGATAATATTAATAATAAATTATTAATATATTTCTATATTTATATAGTAATAACCGTTATATTTAATATTTATTTTTTACTTTAATTTTAAATTTTATCAAAGTTTTGCATTAAAATATTTATTATTCATAATTTTTAAGAATAATTATTTTATTTTTGTACTTAATTTTTCATAATTATATATTAAATTTATTCTTTCATAATTATATATTAAATTTATTCTTTCTCTTTGTTTAGCATATCAAATATTGTTTAAATTATATATTGATAAATATTTTAATTTAATTATAAAAAATAAAAATTATCAGTAAAAAACTGAGTTCCGTAACATCGTGCATGTCGTCTTCAAGCTTGTAATATGCTAAAACTCCTCCCCAAATAAATAGTATTTTTTTAAACCATATTTTATTTTTTATTTTCTATTTTGCCATTACTTTTTATTTTCTTTGTTTTTTATTTTTAATTTTGTTTTATTTTTATTTTGCCATTGATTTTATTTTTATTTTAACTTATGAGTTATTATTATTATTATTCTTTAATTTTATTTTTAATATATTTTTGACTTAATTTAAATTTTAATATATTTATATGTTCTTCACTTCTTTTACCACTTTTACATTTTTATTTACTCATATTATTTTAATAATAAATTTATAATATTTTTCTTTTTGAAAACTTAATTGACAATTAATTAATCTTCACTTTTTTATTTAAATACTAATTTCAATTATTTCTTTTATTTTTTTTAAATAATAAAATTAAAAATTAATATTTTAATCATCATTTTAAATTAAAGAATTCTTGAATTGATTCAAAAAAAAGTTTTATTACATTAAATATATTTTACTATAAATATTTTATAATAAATGAATATGAAAATGGTTAATATTATATGACATAAAATATTATAATCCGCGATATACAATGGGTAATTTTTGCTCGTAACTAAGTAAGTTGTGTTTGACAATTTAATTCTTAATTCTCGGTTTTATTAACCACCAAAAGCAGAAAAACCAAATCAATTCAAAGAAATTATATTGTATAACACATTTTTTAACTTTTTTTTTCAAGAATATCCTATGCTTTTTATATATTTTTAATATATTAAATATATACTTAATATATACCTTTAAAAATTAAATATACCTTTAATATATTAAATATATACAAAAAAATATATCTCTGAAAATGAGTATTTTTTAAATTAAAAATTAAAAAAATAATATTTTTAAAGTTAAAAAGAATAGTGAATATTTTTAAAATATTTTTATTTTTTAGGATATTTTTGAAAAAAAACCCTAATCAATTCTGATAATAGCCCAGTGCGAGCCAACAGAAATACCCAGCCAATGTGATTTGAGGGCTAAAATAATCTTTTCTAAATTTACAGTTGCACATAAACGAATGTAACTACAGTTATTACACAGGTTGACGATATAGGGGTAGTGGATCAAAGGTTTCAATAGAGATATATATCACCTTCAGGTTTAATGGTGATTGGTGAAAGAAAATCTATTTAATTTTACTACACTCTGCAAAAGCAAAATTGATGAGTTTGCAGTTTAATGCCTCCAAAGAACCCAACACCATTGTTGTACTCCAAAACAACAGAAGTTCCTAAGCGATGAATAGATTGGCAAAAAAACAAATGCAGCTCAATGTTGAGCTATTTATGTTAACCGCTGCAAACCAAAGGCATACAAAGAAACGACAAAAACTGCTACCGATTGATTTATAGCAACATTGATTCTGGATTCTCTATGTAACCCTTGAATGCCTTCAACCATTCTGCGCCAACTGCGCCTGAAGTGTTTAAGTGCAATCAACAGTGTTAGTCTCTAAAAGATGTAAATAATGAAGTTAGACATACAATGCAAAGCCATCATACCATCTATAACACGATGATCACAACTTAGTGTTACTGACATGAATGAAGCAAATTTGAATTCCTCAGGACCCAAACCAGGAATAACCCTCTTCTCAGCTGCTCAAGGGCAAAGAACAAACAATTAAAAAAAGAATAATAATGAATTGGAGGAGGATGATAACTTAGACTTGAGTTGTCACTAAGTTCACAACTTACCAGAACCAACAGCTAGAATTCCTGATTGAGGAGGATTGACAATGGCACAGAATTGCTTGATTCCGAAAGGCCCTCCCAAATTTGACACAGTAAATGTACCTCCCTGCAAAAAGAAAACAATTAATTTCAAAAAACCATTTTGCATTAAGGCTTAGTTGTGGTTATTGTATCTAGTGGCCAGCTGGGACAGAAGTATAATTCTCACCTCATAATCTTCTGGTTTCAAGCTATTGTCTTTGGCTTTTTGGGCCAAATGCTTAACTTCCTCGGCAATTTTAGATAAACCTTTCTTGTCTGCATCCTGCAAATTTTACACCATGGTTCAAGTCACAAAAACCATAAATACAATGAAGCATGAACCTTGAACAAAACATTATTGAATTTAGGCAACTGCTCACCCTAACAACTGGGACATATAGTCCATTATCTGTCTGTACTGCTACATTAATATTGACATTATTATACCTGTATTATAAGCAAAGGCAGAGGAATATCATGTAACATGTCATATAAACTATAATAACATCAATAAACTATCATAACATCAATTAACTGTGTACTTACTGGCGAATGTAGTTATCAGTCCATGAACTGTTGCATTGGGGAACTTTTCTAAGAGCCAAAGCAGCAGCCTGCAATTACAGTGTTATAGGAATTATTCCACGGAGAAAATTTTGAAACTACCAAAATAAAGCCAGCATACATCCAAAGATGTCATCATATTTACTGTTAATATGGGCGAAAACTGCTGTGCATATTGCTCAGAATAATAACCTTCAATATTTAAGTTCATATATATTGTGACATAAGCATGCTGTAAACAAACCCAACTAAGAAAGAACTTGTAAATTTTAAAAGCTAGCCATTCTCTAGATTTTATTTGTGGTGTGTTTCAAGAAGTACAAGTAATTTCTCAACATTCCAATTAATGAAGGTTGTATACCTTGATCACAAGATCATTTACAGATATCCGCTTCCCACCTGACGCCTCTTGTAATGAATTTAGTTTGCTCCGCAAGCTTTATCCAAGACAATGGTTTAAATAATCACAATAAATAAATAAAAATAAATAATTGGACCTCACACAAAGGAGGGCAGAAACTAATGCTTACTCCATAAGTTTGTCAACACAAGTATCTACTGTTAAATAATAGTGAGGAATAGTTTGCTTTGATAACAGTAAGCGTGAAGCTGTGACCTGTCAATGTCATATCAGAAATTTGCTTGAGAACAAACTTCAACAAAAAGAATGTATTAAACAAATTAAGAGAACTGTCTGCATCACACTGACTAATGGATTCAGCACAGAAAAGTTTATAGACGGCAATGCTATTTTATAGTTGAAACTTGGAATTAAACTTGGATTTTGAGGTTTTGTCAAGTGAAGAAAATTATTGGCTGGGAATAAGAGCTTCAATAATAGATTTTCTATTCAGAGTCCCTTATTCATCAGACCTAGGATTGCTAAAGATGATTGCAAATATTACCTTTCTTATCTGGGAATGAGGAATATCCATGTAATCTAATGCTGGAGCTGCTGTGTACTTGGGTTTTTTTGCAGAAACTTCCTTCTCACTCGAAGCTACAAAATAGGGACAACTCTTCAGTAAACTCTGCTAATGTTAGATGAGGTATATATAAATGAGAAAGGAAACTCTAATAATATTTGTGACACATCATACAGCAGCACAAATACTTAAGTCAAGGAAGATAGATATAGCACAACAATCATCACGCATACAAACTTTAACTGTCATACCCAGGTAATCTTCAATATCAGCCTTTACAATGTGTCCGTCAGGACCAGTTCCCTTGATGCTTGAGAGAGGTACCTATAAAGTTGAAAATAGTCTCAAGATGAATAACTGCATTCTGTTTCTGAACATCAAAGTTGTTGTCATACTAACATTGTGATCTTCAGCCAATTTCCTTGCAAGAGGACTAGCGAAAATGCGATCTTCAGAACGAGCCGCAGAGGGCTTGGAAATCTTAGGTTCTGGTGGACTGGCTGATTCTTCAGCTACCTCCTTCTTGGGTTGGGGAGGTGGGGTGGAAGGAGACTCTTTAGCTGTTGCAGCAGTATCTGATGTTGATGGACTATAATCCTTAAATTTGGCAATATCGTCCTCATCTTCAACAGTTATAGCGATTATCTGAATAAGAAAACAAACAAGTTACCAACACAAACTAACAGCACCTCCAACTAAACTGCCTTCTTGTTTCCAAGAAAGTAACTTAAATAAGAATCAGAAAAGTGTGCCACAAGCCTCCACCAAGATGCCTAGTCCTCTATTCAGTAGATTCTCTTCCATTATCTAGTGCCTCATTATCCAGAAAAGAAAGAATAAATGAAAGATAGAAGAACTGCATACAATCTTTCCTTAAAAGAAGTCTATACCTCACCAACTTTAATTTCTTTTGATCCATCCCCCTTTATTATCTTTGCAAGAAATCCTTCTTCCATGCATTCCATCTCAACTGTTGCTTTGTCCTTAAAAAATATCAAATAAGGGAAAGGTGTTAATATTTTATTATGAGAAAGATAAATATATCAAAGTTGGAACCTGACCAAAAAGGCAAAAACAGAGCAGGGACCCTACAGTTTCAACTTCACATAGCACTTCACCCGGTGAAACTTTGTCACCCTCTTTCTTCAACCACCTTGCTATATTACCCTGAAATTTGGAAAACAACCAATTAACATATCTAGCAAGCAAATGACGTTTTTATAAGATGTAGAAAGGAGCATGCCTCTGTCATTGTAGGTGAGAGGGAAGGCATTCCGATCTCTTGGTGTGGAGGAAGACCTGCAACATATTTTGAACATTTTCCTTATTCAATCATGCAAAAATATTTTTCATTAACATAAAGAAACAAGACCACTTTTGAGGAGACAAAAATGACAAGACACAAATCAGACTTCCATAAGAGAAGCACCAAACTGCTATGGTTCTCAAACATAAGAATTATATATATATACACACAGTCAACAAAGAGAAAGGTATGAACTTTGCATTATGGCTCATGTTTTAGAGTTGATGATGCTCTTTCATCTAGAAAGTGAACAATTACAATTTTCGTGTGAATGAGAGATGGACATAATGGGAGCTTGAACAACAAAAACACATAATATACAAATTAAGCATGAACTTTACCTGAATCAGTTGAAAATTCTCTCATCGACTGCATCTTTGAACTGATATGGGAAAAGAAAAGTTAATTATAATCATTGTGAGAAGGTGAGCAGGAGGGAAGCTACAATATATACCAAGAAAAATCCTTCAAGATTAGTGGTGAAGACATTGGATTCCCTGCTTGCGTTATCGTCCTTGAAGCATTTTGCCTAAATGCACCAAAAGATGATACCTATAGGACAAAACATTATTTGTAACCATTTGCCAATTGACTCTGACTTCAATAAGAACAAAAATTAGGATAAAGTAGCCAGTAATAGTTGATCAAATATAGTGTTAAATGACCATAACAGAAAAGCTTCAATCACTTGGACTTGCAATAAATATGCTGATGACTCAAACAAATATGATAGAACTTACATTCATGTTAGCTGCAGTGCTAGAGAACCTCACTTTTTCTGCAGCCATAAAACCACGATGACAAACCTTCCCAACATCTGGAAACAACAAACTCAAAATTTTAGCAATAGAAACAACAGTTCATGGAAGTAATGCAACAAAACAGAATACAACACAACTTGGGCGAGAACCATGAACAAGAAAACCAGGTATATTAACAATTAATTGGCAAATGAGAAAATTGGCCTCAAGATGTGCTATACTTACCATCCATTTTACAGACAGAGAAACGAGTATCATTTGAGAACCAACGAACCAAACTAGCATGTTCATGCCGCAGTACGTTGGGAACATTTCTCAACTGTGAAAAAGCCCAAAAATGAGACAAAGTTAAAACTAACAATAAAAACAGTATAATCTCCCACCAATTAAACAACAATTTATCATATTCCTTGAATTATAATTCCCTCAAAGGTCTAAATAGCATGCATCGCAGTGTATTCAAAATCACCCACTGATCCAAACATCTAATAACACTTCCCAATGCCAACATACACATCTAAACTTCGTTGAGTAGAACCTAAAGAGTAATCCAGGAAATGAAATACATACAGATATTATTATGGCAAATACATGTATTATTATGATGAAATCAAGCTGAAAACAGCTCAAATACAGAAATTAAAAACCCATTATTAATATCATGAAAATAGGATCTGACCTATGAAACTAATCAAAACTAAAGCTACCCATCAAAATAAAAAATCCGAAAGACCAAAATTGAAATAGAAAGATAGTACCTTTTTTGAGTGATTGATTACATGAGATGCATACGCCATGACTCGTATCTTCAATCAAACTAATCAAATAAAAAAAAAGCCCACAAAAAATTGAAGATGGGGAAGTGAGACAAAGAACGAACAACAGAGCCAACGCAGTATTTGTTTTGTTTATTATTTAAGCCTGTGTTTGGTTGGAAGTAAACGGAGGTAAAGGGGTGAAGTAAATTGAATTTTTTTTACTTTTTGTTATTTGGTATAAGGAATAATAAAATAAAAAGGAGCAAAGGAGAGGAAATTCAATATAAATTTAATTTTTTTTATTTATTTTTTTATTAAAATAAATTTAATTTTTTTAAATTTACTCTCATCCAAACATAGGCTAAGAGAAATTAGGAGTTCTAGTTTTATTTACTTTTCTTTTTATTTATTTTTATTTTTTGCAAAATTTTCTACAAATCTCACTTTATTTATTGAATTTTATAGTATATTGTACGAGGGTTTCAACTATTCAATTTTGGTTTTTATATGTCAGATGTACAGGACCTTTCAGTCTCAGCAAATATGAACCGTTGACAAAGTTTGTGTAAATGTAGCGAGCGGTCATAATTCATACTCCTGGTGTTTTAAACTTGAAACATTATGAATGAATCTACCCCGTTGACAAACATTATGAATGGACGGTCTAGATGGGTTTAGTTGAGGGAGTTTAGTGAAAGGGGACGTAGGTGATTCTGGAACCAACGAAAAGTTTCCTGGTATATTGGGCTGTGCTTGTTAGGCGCCCACAATTTTGGACACTTTCTTTGTAAAATTCAATATTCAACATTCATAATATATTTTCATTAAATTACATAAAAAAAAATTGAAAATATCATATATATTATTTTTTTATAAGTTTACTGTTTGCTTTGCAAAATATTTTTTTATATTTTTATGATATATATTCAATATATACTCAATATATATTACATTTTTATAATTTTTTATTTACATAATTTTTTCAAATTTTTCTTTTTCTAAATTATGATTTATAAATTTTTGTAAATATAGTTAAAAAATAAAATAAATAAAAACAATTATATTTTATACAAAATATAATTAATACTTTAAACATAAAATATTTAATTAACAAATATAATAAAAAAAAACCTAGTTGAAAGAAAAACAAATAGAAAACAAGTGAAGAAAAAAATTGTTGGAAAGGGAGCAGCAACAAGAGAGAGAGGTGATAAAGAAAAAGAGAAAATTTGAAGGGAAAAAAAGAGTGAAGAAGAGAAATAAGAGAGGAAGAATTTGAATAAAATATAAATAAAAAAATGTATTTTGTAATTTATATGATTTTGTTATTCATGTTATTTTGTTGGTTTGGTGAAATTCATTTAAAAATTCTATGAATTTTAATGGAATTTGATTTAGTTGTGTTTAATCCATTTATAAAACTGAAACAAATATTTTAAATATTTTAAATAATTTTTTTTGAAAATGTGAAAATTAAAATAAATTTCATAAAATTTTATGAAATTCATTTATTTGAAATAATTAATTTTTAACCTGTTCACAAATTAAAATTAAAATATCGTTTACAAACATATTTAAATATGTAAATTTCACCCATTTTGTAGATGGATAATGCCATAGCCACCTTAAATCTACCTCAATTTCTGTTTACATGTTTTATATGATACGCATATTATTATATTAATTCATACAAATATATTTATCTAATTTTTAGTTGCCTTTTTAACCATATTAACGGTCAAATTTCATATGATTGTAAGAATGTCACGTTTTTTTACAAGTAGAGACATAATTGGAGCAAAGTCTTCGATTAATGAATATAAACAATATAAATTATAAACATATAACTCATTATGTGTATCAAACATGTTCCAACAGCAAGTATATATTTTACTCAATATTTAATTTTCACATTTTCAAAAAAATTTATTTAAAATATTAAAAATATTTGTTTCAGTTTTATAAATGGATTAAACACAACTAAATCAAATTCCATTAAAATTCATAGAATTTTTAAATGAATTTCACCAAACCAACAAAATAGCATGAATAACAAAATCATATAAATTACAAAATACATTTTTTTTATTTATATTTTATTCAAATTCTTCCTCTCTTATTTCTCTTCTTCACTCTTTTTTTTCCCTTCAATTTTTCTCTTTTTTCTTTTATCACCTCTCTCTCTTGTTGCTGCTCCCTTTCCAACAATTTTTTTCTTCACTTGTTTTCTATTTGTTTTTCTTTCAACTAGGTTTTTTTTTGTTTTTGAATGCAATTAACTCTAAAAATATGCACAGACATATCAACCCTAAAAATATGAAAAAATGATTCTTATTTGTAAAACTTCATATATTACTCTAAATCGTAATTAATATATTACAAATATAATAATAAAACGAAAAAAAAATTAAATAAAATATAAAAAAATTATCATTTATAAAAGTAAAAATATAAAAAATATTATATATTGCCTGTACTAAATAATATCACATTAAAAAAATATTAATGCAGTAGTTATATTTTTTTTATATATAATATATATAATTAATTATTTTTACTATTAAATAGATTATTATAATTTTATTTGAACTCTTTTTAAATAAATATAATTATTATAAATATCAAATATAATATTTTAATATATAAATATCATTAAGGGCAAAAAATATCATTTGTCTAACTGATAATTAAGATAATTAAAACAATTTTGCCTCATGAAGACAAATTCCATTTGCAAAGATAGTATATATGTATCCGTAAAAATAAAAAAAAATCGATTTTCTTTCATATTTTATATAGAAACTAACACATCTACGTATATATATCAATTAAATACCTAAATATACAATTATTTATTATTAATGATTTGAAAGCATAAATAAGTCTTATAGTTTTTGCTTAAAAAAGTATTCATTTATTTTAAAATAACTGAAATGAATGTCATATATTTTGACAGTATGTACTTTTTTTTCTTATTTACAAATAAAAATATATTTCTTTATTATTTAATTAGGTGAAAGTTTTAAAAATAAATATTTAATTAATTTTTTTACTAAAAAAAGACAGCATATTCAGTTCTATAACCATATAATATACATAAGGATATTTTTTTTCCAATTCATTTAACAAAAAATTTTAAAATTTAAATGATTATTTTTTTATTGTTAACAAAAATATATGTCAGAAAACATTTTTTTTCTTCAAAGATGGACATAAACATTTTAGTTAAATTAAATATGAAAAATTAGATAATATTATACCATGTTTTTTAATATAATTAAAAGTAAATTAAATATGTCAAATAATTTGAAAATTTAACAATTGATAAATAAAATAAAGAATGATTTTATTTTATTTTTCTTATTTCCAATAAAAATATACTTTTATTATTTAATTAGGTGAAAATTTTAAAAATAAATTTTAATTGAGTTTTTACTAAAAAAATTGAAAGACTTAGTATTTTAAGTTCTATAACCACACGCTATATATAAGATTTTTTTTTCCAATTCATTTAATAAAAAAATTTTAATTTTAAATGATTATTTTGTTATTGTCAACAAAAATATATGTCAGAAAACATTTTAGTTAAATTAAATATGAAAAATTAGATAATATTATACCATGTTTTTAATATAATTAAAAGTAAATTAAATATATCAAATTATTTGAAAAATTATAAGTAATAAATAAAATGAAGAATAAATTTGTTTATAACAACTTCAATTTAATATAAATAATTTAATTACTCCTAAAAAAGCATGTGATTAAGTGCTTAATTTGATATGCACCTGGTTTAAGACATGGAGCAATATTAAAAGAAAATATTAACCTTCTAGAAAATTTTAATTAGCTAAAAAATAATTAGAACGGTATCGTTTTTTATCTGCACCTTGAGAAGAGAATGACACTTAAATTAATGGGTCCCACATATTAATGTAAAATCTAAAATACCCTTCACACATAACCATTTTGTATTATAAATCTAAGGGTGAAAATGACACTCAAATTAATGGGTCTCACATATTATTGCAAAGATTAAAAAACCCTTCGAGCATAGTAATTTTGCAATGCAAACCTAAGGGTAAAACTGATATTTTATTAAGTCAAAATCAATTGAGTTTTACTATTTATAAAAATAAGTCTCATATTGTATTCATATTTTAATACAAATTTACATGAACTTTAAATTCTTCAACCCCTGAAATAGCTTTTGGATATAATTTTTCCAAGATTCATAGCTTTTAATATTAAAGTAATCAATATCATGCAAATAACCCGAAATATAGAAAGAGAAAATTTATGGATAAAATTAAAATTATTGATAAAAATAAAAGCTATCGAGTATCTTAAATATTTAAATTCAGAAAAATATTAGAATTCTATTAGTCAAATTATGAAATCTGATAATTTTAAGTTAGAATGATCAGATTTCAACATGAAATTTATATGAACTTTGGACTTTTTAATCCTTTCCATCAAAGCTCATAACAATATATTAATAAAAAAAATTAAATACATATACAACTTTTTGAACTTACAAATAATAAAACTTGTAAACAAAATAAAAAGGAAAATAAGAACATACACTGGATTTTTGACATTTATTAATGAACAAAATATTTGTTATAAAGAGGTGTAGGCCATGAAGGAGCTAAAACCTGAAAAAAGTACCTATAATCATTGACCTTAAAACCATCTCCAAATTAAGACTTTCCTTGAATTTCTCTTTTTCCAGGTCGTACTTCACAACTCTATTATCAAGTTGCAAGTATACAATATTTTCATCTGTTAGGTCAATAGCCAATGCCTTGCAGCGTATTCCAATTTTTTTCTTCTCTTCACTTCTGTCAATTGTCAATAGCGGGCTAAATTCTACAGAACCCTCTATAAGTCTCTTAATCCCACAATGCAAACTCTGTTCTAATCTCCATGTGGTAAACTCAAAACTCCGTTTCAATCTCCATTTTCCTCTTTTGTAGACATACAATTCCCATATCATCAAACAATTTTCAATACCATCTGGTTGCAATTCCATTACTCTCAAATGGCCATTAAACACTCCAATGTAGTAACTATAATAACTAGTTCTCAGTTTCTCTTCTGATATGAAATTGAATTCGAATCCATAAATAAAGCTTTGTTTTTTAACAATGTTGAAAGGATAAAAAACAATAACATGTGAACCATCGTACCAATGCAACTTTCCTTTATGAGCAATAACATTATCGCAAATCTCAAACAAATCAAATGGCAAAACAATTGAATCCCATTTTTCAGACTCAACAGAGTATATTAAAATGCCATCTTCCTTCTGAGTGAAAAACACAACTCTGGACTTAAATCCAGGATTAATGAAGAACTGATGATACATTCCTAGAAAAAATAAGGGTTCGAAAATTAAGCCGGAATGGGTTGGATTAGTTTCAGAAGGCAATGGAAGAGAAATCCATTGAGTGGTGAATGGATTATAGATATAATAATACTTACTATTAATTGGCTTGCTATGTTCAGCTTGAACTAGTAGTAAGTCGTTACAGGAGGCGAAAATTAGAGAATATTTAAAATCTTCTGAGAGAAAAAACAATGAGCGCTTAATGGATTTGAGAACTTTACAATGATTAAACTTACTAATCTCTATAAATAATGTGTGTTGATATGTTAGTTTAAGAGAATAAGTTGAGATAACTCTCTGTTTTTGGCTTTCGCAAGGGGCATAATTATCAGGAACCTTCGCAATTTTTCTGATATTGAGAGCTAAAAAGCAACGAAGAAAATCAGGATTAGAGATTACAGAATACCAACGCTTGGAGACTGATTTGCAACGAGGTATGAATTTAAGAGAAGGAGGTAGTCTACAGAGAATTTCTTCGATTAATATTGTGTCGTCCAGAAAGATGAAAGAGCAATCTGTGACTTCCTTTTTTCTTTTTGCAGAACTACTAGGCTGGCTTCTTCAGATATTGGAATGAACCAAAGATAATTAAAACTTATTTACTGGCTTATATAGTTGTTGACTTGTCGTTAGACATTAACTAGTAATTGGAATTTGTTTTATTTCGTTGTTTAGTAAAGTAGTTAGAATTTGAGTATAAGTAGGAATACGAGGACGTTGAGAGTTTTGTTTTTTATTAGTTTGGCTCGCGACTAGGAGTGAACTTGAGATCTTGGTCTCCGGAGCCAATACAACGTTCAGGGAGAAATTTTAATGTCAGATTGTAGGATTTGGAAATAGGAACATGGATTTCATTAATCTCTAGATTGCTCCATTAAGGTCTTGAACCTATAAATCAATGTGTACTTCTAAGAGTAGAATTGCCTTGCAATAAGACTGAAAATAAAATGAACTACCAATCGTATTCAGAACAGTTCAATAGTAAGTGCATATAGATTTAGGTAATAGACCAGGATCAATTCCCCTTTGCCTGAGATTGTTGAGAGGCCTGAAGATTAAATGGGTGTAGGCCATACAGGAAGCGCAAGGGAAAAAAATTTCCTGCCATGGAGAATAATGCAAGTGTCCCGCGGAAAATTACCAGTCCTTATCAACTCTCTGGTTTGCAGGTTGCACGACACAACAAGATCATTGAATGCCAAGTACACTATTAAAGCCATTACTCTAAATCTATATTCAGGATCAATGGCAAAATCTTCATTTGTTGTTTCGAACAAATGGGTTCTCAAATAAACCCGGGTTTGGTAGGATTATGGCATTCTTTGGAAGGCGAAGCCAGTTCAATCCATTGAATTGTAGATGCAATATGTTCTTTCGTAAAACGGCTTTTGTTCAGCCTGGATTAACAGTAAATCATTGCCTGATGCTATGAAAATACTTATAATCTTCAGGGAGAAAAGTTAATTGCAGTGGATTTGATCGAAAAACAGGATAACTGGACAACTCTTTCACGTTAAAAAGTTAGCCATATAATACTCTGTTTTTGGCACTTACGGTCAAGAGGTTATGACTGGTAACAAAATAAGGAAATTAGATTATTCATTTGATGGAATGTTTTCTATGCTTTTAAGTTTGCATGCTTCGGAATCACAATTAGAATCGCAATCGAAATCTGGTTTTGGTCTTATCGACAATGGTAGATTTTAAGATTTTATTTTTCCAGGTTGAATTTTCAGAAACTTTTCATTTTATCCTAGAGAAGGACCACTCGTTGTCGTTTCCGCATAAGCTATTTTACAGGAGTTTGCATATATGCCAATCGTAGAACGACCTGTCGTCAGCTGGTATTGCTTGACTTCTTTGATGTTTCAACTTTGAAATTGAAGCCATTATATGACTTGGTTTTATGTCTAGAAAACTAATCTGTGGTTAGAATGTTACTTGATATATATATAGTTTTACTTTGTTTATTTTTCAAATAAAATATTGTAATAAAAATAACATTATATAAAAAATAAAATATATATGAAATATATTATAGCGCTAAATACATATTTTCTCGATAATAGATCATGACCATAGAGTACTCAATTTAATCAAATTCTCAACACGACCAAATTCTTAAGTTCAGTGTCCCCTGGCTACATTCTGACCCAAATAATGAACCTAATAATACTAATCATCTCAACCAAAAACACATTACAGTCGATTATATGGTAACTAACTAATTTAGTCTAATTTTAAACCTCATCATTGTCACAGTGTTTATACTTAATAAATAATCAGAATTGCAGCAGACCCACAAGGTGGCCAATTCAACTATTTCTTATTTTCTAGGAATACACCAATTAATTCAGTCCCTGGTGCCTCTACGCAGCTTCTGTCAAGCTTTGAAGCAGCTACAAACTCTTGAAATCTTTTCCTCTAGGACTGCCACAATAAAATTGAATGGGTCTGTTGATGATGATAATGTTTGTGTACATTCCTCATTCTCCTCTTCGATACAAGGAAGATCCTGAAAATAAATCATGCAAGGAAGAAAAAACCAAAGCTCATTAGTCATATATATATATATATATATATATCAGTTAGTCATCTCAGGATTGAAAAAAAAAACTTCAAATTCAACTTTCATAATGTTAGAATCTTATTGACTAAGATATGAAATTTTAGTTAAACTTATTAAAAGTTTATGATATTTGGTATCATGAACAACTCGAGACTCCAAAAGAGTATCCTCAGGGTTAAATTAAAATTACAATCTCATCACATTACTAGTAATCTTGAAAAAAAATCTTATCCCGGCGCCCATAGGAGTAAGAGACGCTAACGACGTCAGTGTTCAATTCCCCACAAAAATATTAGAATTATAATTTTTAGAATCGTGGTTCTCCCGAAGTTTATAATACATATATAATTTAATTATATACTAATTGCAGAATTTAAAAGGCTTCAGCTCAAATTTTGAAATTAGAATGGGAATAGAGATATTATCTACAATATTGAAAGATTTGGCCAATTGGACATAGAGAGTTTCAAGTTTGAATTTCCCATTATTAAATCAAAAAGTTAAATTTGATTCAATTTTAGCTTTCAATGAATGAAAAATAATATTGAAAAATTTGTATTTAGGTTACCTGAAAAGTATCCACCATCTCTTCCTTTTCATCCATCAAAGCTTCGTTTACAGCCATTGGAGTATTATTTGTAAGCTTGGGTATAAAACCATTACTGCCAGCGTGAACAGAACTAACAAGGAATTTCTTGCTTTTCTCTGATTCTTCAACGGCTTTAAGGGCTTCGGCTAGATACGGGTTGACGAAAAACATGTTGTATCTATTGCTAAAAAAAAAAACTACTTATTAGTAATTAAAAAATTCATTATAGTTCTAATTTATATAGGAATTTATCGTGAACTGTTGAGTTATTTAATTTCAAGAAATTTAAATGTCATTCCTACTAGAATTCGAACATTGTTATTATCAAACTAAATTGAACTACAAGTCGGTTTATAGGATACATACATGTATTTATTGAAAAAGTAGATATATATTTTTAAAATTTTTAATCTTTGAGATAACCAAGTGTTATAATATATATATATATATTTATTGAAGGGAAGTCTTGGCGCAACGGTAAATATTATCGTCGTGTGATCTGATGTCACGAATTCGAGTCATAAAAACGGCTTCTTGCAATTAATTGCAAGGAAAGACCAGATACAAAGATCCAATGGATCTGACCATTTTTCGAACTCCGCTTATTGCAGGAGCTTTCGTATACCGGGCTACTCTTTTTTTTATATATTAACTAAATATATATATAAATATTTTTTTGAGCATTATTCATATACATATTTACTTGCTTTGTACTATTTTAATACAACACCTTATAGTTATAAATATTGAATCATTAAACTATAATTTAACGGTCAAGAATATATATTATTTTCATTTAAATTTCAAATTTAACTTTTACGTGCCATTCTCCTATGTATAGTTAATAAAAAATTATATAAAAAAATTTAATTAATATCATTAGTTTTTATTATTTTTCTAAAATAATTTTTTTTATTTCAGAATAACAAAATCAATGAGTAAAATTTTAAATTTGTGTAGTGGTACTCATATAATTTAAGAAGGATATTTTTAATACTAAACTAAAAAAAAATGATCAAAATTAAACAAAAACTTTATCTAAATGAGACAAAAAATAATTTCTACAAATAAAGATTTCCTATGATATATTAATTGATATACGAAAGTTAATAAAAATTTGTCATTTACTATAGAATTATAATTGGCAGATTATATGATGTACAAAGAATTAATTTTATGCATTAGAAGAAAAATATTTATTTATACCCAGTGCGTATATTTATAAACAATTAAAAATTTAATTAAAAATTATCTAACCAAAATTATGGTTATATTTCTTTAATATAAAATAATTATATCCAAATTTATGTTAATAATTATATTTCTGAACATTCACCAGATCTAACGGTTCTCATCCCTTCTCCATGTCAGTAATTAATTAAAAATTAGAAATTATTAATTAATTAATTCTATTATCGGCATAGAATTAGAAAGCGGGTGGATGTCATGCAATTGAAAACAAAGAAATAAAACAGGCAAACACAGCGCATAAAAATCGACTGAGACAGAGAGAAAGAGAAGAAGCGGGCCAGGCAAGGCCAGGGTCAGAATGGGAAACCAGAAGCAAAAATGGACTGCGGAGGAGGAGGAGGCGCTGCTTAACGGAGTTGCCAAGCACGGCCCTGGCAAGTAGAAGAATATACTCAAAGATCCCCATTTTGCCCCTTTCCTCACTCAACGTTCCAATATCGACCTCAAGGTTTCTATCTATTTACCTTTTTACCATTTTTTCTTTTTATATACTATCCTTGAAACCAGAGTGCATTATTTAGGCTTTTAATTACAGTTACTGTTTGGTTCTTGGAAAATGTCAAATTTGCTTTTGCACGAGATTTTGGTGAATTTTAGGTTGGTTTAATTGTACTTGTATTAGAGCGGGAACTATTGAAATGTATTCAGATAACTTATTCTTCTGCTCGAATCTTAGAAATTATGATTATTAAGCTCTAAATTGCGTATCAATCGATAGTTTCTAATTAATTTATAGTTATGGTTTGATAATTTTGATTATTAGTCAAAGTAATAAAATTAGACCAATGTGATGAAAAGGAAGTTTGCAGATTTTTTTTTAAAAGATAAAATCAGGTTAAAAGTAAAATAACTGAGCAATTGGCAGGTGTAATTAGGAGTGTAAAAGTCAAGCTACACCAAAATTCACTAGCAAAATATTCAAATTTATTTAGTTTTTAACAGAATTGAACTTGAACTCAAGTAATATGTTAAGCCAATTTCAAGTATTGCAATGTCTGGCGAGGAAGCAAACCCGCACATTCGAAATTTTGTTTGATTTTGTATTTATATATTGTTTTTAAATAATGATTTAAGAATTTGAGAAAGGTAATTCGATCAAATGCATTTTTAGTCTAATTTATTCATTTCTTTATGGCCTACCGTAGCCTGAGAGTTTTGGACAATGCAAGGGCTCATAATATAATTGCTTGACTGACTGCAAAAATGGTCTATATTAAAACATCATTGATTAACAGTTGCTCCAGAGTTTCAGCAAAACTTATTAGATGTAACTGGGTGCATTTTCTCTTAGTGAGATGGCCTTTTTTTTGTTAGTTAAGGGGCTCGATTTTCTCTCCCCAAAACATAAGTTGGAAAGTGCAAGGGCCTTTCGGTGCTTCATATTCATTGATATTGATATATCTCAGTTTTTTCAATATGTATCTAATGTACAGGCTTTCGTTTTTTATGTGGACCAACAACCCGAAAATAGAAGCAATCACATGACATGCCAGTTGCTAAATAGATTGTAATGCCACTGAACATTGCAAGAAATTTTTTTTCTTTAATTTTTCTTCGTTCTAAATTAATAGAACTTCTGATTAGGTACCTATTTCTCTGTAGTTGAACTTCGCTGAGTAACAATATCATTGATGTCTTTTTCTGTTTGAATTCTTGTAATTTAAGTTACCATCGACTATTTTTTTCATATTATTATTGACAGAGCTAAATTTCAGTGGAACCTGCTTACTGTTTAGCTGTCTCATCTCACACATACTTGTATCCGCAGGACAAATGGCGGAATTTAAGTAATGCTGGACAAGGTTCTAAGGATAAATCAAGGGCACTTAAACTTAAAAGCTTGCCAGTTACTTCGCTGTCAAATGCTCAAAATTCTGCACCTATTGATGGATCCGGCGATGTTCTTATGGATGATCCTTCAAACAATGCAGCAGATGGAAAAAATGCCCCAAGGTTGTCAAGTTTGTTCTTTCTTGCATCACTCATTTCTACTAAGCTGCATGGTGCATAAACGTCAATCCATTTATTAATTTGTGTTTTAGATATCAAAGCATTAGATTATATCATTAGTATATTTTAGGATCTAAATGCTTACTTTAAAAGTTAAATTGGTGGTTCTTCTGTTATTATTTTATGAATTTATTCCTAGAAAATAAACACTGACAAGTGTTTTATTTATTTATTTTTTCCTTTTGGTGATATATTTAGTTTTTCCTATGCAGTAAAACCCTCTCGTTTGATCTCTTTAATGTGATTTTTACCACATATTTGGAGGCAAAAAATCATTATTCCAGATAAGTTAGAAAAGGTCAATAAAGGTTTGAGATTTTGAAAGAAGTCATTTAGATAAGAGGCTAAACCTCATGTGACATGATATTTTATTCAAGAGAAAATGAGTAGAAGTTAAATGGTCAACGGGGAATGGAACCATCTGCTTAGCATGATGACTACAATTATTTTATTTGGCCAATCAACTTTCATTGTGGAATTCATTTTGCATTAGTTCATTTGATCAGGCAGGGATTAAAACTATGGCATTTGATGGTGGACAAACTGATAATCTTGATTTATTTTATGCTGATACTTTACTATTGTTGAGATATCTAATGTTCTATTAAGGTCAAGTTGAAAACCTCACAGAATTATCCTTTTCTTCACTATATTGTTGATGCTTTTGAAACGCTTCTAAAATCATCTTAGCAGCATTCAGTCCTTTTTACTTACGTATTCTGCTAATATCTGTTGAAGCTTTTTCATATATGCTGCAATGGTGATTGTGAACATTTCTTTTTGCTTGTTTCTTTATCTGATACTGTTGTTCTGCCTAATAGGTACAATGCAATGATATTCGAAGCTCTGTCAACCTTAAAGGACTCAAATGGATGTGATATTAGTGCTATTGTTCACTTCATTGAGGTAAGAAGAGATACTTCTTGTTACTTTATATGCATTTTTTCCCAATTACCTTCATCAGGTTGATTGGGCTGGAAAAGCCTTTTCTAGGTTAGAGAACCGATGCCTAATGCTTTAAGGGATATGGGAAGTTGATTCATTTTGGTATCCCGCATGAACTGATTTTCAAATCCCTTTATTGATGCTCTTCAAAGCATGAACTGGAATTACTAGATCATGGATTTTGTTTCCTTGTGCATCTTGGTTCTGATTTCAGAAACTTTATAAACATGATTTTGCCATGGGTTTGCTAGTGCTCTGACAAAATTGTAGGAATTTACAGGCCCTATAATGTTACTGTATAAAATAATAACTACCATTATAGGGTGGCACGTTGATGCTGATAATAGATGGCTCTTACGCAAGATACAGTAAAAAAGCCACTAAGGTATCTCGCAGCTATTTTACGTCATTTGTGTCATCGTATGTCAGTTGAAGGTACAAATGGCTACTTTTCTTGTCCTCTTTTATTTTTTAAGGGTGGGAGGGATTGAGGACGCACTACAGTCTGGAATTGTCTTTTGTGATTTAGGTGCCACTTAAAGAGATCTATGGATGATTTAAAATTAGGGTGAGTGGAGCCCATAATGCAAACATTGTGCAAGTTGGACAAGTTTCATCAAATGTTAGTGCAATCATCCAACAAATATATTTTACCTTCAAACACAAAGCAAAATACAAATGTGTCACTGAATTTTGGTGTGCTGTTATTTTCTTATTTTTCACTTCAGTTTATGCATTCTCAGTTAACATGTTACAAGGCTGTAAATGTTAGTATGCTGCTATTTTATTATTCCTGTGGTAACTCTTTGCCTTAATTCTTTGAATCTGTATGTTTTTAGCATTCCCTATTCAGTATCATCTGAGTTCAGATTATGCCAGTCTTCTTCATACATGTGCCGCAGCAAAGGCATGAGGTGCCACAAAATTTTAGAAGGTTATTAAGTTCAAGGTTGAGGAGGCTTGTTTCTCTAGGCAAACTAGAAAAGGTGAAAAATATTTCTGGAATTGCATTTGCTTTTAATAACTTTGTTTTTGTTACCCTTCAAAACTGTAGTAATGATGTCATGGAATTCGCCAAAATATGATCAAAACATGCGTCAAATACATGATGCCTTTGCTACAAGTAGACATCAATGTTTCTCATATCAGAAATTTTAATTTAATGGTCCCCGATTTGGTGCATGAATTTTGCTGCTTTTCTATTGGATTGCTTCTTACTTTCTGTATACCGTCAAATTGCAGGTGCAAAATTCCTATAGAATCTGTAAAGAGGCAGCATTAGGAGCAAAAACACCAACCCTAAAACAAAAAAGATGTTAGGTCACGGCAATTGCATAATTATGGATTAACATCTGGTGAGACAGTGGAGGAAGCAGCCATAGCTGCTGCATACAAAGTTGCTGAAGCAGAAAATAAATCATTTTTGGCTGCTGAAGCGGTTAAGGAAGCAGAGAGAGTGTCAAAGATGGCAGAAGACACAGATTCAATTCTCCAGTTAGTGAAAGAGATTTATGAACAATGTAAATGCCCGAAACCTCCCAAGTATTCCCTTGCTTTATTATCTAAAAATCAAGCATTAATGTTTTGCTTTTTGGGAACATTTTTGCAGGCTCACGAGGTGAACTTGTTCTCTTTGTTTGAGTAATGTATAATTGGAAAAGAAAAAATTCTTAGTAGTCCTCAGAATGTGTGTAAATTCATTTCATTCCTTGCAATGGCATTTTCTCGAGTTGCACTTGCATCAGGAACCATGTCCCTTCTTTCTCTTTCTTTTTCGTTAAAGTTACATTTTGAAAATTGATTTTTTCTTTTTTTCTCTTGGATTGAGTTGTCGAATGTACAATTAGGAACAAAAAATGTTCATAATTTTAAAAACTTCATGTAAATTCATTGAATCGATTGCACAAACAAGTTTAAGCTTCATGCTTCTATGCAATAGCATTTTCCCTTGTTTTTCCTACCAAATTATATTTCATCTTTTTTTTTTCTTTAGGTCTAATCGTTTTATCTTTCATTTTCTTTATAGGGTATAATGCTGCAAAAAAAAAAATACTAGTACTAATAATATAATGAAGCTGTCAATGACCTACCAAACAATGGTTTTGACTCGGTCCAGAGAATTTGTTAAGAAGGTCAACGATCCATAAATTCCTATAAATCTCATAAAAATTGACAAAATTTGTTTGTTTCAACAGCGCAATGAAATGTACAACCCAGATTTTGAGTGTCACGTTAATGCAAGCTTACAACCAAAATTATCTGCAAGATTTACTAAAAAACTAGAACTTTCAAGAAAAAAAACCTTTAACCAGCCCCTGCAATAATCAAAATTGCAGAATCCTGACTATAAAAGCACGAGCCCTAGTTCTGCAGGCTTCAGTGTTTGTCTAATCCGGTAGTTGTAAAGATAATAGTTAAGCTTCCCATCACCAGGGCCGAATTTCAGCTCTCTTTAAGAAAGACTCATTGTGCATGACATCCAACCTGCATAACTAGTGCAAGACATACAAGCAGTTTCAGCCAAACTCTTCCCTTAAAGACACCTTTGTACCTCATTTTCAACAAGTGAAGCAATACTAGCAGCCCAGGCTACTTGACTAGAAGAAGAATCCTCTGAGTTATAATCATTCTCTTCTGCAACATGTGACACTTGAGCAGCAAACTTACAAGAACCCTTACTCTTCTATTTTTTAGAATCAGACCACCACTCAGGATAGCCAATCAACTTGAAATAAGAATCCCTCTCATGTCCCTTCATATTGTAGTGAGTACACTTCCTATCAACTCTCTTATCATCACTCCCAAAACCAACTCTATGATTGTTATCCCGGCCAACATCCCTAGAATTACCTTTACCAGAGAAGGAGCCCCTGATTGCCATAGCACTGGCTTCAGTACTTTCAGTAAACACAGTATGGACCTCTCTTTGCTTCTCAAACTGAAGTACCATAGAATAAGCCTTATTGACCAAAGCAATGGCTCAAGAAGCAATATCTGATTCCTCACATGATCAAACCGATTGTTCAAATCAACAGACTCTCTAGCAGTAGCACAAACACAAACTGGCATATGAATCAAATAGGCAAGCTTATCCCATAATGTTTGTAGCTTAGTATAATAAGTTGTAACAGACAAATGATCTTGAGTAATAAAGGTAACCTCTCTCTGAATCTTATTGATCATAGGTCCATTACTATCACCAAACCTATTCTTTAACTCATCCCATAACTGCTTAGCAGTATCAAAGTACACAAAAGCCCGAACTAACTTCTTAGAAATCAAGTTAAGAATCCAAGAGGTGACCATGTAGTCAACTTTTTTTCCATAAAACAAACTGAGGAGAACCATCATCAGGTTTGACATAACTACCACCAACAAAATAGAGTTTTGTTTTGGCGCCTAGAGCTATCTTCATTGCTCTACTCCAAGAAAAATAATTTGTTTCAATTAGGAAAGAACACACCATAATCATATCAGGATGATATGAATTCTGTAAGTGTAATGGATCTGTTAAGTCACTATCTATATGACCTTGTGATTGAATAGCATAAACCAAATGAGGAGTAGACTCAGAAGCTTTTGGAATTTCAGCCATCATATATCAAAAACAAGAGAAATCGTGTGAGATCTAGGGTTTTGAACTATAGACAACGAACAAAACCAAATCTAGGCTTCGATATCAAATCAAAGAATGAAAACACAAAGATCGGTAAACAAAAATTAGGATTCGAACAAAAAACAAACCAAATCGAACAACTAGGATTTCAGAATGGATCGATCGAGAATGAGAAGTAAAAAAACACTCTAAGTTCATGATATCAACAAAAAACATAGAATAAGAACGAGATTAACACGGGCTCTTACTCTGATACCATGATGAAACTCTGATTAAAGTAAAAAAAAATGACAAAAATGAAGAAGAACACAGAGAAAAATATCTCATTTCATTGAAAAAATTACTGAAAAAATTACAACAAAATATCCATCGTATACTATTTATATACAACCAAATGACTTAAGTACCCTTAACCCTAATACAAAATTACAACTAAAAAATAATATGAACAAAAAATTAAAATGGCAGGAAAGTAAAAGTATATATTCTTATAAGTACTCAAAATATTATACCCGTTGTCACCCCTAAATCTCATTGCATCATCAACATGCCATCCATTTCCCCATTGCATTATATAAATTTCTATAACTGATATTTGTCTTACTATTATATTAAATCTAAACACCTTTTTAATAAGTTTGAATATCAGAATGAATAAAATATTTATTTAGATAAAAATTCATAAGCAACTATTAAATTCAAATTTTATAATACAATAATTTAAAAATAAGTTTAGTTCCAATGGAGATTCAAATTTTACTATTGAAATTTCAATTGCTTACAAAATTTGTAAACATAATGCTAAGTGAGAAACCAATTAAAATTATTTATTTTTGATATAAAATAAAAAATTAACACTAATTTAAAAAAAATTGAAAAATAACTAATCACTTTCATAATCACAATTATTTTTTTAAACTGTCCAAAAAACTTAAGCTTAAGGTAACCAAAGAGGAAATTGAGGGGCAAATTCGGACATCCGAACAAAAAAGGGAACAAAAGGTTTTTTTGTAGAGTTTTTGTAGAGAAAGACCTAACAACAACAGCAGCAACATTATAAACAATCGTAAGTCACAAACGCCGACTCTCTTACCCTTCCCTTCAAACTCCAAGGCGCAGATCCGAGGAGTTTGGGATTACAAACCCTAATTTTCTCTCTCTACTTTCTAAAAGCCTTCAAGCCTCTCTCTATCTCTCTTTCAATCACTCTCTCACTACCAGGTCTCTCCTTCTTTTCTCTTTCTTTTTATGTATCTATGTGTTTGCTTTCTATATGTTTGTGTGATATTTCTCTTTTGGAATTCTGGTTATTTTGTTTTATAGAAAGATCTGCCTTTTGGTTTATTTTTTATGTATATGTTTATGCCTTTGTGTATCTCTATCTGGGTTGTGATTTTTGTAAAATTATTGATTTTTTTTTATTTTTTCCCGTTTGAAGGGAGATTTAGCTATGGGTTTGATCTGTTAGTGAGTTTTTTTGCTTGATCGTTTTGTTTGGAATCTGGGTTTGATCTATTTCCTTGTTTCACTGGTACAGTTTTGGTTTTTATTTCTTTTTATGATGTACTAGTTCAGTGATTTTGAGGTGTACTTAGGTGCTAAGCTTTTGAGATTTGATGGTTAACGAGATAATAAAGGATAACTAGTTTGTCATAATAGCGTTTTATTAACTTTTAAATAAATAATTTTCAATTTGGCTTCTATGTAGACAAAGATCATATATTTTTTGTTTATTGGTGATATCAGAAGCTGAATATGTACACAGTAAAATTTTAAATATAGCATCTCACTTATTAGGCTGCAAATTCCCAATCTTTAACTAGTATGGCATTGATCTATTTGCTATTTTGGTAATTTCTTCTTCTTATTATTATCTCTGTCGTTGTCTAGTTATCTGTTGTTTTGATATGTCATAATCTATTAGCTTACTGCTTGTAGCTTGATGTAGCATGTATGCCCAAGGTATATACTTTGCATTTATCTAATGCTCACAGTTATGTTGGATGCGGTACTCATTTACTTGCAGATAATCCATATCAGAAGGCTACTGCTTTCTGATAACATGTAGTAGTGTAATACAGGAGGAGTTGGTACTCTATAAATTTCTTCTGTTTCTGTTGGCCTTGCCTTTTCATTCTCTTGAATTTGTCACTGGATCATGAGTGCTTGATTCTTAATATGATATCATGGAGGAGCGGGTAAAAGAGTCAGGTAGGGAAGGATTGTTATCCAAGTATCAGATACCTGGCTGTCCCTTGTTTGTCTTCTCCAGATACTGATACAGAAGCTTAATGCTTGTGCTCCTCTTCTTATTTGGTTTGCAAGTTTGGCTCTTCTGTGACATTCCTTTTGTTTTCTTAGCATGCATGGTGAGAGGATAGCAAGGAAATAACATTTTTTGTCTGTCCAGTTAGTGATTTTTGTTTCTTTTGTAATTTATATGGCTCTATGAAATAATTTAAGGATATTATTCCTAGCTCATTTGAAATCTTGTAGGATGAAGAGGAATGTATTTTATATTCTTTAACTGCTAAGTTTTGTAGTATATATTTTAACGCTTATCTTGAATTTGCACATAATATATGGTTTTCTTTGTGCAGTCATGGCAGGATTGGCACCCGAAGGATCACAATTTGATGCTAAGCAATATGATGCTAAAATGAGTGAATTGTAAGTTTACTGTTTGTAACCTCTTGCTGTTTGGCAATATTTTATTGATTAACTTTTTAACGTGTGGTGCTTTGGTGTCTATGTCATGAATGTTCTGGACAACTTTGCAGACTCTCAAATGACGGACAAGATTTTTTCACTACATATGATGAGGTTTATGAGAGTTTTGATGCAATGGGATTGCAAGAGAACCTTCTGCGAGGCATCTATGCTTATGGTATTTTTATTTGCGTATGTTCTGTTATTTTGCTGCATTATGCTAAGATATATCAAAAACTCATGCTAATCTGACAGCAATTCTTAAAGCTTAATTTGTTTGAGTTGTTTTCTTCCCCATTCTTTGACTTTGTTCTTATGAGATCTAAAATATGACTAAAGTGGGTTGGAAACCCACTGCTTTTAGAAATTTAACTATAAACATTATGAATCTAAAAGTTTGTGTTCTTTGTATCTTTTATTAAGTTATAGTTTTTGGCTAAGCATGCCCATAGTTTTGTACTAAATTTCTTTTCAAGGTTTTGAGAAGCCGTCTGCTATCCAACAAAGAGGAATTGTCCCATTCTGTAAGGGTCTTGATGTCATTCAGCAGGCTCAATCTGGAACTGGAAAAACAGCAACTTTCTGTTCTGGCATTCTCCAGCAACTTGATTACAGTCTAGTCCAGTGTCAGGCTTTGGTCTTGGCTCCAACTAGAGAACTGGCACAGCAGATTGAGAAGGTTATGCGTGCCCTTGGTGATTATCTTGGTGTAAAGGTTCATGCTTGTGTAGGTGGAACAAGCGTTCGTGAGGATCAACGCATCCTTCAAGCTGGTGTTCATGTTGTTGTGGGCACTCCTGGTCGTGTTTTTGACATGTTGAGGAGACAATCACTTCGCCCTGATTACATTAAGATGTTTGTATTGGACGAGGCTGATGAGATGCTTTCACGTGGTTTCAAGGATCAGGTTTGCAATTGACCTAGTTTCTTCTTGTTTCTTTTTTCTCCCTTCACCCCAAGTGAAGGGAGCTCTTGATGACCATTTATGGTTCTGATATGGTTTTCTTGCCGTCAGATCTATGATATTTTCCAGTTGCTGCCGGCAAAAGTTCAGGTTGGTGTGTTCTCTGCCACCATGCCACCAGAAGCACTTGAGATCACGAGGAAGTTCATGAACAAGCCTGTGAGAATCTTGGTTAAGCGTGATGAGCTTACCCTCGAGGGTATCAAGCAGTTTTATGTCAATGTTGAGAAGGAAGAATGGAAACTGGAAACCCTCTGTGATCTGTATGAGACCCTGGCCATCACTCAGAGTGTCATTTTTGTCAACACTCGACGCAAGGTTGACTGGCTCACTGACAAGATGCGGAGCCGTGACCACACAGTCTCAGCAACTCATGGAGATATGGACCAGAACACCCGTGATATCATTATGAGGGAATTTCGATCTGGCTCTTCTCGTGTTCTAGTCACTACTGATCTCTTGGCTCGTGGTATTGATGTGCAGCAAGTCTCACTTGTGATAAATTATGATCTGCCAACTCAACCAGAAAATTACCTACATCGAATTGGAAGAGGTGGACGATTTGGAAGAAAAGGTGTTGCAATAAATTTTGTGACAAGGGATGATGACAGAATGCTGTTCGACATTCAGAAGTTCTATAATGTGGTTGTCGAGGAGCTGCCATCAAATGTTGCTGATCTCCTGTGATGAGAAATTTTTGGTGCTTTGTTGGGAAAGGGTTTTCTTATTTTACTATTTTAACGTGTTGTTTTTCATTGTCTTGTTAGTGTCTTAATTTTAATATTTTCAGACATCTGACAGTTTAATCTCACGAGTCCTTCTCAATTGCAACCTTAAAGGGATTGTCAAGTTCTCTTATTTTTTTTTTTTGTTTTTTTACTGTCCTCTTGGAAAGTTTTGCATGTTGGGTTTTTTGTACCATATACCATTTTTACCTTTCTATAAATTGTCCAATTATTTACTCAAGTCATTCTGATTAACTGGTTCTCTCTATTAAAAATTAAGAAATCTTATTTGTAATTTTAATTTTGTATTGTTTTTATTTTAATTTTGTATGACTAGTTATGATTTTCTTTCTCAGAAAAGGGAAATAGATTTCTCTCTTTTAACCGCACAGCCCGCTTTTTCTTTAAAAATTTCCTTCCTCATGAACACAACTTAGATCTTTTGTGGATTGGGCTATAAACTGTGGATCTAGCAAACCGAATTTGTGAAGGATTTTTTCAAAAATACCTTAAAAAATAAAATTATTATTTTAAAAAATATATATTTTTTAATTGTAAAAATATCTTTTTTAGATATATATTATTTAATATATATTTGATATATTAAAAAAATTATTAAAATAGCCAAATATAGTAATACAAGAAAATTTTTTGCAGGAGGTGCATCATATGATTTGATGAGAATTTCTTACCCTGGAGTTATGAGTTTATAATTGTGTGGAGGTCATCTGCACTTTCTAATATAAAAGAAAAAAAATAATACTAAAACAGTAAAATATTTTTATAAAAAATTAAAGAAAACAACATGTAATTTTTCTTTTTCTTTTTTTTATATTTAGGATCAATTTATCTAAATCTTAATGCAAATTTTCAATTTAATTTATAAAAAAATGTACATATAATAAATTAAAATTTAAAAAGTTAATAATATTTTTCATAACTACTCCTCGTCATGATAGATGCAAAAGCTTCTCTCCTTCTGGGCATTTGATGTAATGCATTTATGCAGTAATTTTTTAGCACAAGCATATTTGGAGGTCGTAATCATCTTGTTTATGGAATAACAAAAGCATCTTATTTCGGTTTTTTATTGAAAAAATAAAAGTTTAAAAACTACTCATTACACTATAATCTAATTTGTTTCACAAATCATGGGGAGTGAAATTTAATGAATTGTTTGGTTTCATTTCTTTTTCTGTATTTTTTTTAATTTTTAATTTTTTTATACCAAAAACAAAATAACATCGTAAAAACAAGTTGATGAAAAAATTATATAATGTATCTAAATATTTTATTATAAATAATAAATCAATTGAATAATAATATATTTTTATATTTTATAATTAAAAAAATTAAAAGCATCATTTAGAAAAATTATAAAATGTATTTTTAAAAAAATTCCATCACATATCATTATTAATTAATTTATTATTTCAGCTAAAACATATAATTAAAATTAAGATTGTATTTTATAATTTCTCGAGTTATAAATTTGTTTTGTAGCTCTTTAGTTTACGTCACAACTTATATTCTATTTTAAACAATTAAACTTTAATCATAAATTCTAATTTATTGTTCATAATTGAGAAATAAAGATAAAAAATAATTTTTATTATTTAAAAAATTTTAATATTTTCATTTTTTTTTATCAATAATGAAAATATCATTAATAAAGTAGAGCAAATGCAACGAGTTATGGTAAACCATGGCTTAGAATACAGGAAAACAAACAATCTCCATAATAAACAAACTCAACACCCAGTTCATAAATCCCCTTGCAAAGCTTTGGTCTAAACACATAAATGAGGCCTATCAAGATAACAAGGACGATAGTCCTCAGAAAGCAAACAACTATACATTGAAAACACAGAGGAGACTTACTAATTATCTTCTGAACACGAAAGGATACCGGCGTGCTTAGATTCCGATGCTAATTCCACATACAAATAAAATCTTCACAAGTGCTCCACCGCTGAAGAGAGGCTTCTGGACTTTGAGAAATAACCATGGGCGATCGAGTAAAAAGTCATTTAAGGCTAGAACAATACATACAATCTGCAAAATTCATACTAATGGAAAAGAAAAAAAAAAAACAAAGATAAAACTGGGAGGTCAAGGGCTGTTGTAGGTTGTTTGGCCAGCGATAGCCCTAGACCACGATATGAGAATCAAAAGGATGTGCCACTAGAGTAAGGGAGAAAACCCTAGAGAAAAAAGAGAGAAAAGGGACCTTCACTTCACTTTTTCAATAATTTTTAGTTTTATAAAAAGTAAAAGAAAAAGGCACAAAAAAGATCATGATCTATTAGAAAAACATCAAATTGGACTCTAAATTTTTTTTTTTTGTCTCGATTGTAATATTCAACTATTAAAAATGGTCTAAATTGGACCTTTATATAACAACAATAAAAAAATTCATTAAATTTATGTGGCATAGCTTCGTGGGATTCAATTTTTTAAACTTCTAAATAGATGTGTTAGTAAATAATAAAAAGTTATATAGATGTTTATTTATTTTTATAGAAAAAATATATCAATAGATAATAAATTAATACATTATACTTATAATGAACCAAAAATAATTATATATAAAAATTATAATGCTATATTAAGTGATGATTACTTAAGAATAAAGAATAAAATTAAAAGTAAATATAGTCCTTGAGATAAATATTTATTTAAATAATATAATTATATAAATGATGATAAATATCTTAAAAAATTTAATTTAAATTAATCAGAAAAATAAATTTAAATTATAGTGAGATTTTTTGTATAATAATAATATATTAATTTAATTATAATAAGATTTTTTTGAGCAACATCAATAATTACTTTTATGAGAATAAAATAAATTTTAATGAGATATTTACTAAACTACCTATAAAAATAAATTTTTATTTAAAAATACTGTATAAAAAATACATTTTTATGAAACTTGACTCAAATTTTCAAAAATACATCTTTTACTCATTCTAACAACTTTTTTTTTTCAAAAATACTTTTTTTTTTCAAAATTTACTATTAAATAAATATATTTTATTCAAATAATAAAAATTAATATTTTAAAATATATTTTCAACTAATAAAATATATTAAGTTTTTATAAAAAAATATTTTAATTTCAATTTTAATTACAAATAACACTCAAAAAATTTAAAAAAAGAAAAAAATATATAAAGATAAAATAATAAAATTTATTAAATTTATTTTTAAATAATTTTTATATATTATAAATACTCAAAAAATGTTAAAAAGTTAATTTATTATATAGACATTATATGTATGTTATGTGTATTTTATATAAATATTTATAAATATAGTATATATGTTATATATATTATTTATTTATTATATATGTCGTCTGTATATTGAGTCTATATTATATGTATGTTATATTTATATATAATGTTAAAAATAAAATTAAAAAATAAAAAGATTATTTAAATATTATATAGTTGATATGTATATATTTAATATATGTATGTATATATTACTATTTATTTTATCTGCATATTATATATATTATATTATATATATATATATTAAAAATATAAAAATAAAAAAATATTTGTAACTAAAAAATATAAATAAAATAAAATATTAAAAAATAAAAAAAGCAAAAAGAAAAACATATCTTTGAAACAAAAAAACTAAACTGCATAAAAATGAAAAAGTGCCCCCTACTTAGTATTATCTCCTTAATTTTAATTTTTTTTTATAAAAATACGTAGATCTTGTGAAATTATATCACCTAAATTTATTAGACTTTTTTATTGCCAGTTATAAGGCTTCAATTTGAACCATTTTTAATAGGTAAAAATTATAATTAGGACAAAAAAAATTTATAATCCAATATAAAATTCCCCAAAAAATTAGGGAGTTTTTTTTACACCTTTTCCCAGAAGAAAATTGTAAGATTTTAATGGTGAATTATGTAACAGAGAGCAGAAGAAGAAGAATAATGAAACTTAACAACCATACTGTATTGTCATAAGTTCTAAGGACCCGATTGAATGTCAAATCAAAATAATTAAAATATTTGAGAATAGTATGGTACATTGGACCCATTGCCAATAACACTTTCATTTTGCTTGCAAAATTCATTTATGAATTATTTTTTTATTTAAAAAATAAATAAATTATTGTTAAAAATAATACTATAATTTAATATTGATTGAATATAAAATATTAAATAAATTTATATATAATTAGATTTTTAATCTTAATTGTTGGTTTTTATTAAATTATAACTTCATTTTTTCCTTTACCACCTTTTTAAATAAAATATAAAATATAATTAATGATAAATATTTTTTATTAATTCTTAATTTTTATCATCTGAAATTAGTTTCCCACTTCATTTTCTTAAAGAAAAATGAAAAAAAAAATTTGTTTCTATAGAGTGTGTTTGTTTCCTAAAGTTGTGGAAGATCTGATGTATTTCTTATAAAATTTTATAAATGTTATTTAAGTTTGTAATATGGTTATGAACTTAAATTAATTTCCTTTTTTTCCCTTTGGATTTCATGAAAGCTAGATCTGGAAAATATGATTCTATTATATATACAATCAATTCGATTAAAGATCTATTAATATTATTCAATATTATGTAGAAATTATTCTGGGGTTGAGCTGCTGAGTTTATTAGTGACAAAAAGATGTGTTTTTTAAGGCTTCTTAATCTGGTTAATGCACAGTTTTTAATCTGGTTGTTAATGGACTGATTGCTCAGAAATTAAACAATAACTCGAATCTTTTATATTATTTATTTTACTCAAAACATAGTGCAGGAAATTATACAAGATCATCACCCATCAATATAATTAATGGGATGATCTTAAATTTTTTCATCTTTTATATTATATTAATGTCTTAAATTGTATAAAAATGATTTTACAATTTATGGCATTAATATAATAAATAAACTGCAACTCAATTAGAAAATCGATTTTGACGTTTTCTTTTCTTTTTTTTCATGTCACGGTCGCGTTATTGTGTCAAAACGTTTTCTTTGTAATCTGTTTATGACAAAACAAAGTTTGGTAAAATGATAAATTATGATAGGTATAAAGGACTGCCAATGTATTAATTCAATAAAAAAAATGATATAAGAGATCTAACATCACCGCATGAGATCAATATTCAATACTAGTTGTGTCAATATAAAGGGATCAATTTATAGTATTTTGTAGTTTTGACGTGATTATATATATATATATATATGAAAACTTCAAGATTTGTGATTAATTCAAGGTTTACATTCATCAATTTCACTCGTGAATTTCTTATATTACGAATTCTCGAGTAGTGATGCATCTTTATGACAATCATGTTTCTCTTTTTTTTTTTTATCAATTTTGAATTTATTATAAAAAAATAAATATTTATTATTAAATTATATATACACGGTAGCAATAAATTCTAGTGTTTATTGAGATCGACATCAACATGCTAATAACAACGCCATATTAGTTGCATAAATGACTCCGGCTCTAACCATGTCCAAAGGAATGATAAGATGTATTAGTCAATTTTTTACGGACTGAGTTAAAATTACCATGTCCCATTATAAATTTGAAATTATCAATGTCGCACCAACACAATGTGTTGCTATTCAAATTCCATTAGTCGGTATTTAAGATACACCTGCCAGCTGATGTACCAAAAAGACAATAGAAATTAGATAGCACATGCATCGCGCATGTTAGCAACGAGTGAATATACGGGGAGATAACACATTCTACTTTCACATACGTAATGATAGTATTTGATTTTGAATTTACAGTGGGAGGACTGAGGGTTGGAGTTACACTAATACTATATCCTCTCTTCATTGTTGAAGTGTAGACTCTCAATGGCCCGAAGAGTTGATTCAATAGACTTTATATTTGAGGAAATCCTGCCAGAAGCCGAATGCTTATGCTCAGTTGAGATGGTGGGTGAACTTTGACCACCAGAAATTTTAACCGCAGGACTCAGCATCTGTTGTGCGAGAGCGAGTTGGTTCAGAGTCATTTCCTCCAAATGCTGCATTGCGGCTGCTAGAAATGGCAGGTCGCCTTGATGACCCACTAGTCCGAACAAAATTTGAGCTGGATAACTGCACAAGTACAAAGCAGTCAAAATTAACCCTGGTAACAAATTTTGAGCATTAATGAAATACCACAATCACAAAAACTTCAACACAATGTACGGCATAGAAGTCAGTTCTGCGGTGCAATATTCAAATTCAAAAGATGACCTTATGCAGATCATACATCAAGTGACAACCAACACCCAGTAAGATGTAGCACATAGCACGAATCACAAGTTTACAGACGAACTTTTCAACTTAGGCGATAACAAAGCATTTTTTCAAAGTACACAAAAGGAGAGGTTTGGTGTACTAATTTTAGGGAACACCACGATTAATGCCTAAAAAGCCCCCTAAAACTGATATACGATCTAGGAGTTCATCTAGTTCAGCTACAATAACTAAAGGTTTTGACTAGTCCATTTGTGTGATACTGGCCAATAATTAGCAGATGCATGCTGGAACTACTTACTGTAGCATCTTTGGTTAAGGGTAGATCTCCTACAACGGGACCTTTTCGTTTAGATAAATTTCCAGAAGTTGTAATTGGACCAGAGTTTCTCCTTCGAGAGGGATCTGTCGAAGGCCAACCAGGTCTACCATCTTCCCCACCTGCCATTGAGTGCAAAAATCACAGACATCATTCATCTCCTGATATACACAAGAACATAAAAATTTCACAAAAGCCTGAGCACAAACGCAGTGGACCAACCTGACTGCCTGTCAACAGTAGCACCAACAGGAGGCATGCCTGAGCTTGGTCCAGCACCAGGGCCCTGCAGTAGAAATAAATGGAAATTCAGCGATATAGCTTCTCAATTATAGGGCTAAAAGCCCTTAGAAGACAACAAATGAATGCTTACAAGTGCACGGGTAGGAGGATTAGCAATCTGGGATTGCTGATATTTCAAAATTGTCCAATCAAAGACATAATCATACTGGAAACCTGAAGTAAGAAGGCAATCAAACTGATTGTAGTTTTAAGGCCAGTATAATATCCAAAAGCAAAAATTGAGCAATACAATTCAAACCTTCATGGATAAAAAGATCTCGGAAAAGCCTTTTCAGGTAAGCATAGTCTGGCTTATCATCAAAATGTAGTGACCACAGTAATGGAAGTAGGATGCAAATTCTGTGGGATAACCCCGACATAAAGCCTAAGGAGGATAAACAGTTCAATGAAGCCAAACAGTTAAATAAAGCAAAAAAAAAATTTACGAAAATAGAGATGATATTTTAAGATACAACTTTACCTCAATTGAAGTAGCAACTTTTTTCTCACTTATCTTCTCATACTATTGTTTCTTGGTTCCTGCTTTCAGCCCTTGCCAAGGAAGACTACAAAAACGTATTTGATGTCAAAACCAAATAAAACATGCAAAAAAAGGGACGATATGAGCTGATAGTGATGGCCAGCAGTCTTTACCTTCCTCTTAAAAAATACATTAGAACATATCCAAGCGATTCTAAATCATCCCGGCGGCTTTGTTCTACAGAGCATGTATGCAGCACAATCAGGAAACAGTGAAATAATCAATTAGATATTACTTGAAGAACACATCACAAAAACTAAAATAAATAGCAAAAATATACCAATGCCAAGATGTGTATTCACGCTAGCATATCTAGCAGTTCCCGTCAAATTCTTATTTTCTCTGCAGTTTAAATAAGCGAATCAGGCACAAAGTAAGCATATCATATGACTTTAACTGAGGTCAATATTAATTTAAATAAGCAAAATTGGGTCCAAATTAAGGCCAATGTTTAATTGGAAAAGTGCCTAACAAAACACTCAGTAAATAAACCTCAAAATACAAGGCAGGTGAACATGTGACAAACAAAATTCTTAATCTTTGGTGGTGCCAAAATATAAAAATAAAAAAAATCTAACGTACAACAGTACCATGGGTACAAGTACAACCAGCAAATACTACCTAATTGAATGATGCAGCAAATGTATCCAGTGTACTTTTCAGATTTAACAGAAGAGTTATTACATCAGATGTTAGATTCTAAACAAAGTAAACATACAGCATTAAGAGGATCCAACCATTCTACATAAAAATCAGATACAGTGCAAAAAGCTAGAAGAAACAGATGTCGCAATTAGGTTTAACATCTAAGCCTCAAAACAGCAGAAATTAGATGAACTAGCCTACTTATGTAGTTCAAAATTGAAACCTGTAAGGGATGTGCTGATGAGTTGAAGTGTCTCTGTATTTCTTAGCCAGACCAAAGTCAATAATATAGACCTGCATTCAAGTAGATGCTAAGTACAGGCCAAAAACAGAACAAGAAGTTCATTAATAGGAATTTCTAACAAACCAATACCTGATTGGCACGCCTCCCTAAACCCATTAGGAAGTTGTCTGGCTTGATATCTCGATGGAGGAACGATTTTGAATGAACTAATTCAACACGATTAATCTGAAAAGAAAAGTGAAAGCAATAAAATAAAGGAAACCATATGAATCATATGAATTCATAAAAATGTGCATAAAATAAAAAAAAATAAAGTCCTACCATCTGGTCTGCAGAGGACTTGTGGACAAAAATGGAAGGTGGCATTAAGAAAGCAGATAGTAAATTGTTTGGGATCTCTAAAGGGGCAGAGCCTCGACCGTACGATGCATGGTGGTGGGATGAGGAGGTTCAAAAGGCTATTAAGGCTAAGAGGGAATGGTATAAAAAGTTACCGAATACGGTTAATAGCGAGGCCTTTGAGGAATATAAGAGGGCTAAGAAAGAGGCAAAGAAGACTGTTAGTGTAGCTCGTGGCAGAGCCTTAGAAGGGATTTATCAAAAGTTAGGTACTAAAGAGGGAGAAATGGGCATTTATAAAATTGCAAGGATGAGAGAAAGGAAAAGCAGAGATTTAAGTCAAGTCAAATGTATAAAGGACGAAGATCAACGGGTGTTGACAGGGGATGTTGAGATTAAGAAGAGGTGGAAGGCTTATTTTAAGCAGTTATTCAACCCTGAACATGAACAAGATTTTCAAGGTCTTCATGCAACAAATGGTTATATAAGCTGGTCTAGGAGGATCTTGCATAGTGAAGTAAGAGAAGCCTTGAAGTATATGAAAGTTGGTAAAGCTTGTGGCCCGGATGGTATTCCTATAGAAGTTTGGAAGAACCTTGGAGAGGTAGGAGTTGCCTGGTTAACTAAACTCTTTAATGCTATTGTGAAAGGACGTAAGATGCCGAATGCCTGGAGGAAGAGTATCCTGGTACCCATATATAAAAATAAGGGAGACATTCAATTCTGTACAAATTATCGGGGTATCAAACTTATGAGCCATACTATGAAATTATGGGAAAGGATTATTGAACACAGAGTGAGGAAGCTTACAAGAGTTTCGGAGAATCAGTTTGGGTTTATGCCAGAGAGATCTACCATGGAGGCTATTTCTCTTCTAAGAAGACTAATGGAATTGTATCAAGAGAAGAAGAAAGATCTCCACATGGTATTTATTGACTTGGAGAAAGCCTATGATAGAGTACCAAGAGAAGTGTTATGGTGGGTTTTGAAGAGGAAAGGAGTCAGCGGCAAATATATCAACATCATCAAGGACATGTATGAGAATGCATCCACTAGTGTGAAAACACCTCCATTACTACCGGATTGCATCAAGGTTCGGCCATGAGTCCATATTTATTTACCCTGGTTATGGACGAGCTAACCAGAAGCATACAAGACGATGTTCCTTGGTGTATGTTGTTTGCTGATGACATTATTTTAATTGATGAGACTAGTGCTGGTGTAAACCGTAAGTTGGAAGTGTGGAGAAAAACCCTCGAGGACAAGGGTTTTAAGTTAAGTAGGAGTAAAACGGAATATATGCACAGTGAGTTCAGTCTAAGGAAGAAGCAAGAACATGAGGTTAAGTTGGATGGAGTTTTGGTTCCTAAAACCAAGCAGTTCAAATATTTGAGTTCGGTGTTCCAGAATGATGGCCGTATAGATGAAGATGTGGCTCACAGAATACAGGTAGGGTGGTTGAAGTGGAAGGGTGCGACTGGGGTTCTATGTGATAAGAAAATACCTCTGAAAGTGAAAGGTAAATTCTATAGGACGGTTGTTAGACCTGCGATGCTCTATGGTAGTGAGTGTTGGGCACCAACGAGACAACATTTGCATAAGATGAGTGTGGCAGAAATGAGGATGCTAAGATGGATGTGTGGACATACCAGATTGGACAAAATTAAGAGTGTTCATATACGACAAAAAGTCCAAATAGCGGATGTCGGAGATAAGGTGAGGGAAGGAAGACTTAGATGGTATGGGCATGTTTTAAGAAGACCTCCTAATGCTGCGGTTCGTAAGTGTGAGAAGTTGTTGATTGAGGGGGCTAGAGGTCGTGGAAGACCTAGAACTGTGTGGAATGAGGTGATAGCAAGAGACTTGCGTGCCTTAGATCTTGATGCGGATTTGATTAATGACAGACTTGAATGGAGACGTAAAATCCGTGTCTTGAAAGGGGCCTAAGGCTGGAGTATCTTTTTTGGTGTCTTTTGAGCTTATTTTGTTGAGGATCCATACAGCCGACCCCAACTTGTTTGGGACTAAGGCTTAGTTGTTGTTGTTGTTGTATCTGGTCTGCAAGCATCAGAACAGCCTTGGGAGACAGTTTCCTACTACATAAGTTGAACAAGTCTTCAAGACTAGGTCCAAGTAAATCCATCACAAGGACATTATAGTCCCCTTCAACACCATACCATCCATCTAACATTTGGAATACCAGCTGCCAAAATTACAATAAGCAACAACAATAAGCCCAATAAACCAAATATTTAAAGAAAAAAAAATTAAAACAAACGAGAATCAGGATAATAAAGAGATGGCCATCATTACTCCTCCTTGTAGAATTTTATATAATTTTGACTCGTACAACAGTTGAGGATGCTTTGTCTTGACATTTTCCTGAGCTGAAAAAAGGACAACAAGAATTTCAAAACTTACCACTAAAAGAATTTAATAAAATAAATCAATGCCATTGATGACATTAAAAAAAAGCTTAATATATATGTGACCCCATATACTAAGCACGATTTGTCATTTTGCTCTCATAACTACATAACCCCTTATACTCAGATATTTTACTTATTCAATTGCCCCTTCTTTGCACATAAATAGACAACGCTACAATAAGTGAAATACACGCTCCTAACGTAGCATACAACTCAACAAACTAAAGTCAAAATTTTTTCTCATAGCCATCGTTTTTCTCAATAAACAAATAGGAAATTGGGTTCTTCTTCTTCTTCTTCTTTTCCTCCTCTATCAAACTGAGAAATTTCACTTTTTTAACTCTCATTCTATTATTTTTGCTGGACTGCTGAGAAAATTGAAAGAAAGAAAAGAAAAGAAAAGAAAATTTGAGTTTTCATCAATTTGATGGTGGAAGTTAGATTTCATCGATTGGTTTATTTGATAGTGAATATCTGAATTTTTTTTAGTGATATACCTTAAAATTTGATGCTTTTGAGCAATTCTGAATATCTCCTTTATTTTTAAAAATAGGTATCAAATTACTTTGTCTCCATTCATTAGGCATTTTTTTTGTACTTAGGATCTTATTGAACAAAGATATCAACCATGTAACTCCTGTATCTCTCAAACATTTTCAAACCTCAATACGTATCTCATCTGGTTCACAAGCTTTACCAACTTTCATCCTCTTCAAAGCTTCTTTAACTTTCAAAAATCTAATCCGTCTAGTGTATTTCATATTTTTTTCCGGCCTGACGTCTAAACCCTTAATGTTATCACTATGGTTATTATTAAAAAGTTCTTCAAAATAGTTTCTCCATCGTTCCTTAATATCCTCTTCTTGAACTAGAACTTTATTCTCTTTGTTTTTAATGCACTTAACTTGGTTTAAATCACGATATTTCTTTTCTCTTATCTTAGCCAATTTATAGGTAGTTTTTTCCCCTTCCTTTGTTCAAGTCTCATACAAACTCTCTAAATATTGTGCTCTTACTTGACTAACCGCCTTTTTAACATCTTTTTTGGTTTGTTTATACTGCTCAAAAGCATCATTGTTATTACACTTGGACAAATCTTTAGAGAGATAACCTTAAATCGTATTAAGTGAACAAGAAAAATTCATATAGATGACTCCAATTGACTTGGGATTAAGGCTTTGTTGTTGTTGTTGTTGTACCTTAAAACATAAGGAAAAAAAAAAACATATATAAAGACAACAGACAGGAGAAGATTTTTCGATAAAATGAAGAATAATAAGAAAAGAATGGAGGAAATGGAAGACTGGTAGTTGGGTTTTTTAGAATTCTTTTCTTTCTTTTTTCCTCCCTATCTCCTCTGTGTTTCTTTGTTTCGATGATGATGTTGGATTTTGTTTTTCTTCATGTAGCACCGCCGCCGCCACTTTGGAACTGCTAATAGCCCAACACAGATACGGAAAGAACGCGACTGTGGATTTTTGTGGGTTTTAATTTCTTTTTGTGAATAATTCTTGTTTGAGGTGATAATTTTTGTGGATTTGGTTTCTTTTTGTTGATAATTTTTTAAAATTGAAACAATAGCTATTTAAATAGAAGGAGAAGAAATAACTTCCATAATGGCGATGATGAAGAGAATGGATCTTAGATCAAATTCTCTGATTTCACAAATAGCTTTAAGTTTTTTACTTTTTGTGAAGCAGATCTAACAAATAGATAACTGAATGAAGAAAAATATAAAATAAAATTAAAATCTTCAAAGTTTCATATTGTTGGTGTTTGTCCGATGAGAAAGTGAAGGAAAGTGAATGGAAAGTGAAGGAAAAGTAAAGGGTATTATTGTAATTCTATAGTTAATATGGTAGATTTTAATTTTTTCACGCGCTATGGGAAAGTTTGTTACACATGTATTGCTACCCCAGCAACAAAAGGCTTGTTTGTTAAGTTATTATCGAGTTGAAGGGGCAGCAACAACGGGCTTGTTTGTTAAGTAATTATGAGTTGAAGGGGCAATGTGGTTAACCAGTCGAAGAGTTTAGAGGGCAAAAATGATAATTCGTGTCTAGTATGAAGAACATGTATATATTAAGCCTAAAAAATAGCAAATTCACTGAGAAAAATCAAATAATAAACACCAAAATTTGCCAAAAAAAAAAGTAAATTTCTTAAAGGAAGGCAAATTTATCAACTGTTAAGCTAAAAACTAAACATAATATAAAAATAAAATAAAGTTGGTAAAATAAAATGTACTCACAAGCTTAATTGCAACTTCCTCGTTTGTTTGAATATTAGTACCTAAAAATATGCAAACCAGTAAAAAATTTAGTAAAGAGCAAAATAGTTTAAAATAAGTATAATTTGAAAACAAAGAGTTCAAAAAAACAAACCGAGATAGATCTCTCCAAATGATCCACTACCGATCTTACGACCAAGACGAAATTTGTTGCCAAGGCGCGGCTCCATGGTATTATTAACTTTAAACTTTCTTTTACAATAACAATCAAAAAACCCTAACACTTTTTTTTATCCGGAAAAAACCCTAACACTTTAGTTGGCAAAAACAAAACCCTTCTCCAAAATTCCCTCAAAATTGAAACTTTCAAAAAAAATAAGAAAAAAAAATCGACAACCCTACAGCTGTTGGCAAGTGGCGACGATGACGATGATGAAGATCAAAAATCAACGGCGGGGAGAGAACATCGGAGTCGTCAGAGATAGAAAGAGAGAGGATATAGATGGAAATAGAAAGAGAACTTTCTCTCTCTAGAGATTGTTAGTATTTAAGAGAGAGAAAACATAGTTTGAGTCTTTTTCTATTTTTTTTAATCCTTCTTGTTTTTGATCCAATCAAGAGCGGATTTTCTTACAATATCGTATCAAATTGCGGGTATGCATTATTTAGCGATCTAAACGATGTCGCTTTCGTCCTTAGGAAAAAACGACGTAGTTTGGCATATTCTAAATATTGCTTCTTTGTTTTTGGAGGAGGAAAATGAAACGAAGTTAAATAATTGTGGGAGATTATTTTATTTGAATATTAAGAGGGTGTTTCTCAAAACTTAAAAGCTGGTCAAACCTGATTATAAGTAGTTTTTAGATTATAAGTTGTTTATTTAAGTGTTTCTGAAAACTTAAATAGTAGATTATAATCTGATTTTAATCAGATTTTTAAAAGTCGAGTTTTGCTTTTTTTTTAAGCACTTATTTTTTAAGCAGTTTTGACCAAGTAAAAGACCATACTATCCCTAACTAATCTTCAATATTCTAAATTTGCCCACCCTATACACTTTAGTTCCCATCAAATAAATTTTATTATTATTATTATTATTATTATTAAATAAATTTATTATTATTATTATTGCAAAATAAATTTTGAATTGACATTTAAAAAATTATTTTTATATAATAAATAAACTCAGGGACAGTTTGGTCATTTTGACAGTTTCTGCAATTAAAAACTGATTATAAGCTGATTTTACAGAAACACTAACTGATTATCAGCTGATTATTAACTAGTTTACAGAAACGTTTAACTGTTTTATTTTTAATCTGATTATAATCTAAAAATCACTTATTCACAATAAGCTGAAAAGTTTCAATTTTGAGAAACACCCTCTAAACAGACATTCAAAAACTCCAAATTTTTTTACTCTCGAAGTATAATTTTCAGGAAACATTTATTTTTATTTTTTTATAATAACAATTGATATTTTAGTTGAGATATCATAATAAATATATTTATTATTAATTATGAATAATAAATTTATTTAAAGAGAGTGTCTAAAAATATTATTCATATTATTTACGTGGAATAATAAAATATTTTTTATAGTATAATAGATAGATAATATCATAATAGGGGTTGAGGGCCTAGTCTAGTTGGTTAGTGCGCTGTGATGTATCCAGTTGGTCACGAGTTCGATTCCCCATTCCGTCACCTTTGTGGTGAGTGTTGATCATCCTTATGATGAGTATTGATAGGGGAGGACTATCCCCTATTGTGTAGTTCATGGGTTAAATCCCTCCAATGAATTAAAAAAAAAGATAATATCATAATAATTTTTTTAAAAAAAATTTGAATTAAAAAAATATATAAAATAGTGTAATGATTAAATTTATATAATAATTATATTTATATTGTATGTTAACGGCAATGACACATTTTTCGGATAAATTTATGTCCGATTCTCCTTTTTTTTTTATATTATAATATTTTTAAAAATTATATTATATTAATTATTAATTAATGAAAAAAAATTCAATGAAGCTTTAATGAAATAGAAACGTGGGTTTTGATCACAAAAAAATTATGTTGAAACAATGAAAATTAATATTGGGTTATAAATGGGGTCACATCACACATCTCAACATGACTAGGCACTGGCAATTATGAAGACCTTGATTAGAATTATTCATCAAAGCTTCTGCAAGGACCAAGTTGGCTTGGACACAATTTTATGCAGGCACCACCACCTTATTATTAGATTTAATATATAATTATATTTTTTATACTTATAAGAAATAATTTATTATCACCTCACATTCTTTGAATGTCCTACTATATATCTGTACACGTTAAAAATCATATTATTAACCATCTAGTACAGTTATTTTATATGCGTGCAAAAAAAAATATTATAAACGTGTGAATTATTATTTTTTTTTCATTAGTAGCAATAACCTTCTTCTTCTTCTCTCACTTTTTCAATTGCTAAAAATCTCTTTATAAAACCATCACAAATAGGTAGAAATTAATTAAATTTCTTCAACTATTTTATTCACCATTCTCTCTAATTAGAGTTATTTTTTGTATAATTTTTTTGCTTTATTTGTTTTGGCACTTAGAAACAGATAATGAGTTAATGAATTCTGATTTCTTTCACTGCCAATGCGATTTAAAATATGATTTGAAGCATACAAGGATACCGGCTAATTATAGGAGGAGGCTTTTTTGTTGAAAGAACTATAGGATAAGTGTAATAGTTAAAATTTTTTTGTTATGTTAAATTGATTTTGTAAACCCTTGTACAATTTGTAAGAATTTTGTATATAATTGAATTTTGTTAATTTGATTTTGTCACAAAAAAAAGTGTTTGTGACTTTTTTTTGTGGTTTGATCCTTGTACACCTAAGTATTTGAAGCCTTTAATTATGGATTTGCTAAGAATATTGAAAAATTTTGAGGAGCAAAGACAAAGAATGAATTTTTGGGCAATTAGCTTGTTTGTTGTATTAGAGTTCACCTACTTATTTCTTTTCTAATTACTTTAGGAAATATTGATTATGGATTCCTAATTAGTATTGTAGAAAATAGAAAAAAACCAAATTTTTTTGTTCAAGTTTAGGGATCTAGTTTTTGAATAGTGCTCAGCTCACAAGTTGAATAGTGACTATATAACAACTTAAAACTTTTAGCTATGGTGACTATGAAATTTTTTTTTTTTGCTTAATATATTTTGTTGCTTGGGGTTATTTTTTTTTTCCTGATAATTATGTTGGTAAGGGTGAATGTATTTGATAATTTTTTGGATTGACTTTGCTATAATGTAAATGATTATAGTTTATTTACAGTGTTTTGTTAGTGTTTCTTAGTTGTTGAATGACTAGTTTGAGATTGTTTAAAAATAACATTCAATTACTGTTGCTGCTATAAATTTTTTTTTTTGTGAAATATAGTTTTGATTTCATTGAAGGTAATTTAGTTATTGGGTTAAGAGATTAGAGAGAAAGTGGAGTGAAGGGTTAAAGTTTTTCAGGCAAATTAATAAGTAATGAGGCGAGGGGCGCTACTAGTTTCTGAAGAAAAATAATTACAAACCGTATGTAATTCATACTTTTTGATGTGCTGATCATTAACTATTTCGGGTGATTAATAATATCATTTTTATATTTACATGTATATAATAGGACATTTGAAGAGTACAAGTTGATAATAGATTCTTTTTTACAAGTATTATTATTATTATTATTATTATTATACATTGCATATAACATGTAATATATTGATATATAGGAAAAGAAAAAATAACTATTTATGTTAGATGAGTGATGATATTAATATATAATATAACATATTAAAGGATATAATTTAATATTTCCTTCATTTTATTTCGAGTATCATATAAAAATGGTACGCATAGATAGAAAAATGATTACCTATTATAAATTTTATAAAAATTTTATTGTAATTTACCTAAATAACATTTATAATCTTTCTCACTTTATTTATTTATTTTCATTAATTAATAGGGATAATATTAAATTTTTTTAATTAATGCTTCCTTAAATTCTTAAAAGCGACACTTAAAATAAAATAATTTTTTTTCTTACACGATACTTGAAATAAAATGAGGAGAGTAATATTATTTCAATTGCAGTAAAATTATAATTTTTTCCAAAAACAAAATCCTATTAAAATTATTATTTTATGCAATTTAAAAAATTAATTAGTTTTTTTCTTCTTATACCTTTATTATTAATAAGTTAATTAATGAAATGAGAGTATAGTTATTTTAATATTGATGAGTTAATGATGAATATTTTAGTCTATTTAAAATAATTTTACTTAAAATTTAAAAAATTTAATAATTTTCTTAATAAATATGCATATTATAATATAACTATAAAAGAAAAAGAACTATCTAATTAAGTGTTGCTTTTAATGATAATTAGTACATATTGATAAATTTCTTATTAAAGAAATTTCTTCTTTACATTTTAATCAAAATTATGTGCAACTCAAAATGCAATAATGAAGTTTTTTCAATACGAGCAAGAGGTAATGAATTTATTTAATTGTTCTTTACAATACTGCAATTTCATGTTCAATGTCAATTTTATTAGATTAAGTTAATCAACAGCTAATTCAAAGGTGATGATGACAAAGAAAAAGAATCGTTGAACGGTTGAATAATGAACTTTGGACACCTTTAGCTATTGAATTAGTCTTTTTTAATTTTCTTTCTAGAGGGTGTGGACTATGAAGAGCTCTTATTTTATACTGAAACTTATAAAGAAAAATGATTAAATTTATGAACTTTTAGTTTAATAATGTTAAAATCGCTTTCAGAATTAAAAAAAAAATTGAATTTAAATCCGATCAAAGCTAAATTTATAAATAAATAAACAAAAACCCTCAAATTATGATAGATTTACTGGATCAACAATTCATGAATTTGACATTTAATAACAATCAGTGCTCGCATATTGAAACATAGTCTAAACCTAAATACATATTCCCAGAATGGACGAAACCTTCCACAAACTAAGGAACAGAGTGATGTTTCACAGTTCACTAAAACATTCAGGAACAAATGGGGGGCAAAAAGAAAAGAATAAGAATGTCATGTCAACTATTTTCACAATGTTACATGTCAACTATTTTCAGCTGTTAACTTCTCAAATGTTTATAGGTATTGTATATACAAGGGGCTCGAGTGCTATTCTGTGTATAATGAATTGAAAACTTAACCACATTAAAAAATCACTGCAAAATGAATCGTTACAAGGGCCATGATAGAAAATTGCAAATGGCCAAAAACCCTAAAAGCTTTTCAAAAAAAAAAGAACCTGAAAATATTGCATAGACAGGGTTATGATGGGGAAGATGTGTAGCTTTGGTGCGCGGATGAATGCTTCTTTTGCAGCTTCCCTTTTAACTGCCTGATCTTTGCATCCACCCTTGCCGTGAACCCAATCTTGGTTTCTTGTCTTGCTTTTGATCGTTCTCTACTCCACATATGTTGATCTTCGACGTCTTTCCTATAATACTTGATCTCTTGAATGATATGGTGATCCATTGGGTGTATACATCTTTGAAATGATATGTGAGCTAGGTAAGGCAAGTTACATGTGACTGTTACTAAGATTATGGAACACCAATAAATAGGCGCTGGACCAAGAGCTTCAACTAAAATTTGGTAAGCATTCCCTGAATAAATTGGCGATACCATCCCGTAAAGCAAGAGAAACAAGAACCAGGCAGCAATGCTGCCCCAGACGAAAACATGTTGAATCCATGTGAAATGGCTCATTGTAAGTGCAATCTGGAAGTTGACAGCACAAATTATACAAGAGAACATGGTGGTGCCCACGGCAGCCATATCAGCAGTTTGACCTTCTGCACAGAATGGTTGGTCAAAAAGGACGATAAGATTGAGGAAGAAAATGATGAGAGAGGAATAGAGACCATTGCCCATCCATCCTAGTATTCGATACCAGTCGAAGAATAGATTTTTGGGTCCTTGCTGATATAGTGCTGGGAACTGCAAAAGGTTTCAGCATGTATTCAACACATGTATAATAACATTGGCAACTAGTAATGGATGAAAATTTTAAACAAGATTTATTTAATAAGACTAACCTGTAAGCAGACATCAGAAGGAACGTCTTGTTCAAAAACTCCAAGTGAAATGACAGGTAGGGAGGTAAGAACAACATTGAACAGTAGCATGTACCAGTCATCATAAATTGATTGCCCAGAGAATGCCGTGAAAGCCTCGAAGTAGAACAGGGTGAGACCAAATGCTATGTTTTTGTAGAAGAAATAGCAAATCTGAATGCCAAATATCCGGGTTTGAGTAACAATTAATCAACAATGTACATCTACATTGAACTTCATGGATGCCTAACAGTGTCTAAACATGCATGTGTAGTGGATAGTAATCATATTGAATTCATGAAATAAAGCAATAAAAGCAAGATTCATAAGTTTGATTCCTACCATCTGAGCAATTCTCTTGTAGCACCAGTGTCCATGCACTACCAGAAGTCTTTCCAAGAACCGAAACTGGGAGATAGAGAAATCACTGGCCATCACAGCCTGTGTATGAATTTGCGAGTTTCGTAAGCTTCAATAGAACATAAAGGAGAAACCTATGCTTATTGTTTCCTTTACACAAGTTAAAATACTTCTCTCAACAAACTAACTAGAAATATGAAATACTTCAAGGATAATGTCCAATAAAAGGGAGGGAGGGGCTCAAGCATGATGTTTGGTATGCAACCATGATACTTCTTTTGTCTGACCCATTTTGCCAGCACTAAAAATTATTTATAAAGCAGGAGGAGCAAGCCTATTTTACACTAACCAAGAAACAGATGGAATTCCTAGGATACTGCTTGCAAAAGTAAAAAATCGAAGTGAAAAGAAAATAAATAGGAAAATAGCTTTTCTTCATTTCTTATAGTTGCTTCATGCAGGAGTCAGATACTTGACTGACCTGCATTCCTTCCACCCCACTAATGCCAACACCAATATCAGCCTCTTGAATCATTCCAACATCATTTGCACCATCACCTATTGCTAAGGTGGCTCTTCCAGTTCCCTCTTTCACTAACCTTGTTACCTGATACCAAAACCCCCCCAAAAAAGAAAAAATAAATAGGCATCTATTTCTGCACTTGAAAGGCCTTTAGTCATATTTAAAACTGAAGGCCAAAAAAGAAAATGTGAAAGACACTCCGGCATGTAAGAGAGAAAATAGATCATACCAATGCCTTCTGCTTGGGTGAGACACGACAGCATATGACAGATGCACAATCAACTGCTAATGCCAAGAACAGATGTTTCATATCATCCTCCAAAGCATAAGTCAGAGTTTTCCCATCAATAATTAATGCAAATGCAGCATGTGGATCCTTATCAAGCTTAATCATTTGAGAGGCATTTGTGATTTGATTCAAAATATTATCTTTTACAACCTGTTTGAAGAAGAAACACAACAAAGTTTTAACATCAAAGTCAATTGCATGAATAGAAGTCCACCAGGAACTTGCCAGGTAGTATGTACCTGTTTGGAATCTTGGCCCACCGCAACTGAAGTCATCACTGTAATACATATCTGCTTCATTCCCTGTCGAAGCAAACTACAAGCATATCTGCACCATGGAAATGAGAGTTCTTTTCAGATTCCTAGAGAAATTAACATGCACTAAGGAGCTTGTATGGTAATCTGTGAAAGACCAACCCTATATTTATTGCAGTTTCCATCTTATCCCCCGTCAAAACCCAGAGCTTCAGACCAGCTTGTGCAAGTTTATCTATGCACTGGGGTACCTGGAGAGAGAGATTCAAAATAAGTAAAAGCAAACCAAAACAAAATGCATTATTATAAGGTAACAATCATTTGTACCCCTTTTTGTAATTTGTCCTCCACAGCAGTAGCACCAACAAGAATCAATTCCCTTTCCATCATATCTGCTACTCGCTCAAGCATTATTTCTCGATCAGCACCAATAGAAGTTTTGGCTTTCACAAACTCATTATTCCATGCAGTATATTCAGACTCATCAAGCTTTCTGTAAGCAAGTGCCAATGTGCGGAGCCCAGCTTCACCATATTCATTCAAGTGTCTAGTAGTAGCTTCTTCATATGTTCTTCCATTCTTTGATAGCCGGTCAAAAATGATGCTGTGTAATTGAAACAAAAGAGCAATGAATGGTTGCAAAGCAAGCAAAAAGTTTATATTTTTTCTCTTCCATTAAGACAAGCAGGATTTCATATGGCTTGGAGGCAATCTACTCCAAAAAAGAACACCGTGAATGATTAATAAATATCAAAATTTCTGATTGCTCTATCACACTTTTCATGTTAAATGAAGCAGATTAAATACAGTTGGTAGTCTAACCTGTCAGCACCTTTGCAGAAGAGCAAAATCTGTCCATCCTCATCTTTCACAATTACAGACATTCGCTTCCTTTTGCTAGTAAACTCCAACAGATTCAGAATTTTGAACTCTCTGCAAGATTCCCAAGAGACAACCAAGACTTTAACAATAATCCAAGGACTGATGAACGCAATGCCTGTATAAGAATAATTCAATTTATGCCTGAATAACTAATTCATTTTATATATTCTTACCTTTCAACCAATTGTCCCGCCTGAGCATATCTTTCAGTGATGAACACGCTGGATTGAGTTCTTTTACTAAATTCAAAACCAAACTGTCTTGCTGCGACAAGAAAGGCCCCTTCATCAGGCGATTCTGCTTCATATGTGAAATCGCCAGTCTCTTCATTAAGCTCAGGAACAGCACTCTGACAAACTGCTAATATCCTAAAGAATAAGATAATCACATCTTTATTGGGCCCCTTCAACCAATTTCCATCCATAAGGCGGCTGTCCTCAAAACTAAACCCTTTTATTGCTGCTTTCTGATCCTTTCCATCTTTAGAAGTGATAACAGTCTCCAGTTCAATTTCTGGTCCTCCAGTACTATTCTCCCATGAATCAATTCCCTGACTTTTATGCTTGGAGCTGTTAGACATTTCTGCATCCCGCTCCTCAAGGTCCATGGCCATCTGTTTTTCTGCAGCCAGTTCCACTTCACTGGAGCGCACACCATATGCAGTACCAGCAATGGAACACTTCAGAAAATCCATCTGATTACAAGTCAAAGTGCCAGTCTTGTCTGAGAGAATAGTGTCCACTTGGCCCAACTCCTCATTTAAGTTCGATGTTCGTGCTTGAGCAGTATTGCCAGTTTCTTCATCATACATGCATAGGTCTTCATCTATGAACTTTGCTTGACAAACTTTCACAACTTCAATTGAAACATAAAGAGAGATGGGTATTAAATAGCCATAGAGGATGAGAGCAGTGATCAGGTGAGCAAGACCTGACTTGACAGGGCTGTTAGGATCATACAAATTTTCAGGTTTTGAAGGTTGCATGTACCACCAGTTTGGCATTTGAAGCTTTATCTTCACTGCAAAGCCAATAGAGCTAATCAGTGAGATCAGTAAAAGGAGGCTGAAAAGGATGTATATAATTTTATCCATTTTTCTTTCTATTCTGCTCCTTTTTGAAGGGGACTTTGTTGAATTCTGCATGACTTTGCTGTCAAAACCAGTGAATATAACAACCCCATATACAAAAGCTGTATTCCTGAGTTTTGAATCTCTAAGGAGAATTTGGCTAGGATCAAGAGGATAAACCTGATGATCATATTCAAAATTACCAATAAAGGTGTAAAGACTAGGATTTGGGTCCTCGCACTTTATCATCCCCGTAAAATTCTTGAAAGCCTCATCATCATCCAGTGGCAATGTTACCTCCAAAGCTCTCTTTGGCTTCAAATTTGTCTCACCATCTAAGTTCATAGTCTCCACATAGCAAATTCCATCTTCATAACTACTGGACAATAAAAGCAAATCAGCTGGAAAAAACTGATCCTTCTCCACTCTCAACACATCACCAACTTGAATCTTCTGCCATGCTTTGTAACTAAAAACGCCATCCCCTATATGAACTCTTGATTTTCTGTTATTAACCTTCATATCCTGCATAAACCTACGCCAATCTTCTAAAGTTTCCTTTACCATACTAATACCAACAACAAAAGCCAAAGGAAAAATCATGCTCACAGCAGAGAATGGGGCAACTGGAGTAAGCGAAAGAATCGAAGCCAAAAGAAAGTAGATATTGGCAACCCGCCGAAACTGCTCGAAAAGTGCCTTAGGCACGAAGGTTACAGCATTATATTTTGTGGTGGATATATAATTTGAGCAATATTTCAAGGGCTTTTTCCTGTGCATACGGGGTTGATTGCAATGAACTACTCGGGAATAGCCAGGGCCTTCAATTGGATGTGGTCCTTCATCATGTTCTGTTCTTGGTCTCATACAAGAAAAAGGATGAAAATGGCTCCGGCGGAGCTTTGACCTTATCCTACCTCCCGCCATATCTTTTAAATTTTAACTAAAAACACCAGAAAGGGCAATCCCAAGCACTGCCTTCAATGCAGATATCAAAGGTGCTCCCTGTGCACAATTTCTCCGTTTAAAGCCTAATGCAACAAACAAAATATAGAAAATTAACTGAAAAGAAGATACATTTGATAAATTGCAACATAAATAACATCAAATAATGTCAAAGCCAACATCGAGTGTTAAAATGCATAGAAAATTAAATTCTCAATGCATTAAAATTCAAAAAAGGCCAAAGTCCATGAATTGCAAATTTGCAAACTTTAATTCAAAATCTTTCATTCCCAGATTTTTAATTTTTGTGTATAATTAGGAAATAAAACAATAGTTAAAGAACAATTAATTAGAATAAGACAGAGAAGTACAAATCCGTATACAGTTACAGCAAAGAATTTACAAAAGACCAAATAAGCTGAAATCTCAAACTCAATTCCACATTCACAAGAAACAAACACCCCAAGAAGAAAGCAAGGAGTATTTAAAATTAGAATCACATTAAAACATTAACAAAATACAATTTCTACAATGAAAAAAGAAAAGAACAATTTCCAGCTACAACTGATAACCAAATCCATCTGGAAACTTTCCTCGTACAAAAAATCTTAAACAAGCCAATAATTAGCTTATACCCATTAACACCGCCATGAAAAACAAGCAACAAAAGAAAGAAAAAAAAAAAGAAAAAAAAAGGTAACTACCAGGAGGCTGGTTTTGGTTCATCTTGAGCAAAATTAGCTAATACCCATTCGAGCAAAGACAAAGAAAACAACAAGAAAAACAGCTGGAAGACTTGCAGATCAAGAAAGGACAAAATTCTGGAGAGAGAAACCTTGTTTTAGAGAGAGAAATTTGATTTTATAAGAGAGAGAAAGAGAAAGAAAGAGAGAAAGAGGGAGAGAGAGAGAAAGAAAGAGAAAGAAAGAAAGGGTTTAGGCCATTGGAGAGTGAAAAACTCTCTCTGTCTCTCTCTTTCTAACTTTCTTTTTCTTTTTCGCACCCTCCCTTTCTCTGCGATGCAAGTCAGAACCAATGCCAGGAATTTCCGGAGTACCTTCACTTCCCCACTCTAACCAATATTTTTTATTTTCTGTATTAAATTATCCTATATTAATATTTTTTATTTTTTTAAAAAAATTTTACAGAGTGCTTACTTACACGTTAAAATGACCTGGCAAACGAAGAGGGCGTGTGAAAGCCGGTCCTTTTGAAAACAGGTCAGCCTGTGGGACCCACTTATCCTAGGTGTCAAGTCTTAAAATTAGTAAAATTTTTTTAAAAAATTAAAAAATAAATAAATAAAAATAATTATATTATTATTTTTTTCACTGTCCTTTTATACATGTTTTTGACCAGTGTTAAATCAGAGCCATTAAATGTGCCTGCAATTTAGGAGTTATTATATTGGGACTTATTGTATTGATTGTGCTTTTTTTCTTTTTTTTTTTCTTCTTTTACAGTTCCTTAATTTGGAGTTATGGAGGTCAGACTGATGCAACTTAGAATTATTATTTTTTTAAACACAAAAATCAAAGAAATATAATTATTTTCTTTATTATTATTTTATGCATATTTAATATCAATATTATTTTTATAATATTATAATAAATTAAAAATATATATTTTTAGTGTTAATTATTTTAATATTATAATATTATTTATGAAATTCAAGCATATGAAACTTTTTAATGTAAGTTTTGATATTATACAATAGTAAATTATAGTTATTAGTTATGTGACTGAAATAATCTAATATGTGTCTAGTATTATTTAGATATATACATCGGTCGAGTTAGTCAGATTTTAAATGTTGATCGATCCAATTACCATTAACTGATAGAAAAAAATTTATTTTTAAAAATTAATTATTATTGATCAGTTTATTTTAATTTGTTCAATTTTTATCGAGTTCAATTAATTTTATTAATAAATGTACAAGATAAAATTAATAAATTTATTCTTCAAAAAAAATTAATAAATTTAATCAGTTTAAATTGACATGATCAATCAAATTAATTTAATTATAACAAAATTAGTGAAATTCAAACTATTTTACATCTCTAATTTAATTATATTTGATTTTGACAGGGCACTATAAACATTAACAACAAAATTATTATATAACATTTCCAAAGTTGAGAATAGTGAAAGATTTTTTACCATTTTTAACTCTTTATTTTATTTTTATTAAATACTAAACATCCACTTAAAAAATAAAAGAAATTTCACCTTTTTTTTAGAATAAATATATTTATTACAAAAAATAAATCAAACAAGTAAAGAGTAGAGGATTATTTAACCCCAGTCAATAGGCCTCCTCAATACAACCAAACTAGAATTCTCTAACACTTTCTCTGACATAACAACATCAACTAAAAACTAGGAGATACACTACAAACCTGATGACCAGCATATTGAAGAGCCACTTTTGCCACTAGATGAGCAGATCTAGTTACTTGTTGTTGTACCCATGAAAAAGTTAGGTCTTGAATACCTCTGCCAATCTCAAAACAATCTGAAGTTAAGGAGCCCAATTCATCATTTTTGCTGACTAACTTTGTGATAGCTTGATAAAGTTCTTAGTAGTCTATCGCAACACATATATTATTGAAATTATTCTCTTTCAACCATGATAATGTCTCTCTTAGACTCGTTGCTTATGCCAACCGAGGGGCCATAAAATGATCAATGCGCTAAGCATGAACAGCTACAAAGGTTCCCACTGAATCCCGAATAACAGCACCCAAACTAGTGAGACATGTTTGTGCACTGACTGAAGCATCCACATCAGTGGCGGAACTAGCGACCTTGCCAAGGGGGGCAAAATTTCTACCGTCAGAGACCAGACACCGGACTGTGCAGGAAATCAGACCAGCAACCAAGAAAGGGGGAGCTCGCGAAAGACCAGACATCGGACTGAGACAAAGAAAGCTCCCCGTTCCTCCTCACATATACTTCCGGCCGGCCCTCCAGGGGGGTCGTGCGACCCCACACAACCCCACCTGGTTTCGCCACTGATCCACATTATATTTGAATGAACCGCTTGGTGGAGCTCGCTAGGTAGTGCTGCTGGTAGCACCTCTCCCAGTCACGGTATTCACCCAAGATTTCACAACTTGCCATTTATGCCATGCATGTAAAGAATAATTAAATACGATTATAGAATCATACAATATCCTTTCCCATAACCATTTATTACGAGTAAGCCAAAGATTCCATAACAAAAAACAAGCTTTCTCCAGGAGCTCCTCATTTCTCTGTGTGATAAAAGACTGTAGTAAACCAAATAAGTTATCTCCATATGAAGCAGTATGCAGCAAATTTCAACAAGAGGTTACTCTCAGACAGTCATATAGAACATGAGATATGGACTCTAATTGAGCACATAAGAGACAAGTAGTGTCCAGTTGAATTCCTTTATTTGCCAACACTACTCTTGTAGGTAGCAGTCCATGAAGCATTCTCCATATGAAGTGCTTTACTTTAGGAGTCACGGACAATGTCCAAATACCCTTTACTTTTATATTGATTAATGTCTAAAAATAATGAGACAACCACATGGTAGCCGCTTTGAACACTATAGTTACTATCACGAGTAAAATGCCAAATTCGTTGGTCCTGCTTCCTTGATAAACTAATATGTATTTGCAGAATATTGTGCACATCATCTGGTAACAAACGATGAACTCTAGCGACATCCCATCTGTTATCCAAAATCAAGTCAACAACCACAGTTTCCTCACTACCCACAACTAAGGGAGAAGTAGCTAAGAAATTTGTATCTCTAATAATCCAATGTTCACTCCAAATATTAATGGATGATCCATCTCTGATTCGCCATCTAACTCCTTTTTTAAGGACTTATCTAGCATGCAATATACTCCTCCATGTATAACTACGGTTAGAACCCTCATTAGCTTGAAGAAAATCACTTCTTGGAAAATATTTTGATTTGAAGATTCGATGGGAAAGAGTACTAGAATTAGAGATAAATCTCCAACCCTGCTTGTCAAGCATGTCCGGATTAAAGCAGTGCAAATTTCTGAAACTGAGACTCCCATCTTTTTTCTTAGTGCATATGCAATTCCAAGTCATCCAGTGAATACCTCTGCCGCATTTGATTTTAATCCCCACCATAATGAATTCATCATTTTTTGTAATGCATAACACAAAGATAAATGTAGTAAGAAAACTCATATACAGGAAATTGGAATAGATTGAGCCTCTGTCTTAAGTAAAATCTCATTTTCTGCATTGGATAAGAAATGGTTCTTCCAACTAGCTAGTTTAATCCCCACTTTCTCTTTAATGAAGGAGAAGATATGCTTCTTATTCCTCCCTGTCAAAGAAGGAAGCCTTAGGTACTTACTCCGAGCAAACACACCTAACATATTGTGTACCATATCTTTCACTATTTTTTTATATTTGCAAATTATTGTAGTTACCAATATAAAAGTATTTTAAAAAAATATAATTTTATTTTTTAAATTATTATTGACAAAATTATTATTTTAATCCTTATTTTTAATAATTCACTAATATTACTACAAAAATAAAAAATACAATAGGTTTAAAAGTATTGAAAAAAGAATTTCTACAAAAATATTTCATAAAACAAAATTATTTTTAGAAATATTCACTTTTTTCTTTAAAAATAATCATTTTTTAATTTTCAATTTCTATATTTGATATATATTTAACATATTAAAAGTATATTAAAAGCAGAGAAATATTTAGAAAAAATTGAAAAAGTAAAATATAATATAATTTATCTTGGTATCAACAGATAAATCTTAAAAGTTTAGAGGTTTGAAAATAAAATTAAAATTTTCCAATAATAATAATAATAATAATATGGTTGAAGAACTTGATACTATTTCATGTAACAAAATAATTTTTTGGACCTAACCAAGATACTGTTGAATTATTTATTTGGATTAGTTAAAAAAATACAAGATTAAATGATTAATTGTACTAACACAAATCAAAATTTTTGTATTATTCTTCAGCATGTTTTTTGTCTTCAAGAATTTGAAAACGAGCCAAGGAGTACAATTGTCAAATTATTTTTAAAAAAATAATCAAATCGGAGGGCTATGATCAACTATTACAGAGCGTGGAATGGGACCTACATTGAGGCCTCCGGCTCCATTTCATGAGAAATTGTTGAATAGCCAACTGCAAGTCTACGAGAAGCACATGTACATTTCATTATAATATCAAATCCATTTCTTCAATGCTCTTATCACAATAATGTACGTTTATTTTTATAATATAATACACATATCATAATAATAAATAATATTATATCTAAAATTTAGTAATACTATGACACTTTATTATTTTGTTTCATACATTATAAGAATATTTTGTTTCTTTTTTAATAATCTACTATTAAGTTAAAATTCAGTTGCAATTTTCAAAAATATAAAAAACAAAATTTTAAACTCGTTTAAAATGAAAATTTAATCTTAATTGATATATAAATTGAAATTAATTAATAAAACTATATGATAAAATGTATTTTTTTATAATAGTAACACATGATAATATTGAATTATAATTTTTATAATGTTTAAAAATCATAATGAAAGAAAAATAGAACATGTGTAAGAGAGTTGATGAGAAACAAATTATGCTAGAAATAGTCATATAATAGGGGTTGGTATAAATTGTAATGTAGGACATGTTGGCAATTTATTTTAAGTAAGCTTAGGTGTTTAACATTAACTTAATTAATTAATTAGGAATCTTTATGTTTAATCATTCCTTTGAAAAGAAATCTTTTATCAAGCTTTCAAGAAGGGTCCCCATAATTAAATTAGTTGGTTTTTCATTAATTTGATTATTAATCAAAGTTGAGTAGCATTGTTCTAATTAATTAATTCATTGCTTGTTGAATTAATGCTATATAAACATATATATGTTGATTATATAAAATTAATTATTTTTAATTTTTATGATAAGTTTGAGCATATCATATCATAACCTTAAATTGCATAAAAAAAGGTTATTATTTATAAATGAAGATTTTAAATTAATATTTTACTATTGAGTTGATAAAGACTCCATGTCATCGTCACCCACTATAGAGAAGTTGTACAGTTTTAGAAATTATTATTATTATTAATTATTATTTAAATGAAAATGTAACAACTTTTATAAATTATACAGTTAGGTTCTTTACAATTTAGTGGTTGAATTTTTTAAATTTTCAAATAATTAAGTGGGAAAACAATCAACCATTATCTATAGCTTATACAAAAGAAAAATTGGAAGAAAAAAAAAACAATTTAATGTTATTGGATAGATAAAAGTTTGGCTCCTCCTTTAAGGAGCCTCAATTTATTAAAATACATAAAAATAATACATCATTGATTATGACAAATAATTCAAATTTCTATAAGACACCTTTATTTTTATTTCATAATTTTCTAGATTTATTTATTTATTTTTCTTTTTTTTTTGCAATTTATATATCACTATTACATGAATATTCAAATATATTGTTCAATGATCATGGTTAGTTTAACAAAAAGGCATAATCCACTAGAAGTTGTTAGAGAAATAATATAAAATTAATTTGATTTGCGTTAGTTGTGTATGATATGATACATTAATTACTGTATTATTATTATTATGATACCAATTTCAAATTATATATCACTACTTGCATATCAAATGTGGGATATTTAACTATTTTAAATTATATAAGGTCTTCTTATAATGGAATAAATAAATTACAATGTAAAATATCTTAAAAAATTAATAAATTTTCTTAATTAATTGAAAGATAAATTTACAATTAGATAATCGACCGTATATTTAAATTTAGCTTCAATTCACTTAAATTATTAAATTATCTTTAAATGAAATTTGAATCTATTTATGTGTATTTAAAATATCAAATTCTAATATTGATATGAGAAGAATCAATCTAGATCTATTGTTTTGAAAAATATATATTTATTATTAATTGTATAAATTTTAAATTTTTTGTGAAAATATTCTAAATTTAAACGTATTAAAAAAAAAAGAAAAAGAAAAGTTTTACCTCAAAATGAAAGCTCATCATGCATGTGTACTTCCTTAAATTAAAAGAGAGAATTTTTCAAATTTTTCCATAGGAAAAATGTTTGGACTTGAATGACAAGATTGTGGAAATTCATGCAAAATAGAAACAAAATATGATTTGAAGTTTGAAAATAGAATTGGAGGGTTTTCTTTCACTTATTCTTCTTTATAAAAAGAAGACAAAGAGACATGATAAGGTCCATCATTATTTTTTTCGATAAAGGAATTAATACTTGTTGTAAAAGCCTTTCTTTCTTCTTTTTATTTTATAAAATTGATAAATTGTGATTTTTAGGTTTTATCCAAGAACTAGTCTCATGATAAATATATGTATTTTTAAATAATTTATTCCCGTATCAATACTTGTACAAAGCTATATAATTATGCTTATTAATTAAATAAGTTTCACTTGAAAATTACAAAAATTATATTTAATTGTAGTACTTCTTAAAATATTTTATTTATGTTTGATTACATTAATTATCATTTTAATTAGTGGCTAATTTCAATCATTGTTCGTCTCTTTTCACAAGTTAACCTGGTTCACTTTTTAATTATTTTAATAAATTAAGATATTTTTATATAGATTATTGATTTTTTGTTAATTTCCTTTTTTTTTCTACTGCGCACGCGTACAATAAGGCCATTTTTGTATCATATATGTTTGTTAAATTAATAATAATAATAATAATAATAATAATAATAATAATAATAATAATAATAATAGTAATAATAATATCACATGCACTAAGGATGCTATAGCTTGAAGGAGAAAAAATATTTTCACCATGCATTAAATAATAATTCATATATTTTTTTTATCCTTTTAAATTAAATTCACTATTATATTTTTTAATATATCTATTAAATAATGTGTAACATTTAATTAAGTCAAAGTACATACAATTAACCATATATACGTATATAAATATGATCTTAATTAAATTCATAACTATAATAAAATCATTCATGTAGAGAACAATGAGAAATAATATAAAAGATTAGCGGAAGCGTACCTTGATTTATAGGGGAATTGATTTTTTAGGGTTTGAATATTCTGAGTTATAATTTATCGTCTCACCGTATTTGCTCTGAATACGTGATAAGCAAATTGACAACTCTAATCTAACTCTGGGACTATAACCCTTATAATGTTATTTATATACTAGGTCAATTAGGTTTCTCATAAAATTATAATCACCAGTATTGGACTTCTACACATGTATGACCCATACCAAATTAAATATTTTTAAAGCCCAAAAAATAATACCATTTTATTAGCTTTATTAAATTAAATACCTATAATATAATTATATTAATATGTAAACCCAAATTAAAATTAAAAAAATCCAACAATCTCCCACTTAGGTTACATATTATACCTTAGTAATTATATTATACTTTATGCACATAAAATTGGCTATCATTTCTTGAAACATTCCCTTAAGTATAATCTGGTCCATCTACTATATTGATATAGAACCAATGAGGTCTTTGTTATATTAATTTATAATTCGACCCATCAATGATCACAATATCAATATATTCAATGACATAGATCAGTATGGATGTGTAGCATGGAAATTACATGTAATGCGATCTTAACATGCTTATTTTCAACTGGTCCTACCTTATTGAGATCAACTTTAACTTAATAACACAGAAACTAATAAACTGAATACTTTATTTCTGCAGAAAATAATATTCATAAACAGTATAATATATCCAAACAAAATAGAGCAACTCAAAATAAAATCATATACAAACTCCCATTAAACCTAAACATCCTCAACTAATGTAACACTCATACGAGCAGTGTGCTCATGAAATACTTTTGGTGTTACTCCCTTAGTAAATGGATTCGCAATCATGGAGTTTGTAACTATATGCTCTATGGATATCTGTCCACTTTGCATTCTTTCTTTCACAGTCAGAAACTTTATGTCGATATGTTTAGATCAATAAGAACTCCTATTATTAATGAAAAATAAGACTGTTGAGTTATTGTCACAATTAACTTTAGTGGCCTATCAATATCACTCACAATACGCAGCCTAGTGATAAAATTTTGCAGCCATAATCCATGACTTGATGCCTCATAACATGCTACAAATGTTGTTGTCATAGTCGAGGTAGCTATAAGTGTTTGTTTAACACTTTCCAAGAAATAGCTTCTCCAGCTAATAGATCAATGTAGCCTAAAGTGGATCTTTTACCGTCTTGGCATCAACATAGTCAGAATCAGAATATCCTATGATCTCTAAGTGATCTGATCTCTTGTATGTGAGCATATAATCTTTTGTTCTCTATAAGTATCTTAAAACCCATTTGGCTGCTTTTCAGTGATCCATCTCAGGATTACTTAGATATCTGCCTAGCATGCCAACAATGAATGCAATATCTGAACGGGTGCAAACTTGAGCTTACATCAAACTCCCTACAACTGAAGCATAGGGAATCTTTTGCATTTCCTTTACCTTAAGGTCATTCTTTGGGCATTGACTAAGACTAAACTTGTCTCCTTTAGAGATTGGGGTATCTCCTGATTTATAATTTTGCATACCAAATCTCTTAAGCACTTTTTCTATACAGTTCTTTTGTGATAATCTAAGAATACCTCGAGAACGATCTCGATGTATCTGAATTCCTAACACAAAAGAAGCTTCACTAAGATCTTTCATCTCAAATTTATTTGAGAGAAATTCTTTGGTTTCGATCAACATTTCCTTATTATTGGTTACAAGAAGTATGTCATCGACATACAAAATCAGAAAAATAAACTTACTCCCACTAAACCTATGGTACACATAATCTTCAACAATATTTGTCTCAAAACCAAATGAGAAAACTACTTGATGAAATTTGAAGTGCCACTGGCGGGAAGCTTGCTTAAGTCCATAACTGGATTTCTTTAATTTACAAACCATATGCTTTGGGTCTCCTAACACAAAGTTTTCTGGCTGCATCATATAAATGGTTTCATCAATATCTCCATTGAGAAATGTGGTCTTAAAATTCATTTGATGTAACTCAAGATCAAAATGTGCAACAAAAGCTATGATTATCCTAAAAGAGTCTTTCAAAAAAACCGGAGAGAATATCTCTTTATAGTCAATCCCTTTCTTTTGAGTAAAGTCTTTAGCTACAAGACGTGCCTTATACCTCCCCACATTACCTTTTGAATCCCTCTTAGTCTTAAATATCCATTTGCAACTAATGGGTTTTTTTTTCCTTCAGATAATGGGATAAGGTCCCAAACTTGATTATCTTGCATTGACTTATACTCCTCATTCATTGCCTCAATCCACTTTTGAGAGTTTGAATCCTGTATGGCTTGGTGAAAATTGATTGGATCATCTACTACCAAACCTTTTGTGTCCTCATGTTCCTGGAGGAATACTATATAATCATTTGTAATAGCATTCCTCCTCTCTCTAGTGGATCTCCTTAGTGGCATAGGCTCTTATGGTTGTTGAGTTTGTTCTTGAGGATTAACTTCCTCATCCTGAATAGGAAGTTATTCAACATTGTCTTGTATTTGTTCCACTTATTGAATAGTGATAGGTATAGAAACCTGCACACTGTTAGAAGTAGTAGTAGGGATCAAAATTGAATTTTTCTGAGTTAGTTCCTCTTTAAAGACAATGTATCTGACCTTATTTCTCCCCTCCAAACTCAATATCCTCAAAGAATGTTGCATTTCCCGTCTCAAAAACTGACTTAGTAGTGGGATCATAAAACTTATAGCCCTAGATCACTGTGAGTAACCAAAAAAGTAGTTGCTAACTGTTTTGCAGTCCGATTTTCTTTCATTAGGCCTATAAGGCCTAGCCTCAGCTGGACATCCCCAAATATGAAAATATTTTAAACTAAATTTTCGCCCTGTCCAAAACTCATAAGGTGTTTTGGCAGCTGCTTTAGTTGGTACTCTATTAAGGATGTAAATTGTTGTCTTTAGTGCCTCTCCCCAGAGTAACTCGAGTAAGGTAAAATGACCAATCATACTCCTTACTATATCCATAAGAGTCCTGTTTCATCTTTCAGCTACACCATTCATGCCGGGCGAGCCGGGCATTGTGTACTGTGGGATGATTCCACACTCCTCTAGGAAGTTAGCAAAAGGTCCTGGATGTTATTCTCCTGAACCATCATATCTGCTATAGTACTCACCACCACGATCAGATCTGATGATCATAATGTTCTTGCAAAGTTGATTTTCAACTTCAGCTTTGAAAGCTTTAAATACGTCCAAAGACTCTGATTTCTCATGAATGAGATATAGATACACATAACATGAGTAATCGTCTATGAATGATATAAAATATCTTTAACCATTCTAGGAAGTTGTAGGAAATGACCCACAGATATCTGTATATGTCAATTCTAAAACGCTTGTAGACATGTTGGCACCTAATCTCTTTTGTTTGGTCTATTTTCCTTTAATACACTCAACACAAGTATTTAAATCCGAATAGTCAAGTGAATCTAATATTCCATATAACACAAGTCGTTCAATTCTAGATTTGAATATATGACTCAAACACTTGTGCCATAGTCTAGCTGAGTTATCTTGATTCAACTTTCTTTTAGTACCTCTTGTTTCCACATGCAAGGTTTTGTTATATGAAGCAACAATGTCAAGCATATATTGATTATCATAAGTACTTAATGAACCAGTACCGATAATATTTGAATTTAAAGAAAGACAAAATTGATTGTTTCTAAAAAAATAAGAATATTCAAATTTGTCCAATATAGAAACAGAAATCAAATTTCGTCTAAAACAAGGTATAATAAATGTGTCTTTTAAATCCAAATAAAAATTAGTCCTTAATAATAACCTAAAATGCCTTATTGCTTCTACTTTCACCGATTTGTCATCCCCCAAATATATATATTTTTCACCATCACTTAACTTTTGGTAGCACAAAAAATCTTGCATTGAAATACTTATGTGAGTAGTAGTACCAGAATCTATCCACCAAGTGTTTCTAGGTACTGAAGATAAATTAACTTCAGAACATACCAAAGTAAAGAACATACTCTTCTTAGCAAGCCAAGCATGATATTTGGTACACTCTTTCTTTTGATATCCAGTCTTTCAGCAAAAGAAGCATTTATCTACCTTAGCCTTCTTTTATTCTGGAATCTTAGCAACTTCTTTATCCTTCTTTCTTTTCTTGCCTTTATCTGCTGAGGTACTAGCTATATGAGCACTCTGAGATTTCTCTAACTTCATTCTTTCTTCCTCTTGTGCACAGTGTGCAATGAGCTCATTAAGAGTCCATTTATGCATTTGACAATTGTAACTGACCTTAAATTGCCCAAACTGTGGAGGAAGATATTTCATGACTAAGTGCACAATCAACTCATTTGGTGAATTCATCTTAAGTGCTTTTAGTTTTTTGGAGATGTTAGACATGTTCACAATGTATTCGCTGATATTTTCATTGCCAATATACCTCATGGAAGTCAGTTTTGCTAGAAGCGTCCTTGTTTCTGCCTTATCATTTTTCTCATATATTTTTTCAATCTCGACAAGAAAATCACTTGCCTTAGTAATCTCAGCAGAAATAGCACATTGAAAGTCATATGGAACGCCACGCTTAATGATCATTAGACTCAGATGATTAGAGCATTTCCATCTCTTGAAATTTCATTTTGCCTCAGTGGAACTTTTAGCTGTAAGAGGGGCATGCTGCTCTTCTCTTAATGCCAAGTCTAGATATATGTAGCGAAGATAAATAAGAATATTTTCCTTTCGATCCTTAAAGTTTGACCCAGTAAGTACTGAAATACTGCTCGTATTGAGCGGCGTATTGGCAGACATATTAATTGTACAGAGAACAAAATAATAAATAATATGCTCACATTATTATCCAAAAATAATATCTAAAATTTTAAATAATTATGGAATGCATCTCGAGATACCTAGCACAATATTAATATCAAGTTTTTGGACAGTAATACTAACTTGTAAGTGGTACCCTCAGTGTAGTGATCAAATATTGATAATAAATTTTGTCAAATAATAAGTCTATCTTTGGATTGACTTTTATTCACATGAAAATCTTATAATTATCACATATTTATCACCATAAATATAAATGTAATCTTGCTAAATATTATTTTTTTTCTTTGGGCCGAATAATACCCGTATGAATTAACACACATATAAACATCATAACATTTTCAATAAGTTAATCTACACTTGTTTCAACTAGTTCTATTAAATGTTTAACAAATTTTATTGATTATAAAAATGCACCCAAAATTAATTAAAATTTAAAGATAAAATATAAATTTGGCTAATTTAAAAAATAATTTAAATTAGACCATAATAATAATCCATATTATTGCTTAAAAAAATTTCAAATTAATTAAAAATATTAAACTGAGATTAAGTAATCAAAATGCATTACTGTTATTAACAATTCAATGTATATATATACAGTGCCATATCAAAATACTATATTTTCACCCAAAAATAACATGTAATTTTGTGATAATATCAAATAGATGCCTACGTTGTAATGAATATAATAAGAATTAGTGCACCGTACAAGATTAATACTTGCACTGAAGTAAAACTTTGCCAAGATATTTAATGGCCTCACTTGGTAGTGTTGCAACATCTTGAAATATATATACATATATATAATTCATTTAACAACAATTCTTAAATATGGCCGAATACAGTGTTGCAGCACTTTGAGAAAACATAATAAATGAAACAACAAGACTGAAACTTATACGAGCTTATGAGCCGCAAATCAAACCAAATATATATATATATATATTAACAACTATCCCGAGGCTCAAACATGATTGAAGACAGCACACGACAACTATCCCGAGGCTCAAACATGATTGAAGGCAGCACACGATGCATTCAAACCAATTACCGAAATTGATGAATCTTCATAATTACATGTATCAAATCATATATATATATATATATATACATACTACATGTATAATTTCGATAACTCAAACTCACAATTAACAAAATAGATTACTCAGTTAATTCAAACTCTTAAAATTTTAATTTCGATCATAAACTTTTCAAATAATTTATAATAAAAAAGCTCTGATACTAATTAATTTGATTTAATTAAACTAAAGTATATGTAATTAACTATATGTACGTATATAAATATAATCTTAATTAAATTCATAACTATAATAAAATTCTTTATGTAAAAAATAATGAAAAATAATAGAAAAAATTAGTGGAAACGTAACTTGATCCCTAGAATAATTATTTTTTAGGATTTGAATCTTATGAGTTATGATTTGTCTTCTCACAGTATTTGCTCTGAATATGAGGCAGACAAACTAACAACTCCAATCTAACTTAGGAACCATAACCTTTATAATGTTATTTATATACTAGATCAATTAGGTTTCCCATAAAATTTTAATCACCAGTATTTTGTTTCTACACATATATGGTTCATACCGAATTAAATATTTTTAGAGTCAAAAAAATAAGATTATTTTATTAGCTCTATTAAATTAAATAGCTTTTAATATAATTATATTAATATGTAAACTCAAATTAATATTAAAAAATCAAACACAACTAACATGTAATTCAAAAGCTATTTATAATAACAACTATAATAAACTAAAAATGCTAATAAATTTTTATTTTTGAGCCGAAACAAAAATCAACTGCTATTTTATTATTTATGACTTTTATGCAGAAGATGAGTATGGAAATTTAATACGTACTTGAAAATTTTAGGCCTTATTTGATTTATATAGGGTCACAAACAAGGACTAAACTTTGATGTGCATATGAATTGGTGGGAGCAAAATTAATATTTTTGAAGGACCATCTGGATATATATATATATATATATATTGGCACCACCAGATCTAATGTGTACATTAAATCATATTCCATTAGAAAAAAAAAACATTTTTGTGATCCACACGTAAAATTTTTGAATTTATTGAATTTAAGTCTCATAGAATTTAAACCTCCAAAATATAGCTTGATGTCTATAAATATATGTTATTTTTATCTAAATTCTTTCATCTAAATTTTAAGTTGGAGTCCTATGTATTTACTCTTCTCTATGACCACATATGATTAATCAAAAAAAGTCTTACAAAATTTTGCTATATAAGTCAAATATAATGCTTTCCACAAGTCAAAAATCATATATATATATATATATATTGGTTAATAATTTAATAATCTTAATGTTTAAAAAAACTTCTTTTATAATATTTTTATATAATATAAACATTTAAGAATATATATTTTTAGTGCCACTAATGATGAATTGAATAAGATGATTTGAAAGAATTGTATTAGATTAGAATTGGTATGTTGTCAAGCATAAGCTAACAAGTCCATTTCACAATAACTTAATTTAATTAAGGCAATTATTTTAAGCACAACTTTGTGCCTTTTTTAATTTGTATCAATTGTTGTCTTCACTGAGAAAATTTTAGCTCTACCCTCCTACGGTCCAATTCAATGTGATTAGATGTGACAAGTGACATGTTTATTAGAGATTACAAATATATTTTCTTTTTTTTTTTAATGTAGGAGGAGAATTAAATCAGATTTACTATTTAAATTGTATATATATATATATATATTTATTGTTAACTTGTTTTAAAATGTAAATACATTGTTGTATTTGAAAACTAAAATTATATTTTAAATGTTAATAATATAATTATTATAAGGTGATGACAAAAATATATAGTTAATTTTTTAATAATTTAATAAAAATAAAAAACCCCACAAAATTAACCATATAAAAGTGGAATCATCTTACTAAAATTCGTGGATACATTATAATTTTATATTTATATATATATTAATCTTTAATTATGGATATCTAGTCATGGTTGATATGCAAATTGTAATTAAAAAAAAATTATAAATTGATGAAAATTAATATATTTTAAATCTAAACTCGATTCGTGCTCAAATCTAATTCTGCCTCCCTCTTTCTTCTAATTTCAATATTAGACAAAACTAATTAATATTTGAGTTGCACAAAAAAAAGAATATCAATATTAAGTAGAAATTGTGTAGTTCATTGATAATTTCGTATACTATAATGATAATTAATTTATTTTTAACAAATGTTCATTTTTCAATTTAATATGAAATTTTGTTAAAAGATGTACACTATACAAGAAATAACCATAATAAATAAAAAATGAAATTTATGTGGAAAATAAGGAATATTTAAAAAAAAATTAGGGTAGTAAGAAGTGACAAGCTGCAAGTAAGCGTGTTATGCGCCGACGACCATCAACGAACGTCCAACGTGTTGTCTTTGACTCGTTTTTTTAAAAGCTGTTTCCACACGTGCATTATATATTACTTTATTTATGGCATTCCGGCCGGTCTGCATTGCTTCCTTCTAATTCTTGACTCAAACCGGTTCAACCAGCTGGGTTTACCAAGAAAATTGCCTCTGGTTTTCTACTGAAACCTAGCTCATTAATCGAATATTCATTCGTAATTAAACAATATCTCGAGATGCGCTCGGCTAATTACTTATTATTATTTTTTAACTTAATTATAAATGATTTTTTCTGTCTATATCCCTTTTATTCATTTTATTTTAATTTTTTTAGTATTATAATGGACAAATTAATTCTAAATTTATTGTCTGCTATTAGACTTTATATCTCTTAGTATGCTTATCTTAATTTTTTAAAATTAATATGCTTATCCTAATTTTTTTAAATTAATAAAGTAGCAAATTGTGTTTAGAACATTAATTAGTTTCTTAATTATAGTAATCACATTTCAGTTCTATCTGTTAAAAAAAAAAAAGGAAATTCAGTACTACAGATTCTCCCTTCCAATCAAATAGAAAAAATTTGAGCTTGAAAACTGGGTCTTTGCTTTATATGTCAGATGATACCAATCATCATCTCAAACTTCACCTACTAAAGCTGTTCTTTTTCTGGGAAAAGAAAATCTTTTTAAAGTTTAAACTATAAACTGCTCAAAGATAGAGACGTGAGATGTCACTTTTATTCTTACCCTTTTATCTTTTATTTACAGCTTTTACCGTTATAAGAATGTAATTTTGTTTTTGTATTTGAAAAGTAGAATTGTAAATAAACTAAACTATTTATGAATTATTGGAGTTTTTAAATATTTAATTGAATTGAACATGAACTTCCTAGTTTGAAAAAATTAAATAAAATAAATTTGAATCTTGAGAACAGGCCAAAAGATTATTTGATTGGATAAACATATAAGCTATAACAGCCCCAAATGGAATTATCTCATCATCATTAAGCTCCACAAAAATATTTCAGACAAAAATAAACTGCTACATACCAACAGGCCAGGAAATTAAAATGATAAAAAGAAAGAAATCCGACTCATCTTAGAGCATCCATCAAACCTTACTGAAAGAGAGTTCTTGTCAAATGTTCGCGTGCAGTAGCCAATGCTTGGGTTATTTTCTACATAATCACAAAAACAAAAGATTAAGCTGAAAATCAAATGGGAGAAAAGAAAAGAAATCAAATAACAGCAGTTGGCTTAGTAATGTATGATATATTTAAATTGAATTCTTGAGAATACTGGAAAGAATTTTATGTGGTTAATGTTATCAAGCATGTCATATTTTCACTTCAAAATTTCTTAAGATTCACATAGCAATATTTACTTAATTTTTTAGTATTAAGGAAATAATAGATGAAATCAAATTCCAACCTGCTCAGACAAAGGAGCATTAGGATCCATGCTATTCACTGCCACCTTTCCTGCGATAACATTGGCATCTGTTTCAAGTATCATCCTGCCAAAAACAAATGAATAAAATCTAAATTGAAAGATTCTTGACCATTAGTAAAGCAGTGAACAGAAGTCATTAGTGAAGAAGAGTATAGCAAACAGCAGCGTTGGCTATTATTAATTGTGGGCGTGACTTGGGTACATGCTTGCATCAATGTGCAACCCGTGTGATTAAGAGGAACAAGCTTAAGACTTAACCTTCTTCGAGACAATAACCTTCCCCCCAAAAAAATGAAAAAAAAAAAATCTGAATTCATAACAAGTTTGCATCTTGAACCATTTCTCATGCCGCAATATCTACATCAGTAAAGAAATGTTATTAAAAAGATACATTAAACTATCTATATATTCCAAACTCAATTATGTTACAATCTAAACTCTAAAGAACTTCAACTGTATAAAGTCTGTATCTGTATTTTAGAACAAAGCTATCAACCTTTGGCTGTTCACTAATAACTGTACAAACGTCTAACTGCTCACACTTCTATTCTTGCCCCAAAAGAACAATTGAGATTTCAAATTTAACATAATACTTATTTTTGTAGTACACTGTTCAATTCCACCCTACACTGTGTTTGTTTGAATGTTAATCAAGGGATTATTATTCAATATTTCCTCTGTACAAAGATGATCTTAATATAGTACTACAATCTCCTATCTATGGAAAGTATTCTGCTCTTAATATTTACATGATTTGCTCCTTATTCAAATCCCTGATTTTATGCAATCATTGACTATCTTAATTACAGAGGGTTCTTCTAACACTCCCCCTCAAGTTGAGTAGTGGGATCACCAATATCCAACTTGCACAAAGTTGTATTGAAAACTCGTCCATTTACTGCCTTTGTTAGTATGTCTGCTAGTTGATCTTCTGATCTAACAAAAGGTAGCTCGATCAATCCATCTTCTAACTTTTCCTTGATGAAATGCCGATCTACTTCCACATGCTTTGTTCGGTCATGTTGAACTGGATTCTCTGATATGCTTATGGCTGCTTGGTTGTCGCATAGCAACTTGCATGCCTTCTGAGGTGGAAAACCAATTTCTGTCATCAATTTCCTGAGCCATAGTAATTCCGTTAACCCTCGAGTAATCCCTCTAAACTCAGCTTCTGCGCTAGATAAGGCAACTACTTTCTGCTTCTTGCTTTGCCATGTTACGAGATTCCCTCCAACCATTGTAAAGTATCCTGAGGTAGATCTTCGATCATTAGGGTTTCCTGCCCAGTCAGCATCTGTATACCCTTGTATTTCCAAGTTTCCATTCTTCCTGAAGATAATTCCTCTATCTGTGGAGTGTGCATAAACTGACTTACTACTCCCACTGAGTAGGCTATATCAGGTCTGGTATGGGCGAGATAAATTAATTTTCCAACTAGTCTCTGGTATTTTTCTTTATCCGTCAATTCTCCTCCTTCTTTTATCTGGAGTCCATGGTTGACCATTATTGGAGTTTCAACTGGTTTGCAATCAATCATCCCTACCTCTGCCAGAAGATCTAGAACATATTTTCTCTGTGAAATGAAGATAGCGCTCTTTGATCTCAAAACTTCAATTCCGAGGAAGTACTTGAGTCCTCCAAGGTCCTTCATCTCAAATTCTTCAAACAGTCTTCCTTTGAGCTTCCCAATCTCCTCCAAGTCATTCCCAGTTATAATCATGTCATCTACATATATTATCAAGCATGTTATCAGCTTCCCCATTCTTTTAAGAAACAGAGTATGATCAGAGTTACTTTGCCTGTACCCATATTTTTTCATGGCCATTGTGAACCTGCCAAACCAAGCTCTTGGTGATTGTTTTAACCCATACAACGCCTTCTTTAGTCGGCATACTTCGTTCTTCTGGAATCCTTTATTAAACCCTGGAGGCCCTTCCATGTATACTTCTTCTTTTAGTTCTCCGTGTAAGAAAGCATTCTTTACATCGAATTGATGAAGGGGCCATTCTTGATTATCTGCTATTGAGAATAGAACTCTGATGGTGTCTATCTTGGCTACTGGGGAAAAGGTTTCTGAGTAGTCCACACCATATGTTTGGGTGTACCCTTTTGCCACTAATCTTGCTTTGTATCTGTCCACCGTTCCATCTGCTTTGTGTTTGATAGTGAATACCCACTTACATCCGACTGTTTTTTTTCCAGGCGGTAGATCACACACGCCCCAAGTTCCATTTTTCGCCAAGGCCTCCATCTCAGCTTTCATTGCTTCTCTCCATTCTTTCTTAGACATGGCTTCATTCACATTTCTTGGAATCTCCTCAGCGTACAGAGTTGTTGTGAGTACTTTTGCTTCTGCTGAAAGACTCCCCCTGACTAGATTTCTTATTGGATATCTTGATGTCCTTGGTTTATGTTCTGGAGAATATCTCCTTGGTGGTATTCCTCGGGTACTTCTAGGAGGCAACACATACCTTTCATTCTCCTCCATTACTTCCGGCGTTTCAGGTTCTTGGCTCATGTCAGGGTTAGTTTCAATCATAGCAAAAAGATCATCAGAAGTGGAATTTCTTACCTCGGAGACATCTGACGCAGAAGATTCACTAGTTGATGGTTTTGGCTCGTCAGGTTCCACTCTATTTTCAGAAAGTAGCTCGGTGGCACCACGCACTTGCTCTGGTGGGATAACTTCGGGCAAGACTGGACCACACAACCAGCTCAGAAGATCATTAGTGGTACCACTATTCTCCCCCTGATCCCTGAGTGGGTTGGAGTAATAGTATTCGGATTCAACAAAGTCACAGTCCATAGTGATATACATTCGACGGGTGGGTGCATGGTAACACCGATATCCTTTTTGGTTCATGGCATATCCTACAAACACACATTTGAGGGCACATGGATCGAATTTATTGCGGTCTGTTTTGGGAATGTGAACGAAGACAGACGAGCCAAAGACTCGTGGTGGAAGTGTCAGGATTGAAGGTATATGGGTTTGATTGGAAAGTGTTTGAATTGGGGTCTGAAAATTTAGAATTTTTGTGGGTAATCGGTTGATTAGGTATGTGGCGGTTGCCACAGCTTCAGGCCAAAAATATTGAGGAACTTTGGATTCTATCATGATAGCCCTAGTCATTTCAAGGATAATTCGATTTTTTCTTTCGGCAACTCCATTCTGCTGGGGTGTATTTGGGCATGTGGTTTGATGGACAATGCCATGTTCTGTGAAAAAGGTTTGTAGGGTATGGTTGACATATTCCCCCCCATTATCAGACCGAAGAATTTTGATTTGTTTATTGAATTGTGTATGTATCATGCGGTAAAAAGCAATAAATTTATCAGAAACTTCAGCTTTATTTTTCAACATATAAACCCATATCATACGAGTTGTGTCATCAATAAATAACAAAAAATATCTAAAACCTGAATTATTAGAGTTCGGGGCAGGACCCCACAAATCTGAATGGACTAAAGATAAAGCAGATTCTACCCGAGTGTTACTGGGATAAAAAGTGGTTCGGTGGCTTTTGGCCAAAAGACAAGTGTCACATGTCATGTGAGTATTTTTAGAAAACAAAGAAGGAAATAACATTTTAAGGTACCCTGATGACGGATGACCTAACCGGCGATGCCAGAGCCAGACTTGCCTATCAGTCGTCCCATGAGCGAGTCTAGCAGTGCCTTGTTGTGCCACCTCATCAACAAAGTACAACCCTCCTTGCTCAGTGCCACGCCCAATGATCTCCTGTGTAAGAATGTCCTGCAAGATACAGAAATTTGGATACATTAGTACTCGGCAATTTAACTCATGAGTAACATGGCTGATGGATAAAAGTTTGCAAGACAGTGACGGAACATATAAACATTTTGACAACTTGATTTTCGGAGAAATCTCCACTGTCCCAGCCCCCTGTACTGTTGAAAAATCCCCATTGGCTGTCTGAATTCTTGTTTTATTAGTCTTTGATGGTTCAATTATATCTGTGGGGTCATAAGTCATTGTATCTGTGGCTCCACAATCAAAAATCCACTTTTTATCCTTTTTTTGGGTTGAATTGCAATTGGCAAATGCTGCTGGAATTTTCTTTAAATTGTTGGGTCTGAATTGGGAATTTATGGAACTGTGAGGGCTTTGGCTATAATTTAGTAAAGCTGAGGCACCTGGTTTGAAACTGATTGGGCCATATTGCAAATTATTCACACTTTCAGGTTCAAGATCATAAGTATCAAAATATTGAGTACTAAAATGCTTAGGATTAAGAAATGGAGGGCTTAAGTCCTTAAAATTGGACTTAAGCCCTTTACCTCTTTCACTGCCGTCCCCATTTCCAAACCCTACAGCCGCAAACCCTCTGCCTTCTTCATTGCTCCCATTGATTCCTTCCTCATGGTCGTTACCATCGCTGCTAGTAGCCCCATGGTTGCTCACGGCGGCGGCGGCTTTGCTGCTATTAGATCGTTTATGGCCATCTTCCCACCAATCTGGAAATCCAACAAGCTTAAAACATGTCTCTTTGGTGTGTTTCTTCATACCACAATGTGAACAATGGAGCTTTGATTTATCCACAGAAGATTTTCCTAATCTGCCTGAGTAGTCTAATCGACCCTTCTGACCTTGTCCTTGTGATCTATCTGCTGAATTTCTGGAAATCAAACCTGCTCCAACTCCTCCCAATGATGAAGAATCCATCTCGTTGGTAGTGGTGGTTGCCGGTTTCAAGATCCGAAGCCTGGCGGCCTCCTTCCTTACTGTGGCATATGCCGATTCAACTGAGGGAATTGGTTCCAAACGGAGAATCTCCCGACGGATAGCATCATACTTTCCGTCCAGACCTCCGAGGAAATTGAACAACCTATGTTCCTGTGTTATTTTGTTGTACATGGAGATATCTTCGTCCCACTTCATTGGATTTGGCCTCCTTCGGTCAATTGCAAGCCATAGCCCTTGCAATGAGTTCCAGTATTGCTCCAACGTTTGCTGTCCTTGGACTTGACGACTTGCTTGGTTGTGCAAATCGTAGATCTGTAACGCATCACCACCACTCCCATAAGTGATTGCCAGGGCATCCCATAATGCTTTGGCAGATTGATACTCAGCCACGTTGTTGATTAGGTTGGGTTCAATGTTCTGTAGAATCCATGAGAAGACACCCAAGTCTTCTTGTTCCCACCGAAGAAAGCTTGGATCTTCTGCTGTTGGTGCCTTAGTGGTTCCAGTGATATGGCCTGTGCGCCCTCGAACACCGATTTCGACTCTCATGAGTCGTGCCCATAGGGGATAATTCTCCCCATTCAGTTTGATGCTAACTGTCACTTTTTCTGAATTTGATGATTGATTTTGATTTTGCACCGTACTGATGCCATTTTTGAGAATTCTTGCTATTTGCAGGGTAAGCTCATCTGGAACAACATCTTCTGATGTGGCAGAACTGGTTGTTGACATGATTTGGCTTTGGTATCAGGTTTGATGATTTGAACAGTGATGAATTTTTCTGAGTTCTCGATTGTGGCTGTTTGAAATTGTTGCTTGATTTTTTATTTTTTTTTTATTTTGGGAAAAAAAACTGAACAATGATGAATTACTTCTTGAGTTCAGAATCTGGACTGGTATATGATTTGAAGATCGTTAGCTGCTCTGATACCATGTTTGTTTGAATGTTAATCAAGGGATTATTATTCAATATTTCCTCTGTACAAAGATGATCTTAATATAGTACTACAATCTCATATCTATGGAAAGTATTCTGCTCTTAATATTTACATGATTTGCTCCTTATTCAAATCCCTGATTTTATGCAATCATTGACTATCTTAATTACAGAGGGTTCTTCTAACACACTGTTCAATTCCTCTCTAACTGCCGAATAGAACAAAGATATACTGATTGAAAAGGGACCTACAATTCATAATAATCTACAGAAGACCAGAAAAGGTAGCCAGAAGCCCAAAACAGATGTACAAAAACCATTAACTAACCTTCACTAAACAAGCTAACATTAACAATAGGACAGATGCCCCTAACATTAACAAAGGAAATTTACCATTATTATTTGACGTGCATCATAAAATAAACAATTGCATGGCAAAAATAATAAGAAAAAGTCGAACAAGTAAAAAAAAATGGAGGAAAGGAGTCAAGAAGCAAATTGCATACCCTTTTTTAACAATCTCATCAAGGCACAAAAATATAAGATCCAAGTTCTCAAGTGCCTCCCTTTTGTCTATAGTACTCCTATAACAAGGTCATGGAAGGTAAAAGGTTGAGAACCAATAAGTATTCACCAAATCAAATTAGAAACTAAGGCTCAAATTAGAGCTCAGAGTACCTCAAGAGCAAGGAATCTGAATCAAAGAAACCTTGAAGAACTGACGCTAAGATGAGTTCATTTTCATCATCACCTCCAGTGACAAAGAAGTAAAGGTCTTAGACAAATTTATAGACGACAATGTTGTTGTCAAACATTGTGATTTCCGCTGCATATAGAACATAGCAGGAATCAATATGGCTGAGGCCACAAGTCATTAAGTGATAATGAAGAGACGTTATGATGCCAGTAATTCTTCTAATACTCATTCTAGCTATGCTTTCACATTCCACAATATCAATTTACTTCCAAAGCAGCAATAGCATAGACTATTAACCAGGACATGAAAAGAAATAAGATATGAAACGTCTCTCAATCAAAGTAGAATTGCAAATGGCAACTCAGTCAAAATTTTACTATGTCAAATTCAGAAAGCCAAGAACTAAGATTCCCCACCTGTCAACAATTCCTTGATAATAACTATTTGGAAAATACACACGCTACAACCTAACTTTTGTTACTATTACTGTAACAGCAATCTTGTGTTGATGTACCAAGCATGAAAAATCAAGAATCCATTTGTCTGCTGCTTAATTTGATAGTGCTTGCTGCATGGGCGAAGCTAGATTTTCAATAGAACGGAGCAAAATTTTACTTATAATTTTGATTTCATTTATAATTTTTTCTTTATATTGTTATCTCAATTCTCACTAAATTAATAAAATATATATATATATATATACACACACAATTGTAAATTTATTTGATGATACATGAAAAAATAAAAAGAAAATAATATTATTTCACAAACATAATCTTTTAAGAAAAAAATTGAGTAAAAAAATTATCACATAATATTAAAAGCATAAATAATAAAATCAAAAATCAAAATCAAAAAGAAGAAAATTAAAAGAATTTTTTTTAAAAAAACTGAAGATTCTAACCTTTTGTTATTTTTTAATTTTTTAATTTTTTATTCTGCTTTCAATTTCTTCCTAATCTCTTGATTTATTGAATAAGTTCAAGTTAATTTAGTTGAAGAAATTTGTTATTTTTCTTATTTTTTTTCTCCATTGAAGAGTATATTTTTTTAATTTTTTTAGAAAAATATATTTATTTGGTAAAAAAATAATTTACTGAAATTTTTTTTACTTAATCTAAAGAAGAGATAAGAAATAATTAAAATTTTGAAGGAGAGCAAATAAAAAATTTTAAAATTATACTATATATATATATGTATATGTATTTTTTTTTTGAAAATAGAAGGGGACAGTTGCCCCCTTCTCTTATATGTGCCTTCGCCCTTTAAATTTATTTTATAATTTAAATTTATAATATTTTATAATTTATTTTCTTTTTATACGAAAAAATGAAAACTTTTTATTTTTTATCAATGAGTTCTTTTATTACGTGCGAATTTTCTTCCATAGTCCCATATAACATTTCTTACTTTATATCAAAATCATGCATGTTTATGCTTTTAAAACTTTATAACATGTTTTTTTTTTCCAATAGCATATAAATTTAAGTCTATATATTTAATTACTTTTTTTTTTGTCATAATTGCTTTTGTTTTTCAAGCAACTATACAGATTTATGTTTGTATATTTTTTATGTAATCATGCATATATTTATGCTTTGAAAAAAAAATATTAATATAAATATTAAATAATAAACCATTACTATTATATTTAAATTTATAATAATAATCCAAATATACATCTACTTAAATATAAGTATATATTTATGTTTTGAAAAAAAAATTATTTAATATAAATGTTGAGTAATAAATTATTATTATTATAAATATTGTTGTTATAATTTTTAAATTTACAATAATAATCCAAACATATATCTATTTAAATATGTTATATATATGTGAGTATATGTTGTATTTATTACATATATTTTAATTAAAGAATAATAACATATATGGACATATGTCAATATATATCGGTATATCTTACAAATAATATAATATTTTTACAATTTTTTATAGTATTTTTGAAAATTAATATTTTTTAAATATTTTTGTAAATATCCTATTTAATATATAAAATAATTATATATTTAATTATATGTAGGTATATGATACATATAACTAAATATATCAAAAAGAATAACAATGTATACGGGTATATATTATATATAACTAGATATATATTAATATATGTTACAAAAAATTAACAATATATGTTATATATATATGAGTATATGTCGGTATATATGAATATATGTTAGTATATATCGATATATATTATATATAATTAGATATATATTGATATATATTACATCTTATATAAATTTTATCCATAATTTTTCAAGATTCATATAATAGTATTTGCATTCTTTTGTATAGAATATTGTCTGCAGATGCTTAGAATATATTTTTTATATATCATTTTTTTTATATACATATATCATTGCTAGTTACTTTTTATTTTTAAAAAACAATAAAGTGATTTAAATACATCTAAAATATACTTAATATGTATCTTTTCTAGGATTTGACATTTTTATTTTTTTTAGAATTTGAACTCCATATATAGAATATTAGTTGCATATATCTTAAATATACATTTCATATATCATTTACTTATATACATATATCATTACTAATTAATTCTTATTTTCAAAAGCAACTAAAGTAATTTAAATATACCTAAAATATACTTAATATGAACCATTTTTTGATATCTGATATTTTTTTACTTTTTTTATAGTTTGCATTCTGAATATAGAATATTAGCAGCGAATAATTAAAATATATTTTTCATATATCATTTGTTTATATACATATACTATTACCATTTATATTTTTTGTCCAAAAATAACCAAGTGATTTAAATATATCTAGAATATCTTTAACATATATATTTTTTGGAATTTTTTTTCTTTCAAAATTTGCATTCCGCATATAGAGTATTTAGTTGCATATACTTAAAATATACCTTTTATATATTATTTATCTATATACATAAATCATTCCCTGTTATTTTTTCATTTCTAAAAATAGTTAAATGATTAGATACTTAACATATACTATTTCTGACATTTGATATTTTTATTTTTTATCTTTTTTATGGTTTGCATTCTATATATAGAATATTAATTATGAACACTTAAAATATATACCTTTTCTACTTCACTTGTAAATTGCAAAGCCAACAAAAAAAATTAATTTAAAATTATAATTGAAATATATGATAAAACATTAAGCTCTTTAGTGATAAAGTTTCAATTTAAGGTGTAAACTAAACACATAATTTTAGAGATAATTTTATTTCACTAAAATCACTTGAAGAAAAAAAAATTAAACAAAGAAAGAAATTTTAAAAAAATGCATTACAAAAATTAAAGAAAGAAATAATATAAATTGATGAAGATGAATAATTTTTAAATAATAGTAATTACAGAGGAGAAAAGAAAAAATGCATACATAGATGAGGAGCAAATGAGGAGAAAAGAAAAGAAAAAGGTAGTATAAATATAAATATTTGAAAAAAAGATGGTATTTTTGTAAATTTATTTTTTAGGTAGTATTTTTGCATTTTTTTTTGTTTTTTAAGTTATTTTTGTAAACTTCCTTTTGAAAAAATGCTATCAAAAACAAAATTATTTTTTAAAAAAATTATCTACTTTTTCTTTCTTTTTTTCTAAAAATATCTATTTTTCAAATTTTAATTTTAAAATACCCTTTCTAGAAAAATATTTTTGTTACATATTTAATGTAATAAAGGTATATTCTAATTTTGGAGATATATATTGAGTAAATATTTAATATATTAATATATATATATGTATATAAATATTTGTGAAAAAAATACAAAAAGGTGCTATGTATTATAATGTCCTCCAAAAACTCGGGGTATACGAAAGTATTAAAAAAATATTTCGAAAAAAATCTATTTTTTAACTTTTAATTTTAAAAATACTCATTTTCAATTTATAACAATTGATATATAAAACTGTGCATTTAATATATGAGATACATACATATAATATATTTTCAATTAAATTAAAAATATATTTCTTTTACTTTCTTAATAATGATAGAATATTTTTGAGAAAAATAAAAAATGATATAATGTAATTTTCTCAAAAAAAAAATTATTTAAATTCAAATTGACAATTTTTCTTATCAAAATTTGTCGGGAAAGTAATCTTTATAAAAATATTATAAAATCAAAATGCATTAATCGTTTTCTTCAAAGACTGAAAAAACTTTATAGTCTAATTTTAATTATTATCACAGTGATAATGTCAATTATTTTACTTTTAATAAGTTAACTAATTCGGGATTTTTTTTAATATTTTAATAGTGTTATATAATATTAGCATTGAAAATGAGATTAAATTTTTTTTTTAAAATTTTAATAGCGTAATATTGTTAAATTAAGTTTAGTCTTAGAAGTGCATTATACAAATTATGATTAATGTTAACTATTCTTTAATATTTTTATTGTTTGAATCATACTTATCTAATTCGCTTAAATTCCTATAGTATCATAAATTAGGATGCACGCTTTAATTCGTGGTACTTCAGCAATTCTAAATACGCTGAAATATGTTTTAATATGCTAAAAGCGAAGTTTTTTCACACGGCAAAAAAGAAAAGAGGGAGAGATAATAAGAAGAGATCGTTTATGTGATTTGTGAGTTACAGCTTTAGAACTTTATCTCATTTTCATCGAATAATTAATTATTAGCTAGATTTTTTTTAAATAAAATATAATTTTATTATAATTATAATTAAAAATAATTAAAAAGAATATGAAGAGTTAAATCAATTTTACAAATAAAGTTTATAAAGTTTAATTGCAATTTATTTTTTATGTAAATTTTAATATTATAAATATTCTATAAATTTTTTATATACTAAAAACTTAATGATTTGAATATAAATAATTCATATATAACTAGAGGTATTAAAATAGATTGACGAATCGTATTCATATCAGGTTAACCCACTCTGATAATAAGATTAAAATCAACACGAATACGATTCATTTATTAACTGTATCGATACGAATATGACATAAAAATTAAACGGATTACACAAATACAACACATATAATATGTTTACTTAAATGGATTATATATGTATCACATAACCCGATACGATCTGTTTAATCCATATAATATTCTTAATTTAAAATAATTAATTAAAAAATTATTTATAAAATAAAATTATGATTAAATTAATTTTAAAATATAAACGCATTAAATTTTTTTTAAAAAGATACAAAAAAAATATATAATACAATTAATATGAAATAAAAAAATAAATGTGTGTTATATTTTAGTATTAGAACTTAATATGAAAAAAAAAAGTTAAGGAGATAATATATGATTTTAAATACAAATTTTGTAATAAAATTTTTAAAAAAATTATTATATTTTCTATTTTATTTTATTTTATAAATTATATTCTAAATTCTAAACTAAAAACTATTATTTTATATTCTACATTCTAAACTAAAAAAAGTTAATTGATATAAAATATATAATATTAAATTATTTAAATTATAAAATTATTTAATTTTAATTTTAGAAAAATAATTTCTAAAATTCATAAATAATTAAATTTAAATTAATTAATGATTAAATTAATAAAATAATTAAAAAATTGTTTATTAATTAGATAAATTAATAAATTTTTAATTGAATAAAAAAATTAAATAAAATATTTCTAAATAAATAATAATACATCATATAATAATAAAATTATAATAATATAATAAATATATTATTTTTATTTTTATTTTCTTAGAATAAATAATAATAAATTAATATAAATTTGAATTATATAAAAATTGACCTGCTAACAATCTATTTAAGGTGTATCAATAACACTAATTCATTTAAAATCAATACTAACCGATTAATTTTACTTATTTTGCATATTGTTTTTATATGTCATGAACATCTCTACGTATAACGATCTAAATAGACATATAAACTAAGTCTACCTTAACACATTAAAATAAATAATATATTGTGTATTTGCGTCACGATACAAGATGTATCGTGTTTCAGATAACTATAGTTTGAATGAGAACTTAATTTATTGCATAACAGTTTTACCCTTAAAGAATTTATGGTACAAAATATACAATAAACCACTCATCACTTGAAAAGTAAAAACATAAACAAGGCAAGCTTTCTCATTCATCAAAGAATAGCAAACCAAATTTTCTTTAAACTATTAAAAATATTTGTAGCACATCAAAACATGATAAATATATATTTCGTAATAAATTTATAATCGATCTTGCTCTCATTCACGCTAATAATAAAAAAAACATTATTTAAAAAAAAACTCATCCTAACTACAAACAAAGGCTACTTGAAGCTAGCAATGATAAAAATAAGAATGTGAAATAATTTTTACAGAAATTAATTAATTAATTAAGAAGAAATAGTTCAAGGGCTATAGAAGGAAGGGCCACACTTGCATTTCCAACCCTCAGGTTCATAATTTGCATAATTAACACCCAAAAAATAGTTATGTTTTTTGTTGGTTGTGGGCACTTGAATTGCTTCACATGGAGTGCACCCATAACACTTGTGTTCACAGCTTGGTGGACTTGACCCAATTTTGCTTAGCCCTTTCTTATAATATGCTTCTTCTTTCAAACCTTCCATTGCCACCACTCCTTTGCTTTTAGTACTCTTCAATGAAAAACAAGTAAAAAATTACATACAATAAAAGAATTTACACTTCTCAACAGATTTTTAAAATTTTGACATGATTTATCAGAGTTTTATCATTTTACGAAAATATATAATAAACTTATAGAAATTATCATACGTGTGTAATATACTTATAATAAACATTGTGTGTACCAAATAAATAAAACAAATTCGTATATTAATAGAAAATTCTGATAAATTTAAAAATATTGATAATTTTTTTATTCTCTCACGATATTAAGAAAACCCAATAAAATAGTTAATTATCTTGGTTTTTAATAAATTTAATTTCAATTGATACTTGAATTCAAAGATTTTATAATTCTGAAAACAAAACTAGTATTATTAAATCAAAACAATTGGTTACAACCTTGTTTTAATTTCCCTTAAATTTTTTTTGTAAACATAAAGAGAGAAAAAGAGAGAAGATACTTGTTTAGAGTCCATCCAAGAGTTGAAGTTTGAACTCAAAAGAGCTTTTAAAGACTCTGCTCTCTGGCCTGTGATATACGATCATAATGCATTTAATGTTGGTTAGTACTTAAAAACGGCAATTTTTCAAGAAAAAGAAGAGAGAAAGAAGTTGATACAGAATGAGAAAAGATCCTAGAAAGCAGCAGTAGAAAGAAAATGAACTTTTCCCACTCAGAAAATTGGCTACAAAAAAATGCATATATTTAAAGATTGCAACTAGAAGAGAAGATTTCAAAGAGGGAAAAATACTAATTAATTAGTAAAAAACGCTAATCATTGCATGAAATTATAGAGTTAGGATAAGAAAAGAAAGTCGAGAGAGTCACTAACTGACCTTGTTGATTGAAACCAACATCATCATCATTAGATGGAAAAGGTCTGCTTGTTGCAGAAACAAAGCTCACTATTTGCAATGCTAATACAAAAAAACAAAGCCTTGAATCCATATATTCAATACTTGTAATGATGATGGTGACTGTGATGACAAATATTTGAATAAAGAGAAGAAGCCTTTTGCTGTTGCTTTGCCTTTTGATGATCACCCACAAACACTTTTGGAGACCATGCATGATATATATGTGAAAAGTTAATCTCAAAATTCTAACAAACTCAGAAAACCCATTTCCCAAAAAGAAATTTAACCAACAGAACTTGCAAAAATTTTCTTGGATTTCTCCTTGCTTTGATCTATTTTTCTTGCACTAGTAAAGCTAAAGCTAGCTAGTGAGATTGCTTCAAAGACAAGTGATTCTTTGTTTCTTGTCAATCAGTGAGAAACACCTGTAAGTTTCTCTTCATCTGACAACTCACTTCATGAAAATTAAAAAAAATCTTTATCCTCTCTGTTTTTCCTTCTCTGTTCTTTGATTTCTTTACCTTTCAATACAAGCAAAAATTTTCTCTCTCAAAGTCAGCCTAGAAAAGAAAAGCACTATCCATTTCCACAGAAACAACAGCTCCTTTTTGGGGGTTCTGAAAACTCTGCAAGAACCCAATATTTTTTACTGAGATAATATAAAAGAAAATCTTAGCTACTCTCATAGCCTGCAGAGTCTTTTTCTTTCTCTGATTGTTTCATTCTCATAAAAGGAAGGAAAAAAAATCCCATGGCAGGGAACCATTTAAAAAAAGAAAAAGAAAAAGAAGGCATCAATGTCACAGACATGCAGCACTGTCACAAGTCCTTTAAATAAGTTAGTTAATAAAATTAAATAACAAGCAGAATGGTCAACCTTTTTACCAGTTTGGTAGGTGTGAAAAATGCAGGCTGATCCTTCATCATTCAATCTGGACCATCCATTTGAATAATCAACTATGACGGCAATTTAAGACTTTCTGGTATATCCAGCTGTGCACTGTGCACATTTAATGAAAGAATTTGATTCTATTCCATCACAAACAATCACCATTTTTATCTTTATCAAAGAAAATTTATTAAAAACTCAAGCACTTGCTGCTAAACATCATATATATGAAGAAAATTTAATAAAATTAAGAAAGTTTTGCAGCTGAGCGGAGAATACAACTCAACTCAATAAAGTCTTAATCTCAAGTCAATATGGTCGCCTAAGCTAAGGATAGGATAATTAAATATTACTCAAATTTTGAGGTGGGTGCTGTGAAGCAAAACCTTTTTGGTCACTTCACCTGGTGATAGTTTGAGTTGCAGGGGTTGAGCTGTGTTATAGTCTACAATTGGGTATGGGTAGATGAGAAAGAATTTACCCAGACGAGGGAGTTTCAGAAATGTTATAAAAGATTCAGTGAAATATCTTGAAGAGTTGTAAAAGGAAAGTGTAATGAATCTTTAATAAATAAATATGTAATTGGTCCAGGTGCTGTTCATTCATTGATTCATGTGTTGATTAGAGTGATTTGATCATTCAATGTGCTCCACATGGATCATCCTCAGTCAACACTTCTCTTCCACCTTAAAAAAAGTAGGATAAAACATGTTATTATGCATTTTGGGCATAGTATGCTAAGCTTCTCCACCATCAAACAACGCTTTGTCCAAGTAAAAATTCTTGAGTTTTTTTTTTATTTTATTTCATTTTGCTTTGAATAGATTTGAGAGCATAAATCTACCAGATATTGATTGTAGCATAACTTTTTCTAACACAAAAAAGAGCTCAAAGATTCATAGCTTTCTTTCACTTTAAAAATTGAGTGTACCCATGAAAAGAAAGGTATCACAGATGACAGGTGAGAAGATTATGATATTCCAGCTTATTATTTGGATTAAAGTTTAGGGCCATAGGCTGTATTTTAGCAACAATTTTCACATGCATATAGAACTGTTATTTAGTCAAATTGAAATAGAAACATAGCTGCTAGATATTAGGACATCAATCTACACATGCAAAAGAAATAAGATATCTCAATTTCAGTTGAAAATTCTAGCTGCATTGAGGGCACATAACACACATGCAGACTAATCATATAACCCTGTTCATAGTCAAATTAAACGAATAAATGTTTCTGATTCTTCATATCTCCCATTTAGCCTTTAATGCACCTTTTCAGACAATCACTGGCAATTGATAATGCAATCCTTTTTTCATGTACTAAACATGCATTGGAATTAATATATGATTCGCAGACAGAAATTAAATCTGCTGGCTTTTGTATAATTTCTGTAAGATTTAAAAGAGGGAGAAAAAGGCTCTCTCCATAGTCAAAAGACTTGAAGCATTTTCTTTGGTAATTCAAGACAGTTGAGAAACGATCTTTGTTCATGATAGACTAAAGTGCTGGTATTTCATAACATCACAGCAATTTGATAGCCGCCATCACTCAGTATAGCCAAATTCTTTTTTGAATTGCATCATCCAAACACCCAACCTATTGAACATGCCTATTTTCATGGATTTCCCCATCTCAATACCATATTGAACAAAGTAAAACCAGCTAACGAAACTAGCGAAAAAACAATGCAATGCATAATAAGAATGTGGAAGATCTCAAACTGCCTACAAATTGGCTCGACTGAAGGTTTTAAATCTATGAAGTAAGCTATACAGGTTACGACTCAATTTCGAGCTCCTTTGTTTGCTTACAAGCTAAACAGAGAAGCATGCACTTGATATGGCTTCAATTGGTGCATTTGTAGGTTAAGAACTGTAACACCCCTACATCCGATACATGCACACTACATTCACCACAAAGTAATATACATGCACTGAACATAGAGATGCTACGGCTCTCCTTAACATTTAAATCATTTTAAAAGATACTATAACCTTTATAATTGTATATTATAGAAAATAAGTAGTTAACTTGTAATACAAAACAAAGTAGATATAGATACATTTAATTAATACGCAGCGGAATTTATAAAATAATTACATATATGAAAGCATTTAAATCCATATTTACAAATATACGTTTATTCACATTATAAACAATACTTTACAAAATATAAAGAAGTTATACATGATTGGCAGCTTTCTCTGATCTTTAAGTCCCACAATAACCTCTTCAATTCCTATTGGACCTCTTTAATTCCTACTCTCACTCGGTCTCGAGGAGCTCTAAGGTTCAACTCTGTTACCTGCGCGATCAACACTATCGTGCTAAGCCAACGGCTTAGTAGTACAAAATATGCCAACATTATGCTTAATGCAATGCAATGCCACACATATTATTAATAAAAACAACCACATAGGTGAAAAGCTAACATCACACCTTTGTATTTCACAAACCATAATCATATAAGCATACCCATTTCAACACAACATTATAGATGGAGAGCTATCAAAATATCCTTATTTTTCATAAACCACACATATATAAACATATCACATTTGAATATTTTTCCATATACCTTATTAGTCAATTATTTTACCATTCATGACTCACATTAAACAAAGACAAGCATGGGCCCAAAACACACTAATATGCCATTCAATTTTCAGAGTTAATGCTTTGGTTTTGTCATCACATTAATCATATCATAAACCCAACTAGGCTTCAAGGATTAGGTTCAACCAAGCTTCAAGGGGAGCAAAGCATGCTAAGCATCAACCCAACTTGGCTTCAAGAACCAACCCAACCTAGCTTCAAGGGTTGTAACATCTCAATTAGGCTTCAAGGATATTGATCTCGCATGGTTTGTTCATTTTTCCAAGTTGCTTCTTCTTTTGCATGATTCTTCCACAAAATCTTCACAAGTGGCACTTTCTTATTTCTCAATTCTTTTACTTCACGTGCCAAGATAGCAACTGGTTCCTCTTCAAACGTTAGATCTTGTCTCACTTCGATTGATTCAATTGGCAACACATGAGATGGATCCGATCTATACCTCCTCAACATAGAGACATGGAACACATTATGGATACGATCCAACTCAGGTGGCAAAGCAAGCCGATAAGCAACTGGCCCAACTCTTTCCAAAACTTCATACGGTCCAATGAAACGAGGACTCAATTTTCCTTTTCGACCAAACCTCAAAATTTTCTTCCAAGGAGATACTTTCAAAAATACTTTATCTCCCACATCAAACTCTATGTCTCTCCTTTTCAGATCTGCATAAGACTTCTGTCGGTCTAAAGCTGCTTTCAACCTGCCTTGAATCAACTTCACTTTCTCTTCAGTTTCTTTAATCAAATCAGGCCCAATTAACTTACTATCTCCAAGTTCACTCCAACACAGAGGTGTCCTACACCGTCTACCATACAATGCTTCGAAAAGTGTCATACCAATGCTGGATTGGTGACTGTTGTTATAAGCAAACTCCACAAGCGGTAGAAATCTATCCCAACTTCCAGAGAAATCGATGACACAGCTTCTCAACATATCCTCAATAATCTGTATCACTCGCTCTGACTGCCCATCTGTCTGCGGATGGAAAGCAGTGCTGAAGTGCAGTCGAGAACCCAAAGCACCCTGTAAACTCTTCCAAAATCTTGAAGTAAACCGGGGATCTCGATCAGACACTATAGAAATTGGGATACCATGCAACTTCACAATCTCATGGATATACAACTCAGCTAACCTTTCCAAAGAATAATTCATCCGAATCGGAAGGAAATGAGCTGTTTTAGTCAACCTATCAACAATCACCCAAATAGCATCATGTTTCCTTTGTGTCAATGGCAAACCAGACACAAAATCCATTGTCACTCTTTCCCACTTCCATTCAGGCACTGACAACGGTTGAAGCAACCCAGTTGGAACTTGATGCTCTGCTTTTACCTTCTGACTTGTGAGACATTTCGATACAAACTCAGCTATGTCTCTCTTCAAACCCAACCACCAGTAATGTTGTCTCAAATCATGATACATCTTTGTATTGCCTGGATGCATAGCAAATACTGACTGATGTGCTTCTTCTAAAATAATCCTTCTCAAATCAGCATCATCAGGTACACACAATCTGTTCTTAAACCAGAGACTCCCATCATTTCTCACAATAAAATCTCTACTCTTTCCATTCTGGCAATCTGAAACAATCTTTCGAATCTTCTCATCAGCCAACTGAGCCTCTTTAATCTGATCCAATAAAACTGGTTTTAATTGCAACTGTGCCAACAATGCACCATCATCACAAGATACAAAACTGGCATGCAATGCTCTCAACTCAACAAGCAACGAGAGCGAATAAACAGTTAAACCTGCTAAAGACTTCCGACTCAAGGCATCAGCAACAACATTTGCTTTACCTGGATGATAATCAATCAAACAGTCGTAGTCTTTAATCAATTCCAACCATCTCCTCTGTCGAAGATTAAGCTCTTTCTGAACCCCCAAATATTTCAAACTTTTGTGATCAGTGTAGATGAAACACTTCTCCCCAAACAAATAATGTCGCCAAATCTTCAATGCAAACACAATGGCTGCTAGCTCCAAATCATGGGTCGGATAATTAAGCTCATGCGGTTTCAATTGTCGAGAAGCATAAGCTATAACTTTACCTTCTTGCATCAGAACACAACCCAAACCACTATGTGAAGCATCACTGTAGATCACATATGGTTTGCCTTCTACAGGTAAAGTAAGAACAGGCGCTTGAGTCAACATTTCTCTCAATTGTTCAAAGCTAGCCTGACACTGATCTGTCCACACAAATCTCACTCCCTTTCGAAGTAATCTGGTGAGTGGAGTAGCTATCAAAGAAAAATCTTTCACAAACCGTCGGTAATAACCTGCCAAACCCAGAAAACTTCTAACTTCAGTCACAGAATTTGGTGGACTCCAATTCAGAATAGCTTCAACTTTACTCGGATCAACTCTAATACCTTCTGCTGAAACTATATGACCGAGAAAAGTAACTTGGTCAAGCCAAAACTCACACTTCGACAGTTTAGCAAACAATTGCTTCTCTCTCAAGATTTGCAGCACAGTCCGCAAATGCTTGTCATGTTCCTCTTCATTACGAGAATACACCAGAATATCATCAATGAAGACCACCACAAACTGATCCAGATAGGGCCTAAACACCCTATTCATCAAGTCCATAAAAGCTGCAGGTGCATTCGTCAGACCAAAAGGCATCACTAGAAACTCATAATGCCCATACCTGGTCCGAAAGGCGGTCTTAGGAACATCTTCAGCTCTAACTCTCAGCTGATGGTACCCTGATCTCAAATCAATTTTAGAAAATACAGCTGCACCCTTCAACTGATCAAAGAGATCATCGATTCTAGGCAAAGGATATTTATTTTTAATAGTTACCTTGTTCAATTGCCTATAATCGATACACAATCTCATAGTACCATCTTTCTTCTTCACAAATAATACAGGAGCTCCCCACGGTGAAATACTAGGGCGAATAAACCCTTTATCTAACAACTCCTGCAACTGCACCTTCAGTTCTCTCAATTCAGCAGGTGCCATTCTATAAGGAGTAATAGAGATAGGAGTGGTACAAGGCAATAATTCAATACCAAACTCCACCTCTCTCTCAGGAGGCAACCCTGGCAATTCCTCTGGAAACACATCTGGAAACTCTGCAACTGTGGGTATATTATCAATTTGAGAACCCTTTACTCTAGTATCCACCACATGAGCAAGATAGGCGTCACACCCCTTTCTAATCAATCTCCTAGCTACAACAGCTGAAACAAACAAGGATGCTAGCTGCTCCTGCTCATTAGATACTCTCACCTCTCTTCCATCACCAGTTCTCAAAGTAACAATTTTCTTTTTACAGTCTACTACAGCTCCATGTCTAGATAGCCAGTCCATACCTAAGATCACATCATATTCCTTAAAAGGCATCTCAATCAAATCTCCAAGGAACTCCTCACCTTGAACCACTAATGCACTATCTCGGTGCACCTTACTAACAATCACACTATGCCCTAACGGATTTGTCACCAATACATCAAATCCTAGGGATTCAGCATGCACATCAGACACAGGCAAAACAGATGCACTAATATATGAATGTGTGGAGCCCGGATCAATCAAAGCAAGTACAGAAAAACCAAATAAGGAAAAAGTACCAGCTATGACTGCCGAAGCATCTGGTTGCCTCTGCATCACATAAATCCTCTGGGAAGATCCAGCCTCCTCTGGTCTACTCTCCCTGGATGTAGAACCTCCTCTAGCACTTAACCCAGATCTGCCTCCTCTGCCGAAACCTCTGCCTCCTCGACCTCCTCTCACACTGGGTCGAGAAGCTGCAGTATCAACTGACATCTGCTCCTGCCTCTCAGGACAATCTCTCACAAAATGATCCGGAGATCCGCATTTGAAACATACTCCTGCCCCACCAGTCTTCCAACAAGGACCACCATGTGGCCTACCACAATGAATGCAAATGGGTGGAGTGGATCTATGAGTCATTGGGGTCGGAGCACTCGCCACTGAAACTGCAGGTCTAAATCTCTGCCTTTGAAACTGTACTGACCTACCAGCTGGCCTCTGACTCCTACTAACCCGAGGAACAAAGCTTCCATTACCTCTTTTAACAGATGAAGACCCTGCCTCAAACTGGGGCCTTTTAACCCTGACCTCTTCCTCTGAAGTAGCTGCAATAACCTAAGCTCTCTCCACGCTCCTAGCTGCTGCAACAAGCTAGGGAAAATCATGATATCTCGATCCAGCCACAAGACACATGATAGAGGGCCTCAATCCCTCCTCAAATCTCCTACATCTATCTATCTCATCTGATATAATACCCCCAGCATACTGGCTCAATCGAATAAACTCAACCTCATATTCAGTTACGGTTCGGTTATCTTGCTTTAAACTCAAAAACTCCATCTTCTTCCTGTCTTTATACTCCCTCGGAGTATACTTCAATTCAAACTCTCTCAGAAAATCAGCATAGGACAAAGTTGGTGGATCATCCATAGTATGGGGCACTGTCTTCCACCAATCATATGCGTCTTTCTGCAATAATGATCTTGCATAATCAAATTTCTCCTCTGAAGTGGCTTGCAACTGAACAAATACTCTCTGTACTCTATCTAGCCACTGTTCAGCTACAGCTGGATCAACCGTACCAAAGAAATCCTCTGCTTCATACTTCCTTAGTTTATCATAATGCCTCACTGATACCACAGGCTGTGGTGGGGGTGGCGGTGGTTGCACTGGTGCTTGCCTCAAAGCCTCTACCACATGCCTAAGCCAAGCTGGCGGAACCTCCTCACCAGCTGGTCTCCCAGACACCGAAGCAGGTGCATCCCCAGCACAATCAACTCTAGCTCCATCATCAGGAGCAATACTCTCAGCACTACCCTCGACTGACTGACGTAAGTGAGAATCCACCACCACCTATGTCTGCAAACACAGCAGAGTACATCTTATTAAAGATCAGAGACCGCCAATTCCAAACATGTATGTTATTCAAAAACTCACTTTTTAAGTGAAAATATTCTTTTTCTTACTTTTTACCTAGGTTGAGAATCTCAAACCTAGGCTCTGATACCAAAACAATTGTAACACCCCCTACATCCGATACATGCACACTACATTCACCACAAAGTAATATACATGCACTGAACATAGGGATGCTACGTCTCTCCTTAACATTCAAATCATTTTAAAAGATACTATAACCTTTATAATTGTATATTATAGAAAATAAGTAGTTAACTTATAATACAAAACAAAGTAGATATAAATACATTTAATTAATACGCAGCGGAATTTATAAAATAATTACATATATGAAAGCATTTAAATCCATATTTACAAATATACGTTTATTCACATTATAAACAATACTTTACAAAATATAAAGAAGTTATACATGATTGGCAGCTTTCTCTGATCTTTAAGTCCCACAATAACCTCTTCAATTCCTACTGGACCTCTTCAATTCCTACTCTCACTCGGTCTCGAGGAGCTCTCAGGTTCAACTCTGTTACCTGCGCGATCAACACTATCGCGCTAAGCCAACGGCTTAGTAGTACAAAATATGCCAACATTATGCTTAATGCAATGCAATGCCACACATATTATTAATAAAAACAACCACATAGGTGAAAAGCTAACATCACACCTTTGTATTTCACAAACCATAATCATATAAGCATACCCCATTTCAACACAACATTATAGATGGAGAGCTATCAAAATATCCTTATTTTTCATAAACCACACATATATAAACATATCACATTTGAATATTTTTCCATGTACCTTATTAGTCAATTATTTTACCATTCATGACTCACATTAAACAAAGACAAGCATGGGCCCAAAACACACTAATATGCCATTCAATTTTCAGAGTTAATGCTTTGGTTTTGTCATCACATTAATCATATCATAAACCCAACTAGGCTTCAAGGATTAGGTTCAACCAAGCTTCAAGGGGAGCAAAGCATGCTAAGCATCAACCCAACTTGGCTTCAAGAACCAACCCAACCTAGCTTCAAGGGTTGTAACATCTCAATTAGGCTTCAAGGATTCAATCCAACCTAACTTCAAGAGATTGTTACTATCATTAGGCATGCCACCAACAACAAACTCTGAAAATGGAATAACACATTAGCCACACAATTCATTTATTATTCATTTACTATTTACAATTCTCAATTCTCATCATCATTTAAGCAACCATGCTTTATTTCTTTTAATTGTATTATCATAGCCAACCACAATGGCTTCAATCACATTTGAGTTATCATAGCCAATTACAATGGCTTTACTTCTTAATTCACAATATAACACTCTTCATTATTCAAGTACCCATTTATAACAACAATTATATTAGACAATAATTAGATCAACATGGCATTGAACATTCTTTAGGAAAACATGCCTCAATCATATCATTTTCATTGTTATAACTCATAATATTAATTTCATATTAAGGTAATTCATCATCAATGATCACATTATATTCCACATAACATTATTCATATATATATCAACATCTAATTCCACATTATACACAACATATCATTACTCATATGTTTTATTAATATGAGCAAATGTAGGTTAAATCTCAACATCATATGAATATGTGCAATTATATAATTTGTACTTACCTCAATCACAAATCACACAACCCTAAACACTTTCCCTTTTCAAGATTCTTCACTTCCCAAATTAGGGAAAATCACTTCCTTCAAACCCTAATACAAAATGATACAATCCATCAATTCCAAAACAATTTGTCACTTTTTAACCTCATTTAAGACCTTTATAAAACACATTACAAACCAACACTTCAAGTTAGAGCCCACGGCCGTGGCTACCTCAACGTCCACGGTCGTGGCTTGAGGAATGATTCTGCCACACAAGTCTCCATCCTCCACGGCCATGGCTTCAATTGGCTATGAATGGCCACGGCCATGGCACCCCAAGGCCACGGGCGTGGCATCCAGAAGGCTACTGCCTTCGGCCAACTTCTCACTTCCAAAGCCTACAACTCCAACAAACTCCAACCACATGAAGATCTATGAAAATAATGAAGCAAACTCAAGCAAAACAACATTTATCACTTCAAAACCCTAAAACAAATTCAACTTCAACACTTCCAACATCAACAACAACTCAACTTCTTAACTTGCAATCAGTTTTAATACTTAAAAACACATTTCAAACACACCTAATCAATCATCCATAACACTTCATCAACCCCAAACACAATTTCAAAAGGACAAAAGAAAATCAAGAAAAAGGACTTACCAAAGTTGTTGAATTTCACAAATCTCCAACTTAATTTCTTGATTCTCCCTTCAATTTTGATTTTAGAAATCAAACTTTCCTCTTGCTCCTTTTGTCTTGACAAGGTTCGGCCACCAAAGAAGAAGAAAAGAAATTGAAGAAGCAAAGTCAACCTTTTCCTCTCTTTAAACCTACACCAAGCAATTTCCAAAAGAAAATTACCTTAATACCCTTATCCATTTAACTTAACTTTTGTCACTTGTATGCCCATTATAGTAATTTCACATATCACATAAAAATATCCTCTCCCATTAACCCCTCATTTTGACTTATGTATATGTTATTTATATTAACATATATACAACATATACCTTCCATTTACACCATCATTTCCTTTGCAAAACATATATACATTGATCAAAATCAAACAACAATTATATTCAAAACTTCTAGGGCATACATTGGGGTATTACAAGAACAGCCAGTTTTCGTAGTGTATTCAACATCTAACTACTCTGAAAGCAAAAAGTTCCAATCCAAAATGCCAAACTCCTTCTTCGGAAAGTATAATCTTATGTCAAATTAGATAATGATTGTAAGTGTGATTCAACTTAACACACAAACAGAAAACTAACTAAAGTTTTCAATTTGGAACCAAATAAATATACAATAGAACAATGATACAAGCGACAGAATGTCCAAGTTCATCCAAATAAGTATTCTGCAGCAGAGATACATATCACAACAATTTCAAATCATCAAGAATACAACATCAACTTTCAATATTCAATCCCAACTCAACTCAACTCAACAAAACCTTAATTCCAAGTAAATTGAAGTCGGCTATATGAATTCTTCTTTTTCATTCAATAAGATTTAGAGTTATCTCTTCTGATAGATGTAACATCAGAAGATCATTTTGGACCGCCTTTGACCAAGTCAGTTTAGGCCTACATCTGCCTCTCTTAGCTATATCTACTCTAACTTGTTCGGTTTTTCTAACCGGCGCATTACTAGGTCTTCGTTTTACATGGCCAAACCATCTCAATTTATGCTCTTTTATCTTATCCTCAATAGGTGCTACCCCCACTTTTTTTTTCTAATGTACTTATTGCGGATTCTATCTATCCTAGTATGACCACACATCCATCTTATCATTTTTATTTTTGCAACATGCATTTTACTCATGTGTTGTCCTTTTACTGTCCAACACTCACTACCATACATCATTGCACGTCGTATTGCAGTGTGGTAAAACTTTCTTTTTAATTTAATTGGCATCTTTTGATTACATAGAACTTTTGTAGCACCCCTCCACTTCAGCCAACCAGCTTTAATCCTATGATTTACATCTTCTTCACAATCCTCATCTTCTTGAAGAATAGAGTCAAGGTATTTAAAATAAGTACTATGAGGTACTGCTATTCCGTCTAAAACAATTTTGTCTCTTTCTCTATTCTCACTATTAAGTCTACAATGCATATACTCAGTTTTAGTCCTACTTAGCTTAAAACCCTTAGATTTCTAAGTGTTTCTCCATAACTTTAACTTTTGACTTACCCATGTTTGAGTCTCATCTATTGATAAAATATCATATGCAAACATCATACACTAAGGGATGTCATCCTGTATATGTTTTGTTAGCTCATCCATGACCAAGGCGAAAAGATAAGGGCAAAGCTGAACCTTAGTGTAATCCAATAGAAACGAAAAAATCTTTAGTATCCCCTCCCACAGTGCGGACACTGGTAATGGCTCCCTCATATATATCCTTCAAGACTTGGATATATCGTATAGATATTCCCCTACGTTCTAGGACCTACCATAAAACTTCTCCAGAAACTCTATCGTATGCCTTTTCTAAGTCAATAAAAACCATATGTAAGTCATTTTTCATCTCTCTATACTTTTCCATCAAATCTCTTATAAGAAAAATAGCTTTCATAATTGATCGACCAGGCATAAAGCCAAACTGATTTGAGGAGATATAAGTATCTAACCGCAAACGGTGTTCCACAACTCTCTCCCACAATTTCATAGTATGGTTCATAAGCTTTATACCTCTATAATTTGAGCAATTCTAAATATCTCATTTATTCTTAAAAATAGGTATCAAATCACTTTGTCTCTATTCATTAGACATTTTTTTTGTACTTAAGATCTTATTGAACAAAGATGTCAACCGTGCAACTTTTGTATTTTTCAAACATTTTCAAACCTCAATAGGTATCTCATCTGGTCCACAGGTCTCAACAATTTTCATCATCTTCAAAGCTTTTTTAATTTTCGAAAACCTAATCCGTCTAGTGTATTTCACATTTTTTTCCGGCCTAACATCTAAACCCTCAATATTATCACTATGTTTACCATTAAGAAGTTTCTCAAAATAGCTTCTCTATCGTTCCTTAATATCTTCTTCTTGAACCAGAACCTTATTCTCTTTATCTTTAATGCACTTAACTTGGTTTAAATCACGGCATTTCTTTTTTCTTATCTTAGCCAATTTATAAATAGTTTTTTTTCCCTTCATTTGTTCCAAGTTTCTCATACATACTCTCTAAAGATTGTGCTCTTGCTTGACTAACTGCCTTTTTAACATCTTTTTTTACTTATTTGTACTGCTCAAAAACATCATTGTTAATACACTTGGGCAAACTCTTATACCAATATTCAATCCCACAAAAAGAAAAATTTCATAAACCTACTTTATTTCCTTGCTAGGAAGATGATTTGTGATTGTTATCCTTCTTAGGATGAATTGCTTCAACAATGGCCTCAATCTCTTCCTTCACTCGTTCAAACACACCTGGACCTTTCACTTCATCTGTGGAGGTATTCTCATCTATGTCATCACTTGTTCCATGAGTTTCTTTATGATGTTGCGGAGTATGAATTATTGCCTCTATCTCTTCCTTGGCTCTTTCAAATATGTTTGGGGCTTTAATATCTTTTTCATCTTCATAAAAAAAAAAAAAAAACTCTTACTTCTGCTTCTCACAGTTAAATTTAAAAGTTTTTTCCTCATCCTCACCCACAGTAATTGCTTACATGATCCAATTGGATAAACACTTTAAGTAGTGTTTGCTACGAGAGGATGCTAAAAATATTTTTTGCAAATCATAAATTCTTATTTCTTCAAAACAAAAAAGTTTCATCAATGGGTTAAACTTGAATTTTTATTAATCCAGTAATTCTTTTGGAATTACCATTAAATATTACAATAAAGATTCAGCATTCTGTCATACCAGACATTCCCTTACAGAATTCAATTATAGGATTAAACGTTACATAAACAACTTTGTTTCAAAATGTTCTCATTTCTCCAGGAAAAGAAAATAAAAAAAAATGAAACTAGCAACTTTAAACATAGAATGACTAGCTCATTCTCTAACAAATTAAATAGCAAACGGAATTCCAATACACACCCGAAAAAAGAAAAGAACTTGTGGCCCAAAAAAAAAGAGGAAAAATTCCATTAAAGATATTAACTTTACTCGGTCAATGCATCAGAAAAGGAAAATCCTTCAGACCCATTTCATTTCTATTAACAGTGAACTAATAAACCCATATGAAGGATTGAAAAAACTAAAGATCAGGTATGCAAAACCCATGAACAAAGACTGATAAAACTTCACCAAAGATTTAGAAAAAGAACAAGAACTAATCTAAATTGTTATCTTCAAAAAGAATATGCATTAAAAGAGCAAAGAAATAATCTTTCCATGCTAAACCAATTTACATACCTAACGATGGAGAGTTTGATGGGTGTGGTTTTGATTCAGCCATGGAAATTTCTCTCCTGAAAAATTTTCTTGTTCCATGAATCTGATTAATTTAACACTAATCACAACTGAAAAGGGCCCACATGCTGACGTTTACGGTATAGATCGTTTCTCCGCATCAGTAAAACTCATCCAGTGGGCTTGCGGTTAAATGGGCTCCCCCAACATGACAAGGCTGTTAAAGCAACAACAACAGCAACAATCTTTTGAAAACTTTTTTATGAAATTGACCCCAAAAAAAAATCATAAAAAATAGGGGTATTTATAAAAATATCAAAAAAATTAAATTTATTTTTTAAAAAAATATTTTCAAATTTATAAAAATTTATATATATTTTAATAGGGGTCTTTATAAAAAATATCAAAAAAAATTAAATTTATTTTTTAAAAAAATATTTTCAAATGTATAAAAATTTATATATTTTTTTAAAATATACAGATTTATAAAAATTTATATTTTTTTAAAATATATTTTTAAGGAGGGGCAAAGAAGTCTCAATTTGTAAGTTATGCCCCAAATAGAATTAGTCCTACACCTAACTCGTTAAATGGATAGAAATGAGAAAACACGTGGGATAAAAAAAATAAAAATAAAAAAATTTTATAAAAAATAATGAAAGATGTAATTTTTTCATAAAAGTATAAATTTATCATATTTTTAAAATATTTTTATATTTATCAAAAAAATTTATTAATTTATAAATTTATTAGATTCATATAATATATATAATTTATTATGTATATGATAATTTTTGTAAATTTATTATGAATTGATTATATATATTTTTATAAAATCATCAAAAATTTCTATTAAAGAATATAAAATTTTTTAAATATCTGTTAAAAATAGTAATCCTCCCTAATCCTTTAGTGCTCTTTCGGTGTGGCTTTGAAAATAATTAAGCCCAAAAGTCTAACCATTTTGTTTGATTTTTTTTATAAGAGATTAATATTAGAAAAAAGAAATTTTGATTATCAAAATAAAAAAAAACGTTTTTTTAAGGGGAATAAAACTGCTTTATTAACATCCCAAAATAGAATTGGCCAGCTTATTCCAGACTTTGAATCGCTGGAACTGAACAGAAACCTTAGCCAACTGATGGGCCATAATATTGATAGACCTGCGAATCCAACGAACCATAATATCCAGGCAATATAATAAAAATTATTTACAATTAGAAACACAAAGTCCGAAAAATCTTCCATATTCGAGCAAAGCGCATGAACTAAAATCTATGAATCAGTAAATGTACTTCCAGCCTCTGTGAAGTTCGAAACAACCCATGATAATGTCGCTCGAAGGGCTAGAGCTTCTGAAATTGTTGGATAAGATATGCCATGACTGAGAATTTTTATTCCTTGCAAAAAAGAGCCTTCTTTGTCTTCAAAGATTGCACCATACCCTGCTACCGCTACTTCTTGAAATATTACACCATCTAAGAAGGCTTGCCATACTCCATCTGTGACATTGCCAAACTGAACAGGTGTCAGAACTTGACAGAATCCACCAGCGTTGACAGTAGCCGCCGCTGACCTCCAGGCTCTCATTACTATCAATGCCTAATTTTTAATTCTCAAGGCTCTTGCACTACACCTCTCCAAATAGAATAGCATCATTCCTGGCATTCCATAATTGCCATGCAATAGCAGCAACTTATGCCACCTTGTCCTTAGATGAGGACTCGTAAACCTGCAAAAGAAAGTCTTAGAAATTATATATCTCATGGCATCCTGCACTTCACCCGCTCTACAACACCCGAAAACCACATGATCCATTATTTCCTCCAGACTACAAAAGTGGCAGTGAACATCCACCTCCATATCCCTATCCCTTAACCTTTGCTTGGCTGACAAGATATTTTTAAGGGCCCTCCGTAGAAAGACTTTGATCTTTGGTAGGATGCTAAAATTTCAAATTTTATGCCGTAAGAATCCATTAATTCTATCCCCCATTCTCCCGTACAAGTTTAGACAAGAATAATATCCCGATTTTACATTGTAGATATACCTTTCTTGTCAAACTGCCAAATGAGCTTATAAGAGGGATACTAGGAATAACTCGAACATCCTTAACCGAAAAGAGTTCCAAAATCTTCTCCACGTCCCACTCCGTGCCATTGGCTTTCAACAAGTCCTTGACTTTCATATCATGGTCAATAAAATCTATACCATCTTCTACGAAAAAAGAGTCTACCTTAGTGAGCCAGGGATCTTGCATAAAATACTCTTCAATGTAAAATCGGGATCTTGCATAAATCTCCCATTTGCCAATTTGTCATCTTACACCTTTTTTCAACAAATCACGAGAAAATAAAATACTTTTCCATATGAAACTCGGATTAACTCCTTCTGAAGCCTTAAGGAAATCCCCGTGAGAGAAATATTTAGCTTTTGAGAGCATGAAATAAAAGAGTACTATTATCAATCATTAAACACCATCTTTGTTTCCCAAGCATGGCTACATTGAAACGAAAAAGATCACAAAATCTCATCCCTCTATCCCTCTTACTCCAACATGCACGCTCCCAAGAGAGCCAATGGATGCTCTTGTTAACCCCATTACATGAATCCTACCAGTAAGCATTCATGATTCTATGCATTTTATCACATAAGGACTTGGAAGAAGAAATACTCCCATATAATAAGATGTGATCGCTTGAACAACATATTTAAGGAGTATTTCTTTCTCTGCTCTTGATAGAAGTCTGTTACTCAGACAATTTAATTTATTTCATAGTCTATTTTTTATGAATCCAAAGATCTGATTCTCATTTCTACCCATAAAAAAGGGCAACCCAAGGTAATTACTGCCTCCTATAGGATAATAGATACCTAAAATTTTAGAAATCGATTAAAAAAATGTTAGAAGCTAAAAATAAGTGTATATATCTGTTTATTTTTTTCTACTCAACGAGAAGAATGGAATTGAAAGGAATGAAATAATAGGAATTAGTATGATATACCAAACTATGTTACCAATTTAAACTTTATATAATATTTGGTATAAATTTTATTTCATTTTAAAATAAAATTTTATTAAATATATATATATATATATTTATAAATAACTCAGAATTCACTGATATAAGTGGCTTATACCTTGTCAAGTTCACAATTCATTTATAAATTCCACCGATTTCAATAAAACACTTAAAATAAAAGCGTTGTTTAGAAAAATTTCTGTTAACATAAGAAAAAAAAAGATTAGTGAAAATTTTTAATATTATAAACATCTGATAATATAATAACTATATTATTATAAACATATTATTATAAACATGCACTTATTCGGTTATTCCTAATGGTTAGTTTCAATAACAAATATGTAAAACTAGTGTTAATTTAATATAGTAGATTGAATGCTGAAATTTAATATTATATTAATGTTTTGTAATTTTACAATAAAATATAAATGCAAATCTATATTCATATTAAATAATTGCGTATTCAAATAAAATCTTAATTTGACCTCATTAAAAATGACATAATTTCCATCAAATCATGATTTAGTTTGGACTTTATATTAAGTGGGATATAACTATATAAAATAATTAACATATAACTTAAATTTGTACTTGTATCATTTTTTCTTTAAGGAAAAAAAAGGGCTATATATACATATATTGACTTAATTATATATATATTTTAATTTTTTTTAGTTTTTTGATAATGTATTAAAAATGGTGTGAACAAAATTAGCATTATTAATTTGTTGCTAATGTATCAATGCATGAATTGCATGGGCTTAATTTATAGTATTATTCAACAGTTAATTAGTACATAATTACATATTCTACTTAATTCTTCTTGTCAATGACCTAAGATTTGTATAACATGGTAAGTATATATTAATTAAATACTTACTTTATAAATTCTTCTTTGATAGTGGATTAGTTTTTGAATTAAATTAAAGTAATTATACTTTTTCCACTTAATTGTAATTAATAGAACGGTCCTATTTAATTTGAATTTGATGAAATCTTGGCGAAGTTTCTTTTAAAGTTGGAATTTAATATGTTTCAATTTTTAAAACAACCCTATTATGTCCGAAATAAAATAAATATTTTTTAAGTGGATAGATAAATATTTAATATCACATAATATAAAAGAATAAAAAATTTAAATATTAATGAAAATTTTTAAATGGCAAAAAGAATTGTTAATAAATTTAATCCCAACATTTTACAAATACTCAATTAGATACTATTAGTTAAATTACTATGTCTCTTCAATTTTACCACTAATATTATATGAGTCATATTTAAGTTGAATTTCTTCTTAAAATGTCATTTGCATCATCAAACAAGCTAGAAAAAAAAGGCATTCTTAGTTAAATGTGTTGAATATGGCTCTTTATCTCACATGAAAAGATGTAAAATTTTTAAAGGAGAATTTTTGTTATAAAAGGGGACCTTCCCCTTTAGTTTAAATCATCCCAAAAAATAAGTCCATTTAATGTATAAGGCTTATTTTTCTTCTCTCTCTTTTGTATTCCTTCTTTGAAATTAAAAATATTATTTTGGTGGTGTCCGAGAATATAGACAAAATTGGCCGAATCTCTTTAAATTTGGCTTTTTATTTATTAATTATTTAATAGTTATTTTTGATATAGTTATGGTAGTATTTTGTGCTAGTGATTATATGTCTAGAAAAATTTTATCTAAGAAAATACTTGGTATTTAAGAGTGTCCATTGTGGCCCACCTCTCTTTCTTGAAAATTTTTTTGGTATAATTATTGGTGCAATTATTCACACACTGTACATATTATTGGAGAAAAATTAATCCAATTTTCACAATAATTGATATCAGAGCTAAGTTTTTCTGAGTATGCTCTGTGGTTGCAGCCTAGTCTGATCTTCCACATCAGAAAAGATTTTCTTGAATTATTTGTATTCCGCATTTATTTGCTATTAAATAATTTTTTTGAAGCAGAGATAACAGACTACCCAGGCAAATCATCTACTCCAAAGGTGATAGCATCTACTTCGTCAATTTGGTCAAGAAATGATGTGTTAAATGCTAGATTTGCAGTAGAGATTTTTTATGGTACATGTCATTTTGGTATGTGGCAAAGTGAGGTTCTATACGCTCTCTTTCGGCAAGGTCTGGACATTGCCATTGAAGAAGAGAAACTAGAAGATATTGATAAAAAGAATTGAAAAGTCATCAATCGTGTAGCTTGTAGTGCAATTCGATAGTGCCTTTATAGAAAACAGAAGTATGCGTTCTCTAAAAAGTTTCTGCAAGTAAATTGTGGAAGGCATTGGAGAATATTTTTTAAAGAAAAGTAGTCAGAACAAAGCTTCATATGAAGAAAAGATTGTTTCACTTCACTTATATTTCAGGTACCACTATAAATGAACACGTCATCAATTTTAATCAGCTGGTAGCTGATTTGATGAATTTGGATGTGACTTTCAAAGATGAAAATTTTTCTTTGATGTTGTTGGGGTACCTTTCAGAGGAGTTTGAGTTTCTTGAAATAACTCTACTCCATGGGAAGGCCGAAGTGACTCTTTCTGAAGTAACTGTTGCACTATACAGTTACGAACTACGAAAAAAAGACAAGAAAGAGAGTTCAAGTGGAACAGCAGAAGCATTGATTGTGAGAGGTCGCTCTCAAAGCATGAAGAGAGAAAAGAAAGGGAGATCAAAATCCACATCAGCTAAAGATCAATATGCCTTTTGCCAGGAGAAAGGACATTGGAAGATAAATTGTCCCAAGCTGGGTAATAAAAGCAAATCTGATAAAGGGAAAGCTGTCGTGAATTTAAATGTAACTGAGTGTGATGATGAAGACTCAGACCTTTCATTAGTTATTGTGTCATCAACAAGCTCTTCTAGTGTATGGCTATTTGATTATGATTATAGTCATCATATGTGTCCCAATCGAGATTGGTTCTTTGACTTTAGAGAACTAGAAAGAGCAACTATTTACACAGCAAATGACGGTCCATGTATGTTTAAAGAAATTGGTTCAATCTAATTGAAGAATCATGATGGATAAATCAGAATATTGTTAAATGTCCGATATGTATCGAGTTTGAAGAAGAATCTCATCTCACTGAGAGTCCTAGAATCAAAGAGCTTCATTGTAAATGCAGCAGATGGAGTAATGAAAATCATCTCCGGTACACTGGTGATAATAAAAGGATTAAAAAAGGTCAATAACTTGTATTACTATCAGGGTAATGCAATTATTGGGACAACGACAGTAGCTTCCAGTAATAATCAAGAGTTGGAAGCAACCAGATTATGGCATATGCACTTGGGATATACTGGTGATAAATTCTTGAAACTGTTGTCAGATCAAGGATTATTGAAAGGAGTGCAACCCCAAAAATTTGATTTCTATGAGCATTGTGTCAAAGACAAGAAGACTAGAGTGAAGTTTGGTACTGCAATCCATGATACCAAAGGTATTTTGAACTATGTTCACTAAGATGTATGGGACCCTTTCAAGACAGCTTCATTAGGAGGAAAGTACTACTTTGTAACATTTATTGATAATTTTTCTCGGAGAGTATGAGTGTATTCTATAAAGAAGAAGGATGAAGTATTGAGAGTTTTTCTCATATGAAAAAAGATGATGAAAACTCAGACGGACAGAAAAGTCAAATATCTCTGCACAGATAATGGTGGAGAGTATAAAAGTGATCCATTTTTAAAATTTTGCCAAGATGAAGATATTATTAGATACTTCACAGTTAGAGATATACCACAACAAAATGGAGTGGCAGAACGTATGAACCAAATATTGGTGGAGAAAGTTCAGTGTATGTTGTCCAATGCTGGATTGGACAAACAATTTTGGGCTGAGGTTATGACATATGCATGTTGTCTAGTTAATCGCTTACCATCAGCTGCTATTGGTGGTAAAACACCTTTGGAGATGTGGTTTGAAAAACTTGATACTGATTATGATTGCTTACGTATATTTGGTTTCACTGCATACTACCATGTTAAGGAATCAAAGTTAAATCCAAGGGCAAAGAAAGCGCTCTTTATGGGAATTACCACTGGTGTGAAGGGACTTCACCTTTGGTGTCCAGAGACAAAAAAGATAGTCTTTAGCAGAAATGTTACCTTTGGTGAGTCTACTGTATTGAAAAAGATAACAAATAAAATTGTGCAGCAAATAGATGGTACTCCGCAGCAGGTGGAGTTTGAAAGAAGAATTGTTGATCCAGCAATAAATAAAACAATTGAAAATACTCTTATTGTAGAGGTGGGTTAGATGAAGAAGAGGTTCCAACCCAAGAACCTCCATAGCAATAAGAATCTATTCCAATAAATAGGCCACGACGAGAGATTTGCAAACATGCTCGATTCGATGATATAGTGGCTTATGCATCTCTAATTGCAAATGATGACATTCCTAACACTTATAGTGAAGCTGTCCAAAGTTCAGAAAAGGAGAAGTGAAGGAAAGTTATGGATGATAAAATACGGTCCCTTAGAAAGAATCAGATATGGAAGCTAGCTAATCTTCCAAAGGGAAAGAATGAAATTAGATGCAAATAGGTATTTACAAAGAAAAAAGGATTTCCTGACAAGAACGATGTGTGCTACAAGGCAAGATTGGTAGCTAAAGGCTATGCTCAGATAGAAGGAATTGATTATAATGAAGTATTTTCTCCAGTTGTAAAATATTCATCCATTAGAATTTTATTGGCCTTGGTAACACAATTAGATTTAGAACTCGTTCAACTTGATGTAAAAACTTAATTTCTACATGGAACTTAGAAGAGAAAATCTATATGACTAAGCCAGAAGGGTTCAAGGTTGCTGGAGAAGAAAATGGGTATGCAAATTGGAAAAATTATTGTACGGATTGAAATAATGATTTAATATGACTAAAGCTAAACCTGTAAGTACCTCTCTTACCATGTCTTTTAAATTGAGTGTCAAACAATCTACTTCTAGTGAGTAAGAGAAAGAATATATGCATAAAATTTCTTATTCATCTACAGTAGGTAGCTTGATGTATGCTATGGTTTGCACTAGGCCAGACATAGCTCATGCAGTTGGTACTATTAGGAGATTTTTGTCTAATCTAGGAAAAGAGCATTGGGATGCTGTGAAGTGGATTTTGAGATATCTCCGTGGCACTGCTAGTTTGAAGTTGTATTTTGGGACTGGAAAGTCTATTCTCAGTTGTTATACAGATTCTAATTTGGCAGGGGATGCGGATTCAAGAAAGTCTACTTCTCGGTATTTGATCACTTTTGCAGGGGGAGCTATGACATGGCAATCTAGGTTGCAAAAATGCATTGCATTGTCTACTACAAAAGCCGAATTCATTGCAGCAACTGAAGCATGTAAAGAATTGCTTTGGAAGAAGAAGTTTGTGAATGAGCTTGGCTTTATACAGAAGAGATATGTCTTATTTTGTAATAGTTATAGTACTATTCATCTCGGTAAGAATTCTACTTTTCACGGTAGATCCAAACACATAGATATAAGGTATCATTGGATTCGTGATATTTTGGATTCTAAACAGCTTGAACTTGAGAAGATACATACTGATGATAATGGTTCTAATATGTGCACAAAGGCTTTACCAAGAGGGAAGTTTGAGACATGTTGTAGAGTTGCCGGTTTGGCAAACTCCTTCACATAGTCGGGAAAGGGGAAAATTGTTAGGTTTTTGGGTTCCCTCATTTGTGAAAAATTCAATGTTTGAGCCTATTTTCTTTTGGCCCAATAGGCTATTAATATTTTAGCATTTGTAATAATCTCATATTGCATGTGAGAGGTGTTAGTGTGTCAGCCACCAAAAGAGAAAAGAGAGAGAGAGAAAGAGAGAAAAGAGAGAGAAAAGAAAGAGTTTTTTTCCTGCAAAAGAAGTCAACAGAGCAGTCTCAATTTTTTGGCGATCGGATGGTCATCTATGCACCGATCAGGCTGAAATTTGGACAACAATTAGAGGACTCATTGTTATTCATTCTGAACGGTGAAGATCAGTTTTTGACTGTTGAATTTTTGGCATTTGGAGCTTGAAGTTTACTGTTAACGTACATTTCTGCAACAACGATCAGTTTGTCTTTCTTCGACAGTCGGATGGTCATTTATGGTCGGATTTGGCTGAAATTTGGTGAGCACGTTTAGAATTTATTGTTCTTTAATATGGAAAATGGAGATCATATTTGATCAACCGGAGCTCATCCATTGACATGAACAATAGCTATTTTCGATGATTTTTCTCCATTTTCTTGTTTATTTCTTGTTATTTGGTTGATTTGGTATTGTTACTTTACTTGAGGATTGTTGTAGTAGCTTATAGTTACTGTAAACATTAATTTTGATAGTGAAACTCTTTTACTTGGACCAAGAGAGGTCCAGTAGTTTTTATCCTTCACATTGAAGGGATTTTTCACGTTAAAAATTATTGTGTTTATGTGTGATTGATTTTGAGCATCTTGAGACAAATTGTTGATTGGTTTTTTGTTAAATTTTATTTAGTCACTCCTCATAGATTCATTCAAATAGGAAAGAATTAATCTTGGCTTCTTCCCATCATATTATTAGTCGGTCCTTTTTAAATTTCCTTCTATTGCAAAACTTAGGTTACACATGTTAAACTATAGCTAGTTATATATATTATACGTGTTTACATTAATGGGATCAAAATTTTGAAATAAATGCGCATGTTGTATACCTTGTTTTTGCATATTTTGCATGATTAAGAGTTCACATTTTCACATTTCTCATATTTATAAATAAAAAATTCTAATCTTATTATTATTGTTTCTAATTAATATTGCCCATATCAAGAAATTCAAACTTATTAACGCCAATAAAATTAAAAATATATATCTTAATTATATTATTAGTTATGAATTACCGACGTTTCAAATAAAATGCTTATATTAAATATATATGTATATATCTCACTAGCTCGTGGCATGTTTTTATTTGTATTTGTACTTCATAGATTATTATATTTTGATGACCATCTTTTTCCATTGGAGAAGGTCGGGAAAGGCTTGTCCAAAGATGAGAAAGCTCAGAAGTTAGCTTTAAGACATTGGCTTGAAGCTGTAAGTTTACATTTTGGAAATGTTTATGTAAATGTGTATTCGTATTGAACAATTATATTAAATTTATAATAATAAATGCTAATTAATATGTGTTTAATTAAAAAAGTATAGATTGATCCACGACATCGATATGGCCACAACCTTCACTTGTACTATAAGGTGTGGTTTGCCAGCGAGAGTTCACAGCCATTCTTCTAATGGTAAAAGAAATTATTTAATTTATTTATCTTATATATAATACTTAATTTAATAAAATAAATAATTTATTATTTTCCATTAACTAATTTCTCAGTAACTTCCTATGTGGGAAAAAAAAAAAAAGTTGGACGTGGGAGATGGGAAAGAAGTAAACTTAGAGAGTACATGTTCAAGAACTCAACTACAACGTCAATGCATCAAGTATCTTGGTCCAGTAAGTATTAATCGTCTAACATATATAATTTAATATTTTAATGGATGTTTTAGTTTACTATTGTTGGAATTTCAAATGCAATACGATCAATTTGCTGAAGTATATATAAATTTTGAGTTGAAGTGTAGTGTCAAATTCATGAATATTTTTATTCTCAATAATTATTATGTTAAAAATATAGAATAGAGTTAAAATGACATCGAAATAAAATATTTAGTACTATAAAAAAAAATTAAATCTTGCAATCTAAAGAAATTTTCCATATGTAATTTAATTTAAAATAATTTTTTTATTGACTTGGCATTGCAGAAAGAGAGAAAAGCATATGAAGTGATAGTGGTGGATGGGAAACTAGTTTACAAACAAAGTGGAAAAGTAGTGGAAACAATAGAGGGACAGGGAACAAAGTGGATATTTGTTCTAAGTGCACTAAGGACTTTGTAAACAGAAAGGACTCTTTCAACACTCTAGTTTTCTGGCTGGTGGTGCTGCCATTGCTGCTCGCAGATTGATTGCACATCATGGCGTTCTTGAGGTAAATTTAATTTCTTTTAACCTATTGGATACAGTTAAATAATAAATATATATAGTTTTACTAATAGATTCAGAATTGATTTATTCTATATATATATATATATTTACTAATAGATTCAGAATTAATTTATTCTCTTCTATAAATAAATATTAAAAAAATATTTTTTTCTGTAGTTGTTAATTAATTAAATTAGTTGAAACTACATAATTAATTAAACTAAATATTAATTAATTATCCTTCTTTTTTAGGCTATATGGTCCTATAGTGGTCGCCCATCAGAAGAGAATTTCTTGGAGTTCATTACCTTCTTGGAGGAACAAAATCTAGATTTGACAAATGTTAAGGTAATTAATTATTAATTGCTATTGTAGCCATTGCTATATTAACTATTAATTAATTAAAATTATTTTCCTGTGCTATATGGGAATTAATTAATTTTTTAGACCTAATTGTTAAAATAACAATTTTATCATTAATTCTGTCACTCTTTATAATTTGATTTAAACAAAATTACATGTATGGTATGTTCAAATTTATTTATTTTTTGTTAATTAGCTGATTTTATTAATTTTAGAATTTTTCATGACGGACATAAAATATTTTCTTTTATGTTAATTTACATATAATATATATATATATATATATTTAAACCGATTACTAACAAATTTATATATATTTAATGAGAAAGGTGATAAAATGATAAAAAAAATTTTAAAACATTTTTAAAAACTCATCAAAATTATTAAAATTCATGATAGAATTGAATAAAAAAAAGATTTATTTTTTCATTAGTCCAATTATCTATTATATGAAGCTATTGAGCCCTTCCATGTTTGTATATGCAGAAATGTCCCATGGATGATGACATCCCACCTTCCAAAGATAAAGAAGAAGATGGAGAACTCAAATTAGACTGCATAAAAGAGATCCAAGAAACTGCTTTATCCAATTCAATTATTTCCAGTGCCAATAATATAGAAGAAAATAACAACTCAAATTCCACCATAGCCAAAATCAACGGTGAAGAAAATAAGAATTTTCCAATGGCCATGGGCAATAGTAAAGAAGAAGAAGAAACAGTTTTTCAAGCCCACAGGAAGAAGGCCATATGTTGCCAATGGAGTACTGAGGCTGGGGCTCGCATTGGCTGTGTTAGAGAATATCCAACACAGTTACAACTACAGGCCCTTGAACATGTTAATTTATCACCCAGGCCCATGTCACCTGGACTTTTAATTCTTCTAGCCCAATTCCTTCACCTAGACCTAGCCCAAAAATCCACTTATCCCCTAGAATATCATATATGGGCCTGACAAGCCCAAGAGTTCATTTTCCTAATAATAATAATAATAATAATAATTAGATATTTATAATTTCCCTACCACAAAAATTATTTTTAGATTTAATTACTACCAAGTAACTAGCAAAAAATAATAATTAGACTAACCCAACACTTCTTTTTTTAAAAAAAAATTTATTGACCTTCATTATCATTTGGTCATTTAAACTTAATTTTTTTATTGACCTTAATCATCATTTAGGTCTTTTAAACTTTTTGTGTGTTTTTTTTTCCTATTTTGGTGGGTTGGGTTTACATTTGTACATTTTTTTTCTTGGATTTATATTTAGTGTAATATTTCAATCAAGAGTTTAGTTTTTTTTTTTTAAATGTTGTATGAATAATATGGTATTCAAATTCAGATTGAGATTTTTATCTTCTCTATTTCTTTTTTATCATATTGTCTAAAAAGAATTATGTAATTTTTGTTCGCATGATCAATTAAATTAAGTAATTAATGATTACATTAAACTTAACTATCAAAATTGTGTTAATTTTTCTTTGTGATCATATATATTTGAGTTTTGAAGTACTTTCAAAATATTAGTTAAAAAATTTGGATTTGATTAAATATATATGTATAAATAAAATAAACTAGCTTAAAAATGAAAATTTTTATATGTTTGAATATTTTCAAAATTTTTTAATTTTTTAGAATATTTTCAAATTTTTTTTAATTTTTCTCATATAAATCATTTTTATTTTTTTTAAATAATAAATCAGTTTTATATTAATTTAACAATAATTTTTCTATTACGATTATATTTTTTTTAAATAGCATTACCTAAAAAATCTAATAATAACATTGTGTTTGGAAAAAATGAATTTAGAATGTACAATTCATTTATAAATGAATTTCATATAAAATTCATTTATAAATAAATTTTTATATTTGGTATGTTTTAACTTAAAATAAATAATTTAATTAAATTTCATATAATTTTATTTAAAATAAATTCTGAATTAAAAATTTTTTTATCTTTTTTTTTCAAATATACCCTTGTTATGATAATATTATATTTAAAGCTTATGCTCAAATAATGTCAAAAGAACTTTTATCATTAGATTTATTGCTATAAATTGATAATATTGTATTTCTCGATTAGATAATTATTGAATAAGAATATTTATTTTTTTAATATTAAAAAATATATTTTTTTATTTATATGAATTTAATTGATTGAAATTATTATAATTTATTTATAATAATTTTATTTAGAATAATATATTTTTAACATAATTTTAGATGAAAATATTCAGATTTAAAAATTTTTACTTGTTGGACTATTATTTATATTTATAGAAATATTTTTTATTTTGATAATAAATTTCACAAAAAGGTTTATATAAATAATGGGCAATTTTTTAAAATTTTAAATGATTATTAAAAATAAAAATTTATTAAAATATTAAGATAAAATTATAACTGTTGATGAAACTAAAAAGATAAACATCAAAATTGGATATTTAGCTTTAAAAAATTAAAAATTAATTTCATAATTTTGTTAAAAATTAATTTTAAAATTTTAAAATAGTAAATTTTATGAAATTAGTACAGTGAAAAAGTGAAAATGTTGAAAGAGTATAGTAGAAGAAATGAGTATAGGTTTATTGAGGGTAATTTTATAAAGAAAAAATTGAGTTTATTAATTTATGAAATTCATTTATAAATTCTACATGTTTTAATAGAATTTGGTTTATACCAATTGAATTTCATAGATTTTAATTCGTAGAATTGGGATGAATAAAATATTTCATTCCAAATAAGTAATTTTTAAAATTTAAATAAACTTCATCAAATTTTATAAAATTTATTTATTCTAAATAGAGTGTAAGTAATTATTGCTAAATGCAACATATTGTAATGATTTATAAAGCTACAACCTAAAAAATTGAAGTAGTTGTAAAATTTTGTTTTGTTCTTATAAGGTCATTAAATATTTTATATTAAATTTTTAATTTTTTATAACCACGATCGGCAAAAAGTCCATGTATCCGTTACATTTCATTCCTTTTTTTTTATTCAAAATTTCAAATTTGAAACGGCTCTGTCGCTTAATAACAAGTAGCTGAAATCCAAAACCCAGAAACCCTCAAATCCAGTTCTCTCTCTATCTCTCCATTTCCAATTTTTTGTTTCTAAAACAAAAATTTTGAAATCATTTGAAGTTTCAAGAGTCGAGAAGCAAACTGTTTCCACTTCCAAATTTTTGAACCAAATGGGTTCTTCAGGGAAATGGCTAAACTCACTAATCTCTCTCACAAAGCTTCCATCAACCGACCATGTAATCTTCTAATCAACAAACGAAAATGAAAAATGACTCATTATTTATTTTTCTGTTTCATGTGTTTTTAATATCTCTGTTTTGGTTTTGCTTTTTACAGGGAAAACAGAGAGATAATAAGGGAAAGAAGAAATGGAGGTTGTGGAGGAGCTCATCGGATGGGCTTGGACCATCCTCATCCAAGGGTTTGAAAAGGGTCCATATTGCATGGTCGGAGTCTTCTGAATCTTCCATTGTCTTCGATGATGCTTTCGCTATTGCCATGGCTACTGTAGCCAGAGCTCCGCCAAGAGATTTCATGGTGGTCAAGCAAGAATGGGCTGCGATCCGAATCCAAACCGCTTTTCGAGGCTTGCTGGTAAAATGGGTCCCTTTCAGTTTGATTTTTTTTTCCGTTCGCTATAAGGTTGTTCACGACTTGGGTATTTTAGTTGTAATTAGTGAGTTTTAGAGGCTTTTGGGGGCTTGTAAATGGTCTATGGGTAAATTTTGAGCTTCATGAACTTCTGTATTTAGCAGTTTTGCCCTAGTTTTGAATTCTCTGAGAGCTAATTTTGAGTCAACATAGAAATTGTTTAGAACTAGAATCGAAGATTTTAGCTTTAGATTGCAGATTTGCAGACTAAGAGGACTAGATGATGATTCTTCTGATAAGTAACAATGAGTTGGGTTCAATCATGGCCAAAAATTTGATAATAGGAGCAAGAAAATTTGGATCTGATTGAACAACAATTATGTAAAAGTTCGAAGTACATTAATCCTGTTTCCTTAGGTTGAATTTCAAAGTTGTGTGCATACATATATATACCATATATCAGAAGTATTAGAGCTGGGCCTAACTCATCCTGAAAACCCGAGTTAACAAGAAGAGGATTGCCCAGTCTTATAAGTGACTGGAGCTGCTCATTCTTTACTGATGTGGGATTCACATTCCCAACATCCCCCTCAAGTGCAACCGGACCTTTCGGTTGACACTTGCTAACACAAACCCGTTTGGGCGGACCGGCTGGCATCTCTTCATCAGCTTCGGTCATGTGGGGGTTTGGCTCAGGATCTAGCCCGTTTAGGCATTAATTGCTCTGATACCATATTAGAGATGGGCCTAACTCACACTGAAAACCCGAGTTGACAAGAAGAAGATTGTCCAGTCTTATAAGTGACTGGAGCTGCTCATTATTTACCGATGTGGGATTCACATTCCCAACATTATTAGAGCTGGGCCTAACTCATCCTGAAAATCCGAGTTAACAAGAAGAGGATTGTCCAGTCTTATAAGTGACTGGAGCTGCTCATTTCTTACCGATGTGGGATTCACATTCCCAACATCCCCCCTCAAGTGCAACCGGACCTTTCGGTTGACACTTGCTAACACAAGCCCGTTTGGGCGGACCGGCTAGCATCTCTTCATCAGCTTCGGTCATGTGGGGGTTTGGCTCAGGATCTAGCCCGTTTGGGCATTAATTGCTCTGATACCATATTAGAGATGGGCCTAACTCACACTGAAAACCCGAGTTGACAAGAAGAAGATTGCCCAGTCTTATAAGTGACTGGAGCTGCTCATTCTTTACCGATGTGGGATTCACATTCCCAACATTATTAGAGCTGGGCCTAACTTATCCTGAAAACCCGAGTTAACAAGAAAAGGATTGCCCAGTCTTATAAGTGACTGGAGCTGCTCATTCACATTCCCAACCAGAAGAAAAACAGAAAGAAAATTTGCTCTCATAGCCATGTCTTTTTTACATTTTCTATATTTTTGAAAGGCAAGAGTCGCCTATAAATTGTTCCATCATCAAATAATAACATGATTTAAAAATTGTTCCTCTTGGATTAGATGAGGATTGTAATAATTGTTATGAAGTATTTCATGCTAAGATGGATGTGTGGACATACCAGACTGGACAAAATTAAGAATGTTCATATTCGACAAAAAGTCCAAGTAGCGGATGTTGGAGATAAGGTGAGGGAAGGAAGACTTAGATGGTATGGACATGTTTTAAGAAGACCTCCTAATGCTGCGGTTCGTAAGTGTGAGAATTTGTTGATTGAGGGGGCTAGAGGTCGTGGAAGACCTAGAACTGTGTGAAAGGAGGTGATAGCAAGAGACTTACGTGCCTTAGATCTTGATGCGGATTTGATTAATGACAGACTTGAATGGAGACGTAAAATCCGTGTCTTGGAAGGGGCCTAAGGCTGGAGTATCTTTTTTGGTGTCTTTTGAGCTTATTTTATTGAGGATCCATACAGCCAACCCCAACTTGTTTGGGACTAAGGCTTAGTTGTTGTTGTGTTGTTGTATTTCAGGCAAGGCGGGCTCTGAGGGCCTTGAAAGCAGTAGTGAGAATCCAAGATATATTTCGTGGCCGGCAAGTGCGAAAGCAAGCTGCTGTGACACTGAGGTGCATGCAAGCTCTTGTCAGGGTTCAGGCTCGAATGAAGGCTCAGGGTGTGAGAATGTCTTCAGAAGGTCAAGCTATGAAGAAATCATTGAACGAACACAGCATACCAGATCCCTCCATGCAGGCTGAGGTATTCCAAAAACTTATTTGAGTTCTCCATTATCAGAATATATGCTATGCTATGAAACTTGGAATAATGCTAATCTGAATAATGCTATCTTTCAAAATGTCAGCAAGGATGGTGTGATAGTCTAGGAAAGGTGGATGAAGTTCGAGCAAAGTTGCAAATGAGGCAAAAAGGAACCATCAAAAGGGAGAGAGCAATTGCGTACGCTCTCTCTCAACAGGTAATGAAATTATTTATATTGCGAACTATAAAAAAAAATGCATCATAAAGATAGATAAGTAGCTTAGACAATTTGTGCTTCAAGTTTTAGAATGCTTAGTTTTTGTTTTTGTTTTCTTGCAGCAATCAAGATCATGTGCTACCCCAGCTAGAAGAACAACTAAGTCAGCAGCATTGCCTGTCAAGAACCAAAGGCTGGATAATAGCAGCAGCCCTGGATGGAGCTGGCTAGAGAAGTGGATGGCAGCCAAGCCATGGGAAAGCAGATTAATGGAAGAAATTCATACTGGGCACTCAATGGAGACTCCATCATATTCCAGGAAAAGTGAAGATAACATTGCAAGTATTTATTCATATTCGTCGATAAATGACTCGGTGAAAGTGAGAAAAAACAATGTTACAACAACAATTCTTGCTAAACCTCCTATGGTTAGTCTTATTACATACTCATCGTCAGCTCCAAGTTCTGAAACCATTTATGATGAGAGCTCAGAGTCTACTGCATCTACTACAACTTTTTCTCCAATCCCATCATCAAGCTATACAATTGAAGTGGACAGATTGGAGGAGAGTTGTTATAATAGAAAACCGAGCTACATGAGTCTCACAGAATCAACTAAAGCTAAGCAAAAGGCCTGCGGGCATTATTCTGCTCATAGTATGCCAATGCAAAGGATGGCAGATAAAATTCATATGATATCAATGTCACTTTCCAGTGGAGATGCCAAAAGCAGTGCTGGTACCAATCCTTCATTTAGTTTTTGCAGGGATCTTTACCCTCCAATACCAAGTGGAAGACATGATGAGCTCAGAAGTCGACGATGCTAAATCTGCATACTTTAATTGATGAGTCCAACTGCTTGTTGCCCCTTAACATTTCTGAAGCCATAATTCAAGTCACTCAGAGACTTATTGGTGCTGATGAACTTAAAACTAGTATTGGCTCAGTTATATGTATTTATGTATATGCATACATTTATAGGCATTTGAATATTACAGAATTGAGAAAACCTTCAATTTGCATGTGTTTTGTTCTTGTCTAGTAAAGATGAGGATTTTTGAAGTCTGCAAAATCATAGTTAGGAATTGAATGTTGCCATTAAAAGTTTGCAGTTGTGATGTTTGATAGTAATTTGTAATAGTGCTCTGATATTGTACAGAAAAAAAAGCATCTTTTCAATTGGATTTGTATCTCTTTTTTTTGGGAAAAGATAAATTGTTTTTTTTAATTTTTAATTTCTTAATTTTTAAGTTTATTTTATTGAAATAGGGGTTTTGTTAAAGATGATAATGTTGTGTTTGTTGTCAGACACGACAGAAGTGACAATGTTGTGTTTATCAAAAAATTTTTCTTGTTTGGTTGTCTAGAAACTACAGGAAAATGAAAGAAAAAATATATTTTTTTTAAATTTTAAATATAATATAATATTAATATATGTGGTTCCAGAAATCAGAAAAAGTGGGCTCAGTTTATCTTATATTTATATTAATAATAGTAATAATATTATTATTTAATATAAACAAATGGGTCCCATTATTTTTTTAAGCCAAATATGCATAATTACTAACAGTGTTAAGAAGCCTGTTTGTTGAGGAGCTAAGATGTCAATTTTTCTAATGTTTTGAGCGTAATTGAGCTACAATTAACATTAGACTCAGGGACTGAACCGGGAGGGGGGTGGCATGGGGTCCATTGCTCCCCTGGACTTCTATGTATATATATATATTTATTTATTTATATATTTTTCGTAAAAAATAATAAAAAAGCATGTGTATTTATATATATATAATTAATATATTTATATTTATATAATATAAAATTATAATTAATTTTATATTTATATAATTTATAATATTTATATATTAAAATAAAAATAATAAAAATTTTATCATTGATAAATTACTTAATATAAAAATAAAATAAAATATAAATTTATCTATAATTTCTTTTATTTAAAAATTTTTTCTTTTTTTTTTATCTCGGTCCTTATTCCACCAAGGCTTATATTTATATCAACGCAAAAATATTAAAACTTTTTAGTAAATATAGTGTTAGTACATAAGGATAATTTTGGCCGATGGAGGCATAGCTACAGCATATTTATACATAAATCAAGTGCTGAAATTACGGAGTTTGTTAAGAATTAGTAGAAAAAGAATCAAATTTCATTTTCCAAATTGAAATAAATGACTGGTATGGTACATGATACATAACCAACTTTGTTTCCTTGTATGTCATTTTATTTGTCAGATTCCTTTCAGGGAAAAAAATTTGTTTCTCTCATTTGGAAAATATGATCAAGCCTTTGGCAATAATAGTGAAAATCCTTTTTTCTCAAAAATAAAACAAAATAAATAATACCGAAAATACACACCAATGCATAATCTTGTGATATGTATTAATGCATAGATAATAAATTCATGATCGATTTCTTTTTTTTCATAAAATATATTAAAGGTAAAAAAATAATAATAATGAAGATTATTGTCAAATTAAGGACTCCATCTACTTATTGCCCAAATTATATGTATAACATTTACTTTATAATTTTATGGCAGAGTTCTAATTTTAATGTTAACTCTTAATTATTCTTTAATTTGCTAACCTTTTAATTAATTAGTTAATTAGCTGCAAAATGTAATTAACTAATTACATTGCTGTTAAATGTAATTTACATTAAAAAAAAATTGCAGCAAAATGTTTTAGCTAAATAATTAACATCCTGCCAAAGGTGTTTATAAGACCAAGAGTGGACCTGCACTGCACAGACTTTCCTTCCAATTTTTAAGGTTTATTTATTCATTTTTATATGATATACAATATTATAGTAGTAATTTTTATATAAAAATAGTAGTATTATCGTATTTTTATAATATTTTATGTTTGCATTTATATTTTTATCAGATTTTAAAAAATAAACACACTTAATTATTGAACTAACTTTTTTTTGTTTAAATAAAAAATATTAATAAAAGATATTAATAATGTGTTTGGCTACACAATAATCCTAAAAAATTAATTAAATAATATTATTTGATAAAAAATATTATGTTTATTTGCAAACGATCTATGTAAAATAAAATGTCGGGTTCACTAAAATTTATCAACTAGTTGGTAAAATATTTTACTTAGGGGAGAGTAGAAAAAATATTTTATCGAAAAAATGAATTGAGGAGTCTGCATATCAAAAAATAATCATACTCTTAATTTAAAATATGATAAAATTAAAAAAAAGATATTATAAGGGTAATTTAGTTATTAATTAAATTTTTCCTGTAAAGTTGAGTTATAACCAAATAAGTTAATATTTTTTATAATTAATTTTTTTAGTATTTTGTTGTATATTTCAAACACAATAATATAATTTTTTCCTATAAAATATAATCCCTATAATATATCTTCATAAAATATATTCTCGATAATTAATTTTTTCAGTAATTTACCAACCACACTATAATTTTAAACAATTGTGGTCACCACATGAACATAAAAATTTGTAAATCATGTGATTGGTAATAATCAAGTTTTTTTTTTACTAGTAATGCTTGAACTCAATTAATTATCATCGATGATTATGCTCAAAATTACATGATTAAACACATAAGGGAGATAATGATTATGAAAATGATCAATAAATTTTGATATATATATATATGGCCCCGCCATTCACGCTTATAAATAAAAAAAAGGACCACAAATATCACAATCAAAACCCTACATGACGTAATATGAATAGTTTTAATTTTAATCATGGCATATCTTTTAAGCAAGAATAAGAAGAAAACTATATATTATAAGACTAAAAATTAAGAAAAATTGAAATGGGAGAATTTTGAAATGGACCAATTCACGAAAATAGTTAATGGGTCAATTTCAAAAGCTAAAAATGAAATATATTTTAAGAAATTCTTAGACAGTATCTCTAATTCGTTAAAGTCTGACTTGTTTGTACTGCATGAACCTACGTTCTCGTGAAAATAATTATACTATGTATTCTTGAAATAAAAGATATTCAACAAGTTTTTCCCATGTGAGAATATGCACAAACAAAGCCATGAATTCATCAGCATTTGTTACCAGAACTTAATAATTTTTTAATATAATATATATAGATCAATATTGTTCTTTAAGTGAAAGATTGTAAATTATAATTTCGAGTTCAAATTTTGAGTATGTGTCTATATTAAAATAAGATAATAAGAGTTTTATTATTCTTACGAACATATTCGACTCAACTCTAAAATGATAATTTAAAAAAATAATGATTAACTTTCTTTCATGGAAATCCGCTGGAGCGGGCCACCTGTTGTTACTCCTACGAAAAGGCAGAGATTTGATCCTCAAAAATGTATTTCCGAGGACCGAGCTTTTAAAAAAAAAAAAAAACTTTCTTTCATGGTGTTGCCATGTACGGTGATAAGGAAAATGCAATTTAGGTTTATTTAATCACCATTTTTCTTTGTTTATTATTTATCTATCTTTTGTTTAATTTCATTACTCTTTTCATTCCTTTTTATATTAATAATATCAAACATTGACTATGTATATATATCTAAATATTAATTTATAATGCCATTACTTTTTGTTTTGTCTGTTAGTTTTCTATAGAAACTAATTAGATTTATATATTTTTAAAAATATGAGTGTGAAAAAGATGAATATTATTATGTGTGTAGCCTGTAGGTCTCTCTCTCTCTCTCTCTTTTTTCTTTTTCATTATTGTTTCGAATCTTAACTCTCATGCATCATAAAGTAAACATGAATGAATCATTATTCACGTTTATTTTAGTTAAGATTCCACCTTTAATAATTATTGCTGCCAAAAAGCAAAAAAATAAAATTAACGTTTAATTCAAATGTGAATGTTGTTTTTTTTTTTTTCTTTGAAAATTAAAAAAATGGGTTATAGATCCATCGAAATGGTGGGTAGCCTTATCTTTATTTTTTTTTTTTGAAAATTAAAAAAATGGGTCATTTTTTCTTTATTTTATAAAAAAAATGTGAATGTTGTTAAAAACTGCTGACCATATCTTTATTATTGTTGACATGTTGAATTGTTTATTGATTCTCTTTTGATTCCAATAATATGTTATTAAATAGTGTTAATTTATTGCATGGTTTTTCTGATTTTTAAGGTTTCTAATCTTAATTCTAAAAAAAACAGTTTCTGATATTAATTCATTTATATCCAAGAAAATTTGGGGAAGGACTAGACCTACATACACTGAACAATATGTTGTTAGACTATAATTATGTAAACTCTTTTTATTGGAATTATTCTCATACGTATGAAATCAACTATATCATATATAAATGAATTTCACTCTCTTATATATATATATGCATATATATATATATATATATATAGTTTAAATGATGAGAAACGATTGATAATATTCCTTCTAAGAAGAAAATGACCTATACCAAAGCCAATCTTATCTCAAGAGAGGACAAAGAATTAAATTGAAAAATATGTAGCATATAATATATATATATATATAAATGTACTTGTTTATGATTCTTGAAATTTAAGTTGGGAAAAAAACAAAAATCAAACACAGCTACTGTCCTACATTGGCTCAGCAAATAAAGCAAAATTTCTGGTGCTATATTAATCGTTGCACATGCAACTATTAAATCAAGATTCTTATTTATATATATATTCCTTTTTTTTTCTTCTATCACAAGCATTTCCATACTCTCTCTCTCTCTCTCTTTCTCACCTTTTCTTTCACAAGCAACATTAAAAATTCTAACTTAGTTAATTAGCCTTTTAATTACCCAAAACTTTAAATTAAAAAAATGGGGCAGTTTGCTTTCATATTATTAGTTTAATTAATTTTTTTTAGTATTGTTATGAAAAAAAAGAATCAATTAAAATTTTATCGATCAGAGTATTATGCATTTATTGTTAAACTGTTGAGTATCTCACATTGATAAAATATAATAAATATATACTCTTTATAATGATTTGAATAATCTTCAACTTATGAGCTAATTTTTGGAGTTGAGTTAAGTACAAGTATATTTTATCAATATAAACTGTGTTTGAATATTTGTTTAATTAATTTTTTTAGTGCTAGTAGGAGAAATGAAGAATCAATCTTTAAAATTCTTGACTAAAAAAATGCAATTATCACTAAATATTTTTTTTATGTGCTAATTTAATTAATCTATATATTATATATATATACATACAGTCTTCACTTATTTTATATTATTAATTAAATATTAAAAAATTTTGATTTTTAAACATTAGTTTATAAATATTAATTTATTTTTATATTAAAAGGTGATGAAAATGGCAGAATCTATTGGCTCATTGTATAAATAAAAAACCAATAAAAGAAGGCATAAGGTTACAATTACTTTTCTTCTTGATTTCCTTTTTTTTTTTTAATATATATTTCTTTATGGATTTTTATACTTCAAGTTGATGTTATTTTGGGAAAAAGGTGATTAACTAAATGAATTGGCTTACAACATGAGTATGACTATAGAAATGTACTTATAATAGCAATTTATGAAGCCCACAGAAAATATTTTTTTGATTTTAAAATTTCTATTTAAAATTTAATCTTTTAGATAATTTAATGATTATACTAGAATTATATACTTTATATGTCCAGTAAAATTAAATATATTTTTGACTTGATGCACTCAATCGCATAGTAAAATTTTTTATTTTTTAAATTATGAAAATAAAATATCTTAGAACGATGAGTTTATATATATATATAAATAATCAAATAGAGTTATAGATCTTCTAGTATACTTTTTAATATATAATTTTAATAAAATCTTTTACTAACTAAATTATTTTTATAAAGTACAAAATAAATAATTTAATTAATTATAATCAATATATAATTAAATTAAATTCAAATTTTATTTTTACTCAAATTAAAGAAAAAATTTCAAATTTTCACAAGTATAATTTTACACTATATATATACATAGAAAATAACTATATACATAGAGAAAAATTATAAATATTCGTTACTATAGCGAAAAAAATGAAGAGAAGAAATTAAAATAAAATATAAAATTGAGTTTATGGAAGTAAAAAAATACCTTAATTGGCAACGATAAATGGTTAGAGAGAAAGAAAAGACAATGGGAAAAAACTATAAATGATAGTTTTTAAATTTAATCTGGCTGCTAAAATTTACCTAATGAAAGTATACATCAATTAGTGACAAATTCTAAATTTGTTGCAAAATTATTGTAAACTCGTCCCTAAATTATAATTAATATAAAATTTTGACTATATATATATATTTTCGTTTAGCATTAAAATTGGTCTGTCCTTAATCGGTTGCTAATTAGTGATGAACTAATTTAACAATAATATAAAATTTTTCTCAATACTTTTTTCCCAGACTTTTCATTTTATTGTCTAAAGGGTTATGCGTCCCTTTAATTATGTCACCACATTGTGATTAACTGATTATTCTGTTGCTAAAATTTTGCGCCACATTTTTTTTTAGCAATTTGCGCCACATTGATGAAATCATTGCTAAATACAAAATTTTGATAAAAAAAAACCATTAGTAGCGGAAATAGTTCATTGTTAATTTTCGTCATTAATTTATGATTTATATATTTATCTAAATAATTAGAAATATTTTTAAGTAAAGTTAGATGTATTTTTTTTTCTAATATATAAAATACTGAGAATCAAAATTGAAAAAAAAATGAAGAGTACAATTAATCATTATATTGAAATCATAAAAAAAAGGTTTTGAAAAGCATACATAGAATGTACAAAAAGAAAATAAAACAAAAAAAATAATTAAACTCTCTATTGATAAGAAATTGTTATTATTAATAGTCAAAGATACCCATTTCTTCTTAATTTCTTTTTTTTTTAATTATTTGAGTGATTAAGTGATGAAAATATATATAATATATGTCCTGGATTAAGGTAAAAGGTAATTATGAAGAGAATATGGTCTTAATTTGTATAAATCTTTGTGTGTAATCAAAATGTTTAACTATTCCTTATTGTGAAACATGTTTAGCAATTAATTGTTAGCTCTGCTGTAACTTTCATTTTTATTAGTTTGAATCATTATAATGAACCACCTTTCCAATGTTGACTCCTCAGCTTATTTTTCTTTTTTTTTTTGAATTTTTTTATAACAAATCTTAATTAATTTTAAAAGAATATGTCATCTGTCATCTAAATGTTTTATCATAATAATTTTTTTTTGTATTAGTATTAATTATATCCAACACACAATAAAAATAATTTTTTTTTCTTTTTCATAACCCTTATTACATTGTTAGATGATAACTCAAATGTTGTGGTATATGGTAATAATTCTTTTTCTTACTATTAGTGAGGGAAGAGGAGAATCGACCTGAATATATTATTTAAGAGAATATATATTTATTTTTAAATTTTATTTCGGTGTATGGTATAATAATAATTTTAAATATATGTTAAAAAAATCAATTAATCATATAAAACTAATTTAGTTTTCAAGAAACCAAATAACATATATATCCAGTCAATGTATTCCATTTATAATTTGTTAAAATTAAGATATATATATATATATATATATTAATGTTAATTTACTATTTTTCTGCAAGGTTATACTCATTACTCAAGACATAAAAAAAAAACCCTATCCAAAGCTAATTTCTCTAATATTATTATCTATATATAGTTGTGCTTCATTTCTTTGGCAGCAAAAAGAGGATTGCAAAGAGTTTTCTTAAAAAAAACTTCTTATTATTGATATTTCTCAATCTTGAATAGTGCCTTCTAAGCTCTGTTAATTCCCTTTTCATGAGAGGGACATTTTTTTATAAAAAAATTTTGGTATGTAAGAGCCGTGAATTAATTCTAAATCTATTATTCAAAAATATATATGTTTATCGTTATATTATTATATCTCTCAATATGTTTTGAGAGACTTTTTTATTTGGGTTAAAATTATCAAATCACTAAATGCCCTCCTTTCTCTAACTTAAATTTATTCACTAATTCATATCTCACTAATAAAATTTAAATTTCCACTCAAGTTATATTAGAAGTTAGTTACAAACCAAATTAGTTAGTTATTTAGAATTCTTTTTGATCTAGATTTTTCCTTTCCTTTCCAAGTACAATAAGGATTTAACTAATATATAAACTGATGTACAAGATCCAGAAAATTAATAAAAAGCTAAGGATTAAAAGAGTACTTCCCCAAATTTCTTCTTGATCTCTTTCTTTTCTTTCTTTCAAGCATAATCTGTTTAAGAAATTGACATGGTATCAGAGCATGATTTCTCGACCAATTTAGTCGCACAATTTTCTTGCTCATCATCTACCTAAAATTGCCAGAGCAATCAATCTTGACCGCTTCCATGGCAGAAGGTAAGAAACCAGAATCATCCGAATCCTTTGAGGTTCCAAAGGATTTTTTGAACCAACTTCTGACCCTGTTCAAACAAAGCACACAGAGTCAGCAAACAACCACAGAAAGTTCAATCAAGATTGAACCGAAATTGAATCAAAGCAATTATCTCCTATGGGCAAGATTAATGAAGAAAGCCATAGGAGGCCGAGGCAAGACAAGGCACATCACAGGGGTCCCTGAACCTCCACAGAAAACAGACCCAGCATTCGAACAATGGGAACAAGCAGACCTACAATTGTACAGCACCATCTTGGCCAACATTGACCAAGAACTTATCAATGGAATCACAGAATACTCAACAACAAAAGAATTGTGGGATGCTCTCGAAATTACGTTTAACAGCGGGGGAGATTCCTTGAAAATTTACGATTTGCACACAAAAGCATCGAGGCAGACCCAAGGCGAACTTACAGTGGAACAATATTGGCTCGTGATGCAGTCTCTATGGAAAGAAATTGACCGAAGAGATCCAAATCCAATGACCTCAGAGAATGATATCGCAACCTACAACAGAAAAAGGGAGGAAACAAGACTATTCCAGTTCTTATCAGGATTAAACAGTACTTACGAATTAATCAGGAAAGATATCCTGAAAAGATCGATCCTCCCTTCAACTGAGAGCGCCTATGGGGAAATCAGGCGAGAGGCGGCTCAAACCCGAATCCTCACCACCGGTCATGAAACCTCAGAAATCGGAATAGGGTTGATAACGAAGACCGACAAAATCAACCGATCTCGGTCAGAAAGCAGCAGCAAAGAGGGCAAATCCTCATTCCGAGAAGGAACCGACAAGAGCCATCTCGAATGTAGCCACTGTGGACAGAGGAAGCATACAAGAGAACAGTGCTTCGAGCTTATAGGGTATCCTGACTGGTGGGATGATAAGAGAAACAGGAACAAATCATCGAAGAAAGTCACCACCGGCGGCCGCTTTGCAGCTACCAGCAACGGCGGTGACAACAAGAGCAAATCGGGGAAAGCTGCGATGACGAAGGAAGAAGAAGAAGATAGTGGAACGGCTGGTAAGCCTAAACAAAACCTAACCCGTGTTTTCTCTTATACAGGAGGAGATAAGGGCCCACAGACCAAGCCCATCAAGGCTGGTTCCAACCCAGGCAGAAACACAAGGCCCAAGAAAGATAATACCCAGACAGACAGGCCCGTTAAAGAAAAAAAGTGGGCCCTCGATAGTGGGGCTTCCGACACTGTCACATATGACCACGATGATTTAGTGGAACCTGTAACTCCACAAAAAAAGCACCTTCAGATTGCCGACGGGAACTTAATTATCTAGAGTGGTTAAAACTGGCACAATCGAAATAACACCGGAAATTAAATTAAAAAATTGTTTATTTGTGCCTTCTTTCCCACATAAACTGTTATCTGTGAGCCATGTGACCAAGGAGATTAACTGTACAGTGTTACTTACGCCTTCTTTTTGCATCTTACAGGACATACCGATGGGGAAAATCATTGGGCGTGGTACTGAACGCCAAGGATTTTACTACGTGGATGAGATGACTCAACAAGGAACCATGTTGCTTGCTCACGGGACTACAAACAGACAAGCTTGGCTGTGGCATCGACGACTTGGACATTCTTCACCGGGTTATCTTAAACACTTATTCCCTAATTTCTTTAAAGATAGCAAAAATTTTAGGTGTGAAACTTGTGTGTTGGCTAAAAGTCATAGAAAAACTTATCCTATTAGTAAAACCAGAAGTGACACTATTTTTTCCTTGGTCCATTCAGATGTGTGGGGCCCAGCTCCGAATAATACTAACTCTGGATTTAAGTATTTTGTGTTGTTCATTGATGATTGTTCTAGAATGGTTTGGATTTATTTTTTAAAACATAAGTCCGAAGTTTGTGAGAAATTTATTGACTTTCATAAAATGGTTCAAACTCAATTTGGGAAAAACATTAAAATCCTTAGGTCAGATAATGGGGGAGAATTTGTCAACTCTACTTTGAAAACCTTTTTTACTACACAAGGAATTATTCACCAGACATCTTGTCCAAATACACCACAACAGAATGGAGTAGCCGAGAGGAAAAATCATTTTTTATTGGAAATCACAAGAGCATTAATGATAGAATCAAAGGTTCCTAAATCCTTTTGGCCTGAAGCTGTAAGGACAGCAGTTTACCTTGTAAACCGATTACCAACCAAAATCCTACAATACCAAACACCATTAAAAACTCTTGCCACTCAGACATCAATACCATCCACGTTAACTGTTTTACCTCGAATTTTTGGGTGTAGTGTCTATGTTCATATCCATAAAACTGATAGAAATAAATTAGAACCTTGTGCTATAAAATGTATATTTGTAGGATATGGGGTAAATCAAAAAGGATATAGGTGTTATGATCCAAAAACACAGAAAATATATACTACCATGGATTGTGATTTCCTTGAAACAGAATTTTTCTATACCTCCCAACCTTCCAGTCAGGGGGAGAATATTAGTGACTTATTCGGTTGCGGTTGGATGCCCGGTTCGGCTTCGTCCAAAGCAGTTCCAAAAGAACAAGCTAATGGTTCCACCGATGACATCTCAGAAACAGAAGTTCAGATCTTGGATGATTCAGAACCAAATCCAGAAAATTTCCCGGAGGATATCCCTGAGGTAAGTAGTCCTACTACTCCTATTTCTACTACTGTAGAAGAAGATATTACTGATAATGACAGGATAGATGAAGAAAAAAGATGTACACTTCCACCCAGACAAAACCGAGGAATTCCTCCGAGAAGATATTCCCCAGAACATGTACCAAGAAGAAGCAGGTACCCAATAGTCGAAATGGCTAAAGGAAAGATGACAAAGGAAGGCCGAATATTCTCTTCAGTTCTATACAATGAAAAGATTCCTCGAACGGTTTCAGAAGCGAAATACAAGAAAGAATGGAAAGAAGCAATGAAAACTGAAATTAATGCACTAGAAAAAAATCGAACATGGGAAAAGTGCAAATTGCCATATGGGAAAAAACCTGTAGGGTGCAAATGGGTGTTTTCCATTAAACATAAAGCAGATAGGACAATTGAAAGGTATAAGGCAAGACTAGTAGCAAAGGGGTATACTCAGACCTATGGGATAGACTACGAGGAAACTTTCTCTCCAGTTGCAAAGCTTGATACTATAAGAATTCTCTTCTCTATTACAGCAAATCAAGAATGGCCATTATCTCAATTTGATGTGAAGAATGCTTTTCTTCATGGAAATCTGGAAGAAGAGATCTATATGGAAGCTCCCCCAGGATATGAAGCTGGATTTGGAAAAGGAGAGGTATGTAAATTAAAGAAGGCCCTTTATGGTTTAAAACAGTCACCAAGGGCGTGGTTTGGAAGGTTTGCAATGGCAATGAAGAAGTATGGATACAAGCAAAGCAATTCCGATCACACCTTGTTCATTAAAAGAAGAGGGCCCAAGATTGCATGCCTCATAATTTATGTGGATGATATGATTATCACAGGAAATGATAAAGGAGAAATTGAAACACTAAAGAAGAATTTGTTTTCGGAGTTTGAAATGAAAGATTTAGGGGGGCTCAAATACTTTCTGGGAATAGAAGTTCTTCGCTCAAACCAAGGAATTTTTATTTCCCAGCGAAAATATATTTTAGATCTTCTTGCAGAAACAGGACTTATAGATTGTAAATCAGCCAATACTCCAATTGTTATGAATCATGGTTTACAGGTTAAGGAAGAATCTGAAATGGTAGACAAGGAACAATATCAACACCTAGTAGGGAAGCTAATCTATCTCTCTCATACTCGACCTGACATTGCTTATGCTGTTGGAGTAGTAAGTCAATTCATGCACCATCCTCAGAAAGAACATTTAGACGCTGCATTAAGGATTGTGAGATATCTCAAAGGCACTCCTGGAAGAGGAATCTTATTCAAAAAGAATGGTCAATTGGAAGTTGAAGCCTACACTGATGCAGATTGGGCTGGAAATCCAGTAGATCGGAAATCAACTTCTGGTTATTTCACCTTGGTAGGCGGCAACTTAGTAACATGGAAAAGCAAGAAACAGAATGTCGTAGCCAGATCAAGCGCGGAAGCAGAGTTTCGTGGAATAGCTAGAGGAGTCGCAGAAATACTATGGATACGAAAGCTTCTTGGCGAAGTGGGTTTCGAACCAAAAGGAAGATGCATCTTGAAGTGTGACAATAAGGCTGCGATTAGCATCTCAGAGAATCCAGTTCAACATGACCGAACAAAGCACATAGAAGTTGACAGACATTTTATCAAAGAGAAAATTGAGGAAGGAATTATCTCACTTCCCTTTGTCAGTTCAAAGGATCAGCTGGCAGACATACTCACCAAAGCAGTTTCTGGAGAAGTATTTCACAATGTATTGAGCAAGTTAGGCATTGAAGACCCCATTACCTAACTTGAGGGGGAGTATTAGAAGTTAGTTACAAACCAAATTAGTTAGTTATTTAGAATTCTTTTTGATCTAGATTTTTCCTTTCCTTTCCAAGTACAATAAGGATTTAACTAATATATAAACTGATGTACAAGATCCAGAAAATTAATAAAAAGCTAAGGATTAAAAGAGTACTTCCCCAAATTTCTTCTTGATCTCTTTCTTTTCTTTCTTTCAAGCATAATCTGTTTAAGAAATTGACAAGTTAGTCCAAATTAGCTTCGTTAACACAAGCTGTCATTTTCATCCATATTTAGACACTCAGCAAGAGAACCAAATTTAAAGAAATTTTTGGAATATTTTTCTATTTTACTTTCTTTACTTACCAATCTTAACAACATACCACTTTAAAAATTTAAAAAAAAAAAAGAGTTTAAATTACCCATTTCACAAATAATTATATAATATATGGTAATAGTTTATAATTTAACGATAAATACATATATCAAATTTAAATAATAGCTTAAAATTTTAATTCATCCTTTGAATGCTTTGAAAAAATTATTTTACATATCAAAATATAATCTAATAGTAAATACATATTTTTCATTTTCCTTTACCATATCAATGTTAGAAAAATATTTTTCATAGGAAAAATTTAGAATCAATTAATAATACAATTCATGCCTTAGTAGTTGCTTAATTTAAAAAAAAAATCTCTTTAAATATTGTATTACTCCTATTAATTTGTTAGTCTATGTTTTAATATTACTCAATGTGGACTATATTTATACCAATTAAAGAATGCCTAAGAACTTCAAAATTTTGGTTTCATATTTCATTGGGATTAGATAACCAGCCATGAATTTTTGCCAACTAACTAAGATATATCTAATTAATCAATGAATCTGTATTCAAAAATGATAAAAGGAGATCTATTTTTATACTTAAACTTTTCTTTTATATATATATATATATATATATAGATAGATAGTACTTTATAATTACATGAAGACAAGAGCAATATTACACAAACACAATGTCAAAGAAATTTGAGGCAAGTGGTTGGAACTTTCCTTTATTGGGAATTAATAGTAATGAATTAATTATAATAATGCATTGAGTAATTATATTAACATAGTAAAAAACCGAAAGTAGAGTCAATCTATCCCAATATCCAAGTTTCTTAAAGAATAGAGAAAATATATTCATAATCTTAATTATTGTGATACATTATGCAAACACTCAATTTTTCATATATTTGTGGAAAGGCAAAAAAGAGAGTTAATTAATATATTTTCTTTAAAAAAAATTGTCAATAGACTTGTTCGTGAGTTAAGTGAATTTGAAAAATACTAAATTTTTTAAAAATTTAACTTTTCAATCTGTAATTTTCTTTATTAATTGAGTCTCATAGTCCAGTTACATGGCCAAATATATTCTTCTAAGCTTTCCCTCCCTTGTAAATTGCAAGTTTAATTAGCTTGATTTATTTTTCTAGGCGTAAATAAAAAGTTAACTTTTAAAATGAAATGCATTATATTGACTTTGAATTATATTATAAGGTGAATAAAAATTCTTGAATAAAAAAATAAATGAATTAGTATTTTCGATTATAATATTTGTTTATTGGTTGGAAGCATGAGTTAAAAATATATATATATTTACCAAGACTAACCAATATAATTTGACATATGACACGGTTATTTGATTGAAAACTAGCTTTTATTTATTTATTTTATTTATTTAAATGTGAATTTACAATTGTAAAGACAATTTTATTGCGTTAAACTAAATTAAACTGAAAAATTATACATTGGAACCATAATAATAGAAGTTTAATTAATGAAAAAATCATTCATAGTTATTAAGATATATTCTTATGTATATATGAAGTGATAATTCGATATATCAAAAGAAGATATAAATGGTTAAATCCATATTAATTTCACGTTTACAATAATTAATTTAGTAGTCTTGATAGCTTAAATTAAGCCAGTTTTTTTTAAGTGATTTGGAAATTTACTTTCTCTCACCTACTTTCTTATAAAACCCATACATACAAAATAATTATGAAAAATTATCACTTAATTTTAAGTTTTAAATTTATCTTATTTATCATGTAGGAATATTCGGTATTCATAACACGCAGCGAAAGCGTAGAATAATCCATAATAAATCTGTTTGCGTTTAAAATTTTTATATATATAATTGAAAAACATATTTAAAATTACCTATAATTGAACTCTTAATATTAAAACTTCGATTGTAAGAAATCTCTACGTGTATCTACACCGAGACTGAGTTTTACTATTAACCCTTTGATAAATGTAATTTGTGAGCAAATTAAAATCTTAAGCTAAAATTTTCATTAAAACATTAGCTTTAAAACTGGATAAATATTTATAAAATTAAGACTTTTTTAATCTTTTAACTCTTTCTTATGAAAAATATTTATTATAAGATTAAGACATTTCTTAATCTTTTAGCTTATTTCTCTAAAATTATTTCTCTCTTAAACTTATAAAAATTTTTCGTTCTTAAGTTTATAAAAAAATTTCTCTCTTAAGTTATTTTGAATACCTTAATTATAAGCTTATTTATAGATATTGAGTTGTAACTATTTACAATTCTTAAGTACCATATGTCATATTATTCCACTTAAATGTTAATGCTCCAAGTATTAATATCTAGTGTATGGTGCATTAATGATAATACTTGGAGCAGTAATATTAATGTATTAAATGCTTATTTTATTTTACAATATTTTTTATTTTAAATTTAAATTATTTATTTATCACATAAATAATAATTTAATATAAATAATATTTATTATTTTATTATATATATTTCAGTTTAAATATTTATATATCAAAATATATAAATAATAATTTAATATATATAATAAATTTATCCACAAAATATTAATTAATTAATTTTCTATTCTAAATAAAAAATTTAATTTGCCACTTATCATATTAATTATATTATCGATGCTAGCAGAAAATATAATAATATTTTATTTAGACAAAAAATATTACTTATTTAAATAATTAAATTTTTTAATTTAATTATTAAATAATAATTTAATTAATCTATTAACAAAGCTCAGAACGCTTGTTAGTGTACGACCTCTTAGGTTCAATGCTAAATCGATAGTAAATTAGTTAAATTAATTTATTAATCAAGGTTGACGTCTAAGAACACTCCTTAATGATCAAATAGCATGAAATAAATAATTATTATCATGAACATCTAAAAGAATACTATAATATTTTTTTCCCGTCATTATAACTTCGAATTAATCCTAAGACATAGTTAATCTGTCAAATCCTATAGGTTGCCAACTATATTTTATGTTAATTATAAACAACAAGTGAATGACGTAAAAACTCCTTTCTTCTTCATTCATCTGCCCTGACCAATGTCTTAATTAAGCTATTTATAATTAATGATAATATAGAGCTTAAACTCATTACCAAGAGTTGACATATTCCATCTTGATCAATCACTAATTCTACATGTATTTAATTATATCCAATATCCTTTTAACTATTGCTCTAAAACAATAGCTGTCCAGTAATATGATAAATAAGTTGTCAATTACTATGATGATCTCAGATCAAAGGAAATTATTATCTTATATTCTTTAGAAGAATATCACATTGACTGTTTATTGGTAATTTTAACAATTAAAAATTCTCCATTTAGTCAGTTCAATAGTCATATCTCCATATGCACCATTTATATATGTGATTTAGTTAATGAGAATAGCTAATCTCTATCTTATAGAGATCATCACATATATTTAATGAGAATAGCTAATTTCTATTTAATAATTTTAAATAGCTAATTTCTTTAACTATTACTGATTCTTCACTGTGGGTATTAGATACTGGCAGTAGTTTTAACATCTGCAATATGTTACAGGGGTTACAGATAAGTAGAAAGTTAAAGAAAGGAGAAGTCAATCTTCAAGTTGGGAATGGTGCAAAAGTTGTATCTCTATCTGTAAGAATAATTTCTCTAATAATGCCTACAGGCAAAGTACTTGTGTTGGAAGACTGTTTTTATATTCCTAAGTTTATTTCAAATATAATATCAATTTTAATGTTAAATAAATGTGATTTTCATTTTGTTCTAGACATTTGCTCTATTTATTATAGTAATATTTTATATGCAAATGGTTATATTCAACATGGTATTTATGTATTACCTAATATGATTGCTAAATCAATTATGCATGCTTCTAATCTTAAGAGAAAAAGAAATGATCAAGTAAATCACACATACCTTTAGCGTTGTAGACTTGCTCATATTGGAGAGAAAAGAATTCAAAAGGCGCATAAAGAAGGTTACCTTGACAAGTATGATTATGAATCATATCCAACTTGCAAATCTTGCCTCAAAGGAAAAATGACTAAATTTCCATTTATTGGAAGTGGAGAAAGAGCCTCAGAATTATTGAGTCTAATTCACACAGATATATGTGGACCAATGAAAATTCATGCAGAGGAGGATATTCTTACTTTATCATATTTACTGATGATATGTCAAGATATGAATTTGTGTATCTTATGAAACATAAGTCCGAGTCTTTTTGTTCAAAAGATTCCATAGTGAAGTTGAAAAATAAATGGGTAAAAGTATCAAAATACTAAGGTTTGATAGGTGTAGAGAATATCTTAGTGATGATTTTATTGGATATCTCAAAGAGAATGAGATTCTCTCACAGTGGACTTCTCCAGGAGCACCACAATATAATGGTGTGTCCGAAAGAAGGAATCGAATCTTATTAGATATGGTGAGATCTATGATGGGGTTCATTGATCTTCCAATAAACTTATGGGGATATGCTTTAAAGACAGCATCATACTTACTAAATAAAGTTTCCACTGAATCAGTCTCTACAACACCATATGAGATATGAAAAGGACGTAAGCCAAGCCTTAAACATATTAAAATTTAGGGTTGTCCAGCTTATGTTAAGAGACTAAAAATAGATAAACTTGATTCTGATAAATATAGATTCATCGTATATCCTAAAGAAACAATAAGATACTATTTCTATCACCTTTCTGACCATAAAGTGTTTGTGGCCAGAAGTGCAACCTTTCTGGAAAGAAAATTCCTTTCAGAAGGAAGTCATGGTGAGAGAATTGAACTTGATGAAATTTAAGACAATGATGAATCAACACTATATCAAGAACATGAGATACAAGATAAGCAACCTTTACTTGATGTTTTAAAGTTGACAAAGAAAGAGCAGATTAATGAATCCGTTCCACTTATAATTGAACAACAACCAGGTTTAGTACAAAATGATCCAATTGTACATGTATCTCTTAGAAGGTCTTCTCGTCAACATCATGCACCAAAAAGATTAAATCTAATGATAAATGATGATGAGTCGAATGAGGTTAATCATAATGATGATGATCCTAAAACCTATGAAAAGGCTATTCAAAGTTTTGACAGAGAAAAATGGCAAAAAGCCATGGAATTCGAGATGGAATCCATAAAGATAAACAAAGTATGGGCTTTGGTTAATGCTTCAGAGGATATAAAACATATTGGTTGTAAATGGATTAACAAGAAAAAAATTGGAGCAGGCGGTAAGGTAGAGACCTATAAAGTCCGTCTTATTGCCAAGGGATATCGTCAAAAAGGAGGAATTGACTATGATGAGACATATTCTCCAGTGGCAATGCTCAAATCCATTTGGATTCTACTTGCTATTGCAACTTACTATGATTATGAAATATGGCAGATGGATGTGAAAATAGCATTCCTTAATGGTGAGCTAGAAGAGAATGTGTATATGAAATAACCTCAAGGATTCATATTTCAGTATGATAATAATAAGGTTTGTAATAATATATGTGAGAATAGCTAATTTCTATTTAATAATTTTATGATCAAGAATAATTCTAGATTAAATTATAAAAGACTTAACTCTCATTATCAAGATCTTCATCTTGATGATAAGTCTTAAAATTTAATTAAGGCAACATCATATTAATAAAATTAATCATGATGTCAAAATACAAGTGTTACATATTAATTAAAATAAAATGTGTTCAATTATTGCATGATAAATTAGAGCTAGGGCATATCATATATATACTTAACAATCTCTCACTTGCACTAGGTCCAATTTGTCATGTATCGCATTCCTAATTTTCACTTGTGCTTGTCAAACTCCTTTACACCAAGCGCTTTAATGGATGGATCTGCTGCAGTATCTTTTCCATCGACCTTCTGGATTGTAACATCTCCCCGTTCAATGATTTCTCTAATCAGAAGATACTTTCGCAGAATATACTTAGATTTCTAATGTGATCTAGGCTTTTTTGCTTGAGCAATTGCTTTAGTATTATCACATAATAGTGGAACTGCATCTTTTATTGATGGAATCATACCAAGTTCAATTAAGAACTTTCTCATCCAAACTGCTTCCTTAGAAGCTTCATAGGCAGCTATATATTCTGCTTCTATCGTTGAATCAACTACTGTAGCTTGTTTGAAATTTTTTCAACTCACTGCTCCACCATTCAAGGTGAAAATAAAATCAGAGGTAGATTTGCTATTATCTTTATCTGAAGTGAAACTTGCATCAGCATATCCTTCCAGTTTTAATTCAGAATCTCCATAGATGAGGAATTGGTCATTGGTTCTTCTTAAATACTTAAGAATGTTTTTAACCACTTTCTAATATTTCTCACCAGGATTCATCTGATATCGACTTGTTACTCCTAGAGCATAAGCCACATCAGGACGTGTACATAACATGGTATACATGATAGCTCCCACTGCACTAGCATATGAAATTATATTCATGCGTTCTCTCTCTTCAAGTGTTTGAGGATAATCCTCCCTACTGAGAGTAATTCCAGTTTCTATCGGTAAATAGCCTCTGTTGAAATTTTTCATGTTATACCTTTTTAAAATGGTATCAATGTACATAGATTGTGAAAGTCTAAGCAACTTTTTAGATTTGTCTCTATAAATTTTTATCCCTAAAATATAAGTTGTTTCTCCCAAGTCCTTCATAAAGAACTGTTCAGATAGCCAAATCTTAGTATTGTGTAATGTTGGTACATTATTTTCAATGAGCAAAATATCATCAATATATAATACCGAAAAAATAATTGTGCTGCCACTAACCTTTTTGTACACACAAGGCTCTTATTTGCATCTAATAAAATTGAACTTTTCAATTGTCTTGTTAAAATGAATATTCCAACTCCTTAAGGCTTGCTTGAGTCCATAAATAGATCTTTGTAGCTTACAAAATTTATTATTATCATACTGAAATATGAATCCTTGAGGTTATTTCATATACACATTCTCTTCTAGCTCACCATTAAGGAATGCTATTTTCACATCCATCTGCCATATTTCATAATCATAGTAAGCTGCAATAGCAAGTAGAATCCAAATGGATTTGAGCATTGCCACCGGAGAATATGTCTCATCATAGTCAATTCCTCCTTTTTGACGATATCCCTTGGCAATAAGACGGACTTTATAGGTCTCTACCTTACCGCCTGCTCCAATTTTTTTCTTGTTAATCCATTTACAACCAATATGTTTTATATCCTCCGAAGCATTAACCAAAGCCCATACTTTGTTTATCTTTATGGATTCCATCTCGAATTCCATGGCTTTTTGCCATTTTTCTCTGTCAAAACTTTGAATAGCCTTTTCATAGGTTTTAGGATCATCATCGTTATGATTAACCTCATTCGACTCATCATCATTTATCATTAGATTTAATCTTTTTGGTGCATGATGTTGACGAGAAGACCTTCTAAGAGATACATGTACAATTGGATCATTTTGTACTAAACCTGGTTGTTGTTCAATTATAAGTGGAACGGATTCATTAATCTGCTCTTTCTTTGTCAACTTTAAAAAATCAAGTAAAGGTTGTTTATCTTGTATCTCATGTTCTTGATATAGTGTTGATTCATCATTGTCTTAAATTTCATCAAGTTCAATTCTCTCACCATGACTTCCTTCTGAAAGGAATTTTCTTTCCAGAAAGGTTGCACTTCTGGCCACAAACACTTTATGGTCAGAAGGGTGATAGAAATAGTATCTTATTGTTTCTTTAGGATATACGATGAATCTATATTTATCAGAATCAAGTTTATCTATTTTTAGTCTCTTAACATAAGCTGGACAACCCTAAATTTTAATATGTTTAAGGCTTGGCTTACGTCCTTTTCATATCTCATATGGTGTTGTAGAGACTGATTCAGTGGAAAATTTATTTAGTAAGTATGATGCTGTCTTTAAAGCATATCCCCATAAGTTTATTGGAAGATCAATGAACCCCATCATAGATCTCACCATATCTAATAAGATTCGATTCCTTCTTTCGGACACACCATTATATTGTGGTGCTCCTGGAGAAGTCCACTGTGAGAGAATCCCATTCTCTTTGAGATATCCAATAAAATCATCACTAAGATATTCTCTACACCTATCAAACCTTAGTATTTTGATACTTTTACCCATTTATTTTTCAACTTCACTATGGAATCTTTTGAACAAAAAGACTCGGACTTATGTTTCATAAGATACACAAATTCATATCTTGACATATCATCAGTAAATATGATAGAGTAAGAATATCCTCCTCTGCATAAATTTTCATTGGTCCACATATATTTGTGTGAATTAGACTCAATAATTCTGAGGCTCTTTCTCCACTTCCAATAAATGGAAATTTAGTCATTTTTCCTTTGAGACAAGATTTGCAAGTTGGATATGATTCATAATCATACTTGTCAAGGTAACCTTCTTTGTGCGCCTTTTGAATTCTTTTCTCTCCAATATGAGCAAGTCTACAACGCTAAAGGTATGTGTGATTTACTTGATCATCTCTTTTTCTCTTAAGATTAGAAACATACATAATTGATTTAGCAATCATATTAGGTAATACATAAATACCATGTTGAATATAACCATTTGCATATAAAATATTACTATGATAAATAGAGCAAATGTCTAGAACAAAATGAAAATCACATTTATTTAACATTAAAATTGATATTATATTTGAAATAAACTTAGGAATATAAAAACAGTCTTCCAACACAAGTACTTTGCCTGTACGCATTATTAGAGAAATTATTCTTACAGATAGAGATACAACTTTTGCACCATTCCCAACTTGAAGATTGACTTCTCCTTTCTTTAACTTTCTACTTATCTGTAACCCCTGTAACATATTGCAGATGTTAAAACTACTGCCAGTATCTAATACCCACAGTGAAGAATCAGTAATAGTTAAAGAAATCATTAAAATATTTTTTATAACAGTTTTACCTTGTTTCTTTTCCTTAAGAGATGCAAGATACTCCTTACAATTTCTCTTCCAATATCCTTTCTTCTTATAGAAGAAACACTCAGCATTTGATTGGTTAGCTTTGTCTACTCTGCATTTGGGTTTGGTCACGCCACCCTTAGATACAATATTATTTCTTTTTTTTTATTTTTACCTTTATCCTTCCTTTTAGAAGAGCTGCCAAATAACATGACAGTTCCTTTCTTCTTTTCAGATGCAAGTTGATTTTGATAATCAATCAACATATTAAGGATCTCATGAAAATCACAATTCATTTTATTCATGTTGAAATTAATAATAAATTGTGAAAAGGACTCAGGTAATGACTGCATGATCAAATCTTGAGAGAGCTCTTTGCCCAATTTGCATCTCAATTTCTCAAGTTCTTCAATAAGATCAATCATTTTTAGAACATGGGATCCCACTGAAGAGTTAATAGTCAATTTAGATCCAAACAGTATTTTAGACAGTTAATATCTTGCTGTTCTGCTTTGAGTGTCATACATCTTCTTAAGTTGTTCAATGATTGTAGATAGTTCCATATCCTGACGTTTCCTCTGGAATTCTAAACTCATAGAAGCAAGAATGATGCATTTAGCAGTAATACATTCTTTCAAGTATTTCTGGTAATTCTTGGTAGCTTCAGCATCATCTTTTGATGGTTCTTTAATCGGTTTATCAATCGTATTGATAAGTTTTTCGTGCATGAGAACAATTCTCAAATTTCAGTACCGGTCATCGAAATTTGGTCCAACCAGTTTGTTAGCATCAAGTATGGCTCGCAGTGATATAATAGACATACTGAAAATTCTATAATTTATAAAAAAAAATATAATAATATAACACATTTATATAATATTTCTATAATATTTTGTCAGGTCGTCCCTACTAGTATAGTTGAGTTCATCCATTAAACAATGATAAATAGTTAATCAAATTTTATACTCCTCCGGGTAATGCAGACGTATAGTATAATTTTGAATAATTATTTTCATATATGCATCTTATACAATAAATTATTTTATTTTATTTCTAAACTACAAGTATCCTGATTATCATGTCGCTCGTTGTAATCATAAATAAAGAAAATATTTATTTTGATGGAAAGCTATATAACAAAATATCTTATATATTATTATTTGAGAATTCAATTTTTAAATAATAACATGGTGATCAAATCACGCTTAATTATGAATTTTAGTTTAAGTTGTCTACATACAATTACTTTTAAATTGATTTATATCACATATAATATATAATATTAATTTATATCACATATAACATATAATATTAATTTATATCACATATAACATATAATATAAGTATGTAACAACTAAACAAAATTCAATATATATTAATTATTCATTTTAATCAAGTATATGCATATAAAAATAAATAAATAAATTCTTATATCACATATAAATAGAATTTATTAAAATAAATAATATCCATAATAGCATATAATTATTAGATCTTTTTTGAAAATTAAATAATTATGCATAACTATTATACTAAAATTATTTAATTTCAATAATCTAAGAGGCCAATAATCCAAGATTATAGGAGATGGTGTATGGGGCAACTTTACTTTACTGGGTTTAATATGATCTTTGTTATTGATAGTATAAATATATATTTTTTATTTAATGCTAAACGTTTTACCATTCAAAAAATTATTTAATAAATAATATAAGTCATAAAAATATATGTATACATATGTAACATCTCATGTTAAATATTTATTTCAAAATCATCTTTTAATTATTATTTTATTCTCAATAAAATAATATTATATTATATTAATATTTTATTTTATTTTATTCACAATAAAATAAAATTTTAGAGAATATCTAAACAAAAAATATTTTTATCAGTAATAAGAATTATATTTAAAGTTTTTAAATATAATTTAAATACAAAAATTCATAGCTCTGATACCACTGTAGGAATATTCAGTATTTATAACATACAATGAAAGCCTAGAATAATCCATAATAGATTTGTTTGAGTTTAAAATTTTTATATATATAATTGAAAAACATATTTAAAATTATCTATAATTGAGCTCTTGATATTAAAACTTCGATTGTATGAAATCTTTATATGTATCCACTCTGAGACTGAGTTTTGCTATCAACCCTTTGATAAATGAAATGTGTGAGCAAATTAAAATCTTAAGCTAAAATTTTCATTAAAACATTAGCTTTAAAATTAGATAAATATTTATACGATTAAGACTTTCTTAATCTTCTAACTCTTCATTATGAAAAATATTTATTATAAGATTAAGACATTTCTTAATCTTCTAGCTTATTTCTCTAAAATTATTTTTCTTAAATTTGTAAAAATTTTTCTTTCTTAAGTTTGTAAAAATTTTTCTCTCTTAAGTTACCTTGAATGCTTTGATTATAAGTCTATTTATAAAAATTGAGTTATAACTATTTACAACTCTTAAGTGCCATATGCCATATTATTCCACTTAAATATTAATACTCCAAGCATTAATATTTAGTGTATGGTGCATTAATATTAATACTTGGAGCATTAATATTAATGCATCAAACACTTATATTATTTTATAATATTATTTTATTTTAAATTTAAATTTAAATTATTTATTTATCACATAAATAATAATTTACTATAAATAATATTTATTATTTTATTATATATATTTTAGTTTTAAATATTTATATATCAAAATATATAAATAATAATTTAATATATATAATAAATTTATCCACAAAATATTAATTAATTAATTTTTTATTCTAAATAAAAAATTTAATTTGTCACTTATCATATTAATTATATTATCGGTGCTAGCAAAAAAAACATAATAATATTTTATTTGGACTGAAAATATTATTTATTTAAATAATTAAAATTTTTAATTTAATTATTAAATAATAATATAATTAATCTATTAACAAAGTTCAGAACGCTCGTTAGTATGCGACCCCATAAGTTTAATGCTAAATCGATAATAAATTAGTTAAATCAATTTACTAATCAAGGTTGACGCCTAGCAACACTCCTTAATAACCAAATAACATGAAATAAATAATTATTATCAAGAACCTCTAAAAGAATAATATAATATTTTCTTCTGTCATTATAGCTCCAGATCAATCCTAATACATGGTTAATCTGTCAAATTCTATAGGTTGTCAACTATATTTCATGTCAATTATAAACAGCAAGTGAATGACTTAAAAAACTCCTTTCTTCTTTTATTCATCTGCACTGGCCAAGGTCTTAATTTTTTTTTTTGAAAAAGATGGAGATTTATTAATCCAAACTCAATAGAGGAATAATACAAACAGGAGGGTCTATGAACCATTCTCCTATATTCGGAATAGAACGAGTTGCTTGTGCTAGAGAGTGTGCAACCCATTCGCAGAACGTAACACATGTGAAAACAAGAAATCAACTCTGGTCTCTTGAATCAGAGACTTACAATCAACAATAACAGAATCAAACATTGTCAAGTCTTTCATATCGGAGGAATTAAGAGCTTGTATAACTTGTAAACTATAGCTTGGCCATGAATTACATTTCACCCAACTCAATGCTTCCCTTACTCCCATCGCTTATGCAATAGCAGGTGAAAACGATCTTGTCAGACGCAGAGTTTTTGCAGCTAAGAATCTTCCTACATCATCATGCACCACCATACTCACTCCTGTCCATCCTGCATCATTAGTCGTTGTTATATCAACATTAAGGTTGACCCACGAGGGAGAGGGACAACTCCATCTGCTAATCGGTCTCACCCCTCTTAGAGGATTACCCCTAGCTCCTGCAATTCTCTGAGTATCTAGCCACGCATTAAACATATTTGAACCACGAAGCCAGCAAGCACATGAATTTGGAATTTTAGCCAAGGACTTAATTAAGTTATTTATAATTAATGACAACATAAAGTTTAAACTCATTACCAAGAATTGACAAATTCCATCTTGATCAATTACTAATTCTATACATATTTATTTATATTCAATATCCTTTCAACTATTGCTCTAAAGATGATAAAAAACTTGTCAATTACTATGATGATCTCAGGTCAAAGAAAATTATAATATTATATTCTTTAAAAGTATATTTAATTGACAGTTTATTGGTAATTTTAACCATTAAAATTTTTTTATTGAGTCGATTCAATAGTCATATCTCCATATGCACCATTTATATATGTGATTTAGTTAATGAGAACAACTAATATCTATCTTATAGAGATCATCACATATATAGTGATCTAATTAGATCATTAAAGCCATATTTAATTATTTTATGATCAATAACAATTTTAGATCAAATTATAAAAGACTTAACTCTCATTATTAAGATCTCCATCTTAATGATAAATCTTAAAATTTAATCAAAGTAATATCATATTAACAAAATTAATTATAATGTCAAAATACAAATATTACATATTAATTAAAATAAAATGTGTTTAATTATTACATGATAAATTAAAGTTAGAGCATATCATATATACACATAACATATCACTTAAAATCCTTCTTTTTAAATAATTTAAAGTCTGACTCAATTATTTTTCAGTTGTTATATATAAAATTAATTGAAAAAAAATTAAAGATGGTCCAATGCATATTTATTCATTATTTCTAAGTAAAGGTATAGCAATTTATTAATTTACTAATCATAATATATATATGTATACAGATAGATAGATATATAAAATGTTTTGTCTTTCAAGTCAAAACAAATAAAGAATAATGATATTATTAATGACATTGTCGGCATTTATCTACAAGAATCTCAATTAATAATAATCCTTCTAAAAGTGATATAATTAATTTCTTAAGAAAATAAAATACATACGTACATATAGATAATCATAAATTGAGTTCATATTTTTATTTATAAATTAGAACAATCATAATTTTTAAATTAAATTATAATATTTAAAAAAATTAGTTAAATATTATTTTTATTTTTAAATAAAATATTATAATTAATTAAATTCATAAATAAAAATATAGACTCGATCTACCTTATAATTTTTCATGATAATAATATGAAATTTGTAGCAGAAAAGCAAATTTTATCGGAATTACTTTTCTCCTTGTCACCCTCTTTATGCAACTCTATGGCCTACTCTCTCCCATTCTTCCTAAACCCATTTCTCTCTGCAAAAACCTTTCTTATTATATTTATATATATATATATATATATAAATTATATAAATATTATTTCCATCAAGTGAAAAGAATTTTCCAGCTGTAAAGCCCCATAAGCAAAATCAATTTCTATATTAAATTAAAATATTATATTTATTATTTTCCAATCTTCCCACTAACTTAATTAGTCAATTCATTAAGTTAATATTACTGAGATTGATTTTAAAGGCTGTGAAAAAAAATATAAGTTTAAATCTGAATGAGAATTTAAAATTAAATAATAATAATAATAATTGAATGTCATTATTTATTTATTTTTATTTACATTAATTAATCATTCAATATATAAAATTGTTATATATATATATATATATTCTTTGAGGATACCCAATACGACAGTATAAATTAAAGCATTTTTTTTTCTCATGCATAAAATAAAAAGAACAAATATTATAAATGAAAAAAAAAAAGAAAATTATATTCTCTTTTGATGTAAATAAACAATGATAGTTAACAATTATATCTTTTTTACGATCTTGACATGGAGTCCTACATGCACTGGAGCAATTCACACGTCCTATCATTTGCATTATTAATATATATATAAGAGAAAATCAATAAATATATAAAATTATAAATCCATATAATTCTTACAAGACTTTAATTAATAAATATTCTCTTTTTTATTTATTTTATAGATTAAAATCTAAATTCTGCTATAATAAAATTTTTAATTTAAATCAAATTTAAAAAAAAAACTAAAACTTTAAAAAATAAGGTGAAAAATAAAGATAATGACGATGGAATAAGAGCCGTGAGATGAGATGATCTCATAATAGATTTTGTTTGCAACAAAACTATATAATATAAAGGGTTTGATATTGATATGATCCAATGAGACGGACGATAAGACCATTGTGGGACCAAAGAAAACAAAAAAACAAGAGAAAGGACCCACAAAAAAGTGTAATGCGTGAATGACACGTGGATAGAAAGAGCAAAGGGAGGATCCCATTATAAGCCTTACATGTCTTGCAGTTTGATTCTGCTGCTTTTATCATTTTGCCAACAAAACCCAAATTTTGGGCCACACCCCCCCCCCCCCCCCCCCCCCCCCCCCCCTCTCATTTATTATTATTATTATTATTATTATTATTATTATTATTATTATTATTATTATTTCTTTCTCACTCTTTTATATTATAATAATTCATTTAAATTTTTTTTCTTAAATTTATTTTTTCACTAAAACATGAGTGGTAAAACTATAATATTTTTATTAATTTATTATAATCTCTGTTTCATTTAAATTATTATTTTAATTCATATATATTTATTAAAAAATAATTAAATTATTTTAATATTATATAAAATTATTTTAAATGGATTAAAATATCACCATTAATTTATTAATATTAAAAATATTCTACTCTTATTTTATTAACTAATTCATTAACAATAAGAGTATAATTAAAAAAGAGTTAATTAATTTTTATTAATTTTATAAATTGACAATATAAATAGGATAAAAATAATATAATATAAACTTGAGAATTAAGATTAAAATAGAATAGAAACTCATTTTAAAACAAATTTTCGTTAAAACTTAAGAGGCAAACGTTATCTTCTTATATTATAATGTAAACTCAAGTCAAAGATTAGAAGAGAAGAGAAATCCAATTTTATTTTATTTTATTTTATTGTTTTAATTTAAAGTCTTTTCTGAAGCTCTTTTTTTTTTACTTTTATACATATATATGTGTGTGTGTGTGTGTGTGGAGGCAGTATCACTTATTTTGGTCTGCCATTGGCTATAATAGATAGTACTGTTTCAGAGAGAGAGAGAGAGATGGGGCATCATTCATGCTGTAACAAACAGAAAGTAAAGAGAGGACTGTGGTCACCAGAAGAAGATGAGAAACTCATCAACTACATTTCAGCCTATGGCCATGGCTGCTGGAGTTCTGTTCCTAAACTTGCTGGTATTTATATTTACTTTATTTCTCTCTGACACACACCAGTGATCATTTCTTGATGATTATATATATATATATACGAGTCAATTTCATAATTTCTTTATTTGATGTTTTTTTTATGTTCTTAATTTCATAATTTCTTTATTTGATGTTTTTTTATGTTCTTATTTTTTCAATTCAGTCCAATCACGTTTATGTATATGTGATTAAAAATTCTACAGTATAAAATCTTCAGTTACAGTGTATATATATATTTGATTTTCTTCTCTTGATTTTCTTCTTCTTGGGCTTATAGGGTTGCAGAGATGTGGAAAGAGTTGCAGATTAAGATGGATAAATTATCTTAGACCTGACCTTAAACGTGGAAGCTTTTCTCCTCAAGAAGCAGCTCTCATTGTTGAACTCCATAACGTTCTTGGCAACAGGTAAATAAACTCTTTTTTTTTTCTTTAATTTTTATATAAAAATTTAACTGGTTTCTAGATCTGTCAAGTTATGAATTTAAGACCCAACAATGTAATTTTATTGTTGATTTTAAGAGAATATATATGTGGGCATTAATTTCTTGGATTAAAAAATTACAGATGGGCACAGATAGCTAAACATTTACCAGGAAGAACAGACAATGAAGTGAAGAATTTTTGGAATTCAAGCATAAAGAAGAAGTTAATACCATCACATGAACATCATCACCATGTTCCTGGTTTAGCTACATTCACAGATGTTCATAACCCTATTATTAATAGTGGTTCTGAAGAAACTTTCTTTTCTATTACTTCAAACCCTAATAATCATCTTCTCTTCAATGCTCAACAAGATCACCAAATCTACCTTCCATCTCCATCTTCAATGCTGCAAAGTTTTGGTCAATTAGGAGATTTCAAATTCAATCATCATCAACAACAACCCAGTAATTATAATCTTGATAGCTTAACTCATTTGCCACCACCTCCAATAATCTCACCACCACCACAACCAGGTAATAATGCTACTTCCTTATTAGACCAAATGTGGGCATCACCTTATTTAACTCAAGAAGATCAAATTTTGAAGAGTATTGGAGTAATGGGTTTTGAGAATAATATTGAAGATAGTTCATTAATGGTGCCAATGATGCCAAAGTTGTGTGAGATAAATATTGAAGGGAGTAGCAGTGCTTCATGTGGTGGCTCACATCAACAGGAAGAAGAAGGTGGGCGAGTAGTAGCAATAGACCCAAATATTCTTGCTAGAGTTTCATGTTTTAAATAATCAATGGCTGCTGCTGCTGCTGCTCCTGCAGGGTCGTCTTCTAATTATCCACATGACCCACACGTGCCAACAAAACAACAAATGGACTACATTGATGCTATCATGTCATCACAGTTATTGCCATCATCATCATCAGCACCGTCATCATCATCATCACTGTCACCATTTTCTTCGAGCAATGGTCAATTTGGTGCAAACCCTAACAACAATAATCATAATCATAACCATAATCGTAATAATATTATTCCTTCAGGCTGCTGCTGGGATGGGTAGCTATTTATATATGGCTAATAATAGTGGGTTTTAAGTGGTGTTTATGTGTATGGGATTATTTATAATGATTTGATATTATATATACATATAAGTGAAATTTTTCCAAATATATGGATAAAATTGTAAGTGCAACCGTTTATTGAAAAAACCTAAATGTTACTAGTTCAGGCTCCTCACTGAGTAATGCTTTCTCAGGTTTCATAAATGCATTTGAAGACTCTTTTGACATGTTTCTCACCAAAATTATTTGCATCTCAATAAATTTCCCCTATAGCGAAATGACCTTTTTTCCATCTATAATATGTCATCCCTTAATTCTCAAGTCAAGACTTTTACCACTCTCTCTTTCTGAAAATGGAAAACGTGTGTGCGTGTATATATATATATATATATATATATAATTCTTTAATTGCAAAGTTTAATTTGCAAATAACTAAATATAATAGCTTGAACAAGGAAGACAGTGTAATGATAAGTGCATATTCTCCTGGATAATAAATTCAGTATTGATTTTTTCTCTTTCATATATAAATATTAAAAAAAAAAGTAGAGTTTGCCATTTTTAATTTTTTTTATGGACAAAACTTATGTAAATATCTTGTTTTTGTTGCTTAGGAGAAAGGCTAATAATTTCTTGAATTTATGATGTTATATTGATAGATAGTGAAAGGTGGTGGTGTTATCTCATGTCAGTTTTTATGGTAAGTTTATTGTGGCTATATGTTATTTTATTTTGTCGATATTTGAGATTATGATATATAAAGTCCATAACAAATTTACATTACAAGTAAAGTAAACGAAAGAATTTCAAAAACTGCAAATACAAGGAAGTTTCAACTCTAATCAAGTTAATTAAAGAAATTGGGAGAATTAATAAAGGCTATGCTAACTAATTTGGCAATATTGTTGATTACTTTAGACTTGCATCACTACCCTTCTCTGTAGTTTTAACTCTTTATTATCATAGCTTAATTAGCCCAAGATATTCACATGTTCAAAGTCATCTCCCACATGATTTTTATATCTCTTGCGACTTTTTCAAACACCTTGTTTGGTTATATATTTCATCTTCTATATGTCTATGTTTTTTTTTTTTTTCCTTATATTCTAACACTTATTTGCCTTCTCCAAGTCCTCATGGCGATTCCTCAGTATTGCAATAATGACTTTCGTAAACGTTTGAAACAAAGTTGGTGAGATTATCTTGTTTAAAACTATATGAATTAATCAATTATACACAGTTTCCGAAAAAGAAAAAAGAAAGAATGATTTTGATTATCAGCTTTATGTAGAATATCAATCAAACGCTTGAATTATAATGATAAATCATTTCTTGTTGGAAAGGAATTATTCACTGAAATCATGTTCAACTCGTTAATTGGAGTTAACTATATAAATTCTCTTTTTTTTTTTTCTTTTCACTCTAAATGATTATGATCTACATATTCTGATAAATGTAAGACTATAAGATTGTTATGAACCATTTTTTCTTATGTTAATTTAGGCCTCTCTGTACCCCCTTTTAGCTACATCCACTGAAACCATAATAAACTTATTTCAGATGAAGTTATGGAGATGGCGTCTCAATTCCTTGAGAGCCAAAGTGGGAGCGAAATAACTGCAACTTATTAGATTTTTCGTTGTCATGATAATGTACACAAAAGATACAAATACTGCTCAAACCAAGTGAAAATGAAATAGCGTTTAGTACAGAAAGCTAGGAAAAGCTTCACAATAAAAATTATGTTAAAAAAAAAAAAACCTGCCTGCGATATGGGAGGCAAAGATTTTTAGTCATGTCTTAAAAGGTTGCCCACTTGCCCCTTAAAATGCTTGTGTGTGTGTTTCTTAAGTGGGCCATTTAATGGAGGTTTTGTCAACCTTTATTCCTTTACAGAGGATAGCTTGTTTATAAAGAATTAAATTCAATTATTGTCAAAACTGAACTCTGCTTTCAATCATTAACACCATCATTCTGCAATTACAGACTCTTCTCACCTTTTCAGTGACAAGGAGACCATCTTTCATGAGATTATGATCCTGTGTTAATTTAATCTAAATCATACTAAAAGGTAAATTTCTGCTATTATACAAGCCCATAATCTAGGTGAATCATCAAATAAGAAAAGCAATTAGTTAGGCGACATCAACTTTAGTCTTAGTTACCTGATTAGATAACAATTTAACAGGCAAAATATATGCACCGCAGCTACCAGTTCTCTTCCATTCAGTGAAGCGTTAGTGCCCATAATCCATTGGTAAAGCATGGAGCATTGAGAAGATATGTGTACAGCGACAACATAAAGTCAGGCTGGCCAGTTGAGCAGGAATTTAATTTTTATGGCCCAAGCCAGGAATGGCTCACCAAATTGGCCGAGCAAAATAGTTCAGTCATGCCCTGTGTTTTATTGAGTACCCCCTAGCCAGCGTGGCCAACAAAGGGTGAACTGTCCGGTGCATATAAATTCAATGTACCCTACAAGAACTCTAAATCACAAATAATCACATATATCATCATAACTGTTAGACAAAGGCATGTGCATACAGCCACATTGCTCTAGAATACATGAATCACGAACATGAAAGCATATTTGGGCGAGTATCAATATACCATTTGCATAATTCAGAGTATTGGCACTTCATCAAACCAACAAAGAAAAATGCCACCATTAGAGATCATTAACACCACTAATGAACACAACCATATTTCACACATACAAACCATTTTGTTATGGTCTAATAAAACAAGTTTTGTCAAACTCTTCAAGATACATACAAATTCATAACGTTCTGAGTTCCATCAAAATATTCATACCAATTAATATTATATAGACGAGGAAAACCAATATGTAAAAAAAAAAAAAAAACAAATGAGAGACTGCTTCTAAACTACATTATGGTCCTACAGCATTGAGGGTAAGCTGAGCCACCAAAAGGTGCAAAAGTCTTTTCTCATTTTCTTGGTCATGCCATGGAAAAAGGCCGCTTCAAATTGCAAAAAGTTTTATTCCAACACTGCTTGATAGAGATGCTAAGCAGTAATCCTTGATCGACCTTTTGCTATTCTTCGAGCAATGACTCTCCTACCACCCTTGGTTGCCTTGCTGTTCATATATTAATTTGCATCGATCAGACAAGTCTATTCAGTTCAACAAGTTTGTTAAGCATATCTATATATAGATAAATGCACACCCCGTGAAGGTGGCTATCCATAATATATGTGGAAGGAAAAGAAAAATTGGTTCATAAGGGTCACATTGCATATCTTTGGCAAGTAGGCTACCGAACAAAGCCTTGCCAATGGCTAAAAATACTAATGTAAACAATATCATTAGCCATTTTAATGAAGTAGCCCCAGTATTTAATGGATCAGGGCACTGAACATAGCTAACAATATACATAGCAAGATGTATCCCTGTAATATCTAACGTTACAATGCACTTGCACCAGAAGTTGTGAATCTGTAATTTTCTTTATCTGAAGTTGAAAAAAGTTAGCAACCATCTAAGTTGTCTGTTTCCGATAAAAAATCATGAGCCAAACAGTGGGGAAGAAGTGAGGGAGAGAGGGTGAGAGAATGATACCGTGCAAAGTAACCACGATTCCTTTTACACCTAATGAGGCTAGGCTGATATGTCCTCTTAATCAAGAGCATTGGTTCACTTGATGAATCTCCTGAAAAACAGGATCAGACCAGACATACATAAATTAAAATGGAAAAGCAAACAGTGTCAATTACTTAATCATTGGCCAAGCCTAGCACCCAGCAACTTCTAGGCTAAGGTTATTGAATATAAATCTAGACAGTCCTACTTAGTGACATCTAATTGCTGTAGGGCCAATTTTACAAACCAAATGCCATCCACTGAACACTGTATTTAGAAGAAAAAAAAAGAAGTTCTGGAAAACATGTAAGGTAATTTCATTTTCATGTTTTTAGCAGAAAGTCAGAGGATAAAGATGAATCTCACTAAAAATCTTGCAACAGCTGAAATTGAAGATTTTCCACGAGCAAGAGCATATCAATTGGTCCCAAAGCAGAATTAATCAACTCCGCAGAATGACTAAGAAACTGGTGACTTGTATATTTGGTCATAATATCACAATAAACAACTTTTTCTCTGTTCTCGCAGTCCAAAATTGTAACATTTGCTCAACCATATGTGTAAATACTGCATATATTCACATTCCAAAAACAAGTCCTCTTGCATCAACAACAAGCATAAGTTTCGCAAGCACCAAATCAGCATCAATCCTTAGTATGCTACCTTAAACCATCAAGATAACTGCTTGCTTAAGAAATTTACATCTAAATATTATTACTTCCATACTGTCCAAAGACCAGAATGAAACAGTAAAATGCTAAATTACTTAGATTTGAAAACTATGTTATGCCTAAAAAAATAATTCCCAAATGAACCATGCACTTCTAATCACAAAACAGAAGCATCAATGAACCAAGCACAAAAATAGTACATGGCTCTACGTCAATAGTGCTTGTGTACGAATTAATGAAAAGGATATTCTAGAAATTGAGCATATATTTCAGGACATGGAAAAATATCACCAGTTATTAATGAGAAGTGCACAAATACGGTGCCTTGTGCACTATGCAATGAAAAAGGCATATGCCAAATAGAGAACCGAATGATTGACCAATAAATATTGTAACACAAACGGGAAAAACTAGGTCAAATTCTCTTACTATAACACAAAATATGACCAATGACAAACAAGATAAGGCATCTTTGGATAGCTAGCTATTTTAAGTGATTGAGCATTTGAAATTTAATATCATGCATATTTTTTATAATTTTAAACTTGAAACTCAAATCTAAATCCACGACAATTTGAAATGACAACTTATTCAAATAGTTATATGATCAATAAGGATTCAAACGGTAACCTATTTTATTTTCACCTTTCTTTTTGATGCTTATGGAAAATATTAGGAAAAACATAAGAAATGGGCCTTCTTTTCCACCAAAATATTGGAGTAGCAAATCAACATTAGAAAAATGCAATTGTACGGGGGAAAAAGGATCCCATAGCATAACTTTCCTAGTAAATGCCATGCACATTAACAGCTATAATGGAGTTCACACGATTCACTAATTTTTAATTCCTAAACACTTACCTCCAATCTTGATTTTAGCAAATTTGCATAAGCCTAATTCACTGTAGAATGCGGCATACAAAATTAACAGTGATAAGCTTAATTAATAACTGAACTCAACAAATTAAAATTAATATTGTGTGATAAAGACAGAGCATGCCGTCTGGCAAGAAGAAATCGAGAGAAGGGAGGCCACATGGGTGCAAAAATCCTTCATCGGCAAGTCTGTTGACGGAATGGGCGTCGTTTTGGGAAAAATGAAGAAAGTTTTGGAATTAGGAGAGAGAAGGGAATAGCTGAGGAGTTGCTTCGAAGCCATGAGATGCAATTTGACGATTCATGTTAGTTTTCTGGTAGAGAACAGAATTCGATTTGACCATCCGGTTCATTAGCGAAGCTCCGGTTCGAATTAGGGCTTTGGTCGCCATTGTTTCGGAGAATTCGATCAACTAAATCGTGAAAATTGTTTGAAGAGACGGTGGAAGAGAGAGAGAGAGAATATGGAAAAAATGGGCCTCATGGAGCCCATGACTGTCCTAGCCCAGCCAACATCGCACATCTACGTCTAAAAAATAATTTTTATTGTAAAAATACTATAAAAACTATAATTATTTATATTTTAATTAAAAATTAATATAAAATTTAAAAAATATTTTATTTTTGAATAAAATAACTTTTTTAAAATATCTATTCTTTCTATATAATTAATATTTTACTTCAAATTTATTTTTTTCAAAATTTATTATTAAATAAAAATATTCTAATAAAATAATAAAAATTAATATTTTAATTATATTTTATCATATAAATTTTTTTTCTAAATAAAAAAAATTAATTTTAATTATAAAATATATAAAAATAAAATATATAAAAATATATTAATAAAAATTATTAAATTTATTTTTAAATAAATTTTACATATTATACATATAAAAAATAAAAAATATATAAATAATTTTATTATATAGATGTATAGTAGATATGTTGTAGATGTAGATCTATTTTAAATATTATGTATATTATATTTTTATTATTTAAATTATATTTATTTTATATAAAAATTATTAAATATTATATAAATATTGTACTGATAAAAATTAAATATATAAAATTAAATAAATATTAAAAATATTATGTAGATATATTGTAGATATATTATAGATATTATAAATATAAAATGTATATTTTATATATATTATATAAATATTTATTTTTTATATATTAAAAATATGGTATTAAAAAATTATATAAAAAATATAAATAAAATAATTACAAAACAAAAATTAAAAAATACAAAAAATCAGGAAAAAAAAAACGTAACGCTAAATAGTAAATTTAAAAAAAAAAAAGAAGCAAAAACTGCATAATTGTATAAAAGAAAAAAGTCAGGCTCCGTACACTTGCAAAAGTAGCACTGAAAAGTCGTAAAAGGCCTCAATTTCTCGTCCAAATGCTAAAGAATTGGACTTTTGACAAAAATTGTCAAAAAAAAAATTTAATTTACTGCATTTTAAAAATATGCTAAAATTTATAAAAATTTCTGATTAATTTATTAAAATATTAATTTTTTATAGTTTATTATGAGTTTAATACCTATTTATATATTTACATAATTTACTATAAGTTTATTATAAAATAATTAAAATATTTTTAATAAAAAAATAAAAATTTTATAAAAAATAGAAGAGAATGTCATTTTTCCTGAAGAATTCTTTACAAATTTATAAAAAATTTAAAAAAAATCATAAGTTTATCAAATATTTAAAATAAAACATCTTATACAAAAAATATAAAAATTTTAAAAAAAATCTAGTAAGAGACGTGATTTCTCCATTGATAAATATTTTGCTTAATAAAATTATTTTAAAAAATATTTATTTTTCTTTTTATTTTCTTTTAAAAATATTAACTTTTCAACTTTTAATTTCAAAAAATACATATTACATATATGTGCTATATAAAAATATATTCTATTTTCAAGTTATATGTTTAGCATACATATATGTTATATTACAAGTAATATCAAAGTTGTGTGATATTTTTGAAAAAAAAAATAAAAAAAATGATATATAATGTGATTTTTTTAAAAAATAAAAATTTAGATCTCAAGAAATCCATGAAGCTAATTTTGTTATGCATCGTGATAAGAGTACAAAAGTTGTTTGGAGATCATAAATAGGTAATCACATCCTTCCAATTAATTAAATTTTTAAACTCAATCAACTCATCCACTTAATAATAATAAAAAAATTATTATAAAAAACTAATTATTTTTATCATTCGATCAATTCGATCAAATTTTATCATATTTTATCATATTCATCATATTTATTAATAAATTTGCATTCCGATATTGACCAGCTCCGATGTGGTCAGTTGGATTGATCTATTTTCGGTCGGATCAATCGGGTTTAAAAATTTTTGCTCATCTCTAATCATTAATACAGTCATGGAATAAAATAAAAAATACACATACAGATCCAGCAAAAAGAATCAAGTTAAAAAAAGAGAGAAAAAGGCAAGATTTGTTCAATTAGAACCCTGCCATCTTTAAATTACATTTGTATAGGCAACTACTAAATACAAACCACCCAACTCCACCAAATATTTGGGAAAAAATAAATTAAGATTTAAAAAAAAAACGAAAATACACAAATCAATTGAACAACTAGTTAACACAACTGTCAACAGGAAATGTATACAAAATCGTTGGTTGTCTCACTCTACGGATAGGCTTTTATTGGTTCCCTTCAAGTACAGAAGATATCCAATCTGAGGCTGCTACATGAGTTTCTGGCTCGATATGTGCCGAAAGCGATAGAGGAGTAATGGTAACCTAGTGATCAGAAAAAAAAAAAAAAAACGATTGCATATTTGAGCAAATAGTTTGTTGAAAGTTGTTCATCAAACAAAATTTTAATTTGAGCAGTCAAATGTAATAGTCAAAGCTTTTCTAACAAAGTTGTTCATCGTTACAGCGAAACCCGTGTTTTTCTTTAACAACCTTATCAGTTGTAAGTTCCTAATCAAGGTTTTCAACTGCAAATAGTATGTTAATATGGTGATGGCTTCCATAACAGTAGCAACAGCCACAGGCTTGCAGATAGACCCATCCCACAAAGGACTCATAAAATGACACAAGAAACCAATGGTCAAATTGATATCTTGGTGGTAGTTTCAAACACCAATGCTGAATTCTTAAATATCAAAATCACAAAATTGTAACTCACAAATCCATTTTCAAGCGCTCTGAAATCCAGATCCTCATCCGAAACTGCCTGCTCCGTGTCCAAAAACTGAAAATAAATTCGTCCCAATGTTAGTTTAGTTCATCAATATGGAACCATAAGTTTTCACAAAAAAGCAGCAGAAATCAGTACTGCCAAGCAGGGACAATCAGAATAAAACCAAACATATAAAGAAGATAAAATAGAAGATTAAGAACATTTGTGTCACAAGTCCATTTCAGTTCTCTGAAGATAACTGTAGAGATGCACTCAAAACAAATTTCTAGTAGTTCCACACATTAACTGTCCAATTTTATACATCTTGTTTTATTATGGATAACAATTCCAAGCATCTTCATTCTGTGAAGAGACTAATATAAGAACCGGTAAAAGAAGCTTTCAGCGAATAGGGAAAAAAAACAACTGCAGAAGACTGAAGACATAAGAAACCATTCTTGCTACAGTTGGAACGCCATAATTAGAGCAGTTTTCAAACCTAATGTTAGTCGAGAATCCTTTACCTCTAGACGAAAATACTTTTTCACCCGACCAGCATCAGATTTCCCAGCAGCACCGACAGACTCAATCTCCACATTCTTCCTTTGTGTATTCAAGCGGCGAGCTGCTCCCTGAGAAAAGCAAAGAAACAATGCCATCAATGAAGAGAGATATGTAAAATGATTATCCTTTCTAAAAGAAATTATAGAGAGAAATAAATCATGCAATGAATTTTAGTAAGAGCTACTTACAGCGGCAGAGGCATCTCGACTAAGCTGTGCAAGCTGGATGCCAAGACTTTGTTGATTAGACATGAAACCAGCAGAAGGATGCCGGTTAGCTGAAACAGCTAGCCAACTAGGTGAGGATCTCCACATACTTTGCTTAGTCAATTTAAGACCCTGCCAAGTTAACGCACCCCAAAAAAAGTAGAAATACAGTGTTAGCTGACATAAAATGTGGTGCTCATACAGAGAAAAGAACACCATTACTTTCTATTTAATGACATCTATAGTATGCCAAACAAAATGTGTTCATATGAGAATCTAAATATTATCACCAGTGACTAGGTGGTATGCAATGACATTTTATATTACATTATTTTATAATATCACGTTATCTCATAAAAAAGAACAGAACTCCATTACAGAAATGTGCAATGAGAGCGTGCAATATACTTGGACCGAAAGCCTGCAATTGACCACTTGCAGCCCATATAACACAGATCAGTTTTAATCAGAACACACTGAGGCATTATTTAGTCTATCAAAAGATTTTAGAAGTGCATGTTTTCACCATTACTCTCAGATTATCAGAGATCAGACATTTCATATACACGTTCACAATTTAGCAATATATGAACGTTGCACTTCAAAGCTCCACTTTTTCCTTTTCATCTATTATGCCCAAAAGTCACACTAGTGTCCAGGCGATTAATAGATAAATGTCACAACCCAGTGTCTCAAAACCTTATTTTGTGCCAAATGATCCTGATCATGCCAAAACATTAGAAGAGATATACCCACATGAACTTTGGAATTCAAGGCATCAATCATATACAAGTTACTCCATGATACAGCTTTTGATCACCAGGATAAAATCTACAATAATGTTTACCTTACAGAGGATTATATTATAATATAAAATCATTAAACAGCTGTACAATGAAAGGATAAGATTTTATCGGAGCAGTACTAACGCCAGCCCTTGAGAACCTTAATTCATTTTCTAGTAAGTTAACATCTCGACATAAATGAAGCTTATCCCAAGGGGTTAGCAGTAGAACAATGAGACCATGTCTCAGAATCATAACTTCAAAAACTCAATTACTTCTTCATTTCCAAAGCTCAATTACTTCTTCACTTCAAAAGCTCAATTACTTCTTCATCTCAAAAGTTGTGGTCTTGGGAGAAAAAGAGAAAGAGGTAGCTCCTAACAACAAATAAAGGTAATGCCTCCAAACAGAAATTATATAACTTACATTTTGAAAGCTGAAAAAGACACGTAGATATGGAATCCCTTAAACTAAAAAATTCCAAGAGTATGCATGCTTCTTCTAAAACTATATTTCTTTTGGCCATCCAAACTACCACCCCAAGCTACGGAAAGAGTGATAGTAATGCGTATTTCTGTAAGTAAAAATGAACTTTCACAAAAAGTTGCCTTCAAACTTGAGATGGACACTGGACAGTTAAGCAAGCAATTCAGCCTTCACATGTTTGTTAACTGTTGAAGTTCACCAAAATTGTCCAAAGGCAACTTCCCTCAAAAAAATTCAGAATGCACATAGATGGACGCATTTCTAATGGGAAAACATTTGGAACAGATAAATGGCATGGATTACTGCCAATACCATTAATATGGCAATGGCCTGCAGCCAGGATATTACTAATGTTTCAAAAGCTGTTTAGATTTCCCAGCAACAAAATATTAAAATGTGAACCTTATTTGTAGATGGTGATGTGGGGATTTCTATACGCAGAGAGCAACCCTTTGGGAAACTACCCTTCTCAATATCTCTGATAGCAGAGTTTATCAATGGCAGACATACAGCAACTGCATCCTTAAAATCACTTTCCTGACTTTCATCCTTCTTCCTGTAATGGACTAAAATGCTAAGAAATCGCTTGCATGTAACAAGGAGTAAAAGCAATTAAATTCACGTCATCAGCTCACCAGTTCATTGATATTGATAGAGATGGAACACCGCAAATTAATGCCTCTCGAGCTCCAGCAATAACACCTGAGTAAAACCTGGTGAATTTTAAAACAAATTACTATTGAGCCTCCAAAACAAAAGATTGGGATTTAATGAGTTGTTGGGAGAAAAAGATAAAACCCTTATGAAGGATGTACTGAATAATTATACTACTGTTAGTCTATTATGCTTGAGATACCCAAATTCAGATGAGTAAATTTAACCACAGGAAGATAGTTTGAATAGTCTTTCACAGACAAACCATTGGACACTCAAACACCATATTGTGGTATGACGTACAAAGTTCTTTTAAGTTCTTACATGTGGTGACCACAGCTCGATCCCCGGTTGATTCCACTAATCACCTGAAGGTCAAATCAAAAAGAACTTCTCAAGAAAATATTAATACCAAAAACTATACGTAATCTCACACATAACACATCAAAACTAACCAGCAAAGGCTTCGACCAAGAAAACAGTGCTCCAGACACTGCTAACGAGACACAGTCCACAGGAGTCCCTGAGTGACAATACCATCACCAAATCCTATTACTATAAGCAATTGAAGCTAAAAGCTAGACATTCCAACAGATATATGAAGCCAATCAAAGGAAAGAATTTCAAGTTGACATACATGTTCTCAGTTCCATAACTTTATCACAATTCTAGGCCATAATGCAAAAATTGGAAACCTCAAAATTCACACCATTGTCTTAAAACCATAAAACAAAATCAACAGATATTAATATACATCTCAAAATAGCAAGAGGTTGCTTATATTCAACAAATTCATGATAAACTTTAACATCCTTGTCAATAATATGAATGTTTACGCAGGGCAAAAGAAAATATAAGCAAAAGTAGAATGCAATCCTACCTGAAACTTCATAAGCTGTGCTACCATTAATTTCAGTAGAAGTCACAGAAATTGTTTCATTCAGGGTAACAGAATGACCAGATAATGATTTATCCCTGAAAAACCAGATTCAATAACAAAAGAAATCACAAGATGTTACCAAATTCAATCCCTGTACTGAAAGAGAGAAAAAAGGCAGACATAAATTCTTACAAAAAAAAAAACACAAAAAAAGAAAACAAAAATGAAAGAGAAATAAAGAGAACCCACATATCCTTCAATAAATGTCTATCCAAATCACAACAAAATACAACAACTACCAACGAAGTGAAGAGAACCCACATTGGCAAACACAAAAACTAATTGGAAACACAAAATACGTGACACTAATTTAAAAATTAAAGGCATCCCAAAACAACATATAAGGTAGGCAAACGTAATTGTCGCGAAAATTAAAGAGAACACCACATACCCAGATAATAATTAACCCAAGGCCATCCAAAATATAACAAATAAATAAATAAGCAAAGGAAAACCCACGATTGCGGGGCGCAGACATTAACATTATATAAGCCTTCACGAACTAGAGCTTCAACAAGATAAACAAGACCAGGCGACTCAATCCCATCTCCATTGGTAACCAAAATAATAGGTTTAGAATTATCTTCAGTTTCAGCAGCATTTTCAACAGAAGTAGAAGTAAAGGGTTCAGTTGATTTATCATTATTATCATTTGATTGGTCTCCTTCATCACCCTTTCTGCTTAACAATACTTCTTGAAGATTGGAAACCAACCCAGGTGGCAAAAAGTTGTTTCTAACAGAAGTCATTCTGAAAGATGAAAAATTTTCAAGAAATACAGAAAGAAAAAGAGATGGGTATGTAAGATTTGTGTTAAATGAAGCAAAAACCCTAGAAAGAGAAAGAGTATAAGAGAGAAAAAAAGAGGGTAATAAAGAGCTCTGATGAAAATGGAAAAAAAAAAAAGAAGGAAAACAATAGATAGAATATGGATAGATAGACCGGGTCTAACGGAGTTACTTGATAGATAGAGAGAGAGAGAGAGAGGGAGCAAGAGCTTATAGAGGAAAAGAGTGGTAGTTACAAAAGTGCCATGTTTAGAGGTTGAAGAAATAGTTCGAATTTTTTGTCTTTGAAAGAGGGAAAAGGGGAAATAAAAAGAGATGGCTTTGTGAATTCTTGAATTCTTGATTGGCTTCCTTTACAGCTAGAAATTGTTTGGATTTGAGTTTTATTTTTTTGGATTGTATAATTATAATAATTGTTTGTTTAGAAATTAATTAGTAATTATAGAAAAGTCTCTGTGTGTGTGTGTGATCCAAAAAATTTTGATGGCAATGGCAATCAAATCCTTAAAGACGTGTCTTTTAGATTAGATTATTGAATTTCTTAACACCATTAATGATGTGTGATCCAAATAATTTTGATGGCAATGGCAATCAAATCCTTAAAGACGTGTCTTTTAGATTAGATTATTGAATTTCTTAACACCATTAATGATGTGCTTCCATGTTACACCTTTCTCTCATCTCTTATGTTTTTGTTTTTCTCTTCACCATAGTTTTAAAATTAATATTAATATTAAATTTATCTAAAATTATAAAATTTATTATTGATGAAAAATCAAACTATATATATTGATAAATTATATCTTCGGATACATCCATATTCAATAATATTTATTAAAAATATTTAATAAATATATTTTATACTAAAATAAGAGGATAATAAAAAATACATATAAATTTATATTTCTAATAAAAAAATTGACTTTTTTTTTAAAATGTTAAAAACTTACTCATCAATTTAGATGGAAAATTATTATATTTAATAAAAATATATAGAAATTTTACAAATTTATACAATTTTCCTATATAAAATTATACAATTTTAATTCATTGTGTTGCTATAATTTTCCTTTATTAGAATTATGCAATAAAAGTTTTATTTTATTAGGATAAAAAGTAATTATATTTTAAAAATTCTTATATATATATTTTTTACTAAATAAATTTATTTTATTTTATTCCATTATTGGCCTTTCTACCTCAAAACTAAGAGTTTATGAAACTAATGAATTTGTGTGAATTAGTTGAGGGATAAGACATAAGAGTAGTAAAGTAGATGAATTAATTATTAAGCAATAAATATATAGTAAATATAGATCTATATACAGTGACGGAGCCAGGAGTGCTGAGAAGGGGGGCTGAGAGAGGGGGGCTGAGGCTGAGGGCTGAGCTGCTGAGGGGGGGCTGAGGCTGAGGCTGAGCTGCTGAGAGGCTGAGGCTGAGCTGCTGAGAGGCTGAGGCTGAGGGCTGAAGATTTTCACGTTCGGCGGCTGGCAGGGGGGTCGTCAGCCCCCACTCGACCTCACCTGCCTCCGTCTCTGCCTATATATATATATATATATATATTAATTGTCATAAATTGTTGTATTAGTTTGTTAGTGCCAAATTTATAAATGAAGATTCAAAATAGTTTTGTTATCTACTTGCACTAAAGCCCAACAATAATACAAACCATAATAATATTAGAGCAATTTTCAACGTGGACAAAATAGAGGGAAATAAAAAATAAATAATTTTTAAGATTTGTGTCATTGTCTTTCACATCATATTATTTGTATTTTAATACTTTTTTTATATAATTTTGATAGAGACAATTCAATTATAAAATATAATTAGTAAGTTTCTGATTTTAGACTTAAAATTTTAAAGTTTTATATAAAATTTTAAAAATTTATTAGAAAAAAAATTAATTTATATGCTTACTGATAGCCTCAATGGAGATTGGAGAGGGTAATATATATATTTTTAAATAACATAAGCTTTGCGTTTTGGCAAGTGTGTATATATATTCATTGCAGAATTAATTGAAAAACATTTTTACCTCGCAATGCTAATAGAAAAATTATAGACTCAATATGAATTTTTTTTTTATTAAATTGATTATAAAATGAAAAAAAAATAATTTTGAAAAAGAAATCTGCTTATATATGAAATGCTAGAGAGTAAAAATTAAGGAAAATTACAATTCTCATCAAAAATTTTAAAATTATCACATTTTTTTCATTTTTTTTTTATCATTCTGCAGAAACATATAATAAATATATAAAAAATTTATAAAAATTATCATATATATATATAATAAACACATCAAAAAATTATATATACTATATTGATAAACTTATAAATTAATAAAAATTATGATAAGTTTAAAATAATGATAACTTTTTTAATGTTTTTTATTTTTTTTACAATTTTCTGACAAACTCTAAAAAATAAGTTGATGGAGTTGGTAAGCAGTTTAATTTAAAAAGTCAACTTCTCAATCAAATCGCAATTAATCATAATTACGTTTTAATCTCCTAGTTAACAATCAAGACTTAAGACACTTATTAGGCAAGCTAATATTCACCGTGATTTGGGTAAAAAAAATTTTGTGGACGAGTTGATTTATATACAGCTCTATAAATCCCTGTCGATTATTAAAGTATTTTTATTTAATTTTCACTAATCATAAAATGCACTCTTCAACTATGATATAACAATATAAATAAATAAATTTATATTGATATTTTAATATAATTTTTACGATATATTATCAATTTTAATTTAAATAATTTTTAAATCAATATAAATTTTAAATTTAATATTTATTCTTTTTTAAATTTATATATTTTTATTTATAGTTTACCCTCAAAATAATTTTTTAAATCAATATAGATTAAAAATTTAGTATTTATTTTTTTTATTTTTTTATTTTTATAATAAAATTGAATGCAATTTAAATTTTTATTGTGAAATTTTATTTTTTTATTTAAAAATTATGTGCCATATTCTGTATATAGATATGTTATTCTCTAATAGAGATTTGTTATTCTCCGATGAATGTGTCATTTTCATACGTAAGTTAATTTAATATTTTTTTATAATTGACAAATGAAATAAGTATTCTCTAAAAACTAAATCACTTATAATATATTACCATTATCCATTATTTACATCAAAAAAATTAAAAAATCCAATAAATTATAGTTATATACATTTTATATATTTTAAAATTATATAATTTTATTTTATATCTTACATATGTAATTTTTATTTATTAATAAAAATTTATTTTACATTAAAAAAATATTTATTTTAAGTTTAAAATAAATATTTTTTATTATGTTCACTTATTCTAAATTTACATTTTAAGATTTCACTAATTTTAGATTTGAACACTAAAAAAATTTATACATTTATAATTAATTCAGGATTTCACTTCATTTATTATATTATTAGAATTTTTACCATTTTTACTATCGTGTCAATTTTAACAAAAAATATTTTTAAATTTTGCTTGAAAATAATAACTCCATTTATACATGAGTTTTTTTTTTTTTGCATAGCCAGTTTCAAGCCTGGATAAATGATAAAGATTGTTGTAGGTAACAGCCAATGTAAAACTTTTATCACATCTTATGATATGAATTTTAATCGTAATATCGTTGGGGCATTTCCTAATTGTAACGCACTACATCGGAGTCCGGGTATAGTGAAGAATAAGTAAGGGTATAGGGCATTCCCCGAATGCTATACGCCATATCGACGCCTGAATATGACACATAATAAATAAGGATTGTCACATTATGGATGGGTATGGATAAAGAAGTTAGTCCAAAATATAAGTAGTACGAGATATTCATGTTCGGACAATGGTAAAAGATTATATAGGAAGAAACTTGAGAAAGAACAAGTAGGAGTAAAATCATAATAGAAACTTGGAATATTAGATCTCTTACAAGTAAACTAAGAGAACTTGTTGATACTATAAAGAGAATAAAAATTAGTATTGCTTGTAATCAATATACTAAATGAGTTGGAGGAAAAAGTAAAAAAGTTGAGAATAATGGATATAAAGTGTGGTATACATGAACATATAGAGATAAAAACGGAGTAGATATAATTTTGGATCAGATCCTAAAGGAGACAGTTGTGGTGGTAAAAAGAGAAGGCGATAGAATTATTTCAATTAAAGTTGTGCTTCAAAATGAGACTATTAACATAGTTAATGCATATACCCCTCAAATTGGATTGGATAGGAAGAACAAACAAAAATTTTGGGATGATATGGATGAGCTCATATAAGAATTTCTAAATGATGAAAATATTTTTATAGAAAAAGACTTAAATGGATATGTAGAAAAAGACATAGTAGATTTCGAGGAGATACATAGATGGTATGATTTTGAAATTAGAAATGAATAAGGTAAGAGTATTATTGATTTTGCTTTAGCCTATGATTTGATTTTAGCAAAAACATATTTTATAAAAAGAGAATTCCATCTAGTGACTTTTAAAATTGGACAAAATAAAAGTTAGATTGACTTCGTACTCACAAGAAGAGCCAATCAAACTCGATGCAAAGATTGTAAGATTATTCCAGATGAGGCTTTGACCACTCAGCATAAGTTAGTGATTTTGGATGTCAAGTTTAAGAGGTTGACTAGTAGGCTAAGAAAAAACATAATTTCTAAGATTAAGTGATGGACTTTAAAAGGTGAAAATAATTATTGTTCAAAGATGAATTGGTCAAAGCTGAAGAGTGGGAAACAGATATGAGTATGTTATCAAATAATATGTGGATAGACATATCTATAATAATTAAAGGAGTAGCTATAAAGATTCTTAAAAAATCTAAAAGGTGTGAGCATCCCTCGAAGGAGTCTTGGTGGTGGAATGAGAAAGTATAAAAATCGGTAAGAAGTAAAAGGGAATGGTATAAGAGTTTATCTAAGTGTAATAACAATGATACTTTTTAAGCAGTATAAATAAGCAAAAAAAGATGTTAAAAATACAGTTAGTCAAGCAAAAGCACAATCTTTAGAGAGTTTGTATGAGAAACTTGGAACAAATGAAGAAAAAAAAGCTATTTATAAATTGGCTAAAATAAAGAAAAATAAATATCGTGATTTAAACCAAGTTAAGTGCATTAAAGATAAAGAGAATAGAGTTGTGGTTCAAGAAGAAGATATTAATGAACGACGGAGATGCTATTTTGAGGAACTTTTTAATGGTAACCATATTGGTAACATTGAGGGTTTAGATGTTAGGCCCAAGAAAAATGCGAAGTATACTGGACGAATTAAGTTTTTGAAAGTTAATGAAACTTTGAAGAAGATGAAAGTTGGTAAAGCATGTGGATCAGATGAGATGCCTATTAAGGTTTGAAAATATTTAGGAGATATAAAAGTTGCATAGTTGACATCTTTGTTCAATAAGATCTCAAGTACAAAGAAAATACCTGATGAATTGAGACAAAATAATTTAATATCTATTTTTAAGAATAAATGAGATATTCAAAATTACTCAAATTATAAAAGTATAAAGCTTATGAGCCACATTATGAAACTGTGGGAGATAATTGTAAAACACATTTTGCATTTAGATACTTATATCTCCCAAAATCAGTTTGGCTTTATACATGATCGATCAACTATAGAAGCTATATTTCTTATAAGAGATTTGATTAAAAAGTATAGAGATATGAAGAATGACTTACATATGGCTTTTACTGACATAAAAAATACTTATGATAGAGTACCTAGAGAAGTTTTATAGTGGATCCTAGAGCGTAGGGAAATATCAATACGATACATCCAAGTCTTAAAGGATATGTATGAGAGAGCCATTACCAGTGTCCACACTGTAGGAGGATATATTAAGATTTTTTTTCTATTGAGTTACACTAAGGTTCATCTATCAGAAGAGATAACTCTAAATCGTATTGAATAGAAAAGAAGAATCTATATAATTAACCCTAATTGACTTAAGATTAAAGTTTTGTTAAATTGAGTTGAGTTTACTTGAAAATATCATGTAATATTAGTTATTTTGCCCTAGTCATTGGCCGATGCACGTTCGGACGAGACTCACTTACCTTTTTATAATTTAATATATATATAATTTATATAATATTTTATAATTTAATATATATATTTATTTTTAATTCAATTATTATAACTCCCACGGTTAAAAATAATTATATTTAAGAATTTATATGTATAATTATAATTATGTTATCCATAATTTCTATTGATGGTGTTGGACATAAAAATTTATAAAATTTCAAAAAAAAAGTTGCACCTTTTTACTAATTTATATGATTGATAGATGAAATTAAGACATATTATTAAGTATTAAATTTATTATTTTATAATAAAAAAATTAAGAAATATTAGTTTAATAAATAGTAGATTTGTTCATAGATAAGACTTTAGGGCTCAATTGGTGAAAAAAAATCATGAATTGACAGGTTTAGTAAATAAAAAATTTAATATTTTTTAAATCTAAAATTTTGCCTATAAAGAGATATAATAGAAAGTGAAACCCTACTGAATTTAAGTCCTATGTCGGTCGCTGACCACAGTAACATTCAATTTCTAAATAAACAAAAGTTTTTTTTTTCCCCGTGTTATAAGCCATCAATTTAATCTTTGATGTGAACAACATTTGTTATAAATTGGCATTGTAAGAATGTTTACTTTGCTTGGCTATTTTGGTGAATGGCATTGCAACTTTCTTCGTTAAGGAGTGTTTAAGGTATGATGAATATGATATTATACTCCGTGTGTGTGTGTATATATAAATGAGACATGAAATGAAACGAGTCGAGTATTTAAAATATTATTTTGTGATATTGATTTATTTATATTGTTATTTTTTCTATATTGTTATTTTGCACGTTCCTTTTATTTAATATATTTAAATAAAATTATTATATACAAAATAGAAAAACTCATAAACTATCATATTAAAAACTATTAATATTCATTTTTAATATTTTTAAATACTTAAAATCACATGAAGTTTAAAACATTTATAAAAAATTTAAATGGTAAACATAAAAAGAGTTGAAAATTTATTTGCCATGCTCTAATTCTAATAAATGTACAATAGAGAATAATAATAATGATGATGGTTTTTTTTTATATTAATATAATATTTTATCTATTTTATTTTAACTGTCATATAAAAATAATGCGTATAAATCAAGAAAATAATTACTCATTATAAATTTAATAAAAATTCTATTATAATTTATCTAAATAACATTTTCCATCTTTCTCACTTTATTTATTTTTTTTATTAATTAATAAGAGTGCTATTAAAATTTTTTAATTAATACTTTCTTAAAATTTTAAAAGTGATATTTAAAATGAAATAAAAAAAATTTATATGACACTTGAAATGAAACGGAGAGAATAATAATGATATTTATGAAAAAAATTTTTAATTAATTTTAAACAACAAAATAATTAATCTTATGTATGATCGCTCATAAAATAAATTTCAAAGTAGCTGTTAATTATGTATAAAAATTGGATTAAAGTGATGTATGGTTATGATAATATTCTCCATATATCTTAGGATTACATCACTAACCACCATTAATTTTAATAATTAATTAAAGTTAATATAAAGTTCTGGATTCTCCCAACTCATAGTTTATTATTATTATTATTATTATTATTATTATTATTATTATTATTATTCCGAATTTTTTGGATTATTATTATTATTATTATTATTATTATTATTATTATTATTATTATTATTATTCCGAATTTTTTGGCAAAGCTTGGGGCTGGGCAACAGGATTCTTTAATTCTCCTACCTAGCCTTGACCACAGTTCATGTAATCATAATTATAAAAGATTTCTTAAATATAAATCATTTGTTGCTCTCTCATGAATCGGAGTCATAAACATTCTCTCTCTCTCCATATTTATATTATAAAAAAATTTCTTTAAAAATTTTTAAAAAATAAAATTACTTTTAAATTTCAACTTTTTAATTTTAAAAATAATTTTTTTGAAAAATTGCGTCTACCTAACCTATTCATAAATTTATAATCTTACGTAAACATTTGGTTCTAATTTTGAATTCAATTTTTGTTGTCTCGAGTTTCGATTTCAATTTTAAATATTTGGAGTTAAGTACCATTTCATTTCATTTCTTTTTTAAAAAACTTTTGATTCGTATATGTTAATAAAAATATATGGGAAATAAAAGTCCGCATTAATTAAATATAAAACATATAATTCTCAAAATAAATAAATAAATCATATAAATAATTAGTATAGAAAAAAATTATTCAATTTTAACAACTAACTTTTAAAATTAATTATTATAAATTTATATTAAGAAATTCATTGTGATATCAGAGTAAAAAGTGATTTTTATTATCTTTGATATGCTTTTCATTATTTGTTTTAAAATATAAAATATAATTTATTTTAAAAAATAAAACTTAATCTGAAATATTTCAAAGTTTAAAGAAACAGGTTTTCTATGATTAATAAAAAAATATATATTTATTTTTATTTTAAGTGGATATTATCTGATTCATATTCAGACCAAATAAATTTTAAGAATTTGACATGTTTTAAACTCAAATTCAGCACACAAAAATGTTAAATAGCCATCTCTAAAATAAATTATTATAGCTAAACTAAATTTTGGTATACTTATATTGATAACTTGTTAACAGTGATATCCAAGATTTTACTTTGACCAGGCAATTGAGGAGCGTGTTTTATTATTAAAAGAGATTTTCAAAAATATTGTTAATCATACAAGATTGTTTACCTATTAGTATGCCTATTTCTTAATTAGAAAGGCTAATTTTATGTCTGATCACATAGATTAGAGAATGAATGTCCCTCCATCCATTAAAAGAATCATTTTTACCGATATACAATAAAATAAACTAATTTTTCCTTCTTCTATGCCGTTTGGATGGCTTAATCAGGTGAATCAAATCCATGTACATTAGAGAGTCTGATGTTTATGAAATATATTTATTAGCATGCTATAATAAAATTACTATGATTTTATTTTGAAATGTATTCAATTACTGTTCTATGTGTAGGTGTGTTTTTATTTATTAGTCTTTGAAAAAAACCAATTTTTACTTAAAAAAAATAAAAAAACAATTCCCTTAAACAAACTTGACCAATTTGTCTAGAGGCAACTCTCTTTTTCCTGTCAATTCTTTCAATGTTCATATTCATAAATGGATGATACTTGAGTTGATTTTCTTCAAATTTCACTTTCTGGGTTTTATTGTCTTTAATTTGTCCTAATTTCGAAGAAAATTATGCTTATTATGGATTAGTCCCTTCCGTGTTCATGGATTAATCTCCTTATTAAACAAGGATTTACTCCTAATCAGTAACAATTTCCCATTTGCTTAATTGATAGTTATAATAATTTCTCTTTCCAAAGATAGTTATGAAGAAGATGGAGGAGGAGTCCATAATCATAATGGAATTATCTTTTAAGAAGTATACATATATTAAACTTCTATGCTCCTGTTTTAAGTTCCTAATGGACAATGAACAGAAATTGGATTCTGAAACTAGCCACAGATTTGCAGGGCATCATACTAAAACTGGATTTTAAACAATACTCTTTTTTTTAAAAATTATTTTTTCACTTCCTCACTTTGCAAAGAAACCAATTATCCTAAAAACAAGTACTGCAAAATCCAACTGTATACTGGAAGTTAAGCTCCTTTCATATTACAAATACCATCATATCACCGCAAATCAACCTCCTCGTACAATTAGTAAAGGTTGGCCACAACAACAGAATATCATCATTCTGACACAGAACGTAAAAGCCAACTTTCATATCAAACACCAGGCTGGTGTTATGATGCCTGGTGAAATAGTTCCCTTCACTTTTGGTAGGGATGATACCTTGCTGTAATAGCAATACCACCATTCTCACTGCCACTGTATCCCTTGCTACTGCCATGACCACCATTCACACCACCACCACTTCCATAACCCTTGCTACTGCCAAAGTTACCACCTTCACTGCTTCTTCCGTATCCTTTGCCACCACCATTTCCAGCAGTGGTTCCATATCCACTTGGGGCACCGTATGCACTGCCTCCATATCCGCCATTACCAACCATCATCTGCCCACCAAACCCAAATCCATAACCATATCCACCATAGCCACCATAAAAACCATTATTGTTTCCATAGCTCCCATAACCTGCATAACCATTGTAGCTACCATATCTGCTATACCCACCATATCCTCTGGCCATTTTTCCGCCATATAGACCTCCTGAACTATGCCTAACAGGCCCACCACCATACCCACCTGTACCATTACTGTATGCAGCATGAGATTTCACAGCAGAACCATATTCACCGCTGGCTCTTTTTGGTACGGCCTTCTTTATTTCCACCTAAATATCATATGAAAAGGATTCTAGTTATAAGAATTTCATTTCAAAAACATATAGCAAGTAGAAAAAAAAATAGTTTTATCGGAAATAGCAACTTACCTGTTTACCTCCAAGTTCATGTGCCTTGCATTCTGAAAATATCTGTTCAACAGAGTCTTCAGTCTCAAAAGTGACAAACCCAAAGCCCCTAGACCTTCCAGTTTTATGATCCAGCATGATCTGGTGCTCAACAATGTTGCCATAAAGGGAAAAGTAATCCCTTAACTCATCTGAAAACAAAAGCCATATATAAAATAAATGAAAAAATTTAGCACACCTAAGAAATGAGAAAATTCAAGATGATGTCTGAACTATGCTACCTTCAGCCAGAGCTGGTGGTATGCCGCCAACAAAAATTTTCTTGGCTCTTACAATCCCTTTGATCTCCATATCCTCCCTCGGAACTGTCGGCTTCACTTCAACCTGACATAGTAATGCATCAGAATAAGCTTCAAAATGCTAAGAATTTCATCATTTACAGAGGCAAAAAACATTATTTGAAACTTTCATATTCCGTGCCATTAAAGAACAAGAATGTTACCACTCTCCCATCTATGACATGGTCTTGCTCCAAAACCCTATCAACAGCTTCCACGTCAGCAAATGTTACAAATCCAAACCCCCTTGGCCTTCCAGAATGTCTATCCGTCATTATTACAGAGTCAGTGATTTCTCCATACTTGCTGAAGTAATTAGTGAATGTCTCTGAAACCAAATCAACAAGAAGATTTTTATAATAAAAGAATGGCTATATAGTATTAGATGTCAACATGCTGCAACTTTCTATGCCTGCTTATACACAGCTTTGGGACATGGGGCATGTTTCGAGAACAGTCTGTAAAACCTAACTTCATTTCAATTCCACTATAAGAACCAACAATAAAAGATACAACCAAGCAAGACAAATCCTCTACTACCATACATGCCAACCAAGAGGAACCTCATACGTGTTGGTCAATTCCACCTAAAATAACTAAAAAGAAATTCCTCACTAGGTGAAGGGCATAAAATTTCCTAAAAAGGGTAAAAAAATGGCTTAAACTCGGCGAAGAAAGGATCCTATGCGACAAAAATTGGTTAGAATTTGATCCAGTGCAACTCCAGTAATATGTACACCGGACATCAATACCTCTCCTACAACCTAAGAAAAAAGTACACATTGCAAAAATTGGTTACTTCGATATATTGTAATTTAACTCTAAACAAAGAAGCTTGTAATCTATGACGCTCATTAGCTAACTAATATTTTAAAAAAAAGGCCAATTATTCAAATCATGCAACTAAAGCTAGTTGAAAAGAAATTTAAGCCATACCTTCAGACGTTTCCCAGGAGACGCCACCAACAAAGAGTTTTCTATCAACAAGAATAAGAAAAATACACAATTATTTCTTGATTCATTCACGCTCAAATTTTTTTTTTTAATTTTTTGGGCTGCGAGACCCTAAACAATAAACCTATATAAACTAAACTAACCCTGCAGAAGAAGAAGAGGAAGAGGAACCGTGATTTTGATGATTTAGGGATTGCTTTCTCCCGTTTCCTTTACCGAAAATTTGCTGACGTTGTTGTGTTATATCTTCATAATACTCATTATCTTCTTCTTCTTCTTCTTGGTCGCCATTAAAGGCTACTATGTTGGCTTCAAATTGAGTCCGTTTTTGCGCAAAATCATAATCCATTTGATTGATTGATTGAGTGATTTGTTTCTGCTATAGCTTTCAAATAACCTATCAAAAAACAATAATAATTAAATAAAAGATAACTCTAATTGATAATTGCTTATCGTACTTTGAAGTAAAGACCTAAAACAGTATTGAGGAACCCTTCACTGGCTAGGGTTTCGGGAGAGGGAAAGAAGAATGAGTCTTCGGTTTTGATTTTATTGTTGTAGAGAAAACTCCACACTCGTTTAAGAAAAACGACACCGTTGAATAAAACAATTCCGATTTGAACTATATTGGTTAGGTTCATGATGGTCGCAACGTTAAACGACGTCGTTGGAAATGGGCTCAACGCAAAAAGGCATGAAATTTTTGGATCAATTTTTGTTACATACTTCCATACATTCAAATTTTCATCTTTTTAATAATATTATCAATAAATTTTTTGAATATTAAATACATATTTATAATTTATTTTTGTTTTTATAACTTATTAAAATTTTATAAAATATTATAAAAATAATAAATAACATTTACGATATTAAATCATATAATCCATACTATATCACAAGTTATTATACCTTATTAAACTGTCACTCATTCAAACACTCTAAAAATAAGGTAATAGAAGATATTTTGATTCTCACAACTTTGAATTTTCTCTTATCTTTCTCATCAAAACCACCACTTTTGTTACTATCGGCAAAATTAATGGCAGATACGCAAAGAGCATTAAGTAGCAGATACCATTCATTCACTCACTTTGTATAACAGCCATTTTCTTTTATTTGCTATGGTAAAAAAAAAAATTCAAAAAATGGATCATTAGAATTTGAACTTGAACTTCAGAAATCAGACCTCATGCATTACAAAACAAACACTCATCCACTTTGAGAAGAAAGGTAACTAATGGAAGTATACTATACAAGAAATTTTATTCAGATAAAAACTTACAGCAAAGTACATGCAAAAAACAGTGCACAAAAAAGAACAATAACTTGTTAGAACAAACAACCCAACTCAAAATGTTAGCAACTAGCTACAAAGTTACAAAGCTAGCAAGTAGCAACTAACCATCTTATGAACAATTCTCAGCAAAAAATCATGTCTTCTACTGCATTAATCATCAAACTTATCCTCATCATTTTCGTCATCAATGAATTCTTCTTCTTCATCACTTTCTTCTGCTCGTTCCTCATCACTATTATCATTCACAATAAAGCCTCCAAGTGTTTCATCATCATCATCTTCATCCTCATCTTCATTGTCTTCCTCCCTGGAAGACATAGTTCTACTCTGCCAAGAACCTTTCTTTCTTTCTGCAATTTGTTTATGAGATTTATTTTTATACTTGGATCTTGTTAAATATTTGGATCTTTCAATCTTTCTTATTTTAGCCACACTCTCTTTATCCTCTTCACTCTCACCGGTCCAATCATCATCTTGATTGCCTGCACCTTTCCTCCTTTGTCTCCTCCCCCTTCCTCCTCTCTTCTTTTTATTACTCTCATCGTCATCATCATCATCATCGTCATCGTCATCGTCTTCACTTTTTTGCTTAGGTTCCTCGAGAAACCAATTCCAATTCTTTACATCACAAAATTTTTCTTGGGATAGCTATCAAATTCATGCGCAATTACGAGAAATTCAAACTCTGCAATTTCAAAATACAATTGTATTATCAACAACACAAATCTTGGTAATTACAAGTAAGTAGTAAATGTAAGAAAAACAAAGGCCAAACCTTTAACAGGGTCAATTTGTGAAAAATCAAAACTTCCTGAATTCCCACAAAGTCTCTTGCTTCCATTCAAATCCCTTTCTTCTGCAACTTCAATTCTCTTCAAACTGAACCAAACAGGGCTTTGACTTGAAGTGCAAAACAAGTCACCAGTGACCATTTCAACCTTCTCGAGGTTTCTGAAAACCTTAATCTCTTTTCCAGCATCGCCGCCGCTTCTTAACCAGAGTGGATTTTTCCCAATAACTTGAAATGAAACCCTAGGCTCTGTTTAGTTTTCGGTTTTGCCAGACTGAAATAAAACGTGACGGCGAGAGACGGTTCTGTCTTTGGTGTTAAACCCTAAACCTCTTCCAAACACTGTCTTAGAACCTTCATGTTTGAGCTCGACTGTGGAGCCATCATGGCCTTCTATCTCCATATTTGATTTGAGTAATTGGCGACGAGAGGAAGGACGGAACACTGAACACGGCAACGACAACTTCGATTTTATGATTCGCCCTCGCTTAGTCGTTTCGTAATTCGCGGTCGTTTGCTAAAAGCATGCTTATATTGGCTCAAAAGGATCGGCCAGTTTAATCTGCATGTACGGTGCTTTTTGCTAATAAAATGAGCATAATAGTCAAAAAATAGAAAATAATAAAAACACGCATATATTATACAAAAGATTCATCCCTGATATAATTTTTTAAATTATTAAAAATTAAAAATTTAGTAATATTTATTTATAATTTTTAATTTAATTAATAATTTTAAAATTATTCAACATTTGCTTTTGGTACATATTTTTTTTCTAATATTTATATATAAGAGGAAGAAGTTAATATTAGATTTATAGGCAAAGACAATATGCACTTTCTACTAGTCAGTATTTTAAGGTAAATTATAATAACTTTTTAACGAAAATAAAATATATTTTAATAAAAAATTAAAACATTTATTATTATTATGTTAGATTAAATTTAAAAATTTGAAAATTTAGAAACTAAGATTTCAAGCATTGATAACTCACCAATCAGTCGTACATTCTAAACGTATTGTCGTTAAGCCCATTGAATTTTGGAACACAACAAAGAGAAGCCCAAAAATGGAAGCCCCAAAAAACCAGTCTATCTGTTTCTTTATCCAATTACTAGCGTAGCGTACAGAGATTTTGCATCCAAATGGGAGCTCTAGTCACTGCCGTTGAAAGTGTCAGACTATTAAACTAGGACGGACCATGACATTGTTCGTCAAGACCACCAGTAACACTCATCACTTCATTCACTTGCTATCATCAATAGCCATGGCCATCTGCTCAAGCTTTTGCCCTCAACCTCCCACTCACTTCAAAGCAAAACCCATTTCTTCTCTCTCCACAATACGTCTCTTTCCTGTTCCTTTCAATGCTTTCTCTGTTCGAGCATCCAGTGCTTCACCGGAAGGTGATTTCTTACTCAATCTTGACAGTTCTTTGATTGTTCGTTTCTTTTTGGGATTTAAAATATTTCTACCATGAGGTAATTTGTCGACTTGGATAATGCATGTGCGCCGCATAATTTCATTGGATGAATTGCAAAGTCTTTCGATATGTTTTGTTTCACTCTCATATAAGCATTTTGACTTTCATTTCTGAGAGACTAAGATTTATTGTGTATCTCAATGAGTAGATGGTTTATTTCGGCTGATGATAATAAATTATGGGGTTGCATTTGTTTTTTTTTGTTTTTAAATCATGTACATGACTAATAATCGTTGTTGTAATAGCTAAATTAGCAAATATGACTATTAGATTGGAGAAGTCCTCTCAAATTTCGTCTTCATGCCAGGGTAGTGCATGGGGTGTTTAGTTCTGAAGAAATGTTGTTGTACGTTTTGGACCAACATGACTCATTTTGGCTGTCTTTTTTGTAAAATGTTTAAAAGAAAAGATTCTATCAATTGTTTATGAATCTAGAATTGTGCATAGCCACAGTTTATTGAAGCACAGCCTATATGAAAAGAACACAACTTTTCAGTAGTGATTTTGAAAATGACTTTATTATCTATTATGCTCAAGTTAGACAAGAACAAGGATGCATGGTAACTCAATTCAGTGTGGCAGTTTAAGAAACATTTGTGGTTGTATACTTGTATGGCATTTCCCCACTGATTATGGTAGTGACAACTAATTTTTGGGTGGAGCTGCGGGTATTTGGAAATCAAGATCATGATACTTTCTGGCAGTTGTAAACTAAAATTCAGAAGTTGAATAAGCTTCAAAAGCAGAAAATATGTATAATGATTTCATATCTAGTAATATATTTTTTCAGCTGTTTTCTAAGCTATATTTCATGCATATAATTATGTGTTCGTTGTATTATCTCATTCCAGTAACTTTTGTTGTGAATGTGCAGCTGACAAATCATCCAGACGCATTGGCTTTCTAGGTATGGGAATTATGGGTATTCCAATGGCACAGAATCTTATAAAAGCTGGGTACGGTATGGTTTGTGAATATTTGAACTTTCAACATTCTTCTACCATATGAAATCAAAATGTTCAATTTATGTGATAATGATTAATTCAGAAATTAAAAGGCAATGTCTTTTTTAAAATTTTGATCACCATTAATTACTGTAATGCAGATTGAGGCTTTGCAGCTTATATTTCCTTTATTGCCTGCAATACCAAAATAAAATATCACCTGCTAGATTGAGATGTATTATTGTCAATATTTTATGCTGGAGTTTAATCATACATTTTGCATCTTGCAGATGCAATGTAACTGTTTGGAATAGGACAAAGAGCAAATGTGATCCTCTCATCAGCTTAGGTGCACAGTAAGTACCTAACATATTTCTACACTTTTTGAGCTTTCACATGATTATGGTATGACCGAAACTTGGATGAATGTGACAAGACAAGAATGTGATTCTTGAAATCTTGAGGCTTCTCAGACAGTACTTTCTGCAGGTTGATGCATTTAGTAGTGAATAAAGCATATTTGTTACTCACAAATGTATAACTGAAAATGAAGGTACCAGTTATTGTGCAGTTCCTCATGCTCATATATGTTTTCGTTCATTTACAAATTGACTGCAAATAACCCTTCAGATGAACCTCAGGTTCTTTTGGTTTAAGGCTTTAGCTACCGGCAACCTACTCTATGGACTGCTAATGGAATAGAAGTATCCATCAGTAGGCTAAAGGGGTAGTTAACTGTAGGTGTGCTTATATTACAATTACGTGCCTTTAGCCCCTTCATCAATGAGTTGATGTTCAATAATCAGAGATTTTGTATGGATATCATGTTGGTATTTACATAGTTTTTAAAAAATAGACAATAAACAACACAATGTTAGTGCAAAGTAAAGGATGGACATGTGTACATCCTGCACTTATTTTTCTTTTTTCCTATTACAGTAACATGGTTAGATTATTGATTTTCTTGACATATAATTAAAACTTAAACTTGTTATTAAGATTCTTATATTTGGGGGCTATATGTGTTAAAGCAAGATTGTGAAGGTAATATTTAAGTTGCACCGTAACATTAAAGCAGGGGTTGTTTTAGTTGTTAGGATTACTAGATTTGTCTTGTCAAACTTCTATTAGGAAATCAGCTAGTTGTCACTGCTCTTGGACTTTCATCTACAGCTCTTCAAAATGCACACTTTCAAGATCCACCCTAGAAACATCTCACACAAATATTTATTCATTTATGCAGATATAAACCTTCTGCTGAAGAAGTAGCTGCTGCTTGTGATATCACATTTGCCATGCTTGCTGATCCTGAAAGTGCAGTGCGTGTGTTTTTATTTTAGTTGCCTGCATGTAATGCTCTTATATGTGGTAATTTATAGTTGCAATATTTCAGGTGGAGGTTGCAAGTGGAAAAAATGGAGCAGCGAGTGGTTTGGGCCCGGGAAAAGGGTACTACTTTTTCTCTCTCCTGATAGTATTTGTACATCATACATTATTCTGATAATATCCTACTAACATCATGCTTGAACCTTTCCACTTAGATACTTGATTAAGCTAGCAGTTTGTTAGTACTCATCAAAGCAATTCAATCTTGCAATTCACAAGTTTTGCCAGTGTTCAGTGTTCTAATTCCTAGAAACAGGCATTGGCTGTTTCCTCACATAAGAGTCAAGATTATGTCACAAGCTGTCTTTTTCCTTGAAGTGGCCTTTTGTATATTCGTTGCAAGAAAGATCCTTGATAATGTCATTTCGTCCCATCTCCTCAATGCCTTTGTATTTCCTTTATATAACCACATTTAATTCACAAATAATTTAAATTTTCAATGAACAAAACATTTGCGTGCTAGTTAATTCACTTTCCAGAAAATAACACTGGCCTTGGTTTCTATCTTTCATTACTAAGCAATTGGTTTTATCAGAGGGAATTGCTAAATCTATTTGTGGTTTTGTTCATAGTATCATTTGATATGGATCCAGATAAAAAATGGTGTTTCTCAGCCATTGCTTATCTTTTTAAAGTTTGCTTGACCTTCCTAACTTGGTTATGCCTTTACATTATTGGTAGTTATGTGGATGTTTCAACCGTTGATGGTGGCACTTCTAAATTGATTAGCAGACACATCAAAGCCACTGGGGCATCATTTTTGGAGGTGAAAATATCTTCTTATGTAACTGAAATATTTGTGTAATTAAATGTCATTTGAAGGGATGCCTCTAAAGGTTCAAGTGTTTTCTCATAGGCTCCTGTTTCTGGCTTTTAAAAAACCAGCAGAAGATGGGCAACTTATATTTCTTACAGCAGGTAAGCGGTAATTTCTTATAATTTCTAATTCTATAGGGTCCAATACACAATTATGGTTTGAAGTGGGTACCTGGGACTTGGAAGGGAGAATGTAGAGATGGTCCTATACTCCAACATTTAATTTGCATGAAGTGGCTGCCCTTGGAACAGAAATTTGCGCCCTTGTGGTTGACTCTATATAGCTTTATTTATTTATTTATTTTTCCAGAACAAAGACAGTATAAAACTCTATTCCAACTTTGCACAATCTAGATTACGAAAATATTTGAAAGTTCCCAAATCCAACTAACAAGGTCACCGATACCTTCTCTGCAATTTACCTTCTCTGCAATTTATCTGTCTGAAGTGAATCTTAATATAACATGTAACTTCTTTTACCTGTGTTCCATAACACAGTGAATGGCTAGTAGAAACTGAAGCATAAGGTGCCATCTTTCAGGTGACAAATCTCTGTATGAAACAGTGGCTCCATACTCAGACCTCATGGGGAAGGTACCTTGTCTTGTCTCTATTACACAAGTGTAATCACTACTACTTTTTTCACACAAATTTGTTCTTTTATCCAGTCTAGATTTTACCTTAGGGATGTTGAAAATGGGGCTGCAATGAAACTAGTTGTCAACATGATAATGGGAATGTTCTAAAGAGTTACTTTTCTGTCCATTGTTTTTATTCTGTGCTTGAGCAGATTGAGATTGCAACTCCTGTTGTTTGAACAAAATTTGCAGTATGATGGCAACCTTTTCTGAAGGGTTGCTTCTCAGTGAGAAAGTTGGACTAGATCCAAGTGCACTAGTTGAGGTATTCCCAGACCAAAACATATCTGATTGGATTTATTTTCTGCATGACCTTTCAGCTTTTACCACATTTCAAGCATTTTGATTGGATTCTTCCTCTTGCTTGCTTTTGTGGAATTTACAGATATTCAAACACCTCCTTTTTTTCCTTTTTCTTCTCGTGATGGTCAAATTGATAAGAATTTTTTATACTATGTTTACTGGGGTCATAACTTGTAAGCATGAAAGTTCCTCACTGGTCAACTGTTAGTAGAATACTTGTTAAATCTGTAATTGGATACTAGAAGTAATTATTTAGTAGGTGATTTAGCCAGCTTTTGAACTGTCAAGAACGTCTCATCCATTCAGAATTGGAATGTTGTTACTAGTTTCTACAATTGTTTTCTCATTTGATACTTCTCGCACTAATCGAATAATTTTCCTCTGCAAGTCTGTTGAAACCTGTTTTCTGAAGTTTTCTTCACATTGCAGGTTGTCTCACAAGGAGCCATTAGTGCACCAACGTACTCTCTTAAGGGTCCATCTATGATCAAGTCTCTATACCCTACTGCATTCCCCCTAAAGCATCAGCATTCCCCCTAAAGCATCAGCAGAAGGTTTGCAATTGATCAAAATTCCTTGCATTATTTTTTTGAGTGCTATCATCTGAAAATAAGGTTGACGGTGTCATGTCAGGACTTGAGACTTGCTCTGGGATTAGCAGAATCCGTTTCCCAACCAACTCCAATCGCTGCAGCTGCTAATGAACTATATAAGATAGCTAAAAGTCATGGCCTTAGCGATGATGATTTTTCTGCAGTTATTGAAGCATTGAAAGTCAAATTGCAGTCTTGAGCAGAATAGATGGTTGCATGTAAAAATGTATTCAGGATGCTGCACTTTTTTTTTCCAGGCTTTAAATGAATGTTAGTGTGGTTACTTAGGTTCCTTCCTTCAATCAAGTCCCCCTTTCCATTTCAGTAATTCTGTATTTCTTGTTGAGAAATCCATCTTTATAATCTAAATAGGCAAATGATTTTCAGTTTTTATACCATGAGCTTATGCAAACACCATTAGTAATGTAATATTACCAATTAAAGCAGCAAAATTTTCCATTTGCAGTGATGTTGAATGTTGTTTAAAACTATTTATGGAAAGCACAGCTATATATAATCTAATAGTGACTATTTTTAGATTTTTAAAAAAATATTTATATTAACTGAAAAATTATTATAGTTATTTCATATTGGAATAATTATTTTTAATTTTGATTCAGTTTTTATCATAATTAATATAGTAAAGAATTATTTTTCATAAGTAAATAATTTTTAAAGGACTGGAAAATTTAAGATAGAGGAAGTGGCATTTAGAATTTCAACTCAACATCTAAACGGGAGTATTATTATTATTATTATTATTATTATTACTATAATTTACGCATAAATAAATAATAAACAAAATAATAAATAAATAATCTTATTAGGGGGTGCATTATAACCGATTAAAAAGGCCCGTGGTGCAATCAATGACACCGCATAACCCTTTTTCCCAGGCCCAGGCAGCATAAGCTTTGATCAAATCGCGCGCTTGCAGATCGCTGGGCCCGCATTTTCCCTCGGTTTTCAGGATCTCTCTCTCTAAGGCTGTTTCATTTTCTCGTTTCCCAAACAGACTCTCAAATCCCTAGAAAATGAGTAACGACAAAAAGGATCCCTTTAACCTGTCTGATGTCGACTCCTCTCTTCCTGCCGCCGCTGCAGGTAATCCTCTTCACTCTCTTGCTCAAATTATTGTATATTTAACAATACGAAGCTCTCTCGGTGCCTGTACGTGTTTTGTTTATTAGCTAATCTTTGTTATAATTTAGCTCTCTCGGATATTGGGCGTAATTCCTAATTTCTTGACCTTGCGTGTTTTGGGTCCAAAAACAACTCGTTAACCTAAAGTTCTCAGTTCAGTGTTATCTAAGCAAAAGTGATTTTTGAATTATATGCTTTGTCTCTTTGTAGCAGAAATTGAAATCAACCAAAAAGTAATATCTGATTCTCTGCATATCTTTTTCACCCTCACGTTTCTGCTTTTTGTTTATCTATCTCTAATTATGTGCCAATATGTATTTGTTTACTGAAATTATGCTTATAGCACGATCTCTGTTTATATATGCGTTTTTTTTTGGTATTTATGGAATTTTGTGTTACTGAAATTTTATTATACGTTTATACTCACTTTTTGTATTTGATTTTATCTATAGCTCTTAGTGCAGAGGACCGTGCTGACCTTGTTAACGCTCTCAAGGCAAGTATTTGGGCAAATTGTGTTTTTCTGTAATATATATACATTATTAATCCTAGAATTTATGGTGGTGCCCAAGAGAATAATATTAATTTTGTGAATGTGGAAAGAAAGTTGAAAATGGGTTCATTGTGATATTCCTTTTTGGGTAATTGTATCAATCAAAATACCATGTCAGTCTCATTATGACTTATGAATAATATTTATCTGTTTCATTTCCAAGAACAATGGCTCATTTATCAAGAAACTGAAAAGAGTTCCTTGATCAAGTAGATACTTGTAATTCCTACATTCCCCGTTCTTATTGAAGTGTTTTGGGTATTTTGGTATTATTGCAGAATAAACTTCAGAGCTTGGCTGGACAACACTCAAATGTTCTTGAAACTCTGTCACCTGCTGTCAAGAAACGTGTTGCGTTTCTGAGAGATATTCAGGTTTATTTATATTTTCTAACTTTATCATTTATGAAGTATTATTACTGGCTATTTATTATAATTATGGATGAATTCTTACATTAAGTTTTTGCATTTTCTATTAGTCATTGGTTTGTACTTCTGATGTTTAAGAGCGAAGTCACTATCCTGATACTTGACTTCACAAATAGAAATACCTCATAATGTGGGTGTATTAGGCCTCAGCATCCTGTGGTAAAAGGGAGAGTGGTGAACTATCCACTTTGTTCTTAAATGATTAGCATTTTGAAAGTCTATGTTCTCCAGATCATGAAATTAATGAGAATGCAAATTCTATGCAGGATTTTAGGAAATGGATAGTTATTCACAGATCGAACAATATGCCTACTGATACTTTTATGGTGGGAAAAATCCTAGTAATCTATTAATTTTTTACTTCAGAAAGTTTAGAATATGGAGACTGAAATTGGGCCTTATAGAGTGAGAAAAGATGAGATCAAGATTATTGTTATTGTTCCGGCGATACCACATCCATATCTAAGCATCTTGCAAAAATCTAATGGTTTTTCCATTTCGTTTTAGACGCATTTAGTTTATATATTTGACTCGTGTTGTTTGTATCAAAATGATAACCATTGGCTTATATATATGACTTTTACCTTGTTTGTATCAAATGATAACCATTTTCTTAGCATTTGGAGTGCCAATTAGATTTCTTTTATTCTCTTGACGAAGACATGGTTAGATGAGGTGGAAATTTGCTAAGTATATATTTTATACATGCATTATTTTTTAATAGATGTTCCCCTTAGTTGAGGAACCACTACTAAACTGAGCATGGTAGATTGTTCCTCTGAATGCATTGTTTAGGTATATAACATGAGTATTTTCTAGGGATGCACAGGGTAATCCTGTGAATTGTGCCACGTGGATGAACTTTGAATTCATTTTTGCCATTTATTGTTTAGGGTCACTAGTAGTCGCTGTGGAATGTGTTGATAGTGCAACTCAAAGAAAGTTGATGTGAATTTATCCGTTAATTAATGACTCTTGCTTATGAAAAAATAATATTTCCTTCTATGATAATAAAAAACATTACTAAGATCCATCTATAAATAATTTATCTTTTTGTGATAAAGAAAAACATGAAGAAAATAATCTTGCATGTTTTAAAGTATCATTAATTTGATTGTGTATTAAACTATCTTGTCTTTTGCTCCAGCTGGTAAAATATCAATGTGTTTGTTGGTGTTTTAAGTGGATTTTGGCTGACATTATGTTATGTTGTTTCTCTAGTTATGGTGAATCCAAGATTTGTATTAAATATTCATATCCCAATGATCATTTAAGTGCAACCTTTAACCATGTTTCTATGGGAAATATTTGCAAATGCCCTAACATTAAGATTGTGCCCACACTACATCTTGGTTTGAAGGGATGGATCCCTGCTTTCTTCCTTTATAATGCTGAGAATTTGCTCAAGAATGGTGATGTAATTGTTGATATCTGTAGTGTTAGATTTGTAGACTGCAGTAAAATATACGCACATTTTTACTTGTCTTTTATTGTTAAAAAATAGATACAGTAAATATGCTTATTGAATTTGCAGAGCCAACATGATGAGCTGGAGGCAAAGTTTATTGAGGAGAGAAGGGCATTGGAAGCTAAATATCAGAAACTTTATGAACCACTTTACACCAAGGTAGGGTATTGCCTTTGCATCTTAGATTCTGGATCCCAATGTTACAGTTACAGTGATTTTAAAGGTTCTTCACAGTGTTTGGATCAAATCAATGAGCAATGTAAAATCAAGTATAGAAAAAATTGAAAATTGAAAATGAAAATTGAATTGTGAAATTGGAGAGAAATGATGAGAAGAAAAGTATTTGTATTAAATGAAAATAGAAGCTACAAAATAAAGATTACAACTAAAATTTCTTCTTTTTCTCTTTCTACAACTTCTCTCACTTTCTCATGCTTATCAAACACTAACTACACTCTATTTATAGGAGTTTCACTACTTGGTCACCAAGTAGAATTTGCTTCTAGGCTAAGTTTTATGCTTTAACTCTATTAAACCTTCAATGTTAAGTTTTGGACTTTGACTAGTAATCTTATGGGCTAAGTTTTAGTTAACTCTCTAGAAGAATTTTTGATAACCTTCTAGAAAAGTCTCATTAATTTTAACTCTCCTCCTTGAGACTTTTCTTGGAAATTCCAAGCAAATTTCTCAAAAATTCAAATCTGGAAATTGACAATGGCTTCGTTAAAATATCTGCAAGCTGCTCTTCTGTTTTGCAGTAAGAAAGTGGTATTTCCCTTTCCTTTTCAGCTTATCTAATGGCATGAAACTTCACTTTATTATGTTTGGTTCTACCATGTTGCACTGTATGTACAGCAATCGCAATAGCGGATTTGTTATCAACTTTTAATTTTGTAAGAGCAATATGTTTCAAGTCTAGATCTTGGAGAATCTTCCGTAACCAAATAGCTTGATGTGAAGCAGCAGCAGCAACATACTCATCTTCAACAGAAGATTGAGCAACAATTTCTTGTTTCTTTGAGCACCATGAGAAAACTCCTGAGCCAAATGAAAAAACATAACCAGAAGTGCTCTTTGTATCATTAACATATCCTGCTCAATCACTATCTGAATACCCTATCAAACTCAGATTTTCAGCAGCTTCAAACGAAATTCCATAATCAATTGTGCTTTTCAAATATCTTAGAACTCTTTTTGCAATACCAAAATGAACATGGCTTTGAGAACTCATAGACCTGGACAGATAACCTGCAGTGAACATTAAGTCAGGTCTAGTTGTAGTCAAATAGAGCAAACTGCAAACTAAAATCTGGAATTGAGTTGCATCATTCAATCTTTCACCATCATCCTTTGAAATTTTTATATTTTGAGCTAATAATGTAGCCACAGATTTGCAGGTGTCCATCTTGAATTTTTTCAAAATATCAAATGCATATCTTTTTTGAAAAATGAAAATTCCCAAGCTGCACTGATTAATCTCCATTCTGAGAAAATAATGAACAAGTCCCAAATCTGACATCTCAAATTCTTGCTTCATTTTTAACTTGAAATCATTCAGTAGCTCAAGATCATTGCCCGCAAGCAATAAATCAACAACATAAAGTGAAATGATGAGTTTTTTCCCGTCATTGCAACTTTTGACATAAAGTGTAGCTTCGTTACTCCTCCTTCTGAATCCTAGATGAATCAAGTATGAATCTATCCTGCTATACTAAGCTTTTGGTGCTTGTTTCAAGCCATAAAGGGCCTTTTTGAGCTTATAAACAAAATCTTCATGCCCTTGAATTTTAAACCCTTCAGGTTGCTCACTATAAATCTCTTCCTCTAGTTCTCCATTTAGAAAAGCTGACTTCACATCCAAACGATAAAGTTTCCATCCTAAATTTGTAGCCAAAGCAATAATTAATCTGATGGTATCATGTCTGGCAACTGGAGCAAACGTGTCTCCAAAATTAACTCCGGGCTGCTGAGCGTAGCTCTTTACAACCAATCTTGCTTTAAATTTATTCACAGAACCATTAGGATTAAATTTGATTCTATAAACCCATTTGGCACCAATAGCTTTCTTGTCTTTAGGTTTCTGAACCAATTCCCAAGTTTCATTCTTGTTTATCATCTCTATTTCTTCTTTTATTGTTGCTACCCATTCAACTGACTTAGAGGCTTCTTGAAAATTGTTGGGTTCAACAGTAATATAATTTCACCTTTTATAAATATTTGCTAGAGACTTGACTTTGCAAACTGGAGAATCTATAGTTGAATCAACAGTAGGAGAAGAATTAAAGCTGGAATCTTGATCAAATAAATCAGAGGAACTGCTTGACCCTGGATTGGAGTTTAACTTGCTTTTCTCCAAAATTCCAATAGCTAACTTCATCCATAATTACATCTCTGCTGACAAAAACTTTATGGGTCTTCACATCATAAATCTTGTATCCTTTCGACTTAGAAGCATAACCAATTAGAATTTCAACTAAAGCTTTTTTATCAAGTTTAGTTCTATTAGCAGCAGAAAGATGAGAATAGCAAACATGTCCAGAAATCTTCAAATGTTTAACAGAAGGCTTAATGTCTAACCAAGCTTCCACAGGTGTCATACCATTGACTGCTTTTGTAGGCAATCTGTTTAGCAAATAAACTGAAGTGTAGATAGCCTCTGCTCAAAATGCTTTTGGGAAGTTCTTCTCAAACAACATACGTCTTGCCATTTCCATGATTGTCATGTTCTTCCTCTCCGAGACTCCATTCTACTGAGGAGAGTATACAATAGACAATTGATGCTCAATTCCACGGTCTTCACAAAATTGATCAAATTGACTTGAGGTATACTCTCTGCCATTATCTGACCTGAGTCTTAATTTTGCAGCCATTTTGGTTTTCAACCAAAACTTTAAATTTCTTGAACACACAAAATACTTGACATTTACTGCTTAGAAAATAAATCCAAGTTATTCTTGTAAAATCATCTATAAATAAGATAAAATATTTATTTTGACTCAAAGTTGTCCTCATTGGCCCACAAACATCAGTATGAACAACTCTAGCTTTTCTTTGGCTCTCATCACACCTTCATAGGAAAGGGTTGTCAGTGTAATTTTTCTTCTTGACAACTCCCACAAATTTCATCAGATAAACAAATCTCAGGCATATATCTAACAAGACCAGTAGACTGCATAAACTTCAACGATCTCAAATTAAAATGACCAAATCTTCTATGCCATTTAAGACTTTCATCAACTTTTACACTAAGAGCGTGTTCCCTAAGTGAAACAAAATTTAAGGGAAATGCATTATCTAGCATTTGAATTTTTGCAATTTCGACACCCCAAGGATCAATAATTGTGTATTTTTTACTAGCAAAATAAAGAGAATAATTCTTATGCACCATTTGAGCCTTACTAAGTAAATTATAAGACAAATTTGGCACAAAGAGAACATCAGAAATTTGCTTTGTACCTTCCATAGTTTTGATGGCTATTGACCCTTTGCCTTCAGCTTGTACAACTGCTCTGTTTCCCAAGACAACTTTTGTCTTGATTGTGTTTTCAAGTGAGCTAAACATTCTAGAATCCTTGGCCATGTAGTTGGAACATCCACTGTCAATAAGCTAAGTCAAGTTGTCTGCAGGACTTGACTTTTGAGTTGTCATAAACAAGTGAGCTGTCTTTTCTTCTAAATCTTTTGCATAATTGGCTTGTTGAGGAGGTTAATGTGGTGGATTGAATTGTTGAGGTGGTTGGTTTTGCTTGGCTCTGCAAAATTTCTCCATGTGTCCCACTTTGTTGCAAAAAGTGTAATGATACACAGGCTTATTTTTAAAGCAACAGTCCTTCTCCGCATGATTTGGCCTTTTGCAAATGCCATAAGGAGGAAATTTGGCTTTCTTGTTTGGTTCCTTAGAGGTTTCAGTTGTTTTGTCTTTGCTCTTATAATATTTCTTTTGATTTTTGAAAAACTACTTATTATCTTTAAGCTTGGTCTAAAAAGCGATCTCAACCGGTTCATCAATTTTGATGGAAGCTCTCTGTTCATGTGTCTGCAACTTGCTGACAAGTTCAACAATTGAAAGGGTACTTGAATCGCATGACTCTTCTATCGGGAATACTGATCATAATTTTCTCAACTACCTTTGATCAGTCATTTCTTCGCCATAGAGTCTCATCTGATTAATCAACTCCATGATCTTGGTTGCATAATCTTTGATATACTTGGATTCTTTCATTTTGAAATTCTCAAACTCTCGTTTTAAAGTGAGGAGTTTGACTGATTTAACTGTCACTCCCTTCAAATTCTTCCTTCAATTTATCCGAAGCTTGTTTTGCTGTCTCACATGTTATAATCCTGGAGAAAATTGCATCTATCAAGGTAGCATGGATGCAAGTAAGAGCTTTAGACTTTTTGCTCTTCTCTTCTTCATGCTTCTTAATTTTAGTCGTAGGAGGATTTCTCCTAAGTGGTCTCCTAAGCGGTAGAATATTATCATCAAACTCAACTACTTCCCATAAATTCATTGCTTTCAAATAAGCCTTCATCTTCACCATCCAAACTTGATAATTGTCTCCATTAAATGGTGGAGGAGAAATTGAAGAAAACCCACTTGAGGCTATAATCACTCACACTCAAACTGTTTATACTCAAATCACTCTAAAAATTGAATTTCAATTAATCTCACAGCACGTAGAAAGTGAAGCTCTGATACCACTGTAAAATCAAGTATAGAAAAATTGCAAATTGAAAATGAAAATTGAATTGTGAAATTGGAGAGAAATGATGATGAGAAAAATATTTGTATTAAATGAAAATGGAAGCTACAAAATAAAGATTATGACTAAAATTTCTTCTTTTTCTCTTTCTACAACTTCTCTCACTTTCTCACACTTATCACACGCTAACTACACTCCTATATTTATAGGAGTTTCACTACTTGGTCACCAAGTAGAATTTGCTTCTAGGCTAAGTTTTATACTTTGACTCTATTAAACCTTCAAGGTTAAGTTTTGAACTTTGACTAGTAATCTTATAGGCTAAGTTTTAGATAACTCTAGAAGAATTTTAGATAACCTTTTAGAAAAGTCTCATTAATTCTAACAAGCAATTCATCTCATTTGAAATTAGGTTCTTATGTTCAGTATTCTAATTACGAAGTATAGAAATTGAAAGTCAACTAATTTTTGTCAAGTCAAATGAAGTCAACTTTATGGCTTTACTAATTAATATTTCATTTGCAAATTCCATGACCAATTCCGTGGAATTAGTGAGAGAGAATTCCAAATGGATTTTCATTTATACTGAACATGAAATACATTGATTTGCGAATGAATTCCATAATATTTTATGGAATTGATTTATACCAAACAAGCTCATAGTTTGAATTTTGAGCTGACAATCAAATGATTATGTGATCAAATTTACTAGGTTCAACAATTGATTTCTTTTGGTTTACTGAATATATTGTTTGGCATGTATAGAGATATGAAATTGTGAATGGCATAAAAGAAGCTGAAGGGGCTATAGATGAAGTTTCAGTGAACCCAGAAGGAGATAAAGCTACAGAAGGTGACCTTTTTACCAAGATATTTGATGGAACTCACTGTTCTTCAACTTGATCTGTAATTACATTTTTTATGCAGGGAAAGGAGTTCCTGATTTCTGGCTCATTGCAATGAAAATGAATGAAGTAGTGGGTGAAGAGGTAATGGGATGATGTAAGGCATAGTTGACATTTTCCACTCATTGACCTTATTGTGACAATATGATTCTCTGATTCTTGGATTAGATAACAGAACGTGATGAAGGGGCTCTAAAGTTTCTTAAAGATGTGAAATGGCATAGAATTAATGACCCTGATGGTTTCAAGCTGGAGTTTTACTTTGATCCTAATCCTTACTTAAAAAATTCTGTCTTGACAAAGACTTATCACATGATTGATGATGATGATCCTATTTTGGAGAAAACACTTGGGTAATCATATGCACATTGTATTGAAAGGTTTGTAGGGCTTTATCCATTCATTTTTCTTACATTGTTGAGGTATTTTATAGGACGGAGATTGAATGGTGTCCTGGAAAATGCTTAACAAAGAAGGTCCTGAAGAAGAAGCCGAGAAAGGGATCAAAGAATGTGAAACCCCTCACAAAAACTGAGGATTGTGCTAGTTTCTTTAATTTCTTTAACACTCCTCACATCCCTGAGGATGATGACGACCTGGATGAGGATGCTGTAAGTTTTGGTTCCTTGCTTGCTATTATATTGACAATAATTAGGATAAGCTTTCTCAATCTCTTTGGTGCATGTATGTACAGGTTGAGGAAATCCAGGATAGAATGGAACAGGACTACAATATTGGGTTGGTACCAATTTTATTGTGAATCCAGTATGATTGTTTTATTCCCTTTTTCCATTTTTGTGGATTGGAACAAGTTTGTGTTGGTATTGCTTTGTAGTACTGCTATTCGGGACAAAATAATTCCCCATGCTGTGTCATGGTTTACGGGGGAGGCTGTTGAGGATGACGAGTTAGATGTAGATGACGACGATGACGATGAAGATGAAGATGATGAAAACGAAGATGATGAGGATGATAATGATGGAAAAAAGGGCAGGAAAAAGGTATAATCATCTATAAGATTTTTGCCTCTTGCGTGTTCTTCTGTAATGTGTTTGAATAAAAAATAGAATTCCAAGTTTTTGAAGTTGCTAGTGTATTCTTCCCCTATTGCTTTTTTAATGTTATTGCTGTCATCCAGTGGACCTAAGGTGAGTTGATCCTGCAAGACAGAAAAAGTCTGATCTATGTATGAAGTTCAATTTTCATATATGATTTCCGTCGTATGTTCTTGAATTGCAGAAGGGTGGAGGGGCACGAACTGGGGAAACTCAGCAAGGCGAACACCCTCCTGAGTGCAAGCAGCAGTAGTATTAGTGTTTCAGACCGAACTGGGAGTGGAGGCTTGGCAGTGTGGTATCAGCAGCGTCCTTGGTGAAAATTTTGGCGCTTTTGGCTTTTTTTTTTCTCATTGTTCTGTGAATATCTCAGTAGTTCTATCATCTTTGTTTCATTTTCTTTTCTTCATCCTGTTAGAATGTCTATTTCGTTGCGTCCTACAATTTTGCATTGGGTTGCAAAAGATTGAATTTTAATTTTCCTTATTTTTCCAGACGCTTGGAATTCCATCGATGTATTTATTTCATTCGAGTTGCTTGTTACGTTGTATATTTTACATTTTAATTTAAATGTATCAGTTTCATTATCCCCCGTTCTATATTCTTTCTATATGGCGATAAAAAAGAAAATGAACCAATGTGCTTTGGGTCCGGAGTAATTTCGTTTTTATTTTTTATTTTTTTATAATGAGCTCTTGAGTTTGAGCTTGATTGCGGTAAATATATAAAAATAAAGAGGAGAATGCATATAATTTTGTTATTTCAAATATTGTTATTTCATTTTAGTTATGTATTTATATATTCCTATTGCTTATATTTTACTTGGATGTTCTTTTGCTTCCGGTATAAAGTTAATATTTGGCATGCATAAGCGATCACTAATTCTATATAGCATCGAATCATTTCTCTTTTGGTAAAACAAATCCAATAGATTCTTTTATTACATGTGAGCTAGAGACAGTAAAAGTAGGTAAAAAAAAGGATAGAAATTTATTTATATATTTAACAGCCAAAAAGTAACGAGTTATATGTGTTTGTCATGATAAAGTTAAAATTCCACTGATTCCATGCTTCTTTAATTACTTCTCCTATCTCCAATTCTCGAAGTTCTTTCTTTTCAATTAATAAGAGCCTTCTTCATGCTCCAAGCACTAAATTTTGTGATAGTCACACTTTCAGTTCCATTATTGAAAGCAAACAAGTGGGCAGCCTCATTTATAGCCAATTGTGGATAAACTCTTGCCAAGATGTAGCTCTTTCCTTCTCCACCAAAGCTCTCCACTACTGAATGATCAATCTCTGTGAAAAAATTGACAAAACCCAACTGACATCAACACAAAAGGCTAAGATGACTATAAGAGAAAATCAACATCAGAGCATGTTTGCAAAGAGTTATAAGAATTTGGAATCTATAGCCCAAAATGGTTTGAGAAGACTTTTGAGTTCTTGATGTATCCATTATTCAAAACTACTCTAAGCAACTAAATAAATGGTTATGGTGGATAGAAGGCACAACAAAAAGTCCTCCTTTAAAAACTATAATTACCCAATATAGGGTTTGAAAACTACAAGCATTTTGAATTGGTTGAAAGATATCAAAGAAAATATGCCCAAAACTGGATTAGAAAAAGAATTTTTAAGAGCAATATCCATTAGGTTATATAACTTTTTTATTTCCTCTTCATATGCATGTGAATAATTTATTAGCCATAGGCTTTTCTTTTTCTTTTTACTAGTGATATTAATGATTATAATTCAGGTGTACCCTCATAACAAACAAAGTAAAAGAACAAGTTGGCAAAATGAAAGTTAATATTAGCATTCTTTTTTTTTTTCCAGAACAATAGAATTTTCTAAAACAAATAGCCTTTTTTCCCTAAAACAATCTTTTGATTATAAACATGTTTGGTTAAAAACTTCTGGGTGGCCACATTTCTCAAAGATCCTACCATTCATGTAACTTTGCCATTTCAACCAAAGAAAGCTAAATATTGACCTTAGTGTATTAAGAGAAAAGAAAAATGTTTAGTTATACCATATTAAGTAATGACTTTCAATGTAATATTATTGAAATTACAAATTAAATCACAATTAGAATTCAATTAAAAGAAAAAAAAAAACATCATTGCATTGAACTCACCAAGGTCCTTAATGAAACTTGCTCAAGAACAGGGTCCACATCCACAAATGCACCATGAGTGGTCTTCTCATTAGTTGGGTTTAGCGAAGACCTGCAAAATGTCAAAGCACAAAAATATAAGAGGGTGAAGGACTTTTTGGAAGAATTGGTGGCTTAAGAAGTATAGAAAAATGATGTGTAAAGCACAAACCTGCTTTGGTCACTGCACATTAGCACCACATATTTATTTTGGCCTTGAGTATTCTAAAAAAGACTGATGTATACTCTTCCCTGCCTTTTGAAGCCAAAACTAGCAAACCAAATGGACCCAAACTACCTTTACTTGAGGCACCCTTTTGGCTGCAGAGCAATTGTGGGTTGGTCCAGCTTGGTTCTAGCACTTCTGCTTTGCCAAAATTTGATATCTTAAATGATATCTCCACATCTGCCTGTTAGACATTATTGTGATTAAGGCAATAGATTAGCATTAATAGTCTAACATAGTTCAGTAAGTCGGTGATAATTAGAAAAATCCAAATTGTCAACTACATAATAACTTGTGCTGCTGTAACACCCGAAATCTGAAGCACAGATTCTCCTTCAAGGACTTTGCTTGCCAGATTGATTGGGTTTGTACGAAGCATTTCAATTTCCTTAATAAGCCATTGAATTAGTTGCTTTCCTTATTTGTCAAGCCAAACAACTCTTGGAATTGTCTTTAAGAATCAATCCAAAAAATATAAGTCCAAATATATTATAGATCATTATGAGGTAGGTCAAGAATATATATTTATCATTAGATTGTATTTCGATTATATAATAATTATTTTAAATTAAATAATTGGTTTATAGATTATTACCTGAATTCCAGCCCAACCCTTCTTGATGCTATCTTCAACACTTGAAGATTCACTAACCCAACCCCACAAAATCCTTCTATTCTTAGCATTATCAAAGAATGATTTTGAAGCATAAAATTTCCCATAATCATATCTTAACCCTAAATCACCTTCTAGTGAAACATTATTAGGAGTAAAAATATCCTTGACATGATTATAATCTCCAATAGATTAATAATCATGTTGAGCAGCACTAAATTTAAGCACATACTTCACATCTGGCTGCCCTGAAATTGGCATATCAACCCCAACTTTGCCATCAACTTGAACAGCAAAAAAATCAGGGCACTCCCACATTCCAGTGCCATTAGCAGAATGTACAGGGTGTTTAGCCTTAACCCAGTGAACAAAATCTTTACTTCTGTAAAGAATTGCTAAACCCTTTTCATTAATTTTGCTTCCAATAATTACTTTCCATCTCCCATCAACACCAAGCCACTCTAAATGAATTGGGATCTATCTGGTTTTGGTCAGTAGGTGCCATTAATGGATATTTAGGAGATTTAATCCATTCTAAAAGGTAAGAGTCGGATGGGTTTTTGGGCATGGCCAAAATTTGAACTTGTTGGCCTTGAGTGTTGAGTCCAGTATAGAGCATAAATGGTATGCCATTTGGGAGAATTGTTGCTGAACCAGTCCAGGTACCATTGATATCAGATGGCTGAGTTGGGTATATGGCATTTTTATGTGGGATCCAATTAACAAGATCTTTTGATGTAGAGTGTCCCCACACAATGTTACCCCACTCAGGACCTTCAGGATTGTATTGGTAGAACAGGTGATAAATTCCCTTATAAATCATAGGCCCTGCAACAAGATTTTACTCATTAGCACAGTACCTGAGGAATTTGAATTATATTCACTATTTATTTTAACCAACACATGTTGCGCGCACACCAAGACGCGGCCAATGAAAGGGGGAAAACTTAATTCCCCTAAAACCTAAAACATGCATAGATCACTAGATTATTCAAATTAAATTGCAAAGGGCAGAATTGCGTATCTGACATCATCGTATATTGATGTTGAAGACGATTCTGGGATTTGTCGCCTTCCAGGGGATACACATTTTAGGTTATGCGGAAGTACCACTGAAGGAACGTAATGTTCTCTAAAATGTTATGTTCCCCGGAAGACCACGACCTCTTATTTATAACTGAATAAATTGATTAATTTCTATTTTGGTCCTTCAACAAAATAGAAATACTTAACGGTCTCTACACTTATAATCTTATTACGAGTAGAACACCTTAATAGTCAACAATCCTAATTTGATCAAAACTTTAATTTGACTATCTTAATTTGACTGCAATACACATTTAATATTTAAATATATTTAGCCCAAACTTATGATTAATTAGAGGATTAATTTTAATAATATAAAATTAATTCTAACAATCTCCCACTTGGGCTAACATATATTAAATATAAATGTATATACCTTAATGAGCTCATAAAAACAGTCATACTGAATGTGCCTCAAACAATCTCCTCCATTGATTATATTGATAAAGGACTGAAGGGTCAGTCGCCACATTCATCGTGACTCAAACCACCATCAATCATATTACCAATACTCTCAAATGACATAGATCAATAATAAGAGTGTAGCATGGAAACTACATGTAATGTGATCTAATCATGCCTGTTTCCAACTGGTCAATCTTAAGGGAGATCAAACATAAATATAATACAGAGTGTAAAACACATAATAAAATAAAAAAAAAATCATTTTTCTGCAGAAACTGAATGTACTTTATAAAATATATCCAATGTCAAAGAGAGCATACATAAAACTTAATGCAAACTTAATGAACAAACTCCCACTGAAACTAAATAGTCTCAAATAATGTGACACCCATATGAGCAGTGTGCTCATGAAAAACTTTCGGTATCACAGCCTTAGTGAGCGGATCCGCAATCATGGAGTTCGTTCCAATATGCTCTATGGATATCTGTCCACTCTGTACTCTCTCCCTCACAGCCAGAAACTTTATCCCAATGTGTCTCGATCGAGAAGAGCTTCTATTGTTGTTGGAGAATAAAACTGCTGAGTTATTATCACAGTATAACTTTAATGGCCTTTCAATGCCATTCACAATGCGCAGCCCTGTGACAAAGTTCCTCAGCCAGATTACCTGATTAGATGCCTCATAGCTTGCTACAAATTTTGCTTCCATGGTGGAGGTAGCTACTAGAGTTTGTTTCACACTCTTCCAAGAAATAGTACCACCAGCCAAGAGATATATGTAGCCTGAAGTGGATTTTCGACTGTCTTGGCATCCCGCAAAATCAGAATCAGTATACCCAATGATCTCAAGCTGATCTGATCTCCTGTATATGAGCATATGTCCCTTCGTTCTCTGAAGATATCTCAAGACTCTTTTGGTTGCTTTCCAATGATTCATTCCTGGATTGCTAAGATATCGCCCTAACATGTCAACTATGAATGAAATATCTGGACGAGTGCAAACTTGAGCATACATCAAACTCTCAACTGCTGACGCATAAGGAATCTTCTGCATCTCCTGAATCTCAAGTTCACCCTTTGGACACTGATCAAGACTGAATTTATCTCCTTTAGCAACTGGGGTATCAATTGGTCTACTGTTGTGCATACTAAATCTCTTGAGCACTTTCTCAATATAGCCCTTTTGTGATAATCCAAGAATAACTCGAGTACGGTCTCGATATATTTGAATCCCTAATACAAAAGAAGCTTCACCTAAATCTTTCATCTCAAAGTGTTTTGAAAGAAAGACTTTGGTCTCGTGCAGCAAGTCCTTACAGTTAGTAGCAAACAATATGTCATCCACATATAAGACCAAAAAGATAAACCTACTCCCACTGAACTTGTGATACACACAATCTTCCACAGCATTTGTCTCAAAATCGAAAGAAACAACTACTTCATGGAACTTGAAGTACCACTGACGAGAAGCCTGCTTGAGTCCATAAATGAATTTCTTTAATCTGCATACCAGTCGCTTTGGGTCTCCATACACAAAGTTTTCTGGCTGCACCATATAGATGGTTTCATCAATGTCTCTATTGAGAAACGCAGTCTTCACATCCATTTGATATAACTCAAGATCAAAATGTGCAACTAGAGCCATGATTGTCCTAAAAGAGTCCTTCGATGATACCGGAGAGAAGTTCTCTTTATAGTCAATCCCTTCTTTCTGAGTGAAGCCTTTAGCTACAAGATGAGCCTTATATCTTTCCACATTACTATTAGAATCCCTCTTGGTCTTAAATATCCATTTGCAACCAATAGGTTTCTTTCCTTCAGGTAACGGGATAAGATCCCAAACTTGATTGTCTTGCATTGACTTAAATTATTCACCCATTGCCTCAATCCACTTCTGAGAGTTGGAATCCTGCATGGCATGATGAAAGCTGATAGGATCATCTTCTACCATGTCTACAGTGTCCTCGTGTTCCTGAAGATATACTACATAGTCATCCGGAATAGCATTTCTTCTCTCTCTAGTGGACCTCCTTAAAGGCACAGGTTCTGGCTCAAATTCTTGAGGTTGTTGAGCTTGTACTTGAGGAAGAATGACTTTTTAAAATTGAATTATCAGAAGTTGGAGGACCTGTTTGCAATATTTAAAAATATATTTTATTTTCGTCCTGTGACTCCTCTATGTTTTGTTCCCTACTTTATGTCTATAGCCCAATTTCACGAAACTGTTCTTCGAAGAACAGTTTCAAAACAGAATTTTTTTTAATCTTTAATTAATTAATTTACATAATTAATCAACCAAAAATTAATTAATTCCAGAAAAAATCACAAACATAAATTCAAGTCCAAAAATTTGATTTTTCCAGAATCAATTAAATAATCACAGTAATTTAATCCAAAAACAAATCAAACCAAAATTGATTTCAGATTACTAAATTCGATTCCAAATTAATTCTAAAAAATTACAATCACCGAATTAATTTTCTAGAATCAAAACAATAATCAATACTGCAATTTAATCGGAAAATCTAGTAACCTAGCACAGGGCTCTGATACCATTTGAAAGGGGGGAAACTTAATTCCCCTAAAACCTAAAACATGCATAGATCACTAGATTATTTAAATTAAATTGCAAAGGGCAGAATTGCGTACCTGACATCATCGTATATTGATGTTGAAGACGATTCTGGGATTTGTTGCCTTCCAGGGGATACACACTTTAGGTTATGCGGAAGCACTACTGAAGGAACGTAATGTTCTCTAAAATATTATGTTCTCCCGGAGACCACGACCCCCTTATTTATAACTGAATAAATTGATTAATTTCTATTTTGGTCCTTCAACAAAATAGAAATACTTAACGGTCTCTACACTTATAATCCTATTACGAGTAGAACACCTTAATAGTCAACAATCCTAATTTGATCAAAACTTTAATTTGACTATCTTAATTTGACTGCAATACACATTTAATATTTAAATATATTTAGCCCAAACTTATGATTAATTAGATGATTAATTTTAATAATATAAAATTAATTCTATCAGCCAAAACTAATGATAAATAGAAAATTTTTAAAATAATAAATTTAAAATCGATTTCATTTTTTTAAATATATTAACATATTATTTATTTTAATAGAATTAAAGAGAAATAAAAATAAATAAAATAAAATTTCTCTTAGTTTCTTTTGTTTTAATGTTTAATTGAGAAGAGAAATATAATTTTACTAGAAAAATAATTTTATTTAAATGATTAAAATAATTTCACACCTAAATAGTAAAAAATGAAAAAAATAAGAGAAAAAATATTGTATCATATAAAATACTATTTATATTCTTATTTTATTTTTATATTAATTTAATGGATAAAAATAAAGTTATAAAAATATATTTTACAGATTTATTTATTTATTTAAATTATAAAAGAAAAATCTCATTTTTCTCATTATTCAATTATAGTTATCAAACACATTAAAGCAAATTTAATTTCTTTTCTTTTCTTTTTCACCCATTTCCTACGTTGATGTAAATTTCATTTCTCCAGTATAAATTAGTAACCAAATCCCAAATCTTGAATTTCTGAAATTTTTTTAAATATATATATATTTCTTGTGTTAAATGATTTTTCTTAATTCAAGATAAAAAAAATATTAAAAAAAGAACTCAAGTTGAAGATACTGAAGAAAAATTAGCATAACGAAACTCACCATTTGGATCCGAGTAGACCACCGTTTATGTCCATTTCAGAAACACAGCGAAACAAGTCAAAATGACAAAAAACAAAAGAACAAAAATGTCAGAAAGCAATACTAAAAAGAAACAGAAATTAGAAAGATGAAAACTACAAGTTATTTTCCAAGAAAAGGAAAAAAAGTTAGAACCATTCATCCAATTCTTTGGAGGCTGAAAGTTATAACCAGTTCTGTAAGGTTGAGCAATAAAAAGCTTCAAGGTTATGAACTCCATAGTCTAGAAGGAGAACAAAGAAGAAGATGAAGAGCCTTAAAGAATAGATGGCCATTATGTTGGTCAAAGTTGTCAAGCTTGATTGGCCAACAACTAAAAAAATATTTGGTTGTCAAATTTGGTTGGCCAATAACTAAAGACATTAAAAAATGGCTGGCCAACAACCAAGAAAATTTAAACATTTTTTCATCTATAAATAGAGCACCCAGTTGGTTCTTCATATAAAAAAATAAAAAAAGAAAGAAAGCTTAGAAAGAAAAGCTTTAGTGAGGAAAAATTGAGAGAAATTTTCTTGAGTTACGAGTGTTGTATAATTTCTCTTTTAAATAAAAGATCTGCAACAGGTCTGAAGAAGTAGATAAATTTGGCCGAACTCTGTTATCAAATTTTGTATATGTTATTTTGCACTACCACTAATCTGGTTCATAGAAAATTTTTGTATTTTTCTTAACAACCGGTATTAGAGTTGTTAGTTGTGAATTCTGTTAATTTTCTATAAGGTTACTATTATATGAATAGTGAATTTTATAAATAGTAAAATTTTATATCTGTCTGAAGACAGAGGTGTTTTAATACACTGCGGTTCGCAAGAATTGTCAAAAACGATCCAGAAAAGGTTAGATTCAAGTGGGAATTATGGCTGCATATGAAGAAAATCTGAAAATTAAAAATTTTGATGGTGCAGACTTCGGCTTTTGGAAGATGCAGATCAAAGATTATCTGTATAAGAAAAATCTTTATCAACCTCTCTCTGATAAGAAGCCAAATGATATGAAGAAAGAAGATTTAAAACTTTTAGATATACAGGCTCTTGGAGTTATCCGATTTACGCTATCCTCTAATGTTGCTTTCAACATAGCAAAAGAAAAGATCACAACAGGACTTATGAAGACTCTGTCCAATATGTATGAGAAGCCATCAGTCTCTAACAAAGTTCACTTGATGAGGCGGTTATTTATTTTGCGAATGATGAAAGGCACATCGATAGCTCAATACAGTCACAACGTAGTTGAATTCAGTTAGGATCGAATTTGATGAAGAAATATGAGCATTAATACTTTTGTTTTCTCTACCAAAAAGTTGGAATGCTATTGTCACGACTATGAGTAGCTCATCGAAAAGCAATAAGTTAAAATTTGATGATGTTCGTGTTCTAGTTCTCAGTGAAGAGATTCGACGGAGAGAGTCGGGTGAATCATCAATCTCTTCAGTTTTGCATACAGAGTCAAGAAGAAGAAATTTAACCAGAGAAAATGGGCGCGACAAATATCATAGTAGATCAAAGGACAGGAGGTCCAAATATAAAAATCTCAATAATTCTCATAGCTCAAAGACTGTCGAGTATTGAAATTGTGGTAAGACTGTGCACAATAAAAATCAGTACAAGAGTACATCAAAAGACCAAGAGGTGAAGGTAGAGGCAATATTACTTCCACCTCAAGAAAAGATGCATTGATATGTTCTTTGGAGAGCAAAGAAGAGTCTTAGGTATTAAACTCTGGAGCATCATTTCATACCACTTTGCAAAAGAAATTCTTCGAGATATATGTCCCTGAAAATTTTAGAAAGATATATCTTGGTAATGATCAACCTTGTGATATTATTAGTAAAGGTGTAGTGAAGATTAAGTTGAATGGATCTATTTGGGAGTTGAATGATATCAAGCATATTCCCGACTTGAGAAAGAACTTAATCTCAGTAGGATAGTTGGTTAGTGAAGGCTATACTACAATCTTTCATGGTGATGATTGAAAGATTTCAAAGGGCACAATGACTATTGCTCGGGGTAAAAAAAGTGGTACTATTTACATGACAGCAGGAGCATGCTGTTCAATTGCAGCAGAAAAATGAAAATTTGAATTTGTGACACAAGAGACTTAGCCACATGAGTGAGAAAGAAATAAAAATTATGCACTCAAAGAAAAAATTTTCAGGTCTACAGTCATTTGACATAGACATGTGCAAAGATTGCATATTTGGAAAATAGAAGAAGGTCAACTTTCAGACAAGTGGTAGAACCTCAAAGAAGGAAAGACTAAAGCTCATTCACTCTGATGTTTGGGGACCAACAATAACTTCATCCATTGGCGAAAAATAATATTTTATGACTTTCATTGATGATCACGCTCGGAAAGTATGAGTTTATTTTCTAAAGCATAAATCTGAAGTGTTTGAGACTTTCAAAAGATAGAAAACTATGGTAGAAAATGAGACATGTTTGAAGATTAAAAAGCTCATAATTGACAATAAAGATGAATATGAAGACGTCATATTCAAGAAGTTCTGCTATGAGCACGGGATCAGAATGGAGAGAACCGTGCCGAATACGCCTTAATATAATGGTGTAGCTAAGCGTATCAACCGAACGTTGACAGAAAGAGCCAGAAGCATTCATATATAGTCAGGTCTACCGAAATAGTTCTGGGCAGAAGCAATCAACACAACAACTTATTTGATTAGCCGAGGACCATCGGTTCCATTGGAGCATAAAATACAAGAAGAGGTATGGGGTGAAAAAGAGATAAGACTATCACATCTAAAATTTTTTTGTTGTGTAGCTTATGTGCATCTTAGCGATCAAGGCAAAAACAAGCTTGATCACAAATCTAAGAAATGTACCTTCATCGGCTATGGCGAGGATGAGTTTGGCTATCACATTTGGGATGACAAAAATAAAAAGATGATTCGCAGCAGAGATGTGATTTTCAATGAAAAAATGATATACAAGGGCATGCATAAAACTGACGCTGGCGACACAGTATAGAGTGAGCTAGTATTTGCAGATGTAAATGATGTCCTAGATAGTTCGGTGATGGAGCCGATTGTAACAAGTCCTCAGCAAGAAAAACTTGCTGGACAAAGTAGTGAGCAGCAGTCCGTTACACCCCAGCCTCCTACTCCAGCTCATGTATTAAGAAGGTCTTTTCGACCTCATGTGCCTAACAGGAGATACATGAACTATTTACTGTTGACTGATGGAGGGAGCCTGAATGCTATGATGAAGTTTGTCAGACAAGAGATGCTAGCAAGTGGGAGCTTGCCATGGAAGACAAGATGGAGTCTCTGATCTCTAACCAGACATGGGAACTAGCTGAGTTACCCATAGGGAAGAAGACACTTCACAACAAATTGGTGTATCGAGTAAAAGATGAGCATGATGGTTCTAAAAGATACAAAGCCCGATTAGTTGTCAATGGATTCCAGCAGAAGGAAGGAATTGACTACACAGATATTTTTGCTCCTGTTGTGAAGCTCAATACTATCACATTAGTGTTGAGTATTGTTGCTATTGAAGATCTTCATTTTGAACAATTAGACGTGAAGACTGTATTTCTTTATGGAGATTTTGAAGAAGAGATATATATGCACCAGCCAGAAGGTTTTTAAGAAAAAGAAAAGGAAAACATGGTATGCAGACTTAAGAAGAGTTTGTATGGACCGAAATAAGCTCTAAGACAGTGGTAAAGAAATTTTGATGGCTTCATGCATAATGAAGAATTCTAGAGGTGCAATGCCAACCACTGTTGCTACTTCAAGAGATATAGCTCTAGTTATATTATTTTACTATTTATGTCGATGATATGTTAGTAGCATGTTTAGATATGGAGGATATCAAAAGGTTGAAGTATCAATTATCAAAGAAATTTGACATGAAAGACTTAGATCCAGTAAATAAGATTCTTGGAATGCAAATCACAAGAGATAAGCAGAAAAGACTTTTGCAGTTATCTTAGGTAGAGTACATCAATCGTATTTTGCAGATATTCAACATGGGTGACGTCAAGCCAATTAGAACACCCTTGATTAGTCACTTTCGTCTATCTAAGGATCAATTCCCTCAGACGGAGGAAGAGAGAAAACTCATGGCTAAGATTTCTTATGCTTCAGCCATTGGAAGCTTGATGTACGCAATGGTCTGTATAAGACCAGACATTAGCTATGCAGTGGGAGTTGTGAGCAGATTTATGTCAAATTCTGGGAAAGCTCATTGAAAAGCTGTAAAAATAGATTTTGAGATATTTAAGGGGCACAACAGAAAATTATTTATACTTTGGTAAAGGAGAGTTAAAAGTATAAGGCTACATAGATGCAGACTTTAGAGATGAAGTCGATCACCGAAAAAGTACCACCGGTTATATATTTAATGTTGAAAATATAGTTATTAGTTGGATGTCGAAGTTACAAAAGATTATTACTCTATCCATTACAGAAGCTAAATATGTAGCAGTGACTAAAGCCAGTAAAGAGATGATATGTCTTCAAGATTTGTTAACTGAGCTGAGATTCAAACAGGAGAAGAATATCTTGCATAGTGATAGTCAAAATGCAATACACTTGGCAAAGAATTCATCATTTTATTCTAGAACTAAGCATATTGAACTTCGTTATCACTTTATCATATCTTTATTAGAAGATGATGTGTTAATATTGAAAAAGATCTAAGACAACAAGAATTCAGCGGATATGTTAACAAAGGTAGTGACTATCGATAAACTAAAGTTGTGTTCAACTTCAGTTGGCTTGTTAGAGTAACAAGACCAGAAAGATTGCTGCAGAGGTGTGAAGACATATTGAAATCAGTCTTCAAATGGGAGACTGTTGGTCAAAGTTGTCAAGCTTGGTTGGCCAACAATTAAAGAAATATTTGGTTGTCAAATTTGATTGGCCAACAACCAAAGACATTAAAGAATGGTTGGCCAACAACCAAGAAATTTTAGGCACTTTTTCATCTATAAATAGAGCAACCAATTAGTTCTTCATATAAAAAAATTAAAAAAGGAAGAAAGCTTAAAAAGAAAAGTTTTAGTGAGGAAAAATTGAGAGAAATTATTCTCGAGTTATGAGTGTTGTATAATTTCTCTCTTAAATAAAAAATCTGCAGCATGTCCGAAGACGCAGGCAAATTTGATCAAACTCCGTTATCAAATTTTGTGTATGTTATTTTGCATTACCACTAATCTGGTTCATTATTTTTCTTAACACATTATTCTTGGTTTTCGTTTAATGTGTGACTTGTGAGACAACAACAAAGGACAAAGCCATAACTTCAGGAAAATAGGGCAAAATTTCTCTTCAAAATTTTAGCTTTGCTCTTAATTTTCCACTCTTAGTTTTGTTTTAATATTTATTATATCTTTCATAAATTTGTTAATTTATTAATAAGTCATTTTCATTCATTCATTAATATATGCAACCATTATTTTATAAATTTGTTAATTTATTAATAAGTTATTTTCATTTACCAAAAAATAAATTAATCAAATAAAATATTAATATAAACATATACAAACTCTTAATTTTACTTAATGATATATAATAAAAATAAAGAGAAAAAAATGCTGAATTATGAGTATAATTTTTTAAATGAAGTAAAAATCATCACACAATATTAGAAGTAAAAAATAATAAAATCAAAAATAAAAAGTAAAGAAAAGAAATTTAAAAAAATCTAATTTTGTTTTTTCTTAATTTTTCTTCTTTTTTATAATATTTTTAATTTCTTCTTAACTCTTTTAGTTAATTAAATGAGTTCAAATTAATTTAATTAAAGAATTTATCCCTTTTATTAATTTCTTGTTTTTTCCTTTTTTGCATTTGAAAAATATTAATTTTTTTGTCATTTTATTACAAGATAAACATATTTACTTTGAAAAAAATAATTTATAGGAATTTATTTTTCTTTAGCTTCTTGCATAATTAAGCTAAAGAATAAAGGGGCAATTTAAAATTTTTAAGAACAATTAAAATTCTAAAAAATTTAATAAATCTATATATATATAAGGAAAGAAGTTTTACATAATATTAAGTTAAGTGTCATAATAATAAATTGCCACTTGGTTTAATTTAAGATAAAATTAGAATTAATTTAAGACAAATCTTATAAAAGATAAACTTTATTTTTATCTAAATATTTAATTCTTTGTTCTTAAAACTTTTAAAATTACTGATTAGTTTATTAATTTGGAAAATCTTAAAATTATTCAAAATAACAAAAAAAAAAATTCCCTTGATTAGTGTTTTACATTTTAAAATTAAAAAAAAAAATTCTTGTCAATGAGTATTTTTTATCTAATTAGTTAAAGAATTTAAATAAAAATTAACAATATAAGCATATGACAACAAAAATTCCTTGATTAGTCTTTTACATTATAAATTTTTTTAAAAAAATAATAATGAGTGAGTATTTTCTATCTAATCAGAATTTTAAATTTAAAAGAATTTAAATAAGAGTTAAAAATATAAGCATATGACAACAAAAAATTTCTTAATTAGTGTTTTACGTTTTAAAATTAAAAAAAAAATTCTTATTAGAAAGATTTTTTATCTAATCAGAATTTTAAATTAAAAAAAAACAAAATTATACACTTAAATATAATTTAAGACAAAAAGAAATATTAAAATATTATACACTTATATATTATTGGACACTTAAATATTATTATACACTTGCCAACTATATATCGGATGCTTCTAATCTTATTAAAAATTACTAATATAAATATTAATAATTATAAAGTTAAATATAATTTTTATATAGATATTATCATATAATTTAAATTAATTAAAGAAGATCTTTTTATTTTGAAGTGATAAAGAAAATATCAAATGGATCGATGAATATTTTAAACTTTTTGAATTTTTTAAATTAAAAAATTCAACTAAATGATTGTTGGTCAAAGTTAAAAAAAAATGGTTAAAAATAAATCTGTAATGTGATTTGAGAATAAATTACGTAGATATATTTTATGTATTGGGTTTTCTTTAAATTAAAAAAATGGGAAGCATCCATGAAATTTGAAACCTTCTGTCCCCATTTCTAAGTATAAAATGAAGAAGATCCTTCTTCCATACATGAGACTGGTTCTTTGTTTAATAAATAATAAAAAATGGCAGAACCCATCAATTACTCAATGACAGGAGAGGTTTTATTTATTTATTTATGTTCTTTGGCATCAACACTTTCCGGTGATCATCAACTAACTAAAAATTATATAACGGTCATTCCAATTAGACTTATATAATTTTATATGGATTTTTTCATGACTCGTATTAATATTTTAATTAGATGGATTAGAGGAATCGTCTATATTTGTAATTTTTTTATTATTTGACAATTTTTTTAATATTTCTTTTTTCTTTTTTCTTTTCAACAAATATAAAAAAATTAGCCCTTTTTTTTATTCTTTTGAAAAATATTTTGACATTATAGACAAAGAAAAGTTCAAAATCAACTTAAGATATAATAATCATGCCATCCTATTCAAAATTTTCATTTTTCTAGTGATGTACTTTGTTTACTTATATATATACGAAAAATTATATTAAATATCATTTTTTTTATTTTTTTAAATATTCTGTTGTTTTTGTATATTTTAATATACTAAAAATATACTAAATATATATTTCTTAAATGAATTATATATAAATACTAAATATAAGTTGAAAATTTGAGTATTTTAAAAATTGCGTTATGAAAATGTTTATTGTAGCATTATGTTAAGTATCTATGAAAATGTTTTGGTTATTGATATTTTAAAAAAAATGCACACTTGGAAGCATTACTAGCCAGGTGCACCATCACTGAAATTTTTGTTATTACAAAGAATATATATATCTATTTAATGTGGAATTTCTTATTTAGGATTTTGTTTCACTTTCAGACATGAATATATAGCAGAAGCTCCATTACTGTAATAATTGCGTTCACCTATTTCCAAATCCACTCTTTAAATAATGGCATGTGAATATTGCTGCTCATCACACTCTATAATCTGTCCATAATCATGCCAAAATGTATGGTCTAACAATTCAGCTTGATAGTACCAAATATACCAATATATAATTTGTATTTATTTTCGTAACACTATTCTACATTTATCTACCTCTTTTATTCATAATAATAATAATGATAATAATAAATTAATTATTTGGTTGTTAATAAATTGAATATATATGTATATATTATCTGGACATTAAGAAATTTAACTGAAAATGCCCTTTAATTAGTAGCCCAATTATGGAATTACATGTATATAAACAGAGTCAACTTCAATTGAAAAACTAATTAAGGTTTATCAACTTTAATTTAACAAAATATAGTTAAGACATTGTGAGAGATATTTCTATAACCTTTTTAATTCTTAATTAATTCTTGTACATTATTGGCTAATAAAAAAATTAAAAATCCATTGGATTCTTTTATTATAACTTACCTAGAGATCTAGGCAGTATAATTAAATGGAAAAATAATATTATATATATATATAATATATTGAGTTAAAATAATGCAAAGTTAATGCATATATTTCTCATGATATTTCTTACATCTCCAATTCTCTAACTCTATATATTTTTTTCTTTTCAATTGATAAGAGCCTTCTTCATGCTCCAAGCATTAAATCTTGTAATAGTCACACTCTGAGTTCCATTATTGAACGCAAACAAGTGGGCAGCCTCATTTATAGCCAATTGGGGGTAGACTCTTGCCAAGATGCAGCTCTTTCCTTCTCCACCAAAGCTCTCCACTACAGAATGGTCAATCTGTGTAAAACAGGACAAAAACCAAGTGACATCAACACAAAAAGCTAATATGACTAAAAGAGAAAATCAAAATCATGATAGCCTTAAAGAATGTAAACACAGCATTTAAAGAATTTAGGAAACTATATATTTATTCTAAAATAGTTTGAGAAGAATCTTGAATTCTTGATGTATTGATTTCATGAAATTATTATAAGCAACTAGATAAGTGGACATATGGCACCCAACAAAAAAAATATAATTACCCAATATAAAATTTGAAAGTTTCGGCTTATCATAAAGAGATAAAGATAATGAGATAATGGATGTTAAAGCTGAAAAGTGAATATGTTTGGTTATGAAAATAATCAATTGGTCCGAACTCGTTATGATTGACTCATATTACACGAACATGAACCTGTCCCCTTCCTACTTATTTTAAAAAGTATTTTTTACTTTTTTAAAAAAAATTAGTATGTAAGAATCTTTATTTTTTCTGAGTGTAGGTGGATGTCATAGCTTAAAAATTAGAAAACTAATAATAATAGAAAAAGAAGTAAATGAAAAAAGTGATTGGAATAAATATTTGGTTTAAAAAAATACAAGTAAAGAAGAAAAATGAAGTTCATCTTAGTAGTTTTAGAGATTGGAAGTGAAAATTATTGTAGAATGTAGATAGGGGTGTTGTTTAAAAATGTTAGTTCCTCTCTTTCCCACATGAAATAACATCAATTATAATATTACTAAACATAAAGATGAAGAACAGCAGGCCGTGATATTAACTCTTATAAACAAAATTTAAAAAACTAAGAAAAAAAAAAGACTACATTTGAAAACCTTTTTTTTCCCGAAATTTTATTGAGAAAATTATACTCCTTATATTTTTCAAAAAAATTTTATAAGGATTTTTTTTATCATTTTATAAAAGTGTATAATAATAAACTTATAAAAATTATTATATGTATAATAAATTTTATATATATTATACATAACTGGTACATATAAAAATTAATCTGTTAAATTTAGTAATATTTTTTAAACTAATAAATTTATAATATTATCAATCAAAATCATGGTAGCCTTAAACATGTAAACACAACATTCAAAGAATTTAAGAAACACTATAGTCTAAGTAGTTTGAGAAGAATCTTGAATTCTTGATGTATTGATTTCATGAGACTAATAATAAGCAACTAAATAAATGGACATATGGCACCCAACAAAAAGAACTTCTTTAAAAACTATAATTACCCAATATAGCATTTGAAAGCTACAATCACTTTTGCATTGGTTGAAAAAGATATATGCTAAGGAAAATATGCCTTAATTTGGGTACAAAAAGCAAATGGTCTGTGAACTAAAGGCATGCTTATTAGATCTATGTATAACTTTTTGGTTCCCTCTCCACATTCATGTGAATCATTTATTTTATTAACTCTAGGCTTTTCTTGTTCTTATTATTCTTTACTTTTTTTTGACCTTTTAATGTCAATAATTAGAAAAATTATATGCTACAACTGTTGTAGTATTAAATGCCTGTAAGAATTTCATTGGTCTGTTGTACACATTTAATGCTACAATAGTTGTAACATATAATTTTTTCAATGATTACAATTCAAATATATTCTTGCTCAATTTAACCCAAACTTAATTCTAAATTAATTGAAATATGATATACAAATTTTATTTTTTCATTCAAAACTATTATGAATTATATTTTCAAAAAGATATGGGGTTATAAAATTATTCAGTTTATATATATTCTTATAAAAAAGAAAATAAAAGAATAAGAGGAAAAAAGTAAAACTGATGTAACTTAGTATAATTTTCCTAAAACAATCTTTCAATGATAGACATGTTGGTTTAGAAATTTGGGTGGCAATATTTTCAAAGATCCCACCATTGACGTGGGTTTGCCATGTCATCAAAAGAAAGCTAAATATTGACTTTAAAAATGTACTAAAAAGAGAACTAAAAAGATAATATGTTCCAAACATGTGGTATTAAAATTATGAATTCTAGAATTATATCTAAAACTATAAAATCTCGAGTTAAAATCTAAGTCAAAATTGAACTCACCAAGGTCCTTAGTGAAACCTGTTCATGAACAGGGTCAACATCCACGAAAGCACCATAAGTGGTCTTATCATTAGTTGGGTTAAGTGATGACCTACAAATATGAAAGTAAAAAAGGCGCAAAACAAGAGAGTTAAGGAACTTTTAGAATTTGGGTAAGATTTGGTGTGCTTAATCAAGAATTATAGGATAAGAGAGAGGAGCTGACCTGCTTTGGTCACTGCACATTAGCACCGCATATTTGTTTTGGCCTTTGAATATTCTAAAAAAGACTGATGTATACTCTTCTCTGCCTTTTGAAGCCAAAACTAGCAACCCAAATGGACCTAAACCACCTTTAGTTGAGGCACCCTTTTGGCTACACAGCAATTGTGGGTTGTTCCAGCTTGGGTCTAGCACTTCTGCTTTGTCAAAATTTGATACCTTAAATGATATCTCCACATCTGCCTGTTAGGCATTGTAATTAGAGGCAACTAGCATCAATATTCTAATATAGTTTGATTAGTTTATTAATTAATGATGATTAGAAAAAACCCAAATTCTCAATTGTAATAATAACTTACTTGTGCTGCTGTAACTCCCGAAATTTGAAGCACGGATCCTCCCTTGAGGACTTTGCTAGACAAATTGATTGGATTTGTACGAAGCATTTCAATTTCTTTAATAGGCCATTGAATTAGTTGCTTTCCTGATTTGTCAAGCAAAACAACTCTTGGAATTGCCTGCAAGAATCAATCCAAAAATGAAGTTTAAATTGATATTACTGCAAGAACAAATTAATTAACATTAATTAATTAAACAAGTTGATTATTATTGATTATTACCTGAATTCCAGCCCAACCTTTCTTGACATCATCTTCAACACTTGAAGATTCATTAACCCAACCCCACAAAATCCTTCTGTTCTCAGCACTATCAAAGAAAGTTTTTGAAGCATAAAATTTCCCATAATCATATCTTAACCCTGAATCCCCTTCTACTGATCCTTTATTAGGAGTATAAACATCCTTAACATGATCATAATCTCCAATAGTGTAATAATCATGTTTAGTATCATCTAAACTCACTTTAAGCACATACTTAACTTTTGGCCTTGAAATTGACAAATCAAAATCAACCCCAACCTTGCTATCAACTCGAACAGGAAAATAATCAGGGCACTCCCACATTCCAGTGCCCTTAGCAGAATGTAAAGGGTGTTTAGCCTTAATCCAATGAACAAAATCTTTACTTCTATAAAGAATTGCTAACCCTTTTCTATGAATTTTGCTTCCAACAATTACTTTCCATCTCCCATCAACACCAAGCCAAGCCGTAGTTGGGTCTCTAAATGAACTAGAATTGATCTGGTTTTGAATAGAAGGTGCCATTAGTGGATTTTTAGTAGACTTAACCCATTCTAAAAGATAAGGGTCAGATGGGTTTTTGGGCATGGCCAAGTTTTGAACTTGTTGGCCAAGAGTGTTGATTCCAGTATAGAGGATAGCTGGTATGCCATTTCTGAGAAATGTAGCTGAACCAGACCAGGTGCCATTGATATCAGATGGTTGAGATGGGTAAATCCCATATTTATGTGGTGTCCAATTAACAAGATCTCTTGATGTAGAGTGGGCCCATACAATGTTACCCCACACAGCTCCTTTAGGATTGTATTGGTAGAACAGGTGATAAATTCCCTTGTAAATCATAATCCCTGCAAACAAGATTTTATCTATTAAGACAGCGTCTGAGGAATCTGTATTTACTATATTCAACTTACATAAGCTGTCAAATCTTTTTTTTTATTACAAAACAAATCTCGAGATTCGAATTTTTTAGTTTCACATATAATTTTTTAAAATTATATATACAGTATTTTATTTAATAAAGTAGTGATTTTTATTAATAATAAGATGAGATATTAAAGAAAAATATCGAAGCAAGAACTGCAAGTTGATATTAAAAACAAAAATATCATATTCAAACAAAACAAAAGCATTTATAAACTCACCATTTGGATCTGAGCACCCCATTTGTGTCCATTTCAAAACATAGAAGAAAAGTCAAATGACAAAAACAAGAAGCAAAAACAAAGAAAAATGTTAATACAGAGGAATATACAAATACAAAAAAAAAACAAGAAAGATGAAAACTTAGAATATTGAAAACAAATTAAATGTTTCCCAAGAAAATTAAGAAAGAGAAATGGAGAATATATATTAGTATGTTATATTACCATTCATCCAATTCTTTGGTGGTTGAAAATGATAACCAGTTCTATAAGGTTGGCTACTACTTGTTTTAATAGAATCTGAAGATTCAAGACTTTGAAGGGTTTGGTAAAGATGGTGAGATGCTTCAAGCTCATAAACTCCATAGCCAAGAAGGAGAACAAAGAAGAAGAAGGAGAGCATTACAGAAGAAAGAATGGCCATGGTTGCTTGTTAGTTAGGAGCGAGTAGTTATGAGAAAGGCTAGTCCAGAACTTGAAGGAATTTATAAGAGAGTTTGGTGGCAAAAAGGAAAATCTGAAAAGTAATATTTGTTGTGATTCACAATTTGCAATACTTGGGCCACATGAACCTGCAGAAAAGTATACATATGTTTATATCATATTAGAAAAACTTCAGAAAGTATTGTGAGAATATTTATTTGATGCATAAGGATTTAAACTATAATTTAATATAAAAAAATAAAATTTTTCTTTTATATAATTATTTTATCTAAAAATAATTAATCTACATAAATTTAAATTATTTTGCAACATTTGAATTAATTGTGAGATTCTATATGCTAATAAAATAAATTTAATAATAATCTTATTACTTTAATTTACTTGTAAATTATAATTACTTTATGGTTTATAAGAAAATTAATTTATTTTTCTTTATGAGAATAATATTTTAAGAAATAATTTATGAGAATACATACTTTTAAATTCATCTCCACGATAAAACTTTACATGCATAAATTGAATTTATTTAAAGAATAAATTTAATATGTATTAATATATAAGTTAATCGGAATGTATTTTGATTAATCGATAATTAAAGAGAGTGAGAGAGAGAGAGAGAGAAATGTGGAAGCATTCATGAAATTTAATGTACCTTCTGTAGTCAAAGTCAACGCTTTATAATATTTTAAAATTAACACCGTCTATTTTTTATTTTATTTATATAAAAAAAAAATCAAAAAGTGATATTATTTTTCTAATTAGTAGAAGGGGTAATTATTACACCTGTTGATTTTAAGTACGACACGTGGTAATTAATTTATTTTTCTATTTATTTTTCTTTTTTATTACAAACATACGAAAAGAAACACTTTATGTTTTGAAAAAAAAAAAAAACTGTGGATGAAGAAAGCACCATCAAAATCGAATGTGATATGATACTAATAATAAAAATTTTGCATCTCTTTGAAATGACAGGATTTATTTATAATAAGTGAATCTTGTTTTTATAGAATAATAAATGTGACGCAATATATAAATTTTTTAAGGATTTATATTTTTTATTTTATCATTTTTTGAGTTTTACATTTAATATGATATATTTATTTAAATAATTTTATAAGTTTATAAATTTAATTTATAAGCTAAAAAAATAAGTTGAAGATATTAATTTATTATTTTAATACTGATAAACACTTAATTTATAAGTTAATTTGACCAAATAATTTATTATATTATTTTTATTTATTTAATAAATAATTTTAATAACATAACTTTATAAATCTTTATTTATTTTAATAATAAATATACTTATAAGCTCTTTTATAATAAACATATTAGACATTTATCAATCAATTATAAATATTCAAAATAAATACATAATTATTTAAATATTTATATACCTATAATAATTTTTATAAAAATAGGCCAATTCCAAACACCCTTTTAGAAAAGTTAATCCCAAAAATTAAGGATGTAAGCTTTTAAAGATAAAAATCTCTTTTCTAAAAAAAAAAAAGAAAGATAAAATCTCTAATAACTATAGATTTTTTAATTATGTTCTAACTAGATAAGGCTTTCTCTAAAGAGAATTAGTTCAATTATACTTTTGCTTCTATATTCTCTCTAATCTTATTCATATCAAACCCTACATAAACTTCTTTTTGACCTTTTTGAATTGTAATAAAAATACTGCAGGAGAAGTAAACTATTATTTTAAACAAAATTTTGAAAAATAATTTATAAATAAGTTGAGTGATAGAACTTAATTTGTGACTTGTAATAATTAATCACTAATTTCTTCTTTTGAAAAGCAAATTATGAAGAAGAGAATTGGATAAGATATAAAGGAATGAAGGGTGAAGTTAGGTGGAAAGTCAAACATTAAGGCTACTCAATTCATCATCAAAATGTATACTATAGCCTATAGATCAAAATAAGAAAATGTAGAAAAAATCCCTTAATTTTCATAATAAGCTATCAATAATTTTTTTTATATTCTAATAAATTATTTTTTAGCATTCTTTTTCTTTTTGGATAATAAATTATATTCGGTGGAAGAGTTTTTTTTTTATTATTATTTTCTTAAGGATGCTTTTTCTACTTATGTAATTGATTTGGCTTGAGCAATGAATTTGATTATAAAAATAGAATTATTTTTATTTTTAGTGATTCATTTAAACTCATAAATTATTGAAAAAGATTTTACGAGATCCATAAGCTAGTCTTTTTTTTTTGTTTTCTAAATAAAATATTATTATATGGACAAAAATAAAATAAAATAAAAATGTTAGAATGAAAACAAAAAACTCATAAGATTAAAAAATAAAATTAATATCTTTGAAAAACAAAAACACTAGTATTAAAAATAAAAAAAATAAAAAGCAGCTGTTGACATTTTTATTTTTCAAAAATATAATTAGAGCAATGACTCTAAAAAGTTAAACAAACTTTTAAATAATATGAAATATATTATACCTCCACTTAATAAAATAAATAAATATATGTGTGTGTGTATTTTCCCCATGATTTCTTTTTACTGAAAATGCATACTCTTTTTGAAATAGTTTTAATTTAATAAATACTCTTTATGGTTAAATAATAGCTCATAAACCAAGTCAGTTTTATATTAGGTATTTCAATAAAGAAGATGATTATCAATTTTATAATAAAGTTTGAATAGAAAAAAGAGTTTAGAAAAAGAAAAAGTTTTTCTTAAGAAAAATGATTTTCTTATATAATTAGGGTAAAATAAACACGATATATAGAGTACCTTAAATGCTAAATAATATATTGAATTGTGAGAAAAGAAAAATCTCAGTTATATTCTCTCTCTAAAGAATAAAGTGAGAAACCCCCCGTAGACGTAGGCAAATTGCCGAACCACATAAATTTTTGTATCATGTGTGATTACTTCTTTTATTCTTCTCATTAATTTTTCTGTTCATAAATTAATCCATTATTTTACAAGTTTTAAAAATACAAAATTTTTCTAAGAATTAATATCAGAGCTTCAAGTTAGAATGAGTGGATTTGAAACTTATGTTAAATTCGACAAGTTCGATGAAAATGAAAATTTCTTTCTATGGCGGATAAGAGTGAATGATCTATTGACATAGATGAAGGTTCACAAGGCATTAAGGGAAACGAAGCCAGCAAACATGGATGAAGAGGATTGGCAAGATATTGAGTCAATCGCCTTTAATACAATTCGGATGTGTTTAGAAAATTCAATAGTGTATGACGTAATCGACGAGAAAGAAGCTAAAGGTTTATGGATAAAATTAGAGAGTTTGTTCATGTCTAAGAACGTTACCAATAAATTATTCATGAAGTACGATTTATTCTGGTTTATAATGGAAGAAGATGGAAACCTAGGAAATCACATAGCCCAGTTCAATTAAAAGATTAGTGATTTATTGCGTGTGAACGTTAAATTGGATGACGATGATAAGACGTTAATGCTCTTCTGTACATTGCCATCATTTTTCAATCAATTCAATATGATATTGTTATATAGAAAGGAGACGCTAGACTACGAGAAAGTGGTGACAACTCTAAGGTTTCATATTTCAGTGCAAAAGTTAGAGATGGAAAATTCGCAAGCTGAGGGTTCTTTAGTCAATTCAGAATGCGAAAGAGACAGTGCAAGGAATAAAGAGTAGAAGAGAAAAAGTCAAAGTCAAGAGTGTCAAAGGAAGAATATTTCAAATATCATCAGAAGGGCCACTGGAAGAAAGAATGTCCATTATTAAAAAATTAGGGGGCTGATAAAAAAGAAACAACTTCAAGTTCGACCAGTGTAGCTGCTAATACTTTAAAAGAGGAAGATCTCTTAGTAGCCTCGACAACAAGTAATGATTCAAAATCAGGCACATGAACTTTGGATTCAACATGCTCATCACATTATACTTCTCACAGAGATTGGTTTCACAATTACAAGGCATGTGATGCTGGTAGTGTAACCTTGGATGATAATTATACTCGCAAAGTAGTAGGGATTGGAACTGTTAGAATTAAAATTTTTGATAGCATAATCAGACCATTGGAGAATGTCAAACATGTTCCTGAATTAAAGAAGAATATAATTTCTTTGGGCTTATTAGAGAAGAAATTGGATGAATTTCCAATAGCTCTAGATAGTGGAGTTCTTAAGATATCCATACTAGTTATAACTGTGATGAAGGAGAAACAAATATGAAATAATTTATATAGGCTAAAAGATAGTATAGTTGTAAACAACAATTCTGCATATTCATCAACAGAATATAGTTTGGATGAATCAAAGCTCTGACATATGTGATTAAGACATATAAGTGAACAAGGTTTGCAAAAACTTCATAAAAAGAAATTATTGAATTGGATAATACGATGTGAAGTTGGATTTTGTGAGTTTTATGTCTATAGAAAATAAAAAAGAGTTCAATTCAAAACTTCCTCATAAAAAAGCAAGAAAGTATTGGAGTACGTACATTTAGATATTTGAAGTCCAACATAAGTTACAGCAAAAGATGGAGCCATGTATTTTATAATATTTATTGATGACTTCTCCCAAAAAGTTTGGGTATATTTCATGAAGGAGAGAGGTGAAATATTCTCAAGATTCGAGGAGTGAAAAACCAATGTTGAGAAACATATAGAAAAAAGCGTGAAGTAATGAAAGTCTAACAATGAAGGTGAGTACACATATAAGGAGTTTGTAGATTTCTACAAGAAAGAAGGAATTGAACTACACTTCACAGTTTCTAAGATACTTTGGCATAATAGGGTAGTAGAAAGGATAAATAGAACATTACTAGAAAGAGTCAGAACAATGAAATTACAAGCAGGGTTACCCAAACAATTTTGGGCAGAAGCAGTAAATACTGCTTGTTTTATCATAAACAAGTTACCTTCAAGTAAGTTAGAGGGAAAGTCCGTACAACAGGGTTGTACAGGTAAAGATATCGACTACTTTGTACTTAAAGTATTTAGATGTCCAGCCCATGCATTACTCCCCAGTGATGAAAGATCGAAACTGGATTCAAAGTTAAGAAAATACATCTTTATCGGATATGGAAAATGGGTAAAAGGATATAGATTATAGGATCCTAAGGCAAATAAGGTGATAGTTAGTAGAGATATAATCTTTGATGAGCAGGTTATAGTAAACAAGTATGAATCATTTCAAGAAGCTGTAGAATCAACCTCCAAGGTACATGTGGAGCTTAGGTTGGATAGTCCTTCAAAATCAATTCAACCAGTAGTTGAATCTGAAAGCAAAGATGATGATTCAGAGAGTACAGAAATGTAACATCATCAATATGAGCACAATATTACCATAGATAGACCTAGACGCACAATTAGACCTCCAGCTAGATATTGCGAAGATGATGATTCAGCCTCCTTTGCTTTACTAAAAAGTGAAGGAGAACCATGTTCTTTTTAGAAAGCAGTGTCAGTCCTAGAAAAAGAAAGATGGTTAAAAGCTGTGGCTAAAGAAATGGAGTCACTGCATAAGAATCGAACTTGAGAGTTAGCAAAATTTCCTAAGGGGAAGAAGGTAGTTGGATGCAAATGGGTCTATAAAAAGAAGGAAGGAGCTTTAGATAAAGAAGATGTAAGATACAAGACAAGGTTAGTTACAAAAGGATACTCACATAAGAATGAGATTGAATATAACAAAGTGTTCTCATCGGTAGTTAGACATACAACTATCAGAATATTATTGGTATTAATAGCTCAGTTAAACATACAATTGGAGCAGTTAGATATAAAAACAACTTTTCTTCATGGCAAATTAGAGGAGCAAATTTACATGGAACAACCAGAAGAGTTTGAGGAGCAAGGTAAGGAGCATCTAGTATGCAAGCTCAATAAATCCTTTTATAAGTTGAAGCATTCCCTAAGACAATGGTACAAATGGTTCGATTCTTACATAATAAGTATTGGCTTTACCCATTGTGAGTTTGATTATTGTTTATATCTTAAGTCTTTGAAGAATGGATCATTCATCTACTTATTGGTTTATGTTGATAATATGTTAATTGCTGCAAGAGACATAAAAGATGTATGTGATCTTAAATCCTTGTCAAGTCAAGAGTTTGATATGAACGGCTTAGATGTTGTGAAGAAAATTCTCGACATGGAGATTAATAGGGATAGAAAAAATAGAAATCTATGGCTCTCACATAAGAATTACCTTGAAAGAGTATTGGAGATATTTAATATGGATAAAGCAAAATCAATTACTACTTCTCTGGCTAATTACTTCAAATTGTCTAGCCATCAGTGTCCTTGAAGAGAAGAAGAACTGTAGTACATGTCAAAGATTCCGTGTGATAATGCAGTAGGGAGTTTGATGTATGCAATGGTGTGTACAAGACCAGATTTAACACATGCAGTTAGTATGGTTAGCAGGTTTATGGCTAATTCAGGCAAGAAATACTGGCAGGCTGTAAAGTGAGTTTTTCGATACTTGAGAAGTACCTTTTATTATAGGATTTGCTATGGTGCAATAAATGATTTGACTTCGTTATTAGATTTGTTGATTCAGACTACGCTGGAGATGTGGATGATAGAAAGTCTACTATAGGCTATATTTTCATACTTATAAATAGTCCAATCAGTTGAAGGTCAACCTTACAAAGTGTGATTACTTTATCTATCACAGATATAGAATATATGGCAATAACGGAAGCAGCTAAAGAAGCATTATGGTTGAAAAGACTTGTCTCATAATTAGGCTTCAAGCAGCAGATGCTTGGTATATATTTCGATAGTCAAAGTGTCATAGAGTTATCCAATAATCAAGTGTACCTAATAAAACAAAGTATATTGATGTGAGATATCGTAAAATCAGAGAGTTAATTTCTTCATGTGAGATTCTGTTGATGAAGGTACACAAAAAAAATACAGCAGATATATTGACAAAGATGCTACCTTTGGAGAAATTCAAATATTGTTTGGACTTGCTCCAAGTGATAAACTAAGAATTTGTAAAGATGTTGGAACTCTAAGTGGAGGTACAAATTTCAAAATTGAGCAAGTTTTCTGAAGGGGTTGATTATTTACCAAGGTGAAGATTGTTAAATAATGACTCATGAACTAAATGAGTTTTGTACTAGAAGTTCCAATAAAGAGAAAAATTATTAATTTTATAATAGAGTTTGAGAATAAAAAAAAAGGTTAGAATAAAAAAAATCTTTAAGGAAAAAGATTTCCTTATATATTTAGGGTAAAGTAAATATTATATATAAAATATTTTAGATGTTAAATAATAAATTGAATTGTGAGAAAAAAAAACTTCAGTTCTATTCTCTCTCTAAGAAATAAAATAAGAAACCTCCCATAGACATAATTAAATTATTGAACCAAGTAAATTTTTGTGTCCTGTGTGATTACTTATCTTATTGTTCTCTTTAATATTTCTGTTCATAGATTGATTTCTTATTTTATAAATTCTAAAAAGCAAAATTTTTCTAATACTTATCTAGTAGCTAGTTATATATATTTAATTTTTTTGCAAGAAAATCTAGCAATAATTTTCTTAAAGTTTGCACAATATTATTTAATTTTGTAGGAGTAACTGATAAATCAGAGAGCCAACACACAGAATCCTACCTACTAAAAAAAAAATAATGATTCGGTTTTCTTCTCTTTGATATTTTAATGTTATTTAGCTGCCAACATTGGTTGACTACTATAGATATATGAATTAAATCATTATTAAAACTTATACAAAGTCTCATCTTAACTTCAAACATAATTAAAATTTAATATCAATAAACTTGTTAAGTAAAGTATATCTTTTTTTATAAGCAACAAAAATATAGTTAGTTATAGAGCGAATGAAATACACTTGTATAATAATTTCACAAAAAACATATATCAAAATCTAAAAGGAGACTAAAAAATGTCACAAGAATCATTTTTGTTACTCGAAAATAATTATTAATCAGTGTGCCTGTTTCCATATTCGCCTTTCAATATATATATGAAATAATTATACATTCTAGTTTAGAAAAACAAAATTTCGGATTGGCTTAATACATAATTAGTCTCATATACTTATAAGAAAAAATCTATTGATATCATGTATTTTTTAGGCGCTCTGCCATACACATCAACTAATTAAAAGTGGTATTAATAAATACTTGAAATATCTATTGTTAGCTCATTGTTTTGCTTAAATTACACGAGCGTTGCAACTCATTTTCTCCAAAAACCTTAGGCTCGTCCCATATAATTGAATATTGGTTTGCCTGGCAAATTAAATTAAAATATATAATATTCATATGACAAATTAAATTTAAAAATATATTTTTTAATAAAATTTAAGTTTAATTTATTAATATATCACTGTGAAGGGATAAAGTTTTATTTTTGAAAATTTTCTTTCAATACTTTTTTAGCATACCAAGCATAATATAAAGACACATATATATGTAATTTAAGTAGTAAATCTATCCCTTATTTTTTTATAGTATTTTTTTACTAATAAACAACCAAAAAAAAAAAAACATTCCAAATATCAGAAAAAAAAAACTAAAATATTTTTTTAAAAAAAAAAGAATGGTAAAGGCGCCTAAATTTTATAAAATAAATTATTTTACTATGATTTTGATTTATTAGAATTACACCCATTTCATCAAAAATTTCTTTTTATATAGCAAAGGGAGAAAAAGATGAAAATGAATATAATTTTATTACTCAAATTATATATGTATTTATTATTAAAATTGTTTAATTATATATAATATATATACGTTATATATGATTTTATTTTTATTTATAATTGAACTCAATTTTATATTACAAATATCTTTCTTAATAATTTTTTAATTAAAAATATAAAAAATGAAAAAAAATAAATGAAATGGTATCTCAATTTTCCAAAAAACTTAATGACTCAAAAATTCCAAATGTTTTTGGAAAATTAAGCTGTATCCAATTATTTTTCAAAATAGATAATTTAAGTTTAATTATAGTTACGTTTATATATCAAAATTAAAATGAAAATTAACTTATTATACACAAAAAAAAACCTCATCATTAAACTCAATTATATTATAATTCTTAAGAGATTTATTTCTAATTGGAAAAAAAATTATAAAAATGGCTGAATTTTAAAATTACAATAAAATATAATACTCTGAAAATTTTTTTCTGAAAAGATTTTAATTTTTTAGGTTAAATTGTTTACTTTAAATATTTAGTTAATAATTATAATTTTCCAAAAAAAATATTAAGATTAATATTAAAAAGAGTAAAAATGGTAACAATAATGACACCAAGTTGATTCTAGGTTCTCCATGAGAGAATAGATGTCCGGCAATAATAATGATAATAATAAAACTTAAGGGCTTGTCAAAAAAAAAACTTAAGGGAAAAGATAAAATAAAATGAATAAAAATAATTTTAAAATGTTCCATCACAAGAGGAAAAGGAGATATCGAGTTAAGAAAATGAAGTGTGTGGGCAAGGGCAATAGATAGAGTGTTATTGTTCATAAAATTAAATACAATTAACGCAATTTCGATATATATTTATTTTACGTGTTTTTAACAGATGCTTCAAGTATTTATTAATATCATTTTTAATTAATTAAGATGTATGATAGGGCACTTGAAAAGTGCAGTGTCAATAGATTCTTTTTTATAAATATATAGATGTAATTATGTATTAAGCCTTTCGGATTTGACAAATTATACATGCATGTTGATATACATATATATTGAATCTATATATAGATATTTAAGTAAACTATATATATATATATATATATATTTGGTTTATTCTTTTTAATTTTCAACTAATTTCTTTTTTTCAGAAAATCTCGATTTCTTCCGCTATTTTTTTGTTTTCCCATTTGTATAAGTGAGAAAGCTTAGTTGGTGATTGCATTTCTCGACCAGTTTCAGCTTATCTCTGCTGCATATTTTGAACTGCTGCTTCTTCAGTCCTGGTATTGACAGTGTTAGCCTTCATTTTCCTCAAAAAATTTGCTGAGGTTGATTGAAACGTTTGGGACTCTTGGTCTACAACTTATTTAACTATCTTTCAGGTTAATCTTTCTTTGCTTGAGTTCCAGTATATGGTTGTTATCTCTGTTTTATTCGTTGGCCTTAACTTCTATCTATGGCTTTTATATTGTTTGAGGTTTGTATTTGATGTCATTAAGCTTGTAGAAATTTGGGAGCCAAGTAGTGTTCTTCTTTGCTTCAATCTTGAAACTCTTGATTTTTCTGTAATGTTTTATGATTAATGAATATTTTTTATTCCTGTTAAAAAAAAGGCTTGGAATGAGTCGACGACTGCATAGTTCTTTTAGTTATTTATTTGTTTTGAAAGATTGCGCAGCTGATTTGTAGGGCAGCGAAATGTACAGAGAGATTTGGAATTAAAGTTATGGCTTTATCGACATGGAAATTAATATTAAATACTATTGGTCTAAATTATAAAATTTTCATTTTTACATGAAGTATTATATATTGCTATAACATTCGTTTTCAAATGAATTTTTTTATAAAGTATTATATTAATTAATTAATGTATATGCACACATATATTGTAATGTATAGTGGATATTGAAATGGATTTCAACTCTCAATTTTTCTTTGAAAAAAATTATTGATTTTTAATTTTAATTATTACTTAATTACACGTAATTTACGTGGAAAAATTCTATTTAAGATGCATCTTTACTATGATTAAGATATATAATTATCATTTAAGATGTACCATAAACATTTTAGTCAAATTAGAGTCTTCTAAAAAGATATTTTTAATAAAAAAAATAACAAAATGAAACTCAAATAATTTTTGTAAAATTAATAACGTATATATCTAATATCTCATCTAATTATACATTTATTATTTCAGTAATTTTAAAATAGAAAGACGGCGACTCGAGAATTCAAGATAAAAAAATTATAATTTATATTTTATTTATTGCCATTTGAAGTGATTATTTTTATGCGAATTAAAAAAATTGAGTAATATTAATTATAATTTTACATTTAACTTGATTATGATTAAAACACTAATAAGATTAAATTCTGGAAGATATAACAAATTAAAATTTATTTATTTTAGTCAGAAAAATATTACAATGTTTAAAAAATATGTATTTTTTTTATTAATTACACGTAGAAAAAAAAACATCTAAAACTCTTAAATTTAATAAACGTTTTAAATTAAAATTTCTGCAATCAACTTAAAATATGTCACAATTATTTGTTATTTTCTCCCTAATAGGGCCATAGTAATATCCAGAAGGAAAGGATGGTAAACGTATTCTATAGTGGCATTGAAAAATAATTCTGAGTTTGAATGCTTTTTCTTTGGACGGGGTCAAAAATTATAAATAAAACTTTTAACAGAAGTTTTTATCTTATAAAATTAATATTTTTTGGATATTAATGAAATAAATAAATAAATATGTTAATAAAGAAAAAGTACAGGACTCTAAAAGTCAATGAAAAAGGTCAAAAGGATATTTGAATTGGATAACAAGACAAGTAACTATCAAAGGAAACATTATCGAAAAATCAAAATCTGAGGGCTTGACATTTCATTAATTTTTGAATTATGTAAGTTATACAAGTCAGACTCCACTACAATTCTTCAAGGTTTATTGGTCACTGATTGGATGACAAAATAAATAAATAAATAAATAAAATACTATTCTTAAGGGCCCAGCTGAAATAATTGCTCATTTAATTTTTTAAAATTAAAAGTTCTAAGGTTTTATTTTATACTATTATTCATTTTTTTTTACCAATAAAGTGGTATATTGAAATCATCTTTAATATAAATTTATGAATATCAATTAATTTTTTTTAGTGATATTCAAATTATCTAGAAAAAATTATGAAAAAAATAAATTTTTCAAAAAATTATATTATAGTAAGCAGAGAAAAATCAATGTCAAATATGACTATAAAATATTGTTCAAATTTTAAGTTAAATTTTATTTTTTAAATTACATATATTATTTTTTATAAAAAAAAAATAAGTCATTTTAACTCTCGTGATAATAAAATATCAAAATATTTTCAAAAAATAAGACTTTATGAGAAAAGTGAAAAAAGGGTGAAAAAATAGAAAATTAATATTTTAAAAAAATAAGAATTTTTGAGAAAAGTGAAAAAATTGAAAATTATATAAAGGAAGTCCATAGCTAAATATACATATACATTGTAAGTTACAAAACTTGACAAGGTTTGCCATGTCAAACACACAAAACTAACTAAACACTCAATAGTAATTAATTTTGGTTTAAAAATAAAAAATAAAATGTGCTTCATGCATTTAGAAAATTCTATGCATTATTATATTTTTATTTATTAAATTTCAACATAATAAATATTGTTGGATTCTGAATCAAAATCAAACTGAAATAAAAATCGATTTAGAATTAAAGTGTATTAAAATCGTGAGTCTTTACTGATTAAAATCAAAAAATTGGAATTAAACTTTTGTACAAGGGAGTGAGGATGAGTTTAAATTTGAGCAATTAATCTTTAATTTATTCTTTTGTATTTTTTCTAATATTCCACGAAAAGTCCTGGAGTGAAAAAAAAAACCAAGAAAGAAAGGGACACTGCCATTTGCAGGGTTGATGTTAAAGTAACATAGAACTAAAAATCATTCTAAAAAAAAAAATAGAACTAAAAATCTGCTTGGCCTTACTTATAAAAAAATAGTTCCTATAAGCTAATACAAGCTTATAAAATTAATATTTAAAAATTTTATAAGCTAATATGAGTTAAAATTTTAAACAGCTACGTATGCTTATAAATGGTCAATAAAATATAATATATTTGACAAAAAAAAATAACTTATAAATAATATAAAATTATATTATCAAAAGTAATTATTGAAATAAATAGAAAAAATATAATAAATTATTTTATTAAACTAATTTATAATTCAAATGTTTATAAACACTAAAATAATAAATTAGTTCTTCCGTTTATTTTTTAATTTATAAATTTGACTTATAAATTTATAAATTATATAAATAAATATATATTTTAAATTTAGAGTATATATATTAATTTAACCAGCTTATAAATTAGACTAAATACGGTTTTAATAAAAAAGTCATACTAGATTTATTTGGTTCATGTCATATAAGCTCGGCAGCTCACTGCTGCTGCACCAAATATCAATATTTCTTTGATAATTGTCCACTAAATCTATAGCTTAATTTACATTTTCCACAATAAAAAGCTCAATTCCATAAGAAGAAAATGCCCAGTTGCCAAAATCTTTGTAAAAGAAGAATCTAAATATGCATTCACCAAACTCTTTAAAGGTCTTTTTGAGTTATGAGAAATCTTAAATTCAAATATTGCTAATTTTCTCAATTAGCAATACTTTGGACCATAAATTAATAAAAACTTAATGAAAATTTAATTATTTAAAACAAAGATAACTGTAATATTTTAAAATCATCTTAATGGTTCACAAAACGTAATTTTGTCAATTAAGCGGTAAAAATAAATATTTAATTATTATGTTTAACAGAAATTAATTTAAAATACTATGTTTTAAATTCTCACCATTTTCATCAAAACAATTAAATTTCAATTATAAAAATTTAAAATTTAAAATCTCATATATAATCCAAACTACCATAGAGTAAATTTTTTAGATTCGACGGAACCCCATCAACTTGTGTGGCTTAAAATGAGTTCAATTGATTCCATTTTATTAATAAAAAAGAAGTTAAGTATATACAGTTAGTTGATATATTAAATGACATCATTTTTTATTCTATTTTATCTTTGACAAATTGACCAATTTAATCTTATGATCTTAAAATTAAACTTAAATATCAAAATTTAACTAATTTAAAACTGAGATAGAACACGAAATTAATTTAAAATAATAAAAAATATAAAAAATTAAGTTGACATCAATTTAATATTTTTAGTGTTTAATGGAGTGCAATTAAAAAATACCCTTCTAACCTAGCTAAACTCAACCGGAGCTATGAACTAATGCAAATCATGGAATCTTAAATAAAAAAAAATCGCACATATAAATATTTTAAATGAGAAATTTCAATTCCCGCCTTCCAAACTATATTGCTTGGTCAAATCAAAAACCGAAACTTTTTAGTTAAGTTTAGGGCTCAAAGCGAGCCCACTAAAGAATGGCGGACGTAATTACGATAAAGTCCGGAAGTGATTTTTGTTAAAAGGAGAAAGGAAATTACCGCCCAAAAAAAGAATTTAACTTTCTTTTTTTATGAATTAACTTTCATCAACTCATACTATTTTAATGTTAATATTTAGAAAAAAAATTTTAATTTTTTTTAAAAAGGAAGCCTATTTTTTTTATTTAATTAATTTATTTTTATCTATATTAAAATATTTACTTTTATCCATAATAGAACTACTATTATTACTACTGAAATTTTTTATATTTATATAAATATTATTTTAATTTTAAAAATTGAAAAAAATTAGAATTTTTAATTTTTCTATGTCGTTTAGTGTCAAAAATATATTATAAATATGGTGCAGATGTTTTACAGTTCTATTATAAATAGAATTTGTATTATTAATTATATATTATATATATATTATATGTATATTAAAAATATGATATTAAAAAAATTAACAAAATTAAATGGAAAATAAAAATAAAAAATTATAAAAAGAAAAAGAAAAACAACCGACTAAATAGTAAATTTGAAAAAAAAAAATCTTATGTGTCGTATATTTGCAAACTCAATTTTTTTAACCGTGTACAGTGTAATATTCTCAAAGGAAAACATTAAAAAGGCCCATTGGGCCTTTTGCAAACCCAAAAAAGTGAAAAGAATCTTGCAATCGCGGTCAACGTGGTTTGATCTTTGTCAAAAGCTAATGGTCTCCTCTGCTCCGCGCCCTATGAACCCAAAAGCGAACTTTTATTGGCATGTGAAAAGCTTATTTTCTTTTTATTCTTAAAATCTTTATTTACTTTCAAATATTTTTAAAAATCAAAAGTAACAAAAAATCCAAAAAATTTGGAGTTTTCTTGGAAAAATGGTTCAGTTTCTAGGTACAATTCGTGTATCCCCTTCTCTAGCTAGTTTTGCACCTCACAGGCACCAATTCTCGTTCCAGAGCCCTTTACTTTCACTTTCGACGAATGGGTTCTCTCCATTTTCACTTTCTACAAATGGGTTTTCTCCTTTCAAGAGGATTTTGCGAGCTTGCTTTATTTCATGTATGTTCTGTCTTGCATACATTATGTGGATTACATTTCTGTGCTTTTTTTCGTATTTTTTATTGGATGTTCTGTTGCATCAAATGGGTATTTATCACTTGTTGAATACGTGGTTTAAGTTCAAACATCACTGATTTATTGTTTCTTCCAATGGAATTTTATGGGGTATTTGTTATCTTGTTTATGTGCATTTACAAATTCTTTACTGCATCAGTAGTTTTAATATGTTTCAAATTAGGGAAAGAAAAAGAATCCCATCAGCTTTTTAAGTAGCCGATTTCTAGTGCTTATCGAGCACAGCTTCTATACTTCTTTAATTTTCCGTGGTTTTATCTACATTTAGGTTCTGTTTGACGTTCAAAATTAAGCTGCTATTGAGAAAACATTAAATGAAAAATATTGACTACAGATCATTAAATTTGTTGTAAATTTTTTATGTTCTAGTTATAAAAACTTCAAAACACTTGAACAACACTCCCAAACTATTTTTTTTCCTACATTTAAATTGTGTTTTTTTTAAAAAGTAGTTTCAGCCTCAATGTCAAATACTCTCTTAGTGGGAGTCATTTTTTAATATTTGACAGTGATAACTTTGATGGGCCTAAATAGAAAGCAGTTTATGTTTATTTTCAGTTTGATCTGTGTTTGACATCTTGTCTTGCACATGGCATATGGTATCTAATTGTAGATAGATTATTTGGTTGTTTGCTTCCATGATGATGTAATTTGTTTCATTATCATTTACTCTTCTTTGTTTCCCTCTGGTTTCTGTCTTTGTTTGGGAGTTGTAGATATTATTTGGAAATTTGTTGTATTTATTTTCATATTTGTCAAAATATTCTAAGAAGATACTTTGGTGCATCTGTGAGAAATGAAGCTACTGTCTGGAACTTGTTGGTGGTTTTTCTCTGCCTATAGTACAAATGTTGATTGACACCATTTGCATATATTGCCATGCTGTTTGTAGTTTGTCATGGGATTAAATGTGTTAAGTTATATATTTAATTATAGATGCAAGTGGAAATGCTGATGGACAGTCACCTATAGACCAATCTAAATTATATTCATGGGAACAGGAACTAGTAAAGGAATTCCACGTCTCAGCTGCCTTACTAATCCTTTGAAGAAATGTCCGGTATTTTTGCATACTTTTTTTTACATCAAATACAGTTTGTTGTATATGAAGTGATTGTGTTTAAATTTCTATCAGTTTTATTGATTGTTTCAAGGCTTCAAATGCTCCTTGGTTTCTCAGGTGTACTCAAAAGCTGTGGAACCGGGCAATAAGAACAAGAGACTGAACACAGGCCTTCTTATCGTTATTCTGTCCCTGGTGGAGCACGCAACATTCTAATAGATGCTGGCAAGTGACAGATAGTTCTCGATTGGCTAATTTTTTCCCACAGAAATTTTAAATGGCTACTTAATTCTGATCCAATGCTAAGTTCTAGTTAGGTAAGGATGATTCCTATGTATGGAAATTCCTTTTTTTTTTATTTTTTTATCAATGTTAAAATTTCATTTTACCCTTTATACATTGATCGAACTTTTTGTTGCCACTTCTATGTCGTAGGTTTTTCTACCACAGTGCTCCTCGATGGTTCCCTACATTTGGGTTAGTTTCCATTCCTTTTTATCTTCAATATCTTAAGCTATCAACTTTGGGTTCCATGATGATATTACTTGGTCCATCATGATCAGTAACCATTTCATTCAGTATAAGATCCAGATATTATGCTATAAGTTTCTCTTTGGAATTTAAATACTCAAGAAAATTCTCCTCTTATTAGGATAATAGGATTTCAAAAGTGGCGCCCTTAATCCTATTTGACAGCTAGCATCTTTTCTGCGTATATTTGAAATTAAATGGAGCACTTATATTCCTATTTCCTTGCTTTTTCCTCTTTGTTCTAACTTTTGTGTTCCTCTTGGTCATGAGTTGTTTCCTTTTTTTTTAATTGTATGCATCACACGAACAACTATTTGATTGTGTATAAATTAATCTTATGTTATTGTGAAGTTCCTAGTTGCTTTTTACACAAAGTAATTGGCCATTGGAACATGAAAACAACTGAAAAACTTCAGCCTTAAGTCTTGAGTTAAAATAGAATATGCACTAGGATTCTTCCTCAAATTCTGAGGATGTTTTGTTTATGTTCCATCACTCCCATTTCAACACATGTTAGAGAGTAAATCCTTTGCACTGTTGAGTAACTTGGTTTATTATTTTTATTCTAATGCTAATTTGTATATTAAGGTCTCTAATAGTTCAAAGAAGTGGTGGTGGGTGGGGGCCTTACTGTATTGGTAGTTTCTTTACTGGTTCTCTTATATAGTATACATCTATAGTCATGACATGCCTTTTTGGAACTAGCTGCATTTCTGTCAGGCTAAGAACAATTGATGCGGTTATTATTACTCATTCTCATGCTGATGCAATTGGAGGTCTCTGTCATTAACACTTCCTAGTGTTATTTTGTGAAAAGAGAAGTAATATTAAGACAATGCCTGAAATTTCTTCTCCTTTCTTGAATAGAATTCCATATCTTTTCTGACACCAAAGAGGGCCCCTTTTTCTGCTTAAATTGCTTCCCCAGGTCTTGATGATCCTAGGGATTGGACAAACAACGTCCAGCCTTACATACCAATCTATGTTGCACAACATGATTTTGAGGTAAAAAAAAATATTTAAGTCTGCCTTTGTTTTATAGGTTTTTCTATTATTTTCTGTATCTGAATGTGTCTGAGGATTATAACATCATCCTAAGTGCGTAGCAGGTGCATCTAATCTAATATAGTGATTATTTCAAGAAATGCATATCCTGGCCATAGATCACAGACCTGGAGAAGTGAGAGTCTGTGCTTAGTTTTCCTTCCATCATTTTTTTTTCAACTTCATCATTAAGCATACGCAAAATTCATTATTTCTGGTTGTGCTATAGACTTTAGAGCAATCATTATATAGATCTCCATTTATTTGTTTTTCTTCCTGTATTTGTATATATCTCCATCTATTTGTTTTTCTTTCCCTCCTAATATGACCATTAGTTTGGACTGGTTCATTAAATACTGTTTAGTTACTAATTGGGTAAAACACATGCCAACTAATTTATAGAAATCATTGATGATTGAATGTTAAGATTACTTTATGGAAATCTTTGACTTTATCAACTAATTTTTATTGGATATAAATCTCAGAACTGATATTTTGATTGTCAAAGCAATTCAGGTGATGAAGAAGACTCATTATTACTTGGTGGATACAAGTGTGGTTACACCTGGTGCTGCCATCTCAGAGTTACAGTTCAACATCATACATGAGGAGCCATTTATTGCATGTGATTTGAAGGTAAGAGTAAGTTTTCCAGTTGATATTGGATGGATTCCCCTTTTTATGTTTGAATGCTACAGTGAACATGTTTTAAAGCTTTAATTTTCAATTTGACGTAATAAAGTTCTGTAATTTTCAATTATAATTTCTGAACATGGTGAAAGCTTACTAGAAGAGAATTCTCTCTTTACTGACCATCTGCTATAGCTAAAAAGAATTTAGTTATATCACTGAAAAATTCACTTTTAGGTATGTTGCAATTATACATGTGCAAGACTAATCAGTTTTAGGAACATCACCAGAGAACAGGAAAAATAGTATCAAGTTAGGTTTTGTGGTTGAGGTGGAGTTATGAATTTTATGATCACATTTTCCTGTCGAAAGATTGAAATTCTTTAGCAACCAGGCCAATATTAGGCATCTAATAGAACGGCTGAATTAGAGTAATGATGGCTGATGATCTTTTCAGTTAACATTTAGGCTTAAATTAACTAACGGCAGTTCAGAAGTTTGGAAAATTGGCCAGTTTGTTATTGACATATTTTGTACAGCATATTAGTAGTTGTGTATGGATAGATATGCTGGTTCAGAGAAATTAGTTAGAATTCTAGCTTTCTTCCACAGAAAAAGCATTGCTTCAATCATTACTTGACTAAAATCTGATTATCTTTTAGAATGTTCCAGCAAAATTCATTTTCTTCTGGCGCTGTTGCGTTCATAATTACTTGTGTGACCTTCCCCTGTGAGGATATGCGATCTGATATCTTAATTATTTGAATTTGGAATGGAGTATATTTTCACTTTTAGTACAATATCATTCTTCATGATGTTACAGGTAAAAAGCTAAATATTTTCTTTACTTATGTTTTGCCTCAGTTTACTCCCTTACCAGTGTGGCATGGTCGTGGGTATCGTTCCCTTGGTTTTCGTTTTGGTAACATATGTTACATCAGGTATTGCTTCTAAGCATCTCTGAGTTTTGGAAAATCACTTTGTTTACTTGCATTCTGGAGCTAATCTTTGTTTGCAGAGACGTAACTGAGATACCTGAAGAAACTTATCCACTACTCGAGAATTGTGAAGTTCTGATTTTGGTCTCTCTCTCCCTCTCTTCCCATCTTTCTATCTTTTATGCATGCATGCACAAATGTGGGCACATGCACATTTGCAGTTAACAATTTTTTATTGTTTCATGCATATTCTTCTTGTTAGCTTATATCTCAGCTAATTTCTTCAGGATGCTCTGAGGCCTGATCAGTCTTCTGCAACTCATTTTGGACTTCCGAGGGTATGATAAAACGAATAACATATTGTGATGTTATTTTTTATTTTTCGTGGATTAAAAAAGAGACAAATTGTAACCTCTCTCTCTCTCTTGATAAAATCCTTACCAAAAGAAAGAATTTCATTGCCTTTTTCTGGTACTAAAATTTGTATTATTAGGATTCTATGCTTCAACTTTGTCTTCAGGCATTAGACGAAGTGCGAAAAATTCAGTCAAAGAGAACACTTTTCACTGGTATGTACAAGCATCTCTGTTTTCCCATCAAGAATCCTAACTAGTTCTGCTCATTCCTTGCTTGGCGTTGTCGAGTCCTATTAGAAGGTCTTCAAATGACCCTATAATATACCATATATTAATTAGTTTAATCTCCATTTTCAGATAAAGAGCATTATTCTACATAAAATAATTTTTCTCTTTATCTTTGTTCTTGTGAAGGTATGATGCACCTTCTGGATCATGAAAGGGTAAATGAATATCTTCTGAAGTTGATGGAGACAGAAGGTCTTCATGTACAACTAAGCTATGATGGGTTAAGGATACCAGTAATACTCTAACTTCTCTCTTTTTTTCTCCTTCCATCATATTATTCTTTTTTATATACTCTTTACATGAAATAATGAAAAAGTTTCTCATGAGTTCGTGCAATTTACGTTATTTTCTGGGAAATGATAAATTCACTTTTGAGTTTCTTTTGGAGCAAATTACAGTGTAATTTGCCTTCAGCGTCAATGCTGCCTGCTTTCATATGGCAGGTGAGAAAATCATAGACAAGTTGATTATTTAATTTATTGTGGGTGACCAAATGAATGAATTCATCAAATATTAAATCAAGAAATATCTGAATTGCCTGTGGCGCTTCAGAATCTACTTATTCTGCTCAGAACCTACAGAAATGCTTGGAGATAACATATATATATATATATATACATATATATTTTTGAATATTGATACGAAAAGAGAAAATTGATTTTAAATTTATTATTCATATAAATATTCATTTACCGTTGAGCTGGGCTTGGGGTGCTAATTATTATATATTTAATTTAATTGTGGTGTGATTAATTAAAAACTTTGACTTGTGAGTTGGGACTCTGCATTCATGGAGGCTGAGAATCTTGATTGTTAGGTAAATGATTAAATCATAACTCAAATGATTTTTTATTTAATTATATTATTATGTAGTACTATAATATGAATTAATTTACTTGTTATTTAAAAATAGAGAAATATTAATGATGAGGTGAAAGTGTGCTAAAAAGAATTTTGCCGCCACTTCCGACAATGAAATCGCGAGTGGTAAAGAGTGTTACGCATCTTGCATGGGTTTGTACATTTTCATCCAATCACTACTAGCCACGTATGCTGATGGCTCAATGGAGTGTTTGATTCCTTCTTTGAAATTTGGAAAAATTGAATAAAACGATGGATATAAAAACGAATATTAGAGTGCTTCTCAGGATCGTCATTCTCCTTGCGCTATTCCGTTACACTTTTTCTTTTATTTCAATTGTCGTCCATTCTATTTTATAAAAATATTATAATATTTTATTTAATTATCTCTTTTAACTATTTTTTATTAATTATTAATCTTATTTCATAGAGACTTTCAAAAAAAAATTTATCTCATAAGAGTAAATTTAAAATGTTATAATTAATATTATTTTAAATTTATAAAAATAATAATTACAACAACAAAGCCTTAATTTCAAATCAATTAGGATCGGTTCTATGGATTATTCTTTTTCACTTAATACTATTTAAGGTTATCTCTTCTGATAAATGTAACATTATAAGATTATTTTTGGCCACTTTTGACCAAGTCAGTTCAGGCCTATCTCTACCTCTCTCAGTTATATCTACTCTAACTTGTTCGGTTTTTTTAACTGGTGCATCGCTGGGTCTTCGTTTCACATGATCAAACCATCTTAATCTATGCTCTCTTATCTTATCCTTAATAGGTGCTATTCTCACTTTTTCTCATTGCAGATTCTATTCATTCTTTAACTCAAAATGAAGTTAGTTTTTTTTTATATTCAATTCATTTTGAAAAAATAAACTAATTTTAAATTTATTATTTAAAAAATATATATTTATTGTTAGATTATATTTTGATACATTGTGAAATGAATATTTAACATCGTGTAGGATATATAAAATTTTAATTTTGAATTCAAATTCATATTAGAGTTAATTTTATTATAAAAAAAATAAATAATAAGACACAAAAGCCAAGCTAAACTTGGGGCAAAATTTCTACTTAATCAAGCTCGTTTAAATTTAATGAATATATTGTATACAAAAACCACGGTGGAAAGCTTTGCAGCAATAATAGATAATTTTCTAGTGGATATTACAACAACGTTATATAATTTTTTTTTTATCATTTACTTACTGTTTTATCATTCAAAAATTATAAATTAATCTAAATTCACATTCAATAAATTTTAAAATGTCTAATTAGAAAGAAGAAGAATTTTAATCATATATAATTTTTTGATAAATAAAATTAATTTTATTTTTTATAAAAATTGAAAAGTGGGACCACACAATTGTCAAAATGATATAGAGTGGGACCAAGTGCAGCCTTTGTGTGCTCGCTCGTGAATTCTGAGTGCGTGTATTGTGATACACTGGGAATTATAGGGTGTACCTCTTCCTTCCTCTAGTTGATGTTGATACACTTAATATAGCACATAGTGTATAGCAATAATAAATCCATTAAAACAAAAAAAAAATTGTTATATTTTTATTTTTTATAGCAATGCACTGCGAAAAAAAAATTGTTACCAAACATATAGAAAAGATTTCGATTAATATTTATGATTATAAATTTAAGATTTTATAATTTCAGTTATATTTAATTTTATTTTTAATATTATAACGAGGAGAAAGAAATTAATATTGAATTTATTAATTTTAAAAATATATATACTTACTTTTAGATTATATTTTATTTATATTAAATTTTAATTGGTAATCATTATTATTATTTAACGTGACATTATTATTTTATTATATCATCTTATTTTACATTATTAATAAATCAAACAGATGCTTATACCTAAATGGGCATAAAAAATTGTATATATATAATAATTAAAAAAGAACGCACTAAAACACTAAAACTGAGCGAGAAAAATAATTTCACATTAAATAATACTAAAATAATTTAAAGTCGATTTTTTTTCAAGTGAAATCTAATTAACACTTGTCTATTAATTCAAATAATTTAAGCTTTAGAATTTATTTATTTGAAATAAAAAATTGGCATACTAAATAATAATAGAATAATTTTATCAATTTTAATAAGAATTTCGTAAAAAAGAATTATGAATAAGAGAATAAATCAAGAAAACAAATGGAAGCATGAGAGCATGCCATTTTATGCCCCACATTGAATTCTAAGACTTCACCTATTGTATTTATATATTTTATGGTGAAAAATGAAAATGGTGATTTTTTTTTTTTAATAAGGGAGAGAAATAAAATAACGAAAAGCCTTTAGTTTGAAGAAATAAAATTTCATTTGCCTACCCACCGACTCACCGAATGAACCTATAAATATATATATAATTAATCGAAAAATGTTAGTCGACCCTTTTAATATTATGATATGATACCACTTTACATAATATATTGATTTTATTTTGATTAATATTAATTAATCATAGCCGCCTATTAAAATGTGACATGCACCCATATATTTATATAAAATTAATTTTATCTTAGAGGGCATTTTTAGGTAACAAAATTCAAATGTTTTTTTTCTATCTTTCTACTAAATTGACTTCCAAATAGTTGCGTTAAGACAATTATATATAAATTTTTTCATATATAAGAACTATTAAACTATTTTATGGGAGGCATCTTAATTTCATTCTATATATGCTTGAATTTATGTAAATTATAAAAATAATTTACTTCTATAAATGTTAGCAAGTTTATAAATTTTTCATAATCAACTTGACAAATGATTAATTTAATTACTATAAATTAGTGCATTTATAAGACTTTGACATGGATTATTTATAGGCTATAGACCTTTATATATTGATCTTAAACATAATGGGCATGAATAAAATTTTGAAATTTGAACACTTAAATATATATATATATATATAATAATGTAAAAATAATAAAATAAAAAATTGTGGAGAATTTATTTAATTTGAAAAAGGGATGAGTACTTTCTTTCACAGATGTAATAATTATTTAAGAAAAGAACATTATAATTATGAAAAGTAGATGTGAGCTGGGAGCATATTCATGAGACAGGGGTCAAGCAATCCTCCATTTCAAAAACTAAATCATTTGAAGAATAAAACCACAAAATGACAAGACAATAATAGTTCTTCATTAATTTATTTTTATTCCCTTATTTTTTTTAATAAGTGCATACACATATAAAACTTAATCTCACGAAAACATGAAACTAATATTTTAAAAGATAATGTAGTTCCACAACTACTCATAATATTTAAATTATTCACACACCAATATATAAATGGATAGAGAAATATTACCATGTATCAAGTGTATGATCTCATATGTAGATCAAATCAATATATATATATATATATATTAATTTTAAAAAATAAATAAAATTAATTTTTTAATGTATATTATTAATAAATTAATAATTTTTAACGAAATTATACACTCAGTTCATCTAAGAATGTTCCTATAAATATTTATATATATATATATATGTTCAAATAAATTAAGCTCTAAGAAATGATTATATATTAATGAAAATTATTTATTTAAAATGATTTTATAAATCAAATAATTTTAAACAATATAAAAAAAAAGAATTTTTTTTATTTGCCAATTAAACTAATCTTGAGATTTGTGTCCATATATAATAATTACTAGTACATAGATGTGCATAATTTTAAAAAGACTATATAAAAAGCATGCATTATTTAACATAATTAATTGATCTCAATCAACTGTCAATATTACTCCAACAAGTCAAAAGCTATAGCAAACTAACAGTAACCAACGGAAAATAAAATCATAAGATGGATATGGTGTCTCTACTGATTAATTATAAATTTTAATTTAAAAATAAAAATTAATAAATTTTTTTAAAAAAATATTATAATATAAATCTAAATTTATGATTATCCATAAAAATATGGACCAAGTCATTATAGAATTTACCCTAACTATAGTAGGTCGTAAACCAACACAATTATAAGTTAGTCAAATTCTGTTAAAGAAACCATAGCCAACTTAATTGACATTCAAGTCAACTATACTTACGCATACGATTTAATTAATTAATTTATATATACATATAGACATAGTTGTTCAATTATATATGTATATATATATATATATATATTCAACGTTCTTGCATGAATCTTAATCTTGGAATCAATTATAATAATAGCCGTAATAAAACTGATCAATCACCGAAAATATTTCAATTTTTATTTTTATTATTAATAGTCTAATTAAATAATTCATATATAACAATTATAAATATTTTTCTTACATAAAAGCTTTCTTACACATCTGCATATAGTTTAATAATAAATTTAAAATCGATTTTTACTTCTCATTTTATTAAAAGTTTTAAAAAATATTAAATAAGGATAATTTGTATATTAACAATTACATTTGAACTATTAATTAATAAAGATAAAATATTATTCATAATAAAGGGACGTGTGAATTTTAAGTTTACCCTTATAACATATATATATATATATATAGCCATGCAAAAATGTCAGAAAATTTCAGCAGTCTTTGTGAATGTGAATAATATTACTCTGGACCGATAATGAAATTAAGAAAAAGAAAGATAAAAAGTAAATAATAGTAGCAATAATTACAAAAAAACATGTAATAGTTATATACTAATTAGTAATTATCTATAGCTTTTTGCCATGCCTGTTACAAATTAATCAATGGTTCAATCATAGCACAAGCTGTTAAAAATGTAAAATCTATCTAAATTAATTATAAAACCTATCTTTCTCTTTCTTTCTCTCGAGATTGGCATAAAAATGATGCTGTCTTTTTATTTTTAAATTGTTCAGAGAAAAGAGAGGTAAGAATGAATTTTTTTAAAAAATGTTTAGCAGAAAATTAAAATAACTTTTGCTTTGTAAAGAAAGAAAAAAAGAAAAGCAAATAAACAGTAAAGAAAAGAAGAGATTTTTTCATGGGGTTTGGGGAAGAGAAAAGAAAGGAAAGGGAACAAAACAAAAGACAAAAAGTTTCAGCTGTAGGGTTATTTCCTCTTCTCTTTGGTTTTTTCTGTGTATTATTTTGTTTCTCATCCACACAGCTTTCTCTCACTTTCTCTTTCTTTCTTTCTTCCTCTGAAAATTTTCCCATCTGGGTTTTTTCTTGTTCTTTTTTTCCTTTTTTAAAAAATATTAAAGATTTATTCTTCTTGTTTGTGTGTGTTCATTTTCATTTGAGTATGTAGTTTGGATTTTTCTTGCTATTAAGAATCAAAATTTTAGAATTTTATTTAAAAAGTAAATACAGTTGTTAGATATAAGATCTGGGTTTCTAATTAGTTGTAGTTACAAGCTAGTTTCTTCTTTTCTTTCTTTCTTGTTGTTTCTTTATGAGTTATCAGAAAAACCAAAAATTGTCTCTTTGGTTGAAGCCAAACAAAGAAGAAACTATCACAGATGATGAGAGCTAACCATGTATGTAATTATTGGGTTTTTTTTGAATTTTAGCTATTTAGTAGCTAATACTGCTACAGTCTAAAACTTTTGTTACACTACTTGATGAAAAATCAGTTTTTCTCTCTCTTTCTCCGAGTTTTCCCTTATTTTAGCTTTTTCTAGGTTTGGATTTTTCTTTATATATCTATGTGTATGTATGCATACCCACCTTCTTCTTCTTCTTACAGTATCATACTAAAAACTGAACACCCATCCTATTAAATTTAAGCACTAAGTGAAGAAGATGATCAAAAGTAATTTGATGTTTCATCATCAGCAACAACAACAACAACAAGAAAATATGTCTAATTTGACTTCAGCTTCTGGTGAAGCCAGTGTTTCTTCAGGCAACAGAAATGAAATTTCAGCTGCCAATGACAACTTTCCTCAACAATACTTTGCCCCTTCTCATGAATCTCCACCCCCTCTCAAGAGGAAAAGAAACTTACCAGGAAACCCAGGTTGAATTTTTTTTTTCTTACAACCTATTGTAATTAGTTGTACTTTAATTTGTTTATTATTATTTATAATCTTTTATTTTACCCTATCATAAGACGAATTCAATAATACTGAATCAGAATTTGTTAGTTTAATCTTTAATTGTCTTATTATGGAGTCAAAGAACTCATATTGCTGAGTCAAAACTTGTTAGTTTAATCTTTAATTTTCATTGCAGTACTTATGTGGATATTGTTTTTATTGAAAATATATTAGACCCGGATGCAGAAGTGATAGCTTTATCACCCAAGACATTGATGGCAACAAATAGATTTGTATGTGAGATCTGTAACAAGGGGTTTCAGAGAGATCAGAATCTTCAACTTCATAAAAGAGCGCATAATCTACCATGGAAATTAAAGCAAAGAAACAACAAAGAAGTAGTGAGAAAGAAAGTGTATGTTTGCCCGGAAGCTAGTTGTGTCCATCATGACCCATCAAGGGCTCTTGGGGACTTAACAGGAATCAAGAAGCACTTTTGCAGAAAACATGGTGAGAAAAAGTGGAAATGTGATAAGTGCTCAAAGAGGTATGCTGTTCAATCAGATTGGAAAGCTCATTCCAAAACCTGTGGCAATAGAGAATACAGATGTGACTGTGGTACCCTTTTCTCAAGGTAACTAACCTCACCTTTCCTTTTAATTTTATCAATGTATTGTGAAGAAAAAGAAAAAAAAATAGACAGAAATAATTAGCATTAAATACTTTCCTAGTATAAATTCCTTATTTATTATTATTCAGAGAGAGAGAGAGAGAGAGAGATGGGTTTGTATGAAACATTTTAATTGCAAAAACTTTGGTGGACAATTTGTCCCTAGTTCACCACACAGTTAATAAAGATAATAATTGAAGACTTGCAGAGAGAAAGAAATAAAGAAAGTGAAGTACTTAATAATGGGTTTTGTTTTATTTTTGTTGTGATGTGGTGAATTTTTGTTTTGTTTTGTTTTATTTTATTTTCAGGAGGGACAGCTTCATTACCCACAGAGCTTTCTGTGATGCTTTAGCAGAAGAGAGTGCAAGAAATATCACAACAGTAATGGCACCAAACTCATTACTTTTTTCCTCTCAGCAGCCTACCATTAATACTAGTAATAATGAGAATGTGCAAGTAGCGCAGTTCAATAGTCAAGATTTGCATGCGTTTTCACTTAAAAAAGAGCAACAAACTTTTAGTACTAGTACCACCACTACTACTACTACTATAAGGCCAGAGTTACCACCATGGCTAGCTTGCCCACCTGGAGCTGGTCCTGGTCCTGGTCCACCACATATTGATCATCATCGCAATAATTATAATTCCAATAATCTCTCTTCTTCTTCATCATCAATCCTAAGCCCTAATAACCCATGTCATGTTGGACCCAATTTACCTCATTATCAAGCTGCAGCAGTTGCTGCTCCATCCCCACATATGTCAGCTACTGCATTGCTGCAAAAAGCAGCTCAGATGGGTGCAACTATGAGCAGCAAAACTACTACTACTAGTACTACCGCTGCCTTATTCAGACCCCACCATCACCAACACCAAGAACAAAGTCACGTATCTTGTGATTCAAGCAACAACAATGCAAATACAACTGGATTTGGCCTGAATTTGTCGTCACGTGATGAGCTAGCAATTCCAGTTGGTGGTGGCGGCGGCGGCGGGCCATTTCTTCATGGCCATGGTGGCTTGGCTCCTTTTAGGAATAAAGCTGCTAATGCTACTAATGATGCTCTTCTTCAAGAAATGATGAATTCTTTGTCTTCTGCTTCTGGGTTTGAAGACAGCTTTCACGATAATGATAATGGCAGCAGTGGTACTGGTGTTGGTGTTGGCCATGGCTGCAGTGGTGGTGGTGGTGGTGAAGGTTTGACTAGAGATTTCTTGGGACTCAGAGCATTCTCTCATAGTGATATATTGAGTATGGCAGCTGGTTTTGGTAGTTGCATCAATACAACTACTCCTACTTCTCATGAGCAACAACACAATCAGCCACAAAAAACTTGGCAAGGTTAGATCTTTTGTTTAAATTCGACAGTTTTAATTAATGGTAATTATGTTTTATAATTTCTTCTTCTATTTTTTTGGTAAGGATTTAAACTTCCCAAAGGGAAGAACATCTAAAAATGTGGCCCATATATACAGTTCAAAGCCATATATATGTAGCCATAATTTCAGAAGTTTTGCTTGTCTTTAATTTTATACTTTTTATATGATTATTATGTTTTTGTTATTTAAATAGTTAGAATATTATATATACGCTTAATTATTGAAAAATTACTAATTCATTCTCTTAAGTTATATATATATTATTACAATTATTGTATATATATATATATATATATATATTATTGCAATTATTGCTATGAAGAAGGGTAATTAATTTTAAATCTATTATATCCTGGGAAATATGCATTTACCATTATGATATGTTTCGGTGTGTTGCTCCTTTTGAGTTAGTTTATATGTTTATCAAAATCGTTAAATCTTATATCAACATTTCGTTGCTACAAACTAATATATAATTAATTAATAAAAGGCAATTACCATGTACAAGGTTGAATCTATAAAAGATCTTATATATATTGGTGATAATGGTGATAATTAAACATTGCCCAATAAGATTAGCCATGTACAGGGAAGCATAATAGTTTATGATTTTGTCTATTCATTTACTCCTATAATTTTTTTTTATATATTATTTTTTCGGAGTTAGGGTCGGCAGTGAAATGAAAAATTTTCATTCTCCATAAAAATTTATCTCAAACGGAATAGAAATTTCTCAAATTTTTCTCTCTCGAGGACGAAGATATGGAAAGAAATCTCTTCTTATTAGGCAACGCGGGATGGGATGAAGAGTATATTTTTCGCCTGCGGGATTCGATAAAATATACATAATATATACATATTATGTAAACATTATATATATAATATATACATATATATATTATACTATACATATTATATATATTATTTTTATTTATATATATTATATTATATATATTATATTTTAATTATTTATACATACAAAAATAAATTTATTTTAATGTATTTTATTTTATAATATTTTTTAAATTTTACTGCTTATATTTATTATATTATTATTTTGTTAAGTGCACTATTATAATAAATTATTATTTTTATATTTTTAAATTTTAATTTAAAAATAATAATAATAATAAATAAATTTCCCTCGTGAATCTCCCTAAGAATGGAGATCCCATTTCAATGAAAAAAATTCTCTATTTGTATAGCAGCGACGAGGATGGGAATGAAGAGTGCTCTCCCGCTCTCTTTTTATCCTATTGCCAAATCTATTTAGAGTCGAGCTAATTTTTTCTCTCTCTCTCTCTCTTAAATTTTAATGTAACTGTATATTAAATCTCGAATTTAAAATCTCATGCTTAGTTAAAACAACCCTTTATGACCTGATTTTGTCCATCCATTTCTTCTTACACTTTTTTTACTTAGAATGTGCGTTAGCATCTAAATAATTCGAAAGCTGCGTTTCCCAATTTGGTGCCAACTGACACTATAAGTATGAATTGAAAGGAAAATTTGATTTTCCTCAATAATAATTACTTAGTAGTAATAATAATCAGACAAGATTCACAGTCCTATTATGTAAAGGTAAGTTTCCATTATAAGTAAACTTTTGATATGATTCTCCACTAAATGTCTTCAACATGATGGTCCATTAATTTGTTGGCCCGCACTTAATTATATACATCTAACTAATTTTATTTTCTCTAAAAAATTTAATTTCTTACCCATTATTAATGAGAAAGAGTTCAAGTCTCAAATTTAAATCAGTCTACAGAAAACAAATTGGTTTAATTTTTTTGAACTATTACTATGGAAAGTGAGAAATCGATTCTGAATTTTAAATTTATGTGGTTAAGCTAGGATTGGGTGTGTTTACACTCACTTAAAAAAATTATTATTGTTATTAGTTTTCAAAGTAATAATACATATTTACACGTCCATGTGACTATCACATTTTTGTTATTTGAAGTTTAGATTAATTATATGCCTGATCATTTATTTATTAAAGAAAAATATAAACAAAATTCGTTCTAATAAAATTTTCTAATATATCATGTTTATAAGTTATCCTCACATTTCACTAAATCATATTTGAATTTTCTTTTACTTTCTAGTTGAGATTTACAAATTCTATGACCATATACATTTTTTTCTTTTATATATATATGAACTATATATATACAGTGGAGGAACCAGCCCTTCTACGAAAAGGGGGGGGGCAAAATTTTTCTTCAATATATATGAGGGGGGGGTTGGGCCTCCACCTCTGCTACTCCGGTCGGCAGAAATTCATCTTAAAAATACACGCTGGTGGCCAGCCAGGGAGAGTCATCAGCCCTACCTAATTTCGCCCTTATATATAAGAAACTTAGAATAAATGAGAATATCCAAAAAGGGCAGAAAAAAAGGGCAAAAAAAAAAAGAAGAAAGGGTTGGGTCACACATGGTAATGGGAAGAAAAAGCATAGGATTCTCTTGAGAGAAAAAGAAGAAAAAATAAACATAGAAATGTAAGTTAGCTTAGTTCTGATATATATGGAGTTCATTCACATTACTAAAAAGATTCTATTTGACACCTTATCTATCTGCAACTGGCAAGGGGATATTCAATCCCGAGGAGTGGATTATTTGTTATGCTTATTGGTCTGTCATGCAAATATATGATAATTAAATCAAAATAATATATAATAAATTGCATAAATGTTAAATATATATGTTTTTATTAATAATATTAATCAAAACTAATTAAGAATATAATAAAATAGAAGATAAGAATTAATGGAAACATATCTTGATTCATATAAATTACTGAAGAGCGTATATGTTATTTAATTGAGGACCATGTCTACAAAAAAAAATGTTTATATCCTTTAATTTCTAATTTTATCTCTCATAAAATTGAGATAAAATTAGAAATCGGCAAATTAAATACTCCACAATTTCAAATATTAAATTTTATAGATCATAATTAAAACAATGTTCTCATATTGAAATTTTTTAACACGTCAAACATATATATGTGTGTGTAAAAAATTTAAATTTAAAAAATTTTAGTTTTATAAATAATTTTAATACGAATTTATATTGATCTATATTATTATTTTTTTAAAAAAAATAATGAGCAAGATGCATGCTTTTCATATAGAGTGATGAAGTGAGGTTAAGTGAACTTCCAAGTGTTTGTTTTATAAAAGAAAAAAAAAAAAAAGAAGGAATGTTTTGACTATTTTATATTAGTTAAAATTTAATTAGGTGAAAAGTTAATGCTTTGTGACGAATGACATTTTAACTGAACAACCTCAAGTACAATGTATTAGTTAATATCTTTTTTTCTAATTAATTAAACCTACACCAAAACCATATTCATAATAAAATTAAAATTAATCTATTATTTATTTAGTGAATCAGATAGTACATAATAAAATTATTAATTTAATTAAAATGCAATGTTATATTATTGCTAAAAAATAAATTTAACTACATAAAAAAAAAAGCTTTAGAAATTCCGATGGTAATTAAATGTAATTAATCAAACACTAATTTTCAAATTAAAATTTTTTTTGGTAATGTTTTCTAATAATTTTTATTTATTTATCTTGTCTATTAATTAAGTAAATAAATATTTTTTTATAAATGTTTGTCTTAGTTTGCACTTGTGTGAAAATGTGAGAGAGTTTGAGTAACATATCAAACTTGCTCTGATCAAAATAAGGTGTAATTAGCCCATCAGTAAATAAACTTTATAATATAAGAAGATCCATGACTGTGAATAAGATAGCTTCTCCCTAAAGATTATAATAATAATAATAATAATAATAATAATAATAATAATAATAATAATAATAATAATAATATTAATATTAATATTAATAGTTAAAGACCATTTAATTTTTTTTAAATGAAATGTACATATGGACTAAATTCAGAAGTGGGCATTGTCAAGAAACTATTTATAGTTTATATATATACTATAAATAATATAATTAAATTCCTTTTTTTTTCTAAAAGAAAAGAGAAGATTCCTATGAATATGCATGCCCAATTCTCTTCTTGATCTATTGTTTCTTTGTTTTATGTTTTTTCAATGTGAATTTACATAATTTTAAGGATTTATTATAAAATTATCAAGAAAAACTCATAATATGATAAATTTATCGATCTGAATAAATAAATATATAAATTTATCAATTATACCATTTATAAAATTTATTACACGCCAAACTCAAACATAATAATTTTTATAATTTTATTATTATTAGATTATTATAAGTTTATTATACATTTTTATAAAATAATAAAAAATTATTATAAAAATTAAAAAATTGATAAAATGTGTATTTTTTTAAAATTTTTAATTATAAAAAATAATATGATATTTTGTTTTTGCAAAATAATAATAATTAAAAAAAAAATTAATGTGTATAGACATCAAACAATGACTTATCTTGACACTCTTTTCTTTTTATAAGGGAAGTGATGGCAGGCAAGCACAGTCCCCAAAAACATTAGACATGTGGGTGGTTGGGTAGTACCTCTCTCAAAAGTGGATGATCCTTATAATTAATTAATTAGTATCAAATTAAAAAGCTTAGTTTTTGTGTTGGCCACAACAAAGGAGAAAATAATATCATTATATTCAATTCAAAAATAAGGGTGAATTGAATGGGAATTTATATTTATATATGTTCTTTATTAAATTTGTTTATTATTACTTTTAATTTAACTTAATTTATTTATTTATTTTTTGGGTGGGAGTATGGTTGACTTGTCTTTGTAAAAAAGATGCTCTCTAATTTTGCCTTTTCCTTTTAATAATAATGTTTACCTTTTTTTTTTTTTTTTTTCTGTTTTGTCTGCTTGGCCCCACCTCTCTATCATCCCTCATTTTGGATGTTGCACTTTTCATGAAACTTTAGCTTTGGCCAATGTGTTATTATTGCTCCTATAATGGACCAATTATTGATTTCTAACTCTTTTTTTTTTAAAACAATAATTCACTACTCCACACCTTCTCCATGATATTGAAATCAATAGCTGTGGATTTTGAATTTTGAATATGAAAGAGAAGATATTTTACTTTTTTTTTTTTTTTGGATACAAAGGAGGGGTCACCCAAGACTAGCTTCTGATTCTCCGTGGCCAAGCCACCTGACGATAATCCTCAAACAATATCCGTTGCACCTGCTCCGGTAGCGAGTGTAAGCTGGTGGCATCTTCAAGGGCATTGACTGCAAGGTTAGCTAGCATATCCGCTAACTTATTACCTTCACGATAAACGTGTTGCAACTTCACATTCCAACTCTGCTGTAACAAAGACTTGCACCTGTAAATCAGATTAGCGAACCGAGGACATGTAGTCTCACTCTGAGTAACCAAACGTAAACTTTCTAAAGAGTCCATCTCCCCAATTACTTGTTTGTGGCCTGAATCCCAAATAAATTGGAGGCCATTCACGAGCGCCTGTAATTCTGCCACCATGGAAGTGCAGAAACCGAGGCGTAACAGTAATCCATGCAACCAATTACCATTACTTTTTAATCAACTTATTTGACATGAATTCAAATTAATTTATAATCTTTCAATTATAAGATGATGAGAGATTAAAAAAAATTAATAAATTTTTTTAAAATTTATATTCCGTAACTTTTTTGAGATTAAAATTTAATTGGTTTTTTAGTTTAATGATAGTAAAATTATTTAAAAGACTATATAACATATGAAAATTTAAATTATAGTTGAAATCATATTTATTAAAAATGTATATATATATATTATGAAATTAGAAATTCTTATAGTTTTATCCTTTGAAAATTGTTTTATATAAGAAATAATTATAAATATAATAATCAATAATTAAGCACACATGAGTTTTTAAGTTTAATAACACTAGAATCTCGAAAAGTGATGACGTTTCAAATTTAAAAACTCATTCGAGGTTAAATGTGTTAAAAGAAAGCAGAGAATATGAGATTAGAAATTCGAATTTTAATATTTATCATCCCTTTTAAAACTTTTTTTTTTAATATATGAACAAAAAACACTTTGAACATTATTTCAGATATATAGCTAGGATCATGGGCGGAACTAGGTGGGATCGGGAGGAGGCTGAGGATCCTCTTTGGCCGGCCGCCGAACGTGTATTTTTAAGGGGAGTTTTTGTCAGCCGAAGCAGTAGAGGTGGAGTTTCGGCCCCTCAATCCCATCTTCTCCTTACATGCGTTGAATAGGAGTTTTGCCTTCCTCTTCCCGAGCTGCTACTTCTGCCACTGGCTAGGATTAACATATGTTGATATCAAAATGAACATGATTCTGTACCGGTCGGAGTATATATATGCATTTAACTAATAAAAAATTAAATAAAATTATTATTATTATTATTATTATTATTATGCCAATAATAAAAATTAATTATTATTATTATTATTATTATTATTATTATTATTATTATTATTATTATTTCAATGGTATTAGTTAAGTGTATGTACATCCCATTCATAATAAAAGTTTTAGTTAATTTTTATGGTTTTTGAATAAAATCAATAATTTCAACTTTATTTAATTCATTAAAAATTATATTTATATGGAATTAAATTCTATATTAATTTTAATTTGAATCTATTTGTATTAAATATATTTATTTTAACTTATTAAAATTGTAAAAAAAGAATTATAAAAAAATTATAAAAATGTGTATATAATAAATAAAAGAAAAAATAAATTTAAAAAATGAGATTAACGATAATCTTATTTCAATTAAAAGTTATACTATTAAAATGAACATAAAAAATAACAAAATATTTTAATAAATATAAGATGTTATTAAATGAAGTTACTATGAAATTATTCCGTAAAATATTATTAAAGAATTTGATGGATTATTCAACTAATAATCCCTTTTACAATATTATAATTTAATAGTTCATAACATATTTTACATATATTAATACTTTGGATTACATGATGATTTAAAATTTTATTAAAATGACAAAGTAAACTAACAAATCTATTTTTTTTCATTTTTTTGAATTATGACTAATCCGCTATATTTGAAAATGATATTTTTTTTATTTGGTTTGGATAAATTGATCGATTTGGTTGGGTTATATGAACCTATATTGGTGTCGTGAAATACAAAATTAAGTGTTAACTTATATATATATATATATATATATAGAGAGAGAGAGAGAGAGAGAGAGAGAGAGAGACTAATCTAATTTGTAATAAATGTGGTTGATTCAATAGATTATTATATTTGCCGTGTGATACTTTGATTATGGCATGTAAACTAAAAATATTCAATATACATATATAATAATATATTTTTTAATCAACAAAAAAAATTCTCAAATCAATTTATGCATAAATTCAGCTTAAATCTCTTTTTTGGATAATTAAAATAAAAAAGTGTTCCTTATTCTTGGCTTATCTAGTAAAAAATTCTTGGACAATTATTAGAAAAATTCTTCATCTACTCCACAGTCCACACAAATATTTAATTCGTTCATTAGCTTAAATAATATATAATATATTATAATATAATAAATAAAATAAAATATAACTTTTTTATTCAAATTTTTATTTTTCAGTTTATAAAAATACTTTTTTTAAAAAATTTCTTTTACATTCTGACAATATATACAAAAAAAATACTCAACACATATAAAAAATATACTCATTATATACTAAAAATATATAATATTTTTAAGTTATTTTTAGCAAATTTTTCAATATAATAAATATAATATAATATAAATAAATTTTCCAATATAATAAAGATAATATAATAAAATCATACCAACAGGGCTTAAAATTCAAAATGAATTAGGGCTTTTGATAAAAATATAAAAAATATAAAAATAATTTTAAATTTATCATATTTATAAAATATTTATTAAAATATTAAAATTTATAAAATATTTATTAAAATATTATATTTTTATAGTTTATAATAAGTTTATAAATTTTATATAGTTTATAATGAGTTTATTATAAGTTTATAATAGAATGAATAAAATATTTTTAATAAAAAAATAAAATTTTTAAAAATACCGTATAGCGTGTCATTTTTTGAATGTATCATGCATTCTATTCTCATTGGGTTATGTTCTTACGGCTCTATGCTAAAAGGAGGCTCAAAAGAAAGGAGGTTGTGCCTAATAAAACCATCCGTCGTCGTTTAAGTGGAAACGCAAACAGACAATTTTACTGAATAGCAACTGTTGTCGTTTTTATACAACCACAGCTCTTAAATCGGAAAGAGAACGACCACTTAATCAAGAAAGAAAACGACTAGACGTTTATGTTGTCTCCGGTCAGTGAAGAGGTCAAAATTTTTCTTTCAACTAAATCAAGAAAGTCTCTTAAGACTCAATTGAACTGTAAACGCCCGTCACCGGGACCGGAGGCTCAAGTTCCGGTATAATGGAGGTGGTGGTGGAGGTGTTCAAGAGAAGGCATGGAAGTGATCAATTGTCCTATTCATAACCTCACACAGTAACATCAACAAAACTATTTTTGGTTTCTGAAGAGAGCCGATGATAGTTAGAGCTAAGAACACTAGTCTAAGCACCAGTGCAGCAGCTTCAATGGCGAGGAAGCGAGGCCCCAAAACGACGACGTTGTTTGTATTATTCATCTCTCTAATCGCATTTGGTGTCTTCATTCCAGTCTTCGCTTCGCTTCCTTCTCTTTCCTCTTCTCATCGTCACTCCAATCGCCATAGAAAGGTCTTCAAAGTAATTGTCTCTCTTAATTTTTTTTTCTTTTGTAAAATTCCATTTTTTTTTCTGAAATTGGTGAGATTTTAACTATACTTTTTCAGGCCAATTCTTGAAGCTTGGAGATAGAAGATGACATGTTCTTGAAAGATGGAAAGCCTTTTCGAATCATTGGTGGTGACTTGCACTATTTCCGAATTCTTCCAGAGGTATGAATGGGCATCTTATAAGCCTAATTATATCTAATAGTTATTTGTAATTTGATGTTTAAAGCCTTTAGTACAAAGAGGATTCATCAATTTGGATCTTTAGTTGATCAAATGTTTCTTTTTTTGGTTGTAATTTGGGAAAAATTGATGGGTTTATTTCTGTTGTTTTGATGAAGTACTGGGAAGATAGGCTGTTAAGAGCTAAGGCTTTTGGGTTTGAATACCATTCAAACATATGTTCCTTGGAATCTCCATGAACCACAACCTGGCAAGCTGGTTTTTGAGGGTATTGCTGATCTTGTTTCTTTCCTCCAGCTCTGCCAGAAACTGGATTTCCTTGTTATGCTTCGAATTGGGCCTTACATATGTGCAGGTTGATGTTTAAGTTTAGGATTTAGGGGTTGTATAATTTATTATTGGCCTCTATGGAGCCAACTCTCAAACTACCGGTGGCATTGCTGTATTTGCTGCAGAGTGGGATTTAGGAGGTTTCCCTGCTTGGTTACTAGCTATAGAACCAGCGCTCAAACTGAGATCATCTGATCCTGCTTATCTTCAATTGGTACGTTTTGCAGTAGTTTGTATCTTTTAAATCAGTAATATTGTGAAAATCAAATGGAGCGCAAGTAGTTCCATTTTGCAATATTGGTAATCTAGGCATCCTATATCAGCTTGCTAAACACTTTTTATAATTTACTGAGATAAAATGCTGGTTGCCAGGCAGTTTTTAGGAGGAAAACCTTGTACAACTGATTATGCTTTTTAAAAGGAGATGATAAAATGATGATCATATCCTTCTTTGCTTTACAATCTTTTTTGTTTTTTCCCCTAATTGTAGTTTATTCTTTTTCTTATTCTTCAGTGGTATTCAATGTTTTGGTCTTCCATAGAAATTTTTCTTGCAAAGTCACTTTTTCATGGCTGGTCAGTTATTCTACGTTCATTATTTTATTATGTTTGATTTCTTTTGTTTTACAGAGATTTGCCTGTTATTTGTTAACTCTTGTTCATAATTTTCTTTTGTAACTAAAGGAAAATAAATACAAGATCTTTATATGGTCTTTTGTGCTGTCAAAAAGATGTGTTTATTCTACAGATATATGATCCTGAAATCTTTTGGTTTATGCTGGGGTTCTCTGCCTGTTAAATTATTACATTAAACAAAGACTTGTTTAAATGTTGATGGAGGAAACGTCTTGATTTTTTTTTAGTTTGCTAAATATTGAACAATCATTTAAGAAATTGATGTGCCCACATTTATATCTCTCTTTTTTTGTAACAATTTAGATATTCTTGAATTTTAAAGATTCATGATCTGTGGTTTAATTGGTCTTTTTTAATTCATTAATTTATACGGGTTTTAATTTTTGTAGGTTGACAAATGGTGGGGAATCCTGCTACCAAAGGTAGCTCATCTTCTTTATAACAACGGAGGCCCTATAATGATGGTTAAGGTATGTGACTTTTTATTGGTATGTCTTATATGATTTCCAACAGACTATGAGTGAAAAATGATGTAAGATCCTAATTGTGTTGTAATTCCAATGTGCTGACTGCTGCCTCTTAGAAAGGAGATTTTTGTTGAACAGTGCTATATTCCTCCCTATTAAGGCCTTCTAGGCATTGCACTTTATATTATTTGCAAAATGCTGTTGGAAACTGCGTTTTTGGATGTTTTGGAGGTAAGGGTAATGCATTGGGAATGCACCTTAAAAGTAACTTGTGGTTGTTTTAAATTAAAACATTCTAGAGGGGGGTTTTTCTTAACAACTGGTATGCCGAGGACAACACAGACCTTAACCATGATGCTTGATTTTTCCAATGCTTTTAAAACTATAGCAGTATATGAATTAACAATTTGATTGGTTCATTGGTGCAACAAATTTGGATGCTTTGACTTGATAAAACCAGGAATATAATTAAAAATTGAAAATATCAATAAATATTAGTTTTTCAGAACTATATCGGACTAAACTGATGATTGGTCTAGTTCCTGGTCAGGCAGCTAGTCAAGAATTAAATTTCTTGTAAGCTGAGTTTGTTGTTCATGCATCCCTGTTTTCCTTCTCCTAACTTTGAAAAAAATATCAGTGTGCCAAGTTTGGTAACTGTTTCCTTGATGAACTGTTATGCTTCATCTGTGAAAGAGCCACTTTTGTCATAGGAATACGGAAGAGCTCATCAAAATTAGGGAGGGGGTGGTGGGGGGAGGCTGCGCGGCGGCGGTGGGGGAACTTATAGATTCTAGTTTCGTATTTTGCTTCTAGAAATTAGGTAACGGCTCTAAGAAATTGAAGGGAGATAATACAAAAGTTTCTTCTTCATTCAATTATTGCTATTATGAAATCCAAATATTTCTTACTCTGTATAGCACATAATAGGATTTTTTCTTACTATTTCAAAGTATTTTCTCTAAGATCTTCCAAAATAAACCATTTTAAAAGTTACTTTTGAGTCCTTGATTATATTTGTACTTGTTTAATTTACTGTCAAATTGTTTTTCAAATGTTCGATATTAGTTGTTTCACCACTAAAGTATTAAAGAAAACTATGCTGCCAGCTTGAAAATGAATTTGGTTCATATGGGGATGACCAAGCTTATCTCCATCACTTGGTCAAATTGGCTCGAGAATATCTAGGGGAGAACATAATTTTGTAAGAGGTTCCATGCCTTTGGTCTTATATTGATGCTTTTATATAAGTACATGAACTCTTTTTGTCAGTATATGCATCATAAAACTTCTGTTTCTACAAAGCTATTCTTTGTTCAAACAGCTTTAGCTTTATTTTATTAATGGAGTTTCTATTCATAGTGCTCATTGCATTGTGAGTAAATGCTTATTCTCTCAGATTTATGCCTGCCACATGTATTTATTTCCTCGTTTATGAATAAATCATTATTTCCTACTCCTAGCATATTGTATGGCATTCTGCCTCGTGCTACAATCAAACTGACTTTTGGAGTAGATGCCGTTTGCTTGATTATCATCCCATCATGACTAGATTTTAAATTTCTATAGGTATAGTACTGAAGAAGGATTTACATATGGTTTTTATTGACTTGGAAAAGGCGTATGATAGAGTCCCTAGAGAAGTTTTATGGTGGGTCTTAGAGCGTAAGGGAATATCTATACGATATATCCAAGTCTTGAAGGATATGTATGAGGGAGCTACCACCAGTGTCCGCACCGTGGGAGGGGATACTAAGGATTTTTCCGTTTCTGTTGGATTACACCAAGGTTCAGCTTTGAGCCTTTATCTTTTCGCCTTGGTCATGGATGAGCTAACAAGACATATACAGGATGACATCCCTTGGTGTATGATGTTTGCAGATGATATTGTATTAATAGATTATACTCAAGCAGGGGTAAATCAAAAATTGGAGTATGGAAAAACACTTTGGAATCTAAGGGTTTTAAGCTAAGTAGGACTAAGACTAAGTATATGCATTGTAGATTTAATAGCGAGAATAGAGAAAGAGGCAAAATTATTTTAAATGGAATAGCAGTGCCTCATAGTACTTATTTTAGATATCTTGACTCTATTCTTCAAGAAGATGGGGGTTGTGAAGAAGATGTAAATCATAGGATTAAAGCTGGTTGGATGAAGTGGAGGGGTGCTACAAGAGTTCTATGTGATCGAAAGATGCCAATTAAATTAAAAGGAAAATTTTACCGTACTGTAATACGGCCTGCTATGATGTATGGTAGTGAGTGGTGGGCAGTAAAAGGATAACACATGAGTAAAATGCATGTTGCGGAAATGAAAATGATAAGATGGATGTGTGGTCATACTAGGATGGATAGAATCCGCAATGAGTGCATTAGAGAAAAAGTGGGGGTGGCATCTATTGAGGATAAGATAAGAGAGCATAGATTGAGGTGGTTTGGCCATGTGAAACGAAGACCTCGCGATGTGCCAGTTAGAAAAACCGAACAAGTTAGAGTAGATATAGCTAAGAGAGGCAGATGTAGGCCTAAACTGACTTGGTCAAAGATGGTCCAAAATGATCTTATGATGTTACATCTATTAGAAGAGATAACCTTAAATCGTATTGAGTGGAAAAGAAGAATTCATATAGCCGACCCCAATTGACTTGGGATTAAGGCTTTGTTGTTGTTGTTGTATAGTACTGATGGAGGTTCTAGGGAATTTCTTGAGAAAGGAACCATTTGCGGAGATACTGTCTTTTCAGGTAAAGTTCAATGTCTTCTTGATCAATCTCTAAGTAAACAAGTATCTTATATTTTTAGAGAGTAGACCTTTATATGTAAATATGTATTTTTGTGCATATTCAGTAGTATGTGCATTTTTGCTCCTATTTAGATTGTAATAATGTATATGTCAAGTCCATTTCCTGTAAACTGATATTGTTGGTAATATCTTGAGCTTATGCTTATGTTTTCTAGATGTTCACTAATTACTTGATTGATTTATATATGCTTTTGTAGCTGATAGGTGTCTACAGTGAGGTAGAGTGAGGTTATAGCCCATTTTCTATCCCTGACTCACAGCTGTTGATTTCTCTACTGGTGAGGATCCTAGACCTATATTCAAGTTACAGAAGGAGTTCAATGTTACAGGGAAATCACCACCACTTTCTGCGTAAGTGCCTTATTCAGTGGTAATGTACTATCACTTTATTAGCTAGTGGTTCAGCGCTCATACATTTGCTGTTTACAGGGAGTTCTATACAGGTTGGCTGACACATTGGGGGGAGACAATTCAACAGACAGGTGCTGATGTTACAGCATCTGCCCTGGAAAAGATTTTTTCACAAAATGGTTCTGTTGTGCTCTATGTATGTCCTTAAGTTCTTACCTTTTGCTGAGCCAAAACAACGGTGTAAGTAGTAATCTTACAATCTGGCTTGTTCTAATGCCCAGATGGCACATGGCGGGACAAATTTTGGATTTTACAATGGAGCAAATACTAATTCTGATGGGTCTGGTTACAAGGCTGATATCACTTCCTATGATTATGTGAGGATATTGTTATCTTGGTTCTTTTGATATTTTACAATGAATTCATGGAATAAACTGTATTCACTAAACTAATGATGCTTTTTTTTGGCTAGGATGCACCAATTAAGGAATCTGGCGACTTAGACAATGCAAAATTTAGTGGTATATGTTGTTTTTTTTTTGGAATAAAGTCCGTTGCTTAAATTTGAGTCGTGGCTATCCTTCCCCTGTTAACCACTTTGTGCTGAACTATTGATGATGGTTGTTTAAAAATTAGTATAGTTTAGTAGTTAACTGACTGCTTTAGCAGCAGTAACCCAGAGACTTGAGGACTGATAAATGATATATAACATGCATGGTTTCTCAGTAATGTAACTTCTAGATGCCTGCTGGGTTATTTGTTTCTTACTATTTTTTTATGTGTCATGAGAATATGGAACGATGGTTTGTCAGTATTTAGATGTTGAAAATGCAGATATGGTATTAATTCCTCAAAAAACTTAGAAATCAGGAATTTTTGAAGTGTATCAGAGTTGTGTGAGTTTATCCTCCTAGAATGTTGTCATTGTTGAGAATAGCTTGATAGTGTTTCAGATTTGTTTTTTGTTGATGGTTCTTTTAAATTTCACTTTAGCTTACACTTATCTTTAGTTGATGATGGCTCTAACTGATCTTGCAAGATATCTTATTTATGAATGTTTTCTTCAGTGTTGCAGAGGGTTATAGGGCATCATAGTAAAACATCTCTTCCCTCAGTGCTTCCGAATAATGAAAAGATAGGATATGGACCTATTCAGTTACAGAAAACAGAATTTTTATTTGATTTACTTGATATGATAAATCTAGCCAATGTGGTTGAATCTAGAGATCCAGTCTCAATGGAGTCAGTTGGACAGGTGTTTAACATTTAACTTATATTTTGTTGGTCTAAATGACTATAAATATCCATAACGGCTGAAGATTACTTATTACTTGAACTGTTTTTTATTCAGATGTTTGGATTTCTAGTGTATGTTTCTCAATATGCGTCAAAGGATGATAGATAATCCCACATTGGAAAGTTAGGAGAAATACATCCAACTTATAAGAGGAAGGGTTGCTCCTCCTAACAGGCCGGTCTTTTGGGAGGCATACAGGGCCCTAGTGATTCTTGTGGGTTGGGCCTGTGGTCCTTTGGGCCCAGGGGCTTCCTGGTGTGGGGTTCACTCTATCATTTGGTCCGACCTGCCGGATTCGACGGCGGTGGGTAGACCCGCCGGGGGTGCCACAGGGCAGAAGGTAAGTCCCGCCGGCGAGATGGCCCCGTCGTGGTGGTGAAGGCTGACGTGGTGGTGAACCGCCGTGGATGTCGGTTCGTCGTGGGCGGGGTATTGATAGAGAATCCCACATTGGAAAGTTAGGAGAAATACTTCCAACTTATAAGAGGAAGGGTTGCTCCTCCTAACAGGCCGGTCTTTTGGGAGGCATACAGGGCCCTAGTGATTCTTGTGCCTTGGGCCTGTGGTCCTTTGGGCCCAGGGGCTTCCTGGTGTGGGGTTCACTCTATCACTGTCTTTTCAGGTAAAATTCAATGTCGGGTATTGATAGAGAATCCCACATTGGAAAGTTAGGAGAAATACTTCACCACCACGTCAGCCTTCACCACCACGACGGGGCCATGTCGCCGGCGGGACTTACCTTCTGCCCTGTGGCACCCCCGGCAGGTTTACGGCCCGGCGGGTCTGCCCACCGCCGTCGAATCCGACAGGTCGGACCAAATGATAGAGTGAACCCCACACCAGGAAGCCCCTGGGCCCAAAGGACCACGGGCCCAACCCACAAGAATCACTAGGGCCCTGTATGCCTCCCAAAAGACCGGCCTGTTAAGAGGAGCAACCCTTCCTCTTATAAGTTGGAAGTATTTCTCCTAACTTTCCAATGTGGGATTCTCTATCAAAGGATGATGGAAACATTCTGTCCATACCAGAGGTATAAGAACTATTCTTAAATTACTGATCTGAATGCCTTCTAGCTTCTTGGTAGTTAAGCAAACAATTTTACGGTCTTGCCTATTTTTTGATAACGGCAGAGCATCTCTTTGAAAGGCATTTTGAGACTCGCTTCCATCTCTAGTTTAGCAAATACTTGACACAATTTGAATTCTTTAATATCACATGTTCCAGGTGCATGACAGGGCTCAAGTGTATGTATTATGCCCTTCTGATGATAATGGCCGACGGCCAACACATGTTGGTGCAATTGAAAGGTGGTCAAATCAAATACGCGTGCTTCCTAATGTTAAATGTGCCTCCAACATCAGCTTATTTGTTTTGGTACCTGTCCATCACTGTACTTTTGAGTTAATTTCTTTTTCTGCTTCTGTTACTTGTTTTAGTCAAATTACTTGTTATTACCATCTGGAACACTGTTAATATTATTTTTAGAGCAATTATAAATCTAACTGCAACAGAAATATTATATTTTAATGGGTCCTGGTTACAGTGTATACCAATACTAAAGGTAGAAGAGTCCTTTCAATTTTTATGCTTGGCATTTTTACACTGAAAATTTCTAATTAATTGATTCCTGTTCCTACAGGTTGAAAACACAGGCAGTGTAAATTATGGACTATACATGTTTGATAGGAAGGTAAAAGTTGATTTCCTCCCTAAAACTTGGAATGCTGCTTGTATCTAATTGTTTGCACTTTACCCACTGTGGTTATGTTGCTGGTTATTTTGGCTGGTTCAGACACTCTGGCATTATCCAGTTTCTTTTGGTGTTATTTATTTACTATTTCCATTTACTGAGGATATGGGGTTCTGTGTGGTTGCAACATATCATGTATTCCTATCTCTGCCAAAAGAAAAAAACAAAAAGAGAGAGAGAGAGACAGACAGAAATGAAACATTATTTTGAACTAAACAAGATTTGGTTATGCAAGGTATCCATTTCAAATAATCATCATTTCGAGTTATTGTCTGAGATGCTTCCCACCTGAATCAGGATATTCTCTCTCTCTCTCTCTCTCTCTCTCTCTCTCTCTGTTCTTCTTTTTTCTACTTGTCATGTTTGCATGATATTGTTACAATCCAATAGAAGAATTTTAACTGGTTTTTCTCACTTAATTTTGCAGGGAATTTTGTCTTCGGTTTATCTGGATGGGAGAATTTTGCATGGATGGAAAATGATTTCAGTTCCTTTGAACAACGGGAATGAGGTACCAAAAATAGATCTTATCAATCGGGGTACACATTCCGGACTTGTTACAATATCAGCACTCAGGAAGTTGGAAGATAACTCGGGTAGATTCTCAGATGTTTATAGAACACAGTAATATCATCTTTCATATTCCATTTAAAAAATCATATTTATTGGAAAATTTTTCTAGCATTAATTTCTGGTTAATTTTCATTGTGTAGTCCCATGACCTTGCTTCATCACTTATAACAAACAAACGTAATTTATTAATGGTATAAACAATTAATTGGATGAGAAAAATTATCCAAGTCGTTGCTTTTCTTTGCAGAGAGTGTTTCTAAAGAACCAACATTCTATAAAGCCCATTTTTCCGTAAACCAAGTTAAAGATACATTCTTATCATTCAGTGGCTGGGGTAAAGGGATTGCATTTGTAAATGATCTTAAATTGGAAGATATTGGCCGGTAATGATATTGCTATCTCTCCTCTGTCCTCGCATTTGAGTTACTTTTTCGTTGAGTCTTAGTTTCATATTCTTATCTCTATACAAAGTTTTTTCCTCTTGACGTTTTTTAACTGGCTCTTCCGCAGTCTTTTGGACCACAGTGCACTCTTTACGTCCCTGCTTCAATTCTTCGCTGTGGAGAAAATATTCTGGTATGAAATGCCTGAACAGACTTGTAGAAATGAAAAACTAACTACACTATACCTTGCAACTTCCATTACTTATCTTGTAATTTTGTGAAAACTTGATTTACTTCTTAATGGGGTCTAAACTTCGAATCCATGTTTCTGTTTGTAATTTGCACAGGTCATACTCGAGTTAGAATCTAATCACCCTGAGCTTGTGATACATTCAGTTGATCAACCAGACTTCACATGCGGTTCAAGTCGATCAAATGTGCATCAGCTTTAGCGACACAATACTTAAGGTCATGCACAATTGCTAGAAAAATGAATGAAATATAGATGGACAGTTGACCTCCATGTCTCCATTATGGGACTTAGCATGGCCCTCTTAACGCTGTTCAAGAAAGTGTCTTTGCTTTAAGATGGAATGGTGAAAGAGGAGGAATAGACTTTTGGAACATTAAATTATTTATCAATGAGAATTACTAGCTGTGTTGCAATGCAATCGTCCAAACATGTTGTATAGCAAATGATACAATACGCCAACTTTGTATTAATTATAAACTTATAATACAAGTGCTAGAAAGGTTTCTTCTTTGACTCATATCCCAAATGATAACCACAAAAAAAAAAAAAGAACTGCAGTAGATATCATCTTTTGCAAATTGATCACAGCAGTGACTATTTGTGATACAAATTTATGCTCTAAAACAGTATAACAATCTTTATCAAAAAAATGCATATCAAATCCATGGTTCTTTTATTTACAACTGTTATAAACATTCATTCTTGATTGTACATATTCATTCTTCTCCCAGCATGCCAATGGGGAACTGTCAACTATGCTACATGGGTAATCTTACCACTACAGCCAAAATTTTTTTGAAGAAAATTATTTTGAAGGTGAAGCTTCTTTAGAATCTTGTTTTGATCCAGACATAGCAGCACTTGGAGCTATTGTCATGGCAGTTGCTGCAGCCCCCAGCTTTGCACCGCCAGCAGCCTTCATTGCACCGGCTACTTTTGCAAATATAGCAACTCCTCCAACTAGAATTGCCCTCAAAGCAACTGTTGGTTTTACTGCCATTGCTTACAAGACCTGCAAAATTCATTAATGTATCAAATTCAAAAGTTTATCCTCCACTGCTAAATATAAAATGCCAGATGTAGCACATGCTGTCAATTCAACTAATACTCAGGCCAATGTTAACAGCTAATAAAAAGAGAAGGCTAAAGCTGATTACTTATATTTTGCCCACAAGCACTTGCATTTTCTTCCAACTTCCCACCCCATTTTCTCTTTTTTCACTTAGGAAAACAAAAAGAAAGAAGGAAGAAGAGCAGCTTGACCTAACAACGACTGTTCTAATGTCTGATTTTGCAGCTTAATTCATATTAAGGCAACCCTTATTTTTCTCTCCGTCAGCTGTCATCATACTTTTTGAATGTCATCAGGCCTTTTTTTGAAGCATGACTGTAGTAACAAGCTCTGAAAAGCCTCTACCAAAATATATATATATATTACCGAGTGCTTTTTCCAGAATTGTTGGACCCTAAAGGGAGCCAACTAATATGTGCACAGCCCTAATATCTCTAATAAAAACGTAGTTATAGAAAGATTCTTCAGCTTGTAGGAGAGATTTTTCAGCTTGTGCAATGTTATCAAAATATCATATCTAATTAGCTAATCATTACCAGTAATCTTCCCGAGACCTAGATTTGTCCTCAGCCTAACTTACGTCCATTCCTCAATGAATACCTCATATGAAACATGACAAAAAAAAAAATCCAAGTCATACATCACACAAAATGCCTCTTCGTAACCGTTCACCTCCAGTGATTACCTAAAGGTTCACTAGAATATTGCATTCCCATCCTCAGCACAAAATTCTATGATACTTCAGCAGTTTTTGAACATGCAAAACCAAATAATTTTATCTTCAATGGGTGTAATAATGTCCGAGTTGGAATCCTTTCATGAGAAAAAAAAAAGTACTGAAAAGAATATTTCCTTCTTAGTGTAAGAATTCCACCACTGCATTACAATTAGTTTTTTTTTACTTCCCTAGGAGGAACAATTCTTTCCCACTAAGTCGAAAGCTTTACCAAGTACACAGCCCATTCTACCGCCTGATGATATAGCAGAAAAACTTTGGCAAAGATATGCGACATATATTACAACTCAAACCACAGCTTAATACATCGTTATTCCATTCCCTTACCCTTGAAGGCCAAAAGCTAATTCCCCAATAACAACAGAATTCATCACTCTATTTGCTCTTGACCTTCTAAGATCTGTCCCACTGCAATCAGCCAAACTTGAGAATAAGAAAACCAGGCTGCCAATGACAAACATGTGCAAGCATGCACCAAAAAAAAAGACAGAACACATCTTTTTTATAGTCTTTCCCCGGAAATTATAAAACCTTGCACCCATCCTCACCCCTTCTCCTGAAATTCTAACAATGAAAAATTCCTATAGAAATCAGTCGAATATGAGAAAATTGGGCTATACTATGCTCTTATGCATGCAAAACACCATAATGTTCTAAAATATGTGCATGCTTACTTACACATGCATAAAGCACCAATAACTTCTAAAGAAAAGGAGGAAAAGAAAGAAGCAGAGATATAAAGCGAAAGCTTTCCTCATTAACAGCAATGGAATCTCTTGCAAACTAACGCAAGAACTTTCCACAAGTTCACAAGAATCATTTTTATCATATCCCTTACGATCCATATGGGTTCTAATACAAATAAACTCCAGTCATGAAGACCATATCCAGCTTGATGTCTTCAATCTCATCCCCTTACATAAAATCATAATAATTCAAGGCACTGTATCAATCCATTCAATTAGATTTTTAAAGGAACCAGACATTCATATTACTGCAAATTCAATTAGTCAACAATTAACAGTTTCCTTCATATTTAACACATCATACACGAGTAATAGTATATATTTTATGCGAATTGCAAATACAGAAGTAGAACATAAAACTCAGAAAGTATACTGCTGTCTTTCTTTGAATTCTTAGTGAAGCAAGAGCAATATAACTACCAAATATATACTGTTTGCTAAATACCCTATAAATCGATTAAATGTGATCTAAACATTCTCACTACAAATTCTTTTGCTCATATTTTGTGTTACCTAACATTATCCATAGGGCAGGATACTGATAACACTCCACATTGATCTAAACTAAGTGACTTTTAACAAATAACAGCCAAATCACAAAGACCCATATCATATTTCAGCTTCAATATCCAATATCACGTCAAAATTCTCCATTTTTAAAAAACACCCAAGCAAGCATCCATATCAGAACAAGTTTTAGAAGAGAGAGAGAGATAGAGCCTAAATTTCGAAATCGATTATGTCGTTTTGCTGATGATGATACTATTCGCAGAGCAGAAGAGGAAATAAGAGAGGAATAGCCGAATAGGGCTTGTCCTCCTCTGTTTTAGCTACAAACAAGGTTTTGTATTTGTTTGTGAAAGATTCATGTTCTTCTCTCTCTTGTACGAAGTAAAAAACAATACTTCGGGAATATACTTCACATCGAGACTGCATGTCGTTTTAATAGAGGAAATTTGGGGACAAAATAAAACGACAGCGTGTTTATCGTCATCCGCCTATTATTAGTCAGCAACAGCAAAGATCCATTTTTTTCGTAATCAGAAATCACTAGGCTTCAAGAAATTGACAGAGAAAGCAATGGATCATCCATATACAGGAGGCAGCTGGACAATGATCCCAACCGTGCCATCACTCAGTAACTCACCTGCTCACTCGAACCAGGACCAATTTTACCTCCACCAACAACAACAACCTCAACCACAACAGCAATTTAATCAATTCCAACAACAGCAATTTCAACAACAACAGTTTCAGCAGCAACAACAGCAATTTCAACAACAACAGTTTCAGCAGCAACAACAGCGTCTAATTCAGCAGCAGCAACAGCAACAACAGCCACAGAATCAGCACCACCAGTCGCTCGCCTCACACTTCCACTTCTTACAAGTACTAACCCTTACTCAAGAACCCTAACTTTTATACTCCGTTTTGATTGCAAAGTGAAGAAGCATAGATATGGTTGCAGATTGTTGAGAACTTAGCTGAAGTTATCGAGAATGGAACTCGGGATCAGCACTCTGATGCTTTGGTTTGGTCTCTTCTTTTTTCTTTTCTTTAAAAAAAGGGCTTTACTTTATTTGTGAGAAATTTCCTAATTGGGTTTATTTGGGTGTTTGGTTAATCGTTGATAAAGGTTAATGAGTTGGACAATCATTTTGAGAAGTGCCAACAGCTTTTGAATTCAATGTCCAGATCCTTTAACTCAAAAGCTATGGTAATTCGCCAACTCCTATTTTGACCTTATTTCAACTCTTTATCATAAGATATTGTTTGCTTTGTTACATTTTATTTGTCTTCCAATTTGAACATCTTTAGTAAGTTGTAAGGTTTGCAATATGTGTATGAAGTTGAAGAGGGTATGTATAGCCTTGGGAACAGGAATACATCAACACAAAAGTCTTGGGAACAGTAATACATCAATACAAAAGTTACATACATATGAAAGCTTTAGGATTTCATGTTTTAATATCATTTCTGGTAATGGTTGCAACATGATTTCATTAATGGTCTTGTTGATGATGATGCATTTATAACTAAAATTCATTTGGAAAATGAGATTCTTAAGGTGGTCGAGATAAACTGCTTTTCATTTTTTTTTACACCCTTCTTATCAAGTTCTCTGAATTGTGTTGTGGATAGACGGCTGAGGGACAGAAGCGAAAGTTGGAAGAAAGTGAGCAATTGCTAAACCAACGGAGGTTAGTTGTACTTTTGTTAAGAATCACGTTTTAGTTTTTAATTTGGTTTAAACATGAATTAATATTTATCCCAACAACAGAGACCTAATAGGCAAGTACAGAAGCTCTATTGAAGAGCTTATCAAGTCTGAGCCTTGACTGCTTGTCGCTATGTAATGGTAAGTAGTTTTACAATAAAATTTCAACTTAAGCGTAGGCTTAGTACCACCTGAATTGAAGCAAGTACTAAATTGAACTGTTTTACTTGAACGGGATCTCTTTAGTGCCTTTTTTGAAGTTGGCTGAGCTTTGTGCTTGATTTTTTTGAACATTGAGGATTACAAAAAATACTGCAGTTACAATTTTCTTATTAATAGTTTCGATCTTATTGCAGTTAAAATGAAGTGTATTGTAGTTTATGAATGTGTTCCTCAAGCTCAGATCTTTTTTCTTTTATGTCATTTTTACATTGTTAGCCTGTGGAACCACAGAAAACTCGCTAACACTGGTTAGGGATCTGGCAAGTAGTATTGTCTTAGTATTTCACTAGTAAGTTTGTCATTAAGCTATACTCTTTTTCAAAACTTTTTGTATGTCTCATATCCATAGCACAATAATGCAATCTGCATGGTTTGTTGTTTAGGTAATGTCGCATGTTGGAACTACTTTGGTGACTGTTAATGTTAATTTCCAATAGGGTGTTAAATACAGGACACTGCTGATGGGCTAATAAAGATAATAAGCTGTTAAGAGAATCATTGACAACAACAACACAAAGTCCTGGAAATTGTTGAAACCTGTTTCAAGCAACCAAAACTATTGACTGATATCAGGATTTCAAACTGTTGATTGATGTAGTATTTTGCAGTAAATAGATCAAGAAGTGCTTGTTTGATGTTTCCCTACGCTGGTTTTCCTGATATACTTGTGGCTGATCTTAAAACAGCTAGCATTTATTTGGAACAGATGTTAATATGAGAATTATCAAGCTGGTTTTAACCATCATTTTGACTTTTGCTAATTTCAGGTTTAGTTGAAGCTGAAGTGGTTCTTATAGAATCAGAGCCACTTTTGTAGTTTTTGCTCTGAGAAGAGAACTCAATCCCGTGTAATATTTTTTATGATTTTTTTATTTCATTAAGGAGGGCAAAACTGTTATTCTCGATACTAGAATTGCATATCAAGTTCTCAACTGTTCCATTACTGAATAGGAACAACATTTTTAACACTTACAAGTCCATTATTGGCAGTTAGTAGCTTTCCTTGAGCTTGTTTCCTTAAAAATAGTTAATAAAAAAAAGACCTTTGTTGCACTAGCACTCGAGCACTTAATAGTGAGAAATAAGGACGCATATTTGCTACTTCAGATTTCATTTATTCTTGTATACTTTTTTGTTAGGATTTACTATGAATTATGGCTGTAATTAATTCTTGTGTATGAACTAGTTTTTCTTCTTTATTTATTCATCCTGAAATTTTAAGCTTACTATGAATTCTGGCTGTAATTTTCTGTGTATGCAACTGTTTTTCTTTTGCAATTATTCATCCTGAAATTTTAAGCCTACTCTTTTTTATGCAACATAGGCATAAGTTGCTTGTCTTAGAAACTAGAAAAATAATTGCAAATTAAGTAGAACATGTAAAGGGGTGCATTCAAAGTGTGTGCTTGTGCTGCAATCCGGTGCCGGATAAAAAGTTAGCTAGCTTGTTCTTGATAATTCATTTACTTATTTGAATTAATATACATCTCTGCAGACAGTTATTTCCGTATGATCTTAAAAATTTGGCCACCATTACCTCAAATTGATAATGAGCTAATAACTAGTCGAAATGGGGGAATACGCTTATGAGCACTACACTCTAGCATACTCTAATACAAAATATTTAAGACATTGAATTTAGAGATCCTTTCTATTTATATATCTTGTTAAATCCATCTCTTTTTAATGCAAAATATCTCTTACATTTGAAATTTGAATAAGCTTAAAGAGTGATAGGAATATCTCTTACACTTGAAATTTGAATAAGTTTAAAGAGTGTTAATCCTTTAATCACTCAATTGCAAACTCACCAAGCTATGGCCTCTGCATGCAAGTGTTGTAAATAGTAAAAGGAGTAAGAAATAGAGTTAAAACAATAAGTAAACTCTCTAGTTTTACAATTAATGGAAATGACAATAAATAATTAATTGTTTCAAGACTTTGAAAACGTCCTAAGCAAAGAGTATCTTACTAAATATACAGAATAAAAACTCTTACCAGGCTATCTAATGCCATTCTATTTTTAGTTCCAATTTCAATAAACAGAATAAACAAACAAACCTTTTAATAATACCTATTCCAAGATTATAATATTAGTATTAAAATTTCACATATAAATCATTATCCAAAAATATCCTTCATAACTGAATCTGTTAAAAAATTTAAAAAAAAAACCCCCTTTTTTACATCTCTCTGTTTCTGTCAAAACTTACATGTCTATTATTTCTCTCCATCTTCCATTTTTCTTCTCACCAGAAAAAACGAAGGATCTGCAACAACCAGAGAAAAAAAAGAACCCCATTAAACAAAAAAGAGCAAAACTTGCACCATCCCCACCGGCAACGCAACCGATATCTCTCACCATTAACTAAAGCAAACAAATAATAACACAAATTAACCAATATGAGCATTCCAAGAATTGGCAACGGCACAACCCAAGCTTGTGCTGCCTGCAAATACCAGCGCAGGAAGTGCGCTCCTGACTGTATTCTCGCGCCTTATTTCCCTCATGATCGCCAAAGACAATTCCTTAATGCCCATAAATTGTTTGGAGTTAGTAACATCACAAAAATCATCAAAGACCTTAACCAACCTGACAAAGACCAAGCTATGAGAACTATCATTTTCCAATCTGATGTTCGTGCCAATGATCCTGTTGGTGGCTGTTTTCGAATCATTCGTGAACTTCAACTACAAATCGAATACCATAAAGCTGAACTTGATCTTGTTCTTCATCAACTAGCCATTTGTAGAGCACAGGCTCAACAACAGCAGCAGCAGCAGCAGAGCCATTTCCAAATTTTAGACACTGATGATTCAACAAATCTAGGTTGTGACTTTGATAATCTTAATGTTAATGCAGACTCTTTAGATATTTATTATCCTATTATACAAAACGATCAATACCCACCAACCCAAAATCAAGAAGACGATCATCATCATCAAGTTCAAGAATATCACGTGGTTCAAGAAACCCGCACATTATCAGAAATCGACATTAATGATGGATTGGTCATTCAAGATTCTGATGATAATTCTTCATCTTTGCATCTTAAGCAGGCTAATTTTGTTAACGAATGCGATGATATCAAGCCACTTCTTGATATAAATGATGTCAAGTTCGAGCCAGAAGAGTTGGTTGAAAGGAAGCTTGTACCATAGACACATGTTATTTCATCATAATAACATATATATTATCTGAAAATTTTTTATATTGACCGGGTGTACATACGCTCGATACAATCAAAATTAAATAAAATAGTTTTAATAAAAAAAACATTGGTTTTATTTAGTTTTGAATGATTGGGTATATATACACCAAATCTATGGTAGTATGGGCCGTATGGTGGTAGTTGTTCTTGTTAATCTTTACATGCAAAAACACAGGCAAGAAGTGGATGAAGAGGAAGAACAATTTTGCTATTTCTTGCTTATCTGGATTTGTTTTTATGTCAAAGTTTAGATTTTCTTTTTTGGTTTTCAGTTATATGATCTATTGAGCTGAAAAGAACAGGGATTTTTTTTTTTAAATTTTTTGTTGGTGATCAGATGTAATCAAATTTCTTAGAATGTAAGAGCATTGCTAACAGGAGTTTATGTAATTCAATAAGTGATAACTAACATTTACCTAATATTTTTGCCAAAATTTTCATGAAATCTCTTTTGCATGAGTTTTAATGATGATTTTTTAAACGCCCTTCATATAGATAATGCTTAATTTGCAGGTTAATTACATTATTAATTCGCAGATTTTTAATTTGTATATAAAGATTTTTTTCTTTTTATTTAAATTTAATCACATTGTAAAAGTTTCAATTGCAACAATTTAAAGCCTTTTTTTTTAGTATTAAATATTGTACGAAGAACGAGACCGATGGTGATTTTATTTTTCAAGAAAATATGTATTGCATCTTGCTGTATAATTTTTAGAATACATATTTTAATATAATTTTATACAAATTATTATTATTGCTCTTATTGTAATTTTTTTTTATAAAATAGATGCAATAATAACAATTTCGATTCAATTTTTTTTTATTAAATAAAGAGTATTCTAATTTAATTTTATTGAATGAAATATCAAAATTAAGATGAATTAATTTATTAAAATTATTAAATTTTAGATTTTTAACTTTTAAGATTTTCCAAAAAAAATTAATATTCTTCGTATCAAAATTAACGAGCAAACGGAATTAAAAGTAAACAAATTTCGGATGGACTGAATTGAACAAACCAAAAAACCCAAATCTTGAAAAAGAGAAATCATCAAATTCGCTCTCCAAACAATCCCTCGAAAAGTCCTCAGAAGAGTTTATTAGAAGCAGAATGTCGACGGGGAGGCCCAAAGATAATGACTTGCCGCTAGTAGAAACGCAGGAGAAGCAGGTTGCGGCCCTCCCGCCACGTCCACCACCAGGAACGGGGACGGGATCGACGGCTCTTGTGGAGTACACTCCACCGTTGTTCAAGGAACAGGAAGAGGACCTAGAGTTGAAGCTCCGGCGAATTATTGAAAATGTTCCTGTTCGAGTGAGCAACACTTCTGGCAGTTCTGCAGGTTCCGGCTCCGGCGACTTTCACCAGGTATTTTTATCGGGTTTTTAATTCTTACTAGAACCCTAGACCGAACAGTGTATGCTTTAATTGTTCTTTTTTTTTTTGTGTTCCCAATTATTTCTTTGCAATTTTGAGAGTTCTATTGGCATTGTCCTTTACTCTCATGGAGCTTGGAAATATGACATTTGCATGCCAATTGCATTTTAGAAGTTTCTATTTAAGTAAGTCTCAGCCATAATCCATAGTGAAACTCAATTTCTGATTCTATATACTACAGTATTATACTACAGTATGTCACAATTGTTCAGTGAACTTTTAGGTTTAGGTAATGTTTTGTGGCTTATAATCAGCTATTTTTGAAGAACGAATGTTTAATAAATACATAAGTTGCAGAAGTCAGTACCTCTAATAGAATCAGAAGTTTCAGCTCTGGCATGATGACACAAGTGAAAGCTGCATATTATGAGTTTATAATATGCCCTTATTTTGTATCTGTCCCTGTTCAAGAATTTACCCCATCTGACATGTTATTATAGTTAGCTCTGTATTATTTCTGTATTCAGGGAATGCTGTCAATTGCATGCTTATGCATCTAAGGCCAAGATAAAAATAAATATGAATTTAATAATCCCTTTTTTTTAGTGTCATTATTGGATTTTGATACTCTAGCAGCACTGGGGATCATGTTATTCAACATGAGAAAATTTTTTTCTCTTTCTACTGTGAATCATAATGCATTAAATTGAGAAGGATATGTGAGAGGACAAGGATGGAGCCTTAAGGATATCATCTCCTCTAGAAAACCAGATTGAACATTGAATATTTAAGCTAAGGTTAGCACAATAATCTGTGGAGGCATATTTTGAACATAATTTTCTGAGAGCAGTCCCTTTAATCAGGAATTTCTTTTTCCCCTTGTTTTGTGATATGTTTGTGGATGCATATGTACCATGCTTAAAAGGAAGATCCTATTATGAGGCTCGCCTAGGTCATGGTACATAGCTATTTGAGATCTTTTGAACTTGTAGCATCATGAGCTAATCCTTGGGACTGTTATGCTACACATCCATTTTCTCAAACTCTATTTTTATTTTCTGTTTTGAATTTGGGAGAAGGAGGTTTAATTTAATTCTTGGCAGTGGCATTTGTGCATTCATGTGGTTTTGACATATATATGCCTTTTGCGCTTATCCTTCCTTTGGAACATGGGAATACTTTTTTCATTTTAAAACTGGCCATTTATCTTCAAGAGAGGTTTGAGGTGCTTTTTCACCTTTCAGCTTATATTGTGTAGGGATATGCATCTGTTGGTTTGTGCATGTGCAGTGGCACAGATGTTCCATATCTGTTAAAAGCAGAAAAACTCAATTGGCAGAAATGATATGTGAACCAGCAAATGGCAATTGATGATCTCGTCCACTATGTTCTTCTTAATGAATGCTTTTATTCCTTTGAGAAAAAAGCTTGCTAGACTGTTACAAAAGCCCAAAATAAGAGAACACGCTCCAAAGATTTTGCAATGGGTTATAAAGGGATGATGAGCTGCTACTAAACACCAAAAACCTCTTTATAATGAGCTGCTTAAAAATCTAAATGGGTGCAATTCTCTTTGTGATGAGCTTCAGGATAGGACAGATATTTTGTTGATCGTTGTATTAGAACATATGACTATCTCAAAGTAGCAATAATATAGGGTGCAGACTGTTAAAATTATTGCCTAATTTTTGGAGATGCGTTTATGTAGAATGAAAGTATGCAACGAATATAACCAATGCATGCTTTCATTGCCTAACATGTGGAGATTCTGATTACTTGTTGTTTGTTCCTAAATCACTAGCATATAGATATATGTTGACATATACAGACTTCCAATTGTGTTCTTACAAATTTGGTTTGCAACAGTATCGGCAAATGAGGCGGAAAGAGCAGGACCGGCTTGCAAGGATGGATGCTGATTACCAGAAAAGAAAAGAACTGGCCGAGTTCAATATGAGAAGGGAAGAAAGATTAAAAGCAGCAGAGGAAAGGACAGCAAAGAAGCGTTCGAAACGCCAGAGGAAAAAGCAGAAGAGAAAAGAGAAGAAGATGAGATTGAATTCAAATGGAGAAGAGCATCAGAAGGAAGAATCTTCAGATGATGGAGGAGATACTGATAATGATGAAGCCACCAGAAAGTGAATAACATTTTTTGAAATCATAATCTGACCTTTGCTTCAAGCCTGGTGACCCAGGGAAATGGGCAAACCAACACAGGTGGAACTGTACTCCATGTTTTGCATTTAAGCGCTTGGTATGTAACTTTTCAAGCATGAGACCAAATAAACATGATTGAAAAGGGATAGAAACAGTGTATTTGTTTTTTCTTAAAAAAATACATCTTAAGTAGCCTAATTTTGTTTTTAACGAATGTGATGTTATCAAGCCAACCCTTGATATAAATATGATGTCAAGTTTGAGCCTGAAATTTTTCAAGTATGTATTGTCTACAAAGTTATTCATACTGTCATGACATCCATTATGATGGTAGTTCTTGATTATTCCTTGCTTATCTTTTATTTTTTCATGTCAAGGTTTAGATTTTTTGGGCTTTCAATTATGTGTTTGAAAGAAGCTTGAGACAGATTTTTCATTATGAGATGTAACAAAGATGTTAGAGCACACAAAACATTTTGGCAAAAATTTCATGAAATCTCTCTTAAGTTTTAACTGATAATCTTGGAACACATTATATATTCTTTCAATATGTCAAGGTGAATGAAGTAAGGTTAATCTTCGCTAATGCATGCTTACAGGATTCATTTAAGAAAAACTTACAGGCGTTTTTAATTGCCATAATGAAAAAACAAAAAAAAATTATCACATTGAAATTCAAGTATCACCTATAGTCATATATTTTTATCTTTTAGTTTTTCTAAAGATAACAAAATCACAATTACCTAAAGGAGAATTGTGTATCAAATGAAAGTTTCAACATTAAATTTTGCTGATAAATTTATTTTACTGAAATTAATATCTCATGAAAATGAATTTACAGTAACAATGATTAATTTAGTGTGGTTGAGGATCTACGAGGGGAACTTCATATCCAAAATCTTCAAAATGCCACGAAATTTGGAGATGCTTCAGAGTTCAAAAGCTGATTTTAAAGGCCATGGGAAAGTGAGGTTCATGCTTCCTTGCATCAAATGCGAGTACTTGCTCAACTGCAGTCTCATAGCAATCTAGAGAGTTTGTCATTGGTATTTACAAAAATTTCCAGATGCATTAGGAAACTCCATTTCCTCAAATATTGGTCTCACTAATCCTCCATCAAAGCAGATATTGCTCCTTGCCTAACCTGGGCAGTTGGCATCTCTAATTCACCTCACCATTGAAGAATTCAATGCAAGGAAGGTTGGATCCTGAGTTTTACAGAAGATGCACGTCAAGAGATTTCGATCTCTCAAAATATTTTGAAGTTTGAAAGGATGCTGCAACGGTGAGAATGGGCTTGAAATACAGATGAAGATGCAAGTGGAGCTTTCCCTGTCCTCCAGGAGCTTTACATTAGAGAATGCCCCAACTTAAAGAAGGCACTGGTCACTTACCCATCTTTTGTAACAAAACTTGAAATTCAGGAGATCCAAAGTCTGTCATCAGCCCTTCCAAGGCTTCCACTATCCGCAAGCTAAAGTTACTAGATGGATATGGCAGTAACTTAAAATTGCTGAAGCCTTATGAGTTCAATTGTGGAATGGTATTACAGGTTAGCTTTGCTTGAATTGTACCAAGTAAAGAGGGCCTACCTTAAGCTCTTACTTTTCTTGGGATAATCCATCTTCAAAATCTGGGACTGCCCAAAGCTCCAGTTCATGGAAGACGATGGGTTGCCCTTTGAAGCTCTGTCCCTTGTATCCTATATATATATACCTGGGAACGTCTTCTAGGGGAATAAATACAAAGTGGAATACAGGCCTTCAGATTGGCCCAAGCTATCTCATATCCTGCCCGTAAAAATTGCCTAAGAAATAACATACAAAAGGTTACTTTATAAGCAGTTAGAGGCCTTCTTTTTATTTAAAAGTCTCTGATTTCTACCTGTCTGATAAATTCAGAAATACTGCTCGCTCCAGAGAGGTCTTGATAGGCATTATTTTTTGCTGCCTGATTTGTTAGTTTATAGATCTTCAGTTTCTGTGAAGGAGAACAAATGAAACAACTCATATTGAAATGAGATTTAACATTGGAGAGTCACTTTTTGAAGTATTTTTTTTCCTTTATTTTGGTGGTGCAGTGTCCTCTGGCACCTCCTGACTAGAAGAGGATTTAAGCAGCACAGGAGCTGTCTACAGTGCAACTAAATGAAATGTCCATTTTTCCCACTGCGGCAGAATATGCTTCTTTTGAACTCTTCTTCCTGGTGTGCCTTCTGCTTCATCCGTCCTCAAATTAGCAATCTTACCTCGTGGCAAATATAGATAGGTTATAGGATTCCCCAGTCATCATCATATTCTGTCTTCAGTTTCAGATTTTCCACTTCTTCCCATTTTGGCTTGTTTCTTGGATAGGCATTGATCACTTCTTTTTCTCTATATGACTGCAAGAAATTCACTTGTCCATGCATCGAAACTAAAATTGAAATTCTATAGTATGCTTTAAAATGGTGGGAAAAGTTGCATTTTGTTTTAATCACATAAAAGAGTGGAGTGAACAAAAATCCAAATTCTACAAGGTGAAGAATGGAAGAGAAAGATAAATGCAACATTTTTCTTCAATGTTTGTTCTAAGACAACTATAAGAGTAGCTTTTCAAACAGTTTACATTCAAGAATCAGCCTTCAGCCATCCTCTTATCATTTTTGAGAAAGAATTTTGTGCAGCAAAAAAATTACCCCTCGAAAAGAAAAAAATGAAAATGAATTGTTATAGTCAACCTAACTAACTTAGAGCTGCATTTTAATTTAGTTCAAAATTAAACAAAAGCTAGCAGTTTACCATTTTCTAATCAATGAACCATCCTTCGAGTACCGCATCTACATCTTGTGGAACGGTACCATTGTCATGCATATATCCTTCACTCTCCATTTGCAGTGTCAATTCCTCAAGAATCTCAAACACTTGCTCCAAACCCTTTTGCACATTGTTTCCAGCAGAAAACATATAAAATTTTTTCTTCACCTTAATCCAACTCTGCCCAGGGTTCTTCTTTAAACCCTTTGTCCTTGCTGAGGTTCTCACTCTTGCAAAATCCTCCCATCTACCACTTGCAGCATATATATTAGAAAGCAGCATGTAATTCCCTATTGTTTCCTGCATGTTGAGACCAAGCATACGGAAGGCAGTTTCTTCAGCAATTTCTGCATGATTGTGCATTCTACAAGAGTTCAAAAGAGCACCCAAAACACATTGGGTTCTATTGGCATGTTTTTAACAATTTCACTTGCTTCTAGCAATAACCCAGCACGGCCTAGGAGATCAACCATGCAAGTATAGTGCTCCATCTGGGGTTCAATCCTATACTTCCTAAGCATCAGTTCAAAAAGGCTACGACCCTCAGGAACAAGTCCAGCATGACTACAAGCAGAAAGGATAGCAACAAAGGTCACACCATTTGGTTTGAATCCTGATATAATCATTTTATCAAAAGTTTCTAGAGCGCTCATGCCAAGTCCATGCATCCCGTACCCTGTGATCATAGAGTGCCATGAGATCAAATCTTTACTCTCAATTTTTTCAAACACCAGATTCCCTTCTCTAAGACATCCACACTTTGTGTACATATTAACCAAGCCATTTTCCACCAGAATGTTCTTGCTCATAGCGGCTCTAATCACATGGTCATGGATTTCCCTGCCAAGATGTAGTGTCGATAACTCTGCACAAACTGATAAAATAATAGAAATTGCCACAGCATTTGGAAGTACTTTGGCCAGCTGCATTCTTCGGAAATGTTCCAAAGACTCCTCTCCTCGTCCCCTGGAAGCAAAACCATCAACTATAGCACTCCAGGTCACCACATTAGGCGTCAACATTGGGCAATTTTCTGATCTCTCCAGCTCTGAAAATATTTCAAGAGCCTCATTGCATTAACCAGCTTCTGCATGTGCTGTTATCAAGGCATTCCAACTAGATATACTCTTATTTTTCAATTTCAAGAACAAGCTCTTCGCACTATCTAAATCTGCATGCTTCCCATATATGCATATCAATGCAGTCTTTACAAACGAGTAATCTTCAAATCCACCCTTTATAACATATCCATGAACCACCTTACCCTTATCAAATGCGTCCAAATCAGCACAAACTGATAGGACTACAGCAAGTGCTTCAGCACCCACCTGTACTCCTCTCATCTTCATCAAGCCAAACAACTCCATTGTTTCCTCATGCTTACCTGAACGTGCATGACTCGATATCAGCGATGTCCATGTCACAACATTTGGCACCAAACCTTAAGATTGCATCCTTCTAAAAATATCAAGTGCACCGTTGTAATCGCAGTTAAATGAATAACCTGAAACCATCATATTCCATGAAATATAGCTTCTAACACCCATTCTGTCGAACACGTCCTGTGCATCCTCCATTCGACCGAGTTTTGAACACATTCCTATCAATTCATTGGCAACATGAAGATTATTCTGATAACCCATTTCAAAAGCATGTCCATGAATAGTACTGCACAAACTAGAACTACCCATATATGCACATGCCTTTATAACCAGAGGAAAGGTGTGCCCATCGCCCAATACTCCAAGCCTTCTCATTTTGACGTACAGGTGAAGAGAATTTTCATAGTGTTCCCGACTGACATTAGCTCTCAAAATTGCATTCCATAAAAGCATATTCGAGAGGCGCTCAGAAGGAGTTGTGTCAAATACTTTCTGGGCATAAAAGAGAAACCCAAAATAGGCATAGGAACGTACAACACCGGCAGCCAAGAAAGCAGAGCTGCAGCAGCCAGTGACGATGACATGGGTGTGGATTTGTTTGCACTGTTGAATAGTTGTGCATTGTTGCAGAAGGTGATAAAAATAATCATGACGCTCATTAGAAGGTTGATATTCATCGATGTGGATCTGATGGTAACAGAGCTTAGAAAATACACAGCTGAGAATCGAAGGGAAATAATGAATTCGAGAAGGGATTGATGGAAAAAGCCGAGAGGCAGCAGCACGAAGCATGAAGACGATCAGCTCAAAGCGGGGAGAAGCAGAGGCTGTTTGTAATTTGTAAATAAAAATCTCGCGCGAAATATAAATTGATAATTATCAATTATGAGCCAAACCATCATGATTTTTGTAAGATGTAAATTTCATGACTTCTTCATAGTCGGAACTTGTTTTATTATATAAAATTAAAGCGAAATTTGAACTTAGAAAAGCTTCATCCATCAATTTAAATGAACTTGAGTGGTAAATTTGCAATCTTTAAACCCTTCATACAAACAAAAATAAGTAATAAACAAACCCCACCAGTTTTTGGAAAAAACAAAGTTCAAAATCTCTCTCCGCAAGTGTTTTTCACACTTCGTGTAAAATTACATTCCAGCAAAATCAAAACATTCTTGATACATCAAAAACATCATCAAAGCTCAGTGACATTGTTTAGCACTTCAAATCTCATTCATGTTATTTCAATTTCGGTGTGGTGCTCTTATCAAAAGTTAAAAAATGGACTACAATTAGTAAACGATTTTCGAGCTAGAATTCCCTGAAAAGCTTTCAATCATAACCTATCAAGATTCAAAATCTTGGATTCTCGTATTATGGTACAGAGCGCGCTTGCACAACAGTAGCTCTTGGAGTTAGGCCAAAATCTAATAGTCCAAGTCATCCATATCCGGCATTCGGCTTGGACGCTTTTTCTCGTTTGGATTCTCCACTACAGCTGCCTCAGTTGTTGTCAATAGCAGTTAAACACAGAAAATCCAAAACAAATAAATAAAAACACCTTTTTTAATTCTAAAATCAAGTACCAATTTTTTCATGTTGTGTCTAATTTTAATGCTGTTCACCTGGCAACATCTACTAGCGCTGTCCTAGTTACTTTGAGGGGATCTATAATTCCAGCATTAACCATGTTGACATATTCACCTGTTTCCACATACAAACAGCTTTTTCACGGTTGAACTCCATGAAAAAAACAAAGTTACAAAGAAGAAATTTGGAATAAAAAACAGATAATATAGGCCAAACTAAAAATCTGATTTTGCAATATCTAAAAGATATAACCTTTAGCTGCATCATAACCCAAATTATGATCGTCTTGCTCCAACAATTTACCGAGAACCACGGGAGCATCATATCCAGCATTTGAAACTATTGTGTACGTAGGTGCCTATAGTAATCCAATTTCAATTGGCAATCAATAATGACAGCAAGTAAAACCATAGAAACTAGAAAGTAGCGCAGAATGACAAATCTCAAACCTTGAGAGCATTCTGAATTATTTGGATGCCTCTTTTCTGGTCTTCATTAACAGCTTGAAGGTCTTACAAAGCCTTGTTGGCATACAGAAGAGCAACACCACCACCTAATGCAGAAAGTCATGTTCAGATTCTGAAGATGTCATATATTTGATCTGTAAAAGATAAAAATAAATTTGCCTGGCACTATACCCTCTTCCACGGCTGCTCTTGAGCATTTAAAGCATCTGTTACCCTATCTTTCCTTTCTCCGACTTCCACCTCACTAACTCCCCCAACCTGAAAAAGAAAATGACTATTGCTTGTGATGCCATACAAAGAAAATGACTATTGCTTGTGATGCCATGCACCATGCACATTGATGGAAGAAAGATATCTGAACAACATACCTTGAAAACAGCAACTCCGCCAGACAGCTTTGACAGACGTTCCTGTGCTTTTTCCTTGTCAAACATAGCAGTGATCTTTCCCATGCTGTCCTCAGCTGTACAATATTATAGATATTAGTAGCCCTTACAAGAGAAAACATCCTATCTCGATACTCCTTTCCTACCTCGTTTGCATTTAAAAATAAAACTTAAATAGCTGAACCACATAATACCCTGACCCTTGACCAAACCCCTCAAAACGCCTCTCTGCGCCATCCCACCCCAAGCATCTTCCACTGAAGTAAACAAAAGTATCTATGCCAGTCCTTATCAAATTCTTTTGTTCCTTTTCTAATTTTGTTTATTGACTATCGACTCAATTTTATTTTGATAGGCAAAGGGGCATCACACCTGCTCACATCTTTCTTCAATCAACTTCTTATCCCCACATGAAAAATTATCGTGTCATCAAGAGAGTCAGTAACCTACAACAAATTCAGTCGGTTAAGTAAAAAAAAACCCACCATATATACTATTAAAAAACACCATAAACATATATGAGACCTTCTTAGCAGTACCGAGCATTTCAATTTGCACTCTGTCGAGAGTCAAACCGCGATCTTCACTGATAACCTGTACAAGAAAGTAGTTATTTGTGCCACCATAATTATATACGAATACTATAAGAAATCAAGAAAATCAAACCACCTTTCCACCAGTAAGAACGGCAAGATCATCCAAATTTGCTCGCCTGTTTTCCCCAAAACCAGGAGCTTTGATGGCACAGACCTAAACATAAAGTTAATTGCATTAGTGAAAAGTACATGCAAATACCAAATTTGGAATTAATAAAATTTCTTGTGAAGAAAAAGCACCAGAATATAATGCACATCCTCCTCGGTTTCACTATATCTTTCGATTACTCATGCATGTGTGCACACACAAATATTTGTGTATTTATCAAATCAATAGCTCATTGGTCTATACCCATTTTTTAATACTAAAAAAATTATAGATTGCGAGGCAATATACTTGCATGTGGTTACTCAACTTCTATAAGTCAGAGATTTATAGGTACATTGTTTAAAAACATAATGAATATTAATTACTGGTTTTGCATGGCAAGATTTAGAGTTCTCTTAAGGATAATTCCTAACTTCCCGTGAATTTAAGTACATACACCCTTGAATCATAGTGTCATACAATTATGAATGCCCTTTTATTAGCCTGATAAAAAGGGAAGGTACTGCACACACACAATGTACAATTAATGAAAAATTATTCCATAACCATCCTTTAAGAAAGATATCCAATCCAATGAAAGATCCCACATCAGTAATCATCATAATAAACAACACACCTGCACTAATTACTTGAGTATCACATTTACAAAAGCCATGTATGTGCAAAACACAAAAGCACTTGCATATAAACCTTTTAAGCATATATATATTTATTTACTTCATATTATATACATCACTATAGCATTTCAATGCCATCAAGATTAATGAGATCCTCCAACAGATGCAGTGTGCCCAACAAAGAAACATCAAAGCAAGCATAATCAGTCACCTTATGTCCAGCATGATACTTGTTGAGAGTAAGCATTGCTAGGGCTTCACTCTCCACTTCCTCAGCCACAACTAGAAGTGGTCTACCTTTCTGTTTAAAGTTGAATCATTAGAAATCCAGCAATATTTAAAATTAAAAATAAAAGGTACTCACTTTTACTGCCAACTCCAATATTCTCAAAAGTGAGTTCATGTCTGAAATTTTCTTCTCATGAATGAGGATCAATGGATTTTCAAGTTCCTGTTAAAGTAAAATCAATGATTTTTTCTGGGATGGTGCAGTAAAGATTGTGGAGATAGAGCAGGCCAATTTCCAAACATTTCTATGAATACAAGTCGAAAGCATAACTCTTTACTCTTGTTGTCCTCTTACTCTTTTAGCCTGCCATGTGGAGGTCTCGGGTGTCTACGGCAGATCCGATCAGTCTCGTGATGAAGAGAAGTTTTTTCTGATCTTCCACTAAGAAAGATATCGTCACGACAACTAAATTTGCTCGCATTAGTTCTCGGACCAGTCTAGCACTCAACATATTAGTTTCTATAGCGGATTGCACGAACCCGAAGGTGCCAAATGAACGCATTATCCGTTAGTTGGATATGAATAACAACAAAGTTTGAATTATTTTATCTCTCGAAGATGTAAGCAATAAGGGGAAGGATATTACAGAATTAGTTAGATTTTGGAATGAGATGAGATATTTTTCATGAGGTAGTGAGAATCATGAAGAAAATCTCAATTCTTATCATGAATTTACAGAAGGAAGTGACCTCCTTTGCAATGTGCTTAAAAGCTGCAAAAGTTAATAAGGAGATAGAATAACATATATCCCCCAAACCAATTACTATAAGATCCAATAAGTTTGCAATAATCCCTTGCTCTCTGTCTTCCTAAAGCCATCATTTTGTTTTACTTCAACCCGCTTATCGTTTGACTGTTGATCAAAACTAGAACAATCAATCCAAACTAATCCAATCAAATTCAAAAATAACAATAAAAAGACAAGTGAAAATCAAGTATACTTCACCATATGTTATACTATACTTCACCATATGTTATACTGAGAATATTCATTTAAGCTCAATATATTGAGTCCTATTTGAAGCAGATATTGACAGTATAAAACACAGAGATTTGAGCTTACACATTTCTAAGTCTTCTGATCAGTACTGGCAAGCTTCATTCCCTCGACAACTTCCAACTCATTTTCCAAAGTATTTCCATCCTGAAAAATTCAAGAGGATATGTAACCTGGACCAAAATTTCATCCAGTAATTATGCAATGACAGAAGAAGAAAATTTGCTCACAGTGACAGTTATGACTCCTTCTATTCCAACTTTCTCCATTGCTCTCGCTATCAATTCTCCAATCTCACGTTCACCATTTGCAGAGATAGTGGCAACCTATTCACAAGAGTATCAGGACACATCATAGAAAGATCCAGCAAGCACAACTAGAAATGTGTGCACGACAGCCAAAAGAATAGATTTCTTATCAAGCAAATAACAAATGTATTGATGTTTACTTTTCAATTAGGAAGGTTCCAATATTTAAATGAAAAAAAAAATGTGTTAAAAGCCAAAGGAAGGACTTTCCAACAAAGGAAACTAAGGAGCTTCTTTTCAATGATTATCAACAATTAACCACATCCTAGTTTACAGAATAGAGTCATAAGATTATGTCTTAGATCAAAATTTACCATGAAAGATAAAATAAGGCAAAATGGTTTCTGTAGCAATATACAACACCTGTGTAATTTCATCTGGAGTGCTTATCATTAATGCTCATCTTTTCAAGTCAGAAACAACAGCTTCAACAGCCATATTAATACCCCTGCGCAAATCCATCACATTTACACCAGCAGCCACAGACTTGCAGCATTCTATGAGTGTTGCCTGGGTCGGGACAGTGGCACAAGTTGTACCTGCAATTTCATATGCACATATCTCCCACAATGAGAACAGCTCATATTTCCTGATGGCTGGTGACCATTTTACACTTTGAGAATTGTCTTAAGTACCAGAATTTAATGTTTCACATCACAATATTTTAAATCAACATGATGAACCCCAATTGGTTGATGCTTTGAGCATGAAAAATGATGTAAACATGTAACTTTTTTCTTCTTCTACTCATGTACACCTAGGGGATTACAAGATGATACTGATCAAAGATACAGTAATAATGGTGCCATCAAAACACTTGCATTTCACTTATAAAAAGCAAACACTCTTTCTATACAAATTTATAGAAATACAAAGGAAGCAAAATGCTGGGAAAGAATCACTACCCAATTGAAGATGCTAATGTTGAAGCTATTCTATACATATTAGACGATCACGGGGAATACAAGGAAAGAGTGAGATAATTTCTGTATGCAATGCTTGCAATTTTCACAGAGCAACAGGCTTTTGGTTTTTGGTAGGGTTTTAGGCATTGGATTGTTGAGGGGTTTTTGTAAATGGTCTCAGTATCAAAGAATATATGGGCCTTTGGCCCAAGTTACTATTAATTATTAAGCATATGAAATGAATGTCGTTTATGCGTTCATTATATCTGAATTAGCCTAACGACAGAAGTGTTACTTTATGATTGTCTATTTTATTTTAGGGAGCAATAAAAATAATAAAATAATAGAATTAATCCAAATGGAAATTATTACAAATTTTTAGCCAAATAAAACATGACAAGATACAGTGATGAGACAACAATCTGTTCCAGAACGGCCAGTCGTTTGCTGTAATAGTTATATATGCTGGGCTGTCATAACAATTACAAGTCAACTTTTGATTGCAGTAATAGTTTCCAATTTATTCTCAAAATATAAAATTTTCAATGGATTTTCCAATCAAATTTTATTTTTATTAATGTACAATCACTGGTTTAGTTGGCTTTTAAAAGTCTGGTAAACCAACCACTGTCAACTGATTTGAGAAATTTATCATTTAAACTGGACCAAGATAAATTTACAAAAAATCAATCTTTAAAATAGATCATCATAATGAGAAAATTTTATTTAAAATCAAATCGATCTTGACCGATTATTTTATCAGATTAACCCATTTTTATTTATAATATTTAAATTAAAATTAAATTGATAATATTAATTTATTATAATTTTAAATTAAAATTGATTAACAGATGTAATCAATTAAATTAGTTAATTCAAAAAAAAATTAAATTAGTTAAAATAGGGTTGATTCCTTCTTTTTGAAACAAAATGGACTCTGATGTGTCCGTTAGCGTGAAGACCTCCCGCCAATAAGATCCTCACAGCTGAATCTCACTAAAAAAACAAAAAGAGAGCACTGAAAAATGTGGATCACTGCTAATGTAATGGCATGTTGCCACATGCTCTTCTTGGAATTGATAATGGAGAAATAAATAAATAATTAATTAATTAAAAAAAGCTATTTCAATTGACAATTTTAGCCCTACTAGAAATTAAAAGCATAAACATAATAATTGCACTTTTTTATAAATATTATATTATATAAGATTCCCGCCGACACTAGAAAAATAACGAATATATGGTGTGTGTAAATTGCTCTCTGCAACCTTTCTTCTTCTTCTTCTTCTTCTTCTTCTTCTACTACCACTAGTTATTATTACTACATGGTGGCTGGTTAGCTGGCTAGTGTTTACGGATTTAATTTTTTTTTATATTATTTAATATATAAAATATTTTTAATTATTTATTTATTAAGAAAATTACTTAATTTTCAATATCAAAAAATTTTTTTATTTTTTTATTTTATTTTATTTTATTTTAATATATAAATTAAATTTAGCTCATTGCTATTAAAAATAAATTTTTGCTTTTAATTATTTAATTTTAACATGAAATTGTGCATATTCATTTTTATAAAAATCATATTTGTATTTTAAAAATAATTTATTAATTACTTTTATCTTGCGTATAATTATTGTATGAATTTGATTAATTCATTAAATATATTTTAAATTTAAATTCTCAAATTAGATAAACTATTAGTTACTATTCGACTAATTTAAAATCAATGAAATATATTTTTTTAATTTAATGATGAATATATATACTCATATACATATACGGATCCAAGTAATATTGATGATAACTCTCCTCTTTTAAATATTTTATTAAATTAATACAATTTTTATGATTAAGAAAACTTAGACACATAATAATATTTATACTTCTGATAAAAAAATCAATGTGTTCTTATATTAGACAATACGAATTTTTTTAAGTATATTTATTGTCAATAGCAGCTATTATTTTATTTTTAATTTATATATCTTAAAAAATTATAAATATTTTTAATATATTAAAACAGAATTAATTTAAATTATAAATTTCATACGGACCATACTCTATCATAAAAAAAAATAAAAAACCTAAAATCCTAAGCATTGTCCATTTACACACCAACATGCAACAAAAATAATGTTTTTATTTGATATAATCGAAGAATTAAATTAATTTTTGACACATTAGGCATAGGCTGTGACATGACAACCACTGCCCACTAAATGAATTTTGTGGATTACATGTGTGAATCATCCCATTTTTATTTTAGCCCGCCCCACCACAGCTTGTAATCAAAGGAAAGCCACTTATTATTATTTTTTTTATCTTAAATTAAATATTATTTATTTTTTTAATAATAAATCAATCATTTTCAAGTGAGTTACAATTTAATTTGTCCATTTTTTGAGTGAGTTATTATTATTTTTTTTTCTTTTTAAAAAAAATTCAACCTCCAAAAATATATTTTATGAAGGTTTAAATTTGCAATCTATTTTCAATGGGTTGAATCGCTAGACTGTTAGACTAATTTTGACAGATTCTATTATTATTATTATTATTATCATTATCATCATCATCATCATCATCATGTCGTCGTCGTCTTCTTCAAGGGTTCGCATCCGGCCAAAACCCTCTTTCCATCTTTATTTATTACTTGGTTGTTGAAATGTTGAAATTAGTATTTTTATGTTGTTTTATTTTTTATAATAAAATTAAATATAATTTAAATTTCATTACAAAATTAAATTAAATATAATTTGAATGTTATCATATAAAATTAAATATAATTTAAATTTCATTATAAATTCTCTTTTTATCTATAAATTTTATATCATTTTTTAACAGTGATCTATTTTTTTCTAATAGAAATTTTCTATACTTCTCAATGAAAAATAATTATAACTAAGATAAAATAAATATTCTATTAAAACTAAATTACTTTAAAATTATATAATTTTATTTATACCTTACCAATATATCATTTAATTAATAAAAAAAATTTATCTTCACATATAAAAAAAATTATAATTGATAGATAAAATAAATAACCCGTTAAAAATTAAATTATTTTAAAATTATATAATTTTATTTATACTTTATCAACATATTATTTAATTTATTAATAAAAATTTATTTTATATTAAAAAATAAAATAAAATATGTGAAATATATAAGTAAATAAATTATTGTATTTGTGTTTTAGTGAAGCTGTTTCTATTAGCTCAAAAAAATATCGGCAAAAATAATTTTAATTGAAAACGTAATTTTGAAAATTATTTTACTTATTGTTTCATAAGCCATGTAGAGAACAATAAAAAAATAAATTATTACAATTAATTAATAAAATGTTCAAGATTTGTAAAATTTTATTTTAAAGAAGAATTATTTAACATGCTAATTAATTGAAAAAAGGTCATGAGAGATTTTTACATTATATTTATATTTCATTCATCTAATAACCAAATGAAATGGGAAAAATTGCAAACAAATATATAAATGTAATATATTAATTGTATATAAAAATAAAATTAAAAAATATAATCAACCAAAAATATCCTCATACTAATTTATCAAAAGATGCTTCATACTTTTTTTTAACAGAAAAATGCTTCATACTTAATGCATTATTATAAAATTTATGGAAAAATATGATTAGTTTGCATTAAAAGCTACCTACAATAGTTGGTGAGATGTAGGGGTGCCCCTCCCCTCCTACTAAGGACACAACACATATGTAGGTATGCAATTAATTCACACCCTAACATTACAAAATTACTTGGTCAACTCTGCATATATACACGTAAATTTAAGATTTTATTTTAAATTAGAGCCTTTTTTCTATTTATATAAATTAGTTACATAATTAAAAAAAACAAAGATATATCACAATAATTCACATGTAGTAGTACTCTTATTTCAATTACAAGAAAATTAAACCATTAATTCTTCAATATTAATTAAAAACAACATGAGATTGACACACAAAAAAAAGAAACAAATGAATAAAAAGAATCAAACAAAAAAAAATTTTCAAAACTATATATATAGTAACAAAATAAATGTTTTTTGAACCTAAATTACACAATAAATCACCTAACTTTCTTCAATATGCAAAAACATATACCCAGAAAAAAAAAACAAATATATATAATATTAGAGACAAAAAAAAAAAGAATACCATATATTAATAAAAAAAAAACTAGAAAGGAGAAGTAAATTAAAAATAAAACAACACCTTCTTCTCTTCTAAATTTAAATAAAAAAAATCCAATTTTCTTCTTTCACCTTAGAAAGTCCATTTCCAGATCTTGATTCTCAAATCAACCTTGCACTTATCATTAGAAAGTGAAGCAGCTGTTGCCGTTTTTCCACTTGGAACAATGGCTTTAACTCCTTTACAAATTACTCTAATCCCAACTTTTGGGCTTTTTAAACTTCCAATCTTTGCTTTAACTTTAGTTTCCAATTGTAATTTCAAAGCGACGCCATTTTTGGCCTTCAAATCTTTCTTCAACTGGCTAGCAGAGATATCATCAAGTTGACTATTGCTGCTGGTTATGGTTGATTTTAATAAAGTTGTATTCTTTTTTCCATGAACAAAAGAGGGTAGCTGCCCATTTCCTATAAAAATTCCATCTTTCTCTGTAGTTACCAAAATTGTGATCGGTTGGTAGATGTATAAAAGCTTTTTGTTTGGGTTTTTTGCGGTTATGTTGAGATTAATATTAGTGGTGAGATGGGAATTTGAAGTGAGATTCAAAGATGATATTTTGAGGCCGGAGATGGTGAAATTTGGGCGGTGAGGACGGTAAATAACGTAGAGGGCAACACCAGCTATGGCGGCGAGGAGAAGGAGAGTGAGTATTATTATGGTTACCCAAAGACAACAAGCACAACAGAGACGACGGCTGCTACGTTTGCGTTGGGGTTGTGGACGGTAGGCAGGGCGGGTAGCTCCGTAGAGTTGGGCTTTTGTGGCTGGAAAAGAGGGATTGACGGTGGTTGTGGCTGCGGCGCCATTGGTGGTGGGTTTAGCAGAAGGGTGAATTCTGTCTGTCATGGTGAAAGAAAGAAAAAGAAGAGAACTGAAAAGGATTAACAACTGTTTATTTAGAGAGTATTGACTCTTTAAAAAAAAAAAACCCTTCCTTTTTGAGAGAGAGAGAGAGAGGGGAGATATAATTAAATAGTGAAATTTAAAATATAATAAAAAGGAAAGAAATATATATATTTTTTTTAATTTAAAATTTTCAAATCCGAGTATCATTGAAGTCAAATTATAATTGGAGAAAATTATTAAGACTTTTTTTAAGTTCTAATAAAAAAGAAAAAATGTATAGAATTATTTAAAAGTTTAATTAATTTAAATAAGAAAGAATATTAAATTGTTAATTTATCCCTTTAAACAAAAAATTTCATTAATATTTTTTAATGATGACATTCTATTTTTTCAGTATTAGTATAAGAAGCGAGAATAAATTCTAAATATATTTTCTATGTGAATTTGTATTTATGTCTAAATAGTATTTTAATATTTTATTTGTAAAAAATAATATGTTTTCTTATTTTTAACTTTCAAAATATAAATATTTATATTTTTTTATTTTCTTTTCCTATCATATAAATTAAAGTTTATTTATCTTTTGAAAAAATCCCATGAAAGATTAGGAAAGCAAGGGTAGGAGCACTTGGATATGGAGTGGGGGAAAGTAAGGGAAAGAAAGGAAGAAAATGACATGAGATAGCAACACCATAACCAATACCAAAATTAATATATGCCCACATGTTTATTTTTAGAATTAAAAAAAAAATTAGATTTTTTGTACTATAATTTTGATTTTGTAAATACATAAATCAAATAAATAGGAAAAATCAATTGGAAAAGATAAATAATTTTCTAACACACGCAAGCTAGTTCAAAAAAATAGGTCCTATCAATTAATCATTTAATTCCACAATTGAGTAATAAAAAAAGTAATATTGATATGATAAGTTAATTTCTTATGATAAGTTCATTTTTTATACATAATATTAAGCCTATCTGTTAATCAAATCAAAAGTAAATTAATTACAATAATTAGCATAGGAGGACAACTTTTCTTTCTCAACTAACCCTAAATAATTTACTAATTCATAGTGGTTGCCAAACAAACAAAAATCAAAGAGGTTTATTTCTTAAATTGGGGGCATATTATGTTTTTGTTCATGATGATATTTTTACCAAACTATCATTTTCCTAATTATATATAAACTTAATTATAGTTTTAAGTCCTTGAAGCACCAATTGCTTAGTAATGAGTAATAACTATTAAGGTACATATATGGGGGTTGATGAGCTTAGAGGGTGGATGTTGGTAAAGGTTAAATTATAATTTTTTTCAAATCAAATGTTTGTTATTTTTGTTATGTAGAGGTAGCTTAATTTTCATTAGAATTTTGATTTATAATGTTATTGAATAAATTTAATGTTGAAATTAAAATATAAATGAAACTTATTTTTCATATACAAGTATAATAATTTCGATTTAAATTATTTGTCATAAAGAATTGCAAAAAGTGAATTTATTGTTATTATTATTATTATTGTCCCAAATGGATAATAGGAATTATTGAAGTATCTATTCCGCTAACTCCTATTTTATTAACAAAGATAAATAAATAAATATTTCATTTATCTCAAATTGATATCCGCGCTTCTCTTTTTTATTTCTCTTAAATTATAATTATTTTTAATTAATATATTAAATATTTATTATATTTATCTTTAAATTTTATTTATATAATAAAAATATATGTAAAATTATATTTTATTAAAACTAATTAATATTTAATTTCTATAAAAATAAAATATATTTATAAATTTTAAAAGATAAAATATATGGATTTTGTTCAAAAATATCTTCAAAAATAAAATTATTTTTGAAAATATTCATTTATTTCCTATTTTAAAAATATTTATTTTTTAAATTTAAATTTTAAAAATTTTCATTTCAGAATTGTATTTTCATTTAAAATATTAAAAATATATTTTATTTTTAAAAATATATATTCAATATATTAAATATATAGCAAAAATTATGAGATGCTGTGAAAAAAATTTAAAAAAAAGGGGATAATACCACGTAATTTCCTCTAGATATATGATTAATTACACACGCAAAAGACAAGACAAAGGCTGCCAAAAGAAATTGGGCCTACCATGTCTCAACCTACAGACGTGCACACATCACCTACTTTGGAGTTTGGATCTTTCTCTCTCTTAGCTGGTTTTGAACACGTGTACAAGTAATATTCTATTATATGAAGTGAAGGCCTACCATGTTCCCATGATCCAAACAATCAATCAATAATAATCAACCTTTCAGTATAAAAAAGTCAATTAATCCTGTGGCGAAGCTTTCATGATTTTTGCAAAATTTAATCTAACCAATGTAGGGTAGATAACGTAGTACCATATCAAAGTCTTGATAAAAAGAAATTTTATAAAAACAACCTGTAATAACCACTTATTTCTCGTTTTTTCGTTTTTCTTTATTATCAATTATTTGACAAAAATATGTAAAAAAGACCCACCAAATTGATTGATTCCTTACCTAATAACAAATAAAATTAAGAGAACAAATTAAATCTCTATTTTAATGGTAATAAAAAGGGAAATCTCACCTGACAATTATATATTTTTAATGTATTAAATGTATATTTTTGAAGAAATAAATATTAACTTTGAAATTGAAAGTTTAAAAATAAATATTTTTAAAATATATTTATTTTTTGTGAAATATTTTTAAAAAAAATAAAAAATTGGATCATAGTAAATTTAAATTGCATGTTGAGATATAGTCTAATAATAAAAATATCTCTCTTTAAATCAATAGATTCATGATCAAATTTCCTTCTTCAATATTCAAAAATATACTCCCTCCGTTTCATTTAGATAGGAAAAATTTTCTTTTTTGATGTATTTTTTATATAGAAAATATGTCATTTTAGGTAACTTTTGGAGAGTGGAATGAGATAAAATACCATTTATACTCTTGCCTTAAAAGTTTAATTTGAGAGATATTTTTTTTTCTAATATTTAAGGGGTATTTAAGTCAATAGAGATGAAAAAAGTAAAATTTTTTTAATTTTTGTGTCTATCTTATTTTTTTATGTTAATAAAACGGAGGTAGTATATATTAAATTTAAATTAATTTCAATAAAGTTGAAATTGTTAGGTTTTTAGTTCAAGCCCAAGCCCAAATAGTTTCCATTAGCTTTCACCAACCCAAGTTTAATTATTGCTAAAATTCAACATCCATTGACTAGTTTACAACACACCAAAACAAAAAATTATAAGAAATTTAATGAAAAAAAAATTGGTGAAGACGATTCAAAAATCACACCTCCACCCATTTTGAACATCTAGGCCCATGCTGGCCCACCCATTACAAATGGGAATGGGCTATTTGGTAGCATTTAAGACCTGAAAACAATGTAGGCCCACTGGAATATGTTACACTGGTCCCACTAAAAATATTCTTTAGGTTCGCACATTTCACAGAATCTTTTTTTTTTTTTTTGTTTAGGGTGAACATACATTTCCATGATCATAATGGTATGGAAATTTCAATTTCAAGAACACCAACTTTTAGAAAAATGTTCGCTATTATTTTGGTTTTGTAAATTAAAATTAACTAAAGATAATACAAAATCCTCAACCAAAATTACCACGCTTCACTAAAAATAACAATTCCTAACTTGAATATGAGCTTTTTTTATGAAGTTAATTAGTTAAGCAGAAATAGAAATACAACTTCACAAAAATCAAATATACACTTATAAAAATTAATTATATATAATATATTTATTTAAATAAATTATATAGGATTCATAAAATTTCAGATAACATATCTAACATATATAGCATTTATAATTTATAACATAACAAATATAGTACTTGTGCTTATAAATAGTAAAGTTCCATTGATTTTGATTGTGAAATATTAATATTATTTTTGATTTTTTAATACAAAGTGGTTATTTATGAATAACATTTTGGTCTTTGTATTAATAAGTGGAACCTACTGATATTAACTTTTACTTTTTTAAAATCCATATTGAAAACGATACCGTTTTAAGATTTTTTTTTTTGAGTAAGGAGAAAGCGGTAAAGAGTATCTTACTTCTCTTGAATAAAGGGCAAAAAATGTGCTGTTTATGAGAAGCTGCATTATTTAATTCTATCTCTCTCTCTCTTTTCTTTTTTTAAAAACAAATTCCACGTGTTATGAGTTACAAACTTTCTGTATTTAAGTAGCAGATGTACAGTTGCAATACACGTGACGTGAGTTTCATTTTTCTTCTCCAGATGAGTTCTGTTACTTGCTTTAACTTCTTCAATGTGTAAAGTATAATTGGAGAATTAATTTGTTTTTTTTTTCTTTTTTTTTTTAAAGGTTCAAATCCAGAGATATATTTTGAGGGTTCGAACCCGCGATCTTTTTCTACTGGATTGGATCGCTTGTCTACTGAACTAACCCCAGCGAGTTAAATTAATATGCTTTTATTTGGTCTCTTTTTATCATAAATAATAAGCAACACTACAAAGTACAAAGTAATTAAACAAGACATGCTTACAAAAAATGGATAAAAAAGTTTCAAGGACATAAAGTGTTTAATTATATTCACATATATATATATATTAGTATAAATTATATTTTCAATAGTTTAACATGGTATGATTATAAAAAAGATAAATTTTTTTTTATCGAATTTTAATATAATTATTTATTTAAAATTAAAATTTAATATTTTAATTAAGTTAGAAATTTTTTTATCAATTGATAAATACGTTTGGTAATATTTGATTATATATTAATATTATAGGAAAAATCCTCAATTTTCAATCAGGTTAGAATCCTTCAATTTTTGGAAATAACATTTACGCGTATAAGTTGATATATACGAATGACAACAATTAGTTAAACTAATCAAATCGGAAATTAATACCAATCTAATTTAAAAAATAATTATAAAATGGATGGTGCTTAACTAAAAAAAACCCATTGTAATTTAAGATTTCAGTCGATTGGCTATTTACAAATAAAAAATATATTTTTAACAAATTAAAAAAAATGAAGCCAAAACTAGATAAAAAAGAGGTCAGGCCTATTAATTCAACGAATCAATTAAGAATTGGTTGAGAAACTAATTTCATGCCAATCTAATTGTAAAAACATTGATTTTATTGCACTTAAAAAAAAAACTTTAATTTAATATACTTAGACAAGCATCCCTAACATTAATTGGATTGAATAATTTTAGAATTTTTTTTGCTCTTTTTTTCATCTTTAATTTATCCATATTTACATACAAAAATTTACAAAAGAGTATTTCATATCATTTCCATCTATAATATTTTTTATTTGCATTTTTTTTAATTTTTAATAAATGAAATCTTTTAAAGAAAATTATCAAGATTTAAATAAAATTTATGTCTGTGATCGTCATGGTATTGACTTTTTGTGGAGTGATAATAATTACATAAAATAGGTCCAATTAATTGACCGAGACATTAAACTTTCATCTTTTGCCCAAGTTTTAGGCCATAATATCCCAATTGCCTACACGTTAATCATTATAACTTATTTGATTTGAGCCTATTAATTAAGTGTTGAAGTATTTAATTTTAAATTACCTTTATATGATAATATAGATTTATTTTCAATTACTATAGAAAGACATTAATTTTTTATTATAATTTATATTTTCTAAGCATAAGATTCAATCAATAGTATTAATGTAATTAATATTTTTTTTAATATTTTAATATATTCATAGCAAAGAAGAATTATTTTTAGATAAAATTTTTGCTTGGTGTGTTAATTAATATTTTGATACTCTTTTCATCCTGCTGAAATCGTCACCTTCAACCCATATACATATGTTAAAAAAGTCACTAAATTTTATAAATATTTTATAAAATTATTTTAAATATATTAAAATATTTTTTTATTAATTTATTAATATTATATTTTTATTTAATTAATTTAAATCATTAATAATAAGAGTATAACTAAAAAAATTAATTAATTTTTTATTATATAAAATAATAATTTAAAATAAATAAATTTTTTTATAAAAATAATAATTTAAGTGGAATAGAAAGAGTAGTAGATAAATAAATATAATTTTTTAAATTGATAAAAATAAATGAAAAAAAATTGGATATAATAATAATAATATTAAATTATTTTATAAATAGACATAAAAATTTCATTATTTGCGGAGGTTAAATTCTGTCAGTACCGGAGAATGTAAAAAAATATGACTAATTCTAGATTTTTTTTAAACATTATTTTCTTAGCATCTTTATAATTATGGGTTTTCCATCCTTAAATAGATGATACATTTATTTAAATAATAAATTTAAAACCGATTCATACATACGCTATTAGTGAATAATAAGTACATTGTATACTAGCTTAGAATGATTGGGAGAGAGATTTAAAAATTTCACTCATTTCTGTTTTATTTTTGATGTTGTATCTATCGATTTTTAGTAATGATATATCATTTACTTCCAAAAGAATTTATAATTATAGGATTATAAAACTAAATCCAATCTAATTTATAAAAAAGTTAATAAGCAAGATTCAGTAAATTCACTTCCTAGCTATATATATATTTTTTGAGGCACTTCCTACTTATATTATTCTTTAAATTATATGCACACTACTTTCATACATTAAAAAAGAAATATTTAAACCTCCCAAGTAGAGCTTGATTGTTAAAAGTATATGTTATTTTATTTAGATTTTGAGTTAGAGTTATAAATATTCTTTATATAATTAATAAAAAAAATAGGCAAATACTTGATTTCCCAACCTCACATATATAAAACCGTTATGAATAGTGGAGTATTAATCAGCAACCTCAAGGTTAGAAAGGTGGAGTTTTTTTTTTTTTGGAAAATGCAGAAAGGTGGAGTTAAAGAGGTACAAAGAAGTTTCAACTAATCATACCATAAAGTAGAAAAAACAGACCCTTTAAAAATTTTAAATTGTAGTAATGGACTTCAAATTAAGATACCATATCCACAATGCTTCAAAAGACTCCATTTTTATACCGCTAGCTGAAAAATAAGTCAAGAAAATACCAAATTAAATAAACAATTCAACTTATATATGAGATCACCTCTCCATTAATCATTAAAACCCATTATCTCTCTCTTTTTTCTATTAACCTCTCAAAAGTGGAACTTACTTGGTTATTTTTAAAGTGAACTGTTTTGCTTTTTTATTTTTCTTGATCAGTTGTAGTAAATCTTCAGCCATCTTTAAAGAAAAAGAAACTGTTCAATTATGAATTACCATTCTCTAATCCCAGCAAACAACATTGTTGAGTGTTCAATCTGGGAAGAAAGTACAATTTAGGTTCTTGAATCTATTGCCACCTAATCTATTCTTGTTTATTCACCACTTCGTCTTCTCAGTTCCCATTTCTTTGCTTGTACTATATGTGAGTCTTTCTTGGTGGTCTTATTACTCTCATTGTCTGGTTTTTTACTTAAAGTCACCAATCCCAATTTTTTCTTCAAAATGTTGTTCCAATTTTATATCTTTCTTACTTCTTAGATTGATGGGTCCGTATGAGCTTGGTAGATCTTAAGAGTTGATCTCATTTTCCTTTAGGAGTGAAATGGGGATGCAGGTGGGTCTTTTGCTGGTGATCACTTGTTTAAATGCTTGCGCTTTCTCAGTTTTTGGATCTGCAGCTGCAGGTAAAAGTTTTGATCTTTTCGGTCTTTGAGTTGTTCTTTTTTTTTTCCTTCTTTCTCTCAGTTGTGCATGATCCATACATTTTATCGATATCTAACATGCAAATTTTTATTGAATTTTGATTTTGGACTGAAGTTGAGAATCTGGGCTCTGTAGTATAGTTGTTTCTATCATCAACAGGAAAAAGAAACTTGCTTAACATGTATTTTCACAATTAGGTTGGCAGTAAAGTGCAGAACTCTGTTGTACTTAGGATTCCATGAATGCACAATTATGAATTGGATTTAAATATTAGGCATTTTATGCATTCTTTTTCAGTTTCTAGATTTTGCCAACTTGTCAGTTTCTATGTAATTAGCGTCTTTTAGGTTTATCTGAAGTTGTGAAGCTTGATTTCCTTTTTTTTTTTTTAATTAAACATTAATTAATTAATCATTAATCAGTCAATGATTTTTATTTAAATGGTGGATGATTAATCCAATGTACCTTTTTTTTTCTTTTTCCTGCCAAGAAACCACCGATTAACCATTTCTTTATTTCAAATGTTGAAGCACCAATAATTGTCTGTTTATCATGTTTATTGTATCAATTTTCTTGACATCTTTTTAGTTCAAAAAAAATTCTTGATATCTTTACATTAAGAAATTCGTTATTAGTTTTTTACATCTTGAAAGAATTGTATTTTTTGAAGGCACAATGGATTTTATCAGCAAAACACAATCATTGACTTGAAGTCAATAATGTCCTCCAACAAAATTTCTCTGGGTTTTCTAGTTTCTTTCATTAGAATTTCGCCTTCTGTAAGCTTACTCATGTCTTCCATTACTGACCAAAATGCTTCATTTACACTACTCAACAGTTTAAGAGCTCCTCTACATAGTTTATCTCCAGCCGTCAAAAAAATAAAATAGCAATAAAACAAAAATCAATCACTTTCAAATAAATTAAAATTTTCCACTATATAATATAAATTTATTGTTACTCTGCATTTAAAGCAGAAGCTTAATCTAGCCATGTTCTGATGCAGGGTAGCTCTTTCAAACTCATATAGCATTACAATTGTAATTTGTAGACTCAGCACTTTTTATTTTGTTACATTGGAATAGTGATATACTCTGCACTGTTTTCACATTTTCATCTCCTTATGCTCCTTAACATAGGCTCTGATCGACATAATCTAAAGAATTGAAAGAAAGCGACATTTTCAGATGATAGAATAAAAAATATGGGGATTGGTTGATGATAACATACTTAGCTACCTCTTTAATTGATTGTGGGTTCATTCTTTTCGTATTCTTTGGCACAGCACCTGCCTATTCTCCTCAACAAGCTCCCCCCAGCTTCATCAGGATTACACATGGACAGCCAGGAATTCTACAACCTGACAAAGCACCCCATATTTCCTCATCTGTTGATCATCTTCCAACCAAGGGTATGAGAGGCATCTAGCTATAGTCTTCCACTTGTAAAGGCATGTGGTTAGTTTATAAATTCCATGCACATGAGGTTAAAAGGTCTTTTCCTATTGCAGCTCCGCATCCGCCTAATGTCTATAGGCCTTTGAGTATTGCGCTTCCACCTTCTGTGCCATCATTTGGAAGTCCTGCGAAGAAGTGGATGCATGTTCATGCATATTCACCTTCAGTATCCACTCATAGAAATCATCATCATGCAAGGAATCATCATAGCAATACTAAACCATCTTATCTGATTCCTCCACCAAGTTACAGTCGGATAGGTATGATTCTCTGACTAGAAAGAATCTCAATTAATTTGTTCAAGTCTGTATGTTTAAGCCTTAAGCTAAGAAGTTGTGAAAATTTTATATGGAATGTCTAGCACCTTCAGTCTCTCCATTCCGTGCTCCATCTCCATCATCAAAGAGCTGGAATTCTCTTGCACCTGCAATATCACCGTCCAGCCCAACTCACCATTTTAATAGTATGGAAAGACTTATTTTTTATTTGTTCCAATTTTTTATTTCATTATTTCATTTTATGGTGATTGTAAGTACCTCACTCGTGTTTTTTCTCTGCAAGTGCGCATTCATCCTCCTGCAATGTCTCCAGTGGATTCTTATTTGAAGAAGATGAAGGCTCCAATGCCTTCACCAATTTTGTCTCTACCACCCCCACCTCCTAATGGAGGTAAATATACAATTAGTTCTAGCCAATCTATATCCATTTCACATTTTTTCATTTTTTATGTATCAAGCATATCTTTATCTCGTGAATTTTATCTGTCTTGTAGATTGTGCATCAATAACATGCACAGAGCCACTAACATATACACCTTCTGGAACATTTTGTGGATGTGTGTGGCCAATTCAAGTTAAACTCTCCCTTGGTATTGCAATATACACATTCTTTACTCTGGTTACAGAGCTGGCTGAGGAAATTGCAGACAGTGTTGCACTAACCCACAGCCAGGTTCGCATTATGGCAGCCAAAGCAGCTAGTCAGCAGCTAGAAAGAAGCACAGTTCTCATCAACCTGGTACCACGGGGAGTAAAATTTTCTGATCCCACTGCATTTTCAATTTACAAGAAATTCTGGAACAGGCAGATTCTCATAAAGGCTTCCATTTTTGGCACCTATGAAGTGTTATATGTTCACTATCCAGGTTATATTTTTATCCTTCTTAGCATTTTTTTCGGATAATTAATTTTCTTTTCCCTGAGCTTCTGCTAATTTCATGCTTTATCTAGTTGTTCCTGGGGATGTTCAATTATGGTAATTTTACAGATGAAATAAATGTGTTTGCTTATTTTTTATGAGGAGCACTGAAGCATACTTCCCAAGATAATGTTTCGTCATATCTTTTATACTCGTCTCTTTTCATTTCTGACTATGTCAAGACTACAAAGCCAATGGACCTATATAAGTTCTTCCTTTGTTTCTGAGAGTTTTGTTCAAAGAATTAAAATTTACTTCTGAAGCTCTTATAACATGCAGGTCTTCCGCGTTCTCCACCTTCACCTTTGAGCATTTCTACTATAGATGATGAACCATATCCTGGCCGTGACAACAACGGAAGTTCAAATAAACCTTTAGGTGTTGATGTGCCAAGGAGGAAAAAAGATGGGTTTGGTGGAAGCATGATAGCTGTCATAGTGCTATCCTCTTTCACTGCCTTGATTATATGTATGGCAATTGCCTGGCTTTTGCTGTTGAAATGTGGAAATTGTGTTCATCGACCACAGCAAGTTCCACAAGCCTCGGTGACCTCCGATGCAAAACCATCAGGTATTACCATTTTGGCCAGCTAATCCAAATTGTCTAGGAAATCCTCAAGTTATGCACTGTTTATTTGTCAAGTTTATTATTCTTCTCCTATCTTCACTAGCGCAGCTGTTGATTCCAAATCTTACTCAGAGTTCATACTTCTTGAGATTGAACTCCCCAGCCTGTTTGAAGATGTTCTCATATCCAACTTTCAATTTCCAGTTATCATCATATCATTGATCAATCTTTGTTTCTGGGAGTTTTTTGAGCTTAACTTTCAGAGTTTAATCCAAGTATATATCATCATTCTACACTTGCAGGGTCTGCTATGCCTGTGATCTTTGCGAGTATAACTAGTTCTACATCAATGTCCTTCAGTTCTGGTGCCATGACATATAAAGGACATGGTAAGGTTTTTACTTTGAATGAAATGGAGAGAGCCACTAATAAGTTTGATTCTTCGAGGATCCTTGGAGAAGGTGGTTTTGGGGTTGTCTATCGTGGCAAGTTAGAAGATGGAAGAGAGGTGGCTGTGAAGGTTTTGAAGAGAGATGATCGGCATGGTGGTCGTGAGTTCTTGGTGGAAGTTGAGATGCTCGGCCGTCTACATCACAGAAACCTAGTTAAATTGATTGGTATTTGCATGGCGGAGCATATCCGCTGCTTGGTGTATGAACTTATTCCAAATGGAAGTGTTGAATCTCATTTGCATGGTGGGCATAGATATTGAACATTTCTATTGCTGCTTTGTTCTATATGATTTTTCAAAATTTGAGATATTTATATGTTTGTATCAATCATTTCTTGAAAAAATACTATCTTAAAGTGTTGTTTTGTGTTCGCTAGGAGTTGACAAGGAAACTGATTCACTAGACTGGGATGCCCGAATGAAGATTGCCCTTGGTGCAGCTCGAGGCCTAGCTTATCTGCATGAAGACTCAAGTCCTCGGGTTATACATCGAGACTTCAAGTCCAGTAACATCTTACTAGAACATGATTTTACACCTAAAGTTTCAGATTTTGGCTTGGCTCGAGCAGCAATGGATGAGGGAAACAAACATATTTCTACACATGTTATGGGAACTTTTGGGTATGTTTACGCTTTTTATTGTGCTTATCTCAAGGCAAATAAGGGATTGATATGTTCATGTAATTTAAGCTTTTCATATAGCTGCTTTATTCTTTCTGCATTTTTTTAACAACTTGAAAGCCTATATTATTGGACTAATTTCGTGTTCCCAGTTATTTGGCTCCGGAGTATGCAATGACCGGACACATTTTGGTGAAGAGTGATGTTTACAGCTATGGTGTAGTTCTCCTTGAACTCCTAACTGGAAGAAAACCTGTAGACTTATCACAACCACCAGGTCATGAAAATCTTGTTGCTTATGCTCGTCCACTACTCACAAGCAAGGAAGGGCTAGAAACAATTATTGACCCAGCTATAAAGTCAAGTGTCTCTCTTGATATAATAATTAAGGTGGCAGCAATTGCATCAATGTGTGTGCAACCAGAAGCATCTCAGCGTCCCTTCATGGGTGAAGTAGTTCAAGCCTTAAAGCTTGTTTATAATGAGTTTAATGAAACAAAAATGCAGTCATCAAGAAGTCAAAGACATGAGAATCTTCTGATAGGTGTAGATAGCATGAACATAAGAATTTCAGGTGAGATTATGGGAGTGTCACAATCCCACCACCAACTGCCACTATGAACACCTGATATCTTCACTAGATCAACAGAACTTGAGGAGCAGGAACTTGGGTCTTTCAGGAGGCACTTTAGTTCAGGGCCTTTAAGAACAGGAAGGAGAAGACAATTTTGGCAGAGATTAAAAAGTTTGTCCAGGGGCGGCATGAAAGAGCATGGATTTTCGCATAAATTTTGGCCAGGAACCAGCTAAAATTTTCCAATGTAGCAAACTCCATTACAATTAAGTAAGTTGCAGTTAAAACAGCTCCAGAAGATTTTGAAGAGAGTGGCTTTCATTGATGCTCAAAACCAGCAGCAAAGTTGAACCCAGTGCTGATAGATTCAATATGAAGCCATTAGCACAATAAGTAGATAACATAATTTTCTTGTATATCTTTGTTTTCAATTAGGTCTTCTGCAGTTTTTCTCTGTTCAATTCTTGCTGCATTTGTTACATTTATTAAAGAGTTCTTCTCTCAGTTTTTCTCTATTTAATTCATGCTGCATTTGTTAAAAGAATCTTTTTGATAAGCTAAAAAAAAGGTTTTTTACCGAGTAAATCTATGATCAAATGCAACCTCTCAACATGTTAAATGGAGCAACTTGAAGCAACATGTTAAATGATTTTTTTTAAAATTTTCTTGCCAAAATGTGAGTTTCCTTTGATGGTCTTATTTTTTAATCAAAATCAACCAAATTAAATGGAAATTACAACCATATATAAGATTAATTGAGGATGGAAATATATTGATTGATTTCCAAAGCAAGCCATTTTTCTACAAATCACAAATTAAATTACTGCTTGCTAAGAATTACATACAACAAAAGATTACATTTTCCACTACTTGATACTAGCACTGTTCCCTCCTTCCCTCTCTTAAACAGTTCTGGTTGATTAATATTTGATTCTTAAACACCAGCTCCCTCACAAAGTCTATCTTTCAAAATTTTCAGTCCCATGTACCTGCAAATTCACAATAACCCATTCTCATCATTATAACTTTTTACATATACGTACATAATATATATATAATACATCGGTTACCCTTGCACTTGGCAAGATTAAGTCAAGTAGGAGCAAAGTGACTATATATATAATACATCGGTTACCCCTGCACTTGGCAAGGTTAAGCAGGTCACTGCCAAGAACATGAAGGTACCAATGTATTAAGTCTATGTGTGTGTTTATATATATACATATATAAATAGATATAGACACACGTATATATATACTACCTGCCCATCATCAAGACAGTCGCCTGAGGATTAGTGCCGGGGGATTCATCAAAAGTGGAGCCATCAACAATCCTAAGCCTTTCAACACCAAGAACCTTACGATCAGAGTTCACAACCTTCCCAACATGGCAACCACCATGATAATGCCAGATGGTGATCACAGTATCTTTACAGAATTGCTCTAGAGACTTGGTATCATTATGATTCTTAGGTATAAGATTCACATTAGCTATAACGCTCATATTCAGAATCTTTTCTGCTGTCTGCTTATCAAATTTTGTGAAGTTTGTGTAATATTTTGATTGCACAATCTTTACAGCCATTCTAATCCCATCAACACAGCGCTCTAAATCTTTTGGATTTTTGAAGTAATTGAAAGTGATTGATGGGTTATCATCAACATTTCTGTTTATCAAGCTTAGCACCCCTGCTGAAACTGGGCTTGCAAGCTTTTCAAGAATGAATCCTCCTTTGAATGCTTCAATGGGTATTTCTTTCTTTCTTTTTATGAAGGCTTGAATTGCTTCTGGGGTTCTTTGCTTTGGAGGAATTGTAGACAGCTGCCCTATCTGCTTATATATATACCATTAATCTTGCACATTACTAAAAGAAAAAACATTCAAACCTAATTAATTTTTTTTAACATATTTGAAAATTGCAGTTATTTACCTCTGCAGACATGATTCCATGATGACAATGAATGCTTTCTTTGGACTGCCCAAATCCACTGCTAGCTTCAATATAAACACCCAATTTTGTGATCCCAACAGTTTGTATTAAGGATTGCTGAATTGGGATTTTGGATGGAACAAAAATGGTGTTCATGGGATTATCAGCCATGCCTTTCCCCACAAATTCATTGTCAAGTACTACTGGAATTTTCATCTTTTCAAGTTCAGCTTTTGGACCAATTCCACTTAGCAGCAACATTTGAGGTGACCCAATTGCTCCACTTGACAATATGATTTCACTTCTTGCATTATTTGCAAGAAATGCTTCATGTTGGTATCCTTTTTCATCTTTGAATATTACTCCTACTGCCTTTGGATGCTTCCCTGCATTACCCCAATCGCAAGAAATCCTTAAAAAGCTTCTTAGAACATAGAACTATTCTCGAAAATTATATATATTTATTTTTAGGTTGCAGACTAATTTGGACATGCGCCACACATGTCCATTAAAGCCTAAATGCATTTCTTGTCAAATTTTAAAAATAATTCACATTCAAAACTCGAATTCAAGACCTCTGATTATGTAATAGAACATACCTGATGTATCAAATAGAATTTTTTGGACAGTGGCATGTACTAACACAGTGAGCATCTGAGGATTCCCGGAGACAAGCAGTTCGGCGGCGGTGTGCCTTCGGCCAAACCGGTCGAAGATGGTGCCACCAAACTTAGTTCCATAAATATGATCATAAGTAAATCCATTAAAAGGTGACACTCCAACATCCAATAAACCATCTCTTAGAGCAGTTTGCCAAGGAGCAACCCTAGGCTTATGAACAATTTGCTTCTCAACCCAGGGGTATGATTTATTCACCAAATTTTCATCCCATCCCATTTTCCTTATAAAACTGTAAAATAAAATTTCCTTAAAATTATTTGTCACACAATAATTAATTCTATTGCATTGTGATTCTATCAATGTTCATTGCATCATGATTAATAATGTATACCATTTTAAATGTAAAAATAACAGTTTAATTAAAATTAAAAAATTTAGAAAATACTTAGTTATAATTTTAAATTGTGATGCTTCTGTTGTGGGGTTATTTAGTCACTATTTTATGTGTTCTTATGTGTTATCCCTTAAATATAATTCTAATATTGAGATAATATCACGAATAAATTTTTACATATTCCATTGAGTGTATTTTTGGTGATCTCCATATTAGTATTTTGAATTGCGAAGAAGAAAAAATTTCATTTAATTATTTGATTATTTGAGAAATTAACCCTAATTTTATTATGATTTTGCATTTATAAGTTTTTATTAAATGTGTGTTTTAAAATGACATAAATTTTGTGAATAAATGGTATGAATGTGACATACGACTAAGAAGAAGAAATGAGAGTGATTGTTAAAGGCTATGAGTGCTCAAGTTTTGATAGTTGGATTTAATTATAAGCTTGAATTATTCACGAGGGACCATTAGTGCTTTGTTTTTTATTGATCAAAATCAATGGCACATGGACACATTTGCCCTTTTACGTCACCTATTGTTACCAGTATTAGTTAATGCTCCTATCATCCCAATTTATAAACACATTTTTTATTTTTAAAAAATAAAAAAATATTTTTATTAAAAATTTAAATTTACATATGCATTTTTATTATAATTTTGTTTTAATATAAGATATATTTATTAAATATGTTTAATAAATAATATTAAATATAAATATAATAAAAATTTAACATATTAAGTAATTTATAATAAATAGATTATAATTTAAAACAAGTAAAAAAACTATCTTTTAATGTAAAATAAAATGATTAATATATGAATATATATTTATATAAGCAAAATAAGAATAATTCATGCACACAACTCACTAATAACTTATAATAACAATTAAAGAATTAGCATTCTCAAAAAATAAAAAATAAAAAATAGGAAAAAAGTAATTTATAATAATAAATTTTAAAATTCATATTATTAATATAGAAATTCATCTGAAATTATGAAATTAATTTCTTTACAATACTATTTTAAGAAAATACTCCTAATAACGGTGGAGTAATTCATTTATTATTAGATAGGACAAATAATAAATGCTGAATTAAGAGCAAATTCCATGCATGGATATCATACGGTCACCGTCACCCACACACAATATATTTCCAAAACCTCAATAAATGTCCATCCAACTAAGCAATGCGTGGGAAATTATTGAAATTTTGGCTAAATTTTTATACAACATTGATTTTCTCATTTTAATAAATGAAGATGACTTCTTAATATCCGTTCTCTTGCTACCCACTTCACATCTTTATTCATTAATACACCCTCATTAGCATGGCGGCAATAATAATTATTTCATTTTAAATGAATTGTTAAAAAATCTTACTTATAATAAAAGACTAATAAAATACTAATTTATCTTCAATTAATACTCTTTTCCTTCTAGACTCTTTTTTTTTTTTTCATTCGTCTCAAATTATATATTAAATTTCTATAATACTCTTATTTAATATTATTTATTAAATATATTTCATGATAAAGTAAGCATATAATAAAATATATATATATTTATATTTTTAATAAAAATAATTTTTTTAATCCTTATAAAATGAGTAGTGAATTTATCTTCATGGAATATATGGAATAATTTCTCTTTCTATTTAAAAAAAATTTTCTCTTTTTAAAATTTATACCCCATTACCATTAATAATAGCATTAAATACAATGGGTAAATTAGTACTCTTTCTAGATGCTGAAATCATCATTCTAACATAAAACTATTTTGAATGGATTAAAATATTATTTATTAATTCATTACTACTGTATTTTTATTTTATTAATTAAGTAATTAATGATAAAGATATTATTAAAAAAAATTATTAATTTTTTTATTATATAAAATGATAATTTGATTATATAAAGTGATAATTTGAAAAAAATAAATTTTTTTATAAAAGTAAAAATTTTAAAGAAAAGAAAGAAATAAATAATATTAAAATTTTAGTTGTTATTTAAAATAAAATGGAAGAAATATACGACAAAAGTAAGAACTATTGGCGCTAAAATTTGGACATAATAGTACAATATATGTTTTTTTTCCAACCTTTTAGCACTATAATATATATACTAAAAAATACTAGACCAAATCATAATACTGAACTGATTTAGTAATATACTATAAAATTTTTTGATATATATATATATACGTATATTAATTAGTTATTTAATAATATAATTTTTTATTAAATTAGATTTTTTTTCTATTTAATACGAATTCCAATTTTTTATTTCGGTTAAATATTAATTTTCAAATTTATTTAGTACAAATTTTCAATTTGCACCATTAATCCTGCCTCCTACTACTGTGCAATTTTTCAATTTGCACCATTAATCCTTCCTCCTACTGCTACAACTAACTTCACGTGCCATTAAAACATCTGATGAATTGGCATTTAGCTCCACACATTGATTTATTGTTTCTGTCCTTAAATTCAAATAACCCAAAAAATTTACTCCTTCCACTAGCTACAATATTTTATTATATTTTTAATTTAGTTTAGTAGTATTAAAATACTTTTAAATTGAAATAAACAAAAATTTCTCCAATAATTAATCTAAATAGTTAAAAATAATAACAAAAATTAAATATTTTATACATTTATATTATCCATAAGATATAAAAAGATAATAAAATTATCATAATTTTATTGGGAAATATATTCGGTTATTTTTTTCTATTTATATAAAAAAAGAAAAGAAAAAAGAAGACATACCTGGTGCTAGCTCTAGTATAGAAGCCAGCATTGATGCTAGTACCACCACCCAAAACCCTAGCTCTAGCATTGAGGACTCCATCAGTGGAAATGAAATATTGGGAAGCAGAAGTTGGAGAAGTATCAGCTAAAGTTATATGGAAATTGCTTAAGAATGAGACATTTGGATTTGTGAAGGGTACACCTCCTCTTTCTAGCAACAATACACTAAAATTTTGGGACAATGTTGCAGCTAAAGGGCACCCTGCGGTTCCTCCTCCAACCACTATATAATCATAGGCATTTTCTCCACCTCTTATTGAATACGATGATGATGATGAGAATGAGCTTGCCTTTCTTATAAATGGGTATTCTGATGGATATGATTTCTTATAACCTGCATTTCCATAATATTATATATTTGTTAAATAATAATAATAATAATTGTTTCAGCTTTGCATAAGTTCTTTTTTTATTAATTACATGCGGAAAAAAGAACATCTAAGACAAACTAAATATATAAATAAAAAATAATATGTTCTTTCTCATCAAACTACAATTTGCTGATTTTGAGATGCGTTGTCTTAAAAAAAATGATAATTTTTACCCACATCTCTAGCTAGCTATTTCAAATATTTCAAGAAAAGATAAAATTATCAAACACAAAATGCAATCTTTTTACTTTTTTTTTTTTGTGAACATAAAAATGTAAGTAAAAAGAGTAAAAGAATTTTTGGGTAAAGAGTAATGCATTTCCCATAGCAAGTGATGAAGTGTAGAATTAATGACAAAATAAATGCTGTTTTCCAACTACCCCGCTCTTAGCTCTGAAATTATGAAAAAACAATCATTTTTTTTGTTGGTTGCTTCCATTAATATTTCTCTTCTTGCAGCCATTGAAGGAGAAGAAAGAAGAGAACAAAAATGACTTGATCTCTCATCATAACAAAGAATAAGAAACAACTAGTAAATTTTGGCGCATTGGTTCTGTAATTATTTCCAGAATTGTAAAAGTGTCCAATTTAAACTTTAAAATCACAACTCAAATTAATTTCATGCTCACAAGAAAATCTTGAAAACCTTTATATATGGTTCCCATTTCTTGTTTAGCAGATTAGTTATAGGAAGTAAAAAAGAAAAATCAAGAATTTAAAAGCTACCAAAACTAAAGAATAATAAAGAACATTTTGGCATTTTTCTCATTGCAACCAAGAAATTGTTTTTTTCTTGATGAACAAATATTTTGCATAAAGAATGAGAAACAAAGAAACGAAAAGAAATTCAAGAAATTAATAATGAAGAAAATAAAAAGGGAAAGAAAGGTATAAAGAGAAAGAGAAAGAGAAAGAACCTTGAGAATGAGAGCAGACAATGAAAAGGCAGAAAAGAAAGAACTCGAATAACTTCACTGCCTCAACAGAAGCCATTGAAGCCAACTGGAACAAGCGCAGAAGAATTAGTTGCTTCTTTCTTTCTTGCTCTATGTGGCTCTCTTTGGTTGGCCTTCTTTTGTGTTATAAATACATGTATATATAATATTAATATGTAGTAGCTAAATTTTTTTATTATACTCAATATATACACCAAAAACACTAAAAATTAGCTTTTTATATTTTTTTCTTAAAAAATGCATATATATACACACACACACACACACACATATGTAGACTCCCTTCATCCCACAAATATATGACTACTCCTCATCTCATAAAAATTTAAAAAAATTAATTTTTTAAATTAAAAATATAAACTTATGTATACTTTTCTTATTATATCTTTATTTTATCGTGAAATGCATTTAATAAATAACATTAAATAGAAGTATTATAAAGATTTAATATACTAACTAACTTATTATAATTATAAATAGACTATAATTTGTGACAAATAAAAAAGAAAAATTAGTCTATCGATTTGCGACGGAGAGAGTGTATATATATATATATTATTTTCTCCACCTTAAAATGATAAGAACACTTTTTTTTTATTTACCTTAAAATATAATCTCATTACTTTATTTAAATTATAATTATATTGTAAATTAACCATTATAATTCTATTTAAATACTTTATAATCAACAATAATGTATTTAATTATTTATATTTTATAGATTATAATTATTTTAAGCCAATCAATAACTATTTTAATTTTTGATATTTGTAATAATTAATAGTTATTTAATATAAACGGATAATAAAATGAATAATTTATAGAAAAAATTTTATTAATTAATTAAATAATTAATTTTTTCTATATATACGTTAAGATGAGAAGTGTCGCTAATATTATAAGGCGGAGGAAGCATATGTATATATAAAAACAAATATAAAGAAAGTTTAGTGTGCAGCAAGTTCATCAACTGTAATAAAGAAATTATATACAACTGGAAAGGCTCATTAAAGGAGGTAGTGCTCCAGTTGGATCACCAACGAGAACATTAATGGCCATTGGATTATGTTAAAACTATCCAAAACAAAAATAAACTAAAAAAAAAAATTAACATCTAATGAATATAACCAAATCCCCAAATTAGTATAAAAATATACTCTCCAATTTTTATAGCTAATTTTTAAAATTAGTATTTCTAAATTTATATATATATTAAAAAATTTAACTTAAATCACAAATAAATGAGATAAGATAATAAAAGTTTTTTCTCTCTTAATTATAGATTGGGGTATTTCTAAAATTTAAAAGAAAACACTTTATTTTTTAATGGATTGCCTAATGCGAATCTAGATTAGCATCTAATATCTGAGTTGTTAAATGTTGGATGGATAAAATAAAATAAAATCAGTATTAGAAAAAATTAACAAACTTTCTTTTGTGATTTCATCTCCATCTAATTTAATTTTTATATATAGCCATAATTACATAGGATGCATGAACCCTACTTGAGTGGTGTTAATTATTAAATAATTAATATTATCATTATTGTTAGAGAACTTTTGATTAATTGCAAATTTACACACTAGGTGGAAATTAATTAAACTTTTTTTATTATGAAAAATGCTCTTTCTATATCAACAGAAAATATAATGAGTAGATAAAAGATGTTGCTTGGTAGTAGACATTGAACCTTTTTTTAATTATTTAAACTTTTTAGGAAAATTTTAATTTATTTAATTAGATGATCAAATTAAATGTTATTGATATTAATTTATTATAACATCTATTTTAATCTATTAATTTATTAATGTTTTATTGCTGACAATTTTTTTTATTAAAGATACAGCCATTTGTTAAAGTGTTAGACCACCAAAATTTTACTCCCCTTTATTAATTATATATACAAAATAATTAATGAGACATACGGTTGCTGAATTGAATATCAATTGCACAATTACATTAATTAATTTGAATTTTAATTAAAAACATGTCAACAAATTCATTTAACTGTCATCCAAATTTTGTAAGAAATTATAATTTTAAACCAAAACAATTAAAAATGTTGGATACATTAGTGCCATTACAAATTTGGATTTGAATTTTAATGTTAGAATTTGCCATTGGTTTGAATCTTATTTACATTATAAACTGCTCCTCTCTAATGTTTAAAAATGATTATTATTATTATTGAAATAAATATACTCGATCATTTAAATTAAACTCTTAATTGATTAGAATTTTGATGATAAGTTAGACCTAAGTGGATTTAAGAGCTCGGGTTTAAATTTTAGGGTTCGACTCATTTATCTGTAAGACAAAAAATAAAAATCAAATTTTAATGGAAAAATTTCAATACTTAAGTTAGTTTGGTTGATCTAGAGATAAAAGAGTTGGAAAGTAAGAAAAAGATCATCTATTTGTAAAGATTTATTTCTATTTATAGTTAAAAAATAAAAAAATATGATTTAAGTGCGACAACGTATATTTAAAAAGTGTCAGTGCAATATGACAGTTATGCCGAAAATTTATCTTTTGAATACTAAAGATTTGGTCGAACTCTGAACGTTCAATAACGAGATTCATCTTTTTTTTGAGAACTCAGTCTTGGTATTGACATGATATCGAGCTCAATTACTAAGCTCGATAAATAGAGAGCAATACAATATATATATATATATATATATATATATGTGTGTGTGTGTGTGTGTAACAAATTAAGCATTTAATTGATGATTTATTTAACTCTCCCTTCACCGAAATAATTCTTTCAATAATACTAATAACAACAGTAATAATACTAATAACAACAGTAATAATGCTAATAAAGGCATAATTATTAATTAAAAAGGATCCAATAATTGATTGTTTAATAGTCTGTAATATAAAATTTAAAAATAAAATAGAGAATGTGAAAAAGAATAATTAGTATATATAAAAATGAAAAATATTTGATTCAATAGTCTATAAAATATTTAGACTAATTAAGTAATGTAATAAACATTATAGACTTATGGTCTCTATTCCATTGATAAGGCAACACCGTAGGCCTGCACTCTGTCAATTGCAGAATACGTTGGCGACAGTTCATTGGTTAATAGAAATTGCATAGCTGTTCTTTTAATTTTTTTTAAAAGAAAAAAGATAAATTTTTATTTTAATGGGTAGATAGGAAATTAAATTTGGTGTGGATTTGGCATTAGTGAAATAAATAAGAGAAGTCAATTCCTATTTAGGTTACATCATCAGCTTTACAGCTTACTATTTACAGACCTGGTTGGAATAATAATAATGGTAAATGATTGAAGAATTTTCAATGAAAAAATGAAATTAAAAGGACTATAAAACTAGTATATACTTATTCATTCAAATAATTTTTTTAAAAAAATTACTTTTATTAAATATTTAATAAGTATATTTCTAATAAAAATAATTATTTTTTTTAATTTTTTATAAGATAAAAAGTGTGATTACGAGCAAGTATTTTTTGAGTAGCCACAAATCTTCAAAATACCAAAACCAGTCATCATAGTCTCTTTCTCTCTCCGTCATTATGGGTTTTTATTGAGGTCAACTAACCCAAACTTACTCTTGAGGTTCTGAATTCTGATAATAAATAAATAAATAACCTTACTTTTTCTTTTACAAATTACACATGTGAAAATAGAATATTTAGAAGGTTTAAATTTAAAATTTAAATGATAGTAATATATATTTTGACTATTAAAATATATTTTAGTGATTAATAAATATCTTTACTCAGCTGTGAGTTTGAGAATATATATATATATATATATATAATAAATATTCCAAATTTACTTGGAAGGTACACTGTAAATATTGATTTATTCTAAAAAAAATTATATAAAATATTATTTTTTTAAATATCATTTATAAGTTTTATAATTTTATAATTTTGAGTTTATAATTTTTAATTTTTATGACATATGTTTAATATATATTGCATTTTTATAAAATTTTTCATTTGCACAATAATATTATGAATTTTTATTTATGTAGTATTTTTGTAATTTTTTGTAAATTTCCCCTTTAGTGAAAATGAGATAAAATATATTTTTTCATCCAAATAATTAAATTGAATTTTTTTTAAGTATTTGGCATTGATGTAGGAGGTCCATTTATTTCATCCATAGAAATTAGAAAAAATATTAACATTAAACTCTTGCAACCTAACTCCAAAAATCCAAACCCGTCTCATTGATGCTTCTGAATTTCAGACAGTTGCACATGAAAAATACAAAATTACTGGCTCTCCAGCTGTAAAATTACTGATAATTGTGTGGTAATTTATGAAAATTTGCATTATCCAGTGCCTTTTCTTTTGCAGGAAAAAAGTAAATGAAAACGAAATTAAACAACATTTGTATTACTCAATAAAGCATTTACCATTTTTTTATATTAAAAACTTTTAGAAAATTAAAATCTAAAAATATTAATTACTGTTAAAATTATCACTTTTAAAAAAAATATTTTTCTCAATTTATCACTTTATATAATTAAAAAAATTAATTAGCTTTTTTAAACTATATTATTATTATTAATAACTTAATTAATAAAATAAAAATATAGTATTAATAAATTAATAAAAGATATTTTAATACAGTTAAAATAATTTTATATAATATATAGAGAATTTAATAATTTTTTAATAGATATACTTTGAGATTAAGGTGGTGATTTCAGCTAATAGAGAAAGTATAAAATAATAAAATTAAAATTTTAATTGTGTATTAAAATAAAGTCTAATAATAAATATATATTTCTTTAAACCATAATTTATGCATGGATCCCTCCTTAAAGTTAAAATTTAAACTGATTTTTTTTTAACATTAAAAACTATTAGAATACAAACGTACATATGCAACAGGCATTGACAAATTTATGAAATGGACCATACAAAGGTACATTTTGTGGTGTGAAAAATTAATGGCATTCACGTTTACACTAAAATAAAAAACAAGTGTCACCCAATATACATGAGATGATATGTCTAAATTTACCTAAATCATAAAGTCATCATGTTTTGGCCAGTGGCAAAACAAGGCGTTTGTGGAAAGGGGGAGGAATAAAATTTCTATCTCTCGCCGTCGTCAGTAATGGCTCTGTCTTCACCGTCGTCATCGTCGATGAGCCCTCCAATCGTCCGTCGTCCAGCCCATCCCCTTTCCTCTCCCTCGCTTCCTCTCTCTTCTTTCCTTTCTCTCTTCTTCAACCTCATACTCTCCTTCTCTGCCTCTGCAACTCGAGCCAGGGGGCTCGTCTCCACTGGCCATTACCAACAGCCAGAAGCACCCCCTCTGTGTGTGATTTCTAGCCACCAGTGAGGGGAGGTCGTTTGCTCTCTTCTCCCACGACCCCCCAGGTCCATCCCTGATTTTGGCAGACAACGTTTTAAATGATCATGGAAATATAAGTTGGCCCAAGTACCTAAAAATTTGTTCAATAAAAAATCAAATAAAACTCTTTTTCTTCTCTTTAAAAATTATGATTCATTTTGTATATAAAATATAAGAATATAAACTAATTAAAATAGAGATAAACTCTCCAACCTTAATAACGAGCTTTTAAAATTAACACTTTTGAATCTATATTAAAAAGAATTTAACTCAAAGCTAATATTAAAAGGGGGTGTTCAACTAAATGAAAATTTGACATAATTCCTTATAACTTGGTTGGGAAACTAATTGATATGTTATTTCAATTATTTATTTGCTTTAAATATTAAACTAAAATAAGGCCTATACAAAGATATATACCCTTGGAAAATGACTTAAAAGAAAAGGAGTGTTTGAATATATATATATACACACACACACACATAAAAGAAATCAAATGGGTAATAAATTGCAATTAAAGAAGCCAACTTTTTACTAATTAGATCACAAAAAAAAGTATTTATAATCTCCCTTTTATAGATGTTGATATTGTAACATCCCCTGACAATTCTCACATAAAACTATCAGAGAATGTTACTTGATATATTATCAGTGCTCTAATCAATTCATTTATAAAGTTCTCTTCCAGCTAATAAAATTTTTTAAATAATAATACAATATGTAAAATACAATACTTATAAATTCAACATTTAAATCAATCTCTAATATCTCTAATAATCCAAATACTAATTATAAATCAGATAACCATTATAAGTTTGTCAAATTAAATAAATATATAATACATTGCTTTATTTGATAATCATTCACTAGAATCTCAAACTTTGTCCTCTAAATACATATATTATTTTCATGTTTATAAATTTGTACAATCTCTCAAATAGCCAAATTAAATTATATGTATATACATTTCATAATTTATGAGTATAATATACAAAAGATCTCTATATGTACTATAGGTAATTTCCTGAGATCCTTAATTTCGCTTCTTAACTTGCTCCGATGACCTAATATCTGCGTGTTAGAAAATAAGCAAAACTTAGTGGTGCTATTATAAACATATTTTGTCACTTAATATTAAAGAAAAATACTTATAGAAATATAGTAATAACACTCAGTTTTAAAAAATATTTCAATATATTAACTATTTTTAATAACAAACTAACATAATATTTTGATTACACAAAATAATAATTTTAACTTTATGACAGACATCATGCTATACTACATTTTCGGTATTGTAACTTTTCTCTTTTTAAATCATTTTATTTAAGACTTACTTTCTCATTTATTAACATTGCTCATATTACGCTTATTTATTTTTCAGTAAGTCTTATTTTTTAATTTTACATATAGGATAATTTCATTCAATATATAATTTTGATACTTAGATATAATATTATATTTTAGAGTACTTTGTATCTTATATCATTATATACACTTTAAATCATTATAACACTTAGAAATTTATTGATTAATTCAATAATTTGTGCATACCATTTATATTTTGTGCATTAGAACTTTCACTTGTAAACGTTAATATATACATCACCGATCACTTTCACATTATAACACAGTAAGAAGATTTTAAATAATTGACTTATATTATTATTTTGCATTTCTTCAATTATTCATAACATCATATTCACATATATTTTTAATTTCGATAACTTCATTAAATATGTCCATACATACTGAACTCAGATCATAGACTTGGATAACATGTTATTATAGTAATTTTAGTGCCAAATCTCAAGAATATAAAATTATAATTATGCCCACAGTCACTAATGACACAATGTATTCGTTAATGACGCAAGATGTCCACTGTCACTATGACTATCCTTCCTCTGGTTAGCCATTCAATCCAAAGCTAGGTCTAAAATTAGTATAATTTGGACAATTCATTTGTTTTGATTAGCACTGAATTATATATATCACTTCAATGAAATAATTCTTTGATCAACACTTGGTATTACACATATTTATCATATATTCAAAATTTATTGCACTACTTATTAGGGTTAATTTCAATAATCCTTTACACTTTAAGGCCTTATAGTCATTTAGGCCGAAATTATGGATTAAAAATAAGAAAAGAACTACTGTAGACAAATTCTTCAAGTGGCACGCCCAACGACATGGGCGTGTCAATGACCGTGTCACTTGCTTATTTTACAGGAGCTTTGACACGCCCAACGACATGGGCGTGTCACTTAACTTGCATTACAGTAGTTACGACACATCCAACGACATGAACGTGTCACTGGCCGTGTTATCTATCTTTCATCTCAGTAGCTATGACACGCCCAATGACACGAACGTGTTACTGGTCGTGTCATTTAATTTTAATCACAGTAGCTATGATACGTCCAATGATACCGGCGTGTTCCTGGTCGTGTCTTCAACACTGAAATACAACAACGTTGACATGCCCAGTTACATGGTCGTGTCACTGGTTGTGTCAAGCAAAATTATGCATTTCAAACATTTATCAACTTAAACTCCATATCTCCAAATACATGATAAAAATGGATCAAAATTAGTTTCTTTAACATAGATAGAGTCTATACCAAATACTTTAATCACACTTCAATTACTTAAGTCTTCAATCATCACTTATGGCTAAAGGCAATATCAAATCACTCAACTCATATAATGATTGAATTAAGAATCATACTCATCACTACAAGTTTCTTTAACTCATTTTTTTGCTCATCAATCCATTTGACCAAAACTTTTCAGTAATAATTCATTATAGATGACTCAATCAACTAATTCAAACATTAAAATTTATAAAAATTCAAATATTTATAAATTAAATTACAAAGCACATACCTTTTTCAAATCTCTCTTCTCCTCTCTTTTTCCTCTTTTTCTTTGATCACATATTGATAATCTCTCATTTTCTAGCTTATTCTTTTAAAAATCCATAACTAGATGTGATTTTCTCTTAAATTTTAGCTGAATTTTTGAAAAGAAGGTGAAAGGAGGAGTTTTGGTTATGTTGATGATGATGAACGTGGATGAAGAAGGAAGAAGGAAAAAGAAGAAATAAACTTCTACATAAATACACCTGTCAATATACTTATATATATACAGTTTAATCTAGTGTAGTCAATCCCATCTTAACTATGGTGCACTCTCTTTATTATCCTTTAATTCTAATTCAATTTTTAGTCTCGTAAAACCTTAAAAATACATAATTTCTTCAGTAAATTTTTAAGATCAACTATTTACATCACTTATCCATACCACTTATATCACAATTCATTATCAATTATCTATATTAAATTAAAGATTTAGTATTTAAAATTTTAAACATTATAATTCTTTTCCACTAAAAAAATTTTATTCTCAAAATTTTTATGTTATGGCAATAAGCCATTAAATTCATAACTAATCTTAAATATCACATAAAATTAATTATTTTATTAATTGACATAACTTTATTTATTAATTTTTTATGTCTGATATTACTCAACTTAACACTTTCAGAATAATCTTATTATAGAACTGTAGAAGATTAAGCTCTACACACTTATACTGTTCAAGCTCAATTTAGTAATTATCTTTAATTCTCTTTAGAAAAAAAAATTCTTTTTTATATAATTTGTATCGTTATATTCTACTGTTATGGATATATATTTCTTTCTCTTCCTCATATACTAAACTTTAAATCCTAGTTATGGATAGTGAATTACTAATGGCAAGTAAATATCCACTGCAATGATATGGCTAAAGGCCCACTATGACACGAATACCCACAGTAATGATATGGCCAAAGGCCCACTGTGGCACGAATACCCACTGTAATGATATGGCCAAAGGCCTACTATGACATGAATGCTCATTGTAATTATATTGGGATCAAATATCCTCTATGACGCAAAGCGTCCACTGTTGGCATAAAAACTAATATCACTGGGACATAAAATGTGTCATCTATGGCACAGAGTGCCCACTGTCACTATGGCATAAAATGTCCACTGTCACTTTGGATATTCACTCTTTAGCTAATTCAAAAACTAGATTTAACATCAGTATAATCGGATAATACATTTATTTCACTTTTTCAAATTATTTTCAATCACCTTTATCATATGAACATATATACACATTATATTTCTTTCTGATTAGTTCGACTAATTTTATTTATTCATCAATCTTTATCTTTTAAATCACTTCCATGTTTCCACTGTAATAATGAAATCTAAATAGATTTTCACTATTACTTATTTAATTCTTTTCTTAACATATTAAGAATTCATAACCATTCTTTTAATTTAAGAGTATATATACATATATAATGTATTCACTATGTTTAATACACACACTCACACACACACATATACATATACATATATATATATATTTAACTTGATCCATAGTACATCATTTCATTAGAAAGGTTAAACTACCTATAAATCTCACCACATTCTTTCCTTTTTACATTATCAATTCCTTTCTTTCTGTTGTAATCAATTAGTATCAGTTAACTCTTTATCACTTCTATATATAATCTATAACTTATCTTCAATCACCAAATAATATTACTATCATGTATTCCATAACTATACATTATGTAAATCTCACATTCTTACTTTTATTACTCAATCAATTTGTATATACTCTTATTTGTTTTCTGTATCTTGCTCTTCAAACTATTTAAAATCATCAATGATTTATCAGTATATCATTCTTCTCATCTTACTTCATAAATTATCTTATTTCTTTCATGAATAATGTGCAATCCACTAATCATTTGTAATCATCTTTTATCTTTTCTTTAATCTTACACTTATTTCAAATATCCAATTATATTTATCCATACTTTCCTTAAGTTTTCTCCACATCTAAGTTTCATCATTTAATGGATTGATTTCATTTCAATCTTATAAGCAATCTTTCGTCAATTATAACTATGTTTCAAATGTATTCAATAATTTACTACTATTTCCACCCATAAATCATACTTTGTGAAGGTATAAGAAGGTAGAAATATGCATGAGCAAATGCATGATTGTACAAGTGATCATGCACATCACTACTTATATTATTTTTAAAGTTTTGAGGAACAGAAGTATGCATAACCAGATGCATGAGCATGCGAATGGTCTTACACATCTCTACTGAATTCTCCTTTTAAAGTTTTAAGGCCACAAATATATATATGTCCATATGAATGATAATGCGTCTCACTATTGGGATTTCTTCTAAAAGTTTGAAGAATAGAAATTTACACAAGTATATGCATGACTATACAAATGATCATACGTATCTCTGCTAGAATTTATTTTCATGATTTAATCAATAAGTTATCAATAATTCAACTCAAATAAATTGAGGAAACAAGATCTAACTCTTCAAAGCACAATCAAATTCAAATCTAAACTTCCTAACCCTAAAATCTTTTAAAGCCTTATTTTCTTCCACAACCTTATATCAACTCATAAATGATTCAATGGTGAATTTAATCATTGTTTTAGTTAATAATTAATAAATACACATTTACATATTGTAAGAATAACTTTACTATCATAGAAGTAAAGTTTTATACTCATATTATTATTTTTTTAATAATTATTTAATATATCATATCTTTCACAAGTAATGGTGTTTTATCAATTCACAAATCTCTTTACATAATAAAAATCAAGACCATTTCAAATAATAGCAAAATAAGTATTATATAAGCACTAATCTCTTTAAAATACTCCTCCATCACTTTTTCTTTCAATATTTTGTTTTAATGATGTTTTAAAAGACAATAGAAGATACTAGAAAATTTTAAATAGGCTTTATGACTTTTATCCAATACACTCACTTATACAATAGTTTTGATGCATTCACTTTCTTTAATTAACTATTACTTCAATTTTTAACGTCGAAACATTATAAAAAAAATATATTTTAGACACTTTAAAACCTCTATTATCTATATTTCACATCTAAATTACAACTCAAGTTCATTTCGGGCTATAAAGGTATTTTTATAATTTCTTATATCTTTGAAATCTTTTCCAAAAATATGGATATTATCCATACTCGGATTTAATGTTACTCTTATTAAGGCTTATTTAACCTTATTACTATCAGTTCCAAATACTTAAGCTACACATAATATCATGATTAATCCAATTTACACTCATGTATTCACTTAATGCAGACAATCAATACTTAAAATTTTAGAGCATAACAATTTTTATTCTCAAAATTTATCTATCTGTCATAATTCATTCCTCAGATTTTAATAAATTATTATACTTTCACTGTGTTACTTTGATATATTTTTTTAACTACTCATATCTTATTTTCTTTTTACATCTTTCTTTTTTAAAAATAGATCTAGTGCAATCCAAATAATACACTATGAATTCTCAATCATTTCTTAGAAAATATTCTACTATCATAAATACATGAAATATCAATTATATCAAACATATACTCACTTATTCAATTCACATAACTTAGACAATTGCAATTCACTTCTCCCATAACTCCACATGCCAGAAACTCTTAAACCACGCTCTGATACCACTAAATGTAATATCCCCTAATAATTCTCACATAAAACTATTCGAGAATGTTACTCGATATACTGTCAGTGCTCTAATCAATTTATTTATAAAGTTCTTTTCCAACTAATAAAAATTTTTAAATAATAATACGATCTGTAAAATACAACACTTATAAATCTAACATTTAAATCAATCTCCAACATCTCTAATAATCCAAATACTAATTATAAATAAGATAACCATCATAAGTTTGTCAAATCAAATAAATATATAATATATTATTTTATTTGATAATTATTCACTAAAATTTCAAACTTCATCCTCTAAATACATATATTCATTTCATGTTTACAAATTTGTATAATCTCTCAAATAGCCAAATTAAATTGTATGTATATACATTTCACAACTTATGAGTACAATATACAAAAAATCTCTATATATACTATAGGTAATTTCTTGAGATCCTTAATTCCACTTCTTAACTTGCTACGATGACCTGATATCTGTGTGTCAAAAAATAATTCTAACATGCTAAGAAAAATTTAGTGGTACTTTTATAAACATATTTTGTCACTTAATATTAAAGGAAAATGCTTATAAAAATATAGTAATAACACTCAGTTTTAAAAAATATTTCAATATATTAACTATTTTCAATAATAAACCAATATAATATTTTAATTACCCAAAATAATAATTTTAACTTTGTGATAGATATTATGTTATACTACACCTTCGGTATTGCAACTTTTCTCTTTTTAAATCATTTTATTTAAGATTTACTTTATCATTTGTTAACATTGCTCATATTACACTTATTTATGTTTCAGTAAGTCTTACTTTGTTAATTTCACATATAGGATAATTTTATTCAATATATAATTTTGGTACTTAGATTTAGTACTATACTTTGAAGCACTTTGTATCTTATATCATTATATACACTTTAAATCATTATAACACTTAAAAATTTATTGATCAATTCAATAATTTGTGCATAATATTTCTATTCTGTGCATTAGAACTTTCACTTGTAAACGTTAATATATATATTATCGATCACTTTCACATTATAACACAGTAAAAATATTTTAAATAATTGACTTAGATTATTATTTTGCATTCCTTCAATTATCCATACCATCATATTGACATATATTTTCAATTTCGATAACTTCATTAAATATACCCATACATACTAAACTCAGATTATAGGTTTTGATAACAGGTTAGTGTAATAATTTTAGTGCCAAATCTCAAGAATATATAATTATAATTATGTCCACTGTTACTGATGACACAATGAGTCAATTAATGCACGAGATGTCCACTGTCACTATAGTTATCCTTCCTCTGGTTAGCCATTCAATCCAAATCTAGATCTAAAATCAGAATAATTTGGATAATTCATTAGTTTTGATTAACACTGAATTATGTATATCACTTCAATGGAATAATTCTTTAATCAACACTTGGTATTACACATATTTATCATATATTCAAAATTTATTACACTACTTATTAGGGTTAATTTTAATAATCCTTTACACTTTAAGGCCTTATAGTCATTTAGGCCGAAATCATGGATAAAAAATAAGAAAAGAACCACTTTAGACAAATTCTTCAAGTGACACACTCAACGACATGAGCGTGTTAATGATTGTGTCACTTGCTTATTTTATAGGAGCTTTGACACGCCCAACGATATGGGCGTGTCATTGTTCGTGTCACTTAACTTGCATTACAGTAGCTATGACACGCCCAACGATACAGGAGTGTCACTGGCCGTGTCATTTATCTTTCATCACAGTAGCTATGACACACTCAATGACACGGGCGTGTTACTGGTAGTGTCATTTAATTTTAATCACAATAGCTATGACACGCCCAATGACACGGGTGTGTTCCTAATCATGTCTTCAATATTAAAACACAATAATGTTGACACACCAGTGACATGGCCGTGTCATTGGTTGTGTCAAGAAAAGTTATGTATTTCAAACACTTATCAACTCAAACTCCATATCTCCAAATATATGATAACAATGGATCAGAACTAGTTTCTTTAACATAGACAGAGTCTATACTAAATACTTTAATCACACTTCAATTATTTAAGTTTTCAATCATCACTTATGCTAAAGACAACATCAAACCACTCAATTTTTATAATGATTGAATTAAGAACCATACTCTTCACTATAAGTTCCTTTAACTCATTTTTTTACTCATCAATCCATTTGACCAAAACTTTTCAGTAATAATTCATTATAGATGAGTCAATTAACTAATTCAAACATTAAAATTCATAGAAATTCAAATATTTATAAATTAATTTACAAAAACGCATACCTCTTTTAAATCTCTATTCTTCTCTCTTTTTCCTCTTTTTCTTTGATCACTTGTTGATAATCTCTATTTTTCTAGCTTATTCTTTTAAAAATTCATAACTAGATGTGATTTCCTCTTAAATTTTAGCTGAATTTTTGAGAAGAAGGTGAAAGGAAGAGTTTTGGTTATGTTGATGATGATGAATGTGGATGAATGAGGAAGAAGGAAGAAGAAGAAAGAAACTTTTACATAAATATACCTGTCCATATACTTATATATATACAGCTTAATCTAGTGTAGTCAATCTCATCTTAGCTATGGTGCACTCTCTTTATTATCTTTTGATTTTAATTAGATTTTTAGTCTCGTAAAACCTTAAAAATACATAATTTCTTCAGTAAATTTTTAAGATTCACTATTTACATTACTCATCCATACCACTTATATCATAATTCATTATCAATTATCTATATTAAATTAAAAATTTAGTATTTAAAATTTTAAATTTTATAGATATAACCAGAAAAAGGAAGAAAATTAAAGTATGAAAGAATGAAGAAATTGGGACGCTAACTCTTAACTTTGATTTTTATGTTGTATAAAGAGAAAATAGTTTATACTTTCTAATAAGAAAATTGATTGCAAAACCAAAAAAAAAAAAAAAGAACTCTCCCCGTCGTATTTTGTAGTCCAAATCAAGTTAGGTACTACATATGGTCAAAATCAAGTCAGGTCCTACTTGGCATATATATATATATATGTATATATATTGGCCACCAATTTTCTTAATTATTGGACAACCTGGACTCATCTTTTCTTACTCTTATTAAGGCTTCTTTACTTACCAGAACAACCCCCCTCTGTTGCTTTCCACTAAAATCTAAAGAAAAAAAATAAAATTAATCACTTCTTAAAACCTCTTTTTTTTTTTTTTTCAAAAATACTCTTATGATTTTTATTTTTGCCCAAATATATATATATATATACATAAATAAAAATCGAGATAGGCTTCTTGCAAAATAATCTTCTATGAAACGCAATGACAATCTCTATAGTAGCACGGATAGGCAAAATTAAATTGAACTTTACCAAAAAAAAATCAATCATAAATATATTATTCACAAAAATATACATTTATCACTAAACTATACTTCAATATACAAAATTAACTTAGAATCTGAAACTTAATTTTTTTTTTCGAGTACGAGAGTCTCCCAGCTTTAATCTTATCAACCATGCTCGTTTCTCACTAAAAAGGAAAAATATAAACATAAATCAAAATAATTTAATCATATAGAAAATGTATGTCAACAAACACTACATTTAAATTTTCACAAGACAAAATTGAACTCAAACCAGCATAATCAACGACCGCCAAAGTTTAGACAAAAGGACCTAATTGCTTCTCCAATAAAATAACAATTGAACAAGAATCAACACCTACACTAATACATAACCACTATTGAAATGGGGCTCTCTCACAGTCAGCCAAGCCCCCCTGTATGTGGCATATACACTAAAATTATGCCTTCAAAATCTGTCTCTTGCATGCTCATATGAGTTAATAATCATAACCGTATACCGTGCGCGTACAACCACCTACCAATTTGCGAGTAGGAGATTGTTACCTTTCAACAGTAATCGAAGTGCTTTCCAATCAGATAGTTAATTTCGCTCAGTCGTGTTTTGAGGAACTCGAGTATTCAGTTCCATTTTCTGCAGAAGTTATCCCAGATGAAGTAGTTGTGTCGCTGCCTGTTGCATTTCCATTCTGTATATTCTTAGACGATAATGCTGAGTTTCTCCGGGGATCATTAGTAGCAGGCATCTGCCCCTCCTCCGCTAGTTTTTTAATAAGGTTCATAACAGTAGGAAGGAACTTCGTAGACAAGGAAATAAGCCCAGGAAGCTGTAAACAAAAAATCATAAAATCAGGCCTATTGCTGCAGAAACTAATAAAATGGTTACTTTTTAATGCAGTAATTTAATAAATAATTTTGAGAAAAGTGAAGCAAACACCATTAAAACTGACTAACTGAAGAAGTTGGTTTTTTTTTTTCAATTATGAACTAGCAAAATTTCAGGTTGAGTTCGAATACACAAGTGATAATTTCTAAACTAATCTAATCATCAATATAAATTTTGCAAAAAATAACAATTTTTAAATGATACGTTGCCAAGCAACTTTAAAGTGTCAAAAATTTTAATTTTAAATGTTGAATGGTATTCTCAAACACCGCTTAAATGGGTTAATTAATTCAGATATCAGTCTCAACAACTAAGTGTATGGTTCAAAGGTGAAACTCACAGTGCCATTTTGGAATTCACCAGCAATGTCTAGTTGCGCCCACAAGGCTTTCATGAGTAGAAAACCCACAAAGATGAAAGCCAGATAGAAGGGATTTCTGCCATGAAAATAAATAAAAATGAAAAAAAGGGGTTAGCCCACAAGGGGTCTCATCTTTCCTCCATCAAAATTAATTCGACAACTACATCATAAAGTCGTACCTCAGAAGTGTCATAAATTCATTAAATCCCAGTACAACTAAAGCAACAATTGCCCATGGGGGTGGTAACCAGTTGTTATTACGTTTGTTGGCTTCCTGAAAATTGAAACAGAGAAGCAAATTAATGGAACATATGCAAACAACAACAACAACAAAGTCTTAATTCCAAGTCAATTGATGTCGGCTATACATGAATTCTTCTTTTCCATTCTGTTCGATTGAGAGTTATCTCTTCTGATAAATGTAAAACAATAAGATCATTTTGGACAACATTTGTCCAACCTCTTCTGATAATGGAACATATGCAAAAAAAAAAATGAAAAAAAAGAGAATGCAAGAATATTCACAATTATGCATTTAGTTGTATCTCAAAGTCTAAACTATAATAGTAGTATTTCCAATTCAGCTATTAACACAATAGCACCTGATAACAGCCTCACAGTGCAGAAAATCTTGACCATCAAGCAGAATATGTGTGATATTTCACTTCCAAATATGGAAAATTTATCCACTTATCCAATACCGGGATGAGTTATGGTAAGGTTTTATGCCACTGCACCTTCCACATTCAAAAGTATATAGCCACCTTATGTTACTTTTAACTATTTGTGAGACATATCCAATCATTATTAAAATGTTCAACAGTTTACGTTTGCCTAATAGTTCTTGACCGAACCCAGAGACCAAAAACTCCATCCTTAATTCATTACTGGGGCCAGCCCCAGCTGGAGCCAGTAAACACTGAACACTTCAGTTTAAAGTGAAACAGCCCAACTCCAAATAACAAGGGGGAAAAAGCCATGAAATGAGTTATAGATGATAATCATGCCTGAGCAGAAATCGCCTGAGTGATGCTGTACTCTGTCTCTGCCTTGAATTGCCTCCACAAAGATTTGCACCGGACAGGTGTGATCAATGTCCTTGATGATGGGATCTAAAGTAGAATAATCAGTTACAAGCGTCAGGAATTCAAGGTAAAGCATAAGGCTCTCCAAAATTATTCATTAAGAAATTTCCAATTAATTTATCATGGTGTTTAGTGCTAGAACTTGACCAATCAATCAGGATCTCAAACACAAACAGTAATTTACAGTATAAGTTTGGAGCTACAGATCTATTCATTCTACCATCAATAGGATTCATTTTCACAAGTACATACTACATTTGACAATACAAAGAAATAAATTAACAATCAAACTAACATAAGTAGAAAAATAACCATGCCCCAGCACTTTCTTTATATTGAAAAGGCTGGGCTTAGTTACACCGTTAAATCTAATTCATTTAAACACCATCAAGAAAAGTAAAAGAACATCAAGTGATTTCCAGCGTTTGAAAGTTTTATTGGAGAATCATCTAATTCAAATGTTATATATAGTTAAAAGTTGCCTATTTTTTTAGTTAGTTATATGTGCTTTTATGAAGACGATAAAAACATTAGTTAGTTATATGTGCTTTCATGAAGACAATAAAAACAAAGTATTTAAACAGCAAGAAAAAACAGCAATAAAAAAGGAAAGTCAACCTCTTCCCAGGTGCTTGAGGCAAGTGGATCATATGTTGTAACACTTCTATCAGTAATAGCAGCATTGTTCTTAGCATCCAACAAAGCTGATGACAGGGTACTTTCAATCTTATCAGCATCATCATCCAAACGGATCGCCGCCATTACAGATAATAACTTCAATGACTGGAAAAAGTTAATCAATCAAATCATTGATGATCTAATTGCAATATATATATACATATACATAGAAAGATTGAATATTTGATAAGCTTGAATTGCATCATACAGCAGAGCGGGCAACTTTTGTGATTGCTCTAATATCTTCTTTTCCAGTCCAAACTCGTGGCATTGAATCAGAATCATGGCTAAATAACATAGAAAACCTGTAGGCAATTTGACAGTTAATCCCCGGAAATGCACTCTGAATCAAATCAAACAGCAAAAATCAAAATATTCAGATTTGCTACCTGTCTTTCATACGGATCAGGACTCGTCCAGCTTCTTCTTTTGCTTTTATTTCAACTACACCCCTCGCGTAACTCTCCAAACTCGTAATCATGTTATCCTTAGTTTGTTCATCCATGTCAAAGCCAACAAGTGCACTAGAAAGGCCCGAAACAGCTGATACTGTCTCACGCTGCAGAAGTTTCCTTATTGCTGACCAAGTCTCATTATTAGCTCCATCCAGAAGAGCTTCCATAGGTCCTGACAATGCCTCATTCAGTTTTGCCTGTAAATGATGCCAGTGACAATTTTGTGTCAACAACTATTCATCAAACAAGCAAACTTCTCAAGATTCTATCCCTATAAATATCAATCACTAATCATGCGAATGATGTCAATAGACAAACTTTTACAATATACAAAATCCATAAATGTGCAATTTTTTCCATCAATTTACCAATTTAGGAACAATGAAATATTAGCCATAACATAAAAGTGCTCCATGTACAAATTTTCTCCACCGTCACTTCACAATTGGACTCTAACAATTTCCCATCATACAAAAGATTTATTTAATTCCAACATATTCACAGATACCTAAATTAATTTCCATATAACTATATTCACAAATACCTAAATTAACTTAGATATAAACAGACACTATACAGCACTCTCATCTCATATTCAGGACAATCACTGAAGTAAAGAGTATAAAGAGGAAAAATCTGTTAATAATAATACCTCAAAAGATGATGCCAGTTCAGATAGTTTAGCAGTACGGACAGAGGCAATATGTGCATCTATATCACGTCGAAGCTTATCCCTCATTTTAGAGGTGTCCCAATTTGCTTGTTCAATGATGGCATCTACAATTATTATGTACAAATGTTAAAACTTTTGGTCAGCCTCTTCAGTAAAGCCAACAAGTTTAATTATAAGTACATCAAAAAGGATCATCAACATTTGAGGATTTAGTTACCTATTCAGTGTTTTAAAGATTTCTGTTTTGTGTTCATGTTTTCTCAGTATTTTTCTACGTCAATGGATCTTAACAATACCTTTGCATCCGTTGTCAAATAGAGCCATGTAAGACTCACTGCAAGAATGAGCAGCCAAAGAAAATCTTTCCCCAGTATTCAAGGCCTTATCGAATGCTTCCTTGAATTTGTCAAAAGCTCCTGACCTTATATGTCCCAACATGGATTGGAATGCCAGTTGGACAAGCTATCAAATCAGAAGAAAACAAATAATGAGAAAATAAAAGACAAACAACTAAACATATATTCAAGTTGGCTATTGGTAAATTATATTCTGCGAAAAATAATCTATTTGTACATTAAAAGCAAAAAATGGAGACATCCATGTGCATAAACTTTTAAGGAATGGAACCCAATGTAATGAAAGGGGGTGCGGCAAAATTTGATGTTTGGGCCTCTCAACCTGCTAGACCAAGCCTTTTGGTTTGGATGCTGCAAACAAGGGAACAGTGGCGCAGATGGGCTGCTTGCACAACACTAAGGCCTAGCTGGCCACATGCATATAATCCAACATTTTCATCATCTCTTCTCATTTCCATCTACAGCTCAAAGTCTCAAACCAAAAGGCAAACATTGACTTCAAACTAGTTTCAACTCTAATTTGAATATTTTTTTTTTCTACACTTCCATTGGATTGCATTTGGGCTGGATAATTAGGGCGTCCCCCCCAATCACATGAAATCTCCTCAAAAAATATATTGAGTGATCAATTCATGAACAGTCCAGAGTTATGAAGCTAATATTGTAATTCCCGATCATAAGAACCAGCGACATCCCACTCTTTTAGTTGCACATGGACAGATGTATAGGTTATAAAGCAACACTCAAATTTTCAGTTTCATTACAATGCCGCCGTCTTCTCTATAGATTAAATAGCTTAATACTATCATAAATTTACTATAGACTACTGAAGAGATGGATTACTTGGAGCAATTTTTCTTCAAGCTGTTTTCGCTTTGCAGATCTGACTCCTTCATCAAAATAAGTAGCTTCCGCATCATACCTAGAATTAAAAGAAAATACAACTCAATAAAACTAACGAGCATAATAGTATATCAACAAAGAATTTTTTCAAAGATAATGCAAAATGACAGAACAAGTGATCCAGAAAAGAATATTCGCAGATGATATCACTCAGTAGAAAACAACATGCATATTGCAATAAAAGCTAATGTCGAGATGCTTAGCAACTAAGCCACTAGCCACTCTATGTGATCATACAATGACGGCCAAATCAAATTGACACAAGTCAGGAGAAGAGAAACGACCAATGAAAACAATGAATAATTTAACATATGGAACCTCATACATTATAGCAGAGAAGTCAACAAAATCTATGTGCAACCTGCCAACCTATAAACCACCGGATGTAATATAACCCAGCATACTAAGAGTTTCCGTCCAGTACTCATTTTTGTTACAGTTCCTATTAATTTTTATGAAAAGGGAAGTCCATATCAATGTAACTCTCTAATATTAGCACATCAGACGAGGTAAGTAGCAAAGTACAAAAATATCGATAGTATGCGCCACAGCTTAAGGCAGAACCATGAAGCTGTCTAACCCATCAAATTATGAGTAACACAGCTATTGTAAAGGTATAAAAAGGATTTGAAGGACAAAACTTACTCTGACAGACATGCATTTAGAGTTGAACTAAGCTTCTCGCCAAAGCCAGAAACTGGGCCAGATTGTACAGCTTCTTCTATTTGACACCACTCCTGTCATGTGGGTTATAAACAATTTTGGTCAGTGAATTTTTATAATTTTTAGTCAATTCAACTTTTTAACATCGAGCAAGCTTAATTGAATAAAAAATAAAACAAATGAGCATGAGAAAAACATATACCTCATTTGCACTGAAATTAGCATACTTTTCATTGGCAATTTCTTCACAGCGCACGGTAGCAACCATCACCTGTAAATGGGGGTAATAGAAGTCATTAGATACATGTCAATGCATTTATTATAAGCATCTGCACAAACATTTACAAAATTACCTTGTGAGCAGGAAGGTCAAGGTCCTTGTTGTCCTTGATGACCTTCCAGATTTGTTGAGAACTAAAAGAAAATCCAGAAGCAGGAACTGCACCTCGTCGATCTCCCGCAAGACCACCAGGTGCAATAGAATGATGAAATCGTTGCCTCAAATCAGCAACCTTTATTAATAAATAGTAAAACAAATTACAAAAATATCAACTAGCCAAGAGATTTAGCAGTGTGTTATACAATTAAACAAAAATCTAGGAAATAAAAGAAATGACTTGCAGTGTGATAAATTTTCAACTGTGAGGACAGGAAGGACAGTCACGACCATAAAATCATTTAATTTTGTTATATTGAAATAATGAATTTGGGTCTAACTAAATTCCAAAAGCTAGCTCGTGAGGTGAAAATTGTCTAAACTATTATATAGAGCACACTATTATTATATTTAAGCAATGTAGGATACTCAACACACCCCCTCATGCCCAAAGCCGAACAACAACAACAAACAACAACAACTAAGCCTTAATGCCCAAAGCCGAACACATGCAAGAAATCTAGGGCATGAAATTTGCAAGACTGAACATCTGGAGGGGCCCAAAATCAGAAGATTGGATTAAATTAGTAGCTATGATACCATATTGAAATAATAAACTTGGGCCTAACTTAACCCCAAAAACTAGCTTATAAGGTAAGGATTGTTCAATACATTATAAGAAGCGCACCATTATTATATTTAAGCGATGTTGGATACTCAACATATTATATATCTAACTTTAAGTGAATGTTTATTACTTCAACTATTAAAAAAATAAAGAAAAAAGAAAAGAAAAAGCAACTATCTCAAGACTCAACACCATGTAATCCCATATCCATTGTCCACATATCCCTTAAGGATCTAAGTTAATTTAGACAAAAATGTGGCTTACTTGTTCTCTGAATTGTTCTTCCTTTTCTTCAAAACTAGAGAGTGCAACAACTTCCACCTGTCCATACATCACAAGTAACAGAAGATCACCATAACTCTCTAATTCCCCTCCTAAAAGAGGACATGCATAAGGTTATCTAAGCAAATAGGATGATATCTCACATTAAAAAATTCGCTTAATGGAGTTTCCTTGTGTGCTTGTGGCTTAGGAACAGCATCCCAGATCTGCAGTTAAAGAAAGAAAAAGGAAAAGTCAAAGAATAGCATTGTCTTAAGTCAATAAATAGAAAGGGAAGCACACTCTTTTACCTTCTGAATATCTTCTCTTAGAACAGGTTCTAAATTCTCCAGTGGTGTCTGTAAATAATGAAAGATCAAAACACAATAAAATATTTGGCCAAGTTCACTTTACACTAGGAAGTAATAATAAATTCAAAACATAAGAAAGAAATAAGAAAGACTAGATTTCTATCCGTCAAAACATTAAGCTAAACATAAGAGAGGAACACACCCTTGTTTTATCACGTATGACAAACATCAAAGTTGTTTTGCGTGGACTAAATAACCGCATCATAACCTGCATGCAAACAAAAACCATAAATAGGAGCACAGAAGCATAAGAAAACGAGGCTAACTTCTTATGGAAAACAAAACTATGCTGAGAGTACCTGGAATACAGTCTTCAAAAGAGGTTTATTTGCAGCTTGCTCACGGCCAATATCATGACACCACCTAACAAAAATTTCACAGCAAGACCATGAATACAAATTAAAACTATTTCAAGAAACATTGATAAATTTCAATAATTCAGTTCTAGTGCTAAATGTAGATCTTACATGTTAATCAACACTATATCGGAAACAGCAAGGGCAAACAGGGCACTCTGCTTCTCAAATGCAGTATCATCCTAAAATATGAGGGGGAAAAGGTAAATGAAAGCAAAAAAAAAAGGTCAATGTGCAGCAACCCAATTGTTAAACTGAACATATGAAATTCTGAACTTGTGCAATTTCATGCAGTCAGTTGCGAATATCATATCTGAAATGATTGATACATTCGCATCCTGAACACAATTCTTGAAAGAATCATGTTGCTATATGGCTTTGTACAGGCATTGCATAAAATAAATGGATTTATACTTCAAGCAGGGTATAAAAGATGATAGAGAAATGCATGTTGTCGCAAGGAAAGGATAGAATGTGACCTCTCCTCGTTCTCTTCCATCAGTGCCCTCTAAGTCCATTACAAGAGTAGATGGCTCAATGCCAGCACATCTAGCTAACCATATACCTTTAGTAGTTTGAGACCTGAAAAGAGTAATAAATCTGTCAAGCTTCCAAAATGCTAAACAGGTTTTATTTAACATAATAAAAATAAGAAGAAAATCTAACATGAAATGAATACAAGAATATACCTTCCTTTAAAGGCATCCATCTCTCTGAAGTTGGTACCGAACAAATGGTTTAATAATGTGCTTTTCCCTGTTCAATCCATAGAAACGATATATAAATCTCTAGACAATGTAGACTACTCAATGATAGAGTTGAAAGCAGAAAATGTGAAAGCTGAAGTGAAAGAAAAAAAAAAATGAAACATGCTGTTCATAACAAATATGGCAGCAATGACTTTTCCCATTGATTAGAGCCTACGTCCATATGACAATTTCAAATAAAAACCTTTTATGTATTTGCTAGCTAATTCATATTATTCTAGCTAATAACTAATGATGTCTTGCAAGTTACAGCATGAAATCTCACTACTGGAGATACATGAAATTATGAATTAACAAGTTAATGGAGAAAAATGAAGAATACATACCACTGCTTTGAGGGCCCATGATGGAGACTACAGCATATGAGAGTCCACATTCCCCCAATCTCACATTCTTGATGAATTGATCTAATCCATCAGCATTAAATGTGCCATCTCCATCAATTAACTGAGTGGAACAGCAGTCCTCGGTATTTGCTGAAACCAAGGGGGACATATTTTGATTAGTAATACATTATAGCTTCCAAAGTTCATATTATTAATGTTAGAAGGCATTGTGATCATAAAACCTTCAAAACAGCTTGTTAGTTCGCAGAACAAGCCAACTCCGCGTGAATTTAAATTCAAAATTGAAAAAAAAACAAAAGAGATCATCTAGCCACCGAATATGAGATTAATATTTCACGAACACCAGCAAAAAAAAACCTTCTCAGTTCATGAGATTCATAATCATTACTTTGCAGCGACCATTCACCCTCACCAATGATTGCTGAGAAAAATAAAAGTGAGAAAAAGAAAATGAAAATATACCATAATCCTCAGTAAGATGGCGTTTTCTGATTTCTTTTGAAAATAATTAAATTCATACATTCAATTGAAATTAACCCTCTATTCATCAAATCAAAATGAGAAAAATTGTCTATATCTTAAACTCTTATCCATTTCCCCTCATCTATCAAGCTACCAATTACCAACAAGGATTAACAATTTCATAAGGATCCAAATTCAAAAACCCAAAAACAGACCAATAATTTACAAAAACGACCTGAAACCTAAATCCCAAATCAAAATGGGGTCCAATCTATCTTGTCAAACACAGTTAATCATTTTCGTAATATATAATGAGCTCATATGTTTCAAGTAGCTTCAATTACTGAAAAAACCCGTTAAAATTTCACCAATTTAACAACAAAAAATAAACCGCAAAAACAGTTAGATAAAGCTAATTCAAAACGGATGATAATAATAACAGATTAATAAATTAACATGAATCAAATACATAATAACTACGACTAAAAGAGCTTCAATTGAAAAAAAAAATGTTAATGTGGAGAGAGAGATTTATATACAAAATGGATCAGTGAGAAGGAAATTGAGAGATTACCCATTTGAATTGGATCGAAACTGGAGAGGATTGAGAGCTCAATTCAACCTAAAAAATGTTAGGCAGTGAAGATCGATTGATAAAGATGAAAAAAAGAAGAAAACAGAGAGATACCAAAGGTGGATTTTTTTTCCCAACTTCTATGTGCTTTTTTTTTTCTTTCTTTTTTAATTTAAAGTTGAGGGCTCAACTGTCCCATGATTTTAGAAAAACAAAAAAACAACATTAAATTGGATTTTTTTTTTATAAAAAGAAAAGGAAAAAAAAAGTTTTGAGGTATTTTTCTAGCAAAAGATATCTAAAGAAGGTAAACTTCTCTTTTTTCCAAAGAAAAATTAGTTCTAGTTTCATTTTGTCATTAATGGAAAAAGGTTGCTTGTCATATCATTAAAAGTAATTTTAAAAAATAAAAAAAGGAAAATAGTTGTTTTATTGAAAATAAAATTTATAATTATTTTTGTTATTATATTTTATTAATTAAATTTTTAAAGATTTTTTTATTGAGATGCATATTATTTTTATAATATAAGAAAATTTTAATATATTAATTAACATGTTAAAATAGTTAATGAATTATAATTTAGAATCAATAAAAAAAATCCACTGATTTTAGACGAAAAATTATAATTTTTACAATCTTTTAAAGACAATTGCATGATTTACAAATTGCAATATAAAATTGTTAATTTTGATCTTATTGACTACTAAATTATATTGACATGTATATAAATTTAACTATAAATATTTTTAGATGTAAAGAATAAAATATTATACACTTCGAGCTACTATTTGAATTCAAATGCATTCCACCTATTAAAAAAAATTATATTATCTCTTAAATATTTAAGTGATATATAATATTTTGAAAAATAAAATAAGTGATAAAAGTTATTTTTTAAAAATTGTTGTAAATAAAAAAAATTGAGAAAATAGATAAAAAATGAAAAAATTAGAATAATCTCTTTATTATGAATTTTTTATTTTGCACCACCCATAATAGGGATATATATAATGGTGTAAGTAGAGTATAGATAGAAATAAAATATTACAACTATCATCAAATTAAATTATAATTTAAATAAGATAAAACTGATCATAATCTTAATAGAATAAAATTAATCTAATTAAATAATTATCTACATATTTCATAATAAAAATTTAAATTTTTTAATACACGGCAGCTAGCACATGAAATTTTTCGTTATATGTATTAATATTATTGTATTTCAATTTTTTTTATTTAGTTACTATAATAATTTTTTTAGTTTTTTAAAATATTAATTCAACAATATATAAGTAGAAAGTTATTAGCAATAAATTTAAAATATGTAAAATTAAAATTTATGTCATACAAAAATAAACTTATTAAGGATAAATTTGCAAAAAAAAAAAAAAGACATTTAACGTTTTGTGCGTTTTTTTTTTTTTTTGAACTTTGTGAATGTTAAAGATTGAAAAATCCAAATTTACAATACAAATTTCACGTGCATGTGTGATCACTTTTAGCAGAGATTCTTCAGACGCTAGTCTTTATAAATATCCACGAAATCACATGACGGGTGAAATTAATTTTCTCATAATAATTCTTTTGTTTTAATTACAAATTTTTAATGAGATAATAAATATGTTATTAAGTAGACATGTATATAGGTGTTGCTTGAATTTTACAGCATCCATCTCATTTAAATTATCATATTTAACTTGTTTATATTTATTAAAAAACTATTTAAATTAGTTTAATATTATATAAAATTATTTTAAATTTACTAAAATATTATTCATTAACTCATTAAATTAAAAATATTATATTTTTATTTCATTAATTAATTCATTAATAACAATGATATAATTGAAAAAAAATACTTATTAATTTTTATTGATTTTATAAAATGATAATATAAGTGGGATAAAACTTTTTTACAAAAATAATAATTTAATTTTTTTTTATAAAAATGATAATTTAAATAAGACGAATGTAGTAAAAAATTAAATTTTTTAAAAATTTAATCTATTAATTTTTATTTTTTTCTAATTAAAACTTATAAACGACTTATAAATATATTTATTATTAGAAAAATTATGTCAATTATCAACATCTTTAAAATTTATACCTTTTTATTAGAATTTTTTTGAAAGTGCATAATAAATTTATAATAATCTAATTAAAATTTATAAAAATTATTATGTATATAATAAATTTATAATAAAATAATAATAAATTTTATATATTATTGAAGTTAATAAATTTATAAATTAATAAAAAATTGATAAATTTAATAATATTTTTTAATTTATGAAAAATTTATAAAAAGCATTTAGAAATGTGTTTATTAAATGGTGTTTTTTTCCTGAAAATTTTATAAATGCTTTTTCATATTTTTAAATGGCGAGTTTATTATTCAATTCACATTTTGATAAATGACATTTATTTTTTTTTAAATTTATAAAGTAATAAACGGTGAATCTTTTCTGAAAAAATTATAAAAAGCATTTATTATAATTATGTTTTCAAAATTATGAGGTAGAAAAAATAAAAGTTAACCTGGAATTTTGTTAGTAATTAAACTTAACTTATGATTCTATGGTTAATTATTAATATTTAAAATTTTTTAAAAATTTGCCACCTAGTCAGCAACACAAATCAGCAGCTGCGAATGTTCACAATCTGTGGGACCCATTTCTGGGTGATATAAGAATAGTGGCTTTTGATGATGTGGCAGAAAAAAACTGGATGAAGGAGGAGTTCATAATTTTTATTTAAAAAAATAAAAAAAATAATATTAAAAAATAATATTAAATTAAATCGATTCGAATTAAAAATATTTATATATTAATTATATTAAAAAATAATTATTTTAATATATATAAATATTTTTAATTTAAATTAATTTAGTATTTTTTATAAAAAAAAAATAGGGGGAGAGATTGGTCCCACGTTTATTTCTGCAAACCGACTAGAGTGGGATCTACATGGCGCCGTCCATCTCTTTTAAAATCTTCAGCCTCTGAATCTGATGGTGGACGGTGCATCTCGTGGACCTTTGTAGCCCGTGCAACCACGCTCCACATCCACCGTTGACAGTGCTGCTGCTTTCGGTACACTCGAAGCAATTTCTGACCAACATTCCTGTCTTTTATTTATTTGTTATTTAAGTAATTTTAAAAATCTTTGTTTTATTAATATTAATATGAAAAAAATGAAATTCATCGCAAATCTTATTATCAAAGAGAATATATACTTTTATCACTAAATTATGTCTTAATATATAATTTTTTATTAATTTTATTAGTAAAAAATCTTAATTATTTTAAAAATAAAATATTTTGTTTAGTTTAAATATATTTGAGAAATGAAATATTATTAGACAAAATAATTTAAAAAAAAAAGATAAAGTGGAATAGTCACAAGGTAAAATAAATTAGCTTTAATGTGGCAGTTTACAATTTTGAGAGTTAATTAATGTTATGAGATTAAAGCAGCAGAGTATAAAAAAAAGTTGCTTAATTGATAATCTAAATTTGTTTTTATGAGTTCTTTGCTATCTGAAAAATTAAATTTTATGGATAATATATCAACTTTTAATTTTACCCAAGTATTTAAATAATTAATATTTAATCAAAGCCTGTAATAAAAAAAATTGTAGTCTAGTACTCTAGATTCAATAATGGAATGAAATAATACATATATATTTTAATGTTATATTAAAAAAAAAGTGAATCGATTGTTAAAAAAAAGTGAATTCACTGTTATACTATATTTCAACATATAAATAATATAATTTTTTATTTATATATTATTCACTATAAATCAATATCATTTTAATAATTTTGTAATTTAAAAATTCTATTCATATTATTCAAATCTAAAATTTTCAAGAATTAATTTTGAACTTTATCAAACATATAGCTTTAATTTTGTCACTATCTTATTTTATTCTCTTGTTGGATTTTTTTTTTGATAATAGGAGGTCACTTTTTTGGCCCCCTTCAAATTATTACTAAATAAAAATATTATATACTAAAACAAATATTATATAGTATATATTATATAAAATATTAGAATCAAATCTCAACTAAAATTTAATTCTCTCATCTATCAATAATTAATTGCTTAAGACGTGAGCCAAAATCTATCAATGATTTTAATAATATAAAATCAAATTTAAATATGAGGCTTTTTTTATTTTTCTGATAAAATTAATAAAAATTTACATATATGATTTTTTTTTAAAAAAAATGTAGGGCTTAAAGCGATAGTTTTATGGTTGAGACGCTCTGTCACTAATCATATGTAAATTGCACTTAATAAATTGGTCCAACCCACATATATATAATAAGGTCCTCTTTTTTTTTTTTTGTCTAATAATATAAAAAAAGCTCATTATTTTAGCGTTTTTAATCTTACTTTATTTTTTAAAAACTCAATTATAGTTATGGGTTCAACTAATAATTATATATGAGACCCACCATTAACTGTAAAAAGTTACTACAACGATCCACTTTACCATTTGTTTTTTATATCATTCCTACAAAATTATTGATTACAAGGAGTCAAGAATTATTTATTACACGGAGTTAATTAGGACGAAATTAAATGAACCTGCACCACTGAGTCAACCAAGACAAATTAAATGGACTGGTTAATGCTCTGAACATTACGCAAATGAGTTGTTCTTATTTAAGTCTATTGGTTGGTGATTGTGTAAAATTAATGAAAGCATCATGTAAAAAGTTATTTTTGTTAAAAGGTCGCAAATGAAAGGCATCATGATGTAATGCTTCTTATCTTATTTATTTTCGTTCAATTCTGTTGTTGAGATTATTCTCCAAAATTTCAGTGAACAATATACTAATTTTCAAAAAATAAATGAACTCAACGACTCATTTCTTAAAATTCATTTTATTAAAATTGTATTAATTTGCCTCTCGTAACTTCATGAAATCTCATATTATCTAATGTATTTTGAGAATATTTCCAAAAATACATCCATTCAACTCTTCAAATTTTTAAGAACTTATTTATTACGTGACATTTTATAAAACTTTATTGTTTAAATAAATAAATATACATATAACCCCAATAAGCTCTCTAATATTTTATATAAATATTCATAATTATGAAACTCAATTTTTTTTTTTCAATTTTATCCAACAAATTTAAACCTTTTTTTCTTCATTTTCATTTTTCCAATTCTATCCCACGCTAGATATATATACATACATGGCTACTCAAGTTAACACATCAATAATAGCAAATATAACAGTAGATACAAGATTGAGGCATGTCATGTTCTGAGCCTTTCTTGTTGAACCCGGGAAGTATGCGACTCTTCAATATGTCGAGTAAGCAGTGAAATCCCATAATGTGAGGCACTCGAGGCAGCATAATAGGAAGTCACAGTGAGTTGAGCAAACTTAGGAAGTGCATAACCTACAATTTTGCATTTTAACACTAAGTTGGATTACACATAAATTAATTTAAGAAATCAAAACATAGATTCAAAACCTAAAAATGCATGAATCTTGAACATAAAGCTTTCTATAAATTATGTAAAATATTTTCTACCAGGAGTAAATCCTTAATTTTAGAAGGAACTCAACCGAACACAAACTCCTCTTCATACCACAAGATCCACTATCATAACAAACTTACATGCCAAGCATGTAGAATATCTCACAAACCCTACCATACTCCTACTTTTATCATCGTAAATTCTTCTCAGCTAGCAACAGCTATCTGCTATTGCTTCTGGCATCCTAATTTCCTAGCCTCTCCCATGGCAAAATACACAATATTTAGTCCAATTTAAGATCCTAATAAAATATCAGGGGGAAAAAAAGAAGCAAAATATTCAAAAATCAAAGAATAACTAGATGAATACATTGAGGCACCATGCCTCAGCAGGTAACAAAATGAAAAGAAAAATAACAGGGAAGCCCAAGCAGATAGCAAAACTTGCAAAAGAAAGCAAAAGATCAATTCATATCAACACCAAACATTCACAAAGAGTAAGAAAACCCAAAAACTCAGCCAAAAAAAAAATTGGACAGTTGGTTACAAAGCAGTAGATGTGATAGAGGAGCTGATTAGATTGGCGAACAAGCTAACTTTTGTTAGGGAACAGAAACAGTTATATAAATTGGAGTACAGAGATCATTAAAATCGAGGACCACCAATAGTTATGGCTGTCTCTTTATATATTAGAGAAATTGGCGATGATCAAAAACTGACATTTAGCCATGTTGGCCAGTCAGATGAAAATCAGTTTCATTATCTAACCTAAGATCAATCAGAACTAAATGCTCCATGGAAAAAAAATTAACCCAGAACTAATTAATCTTTTAATAAACCTGAGATTTTTTGAGCAAGGTTAGCTATATAGGGGTCAGCTAGATTTATCTCATCAGTTGGCCACTTGTAGATTTTGAATAGCCTTCTCATTTCTATATCTTCACTCAAGAATAATTGCAGCAACAATATCATGTTCTCAAGTCAACAAGCTTATGATTCACACATATACCAGACACCCACTAATCAGATATAACGATGACACCCCTTTTGAGCTACCTTGTTCCATGTTCATGAGCAAAATACAAGAAACCATGACCCTAGCAGCTTTTTCTACTTTAGTCTATTGATGGATTCAACAATTGGAGATCAGTTGCATTTAATTGAAACCAAAATGCTGGCAACTTTATAATTATAAAAAATTCTAGGCTCTAGCAAGCTACTTTCACCTAATAACTGTGCCTTGAAAGCTTGAACTAACTGGTCCAGACATCGATATGATTGTAATTGCCTATCTAAACATCAAGTTACAAAGTTTTTATATGCATGCTCTCTCAAAAAAAAAAAAAAACAAATAAATAAATAAATGAAGAAAACCATTTTATAGGGATGTCCAAATACATTCAGGATAAATAGAAAGGCAGTTCAAAAAAGGTAATGGATCCTGTGACTGTGCCTGGAACTTACAGATGCAGACATTGATATGATTGTTATTGCCTATCTAAACATTGAGATTTGAGGACCACAAAGTTTTCATTTTCATGCTCTCTTGATGAAATTAAATGAAGAAAATCATTTTATAGGGATTTCCAAACACACCCAGGATAAATAGAAAGGTAGTTTGAAGAAGGCATTCGATCCTGTCACAAATGAGCACAACAGACAAAACCGAAAGTTTTTTTTTTTTTTTTTCGCATTTTGACTTTTCAAAGAAAGGTTAAGAGATTTCAGAATGAAAATTGTCCACATTTTAACTAAACAACTAACTTTAGGAGTCTAACCTAAGGAAAAAATAAGCCATTTTGCAAGGATACAGTGAATTAAGATTATACTAGAGATACGGCAGATGTACATTAGTTTTTGGAGTCTGTATATATAAATTAAAGAAAAAGAGTAATATGTATTACAGCCCAGCAATTGCTGAACAACATCCATCAGTTTATGATTTCATTAGCTGCTCTTTTTAGATTACGAGATGTCTTAGAGCATCTCCAATAGTGGAAGGGGCAAGTCCCAACATCGGGTCCCAATTTTATGCCAAATAAGCATAAAATGGGACCCAAAAAAAAGTGGGACCTGGTCCTCCAATGGTGAGGGCCAAGTCCCACTTTATTAAAATTATTTTTAAAAAATATTATTTTTATTATCTGTAGTGAAAAAATTATTTTTTTATTTATAAAATTATTATTTTTATTAAAAAATATTATTCTTATTAAAAAATTATTATTTTCATTTAAAAATTTATTATTTTTATTATTTTATTAAAAAATTATTTTTTTTAATGAATGAAGGGCTGCCATCATCCCACCATGGAGGAACAGTGGGACTTACTCCACAACGGAGAGCACTTAGGTTCAAGGATTTGAAATAAACCCAATGTATAAACTATAGTTGCCACACTGTTTTATGGGCTTACCCTGCACCTGTCAAGGAGGGAGGCCAAAGTTGTTGGCATATTTGATCAAGGTTCCAAGAATTAGAATGTGAAATAAGACAACAGACTTTATAGCATGAAATCCCATACACATCCTAAGAATGCCATTACATTCCTTAAAACAGTGATGGAAATTCTGTGCTTACCTCCAAAGGCAGCAGTTGCACCTGAAACCACTAGCAATGGAGGAAGCTGTTAAAAAAGCAACATAACATTTAAAGGATGACAGTCATCAATATTTAATCCAAGAAACAAGTAGTAGGTTTTTGTAGTTAAGCTCAAAAGATTTTAAAAATGAAAATGAATCAAGTAATAGACATACCCCAACAACAAAAGGCAGCCATTTTGGTCCCTTGAGACGATTTTGAAGGTATGGTATCCCTATAACATAACAGCAATCAACATTGTGCAAATTCGAGTAAAACAAAATTCATCAGCGCAAATGATTTTGGTTCATTATACCTGTATTGAAACCATGAACTGCACTAAGCATTCCACCAATACCAGAGCCAGCCTATTTTCATTGCAATTTGACAGAAATAATGTCAACATTTGATAAGCACAAAGTGAGTTCAAAATCCTAAGAATACGAGGAAGTAAATAAAATTAAAAAAAAACACTGACTACGGCAGTGGCATCATGTATAACGGAAGTGATAGCCCATTCTCCTCTTCCCTGGAATTTTTTTTTTTAAGAAAAAAAAGGGATCAGAAATTCAGAGATCAGTGTTATGGTTTATACAGAAAGAGAGAGAAGAGGATATGAATATACATACAGAATTAGGGTTTAAGAGGGACAGACAGCGAGGGCAGCGAGGAGAGCCGAGACCAGGGTTAATAGTTGGATCGTAATGGAGATTTCCACTTCTTAATTTCTCCTTGTAAACCTCTCGAGTCCCCATCTCCGCAATTTTCTTCCAAATCTTCTCCTATAACCTTTTTAACTTTTTATAGTTTCTCTGTAATCCCACCAAAATGTAGCAACAAAAAAATCAACTTGGAATAATATGTAGACATCATAGTAGGATTACAACGTCATTTTTCTGGTACAGTAGATTAGATATACAATTTGTCCAGCTCAATTTAAATTTTGAATTATTGATTAAAAAGAGTTTGGTACTTTAGCAAATGCTCTTAATAAATTTGATAATTAGTAATTAAATGATTAGGGAAAAAAGCATATAACCCAAATTAAAACTGAACCAAACAAAACCCACAAATTACAGAGCAAGTAATGCAAATGTAAAACATACCCATAATGCTAAAAGCCAACCATTTGCTGATTATAAATAAAGATTTAAAACAAAGAACAAAAACCAATCAGAGCATATAAAGCGCCTATGTTAAACCAGTTCGAAAAATAAAAAAAGAGCAGCAAAGTAGGAGGAAGATGAAACTATTGAAATTATTACTTAAAAATTGATGATTGCAACAGTAAAGTACGAGAAAGATGAAAATTGTCAATGGGCCTGTAATCGACGATGAGAGAGCCCAATGATGAATTATCATGCTTAGGGGTATTTTAGTATAATTTTCATAATCGAATCGACCGACTGATCGGATCAAAATTGACCTCAATCTGCATGAACCAGCCGATCTTATTTTCTATCTAGTCTAAATGTCTAATTCTCATATCCAGCTACATTGAAATCCACCTCAAAGCTGGCAACTAGTCGAATACTCGCAAAAACTACCATACCTATTACTGAACCTGTTTAGTCTTACTAAATGTACCTGTCCCTCTATAATTACTTTTCCATTACTCATATCCGTCTGAAAAATCCGCTTAAGACGGTCATATATTGAACAATAAGTTTAAATTTAATTATCCATTTAAGTATAATATATTTAGAATGCAATAAAATCTAAATTATATAATTATAATCTTCAACATAAATTATAAGTTACTAAGTTACTCTATAAATAAAAAATAAATAAAAATATAACTAAACATAATGTAAAACATAAATTCTACATCATATTCAATATTTACATCACAAGAATAACAATCAAGACCAGAAGTAACACAGTGCATAAATCTAATATTTTATAAGATATCAGATGCAAATTAATTCAAAGAATCTTAAATAATAAGAAGATGAATATATAATCAGTTAAATATCTGATTCTCTTCGAAATAAATAAATCTAATTATTCGAGGTTTAAAATTATAAAGAAACAAAAGCAGGAGATTAAAATGAACCTTAAGCGGCTTGGTAGCGTCGTGATGGCGATTACGAGGTTCGAGAGAGAGAGGAGAGGAAGTGAGGGTTCTGCTTAGTGAACGGGGCAGACGAAGAGGAGAGGAGAGCGCAATGACGGTTGAGATTAGTTGATGCGGTATTTTAATTTAGTTTCTTCTCCATTTTTTTCCACATCTTAGAATTCATACAATATCTGTGTGTTCTGTTTTGACCAAAGAATGTGTGAGAGCCTGAGAGGAGAACAGAGCAAGATGGAGGAGCTGTGGAGAGTTGAAGCGGTCCAGAGTACATGAGAAGAGAAAGGAGCCAGGGTTCCAAAACTACGCCGTTTTTTAATTATTGTACCGACTTCTTTGTAGTTTTGTGTTTCGAAAGCCCAATTTATGGACCTATAGTTTTGTGTTTCGAAATTCAATTTCATTAATAAATACTTTTCGCTTTTTTCATTAAAAGCAATTAATGTTAATATTATTGGAAAATTAAAGCAACACTGACTTGTTTATATCTACTATTTATTTAGTTATCTAAAAATATTTAGTTATTTTATATAGTACATGACACATAGTTTTAAAATCATTTTTTGTAGTGTTCAATTTTATTATTATATTATAATATAGTTTTATACAAAATTTATTAATTAAATTATTATTTGTTGTGATATAAAAATTATTTCTTTTCATTTTATTTAATTTATCTATAAAATATAATATATAATAAATTACTATATTTAAAAATGTAATTCAAAAAATAATGAGCCTAATAAGCTAGTTTATTATTATTATTATAATAGTAATAAACTAAACTAAACTTTTAAATATAGTTTGTAAAATTTGAAATGTTGTTGATAAAAATTATAAATTAAGCATTGAGAATTATAATGCTAATTGTTTGGTATTAATTTACATTAAACTAAGCTTTATATTTTTAACTAAATTTATATTCCTATCTAATAATTTATTCTAATTTTATTAAAATCTCTAAATATTCAATCCCACACATACATTGATTTCTAAAAAAACAAAATTAAAATTATATATAGATATTTAATAAACTTTTAACAAATACACGATATTAATTCATGATTTTTTTATATTTATTGCTTTTAAAAATAAATTTAATTTAATAGTTTATTTAATAATGGTAACTATAAATTCAAATACAATATTAATATATTGTATTAATAATAATATCAGTTATGTTCAAAATTATTTTTCTTAAATGTAATATGTGTAAAAAGGAGTATACTTCATATGAGTTAATCATTATAATTATTTAATAAAAGTTAAATAAAAATTTCACGAAAATATTAGTAAAATCTCATCTCACATATAAGCTATTTAGTTAAAATATAATATTATTATACTTTTGAGATATAATCATAAATATAAATTGAAATATAAATTTTAAGAGATTGGACTAATAAGAAAATTAATAAATATAATATACTAATAATATTAATAAATTTTTAAGATTGATGGCAAAATTAATAAACATAATATGCTAATATTAGGACTAATAATAATATTAATAAAAAAGACCTCATTCTACATTTTTCATTTTTTATTGGATTCTACATTTTTCTTATTTCATATAAACAAATATTTATTTTATTTTAGTTTAATTTAATTTAATTAATTAAACTTTATTTTAAAATGTACAGTTTACAGAGCCACTGAAAAGGCATAGAAAGAGATCGTAATTCGTAGGTTAGAGAAAGCGGGAAAGGAAAGGAAAGGAAAAGAAAAGAAAAGAAAAGAAAGCAAAACAGAAATACAGAACCAGAGAGAGAGAGAGGGAGAAGAGAAAGGGCAAGGAATGAAGGATAAAGGGCCTAGATCGGTGGATGAGAGGTATGCACAATGGAAAACACTGGTTCCAGTCCTCTACGATTGGCTTGCTAATCACAATCTCGTTTGGCCTTCTCTATCTTGCAGGTATTCTTTCTCTCTGGTTCCTAGGGTTTGTTTATTTATTTCTGTGGTTTGATAATGCATTTCCTAGTTTATTTATTATCTTGATTCGAAAAATGTTTTGTTCTGAGCTGAGCTCTATTTCGCCTTTGCAATTTTGCCAAATGGTTTTCACCTTTCAAATTTATTTCTAATATGTTACTTGATTTGCAATTATGTGCTGGATTTTACGTTATGAAGTAAACTTGATTGTGTTGTTCTAGTAATACAAGCAATTTCATTGTCTAGTTGATCTTAGTTGCATTAGACCTGTTATTGATGCGATGCATATGTTTAATTTTTTGTCAATCGACAAGACGACAACTCTTTTCCAGTTCAGGTTAGTTTCCTTATATTTCTTCTTCAGTTATTTTTCAGTTGTTTGGAAAATTTTCGAAGAGTTTCTATTCTTGGAAATTAGATGTGCCTGTCTGTGTTTGGAATGTGAAGAATGTGGAATGATTAAATTAAATTTTGTTGCGAGTTTGTGGCATCTGAGTTACAAGGAGTTCATGAATTCTTATTTCTCTCTCACTTCCACTTTTGACTTTTATTAGTCACTATAATATCAAGGTTTTCCAAAAAATTAATATGTTTATATAGTTCTTCTGGTCTCTTCAGCACGTTGGTCAGATTATAAGAAAGTTGAGGGTAGCAGAAACTAAGAACATCATTATTTTATTTCCTTTTTCCTTGTTGTTAGGCAATTCTTAATCCTTAATATTTCATATGGACTTATGAATGCATGAACAATCTTTTAAAGTTACAATTTCAAATGCATGTGAATTGATCCTTTACTTTTAACTTTTTTACCTAATAGATGGGGTCCGCAGCTTGAACAGGCAACATACAAGAATCGTCAGCGTCTATATCTTTGTGAACAGGCAAGATCACAAAATATGAATTTGCATTTAGATTTTATAGTTTATGATTTTCTTTTTGTATCACTAGTTTTTACCTTTTGTTAATCCAGACTGATGGCAGTGTTCCAAATACTCTTGTAATTGCAAACTGTGAGGTTGTTAAACCTAGGATTGCTGCTGCAGAGCACATATCGCAGGTAATATCATTATGAACAGTGGTTTCCTTTATCCCTTATTATTCACCATTATACAATTAACTATAGGATCTTTTGATTGTTTGATCTAACAGTTCAATGAAGAAGCACGTTCTCCCTTTGTAAGGAAGTATAAAACTATTATACATCCTGGTGAGGTATCTATTACTTCCTGATACTTTTGTTTTTTGCTTTTCCCTCTCCTCTTGGAGATTTTACTGATTTTTCTTGAAGCTAAGTTGCATTTGTAAACCTTTTGGTGGGAAGTCTCCAGTGTTGATATGGAAAATGCTTGGAAATGAACATAGTGTCTCGGAAGATCACAGGTTAATGGAAGAAAATTTGCTTTAATGCAACTTTCAAAATAAAGAAAAACTGATCATTCTACCTTGTTGCTGGTTGAATAGTGTATTGATTGAGGTGAAAATGACATATATCGGATTGTTGAATATTAATGCAACAATTACTCATTGCGCTAGAATTTGTCATCTGATCTATTAAAATGTTATGGCACCTTCAAAATTGTGGTTAATGTAAGATTTGATGACTTCTGCGACTCACTTTTTGAAGGTGGTGTTTCACTTGCCATGAAAGGAGAAAGAACGAAAAATTATATTGTTTGTTGTATGACAATGTAACTACTACTGCTTTACTTGAGCCGTTAGTAATACAACTCTCTCTAATATTTTTTAGCACTCTCCCTAATTTTTCTTCTTCTTTCCTTTCCTTTCACTCCTCTCAACTGGCTCTCTAGATTTTTAATTTTCAGTTACTGAAAAATCATTTCAAATGCATTTAAGGTCTTCCACTGAATCCTTGCTGCTTTTATGTAAATGTTTTGGAAGATTATTTTACCTTTGAAGATAGAATCCCCAAGCAAACTCTCTCCCTCTCTCTCTAGGTTTCGTCATCTACAAGTTTGTCTTGCAATAGATATCTTTGCCTGTAATATATATCATGCTAACATTAATTGAGCTAAAATTACTCTTCTAACTTTGCTTTTGTAATTCACACACCATTCTTCTATGGTTTAGGCATTTTAAATTTCAATGTGATTTTTGCAGGTGAACAGAATCAGGGAACTGCCTCAGAACAGTAAGATAGTGGCTACACACACTGATAGTCCTGATGTAAAAATTTATTTTTACAATTATTAGCTATTCATTTTTCCTTTTAGTTTCTAGTTGTGAATTACTGTAGTTCAATCCAAATTAAATGTCATTTGGAAAACAGGTTCTCATTTGGGATGTTGAGGCCCAACCTAATCGCCATGCTGCCTTAGGAGCCACAGAGTCTCATCCAGATCTGGTTTGTCCTATGGCAATGATTTTTTTCCCTTTTTCTTTTGAAAATCTTCAAATAAGTTTTATATTTGTTATGACTTACAATCATACTTTTTTATATACATTATTATAACAGCATGTTTTGCTTGAATCTATTATATTTCAGATGTATTTATCTTAACTATCCTATAAATTTTGGATCATAAGAACATATAAATTGTGAATGGCCCTTGTGAGATTTAGGGACTGATTTTTTTCTTTGACTTGGTAACATTATATTGCAGGTATTGACTGGGCATAAAGATAATGCTGAGTTTGCTCTTGCTATGTGCCCTACTGAGCCCTTTGTGCTCTCTGGAGGTTGGATGTGATATTTAAACTATTTTCATTTCATAGATTCTTTGAACTCTCTTGCATAACTTAATCAAGATAGTTAAAAGCGCTAGGCGCAACTAAGGCGATACATCCTTTTATGGTCTTAGGCACAGGGACCAAAACAAGAGATGGCTTGAGTAAAGTGAAGCGCAAAATTCTTGTAAATACTGATTACTATTTGTTGTGATTTGGGAGAGAAATTCTTTCTATTTCTTGTATTCAAAGAAGAGGAATTACACAAATATATAGACAAGATAGAGAAACCTAAGAAAAAACAAGAAAAGACTATACTACCCTTTACATTATAGACTATTCACAACACTCCCCCTCAAGTTGGTACATAGATATCACACATTCCCAACTTGCACACTAACCTTTGGAAGAGTCTAGAGTTTAGCCCCTTGGTAAGAATATCTGCAACTTGGTTATTTGAAGTCACATGAGTAAGCTTCAATAGGCCTTGAATAAGTTTCTCTTTGATAAAGTGCCGATCAATCTCAATATGTTTTGTCCTGTCATGTTGAACAGGATTTTGAGCAATACTAATAGCGGCCTTGTTATCACAGAACAAGGTAGAGGTTCCATATTTGGAGATTTTTAACTCCTCCATTAGCTTCCTTAGCCACAGTACTTCACACACACCTTGTGCCATAGCTCTAAATTCTGCTTCAGCACTTGAGCGAGCAACAACGCTCTGTTTTTTACTCCTCCAGGTGACCAAGTTGCCTCCAACAAAAGTACAGTAGCCTGAAGTTGATCTACGGTCATCAAGTGACCCTGCCCAATCTGCATCCGTATATGCTTCTATCTCAAGGTGCTCATATTTTGAGAAAAGCAAACCTTTTCCAGGAGCAGATTTCAGATACCGTAGGATACGAAAAACAGCTTCCAAATGGCAGTCACGGGGATCATGCATATACTGGCTAACTTGACTAACTGCAAACGCAATGTCAGGCCTAGTATGTGATAGGTAGATTAATCTACCTACAAGTCTTTGATATTGACCAATGTCAATTGAGTCCCCTACACCTGCTTGGAGTTTGCAATTTGCTTCAACCGGAGAGTCAATAGGTTTACACCCCAACATACCAGTTTCTTCCAAGAGATCCAAGACATACTTTCTTTGGGATATGAATATTCCTCTTTCGGATTGAGCCACTTCTATTCCAAGAAAGTATCGCAGATTTCCAAGATCTTTAATCTCAAATTTTCTTGCTAGCAATTTCTTTAAGCAAAGAACTTCCTCAGCATCATCTCCTGTTACCACCATATCATCAACATAAACAACTAGCAGCGTGATCTTACCATTGTGATGTCTAATGAACAAGGTATGATCAACATCACTTTGTAAGTAGCCAAAGGAAACCATGGCTTTACTAAGTTTGTCAAACCACGCTCTTGGAGATTGCTTTAAACCATATAGGGCCTTCTTTAACTTACAAACTTTTCTCATAGTCTTCTGACCCTCAAAACCAGGAGGTATATCCATATACACCTCTTCTTCTAAGTCTTCATGCAGAAATGCATTTTTTACATCAAATTGATGTAAATCCCAATTCAGGTTGACAGCACATGACAAGAGAATTCTTACTGTATTCATCTTCGCAACAGGAGCAAATGTTTCTTGGTAATCAACTCCATATGTTTGAGTATACCCTTTCGCCACAAGTCTTGCCTTGTACCTTTCCACTGTACCATCGGCCTTATGTTTCACAGTAAACACCCATTTGCATCCAACCGGTCTCTTGTCCCTCACTGTGTCAACAAGTTCCCATGTCCCGTTTTTCATCAAAGCCCTCATCTCTTTCACCATTGCTTCCTTCCACTTTGAGTCTTGAAATGCTTCCTGCCAATTCTGTGGAATAGAAACAGAAGAAACAGACAAGACAAAGGCTCTATAGGATGGAGACAAACGATCATATGACACAAAATTTGAGATTGGATGTTGAGTACAAGACCTCACACATTTCCTTAGAGCAATAGGAACATTTAAATCGTCAACCATAAGGTTAGGATCAATAACTAAGTCAGAATTAGAATCACTTACATTGAGTGGTGTTTCCGCTGACTCAGGAACTGATGGCAGGGGTAATGGTTGATCACCAGTATCATGCATAATAGCTTTGGCTTTCTCCTTTCTAGTGTACCTTTGTAAATCTGGCCTATCTAGTCTACCCTTCCTCCTTTCCTCAAGATCAATCTTTTCTTGCTCACTATCAATAGTGACTAAGTTTCTAATAGACTCAGGTACAGAAATCAAGGGAGTTGGTAAGGTAGACTCCTCTTCTACTCTAATCTCCCCCTGAAGAGGAGTAGGAGGAAAAAAAGGTTCAACTTCCCGAAAGGTCACATCCATACTGACAAAATACCTTCGAGATGGAGGATGATAACACCTGTAGCCCTTTTGCGTTCCAGAATAACCCACAAACACACATTTTAAAGCTCTAGGATCAAGTTTATTCCCATACCTATGGTGAACAAAACACACACAACCAAACACCTTAGGTGGAACAGTATAGGATGTATGACCCTGTAAAACTTCTATCGGACTCTTAAAGTTAAGAGTTCTAAGGGGCATCCGGTTAATTAGGTATGCAGCTGAAAGCACGGCATCCCCCTAAAAATGTTTAGGGACATTCATTGTAAATAAAAGGGATCTAGCAACTTCTAATATATGTCTATTTTTCCTTTCAGCTACCCCATTTTGAGCACTAGTGTTTACACAACTAGTTTGATGGATAATTCCCTTAGCATCTAGATATGATTGAAACATACCATCCATATACTCAGTCCCATTATCAGATCTTAAGATTTTCACCTTAGCATCAAATTGTGTACAAATCATGTTATGGAAAGACTGGAAACAAGAAAAAACTTCATTCTTTGATTTCAACAGATACACCCAAGTGAGTCTAGTGCAGTCATCAATAAAGGTAACAAACCAACGATAACCAGATAATGAAACAATAGAACTAGGTCCCCATACATCAGAATGAATAGTCATAAAAGGAACAAAACTTTTATTATCATGAGAAACATATGTATTCCTCGTATGTTTAGCTAGTTCACAAGCATCACAAAATAAAGTTTCAACAGAACACTGACTGAATAGGTTCGGATACAACCGTTTAAGAGCTACAAAAGATGGATGTCCTAACCGTCTATGCCACATAATCACTTCTTGACTCACATCACTACTCTTCCCTAACAAGGCTTGGGATTTCTTCTCAAGGAGGTACAAGCCATCATGCACTCTACCATGACCAATCGTTTCCCCTGACTTCAGATCCTGCAAAAAAACAATGGGTTGGATAAAAAACAGCTCTACATTGAAGATCATTGGTAAGAGCAAGTACAGATAAAAGATTAACTGGGAAGCTAGGAATGTAAAGAACAGATTTCAAATCAAGATTGGGTGTACACTTTACAGAACCTGTACCAGAAATTGGCGCAGAAGAGCCATTTGCAATACGAACATATTCCATATTAGTGCATGGTGAGTAATCAATGAATTTGTCTAAAGAGCCTGTCATATGTTTGTTTGCTCCTGAGTTTATAATCCAAGAATCATTAATAGAATTGACGAGAAGTGTCATACCTGACTTTGAAAAATGAGATGTAGCATTGGATGAGGATGGTGTACCCTGTCGAAGGAGGCTTCTCAAGGCTTGCAACTCTTCAACGGATAGGCAATCTGTAGAGAGAGCATCGGTAGTAGGTGTAGGAGTAGGAGTAGGGTCTGAAAATGTATTCACCTCAACTTGATTTACTACATAGCGAGGTGGTCCTGATTTTCCTCCACCACGACCACGGCCTCTTCCACGGCCACCACCACGCGGTCGCCCAATCAATTTCCAACATTTCTCCTTGGTATGACCAGGAGTGTTACAATGATCACAAAACCGAGTATCCTCCTCATGAGTGATAGTGGTACGAGTAGCTTGTGATGCTACTAGTCCAGCTTTTTCAATTACTGGAGATTTCATCATAGTTCTTCTCCTACATTCTTTCTGTTGGATGTAAGCATGAGTTTCCTCTAAGGATAGCATCGGGGTCTTCCCCAATACCTGAACTCGAACAGGATCATATTCTGGATTCAAACCTGCCAGAAACTTGAATATACGCCCATTCTCAATTTTCTTGTGATATTGAACCGCATCATCTGGACATTTGGCATGAAACTCATCATAATAATCCAGCTGTCTCCACACCTCATTTAGAGCAGCATAGTAATCATCCACAGATAATTCTCCTTGTTTCAAGCCTTCCAATTTTAGACAAAGTTCAAACACCAAGGCTGCATTTCCTATTCTAGAATAAGACTTTCTACAAGATTCCCATATCATCTGGGCCGTGTCAAGCATCAAATAACCATTAGCAAGTCTAGGTTCCATTGAGTTCAATAGCCATGACATAACAAGGGCGTTTTCAGATTCCCATGAACTGAATTTAGGATCAGTTTCAGCCGGACGAGTTTTAGTACCGGTAAGGTAGCCCGTATATCCTCTTGCACTGATGGATAAATAGCATGTCCTAGACCAAGCTAGATAATTTACCGCACCTTCCAACTTGAAAGGACTGATTTGCAACGATGGATTAGCATTATCATGACTTTCCGACTTAGACATCTCAATAGAACAATGACCCACCAAAAAAGGAAGTAGCAGCAGCAAAAAAAACAGCAGCAGCAGAAAAAAAAAAAACAGAGGCAGCCAAGAAAATGCCACTGGGTAGCAGTAACAGATCAGGGAACTAACTAGATAGGTGGGGTCGCAGTACAAAAAGGAGGTTGTCGGAGAAAAACTGGCCGGAGGAGGTGACCAGGGACGCTGCATGCGCCCACACGCGCCGGCGCGTGGAGAAGGGGCCGGAGCTTCTGGCGGCGCGTGGGCTTCACGCGCTGGAGATCCGGCGACCGGATTTCTGGCGAAGGCTGGTCGGCGGCCTTGCAATCGGCTGAGGTAGGCTGTGTCGCTACTGGACACCTGCAACACCTCAAAACAGAAATGGCAGCCCTAAAAAACTAGGGTTCAGCCGCCGGAAAATGCACCTTCAGCCGGAAAAAACAGCCCCCAACCGGAAATTCTCTCCCCTTTGCTCTGATACCATGTTGTGATTTGGGAGAGAAATTCTCTCTATTTCTTGTATTCAAAGAAGAGGAATTACACAAATATATAGACAAGATAGAGAAACCTAAGAAAAAACAAGAAAAGACTATACTACCCTTTACATTATAGACTATTCACAACACTATTAGTAACATATAATACATCTTTAAAGTAAAATATATTGAAAGTTATATTAATTTAACATTAAACAAAACTACTAAAAAGTGAAAGATAGCAAAAATTAAACAAGTAACATACTAGTTTTCTATCAATTTGATTTTGATTTTTGAATTTTGTTTATTGTATTAGTTTTCTATTTTGATAAGCTTTTTTATTTTGAATGAAATTAAAAAACTCTGAAGACTTTTAGATTTCCTAAAAGACTTTAAATTTCCTAGAAGATTTTAAACTTTTAACTTCCTAAAATAACTAATTACTAAAACATAAGCTATTAATAAGAAAAAAAAATTTACTACGTTTATTTAAAAAAAAATACACTTGGCGCTTTTGCGCTTCTTGCTTTTTCTAAAAAGCGCTGCTTAGGCGCAAAAAACTATCTCCTGACTAAAGGCGCCTGGCTTTAGACTTTTAAATGCACTAAAGGTCATTTGCGCCTGGTGCGCTTTTGACTACACTGAACTTAATTGTTCTTTCAGTGATGTACTAGTTTTTTTTTCCTTTTTTTTTTAAAATAAGTGATGTACTAATTTTTGAGATTTAATAAACAATGTTTGGTTATATGATGTTATTATCATCATTATGTTGTGGTGTTTTAGTGTGTCAAAAATGATTTTTAATGTAAATGCCTACCCAATTTTCAACTTTAGAAAGGATATGCAATTTATTTATTCTTTATTGGATGCTTTTGTCCTGAATTTACTTGATAAATACTTTTTAAAAGGGCAAGTAAGCTTGCAGAAATATACAAATATCTTCTGCTGCTTCAGTATTTTCTCATGCTTATCTTTTGTGTTAATCAATCACATGATATGTGACTTGCTTTTTCTATCAGGTTTTACATTATGTTGGTTGGCAGTTACACTTAAGTAATGTTCTCACAATTTTTCCAATTTTGGAATTGTAATGGTAGGTAAAGACAAGTTAGTGGTGTTATGGAGTATTCATGATCATATCTCAACCTTGGCTGCTGAGCCAGTGCCTTCAAAGTCTCCTGTATCCGGTGGCTCCAATTCAAAGCATGCCTCAAAGAGTGGGAGAAATGATAAACCCACTGAGAGGTCTTCTATTGCTCCACGAGGCGTCTACCAAGGGCATGATGATACTGTTGAAGATGTTCAATTCTGCCCATCAAGGTACCTCTGGCAGTCATAATCTAACATATCATGCAATATATAGCCAGGAAATTTTGCATTTGTGACTTTCTGGTTTGTTTACTATGATATCTTATCTGCTCTGGAACTTGCAGTTTTTATAAAAGCCTAGGGCTTTCTTTCTCTCTCTCTCTCTCTCTCAATATCATTTGATGACAGTGCCCTGAAGTCTCCTTGGAATTTCTCCCATGCAGTACTCTCTTGTTTTTTGTTTTTGATGTGTAGTGCACAGGAGTTCTGCAGTGTAGGTGATGATTCTTGCCTCATACTTTGGGATGCAAGAGCTGGATCTGGTCCAGTTGTCAAGGTCTCATCGCTTGCCTCTGCACCTTTCATGCTTTCTATTCTATTATTTTCTTTTCTGATGAATGCATTAAAAATGCTCATATGCATATATGAGATTCTTATTATTTGGGAGGGGCAACATAAACATAAAATTGCCTTAGCTAGTTTACTAGCAACAAATGAGCAACACCAGAAATGAATGGATAAGCAGTTCACGAACCTATACAAAGATGGAGGTAGTATTCGTAGATGATAAACTGATGGAATATTATTTGAGATGGTGCAGTAACACAACCTATAGATGTACCAAGATTGCTGATTAGATCTAAATATTGTGGTAGTGGAGAATTGGAGAGATAGATAAATATGATCTTGTTTGAGGTTGTAAACATTATTTAGTTTGACAATGACTCAGAAATTTAGATCGAAACAAAATAAAATGAAGAAAAGTTGGGGACTTAACCTTAGTTTAGATATATTTACTAAAACTACGGTAATGCTATTATGCTGAGCAAAAGGCCTATTTCATTCTCCTGGTTGGCTGCAATTTTTTCTGTGTATATGACCAGGAGAATTGCATTTTATGTTGTTTTTTCCCTAGTTATTTTTATGCTTTCATTTTGACAATCACAGCTGCTTTTCCATTGGATGTTTTATATGAAAGAGCTGAATATGCTGTCACTTCCCTTGGTTTTATATTTGGCACTGATTATTGGATTTTTTCTGGTCATCTGGCAGGTTGCAAAAGCTCATAATGCTGATATTCATTGCATTGATTGGAATCCTCATGATGTAAACCTTATTCTCACAGGGTATTTATGTTTCCTTTCCTTTCTTCTGCATGTATTCTCTTTATTGCGAGAGTGACAATACAGAATTCCTGTCCACATTCTTTATTATGAGCAATCACAAGTAATTGCAATGTTAATGTTTCATTCGCACTTTTTTTCTATCTTTGCACTTGCAATGAATTTAAGTTTATGCAATTCATTGTGTGCCTTCAAGTGGTGTTATTTTATACTTTAGGTCTGCTGACAATACGGTGCACGTGTTTGATCGTCGAAACCTCACTTCTGGTGGGTTTGGATCACCTATTCATAAGTTTGAGGGTCACAGTGCTGCTGTCCTTTGCGTACAGGTCTCAAATTATTTTGGCTCAGGCTTTGTTGATTGTTATGTTTGTCAGCACAAGCAGGAATTGCTTACATTTTTGTTCCTTAAACAAAAATTTGATTCCAGTGGTCTCCAGACAAGTCTTCTGTCTTTGGAAGTTCTGCAGAGGATGGCATTCTAAATATCTGGGATTATGAGAAGGTGCTAAGTTGTATACTTTTCTTTTAGACAGCTTCTCTCTCTCTCTCTCTCTCTCATATGCCAGGACAATTCATGTTCTTAACATTCTGGTATGAGTCAAAATGGAATGTTAAGAAGATGTGGTACTTGCAGAGAATTCATAGTGTAAGGAGCATATGAATAGTCTGTAAGGAGACATGCCATGCAAAATAGATAATTAGTATTGGCATAGACTTGATTTGCTTAATTTGCCAAGTGTCAACAGAGTGACACTGCAATTAGCCACAGGTCCAGTAGTCTGGTGGTCAAATGCATGCCTATTACTGCAGCAAACAGTGATTTCGTATCTGCTTCTCTGTCCCTCTCCTGCAAACCTGAATAATGAAATTGATCTTAGTGTCACTTCTCTTCTAATTCCTTCAAGGTCAATGAGGATGCTGGGAATATGACTTTTATTCTCTGGAAATAACCATGGAGGAGTTGTTTTTGTTATCATTAATGAACAAATATGAGGAGCCTTGTATTCCTATTTCTTTTTAACGGAAGGCCCTTCTTTTTACCCAAACTGTTTGAATATTGGTCGTCTATAAGTTGTATCAGCAATTCACTTATATCAACTGGTTACCAATTTTTTTCAGTGACAGATTGGCATTGCTAGCATCTAATATTTTTTCTCAATTTTCAGTGTGGGGAAGGGGGGAGGGTGGAGAGAAGGGAGGGGATGAGGATGTCTGAGGTTTATGCATTGAACACTTTTTCCTTCTTTCAGTTTTTGTTTCACATTTATCATTTTTATGATCTTGTATATTTGATAATTCTATTCTTTCAGGTTGGTAAGAAGCAAGATTCTCTAGGATTAAAATTGCCTAATGCTCCTTCAGGATTATTTTTCCGGCATGCTGGGCATAGGTACTCAGTTTATTTGCATGCCCATGTTTTTTTTTTAACATCTGTTCAAGCCATTTTGTTCGTTACTCAAATTGTAGATATTTTGTAACAATTATCACTCCCTGTATATTGTGGCCAACAATTAATCTGTTTCATGTTTTGTTTACTTCTCAGCCTGGAAACTGATATTTTATATGTGACTGATATTTTATATTTAAGGGATAAGGTTGTTGACTTCCACTGGAATGCTTCTGATCCATGGACAATTGTCAGTGTTTCTGATGATTGTGAAAGTACTTCAGGAGGTGGTACTCTACAGGTAAGAAAACATTTCTTGATTGATTTTTTGTGGACAACTTCATTTTTCATGAAGTAATGGAAGTTCTTCAGGAGTTGGTCTCTCTTCATCTTACACTCATTTTTGGTGATTGTGAGAGATGGGAATTTGGAACTGTAGAATCTATTACTAATTTCAAATTGTTTTATGGTATTTCTTTCAATCTTCACCCTGCCTATGCATCTCCTGATAGAATAGTGGAAAAGATACTTAACCATTCTCGAATTTGGTGTAAGAATGAACACTGTCCAATTTGGAACAAGGATGTGAAGCGCAGTAGTTTTGCTCCTTGTCTCTAAAACATGTTTGTTGGTAGTGTTTTTTGGAAGTTGCTAATGGGAATTGGAAGGCTAAACCCTAACACTTAATACTTTGTTTGACTTCTGTTTGTTGGCCGCTTAATCAACGAATTGTAGTGCTGAAAAAAAAAAAAGAGTTTCAAGCAACTTAGTGGCATTCTCTTTACTCCATTTTAATCCATAATGTTAAGTTTATTAATTGTGGTATTGGTCATTGTTTGCGTGAACCATAGTAACAGCTCTTTGCATGAGGCAAACATCAATTTAAGTGAAACAAGAACTGCTATTTGAAATATTGATTAATTTCAAAATATTGATCAATCCACAATTGCACTCAGCTGCATTTTTCCTTTTTCTGAAATGTTGATTATTTTTTATGCAGATATGGCGAATTATGGATTTGATTTACAGGCCTGAGGAAGAGGTCCTCGCAGAATTGGATAAATTTAAATCTCAGATTATTGGCTGTGATAAAAGCTAACAACTTTATAGATTTCTAGAAAAAATGAAAATGCCGAAGTTGAACACTGTTAGCAAAATGATTTTTTTTTAACACAGACTTCTCTTTTGGCATTTTCAGTTGCTCTGAAATCTGCATACGCGAGATCTGTTAACTTTTTTTTTCCTTGGTAATAGATATGGTTTAACTAACATAGAACGAACATCTAAGGCGCGCGCCAATTCGTTTCTCTACTGTTTATATTTTAACCATTCCTTTATTTTTATTTTAAGTTTTTAATTTTATCTTGGGTTAATGACGTGCCAAAAAAAATCCACAAGAAACCAAAATTAACTAACATCAAACTTTTGATTGGTAAATCTGTGCTAGAAATCTCTTTAGTTCCAATTATCTGTGACCGACTCATGGCCACAATACAGATTATTAAGATCTAATTTCTTCATAGCTTCGTCAATTAGTATTAATAAGGAGTTTTTTGAATATAATTATTTGGACAAAGATACAACTAAGTCCTGTAACCTTACCAAACAGTTCAATCAGGCTGGTGATTGACTTCTTTCGCTGGATGGACACATGTCAAAGAGCTAAAAATGTTATCAACAATGAACTAAAAGAAATAAGCTGAAGAAGAACAGAACATTGGCACGGAATCAAAGTTGTCCATTCATGCAACGCTGCTTCTGCTAGTCCAGCCAGTGAGGCTGAAATTGAAGAATTGATTGATTTTCAACAGCTTGAAGCAATTTAAGAGAGAATATAAGCCAAAACAATAAACCCTAAATACAGTAATATGCAATCTAAAAGTCTAAAAATGCACACCTGTTACAAACGAAAATAAAATTTGTCAGCAAGTGTCCAGTTACTTCTGTCAGCAATTCAATCCGGGCTCAGTCCCACTAATGCAATGGAAGTATCAACAATGGTGCAGTGTTTCATTTGTTAATTGTATTTAAGTAAATTTTTAATGCTACGAGGTTCTTTTCACCCAGAAAAAAAAAATTTTGATATTTATTAAGGAGGTTTAGGCCTTTTTTTTTTATTTGCCTATGGGTGTAGTTTAAATCGTAAAATATTTTCTATAAAAGGCACTTAACTTTCTGATAATAAAATGAATGAAAAATAAATGGAAGCGCAATAATGTAAACAATTTATAACTTAAACGATGAAATGTTATAAATTGAAAGAGGACAACAAATATTAATATATTTATGAGAGACTAGTAATATAATTTATGACCTAAGCTTTAATTGGGTCAAATTGAAAAATAAAATAAAAATCTAATAATTGAACTGTATGATGAAGTTATGGGGTTTATTTGTACATTTTACCTTAATAGTGTAATAACTTCATTATTAAGCATGAGACGAGCTATCAAAAAATTGCCATTGTTCCCATTTTCCTGAAAATTTTGATATTAAAGTTGATAAGGCGACAATCCTCAATTAACAAACAAGCAAATTTGGTCGGCTGTATTGTCAGAAGATTTGGTTCAGTAAGGTAGAATGTCAAGTTAAATTTTATTTTATTTTATTTTATATTAATATAAGAATGGACTAGGATCAATTATTCAAAGAAAAATATATATTTTTATTGTTAAGTTGTATTTTGGTGTACAATTTTTATTTTATTTATTATATATATAAATATTATGCAATGAGGGCCAAATGCCAAATGCTAAATTGACAATTGGGGAGTGATTACCTAATCAATCTTTATGTGCTTCTAAACACTCAAATTATGTTTTAATATTAATTAAATAATTTATTTAAATTGCTTATTTTGTTTAAAGCCTGAATATTATGATGATTTGAAAAAATGATAAATTTTTTTTAAAAAAAATTAAAGAAATATTTAAACCCACATTTAAAGTGCATGTCCAAATTCAATTATCCTAAACCTGTTCAAAACAAAAATCAATTATCCTAAACAGATAAATTAATTTGTTTTATTAAAAAAAAAACAGAAACAAAACGCTAATCAAATAGATTCTGGAAGCCCAATCAAAAAAAAAAAAAAGATTCTGGAAGCAGTGAAAATTCGTCAAAAAGGAAAACCTGGCAATAGTCAAAACCAGCAGCGCCTTGTTTATGCTTGAAGTCTCTTGACACTGCAAAAGCCTCCCATATTGAGTCCTCACCTTTCTCTCTCCCTCTATTTACATTTCTCTCTCGATAATCAAAGAAGAAGACGAATATGGAGAGGATCTCTGTTATTCTCTTCTTCGCTTTCCTGCTAATCTCCTCTACTCACTCATTCTATCTTCCTGGCGTGGCTCCTCGTGACTTTCACAGGGTATTAACTTTTGTATATCTAAATCTACCATTTTCTTCGATTCTTCTAGTTTATTGTGTTCACTGTTGTGTTCTTTTTAAGTTGACGGGGTTTATTTCTAGTTTGGTTAACACAGAGTTGGATCTAGGGTTTGATCCATTGTATTGCTGATTTGGATTTTCTTAGATCTGTTACTTCGATTTGGATCTGCGTTTTGCTTTGATTTGTTGTTGGTATTTGAAAATGAGCTGGTGATTTAACGAGTTTATGAGAGCTCTTCTTCGTGTTCTTATTTTATGTCTTCTATGATCTCATCATTTGGGCTTTTGGCCCTTTTTGGTTTGGTTGATGTTTTAGTTTTGATTTTTGATCTTAACATGCTAAATAAGTAATTTACTCTCGGAGAGATGTGAGACTATGTGCATATTCACATTAAGTTTTGTTTTAGACGATGCAAATTAGTGATGCTTAAGTTGAAGAAGAAGCACGCGATGGACATTGAACTGTTTTTTATCAGGCTCGGATATCTCTTTGATGGGTACTGTACTGTTGTGTGGCCCTTTAGATTGACAATTCGAAGATCACGGAAGTGTTTGGTGCAATGGGAGAGTATTGATTCCAAAAGTGCAATAAAAAGATTGGTATTATGGTGAGAGATTTAGTTGCATTGTTCAGTTTAATGATATAATAAATGCTAAAATTAGTTGGAAGGGGAGCCTATTCGTACACTGAGGGAATACTGTATGCTTTCATTGTATTATTCAATTTGGGCACCCAATGAATTGGCGAATTCTTTCATTTTGAGTTTTGATGGTAACTTTTTTCACTTCATATAGGAACTTCCTTCGTTACTTCTTAGATGATTGTATATGTGGTGGAGGGCTGGGATCCAGAGTTACTGTTTCTTTAAGGAATTTGTTTTTCAGAAGTTTTAGTTTGGGTCTTGCTTTCATCTTATTATTAAAGTTCACTATCAATGCTTTTTTTTTGTTTAACAGGGCAATGTCCTTTCTGTCAAAGTGAACAAATTGTCATCTACAAAGACACAACTTCCATATGACTACTACTTCTTGAAATATTGTAAGCCTAAAGAGATTGTGAATAGTGCAGAAAATTTGGGGGAGGTTCTTCGAGGTGACCGCATTGAGAACTCAGTATACAGTGTAAGCATTCTATGCTTCTTTGTCTGGTCTATTTCCTTATCTGGTCTATAAACTGAACTGATGATTAAATTTAATGTCACCCCAGTTTGAAATGATGGAAGAGCAGCCATGTAAAGTAGCCTGTCGAGTGACGCTTGATGCTGAAGCTGCTAAGAATTTTAAAGAAAAGATTGATGATGAATATCGGGTTAACTTGTAAGTTGAGATGTGCTTGCCACATTATTTTTGTTATTTTGAGTTTTGTTTTTGTGGGTCTAGATATTTTCCTCCTAATCCTCTCTCATGCTTTGCTTCTTTATTTGCAATATTATTTGTTCCTTGTTTGTACAGTATTTTAATTTTATACTTATCCGTTGCATGCCCTTTTTCAGTCAAAGTTGTTTCTTGTTTGTGTTGATAGCTGGGAATGGATTTGCAGGATCCTGGATAATCTTCCAGTTGCTGTTCATAGACAAAGAAGAGATGGGAGTCAGTCAACAACTTATGAACATGGATTCCGTGTTGGGTTCAAAGGAAATTATGCTGGGGTATTTTTCAGAAAGCACTAGCTGGCAGGGTAGGCTTCTATTTAATTATTTTGTTTTGATTATTTGTTCGTTTTACAGAGTAAAGAGAAGAAATACTTTATCTATAACCACCTCAGCTTTAAAGTTATGTATCACAAGGATCCTGAGGCAGAGACTGCTCGAATTGTTGGCTTCGAGGTTATTCCAAACAGGTCTTATGCTGTCTTCCCCTTTGTGATATTTCAGTTTTTGCTTTTATTTGGTTGAGCTGCCTTGGGAGAGAATATAGTTCATTGTCTGGTACAAGTTATGAAACAGTTATGCAATTGGATGAACAGATTTAAGTACTTCAGATGAATCATGTGCATGAATTCTGCTAGTGGATGTTAGTTATTAATGGATTTAGGTATTGTATTGATGCATGAACAAATAATTGTGTGCATTTGAAAGCTTGTTTTGTTCCCAAGTGTGTATGTTTGCTTACTTTTATCATTTTTGTATTTCTTGAATATTCTGTTGAACTTTTCTTTATGATTTTGCTATCATGTTACTTTGCGTTTACTATGCAATTCAGCTCTTTCTTACATGTTATGTACACTTTCTGTGGGTTGTGAAATAGTTAACTTATTTATTTCCTCTTGTTTTAACTTGATTCTTGTAAGCAGCATTAATCATGAGTACAAGCAATGGGATGATAGTAATCCTCAAGTGACAACATGCAACAAGGACACCAAAAAGTTGATTCAAGATAGCACTGTTCCACAAGAAGTTGACTCGGGCAAAGTAATTGTGTTCACATATGATGTTACCTTCAAGGTACTTTTCGTAATTGTTTGCTTCTTCCCTAAGCTGTCTCCTTGTGTCTGCCTGTCTGTCTGTTTACGTGTCTCTTTTTCTGTGAGCCTGTCTTATTCTTTCTGTACAGATTTTCTCACTATAGAGTCATTTTTTTTCAGGAAAGTGAGATTAAATGGGCATCTCGTTGGGACACCTACCTACTGATGAATGATGATCAGATACATTGGTTCTCCATCATAAACTCGCTGATGATTGTTCTGTTTCTTTCTGGCATGGTGGCCATGATCATGATGAGAACTTTATATAGAGATATTGCAAACTACAATCAGTTGGAAACCCAAGATGAGGCTCAGGAAGAAACAGGGTGGAAACTTGTCCATGGAGATGTTTTCAGGGCACCTATCAATTTTGGTTTACTCTGTGTATATGTTGGTACTGGTGTACAAATCTTTGGAATGACACTTGTGACAATGATATTTGCATTGCTGGGTTTCTTATCCCCTTCCAACAGAGGTGGCCTTATGACTGCAATGGTTTTGTTGTGGGTCTTCATGGGCATATTGGCTGGCTACTCTTCAGCACGACTATATAAAATGTTTAAGGGCACAGAATGGAAGAGAAACACCCTAAAAACTGCATTTATGTTTCCGGGTATTCTGTTTGCAATCTTCTTTGTACTGAATGCTCTGATCTGGGGGGAGCAATCTTCAGGAGCAGTGCCTTTTGGGACCATGTTTGCTCTGGTTTGCTTGTGGTTTGGTATATCTGTTCCCTTGGTCTTTGTGGGTAGTTACCTTGGTTTCAAAAAATCAGCTATTGAAGACCCTGTGAAAACCAACAAAATTCCTAGGCAAATACCTGAGCAAGCTTGGTACATGCAGCCGGTCTTCTCGATACTCATTGGAGGAATTCTTCCATTTGGTGCAGTTTTTATTGAGCTCTTCTTCATTTTGACGTCAATATGGCTGAATCAGTTCTACTACATCTTTGGCTTCCTCTTTATAGTGTTTGTTATTCTTTTGATCACTTGTGCAGAAATCACAATTGTGCTCTGCTACTTCCAGTTATGCAGTGAGGACTATCACTGGTGGTGGAGATCTTACCTGACTGCCGGTTCTTCTGCTCTCTACCTTTTCCTCTATTCGGTTTTCTACTTCTTTACCAAATTGGAAATCACAAAGTTCGTTTCAGGCATTCTCTACTTTGGGTATATGATAATCATATCTTATGCTTTCTTTGTCTTGACTGGAACAATTGGCTTCTATGCATGCTTTTGGTTTGTCAGAAAGATCTACTCTTCTGTCAAAATTGACTGATCTGATGGTCCAAAAGTGGAGGAGGACTTGTATCAGCTCCAGGGGTTTTGTTTAGCTTTTTTGATGCTTTTGCCAGATCCAAATTACACGAGGGAAATTTTGGTTCAGGGTCCTGGTGAAAGCTTTTCTTATGCTGATTATAGAGTAGGGATGGGCATGTTTTGTTTACGCTTGTGAAAATTATATGAACTGTTATCACTTAGTTTCTGTGCATTACGTTGTGATCTAGATGCCCCCATACAGTATATCAACTGTCATAAGATAATTTCTTCAACACTGCTTCTGATTCTCCATTTCTGTTTCAACTCAAAAGTGGCAAAAAAAAAAAAAAACTACAAGTGTAATATTTAATTTGAGCTTAGCACTGTGGAGAGAGATTGATTTTCGTTAGTGATTTTGATGGTCGCAAGGGGGCAAGTTTATGTTACCTTGCTACATTTGTTGATTGGCTGTTTTAACCGTCCTTTTCCATTTTTTTTAAGAAAAAACCTACTGAAGAATAGATTTGTCAAAATTTATGAAAATAAAATACTGAGTTTTTGATTTCATAGATTTATTTAGATTCTATTGTATATTTTTAAAACTAAAAATATATATTTTTTATAATCTCTCATTTCTTGAAATGAAAATTTTGGCTAAACTCAACCTTCTAGATGAAATTTTAAATGAGAAATTTGGAAGGATTTTTTTGGAATTTGGGTTTTCTCCGCGATTGATCATTTTTTTCCTGTCATTTTGATCCCCGAAATGATAAAATTTTACTACATTTACTGATTGATTAAATACCATCATTTAAAATGCTTTAGGCCATGTTTGTATCGAGGGAATGTAGACGAGGGATTTTAGAAAATCCATGGATTATTTGAAAATTAACTCTGTAATCAGTAAAAATGTGGCAAAAAATCCATGGGTTTTCCAAGAGGGTTTTAAAAATCTCAACTAGGAGGTAAAATTCTAATAAAACCCATCGTCTTATTTCCTTTTTAATATTTTAAAATTGTCTTCTACTCTAATTAAAAAAACATTGTTTAGTGTACATATATATACATACATCTATTAACAAATTTTAAATTATAAAATAAATATAGACGAAGCAGTTTAAACTTAAAATCTAAAAGTAGTTAGGGAGTACATTGAAAATGCAGGGTAAATTAGTAGTTTACTTTCAAAATCTATGAAAATTGATTGTTCAACCAAACACGTTTGTTTAGGAATGTAAATGATAAATCCAAAGATTTTGTTTTGATTTCAAATAATGGAATTTATTAATTCCATAATTTCAATGTACACTGAATATGACCTTTCCACTTTTCAAATGTACTGTTTGCTAATAGCACTTAAATAAATCAAGACTACACAGTATAATTGTAAATGTATATTCTCCGAACAGATGAATTCTCCGTCTTTATATCAATATTCAATATTGGGAAAAAAAACACTAGCCCTTAACTCAAAGGGTTAGTGCATATCTCATTTAGACATGAAATTAAATTGCTTACTACAAGACTTGAGCAGACTATACGAACAGGCACACAGTTAACATTTGGAGGCTCAGCAAATGCATATATGTTAATAGTCAAATGAAATTTTAGTTCATTATATTCTATTGAGTTTTTATTTTACTACAGATTGTTTACTTCAAATACATTCTACCAACATATGCACTAATCATGTTAAGAATTAACCACTTCACTGGAAAAATCTACGGAAAAAAGAGAAAAGATTCAATATCAAAATGGCTACAACTCTCTCAACAAGGAGACACAGAGTACAGCCAAAAAAAAGTTCCAGCAATAATTTGGTATAGATTTACATACTAAAAAAAAAAAGAAGAGCATCCTTCAGTACAGCTAGCTGCCACAGGTTTATCATCAGCTTGAGTGTAATCTTGATTTCCCATTTTTCTGCCTGTATGTGAATTATAGATAATCAAGTTAGGGATAGGTCTAAATTAAAAGGAAAATAAAAAGACCATCTAGATGCGCTTGTGAACTTCTTGTTGAACTCCTGAACTTTAATTGCTCCACCTTGAAGCCTTGAATTTTTTTTTTTCACATTGATAAATATGAGATTCATTAATGATTTTTTAAAAACATTAAAAAAATGCATTTTTTCACAACAAAAATTACTGCAGCCACAAAAGAAAATTTCATTTTTGCGTCCTTACAAGTATCAAGTTCATAAACAATGTAATTCTTTGAAAATCAGAGTAATTTTTCGCTTGCAATTTGAAAACAAGTTTCTTATGAATTTCATTTTTGCTTATAGAGAAGTATTCAAAATGTGAAAAAAAGAAAAAACATAAGTTCAAAGGCTTAATGTTGAGCAATCAAAGTTCATGGCCTTAATAGAAAAAAAAAAAAAAAAGGGTTTTTCCAGAAAAATAAAAAATAATGCATTTGATAAGGATATGAAACCAACCAAAAAGAATCCTTTTTCTCCTGTGCTAATAGCTCTTCAAAGGAAATTTCAGAAACTTCAGTATCTTTGCTCTCAATCAGCTCACCAGATTTGGTCTTCAACTCCATGCAGGCACTTATTTCAAGCATCTAAAATAGAAGGTCAGAATCATAAGAACTACTAATAAAATAATCTTTGTAGCAGAACAAAGGAAAAAAAGAAAAACACTTCCCACTGATTTGTATCATGCAACAAGACAAGAATGATGCTTTCTTTTGAGAGGATTCAAGGAAATATATGGTTTCCTACCTCATACCAAAAATAATAATATAACAATAAAACAAGAGTTAGAAGTATGTGTCGAAAAAGATATACAATACATATATTTGAAATGTTTCTTCTACTAAAATGATTTAGAATGCATCTTTATACATATACATGCTTTTATACTTCTATTTATAAATGTTCAATGACATGTCACATGTTATTTGGTATGAAGGCATTTTTTAACAATTATAAAGAGAAGTGGAAAAATTACTTAACATGTATTTGCTTGCATAATCAGTATCAGAACAAACTATGAAGAGAACTTAAGCCAGATAAATGCAATCCACAGCTACTGCCTTCACTAAAGAACACTAATAATTAGGGTTTGAATTTTACCTTTTTGTATGCTGGTGAGAGTTTAAGTTGTTGTTGAAGCCAATTATAAACAAATGTATCCTCTTCTAATCTCTTTTGTTCTAATTCCAGCTTGTATATCTGAATATAAAAAGATATGAATACAAATTGGTGGCCATTGAATTGACATTTTCTGCATTGTGAAACAAGCTTACTGTAATTAAATTAGTAACTAGTGGTGACCTGTTGACGAAGGCGATCAATTGAAGACCTGTCTGCCTTGAATAGTAGAGCCTTTGTTATTGTGAACTTGCGCTTGATGACCTCAGACCTATAAAAAAAAAAGCAGATGAAATATAATACTGCAGTTATATATGTGGAAATAATGAGTAGGAAATGCTACTTTAGAAACCAGATATCATGTAAAGTAAAGGAACCATTCAAAAGTGTAATGGTGGAGGCCTGTGGGGGCAGAACACAGAAAGACAAACTAGTTCAAATAACAGAAAAAATATAACTCATTTATTCAATACTTGTTAACTTGTTGATGGCAGTACTAAAGTCTGCATTATTAAGATGTGAAAACTTGAGGGTCAGAGAACACGTAACAAGGTTGCTGGGAAATAAACTGACTAGAACAATAGGAAAAAAAATAGAAAAAAAGGAAAAAGGAAGAACACAAATTTGGCTAAAAGAGAATGATTATAACATACTTGTGCTGCAACTCATTTCTAGCTTCAATCAAGCAATTAGCAAATTCTCCAACCTGGGTCACAAGAAAAGGCAAAGAAATATTATGCTGCAGCCTGCAGGTGATTCCGTATTCAAGCTTTTATGTTTCCAACCATTCCAAAATGCACATTTTCAGATCTTAAATACACTATTAACTACGTAACATAAAGCATAAACCCGAATTCAAAAAACCATGACTTTGATCTATCAACCGAACCAGGCTTTCACTACTTGAGAGCAAAAGAAATTTTTACCCACAGGTTAAAATCCCACTAGGTTCCTAATTTCTATCCCTTGTAACAGCACTAGTAAGATTTGGCTTAGGAACCCCAGCTACGAAAAGCTCAAATACTTGATGAAGCTCACTGAAAAATGCCACCTATCACAGAAAGGTAGAAAAAGAAATTTATAACGAAAAAGACAAATAAAAAATAGTCCTCTTGTAGTTTCAGTGGGTTCCATGCACACGAAGCAGTTACTTTGTAGATTCATTTCAGGCATGATAATGACAGTTCGATACAACAGGAATGTTGTCCAGAAAACATAACTAACTCTTCCAGAAAGAAGACAATAAATTCCAAGGAATTTGAACAATGTACTAATTGGAAGAGCATATCCATTATCCCACAGGTAAAAGATCGCATTGTAAAAAAATTGCCAGCTCTTCATCCAATGATTATAATCACATATAACCAATGATCAACCCTGACTACTGCTTCAGCTAAGCAAATGTGTCTGTCACCTCTACAGCCAACTAGCACATAAGCAATTTTTTATTTTTAAAACCAAACCAGCAGTGGGGAGCACTTGAGCATAAAATTGGGTGCAGGTAACTTGGAGTCCTATTACACCTAAGAAAAACTCCAGTGATGTTTCAATTTTCACTATGTAATCCCCCACAGTGAGCAGATAGTACTATCCATAGCCAATAAAGTCCTAAATTGTTCACCCAAATGACTGCTCTAGTAACTTGAACTTCAATTATTTGTGATTAGCAATCAGAAACTTTAATCATCACACCATTCAACATGAAATTGAAAATTACCTCAGTAACTTAGATCACATTAAAAAAGTTCCATTTGCAGGCCTAAGAAAAGACTTGTCTGAGCGAGAGACAGACTAAGTCACGATCCTTATTGAAGATGAAATCGGATATAAAATATAATTTCTTAACTAAAAGTCTAAAACAAGTAATAAATAATTCACAATTGAAAAGAGGAGAATATCAAATTGTATCCAAATTTTCTCCGAATGACAATTACATTGATTTGTCTCCATTAACAAGCTGAGCCAATCAACTATAAAAGGCAATGAAATGCAATTAAATTGAATTTTAAGAAGAAAAAAAAGGTGTAAAATGAAAAACCTGTGCCAGTGTCAATCCCTTAGTTTCATTGCACTTGACAAGCTTATCATACTGATTCTTGATTTTCCTCTGTGTAGCACTATTCGTTGAGGTAAATGGGTATAAACAAACCAACTCCGGCTTGACCTGACCCGACACTGAACCCGAACCATCTCTTTCTCTTTTTAAGCCCTTATCTTCACCCTCATTTTCTTCACTCTTTGAATCCGATTTCTTTTTCTTTGCCCTCTTCTTCTTCTTCTTCTTCACTCTGTGTGAATCACCGCAAGACCCGTCGTCTTTCTCATCGCTATGAATCGACATCGTTTCATCCGAGTAGTTTCCAAACAGAGTGGACCATTTGCGAGAATTGGACGGCAAAATATCGAGAAGAAGAGAATGAGATAAAGGGGTAGGACCATTTTTACAGGTTTTGCTAGTTTCATCAATTATTTTCAATAAAGAACGGTTTATGACAGAAGGGTCACCAACACCATTCTGGGTCTGTTCTTGTTCTTCTTCCTCCTCTTTCTTTGCCCTGTTAAGGCTTTTAAATAGAAAAAAGAGAGAGAGACAGAAAGAAACCGAAAACGCAAAGAAGAAGAGGAAGAAGAAGAAGAAATGAGAGAACATGGGATTGGATTGGTTTAGAAGATAGTGTAAAAAATATTTGAAATTTAGAGATGACATTAGATATATGTGAACAAGTTAAAGCTATAACAGCAGCCGCAATTAGAATGTTTCATGTAGAAGAAGACCAAAGAGTACCCGAAGGCAGAGAAAGATAGAAATTTGGATTCTGCAAGTCATTGATAGTGCGCTCCTGCTTTCAAGATTGAATTTTTTGAAGGTTATGTTTATATCTTTGGGTCAAATCAGAGATAGAGATACTCCTAAACCCATTTTATAACTCAATTTTTATTTTTCTACTATTAGTAATTTTTATCTGATTTTGATGGTCATAGGTAATACAGGATGTATCAGAGAATCAACAAGTTCAAAGAACTGAAGAAATAAAAACAGAGTAAAGAAGGAGCCGTTGAAGAAATGGAACACGTGAAGTTGGTTATGAATCACGTGATCATGACACAGTGGCAATCAGTTATCAATTCAATCAACCAATCAGATTCCTTCTTCAAGAACAGAATAGAAAGATAAATAGTGAGAGGGAATAACGAAGAAAAGTAATTTTTGATATTCTCTAAGCTGAAGATTTTATTTTCTTTCAAGATCATTATTCTTCTAATAAGAATTTCATCATTTCTTTCTTCTTAATCTGTGTATTGTTCATATTTGTAAAATTAAAATGGTATCAGAGCTTTAGCGGTGCTGCAAAGATCTTGTGAGTCAATTCTTGTTCTTCGTTTTATTTTTTTTTATTGATGATCTTGATTCTATTTCTTCAATTGTTTTTCAATTTTTCTGTGATCATAATTTCTGTTTGCTTCAGTAGATTTTCTAGTTCTTTTCAATTCTATTTTTGAATCCTCAATTTTCTTTCATTTCCTTCTTTTCAAAACCTTCAGAATTCGTTTTCTCTTTCCCGGAATTACCTTCTTTACATTTTCAGTCTTTATTTTCTAGATTCAAAACTCTAAAAATGGCAAATGCAACAAATGATCCTACAAATCCATTATATCTTCATCCTAATGAAGTACCATCTCTAAATCTGGTATCCACACCTTTAACTGAATTTAATTACCATTCTTGGGCCAGAGCTATGAAGGTAGCCTTATCTACTAAGAATAAACTAGGTTTTATCACAGGAACCATTCCAGAACCAGATATAACAGATGATCTGTATAATATCTGGAAAAGATGTAATGATATGGTAGCATCTTGGATTTGCAAATCTGTTTCTCCATCTATAGCTCAAAGTGTATTATGGATTGATAAGGCCTGTGATGTTTGGAAAGATCTACAAGACAGATTTTCACAAGGTGATAATTTCAGAATTGCAGACTTACTTGATGATATTGCAAATTTTAAACAAGGAGACCTAAGTGTTACTGACTATCATACTCATGTGAAGATTATGTGGGATGAATTGTTTGTGCTGAGACCAATAATGAGTTGTAGATGCAGAAATACATGTGCTTGTGGAGCAGCAACTCAATTAAGGCAATGTATGGAGAATGATCAGGTTATCAGATTCATACGTGGACTGAGTGATCAATATGCAACTGTGAAGACAAATATTTTGATGCAAGATCCTCTTCCTAATCTCAATAAAGTTTTCTCAATGGTTATTCAACAGGAGAGACAGAATAAGTATGCAGCACAGGCAGAGGCGAAAGCATTATTAAGCAAAACCTTCAGGCCAAATTTTTATCCAAGAGGATATAATCAACAACTTACTAGAGGTCAGAGATTCATGACACCTCAGTATCAGTTTGGTCAGACAGTTGGAGCTGGACAAAGATTTTGTACTCATTGTAAGGGTACAAATCATACAGTGGAGAGATGTTATATAAAGCATGGTTTTCCTCCAGGATTTAAGCCTAAATCCACTTATTCATCAAGACCAGTTGCTGTGAATGCTGTTATGGGAGATTATCAAGAAATGCTTTATCCTAACATTGTTGAGACTTATACTAATGATCCTTATAGTACTAATGTTTCATCAATGCAAGGATTTTTTGCAGGAGAAAATACAAATTTTGGTGATAATGCTTATGGTGGTATTATGCCATATAGTCAAGAGAGTTGTGCAGCTCCTAACATGAATCAAATGCATTCTCCAGATCCAACAAATATGCAGATGCAGATGTCACAGTCAGAAACAATGCAACTCATACCAGAAGCAAAAGTCTCCTTTACTATGGATCAGTACCAGAAGATTCTCAATTTAATTGACAACACTGCAGCTGCCAAGGGAACACAAGTTTCTTCTGAACATGTTGTCAATAGTTTGTTTACTAATCCTGGACCAAGTGCATCTTCAACACAGAATGCTACATCAGGTACAGATAAATGTGTTAATAATTCTATTTGGATTCTAGATAGTGGAGCAACTGATCATATATGCCAATCAATAGAATTATTTACTGATTATAAGAAGATACATCCAATTAGAGTCAAGTTGCCAAATGGTCAATACCTAGTAGCTAATTTTTCAGGAACAGTGGTTTTTGATAAGCAGATGGTTTTATCAGATGTATTGTTTATACCTGGATTTACATTTAATCTGATATCTGTTACCAGCCTTATTGCTCAGTTGGGATGTTCATTATATCTCTATGATGATTTATGTATAATCCAGGACATGAGGACATGGAAGATGATTGGTTTAGCTAAAGTTCTTCATGGACTTTACAGGCTGATTCTCAATCAAGATTCTGAAAGAATAGTGCAAGAAAAACATAGTAAAGAAGTTATAGCAGCAAATGTATTTTTCAAAAATCATATCCATAATAATGATTTGTGGCATTTTAGATTAGGACATATACCTAATTCTAGACTGTCAGTTCTTTGTAAACAGCATCCTGAAATTCATTTCAATAAAATACCTCTTCCTTGTGACATTTGTCATATGGCCAAACAAAAGAAATTGAGCTTCCATCTTAGTAATTCTATTTCTGCTGATTCCTTTGATTTGTTACATATGGATATTTGGGGTCCAGTAGCCACACCATCTTTACAAGGTCACAGGTACTTCCTAACAATTGTTGATGACCATACAAGGTATCTTTGGGTCTACCTGCTGAAAGAAAAAGGAGAAGTCAGACCATTAGTTAAGCAATTTATCATAATGGTGAAGACACAATATAATAAGACAGTAAAGAAGATTAGAAGTGATAATGGAGCTGAATTTTTAATGAAGGATTATTATGCAAGTCAAGGAATTTTGCACCAAACTACATGTCCTGAAACTCCTGAACAGAATGCAATTGCTGAAAGAAAACATCAGCACATATTGAATGTCACCAGGGGCTTACTCTTTCAAGCTCACCTACCAAAAATGTTTTGGGGATATGCTGTATTTCATGCAGTATATTTGATCAACAGAATTCCCACACCACTGTTGGAAGAGCAATCACCTTATCAGAAATTGTATAAAGATTTACCTGATTTCACTAATCTAAGGGTCTTTGGCAGCCTTTGCTACTCTAATACACTGACAGCACACAGAAGTAAGTTAGAACCAAGAGCCAAGAAATGTATCTTTTTGGGATACAAAGAAGGAACAAAGGGATTTCTTGTGATGGAACTGATATCCAAAAATATCACTTTATCTAGGAATGTATTGTTTTATGAGTCCGTGTTCCCATATACAAATACAAGCTTTGATCCTCTTATGCCACAAATCACAGATTCACCAGATTATGATTCTGAAGTTCCAATCTCAGCAGAGTTAATTTCTGCTCCTCCATCACCAAGAGAGGATAACCTGGTTGTGCATAGACACTCAACAAGAACTAGAAAAGCTCCACAATACCTACAAGAGTATCATTGCAACATTATTCATCAAGATCAACTTGAAGACAGATCTAAGTCAGAATCAACAAAGCATCCCATTTCAGCAGTATTGTCTTATGAGCAACTGTCAAATAAGCATAAGTGTTATGTTCTTGCTGTTTCTAACATTTCAGAACCCAAGACCTATCAACAGGCAGTAAAGCATATACAATGGAGGGAGGCTATGGATAAAGAAATTGAAGCTCTACAAATGACTAACACATGGACAGTGGTGCCATTACCACAAAATAAAACTCCAATTGGATGCAAATGGGTCTTCAAAACCAAGCTCAAGGCAGATGGAACAATAGAAAGACACAAAGCACGTTTGGTGGCCAAAGGATACACACAAATTGAAGGTGTTGATTATTTTGATACTTTTTCTCCAGTGGCCAAGATGACAACAATCCGGTTACTTTTATCACTGGCAACAATGAATGGCTGGATCCTTGAACAACTAGATGTCAACAATGCATTTCTCCATGGTGATCTTGATGAAGAAGTCTACATGGAACCTCCCCAAGGAATGCAAGTTCCTGCAGGATCAGTTTGCAAGTTAAACAAAAGCCTCTATGGTTTAAGGCAAGCAAGCAGACAGTGGTTTTGTAAACTTACCATTTTTCTTACTTCTATTGGTTATCAACAGTCAAAATCTGACTACTCTCTATTTGTTAAGTCAGCTGATCATTCATTTACTGTCTTGTTAGTATATGTAGATGACATAATACTAGCAGGGAATGATAAACAAGAAATTGACAAAGTAAAGGCAGCAATGGATGCTAAATTCAGAATCAAGGATTTGGGGCAGTTAAAGTTTTTCTTGGGTTTGGAGATTGCTAGATCTTCAAAAGGATTACATATCTGTCAAAGAAAGTATGCACTTGAGTTACTTGGAGAAAATGGCCTTCTAGGAGCCAAAGCTTGTTCAACACCAATGGACTACAATGTGAAATTAACAAAAGAAGGAGGGGAATTATTATCTGATGTATCTTCCTATCGAAAGCTAGTGGGTCAGCTTTTGTATCTCACAACAACAAGACCTGATATTACATACTCAGTTAATACTTTGAGTCAATTTCTTTCAGCCCCAACAACTCTTCATTTCCAGGCCTTACAACGAATACTCAGATATTTGAAACAAAGTCCAGGAACAGGACTCTTTTTCCCAGCAAAGACACAACCAATCTTAAAAGCTTTTAGTGATTCTGACTGGGCTGGATGCATAGATACAAGAAAATCAATAACAGGGTATGGTGTGTACCTTGGTGACTCCCTGATTAGCTGGCGATCAAAGAAACAACCAACAGTATCACGATCCTCTTCTGAAGCTGAATACAGAGCTTTAGCTGTTACAGCTTGCGAAATACAGTGGATAGCCTATCTTCTTCAAGATCTTGGTCATTCCTTAGCAAATCCAGTAAGCATGTACTGTGATAATCAATCCGCTATCTACTTATCAGCAAACCCCACATTCCATGAGAGAACCAAACATGTTGAGATAGACTGTCATTATATTCGAGAAAAGATCACGGAAGGTTTAATTCATCTACTTCCTATCCAAACAGAGTATCAACTGGCAGACTTATATACAAAGTCTCTTTCTCCAGCACGATTCAAGTTTCTTCTTTCCAAACTTGGCCTTCTAGACATTCATGGCCAAGTTTGAGGGGGGATAATACAGGATGTATCAGAGAATCAACAAGTTCAAAGAACTGAAGAAATAAAAACAGAGTAAAGAAGGAGCCGTTGAAGAAATGGAACACGTGAAGTTGGTTATGAATCACGTGATCATGACACAGTGGCAATCAGTTATCAATTCAATCAACCAATCAGATTCCTTCTTCAAGAACAGAATAGAAAGATAAATAGTGAGAGGGAATAACGAAGAAAAGTAATTTTTGATATTCTCTAAGCTGAAGATTTTATTTTCTTTCAAGATCATTATTCTTCTAATAAGAATTTCATCATTTCTTTCTTCTTAATCTGTGTATTGTTCATATTTGTAAAATTAAAAATAGGATCACATCACCACATAGATATATTTAAATACTAATTATAATATTTTTTTATTCCTCAATTCGTGTCATAACATCCTCTATATTATAATAATTGTGAAATTTTAATTATTTTTATTATAAATATATATTTTATTATAAATTTAAGATATATTTATTAAATATTTTTAATAATTAATATTAAAAATGAATATATTAAAAATTAAATATATTAAAAATTATATTATTTTATGCTTATCAACATGTCAAAATTCTTGTTTTCATATTAAAAATCAAAATATTTGATATTAACAGCCAATTAAATATTTTATAAATAAATTCAATTTTTATAATTAATTTTTTAATCAAAATGATGTCAGTTATAAATTAAAACTGCTTCATAGTAGCACCCAATAATTTTAGATACCTATTAAGTCAATTGTGTTTGACTTAATTATATTTGTTCATTTTAACAAACAGATAAATATTTAGTTAAAATTCAACATTAATATCAGATAATAAAACATATTAAAGAAAAATATAAAAGACAAATTTAAGTAGAAAAATAAAAAAAAAACAAAAAATAGAAAAAGTTTAAAAAGCTAACTCTAATTAATAATAGTTTACTACTGTCTTCATACAAAATAGATAAATTCATATTTCACAAAAATTAAAAAAATTAATTTTTTTATTAAAAATATTAATTTACATATATTTTTTATTATATTATTATTTTAGTATGATATATTTAATAAATAATATTAAATTAAAATATTATAAAAATTTAATATGCCAATTAATTTATTAAAATAATAAGTGAACTATAATTTAAAACAAACAAAAAAAAAATAAAACTATCTATTGGAGACAGAAAATATTAATTACTGAGCAATTGCATGGTAAAATCATCGTTCCAACTAGAATTTTCTTATTGGAATAATAAACTAATTAAAAATAGATATATTTTAATTTTTTTATTATTATTGTATTTTATTAAATATTTATCATAAAACTGTATCTTAATATGTGTACATATTTATTATTTACTAATTGAGAAGACAAGTATATGTTATTTTTTTAATTGAGAAGTCAAGTTTAGGAATAGTAACAGATATATTTTTAGGTACTCTGTTCATCTCGATTTATTTAAATAGGGTATAAATAATTTATAAGCAAATTTAGATGAGCAGAAATAGTATTTTTATCATCTATAAAAAGTTCGAATCAGATTTGAATTTAGACTCTTAGATATTCATTATTTGAACTCAATTATATATTAATTATATTTTAGTAAAATTTTAATTATATATTTATTATATTTTATTTTAATTATAAAATTATGTGGTATAAAATTATTTTTAATAAAATTATGTTAATATTAAATTTTTATTTATAATTATTTAATTAAAAATTTATAATTTGTATTTTAAATTTTATAATATTTTTATATTTTTATATTTAAATAGATAATTAAATAAATTTAAATAGCAAATAAATAATATTAAAAAGACTTAGAACAAATCGAATTTAAACGAATTTGAATAATTTAAATATTAAATATATTTTGATTTAAATAAAGCAATTTTCATAGATATCATGCTCGATCAAGTATATGTCCTTCACGTAAATAGTAAAATGTCTTTAATTTTCTCATTGAAACAGGTTGTCATTATCATAATAATGATTGTTGAACGGTCAGACTCATCTCCAACTGATAGTTTTCTTAACTTGCAGTTAATTTCAACTTCATAGCATGCAAGAGATGAAATACAAAGCATAGCTTATAAGAAATAAACATCTCAAGCACAAGAAAATGTGAACAAATAAGCTTGGAATTTTATCATAACAGTAGATAAGCTTAGTGTCTTTTCTTCAATCCTCAGTGAACTTTCTTACAAAAACAAAGCAATTAAGGAATTGCCTCCCAAGAAATTAACACTTGCTAAAATATATATATTTATGAGTAAAATAAGATTACAGGAAACCAGAGGCTTTCCATATTCACATTCTAAAACTATGAAACTTGCACATGGACTCGATTAGCTTCATCTCAACGTGCTTCCGGCGAACCCGAGACTTGCTTCACTTGCATGCAGCATGAAGAGCATGAACATCAAACATTGGCTAGCTTATATACATAAACGAAGCTTATCCGCAAGTCAATTTCACAACCTGAGGGGCTTTCAACCAGAAGGTGTGCTGTATATTTGTACATCTTCACCTTGTAAAAGCCTAACAAATGATGCTGTTGTTGATGGTGGCTATGAGGCTAATTTACTAAAAAAATAATATACTGAAGCTACTGTGTTGCTGGAGTGTAATAAAATAAATCAGAAACCTTTATTTCATTTGCACCACCAATGTGCTGGAGAATCATCAGCTGCAAAAGGCCTCCACAGCTAATTTTTTCATGACATTTGGACATGGATCTCCACCGAACATTTCGGGTGCTACTGTTACTGAACACCAGTTCTGCCCAACGCAAAGCTGCAAGAATAAAATCATGCATCAGTTTTCATGAAGGAGTGATGCAAGAAAAATGTTTCCAATATTAAACACAAATAAATGTGACTGAAGTGCAGTTTGACCAATAAATGTGACTTCTAATGCTCATATTTTCAAAATTTATCCTGGTATTAGATGATATTATAAACTAATTACGGATGATCAACTAGGCGATGCCAAGCCAAGTTCAGAACATGATTGGTATATTCTGTAGAAGCCTTAAGGCATCAGTTTCGATTTTCTAGTAAAGACACTGGTAGGAAATAAGAAACCTTTTCCTCAAAGTTGGTGAAATGACAAGGGTGTTCTACCAGCAAAAGAACAACCTTGTCCTTATTGCTGAATTGCAATAAAAAATGATTATCCTACTGCATGAAAGAAGGTAAATGGAAAGAGCAAGACTAAACATACCCTGTTAAAAGCATCATAAGAGTGGAAGGCATGACAGCTTCCCTCACGGTAACCTCCGCAAGCCCCTTCTGGTGTCCCGAAGCTAGCAAACTTAATTGATGAGATTTTCTGCCCAGGGCCACACTGCAAATGAGCTTTAGGCCTCAAGGGCTTATTGACTTTACCAGAAGCTTGCATCATGTAGTTCATTAAAGTTGGCTGCCACTCATAAATATCAGCACATACACTGTCTACTTCTCTTCTAACCAAAGAAATCCCATTCGGATCTCCACCCCATTCTTCAAACACAACCAACAAGTTCCCTGTTGGGTTTAGCCATGAACGAGGGACATGATACCTGAAAAATAATAAATCAATGGTTAGTTGTTCAATAATTTCACATGTACAAATGACTCCAAAAGGCAAACTTGTTTTTTTCTTTACCATCTCTGAGAAGCCTCCCCACAGTTGGTTAAGCATTTCTTCTCATTATATGTTCCAGCATAATTACAGAAACCACAAGAACCAGTTGCTTTATATGCAGGCCAGTGACGTCCAACACTCTGTCCATTTATCCATACTTGACCTTTACCCATGCTACCCATATCCAAAGCCAATGGAGAATTTCCAGCTGGAGCATTGAAAGTGGTCTGGAAATGTGATACAAGAATGTTAGTTATAGACTTGGAAGCTCTGGTAAATGGTGCTTAAAAAAAAGTGTTTGGAGACTGCTTTAGTTTCAATGATTAAAATTCATTCACAAATCTGTTTTCTCTAAAGAAAAAGGAGGTTATTGGAGCCATAGCCCACCAGCTGTCACGGGGGGATAATGTGGATCTTTTCAGTTAAAAAGAAAAATTATGCTATAGTTTTTGGAGGAGAAAGAAAAAATGATTGCGTGTTCTGAAAAATTGCAACACCAATTGAAACCTATTAAAGTTGAGTTTTAGATACTCACTTTATACCACATAAGTGGCTGTCTTCGAGACACAAATGACCCCTGTGTCCACTCGACTGATGAACTCCCAGTAAGTGAATGAAGACTCAATGCTTCTCCATTAAGACCAATCTGATGGCAGCAGGTAAATCAATGAGTCCCCTGGATACTATGCATCAAGCGAAAATATGATAAGTATTTAAAGAAGAACCTTGTAGGACCACTTCTGCCAAGACAGGTCCCTCCTTCCTTCATTAAGACCATTCAATGACACTGGGCCAAGGATACCAGCATTCCATGTCTCAAAGTGTGGACCAACATTCTACACCAACATCAAAAGCAGCACAAAGAAAAATGCAGGGTTAAGTTAAAACTACTTTGGACACTACTCATAGACCAACAAATTTGCATGTACAATCACAAGAGAGAGAGAGAGAGAGAGCAAACCGGGAGACCAACAGCAATACTGAGAAGAGAAATTTTGTTGAAACCAGCTCTCATTTTGACACCTTGACTAAAAGTCAATTTTGGGGATTCTAGACTTCCATATGCAGTCCCTGCTCAAGATTAAGAAAATTGATCCCATTGGTCAGGAAATTTCAATTCATCTAACTACAAACAAAATGCTGAGTCAAAAAAGTTAGTTTAGATAGTGCAAGAAGGCAACACCAAGGAATATTAGCATATAAACTTCTCTTAGTTCTCTAAGTGCACCTTCAAATTTAAAAGCCATGTAAATTACTTGACCATGTTCCATTTTAGAAGAAGGCTTATTGGATAGCTGAGAGGGCCTAACATTAAAAAATTATAAATTCTATTAAAGTAGAATGACCAAAACATTCTAAATTAGTTCGTCGCTACTGCATAATTCTGGAACAAGTTTTGTGATCAATTTGAGCTTTTTCCTTTTCATATTTATGATAACAGGATACAGATAATACATGCCGTAAAACAAAAATAGCACCTGACAATTCACCATTGACAAAAATATGTAAAGCATGGCCAGCTGATAGAACAGTAAGAACTGGATACTTTCCACTCTTCAGAAAGCCTTCATTAGGATTGATATGAACACTGCAGATGGAAAAGAGCATGTGAGAAGGATGAGAATCTACAAAGTGGGAACAATGACTACCAAGAGCTTGTGAGCTTAACACCAAAGAGCAAACTGAACAGAAAAGGCAAATCTTGCTTGGTTATAATACTCACTCTGTTGTATACCACAAATAGTCCGACACATCTCTAGTTGTATTTATTTGTTCCAGCAACCCAACCATTGTGAATGTATGGTCACCTTCTGAGGATGCATCTTCACTGTATGCCTGCCAAGAGAACCCTCCATGCATAGGAACAGGAGTCATTTTCATTCGTGCACTTTGTGCACCAATCTGTGCAGGGACTTTAGTTTAGCAAAACCAAAAAAATCACATATGTTTGAACAACAAACTTTCTAGAACTTTTAGGGTATAATTCTGACCCTTGCAGTGTTGTAAACAGTGTTCTTGCAGTCTGTAAGAATGCTAATAGACCATGGAGGTAAATTATAATGCATGTTCCCAAAAGCCACTTTCGCAAATGATCTCTGATTGTAATTTGCAAGGAATGCAGCACAAGCTCCAGAGCTTGATTTAAATACACGAGCCTGTATATAAATGATAAAAGAAAGGAGTAAAATTTAGGTGCATAACCTTTAAAAATTAAGCATATTTCATTATCATACAAGAGTATTTGACCTCTTGATAATTTCCAAGTGGCATCACAGTTGGATTCCCAGACACTAAAGCTGGTTCACACAACTTGATTGCTCTGTGCAAATCCTTTAAATGGCCCCATTTAGGTTGTCTCAGAAGTCCTGCATAAAGAAATGTAATATAATCCTTCATGTCAATGCAAAACAAATCAACCATCTACATATCAGGTCATGACTATTAAAAAAAGAGTCTACAGTAATATTAAGGAGGAAAATAATGGAAAAGCTTTAAAAGCTTGTTTAATAATGACAACAGTTTACCTTTTAAAGAAATAACAATAATAATATTATCATTCCTTATCCATAATATGTATCAATCGTAAATTTATTGTTTGACTCAGATTACCCACCATACAGTGGGATACATGCAAATGGACGGAGTGTAATCAGTTAAAACGCTAAACTGTAATCAAACTAGTAAAATCTTGACAGAAGGGAAAATGACTTCAACGACCAAAAGTTCACAGGGAAAAAACTTCAAAAAGGCTGATAGCCAATCATCATCAGCATGACCTTTAGCTTAGAGTCTCAAGCATTTCTCCATCACGGATCAAATGATGGGACTTGATAGTCATTTTAATTGCCCCAATTTACCAATACAGACCATGTTAGGATAAACAAGGACACAGCCATTGGCTAAGCAGAAACAGAACTAAGCCCTTGCTTCATTGTGAAGTGCCAGCAGCACCCATTTCACAGATGGGGAATATGGTTGTTAATGACAATCTAGCTATCATTGCCTACCTTCTATGAATTAACTATGAATTCCTACTTCTAACCATGCGCCAAAGAGTAGTACATAAGGACATAATTCGTGCATACCATATTCATCAAGAGGAGCATCGTAATCATAACTTGTAGCAATGAAAGGACCACCAGCTGTTCGCCCAAAATTTGTTCCGCCATGATACTAAATTACAAAAAAAATTATATAAGGCTTGGAAAAACTAATCCATGAAGCAGCTTCTTTGATGAATTATAGAAACTATTAAATTACCATATAGTAATTTATGAATGATCCTCCTTTCTGTATAAACCTTGCAACTGAAAAGGCCAAATCTTCAGCTGGTCTGTAAGGAACTGCGCCACCAAATTCAGTAAACCTGCAGAAGGGAAAATTAATAAGCTACTGTAGTTTACTAGAAAACCGTATTTCTTGTATGAATGATGGATATACAGAAATGATGTCAAGGCAAGAAGCATTCTTTTTACCAGCCAGTCCAGGCTTCAGTCCACATCTTGGGTTTGTAAGGCTTGTTTGGAGAGAAATAGTCGCAGTAGAAACCATTACAGGTGTTAATCTATTGACACAACATGGAAAATAAAAGATTAAGAGCCGCTCAGAGTGAAGTTGAAAAAGCAACTTGGTAAAACAAGTCAATGATGAGACCATATGATTCCAAAGAATGGATTAGAAATATATTACTTCTCGTGTATCTCCAAGAGAAGAAAAGCAACTAAAACCACGAAGTTGAAATTGGTAGTTATTATAATTAAAGAAGACAGGATCATCAGTTCTATCATTGCAAAAACTTCGAAGCCAAAAAGAGAAAAAAAAAAAAAAATTGCAACAGATAGGACTGAGGAGGATAGCTACACCAGCCATGTGCTATGAAGAATAATAATTCATTTGCTCCATGACCCAACAAAAAGTGGTAGCAAACGGTTAACCAGCAACCCCACTAAAGAAATAAGGGACACATAACATGAGGACCATAAAGAGTTAGATATGAACATGAGAAGAAAAAGTAAAAAAGATGATGCTCAAGCTAAGGACTCACAACAGGATCTGGGGCATCATCTTGCTTGCACATGACCCATGGGACGCCAGTACCAAGACCTACAGCCATTTTTGCTGCCCATTTGGAGTAAGCATGACCAGGTGCACCAAGTTCATACTCCATGGGTCCATATTCATTTTCAATCTGTCAGACAATGATGGAGAAAGAAAGGCACTTCCTTTTTAACAAACTTAAATAGATGAAAATATCAAGAAAACATGTGTTTAAATTCGATGGAAAAAATAATACAACTGAATAGTGAATTTTAAGGAAAAACCAATAAGATGGGAGTACCTGGGATAAAATTATCGGACCACCTTGAGACTCAAATAACCTTTCTGCTTTCATCATGTTGACAATCTTTGTAGTGAATTTTTGCATTTCAGCCTTCATTGTAGAGATTTAAAATCCAAATTACTTAAAAAGAATACATCAAATCAATATGATGGGGAATTTTTTTTTTCAAAATATATATATATACATGCAAAGTGAATCATCAAATGCTCCTTGCCTTGAAAGGGCCATTATCTGATCTGAAATTGATTCCTGGAATGTACTTGAGCCAAACTGGGAAACCCCTGAAAATTAGAACAGAATATTTAGCAAAATTCACCAAACTTCGTATCTAATAGAACTTTTTTTTCTGTTTTCAGTAAGTTAGTATTTAAGTGTTGCTGTTTTACCCAAAGTTCCACTCAGCACAGACATAAGGTCCAATCCTGAGATGAACATAAAGACCCGCTTGCTTCACTAACTTGATGAACTTGACCAGATCATAGTTCCCCTCGAAATAATACTATAGCAGCCAATCAAATAAAAAAGTTAGAAAGACTTCTCCAGGAAGTGAAAACATTGAAATAAAAATTATAATAAAGTTTTCAACTTTTAATTACTTTTCCAGGTGAAGGTTCATGGCCATTCCAAAAAACATAAGTCTGAATCACATCCAATCCTCCTTCCTTTGCCTTCTGCATAAGATCTGGCCATATCTGCCATAGCCCCAATAAAATCCCATTAATTAACGGCCAACAATAAACCCAAAAGTAGAAATATAGGAATATATATAGAGAGAGAGAGAGAGGTAACCATTTGAAAAGAAGCTTAAAGAGGACTTGGGAAAGAAAGAGAGAAAAAATAATGAAAGAAAAGAAAACCATGAAGCACATTTGGGAAAATACCTCAGGAGAGCTTCTTGGATAGTGAATGGATCCAGAAATGAGGATCCTTCTTTGGCCATTAATGGTGATAGCCTTAGAATCATAAGAAACAGAACCATTAACAGAAAAAACCAATACGCCCACCAAGAAAAACAAAACTGCTAACACATTTCTGCACATTGCAGGCTTATTCATGGCCATGACCATGACCCTAATGACCCTCCAAAGCAAACCCCTTTCTCTCTGTCACACTTTATTCTATGCTTCTTTATATAGAGAGAGAAAAACTTTAGCTATATAGCAAAGCACATAGCCACATAGAAAGAAAATTAGAGAGCCAAACAAATTAGAAAACAGCTGGTTTTGTATTTTCTTTGTCTAAAGAACCTAACTTTTCTTAATTTGAGATATAAGGCAATGGAGAAAGAGAAAGTTTCCAGCTTTAACTAGTTTTTTACTAGTAAACAGAAACATGTGTGGGATTGTTAATGGCTTATGGCAATAAAAATGAAGATGCTTTGCAGCTGCTTTTAAACGCTCTCCTCTCAAGGGTTTTGATAGAGAAAAATGGGACCCACTTTGAATGGCTTTGGGACCTACATTTTTGGCCTCACTCCACTCTATGCTGATTCAGAGCTACGCTTAAGCTTCATCCAATGAATTTTATATTTATTTTTTTACATTTTTTTCCTTTTTTTTTTCCTTTTTGTTACTATATTTGATTTTATAAAAAGAAATTAAAATAAAAATAAAAAATTGCTATAAATATTAAAGGTCTGTTTGGCTGGTTGTAAAAAAGATCCTTCTTTGGGCTTTAAAAACACAAAGATTCGTTGGTATACAATCCCAATACGGTCGGTTCTTACTTTATTTATTTATTAAGGGTAATAGCCAATGTGAGTTTTGTTTCAACAAGCATATACATAAGATATTCACGCGCTAATGTAGCGCGTGAAAAATAAAACCAAAGCAATGTGAACCTTTAAAAATTGCTTACAATAGTGATGTATTTATTTTTCACTATGCATTCATTTCTTTCATATTCTATGGAGTAAAAAAGATAAGATAAAAGTTTACAATTAAAGATAAAACTTTTTTTTCTCAATCTTTAATTATTTATTATTAATTATATTTAATGATTTCTCTAAAGTATTTATTAATATATTTTTTTAAATTGTAATAAAAAAAATTTTAGGATTTGTACTATTAGCCAATATATGTAAAGCATGCAGGGCTTTAAAAAAATGATTGTATTATATGAAATGATTGAAAAATAATTCCTTGAAAGAAAATTGCAAATTTTATAATAAATTATTATAAATTGCAAATTTTGTTTTAATTCTTGACATTTTAGATTATATATTTTTAATTAATATAAATATACAGATAATATATTAATTTTTGAATTGTTGTGCTATAAAATATTTTACTTTGTCAAATTAAATTTAACTATTAAAAATTATAGAACTAATTTTAAAAATTTAAGTTTGTCTCTAATAATTTTGTCTAAAATTTTACATTATGAAGAAAGTTTCCTAAAAAAAATAAATATTTTTTAGAAGATAATAATTAAAATTAAATACAATTATTTAAAGATATTTCTTGATATTTTCTTAGTGAAATTTGTATATATTCCAACAAAGATTTTTCTTATAAAAGTAAAAAAAAAATTGTGTATTAAGATTTATAGTACTCAAATCAAATTTTGGAAGTGTATTACACTTTAGCGTGTGAAGAGTCAATTTTTTTTTTCCAATAATTTGGGTAAATTTGGTTAGATTTTTACACTATATTACATTTATAACCAATAGTGAAATTAGTTTCTCTATTTTTGTGGACTGTCCACAAGATTTTTACGAGATGTGGACTTTGGTAATTCTATTCTGTTAATTATTCTATCTAATTTGAAAAGCTAATAATTAAATTAGACATGCCCATGTTTTCCCCCACTTTAAGCGAAGAAAATTATCAAAATTAGTGACCCAATCATGCTTGGAACACATAAAACAAGTGTGAAATTGATTTCACCTTTGTTGAATTTAGGGTTTACTTTCCAAAACTATAGTGGAAATAGAAAATTAATTATTATTTTCGTCTTAAATTAATAATTATTTTTTTAATTTATCTTAAATTATAATTCGCTTATCATTTTATTAAATTAATTAATCTGTTAAATTTTGATAATATTACTATTTATATTACTTATTAAAAATATTTAATGAATATATTAAAATAAAAGTATGATAATAAAAATAAAAATAAATTTATATTTTTTAAAAAATATATATATTTTTAATTATTATGAAATATAAATTGTATTTATCAATTTATGATGGAGAGTAATAATGTATTCTAATTATCTTAATCATTTAACTATTTTATAATGACGTTGACATCATATTTTTTAAATTCCCAATTAATAAATTATCCACGAATTGATTGTTGAGTTAATTATTTGCATAATGCCAATTACTTCTAATCAATTGTAATTTACATCACACATGTTTAGTCCTTGTACTTCCATCAATTCAGCAATGGTAATTGTCGCTATTTATAAATATATTTAATTATTTAAAAAATTCTTTCTTTTTACAAATATTCCAAATCAATTTCCAAATTCCAATGAATTAAAATCATTATTATAAGCAATTAAATAAGAGTAGTACAATAACTGGGTACTTTAATTTACTCTCAATGGGATTCTCAGTTTTACAGTCTCTCGAATAAAAAAAAATTACAATCAATAAATCCCTCGTAAGAAAAATAAAATAAAAAGCTGATCAAGGTGGCTCCTAATTATTTAGAATTTTGTAATATTGAAAATTTAATTTTTACAAATGCAAATTAATTAATCTTGCCTGTAATGAAATATAAAATCTCCTAAATGAAAATCCTAAACTTTTATTATAAAAGTTTCTAATTTAAAAATCTACATAAAGTTCAATGAAACCAATGTTTTATTTGGTTATTAATTTGTATAAAAGAAATTAAATTTACTTTAATAAAAAAAATGAGCAAAAAAGAAAATAAAATAAATTCAATATGTTTAATAACCCTAATTAAATAATGAAAAAAATGAAAATTTTCTCTCTCTCTCTTATTTTCTCTCCTTTTCCACCAAATAAGTGAGAAATTATTTTGGTAATTTAAGGAGAATTATTTTCCTAGTGAAATTATATTTTTCTTCTCAATTAAATTTCTAAACAATAGAAATTAAGGTAATCTTATTTTATTTATTTTCTTTTATCTTCAATTCCATAAAAATAAATAATAAATAATTGTCAATCGTTTTTACTTTTTAGAGGTGGAATTTCATATTAGATTAATAATTCAGTAGTTAAATACTTATTTTTTATATAGCAAAACATGTTTAAATATAATAAGAAAACTATAAAAGTGATGAATGTTAAGTTAATTATAATAATAATAATAATTTTGTGTGAATTGTAATTATAGATTGAACTATAAATACAGCGAATTGTAAGATTATTTAAATTATGGGGTGCTATTTAATTAAACTGTTATTAAAGGAAGGAAAAATGTACAATAGCATCTCATAATTTAGAAATGGTTATTTTATAATTAATATTATGATTGCAAATTAACATTGAAGCTAAGATTATCTATACATTGCTCTTAATTTCCCCCAGTTTGATTGCTACTTGCTTTTTAACTATAGGCAAAATTTATGCACTCTGTCTTTTCTAATCTACTCAATCAACACAACAACAACAACAACAACAACAACAACAACAATAATAATAATAATAATAATAATAAATGTAAATGCAAATGTGTATATATATATATGCAAAAATTTAATTTAGAAGGTGGGTGTAATGAGTATTAAAACTAGATAGCTTGCAAAAATAACAAAACTAATTAGAATCATTTCGTTTTTTTTTTTTCGTTTGAAATGATACTAATTTTTTTATTCAATTTGATGAGAAGTAAATACATATAATATATATTAATTGTTCTATGCTAAGATTTCTTAATTTTTATTTTTTACAAAAAAATAAAATAAATTTTATGAAGGTTTAAATTCTAACTATTTTTTAATTTATTAATAACATTTTCGTATGTTCACAATATAAGGCTAAAAGTTGTGATTATCACTTGCTTAAAAACAATGAAAATACATTTATATATCAGTGAAATTCACATAAATTCACTATATCATATATAAATGTAAAAATAAAATAATAATTAACAAACTTACAATGCAAAATATATCATGTTAAATATGAGGTATTGACTATTGATTTTTAAATGAATATGAGAAATTGATATTATGAAACAAATATGAAAATAAATTTATTTTTACAGCTAATGGGATACATTGATTCTGTAAGATGAATATGAATTATATGAGAAAAATTATAATCTTATGCACATGTATAAGCAGTGGCGGAATTAGCATCGGATTGAGGGGACAACTGGTGGTCGGTCGTTTTTTATTAGCGCCGCTGATCAGTCAATGTCTGTGCTGCTCAACGTCTCTCCTTTGATCTGGATCTATCTCTTTTCTTTTGCTCAACGAGCCTCCTTTTATCTGCAAAACCTATCTAAGGAAGGGCCGCAATCAACGGCGAACCACCAACAAACCAACGGTAAAACTTGTTCATACGTGTAGGTGGGCATCAACGAGGGGGAATCATTTGCCCTCACTCGACCTCACATGCTTCCGCTATTGTTTATTTATAAGTAGAAACAAACTTATACTATAAAAGGATTTAATTTATTTATTAAGATATAAAAAATTGATAAAAATAACAATTTTCAATTTCATTTATATTACGAATTAGATTTTTCTATCAAGATGAAAAAAATAAAGAAAATAATAATTTTTAATTAAAGATGATTCTAACTATATATAACCACCAAATCAATAATAAAAAAATTTACGTTTTATATAAAAAATCATATTTTTTTATGACTTTAAATTATAATATGAACATATATTATAGATAATGCATGTTTCATTTTTGCCATGATAAAGAAAATGAAGAACCTTTCACTTTCAGGAATAATCAAGAAAGAATAGATGGTTTACTTAACGGAAAGAGCAAATAAAAAGAAAAACAATTTATAATAAAATAAAAATTGCAAAAGCAAATATAAAATGGCTTATTTTTATTTTATTAATTGTCATTATTAATTAGTAATTACCAACTTTTGTTATAACTTCTACGAATTAAGCAAACAAAAATAAAATAAATAAATAAAACCCATAGCTCATTCACTCACTTAACTATGCATGCATGATAATCAACACCTAACCCTTTCCACAATTTTCAAATTTTTTTTAACAAATAATCAAATCAAAACAACAACAACAACAACAACAACAACAACAATAATAATAATAATAATAATAATAAAGTAATAATAATTTCTTAATATTGTACCAAATTAAAATTTATTAATTATGAAAGTCTCCAAATTAGAAAGCCTATTCCGTCCTCATCATATACCAAATATTCGGTTGGTATATATTTGATGGGGATATCTTTGACAATAACTATAATTTTAACTAATTAATTGAATGGAGATGCTAATTTTTTACACATGAAATTAAATCTAAATTTGTATAATATGAAAAAGTTAAACATATAAATTCTGTATTTTCATAAATAATTGCATAATTTTTTTTTTCATGCTTTGAATGTGTGGATGCATGCTAGGATTGGTCAACCATGTTAGAGGAATCAAAAGATTACAATAATTAATATATAATAAGGAATTCCGGATCACGCATGGTTTTGCAAAAACTTTTAATTAATAAAATAAAATAAAATATTTCAAATTAATTTGGAATTTTATTTAATGCAAATATTATTATGCATAAGTAATATAATATTTCAAAAATTTAATATACAAAAATTTTAACGCATGCTGTAATTTTTGAATGTTACAATAAAAATAATAAAGGAGAAATTGATTTTGTATCTATTCAGAAAAGATGTGTTTACCGTTAAATTATATCTCAATGTATAATAACCTAACTATATATTAAATGAACTTAATTTAGAGAAATACATTGGTTAGTTTAAAGCAACAAATGGATAAATATCATATGTAATTGAAAAAAATAAAAAAGAAGAAGAAGAAGAAGAAAGAAAGAAAAGGTGATGAAAAGAGAAAACAAATCTTGCAAGGAAGAGGCTACATAAATAACAATCATTATCATAATTAAATAATAGCCTTTTCATGACTCTAACTAACCAACTTATTTATGCATTGGTACTTGGAAGATATCTTCTTTTTGCATAAAAATGGGAAGCAAAGTTAATTTATACCTAACTTCACAAGCACTATATAGTCTTAAAAACATAATGATATATATTTGATGTCACTCTACGAATACATTATAAAATCATACGGCAAGTTCTTACGTTAAAATTTTAAAATTTATTTTAGTGAATTTTATCAAAATAAATTTAATAAGTATAAAATATTTAATTACCCTTTATAAAATTATAAATAAGACTTTAAGTCCATAAATAATAATTTAATTTGATATTAACATGTAATAGACCTATAATGAAGTTGAATATGTATATAAACTTGAATTTTATTTCACCCGGTTATAATAAAAAATAATATAAATAGGATGGTAATAAATTATGATTGATCGAGTGCAGTGGCCGAATCAGAATTCAAGTGAAGGGGAGTAAAATTTCTAAGTAAAAAAATTTACAGATGAATTAATAATCAATTTTATTTTTATATTAAAAAATTAATAAAAATATTTGGTATTAATATTTATACTTAATTTTATTTATGTATTAAATATTCAAATATTAAAATTTTTATGATTTTTATTTAAATATTTAAATTTTATTTTAAAAAATTATACAATATATATTATTTTTAAAATAATATTTTTATATTTTTTGAGATATTTTAAAAAATATGTTTAAACTAATTTTTTAATAAATTTATATGATAATTTTTTTTATAAAATAGTTAACCTAATCATAAATCTCCTAAACCCATTTTATAATCAAAATATAAACTGATTAACCTAATCACAAAATCTCAAATTCTCAATTTATATCACGATCAAATTTTAAAATAATTAATCTAATTATCAAAATAATAAACTAAAATTTGTTAATTAAATTTTAAATTAAACAATAATTATAAGAGTCAATAACATTATCAAAATAATAAATTCTAATTTAATTCTAAAATTTTAAAATAATTAATATTTAAAAATTAATTTAAAAAAATTATATATATATATATATTTTAAAACAAAGTTTGATTATTATGTTATATTATCATAAATGAATAGCAGAGAAGAACAACAAAATTTGCTTATTATATTATCATAAATGAATGGCAGAAAAAGAACAATCCCAAAATGGCATCAAATTTCTCCACTATTAGTAAAGACGCCGAACCTTGACATAGTATAATAATATATATGTATATGTATGGTGGAACAAGGGGGGGGGGGGGGGCATGGATGAGATCTTGGATTCCATCCAGACAATAATTTCCCAATAATAATAATAATAACAAGTTGTTTAAATTTTTTTAAATGGTTAATCTTCCCGCCACATAATTAGTATTTGACCTTTTATGCGATCAGCTTTCATTGTTTGGAGTTGCGTGAAGTATTTATAAAATATAGCAGTCTGAACATTGTGCTTTTTTTTTTTCTTCTAAAATTTGGATTTAGTTTCTTCCTCAAGTCCACCAACCATCTCCCCCGAGCGTGTAATTTGAAAACTCAAAACCATTACTACTATAAACTATCATGTAATATAATAAACTGTGGATAATTTCACGTCTAAAAAATATAAAAATACTAAATTAATATAAAAAATAATTATTTATCCTTAACAATTAGCTTTTAGGATTGATACCCTCAAATCTATATTAACAAAAAAACATAATATGAAAATTTAATATGGTATCAAAATAAGTATCCTTACCTGATGGTCCAGACAATAAACATTTAAATGTAGGACTATAGTCCTAGATAGCCCGAATAGTAATTACCGTATACTTGTCAAGTGCCAACTAAGTAGTTGATATTTAAGGGGGAAGTGACAAATAACTCTATAATATGATGAAGTGCGGGTGATCCCACATTTAAAAAATATAAGAACATTACAAAGTTAACATAGAAAATGAGTTATCTATCTATAACAACTAGCTTTTGGAGTTAACACTTCAAAATCTATATTAATAAGAAAAACATAATATGAAAATTTAACATGTTATCAGAGCAGATACTTTTATCTGATGATCTGGATAGTAACCATTTAAATGTAGGACTATGGTCCTAGACAGCTAGAACAGTAACAACCGTGTACTTATCAAGAACGTACTGACTGAGTAGTTGACACTTCAGGGGAAAATAATGAATTATCCTATAATATGATAAAGTATGGGTGATCTCATATCTAAAAATATATAAGAATATTACCAAGTTAATATAAAAATAGGTTCTCCATCCTTAACAGTTAGCTTTTAGGGTTGACACTCCCAAATCTATATTAACAAGGAAAACATAATATGAAAATTTAATAACTACCTTTTTTCTTTTTCAAAACTTTAAATTAATTGTGCTTCTTGGCTATTTTTATATTGTACTTGTTATAATCAATTATTTTTATTTGTTACAAATATTTATAAAACAATTTGAATAACTTAAATACATTATTCAAAATATACTAATATTCTATTGCACAAATAATTAAAGTATTAAATACTTATTTTACATATAATTAATAGGACAACCCTTAAATGTAGGACTGTGGTCCTAAATAGCCTGGGGCAGTAAATTATTATGTACTTATCAAGTGCCAATTAAATGTTGACACGCGAGGAGGGAGTGATGAACAATCATATAATATGATAAAGTGTGTGTAATCACACATCTAAAAAATATAAGAACATTACTAAGTTAATATAAAAATGAGTTATCAATCCCTAATAACTAGCTTTTAGGGTTGATATTCTCAAACCTATATTAATAAATAAAATATAATATGAAAATTTAACGTGATATCAGAGCATGTACTCTTACCTAATGGTCTGGATAATAACCATTTAAATAAAGGATTATAGTCTAGGGTAGTCGGAGCAGTGTTCACCGTGTACTTGCCAAGTGTTAACTGAGTAGTTGACACCTGAGAAGAGAGTGATGAACTACCTTATAATATAATAAAGTGTGAGTAATCTCACATCTAAAAAATATAAGAATATTAACAAGGTAATATATAAATAGATTTTCTATCCCTAACAGTTAGCTTTTAGTTTGACACTCTCAAATCTATATTAACAAGAAAAACATAATATGAAAATTTAACAACTACCATTTATCCTTTTCAAAACTTTAAATTAAATGTGCTTTTTGGTTTTTTTTTACTTTTTATAATCAATTATTTTTTGTTTTTTACATATACTTATAAAACAATTTGAATAGCTTAATTAAATACATAATTCAAAATGTACTAATATACCATTGCACTAATAATTAAAGTATTAAATACTTATTTTATGTATAATTAAGAGGTTAAACACTAGTATCATAGAATCTATCATAAATTCGAGAAATTTTCCCTACTAAAACCATATACTTAATTTTATTCCTTAACATTTTAAATGTGTTTCTTTTAATATGATAAAAAAAGTTATCGCCTTCAAACACAAAATAAAGTAAAAAGTCTCGCTTTCAAACAAAAAAAAAATAAAATAAAAAAATTGTGGCTAATATAGTGCACGAACTTGTAAGAGCACGTGTGGCGCCGTAAAAGAGGTTCACGGGCTGGTTGCTAAAAAAAATGGTAAGTTTGAAAATGTTATAAAACTGCGACGTTTCAATTATTGGGTCCATAAAAAAGAAAACCACCACCCCGCTCCCAAGCTGCAGTGGACATCACTCTACTCTTAAAAAAAGAGATGAAATTGTAAGATAATTTAGGTTAATTTTTTTTTTTTTTCAACATAAATAAGATAAATGGTAAAGCCAGCGTTCGATGATTTCTAATGATGGGAAAAATAATGCTAAACCATCTATTACTAAATTAATTATGATTTATAATTAAATAATATTAAAAGTAACATTATATCAGAATAAATAAAAATAAATAAAGTTATATAAAATATATATTTGAAATAATAATTAAATAATACTAAAAATAAAATGTAGGATATCTTAATCCCAAGCTAAACTCTCCTTTTTTTTACAATTATTTCAATATTTTTTTAAATAAATCAATCTATTTAATTCTTCGTAATAAATAATTTTAAATATAGAGAAATTTTCAAATTTTCAATTATTCTTATAAAATCTTTATTATAGATAAAATTTTCTTTCATATTGGTTTTTACCCTTGTACTATAATGATTAATTATTTGCAATATTTTAATAATATACATTAGAATTGAAAAATATTTTTTATTATTTAATAGTATGCATGCAAAAGTCAAATTTCTTTTTTTTTTCTTTTTGTCTAAAATGCTATAATTTTACTAACGATTGAAATTTTGTTGAAAATAGTATCAATTTCTTGTTGGTCTTAGTCTTGAATTCCCACTATATTTTCCTTTCAAAGGTCAATGATAAAAACAACAATTTATTTACTATTTAAAAAAAATCACCAACTCCACTAATTGAAGTAATTATTTTTCATTCAATACAAAAAAAAATTCTTTAATTAATAATTAAAAAGAGGTCCCCAATTTGTTGCAAAATTCAATTCAGCCCATCTAAACTAAAATGGTAGCCGCGAGCTTCTATCTAAGAGAGGTAGACCCCACTTTATCATCAGCACCGGCATAGATAGACTTTTCTTATAAATAACACCATGATCAAAGCCAGCTCATTAAACTATCATAAGCCACCACTCATTTTTAAAAATCCCATTTTATTTTTATTTGCTTTAGAAATTTTATATTCCACTCTTATTTGATTTGTATTAGATTAACATGATGTGCATGTGACCATTTAAAAAAAAATGTCAATAATTAGTATTACAAATTATTTTTTATAGATAATATATTCATCTTAAATTTAATTTTAACAAAATAAAATATATATTATTTTTCTCAAAATTGTAATATATATATATATTATGCGATTTCAGCAATTTAAAGTCGAATTTAAATATGAAATCTTTTATTATTTATATATATGATCAAAAGTTTAATGTTGTATAATAAATAAATTTATCAATGAATTTCATGTTCAAAATTAGACCACCTTATATTGAGATTTGAGAGGCTTAACATGTGAAGTTATATACATAATCAATTCATCTAATAATTTTAGAAAGTGGGAGTAGTGGATAAGACAAGGGGGGAATAATATTCAAATAAAATGAAAAATAAAAACATTATATAATTTAGCATAGTAATTTATAATTTGAGAAATATATTTTTTCTATATTATATATATAAAAGAAAAAACTAGACAAAAAAATAAAAAGACATGCATGTAAAGAATGATGGGTATTTGCTATGTTTCCACACTAGAAAACAATTTTAAAATGGCTTGAAATCAACTATGTATATAATAATTAAATGAGGGGTTTGCATGCTAAATGGGGAATCATCATGGAAAATAATTTATTAATTTAAAGTAAATTTGTATTATCGAGGCTCTTAATTACATAAAAATATATTATATTATATTATATTGCTAGAGCATAGAACAAGTTAATTAGTGTTATTTATAGGGTTAATTAATTAAATAAGGGAGCAACTTGCTTGAATTAATCAGAGTGGTTTTCATTTCAAATCAATTCATCAATTTTTTTTTAATTCATCGGAGGAATTTAATTCATGGACTACATAATAGGGGGTAGTCCTCCCCTATCAACACTAATCACAAAGATGATCAATATTCACCACAAAGATGACGGAATGAAAAATCGAACTTGTGACCAACTGGTCACATCACAGCGCACTAACCAACTAGGCTAGGCCTCAATCCCAAATCAATTCATCAATTTTGTTAAGCTGTCTTTGAAAAAACGTTTCTCATCATTTATGTTTTTCATTTTCAATTAAATGTTAACCATATGATTTTTATTTTTATTGCGTGATTCCTTTCAATCAGTTATTAGGAAACTATTTTTTTTATATAAATTATAAAATGAATTTAATAATATATATATATTTTTCAAGTTGTTAATTAATAAACTTCATTTAGTTAAGTGCACAATCTCTTTGTCATTATCCATTTCTTGTGCAATTGGTTCATCATATAAAAATTAGGCTTAAATAATTGGGTAGTTAAATGCTATTTTCCTTCTTTAATTAGAACCGAGAGGAACTTTATTACTGCTCTCCCTAATGATAATCTTAATTAACCAATGAATAAATTGATATGAAGGCATTTGCAACTTCTGTATTAATTAGTTGAATATTACAAATCAATATTTTAACAAAACTATTAAATTATTATTATATTTCATTAAGAACATGAATCGAAATATTTTTATAGAATTTTTTTAAAAAATATCTAAAAATAAAATATTTTAAAATATCCGTTTTTATCCTTTTTAAAATATTTATTTTTAATTTTTTAATTTCAAAAAATTACATTTTAAGAGATATATATATATCTAACATATATTTAATATGTATAATATATATATATATATTTTAAAAAAAGTGATATATAGCATAATTTTTATAATTAATGAATTTCTTATTTAAATAGAGTAAACGATTCTATGGTGATCTCAAAAAGAGCAAAAAATTAAAGAAGTGGGTAATAGGTTAAGCGTCAAAGTCCTATTCTGACAAATTGAAAAGAAAAAAGAAATAAATTTAATTATGATAAAATTTTCATCTTAAAATCTCTCAATTCAATAAAAAATAATAATTTCCATCCCCACTGAAAAGAAAAAAACTGTATAATTTTTTTTAAGGTATGAAAACAAAAAAATTTTTAATGGCTCAACACCAACTTCCATCTGAAAATTCAAGCAAGCAAACCTAACTCATTTCTTTCACTTTCTAATTAATTTTAATGCATTCAACTACTGTTTTTCTTTCTATTTTTTTCTTAAAGCCACTACCATATTAATAATTTGTCAATATTTTTATTGGATTACAACCATAAATTCAGGAATTTAATAAATTAACCCAAATGCATACCCACCTCTTTTTTCATTAGATGAAGTTATAAGATTGAAATCACCCACACAAGCCCATGGGGGTGTCTTCTCCATGATTAAGTTGACTGATTTTTTCTAGTACCTCCTTTTTGCCTTGCGAATATGGATAACCATATATAAAGGAGATGACATATAAAAATTAAATCATTAAATTGAACATTTGCATTTATAAATTAAAATTTTTAAATAATCATTAAATTTAACTGTTAAGTTTTGGATTTTAAACTATTAATTTATCTATTATTTAATAAACATTATGGTCGAAATGTCACCTAATCGAATGAATACTTTGTATTAAGCAAAAACATATATGAGAAAATATAATTTTAAACATGGTGGTTAAGTTATATTCAAGTTAAAGCATGAGTTCTCAAATTTGCTTATTGCTTAACTCATTTTAAAACTATATTAAGAAAAATTTCATAACTCTTTAAAACAAAGAACATAAGTGATTTGTTTTTCATAAAATTAAAATCCTAGCCTTCTTTTTTTTTTTATATACATTTTTTCTCTTTCTTAATTAGAGAGTGGTTGCTAGTTTATTGATAAATAACAGTCCCATCCGTCTTTATTCTTATTTATTTCTCATATACTACTATGCTTTTATTTATTTTTTTAAAATTTTATGTATCTTTATTTATAGTTTATCTTCAAAATATTTTTTTGGATCCACATAGATATAAAATCTTGTATTTTTTATTTTCTTAAATTTGTATATTTTTATTTGTAGTTTATCTTCAAATTAAATTTTTAGATCAATATAGATCTAAAATTCAATGTCTGTTCTTATTTTTATTTTCTTTATGAAAATAAAACTGAATACAGTTTAAGTTTTTATTATGAAGTTTTATTTTTTATTGTTTGAAAGTTATATGTTCTTTTTAAATAGAGACTTGTAATTTTTTTAATGGAGGTATTTTTATCATATAGAAGGTGATTCGATATTTTTTCTACCGTAGACAGATGAAATGAGTATTTCATTGGAAATCACATTACTTATGAGATAGTATCATTTATCCATATATAAAAAATTTAAGAGATATGATAATTTTACTAGTTATATGTATTTTATGTATCTTAAAATTATATAATTTTATCTGTATCTTGTATGGATATTTTTTTATTTATTAATAAAAATTTATTTTACATTTGAAAAAAAAATAATTTATTCTCCAATGAAGATCATTCTATGATTTCAAATGGTTACTTATTAATTAACTAATAACCAAAGGTATATTATTATCATTAAAAAAAAAGTATATTATTATCATTATTATTTTGCTAAATAAATACTTAGACTATGATATTGATTAGAAATAAAATCAGGATTTGTAGAGAGGTTTTTTCTTTTCATGACTTGATAAAAAGTGATTAAATGTTTCATCACCTTATAATGAAGCCCTAAGTCTTCGGCAAAACTAAAAGCTCAGAATCTGAATATGGCCAACCAAATGTAAAATCAGAGTTACATACAAATCAAAGTCATTTAATTTTCAAATTCTTCAATAAAAAATCAAGCAAAATGACTGGATGAGGATTACACATCAGCATGAAAAAATGGGACCCCAATGGTTCTAAGGTAACAAGATAAGAGTTACACATCAGCAAAAGAATGTTGTAGGACCATAGGAAACATTGGCAAAATCCATTAAAAATAGTTGTAATAAACAAAAATATGAGAGCTTATAAGTATCAAATGCTTACAAATAAATATAAAGTTACATGTACTTAAAATTTATTGGTTATAGGGAGAGTCTAAATAAGGACTTTGAATATCCACATCATAAAAAAAATATATGCATTTAAAAAAATATATAATAATTAGTATATTATTATAAAATATGTTCAATTATTATTTTTTTTGATGTGAATGTATTCAAGTGAAAAAATTTTAAAAAAATTACGTATTTCTTTAAACACTTATAAGTATTTGATAAAAAGTTAAGACATTTAGCAACAATTAGTTTATAAATATATTTATTATAAAATTATTTAAAAAATATAAAATTATATTATAAAAAATATAAAAGGTGCTCAATAACTTTTAAAAAAATATAAATAAAATAATAAATTACTCAATCAAACTAGTTTATATGCAAAATATTTATAACCATCAAAATAGTAAATTAGTTCCTTTGAATTTATTTTTGGCTTATGATCTCTTAAAATTTTTTAAACAAACTCGACGAAATTTAGCATTCTCTAATGTTTATATAATTTGTATTTTCCATTTATTTTGAAGAAAAATTAATATATATTATGGGTGAGATTGCCAAGCACATTATTAGGCTTAGGGTTTCGCCATGGGCAGAGCTCACCATCTTTGATATTTGATGAGTGCACGAATTTGGTGGGACCACGAACCTGACCTAATGCAACAGTACATTCTCCTGAATTGGGCTTTGAAGGAAAAAGGTGGACCCAAAAAGAGAATGTGTGGGTCAGATTTGTTATCAAGTTGGACATTTTAAGCATAGGCCCACTTAGTCCATTAATTTAACACCAAAAGTTGCTCTTTCAGACATTACCATATAAAAACTACAAATAAAGGTTATTCCTATCTTCTAAGAGGGTGTTTCTCAAAACTGAAGCTTTTCAGCTTATTGAGAATAAGTGATTTTTAAATTATAATCAGATTAAAAATAAGCAGTTAAGCGTTTCTGTAAACTAGTTAATAATCAGCTGATAATCAGTTTATAATCAGTTAAGTGTTTCTGTAAAATCAGCTTATAATCAGTTTTTAATTGCAGAAACTGTCAAATTAACTAAACTGTCCCTGAGTTTATTTATTGTATAAAAATAATTTTTTAAATGTCAATTCAAAATTTATTTTGCAATAATAATAATAATAATAATAATAATAATAATAAAATTTATTTAAGAAGAAACGTAAAAAATTTTTGATGGGAACTAAAAGTGTATGGGGTGGACAAATTTGAAATATTGAAGATCAGATAGGGATAATATGATCTTTTACTTGGTCAAAACTGCTTAAAAAATAAGTGCTTAAAAAAAAGTAGCAAAACCCAACTTTTAAAAAACTGATTAAAATCAGATTATAATCTACTATTTAAGTTTTCAGAAACACTTAAATAAACAATTTATAATCTAAAAACTGCTTATAATCAGTTTTGACCAGCTTTTAAGTTTTGAGAAACACCCTCTAAATTTTTTAACACTTTTTGGCCTCCACTTGCCTCAAATATCCTTTTCTTTTTAGTAATTTGTTGATGTTTTATTTACAATAAAAATAGAAAAATAATTCACAATGTTTTGAATTATAATTTTTATTGTCTCTACAAAAACTGAATAATTTAAATTCAAGTCAAAAAAATTAATACGTTTTTATATTTTATATTTTATATGAATTAAAAAATTAATAAATTTTATTGGAAATATAAATTTATAAATATTTTTATTACATTCTTATTTTATATGAGACATATTTATTAAATATTTTTAATGAATAATAATAAATATAGGTACAATAGAGATATAATATATTAACTAATTTATTAAACTAATAGGATGGGTTATATTTTGAAATGAATAAAAAAATAAAATATATTTATTGAATGGAGACCGATAAAATAATATATATTTTTTTAAGATTATTATTAAAATTTAGGGTTTACTCTTATCCATATTTGTATATGTTTAATTTTTAAACCAGAAAATTGACTATTGATGACTCAAAAGTCCAATTCTTTGAGTCCTATCTATGAGGTCACATTCTTAACAATTGATAGGTATATATATTTAATTAAATGAACACCTAAACACATGAAAGAAATTCTTATTTGTAGAGTTTTGCACGGCAATAATTATTAGTTGGTCATAAACCACTCGACATTGGCCCCATGCAATAATATTAGTTTATAATGAAATTAATTTATGGGCTTTTTTTTATCATTATAATATTATTAGAAAAAAAAATTAAATTTAAATCTATTAAAAAAATATTTATTGTTAGACTATATCTCAACGTATAACAGTGAATTTTTTATTTAATAATAATAGGATAGCTAACATAATTATTATAATATTATGATTTTTATTTTTTCCATATATAATGAATGCATTTAAAAAAAATGTTGAGAAGTGTGGGAAGTATTAGAATTCAAATTTTTGTTTAAAAAATTAATATGCACATAGTTTGATTAAGATAATGTGATGAAATTTATTCTTTGTGATAAGCTAGTAGATAAATCCACTAAAATATAATATTTCATTTTTTAAGCTTTAATATTTTTAACAATTTATTATACATAGATGTAAAACATGCCAAAAATTGTTATAATGATATGAATCTTACTCATCACCCTAAATTTTGTTTTCTTTCCCCACTACAAGAATTCTAATATTGGATAATTTGGCTATGTATATATAGTTGAACAATTGAATATTGATTTCACAAAAAATAAGAAATTTCATATTCAAATAATTCTCTTTTTATATTTTTTGAGAATCAAAAGAAGAAAAAAAATTATACAAAAATATCTTAAAAAATAATTTTTTTTTTAAAAATGTCGACCTCCTTTCTTTTAAAAGTATCCACTTCCAAATTTCAATTTTAAAAATACATACTTTCAATTTGCAATAGTTGATATACCAAAAATACATATATAATATGCAACTACATAATATATAGTATACGAGAGGTATATATGTAGTATATTTATAAAAAATATATATATTTTTAAAAATTTCTAAAAAAATTTAGGATATTTTTTAAAAAATATATTATGTAATTTTCTCAAAATAAAAAAATTTCCAACACTAGCCCAAGCCTAGTGATTTTATAACGAGCAAAAAAAATATATAGGAAGAAGAAGAACATTATTTGCCATATTTATAATGGAATTGTGTGTGTGTGTGTTTTTTTTTTTTTCTATAATTATGTAAAACGGAAATAATTCTCAAGACTCAAATTCCTATTTTTGTACCTTATGAGACTGAGGTGAAATATTTCAATCTGTGAACTATTAATCTAATGATTTATTATCTAATAATTTTTTTGAAAAATAAATTAATTAATAGAAGGTCAAATGCCACTATAAAGAAATAAAGAGGACACTAGTCCTCCCTTTTTCCGATTTCTATTATATAATTTAAGAGACATTTCCCACATATAAGAGGATTCGAATACTTCACTTTTTTCTTTAAAGCACTGTAATATATTTGGAGTTCTAGCTTAGGCATTGGAGCGTCCATACTGAGCTCTGAGCTGCCCTCCTTAACGTTGCAGATCATCCCCATCCGAGCAGCCAGTAGCATCTCCCTCTGGTCCACTTGTTATGAATAGTTAGTTGGCTAATTTATAGCAAAATCTCATGTCTTTAGCATGGCCGTCTAACACCATATGCAACAAGTTCAATAGCACAGGGCCTCAAAAAATTATGGGGCCCAATAATATAAATTCAAACATGTGATTTTCATATTAGGGGCCTAAATTTCAATGTAAGAACATGGCCTTTTTTATTTTTGTAAATGTTTAAGACCGTCCTGGTCTTTAGTCATAGTGGCAAGTAGTTAGTTGGCATAAACACTAAAGCAATTTGACCTTTGTGTAGATTTTACACAAAAATAGCTAATACTTCACTCGGTTCATAAGACGTCAACTAATAATATATATTCGTGTTTGTTAAAATGGGACCAAACCCATGTTCTAAACATGGTGCAAATTGGTTCATGTCCTTCCATTAATGAGGGACAATTGGCTCAGCCACCATAACCAAAATAAATAAATAACCTTCACCGAAAGGCTAAATGTTTAGAATCTTTTAAACCTAAAATCAAATTAAAATCGATCAAATCCAATTGCTAATTTAGAGTTAGATTAAATTTTTAATTTTTGGTTTTGATTTCAATTTCTTATTGATAAAAAAATGTTTGGTTTGATTAACCTAACTGGACAATTTATACATATATAATAAATTATAAATTATATTATATCAAATTATTATTTCAATGGATTATATTTAGACTTAAAAAAAATATATTTCTTTATTTTAATTGTGTATTTATATTAAGATTTATTTTTACAGTGAATTAAATTTGAATTTTTTGTTATATATGTATGAAATTTATTAAATTATATATATATATGTATATATATATATTATGTATATAGCATAATAGTTAAAAATAAAAAAAATTATTTTATACAGTTAATCAATAATTTATTAACCATATTTATAATTCGGTTTTAATTTAAAATTTTTAAAATTAAAATCAATGATTCAATTTTTTTTTCTCTTTCATAGTCTATTTAAATGAACCATGAACACTCCTGGAACATAATTCAATTAGTTAAGCAATGAACTTGATGCCTATAGATTCTGTCCTCCTTTTGAAGCAAAAAAAAAAAAAAAAGTTAAAGGGGGGTTCCAACCATTAGCTATATTCCCTTTGATGTTTTTGGACCACCCCACCAATTGGGTCCTTTCCCAATATTTCTGGTTAAGCTACCTTCCAAAAAGGGCATGCCTTTCACTCTCATATCCCTATTTAGGGTTTGAATTTAATATATTTTTATTTACACATACAACACTAAATTTCTACTCATTATTAATAAAACTCACACATATTCGCAAATTTAGTTGAATTTCTTCTTAATTTCTATTGTGATATTAATCAATTTTTGCAAATAATGCAACATTAACAAGATTGTAATTAACTGGAGGATAAGGATGAAGATGACATTTAGGGTTTATCCATAGAGAAGAGCCAAATAGCTAATTGCCTTTCTTCTTTCCATAACCATAATTTCTAAGGATGAAAATTCTTTATCAGTTATCCTTCTGAACACCATGGCTTTCTACTGTATAGTGCTGCAGCCTGCAGCCATGAATAAAGGATAAAATGGATAGGCCTTATCATCCCAAATTCATGTCATCCCTTTGAAAGTTTTGTTCTTTTCATTGCCCTTTTTAATTAAAGGAAGTGACAATTAGATAGCAAAAGATTATGAAATTTGAAATCAAGCTTAAAGGTGGTTGATTGTTTGCAATGGTTGATAGCTATTGCTAATAGTCGATTTTATCGATGTTAAATGATAAATATAACAAGTTTTAGTTGCAAAATTTTAACAATAAATGAAAAAGCCATACTAAAATACAACTTAAGCAGCCTTTCCTTATAATTACAAAAGTCTATTTTTATAATTCAAACTCGTGATGTCAAGTAACACGGTAATAATATTTATTATTACACTGAGATTTTCCTTTTCTCTCTATTATTAATATTAAAAAAAAGTACGAAAAGGGTATTTTTTACATGTTTGCTAGCCATTAAGCTAGAATAAAATAAAAGTTCAGAAGCTATAGCTTATTTATCATCCTTTGTGATTGGAATGCCACAAATTCCACTAGAAGTATTATTAATTTAAGCCACATCTAAAATTTCATGGTCAATAAGTCACTAGAAGAGTTCACGACTGCAACATTTGTTGAAAGGCAAGTCTAGTTTTGTTTTCATCTATTTAATTAAATGTTTCATGTGCTACTGTTTTGCGGATCATATCATTTGTTAAGAATGTCTGGATACAATTTGCTTAGTTTCTAGAGGCTATCGCAACTGCCAACACAAATTATTGAATTATCAAGTATATCCACAGAGGAAAATAGGGCATTCACAAGGAGGGAAAAAAAAACAGAAGTTATAAATTGAGTAGTTCTTCAAGATATATATAATATATCAGTATTGATCCTTAATATAGCTTCTTTGAATGATAGAACATGAGATGCTGAATTAGTAATTTCATGTCTAACAAGAACTGTTCTTTACTGAAAGCAAAGTTCTCAACATTTCAAATCTACATTCCTAGAAGCTATGCATATATAATAACATAGATTACCATAACAACTTTCTAGAGGTCTTTCCATATTAGCTATTGAAGACTTATACGCCTATAGATGCCAGTTCTACTCAATCATAATTTTACTATCACCTTTGCATACCTGGAAGAAGGAAAACATAAGAATTGATCAGTTAATACATCACAATGGACAACCAAAATGAGGAAAGTAGGCAATTAAAGCAAATCAAAGAGTTGATATTTTAAGAGAATGTTATTATAGATCATCAACAAAGCAGACTCCAGTAATAGTGGTTCTGTAACTTCAGTTTTTTTTTTCTTTTTTTTTTCACACTTGCTATTACCATTCATGTCATACTAGTAATTATTTTATCACCACAAAGGTAAGTGTAAGATTTAGAAACTAAACAAATATTCAAACTCCATGATCAAAGTCCAAAGAGAATTTTATACAGTTGACGTATATGAAATGGTAATTACATTTTAATTTATACACATGCCAAAAAGAATAAAAATACGTGGGCCTAAGGTCCATGAAAGCTGCTTAAAAGAGGAGAAAGGAGGGGTGAAAAGAAAAGGTAAGGGCTTTCAATAGCATGTGTATCTATAATTGTTGACAGTGAAAATGAGATCAGAAAAAAGCACAGATGCACAAACTGCATAGGCCAATATTATGAGGCCACGACCAGTTTTAGAGAAAAAAAAAATAATAAAAAGTCTCCATGTTGATCAGAAACAATAGAATTCCAGGTCGTTTGGCAATAAAATGAAGAAATCTTCAATATTTTTTTCCAGGTATGACCTTAGTCACTCCATATGCAAAAGAATTAAAACATCAAAAAGGAGACCAAGCGGCAAAAATTAGCAACTAAAATTACCCTAGAAAGGCAGAATTCCCCGGGAAATTTATATTCTTTATTCTGGACATTTGAATTTCAAGAAGCAAAACAGGAGGCTCTAGAGTCATTTGCTAATCAGCTAGATTACTGAATCCACAATAAATATCTACATTCAGATAACGCCAACCTGAACTACATCACTCGTATTATGCATGTGGTAATGAGTGAAAACACTAGATCTAGGCTTTGATAATACAGGGACAATCTACCAACCATGTAGAATCATGGATATACTTTCACCAATTTGAAAAGTACACTTGAGACTGTTGTTAACTTACTGTTGGCTTCCTCGAGAATCATTTGTGCAGATAGACCAGCTGAGAATCCTAACTTGAGCATGATTTTATCCAATCGATTTACATTTGTCAGGTATAAGTAACCAACCTATAAAATTATCACAAAGAGGTTAGAATCGAGCCAAGAACAAATATATGATGATTAATGACTTTTCAGAGGATCAATAAGCAAACTGCATAGCCCATCAATTAAGCAAGCAGCTATATCATCTATAAGACCACATGACTCAACATCACCTAATCTAACTGTATACCAACCCTTATACTTTCTCTGTCTAGTATTTAAATGCAGGAAGTAGGATATCCAGAGTTAACAAGTCATAAAGCTTCTATTCCATTGGTCAGAAGATGTATTTGTACTGCCAAATTCTGTTCCTGTGGCATTTTCTACTAAAGATTTACAATACATACACTAGATGAATATCAACTGTTTGCTGAAAAGAAAGGTTTTTCTTACAAGATTGCCATTAATAAAAAAAATCACAGAATTGTGTTTCAAAAGCTAATTGACATTATCATTGGAAAACCAAAAGGTAAAAAATAGCACTGACTAGTGTTTCCAGTGATGATGCTCTGTTATAAACCGCTGCTCCAGCACGTTTTTTTGTCCGTGTTTTAGCTGAACCAATATTCTTTCCCCACCGAAGTACATCTCTGCATTAAAAAGGATCAAATGTCATTGATTAAGACAAACTCTTACAGATGACATACACACCACTACGGATATTAGCAGTCAATTTATGGGAATTTCAGCAATTGGGGTGGATTCAAGGTATCATAGAAGTAGCAGATGACACATCCCTGTTACTTGCCCCTTCCACCTTTACTGTGGAATGCAAGAAAAAAAACTATACAGTGCATCATAAAAAAGAATTTTTGAACAGATAATAGCCACACTATCAGTGTCTTTTATGTGGGGAACTCATTCAATCATTGTTCATTGGTTTGAGAGAGACCACTACAACATTAAACTATAAATCATGGAAAAATTATAGCCTGCAGGAGTCAAAGGATTTTGACAATTTCCAATTTAGCTTAATAGGACATCTGATTTGTAATGACTAGCTAGAAACTAATAATCTAATTGCTAACTTCAAAGTCATATAACCTTGTTTCAGAAAGATCATCCAATATGTTTACTAGAGCTTAGTGAGGAATTCTACAGCTTGACCATTTACTTTCAGAACCATCAGAATTATCACCATCTATAATCTAACTTTCAGAAGCTCCATATCTTTAAGAAATCTGCTCGCTAAATATATCCATAGGCATAGGTTATTCCAATAGCATTGCTACTTAACCTGCTTGCTAAATAAGTGAAATAAATAATTGATATAAATAAAATATCCTTTAACTGAAAGAATGTGGTTAGCTCAGTATGGATAAATCTTCTAAGGGTAGTGAGAAGACAAATTTCGGGTTTCTTGCCTCACAAATCATATGATACTGGACCTCTGCATCAAGTAGTTTCTTGATTCTAACAAACAAACCAAAAAAATCTTGTTCTTTCATTCAATATACAAGCTTCTCACATTCCAAAGGAGAAATTAAATCCTCTGCTAAATATACAATCCTTCAACAAAGATTTTAAGTTTCAGATTCCTCCTATTCCTATAAGTCTTCCATACCTTTCTTCTTCTGATAGGCAATCATCATTAAGAAGTTTCTGAAGCAATGCATCCTGGTTGCAACAAACCAAAGTATTAGATTGTCTAAAAACATAAGTAACCACAAAAAAATTTATATCAAATAATGATAGAGGGGGTAAGTCCTTCAAAATAGAGCCTGTATATAAAGCAAGCACCTAATTTAGATGGGGGATGGGGGAGGAGCAAGAAAACCTGAACAACTAAAAGTCAAGCCAAATACCTGAAGTACAAAAGGGGAGAAGTTCATAATCATATATACAGAAAAGTTATATTACAAAAAAGAGATTCTACTTAATTGATATGCTCTTAAACATCATACAACATAAAACACACATTTATTTAAGAGCTACAGGAACAGACTCCAGAGAGAGGAAATTCTTAGCCTTGATAGTAGGCAAGAGAGTATTCCCTGTAAGCAAATAGCAAATTATTGCCACTAAATAAATGCAATATTTTCAGCAGACGAAAACAGACTGGACAAGAAAATTCTCTGTTTCTGTTACTGGATCTATGTATAACAATTGAAGTTCATAGTACAAATTACAGAGTCCTTAGATAATGATGGTTTTTTATAATTTTTAAATTTGAAAGGAGTAAGGAAGTGAGGAGATTAAGAGAAAATTTTCCAGAGAGACCACTAAGGAATTCATAGATTGCCAATTAAAAAAGGTGCAATATTATGAATGCAGGGGGCGAAGAATATAAAATAATACCCATGAGAGGCAACTGCAAAGAGATGGGGAGTTTAGATAAAAGCATTTACCTGTGCTTCACAGCGTACTACTGCCATTACACGATCATTGTATTCCTCAATACTTAATGGAGGAAACAAAAAGTGTCTCCGAGCATATAGCTGCATGGCATAAAATATGTACGGAGGGTAATTAAATTTCAGAAAAGCAGTAACAGTTTGAACTTTGAAGAATGTTACGTTATCACATAAACAAAACGTTCCTACTTGTAATGTAAGTTAAATGAATTTCTAATTAAGATATCTAGAGTATAAATTTTTCTTTTGATTAATTAAGCTCTCTCACAACTCTCAGTGTTGTTGACGACTCCAGTATTAATAAGCCATAGCGCATATTGAACAATTTATATATGGACGAGTTTGTTAATTAATTCCTTACTACCTAATACTTTTTTCCAACATCATAAGGTATTGCTAATCTTTTCAATAATAAATCATGCAGCCAATGTGTCCTGATGCAACTTTTAATTTTTTTTTTGAAACAATGAACTAAAAAATAATCAGATAGTATTACATTACATTCAATTACATCATATCCAATCGAAAATAAAAAATGAGGGTGAGTGAGAACCAACTTAAACCTTCCTCAAACAAGCAAAAGGTGAAACATAAATAAATAATTTTACAAGCAGCACTACATCTTCGTATCACTATTTCTATCAAACAAAAAGAAACACGAAAAACAAGCATACCCAAAAAAAAAAAACTGCTGCCTAAATATCAGACAACGATTAAGGTTAAGTGATTACAAATAATATCATAACTAACCTCATAAATGCTATCGCCAATATATGCAAGAGTAGCTGCATTGTACACTGATCGAGGCTTTTCCACTCTCGGTGGACTAGGCATCCATCTCTCATATCCCAGATAAGTATCATCCAATTTCGTTCTAACCCCTAATTTAAAATTCCAATCAGAAAAAAACCCACGAATTTCAAAAGTTAAAATAACAAATACAAATTAGAGCCAACTAATCCCAAATTTGCAAAATTTGAAAACACTTATCCTTTTTTTTTAAAAAAAATCCCATTACAAGTGAGAACAGAGTGAGAGCGTAAAGTTTTACCTTCAGCTCTGGTGTTGCGCTTGAGAAGGTCTAAAACTGATTGAGGAGTTAACGTGATTGATGGTGAAGGTGTTGGTGTTGGTGATGGTGTAGGATGGAAATTGTTGGGTTGGGAGATGGGGATTTTCTTGGGGTTTCGAGGAGCGTTGGGATTATATGAGAGCCTTTGCTGGGTATCCCATGAAGCTCTTACTCTCACGGAGGACATGGCAGATAAAGCTGTTGGCATTTGCTTTAAATTATGCGATAAAGCCTCTGCTAGTGGGGTTTAAGCTTTAAGGATTGGGTGGCCACTGGCCATGGCCGCGGTGATATTGCACGACGTGTCGTTCATCGGCAAGGCCAATTCAATCAACCTTTTTATTAGCATGCTCTCGAAACGACTCTATCGGAGACTTAAACGATCCATCTTATATTCTTATTTGATAAATGAGCAATTGAAAATTGATATTTTAATCTTTTGATGTCGTGTTATTGCTGCATAAATAATCCGTTATATGCGGAAGATTTTTATTTTGTTGGTTTTACATTAAAAAAAAAATTGAAACGTATTATTTAATGTCATTAAGTTGTTGGTTCATTTTAATTTTAATAATTCAATTTTTGCTACTTGTTTTTCAGATTTACTAAAGGAACACGATATGACCAAGATAATCAACTTTTATGAATTGGAAAATTTTTTTCTTCTTATCAAGTTATTCAGTTGACCAACAAGCTTCGATTGGAATGGCAGTTAACTAAAAAAATTGATTTTCCTAAGATGATTCAGGCTGGTAATGTTCAGTCAACATCTGCATGAACAAAACTTGTAGTGGGACGACTTAAATGTATCATTGATGCTGCCATTGTTGAAGCTAAACAATGCACTAATTTTACAGCAATAGTTCGTGATAATTTTGGTGGTTTCATTTTGTGATGTGATCCCACATCGGTCGTGTAAGGAGATCCTGGCTACTATATAAGCATGGGCTAAACCTCCACTCTTGAGCTAGCTTTTGTGGTGGAGTTAGGGTCCTTGCTCGTATCAGTTGGTATCAGAGCCAACCTTGCACGCACCGGTGTGGTCCTTGTCCCTTCGTTCCTTGGCTCGGGTGCGGGTTAACGAGTGAGTTGGCACAAGCGACTCGTGTGTGGACTGCGGGTAAACGATTGAGTTGGCACGAGCACGAGGACGTGCAGTCTAAAGAAGGGGAGGATGATGTGATCCCACATCGGCCGTGTAAGGAGATCCTGGCTACTATATAAGCATGGGCTAAACCTCCACTCTTGAGCTAGCTTTTGTGGTGGAGTTAGGGTCCTTGCTCGTATCATTTTGGGTTTGAAAGGTCATTATGCTAATCTTTTTTCCTCTTCCATTGTTGAAGCTTTAGCTCTTAAAGAAGCTCTCTCTTGGCTAAATAATGAAGGTATGGAAGATATAGATGTTGAGACAAATTGCCTTGCTCTTTTTAATGCCTTCCATGCTGAAACATAAGACAATTTTGAGTTTGGCAATCTTGTTCAAGATTGCTTAGCTCTCAATCATGATTTTAATGACTTGAAGTTCATTTAGGTTAGCAAGTTTGCAAGTGTAGTTGCTCACTCGTTAGCTAGTGTAGCTATTTCATGCAAATTTGCATACTTGGAGTTATTTTCCAAGTGTTTTTTCTTTTGTTATATAAGCTAATTTGATTCAAGAGAGTAGATGAGGATCTTAGTGTATGGGGAAGGTATGTTGATGTTGGATTCTTTTTACTCTCTTTGCTTGTTTATTCTTTATTTTAATATAAGTTATTTTCCAGTAAAAAAATATTATTAAATACGAAATTTATAGAATATAGTTTTAAAAATTTTGATTTTGAAATACTTTTTTTTATATTAAAACTCTTATTTTTATTGTAAAAGTCAATTTTTAATGTTTTTTTTTTCAAATTTTAAACTAAAAATAATTTTTAGTTTTAAAAATATAAAAAACTAAAAATTTACAATATAAACAAACACACTCTAAATAATTAAATTATGTTGAAGATGATTTTTATTTTTTAGCTTTGACTTTTTTTAAATCAAATAAATAAAATGTGATCATTAATATCACTTAGAGGATATTTGGCCTAGCTTATAAAAGTTTGCTTGTAAGCACAAAGTGTTTTGGTGTTTATAAGTAAATATAAGCATATAAGTATTTAAAATTTTAAATAATTATATGCTTATTTTAATTATTTATAAGTGATTAATAATCATTTAACATCTTTAGAAAAAAAAATTAATTATATTTATTTTTAAAAATAACTAAAAAGAATACAAAATTATATTATCAAGAACACTTATTGACATAGATAAAATATAATATAGTAAATTATTTTATCAAACTAACTTATAAATAATTATAAGTATCAAAATAATAAGTAACAAAATAAGTAACATTACAATTAAAGAATATCAAAAGCAAACAAAAAATCTAATAGTATTTACAAACAATAAATAATATAAAAGATCAAAATATTTTTCTGCAAATAAAAAATAAATAAAAAAGAATAGGAAAATGGATTGAAAAAGAAAAATATAAGAAATTAGGTGAAGAATGAAAAAGAGAAGCCAAAAACATTGATAGAAAAATAATATTGGAAAAAAATTATAAAAAAATAAAAGCTGAGAAAAAAAAACATTGCAATTGACAGAAAAAGCAAAATATAGTATATTTGGAAAAAAAAAAAAACTTAAGATGAGAGTGTTTCGCATAATTTCCTCTTAATAATTACACTAACAAAATTTAGCTTTAATTAATTTCATTTTAAACGTATATCTAAATATAATTTAATTACAATTACATCCTATGATGATAATTTATATTCAAAACTCATATTATTTATACTGTAATAAATAAATACTTATTTAGTTTTGGAGTATTTAGTTAATAGTTTATCAAATTAAAATTTTCATAATTTATTTAGTAATTTATATATATATTTTTAAAATCCATCACTTTATAAAATCATCCTTTTTTTTAATATTATAGGTTGCAATTTCATTAGTTATATTATTATAAAAACACTTATTTTCATATTTAATAATAAATATTAAAATAATTAATCTATTAAAATTACAAAATACTATTGAAAGAATGAAGAATGCTCTGACTGAAACCACGACTTCCTCCCCGGAGGAGATGGACCAGTTGAGTCGTAGCAATAAGAAGGTTAAGATGAGGGATGGTGCCTCTGGTTCAGCTGAGGATTATGAGCTTGATGGTGGCAATCGTGTTATCGACGAAAGTAGAAGGAAAGTTTCGTTTCGTGATGCTGTGATGAGTGATTCTGCTAATAATATGCAGAACCCTCAGACTTATGAGTTTGCTGATCCGGCTTGGTCTGATGATGAGTCGGATGGAGGAAGTGATGACGAGGAATCGGATTGTCCTACCATCCGTGTGTCGAAAGAAGAGAAGGGTCAACTCAGGGCTCCCCGGAAGCAAACTCTAATCTTGAAGTTGCTGGGTCGGACTGTTGGTTATGCTTTTCTGTTGCGTCGGATCAGAGCATTATGGGGAATTAAGTATGGCTTAGAACTTATAGATTTGTCTCATGGTTACTACTTAGCTAAGCTATTGAATATGCAGGAGTATGAGACTGCATTATATGGTGGCCCGTGGGTGATGCTGATCATTACCTCTCAGTACGCCTATGGAGGCCAAACTTCGATCCTAGCTTGGATGTTATTGATCGTACACTGGTATGGGTTCGGGTGCCTAACCTTCCTATAGAATATTATTCTAAACTCTTCTTGTGACGGCTTGCAAGAAAGATTGGGCATCCTGTACGGTTTGATAATGCCACTATGGATGTTGCTAGAGGGAAGTATGCCAGTATTTGTGTTGAGGTAGACTTGTCTAAGCCTTTGTTGGCGAAGTTCCGTTTCCATCGTAAAGTTCGGCGTTTGGAATATGAAGGTTTACAAATGATATGTTTTTCCTGTGGTTGTTATGGTCATAGACAAGATTCATGTTCCAAGTTGAGAAGTGTCGTTGCTAATGGTGAGCAAGGAGATGCAGCAGCTTGTGCTCCTAATGTGCCCTCTGGTGCAAAACACGTAAATGCTGTTAATGGTGGTGGTAATGTTTTTCCGGCAGGGGTCATGGAACCGGAAATTGCATCAGAGGTTCTGGAGGCGTTTGGGCCATGGATGGTGGCGAAGAAACCAGTGAGGAGAAATTTTCGGAAATAAAATCCCGAAATGAGTGGGGATCGGATGTCAAGAGATAAGGCAAATCCTATGTCAAGCTCATTTACAGGGAAGCAGGTCAATGGCAGTAATTCTAAGGATTCTCTTGTTAAAAAATCGAATATGTTTTCCATTTTGGAAAGGGTTAGTGATGAGTCAGCTGGGTTGGAAAATAATATGGATGACTTAGCCCATTTGGAGGTCCAGCATAATGTGGTTCCCTCTTCTAAGTCTCAAGCCCATTTATCCAAGGGTAAAGGAAAATTGCACTCAGACAAGGCCTCCCTTCAATAAAAAATCCCTAAATCGAGCTTACCCTTATCTGCTGGTTCGAAGGGAATAACAATTAAGGAGCCCTCTGCTCCAATTCATAGTTCTTTGCCCTCAACTCTACATAACACTTCTTCTTCTTCTTTGCCTCCGAAGGAATCTTCTGTTTTGGTTCCTACTAAATCGCGGCCTTCCAAGATTGCTACGTCTTTGGGTGTTCATACGGTGGTTCTTGGCAACTCAGTTGATGGGGTGGTTTCGGTTCAAGAAACTTCAGATCTGGTTGGGGTCCTTGACCGGGGAGAGAGTGCCATGAATTGTGACTCTTCTTGTGAGGAGGATTTGCAGCTGGCTGTTCTGGACCAGGGTGAAAATGGTCTTGATGGAGAGCATGTTTCATGCTAGCTTGTGTTTTGGGCATTGTGGGGTTCTGTTTCTTTTCTACCTTTTTAATGTCTCTTTTAATTTGGAACATTCAAGGCATTTCTGGTAAGAGAAGCCAGAAAGCTTTACGTAATTATTGTTGTCAACACAAGCCGATTGTGGTTGCTATCTTTGAACCTCGGACTTCGGGTAATAATGTTGATTGTGTTATGATGGGTCTGAATTTTCAGGTAAGAGAAGCCAGAAAGCTTTACGTAATTATTGTTGTCAACACAAGCCGATTGTGGTTGCTATCTTTGAACCTCGGACTTCGGGTAATAATGCTGATTGTGTTATGATGGGTCTGAATTTCCAGAATTGGATTCGGGTGGAGGCCGTTGGATATAGTGGTGGTATTTGGTTAATGTGGAATGAAGGAAATATTCAGGTTCTAACAACAAACTCCCAGTTCATTCATTGTCGAGTTGATACTGTTGGGAGGGGATGTTGGGAGTTTACGGCAGTTTATGCCAGTCCTACAGAGCAATACCGATGGCAGATGTTAACTCTTTTGACTAGTCTTGCTTCTTCTATTCATTTGCCTTGGGTCCTTGAAGGTGATTTTAATATGGTTATGGATACTCATGAAACGACCAGTGTTAGCGATGGAATTGGCCTTCGGTGTGATAAATTTCGTCACTGGGCTAATTCTCTGGGGTTGATTGACATTGGCTTTTCTGAAGCTAAATATACATGGGTGAAAGGGCCTTCAGTGGAAAATTTTAAAGCTGCCCGTCTTGATAGAGCTTTGGCCACTCTCTCATGGTGTTCTCTCTTTCCTTTCTCCTTAGTTACTCATCTTGAGAGATATTTCTCTGATCATGCCCCTCTTCTCTTGAGTTTATGGCAAGTTGATTCATCTGGTTTGGTGCCTTCTTTCCGTTTCCAACTGGCCTGGTGTAAACATCCCGATTTCAAGACTTTTGTTAGGAATTCTTGGAATCTCAATAATTCTGTGTTATGTAACTTACAGAATCTGCAGCACGATCTGACTGGGTGGAAATATGATGTTTTTGGGAATATTTTCAAAAGAAAATGTATTCTCTTAGCTCGGCTTAGAGGTATTCAGGAGAAGTTGTGTGACTCGCCACATGGTGGTTTATCGAAACTGGAATCAAAACTTCGTCGTGAGCTGGATAATCTGTTAGACCATGAGGAGTTGATGTGGTTCCAAAAATCAAGAACTGATTGGTTAGTGGGTGGTGACAGGAATACAGCTTATTACCATGGCTTAGTGGTGAGGAATCAATTTCGTAATAGAGTTTCCTTTATCCATTTTGATGGGTCCGTAGTCACTGATCATAAGGAGATTTTGCGGATTGCTGTGGATTTTTATAAAACTCTCTATTCCTGTGATGACCAGCCTTTTGTGCCTTGCTACACTCTAGCTTCCTTTCTTTTCTTGCAGAGTTCTGATTTTGCCTTTCTTAACTATCGATTCACTGTAAAGGAAGTTCGAAAAGCTGTTTTTGACATGAATCCGGCAAAGGCTCTTGGGCCGGATGGTTTTCAGGCGGGGTTTTATCAGCAGGCGTGGGATATTGTGGGGCGCCAAGTGACTGATTCTTCTCTGGGTTTTCTTAATGGTGGTGTTTTAGAAGATAATATTTGCCACACTTGGGTGACTCTGATCCCAAAAATTGAACAGCCTGACTCCATTGCACAGTTCAGACCGATCAGTTTGTGTAATGTGAATTTTAAAATAATCACTAAAGTTTTAACCAATCGGATGAGGATTGTGTTTCCAAAGTTGATTGCGCCTGTTCAAACAAGTTTCATCCATGGGCGTCTTCTTCATGATAATGTCATTATTTTGCAAGAGATAATTCATTCTATGAATATCAGGAGTGGGAGCAAGCCTTTTATGGTGATCAAGATTGATTTGGAGAAAGCTTTTGACAGATTATCCTGGAAATTTATTAATGAATCTCTTCTTCTGGCTGGTTTTTCTTATCATTGGCGGAATCTTGTAATGAAATGCCTTGAGGCTTGTACCATGCAGATCAAATGGAATAATGAATTGTCTGAGCCTTTCTCTCCAACGAGAGGAGTGCGTCAAGGAGACCCTATATCCCCATATTTGTTTGTGTTGGGGATGGAGAGGTTAGGCCACATTATTAATGACTCAGTTTTCACGGGAGCTTGGAAGCCGTTTCGATGTGCTGGTGGTGGACCCTCTTTCTCACACTTATTTTTTGCCGATGACCTTCTCCTCTTTGCTTAAGCTTCGGTTGAGCAAGTCCAGGTGGTTAAAAATTGTTTGGATTACTTCTGTAATAGCTCGGGAGAGAAGGTTAATTTTAATAAATCCTCTGTCTTATTTTCTGTGGACACCCCTGTCTCTTTGAGCAATCAGATTGCTGATGGCCTTGGAATGAGGGAAGTTAGCTCTTTAGGCACATACTTGGGTGTTCCTATGATTTCGGGGCGGATTAAGAAAGAGCTCTATGAACCCCTTTTGTCAAAGGTAGATAAGGTTTTAGCTGGGTGGAAGAGACCTTTGCTTTCCTTTGCAGGACGTGTTACTCTGGCTAAATCCGTCCTTTTAACGCTTCCCATACATATTATGCAAGCCACTCTTCTCCCTAAATCTGTTTGTTCAGCCTTTGATAAGAAAATTCGGGATTTCATTTGGAGCAAGGATAAGGGAGTCTCGGGTTTACATTTGGTTAATTGGTCTACAATCACAAAGCTGGTTACTTCAGGAGGCTTAGGCATTCGGTCATGCGCAACTATGAACATGGCCTTATTTGCAAAACTTGGTTGGAGACTTCTTTCAAGGCCGAATGAATTGTGGTGTTCTGTGATTCGGCATAAATATTCATCAGGGCAGGTGGGTATATAGACCTGGGTAAAGAAGCCTCAGGAAACAGTGATTTGGAGAGGTATTGTGGCCTCGATACCTTTACTCTTGCGTGGGACTGCCTTTTCCATTTATAATGGGCGTGCGACTCGGTTTTGGTTGGATTATTGGGTTCTTGATGGACCTTTGATTACTTATGCTACTGCTCAAATCCCTGATGCTTGCTTATCCTAGATGGTTATTCAATACTGGGACCCTACAGGTTGGAAATGGGAGGTTTTACAACATTTTCTACCTTTCAATGTGCTACAGCGGTTGAGCTCGATTTTTCTATCTCCTGATACCAATGATTCGGATACCATCTTCTGGAAGGGCACGTCTAGTGGTAATTTTTCAGTCTCCTCAACTTATGCTCTGCTTTCTTCTTCTTCTGATATCTCTGTGAGTGATTCGGTTTGGAAGGGTATTTGGACGTTGAAAGTACCACAGAGGATTTGAACTTTTCTTTGGCTCTTCCAATTATATAAACTGATGACCAACTGTGAGAGACAAAGACGAGGTTTACAGTGGATAATTGATGTGTGGTTTGTGGAAGAGCACCTGAGACTTTGGAGCATTTGTTCCGAGACTGTCCTTCTGTTTGGAGGTTCTGGGAAGGTTTTCTAGATGGACCCTCTTTAGCATCTTTTGCAACATCACCGGCTAATCAATGGTTGAGGAAGGTATGTTCATGGACATCTGTTTCTTTCCCTCATCTTTCTTCTTTGTTGTGTTTTGGTGTTGCCTTATGGTACATCTGGAAGAGGAGAAATGAATATCTTTTTTGTTCCTCACTGTCCTCATGTGAGCAATTAAGAGCACATGTCTTTTATTGGATTCATGTTTGCTCAGAAATCTGGACTGGGTAGGGTGCGTCTTCTAGCAGGACTCATGCAGAAATATGGGTTACATGGGAACCACCTCCTGCGGGTTGGTATAAAATCAATGTTGATGGTGCGTCCAAGGGCAATCCGGGATGTAGTGGTGGGGGTGTTGTGATTCGGGATGATTTAGGCCGCTGGGTTTGTGGTTTGCTTTTAGGACTTAGTGTGTGCACTTCGGTGTTGGTTGAACTTAATGCGCTGGTTGGTGGTCTTCAGCTTGCTTGGGAGACTGGATGTAGGCGTGTCATTGTGGAAATGGATTCTATGGTGTGTCTTCGATTTGCTGAAAGCAGTGTATCTCCTACTTTGCGTTTTGCTGGCTTGGTTAAGCAGGTTAAGGCCTTGATGCATCGGCCATGGGAGGTAAAGCTGAAGCACGTCTATCGTGAGGGGAATAAAGTTGCGGATAAACTTGCTAATATGGCTGTTCATGCTCGTCGAGGATGGACTAGACTAAATTCGAGGCCGCCTGAAGTTAGTGATTTGTTGCATTATGATAGTTTGCAAGTGGCATCGCCACGGGTAATCAGTATGTAATTCGGGTAGTACCCTCATTCGTATAAAAAAAATAATAAATATTAAATACATTAATATATGTAGTCTCTATATCAATTCGGTTTACAGATATCTAGAATAATAAGATAGTAAAATTATATGTATGTTGATGTTACAATTTATATGTATTTTTATACATATTTACACATGTATATATCCCTAGCATAGTTGCAATGTATACTCTAATTCAAGACCCAATCAAGGCCTGTCGGTATCTTGATGAAGCTCACCCGCGGGGCTGCTTTATTATTCATTCGGGTTCTCCTCTTCTTAATAAAGTTCATGCCCTTTTATATGCTACTTCTCTTACCAAGAGAAAGGGACACACTAGCTCACTAGCTGTGTCTTTGAATTTCATAGCTAAATTTTGATTAACTCTATTAATCGATCTATTGATCGGCCATAAAAAATAGAACCTTTGATATGTAATTTTTTATCTTCTAAATCATTCTTTAATGAATGATTTTTTTCCCTTTGTTCCTATGTCATTTAATAGGGTCGTTGATTGGCTAGCTGCAGCTATTGTTAGAGGAAATCCTAATGATGATTGAATCTCTTTTCATCCATACATGCAATCTATGTTAAGAAAAGATTTATCATAGTTATAAGGCTTAATATATAAATTGATTAAGTCTATTTTTATCTATACATGCAACTATTGTCCCTTGAATTTGATAATTTTGTTCATTTTGCCCCATGTATTATTTGAGTAATTATTTTGCCCATCAAACTTTAACTTTTTAAAGGCGCGTGAAATTAATTAAAAACAATAAATTTATATTATAAAATGTCAAAAATATCATTCAATAACTTAAAAAATTCTTAACATATATCATAAAATTACAATAATAAACTTAAATCTTAAACAAAAATTTTGCCAAAATTTTAATGATCGGCGTAGGAGAATAATGATTTTTTGTCTAAAAATCTTATTCAAAATTTGTGTTTAAAACTCTAAGAATAAGAAGAAGAAGGAAGAAGAAGAAAATTTTATTTTGTCAAAATCTTTAAAGATCTGAAATTTCTCTATTTTTGCCAAAAAAAAATTTATTTATTTCTAAAAAAAAAATGGACAGATTTGAGAAAAATAATAACAATAAGAATAAGAAGAAAGAAAAGATAAATTTTTTGCCGAAATCTTCAACGAATTTTTTTTAACTTAAAAATTTCCATTTATTTCTTAAGAAAATAGATAGATTTAAGAAAAAGAAGAAAAGAAAGAAAGAAAGAAGAAGAAGAAGAAGAAGAAGAAGAAGAAGGCAATTTTTTTTTGCTAGAGTTTTCAAGATTGGAAATTTCTATTTTTCGCCGAAAATTTTTGTTTGTTGATTTGAATTAGAGAGGGGATGGTCGAAATTTCTAATTTTATGGCGTTTGTAACTTACATGATATTAAAAGCTAATTTATCATGAAAAAGCCAAGTTTAAAATGCAAAATGATTATTCGAATAGTACAGAAAATAAAATGACCAAAGTTATCAAATTCGATGAACAATGTATGTATTAAGCCTAGTTATAATATATCATCCTATATGAAAAAAATGACACTACGGGTATTTTTATATTGTATTTTTTTTGAACAAACAAACAAATATTATTGTTACCATTGTGTAGAAGAAGAAATGGCATCCATACAAAGCAAAGATAAAAGCTTACTAGAAGGAGAAAGCCCCCAATCACTCTCAACATTTTTTTTAAGGATAACAGAAGTTATATAATTTACATTTTCTTAAGGATAACAGAAGTAATATAATTTGCTATCTTGTTATAATCCCTTTTGATAAAAACAAAAAATAAAATTTATGTATGGAGCAGTCAACTGTTTAATATTTTTAACTATAACATCAATTTTAACTAGACATTTTTTAGTGAAATTAATGGCTTGAGTAAGCTCCCAATAATTGGACTAAATACAACACTGAAGATTAAATTCTATAGCTTTTTAGACAACAATGAGCAAGATTCGAGCTTCATTACCAAGGGGAGAAAATTATCGAATAAAATAGGCTATCCCCTCGATAAAAGAACTTTCAACTATTCTAAAAATAACAGAAAATTTTGCAAGTAATTTCTGAGACGGAGATTAGCATCTATATTAATCTTTATCCAGCCCCGAGGGGGAGAAGTCCAGGAATTTTGTACTAAGATGACTACTAGGTATTTTTGTATTTTATATTGTATATAGGGATGGATTATTTAATGAGGGTTTTATTGTAACAACATTTTCTGATACGGTCTAATTTGAAAATTTACCTAAAGGTTGTGGGTAATTTTATAATTAACCAAAGATCCATGTTCATTTGGAAAAATAAAAAAAAACGAAAATGAAAACAGCGATAAAACTGGAATCCAGTCACTCTGAGAGAAGGGTCTGCTCGGTCTCGTTAAAACCCTAAAAACCAAAATAAAGAAAGCAAAACTTTTCTTTTTTATCATTATTTATCACAGATAATTTAGAATCTGGTATCGCACTATTGACACCATGAGCAGATACGACAGCCGTTCCGGTGACCCTACTTCTTACCGTGACCGGAGAAGGTAACAAATTTAAGCATACTTGTACCTGTAGCTCTGTGTGCGTTTGTGTATACATATCAATTAAAGTCTCTTGCGATTTTTCATATGTGGTGCGTGGTTACTGTAATATGCTTTTAGCTCAATTGAAAAGTCTCTAGCGATTTTTCATATTTGGTGTGTGGTTACTGTAATATGCTTTTGGCTCAATTGAATCATATACTCAATGTTTTAGTTTATATATATCCATTACGAGATACTGCTGCTTTTGACATTGTAGTTGATACTTTTGTGTATATGTTTTTCTGGTAGTTCATTTATCCAGAGTGAATTAGTTCTTTATTTGTTTTTAGGGAATTTTTATAGCTTTTTTTCACATTTTTATTATCATGTAAAAGTGTTTTTAATTTTTAGTTGCAATTTTAAATATAGGCTCTTTATGATACTTTGCTATATAGCAACTGCTAAGTAAAATTTTGTTTTAGTTGTCTTTCAACTTCTTTTTCTTTGTGTTTTTAATGGAATGTGTGTTTGTTTAATATTGGCTATTTAGTGCTAATGTGGGGATTATTTTTTATTCTACTGGTTTTTCATTTCTATGAGTTTTGTGTTTGTTCAGTGATTCAGGTTTTGGTGGGGGTACAGTTTATTCTGGCTCATCTCGATCCTTATCTGAGAGGAGAGATTATGACCGTTCTGACTCACCAAGGAAATCAGATTTGGATGGGTTGAATCCCTTTGAGAAAAATTTCTACATCGAGTCAGCATCAGTTGCAGCAATGTCAGAGAGGGAGGTTGATGAGTATAGGCAACGGAGAGAGATAACTGTGGAAGGCCGTGATGTTCCAAAACCAGTCAAGAGTTTTCGTGACATGGGGTTCCCAGGTATTGCTATAAATTTTGAAAAAGCCCATTACCATGTTTATTGAGTTTTCAGATTTTTTTATTTTTATAATTTCCTCCCCTATTTATTGGTGTAGAAGAAGTGTGTTTGAACATTCGAACTTACATGATGTGGATTGCTTTAGGGGTTCAAAAATGGTAGCTACTTGATAAACTGTTCGCATCATAGGGTTTTATGAGTTTTTTGTTTTGCTACTAAGCCTTCTGTAGAAGCACCATGTGAGCTTGTATATTTTATAACTGGGGACAGGGGTAAACTAGGTAACTAGAGATGCTAGTTGTTTAAATTTCTTAGTTTAACAATGAACAGGAAAAGGAGAAAAAAAGGATTCTGTTTAGTTTAATTCATTATTTTTTAAGGTAAATAATGGATTTTATGAGATGTGTTTTTTGATTAGTTACTGGGCTTACTCTGATTATTATCTCGAGCCCTATCTCATATTCACAAATAAGTGAAAGGATTTTGCTTTATATTTGATCACCTAGCTTACCTCAAATTAAGGATTCAGTGCATCGTCGGTTTTTAATCAGGATCCTTCAAGCTCTGAAATATTCTCATCTAATCCCGTGGAGAGAGTTCCATTAGGCAATGACTAACTCTTCGTCTGATTTATTTTGACATCGATTGTCATACTCATAGATGGAGTAAAACATATGTCAAGGAGCTGAAATTCCTTTTCTGCATCACATGGCTGTGAAGAGTAACTGGATGAAGTAAGGCCTCTGAAGCAAAATGCTCTCTCACTTTTCACCTCTAAATTGTTGACGCTTGCTTTATTCATATGGGATTATCTATTCCTAGCACATTGTTAAACTTGTGTATGCCTATCATTTGTAGATTAAATTCTACACCTTCTCAGTTGGATCAATCAGGCATCCAAACTTAGGTGCGATAGAATGATAATGGTGAAACATTCTGGTAGAGCAATTTCTTTGCTTCTTCCTCTGTCTAGCATTTCAGCAAGAAATGCTTGTCGAAAAGAAAGTTAAGATAATGGTGCATGGCTTGGTCAGCCATTATTTTGTCTATCACATATTTGTGAACATTGGATTTATCTTGGACATCTTGATTTTTTTTTTCAAGTCATTTTTCTGATATTTGCAAATTTTTATCAAAGATTTGTGAAATTCATTCCCTGGAAATTCTTTCTGTTGGATTTTTTTTTTCAGGCATTTACCCATTATGTGTTTACTTTTTCTGCAGATTATGTTCTGCAAGAAATAACAAAAGCCGGTTTCATTGAACCCACACCCATACAAGCTCAAGGATGGCCAATGGCTATGAAGGGCCGTGACCTCATTGGTATTGCTGAAACAGGTTCTGGGAAGACACTAGCGTATCTATTGCCTGCTATTGTCCATGTTAATGCACAACCTTTTTTAGGTAAAAAAGAGTAACTTACTAGTTTTTGAAACTTCTCGTTACCATCTTACATGGCCTTATATGCATCTAGTAATTGGCTTTGAATTGTGCATTTTCTATTTTTATCCAGCTTCTGGGGATGGTCCAATTGTGTTAGTTTTAGCTCCAACACGTGAACTTGCTGTTCAGATACAACAAGAAGCTACTAAATTTGGGGCATCATCAAGAATAAAAAATACATGCATATATGGTGGGGTTCCGAAGGGACCTCAAGTGCGCGATCTCCAGAAAGGTAGGTGGCGGCTAGGTTTGAGACGACATTGCTTCTATACTGTATTCTGACTTTCATGAACTGGCTATCCTGTTATTCATGGTAATTGAGTTTATGATGACTTTGTTCTTGTTTTAAAATCTGCAGTTGATCTGTTGTTGATGAATAACAGTCTTTATTGCATTCCTTTATGTCTTCCCTTTGCAGGTGTTGAAATTGTAATTGCCACGCCTGGAAGGTTGATTGATATGTTGGAATCACATCATACAAATTTGCGGAGGGTTACTTACCTGGTGTTGGATGAGGCAGATCGGATGCTAGACATGGGGTTTGAGCCTCAGATACGAAAAATTGTTTCTCAGGTTTTTGCTTTAAGCTTTTCTCTTCTTAAAAAAAAAATACCCCTGTTTAAGAAATATATTCTATGTGTGTAGTTCTCTGATAATGTCATTTAAAGTAAGCCTTTCACATGGACAGCAGGATTGCTCTACCATGCCCTTTCCTCTTTGTATCCTTGTCTGTCTAATGATTTCAGCCCCATTAAGTTTTCCTTATGGAGAGCATTAGCAAATGTCCTAGACACTTAACATGGAGGAAATGAAGAAGAATTGAAAGATTTTTGGGACTGTAATCATTTATTTATTATTATCATTTTTTAAGATGTCAAGTGATATTCTTTAACTAACGTACTGTCCATAAAGAATACAAGATTGACCTTTTATTGTTTTTGAAAAATCTCTTTCTTTCTGTTATCATGGCACTTTTATTGTACTGTTGATCAATGATTTAAATATTAATTTGAAATCTTTTAGCCAGTCCAGTCTCTGGAGTTGTTCTTCCTGCTTTGTTGAGTTTCATACAGCTTTATTAGAAGCCTGGGTGATTCTTTGTTGTTTGGCTTGATTCGTATTTCAAATTCAGGTGTTTTGTCTTCTTTGTTGTTATTTCACCGTGCAAGTTGATGTGAGGTGCGACATATGCATTTTTTTTAAGGAAATGATGGAATATATTCAGTTGTTTTATTTTTGGAGTACTTTCATCATGGCCAATTTGAGGAAAAATGTTATGCTTTTAATGAGTAGTTGATGGTGTAACAAAAAGTATGATTGACAATTCTGATTTTCATAAAAGTTGAATGTGATGGTTTTATTTCTTTTCAGTTCCTGGTTACAATTATATGAATAACTATATAAATGGATGCAAATGTGCGTTGAAGTTATATTTGATTCCTTTCTTAGTAGACACAGGGAGGAGTTTTGTTTAGTGAACTAGAAGTAAAACATTGAGGTTAATCTAAATATTTCTAATTTGTATTGTTATATGATATTGGCTTACATTTTAATCATATAAATTTGTGGCTCATTTGAAATAAAAAATTTAAATTTAAAGTATATGGCAGTAAGATTGATTCTTTATCTGGCAAGCACTCACATTTATGTTGGTACTCACTTTTAAGATTGTTAATCTCTTTTTCTGTGCAGATTCGTCCAGATCGTCAAACTTTGTACTGGAGTGCTACTTGGCCTAAAGAGGTTGAACAACTGGCTAGGCAATTTCTTTATAACCCATACAAAGTAAGAGATGGGATAATGTTTGGGCTTTCCTCTACGAGGGCATTCTATCCTCTGCAATTAGTTTTGATTTTATGTTGTGTTTCATGCAGTTGTTGATGCCATATACCATTTCCTTTATATTTTGTAGCTTTGAGCTTCTGAGGTTTCCTAGCCTTCTTTCTGCATGTCCTGTATCTATGTGATCTTGTTTGTATTTGATAGATTTCTCAAGTGTCTTTCTGTTTGGCCTTTTCAGTGTCTAGCTTAATTTGTGTTGTTTGTATTATTTTTTAATTGGCTGTTATCCTTTGATATTATGCAGGTGATCATAGGATCTCCAGATTTAAAAGCTAATCATGCAATACGCCAGCATGTTGACATCGTTTCTGAGAATCAGAAATATAACAAGTAGGATGTGTTTATGTTTTTGTTATGGTTTCTAGCGACATTCACTGTTTTCTATTGCATGGGATATATATCTGTTAGCAGTTGGCAGCATCTTTATGTATCCATTTTTATATATAGGTTGGTGAAGTTGCTGGAAGATATCATGGATGGCAGCCGTATTCTGATTTTTATGGATACTAAGAAAGGTTGTGACCAGATAACTCGGCAGCTTCGCATGGATGGCTGGCCTGCTCTTTCGATTCATGGGGACAAAAGCCAAGCAGAAAGAGATTGGGTCCTCTCAGAGTTCAAAGCTGGCAAAAGTCCTATAATGACCGCAACAGATGTTGCTGCTCGTGGATTAGGTAAATATGATTGCATCATAGTGTCTTCATTCTTGATCTTACTCTTGGGCCCTAATTCCTTAGTCTTGACATGATTGGTTGTCCATAATTCCTACATATATTTGTATAAATTGCAGCATGCTCTCACGAACAGAAATCCCATCTCAATCATGAAAGAAAAAACCATTTTCAATTTGTTGCCATTTTTCAAGGTTTCTCTTATCTTTGGGCTCTCTGGTACCACCCATTTGTTGGTGGGTGGTGAAGGTTAAAAAGTTTTTTATTCATCTTTCTCCAAGATTTGATCAAGTTTGTAGCTTTCATCTCAGATATGATTTGGGCATCTGACCTGTCTTTTGGCTAGGGCTGTAAATGAGCTGAGCTACTCGAGCTCGGCTTGGGTCTTGGCTCGGTAAAAGCTCGTTCAGGCTCGAGCTCGAACTACTCATTTGTTAAACGAGCCAAGCTCAAGCTATGAAATACTCGGCTCGTTAGCTCGCGAGCTAGCTCATTTAAAAAGCTCGTGAGTTAAGCTCGTAAGCTAGCTCATTTAGTGTATTGGATTAAAAATATATATAATTTAATTTATATATTTTAAACTATATATGTGAATATATTAATTTTTTGACTACCTTAATTTATATAATTTATTAATATATGGTATATGTGATAAATAAATTAAATAATATATAATATAAAATAGCTTAGTAATTTATAGTAAAATATAAAATTATAGTAATATAATATTTTATTTTTGTTAATATATAATTATATTATTCATCTTTCATAAAAACATAAATTTTAGTATATATTTTATGAAAATTTAGAAAAAGTGAATGAAAAACAAAAATAAAAATAAGTTTATTGAGTTTGTTAAATTTATTTAAATCAAGCTCGAGTTCAAGCTCGAGATACATGATATATGAGCTTGCTCGATACAAGCTCGGGCTCGGCTCTGGCTCGATTCGAGTTCGAGTTCGAACTTGACTATTTTATAATGAGCCGAGCTTGAGCTATCCAAAGCTCGGCTCGGCTCGGCTCGATTACAGCCCTACTTTTGGCTTGAATGGAAAAACTAGGTTAGGTTTTAAGGGAGCATCTTGTATTGACTTGCCTGTCTCAATATCAGGTTACTCATTATTTTGTGCTGGTGGCAGATGTGAAGGATGTAAAATATGTGATCAATTATGACTTTCCTGGATCCCTTGAGGATTATGTTCATCGAATTGGTCGAACGGGAAGAGCTGGAGCAAAAGGGACAGCCTATACTTTCTTTACAGCATCAAATGCCAGATTTGCCAAGGAACTTATTACTATACTTGAGGAAGCTGGACAGAGGGTTAGTCCAGAATTGGCTGCAATGGCTCGTGGTGCACCTCCTCCTCCATCAGGTTTGGTTGGAAGCATCTTTTCAAGTTATATATATATAAGTGTAGGAGTCGACTGGTAACTCTTTTTCTTAAAGTGGATTTCATGATGCATCTTTTAATGAATGCATAGATGATGAATATGTGAATGCTATCTCTTGCACTATTTTTCTGGTGGGAAATATAACAAATGCATTAGTTCTTTTTCTAAGCTAAAGGCTTCCTTCTGCATTTTATATCTTATGAATCAGGACATGGTGGTTTCCGAGATCGTGGGAGGGGTTATGGTGGTGGCCGCTCCTGGAGCTAACCAACAAGATCAATGACTAATAATATGAAGGGACGCCTAACTAGAGCATAGGGCTTCATAAAACTGAACAAATCAACGTTGTTCTCTGTCAGTTTTTATAATTTGATTGGCTACCTGCCCAAATATATAGCAGTTAGCTCTGTACGGTAACTTTTGAACTGGCAAATCTCACCAGGGGATACTAAATCTGTTTGTATAGAGTTCAAAAGCTAAATATATGGTCGTTAACAGCACAGATACGAGCCAACAACTTTGGCTAAACTATATTCAGGTCTTAAGCTAGTTGGGAAAAGTCGTTAAAATCGTTTTTTTTTTTCTACATGTAATTGTATGCTGTTTAGGACATGCCATTAGCACTGTTAATGATAAAATTTTATCCCTGGTCTTTCCACAGCATATTAATAATGCTCCTAAATTGCAGGTTGCTGGGTCTAATCTGTACCTTTTGGAATATAATAACGTTGAAGAAGTTTAAAATTTTGTGGGATTTTTTTATCAGTAAAATTTTAGTGGGATTAGAAGAGGATGAGGGAGGTAAAAGTTATCTCGCTTTATTGATATTTTTAAGTTTTACTGAATATTTTTTTGGTTTCGAAATAATGGGGGTTATTTTTTTTTTGTTTCAAAATATAATCTTATTATTTTATTTAGATTATAATTATATTATAAATTTTGTATATCTATTTAAATAATTTGTAATCAATTCTATTATATTTAATTATTTATGATTTAAATTATAATCACTTTGAATTAATTGATAATTATTTTGATTTTTGCAACAATAGCTTTTTAGGGAAAATTATGTAATATAATAATTATTTCAATTAGGCATTTTAGTTAGAATAAGGAGCTATATGTTAATCAAGAGAAATTATAAGATTTATTAGATAATTTTAGTGTGTTTTTATAAAAAATATTAATATATATAATTATCTAATCAGTTTATTATTTCATTTAGAATATTTAATTGGAATAATTATTTCCTTGCTATTTAGTATAAATGAAGATAAAATGAGTGGGTTATAGAAATTTTTTTATTCATTAATTAAATAATTTAATTTTTTTTAATAAGTATAAGATAAGAAGTATTTTTATCATTTTTGTAGGGAGAGAGTTAAAATTGAAAATATATATTTTTTATTTTTTTATTTAAAGTGATTATATTATTTAAATTTATATTATAAGATGTGATAAAATTTTATAATGACCGTCATCTATAGCAAATTTTTTTTCTTTATTTGGATTTGAAATCAGGTAAAAAAATTCAAAAAAATATAATTTAATAATATGTAATTTGTTAAGCAATAAATTTAAATCAATTTTTCCATATTAATGTTTACAAAAATAATTAAATATCATCGAGAATTAATGAAGAATTATTAAAGTTTATTTAGAGATATTGAATTTGATTTTTTGAATATGGGGCTTCTTTTGTAATTTTATTATGGTCGGCTATGAATAATTGATTTACACAAAAAATATATATAAATCCAAACCATGACTCATCGAACTCAGTCCCAAAAAAATTAAAACCACTGATTTTCAGCTATTGGTAATACCAAAAATTCTCTCACAATATAAATTCGCCAACAATCACATGTTCCTATAGAAGATGAGGATTATGGCATGGAATTGCAAGGGCTTTGGTTCAGTCATGACAAGGAGGCATTTAAAGACCACATTGTTACGTACAAACCGGGCGTAGTATTCCTTTCTGAAACCAAACACAACCAGTCATTTATTGAGTACCACGGAAGGAAATTCCAATTTGATTTTGGACAATATGCTGAGCCTCATGGACAAGCTGGGGGTTTAGCTCTATGGTGGAAAGAAAACTGGCTAATTCAGTCTTTAGAGGTAAGCTCCAACTTCATTCACTGCTCTATATATGACCCAGAATGTAATTTTTTTATGGTAACGTTTGTCTATGGCTCACCATATAAGCAAGATAAGAAAATGATTTTCTCAAAATTAGCTAGTCTAAATCCAGGTACTACCATTCCTTGGCTATGTGTGGGTGACTTTATCTCTCATTTACATGAAAAGGTGGGTAGGAATCAATGGGATGTAGGAAGTATCAGCTTCTTAACTGATTGGATTAACAACTTTTTCCTGATTGATTTGGGATTTAAAGGACCTAAACTCACCTGGTCTAACAAGCAAGAGGGCTTCCTCAACATTCAACAAAGACTGGATAGAGCGCTAGGGAATCTGACATGGAGATCTAAATTCGAAAAAAGCTCAAATTATACATGGCAATTTGCTAGGCTCTGACCGCAGACCCATCATCCTGGACTTGAAACATACCCCACTTATACACAAAAAGAGGTTCAAATTTGAGATCAAATGGGTTGAAAAGAAGGAAAGTGCTGAGAAAATTCGCCAAGCATGGGGCAACCAGATAGAGGGATCTTCTATGGAAGTTCTAAATGTTACGCTACAAAATACTGCTAAGTCTTTATTCGTATGGAACCAAAACAATAATCTCAATGTAAAGAAGGGAATTGAAGTTATCAAGCAACAATTAGAAGACTTATATGATGCCGACCAAGTAGGTAATTTTCATGAGGAAGAAAGGAAACTTTTGGATGAGTTAGGAAAACTTTGGAGGATGGAAGAGCAGTACTGGTTTCAAAGATCTAGAGTTAATTGGCTCACTGCTGGAGATAGAAACATTCGATTTTTTCATGCTTCAACCATCCACCGTAGAGCCACCAACTCCATCCTAAAATTGAAAAATGAAGCTGGTAGTTGGATAGAAGATGAAAAAGAGATTCACAACATGGTGATGGATTTCTACAGCAATCTCTACTCGGCTGGGGAAACAAAACATGCTCTATTTGCTCCATCCCAACACAAGGACGTATTTATGGCTGTAAAACAACTAGGAGCGTTTAAGGCTCCAGGTCTAGATAGGTATCCAGGTTTCTTCTATCAGAGATTCTGGTCAGTTGTCAGGGATGAAGTGATTAATGCAGTACAAAATTTCTTCCAAGAAGGATCTATGCCTCACTTTCTAAATTCCACCAACATTGTAATGATCCCAAAGGTACCTAATCCTAAAACTTTGTAACAATTCAGCCCCATTGCTTTGTGTAATTTTTATTAGAAAATTATATCAAAAATCATTGCATCAAGATTAAAACCCTTTTTAAATGATCTTATTTCCACCGAACAAGGAGCTTTTACGCCAGGCAGAATTATCCATGAAAATATCCTTATGGCCTATGAACTATTCCACTCATTAAAAGCCAAGAACTCTAGCAGAAAACAAAACATGATTGTTAAATTGGATATGAACAAAGCATATGACAGGGTTGATTGGACTTTCTTGGAAAACATTCTTAGAGCTATGGGCTTCTATGTGAGAGCTATAAGGTTGATCATGCAATGTGTGTCTACTGTGACTTATGGGATCATACTAAATGGAGGATGTATAGGGACTTTTGGCCTTACAGGGGACTTAGACAAGGTGATCCTCTATCCCCTTGATTATTTCTTTTCATTGCTAACGTGCTCGCTGCTCTTATCCATCAGGGAAGAAGATTTGATCAAAGGCATTCAAGTTAATAGAAGCTCCCCTACCTTCACACATATTCTATTTGCTGATGATACTCTACTATATGGCAGAGCGAACATTGAGGAAGTTTAAAATATAGTGAACATATTGAATATCTATTGCTTAGCCTTGGGTCAAAGGATCAATTGGCAAAAATCTATGGTTTCTATTAGCAGGTATATACCGGGTAACATCAGAATGAACATATTGAAGATTATGGGTATGAAAGAAATGAGAGGAAAGGAGAAGTATCTTGGGTTACCAACTCAATAGGGATTCTCCAAAAAAGAATCGCTCTCCTTCCTAAAAGATCGAGTTTGGAGCAAAATATAATCATGGAAGTATAATCTTTTATCACACGCTGCAAAGAGATTATGATAAAATCGGTGCTCACTATTATGTCCACTCATGCCATGTCATGTTTTCTGCTTCCAAAAAGCTTCTCTAAGGAATTGGACAGTATTGTATCTACTTTTTGGTGGAAATTCAACAAAGAAGGACGTGGAATTTATTGGAGAAAATGGGAAGCCCTCATAAAGTCAAAATTCAGAGGGGGAATGGGGTTCACAGATTTCCTTCACTTTAATGTTGCTCTACTTGCCAAGCAATGTTGGAAGCTCATCACCAATGTTGACTCAACCTGGGTAAGACTATTGCAGGCCCTATATTTTCCTAACTGCTCATTTTCTGAAGCAAATATATCATGAGGATAGGGGAGTATGGTTGAGACAAGAGAATATATCTAAGGAGGAGTAAGATGGATGGTTAAAAATGGGAAGAGCATAAATATTTGGAAGGATCCGTGGGTAATTCACCTTCCCCAGTTTCGAATTCAACAGGAAAAACCCAATCATGTGAACACCACATTGGTCACTGACTTGATTAATCGGTCAGGAAACTGGGATAGGAGTTTAGTGAGTAGTATCTTCCCTCGGGATGTAGCAACAACGATTCTCAGGATTCCTATATCACTCACTCAGAATGAAGACAAAGTTACATGGCATCCTAACAGAGCTGGTAAGATCTCCACAAAATATGTTTACCAATTTCTTAGTAATAGAAGAGAGCTAGTTGATGGGTCATCTTCTTACTCTTTTGCAACACACAATGGGGTTTGAAAATCTATATGGAAACTCAATGTCCAGCGTAAAGTACGGTCCTTTATACATAATGCTTTGGCTTCCTTTATACATAATGTCCAGCGTAATGTACAGCGTAATGCTTTGGCTGTCAAACAAAATCTACATAAAAGAAGGCTTACCCAAGACCCATTATGCCCAATCTGTGGAGTGGAGGAAGAAACCGTTATCCATATGTTATTTCACTATGATAATGCAAAAGTGTCATGGTTTAGATCAAACTTGGGTTTCTTTCCTTGGGGACTTAAGACTACATCCTTTTCAAATCGGTGGAATAGTCTTATCTTGATGGCTAGAACAGGTGCTCAAAACCATTTCCTGGAGAATGTATCTTATATGTGTTGAAGCATCTGGAAATCTAGAAATGAGTTTTGCTTTCGAAATTCAAGGCTAGACCCGGAGGTTATTGTTTCTATGGCCTACTATGCAAGCTCATCATTCATCGCAGCCCATTCACATGCCTCTGATCTCGAGAACCCTAGTAGCAACACTACCATTTCTCCTACCAAATGGATTCCTTCGCCTCCAAATTGGGTCAAGGTAAATGTAGATGCAAACTTCCAAGCTAACTTCTTTTATGCGGGGACTGTGGCTATATTCAGAAATGCTTATGGGACTATGACTGATGGTAGGGCTTCTATTATTAAATCTGTATCTCCACTCTCTAATGAGGCTCTAGCTATGCTTATTGCTACTAATATAACTAAGGGTAAGGGTTACTCTCATTGCCTCTTTGAATATGACTCCCAAGTGCTCATCAACTCAATCAATGGTAAAAGAAATTGAATTTTCTTGACATAAATAAAAGAAAATCAGAATGAATCGTTACCTTTCTTGGGCTTGTTGGTGTAGAGCTTTGGACCTTCTTCAACTTTGCTCTGTTTTGATATTAAAGATTTCTTCTTTTTCAATTGGGTTGATGAGCACTTGGCAGATTTCTTCTTTTTCAATTGTTAAGATAAGTGAGAGAAGTATAGTTGGCACTTGGCAGATTAATGAATGAATTTAGCAATTGCTGGCTACTTGTATGCATTAAAAGTCTAGCTCGCGTTCCTTTTTGGTTTAGAAGTGGGACAAAAGGAGTTATACAGATTAACAAGTAGCCTTATGGTAGTTTCTTTTGAGTTTTGACAACTGGAACCTGGGGGGAGGCAGTAGAGTTGTACAGATGTTTGGGATAACTTTGATATTAAATTTTGAGTAGAAGTGGTTCTCTCATATACATACATACATACATAAACATACATATACATATATATATATATATTTTTTTTAAAAAAAGCTCGACTCTCAGAAATCGTTTTTGGAGGATCGAACCTCTGACCTCTCCGTGGAGAGTAACATCAGGTGGCCACTGGGCTAACCCCAGTGATTTATATACATATACATATACATATATATATATATATTTTAAACAATCTGATTAAAATTTTATTAAAATCTCAAATAGGGCGTAATGATTGCCTCCAAAAGAACAATACCTCTCAATAGTTGAGGCAAAGAGTTGAAGGATTCAAAAATACAACAAGAATCATTAATTCTAGAGAAAGTAGCCAAAAAATGTGCAGCCTGGTTCGCCTCCCTATGAATGTGATAGATCAAAGAGTTATGAGCAGTAAGACTTGAAGCCAAATCACGAATTGGCTGAGGACCGTCAGCTATCCAGATTGCCCTTTGAACCAATCGAACCACCTCTAGACAGTCTGTTTCCAATATCAATGGAGAAAAGCCTTTCTGAATACACCATCTAAAGCTATTAGTAATAGCAAACAGCTCTGCCTCACGAGCTGAAGACGCTGCAAATATGGCTGTAATCGAGCCGAGCCGAGCCGAGCCGAGCTTTGGATAGCTCAAGCTCGGCTCATTATAAAATAGTCGAGTTCGAACTCGAACTTGAATCGAGCCCGAGCCGAGCCCGAGCTTGTATCGAGCCAGCTCATATATCATGTATCTCGAGCTTGAACTCGAGCTTGATTTAAATAAGTTTAACAAACTCAATAAACTTATTTTTATCTTTATTGGTCATTCATTTTTTCTAAATTTTCATAAAAGATATACTAAAATTTATGTTTTTATGAAAGATGAATAATATAATTATATATTAACAAAAATAAAACATTATATTACTATAATTTTATATTTTACTATAAATTACTAAGCTATTTTATATTGTATATTATTTAATTTATTTATCACATATACTATATATTAATAAATTATATAAATTAAGTTAGTCAAAAAATTAATATATTCACATACATAGTTTAATATATATAAATTAAATTATATATATTTTTAATCCAATACACTGAATGAGTTAGCTTACGAGCTTAACTCACGAGCTTTTTAAATGAGCTAGCTCGCGAGCTAACGAGCCGAGTATTTCATAGCTTGAGCTTGGCTCATTTAACAAATGAGCAGTTCGAGCTCGAGCCTGAACGAGCTTTTACCGAGCCAAGACCTAAGCCGAACTCGAGTAGCTTGGCTCATTTACAGCCCTAGCTGCAAAGGTGAAACAAAAAGCAGTCACAACAGCCCCTGAAGAATCACGCAGAATACTACCTCCAGCTGCTCCATGATTTGTGAACGTGGCATCCACATTGAGCTTAAGATAGCCAGCTGTGGGCTTCTTCCAAGAGACAACAATAGGCTTAAAGCGATTTCTTCCAAAGCTTTCCGAAATCAATCCTGCATTTGATAAATGGGAAAGATATTTGGCGAATTTCTTTCCAGAGTTTGCTATGCTCCAAGACATCAAAATCTTGGTTATCTCATTGTACAATAGCGCCGGGTAACAATTGCCATCCCCCCAAATTGATCGAGTATACATCTTCCAGATTGACCAAATAATAACTTGTGGCAGAAGACGATGAAGTCGACCAATGGCAGTCTTCGGATTTCCAATAAGCCACCAATAAACAAGTTTTTGCCTTAACGATCTCCTCTTTATAATGCTATCAAGGAAAAAAGAACCAAAGAAAACCCAAACTTTGTGAATAATAGAACATGAATAAAATATGTGATCTATAGTAACCAAAGCACACAAGCAGAAGGGGCATCTTGAGGGACCATGAATACCAAACAATTCAAGATTTTGAGGGAGAGGGACAGCCCCTTGAAGCAATTTCCATGTAAAGATTGAAAATTTCAATGGTATGGTAGAATCCCATATAGCTCGTGCTGTTAATGACATATACATATATATATATATATATATATATACATATATATATATATATAATGTCACGTTTCTAATACCTTTCTCCTACTTTTCGAAAATTTCCACCTTTTCTAGCTCTTTAATTTCAGTCTCTTGATGATTATAATTATTGTTCATTGCTTGACAGCGAACTGGATTAGCTTGCAACTGAAGTTTTTAGTAGATCATTGAAAAAAAAATGATGTTGCAGGCAATATGATATTATGAATATGCCTGGAGTAGACTGCTGAACTGCGGAAGCCTATGTGGTAGGCACTCAAATCTTTGAGTTAGGTATGCTTATGCATTCAGAAGATCTTATTGTCATGCACTTGGATCACTGTAAGCTAAATCTTAAAATTGTGCCATCTTCTATACCTTTGAAGTAATGAGTAATGTTAGATGAAGTCCCATCCCATTTGACATGACTTGAGGCATGTGTAGTGAATTCATGTTAACATCATCACTCCATTAAATTAGCAAGTTAAGAAAGAGATTTATCAGTGGGAAAACATTCTTCGCTTGGGAGCATAACTGCCTGGTGCCATGAGAGAGAGAGAGAGATTGAGATGGCTTCAAAGGTGACATGTTAGATTTATTCTGTTGGCGATTAATTGGTTATGATTAGAAGTTAAAGTTTCAATGATAGTAGACAACAAGTTGGAGATGGTTTATGAGAAATTTGTGCCTATCTTGAAAGTGGAGACTAATTAATTTGAAGCAAAGTAATGGAATACAGCTTGAGATGGACTCTAGTGCAGCAGATAAGGAAGGAGTCATGCTGGGTGCTTTAAACGGAGAAACTGTTAAATGGTTCCAGCAAATTAATGTTTCTTTCTCCCAATTTTGATTTGAGAAACCAGAAGCTGGCATGTATAATAATATATAGGTTACATTTTTCTTTATTATTTGGCCTCAAACCTGTAACTTCTTCCTATTAATGGTCCAATATTGCAGTTTAGAAGCATGGAAGGGTTCTTCTTCTACAGCTAATTTTATCTTTAGAGTTGGTGTGCACGGAGGGCTAAGTTTGGTTAACATTTAGCAAAAAATATAGGAAAGGACTGCTATATCTCACTGTTGGATTCTTCGGAATTGCTTATATTGGAATTTCCTTTGGCACAAACTTCAGTTTCCTGGAGTGTTGACAATCCATCAAATTGATTGCAGTTTGTTTCTAGTGTTTATGACATCGAGAAATGCTATGTTCAGGCCAAACTTGATGATGGGAGCAGCAAAGGAGCACACAGATACTTGTAATACTGAAAGTAGGAATAATAATGTGGATGATGGTCATAGTGTCAATACATCAAGTATTCAAAAGGATCGCTTTGCCAATTGCTTTATAAAACTGTTAAATTGTTTAGTTGTTTTTCTCTTATTGAGCAACATATCAAGCCTATTTGACGATCACATGCTACCTTTGTTTATTGTGATATATTTTCTTTAATGACTTCAAAGATATTTATTCTGTTTTTTAAAGTTGATTTGCGTTTCTTGAGCTTAATTTTGTTATTGGCACAAGCTCTTTATGCTTTAGTCATGCTTGTCTTCGATGTGAAGATTAAATATGTGCATCGATACACTCCTCCTTTGGCCTTCACTTTAATAGGGCACTTTTTTGGAGGTGGGAGCTACTTTTCTGATTACTTATTCGCATAGCATGTGTTTGAATTTGTATGCTTGTCTTTTGATCTTATGTGAACACCTGCCACCTTCTTTTTTCCCATCTATATCTGAAACCTGGAACACTATCTACAATCTATGAACAGATTTTTATATTATTATTATTTGATTTAGGTATAGTACTATTGTTACTATTTGATCATAAGTATATTTTAAACTTCTTTTTGGAAGATCAAAATAATGGATTGGGCAGTTGGTATTTGACGTAAATCTACATTATTGTGGTACTTAAAATTTTGCCAATCACCCTTGGACTGTTATCATGATATGTGATGTGTTCTGATGCAAATTGCCAATTGGGTGTGTGCAGCTAATAAGGGGATGTTCAATCATTTCCTTTTACTTTGCCTTATGAATCCATACATGAGATGCTATGATCAGGATTGGTGCACATTTCAAAATTCCCTCTCACTTCAATTTTTCCATCGATCCTGTGCATCCTTTTTGTAAGAAAGAGCATAAGGTGTTGCTGCTTCCTCGCATGGTCCCCAATTCTCGAATGCTCTTCCATGTAACATGATATAAATGCATGGAGCTCTATGATGTGTGACATTTTTGCTTCAGATTAGGTTTGAATCTCTTGTTTAGGCCATTGAATGAGGCTGAGGTATCTTCTGCTGGTACTGTTTATGATCTTTTGCACCCTTGAAACTGATATATTAAGGCCTTGGCAGAAATTGGAATCCAACATATCAGATAGAGGAAAAGGGAAGGTGTTTGTTCATTTTGGAAATTATTAATTTGTCAATAACAGCAAAATCTTTGTCACTTTCCTGAACAAATGAAAGTGACAGGAGCTTCTAGAAACATTCTGGCATTATTAAAAGAGTGACAAATTGATTTATATATTTTATATGACAAGGAAAAATCTGATGGTCTTTCTCTTTCCTTCTTAAATTTGAGTAGATATTCGAGATATACTCTTGAAAAGCGCAATATGGAATCAATGATCTGTCCACCAATTCCAGTCTGTTGGATCTATTAGTTGGCAACATAACAAGAATCTTTTCTCTTAATTAGTTGATAAATTATGGGTTCACAAGATATTCATTAACTAGCAGATGTTGCAGGAATTCAACTTGTTGCACTTCCTTTACGTGCTCATTTCATCATATACAGACGCATGACTATGAAGTGATTATTATACATGAAATTATAATGATGGAAGTGAATGGAATTATCTTTTTCTTGCCACCAACACATTTCTCCACTTAAGCTAGGGCAGGTGGTAGAGCACGTATGATTTGTTGATCTGGTACCTAACTATCAAACAAAGGTCTTAACTTTTTGTTTCCTTTCCCCACCACTAATTATTATTTAATCATGTTTATCAATTAGTGCATGGAATAACAACTTTTAATAAATTTTAGGCTTCAAGTTTATCAATAATTATTGCATTGAGATGGAGCAGATTCATTTTAGTTACTCTGCAGCCTTATTGGATTACCATTATATACATCTAGATTTTATTCTACTGGCATTATTGCTTGTTAGAACTATCATTTAGTAGTTTATCTCTATAAGATCTTTTTTAAGTGGAGAGTATATGCCAACTTTTTGTATTTTAATTATTAAACTTGTAATGGCACTTTTTTTTGGTAGCTTCGGATTAAATTATGCAGTATCTCAGAGATTATGCATTTCTTTCTTCAGGACTGAGCTTCATATAATTTGTATCTTGTGCAGCTTACTTATTCATGAGAACAAAGAAGAAAGATACAGGCTTTGAGGAAGAAACAGAAACCAGAGTTCCCTCTGCATCGATTTTATCAACCCCTACCGTAACTACTCCAGTTTCTGAGAAGCCCTTTACATCACCCGCTATTTCAGAACCTGTGAAGCTGCGTGAACCTATCCCGGAGAAACAACAGCGTGATCTATACAAATGGATGTTAGAAGAGAAAAGGAAGGTCAAACCGAAAGATCCAGGGGAGAAGAAGCGCATTGATGAAGAGAAAGCTATTCTTAAACAGTTCATTCGAGCAAAGACCATTCCAAGTATTTAGTCAATTGAGCTCTTATTCCAACTAGAGCTGAATTTTCTTTTATCAGTTATGAAGTTTGAATTCTGCAATCACTGAATATCGATGCATTTACTGTTTTCTCCAAAAATGGTTTATTCTAGATGAGAATTTTACTGGTCTTCTCATATTTTCTGCTTACTGTCGCTCTGTTTTAGTACAAAGATTGATGTTTATATCATCTGTTGGAAGTTTCTTATTGACTTTAATCTTACTGATATCTACTTGGTTTTTGTACATATAATAAAATTTATTGCCTTTATGTGATCAGATGTAACCTTACAGAAGCTGCAGGGTGAAATACTATTTTATAGCAAATACAGAAATGTAACTACAAAACAAGGGTACCTATACTGGTATCTGATATTGATTTTCAATTTCAGTTCACCAAATGTTCCTTACATGATTAAAGCAAACAATCTAAGAAAAATTTTCTTGTTTTTATCTAATAATAACATTTTGTGAGAATTATGGGTCTTCAACTTAATTCAATTAAATTTTAATTTCAAATTAATTGGAGGCAATTATATGAATTCTCTTTCCATATTCAAAGCAATTATGAATTATATCTCCAGAAGACGTAGAGTTATAAGTTTATTCTGAATATTTTTATTCAAGCAAGTTAGTTTAAGGATTCAAATGGTATGAGTATTAAAAAAAGAAAAAGGGGAAACTCAGTACGTACTTGCTGTCATTTTTGTCATATTAGCATCAGTTGGCTAACATCATTTTCAGAGAAAGATTAATTTTAATCTCATTTTGTTGTTCAATAAAAGGAGAAATTAGAAATGAAGCATATTCTTTTTTTTTTTGGCAAATATTTAAGTTGAAGAGATTCACATGGTGACACGAGCCTCATGAAAAATGAGAGCATATGTACAATTTCCAAAGCGGATGTGGACACAACCACTAGTATGCAATATGCATGCTATTATAACATATCCAGGGGCGGAGGCAGGTGGGGTCGAGTGGGGGCGGACGACCCCCCCTGCCGGCCGCCGGAGGTGAAAACCTTCAGCCTCCTCAGCTCCCTCAGCCTCCTCAACCCTTCTGTTTCAGCTCGCTCAGCCCCCCCCTCAGCCCTCCTCTCTCAGCCCTCAGCCCCCCCCTCTCAGCCCTCCTGGCTCCGCCACTGAACATACCCATAACATGCAACCTTCCAAAATTAAAACCAAATCCACCTACCAGTTGGGTTGGTTTTCCAACCAAAACTTATTATTCTTTTCCATTTTTATAATAAAATTATTATACTTTTGAATTATATTTTAATTTCTGTAATATATAATTTAACTCAATTTAATTAAATTTTAATTTCAAAATATTTAATAATTAAAACTAATAAAAGTTATGTATATCAAAATACCACCAACGTTAAATGCAAATTCTCTTAAAGAATAGATTCAAAACTGATTATTCCTTTCTTTATATTAATATTAAAGGATAATAAAAAATATTTAGCAATAAATGTATATTCTCTTGAAGAATAGATTCAAAATCAATTATTGTTCTGTATCAATATTAAAAAAATTAATATGAGGAAAATATTCTATCTCCCATCCCATGAGGAAAATATTCTACTGTTTGAATGGCTTTCTACAATTTGATACCATCCCATGAAATAACAAATTAGAGAATACAAACATATTGTATAATTATTTTATAAAAAGTCATAAAACTCCAAACTTTTCAAAAGAATTTAGAAACATATCCAAAATATTCTGTAAGATTCATGAAGATGTAAAAAAGAATTAAAAAATGAACATAAACGAATCAGTTTAAGAGAGAAAGAAAGAGAGAGAGAGAGAGAGCCGAACGATTTATTGCAATTATGGAAAATGATTAAATTATTGATATTGTTAAAAGTATATATATATATATGTATATATATAGACACTTAATCATAAGTTAGGTAGTTTGAACAAAGAGGTAAAAGAAAAGCTAAGGAATGGAGCTTAACAATAAGTTATATATATATATATTATATAATTTATAATTTAAATCAAGAAATGGGCCGCAAAGACTGCCACATTACTTGATAACAGTCAAAGAGAGAGATTTTGAAAGTTAAAAATTTAATGATTAAATCAATAAACTTTTCCCCAAAAGAGATGGCTTTTATTTTTCTTTTTTTATTTTTTATGCACCAAAGCTGCCTATATATTTTCTTATATTCACACAGTAATTATTTATTCTTACGCACATACAATAAATGTGTGAATGTGATCTTTAAAAAAAATTTGTTCATAATTTACTATAATTTTTTTATAATTGCTTTCCAGAGCAATAATAAAAATATTAATATATTATTTTAGTTTGCATATTAACAAAATTTATTTTAAATTAAAAATTATTCTAATGAGCAATTAAAAATTAGCGTTTTATGCTCAAATTTTCAATCACTAATATAAAATGTTTGATAAATTAATATATTACTTAAAAATATTCATAGTTAAAATTAAAATCGAAATACTAAAAATTAAAATTTTTAGTGATGAATTTTTAATTATCTTATTATTGAATGCTAACTATTATATATGATAAGATAAATGTAATTATTGAATTATATAAATATTATATACCGAGATATATTTTAATGGTAAATATATGTTATCTTAAATAATAAATTTAGAAACAATTTTTTCTCTTCATCTATAAATACTAAAAAAAATACAGAAAGCTTAACGTGTAAAAAGAAAACAAAATTAAGGAAAATAATGATTATCCATACCTTGTTTGTAACACTATAACAAGTAGGGTTGATATAAATAAATATATATATATATAAGTAAAATTGGTTGAAAAAAGAGAGGAACCCACAAGTGGTCTCTCCAATAAATAATGAGAAAATGGGTTATGGGAATGAAAGTAACATGAGAGGTTGGCCTATTGTGTGAGTGAAATTAAAGGAGAAGAAGAAGTATATGATGATGATAATTTGAAGAATGTGGTTGGACTTATTGAGTCTCACATGAATGCACGAGGCCACCAGCTGCGCTTGCACCTATAGGAGGGTCGCCTCCACCCTCTTTGTTCCATCAAACCAATCATGCACTTGTGGGGACTTCTTAATTTTTTTATATTTACATTACACTCATTTTATATATAAATTAATATATATACATGTTATTTAATATATTTAACTTTTTTTTATTAATTACGTTTAGAGGGAGAATATCTAGAATTTAAATTCAAAATTTAAAGAGGAACAATATACGTAATACGCTCCTGGTCATCAAATTATATTTTGATAATTAACATTTATTATATTTAATATTTTCTTTATCGTAATAGTATTTAATAATCATATTAATATGAGAAAAATTGATTTTAAATTTATTATCTAGAGAAATATAATAAAAATAGATTTACTTACTAATTGAAGTTTACACTTCATTTCTATTTTTATTTAATGATTAGTATCGTATACTCATTCTATAATCATAATTTTGATCCATGCTTGCCACCGTAATTGTGATTTATGACCCAATTAACAAACCCAATTAATGTCGCAAGCAAATATTCTAAGTGAGGCATTTTAGAAAAATCCTTTTTTAAAGTTTTCATTTTTCAATTTCAATTTTAGCAAAATGAGAAAAATTAAGTTGTTATTTTATATTTTTGCTTCCATCTCTTTCCTATGATAACAACTTTTAAGTTTTATTTTCATGGGTAGGAAAAATGTTTCATAATCCCTCAAGTATATTTTAATCACTTTTTTTTTATTAAATTTATCCAAATATATATAATAAAAAAATTAATTTTCTATTATTTAAGTTTTTAATTTAACTAAATAAAAAAAGAAAATATATATTTACCCCTATGTTATGTTTATTACGTAATTAAAATGATACTTGTTTAATTTTTTAAACATTTATTTATTTTTAAAATTTTCATATTCAATCAATTAAACTACTGAAACAAATCCTCTTTCAGCACACTTACCATGCATTTATGAATTCCATAAACTATGTAAATTAACATATGCATCTCCCAACACAAATATTCTCTCCCTCTTTCATACATACATACATACATATTTATATATATATATATATATATATTGGCACACGCGTGCACGTACACATGTACACATTAACACACAAATAATGTCATAATCGACCCATAGCCACTATATATATGATTAAGCATATTATATATATATATAAGCAAATGCAAATAGTGCACATATTTATATATATGTATATGTATACAGATAAATATATATAGAGAGAGAGTGTATGTGTGCGTGTGGGTGGGTGAGGGAGAAAGAAAGAAAAGAAAAGAAAAGAAAATAAAGGAAAGGAAAGGAAAGAAAATTCGAAAATAATGGACAATATATTGTTGATTGTATTAGCAACAACAATATTGATCTTGTTATTGTCTTCCATAATAATCTTGTACTACAGGAATAGCAGCTGGTTTAGTAGCATCATCATCATCAACATCCGATCATCATCATCAAAGTGCAAAACCCCACGTCTTCCTTTGGGGTCTCTTGGATGGCCTTTTCTGGGTGAAACCCTTGAGTTCGTTTCTTGTGCTTATTCAGACCGCCCTGAAAGCTTCATGGATAAACGTCGCCGCATGTAAGTGTATATGTGTATACATATAGATATCATACATAACATACATATAGACATACATACATGTATATATGTATGTATTAATTTTAGATGATATATACAGCCTAACAACTTATGATTATTAATCAGTTACCATGTAGTTATTATAATCTTTTAAACTGACAATTTTATTTATGATCTTACTGTGTTGTTGTTTTTGTGATTATGGGTGTGTATAGGTATGGGAAGGTGTTCAAGTCACATATATTTGGAAGTAAAACAATAGTCTCAACAGATGCAGAAGTGAGCAAATTTATACTACAAAGTGATGCAAAGATATTCGTTCCTTCTTACCCAAAATCTCTTACAGAATTGATGGGAAAATCATCCATTTTGCTTATAAATGGGAGCTTACAGAAGAGAATCCATGGCCTCATAGGAGCTTTCTTCAAGTCCCATCTTCTCAAAGCTCAGATCACTAGAGACATGCAAGTTTATGTTCAACAATCCATGAACAATTGGAGATGTGATCGACCCATTTTTATTCAAGATGAAACCAAAAATGTTAGTCTCTTAATTTCTTTCTCTTCTCTTCTCTCTCTCTCTCTCTCTGTGTGTGTGTGTGAGCTGTGAATTTGTTTGTTTGTGTTTGTGTGGTTTTAGACAAGTGAATTCTTTATTCTTGAAGTCTGAAATCTATTATCCTTCTAAATTTTCATATTAATTGCTATATTTATTATTTCTTTTCTTCCATTTAAAAAAAAGAATTTCATTAGTTGTAAACACACGATAAAACAAAATATCTCACCTTTCTATTTAAGTTTTTCACATGCACATATATAGAATCTTTTTATCTCCATTTTTTTAAATGAATTCTGATTGGAATTTGAATTCGCAATCTTATATATAACTTAGAGGTCAGAAAATAAAACATTTTATCTAAATTTTAAAAGTGTTTCGTAATTAGAGTTTGAATTTGAGATATCTAATTAAGATAAAAAGATTTCTACTCTCATCACTTGATGTAGTATTACAAATAATTTTGATATCATTAAAATATAAATTTTTTTAAGAGAAAATAATTATTAGATGTTTGAATTTGATCTCCAGCTTCTGCTTAAGTTAGAAATAATTATTTTGCTGGAAAGTAGAAATGTAAGATGGGGTTCATAATTATTTTGCATGAAATCATTTTGTCTAGCAAATAACACTCATAATAATTAATATCATATAGAACTTTGTAAAAGTTACTAAGAAATAACTCTCCTTTTGTCCCCTACAGGTTGCCTTTCAAGTCCTCGTCAAGGCCTTGATTAGTTTGGATCCTGGTCAAGAAATGGAGTCCTTAAAGATACACTTTCAAGAATTTATCTCTGGTCTCATGTCTTTACCTATTAACTTCCCTGGAACTCAGCTTTATCGCTCTTTGCAGGCAAGTATATATATAAAATCTCATGATTCTGAAAATAATTTTAATACCCATTAATTAATTACTATTAATAATTAAAGTAAAGTATAACATTAATTATGCGTTGATTAATTACACACTAAAACATAGTTGATTAATTACACACTAAAACATAGTTTAGTTGTAAGTGCATTTTCTTTTATACAATAGATTCAGAATCAGTATACCAAAAAAAAAAGATTCAGAATCGGATTTTTCTCTTGTTTTATTAACCGATCTTATATGTATGCATATGGCTCAGGCGAAGAAGAAAATGTTGGCTTTAGTGAAGAAAATTATACAATCTAGAAGAGAAAATCATCAAAGTGACGTGCCAAGAGTGCCTAAGAATGTAGTAGACGTTTTGCTTAATGATGCAAATGAACAATTAACAGATGATTTAATAGCAGATAATATGATTGATATGATGATTCCTGGAGAGGATTCAGTTCCAGTTCTTATGACTCTTGCCATCAAATACCTTTCAGATTGCCCTGCTGCCTTGCGACAATTAACGGTATATATTTAATTAGTTAATTTCATTTTAATTCTCTTCCTATAATATTCTTTGAAAATTATTGTTTTTTTAATTAATTACACGTAGAGAAGGAGATACTCAAAATTTAAACTCGAGTCCTAGACATAAACAACACATATTAGTAGCCATCAAATTGCACATTGGCGGTTTTTATTATTTATATTATTAATTAGCTACAAAATTAATTAAATTCAAGTCATAATCAATTGAATATTGATTGATTATTACATAATTAGAGAAAATTCAAATGTGGATAGACGGCTGCAATTGCAAAGATTCTCTTTGACTAGTCCATAAACAATTAATATTTATATAATATATAATATAATAAATTAAATTAATGTATATATATATATATTGATTACTATTACTTTGGCCATATGTATAATCATTTTCAATCTTGTTATCATCAATTCATTGTAGCTAAAAATTTCCTTTAATTTTAATAAATTTTGCATTGTTATATTCACAAGTGGGATTTGATGAAATTAGTATACTATTAGGGTTTGCCCACACTACCATGTGGAGGCATCCCCTAATTTGCTTAGTAGAATCTCTATACCATCTTTGAAATGTAAATATCAAAATTAAAATTTCTATTATTGTGTTAGAATATAAAATAATAAATTTTAATATTATTTTATTATTGATATAGTATAATAATTTAATGATAGAGTGTTTGTTTTATATTGTGAATTTTTTTAAATAATTTTTGATATTTGAAAAAATACTTTTTAATATATAGAGAACGCGTGGAAATTGGATTGAAAGTTCAGAATTTCTAGAATTTAAATTGTAAAAATATGGGTCAATTCCATTGTAATTGGTTGGTGACCTATCAATGTCTTTGTTCTGTCGATGCACGTGTGACTTGTAACTATCATTAATTAGAATTTCTTTCTTCCTTTTTTTTTTTTGTTGTTTCTTCATAATAATAATAATAATAATAATAATAGTCTTAAAGTTATTCTTTTTTCATGTAATTTGTCTTTAACATAATTTCAGGATGAAAACATGAAGTTGAAAAGTGTGAAAGCTCAGCTTGGGGAGCCATTAAATTGTACTGATTACTTATCACTGCCATTTACACAAAAGGTACTTAATTATTATTATTAATTATTTATAATTAACTTAAATTAAAAAAGAATGATTAATTAATTAATTATATTAATTTTCTATAAATTATTTTTTAATTTATTTGAAAATTAAACTGCAGGTGATTACAGAAACTTTGAGAATGGGAAATATAATAATTGGAGTAATGAGAAAGGCAATGAAGGATATAGAGATAAAAGGGTATTTGATACCAAAAGGATGGCGTGCCTTTGCATATTTTAGATCAGTTCATCTTGATGAAAATCATTATGATTGGCCTTACCAATTCAATCCATGGAGATGGCAAGTAAGAAATTAAGTCGAGCTTTTATTTATTTATTTTATTTACAAAAATTCCATAAAATTAATGAAAATTCTCATTTGTAATCTAGAAATTAAATATGAAATTTTGACGATAAAATTAATTGAATTATAATTTAACGTTAAATTTTTTGAATATAGGTCTAGAATACTAATTTTAAAAATTAATTGTTAAAGTTGGAGAACTCATTTATTTATCAATGTGATTATTTATTTATATTTAAGAAATGTTGAATTTAAATTTCATATATAAATTAATATATATGTGGGAATTGACAGGAAAAGGACATGAGCAGTAGTAGTTTCACACCATTTGGAGGTGGACAAAGATTATGTCCAGGACTTGATTTGGCCAGGCTTGAAGCTTCCATTTTCTTACACCACTTCGTTACTCAATTTAGGTAATTTTTGCTCTATTTACACTTATAATGTCATCTTTAATTAACTAATAAATGCACAAAAATAATATCTTTCATATATATATATACATATATATATAAATATATATATATATCTAAATTTCATTAAAAATATATTTCTTTTATTCATACTCTTAACACTCTTATTACACTTAATGAATAAAAAACTTTAAATTAAAATTTTATCATTTTTCTATAAAATTAAAAAAAAAATTTAAAACATCACTTCGATATCATTTGTTTATTAGGAGTTCAAAGGGAAGATAATTAAATTTCTTAAAATTTTGACACGAACAAAGACAAAATGACGAAAGAAATCCAACTTTCTGCCATATTTGAGCAAATCAGTATCCTTTACAAGACATCATTTCTTTCCTTAGTTGCTGCCAACATACACACCTTTGAATTTAACCATATATCCACCAAAACAAACTTGGTTCCACTTTGTTCAATGTAATAACTCTCTTTTGTTTATTATTACCTTTTTATCTTTTATTTTTTTAAATATATATTTTTAATATATTAAATTTGTATTTTTTTTAAAATAAAGTGTAGCTTTAATATATTATATGTAAAGGATGTATATTTATAATTAAAATTTGAAAATGTTTATTTAAAAAATAAATAAATAAATACTCCCTTCATCCTTCGTTCAAAAGTATAGTACATTTACTATTATAATAAGTTAATTAAGATGATAAATTTATATTATATCCATATTTAATATTATTTATTAAATATATTTTATATTAAAATAATAATATAATAAAAATAATACATGTAAATTTATATTTTTAATAAAAATAATTAATTTTTTTTAATTTTTGTGAAATAAAAATTCAGTAATTTGGGAGAATAAAATATTTTTAAAAGTAAATCTATTTTTAAGATATTTATGAAGAAATCCCTAAACTTTATACTGATAATTTTAAATGAATATCTTTTTTATAGCATAAAAGAATAAACTATACACATGATGTAATGAAATCAAATCATATAAAAAATAAATTTACCAACTAAAGTATGAATCTTGAACTAGATTTTGATGCTCCCTAGACCTAATGACTATTAGTTAGTACATTCTACCACTATAGATTTCCTCTTCTTTGAACCATTCAATTAATTTGTGAGTCATTTTCCATTGATTTGATCACATTTGGAATGTATCCAATTCTTTGTTTTTACTAGTCTAATGTGTGCATTGAAATTTGGAAAAAGAAAATTTCAGAATTATATTGATTAATTATTATATCCTAGCTAAATCATATAAGCAAATGATAATTTAATTAGTGGCCAGTATAATATACTATAAAATAAAAGTTGAATATTGGTCAAAGTTAGGGTTATAGAGCTAGGCAGACAATGACTATTTTTTCTGATACTTACAAATTAATAAAAAAAAATAAAAAATCTTATGCATATGTAATTAAATATAATTAGTTTTTTTTGCTATGGTTTTATAGGTTCCATGTGACTTGTATTTCTCCCTTCTCATACCTTGAAAACCCAACAAACCTAACCTTAATAGTATTATTATTATTATCAATTTGACTGCCTTTTTCTAAAAAAAGAATAAATAAATAAATGTAGATTATCAATGCAAAAGTGGTATTTCTATTTATGGATTATTTTAATTGAATTATAAATATTAATGAGTTTTCTTTAATTGTTAAATATAAATTATTTTGTAATATTTGCAGTTGGGTGGCTGAGGAAGATACAATTGTAAATTTCCCAACAGTGAGAATGAAGAGAAGAATGCCCATTTGGGTCAAAAGGAAAGACATTAATTAAATTACATTAATTAATTAATTAATTAAAACTTTGCCCAATAAGTTAAAAGTTTTGAAGAAAACTTTCTTAGAATGATAGAGAGAATAATAACAAAAAAAATACTAAATAATCAATTATTATATATATAAAGGAGTATTATTGGCCATAGTGCACACGTGTGGGAGACATCAACAAGTCTGACACGTTTGTCATCTTCTATATAGATCATATATAATAATATATGTTTATATATTTTTTTAGTTTAAATTTTAATTTCTCAGGGACCCATTATATTATCACTTGTTTTTGTTTATTTATTTCTTTTAATTTTATTTTTTTCCATTTTAATGTTTACCTTAGAATGTACAATTGTAAAAGAAGGTGAAATGCTACTTAGAGGTTAGTGGAAATAGCCAATGAATTGTGGTTATGATTTATGGGTCCCAATGAACAATTAATTATGTCATTTTTAGAACATAATGTATGGATTAATCATAATTAAGTAGTAATTTGAATAATCATGCAATTTACATTTGGCTGGGGATTATATATATTGAGGTTCACTATTTTTATTTCTAATATAATATATCGTGTGAAAATAAAATACACTATAATAATTAATAATTATAAATTTTATAAAAATTTATAGTAATTTGTTTAATTATCTTTTTTCAAACACTCTCTTGTCATTAATTATTGAGATTATGGAAATAAAATAAATAAAGATAAATTTGAAAATAATACCTTAAATTTATAAAAATGATATTTAAAAAAGAATAAATTTTTTTTTACTAAAGTGACATTTGAAATGAAATAAAAAGAATATATAATTATAAATTCCAAACGATTTAAACTCATAATTTTATAATATGATTGAAAATTTTATTAAGATTAACAGGGAAGTGTATTGGATTGTTTTTAAATTGTTTTTAAGTGCCTAACTATTTAAATAATTCGGGTTAATTTTTAATATTGTTAAGAGTTAATAGCCTCCATAATAATAGAACAAAGCAAGTGTTGCACTTGCTTATATTATTTATGCACACATAATTATATGATTGTAGCTTGTAGAGAAGATAAACATTTAAGAAAGGAAACTGTCAATTTCAACTTAGAAAAAGGCTAAAAAGAATATATATATATAATCATAGTCATTAAAAAAATAATTAATTTGTTTTTCTATAGACAAGCATATTAACATATATATATATATGTATATATTAATTTATATAATATGATATGATTAAATTTAAGATGAAAACAATGTCATTTTCAGAGTAACTTTGTGTGGAAATGTATTCTATTATTTTTTTAAAATTATCAATTCACATTTGGGAAAGGATGATTAGGAAATAATAATAAATAAAGAAGGTCCACTATCCTTAGAAGTGAGAAGCTTCATCCATGGATTTTATTATACATGTTTCTTTTTATTATATACTAAAATGACGTACTCAAAAATAAATTTGCCTTTGGAAAAACAAATTTCAAGTCTTAAAATCTCTCGCTCTTTACATAGAGATCCTCCACTCTCCTATGATTTTTGTCCTAAATCTAGGAGATTGCCGCGGGCACTCTTGCCAATAGGGGCAGAGGTATGCTGAAGATAAGGGCAGCTGTCCCTTCTCTTTTTTAAAATTTATATATATATATATAATATTTTTTAAAAAATTTTAAATTATTTATTAATTTTTTTTATAAAATTTTAAATTACCCCCAATTTTTTTAATTTTTACAAAATATAAAAAAAATACAATAAATTATTTATTCTATATGCAATAGTTCAATATTAATAATAAATAAATATAAAAAAATAATAAAAATAATAAAATTTTTAATTAAATTAATTTTAACAAATTTAATGAATTAAAGAATTTATTTATTTTAATTATTTTTTAAAAAATTATACTCATTATTTAATTTTTTTCTCTTTATTTTATTTTTATTATAAAAAATTTTATAAATTTAAAATTTTGTATATATATTAATATTTTTTATTAATTAATTTTTTAATAATAAAAATATATTATTAATAAATTTATAAAATACTATTAAAATAAAATAAGAGATAAATAATTATAAAAATAAAATTTATAAAAAAAAAAAATTTACTCCTTTTAAAGTCTGATTTCGGTGCTGCTTGCCGGAGACATCCCAGCATCTATAGCCCTCCACCTTCCTTTTGGTGAGGTCTTTATTTTTTCTTTATTTATCGCGTTATATTTTATTGTTTGCTGGAAGCCATTTGTAACCTCATCTCCCAGTTGTAATCACCCAAATATGTAGCAATATCGAGCTCCTGCGAGCTTTCTACTGGTGATTACCTCCTTTCTTTGGTTTTTGGTGTGCAGATCTCCCATCTTTTGATTCATCAGCCTTAGCCTTCATGCCAAAAACTCTTCAATCTTCCCTTGATGGCCGCTCAAAAATGTAACTCCCTTCCTTGATCTATTTGTTCACATTTAAGAGAGAAGCTCTCTTGAGTGCTTTTATTTTACACATTCTTTTTTCTTGACCCCTCTTCAGGATCATTGATCCTTATTTTCCCTCATGATATTCAAAATATGAGGATGTTTGGGGCTTCATTGCTACTCAAGTTTTCACCTTTTCAAGGTTCTTCTGCTCAAACTGCAGGTCTCAACTCTCGGCCTTTTTTATCTGTGTTTTGGCCGCTGATGGAGGGCTCTTTGAGTTCGTTGTATTTTCCAGTCAAGTGGCTGATAGTGGATAGATGATATGTTTTTGTTTTTATTTCTTTTGGCTATATTTTATTAGTTCTTTGGTTATTGTGCTTTTGTTCTTTAGTTGCTATGTTTTGTTGTTCTCCTCGTTTTATTTTTCATTCTCAGTTGGTTGTATCCAGCCTTATCCGGGCTTATTATTATTAGTGTTTATGTTAATGATATTCTGCTTCTTCTTATTTTTTTTTTAAAAAATGACGTCTTCGTACATATTTTAGCTTCTTTTTTTTTTATAAATAATACAAAAAGGCAATTAATAATTTTTTAAAGAAGGAAAAAAAGTAAATTATTAATTAAAAATAAGATATTATTAACTGAATATAAATAAGTAAAATATCGGTATAATTGTTATAAATTATTTGTAATTGAGTGAAAATAAATAAATGGTATAATAATTTTTTAATTTTTTAAATATTATTTTTGTAGGCTTTCAGGATAATTTTTCACATAGTAAATTATAAATTTTATTTAGTAAGCTCTAATTTAAGCAGTTTATTAATTTTTTTACTATTTTTAAATTTTTTATTATTGATTTATTTTTTAATACGATTAAAGATACAAAATATAAATTATGCTAAAGTAAATAAAATTTAAAACTTATAATTTGCTATAAAAATTAATAAAAAAAATATTACACATTCTATAATTTATAGAATTGAAAAATTTTAGAGACAAAATATATAAAATTTGAGATTTACCAGTAATATATAATTAAATTATCTAAAAGAATATAAATTTAAAAAAACACATAATAACTGTTGAAAAAATTATAAACTCTCAAACTATTTTAAAAGAATGCAATTTCACATTAAAAAATTATATGGCTTTCATTCACTTTATACATGTCCTTCATTTATTGGCTTCTAAAAGAGTTGAAAGAAGGGCTGGCCACGCGAGCATGAGCTTAATTTTTATTTCTTATATTGGCCTCGCGAGGACCAATATAAGCTTAATTTTTATATCTTATATTTATTTTTAGCCCTATTTGAAAATCATTAATTTTCATATGTTAAAATTTTATTCTACAACTAACTCTATCACAGTGATTAGATTTATCTTCTACTTCTAATATTCTATATTTTATCATCTGCTGAGTATATTTGTTATAATTAATTTTTTTCTATTCTGATCTTGGTTTGTCCAGAAGAGTCTATTTTATCATGGAAAATATTTACATCTACTGTAAATAATTCTTAAGGACAATATTGTTATTAACACGACTCAGGTTTATTTTTATTTATATATGATTACAATCTTAAAAATTATGGATGTGGCCAACAATGGTCCTTCTGCTCCCATTGATGTTCCCGTTGCCAACATAACTTCTGAGCCCCATCCTACTGTGAATGTCGCTTCTGTTTTGCCGACTCACACTGCTGCTTCGGCTGTATAGCAGTTCTCATATGCCAGGCCTTTTTCCAGATATATCTAAAATTGAGGTGTTTCATTGGCAAAATTTTAAAACATGGCAAGAACGAATTTATTCAATTCTTGATATGCATGGTGTGGCCACTGCACTTTCTGACTCTAGATCTGTAACTTCTGCTGATCCTAAAATATTGGAGGCTTGGACACATGCTAATAAGGTATGTAGGCATACAATTATTAGTACTCTCTCTAATGATCTCTTTGATGTTTATTGTTCCTACAAAGAAGCAAAGGAAATATGGGATTCAATGAATCTAAAGTACACCGCTGAGGATGTTGGAAAGCAAAAATTTGTGATTGGCAACTTTTATAAATGGGAAGTGGTGGACGACAAGGATATCAAATTACAAATCAATGAATATCACAAATTGTTGGAGGACCTTAGGGACGAAAATTTCACTCTACAAGATGAATTCGTTGTTGGACTATTGATTGAAAAATTACCAACCTTATGGAAGGACTACAAACAACAGCTCAAGCATAAACACAAACAACTATCACTTGCAGATTTAATCACTCATATTATAATTGAAGACACCAATAGAAAGGAGCTCAAATCAGCAAAAGCAAAGGAGATTACTACAAAAGCACACTTGGTGCAAGACAAGACTTGCAATCAACATAAAATGTATGAAATTAAGAAATCTTATTACAAACCTGGTATATCTAAACCCACCTTTAAAAAGAAGGGTTCTTGTTTTGTTTGTGGAAAGCCGAGTCATCATGCACCCAATGTAGAAAGAGAGTGAGAAATGACAATCCTCTTAAATTAAAAAGCAAACTTAGTTGAAGGAGATGATATTATTGTTGCTGTCATTTCTCAAGTAAATTTAGTGGCTAGTGTGAAAGAATGGGTGGTAGACTCAGGTGTTATCAGACACATTTGTGCAAATAGAAGTGCATTTACCTCATACACTCTAATAAGAGACGAAGAAGAACATGTATATCTAGATGATTCTTGAACTGCCAATGTACTTGGCAAAGGGAAAGTACTTCTCTAACTCACATCTAGTAAGATCTTGGCTCTCAATGAAGTGCTCCGTGTGCCTAGCATAAGAGTAAATTTAGTTTATGTGGCCTTATTAGACAAAGTTGGGGTTAAAGTGTCATTTGAATCTAATAAGATCATAATGACAAAGAATAATATTTTGTTGGCAAGGGGTATTGTAATTAGGGACTCTTTGTACTTAATATTTCTGAAATTATGAATGAAACCGCATCTTCTTCTGCTTACTTGATTGACTCTTATGAAATGTGGCATGCTAGATTAGGACATGTTAGTATTTCTTATATTAAGAAAATGCAACAACTTAGTTTAATTTCTGGTATTAGTAATACAAGTATTGATAAATATAAAAAATGTGTTGAATCTAAATTAACTAAGAAAACTTGCATGTTTGTTCATTGAGAATCCGAACTATTAAATTTAATTCATATTGACTTAGGAGACCTTAAACAAAGAATGACTAGAGATGGTAAAAGATATTTTATAACCTTTATTGATGATTTTTATAGATATACTAAAGTATATTTACTTAGAAATAAAGATGAGGCTTTCGACATGATTCTTAAATATAAGGTTGAAGTTGAAAATCAATTAAATAGGAAGATTAAAAGGGTAAGATCAGATAGAGGTAGTGAATATGTTTTACTTAATGAATTTTGTGAAAAGGAAGGAATAATACATGAAATTACACCACCCTATTCACCTGAATCAAATGGAGTAGCTGAAAAGAAAAATAGAACTTTAAAAGAAATGATGAATTGTATGTTAGTTAGTTCTAATGCACCTGAAAACCTTTGGGGAGCAACTATATTATCTGCATGTCACTTACAAAATAAGATTTCATATAAGAAAACTGGTAAGACACCTTATAAATTATGGAAGGGTTATTCACCTAATCTAAAATATTTAAAAGTGTGGGGGTGTCTTGCAAAAGTAATGTTATCAGATCCTAAAAAGAGAAAAATAGGTTCTAAAACTTCTGATTGCATGTTCATTGGTTATGTTGAACATAATGTTGCATATAGATTTTTGGTTTTGAGCAATGATGTGCTTGAACATAATTCTATGATTGAAAAAAAAATGTTGAGTTTTTTGAACATGTTTTTCCTTTAAAAGTTGATAATATTTCTCATGCCCCCTGTTGTTCAAAATAATGAAGACAATGATTTGAGAAGAAGTAAAAGACTAAGGAAAGAAAAATCTTTTGGAAATGATTTTTACATTTATCTTGTAGAAAGTGATACTTTGACTTTTAGTGATGCAATTTCTTCTTCTAATGCTTTGATTTGGAAAGAAGCCATTAAAATAGAACTTGGTTCTATTTTACAAAATAATACTTAGAAATTAGTTGATTTACCTCCTGGTGCAAAATCCATTGGTTGTAAATAAATTTTTAAAAGAAAATATAATATTGATGGTTCTATTAATAAATATAAAGCCAGACTTGTTGCAAAAGGTTTTACTCAAAAATAAAATATAGATTATTTTGATACTTTTATACATGTAACTAGAATTTCTTCTATTCAAACTTTAATAGCTTTGGCTTATATTTATAAACTTTTTATTCATTAAATGGGTGTTAAAACAGCATTTTTAAATGATGATTTGGAAGAAAAAATTTATATAGAACAATCTGAGGGTTGTGTGGCTTCTGGTCAAGAAAATAAAGTTTGTAAACTTCTCAAATTATTATATGGTTTGAAATAAGCACCTAAATAATGGCATGAGAAATTTGATCAAGTTTTAATTGGTGATGGTTTCACTTCTATTGAAGTAGCTAAATGTGTTTACACAAAACTTGTTAGTAGTAATTGTGTGGTTATAAGTTTATATGTGGATGATATACTTATTTTTAGTTCTAATATTGAATTAGTACATGAAACAAAATGTTTCCTTGCTTCTAAATTTGATATGAAAGATATGGGTGAAGAAAATGTGATTCTAGGCGTTAAGATCATAAGGAAAGATGATAGTATAATGCTATCACAAGCACACTATGTTGAGAAACTTCTTATAAAGTTTGGACATTTTAATGTCACACCAGTGAGTATTCCTTATGATGCTAATAATCAATTAAAGAAAAATAGAGGTGATCCTGTTGCTCAATATGAGTATGCACAAATTATTGGAAATTTGATGCATTTAATGAATTTTTCTCGACTTGACATTGCATATACTATGTGTAGACTAAGTAGATACACACATAGTCCAAACCATAAGCATTGGAATGAATTAGTCAGAATTATGAAATATTTGAGAGGTACCATGTACTACGATATTTTATATGGTGGATATCTCGCCGCACTAGAAAGATACAATGATGCAAACTGAATTTCAGATTCAAATGAGACAAAATCTACTAGTGGATATGTATTCATACTTAGTGGTGGCGCAATTACTTAGAAATCAACTAAACAAACTATCATTGCTAAATCAACTATAGAGTCAGAGTTTATTGCTTTGGAGTTGGCTGGTAATGAGGCTAAGTGGTTGAAAAACTTCTTGGCTAATATTTTGCTAGGAATAATACCAACACTCTCTGTATCTTTATGTTGTGATTGCCAAGCGGCAATAGCCATTGCAAAGAACAAAGCTTTCAATGGTAAAAATAAGCATATTCGACTGCGACATAATATGATTAAGCAGCTGCAAAGTGATGGAATTATATTTATTGATTATGTGGTCAAAAGTGAATTTGGCCAATCCTCTAACTAAACCATTGGAAAGAAAATTAATAAATGAAACATCGAGGGGAATGAGCCTTAAGCCAACTGATAAAATAGCAGAGACAGTAACCCAACATTTATGATTGGAGATCCTATGAAAAAGGTTCATGTAGGTAATAACAAGTCTCTTGTTATTTCTGCTAACATTTTTAAATGGTCATTTCCTATGATGCGAGTAGTGCTAGATTGCATTAATTGAGAGGATGAGTAATAAACTCTTAATGATTGTCATGTCCCTTATGGGCAGTGTATTCAATGCAATATACACTTGATGAAGTCACCTATGCGAATGTGGAGTGAGGCCGCTCCTATGAGATAGTAGCATAATCTCTAGAGCCTTCATGAAATACCAAGCGTGTGCATGGCTTATCAGCGCAAAATAGTGTTAACAGTAAGAAATGTGGGAGTGTAATGTGATTGATTGGACTTTAATATACAATAAGAGTTACTAGTTCATAAATGCTAAAAGCTTTACTATAACTCTCACATTTTTAGTCTAACTTTGGTTCATAGTCCAAAAGACACCAGACTCATAGCATTTACACTCATGTTTATACTTAGCAAATTTATTCTTTTGAAATATGTGGGGGATTGTTGAAAAAATTATGAACTCTCAAACTAATTCAAAAGAATGCAATCCCATATTGCAAAATCATATGGCTTTCATTCACTTTTATATATGACCTTGTGTTTATGGACCTGTAAAAGAGTTGAAAGAGGGGCAGGCCTCGCGCACATGAGGAATGGGCCAAAAGCCCAATTTGTGTGAAAATCGATGGATTCCCCCTTGCACGAGGACTAATATAAGCTCAATTTTTATTTCTTGTATTTTATTTTTAGCTCTTATTTGAAAACCATTAATTTTCATATGTTAAAATTTTATTCTACAACTAACTCTATCATTTTCTTTTAAAATATTTTCACTAACGTTAATGTGACCGTTGTAACTTTTTTATCTCGTTCGTTGTAACTTTCTTATCTTCTAACGTTCGAATTCATTCTTCATAACGATCATAATGACGTTCAATTTTCTTTTCATAACGGCCACAAAACGTTCATATTTTTATTTATAAAAATCAGTGTATATGTAAAGTTAAAGTGATTAGATTTATCTTCTACTTCTAATATTTTATACTCTATTATCTGCTGAATATATTTGCTATAATTAATTTTTTTCTGTTGTGATTTTGGTTTATCCAGAAAAATCTATTTTATCTTAAAGAATATTTGCATCTACTGCAAATAATTCTTAAGGACAGTGTTGTTATTAATACGACTCGGGCTTATTTTACTTATATATTATAATAATAACAAAGTGTAAATATATATATAAAAAATAGTAAATTAGAATAAAATAGTAATTAATAAAAAGAGCAATTGCTAAAAAAATAACATTAATAAAAGTCAATGGTAAAATGAATAAAAGAACTTAAAGTTATTATTTATTTATATTGATTTCATATTCCTCTTTAAATTGTAGAATATAGATGTTATATTTCTTATTTTAATTTGTGGTGAATATGTCAATTTAATTATATATCATATTTAAGATTTTAATATATTAAAATAAAATTATTTTTTATAAATATAAACAATTAAGAATAATAAGATATTAGTCATTATATAATATTCTATTAGATTTTTTTTTAGAGTATTGACATGAAAATGAGAGAATCGAGAACAAGAAAATATATTTTGATTATTAAACTGGTGTGCATATTTTATTTGAAGTATTTATAAACATTAGTTACTAAGGTTTTTTTTTTTAAATTGAGTGTCTCCTTTTTAATTATTAATTGTTATTGGAGGTCGGATTTTAATTCCAACTTATTAGAAAAATAAATATCTTATTATATAGTCATGATATGAAATTTGCTGATTGCGACTCTTGAAGGACGTATTACAGAAAACAAGTCAAAAGTCAATTTCATGCAGCTTAAAAAACTAGAAAGAAGACACAGAAATAATATCTTTGTCATTTATACACAACACATTTGGATTTTTTTAATTAATTAGGTTTTTAAATTAAACGACAAGCATATTAAGACAACCACAAAAAATATAAATTAGAATTTATATATTTTTAAAAGAAAGAAAAAATTATTTTTAAAATATTTTTTCAAGAATTCATGTAAATTATTTTTAAAATATTTTTTCAAGTATTCTCGTACAAATACTTCAAGTAAACAGGGTTAAGCATTTGTTTCGGAAAGCAATATGAAAGTGATGCCCATTGCTTTGGACCTTAGTTTTCTGCTGCTTATGCCTAGAGCCCAATGATTTTTAACACTAACAGGCCCAATGTTTTTAAATAATTTTTAAAAAATTATAGAAAAATTTATGGACTTTTGACAAAAATATAAGAAAATTAAAAATAATTTTAAATTTATTATATTTATAAAATATTTTTTAAAATACTAAAATTTATAAATATTTATCAAAATATCACATTTTTGTTAGTTTACAGAGAGTTTAGAATAAATTTATAATTAGTTTATATTGATTTTATAATTAGCTTATAAATTTTACACAGCTTATAATGAGTTTATAATAAAATGACTAAAATATTCTTAATAAAAAAGTAAAAAAATTTAAAAATATGGTGAAGGATATTATTTATTTAAAATTTATCGGTATATTTATGCTGTATATCTCATTTAAATATTTATTTCAAATATACCGATTCCTTTATTTTTATTTTTATTTTCACTTTGACTTTTATAATGCTGATCTTTTTTATTTTTATGATTTTTTATTTTTATTTTTTAACTATTGTATTTATTTATTTTTTATATAAAAATTTTTTATGTCATATTTTTAATATGCATAATATATATATATATATACATAGCATATATGCAACATATATAAAATATATATTAAACAATATAAACTATAACTACATATCTATAATACATCTACAATAAATATATAATACATTTTAATATTTATTTAATTTTATTTATTTAATTTTTTATTTTAACAATACACACGTAATATTCACACAATATTCAATATTTTTTTTATAAAATTTATATAATTTAAATAATAAATATATAACATACACATAATATCTACAATACATTTACAATACAATTATCACACATCTACTATAATCTATATAATAAAATTATATATTTTTTTAATTTTTTATGTGTATAATATGTAAAATTTATTTAAAAATAAATTTAATAATTTTTATTAATATTTTTACATATTTTATTTTATTTTATTATTGTTGCATTTTTTATAATTAAAATTATTTTTTTTCCTTTTATGAAAAATAATGAATTTTATATGATGAAAAATAATTTTAAATATTAATTTTAAATATTTTATTAGAATAGTTTTTATTTAATATTGAAGTTTGAAAAAAAAATTCAAATAAAATATTGATTATAGCGAGAAAAAATATATTTTTTAAAAAAAGTTATTTTATTGAGAAAAGAGATATTTTTAAAATTTTACTCAAATTTTTTATAAATTTTTTATAAAAGTATAAATTTGTTTAGTTTGTAGTATTTTTATAATAAAATTTTTTTTATGGTAATCATATAAACATTCTAAATTTATAAAACTAACTAAACAATAAAATTTGTTTCCCATTAATATGGTGGATTTGAAAAGTTTCAAAAATACAGAAATAGCACAATTAGTTATAAAAACATGAAAGCATTAGTTATAAAATTGTGGTTCATTCTTAAGTTTTATATATTATATATATTTCAGATATATAATCAGATAAAATGTGATGAGATATAAAATAATTTTTAAAAAGGATGTAAGAAAGTTAAAATATTAAAACAAATTCATTTAAAATATTTTATTGAATGTGTAGAACAGTTATAATTGAAGCATAAAAAAAGATCCCTATTTATTATGTTGAAGACCAAAAAAATCAAAAGATTTATAAACGTAAAATGCCACAAGATCTTTCTAATTTCATTCATATTTCTTCTTTAACTTGTAGCGGTTACTAAAATCAAATAAAGAAAAAGCAAATAAAGCAGAAAAAAAATTGGCGATTGAGGAGTAGAGGCGATGAAGGTAGAGAAGAGACAACAATAGTGAAAGATAAAAAGGTAGCGGCGAAGCAATGAATGAAAAAAGAGACAAAAAACAAATACGAAAAGGAAGAGGAAGAGACTTATATTTGAAAAAAAAAATAAATGAATGAATGGTAAAAAATGAAAAATTAAAAATTAAAAATTAAAAAGCGTAATAAAAATTAAAAAAACATGAAAAAAACAAGTAAATGGTGTAACTTTCTTAAAATTATACTCTTTATCAAATTTTTTTAAAACTTTAATTTTTTTTCAAGGATTTTTTAGTTATTTTACAAAAAATATATAATAAACACATAATAATTTAATAATAAATTTATAAAAGTTATCATGCATATTAATAAATTCATAATAAATTTTATTATATACAATAAAAGTGATGAATTTATAAAATAGATAAAAAGTTATGGTAAAATTTGATTATATTTTTTGGTTTAGTGAATTTATAATATTATATAGACTTATTTTTTTTTATAATTTTGTAAAAGATCTTAGTATACAATAATTATAAATTGAACTAATATCAAAATTTAGGATTTTTAATGCCAAAGTGCAAGGTGAGATTTTTTTGAAAGAAAAATTATCTAAATCACTGTGGTTCAAAACTTAATACATTAACTAAATAAGAAGGGGGAACAACATCCCACTCCCCACAATATGATATAGAACAAGAGGCTCTAGCTAACGCACGAGCCCCCATGTTTGCAGATTGCCTAACAAAAGTAAATTTAGTATTTGCTAATAAATTAACAAAAGAAAGTCAATTTTCTACGATCAAACCTTATGTCGAAGATGCTAAAGGACTAAAAATCTGCTGAATAACATGTTATAAAATAGGCTCAATAATAATATCAGACCAATTTATCTGCTTTATCCTGCCAAGAACTTCCCTAATACCAATGGCCTCTACTAAACTTGTGCATAGATACCATGAAATCTACAAGATCTAGCTTCCACTATGAAACCCAGATGATTCCTTGCCACCATTCCAACACCAGTACACGTATGGAGGGCGACATCAACATTAATCTTAATCCACCCCATTTGAAGCTTGGTTAATTCACCGACATCGCTGCTGAAATTGGTTCCTACATTCAAAGAAGCCATTTGAGCCAACCTGAAGGAATAAAACAGAGAAAAAGCTTGTTGAAAATATAACTCCGTTTTACTCTTCTTGTAACATCTTTATATTCTATATATGTATAATATCTATAATTTATATAAATATAGTACATATATAGAATGCAATAATATTATCATTTTTAATAATTATAAAATTTTTTGTAATTACAAGAAACAATTAAAGCTTATAAGTATATTTTAACAATTTCATAAGTGAAAATATATAAATAATTTAATAAATAAAATAATAATTTTAAAGGAAAAAAAAATTTATAAAAAATTCGACAGACTTCCTGTTGTATTTTGGACATTTCCCAAAAAATTAATAACTCAACCTGGATAAAAATTTTGCATTCCCAAATTCATACATTCAAATATCCACTACTTATTTTTTCAAAATTACATAAACGTATATAAATATATATTTAAAATATATACACAAAATTGACACTTATCCTAAAAATTTTATAATTTATAATATTTTCAAATATGCATAATTAATATACATAATTAAAACAAATTTAATAAGTAGATTTTTACATGCTGACAACTGGTTAAGATCATGCAGTAACGATAGAAATTTTTTAACAAAAGTTCTGAATTTCTAAATCTGCTCAGGTCCAGCAAAACTTTCAGTACTAACCTTATCAACTGCGCAATAAATAAAATCGCGCTAAATATTTTGCCTAGTGATACATATTTTGATATTAATATAAATTAAAATAAAATAATGTAAATTACTTTTTCAATAAATCTAATGATGTAATATGAAATTTTCTTTTAAATTATTTACTTTATCCTTATTAAATTATTATTTAACACAATTGCATACATTAGGCCTAAAAGACCATATATAATATTTAAATTTCATATATAATATTTTGAACTATTTTACCACCCAGTGTCTAACCGGAAGATAAATAATAATGACGCTCAATATTTAGCCCGAAAGACAAAATACATAATAGTGACACAAAACGTCTAGCCTGAAGACAAATTAAATATCAGTGACGTCTAATATCTAGCCATAAGGTAATTATAGACATGCTGTCAATCACAAAATTCTGAAAAATGATATTATATAAGGTTTCACACATAATATATATAATTTTATATTTTTTCATATTTTGATAATTATGTCAATTTTCATTCTTTTTACAATTGTTTCATCTATTTATCATATTTTCAATCATAAACTTCATATTCCAAATCAACTTCATAATGTAAACAATATAAGGTTATAATTTAGTATATAACACTTTTACATACAACCACATTTTATAATGTCGTCAGCCATTCTAAAATGGCTTAAATGTTCATACACTATGTAATTCATGTCTTTAAACATATAGCTAAGCACTTTATATGTGAATTTACACATCAAAGTAGTAAAATATCCATAACAAAATACAATGTAATATGTCATTTACCTTGCATTACAACAATTTTATCAAAATATGTACTAACTTTATTTAAATAACTTTCAAGCTACCAAGACCACCACTTTCTACAATGTCTTTCACCACCAAAGTCACGCAAATACAATCTACTCAATGCCTACTCAAAATGTAAGTTTATATTATGTATTAGAATCACATTTCTATACATTCTAACTAATAAAAATTAATTTAGCACATTTCTTTTAATTTTTTAAATTTTAATCCTAACTGTCTTTAATTTTAAATATTCATTCAACTCAATTCTAATTGATATTCTTAGTTCATTTCTATTATTTAAATCATTTAAATCATAAAATCAAATAAACATCAATTCTTTATTATTACTATTCTAAAACATTAATTCACTCACTACTTCATCCAAACTACCATCAAACTTCGACAAACCAATAAATAACTATAAAATATTACCTCCTCATCAAAACAATACCTTCCATATCCATTTTAATAATTATAACATACTAAATAAAATTTTAAATTTTCACATTATCATACCTTCAAAGAAATCCATAAAATTTTAAAGAAAACTTACTTGTTGGGAAATCACTAAATCTCCTATTAATTCTTAAAAGGCCTTATTAAAATTAGTATTTAGATGAATAAAAACTTCCCCCTTTGTAGCTATGGTGGTTCGGCCAACTTGGAGAAGAAGAAGAAGAATATGATTTCTCTTTCTTTTAACTTTTTAATTTCTTTTTCCTTTTTAAAACCATAATTATTTTAAAATTAATTATTTTTATTTATTTATTTATTTTAAAAATCATATTTTCTATCTTCCTTTCAAAATTATTTAAATTTTAAATTTTTTTAACCTTAAATTAAATGTTTATAATTTACCATTTTACCCTTTTACTTAACTATGCAATTTTGACTTTTATATGTTATATATATCTAACATATATATCACATATATACTTCATATTTCTCACTTCCAACTCTTCATTTAACATTTAAACTTATTAATTTTTTTATTTAATTTAATCTTAATAAATTCAAAGATGTTACAACTCTTTCCTACTTAATTAATTTCGTCCTCGAATTACCTGATATCAACTATGAAAGAGTTGAGGACCGCATAACTTGCTCACTCTCCCATGTTGCTTCCTCAGTAGAATGATTCCTCCATAAAATTTTAACCAATGACACATTCTTATTCCTTAACTCTTTTACCTTCCTCGCTAAAATAGCTACTGATTTTTCTTCATAGGTCAAATTTGTACTCACCTCAATTGACTCAACTGATAAGATATGAGATAGATCTGATCTGTACCTCCGAAGCATCGAGACAGAAAAAATATTGTGTATCTTATCTAACTCGGGTGGCAAAGTCAATCTATAAGCCACCGGTCTCACTCTTTCCAATATCTTATATGGACCAATGAAAAGAAGATTTAACTTTCCTTTCTATCCAAATCTCAAGATTTTCTTCCAAGAAGACACTTTTAGGAATACTTTATCCCCCATACTAAACTCTATATCTTTTCTCTTCAAGTATGTGTATGATTTTTGTCAGTCTAAAGTTACTTTCAAATGATCCCGAATTACTTTCACTTTCTATTCTGTTTCTTTGATTAAGTCAGGACCTATCGATTTACCTTCTTTAACTTCATCCCAATATAACAGTGTCCTGCACTTTCTGCCATATAAAGTCTCATAAGGGGCCATTCCAATACTAGATTGGAAGTTGTTGTCGTATGCAAATTCAACTAAAGATAAGTGCATATCCCAACTCCCATTAAACTTGATAACACAGCTCCTCAATCTGTCCTCCAATACCTGTATTACTTTTTCTGACTGCACATCTGTCTGCGGATGAAAAAAGTACTGAAATGCAATCAAGAACCTAAAACATCCTTCAAACTCTTCCAAAATCTGTATGTGAACCTTGGATCTTGATCAGACATAATATAAACTGGGATTCCATGCAATCTTACCACTTCATTAATGTATAATTCAGCTAGCCTATTCAGTGAATAATCGACCCTAACTGGAAGAAAATGAGTTGAATTTGTTGATCTATCCATTATTACCTAGATTGCATCATATTTTCTCTGAGTTAAAGGTTGTTTAGTCATAAAATTCATGGTCACTCATTCCCACTTTCACTCAGGAATTGATAAGGGTTGTAACAACTCTGAAGGAACCTGGTGCTCAGCTTTCACTCTCTGACATATGAGACATCGAGATACAAATTATATTATGCCCTTGTTCATCTCTGACCACCAATAGTGTCGCTTCAAGTCTTGATACATCTTAGTACTTCCAGAGTGCATAACATAAGATGATTGATGTGTCTCCTCTAAAATTCTCTTCATTAATTCTATATCATCAGAAACACATAATCTATCTTTGTATCCCATACTACCATCATCTCTCACATAAAAATCCATGCTCTTCCTCTTTTTATAGTCCTCCATAATCTTTTAAATTCTTACATCCGTCTTTTGTGCCTCTTTAACTTGATCAAGCAGCAATGGTCTCATCTGTAATTAAGCCATAAGAATATCATCATCACAAACCTCAAATTTGGCATGCAATGCTCTCAACTCAATAAGCAACATAAGAACATAGGCAATCAACCCTACCACTGACTTTCAACTCAAGGATTTTGCAACTACATTAGCCTTGTCCGGATGGTAATCAATTAAACAGTCATAATTCTTTATTAATTTCAACCATCGCCTTTGCCGAATATTCAACTCTTTCTGAATACTCAGATACTTTAAACCTTTATGATCTGTATAAATAAAATATTTCTCTCCATATAAGTAGCGTCTCCAAATCTTCAATACAAAATAATGGCGGCCAACTCTAAATTATGAGTCGAATAATTCAACTTATGAAGCTTCAGTTATCTGGAGATAAAAGCAATAACTCTACCCTCCTACATCAAAATACAGCCTAAACCATTATGTAAAGTATCACTATAGATCATATATGGTTTACTTTCTAAAGGTAGAATAAGGATTGGAGCTTGAGTTAATATGTCTCTTAACTACTCAAAGCTCATATGAAAATGATCCGTCAATAAAAATTTCACATCCTTCCAAAGTAATCTGGTAAGTGGCGAAGCTATCATAGAAAATTCCTTCATAAACTGATGATAATAACTATCCAACCCTAGAAAATTTCTGATCTCAGTCACATTCTTCGGTGGGTTATAATTCAAAATTACTTTAACTTTACTTGGATCAACTTTAATACTCTCTGCTGAAATAATATGTCCGAGAAAAGTCACCTCATCTAACCTCACATTTAGATAACTTGATATATAGTTATTTCTTTCTTAATGTCTGTAATATAATTTGCAGATGCCTATTATGTTCTTCTTTACTGTGAGAGTACACCAAAATACCATCAATAAATACCATCACAAACTGATCCAACTACGGCTTAAACACAAGATTCATCAGATCCATGAATGCCTCTGGTGCATTAGTCAATCCAAATGGCATCACCAAAAACTCATAATGGCCATATCTTATACGAAAAGTAGTCTTAGGCACATCTGCATCTCTAACCCTTAATTGATGATATCCGGATTTCAAATCAATCTTAGAAAATACTGTCACTTCTTTCAACTAATCAAAGAGATCATCAATGCTAGGCAATGGGTATTTATTTTTGATATTCACTTTATTCAACTGTCGATAATTAATGCACAACCTCAAAGTATCATTCTTTTTCTTTACAAATAATACCGATGCTCCTTACGGTAACACACTAGGGCGAATAAATCTTTTATTAAGCAACTTTTATAATTGCATGTTTAACTCCTTTAATTCTATAGGTGCCATTCGATAACGAATAATAGAGATATGAGTGGTACTCGGCATTAAATCAATATCAAATTTCACCTCTCTCTCTCAGGTGGTAGCCCTGAACACTCATTGGGAAACACATTCAGAAACTCAGCCCCTATAAGTATACTATTAAGTTTTGACCCTACCGTTATGGTATCCACAATATGAGCCAGATATGTTTCACACCCCTTCCGAATCATCTTCTTAGTTGTTATAGCTAAAATAAGCATGGATGTAAGGTGTCTTTGCTTATTAGATACCATTATATCTTTTTCATCACATGTTTTTAGAGTAACATATTTCTGTTGACAGTCTACTACTGTCCGATATCTGGATAACCAATTCATACCCATAATGAGACCATAATATCTGAAGGATATCTCAATCAAGTTACCGAAAAATTTCTCATCATATATTACAGTCGGCCTGTCTCGGTAGACTCTACTAACTACCATACTGTGCCTTAAAAAGTTGGTAACCAGCACATCAAACCCTAAGGACTTTGAATGCACATCACTCACAGGTAAGATGGATACATTGATATACAAATGTGTCGATCTAGGGTCTATCAATGCATAAACTAAAGTGCCAAATAAAGAGAAAATACTAACTATCATGGTTGAATCATCTGACTGTCTTTGCACCATATACAATCTCTGTGATGATCCTGCCTACTCTGATCTACTTGTCCCTGCTACAGATCCTCCTCTCTAACTGAATCCAGACCTGCTACCTCTAGCACCACCTCTACCTCCACGACCCCCTTTGACACTAAGCCTAGATACAGTTGTATTAGTATATCTGTAATTTAGTGGTGGCTCTAGATAAACTCTGATAAAATGGTCTGGTGATTCACATCTAAAATAAACTACTGATGCTCCTGCCCTCCAACAAACACCCCCACATGCCCTACTACAAATAGCACAGGTGAGTGGAGTAACTCTTTGTGATACTGGAGCTGGGGTACTAGCCACTAAAATAGTAGGTCACTATCTCAGCTACTGAGACCCCCTACCAGGCTAGCCCTAGCCTCTTCCAAACCTCTATAAAGAGCCTCCTCTCTCTCTCTCTTTGATGATGAAGACCCTGCCTCTGACTGAGATCTCATGTCTCTACTCTCAGCTCTGATAGTCGCTGCAAGTTCTTAGGCCTTTTCTATATTTTTGACAGCTGCAATCATCTTGAAAAAATTCTCATACTGTGATACTACCACAAGACACATAATAAATAGCCTTAGATCCTCATCAAATCTCCTGCATCGATCCACATCATCCTTTAGGACATCACTCGCATACTTGCTCAACTGAAGGAACTCCTTCTCATAATCTATCACAGCCTTCAAACCTTGCTTCAAATCTAAAAATTCTCTTCTCTTTTTATCTTTGTAGTCCCTGAGTGTATATTTTTTCCCAAACTCCCTTTAAAAATTAGTATAGGTAAGCACTGGAGGCTGCTTCGTATCTCAAGGAATATTATTCCACCAATCGTAGGTGTCCCTTTGCAGAAGAGATACAACATAATCAAATCTCATTCGTAGTTGCCTGGAGCTGTATGAAGACCCTCTCAACCCTGTCTAGCAATTGCTCTGCCTTGGCTGGGTCAACGGTGTCAAAGAAATCTGTAGCCTCGAACTTTTGTAACTTATCATATTTCCTGATTTGTGATTGTTGTTGCAATACCGGGGCCTGTCGTAACAACTCTGCCTTCTGCTGCATCCAGGTTGGCAGAACCTCCTCAACTGCTGGTCTAGCTGGTACTGGTGCCTCTCCAACAAACTACCAAGATTACCAATTTCTCACCACTTTCTATAATGTCCTTTACCACCAAAGCAGGCAAATACAATATACTTAATGCCTAGTTAAAATGTAAGTTTATATTATGTATTAGAATCACATTTCTACACATTCTAACTAATAAAAATTAATTTAACACATTTCTCTTAAATTTTTAAATTTTAATCATAACTTTCTTTAATTTTAAATATCCATTCTGCTCAATTTTAATTGATATTCTAAGTTCATTTCTATCATTAAAATTATTTAATAACATTATTTAAATAATAAAATTAAATAAATATCAATTTTTTATGATTACTATTCAAAAACCCTAACTTACTCACTATTTTATCCAAATTACCATCAAACTTGGACAAACTAACTAAATAACTATAAAATCTTTACGTCCTCATCAAAACAACATCTTCCATACCCATTTTAACAATTATAACATACTACATAAAATTCTAAATTTTCACATAATCATAACTTCAAAGAAATCCATAAAATTTTAAAGATAACTTACTTACTTGTTGGGAAATCACTAAATCTCCTATTAATTCTTGAAAATTCTTGTTAAAATTAGTGTTTGAATGAAAAAAAAATTCCCTCCTTATGGCTATGATGGTTCGGCCTACACGGAGAAGAAGAAGAAGAAGATTTCTCTTTCTTTTAACTTTTTAATTTCTTTTTTCCTTTTTAAAACCATAATTATTTAAAATTAAATTTATTTATTTATTTTAAAAATCATATTTTCCATCTTCCTTTCAAAATGATTTAAATTTAAATTTTTATTTAACCTTAACTTAAATTTTTATAATTTATCATTTTACCCTTTTACGTAACTATGCAATTTTTGATGTTTATATGTTATATATATTTAACATATACATTATATATACGCTTCATATTTGTCCCTTTTAACTTTTTATTTAATATTATAACTTATTAATTTTTTTTGTTTAATTTAATTTAATTTAATCTTAATATATTCGAGCATATTACACTTTTGGCCTATCACACCACCTCATTCCCACCTGTCCATAAAGCCCAACATATCACTACCAACAAAACCCTATCATCCATCGAAAGTCGCCTCACCATTGAACCCAAGCAATCATGAAATGAAGGTTACCTCCTAAGCAAGAAGCTAACTAGAAAGGCGCCAACATTCTTGTGAAAAAGGGTAAGCAAGATAAATCATTTCCTTAAATCCATGGCACAGAGGACAAATCAAATCAACATCAACTTGCTTTTGATGTAAGTTACCAGCAGTAGAGAGATTACCATGACATGATCTTCAATAACATGCATTTGCCAAAAAGCTTTCCAAAACCGTACATCAACAACCACTACTTCATCAGACTTGTGTGAAATCAACAATCTATATGCCCTACGAACCGAGTAGTAACCACACGAAGCTCTCCAGCTTAGAAAAAAATGATCAATAGTATGGTGAACGCTTAAAGTGATTTAAATAAGCAATACTTGTAATTATAAAATGACAAATTAAGTTTTTTTTGCTAAAATTTAAGGAATAATGAAGTGATCTAAAACTATATCTACATTTTTTTTCTCTACGTTTGTATACGTTTTTTTTTTTTTTTCCGTCTTATCTATTATTAAATTTTTATTTTTAATTTATTTTCTGAATACCTTTTAGATTAATATAGATTTTAAATTTAACATTTAATTTTATTTTTATTTATTTTATCTTTTAGAATAAAACTAAATATAATTTAAATTTTTATAATAGAGTTTTATAATTTTTTGTTTAAAGACTATGCATATTCTTTCTAATGAAGGTTTATCTTTTTTTAATAAATGTATATTTCTAATATCAAAGTTACTCAATATTTTTCTATAGTTAATAGATGTGATGAGTATTCTATTGAAAGTCAGATTGCTCGCGATATATTACCATTATTCATTGTCTGCATCGAAGAAGTTAAATGAGATTCAATAACTTCAATAATTATTATGTATATTTTATGTGTTTTAAAGTTATATAATTTTATTTTTTTTCCTATAAATATATTTTTTAATTTATTAATGATAATTTATTTTGCATTAAAAATTTAAGAAATACTAAAAACTAAGTGTTTGTTTTAAAAATAAAAATTAGCCGTTTATTCAACATAAATTGAAATCCTAAAATGTTATGAAATATATACTAGCCATATTTTATTATTATTATTATTATAAAAACAAAAAACGACATCGTTTGGATTCACACAATATATATATTTTTTAGGAGTGTTCATGATGCTCGTCGACCCGATCAATCTAGCCTGGCCCAACCAAATTGAGCTGGGTTAAAATATATTAGGGTTGGATCTTTGACTCATTTTTAAAATTTTATAAATTTTAGGTTGGATGTCGGATATGATGAATTTTTTTTGGGTTAGTGCGGCTTGGCCCGAAATATATATTATTTATATAAATATTTAATATATATAATTATATAAAATAATATAACATAAAATATTTTTTTATAATATATAATATCATATAATATATTATATATTAAACAATATAAAATAAATATACATACTGCATATACATGCAGTATGTATTCTAAATAAATATACATACTGCATATTTATGCAGTATGTATCCAGTATGTACTACATACATATACAATAAATATGCAGTATGTACTGCATATATATGCAGTAAATATTACTGCATATATATGCATTACATATCCAGTATGTACTACGTACATATACAATATGTACTGCATATATACTACATATATATCCAATTTTTTAAAAAAAATATTAAAAAATAAAAAAATAGGTCGTCCGTTGGCCTGAGTAGCCGATCCGTTGGCCTGAGTGACCGATGTGTCACAGGCCTCTTGGGCACGGGTTCAATTTTGGGCCACAAAATCAAGCTCATATATTATTCAGGCCGGGCTTTGGGCAGGGGCTATACCCGACTCAACATGCCCGTTAACAGCCCTAATTTCTTTTTTTATTGGGTATTATAAAAAAGAAGAAAGGGCAGCAGCAGGAGAGCGAAAACCAGCTGCACCGGTCTTGTTTAATTGTTTTGCGCTCTTGCTGGAACAAATATCGATCAAGCAAAATTTAAATTCATCATCTCTTCACAGGTTCCGATTCTCTTCTCTCTCTCAAATTCGATTATTCGATCCTTTTTTCTTGTACATATTTTTAATTTTTTCATTCACTGTCTCTTCTCTCTTTCTCCTATTTCCTCTTTTACTGGATTATTATGTTTTCGCCTTTTGTTTTTTGCTTTTTTTCCCCCCCTGAAGTTCTATAAAAAAAGTTCGTAACTTTATTTGTTAGCATGTAGATTTTATTATCTCGTTAAAAAAATTGAAATTGGGATTTCGATCAATTTCATACAAAAATTCTAGCTAATTATAGGGTGCCCATTATTCAATTTGGTTGTTACCCTAAATTTGATTTTTTTACCTTTTTTTAATATAATTTAAGTTGGGGGAAATGGAGCAACTACTATTTTGGGCATTTTTGGTTGGCTGATATGAGGAATATAAATATATTATATTCTAGATTTGATAATAAAAATTGGAAAATGGAACCGCAACGTAGTTTTTTTTTTTTTGCGTCGTTTCAGAAATTGATGTGAGGATTGTGACTTTTGGTGATGGGTTTTCCTTGTTTTTGTGGGTTTCTGAAGAAAATGTTGAATGGTTTTTGTTTTGCATTGATTGCTTTCCTCCACCTTGATTGTGAATTTGAATTGATGCCATGAAAAATTATGCAGCTTTAGCTTTTTAGTTTTCTGTTCATAAAAATTCTGGATGTTTCTCTTATAGTTTTATTATTTTCTGAAGCTAAGGTTGTTAAAGCTTCACAGAGGCTCAGTTACCAAATTGAGCTTGAAATGTCTTTATACACTGTATTACCATTCTATTGCTTCATTTGTCTTTTGCAGAACAACTTACAATGGCTGGCAGAAATCGCATTCCTCGTGATGCCTATAATGACCGGCGTGGTTTCCCTCCCGACAGACCTTTCATTCGTGGCCCTCCTTTGCCCCATCCGCCTCCTCACCCTGCTTTTTTGGAGGAGGAGCTTGAAAGGCAACGTGCTGAAATCCATGGGCTCCTGGTCGATAATCGTCAGCTGATGGAGGATCGAATGGCTCTGCAACAAGAACTTGGGGCTGCCAAGGAGGAAATTCATCGTATGAATCTCATTATTTCCGAAATTCGTGCTGAACAAGAAGTCCACTCCAGGGAGCTTATTGAGAAAGGCTTGAAGCTTGAGGCTGATCTTCGTGCTACTGAGCCTTTGAAGAATGAGGCTGTGCAACTCCGTTCAGAAGTTCAGAAGCTGAGTACTGTAAAGCAGGAACTCCTTGGGCAAATTCAGAACCTGAAACAAGACCTTGCAAGATTACAGGTTGACAACCAACAGATTTCTCGTTTGCGGGTTGAGGTTGATGGTCTGAACCAGGAGCTTATGCATGCTGGGTCTGTTCTTGGATTCATTTTTTATCGATAGTTCTCCTTTCCATTTTAATGCTTCCCCCGCCTGAAACATATGTTCTATCATAAAGCCTTTGGCTTGAAATTCAGTACCAAAATTGTAATGCCTCATCTAAATAGCTTTAAAATCAAAATTTTATGTTTCAGAACTGCTGTTGATTATGAAAAGAAGGCAAACATGGAATTGGTGGATCAGAGACAGGCAATGGAGAAAAACTTGGTTTCCATGGCACGCGAAGTTGAAAAGCTGCGAGCTGAACTTGCTAGTTCTGATGCTAGACCCTGGGCTCCTGGTATATCTGTCATACATGCTCCTTTAAAAGCTTGTTTTTAGTATGCTCCTTTAAAAGCTTGTTTTTAGTAGAGGTCCATATTGCATTTGCCATTAGTTGATATGTTATGCTCTTATTTACTCCATGTCTTCTTCGACTTTTCTGCCCTTGTTAATCAATGTTAGAGCTTAAATCATATTCCAAATTATATTGGGCATAACGTCAATTTTTGTTTCGTCCATTGATAAAGAGAATCATTTGCCTTCCCTGCTAGTGTGTTTATCATAAAATCACCTATGGTTAATGACCACCAATTATGGTTGACTAGAGCAAGCCTTGATAATCACCTTAATCTATATTTTTGTTTCATACAGATTATTGCTTTTAGTTGTAAATTAATTAATTGTAATCCTTTTTTCTTTATGAACTTTGTCTTGTCTTGCTGGTGTGTCCACACTATCGATATATTGCTTATCTCTTTATCCTGATATTTGATGATTCAAGGCGGACCATATGGGATGAGGTTTGGTAATGAAGAGGGAGGTTTTCCTGCTCCTTATGGGGATGGATATGGGGTTCATATGGTATGTATTCTCATAATTATGAGTTTTGTTTCTCTGCTCAGTGATTTATATCATTTTGCTGCATGTTTCTCCTTTTTCTTTTTCTTTAATTCTCTTTTTGTTCCTCAGGTTGCTGCTAACAAGGGTCCATTGTATGGCCCTGGCCCCACTTCATGGGAGAAGCCTCGTGCATCTCGCCGTTGAGATGGTTTCTATTCAAATTCAAGAAGGGCAAAGTTGTTAATGTGGCTACCTTATCCTGTCCAATGTCTCAGTAGGCGAGAAGTGTCTTTCATCATTGTGTGCATGGCACACTGAGTAATCTTTTATCTGAATACATTGTTAGTTATTCTAAACTGACTTTAGTAGAGTTATCCTTTTACTTTGCTTAAAATTAGTACACCATGGTTTCTGTTTTAAATCCAATATTGTCAGTCTTATAGTAATCTGTTTTCTGGAATGTTGCATCTTCTTGTTTGCGTGCTTACCTCTTTACCAGTTTATTTATGTTGCTCTTCTCAGTTTTTTTGCATTGCTTGCTGACCCATATGATTTGCTAGTTTAGCTGAATGCTTCTTTAAATATGTATATATACATATCTTCTTCTCTTGTAGTGGCCAGAGGCCGCCATTATATTAGCGCTAGAGCCACATACATAGAGAATATACTTTCTATCTTTAAATGTTAATTTAAAATCTTCTCTTCTGGCTGAGAGGTGAGGGGTCTGAAAACGCTTAGCAAGGGAAGGACTGTGACAATGCCTGTAGGCATGTGGTTGATGTAATCTCTACCAATGCAGCCAATTCTTCTCATTAAAAAATGTTGATCCTATTTGTAGGTGTCTTTGGCTACATTACACAGATAATTTGGATGTGGTGATATCAGTTAGTGAATTTGGTGATTGCTGCATATGTTACAATGAGGATGGACCTTGTTGTTGTTGTTGCTTTATTACGTTCCAGGTTAGAGTTTGTTTTATATTTAGTTCATGCTGTTCTGTATAACATGCGTAGTATAAGAGAGCTTAGCTTCTTTTCTGCGCGAAGTTACTTAGCGGAAAATGTCATCACTGGGTTAGGGCTTATGGTAGCTTATATTACAGGATGCACACTTTAATCATGTAGCATGGAAGCAAGCTACGTTGGCTTAGAATATTACCGTAAATAGAAATACCTCAGAATGAATACTTGTGTAATAGAACAATAGAAATATGATTATAAGTTTATAAGTTTGTTATTCTGTCTTGACATTCCTTCAGTGGTTATAAAGGAAGAAGTGATGTACTATTCAGGTTCTCGTTTGATAGGAGTTTTCTCAAACTATCTTTTACGTCTTTTTTTATACCCTTGCCACCTGAGTTACACCTTCTTGTGGTGTCTGAAATGTGTTGGTTCAATCCATGATGTTATCATTGGTCCTTGCAATTCACTATGAAGTGTTTAGAAGTAAAGATTTATGTAACATGGAAGAGTGAAAGCATTCGTGGGGTGGGTGTATTTGTGCATCTGTTGTATAGAGACTCACTAGAATGGTTGCAGTTGCTCTTCTTTATTCTATTTGCAGGACCATGTTGTTCAATTCTTGAATATTAAGAATGTGCTTGAGGGCAAATCTTGTCGACCATTTTGGATGAAGGAAAAAGGAAAAATACTAACCTAGGTATAATTCCTGCCATATCTTTGATGGTTTAGATTGTGTGGTAACTGAAGTTAATTTATGGATTTCTATGGATGTTGAGTGGAACATATAGCTTTATATTCCATGAATATAAAGTGGTAAAGATTATATGATCTGGCTACTAGTTAGGCTTTATATATACTTATTTGAGCTGCTGGAGATTTTAGCTTATTGTTAAGTGGTATAAGGGCTGCCTCATTCCTTTCTTAAGTCTTATTTTGGAGGATAGGTTGATAAATATTTGGTTGTTATCACCAGTTGAAAATTTGGTTGGATTTGACACAGAGGCAGTGGGTGGTTGACTGAAATTGAAGTGGTGGTGGTGGAAATGGTGTAAGATATATTCTTAGTTCTTCGATGGATGCATCGTGGAACCATTACATTGTTCTAACACTTTCAAAAAGTCTGTGGAGGTTGGACTGTAACATCCTAAAACCTGCTTGTTGATGAAGCAATACCCTTTTCTTCAATCAAATTTCACCTAGTACTCCTGCGCGTCAATGGTTATTTTGATATCCACGCCGCCCTCACTCCAGTGTGCACTTTCGAATTCATCATTTGATTTCATTCAGTGGTCAAGATATAACTAACGGCCACCTGCATGTGTACAAGCTGCTTCTTCATGCATCAAAATGACCTCGAAGTTCCGAAGGACAATGGGCATGCCATGTGACAAGAGGCTGGCTGCTAATACTTTATAGGCAAGTATTCTGTCCCTGTTATATGGGTTCCGTAGATCTAAATCGAGTTTCTGTTTAAGCTAATTTTAATGAATACTCTCGTATGCTTGTTTCCTGTTGGCATATCATACACTGATGGTTCATAATTGCCTAGATCTATGTGTTAATCGGTAATGCATTGTAGGTGCTTAACTTCTCGCAACCAGTTGCTTGGATACGCTTATAGGTAATTAGTTCCTTAGCTGAGCAAATGTGGATATGTATATGTTCGCCGCATCTTTAAAATGCCCTGAAACTGGATAATGTCCACTCTTGCAGAAGGAATCCTGTATGGCTATCTATATTGGACTGACATGTCTATTTTTGAGTGATGAACCATCTTATTGGGTGCTATCGTACTCATATCCTCTAGTGTAATTCTCAGGATAACATGAGATGGCATGGTTCAGGCTTTATTATTTAGTTGATGATGGGAGGTTCTGGTGTTCTTTTGATGCTTACTTGTTTGTGATAGATTAGAGAACATTTTAGGCCTTTTAATTCTAGGAATATGTAAAATTAATTACTCCACTACGTGGACTTAAATCTCTCTAGTTATCTGAATGACTTTTGAAGTACATTAGTATCTATATAGGACAATGAGACAGTTATAGAAAGTGGGAAAACCTGAGTTAGAAAATGGTTGAATAAGGAAAGCCATCATGCATAATTTGGTCTCTAGAAAGTGTTTACTCTGTGATGGATGCACAGTCCGATCACACTGGTTGGATTGGGAAGTTGATGCTTAACAGGTTAACTTACTAGATTGTTACACTTTCAGTTGTGTTTCAACCAAGAATGATTCTGAGTTAATGATTATCCTTTAGTCATCTTTTTCTTAGACCTTTTTATTTACTATAGGCTTTGATAGTGTTCCTCAAAAGAAACATGGTTTCTTGGCATGTGATCTCTTAGAAATGGTGGAAAAGAGATATGAATCAACCAAAGGAAATTCCTCAACTGTGAATTTCAGCTTTGGTCTTACTGTGAAGGTCAGCTTCCTTGATCATTTGAAAGGATGGCTGCTTGCTCATTTTCTTTGCAAGTTACTGGAAGACTTCTATTATCTTGTCTTTAGACCCCCTTTTTTTTTTAATCTACCAGACTGAAAGAAATTCTTGAGACATGCGGGACTTGTGAATTGGCTTAAGGTGAGGTCGGCATGGTTTTTTCCTGGTGAAATAATGGATGCATTACTTTCAACAAGTCCATTGCTCTACTGAAAAATAGATAAGGAGATGCTCTCTTACATTAATAATCCTGAGAAAGTTGGATTCAGGGCTGCAATTTCAAGTTCTTTGGTTTACCAACTGTGCTACAGTATTCTGAGGATGATCTAAGATGAGATAGTTTCAGTTGGATATCTTGCTTTAGTATTGATGTAGTATAACCTTATAGAGGAGTCATCTGAGGACATGTAAAATGACCTACTATATGAATAAAGTTGCTAACATGATTATATAAGCAGGAACAAGCTTATGATTCCTGAGACAATCTTTATTTCGTAGAACTTTCTAAGATAAACATATGCTTGTTGCTTGCTTGTTATGATGCAATTTCTGGATTTCTTCTAACTATGTTTTCTTTAATGTTCTGCAGCTGAAAAACCTGGTTATAAGGAGGCAGAGAAAGCCAGGTATTCTTTATTGTTATTACCCTTTTGGTACTGGCCCTGCCACCCACTGATGCAGCTTGAAACTTCATCATCCCTACTAGGATCACTGAGGGCAGTGCGTGGAAACCGAGCACCTCAGGAGGCAGGTTTTGTCTTCTGTTATATTTGTTAGAAAGAGGTTTTCTGCTTTCAAAACGATTTAAAACAGAAAACGGGGGTACGTTGTGCCAGGTTACTAAAATAGGCACTAAATTGCATTCTGATTGCAGAAGATTGCTTTGTCACTGTGAATTCATTTAAGTTTAATTTTTGTTCCAAGCAAGCACAATTCTTAGTTATGGTGATCAGGTGGCCAAAATGCTGATTGGACATATTTTCTCTTCTTTTTAAGTTAATATCAGCATTTTTTAGTTCCCTAAAACACAAGGTTGACTTTTTTTATAACCTATCCAACACTAAAAAGCGGGCCTTAGTTTCCAACTTCCTGTTATCTTTTTCTCTTTTATTCTCTTACCTGTGTTACTGCTGCCGTCCCTTCTTCATTGGGGGATGAGCTGAAATTGAGTCAAATATCTGGTCATATCTTTCTCTTCAGAAAACACACAGCTGCTTTTCCTGTTAAACCAAGGCTTGTTGAAGGGTAGTTGGGATTGGGAGGCTTAAGGTGGGTCGATGGTCACAGAAATTAGCTCAATTAGAACAAAAATTAAACTAGACTTAATTGTAACAAATCAAACTCCGTGATCACAATATGATTTAGTGCTTAGTTTGAGATTATTGTTGCAATTTAACCGAGAAAAAGGATTACCGATGTGCTTTATTTCAATAAAGGAACAATGTAATTAGAAACACCATTACCATTTCAATCCATTTCCATTCCAATAGACTAAATTATATTAATTTTTGTCAATAACCTTCATTGAGAATTTGCGACTTCCAGAATGACTTGACATCAAAACAAGCTTTACCTTATTTAATAGTCCAAAATGGCATCATCTGTAGGAATCAATTTTCATAATTTTTTTATACAAGAAAGCATATTTGTTTTACAAGCAATTGTTTGTTTTCAAATCATTATCTGCTCTCTGACTTGTATTTTCTAAGTCTTCAGCAATATTTTGTCCTAGTTTTGTTTTACTATGCATTTGACATGGATTAAGATGACTATGCATTGGTTTGGCCATGGATTAAGATGATCTCTTAGTTCTTCGATGATTGATGAGTTATTCGGATTTACTCCTGAGTAAAAGGTATAGTTCAAATCTTTCAATACCGTTATACCCTTTTACTCTTTCTAGATTTTGGTCTGCTTCTTGCCTGACTTTGATTGATGAGATTCTGATGGCACAGTTCTTTATGAATGTTCAATTTTTAAGTTATTATTTTATTTAGTTGATGTATATGTTTTCAATGTCAACTTCAGTGCTTGTGTATTTGTTCAATAGCGAGTCTGTAGTGTATGAAGTGGTGAGGCTGATTTCTGAAACGTAAACATGCAATCATATTTTTTTTACAATGGTCTAAATAATGTCTGAATTATCATAATTAGGATTGCAGAAACTGTTTGGCTGAAATAAGCTTCTCAGTACAAATTATTTTATAAATTAACAAATTCCTCCCTCTTTTCTTCCACTATTATCTTGTTTCATCTCAGGCAAATGAATTGCCATAAAAAGTTACTGAAAATATGATCTGTTCGTTGTTGCAATCACATTTTATTTCTTTTTTTATTTCTTCTATGAAAAAAGTCTTTTTGGAGATGGAGAAACTTGCATTGCACATTAAACCTCGAGTTAAAATTGGTATTTTTTCTCTTGAAATTTCTTTCGGAAAATAACCTTAGTTGAGCTTTTTTCACTTTTCAGCATACACAGTCTAGGAATAGATGTGTAGCTTTGGAAGGCCCCTCCCTGACGGGTCTCTCTCACCTAATAATTCAATTCCAAATCTCACCCAACATCCATGTGCAAGTCAGAAACAGAGAGCAAGCATTGATGTGTTATCCACAGTTAACAAAATGTTGCTTTCTGTAATGTCTAAATCGATGCATATTTATACATACATATGCAGGAAGCCATTGTTGGTAAGACAGAAGTTAAAAAAAAAAGAGAGAACAAAGAAAGAGCTGTCAGGGGGTTCACACCAAAATAAAAAAATGTAGCCTATTTCTACCTGCAATCTTAATCAATTATATGCCCATACCAACAATAAAGATGAGAAAATGGCTTTTCCAGGAAGAATGAACGGTACAAGTCAACCAGGCAGAAAAGCAATTCTGGTAAAATAAGACTTCTTTCTTTTATCAGTTTGCCTTAAAAAATTTTCTTTTTTGGCTTTACAAACATTGCTGCTGCAATATTTAGTCTTCAACTTCGGTGTTGAAAATAAAACTCGGAAACACTGTGGTGATACTCCTGCGACATAAGCAGGTCAGTTTTTTGATAATAGTTTTGTTGGAATTGAAATGTCAGGGAGCTAATGACATCTAATATTAGCATTTTTCTTAATAAAAGCTCAACAAACTTTAAATTTATCAGGAAGATGATAATGTAGAAGGAAGTTACTTTTAAGGAAGGAAGTGTCATATGCTCCAACAGTGAAGGGTGCTGAATAACAAATGCCTTCCATTCTTCTTTGTTAATTTTACCATCCTTGTCTGTGTCAGCATCTGCAAATGTCGAGCACAGAAAATAGCCACCATTAATGTACGCCAAATTCAGACTTCAAAGAACCAGACTTACCTTAAAAGATGAACAAAGTTAATAATAATCAATAGAAATACTCAAACCTTTACAATAATTGCTCGTATATTTTCCTCCGAAAGCTGCAATCCAGATTCCAATAAAATGGCATTTAACATTTGCCGGACCTGAAAACTACTACAGAAATCAATGACTAAATTGATATAAAGTTGATCAACTGGACTGCAAAGAACAAAATATAAACTGAGATATGGAAGATTCGCTACTAAAAGAACATTACTTCAAGGGAATGTTCTATAAAAGTCAAGAAAAGGACAAAAACTTGCTCTCTATACCAAGACGCAATTTTCTGAATGGAAAATGTCTCAAAACAGGGACACTCACTTCGTCTTGCTCGATATATCCAGTCTGTCTCAAATCATACAACCTAAACGCGACTGCAATAGAATAGAAGCCATTGTATTTTAACAACAAATGTTGAGAGAAAATGTACAAACAAAAATGTTCTTGCAGAAAACTTACAATCAATTTCTGTAGGCAAGCACGGGGATGAAAAACATTGAATGCATATACAAATTCCTCAAAATCAATAACACCTTTCTTCTCATCGAAAAGATCAAACATCTAGAGACAAAAGGATTAGCAACTGGATCATCAACCTAACGAAATCAAAAGGAAATAAGCTATTCATCTCCTAATCACTAATTTCCACCATGGACGACTTTCAATGACGCAGCACACAAGTTCTTAACAATTCCATTTTTTCATATCTTGTGGGTTGTTGACATGTGATCGCATTGGCAACAAACACCCATATATATAATCAAAATGTATTAACATTACATAATCAAAGGTTGCCATGATGAATTTACCCTGTCCAAAAAAAAAGGTTTCTGCCTGCTGGAGTTTCAAATAGTGCCAACTGGAGCTCTTCCAGCAAATGATAAATGGAACAATAGAAGGACAATGCAGTAATTTAACTTCCAAATGCTTGGGAACCTAATAATAATTGAACTACTAATAATCTTTTATTAATCTACTCATCCCCAAACACATCAACCTGATAAGGGTAGCCAATGAATTGAGAGAGATACCTTGTGTATAAGGCCATCAACAATAATTGAACTACTCAACTTCTTGAACAGCTCAGGCAAAGCCTCCACCTCATTAACTGTAACTGCAAAATATCATTCACCCCAAAGAAACCCAAAAAAAAAAAAAATCAGAATCCATAATTCTGAAACAGGCATTATTGCAAACATAACATAAGCAGATTCATATAGAGGCAAAAAGATACAAACAGAGAGTTCTGCTAGTTATTCGATTGAGGTCTTTCAAGGTGTGACAATGGAATTTAGAAGGTGGACGGTAATGGTAATTAAAGCAACCAAAAAAACTGAAGATCGCAGCTTCTGTTATTACTTTAAACACTGAACAGAGTCTTTCATTTATAGTCAAAAAGCTCGATCCCTTATTCATTCAAAACCAAAATTAAGTAATAATTAGCTAATTAATCAATGAGTAAACTAATGATGGAAAACCAAAGAAAACAATGAAAATCTTAATGGATTCTTTTATTCTGCTTCATTTACATGTTTTTAAGCAAGAAATATTGAATCTTTATTTTAGAGTACCTGCAGAGAGCTGCTTGTTAAATCCATAATAATTGGAAATAATATGTCGCAGATAGAAAAGAGGAAGAGAAATTGTCGTTTTGGATATATCAAAGACTTTTTTTTTTGGAAAAATATCAAAGACTACTTAAGAGCAAAATCAAAACAAATTCGGAAAGATAACTTGCCATTTTGGTAACCATTATACACTTAGCAATTACAAGGCGGCTAATGCTTGACCCAACTTGCATTTGTTATTATTATTATTATTATTATTTTATTATAACCATAAATCTTTATAAATTTATTGAATAAAAATTAATCATATTTGTACTAAATTAATTAATTAAAATACCTCTTAATAAGTGACAACTATTTACAGAGATCAAATTTATGATTTTTTTTTAAATGATGAGAATACTGAACCGCTCACATCAATAATTTATTAGTAACTTATATTTATTATTTATTGAATAAATAAAAAATATAATAAATTTGATCAAATTAGTATAACTTTATTATAATTATAATTTTACTTTTAAAATATATCTTTATTTATGCTTAAATTCCATAACGAAATGAAAAAAAAAATTAATAACTATGCCTTTTGATGACTTTTAAGTGAATAATTTTTTTGGGTGCATTATGCATTTGATAATCAAGTTATTATATACTATAGTTTATACATATTCCAATATCCTAATAAAGTAATAATCCATTCAGTTTAGCTTAATTTTAGTAAAAAAAGATGTTTTTTCAGAATGAGAATGAGAGAAAAAAAAAAAGAATAAAAAACAATTAGAAAAAGAAAAAATATAATAATAATCATTTTAAATTTATTATTTAGATAATTATATATTTATTATTGAATTATATTTTAATAAATGTATTCAAACTTAAATAATTAATTTTTAAAATTTATTTTAGTGGGTGAAGTTGGCAAGAAATTATGTTGAGAAGATAATAAATTAGGTCCCATGTCCCCCTCCAACCGTCTTTTGGGAAGGCCATTATTACAAAGGATAATATATAATTGAAGTAAATAATGATAAGGAGCAAAAAAATTATTTTTTTTATTATATATACAGACGAATAAACATAATTGGCCAATAGGAATAAAGCATTTGGCGGGGACCGTCTGATCATTTATCTATACTAAAATTTTGAAAATAATTATTTAAAAAAAAGAGATCCATAATAAAATTTTTGTGTGGATGAGACTATTTTGCCTTCATGTCCATAATTTTCTTTCAATTATTGAAATGTATACACAAAGCAGCAAATCAATTTAATTACTTTTCAAATAATATAATAGACCTCATGAGCTTTTTCAAGCTATAATATATTTAGAGCCAAATAATTAAAATTAAAATAATTAAAATTTGACTTATTAACAATGAACTAATCCCATCGAAATAATTAAGAATTTAATTAACTAAGTAGTTGAAGATTATTTTCAAAAAAAAAAAAAAAAACTAAGTAGTTGAAGATTGGAGGTAGCACTTTTGACCTTCTACCTTTGACTGGAGTTTTTGTATCACGAAAATTACTATTTCCAATATCCTCAACGAGGCTTCCCTTCGTTATATTAACAGGGTAATTTACTAAGTGCACTCCTTCCATATCTGTAACTTCTTCACGACTGTAAATTTTCCACATTACTTCCCCTAATGTATAAATTTTTTGTACACATTCTAAATTTTGGGGCTCTAAGAAATTTGCTTCTGCCAGGCCACTGTGCTCATACCATAGTGACATACCGTATGCTTGAATATCATTGCTAGTGCCACTCTCTGTTTGATAGCATCCTATTGCAATTTCAGTGTCTCTTTTCCCATCCATTGATCTTTGATTCACATTTGCTGATCCTATTAATAGATATGCATCATCCACTGCAAAATTAATTTGAAGAAAAATTAATAAATTAGGCATAGTAGATCAATTGAATCAAGGATTAATTAATTATCAAATCAGAATTCAAAGGATAATTTTTAAATATGTAAATCAAATGCGAGAATCATGCATTGTGAAAGAATATTTAATCTTAATATACTTAAAAAATACTCTTAAGTTATCAATAAAAATAAATAATAAAATGAATAAATATAATTAATTTCAAAACTACGAAACACCGACACTTTAATTTTAGATATATATATTATATTATACTGTATTATGCCGAATTATATTTTATTACAATGTATGATGTATATAATATGTATTGATTAACTATTAATAATTATATTCAAGGCCGGTCCGTATAAATTTGTTCCCCCAGATAATATATAGTGGCTCATAAAAAATGATAAAAATACAACTCATTCTGTATATTCTGGTGCATGTTATTATATCTGTTTTGGTTGAAATTTTAAAAACATAGCCCACGCAATTTTATTTCCCCATACAATTTATAGAGACTCATAAATAATGATAAAAATATAACCTATTAATGTAAACATATGTATTTTAGTATTATCCCTTACGATGAGTTGCCCTGGACAGTGGGCTGCCTGTGCTTTACTCTAGGGTCAGACCTGATTATATCCACGCATTAAGATAAGTGTTAGGCGGTTAGATGGTGAATGCATATTCTATTGGGAAATAGAGCTAGGTCGATTTTTAAGATTAAAATAAAAGATACCTATCATGAACTTGAAGTGTACATAAACCATGAGCCTCCTATGTTTTTGAGCATTCCAATATTGTGTAGAGGGATGAGGTGAGCATGGAGGAACAAACTCTCCTTTTCTCTCTTCTTCCCTATTAGCAAGGCAAAAGAAGTTCAAGTAATCTCTTGGATGCCCCATTTCGCCACTTTCTTGCAATGCTTCTCCAATCAATCCATACATAATTGCCATAGTCTGTCTAGTCCAATACAATATATCTTAAACAGGCTCACTTTCAGAAACTCCTTCAGGCCACATAGGTATCAAAATGTAAACAGCAAATCTTTCTTTAGCTTTAATCTTACTAACTATTTTAAGTGCAATTTCAATTGGGATTAAATTTCTACATGCACAATGCCTATCTTTCTCCCACAAATGACACCCACCAATGAGATATTGATTCTCAATGTATATAAACCTCTCTGCTCTTCTAATTGCTTCTACAAAAGCTTCATGTATACGTTGTTCCGCATTTAAGTAATCTCTTGCCAACTGGGTAACTGGGTAGTTCAAACATGATCTATTGATCTAAAGACTTGAACTTTCCAATTTCTAGGATTGGAATTGCTTGAAGAAACAGGGTGATTTACAAGATTTTGTATGGAATTAGTAAGGAATTAGTAAAGAAATGTTCAATTCTTTAGCCCATCTTTGCTCAAAATTGGCTAAAATATCCAAAGCAGCTTCCCCAATTATACAAGCGTGAGCATCATGCCACGGTTCTCTGGCCCTCCTTTATGAAGACTAACACCGGCAATGTTTGTCTGATAAAAATCGCAACAATGTGATTCTTCATTAAGTGTTTGAAACAGAGAATGTTGTTCTGTATCATATCTGCCATCACAAAGGTCTAAACCTCCAACAAAACTCATGATTTCTCTCTCATTTATCGGCTCTTTTGCTCGAACGTCTACAGTAATAGTCTTTTGATGATGAGCAAAAAAAGTAGGGAACTTGTGATGCAATCTTGGACACAATTTGCATATAACTTTCGTGTGTTTGAAATATGCAAAAGCATCCTCATCATTAGTTCTCATTACACCTTTGTTTTTTATTATTGGTAAAGATGTTTCATCATCCCAAATCATAATTCTCACAGCTACACCTTTTGCTGCTTTTTGCTTCAACAAATCTCCAATCTTTACTCCCCTTCCATGTGGGATTTCAGTTTCAGTATCCCTGACCTGCATTATGTTTTCAAGTATTCAATATTTAAATAAGCAAATGATGCATACCGAGGCAAGGTTTAATAATGTGTATATTTCCCTAAACAATAGGCCCAAGATAGCTTATTGGATCAGTATAGTCTCTTTAAAGGTTTTGAGTTCGAGTCTTAGTCGGAGCAAAATTTACAAAAAAAAAAAAAAAGAAAGAAAGAAAAAGCAAAGGATTTTTTTACTTACAAGCACCATCTTGGGATTGAAAGACCAGCCTGCAATGTAAATTAAATGCTTAGCACCTTCAATGGCTTTATAAACATCTTCCCATAATTTTCTTGGAGATCCACAAAGAGCTAAAGGAGGCTGAAAGGTACTGAGATGGTGAGCATCTTGATAAAGTGTAACATGGCAATTGGATCTTTGAGGAAATGTAGAGTTTCTTAGTCCTTTAAATTCACCATTATTGATTAATTTTCTCCAACTTGGTTCAAGTTCTGCTGATTTAAACCATAACATGAACCTAATCTTGAGTTCAGGATTTGATTTCCCATTTTCCATTATAAGTGGAAAGAACCCATTGACGAAGGTCTCTTGGGTGAGTATTTTATGTGCTTGGATATGGAATTTTCCCAAGATTGAACACTTTGTTTTCAGAGTAATTGTAATGGTTGAATCAAGAGGATGTGCACACAGAATTTGAAATGTTTGATTCCAAACTCGATCACTTTCTTGGTTTGTCTTTGCCACCACCTTATTGTCTATCTTGATAGTCACATATGCTGGTTTTGGATTCATAAATATACACTAGAAAAATAGAGTTTGGAACATTTGTTAGATAAAAAAATTTAGATGTTCATTACTTTCAAACATATCTAACCTTACAACAAATTTAGTTAATTTGAAGAGAAACTACATCAAAGAAAAGTAATAATAATTATTTGTTTGTTTTAGATTAACAAATATACTCTATCGATTCTCTTGAAATAAATTCATAATCCAGTCTCATTCTTTTATCATACTAAAAAAAACTACAATAAAATGACCGAAAAATGTCTTATTGCTTGAATATACAAATATTTTTTTATTTCCCTATACATTCAAATCCTTGTAAATAAAATATATGTATATATCTTATATTTCAAGAATTATATAAATGAATTTTGGCATATATAAAATTAAATATTCTTGCATATTGATATATAATTCTACTTTAAAAAATTAAAAAAAAATAATTATCAACTTACATTGAAGGGAAATGAAGGTGTATAAGGTGTTGCATTAAAGATAGTAGCTTCAAGTGTTCCATGAAGAAATTGTTGCTTTCTTTCCATTGCAATTGGCCTCTGAACAATTAATTCTTTTGGGAGAAAGAGAAAAATAAATAATAATTATTTTGACAGTTATATTCTTGCATATTTTGGAGAATTGGGTTGATCTGTATATAAAAAAAGTAGGTGAATGTTGTCACAAATTAACAAGCAAATGAATAGCTTAGATTGCAATTGAAATAGCTTTGGAAAAACTTGTGAAAATCTCAATTTTGTGATTACCTAGTCTTAGAGGCAACCTTTCAAGTAGTCTATGAAAAAAGATTTTACTTCAAGCTTGAAGTTCTTCAATCTCAAATTACACTTTTCCTTTCAACTATATATCTAAATATATTATCTTGCTGATTTTCTCACTTCTTTCCCCTATTATATTGGTGTTTGTTGAAGTCTTTAGGTGGGATAAAACTTAAAAGTGATCACTTATCATTTAACTGAAAAATATATATTTCTCTTGATTTCAGGAAAAAATATTTTTTTTTCTTCAATTTGCTTTCTAATGTTTTGAACAATTTAATTTTGTTATTTAAATCAGACAAGTCATTGATTTTATAATCAATTCACTAAATTATAAAATATTAATTTCTCTTGATAAGAGAAACTAATGAGTTGTGGTTGGTTAGCACAAAAAAGAACTAAAACAACTTAAAAGGAATTTTTTCAAAAATATATAAAAAATAAAATTTAATATTTAATATATTAAAAATGTATGGAAATAATGGAATATTTTTTAGAAAAGTTAAAATAATGATATATAGAACCTGATTTTATTTAGAATATCTGTTGTCATTTCTCATGTTATTTTGAGTTTTAAAAAAGTATTTAATAGGTGCCTTTAATTCAATGAGTTTTGATAATTAGAACTTGTAAATTGCAAAACAATTAGCTAATGTGAATAATGAAATCAGACATCCAACATAATTTTATCAATTCATATCACTTTTAGCACATAAACAAATAATTTAATAAACATTGTGTTAAGTGGGCTTCTTATAAGGCCCACAAAGTTAGCTGAACCCAATTATAAGCATTTATTAACCCCATTATTATCCAATTTAAACTAAGTGTAATCACAAAACTAGCTTGAACTGGATTTATCTTTTTAAATTTACGGCATCATATTTTAATTTTTAATTTTAAGAAATCTATGCCTTACTTTTTAAGATTACAGAATGGCCAATTATTTTCTAATCAAATTAATATAATTTATAAAAATTAATATAATTTGTATTAATATCTGATGATCATTATTAATTTATCTGCAAATTACTAACTCTTCTTCATATTATTTATTTATTAAAAAAAGCTACTTGTACAAAATATAAACTATTTGTACACACTCTTATTTATTTATATGAATGGTGTTAATATTTAATAATATATTTTATGTATTCAAATAAACTCTGGTCTCCATTTAATTAACTTTGGCTCAAGAAAAGAATAATTCGTATAAGACATCTTTAGAAATTACTTGCACATCCAAAGTGCCTTAAATTTTTTAACATATAACATGATTCACATATTAGTTATTGTATTATAATACAAATATATATATATATATATAACACTCTTATATTATATATACGTACAATATATATACTCAATATATATAAAATATGCATATATGATATAAAAATATCACAGTCTGGTTTAATAAAAAAATTTTACTTTTCAAATTTAAAATCTTAAATTCTTTAAAATGTATATTTAATTAACAACTAAAATATTATCATAAATTATAGGTACTAAAATAAATATTTTTCATAAAAATCTCCAAAAAAAATTTGTCAGAGTTTTATTTGTAATTTGGATATTTTCAAATTTAACAAACAAACAACCTGCATACAAAAATACTCCCAATAATTAATTCATACATTTCTCCAATACTCCTCATTTTCTCCAAATTCATAACGCATTTATATATATATAATCCATAATATAATATTTATCTAAAACATCCTTTATAATTTACAATAGATATACCAAAAACATAATATAATATATGTAATAAAAATATATACATGCTAGTAATCTGCACTGATCTCGAAAAAGCAACCAAATCAACTCAAGCAAACTCAAAGCTAGACCTGATCCAGTCTAGACAAACTCTCCAACTCTACCAGATATACCATATTACATGCGCGATGAATTTCAATCGCGCTAAGCTAAAAGTCTAGCGATACAAATTTTGATAATAATAAAGTTCAAATGTAATGTCAATACACAATGTATATGTATATCATGGCACCATGTGACGTAACAATTTATTTTCAATATATTTTTCAATCATTTTATAATTCATATAAGAACAAATACAAACATGGACCCAAAGGATCTAATATATTATTCAAATCTCAGAATTACTATTTTGGTCTATATTGATACTCAGTGTCTAGCCCGAAGGCAAGTGACACCCAGCGTCTAGCCCGAAAGCAAATCATAGTGATGTCCAGTGTCTAGCCTAAAGGCAAGTTAAGTCCAACGTCTAGCGCGAAGACAAATTAAATAGTTACTCAGAAGCTAGCCCTGAAGGTAAATAATGAAAATAACCTCATAGGCATGCCACCAAACACAGAACTCTGAAAATTGAATAACATATTATGCACATAATTATTTCATATTTCTCATTATCAATGTCTTTCTCATTTTCTCATAATTCATTAGACACGTTGCCTCTTTTTTCATTTTTCCCATTTATATCAATGTCATATTATTTCAACTCATCATTTCTCATATCCCAATATATTATTACATTGTATCACATTTTATGCAATCTAGTCATAGTCAATGGCTTTTATAATATATTTAATACATGCACAACAAACCACATTACCCAAACACTTTAAGTCATTTTCACCTATTGCAAATATTCTATTTTGGATTCAATTTAGCCTTTATCAATGGCTTTTCACATTACATATAATGCATTATTAACAAATCACATAACGTAACTCAATATTCATGCATATTCAATGCATTAAGGAGCTTAACACATTTTTTAACCAAAATGTGTTAAGTCCAAATGTAATGCAAACGCAACCAATATATCCAAAATTTGTATTTACCTCTAAAAGCAACAAAACAAGCTCAAACACCATCTTCAACATTCTCTTCTAAGATACCCTTCAACACTTGAATTGGACAAATCAAATCTCTTCAATGCTTAAACCGAATGTGATTATAAATAATCACTTAGTATCACGTTTTAATATATATACATAATCTCTGAACACAACTATAGGAATCACAAAGTAAATATAAGAAAAAGAGTTATCTTGGGCCAATTCTATAAATGACACTCTCAACGACATGGGCGTGTCAATGACTGTGCTCTCTGCCCACTACACAGAAGCTTTGACATGTCCAGTGACATGGTGTGTCACTACCTGTGCCAATACTCTTGTATTACAATAGCTTTAACACAATCAGTGATATGGGCTTGTCACTGCATGTGTCACTAATATTAAAAATAAAATCGTTGACACACCCAATGATATGGCCGTGTCACTGGGCATGTCAGGCCAAATTCCTGATATCAACACATAATTGTCACATAACTAAAGTTATCATTCTTTTCCCATACTTTGAACAATCTCTTTCCATTTTCAACTCTATTCAAGCTCAATCAAATCTATCATTTAACTTTAAAATACTTATTTATGCATCAAAATAACTCATTTAGAATCAATTTGCACAATTAAAATCCATAATTTCAAAAGTCTAAAAGTTAACTCTCTCTTTCTACACCAATCTCAACTCAAATTTAACAATTTCTTCAATCAACCCTTAAAATCATGGTTAACCACTCAAAATAACTTCATGCATACCAATTTCAGCAATTAAAACATACAATCATAACAAGTTAAACTTCACATCTTTAAGAGAATTCAAGAAAACAAGTTGAAAACTTACCACTACAAGAAGAAATCACAAAATCTTCCCTTGAAATATTGAAAATCCTTCACCTTAGGAAGTTTAGAAGAAGCAAAAATTCTTTCTTGCACAACCATGGAGAATCGGCTAATAAAAGAAAAGAAGAAGAAGAAGAAGACTAAATAATTATTCTCTCCATCCACTTTCACTTTTAACCACATATATTTTTCACTTTTAATCTTAACTATATATATATTATATTTAATTATAACATCAAAATATCATCTTTCATTAACAATATAATTTACTTTTGAATTATTAAAATAAACTTTGACTTTTAAAAATTGATTTGTAAATGTTATGCATATTTACATATATATCACATATACATTTTACTTTTTCACTTAAAATCTTTTTATTTTTCATTTAAAATTATTTATTTAATTTAACCAATTACTTTTAATTTATTTTATCAGATTACTAAAAAATAGGAGTTTTAAAAAATTCGAGATATTACAATTCTCTCCCTAAAAATAAATTTTGTCCCCAAAATTATATGTTACCAAGTCTAAAACAACCGAGGATACAAACTCTGCATCGTCTGCTCACTCTCCCATGTCACCTCCTCAGTGGCATAATTTCTCTAAACAACTTTCACAAGTGGTACATTCTTATTCCTTAACTCTTTTACTTCTTGTGCCAAGATCACCACTGGTTCTTCCTTTTAAGTCAGATCTAGACTTACCTCAATAGACTCCACTGATAAGATGTGAGATGAGTCTGACCTGTATCTCTGAAGCATAGAGACATGGAAGATATTATGAATCCGATCCAACTCATATGGCAAAGTTAGTCTACAAGCCACTAGACTAACTTTCTCCAATATCTCATATGGTCCTATGAAATGAGAATTTAACTTCCATTTGCGGTTGAATCTCAAAATCTTCTTCCATGGTGACACCTTCAAGAACACTTTATCTCCCATACTGAACTATATATCCTCCTTCTTTAAATTTGTATAAGATTTTTGTTGGTCTGAAGTTACTTTCAATCGACCCCGAATCACCTTCACTTTCTCTTTTATTTTCTTAATCAAATCTAGACCGATCAATTTGCTTTCTCTAATCTCATCCAAACACAAAGGTGTCCTGCACTTCTTGTCATACAATGTTTCATAAGGTGTTATTCCAATACTGGACTGATGGCTATTATTATATACAAATTTAATCGGTGGTAAGAACCTGTCCCAGCTCCCAGAAAAAATAATGATACAGCTCCTCAACATATACTCTAGAATTTGTATTACTCTCACTAATTGTCCATCTATATGAGGATGGAAAACAATGCTAAAATGCAACCGAAAAGCCAATGCATCCTGTTACCTCCTTCAAAATCTCGATGTAAATCGAGAATCTCGGTCTGACATCAAAGAAATTGAGACTCTGTGCAACCTTACTATCTCACTGATATATAGCTTAACCAATCTCTCCAGAGAATAATCCATCCGAACTAGAAGAAAATGAGTTATCTTCGTCATCTGATCAACTATCACCCAAATTACATCATGCTTCTTCTTGGTCAAAGGCAGTCCAATCACAAAATCCATCGTCACTTGCTCTCATTTTCACTTTGACACTGATAATGGCTGAAGAAACCCTGTAGGAATCCTATGCTCAGTCTTTACTCTCTAGCAAGTGAGACATCTGGATACAAACTATGTTATGTATCTCTTCATACCTGACCACCAAAAATATTACTTCAAATCCTGATACATCTTGGTGCTACCAGGGTGCATAGCATAGAGTGACTGATGTGCTCTCTTTAAAATCATCCTCTTTAATCCTACATCATCAAAAATACACAACCTATCTCTGTACTATAAATAATCATCATCTCTCACATGAAAGTCTCGACTCTCCCTCTTATGACAATCCAACACAATCTTCTGAATTTTTTTATCTGCCAACTGAGCCTCCCTAACCTAATCAAATAAAATGGGCTTCAACTGCAACTAATCCATCAAAGCACCATCATCACAAGACTCAAATTTGGTATACAATGCTTTCAACTCAACAAGCAATAAGAGCAAATAAGCAGTCAAATCTGCTAAAGACTTTCAACTGAAGGCATCAGCAATAACATTTACCTTGTCAAGATGATAATCAATCAAAAAGTCGTAGTCTTTAATCAACTTTAACCACCATCTCTATCAAAGATTTAGCTCTCTCTGAACACCTGGGTACTTCAAACTCTTGTGATCGGTATAAATGAAATACTTCTCCCCATATAAGTAATGCCGCCAAATCTTCAAGGCAAAAACTATGGCTGTTAGCTCCAAATCATAAGTCGGGTAATTCAGCTCATGTAGCTTTAACTATCGAGAGGCATAAGCAATGACTCTATCATTCTGCATCAGAACATAACCTAAACCACTATATGAAGCATTACTGTAAATCACATAAGGTTTACCTTCCACGAGCAGGGTAAGGACAGGAGCCTGAATCAACATCTTCTTTAGTTGCTCAAAACTCACCTGACATAGATTTGTCCACACAAATCTAACTTCTTTCTAAAGTAATCTGGTGAGTGGTGCAGCTATCATAGAAAAACCCTTCACAAATTGACTATAAAAGCCAGCCAAACACAGAAAACTTCTAACCTCTGTCACAGTCTTCAGTGAACTCCAATTTAAGATAGTCTTGACTTTACTCAAATTAACTCTAATACCCTCTGCTGAAACTACATGATCGAGAAAAGTTACCTGATTGAGCCAAAACTCACACTTAGACAGCTTAGCATACAATTGTTTTTCTCTCAAAGTCTGTAATATAATCCACAAATGCCTATCATGATCCTTCTCATTACGTGAATACACTAGGATATCATCTATAAAGACCGCCACAAACTGGTCTAAGTATGGTCTAAACACCATGTTCATCAAATCTATAAAAGATGCTGGTGCATTCATCAGTCCAAAGGGCATCACCAGAAACTCATAATGCTCTCATATCTCATATAGAAAGTTGTCTTGAGTACATTCACATCTCTGACTCTCAACTGATGGTATCCTGATCTCAGATCAATCATAGAGAATATTGTTGCTCCCTTCAACTGACCAAAGAGATCGTCTATCTGAGGTAATAGATACTTGTTCTTGATGGTCACCTTATTCAACTACCGATAATCAATACACAATCTCAAGGTGTCATCCTTCTTCTTCACAAATAAAATAGGTGCTCCCCATAGAGACACGCTAGGGCAGATGAACCATTTACCCAGCAACTCCTGCAACTATACTTTCAACTCTTTCAACTCAGCAGGTGCCATCCAATAAGGAAAAATAGAGATAGGAGTGGTACCAGGCGTCATATCAATACCAAAATCAACCTCTCTCTCAGGAGGTACCCCTGGCAACTCAATAGAAAAAACATCTGAAAACTCGACAACTATGGATATACTGTCAAGCTGGGACCCCACTACACTGGTATCTACAACATGAGCAAAATAAGTCTCACATTCATTCCAGATTATCCTCCTAGCTGAAACAACTGAAACAAACATGGATGAAAGATGCCTCTGCTGACTAGATACCATCACGTGTTCTCAGGGTAACATGTTTTCGCTGACAGTCTACCACAACCCCATGCATGGATAACCAATCCATGCTCAAAATTAGATCATACTCCCTACAAGGTATCTCAATCAGGTCACTAAGAAACTCCTCATCTTGAACCACAATCAGACTGTCTCGGTGCACCCTGCTAACCACAACATTGTGCCCTAAAAGATTTGTCACCAAAACATCAAATTTTAGGGACTCATAATGCAAATCACTCACGGGCAAGATGGATGCACTGATATATGAATGAGTCGACTCAGAGTCTATCAATGAAGTATCGAATAAAGTAAAAGTACCAGCAATAATAGCTAAAGTACCGTTTAACCAAACTATGAATTCAAAAGTCTAAAAGTTACATAACCTTAAACTCTCTCTTTCTACACCAAACTCAACTCAAATTTAACCATTTCTTCAATCAACCCTTAAAATCATGGTTAAATACTTAAAACAACTTCATACATACCAATTCCAACAATTAAAACATACAATCATAACAAGTCAAACTTCACATCTTTAAGAGAATTCAAGAAAACAAGTTTAAAACTTACCACTACAAGAAGAAATCACCAAATCTTCCCTTGAAACCTTGAAAATTCTTCACCTTAGGAAGCTTAGAAGAAGCAAAAATCCTCTCTTGCACAACCATGGAGAATCGGCTAAGGAAAGAAAGAAGAAGAAGAAGAAGAAGACCAAATAATTACTTTCTCCATCCACTTTCACTTTTAACCATATATATTTTTCACCTTTAATCTTAACTATATATATATTATTATTATTTAATTATAACATCAAAATATCATCTTTCATTAATAATATAATTTATTTTTGAATTATTAAAATAAACTTTGACTTTTAAAAAATTAATTTGTATATGTTATGTATATTTACATATATATCACATATAAATTTTACTTTTTCACTTAAAATCTTTTCATTTTCATTTACAATTATTTATTTAATTTATCAATTACTTTTAATTTATTTTATCAATTTTTTAAAAATTAGGGGTTTCAAAAAATTTGAAATATTACAATATGTTATTATTTTAATATATAAAGATATATATAATATATGCCTATATATATCTATTATCTCAAAAAATATATAAATATATAGCTTTTATATTTTAATATTTGTAAGTATATAATAACTATAACTACATATATTTATTATTTTTTTAAAAAAAGTCAAAATTCAGTTGTAATATCTTAGTATATGAATGTATATATAGTATATAGCCATATAAACCTATTATCTTGCATAAAGAATATCACTATAACATCTTTTTTTTTCAAGTTTATGGCAATTATGTTTTCAAATTATAAATATACAGTGACAACTGAAACTTTAAAAGCATAGAGTTAAATAATTATAAAAATATCATTGTTTATAAAGGTATATAAAGATATACGAATATATACGAAGGTATACGAAGGTATATGTAATATATACCTGGAGAAAGAATATATGTATGCAGCTCTTCTATTTTTGTATTTATAGGTATATAATAACTATAACTACATATATCTAATATCTTAAAGAAAATATCAGAATGCAACTTTAATATCAAAGTATATGAAAATATATATAGCATATACTTATATACATATTGTCTTTGAAAAAAAAATATCAGCAAGTAGTTATTATATCATATTATATTTAGGTGTATGCTAATTATAATTACTACATATATTTATTGTCTTTCAAAAAAAGTTAATATATATGCCAATATATAGCTATAATATTTTAGTATATTAAGGTATGAGTAGCATATACCTGCATATACCTATTATCTCAGAGAAAAAATATTATTACGTAACTGTTATATCTTAATATGCAACTATAATATAAACTTTATTTCAAATATTTTATAGAATATTTGGTGTGTATTTAGATTGAAGAATAAAATGTTTCTTAATCATTGTATTTGAAACTCAAAAATCAATCAAAAAAAAATCACATCAACAAATCGATGATAATCATATATTGTGCACTCTTCTTTTTGCTTTTACTGGAGTTTACAGTTGTCGCACCAAATGATCATCAAAAACAAACCTTGGTTTGTCCATATGGATTCATTGCACATAAGAGAAATTCCTCCATACACATAACCTCCTTTGGCCAATTATAGACAGTAGTTGACAATGAAAACATAAGCTGAAAGTAATTGAAGACTGCAAGATTAATTGACACATTTTCCGTTGTATAAAAAGCTTTAATTTTGTATAACTAATGATCGGCCATGGTGTCTTTAATTTTAAAAATTATTTGGCACTTTTGAAAAAGAGAGGAAGAAGAAAATGAAATATCATATTCTTGAAAAAGTAAAAGATAAAAGAGGATAAAAATGAAAAAATTAAAGGTTAAATGTGAAAAGATAAAGTAAAATCGGTAAAATTGAAAATAAAACTTAAAATTAGTATTTAGTGTAATTTTCTCTTTGAATTATTATGGGGAATTTACGCACAATACCATTTTTTATAAGTGTAGTTTAAAAAATACTACCCACATCTTTTTTTATACATGCACGGAGCCGTGTTTTCCTTTCCTTTTTTTACTCTAATTTTTCTCTTTTTTATTTTTTTCTTCATTTTTTTATTTTTAATTATTTTTATCCACAAATAATTTTTTTATTATTATATTCTTATTATACATATAAAAAAAATAAATATATATATAACATATACACAACATATACATGTGCATATAACAAAAACAGTAACATATCTGCAACATATACATAATATATCCACAATATATCTACAATATGTATACTACAATTAACCAATATATAAAGATTAGAAGATACATATTTATAATACATATACTATAATTAAGCAATATATAAAGATTGTATAATATGCAAAGACTAAAAGATAATATATGCACAACATATACATGATATATCTATAATATATAGATAACATATTTGAAATATATAAAATTATATTACAAAATAATATTATTAAAATATTTTTTGAGAAATTTGTATAAAATTGTATTATTTTCTATTAAAAGTATTTTTTTTATAAAATAATATCTGAAATAAGCTTAATTTTTATATTTTTTAAAGAATTTTATAACATATCTATAAAATATCTATAATATATAAATAATATATATAAATTGTAAAAATATAATGATGTATTATTTTTGTAATTTTATAACTTTTTAAGGTATTTTTAAAAAAATTTTATACCAACAATATTTTTGAAAAAAAATTTGGTTTTGTAGGTAGTTTTGTAAGAAGTCCAATTATTATTCATTGGGTTTCTTCAAAAATTCCCTACAAAAATAAAAATATCTTCAAAAAAATTTACTTTTCTTTTTAATTTCAAAATTATCTTTTTTTCAACTTTTAAAAGGTATAATTTTTATATACATTTGGTATACAAAATGTATATTCAATTTTTAAAAATATATATTAAATTTATATTTGGTATATGAAATGTATCCTCAAAAAATAAAATATTTTTTTAAAAAAATATGCTATATAATATAATTTCCTCTTATTCATTCTTATGAGATCTCACACCATTATAAATTTACGTTAATTAACCAAATTGGAGAACACTTTTTTTTTTAATTTTTAAAAGAATGACCTCAACTCATAAATCTTATAACTAAAAATGTTTAATTATAATTAATATGTTTGTAATTAGTTTTGCTCTTAAATAATAAAGTTTCAATTTCGAAAAACAATAATTATAAAATATTTTTAATACATATATTGAATAAAAAAATATAAATTTTTAACGATAATAAATTAATCTGAAAAATAATTTTTGAATCTTGACTTGATGGTCAGAAGTGTTATTGCCCTCATTTATATCTCGAATTCAAAAAAAAAAAGTTTTTTTTACTTTTCTATATGTAATTAATAAAAAGATTAATCTGAAATTATTTTGACTCATTAAAAAAATATATAACTCTCTCTCTTGTCTCTATTATTATCTTAATTGCTCACATTAAAAACATATCCTAAAAATTCATATTTGTTTTCTATTTTCACCACAAATTTTGTTATCTTATCAACCATTAGTCCAATCATGCAAGAAAAATAAAATGTGATAAGAAAATTCTTTTGCTCATGTGCTACCAAACTAAAACCATACAATCATGTCATTACACTCACAAAATTTTCCATTTCCATCATTTCATTTGCTACCACACAACCCATCAAAAAAAAGTTACCCAAACTTTTTCTGACGTGGCACTTTTTCTTTGACCTTAGCCCTTGAGCATACCTCACACGTAAGCCTTTCTATTTTAAATTGCTGATGTGGTAACATATTTATAAATATCTAATGTTATATTTTTATGTAAAAATTTTGATCAAAATTTAAATTCATTATTTTATATAAATTGAATTAATAACTGATTACCAGTATAATATTGTATTTAAATTTAAAAATATAATTTATCTAATATGTATTCTCATAACACATGTTAAACAATAATAAATTTTTTAATTTTTAATTAAGATTAAAATACATTTTATTTTTTTAAAATTTATTGCATGGCCAATAAGAAAACTACATATATTATAAAAGAGTATTTATTATAGTTTAGCATATATTTTAATGACAAATATTAAATAAATTCTCAAAAATATATTGAAAATTGCTATTTATATTATATTTATATACTCAATATATATATATATATATATATTGGATATATGCATAGATGCATAGATAGAATTTAAGTAAAGCTTTGCTCGAAACAAAGCAATGACGTTTATAATTTGAAAGAAAAGAAAAGAAAAAGGCCGTGACAACTTTCTAGTAATTGAACATGCCACGTGGACAGGCTGGCCGCCCTCGGTGGTTCTCTTTATCAAAGCCGGGCCCATAATGCTTAGTGTGGTCTTATCTGCACTAGAGTCCAACTTATGCTCTGTTAGAAATTGGACAGCAGTTCATTATTTAGGGGCCATCTCTCTAAAACAACAACTACTATCATTCATTTATCAATTTTCATATGTTCCTCACCTGCATCAATGTCCATCTACCTCACCAATATAGAGCGTCAGATTCATCCTATGGTCATCCTTTTTCTTTTAAATATTGGAGAAAATTTGAATAAAATTTTATTACTTTATTTTTATATTTGCTTGCTATTTGATTTGCTGTCCCCACGAATTGCCATGATCCATCTAATACATGTCTATCTGGAAAAAAAAAAAAAAAAAACGAATCCAGCTAAAAGAAAAAATCGAATCTTAATTAAAATTTATCTCTTACTACATTTTTTTACAAATTAAGCTGTGAAACATAATTAATAAGAAATTAATATATTGAATTTTAAAATTTTAATATTTCAAAAAATTAAAATCATTCTATGAATAGTTATAGTCATCACTATATGCTTATTCTTGAAATATTTTTGTTGATAATAAGGGAAAAAAAAGGAATGAATTTTTTGTTGCAAATTTTTGAACGAAAATAAATTTCAAAAAAATGCAATGGTATTAGTATTTTTTTATTAATTACATATGGATGAGAAAGACACCTTAAATTCATATTTCAAACTTAAACAAAAATAATATAAATTTTTTACCATAAAATTATACCTTTTTAGTTTGATATTAGTACTTAATTCCCTTAAAAAAATTACACATGAAAATTTGAGAAGCTGTTTAATTGTAGAGATTCAAATAATAATAATAATAATAATAACTTATAATTTGAGTATATTTTAATTAAACTATGTATACTATAATGAAATAATTATGCATAAAAATAACAAGTTATTACAATTTAAATCATTAATCTTGTATCATGCAATCTTATATAATTCTTCGGTATGTTTAAATATATTTTTTATATTAAGACATTGAGAATATTTCTAAACCAATTTACTTCTGTTGATATATATATATATATACAATATTTTAACAAATAATAATAAGTTAAATTTTGTAATTTAAAAGACTCAGAATTAATTTAGATTTATTAATTAATTAATAGATTGAAATCAAGGTTAAGTAATAAATAAATAAATATATAATCATCCGTGAAGTTCGATAACCATCACCATTAAAGAATAACTACATAAGATGATGATAATATATAAATTAAAAGCTGTATTTGAAAGCAACACCACCGTTAATCCCAAATATCTGATATTCTGATTGAATTAATTAAAGATATAATCTTATAATACAAGTCTCTTTTTTTTTTTTGGATACTAATCATTTATTACATGTCTCTTATTAAATAAAGATATAATCTTAAAATACAAGTCTCTTATTTTTTTTTCTGGATACTAATATTTATAATATATGTGTAGTACATAAATTAAATAAATTTAAAACACGTGATTATATACAATTTTTTAATGTACATTTTTTATTTTATAATAATCATTTATTAATGCACAAATATACAATAAAATAAATTATTGATAAAACAAAATAATTAACCAAAAATAACGTAAAAGCAATACTTCATCGGTTCTAAAATGATATGGACAATTCTTATCTTATACATATTACGAAAAATTAGATTATTTAATTAATGAATAAAATTTTAAGATAATTACAAAACTAACCTAAAATAGAATTGTCTTTTCAAATTTACGACACCATCTATTATTTTTCAATTATACGAAATCAAAATTTTACTTGTCAAAATTACAGAATCAATACATGGCCAATTATTTTTTTAATCAAATTAATATAATTTGATTACTGCATTGTATAAAAAACATTTTATTTTTATTCAGAATAAGGCATTAGCATTAGCATTTTGTGATTGTGTTTTATTTTTTTATATTTGTTAAAATAATTTTAATATATTCTATAAATATTATTTTAAAATATATTTTAATATATTTTTAAAAATATTTTTAAATATTTATATTAAGTTTCTACTTATATATAATAAATACCCATATATATCCACATATACTCTTATTTTAAAAATAAAATTTTAAAATTTTATTTATATTAATATTTTTTATTTAATTTATATTTTTAAAATAATTTTAACATATACTATATAAATCATTTAAAAATATTTTTAAATATATAACATAATTCAACATATTAGTTGTTGTATTGCATTACAAAAGAAAAAATATATATTTGTTATTATTTTAGTATATAAAAATATATATAACATATCCCTACATATACTTATTATCATAAAAAAAAAAGAATATCAACTCTTGTATTTTTAGTATTTATAGATATATAATAACTATATATATATATATATTATTTTAAAAAAAATATCAAAATGAACTGTAATATCTTAGTATACGATGATATATATAATATATATCTATATATATTTATTGTCGTAAAAAAAATCACTAAGCAATTATTATATTTTATTATATTTAGATAGATACTAACTATAACTACATATGTAATGTCATTAAAAAAATATTAATATACAGCTGTAATATATTAGTATATGAATATATATATAACATATACTTACATATGCCTATTGTTTTAGAGAAAAAATATCATTATATAGTTATTATATCTTAGTATATGTAGGCATATGCTAATTATAACTACATATATCTATTTTCTTAAAAAAAATAATGTTAGTATGAAACTGTGATATCTTAGTATGTGAAGGTATATGTAGCATATATTTTTAAATATTTATTATCTTGGAAAAAGAATATCAATATGCAGTTTTTATATCTTAGTATTTGTAGGTATATGATAACTATAACTACATCTATCTATTTTCTTTAAAAAAAGAAATATCAATATGCATGTGTAATATCTTATTATATGAAGATATATATAGCATATATCTATCTATATCTATTATCTTGGAGAAAAAATATTAATATGTAGCTCTTATATTTTAGTATTTATATATATATATAACTATAACTGTATATATATATTGTCTTTCAAAAAAGAATATCAGTAAGTATCTATATAATTTTAGTATATAAAGGTATATGCAATATATATATACATATATCATATAATTATTAATTTAAAATTAATTATTACTTTCAAAATTATTATTTTAGAATTTAATCATAAAATCAATACTTTAAAAACTATAATTTCAAAACACAAATCTCAACTAAAAAATATAATTTCAAAATACAAAGCTCAATATATAATACAAATATTATTCAAATCACATAACAAAATAACAAAAAAATTAATCATACATATGGAAGCTATATAATTTGACAAAGAGATTCCAACACGTAATATAATATTGATTAATTTAAGTTAAAAGAGGCAAGTACCCGGGGTTATAGCTTAAAAAAAGTGTTAAAAATTATAAATACAAATATGGTAACTGTACAATAAACACCGTGTACTCAAATCAAAATTTCTTAATCATCATCATCTTCAATTAATTGAAATTAATCTATATATATGCAGTGTGTAAATTTTTAAATGATAATTTATTTTCTATCATATGATTAAATAATGATGAAAAAACTAAAAAATTATAAAAATTAGTTCTTTAAAATATTTTATCGAATATGTACTATGTATTATATTTAAAGAAAAAAAATTCTCAATCATAATATTTGAAATCCCAAAAACAATTCAACAATAAAAAAATAAAAATAAAAAGTGAAGAGAATTGACGAAAAAAACAAAATCAAGTCAGTCGCATTGCTTTCGATTTGCATGCAACCCAATTGACTTACTAGAAGCACTTCTCATTTCCATTTCGCTTTAAAACATTGCAATACCAATACGATCCATTCAAAGGCTAAAGAAGTATCTCAGTTAGCAGATTAATTAATAAAAGAAAATGTAGCTAAGCTATTGTCTCTAATCTTGTAGTAATATATGGATTGTAAATAACAAGAAAACTAAACAAAAAGAGCAAATAAATTAAAATGAATCAAAGAAGTAAAGTAGAACAAGAACAAACACCAACTTAAATATTTTTCAAATGAAAGGAAAGAATGAATTATGGAAAGCATGAACCAGAACGCATAACTTTAACAAAGAAAAAAAAAAGGAAAAGGAAGAGCATGAGGATGAAAAAGCCAAACTGATAACAAAGAAAAGAAAAATAAAGTAAAAACTTACTGAAAGAGAACGGGAAGAAGAAAAGGAAAAAGTCCACTATATTTTTGAAAAAATAAAATATAAAAAAATATATAAATAAAAATATAAAAAATTAAAAATTAAAAAATAATTTATAGCAGTAAATTTGAAAATAAAAATTGAAATGTAGTATATCATGTAATTTTTTCTAAAATTTTTCTTATGATCCACTCATTTTATCCTCCATTTATACTAAATAATTATTAATTGTTGCAAAAATTAAAAACTAAAATAGCTATTGATTGAATTAAAGTAATTATAATTTAAAAAATATAAATAATTAAATATGATGTTGTTGATTATAAAATATTTAAATAAAAGTATAATAATTAATTTACAATATAATTATAATCTAAAAAAATAATGAGACTATATTTTGAGATAAATAAAAAAAATATTCCTATTATTATTGGATGAAGAGAGTATGAAATTAACAAATATATAAAAATATCTATTTAATTAAAATTTCAAATTCAAAACAAATTTCTACTCTCAAACTTACAATAAAAAATATTAACTATGTTCCGTCGTAGTAGGATTAACTTTATTATTAGTAAAACATAAAAATCATTATTGAAATATATATATATATGTGTATGTATATATGAGATAGATATCGTAAAAATAATGAATATAAGAGAAATAATATCTTATTTATATGTATTTATTGTGAAATATGAGTATAATATAATTAAATTTATAATTTTTATTTGTATTATGATTTTTTAAAAATTTTAATAAGATTATATTGAAATATAAATTATAATACAAATAAAATTACACTTCTAATCGTATTATGATTATTTTCAGATTTTTGACTTTCACTGTCTTTGATTGTATACATAAGTTTAATACATTATATACATAAAGAAAATTTAGCTAAAACAAATAAAAAACAAATTAGATGAATTTATACAATCAAAAAGCAAGCTATTAATTAAACATTTATTAAAATAAGACTAGTAAAAATATCAATTAATTTAGATCACTTTTTTTTTTGAATTATTGTATTTATATGACTCATTTGTGGGATGCCGACATTGATTATGAAAAACTCAAATAAAACTTGTTTAGAGATTCACAGCTCACAAGTCAGCATATCATGAATCATTAAAATAAAATATTGGTTGCAAATGGAGCTTAACCGTAAGTGCTTACTCAGTATCGATTCTTCCTTTCTTAGTCACAATACTAAAAAAAATAAACTATTAATTTTTGTTAGAAAATTAAAATATGAATCAATCCTTAATTTATTAGTTCAAAATATATATTTACTATCTTTGTGCATATAAAATTATATATTTTTTAATATTATATTATATCAAGAGAGAAGGAGAATTGATATCAAATTTATTATCTAAATAAGATGTATTAAATTATGTCCACGGCGTGCATATAAAATTAAACTTAACTAGTAATTTTGTCATCTTAACAAAAATATTTTTATTTAAAAAATAATATTTTTGTACAAAAATTACCCTTTTTTCCTTAAAAAATTTGACACATCTTTTCATCTCCTGAAAATTTTCTTTAAAAAAAAGTAGATATTTTATTTGTCTTATAAAAGTTTTCTAAACGCAATCAATGGGACCTTTTGCAATTACTTTTTATAAATATAAATCAAGTTTACACCACTTTCCCATGTTCTCTCTTTGACACACCCAATGGTCAAACCTTGAAAGAAAAACAGAGCATAGCAAAACAGAGGGCAGAAACTAACTCAAATCTTCACCAGAATCGCGCCGGAAGAAATGACCCAGTACGGTACAATCCAAACCTCAACGTCACCGGGAGCCACCGCAAATACTGAATACATATCTCGAGCCAAAGAAAGAATAAAAGAAGGATTAAGCAGTCGCCGACCATGGAAAATTATGTTCAATTTCCGTTCTTTAGGCTTCCCTGCAAATTTTAGAGAAGCTATGCTTCGAATCAAGACTAATATTGCTTATTTTCGCATGAATTATGTTATAATTGTGCTAATAATCTTGTTCTTGAGCTTGCTGTGGCACCCAATTTCAATGATTGTTTTTATAGTAATGATGACTGCCTGGCTGTTCTTGTATTTCTTGAGAGATGAGCCGTTGGTGGTTTTTGGGCGGACGATTGATGATCGGGTGGTGCTAATTGTTCTCGGGTTTTTAACAGTTGTGTTCTTGTTGCTTACTCAAGTGACTTTGAATGTTCTGGTGTCGCTGCTAATTGGGGTGGCGATTGTGGCGGTTCATGGGGTTATTAGAAAGACTGATGATTTGTTCGTGGATGAAGAGGCTACTCGGTTGATGACTACTTCCGCCGCTGCCGGTAGTGGTGGCGCTTCTTCTTCTTGATTGTGATGTTCTGTTTTTGTTTGATGGGTTTGTTCTTGTTCTTGTTCTTGTTTAAATTAATTTAAGTTATTGATGTTAGTGAGATTAACTGCATTTTTTTTTGTTAATTTGGTGTTTTTTTTTTCTAAATTTGATTTGGATTTCAGTTTTGATTTGCTGTTCTTAGATTTTTATTTTTGGGGGATTATTTGTTTTTTTTTTTTAAATATTTGTTATTTGGGTATTAGGAAATTAGTTTGATTTTGAATGTTGGGTGGTATAAGAACGGGAAACTAAACTAATGTCCAACTAATACCAAACACATACCATATACACATTGATGGATGGATTGATTTTCCTTTTTTTCTTTTTTTAATTAAGTTTATTTTTTAATGTTAAAATCGGAGAAAATCAATTCTATATTTATCATTTAGAAATAATATACTTAACGATTAAATTACATACTAAATTAAGTTTATTTAGCCAACTATTACTCTATCTACCTAAATTGATAAATATATTTATCTCAAATAATAGTCTAATAAGAGTTCAAAAGGCAATGGATTGCATGTTAAAGAGCTTTGATTTTTAATTTATAAATTTGTTATTTTGAATCGGACCCTTTTTTTTTAATCAAATTTATAAATGAATAGAATTCTTATCTTGGGTAATAGAAGTCATTTTTCTGAATATTAAAAGGAAATTTATTTTTGTTTTTTTTTTCATACTTTTAAGTCAGTTGCTTTTATTATCCATAAATTATCTTTAAACTTAGATTGATTAATGAACCAACCTCCTCGTATGAAGGATTTGCTTTTATATGATACTAACTCATTTTAATGATAATCATAATAATTTAATAACAATTTCTATTATATTATTTGTTAAGAATATTTGATATAAATAATAATAAATACATTTTATATTAAAATAAAATCATAATAGAAAAAATATATATTTATATCTTTAACAAAAATAACTAATTTTTTAATTTTTATATAATAGAAAGTATATATATCAATGTGAAATAAAGGAAGTAATAAAAAATAAAGACACTATTACTTTGAATATTAAAAAAATAATGTAAAACTTTATTTTGAGATGGATCCTCTTAGTAGAAAAAGAAAATAATGGCTTAATCTTGCTGAGATTATTAGGAACCATAGTCTCTTTCTGTCATCGTTGTAATCAAATTATTTGCAGTCAAGAGAGTTGTAAGTTATCATCGTACTAAGTAAATATTTTCTATATGAGATAATAATAATAATAATAATAAATACTTAACATCTGATAAAAAAAATATTTCAAAATAAAATAATAAAAAAAACTAGGTAGAGATATATGTCAAATATTATATGAAATTGTTATATAGAAGTGATAGTCAAATATTATATAGTAAATAATAAATACTTTTATTATTGAAAATCTTTCCTATCTAAAATATAAGAAGGTAATAGAACTAGTCATACAAAAAAAAAATCAAACTATTATTAATACTAAATCATAATTTAACTTAAAATTTTAATTATCATGAATAAAAAATCAAAATCATGATTTAAAATGGCAGATAAAAAGCTTAAATTTATTTGCTAGTTGCATTTCTAAATAAATATTTATTAATTAAGTCGATTTTTCATAAGCAATCCTGAAATCAATTAAATTTTTTATTAAATCTAAACTCTTAAATTTTATTTTTTTAATACAACCAGATTTTAAAGATTAAATTGCATTGATTACATTTGAATTAAAGATCAAACTGGCCCATGATTTTTTTAACTGTGTTTAATTAGACGTAAATTTAATTTATGATCAAATTAACTTTGATTATTCGAAAATCAATCTAATTAAATTTAAAACTAAATTAGCCATCCAAATTTTATTTTATTTTAGTCGATTGAGTTTAGTTTTTGTTTAAAAAATTAAATTTTATATTATTAAAGTAAAATTTTGCTTAATAAAAAAATATAAAAGCAAAGCAATCAATTTTAAAATTAGAAAATAATTATTACTTTTAAAATTGGAAAATTAAAATCGAATAAATAAGAATGCTTATGATCTGTAAATTTAAGAAATGAAAAATGAATAGTGAAATTTTATATTTGAAATATATAAATAATTTCATACTTTATTAAATTTAATTTTTATGATTTGAATTAAGTTGTATTATTAAAAAAATAATCTATTATTTTTAACAACAATTAGATCCAATTCATAAAAAAATAATTTATCTTTAAAATTGATTTTGAGATTTAATTGGATTAATTTTTAAATATTAAAAATTAATTGAGCAAAATAAATTTTAAATAAAATTGATATTCTTAAAAGAGTTGAGAAATAATACTCCTTTCATTCTAAAATAATTAGAACACTTTTTATTCCACATATATTAAGAAAAATTAAATTATTTAGTTAATGAATAATTTTTTTATATAATATATTTTATCATTTATTTATATTAAATAGTTATTTATTATTGTAAAAATTAAAATAATTATTGATTGAATCAAAATAATTATATTTTAAAAATATAACTAATTAAATATAATATTATTAATTATAAAATATCTAAATAAAAATATAATAATTAATTTATAATATAATTATAATTTAAATAAAATAATAAAATTATATTTTAAGATAAATAAAAAAAAGTCTGAAATTTTTAGGAGAGAGGAGGCATTTGTATGTAACAAAAGTTGTCCTAAAAATAAAATGTTAACTCTCCCATTTTTTTTAAAAAAAAAATTACAATAAATTTCTTTGATTTTTTGGTAATTTTTCTATAATAATTAATTTCATTTCAATTTCCATTATCTTCCTAAACTGTCATCTTTCTCCGTTCTGTACTTCCACCACCACCTCCGCCGCCGCCGCCGCCAAAGGTGCGGGCCATAGCGACTTCAGTAGTTAAGCAGAGCCAAATTGAATAAAAATTAATGACATATCTTCATCAGCCTTATGATCCCTATTACCAGCTACAACAACAACCACCACTGCCTCCTGACCGGAACGGGATCAACACGCTCTTCGTCTCCGGGCTTCCGGACGATGTCAAGCCGCGTGAAATTCACAACCTCTTTCGCCGTCGCCCCGGCTTCGATTCTTGCCAGCTCAAGTATACAGGCCGAGGCAACCAGGTCTTCCTTTACGTTATTCCTTTAACAAACAAGAATTAATCAATTTCTGTTTGTTTCCCGAGAAAATTCCTTTCAATTGCTTCTATAAGTTCAATGTTCACTGGTTTTATACTAAAGCAGTGATCTTTTCTAAAAAAGAAAAGAAAAATAAATTTTAAAAAAAATCAAGAATGCAATAGGTTGAATATTTATTGTTTTTCATGTTGATTGATTGCAGGTTGTTGCATTTGCTACCTTTTTCAATCACCAATCAGCAATTGCAGCTTTGCACTCTTTAAATGTGAGAATTAAGCATCTGTTGTTTCTTATATTAGTTTAGTCTTCCAGTGATTAGGGTTCTCTTTTCTTAGAAATGGAGCACTACATTCTTGTAATGCACCAACGCTTTTATCTTTAAACTTATTAGCAACTCATATCTTTTGGTTATCAACAAATTTAAATTGTGTCAACCCAAAAATATCATCGTAATTTTCCCTTTTTTCTTTGCACTGTTAGAAATTGGAATATGCCAGAAATCTAAGCCTACATATAAAACTATTTCATGCATCAGAGGATCAAATGACTGCCTGCTTTTCCTCTTATTAAATTGTTGCAGTGCAATGTTCAAAATAAATTTAGCAAATGCAGGCAAGGAGATAGTTAATTGTAGAGAATTAAGTTTTTGTAAGGTAATCGTGAACCAGGTATTTGGTTCTGATTTTTTCTTCAAGTTGACAGTGCTGTGAAAATTTGAACTTAAAGATTTAATTATACCTTTCTTGAAATGCCAGTGTTTGAAGCCTTTGAAATTTTATGCTTATTCTTAGTAGCATTTTTCTTTGTTGCCTTTATTTAGGGAGTAAAATTTGATCCTCAAACTGGATCCACATTGCATATAGAACTTGCCAGATCAAATTCAAGGAGGAAACGTAAACCAGGTATATTGTCTCTTGTTTCACCAATATGAGATGATTGTTTCCATATGCATATCAGATAGTTAAACTCACTTTCTTTTTTGTGCAGGGAATGAAGCCTATGTGGTTATTGACAAACGAACTCAAAAGGCGACTACTGCCCAAGAAACATCAAGTGATGATGGTACTTGCAGATTTATGCGTAAATTGATTTTAAATATTAGCAACGAAGTTTGACTTTCATCCCCTCTTTCCTTCTGCTCATAGTTGAAGTTGCTTTTCAAGTTATAAGTCTGCCCAGTTGGATGCATCATATGTTCTTAGTTGTTATGTTCCCTGCTTTCCTTAGTTTCATTTTTGTTAGGGTTTTACACATGGAATTTTACTTGGGTTCCCTGGACATTATCATGTGGTTTATATGTCACATTGGACTGTATTTGTACATGCAGGAGGCAGTGACTCCGATGAAGCACCTGCAACTGACAATATTGGTTCTGCTAGCCAGGGTGATTTAGCGAGTGTAAAGAGGTTGGAGGCACTTTAAAAGGCATATTTAGTTTATTGATGACTTCAGTAATTTGAACTTGTCTAGCATACAAATGCATAAATGAGTTATTGCATCTCATTCGATACATCTGATTTTTCTTCATTTTGCTTATTTGCAGTGAGGCTGCTGGTGATCCTGACAATGCTGCAATAGCTGCATATGTAAGTGAATGGCTTGGTGCCTTTTATGAGGCTTTGGTATATGTGCAGATGTTATGTACATGGCATCAAAGGCAAAATGACCAACCTGTCTATTCCTTTTCCCTGCTATATAATCATGTTCATTGTGGGGTGAGGGGCATCTGTGACCTATTGTCTGAAAATATGAAATCGGTAAATAAGCATCCATGAGAAATAAAGCAGCCCTAGGTGCATTCAGAAAAAGTATTCCTGAACAGAATTTTTGTATAAGATATTTCTTCAACTCATCGTGTTTATTAGTTTTGCATATCCCAGCAGTGCTTTGTGACGGTTCACTGTCGAACTTATTAGAAAGTCTAAGGATGGGAAGAAAGTTAGACACTAAATTACTCATGCTATACCATCAGTTACCATATTCAGATCTTTGAACTCTTCATGAGTCCAACTGCCCATTCATGTAAAATTTGCTTCATTGATGCTCATTACATGGGTTGATGCAAGCATATTTTGACTCTTCATATGTCTTAAATGGTTTCCGCAGGAGCAGTCAGAAAAGACTGCAGAAGGAGGTGTCAATCCTTGTTCCACTTTGTTTATTGCAAATCTTGGTCCAAATTGTACTGAAGATGAACTAAGGCAAACTCTCTCACAGTAAGTTCTAGTTTATCCTTGTTTCTTTTGTTCTCATATTTTAGAAATATTTCCATGCAGGGCAGAACCAAGGGGGGTCTTGGGTGGTCCATGGACCCCCTGGTTCCTAGCAAGATAGATTACTAGCTATGTCTTAAATATTAGCTAGCCCTTTTTCAGGAGAATCTTCAACTATTCTTGCCACTTTGTAAAGTGGGTATGGTGAATTTAACCGACTATATTTCCAAGACCTATTCTAACTAATTACTTTGGAGAAATATTACAATTTAATAAAGACAATAACACTGATTATAATTAGCTTTAAGTCATTAATTAATTTGTGTAAATTTTAAGGTTAAAATTTAAAACTCCATCAATACTCAAAATTATTGATCAAGTATTTAAATTTATTTTTTGTTCAAAATAATGTTAAATGTATTTCTAATAATGTAATATATTTTTAATATAATTCTACAGTAAAAATATGTTCAATTATATTCCATCAAAAGTCTAAAAAATATATTTTAAATTTATTAATTGATAAGTAAATGTTAGTCTATTAACATATAAGTCAAACATAATCAGTTTTTAGAGGTTGACAATAATTAAACTATTATTAAAGAAAGAAAATACTCCCTTCACTTCAAACTAATTGATACTTTTTATATTTTATAAAATTTTTAAAAAAGTAAATAATTTTGTGAAAAATATAAATTTCTATACATTTTATTTTATATGTAATATGTTCATTAAATATTTTTAATAAATAATATTAAATATAAATATAATAGAGATTTTACATATTAAATAATTTAATAAATTAATAAGTTAATTATAATTTGAAATAAATGAAAATAGTGTATCAATAAATAATGCAAAAATTAATTTTTGTACTATTCTAATGTTAAAAAAATTATTTTTGTTTAATTTTATTTTGAATTTGTTCGCAATGAAATTATACGTTGAATGCAATTTTTTCGGTTTCAAAATTTTGACCCCCTTCGCTTGAATATTAGTTCCTTCACTGTTTCCATGTTAAGATGGAGTGATTAATTTCTGTCTATTCTCTAATGTGTCCATTTTCGTATTTTATTGATCATCTAATACAACACTAAGAATTTGATTCCTTAAAATTCTTTTGGTTCCAGATATCCTGGATTCAATGTGCTCAAAGTGCGTGCTAAAGGTGGAATGCCAGTTGCCTTTGCCGATTTTGAGGTATTAATGCTGGCAATGAAACTTGGTTTTACTAGTACAATATGTAGTCCAGATTCATTAAATCATATTTCAGAGATGAATCAAATAAAAGAAAACAGGCAAAACCTTTCATTGCATCTACTTAAGTTTAGCCATATGTATATGAATCCGTTGCCATTTAATGCAATTGCATTTTACCTGGAAGGCCTTTGCTGCTATCTTCAGGTACACCATTATCTTGTATTTTGGCCTTCATTTAGAAGGAACTGAAGAGAACTGCATCATCCATTCAGCATGCCCACTGTACTGTAGTGTAATGTTTTGATGAATGTAGTGTGGCTGCACACTCAGCATGCTGTTTTTTATTGTATTGCATTACCTGCTGTCTTTATTCTAGTATACCCGTGGAGTATTTTTAAATTTCGTCGCAGATTGATCTATTACCTAATTTAATTTTTCTTCTTTTACGCTAAACTAATTGGTGCTGAACATAACCAGATTAAGATATTATTAACATCTAAGTTAGATTGATTACTGGCTAAGAATTCATTCTGATATTATCCAGGAAATTAGAATTCATTCTGATTACTGGCTAACATATTATCCAGGAAATTGAACAAGCTAAGAAAGCCATGGAGGAACTTCAGGAAACCTTGTTACCATCATCAGACAGAGGCGGCATGCACATAGAGTACTTTTCGTCTTTATTTTTTTTTTTTGCTGTTTCAACATGTATATATTTCATCATGACGGATAGGATATTTTTTTCCTGTGTTTTCCAGATATGCCAGGTCCAAAATGAGGAAGCCATAGCAGTAGCAGGGAAGGAATGAGGTGGTGATTTTTCTATCCTATCTGCAGATAACACTCTGGTTCTACTTCATGCAACAAAAATTTTGTAGCTTTTCTTCTAAAGATTGTGAAGCAGCAGAAAATCAATACTGACTGCTTTTATTGTTGCCATTATGTAACTTCATTTGTTTCAACTCTTATTGAACTGTTTACTATATTATGGATGTATCTTGGTTATAATGAAGAAGCTTGATGCCTGAATTCAGCATTAAAACGATTATCTGATATTTCATTTAATTAAACAGGAGCTACTTTCAGATGACCTCTCTGCTTTACAAACAAACACTTGAAATTGTATGGCTTATTTGGTTCTACCATTAATGCAAGTTGATCGCATATTTTTCAGCTTGTTTTTATAATTAATTTCTAAATAATTGTTATATATATGCTGTTTTGGTGACTTGTGCAAAATCAAAAACTAGAAAGTATGAATTAATGAATTCACATGCATTTCTTTGATTTTATTTTTACTTTTCTTATATATAATAAATAGGTAGGTTTTATTTATGATAGAAATGAATATCACGATCAATTCAAATACTACACGCTATTAATAATAACAGAACCGAATTAAAATTTAATAGTATTAGATATAATAATAATAAAATGATAATTATAACAAAAATTTAATTTGGATGATTACATCAAAATATAGTATAAATCCTAACTGCATCAGCAGATGGGGAAATATTACTTAGCTTTAACATTGAGTAGCAGACTGGGTTTCACATACTACTACTCTGAATTCATCCTAGTAACATAATTTTTATGTATCATATTAAATAAATTCTGACATTAAGAAAATTTTATAAGACAAGCCAATAATTCATTTTTAAATATATTTAATAGGCTACAGTGAAATAGGCTGTGATGAAAATAGTGTAATCAAATTATATTTTAAATGCAATTAATATATATATATATATATATATATATTACATTCTATGATGAGTAATTAAACATATTCTAACTCCATCACAAACTGGTAAAAATACTTTTATTTCACAAAAGAAAAAAAATATACATATATTTCTATTAAATTATTATTATAATATGAGATTATATTAATTAAATATTGTTAATAAATAATATTAAATATGATATAATACAAATTTTACATAGCCTTAGAACTCGATAGAAAAAAGTTTTACCGACTTTGTAATCCTATCTCACTTAGCTCTGAAAACATAATTTACACCAACAAAAAAAATAACATGTTAACTAAATTTATTAAAATGATAAATAAGCTATAACTCAAAACAAATGAAAAAGAAAAGTCTGCCTTTCAGATTTGCTTCTTCAACCTTATTTGTATTGATTTTGATTTTAAGTTTTCAAAATTGATTTGGGTTGGCTTAGACAATTAAGTAATTTTTCTTTATTTATTCTGTTCATCAAAATTCAAATGAATATTATGACATGCTACCAAATGTATACATAACTTTGGGAAATCAGCCAGTGTAGTAATGAGCTAATGAGCAACTATAAAACAAAATAAGTTAGCCATGGCTTACCAAAAGTATCCATAGCTTTAAGAATCAGCAAGTAATAAGCAAATATGAGCAACTATAAAACAAAATAAGTTAGCCATGGTCATCATCAAGCTATCTTTAGTAAGTTAAAAAATAGTAACCAATGGTGACATGTATATGTCAAGTGAAGAAAATTCAATATCAGGGCACCTTATCTGAAAATCATAACAAACAACCATAAGCAGATATAGGACAAATATTCAATACAGCAACCAACTTGCTTCTGTGGATAATATGAAAGATCAAATGCTGGTATTATCCATGTGCAAAGCCAAGGCAACAACAGACAAAAACACCAAAGAAAGTAAGAAACAGTTAAAAAAATAAAAACTGTCTGAAATCTCCTACTATCATTTATTAAATTTATTATTGCTTGTTTTTGTTGTATATGTGATTTCAAAATTCAAAATTCGAAACTGTTACAGTTAGGATAATAATAAGAGGGTTTTACTGCAACCCTCATTAATGTTTTGCTTATTTTGTTTGCTTCTTGAGGTAAGACAAATTTCAAAGATTAGTGTTCTGTCTGTTTATTGCTCCTATTTCAAGATTCCAGTGAAAGGTATTATCTTGTCTATAAAATAGCAAAAAAAAGAGAGCATCGTATTCCTGAAAGCTGCTTCATTGATTTAATACTCGTGCAGTAATTAATATCAGTTTCTATCATTCACGAAAGAATTACAGAACATCACTAATCCCTACTTTTCTTCAACTATACAAAGCAAAATCTAAATGGAATTCAACCAAAATATTTAAGGCAAAAACCCAATACGGATAGCAAAAATAGCCAGAAAAATGTTTAGCATACCGTGTGCTTTTCATAATAGATTTAACTTTTTTACAGATCATCTTCACATAAGATCCTTCTAGCCTTGTCTCTTTCCCAGAATGCAGGCCTTAATGTGTCCAAAGACAGCTTGCTGAAACCTTCCACTGCCTCATTCGATAGTGGACCACTGTAATGCTGCTGCTGCTGCTGATCTGCCCCAATCCGTCCACTCCGGTTTCCCACATCATACCCAGGAGTTGATGAGTAATTTGAGTCCACAAGCATGTCACCTTCTAGTATGCGGAGAACCTTCACCCAAAATGGGGAATCAATTAAAAGCAAGGCCTAAATACCAGTCGTAATATGAACAGATGTCGTGCATGAAAGAAGAGAAGGTAAAGCATAACTGATATCCACAGAAAATTCAAAAAAAATGTATTTCTACTTAACTTCCAATGACAAGAAGATGCCACATCTCCCATGATCACCTATCAAAGCCCCCGTGTTCCCCACCCCAGACACATTGCACCCCACCTCTACCCCCCAGTTCCTAGGTCTCCACAAAGGAATTCATACTTTATATTAAAGATTGAACTGCCTAAGGAAAATTTCCTGACATGTAAATTAGGATTCTAATCAATTTTGATCCATTTGGCACCTCTGAGGATTTATAAGCCTACAAATGCTGGGAGGAAAAATTATGTAAACTTCTCATATAACGGTTGGCTTGAAAATGTAAAATTAAATAAAATTATGTAAAATTATGCCTGGAAAGACAAGCTTGAAAATGTTGTCAGAAGTTTCTCTTTCTCCTTACCTGGGACATGTGAGGCCTAGAGTGAGGATCCCGCTGTAGGCATAATGATGCTGCATGAAGCATGCAACAAACCTCCTGTTCCGAGTAACGGTTGGCTAGCCGTGGGTCAATCAGTTCGTCTATGGCATATTCCTCCAACAGAGGGCGTGCCTATTCCGCATCAAGAAGAATAATTAGAATCAAGGAGATCAAACAAAAAATTCCAGCCTAAAAATTAGAAGATTTAAATTATTTATCCCTGGCCGTGCATCTCTCATAGATTTCGCCGTGCGTGTATATATATATACTTGAACTAAAGTCAGGAAGAGGCCTATAATATATTTCATATACTATCAAAACGAAAGCTTATAACAGCCAAAAAGATTCTTAAAGCATACCCATTCAGTGAGACACTGCTCGCCCTTAGGCCGGTTAAGATCCACTGCTTTCCGTCCTGTAACAAGCTCAACCAATACAACCCCAAAGGAATAAACATCAGCCTTTTCTGTTATCTGACCACTTTGAGCATACTCTGGAGCCAAATACCTACAGAACAGTAGAGTTCCTTACTGAATTTTGCCATTGTCATGGTAAGATAAAACTTGAAAGTAAATGCATCAATTTAAAAATACCCAAATGTTCCAATCACTCTTGTTTCAACACCAGTATCTCCATCAGGCTGCCACCTAGCCAGGCCAAAATCCCCAACCTAGCAATATAAAATTCAAAAGTCACAAATCCAACAGGTTAGCGAGTGAAGGAAACATTTCAGGCGACCTGAAACTCAATTTGTCAAACTCTGAAAAGGAAAGTGCTATTTATAGCTTCTAAAACTCCAAATCTTGACTCTTGAGCACATGGAAGGAATATGTGAAAAACAGAGTGCCAAAAGGACCATAATTTGAGAATTTGAGCATCTTCAAGATCCCATTCAAATACTCTTGTATCTAGAAACTGAGAACGTCCAAAATATCATAGACGTGCAAAGAAATATTGATAGACTGATTGACTCAAGCAAATGCAACAAAGATGCTTATGGCCACTTGGTATTTAGATAAAGAATTTCCAATTTATATAGTATAATTAAAAAATCCACATACCAGTGGTTCAAAATCATGGGTAATGAGGATGTTGTTTGGTCTCATGTCACGGTGCACGATGCACCCTACTCTGCATTCTTCATGAAGATAGCGTAAGCCTCGAGCAGCTCCCACAGCAATCTTCTGGCGTGCAGACCACTCTAATGGCTCCTGATGACGACCTGAAACATACACTTCTAGGTAAATAGGAAAAAATGATTGGCAGCCAGAAGTATACAAGTTACTTTAAACACTTCTTCAGAAGGTGCCATTGATCATCTGGCCACTTACTGAGCGATATTTATCATGCAAGCATTAAATCCTTCGTGCAAAGATAAAGACAAAATTACCATATAGATGAGAATCGAGTGACCCATTGCATATGTATTCATAAACCAACAACCTCCTTTTGTCTTCAATGCAGAAACCGATCAGCATAACAACATTCCGATGCTGAGCGCAGCTCAGGACTTCAACCTCTGAGCAAAATTCAAGATCCCCCTGTGAACTAGCCAATTTGTGATGCTTGACAGCAACTGCCTGGCCATCTGGCAACACGCCTCTGTGAGCAGATCCAAGCCCACCATCTGCCAAGAAATTGGCTTGTGAAAATCCACCAGTTGCAAGCTCCAACTCAGCATAGCTGAACCACCTTGGAGGTTTTCCAAACACAGGTGCCTTGTGTTGACATATTGAACACAGAGGAGGGGGGCCAGGAGGTGCATTTCTAGATAAAGATATTGCTTCTCTCACATTTCTACTTAAGTCTAAATCAGTCCTATAGTTGGACATTCCAATTCCAGTTTGTCTATCAAGTTTTGAGTACTTCTCTAGTAAAGATTTAGTTGTTGACAATTGAGACATACTGGCAATTCTCTGTGATCCTTCTTCCATATGCCGTGTGGATTGGATGTGAGAACTAATGAATTCTCCTACCCAAGGTTCAAACCTCAAACTTGCAGAAGCTGAAGACATATGTTCACTATCTGTGTCTGAACTAGATTCATCAATATCCCTATTCTCCTTGATGATTAACGATTCCTCTTTCTTCAGGTCTACATTCATTTCTGAGATAAAGAATGGTGAAGTTCCAGGATCACTAGACACTGATGACGTTCCAACTTCAGTAGCAGTAAATGGCATCCCTAGCTCTGGACTACTTGTTGGAGTTACAACTGGTCCTCGAATGCAATCTGAAGAATCATTTTTATTTTTGGTTTGTTTATCAGAACCTTCATCCACTTCAGAAAGTAATTGACCCGCATTTTCAGCTTCGTTTGGTGATCCAACCAAATTCAGGCGAAGAACCTTCGGTTGGGATCGTTTCATAACAACTATATTACATTGTAGTTCTTCAATGCAGCGTTTTTCCTCGTGCTTCAGCTGTCTACAAAGAAAACCAAAAAATATTGAATCAAACTGCATGAATTAAAGCATTAACACAATTCTAGGTCATGGAAAGCACTATGCGACTACTCACAAAATCTGTTAATTCAAAATCTTAGAAGTGTTTGTTTTCGGAAAGGATAAAGAGCATTATAAGAAATTCAAAAGAAAAACAAGCATAAATAGAGTATTACTTGTCTAATACAACCCAATTTGCTTGCGCTCTCTTGGCCTCTGCAGCTACAGCACCACAAGGTGATCCAGAAACAATTTTTATCTTCACATTGATCTGTGAAAAAAATCAGGATAGCAAACACGGCATTAGTGTGCGAGGACTTAGCATATATTAGAGTATAAATGGATCAACTCACCTTGTTTGGATCATAAACATCATAGAGTTGAAGGATCATCTGGGAGCACGAATCTGTGATATCACACTTCTGCTCTGAGGTTGCTCCAGAATGAGACCTTCGGTGTCCGCTGGCACAGTCCCCTGCAAATCTAGGGAAACCCCATAACTTTCGACCTACAGAATCACAGAAACAAGCAGTGGTCAGTGTCACATTTAATAACAAGGGAAAAAACCAAAAAGGAAAATGAGGCTACTGAATTCACCAGGTTCAAAGTGAAATAATTCATTTTCACGATGAGGCTGGAAATTTTCAAAGATAGTCATGATATCAAATACTACCAAGAAAACAAAAAATATAAATATAAAAGCTAGAAGGCCCAGAAAAAGCTGATATACAAACAACAACTTGTCTTCCCCAAATACCCCTTCGAAATGGGAAAGATCAACGAAATCTCCTTGCTATTTACTAGGAGGTATCTTCCTTACAGTCGGAAAGTACTCGTCAGTCAAAAAAATATAATGAAGCAGGACCGATACAATGAAGCAAAAGTGATCAATTATAAGCATCTCCAACGGCAGCTTCAAATCACCATTATAAAGCAATTTTCGTTAAAAATCAACTCCAATCGTTCGTTCGCTATTTGCTGCGTCAAATTGAATGGATACTACAGTGCTGCGCCAAACATAACGCAGCACTGTAGCTGCGCTATGTTAAAAGAAAAAAGAAAATAAAGAAAAACGAAGATGGAAAATGATGAACGAAGATGGAAAATGATGAAGAAAGGAAAAGACACAGAGAAAGAAAGGAAAGGAAACGAAGAAAGGAACAGAGAAAGGAAGAAAGGAAAATGATACTGTTGAATGATTTTTTTAATTATTATTAATTAAATATTATAAATTTTTTTAATTAATATAATAAATATAATTTGTTATGTATTTATTAATTATTATTAATTTATAAATATTAATTTTTATTAATTTTTATTTATTTATTTATGTCATTAATTTATTTAATTTTTTTTAAGTAATAAAAAAATATAAAATTTTAATAATTTTTTGATAATATTAAAATTATAAAAATATAAATTATAAATTAAACAATACAACTCATATTTAATTAAAATTTAAACAACTTCAAAATACAACACACACTTAATTAAAATTTAAACAACTTAAAAATACAACACACACTTAATTAAAATTTAAACAACTTAAAAATACAACACACACTTAATTAAATTTAAAAAAAATTAAAAATACAACATAAAATGAACGAAAAATAAAAATAAACATAAACATAAAATAAATTTAAGTAAAATTAAAAATACATATCAACAACTCTAATATTCTGGTAAATCATCTTGTGACCCAGTTAATAAATTAAAATATTGACCATATCCACCTCCAGATCCTTCACCTCCAAATTCTTCAACTCCAAATCCATGTTCTTGACCTTGAGTTCCTTGACCTTGTTGAGATCTTTTTTGTAAAATCCTTTCTTTTTCAGTACGAATATATTCACGTAAATTTGGATCAGTTATAGAATTCAAATCTGTAAACATAATTTTACGTTCCTCTTTACATTCAGCTAAAGCCAACCTCCGTTTTTCGATTTCGTGATACTCTCCCCTATCTTGGTTCCCTTTTTTTAAAGCTTCAAAAAGTCGATCAGCATTTGAATTCATGGTTTTGATAAGGGCGGAAAATTGATCATCATTTTTTGTTTTCAATTTTGATTTTTTAACCCCTGTAGGACGTTATGATGAACTTCCACTAACATTGTCCTCATTTATATCAAGGGAGAATGAAGATAGACCTGGAGTGTTAGGAGACTCCGAAGCAGGAGAGTCTGATTCAGATGATGCAAAATTACGATTAGGGCTTGAAAATGTTGATGCAACATTATTAACACTAATAAATTTTTCAATGTCTTTTAGAATTAGCCAGACATGTTCAAACTTAAATCTCTTGCCCGTATCTTGTGAATATAATATTCTTGCACGGTTAACCTGTAAAAATATTAATATTAGGATCATTTCTTTAAAAAATAATTAGAAAATAAATGTAGAATACTCACAATATCTTGTTGTGAAGCACCACTGAGATTGAGATTTTCAACTTGTTCCATACATCCTCTAAACTTACCAACCTCTTTCAATATCACTTGCATGCGACATTGTAGAGATCTTTTCAATCTGGGTTGCGTGATGCAAAACTCCGTTTGTGCCTTATTATATTCCTCTTCAATTCTGGACCAAAATTGGTCTCTCGATTGATCGATTCCTATAATTGGATTTTGAGAAATGTCAAGGTAAACACTACATAAGTGTTTATCTTCATCATTTGTGTATGATAAAGTGCGATGTTTAGAAGACATATTAATGATTTGGCAGTTACAAACAAATTAAAATTTAGAAGATTGATGGATAGTGATAAATGTTTACAAGTACGATAATAAAAGTGAGGATGTAGTGGGGTATTTATATAAAAAAGTGAAGATAAGATCAGATTCTATAACAGATATCCAACGGTTCATACGAAGATAAATTGAATCCGACGGTTGAGATTAGATTTGCTAGATATCTTATCTTCTGGCATGGAAAATAGTGAAGATAAGATTAGATTCTATGACAGATATCCAACGGTTCATACGAAGATAAATTGATCCGACGGTTGAGATTAGATTTGCTAGATGTCTTATCTTCTGGCATGGAAAATAGTGAAGATAAGATTAGATTCTATGACAGATATCCAACGGTTCATACGAAAATAAATTGATCCGACGGTTGAGATTAGATTTGCTAGATATCTTATCTTCTGGCATGGAAAATAGTGAAGATAAGATCAGATTCTATGATAGATATCCAACGGTTCATACGAAGATAAATTGATCCGATGGTTGAGATTAGATTTGCTAGATATCTTATCTTCTGGCATGGAAAATAGTGAAGATAAGATCAGATTCTATGACAGATATCCAATGGTTCATACGAAGATAAATTGAATCCGACGGTTAAGATTAAATTTTTTACATATCTTATCTTCTGACACGTTGAAAAATAAGATAAAAATTTCAATATAAATATATTGATGATAATTATCTTGAATACAAACTGACTCTGTTTTACTCTTTAAAAATGAATTTCAACTTTGGATCTTCATCTCATTATCAATATTATACTTCATCTTCAAATTCTGAATCAGAAAATGATGAAGAATCACAAATACTGAATAATGAAAGATGGGATGCAGAGCGAATGGCACTTATATTGGCTCACACCAATAATAATGTAGCCATTGCCCATTATTATAAAGACCAACTAAACAGTGATGTGCATCATGGAGGATCGATTACTGGCCACGTAGTGATCAATCGTGATCGTGAAAATGATGATCGTAATCTCTTTAACGATTATTTTGCTGATAATTCTCTATATAATGATGTTATGTTCCGTCGAAGGTTTCGAATGGGTAGAGGTCTCTTCCAACGTATTTTTAATGGCGTAGTGGAACATGATAACTACTTTGTACAACGAAGAGATGCAACTGGTAAAGTCGGATTATCGGGTTTGCAAAAAGTAACAGCCGTATTTCGGATGTTAGCGTATGGAATGCCGGCAGATGCAACAGATGAATACATTAAAATTGGAGAATCTACAGCAATAGAAAGTATGAAGAGATTTTGTCGTGCGGTTGTAGAAGTATTCGCGGAAGAATATTTAAGGTCACCTAATGCAAATGACGTGACGAGATTGCTTCATATTGGAAAATCTCGTGGTTTTCCGGGATGTTGGGTAGCCTAGATTGTATGCATTGGAAGTGGAAAAATTGTCCTGCTGCTTGGGCAGGACAATATGCTGGTCTGAGTGGATCTCCAACCATTATTCTCGAAGCTGTAGCTGATTATGACCTTTGGATATGGCATGCATATTTTGGTATGCCAGGTTCTAACAACGATATTAATGTGTTGGAAGCATCTCATCTTTTTGCCAATCTTGCTAAAGGTATTGCTCCTCAAGCTCACTATGTTATTCGAGGAAAAGAATATAACATGGGTTATTATTTAGCTGATGGCATATATCCAAAGTGGTCCACACTTGTACAAAGTATTCATGAGCCACGTGGTCCTAAAAGAAAATTATTTGCAATGAAACAAGAATCATGTAGGAAAGATGTAGAACGTGCATTTGGAGTTTTGCAATCACGATTTGCAATTATAGCCGGACCTGCAAGATTTTGGCAGAAGAATATTTTGCATGATATAATGAGTGCATGCATTATTATGCATAACATGATAATTGAAAATGAACGTGATGTTCATGCAAATATTTCGGACTGTATGGAAGTGCCGACTCCAGATGTTGAGCTTGTAACCAATGAAAATGACCGATTTGAAGCATTTTTATCGCGACATAGAAAAATTAAAGATAAAGATGCTCATTATGCACTTCGAAATGCATTAATCGAACATATATGGGATGATTATGGTAATTCAGAAATGTAATATAAATATTTGTACTTGTACTTGTATTCCTCTTTTTATTAAATGTAGTATTTATTATGTATGAATAAAAAATTCTAGTTGATATATATTTTTATTTTTTTTATTTTTAATTATTTTATTTTATTTATGCTACATTAATAATTATTATTTATATAAATGATTAAAATTTATGATTATTTATTATTTTATAAATAAATAAAAATGATATAAAGAATATTCTATTTTTAGAGAGAATATACTTTTTAAAGATAAAGATAGTGTAAATGGTTGGAGATAATAATATACTGTTTGCTTTATTTTAAAGTTAAAGCTGCTTTATTTTAGTGCGATGGTTGGATGGTTGGAGATGGTTTTAGTATAAATTAAATATAAAATATGTCAATCAATATTTTGACTACTCAAAATGTGAACGGATAAGTAGCAGACATAAACAAGAGTAGAAGAAAAGGCACCTGAACTTTGTGAAGGGACAACAACAAGCAGACTAATGCAGTCCCCAGCTTGCACGATATGAGTCAAAGCCCATACTAAAGCAGTTTTGGGGATCTCCTTGGATGCCTTGACTGCAACTACGACCTTCTCGGCGACATCTGAGCCGCCTTTCTCTTGCTTTCCTCTCTTTTGCTCTCTACTCATTACTACGAAGGCAAAATGTTAAAAAGAAAAAAATTGCTTGTTCCTTCAATGGATCAAATTGTCAAAACCCATATATAGTTATAAAGAAGCCGTAAGACACGAAAACATTTTATGTATTATTGCTCTGCCCCCACCATGTTGGATTCAAAGACATGTACCACCGACAAGTAAACTATATCTTTCCGTCACAGCAGATGCAGGCACACCTTCATTGACAAGACCGTTTTCACCATTTTACTTAAATTCCTCAAGTATCACTCACAAGAAACACACCCATTTCACGAGCTGTCTTTCCTTCTTGATTCCCAGATAGAACCCAAAAAATCTTGAGGATCTATAGATATCCTTTTGGCTCAAAAAGCAAGAAGCTGATTCCACTGGCACAAATTTGCCAAAAACACTTGCTTGCTCTTCTATAAACTTTACAGAAAGAATCAAAAACACTGTTTGGCAAAATGGAAAAAGACACAACACCAATCTAGACCTTATTATCTGTCATAGACTAGCATTGCTTTTTGAGCCCCTCCAAAATCAGCAAGTCAAAACAGTGAAAGAAACAACCCAAAAGGTGAAAAACAAGGGAGAGATTATTGGGATCCCAGATGGGGCAATGCAGCTTGCTGATTCTCTTGTTTTTGCAGCCAAAAAGAACCAACAAAGATCATGCACAAAAATAGCAGGTAATCAAGATTTTCTCTCTGATCGATTTGACCAAGGAATCTTCACATTTTAACTCTCAAGCTCGAAAAGCCATTACTCTACTTCAAAACTCTGAAACCAACTCACGCAATCCTGCACATTAAAAACCAACATCCCTCCCCAAAAAAAATCCCAGAGAAAACCTATTAAATCAAACTATAAGAAATGATAATACTGAGAACAAACTTTAACTCCTAACATAAATTAGTTTTTTAAACCCAAAAATCAAAAATTGACAATGACCCTTCTCAGCCCAAATTTTAAATTAACACCCATAACATAAAAAGAAAACATTATTAGATCCAAAAACCTTCAAAATGGCAGAGCTCTCCTTCAAACATGGGAAAAAAAACAATAAAAACAAAAACAACGAAAATGGTTTATTTTCCAACAAGAAGTGATATAAAGAACCAAAACGCTTCAATCCCAAAATAACTTCACCAAATGCACACTTTCAACTTTCAAGTTTCGACGAAAGTGAGCAGAGGGCGCGGGAAAACGAGAGAAAAAATAAAAAGTCTTAAAAGAAACAATCTAATCAATCTCTCTTTCAGTTTCTGGAGATACACTAGAAAATCTTCTTCTTCTTATAATAATAATAACAACAAAAAGATTATGACTCTCTCTCTCTTTGTTTTCGATCTGTCTGGGTTTTAATGGAGAGAGTTTTGAGTTTAAAATTAAAATTAAAAAAAAAAAGCGAAGTTTTAAAAAAATCAATATTAAGATTAAAATATAAAATCCTCAGCTTTGGTAGAAGAAACTAAGAAGAAATAAAGATACAGTTCTGTCTCTTTTAGTTTAGTTGTATAATTTAGAAATTTCATTTATGTATCTTAAACTCTACAGTTTTAAAATCCACGGTATCATACAATTCTTTTGTCCATTTTTCTTTTTTATTACCGAAACTACCCTCATTTTCTGTTTAATTCCGAAATTGGTTATGTTAAGGCTTCGATCTTAGCCCGTTTGGTTTAACAACCGTCAACTGTCAATCAAATAATTAGAGGTGAACGAGAAAATAAAATAGTAATAATAAAAAAAAATTTATTTTGTATTTTAATTATTATTTTATTTTAAATTGATAGAAGTATTTCTAATTTACACAGTAATTAAAAAATTATTTTTATTAAAAATATAAATTTATTTATATTTTTATATTATTTTAATATGAGATATAATTATTAAATAAATAATATTAAATATAAATATAATAAAATTTTAATATATTAATTAATTTAATAAAATAGTAAGAAATTATAATTTAAAATAAATGAAAATTAATTTATTAATTTTAAGATGGATGATGTATAGTTTTAAAACACTGACTGAATATGTTAAATTAACCAGGACTTGAACTTTTAGAATATATACGATACCGTTTTTGCAGTTTTAAATCTATGAAGGGGCCCATCTTTAGATAATTAAAGGGGGGAAAAAGGAAAAAAGATTAAAAGTTTAGGCTTGTGGCTTTTGTCGTTTAACATAGAATTTGAACATTATACGGCGCACAATCACGTAAAGAGAGTCAGGTCAGTGAATTTTCTTAGCAGTCACAGCCAATCAGTGACGGACATGATGTTTGACTGTGGGACCAGGATGATAAGATCGTTCGGTTCCTGTTAAATTCCGGCGGTGATGAAGTGGTCTGTGATGGGATTTAAGAACAAATGCTGGGCAATTTTAATTTGGAAGTGGAGAATTTAATAGTTTAATTTTTTTTTCAGATTTTGTTATATGGCCTTTTTATTTCAAATTTGATTGCTCTTTAATCTTTAAGCATCTTCAAAGTGCAAAAGGTTTAGGTTTTTTATTACTTTACAAAACAGTTTTAATTTAAAGTAGATTTCAAATTAAAATTGATTGTTGAAAAATATGGGATAGATTCTATTCATTAAAGCTAAACATTCTAATTTTTATTTATGCAACATATACTCAAACTATATTATTTGATATGGTTAGATTTTAAAAGTCAATTAAACTAATTTTCGTCAACCGAGTTGGATAACTTATTATATAAAATTATCAAAATGAGTGAAGTCTGTAAAATCAATCACTATTATTTATGTTAGATCAATTTTATTAAATTCGATCAATATTAACTAGTAAAATATATAAACTGAAATTGAATCGACAACACCAATGTACTAAAATTTTAAACTAAAATCGATTAATTTAATTAGTTTAAATTAATATAATTGATTAAATTGGTCTGATTGGATGGGATTGACTCACTTATAAATCCCTAACTATATTCATACTTTATAACTTATTTCAGTAGATTTTTTTACTTTGATTATTGTTTTATATATTTAAGAAAATTCAATTTTAAATATTTTTATTACAAAAAAGTATATTATTTTAAATGATAATTTAAAATTCAAATTCGACCGAGTAATTAAAATATCAAAATTGATCTTTCATGGCATTTAAAAATTAATTCAGTAAAAATTTAAAATTTTATTTTGAATATTAAAATAATTATAATTTGACTCTCCAATCATTGATCACTAATTGCTAACAATTCTCTAATTACGTTTTGACTTAAATATTGACAATTCAATTTTTACACTTCATGCATGTAAGTTTATAATATTTATTGTTAAATAATTTACTCACCCAAGTTTTTCATGAGTGTCCTAAAACCATTGATATATACATAAATTAGAAATAAAATAAGCTAGTAAAGAATTAGTATTTTGACGTAATAATTAGGATGATAGTGATTATAACGAAAATGAAATTGTATTAAAATATTTTTTTAACTAATTTTTATATTAATTTAATAATTTTTGTATGAAATATGAAGATTTTTATTTTTTTCTCATTCAAGTCATTTAACTAATTTTAATTACAAATGTATTTTCATACTTAAATTAAGAAATATCACTTTCGATATTTTTCACAGATACATGATAGAAAATAGTATTGATTTGTAAAAATTCAAATCAAAATGTGAATGGGAATCAATTATCTAAATAATAGCGATATTTTTTTTTAAAATTTTCGAAAAAGCATGGATCTCAACATATTGCGATAAAACAAAAGTTAATAATTTTTTATTTTTTTTATCACCAATTCAATTTAAAGCACCTTTCAATTTTACAATTTTTTTTTGTTCATTGCCAGATCAAATCGCATAGAAGAAAGTAAGAAACAAAATCACACGCTATCCGATAGTTAAAATTGGCAGTGGCTGCCCGATTGACACGTGTAAACTTTTTACACTGTTTAACCCCACGTAAGATAGAAAAAAGACCGTAACTATAAAATAATTAACAGTTAAGCTCATAATATAGAAAGAGAAAATCCTATAAGTCGTAAATAAACTCAGAACTTTGTCCTTTCTTTTAGCTGTCTTTTAAATTTTATTTTATTTATTTGAATTTTTTTTTTAATTAATGCGAAGCCGTGAAGTTAACAACAGGCTCACGGTTGCTTTGAAACCCATCTCCAACTGCAGTTCAACAATGGTACCACACAGACACACCTCGACCCAGAGTGTCTAGATGATGCGGGGCCCACTTGACAATATTCATGGGACCCAGAAGCCACTAATCCCCGTCAGGTGATCTCACCACATCCACTGGTCACTTTCGGAACAGTTCCCAATAACCAACGTTTTGCCTTTGTCAGCCTGCGATCGATGCGCACGTTAGCATATCGTCACTGCTACTTACTTTCAGGATAAAAACTAAAATTAATGCGAGGGCGGATCCATTTACTTATCTTGGACTCCCGTCCTTTAATGCAATCAAAGTTTAATATATTGCAGAAAAAACTAATTATTATTAATATATTTTAATATATTTTATGGACATGTATTATTAAAATTATATTTTATTATAAAATATATTATTTTATTTAAAAAATATAAAAATATATATATTAAAATAATATTGAATTATTTAATTATAATATAATTTTATAAAAAAAATTAATAATATATAAATTATTATTATAATATTTATTTATTATTTTATCGTATAATAAAGGATAATTATAATTGTCTTTTAATATAAAATTTTTTAATTTATTTTTTAAATATTTTTTTATTTTTTATATAAAATATTTTATTAACTGATTAGTAAAATTTAATAGGATTATTATTTTATTTTATATAAAATTTTTATAAATAAAATTATGTTGTTGATAAAAAATATATTTAATTTTTTAGAAATTATAGTGTAACTTGAAGCACAATCAATATCAACAATGAACTATTAATTTTAATTCTAAATTTTTAATGTGGGTTAATTTATATTTAATAATATATTTAATTTATATTTTTTTAAATAATGCATAAAAATATATATTTATAAAAATAGTGATTAAATCTATCTTATAATACAATTATAATAATTTTATTATAGTATATTAATTAATATATTTTTTTAATACATATTTTTTTAACAATTTATATTACAAACTTAATGGCAAATATATAAAATTATTTAAATACATTGGTTTATATATTATTCAAACAGTTGAAATCAATCCCAACCAAGTAATATTATAAATTTAATGGTAAACACGTAATGTATTAAATTTATATTTCATCAAAAAATTGAATAAGTAATTTTTAAAATTTAATTTATTTATGAAAGTGTGATATTTAATACAATGAAATTGGTCAAAGTAAACGAATTCACGATAAGGCGTGTAAAAGTGGTCTTATTTGAATATGACTGAGTCCTTAGAGTTAAAGACCACTGCATAAGAGAAATAAATGAGAGGGTGACCAAACGACTGCGTATTGGCGGCCGATGTAACAGATCAGATTTCGCGCCACGTGCCACGGATCATGTCTAACAGATTTCGAACCTGCGAATAATTTTTATATAGTTTCAAGGATCATTAATTATACATATTTTATATTACTAATTTCTTTATTTCTATACTATTTATATTTGAACGGTCTCTGATTTATCACTTTAAACCGGAATTTTCTGATTGTCTTATTGTAAAGGACAGAGTAGATTAATGGATGATTAATTAAGGACATGAACGTGTTAATCAAGATGTTTTCGATAATTAAATAATTACGTAGTAGTAATGTCCATTTTTTTTTCTACATTAATTTCTAGCAATTGTTCGAATTCATGTTCACGTTATGTGTTTGTCTTTACCCAAAATTTAATAATAGCAACACTTTTTTTTTTAAAAAAAATTATGCTTATTGCTTCTTACAAAAATACTAATTAAAAAGTTTGGCTGAATTATTTCTAAAATGAGCTCTTAATTTATCATTATTTCACAGTCCAAATGGAGTTTCAAGAGCAAATCCAAAGTTTTGAATTTTTTTTCTGGGTTTTGAAATTTTTTATGTTTAATTTTCTAATTTTTATTTTTTCAAAATAAGATTTTTTAAAAGAATATATTGCCTTTACATAAATTTCGTTAGAAAAGAATTTAAATATTAATTTTTTGTGAAATTTGTGCTCAAATGAGCTAAAAAAAATTAAGAATCAACTCATACTTTTATAAAATTATTAGAGATTTATTTACACTTTATTCTATTTTTTATAATATTTAAATAATTTAATTATTTTTAATACATATATATAAATTTAAGATCATAATTTTATTAGGATGAAAGTAATATAAAATAGTATATTATTAAAGTGGGATATTATTTTTATTAATTTTAATAAAGAAAATTTTATTATTTTTATAATTTTATGGACTCAGCTCCGGAAAAAAAATATAAAAAATGTAGTATCATTTCCATTGAAACATTTTATGATAATGTATTATTTTATCATTTTTATTAGAGGCTCATTGACCCATCTGTGAGTTATGACCCATCTTTCAAGTTTTATGATAATGTAACTATCAAGTTCATGATTGTGGGCTTACAAACAAGCAAAGCAAACTATATTTTGGTAATTAGGCTGTAATTAGAGATGGATATTAGTTAAAATTGAATGAAGTAATTTTTAATCAAAATTTTTAAAAGTTAACTTTTTTAATTAAAATAATTTATTTTAATTTTAGTCAATTTACTTAATTAATTGAATTGACCAATTTTTTTTATTTTATAATAAAAATTATATTTAATATAAAAATAATATAATTAAATAATTAAATAAAATTTATTAAAAAATAAATAAATAATAATTTTATTTTATAATAAAAATATATTTATAATAAAAAATTTATATAATTAAAAAAAATAACTAAATAAAAATTATTTTTTTTAAAAAAATTCATCAATAGTTAACCTACCGAATCAAACTAAAAATTAAAATAATTAAAAATTTTCAATCGAATCAAATTAAATTTAATAATATTAATTAATCAAATAAAATATTCAATCAATTAATCCAATAATTGGGCGATTAACAGAAAATCGCCATCCCTAACGTGCAATATACTTTAATTATAACAACAATATAGTTTTAGAAGACTGTGACTCTAAATGTTAGAGCAGCAACTAATTATGTAATAGTGTTACCATAAATCAAAGTCTTGATTTTTATTAAATAAAAAAAATAAAGTATAATATAATATTTTTCTGTCTAAATTGATAGGGTTTTTTTTTATATTTGTCCCAAATTATATAAAATATATATTTAAGTTTATATTTTAAATAAAAAATTTTAATTTTTTAATTCTTATAAAATAAAAATTAAGTTTATCAATGAAAATATAAATAATAAAAAGGAGATTTTTTTTTCAAACACTATTAAAAAAAGAAGAAGCTAGAGAGAGGTTGTGTATATATATAACGTAGATGTGGTGGATAAAGTGGGGGGTTTTGTTAGTTAGTTAAGCTCAAAGACATTAAATGTTGATGGGGGCTTTTATTTACCTAAAAGTTGCAGCTGCAGCTATTAGTACAGGAGGCTCTCTCTAGTCTCTGCCAAGGGGCATTGAAATGTGGGAATTTTCTTTCTAATTTGGTACCTTGTGTTTTTCTATTCATGCTACTATTAATTGCATTTGTGCATTAAATTTTTATTCAAATTTTATGCAGTTGTGTGTTGGTCACCCAACGACTCATTTATTGATGGCTTAAATTAGATGGATAATCATAATTGTTTTTAAAGTAAATTCAATCTGCAATAAATTGATATCCCTCTCATTTTTTAGATTGTTAAAATTTAATTGAATTAAAATTCTCTCAAATTCATTTGAAAATGGTTTGTTATATTGATTGTAATTATAATTATTAATTTCAAAATAATCTAATCGAATTCAATTATAATTTTTTGAGTATTTCTAGGAGAAATTGATTTTAAATCTGTTATTCAAAAAAATATATATTCACTGTTAGATTATGATTCGATATATAATTACAATAAATGATAAATCTATTCATTTTATAAATATTTTAATTATTACAATAAAATGATTGTGATATTAGATGATTGCAATCATATTATAGCTCCTGGGTGACCAGGCAAATCAACAAATTGAGAAATATTTGAGAGAAAATTGAAAATGGGTTTCACTTAGATCTCTTGTTATTTTGAATCTTATTTCATGATAATAGGATCTATTTCTATGAAATATGGATGTCAGACAAAAATAAAAAACCCAAAAAAAAAAAATACAAACATTGTAAGGTAGCTAGTTTGGAATAACTCCACATACCCTACTTTTATAACAATTAAATTTTAATTCGATTATATTTAAGAAGTCTTTAAAACTAAAATGTCCTATATTCGAATTTTAATATAAAAAACAAAGGTTTTTCATTTTTTCAAAAAATATATATTGGCTTTATATATTATTATTTCATAAATATAACATAAATATTTATTGTCAGCTGTGTTTAAGTTGACAAAAAATAAAATAAAAAAGATATTAAATTTATATTATTATTATTATTATTATTTTACAAATATAATGTAAGTATTTATCGTCAACTGAATTTAAGTCCATAAAAAATTAAATAGAAAAAAAAGATATTTTTTATAGGTGATACATATTATAACTTTGTCCTTAAAGAAAAAAATAAAAAATAATATTCTACACCATATTTTTAAAATTTATTATATTTTTACCAAGAGTATTTTAATGTATTTTAATCATTTTATTATATATTCATAATAAACTCATTATAAACTGTGTAAAATTTATAAATTCATTATAAATTTATTGTAAACTCTTTATAAATTAATAAAAATTTAATATTTTAATAAATATTTTATAAATATAGTAAATTTAAAATTATTTTTAATTTTTTTATATTTTTATCATTAAAAAATCAACTGGTAAAATTTTAAAGACGCACATTGATGGGTTGCAAAATTTAGGGGCAGAAATGGTAAAATAATGATTAGAAAAAGGAGTATGTTCCCTGCTTAAATGACCACACACATGCAGTAATCCATCTTTTTCAATTTCCAGTGATCATCTTGTCACCCACCCCCCACTTGCCCTCCTCGCATTTGCTTAATTTTTGTCAATTTGAGTACCTTTGCTTGATAATACTGTATTTTTTTTGCCTCAAACAAGTGATAATTGAAAAAAGAAAGTTCCTCTTTAGGTAATTGATCATTAATTAGTGAGATTCATATCATCTAAATATTAAGCAAATTCTGACTAATTATTTATCCTCCTAGTTTTTTTTAATCATAATAAAAGAGGTTCATTATTACAAAAGCAAATAAACCATATTAAAGTGTTATTTTTTATGAATTTAATTGTGATTAAATAAGTAATTAAATATTTATTTTGATTAATTAAAAATTACTTACCATAGATCAATGAGAGACGAGATTAAAATATTTTTATTATTTTATAAATTTGGTTCTTTTTAAAAGCTCAAACTTATTTTTCATAATTTATACATTTTAATTGCGGATTTAATATTTTAAATTTTAAATAGATTAAAATTATCTAAAAAATAATTAAGTTACTTTTCAATACATATTAAAAAAATATTTAGAATAATACTCTCCCTATTTTTAAATGTATGTCTTTTTAGAAAATTTCATATATTTTAACAAATTAATTAAAGTTATTAATGTACCCTTAATCCTTTAGTAATTATTTTTCTCTCTAACATGTCATTTTGAATTATTGAAAAGATAATTATTAATAGTAATATTAAATATAAGTGATAAAATGGTAAATAATGTTAAAATTTTATCTAAATATTGTCAAAAGTTAAATATTTTAGAATAAAATTAAAATTTTAAAATAATATATATTTTAAAATTGAGAAAGTAATTATCACTTATGATCATTAAACATCCACAATAATTAAAGAATATGAGATTATTTTGACATTTATTAGCTTAAAGTCATCATTATAACATTCAACGCTTGCAATTATTGTTAACAAATTAGTATAGATACATAAATAAACATAAAATTTGTGAATAGAATAAAAGTTTAATAGTCCAATTAAGATAAAATCCCATAATAAAATGGAAATATTTTAATTAATTGTGCAACGGTATAGCATATTTTTCAAGGCCAAAATATATTATACTACTTTCTTTATTTTAATTTAAATCTCATTTTAAAATATTTTACTGATATTAATAAATTAATTAAAGTTATTTATTATTCTTTAATTAGTAGTTTTTTCTCTAAAATTTATACTTTTTTAAATTATTCACTAATAATAATATTAAATATAAAGAATAAATTAATAAATAATATTAAAAATTTATTTTGATATTATTAACTTCGAACATTTTAAAATAAAATTAAAATTTTAAAATAATACTGTTTAAATTGAAAGGGAGGAGGTATTAATTAAGGGAAATAAGTTGACCGAAGAATTAATCAAGCGACGTTTCAAGTACAGCAATATTACTTGTTACGTAAACTAATAACAGTATTAATTGACCCTCTCAAAGGTCATTGTCCTTACAATTGGAGGACATGCCCCACTTGTCAGTTGCATTCAATGATCATCATGTTCATGCAGTGGGACAGATCACAATTGGAAAAATTATATGCTACAACTGTTGTAGCAATAAATGTCTACAATGAACCAATGGAATTCTTACACATAGATTAAATGATTTATTTCATTGGTCCGTTGTAAGCATTTAATCAAAGTGTAAGAATCTCATTGGTCCGTTGTAGGCATTTATTGCTACAACAGTTATAGCATATAATTATTCTCACAAGTGGGTTCCATTGGCCGTTCCAGACTATTTATTTATTTTTAACCCTTTTATTATTATTATTTTTTAAAGTATTTAATTTTATGTCATTCATCAAATTTAGTTTTTTAATATCAATATAAAAAAGAAAATTGATCATAAATTTTAAAATAAATATATATATATTTACCAATAATTTGTAATTTGGTATTATCAAATTTAAATTTACTCTTTATACATTCTTATTTAAGATAGTTGAACAATAAATATATATATATTTTAGAATAATAGGTTCAAAATTATTTTTTTATATTAATCCTAAAAAAATAAAAAAAAATGATGATTTTGATTCAAAGTTCTTGGATTCCTGCATTACAAAATAAGTAATAACCAATGGGGCAATTTTCAACATATTTATAGGGTCATTGCCCTCTGAGTTTGAGACCCTCATGATCCTTAAAGTGAAGCCATTAGCTTATCATATAAAAGCTTTGTCATTGTTATTAAATAGATTATGAGAAAATAAAAAAAAAAGGACTTTTTTTGCAACATTGATTTCCATATCCTTTTCTATTAGTTGAATTCATTACTATTAATCATTTTGTGCAAAGATTTTATCATCATTTTATGAAAAGATTGTACATGTACAAAGACCCACTTTAATTTATTAAAATAACATTATATAGTTTAATATAGTATAATAATAAATACATATATGATATATGATTTGAATAATATACTTAAATTCGAATATTCATTTTTTAATACTCAAAATTTATTAATTTAATGATTCTAAATTAACAATGCTATTATTTTATAAATTGATTAATTATTATTTTTCTAGATAAATTTAAAATTTTAAAATTAGTATCCAAATAAAAAAATACAAATCGAATGAAAAGAGTGATTTCTTGAAATTTAACATTATTGTTGAAAAAAAATATCATTTTCAAATACTCCTAATAAAATTTTGATATTATATGTGGATATTTGGGTAATAGTAGATTAATAGCTCTAGTGGTGTGTGATGAGTGAATGTCATTTTAAAATAATAATAATGGGTTTATGCCATGCTTGAACTTAGATGTCTTTTTTAGTGATTTCATTCTAATATTTAATGATGAATCTTATTATTTGTGTTTTTGCAAAAATATTAGTCATGCCTTAATTTTGTCCCCTGCAATTATTTTGTACTCTGAAAGTTGAAATATTTTTCCATTTCCTTTTTATTTTTCTTACAAATAAGTCTTTTAATGATATAATTGCACTTAATATGTAATTTAATATATAATATGATATGATAATAGACTATGATTGGTATTGAAGAATGAGAAAAATACATGAAATACTTTTTTTTTTCCTTCAAAATTTTATTTTTATTATTTTTTTAAATTTACAAAAATAATGTTTTTATTTTTATTTTTTATATTTTTACAACATATATTAAAAAATCTACTCAACCTATACTCAATATCTATAAAAAAAATATGTATATATCAAAATATGATAAGATAATAGGGCAGAGTCAAAATTTTAAATATAATTAAACCGATCGACTTAAATTAGATTCGGTTAGTTTAAAATATATACCGTGGGTCGGTTCGATTTTAAAAATAAAAAAATATAGGATTTATTCTGTTTGTTAGATTGAGATTTTTTTTAAATTTAAAATCGACCTACTATTTTATATTTATAAATAAAAATATATTATTTTATTTTATTTTATCACTTAATCTAAACGAATCTGACTGATTCGATAACACTAAAATAAATCCAAGTACACAGCTTTAAAGACTAATTCGATTCAAACTAAATTGATCCAGCCGAACTTAAAACTAACTCAGATTAATCGAAAATATAAAAAATTAGAGCCATATTAATTTAAATTTTTTTTTTATTTTTTGAGTTCAGTAAACAAAAAAATACATTCTCAATTTGTCTCAATACGATCGGTGTTCATTCCTAATAATAAACATGGGCTTTATTATACTAGTAATTGGTCCCTATCTGTAGAGAGCAGAGACGTGTAGTTTTGTGGAAACTGCACTGTCATCTATATAACAACTTAGGCTCCAAGCCCATTGTTAAAACAATGATGCAGTTATTTTAATGGGAGTTTAAAAAACAATTAAAATTTTTTTTAAAAAAATAAACCTTTTTTTTAAATATTCACTTTTCAATTTTATCTAGTACATTAAAAATATATTATATAGGTACATATTTAATAAATACATAATATACTAAAATTATAAAAAGTGCGAGATACTATATATCAGTTTTTTTTTTTCAAAAAAATCCCAATTTTTTAGTATAATTTTAATATATTAAAGGTATAGTAAATTATATTTTTAGTACACTAGATATATATTAGATGTACATTTGAAAGAGGGTAAATATAAATAATGAATAGTTTTGAAAATAATTTTTTTTGGCATTTTTGAGGAAATCCCATAAGAAAAAATTAATAAAGTGACATATGTTGTATGTTTTTCTCAAATTAATTCTGACATTTGAGTCCAATATATCAAGCAGAGTAGTCCCAATAAGTACAAATTCAAGCCCATAGAATTGGTTTCAGAAGTCCATTACAGGCGAAGCCCAAATTTGCAGTTTGTTGCAACGTTTCCAACTTACCCATAAATTCTGCAGTTTTAGGGTTTTTTCAAAAATACCGTAAAAAATAAAAATATTTTTAAAAATATTCATTTTTTCTTTTCAATTTCAAAAATACTTCTTTTTAAAGGTATATTTTTAATATATATTTAATATACTAAATGCATAATTAATTTTCAAAGATATATATTAGATATATATTTAGTATATCAAAAAAATATAAAAAAATATATGGTATTTTAAAACAAAATTAAAAAAGTGTGCTATACATGTAATTTTCTTGTAGTTTTATGGGCACCGTTTTATTTCCTTTTCTTCAGGATTTCTTATTTTTGCTTCCCAAATAGGCAATTACTATTATTGTTATATCTCAAAATTTATTGTTGATATTTCAAATTTATTTACTTGAATAATGCAAAGATTAAATGAAGTGTTAACTCATTCGCAATATGAGAAAAAGGTCAAATTTATTTATATTAAAATTTAATTGAGTAGTTGTGAAATTATTTTTAAAATTGACAGATTTTTAGTAGTAATTAATTATTGAGTAATTAATAATGATATATAGAAGGAAAAAAAAAAAGAAAAGTTGAGATTTAAAATTTGAATTTATTAACAAACGGAGGAAAATTTTAAAATTTTTAAAACTATAGTTTATTAAGAGGAATTAATCCTATAAAAAAATTTTAAAAATCAAAATTTGTCAAAATCTCAATTTTAAAATAGAAAGAGAACAATGATCCCAAAAACACACATTCAAAATTTGAATCCTAATATTGCAAGAAGATTTAAAATAAAATAAAATAAAATATTAGAGGGTGTTTCTCAAAACTTAAAAGTTGGTCAAAACTGCTTATAAGCTGTTTTTATATTATAAGTTGTTTATTTAAGTGTTTTTGAAAACTTAAATAGTAGATTATAATATGATTTTAATCAGTTTTTTAAAAGTTGAATTTTGCTACTTTTTTTTAAGCACTTATTTTTTAAGCAGTTTTGACCAAGTAAAAGACCATACTATCTCTACCTAATCTTCAATATTCCAAATTTGGCTACCTTATACACTTTAGTTCCCATCAAAGAAATTTTATTATTATTATTATTATTAAATTTTATTATTATTATTATTATTGCAAAATAAATTTTGAATTGACATTTAAAAAATTATTTTTATATAATAAATAAACTCATGGACAGTTTAGTCATTTTGACAGTTTCTACAATTAAAAACTGATTATAAGCTGATTTTACAGAAACACTTAACTGATTATAAACTGATTATCAGCTGATTATTAGCTAGTTTACAGAAACGCTTAACTGCTTATTTTTAATCTGATTATAATCTAAAAATCACTTATTCATAATAAGCTGAAAAGCTACAGTTTTGAGAAACACCCTCTTAGTACCTAATAAGAAATTTATTACTATTAAATATAAATATTTATTAATCATGATTATATTATTATATTATAAATATATGATTGAGTTGTTAGTCAAAAAAGCAACTCAAAATTCACAAGAAAAACTCCATTTTCCTTTGGCGCTTTCAATTTTTAAATGGCCATGCATTAACCACAAAACAAAATCTTTACCCTTATTCTCTCCCATAAATTACCTCTCCAGATACCCAAAGTTGCAATTAATTGTGTGCTTTTGTCAGGGGCAAAATAGTAACTAAATTACCAAAAAAGCAACCCATTAAACCCTGTGAGAATCAACCTCCGCACCCAGAGCCCCTAATACAGCGGCGAAATCTCCGATTTAATCTCAATAAATTTCTCCAGTTTTGATTCCAATTCCAAAATCTAAGACCAACCCATTGATTATTTCTTTAATTATTTGAAAACCTATTTCATAAATTTGCTAAATTTTCACTTCACAGTTCACTCTCCACTCACTGGCTCTTCTTCAATTTTAGCTTGGGTTTTCAGGGTTTTGTTGCAGAAATGAAAGCTTCTTTGAAGTTCCGTGAAGATCAAAAGCCGCTGTTCAGAGCTAAAGTTCCATTAAGCATCTTGGGTTTACCTTTTCAATCAGGAATTGTCGCTGGTGAATCGAAAGAGCTTAGTCTCAATCTATCTACCTTCTTCGAATCTGGACCTTCCATCAAAGTCGCTTACCGTCCTAATGATACGTGGAACCCTTTTTCTCTTATCGTCAAGACTGGGATGGGTTCGTTTGGTTCGCCTATGTCTAGTTGGATGTTGATGAGTGCTGAGTTCAATTTGCTTGGGAAAGGAAACCCTAGTTTTATGCTCCATTTCAAGCCCAGATTTGGGGATTTCTTGATTAAGAAATCGCAGTCATCTTCTGTGTTTGAGAAGGATGGCAAAATGATTGGCTCTTTGGAGGATTGTGATAATAAAGGATCACTTGAAGTTTTGGAGACTCCGACGTTGAATGGAGCCGGTGGTGTTGGGGTTATGAATGGATTTTCTGGGAAGAAAATTTCGGTTTTCCCGGCGCCTACTGCTAGAGCGATTGCAGGGGCTGTTTCTGGTGTGGAAGTTACAGCAACTACAAAGCTTCCGGTTAGGAGTCATGCTGTGATGAATTTCCGTTGGGGACTTAGGGTTCCGCCTGAGATTAAGAGTGGTATTGGCGGTGATTCAACGGCTGGGATTAATCTTAGAAAGATTCCGTTTTTGGTTATGAACAAGATAGGGATTGATCATTTAGATGGTGGTGATTCGAAATCTAAAGGAACGGCCTCTACAGCAACGAATTTGAGCTCAGAATTAACAAATTCTCAGATGGCGGAGGCTTGTTTGACGGTTAAGCGGCAGCTTGAGGTTTTGCAAGCTGAGAATGGGCTATTGAAGAAAGCTGTAGAAGATCTCAGACAGGAAATTTCTGGAGGGAAATTTAGTTTTCCTGTGGGGGATATTAATTCTGGGAAATACAGAGAAAGTGAGAGAAATGGAATGAAAAATGTGAATGTTAGTAGAATTGAAAGGAGAAGCAACGACAAGAAATCCATGGAAGGAGATGTGAATGAGGAATTGAAGAAGGCATTGAAGGGAGCTACTGGTGCTGGTGCTTGAATTTGTTGAAATGGCTAAAGGTATATGCATATAAATGCCGCCATGGAAATATTAGAAGGTTTGTTTTCCCATTACTATGTCAATTTTGTAAGGTTGTTTAGGATTTTGCAAATATGTTACATAATAGTTGTTGGGTTAAATCATATAACAAATGCATGTATTAGTCTAATTAATAAGTTGATAGATGCATAGGCTGTTTTAGTTTGATCAATTGGAGCATTGCCTGATTGTGGTAGCATTGATCGCTGAAAGTGATGAGTATTTTATCATTTGAAATTGGTTTATCTTGTTAAATAAACAATTTGGCTAGGATTGTTACTATTAAGATGTTCGCATTTTATGGACAATTATATGCTATAGGGAACAAATAATTTACCAATGCGATGGGTTAGAGAAAACCGAGATACGTTTTATATAGTATTGAATATTTGGGATTCATGCCTCAAAATAGACAATCCTTGTGGTATTGAAACCCATTGAGGTGAAATATAAAAGAAGGAAAATGCGATAAGAAATGGGGAAGTTACACCTGGATAATATAAATTTCTACCCTTCTGAGGAACAAAAGAAAGCTACAAATGATTTTTATTTAATTTTGATTATCTGTAAGACATGCATTTTCATCTACTATATTTAAAACCAAGACCTATTTGATTACATTTCGAGCTGTATGGATCTTAAAAAGATACAGATGACGCATGCAATTTTTTTTATCTTTAATTTGGTAGATAAAGGATATGGATCAATGCTTTGAGTTAGCGGAATAATTAAATAATAAAATAGCAAATTCTCTTGACAGGGGATTTGGTAATAGAACCTCGAATGATAAAATAATAAAATTAAAAATATTGCAATATCTTTTAAGTCATAGATTGAAAGCTGAAGATATAAGATGGAAGGTGGCTGTGAATGAGGAGTTGAAGGAGGAATTTAAGAGAACTAGTCACTGGAATATTTAAATGTAAATGCTGCCTAAGAAAGATTGCAAGATTTGTTTTCTCCTTTACTGTATTCCAACTTTTATAAGGTTGTTTAAGATTTTGCACAAGTGTGTTTTATATTCACTGCTTGTTTAATCCTATACAAAATGGATGTATTAGCTCAATTTTGTAATAATTTACTTAATGAGAAGGCTAATTTAGATTCACTTATTTGGAGCATAATCGGATTGTGGGTGTGTTTGGTAGCTGAAAGTAATGAATTTGTATTCCTTGAAATTAGTTTTAAGTTTATCTGTTAGATCTGCATCATGGGGATTAAGATTATTCGGATTTGGGAGTTTTAGGAAAAATGACACACAATTTATCGGATTGTGGGTGTGTTTGGTAGCTGAAAGTAATGAATTTGTATTCCCTGAAATTAGTTTTAAGTTTATCTGTTAGATCTGTATCAGTGGGGATTAAGATTATTCGGATTTGGGAGTTCTAGGAAAAATGACAATTTATTTTCGTTGTAGCTAAATAGCTTCTACAAGTTTCAAGCTTTTCCAAACACAGAGATTAAAAAGGTTCTTCAACAACAAACACACTGGAGCTTATTTTATTCAGATAGTCTTTTAAACCAAAGCCAGATATTATCAGCGCAAAATCTTGCATCAACCAGATATCTCAATGGACTTGATCTTAGGCTTCTTCTCTTCCTCCTTAGGAACAGTCACAGTGAGAACTCCATTTTCCATGCTAGCTTTAACCTGATCCATCTTAGCATTCTCAGGCAACCTAAAACTCCTTAAAAATTTCCCACTGCTCCTCTCAATTCTATGCCACTTATCATTTTTCTCCTCCTGCTCTTTGCTCCTCTCTCCACTTATTTGGAGGATTCTGCCTTCTTCAACTTCCACTTTCACTTCCTCTTTCTTTAGCCCTGCGAGGTCTGCCTTGAAAATGTGGGCTTTTGGGGTTTCTTTCCAGTCGATGCTTGCATTAACTAAAGCTGAGGTTTCCCTAGCCGAAGAGGGCACATTGGCTTGTGTAGAAGTGAAGAATCCATCGAAAGGATCGAAAACATCAATAGAAAATGGATCAAACACATTAGATCTGCGGCTGCCAAAGAAGCTGGGAATGAGAGATGATGCCATTTTGGAAAATTTTAGTAACTGGGAGAACTATTAATAGTGGGAAGGTTGCTGTAGAGTGCTTTAATCTGATCGATTCTGAAATGGAATTATCGAAGTGCTATGAGTAAGCTATATAGAAGGATGGAGAAGAGGATTCTAGGTTCTTAGTTTTCAAATTACAACAGGAAAAAAGTGAACTCTGGTATGTTCTTGGCCCCATGCTCCCATCCCTGGCTTCATATTTATCTCACCAAACTAATTTAAAACTATGACAAGATAGGCCACTTGCTTTTTCTTCTCCAACCTTCTCCATTCCTCTTCATTGATAAAAGTAATAGAAAGGGCAGAACATGGAAGAAGGCCTGGAAGTTTCCTGAGTGAACAGGTAATTCACATTATTAATGTAAATTAATTGTTTTTAAATTTTGTAAAAAAATCCGAAAAAGGAATTTTTTTAAAAATATTATATATATATATCAGAAAACACATGATTATTTATATGAAGAGTTTTAAAATTTTTATAAATAACTGTAAAGCATTTTTTAAAAAAGAAGGAAATTATATAAAATATTATTTTTTAAAAATCTCATTATTACCTTCTTTTTTTTTATTTTATAATTTTGCATTTTTAGTTTATAGATTTTTTTTTATTTTTACTATGTATGTTAAATATACTAAAAATAATCTTAATAATAAAAAAAATTAATATAGCAAAAATAATTTTTTTTTGTAAATTTTTTTTATTTATATAATATTTTCATAATCTTTTATTTGCATAATATATTTATAATCAAGCCGGGCTGAGTTATGAAAAATTTAAGTTTAGCTTGATATAAAATAATTATATTTGAGTTCAAATTCAAGTTTGGCTTATTATGAAGTTATCGAGTTCGAGCTTGTTAATTTAATTTTATATATTATGTATTTTGAATTTGAGTTTGAATTTTATTTAATCGAGTTTGGCGAGTTTAATGAATTTGTTTTAATTTTCATTTTTTTTACTTATTCTTTTCTACCTATTCAGAGTACAAATGCTAAAATTAACATTATGAAGGATGAATAATTTGATTTTATTTATATTAATAAAAATAAATTATTGTATTACTGTAATTTTATAATTCATTATAAATTATTAAGTTATTGACTCATTTATATTACTTATATATTATACTAAATTAAAGTACATGTTAATTCATGGTATTTTTATAATATTATTAATTAATTTTTATAATTTGTATTATTTTAATAAAAATAAAAATTATATGATATAGTTTATTTCTTCAAAATAAAATTTTTTCTTTCAAAATTTTTAATAATTTTTTTTATTAATAAAAATTGTATTAATAAAAATTTTACTCATTATTAAATAAATATCGATATTGGTAATTTAAAAATATAACATATAAAAAAATTTTAAATAAAATTTATTGAATTTAATTTTTATATGATATCAAAATTATTTATTTTATATTATTAATTTTATTTATCAAATATAAATGTATAGTAATAAATTATATAAATTGAATTAGTTAAAAAATTAGTATAACTTATGAAACTTTTAAATGAGTTCAATTATGCACATAATGAGCTTAGTATTTTTTTTAATTTAAAGTTTTATTTAAGAATCGAATAATTTGAGTTTAACTTATTTTTAAATAAATTTAAATTTGACTAAATTTTTATTAAGCTGAAATTTAAGTTAAATTTGAATAGTTTAATTGATTTATAGCTAGAATTTTTTAGCAATGCACTCCAAGAGATTTCTCTAAGTTGGTCGTGGATTAAAAAATCTAATCCTTTCATTCCAAAGCCGAAAACAATATAATTTATGCCAATTAGTTAACTTGTGACTAAGGGCAATAACCTTGTTCTTGGGCTTTCCGCTCATGGAAATAGCCTGCAATTCTTTTCTCTTTTTTTTTTCCCCTCTTAAGGCAGCGATTAAGTTAAAATACAACTTAAATAGAAAATTTTTTAATGCTACTGTAACACCTTCAAACAAATAGATGTAAAAGCATTTCCATTTGAGATCTAATACATTTAGATTTAAAAAAAAAAACCAAGAAAAATGGGAGGATATTAAGGTGCCATATATTTATCATCCGACGGTAATAGCAAAAGAAACTGACTGAAAAGTAGTGCTCAAAAGAATATCAGAAATTGATAATGGATGATTTGAACACCAGATAAAGCGGAGTCAAATCTCCTTCAAAGATCAGAGTGGTAGACCCATTTTGAGTAGGACTACAAGTCAGAGAAAAGCCATAATATCATATGTAGGCCAAGCCGAGTAATTTCTCCGAAGCTACTTGATGATTTTTCTCTCTTTACTATCAAACCTTCAAAATTTAACCAAATTATAAATTTATTTGAAATAAACTACAAGAAAAACAAAAGGTAAAATTTTAGATGACAGTCTTAGATCTGGATTTGTAAGCTGAAGGAGAGTGTCTGTCGAATGAGTGGAAAAAAAAAAAAGGAGAGTGTTTTTATTTTTTAAAAGACATTAATTTAAATTTGAATTGAAGCCTAAATTTAGAAAGGAAGAGGAGTATGTAAAAAGAACTTGTGCTTTATTACATTATTAGTACTTTAAAAAATTAAATGTTTTCACCAATTATTTGTCAATGAAAATGGGACCTTTTAATTTATTAATTTTATTAAAAGGAAATAATTTTTTTTCTTTTTAGAAACTATAAATCATAAGAATTCATTCCATTTTATAATGTGATTTTTTTTTCTCTTGTTCAAACGAATAACAAATGAAAATGAAAGTATGTTTAACTTAAAACGGAAAAATATTTATTTGGATTTGTTAGAATTGCAATTTTAGTAAAACAAAAAGAATATTTTTTAAAAATTCGAATGGAAATTCTCCTTTTTCCAATATTTAAAAATAACAATTGCCTTTACATTTTAATTATAAAAAATATAAAAAAATATTACATGTATAGTTATAAAAAAATATTAAATAGTATAATTAAATATATAGATCAATTAGTAAGATATTATTTTAACTTAATTAGAGGTCTCAAATTTAATTTTTCAAGTTTATAGCTGCATTAAAATTCGATAGAAAAAATTTTACAATCTTTATAGTCCTAATTGACTTGGCTCTTTAAAAGGATAATTTACATCGAAAAAATATTGAATAATAATTTTAGTTTTTTATAATTTCTCAATAAAACGAGACTTAAACAAAAAAAAAAGAAAAATTTTAATTTAGGATGACTAAATAAATTTCATTAAATTTTATGAAATTTACTTGAAATTTTAATTTTTTTTTCAATGTTTTATAGGTTAGAAAAATATTTATTTTAGTTATAGAAATTCAATCTTATGATTATTTAATTACATCGATTAACCCATATATTCTCTTGTTCGTTCTCTTTGTCTCCTCACTAATTAATCAAATAAATTAATAATAATGTTTGCATGATAGACAAAAAAGAAATTCTAAATTATCATCTTCTTTAGACAAAAACTTAAATTTCCATTAACATTTTATAATCATTGAAAATTCCTAATATTCCATTTATATATGACAAACTAGAAAGACTATTTACTTAGATTATCATCATTAGTTTTTTTTATTAGTGTTAGTGACATTTAGAAAAAAAAAACAATCTAATAATGATTTATTTGTATTTATTATGAATGTACAAGTTCAAGACGCCTTCTGTTTGTTTGTTTTTTTAATGTCTCAATAGACTTTATTAGATTTGAGATTTTATGAACTATTATATATGTATTTTCTTTAATATTCCCCCTTTTCTGAACAAAGATATTTTTTTATTTTATAAAAATTTTAAAAAATTATTTTATTAAAAATATAGATTTGTTTATATATTTTTATTTTAATATAAAATATATTTATTAAATATTTTCAATAAATAACTTTAGATGCGGATATAATATAATTTAATATATTAATTAATTTATTAAAATAATAAATAAATTATAATTTAAGATGATTAAAAAATATTTTTATAAAATTAAAATTTATAATTGAAATAACAATTATATTATATATATTTATTATTAAATTATAATAATATATTGATTTTTTTATAGAAAAAAAAAGATAACTCAGTATGTAATTTAAGATTGATTGAAGTATTCAAACATGAAACATTTAGAAAAAGACATTCGATGAATCTAATTAATAATAAAAATTAGATTTTAATTGAGAGACGTATAGGAATTTTAATACCTAGTTGAAGGATAGAGACATTGATTTGCCACTCAGACAGGACCCACAAATTTAATTATTTAATTCACTTTACCCTAATTTAATCTAAAAATATAATGGTTAGATTAAAATTAAAAAAAAAAGGTTATGTTTTATTATTTTTTAACAAAGTTGTCAAAGCCTTTTATATCATTTATTTTGTCAGTCGTCAAAAGATAGTCTGGTTTTGTATTTATTTAATAAATTCCTTCACCAATCATTATATTCATAGAATGATTTTTTTTAATGTTTGGAGAGAGATATAGAATATGAATTTATTACTCAGGTATAGGTTTTATATTTTATAATCGTTAAATTATATTTAAATATATTTTTATTAATGCATTTAGGGTAAGTCATTACTTTTTTTTTCTTTTGTTGATAATTCAAAATTTATATATAATTTTTATTTTAATCATTTTTGAAAAATACATAATAATCATTTTTTACAATTTATTAATATTTTTATAAAACTTTTTAAATGAAAAATTATGTTCCATTGAACTAAGAACTAAAAAGAATATCATACTAATCATGTACCAAAAATCATTTTGTATCTAGTTAGAGAAATAGAAAAAAATTATTAATTAAATTATTTTTTTACATATAATCAATGATATTTTAATATTTAATTTATTACTAAATCTATCCTTAATTGCCAAAATTTATTTTAAAATAACAGTAAAAAATTATTTTGTTAATGAAAAGATGAAGAGATTAAATTAGTAACATATCATTTATATTTTTAATTCATATCATATGCTAATATGAATGAAAAAGTTTAGCAATAGTTAGCAAATTTTTTAATATTTGAAGTATGATAATTTATTTTTTAAAAAGTAAAATAAAATTATGAAAGTATAAAAAAATTAGGATATCTTAAGCCAATAGTCTCATTTTTTTTAAAATATATTGTTTATCGAACTTTATAATTAGAAAATAAAATAGAAATAGACCAATTATAGTCAAAGACGATGGTAGACTAAGGAAAAGACAGGTCAAGTCTCAGTTAAGCCTGTCTATGTGGTTCCTTTTTCTTTGGATACAAATCCATCTGCGATCTCTTTTATCAACTTATTCCAAAAGTTTATTCTCATTATTACAATATATATATAGTTCAGAAAATTGTGTACGGCTCGGATTAGATTAGATTGGAGTAATTTTTTAATTTGATTGAATATGATTAAAGAGTTAAATTTTAAATTGAATCTATCCGATTTTTTTTTTTAATTTTGGTCGAATTTAATTAATTTTTTATTCAGTCGAACCGAATCGAGTTCAAATGAATTGATATATAATATTAAAACTTTATTTTTATATTTATTTTAGTATTTTTGAGTTGAGTCGGTTCAAATTTAATTGGATTAAGTAATAAATAAAATAAAAATTTTATATATTTATATATAAATATGTGAGGGTAGGCTCGGGTTGAGTCAGTTCGGATCGTGTTATACATTGTATATTATAAATATATGTATAATATATGGTTGTCAGTCGAAATCGTGTTTAAATAAAAAAAAATATCAACTTGATTATTCGACTGAACTTAATTTTTTTTTAAATATAAATCTAATTTTACCCGAATACACACTAAAAATCGATCAAACTTGATTAAAAACTATTCGATTTGGTCGATTTCATAAAATTTGTGCACCTCTAAAGAAAATTAATTATTTAATTAAAAATATAAATTTATTTATATTTTTCTATTATACTTTTGTTTCGTATATTAATTAATTTTTATTGAATGATAAATAAGACATAATAATAAATAAATAAATTTATTAATTTAAGATGAGGACAATTGAAATTTAAATTAACTTAATACATCAACTTTTTTTTGTCACAGAAAATGACTATTTTTAAAAGGTATATAGTCCAGAATTTGTGTTTAAGATTGATTGAAATGGTCAAATATGAAACATTTGAAAAAAGACAATTAAATCTAATTAATAATAAAAATTGATTTAAGTAATTAAGATACGTATAAGAATTCCATTACCTAGTTGAAGGATAGAGACATTGATTTGCCACCCACAAAAATAATTATTTTAATTCCTTTTAATTAGCTATTGAATATTATTTGACCGATCTAATCTAAAATATAATGTTTCGGTGAAAAAAAAAAAAAAGGTGAAGTTTGTGTTGTATTATTTTTGACAAAGTTGGCAAAAACTATTTATCATTTAATATATCAGTTGTCAGTAGTGGGTCTTTTTTTTTGTATTTATGCAGTAAATTCTTTCAATAATCATATTATATTTATAGAATCGATGAATTTTCTTCTTTTAATGTTTGGGGAGAAAGAGACAGAACATAACTTTATTACTTCATATATTCTTTAATTTTGAATATAGTTAGAAAAATAGGAAAAATCACTGATTAATTTGATTTTTTTTTACTTATAAACAATGGTATTTTAGTATTTTTATTATTAAATAAATGTCCTTAAAAATGTCAAAATATATTTTGAAATAACAATAAACAATTATTTGGTTAGTGAAAACAAATGTGATGATGATTTAATTCCTCTGTCTCTCTCTCAAAAAAAAAACCTGAATAATAATATATTAATTTATATTTTTAATTCATATCATATGTTACTATGAGAAAAAAAGTTTGGAAGAAGTGAAAAAAATAATAAATTAAAAAAATAAACAAACTGAAATACCCATTAAAACTAATAAAAAATAATAAAAAACATTAAAAAAACAAAATTTTTTAATTTAAAAAAAATTTTCTTTAAGAAACCAAAATTTTTGCAAGTAGAACAACAAAATGATTGTTTAAAACTTTTCTTTTGCTGAGAAAAAAGATGGAATTTTTTTTTTGAAAATTCAAAATCGCACTCATAATTCAATATGAGTATTTCAAATTCACATGTCGCTAAGGACTCGAATGAGCCCCAAATGCACTAATTTTTTAATTTATTAATTTTGGTTTATTTATTTTTTAATTTATTATTTTTTAAACCTGTTTTTTGGTTTGTTTATTTATTTATTTATTATTTTTGTAGAATCCACTGATTTATTTTAATAATAAAACAAATAATGTAGAAAGAAGCTCGATGATTTTTTTTATTAAATAAGAGACTTAAATAGTTACATGTAGAGAATTTTGTACTTCATTGAGTCTATAATTAATTTAACAGCCAATGTATATATCTTTGCAAAAATTTGAGGTGTTTATTTATATATTATCCCAAAAAAGTTTAAATTAGTAATTATGATCAAATGATACAACTGTGAATAATTTTAAAATTTTAAGACAAAATAAAATTATAAAAATATATAAAAAATTAAGGATATCTTAAGCCAATACTATCATTTTTGAAATATATTCTTTATTGATCTTTATGATTAGAGAATAAAATAGAAATAGACCAATTAATAGTATAGTTAAAGATAATGGTAGACTAAGAAAGAAGAGGTCACATGACTCATTTAATCCGTCTATGTTGATTTTTAGTGGCGGAATCAGAACTGCTGAGAGAGAGAAACTAAAGCTGAGATGGCTGAGGAGCTGAACGGGCTGAAGCTGAGGGGGCTGAGGGACTGAGGTTTACATATCAACCCCAACCGACCACCACTGTTGATTCATTTTCTAATTAGGTAAGTCCATTTGCATTCTCTTGTAATAAGTTACTCCAAAAGTTTATTGTCATTATCATTCAATTATTCAATATATATATATATATATATATAAGAAACAAAGGATATTTTATTAAATTATAAGTGAAAATGCTATTATTAAAACATTTTAAATTTAAATTTTAGCCTTTATTAAAAAAATACATATAATTTTACCAAAATATCAAACACTAAAATGGAAAATTTAAAAAAAAAAGGATATCTTTATTATGATCATGCTAATTGTTGTCTAATATTAACTTTTTTAATTTATTATTATTATTATTATTTTGAGAAGGCCATTAAGACAATACTTAATATATAGTTTTTTTAGTAGTAATACGAAGCTAAGAATTGAAATTTCAACATACTTTCTCTTTAAGAATTTTCTCCCTATGTACTAACTTGAAATGAAATAATATTTAATTTTTTTTAACATAGGTTAGTATTATTTTATGATTTTTCACATAAAACATTAAAAAAGTTTTCTCTGGTTTGCTTCAATAAAATATTTATTTTTTAATGTGAACAATTAAATATTTAAACTTTAAAATTTTATTTTTTTTTAAAGAATTTTGAATGTAAAAAATTTCATCAAAAGTCAAAAATAAAAGGCAAAAAGGAGAGGCAGATAAGATATTGCCATTTCATGGGTTGCGGGGTCTCAGAAATGACTAAAAAAAATCAAAATATTGAAGTTATTTGCCTGTTATTTTTATTTAAGTCTCAAATTTGAGTTTAAATATTATTTTTTTATATGTAATTAATAAAAAAATTATAATATTAAAATTTATTAAAATTTTAAAATATATTTAAATTTATTAAAATTTTTAATTAATAAATTTATAACATATATAAAAATATCATTTTTCTGTTTCCTTTTTAGTTGTTTTATTTTTGTTAAATATATTTATTACATTGAGGGTATTTAAAAAATGAGTAAAATTCAATTATATATTTATTTTACATATAAAAATGTGAAATTTAATTAAATTTCATATTTTAAAAATAGGTTCATTTATAAATAAATTTCACTCGTATACTTAAATTGTTCTAAATGAAATGGAGATATTAGATAAATCCATTTTCAATTCCATGCAATCTCTTCTCATATTATTCCATTTGAAGACATTCAAAATACAAAAAAAAATATTTATTTTTTATCATAAGACATAACCTATTATAAAAAAATAAATATATTAACTAATATGCTACAATAAAATTATTACAGCTTATTGTCAATCATTATTTTTTATATGGGTGTGTTTTTGTGTATAATTTCTTAAAAACAAAAGACATAACCTGTGATTGTAATTAAAAAAGAATCAGAAAAAGAAGTAGAAGAAGTTGAATGATAAGACTGGGAAAGTATCCATTGGCCATGTCATGTGGCTCACAGTAAGCTCAAAACCCAGAGAGGCGGAGCAACTGGTCAGCCTTTCCTCGGCTAAAAAACTTCATTCGTTGCACTTTCATGATTAAAGATGACTTATTATGAGTACTCTACTGACAGTCTAATGATTTTCATGATACCCAATTAGCCACTGCCTTTGCTAGCACCAACTTCTTTTATTGTGGTCTTAAAAATTATTTTCAAGTTCAAATTTTTTCCCCTTGAAATATTGTAATCAATAATCCCATGTTTAAAGAGGTTTTTTTCTATTTATTTTGAATAAGTTTCGGTTTAATCTTTCATTCATCCTGAAAACATTATTATTATTATTATTATTATTATTATTATTATTATTATTATTTCATATAATTAATTGGTGTTTTTCTGTGTGGATTAACTGCAAATGTTTGTGAATTTTCGGACATGCAATTAATGTAGAGACTAAAGCATTTATGAGATCGTACACGGTAAAAATTCAACTCAGGCAAATTGCTTTTTTTTTTTTTTAATATTTTTTTGGCAGTTTATTATATGACTACATCTTGGCAAGTTGGTGAAATTGTTTTTTTTTTCAATGTTCAATATAAGGCTACTTGCTGAAATAGAAGCAGAAGTGATCTGATATCAAAGAAAATCCCTTCAATCATGGCATTCCCGGAGATCTCATTAGGTATAACCTTTTATTTCTTGACTTTCTTTCATTCCCATATGACTGTTCTTTACTTAATTTCTTGTGAGGAGTGTGGACTAGTTGCTTAATGCTTAGCATATTGGCTCTTGAGTTTTCTGGTTATTTGAAGAAAAAATATCAATATCTGGTCGTTTAGTATTTAAAAAAAAATGAACATTGTTCCTTCCATCCTTTTTTTTTTTTGGTATTTTTCCAGCCGAAGAAAGAGAACAAAAAAGTATATTCTGAATGAATTCTAATTGCACTTAGTTTGGTTCTTGAAAAAGAAGTAAGTATGAGAAAAAAGATGGAGATCATTACTCAAAGTAAGAATGTTTAGACAATTCTTTCATAATTTGCTTTAACATCTGCTTTTGATGGAGTTTTCTCCTGTGGTATTGGTGAAGGTGGTGTTTTTTGAAATTAAATTTCAAATTCTTATAAAGTGTATTCACTTTTATGTTACTGCACTTCCTCTACTACAGTATGAAGTGCATATCATCTGTTTTTAAAGTTGATAAAAAGAGAAAATGATTCTCATTTGATTGGCTATATCTTTGATTATTATGCAGGGGAACTTTCTTGGATTTGTGAAGGGAAACTTGATTTGGATTCTCCTTGCACACAAAGAACTATCATAGATGTCATAAATCTGCTATTCCTTGGTGTCTTCTATTTGTTTTTGCTGGTGGGTTCTATCAGAAAACATCAAACCAGTGGTAGCAATAGAAGGGATTGGATCTCTGTAGTAGTTTCATCCTGTTGTGCTTTAATTAGCATTACATATTTTGGTGTTGTATTATGGAATCTAATAGCTGAAAATGATAGGATTAATCATCTGAGATGGTTGGTTTACCTTGTTAGAGGAATAGTTTGGGTTTCATTAGCAGTTTCCTTGGTTGTCACCAAATATAAATGGATTAGAATTTTTGTTGCTGTTTGGTGGGTGTCATTTTCTTTATTGGCTTCTGCTCTAAATATTGAAGTTTTAGCAAAAGCACACAGTATCCAGGTTCTTGACATGTTGCCATGGCCTGTGAACTTTTTGCTTCTGTTTTGTGCTTTTAGAAGCTTCAGTCATTTTACTTCTCAACAAGTACCAGAACAGAGCCTATCTGAACCTCTATTAGGTGAAAAGGACGTAAAGAATGAATCAAAACTAGCTAAGGCGAGTTTTATTAGCAAATTGACATTTTCTTGGATGAATCCACTGCTCAAATTAGGCTACTCGAAGCCATTAGATCTCGAAGACATCCCTTCTTTAGTTCCTGAAGATGAAGCTGACATAGCCTACAAAACGTTTGCTCATGCATGGGATTCCCTTGTAAGAGAGAAGAACCCAAACAATGTTAAGAACTTGGTTCTTCGGGCAGTGGCAAATGTACATTTCAAAGAACATATATTTATAGGTCTATGTGCTTTGACTAGGACAATTGCAGTATCAGTTCTTCCTCTGCTGTTGTATTCGTTTGTAAGCTACTCCAATCTTGATCAGCAGAACCTGTATCAAGGTCTTCTAATAGTAGGGTGTCTAATTCTTGTAAAGGTTGTCGAGTCCTTGTCCCAAAGGCATTGCTTTTTCCTGTCAAGACAGTCAGGAATGAGAATGAGATCAGCCTTAATGGTCGGAGTGTACGAAAAGCAGCTCAAGCTTTCAAGTTTAGGAAGAAGAAAGCACTCAGCAGGTGAGATTGTGAATTACATTGCAGTAGATGCATACCGAATGGGAGAATTTCCTCGGTGGCTTCATGCATCATGGAGTCTTGTGGTGCAACTCTTTTTATCCATTGCCATCCTTTTCAGGGTTGTTGGTCTTGGTGCTCTAACTGGATTAGTCCCTCTCCTTATATGTGGATTTCTCAATGTTCCATTTGCAAGATATCTACAGAAATGCCAATCTCAATTAATGATTGCTCAAGATGAACGTCTCAGGGCTACTTCTGAGATCCTTAACAGCATGAAAATCATTAAGTTACAATCATGGGAAGGGAAGTTTAAAAGTTTGATCGAATCCTGCAGAGAAAATGAATTCAAATGGTTGGCTTCAGCACAGTTTAAGAAAACTTATGGTACTCTCTTGTATTGGTTATCTCCAACAATAATTTCTTCTGTTGTCTTCTTAGGATGTGCTTTTTTCAAGAGTGCGCCACTGAATGCAAGCACCATCTTTACAGTGCTTGCAACATTAAGGGGCATGGGAGAGCCTGTGAGAATGATACCTGAGACTCTTTCTATTCTGATCCAAGTCAAGGTCTCTTTTGATAGAATCAATACTTTTCTGCTTGATGATGAGCTCAAGAATGAAAGTTTGAGGACAACTCCATCTCCAAATTCAGAAGAAAGTGTAGTAATTGAAGGAGGAAAATTCAGTTGGGATCCTGAACTAATGATGCCAACTTTGGCAGAAGTAAGCCTGGATATCAAACGAGGGCAAAAAATTGCAATTTGTGGGTCAGTTGGGGGAGGAAAATCCTCTTTGTTAAGTGCCATACTTTGGGAGATACCAAAAATTTCAGGAACTGTGAGTTTAAAAAAAAAAGAACAAAACAATTGTATGTACCTGAAGCATTTGTTTGTTTCTATAATCTGTGTTTTTCTATGGCTGTTATCAGGTTAATGTTTTTGGATCTATTGCCTATGTTTCTCAAACTTCTTGGATTCAAAGCGGAACTGTTCGTGATAACATTCTCTATGGGAAGCCAATGGATCGGGATAAATATGAGGAGGCCGTAAAGGCATGTGCTTTAGACAAGGACATTAATAGCTTCAATCATGGAGATCTCACGGAAATAGGCCAGAGAGGACATAACATGAGTGGTGGACAGAAGCAGAGGATTCAACTTGCTCGTGCTGTCTATAATGATGCTGATATCTATCTCCTTGATGATCCTTTCAGTGCAGTAGATGCACATACAGCTGCAACTCTATTCAAGGTAAGGTTGAAAATACCGACAAACCAAAAAGAAAAGAATTATGTGCTTCTGAAAATAATTATGTGCTTCTTTAAAAGTATGAAATAACTGCATAAAGAGCTTACTTACTTTCTTGAAAATATAATGCAGGATTGTGTAATGACTGCTCTAGAAAACAAAACTGTCTTACTAGTAACTCACCAAGTAGAGTTCCTCTCTACAGTAGATAGAATTCTGGTAAAACAGTTTACAAGAAAACATTTTTCTTTACTAATCTGCATTTGTTTTAAGATTTTCAATCAAGTAGGTTATTCCTTTCAATAGGTTATAGAAAATGGAAAAATTACTCAATCAGGGAGCTATGAAGAGCTCTTGATGGCGGGAACAGCATTTGAACAACTTGTGAATGCTCATAAAGATTCAATAACAGCATTGGGATCTTCAAATGATCAAATTCAAGGAGAATCTCCAAATGTAGATATGGTTATTCCAGAGTTAGTGGTGTCCAATGCATTGTATTCTGTTAAAGAAAATAGCGAAGGAGACATTTCTACGAAAGGTGCGCCTGGAGTTCAGCTAACAGAAGAAGAAGAGAAAGAGATTGGTGACGTTGGATGGAAACCATTCATTGATTATCTTCTTGTATCAAAGGGAACTGCCTTTGTATTCCTATGCATATTAGCTTCAACTGGTTTTGTTGTTCTTCAGGCTGCTGCAACTTATTGGCTGGCATTTGCCATCCAAATTCCTAATATCAGTAGTGCTACTATGATTGGAGTTTACACTCTTACATCAACACTTAGTGCAGTTTTCATATATTTGAGGTCTTTCTTTACAGCCCATATGGGATTGAGAGCTTCTAAATCCTTCTTTTCTGGCTTTACTAATGCGATTTTCAAAGCTCCTATGCTCTTCTTTGATTCTACCCCAGTTGGACGGATTTTGACTCGGGTAAGAATATGCGAAAATCCATTAATGCTCAACAATTTTGATTGTGAAATGTTTCTTCCATCCGTTGATATCAATTACTTAGCATTGATTTATTGTTCTTCTCTGCAGGCTTCTTCAGATTTGAGGGTTTTAGATTTTGACATTCCTTTCTCCTTTATCTTTGTGGTGGCTCCTTTTCTAGAGCTTATATCAATCATAGTAATTATGGCCTCAGTCACCTGGCAAGTTCTCATTGTAGCCATTCTTGCTATAGTATGCTCAAAATATGTCCAGGTAAGCAAATACAAATTTCAACTTCTTTTTTTTTTAGGTACATACAAATTTCAACTTCTTTATTTCATCTAAAGTTTGAGCTGATGTCCTTTTTTTTCTTTTTTCTATTGCTTCTATTCAAAAGGACTATTATTTAGCCTCTGCAAGGGAATTGGTAAGGATCAACGGTACGACAAAAGCCCCTGTAATGAATTATGCAGCAGAGACAGCACTTGGTGTAGTGACAATAAGAGCTTTCAAAATGGTAGATAGGTTCTTTCAGAACTACCTAAAGCTTGTCGACAAGGATGCAAAACTTTTTTTCTATTCTAGCGGGGCCTTGGAGTGGCTAATTTTGAGGATAGAAGCACTTCAGAATTTGACTTTATTCACTGCTGCTCTTCTTCTTGTTCTGCTTCCAAAAAGCATTGTAGCTCCAGGTATCATCAATTACAATTGCAAACAAAGAAAATTTCACAATATTGTTTAAAGATGTTAAAGAAATTAATATAAACATCAATTTTGGTCATGCAGGACTTGTAGGACTTTCATTGTCTTATGCATTAACACTTACTGGCAACCAAGTTTTCATGACTCGTTGGTATTGCAACTTATCAAACTATATGATATCAGTAGAACGAATTAAGCAGTTTATGCACATTCCACCAGAACCTCCTGAAATTGTGGAGAACAAGAGGCCGCTGCCTTCCTGGCCTTTTAGGGGTAGGATAGAGCTCCAAGAATTGAAGGTGAGAGGAACCTTATTAAATTGAGGTTTGAATAGCATAATAAGACTAATCTTATTTTATTATGTACATTTCAGGCCAATGTACTAGTAAAACAGATAGTATTATTAAGAAAATAAAAAAGATCAATCCTTAATCTTCTGAATAAAGATAGTACTATTAAGCAAATTAAAAGTTCAGTCTTAGTACAGTTTCTTTTACTTTGATAAGATTCTTCATTTGATTTTGCAGATAAGATATCGTCCGAATGCTCCTATAGTTCTTAAAGGAATCAACTGCACATTCAAGGAAGAGACTAGAATAGGAGTTGTGGGACGAACTGGAAGTGGCAAAACTACACTAATCAGTGCTCTGTTTCGGTTAGTAGAGCCTGCAAGTGGCCAAATTCTTATAGATGGACTTGACATATGTTCTATTGGTCTCAAGGATTTGAGAACAAAGCTAAGTATCATCCCTCAAGAGCCAACACTTTTCAGAGGTAGTGTTCGGACTAATTTGGATCCTTTAGGCATGTACTCAGACCATGAAGTATGGGAGGTGAGCCTAGTGATTCTTTGTATACCCTTTTCTTTTTTATGCTCAAAAACATGCCAATCAGTTCTAGTTTTCTCTTAGCAGGCTTTAGAGAAGTGTCAGCTTAAGTCAACAATCAGCAGCCTACCTAATCAGCTAGACTCATCAGGTTAGTGCATTTCATCTGACCAAGTTCAAGAAGCATTTATACTTATCAATAGGAGGCGCCTCAGTCCGGTTTGGACCATAATTAGTTTTAGCAAGAGCATTTTCTTTTAAAAGACTGGAATGAAATTAATAGCCTTAGACCTGCCCTTGGCCACTGTCTTTGCCAATGAGCTTTCGTTTCTTTGTGCTAAAGTAATTCATGAACCATGAACTTATGAATTCAACATGCATCATAAGAGTAATTAATCCAAAAAATGAAAAGGAAAGGAGAAACATATTAATCCTGATAAAGCATTAGAGTTTGAAACCAACACATTTTATATGTTAATTTTCATGAATTTTGCAGTGAGTGATGAAGGTGAAAATTGGAGTGCTGGCCAACGCCAACTGTTTTGTCTAGGCAGAGTCCTTCTAAGGAGAAACAAGATCCTAGTTCTAGATGAAGCTACTGCTTCCATCGATTCTGCTACTGATGCAATTTTACAAAGAATTATCAGACAAGAATTTTCAAAATGTACAGTGATAACAGTAGCTCATAGAGTTCCAACTGTTATAGACAGTGACATGGTCATGGTCCTCTCTTACGGTACATTTCCATTTCTCTCAGTTGAATTACATTCACAGCTCTTTTGTCAAAAAAAAAAAAAGGAAAGAAAGAAATATTTCAAACCTTAATAATTCTAAGATGTTAATTAAATAGTTTTATTTGCAGGGAAATTGTTGGAATATGATGAACCTTCGAGGCTCATGGAGATTAATTCTAGCTTCTCTAAGCTAGTAGCTGAATACTGGTCTAGTTGCAGAAGAAACTCTTACAAGAACCTTACAAATTTTTAATTAGAATTCCGGTTCTAATTAAACACATCAGAATTTCCCTTGGGAGAGTTGATGGAAATTAACATTAGAGACATACATGATTATGATAAAATTAAATCAAGGGACCATTATATATGTATTGGAACAATGAGTGTAATTTATTCTGCATAAGGTAATAAAAGCCAGACAAAGTCAAGAGGAGGTCCTTTGTGATGGCCAATTTACATCATATTTTAATTAACATTGAAGTAAATATGTCTGGAGTAGTAACTAATGAGAAACAGATAGAGCTTTTGACAAAGTTTGATAAGCAGCAATTGACATAGTCTGCAACTTGCAATCGGCTAAGAACAATGCATCAGAATTTCCATTAATTTCTTCCACAGAAATTTCTTCAATAATTTGAAGTAGAATACTCTCAAACTCTTCTCCATCAGCCCATTCATGAATTTCTGCCTTGATCAGAATAGGATTTTTGCAAATTAAATCCCAGACTGGGTAATTTTTCCTTGGCATCATATAATCTGACTTTGTAAGCTTCAAACATGGACAATAATCAGCAATACCATCACCAAGATATATTATTTTCTTCTTTCCCTCCTCCTTTGATATTGCAGCTTGGATTCTTTCCATTACAAGACCCTGTTCCGCATTTAAAAAAATTAAATAAAAGAACTGAATTATAATAGAACAGAATAAACACAGAAAAATTAAAAACTTTAATTTTTCAAATAATATAAATATATCTAAACTATTAATCCTCATAATATATAAAATAATAAAGTATACACCTTGCACATATTTGGTGGGCAGCGGTTGTAACCGTATGAAGATTGAGTAAAATCATGATAAGGAGAAATTCTTAATTTGCCTTGCTCATCAACGAATCCTGGGTTTGTCTTAATTTCTGAAAAGCAATCCCTTAATCCAAGATGTTTCAGAACTGTTGCGATGAAGAACACATTTTCATCACATACAATCCTCAACTCACACCTGAAATTAATATATAATTATTAGTTAACATCATATTTAATATTAATAAAACATTATATAACAAGAAAGAAGTGAAAAAGAAACATACCCAAAAGAATGAGCCGACTTAATAACAGAGATAATCCTAGGATGAATAGGAATACGTTTCAAGAATTGAGCCATAAGAGTGCTCCAAGGCATGGTAGGAAGGAATTGATTGAATAAACCAGTAAAATCCAATTCATCAATTGTCGCTATAAACGTCAACTATAGTCTTGTCGAAATCAAAAACAACCAAGATGGCAGTCATTATTGAAAAAAGAAATAAAGTTTCTTTCTTTTCTGAAAGAAAGAAAAAGAATCGAAATCAAGAAGAAGATGATGAAATGCCTTGACAAGTTTTTCTGTAGTTTCAAGAAAAAAAAAAGGCCAGGGGGTGAAGAATGAAGAATAAACGTGGTAGGGCTGTAATCAAGCCGAGCCGAGCCGAGCTTTGCAAAGCTCAAGCTCTGTTTATTAGAAAATAGTCGAGTTCGAACTCGAACTCAAATCGAGCCCGAGCTTGTATCGAGCCAGCTCATATATTATGTATCTCGAGCTTAAACTCGAGCTTGATTTAAATAAGTTTAACGAGCTCAATAAACTTATTTTAATTTTTATTTTTCATTCATTTTTTTAATTTTTTATAAAAAAATATACTAAAATTTATATTTTTATGAAAGATGAATAATATAATTATATATTAACAAAAATAAAATATTATATTACTATAATTTTATATTTTACTATAAATTACTAAGCTATTTTATATTGTCTATTATTTACTTTATTTATCACATATACCATATATTAATAAATTATATAAATTATGTTAGTTAAAAAATTAATATATTCACATACATAGTTTAATATATATAAATTAAATTATATATATTTTTAATCAAATACACTAAATGAGCTAGCTCACTCGCGAACTAACGAGCCGAGTATTTCATAGCTTGAGCTTGGCTCATTTAACAAATGAGCAGTTCGAGCTCGAGCCTGAACAAACTTTTACCGAGTCGAGACCCAAACCGAGCTAAAATAGCTTGGCTCATTTACAGCCCTAAACAGTGGCAATGGATTTTTAGATTTCGTAAGGTTTTTTGGTTATTACGTCGAGTCAGTCTCAGTCAGGGATTGGTATTTAGCGATGTAGTTTCAGTCACGTGTTTTGGCACATGCTTTTACCGCCATTTTTTTTAACTCATTATATCTTTTTTCCGTTTTTTGAGTTTTTAAAATGATACGTATGTGTACCTCGAAAAATGATACATATGTGAAAATATTTATGTATTTATTTAATAAAATAATAATATATGAATTTTTGGAATTCTAATTTATTGATTAAATATTTTAGTTTGTAGAATGGCAGAACTAGAGTTTAGTTGACGGGGAACAAAATATTCAAACAAAAAAATTATAACAAAATACTATTTTCAATAAATTATACTATATATTATTTTTAAAATAATTTTTATATATTTTTGAAATATTTTATAAAAATTATTTTAATTAATTATTTTAAATAAATTTATATGATATAATATACATAAATAACATATTAAGATTTCGCTTAAAATATAAGTTCATTAATCAATGCTTAATTATAAAATAAATTTTTATTTAGACATTCGAATTTTAATTTAAATCAATTTTATTATACTAATTTTTATATTTAGAAAAAATTAATTAGTAAAATTTAATTCTTTTTATAAAAAAATGAATTAATTTGAAAGTAATAAAATTATATTAAAATAAAAAAAATTTTAAGAATTTTTATTTATTTAGTTAGATCCACTAGTAGTAATTTTATTCACATTTAAATTAAAATGAAAATTTCTATATAAAAATAAAATAAAATAATTATTTTTTACTTTTAATATATACATTACATATATATATATATATATATATAAGAACGACGCATATGTATCCACACATATACATGTTTATGTAAGTGCCACGAGGGCAGCGAACCGCCCTTGGCCCCGCCATTTACATATTGAATAATGTAATTTACATTTTATTTATGTAATAATTTCTTTTTAAAACTAATCCACCAAAACATGCATCTATATTTAAATTATATGAGAAAACATTATAAAATGTTTAATTTTTGGAATATTTTTACTATAATTTTGGTGAAAAAAATGTTATTACTGTCATTTTTCTATAGTACTATTAAGAAAATTCAAAAGTTCATTTTTAGTACTGTTTGTTTTACTTTGATAAGATTCTTCATTTGATTTTGCAGATGAGATATCGTCCTAATGAGCCGCTAGTTCTTAAAGGAATCAACTGCACATTCAAGTAAGGGATCAGAATAAGAGCTGTGAGACGAACTGGAAATGGCAAAACTATACTAACTAGACCGGCTACTTCCTGTCAGATTCTGATCAGTTTTAGAAAGAGCATTTTAAGAACATAGTTTTAAGAAAAAAGTAGACCAGCCTTTGACCACTAGGCCCGGCTTAAGGGGGAGCAACATGAGCAACCGCTCAGGGCCCCTGATTTTGATAGGGTCCCAAATTTATAAATATATATACATATACGTAAAAAGTAACAAAACTTTGATTTGCTGTGGTGGTGTAGCGCGTTATACAATAAAATTTGAGACCCTCAAGTTTTACATTGTTATTTTTAGGCCTAAGTCCTAAATATGCCCCTCAAATTCAAAATTTTCGCTCCGACACTGTTTTTTAGGGCCCATATCTTAATTTCTGCTCGGGGCCTCTAAAATATTCAAGACAGCCCTGTTGGCCACTCACTGTCTTTACCAATGAGCTTTCGCTTCTTTGTGCTGAAATAATTCATTGAACCATGAACTTATGAATTCACCTGTCATGTTCCTGGATAAAGAACAGAGAAAGGAAGAAGAAGAAGAAGAAGAGTAGAAGAGGGAGAAGTGGAGCAGGGGAAGAAGATAACTGACAGCAAGGAAGAAAAAGAATTACGAATTTGGGCAACAGAGGAAGGAGAATAAGAAGAAGAAGAGAAAGAAGAAGAGCAAGATAATGAAGATAGAATTCTTTTGTGTTACTGATTGATATGCACTGTTACATTACGTGACTATGTATAGAATTCTCAATCACGTGTATTTGCAATTTCAATACAAGTTCAGTAACAAATTTCCAGCTGTAACACTAACTAATAAAAGGCACATAGATAATCAATTTGACAGCTAATTCCTTTAATCATTCAGCTGGTAATTCTCTCTTAGCCCACCAACTATAGATCAAGGGTCCTGACATTTCACCATGCATCATAAGAGGGTAATTAACCCAAAAAGTGAAAAGGAAAGGAGAAGCATATTGATCCTGATAAAGCATGAGAGTTTAGAAGCATATTGATCCTGATAAAGCATGAGAGTTTGAAATCTACCCATTTTATATGCTAATTTTCATGAATTTTGCAGTGAATGATGAAGGTGAAAATTGGAGTGCTGGCCAACGACAACTGTTTTGTCTAGGCAGAGTTCTTATAAGGAGAAACAAGATTCTAGTTCTAGATGAAGCTACTCCTTCCATCGACTCTGCAACTGATGCAATTTTACAAAGAATTATCAGACAAGAATTTTCAGAAAGTACAGTGATAACAGTAGCTCATAGAGTTCCAACTGTTATAGACATGACATGGTCATGGTCCTTTCTTATGGTACATTTCCATTTCTCTCAGTTAAATTTCTTTCTAAATAATAATAATAATAATAATAATAAACATTTAAAACCTTTATAATTGGATGATGTTAATTAAATAGCTTTATTTGCAGGGAAATTGTTGGAATATGATGAACCTTCAAGGCTCATGGAGACTAATTCTAGCTTCTCTAAGCTTGTAGCTGAATACTGGTCTAGTTGCAGAAGAAACTCTTGCAAGATCCTTTCAAAGTTTTAATTAGAATTCAGGTTCTAATAAACAGCGCAATGTGTGTGTGTTTAAAATTTTTTATGCCATGGTATCAATAGAATAGCATAATTTGTTATGATTGATCTTTACTCAATAAATCACACTGTGTTCTACAAATTAGTCAACAAACAAAAAGAATCCCAATCATCCTATGCTCGGACCAACATAAAACATAGAACCAAGTTTGCAGTAGACACACTGCTGCAACACCCAATTAGGAGCCCAAAAAACTCGTGTACAGCCAAAATTACCAACAACATGAAACCTCTCAAAAACCGCAGCTCAAACTAAACCAACCCCATAATTAGCCCTCAGCAACCAGATTCATCAACTCACAAGTCAAATACAATAGAAGATCCTGAAAAAAAGGAAATACTTAAGATCTGCAAAGACAAGTCATTCCAAGCTCCAACTCGAAATCCAAGCTTCCACCAACAACCAAAGAAACCAAACCAGTATGGCACCAAAGTAACGGTAATAAACCCAGGAACCTGCATCAGATAACAGTAACTGAAAAACATCTACCTTGCAGCAGTAAAGCCAGCGAAACCAGGCCAAAAATTAGCATTTATCAACTAGTACCAGCAAATACTCAGCAAGCCCAACACATCAGCTCCCAGCTCTTGCTCATAAACAGCGGGCCAACAGGCATTATACCAGCAAATCCAGTAAAACCAATAGATCAAGCCTGGTCAGCATTCCAGAAAATAATAACCAGCAACCAGCACTTTCATTAAGCAATGACAGGACACAACAACAGCAGCTAGGCAAACAAACAAACAATAACATACATCCAACAACATCACTTGCACATGTGAGTAGAATAAAAGGCTTTCTTCAAAAATATCTAAAAATATAAAAATATTTTAAAAAATATGTACTTTCTTTTAATATTTACTTTTTTAACTTTTAATTTTAAAAATGCTATATTTTTTTTAATAGTTAAAAGAGCTCTCAAAAATAGCTAAAAGACAATTCAACACGCCAGTAAGGTCGTAAGTTCGAACCACGATTAGTAACAACACCTCTAACACAAAGACACCGAGTATACCTTGTATGGAGCTCTTCCATAAGCTCAAAATAAAACGAAGAATCCTAGCTGGTGGAATGATGGACTAGTCTTTTTTAAATTTAGACTACTTGGTGGATCGAGCTGGTCTCCAGAGATGACGATCCCACCAAATAAGTATTGCCGATTACAAAAAAAAAAAAAAAAAAAGCAAAGCAAAGCTAAGCGACAACCATCCTAGGCAAGCATACACCTTTTTTTTTAATACTACCCTTTAAGCTACATAAATCTAGGAATAGGATATTTTAAAAAAAAAATAGAAAATTTAAAAGAGAATAAAAAATCACTGTAGATAGATTTTCTCTTTCTCTTTCTCTTTCTCATTTTGAACTTATATATATTATACCCTTATATATTAAATAGTACATTTCCAAAATAACCATATTTATTTTTCTCTGTCATACTTTCCAAAATAAATATAGTTTCTTTTATTATTGCCATTTTGCTATTTAAATAATTTAATGAATCAAATTTTTAAATTTAATAATTTTAATAGTTTTAATTCAAATTTAGAAATTAGAATTATAAAATAAACACTTTTATTTAAAAAATTTACAAGTAATAAAATTTGAGATAAATTTATAATTTTTTATTTCCCTCATTTTATTTTCAGATAATTTATAATTTTCTCCTTTATTTTTATAAAAATATAACAATTTAATTAATATTTTGGGTTGATTTTTTAATTTTTAGTTTCTTTTTAATTTTTTTGAATTAATTATTTTTATTTGATTTTGTATAAATTATTATTTTATTTTGATTTATATTTAGGTGTTTTAAATTTCTGTAATTTAATTTTTTGTTGGAGTTTCATTTTAATTCTAGTTACATTAATTATTTTATTTTAATTTTATTTAAGTTTATTATTCGATTAGATTTTATTTTTAAAATAATGTTATTTAATTTTATGTTATATTTATTTAATTTTTGTTGATTTATTTTTTACTACTACTTAAATTTTATTTAGATTTAATTTCATAATTTTTATAATTGAATTTTTGTTTTTAGATTTACTTTTGTAATTTTTATAATTGAATTTTGTTTTTAGATTTTATTTTTTAATTTTTATAATTTAATTTTTATTTTATTTATTTAAAATTATTGTAAGCTTTAAAATTAATATATCTTGGTATAATTATAATAAGATATTATTAAGTGAGTACAAATAAGTAAATGATGTAATTATTTATAATTTTTTAAAACTATTTTTATTTATTATATATTTTATATTCTTTTTGATTTTACTCGTAACTGTTATAATATATTTTAAATATTTTTTATAATTAAATTATTAAAATTATTTTATAAAAAAATATGTATATTTTCGAAGTAATGGAAAGACTTCATTCTAGTAACATATAATTTTCCAAAAAAATATTTTCATACTCAACTGTCACGACCCAAACTGGGAAGCCGTGACCGGCGTAAGGTTATACCTAAGTACAACCTTACAAGCCTAATTTAAATTTATTATGATCGTGCAAAGTTCAATAAATTTACTCCAAAATTAAGTTCAACAATTAAAACTAAAACCAGATACAAGAAACAGTCTACTCCATTATTACAAGAAAAAGGGTTCGGACTCGGTCCGCCCAAAAATATCCAGAATTCTCTATGGAGTAAATCAATATCCACAATCAAACTATAAGAAATAACCGGAAATCTCTAAGCAGAAGGACCAATAACACAAACGGAAAACCTGATCGACTTCGCCAAGAAGAGAAAGAAGATAGACAAAGGCAATCACTGTAAACCTGCAAGACAATCTATATGGGTGTGAGCGTTATATATAGACGCTCAGTAAGTTCATGAGAGGCAGAGAAACTTTTCTATAACAATAAACAATATATATATATAACAAGAACTTCAATCACAATCAATTCATACAAGATGGTGTGTCGGGGTCTACCAATATCATAATACCTCCTCCTTCAATCAATATCAATGTACAATCGGGCTTATAGCCCCAATGAGCAATCAGGCTTATAGCCTCAATGAACAATCAATAGCAATAGTCAATGAACAATCTCAATCAATAACCTCCGTCCCCATATGACACACCATCACACAACACAAAGAATTTCAAGTTCATTTAATACAATTAATAAATCAAGCACATACGTTTCTCTGTCTTTTATTCACATGCAAAGCTTGGGTAGAAAGAATAGTCTAGCAAATTAGAAAAGAATAATTATATATTGAGAAGGGCTGTAATATATATATAGTATTTGGTTAGCAAGTAGCACATCACAAGTAATTACATACACCCATTTAACTTACCTGGTATCCAAAGAAAGCTTAACCCAATCCTCACAACCTACTGACCTCGAGCTTCAGCCGGATTATTGCCTAAGGAAAGATAATTACACAGTCCAACAATCAATCCCGCTATCTCATCTATCATGAGGGATGCAATGCATGCTATGAATGCAGAAATACCAATACTTAACCAACAATTAACCAAGATAAATCCAAAATTAAAAACTAATCCGACTCAACTCAAAATCATGGTTCAACCCAATGGTTAAACCGATTGCACCTCAAAAATACAAAATCAATTAATTACCTAAAATTTATTAGAATCAGAACCTCAACTCAATTTCTATAACTCATTTATCAAATAATATCACATCAGTCCCTATGCAAAAATCATAAATCATACCAACACCCAAAACCGATAAAAATTCTTAAGTAGTCTCTATAACTCAAAAATTTCCAGAAAATAATTCCATCATTCAAAAATTCTGGAAACATTCCAGTAGCTTCTCTGTGTACAAAATTTCAGATTAATCCAAATTTATTTGATCTCCCAAAAATATTTTACAACCTTCTGATTCTGTTTGAACCACTAAAAATCAGTACAGCAAAAATCATCTTAAATCCTTCACATTTCGTTACCATCAAATTATCCAAATAATTTTCTCATATAATAGACATCAGGATGGACAACCTATAAAAATTTCATAATTTTACAAGACATCTAAGACCTTCAAATTAATTTCCAAATCAGACATCATCAGAAAATCCTTAACCAACAGCAGTGCCAATACTTAATTTATTTTAGAACCTAAACATTAGAACCAGACTCCAAATTATTTTTCTCAGATTCACAACATCCTAATAAACAACATATCAAAATTTCATAATTTTTAGAAACTTCTAAGACCCTCAATTTAATTTTTAAATCGGATTCATACAACCAGTTACCATACTGGCAGCAGTAGAAAGATCAAATTATTTCACCAATATAACAAACAGAAACATAGCCCAACATATTTTTCTTGTAAACTAGACTTCCAGAAATTAAACATATATGAAAATCAAATCTAAAACATTTTTACACATATTGGTATGAATTTCGAAAGTTACAGATGATGCAATCGCATCTACAGTACAGTTCTTCAGACAACAGTAGTAAACTTTAATTTTCCAGAAATATATGATGCTCCAAAATCCCAAAAATTATTTTTCTCATAAACTAGACTCAATTTAGAGCCACATATCCAAATTTCAGATTTTTCTCACGCTCCAATATTTAATTAAAAATCGAGCAACTTACAGAACTAAAATCAAACTTCAGCAGAAAATTAAATCATCCAAAAACTCAAAGAAATTAATTAATCCGAAAACCTTAACACCCAAATCAATTTAATCAAACCCTAAGTCAATACCTTCATCAAATTTCAGAACCCAACACTAGCCCAAATCAATTAATTCAACATCAAAATCCATCAAAACAATAAAAATCCCAAAACTTAACCTAATTTGTCAAAACTCAATTAATTAAATAATAATTCGAATTTAACCAAATTAATTAAGAAAAATACCAACCCAATATGATATGAACATGAACTAATCAAATGGAAGTCGAAATAATGCAAAAGGAATCAAGAAAAACCTCAAAACACCAAAAAAACTCGAAACTGTGGCTGCTGGAACACTGGCCAAACGACATCGGCGAGCCAGCCCGCAGCACGCCGAACGACAGACCGCAGCACGCCGAACGACAACGCTCTTGGCTCGCGCTTCTCCGCCGAACGACGCTGGCACACACCGAACGACACTGGCTATGGCGCGCGCACAGTGATGAAACGACAGGCCCTCTGAATTTGCTCCCAAAACCAATTTTCTCCCTCTTTTTCCAAAACACCCGAAAATAGAATACTAAAAACATACCCCCATCTGATTTTTAGGCCTATTTATAGGAAAACAACTCTTCAAAATTATATTTTTACCCCAAACTAATTTATTTTAATTCAAAAACACCCCAAAATTATTTATTTTCATAAAAATTACCCAAAACCATAAAATTCACAAAATCAACTCAAATTTATTTTTAACTTCAAACTTTAACCCAAAATAATTTATAAATATGTTTTACGCATAATAATTCCTGAAAATACCGAAAACGACAAAAAATCCAAAAATGACGAAAATACCCTCGGCACCAAAAAATACAATATTATACTCAAAACGACCGTCTCGTCGTCCCGAGTATCAAAAAGACATTCAAACCATCAAATTATGTTCAAACGACATATGAGGGTACAAAATGACTATTTTGCCCCTAGACTCCAATTCTCCAAAAATCAAGGGTTTTACATCAACCTTTTATTTACATTTGCAAAGTGGACTAATCCATCAATAATTATATTATAATTAATTACATTTTTTTCTTCTATTAGCTGCAGGGCTATTAAGCAAAGTGAGAAGCAGATAATAAACTATAACACGCCAGACACTCAGGATACAGTGGTCTATGAAAATCAAGGAGAAGAACCGAAGGCAATGGTTGAGGAACCCCCTGCAGATGCTGCTGCTTTGAATTTGAAAATCAATCAGACAATTACATTTGCTAATCAAAATATCCCTCAACATTAGAGATATACATCATGATCATAATAATAGAATTGAATCAATGTATTAGACAATAATTGGAATGATGAGTATAATTTATTCAACATAAGGTAATCATTAAAAGACAAAACAAAGTCAGGAGGATTTTCATCATATGTTAATTAAGGATACTAGTCCTACAATTGCTGCACAGTTTAACAGATAAGAGCAAGCTATGGCTTTCACTACTTGGGCAGTATTTGTAACTAATAAGAGAAACAGAGAGAACTTTTGACAAAGTTCGATAGGCAGAAATTGACACGGTCTGCAACTTGCAATCGGCTAAGAACAGCGCAGCAGCAGAGATTCCATTACTCTCTTCCATAGAAATTTCTTCAATAATTTGAAGTAGAACACTCTCAAACTCTACCCCTTCAGTCCATTCATGAATTTTTGCCTTGATTAGAATAACATATTTTGCATGTTAAATCCCAAACTGGGAAATTTTTCGTTGGCATCATATAATCTGACTCTGTAAACATCAAACATGGACAATAATCACCAATACCATCACCAAGATATATCATTTTCTTGTTTCCCTCCTCCTTTGATATTGAAACTTGGATTTTTTCCAATATAAGACCCTATTCCACATTTTTAAAAACAAATTTAATAAAACCGAATTATTAAATCAATAGGGCAAACTTAGCAAAATTGAAATTTTATTTGGTGAAAAGCAAAATTAAAACTTTAATTCTTCATATAGAGATTGATATACAATTAAATAATATTGGTGGGGTGATGAAAGAACACAAATTAACAAAAACCAAAACAACATATTAGACAAAAAAAATATGTTCCAAATATTGGGGATCCAATTGACTAATATAATACTTGTTTGGCCCAAATTTACATCAGTGCCTTAGACCTTACGTGCATCCACCTCCTGACCATAGCCACTTTCCAAATAATATATTCCAACCTCACAATTTAGCTTAAAGTCTTGAGGCAATCCATCTGGAAATACTCCACAGCCATCAGCACAGGCATTGTCCATTAGACACTAAGATATATGCATCACCAAAATCACTTTGAGAAGATCCTGCTGGGTCATTAGTTCCTTCAGCACTCCTGCTTGCCATTGATTCATTTCCAATATCCTCACATGATCCACCCTCGCTTGAGTGGGAGGTGACAACTCTAGTATTTGATGCTTCGATCCTTTCAGTAAATGCCAATCACTCTGGAGATGTGAGTGAAGATTTCAGGAGAAACTGAACTCCTCTGAGGACTAATTGAACATCGCTTATCCGGAAAATTATTTTTTTTTACATCAACCTCATCAGGACCTTTTTTCCTCTTAAGGCATCTGTTCCCAGACCCAATCCGTGAAGCACCACCATCTACACAGCATGATTTTCCAGATGATTGTTGTCGACGACGTCTATAACCATCTGGAAAAACAAAAGCTGGAATCTGCTTCCTAAGAACATGAGAGACAGAGATTTCCATTCCTGGTTTCCAAAACATATACATATTTATGGAATGCTTAAATTCATCAATTGTTCTTCGGATATCAAATTGCTGGCCTTCCTCCACTATCTCCCCCTGTTTCCTTTGCAAGCCCATAAAAAACACACAGTGTGCACATGGCTTGGAATTGGACGTATCTACATACTCATGAGGGTATGGATGACACTGCAATTTCCCATATGTGTCCCGTTCAATCATAACTGTCAAATGCCTTAACCGGGATTCTACCCATCCTTTCCAAGAACGCAAATCATCAACATCGACTGCAACCATTTCAACCTGCAGATAGTTTTTGTAGCTTTCAAAGAACAAGTACGGCTGAAACAAACTATTCCACTGGCCTTTATTCATCTCTATCTCCTCACAGATTTTGTTACCATATTGGAATTGCTCCATCATGACCTGTAGAGTACTTGTTGAGACATTGTAGCTAGAGTTCATGCAAGGATAGGCAGGTGTTATGATTGGCATATGATGAGTCCTGTCACGGGGATTTTTACGGGGGTCCCAAACACAAAATCCAAGTTCATCATTCTCTTCAATGGGGCACAACATAACAGGGTTTGGCCAACGCCACTGTGTATAGACCCTGAAAAATTTAGAAACAAGCATACTAGGAATGGCATTGGGATAAAGTTGGCACACACGAGCAACAAGGAGAGCCCAGTTTACACCACCAAGAAACCCAGTCACATTGGAGTAAATACCACGTCTTTTAGCCCAGAACTTCAAGCAACGAAGTGTTGTGCGAAAATGCTCAACATTGGGAACAAGCTTAAGAATTTGATCAGCAACCCTACAGCCATTAAGGCTTCGAACAGTAGGCTCATCAACATTGTACAGAATGGAAACATCAGATATGTCCAATTCCTCTGGTACAACCAAAAGAGAGACACTTGCATAAAGAAGATCAATTGAAATTCCATCAAACTTGAATTTCATCACAGGGACGTGAGCATCTGGAACTGGTTGCAGCTCTGTAACTTGTTCCATTTCTGCCAAAATGTTGTGAAGCACAAAAAAGAAGTCCACCTCCCTATTGACATAAGATGGGCCAACACATAACGTATCAATGTCTGCTTCAGGACCATGCACACCAAGCCTATGAGAACCAAATGTAAAAATAACAGCATTGGCATTCTCCACCATTTGATCTGTGTACCCCTTCAACCGAGTTACCTGTTTCACCCAATTTTTAAAAATCAGTCCAATCCGACCAAGAACCTCCTTTCTCCTGGAGGCTTCTTCTTTGCTCTGATAAACCCCAGCATCATTTAAGAACTTCTCCAATTTGCTGTTTCTCTGCAAATCAACCTCCGTAGGTCCAGCCATTGATATAGGTTTCATTACCGAACTCTCCATCTTGGAACCAAAAAGAACAAAAAACCAAAACAAACCCTCCACAAGGAGATGATTTTCTTGAGAAAGAGATCATTAGAGGAGTTGATTTTTTAGTACTTATAATCCTAATACTATTCATAGTGGTTTTAGGATTTCCGAATGGAAAGCGGTTAAATTCTAATCCAAATTTAATTTGGAATGCAAAAAAAACAAATGATTTTATTGCAATTAGAATCAGAATCAAATTATATTATATTATAGTCCGCGGTATTCATGATTTCTTATTTTTACATAAATCTAATTATAATGCTTGATGGCGATTTTCAAGGTCTCTGTGCTCTTCTTCACTCTTTCTTTTTTTTTTTTTCCAATTAATTAAGTGCTCTTTTACTAGTGAATTATTGTTTTTTAGTGTTCTATTTTAAGTTTAGTATTTTATTTTTCTGTTGTTTAAATTATTTGATTATGGGTATTTATTTTTGTTATTTCTAAAATTCATCTTAAAAGTTTTTAGCTTTTATTATTTAAATTTTGGGTTAACTTTTGACTAGTATTATTAGTATATATGATGGGCCTTTCTTAAACCTGGAGAAATGGCTGCAACCATTTTTGAGAAGTTAATGAAAACTCCATCTAGCTGAGTGACAGAGCTGTCAGCTAAAGCATTTTCTGTTTACAAAGTGCAGCAAGTAGAATTATGAAACAATTTTTTTTATTAAAGAATTATGAAAAACACTTAATATCATGTGTCTTGGAGCACTTGTTGACAGTTGAAATGAAAATATATATTAATTATATTAATATTAAAATGTGGTTATCTCAAGTTTAACTAAAATATTAATATTAAATGTTAGTTTTTGGAAATATAGTCTTCGGTACTGTCACTTGCTGGATATCAAGGAAGAACAAAAAATGAAGCTATTTTTACACATTTACAAAAAAAAAGTGTCATCGACAGTGTCTTTGAAATCAAGAGGAAAGTCAAGGAGGTATGTGATGCCAAAACAAAAATGAAAAGCTTACTTGGAATGCATAATCACAGCAGAGATTGATTTATATTGGTTGGAAGTTGCCACCGTTGGGTTGGTTTAAGCTAAATCCAGATGGGGCTTTCAAATCTTCAACTAAGAGAGCTTATGCTGGTTGAGCAATTAGAGATGATAGAGGAAGATGGGTGACGGGTTTCGTCATGAACTTTGGGTATTGCACGATAACTCAAGCAGATCCATGGGGATTTTACAGTGGTCTTTTGCTGGATTGTCATAAAGGTTTCAGGAAACTGAAAATCAAAGTTGACAGTGAGAGTGTAGTGCAACTTCTATTGACAGATTCTGCGGATAAAAGAATGAAGAATGAACTCTAATTTTGTATATAATATCAGAGAACTTCTTAGAAAGAATTGGGAGATTTGAGGTTAAGCATATATATCGAGAGACTAATAAATTAGCAGATTTTATGGCAAACTTGGCATTTAACTGCCCAATTGGCATACATGAGCTGAATTCTACACAAGTTGAAGCGGACTTTTGAGTGCAACATGACTTGTTAGGCATTTCTTATCCAAGGAATGTGAATGTTTAAGCTCGTCAATTGTTTCTTCTCATCTGTAACTAAAAAAAATATATGGTAATAATAAATATGCTCTAATATCTTAATTATAATTTTTGTTTATTAGTATTTTATTTTTATAAATGGAAATATACATTAATTAATTAATTAAAAATAATATAAAAATTATAAAAAAAAATTATAATATTATTATTTTTTTAAAAAAATAATATAATAAAACTTTTGCCACACAAGATGATAATGGGTGTTGATGATTTATGATTATAGAAATGAAGGATATTATACTTTTTAAAATAATATAATAATTCAAATAGGCGATGAAACTTTAAAAATTATGTATTATGATTTTGCTATAATAAATATATATTATATTTCTTTTAGATTATACAATAAATCAATAAAAATTTTGTAAATTTTTAAATATTTTGGAATGTGTTACTCTAAAATAGATTAATTAATATTTATTTTTGTTTATAAGAATAAAATATTAATAAACAAAAATTATAATTCAGATATTAAAAAATATTTATTTTTAATAAATTTATTATGACTAATATTTTAGTTAAACTTGAAATTTTTTTAGTTGATGAGAAAATTTTAATTTTAATGAAAAATTTCAGTAATAGAGATATGAAGATTCTAATATTAATAAATTATGTAAATATTAATAAAGATTATGAAATGTAATGCTTACATTATGTAATTTATAATTTTGACTATGTGCATTTATTTTTGTTATTGGGACTCGGTTTTTATTTTATTAATTTTAATTTTAACCGTTTGGTGCACTTTTAATTTTAGTTAAGTTTTCTCTTTCTTAAATGGCTGCAACCATTTTTTTAGAATAATCTGCCAGAGCGAAGCAACAGCTGTTAGCTAAAGCATTTTCTGTTTATAAAACAATATCATGTGGCTGGCGCACATATTGAACAATAGAAGTTTAAAAACGGCGTAGTTTTTAAAATAGAACACGCAGCAGTTTTAGGAGTGGCGTAGTTTTCTCTCTTCATGTATTCTGCAATGCTCCAACTCTTTTCACACCTTCTGCATCTTGTTTTGTTCTCTCTCACATTTTTTTGTTAAAACAAAACATACAGATATTGTATGAATTTAGATTTGTGTAAAAAAATGGATATGGTAAAAAATCAGAGCTATAAATTACTCATTACATAAACTTCTCTCCTTCGGTGAGCTTATTACTAACAAATTAGAGATTTAAATAAAATTTTTGACTATGCGAGTGGTGATATATGATTTGAAAATCAAAGTATACACAACATAATTGAATTGCAACCCTTTGGAGGTGCATATAATGGACTTCCCTACCAATTCCACGTAATTATTTACATATTTACATTTATTATTTCATTTCATTTCATTTGATTTGTTTTTTTTTTCAATTTATTAATAAAATGTTGAGGATTATGTGCAGCTTATCTGCAACCACTATCAAAAAGTGAGTTTAAATGAAGTTTGTAGGTACAATAAGGGAACAAACTCTTCTAAGAAAAACTCATACTCGATGACTTATAAGTTAAAAATTATTATTATTATTATTATTATTATTATTACAAGTGCAAATACTTTTGAGGAAAAGGGATACAATTCTATGACTCTTGGAAAAGGAATTCCCATGACCATGCGTGGAATCTTCACAATTTTCATGCAATTTAAATTTGATGGATATGAGTCTAAAGATTTTAATTTTAATGGAAAATAGACTGTAAGTCAATAATTATTTTTAAAATTTTAACTTTCATTATCGTGTTCTTTGATTGTTATCTTTTTTTTTTATTGTAAAGGTGTATGACAGCAACTCTAAATTTAATTTTGGCATGGTGAGGAATGGTGGATGGAGAAGGACATGTCATGGCCATTAGCAATTTAGAAGCTGTTTTTATTCAAAATTAAAATTAGAAGTTGTTTGTGTTTTGTTATTATCAAGATTCTTTGCCCACCTATGGCCTTGCTTGTGAGAATGTTGTGTTTGCTAAATATACTTTCAAGCTCAAAATATGGGGTGTTTGACCACTAGTCCATAATAAGGACACTAGTCCTACAGTTGTTGCACTGTTTAATAGATAAGGGCAAGCCAATGGATTCATATGGCCTTCATTACTTGGCTGTAAAAGGGGAAAAATGGAATTTGTAATAGAATATATGAAGGTATTGTGGCCATGAATATTCTCTTGAAACATTATTTCCCAAGGAATGGAAGCAAGCTGGTATATTTGATACATTTCTTGGATCAGTTCTTAATTAAAATCAGAGCATCATAATGTTATACATGCTTATAAAACAAAAAAAAATTCCCAAGGAATGGAAGCAAGCTGGTATATTTGATACATTTCTTGGATCAGTTCTTAATTAAAATCAGAGCATCATAATGTTATACATGCTTATAAAACAAAAAAAAATTCCCAAGGAATGGAAGCAAGCTGGTATATTTGATACATTTCTTGGATCAGTTCTTAATTAAAATCACAGCATCATAATGTTATACATGCTTATAAAACAAAAAAAAATTCCCAAGGAATGGAAGCAAGCTGGTATATTTGATACATTTCTTGGATCAGTTCTTAATTAAAATCACAGCATCATAATGTTATACATGCTTATAAAACAAAAAAAAATTCCCAAGGAATGGAAGCAAGCTGGTATATTTGATACATTTCTTGGATCAGTTCTTAATTAAAATCAGAGCATCATAATGTTATACATGCTTATAAAACAAAAACAAAAACAAAAAAAAATTTCTCTCCTGTCTATTGATAGCTTTGACATATGTGAAATATATCAGTAGTAGTAACTAATGAGGAACATATAGAGGTTTTGGTAAAGTTTCTTGGACAGCGATTGCTATTGTCTGCAACTTGCAATCAGCTGAGAACAATGGGGCTGAGTTTCCATCACTCTCTTCTGCAGAAATTTCTTCAATAATTTGAAGTAGAACACTCTCAAGCTCTTCTCCATCAGCCCATTCATGAATTTCTGCCTTGATTAGCAAAGGATTTTTGCAAATCAAATCCCAAACTGGGAAATTTTTCCTTGGCATCATATAATCTGACTCTGTGAGCTTCAAACTTGGACAATAATCACCAATGCCATCACCAAGATATATTATTTTCTTGTTTCCCCCCTCCTTAGATATTGAAGCTTGAATTCTTTCCATTATAAGACCCTATCCCACAGTTAAAAAAAGAAAAATTAATAGAACTAAATTATTAATCCAATGGCATAAACACAGCACAACTAAAACTTTAATTCTTCAAACAGAGATATATGCATAAACAATACTGGTGGGGTCATAAAAGAACACAAATTGACCACAACCAAAACAATATTAGGCGAAAAATCACATCATATACTATGTTCCAGATATTGTGGATCCTATTGACTAATATAATACTTGTTAATTAATTTGACCCTAAATTTACACCAGTGTCATACCTGTATCCACCTTCCGACCACAGCCTTTTTCCAAATAATAGATTTTTTTAAAATGTTTATATTGATCTTCATAATAAAATAAAATAATTAATAATAAAGTATATAGATACCTTGCACATATTTGGTGGGCAGCGACTGCAACCATGTGAAGATTGAGTAAAATCATGGTAAGGGGAAATTCTTAATTTGCCTTGTTCATCAACAAATCCTGGGTTTGTGTTAATTTCTGAAAAACAATCCCTTAACCCAAGATGTTTCAGTATTGTTTCAATAAAGAACGCATTTGCATCGCTTACAATCCTCAACTCACACCTGAAATTAATTTATATAAGCATATAATTAATTAGTTTATATATCTAATTAAACATAAATAACAAGAAGTTAAAAAGAAACATACCCAGATGCATGAGCGGACTTAATAGCAGAGATAATCCGAGGATGAATAGGAATACGTTTCAAGATTTCAACAATGTTTTCCATAGTTTTCCCCTGTGAATGAATCTCTTCCATCATCCTATCCTGTAAGATTTTTCAAGAAAATAGTTAGTATGAATGAAAATAACAAAACCATATTTTTTATGTTTGTGTGTAGAGTAAAAAAACTAATTGGTAACCAATTAGCAATAAAATAAAGAAAAAAAAAGGGAAGGAAAATGAACATATTCTGGTACTAACCATAAGAGTGTTCCAAGGCATGGTGGGAAGGAGTTGATTGAATAAATCAGTAAAACCCAATTCATCAATGACCCAATTGTCGCTATCAACGTCAACTATAGTCTTATCGAAATCAAAAACAATTAAAATTCCAGCCATTGTTGAAAAAAAATCAAGAAAGAATGAACTTTTAAAGAAAGAAGTAATGTGACAAGTTCTTCTGGAGTTATGGTTGCGTAGGAGTTCAGAGGAATGGTATTTTATATGGGAAAAAAGAAAGCTTGTGGGTGACGAATAACAGTGGCAACTTAACCAATGGATTTTTGGATTCCAATGGAATATTACCAGAAGATGTTGTGGTACAGTTGAAGGCAGAAGCCATGTCACTTTTCTAATTTGGTGTCTCCAAATAAATATTAAAACTGAAACATTTCCCAACATTCGATTTAATTACTTTGATGTTGACTTCTGTTGGGTAAATTCGGTTTCACTATATCTGACGGTCAGAAACGCATATTATTTTTTTAAGGAAAAAATGCATATTATTTTTTTAAGGAAAAAACGCATATTATTTCAGGATGAAGTTTCGCGGGAATAAGGGAATATTCTAGGGGAATGAAAATCACTTGGCCACCATCTTAGAAGCTTTTCTAAAAGCATAATTAAATTTATCTAAATATAGGAGAGAATATTCTGCGAATAATCGAATCGGTGATTCTGAGAACCCAGAGAGCCCCCTCAAGTTTTGTTTGCGCGGCTTTGTTACAAACCTTAAACAGCCTCCTCACATTTGGGTTTGACAACCAATAAAGTATTCACAAAAAATATCTTATTTAAATTTATTTAATTTTTAAAATATTTAAACTCATTTAATGCTGATAATAGTTATACCCATAACCATTTTAAATTCATTTAATACTATTTATTTACTATCTAAAAATATTTAATTATCCTTTTAAATATAAAAATATTATAAAATTTAAAATATAAAAATTATAATTTTTTAATTAAATAATTATAAATAAATATTTAATATTAATATAATTTTATTAAAAATAATTTTATACCATATTATTTTATAATTAAAATAAAATATAATAAATATATAATTAAAATTTTAATAAAATATAATTAATATATAATCGGATTTAGATAATAGGTAGCCATTGATGTATATTCGAATATGATCCGAATCGATCACGGATAGTTAAAATATTATATGCACTCGTTCAAACTCATTTATATACTATCTATACCCTATATAAACGGATCGAGTATCCTAAAATATCTCAATCCATTGTCATCATGATGGATCAGGTCCAATTTTATTTGAAGAAAATAAGAAAAAAATATTTTTTAAATTTTTAATAATTTTTCAAAAATAATAATAATAATAATAATAATAACTAATTAAATAAGTTATGTATTTGATTTTTATAATTTTATAATTTTAATTATAAGTTTTATAAATTTCATAAGTTATATATTTCAATTAAACAAATATTTATTATTTTTTAATTTATAGAATGAGAACTAATTAAATAATTTTAATGTCTAAAAAATTATTTCTAAAATTAAAAATTTAGAATAAAAAATAAGAAATTAGACTAATTTATTTAACAATAAGGTAATATCAATATTAATTTTCACACAACATATTAAGTTCATTTTTCTGATTCTGTTAAAGATATATTATCATGTTGAGATTAGAAAATTATCAAATAAAAAATCTCAATTATGATTTAAGTTCAAATTTTAAATTTAAATTACCACATCGTCATTCATTGCATGATTTACAATAATTCTTTATTCTCCTAACTTTTAGATTGAAATTAATTAATTAATTTAATCTAACTTTTAAATTAAATTTAGCTAAAATGTATTTGTGCTTAATTAATTTATTTAATTTTCTCAACGCAATAAATTTTATTTTAATCCATTAATTGATCTCACCATGTCTTATGAGAAAAGAAAATGTTTAAAGAGCTAACCTAATTTTCTTGTAGCATGCTGTGGCGCACAAGTATTTTCTTACTTCTTTAACTTATAATATTAAACTAGATTAATATTTTGGTTTATATTAAATTTATTTAAAACTGATTATTTTATTTTTTAAAATTTTATTAAAATTGTAATTCATATAAAAAAATACTTCCCGTTTCACTTAAATTATCATTTTTAATTCATGCATAAGTATTGGAATAACTATTATATTTTTTTTAATTTTATATATAAAATTATATTAAATAGATTAAAATATTATTTATTAACTCATTAATATTAAAATTATTATACTATTATTCATAAATTAACTCATTAATAATAATAATATATTAAAAAAAATAATTTATTTTATTTTATTTTATAAAATGACAATTTTAATGAGAAAATTATTTTTTAAAGTGATAATTTTAATGGAACATATGTGGTATATTATTATTTTTTTAAAATGGATGATATATTTTGTTGGAAATTGTAAAAATAAAATATTAAAAGGGAGGCAAAAGAAAAAAGAAGTCTGTTGCGTATTGTTTTGCTTTTTCTTAGATACGTGGTGACACATATTGTAATGTGAAGGCCAAAAATGTTTGCTAGGTGGTTTTATAATATACATCACACATGCTCCCCAATAATGTGATCTCTTTACATAATTTTGATTGCTTTGCTAAGTGGGTTTTCAAAGTTCACGAGATTTATCTTTATTTTTATGGTTTTCTTTTAACGCTTTTTAACTTTTTGGTGTATTTCTTCCATTTTCTCCGTGTTTCCAATTAGACCTATTATTATTAGTGCTATTCTCCGTTCATCAAGATTGTTTAGATAAGTATTTTTAAAATTGGATTGGACTGATTGATCATACCGAATTAATTAAGAATCAACAATTGATCTCAATTCAAAATATCTAAGAAGAATGATTTACAAGAAAAAAAAAAAGGGAGCAAAACTATCAAAACTAGTTAATCGGATTAAACCGACCTAAAATAATTTTTTAAATATTATAAAAAATTAAGTCGCTCCTTATTTAATATAAATATTTAGAGTATTAAAATTTATTATAAACTTTAAAATTTTAAATTCAGTTTTCATTTAATATGTGATAATTTTTAATTAATAAATTATATTTTTATTATTTTAAAATTTATATAATTTTTTATTAATATCTATATTAAAAAACTTATAATTATAATATTATTGAACCTATTAAATCATGAACTAACTATCAATCTGATTTAATATCTGATCTGATTTTAAAAATACTAATTTCATTCCCAAAGATTCATTTTATTGCTAATACAATTAATCTATATTTCTTATCCATTATGATTCTCTTTTTCTTTTCGCAATATTATGATTCAATTTTTTGAGTGAACCTTCAGGAAGTAGTTTTTATATATAAATGGATCAAAATGCGCCTTAAACTTACAGAAACAACTCAACCAAAAGATTTTATTTGATTTTAAAAAAATACATAAAAAGAATATATCCATTTTTAAATTTAATTTAAATATGAAATTTTTTAGTTCTTACATATAAATAAAAGGTCTCATATTTAAATTTAATTTTAAATCACTGAAACTATTGAACCGCTCTTATGAAGTTGCCAAAAAAGAATATTTTGTTAAATAAAATAATATGTAACCTTATCAAATATATTTTTAGTATAAATATACACTAAAATTGCATTTAATTATACATTGCATTATATCTCATTACCGATTATCAAATTATTATTATTATTATTATTATTATTTACTAAAAGTGCTTCCCAATTCACTATTTCTTGTGGCAGTGCATATCCCAATAAACCATATATCTTTTCTAAATTTTCAGTTTTATCATTCCATTTTTTTTTTTACTTTTTTTTCTTTTCACATTATTTTATGCAGACGTGGTAATCACTTTCTACAATATCTATAATATTTTATTTCACTTTTATCCATTAATTTTTATTTTCCTTTTTGGTTAATTGATATTGCAAATTAAAAATTTAAATACTTTAGCTTTATAATTTTAAAGACTATCATTTAAATTTAATTATAATTTTATTAATTTCAAAATTTTCTTTAAAAAATTATTTTTTTAACTTTCTATTTCAAAAATATTTCACTTTGAAAATATACATTTAATATATATTTAATATGCTAAGAAATTTCATAAAAAATAAAAAAAAATAAAAAAATATTTTCAAAAAATACATATTTTCAATTTTTTTAAAATATTTTAATTTCAATTTTTTAAGTATCCACTTTTTAACTTTTAATTTCAAAAAAAATTAAATATCAAAAACTATACATTTGATATGTACTTAATATGTTAAAAATATATTTCATTTTTAAATATTAATTTTAATATCATAAAAAATATTAATCATTTTGATTAAATTTATTTGGAAGTTTTTAGCATTTAATTGCTAATATTTTTTTAAAATAAAAATATATATATATTTATTGTAAGTATTCATTTTTTTTTATTTTGATTTATATAATTTTTACACAATTAAAATTTTCATGTATTATTTTATTTATGTTCATATTATGTATTAATATATTATAATATATATGTATATTTATATAATTTTTATAAAATATTCTTAATTTTCTTCTCTCTTGCCAACTCATTTGTTTCTTTTTTTTTACTTTTCTTAATTTATATAAACTATAAATTAATTAAAAGTTCAAACTTATGATAATTAATAATATAAATATACTAAAGTTTTTCAATGAAATTAATATTTAAATTAATTTGACATAATTATAAAAGTTAGAAAATAAACCCCCTAAATCAATAAAATTAAAATGATTAAAAAATTAAAATTAAAAGTTGATTATTGCTAATGTACTCCACAACTCACTATTTCCTTATGGCAGTGCATATTCCAATAAACCATATATCTTTTCTAAATTTTCAGTTTTGTCATTCCATATTTTTTTTCGGTTTTGTTTCTTTCTTTTTTTTTTTTACTCTTACTTTTTTCTTTTCACATTATTTTATGCAATCGTAATAATCACGTTCTATAATATATGTAATATTTTTATTCCAATTTTATCCTTTAATTTTTGCTTTCTTTTTGGTTAATTAATATTGCAAATTAAAAATTTAAATACTCTAGCTTTATAATTTTAAAGACTATCATTTCCATTTAATTATAATTTTATTAATTTCAAATTTTTCTTAAAATTTTTTTTCAACTTTCAATTTCAAAAATATTTCATATACATCTAATATATATTTAATATGTTAAGAAATTTCATAAAAAATCTAAAAAAATAAAAATATTTTCAAAAATACATATTTTTAATTATTTTAAATATTTTAATTTCAATTTTTTTTAAAGTATCCACTTTTTTCAACTGGTTGATTTGGATTGTTTTTATTATTGACATGGTCTAGGATAGTTTTAAATTTATTGTTTATATATTGTGAATTATATATTATTCATAAGTATTTATTAAATTTTTTGTCAAATATATATATATATATAATATAATTTTGTGATACTTATAGTGTATATGTTATGTAGTGATAAAAATCATTAATTATTTTTTAAGACATTAAAATAATTTTATATTTTCTTACTATAAATAATTATCAATGAGGAAAGAAACATTTTGACTAAATGAGAAAATAAATATTTACCTAAAATTAATCTATCAGTGACATTACAACACTTTTTTTATCATTACTAAATAATATTAAACTTATAACTATTATTTTTTTGTCAAAATGTAAGCAAAATTAGGTTAATTTGTTAATATATTATATGTCATTGCTATATATGTTATTAATATATTATATCTTAACAAATTAGATATTTTATATATAAATATTATATTGCTATTATGTTGTGTATATAAATATTAAAAAAATTATAAATTATAAAATAAATATTAAATTATATCTTAATATATATTTTTATTATCTATATAATAAAATTAATTCTCACAACAACGTGCGGCAAGCTATTAGCTTGTATACACTAAAAGTGCTCTCCAATTAACTATTCTTTGTGGCAGTTAATTTCTTTTTTTAAACCAAAGTTTATCTTTTTAATTTTCATTTTGCCATTACGTTCTCTGTTTCACTATTCTTTATAATAGTTAATTTCTCAAAAAATCAAGCTTTATCTTCTTATTTTTACTTTGCCATTGCGTTCTCTGTTTCGCTATTCTTTATAATAGTTAATTTCTCAAAAAATCAAGCTTTATCTTCTTATTTTCATTTTGCCATCACCTTTTTTTTCTTTATGGTTTTTTATTCTTTTAGTATATATAATAAATAAATAATAAATATGTAAAATAATAATAAATAGTATATAAAATATGAAATTAATAAATATATAAAAACACAAATAAAATAGAAAAATCTACACCCAAATTACTAATTTTTTTATTAAATAATTGAATGATATATTTATTATTATTATTTAATATTATATTTGATAATATTAATAATCAATTATCAATATATTTCTAATTTTATATACTTTTTACCATTATATTTATTTTTTTTTGCTTTGTTTAAAGTCTATTAAAGTTTTGTATTAAACTATTTATTATCATTTTAAAAAATAAATTTTAATATTTTAATGAAATATTTTTAAAAATAAGTTATTTTGGCAAAAGATTAAATGATTCTAATTTGACTAATGAATTTTCTTCTAAATATTAAAAAATAAAAAAGGTTTTTTTTATTAGTTGCATGGAATTCATTTGATTATTTTTAATTAATACAATTGATAAATTTAAACATAATTCTAAAATTTGCTTATAAATAAATTAATTCATGATACATAAATTTTGATTTATGTAGTTTTTTTTAACTTACTTATAGATATAAGTTTGAGATGCTATACATCTATAAACTCATTAATCATTCAATTCAAAAAGTTAAAAATTCCATGCAATGTTTTAAAACTAATTTTATTAAACTTTTAATTAAAAATGCCAAACTATCTTTTAGTTACACATATAATAATTTTATATGTGCTATTATTGTATATTTAATTTAATTTGATTATTATTATTCAAAAATTAATTTTGTTAAAAATTTAATTTATTTATATTCACTTTGACCGCGTTTATTTTATAAATCAAAATAAAATTTAAAAAGGTGTTAAAAATTATCCTTTTTGATGGATGCAAAATAAACCTTTATAATTAATAGCAAACTTCTCAGTAATCGATGCAAAATAAATCTTTATATTCAATTATTTAATTTTAATAGCAAACTTATAATTAATATTTTTATTAAAAAATCTCTATATATTGAATCATAACAAAATAAATATTTATGTCATATATTTTGCATGTAAATAAATATTATATATATATTTTTATATTTTGTACCTATAATATATATTATATATTTTTTATTTGTAATACCGTTATATTTTATATATGTATAATATATATATATATATATAATATATACGCAAAATATAAGAGTATCATTATTTGAGCCTTTAGAAAATTTTAAGAAAATTTCAATAAAATAATTTATGTCTTGAAACATAATTTTATTAGATAAATAAATATATTTATATATAATTAAATATTAAAGTAGCATTTTTGTAAGATCTCTGAAAAAAAAATCAGAATTTTATCTATATTTCAGATATTTCTTAAAAATATAATTAAACCTGCAAAAAATTTTACACTTCTAATAAATATATAAATATTCATTTCTTCAACATTCTTCCAAAATATATTCATATTTATTAATATTATAAATTATAATATTAAAAATTATTTTTAATATCATCAATTATAATATTTTTAATATAAATTATTTTTTAATATTTTTAATATTAATTTCATATTATTATAATTAATATTATATTTAAAAATATTATAAAAATCATATATAATATACATTATTATAAATTTTTTAATATTTTAATTTTTTGTTAAATTATAGATTATTAAATTATTATAAATTATAAAAAAATATTTATTAATATTTTAAAATTTTTAATTAATAAATAATTTTAAAAATATATTATATTAATATTTTTTAAAAAGTTCAATTTAGCTCATAATCTTTAATTTTAATTTCAACCGGCCCTTGCTGTTAATTATTTAATGATTCTGTAAAAAAAATGAGCAATTTAAACCAAATTTAAAAGAAAAAAATTTTATTTGATTCAAAAAAAATTTTTAATGGCTAATTTAAACTTTTTACTACAGTTAAGGGGTTGAATTGGTCCTTTATCCTATTTTTATTTAATCACCAACCACCCTCTTAATTATTGATAAATAATTGTTGAATCAATTGAATTTTTTTATGACCCAAGTTATGATATGATTTGAAATTTTGAGAACCCAATTCAAAAAAAAATTCAGGAATTTTTCATAAAATTTCTAGAAAAAAGTCAATAATATTATAAATTTATAAATCTAAAAAAATTATTGAATTTACCTAAATTTTTTATTCAATTTACAAATTTACTGGTTACATATAATATATATAAAATTTATTATGATTTTATTATATATATGATAATTTTTATAAATTTATTATTAAATTATTATGAGTTTATTATAGATTTTTATAAAATGATTAGAAACTCTTACTAAACAAGTAAAAAAAAATTAAAAATATGATAGGGGACATAATTTTTTATTTTTCATTGGAATATAAATAAACATTTTATATTGGAATTATTAGTTGTTTATTTATATTTAATTATTATAGAAATCGTTGATGTAGGTCATATTAATTAAATTACTTATATTTCTTTGTTATTTTTTTACTGTGGTATATATTAGGTGCATCAGTTTCATATTTTACTATATTGATGCATGTATCAGATTTATATTTTGATATATTTAGTATATTTTATATATATGAGAAAGTATGTATTTTTGTATAATTTAGGTATATCAGTAAGTACATATATAGTATATTTTATATATATCAATTTTTTTTGCTATATTTAATATATTTTAGATATATCAGATTATTAATTTGTTATATTTACTATATTTTATGTAAATTTTAGATAAATCTTTTAGTATATATTTGATATATTTTAAATATATCAGTTTTCTATTTTGCTCCATTTAGCATATTTTAGGTACATGAGTTTTCTATTTTACTATATCTGTTATAATTATTTGGTGTATGTTAGATATATTGCTTAGTATATATTAGATATATTTTAAATATATCAGTTTTCTATTTTGTTAACATAAGAATTTATATTCATGGGAGTGCTGAAATACCACAACAAATGCGCAAGCAGTAATTGAAATTGAGTCAGAAATATCAATTGTATTGTTAAGAGCAGCATGAATTGCTTATTTTATGAAATCCTTCTCCCTGCGTGTCTCCTTGCTTATTCTCTCATCCTTTACACCTGCTCATCTTGTTATAAGCATTTCTTCTTGTTGTTTTTATAAATATGGACCCCATTAATGAAGCCCTGGAGGATATCATCGCCAAAACTAATGACCTAGCTTATACAGATATTACTTTAGATCTTCGTCCAGATCCAGGAGATCTCTTTGACCCCAATATTGTTATGCTTGCAGGTAAACTTTTTAGCTAAAGAGCTTTTAGACCAACTCCAATGCTGGTGCAGCAAATATATTCTAAAGATGCACTATTTTTGCACCAATTTAAATATTTGCTACAGTGGTGCGCCATATATGATGCATCACTGCAGCAGCACTAATTTTTTTATTATTTTTTTTAATTATTTTTTAATTGTTTTTTTATTATTTTTTTAATTGTTTTTTTTACTGTGTATATTTTATTTTTAATTTACTAATTAATTTATGTTTTTAATTAATGTTTGGTTAATGCATTTTTATTATTAATGTTTAATTAATATATTTTTATATTTAATGTATTATTATTTATGTCCAATATATGTATTTATTTCATTTATTAGATTCTAATTTTTTAATTTATATAATATATTGTATTATTAATTTATTTTATATTTTTAATAATTATAAAAATTTAATTTGTATTAATATAATATTAAATATACGTAGTATTTATAATAAATTATTTATTTAGGATTTTTTTTATAGAAATAGTGATATTATATATATATTATAATTAAATAAAATACATTAATAGGAAAAATAACAAGCAAGATATGGGATTAATATATAAAATGATAGAAAATTTTTGTAGTAAAATAAATATTAAAAGAATATTTTTTTTTATGTTAAAAATGGTGTAAATGGTTGGAGATGATATTACGCTTTTACACTAAAATAATATAAAAAATAGTGTAAACTGTTGGAGATGGCGTCAAAGCTCGTATGATCAGAACCGCAGTAGAAAAAGCTTGGAGATCGCCTAAAGGGTTTGATGTCCAGAAAATGGGCTGGAACATCTTTGGCATGCGCTTTCAGAGGAGGGAGGAAGCACAGTGGGTTTTAGACGAAGGACCTTCGAATGTCTCGAATGCTCTCCTTGCTATGAAAGAATGGAACCCATATTCGACGATTGACAAGATTGATTTCTCCAAAGTGGCTTTCTGGATTCAGGTAATCAATATTCCTCCTTCATTAATTGAGATTGATCAAAGTCACCAGAGGCGTTTGGGCTGGAGCTCATCTTTCAATTGAAGGTCTGGGTGGAAGTTGAAAAACCTCTGAGATTGGGCTTTTATATTCGTACACCTAATGAAGAATCTGAGTGGGTTGCATTCAGATATGAGAAGCTGGGAGACTTTAGCTTCAACTGTGGGAGAATAGGCCATGTTGCAAAGTTCTGTGTTGAAATGAATAATAATGAAGAGCCTAATGATTTTAATCATCAATATGGTCCCTGATTAAGAATTGGTGGAAGTGGAACATTTAATATAAGGAATAATGTTTGGCTTAGGACGGATTATATTGCCAAATTTTATGTCAGACATAACGCTTTAACTCTTCCGATGACGGATTCTGGCAAGCATCACCATAAGGAGACCAGTCAGATTCATGTACACCTGAAGTTTCTGGTGCAGTTCAGCTTCCTGGGGGAAGTCTCCAATCAAATCAATCTAAACCCGGGCCCATCCAGTAAAGGAAAATCTATTTGTCAGGAAGCTTCTACACCCTACTCACCTGTGGTCCCATCTAATGATAAAAAATTTCCCATCTCAGAGGACCATACCAAATCTGCCCCTCCACATTATCGAAAGTCTTCATCAGTCAGTCCTAATAGGTTTCAGGCTAAGGAGTAGTCTAGGGCTAGTGGTTCTATTTGGGATGGGACTGAGTTGGAGACGGTGGAGTCAAGGCCCAATCTGGCCCCTAATATCTGGTCTAAAGAGAAATCAGCTAGTTCCAGACGAAGAGGCCTATCTTGTTAAAAAAATCAAGTTCAATAGCTTTAGGGACAACTCTCCTGACTCCCAAGTTTCTTGGGCCTACCAAAAATATAGGGATAATCCTGGTTTTGAGATCATCATTACCGAATCTAACCATTTCTCAAAATCTATCTAACCCCTTGGTGGTACACTTTCAAACAGAATTATTTAATAATCAAAGGAAACGAACCTGCAAAAGTGTCCACAAAGCACTCAACTGGTTTCAAACGCAGCTGTAGAGGCTCCCTCTGGTTTCTCTAGTAAACAAAGAAAATGGAAGAGACTGGCCTGGTTACAACATGAATCTCATCTTTCTCCCTCCTCTGGTGATAATGCTGAAGGCGTTGGTGGCTCGCCTAAAGCCACCAAACAGCCATGAGTGCAATAATATGGAATTGTCAAGGTTTTGGGCGGGCCTTGACAAGACGAGCCTTAAGGGATCACATCTTCAAATACTGCCCTGGTTTGGTTTTTTGGGCAGAGACAGAAACAAATAATAAAATTTATGGAGTTTCATAGAAGGAGAATGGGTTTTGATTTTGCTGAGTATGTGGAGCCTCGTGGAACTGCTGGAGGGCTTTCCTTATGGTGGTCAGATAATTGGCTCACTCAAACAGTTTACAAAGATTATAATGTTATGCATGTATCTGTATATGATCCCAACTTTAATTTTTTTTTTATCATGACATTTGACTATGGTTTTCCATATAAACATGGGAAAACTGAGGTATTCCAGAAGTTAAAAGACTTGAATCCTGGTCCTACGGTCCCTTGGATATGTGCTGGGGACTTCAATCAAGTCATCTATTCTTTTGAATAAAAGGGAGGCTATCATCTGGATCTCTATTGGTGTGATTATTTTGCGAAATGGGTCCTGGATATTGGGATGATAGACCTGGGATGCAAGGGTCCGCTCTTTACCTGGTCATATAAACAAGCAGACTGTGCTAACATTCAGCAGAGGCTAGCTATAGGTCTTGCTAACCTCTCCTGGAGAAATCTATTTGAGAGGGCTATAATTATTCGTGAAAAATTCTTAGGATCATATCATAGACCCCTAGTTCTTGAATGGTCCCAAATAGACGATATAAAAAAGGCAGCTTCAAATTTGAGTTGAAATGGCTAGAGAAGGAGTGTAGACAATTGATCCAATCCTCATGGAGCCAACCAGTTCAAGGCTCTAGTACCTTTATTCTTATGTGGAATTAAAAGATATGGAGCAAGATTTGAAAAAATGGGCTAGAAATTCCAACCTCAATGCTAATAAACGGGTATCTCTCTTAAAAAATGAATTGGAGCAGCTTTATATGGAAGGAAATTGTACAAATTTTCAGCTGAAAGAGGAGCAACTTTTAAAAGACCTTGAGGAATGCTGGTCTATGGAAGAGAAGTTCTGGTTTTAGCGGTCTAGGCTCAAGTGGCTTCAATTTGGGGATACGAATACCTGATTTTTTCATGCCACTACTATACAAAGAAGGCACACTAACAATATCAGCAGAATTAAATCGACCTGTGGTCGATGGCTGGAAAATGAAGAAGATATCAAAAGGGAAGTTGTAAACTATTTCCAATCACTGTACACAGTAAGTTCCACTTCCAATGTTGAGCAGGTTATTCAGGTTATTCGGCCATGTGTTGATGATAATTTGAATGCTTTTATTTCCTCTATTCCATCTGATGAGGAAATTCATTCGGCTATTTTTCAATTGGGAGCCTTTAAAGCCCCAGGACCGGACGGATACCCTGGTTTCTTTTTCCAAAAATTCTGGCAGACTGTCAAAACCGAAGTTATGGCTGCTGTAAAGGAATTTTTTTAGAACAGGATTTCTACATACGGACTACACCAGAACTAATATAGATCAAATTCCTAAGATACAATTCCCTGAACATATATCTCAGTACAGGCCAATTAGTTTATATAATTTCTTTTTCAAAATCATTGCGAAAATCATTGTTAATCGAATTAAAGATTATCTGGGTGCTCTCATTAGCCCTTATCAAGGAGCTTTCATTCCTGGAAGAGATATCCTAGATAATATAATGCTAGCCCATGAAATTTTCCATAAGCTGAAGTCAGATGCCTCTAGGAAACAATGGCAGTTTGCGCTTAAACTTGATATCCATAAAGCATATGACAGAGTATAGTGGAGTTTCTTATATAGTGTTCTCTTGGTCATGGGGTTTAATTCTACTGCCATCAATTTGATAATGAGCTGTGTCGCTACAGTTTCATATCAAGTATTAATTAATGGTAAGAGTGCAGGATTATTCACTCCTACTAGAGGACTTGGGGAGATCCGTTGTCTCCATATCTGTACCTTTTTGTCTTTAATGCCCTTTCTTTACTCCTTAATCATGCTGTGAACTCTAAATTGGTTCGATTTCCTTAATTAGAGGGGCTCCTAAGTTATCCCACCTTCTATATGCTGATGATACTTTAGTGTGTGGCTTTGCGTCATTAGTAGAAATCAATGTGCTTAAATGAATCCTCACCTTTTAGGGAGAAGCCTCTGGACAAAATGTCAATCTTAATAAATCTAGCATTTTTTTCAGTAGAAATACCTAGGGGTGTACACCCAGCCCGTGCCCGACCAATCCGACCCAGCCCGAAGCCCGGTCCGAACCTATACTAGGGTCGGGCCACGAGTTTTAAAGTTCAACCCAAACTATGTTCGGGTCGGGCCTCGGGTTAGGATAAAAAATTTTTTGGCCGGCCCGACCCGGCCCGAAATTTTAATTTTTTTTAAATTTATTTTTTAATAATTTATTTTTTAAAAAAAATTTAAAATATTATATATAAATATTGATATAATAATTTATATATTATTAGATATAATTTAGTATAATAATTTTTTAAAGTAATATTTATAAATAAATTTTTTTAAAAGTAAAAAAAATTATTATTTTTAATTTCAAAAAAATCGGGCCGGCCCGAACCCGGTCAGGCTCGACCAGGCCCTGAGTGGCCCGGCCCGACCGGGCTTTGGGCCGGGCCACGGGCTGCAAAATGCAGCCCGAAAAAAGTCGGGCCGGGGTCAAATCCGGCCCGTGTACACCCCTAGAAATACCCCAAGAGAGATTAAACATAATATTATCCAATCATTAGGGGTAAAGGAGATGGGATGTGAGGACAACTATCTGGGAGTTCCTTCTATATGGGGCAAATCTAAATTAGACATTTTCTTTCCTCAGGGATAGGCTACTTTCTAAAGCCCAATCATGGAAACACAAACTATTATCTTATGCTGGGAAAGAAATCTTAGTCAAAGCAGTGTTGCAAGCTATTCCCACTCATATAGTGAGATGCTTCCTGATGCCTAAAAAGTTTTGTAGGAAACTTAATTGTATTGTTGGCCAATTTTGGTGGACTCAAAGTAACAAAGATAAAGGGATAGCTTGGAGAAGTTGGGATTTTCTCTCAAAGTCCAAATTTAAAGAGGGTCTAGGATTTAAACATTTTGAGCTATTTAATATCGCCCTTCTCTCGCATTGGAAATTATTTCAAGAACCAAATAATCTTTGGGCAAAATATATGAAATTTATTTATTTTCCCCAATGTAAATTTCAGAAAGCACGGTTAGGACACAGGCCAACTTGGGGATGGAGAAGCATGGTGACAGCGAGAAATTCTATTCAAAAAGGCAGTAGTTGGATTGTGAGGAATGGGCAACAAATATGGATTTGGGAGGACAATTGGGTCCCAAAGTTGCCAGATTTTAAAATTCAATCATCCAAACCTGGTAACTTTCCATTAATGTATATTTCTAATTTAATTGATGCTAATGGTAGATGGAACAAATGTCTTCTCGATCTTCTTTTTACACATACTAAAGTTGAGGCTATCCTGGATATTCCCATTCATATCACTGATGAAATGCATAAACTTATCTGGAATCCAGATAAATTTGGTAGGCTCTTAACAAAATCAGTGTACCAATTTCTTATCAACCAGAAAGAAAACTCCTTGTTGAATGTTGGTGAACACTCTTACAATAATTATCTGGTATGGAAAAGTATATGGAAGCTAAAAATACCTCCCAAAATAAACAACTTTATCTGGAGATTATGTACCAATGCAATTCCTTGTTTTGCCAATTTGCATATCATGAAGCTGTCGGCTTCTAATTTATGTCCATTATGCGGAGAGGCAGAAGAATCTGTCATTCATCTGATCTTTTCCTATCATCATGCTCGAGCCACTTGGATGGCTTCTAACATTGGTTTTTCTCCATTGGAGTTAAATGCATCATCTTTCTTGCACTGGTGGTATGATGTGTTAAAAATGTCTGTTTTCTCTCATAATTTATCCTTCTTAGACAGAATAGCTTGTATCTGTTGGAATGTGTGGAAAGCAAGAAATAAATTTTGTTTTATTGGTGAGATTCCAGATCCCTTGCTCACTGTCAGGAAAGTGAATTCTTTATGCCAGGATCTTATCAAGTTGACAAATACAGATGCTCACCAATCAGTAAGCCAGCCTTCTTCATTCAGTTGATCATGTTGGTTTATCATCCTGGACGCCCCTATCCCATGGATCGGTAAAGATTAACGTTGATGCTAATTACAATTTAAGAACATCTATGGCTAGAGCTGCATCGATTGTTAGATCTTATGAAGGTTCACTGCTGGAAGGATGTGCTTGCCTCATAAAAGCTTGTTCTCCCCTTCGCAATGAAAGGCCAAATTCTTTTGATTGTTGTGCAGAAGGCTATTGAATGTAATCTCTAAATCTGTATCTTTGAATATGATTGTTAGGAGCTAATTTGTGCTATAAATTCTCTAGATAGCTATCCAGTGGAGATTGATGCTCTTGTTAGAAACATTAAAGCCTTGGCAGCTCCTCTTCCAAATTTTACTTTTGTATTTGTTACAAGGAATGGCAACAAGGTGGCTGATTGGATAGCCTCTGCTATTCTTAGGAAGGCATTGAGGCCAGACTGGGCTTTATTCCCACCTGCTCACTTGTTATTATTGTGTAATGACTCTTCTTTTAACAGATAATATAAAAAACTTCAGTTCAAAAAAAAATGTCAGTGGAAGCAATTTGGTAATATGTAGGTGTAATTTTTTTAAAAAAATAGTTAAAAAATGGCAATTCATGTAAATTTCTTCTAGAATTATTTATTAGATACTGGGCATTAATAATTGGACCTCTTTATTTTATTGAAGAAAAGCTCAATTAGGGTTAGCGCTTCAACTTCACTGCAAAGCCTATTGCCTTTAATAAGTGAACCCAAATAATTGCAGTGTACTTTGGACAATTGTTTCAACTGAGCCTATGGATACCGTAGCACAACAACCAACTCTTTTAATCTCTCTACACTTTCAATAGTTTGTTTGGCACTTCATAGTTTGTTTCCCCTTGTTTGGATTGTCATGATTTTATAATATAAAGTATAATTTAATTAATTAATTTATAATACTATATATTACTAAGTTATATTACCAGTGGATTTGAATTTTAACCGATAGTTTGAAATGTCAAATAAGATTAATTAATAATGCCATAAAAAGAGTAAGCTATAAGCAATACTTTTTTTTATTAATTGTACGTGGGGGAGATTTGCACATAAAATTTAAACTCAAAATCTAAATGAGAGTAAGATAAATTTCTGACCATCATGGTTAAAATATAAATAGTACTTAATAATAGATTTCTAAAGAACCAATGAAGTTATAACTTTTAAAAGAAAACCTAATGTGGTTGTAAATTAACTTGGTTACATATTAGCTCCAAATTTAGCTTACTACTACATACTACCAAGGTTGATGTAATATAATAAAAACAATGAATATGACATTTTGTGGTTAGGCCTGTATAGTTTAATGATCATTGATCATAATTATTGTTTAAACAAAAAAAAAAGCTTATAATTGATTAATAATATTAACAGAATAATCGAACTGACTTATGATACCATTATATATATATACAAACATTATTTCTTTGAAAAATTCAATGCTAGAACAGAGAAGAAATGGAAAAGGCTACGGACAACGCGGCTTTTATTTGGCCCAACTGCAATGGAATAGTCTCACCTTGAAATTGGGTCTAGTTTAGGTCAGCTCATCACTGTGTAGCCCAAAATTATGAATTTTAATTTGGAATTTCTTCAAAATACCATAAGAAATATTTTTAAAAATACCCTCTTTTCTTTTTACATTTTAAGAATACTTATTTTTCAAATTTTAATTTAAAAAATTTTCATTTTTTGAGGCATATTTTTTATATACATTTAGTATATTAAAATTATTCTCCAATTTTAAAGATGTATATTTAGTATATAATTGACATATTAATAATATATCAAAATAATGGGATGTTTTTAAAATAAAAAATAAAAAATAGTATTGTACAATATAATTTTCTCTTTTAATTTCTAATCGAGGTTCAATTATCCCCAACTAATGATACTTCCTCTATCATGGGTTAGGGCCTCACAAGGCCTGCTCTCAGTCCTTTGTTTTAAGATTATTATAAATTTGTAAAAAAAAATTATAAAATTACATTAAAAAAAGAAATTTTTCTTAAATAACGATCATTAAAAAAATTCAAATCAATTTATAAATTTATCAGTTCTATATAATATATATAAAGCTTGTGATGTTATTATATATTAAATTTAGATATAATAATTTTGTAATTTTATTATTATTATATTATTATTAATTTATTATATAATTTTATAAAAAAATTTGATAAAAAAATTAGAAAAATTTATTAAGCAATGTGATTTCCTCTTTATTTTATAATTATCAATTCAATCGTAAAATTCCATTGATGAGTCACGTGTCTAAAATAACACTAGCCATAAATAATTAAATGGCTTACGGTAATTTTGTTGCCTTAAATGATGCAATCTCGAAAGTAGACATGAACAAATATTATTTTTTTTGTTAAATTTAAATGATATTTTATAATATTTTACTCATATTAAAAATTAATTAAAAATATTAATTTTTTAATATTAATACTATATTAACTTTTTTACTCATTAATAACAGATAATAGTAGTAAATATAAAAATCAAATTAGAAAATAATATTAATTTTTTTAATATTAGTAAATATTAAATATTTTAAAATAAAATTAAAATTCTAAAATTATATTTAAATTGAAACGTGGGGTATCAGTCTATCACATGCATATAATTCCCAAAACGGAGATATGCTTCATTTATATAATAAAATTTTAAATATGGTAGATTAGAAAAAAGATAACCTAAATTTAAAAAATCAATTATGATTCTCCAATTGTAATCCCAATACAATGTGTAATCACATATTTAAAATTATGATAAATTTAAGTAAAATTTTAAATTTCAAATCATCTTTTTTACTTATTTATTTTTTAAATTTAAATTTATATGTGTTTTCATATAAAAATACTTATAAATGAGTAAAATTATCCTAATCGGACTGAACCAATCAACTCGATTGAGCATATCGACTCAAACTAATTGAATTAGTCAATTTTGACTTATATATTTATTAATAAATTTGACTGGATTTAATAAAATTCTATAAACCCGATTAAATATGAGTGAACTAATTCATAATGGTTAATTTTTAATGAAATTTTTAACTAATTAATAATAGTCGGATTGGCCAACAGTTAAAATTCGACCAATTCAACTATTGTACATCTCTAAAAATATGTGTAAGGATAAAATAATATAGTGAAAAATTAATTATACTGGGATAAAAATACTAATCAATTTAATTGCTCAGTTTAGTTTATAATTGCACTGCATGTAATTTAAACGAAATTTTAATATTATAATATTATTTAACTATTTTTTATCTTCATTTTTCCAGTAATTAATAATTATACTGAATTTCTAGTAATATTATAGCATTACCGAGTTGTAGAAGTTGTTAACTATTATTTAATTAAAAATGTAATCTATATCCCTCAAAAAAAAATTGTAACCCATATATAACAGATAATTAATCAATTTCTTTTAGATTTACATAGGTATAGGCATTATGTTGGTCGATTAACTCAAATTTTAACTAATTTTTAATTTAATTTTTTAATTAAATTAATTAATTTTTAATTTCGATTGGTTCGATTAATTAACCGATTTAAATTTATTACTTCGGTTAATTAAAGAAATTGGCTAATTTTTTATTTTTTAAATTAAAAATTATATTTATAATAAAAATTAATATAATTAAATAATTAAATAAAATTAATTGAAAAACTAAACAAAAATAACTTTATTTTACAATAAAATAATTATATTTATAATAAAAATTTATATAATTAAAAAATTAAATAAAAAATAAAAAATAACTACATAATTTTAAAAATAATTAATAGTTAACCGATCGAATAAAATTATTAACCGTTAACCGAATCAAAAATTAAATTAATTCAAATTATTTAATTAATTTTACAGTAATTTAATATAATCTATTAATCGAATTAAATATTTAATTAATTTAATTGTAATTATTCGATCATAATGGTTAATTTTATTTAACTTTAATATACCGATTATAATGATATCGATTTTATTTAATTTTAATATATAAATAACATTTTAATTTAATTATATAATTCAATTCCCAATTAAATTTTTTACCTCATATTCTATTTTAAGACATTCAGGGCAACTCTAGTTAGGCCTAAAAATTAAATCAGGCCATGATTCCTGTTTAAATTTAAAAATATAAATTTTTTATAAATTATCAAAAAAAACATAAAGTAATTAAAATTTATAATATTTTCTAAATATTTTTTAAATTTTTGATTAATTATTAAATTTATCATTTTCATATAATATATAAAATTTAATATAAGTTTATTTTATATATATATATATATGATAATTTCTATAAATTTATTATGAGTTTATTATATATTTTTATAAAATAATAAAAAATTATGTAAAATATATAAAAGTTTTAAAAAATCGGATATAATTTTCCCGAAAACATTTAATTTTTTTTAAAATTTTGCCTTCACGTTTGCAGCCTAGTCCATGGACCATGGCCAAGGCTAAACCCATGCTTTATTGGCAATGGACAATTAGTGCACTGGGTCCCATTCCATAAAAAGCGCGAAGTATAGTTGGAAGTACACGTGGAAGGCAAGCAGTTTGACAAGCCCCCCTCTGATCCACAGTTTGTTTGCTTTATTCACTTTGAGTCTATGATAAATAATTTAAAAGAAAATAAAAAAGAAATTGCAATTGCCCGGGCGGATCGAGTCTAATTTTTATTAGTAAATAAAGAAATACACCAATATAATATAAATAAAATTATATAATTTTAAAATATATAAAATATACATAATTAATAAAATTATTAGATATTTTTAAATTTTTTAATATAAATAGTGAATAATAATAACATACTGTAGATAATTTAAATTTCAGCAAAATATTAATTTCATCTATTATTTTTTATTTTTTATATAAAAAAATAACTTTAATCGATAAAGAAAAATAATTTCTATTAGAGAAGGGCAAATCTTCATTAAAAAAGAATAAATTTCTAGTAAATGATAATAAATTTCTATTTAAAAATGATCCATAACTTTCAAATAATGAATGGTAAAATTTTATAACAAAAGCTCAAATTATATTTAGTTTTTTTTAAATATAAAAAAATAAGAAAATAAGGGTAAGCACTAAATTAAATAATAAATTATATAAAATTAAAAAAAGAATAACATAAAAATTAAAGTAAAAAAATATAAAATAAAAATAAATACTAAATTTTAGATCTATATATATATATATTTAAAAATTATTTTTAAAAGCAAACAAATATATGAGAAAAAAATGAAAAAAGATAAAGAACTAATAACAACCTCAATTTCAAATTAAAAAAAACGAAAAAGAAAAATATTAGAAGAATACTATAAAAATTAAGAGAAAATAAGACGGTTAGAATTTTAAAATTTTAGTCTCTAAATAATTATATAGTATGATAATAATAATAATAAATGTCTAATAATAATAATAATTGTCCAATTTGAATATAAAAGAAAAAAAACTTGAACTTAATTCTCTAAATAAATATTTTTAAAATCAGACTGGACATCAAACTGAATTGATAATTAATTTATGGCTTAATCAGTTCAACTATATTGATTCGTATTTAATAATATAGTAATATTATGATTTTTTATTTATACATATTAACAAAAAAACTAAAAATTTTAAAAAAAATTAAATAAAAATTTTAAAAATACATACTTTATCAATTTAAAAATATTGCATATTAATTATAATACATATAAGAAATTAATCTAATCTTTTTTTTCTTATATTTAATGCTACCCATACTTTACTGAGCTCTTTGGACGAGTTCGGTATCAGGTCACTCCCGGTCTCTTCTCTCTCTCTTGCCTTGCAGGCGGGAGAGCTACAGCAGCAGCAGCACTGAACACCAGCCACAGATGCCAAACCTGAGCTACATGAGCTAGGACCCATGAGAAAATTCCGTCATTATTGGTGCGGTAAGCGTGGATAGACTATTCCTCAACAGAGACAAAATCTCAGGTAAGTCCTGTAGCTCTTGTAAGAAAGGTACTTTAACAATGCCTTGCTTTACCATTTTATAAAATAGTACTCTCGCGCATAACATTCTTATACTGCACTCTCATACCGAACTTATGTAAAATGCTATCGCGTACACTATAAATTCAACACATAATATTCAATTATAGTTCCTCAGTGCCCAGTCATGCATATCTCCATAGCTCACCGTATCTCGCACACCGAGCTCCTCAGCGCCTAGTCGTGTATATCTCAAACAGCTCACAATGCCTCGCACATCGAGCTCCTCAGCGCCCATTCGCACATATCTCAATAGCTCACCGTACCTAGCACATCGAGTTTCTCAACACCCAGTCACGCATATCTCAAACAACTCACCGTGCCTCGCACATCGAACTCCTAAGCCTAGTCGTGCATATCTCAATAGCTCACCATGCCTCGCACATCAAGCTCCTCAGCGCCCGGTCGCACATTGAGCTCTGCTCCAGTCGAGCATACCTCACACAGCTCACCGTGCCTCGCACACCGAGCTCTTCCGTGCTAGTCGTGCATACCTCACACAACTCACCGTATATTGCAAATCGAGCTCTTCTGCGTCCAGTCGCGCATATCTTAAACAACTCACCGTGTCTTGCACACCGAGACTTCAGTTCCTTCCGAACCGTAGGCATTCAAAGAGGGCTCTCCTAAAAAGCTAAACTTCAAAGGAGGTCGTCTAATGACTACTGGGGATAATACCTCGGGCAGCTATTTACTTTATGTTGTTCAGTTCATTTTTATTTTACAAAGTTCTTAAAATACAAATATACATTCATATCATAGCGTAGCATGAAGTGAAGTTCGGGTTAATCAACCCACTATATTTAACAGACCGCTCAATACACGGTGGCTAGAGCGCGCAGTGTAACCCGAGCTTACTGTATAACTGTGCCCAAAGCACATTGTAATATCAGAATGCTCTGATGCACCCCATGCTGGAGCAGATTGAGTAATCCTCACAAATAAATCAACATAACATAGCAGGAAAAACATTAATTTCAAATTCAATTTTGACCGAGCCCTTAGACTAATACCAACAACATATCACATAAAAGATAAAATAAAATAAAGTACCAGACTTTGGTTCAAAAAGAAAAATACTTCATTCATAGAACATAAAGTTTCATTATAAAATAGCCAGATCTTTACACTTTTCATGGACTGAGCCTTAGCAGACCCTATAACTACTGAAAAAATTGTATTAATCTTGGACCTCGTCGTCTTGGACCTCGTCCTCTTGATCCAAGTCCTCTTCCTCCTCATCTTCGTCATCCTCGAACTTGTGTTCGGCAACGAGTTGGTCGATATCTATCTCCATCATCTAGGACAAGTTCATATCCGGGTGCTCATCCTTCAGCCACTCAGATACAACATTTTGATAAGCACAGACACCCCGAGTAATCCATGTAGAATCTCGAACCTTGTGATAGTTAGCCATGCATTAGGGCTGAGCTGACCGGGGGCGATCATGTGGTACCGCATGAAAGCCAGGGGAAAGTGTATAAAGGAAACTGCACTCCCACCCTTAGATCCTCCTTGTAGATCATCATTTGGTTATCAAACAGGTTGTTGTAGGCTCAGACATCTCCTTCAGGAATAAACATCTCGTACCCCTCTGGTATTTCGTACTTCTTTCGGATGCCAGCTAGGTCTGCCTCTATCAATGTGGACTAGATGTCCCTTACTCGAGCTTTTTTTCAAGCTCACGTGCACTTCAGCCACCTCTGTTATATCTTTATCCTCCTCATCAACTAGATGAAGACTTCTCTTTGTATTTGGCTCAGTCATTTCAGTCATTACCAACCCAACTTTGACCCAAGCTTCCTTTTCGTGGTGAGTCACCTCACCCAGTGTGCTAGGAGAGCCCATCTCTCCCAACTCCTCTGGTAGAGCTAAGCTAATACTTACTCACACCATCTTTGCTACCAAACTTGAAATGAAAAAACTTAAAAAACATAAACTTCAAACTAACCTCTTTAACTGAGCTTTCAAGCATTGAAATTTTTCACTCAGTAAATCAGACGAACCGAGCTTCTCTCTTATGGATTGTGTGGCCAACGCTATGGTTGAACCCTTTATTTATAGAGGAGACTTCACCCATGCGAACCGACGTCAGTCTTTAATGACGCATACTTTGCGTCTTTTCAGTTTCCACCCAACTGTTACCTTGGTTTTCGAAGCGTTGCCTCACCTTTGCGTGATGTGTGTCCTTCTGAAACTCAAAAAACTCTCCTTGGCATAAATACCAAGACTTGTGAGGGGGACTACTAGTACTATCCGTACTATCATTGGATAACCGGGCTCTTTCCCTAAGCTCCTCAAGCACTTCCTAGAGCTCTATGAGCTCTCCTTTCCCGTGAATTTTTAGCTCTCATTTTTTGAGCTCCTTTCTTGAGCTTCACCTTACTTGTCTTAGCTTCCCTCCAGCTCCTACTAAGCTTAGTTTGACTTCTTTAAGTCACAGGTCTTAGTTTGATATAAATGTTAAATGATTAACGGGGGACTAGTGATAATACCTCCACTTCTCGAGCTCCTTGGCTGAGTTTCATACTTAAGTCTTTTATGACGTCACATTAGCATCCTAGCATCATGGTACAATACATACACTTTCATACTGAACTTTGTCGAGCTCTTATGCATGACCTGATTACATCTTAACATAAATGTCAATAGACTAACAGTAGACTATTGATGCTATTCGTACTTTACCGAGCTCTCTGGACGAGCTTAGTATTCGGTCACTCCCACGATCGGGCTCTTATTAGCAGTACATACCTCAGTACCGGGTACTCCAAGCCTACCGAGCTCCTGATGTCCGGCAAATACTCCACTGATACACCAGCAAATCACACTGACACTGCTCAGACCTTGTCTCTTTTCATCACCTATAAATAGGAAATTCCTCCACAGGTAAAAGGTCTCTCTCCCCTCTCTTCTCTCTTTATTCAGAGTAATTGAACTAACTTAAGCATTGGAGCCTCCCCCAAAAGAGCCCGACCTCCTCTCTCTCTTGTCTTGCAAGTGAAAGAGCTACAGCAGCATCGAACACCAACCACGGTTGCCAAATCTGAGCTACATGAGCTAGGACCCCATGAGGAAGCCCGTCATCAATTTTTATTAAAAAAACTTAAAATATAAAAAATAAGTTTGGTCTGATTTTGTCCAATTCAATCGATCTTTATCAATTTTTTATAAATTTGATTTTTTAGTAATTTTAAATTGGATTAACTTCTAATTCTCGATTAAATTGGTTAGATTTCAAACACATTATTCCAAATAGAAAAGAAAAATAAAAATAAAACTCTGAAAAATGAAATTTCTTTTTAGTTTTAACCATCTAAAATTCTACAAACTAATTTAGATTCGTATCCGTAGTCCCCGTTGATGAGATAAAAAGAGCTCTCTCAAGTTCACCCTCTTCCTGGTCTGAAAAGGAAAATTTCCTCTGTATGTGATGGAACTACTTCACCTGTTAATGGGTCCAATATGGTAAGAACCTCCCAGATGAGAGATGGAAGCACCCATTTCCTTTTCTTGACAAGCCATCCATAAGTAGACCCAATTCTCTTACCAGAGTAAACATTCTAATCCCAACTTTTTTTTTCTATTGCAAATCCTTAATTCTTCATCACATGCTTACTTTATTTATCACACATTTTTATTGATCTCATCATTCTTTCATATTTATTGTAATACATCCAAAATTCTTAAAAGAAAATTAAATTATCATTTTTTGAATCTCTATTTTTTACACCAATTATTAAATCATTAAGAGAGAGTTACCATTAAACTTCGCTTTTTTTTTAAATATTTAACTATTTTAATATACTTTTTAACATATCAATATATATTAAGTGTATATCTTTAAAAATTGGGTATGTCTTTAATATATTAGACTTGTGTATCTAAAAAATTAATATTTTTAAAATTAAAAGATGAAAAATGATATTAAAAAATAAAAAAATTTTAAAAAAATTATTTTTTATAACACTTTTTTAAAAAAAATCTCAATTATTAATTTGATAGATATTATTTTATATTTTTGACCATATCTTCTTCATCCAAATAAAAAAAAAAGAAAAAACACGTAGAGGCCAATAAGAATTAAGAACCTCATCCACCTAATTGCTTACATAATATAAAATTAATAATTATAAGATAAAGGAACCAAAATAATACTAAAACGAACTATGAAAAAATGTTGACACTAACATTGTATTATTATTATTATTATTATTATTATTATTATTATTATTATTATTATAAAGAAACATCAATTTCAAAAGGGAAGGGAAAAAAAAGGGACATTAAGTCAACTACTTCGCCTAATTCTAATTCTAGATTTCATTGTGTGACATCAATATATGGTCTCTTCTTCTTATTCTTTTATGGTATTGCTACTATGAAGTTTCATTTTTTTTTTAATTTTGTTAATATAATAAAAATTGAATATAAGGCATGTTACAATTGTTATTCATTTATTTACAACTCGAGTTCAAGTTTAATAAAATATTTTATTAACCATCAAAATTTAATTTGATTGTCAAAAATATATATTATTTTCGTAAAAATTTTAAATTTTAAGTGTTTCATTCCCGCATATAATTAATAAAAAAACATTCTCTTTGTCCAACTTTTTGAAAAATTGTAAACAGAATTTTTCATATATTAGAAGAAAATATTTTTCTTTTTTTCTTTTCATACAATAAATGAATTTTAACTAACATTTCATGGATATGAATATACTTGTTTTTTTTTTATCAGGAAATAAAGATTTCATTAAAACAACAAGGTATTATAACAAAGCACATAAAAAAGCTAACAGAAACAACACAGTCAAGAAAAAAAAAACAAACAGACATTAAAATAATAACAAAGCATACAAAAACAACATTTGAACAATAACTGGAAAAACACCCAAAATTAAGAACAATAAAACAAAAAAAATAAAAACATAACAAACAAGTATTATCCCCTCAAAGGTAGAAACACTATAAAACCAAATGAGCATCCCTTCAAGCAAAAGCTACTGAAAAATAGAGGCTTGGCCGTTGATCATAGCAAGAAGCAAAGCCTTGAAGTTGTGAAGAAACATGTAGCGAAAAATCACTGGATAAATGAAAACTATGACTGATATATCCCTAACAACCTCAGATAAATGATAAAGAAGAGGGTTAAACATTTTACACAAGGACCAAAGAAGTAGAAGCTCGTAACAATAATTTGGACGAAGCCCATCATCCAATGGAGCTTCAGAAAAAGTCTTATTCTTTGAGCATCAACTGAAAAAACAACCAAGGGATGGAAGCTCTAAATCCTTCTATAGAGGAACTAAAGATTGAAAATGAAATTTCTACGCCGAAAGAAACAAACTTGATGGGCCAAAATAAGGGGAAGAAGTCAAATATAAAACTGAAAGGGAAAATAAAAACAAAGAGTAAACATATAAAGAAAATAATCTTATTTTTCATAAAAACCACCATGGAAGGAAGTAGATCTGCAAAATGATTCTCAAAAGAAGGTTGTGAAGAGAACACCGAAAGGAAAAACCATGGCTTTCATAGAGAAAAATCTTTAAAAATGAAAAATTTAGGATTGCCGTCTGCCTTTCTAAAAAATTGCTAAGGACAGAAGAGTGAGACTTTGTAGCTGAAGAGAAAGACACTTCTATCAGAGCAAACTTCTCATACTTGTTTAATGTTTATAAAATAGCTTGATGTATGGAGTCAGTAGCCTAATTAAATGCATTTTTATAATATATTCCAGGTGTCAAATTTTAAATTTTAGTAGTCATTGTGATTTTTAAAATATTGTAAATATAAATAAAAATATAAGTGATTAATACACCATATACTCATTTTTAATGATTTGTAAATAAATCACTTAAATTAATTCCAATTGACGATAAATAATATTAATTAAAATTAACGCTATGAAATAAAAATAAAAGTAAAATTTTTAAAAAAAATTAAAAATTTCAGTGAAGAAATTTTATAAAAATTGTTTATTTTTTCAATTATAATTATTGCCATATAATACCTTTCAGAAAACATTAATTTTCTTGGCATATGTTTCAGAAAATCAATAAGCATACAATACAAACAAACATGTTTTGATCCATGGACATGCAGCAGAGTATCATTTCTCAGTATACATATATTTATAGACAATGACAATATCATACATAACCGCATTTTTTACAATCTCTAACAACCGTCCAATCAAATGACTTTTCATCCCACGTTGATCTCCATGTCAAGGAAAAAAAAAAGAAAAATTATGAAAAGCCAAAAGGACAATTCTGTCATTTCATTCCAACTCTTCCCTTCCCCCCACATGAACCCTTTACAATTTTCTATCTTCGTTATTTTCACCATCCAATCAAATAACATCCCTCCACGTCACAACCCAATAAGAACTCGTCTGTCATGCTGAATAAAAAAACCAACAGGTAATTATATCAAAACTCCCCTTCAGAAAAACAAAACAAAATCCCATAATTGAAAGAGAAGCAGGGAGACAGTGTTTGTTTATTTTTTTTGTAAAAAAAATTTACTTTTTAGGTTTCTCTCTTCAAACAACGGTTTTGTTCGTTGCTCTTCAGTTGTTTTTTCAATATTCAAAATCCCAAATTTATCCTTTTAGAGAGAGAAACATTACACAAATTTCCTTTTTTTTAGAGAGAGAAAGTATAAAATTTTAATTTTGTTTGTTTTCAGATATAGCTTTTTTTTTAATTATTTTTTTAAAGAGAGAGAAAGTGTAATTTTTTTTTACTTTTTAAATTTTGTTTGTTTTTAGATATAGGGGAGGGGAGAAAGAAAAAAAGAAAAGAAATGAAAGAAAATATTATTATTATTATTAATATGATTAATATAACAACACAAAGCTCTCTCTGTTTCAATGGTTGATTTATAAATAAAAGAAAAAAATCTCTCATTTTTAAACCAAAAATGAAAAAGAATTGCTTTGATGGGGTTTTTTGGTTATAAGCTAAAGATGCGATCTTTTTGATTGATTGTCGGGACTTAATCTGGACCTTGGATTTGATTTTGATCGTTGCTGTTGAAGAGAGAGGGATAGAATGAACGGTGGCGATGAGGTCGCTGCAGCTCCGGCAGGTCCAGCACAACCTTTGGAGTGGAAATTCTCCCAGGTCTTCGGTGAACGCACCGCCGGTGAAGAAGTACAAGAAGGTAAATTTCATTCATGTGTATTGCGGTCTTTGTTTGTATTAAAGAAAACCTATTGATTTTTGTCATTTGGATCCAGTTTATATTTTACTTCTTATTCTGGCTTTTTTTGGGTTTTGGATCCGGAATGGATCGTGGGTCGATGAGAAATTTGTTTTTTGGTTTGTGGGTCAATGAGTATTTCCTGCTTTATTCTGGCGTTTCTGCAGTGATTTGTACGAGTGTAATGATAGAGATTTGTCATATTTAAATTGATTGAGAGAAATACTACAGTGGGAAGTGAGCTTGGTGAAGTTAGTGGAAAATTGGATAATTAGGTAATGCTTTCCTGCGGCACATGCAATGGGTAAGTAATACAAGTGGGTCGTTGAAGTTGTGAATGTTTGAACCTGGTCGCTGTGGTATGGATCTTATTGTTTCTGTTATTCGTTGGTCAATTGTTGTGATGGGTTGTTGGTATATGCATTAGTCATAGTTCTGTGAACCAAGCTAATTCACTTCTGATTTACTGAAGTGAATGTGATGGTAGTGCCTTTCATATATTATTATTATTTTTTTTGTCTTGATTTTTGAAAGAAAATCATATTTTACGTGCTTACCGGTTGCTCAGTGCCAAACATTTTCTTTTTTATAACTTGGTACATTTCTAATTCTAGATTTGCTGTTTTGTCTTTCCATTCATATAACTCAATTGCAATGTAGAATATGGGAGATTTTACTTTGTGGTGAATGAACATTTCATCTAGATACTTGAATTAGGCCCAAGGTTTATAGCCACTCCCACTAACGCTGTGCAAATGAATATTCCTATGAGTGTTTGAAACCAACGAATATGAAGAACAATATGTTTGTTTTATATCTGCAACATTCTATACATGAGCAATGATTATCGTTGCAATGTCTGAAGGTAGTTTCTTTCAGTCTGCAATGGTTGAGGCTGACTTGATCTTTATACTAGCATGAGGAACTTGCCAAATGAATTTTTCAGCCCCTTTTCAATTCTATGAATCGATGGAGTTTTGTGAGAAAGAAACCCCACAGAAAAGGAAGTAATGGTAATTTGCTGAGAGAAATCATTAATTCACAATACAAAGGGTTATTGGACTAGAAATGAAGATGTTGAGATTTGGGTGGGAGTAGGGGAGGGTCACATTTGTGAAAACAAAGGGCTTGTGCATAAAGAGAAATGAAAATTAAGTAAGATCAATTGCTAAATTGGAATGAAACCAATGACAATGAGGCTTCAGTAGGAACTGCTAGAATGGGATGAGATGGAGTTCTGTTATCAGTCTATTGAAGCAGCACTTTGGCAGGGAAGTTTTGGAATTTGATTTAGCTCTATTTGAGATAAGTGATGGCTTTTAGCCCATAAAGAGAAATGAAAATCAAACAAAGCTGTTAGAAAAATTGAGCTAGCTTAGTTAAAAGTAGCTAGAGGAGTTAAGTTTCCTTAATTCTGATGGAAAGGGAACTCTTGAGGTATAAGTTAGAATATATTTACATTGTTCAGGGTGGATATTGGTTCAATTTAGACCAGTTCACTAGATTATCTTTTGGAACTGGAGAAGTATATCTTTTGTGATATAAGTTGATCATCTTTGCTGAAATCATATTTCCCAACTCAAAGGAATCCATATAATTTTTCAGGATTCTTGCTCAAAAACACCTTTGAAGCAATCTTCTTTGAGTATGGTAATAATTGCTTTCGTCAATAACTTGTACTTTAGCCAAAATTTTTCTGCATGCAATTGGGGAGCTGATCAAATTAGTTGGAGGTGATATTCTCCTCACGCAAGGTGCTGCATGATATATTGTGCAAGGATGGCATTCTTTTATAGAAGCTGTGTTAGTGTTGACTCAGTACCTTTTCTTTTGCAGCTCACAGTTTGTTCTTTATGTAGGCATTGATAATTTATCTGTCTCAAATTTTTTTTCTTCTTCTTCTTCTCCACTTGCTTAGTCTTTTTGGTCCCCCTTTGGCTATTTCCAGCTATTGTCAGTTCCATCAGTATCGGCCCATAAATGATTTAAGTAGAAATGACTATTTTTCAAACAGCCTCAAAATGATCTACATATATAAATTGTTATCTGACAGCAAGAAACATGCAGTTGTCACGTGAAGGTGTGGATTTTCTATTTTTACTAATTTCATTAAGGATATTCTTTCAGAAAATGAAAAGCCATAAAAGAGTAGGATACTTGCAGCAGCAGTGTGCATAAAGTAGCTGCCAGCAAATGCAGTAAAAAAGTTTAAGAAAAGAGAAAAAGTTTGAAATTGAATATGGAGGTTTTAACCAATGTAACAAGATTGTATTAATAATTTCTGCACTATTGCACCGCAGAATGGAAGGACGATGATAGCATTCTTATTCCTCGATTTTGTTTTCTTCTGCAGTTGATATTATTTCAGCTATTGAATTTGATAAAAGCGGTGATCATCTTGCTACTGGTGACCGTGGGGGCCGGGTAGTTCTTTTTGAGAGGACGGATGCAAGGGATGTATGTTTTTCTTGCCCTTGGCTTAATTTGTTCATTCCGTTGTTGGTATATTATTGCTTATAATTTATCTATTCTGTTAATAATATCATTGTCATAATGTTTTCCTTTGTATCGTGTAGCATGGCGGGTCTAGAAGGGATTTGGAGAGAATGGATTACCCTATTAGCAGACACCCGGAGTTTCATTATAAAACAGAATTTCAGAGCCATGAACCTGAGGTATTACTCTCCAGCAGATTCTTTTTATCTAATTTCAGATGCATTTAATTTGCTTGTGTAATGTTTTTATATTCATATTGGTTCTACATTTATTTGTTTCAGTTTGATTATCTAAAGAGCTTGGAAATAGAGGAGAAAATCAACAAAATAAGATGGTGCCAAACAGCCAATAGTGCTCTTTTTCTCCTATCTATTAATGATAAAACCATTAAGTTTTGGAAGGTAGGATGTAACACTATCTTGAATTTTCTGTTTTCCTTTTCATTCATTGTGTACCAGATGATAAATGTCTGGCCAATATGATATACACAATGTGTTAATGAGAGAGATGCATACTTTTTTACTAGTTGATCTATATTGAAGGTATAATTGTTATGGATTAAGTTATCAAACTCTCAAGACATTTTCCCCTCTTTGTATTTCTTTTCAGTTTAATAGGAATTATGTGTGTTAAGTTGCCTATGTTCCTGTTAGATTTTCTGCCTGAATTTTCAAATGGTATGCTGTGGTAGCAACATTGATGCACTAATGAGTAAAACATGGTACTGAATTTCTATAATTTTTATTCTATGGAAGAAGCGATCTTAGTGAATGGTGGAACTTGTTGGTTTGTGTATGTCCAAAGGCCATATATGTGTAGGGAATCTTTATTCTGGGTATATAAATGCTTTTTATGACTTTCCTATGAAAACTTGCACTTGTGATTGCATGAAATGTGTCCAAAGACTTTGTTGTGGCATATTTCATCTATTGAGGTCTGGCCCTTGGCATTGCTATTGGCTTTCTGGTTTATAGTTGGTACTTCATTCAGCAACTGAACTTTTTTGCCATTTTTGTCTGGAATTTCACAGGTCCAAGAAAAGAAGGTTAAGAAAATTTCTGACATGAATCTGGACCCTTCAAAAGCTGTAGGAAATGGTAGTGTTGCTAGTTCAAGTAATTCAAGTAGTGCTAAACCATATCTTGCGAATGGAGGTTGGCCAGAGAAGTCATGCAGTTACCCAAGCAATGACTTCACTTTCCCACCTGGAGGCATCCCATCACTGCATTTACCTGTGGTAGTTGTACTCGAACAATTTCTTTCCCTCTCCTTCCTTCTATTTTGACCAAGTATAAATATCTGGACTTTGGAATGGCGGATACCTTAGAATGTGGCAGCGTGCTTTTTTAAAGGCTTTCTTATACAAGGAATGGTGCATTGAGTTGATTGTGCAAACTTTTGTCCTATTAGCGTACTGCTATGTGCCTTTTTTTTAATTTTTCATTTTTTTTTTGTGTTAAAAGTTTTTATGCCCCTCTTCCCCCATGGGGAATGTCATTTTTTATCAAGTTCATATTATACATTTAGAAGGGAGGTTATTGACATGCCTTTTTTCTCTGTGGAGTGGGGGCGGGACTGTACTGTGGGTTTAGATGTAATGTTGATTATTGTTATAAGAAAGGTAGATCTTTGATAACATTGATTTATTTTCTGAATGCTTATCTGGTCCTGCATTAATCTAACTCTTATTGTGTGCTTCACATAGGTAACTAGCAATGAGACCAGCCTGGTGGCTAGATGTCGAAGGGTATATGCTCATGCACATGATTATCACATCAATTCAATTTCAAACAACAGGTGGCTCCATGTTGATTTTATCATTGCTTCTTCTTCAAAGTAGTTGTGATATTGTTATTATTATTTTCATTTGATTCTTGGGGTTTATCATGGGACCTTTAAGAGACTGGCATTTTGTCTGCATATTTACACTTCAAAAATTTGTGTTCTTTGTTCATGAAGGAAATTTGTGATGATCTGAAATCTTCAAATTGTATCCTGAGAAGAAACTGCATTGTGACAAATGGCTAGCCTTGTAATTGTTTTTTATTATATTTTTGTTCATTTGGGACTTTGCACTAGGATGTTCCTTCTCCCCAAGATGTTTTTTGCTATATAATTATAAGTAGGGAGGCAGATTCCCTTTTTTTTCCTCTCAACCTTGGTGAGAATGACAATGTGATGAATTATGCATTTGTGAATACCACCAATTACTAATGTCATAACCATCAATGCCTAAAAAGCTCATTTAATCAAGTAGTTAAAGCTGTGAGTGTTTTAACATGCTTCTCTCTTTACACTACGGGTTCCCACTTTATAAATGGGATATTTGTCTTAACACGCTAATAATAATCTTTAGTTTTAGATAAGATGTTGATGTTTATTTAGTATGAGAATTACCAGATAATTATATGGTTAAGAATTAGTAAGGTCTAGTGGCTACATGTTGGACCTTATGTGTTTATTTTTTGTTGTTGTTCATGTTTTCCTCCTTTTGGCTTGCCCATTCAGTTCTTATGAGCATTGGTGATTTTATTCTGACTGCTGCATATTTGGCTCTTTTGGTGCATGAATTACACAAAAGTTGCAAATTGGAAGACGCTGAGGCATGCTTCTTTTCAGTTCCTTGTGTCTCAAATAGATTATGGATTATTCATTTTTTTTCTCACTGGACAAGTATGTTATTTTTTGCAATCGTATGGGATTTACTTCATCATGGCAACCGTTACACCTTGCTATATGGGGCTCATCCCATCTTAGTGTAGACTTGTTATTTTTGTTGATCATATCTCCTCTCATGTGGTCTAGTGATGGTGAAACCTTTATATCAGCTGATGACCTGCGAATCAATCTTTGGAACTTGGAAATTAGCAATCAAAGTTTCAATATTGTTGATGTAAAACCGGCAAATATGGAGGATCTAACTGGTAAGATGTTTAGTCTCTTGTGTCAGGGTTATATTGGAACTTCCATGTATTTGTCTGGTTTGTAGACCCAGATTCTGTGCTCATGCCTGCCTGTCCTTTGAAAATTTTCCCATTATTTTCATCCTTCCTTTCTGTAAACCTTTTGGCCTTTTAGTGGCACAACATACCTGGGGTTGTTCAGTACCCAGTGATTTGGCTTGTTTTTGCTCTTTATGCCAATGTTATCTTTATGCTATTAGGTTCGCCCTCACACAAATCTTAAATTATACCTGGATAAACTAATGTTAAAATTTACTGATCTAGTAAGTGTTCAATGACAGTTTATTTAATCATCAACCTAGTTTGATTGATCTTTGCAGAGGTCATAACATCTGCAGAATTCCACCCCAACCATTGCAATATGTTAGCGTATAGCAGTTCAAGAGGCTCAATCCGACTGATTGATTTGCGACAATCAGCTTTATGCGATTCTCATGCCAAGTTGTAAGTATTCAACTTGCTTTGACCTACGTGTGTTGCATATGCCTTTCAACGGAAATGATCTTTGGTTCAAACTGGGGGAATTAGAAAGTCATAACCATATGCTTTGTTGGTTTGTAGCATATGCTGAATTTTTTTTGAGGGCGTTCCTGCTTGGGTTGGAACTGTAATTAATGAAATTATTTATGACGTCATTCAGTTGATATCCACTTGTTGCAGGTTTGAGGAACAGGAGGCACCAGGCACTAGATCATTTTTTACAGAGATAATTGCTTCAATCTCAGATATTAAATTTTCTAAGGATGGGAGGCATATACTCAGTCGTGATTACATGACTCTTAAGGTTTGAGCTTGTATATTTGCAATTTTTTTGGGGTCATAGTTGTAGCTGATCATGCAATATCATGTTTATATAAATACTGGCCTATAACTTGGTAGCAAAGTATATGTGATTTATTGACAAATTAGTATTGATACTTGAATTTTTAGATCGATAATTAAAATTGTTTTTGCAGAGTGCTCATGTACAAAATTACCTCCTTTTCGCAAAAGAACTGATATGGTTGCTGCTTGCTTTTAGGTTATTTTAAAATGAGAAAATCTTTAAACATGAAGAGTGGAGATTTATTCTGCATCCATGTTGGTGTGTAATGTTGAGATGTAATTTTCAAGTCTGGTCCTGGAGTCTATTAGCAGTGTCCTTTTCATGACCGGTCATGTCTGGTATTGTTGAGGTTCAGTTGTTTGTGACAACATATTGAGCCTTGCCATGGCTTTGAACTTTTGCCCTTTGCATATGAAGGTTATAGCTGTCAAAGGAATTCCTTTGGTGCATCTTGTTTCTAGGCCTGCACGAGCCTATATCGCGTGCCTGGGGTGGTTCAACCAGGCTTCATCCTCAGGGCACATGCCTATGCACATGGGCACGTCTTTTAGGAATGCCTGGCCTACTTTTCTTCCTTTCATTTTTTAAAATGGTACTTCATCAATTGTTTCTGCTTGTACTATTTGATTTTTTTCCTTTATTGCTTCATAATGTGGGTTTAACTATAGAATCTAGCCGTGTGTTAAAGTAAATATGACTACATTGAATCATCTCTTACAAGGTGAATATGACAATATGCTTTGACGTTCTAATAAGTTGCCTCAGTCTTCCAGTTGAATTGATTGTTTAGAGTAGCAGCAATGAGCCAACACAAGTTATTCTTCTCTTTGTGCTACTCAGTTGACATTAGATGAGGAACTAATTTAAAGAAGATAGTTGAAAAGAAAGGAGACATTGAGGACCCTAACTCTAATAAGTAGAAAGGAGGAGAAGAGAAAAAAATGATCTTTAAAATGATGGTGATACATTCGGTTCATGCTATTGTGATCTTATGAGTTCCTGTGGACAGTGTTTGGTTGGGTTATTTTTTGTACTCATGCAAATATGCTTTTGTAAATTAATCATTTGGTTGGCTTTTTTGTTGAATTGATGTACCTTGACGGTAGTGTTATTTTTCTTTGTACTCAAGTGTGTTCTGTAAATTAAGCTTTTAGCCCTTTTCTTTGTTTGAATGTATTTACCTTGATGATACTGTTATCTTTTCTTTGTACTTGAGTTTTTTTTGTACTTGAGCGTGCACGATATTTAGTAAACAGTTTCATTAAATTTTCTTCTTTGTGATATTGATGTTTTCTAAAGATTCCTTCTATTCTTTTTGCTTGCTTGTTATAAATATTAACACCTACGAATGTTCTAAAGACGAACATCTAAGATTGTGTCACTTGTATGAATGTTCTGTACATCTTTCAGTGAATTTGCATCTTAAGATGAGTCTATCAGTTGTGCTTGTGACTTTTGCCTCGCTACAAGTACTCTTACTTGGTTGGTGAATGTCACATTACTTATGGAAGATAATGGTTTTATTAAGAGAATCCTCTGAAATTTTATGACAAGTAAGCCATTCCATATTTTGTGGGGGGATGGGGGCAGGAGATGGGGAAGTGAGAGAGAGAGAGTTAATAGGAAGCTTTGCAGTTAAGACAAGCTGGTAAACAGGCAAAATGCCATTAGTGGCCCTGTTCTAGCTTGAGATAATCATGCTACTGTTGATTTTTTTGGAGTATGCCTTTTGCAAACTTGTATAAGATGGACCTCATGCTGACTGATTTTATGTTCAGCTTTCTTTCTTTTGGAAGGCTGTTTCTCATTCAACTTTGTGTTTGGAGATATATATCTGTTATTTGGAGAGACCGCCCACACTATTGCTTGTGATGAATATTTTTGTATCACATGCACCATAAAGAGTGGATGTTTGCTTGCACCTTTTTTTCAAGTTCAATTGTGAATTTATGCTTGATTGTTTTCAGTTCCTCATTTCTGTGTTTTCACCTTGTTAGCTATGGGACATCAGTATGGATTCGGGTCCAGTTGCAACCTTCCAGGTTCACGAGTATTTAAGACCTAAGGTGAGGTTCCTTCTTCAGACAAACTAAACCTAAAATATCAAGACTGTGCTCATCCTGATTTATAATTTCCTTGACTGTTTTCAGTTGTGTGATTTGTATGAGAATGATTCAATCTTTGATAAATTCGAATGTTGTTTGAGTGGTGATGGATTACGATTAGCAACAGGGTCTTACAGGTCTGTGTTTACTGCCCATATCTTGATATCCGCATTCTTGTTGAAAACCTTCTGCAAGCACCTTAATATTTTTCTTTTCATGTGAACCCAGCAACCTGTTCCGTGTGTTTGGTTGTGCCCCTGGAAGTACTGAGTCAACAACTTTGGAAGCTAGCAAAAACCCAATGAGGTACTTTCACATTGATATGTCAGATATGAACATAGGGTCTGGAGCTCTAAAATGCTTTATAAAATGTCTTTATGAACTTTTGATTCACCTTTTCAGGAGACAAGTTCAGACCCCTTCGAGGCCTTCAAGATCCCTAAGCAGCAGTATAACACGTGTTGTAAGACGGGGTCAGTAGCTTATACCAACCCCCTTCCCTTTTCCCCCCCATTTGCTTTCTCCTTCCATCTGTCTCATTTCGATAAACAATTGAACTTGTGTTTTTTATGATAATACTCGTTGAATCACTAACAGGATCAGAAAGCCCAGGAGTCGATGCAAATGGAAATTCTTTTGATTTCACTACAAAGCTGCTGCATCTAGCATGGCACCCAAGTGAAAACTCGATTGCCTGTGCTGCTGCGAACAGCTTGTACATGTACTATGCATAAAAGATGGAATGAGGAGAAACTTATTTGCTTGTTTAACTTTTTTGGGTTGCTGTCAGAGAAGATTTCTTTTCCATTCCCACCAACCAGTTAGGTGGAGGCTACATCGATTCCTCACATTTTAAATGTCCCTTCAATCTGTAACACATGCTAATATGATATCAAGGTCCCAAAGATGTGGCTGTCACAGAATCCGCAAGGAAGCTACTTGTTTTTATTCCTGGGTGGGCAGCTAGATTCTCCTTTTTCTTACACACACACAACCCCTCCCCCCCCCCCCCCAACCTTAAAAATTTCCTTTCCTTTTTCTTTTTCTTGCTTTATCTTCTAAAAATAGAAGATTGCGGTTTATGTTCTAAAATGTGTTGGGTTGAAGTCAGAAGAAAATGTGATTGTAGCTCTTCTACAACAAAAACTAAAAAGGATGTTCAATATTTGCCACTTAGGTCTCTTTAAGGTAAAAATTGTAGTTTTTTACGCAAAATCTTGGTGGGAAGGAGCTGTTGAAAACTTGCAGTGCATTTTTTTTTATTGATTCTTTGTCATGTTTGAAACTTCATCCTTTTAGTTCTAAGATAAAATTGTAGATTTTTTCTTTCTTTCTTTTCTTTTATTTCTTTGGGTTATTGATTCTTTATCTTTAGGATTACCATCAAAATTTCTGACTTGAAATTGCCAAATTTTTAATGTTACGTAGTGAGGAGGTTGTTCAGTTTCTGCCACTAGTTTTGCCTTATATTGTAGTTTTCTTTTTCCCTTTTTTTTTAATCCTTTTAGTTTTGTTCTTATGACTTGATAGATCAAATAAATGATTGCTTTTCATTAATCTTAAGTGTTAAATGACTTGGATTTGGATTTTGTATTTTCTTGATGTAGCAAATCATGTCATGTCAAGTTTCATATAAATTAGAAGGTTGTAATCCTATTAATTATATTTATATATATACGCACACATTACATATTACATACAAAAAATTGTTTAATTTATTTTAATTTCTTCCTGAGAATGAGATCTATTAATGGCTCAATACTTATGGCCGTTTGGTATGTATTATCGATTTTGATGTCGTATCCGCATTAAATTAGATAAAATTTAAATCCGCATAAATTTTTAAATTTTTAATTGCATTATTGTCCTTGAATTTATTTGATTTAGTGCCATGATTTTTTCAAAATTTTTTATTATGAAAAATATTTAAATATATGTAGAACTCTGAATTCATAAATCTATTAAAATTCCATGAATGCTTCTGTGATGATTAATATTGCCTGAAAACAAATTCGTCTTTAATTGCTTATTAACATGTAATCTTTATGCTATGATTTAAGCGATTGAACTTTCACATACCGTTACTAAATTTTATATCAAAAAATAAAATAAAACCAATCAACCATAAAAGTTATAAAATTATAGAATATTAATAAAAATACATGACAATTGAGAACAACTTTTCCTTCTGATTGGAAAAGGATATTAATTAGATATGGGATAAAAAAAATTCTAAATAATAAAATTAAATTGCATCTAAATAATTTATTACAACGCTGAAATCTATTTTGATAATTTAGATTGACATTTTAATAATTCAATTAGTAAAAAATTTTCAATTATTTTCTCATATAATAATAATTAGATCCAGCCTATAATGAAAACAACAATAAAAATATACATATGTACATAGACAAACTAATATAAATTGTAAGATAAAATTTTATACAAAAATTTGCAATCGCCAAATGCAAGCAACAATTTTTTTTTTTTTTTGCTTATTTTCTTGGTCAACTATTTTTTTATAAGCTTTCAATTCATCATTATTATTGTTAATTTTGTGATCACTAGTCGCCCAATATCGCCATCTACAAGCCCTCCACTCCACATCGATTCTCAACTTTGCGCTGTGCTGTGTTGAAATGACAAAATAAAAGGGAAGGTTTGGGCTACTTGACGTTGCTTTCAGGGCCTCCCGAAATTACTGGGTGGCTGGCAGGCTTTCTATTTGGTATTTTCAGAATTCAGTAGCAACATTTTATTACCAGCTTATCAACCTATAATCCCATCTAATGATGCATCATTTGAAGTGTTGATTTTGAGAAGGCAGTTCTCTTCAATAATGTTTTAACTTTATTACACAACAAGTGATCGTACTATACAATCTGAAAGTAGCCAAGCTCTAGTGAAAATGCATGATCCTTCTTTTTTAACTTTCTATATTTCCTCGTCTCATTAAACCAAACTCCATTATGAAGAAATTGGCTTTATCTATCAGGTACTTTTTCAAGCTCAAAGCCTAAAATTCCTATTTCTTCGAACACTGAACTTGTACACACTACTCTCTTCAGGCTGTTAATTAAAGCACCTTACGCTTTTTACAGAGTTTGTAAGGGCATCATTATATTCATTGACATCATTGAGGAGTCCAGATTGATAAAAACAATTTCAATCTTTGACAAAATTGTAAGAAAATCAATCCACTTTTGACCAACTAATTTTACCACGTGAATAGATAACAGGCATTATAAACCATAGCCATGTCAAGAAACAAAATTCTTTGATGATTTCAAGCTCAATTGGCAAGGAGCTAGGTACTGGATACAAATGTCCTTGAAATTCGGTTAAAAAAAAGAGAGGGTAAAGTATCTAATATTACAAAATCAAAATAGGAAGACTTGGAAAAAGGCCACGCAAAGTTTGAGAAGTTCAAAATTGCTCAAATTGCAAACATTACCACAACCAGTCAATAGCCAATCTGCACTAGACAATCAATAAAGATATTTGATTAACAAAACAAATATGCAGGTCCAAATTAAGACAGTTGAATATAACAGGCAAAAATATGGGCAACTTATTCATGGATCAACCATAAACTACAGCAACAAAAACATTTAGGATTTAGCAATTAGAAGATACTTCATGAACTCTACTGCAAACTTCAAAATTCAAAACCATTTGAGCTTACCACATATCCTTGTTTGTCAAATGCAGATTCTAAGATATAAAAAAATCAGGATGAAAAATTACTACTGCTGAAGTTGGAAATTAGAAAAACTGATACCTTTTAAGGTTGAGCATCAATCTCTTTATCTTCAACATCATTTGCAGCTCCGGTTGTCTCTACATTCTCAGTGTCCTCACCAGGGGGTTGAACCTGCTCCTCCTCAGGCAAAGGCTCCTCCACATAATCATTCTCAAACGCATCAGCAGGAACCTCATAAATTCTCACTTGTGGCTTGGATGGGTCTTTCACCAACACATATTTGCCCTCGTTCAACTTCATACACAAGTCAACTATACTCTTCACAATCCCCCACATGTTGGAAGTATTCAAATTAATCTGGGCAGCAAAATCTTTAGGTTTGTATCCAAGAACAGCTAATATCACATGGTTATAATGATCCCTTGGATGAACCCTCGAAACAAAGCCCAATTTCATCAAATCTGCACTTGCCAAAAGAGCTTGAGCAGTCCATTTGGCTAATTTGTTGGCGTTGTTCTTCAATTCGGTGGCTAAAACTGCACCTCGTTGAGTTTCCAACTTCTGCCTCCAATCAACCCCTGAATATTTAGGATCAAACTCATTAAGAGCGTTCAGTGTCAAAAATGACCTATGTTGGTTAACCTCCACAACACTCTGCACCTCACACCGAGCAACAAGATACATATCATCAGCAAGCTTCCACCGCCTATACCTATAAGCAACAGAAGCAACTTCCTCTCCTTCAGTTGCAAATGGATTTGGCTCGTCGAAAGCAACCTTATTCCCATCCCTAATCAAGACCTGCTGCGAAAAGTTTTGATTAATATAAGCTGCTTCAACACTCAATGAATAAGCGGAGTTCATATCATCCTTGACCTCAGGCAATGGCTCATGTGAGGTCTCGTGAACTGCGAGCAAATCAAGCTGCGAACCATCTCTCTTATCAAAGAACAGCTTGTTTCCAACCCTCTGAATCACAATATCCCATGAATACACCGACCTCGGTGCACACATTAAGGTAGCGAGAATAGCATCTGTAGCAAATACTGTAGCCTTATCCTCATTTGCAAGCCTCCGTATCACTGGATCATCAGTAGTGGTGACTTTGAAAAAGTTTCGATTTTTGAATCTCTCCAAACGACGTTCGTTTTTGGGGGTGATTCTATCATACGATCGATCGTAAAACTCAAGGCCGCCACAGAGAAGTAAATCTTCTGGCTCAGTGACAGTAAATGAGAGCTTCGAAAATGTTGAGAAAGGGATCTGATCCAGCATGTTCCACTCTGGCTGGATATCCACGGATGACTTGAAAGCCGCCGCCTCGCGACGGGGTTGATTCTGGTTCGAACGATTGAGGTTATAAAGCCGATCACGGCGAGCACGTTCCTTCTCCGCCTCGCGTTTGCGAGCTTCCACCTCTTCATCACGACGCTGCGGTAGCTGAGGACGGTGTTGGTTAAACCGCCACTTAGGGCCAAATTTAGGCCGTGGAGGAGGCTTTCCATCAACAAGGTGGAAGGTTGACTCATCGTCAGCGGCGGCACCTGCTGCAGGGAAAGAATCATCGGCAGTGAAGTCAAAAACCGAATCAGAAGGGTTTTTTGGATTGGGGCGATTAGAATTAGGATTATTGACGTTACGAGTCCAGTCGGCGATCCTACCGAGTTTTTCAGATCGGGAGAAAGGGGCAAAAGGTATATGGAGAGGGAGAGTGGAGGTGGTGGTGGCTGTTGTGGCGTCCGGTGGACCCCAACCGTCCGGATTGAAAGGGACGGCGCCTACTTCGAATCCGCCAACCATCGTTTACAAAGATAGGGAGCGGTGAAGGCACAGCTGAAAATGGTATCTAAGAGTGGGATTTAGACAAGTGAATGGGCAAAAACCCTAGCGACTATTTTCCTTTCTTGGTGTAAATCACTTTAATTATTTTTTTAGAGAAAATACTAAAAATTAATAAAGATTTCTTATAATAAATATATTTGATATTTATATGAAAAAGAAAAACCACCATTATAAAAAAAAAAGATAAATTTTAAATTTTTCTAGAATGATATTTTATTATCTAATGTTCCCTTTCTAAAACACATTTTTTATCTTGTATTTATTAAAAATTTAATTATTTTTATTAAAAATATAAATTTATATGTAATTTTTATTATATTTTTTAATATAAGATATTTTTCATAAAATAATATTAAATATGAATATTATAAAAATTTAATATATTAATTTATAAAAATAATAAGTGAGTTATAATTTATGACAAATGAAAAAAAAAGATGTGTCTATCAATTTAAGATAAAAGAAACAACAATAATTATAATAATAATAATAATAATAATAATATTTCTTAATAAAAATATATTAATTGATATTTTTCATACCAACAACATTTTGGAAATAACTTTTGATTTTGTTGTAAAAAAAAAAACCTTTATATAAAGACACATAAAGGCCCAACAGCAATCAACCCTAGTAAGCCCAATTACAAAAAGGCCGATGAGATCCACTATTTTCCAATTCGGTTGGATAACTTCACTAGAAAAAAGGCCGAAACAAAATGAGGTTCAGTGTTTTGTGGTCTTATAATTTTTTTTTTGGATTCATAATCAATTAATATTTATTCCAAACCCTAACGAATAAAAACCCAAAAACCATGACGAAACAAAGAATTTATCCAAGAACTGAAGCAAAGGATTAAATTAGACGGCGGAGAATAAGTCATAGCCCCTCGTTTCTTGGCATTGATTATTAACAGAAAAATTTTCCAATGTCTTCAGTTTTATAAAGGTTTTAGCTTCTCAATCTTTCTGCTTATACTATATTATATATATTTCTCTGTATAATCCTCTACTGTTTAATCTTTACATTGCACATATAGAAATTAAAATAATTTCAGAAAACTAACCGCCCAGGAAGACCTAACTTTGATTTTAAAATAATCAGATTCAAGAAATGCTGGCAAATCCATTTCTTGAATCATATTGTTTAATTATTTCACGGTTCTTCTAAATCTGTTCCCTATCGATTAAACTCTTTTTATTTAAAAAAAATTGTTTATATATATTTTGTTTTTCAAGAAAGTTCTGAATTTTTATGTTTTATATTTATGCACATTAATTATTATTATTATTATTATACATGCAAATATTTGGTTCCTAAAACTAAGCACTTCAAATATTCGGGTTCGGTGTTCCAGAATGATGGCCGTATAGATGAAGATGTGGCTCACAGAATACAGGTAGAGTGGTTGAAGTGGAAGGGTGCGACTGGGGTTCTATGTGATAAGAAAATACCTCTGAAAGTGAAAGGTAAATTCTATAGGACGGTTGTTAGACCTGCGATGCTCTATGGTAGTGAGTGTTGGGCACCAACGGGACAACAATTGCATAAGATGAGTGTGGCAGAAATGAGGATGCTAAGATGGATGTGTGGACATACCAGACTGGACAAAATTAAGAATGTTCATATTCGACAAAAAGTCCAAGTAGCGGACGTCGGAGATAAGGTGAGGGAAGGAAGACTTAAATGGTATGGGCATGTTTTAAGAAGACCTCCTAATGCTGCGGTTCGTAAGTGTGAGAATTTGTTGATTGAGGGGGCTAGAGGTCGTGGCAGACCTAGAAATGTGTGGAAGGAGGTGATAGCAAGAGACTTACGTGCCTTAGATCTTGATGCGAATTTGATTAATGACAGACTTGAATGGAGACGTAAAATCCGTGTCTTGGAAGAGGCCTAAGGCTGGAGTATCTTTTTTGGTGTCTTTTGAGCTTATTTTGTTGAGAATCCATACAGTCGACCCCAACTTGTTTGGGATTAAGGCTTAGTTGTTGTTGTTGTTGTTTGTATACATGCAAATGCAATAAACCCATATTGATAGATTTCGATAAACTTTCATCCCCCCTGTAGGAAAATTAGAAAGCCACGGCATCAAAGCTGCCTCAGCTGCAATCTAAGCTAAGTTCAGCATGCCAAGCATGGAAGTGCTTTCTACAGGCAGTTGTTGGAGGAAAGCAGCTTTTCTACACTCGTCTTGCCAGGTTTTTTTTTTCTCTTGGAAATATTAATCGAGAGAGATGAATATAGAGAATGCAGGGCTGGTTGCTCTGTTTGTTGTGGGGTGTTTTGATTGGTTTTGTGGTGGTGAAATCATTGGAAGAGGCTTTGCATTTACTGGTTACCATGTTTAGTTAATTAATTTCAATTAACTGCTTCAAATTTATTAATTTTAGGGCTAATTAATTAGCTTAGAAACATTGATTAATATAAGAATCATATCATAATCTTTTTGATGATTCTATTCATCAACTGTGTTGAGTTCACATGCGGAAATTTTTCTTTTTTTTTTTTGGTTCTTGAAATGAAAACTGATGAGTGATGAGTCAGCAAACACTACAAAGCATAAATTCTTTTCCCCTTCCCCGTGGCTTCTTCCATTGATGGAATCTTCTAATTTTGTTCTTATTATATTACTGTTCAGGGCGTATTATTTACTAGGAAACTATCTAATAATTTCCTTCATCTAGATCTAATCAAAACTAAACTTTGCTTCAAGTTAATGGTACTTATATGTTACACGTTGCATTGTCAATTTTCTCAATAATTTTATTTTTTCTAAAATATTTTTAGTTGCCTCACAATCACAAATTGGTTGAATTCATTCAATTTAAAAAAAAAAAAAAGCTAAACAATTTTTTTTATATTCTTGAAAATGTTGTATAACCGAACTGATAAATATTGTAATTCAATATCCAATTTAGTTAAAATCAATAATAAGTGGATAGATAAAACTGATTAAAAGAAATTTGAGTTTTGATACGACAGATAATTAAATACGAGTTTTATTGATTTAGAAAAAAAATTGAATTTCTGACTTGTGACATTTAATTATAATGGAAGCAAAATGAGACTTATAGCTATAGGGTTGAAATATGGAAATGGAAAGTAAAGATATTTGAGGGTTGAAAATGATTGCATTGAGAAGTGGTTGATGTCATATTCAATATCACAGCATGAAGAAAAGAATAGCATCCTTTTTTATTATTCTTCTTCTCAATATTCAACTCTTACCAGAAAAAAATCAACTCTAAGCCTAATTGAATTTTTGGCACATATATGAACATTCAATATTCTGATTTTGGTGCTTTAAATTAGAGTATTTGATTCTGACATTTGTACACTTGAGCATTTAAGTATTTGGGTAGCCTATCTTTATTATTAATGTGTTAGAGATAAGAGTTGTGAACTTCTTTCCTTCTTTTATAAAGTCATAGCTGATGGCTTTGCCCTTAATTTTAGCATGAATAGAAAATAATAAATAGCGATCAACCTTCCAATGAAAATATTTCATTTTTAATAATCCATCTGTTCTACGTTAATTATTATTTTAAGAATAATTATATATATTAAAATAATTATTAATTATTATAAATTTTATAAAAATTTATAGTATTTTATTTAATTATTCCTTTCAACTATTATATTCTCTTTATTAATTATTAATTTTATTTCATAAAATAAATTTAAAATTTTATGATTAATATTATTTTAAATTTATAAAAATAATAATTAAAAAAATAAAAAAATTCGTATATAATAATTAAAGTAAGACCGATGGAGTACTTTGCATTTTAATATATAGTTTACTAAATTTATTAGATTATATGTTAACAGTAGTGGAAGCACAACTTTAATAAAGGAAGGGAGAAAGGAGGAGGTAAAGTTTAAAAAAAAAATTACACATAAATTTATATTTAATTTTATTTTTATATTAAAAAATAATATACATAATTAATATTAATGTTTATATTTAATTCTGTTTTTATATTAAATAATTAAATATTAAAATTTTTATTATTTTTATTTTAATATTAAAATTTTATTTTAAAAAATTACAAACAAAATTATACAATATATATTATTTCTTAACTAATATTTTTATATTTTAAGATATTTTAAAAAAAAGTGTTTAAACTAACTATTTTTAAATAAATTTATTTGATATAATATATTTTACAAAATAATTAAACTAATCACAAAACTATAAACTCAATTCATAATTAAATTGTAAAATAATTAACTTAATCATAAAATCTTAAATTATTAATTCATATCATAATCAAATTTCAAAATAATTTACCTACTCATCAAAACTCCAAATTTTACTTCATAATTAAATTTTAAAATAATTAATCTAATTATCAAAATAATAAACTAAAACATATAAATTAAGCTTTAAATTAAACAATAATTATAAATAATTAGAATACTCAATAAAATTATAAAAATAATAAATTAAAAACTAATTTTAAAATTTTAAAGTAATTAAAATACATATATATATATATATATATATATATATTGGAACCAATGGGGTCAAATGAACCCCCCCCCCCCCCCCCCCCCCCCCCCGGCATGTTAAAGAATAATAAATATTTTGATTTTTATTTAAATGCATTTTATTTTCATTAAAAATATTAATAGTTTGGATGACATAGCATATATATATATATATATAAAGTACCCTCTAAGAATTATGTCTCTAAAATTAAAAAAGTTTTGAAGAGAATAAAAATTGATAAAATTGATGTGTTGACATATTATGATGCATGTTGCGAAAATAAAAATAATAAAATTGATGTGTTGGCATATTATGATGGATAAAATCCACATTAAGTGTATTTAAAAAAAGTAAAAGTAACGTCTATTGAGGATAAAATAAGAGAGCATAGACTGAAATAATTTAATCATGCGAAATAAAAGTCTAGTGATGCACTAATCAGAAAAACTGAATAAATTAAAATAAATATAGCTAAGAGAAATAGGGGTAAACCTAAACTAATTTGGATAAAAGTAGTAGATAATGATCTTACGGTTTTATATTTATTGAAAGATGCACCCCTAAAGCTTTACTGTGCTGGGTTGAGTAAAAAAATTATTGTGATTAATTTGCAATGTATATAGTTTTCTTATCAATTATTTTTAAAAAAATAATAATGCAACAAATTTCAATAAAAATAAAATACATCTTAAAAAATTTAGAATATTTATTATTATTTAACATATGCTCTCAAGGCAATTTTGAAATATATTTTAAATATGCATTTGAACTATAAATTTATATAATTTATTATAAATAAATACGTATAATTTATATTTTTTTTATTATAAATAAACCATTACTAATTAACTTATTTTTTTTCATATATAAAAAGAGAACATTATAATTTAAATTATCTATTTTATATTTCAAGAAACAAAGACATTCATCATCAGAATTTAAATTATCCACTTTATGTTTTATGTGTTAAATTATATATTTTATATAAAAATAGAACATCAATAATGCAATGGTTTATAATGATTTGTAAACAAATTAGTGTTAATAATAATAATAATAATGCCTTATAATGGCTCTTATTGGTTGTATTATATAGAAGGGAAGAGAATAGAAGCGAAGAATCAGGCGAGAGATTGGGGGGAGAAACAAATGAGGCAATGAGGCATTGCCATTTGAAGAATGTTGCACGCTTCTTAGACATAAACACCGTCTTTCTTTGTTTTGGGCCTCCACAACCGCCACTACCACCGCCCACCGCCACCATCACCACCACCGCCCTTCTCTTCATAAGTTTTGGGACCCGCTAATAATTGTCCCCACCACCACAATATCTATTTCACTTTGACCCACCACCTTCAGGCTGAAATCCATTTGCCTATCAAGCTCTCATTAGTTAATTGCCTCTCGTGATCCTTGATATAATCATCACCGTTTATTATAATAAATTTCCTAATTTTTTCAATTATTAATACATATATATACTAAATAATGTTAAAACAGTATAAAATAATACTTACAAAATTAAGAATTTTAATTTTAATTTTATTAGTTAATAAATTATTCATTCGTTATACCGATATATAATCTACCAGTAAATATAAATTATCTAGACAATATAAAGTCGATTCCCTTCCTCTCAAAATTATAATACTAAAAAAAAATAAAAATCTTCATTGCCCATTATAATAAATTCATTATATCAATGCTATTTTCTTTTTTAATTCTGCCGACGCAATGAGCAATTATCATACCACATAATTAATTACCTATCACAAAACAATGCTAGAATAATTAATTTATTCCATAATAAATAATAAAATTAAAAATTTATTTAGACGAGTGATTAAAAATTATTTTAATATTTAAATTTTTAATAATTAATAGAGTGTTTAATACAATTATAATTAGAAATGACAATTTAAATTTAGAAATCAATGTACAAATTAAAAATAAAATATTTAAAGTTGAAGTGGCTATTAAACATATTAATAAATAATAAAAAACTTTTTTTATATTAAAAATGTAATAAAATTATGTAACATTTTTTTTTACCAAAAATTAGAAATTGAGAAGACTAAATTATGTAACATATATTAGTGGTGTAACTTTAAATAAATAATTTTGCATAAACTAAATCTTATAATACATGTAAATAAAAAAAAAGTTATGAAATATATACCTATTCCAGACATTAATATGTGAATTATATAAACATAAATTTTAATTTGATAATTTTTGACAGATGCATAAAATTGATTCAAATATATGTCAGACTTCAGCTCAGTTCATGAACGAATGCAATTCTTTTAGTTGTTCACCCTCCAAGTTCTTAAATCCATCATAGAGGTGCTGCCACGTATCGCAGGTCACGTAGTTGCCTCGTTGCTGACCGTAAATGAACAAGAATAATGACTTAGGCGCACTTCCCCCTTTTATCGCGTGTTTGAACAAATGGATGGTTATGATTAGAGCACTGAGAAAATGAACGGTCTTGATTTTGCTAGTAGAATCTAAATGATGCTCTTTATTTGGGGCTTTTGCTTTATTTGTACGCAGGGTTCTGTCTCCTTTGTCGCTTTGGCTCATTAGTTATGTTGGCAATGGCATGCCTCAATTACTTAAATTGCTTTAATAGTAATATTTGTCATTTTGAATGTTATTATTAGATGTGAAATTAATAATTATTATTCCACTTTTTTTTCACATAAAAAATTCTTTAAAAAGACAATATGATGAAGGTTTAATTTTACTTAAATAAAACAAATCACTTAATTATTAGACCACTATTAATAATTTTTTATAAATGATTCAATAACACTTTAAAAAAATTAATTATTTAAATTATATTATTTTCATTTCATAATAATAAAAATATTTGTTTATTTATCATAAAATATAATTTTATTTTTTATTTAATTTATAATTACATAATAGATTAACTATTATATTTCTATTTAATATTTTATAAAAAATAATATTTTTATTTAATTATTTTTATTTTTTAATTTATAATTATTTTTTATGTAATTAATAATTATTTTTATTTTTAAATTTTATAATAATAAATCCTTATTGAATATAAATAGTAGATAAAATAGATAACCTATAGTGAAAATTTTATCTATTAATTAAATAATTAAAATTTTTTAATATATATAAAATAAAAAATATCTTTATTATTTTAGGACAAAAAAATTATTTTTTTCATATTAAATATCAAGCTCAAATCTTACAAATTCAATTCTTAATTTTTTTTGTATTCTATACATGTATATATATATACTAATTCAGACAATATTTTTTATTAAAATGTAATGCAATTTATTTTTTTTTTATTTTTATGTGAAAACAGAAAACAACGTCTGTAAGCAACATTGAATATATAAAAATAAATAATCAGTGAATAATAGTAGTAGATAAGGTTGGGGTTACATTAATCACCTGGTGGAGAATGAAAAATATTCCCTCACCCGAATATTTAATAAATAATTAATTAATATTGGGTTTTGGCCGAAGTAACATAGCTTTGCCTTTTTGGCTTAAAAATGAAACAAAAAGGGCACTTAATGCCTAAGAAATTATCTTCAGTATAAGACAAATTAAGAAGAATGTGAACTTTAGCATTAATGTCTTCTTTGGATTCCTATGTACAGAAAATGAATCGGTTTTCATGTATTTTCAATTATTATTATATTAATACCATTATTATTATAGAACTACTAACTCTTTATATAAATATGTTCATCTATGATACAAATTTATATTCAAAAAACTATATATATTTTTTATAATATTTAAATATTAAATCCAGTGTTCTATTCAAATTTTATAAAATTACTGATTAATAATAATGTCTTTTAATTATTATATTCATTGTATTATCGTATATAAATATCTTTGATTGCTATATACAATTTAATTCTAATAAATAATATGTTTAACATCTGTAATTTTTTATTATAATAAATTTAACGAGAAAAATATTATAAAAAATAGACTAGACTATTTATTTATCTATTCAAAAAAATTGATATGGATCAAATAAGTATTTAACATAAAAATTTTGAAAAAAGACAAACACTTAATAAGGTTGTTATTTGTTACTAGTTATTTTATAAATAAAAGATTATCTTAAACATAATTGAGCTTAATGAAATAATTTTGGAGACCATGCCAATTGCCAAGGATAAAATATTCAGTTAAAAACTATACAATTAAAAACATGTCTAATTGTGGTTCTAACATCTCATTATAATTATGCTAAAAAAATCTTATCATAAGAATTATATCGTTGTTAATACTAATATATATTAATATAAACTGAGTTACTTTATATTATATGATTAAATACACGAAAATAGTTTAATGTTTAATTAGTCACCATATTTATTTTCTCTCTCTCTTTCCCTCTCCCTATTTGAAGATTGAAAGTCTTCACTTCAGTAGTCGCTCTCACGCATAAACAAAAAATGCACAGATCCTCTTCTGGAAGATTTTCAAGACCCCAAGCGTCTCTTCTCATGTCTTCTTCTTCTACACATCTCTAACTCAAACCCCGCCTGAAAAATATAAGAAATTAAAGATAAGAAAGGAAAAGAAATTGTTTTTTTTTTCTCAAGAAAATCCCAAATCATTATCTTTCTCTGTTTGCTCTGTTTCGTTTTCAAGAACATAGAAATTTGCTATTTATTCTGTTTCTTTCTTATGGAAACTCTCTGGTTTTGCTTTTGCAGTGTTGTCTTTCACGAAAACTCCCATGACTGAGTCTGAAAATAAATTCCAGTCTTTTTTGTCGTCTATTCAGCTATCGGTTCCCTTCTTCATTTTGCTGCATCACAGTTTACAAGGAAATAACCTGTCAAGTTTTGAAACACCTCAAAATTGTCAAAACCGAGTTCACACCACCAAGTTGCAAAATCAAAATCCATGTTTTTTTGTCTCCTCTAGCTTGGAACTCTCTGTCAAAAACCAGCTAATACATATCGCCTGTGGGAAATAACTTAATAAAGTTCAAGCCTTTTTCCTCCATTTCACTCTTGAAACCAACCCAGCCGATCACACCTCACCAATTCCTTTAAAATACCAGTAAAATTTTATCTTCTTGCCAGCACTGAAATTCACCCAATTCTGAAAAACCCGTCTTATTTTTTGTTTTTTGGTTCATTTTTGTTTCTGGTGAAAAGCAAAGAAACATGCAAGATCCATCAACGGCATTCCAGCCAATTAAACCTCACTTCCCAGAGCAAGAACAGCTAAAGTGTCCGCGGTGTGAATCTACCAACACCAAATTCTGCTACTACAACAACTATAATTTGTCTCAGCCTCGCCATTTTTGCAAGAATTGCAGAAGATATTGGACCAAAGGTGGTGCTTTAAGAAACATCCCAGTCGGTGGTGGCAGCCGCAAGAACACTAAACGCGCCTCTAATCCTAAAAGGTCGAACCCGGATCCAAACACTGACCAGGCTCGGCTCAATCGTCGTGCACCAGAAACATCATCCTCGTCAACATCAACATCAACAGCAATGGCAAAATCGACCTCACAATTGATGGGTAATGGAAATTCGGACTTGGGTGACCCGACCCGCATGTATGGTTTAGGAGCAGATCAAGAACGGAAGATACTGGACATGGGTGGGAGCTTTAGCTCGCTCTTGGCATCAAGTGGACAGTTTGGCAGTATTTTTGAAGGGTTGAATCCAAATGGGTCGGGTCTAAAGATGGTGCAAATGGGTGGATTTAGCGAGGACTTGAATTCAGGTTTGGATGCTGGTTCAGGTCAGAATCCAAGATTAGATATACAAGGTAGTAATAGTAACGACGGCGGAGGCGGAAGCGGCAGTGGTGGTGGTGGTGGTGATAACTATTTACAAAGTGGTGACTGGGGAAACAGTAATGGGTGGCCTGATCTTGCCATTTACACTCCAGGTTCTAGTTTCCAATAGGGAGAAAACAAAAATGAATTATTTTGGTTAATATTTTTCTTTTTTATCTTTCTCTATTTAATTGATGATGGAGTTGAATGTTGAGCACCCAACGCTATAGGATAATATATATATATATATATTTTTTTCTAATTTTAATTTTTGATGTTGTGGATTTTTAATTTAAATATGCTTCACATATGAAGAAAAAGAAAAAAACAATTATTAGAAAATGTTTTTTTAATTTTTGGTGTGGAGGGATATAAGAGTTTTGTTAGTATTATTATTATAAACCCATCATCATCATCATTATTATTTATTATCTTTTAGAGATAATGGAAGAATGTGTTATTGAATGGCTTGCAACTTTGTTGGTTTTTTTGCTTAAATTTTTAATTTTTAATATATTTATTCTGTTTATATATAATTATCATTTTAAAGTAAAATTTTATTTATAAATAATAATAATTATTTTATAAAAATAAAAATTATTTTATATCTTTATTTTAAAATTATTTTTGTATAAATATTAAAAATTTATTGTGAATAAAATGAATAATAAATTAAGAAAATTATAGTTTATTAAAATAATTATGTAAAGTAGATTATTAAATAAAAATTTTAAATTTTATATAAAATTTTTAAAATAATAATTATTTATAAATGAGGAAATATATTTTTTAAAGTCAGAGATTAGAGTCTAAAATGTCTAATGCCAATAAGAAATGCTTTGCTTTGGTGGTATGATTAAAAACTTGGCTTATGAAAAAAGTGATTTTATGTTGGATGTATGCTTATATTAAAAATTTTGAATTATATTTGGATGCATATAATATTTTTTACAATATTATCATATAAAAAATTTATATAATTAATTTAATTGAAATTAAAATTTTATTAAATTAAATTAAATTTAATATTATTATATATATATATAAATTAAATTTAAATTTATTATTCAATATAACATATATTTATTATTAAATTATGTGTTGATGTATACATAATCTGCAATAAGTTAGGTTGTATTTTGATATTTATTTATGTAATATGATTTTTCTAAAAATAGACTAATAAAATAATAGGCCTAATGGCATCCATAATTGTAGTGGAGTTGACACTCTTTATTGTTGCTTATGAGGAAAGATGATTTTATTTTGATGGGATAAATAAAAATTAGAAGGAAAAAAAAAAGATATGGGAAATCCAAAGTCCATACTACTCAGTTATGTTAGTTTCAAGTTTGTCTCACAAGGACTAGACAAACTTCAACTTTCCTTCTTCTTGGATATCATTTCTTATTCTTATTATTATTACTATTATATATAATATTTCTCTTATTATTATTTATTGTTTTCTTTGCTCCTTGTCAGAATTCCTGTTTTTGTTTTCTTTTATATTTTTCTTGTTGACCGGACTCTCCCCCTTTCCCAATTCCCTTTCTTTCATTTTCCTAGTTTTGATCTAGTTTATTAATTTGTAATACTACTTCACATATTTATTTATCCTTGGCCTAAAGCTAAATTCCTTTATTTTTCACACGCACACACACACACATATATATATATATATATATATATATTTTTTACGAAGTGTGATTTCTATTTTGATAAAGTTTGAAGAACAGAAATAGGTTTAAATTAACATCTAAAACAGTAGTTCATAATCATTTTATAATTTTGCATAATAGCTAATTACCGCTTAAAGTAAAAAAAAATATATAACTGATTTTAATTAACTTAAAATTAAAATATAATTATTCAAATTTTAAGATAAAATATTTTTTTTTATTCTTGTTGATCTCACGCTTTTCCCCATTTTCTTTTTTTCTTTTTCCTTGTTTGGACCTATAGTTTACTAATCGGTAATTAATTTTATGTCATTGATATTAAGTATGGTTGTTCATGCAATAGTGACCTTTGAATTCAACTTGTTCATGCACACACACAAACCCTAGAAATATTGTAAATTTTTCTAAGTGTTGAAATCTTAATTTGGCAAGATTTCCTAAAACACCAATAGAGTTGCAGGTCCATATTCAATTCAACTCAACAAAGCCTTAATTTTAAGTTAATTGGGTCGGTTATATAAATTTTTCTTTTTCACTCAAAATAATTTAGGGTTATCTCTTTTAATAAATGTAACATAATAAGATCATTTTGAACCACTTTTGACCAAGTCAGTTTAGACCTACATCTGCCTCTCTTAGCTATATCTACTCTAACTTGTTCGATTTTTCTAACCGGCGCATCGCTAGGTCTTCATTTCACATTGTCAAACCATCTCAATCTATGCTCTCTTATTTTATCCTCAATAGGTGTTACCCTCACTTTTTCTCTAATACACTCATTGCGGATTCTATCCATCCTAGTATGACCACATATTTATCTTATCATTCTCATTTTCGCAATATGCATTTTACTCATGTGTTATTCTTTTACTGTCCAACACTCACTACCATACATTATCGCAGGTCGTGTTGCAGTGCGGTAAAACTTTCTTTTTAATTTAATTGACACCTTTTGATCACATAAAAGTCCTGTAGCACTCATCCACTTCATCCAACCAGCTTTAATCTTATGATTTACATCTTCTTCACAATCCCCATCTTCTTGAAGAATAGAGCCAAGATATTTAAAATAAGTACTATGAGGTACTGCTATTCCGTCTAAAATAATTTTATCTCTTTCTCTATTCTCGCTATTAAATCTACAATACATATACTCAGTCTTAGTTCTACTTAGCGTAAAATCTTACCATAAACAGTGTTTCACAACTCTCTCTCATAATTTTATAGTGTGGCTCATAAGCTTTATACCTCTATAATTTGAACAATTCTGAATATCTGATACGGTCCCCGGTTTGAGAACGAGTTATGGGTCTATGGGATATAGGCTTAGGTTGGGAATGGAAGGAAGAGGAAGGTTTTATCTTCTTCCTACCTATGTTTAACATACTTGGAGAGAATCTGAAATCTCTTGAGACTAAAGTGCTCAAAAACTGTTTTGGAATTTCAAGATGATTCTTTTATTTGAATTTACTGCATATTTATACAAGATTGCAGTGGACAACTTTAGGAAACATAAAGACATAAATAGGAAATGAAAAATCATCTCCTAAGAATGCTAAACAGAAAACTGCTAAGGAAATAAAAATCATAGTTGCATAACTTGTGGAGAAATCTCCTCCTAAAAAATGCTAAACAGAAACCACAAGAAAAATAGCAAAAATAACTGCATGATTTGTGGGTCAATCTTTGGACTTTCGGTTCAGACCATGTGTGAACCTTTTGTAGACCTGAAGTGGTTTATCATGTGGCTTACTAACATTACTCCCCTCCTCTGTAATGCACTTGTCCTCAAGTGCAAAATCTGGATACTGGTTGTGGAAGTCCTTTGCATTTTCCCATGACGCATCAGCAGGTGACATATTGTTCCAATGGACCAGAATTTCCAACTGACCAGATTTGATTCGATGATCTAGAATGGCTAGAGGTTGCTGAATAGATGATTCCAGTAAGGGCAACTCAGAATGATAAGAATCTTGCCCTTCATGATATGGTTTCAAACGAGAAACATGAAAAACAGGATGGATTTTGGAATTGGTGGGTAGAGCCAATTTATAAGCCATGGTTCCAATCTTTTCAGAGACTAAGAAAGGACCATAAAACTTAGCTGAAAGTTTTTTATTGCGCCTGTGAGAAACGGACCCTTGACGGTATGGTTGTAGGCGAAGTAAAACTTGATCACCAACCTGAAATTCCAGACTGCGGTGGAGTTTATCATAGCTGGTTTTCATTTTCTGCTGAGATTGGAGAAGATTGCTGCGAAGTTTCTTTAAAACCTCATCCCTAGATTGTAGTTCCTTATCGACAGCCTCAAGAGGTGAACTATCAGGACAATATGACAGCAATCTTGGTGGAGGTCTACCATAAATTACTTCAAAAGGAGTTGTCTTGAGGGAAGAATGGAAACTGGTGTTGTAACAATATTCTGCCCAGGAGAGCCAATTTATCCATTTAGCAGGCTGCTCACTTGTGAAACACCGCAAATACATCTCAATTGTACGGTTAACTACCTCCGTTTGACCATCGGATTGTGGATGGTAAGCTGAACTGAAAGACAACTAAGTACCACACAAACGAAACAATTCTTTCCAAAAAGAACTCGTGAAAGTAGCATCACGATCACTGACCATAGTTTCAGGCAACCCATGTAATTTAAAATTTTGGTCAAAGAAAGAACGAGCAACACTTACAGCTGTATATGGGTGAGAAAGTGGAATAAAGTGGTTGTATTTCAAAAATCTGTCAACCACTACCAATAAGACACTCTTCCCCTTGGAAATAGGCAGCCCTTCCACAAAATCTAAAGAAACATCAGACCATATTTGTGTGGGAGTAGAAAGAGGCTGAAGAAGACCAGCTGGCTGTAAAGTTTCAGTTTTGTGGCGTTGACAGATACCATAAGCTCGGACAAAATCTTGAACATAAGACTTTATTCCTGGCCAATAGAAGTCACGTGTGATTCTATATAGGGTCTTTTAGTAACCTTCATGACCTTGATTATGCAAGGCATCCACCACGAGTTGGATGGAAGGCGAGTCTTTAGGTAAAAAAATTCTATTTTTGTAGAGAAGAAGACCTCGCATGAAGCTCCAATGAGGAGGTGCAGAAGAATTTTTAATTTGAGAAACCAGCTGCTGGACCTCACTTGATGCATCTTGTTCCCGTTGTATTTCCTCAAACAAACCAAGTTGTGGCATTGAAATTGCTAAGAGAACAGAAAGATCAGTATCCTTGCGGGAGAGGGCATCTGCGACTTGATTGTGTTTGCCTGCTTTATATTCCACAGTGAAAGAACAACCCAGGAGCTTACTAACCCAGTGCTGTTGATTCGAAGACAGAGACCTCTGCTCTAACAAGAATTTCAAACTATAGTGATCAGTCCGCACAATGAATTGCCGCCCCCATAAATAAGAATTCCAGTGCTTCACAGCCTTCACCAACCCAATAAGCTCCTTTTCATAAGCAGGAAGACTTCGGTGACGGACTGCCATGGGTCGACTGAAATAAGCCACCGGTTTGTTGAGTTGTAAAAGAACAGCCCCAATTCCTAAATCAGAAGCATCACACTCGATTATGAAGGGCTGATTGAAATCTGGAAGTGTGAGAACGGGTGTCGTCGTCATTGCTTTCTTTAATTCATCAAAGGCGATGATAGCTTCTTTGTTCCAATGAAAAGAATTCTTTCGTAACATTGCAGTGAGGGGTGCGGCAATTATACCGTAGTTGAGGACAAATTTACGGTAATAACCAGTAAGCCCTAAAAATCCTCTTAACCCCCGAATTGTTGTGGGCCTGGGCCAGTCCACTACTGCTGCAACTTTATCTTGGTCAACCTGTACACCTTGTGGAGTAATAACATGACCCAAATAAGCTACTCGGTTCTGGGCAAAAGAGCATTTGGACTTCTTGAGAAATAATTTGTTTCTGGATAATACTTGAAATACCAGACGCAGATGATAAAGATGCTCTGCCCAAGTACGACTAAAAACCAGAATATCGTCAAAGAAAACTAAAACAAATTTTTGCAAATAAGGTTGAAATACCTCATTCATCAATGCTTGAAAGGTTGAGGGAGCATTTGTGAGTCCGAACGGCATCACTAAGACTCGAAATGACCATGATGCGTACGGAAAGCTGTCTTCTCAATATCTGAAGCAGACATGCAGACTTGATGATAACCAGATAATAAATCCAATTTTGTAAAAAATTGGGCACCTCCTAACTCCTCCAACAATTCATCAATCACAGGAATGGGAAATTTATCCTTGATTGTCTTCAAATTTAAGTCCCGATAATCCACACATAGCCTCCACGTACCATCTGCTTTAGGCACTAGAATAACTGGTGAAGAGAATGGTGATCGGCTTGGTCTAATGATACCCTGCTGCAACATGGATGTACACTGCTTCTCAATTTCTTCTTTCTGACCATGAGGGTACCTATACGGACGTACCACCACTAGGCCTGCTCCTGGTTCCAAAAGAATTCGGTGGTCACATGCTCGATTGGGTGGAAGACCCGTTGGGGGTTTGAATAAAGAATTGAATTCAGCCAGCAACTTTTGTAATTGAATTTCAGTCTCTTGTGAGGCTTGAATGGCGTTAACTTCTAATGGAAATTCAGAATTAGGAGTGTGAATCCCCTGTAATTTTATTTGTTGGCCCTGAGTATAAAATGACATACACATAAAAGTGAAATCCCAAAGAATGGGTCCCAATATGCGTAGCCAATTAACTCCCAGTACTATATCAAAATCAGATAGAGGCAGAACAAACAAAGCAATAGATAAAGAGTAAGAGCCCAACTGGAGAAGGGATTTTTTACAAATACCTGGACTGCTGATGGTTTCCCTGTTGGCTACGTTAACCTTCAACCCATCTCTTTTATCAACAGGAGCGTTTAACTGATCCGCAACATTAACGGATACAAAACTGTGCGTACTTCCAGAATCTACGAGGATCAAAACCCGTCCACCCTGCCACATACCCTCCAAACGCATTGTTTGAGGGTTTCTGATTCCAGTAATAGCATTCAATGAGATTTCTGGATGGGCTTCTTCCTCCTGCACTTCTGAAATTGAATCTTCTATTCCTTCCTCCTCTACTAATTCAATCCAGAAAAGCTTCTTGCACTGATGGCCACGAACAAAAGCTTCATCACAATTGAAACAAAGGCCCTTCTTTCTTCGTTCCTCCATCTCTTCTCTGCTCAACTTCTTAACTGATCTGCTAAGCCGATCCTCCATAGCAGTTGGAGCTTTTTGGTTATCCCAAAAATTTGCAGAACGAGTAGACACCCTGCGCTCATACAATCTGGACATGCTCATTGCTGTCACCAAATCCTTAGGATGTTGGAGCTCTACTTCAACTGCGATTGCTTCTTGCAAGCCACTCAAATACAGCTGCACCTTCTGAAATTGCGTGAGAGTGCCAGCTCGAGACACCAAAACCTCAAACTTATTTTGGTAGTCTGCTACGGAACCAATTTGCTTGAGTTTGGCCAATTCACCCAATTTGTTGCTGCGTATGGGAGGGCCAAAACGAAGGTTGCACTGGTGAGAAAATTCCTCCCATGTTGGATCTGGAATATCTTCCAACATCTGCATGTACCACAATTGTGCCACTCCTTCTAAGTGATAAGAAGCTAGGCTGACCTTTTCTTCCTTCGGTGTTGATTGATGTCGGAAAAAATGACCATAACGACTCAACCAAATCAATGGATCTTCAAGGCCATTATAGCGAGGGAAGTCAAGTTTGGTGAATTTTGGTAAAATCGCATTTCCTCCCAAACTTTCAGAAACTGTTGTACCCGAAACCCCCTTCTCTTTGCGGGTTCGCAATTGACTTTCCCCACTTGAAGAGGACATCCCCTTCTTGGCAGATTCTAATTCCAGAGACATGGCATCCAACTTGGCGTGAAGCTGGTCCACCTTTTCATTTCGACTTTGGTTGGCTTTTTGCTCAGCTACAAACAGGTTAAGGAGTTTGGTAAGTTGTTCTTGAACTGTCTCCCCCATAATTATTGGCTCTGATACCAATTTGATACGGTCCCCGGTTTGAGAACGAGTTATGGGTCTATGGGATATAGGCTTAGGTTGGGAATGGAAGGAAGAGGAAGGTTTTATCTTCTTCCTACCTATGTTTAACAGACTTGGAGAGAATCTGAAATCTCTTGAGACTAAAGTGCTCAAAAACTGTTTTGGAATTTCAAGATGATTCTTTTATTTGAATTTACTGCATATTTATACAAGACCGCAGTGGACAACTTTAGGAAACATAAAAACATAAATAGGAAATGAAAAATCATCTCCTAAGAATGCTAAACAGAAAACTGCTAAGGAAATAAAAATCATAGTTGCATAACTTGTGGAGAAATCTCCTCCTAAAAAAAATGCTAAACAGAAACCACAAGAAAAATAGCAAAAATAACTGCATGATTTGTGGGTCAATCTTTGGACTTTCTGTTCAGACCATGGGTGAACCTTTTGTAGACCTGAAGTGGTTTATCCTGTGGCTTACTAACAATATCTCTTTTATTCTTAAAAATAGATATTAAATTACTTTGTCTTCATTCATTAGACATTTTCTTTGTACTTAAGATCTTATTGAACAAAGATGTCAATCACGCAACTCCTATATCTCCCAAATATTTTCAAACCTCAATAGGTATTCCATTTGGTCCACAGACTTTACCAATTTTTATCCTCTTCAAAGCATCTTTAACTTTCAAAAACCTAATCCGTCTAGTGTATTTCACACTTTTCTCTGGCCTAACGTCTAAACCTTCAATGTTATCACTATGGTTATCATTAAGAAGTTTCTCAAAATAGCTTCTCCATCGTTCCTTAATATCTTCTTCTTGAACCATAACCTTATTCTCTTTATCTTTAATGCACTTAACTTGGTTTAAATCACGACATTTCTTTTCCCTTATATTAGCCAACTTATAGATATCTTTTTTCCCTTCCTTTATTTCAAGTTTCTCATACAAATTCTCTAAAGATTGTGCTTTTGCTTGATTAACTGCCTTTTTAGCATCTTTTTTTGTTTGTTTATACTGCTCAAAAGCATTATTGTTATTACACTTGGGTAAACTCTTATACTATTCCCTTTTACTTCTTACCGCTTTTTACACTTTTTCATTCCACTACTAAGACTCCTTCGAGGGATGTCCACACTCTTTAGGTTTTCCAAGAATCTTTCTAGCTACTCTTTTAATTATTGTAGACATGCCTATCTATATATCATTTGATGACATACTCATATCTTTCTCCCACCCTCCAACTTTGCCCAAGTCATCCTTGAATAACAATTATTTTTCACCTTTTAAAGTTCACCACCTAATCTTAGGAATATTGTTCCTCCTTGACCTATTAGTCAACCTCTTAAACTTAATATCTAAAATCACTAACCTATACTGAGTGGTCAAAACCTCACCAGAAATAATCTTACAATTCTTGCATCGAGTTCGTTTGGCTTTTCTTGTGAGTATGAAGTCAATTTGACTTCTATTTTGTCCACTTTTAATGGTCACTAGATGTGATTATCTTTTTCTAAAATATGTGTTTGCCAGAATCAAACCATAGGCTAAAGCAAAATTAAGGATATTCTTACATTCTTCATTTTTAATTTCAAAATCATACCCTCCATGTACCTCCTCAAAATCTACTCTGTCTTTTTTACATGTCCATTAATATCTCCTCCTATAAAAATATTTTCATCATTTAGAATTTCTCGCATAAGTTCATCCATATCATCCCAAAATATTTGCTTGCTCTCCCCATCCAATCCAACTTGAGGGGCATATGCATTAACTATATTAATGGTCTCATTCTAGAGCACAAGTTTAATTGAAATAATCATATTACTTACTCTTTTCACCGCTACAACTGTCTCCTTTAGGTTCCGATTGAAAATTATACCTATTCCATTTTTATTTCTATCTGTACCTGTATACTATAGTTTATATCCAGTATTCTCAACTTCTTTATTTTTTCCTCCAATCTATTTAGTCTCTTGAATATAAGCAATACTAATTTTTCTTATTTCCATAGTATCAACAAGTTCTCTCAGTTTACCTATAAGAGATCTAATATTTCAAATTTCTATTTTGATTTTACTTCCTACTTATTATTTCTTATGTTTTTTTCTATAGGATTTTTTACTATTATCTAAATATGTATCTCTCGTATTATTTGTATTACTCATATTTTAGACTAACTTCTTTATTTACACCCGTCCATGATGTGAGAACCCTTGTTTATTATGCACCACATCGGGGCGCCGACATGGCACGTCGCATTCAGGAAACGCCATACACCCTTGCTTATTCTTCACTATATCCGGACTCCGATATAGCGCGTTGCAAGTAGAAAATGCTCCAATGATATTATTATTAGAATTCATATTATGAGATGTGACAAAAGTTTTACGCTGGTTGTCAGCTACCGCAATCCTCCTCTTTTATCCAGGTTTGAGACCGGCTATATATAAGAAACTCATGTATAGACGGAGTTAATTGCAGTGTCCATATTTGTGTAATTTTATCCTTTCATACAAATGAATTTGAACAATTAATCAAGTGTTTTTCAATGGAAGGCTCACTCCCAGTATAATTTGCTTAACTGGACCACTCTTTTCTTTGGTTAACAATTTCATCTGCACAAGGCCACATGAACGTGGGGGCTAGGCTGCATAAAATTCTCATTGCAAGTGATTTTTTTGTTTATTAGGTTTAATTTTAAAAGGATTTAATATTCAAATATTATAATTTAGATATAGAGACTGAAGGAAGCATGTAAGTGTTAAATCTCATATTTATCAAATACAAATATATAATTTGATTAATATAAAAATATATATTTTTTTAATTTTAACAATTAATTTTTAAGATTGGTGAAATGAAATATTTTTCAACTTTAAAACTTAGCTTTTGAGATTTTTGTTAGTGAGTGATCAAATGTGAAAAAGGGTTGATTAGCCTTGAGGCTTGTATTGGGAGAATGATTTTTGTAGTGTGCTGGTCCTAATTGTTGACTGGCAAGTGGCAAAATTATTTTCTGATATGAAGTTTTTGGTGTTACATGAGTAATCAGAGTTTGGCACTTTGTAATTTGCATTAGCCTTTGGCCACCAATTTTGAAGGGAAAGAAGCTATTATGACTTTGCCTTCTTTTCCCTGACAATCAATGAGGTCTACATCAAATGGAAGACCAAATGTGCATGCCAATATATAATAGCAATTGAAATTCGACATTTATTGTACATTATTATTACTACTAACTATTACTGTTACTCTTCATGTTAAACACCCCCCTCATGACGTCAAAACTTGAGTTTAGTATTTTTAAAATCTCCGAAATTTGATCCATTTTTAGAGATTTCCTAATTTTCTAATTACTCCGTATCGTACTCAGTATTAGTGTAAATTACTACAAACGCTTCCAGATCGTACTCAGTATTGGTGTAAATTACTACAAACACTTCCTTGCAAATTGATTACATTAATTTCATTAGGACTTGGAGATTGGGTTTATTTTATGAAATTGAGCAGAGGACAATAATTGAATATTTGGCTGTACTTCTTCTTCTTCTTCTTCATATTTTTGGTGTTGTTGAGCTGTGACTTGTGACCATTCCATGAACAACATGTAAATTAAATATACCAATAAGAAGTTTTGTCGTCCCTTTGAAGTTCCATCTTCTTCTTGGCCCACCTCTACATATATATATATATATGTGTGTATGTATAGGTGGGTCCCATTATTGTATCAGTCATTGCCATTGATGGAAACTACTTAAGAATTCAACTTAGAAGTTGTTGGTTAGGTGGGGCTGAGTGTTAATTAGCAAAGTTTGGTCTCTCTTTTTTTTTTTTTGCAAAAGCTGCAAATGCCTTCCTTAAACAGCAAATCCTCAACATGTTTGCAACTTTCTTTAATTTATTGTTATTTTTAATAATTTTATACTAAAATATTATACATTTAGTAATAATTTAATACTGATGATGACCGTAATTTAAATATCATTAGCAGCATATACATATATATATACATATAGGTAAGTGCACAGTGAATATCCACAAATACTAGTTTTTGCTTTTACATTTGAATGATACGAGAAGCTACACAATAATCCAAATGAACACAAATTATTGAAGAAGAAAACATGGAAAATAGTGAGTATAATTGAATAATCAATGAAAAATATCCTCTTTTATAAAATAAACATTTCTTTTAAAAGTGCAAATGGATTATAAAATCTATCCTCAGAATAAAACAAAACTAATCATCCATGAAAATCTTTTAAGATTAGGGAAAATTATAAAACTATATTTTACTATCCCAATGGCAATATTCTTATATTTTGCCGTTAAATTGCATGTTTTACCATTGCGATAGCAAAAATTAAATTACATGTTTTTTACCACATACAGGTTGATATTTACCAAAAAAGAAATGCAGCATTACTAGAAAATATAAAATGGGATCAAATCATTTGAAAACTTGCAAGTTAACACACATACAAATGACAACTTTTATAGTACAACAAATTCAAATTCTGTAAATAACTATTTTTTCCATTTTGTAATCTGAATCTACAGAGAACATCCCTGTGGGACTAGAACCAAAAAGAAAACAATTCCGGGAAAATTAAAATCAAATTACATGAGGACAGCACGTGCCTTGAACATGCAAATATATGCCATATGCCAGTCGCCTGAAAAAAAAAAACAACATTCAATTGAAAAATAACAGAAGCATCTTTTTGATCTGTGGCAAGCTTAATATAAAGGAGTAAAATTAAAAATTAAAAAAAAAAAAAGTTTAACAGAACTACTTGTGGAATGTCCAATTTTATTTGAGTCCATCATTTACCCAAGGTCTCACCTCCTCCAGATAATTTAGTTATATCTTCCTCCCGCTGTGGGATAGGATTATCATCGTCATACTCTATCCATTTTCCTGTGAGAAATGGCAAAATTTATCAGTTAATCACTCAAGTCAAATACAATGGTGATAAGATGATGAAATAAGAACTGACCATTTTCTTGCTTCACCCAGGCAACATAATGTCCTGAATCAGCACTCCTCCCCTTATGGGTCAGCACCGCAACCAAATCATATATTCCGGTTAAATGTGTCTCTTCACCTGATGAACCACCTGAGGTGAACAATAAGAATGTGGGATTGAGTGAGCAATTTCAGTGATGGATTGAACTTTACAGGTCAGAACTTGAATAGATGCAGCATCTTTGGGAAAGCAACTTTGAGAGGAAAGCACCAAAGGAAACACTGGTTATTCATAATGATGTATGCTGAAGGATACGATCGAAGTATTATAGTCTAGCTAAATTCAATACTGGAAACACGGGTTCAGAATGAAACTTCTGAAATACAATGCTCCAAACACCCCCATTTACACCATAAAATCTTTAGGATCCAAAGGTCTCTTAGTTCAGGACAAACACCCAGATACAAGTAACACACAATATCGAATATTAGACTGCAAATGAAGCCTGTTACATATAGAAGGAAAAAATGAAATAGGTAGGCTGGAGTAAGATGGTAGGATGAGTTGTAAATAGGACAAGAAGAATATTGTTGGTTAGGCTAAACGAGTAGTGGGTTATTTTAATTTTTGTCTGCTAGCTGATGATGGAATATATAATTGCGAATACTGATAAGCAGAAGACAACGTGAATGAATGAGAATATTCCTCTTCCCACATTCCATCTGTCTTCCTCTTCTTTTTCCCTCTCTTCTCTGTTTCTATTCTTCCTAATCTGCTACTATAATTTCTCTCTCTCTTTCTCCCTAATTTCATCTGCTTGAATCTCTAAGTGTGTTTTGTTACAGATGCACAACAGATTCCCAATAATAACACTGAAATAAAAAAGAGAAGCATATGTCTAGCTTGCGAGAGTTTTCACAACTTTTTACCTTCACTGGAGGTAGCTTTTGAAGGTTCTCCACTTCCATTGGATGATCCCTGTATGCAATAAACAAACACAAGGCATGCCACACATTGTCACATAGGGCTTAACGTATTTTTAATTGCATGTGTTTGCTTAAACAGCAGGCAGCTCACCTCTGCATCAGTCATCTTGACATCATTGTCTTTCGAACTAGAGGTCTTCTCATTTGCTTTCAGGCCAAGCTTTTTACCCTCCTCATCTCTCAAAATCTAGTAGTTATTAGATGTTAAAAACATCACCAAAGAATACAAATAGTTATGGGCATTTAAATTTAAATTGAACTCCATCAAAGCATAAGGCCATCATATACCTGGCGAGGTGCTACCAATTTTTTGCAAAGATCATCTGAACATAAATCATACACATCCAGCTCCAAAGGGTAATCGACTTTCTGAGAAGACATGTTTTTAACAAAAAATATTAAATATTTCAAAAGAAGTAAGTATTCAATCCTTAAATCTTGACCAAATAGCTTTTCTGACAATGTGTGGCATATATTCAAAAAGAAGACAGTTTTTTGCAAAAGGTCATTTATGTCTGTTACAGTTGCAGAAGAAGAGAAAGTCCATTACCCGCAAAATCTTAGCCTTCTGATTCGACTCCCTCTTCCAGAAAAAACGAACAAATTGAACAGTCAAGTACCTTGAAAATACACATCATGAGAACTTTTGTTTCAAAAGCATATTAAAAACTCAATGTGTAGAGAAATAGCAGCAGAAAAAATTGGTTTGGATAAGTCAACTCAGTAACTTTAGAACTTAAGAACCATCTTGACAAAAAAAACAGACAGCCAGTTAAATGTGTCAGATCTGGTAAGACCAAGTGCTAGTGTGTCAACCATGAAACGGGGGTTAAGCATAGTAACCAACAAAATCTCAAGAAAATAAACAATTTATTACCGTGGCAATGCATTGATCCGAGATTCTTTCAAGTAAACTGCACTACGACCTAAGGAAGGGGATGCCTTTTCCAATTCAGATTTCAATCCCTACACAACCCAGTAACATTAATAAGATCAAAATTTCTATGTAATCACATGGGATTATAAATAGTCTGGCAGCAAAAAAAACAAGTGACATCATATGATTCACTCAAAAGAACAGAAAGCCATATGTCGAGAATCAGTGCAATTGGAAAAGCCATATGCATTTACATAGTCATAACTAAATGGGTAATTCCAAAGAACAGTGGCATATTTGCTACCAGCCCACCAACAACCCTCCCCATTTTAAACCGATAAAAGTCTCAAAGACTCCAGCCCGACCAATGACCTTCAAAAAAACTAAAAAGGTATCATTAACCACTAATTGATAATTGATAGAATCTGAACAGAACTGACACATCAAAGGAACTGTTACTATTTATGTTGGCTAACTAAGGAAATCTTAATTGTCAGTAATCCAATATTTCCACACAATGCTATATCCTTTAATTAAAGCTGTTCATATAGATGCTCTAGTGGTAATCATAATTAATAATGAAAAGATAGTAAAGTTAATGTTATGTCAATAAATTGCTATGAGGCTCTACCATTCGCCCAAGAGGTTTACATTCCATTCTGGAAGACAGAGCTAAAATGCCAAACCTGCACCTCACACACTCTTCTTTTTTTTTCTCTTCTCAACTTAACCTTAATCGCAAAGTACTTTTTGGGCTCCAGACAATACTTTTCTCCTATATAATAAGCTAATCCTTAAACAAAATCGCCTAACAGATAGGGAACAAAGGCTGGTGGGACACAGATATTACAGAAGAGAGCACAGTAAAAAGGCCAGGACGGTATAATATTTTGGAGCACTGCAGTTATACATGAATATGTGCAAGGGTTTTACATTCACTCGTCTCTAGCACATCTCTGCACATGGTCAATCATGATTTGATATTTCAAAAGTTGCCAAGTTATTTTGGAAGGTGTAAAGCATGCAGAGAAGAGGGAAGCCATCAAATTTTCCTCTTATTTTTTCTACTTTTGAGCTGGGAGGGGGAGCTGTGATCCATATCAGCCAATGACTGGCTCCACCCCTGCAAGTGCATACACACATGTGACAAAGACTGAATAGCTAAAGTCACGGTAGCAAAGCCTTCAAAAAGAGTTGCTGCTTGTACAATATTAGAACGTGAAATAGCCCGATAGTTGCACAAGAGGAAAAGAATGATATCTTGACAACTGAATAATTGTAAACTTACATGCTTTAATCCTTCACGCAAATGGTTCACCTCCTGTGATATGTGGCATTTAAGTGAATACACCGATTCTGTCTCTGAACTCTCTTCACCACTTTCTTGACAATGGATCCTAGCAACATTGAAATTTGGTCAAAATAATCAGCCTTCTGTCACACTGTAAACTACTGCAATCACTCAAAAGCATCAAAACTAATCATAATGCTTCTATTCAATACGTGCTTACAAATAAAAGTGCAGAAGAAATTGAATATATCTACCTGCTTACAAGTTCGATTCCAAAAAGTGCCTTCACTGTATCAGGATTTTCACTGCAGGGAAGTTAAAGAGGAGGAATTTATTGAGTTGACCAAAAATGATAAGAACAATAACCAGATGACTACACAACAATATCTAAATCCAAAAGTTCATAATACATCATCTTAAATAAAACTATCCTGAACTAATTTAGCTAGAACGCACATTGGAATTGGGGAAAGCAAATATTAAGAAGATCAACTTTATAATTATATAAATCAAAATCCAATTGCACAATATCCATGATCACTATTGCATATCCATGCCATAAAATAAAAACCAAAACTACCTGGGACTGGGTAACCTTAGAGATTGCGAGAGAGTGTATAAAAGTTGTGTCCAACATTCTTCAGCATCCTGCATGTATTTTAGTGTATACAGATCAGCATTGCAACAGAATTAAATAGATTAGACTATTCCAAGCAGCTGGCATATTTAGATATCCCAAAAACCTGCTGCATGAAGACACCGTTATGCAACTGGCCAAATTGCGGGTATTTTTTGCGCAACACCTGCGAACAAAAGAAAGAATAAATTTTCTCTTCTTTTTTATTCTCTTTGTTGTCCAACAAGCAAGGTGCGTGATGGCCAACAACCTAATGATGATATCTATAAATGTTTTAGGCAAGAATTTTTGGCAAAACATAGAAAATGATCAACACTAATGGTGCAAATTACATATAACATATAAAAAAAAACAAACCATCCAAAACTGCATAGGTGCCACAGGCTTGACACTTTTATCAAGCTCATTAAACAGTTCCCGAGTTGCAGCTGTCAGCATATGAGATGTCTGATCCAAATCATTTCTCCTTTCAGATGGATAACTAACCAAAAATCATGTTGCACAATGTCAATTATATTGAAAGCGCATATTTAATCTGGCTACTTGAAGAAAGTTATCTGAGACAATGTTTAAAATAAGAGAACTTACTTAACTAAAGCAGACTTCAATTCTGGAACAGAATACAAACATTGTACAGTGGAGTTCATGTAACATGTATTTCCCAGATTAAACAGACCAGCAGTGTGACCCTGAGAAGAGAAACATTATTAGCAATATACTTGCACAGTTTAGCCAAGGCTAAACAAGAACATTGATAAACGGAAAAAAAAAACAAATAAGATAACCAGCATTGATGTTTGCTTTGCAAATATGTTATAAGACATTAATTTTGAACCATAGAACTTCAAAAAAAAATGTAAGGTGACACATGCACATGTGCATTAATAATTTTACAAACATAGAGTCAGCTAAAAGCTCACGCTACATCAAACTTTGATTTAATTTTGAACAATGTATGGTCTATCCCTAAAATCCTAATAAAGGAAAAGAGTTTCACATGTTGGCGACCAGCTTAAAACTATTCATAACTTATTCTTACAGAGTGAGGGCTAATAAATATATTGGCTCTGAAACATGCTGAAGTAGGATAAAAGAATACATGTAACCCACTTCAACTATTTCTTGTTAACATCATTTAATGACAATGCATTTCAATCTATATATTCTGATCATAAATGAGACATAGATCATGAAGATGGTACAGACACTAGCAGGGTGTAATATGAAATGGCACTCCATAAATTCATAATTTATGAAGAAAATAAAAAGAAAGAAGAAGCTTACTGCAGCAACCACTTGTTCTTCTTCTGGAAGATCTTCCATGAAAACAGGGCCTTTCTCTGGCGCCTTCATAATCTCATCTGCAGTTCCCATCATCATCAATTTTTGACCCTGAAAAATTAATTAAAAATGCTCACTGTTGTTCAAAACTCAAATTCCGTCAGGATAAAAGTGACGTAGCTTCAAAATCACCGATAAATATAATTCACCTGCTTCACTCCTACTGTTGCCCAGTCAGCATCATCCTGCATTGTTAAAGAATAAAGTTAAGAAGGGTAACAGTCACATTAAAGAAAAACAAATTATACATTCTTAATATAAATACATAAAGTGACTACTAAAGTATCAAAAATTAAAATGAGTAAAGCAGATTAATATTTGATGCCTCTCTGCTAGATCAAACAAAACCAAATAATTACCTTCAATAAACCACCTTTAACCATTATCTTTTGCCTCTCAGGGGGCACTCCTGTCAAATCATACAATTGGCACTTGAAAACATAAGGAGGCTGGCTTGTGTCAATCTCCACTTCTGGAAAGACCTCCTTTTGCCATTTTACACTCACTAGAATTTACAATCAATATCAAACTTTGCAGAACAAATAAAAGCTTAAAAATAAATACTGCTAATGCAAAGTTTATCTGGCCAATGCATCCCCATTAGCCCCCAGTAAAGCACGCATAGCAAAGATTCATTTGAGGCATGGTTCATAGCCAGTTCATCACAACATGTGAACTAGAGAGCATACCACTTCAGGCAAACATTATAAATTAGGGAAAAAAAAACACTTCATTTCAACAAATTCATGTGCTCAGTATCATAAAATTCAAAACCCAAAACAAAAAGGGCACTTCATCAGTAAACAATGACAAAAAGGATATGTCTTTATTAAAATCAAATTCGACAACATCAGCTTGTTTGTCGTGCATATATTTGTGATGCAAATATAACTTTTCTGAGTAAACTTAAATATACTCCTGCATTTTAAATGATTTTTTATTTCTAATTTTATCAATTACAGTCCATGGAAAATCTAATATATACCCCCTGCTCATAAATCATTCACATATATATCGAGCATACAACATAATACCTGAATTAAACCACCTTTTTAAGGCAAAAACAAGTAAATAGCTCAATATCATATCAAATTTTCAATCAAAACCCAAAAATACCGACGACCCAGTTTACAAAATTCAAAAAAAAGCCAAAAACACACAAAATATAAGCTATAGCTACTACATTAATTATTCATCTCAAGACTATTAGGGAGCAAAGTACAATATAAAGCGCTTAATTAAAAAAAAAAAAACCGACTTTAAGTGAATACCTGTAAGCATGATTGATGGATTATTGAGGGATCGAAAGGCTGTACAGGTTTGGAGATTGTCTCTGTGCTTTGGTGTTTGCTTGAGGAAAGGGAAATAAGCTTTGAGAATTCTTTCTTTCGTATAATTGAGATTTTGGATTTATGAAGGAAGAGCCGCTTGGGTTTTCAATCGGACCGGATCCGGATTTTGATCTGAATATGGGTATCGGGCAAATAATTACGGGTGTTTATACCCGCTACAAATACGGGTCTTTGTATGGGTCAAATATTGTATATGTTAATATGGCGTTGAAATTTTTAATTTCGATTTTGTCTGCTAAAATTATAGACAAAATAAATTAAGCTCACCTCCCAAAATTGTAGTTTCACTTTTTTTTAAGCGTCTCAAAATAATTATTTATTTTTTATTTTAAATTTTAAATATTATATATATTTTCAATTGAGCCCTCAATTAATTAGTCTATAATTTTCATATTGAAAAACATTTTTTATAAAATTATTAATTATAAATTATGGCAACTAAATAATATAAACAAACTCAATTCCATCATGTAATCATTAAATTAATAAATATTCATCATAATAACTTTAAAACTATTCATTTCAACGATTAAATCTATTTTTATTACTAATTCAAAATTTGCAGCCATTTTTAATATTAATTCAAATTTTGCATAATTTTAAAGTTAAAAAATTAAATTTAAAGTAAAAAATAGTTAAAACTAAGTTTAAAATAAAAAATACTTACTTAAACCTTGCTTAATATTCAAAATCAACTTAAAACTTTTAAATTTCTTATAAAATTTAAAAATATTAGAAGAAGCATAATCTCACTCCCTCACTCTTGTAAAAATTGGCCACCATGGATAAGAAGAAAAAGAATGAGCTTTTTATTTATTTGAATTTCCAACTTTAACCTCATATATAAATATATATTTTTAATTATTAATTAATTAATTATTAAGATATTTTTTTATTTTTTTCATCCATAACTAATTTAAGTCTCTCTTTTAACTTTTAATCTAATTTTATCTTTATGTTAAGGTGTATATATCATGTATATAATATATATATATATATTTAATATATATTATATATATCTAGTATATATGTTAAATGCATTTATGGTGCATATTTCTTTTCCAACACACTAATTAATTATCTATATTAATTATTTAACTATATATTAAAAATATGAATGTTACAAACCGGGCTGATTCAGATAGAATAATATGATAATATTATATAATATTTTTAAATATTAATAGATAATATTCAATTATTTATTATCTTTTTAAATTAATCACTATTTAAATTCTAATTTTATCTTTTTAAATTTTTAACTTTTTAAATTCTAATTTTTATAATAATAAATTATAAAATTTATAATTTGTATTTTTTATCTACTTATGTAGCAATTATAAATTTTGTATTTTCTAGTCTTTTATCCGTTTATTGCGCTTTAATAAAAATAGTAAAATATAAATAAATATAATAAATGAATGAATATAATTTATACATAAATTAACAATAAATTATATTATAAAAAATATAAAATAAAATATTTATTTTAATTTTTATGACAGTTTCATTAAAATAATATTGATGGATAAATATAATCTTTTTATTTCTTAACTTGACACTTTTACTAATAAAAAATAAAATCTATACATATTTTGTAATAAAAAAATCATGAATTATATAAAAATAAAAAAAATAAAACCATTCCAAATATTTTTTTAAATAAGGAGAAAAATATGAATAGGAATATTTATAATTATAGATTAAAATTATTATTTATATAAATATTATTATTACATAAAATATCAATATACGATTAATTTTTTTCAAATGTTAAAAATTATATATTTTATTGCTTAATTTTTTTAAATTTTAAAAATATATAAATTAATTATTATTATAAATAAATTATTTAATTTATAATTAGTTTATTATAAATGTCAAAAGTCATATATTTTCATAAAAATTTCATTAAAATAATATTAATGGACAAAAATAAGTTTTTTTATTTCTTTACTTGACACTTTTACTAATTAAGAACAAAATCTATACATATTTCTACTACAAAAAAAATCATGAAATTTAAACAAACTTTTTAAATAAGGAAAAAATGTGAATAGAAAGATTTATAATTATAGGTTAAAAGTATTATTAATATAAATATTGTTAATACATAAAATATCATTGTATGATTAATTTGTTTGGAATGTTAAAAATTATATATTTTATTGTTTAATTTTTAAAATTTAAAAATATATAAATTAATTATTATAAATAAATTATTTAATTTATAATTAATTTATTATGAATATCAAAAATCATATAAACTTTTAAAATTTATAAAAAAATATATAAATCAATATTATTTAATTATATTAATATGTAATTAATTTATAGAAAATTAAACATCACAAATATAATTAATTATTAAATTTTAAATTTTATTTAAATTATTAAAATTAATTAAAAAATAAAATATTGAATATTGAATCAATATCAAATTAAATGATTTAGTTTTTTTTTTTACCAAAAAGAGAGAAATTGAAATTGAGGAATTGATAAGAATTGAGAAATTATGATATTGTAGTATTGTTAAAAATATATGACATGACAAATTTAGAAGGATTTTTATTTTCTTAGCTTTTGTATATTTATAAAGATAAAGTTTGAATATTCATTACTTTTTTTTATTTTTTTTCTATATTCTAGATAAATATGTGCCTGTTAAATTAATTGTCATTTCTATGATAATACTTTATCATAATTTTATTTCATTATATCAAATGTGTAAATTAATTAGGGATATATAAGAACAACTATAATTAAACTAATTAAACTATTTTTTTCTTAAATTATATGAAATAAAAATAGGACTATAATTTTGGGATGAATGGAATAGTTAAAATCAAACTCTTTTATTTCCATGCAAAAAAAAAAATTATAACACTTTTATCAAAAAAAAATTATGACACACCATACAATATTGTACTAGTATTATCTATTTTAATATTAGATATATGTATATATATGTTAGATATATAGATATATAGATTTCAGTCCAAGAGTTTAAATTTTGCATTTTTTTTGTATTTAAAAAAATTACTATGAAAAAAATAAATTTTATTTCATACAAATACGATAGAAAAATATTTTCATTGATTAATTTTTTATAATAATAATTTCCTTTTAGTGTTTTTCTTATTCAAAATTAAATAATTTTCCACGTTGTCTTTCAAAAATAATAACAATAATATGAAGTTTGTATTAAGTGTAATTTTTTTAAAATATGAACAATTTTATTTTTCTATAACCAACTAATTCTAGTCTAATTTTTTTTATTTGAAAATAATTAAATAGTGAAAACTTAGAAAATTAGGAAATAAAAAAAAGAAAAATAAAAAATATATACATTTTTTTTTTGTCAGAAGATGAAAAGTTCATTAAAACAGATGAATCTTACAACGAATTCTTGAGATAACAACAAATAATAAAAACAAAATTTCCAAAAAAAAAATCCTAAAAAAAAGGGCTTGCCTACAAAAACAAAGAGAGTAACAACCCTGAAACATAATAAATCGTATAGGTCCCAAACATTCTCATATTTTCAGATTATTTGAGGGAAGCAAAGCACAAATGACATATCTGGGACACACGAACACCCAGCTCCGATGAAGCAGAAAAGGCAAGCTTGAGATAGAGCCATATAGAGAATAAGAGCGCCGACCAATGACTCAATAGGGCATAAAAGAAGCTCACAGTAACTTGTACATACCCAGGGAAAGGAGGAAATCCAACTGAAAATAAAAAAGAAACCCCATCAGAAGCTTCAAGTCTTGACTTCGCATCCAATGAAAGAGGAAACTTGCTTGGAAGCTCCACCACTGAAGAAAAATTGCTTGATTACCAAAAGCTTTTACGGAATAGAGCATGGCCGTCTTGGACATTTTAGGGATTCCGAGCATAAATTAAGATATGAGTCTCTAAAAAATAGTGTCGGAGCGAAAATTTTAAATTTAAGGGACCGTCCAAAAATAAATATTTAGAACTTAAGAGCCTAAAAATAACAATGTAAAATAATAAAATTTTTAAGGGGCCCTGAGCATTTTTATAAATTTTTAAAACACAAGTTATTTTCCATTTATAAATACAAGTTCGACTGTGTATGCTTCTTATACTTTTATTTTTCTGAGAATTCCCTGAGAATTTTAAAACACAAGTTATTTTCCATTTATAAATACTTTTAAAACACAATTTATATAAAATTTTTGAGGGGCCCTGTAAAATCTATGATTTCAAATTTTTATATAATCAATTGCCATGTGTTTTCACAATTTATATAAAATTTTTGAGGGGCCTGAGCAACTGCTCAGGGTGCTCCCCTCATAGCCGGGGTAATATGGCTTCTAAAGCCTTATCTAACTCAAAACCAGCTGAAAACCATAAAAATATAAGAAATAACAAGAAAAAACCAAAGGGAAGCTAGGAAAATAGGTGGTCTATGTCTGTCACCGGTGATATTACTGGCAACAACCCCGGACCCAAGCTCAAAAATTTGAAGAAGGCTTTAGATAGAAGTCAGAGGAAAAAACCTAAGAGAGAGAAAACTTCTTCTGATTTTTTTTAAAAGCATTTTCCACAATAAATTTTTCCTTTGATGTGATGAATCATTCAAGAATAACATGACTAAGTTCATGCTCATATTGCATTTAAGTAATTTGCAACGAAAAACACAAACAAACAAAAAAAGCAAAAATGCTTAGAGAAACTTATCATTGGTTGAATTTAAAAATAGAAAATATTTTTATAAAAATACAATTCATTTATTTTTATTTCTCTAATAAACTAAGCTCAACAAGTATTTGTAATGTAACACTTATATACCATATATTAGTATAATATATACATCTCATTTATGTAAATATAAATATAGAATACAAGAATACTACAGTAAATATTAGTAACGAATTCTGTAATTTGATATCAAAAAATAAGTATAACTTGTAAACATATAATTAGAAATATATACATAAAGGTTAAATACATCAATAAATTTTATAAAAAAAATTTAAAAAAAAATCATTAGAGCTTTCTTTGTAATTTCGATAAATTCAAAATCGACAAATACTAGACTTGTAATAGAAAAATATACTTTCGAACTTTATATTATCATAAAAGCCATCTTTTTGCCAAAATTACCGCTTTATCAATTATGTTCAAACATTTTATAATTAAAAACATTATTTGTCTTAATTATATAAATATACACAAATTTTTTCAAACTTTGACTAATATACATATCATGCGATTTACAAATACAAAATTTAAAATGCATATTAATAAAATTTACACATATATGCAACATCTTTTAAGTTGGTATCGTGGCACACATTACTCACAATGATCACAAAAATTTTGCAATTACATATATTGAGCCCAAATAAACTTATACAATATTTAAGTTACAAAGATATTAACTTAGTTTATCGCAACGCCGGATATCTAAGTATTCAATTATACTATCCAAAGGTGCATACTCTATTGACATAAATATGTCTAGCCCCAAAATTAAATAAATATAACATCATAAGTAACACCATCGTATCTAGCCCTGAAGGCACATAATATATATTATCACATATCAATAACATACTAATCCGATAACTCCAAATATAATTTTTTTAAATAAGATATTATATAAGATAAAACACACATCTCATATACATTATCACCTTTTCATAGTTATTTTCACGATTTCTCATTCACATCACATTTCCATACCTTTTCTCAATTTTTACACATTTTTATCATATAAAACGTTTTTTTTTTGTCATTTTCACAATATGACCGATTTTACCATTTAAAAAACATAATACACATTTTCTCAAATTATATATAACAAAGTCATTATCCATATAACAATGGCTTAATAATTCATATTTTATGCATTTCACACATTTTATATAAAATAATGCACTTTATGGGTGAACACCAAAATTAAAGTAGCATAACATAATCATAAAAATATAATGTGTTATTTTAATCCAAATGCAATTAAAACATAAATCATCCAAGTATGTACTAATCTTGAAATACTCAAAATCAATACCAGCTATTTTTCCAACTATTACTTCTTCCAATCCCTAAGTTTCACCACTTATATTTATTTGTCCTAAATACACATAAATCATACAATAAGCATAATTATTCATTTAAAATCTTTTATATGCTTAATTTATATTAAACTACAACTAATTACACAATTCTAGCGAACCTTCATTAAAAATCATAATTTTTTCCCTTTACCGCTTTACTCAAACTTCACCATAACTAATTCATTTTCATTATTCAACCATAACATATCAAAATAACTTAAAAATAATTCATTTTAACAAATATCAACACCTCCATCAAAAATCTAAATTCCACATATTCTTTCATAAATCCCTACTAAAAAAAAACCTTAATTCTTTTAACCATAAATTCAACATAAACACATTACTAACACTCCATAAACAACTTCTATTACAATTTAAATCAATATTCCTCTCTACCTATACAATTACATAAGCATAAAAATCCACGAAAGTAAGTTTACAATAATAGCAACTTACTTGAATTCTTTAAAACCATCTTAAAACCCTTGAAAATATTGTATAACTTGGAGTATAAAATGAAGCAAGGTTTCTCCCACTCTAATGGAGAAATTCAATCATCTCATGAAAAGAAGAAGAAGATGATAGCTTTTATAATTTTCAACTTTCAACTTTACCCCTCACTTTTATATATATTAAAAAATTAATTAATATAAAATTAATATTATTCCTATCCAAAAATAACTTTAATTTTTTATTTTTTTATTTAATATATTTAACTTTTTGACTTTTTACCATTTTTATTTTTTTAGTAAAAATATATACATTATGTATACTTTATATATATGTTATATATATCTTAATATATATGCATATATCATATATATTTTAGTTATATATTATGCATATAGAGTTCATAATAAGTATATGTCATGCATATCTCTTTTTCAACTTATCAACTAACTCTCTATATTAATTATTTAACTGAGCATTAAAAATGAGGATGTTATATGTTCTTTCTTTTATTGGTATGTATGTATGAGAATATTTTAGGTAACAAGAGGTATTTTCACATGATTAAGTAGAGCCTTAGTTTTAGGTGTCGAGGTAGTCTACTGGCTTGGATAGTATAGTTCCAATTAACTATGTTTTTCCCCTTTTTTATAAATAACAATATAAATTTTCTTATAAAAAAGATCAACAAATATAAACGAAATTATTAGTTATTTTCCATTAATATTATGAAAAATATGAAACTAAGGATGAAATTGAAGTCGTGCAATATCTGGGAAATTTTTTTAACTAATTAAATAAAAATTGTCTAACAATCATTTTGTAAAATTATGCAATTAACATTTTTCTATATAATATAAAATAAAAATTTAATTAATTAATGTTAACTAGTTTTTGGCAAATAATTCAATTTTCAAGAAGACATTGTTTGGGACTTAGCCTCCAAAACCTCCAACTGTCTTCCGTCAACGTCGAATTCTCCTTCTTCTAAGTGAATCTCTCTCTCTAGTCTCTACCTCCATAGCCAAAAAACACAATCTCTCTCTCACCACATATCCATATGTGAGCGCCCACACATACATACACTTACCATCCATTTCACGATATTTACTAATTAACTCAGCCGACCAATGCATGGAGGCTCCTCCAAGGTCGGTGGCCGTGGCGGCGGTCGAGGGGTTGGTGCTGGAGCCAACAAGCGCCTATCCTCCTTCCCTCCTCCGCCTCCCCATCGGTCTTCCGGCGCCATTAACTCTCGTCTTTCCCTTGGCAGCAATTCAAATCCTCGCAATCGGTCTGGTCCTATGGCTACCACGTCGGCAGCAACGCCAGCCGTCGAAGAGACCTTCTCCCTTATTCCTTGCAATAACCCACTTGCTTTTGCAATGATTATAAGACTGGCGCCGGACTTGGTGGACGAGATCAGGAGGGTTGAATCGCAGGGTGGCACTGCCAGGATTAAGTTTGATTCCACGGGATATACTAATGGAAATGTGAGTTTAATTTTTGTCTTCTTTTGTTTCAATTTGTTTATTATAAGGATATGTTTGTGCTTAGTTTGTTTGACCTCTTGGTTTGCTTCCAATTGCATAAATTTGGCATTGCTGGCTTTTTTCAAAATTTTCGTTCTTTCAGTGGGATCTGTTGGGCAATTCCCTATAATACACCTGCAAGGCTTGTGAATGAGTGTTAGTTTTGTTGCTTCGTCTCTGTAATTCTTGGTCTGTTACCCATCATAGTGCGGCTTGGTGGTGATTTAGGGAACATTGCCAATTCTATGGATTGCCTCAGTGGAAATTTGAATTTCTTGATGTAATTTGAATTGGGAGTGTTTTAATTATGTTTCGTCTGCAAGTCTTAAGTCTGTGATTTTAGCTGGGAAAGTTTTTCAGGCTTGTTTTAGATGGGCGTTGCTTTTGTTTTTGACATTTGGTTGCTTATTGGTTTTATTTTTAGTTGAGCACTGAATACTTTAGCTGAGCTTTATGCTTTGGCAATTTTTTAACAGTTATTATATAGAATGATCCTAGCTGAAAATTGCTTTATATATCTTTATAATTTCCCAAGCAAGTGTATCTTTAAATAGTTTATATTGCATCAGGTTATCGATGTAGGTGGTAAAGAATTCAGATTCACATGGTCGAGGGAATTTGGTGACCTTTGTGACATTTATGAAGAATGCCGAAGTGGTGAAGATGGAAATGGTTTGCTTGTTGAATCTGGGTCTGCCTGGCGTAAGGTGAATGTCCAACGTATATTGGATGAATCAACCAAGAACCATGTTAAGATGCGCTCAGAGGAAGCTGAACGAAAACATAAATCTCGCAAGTATGTTATTTTGTACTTATGTTGTTTTTTTTTTGCTGTTTCATTTCTTGAAAATCGTTATGTTTTGCCATGCACTTGGGAATGTTTTCTTCACCCCTCCCCCCCTCCCCCCCTCCCTCTTAAAATTTATTTCTATTGAATCTTTTCATGCTTTTTAATGTATTTTTGATGCACATTACAATGATATATCCTCATGGATTGGTTAATGCATGCAATATATTTGTTGCGGACTGACTTTCATGGATATTACTTGTATTATTGATCTGCCATGTCATATCACTGGTAGTTGTTGAATTTCTTTTCTTGCCATACCATGTAACTTAAGCGAGCTTTTTTGGCAAGTTCTTGCAGCTTATACTCTGTTTAAACCCTTTGTAGTTTGTGCATGCATTCCATAGTCTATACCGTGGATTTTCAATAAAAGTACCTTTTTTTTTTACATTTTTGTGGAGAGTTTCAAGTCCATAATTATGTTCTTGCAGTAGTTTGGCTTTCTTATGGTTAAACTATGATCATCTATTATCTTTGAAGCTTGAAGTTAAAATGGATAGATCCTTTGATTCAGTTCATGAGATTTTTCCTTTAAATATTTGGGTTCTTTTTCTTGTTATTTCTGTGCATTTTCCATACCCTTTTTTTATTATCTTCCTAACATAGGCAGACAGCTGTACTTGAATTCTACCTTTTTTTTTGAGAGGGGCTGTAATTGAATTTGAATGGCTTGAGTGGTAGATATGATGATGAAACTGACACATCTAAGCTGTTTGATTTGTTTTTTCCATGTGCTATTTGAGTATGCTTTTATTTTCTTTTTCCTGATTACAGAGCTATTGTGTTAGATCATGGGAACCCTTCCATGAAGAGTCAAATAAAGCAATTGGCAGCTGCTGAGTGTAAGTTTTTATGATTTAGATCCTATGCGTTTCTTTTGTGTGCCATACACATACATGTACACATATATAGTTGTATCTATCACTAGAGAAGAGCTAATTCATTAAACATTAATGCATATTGATAATTAAATATTTAATGATGAAGTTGATTAGATCTGGGCTGCATTCTTCTAATTAGAACATTTTGCTGCTGGCTGATTGAAAACTAGAGGCATTAAAAATGTTCAAACTTCAATTATCTAATATAGCTTTGTTGTTCCCAGCTAATCCTCATCCATGGAGGATGTTTAAGCAAAAAAAGGAGCCCCCTAATAAAAAGCGGAAAGTTGAACCGCCAATAGGTACATTCACGGAATTCCTTTTAATTGAAGAGTTTATGTTATTTGCATATAGTCTTTATGGAGGTGTTTAGAGCTCTAAGTTGTTTTCATATTGTTGCTATTCTTTTTCTTTTCTCTACTTTGTTCTATTATTTGAATTTTCTTAGCCTATCTGCCAATTGCAGCCCCCAAATCTACCTTAAAACCTGGAGTTTCTTCAATTACATCTGCAAAGGGTAGAAGCTCATCTTCACCTCTGCCATCTACACCTGAGCAATCCGGCACTCCAGCATCTCCATTTGGAATTGGAATTGTTACTAAAAATAATGTCAACATAGAAGAAGTGATACTGACCCAGACTAAAAGTAAAGAGAATGTCATTATCACTGAGAAAGAATTACAGACTAGGGCTCCTAGTGCTGTACGAGAGACAGCAGGACCTAAAGGGAACTTTGGGACTAAGCCAATGGATTTACAGTGTATTTTGATTACTCTATTGAGTGAGAATCCTAAGGGCATGAGTTTGAAGGTATAAATGGTGGAAATAATGAATAACTTTTGAAAAATTGAAATATTTTTGTGTGGATATGTGTTTCTTTATTTTCCGCTTCTTCAATTTGTTTTGTCGTGCTTTATATTTTTTCATTAACACATTGCTGCTTTATGTGAGCTCCTTTTTTATTCAATCTCTTACATAATAGGCCTTGGAGAAATCTATTGGGGATAAAATTCCAAATTCTGCTAAGACGATAGAGCCCATCATTAAAAAAGTAAGTGGTTGAACTCCTAGCTATTATTAGTTTTAGAATAATATATGATCTTATTTCTTTTAAATTTAATGTTGAGTTTTAGATTGCAACTTTCCATGCTCCAGGAAGGTACTTCTTGAGACGAGGAGTAGAGTTGGACAGCTTCAAGAAACCTTCATTTGAAAGTGGAAGGTAGCTACTGTTTTTATCTAATAAAATCAGGCTTTGATATGCTTGCTTCTTTAGTGAAGTTGCTATCATTGTATTTTTCATTTTCTCGTTTTCGATTGATTCTTGGTGTTAATACAAACAAACAACAATGCCTTAATTCCAAGTTAATTGGGGTCGGCTATATGAATTTTTCTTTTTCATTCTGCTTGATTGAGGGCTATCTCTTCTAATAAATGCAAAACAATGAGATTGTTTTGGACAATCTTTGTCCAAGTTAGTTTAGATCTACCATGCCTTTCCTAGCTATTTCTACTTTCACTTGTTCAGTTTTTCTAACTGGCGCATCACTAAGTCTGCGTTTCACATAACTAAACCATCTCAATCTATGATATCTTATTTTATTATCGATAGGCACTACCTCAACTTTTTTCTCTAATGCACTCATTATGAATTCTATCCATCCTAGTATGTCCAGACATCTATTTTATCATCTTCATTTCCGCAACATGCATTTTACTCATGTGTTGTCTTTTCATTGCCCAACACTCACTACCATATATTATTGCAAGTTGTATTCCAATGTGGTAGAACTTTCCTTTCAATTTAACTGGCATCTTTCGGTCACATAAGACTCCTATAACACTTCTCTACTTCATTCAACCAGCTTTAATCCTATGACTTATATCTTTTTCACAAACCCTATCCTCTTGAATAATAGAGCTAAGGTATTTAAAATGAGTACTATGAGGTACTGTCACTCTATTTAAAACAATTTCGCCTCCTTCTCCACTCGTGTTGTTAAATCTATAATGCATATATTCAGTCTTATTTTATTATCGATAGGCACTACCTCAACTTTTTTCTCTAATGCACTCATTATGAATTCTGTCCATCCTAGTATGTCCAGACATTTATTTTATCATCCTCATTTCTGCAACATGCATTTTACTTATGTGTTGTCATTTTATTGCCCAACACTCACTACCATATATTATTGCAAGTTGTATTGCAGTGTAGTAGAACTTTCCTTTCAATTTAACTGGCATCTTTCGGTCACATAAGACTCCTATAACACTTCTCTACTTCATCCAACCAGCTTTAATCCTATGACTTATATCTTTTTCACAAACCCTATCCTCTTGAATAATAGAGCTAAGGTATTTAAAATGAGTACTATGAGGTACTGTCACTCTATTTAAAACAATTTCGCCTCCTTCTCCACTCGTGTTGTTAAATCTATAATGCATATATTCAGTCTTAGTTCTACTAAACTTAAAACTTTTTTATTCCAAAATACTTGTCCATAATTTCAATTTTTGACTTACTTATTCTTGAGTTTCATATATTAACACAATATCATCTGCAAATATCATACACTAAGGGATATCATCATGTATATGCCTTGTTAGATCAAGGTAAAGAGATAAGAGCTCAAAACTGAATCTTGATGTAATCCAATAGAAATAGAAAAATTCCTAGCATATCCTCTAACCGTGTGAACACTAGTGACATCTTCATCATACATATCTTTCAAAACTTGGGTACATCTTATAGAAATCTTCCTATGCTCCAGGACTCACTATAAAACTTATTTAGGAATTCTATCGTAAGCCTTTTCTAAGTCAATGAAAACCATATATAAATCATTTTTCATCTCTTTATACTTTTTCATTAAATCTCTAATCAGAAAGATAGCTTCCATAGTTGATCGTCTATGCATAAAACCAAACTGGTTTGGAGAGATACAAGTATCTAAACGTAAACGGTGTTCCACAACTCTCTCCCAAAGTTTCATGGTGTGGCTCATAAGTTTTATGCCTTTGTAGTTTGTATAATTTTGAATCACATTTATTTTTAAAAATATGTATCAAGAGCTTTGTTTTCATTCATCAGAAATTTTCTTCGTATTTAAAATCTTCTCAAACAAAGCCGTCAACCACGCATCTCTTATATTTCCTAAATATTTTCATACCTCAATGGATATTTCATTCGGTCTATAGGCTTTGCCGATTTTCATTCTTTTCAAAGCTTCCTTTACTTCGGACAACTTAATTCGTCTAGTATACTTCACATTTTTCTTGATTATGTCATCTACACCCTCAATATTTTTACTACGGTTACCATTAAGGAGATCCTCCAAATAGCTTTTCTATCTTTCCTTGATATCTTATTCTTGGATCAAAACTCTATTCTCTTCGTCTTTAATATACTTAATTTGGTTTAAATATCGACATTTTCTTTATATTATTTTAGCCAATTTATAAATCTTTTTTTTTCCTTCCTTAATTCCAAGTTTTTCATACAAACTCTCCAAAGATTGTACTCTTGCTTGTCTAACTGTCTTTTTAACATTTTTTTAGAGATTTGATTCTAAATAGCTTCTCCGAAGATTTTTTGATTCTTGGTGTTAATAATTCATCAAAAAATTATGACATGAAATTAGGATTTTTAGCATCAGACTATTGAAAACACATATCACTTTTGCTTGACTGAGAAATTGATCTAAAGCTAAAGCAAAGAACTATTCAATGCCAAAATTCTGAAAGCGAGCATGCTGATTTTTCCATTGTAGTAATTTCATGTATTTTAGTTTTGTCTCGTTTATTCTAAGCCACACATTTGAACCATTCTAATATCTCCCCTTGCTTTGTTAGAGTTGGCCATATGTCCTTGGAAATTTTTGTGAAAAATACCGTTTATATGTGATGTTATATTTTGCAATTGCTCTAGGAGATCCTTTTGCTTTGATTAATCTTACTTATATTTGCAAAAGTTGATTTCCAATGAATACTACTGAATCAATTATTTCCTTGGGAATATTTTTCTACTCTTCTATACATCTCTTATGTTTTGAATATACAGCATGTGGTCATTTTGTGTTATTTTATTTCCAGTTCTTCTGAAGAAAACCATCAGCAGACACCTGTTCCTGAAGACAACCATGATCACAGACCTGCTCCAGTATCAAGATGCACAGAAAAAAGCCCTGCTGTTGGATTTATGGCAAATACCCAATCAAACTCTAAATTTGATGAAGAATCAAATGCATTAGAAAAAAATGATATTCAACAGCAATCACCTGATTTGTTTGGTGAGAAGAAAGTCTCTGACAATAGCGAGGGGCAGGCAGGCAGCTCTAGTGATAGTGGAAGTGACAGTGATAGTGAAAGTGAAAGCAGTGACAGTGGGAGCCGCAGCAGAAGCAGAAGTCCTGTGGGAAGTGGAAGTGGGAGTACCAGTGACAGTGAAAGTGATGCTTCATCCAATAGTAAAGAGGGTTCTGATGAGGATGTGGATATCTTAAGTGATGATGACAAAGAACCCCAACATAACTTACAGGCTTCTGAACCAGGGTTGTCAGCATCACCAGATCCATGGAGATCAGAACAGAATAGGACAGATGAAAAGCAAGATGGTGATGGATCTGATGCAGTTGACATTGAGGGTCCTGGGTCTGCTGCACTTGATATTGGGGGTCATGAATCTGATGCTGTTGATACTGAGAAAGATTTGGCTGATGATGATAAAGAAATTGAATTGACTGCAAATGATGGTATGGTTCCTAGCGAAGAAGATGACAAACCCATGGAAGGAACAAAATCCAACTTTTCTGATCTTGATACCATCCAAAAGCGTGAAACTTTCATAGGAACATTATTTGATGATAATGAAAATACGGTTAGGGACAGCTTCAGGCATGAGCAATCTGACAGCACTGAGAGGATATCCAAAGGTAAATCCAAAAGAGCTCCTGATATGAAGCACTTTGATGAGAAATCTGAACAGGCCAAAAGATTAAAAGTTGAAAGCTTTACTCAAGCGCCTATCTTAGAGGGTAGGGATGCCCAGTTATCTGAGAGTCCTCACCATAGAGACTTTGATGACACCTACAGGGGCCCTTCCATTCAAACATCGAATAGAGCGGATAGGGAAGGAAATGCTGATTTTGGCTCACAAAAGGCATATAATCAAGCATTTCCTGGAAAACCTAGTTCAGATTTTCAGCAACCTTGGCAAGGGTCTTCTGATAAAAATGCACGACCAAGAATTTCTGATGCAACTGGGACAGCTAAACACACTGAGAGCTCAGGACATGGTCATAAATTCTCTGAAAAGAGTTCTCATGTTCTTGGCGGTTTTCCCATTAAGAGAGGAAAAACTTCTAGAGAAACTCAAAATGAGGACAATTTTGTGAAGGAGAGAAAAATGCCAAGAAAAATCAAGGAAGGTGGAACTGGAGGAAAACATTCAGCACAGTTTGATTCTCGTTACAGGAAACAGGGTGAAATATTTGGAAAATTCAAAGATACTGCACAAGTTACACACTCACAGATTGGTCCTTCACCAAAGGACAAAGTCGATACAGAAAAACACCCAGCTTCCAGTGGAAGAAGTCTTCAAAGAGAGCTTTCAGAGTTGGAGTTAGGAGAATTTCGTGAGCCATTGATTGAAGAAACAACGGTTAAAAAACAGTTTGAGAGGAAGGGTTCTTTTAAACAGTCGGAGAACAGACAAAGTACCTCAGATAACTATAATTCAGATTTCAGTAAGACAAAGCCTATTGGAAAGGCAACAATAGGCTCGGGAAAGCCTTCTCCCGCCGATCTGGGTACTGGGATTAAGAGGACCCCTGATCATCTTATTGAGGATATGATGAGATCTCACCAGAAAATTGTGCAGTCTCATCCACCACACCTTTCAAGGGTAGAAAATTGTGACGTTGGATCTCACTCAAGCAAGGTGGTAGATACAAATAGCAGATTGAAACAGAATGAAGCTGGGGCAAAACTAGGAAATGGTATAGAAGGCTATGGAGAAAGCCACAAAAGAGCCCCTGCTAATGCACAACAGTTGCATGACACTGGGCGTGGGCTGCTTTCCCACTCAGCAAGGGAAAGTAAACTACAGGCATCTAATACTAATACTATGGTTGATTTGTTAGATGCACAAAAGGATGCAATTTTGACTGAGGCTAATAATAATGCTCGGAAGAGGAGGGAATCTTCTTCTTCCGAAGAAGATAGCTCTTCTTATTCTAAATATGAAAAGAATGCTCCAGAGCTCAAGGGACCAATTAAGGATTTTTCTCAGTAAGTAGAGGTCCCCCATTTTTTTGCTTTGATGGTGCTATTTTATTTCCTAGAGAGCTTATGGTGTCTTGTTGTAATAGGATTTCAATCATATATCTCTGACACGAATATAAAAATGTGCTTTTTTTTAATATAGGTACAAGGAATATGTGAAGGAATTTTGTGATAAGTATGATAGTTACCGCTCCTTGAACAAGGTCCTAGAGAACTATAGGTACTACATCTTTCTTCATGTTAAAGGCGTTGCTAAATTTTCATTTAAATGATCTGATGACTGGTCTGATGCTACCTAAATTATTGTGTTATTTTTTTAATCTAATATCTGTTATATGTAGGCATGATTTTGATAAGCTGGGAAAGGACCTTGACTTTGCAAAAGGCAGGGATATGGAAAGATATCATAAGATCTTGGTGCAGTTGAAGGAATCTTATCATCAATGTGGAGTGGTATGTGTTATTGATTCCTTTGGTTCTCTATATTTTTCTTTAGAGAATCAAATCGGCTGACATGTATTATCAATCTGTTTCTTTTCGCACCATTTAGTTCTGGTCATACAAATCTAACTTTAGGGTAAGAAAATAGAATTTAGAGGATGCCTGTGTCTGTCAGGGAAAAGATATAACTAAAATTTGATAATGAAGGTTGTATTTGGAATGATTTTTGGTGGTTTATAAGCTATAATTGTAGGACAGAGCTTGCAACAATATTTTCCCACTCTCCAGTGTGGCACAAAGTTAAGGTAAAAGATTGGGCGATGGATAGGTGGTCAGTGGGCTTGGAGATTGTTGTTGAAACCATACCTGACTGGAGCTTGGAGTTAATTTCCTGAAAACAAATTTTTTTTCATCACATTCAACTCTGCAAGCAGTTTTGGCTCTTTGGTGTCCAACTCATTTTATCTCTGCTGCTACACCTTTTACCTTTATGAAGTTGGTAAATCATGTATAAACAACTAGGAAACTAACGAGTTTTTCAATTATGCACCACTTGGTCCAACTCTTTTGTTTCTAAATGTAATTTTGAGGATTTTTATTAGGAAACAAAAATATAGTAGTAAGAAAGAATATGTAGTATATATATATGGATTCCTAAAGTAAAAGGCAGCTAAAAAGTAAAATTTTGCCTTTCATGGAAAGTTGTTTGATTTTTACAACTGACCAGACATTTTTTTTTGTATTTAAAATAGCCAAATTAGATAAAGCAACTCCAGCAAATTAACCAAAAAGAGCCTTCATTAATAATCAGCACGACTACTTGGAAACAAGTCCCATCATGCTGGCGTTATTCTTTCGTGTGTGCATTCTCAGATCTTCTACTGTTGAGTTCATTGGTAGTATTATTCAAGATTATAGATTTAGGAGATGAAAAATGAGAGTCACTAGTTATATAAATGTGCTAGAGAAGAAATTGAATTAGGTACAATGATTATGCTTCAATTTGGATTCACTTGCTTGATTAGATTATTGGGAACCAGAAAGCATTTTACAATCAGTTGTTTCTTATGATAATGAAGATGGTAGTATTACTTCCGTGCCAAAAGTAGCTGGTAATGGAATACATTTTATGGAAACAATTTCTTAGATATATTACCACATCCCCTACGGTAAAATCTTTGTTATTTAAGGCAGCTGAGCTGTGAGGAGAGCGACTGAGTGTGAGTGTTAGATGATTGGGAAGTTTGAAGTGAATATGTGATTATCAAGAGTAAAGCAGCTGTTTCTTGTTCTGGGGACAGTTACGAGATGACCAAGCTGCAACTCCATTGGCCCCAAACAGTACTCTGCATGGGACATATTTGTAGTTCATTGGACTGGATAGTAGTAACAATGAGGCAATTTGAACTATATGCACCATTCAATCAGCTAGTAACTTGAAAGTGAGATGTTTCGACAATATATAGCCACAAGAAATACTCTTATTAAGTTTAAGATGAGAAAATTCAACAGTTGGCAAGTGGGAATTGGGAAAACTGTATTTGGCATGTGTTAATATAGCTTGCATTTTATATATTCAAAGTTTTCCTTACATAAATTTCTATTCTTGATTTTTTGAATTCTGATTGCGTGGATGACTTGCAGAGGTTCAAACGGTTGAAGAAGATATTCATTGTACTTCACGAAGAACTAAAGGTGATTTCATTGAAATCAGTTCCCCATCTTTGTTTTAATCTTTTTATAAAGCTGGTTTTGTGTGCCTAATTTTGCTGCTGCTGCTTTTGTCACTGCAGAACCTTAAGCAAAGGATTAAAGAATTTGCAGCCTCGTATACAAAAAATTGAACATTGCTTATTTCATAACCTTGGACGCGATCCAGTCTTTACTTTTTTAAACCTGCTTAACCTGTGTACACACCGCTTGAAATGTATAGGGTGATATAGCAAGAACTCAACTATATTGAAATATATAATTTTGTGAAAAATAATATTTTGTATATAACACTTCCATTTATGGGTGAATTGCAGTTTTCGACAACCATTTTTGCTGCATTAAATTAATTGTTCACTGTGGAGAAAAGCTGTAATTTCTATCTGTTAAAAATTTTCTAGCTTTTTCTTGGCTAGCTTTGCCCTTCTTTCTTCGCAAAAGTTGAAGCTTTATGACATTAGTGCAGTGAGTTCATAATTTTTTCTAGTTTTACAGAGTTCTAATGTGCCATATACTGTTAAAATTTTTCTGACCAACTCTTCATAAAATATTTCTGACCAACTTTTCATTGAAAAATTCTCAATATATTTGATCAAACTAGTTGAAATAGTTCAAAATTTAATGAATATAAATCTTAAATATTTTACCTATCAAAGATAAAATATTAAAGAAAAAAAGTAATATTTTATATAATTTTCTTTATTAAGGTGTTAGGGTTAATCCCCAGCAAGTTAGTGTCCATGGCTTATAACTTGACTTAAAATAGATTATATAATTGATTGAAATACGAATCTACTGCAATATGCTTAACTAAATTAATTTTAATAAACTAAAATGTGTTATTTTATATTATTTGACTTAAAATAGTAAAAATAAGTTTTTTACCTATTTTTAATTTTTTTATAAAACTTATTTCAGCGACTCCATATTATCCTATTTACTATTTCTTTTTATTATTAAATTTTAGTACTAAAATTTAAACACTCATCATATCTTGCATATTGATTTAAATCTTTTTATTTTTATGTATTTTGAAAAATATTATGATTATATTTTATTGATAAATTTTAATTCATTATATAAAAATAAAATATTATTTTAAATTATAAATATTATGCAAGTTAATTGAGTCTTGTTAGATTTCAATTATATTGAGTTTTATAATATGTGTATAACTCATTTAAATAAATTTGTTATAGTATTATATTTATTTAATTTATTTAAATTTTATATGATATTAAAATATTTTAACACGATTAATAAATTAATTATATTCATATTAATTTTAGAGAAAATTACATCATCTATAACTTTTTTTATTACCGCTATTCAATAATACTGGGCCAAAAATTATTTTTTTAATATTATCAAAATGTGCTGGTTCTTTTACTATTATGGTTTTGACATTTAATTTTTATTTTTTTATTCATATTTTTTATTTTTAATATACAAAAAAAAATAATATATATATATATAAAATATAAAATATATATATGACAATGCAAATTATATCTATACATCTACTAAATATATATTAAGCATTTATTACATCTATATAATATTTTTAATATTTATTTAATACTTTTAAATTTTTTATCCTCACAATATTCACACAACATTCATATAACGTTCGATAATTTTTATATAAAATACATATAATTTAGATAATAAGTATATAACATACACACAACATCAACAAACATCTATAATATCTACGAAATATACATAAAATATCTACCAAATATCTATATAAGATCTACATAATAAAATTAATATTTTATTTTATTTTTTCATATGTATAATATATAAAATAAATTTAAAAATAAATTTAATAATTTTTATTAATATATTTTATTTTTTTATTAGCGTTATTTATTTTTTATAATTAAAAATATTTTTTTAAAAAAATAATAAATTTTATATGTTGAAAATATTAATTTTTATTATTTTATTAGAATATTTTTATTTAATAGTAAAATTTGAAAGAAAATATGAAAATTAAAGTAAAATATTGATTGTAGTAAGAAAATAAGTATTTAAAAAATCTAGTTTTAGCGAAGAAATACGTATTTTTAAAAGTTTGCTAAAATTTATTTTTAAAAATATAAATATTTTTATTTTTTATAATATTATTAAAATAAAATTTATTTTTTAAAGTAGTTTTGCAAATGTCCTTTGATTTTAATTGAATCGTTAAAATAAATTAATCTAATATAAACACAATCTGTCAATCCATTTTGGAAAGTCAAATTCACTGTCATCCCAATGAATAGCTCCATCGAATTCACTCTCATCACCGAGAGACATAAGACTTTCCCAGCAAAAGAATGAATTGAAATGCTGCCAATGTATACCATCAATTTCAACTGTTTCGCCTTTGTTGTTGTGGAGATCATACCACATAATTTTCTTAGTATCTATTTCATGCAATAAAAACTTTAATTTATTAATTAATTAATGTAATAATAACAACAACAATATAAAATCTTAACTGCAATTAGTTAACTTTTAATTTTCTAATTCTTTTCAATCTCAATGATAATTAATTAATCTTTAATTTGAATAATAAAAAATCAATTATGTAAAAATATACAAAATAATTTATATCCAAACAAATTATAATAAATTAATACGTCGATTTTACAAGATATCAAGAATTAATTCTATGTTGAACTAAAAAATAAATATACAACTATACAATGAGTGTATTTCTGCGGCCATGTGGATTGTATGATGATTTGGAGAAAATCATGAATATCTATTGGTGGAGTGAAGGTCCTAGCTAGGCAGAACAAAGGAATCCATTGGATGACCTGGAATAGGCTCTGTAAAAGGAAAAATCAAGGAGGCTTGGATTTAGGAAGAGACAAGCCTTTAATATAGCTTTACTGGGTAAAAAAGGGTGGAAACTAATGTGTTAACCGGGCTCTTTGGTAGCCAAAGTCCTGAAGGCATGTTATTATACAAACACCCATTTCCTACAAGCAAATTTAAGCCACAACCCCAAGCTATATGTGGCGTAGTATCATGGCTGCACAATCACTACGACAAAAGGGCTGCAGATAAAGAATTGGATTAAGCAAAGGCACTGTAATTAGTAGGGATCCTTGGCTGCCAGATAATAAGGATCCTTATGTGTTCACTAGTTTGTATAACAATTTGGAGCATACTTCAGTTTGTGCATTAATAGTTTATGGAGACACTTGATGGGATGAGGGTCTCGTGAGGGACATGTTTAATGCAAGGGAGAAGGAATTGATTCATAAAGTGCTTCTCAGCCTTAGAAAACCATATGATTCTTCGTACTGGCTTTATCAAAAGAATCGAAACTACTCAGTAAAGAGCGCTTACAGACTACAAATGGAGGAGTTGGACAATTATGGTATGATGGTAGACTCTTATCTGTGGAAATTTATTTGGAGTCTGCAAATTCCACCTAAGATGTGTAAATTTTTATGGCGAGTATTTCAGAATTGCCTCCCATCTATGTTGTCATTATTCATCTATGCTGGGAAAGGGGGAGTGTGTGCCAGTGAATATATACCTTGAGATTTCAATTCAAGACTGGCTGTCAAATTGTTGTAAGGAACTAAAGATTGATAGGCTAAAGTACATAGTTGTGACCCTTTGGAACATATGGAATAATAGGAATTCAGTGTTGTGGTAAGGTGTCTCCCCGACTGTAAACCACATTCTGGCATTTGCAGCAAAGTTCCTAAACCAATGGAAAGATTCTCAACAGAAGCAGATTACCAGCTTACTAATGATTTGCCAGTCAAACATAGCTGTGAGTGAAATCAAATGGAGGACGCCGCCAATAGACTACCTCAAATGCAACTTTAATGCATCAATATTTATGCAGGAAGGAAGAGTGATTTTGGGTTGTATTCTTCAAGATTCTGCAGGTTCATTTGTGGTAGCAAAATATGCATCCTCATGAGGAGTATTTGATCCAGCCTTGGCTGAAGCTATAGGATTCAGGGAAATATTGAGTTGGATAAAGAATAAGCAGTTAGGGAAGGTCATTTTTGAGACAGATGCTCTCATCTTAGTGCAAGGCCTGCAAAACTACAGAGAAAACTATGCATACTTTGGAGAAATTTTGGAGGAATGCAGTTCTTTATTGAATAATTTAACATATTGTAGGTTGTTTCAAGTGAATTGTGAAGAGATTAGTGAATCAGTGTGCCCATACTTTAGCTCGAGTGACTAATTCTTTCTCTAGCTATAGAGAGAGGGATGTTGATGTTCCCTGTTGATGCTATTGAATAAAATTTTACTTTTCTTCTAAAAAAATCAATAATAAAAAAGAAATTATATACTAAGTTACAAATGCTATCTAAATTAATTAAAAATACAACAAATGTTATAAGACTAAATTTCAAATATAAAAATTAAATATAATTTTTAAGAAATTTTTAATAATATGATATAATATAATTATATATTATGACCATCAAATATAAAAAAATATAATTTAAAAATTATCAAATATAAAAAATTAAATAATAATACTCCTACTAACAATAATAATAATAAATATTTAACTTAAAAATATAAAAATTAATAAAATATTTTTATTTATTAATATATTTTGCATGTATATTATATAATGTATTTATTATTAATTGTAATTACTTACATATCAAATACGAAAATAGCAAGATTCCGTTTTTTCTTTTTTCCCACACTTCGCCGTTATATCTCCCACATTATGCACACAAAAAATTACTAGTAGTTTTATATTAAAAAATAATTAAAAATCCACAAACAGAAAGTACACTTTTTTTTTAAAAAATCTGATTTAGACAACATACTCTACTGTAATCAAGAAAAGGATCAGTGATAAGGAAAAGCTCCCAACTTTATGCCTTACCTTATGAGTTCGATCTCACTGTAATAATAATAATCTCCCTACTTACCAAAAATAATAATAATAATAATCTCCCTAGCACTGCTGTTACTTAGGAGAAGGAGCACTTTCTTGAGAAGAAACGAGTCCTTTCAAACGACACAAAAAGAATCAAACTTTTGAGACTGCAACTTTGGTTACTTCTCTTAATTTTTCAGGTACTTGCTTTTGTTTTTCTTCTAATTTAAAGTTCTGGGTATTGTTCAATATTTACTATTAACTTCTGGGTATGTTAAAGAATCTAAATTTCTGATTGTACTGGTTTTGGGTATGCGAATTTAGTGCTGAAAACCAGTTTTTTATTGTAATTTTTGGGATTTTCTGTGTTTTGGCGGTGGTTGGGTGATTACCAAGGGAGATGGCTGTTAGAGTTTTGGTTTTTTATTGGACCGTTGGGGACCTATTTTTAGCTTTATGTTCTTAGGGTAGAGACTAGAAGATAAGGAAGTGGATATTTTTGTTTTTAACCGTTAAGTATTTGGCTAATGAATTAAGAGGCTTCTGAACTTGCCTAGCTGTTTGCTAAGCTTGGATCAATCTGTCCTTTTGCGTCTTTATTTTGTCTCCAATGCTGAAATGGGTAAGTAAAAAGATTTGTGGTGGTGAACTATGAAATGGAAGCAGATTTCTGAAGGAAGAAGGTATGAGTTACTTGTATTGGATTAAATCATGAGTTTTTCATACTTTTGTTATTTATTTATTTATTTTTTTCCTAAGGGAGTACGTGATTATTTATCTTTCAGCAAATGTTAAAAAAAAAAAAATTAAGTCACATTGTTAAAAGAATCAATTGGGTTGAGGTTCTGTCCTCTTAGGTCACAATCATTAGAATATGTATCATCCACATCTTTATTCTTTTTGTTGCTCTTTTTCTTCTGAAAACTGTTTTCTGTTGATATTTGATGGCAATTAATTGATTGGGAAGTATGCTACTGATAACAGACAGTGGAGGATTCTATAGCATAGCAAGACTGTCATGCTGAATGTTGTTGCCAAGCAGTGGAGTGGGGATGAATTCCACGATGGATGATATGAACTTGATTCAGCAGGCACAGAGGCATCATTTGGTGGTCAGGGAACTTGGGGAGGAGATTGATCTGGAAATTGGCCATGGTGATGATGACCCTTCCTTTGCTAACACCCCTCTGATTAGTGGCCCGCCACGTGAACCTTCTGCTGAGGAGCATGATGAGGCCAAGAATATGGTAATGGTTTCTCAACTTCCCAACAAAGATCAAGATATATCAAAGGAACAGCCAGTGAAAAGGAAGAAGAAGGTGGTAAAAAGATGGAGAGAGGAATGGGCTGATACTTACAAGTGGGCTTATGTGGATGTGAGAGATGGAACTGCGAGGATATTCTGCTCTGTTTGCAGAGAATATGGTAGGAAGCATAGAAGGAATCCATATGGAAATGAAGGCAGTAGGAATATGCAGATGAGTGCATTGGAAGAACATAACAATAGTTTGCTTCACAAAGAGGCTCTTCGTCTTCAGATAGCCTCAAAGGACAAGATCATTGTTGATAAGCCTATTTATGTAAAAGGTTGTAAGCTCATTTGGTTAGTTAAAATTCGAGGTTTAATATTTTAATTGAAGTATTTCTTTAGTGCTACTTGTGGTCACATACCTATTCTGAACCATTTGCTGTATCTTGGTATTTTTAAAATGAAGCTCTCATGTCAAAAACTGCTGGATCAATTGTGGAAGCTGCACTTAAAAGGGATCCCCATGAGGTTGAATTTATACAATCAGTACAAGAAGCTGTTCATGGTTTAGAAAGAGTAATTGGGAAAAATATTCAGTGAGTCCACCATATAATCATCAATCTGGGGCTTGAAACAAGTTTATTATATTCCTGAACACTCTGTCGTGTTTCAGGTATGTCAACATCGTGGAGCGTTTGTTAGAACCTGAGCGTATGCTTCTTTTTCGAGTTCCTTGGGTGGATGACAGGGGTGAGACACATGTCAATCGAGGTTTTCGAGTGCATTTTAACCAGGCATTGGGTCCATGCAGGGGTGGTATTCGTTTTCATCCTAATATGAACTTAAGTATTGCCAAGTTCCTTGGTTTTGAACAGGTACTCTTTGCTTTCATGGTATTCTGTGGACCATCTTGTGGAATTGTGTCTGAAATTCATGGTGAAACTTAGATTTTCTCATTTCTTCCTTCTGGTATGTTTTAAAAACTCTATATTTATTAGGGTTGGGAGGCTGCTAGTGTTGAAAAAAAAAATAAAATAAAAAAAGAACGTATCTGAATGATACTAAGCAGAAACTATTTGTGATGAATTCTAGAAACACTAGAATGGATTATCTAATGCATCATCAAAAAATTTCATGTGCAAGAGAGGCTTAATTCTGACAATTTCTGTGTTATGTTGTACTTTCCTCTTTGTTGCAGACATTAAAGAATGCCTTATCACCCTACAAATTGGGTGGGGCTGCAGGTGGAAGTGATTTTGATCCAAAAGGAAAAAGTGATAATGAGGTAATAATCATTCTACTTATGATGTTTTATAATTTTCATTTCCCAGAAATTATCTTATAGTTTTGTAAAATCTGCATTGGCAGATTATGCGATTTTGTCAAAGTTTCATGAATGAGGTCTATAGATATCTGGGTCCTGACAAGGTCAGTGCAAGAAGATTCTGTCGCTCTCGTGTCTGGTCCATAATTTCTAACCCTCTGTTCTGCTGTTTTTCTATATTCATTTTAGGACCTTCCTTCAGAGGAGATGGGTGTTGGTACTCGTGAAATGGGATATCTCTTTGGGCAGTATAGACGTTTAGCTGGTCACTTTCAGGTTCTTCTTCTGATCTTGTCTGACTCTCATGCATTTTTTCTTGGCCTTGTGTGTTTTTGCAGGGCAAGATATGGAGATAATATACAATATATTCTTAAAACTAAAGTTTTTTTATTTTAACTACCGAAACTTTCTTAAAATGTGTTCCATGCAGCGGTTCCTTTTCTTTCCCTTTTTGTGCTTGTGTGGGCACATCGATTGCATCTTTTGGGTGGTTTTTGTCATTAGCACAATTCTCATACATGTAAAGCTTATACTTTGTTGTGTCTTTGTTATCATAATTGCAGTTCTTAGTTAACTCCTTATGTGAATATTCGTCTCAGAAAGAAAGTTAAAGTTGCTTTTCCATATGCCTTCATATTAATGTTTACATTTGCAGGGAAGTTTTACAGGGCCAAGGATATTTTGGTCTGGCTCCAGTCTTCGAACTGAAGCTACTGGCTATGGGCTGGTAATAATAGTCCCATCTTCTAAATTCTTTGTTACTGCTTCTGTTTGAAATGCTTTTGTGCTAATACTGACTCCTTTTGTGAAACTCTTTATTCCTTTCATTATAAATATTGGCATGTGAATAGTCCATTATACTTCCTCTACGTGTCATGTTTTAAGCATCTTGGACTTTAATGAATTCCCATGCTTCTGCAGGTTTTCTTTGCTCAGCTTATGCTTGCAGACATGAATAAAGATCTCAAAGGACTAAGGTACCTCACTTAACTCTGAAATTTTTTAAAATTGTTCAAGATCCCAAAGGCAATAAATTGAAATCTTTATTTTGTTCACTTAGGTCAATACTTGCTGCTTCTCGCTGTTTAGCTGAATGCTCTGATGCCTTGTGTTTGTGAAATGAGACATTCTTAAAACTTTGACTCTTTCAAATATAGTATTCCATGCTAACTTTTCTAAATGATTCATTAGTGATGATTTTTGGTAAATGTCATTATATGTTAATCCATCTGCAAGGAGTTCCATTGTAATTGTAAAGTTTATCTGCTGCTAGTTCTACAAATTCATTAGTTGAAATATATTGCCCTTGATTTCCTATTCAGATGTGTTGTAAGTGGTTCAGGAAAGATTGCAATGCATGTTCTGGAGAAGCTTATTGCCTATGGCGCTCTTCCAGTCACTGTATCAGGTACTTTTTGGTAGTTGGTGAAGATCATGGTATAACATATTGATGATGAAGTGGGAAACTTATTACGATAATCAACATAAAGGGTTTTGTTGTGATAGTTTGACTTCACATAATTATTTGGCAACAGCATCTCTCTTTATTTACATAGTGAAAAAATGAACCTGAAGCGTCCTGCCTTTGTTGTAAATTGTGATCACCATGAACCAGAAGACATGCATACTAAACTGCTTGCTTGGAACCTGTTGATTTGGATTGTTAATTTTTGTTCAGTCAACATGTTTGTCATTCTTTCCCTTGACATGATTCTCTAGGTTAAATTTTAAACCTTATATTTTATTTTCTAAAAGAAATACGGCATAATCCCGCTATATAATCTAGACTACGGTTATTGAATTCTTGTATTGTGCATTAGCCTTTTCAATGTACTTATTTGTTGAGAAAAAATGTTTAATGCTGAAACGAAGCAGTGAGGGAACTTGATTGATGAAAAGTAACAAACAGGAAACCATGTACTGGAGTATAAAGTCTTAATATGCAGCTAGTATCATGAGTTAATAATTGTATTTTTATCCTGTCTTGTGCTTGGTTTATTTCAAATTTTTGTATCTATCCTATCTTATGCTTGGTTAATATCTATTTTATGTTTTAGAAATGAATATGATATCCAGTTATGGTTCAGGTTTAGTTGATATGACTTTTGAGATTCTAGTATTGCAGCTGCTGCTCTAAAAGTGTTCTCTTCCAACTTTTTGGAAGAGCAACGGTTGCTATATCTATGAGGATTTGTGGGTCCTCTATCTAATATCTCAACTACCAGAAATTTTTATGCTTTTATATCATTGATCCTTCAGATTTCTGTAGTTCCTATATTTAGAAGTTAAATATCTATAAGTGAAGTGTTATTACATTAGCAGCCCTTGTAATGCATGCCTTTACTTGCAAAATATTGCACAGATTCTAAGGGATACTTGGTGGATGATGAAGGTTTTGATTACATGAAAATATCATTTTTGCGTGATATGAAAGCCCAGCAGAGGAGTTTGAGGTATGTTTTCCTTTTATCATCATTCATGCATCATTGAAGATGCTATCTCTTGCAATTTTAGGGTGTCAATCCTTACACATTGCATTTGCAGAGATTACTCTAAGACGTACGCGAGGTCTAAATATTATGATGAAGCAAAACCTTGGAATGAAAGGTGTGATGTTGCATTTCCTTGTGCTTCCCAAAATGAAATCAACCAATCTGATGCCATTAATCTGGTTAATTCAGGTTGCCGTATAGTAGTAGAAGGTAGTTTTAATTCCAAGCATGATCAATTGTGCCTCTGGTATGTGTTAAAGTTACATTTCAATTGATAGGGGCATTGCATTATTGTTTCTCTTTCCTAGGTTCAAACATGCCTTGTACACCTGAAGCAGTTGAAGTTTTGAGAAAAGCAAATGTTCTTATTGCTCCTGCTATGGCAGCTGGTGCTGGAGGGGTATGATATTTAATCTTTTCACTTATGATATAGCAACTGAAGGTGATCCTTGGCTGTATTTGTAACACCGTTATATTCTATACACCTAAAATACATATATGAAATATAAGTGTGCTATATTATTTAGCAAAGACCCAGGTGGATTGGCTTGGATGCTGTTCTCCTCAAATTGTGATTACCGGAACAGGGAATTTTTTTTTTTTTGGGTTTTGTTAATGTTAACGATTGTTTAGTTAATGAGTACAGAAGTATTTCCTTTGGTTTTCCTAAGATATTTGACTAGCTTTATATGTCAGGTTAATGTTTTGGGTATATTACTTGATTTGAACAGTCTGTACTTTAAGTTTTGATTTGCTTACCAATTCTATCAACATGCCACTAAAAATGATGATAAAATTGCACTCGCAGGCATAGTCTAGTTGTAGTATATCTCTTGTTGGACAAAATGCCCAAGTTCGAGTCTCCCATTCCTCAATGAAACAATCTAAAAAAGGTTTCACTGCTTTAGCCAGTTTGATTAGTGTAATCCGCCAGTTTGATTAGTATAATCCATCAGTTTGATTAGCTCTGTCCTACTACATAATCTTTATCAATAAGTTAAAAGGTGGATAAATAAGAGTGCTGGATTTTATTGTGATCTATTCTTGCATGCTTGGATATCACAGGTTGTTGCTGGGGAGCTTGAATTAAACCATGAATGCAATTTGATTCATTGGTCACCCGAGGATTTTGAATCTAAGTTGCAGGTGAGTGTATTTTCTTTTGTTACTTCCTACATATGAATATTTTCAGATTGTAAGGTAGATCTCTTCATAGTTGGAACCTCTGGGCTCAAACGGATGAACCTATCAGTCATTTGCTTGGAGGAACCATAATATCCATAGATCCTGCTCTGCAGATTAATTTAAAGTTGTTAAATATTTCATATATTTTCAAGGATTAGAAAATCTTGTTGCTGAAGTAGCCTGAAGCATCTCACGGGAATCTTGGTTAAGTAGGTTTCATTTGTCTTCTTGTGGTTCACTAGTTCATTGTCCTAATCAGATTAATCATTTATATTCACAAATTTATACATTTAAGTTTACTTGCAATTTATGGTGACATTCTTTGGGGCTTTTTCAATTTATACTTTTGAACAACAGGAAGCAATGAAACAGATATACCAACGAGCGCTTAAGGGAGCAACTGATTTTGGTTATGAAAAAGAAAGTCCTGAGTAAGTGCCTTTTCACAATTGCACTATCATGTTGAACATTTTCTCTGATAGTGGGCATTCTGATCTAAGCATACTTTGTGGATGTGGAATTGGATGTGAGGGCATTAGTCTTTGAATGAGAGCATTCACAAATAGAACATTTTGTAAAACAAACCAGTAAATGATTTTTGCTTCACCAAGGAGTAGCCTGAGTCCTATTCTAGTTGTGCATAGATGTGTGCGTCAGGTTCTAGTCACCTTTGACTAATTCTTTGCATGTAAAGTAGAATATAATCGAGGATTAAGTGGAACCACATAATAATCGTTTGATGAGTTTTTGTTCTCCAATATTATCCATAAAAGTACTGGAATTTCATGAGCAATCTGCAAATTGGCATCATTGCTGTTGGGGTGAACTAAGGCACTGACATTGTGGTTTTGAAGTCTGCTTGGGCAATGAGTTTAACCCAATTCCATGAAAGTATTTTGCTCTTACTAAAAAACCCTGGCTGTCAGGGTTCAACAGTACAATGCAACCATTTATTCTGATCATAGAAAAAATCATTTTGAATGTTCTGAAGGGCAAAACAGGGGTCTTATCTGAATTAGAAGATCAGGGATTCATATCCTGATGTTAACTGGCATTCAGAAAATTCAACATAATGTGTCCCTTTTTTTAATCTCAGGAAAGAAAATGCATGTTAGTTCTCCATTTTTTGTGTGCCTTTATTGATATGTAATATGCATATATGGAGTCCAAAAACCAAGTATGCTTTGGTACCTGCATTTCTTCTTTGGATCTGGATGGGAACTTACACCCAAGTATAGTCATCATGTTTCACGGTATGAGATCTCACAGTAACGTTTGCCATCCGTCCTTATGATCAAGTAACAAGTTTTCAGGAGGGAATATTTTTTAACCTTTTTTCTTTTCTTTGCCGTCTAGTTTAGCTGGAAATCATGTGATATAGTGGATGTTAGGCATTGCACCAGTTCCTATAGAGCTAAAATGGTAGACAGTGATCTGTTATTGTGTCCAAGAGATCAAAATTTTACTCCTATTCCTTGTTTGACAGTGCCTTGGTACATGGAGCTGCCATATCTGCTTTTCTGGCTATTGCTCAAGCTATGATTGATCAAGGATGTGTATAGGGTCAAGATGATAAATATACAATTGTTTTGAGCATTGCTAAATCATTGAAGTCTCAAAGGACAGTCCTAGAAAGGATCAGAAGATCGTCATTGGCATTATCATTTGGATTTTGAATCTGAATAGTCCAACCTGATGCAAGAATATATCGAGGATTTCACAAATCTCTTTGTAACATATGTGTACCACTTAATCAAAGGATCAAGATGGGTAATTGGTGCATAATTTTTTAGAACAAATTCAATGTAAAAAAGAAATTGATAGTTACCAGTTGTAGAATAGGAAGAGCCACCAGAAGGGAGTGCATAGTCTTGGGGCTTAAAAGTTGTTTAATTGCCTGATACAATCTTGTGCAATACAGGTATGTTACAATTAGAAATAAAATTTTATTATTCATTCTCACACGGGGGAAGATATCATGTTCTGTTGATTTTGGTCAGGTTTCTTCCCTTTCATTTAGCATTGTTCTTTTTTTGTTTTCTTTTCATTAGAAAGGAGGATTTATATTCAATGGTTGAAGCTGATAATAAGTTCAAACATTCTATAAGTACCAACAGTTGCCATTGAGCTAGTAATCCATTGATGTCTCTTAATGCACAAGTTCAAATCTTTATATTAAATGTCACACGGTAGTGTAACATCTCATCTCTTCAATTGCCTGACCACAGAAAAGGATGCCCTTCAAATTCATCTGGGAAAGCAATAACTTTACTGAATGTGATATCAGCTTTCATTCTCCTTGAAGCATTATGGAGCAAATGGACTAGAGAAACTCTCAATCTTTTTCTTCTTTGGTGCTAAAATTTCAGTTGCACATACAATAAAGGAAGTATAATCTTTGATCCACATTTCCCTCTATTCACTTGTGAACTAAGTAGGGCAAGAAAATAAAAATGGAAGGAGCCAACAAAACTGATACATTTTTAATACAATAAGGTGCTCCGCATATACAGCCTCAACCCCTGTATTCATTTAGTTGGCTCTCCTTGAATTGTGAGAAGATGAGTCAGATTTCTCAGCCAGATAGTGCTCAAGCATGTCTTCTTCATCATCTGCATTATATCAATGAGAGAATCATTCATTGATCACAATCATTTTAGTGTTGTTAACATCAAAACTGACTTATACATTAAAAATGTAAAAGATCACCTTCAAAATCATCATCATCAAACTCGATTTCCTCCTCTTCCTCATCAGATCCTTCATTAACTGCGGCTGCACCTTTCTGCAGAAAAGACCAATCCAAGTCAGTAATTTACTAATTGCTTTGATCTATAGAGTCTAACTGTCCTCTCAAGCCACATGGTTGGCAGTTGGCACCAATATATCTTCCTTTACATGAGCATAAGTTCATGGAAGCCACCATAAAGTTTTCATCTGGAACTGGTGATATAGCTACCGCTTAAAAAACAGATTAAAAATATTGAAGGGAATTGGGGTCTTGTTTTGATGTTATATTCACTATACTACAACAGGAATACTGTCACTTATGCTCTGATATTTTGCAAATTGGAGATTCAGAGCAAGGTTCTTGTAGTGAACAGGCACGAGTGATAAAACCTAATAATAATGTAAACATGCATTATTCAATATTACTAGCAATATGTTGACTTTTGGAAAGCAGTATGTTATGCACCCATTTTTGAAATGCCACTGCATCCAAGGCATGGAAATCTATGTTCATACAACCATCTCATGATAAACAATCAGGATAACAAACATTCAAACATACCGCTCTTCCGCTTTCAAACCATTGCCTGCCTGTTAACTTCTTCTCCTTTGGGGCTGTAAGTGCAGACTCGGGCATCAGCCTGAAATTATTGCAAGTTGTCATGAATTACTAATTCAAAAATAATAGATTCCAGTAATCTACTTGTATTTGAAAAAGTATCAGCAGGTTATCAATTGTAGCAGATGCATGAATTCTGTGTTAAAAATGTACAAGGAGATTGATTGTCTCTTCTCCTCTCCTTCAATGTCAAAGAAAGCATAAAGAGGCATTAAAGAAACATATGAATCAATCACCTGGAAAGAAATCACAACAATGGTTCCATTAAAAATAATACAGCTTTGAAGTGTCAAAGAACTCTTAATGTATCTCTGTTCCTTCTTCCTTGCTCCTTGGGCTAGTTATTTTTTCACTATCCTGGGCAGTTAAAGCTATTCTTTACAAATTCTAACTACATAGCCTATTATACAGCAAAAATTTATTTTGTTGGTTCTCTCAGCAAAAGCAATTCAGGGAATAGTCTCTCAAAAGCCTAACCTCTGTAGCACTAGAGCTAACAACAAGACCTACCATCAAACCAGCAAGGAGCCAAATTTTTTGTGCAATTCAATCTAGGAGCCTAAATGAGCCAGCTCAAGTTAATAGTGTACTACTTGAATTTGACTCGATTAGGAAACTAGAGACAAAACTTCACTAGATTTTATTTTTAATACTCAATTAGCATTAAAATGTTAGAAAAACTTATTTATTAATCTCAAATTAACACTTGAACAAACTCGAGCGACCTTGAGTTAATGATTACTGTTTAAATATTATTTATAATATCAACATATCTAAAATTACATCAAATTCAGAAATTTGATTAGGATCGAGAGTCGCTTAAAAATCAAAGTACTATAATACTCAGTTTCCTACTTGATCTTGAGTCTAGATCAACTCAGTAAAAAACAAGTTGAATTTGAATATTTTCGAGCCAAACTCAAATGGTAAACCAAGTTGAATTTGAACATTTTTGAGTCAATCTCAAATAGTTTGCGTTGTTCACACTCCCACTTCAAACCTGTGCAGCCATACCAAGAAGTAACCCTGTCCACCTGACCAACACATTGTGTATAGGTCCAGATGATGAAGGAATTAAAGCCAATTAAAGTCCGACCTAGATTAGAAAAGGTCATAACATAAAAACAACGGTGATAGACTAAATGAACATGTTTTATTTGCAAATTCCTGAAGAGTGAACACCACACAAGATAAGTTCAGAAATATTTTCTAACCTAATCTAACCATATAAATACAGAACACAACAGAAACCATCAGAAACAGAATTCAGGTCTGCTGGTAATAATTTCCAATTTGGATAATTTCCTAATTTTTTTAATATCAAATTTGCATAAAAATCCAGAAACAGAACTAAATAATAGCATAATAGTGTTATAATACTAGAACTCACTTGGCTCGCTCAAGTGCCAACTCTGCTTCAAATCTTTCTCTCCAAGCTAGAAATGTATCAACGGTAACTGGTTCTCCATGAGGTACAATGATCTGTAAAGCAAATATTAAGAAGCAACTCAGAAAAACTCAAATAACAAACAAGTAAAGCAAACATCTGAAATTATAAACACACAATCATTTGGCAATCTTTGGAATCTTGGGGGCATATATTGCTGATAACTTCTTGGAAGGTAAATCTTGTTTACACTTAAATCTAGCAATTGTATAACTGAAAAACTGGTGGAAATCAAAATGCACAGAAACATTCATACATCTTCTTTTGCTGCCTGTTCGTCTTCAATGTTCTCACTGCCAGCATCTTGGCCATACTTTTCAGACAGCCACTCTTTAGCTGACGTAACCAGTGTGTAGATCATAGCCATACCAAGATTTTCAGATGCCTGCGGAACATTATTATTCAGTCAATCTGCATAACCAGACAACTGCACCCAAATTTCTAAAGTTGCATATCCACTTCTACACAAGTTACCAATTAAACAAATTTTCATGTCTGCACCCTAATCAGATACAAAGAAAATTCATTCGTTAATATCCACTTGTTCAATCAAGGACATGGAATTTGCTAATTTAGAGAAACCAACAAATACAACAACAACAACAACAACAACTAAGCCTTAATCCCAAACAAATTGGGGTCGGCTGTATGGATTCTCAACAAAATAAGCTCAAAAGACACCAAAAAAAAAAACTCCAGCCTTAGGCCCCTTCCAAGACACGGATTTTACGTCTCCATTCAAATCTGTCATTAATCAAATCCGCATCAAGATCTAAGGCACGTAAGTCTCTTGCTATCACCTCCTTCCACACAGTTCTAAAGTCTCTTGCTATCCGCATCAACAAATATACAGTAAATTAAGTCATCTTGGTTATTGATATTCAGAAGCAGCTTTTTAGGGGTTTTATTGAAACTTATCATATACCTGGGAGGGTAGAATGGAGAGAGTATATTAACTTTCTACAGTATTTTCTATTACAGTAAATTGCCAGGATGCTACACTGTAAGAACAGTGGCTCCAGATATTCTGAAGGAGAATGAACTAATAACTACAATGAAAGAACTTAGTTAGTTACCTCTTGTTCAAGCTTTTCTTTCAAAATTTTAAGATCACTTACTTGTATACCTCTTATGCTGCAAAGATGAGAAAGGGATAAAAATTCAGATATAGCGAAGCATTGTTCAATCATATAGTACTCATCCACAGTTCATACAATTATCACTTGACATTAGGGATTTTGATCAGCGTCATATAACCACATTCAGGTCTTGCACCATATTCTATAAGATAAATTGAGCAGAATACATGGCCTAAATAATTTTTTCATTTTGATCTTTTACAAGAAAGCAAAAGTTTACACAAAAGATCACACCTGACCCTGCATGTAGTTACATAAGTGAAATAGTCAACAAGAACTCAACAGGAATTCCAGTATGATTCACTATGCTTTTGTAGGAAAAATAATTTATGCTGAAGGCATGAATATTCTCTGAACTGAATGCAAGTATTGGCTGACTAATGATTTGGAACACTCAGATACATGATTTATAATTATCATCATATACACCAAAAACAAAAGAAAGTAAAAGGGGGGAAAATGACGGCCTACTTGTGAAACAAATTCTGGAAGAAAATGTTTCACAACTTCAAGAATTGACTAGTTTTGCAGAGATGGTCAGATGACAATGCATTATAGCAGCATGGGAACAATATCGAAAAATAAATGCATAAATTCATTCAATCGGAGAAAAGCATTTGATTATTCATTTTTTCAATCCTTTCCTATTCATAATGTGGGTTTCTTGCATAGGGTTGATGAATAGTTATCAATCGATGAAAACTGAAGATCTTTTAACAGGCCATATAAATAGTCCATGGTTGAATTATTTTTTAATTGAAGTCGTAATTTTTAAGTTGGTAGGCAATTTTGTAAGTGTTGTAGACATTTTAGAGTTTTCTTTTTAAGGGATCTAAGAACATCAAGTTCATTTCTTTTAGATCCAACCCTATTGATACTTAATAGAAAATCTCAAATTTAAAACTTACTGCAAATGCATGCACATATACCTACATTTTCCAGTAATTTTCTTATAAATTTTGATAGTGTTTATTTTAATTTAACTTTTAATTTAACCAACATGCCTGCGAGTATCGTAGCCGGTCCCAAGCCCGGATAAAGGAGGAGGGTTGCGGTAGGTTGGCGGCCAGTGTAAAAATTTTGCCAAACTTTTTATGGATCCTTAAAACTATCATTATACCGTTGGGACATGCTCACCTAGGCATGCGCTACATCGGCACACGGGTGTAGTGTTAAATGAGCAAGGGGTTCCATCACATCGACGCCTGGGTGTGGTGGAGTATGAGCAAAGGTTCCCATGCCATGGACGGGTATTGTATCAAGAGAAGAAGAAAGATCTCCACACGGTATTTATTGACTTGGAGAAAGCCTATGATAGAGTACCAAGAGAAGTGTTATGGTGGGTTTTGAAGAGGAAAGGAGTCAGCGGCAAATATATCAACATCATCAAGGACATGTATGAGAATGCATCCACTAGTGTGAAAACACCTGGTGGAGACACTGAGGCTTTCCCCATTACTACCGGATTGCATCTAGGTTCGGCCATGAGTCCATACTTATTTACCCTGGTTATGAACGAGCTAACCAGAAGCATACAAGACGATGTTCCTTGGTGTATGTTGTTTGCTGATGACATTATTTTAATTGATGAGACTAGTGCTGGTGTAAACCGTAAGTTGGAAGTGTGGAGAAAAACCCTCGAGGACAAGGGTTTTAAGTTAAGTAGAAGTAAAACGGAATATATGCACTGTGAGTTCAGTCTAAGGAAGAAGCAGGAACATGAGGTTAAGTTGGATGGAGTTTTGGTTCCTAAAACCAAGCAGTTCAAATATTTGGGTTCGGTGTTCCAGAATGATGGCCGTATAGATGAAGATGTGGCTCACAGAATACAGATAGGGTGGTTGAAGTGGAAGGGTGCGACTGGGGTTCTATGTGATAAAAAAATACCTCTCAAAGTGAAAGGTAAATTCTATAGGACGGTTGTTAGGCCTGCGATGCTCTATGGTAGTGAGTGTTGGGCACCAACGGGACAACATTTGCATAAGATGAGTGTGGCAGAAATGAGGATGCTAAGATGGATGTGTGGACATACCAGACTGGACAAAATTAAGAATGTACATATTCGACAAAAAGTCCAAGTAGCGGATGTCGGAGATAAGGTGAGGGAAGGAAGACTTAGATGGTATGGACATGTTTTAAGAAGACCTCCTAATGCTGCGGTTCGTAAGTGTGAGAAATTGTTAATTGAGGGGGCTAGAGGTCGTGGAAGACCTAGAACTGTGTGGAAGGAGGTGATAGCAAGAGACTTACGTGCCTTAGATCTTGATGCGGATTTGATTAATGACAGACTTGAATGGAGACGTAAAATCTGTGTCTTGGAAGGGGCCTAAGGCTGGAGTATCTTTTTTGGTGTCTTTTGAGCTTATTTTGTTGAGGATCCATACAGCCGACCCCAACTTGTTTGGGACTAAGGCTTAGTTGTTGTTGTTGTTGTTGTTGTTGTCTCTTCTTTAATTTGTTAACTCCAATTGAGATTCATGAGAAGAGATAATCACTGGGAGAAAGGTAAGTTTTTGTGGTATATACTTCTAGAATTAAAAACATTCAACAGCTTTAAGTGAGAAAGCTAAAATAAGAGTTTGGTTTCATCAAAGTTCTTCGCCAATTTCATATTTTCATTTTTAAATGGAAAAGGTGGACTTAAAAAGGTCCTCTTTACATTGCAACTGCACCAAGAAAGTCATACTAACCTTTTCACATTTAGTAGTGGAGGCTCATCTGGATACTTCTCTGTATGGGAGAAAATAAGAGCCAACTGAACTGCAAGAAAAGGTTTGGAAAGTACAGTGACAAATAAATAAAAAGAAAATGGCAAGGGAAGGGAACCCAGCAAAAAAGCTTCTAAAAGTATAAGATGTTTGATTATATATTCTTTGGAAAAAAAAATCTGCATATTATGGCAAAATTAAAGATAAAAACCTGGAGTGACCATTGAATCATCGGCATCATCATCATCCTGATGAAAATAAACAGAGCAAGGTAATTGCATGGGAAAAGAAATTCTTTGCTAAAGTACATAATATAATTGAGTGGGAGTAATTTGGATATACTTTGTTTGCAACCCAATTGACAAACAAAAATGTGCAATTTAAAATCTATTTTTAGCTGCAATAAGAAGATATTGAGCATTCATATTAGCTTCGCAGCCATGAAGCAGCAGACCAGTGACTGGTATCTGCTACTATAAAAATGCATTAAAATAATGCAAGACTACTGCTCTATAAGACAACTAAAACAATAGTGAAATAAAGAGAGATCCAATCACAGTTAAACCAACTTAATATATAATCACATCTTAATTGTCTTCAAAAATCAATTAAAAGAGGAGCATTCAAAAGCAAGAGCAGAATTAAACAAACCTATAAGGTTCTTTAAGACTCCAAAAATTAATGCCAAGTATGCTCAAAGTCAATGCATTAAAGAAAAAAAATGTTTAGTATATATTAAAGGATCACAAATTGAATGATACCTGTGGAGATATGGTTATTTGGAAGCATCGATTTGAAGTGTTTAACCCACTCTCACTTGAATGAATTTCTAAAACAGAAAACAGAATAAATGGCCACAAAAAGGGAAATAGCAACAAGTAATCAATCGTATCTCTTCATTAATAGAATTGGCCTATACCTTTGAAATCATCCATAAGTATTGCTTCTAACGCTTCAATTTCCATTTCTTGCTCCTGTCCATAGTCTGCCCACATAGTTTAACACGTGAACATACAATATCATCAATAGCTTTTCTTCATTACAAAATATGTGAACTTTTCTCATAAACTGACTATATGAGCTTCTCTAGTTTAATCAGTGAATGCAATAAGCTAGTGAATTATGATCGATTGGATAAAGCTCTGTCACTTAAATTACATCAAGTTAGAGATTAATTTCTTTATTACTTCTGTAATCAACCTATTACTATTTAATCCAAGTTACTAATACTTGAATTAATCATCAAAAAAGTGAAATCCTATTGATGTAACCAAATCAAAATTTCAATTGCAGCTTCTGGGTATCGGTGATTCCCACAAAAAAGAAAAAAAGTTCGCTCTGCACTTCACCATACTCAAAACTGATGTTTAACAGAAACCCCATAAACAAGATCAGGAACCATTTAACCAGAAAAAAATAAATCATTAAAGAAGAAAGATAAATGATAAAAACTTTACCAGTCATGGTTGTGATGTATTGATTCAGTTTCTCCTTTCTTTTGGAAGTGCTTTTTCAAAACCACATTGCACTTCTCAAAACAAAACCTAGGCTATTCTCTAAAACGTGTCGTTTTACTTAAACTCTGTCTTCTCCTATTTTGAGTATTTATATTTATATAAATATATTATACATTTTTTCTATAAATATATATATTTTATATAAATAAGTATTTATAACTCATTCCATTTTACGCAAATAGCATATCAATATTATCAAAATTCGTTTCATATCCAACTCTTAATTTTTAAATTATATCATACAAGAAAAATACTAATATTTATATCATCACATGCAGGGCAAAATTAGATTTTTAATAGAAAATGAATAAAATTTTATTAATAATTTTAACTTCACCTCTATTTTTTTTATGTATTATTGTCTCAATACTCACTTTTTTAATAAAATATATATATACACACACACTTACAAATTTATTTGATGATACATAAAAAATTAAGAGAAAATAATATTATTTAATGAACATAATCTTTTAAAAATAAAGTTGAATAAAAAAATTATCACATTTTATTAAAAGCATAAATAATAAAATCAAAAATCAAAATTAAAAAGAAAAAAATCAAAAGAATTTAAAAAAAAAAACTGAAGATTTTAACCTTATGTTATTTTTTAATTTTTTTATTTTTTATTCTGCTTTCAATTTCTTCTTAATCTCTTGATTTATTAGATGAGTTCAAGTTAATTTAGTTGAAAAAATTTGTCATTTTTTTTTCTCCATTGGAGAGTATATTTTTTTAAAATTTTTTAGAAAAATATATTTATTTGGTAAAAAAATAATTTATTGAAATTTTTTTTTACTTAATTTAAAGAAGAGATAAGAAATAATTAAAATTTTGAAGGGAAGTAAATAAAAAATTTTAAAATTTTAATATATATATATATATATTTTTTTTTTTTGAAAAATAAAAGGGACAGTTGCCCCCTTCTCTTATATGTGCTTTCATCTTTGATCACATGAAAAAATATTTCATTGATTTTGTTATTTTTTTCTTTTATAACTTTAATACGAATTGAAAATTTTTAAAACAGTTGGATATTGTTATTTGAATTTTATTAATATTAAATTACAAATACGTTATTAAGAGATCACAAGTATTTAAATTTTTTTTATTACAAGAAATCAGTTGTTTTATATATTATAATAAATAATTATCAATTAAGCCACAGCAATATTATTATTTTATATTTTATTTATTTATACTTAAAATTCTAAATATTAAAATTCTAAATATTGCAAAGCATTAATTAAAAATCTTAATTATAAGTATTACTATACAATTTTACGTGTGAAGTATGATCCAACTTTAATATAAGTGGCTATTAAGACCTATTCTTTATATTTTAAATATTATTTTTAATTGCATAATACAATGCTTTGTGCTATCATATATATATAATCATATGATTTATTTGAATTCTTTTTATTTTTCACCATTATCGTTCTTTTTTCTTTTTTTTTTTTTCTAACCACCACTATTGTTCTTGGCGCTTGTCATGGAAGTATTTTTCTCAATTTGCCTTTTTTTTTTTTTTGTTATTTCATTTTTCAAATTAAGTTTAAAAATATATCTTTGGTCAAAAAAAGTTTAAAAAAATATACCATATTTTTAGAAAGGCAAACCAATCTGCTGATGCACTGGCTTTTTTAGCTCGATCCTTCTCCCCTAATATGCTCTTGGAGCTTCTCAACAATGATCGTATAGGAGTGACTTATCCTATAAATATTTTGAATCAAGCCTTATTTGTTTCTTCTCTTTTAATAAAAAAAATTAAAAAAATATCTAATGTTATTTTTTTTGTTTAATTTTGAAAAATATTATATTTTTATTTAAGGATAAGCAAATATATTTTTACACAAATTTACATTATAAAAAAATTTAAAATTATTTTTTAATATTAAGATAGAAGATACAACTCTAAACCAGTTATTTAAATTACATATAAACTATAAAAATCTTTGTGCCTTATTGCAGGTAATTTTACTTAATGTATAAATACTAATTTTAAAATTTATAATAATTTAAAACAAATAAAACAAATATTAAATTATAAAAATTATAAAATTAAATATAAACAAAATTAAATATCAATTAAAAAATAAATCTAACAAAAAATCAAATAACATAAATCAAAAAAAGCTAATAAATAATAAAAATAAAACAATTAATGTAACTAAACAAAACCCAAAACAATCCAAAACAAATAACAAAAAAAATCAGCACAAAACATTAGAAAGAACCAAAAAAATTAAAACAAATGAAAAAAAAATAATAAACTAAATGAAATATAACAAAAGTATTAAAAATAAAAAAGCAAAAATATAAAAAAATATGATATATTAAATATACGTCATTTAAATAATAGTGCAGTAGTTGAATAATAATGTTGTCGTTTTGAAACTGAATAGTATTATGAGAGAAAAATAATAATAAAATAATAGTTATAGTTTTTTATGTTATATAATTAATTAATTAATTTTTATTAATAATAAATAAAATATTATAATTCTATTTAAACTTTTTAACTAAATATAATCATTATCAATATCAAATAAGATGTCGTGATTTTATTTAAATTATTCAAATAAATATAAATCAGTATTAAAAGTAATATTTAATTGTATTTAGTAGCTCCAAAAAAAAATATTATGCAATAAATTTAATTTAAAATATTAAAAACTTAAAATAGGTTGTTAGATTAAGATAATAATATATTGCATAATATTATACTACTATTAGCTGTCAACTTCAGAAATATTCAAAAATTATTCTCTTTAATTTATCTTATTTTATTGCTTTCTATATTATTTTTTTTAATTTATATCCTTTTATATTTTTGAATTATTATTATTTTCTAGTTTGTTATTAATATAGTAATTACAGGGGAGAGCACTTAGTAATAATATATAATAATTTAATTATTATATAATATTTTTTTGCCTAATCAAATTTATATCTAAGTGTATTTCTCATTATTTTTTTATTATATTAATTGTCATCCAATAAAAATACATTTATTAATTTAGAGCAAAAAATGATAAAAATGATACTTAGTAATATTAAAATTATACATACTTAACAATATAGATATTTATTATTAATTAATATAAGCTAAATATGATTATAATATATTATTTGAGAATATAGAGTTAAAATAAAAATATATTTATTAATTTATAAAAAATCAGCTCAAAATATTACAAAGATCGAAGAAATAAAAAATAAAAAAATAATAGATAAAATTAAATATATATAAAATATTAAAAAAATTTAAAAAGCAAAAATATAAAAAATATATAATATGTTATATATACGTTAATTAAATAATAATATAGTAATTAAATAATAATGTTATAATTTTAAAATTGAATAGTATTGTATAATAAAAAAATAATAAGGTAGTAGTTATGATATTTTTTATGTTACATATATAATTAATTAATTATTATAAATATAAAATAAGGTATCATAATCTCATTCGAACTTTATAAATAAATATAATTATTAATAATATCAAATAAGATATGATAATTTTATTTGAATTCTTTAAATAAATATTAAATATAATATTCTAATTATATTTAAATTCTTCAAATAAATATATATTTTATAATAAATAATAAATAGTTTAAAATATTAAAAATTACAATACTTTGCTAGATTAAGATAACAATACATGATATTAAATTATATCAATATTAGCTTTTTTATAATAATAATAATAATAATAATAATAATAATAATAATAATATAGATAGACAGATAGATTAATTAGCAAGTTAAATTTTGATATGCATTTCAAATTTAATTATCTTATTATTTATAAATTTTTATTTACATTATATGCTTATTTTTGGTGAAATTTTAATATATAATATATATATAGTTATTTTTTTAACAGAACATAATATATATAATATATACATGGTTATTTAGTGACAATCTATTGTATTAATTATCAATATCACGTTAGTTGCAGACAATTCGTTGTTATTACTATTATTACTATTTTGTTATTATTAGTTTCTCAATCTTAAATTAATAGATTTTATGATAATTAAATATTTTTATTAAAAATATAAATTTATATTTTTATTATATTTTTTTTAATATAACATATAATTAATAAATAATATTAAATAAAAATATTATAAAAATATAACAGACTAATTAATTTAATAAAATTATAAGTGAAATATCATTTGACATAAAAATAAATAAACTTATCGAGGAAATATTACTGCTTAGGCCATCTCCAACCATCGCACTAAAATAAAGCAGTTTCAACTTTAAAATAAAGCAAACAGTATATTATTATCTCCGACCATTTATACTATTTTTATCTTTAAAAAATATATTCTCTCTAAAAATAGAATATTCTTTATGTCATTTTTATTTATTTATAAAATAATAAATAATCATAAATTTTAATCATTTATATAAATATTAATTATTAATGTAGCATAAATAAAATAAAATAATTAAAAATAAAAAAAATAAAAATTAATATCAACTAGATTTTTTTTATTCATACATAATAAATACTACATTTAATAAAAAAAAGAATACAAGTACAAGTACAAATATTTATATTACATTTCTGAATTACCATAATCATCCCATATATGTTCGATTAATGCATTTCGAAGTGCATAATGAGCTTCTTTATCCTTAATTTTTCTATGTCACGATAAAAATGCTTCAAATCGGTCATTTTCATTGGTTACAAGCTCAACATCTGGAGTCGGCATTTCCATACAGTCCGAAATATTTGCATGAACATCACGTTCATTTTCAATTATCATGTTATGCATAATAATGCATGCACTCATTATATCATGCAAAATATTCTTCTGCCAAAATCTTACAGGTCCGGCTATAATTGTAAATCGTGATTGCAAAACTCCAAATGCACGTTCTACATCTTTCATACATGATTCTTGTTTCATTGCAAATAATTTTCTTTTAGGACCACGTGGCTCATGAATACTTTGTACAAGTGTGGACCACTTTGGATATATGCCAGCAGCTAAATAATAACCTATGTTATATTATTTTCCTCGAATAACATAGTGAGCTGGAGGAGCAATACCTTTAGCAAGATTGGCAAAAAGATGAGATGCTTCTAACACATTAATATCGTTGTTAGAACATGGCATACCAAAATATGCATGCCATATCCAAAGGTCATAATCAGCTACGACTTCGAGAATAATAGTTGGAGATCCACTCCGACCAGCATATTGTCCTGCCCAAGTAGCAGGACAATTTTTTCACTTCCAATGCATACAATCTAGGCTACCCAACATCCCCGGAAAACCACGAGATTTTTCCAATATGAAGCAATCTCGTCACGTCATTTGCATTAGGTGACCTTAAATATTCTTCCGCGAATACTTCTACAACCGCACGACAAAATCTCTTCATACTTTCTATTGCTGTAGATTCTCCAATTTTAATGTATTCATCTGTTGCATCTGCCGGCATTCCATACGCTAACATCCGAAATACAGCTGTTACTTTTTGCAAACCCGATAATCCGACTTTACCAGTTGCATCTCTTCGTTGTACAAAGTAGTTATCGTGTTCCACTACGGCATTAAAAATACGTTGGAAGAGACCTCTGCCCATTCGAAACCTTCGACGGAACATAACATCATTATATAGAGAATTATCAGCAAAATAATCGTTAAAGAGATTACGATCAACATTTTCACGATCACGATTGATCATTACGTGGCCAGCAACCGATCCTATATGATGCACATCACTGTTTAGTTGGTCTTTATAATAATGGGCAATGGCTACATTATTATTGGTGTGAGCCAATATAAGTGTCATTCGCTCTGCATCCCATCTTTCATTATTCAGTATTTGTGATTCTTCATCATTTTCTGATTCTGAATTTGAAGATGAAGTATAATATTGATAATGAGATGAAGATCCAAAGTTGAAATTCATTTTTAAAAAGAGTAAAACAGAGTCAGTTTGTATTCAAGATAATTATCATCAATATATTTATATTGAAATTTTTATCTTATTTTTCAACGTGTCAGAAGATAAGATATGTAAAAAATTTAATCTCAATCGTCGGATTCAATTTATCTTCGTATGAACCGTTAGATATCTGTCATAGAATCTGATCTTATCTTCACTATTTTCCATGCCAGAAGATAAGATATCTTGCAAATCTAATCTCAACCGTCGGATTCAATTTATCTTCGTATGAACCGTTGGATATCTGTCATAGAATATGATCTTATCTTCACTATTTTCCATGCCAGAAGATAAGATATCTAGCAAAACTAATCTCAACCGTCGGATTCAATTTATCTTCGTATGAACCGTTGGATATCTGTCATAGAATCTGATCTTATCTTCACTATTTTCCATGCCAGAAGATAAGATATCTAGCAAATCTAATCTCAACCGTCGGATTCAATTTATCTTTGTATGAACCGTTGGATATCTGTCATAGAATCTGATCTTATCTTCACTTTTTTATATAAATACCCCACTACATCCTCACTTTTATTATCGTACTTGTAAACATTTATCACTATCCATCAATCTTCTAAATTTTAATTTGTTTGTAACTGCCAAATCATTAATATGTCTTCTAAACATCGCACTTTATCATACACAAATGATGAAGATAAACACTTATATAGTGTTTACCTTGACATTTCTCAAAATCCAATTATAGGAATCAATCAATCGAGAGACCAATTTTGGTCCATAATTGAAGAGGAATATAATAAGGCACAAACGGAGTTTTGCATCACGCAACCCAGATTGAAAAGATCTCTACAATATCGCATGCAAGTGATATTGAAAGAGGTTGGTAAGTTTAGAGGATGTATGGAACAAGTTGAAAATCCCAATCTCAGTGGTGCTTCACAACAAGATATTATGAGTATTCTACATTTATTTTCTAATTATTTTTTAAAGAAGTGATCCTAATATTAATATTTTTACAGGTTAACCGTGCAAGAATATTATATTCACAAGATACGGGTAAGAGATTTAAGTTTGAGCATGTCTGGCTAATTCTAAAAGACATTAAAAAATTTATTAGTGTTAATAATGTTGCATCAACATTTTCAAGCCCTAATCGTAATTTTGCATCATCTGAATCAGACTCTCCTGCTTCGGAGTTTCCTAACACTCCAAGTCTATCTTCATTCTCCCTTGATATAAATGAGGACAATGTTAGTGGAAGTTCATCACAACGTCCTACAAGGGTAAAAAAAATCAAAATTGAAAAGAAAAAATGATGAACAATTTTCCGTCCTTATCAAAACCATGAATTCAAATGCTGATCGACTTTTTGAAGCTTTAAAAAAAGGGAACCAAGATAGGGGAGAGTATCACGAAATCGAAAAACGGAAGTTGGTTTTAGCTGAACGTAAAGAGGAACGTAAAATTATGTTCACAGATCTGAATTCTATAACTAATTCAAATTTACGTGAATATATTCGTACTGAAAAAGAAAAGATTTTACAAAAAAGATCTCAACAATGTCAAGAAACTCAAGGTCAAGAACATGGATTTGGAGTTGAGGAATCTGGAGGTGAAGGATCTTGAGGTGAAGGATCTGGAGGTGGATATGGTCAATATTTTAATTTATTAACTGGGTCACAAGATGATTTACCAGAATATTAGAGTTGTTGATATGTATTTTTAATTTTACTTAAATTTATTTTATGTTTATGTTTATTTTTATTTTTCGTTCATTTTATGTTGTATTTTTAATTTTTTTAAAATTTAATTAAGTGTGTGTTGTATTTTTAAGTTGTTTAAATTTTAATTAAGTGTGTGTTGTATTTTTAAGTTGTTTAAATTTTAATTAAGTGTGTGTTGTATTTTTAAGTTGTTTAAATTTTAATTAAGTATGTGTTGTATTGTTTAATTTATAATTTATATTTTTATAATTTTAATATTATCAAAAAATTATTAAAATTTATTTTAAAATTTTATATTTTTTATTACTTAAAATAAAAACTTAAATAAATTAATGAAATAAATAAATAAATAAATAAATAAAAATTAATATTTATAAATTAATAATAATTAATAAATACATAACAAATTATATTTATTATATTAATTAAAAAAATTTATAATATTTAATTAATAATAATTAAAAAAATCATTCAACATTTCCTTTTCCTTTCTTCGTGTTTTCTGTGTCTCTCCATCTTCATTTCCCCTTCTTTTCTTTCTTTTTTTTTCTGATCAATCCAACCATTTTCTTTCAAATTTCAACATAGCGCAGCTACAGTGCTGCGCTATGTTTGGCGCAGCACTGTAGCATCCATTCATTTTGATGCAATAAATAGAGAATGATTGGAGTAAATTTTTAATCTAAATTGCTCTATAATAACGATATGAAGCTGCCGTTGGAGATGCTCTTATAATCGAACGTGAAATTATTAATTGGATAATCGCAGGTCACAAGCACAGCTTTTTATTTATTTATTTATTTTTAATTTTACAACAAATATTAATAAAATCAGAATGGATGTGGCGAGACCTTTTAAAAACAAAAGGATGTGGCACCGGTTGCAAGTGAACGAATGGTAAAAAGAGAACCTCACCTTACCAAATATAAACACTTGGCTGTTGCTAGACTTACGTTACGTTGCAGTTTTTGTATTGGGATGGGTCGGCTCCAAAAAGTTGGCCACAGCAGCTGAAAAATAGCGATGTCAGGTGCCACTTTTTTTTTTGAAAAAAAAGAAAAGAAGCTCCGGATTCTTTGACATTAATAGAGTCATGCCTTTTCTCTTAGCAGAAGAAATTACAGAATAATTAGGGGCTCCAAGATTCAAACCAAGAAAAATACCATACCGCCCACTGCAAGCTTAAAGGCAACAAATGAAAATTTCATATAATATAATAGCTACAAATAAGGATTAAGGCCTACAATTAGAGTAAGGGCAACAATCCTATATCAAAACTCAAACTGAAGAAGAGTGACTTGAAAGAAAGTTAAACACTCTTTAGCCTAAGAATTGCAAACATCCCAAATAACCTCAAACAACAAATCGCTAAGAAACCAGGGAAAAACATCCCAAACAACCTCAAACAACAACTCACTAAGAAATTAGAAAAATAAAGGCCAAAATGGTCTAAATTGTCACTGAAGAAAGAGCAACTCGAAAATAACAGTAAATATAAGCTAGGAGAGGGAGATATAAAACTCTATAAACTAGTTAAAAGACACAAATACAAACTAATGATGAAATTTCAGGGTAAATTAGAAATCATGACAGCTTGAGAGAACCCAGAGTTGAGCAGATATTCTTCTGATAATAAAAAGTCACCATAAATAGACTTGATTCCATGCGTAATTTCTATAAAAGAGGAGAGCCTTCGCAGTCACTCCACTACTGCAGAGGGGACTTTGGAATGCTGATGGTGGCTACCTGAGCGATAATAAAAGACAACTAAATATCGTATTTAAAAAAAATACACATGAAAGATACTTTAAAATTTTTTTAAAAAATGAAAAAAAGAGTGTCTATGGCTGCCGCTTGCTTGATAGCAGCCCTAGATCTAGAATTGAAGAAGGGTTGTCTTTAGAGAGGACTTCAAAACGAAGGGAACTCTCTCTCTAGAACTCTGTTGAACAAAATCCAAGAAAGAGTTTTAATTGAGTCATGTTTAGAGAATATAGTATCTATGACTACGGTTTACTGTAAATCGACAGTCCGATCTATGTATCAGATAAAAATAAAAAAAATTAATTCTTAAACTAACAATTATAAAATTTTGATTCACGTTCATGATTTTTTAAATTAAAATTGAAACCTGTAATTCTGACCCATGAAAAATAAAAATTAATATATATTCTAAAAATATATATTAAAATTAAAATATATATTAATATTATATATGATATATAATATTAATACATATATTAATTTTTAATATATATATATATATATGTTAAAACATATTTAATTTTTAGTTCACAATTAAAATTTTGGAGTTAATTTTTAAAATTTTTTTCTTACACTTCAATTTCAATATTAAAATATAAAATTATATTTTTTAATACGTATATTTATAATAAAAAATTATAATTGAAAAAATTTATCATTACTATTACTATTATTATTTATTAATATTAATAATAATTATTAATGCTATTTTTTAACAATTAATATTATTTAATTTAACTTATATTATCAAATTTATAAATTATGCGTTTAATCTCATAAAAATATTATCAATTTTGATTATTTTTATTAAAAAATAAATTATTAAAATTAATTTGATTCGAATGTTCAACCAAAAACCTGAATCAGAATCAACTTATTTTTTAAAAGTCTGAATATTAACCGAACTAACTCTTACTAATTAATATTAAGATTTACAAAAATTATGAATCGAAACCAACAATTTTAATTAATTGAACTGTGTTCGTGGTTAGAATAGAGATATACGTATAATATGTGTATTAAATATATTTTTAAGTAAATTTGAAAAAAGATATTTGTTTTTGAAATTTTTAAAAAATCACCAAGTTACTTGAAAAAATGAAAATGCTACTCAGTGGCTGCGTTTGATTATTAAAACTGAATCAATCTAAAATTTTTTTTTTTCACGTTTTAAAGATTTCAGAAAATAATTTTAAATTATTTCGAATTTACCTCGAATTTTTTAATCTATCATTGTAAAGCATTATTTTTTCTACTCCTTTAGTAACATTGTTAGTGATTAAATTGTGAAATCACAAATATACAGAATATCTCATTAAATTTGAATATAGTTAGTATATATTACCAGTTACTAATAATGAGTCTAAAACTACTAATTAGTTATTACAAATAAATATTAATTATTAATGATAAATTATTGATTCTATACATACCTTTTAAATGTGACTTATAATTAATGTATATTAAATAGTTAAATATTTAATAAAATATAACTTCTATATTTTATAAGTTGAGATGTTATATATACCTATATAATTCTTTTATTAATTATGTATCAATTATATAGTATAGTATAATAATTTAATTTATATATAATAATTTAATAATATTCGATGATTTTTTGGCCAAATAATATTCGATGATTCATATTCATTTTTTGTCTCATGTAATTAATAAATTATAAATATTGTTATTAATCTAAAATTACCTATATATTAGTATTGTCATGCGTATAAAATATGTGAATACATATAAAAAAACATAAATATTTATATTTCATAGCTCAATGAACATTCATAAAATTGGTGCACATTTACAAGTAATTCTAGCTATGTATTGGAACTTCCTTCAATCCTAATATTCAAAATTCAACATTTAATTATTATTTAGATTTTTTTTAAGTTCTATTAAAACTAAAAGACATAAAGCTCTATTCGTATTCGATTATTTCGAATATGTTAAACACTTGATCCTAAATTTATAAAATAAATTTACTTTTCTTATTTCCTCGTTGTTACTAATTTTAATGTCATCCATAAAACACATTTTGTTATTATATATATAATGAATGTCAATTATATTTCTTGTATAACTCTTTCACTTCTTTTATTATCGCTTTCTTACTGTTTTATTGTCACTAATTTAAAATAATCTCTCTTCATGGACAATCGACTGAATAAAAAAAAATATTTCATTATGAGAAGATATACATGAAAACCATGATTAGATTCAGGGGCGAAAGCACATTGATAAGAAGGGGGGCAGTTGCCCCTTCTTTTTTTGAAAATTTGTATATATATAATATTTTTTAAGATTTTTTAAATTATTTATTAATTTTTAAAAAAATTTTAAATTGATTCCCCTCTTTTTTTTTAATTTTTACAAGAAGTTAAAAAATTATAATAAATTATTTATTCTATATGTAATAGTTTTCTTTTAAAAAATTGATAAAATATTAATAATATACAAATACAAAAAAAATAAAGAAATAGATAAATTTTTCAGCTGAATTAATTTGAACCCATTTAATGAATTAAAGTACTTATTTATTTTAATTATTTTTTAAAAAATTATATTCATTATTTATTTTTTTTTTCTCTTTATTTTTTTTGTTATGAACAATCTTATAAATTTAAAATTATTTACACATATATATTAATATTTTTTATTAATTATTTTTTTAATAATGAAAATATATTATTAATAAATTAATAAATTTATAAAATACTATTAAAATAAAATAAGAGATAAATAATTACGAAAAAATTAAAATTTGTAAAAAAAATTATTCTCCTTTATTTCAAAGCCTTACTTTTAGATTGATGGATTCAAAGTTATACAAGTTGAGTGTTGCTCTTTGTTCAAATAAATTATCCCAATTTGTTTTTATTTTTTGTTTTTTCATAAATAATTTACTCTTTCAATATTGCCATCTGTGATCATTGCTCTCATTTTCCCTATCACCATTATCATCACTTCCTTTGTTGGCACAATAAAAGCAAGAAGATAATTGAACACGAGTCTACTATTCAATAAAATATGCATTAGATTATATCTTAATATGTCAATTTTAATTTTTAAAAATATAAATGTTTGTATACTAAAACATTGTTTAACATTAAATATATATTTCTATTATTTCTTATATTTTATTTGTGTTTTTACCATAAATGGTATTCTTCTCCATATTGCCATCTTTATCGCCACTATCATTTTTACTTTCTTTATTGTCGCACTATGGACAATTAATTTTATTTTTTAAAATCATAAAAGTTTAAAACAAGTATTTTTAACAAATATGTTACTCTCTAAAGAATAAATTTAAAACTTTATAATTAATACCGTATTAAATTTATAAAAATAATAATTGAAATGGAATAAAAAAATTATTATACAATATTTAAAGTGGAACAAAGAAAGTATTATATTTTCATTTTTTAGCTATTAAAACGTATTGGAAGCACAAAATTATAATGATCTCAATTATTATTACTGCCTCTAATGAAAATTTAACTTAAATTTTTATTAATTTAAAATTAAAGGTGAATAAATTTGACTTTTGAACGTAGAATTTAGAATTGATGTTTTTGAAAACGGACTAAACTGACTGGTTGAACTAAATTAATTGTGAATTGAAAGTTGATTTGGCTTAAAAATATTAAAAATTTTGATTTATAAAAAGTTAAAACCAACAAAATTGGTTGAATAAGACTAAATTGGGTGAAATTATATAGAACTAATTTCCTGAATTTTAAGTCTTTTTTCAACAAAATCAAAGCAAAAATTTAGATTTATTTTTTTCATTATATTAAAGTTAATATGTGATTTTTTTTGAATTAATAATTTTTTTTTATTTTTAAAATTTTTATTTTAAAATTTCTATGACTTTAGACTGTTTATTAATATTTATAAATAAAAATTCATAATATTATTGTATTATTAAACTCGAATAAATTTGGTTGAACCAGTTTAACTATAAATAAATTATTAATCCAATTCAATATTCTATCCCATTTTAAAAACACTTTTTCAAAATTAATATATTGCAAATTAATTTGTAATACAAACAACCACTAAAAATTATCTAAAAGAAAAGCTCTCTATCTTATATCTTCCTTACTGCAAGAGTCGATGTTCTTCTCCCTCTCTCTCACCGCATTAGCTCTAGATCTATTTTTTTAGGGTTATTGTTTCATCCTGCTTTTATTATAGTTTTTATTCAATAGTTTATAGGTTGGCTTATTTAGCTTACCGATTTAGCCCTCTAGTGGCTCTTTCCTTTTTAATATCAAATTTCTAGTTGGTTAGGTATGGTTTTGAAGCATCAAGAAAGGCAGAAACAAAACAATCTTCATTCTTTCTATTTATCTTTTTTATGCACTGGAGTTTTTATAGACCAATTCATCCTTTATTTGATATGTATTTGTATACTGGGAAAATCTCTCTTGTTTTTTTTTTCTTCTATAGATTGTTTGCTTTTATTTGCTTTTGTTGGTTTGATTAGCTATATCTAGTTTTCCACACTTAGATAATAGGTTTCATGTACTGTGAATTTTATTTTTAATTTTATTTCTTACTATTCTTTAAAAAAACACTAACATATTGTTTGTTTGATGAAATTGAAGAGAAAAGAAGTAAATAAAATAGTATTTCTTTTAGTTTTTATCATTTAATTATTTAATTGAAAAGAGAAATATATTTTTTTAAAAAGATAATTTTCTTCAATTAGTTAAAAATAATTTTTCACCTAAATAATAAAAAGATAAAAAAATTAAAAAATTAAATCTTATTTATTTATTTAAATTATGAGAAAAAATCTCATTTTTTCTAATATTTAATTAAGATTACAAAATATATTAAAAATATTAAATTTCTTTTCATTTCTTTTCTATCCATTTTTTTATTAAAGTAAATTTAATTTTTCTTTTGCAAATTAATAATCAAACAAAGTATAAATTAAACTTATCTTAATTAGCCCTAAAATTGCCTGCGTGGCAATTGGTAACTTAACAAACTGTATGAACAGAACTATATAGAACCGTACGCTTCTTCTATAATCTATTGTGTGTGTGTCTCTCTCCCTTGAGAAAAACCACTCTCCTTCTTTCGCCTTAAAAAAAGATACCCAAAGGTACGTTTTTTGATCCAAACATTACCTTTCACTCTCTCTTTTCTCTCTCTCTCTATCTCTCTCCTCCTTCCTAACACTACTTGGACGGTGGTTTAACAAAATCTTAACAAAAAAAAGCAAGTGCAAGTATCATATCCACAGTTGTTGCAATACCTACTTAAGAGAGATAAAAGAAAACAATTTTCACATCACAACCATGGTTTTGAACAACAATAAAAAGAAAAACAACCCAGATCTCTCTTTTATCTGTTTTTTTCCAGGTCTCTCACCTTTGCAAAACCCTTCGATATAGGTCTTTATCTTGCTCCAGTGTTTTTTTTATGAAGGGTGTTGTGCTGCATATGAGAGTGGGTTTTGTTCTTTATACTGATTTTTGTTATCTGGTCTTCTTTTGGTTTCAGGTTTTTAAAAGGGTTTATGTGCATTTGCCCATGAAAGCGAGTTTTTTTAGTGATTTTTAGCACTTGGGTTCGCTTCAAAGTAGAGAATTGCCATTGATTTTAAAGATCTTTCTTTGTGAGATAGCAATCATTTTTTCTGTTTATTTTGTATTTTTTTTGAATCTGTTATAGAAAACTGAGTTGGGGTTTTTGAGATGGGTAGCTCTGATGACCCCAACAGCAACACTCAGACCATTGATGCGTCAGTAGGCGGGTTAGTTTGGGTCCGACGTCGAAACGGGTCGTGGTGGCCAGGCCGGATTGTGGGTCTTGACGAGATTTCGGAGGGTAGTTTGGTTTCACCAAGATCAGGCACTCCTGTTAAACTTCTCGGCCGTGAGGATGCCAGTGTGTAAGTGTGCATTACTTGTTACTTTTATGGTCTTGCTACTTTGATTAGTTTTTTTTTGGGTGGGTATTGGTTTGGTTAGTTTCACTATTTTTTATTTATTTTGCTGATTGTTCGCTGGTTTGTTTAATTAGGATTGATGATGATAATTGTGTGGGTTTGGAACTTGTGGATTGTATTGGACTTGGGACGGTGCTTTCTGCGTTTATCGCCTATGAAATGAAAAAAAAATGTTCTTTATTTAAGATTGCAGTTTCTAGAGTTTTTTTATTGTCTTTTTTGCCATTTTGATGGTTAACTATATTATTATTCAGAATTTTACATCTGGTACCATTCCGTAAAGTTAAAGAATAGGATGGAAGATATTTCCGGTTATGCTTTTGGTGTATAAAGAGTATATATCGTTTGGAATCAATCCTGTAAGTCTGAGTGGGTTTGATTTTCCTTTCTCTCTTTTTTTTAGATTTAGGTTCAGATATCTAATCTTGAAGTTGTGGTATAAATAGTATGTTTCACTGTTAGTTTCCATGAGTCAATTTTCTGAAAGCAATCATTACATGATCTTTACTCCCAAAGTATGGTGTGAAAAATTTGGGGAAGTTTTATGATGATTTCTTAGTTTCCCACTTGTGCATATATCTGGTAGAGCGGGAGAGCCTTCTGTCAGATTTTCATGATAAATAACAGTGTGGCATTACTTTTTTAAGTGTTATCAGAAATTCTGTGAAGAAATCATCTCATTAACGAAATCCTTTTTGGCTACAGTTTATTTTGGTTTTCTCACTTGCTTGTAACTTCATTCTTATTTAGGAATTTCTGTGGAAGGTAGGCAGCTTATTAATCGTACCTCCCTCCCTCCCTCCCTCCTCCCTCATTAATCCTGATAATAGAGATGGTTGTCTTAATTGGTCAAATACTATTTGTACTGTAAAATGTGAAGTGGAAGGACCCACATGGGTATAATGGTAGATTTTGGGTGTTTATGAAGCACACTCTTCATACTTGAGGCCTTAATGTGTGTAAGATGTGTACTCTACTCGGTTTTCAGTAAATTTAGGCGCAAGAGGTTTCTTGTTAACTTCTAATTTATCATACAAGGATGATAGTATATGTCCCTAGAGATTTGCTGTGGTAATCTGAGTGTAGTTCCTTTGAGATTTTCACACATGAAAATGGATGTGCATGCAAAAGTGTGCACACGTGTCTGATGTGTTCTTTGTGCACACCTCTGTCTATGGCCGTGCATGAACATGCTATATTGGGACTATCAACATTCACTTGTATTAATGTTTTCTTTTCCTGCATAAGGAGGCAAATTATGTTCTGTTATTTGTTTTCCTTTTCAGTGTTTGTTTTTCATGCTTCAATTGTCTGATTTTTGCTTGAAGAATTGGACTTCTTTAATGACATTGGTCAATATTTTCTATGTGCATATAACTTGACTTTGTTGAAAAAATACTTTGTTTTGTTGCTTTAGGGACTGGTATAATCTTGAAAAATCTAAGAGGGTGAAGGCATTTCGATGTGGGGAATATGATGATTGCATTGAGAAGGCAAAAACAAGTGCAGCTAATGGTAATAAGAAAGCAGTGAAATATGCTCGGAGGGAAGATGCCATTCTCCATGCACTTGAAATTGAGAATGCTCGTCTGGGGAAGGCTCATCTTGACTTCTTTTCTGGAAAGAATAATTCAGGTGGTGCAAATGATGGTTCAGCTAAAGAATCACCTAGTATTTCTGGTTCTGGCAAAGAAGATGTGGACATGATGGAAGAAGAGAGCGATTCTGATGATTCCGAAGATGACTTGGATTCTAGTTCAGATTCAGATTCTGGATCCGGTACTGGTTCTGGTTCAGCACAAGAATTATCTCAATCTGGTATTTCTTTTGAAGAGCCAAATCATTTTGGTGCTTCTAAGGTGCAATCTGCACAGGGAAAGAGAAGAAGAACACCAAATGATTCAGAGGATGATGGGACAGAAGGGATTAAGCGTATGAAAGGACTTGAGGACCTTGGAATGGTTGTAGGAGATTCTAATGCTGCGAATTGCATGTCTAATGGCAGTCCTATAAATGGTAGCAAAATTTATAACTCATCCATGAAAAGAAAGAGATCACAAACAGCAAGTGTTCATGAGTTCTTGAAAAGAAAAAATCGTCGCCGTCCGTTGACAAAAGTTCTAGAAAGTACAGCAATGGTGTCTGTTCCAGTGATTTGTGATCAGCTTCCCAATTCGAATGGCTCGCCTCTTCAAGGAGTATATGATGGTAGGGTTTCTGGAATAGATTCAAACGAGTCTAGAAAAAGCTTTTGTATGCCAGTTAATAATAACTCAGATAGTACTGGCATTTCATGTGAGAATGGTGCATCTTTAAATCCTCCTGAAAATGTTTGTGATGCTTCTCAAGTTAATTACAAGCTCAAAAAGGAGAATGATGTTTCTGAGAATGGTGCTTCAAACAAGTTATTTGATGTGCCATTTGTTGGGGAGGCAAAACAACCTGCAGGTATGCCTGATTAGGATAGTGGAAAACTTAAAAGTACGTGTCCTTTTTGTTCAGCTTGTCTGTTTTCTTTGCTGATGTGTTCTAATGTCTATACAACATGGACTAAGAACCTCTCACTCTCTCTTGGGTTCTCGGCATGTGCTTTACTGCCAAAGTTCTTTAAGATTGCATAATTTGTATTTATCTTGGTTATTTCTCATACCTTTGCTCTTCATCATTATTGATGTCCATAAAATCTTACTCCAAAAACTAGTCAAACCAATATCTGTGAAGATATTTGGACGCCAAGGAAACTAAACTACTTTGTAGCAGCACTGATTTTACTGATTAAGATGCTATAGTATGTTCATCAACCAAACAATGCGCATTAAAGCTTGATCTTTGGGGTTTTTATTAAATGTCAAAACCATGAAGAAGCTTAAATTGTGGTCTGTTCTGTTATTATGCTTTATAAGTTAACAAATTCATGAACCATCTAAGCTTGTTAGCTTAGTTTGGGTGCTTTGTGCTTTGGTTTTTGCTAGATCCTGCCTGCGAGAGAGAATTTAAGGATAGTCCTTTCAGGAAACTTGTTGAAACTCACAGAAATTTTGAATTGGACCAGCATGAGCCACACAATAATGAACTGAAGTGCTTCTTGTGGCTTCCCACCTGGTATTGGGTGTTTCTTTGGTGGAAGAGGATATTTTTTGGGAGGGGAGGTGGGTGGGAAGAGTGAGAAGTAAATGTGATTAAAGAAGGATGAAAGGAAATGAGCAAGGTGAGCAACTCTTAAGTTTAGCTAAGTCATGATTGAGAGAGAGAGAAAGCAGGGATAGTCTTTCCAGAAAATTTAAACTTGCTGCCTGCATGAGACAGACATGAATGAACGAATGACTTCTTGTGCCTTTCTCCCCCTGAGTTTTTGCTATTTGTTTGGGACCATTTTTTTCTTTTGGGGGTGGGCGTTGGGAAAAGCTAAAAGCAAAAGATTAGGGGTTTGCATAAGACTTACTAATGTACTTTGAAACTTGTAATTTTGGACATATCTTCCTTGATGATGATTAATGAGCTGCTGTTCAAATGATGTATTGTGATGGTATGCATTAAGAACATTAGTATTATGTAGTGGCATCTTTTAGTTAGAACTATATAGGTATAACCACAGATATATGGCTTTCTAAAAATGATTTTATGGGGAGACAGAGACAAGTCCTCGTGAACCAGAGGACAGGCATGGAGGAGAAAGATCAGCGAACATTAGTGACAGACCCTAGAAAATGAGGGACGCACAGTAAATTCAAGTCCTTTATTTAGGTGTGTGCTTCTGTCCCTGCAACACCGTGCATTTGCTCCCACACATGTATTGACATGGGCAGTGCTTAAAGAAAGAGCTATCTCTTAATCAATGTCCCTCTAGCTAGTTGAGCTCTTCTTTCTCTTCATTTGTTTCCCTGGGTAGTCATTTACCACAAGTGTTCTACTTGGTAATGCATATATGCAACCTATTTTTGAGTTAAAATTTGAAAGGATGGTTACAACAGAGGTGCCATACTGACAGCCAGTGGTTGGCTATTTGCAATATATCCACTGTACATGCCAGATATATTTTATTGGAAGTGGACATTGAAGCATATCTTTCCTCAGGTGTTTGATTATTTTACAATGCATATTTCATGATAATTAATTACCTGTTATTTTGTTCTGTTTGTATATTTTTTAGGTGAATAGATTTTGTTAAATGATTGATAGTTCAGTACCTGCAGTGTTGCTAGGATTTCTATTTCGCATACTCATATTTGTTCCCTATATTGTCATTTGGTATTTTTGTTATTTTGCACTTTACTTTACCTGTATTTATAATTTTCAAATTCCTATGCAACAAGCCCTCTCTATTCTTTCAATTGCAGAATTTTATTTAACAAGTGTCATCTGCACCTCTTTTTAGTCAGATGTGGGACTTGCCAAATAAGGATCTTCCACTTTAATACTGCAGGTTTCTCTCCTGTGTTTGCATCCTGGGGAAGGAATCGAGTTGGTCTATTGGGGAGGCAATCTAGTCAAAGAAGCCAAGCAGAAGCTGTATCTCTGAAAAATGAGGGGCTCAGTGAATCTGTTTCTACCAGTTCAGCAGGCATTTATGTTAATAATATCAGCCAAAGAATGGAGAAAGGTACTTCTAAGTGGCAGTTAAAAGGAAAAAGGAATTCAAGACATATCAGTAAAAATAGAAAACATGACAAGAGAAAATATATGGTCATAGATAATGAACCTGGTGCTTATTTGCCAGTTATAGAGCACTCAGATGGATTTTTTCCGAGTTCTGATCAGAGGGCAGACTGTGATGGCACTAGAAGGTCCCTTCCCTCATTTAACACCAATTTGCAATTGAAATCCAAACGGATTGCCAATAATCAGGTAGATGGGGTTCGAGATTGGAGTATATCTTTTTCTCACAGGGATATGGGAGGGGCAACGACGGAGGTATCTTTGCCCCCTCAAAGGCTGCTTCCATATCGCCATTCACGCTTTGCGATTAACTCCAGATATCAGACATCAAATTTTCCTGGTAGAAATATAACTGATTCTAAGCTTTATGATGTTAGACTTGAGGTAAAAGCAAACTATCAGCCACAGAATGTTCCATTGGTTTCCCTCATGAGTAAATTGAATGGTAAAGCAATTATTGGTCGTCCTCTAACAGTTGAAGTACTGGATGATGGCTACTGTGATCTTATTATCAGTAGCAACGAATGCGATCCAACTCATGTATCTGCTCTGGAAGCTATCGAACTGGGACATGCAACTATGCGAAATTCAGAAGCTGGAAGAATTCCTGCCAAGCATACGTTGATGCAACCATGTCTTTCACCGAGTAAATCACCCAAAAGGAAATGTGGGCTTCTGTCTAAAAAGATCCGGAAACTGTCTTCATTGACTGTTAAAAAAGAACATAGGAAACGAGTGATGGAGAAACTCAAGGGTCCTGTGGTAGCTTGTATTCCTCTCAAGTTAGTGTTCAGTAGGATAAATGAGGCAGTGAATGGTTCGGCACGACAAACTCACCGTGCGCTAACATCAAGCAACTCATGAATTTCAATACTATTGAAAAAACAAACTTGCAGAATGTGGAATTCTACCCTTGAATTTGGTTTGTTGGTGTTTCAGGAGATTTTTATTCCGACTCTTTGAGGATCTTAGCAATGTGTTTTTCAGTTCTGAAGGTAGAAATCCCTCTGTACAATTCCCATAACTATATCATTGTTGTAGAAAAGGAACTGTAGGAGTAAGGTTGGATGGAAGCTGCTTTGGCTGTAAATATGAATTTAACATTAGCTGAGGTGTAAAGATGATGGGTGATATCTGGTATTAGGTACTTGTTGCCAGATGTTTTAGGTTTAATTTTTATGAAATTGAGGTTGGCGCAGGATTCAGTGACTGGCTTGGGACATCATTGGTAAATTTATTCCAAGCAACCTTTTCATTGTTTATTTATTTGCTTGAAAATCCTAATATAATTAATTGTTCCAATTGCATCTCATGATATTATATGATACTGGGAAGATATTGAGTACACCTTTCGTTTCTTTTTCTCGTGTGTAAATGATTTTTCATTGATTTGGATGAACCCAAGGTGGCAAATTCTTGAATTTTAGGCCTTTCCTTTTACCCATTTGATTCAGCGGTTAATATCATTTGACTGGAAATAGGAGATTTCATTACAGATGGGAGATGAATTGCATATGAGAAATAATTTAAATTATCAAATTATTAATAAAAATCTACTAAAATATTATACTTTTTTTTAAAAAAAATATACTGAACTTTCTATTTTTAAGAATTACATTCGTAAAAGTTGACATACAAATAAATCTTTCCAATTAATAATACCACAAATTATATATATATATATATATATCGATTTGATATTTTTGGAATTGGAATTGTTATTTGATAAAATTTTTAACTAATGTTGACTTAATTCATTTATTTTATTTATAATTTTTTATATGTATTTTTATTTATCACGATTTCTAATAAATAATATTAATTAAATAATTTTTTATATATATATTTAGTTTAATAATAATTTAATTTTAGTTAAACCTTCAAGCTGTAACTTCTACCTTCACCCATTTTACAATGATGAAATTATATAAAATACTATTTTTTTATTTAAAATTTTATTTTTTAGTATTTTCTACTTTACAAAAATGTCTTTTAATTTTTTAAATTTTACTATACATATCAAAATTATATTAAAAATATACTCTCTCTCTATAAAAAAATGTCATATTTTCATAAAATTTGGTATATACATAGTATTTTTATATATTTTTAGTTGCATAATAATTTTACAATTTTTTTTCTGTCTAGAAATAACTTAACAGCAAATACATCTCCTCTAAATATATTTAGTTCTTTCATTTTCATATTGTAATGCTAAAAAAATTTATAAGTCTTTTTTTTTTAAAATTTTTTAAAGTTATTTTTATAAATTTTCCTTTTACAATGAGGCTGGATACTTGGTACACGCACATATCATATTCGATTGGACCAAAGTTATGAAAAGTGGTAGATCCATTGAATAAGACCCGACCCAAAATCACCATAAAAACAGAACATTAGGGTAGATCCTTGAAATGTGGTATTTTAGTAATCCAAAATCAACAAACAGAACGTTAGGGTTCCACTATAAATCACCATAAACTTTCACGTTTGTGTCTCGTCCTCGCCGTTTCCCGAAAGTTGCTGCAACCAGTTAAAGCCCTAAGGTTAGTGTTGATAATGTATGATGGATCTCATTTAAATAGATTAGTAAGGCTTAATAGATCTGTTGTGATTTGGTGATTCGGTGTGCAGGGAAGGAGGATTAGCAATGGCGACAGTACCAGGACAGTTGATATGGGAGATAGTGAAGAAGAACAGCTCATTTCTGGTTAAGCAGTTTGGAAGAGGATCTGCTAGCGTTCAGTTTAGCAAAGAGTCTAACAATCTCTATAATCTTAACTCCTTCAAGCATTCCGGTACTCTCCTCACTCTCTTTAGCATGTTCCTACTTGCATGCATCTCATTCTACTAGATTGCGCTTCTCTATGGTCTACTTTGATCCCATTAGAATAAGTGAATAATTATTCTTATTTTCTTCTTTTCTCAGTGAAGCAAAGTTTGTCATGTGGTGAATTAATGTGGGAAATTATGCTTATTTTCTTTTCGCTGTTTGTTTTGTGTGTTATGTATAATAGGGTTGGCAAATAAGAAAACAGTTACCATTCAGCCCGGAAAGGACCAATCTGTGGTTCTTGCTACTACTAAGACTAAGAAGCAGAATAAACCTGCAAATTTGCTTCATAAGTCTGTTATGAAGAAGGAGTTCCGCAGGATGGCAAAGGCTGTGGAAAACCAAGTAATTTTGTTGTATCTTTTGCTCTTTGATGTCAATTTCTCATTTGTTGTAAATGAACTGTTAGTTTCATGTTCTAGACATTAAATGTAGTTTCATTTACCTACCTGGAAATGAATGCTTGCTTACTTTTTATCTAATGAAATGATTTTTGTTTCTTTCTGCTTATTCACGTTTTTAAAAGCTTTATAAAAAAAGTCTATTGATGAGGTCAAACTAAAACCATCTGGATGACTTTTATCGAGATACTTGGCTGTGAGGAGCTCTTAACATATAAGAACTCTAGTTATACGTGTGCTAGTTCCTTTTCTGTGAAATCTTGTTATATGTGGCTTCTTCTGTGAAATGTACTTATTATACGTGTATTTTTCTTTTGTGGTTATTTTTTGTTATTATTTGTTTTGTGTATTGTCTACTGAATTGCTTCATGGTTAATTTGTGTAAATATTTTATTATTAATGCCATTTCTCCCCTGCTTTACTACTGTTACCGTTCATTCTTTATTTGTTTTTTTCCTTTGCACAACCATCTTTGATAATGATTCCTGGTTTTTTTTCCTGTCGTTTGTTTGGTTATGTCCTAACATGTTTCTTACTTTATTTGCTTGACATTGTGTTTCCATCTTTATCTATTTCATGATTTTATAGGTAACTTCATATCAAAGATTAGATTTTGAATAAATCAAACATAATAGTCTCTCCATAGAACCATGTTGAGTTTCATTTTGCAGTGATGAGCTGTTAACATGTAAGAAGAACTCAAACATTGGGTTGCTTCGATGAAATGTACTTGTTACGCTTGGCTTCTGAGCATTCTCAAAATAGTTTATGATTATATATTGCATATATTTTGTGTTTGCATCCGGTTTAACATCTACCAAAATAACAGTGCAAGAAATCACTATTTATCTCTCAAATATTGATCTTACTCTGGTTTCCGTACCTTTTACTTTCTATTGAGGCGTCCTATTGTGTAGTTAGGTTTACTCATTCTTTTCCTGTATTTTCCTTTTCTTTCCTTTTGTTTTTTGGTAAATTTTTTTTCAGTATTTGTAAGGATTCTCAAAGTTGCTTAATCCAAGTCAGTGCTGTGAAAACTTTCACCCGCTAAGAGACTTGTATTCCTATCTGGCTTTGCTGTATTCTATTCCTCAGCAGATTAGTTTGTGGTGGTTGTTGCAGGTGGGAGACAGCTATTACAGGCCTGATTTAAAGAAAGCAGCTCTTGCAAGGTTGAGCGTCGTGCATAGGAGCCTGAAGGTTGCCAAATCTGGAGTCAAGAAGAGGAATAGACAAGTCCAAAAGAGTAGGAAGTGAGTAGTGAATTGAGAAAGACATTCTTGCTCTTTGTTGTGCGAGATTCTTAAAAAAAGTTTACCTTGTTCCTTTTCTGGATGAGTTATGCTTAGATGCTCCAGTGGTGTTTACTTTTTCTGAATTATTTGGTTTGGTGATATTTATTATTAAGTTTTGGTCATTGTCTTATGATTAATGCCTCTTTTTTTTTCATTATATTTTGTTGTCTTGTCTAATGAATCACATTTTGACCCTAGATAGACATTTTAAAATAACACCGCGCTTTTCAATAAACTATTAAGATCTCATTTTTCGGTTCATTCTCCAATCCTGGAAGCTACAAACATGCGTCGCTGGGGAAAATTCTCTTAAACCAACGTGCCCATTTGGCCAAAGAGAAACTTTAAAAGCAGTATAGGAAGATGGGGGTTTTCCCAATGTTAAAGAAAAATAACTAAATTAGGATTTACCATTTTTGAAATTGGATTGTCAGAGTCATCCGTTCTGTATTAAGATATTGACATTCAAATTGCAAGCTGTTAGTCATCTCTTGATTTGTGGATTCTATTATGTTTTGACCTACTAGTTTCAAAAAGCATGTCTTCCACTGGACCATGGACAAGCATAGTTTTCAATTCAATCTTTTAAAAAGAAAATTACGAGATCATATTCATCCATTCTCAATGACTACTAACTAAAGAACCAGTGAGAAAAATATAAAAATCAGAACCATTCATAAATGTAAAGTTTCCAATCCGAGAAAATCTAAGCCTTTGGCTGCTTATATGGTGCATCAAAAATATGTTCTTGGGGTTTCAATTCGCATGAGAAGATAAAGTAATAACAGCCCCTTGCCTTGCGCAATCTACAAGCACATCATCTTTCAGCTTTACTGAGTTCTTGATAGCCAAAATATCCATGGACAAATCAAGATGAGCAGCAACCAGTGCTTCTTTCATTGTTCACAGGTTTTCCACGGAGGGGTACTGAAGTGGGGGGTCTAACAGAATTAGCTGCTGGTTGATTAGCCATTCTGCAACAGAAGTTTGAACCATAAAAGGAGTGAACACTGTAATTCTGTGATAAACAGCTCTTTGATTAAATTATACAAGTATCTTACTTCAAATACTGCCAATGAAGACCCAATAGCTCACCTTTTCTTTATCTCTGCAGCCATGGTCATGAAGGCATCTTCTACATTGGTAGAATTCTTTGCACTTGTTTCCAGAAATGGAATACCAATCTCATCTGCAAACGCCTTTAAAAAGGGGGAAAACAGTATGGTTTAGTTTTAATTTCTATGTTCATATTTGGTTCATAATACTGATATCAGAAAGGTTAACAGCCAATGAAAATGATGATACCTTGGCAGTTTCAGTGGACACCACACGCTTGTTGGTTAAATCACATTTGTTACCGACTAAGAGCTTATTAACACTGTCAGTTGCAAACTTATCAATTTCTGTCAGCCATGTCTTGACATTGTTGAAGCTTTCTTCATCTGTGACATCAAAGACAATCTAGCAAACAAGGACAACAATATTATTTTAAAGCTACTTGAAGAAGGCAAATTAGTGAGAGATATTGCAAGAATGAAGAGACTCATACATACAATGATTCCATGTGCACCACGGTAGTAGCTGCTGGTAATTGTTCGAAATCGTTCTTGACCAGCAGTATCCCACTATACATAAAACATATAAAGATTCTATCAGCAAAGGATATACAAATCATTTCTTGAACATGTTGTAAAGAATGATTTGAAATGCTCACAATTTGAAGTTTAATGGTCTTTCCATCTTGCTCTACTGTGCGGATTTTCTATACAAGGAAAAACAAAGTTGTATGAAGTAATTTTTATAGCCTTGGCTCCAACAAAATATAATAATATTGCCATACTTACAAAGTCAACACCGATGGTACTAATATAGCTTTCAATATAAGAATCATCCTAAATAACATGAGAAACAAGTTAGTCAAATCATTTTTTTATCTATATTAATCAAGTTTCTTTTTCTTTTGTGTTGACAAAGAAATTAAAAATCAAATAGATTAGAAAATTTGAGGGCATAATAAGCAATCATGGTTTTGTGTTATTTCATTTATGGAACAATATATTCCAGCAATACAAATTCAGAAAGTCTTACCGCAAATCTCAGCAGAAGGCATGACTTGCCAACACCAGAATCTCCAATGAGCAATAGCTTGAACAGGTAGTCACTGCAAAATCATTAAGACCTTAAAAAGATTACAAATCACTCTTAAGACTCAAATAGCTTGCGGGAATAGGGACATTATTGGTCTCTGTGATTACCACACATTTGTACTGTTAATGCCATCTTGTAATTAAAATAGCTTTATATATCTATTCAAGAAAAACATTATCTCCCTTCTAGGCATAGAATCTCTCCTAGGATTAACTAGATATTCAAGAAATTAGATCTATGTAGAATTGGCAATTAGACAAACAACATATAGACACAATGCTTTTGTTTCCTTGCAAAGAATTAAACAATGAAAACATAATATGCATTCCTTTTAAGCCACCCAGAATCCAAAATTCCATTCATAAAAACCCATCAACATAATTTTTTTTCTTCTATTAATGGGGCAAGAAGTAGAACAAGCAAGAAATCAATAAATACCATGATAGAAATATATATACCCAGATAGCAAATAGGCATAATAATGATATCTGGTGTATATATACAAGCTTTATGTGCATATATATATATATGTATATATAAGATGGGGATATGTTATTGTAATCCAATAATATCGAGGTTAAAGAAGAAGAGATCAAGAATATACTATTCAGGCATCATGGTTTCTTGGGAAAGCTAAGAATGCTGTTGTTGATCAAACTGTTAAGTTCTCGATTGATTTGAGAGGGGTTATAGGAGAAAGTGTGAGGCTTTCTGGTGTAAATATAAAAGAGCTAGAGTTTCGTGATATTGAATGTTTCTTCAGAGTGTAGGATTTATTTTTTGTTAAAATTGCTTATATGCTCCTCTATTATTGTATTATTATTACTTTGTTGAGTTTTTTTTTATTCATAGAAATAATATTAATATAAATAGACTCTTTATATACCTAATACTGAATTGAATTTTAGCTATAATAATAATAAAAATTATATTAATTATCAAATATCTAATGTTAATTAAGTTAGTGACTCAGTGAATATATATACATATCCTCTTTCGCCAAGAAACCTCCTAAACCCAACCGTACAAAGCATAACCATATCATAGTTTTGTTATTAATTTACAAGCAAAATTATAATCAAAATTGTGGATATAATTATAATTAATTAAAGAATTTAAATTAAAATGTAAATAGTTTATTTCAGAATATTTAAATACAATTATGATGTTAACCACTAAATCTTGGTTTGATGGTCGAAAGTGTTGTTGTTAATGATGATAGACACTCTCTACAATCAATTTAATGCTTTTGTAATATCACATTATTAACAAATCCAAATTATCAATAGTTAATTTTCTTTTACATTACGCCTCAAGTTTTTGCTTTTGGTATTTTGATAAACTAGGATGCTTGTTCAATTTTAACATATTCTAATCCATTTATTTTCTTTTATCCACCAGAAAATTAAGAAAATAAAATAATTTTTTTCTTTTATCCACCAGAAAATTAAGAAAATAAATTAATTTACTCTAAAATTAATTTTAAAATATAATGACTAGTAAAAGTTTATTTATCAATTAGTACTATATTTAGATGAAATGCAAAGAGGTTAAATTAAGGTAAAATATTTATTTATTTATTTTTGTATTTGGAAAGAAGTTAAGGTTAAATAAAGCAAAATGAGAAATTTATACTTTTATATTATTTGAGTAACAGATAAATAAAGGTAAAATTTAATATTAATTCACTGAAATATCATATTATATATGAAACTAGTTATTATAGTTATAAATTGATTAAAATTATTTTTTATTATAATTTTACTTTACAAATAGTGTAATCATAATAACATTGTTTAAAATTATTAAAATATTTATTTCTTTTCCAATAAAAAAAAATGAATATATAACAGGTATTTACAGAATAAAATATTTATTACAAAGATAAAAATGAAAAATAAAAATTATAATATCTCCTAACAGTGGCGGAGCCAGCCTCTCAGGGAGAGGGGGGGAGAGGGGGGATGAGGGGGCTGAGCCTCCACCTTTATTGCTCCGGCCGGCAGAAATGATCCCTTCAAAATACACGTCCGGTGGCCAGCAGGAGGGTCGTCAGCCCCCACCCGACCCCACCTAATTCCGCTCCTGTCTCCTAACACTCTAAAATAGGGTATTTAAATTTCTGTAAAAAAATTACACTTTTTAACTCTTCATTAATCTTATAAAACCCTTTATATTATATTAATCTGTCATCTACTCAAACAAGTTAATTTATCCTCCTTCCCTTTTTTTAATCCTACTCTTTCCTTCTTCACTCCGTCCTGAATATAGGCCAAGTTAAAAAAAAATAAGATGGCATTGAATATTTTAAAATTAAAATTTTCAGCATATAATAGTTTTAAATTGTTTTCAACACATATGTTAAAATTTTTAATTAAATGAATAAAAATTACTTAAATGATAAGTATAAAAATTTTGACTAGTAATTAAGTTTTAAATAATTTATAAATTACAATTTATATCACATATTATTCAATAATCAAAATTTAACATTTGAATTTTCAGTTTCATCAATTAATGTGCTTTAAATATTAATCTGACTTACTGTAAAAATAAAAAGCAATTGACGATTATTTTTCCCTCTCCAATTAAAAAATTTCTAAAAACAAAAAATTTTAAGAGGGGATAAGTTGAATCATAAATTATAAAGATGTAAAAGGTTGAAAAGTCTAAGTCAAAAACATTAGTTTGCCACACGTATTGGAATAAAACAACAATTGATTCTTTTGAAATTTTATATGTAAATTACTTGTCTTAGTGATATTTCTCTAGCCATACACATATATACATCTTTGTTTCAAGAATATCTCATAATATTCCAATATCGCCATTGTTGCTCTGCTCATAAATTCAAGAAAACTTATCATCAAGAACAAGAAACAAAGACCCTTTTGAGTCTTGAAGAACATGTCAATCAAGAAAACACTTTCTTTAAACAAGAAAAACAGCAGCAGCAGCGGCAACAATGGTGTTGTTAAGAAGAAGGCTAAAAGCAGAAGATTTGATCATTGTTTTTCATTTATGGAGGTGTCTATAGAAGAAGGGAAGTCTCTGAAAGAGTTGGATTCGAACAAATTGAAAGCTGAAATCAAGAGATGGGCTAAAGCTGTTGTGGCTTATGCTCGCCAAGTCAGTGGTAAATTTGGAAGCTCAAGAACAAGTCGCTATTCAATTGAAAGCTCTCCTCATTCATCACAAGGATCTAAATGAAGCAATATATATATATATATATATATATATATATATATATATAGTGAATAGTTTTTATTTTGAAGATTTTTCTAATGTGATGTTTTTTTTTCTTTTGAAAAAAAAAATCGATTCTGAAAATTATCTTGAATGATTTCAATATATAAAATAGTCATAGAATCTAATGTAGGATACATGTAACCCAATAAAAATTCCAAAAAAAAATTACAAAAATATCTTAACAAGAATAATGTATACACAAAAGATTTGCAATTAAAAACTTTACAAAAATATAGTATATTTTTGATATATGTTGAATATATTTTTGATATATGTAGTAAAAATATAAAAATAAATTAAAAAATAATATTTTTATAAATTAAAAAAGTACAATATAAATAATTTTTTTTAAAAAAAATAGTATTTTATGTAATTTCCTTAAAAATAAATAAACAAGCAAAACAAAACACAACAAAAATGGTATGGATATATTCACCAAAAGCATTGAGCTAAGCTCAATTGAATTTGGGCTTCTGCAACATTTTATTTCAATGCTATCTAAACTTTTTTTTGTTTCTGAAAAACACCAAGAAATGAATGAAAATTCATTTGTCCCCAACATATTTGGCTTGCAATTAACAAAAAGGCTAAAACACCTTTTTTACAGAATGTTTTAAAGCACAGGGATTCAGCCCAAAAATATTTAAAAAAAAAAAAACTGGAAGTCCAAAAAAATTTGTAGCTTATATTAACATCTTTTTTCCATCATTCTGGTCCTGCATGAAAAGAAAACTATCAAATGGGAGTCTTTCATTTTCCATGTTGCCTGAAATTTTTTTTTTAATGATTTTATTATGGAAAAAGGTAAGTAAAATCCAGTAGTCTACAGTGAAACTTACACAAGTAAACAAACCTCAAGACACAAAATTCACCTAATACATGGTTAATTACAATGGCAATTTCTTTAAACTCCTCTTCAATCTCACTTTTCAGGATCAACAGCAGTGCTAGCTTTCCGGTTCTAGGTTTGCTAATCTCTCAACTCCAGATTCAGAAAGTACTGGCCTTCTATATCCTCACTCAGTCTTCTCAAGTCCAAATGTCTTTTCTCCTCCAGAAATGCTTCTCAAAGCTGTTTAGAGTACATGCCCTGTGCCTGTGTTGCATTCTTTACTCTGTTGGCTCTTACCCAAAGAGGTTCCTGTTGAAGAAAGAGCATCCGTAATTAACTCTTCACAATTTCCTCTAAATACAAAGGACTAGAGGATCTTGAGAAAGATTTGGATTAGAGGTAGTTACCTCAGGAAGAAAGCGAGAGACACCGAATTTAATTAGCAAGAGGGTGTGCTCCAATAAAAGAATTGCGGCAAGCCCAGGCTCCATCTTCCATTTCCCTTCCTGATCATATAAGCATACTAGAAGTGCAGAGTTGGTGCAGATTGACATTACTATTAGAAACTAGAGTTCAAAGGATACATATTTAGTATCAGTAACAGCACCAGTAAAAAATATTAACTTCAAAAGATACAACTGTTATGCAGCTTGTAAAGAATGCATCAAATTTCAAGAACTGTGAATGTGAAATATTGATCAGGAGCAGTGTTGATGATTGAGAATAGCATTAGTTATACAATGTCGGGGAGAAAGGAGCCATTCAGAAAGATAAGCATTCAGTTTAGTGTTTAACTCTATACAGAGCTAAATACTCTATGAGGATCCCTGTCATGACAACAAATAGGGCACTATTTCTAATGAAATGACAAAACTTTCCTCATTGTCCCAAGGAAAGTAAAGGTCATGAGAATCACCATGTAAATTTTGGTTGGGCAACCAATAAGAATGGGGAAATCCGAACTCTTCTCCTCAAGTTCTATAAGCTGCTGGCTAGAATTACTAAACGTAAAAAAGGACTGAACCTAATAAAATATACAACACTAGAACATGAAATAGAAGAAAGGTGTAGCCCATGTTCAAACTCTGCAGTATGGTCAGGAAAACCTCACGTTTAATTGCATGTTCAAAATATGTACTGCCGCTGCAATATCAAATCGTATAGCTGCCACAAGTTTTGAGGCTAAAGTACCTGAAATATGTTTAGCCAAGTCCCAATGGTGGCAGAGGCACGAGGAACTGGTCTTTTCAGCATGCTAAGCAGCTTCATCGCATCTGTTCTAAGTTGTGTGAAGCTATTCTGCTCGAGAAAGCTCCACTTTAATTTATAGTAGTGAGATCTGAACAGAACTGACAACTAAGTGAAAGTGCAGTATACCATACCAAGGCAGCAAACGCAAAAGCAAGCGGGAATGCACAGGCGAACATTATGACCATTCCAAATTGCAATGTCAACTGCAGAAAGTCTGCACACATTTTTTTTTTTCAAATTACACCCCCTTTTTTTTTAAATTTCGTTATCAGCTGAAGAAATGGTAAACTTCCAAGTGGTACTTCAAATCATAGTAAATATAATTTATCAAAATTTCTGTGGCAATACAGTCCATTGGTTTTCACCTAGGTTTGAAATCCATTGGATCTCTTATAAATTCAAGGATGGGTTGGCTACAGGAGTATACATCCACAAATCCAACTAGAAGAAAGTCTTGTATTAATTATAACACATTCTCAATTAGAGTTCCTTATACTCAGCCTTCATCATCCTTCCTGAAAAAGCTTATTTTAAATTCGATAGAAACAAGATTACTTGGTTTAAATATCATAGGATATCTCAAAGTATATTATTTGGTATTGAAAATGAATAGCACATTACCATCAAAAAGGCCGTCTTCTAGCTCTTCACCAATCGATGCAGTATATGTAGGTTTTAGGTAATCTTTCTCCATCTTGGAGTTAAAATGGATCTTCACATTTGATTGTTGATTTTATCGTTTTTTCTTGTTTCTTGAATCAGAAAAGTTTCAACATTTATCAAGAATTTAAATCTAAGATAAACATAAGGAATGCAAAGAAAATTTCATGAAAAGAGGCTTACTTAACAGCCCAGTATTTCTTAAAGTTGTATTTGAGATAGGGTATTGAATTCTACAACAGATTGTCCAACAACTGGATAACATTTTTCACTTCAAGAGCATATTGATCATCAATCATAATATATTAGAGAGAATCAATCATTGCTTTGTACCTGGCATACAATCAGACGCTGAATTAAAACCTGGCGAAGAGTCTTGAAGTTGCGATGCAAAAGGGCATGATAGAAAACTCCTATATAGGACTGCATAAAATAAAGGCCAAACACCTGCAACATAAAGTGGATGTTTATGCAAAGCTCCACTAATGGAAGAAAAAAATAAATGGATGAAACGGTTAGGACCCATTACTTTGTAGACTAAGCTGTTCTGTGGTCTCATTATTTTCACATTGTATGAGCTTCACTGATATCTTGCCTTCAAGCCTAGTGAAGTACTGAATGAAAACAAGATATGCAGCTGTCAGCCCAAACCTGAAAAGCAGAAACTAGAAGAGTGTCAATATATCAAGCCATATCACATAAGAATCCATGTTCAGAAGTTCTAGTAGTTAATTTAACATCATAAACTAGTCAAACCAAACCAATACCAGCTGCTGATCATAAACATAAGATGCATTTCAGAAATAACAAAAGTTAAAAATCTTACTTCATTGTGTCGGAATCCATAACCTCATAAAGATGAGCATAGGCCAACTCAAACGGCAGTTGGAGGCAGATAATACATAAAATAATGATAGCATTATTTCTAAACTGCATGAGATGCCCAAACCATTCATATCTTTGATATGCTTCTTTCTCTTTCATTTTATCAATTGCCATATTTTTTACAAGTTCTAGCTTCGACTGTAAGCAACTCAATTCTGTGTTCAAAATTTTACACCTTTGGCCAGCAATTGCTGAATAAGGTATCTGCCATTTACACCACCAAAAAATCAAAGAGAGACTTGGATATAAATTATAGATATAAAACTAAAGAAAAGGCAAAATTACACAAATAAATGACCCTTGGACTGCTTGAAAAAGGGAAAAACTTGATTAAAGAAAAATGTTGACAACAAGAAAATTTTCATGGTAAATGAAGTTACCTGGTTATAACAGCAGAGTTTTTACGTTTCCAGAACTGGAAAAAAAACACTGCCCACAATATTCTACTTATAAAGAATGCTGGGAGAGCTAGGAACTGCAGTGATCTGAAAGGGTGCAAGCACACAAGTAAATTCATATACTGATGCTCTTACCACCAACCATTAAGGATATTAACAACCAGGAAGAATATGAAGAGATGATGGCTTACCCAAAGTCAACCAACTGGACAATAAGCCCAAACACAGCCGGAAAGAGCAACCAACGTGTATACATGCTAAGGAATGCAAAATTGATGGCAATCTACCAAGCATAAATTCCTAAATTATAATCCAAACTCAATTAATACAATGCATATTTTCAGACTGCGGCCTTTACCTTAGCCAAAATATGAATACATGTCATCAATTTGGTGGTTTGTGAAGTGCCGCCAGCTCAGCACCCAACCTCTCAGAAGCTCCTTCCTCTTAATTTCATCTGCGAACCAATGCTGCTCCTAGTTCAGATTTTGCAGAGGAAAAACTTGCTTAACAATGCCCTCAGATTCCAACCTCCGCAGCAAAGATTCCCCAACTTGCCAGAAATACTCCTTGTTGTCCCATTTTAAAGCTGAATCTACCTTGGCCTTGTTTACCTGCAATTTCAGTTTGAATACCGGTTGACAGAGATATACTTGGTTCAATATATAGATTTTTGAATTGTAAGAAAAAAGTAAAGAAAGAAAACAAAAGTACCAGGTTCATCAAATTATTGTAGAAAGGACATATTCATATATCATCCAGAGGATGCTCCTCAATCAAATGTAAATGTATGACAGCATTAAACAATTTAAGATGTTCGCAATATGTTGTGATGTTCAGCATTACATCGATCGGATAACGTTCATTTATTTGTTTTTCATGGTCCTCCACCCCAACCCAATAGAATTTGAACCTAGGATTCTATTCCCAAGTGTCAAATGAAGCATCCCTTTGGGAAAACATAATTTGAATTTTAAATTTATTGAATTTTAAATTTATTGATTGCAGTAGGTAAACGGAGACATTTTTGTGTGCGAGAAAGAAAAGAAAAAGTATCAAAAACAAGTTAATTAATATAGAAGAGATCTTACAATCCCATATAATAAATGATGATAGCACTGGAAACGTTCACACCAACTAAACAATGAACCATTTGGTTGTCTCACAAATGCTTTAACCTCCTCCAATTCAAATTGTAGATCCATTCCTGAAATTAAGGTTAAGCACAAGATGGTAATTCTCCCATCTACAGATATATTGCCATAAATAAAGGGAACTAACAGAGTTTACAGATAATAAAAAATGGAAATATTCTAAGTCAACCAAAGAGGATAAATTTTGAAAAAAGATAATTGAGGAGCATTATAATGGTTACCAATATAAGTAGGCTTCTTCATTTGCAACTGAGCTGCAGCTTTCCCCAGTGTCTCTAGAGGTGCTGCTAACTGAAAGGAAAATAGACTTAGCAACAGCTTGTGCATGAAAAAATGCAATTGTTTAGGATAGGCCAAAAAAAAGAAAGTAATGGATATTATTTTGATCATCATCGAACATCACATGTAATGTGGAGCAACATTCATAAATTGGACTAATCCTATAGTTAGGTGACATGGTTGCTTTAATTTACAACAACACACTGGAAAAAGAAATGAGAATTATCCAACCCAAAAGTATCATAAATTAAGAATCCTGTTGGTTCAACTCTACCAGTAATTCTACCATCTCGTATGGTAACTTGTGTGAGAATCAGGATAATTTTAAGACTAAAGTTTATGCAGACAGTCTTAAGTATAAGCTGCAGGAAATTTAGCACCCAACGAAAACATATTTTGAATGATACCCCTCAATGTGTTTGATTTGAAGCATTTTAATATAAATTGCTAAATTTACCCCATGAAAAAGTTGCAGAACAGGCATGTGAAGGAAAAACTATTACTGTAGCATAGTTCAATGAAAGGAAAATCATGTTTCCGTATTGTCCATTTGTCATCGATTTTGATAAAAAAAATTAATGAATTTTGATGGAAATCATTTTAAAAAAAATCAAAAGTTAAGCACCTCTTCAATTGGCATCCACAGCGCTTCTACTTTCCAGGAACTCCTTCCTTGGTTTGAAGCCAACACCCATTCACCAACTGCACAAAGGGCAAGAGAAATGGGCACCGTCGGTCCTCAACGAGAGATGCACAAAGGGGATGAGCAATGCCCACACAAGCAGTCCCTTCCCTCATTATGGTAGGACAACATTTGCAAGTAACATATGGATATGGAATATGGATAATATTGATGAATATAGCAAAAAAAAAAAAAAGAATTATATTAATGAAAATTAAAATCTCATAAATATCATGGAGAAGAACATATTATGTTTAAGAACGATAAGGAGACAAAACCAACCTTGATAAACTCATCTGTTAGGCCAAGAGCTCTGTCAATTATAAACCCCACATTCTCCAATTCCTTCACCAAAACCTTAACGCAGTCACAATTCTCATCTTCTTTCTTCACAGTTCTCCTTGGAACCACCACACACATCTCAAAAACAACTTGTTCTTCTCCATGATCATTGATCATTCATTTCCAATCCCATTCACCCTTTAACACCCAAATTAGCCCGTCCAAAGAAAAGAAACAAATAGTATACAAATAAGGATTAAAAGAAGATCCAATTAACAAAATTGGCAATTCATTTCTGAAATGGCTAAAGAAAATGATGAGTCTCCCTGTTCGCCATTAAATGATGCCAGAAATTACAAACAAAAGATGCAATCTTTTTAACTAAAACCGCAATGGGTTTCTTTATTCACTATCAACCACACTTGATAGAACATTTCTTGAAATGGCTCAAACAAGACAATCAAACAAAAAGTTTTTTTTCCCTTTTTTATCTTGAAATGAAATGGCTCAAAACAGAACAAAGGCTATATTTTTTCCTTGAGCTCAAACCAAAGCCAATGAAAAGAAATCAATTTCTACCAAAATAACAATGTGGGTCAACAACAATAGAAAATAAGCACAGAAAGAGAGAACAGATGCCTGAGAAATCTGGTATAGAGGAGGAGCTTCTTGTAAACATGTAATGAGAGGAAGGAAAGGGAGAGCCCCGTGGAAGAGGAGTTAACGGCGATTTGTTTGGTTTTCGCTCAATGTTTTGCCGTTTAAGGTTGAAAAATTTATCAATAAAATTTGTAATCTTTTTTAGCGAGACTTTCTATGTATCCTCGGATTTTGTAAAAAAGAAATTTGAAACATTTTTTCTATTTTGTTTTTCTTTATTACTATTAGCATTATTATTACTATCATTATTACTAATAATAATAATATGAATGGGGAAGTGAGTGAGTGAAATGTTGACGCCATTATTCTTTTCCACTGTACAGCAAAAGCCTAAAATTCTCAAGCAAGCATTAAAAACAAGACAAGAATTTTGCATTAAATTCCTTCAATCTTTATTCTTCTACTGAGCACTAACATGAATAATTCTCACCATGTGCATGCCATGCCAAGTGATGATTGCCTGCTGACAAATTCAGAGAGAGCAGGTATATCTGAATCAAGTTCTGGTTTATTTCATTTCATTTCATTTTCAGATAAGAAATTTAGTATTTATATATATATAATTGCAAAATAATAAAATGCTTTTGAAATAGTAATAAAACTCCGTGCCAGTTGAGTTTTTTTCCTTTATTCATATTATCGAAGCTTTAACTTTCATTCCCCTCGAAAATTCAACCACTGAATACAATACTTGAGGGATAAGATTAAGATGCAAATTGCCTTTGGTATTTCTTTGACCAATCGGAAATTTCCCACACAAATCTTCTTAGAAACAAAATACCGACAAATGGTAATCCATCACATTCCAAATTAATCAAACATTTAATACCACTTGGGGGGTGTTAGGTTTAGCTGTTTGATGCAGCTGATAGAGGTTTGAACCCCAAACAACAGCTGTTTGATAAAATTTGATGTTTGGTAAAATTTTAAAACAGCAGCTGATAGCTGTTAGGAACTCCAAACAGCTGCTGTTTCAATAAGTTCCTACTCGGAGCTTTTTCATATCAGCTGATAGCTGATTCATATTAAGACTATATTAACCCTATTAAAATAAAATAAAAATTAATATTTATTAGATAATGATATGCTTATTGGTAATTTTACATTCAAACTGCAACAACTATTGTATTTTTACCAAACACTAGCCCGAATCAGCTACCAGCTATCCGCCACCAGCTATCAGCAACCGCTATCAGCTACCAGCTGCTATGAACAGCTAAACCAAACAGGCCCTTAATATATAAATACATTGAAACACAGTAGTTAAGATTCAATTGCCCCTCCTCATATCACACATATCAATACCTAAAAAAAATACCACTTAATACCAGTATTAATTGAATTTATAGATTTCTAAAAAAAAGAAAAACAATAGATTTTTTTACCATATGTAATGACAGAAGCAGTCATGGGTATCAATTCTATTTTCATGAATATGACTCTAGAAAATTAGGGCATATTGCTACCATACCACATAAGATATTTCTGACGAGCAGAGCAGATAAAACCGAACAAAACAAGAATGGCAGGGCAAGGAAAGGTCCGCAGACATAGATTGCCTAAATGGGGAATCCCTTGACTTGAGTGCTCAAATAACCATCAAATAGTTCAAACAAAAGTAGGAAAAATGCCAAGTATTCAACAACAAATATTGGCATCATCAAGGGTGAAGTATACTGTTTAGGTAAACAAGAACAAGAAGACTAGCAAATATTATGTAGTACATTTCACATACAACAAAAACACCCATGAGAAGAGAAGGGAATTCTAAGTGCTGCCCGTTAGAAAACCAGGACACAAACATATATAACTTGCAAATTAATCAAATTGATATATAAAAGTTGCCACAGTTCAGTATAGCCCAAGATGCATGACCCTAAATAGCTACATAATCCCAAACTACTACTACTACTACATCTCCTTTCCCCAGAAAGCAACTAAATAATTAAAGCAACTCGTTGAAAGCATTTCAATTGATACTGAACATGCAGAGTCTACAACATAACTTTATCCAAATTTATACAATAAGCTTCCAGCATGAAATATAATCCAGAGCACCATATAAGTAGATATATAATAATATACCACATTGGTAAAAGATCAGATCCTATTACACATTTTTACCCCCTGGCCTTTAGCTCAGCAAGGCGCCTTGACAAATCATCCTCATCAACCTTCTCCTGTGACTTGGTAGCCACTGCATGTGCAGCAGGCTGTGGAAGCCCAACAGAGACCTCCAACCCGTAATCATCAGCAACTTGCTGCATCAAGCTGTTGACCTCACCCTCAGGTGTGGACAGTGAGGTTGATCCAGCCATTGCATTCTCCATGAACTCTGCCTGGACCTCCATATTTACAAATTGCTTCTCAAATTGATCCATAGTCTCCGACATCTTCTGCAAATTACCTGTAGCAACAATGATTCAAAATAATGTCACTGAGGCCACACATTCAAGAAGGAGGAAAATAAAAAGCTAAATTGCATGTACAGTTGACATGTTGGGAGGAAGAATTGAGATTTGAGTTCCATACATCACAATTTCATTCTCAAAACCTTTCTCTAGCATCATTAAAAATTGACCCAATAACAAAAAACTGTCGAGGACAAAAATAATTTCATACCCCTGAACCAAAAATTGAAGCTTTTTCACTAATTTCTATAGCATAAAGTTTTGTTTTAATAGATAACCCATTATCGCAATTACCATCCCAAGATAAAACATACGAATAAAAGACAGAATTCTATAAGCCCCTGCCTACCATTGTATGATCGCGCTCAAGCTTTGATTTTTCAGAGCAGACGTTTCTCGTTTGCAAAAAAATAATAAAATAGAAGTAGAGTTCTCGTGTTTTTGAAAAAATCAAAATAAAAAAAAAAAGCCAAAAATCAACAAAACCCTAAATCAGCAATTACGGAGAAATAACAAAGTTACCGGTAGCGAGAGAAGACTCGAGCGATTTAACAATTGAAGCCATGGACTTGTTAATGGTAGTCATCTTAGCCTGGGTATCGAGCCTGGCAACAACAGCATCAAGCCTAGAAGCGAGTCGAAGGTAGTTCATCTGCTCAGTTCTCTTCCGGATAGCATTCTCGGCGTAGATCCGAGCACCATCCATATTCCCCTTCTCGATCGCCTTCTTCACCTTAAGTTTCTCCGCCTTCTCTTCCTTCTCGCACTTCCGAGACTGCCGTTGCAGCGACTTGGATGTGAACTTGAGGTCCATTATCTGATTCAACAGTTTCTCTGTGTTTCCCATGGTCTTGAAGAATGGAAATCAACCAGATTTCGAATTCTAGGGTTTTGATATTTCTTCAAAGAATTGAACAATTATAAAAGAAAAATCCCAAAAATTGTCTTTAAATTTGATCGTTGATCGAATAGTTCAGAGAATGCTTCGATGGAAAGGATTCAAAGGAAGAATTGGATTTAGATGGCTGAAATTACCAAATGCCCCTCTGAAAATTGCGTGTTAGCGCGTGAATTCTGTGTCCCTGTGCCTATAGGAAACTTCGATCGTATCGACTGTCAGGTTTTTCATTTTTTTTTCTTCTTAAAATAATTACTTTCTGTCAATTATTATATAATTATTTTAAATATTTATAAAATAGTTATTTAAATATTTAATAAACTAAATTGTAGAAATATCATAAATATATTATAAATAAAAAAGAGATGAGATAAAGAATGAAAAAATATAAAAAAAAATTTATATTTTTAATTATTCTATAAATCACTTATAATGAGGTATTTATAGTAGTATAAATAGAATAAAAAATTATAACTAAATTGAATTATAATTTGAATAGAATAAAATTAATTATAATCTTAATAGGTGAAATATAATCAACTTAAATTCGGAACAGCTATTCGAAATCTTAGTAAAAGACTAAATTTGTTATCTCATGTTTGCTTTTCATGAAAAAAATATCAATTGAAGTAGAGAGTTTCTTCAAACAAGAATGAGCCGGGTCAACTATTCAATCAAATGATACTGAGCATGTTTCATATCTCTTAAAGTTAATTTAATATAGTAGTAATCCACATATTATCTAACACTTTTCCTTAGATGATTAACCCTATGAATATGTCTTGTTAAAACTTTGCTACGAAAAATCCAACGGGATAAAAACTTAGCGAAGGAAAAAAGAGTACACTATTCATAAGTAACTTCCCCTCAAGAATATAACTGGCTAAAACATATTTTCAAGTGAGCATATTCTAATATTGTGTGCATGCTTTTTAAAAATTGATGTTGGCAATATTTTTAGGAATAAATCTACTGGATTGTCACTTGAACGAACTTTGCAAATATCAATTTGTCCTTCCTTCATAAGTTCATGAGTATAAAAGAACTTTAATGATATATGTTTAGTTCTATCACTTTTTATGTAGCCTCCTTTGATTTGTGTAATACATGTTGCATTATCTTCATATAATATTGTTGGTTATTTGCTTATAGGTAATCTGCATGCTCTTCTAATATGTTCAATTATGCTTCTCAACCATACACATTCACAGCTAGCTTCATGAATAGCTAATATCTCTGAATAATTTGATGAAGTTGCAGTGATTGTTTGATTCACTGATCGCTATGAAATACAATATTATTATATGTAAAGACATAAACTTTTTGGGATTGGGCTTTATGAGGATCAAAAAAATATTCAGCACAGCATATCCTGTCAATTCAGACTTTGATCCTTTAAAAAAAATAAACTCATATCAGATGTGCCACGTAAGTAGCGCAGAACATGTTTTGCTCCATTCCAATGCATTTTAGTTGGTGTTGAACTAAATCTTGCAAGTAAGTTAACTGCAAAAGTAATATCTGGTATTGTATTGTTATCAATATATAAAAGTGTCCCTATTGCATTGAGATATGGTACTTCAGGACCAAGAATTTCTTCATTATTTTCTCGAGAGAGAAAATGATCTCTTTTTATATCAAGAGAACAAACAACCATTTGAGTGCTCAATAGATAAGATTTATCTATATAAAATTATTTTAAGATTTTTTCATTATATGATAATCGATGGAGAATAATTCTATTTGACAGATATTCAACTTGAAATCCAAGATAAAATTTTATTTTTCAAAATTCCTCATTTTAAATTCCTTTTTCAAATAGTTTGCAATAATTGAGATCTCTTTTGGAGTTTTCACTATATTTAAATTATCAACATAAACTGCAACTATAGTCAATCCAAAATTTATCTTTTTAACAAAAACACATGGGCAAAGAGGATTATTTGCGTATTCATTATTCATTAAATATTCACTGAGGCGATTGTACCATATTTGCCCAAATTATTTTAGCCCATACAAGGATCTTTGAAGTTTAATGGAGTATATTTGTCTAGATTTTGAATTTTATACTTCGGGCATCTTAAATTTTTTTTGGAATTTTCATATATATATCATTATTCAATGAACCATATAAATAAGTTATTACGACATCTATCAAATATATGTCAAGCCCTTCAGAGTCTGCCAAACTGATCAAAATCTAAAAGTAACAGCATCTATAATAGGAAAATATGTCTCATTATAATCTATATAAGGTCTTTTGAGAATTATTATACCACAAGTTGTGCATTGTATTTCACAATTTCATTTAATTCATTTTTCTTAAGAGCTATATGAGCAAATTATTATAATATAATGTTAAGCCCTTCAGGAGCTGCAAAACTAATTTTAAGAGTAATTGCATTCATAATAGAGGAAATATACTTTTTTCATAATCTCATATGATTTATTTCTTTTACATACAATACCCATGGATATGGTATCTTATGGTGTTTGGACTACTGGTCTAAATATTGTAAGTTTAGCAAATGAATCTAGTTCGGCCTTGATTACTTTTCATTTTAGCCAATCACTTTAACGTCGATAATTTTAAATATTTTTAGGCCCAAACATATTTTGATAATTTCAATAGCAACATATGCAAGTATATTATCAATAATAATTTTATATATTTTTCACATATTTCTAGATTTTAATGATATCTCATAATTTTTAAGTACCGAGACAACTTATGGGGTTATTTCTCTATAAACATATGGTTATTGACTTATGTTACTTTTGATCTCTTCAGAAGTGTCATGTTAAAATTATTCATTTTTTCTTATCACAAAAATTAATATTTTAAACCAAGTAGTCTACTATGCTTCAGGCGTATATTATATCTATTAGCTGTCACACTAATAAGATGTCTTATAGGGACAATCAATCGAGCAAGAGTATTAGCAGCTGAAATATGTGATTTGAACACATGCTGGGTATTTGTAAATATATCTGGTAACTAATTTGCAATATTATGCAAACGAATTAGTTTTTGAACTTTCAGTTTATATTAATTTGTGCATGTATTAAGATTGGATAAAATTGGTGTATTCCAACTAATCTATTATGCTTTTGGTCTTTTACTTTTATCTTCCCCTAATGGAGTGAAAACCAACTCACTAAAAATCTTATTTTAGAAAATTTATCATTAAAGGTTCATAATATCTAACATAAATAATCAAAATCTACATAAATATCAAGATAATATTGATAATCAATTTTAGTTATTCGAGGAGATGCAATACAAACATATATGCTTCAACAAGAAATTTTAATATCGCAAATTTTAAATAAGATATATTATGTTAGATAAACACAAGTTATAAAGTGAATAACTTGTAATGTACAAACAATTAAATACAAATTAAAAGTATAACATAAACAATAATATGTATCTAAACATATATCCAAATAGATATAAAAAGTTTTGATTTCATAAGTATAAGAATAATTTATTGCAAAATCTCAATAATGATTATGCTAAACCATATTGAGTATGAATATATGCAATAAAATATTTAATGATAATATAATCATAAAATATTTTCAGGTGAATTCATATGTATTATCTAGATAAATTATCTTGATTGATAATCAAGAAACTTTAACCTTAACTTTTATAATTTGAGTAAAAAATTTAGCAAAAATAATATTACGAGTTAACAATAGACAAACATGTGACCATCGAGTTGAAGCATCAATTAAAAATATAAACTATTTAAATGGTTCATAAGATTGAAGGACATGGCTATAAATACTTCTATATGTTCTTTGTAGAAATTCAAGAGACTTTAAATATAATTTAGATAATACATATCTCACAATTAATTTGCCTTAAGTATAATAAGTACAAAAGTAATCATTGGACAAAAGAATTTTTTAATTTTTCAGTGAATGTTCATTTGTATTTTGAATAATGTCGCATCATATTTGAACCCGGATGACTAATATGATCATACTAAAATATAAAAATTTTAAAATTTATGCACTTCTGGTGCATATAGTATAACTCAATTATCTTTATTTGTTATAAAGTACAATCCAGTTAAGAAATTTAAAATTTCTTAAATATGAACTTCTGGTTTAAATTCGTAGAGTTAATACATAAAAATTTAATATCTTTCTCACTTTGTTTCAATAGGATATCGATTGCGACATATTGTTTAAAACTTAGTAGATTTCTTCAGGATCTACTTGAATACAATGCATCATCGAAATATTATTTTACTCAGATTCAGAATGTTCAAATTCAGAATATAAGGTGGACTATTCTGGAGTCTTCAACCATATTTGCAGAACCATATATCATATTAATATTAATTTCTGCTAATATATATCTTTTTAGCACTTTAATTTTCAAAATTGACAAAAAAAAAATTTACCACAATCCTTTTTTATCAAGATCTCGTCCATGATCTTGAGAAAAATATTACATTCACTACAGAAAATGATATAAAGATAGTTGGACGAGTTTGATTATTTTTCATAAAAAACTAAAAATTTTATTTAGCTACATGCAAATAAAAAAATAAGTTTAAAATATTTTGTAATTTTATACTCTCAATATAGCTAATACAGGAGCATATTTGAGACATGAAAAATTTAATATTTACTAAAAATATTATGATAAATTATTAACGATAAGATAATCAATTTTTAATTTCTTATTTGAATAATCAAAAGGAATATCATTATTTCTAAGTGATCTTGCAGGAATACTTGATTTCCTTTTCATAATATCTCTAAGATTCACAATATTAATGTGAATCTTATTATTAAATACCCATAACAGATTATTTATTTAGAAAATATCAAGAGTAATAAATACAAATTTTATGAGACTTAACATTGTAAATATACCAAATTTAAATAAAACTCATAATTAAATGGATTACAAAGCTCATCAAATAAATAATAACTAAAAAAAATTATAAATAGAGTTTAAATATTATAACTTTAAAATTACAAATAATCATATCAAATCATAGTAAATATCAATTTATTTACCAGCTTCACTTTAATACAAAAATATCTTAAAATTATGAGTTTTTAAACTCATATCTTGATTCACAATGAATTATTAAAAAATAAAATAAAAATTATTTTCTCTTATAGACTAAAAAAACTAAAATTTTCTCTCTTCATTATAATAACTTGTAATGATTATTGATAAAGATTTAAGAGAAGTAAAATAATAATACTAGTGAACCATATAAGTTTATACTAAATAAACTATTTATAACATATTTAGTATATGTATACTAACTAAAAAAATTATCCACCATTAACAAGGGCACAAAAAATCACATAATATTTCTAATTTAATTTCTCAAATATAAGTCAATAGTCGTATTAATTCAATTAGCATAATGAAGTGATTAGAAAAACTTATATCCATTTTATTAGCACAATAAAAGTAAGAAACAATACATCGCACTTATTGCGAGCTAATAGTATTGATTTGAAAAATAAACAAATCATTACTAGTAGTGTCATTAGCAAAACTCTGTAATATTAATTATAGCAAGAAGAGAAGTAGAGGTTATTTAAATCCATTAATGTACAAAAAGAATCATTTACGTAACACACATCATTATAATAATAATTATTATTTCACTCCATTTATATTTTATTCTTTTAGTAATATATATATTATAATATTATACTAAAAAATATAAAGAAAAAAATTAGAATAATTATCTTGAACTTAAATGCTTATAATGAATAAATTGATTAGACCTTTGTGTTAATAACTTGTTATAAATAAAGAAAAGAGAAGATAGATAATGAGAAAATATAAGAAATCTCTGTATTCTTAATTGTCCTATGAACCACATAAAATGAGATATTTATAGTGGTGTATGTAGAATAAAAGATTATAACTAAATTGAATTCTAATTTGAATAAGATAAAACTAATCATAATCGTGATAGGATAAAGTTAATTTAATATAGTAGTCATCAATATATTATCTAATAAAATTTATATTTTTTTTGAAGTATATTTAATTTGATACTTTAAATGATAAATAAAAATGATTGAAAGTGATGAATTATGTCATATGAAAAATTATATTTAAATCATTCAATTAAATTTATTTTTCGTCATATTGGAGATTGGTCAAAAATTTTTAAAAAATAAACAGTACTTTTTATTAGGTAATTTTTCATGGTTTCTAATTTTTAAAATTTTTTTATAGTATTGTTTTAGTTTTTTAAATCGTTAATGGACATTTCTTTTTCTTTTTTTTTTTTGATAGTCTTTAATGGACATATCAATTTTAGTTGTTTTAATTTTTAATGAGTTTATATATTAATCTTAGATTTTACTAAGCTCATTGAGTAGAACTATAAAGGAAAATAAATACATATATTTATTTTAAAGTTCAATTCAAATTTTAATTGAATTTAATTGATTATTATATGTAATGTTTCAGTAATTGAGCCCATCCAAATTATACATAAATATAAAAAGATTAAGATTTTATAAAAATATCTAATAAATAAAAATATTTTTTGAAAATATTCATTTTTATAAATAAAAATATTTTTAAAAATATTCATTTTTCTATTTTTTTCAAAAAATATTTATTTTTAAAATAATATAAATATATATATATTTGACATATAATAAATAAATATTTTTGACATTTTATAAAAATTATAAAAAATATATATTTGTTTAAAAAAATAACATCTTACACCATTTTTTTTAAATTTTTTACTTTTTATCAATGATATTTTAGTGATTTTATTATAAATTCATAATAAACTATGTAAAATTTATAAACTCGCAATAAATTCATGATAAGTTCACTATAAATTTATTATAAACTAATAAAAATATTGTTGTAAATAAAAGAAAAAAATATATAGATAATGAAAAATCTGAGAAATCTCTTTATTATGAATTGTCTCAAATATATCATCCATAATAGTATATATATAGTGGTGTAAATAGACTTTTAATAAGAACAAAAGATTATAAAGTTAATCCTAATCTTAATAGGATAAAGTTAATTATAATCTTAATAGAATAAGATTAATCAAATTAAGTAGTCATCAACATATCTCATAACATTTTTCCTTGGATGACTACCCCTATGAACATGTCTTGTTAAAATCTTGTTAAGAAAAATCTAATGAGACAAAAACATAGCTAAAAAAAAAGAGTACAATATTCATAGATGACTTCCTTAAAAAAATACATTCAGCTAAAATATTTTAAGTGAACGTATCATCATATTGTATATATGTCTTTTGAAGATCGATATCGACAGTGTCATTGTGAACAAATCTGTTGAATTTTTGCTTGACCAAACTTTGCAAATATCGACTTTTCATTTCTTCATTCTTTCTTGTGTATAAGAGACCTTTGGTGATATATGTTCAGTTCTGTCATTCTTGTGTAGCCTCCTTCGATTTTTGCAATCTATGATGCATCATTTTCATGCAATATTATTGACTTGTTGCTTTCTATAGATAATCCACGTGCTTTTCTCAGTGTTGTTAAAGGCGAGCCAGGCAACCAGGCGAGGCGAGGCGAGGGGTCACCGCCTTTCTGCCGGCCGACTCGACTTTCTCTGTGAGGCGAGGGAGGCGCTTGCCTAGGCGCGAGGCGTCGGGGCGGAGAGGCGCTCGCCTCTCTGTAATTCCTTTTTTTTTTATTTCTTATTCCAGCTGTGCAGTCCTTTTAACGTTAATAAAAAAAAGAATATAAGGTAAGATGAAGAAGAAAACGAGAAATAGATGGAGAACAGCCACAATTTAAAAGAAAAAACCCTAGAAGAAGAAGAAGAAGAAGAAGAATCAGAAAAATAAAATCAAAAAACAGAAGAAGAAGAAGAACACTGCACTTATAGGTGAGCTTTCTTTCGTTTCTCATATTTTGCTCCCGTCTTCTTCTTTTTTTTTTTCTTTCAGATTTTGAAATCTTCTCCTACATATTAAAAATTTGTTGGTTTATAAGGTGTTATGCTGCCAAATTTTCTGCAACCACCACTGTTTTCGTATGAATATTGCTTTTCAATTTGCTTGGACTGTTTGTAGACTTTAGTAATGTTGAGTTGATCTCTTGATGACAAAGAAGAAGACTGCACTTGTAGGTAAAGAAGAATTAGAAGAATAAAATAAAAAAACAGAAGAAGAAGAAGAAGAAGAAGCAAACTGCACTTACAGGTGAGCTTTCTTTCGTTTCTCATATTTTGCTCCTGTCTTCTGCCCAATTTTCTGCAGCTACCACTTTTTTCGTACTGAATATTGCTTTTCAATTTGCTTGGACTGTTTGTGGACTTTAGTAATGTTGAGTTGATTTGTTGATGACAAGTGTTATATTTTTTTTCACAAATTTGGACATCTGTAGACTGTAGTACTAGAGTTTGATTTATGCAATTATAGTTTAACTAATTAGAATTTAGTTATCAATTAACTTTGATTTCAAAAGATATAATTATCCAATTTTCGTTTATTTTTATTTTGAACATTTATCCAAATTAAAATGGAGCATTAAACGAATTAAATAAATTAGATAGAATTATTTTATTTAGTAATTAGTTAACAAAATGTTATCTAAATAGTCAAAAGGTTTCTCATTTAAGATTATTATCTTGACCTTATTAGTCTTTTGATTTATAAGGAATTTGTGCATTGTTGTTTCCCAATTCTAATTATTATTTTCCATATATTGTCAAAATTATGTAGATGAGTACTCCAACTCCAAGAAGTGATGCAACCGGTTCTTCGGTTAATAGTAGAAGAACCGATATTGCATGGAATCATTGTACGCAAGTTGTTGAAAACAACACCAATGATCTCCGATGCATTTATTGTGAGAAAGTAGTGAAAGGAGGAGTTAATAGAATAAAACAACATCTAGTTGGGAATTCTACAAATGTAACTTCTTGTAAATGTTGTCCTAAAGATGTGAAAGATGAGATTAAATAATTTATGGAAGGGAAGAAAGCGAAAAAGCAAACAACGAATATGGAATTTGATAATGAGATTGAAATCATGAGAGTTGAGGAAGAAGAGGAAGAAGTGCAAGAAGTTGAAGGAGGAAAAAGAAAGAAAAGTAATGTTAGTAGAGGGCCACTGGATGTGTTCTTTTCTCCCAAACCGGCTGTTTTAGGAAAAAGCAAAAGACAACCAACAATTGATGAGAACACTCTGGCTAAGAAAGAGTTGCGAGAACGTGCATGTGTGGCTATTACTAGGTGGATGTATGATGCTGGAATTGCATTCAATGCGGTGAATTATGATAGCTTTGGAGAAATGATTCGTGCAATAGGAAATTATGGTAGAGAAATGAAACCTCCAAGCTATCATGAAGTTAGAGTAAGATTGTTGCAACAAGAAGTGGACCTCACAAAGTCTCTTTTTCAAAGACATGAAGAAGATTGGGATAGACTTGGATGCCCATTGATGTGTGATGGGTGGACCGATAGGAAAGGGCGAACTTTGATTAATTTCTTAGTTAATGGTCCTAAAGAAAGTGTGTTTATTAAATCAGTCGATGCATCTGACGCCTCAAAGACAGGGTACATGTTAGCTGAATTACTTGAGAAGATGATTCGTGCAATTGGAGAAAACAGAGTGGTTCAAGTGGTTACAGATAATGCCGCAAATAATGTCGCAGCTGGTAAGCATTTAAAAATCAATACTTTATTTTCAAAATGAGTACTTACTTTTTAACGTAAAAGGCATGTTAATAACTACATTATTTGTTAATTGTAGGAAAATTATTGGAAGCTACCTTCCCCCACTTATATTGGACTCCATGTGCAACTCATTGTTTGGATTTGATCTTAGAAGATATTTTCAAGTTATATACTTTTAAAGAAACCTTCCGCAAAGCAGTGGAGCTCACTGGCTTCATTTATGGATCTTCAGGAGTTTTGAATATGTTGCGGGAGTTTACAAAAAATAGAGAGTTGCTAAGGCCAGGAGCCACTAGGTTTGCCACTTCATTCCTCACACTTGGTCGTATTCATCAACAAAAGAGAAATCTTAGAACAATGTTTACTTCAGAAAAATGGGTTAATAGCAAATGGGCTAAAGAGATGAAAGGGAAAAAGTGTGAAAGAACCGTTTTGAGTACCACATTTTGGAATGAGGTGACTCATGCTCTTAAAGTTTCGGGACCTCTTGTCAAGGTGCTTCGCTTAGTTGATAATGAGAGAAAACCCTCTATGGGATATATCTATGAAGCAATGGATAAGGCAAAGGAAACCATTTCTCGAGATTTAAAGAATGAGGAAAAATATAAGAAAATTGAAGATATAATTGATAGAAGGTGGAATGATCAGTTGCATCGCCCTTTGCATGCTGCAGGATACTTCTTAAATCCTGAATTGTTTTATCCAAATAAAGATCAAATCATTAGTGATGAGGAGGTTAATGATGGCTTGCTTAAATGCATAGAAAAAATGGTGAGTGATAAAAAAAACTAGGCAAGCTATGATACAACGACTTGAAAAGTATAAGGAAGCTGCGGGTATGTTTGGAATGAAAATGGCTAAAACTTCAAGAACAACTACTTCTCCAGGTTAATTTTTTCCCCTCTAATTCATCACCTTTGTTTTTTTTTTTTTTATAAATTCACAATTAATGATTGAAATTTTAAATTTATTTTTCTAGCTTCATGGTGGAGTACATTTGGCTCATGTGCTCCACAATTACAAAAATTTGCTATGAAGGTTCTTAGTCTCACATGTAGTGCAAGTAGATGTGAGAGGAATTAGAGTATATTTGAGCATGTAAGTAATTCAACTAGACTTAAATAATAGTAAAACGTAATTCACTACATTGTGACTAACTCACTTTCACATCACAACTCCATAGCAAGAAGAGAAATCGGCTAGCACAACAAAAATTGGATCAGTTGGTTTATGTAAAATACAACATGGCATTGTTACGCCGATACACAATTGATGATACCATCACTCCAATAGATTTATCAAATATTGATGAGTCTAACGAGTGGCTACTTGGTGAATTGGAGGGAGAAGCTGATTTTGATGATTATGTATTTCTGGATAATGATTTGACTTGGAATGATGTTAGTAGGGCATCCGGGGTAAATGAAGCTCGTTATGAGTCAAGGTCTAAATCACAAGCACCAAGATCTAATCCTAATCATATTGGAGGTTCTACTTCTAGGCCAAGTGTAGGATTGCATCTAATTGATGAAGATGAGGAAGAGCATGAGGTGGAAGCTAATAAGAGTGATGATGATGATGATGATGAGTTAGGACCATTAGAGTCCGATTCCGAGTAGTTTACTACTTATCTAGTAGTAATTTTAAGGCTTTTAATTTTACTTTCATGCTTTTAGCTTAATGAACAATATTTGATATTTACTTTCATACTTTTTAAGATTAATGAACAATATTTAAAGTTTATGCATGAGTTTTATGGTTATATATATTCAACTGTATGTTGCGTCGCCTTTTTTAAAAAGGCAGTGCCAGCCGCTCGCTTCTCGCCTTAAAGGCAAGGCGAGGCCCTCTTGCCTCAGTGTCGCCTTTCGCCTTAACAACACTGGCTCCTCTAATATATACGATCGTGCTTCTCAACTATACACATTCACGATTAGTTTCATAAATAACTAATAACTCTGAATGATTTGATGAAGTAGCAGCTGATTATTTGCTTCACATATCGTCATGAAAACAACAGTATTGTTATACATGATATATTTGAAGACGTAACCCACAGATAGCAAAGTACATGTTTTACTTCATTCCAGTATCTTTTAGTTGGTACAGAACTAAATCTTGCAAGCAAGTTAACTGCAAAAATAATATCTGGTCTTGTGTTATTAGCAATATATAAGAGTGTCTCTATTACACTGAGATATGGTATTTCAAGACTGCGAATTTCTTTATTATCTTTTCAGGGACTGAAGAGATCTCCTTTTACATTAAGGGAATAAATAACCATTAAAGTACTTAATGAATAAAATTTATCCATATAAAATTATTTCAAGTTTGATATATAATATTTGATGGACAAGAATTTTATTTGACAAATACTTAACTTAAAATTCAAGATAAAATTATATTCTTCTAAGATCTTTCATTTCAATTTTCTTGCTAATAGTCTACAGTAATTGAGATCTCTTATAGAGTTTTCACTATATTTAAATCATTAATATAAACTGCAACTATGATAAATTTTGTATTTATCTTCCAAATAAAAATACATGGGCAAATGAAATTATTTTTATATTTATTTTCTCTAAGGATTCAAATAAGCGACTATACCACATCCACCTAGTTTATATCAGAATCTTTAAACTCAATATAATATATTTATTAAGATATTATATGCTTCAGACATCTTGGTGCTTCAGACATCTTGATGCTTTAAGAATTTTCATATATATGTTATTATCTAATGAATTATATAAGTAAATTATCACAATATCCATTAAATATATGTCAAGCCTTTCAAAGACTATCAAACTGATAAAAAATTTAAAGATAATAGCATCCATGATAGAATAATATATCTCATCATAATCTATACAAGAACTTCGTGAGAATTCTTATACCACAAGTTATGTCTTGTATATCATAATTTCATTTAACTCATTACTCTTAAGAGCTATATGAATAAATTATTATAATATAATGTCGAGCCCTTCAAGGGCTGCAAAATTAATTTTAAGAGTAATTATATTCATAATAAAGAAAATATAATTTTTTTTATAATCTCATATGATTTTTTCTTTTACATACAATACCTATGTGTATGACATATTCTGATGTTTAGACTATTGGTCTAAATATTGTATGTCTAGCAAATAAATTTAGCTCGACCTTAGTTACTCTCCTTTTGACCAATCACTTCAATGTCGATAATTTTAAATATTTTTAGGCTCAAGCATATTTTGATAATTTCAATAGCAACATATGCAAACATATTATCAACAATAATTTTATCTATTTTCGTGCTGATAACATGTTTTAAATAAAGATGAGAGAAGATAGAGAATGATAAAAAATTAGAATAATTGCCTTGAACTTGAATCCTTATAATGAATAAATTAATTAGAGCTTATTGCTGATAATGTGTTATAAATAAAAGAAGAGAGAAAATATATGAGAATGAAAAATCTAAAAAATCTCTTTATTTTGAATTGTCTCAAATATATCATCAATATTAAGATATATATAGTGGTGTAAATAGATTTTTGATAAAAATAAAAGACTATGAAGTTAATCCTAATTTAAATAGGATAAAGTTAATCATAATCCTGATAGGATAAGATTAATCCAATTAAGTAGTCATCTACGTATCTCATAACAAATATGATATTTTAATAAATATTTTATAAATTTAATATTTTAATAAATAATTTATAAATATAATAGATTTAAAATTATTTTTAATTTTTTCGTATTTTTGTCAAAAGCCAAAAAAAAAATCTTTATAGTCTCAAAACTAAGCCCAATTATCATAAACACAGGACCCAAAAACCCAATTCATAATGCCCACACTGGTTCGATCCAAAAGAAAAGTGAAACGCTAATAATTGACCCGAACCCGATATATAAATAAACCGATATCTGCGTGAATGACAAAACCCTAGCGAGTGACATAGCCTATCTTTGTCCTCTGTGAAAAAATGGCAACTGCTAAGACTGTGAAGGACGTGTCTCCCCACGAATTCGTTAAGGCTTACTCTACCCACCTCAAGCGATCTGGAAAGGTATCCAATTTTCCTATTATTTCTCTTTTAAAATGTAGATTCTGAGGTATTTTATCAAATTGTATATGATTGTGGAATTTTTGATTGATGGTATGAAAGATGCAGAATTTTTTATGTTTTAAGTCTGTAACTATGTTATTTCACGACACCTTTGATGAGATTTGAAACAATGGTGTAATTTTAAGGGATTTTGGCTAAAAAGATTCCGGCTTTCTTGAAAATAGTAGGATATGAATTTTCTTTAGTACTTATAGCAGATATCGGTGTCAGTAATTGTTGAAAGCTCTTTAAGGATCTATAGAACTTTGTGACTAGTTTATTGAGTTAATGATAATGTTATTGGCCTATATTTGTCATAATTGCCATTGAAACATTATTTAAAATTTTCTTTGTTTGTTAATATGCTATATATAAATATGTATCTTCATCATGATTTTGCGGTGAGAAGTTCTATTTCCTCTTCCTTTGTTTGTTGTCAACAGATTGAGTTGCCTCCCTGGACTGATATTGTGAAGACTGGAACACTCAAGGAGCTTGCACCTTATGACCCAGACTGGTACTTTGTTAGGGCTGGTGAGTCCCTCTTTCTCTATTATGACGATAATGCATTTATAATTTTTTCCTAGTTTTTACTTATAAAGTTGTTTATGTGATTCTGATATTTTCTTCTTACATCTTTGATACTTTATTTTGTTTGTAGCCTCCATGGCAAGGAAGATTTACTTGAGGGGTGGTCTTGGTGTTGGTGCTTTCCGTAGGATTTATGGTGGGAGCAAGAGAAATGGAAGTCGTCCACCCCATTTCGGCAAGAGCAGTGGCGCTATTGCTCGCCACATTCTTCAGCAATTGCAGGCAATGAATATTGTTGACATTGACCCAAAGGGGTGAGTTTTGAACTCTATGCGTCATTTTTCATCATCATCAAATTATAGATATTCAATGGAAGATGCCTTTCAATCTATTTACACCTTTGTGGGGGTCCGTGTTTCATTTTTATACTGTTATAAGGGTGTGCACGGGTCGGGTTGGAGTGATTTTTCAATCCAACCGAATCCGACCAAAGAGTTAAAAAATAAAACAGAAACCGCCCGATTTTTTTTAAATTTCGACCGAATCGAATTAATTTTGGGTTTGGTCGGGTTCAAGCGGGTTGATATTTAATATTAAAGCTTTATATTCGAATTTATTACTACTTTATTTTAGTGTTGTCGGGTCGGGTCGGGTCGGATTAGGTTATGTAGTGAATTAAACTCAAAATACATATATTTATATACAAATATATATGATTCGGGTTGGTTCGGGTCGGGGTCGGGTTATGTAATATATATTATAATTTATGTATATGTGTCAGTCGGGTTCGGGTTGAATCGAAAAAATAAATCTTAACTCAACTACCCTATCGAACTCGAATTTTTTTTAAAATTTTCACCTGATCTCATCCGTATATACGCCGACCGAACCCGATCAAAATGCACTCAGTTTGATGGAATTCGGTCGAGTTCGATAAATTTTCACACCCCTTATCTTTCTCTTACCATCATAATGAGATTAAAAATAGGTAATGGACATTGAACAGTAGTTTCCATGGGCTGATACTTTTGTGAACCAGTCTATGTGCTGATGTCTATTTTTCTCTTTGTTGTTGTATAAGTGGGAGGAGAATCACTTCAAGTGGTCAACGGGATCTTGACCAAGTGGCTGGGCGGATTGTGGTTGCCCCTTGACTAACATCAACCAAGCTATGCTAGAAAAAACCAGTTTATTTTAGCTATAGCTTTAGATTTCTGTTTTGTCTTTTGGAAGAGATGTTACTGCAGCAAATAGATTACATGAGAAATTTTTTAGGTTTCAACTGTACGTGTTAGTGAGATGAATGTGTTTTGTTTATTTATGTTAGCCCATCTTAAATTTTTGCCATGGAAAAGAAACTGCAAAACGGTTGTCCTTGCCTTGCTTGCAACTCATTTTTATATTCTATTGGAGGTAGAATTTTTAACTGAGGGATACTGTTTGGAGATTTTTAATGTGCCATTGGTAGAATTTGAATTAAATATAATCAATTTTCTAAAATTAAACATGAAGAATTTCAATGAATTTTAAAAAATTTATGTCGCGAAGCAAGTTCGCTAACCAAATGCTAACACAGGAAAATCCAATTAAACAAATAGTCTTAATAAAACATTGTACCTCATATTCCATAAACAGTTTGCAGCTTCTATATGCTTCCTTGTTGAACTTTAATAAGAAGCCTTTATAGTATCCTTGTTATTAGAGGCAGAAGATCTTGAAATAGAACTAGTAAGTCTCTGGAGCCTTTTGAAGAAGCTTAGTTGATTGAGAAGGAGATAAACGAAATCCAATGGCATCAGGGTACCATCCACTTCTTCCCATAAAACTAACGATGGAGCTTCCATCCATTGATAGTGTAAATGGAGTCCCTTCTTCAACTCCATATGGTCCAAGTGTATTTCTGTTGCTCTTCAATGTTAGTGACCTTATCACCGGCCAGAAGGAAGGGAAATTGGGCTTCCTATAGAGAATGGATATGATTTAGAGTTGAAAGTCATGCTAATATAGGACAACCAGTGCTGGGTCCAAAGGTTCAACGCAGTATCAGATTCTAAGCACTTTAGTATTTGCCTTTCTAAAGCAAATTTCATCATTCAAAGTGCTCACATTTTACACTTTTTTTTGGAATATGAATAACAGAAATTCAAAAGCTTTCTAAATTTCTAAATTTGAATTCCTCATATTTTATATAGTACAAGAGACAAAAATCACTAGACTGAACAACTTTTCTATAAAATTCCAAGTTCGCAAACCCAGCAAAAATAATTATTCATGACTACTCGCAAGATGGCACCAGCTAGCTTCAAAAGTACAACCCATGTCTTTTCAGCTGTTAGGTAATTGTAAGGAAATCTTAGTAGCTAAGGATAAGAAGGAACGAGCAATGGAAGAAGAATATTTTCTTAGCAATTAGAAAATAGCACATCACATCCAAAATCCTTATTTTACTAGGAATCATATTCTTCAATGTGTAAAAGAATGGAGAAGAATCTACTGTATTGACACTTCATTTGAGTTTACTGCTTGACAAAATTTATTGGAAAAGGCTGTTCTGCAGAATATGAATATAGATGGTGGAGATTTTTGAAACTACATGAAAATTTATACTCACCAATTTGTATACACATTTTCAAAATCATGAACCTATCAATGCAAAGGTCTAACGAGCAAAAACTAGAATAGCAGTTCCAAGTCATGCAGCATATTACAATTTCAAGTCATCATCTAAAGACTCGCGTATGACTTCAACCAGTCGATCCAGTCAGATATGTTTTCATTATCACCAAGGTTCTCAATGTTTAGCATCCATCAAAAAATGCTGCCAACAATTATTCCTCAAAGTGTTAACTTGCTCCTATCCTCTATCTACTATTTTTCTTATTTTCTTGCTACAGTTCAAGTAAAACAATAGCGAAAGATAGAACAACTGTTAACAACTGGAACAGCCATCATCTTCTAGGGAAGAGGAGATAGGGTTTGACAGGGGCAGAACTACCTTATTGTTAAGGGTGCCATGATTTTTAAATTTTTCTGAAATATATTTAACTAGAATGACGTCCTCTCGTGTTGTTTCGAAAATATAAATATTTTAATTTTTTTATAAATAATTTAAAAAATAATTAATATTTTTTTAAAAAAAGTAAATCAGAAATTAATGATAAAATATTATTAATTAAGTATAAATAAGTAAAATATTAGTATAATTGTTATAAGATATTATCAATTAAATGCAAGTAAGTAAATGGTGTAATTATTTTATAATTTTTTAAATACTATTTTTATAAACTTTCAGAAAAATTCTTCCACATAGTATATTATAAATTTTATTTAGCAAGCTCTAATTAGAGCAACCTATTAATTTTCTTATTAATTTTTAATTTTTTAATATTAGTTCATTTTTTAATATGATTAAAGATATAAAATATAAATTTTGCTAAAGGAAATAAAATTTAAAACTTATAATTTATTGTAAAAATTAATATAAAATATCACATATTTTTTAATTTGTAGAATTAAAAAATTTTAGAGGTAAAATATATAAAATTTAAGCTTTAACAGTAACACATCATTAAATTATTTAAAAGAATATAAATTCTAAAAAAATATATAACAATAAGTGTAAATACATAAAAAAAATAAAACAGTTAATTAAAATAAAATAATAATTAACAGAAAGAGTAAGCGCTAACAAAGAATAACATTAATAAAACTAAATGATAAACGGGTAAAAGATCATCAACACTGACTTTAAGTTCTCTTTTTAAATTATAGAATATAAATATACATATTATTTTTTTTTTATAATAAATAGGTTTTGATCCCTCCAATTATTTTATTTTTCATTTTTCTTCTTATTTCATTCTTTCTTTCTTGGATTTTTTTTCTTTTTTTCTATAAAGTTTAGGCAAATTTTGAAGTAAATAAGAATTCTAGTGTCAAAAGGAGATAAATTAATATGTCTATAATTAGTACAAGAATTCTTTTGATTTATTTCCATTTTTAAGTTAAAAATTTTGAGTTTTATTTGATTCAAATTTAAATTTTTTTTAATTTTATCTGTATAATTGAGTTCTAGTAAAAATAAATTAGTACTCTAAAATTAATAAAAAAAACTAAATAAATTTATTAGATTATCAAAATTTTTATTTAAAATCTTATATTTTCAATGTTAAATTCTTAAATAATTTTTTTATTATTGTTGAATTTTATTTGGATTCTATATATTTAGATATTGTAATTAATTATCTAAATATGATAATTAATTAATTATGATAACTTTGCAAGGATGATAAAAAATGTTGAATATAAACATATGACGAGATTAATTGTTATATAAACTTGAAATTTTATGTTATTTTTAAAATTAAAAAGATAAAAATAAAAATAATTTAAATTTTATTTTGTTAAAAATATAATATATTTTATTTTACAGACCAAAATTTTTAATAAAAATGAACGAAAATTTATTAGAATTTTTTATTATTAATACATGATTTTGGCCCCTCAATGTGTAATCATGGACCAGCCCTTGGGATTTGAATTCATATGGTGAGAGAGAGAGAGAGAGAAGAAAGTAGAGCTGTGATAGTGTGCCTAGTGAATTTTATTGCTGAAATCCATTACTGGGACAGGCCCAATTATATTGGTGACAAAAAAAAAAAAAGTTTAGGGGTATTTATAAAATTATTTAAAAAATTAAATTTATTTTAAAACTATTATAAAAAATAAAAATATTTATACTTAAAAAATTTAAGCAAAATTTTAAAAATATCTCTTCTTATTAAAATAATTTTTTTTTTCTAAATACCCATTTTCTCATAATTAATATTTTATTTTAATTTTTATCTTTTTTTTATTAAACTTCTATGATAAATAAAAATATTTTAATAAAATAATAAAAATTAATATTTTAAATTATTTTTTATCATATAAAATTTATTAATTTTATAAAAAATTTAGTTTTTAATTATAAAAAATAAATAATATTCAAAAAAATTTTAAAAAAATAAAATTTATAAAAATATATTAATAAAAATTATTAAATTTATTTTTAAATAAATTTTATATATTATAAATATAAAAAAATTTAAAAATATTAATTTTGCTATATAAATATTATGTGTATATTATGTAAATATTATGTAGATAATATGTTTATATTATAAGTATTTTATGTATGTTATATGAATATTATATAGATGTTGAGTATATATTGTATGTATATAAAATTATAAAAAATAAAATAAAAAAAATATTAAATAAATTATATAAATAGTATGTAAATAATATTTGCATATTTAATATATATTATATATGTTAAATCTGCTGGGATTAGTCCAGCGTGCGACCTATTATTACTCTTACGGGAGGGTAGGGGTTCGATCTTCAAAAACGTATTTTCGAGAGTCGAGCTTTTTAAGAAAAAAAAAATGTTATTAGTTATTATATATATTATATATATTTATTTTTTATGTGTATAATAAAAATATAAAAATAATAAAATTATTTATAAATAGAAAAATATAAATAAATATTAAATATAAAAAAACGTTTAAAAAAAGAAAACATAAAAAAAAAACATGGAAAGTCGCCGTTACTCTGTAAAAATTTGGAAAAAAAAAAATTGAAAGAAAAAGTCAAAGACCCTAAATATGAAAGGTAGCCGGTAGAAATCCGTAAAGCATGTAATTTCCTCAAAAGTTAAGAGAGGAATTTACACTATATACCCCTTTTATATTTTTTATTTTTAAATATACTATATAATTTTTTTTAATATATTACTTTCTTTTCTTTTGAGTTTTATATTTTGTTCATTTTTTTTTTATTTTTACATCTTTAACGGATAACATGATAATAAACATCTCTTCTCCTCCTCTTTTTTTGGGCGTTAATTTTTCTTTTTTATTCTATTTTTTATTTATTTTTTTTACGTTTAAAATTTTTTGATGTTGATTTATTTTATAAATATATAACACATACAGTATATTTATAATACATTAAAATATATATCATACACCAATACTGCATTAATATTATATTAATATTTTTATTTTATATTCTTCTAATACATATAACATATACTATATCAAATTTTTTTTATACATAAAATTTATCATACTTCTAAAATACATCAATAAATTTATTTTTTATTATTCTTATATAAATAATATATCAACAACACATTCATATTTGGCTTAATATACAAATAAACATATTTACTTAAAAAAAAAAATCTATTAACCCTCCTTTTTGTTCGTCCCATAATACACTTCTGTACACTTAAAATGTAATTATTAGATCATCGCCCAATTATTTCTCATCTCTTCAGCAAGCGTGTATTACACGCGCCTTACCATGTCTTTCATTTGAATTAGATTTATGGCTCAAACTTGATCATTAAAATCCTGAGTTTATCAACCACTGTATCATCAATTGAATAAAATAAATAAATAAAAAGCATGCTTGATATAAAGTTTTAAAAAGGACATATTCTTTCTCGAAGAAAAGACTGTGAAAGAAGAATTTTGAATTAGACCACATATCCTGCAACAAAAGGCATTGAATCTTACAATATGCTTAGAGCATAAATGCGATTATGGAATGTTTATCGTCGTGCGATTATGGAATGTTAATGTTAATCATAAAAATGCTCTATATTTTAGCTTCTTTTCATATGCTAGCTTATTAGATATGTGAGCCAATTTTGAAGACTCTGTTCTCAATTCACACCCAATCAAAATTAATAGGCAAAATAAACAGACAAAAACATATGTACAAAGGTGATTTTTCAGCCAAAAAATCTACAAGAATGCTCAAAATACAAGTTTTGGCAGCACTTAAGTTAATGCACAGCTAATCTCAAGGTTACTTGCTATCAAACCACTATAATACTTCATAGCCACTGGACCACGGCTTAAAATGGAATAGTGGCCACAAAGCCAATTGGGTTGCATTTATTGCACAAAATTTAACTTGAATCTTACATTTAATAATTCTAAATTGATTAATTTCATTGAAGAAATGGAAAAAACAAGAAGAACAAACGCTAAACAGAGTAAAACAGAGAGCTTCTTATTGTTAACTCTTGTATTCATAAAATTACAGAATGAATAAAGTTGTTGCAATGGAAGGGTCTGGCCGGCCCAGAGAGAAGATTATACTGCGACCACTCCCTGCTACACAAAGAAAAACAATTAATTGGAGCTTGTTATTAACACAATCAAATACTTATTATCAATATATTTTGGATTTAACGATCTTATTAACACAGAAAAATGAAGTTAAACAGTATTTGGATCGTTCAGCGAATTTCCACTGCCAGGGGAGGCATGAATGGAAGAGATTGCAATGAAGAAGGCCATAACCTTCAGAGAAAGGTAACAAGCTATATTGATCATGTGAGGATTTTTGAAGTCTTCAAAGTTCAATCCTAATTAAACTAAAATTTAAAAAATAAATGTAATTGAAAGTTTTCTGTGGAAAATAATGTAAACATATGGGTTTATGGTCTATTACAGAAGAACAACTTGGTATTCTAGAATTTAAAATAAGAAAAATAAACTTCTGACGCGCCCTTAAATTTTTTAAAGCCATGCTCTTAATCGAGCTTTGCAAAAGGGCATATTAATTACATTTTTAACTTTAACAAGTGAGTGGAGAGATGCACATAAAGTATAAAGGTCTCATAAATTCTTTCTTACGCTTATAAGTGTTTATTTATGTATTAAGTTTTTATATATCATTCAGTATTTTTATTATACACATAATATATCTACAATACATTAATAATATATCTATATTTTTTTTCAGTATTCTTTTTACACGCACAATTTGAATCAAAACTTTTATATCTCTTACATACAAACTTATTGAATTTGGATGATGACGATAAATTTATTGCATACAAAACTTTTTATTCGATGACCAAAAAAACAAAAAAGGAGATGATGATGATGATGATATAGCATATAAATCTATTTGATTTTTTTTTATTTGATGATGATGACGAGCCAAGAAGAAAATGATGAAGAATAAGAAAAACAAAAAGGATGAAGAAGATGATATAAATATGTCTTTTTTATTGATGATGAAGAATGGAAAAGATGATGAAGAACGAAGAAGGAAAAAGATGAAGAAGATGGAAGTAACAGTGATAAGAGATCAAGCGTGTTTTTATAATTTTGAGGTTAGATTTTATAGATTTGTAATTATTTCTTAAAACTAACGTATTTTTATAAATATTTTTAATTTTTAGGTAGTTTTAATAGAGAATACAAGTTAAGAATGCCTTATTGCGTTCGACTAATGGACAAGGACTACAGACCTAGATAACTGGGCTTATTATTTTTCAATTCTTTTAAATTTAAAAAAATATACCCACCATCATAAATTTTTTTTTTTACTTTTTTTTCGAGAGCTATTTTAATTATTTTATTATAAATTTATAATAAATTTATTATAAACTGTATAAAATTTATAAACTCATTATAAACTGATGATAAACTCATTATAAACTCATTGTAAATTCTTTGTAAACTAATAAAAATATGATATTTTGATAAATATTTTATAAATTTTGGTATTTTGATAAATATTTTATAAATATGATAAATTTAAAATTATTTTTAATTTTTTTGTATTTTTGTAGAAATTACTTTAAATTTGGGAGCAATTAGGTTCTTCCTTAAATTTTGTAAAATTTTTATATGTTTTATTAAGGATATTTTTATAAAATTAGACTCATAATAAATTTATAAAATTTATCATATATATATTAAACTCATAATAAATTATAAACTAATAAATTTTTTTAATAAATTTGAATATATTTTAAAGTTTTGATGAATTTTATATTTTTTTTATTTTTTCTTACAGATGTATAAATCCTTTAAATTGTTGAATTGGAATTCAATGTCAGTTCTAATCCAATTAAAATGGATTGAAACTATAGTTTTTGTGTTTCCAAATGAAAATTAATTGAATTTTTAGCTTACTTTTTAATATTATCTTTAAATACATTATTTATAGTATTTTCTTTGCCATTCCCAGCTTCACTCTTCACCTTTAAAATTTTCTAGAATTTTGAAAATTTCCACTTCAATTAGGCTGTGCTCCTTGATTAACATCAACCAAGAAAACTGGGCCATGATAAAAAAAAAGGGAAAAAATTACACTCTATATCATATTTTTAATTTTTTAAAAATATCATATATTTTTAGTATATTTTTAATATACTGAATATGTATTTAATGTATATTTTTAAAATGAAATATATCTTTAATATATAAAATATATATTAAAAATATACCACTAAAAAGGGGTATTTTTAAAATTAAAAGTTCATAAAAATGATATTTTTGAAATTAAAATTAAAAAAGGTATTTTGAAAAATATTTTTATTTTTAGGGTATTTTTGAAAAAAAAAACCCCAAAAAAACAGGATAGTTCATTTTAGTTAGTATTTTTAGATTTCTGATTTGTCTTTTGGAAGAGATGTTACTGCAGCAAATAGATTACATAACAAATTTTTTGGGTTTCAAACGTGGTTCCCCTCTAATTGGAGGGATATTGTTTGGATATATTTAATGCGTAATTGTTAGAATTTGAATTAGATATAATCTATTTGCTAAATTAAGCATGAAGAATTTCAGTGAATTTAAGAAAAATCAGTTATGTCACGAAACAAGTTTACTAACCAAATATTAATATATAGTAAAATTCAATTACACAAATAGCCTCAATAAAACATTGCGACTCATATATATTCCATATATAACCAGCTTCCTTTTTACACTTCAATAAGCCTTTATAGTGTCCTTGTTATTAGAGGCAGAAGATCTTGAAACAGAACTAATACTGAAACCCTTTCTGAACCTTTTGAAGAAGCTTAGTTGATTGAGAACGAGATAAACGAAACCCAATAGCATCAAGGTACCATCCACTTCTTCCCATAAAACCAGCAATGGAGCTTCCATCCATTGATAGTGTAAATGGAGTCCCTTCTTCAACTCCATATGGTCCAAATGTTCTTCTGTTGACGGCTCGCACTTATTAAGAATTCATCTGGGTATTGCAACTTAATCTGAAATACAAATTCACGTGCTACTAATAATATTGAAATATATATATATAGTGTGTATGACTAGCATGGATGAAAATTAAAGGATTGATCTAACCTCAACACTGTTACTGCCTCCCACTCCTCCATGTTTTTCTCCGGTGACCGGCTTACCGTTCTTCTCATACACAACTTGGATCGAGTCTACGCAACGATCATAAACAATGGGGATTTCTCTTACTCCATTGTATATCCCATCATCCCAGCTAGTTCCTCCATTTCCTCCCCATGGTCATACAAGTATTCCCACTTGATAGTCCCTTGCTATTTTCCTCCAAAAAATGTAAATTTTATTGATTTGGATTAAAAAAATTAGTTAGTATTAATATTCATATTATCTTCCATTAATATTCTATTCAAAATTATGCCAGCTTGTTAATATGGATACTGTGAAAGAGATGCAAGGCCTACAATATGCAACAAATATGTTTTCCCTTCGCCTTATTTCTTAAACATATCATTACAACACTAGTTCAAGTATGTGATTTGAATAGCTAAAACTGAAAAAATAAAAAAAATAAACAAGATTCAAATGATTGTTAAAATACCTAAAGTTCACTTCTATTTTTTTTTTGGTAATCATAATTGTTAAGGCAAAGATGGCAGCGAATGAAAAATATAAAAAAAATTGGAGTTTTGACGTCTCACCATAAGGAAGGTTACTACTGAAGCCGAGTACAAACCTAGAGAAGGAAGAGAATTGGGCTTGCTATAGAGGATGGATATGATTTATAGAAAGCTATGCTAATATAGGAAAATCAGTGGTAGATCCAAACGTCCATTGCAGTATCAGATTCTATGCTCTAGGAATTTACCATTCAAAGTGCTCACGAACTTTTTCCTTCGTTTTGTTTGTGGGAATACGAATAACAGATATTTAAAGAACTAAAGATTTGTATTCCTAACTTTCCAGGAAGCGATAGAAACACAAATCACTAGATTAAACAGCTTTTTATAAAATCCCAAAGTTCGAAATACAGCAAAAAGAATTCTATCATGGCTGTTCATGATACATCTGTAACAATGTGAAGAAATAAAATTTACATCCGCAACAATTTATAGATCTCTATTCTTTATCATAATTTGGTTGCGATGCGTCATTTTCTAATTGACAAGAAAATATTCTTCATACATTGCTCATTCTTTTTTAGCGACTAAGATTTCTTTACAATTACTCAACAGCTGGAAAGCATGGGTTGGGTTGCATATTCATGAAGCTAGCTGACATGATCTGGCAAATAGGAGTAAAGAATTCTTCTGTAGCAAATGTAAATTTAATTTCAAATTCTCAGGCATCCTGAACACGAGACCATGTGCTCCGTTGTTTCCAATCCAATCTAAAAAACTTCATATGGTTCACAATATTAGCATATGACTTCAACCAGTCAATCCTGTCAGATTTATTTTCAGTATCATCAAGGTTCTCAACGTTAGCATCCATCAAAAAAAGCCGCCAGCATTTGTTGCTCAAAGTATTATATTTGCAGCAGCTTGGTTCCACTCTCTAACCACTATTTTCTTATATACTTGCTGCAGTTCAAGTAAAGCAAGAGAGGTAAGTTCATAAAGTACAAATTATTCCATGGTAGGTACAAATCCACTAAAATATATATACATGCAAATAAATAATGAAGTTATTATACCTCAGAGAAATCACTCATAGTAGATGCTACTACATCAATGTCTTTGGATTCCTTGTCCGAAGCAAAGTATCTAATATATCTTCCAAGCAGGTTGATGATTTGATAAATTCAAGCTTAAGATTAAAGTTTCGAGGAACCAATATTTGTCTCGGGTCTTCATGAATAATTGCATTCTTTTTAGACCATGACAAACAAGGCAAAAAAGGGAAATTTTGTGAGGATGTCAACCATGCATAATAACAAGGCAAAAAAGGGAAATTTTATGTGGATGTCAACCATGCATAATAACTTTCTAATTCTGAAATTAAAGAATAGAGTAAGGAAAATACCTCATTAGATCGCACAACCAATTTCAAGCCCTTAGAGCAATCAAAATTCTGAATAAAATTTTGCAATTTATCAAAAGGATCACCATCATCATTGTATTGCTTGTTGAGAGGTTCAAAATAAAGCTTCGCCTCCTTCAAACTAGAAGCATTCAAAGAAGAAAATGGTATCCTTGGACCCTTATACTCAAAAGAGAGATTGGGAGTATCAATAAGAGCCTCTGATAGATTTTCTCAATCTCTCAAGACTAGAGTCTTTAGATGATGACTTGAAATTGTAATATGCTGTAAGGCGTTACATCCACTCAAGACCAGTTGCTCAAGGATAGGAAATTCAGAAAACCGGCTTTGAAACAAATTATCTTTCATGTTGGCATCCTCTAGAGTCAAACTTTTTAGATATTCACACATGATCAAATTGCTTTTACAGCGCATTGATCTCTTCCCACAATACCAAAATGTTTGAAGGTTTGGTGCTTGAATTTCAACTTTCTTCAGTTTGTGGCAAAAATGAACATCTATTCTAACACTTTTATCACTTGAAAGCCATAATGTTCGCAGTCCACTGCAATAAAAAAGCCTCAAATCTTCAAGTAAAGGGCAATTAACTATCAAATTCCCAATTCTCTCTTCATCAACATGTTGTTTTCCAATCCCTAGTTTTTGCAAATTTGATTGCTTAATATCATTACAAATTTTGAATCGGCATCTAGAAATCCTCAATGCAATTATTGAATTAGCAGCAAAGTCAGTTTGAGGCAAATAGTAATATTTATTACTCGTACTAGGGATATAGAGATCTAACTCTTGGACATTACTTTTAATTGCAATATCTATCAATCGGTCCACAACAATAACAACAACGAAGCCTTAATCTCAAGTTACTTATGGTCGGTTATATGGAATTTTCTTTTCCACTTAGTTCGATTTATGGTTATCTCTTTCGATAAATGTAACAAAGTAAGATCATTTTGGATCACTTTTGTCCAGATTACCTTCGGTCTACCTTTGTCTTTTTTAGCTATATCTATATTGATCTGTTCGATCTTTCTAACCGGCGCATCACTAGGACTTCGCTTCACATGACCAAACCATTTCAATCTATGCTTTCTTATTTTATCCTCAATAGGCGCTACCCCTACTTTTTCTCTAATACATTCATTGCGGATTCTATCCATTATAGTGTGTCCATACATCGATCTTATCATTCTCATTTCTACAACATGCATCTTACTCATGTGTTGTCTTTTTACTGCCCAACATTCACTACCATACATTATCACAGGCCGTATAACAGTGCGATAGAACTTTCCTTTCCATTTAAGTGGCATCTTTTGGCCACATAGAACTCCTGTAGCGGCCCTCCACTTCATCCAACTAGCTTTAATCCTATGACTTATATTTTCTTCATACCCTCCATCCTCTTAGAGAATAGACCCAAGGTACTTAAAAAGATCACTACGAGGTATGGCCACTCATTCTAAAACAACTTCACCTCCTCCTTCATTCACCTTCTCAAATCTACAATGTATATACTTTCTGTCTTAGTTCTACTTAGCTTAAAACCTTTAGATTCTAAAATACTTCTTCATAATTCCAACTTTTGATTTACACATACTCGAGTCTCTTCCATTAGCACAATATTATCTGTAAACATCATGCACCAAGGAAAATCATCCTGTACATGCCTCGTTAGCTCATCCATGATCAAAGCAAAGAGGTAAGAGCTCAAAGTTGAACCTTGAAATAACCCAATAGAAATTGAAAAATTATTAGTATCCCTTTCAACAGTATGAACACTAGTGATGGCTTCATCATACATATCCTTCAAGACTTAAATATATCTTATAGATATCCCCCTACACTCCAGGACCCATCATAAAACTTCTATAGGAATCCTATTATAAGTCTTTTCTAAGTCAATGAAAATCATATGTAAATTCTTCTTCATATTTCTATACTTTTTCATCAAATTTCTAATAAGAAAAATAGCTTTCATAGTGGATCGACTAGGCATAAAACCAAATTGATTTGGGGAGATACAAGTGTCCAAACGCAAATGGTGTTCCATAACTCTCTCCCACAGTTTCATAGTGTGACTCATAAACTTTACACCTCTGTAATTTGAGCAATTTTGGATATCTCATTTGCTCTTAAAAATAGGTACCAAACAACTCTATCTCCATTCATTAAACATTTTCTTTGTACTTAGGATTTTATTAAATAAAGTCGCCAACCACATAACTCCTACATCTCCCAAACATTTTCAAACTTCAATGAGTATTCCATTCGGTCCATCTGCTTTACCAACTTTCATTTTCTTCAAAGCTTTCTTAATTTCAGAGAACTTAATCCGTTTAATATACTTCACATTTTTCTCAGTTTTGTCATCCAGCCCATCAATGTATCCACTACGATTACCATTAAGAAGAACCTCAAAATAACTTCTCTATCTTTCTTTGATATCCTCCTCTTGTACCAAAACTCTATTCCCTTCGTTTTTGATGCACTTTACTTGATTTAAATCTCGACATTTCTTTTCCCTTATTTTAGTTAATTTATAGATAGTTTTTTCTTGTCTGATTTAAGGGATTTTCTATCAAAATCAAGGTGGCGATGGTGTGGCTGTAGCGGCGGTCGTTCTTTATTTTCCATTTGAGGAATTTTCTATTTGTAATATCTTCTTCACAAAAAGCTAAAAACTTGATTCAACTACAAATTTGAAATTTCTTCTTGAAAAAGTCCGCCAATAGCTTTATAAACCTTGTCTCTCTCATCGTACAAAAACAAAATCATTGTGGGATTTTTAATTTCTTTCTATCAATTCACTTCTTTTTATTATTTGTGCTTTTAATTTTCTTATTCATATTTTTCATAATTGTATAAAAGTTGGCTTCTGCATATCCATGTAAGGCGTTTTTTTAGTCATCTTCTTGGTTGTAATAGAAACATCTACTAAAAATAATCCATTCTTAATTAAATTTCATTTCTGGATTTCTTTAATTAGTTTCTTTTTTATTTTTTTTTTGTTAACTACTTTGTGTTGCAACTTGGATGCAATATCTATCTATTGGAAAACATAGAGCATGCTTCAACTTAGGTCTTTTCCGTCATAATACAACAATTTGAAAATTCAATGAATTGGGTCTTTTGATGAAAAAAAATGTTTTGGATTTTAATGACTTTCATGCTTCACTTCTTGATCGTGTTCCTGAACTACTTGGCCATGGTGTCTCTCTGCAACTTTTTAGATCTGTTAATTGTGAACCTGATGATTGCAATTTTTTTGAATATTTATTTTTTTTTATTTCTTTAACTATTTCTTTGACTATTCTTTGTTTCTTAAATTATTCATGTTTTAAGTTCAGTTCACAATATGCTAGTTTTAGGTTTTTATTTTTAATTTAATTTACTATTTTTATATTTGTCAATTTGATAATTAGGAGAATTAATCATACTAATAATATAGAAAAGAAAAGAAGACTAGAGTGAAAAAGGAAAAAAAAAAAGAGAGAGAGAGAAGAGTTATTTTTTTCAGTTCGTGAACAAGATAATCAAAAGAATTTCACTTTTTAACATATGGATGATTTTAAGAAGAAAGTTTTGACTTTTTAGTTTGTTTTCAAATATATATATATATATTAAAGATAAACCGTTGAGCCCGAATTTTAATATAAGTATTTGTTCAGTTGTTTGCCAAGACGGGTGCATTTCATCTATAATTGCTTTGTCTTTTTATGTGCAAAGAAGAGGGTATTAAATAAGCTAAAAATCGAGTACAGGGCTACGTTGTTACTCAAATAGTATAGAGGGTGGAGAGATAAAAATATTTAAGTACAGTAGATTATGAATATATTAAGTTATATATATATATATATATATATATATATACAGTGATGGAACTAGCGACCTTGTCAAGGGGGTAAAATTTCTATCTTCGAATATCAGACACCGGATTGTGTAGGAAATCAGACTAACCACTAAAAAAGGAAGGCTCGCAAAAGACCAGATACCAAATTGAGACAAAGGAAGCTCTCTGTTCCTTCTCATATATACTTTTGGCCGGCCAGTCAAGGGGTCGTGCGATCCCACATAACCCTACCTAATTCCGTTACTATATATATATATATATATAGTAATTAATGCACAAATCCACGATATTTTTAGTTATTTTCTATTATCCATATAAATTAAGATAACCATGCATGACTCGTTATATTTTTATTAAAAACCAACAAAAGAATTATCACTTTGCATTCAAATACTAACGAAAATTCTGTTTTGGTTCGTTTCCTTCTTGGTCATTATTTTTCTTCTCTTTAAAATTTTTGTAGCTTAAAATCTTTTTTTGCAATATTATGAAAAATTAATATTTCATATTCATAGGAAGTGAATTATTCGTACTTTTAAAATATGAAACGCTTTTTTTAGTGATTTGAATAAGATTATCAAATCTCATTATTTAATAAATTTAAAGAGCAATAATACAAAATAAAAATTTAGTTCAATCAATATGACTTTTTACTTAAATGGGTTCTAATTGCACATAGTTTTGTAAAATCAAAATCAAGATAAAAATAATATAAATAAATTTTGATTCTACTTTAAGTGAAGACATATATACTTAAAATAGTCAAGTATATTTTTATATATAGAATTTTGTTTGAAAAAAGAAAAATATAATACTCAATGATTTTAGTTTAATGAAAATTAAAAGAGTAAACAAATAAAGTTAAAAATTAATTGTTTTTAGCTGTATAACCATTTTTGCTCTTATCATTATCTCATTCCCAATCCAACTAATAATTAAAGAGAAATTTTTCAATATTTCATTAAATTCCTTAATTATCAAATATTAACAATAAATAAAGACATATTGTGTGATGAAATATCTAGCAGCATCTAATTCAACTATTTTTACTCTTACATTACGTGTAAAAGCATAACACAAGCTAAGTTACTCTACTTATTATCTGTCATAGATAAATAATGCAATTTTTAATTTTATTTAACTTTCATTAAAATTATCTTTGATAAATACAAATATTATCATGACCTTATTTATCAAATATTATCATGACCTTGCTATTGAGTGTATATATTATTTTTGATAAATACATTATACATGTAATTCGTATTAGAAGTTGATTAAAATTTAAACTCTGAACTTATTTTCATGTAGAATGCCATTTGGGTAAGTAAAAATAAGAGATATGTGCAATTAATTAATGTATAAATCTACTTATTTTCATCATTTTGTTATACTAAGCAATTAATGTCTATAAATAGAATTTGTACATAGGCTTAATACATCTCTAGCGCTCTGTACTTGGACATTTTTATCATTTTACTCTATGTACTTTTCCAATAATTATTTTTTACCTTTAACTTGTTGGTTTCAATAACATATAGGTCATTCACTGGCAATATATGTATAGCGTACTCTCTAGTAACGTGTGAATTCATTATATACATAAATGCTATGTATGTATATAATGAATTCAAATATATAAATAATTATTAATAATTATATAATTAATAATAATAATTAATAATTATGTTGGGCCAAATAATTAATAATAATATAATTATAATTAATAATAATGTAATTAAAATTAATAAATATAATTAATAATTATATAATTGATAATAATAAAATTAATAATTATAATATAATTATAATTAATAAATTAATAATAATTAATAATTATATTGGCCCAAATAATTAAAATTTATAATTTGGGCCCAAATAATTTACAATTATATTTGGCTCAAATATAATTAATAACAATATAATAATATAATTAATAATAATAATAATATACTTATTATCAATTATATATTTAACAATAAATACATTATTGTATATTCTTATTCATTTCACCTATTTATTATTAATTATATATTTATTAATTATATTTAGGCCCAAATATAATTATTAATTATTTGAGCCCAATATAATTATTATTTTTTTGTTATTATTAATTATATAATAATCAACTATAATTATGTTATTTTTATTAATTTATTATTATCAATTATATATGTCACACTCCAACTCCTTAAAGTTAAAGTGGACTTCACTTGCTATACATCTCCATTTATAATTTAAATACTCATATCTCTCATAAACATATAATCATGAATATACATACATGATATTTATATCGTTGTCTAAAATTTATATATAACTATTTCAACACCATAAATATTATCTATTATAATAATACTAACTCCAAATAAGATCAAATTGAAAAACTTTTTTGTTGGCCGACCTTTTCTACATGCTGATAGGTTAAAGTGAAAAGAAATTTCTACTGGGTTATTCTCCAACTGTATCTGAAAATATTTATATATTATGAGGTAAGTTCAACTACTCAGTGAGAAGATAATCATATAACAAAAGGAGAACAAACAAAGTTTTTCTCATATACTCAATAATATAAAATTTCATACTACTACATAATAATTTCTTTCTTAAAGAAATAAAAATTCACAATATCATATCATAAAATATAATCATATAATTTCATACACTCAATATATATAGTCCATAGATAACATAATACCTTAGGCCCAGGTAAACATATATTTATTAGCAATCTAAGAGTAAAACATGACATCTTAGGCGCAGTAATGAAACATTGTAGCTCCAAAAGCAAATATTCATGATTATACACATGTACAGAGCTGCCCCCAAAAAACGACCATCTGATATATGTCCAAGAGCTATATGTATATCAAGTATTGTCTCAAAAACAGTATTATAATCATAATCCGTCAATTCATTTAATACTTTGTCATCACAAATGTCTCTATTAGAAAATATATAATGAGTGTATTTAGAGCATTTATTCAACTGTATCAATAAATAATTACCATATCATAATTCAAACATCAATATACTATTATTTATTCCCATTTTAGGTATATTCTTAAATAATATTTTACCTTTCCAAATTCTTTTATAAAATTAATTTCATCATAAAATAATTTTAATAAATCATAAATATATAATTTAATAAAATGTCAATATTATATAATTACTCACTCACCTTGATCAACATCTCAATTTATTTAATTGACCAGATCATCTCTACACTTTACAATTGTTATTAAATCTCCACCTAAAGTGATGTAAAATAATAATTTATTAAAATATTATCTAGAATTGTTAACTACTATAAGGTGAATTAGATGAAAAGAAAATATGATGATGATTCCTAAAATTTTAGCAAAATTTCAGCGGAATTTCGGCATAATTCGATCGTTTTCAAAATCCTACAATAATACTCCAATGAGTATTCTTTCAATTTATCAAGTCAATTACTTATTATATATTCCAATAATATTTTTAACAACTTAATATAATTTAAGTAGCTAAATTTATTAAGTATTTATAATATTTTAATATATAATTTTAGTTCATTTATTTTAATAGTTTAATAATTATGATTACGATAATATTTATATTATTAGTTAATTAATTCAATTGCGTTTAAATAATATTTATTTAATTTTTAGCATTTTAAGAAAAACACAACTTTATATCTATTTTCAATAAAATTAAATTAAATATACATATTTAAAATTTGTTTAACTTTATATTTGTTTAAAATTTGTTTTTATTAAAATAACAATAATATCATTTAATTAAATTTTGTTATACTTTTAAAATATTATTAATAATGATACTATTAATAATATTAGTAATAATGATAATAGTTACTTATATATTAACATTATATAATAAATTTTTATTATTTAAAAATAATCATTTAACTATATTTAATTAAATTATAATAATTTATATTAAGTTTATTAGTAATAATAGTAATAATACTAGCTATTGAAAAAAAATATATAATAAACTTAAAAGTAATAAATATAATATTTTGATAATAGTAGTAGTAGTAAAAATTAATACTAATAATATTTATAAAATTAACCATTACTACTAATAATAATTAAAATAAATTTATGATTAATCTAATAATAATACTTTATTTCTATAATAATAGTAATATTAATTAACCACTACGTTGTCATTGATTTAAGTTTAAAAAATAATAATTTAATTATTATAGTATAGCAATAAAAATTTTAATTAAATAATTAAGTTTATGAATTACTATAAATTTTAATCCTATTATATTTAATACTTATTTTGATCATTTAATAATTAATTAGCTTAAATTAATTCATAAATAATTTAATTAACTTAGTTCAGTTTATAAGTAAAAACTCTTATATGAATAATAATTTAATAGTAATCTTTAATATAACTTAATTAGCAAATTATTAATTTATTAACTTATAGTTAATTTTATAAACTTCATACATACATTTATTCATATTTTTATACTTAAAATATTATTTATTTATTCTGTAATTTACTAATAAAAATTTATAATTCAAGAATTTAATTTATTTTTATCTATAAGTATTTTTTTATTCTAAAGTTAATATACGTATGTATATTTATTTCTATTTTAATTACAAATAATTAATCAACTAATGAAAATTAACATATATATATTAATAAAATTTCTTAAATATAATTAAATAATAACTAATTAAAAACTAATTACTAATTCATCAATTCCATATAATTAATTTATTATAAAATTTATCAATAAATATTTACAATTCAAATATTAAATTTTAAATTATAATTTATATACACATATGTATTCTTATTATCTAATTATCTTCATTATTTTAATTTTTTTATTCTAATTGTAACTATTTAATTAATAAATAAATAACAACAATTATGATTATTTTTTTTAAATTAGCAAATTTATTTAAATCAATTAGTTATATAAATAATTCTAATAAATAACCAAATAGTAATAAAAAATTTAATCTAATTCAATAACTTACTAATTAAATTAAAATTCATAATTATTAATTATAATTATTATTCTAAATTAATTATTTATTATTTTTCTTTTATATATATATATTATCTTTTTTTACTATTTTACTATTTATTAAATTTCTAAATATTCATCATAAATTAGCAAATGTAATAAAAAAAATGAAACTCATGAAGAAAGGGTTTCAAAAATATCCGAGTTGCAGAAAAAAAAAGATCAAAAAATGATTAAAATAGTCATCAGAAAGTTACGTCGATAAGAACTTCGATCACCGGTTTAGATAGCGTGTGCGGCTTGCTCTGGTAACCATTCATAGTAGTTTGCATGCCGTTGAAAAGCTCGTCAAATAAACTTCTACGGTGGCCGTGTGTGTCGATCGATGGTTACCATAAGGCAACGAACGGAAAGAAAGAAATAGACTGCCTCAAGTTTCTCCCTCTCCCTTCTCTTACTGTTTCTTTTCTTTTTCCTTTTCTTTTCTTTCTTTCTCTCTCACGTTTCCTTTTTCTTTTATTTCTTTTAAATTCTTTTCTTATTTTAATTCACACTCACACAACTACTTGCACATTTGTTTATTAATTTTAAATAATTTTTTCGGATACACCAACTAGCACGTTTTTTTTTATTTCTTCTTCTTCTTCTATTATTATTATTATTATTATTATTATTAATTGATTTTTTTCAGGATATTACAATGTAATTATTAATTATTATCAATTATAAATAATTATTAATTATATTTATTATTAATTTTAATCATATTGTTATTATTTATAATTATGTTGTTATTATTAATTTTAATTAATTTGGGGGAATAGTTTTTTTAAAATGGTGAAATGGTTTTAAATAGGTGAAATGAATTTTATGTATTAAAATAAAAAAAAATATTTTTTATAATTTTTGGAGAAGGGGTTTTTTAAAAAAATTATTTTAAAAAAATTAAAATTTCAAATCAAAGCCAACGTGAATTCACTCAAAGGTTTCGGTTTCAATTAGTTTAAAAAATGACTCAAACCGAAAATTTCGGTCTTAATAGTTTCGATTTGACTCAAACTGAGACTAAGACTTTCGATTTGAGTCAAAAAAAATTAAAAAAAAATTTAAAGCATCAAACCAAAAGTTAGACTTTTGGTTTGATGTTTGACTCCTATAAATTGGTAATTATAGGAGCAAGTCCCATATTGTGGTAAATTATGAGATTTACTCCCACATTTTAGTAAAAATCCCTTATTTTAGCCATACAAGTTCATATGTTGCAAGAGTCATAGTCCGATATTCTATTTCAACACTTGATCTAGCAATCACCTATTGTTTTTTACTTTTTCAAGAGATCAAATTGCATCCAATCATAATATAATATCCTGAAGTAAATTGTCTATATGAGGGAGAACCTACCCGGTCAGTATCAAAGCACCCAATTATCTGGTGGTGACTCTTATCTTTATATAATAACCCTTGTGTTGGTACTCTTTTAAGGTATCTAATTATTTGAATCATTGTATTCCAATGATTATTGCAGGGAGCTTGAAGAAACTGACTCACTATACTAACTGCAAATGAAATATCAGATCATGTGAGTACCAAGTAGTTTAATCTTCCAACTAACATCATGTATCTTCTAGGGTTTTTTAACGACTCCCCCTATCCAGGACCTAACTTAATATTGAGATCCATAGGAGTATCCACAGGCATGCAATCTAGTATTGTGAGATAATAATTTCTACTTTTGACTGTGCCACTTCAATGCCCAGAAAATACTTCAATTTTTCTAGGTCTTTGGTTTGAAAGTGACTACAATGGTGTTTCTTCAATTGACAAATTCCATCATGATCATTGTCTGTTATGATAATGCCATCGACATAAATAACTAGATAGATACATTTTCCGTGAATGTCATGTCTGAAGAATATTGAATGATCATATTGACACTGAGTCATTCCAAATTCTTGAATCACTAAACTGAACTTTTCAAACCAAGCACTCGGAGACTGCTTCAATCTATATAGTGATAATCTTAATTGACATACTAATTGAGACTCCCCATAAGCAACAAATTCAGGAGGTTGCTCTATATATACTTCTTCAGTTAAAATTTTGCCGTTTCCTCTATCATCGCATCTTGCCACCCCGAATGTCCTAATACTTCATGAACAATCTTGGATATAGTAACATTAGATAAGGTAGAGATAAAGCACTATACAAAGGAGACAAACGATGAGAACTAAGAAAATTATAAATGGGATATCAGTTTCGGATGGAACGAATACCTTTATAGATGGCAATGGGAGAAGTAGCTACGTTTGTGTTTGATATAGAAGCGGCAAGAGATAGTGGACTAGGCGATGGTGGAGCAGGAGGTGAGTCATCAGTCATTAACAATGTACATATATCAACTGTGATTATTAGATGGAAGAGTGTATGAGAAAAGTCATGAGTAAACTTGGAGAGGAGCTTTTATTGGGGAAGCACTCTGTGGAAGACTTGGAGCAGGTAGAACATCAACAATGAGTTTGATGTTTTCACTTTTGAATGAAAATATGGTGATGATTCAAAGAAGGTTACATCTACAGAAATAAAATACTTTTATTTTATGGGATCATAGCATTTGTAACCCTTCTAAAGACGTAAGTAACCTAGGAAAAGACATTTGATAGATTTTAGCTTGAGTTTATCTTTTCCTAGAGCATGATTATGAACGAAACAAGTACAATCAAACACTCATAATAATAACTGATAAGGATCTTCTTTAGGAAATAGAATGGAGTGTGGACTTTGTTCAGTATGGAAGAAGGCATTCAATTGATCAAATAACAAGCAATAAGAACTACATCCCTCCAAAAGCAAAGTGGAACATTATGATTAATAAGAAGAGTATGAGCAGTTTTTATGAGATGACAATTTTTGCATTCAGCGACTCCATCTTGTTGTTGAGGTGCATACGCACATGAGGGTTGATGTGTGACTCCCTACAAGGTCAAGAAATTTGAGAAGAAAGAGGACAAATATTTCTTTCCATTATCACTTCGTAAAATTTTAATTGAAACTTTAAATCGATTATGGAATTCAGTATAGAACTTTTGGAATATAGAAAATAATTCAGAATAATTTTTCATTAAATAAACCCATGTATAATGAGAGAAATCATCAATAAATATAATAAAATATTAAAAAAATCATAGTTTTACTAACTTGACTTGGACACCATATGTCTGAGTGAACTAAATCAAACATACATATAGCCTTATTATTGGCTCGTTTAGGAAAGAAACTATGGGTTTGTTTCCCAAGTTGACATGACTCACACTTCAAAGAAGATAAAGCAAAAAGGCTGGGAACAAACTTTTGAAGTTTATTAAGATTTGGATGACTAAAGCAATAGTGAAGAAGATCAGCAGATGGAGTAGAAGAGAAGGTAACTGGTGAACTTGGATGACAGAGATGGTACAAGCCTTGTAACTCATGACATGTTCCAATCCTTTTCTCGTACTCTTGTCCTGCACAATAATAGAATTAGTTACAAAGATAATAGAAAAATTGAGGCTTTTTGTTAATTTACTAACGAAGATAATGTTATATGGGCACTCAAGGGCAAATAAGACATTTATCAAAGGGATTGATCGAGAAAGTTGAACATGTCCTATACCCTTAACTACAATCTATGAACCATTAGCAAGAGTGACAGTAGCTACATCAGTAATAGAGGTAAAGGTAGAGAAATGGTTGTTATTACTAGAGATATGATTAGATACACTGGAGTCTATAATCCATAGACCAGTAGGGGAACTTCTAGTAAGGCAGGCAAAAGATGTCCCAGAGTGAGAGTTTCCAGATCATTTTATAGCTTGATACTGTATATAATCATTATAATATGCTCTGGTTAATATGATGGAGTTGGACTGTTGGTTGCCTTCATTAGGTAAAGGAAGTAGGCCATCCCCTTACGTTCGAGCAATATGAGTTGTATGTTGATTATTACCAAGCTGATTTTTTTAGGTGGTCGACCATGTAAGGCCCAACAATATTCTCGAGTATGGCCATCCTTGTCATATTAGATACAATGTGTTTTTCTCCCTTTCCTATTTTGTAAGCTCCCTAACTTGATCTGAACCGCCAAAATTGATGTTTGTGTCTCACTAGGTGTTAAATGCAAAGAAATTAAAACCAGCCTAGCAAACACATATCTTCCAAAGAAGGAATCGCATGGCTTGTAACACCTCTATATCCTATATACATATCATACATATACCATGTATACTTACAACACACATATAAAATATAAGGATGCCACGTTATAGTTCCATATAAATCTTTCATTCTAGCATTTAAACAAATATATATATATAATAAAAGAACATTTTACAAAATCAAATCACATTATTAATTTCTTTTTATAATTTCAACATTTTAGTCTTTTTTTCTACACTTTTATTCACATTATTTATTTCTCATCTTTTCCAATGATATTTGGCATAATTCATATTTTACACACTAAGTATATAATAATTACAGTAGCTATTCTACAATGGCTCATTCTCATGCCTCATACATTAATTACTCTCTTAATTATATAATACATATATTCTTATCAAATCCAAAAATGAAAGTGACATAACATATTCTCAAATTCACAATGTGTTATGCCAACTATCATATTAACCAAATAATATTTATTAAAACATGTACTAACTTTAGCCACTTCCAAGATTAACTCTTCCCCACTTAATCCTTCTTAGCTTGATTTCTTGCCAAACCTTCACAATCCACCTTAAAGCCTCTTGAATCTCTTGTAACTTTGATTTATAGAAGAAAACCAAACTCTCTTCACCCTCTCTCAAATCCCACAGCCAAAATGAATAAGAAGAAGAAATATCTCTTCTTTTAACTCTCATCCTTATCTCTTATATAATATTACATATTAATTAATTTTTCACCAATCATATTTCTCCTCCTTTTGACTTTCTCTCCTCTTTTTCTTCTTCTTCTTCTTCTTCTTCTTCTTCTTCTTATTATTATTATTATTATTAAAATAAACTTTTTCAATGCCAAATTATACCTTATATATGTAGTGTATATTTTGGGTATATGTATATGTCTTATATATGCAATGTATATTTCACATATGTTTCAAGTATATATATAATATATATTACATCTATCATACATATTCATCTTATATTATTTTTATCCATTATACCTATTTACTCTCCTATATTTACTATTTCAATATACACTAAAAATCAAGATATTATAGGGCTTTTTATTTGATCTCTCATAGAACCTAGGTTCGATCTTAGTCCTATCAAAGCTAAAACCATAAAAACTTTGCCCTTCTGCTTTTCTTGAGTGGCAATATTGTCAGATAATGACATGAGTGAATTACATTCATCCTTAAGACTTTCAATTTATCCTAAATATCCAGTCATATCTTGTTGATTTTGTTGGAGATGAATAATATCGGAGACAACTTTATATATCATTTGCATATAATAGTAAACAATGTTTTTAGCTTTAGTCCAAACTTTATAACAGGTTTTAAATGACTGAAACATAGTAAGAAGCCTAAGTTCTAGTGAATGCCATAGGAGACTATATAATTGAGCATCAATTTTAATCCATGCCGTTCTATTTTTTATCATCAATATTAGCACTATTTTTCTCTAGGTAATCTTCGTATTCTTATCCCATAAACCAAAGTTCAATAGAAACTGCCCATGAAATATAATTTTCACTACCCTCAAGTTTAACAGTAGTAATAGCAAGAAAATTAGAAGAAAGAAGAGGTCAAATAGAACCTGGGTTTTCTTATGAAGCTTTAGCTATTTGGAGAATACCAAATCAACAATTTTGAAGTCTAACTAAGGTATACAATGGCCTATCTTCAGAACCCGGTTGCTAGAGAAGCCGCGAGTAGGCCTCTTTGGAGTGGCAATAACTTATTTCTTGAAGTGGCAGTAGCTTTGTTTGGCTTCTTTGAAGTAGCAGTGAAGAAAAAGAAGAAGAAAGAAGAATGTTTGAAAAAACACTAACCTGAGTTCAACCAGGCTCTAATACCATAAGAAGAGATGGAGAAGAATTATAAGAAGAGATAGATAAAAATTATTTTTCCACACAATTTCAGCAAGTATACACGCATCTATTTAAACATGTTAGAGCCTATAATAAATAAAACTACTAAATACCATCTACTATTACATTAAATTACCTATCAACTACTAAATGCTAACAATACAATAATAAATATTGTTATCTACTAACTAGAATAATAAATAAAGCTTGCTAACTACTAACATCTTAACACTTGGAAAATCAACTTTTGTTGTTGCACCAATCTTCCTGTCACTCTCCATGAGATATGCTTTTCCCAACCTACAAGGGGGAGAGGAAATGATTGTTAAACTCTAATCCCCTCCATTTTCCACTCTTCTGCACTCAATGGACCATATAAACAAAATGACTATTTATCCATCTTCCCTTTTACACGCTAAAGACTCACATTTCACAGTTTGTAAACAATAGCGAGTAATTGAATGGCATCATACAAACATTAGTATCAAATATCCAATAACTCTGCCAAGAACCTGATAAGCTCAATTCAGTTACCGAAGAGGAATACTATTTAGCTAAATGGAATTCAAACAATTATAAGTGAAATACCCGAGAGCAAATATTATACTATTTGCACAAACACGGAAAATTTATTAAGACTTGGTGAACTCTGGAATTTTTGGCTGAGCAATGAATCAATAATGCTGCCAAATCAACACTAAAAGTTTCAAACTTACTAGAGACAGAGGAGCAATAAGACATGGCCTTAATTGATGGTTGAGAATAGAACAATGTATGAATCATTGAATCAACTATTACAGTACAAGGCAAGAGGCAACCTTCCTGAAACGGGAATGGTATATTCTCATTAAACAAAAAGTATTTACACGCTATTAATATAAAATAATATTACAGATAGGAAAGTATAGTTCATAAGACACCAAGACATACTATCATTTCCATCAGTATTTCTCATTGAATACAATTCCCATAAACTAATCATACTGTTTTCTTTCTTCTTGTATGGACTGGATTATCCGTGCTGCTGATTCAGTTGCTAATCTAGGGTTGTGAGGCACAACCCTAATCACATGTGTTTGTGCATCATTAGGTTGAATATTTTGATCTGATGCCTGGGCTGTCGGTTCTGTAGGAAAAAGAGGAAGTGCATCTCCTTTCAGCCTCTCAGAAGGACTACTTGCTGTACTTCCCTGTACCTCACTTTCCTTCGATGCATGAAATTTACCAACATAACATGAAATCACATGACTCATCTGGCCTGACATATTACAAGAACTGTGCTGGGGAAAGGTGAAGTTAATATCCCCAATTGACAACTGATTATCCTTTGACTGGGGTCCACTGAATGGGCTCACCTGCTCAACTGCTGAAATTGAAATGGATGGACACATGACTGACATGGCATACGGATGAATATATGTTTGTCCTAAAGGAGGATTGCTAGGAAGGATTCCAATCCCTTGTCGATGAGAAGCTGGAACACCATAAGCTGCATTCAGAAAGTCCCCACCCCCTGCAGCTAAACTCATGTTGCCATAAATCGGTGCCATAAATCCTGCAGTTGGAGGACATGGCCCTTGATAGGACTTGTATACAAGACCCTCAGATGGGGATATGACTGGAACTAACCACTGATTTCCAGGTGGCGGGAAGCACCATGGAGGTGATCTAATATTGGTAGCGATAGAAGATGGCAATGCACCTTCTGAATGAGAAACATAATTTGATTGTTGAGTAAGTCCATTACTGATTTCATTGTTAATAGAAGGAAGGGGAAGCTTCCCAACAGCATTCTCATCAGCAAATTCCACATTGGACTGTGGCTTCTGATAAGTATCTGTTGGTTTATCCATCAGCAATGGTTGTTCTATAGCATTCTCAGATGCAACCTTCCTTGCTGGAGACACCTTCATTGAGGCTTTTCCTACATAAATGTTATCTTCAAGAAGTAGCTCTGGTGATCCAGCAATTGACTTTTGTACCTGTTCCATATCAGCATCAAGCAATAGGTCTTCTTTCCACACAGAAGCAAGAAATAAAGAAAAGAAATCATATGCATATCTCATGGTAAAAAAAAGGATAGCAAATTGATCTGGCAATCCAGCATACCTTTATGAGCCTATGCAATTCAAATACTTGCAGTGTGAATACTCTTTGTTGACTGAAAACAACAATAAGAATGCTGAGTCAAACACTAAATACTGTTCGATAGAAAAAGGAGCAAATACCGATTAAAATACTGGATGCATCAGATAAAAGTCAGCTAGATGACAGCTCACTCCCATGTTATAAATCCTATCTTATTAAATTTATTGAAGACTCATCTACAGAGGAAGTAAATATCGACAACTAAATCTGTGTGCTAGCAAACACTTGCTATCCCAATAACAATGCACCTCAATTCATTAGAGTAAAACTTTTTTCTGCTAGGTGAAATCAGATAGAGCCTCTCACCTAGAACTTGTACAAAGAATTCATACGTCCTAGTAATGCAAATGCAAACCATGATGTAATATAGGCACAAAAAATTGGAGGTTGATTCTAAACAAGTCAAGGAAGCATGAGAAAAGAGCAAAGCCTACACAATCACAATGAAAGCCACAGAACAGCATTGATTAGTAAATTTGAACAGAAGCTTCTCATTTAAAAAAGAAAGAAAAAATATGACTGATATTTGACTGCCGACGATGTTGAAAGCTAAAAGCTATAAAATGCCAGTCCCAAAGAGTAAATTAAGCTGGCAATGCTAATGAGAAATAATTTTAACTTGGATTAAATGACCAGCAAAAGAAATGGTCTCCCTTAATTGTTGTAGAAATTAATCCAAAGAGCACTGAATGAATCAATACATATAAGACGGGTAACTAAACTAATAACTTGGACAAAATGCGGATGCCAAGAAATTCATCAATTTCATAAAGCAAAATTCCATTAGTTTTATGCTGATATCCTGCAACTTATGGAAATAGCAACTACTAGAATATATACTTACTTGACAATAGCTCTTCTAGCCTTCCAAAATTGTTTCTCACCTATTACTCTTGCAACATCATCAGGAGTTAAAACCAAACCAGATATAGATTGTACCATAGAAGATTCCGAGACATCATCACGTTTTTCAACATCTCCCACTTTCAAAGACCCATGTGGTTCATCTTTATGGTTTTTGCTGCCATTCTCAGTTCCGTTATGGCTTCTGTTATCATCTCCAAGCAATAACCTAGAACATGATTCATGTCTCGCCTTGGAAACGATGTCCTTACCTATGCCTCCAGCAGATTTCACCAAAAAATTATCTTTAGGGACTGTTTTCTCCTGCATTGGTACAAAATTTCGATTTAACCGTGCATTTGTGCCATGCAAGCCTTGCAAGACATTCTCTGAACTGACTCTATGTTCCTGATTTGGAGATGGATGTGCTCGCTTCAATGATTCAGTAGTTTTAACTTTGCTTGATGGGCTTGAAGATGCACCAGCTGAAGTTTTATCTTGAATTGATGGGACTAAAGCAGATCGTGCCATAGGATCCTGAAAGGCCTCAGACATTTTTGTGTTCTCTACAGTTTGTTTACTCATAGACTCACTTGCCTTGAGACCTATGGAGCCAGTTCCTTTCATCTGCTTTTCAGAAACATTTTGAAAATGCATTGAGAAGCTCAAATTCCAGCAATGTTGATTATCTTGATCTTTTCTGTGTTGACTACTGTTACATTGCAAAACTGCTCCTGACTGAGAACAGCTAGGAACTCTAAAATTTTTTTCCTCTCCAAACTTTTTCGACGAGAAGTTTTTGAAATTGGAGAAATTGTGTGATTGAAATGAATTGCTATTACCACTTGATGATGATGGCTGTGCGTTTTTCAAACAATGGTCATTTGTAGAATTCATGGATTTCCATTCTTGGCTTGCCATCTTAGTTCTTAACTTAACTCCACTAAGAAAATGAGAATAAGGCTTCTCAGAATGTAAAGATGCAGGGGAGTTGCATAATGGGGTAAAAATGCCTCTTTCAAAACCATCACCCTGTGAATAAATTCACTTGTAATCCAACAATAAAAGATTAAAAAAGAATAAATTCACTTGTAATCCAACAACAAAAGATTAAAAAAAAGGAGTATTATTGCAAACTCATAATCATGGTTTTTAACATCGGCTGGCATGTTATCTATCATCCATTATGTATTAGATTTTTAGCCTACTGATTTGATATTTACTGTTATGAGAAATTGAAAATTGTATATTTTTTAAACAACATTTATAATAAATAAGTTTTTTATCATATATTTGTCACTCTAAATTATCAAATACGCAACATTATAATGATATTTGATTGAAGTATTTACTTAATATTTATTTGAGTCATTTCGTAAAATTTGAAAAAAATATTCATGATATTGACAATTGATTCAATCAGATGTAATCCAATTCAATTTGACTTTGTCACAAGCTTTTTTATTCTGGAACAATTATTTAAAACCATGCTCATGAAAGCATAGGGCAAATCAGTATGAACACTCATAATCCAATAGCAAAAGGTGGTAAAGAAGGGAGCTCAAAATACATAAAACAAAGAGCCATTTTTCAATAAAATAAAATTGACAGTAGCTCAGCAGCCAGTTTACTGCATCAGACTGCAGACAATCAGTGGGTTTGAACCTCTGCCTCTCCCTCTTCCCTCTCGATAAAAAGGAAATAAGGTCTTAAATGTTTGCTAAGAAATCTGCTCAAAAGATCCCACAACCCAAACCCAAGAAATACGCAAAACTAATCAACAGACTTTATACTTTCCAAAGCAGCATGCTTTATTTTATATCAAGAACAACACTTTTCCATGATTATGTGGATAAACTAAAAGCATCACAATATTATTCCAAGATTAGTTGGCATTGTAACAAATGATATAAAAATATTCATTACATGCGTTGCTTGAAGAGCCAATTCCATGTATTAACAATGATCTATATAAGATACTTTGCATGTTCCAACTCAATCCGAATCCAAAAGATGGTCACTGCTGATAAACTAATCAAGGAACCAAAAAAAAAGGCATGTTCATTACCAATATGCCAAACTATAACAAGACCAATTCAAGTAGGAGGAAGAGGGAGGGAGCAAGCAAGAGGGGGTGGTCGGTCATATTTGTGAATATAAAAAGGGTTGAATCATCAAACTAACCTGGCTTGAGGAAATTGCCAACTTGTTCCCGTTGTTAGGTAGAAGAGGCAACATGGATGCTGATCCAGAACCAAACCTTTGAGAAGGGATACTAAGTTGTTCATATAGAGCCATCTTATTCCTAGGAGGTGCCCTTGGCCCTCCTTTCTCTGTATCATTCACATGAAGCCTCGGAAACATAGGACTTATCATTCTTTCCTCATCTTTTGGCCCTCTCATCCTCCCTTTCTCTTTATTCACCACAAATTCCACTAAAAAAAAGTTCTTTCAAAAAATTGATCACAAGATTCAATAACCATCCTTTTGGGGCAAAATTCAGTCAGCGTAAAAGAAATGCCTGCCCAAATGAACAATTCAAAATCCTTATCAAGTAAAGAGAACTTGAGAATCAACAGCAATTTTGGATAAATGCAACCATCAAAAACCAAAGGACTTGCGTACTCAGAGAGCAACTCAGTTACTTTTCTGAAGAATTCACTCTATTATACTATGTTCAAGATAGACCAACTACAAAAAGAAAAATGATAGAATTTATTTTGGATAAATGTAATTGATAGAATTTATTTTGGATAAATGTAACCATCAAAAAACGAAGAACTTGCATACTCAGATAGCAATCAGTTACTTTTCTGAAGAATTCACTCTATTTTACAAGTATTCAAGACAGACCAACTACAGAAGAAAAATGAGAGAATTTTCCAAAAAATTGATCCATCAAAAAACAAAAGCAGGCCAACCCAGATAGCAAAAGCAGCCACTTGGTTAAGAACTTGCAATTTAACAGTGAAGATCAAACCATCTCAAAAAAAAAAGTCTCATGCTGATTGAAAACCGTAAACAAAAAACTGGAGCACAGGAAAAAAAATATTGACAAATCCACAAACTTGCAAGTAACAAAAGCAACAAAATTAAGAAAAATCAAATCCCTGTACTAAAAATGAACAACCCAGATGATATTACCTCAATTTTGCAAGTACCCATAATCACCCCACCTCGTAAAAACCAAACATGAACCTGAAATTCAGGTACCAACAATAAGAAAACGTGACATTACTGAAAACAAAACAGATGGATGATGAGGTGAAAAGGGGAAAAATGATGGTAATAACAGATTAAAAAAAAATACAAAAGAAGGTGGTGATAGAATCAAAAGATATTATGTGGCAAAAGAAAGATTCGGCTATAGAAAGAGCGTGGCCTAGGAATTCCACAAAAAAGCTACACAAAGTCACAAACCCTCCAAAAGAAACAACTACAACAAAGGAGATACGGACTTCTGTAGGTCCCCAACTGAATAGAACTAAAAATTTGCCCAATCCTAACATACATCCCTCTCCAGTTATGCCTTTTCCAGTGCCTACAAGTCAGATACTGCTGATGCAGATAGGCCCGCCTGTACTTCCCCAAATATAATATCCCAATAAATAACATTATTTTATATTTCCAACTAAAATTCACATAATTCGGCAAATAATACATGATATGATTTACAGTAATATTAAAAAGATGAACTTTATAATGTAAAGATTTTGTCTTTAATGAAAAGATTATAAATTTTGATGTGAAATAATAGTTTGACAAAAGAGTTGGCATTTTTCATAACTAAAAATAGGTGAGAATTCTAAAAAGAGCAGTCCAGTTCTGAATTAGCGAGACAAATGCAAGAAAATTGGTTAAGTGAATTAAAAATACTGAGTCTTTCTCGCACGTAAGTAATTAGCGAGCTCCAGTTTCGTCTATAACCTCATGTTGTTTTTTGTTTCCAAAATATCTGGCCAATTGCTAAAAGATAAATCCGTCAATTCTACGCTCCAATTATAACCAATGGATGATTATTGATGAAGCTGGTCGGTCACCACATACTGCAAAGTTAATTTAGTTGATCACAAGCGAATTCACTGCTATTAATATTATTTTAATTAAAAAATTATTATATTTATATATTATAAAATATTTATAATAAGATATATTTTATTTATTGAAATATTTTTTAAATTGATTTGAAAATCAGTCTATAAAAAAATTAAAATATTAATTTTTAATTCTATTACTTTACTTAAAAATTGGAAAAGTAATTAAAATTAGTAATTTGAATACATGAGAATAATTGAATACAAGAGAATAAGTAAATCTATTATTTATTAAATTATTTTTTTATAGAGAAAATATTATAAATTTACCTAAAAATAATAAAAGTAAAAAAAATATAAAATAGTAGAAGAATAAATAAATATATTGAATTTTAAGCTAAATTGGTATAATAAAAAAAATCTTCAAATGAATAAAAAGTCTATTAAAAAATCTTCAAAGGAATAAAAAGTCTATTAAAAATATAAAGTCAAATAATATAAAATATTAAATCTAATTATAATTAATAATATACTGTTCAAAATTATAATTAAAAACATATTTATTTTAAATTATTTTTTAAATAATTAAAATTATATTAATGATTTAAAAATTAAAATAAAATAATAATAAATTGAAAAATTATTGTTATTCTAAAAATTATGACAAATAAAGTATAGTAAAAATTAAAATAAAATAAATAATAAAAGTTTGAGCACTCTTGTTAAAATAATTTCTTTTAGAATATTTTAATATATAATAAAAAAATAAAAAAAATATTTTAAGTCATTAATATATTTATTTTAATTAATAAAAATAAATAAAAGGGCAAAATATGGAAAAAAAAACAAATAAAAGAAGTTTATAAGAAGAAAGGATAAACAAGAAGTAGACAATGAAAGTTAAAAAAAAGACAAAAAATAAATAGGAGGTAAAATTAAAATTTAACAATCATACCATCAATATGCAAAACAATAAAAAATGAGATAAAAATAAAAAAAATAAGAGTAATATAGAAAATAAAAAAAAAAAGACCTCTGATTATATTGAAATTGTACTGCTATAAAGACTATTATTTCTTATAGCAGTTTTAGTATATACAAGCTATATTTTCACCGTCAGTTACTGCTAGAATTAATATTATTATGTACATAATGAGAAAAATAAATGACAATATATATTAAATATAATATATATAATATATATTAAATATATACAAAGTATATCAATACTACACAATATTTATATATATATATTATAAAGTTGTCTGCCTTGTTAATATATAGTGAATATCTTAACAATGTATGCATTTTTTCATTAAAAAGATCAAGTTATAAGTTTAAAAAAAAAATAATATCATAATATCATTTGCAAAATTGAGACTAGATAAAAAAAAAAGTTATAAGTTCAAAACAAAACAAAAAAACAAAGGATATCATAAGATCATTTGCAAATTTGATGCTAGATAAAATATTTTATTCTTTGTAATTAAAATAGTTATTCTCTCCTTATTTCAGTAGTTCACTCCATAAATAAATAATAGATTAAAAATATAATATAATTTATTCAAACTCAATTTAAATATAATTTTAAATTAGTACAAAGTTTAAATATAAATATAGGAATAACATATTTATTTTAATTATTTTTAAGATAAATAAATTTATATTGTCAATTAAAAAAATAGCATAAAAATCTTGTTTTATTGTTCATTCTTCACAAAAAGTTTGTCTACTCTCTCTAGAATCAAAAGTATATACTTGTCTAATCATTCTGTGATTTATTTAAATAATTATACCGATTCTCATGATGTTACTTTGTTTGTGATTTGTCAGATTTTTGTTACTTTATTTTATTGTTTAACAACTTATTAGTTTATGTATGTGTACTATCTACTCATACTTAAAGCTAAAAACATTTAATCTTTATTTTTATTATAACATTTTCGTATTTTAAAACTTTGGCCTTTATTAATTTCAGCTTTACGATCTATTATATAAAAAAAAATTTATATATTAAGTTAATATATCAAAATTTATAAAATATTTTTTTAACTGCTAATAAAAGTGAATATGAAATTGAGTTTGATGTGAAAAATGAATATTGAAAGGCATATAGAAGAATAAAATTGAGTTTAATGTGAAAAAGAGATTAAATATTCATATATGGATGGATAAGATAATATGCATGAATGTGGGGAGATGTTTGTATGCATATGACATTGAAATTGATGGATGATACATTGAAGAAGGGTAGACGGAGAAGGGGGGAGAGAATAGCTTTCGAAAAGAAAGACAAAAAAAAAATAAAAGAATGACAAACTTGAAAATAAAAGAAAATAGATTTAATTTTTTAAGAATTACACTCCATAAGAAATAATAGATTTATGGACACTTTTAGTATGTAACTAGAATAATACACTTGCTTCACTTCAGAGATATATATATTATTTTATTTTATAAAATATTTTAGTTATTTAATTATACAAAAAAATATTTAAGAGTAAAATTAAAAAATAAATAAAATATATAGTTGTCAATGTTATGTATAATTATAGTTTTATACGAAGTGCAATTGAATATTATAGTAAATTGATAAATTAATTAAAATATTATATGGTCATAGCAATAGAGATTTTAATTTTATAATTAACGATACACTTGAAACACATATAAACTTTACGTGACGAGTGTTATATTATAAATTATACTAATCAAATTAGTTATAGGTGCTATTTGTAATTAATAATTATCATAATATATAAATATATATTAATTATAATTTCAATATAAAATATAAATTTATGTCCTTATATATAAATGTGTGTGTATATTTATATTTATATATCAATGATACCATTTAAAATTTATATTCATTTTTATCTATTAATTATTTTTTTATTTTATCTTATTAAATTATAAAAAAATATTATTTTTCTTCATAAAATTATTTCAATAACTTACAAAATAAAATTAATATTTAGGTGTTAGAGGAGATAAATATTTTACTATTTTATAAGTTTATTTTTTTCTTCAATAAATAATTTTTTTTTCTTTTTCTTTTTTAATTTTTTAAGACACCAAGATTTTAATCAACTTATGCAATAAAACATACAAACACTTATAAAAAAACTATTCTGAGTTAACAGACTTACTGACACGGTAGCTTATAATATGGTTAAAGCAACCGTTTCAAATATAGATTTTTAGTATCGGGGTCTTTTTTCAATTGTATTGTAAAAACTTTAAGTTATGATATTTAGTAATAAAATATTATTGCATAAAAAAATTGAGTTGATATTTATTTTCTCTTCAATTATTGTTTAAATTTATGAAAAATAAAAATCTCAAATAATTTAATTATTAATTATTTATATATTTTTATAAATTATATGAATAAAAAAAGAAACTAATTTTGATTTGATTATCTTCATATTATTTATTAATATAAATATATTACAAAGAAGCCTAATACATAGACACATATATTATATTAATTTATTAATAGAGCATTCTAAAAATATTATTTAAAATAATATAATTTTAAGATTAATTAAATAAATGAAAAATATAAATTATATTTATAATTATAATAAAATATAATTTTATGAAAATTTTTACTTTTTTTTATACAATTCATTATAAAAATAATAAGTTATTAAAATTTTTATATAATTTATCATAATACACATTAATCTATAATTAATAAATTATACTATATAAATTCTACAACTAAAATATATTTAAATGTTCAAAATAAAAATTTTATAATTTTAAAATATAATTATTTATTACATATATTTTATTAAATTAAATAGATAATATTAAATTTTATTAAAAAATTTTAAAAAATTGATAAAAAAAAATAAAAAAAATTTAGGGTTAAAATGAAAAAAATAAAGGAAAATTATTGTTTACTAAAAAGTTAAAAAAATTGATAAAAAAAACTATAAAAAATGTAAAAAAAAAAAAAAAGGTGTAAGGATGGGCAAAATGAGAAAGAAAAAGGGAAATATACTGTTTATCTATAATAATTTTTTTATCTTTTAAATTATAAAAATAGATATAATTTAATACAATTCATAAAAAAATATGGAGCAAATATTAAAAAATTATTAATATCAAGTGCGATTAATTAATTAACCCTTAACCAATTGATGGTAATAATTAATTGTAATAATCCTTGCTATAATCAAATATAATATAATTTGCTCCATATTTAATAAACTAAGTTTCTATTCAATAATATATATTTGTTATTTTATAAATACTTACTCCATAATTAGCATTTCAAATATTATTCTGATAAAAAATTACTGTAAATATCATTTTTTGTAAATTGAAGATAATATTAATTATAAAATTTTAAATATATTCTTGTTTATTATATCTTTCTAATATTAATATTTAATAATGAGATAATGATTAAAAGAGTAACTGGTTAAACTATTATTAATTTTTTATAAAATTTATATTATTAATTATTATTTCGATATGTGTATTCTTGTTTATTATATATTTAGATTTATATATTATTAATTATCATTTGATGCTAAATTTAAAACAAAAATAATAATAAGTTGAAAAAATTATCATTAAAAATATATAGTCGATTATAATTAAAAATGAAAAATGTTGTGTATTATTTTATTAAGATGAATATTAATCGTTGCCATTATTATATTAATCAATGTAATTTAAAAAAAATCCATTAGTTTACATGAAAATTACTTTTTTTTTTCAAATTTAATTTTTCCGAGTCTCACCAATTTACTAATTTTTAATTTTTATCAAAAAATAGAAATGAACCATTAACCGATTTCCAATTTAATAAGTTAGATTAATCCAATTTTAGTACCTTCTTTTGTATTTTTTTTGTTCAATTAAAGGCGAACATTTACACAATTAGGCAAAAATAACAAAATACATATTTTTATATATAGTTATACATGTACATAGGAGCTATAGCAAGGTATATGATAATATACAAACACAAAAACACGTTAGTATAGTGTAAAAATAATCAACTTTTTTAGTTTAATTTTACAAATCCATATTAAATAACACTAAAAGTTAAAATATTTCATATTTTAAATCAATTTGAATTTAAAATGAAAATCGGTCAATTAATTAGAGAAAAATACATGACTTATTTCATTTTTAAGTTTTTTTTAAATATCGTAAATATCTTTTTTTTTCTTTTAACTTTCTTATTTTTTATTTTTACCTTTTTTATTTTTTCAAATATACGATATTCCTGTTTTAATGTCTCTTCTTCTTTTTCTTCTTCCTCTTAATGTTTCTTTTTCTTTTTCTTGTTCTTTTTCTTTTTCTTTTTAATGTTTCTTCTTCTTCTTCTTCTTCTTCTTCTTCTTCTTCTTCTTCTTCTTCTTCTTCTTCTTTATAATGATTCATTTCTATATATTTGAGAAATATAATTAAGATTGTATATCTTCTTATTGTATTTATATTTTTTTTATTTTAGTATTGTTTAACTGTAATATTAGAAATTTTTTTAAACTATATTGTCTTTCATATATTTAATAAAATGCTTCGAAGTTTTTTTTTATAATTTTTCTATTTTTATCAATTTGTATTTCTAGAACTTAAATAAATATTTTATTTTGGATTGTATTTGTTTAATTTTGATTTGTATTTATATTATTATATATATATATAAATGTTGAAAAATAACATAACTACAATATATATACAATATATGCGATACATACACTATAATTAATCAATATACGAAGGTTTGAAAAAAACATAATTATAACACATATTTATAATTAAGCAACATATTAAAGTTGGAAGATAATATATCTACAATATATACATGACATAAATGCTAGAATATAATATATTTATAATATATACACAATATATATAATATATTTACAATATATACATTATAATTAATCAACATATAATGATTGAAAGACAGTACATTTGTAATATATATACTATAATTAAGCAGCATATAAAAATTATACAATTTATAAATGCCAGAACATAATATATCTATAATATATTCATAACATATACAATATATCAACAATATATACACTATAATTAGCCAACGTATAAAAGACTTAGACAATATATACATAACATATCTACAATATATATATAATATAAAGACTGAAATATAATATATACACAATATATTTACAACATATAAAATAATATTGTAAAATGATGTTATTAGTGTTATTTTTTGAGACTTTTTATTAAATGATATTATTTTTTTAAAGTTATTATTTTATAAATAGTATTTGAAATAAATTTAATTTTTATATTTTTTGAAGAAATTTATAATATATGCATAATATATCAGTAACATATATAAATTGTAAAAATAACGTAAATTTTTATGGAATGATGTTGTGCAATATATTTTTTTTAATTTTATAATTTTTTAAGTAAATTTAAAATTTTTTTATATCAACCGTATTTTTTTAAAAAAATTTAATTTTATAGGTAATTTTATAAAATTTCAAATTAAGCAGGTAGATTTGGTTCTATTTGTGAAATTGGTATAATTGCATAGCCCATCTGTTGGCAAATTATGCCTAATACATCCTATGAATGATTTTGGAAAAATTATATCCTCCATAATTTTTTACATATATTTTTTTTATATTTATCAAAAATATTTTAGTTATTTAATAATAAACTCATAATAAATTTATAATAAATTTATAATAAATAATATAAATTCATAAATAAATAATATATTTATAATAAAGTCATAATAACCTTATAATAACTTATATAAATCTGATATTTTTATAAAATAAATCTGATATTTTTATAAAAAATCATAAATTTTCATAAATTTAAAAATATTTTTAAAAATATGATGAATTTAATTTTTTTTTTATTTTTTCTGATATTTTTATAAAAACCCCAATAATTTTTGGATCTAAAGGCCCAATTCATCCTATGAATGATTTTAGAAATTTTTTTTTTTAAAATACCCTTAAAAATAAAATTATTTTTAAAAATATCTGCCGTTCTTTTTCTCTTCCAAAAATACTTATTTTTTAACTTTTGATTTTAAAAATATCTTTTTCAAAGGTATATATTTTAGTATATACTTAGTTTATTAATAATGTAAACTATTTTTAAAGATATATATTAGAAATATATTTAGTATAGTAAAAATATACTAAAAAAGTATTTTTTTAAAAAAATTAAAAATAATACTATACAGCATAATTTTCTCACGATTTTGTTAGAAAATTTGGAGCACGACCAAACTGGGCTAACTGTAACAATTGAACAAGCTTCCTACTAGGTGGTACCAATTAACTTTCACCCATAAACATTCGAGAGAATTGCACTATATATTATTATTTTTTTAATTATCTCTACATTTGGTATATTATATATATTTTCAAAAGTAGAATACACTAAAGAAGAGTAAGTATTTTTAAAAATATTTTATTTTTTTGGAAGTTTTTTTTTTTGGGGCAGAAATTTAAAGGAATTGATAAGCCTCAGAAAGGTTCAATAATGCATGCATGGGTTTGACCTGATAGCAATACCAAACAGAAATGCCAGTTTGGGTTTATGTAGTGATCTCAGGCCCATAAACTTCGGTTGTGAACGCCTTGTGTGCATATTTCAGGCTGAATTTGGGGCTGCTTGTGAATGTGAAGGCTGAAACCAATCAACTGTTTACCTTTATAAGTATCATAATAATTAAGATATATTGTTGTAAAAGTATAAGATTCAAGAGAATAGATTAAAAATATATATAATTTTGTCTTATTTTCTATGATAAATTTAACTAATGTAAGTTTTCATATATATATATATATTATATGGTTAAAAAAGTATTATTATTGGTAGGATAATTTTATGAATCACTGGAAACTAAAATTTATTCCTACACGTCCCATAAAAGCACATGTTAAATAATAATAAATGTTCTATTGTTTTTTATTGAGATGTATTTTATTTTCGTTTGAATTTGCTGCAATTATTTTTTTCAAAGTCGTTATAAAAAAAAAAACTATACACATTATACACATTATAAAGTTATTATAACAAAATCCAACAAAAATGAGACGAGTCTTCATAAAATGTAGAATATTTATTAATGTTTAACACATGTGCTCTGAGATTATATATATATATATAGACACACACAAACTAATTGTAAGAACCCTCATTTACTTTACAAAAACAACTCCATTCAAACAGACCGTTCATAGTATAAATCAGAATGAAGTGGAGCTTGGTGTGGTATACACATGGGAGTCAGCATCATCACCCTGGGCAGTGGATTAGCCAGCTTGAAGAATTCTAGGACAGTTCTAGAAAATGGAGGACAATGACCCTTCATTTGGAAGTGATAAGGGCCCCCGCTATCCTCTCTCCTCATTGGCTATTGGTCCCTTTTTGGGTTGTTGAGGCTAAGAGGCTAAGAACCATTTAATGTGACAAATCCTTCTCTTTCATGCATGCATGTACGTGAACATTATTCATATTTAATACCCTCTTATAGCATTTATCGACTGTGACTAGTCACGGTCAACGTAAAAACAAAAAATTTAAAACTTTCCCTCCGACCACGGCGGTGATGGTGGTGGCGATGGGGTTGATTATCGTGACAATGGCCGACATGACATGCCGTTTTGAGGAACATTCTATGAACTGAACATAGGCTTTTAAGTTAATTAAGAGTGTGAAAGAAATTGAGTGGTTATTGCTTAATTGTAGTTGGAGTTATTGGCAATGGACCCTGTTGTGGAGTTGGTCTGATCCATTTCTAGCCGATCTGTTTTGCTGCCAAAGATTTGTTTTAATTGTAGCTCTGAGAGACTGGAGTTGGGTCCATGCCTATTCATGTCTCATGCATGGGCCATATATATTAAATGCACCCAATAGCTTCCAAATTACCATTATGACCATTTCTATTCCTATAATTGCATGACACACACACTTATCATGATGTATGACAGAAGTTGATACATGTCGGGAATGGATGGTAGAAAAGATTTGGCATCTTTGCTATAACGTTGACTTCACTAAATTGATGTTGAAAATTTGATTGATTTGGGTGGCCACCAAAACATTGTATTAAGAGACACAAATTCTTCTTATAGGATTATGCAGAGCACCAATTCTTGATTTTAACCCCGAAAATATGATTAAAATGGAAAAAATTTAGACATCACATATAATGAATTATTATTTTTAAAAAAAAAAAATCAAACTTGAATTGGATATTATAATTGCATGTCTTTGTTATCAGGTGATAGTGGCTTGATTAGAAATAGACATAAAATTTGGCCCCCAAACTATTTGAAAATATTTATTTTACTTTTATGTAATTACTAACTAGCCAATTTTTTTAATTAATTTTTCTAAATTTATAATTGGTCTCTTGAAATTAATTTTTTTATAAATAATTTTTTTGATTAATTCATGATTAAAATTATTTAAATAATCTCATATTATAAATATAGAAGATCAATTAATTAAAATAAAATTTTATGAAAAAAATATAATTAGTGATTGTTATTTACAATAAAAATTATTGGAAAATTTAAAAGTAATCAATTCTTAATTTATTTTTATTTAATGTTAAGCCTTGTAAATAAATCTTTTCTAATTCTTTTTATACTATATCATCACTACTAAAAATTACAATCGAATTTGAATATGAGTTGAGCTATAAATATCAATTAGTAAAAAAAATTATGAATTGATGATTCAGATTTTTAAAAAATAAAATATTTTTTAAATTTAGATTCGATTCATTCCAAATCTAATTAGAATACTGATTTGAATGAAAAATTAAAAACAAGATAAAATATGAACAAAAAGAATGTAATAACATTAAAAATAAAATTGGCAAGACATGTATTCGAAGGATAATAGAGATGAGGAGGATAATGTTGAAATAAAAAAAAAATAAGGCTAAATAATTATAAAGTTTTTGAAGTTTTACATATTATGCTAGTCATTTTTTGTATTTTTAATATCTAATTTTTACATCTCTCTGTTTTCAAATATTAAACTGTTTAGTCCTTCTGTTAATATTTTCATCCTAAAAATATTAATCAACTATTTTGATATTATAAAATAATTTATTTGCCTTTCATTTATATATTTCTTTTTTTGTTATTTGTTAAGTAATGCTTATTTTTAATTTTATTTATATTTTTTACACATAATTTATTTTAATTTTATAAATATTATTTAAAAATAATTTTAAATAATATGAATAATATCTTTTATTATTTTACAGATAATCTATATATATCATTTATTTTAATTTTATAAATATTACTAAAAAATAATTTTAAATAATACTAATAATATCTTTTATTATTTTACAGACGATTTATATATAAAATAAAATTAAAAATAAAATAAACTTAATAAATAATAAAGATAAATATATATAAAAAAGAATAAATAAATTATTTTATAATACTAAAGTAGTTGGCTAATAATTTTAAAATAAAAATATTAATAAAAAAATTAATTAATTTAATTTTTAAAAATATAAAAATTAAATATTAAAAATAAATAATATAATATATAAAATTTTAAAAATTTTATAATTATTTAGTCTAACAAGAAAGAGATAAGAATCAAAAGGCTCCATTAAAATGGTCCAAGCTTACAGCTCTTCCCCACAGTTTTGATTTGCAAGGTGTGGGAGACGGCAATCTTTGCAGGTGAAAGACCAATTATAGAACGCCACGTATGAATCATAGCGTTGAGTTCACGTGTGGGCGAATAACAATAATAGAAGAGAGTTATTGGGGCCTACATAAGTTTCAACGTGGGACCACCGCACACGAGCATATCGCCGCTTAACTATTAAAAATAAAAATACAGCTCAGCCGAATTGAGCCGAGCCTAGCCGAAATAGAGAGAAGAGAGGGAGCCAACAGCTCAGAAACGGTTAAGAGCCTAAGAGATATTGCTGAAATAACGCGGGAAGGAAGACACCAAAATTGGCATTAAATGAGGTTTTGACATTTTATGGAGAGAAAAAAAAGATAAATTGGACCACTGTTTTATTTATCTATTATTTTATTTTATTTTATTTTATAAACAAGTGTCAAGGAGGGTCCCACTTCGTATTGATCAACGGTCTAGATGAGATGGTCAGAATGAATTTTTAACCTCTCTTGAATTACTATTGAGATCTAGAATTTGAAAATTTTTACTCCATAATCTATTATATAGTTTGATATTTTCTAAGGGAATGAATTAAAATTATTCGTAGGATAAAAAACAAAGTAAACTATTTTTTTTCTTATGTATTAATTATTTTTAAATGATGACTAATCTCAAATATATATATATAAATCAATATATAAAAATATACACATAAAATTAATTCACCTTAAATAACATATACCTCATGCGTTCAAATTATTGTTAGATGAATGTACGTATTGAATTATTATATAAATAAGATGTCTCAACTCTCTCATAATCAAGTAAAGTATTTCTTTCAACTCTCAGACACTTTTAGTGAATGAGGGTAAAATAAAAATACCATATATATATATTAAAAATAATATAAATTTAAAGAGAGACAATTAAATATTTTAAAAATTTTAATAATATATATACATATAAATAAATAAAAATTTAAAAAAGAAGGGGGCAACTGTATGTAGCTTCACCCTTGCTAATAGTGTGTACTTGAAAAATAGGAAAATCAATTGAAATTAATTAACTTTACTTTACTTTCCATAATAGATTAGACATAATTCAAGAACGAAATTTAGAGTTGATCATTATTGAGGTTGATGGATGTGGCAAAAGGGCTTTAATTAATATGATATTTTGTATACCCAGTATGCATGTATACTTATTAATTAAATATGATAATTACACATAAATAAAATATATAAATATCTTTTTATTAAATAAAAAATAAATATAAGAGTTATATTATTAAATATAATATTTTAATAGTCGATTCTCCCCTCACTTAATTGTAATACTAAAAAAATAATTTTCAATAAATTAAGAAAAACTCATGTAAATAAAGAGGGTGAAAAAACCAATAAAATTATATATACGCTTAAATGGCAAAAAAAGAGGTTGTTAATGTTGGGAAAAATTTACTGTGGGAACCCATTCACTGAGCTGTGTAATGATGGGGCGCATGTGGGAAGGACTTAGAACTCAGATTGATACCTTTCTCTCTTTCTTTCTGTTATTTAACACTGTCCTCAATTATTTTTATTACTAAACTGATCAAAAACAAGGCAGAGAAAAATAGCAACTAAATTCCACCAAGCAATTTGCTATTTATCTTCTTTCTCTGACTGCCTTTGCTTGCCTGCCATCAACTCAATATATATATATTTCCTAAAATTTCCCACTACTAGTTTTTTAGTTCAAAATGGCAATCCTATGATGAAATGTACTCTGCAATTTCTGTGCAGGTTTCTTTTTGGAATAAATTTCTGATGATGTAAAAAAATGCACTCTCAGTACACCTGCAGAAATATATGTTGGGATTTCGCAACAAATTACGAAATTAATTATGGCAGCAGAATAATAAAAATTGGAGACACAAGAATTTACGTGGTTCACCTTTTAAGGCTACGTCCACGGGACAAACTCCGAATAATTTCTTCCACTATAAAAATAGTAGGTACACAGAGAGAAGATTACAAAAATAGTGGCACTCAAGTGTTTTCCAAAAACACCCTAAAATTATAACCTCACTATTTTCTCTCAACCCAATTTTAGGAACCCTCCTAAAATTCTCTCTCTCTCTCTCTCACACACACACACAAGATTTGTTCTTGTGAATTGTATAAAATGAAGCTTAAAGAAAGCTTCTATTTATAGGCATGAGGGACGCGTTTTACAACTCAATTTGAGTTGTTTTACACTTTTTTTTATTTGTGTTGAAAACGTGTGGGTCCCACTTGAAGTGGGCACCGCCACACACACACTACAATCTTCCCCTGCACACTCAAGTGGGGACATTAATCGTACTCTCCATCATTCCGGCTGCTAGTCGACAAAACTCAAATTTGTCTTTAGGAAGAATCTTTGTCAGCATGTCTGATCCATTTTCATCTGTATGAATCTTCTCCAGTTGTAATTGTTTTATCTCCAATACATCCCTAATCTAGTGATATCGAACGTGGATATGCTTCGATCTTGAATGAAAGGAGGAATTCTTCCCGAGATGAATTGCGCTTTGACTATCGCAATATATGACATATCGCTCCTGTCGAATTTCGAGTTCATTCAAGAACTTCTTCATCCATAGCAGCTCTTTGCATGCTTCAGTCAATGCTATAAATTCAGCTTTTGTTGATGAGAGCGCAACACACTTCTGTAATCTTGATTGCCATGACACTGCTCCCCCTGCAAATTTAATTAGATATCCAGATGTAGACTTTCTTGAATCAACATCACCAGCCATATCTGCATCAGTATAACCAACTAATACTGGCTTATCATCTCTAAAACATAAACATGTCTTGGTTGTACCTTTAAGATACCTGAATATCCATTTCACTGCAGCCCAATGTTCCTTTCCAGGATTTGAAAGAAACCGACTCACTACTCCAACTGAGTGAGCTATATCTGGCCGTGTACAAACCATGGCATACATTAAGCTTCCAACTGCTGAGGCATAAGGAATCTTCTTCATCTCTTCCTTCTCTTTATCTGTAGAAGGGCACTGTTTTACACTTAATATAAAATGATTAGCAAGAGGACAACTAACCGCTTTAGCATTCTCCATGTAAAACCTTTGAAGTACTTTTTCAATGTACTTCTCCTGTGACAACCATAATTTCTTGGCGCTTCTGTCTCTCACAATTTTCATACCAAGAATCTGCTTTGCTGGTCCCAAGTCTTTCATGGCAAAAGACTTACTTAGCTGTTTCTTTAAGCTATTAATTCTGGTTGAATTCTGACCAACAATCAACATATCATCCACATAAAGCAAAAGAACAATGTAATCATCATCAGAGAATTTCTTCATGAAAACACAGTGATCTGAAGTAGTCTTACTGTAGCCTTGCTCCCCCATAACAGACTCAAACTTCTTATACCACTGTCTTGGTGCCTGTTTTAGACCATATAAGCTCTTCTTCAATTTGCATACATATTCCTCTTTTCCTTTCTCAATGAAACCCTCTGGTTGCTCCATGTATATGTCTTCTTCCAAATCACTATGTAGGAAGGCAGTCTTCACATCCATTTGCTCGATTTCCAGATCAAAACTGGCGGCCAATCCGAGCACTGTCCGAATGGATGTCATTTTCACGACAGGTGAAAATATCTCGTCAAAGTCAATACCCTTTCTCTGACTAAACCCTTTGACGACTAATCTAGCTTTGAACTGTGGCTGGGAGCTGTGTTCATCCTGCTTGATCTTGAACACCCACTTATTTTTCAAAGCTTTCTTGCCTTTAGGCAACTTCACCAGCTCAAATGTTTGATTCTCATGCAAAGACTTCATTTCATCTTGCATGGCTTCGATCCATTTCCTTTTATGTTCATTTTCCATTGCTTCTTTGAAGCATTCAGGTTCTCCCCCGTCGGTGAGTAATACATACTCATTTACTGGATATCTAGTAGATGGTTGTCTGACTCTACTAGATCTTCTTAATACCTGGGAACCTTCTGGTGCTGGTGGCTGAATATGAACATCATTAAAATCATTTTCTGGTTCATTTTGATGAGGAACTTCTGGATCCTCTAACTCTAGAATTTGTTCTTCCGGAACATTTTCTTCATTTCCAACTTGCCTTTGCTTTATTGTTGGAGGAATAAGTTGTACATTTGTTGAATCATCAGATCTATCGGTAGTCTCTTTCTGAAACTTTTCAATATCTTTAATAGTCTGATCTTCAATGAATACAGCATCTCTGCTTCTTATCATCTTTTGCTGGACTGGATCATAAAACTTATAGCCAAATTGATCTTGGCCATAGCCTAAGAACACACATTGCCGCATCTTGACATCAAGTTTGGACCTTTCATCCTTTGGAATGTGAACAAAAGCTTTGCAACCGAATACCTGCAGATGATCATATGAAACATCCTTTCCTGACCATACTCTTTCTGGAGTATCAAACTGTAGAGGAACACAAGGAGAACGATTTAAAAGATGAACTGCTGTAAGGAGAGCTTCACCCCAGAATCGTTTAGACAACTTTGCATGTGAGAGTAAACATCTAACTCTTTCCATCAAAGTTCTATTCATCCTCTCAGCTAAACCATTCAACTGCGGTGTCTTCGGAGGTGTTGTTTGATGTCGAATACCATACTCTTTGCAGAAAACATCAAATGGCCCAGTGTATTCTCCTCCATTATCTGTTCTGACACACTTTAGTTTCTTCCCTGTCTGTCTTTCCACCAAGGTTAGAAATTGCTTAAATACTTCTAACACTTGGTCTTTGGACTTCAGCGTATAAACCCAGGTCTTCCTAGAATGGTCATCGATAAATGTTACAAAATATCGATTTCCACCATATGACATTGTCAATGGTCCACACACATCTGAATGTACCAGATCTAACACATTCTTCATTCTGGAAGGTGGGGTAATTTTGAAAGCAACTCTATTTTGCTTTCCCGCCATGCAATCAGGACACTTCTCCAAGTGAACTTTATCCAGTCCGGACAACATATTTTTTCTTACCAGAGTTGTCATTCCTTTTTCACTCATGTGGCCCAGTCGTTTATGCCACATATCAACTGCACTTTCATTCTCCTCTACATTTGCAATGTCTGAGGAGATCTTCCCATGCATGATGTACAGCTTCAGATCTAGCTTTCCTCTGGCTATCACTAATGAACCTTTAGTGAGCTTCCACTTGCCATCATTGAAGGTGCTACAGAAACCTTCAATGTCAAGTTTTCGAACCGAGATTAGATTTGAATGCATATCAGGTACATGCACAACATCTTTCAGCACTAATCTCATTCCATTTCCTGTCTCCAAGCAAACATCTCCCTTGCCAACAACTTTTAGAAATTTTTCGTCTGCAATTTTCACCATGCCTATATTGCCTGATGTGTAAGATGAGAAATTTTCTCTCCGAGATGTTGCATGCAGGGTAGCACCACTATCAATTATCCAACTGGTCTCCTGAGTTGCGAAATTGATAGTGTCTTCAGTGAAGATTTGGAATTCTGCAACAACATTAGCTTCATCGTCACTGCTTTCTTCCTTCTTCGCTTTGCCTTTATTCTTTTCCTGGTCACTTTTGAGCTTCCGGCAATATCTTTTGATGTGCCCCTTTCTTCCACAATGGTGACACGTAACATTGGCATATTTGTTTGATTTTCCTCTGCTCTTATCTCTAGTATTAGAACTTCTAGATTGACTCCTCCCTCTATGCTGATTATTTCCTTTAGCATCTGCTACAAGGATATCTGACGAGGACGATGAGGATTTTTGTGTTCTGCGTCTCATCTCCTCGTTTAATACAACATTTTTGACCAGTTCCCAGCTAACTCCAGTCTGTGTTGTAGAGTTTGTAACTGAAACCTTCAAAGTCTCCCACGACTCTGGCAGGGTAGCGAGCAACATAAGACCGAGGATTTGATCTTCAAACTTTATGCCCATACTTGACAATTGTTGGATGATCGCCTACATTTCACTTAAGTGGTATGCCACTGGAGTACCTTCCCGGTATTTAAAATTCATCAACTTTGTCAAGTAAAACAATTGATTGTTGCCGGTCTTTGAGGCATATAATTGCTCAAGTTTATTCCACAGTGTTCGAGCGTGAATTTCATCACAAATGTGATTGTACACATTATCATCGACAAATTGTCGAATATAACTGCAAACTTGCTCGTGCTCGAACTTCCAGTCTTCATCAGTCTTGTCTTCGGGTTTGCTGGTTTTAAACACTGGCTCGTGCATTTTTGTTACCATAAGGAGATCTCTCATTTTATTTCTCCATATATGGTAATTTTCGCCATTTAGACTGATCATCTTGCTTGTTTTGACCTCCATTACTTATTCACTTTGTTGAGAACCCCTCGCTTAACCGATTCGGTAATATCCAGGAAAGACCACAATGATCTCCTTAGACAATATTACCATTCCACGTAAAATCCCAGTTGGACGGAGGGGTCACAGCGGTCCCACTTAAAATTCGGCCTTCTAGATAGAAGTTACGTGCACGGTTTTTATAATAATTACTGAATAGTAATAGTACAAGTAAATAGTAGTCGTATATGTGAATAGTATACCAACTTTGAGTTACTATGTTACTATTCACATAAAAATTAATTCTGCAACGTCTTTCCGAACGGACTGCACCACTGGATTCCTCGTAATTTTCTCGTCATCGTGATATATTTATTTTTAAAATATATTCACGGATCCGGTACCGCTATCTGACTAGCTGGTCATGCTATAATAATTTTTATAATATTTCTGATGTGGAAGATCGGACTAAGCCGCAACCACAGAGCATACTTTATAAATAAAAATTATTACAACACCAAGAGCTCCCCCTAGCAACCTGGCTCTGATACCACTTTGTTGGGATTTCGCAACAAATTACGAAATTAATTACGGCAGCAGAATAATAAAAATTGGAGACACAAGAATTTACGTGGTTCACCTTTTAAGGCTACGTCCATGGGACAAACTCCGAATAATTTCTTCCACTATAAAAATAGTAGGTACACAGAGAGAAGATTACAAAAATAATGGCACTCAAGTGTTTTCCAAAAACACTCTAAAATTATAACCTCACTATTTTCTCTCAACCCAATTTTAGGAACCCTCCTAAAATTCTCTCTCTCTCTCTCTCTCACACACACACAAGATTTGTTCTTGTGAATTGTATAAAATGAAGCTTAAAGAAAGCTTCTATTTATAGGCATGAGGGACGCGTTTTACAACTCAATTTGAGTTGTTTTACACTTTTTTTTTTATATTTGTGTTGAAAACGTGTGGGTCCCACTTGAAGTGGGCACCGCCACACACACTATAATATATTCTTTCATTTTCTCTCTGACCAAATAAATATGAGTTCTAGAAATTAGATGGTAAATTAAATTTCTTAATCTAGTTAATTATATTTGGGAACTTAATCTAAGATATTTGTAAATGAAAAAAATTCTCTTCATTTATGATCTTATTGAAGATATTTTTGATTTTGATGAATTTTAAATTTTGATATTAAGGCATAAGTCTAATAAAATAATTCTCTTTTATTTGAAAAATACATGCAAATAAAAATTAACCATATGTATTAGTTTATGGATATGTTAAAGAGAAACATTAAAAGGTACAATATTATTATAAATTAACCATAGGTAATTATGAAAATCTTGGGGTGAAGAGGAGGAAAAAGTAAAACCCAAAATAGATCCAAGAAAATTTAATTCTTTCCCCTATTGTAGGCGAGGAGTCAAATTATAATTAATTATGGGGATAATTTATTAGTGTTTTTAGACAGTAGACACACCAAATACATATACAATTTGACAAAGAGAAAAGAAGGCGTAGTAGAAAGTGAAAACAGTAATTTTTTTTTTTTTTGTGTCATGATTAAAACTATGATTAACAAAAAAAGCTTTAGCTACCCTTTAAGAAGAAGAAGAAGAAGAAGAGAAGAGAGAAAGTGGCACTGTGAAAAAAGATGCTCATTTTACTGAAACTTCACAGTGCGCATGGAATAGCATGACCAAACCTAAAAAGGGTAGTCAGAGCTTTTCCCCCACTTATACATTATTAAAATCTAAAATAATCAATTAGTTATCATTAAATATTCATATAAATAATAATAAAATTTTCTAATTCTCTGAAATCTCATGCTCCCCATCTGCAAAATTTAAATATAGATATATATATATATAAACTCTTGCAAATACCCACCAAAAGGAACCAAAAAGCTTTATCTTTTTCAAACCTCATTAACACATCCTTTCAACTGTAGCAACTATATATATTTTATTTAATTTGGGTGTTTCTTAATTTCTTTATTACTATTTTTTAATATTAATTTAATTTTACATGTTCAAGAACTATTAACAGTATTTTTTTTAGTATTATAATATTGTAGCTTATGTTTTTTCCTATTTATATAAGCATGCTCTTTAACAAACCATAACACCACTGTATCGAAATTTTGGTCATCATCATCATCGTCGGCATCAATAATCCATAGCATAGTTGAAGGTGATGAAGATCTCTCTGTTTTTCTTGATGAATTTTCTTGTCTTTATTAGAGAGTGGCTGACAAATTTTAGTTGCTAAAACTGACGTTAGCAATGGCTTTTCTGTTCTTGATCACAGTTTTCATGATTCGGAAATTAAAGAGGGGTGATTAGTTCCAGTGCCAGTGCCTATTGTACACAGTGTAAACACAAAGCTGAGCTTTGTTCCAATTTCTGAACAATTATTTCCAATTACACCCCAACAACAACAACAAAAAGGAGGCAAATATTTTGACCTTATTGGCTCATTAACTTGGCTCTTGGATCTGAAATTAGAATTGGTATGCATACAGTTTCCTATATATCATTCATTTCTCTTTTCTTTTGCTTTCAAGTTTTGACATTCCCAATTCTGTTCTTGATGTATTCTTTAAAAAGGCTTTTCTTGATTCTTGATATTCTTGATTCTTGATATTTATGTGTTTCTTGATTTATAGGCATATAGAATAGATCGATTGATGGATAGTCTCGGATGGGATGATTCGCAAGTCCTTACAAACACATCATCTTTATGGAGCAACAATCCTCAACATGCATTACCATTGTGGAGCAATAATCAAGAAAATCAAGAAAACTTATTTGCCTCTAATAATTCAAATTCATGCCTTTTGGGTGGCAAGATAGATCTCACAGAAGATTTCTTCAACCAATTTCAGGACCCCCATAAGGTGAATTCAAGTTCTGAAAGAGTAAATGAATTGAACTAAAATGAATCTTTGAAACTAGTCACTTCTTGCTTTATTTTGATTAGTTTTTCTATAGAGAAAAATGTGGCCTTTCTAAAATATAGCTTCTATTGATTAATTAATTGCAGCGCCAAGAGAGTACAAGAATCATTGGAAATACTGTGTTTTCAAAATCAGGAGCTGTAATGAGTTGGGGAGATGCTTCACCTCAAGAACTATATTCTTCTGCTTTTGGAACGGCTGCTGCTGGTGTTTCAACAGCAGGCTCTCTTGAATCTTTGGATTGTTTGCTCTCAGCAACTAATAGCAACACAGACACATCAGTAGAAGATGATGGGATTTCCATGATCTTCTCTGATTGCAGAAACTTATGGAATTTTGGTGCTAATAACAGTGCAGTTTCATCGGGAGAATCAGAGAACAATACTACTTCCAATGCAAGAAACAAAGAAATGCATCACCCAGTAAGCGAAATAGAAGAAACTGTTTCTCATAGTTCTTCAGATAAAAAATGTTCACAAACTAATAATAAGTCTGCAGTTTCTACAAAAAGAATGTGTGACAACATTAGATATCCATACTTTGATCTTCTGCAAACCGATTGTTCAGCTACTAAAGAAGGTGGCTTTAGGCTCATTTCAGTGAACCCACAGAAGCCAATAAAGAGATTAAGATCATCATCATCAAATATCAATTTTCAGCAGCCAAGTAATTCATCAGCATCTTCTTCATTTGATCAAGAGTCTGATCCAGAAGCCATTACACAAATGAAGGAAATGATTTATAGAGCTGCAGCTTTTAGACCAGTGAATTTAGGCTTGGAAGTGGTGGAGAAGCCTAAGAGGAAGAATGTTAGAATATCAACTGATCCACAAACAGTGGCTGCTAGGCAAAGGAGAGAAAGAATAAGTGAAAGAATTAGGCTTTTGCAGAGGTTGGTGCCAGGTGGAAGCAAGATGGATACTGCATCAATGCTTGATGAGGCTGCAAATTATCTCAAGTTCTTAAGGTCCCAAGTCAAGGCACTAGAAAATCTTGGCCACAAGCTTGATTCAGTTAATAATTGTCCACCAACAAACATTGCTTTCTCTTCTTTACCATTCAATAACCACTCTTTTCCCATGCAAACTCACTTTTCACTCCAAAACCCTAATCACATTCACCACCCTTAGAGTTAAAAAAAAAAAAAAGCTAATTCAAAGCACTCACATGCTTTAGTTTAAAAAAAAACAATAGAAAACAAATTACCCTAATAATGGATCCCTTAATCATGATACTTATCATCATTTTTCCATCTCCAATGATTTGATTAAGGATCCAAAGCCCATTTTCTACCCTTAAAAAAAACAAGTACAAAAGCTAATCAAGGATCCTTAATTACCCATAATCTTCATCATTACATTTCAATGACCCAGCAGAGAGTTAAAAGGTTTTCGCTAATGATAGGTTTCCTAATTATATATCACCATCATTACACATCCACCTTCCAAGAGTGCACAAAAGGGAATCAAAGAGTTCTTGTGTAGTTTTAGTTGCTCTATTTGTTTTTGCTACATCCACTATATTTTGTATAAACAAATGTGGTATTTGGAAATGTGGAGAATTATTAGATGATAGTGGAAATAGTAAAATTGGGATTGGAAGTATAGTTTAGGCATCAAATGCCTTTTTTCATACAAAAAGGCATTAGCAATTATAACACCTATGATTAAGATCAAGGGGTAGAAAGTGATTATCACTTTAACTTATTGTATTTAATAGTTTGTTTAATGTTATATCCAATGTACTTAAAGCTCACTTTTCTTGGAGATATTTATATGATGTTTTTTATTTTAATGGAAAATTTTTCTATTAGCTAACCAATGTTAGAGACATTCTCTTAAGAATTGTGAGGTCCAGTCAGTGGTACTGCCTCCTTGATTCAATCCAAGGCGTGCCCTTGAAAATCACCCCCAAAAATTCATTGCTTAGCACATGTTTATGCTTCTTTTTTGGCAGGTGGTTCTATTTGTTTTACTTAATTATTAAAAACCCTTTCATCCCCATTTTAAAATTCTATAACTCTTAAGAGATTTTAATCAAGCTATTGATATACTCATTATGATGGTGATGGTGACGGTGACGGTGATGATTTAGGTTTATCATAAATAATTATTCTATTTAGGTACTATGAGTAGTTATAGACTTTATATTTATCATTTTTATTCCTACTTATTTTATAAGTTTTATATTTGTTATTTTAATTTGATGATATATATAATTATTTGTATCACTATAAGAATATATTAGATTATCGGTAGATTCATAAATAATTTATTATAATTCTACAATTTCATATAATTAAATTTTATTCAGAAAAATAATTAAGTGAATCTTTTGAATGAGTTAATCAAGTAAATTATGCAGAGTTTTGATTGGAGGAAAGAGGATGTTTGAATATATATGTGGTTGGGGCTATACATATGCTAAATTTAGACATTATTCTGTTGTGAAAGAAGCCTAGATCTCTCTTAAATTTTGGCTTTTGTTTTTTATATTTTCTGATACAAGTTGACAAATACTACATAGTTAATAGAGAGGAAGAGAGAGGTCCCAAAAATAACCAATTTGCGTGTGTAGAAAAATAATGAAAACTCATATTTTTGTAAGCTTTCTCAAGTGGGAAATTTGACTATTTTTATAATTTTATTTTAAAAACAGTTGGGGATATGGTTGTATTGTTAATTTGTTATGGACAGATACGTTTTCTATCGGATGACTTAGTGAGTTTAATTGGCTCAATCAAACCATAAAACCATAAGCTATTTAGCTATTATTAGCCATCCATACCTTATTTAAAGCTTGCAAAAAAATGAAAAAAAAATACTATATAATATTTATATATTTTTATAGGAACCTTCATTAAAAATTTGTTACAACTAGAAAAAATTAAATACAATTCATATTTTAAATATGAACTTGATGAATTATTGATTTCCAATCAGAAATTGTGTCACTAGGCACAACATTGTTGACTTGATATCTATTTTTTTTTTACTCCTTTCCTTTTTGGCGCATAGAATTTGAATTATTGAATTTGCTTTTCTTTTATGGTTGGCAATTTGAAGGGAAGATAATATATTATATTCTTTTGCTTATTTCAGCAAATATATACTCTTCTTTTTTTTTTCTTTGTTTTTTTAATCTTTTATTGGTGAAAGATTAATTTTGTTATAGTTCAATTGGCAAATGAAATTTTCCTTAAAAAACAAAAATACTACCCCCTCAGTTTTTATTTGCTTCATTTTGAAATTCTAATGAAATTTAAATTTTGAAAAATTTTGTTTTTTGATTTGGTTTATGAAAAATAATTTAAAATTCTACACTACTTATATTCAAATGTAATTTTGTCATTTTTTAAGTTTCTTAAGCATATCTTTCCATCTTATAAAATTTCAAAACTATCTTTTTTCTAAATTTAATTGAAAAAATATTGTATGAATATCTTTCATATGCTAAAGCGTATGCTAAATAGATATTTTTAAAAGAAAAATGATTATTTTAAAAATATTTTTATTTTAAAGATATATTTTGAGAGGAAATTATATGGTATAGAATTGTTTTTAACTTTTTTTTTTCAAAAATACTCCACTTGTCTGATATATCTTTAATATACTATATATATATATATTTATATATATATACCTCTGAAAAGGATTTTTTTTAAATTGAAAGTTTAAAATGAGTTTTTTTTTTAAAAAAAGTAAATATTTTTTAAAATAATTTCATTTTTAGAGTAGTTGGTGGTAAGATTGGGCTTATAAAGTCTTAACAAATAGCAATGGATCCGATTTTGTTGTAGGCCCAATCATCTAATAACCCCTCTTTCCTTTCCTTTCCTTTAAGGAAAATTACACCTCACGTCAGATATATATATATATATATATATTTTAACGTTAAAATATATATATATATATATATATAATTAAAATCTCAAGTAAGGAGGTCCCATATTGTCAGATAATACAATGCCTTTTAGAAGTTTAGGTAAAGCTAAAAAACTATTATAAGAAAAAGAGTTAGCGGTTAATCTGCTGTGAAGAGCTAACCAATGAGCAGCTTGATTAGCTTCCCTGAAAATATGATGGATTTCAGCAGATGAAAATGCTAACTTATCTTTAATTCTACGCACGAACAGATGGGAGGAATCATTAGGGGCATGTACACTATCAACTACCTTTTTGGAATCGGTTTCAACAACAAGAGGCAGAATATTATTCTCTATGCACCAAGTCAGACCTGTATCCACAGCTATCATCTCTGCCATATATGGAGAATGGGCTGTGATCAGAAAAGATAAAGCGAATACAGTTGATCCAATATTATCCCTTATAATAAAACCTCCCGTTGCAAGCTTCGGAGTATATGAAGCATCAGCATTCAGCTTGAAAGTTTTACCTGCTGGTCTTTGCCAAATAACAAGAGAGGGGGAAATTTTGCTCTTTTTGCCGAAACAATCTGGAAGGAAATATGCAAAAACAGAGTTAGACCTGGCAAATTTGTCTTTAGCGTGGGCTACTCCCCAATTGAAGATAGTACTTCTGATATTATGCAATAAAGTAGGAAAATAAACAGATTCAGTCCCCCATACTATCGAACAATAGGCCTTCCAGATTTCAAAGATAATCAGTTGAGGAATAAGTCTGAATATTTTGGAGTTGGATGATTTAGCAGGAGCTTCAAGCCACCAAACCATTAACTCTTGCCTAAGATTATTTTGGATCGTCACAGTAGAAAGCAAAGATAGTCTAAAAAACTTCCAGATTTCCAATACCTCATTGCAGAGAAAGAAAACATGATTGATCGATGCCTCAGCTGACAAGCAAAAAGGACAGCAAGAGACCAGCTGAACTCCCATCCGCTGTAACCGAGTTGGAAGAGGAATGGCTCCTAGAAGGATGCGCCATGTGAAGATTGAGTTTTTCAGGGGAATGGAAGAATCCCAGATCACCGAAAAGGACAGCAATTTGGACTTTCTTTTGCGAATAACATCATACGCCGAAGGAAGAGAAAACTCTGATTTTTGAGAGTTAGACCATAACACAGCATCATTCTCAAAAGAAAAAATAGTAGAAGCCAGATCATGCACTTTGCATATCCTTTTCCAAACACAAGAATCAATAATTTGATATGTCATGAAGCCCTTATGGTGGTACTTCTGCTTCATAAGACGAGCCCATTGGGAGTTTCCTTGGAAATAGTTCCACCATAATTTTAGAGAATATGCACTCTGAAGACTGCCCAAAGATCGGATTCCCAATCCTCCTTCTTCCGTGGGATAACAAAGTTTCTCATAACGTACCCAATGGTAGTGATCAGAGCTTGAAGAGCTCCAATATAAGGAGGCAAAACGTTTCTCAAGAGCATTGATAATCTGTTGAGGCAGCAACATGGCACCCATAGTATGGATGGGTAAAGAATTTAAAACATGCTTAAGCAACAATAATCTTCCAGCAGGAGAGAGCATTTTTTTTTCCATCCACATAATTTTAAATCAACTTTCTGTAGAAGATATTGACAGTACCCAGCTCGGTTGATTCCATGATATATCGGAGATCCAAGATAAACAAAAGGTAGCGAGTGCCATTTAATGGAAAGAATGCTAGCCATTTTATCAATGTAGTGTTGAGTTGCCTTCTTCGTGCAATAAAACGCACTTTTATCAAAATTGATAATTTGGCCCGATCCTTGTTGATAGATGGTTAGGAAGCTCATAAGATGCCGCACACTTTTAACATCTCCGTTAACAAAAATCAAGAGATCATCTGCAAAAGCTAAGTGAGAATGGATTCCACATCCCCTAGCCGTTTTGAAAGGGAGAATACGATTGCTCTAAATTAAATTATTAAGCTTTCTTGAAAAGCATTCCGAGGCAATAATAAACAGCAAGGGAGATAAGGGATCTCCTTGCTTCACCCCCCTGCTAGGACTGAAAAAACCATAATTGACCCCATTGACCATAACCGAGAGTTTAGTAGCTTTCAAATTCGAGATAACAAGAGAAACTACACGTGTAGAGAAACCAAATTTCAGCAAAACCGCCTCCAAAAATTTCCAAGAAACTCTGTCAAAAGCCTTTGCCATGTCCAGCTTAATAGCAAGATTGTGCCCTTTAGTTTTACGGTTGATATCATGAACAAGCTCATTTGCAATAAGAATCTGATCGTGGATAGCTCGACCCTTAACAAAACCAGCTTGCTCAGGAGAGATGATAGAACTCAAAATAGGAGTCATTCTGTTAGCAAGAATGCGAGTACATACCATGTTTATGAACGTAGCTAAACAAATAGGACGAAATTGACTGAAAGAAGAAGGATTACTGACTTTTGGCAAGAGGACTATCTGAGCAGCACTAAAAGAGCGAGGTATAGGCAAACCAAGGAAGAATTCCTTCACAGCACTGCAAACATCCCAGGAGACAATATTCCAACATTTACGGAAAAACATACCGTCGAAACCATCAGGACCAGGAGCGCTAGAAGGATCCAATTGTCAAACTGCATCCTTGATTTCCTGATCAACTGGAATTTTTTCCAAGGTCCTATTCTGATCATCCAAAATAGAAAGAGGTATATTTTCTAAGAGAGGATCAAAAGAAGCATCACAATCAGCCGTAAACAAACCTTGAAAATAAGAGACAGCCTCATTGCCAATTTCTTGTTGCTCAGAGATCCAAGACCCACTCGAATTTTTTATAGTGGAAATCCGATGAATCTTTCTGGTTACCTGAACATAGCGATGGAAAAACTTTGTGTTAGCATCCCCTTCACCTAACCACTTAATATGCGCCTTCTGCTTCCAAAATATCTTCTGAAGATTATATTTCTGAATCAAAGTAGCCTGAGAGGCTTGTCAAAGAGATCGGTTTTGAGGGGACGGATCTGACAAATACTGATTTTCAGCTCTAGAAGCCTTCTCTTCCGCTTCTGCATAACTATCAAAAATATTACCAAAAGTAGTCTTATTCCATAAACGGATCGCTCGCTTCAAGGATTGAAGTTTAATGAAAAGACCCTTCATGCCTCCTCCATGAAATACAGACTTCCAATGCTGCTCCACCATAGGCAAAAAGGAATTGTGAGAGAGCCACATATGCTGGAACCTGAATGGCTTAGGAACTGCTACATCAGCTGTCTTACAAGCCAACCACAGAGGAGCATGATCTGAGGTTGCCTTGCCTAAATGTCGCACATAAACATCTGAAAAATACTCTAGAAAAGAATCGTTAGCCATAATCCGATCTAAACGCTCCCAAACTCTACCCGAGGAGCGAACCCCAGTCCAAGTATAATCACAGCCATGAAAGGGAACATCAATCAAACTACTATCTTCACAACATGTAATAAAATCCTGCATACTGTGAAAACATGGTGAAGAGTTACCCTTATATTCAGCAAGATTTTTAACAGTGTTAAAGTCTCCCCCGATAATCCAAGGACCTGAATTATGCTCACTAATACTGATAATGTTTCCCCATAAAATCTGCCTACTGCTTCTCGAATGATGACCGTACACAGCAGATAATAAGTAAGACCAAGATAAAGATCGATCGAAAACTGAGCATGAAATAATTTGAGAGATATCCTGAAAATTAGAAAGATGCACCAGATGGTCCTTCCAAAATATCCATAACTTATTGTCAAGAGAGCAAAACACATCAGAAAAACCAAGTTTAACCAAGTAGAAATCAGCTTTAGAATTAGCCACCATAGGTTCAATGACAATTAATATTGAAATTTTTGAATCCATGCAAACTTTAGATAATCTGTTAAAAGAGGTAGATATACCTCTAACGTTCCAAAATAGCGAGCTAACAGCATTCATTTAGGCATGAATATCAGAGGAATTTAAAGCAGAAGTACCTTTCTCAGGATACTTAGAGTGTAGGCCTCGTTTTTTCCGATGAGGATTCTTCCGGTGAACGATGGTAAATTCTGCCCCCATGTCATCTCCAGGAGCTCGCTTGGATAATGAAGCAAGCTTGTTACTAATTGTAGAACTTGAAAGAAGCAGTTCCTTTGAAGAAACCATCTCTTTCGGCAAATTGGAGTCCGAATGATGCTGAATAGCGTCCTCCTCCGAATTAGTGGAAATTTCAGGGTCTGAGCCATAGTGTTCAGGAGGCAAAATAGAGTCTTGATGCAAAGGTCCAACATCATCTGAAGATCGAATTTTAGGAGTGACAATAACAGTATTTAAATCCACATCAATAATTATTTTCATGTGACAGTCAAATTATATTTTGAATACACTAATAATGTGGCTGAATATGAGGCCTGTGCTTTAGAAATACAAGCCACTATTGATACGAAGATCAAAAGGTTGGAAGTATATGGTGATTCAACATTGATAATTAACCAGTTGAGAGGAGAATGGGAAGCCAGAGATCCAAAATTGGTGCCTTATCAAGCATATATTCTTGATTCAGTTCAAAGCTTCGAATTTATAAGTTTCGATTATGTTTTTCGAATTGAGAACCAAATTGTAGATACATTAGCCACATTGGTCCCTAAGAAAATTGCTGACAGAGTTGGTGATTGAAAAGAAAGATTAAGACCTTGTGATGGACTATTGATTCATCAAAAGCACAGTTTCAGTTTTAAAATCTCTAACCTGACAATCTTATTTGTTGTTGAACCACAGTCAATTCGAGCGAAACGAACTAATGATCCTGATTCATTGTTATATGAAGCATTCCCCGGAGGCCTCAGTCCCAGTGTTGATATAAAAGGACTCCCGAAGCCAGTGTTCACCAGGTTGACATACAAGTAGTTCATAGTCGTCACATGTATGATTTCCTTAGAAATTATCACGTTTGAATTAATTATTTTGACTATATCCCATTTGCTAGTTCCTAAATACATATCAAATATCGGGGCTTCGTCTTTACCATCATAATTTCCATACATGAATCTAGCTCTGATCAAATATTTACTGCTCTTTTTTAGTCTAATTCTGTAGCAATTTCTATCCCCTTCAGGAAAGCTTCGAACATTCTGCATCTGCTGGCTTATATTATTATTGTTTTATTCCGCTGCTATACTTCTACTTATTCAGCTGCTATACTTCTTCTTATGCCAGTTTCAGTGAATGCCGCATCAGAAACATAATTTAGGGTTGTTCTCGTATCGGTGTAGGTAGTTTTATTTGGTAGTCCACAATCTACGCTGATGAACTCTGAAATTAAGTAATTAAGTATTAGTATTGATATCAAAAAAAAAAAAACTCAATATCAAAAAAAATATTAGTATTGATATATATATATATATATATATTTTATTTATTGGTTCTGACTGCGGTTGGAACTCTCATGTTCTTAATCTTGAAGGGATTCCAATATCATTAAACAAAAACTTATTGGTAATTAGTATTGTTATTCAAAGATTGATATATACCTGATAATGATTGATCCTGACCTTGAACTAGAGCTGTAAGAGCATACATGCTAAGCAATAGTATGAGGAAATATTGTAACTTTCCTACAAGAATAAAGCAACATATATAATAGATTAAAGATATACATAATTTATTTGTAATAAATATTAAAAAAATGTAATAAAACAATCTTAATATTAAAATATAATAGTTTTGACATGTAGAAAAAAATCACCGTTTATAACATGGTTAATAGATGCCAAGCATTCTAAGGATGTAATGTCATAAGCCAATGTAAATTCGTCTTCTTATCTGGATTGAGCTTTTGTTTCTACCTATACACCCAACTACTAACCGAGTCCCTAATTCAGTAAACTTCATATTTTTTTAAAATTTTTTGACCGTTTTACAAAAAAATCCAAAATGGCCCAAAATTAACGGATCTTTTAAACCAAGTTAATAGTTGCTGAGGTGATGATATAGGAACCATTGAACAGAAGGTCCACACTCCACAGTTAGAAATAGAATAAAAGCTCTTATTCGATGGTCCTACATTGCTACGTTAATAACTGTTAACTCCACAGAAAATTACACTCTTCATTATTTTTATAAATTTTTTTTTATTTTATCAAAAATATTTTAATTATTTTATAATAAACTCATAATAAACTTATAATAAACTATATAAATATGATATTTTAATAAATTAATTATATATTTTTATAAATTTAAACTTATTTTTAAAAATATATTAAATTTAATTTTTTTTATTTTTTCTGATATTTTCATAAAAATCCCTTCATTATTTTTGGACCAATTTAAACTGATTTTAGCTAATAAATTCTTTTATATTATAATTCAATGCTAATTTTAAGTCAAAGGTTAGAATTCAAATTGAGTTTTTATCCTAAATATTAATATATGGTGTGAACATATATTTGTAGCTAACATATAAATAAAATTAGACATATAATATGGCTATATTAAAAAAGCATCGATCTCATTCATATTTAGTGGTATTTTTCTTAAGAATTAAATTTTTGATTTATATAACTTATGATTCGTGTCATTTTCTAACATTGGATAATATTTTATGGATAAATATTTAATAAATAACATGTCTCTCCTTATTCAGTGTGTGTTTGTATATATATATATATGATAAATTAAGATATTATAACTCTTTTAAATGAGATTTTTATTATGAGGTTTCTTTAAAAATATCACAAAAAATAAAATTATATTTAAAAATATTCACTTCTTCTTATTTTTTAAAATATATTAACTTTTTCAACTTTCAATTTTAAAAATATATCTTTTGGAGATATATATTTAATATATTTTTAGTATGTTAAAATATACTCCGCCTTTTAAGATATATATTTAATATATCAAAAATATACTAAAAAAGTAGAAAATTTTTAAAAATTAAAAAAAATTATATATAATACATATTTTTACCCATATAATGCTTTTACTGGAAAAAACGTAATATAAACTATTTAAATTATTTTTTCATTAATAATTGAGATATAGTGATATGTGTAAGTTAAAAAAAAAATTATTAATTTATATTATAATAGATATTCATATTTTATGTCAAAAACTAAAACTTTTTTTATATACTTGTGTATCTTACTGCAAATAAATATTTCTTTTGCACATGAATGAATTTTTTTTTAAATTAAATCTAACAAAGATTCAAAAACTACTGTATAATCTAAATAGAGATTTAAACTCCAAATCTAAAAATAAATATAAAAAATTCATATTTCTAACAATTAATATCTAATTATGTCAATCTCCAAAAGGTTGCGTATGTGGGCGTTTAACAAAATTAATAGTAAGCGTACTCACCGAATAATACTTTAGCGTCGAACTTCCGTAGCTTCGTGTTGCCAAAAGTAAAGTAAAAAGGCTGCAAGAGCATCCATGATTTCGTAAGCAAATGCATTTTTTTGTCTTTTTGGAAAAGAACTACTGACTCACAGCTTTATCTAACACATAGATAGAATTAATTTATTTATAAAAGAAATTGAAAAAAAGAGAGTACAAAAAGGTGCTAACACTCCTTCAATATAATTATCATAATTAATATAAATTCCAAGAATTTTCCTACTTAGCTTAAAGCTGAGTCTATGTTTAATTTTTTTAGAAGTGCAATGAAAAAGAAAAGAAATAAAGAGAAGAAAATAAAAAAATTAATTTTTTGATTATCTAATTAATATGAGAAAAAAATAAAGTTTATTAAGTTTATTTTTATAATTATATCCTTATCATTGACTTCAATGAATGATAAATTACTAATTTCATAATTTATATATTTTTTATTTTTCTCTTTTTCTCTCTAAATTGGTGGAAAAATATTTTAATGAATTTAAAAAAATAAAAAAAATTTATTTCTATTATTTTCTCTAATTTTTCTTTTTTTTAATTAATGTGCAAATAAATAAAATGAGAGAAATTATATTTTTGTTCCATTCTTTTTTATTCATTTCCCTAAAAATAAGCAAATACCAAAAAATATCACTATACTTAATGACTATGACCCAACATAAGTATATTGACTTGACTTTGAGATAATTGTTTATTTAATATAAAAAATGAAATTTAATTATTTTTTTATATAAAAAATAATGGGTGAATTTATTTATAAAAAATTCATATATTTAATAATGACTCTAAATTATATAATATATTAAAATAAAAATAAAAATATTTCGTGAATAAAAAAAATAAAACAAAATAAGCTCTAAAACATTTTTCCAATAAAAGAAGTATAGGTAATTCGTGTTTAATAAGCAGCTCCAAAGTGTCATAAATTGATTCATTGTTATTCATAGCCTTGAATCCCCATATATATGATGCGACCACCTTTGAGTTTAAGAGATTTTTAGCAACTATTTTTTTTAAACTTTAAATAATTTAGAAAATAAAATTTTCAAAATTATAAAAAAAATAAAATAATTATATAAATAAATTTATATATATAAATAATAACAAAAGACAAATAAAAAATGACACATTGTTCATATCGCCTGACTTTTAAGGCTCCACGTGGAATTCGTATATCACTGTCAATGCTGCAAAGAAATTTTTAACCATGTCAATGAAATATTATTGTAACTCAGTCCTTTTTATTAATTGGTTTTGAGTTTTTTTTTTCCAGCTAAATTTATAATCGAATGAGTATAACAATCACGTTAAAATTCTTGATTTTTTATATATATTTAAAAAAAAAATCTTTAGTTTATAATATAGTATTAGACCAAGTCTTTATACAAGTGTATCAAAATCGGTACTATATGAAATATAATGAGAAGACAAGGTGATGTTTGGTTTAAGATGAGAATAAAAATAAAAATAAAAATTTAATTTAATACTGATTAAATAAAAAATAATTAATTTAATGTTAATTGTATTTTTATTTGGATTTCAATTTTGATGTTGAAGCTAAACGCTTCCTAAAAAGGGAATTTCTATTGAATATGTCCAATACAATCAAATTCAATTGGGGAATATGTTCAAAAAAGAAAAATCAAATTCAAATAGGGATGGAGGAATTACATACTATCACCGCTATTTCAACTAGGATTCTGGTTCTTGGATGGTCTTTCCATTAAACCATTGTTTATTCTTACAACGGTTTTGTATCTTTAATTTCTTTTGCTTTGAGATTGCGGAGCTTTTGGTATTTTATTTTTAATGGCTTGTCTCCTTCCATATATGGGGCTATGTACTCTTTCCTTTATGTTTAATATAATTCATCATTTATTGGCTAAAAAAAAAAAAAACACTAGGGTTCCTAGTTGAAATGGCTATTCAATAGCGCATCAACACATGGCTCACTGTCATATTGATGCTTAATAACGAGGTTAGGCCGAAACAAAGTAGTTTGAAAGAGCTTTATATAAAATAATTTAAAAATAAAAAATATTTTTAAAATATCATTTTTTAGAAAATATTAATTTTCATAAGTATTCATTTAATATATCAAATATATATATATTACATATTTGCTATTCAATTTGAAAAAGAAACTTTTTTTAAAATTTTTATAAATCTGCAGAGTATTTTTTATGAAAAAAATTAAAGGACATAACTACTAAGAGAATAACTTTTATTTCAAAAATACTATAAAAATTAAAAATATTTATATTTTTATAAAAAATTAGAGTAATATTTTAAAAATACTTCATTCTTCATTAAAATAATTTTTTTTAAAAATATCTCATTTCTCACTACAATCAATATTTTATTTCAATTTTTATTTTTTAACTTCACTATTAAATAAAAAATATTATGATAAAATAATAAAAATTAATATTTTAAATTATTTTTTATCATTTAAAAATCATAATTTTTATTATAAAAGATAAAATTTAATTTTAAAAAATAAATAAAAATAAAAAAAATAAAATATATGAAAATATATTAATAAAAAGTATTAAATTTATTTTAAAATAAAATTTACATATTATACATAAAAAATTATGTATAATTTTATTATATAGATGTATTGTATATATTGTATATGTATTGTAGATGTTATATGCATATTATATTTTTGCTATTTAAATTGTATGTATTTTATGTAAAAGTTATTAAATATTGTGCAAATGATGTAAGGATGTTATGAAAATAAAAAATTAAAAAAAATTATATAAATGTGTAATAGATATATTATAGATATATTGCAGAAGTTGTAGATATAGTTTGTATTATTAAGTATATATTTTATATATATTGTATATATATTGTTTATATGTTTATGTTTTATGTGTATATTAAAAATATGATATTAAAAAATTAAATAATAAATATAAAAATAATAAATAAAGCAAAAAGAAAAAAGAAAAATTCACCGTAAAATAGATAGAGCTGAAAATTCATTAGCTTGTTTAAACAAAATTGAAAAGAAAAACCAAGGCCAGTATTTTTTAAAAACAAAGATGAGAGAGAGGCAGAGGGTGAAATTTCCTCAAAAATTAAAAGAGTAACATAATTCTCTAATTATTGGCTAAACGGTGCAATTTGGAGGCCCAATCTGAAGGAAATTGTTGCATAACTCAATTTAGGAAGATAATGGCATTCAACACGATACAAAAGTTCAGCTGGGGTTGCTTATCAAGGATATTCAGTCAATAAGGTAAATGCAGTTAATTGATTTGAGCTCCATTTGCTTTTTCTGAAATACACCCAGTTGAAATGTTGCTGTGCATGTTCTCAATATTGCTTAAGCACCATCGCTGATGACGGAGTAGTTGATGGTGGTTGGCCACCCTCTCGCCAGTAATTATGGTGATTCCAGTGTCATTTTTATAGTCCGAAGTCACTTTTCGGCGTAAAAAGATTTTGGCTCTTGGTTGAATGTTTAGATGTTCAAGGCATGTACAGAACACATAAAGGGTTATGGCTGGATCCAATATTCTTTTGCTGGTAATTAGCTGCTAAATTGTATATGAACATGATTGTGATTTCTTGATGATTTAGAGTGTTCCTATGCAAGATTTCACTAACGAAGTAGAAATTAAACAGTATTGTTGTAATTTCAAGTCGTGCTGGCAACAGTTTTCTAAAAGATGTCAAGATCAAAACTGGGTAGATTAAGGACTCGCAATTTTGTTGAAGGAAAATTTGCATTCAAGCCATTGTCTGCTCTTCAAAGCAAATGATTAAGTTATTGGAACTACCCTTTTATTTTACCTGAACTCGACACTCCTGCTGCCGAGCTGGCAGGCTGAACCCAATACCTCTGTCACATTATGATGGAACTCTCTCCAAAGTTTGGACCTCTAACATAATAAGTGTACGGCAATGACACATCTCGAAAATTCTTTAATGTACGCACAGGTTGTTTATTATCTCTCAATTATAAATAGAGGTGAATCACTGCAGGTAAAAAATCTTTTCACTCATCTATTTGCAGACTACTCGAATACTAACTTAGACATTAAAATTTGATATCTTCTCTTATGAGCGACTGCTTTTTTGGGTTTGTGAATGACTAGTAGTTCAAAATACGAACACATGAAACCATATCGACTTTAATTATTTATTTATTAGTCAAACTAGCCGTACAAAAAAGAATTCAAAATATTATATGAGCCAATGACACTTTCATACAGTGGTAAAACTCTGCTACCTTGCTAGGGGAGTTGATTCAGTAAAAATTCCCATTGAACTAATGGGTTCATTCCTTGTTCCACCTTTTCGTGTTTCTAAGCATTCGTTCAATTCAGTCACTACTTGATGCATAGTTGGTCTACCGGCAGAAGTTGCAGATGTACAAGCCATTGCTATTTCTACAGCTTTCCACACTGAGTTAACATCATAGTCTCCACCTAAACTTGGATCAACTATATTTTTAATATCACCATTTGCAAGCCGATAACCGACCCATTGAGTTATGTGAACACTTCCCTGATTCTCCATTGCAATCACTGCCCTGCCTGTGATTACCCTTAAAAGAACAATCCCAAAGCTATACACGTCACTTTTCTCTGTTAGCCAGTTTGTCACAGAGTACCTGAAATTTAAAACTCAAATCATTGTTAATCCTATGTTTCCAATCCTATGTTAATTCTACTTAATCAATTAAATGTCTGTAGGTATTGAGATCAAATATCTGCTTTCTGATAAGCACCTAAGGATAAACCATTAGAAGGTGCTAGTTAGCTGTTTTAAAATTCACCATTTATCAACATTTTCAGCATGGTTTTTTCTGAATGGCAGCTCTAATCTCCATGTCAAACAGATTCTTAGTCATTTTCTTGGTTTTTATATTATATAAAGTAAAACTGTACTCACTCAGGGTCTATATAGCCAGGGGTGCCGGCTACAACTGTTGAAACATGACTTCCACCTTCAACCGGGAAAGATCTGGAAAGTCCGAAATCAGAAAGTTTTGCTTGGAATTTGTCATTTAATAAGATGTTTGGAGTCTTCACATCTCTATGCACAATTGGTGGCTTGCTTCCATTGTGCAGATACTCCAATCCTACATTCAGCTCCCACATGTATATGTTAGTTCCCCCGAAGCCATAAATTATAACAAACATTCAATTTTAGCTAACCTTTCGCTGCTTCAACTACTATTTGAAGCCTCATATCCCACCTCAATACATTTCTGTTAGAACCTATGAATTATACAAAAGCTGTTAATTTTCCTGCAATGTTAGGTCATTAGCCTAAAACTATTTCTGTAATACAGACTCACCTGACAAAAGATTTTCTAAATCTCCATTAGCCATGTACTCATAGATAAGCCCCATGTAGGAGTCTTCATGGCAGAACCCAACAAGGGTTGTCAAGTTTCTGTGATGAACTCTCAAAAGGAGTTTGACCTCTGCCTGAAACTGTTTATAACCTTGGACTGATGACGGAGAGAGCATTTTCACAGCTACCTCAGTGCCGTTGTCTAAATAGCCATGGTAAACTGTTCCAAATTCTCCCTTACCAAGAGCTTTCTCAAAGTTGTTGGTAATTTTCAGGACATCAGAATATGTCATATGTCGTCCTTGTATTTTCTGTTCCAGTGTCTCATTCTTATTTTCAGTTTTGCCTTCCTTTTCTCCAGCTAGTACAGCAATATATTATCAAACAAATATTCAGAAGCTGAAAGAAAATTTTGCATCACTATTTTCTAAATTAGGAGGTCATACCTTGTTGTTTTCTTCTTTTAAGAATGCAGAATAAGGTAGCCAATACTCCTAAAAAGACGAGCACTCCTGCCACTGATGCTACCACTGGAACAACCACATTGTTTTTCTTCTTCTTCTCACATGAAGATGATGCACACAGATTCGGATTTCCACCAAGACTTCGAGTAATATAGTAAATTTTATCAATACAAGAGAGACTTGGAATTTTGATTTCAAAATTAAGAACTTCAATTTAATTGTTAAAAACTTAACGCTATAAGTGCACCTTAACACTAGCAAATTGTTCTTTGACTTTTCTATGAGTGAAGATGGAACTGGACCACTAAGTTTGTTTCCTGTCAAATTGCTGAAAAGAAATAAAAATAAGATAATTTGCCAAGTTATTAATCCTTTCAATGGAAACTTGTCCTTTTAGTTCTAGTTCTGAATAACTTACAGGACTTTCAAGAACGATAATTGAGAAAGAAAATCAGGAACTGAACCAGTCAAATTATTGTTTGATAAGTCCCTGAGATTGCAATTGAAAATTGTCAGAGAATTTTGTTTTTGGCACATTGATAAATTGAGAACAAACGATTTTATTTTAAACTTACAGTGATTGTAACAATTTAAGATTGGATAAAGAAGTAGGTATTTCACCAGTCAATCCACTTGAGGACAGGTTCCTAGTTTGAACATTTAGTATTGTTATTACTGAGAGTTCAAATTAACAAGAACTTTCATATTTTTTTAGCATAAACTTACAAGGATGTGATCCTAGGCATATCCGTGCCATTGTAGCTGCAATTGAGACCGTCCCACGAGTAAGCTTGAGGGGCACATGGATCTCCTTGCCAATTTCTTTTTATTCCATACATTGACTTGATATTCATTATTGCCTCAACTGAGTGGTAACAGTAAAAAATTACATTTACTGTATAATTAGAAATTAAACTGACAAGAAAATACAAAGTTTGGAAAGAACATTATTACCATCTTCTTGGTTTGATTGGGGTTGTGAGAGTTGAAGGACGGAATAAATCTCAATTGCATTAAGAAGAGGGGGAAGTGTTGACCATTCAGTCTTGTAGATTGAGAACTCATATTGCTCTTCACTTAGTTCCTTTCTAGAATATACAGTACAGGAATACAAGTAATCAGGAACTACAGGTCCATACCAGAACTCTCCATTCAAATAAATGTTAAATTCCCTGGACTGGTTGGCTTGGTGCCGAACAATTTCAGCAAAATGCATATAGAAAAAAAATTTAAGAGAGGGATCTTCAAAGGTTAGAGAGAAAAATATTGGATCATTGGCATTTGCTGGGGTGGCAGCAGTACTCATAACAACTGAAGGAGGCCGGTAAGAGTTCTGAGCTTGCAAATCAATAGTTTGATAAGTATTTATCTCTGCCGACTTAAATAAATGATGAGGAGCCCAAATTCTGTCATAAATGTCATCTGGATACCTGAAGGACATTTTCTAATAATTAAGCAAAAAACTATATATTGACCCGTTTTATAGAAATTAAACAGTTTCAGTTTTAAAATTCCTAACCTGACAGTCTGATCTGTTGTTGAACCAACATCAAATCGTGCTAAACGAACTAATGATCCTGATTCAGTTTTATATGAAGCATTCCACAGAGGCCTTAGTTCCAGTGTTGATATAAAAGGAGTCCCAGAGCCAGTGTTCACCAGGCAGACATACAAGTAGTTCATAGTCGTCACATGTATGATTTCCCTAGTAATTATCATGGTTGAATTAATTGTGTCGACCACATCCCACTTGTTAGTTCCTAAATGAATGTCAAATTGCGGTGCTTTGTTTTGACCATCATAATCTCCATACATGAAAGCAGCTCTGATCAAATATTTAGTGCCCTTTTTCAGTCCAATTTTATAGCAATTTCTATCTCCTTGAGGAAAGCTTCTAACATTTTGCAGCTGCTGGCTTATCTTATATGTAGTATATTTTGCTGCTATACTTTTACTTATGCCAGTTTCAGTGAATGCAGTATCAGAAACGTAATTTAGTCTTGTTTCCTTATCTGTAGTGGTATCATTATTTGGTAGTCCACAATCTATGTTGATGAAACCTGAAATTGAGTAATTAAATATTAGTATTGACAAATATATTATTTTTTATTCATTGACTTCTTACTGGGGTCTGAACTTGCATCTCTATAATCTTGGAGACGGTTCTAATATCACTAAACAAAAACTTATTGGAAATTAGTTATAATATTCAATGGTTCATGCATATGTTATACCTGAAAGATCCTGACCTTGAACCAGAGCTGTAAGAGCAACCATGCTAAGCAATAGTATGAGGAAATATTGTAACTTTCCTACAAAAATATAGCAACATAATAGATTAAAGATATATATATGTATTTCATTACAGTGTCATGGAGATTTCATATTTGAAAAATATATGGCTAATATCATGGCAATGAGGTGAAAAGAGCTTGATTTGCTATACTAATATAACAGATTGAAAAATAAATACATCAGTAATTAGCAAACTTCTTAATTATTTGCAAAACATCAGTAAAGATAAATACAAAAAAGAACATATCGTAAATATAAGCAAATATAAATAAAAATGAAAACAATAAATGATAGTCTCTCCAATGAATTAAAAGGGAAAAAAATGACATTGCAAGACCAATATAATCTTGAAGAATAATAAGCATATAGTTACTTGCCAGAAATGCCATTGGCTTGATTGGCTGAAGCAGCTGCTAATTTTGATAGGAAAAGCAACCACAATTTTATAACCAAAATCATTGTTCTGATTTCATTAAATTAGCTTTGTTTTAGATCCAGCAGCTATTAATATAGAGTTTATAAAACAAGATTAATGAAGTTCTTAATGCTAAAAGTCCACACGTTAGATATGTAATATATATATATATATAGAAAATAATTCTTCTATGCTTCGTAAATTTTGAAAATTATTGATTTTTTTTTGATATTTCATATATCTGTAGCAAACATATAAATAAAATTAGACATATAATATGGCTATATTAAAAAAGCATCGATCTCATTCATATTTTGTGGTATTTTTCTTATGAATTAAAATTTTGATTTATATAACTTATGATTCGTGTCATTTTCTAACATTGGATAATATTCTATGGATAAATATTTAATAAATAACACGTCTCTCCTTATTCAGTGTGTGTGTGTGTATATATATGATAAATTAAGATATTATAACTCTTTTAAATGAGATTTTTATTATGAGGTTTCTTTAAAAATATCACAAAAAATAAAATTATATTTAAAAATATTCACTTCTTCTTATTTTTTAAAATATATTAACTTTTTCAACTTTCAATTTTAAAAATATATCTTTTGGAGATATATATTTAATATATTTTTAGTATGTTAAAATATACTCCGCCTTTTAAGATATATATTTAATATATCAAAAATATACTAAAAAAGTAAAAAAATTTTAAAAATTAAAAAAAATTATATATAATACATATTTTTACCCATATAATGCTTTTACTGGAAAAAACGTAATATAAACTATTTAAATTATTTTTTCATTAATAATTGAGATATAGTGATATGTGTAAGTTAAAAAAATATATATTAATTTATATTATAATAGATATTCATATTTTATGTCAAAAACTAAAACTTTTTTTATATACTTGTGTATCTTACTGCAAATAAATATTTCTTTTGCACATGAATGAATTTTTTTTAAATTAAATCTAACAAAGATTCAAAAACTACTGTATAATCTAAATCGAGATTTAAACTCCAAATCTAAAAATAAATATAAAAAATTCATATTTCTAACAATTAATATCTAATTATGTCAATCTCCAAAAGGTTGCGTATGTGGGCGTTTAACAAAATTAATAGTAAGCGTACTCACCGAATAATACTTTAGCGTCGAACTTCCGTAGCTTCGTGTTGCCAAAAGTAAAGTTAAAAGGCTGCAAGAGCATCCATGATTTCGTAAGCAAATGCATTTTTTTTTCTTTTTGGAAAAGAACTACTGACTCACAGCTTTATCTAACACATAGATAGGCTTAATTTATTTATAAAAGAAATTGAAAAAAAGAGAGTACAAAAAGGTGCTAAGACTCCTTCAATATAATTATCATAATTAATATAAATTCCAATATGTTTAATTTTTTTAGAAGTGCAATGAAAAAGAAAAGAAATAAAGAGAAGAAAATAAAAAAATAAAAAAATTAATTTTTTAATTATATAATTAATATGAGAAAAAAATAAAATTTATTAAGTTTATTTTTATAATTATATCCTTATCATTGACTTCAATGAATGATAAATTACTAATTTCATAATTTATATATTTTTTATTTTTCTCTTTTTCTCTCTAAATTGGTGGAAAAATATTTTAATGAATTTAAAAAAAATAAGAAAAATTTATTTCTATTATTTTCTCTAATTTTTCTTTTCTTTTTATTATTATGCAAATAAATAAAATGAGAGAAATTATATTTTTGTTCCATTCTTTTTTATTCATTTCCTTCAAAATAAGCAAATACCAAAAAATATCACTATATTTAATGACTATGACCCAACATAAGTATATTGACTTGACTTTGAGATAATTGTTTATTTAATATAAAAAATGAAATTTAATTATTTTTTTATATAAAAAACAATGGGTGAATTTATTTATAAAAAAAAATCATATATTTGATAATGACTCTAAATTGTATAATATATTAAAATAAAAATAAAAATATTTCATGAATAAAAAAGAAGTATAGGTAATTCGTGTTTAATAAGCAGCTCCAAAGTGTCATAAATCGATTCATTGTTATTCATAGCCTTGAATCCCCATATATATGATGCGACCACCTTTGAGTTTAAGAGATTTTTAGCAACTATTTTTTTTAAACTTTAAATAATTTAGAAAATAAAATTTTCAAAATTATAAAAAAAATAAAATAATTATATAAATAAATTTATATATATAAATAATAACAAAAGACAAATAAAAAATGACACATTGTTCATATCGCCTGACTTTTAAGGCTCCACGTGGAATTCGTATATCACTGTCAATGCTGCAAAGAAATTTTTAACCATGTCAATGAAATATTATTGTAACTCAGTCCTTTTTATTAATTGGTTTTGAGTTTTTTTTTTCCAGCTAAATTTATAATCGAATGAGTATAACAATCACGTTAAAATTCTTGATTTTTTATATATATTTAAAAAAAAATCTTTAGTTTATAATATAGTATTAGACCAAGTCTTTATACAAGTGTATCAAAATCGGTACTATATGAAATATAATGAGAAGACAAGGTGATGTTTGGTTTAAGATGAGAATAAAAATAAAAATAAAAATTTAATTTAATACTGATTAAATAAAAAATAATTAATTTAATGTTAATTGTATTTTTATTTGGATTTCAATTTTGATGTTGAAGCTAAACGCTTCCTAAAAAGGGAATTTCTATTGAATATGTCCAATACAATCAAATTCAATTGGGGAATATGTTCAAAAAAGAAAAATCAAATTCAAATAGGGATGGAGGAATTACATACTATCACCGCTATTTCAACTAGGATTCTGGTTCTTGGATGGTCTTTTCATTAAACCATTGTTTGTTCTTCCAACGGATGGAGGTGGGTTTTATATCTCAAGTTCAACATTGAAGCAGCTTGGAGTTTTCGGGGGTGTTATGAAAATAAAAAATTAAAAAAATTAAAATTAAAAATATTGAATAGATGTGTCATAGATATATTATAGATATATTGCAGATGTTTAAGATATAGTTTGTATTATTAAGTATATATTTTATATGCGTTGTGTATATATTATATATATGTTTATTTTTTATGTGTATATTGAAATTATGACATTAAAAAATTTTAAATAAAAAATATAAAAATAATAAATAAAGCAAGAAGAAAAAAGAAAAATTCACCGTAAAATAGATAGAGCTGAAAATTCATTAGCTTGTTTAAACAAAATTGAAAAGAAAAACCAACGCCAGTATTTTTTAAAAACAAAGATGAGAGAGAGGCAGAGGGTGTAATTTCCTCAAAAATTAAAAGAGTAACATAATTCTCTAATTATTGGCTAAACGGTGCAATTTGGAGGCCCAATCTGAAGGAAATTGTTGCATAGCTCAATTTAGGAAGATAATGGCATTCAACACGATACAAAAGTCCAGCTGTATCAAGGATATTCAGTCAATAAGGTAAATGCAGTTAATTGATTTGAGCTCCATTTGCTTTTTCTGAAATACACCCAGTTGAAATGTTGCTGTACATGTTCTCAATATTGCTTAAGCAGCATCGCTGATGACGGAGTAGTTGATGGTGGTTGGCGACCCTCTCGCCAGTAATTATGGTGATTCCAGTGTCATTTTTATAGTCCGAAGTCACTTTTCAGCGTAAAAAGATTTTGGCTCTTGGTTGAATGTTTAAGGCATGTACAGAACACATAAAGGGTTATGGCTGGATCCAATATTCTTTTGCTGGTAATTAGCTGCTAAATTGTATATTAACATGATTGTGATTTCTTGATGATTTAGAGTGTTCCTATGCAAGATTTCACTAACGAAGTAGAAATTAAACAGTATTGTTGTAATTGTTGTGGAAAAATTAGATTCCACCAAATTAAATAGCCAAATAAAAATTTAGCTATCGCGGAAGCAAGCTATTAAATAAAATAGAGAACACTAAAAATTTAACGAGGTTCGGCCAAAATTATTGCCTACGTCCTCGGACACTACCAAATATATTTCACTGAAGAAATATTACAAAGAGAGAGAAGAGAAAGCTTGTTAATGCACTGCAGGTAGGACAAGCTTTTGGGACGAGTTAAACTGAAGGAACTAAGTTCCTATTTATAAGTAAATTTCCGTTGCTCATTTTCATAATTTCCCGATGTGGGAATTGCTGTTTGCAAATGTATTGGGCTTTTTGAGCCACAAAAGCCCACAATCTCCACCTTGGCGAAAAAAAAAACCCAAATGCAAATTTCTGTCTCTCTCGCAAAGTTGTAGTGTCTTCAAATGCGCTTTGCAGCGCCAACTTCAAATTCGAACAATGTTAATCAAGTCCAAACAGTGCTTGAATTTGACAGCTGTCACCACCTTGGTCAACATATCAGCATGATTCTCAGCGGTCTGAATCTTCTGGAGTTTCACCTGATCTTCCTCCAGAATTTTTCTAACAAAGTGGAATCGAACATCGATATGCTTCGTCCTTGCATGATAAACTTGGTTCTTTGCCAAATGAATAGCGCTCTGGCTATCACAATGTACAACAATGTTGTTCTGCATAATTCTCAATTCATCAAGCAACCCTTGAAGCCAAACTGCCTCCTTAACAGCTTCCATAACAGCCATATATTCCGCCTCTGTCGTAGACAGCGCCACTGTTGACTGTAAAGTAGACTTCCAACTGACTGGTGCTTTTGCAAATGTGAACACATAGCCAGTAGTTGATCGACGTTTATCCAAATCACCAGCATAATCGGAATCACAATATCCGACTACGCTTTGACCACTTTTCTTATCATGCTCAAAAACTAATCCAACATCCACAGTGTTCAGAAGGTACCATAGAATCCATTTCACAGCTTGCCAATGCTCCTTGCCAGGATCATGCATGTACCTGCTCACAACTCCAACTGCCTGTGAAATGTCAGGCCTCGTACACACCATAGCATACATCAAGCTACCAACAGCATTTGCATAAGGAACCTTTGACATGTATTCCCGTTCTGTATCATTCTTTGGTGACTGAGTTGCACTGAGTTTGAAATGAGGAGCAAGAGGTGTACTAACAGGTTTGGTCTTGTCATCCATACCAAAACGCTTTAGTACCTTTCTCAGATATTGCTTCTGAGACAGACAAAGTCTCCCCAATTTCCTATCTCTGAATATCTCCATGCCGAGAATCTTCTTTGCTTCGCCCAGATCTTTCATTTCAAAATCTTGATTCAATTGATTCTTCAACTTCTCAATTTCTCCTTTATTCTTTAAAGCTATCAGCATATCATCAACATAAAGAAGAAAATAAATGAAAAAGCCATCTTGTAGCTTGTGTAAATACACACAATGATCATATTTGCTCCTTGTGTACTTCTGCAACTGCATAAACTTATCAAATCGCTTGTACCACTGTCTCGGAGATTACTTCAATCCATAAAGCGATTTTTTAAGTTTGCATACCATATTTTCCTTTCCAGCAACTTTGAACCCCTCCGGTTGAGTCATATAGATTTCCTCTTCCAGATCTCCATGTAAAAACGCAGTTTTTACATCTAATTGAACTAGTTCCAAATCAAACTGTGCTACCAAGGCTAACAAAATTCGAATGGAGGAATATTTTACAACTGGAGAAAACACTTCATTATAGTCAATTCCCTCCGTCTGAGCGTAGCCCTTAGCTACCAACCTTACTTTGTAGTGAACAGTATCTCTATCAGGAAATCCATCTTTCTTTGTATATACCCATTTGCATCCAATCGCCTTCTTTCCCTTCGGCAAAATTGCTAGCTTCCATGTTTGATTCTTGTGAAGGGACTGCATTTCATTATCCATAGCTTTCCTCCACTTTACTTCTTCTGAACTTTGGACAGCTTCTTTAAAAGTGGACGGAATGCTATCATCTGCAATTGAGAATGCATAGGCCACCATATCATCATAACGAGCAGGTTTTCTTATAGCTCTTCATGGCCTATTAACTGCAATTGATTCATGTTGCTGTGGAGGTTCTTGGATTTGAACCTCATCTTCATCTGACTCTCCTTCTACCTCAGGAGTGTCTGCAGTTTTAACATCTGCTGCTGGGATTTTTCTGTCAAACTCTACCTGTTTTGGAGTATTCTCCACCTGTTGTGGAGTACCATCTGACTGCTTTATTGTCACCTTTTTCAATAAGGCAGATTCATCAAAAGTGACATCTCTGCTAAAGATTATTTTCTTCGTTTCTGGACACCATAGCCGATATCCTTTAACACCTGAGCTTATCCCCATGAAAATGGCTTCCTTAGCTCTTGGATCTAGCTTTGATTCCTTAACGTGATAATATGCAGTGGAACCAAATACACGTAAGGAATCATAATCTTTAGCAGGTTTTTCCGACCATGCTTCCATAGGCGTTTTACCACCAATAGCAGTTGATGGAAGTCGATTAATCAGATGACATGCATATGTCAAAGCCTCAGCCCAAAATCGCTTGTCCAACCCAGCATTGGACAACATACACCGAACTTTCTCCAGTAACGTTTGGTTCATGCGTTCTGCCACCCCATTCTGCTGTGGTGTATGTCTAACTGTGAAGTGTCGAACAATGCCTTCATCTTCGCAGACTTTCATAAATGGATCATTCTTATATTCTCCTCCATTATCTGTTCTGAGACATTTGATTCGTCTGCCAGTTTGAGTTTCCACCAATTTCTTCCATTTGAGGAAAACTCCTAACACTTCATCTTTTGACTTCAAAGTATACACCCATACTCTTCTAGAGAAATCGTCAACAAAGGTTACATAATAGTGCTTGCCTCCTAAAGAAGGAGTTTTAGAAGGCCCCACACATCTGAGTGAACATAGTCCAGAATACCCTTGGTATCATGGATTGCAGTACCAAATTTCACTCTTGTCTGCTTCCCTTTGTTGCAATGCTCACAAAAAACTAACTTGCAGGTTTTCACATTCTTCAATAATCCTTGATCGGCCAAACTTTTCAAGGATTTTTCACCTGCATGTCCCAAGCGCATATGCCATAATCTGGTCGCCTCCAGATCTTTATCATCACCAGAAACTGCTGCCGCTATTGATTCTTTAATTGCATTACCTTGATAGTAATACAAATTATTCCTTCTTCGTAATCCTTTCAAAATCACAATTGCACCAGATATGACCCTCATAACCCCATTTTCTGCAACAATCTTAAGCCCTTTAGATTCAAGGACTCCAACTGAAATGAGGTTCTTCGTCAAACATGGTACATATCGAACATCATTCAGGGTCCTGATTGACCCATCATGATTCCTCAAGCGGATTGAACCAATCCCTTCGGTAAAGCAAGGATTGTCATTTGATGTGTAGACAACTTCATTATCAAGTTCTTTAAAATTAAAAAACCATTCCCGGTTGGGACTCATATGATGACTGCATCCAGAGTCTAACAGCCATGCATTAGAAGAACTTGTTGAACATGCCAAAGGAGTGTCTACAGATGTCATGACCACCAATGATAAGGATGATTCCGAATCTTCACACTCGGCTATATTTGAATCAACAACAGTTTTGCCCTTGACTTTTAGCTTTGGGCAATCTTTCTTCCAGTGACCTTTCTCATGACAAAAGGCACACTCATCTTTTTCAAGTCTGGCTCTCGAACCGGATCTATTTTTTCTTTCCCCCCTTTCTTTCGACTTTGTGAACGGCCTTCAATCACCAAAGCTTGTGCTTCACTTGTCCTCTCCTTTTCTTTCTTTCGCAGTTCATGGCTATATAGATCAGCGCATACTTCACTGAGAGTCACCTCCTTATTCCTGTGGAGTAGAGTCGTTGTAAGAAACTCAAACTCGTCAGGGAGAGATGCCAACAACAATATTGCCAAATCTTCGTCTCCAAAGACCACATCCAAATTAAACAGATCAGCCACCAACTGATTAAAATTTGTGATGTGTTCATTCATCGTGGTACCGGAAACATAATTGAAGCGAAACAGTCTCTTCTTCATGAAGAGTTTGTTCTGATTATTTTTCTTTAAAAATTTCTCCTCCAATGCCTTCCATAATTTGTTTGCCGAAGTTTCTTTCGAGAAAGCATATTTTTGCTCTCTAAAAGACAAGAACGAATTGTACCACATGCCAGACGATTGATGGTTCTCCATTCACTCTCCTCCATATTTTTGGGTTTCTCCTCTTCAATAGCGACATCTAGACCTTGCTGAAAGAGAGCGTCTAGAAGTTCACTTTGCCACATGCCTAAATGACCGGTACCGTCGAAAATCTCCACTGCAAATCTTGCATTTGTTATAGTGTTCCTCACTGAAGTGGAAGAGGATGACGCTGCAGCAATACCAGGTGTGGTATTTTTCTTTTCGTCCGCCATTTCTGCTACAAATATTATTTAATAGCTCCAAATACAAAATTACAAAAAAGCCAAGAAGAGTTAAATAAAACCACAAATAAATTAAACCACAATCCAAAGAGGGTCAAATTACACCGCAATCTCGGATGGGTCAAATTAAACCACAATCCAAGGAGGGTTAAATTATGCCGCAATCCTGGATGGGTCAAATTAAATTACAACTACTAAGCATACACTGATATAAGAAAATTACAATGCATACTTAAATAACCTGGCTCTGATACCAATTGTTGTGGAAAAATTAGATTCCACCAAATTAAATAGCCAAATAAAAATTTAGTTACCGCGGAAGCAAGCTATTAAATAAAATAGAGAACACCAAAAATTTAACGAGGTTCGGCCAAAATTATTGCTTACGTCCTCGGATACTACCAAATATATTTCATTGAAGAAATATTACAAAGAGAGAGAAGAGAAAGCTTGTTAATGCACTGCAGGTAGGACAAGCTTTTGGGACGAGTTAAACTGATGAAACTAAGTTCCTATTTATAAGTAAATTTCCCTTGCTCATTTTCATAATTTCCCGATGTGGGAATTGATGTTTGCAAATGTATTGGGCTTTTTGAGCCACAAAAGCCCACAGTAATTTCAAGTCGTGCTGGCAACATTTTTCTAAAAGATGTCAAGATCAAAACTGGGTAGATTAAGGACTCGCAATTTTGTTGAAGGAAAATTTACATTCAAACCATTGTCTACTCTTCAAAGCAAATGATTAAGTTATTGGAACTACCCTTTTATTTTACCTGAACTCGACACTCCTATTGCTGAGCTGGCAGGTTGAACCCAATACCTCTGTCACATTATGACGGAACTCTCTCCAAAGTTTGGACTTCTAACATAATAAGTGTACGGCAATAATACATCTCGAAAATTCTTTAATATATGCAAAGATTGTTTATTATCTCTCAATTATAAATAGAGGCGAATCACTAGGTAAAAGATCTTTACACTCATCTTTTAAGCTCATCTACTTGCAGACTACTCGAATACTGACTTAGACATCAAAATTTTTTTTACTGAAGTTCGATATTTTCTCTTATGAGCGACTGCTTTTCTGGGTTTGTGAATGACTAGTTGTTCAAAATAAGAACACATGAAACGATATTGATTAATTTAATTATTTATTTATTAGTCAAATAGCCGTACAAAAAAGAATTCAAAATATTATATGAGCCAATGACACTTTCATACAGTGGTAAAACTCTGCTACCTTGCTAGGGGAGTTGATTCAGTAAAAATTCCCATTGAACTAATGGGTTCATTCCTTGTTCCACCTTTTTGTGTTTCTAAGCATTCGTTCAATTCAGTCACTACTTGATGCATAGTTGGTCTACCGGCAGAAGTTGCAGATGTACAAGCCATTGCTATTTCTACAGCTTTCCACACTGAGTTAATATCATAGTCTCCACCTAAACTTGGATCAACTATATTTTTAATATCACCATTTGCAAGCCGATAATCGACCCATTGAGTTATGTGAACACTTCCCTGATTCTCCATTGCAATCACTGCCCTGCCTGTGATTACCCTTAAAAGAACAATCCCAAAGCTATACACATCACTTTTCTCTGTTAGCCAGTTTGTCACTGAATACCTGAAATTTAAAACTCAAATCATTGTTAATCCTATGTTAATTCTACTTTACTTAATCAATTAAATGTCTGTAGGTATTGAGATCAAATATCTGCTTTCTGATAAGCACCTAAGGATAAACCATTAGAAGGTGCTAGTTAGCTGTTTTAAAATTCACCATTTATCAACATTTTCAACATGGTTTTTTTCTGAATGGCAGCTCTAATCTCCATGTCAAACAGATTCTTAGTCATTTTCTTGGTTTTTATATTATATAAAGTAAAACTGTACTCACTCAGGGTCTAGATAGCCAGGGGTGCCGGCTACAACTGTTGAAACATGACTTCCACCTTCAACGGGGAAAGATCTGGAAAGTCCGAAATCAGAAAGTTTTGCTTGGAATTTGTCATTTAATAAGATGTTTGGAGTCTTCACATCTCTATGCACAATCGGTGGCTTGCTTCCATTGTGCAGATACTCCAATCCTACATTCAGCTCCCACATGTATATGTCAGTTCCCTCGAAGCCATAAATTATAACAAACAGTCAATTTTAGCTAACCTTTCGCTGCTTCAGCTACTATTTGAAGCCTCATATCCCACCTCAATACATTTCTGTTAGACCCTATGAATTATACAAAAGCTGTTAATTTTCCTGCAATGTTAGTTCATTAGCCTAAAACTATTTCTGTAATACAGACTCACCTGACAAAAGATTTTCTAAATCTCCATTAGCCATGTACTCATAGATAAGCCCCATGTAGGAGTCTTCATGGCAGAACCCAACAAGGGTTGTCAAGTTTCTGTGATGAACTCTCAAAAGGAGTTTGACCTCTGCCTGAAACTGTTTATAACCTTGGACTGATGTTGGAGAGAGCATTTTCACAGCTACCTCAGTGCCGTTGTCTAAATAGCCATGGTAAACTGTTCCAAATCCTCCCTTACCAAGAGCTTTCTCAAAGTTGTTGGTAATTTTCAGGACATCAGAATATGTCATATGTCGTCCTTGTATTTTCTGTTCCAGTGTCTCATTCTTATTTTCAGTTTTGCCTTCCTTTTCTCCAGCTAGTACAGCAATATATTATCAAACAAATATTCAGAAGCTGAAAGAAAATTTTGCATCACTATTTTCTAAATTAGGAGGTCATACCTTGTTGTTTTCTTCTTTTAAGACTGCAGAATAAGGTAGCCAATACTCCTAAAAAGACGAGCACACCTGCCACTGATGCTACCACTGGAACAACCACATTGTTTTTCTTCTTCTTCTCACATGAAGATGATGCACACAGATTCGGATTTCCACCAAGACTTCGAGTAATATAGTAAATTTTATCAATACAAGAGAGACTTGGAATTTTGATTTCAAAATTAAGAACTTCAATTTAATTGTTAAAAACTTAACGCTATAAGTGCACCTTAACACTAGCAAATTGTTCTTTGACTTTTCTATGAGTGAAGACGGAACTGGACCACTAAGTTTGTTTCCTGTCAAATTGCTGAAAAGAAATAAAAATAAGATAATTTGCCAAGTTATTACTCCTTTCAATGGAAACTTGTCCTTTTAGTTCTAGTTCTGAATAACTTACAGGACTTTCAAGAACGATAATTGAGAAAGAAAATCAGGAACTGAACCAGTCAAATTATTGTTTGATAAGTCCCTGAGATTGCAATTGAAAATTGTCAGAGAATTTTGTTTTTGGCACATTGATAAATTGAGAACAAACGATTTTATTTTAAACTTACAGTGATTGTAACAATTTAAGATTGGATAAAGAAGTAGGTATTTCACCAGTCAATCCACTTGAGGACAGGTTCCTAGTTTGAACATTTAGTATTGTTATTACTGAGAGTTCATATTAACAAGAACTTTCATAACTTTTTTAGCATAAACTTACAAGGATGTGATCCTAGGTATATCCGTGCCATTGTAGCTGCAATTGAGACCGTCCCACGAGTAAGCTTGAGGGGCACATGGATCTCCTTGCCAATTTCTTTTTATTCCATACATTGACTTGATATTCATTATTGCCTCAACTGAGTGGTAACAGTAAAAAATTACATTACTGTATAATTAGAAATTAAACTGACAAGAAAATACAAAGTATGGAAAGAACATTATTACCATCTTCTTGGTTTGATTGGGGTTGTGAGAGTTGAAGGACGGAATAAATCTCAATTGCATTAAGAAGAGGGGGAAGTGTTGACCGTTCAGTCTTGTAGATGGAGAACTCATATTGCTTTTCACTTAGTTCCTTTGTAGAATATACAGTAAAGGTATACAAGTAATCAGGAACTACAGGTCCATACAAGAACTCTCCATTCAAAGAAATGTTAAATTCCCGGGACTGGTTGGCTTGGGGCGGAACAATTTCAGCAAAATGCATATACAAAAAAAATTTAAGAGAGGGATCTTCAAAGGTTAGAGAGAAAAGCATTGGATCACTGGCATTTGCTGGGGTGGCAGCAGTTCTCATAACAACTGAAGGAGGCCGATAAGAGTTCTGAGCTTGCAAATCAATAGTTTGATTAGTATTTATCTCTGCCGACTTTAAGAAATGATAAGGAGCCCAAATTCTGTCATAAATGTCATCTGGATACCTGAAGGACATTTTCTAATAATTAAGCAAAAAACTATATATTGCCCCGTTTTATAGAAATTAAACAGTTTCAGTTTTAAAATTCCTAACCTGACAGTCTGATCTGTTGTTGAACCAACATCAAATCGTACGAAACGAACTAATGATCCTGATTCAGTATTATATGAAGCATTCCACAGAGGCCTTAGTTCCAGTGTTGATATAAAAGGAGTCCCAGAGCCAGTGTTCACCAGGCAGACATACAAGGAGTTCATAGTCGTCACATGTATGATTTCCCTAGTAATTATCATGGTTGAATTAATTGTGTCGACCACATCCCACTTGTTAGTTCCTAAATGAATGTCAAATTGCGGTGCTTTGTTTTGACCATCGTAATCTCCATACATGAAAGTAGCTCTGATCAAATATTTAGTGCTCTTTTTCAGTCCAATTTTATAGCAATTTCTATCTCCTTGAGGAAAGCTTCTAACATTTTGCAGCTGCTGGCTTATCTTATATGTAGTGTATTTTGCTGCTATACTTTTACTTAAGCCAGTTTCAGTGAATGCAGTATCAGAAACGTAATTTAGGCTTGTTTCCTTATCTGTAGTGGTATCATTATTTGGTAGTCCACAATCTATGTTGATGAAACCTGAAATTGAGTAATTAAATATTAGTATTGACAAATATATTATTTTTTTTATTCATTGACTTCTTACTGGGGTCTGAACTTGCATCTCTATAATCTTGGAGACGGTTCTAATATCACTAAACAAAAACTTATTGGAAATTAATGGTTCATGCATATGTTATACCTGATAGATCCTGACCTTGAACCAGAGCTGTAAGAGCAACCATGCTAAGCAATAGTATGAGGAAATATTGTAACTTTCCTACAAAAATAAAGCAACATAATAGATTAAAGATATATATATATATATTTCATTACAGTGTCATGGAGATTTCATGTTTGAAAAAAAATATGGCTAATATCATGGCAATGAGGTGAAAAGAGCTTGATTTGCTATACTAATATAACAGATTGAAAAATAAATACATCAGTAATTAGCAAACTTCTTAATTATTTGCAAAACATCAGTAAAGATAAATACAAAAAAGAACATATCGTAAATATAAGCAAATATAAATAAAAATGAAAACAATAAATGATAGTCTCTCCAATGAATTAAAAGGGAAAAAAATGACATTGCAAGACCAATATAATCTTGAAGAATAATAAGCATATAGTTACTTGCCAGAAATGCCATTGGCTTGATTGGCTGAAGCAGCTGCTAATTTTGATAGGAAAAGCAACCACAATTTTATAACCAAAATCATTGTTCTGCTTTCATTAAATTAGCTTTGTTTTAGATCCAGCAGCTATTAATATAGAGTTTATAAAACAAGATTAATGAAGTTCTTAATGCTAAAAGTCCACACGTTAGATATGTAATATATATATATATATAGAAAATAATTCTTCTATGCTTCGTAAATTTTGAAAATTATTGATTTTTTTTTTGATATTTCACAAGCAACTATCAATAAATTTAATTTTATTTATATCCAATGACTTAAAGTCTAAATAATGAAAAAAAATACTAATTGACTTCTTCATTTTGCACTTTCCCTAGCTCTTCTTCTGTCCCTCTAATTGATTTTTTTTTTTAAATTTTTCCAGAGTTTTCCCCCCTAATTGTTATTCCTCCTTTCAGTCCCTTTCGGCTTGGGCATTTTTACTGAGTCTGATCAGTACTTAATATTATTTTTTACTTTCTTGTACCTCCCAATATTTGACAATTCATCTTTATTAAGAAAGGAATTGTGCTCTTTTTCTTACCCAAAAATAAATAAATAAATAAAGGAATTGAAGAATTACTCTTTCACGATTTTTATTAAATTCACAAAAAGTTGACATAGCCTTACTTGACCAATTAATAATTACTTATTATTTTTTTTAAAGATTGATCTTTTCAAGATTTTGACATAGTATTGATGATAGGGATGTTTGAAAAAGAGTTGATGGATGTTTTAAAAAAAAAGTACCTCAAGTTTTGGAATTGGATGCTACCAAAAAATAGATAATGAGCTATGGTTTTTTTGCAGGGATTAATAAAAATCTTAGCTATATTTTTATTATTGAGACATATTTACAATTGCCGCATAATAAGTTTGTTTAACTATGGTTTAAAATATTCAGCGGTGGTTTCTATTGCAATTTATAAATAAAAAAATTTTAAATAGATCATATTCGTATGACTTCATTTATGGCCTAAATCAATCATAAATTATAATTTAAAAAAATTAATTTAAATTATTTTTTTAAAAAATTATAATTTATAATTTATCTGATCCATAAATAAAAATATGGACCAAGTCCATATAAAATTTTTTCTTTATAAATATAATTTAGTGACATTAATTTATTAGCTAGCATCACTTGTATACGTGGACTTAGCCTATATTTGAATGAGAGTAAATTTAGAAAAAAATTAAATTTGCATTAAATTTACTCTCTTTTGCTCCTCTTTATCATATTATTTTTTATACCAAATAAGAGAAAGTAAAGGAAATTGAATTTACTTTCTCCCCATTTATCTCCATTTACTTCCAACCAAACATAGGCTAAGTATTTACTCGAAACGACGTCATATTTATGTAATTAATTATTTGTTATTTGCTCCCTACTCTTGCACTAAGCCTTTCTCTCATCAATCTCTCCCTCACACGAGCTCTCTCTCTCTCTTGCTGGCGAACGGCGCTGCTATCACCGAAGGAAGCTTTGGCGCCCTGCTATGTGGAAAGATAAATTAGAACGAGGTTGTTTTGGGTTCATCTTTCTCCAATATGAGATTCAGGGAGATTTTTATTCGTTTTATTAGTTTGTGTTTATTATTTCTTCTGGATCTTGAATAAATTGCCGTTTTCTTCTTATTTTATGTGTTTAGGGTATATGATTTTGTGATTGTTCAATAGATAAGATGGAACAGAATCTGTGACATTTCCAGAGTGTTCTACAGTTAAATTCTAAGGACATTTAAACAAACAAAACCAACCTTGCTCCGGAAATTATTTAGATTCTTGTTGTAGTATTTGTGCAAAATTTAGTAATTAGGTATTTTCTTGTACCAGTTTGTAGAAATTAAATAGAATATGAGGTTCAGGGCCACTTGAAGAGATGGAAAATAGACCATTTTCAGCGTCAAGTTTGGTTGGGAATTCGTTGTCTTTAGCTGTTAGGCAGGAAACATATCAGGTCCTTAAGAGAATCCATATAATCAGCACCAATTAACTTGGAATTAAGACTTTGTTGAGTTGGGTGAGTCAAGTTTATAATTTTTAAAAAACTATGAATCAAACAGTGGGAATAATAAAGTTCCAGGGGGAAAAAGTCATATAATTGCAGAACACGCATGTAAAAATAAAAGGCAAAGATCCATCACCATTAATATCAATATTATTGAATTTTGGAATTAATTTTATAAGTCTTACATTTCGAACTAAAGGGCAGAAACAATAATTAAATATTACGTGCGAACAGGCAAAACTATTTTGATTGATCAATTAAGAGCCTGTTTGCTGTCGAGATGAAAATCTGCTTTCTGATAAACACCCAAGGCAAACAGTTTGAGGGTGCTAGTTAGCTGTTTTAAAACTTTTATGACAAGGACATGCCAAATTCACCATTTATTAACATTTTCAACATGGTTTTTTTCTGAATAGCAACTCTAATCTCAATGTCAAACAGATCCTTGGTTTTGACATTAAAGTGAAACCGTACTCACTCAGGGTATAGATAGCCAGGGGTGCCCGCTACAACTGTTAAAACGTGAGTGCCACCTTCAACTGGGAAAGATCTGGAAAGTCCGAAATCAGCAAGTTTTGCTTGGAATTTGTTATTTAATAAGACGTTTGCAGTCTTCACATGCCTATGCACAATTGGTGGCTTGCTTCCACTGTGCAGATAGTCCAATCCTACATTCATTTCCCACACATATATATCAGTTCCCCCACATCATAGGTTATAATAAATAGTCAATGCTAGCTAACCTTTTGCTTCTTCGACTACTATTTGAAGCCTCATATCCCACCTCAGTACATTTCTGTTAGAACCTGTGAATACAAAAGCTGTTAATTTTCCTGCAATGTTAGCTTTGATAATACATTAGCCTAAAACTATTTCTAATATAGACTCACCTGACAAAAGATTTTCTAAATCTATAAATTTAAGAGGGATCTTCCAAGTCTATAGAGATAAGCATTGGATCATCCGCATTTGCAGGGGTAGCAGCAGTATTCATAACAACTGAAGGAGGCCGTTTGATTAGTAGTTATCTCTGTCCACTGAAGAAATGATGAGGATACCAAATGCTGTCATAAACATCATCCGTATACCTGAAGGACATTTTTCAATAATTAAGCATGAAACTATATGGACCTGTTTTATAGAAATTAAACAGTTTCAGTTTTAAAATTACCAACCCGACAGTCTGATTTGTTGTTGAACCAACATCAAATTGAATGAAACAAACTAATGATCCTGATTCAGTATGTTATGAAGCATTCCTCATAGGCCTTAGTTCCTGTGTTGATATAAAAGGAGTCCCAGAGCCAGTGTTCACCAAGCAGACATACAAGTAGTTCATAGTCATCAGATATACGATTTCCTTAGTAATTATCTTTATTGAATTAATTGTTTCGGCTGTATCCCACTTGCTAGTTCCTAAATGAATATCAAATTGCGGTGCTTTGTTTTGACCATCATATTTTCCGTACATGAAAATAGCTCTGATCAAATATTTAATACTCTTTTTCACTCCAATTTTATAGCAATTTCTATCACCTTCAGGAAAGCTTCTAACATTCTGCAGCTGCTGGCTTATCTTATATGTAGTATATTTTGCTGCTATACTTTTACTTACGCCAGTTTCAGTGAATGCAGTATCAGAAACACAATTTAGGCTTGTTTCCTTATCAGTATAGGTATCATTAGTTGGTAGCCCACAATCTATATTTATGAACTCTGAAATTGAGTAATTAAATATTAGTATTGATATATATTGTTTTTTATTAATTAACTTCTTACTGGGGTCTGAACTTGCATATTTATAATCTTGGAAACGGTTCCAATATCATAAACATAAACTTACTGGCAATTAGTATTGGTATTCAAAGATTGATGTATACGTTTTACCTGATTGATCCTGACCTTGAACTAGAGCTTTTGGCGTAACCATGCTAAGTAATAGTAAGAGGAAATATTGTAACTTTTAACTTCCCTACGAGAACAAAACAACATAATAGATTATGTGTGTATATATATATATTTCATTACAGTGTAATGGAGAAATAATGTTTCAAAAAATGTGGTCAATGTTGTGGCAAAGAGGCGAAGAGAGCTTGTTTTCCTGTAGTTATATAACAGATTATTGAAAAATAAAAATAACTTTATTTAATTTGCAAACTTCTTAATTATTTGTAAATAATCTGTAAAGATAAATAAAAAAAGAATATATTGTAAATATGAACAATAAAATGAAAATAATAAATGATTTGTCTCTCCAATGAATTAACAGGCAAAAAAATGGCATTGTAAGACCAATCTTGAAGAATAATGAGCATATAGTTGCTCACCAGGAATGCCATTGGCTTGATTGGCTGATCCAGCTTATAATTTTGATAGAAAAAGTAACCAAAATTTTGTAACCAAAATCATTGTTGCACTTTAACTATATAGCTCTTTTTCCAAAAAAAAAAAGATTATTAACTATAGCTTTGTTTCAGATCCTTCAACTGTATCAGTATAGATTTTATATCAAGATTTAAGAGTTTAGAGTTAAAAGTCCACACGTTAGATATGTAATATATAACACAAGAAGTCTTCCATGCTTCGGAAATTCTGAAAATTATTGATTTTCTTGATATTTCACAAGCAACTGTCAATAAATTTAATTTAATTTATATCAAATGACTTAATAAAAGTAGGTGAAATGCTTGAGTCAGACATGCAAGTTGGTTCCTCTTTTCTCTTTGACCATCAAATAAAACTAATTATACGAAAATGAGTAATTTATTCGAATTTGCATGTTGAAATAGACTAAGAGAGCGATGGATAGAGATTGCAAGTTTAAATATCAATTTAATAAGTCTAAATAATGAAAAAAAATACTAACTAAACAACCCAATAACTATATATGCAAATCGCAAATATATTATCAATTGTTAATAGACTTCTTCTTTACCTTTGACTGAATTTTTTCCCCTGAATTGTTTTTCCTCTTTACAATCCCTTTCGGCTTGGGCATTTTACTGAGTCTCAACAAGTATTTGTTACTATTATTATTTTTCACTTTCTTATGCCTCCAATGTTTGACAACCAATATTTATTAATAAAGAGATTGAAGAATTACTTTTTCGCAATTTTTATTAAATTCACAGAAATTTGATGTAGCTTTTATCATTTAATTGATCAGTTAATTAATTATTTAATTTTTTTTAAAAAAAATCAATCTTTTAATGATTTTTTACTTAAAAGGGTATGTTGATGATATATGGATCTTTAAAAGAGGCGATGAATCTTTCTTTTGATTAGGCTTGAGAGCTTAGAACAACTTATTGGACCAATAAGACGACCAAAAGGCATTAAAGTATTATGCCTAAATCTGGTAAGGCCTCTCCAGTGTACTCATTCTTTGGATTTCTTAAGGAAAAGGAAGAGAAGTTATAGAATGAAACTAATAATAGTGGGCTTGATTTTATATTCTGGACTCAAAGATGAGAGCTTGATTTATTTCTCATTAAAAGCCCCCTGCTCCACTAAGATGGGACTAAGGTTAGTTGCAGGGATAGTAAAGAATTCTGAATCAAAGATAACTCGACTGAGGAAGATGTTGCTTTAAGGATGTTCAAACATTAAGGTTATTGCAGTTATTGATATTGAGCTCCAATTGCTTTTTTTGAAATACACACAGTTGCAATATTACTGTAAGTGGCGGATCCATATTATGCTGACTTTTTTTTTCATTTCAAAAATATTTATATGTAAATTTTTTTTCCACTAAAAATGATATTTTATCCAAAATTTTTTTATTAATATTAATTAGTAGTACATATATTTTATATATTGAGTCCAAAGCTAAATATAAATTGAATTTTACTAAATAAATATAAATTAGATTTTGATTTCAGTAATAAAAATCTCAGTTCATTATAATATTTTTATCAAATAATTATTAAAAGCATAACCAAATAATCATTTTCTTGAATTTATTTTATCATAAAATCTCATGTGAATCACCACATCCCACATTCTTCTCTTCCTCTCCTCTCTTACATTTTCCACTTTACCAAAAGCAATCTAAATTTTGCCAAAAATAAATCTTTTATCTTTTAACCTTGTAGAAAAAATGAAAGCTCCAAGTCTCCGAATTTAAGATGTTTATCATTGTCAATCTTCAATTAAGGTTAGTATTAATTTTTTGTTGTTACTTTTTTTTTTTTAGTTTTTATTTTAGTTAGATTTTCTAAACACGCCTTATAAATTATTAGTTAGGAATTTTTATTTTAATTTTATATTATTGGCTTTTATGTTAACTCCGCCTGCGAGTATCGTAGCCGGTCCCAAGCCCGGATAAAGGAGGAGGGTTGCTGTAGGTTGGCGGCCAGTGTAAAAATTTTGCCAAACTTTTTATGAATCCTCAAAGCTATCATTATACCGTTGGGACTTGCTCACCTAGGCATGCGCTATATCGGCACCCGGGTGTAGTGTTAAATGAGCAAGGGGTTCCATCACATCGACGCCTGGGTGTGGTGGAGTATGAGCAAATGTTCCCATGCCATGGACGGGTATGGGTAAAGAAGTTAGTCCCGCCATATCAGCGCCCGGATGTGGTGTCAGACAGGAAAGGGCTACCGCATTATGGACGAATGCGGCTAAAGAAGCAAGTCCAAGGGAGCCGATTAAGATTAGGTAGTTGGAATATTGGCACTCTGACTGGGAAGTCTATAGAGCTTGTGGATACTTTGAAAAGAAGGAAGGTTAGTATTGCTTGTTTGCAGGAAACCAGGTGGAAGGGAAATAAAGCAAAAGAGATTGGTAACTCAGGATATAAGCTGTGGTATTGTGGCTTGGATAACAATAGGAATGGTGTGGGCATTATTATTGAGCCTACGCTTAAAGACAAGGTGGTGGAAGTGAAGAGAAAGGGAGACAGGATTATCTCTTTGAGGCTTGTTTTGGGAGATGACACTATTAATGTTATTAGTGCTTATGCTCCCCAAGTAGGTTTGGACGGAGCATCCAAGGTTCAGTTCTGGGAAGATATGGATGATATCATGCAAGGTATTCCGGATAATCAGCAAATTTTCATTAGTGGGGACCTTAACGGACATGTTGGTAAGGACAGTAATGGTTATGATAGGGTCCATAGGGGTTATGGTTTTGGCAACAGGAATGAGGAGGGAAAGAGCATTTTGGATTTTGCGGTGGCTTATGATCTAGTGCTGGCAAATACCTGCTTTGAAAAGAGAGGGTCACACTTGATTACCTTTAAGAGTGGACGAACCCAAAGTCAAATAGACTTCATACTTACCCGAAGACGGGATAAAAGTAAGTGTAAGGATTGCAAGGTCATTCCGGGTGAAGCATTGACGGCGCAACATCGTATTGTGGTTTTAGATGTTAAGAATAAAAGTAGCTGGAGGAATGATAAGAAAGTATTGGAACCAAGGATAAGATGGTAGAAATTGAAAGACCTAGCTCAAGGTACCTTTAAGGAGGAGTTACTAAAGGAAGACATTTGGAATCTTGAGGCTAGTGCAGAGGACTTGTGGACAAAAATGGAAGGTGGCATTAAGAAAGCAGGTAGTAAATTGCTTGGGATCTCTAAAGGGGCAGGGCCTCGACCGCACGATGTATGGTGGTGGGATGAAGAGGTTCAAAAGGCTATTAAGGCTAAGAGGGAATGGTATAAAAAGTTACCGAATGCGGTTAATAGTAAGGCCTTTGAGGAATATAAGAGGGCTAAGAAAGAGGCAAAGAAGGCTGTTAGTGTAGCTCGTGGCAGAGCCTTAGAAGGGATTTATTAAAAGTTAGGTACTAAAGAGGGAGAAATGGGCATTTATAAGATTGCAAGGATGAGAGAAAGGAAAAGCAGAGATTTAAGCCAAGTCAAATGTATAAAGGACGAAAATCAACGGGTGTTGACAGGAGATGTTGAGATTAAGGAGAGGTGGAAGGCTTATTTTGAGCAGTTATTCAACCCTGAACATGAACAAGATTTTCAAGGTCTTCATGCAACAAATGGTTATATCAGCTGGTCTAGGAGGATCTTGCATAGTGAAGTAAGAGAAGCCTTGAAATATATGAAAGTTGGTAAAGCTTGTGGCCCGGATGGTATTCCTATAGAGGTTTGGAAAAACCTTGGAGAGGTAGGAGTTGTCTGGTTAACTAAACTCTTTAATGCTATTGTGAAAGGACGTAAGATGCCGAATGCCTGGAGGAAGAGTATCCTGGTACCCATATATAAAAATAAGGGAGACATTCAATGTTGTACAAATTATCGGGGTGTTAAACTTATGAGTCATACTATGAAATTATGGGAAAGGATTATTGAACACAGATTGAGGAAGCTTACAAGAGTTTCGGAGAATCAGTTTGGGTTTATGCCAGGGAGATTTACCATTGAGGCTATTTCTCTTCTAAGAAGACTAATGGAATTGTATCAAGAGAAGAAGAAAGATCTCCACATGGTATTTATTAACTTGGAGAAAGCCTATGATAGAGTACCAAGAGAAGTGTTATGGTGGGTTTTGAAGAGGAAAGGAGTCAGCAGCAAATATATCAACATCATCAAGGACATGTATGAGAATGCATCCACTAGTGTGAAAACACCTGGTGGAGACACTGAAGCTTTCCCCATTACTACCGGATTGCATCAAGGTTCGGCCATGAGTCCATATTTATTTACCCTGGTTATGGACGAGCTAACCAGAAGCATACAAGATGATGTTCCTTGGTGTATGTTGTTTGCTGATGACATTATTTTAATTGATGAGACTAGTGCTGGTGTAAATCGTAAGTTGAAAGTGTGGAGAAAAACCCTCGAGGACAAGGGTTTTAAGTTAAGTAGGAGTAAAACGGAATATATGCACTGTGAGTTCAGTCTAAGGAAGAAGCAAGAACATGAAGTTAAGTTGGATGGAGTTTTGGTTCCTAAAACCAAGCAGTTCAAATATTTGGGTTCGGTGTTCCAGAATGATGGCCGTATAGATGAAGATGTGGCTCACAGAATACAGGTAGGGTGGTTGAAGTGGAAGGGTGCGACTGGGGTTCTATGTGATAAGAAAATACCTCTGAAAGTGAAAGGTAAATTCTATAGGACGGTTGTTAGACCTGCGATGCTCTATGGTAGTGAGTGTTGGGCACCAACGGGATGACATTTGCATAAGATGAGTGTGGCAGAAATGAGGATGCTAAGATGGATGTGTGAACATACCAGACTGGACAAAATTAAGAATGTTCATATTGGACAAAAAATCCAAGTAGCAGATGTCGGAGATAAGGTGAGAGAAGGAAGACTTAGATGGTATGGGCATGTTTTAAGAAGACCTCCTAATGCTGCGGTTCGTAAGTGTGAGAATTTGTTGATTGAGGGGGCTAGAGGTCCTGGAAGACCCAGAACTGTGTGGAATGAGGTGATAGCAAGAGACTTACGTGCCTTAGATCTTGATGCGGATTTGATTAATGACAGACTTGAATGGAGACGTAAAATCCGTGTCTTGGAAGGGGCCTAAGGCTGGAGTATCTTTTTTGGTGTCTTTTGAGCTTATTTTGTTGAGGATCCATACAGCCGACCCCAACTTGTTTGGGACTAAGGCTTAGTTGTTGTTGTTGTTGTTGTTGTATTATTGGCTTTTATGTTGATGTTGCCTAACTTTATGCCTTTATGATTTTTATTTCTCAATTTTTCATTTTATTAGTTAATTTAGTATTATTCAAAAAGTCAATATATGGTAATTTTTTTATTTTATTAGTTAATTCATAAATTTTGAAATAATAATGTAATTTATATTTTTTTCTTATTTTAATTAGTATGCTTTAATTTAATATAATTATGGATAAATTTTTCGAAATGGTTAGTGATATAAGATATATAATTTTACTGAAAAACTGATAAGATGTATGAAGTTACCTTCACCCTGATTATTGTTATGCATGTTCTCAATATCTCTCAAGATCCATCGCAGATGAAGATATAGTTGATGGGGGTCGGTCATGGTGACTAATCTATTTTCATTTTTACAGTTGGAAGTCAATTTTCGGTGCAAGTAAAAGGAGAGGTATATAAACTTACTTGGTAAAATGTAATTTGGAATTTTTTTTTAATGCAAAATAAATTCTCACTAATCAACTTAAGCTGAGAACAACTTATTGGACTTATAATACGGCCAATTAAGCATTAAAATATTATGCCTAAATTTGGTGACGCCTCTCCAGTGTACTCATTCTTTGGATTTCTCAAGAAAAAGGAAGAGAAGTTATATAATAAAACTAATAATAGTGGGCTTGATGTTGTTTTCGGGACTCAAAGATGAGAGCTAGATTTATTTCTCATTAAAAGCCTCCCTACTCCACTAAGATGGGACTAAGGTTAGTTGCAGGGATGGTAAAGAATTCTGAATCAAAGATAACTCGACTTAGGAAGATATTGGCATTCAACAGAATATATAGGGCCAGCTTGGGTTGCTTTCAAGGATGTTCAAACATTAAGGTGAATCCAGTTATTGATTTTGAGTTTCAACTGCCTTTTTTGAAATGCACCCGGCTGCAATATTATTGTTGGTGGCGGACCCGCATTAGGGGTACTAGAGGCACTTGTCCCACAGACTTTTTTATATTTTAAAAATATTTATATGTAATTTTCTTTCCCCCTAAAAAAGATATTTTGTACAAAAAAAAAGTTTAATAATATTAATTAGCAGTGCATATATTTTATATATTAATAGTGCGTTTCGCAAATTAAGAAAAATTTTGATTACGGAAATTATATTTTATAGAAATATATTACAAGAATTGTATTTTACTAAAAAAAATTATATTATTGTATTTGGAAGATACAACAAAATATTAGAAAAATAGATTAGAAAAAAAATTAACTTATTTTGTTACAATCTAATTTTACATAAAAAGTTTAAGTAATACTTAAATTACTCTTATAATATTTCTTTCTTGTTTTATCATATTTTAAATTAAGGGTGTGATTATCTTTTGACATGTAGACTCTTCAATTCACTTTTTTGGTGAAATATTTTTTCTACTCTCCTAAATAAAATATTTTACTAATTGGTTAGTAAAGTTTAGTGGGGCCGTCATTTTATTTTATATAGATCATTTGCAAATAAACATGATATTTTTGGTCAAACAAAATTATTTAGTCAACTTTTTCTGGGATTTTTATACAACTAAATACACTATAAATCAAATGCTAAATATAAAATCTCAATCCATTACAGTATTTTTACCAAATAATTATTAAAAGTCTAACTAAATAATTATTTTCTTTAATATATTTTATCATAAAATCTCATGTGAGTCATCATGTATCTCACATCTTCCTTTTTCTCTCATCTCTTATATTTTCCACTTTATCAAAAGCAACCCAAATTTTGATAAAAGCAAATCTTTTTATCTTTCAACCACTATAGAAAAAGTGAAAGCTCAAACCCTTCAAATTCAAGTTGTTATTATTGTGGACCTTCAATTAAAGTTAGCATTAATTTTTTATTGTTATTTTTTTAGGATTTATTTTAGTTAGATTTTCTGAATATATCTTATAAATTATTAGTTAAGATTTTTATTTTATATTAATAGCTTTTATGTTGATGTAGCCTAAATTTATGCTTTATGATATTTATTTCTCAATTTTTCATTTTATTAGTTAATTTAGTATTGTCCAAAAAATTAATATATATATTGTAAATAAAAGAATAAAGAAGATAGATAGAGAATGAGAAATTAGAGAAATCTCTTTATTATGAATTATATCTAATACACCACCTATAATATGATATATATATAGTGGTGTAAATATACTTTTGATAAGAATAAAAGACTATAAAGTTAATCTTAATTTGGATTGGATAAAATTAATCACAATCCTGATATGATAAGATTAATCCAATTAAGTAGTCATCAATATATTTCTTAACACTTTCCTTGGATGACTACCCCTATGAATAGGTTTTTTTAAAATCTTACTAAAAAAAACTCAGTGGGATAAAAACTTAGCGAAGGAAAAAGAGTACAATATTCATAGGTAACTTTCTCCCGCAAATATATCTAGCTAAGATATTTTAAGTGTACGCATTCCAACATTGTATACATATTTTTTGAAGACTAATATCGGTAGTGTCTTTATGAACAAGTCTGCTAGATTGTCACTTAAACGAACTTTATAAATATTGACTTTTTTCCTACTTCAAGAGTTCATGAGTGTAAAAGAATTTTGGTAATCTATGTTTGATCATATTACTTTTTATGCAGCATCCCTTAATTTGTGCAATATAGTTACATTATATTCATGCAATATTGTCGGTTTGTCGTCTTCTATAGGTGATCTGTAAGCTTTTCCAATATGTTTGATTATAGTTCTATATCATATACATTTACAACTTGCTTCATGAATGGCTAATGTGTCTGAATAATTTGGTGAAGTAACATTGATTATTTGCTTCACATATCACTATGAAATAACAATATTATTATATGTGAAGGTATAACCTATATGAGATGCGCCATGTAGATAGCATAGAGTATGTTTCACTCCATTCTAATATCTTCTAGTTGGTGTAGAACTAAACCTTGCAAACAAATTAACTGCAAAAATAATATATGATCTTATATTGTTAGCAAGATATAAAATTATCCTTATTACACTGAGATATGATACTTCAGGATCAAAAATCTTTTTATTATGTTATCGTGGGCGAAAATGATCTCTTTTTGCATTAAGAGAATAAATAACTATTTGAGTGCTTAATGGATAAGGTTTATCCATACAAAATTATTTTAAGATGACATTTGATGGATAAAAGTTTCATTTGACAGATACTCAACTTGAAATTCAATACAAAATTTAATTTTTACAAGATCATTCATTTCAAATTTCTTTCTTAAATAAGCTGCAGTAATTGAGATCTCTTCTGGAGTTTTCGCTATATTAAAATCGTTAACATAAACTGCAACTATGATAAATTTTATATTTATCTTCCAGATAAAAATACGTGGGCAAATAAAATTATTTTTATATCCATTTTTTTCTAAGTATTCAAATAGGCAATTATACCACATTCGCCTAGCTTATATCATAATCTTTGAACTCAATATAGTTTATTTGTCAAGATATTATATACTTCAGGTATCTTGATGCTTCATGTATTTTGAATCCTTTAGAAATTTTCATATATATGTCATTATCTAATGAACTATATAAGTAAACTGTCATAATGTCCATCAAATATATGCCAAACCTTTCAAAGGCTACCAATCTAATAAAATATCTAAAGATAACATCCATGATAGAAAAATATATCTCATCATAATCTATATAAGTTTTTTTGTGAGAATTATTATGCCACAAGTTGTACCTTGTACTTTATAATTTTATTTAACTCATTTCTCTCAAGAGGCATATGAGTAAATTATTATAATATATTTCTTAAAAATATAATAATTTTTTTTATTAGTTAATATCTTATATTTTTTCTTATTTTAATTAGTATGTTTTAATTTAATATAATTATAGACAAATTTCTCAAATAGTTGTGATACAAAATATATAATTTTAATGAAAAATTGATAAGATATATAAAATTACTTTATCTAAATAATTTTTTTAAAAAAATATATTCGATTAATGATTGACCAATCGAATTGGTTAATCATTAATCAAACAGAAAATTGAATTTATATAAATTTTTTGGCCGCACCAACTAACTTATTCTAAATTTAATTAATCACATTGATTTTTTATTTTTTAGTTGGTTAACTTAATTTTACCTCCTCTACTCAATATCTCGCGAGTGCCACCGCAGAAGAAGATATAGTTGATGGTGGTCGGTCAAGGTGATTAAGCTATTTTCATTTTACAGATAGAAGTCGATTTTCGGTGCAAATAAAAACAGAGGCATATGAGCTTACTTGGTAAAATGTAATTTGGAATTTTGACAACTAATTAATTTATAACATAATATTCTTCTAATTCCAAAAAAATAATATTCTTCTTAGAATATCAAATGACATTGGTATAAATTAGAAAAATAAAATGCACCGCATGATACACTAAAGAAATTATATAATATGTTGATTTTTTTAAAAATGTTTTATAAATTTTAAAAATTTCAAAAACATTACTTTTTTTTAAAAAAATTCAACTAAAAATACGTGCACGAATATAAATAAATAAAATAAATATTTTTAAAAATATTTTTATATAATTTCCAAAATTTTACCTAAATGCCTTAGGCCCAAATTGAATTTCATTTTCATTTTTGAGTGAGTTTCAAAATTGAATTCTGCAAACGACAGTACGAATAATTACATGCTGCAGTCGTTTTGTTAACCAGACCAAATTACAATTTCAGTTTCCTAAAGAGTCGAATAAAAATAAAATCAAAAGAAGAAGAAGAAACCAGATACTCCCTGTCGGGGATCCATAGTCCGGCCAACTATACCAAGCAAAAAATGGCAACACCTCCGGGAGCGAACTTCGAGGGAAATTCTCCGGCGACGCCGCCTCCTCCAGGAACAGACATGACCGGGATATGCTTCAGAGACCAGCTATGGCTGAACACTTACCCTTTAGATCGAAACCTAATATTCGATTATTTTGCCTTGTCTCCTTTCTATGACTGGACCTGTAATAACGAGCAGCTTCGATTGCAATCGATTCACCCCCTCGATCTCTCCCACCTCTCGTAAGTATGTTCTCTTTGTCGAATTAGGAATTTAGATATTTAATCGATTTTGAATCTTGTGCAAAATCAGAAATTTTTAGTTTGAAATTCTGAAATTTAGAGCTTTACAAAGGGCTTGTGATTGTGATATAAGCTCGATTGATTGGGCATTATTAGAAAATTCAAATGTCAAAATTTTGGCTTAGTTTTTTTAATCTTTTTGTGAAGGAAAATGACTGGAATTGAGTACATGCTTAGTGAAGTTATGGAGCCCAATCTTTTTGTTATTCGTAAGCAGAAGAGGGATAGTCCGGAAAAAGTCACACCTATGCTTACTTATTATATATTGGATGGATCAATATACCAAGCACCACAACTTTGCAATGTCTTTGCTGCTCGAATTGTAAGTTAAATATTTACTCAAGTAACATGATGGTATAGCACGTTGATTTTAAAAAAGCTGATGTCTTTGTTTTTATTGCATGATCCTAACCTATACTTGATTGACTGTAACCCTTTGGCAGGGACGGGCTTTATATTATATATCGAAAGCCTTTACTACAGCTGCCTTAAAGTTGGAAAAGATTGGATATGGTATTGAATTGATTTTTTCCCCTTGTATTTTTAGGTGAATATTTGTGCATTTGGGAGTGCAGGTCACTTGTTTGAAGATGCAGTGCTTCATTTTTGGTTTTTATATGTGACAGATGACACATTTTACTTCTTTCCGAATTTAATTTGATGTTTTAGTGCATTAATGGAGTGAACTAATTGCATTTTATGTGGTTTCTCACCAATTACTATCGGATAGAACAGCAGACTTTTGAATCTTCTGGAAGAAATTAGTTCTCAAGACTATGAATAATCTTTTGTTGTACCCCTGTAATATTTTTCGGATGATATTTCACATTTTCCATTTGAAACCTATATGCAGAATGGTTTGTTAATAATTAAAAGTGTGGAAGCCCCAAACAATTCTCAGGTTAGGGCATTATGGTTTTTGTTATTGTCATGTCATAGATTCCATTTCAGGGCCGGCTCATTTCCAATTTCCAAAAGCGGTATAGCCGCCCAATTTATGCCAAAACTTCAATTTCAATCAACTGCTACTGCTACTTCAGTTTATTTTTGTTATGAGTTGGAGTTGGTACACAGGAAGCTAGAGCCATAGAAACATTTTCCATTTACTTTGTTGTGGTGATTGGTAGTATAATATTTCACACACTGAATAATGCAGTGACCTGCATGTTTGATTTGTTCAAACTTCAAGGTTCTCCTCCAGGCACTTGATTACCCTTTTCCTTTTTGGGTTCCCTCGATACTGAAGAAGATACTAGTTAATTTTGATTATGAGCAATAACTAATGAGAATGTTTTTCTTGTCCTCAGCCCCATCTGATATTTATATGACCTCATTTGTGTCCTTTCCTTTTGACAGTGGCTACTTGAAACTTGTTGTTACTTGCTGATGTATGATCTTTTGTTCTAGTCTGATAATATTATGAAATGAATGAATTTGTTTCAGTTGTCTCTTGAACAATCTGCAGTATGGATGATTACCTCTGGAAATGTTATTTATCCACAGCTTTGAGGTCGAATATCATGGCTCATAAGATTTTAGCAACATATTTTTTCTTTCTTCAGTTGAGATGCATGAATTTAAGCATTTAAATGTGTTGTATCTTCTAAGCACAATTGCTGCATGACTTCACTCTATTTCTGTTGTTTGAATCTCTTGTGCCATAGTCCTTAATTTAAAAAAAAGGCCTTCTGATGCAGCTGATGAAGGTGAGGGTGTAACTTCTGAGGCAAAAGTTGGTAAGGAGTTGATAGACTTAAAGGAAGTAAAGCGAATAGATCATATTCTGGCGGCCTTGCAACGAAAGGTAACTTTCCACTCAGCTTAATTTCTTAACACAATTCAAGTATATAACAAGATGATATGCAAGTCTTATGAAGATTTTATGCTTATAACTATTATACTTGTATGTCATCCATTTTTTGCTTGTAACTTTCCCCCTTTCTTGCATTCCTTGGCCCTTGTCCCTACTCACTATGTGACAACAAGTTTGTAGTCATGCAGAGTTTTCAATGCTTGATATAACGATTGCTTTAATTTGAAGTGGTGGGATTAAAAAATCTCAGATCTATGAAGCTTTAAAGATATTGTCAAAAAACTGATTGGTGGATTTTTTTTTTTTTGAAATTTATTTAATGAAAGAATATATTGGATTTAGCCTTCGTTGACCATGAAATGCTACAACTTAAAACACACCATAAATGTTAAGTGGGATTGTTTTGTTTTTTTGTTTTTTTTTTGGTACCTGTTTTGCAGCTACCACCAGCCCCTCCCCCACCACCATTTCCAGAAGGCTATGTTCCCCTTCCAACATCAGAAGCAGAGAAAGGTGGTGAAAATCAACAAGGAACAGAGTCTCATCCCCCTCCTGTTGATCCAATCATTGACCAAGGTCCTGCCAAAAGAACGAAGTTTTGAAGCAGAAAGTTTTTATTTTCTTTTTCTAATTAGTTTCTTTTAACTAGTTATTAAGCACTTGATTTAGAAAATGTTATAATTTGTAACTGTGTAACATAGAGTATGCAAAAATTTGGGTGATTATATCAAATTTAGCTTTGCATCTAATGGGGACTGGGGGGGTTCGAGGATCAGCAAGGCAGTTGGACTTCATATTCAAAGCCTGCCGGTCCGTTATTCTCTTGTTAGGCGAGTGTATATTTTTGGTCTAACTTAGTAAAGTCCTATTATTTTTACATTTTATTTATTTTTTATCAATTAAATATAAAAATTTTACGAAAATTTCGGTTATCATCAATTAGATGGAAATCCGTTTTTATATAAATGATATTTAAATCAAATTAGAAAATTGAACTGCTATAATTCATTCAAATGAACTGCATTTAAATAACTTTAAAATATAAAAATAAACAAAAACAAATATGAAATATTTTCAACTTTCATTTTTAAAGAAATTCATCTAAAAATTCTAATTTAACAATAACGGTAAATACGTAATCCATCAAGTCTGAGGAGAACGAGTCCTTTAATAAAAATAAGGTTATGATAAAGGTCTAAATCTAAGTAAAAAAATAAAAATGTCTCCATTTACTAGCTTTCTGTAACCAAACAACAAGAAGTATGTTTTGTCTGTGACTGATGACGTGGCAACATTTTAGGCCACTGGTGATGGGGTTTCTGGTTGTAAATTAATCTTTATGCAAAGCATTGTCATTTCATGGAAAAAAGCATTTTCTAGATATTTTTCACCTGCTCCCATGCTTCCCTGTCACAGGCTCCTATCGACCACTGCCGCTTTGCTGGTAAACTCAACTGGTCTATTTATTGCGCTGGAAAAAAATTTTCGTTAAAATATCAAATCCTCCATTAAATTTTTATCCATAATTTCATATTTTAATAATTTAAGTCCCAAATATAAAAATCATTTTGACATATGAAAGTTTGATGCTGTTGGGCAATTGAGATGCCTGCATTTATGCAGCAATCATTATTGCATTTTTACTCTAATTAATGATGGAAAAAAATGTTTAAATTGAGAATTTGTGATTGCAAGTATAATTTAGTTTTTTAATATAGTTATTGAACTTCAGCTTTAGTTTATTTCAATTAAATTAATGCAGGCAACTTCCAATAGAACTTCATCCAATTTTTGGGATAAAACAAAATATATTAATTTATTAATAATGCTTAATTTAAATGGTTAAGTTTGAAATTATGAGATTTCAGGGACACACCGAGAAAGAATTGTATTAAAAAAAATTGAAAGGATAATAATTATCGAAACATGTCATCTCAATAAAATGAAAGAATGATATATTATCAGTGTGTTTGAGACCAAGTCCTCCAAGATTATGTCGCCCTAATATAGAAAATTAATTAAAGTTGATTTTGAAAATTGCTCCTTTTTTTTAAATTATGGATCATTTATTATTGTAATAAATTAATTAGCATATTAAATTTTTGTAATATATTATTAAATATTATTTATTAGATAGATTTTTTTTATTAAAATAAGGTATAATATATATATATATATAAATTTATGTTTTTAATAAAAATAATTATTTTTTAAATTTTTGTGAAATAAAGAATGAGTCCATAAATTTGGGATAGGAAGGAGTATTTTACTAGCAATAGATAAAAACTATAATTATCTTGTAAACCTTGAAAATGAATGGTAAGCAATCCTTATCTATTTCTTTTTTTCTTATTGAATGACATGTCAATATATTACTTATCACCGACCCGGAAAACGGAAAAACAACCAAACAAGTCATAACTTATCGCCAGTCAAGATTCATTTACGACTAAATTAATTCCCAAGACTTAAATTTTTTAAAGATTTTTTAAAAATTGCTAAAATTTTTTAAAGATTTTTTTGCCCTCAAATTTGTTTATTAATTGTGGTTTAATGTCCGACATGTGCCCAGTTTTGCATATGAGAAAAGGAGGAAGAATACTTTAATTAGCGGTTTAATTTCATGGTAGAGATAAAATTATATACAAGCAGTGGCTAGAAATTCATGGTTGAAGCAATTTGTAATTTTAAAATAACAAACAATATAGATTATTAATTTTGATAATATGTCCCCTCGGTGACATCCAATAAAAATGGAAACAATATAGATTATTAATTTATTATTGCTGATTTAGTAATAATGTAGATTTAATTTATTTTAAGGAAAAAAGAGGAACCACAAACTTAATTTGAGTTTTTGGTCCAACATCGAAGGGGGAGCATAGCGATGCTTCACAGTACGCGCTTTGCGTCACTAAGTTGGCACGTGTCAAATTTAGGGTGCTTTATATGCCAAAGATTGACACGAGTCGCCACTTGCTAGCACCTGATCGATCAGCTGTACCGGCCGGAAAACTACAACTTGGTGTGAGGTTAGTGAAATTGAGGGAGTGGAAATAGCAAAGTGCCTGACAAAGACAAAGGTCGCAACAAGCTTGCTGGTGGAAATGTAGCTGTCCGAATGACTTGGTTACACGTCACTGGGCCCCATAAGAGGAGGGGTTCACGTGCTTGAATAGAATTGTGCTGTCCAACGCAAAGCTAACTCAGTCATGATTTTAAAGATATGTGGGCCTCACAAAGGCAAATATTAAAACTAAACTCAGAAAAATATCTTTTTACACTTGAGGTGTAAATATCTTTTGAATTTACTTAAAATTTTGCCATTCCATTTCATCTTCCAACCAATATTATACACTAATCAACTTATACACATCACCACAATAATTTCAATTTTATAATAGTAATAGTAATAGTAATAACCCTAAATATTAAAACTAGTTACTTGTATATGATTTTTGTTTTCAATTAAATCATCTTATTGTTTTTCTTTTAAAACCTAAAAAATATATTTTCTATAAATCTTAATTATTATTGTACTCGACTGGATGCACTAATTATATGCTGATATCTTAATTTAAAATATTTTTATAAAATGCATTATTTATTTGACAATTATTCTGAAACATATATTTTTTTATTTATTTTTGAATGCTATATATTTTTTTATAATATCACAAAAAATTATCAATTTTTAATTCCAATCCATATGATAGAGTTAGAATTTAAATATATCACATAATAACAAATCATTAATTAGATTCATTTAGCTGAATTTTACTATTCTAGGACCAATTTTAAACTTTCACACTGCTCTCTCTCTCTCTCTATTATTTTTTTTCTCTTCTTTTTTGTCTGTTTTCTATTTCTTTTTTTTTTCCTTTTCAATTTTCAATGAAATTGAAGCAAACAAAAGTGAATGAAGAAAAAAGAACGAAAATTAAGAGGAAAAATGTGAAGAAGTGAGGTAAAAAAAATCTAGCTATTTCGATATTTGGACAAGAAATTATAGTAAAATAAATGTATTAGAAAAAATTATTTTTATTCAAAAATTGATTTAAAAACTAAAATTAAATCTATTTCTCCTAAAAATAAATTGATCTTTAGTTTTGATAGGAAATAAAACAATTTCTCCTAAAAAAATGATGGTAAATTTCATCATGAAAAATGTCCATTACATCACATAATATATATGTTAAATTGTTTTTTCCCCTGGTGCATGGTACATTAAATTGTATTTACAATATATGATTTTAAAGAAAAAATAAAATAAATACTAATTGAGATATACCTTGAGAAAAATAATATATTTTTATATTACACTTCTTGACACGTATTTTATTTCTGATTTAATATATAACTTTAGTCAACAACATAAATATATCAATCTACTATTAATATTGATGTGCTTTGTTCTAGTATGTTAAATAGGATTCTCAGCAATGGCTATTGCTGTTTTGTTGTTACAGAAAATCTTGATTGGATTTAATTATTCCATTTCCAAATCTTTCAACATCTTCCTAAGCCAAATGGCATGATTTGCAGCAGCAGCCAATGACACATATTCTACCTCTGCTGTAGATTGTGCTACCACTTCCTGTTTTCTTTAGTTTCAGCAGATTGCACTTCCAGCAAATAAGAACACATAAGCTGAGGTACTCTTCATATCATCAATGCAACCTGCCCAGTCGCTATCAACATAGCTAATTAGCTTTGCATATTGAGTTTTAACATACAAAATTTCAGCCGCTGCAATATCCTTTAAATACTTTAATACCCTTTTTGCAACACCCAAGTGAACATTACTTGGTGAGCTCATAAATCTTTAAAGTAAGCTTGCAGGAAACATCAGATCGGGTCTGGTAGCAATTACATAGAGCAGGCTGCCCACTATGCTCCTATAAACAATTGGAGCTTCAAGCTTATCACCATTCTCTTTTGATAGCTTTTCATTTTGAGCTAAAGGTGTTGCAATCTGCTTACAAGAATCAAGTTTAAATTTTTTGAGAACATCAAGAGCATATTTCTCTTGTGAAATGTAGATACTAGAGTTTGATTGTTGAATTTGAATACCCAAAAAATAAGACATAATTCCTAGATTAGACATTTTAAAAATATCTTCCATTTCCCTTTTAAACTTCATCAGATGCTCCGCGTTACTGTCCATTACTAGAAGATCATCAACATACAAAGAGATTAATAGAATATCGTCATCCAGCTTCTTGAAATACAGTGTATACTCATTCTCACTCCTCCTAAAATCTTGCTTCATCAAGTGAGAATCAATTTTGCAATACTAAGCCCTTGGTGCTTGTTTGAGACCATAGAGAGCTTTCTTGAGTTTTTATAGACACAGCTCTCTCTCCTTTGGACTTGAAAACCTTTTGGCTAATCTATATAAATCTCCTCCTGAAACTCGCCATTTAGGAAGGCAGATTTAACATCAAAGTGACAAAACTTCTCAGCCCTTGCTAGCTGTAATTGCAAAGAGAAGCTTAATGGTTCCATGTCTTGCAACAGGAGCAAATGTATCTCCATAATCAACACCCAACACTTGTGCATATTCCTTCACTACCAACCTGGCCTTTTCCTTGTAGACTGAACCATCAAGATTAAATTTGGTTCTAAAAACCCATTTAACACCAATAGAGTGCTTAATAGGAGGCAAGTCTGTCAATTCCCAGGTTTGATTTTTTTTTTTAACATATTAATCTCTGCCTTCATTGTTTCTATCCATTGAGGATACTTTGAAGCTTCATTAACATTTATTGGTTCAACCATCATGAGATTACAGATTTTATATACATCTATTAAGGGCCTTGTCTTAATTACAACTAAATCAGTTGTATCCCCAACATCAAATTCTGCTGAAGCATTTGTCAATTCAGAATCACCTTCTAATTTTGAATGAGAGGAAGCTTCATAGCAGTGGACCTTCTGATTTTTCCAATCCCAATAGGTATTTTCATTAAAGTGAACATCTCTACTCACAATAATTTTCTCTTTAGCCAAATCATAAATTCTATATTCTTTAGATTATGCTGAATAGTTTGGTTCTTTTAACAGTTGGAATATGAAAGTAACAAATTGAGCCAAAAATTTTGAGATGGTGAACAGGTGGTTTGACCCATGTCCAAGCTTCAATGGGAGTCAATCCATTTACAACCCTTGTAGCCAACCTATTCAACAAATAAACTGAGGTTGAGATAGCTTCTGCCCAAAATATTAGAGGTAGCATCTTGTCAAAAATCATACATCTTGTTATCTCCAACACTGTCATATTCTTTCTTTTAGATACCCCATTCTGTTGGGGTGAGTAAGGAACAGTTAATTGATGCACTGTCCCATTTTCTCTGCAAAAATCATTGAATTCTTGTGAGGTATATTCACCTCCATTGTCAGTTCTTAGCACTTTAAGGACATAATTGCTTTGTGTTTCAGCCAATTTTTTTGAAATTTTTAAACATTGAAAACACAACAGACTTATTTCTCAAAAAATATACCCACTTCATCCTTTCAGATCATTAATGAAGAGGAAAAAAACACTTGTTACCATTAAAGGAGGTTGTGTTCATTGGCCCACATATGTCTGAATGGACCAATTCTAACTTCTGAGTTGCTCTTCTAACTCCAACGTTAGAAAATGGTAGTTTGTGTAACTTACCAAATTCACAACTTTCACAACCATAACCACAATCAGTTATTTCTGGAGGATTGTTGAGCATATTAGAACTTGACATATTTCAAGGTTTCGAAGTTGAAGTGGCCAAAACGTTTATGCCATCTTAGACTTTCATCTTCCTTGACAGTGAATACACAAGAAGAGATCATATCAAACTCCAACTAAAAGCTATTATTTGACATTTTGGCTCTAGCTACTTCTGTACCTTTAGGATCATTAATAATACAAAAATTTCCATTTAAATAAACACCATAGCCATTCTTAATCATTTATGGGACACTAAGCAAGTTTTGATTTAGCTCATGGATAAATAAAACATTTGAGATAGACTTAATACCTTACTTTGTGCTAATAGAAATAGAGCCTTTTCCTTTTGCTTGCATAGAAGTTCCATCTCCAAGTTTTACTCTTGTATTGCAGGATTCATTAAGAAAGGAAAAGAAAGAAACATGTGGTGCCATATGGCTTGTATAACCACTATCAACAAGCCACTTGGTATTTAAAGAACTCTCCATAAACTGAGTTGCCATGAACAAACCTTCCTCATGTGAAGTCTCTGTTTGAGTAACATTGACTTGTTGGTGAGATGGTTGATGAGCTTTCTTCTTTATTTTCTAAAATTTTTCAGTGTGGCCTGATCTTTTACAGTAATTACACTGGAAATTTGGCTTATCTTTATACCAGCAATCCTTTTTAGCGTGGTTAGTTCTTTTGCAATGAGTGTAGGTAGGAAATGTTTTTTTCTTCTCATGAGAGTTAGACTTTTCTGACTTTGCTTTCTCATCTTTCTCATTCTGCCATTTCTTGTTGCTTTTGTACCCATTCTTCTTATTTTTGTTTGCAGCAAAGAAAGCACCTTCAGTACTTTCATCACTTCTCATGGAAGCCCTTTGTTCTTGGGCTTGAAGCTTGCTGATAAGCTCTGCAATGGTGACTCTCTGTAAATCACAAGACTCTTCAATGGCTAAGACTTTGGCTTCAAATCTTTGAAGGACACTGATCAAAATTTTCTCCATAACCTTATGATCAGCCAATGTTTCACCAAATAACCTTATTTGATTTACCAAATCCATCAACCTTGCGGAGTAATCCTTGATCTGTTCATCATCATTCATCCTCAACAATTCAAACTCTCTTTTGAGAGAGTAGTTTGACTGCTTTCACTCTATCATTGTATTCAAAAGTCTCTTTCAACTTATCCAAACCGCCTTAGGTGTGTCCAAGTCCATAATACTGGTAAAAATGCTGTTAGCTAAACCAGTATGAAGGCAGGTGAGTGTTTTATCCTTCTTCAAGAGCTCTTCTTCATAAGCTCTTAACTGAGCAATAGTGGGGTTTGGTCTGAAGGTAGGTGGATCTTCATCTGTCTCTACCACTTTCCAAAAACCTTGTGACCTAAGGTGAACCTTCATTTTGACTGCCCAAATATGATAATGGACTCCTGTAAACATGGGAATCAAAGGGGCAGAGCCAACTGAATTGGCCTTTGAACTAGACATTTCATCTACAATACTATGTTTTTCTCTCTCTCACGTGTTTACTCTCAATGGCTTCCAAATGAACCACAAGTCCTGTAGGAATTGAGCTCTGATACCATTGTAAATGTTATGATCTGTTTTAAAGAAGCATCAAAATAATACAACAAGAAACATCAGCTACGTTAGAAGCAAAATAGAGGTTTTCAAGTTTTAAAATTCAAAATGATTTTGGAAGCCAACATATCTGATTTATTTCATTGATGTTAATATATATATGCTTACAATAACAAAAGAAAAAGCTTAATTCAAAAAATTAATGATTAAGCTATCAATTCTTTGAAACAAAAATAATAATTATAATTTTAAAATTTAAATTTACATTGCAAAATTAAATAGGTTGCTGTAAATATGTTCCCTCCAAAATGAATAGTATCAGGTCCTTTATGCAAAACCATTTTTATCAGCAAATTCAGCTTCCATATTCCAATAGAAAACTCAGAATTCAACAAAACTTACTCAAAACTTTAATTTTTGGCAGCAAAAATGTACATTGTTTCTCAAAGATATTAGCAGAATTAGATCAAACAATAAGATGGATGATTGTGGAGAGCTTTGGAATTGAAAAACTTTTGGATGAACACATAAATTCAACTTACAATTTGTTCAGATTAACAAAATATAAAGCACCCAAAACCTCAGAGAAAAAAAAACAGGTCTAAGGGCTCATACAGATAAGAACACAACTGCCATTTTGTACCAAAATCAAATTGATGGGTTCGAGGTACAAAACAAAAATGGTCAATGGATCAATGTGAAATACTTACCCGACTCGTTCACAGTCATAATTGGAGAATTTATCAAGGTACTTCTCTTTAGGCTAAACTTTTCACTTGTCAGGAGTGTGTTTTCTCAGTATCTCTTTATTTTACTTAGTCTCAGTATCTCACAAAATATACCAAACTTTGTAGGCATGGACGAATGATCGACTGCATAGTCCATACCATCGGGTCATGATTGCTGGAAACAGAGCAAGGTATATTGCTGCATTGTTCACAATACCCAAAGAAGGCTGTCTAATAAAAGCTGTAGAAGACCTAGTGGATGAAGAACATCCTTTGCAATTTAAGCCTTTTAAATACTCTGATTATCTTGAACTCCGTTCTAGTAAAAGTTTAGAATCACCTTTAAAGGCTTATTTTGGTGTATGATCATGTCAGATATGGAACAATATGTTTGATTATTAATCTCGGTCTTACCATTATTGAAAACTTGGTTAGTTTTTGTGTTTAAAGAGTTGTCAATTTTTGTAAAACTAAAATCATCCAAATGAGTAGCAAACAGAACGAATTATGGGTTGAGTGATTGGTTGCAAGATCAAAATTAAGCCAAATAAATCTTCATCTAAATAAGCCAATATAGCAAGCAAAACCAATTTGGTCATACCATCTTTAAATCATATAAACAGAAGCAATTCGTGCTTGTATTAGTTAAATGTGAATTACAGAATCCCCGTCATCAGCAAATTTGTTGTTATGGCCATATCTTGGGTTTTCAAGTAATTTTCCTTGGGACTTGGTGGTCCAGATCTTATATGCATCATCAAACACAAGATTCCGAGATTCAATTTTTAATACATTGAAATGGGGTTTGTTCTCACTTGATAAAAAAAAACAAAATCAAACGAAATAATTTCACTTTTAAATTCTTAAATCTGGTTTGCAATATCTTGAAGTACAATAATTAGATGTGATTAAAGAATATTCAATATGAATAAGCATTTTATTATTGGAATATCAATACATATTTGTTCACCATTATAATTATAATTATAATAATGCCAAGCTCCTCAACTTAAAGAATTCAAATCTATTATCTACTCTTACACTAGAAATCCTTCATGTATTGAAAGCTGAACCAATTCATACAATCTAAAACATTTTATAGTTTTTTTTTGGGAAAAAATGGACTCTGAAACAAATCCAGTCCTTCCAACTATAGACTTCTCCAGCACAGAATTGAAGTCAGGGACCCCTGTTTGGAAGATCGTGAAATCTCAAGGAAAGCAGCAGAGGAGTATGGCTGCTTTCGGGCTGTGCTCAAAATATTCCTCAAGAGCTTCAAAAGGCAATGAATGGAGCATTGGAAGAGATCTTTGCATTACCTTTAGAAACCAAGAAACTAAATGTTTCTGAAACACCTTTCCATGGTTATATTGGATCATCTTTACCAGGTTCTATATACGAGAGCATGGGCTTTGATTACCCTGACAACTTCGACAAGGTCCAAAGCTTTACTAGTGTCCTCTGGCCTGAAGGAAACATTAATTTCAGGTAGCTCTCAGGATTTAAAATCTCTAATATCCTGCATTATTAGACCGGTGCTTGGTTATTAGTCTCTTTTGTTTATTTCTTAAATTATTTTACCTATCTTGTTGAAACTTTAAATTTTAGCAGCAAAAATGTACATTGGTTCTCCAAGGCATTAGCAGAATTAGATCAAACAGTAAGGAGGATGATAGTGGAGAGCTTTGGAGTTGAGAAAATGTTGGATGAACATATCTATTCTACTTACAATTTTCTTAGGTTAACAAAATATGAAGCACCAAAAACCTTAGAGAAAAAGACAGGGCTAACCTTAGAGAAAAAGACAGGGCTAAGGGCTCATACAGATAAGAATACAACTAGCATATTGTACCAAAATCAGATTGATGGATTAGAAGTACAAAACAAAAATGGTGAATGGGTTAATGTGAAATTTTCACCAGACTCATTCATAATCACAATTGGGGAATCTCTCAATGTAAGTCCTTTTATGCCAAACTTTCAATTGTCAGGAGTTCTTGTCCTTCGTTTTTTGTTGTTATTTAGAACTCAAATGGAGTTGGAACTGAAAAAATATTGCAGGCATGGACGAATAATCGATTGTATAGCCCATACCATCGTGTTATGATGAGTGGAAACAGGCCAAGGTACTCTGCTGCGTTCTTTACAGTCCCTAAAGGAGAGTACATAATAAAAGCTGTAGAAGAGCTAGTGGATGAAGAACACCCTTTGCAATTTAAGCCTTTTAAATACTCTGATTACCTTAAACTCCGTTTTGCAGAGGTTGGTAAAAATTTTGAACCGTCTTTAAAGGCTTATTTTGGTATTTGATCATTTCAGATGTAGTGTGTGATTATTAATTTGTGTTCTGAAAATGTAATGTACTCGTTATTGAAAGATTGATGACTTTGTGTTTAATGAAAGAGTTGTGAATTTTTTCAGGTTAAAATCACCCAAATCATTTCTATATATTAAAGTGGAAAATAAAATGATTGTTTATGGTAGTTGATCAATTACAATATATTATCAATTATTCATTATATATATTGGTACTTAATTAAAGTTGAAATTGGATAGGGAGAATTTTAATCTCTGCCCTAAAAAGTTGCAAAGAAAAATCTTCTCTAATTATTACAATCAGTACCTATCTTATTAATGCATGTAGAGTCCATGCCTGTTTAGAAATAAATATATATACGTTATGTTGATCATAAATTATAATATATGATCATATATTTATTAATAATAATTTTTTATTATATTAAAAAATATTTTCTTTGTTTTATTAATACATAAGGTACTTATATTTAGAATATTTTTATATTTTTATCGTTCATTTAAATAATTTTTAAAACAAAAAATTAAAATTCATCTTTCACAAGAGTTGGCTTGGGCCTTATCCATTTAGAACCGCCACCAGCTTATACCTCTCCTGTTTCCAACCATCATTTGAGAAAAAAAAAAGATTGTGTATGTATATATACCCAAGAAAAATTCTTATCTATGTGCATCCAAATAACGATAGCAATAACATATTAAGCGAATTAAAATATATTTCTTTTACTGGAAAAAATAGAAAAATAAATTTCAAATAAATAATTTTTTTAAATTATAAACAGCCATTATTAATGAATGTGCAAAGAATAAATATACAACTCATGCAGACAAATATTTTCATTTTTTTATACTCTAAACTCCATTTTTTTTGTTAGTATTCTTTTATAGGCATGGACAAATAATTGTCTGTATAGTCCATACCATCGTGACTGTGCTGCATTGTTGACAATACCCAAGGAAGGCTACCTAACATAAGCTGTAGAAGAGCTAATGGATGAAGATCACATGCTTTGCACTATCTTGAAATAAGCATTTCGTTTTTGGAATATCAATAAAGATTTGTTCACCATTTTAATTATAATAATGTCAAGCTGCTCAATTCAAACAAAAAACTCAAATCTGTTGTCTAATATAATCTCACACTTAAAATCATAGATTTAAAGAGCTAAATCAATTCATACACTCTAATCTATAGCATTGTCTTCCATAGAAATTAGTTGTTTTGGAAAAAATGGACTCTGAAGCAAATTCAATCCTTCCAATTATAGACTTTTCTAGCACAAAATTGAAGCCAGGGACCCTTGTATGGGAGATGGTGAAATCCCAAGTACGGAAAGGAGCAGAGGAGCATGGTTGTTTTCAAGCTGTGTTCAAAAATATTCCTCAAGAGCTTCAAAAGGCAATGAATGGGGCACTGGAAGAGATTTTTGCATTACCTGAAGAAATCAAGAAACTTAATGTTTCTGAAAGACCTTTCCAGGGCCATTTTGGATCATCTTTGCCAGGTTCTGTTTCTGAGAACCTGAGCATTGATTGTGCTGACAACTTAGACGAGGTCCAAAGCTTCACCAATGTCCTCTGGCCTGAAGGAAACATTAATTTCAGATAAGAGCTCTCAGGATTTAAAATCTTTAATAACCCTGCATTATCATAGAGGTATTCGATTACTAGTCTATTTTGTTTATTATTATTTCTTGAATTATTTTGCCTTTTCATGCTCAAACTTCAAATTTTGGCAGCAAAACTGTGCATGGGTTCTCCAAGGCATTGGCTGTAGATCAAACAATAAGGAGGATGATAGTGGAGAGCTTTGGAATTGAAAAATTTTTGGATGACCATATGAATTCTACTTACAATTATCTTAAGTTATGCAAATATGAAGCACCAAAAACCTTAGAGAAAAGGAAAGCGATAAGGGCTCATACAGCTAAGAATATTCTTACCATTTCGTATCAAAATCAGATTGATGGATTAGAGATACAAAACAAAAATGGTGAATCGGTTAAAGTGAAATTCTCACCAGACTCGTTCGAAGTCATGATTGGGGAATCATTCAATGTAAGTCCTTTTTTGCCAAATTTTCATTTGTCAGGAATTTTTATCATTTGTTTTTTGTTGTTATTTAGAACTCAGATGGAGTTGGAACTAAAAAAAATTTTGCAGGCATTGACGAATAATCGATTGTATAGCCCATATCATCGTGTTATGATAAGTGGAAACAGGACAAGGCACTCTGCAATACTCTTTTCAGTACCTAAGGAGAGTACATAATAAAAGCCGCAGAAGAGTTAGTGGACGAAGAACACCCTTTGAAATTTAAGCCTTTTAAATACTCTGATTACCATAAACTTGCAGGGGTTGGTAAAAATTTTTATTCGCCTTTGAAGGCTTATTTTGGTATTTGAACATTTCAGATGTATTATCATGTGATTGTTAATTTGTGTTCTGAAAAGGTAATGTACTCATGACTGAAGATTGATGTTTGTGTTTCTGTGGAAGATATGCATGCCTCATCTACAACAAAAATAAAAAAGAATATTTAAATTTAAAAAATAAATCAAATAATTTTTATTTAATATGTTAAATCAGTTTTTTATAGATTTATTTAGATTTTTTATTATTCAATTTATATATAAATATGTCATTTGATAGAAATAAACTTGAGCTATTTTTTTGGCTTTATTAAAAAATCAACAGTAGTTAATCTTTAAAGGACCCATTATATCTCTAAAAAAAAAACTTATAGTTATACACAACCAAACGCTACAATCATGCTTATAATCATAACCACAATTCATGATCACAATCACCACCAAACCCCACATTCAAAATTATAACCATAATAAAAAATATATAATCAAGTTCATACTAAATACAAATACAAAATGACCGACATGTCACAAAAATACAATAAAATACAAAATGATGATAACCGGCATATTACAAAATTGCAATAAAATATAAAATGATGACGATCGACATGTCTATAAACTGCAACGCAAAAATAATAATGTGGTCTATAACATGTCATTAAACTGTTAAAATCTTATATTACAATGCTACAAGTTGTGTTTTTTTTTAGGAATATAAAAAAATAAAAAAAAATTTAAATGTTCATTGAAGAGTGCTATCATCAAAGATGAGCTAACCAACACAATGACAAGCTAAATTTGAAGTCATATAAGAAGAGCTTCAAGTTTGCAGCAAATGATGGAAGGAGAAATGTTGAAGATATGCATGCCTCATTTTCAATAAAAATCAAGTAAAGATCAAACAGAATATTTAAATTTAAAAAATAAATCAAATAGTTTTTATTTGATATGTTAAATCAATTTTTTATTAATTTGTTTAGATTTTTTTATTATTCAATTTATATATAAATATACCATTTGATAGAATTAAACTTGAGTAATTTCTTCAACTACATTAAAAAACCAACGGTTTCTATTATAGAGATGAATTTTTTCTGGTTAAATTCTTCCAAATCATTTCCCATATTAAATTATGAAGTTCTGAACTTTTTTTTCCCTGAAATAAACAGTTAAAATTGCATAAATATATTAGATCATATTGATATAAATATGAAAAAAGATGTTTTTATAATCAGAGAAACAGATAAAATCGTAAATATGATTCACTGATTTATAATCAGTAAATCATCATCGTTGATATTGAATGATAACAAAAAAGAATCAGTCAAATCTATTCATTTATCTAAAACAGATAGAAAAAAATAATAATAACTCAGTCTAACCAATTAGATCTTTGTTTACAGTATATATGTTGTTAAAAATGGTAAATAAAAATTAAATAATTTAAAATTTTTTACAAAAATGTTTCAAATTTAAATTTTTGTTTAAATCTAATTCATCAATAACTTTTTTTTTAAAAAAAATACATTTTTCTTTGCTTTTTGTGCTTATAAAAATGATAAAATAGGTTAGTATATGGCAGAACAAATTGTCGTGAGATGTGTAAATATATATATATATATATATATATATATATTTGTAATCCATTAATATTTAAATAATGAAAGTGCAACTTGAAAGTTTTTTTTTTTTTTTAAAGCTAGAATCTTGAAATACGGTTTTTATAACGTTTGAACCCTGATCTCTGTTAAGAGAGTAACATCAGGTGACCAGTTGGGCTAGCCCCAACAAGTTAACTTGAAAGTGAAGCATAAATATATATATATATATATATATATTATAATACGCAAATAAAGTCAAACTTTGAATTCAAAATACATAATTTTATAGAAAAAAAAAAAACAAAACATGAAACTTCATTATATATAAGAGATTTAACTACAAAACTAGCACACACAAAATCAAACTTTGAAGTCAAATAGTACGGCAAATAAAGTAATTAAAGAAATTAAACAAAGTCTCTAATGAACCTTCAACAGCCAATATAAATACATATGTATAGCTATCTACCCATTCAACCATTTCTCATTAATCACCTGTACTAGCGATTGTAATGGCCATGGCAGCTTATAACTGCAAAAACTCTCTCATGGTGGCCATCCTTATTATTGCTATGGTATTACCGTTGCCATGCAATGCAGCTCGGTTGGCTCATCAAGGTACACAAATCAATAACCCTAATTATAATTTTTGGGTAAATCTAACTCAATTAAAGTTTAATTTCACATAATTATACGATCTTAATTAATTAATCTTTATTAATAATTTCGAAGGTGTAATTGAGGTGGGTTTAAGAGAGGGTCCATTTTGTCCTCAGTGCACATGTTGCTCATCTCCACCACAGGGTTCTTGTTGCAAGTGTTGCACTGCTTCTGTTCAACTTCTTGATAGTAGCTGGCCATGATATATTTTGACTTTAATTTTCAAGTGTTTTTATGTTAAGAAACTAAACGTAGTAAAAATAATGAATAACAAAAAGTGTCTTGCTTGCTATCTCTGTTTGCACGATCTCCTTGAGACAATCAGATCCACAATAATTATGTTTGTAAAGATGTGTCGACATATTTTAATTTTCATGTTTTTGTTTTGTGTGTGTGTATACATGTATATATTAATTTCTGGATAATATTATGAAATTTAGAAGAATCATGTTTTAAAAATTAGTTTAAAGCATAATAAAAGGCTGGACAAGGCACTCTGCAATGCTCTGTTCATTACCTAAAGGAGAGTACATAATAAAAGCTGTAGAAGAGTTAGTGGACGAAGAACACCCTTTGAAATTTAAGCCTTTTAAATACTCTGATTACCATAAATTTGCAGGGGTTGGTAAAAAATTTTATTCGCCTTTAAAGGCTTATTTTGTTATTTGACTATTTCAGATGTAATATGTGCTTATTAATTTGTGTTCTGATATCATTATTGAAAGAATTATTGTTTGTATTTTTCCATGAAAAAGATAAATTTTTGCCGATTAAATTTAAAATCATCCAAATCATTTCCCATATTAAATATAATGAAGTTTCATAATTTTTTTTTGAAATTTAAAGTTAAAATTGCATATTGACATAAATATGAAAAGAATACAGTGTAAATCAGTCTAACGTAGTATAAATCGTTCTTTTAGTGTTAAGCTAAATTAAATCACTAAGACGATAAATTTCTTTTTACGTAGTTTTGACGTAACTTTATATCTAGGACTAGAAAAGAATATTTTTTTTAATTAAGTTAGAATAATTTTTTATCAATTTATCTATATGTGTTTGGTAATTGAAAAGAATATTTTTTTAATCAAAGGAACAAATAAAATAGTAAATTATTTATCATGTAGGGCAAGTTTACCACATTGAGATTTCTCTTTTTTTTAGTAAGATTATTCATATTGTTATTTAACTCTAAACGAGGTTGTTTGCAAATACAAACGAATGTATAAGATTTTCTTTTTCGTTTTCACTGTCAAATTTGATGGCTTTGGTTGGTGTGACTTAATTTGTTGCAATCCCACATCGGAAGTTTTAAAGATAGGGGTGAGTTAGTTGCCTTATAAATAACTCATCCCTTCCAAATTATTTGTATCCCAAAATTAGTATACATTTTCGAAAATTTGTATATTGTAAATTTTGGTCTTCTCTTCCCAAATTAATAAGAGCAGGCTGCCTCAAGTGGTGCTCGGAGACGTAGGCATATTTAGCCGAACTCCGTTATCAAATTTCCGGGTGTGTTCTTTCCTTGTCTCTTTTATTTATTCCGCATTTATTTTGTTTCTTTTCTGTATTAGTATAGTATTCAATATTTATTTGTCGGGTTTATTTGTAGTGTATTGTACTATTCATTTGGGTATATTTTACTATTCACGTGTACGGTACTATTCATATATACACGGGTTTAGGTTGTGATAATATACTGTGCAAGTAAGTTCTGTCTAGGAGACTGGATTTTAAGAGGGACCATTTGTGACCCCTCCAGCCTTTCCTGGGAATTTATTTGGAATGGTAATTTTGTCTAAGGAGACTATTCAGTAGTATTTCCTGGAAATTACCGAATCAGTGCAATTCACTAGTTGTAGTTTGAGGAAAAATTACCCGATTTTCCCAACAAGTGGTATCAGAGCCGAAGGTTCGTCCTAGGTCTGTTTGTAATATTATTTATATTGAATACTATCATTTGAGTCTGTAATGGCATCAGTAAATCCACCAACTAATAGTGCTACATCAGATATGGCACAAGGGACATCAGCTTCCTCGTCCACATGGCCAAGGATTCCAATGTCAAGTTTGAAGTTGGCGGTAGAGATATTTGACGGTACTGGCCATTTTGGCATGTGGCAAGGTGAGGTCATGGACTCCCTTTTCCAACAGGGCCTTGACATCGCCATTGAAGAAAAGAAACCAGAATACGTAGAAGATAAGGATTGGAGTATCATAAATCGGTTGGCATGCGGAACAATTCGATCGTGCTTATCCAGAGAGCAGAAGTATGCATTCAAGAACGAGACTTCTGCACATAAATTGTGGAAGGCGTTGGAGGAAAATTTTTTGAAAAAGAGTGGTCAGAATAAGCTCCTTATGAAGAAGAGGTTGTTCCGGTTTGATTACCAACCAGGTACTACTATGAACGAACACATCACTTTGTTTCAACAATTAGTAGCAGACCTGTTAAACTTAGATGTAAAATTTGAAGATGAAGATTTGGCTTTGATGTTATTGTCATCCCTTCCCGATGAATTTGAACACTTAGAAACTACTTTACTTCATGGGAAGGAGAATGTATCTTTAGATGCTGTATGTTCTGCCTTGTATAGTCATGAATTGAGAAAACAAAATAAAAGGAAAAACAAAGTAGCTACAGCAGATGAAGCATTAGTGGCGAGAGGTCGTCAGCAGAGCCAGTTGAAGGGAAGAAGAGGAAGATCAAAGTCAAAAAGCAGAGTTGCCAAAGATGAGTGTGCTTTCTGTCATGAGAAAGGGCACTGGAAGAAAGACTGTCCAAAGTTGAAGAATAAAGGGAAGGCTCAGCAAGATGCAAATGTTGCAGAATGCAAAAGTGATGCAGAGTCAGATGTCTCTTTGGTGGTATCACCTTCAACATCCCATCCAGATGAGTGGATTTTGGATTCCGGTTGCACCTACCATATGTCTCCCATTCGGGAGTGGTTCTTTGATTTTGAAGAATGTGATGGTGGAGTTGTTTATATGGGAAATGACAATCCATGTAAAACAGCTGGGATAGGTTCAATCAAGCTGCGGAATCACGATGGATCCACAAGAATTCTGAAAGATGTACGGTATGTTCCGAATTTGAAGAAAAATATCATCTCTTTGGGGGCCTTAGAGTCAAAAGGCCTAGTTGTGATGATGCGAGATGGAATTCTTAAAGCAACTTCGGGAGCACTTGTGATGTTGAAAGGCGTGAGGAAGAATAATCTGTATTACTACCAAGGTAGTACAGTGGTTGGGACAGTAGCGACTGCAACGTCTAGTAGCAAGAAGGATTCAGAGGCAACAAAGCTGTGGCATATGCGTTTGGGACATGCTGGTGAAAAATCCTTGCAAATTCTTGCCAAGCAAGGACTGTTGAAAGGTACGAAGACTTGCAAATTAGAATTTTGTGAGCATTGTGTTTTGGGAAAACAAAGAAGAGTGAAATTTGGCACTGCCATTCATGATACCAAGGGTATTTTGGATTATGTGCACTCAGATGTGTGGGGACCTGCCAAGACTCCATCTCTTGGAGGTAGGCATTACTTTGTCACTTTTATTGATGATTTTTCCAGAAGAGTATGGGTGTTTACTATGAAGAAGAAAGATGAAGTGCTTAGAGTTTTTCTTAAATGGAAAGCTCAGGTTGAGAACCAGACTGGTAGAAAGATCAAAGTTCTCCGAACAGACAATGGTGGAGAATACAAGAGTGATCCATTCCTGGAGGCATGCCAAGAATTTGGCATAGTTCGGCACTTTACAGTCAGAAAAACACCACAACAAAATGGGGTGTCGGAGCGTATGAACAAGACATTGGTGGAGAAAGTTCGTTGCATGCTGTCTAATGCTGGGTTAGGCAGAAAGTTTTGGGCTGAGGCTGTGACATATGCTCAACATCTCGTCAATCGCTTGCCATCATCTGCAATAAATTGCAAGACTCCTTTAGAGGTATGGTCTGGGAAACCTGCAACAGATTATGATTCTTTGCATGTTTTTGGTTCTACTGCATATTATCATGTAAATGAATCAAAGTTGGATCCACAAGCAAAGAAGACTCTCTTTATGGGCTTCAATGCTGGAGTTAAGGGATATCGTCTTTGGTGTCTAGAGGCAAAGAAGACCATCATCAGCAGGGACGTTACCTTTGATGAATCTGCCATGTTGCATAAGGTAACTCAAGAAGGAACTGATGGTACTCCGCAGCAGGTGGAGTGTACGCCGAAGCAGGTGGAGTTTGAACAGATAATGGTGAGCCCAGCAAAAAGTACTATGAGTGACTCTCCTATGGCAGAAGCAGAGGCAGATGAGGAAGAGATTTCGACCCAAGAATCTCAACAGCAGTCAGAGTCAATTGCTGTTAGAAGGACAAGACGAGAAATTCAGAAACCTGCTCGTTTTGTTGACATGGTAGCCTATGCACTTCCAGTTGTTGATGAAGTTCCATCCACCTTTCCTGAAGCCATCCGAAGTTCAGAAAATGGTAGATGGAAAGATGCAATGGAAGAAGAGATGCAATCTCTTGAGAAGAACAAGACGTGGAAGTTGACACAGTTACCAAAAGGCAAGAAAGCAATTGGATGCAAATGGGTATTTGCAAAGAAAGAAGGATTTCCTATCAAGAATGATGTTCGCTACAAGGCAAGATTGGTAGCTAAAGGCTATGCTCAGAAGGAGGGAGTTGATTATAATGAGGTATTTTCTCTAGTTGTTAAACATTCCTCAATTAGAATTTTGTTGGCCTTGGTAGCACAGTTGAATTTGGAGCTAGCTCAACTTGATGTGAAGACCGCGTTTCTACACGGTGACTTGAAGGAGGAAATCTATATGTCTCAGCCAGATGGATTCAAAGTTGCTGGTAAAGAAAATTGGGTTTGTAAACTGAACAAATCATTGTACGGATTGAAGCAATCACCGAGGCAATGGTACAAACGATTTGATAAGTTTATGATGGGTCAGAAGTACACAAGAAGCAAATACGATCACTGTGTGTATTTGCGCAGGCTTCAAGATGGGTCCTACATCTATCTACTCTTGTATGTTGATGATATGTTAATAGCATCCAAGAGCCAAATTGAAATTGATAAAATGAAGGCTCAGTTGAGTGAAGAGTTTGAGATGAAGGATTTGGGAGAAGCCAAGAAGATTCTCGGCATGGAGATAAGCAGGGATAGACAGAGAGGCAAGTTTTGGCTGACACAGAAGCAGTATTTGAAGAAGGTATTACAACGTTTTGGTATGAATGAAGATACAAAACCTGTAAGTACTCCGCTTGCTCCTCATTTTAAGCTTAGCAGCCAGTTATCTCCAAAGACAGATGAAGAACGAGAATACATGGCGAAAGTCCCGTATGCTAATGCAGTTGGAAGCTTGATGTATGCAATGGTGTGTACGAGACCCGATATTTCACAGGCAGTCAGTGTTGTGAGTAGATATATGCATGATCCTGGCAAAGTTCATTGGCAAGCTGTGAAATGGATTCTACAGTATATTCAAGGTACTGTAGATGTTGGCTTAGTGTTTGAGCAGGATGAATCACTTGGTCAATGCGTAGTTGGATATTGTGATTCTGACTATGCAGGTGACTTGGATAAGCGACGATCTACAACTGGTTACTTATTCACTTTAGCTAAGGCGCCAGTAAGTTGGAAGTCTACTTTGCAGTCAACAGTGGCTTTGTCTACAACAGAGGCAGAGTATATGGCAATTACAGAGGCTGTAAAAGAGGCAATTTGGCTTCAAGGCTTCAAGTTTTTCATGCAAGAACGAAGCACATTGATGTTCGCTATCACTTTGTGCGGGAATTTCTCGAAGAAGAGGAGATACTTCTCCAGAAGATTCGGACTACGGAGAATCCTGCAGATATGATGACCAAGGTGGTGGCAAAAGCCAAGTTTAAACATTGTTTAGACTTGGTCAATATCCTGCACATTTGAGTTGGCGCCTGAAGGCGCAAATTGGAAGCACTACGAAGACTGTTTTGTTTGATTGGGAAGATGAAGAATGTTTGCATTTGGTGGGATTAGAAATTATGCCAAGGTGGAGATTTGTCAAATTTGATGGCTTTGGTTGGTGTGGCTTAATTTGTTGCAATCCCACATCGGAAGTTTTAAAGATAGGGGTGAGTTAGTTGCCTTATAAATAACTCATCCCTTCCAAATTATTTGTATCCCAAAATTAGTATACATTTTTCGAAAATTTGTATATTGTAAATTTTGGTCTTCTCTTCCCAAATTAATAAGAGCAGGCTGCCTCAAGTGGTGCTCGGAGACGTAGGCATATTTAGCCGAACTCCGTTATCAAATTTCCGGGTGTGTTCTTTCCTTGTCTCTTTTATTTATTCCGCATTTATTTTGTTTCTTTTCTGTATTAGTATAGTATTCAATATTTATTTGTCGGGTTTATTTGTAGTGTATTGTACTATTCATTTGGGTATATTTTACTATTCACGTGTACGGTACTATTCATATATACACGGGTTTAGGTTGTGATAATATACTGTGCAAGTAAGTTCTGTCTAGGAGACTGGGTTTTAAGAGGGACCATTTGTGACCCCTCCAGCCTTTCCTGGGAATTTATTTGGAATGGTAATTTTGTCTAAGGAGACTATTCAGTAGTCTTTCCTGGAAATTACCGAATCAGTGCAATTCACTAGTTGTAGTTTGAGGAAAAATTACCCGATTTTCCCAACATTCACATGATCTTTTATATTTTTTTTTCCAAGTCAGATGGTGAAGAAAATAAGCAAAAATTGTGATGTAAAAAACCTTTTGCAAATCATCATCGTTACATTTGAATCGTATCTAAAAAGAATCAGTCATCGTTACATTTGAATCGTATCTAAAAAGAACCAGTCAAAATCTATTTATTTATCCAAAATACATGGGAAAAAAAATTCAGTCAAACCAATTAATTATATCTTTGTTCACAGCATATATAGAAATTGTCAAAAATGATAAATACACAATAATATAATTCTGATTTAATGATATTAAATTTTTTTGTAAAAATGTTGCACATTGAAATTTTTGTTTAAAACTATTTAGTAAATAATATTATTTTTTTATTATATATATTTTTTTAAACAAAGGATAATTATTATTTATATCGAATGTAGGGCGAACCCATATAGTCAGAAGTCAAAATGCCTTTAAGAAAACTAGGCAAAAAATCAAATGTATTAAAAATTCGAGATACATGGTTTAATCTACTGTAAAGAGCAAAATAATGGACCGCTTGATTCCCTCATCTGAAGATGTGCTGGATAGAAGATGAACTGCTATTAAGAAGGGACTAAAGGTGAGCAATGGCAGGGTCCGAAGCTTGAGTGGAACTGGAAAAAAGAGCAACCAGAGTCTGAGAATCACTTTCAACTTGGATGTTTAGAAGATGATTATGAAGACATCAGTCCAGGCCAAAACAAAGAGCATTAAGTTCTGCCGAGGCTGCATTGATAGCACTAATGGGGAAAGAGAGATCGATTATGAACGAACCAGCTGCATCGCGAAGGACTGCTCCCCCAGTGGAATGAGAGGGAGTAAAAGAGGCGTCTATGTTGAGCTTTAAGAAACCTGGTGGAGGTTTGTTCCAATAAACAAGGGATGATTTTAAGCTTTTCAAACCGAAGCCATCTGGGAGAAAATCAGAGAACGCAGGGATGAGTCTAGCAAAACTGTCATTAGCATGTGCTATACCCCGGTTTTAAATGAAACTTGATATCTGATGATGCACCATAGGAAAGAAAACTGGTTCGTCACCCCAGGTTAACCGACAATAGGCCGACCAAATGAAAGAAATAATAACCAAAGGCACCAACTTCCTAATTCGGCCCGCCATAGAATTAGGCAAAGAGATCAACCACCAAGTCATGAGCTCATGCTTCAAGGAAGCTTTAGTGGATATATCAAAAAGAAGATAAGATCCATAGAGTTTTCAGATTTTCTGAACCGGGTCACAAAAATAAAAAATATGATCCATGGACGCTGCATTAGAGTAGCAAAAAGGACAAGCCGAAGCAAGTTTGATAACAAGCTTCTGAAGCCGATTTGGAAGGGGAATGACTCCTCTCAAAATTTTCCAAGTGAGAATTGATAATTTCAATGGAATGCAAGAATCCCAAATCATCTTACTAGAAAGAGTAGTAGACTTATGTTCCCTAACCGCATCATAAGCTGATGATGAGGAGAATAGTCCCGAAGTATACCTTTCCAGCTGACAGAATTGTCTTGGAAATCCATAAGATCATAGCATAAAGAATGAGCATGACAAATCCGTTTCCAGGTACAAGAGTCAATAGCTTGATAGGACATTTCACCTTTCCTCCGATACTTACAGTGCATGTAATTTGACCATAGAGAGTTATTAGAAAGATAAGACCACCATATTTTAAGAGAGTAGGCCTCTTGAAGAGAATATAAAGATCTGAGTCCGAAACCTCCTTTCATCCTTAGGAAAACAAAAGTCCATGTATTTGACCCAATGATATTTATGCTGAGTAACATCAGTGCTCCAGAAAAAAAAAAGTCAATTTAGATTCAATAGCATTTAGAATAGATTTTGACAAAAGCATGGAACCCATGATGTGAACAGGAATAGAATTCAAGACATGCTTAATGAGAAGAAGCCTACCTCCAGGAGAGAGAAAATGCTTAGCCCATCCCAACAGTTTAGAATCAATTTTCCTGGGTAGGTCTTTATAGTAGCTTGCCCGATTAATGCCCTGGTAGATAGGAGCTCCTAAGTACGTAAAGGGAAGATGCATACGCCTAATGCCAAGCAGATGTTTATAGCGAGCAATAGAAGCCGGAAGATCTTTTTTTGAGTAATAGAATGAGCATTTATCAAAGTTAATCATTTGGCCAGAAGCTGATTGATAAGCCAACAAAAAATGCTTGAAGTTGCGAATGCTTTTAGTATCCCATTAATGAAAATAAGCAAATCATCCGCGAAAGATAAGTGCGAGACAATATGACAGTTCCTTCCAAGCTTATAAGGAGTGATTCTTCCCTGATGAATCAAATTATTAAGACCTCTTGAAAAACTTTCTGAAGCCAGGATGAAAAGATAAGGTGAGAGAGGATCACCTTGCTTAACACCTCTCATAGGTTGAAAGTAACCATAACTAATGCCATTAACCATAACAGAAAGGTGGGTTGCAGCAAGATTACATATGATAAGCTCCACCACTCTGACCGAAAAACCAAATTTAAGAAGTACAGCTTTGAGGTATTCCCATGAAACTCTATCAAAAGCCTTTGCCATGTCAAGTTTAATTGCTAAATTGTTGCCCCTAGTTTTTCTATCTAGCTCATGGATCATCTCATTGGTCAAAAGAATGTGGGAATGTATGGATCTTCCTTTCATAAAACTAGCTTGTTCCTTTGAAATAAGCTTGTCCAGAATGGGAGCAAATCTATTAGCAAGAATTCGAGTACATACCTTACTAACAAAGGTGGCAAGGCAAATGGGCCGAAACTTGTTGAAACTGTCTGGGCTCTTCACTTTAGGGAATGAGAATAATTTTAGCACTGCTGAAGGCCTTGGGTATTGGAAGACACAAAAAGAATTCTTTAACCGCACTGCAGACATCCCAACCCACAATGTCCCAGCAAGATCGAAAAAAAGTACCATCAAAACCGTCTGGACCGGGAGCACTATTCGGATCTAATTGCCAAACTGCATTTTAATTTCCTGATCATCTGGAATCTTCTCAAGAGCGGCATTATGATCAGCGGAGATAATGGTAGGGATAAAATCCACCATAGACACGGGCTCCACTGAATCCTTTCTGTTGAAAAGTTCAGAGAAGTGCTGAACTGCTTCCTGGCCAATATCTTCTTGATTAGTAATACATGTACCAGAAGAACTTTTTACAGCTGAAACCCGGTGAAGCTTTCGTGCCATTTTTACATAATTATAGAAAAACTTTGTATTTGCCTCACTTTCGTTTATCCATTTGATGTGTTATTTTTGTTTCCAGAAAGTCTCCTCCAGTTTAAGCTTATGCAGAAGATTCGCTTGTTTAAGATTTCACTGAGTTCTGTTGTCAGGAGTAGGGTCGGCTAAAAAAATATTCTCCGCCAATTCTGCCTCATTCTCAGCAATAGAAATGCTGTTGAAAATATTACCGAAATGATCCCGATTCCAGACACGGATGACAGATTTGAGAGACTTCAGCTTAATGAAGAGACTTTTCATACCACCCCCATAGAAGACCGAATTCCAGTGTTTCTTGACCATCGAAAGAAAAATATTATGAGACAACCACATGTGCTGAAAGCTAAAAGGCTTTGGAACATTTTGATCAATATTCTTACAACACAAAAGGATTGGTGAGTGATCAGAGGAAGTTTTACCCAAGTGACGAGTAGTGACTTCATCAAAAGAATCATAAAAAATAACATTTTCCATGAAACGATCTAGTCGCTCCCAGACGCGACCGTTACTCCTAACTCCAGACCAAGTATAAGCACAACCCTGATACGGAATGTCCACCAACCCACAATCATCTGAGCAATTTATGAAGTCTTGCATGTTATGAATATTAGAAGAGCCATTTCCCTTATATTATGAAAAACTCTTAATTGCATTACAGTCACCGCCCACCAGCCATGGGGCAGAAATCAAAGAAGCTATACTACAAAGATTATCCCAAAGAGCGAACCGATTCGATCGGGTATGAAAGCCATAAACAGCAGATAAAGTGAAAGAAAATGACTGAGAAAGACACCTAGCCGAATAAGTAAGAAGCTGGGGAACATCATTAAAATCCGTGAGAGTAAATAGATTATCCTTCCACATAACCCAAACTTTATTATCCAAAGATGAAAAAACACTGTTGTACCCTAGCTTAGAAGCATAAAAAGATTTCTTATGTTTATCAATCATAGGCTCAATAACAAAAAGAATACTTATTTTGTGATCAATACAAAGTTTATGAATGCAATTAAGAGATGAGGCAATACCTCTAACATTCCAGCTAAGAATATTCATTGGGCAAATTTCTTAGGAACAGTTAAAGTACGATTAGATCGCCTGACAATCGCTGGAGACTACTGTTTCTTTTTTTCTTCGCACATAATATTGTTTTAAATATATATATATATATATATATACCTTGCTTCGTTTTCTTTACACTCAGAAAAATGATAAAATAGATAAAATAGTGGAAACCTATTATTAAAATAAATGATGACAAGTTATTTGTGAGTTCCAGTTTAACATTAAATAAATCAAATTGTAAAAGTAACTATTGAGAAATATATTGTTAATTGAAATTTTAATCATAGTATATGTAACTTATCATAAACAAATAACAGATCTCTCTAAAGAATTTCAATTTTGTATTCATTTTGTCTGCTCTCTAGAGACTTTGTATTTTTTTCATTTCTCTTTTTTGTTTAATTATTTATATTTTTTAATAGGAAGGATTGGCAACCCGAGTGACTGGAATGTACTTGGGCTATTAGATTTAGGGCCGGGTTTTAGGTTTGAAGTTTTCTAAAATTAGAATGCGAGCTAGGATAAAACTGAAAGGGACAATTATGGGGTTTGAATTTCTTAAAGATTTTTATGTTTCGGATGAAGATTTTACTGACGTATAGGCTAAAATACATGCTAACCAGCCTACCGATGGATTCTTGGTACATGATGGTTATCTTTTTAAAGAGAACATGTTATGTATTCCTCGATCTTCTCTCTGAAAAAAGTTAATCAGAGAAATCCATGGTAGGAGATTGAGTGGTCATCTCGGACGTGATAAAACTATTATGGGGCTAAAAGTTCGCTTTTATTGGCCACAACTGAAGAAAGAAGCAGGAAAGATGGTACAAAAGTGTTCTATTTGTCAGACACAAAAGGGTCATTCTCAAAATATAGGCTTATGCACTCCTTTGCCAATTCCTGAACAACCTCGGGAGGACTTGTCTATGGATTTCGTATTGGGTTTACCTTGTACTCAATGTGGTGCTGACTCTATTTTTGTTGTCGTTGATAGATTCTCTAAGATGACACATTTTATTCCCTGCCGGCAAACTAGCGATGCATCTCACATTGTCAAACTATTTTTTCAGGAGATTGTTTGCTTGCATGGTATTCCCAAAACCATCACTTCTGATCGAGACACGAAGTTCCTAACTCATTTTTGAACAACTTTGTGGAAGAGGTTCAACACTCAACTTCGCTACAATAGTATCGCTCATCTCCAAACTGATGGGTAAACTGAAGTGGTGAACCGGACTCTTGGTAATCTCCTTCGATGCATTTGCAGCAAAAAGAAGAAGATATGAGATCTTGCTCTTGCCCAAGCAGAATTTGCTTATAATAGTTTTGTCCATAGTTTCTACCAAAATGTCACCCTTTGCAGTTGTCTGCAGGAAGGTTCCAGCACATACACTTGATCTTCTTTCCCTTCCCGCAGGTGTAGATAAGAGTATTGAAGCTAATAACTTGGCTACCCAGCATGTGGAGGTGTACAAACAAGTGCAACAATACATCACTGATGCTAAAGCCAAATATAAAACTGCAGCTGATAAACACCAGCGTTATAAGTCTTTTGCCATTGGTGACTTGGCCATGGTTTACCTTTGCAAGAAGCGTGGCGGAGGACATAAAAAGCTTGATCCAAAGAAAATTGGTTCGTTTCAGGTGCTTAAGAAGATTAACGATAATGCCTATGTTGTAGACTTGCCTGAAGACATGAAGATTTTCAGAACTTTCAATGCTGCTGATTTATTCCCTTTTTACCTTGATGATGATCACTCGAGGTCGAGTTCTTCTCAAGTGGAGGGGGATTGATGCGGAGCATATTGTAATTCAGTATATGGAAGACTTGGACCGCGGCAAACTTAAGAAAGGGTCAAAACTTGAACATACGGTGTCCGTTTGGGGCGCATAATACATTCTCGGAAAGAAAATTTCGAGACGGACCACTTTGAAAAATACGACAGTGCTGTAAGCAAGTCGCAAAGTTTGATAGGCAAATTCCTTCGTTTTCATGTCCGTTTTTGCACTTTTCTGTTTAGTAGATATTTTGGTCTATTTCGTATTCTTATTATTTTTAGGTATTTCTGTCTTAGCCCTACACGCATAAATATATTACTTTTGTTATTATGAGACATCTTTTTGATTATTATACAGTTAAATAAACTTTTTGAAAATTTCAGTTTTTTATTTTGTTCGTCAGATCAAACGATATTGATCAAAACTTTTGACGGAGTATAATTGTCAACTTATTTACGTTTTTGTTTTGCGTCAGGTTTCAAAAATATAAGTTCAAAATAAAGATTTAAATTTATATCTTAATTTTAATATCAAGCCTGACATTCAATTTTTATGTTCATAAATTAAATCCAGATTTAAGTGTGTACAAGTTTATCCGGCTGGCTTAAAAGTAAATTTATGTGTTGATTATAAATTATAATATACATTTTATATATTTATTAATAATATTTTATTTTTTATTAAAAAGTTATTTTCTTTGTTTTATTAATACACAAAGTATTTATATTCATAATATTTATATTTTCGTATTGATTTAAATAATTTTTAAAACAAAAATTTAAAATTCATCTTTCACAACCAACCAGCTTGTACCCTCTTTCCCCTGTCCAACCCTTATTAAAATAATTGTATATTTAATTACAATGATAACATCACATTAAATAAATTTGAATATATGTATTTCGTTGGAAAAGAAATAAAAATGTAAATTTCAAATAAATATATTTTTTTAAAATTTTAAGTGTAAGAGAATAAATATACAATATGCGTGCAGACAAATATTTTTTTTATTGTTTATACTCTAATTACTGTATCATGCTTCGCTCTTTAATTTTTTTTACCTGTCATTATTATTATTATTATTTTTATTTGGAAGCATCACATGCTAAAACCCTACCAGTGCTTTGTTTGTTCAATGTTACTCTGGTTTTTCCGATCAAAAAGTGTTTTTCCGGGTTGTCCTGGGCTTGAACCGGGCAATGAAACTACCACATATATATTTTTTTAATTTTTTATTTTAACATAGATTGAAATTATTTTTTCTAACTAATTTTAGATAGTGTTTTAAAATATCTGTTGAAGTTTATTAATTGAATTTATTTCAGAATTTAAACCCGCAATCGATTATGAGAATTATTTAGCAATTAATTGAGTTTCAACTCAACTAACTGTTGAATTTGTAAATAATTAAGAATTTTCTTTGTTTTCTTTTTCTAGTTCGATTGACCAACTAATACGCAAAATTACTATATAATTATGAATAATTAAGCAGTATTTTATAACATACGGATATGGCAATTATTGGCTTAATTATTAGTTTTGATTTTATTGTTTTTAGAGTTATTTAAAAGTATATACATTTCAAACTATATTTATATTAGCATGATTATTGGCACCAAAGTATGATTTATCTTGCACTTTCATTAAACTAAAAAAAATAAAAATACAAAATGGGCTCTAAAGACTGTCTTATCCTTCCAGTGATAGATTTCTCTAACCCAGACCTAAAGCCAGGCTCTTGTACATGGGAATTGGTGAAATCCCAAGTTCAAAATGCTTCACAGAAGTATGGTTGCTTCCAAGCTTCGTTCAATAAAATCCCTGGAGTGCTTAAAAAGGAAATGAATGAAACATTAGAAGAGCTATTTCAATTGCCTTTAGAAATAAAACAGCTTAATGTTTCTGAAAAACCTTTCCATGGTTATCTTGGATCATCTTCAGCAATGTCTTTATATGAAAGCTGAGCCATAGTTGAACCTGGCATCTATCACAAGGTTGAAAGCTTCACTAATGTCCTGTGGCCTCAAGGAAACATAAAAATCAGGTGTGTGAGTTTCCTCGTCATTAAAATATCATTAGTTACCTGTTAATTTTACGATTAATTGATTATGGATTCCATGAGAGAATATACTTGTGAGTCTAACACTACACTCTAACCCAGATTTATGATTCGTTTTCAGTTATATATCTCTTGCTAAATCTAGTAATTACTTGCTAATGTTATCCTGATTGTTGATTAGTTTATTTAATTTTGGATTCTTAATTTTTTTTGGCAGCAAAATTCTACATTCATTCTCTGAGCCAGTGCTGGAATTAGACCAAATAATAAGGACGATAATTGTGGAGAGCTGTGGAGTTGAGAAATACTTACATGAGCATATGAACTCCACATACTATTTTCTCAGGGTAGCCAAAAATCAAGCACCTGAAACTACTGAGAAAAAAACAGGACTAAGGACACACACTGACAAGAACACAATTAGCATACTGTACCAAAACGATGTAGATGGATTAGAGATACAAACAAGAGATGGAGACTGGATTCCTGTGAAGTTTTCACCAGATTCTTTTCTCATCATAATCGGGGAATCTCTCAATGTAAGTCAGCTGCTTTTAAGTCTATCCGAATTTAACCTCCTGCCCTCTTACAGAACCTGACAATAGAATTTCAGAAATTTATGCACATTAACCGCTCTTTCCATGCGAGATAGTTAACTAACAATATTAAATGGTAATTAAATCTTGTTTAAAATTTTCTTTTAATCAAGAAAGCAGAGCAGAACCATATTGAAACAGGGGAAATTGCATTTTTGTAGGCCTGGACAAATGGTCGATTATATAGCCCATACCACCGCGTCATGATGGCTGGAAACAGGGCAAGATACTCTGCTGCATTCTTTTCAATACCCAAAGATGGATACATAATAAAGGCCTTAGAAGAGCTGGTGGACGAAGACCATCCTTTGCTATTTAAGCCTTTTGATTACAGTGAATACCTTAAGCGCCGGTTTGCCGATGAAGGGAAAATAAAATCTGTACCTCCTCTTAAGAATTATTTTGGAACATGATTATATATATTCCTCATGTCAATTCTGATTCAATTATTTTTTTAGTACGATTCAATTCTTGAGCCTTTAATTGTAAATATTTTTTTGGATTTTTTTATAAATTTACAAGATAAAATCTACAATATTATAAATTTATTGTTATTTTTTAACATTGCATTACATTGGTGAAAGGGGGTCTATTATTTTGGAAAGGTGCATTTACCACTAAGTTTTGCATCGGGATACACAATATTATAAATTAGTTCAAAAAATATTATAAATTTTATCAAAAAAAATTATTAACTTGTAAATTTATCAGTTTCGTATAATATAAAAAGTTTATAAGTAGTTTATTATATATATAATTATTTCTTTAAATTTATTACTATGAATTTATTATATATTTCTTTAAAATGATAAAAAAAAACTCTTATAAAAAATAAAAAATTGGAAAAATATAGTAAGTGGCATAATTTTCTATATTTTTTTAATGTAAAGGTCAAATTTGAAATCAGTTCTAATTTTTAGTATAAATTATTCTTTTAAAGTCAAGCTGAATATAGTTTTAATGTAATTTTATAATCAGTAACTCAAAATCAAGATATTTGATTAAATTAAAATAATTTTTTACTAGTCTGTATGCTCGTCATGAAATCAACACTATTTTGAATATTTAAGATATTTAATTTCAATACACATACAAGTTGATGTTTTTCCTAATACTAATTGGTCAATGAGCTCATCTCATTTTTGACATTCAAAAGAAAACGAAACCACATAATTTGACTAATGGAGCAACATAGACTTAGACTTGATCTGTTGTGAGAAGTCTATAGGCAATTTACCAAGAAACCAATGGGAGCCAATGGAATACTAGCCACGAAAAGATTATTGACTAAACTTCCTCTTTATTCAGTTAAAGCTGATCAATAATTCAAGCTTTAATTATAAAAATAGTGGATGTCGTTGTAATCTAGACTTTATAAGCATTAAAATATTAGAAGTCTATGAGAAAATACAAGAAATTACACAGGAAATTTGCAAATAAAAAAACCCATCATAGTTATGAGAATTCAACCTGCAATAACGTGTTTTAAGGGTCCAAGTCCCTTATAAAACTAAAAATAAACAAACATTGTGGATGTGTATTGTAATCATTTCATTAAAATAAGTTAATTTTCTTGTAATTGAGCTAATTATAATGGCAGGTAATTCTTCAAGGTCTATTCTAGTGACTCTGCTAATGATTTTGGCAATGGTATTATCATCTTTGATTTTACCAGGTGATGCTGGTAGATACCACCCACACCCACCACCTCCGATGTTGAAGCCAGGTAAGCTCAAGTCTCTGCATTTTTTTATGGCTCAAACCATTGATTTTATTTCTTTTTTAATTTAGCTCCGATTGGGGACCCGAATTTAAAAATTTTACAGTTTAGAAAAGCTGGGTTGATTTAATTTTTAAAATTTATATATGTTGATTATGTGTACCTTATATATAGGTGTTGGTGGATCAAGGCCTATATGTCCAACTTGTGTTTGTTGCGAACCTCCACCACCAGGCAAATGCTGCAGATGCAACTGTGCTGCTCCTACTGTTACCCACCCTAATAATATGGCCTTTCCATGATAATATTTTCTACATGCTTCTATTCTCAGACATGAATAGCCAGTTATTATAATAAATAAGAGTTCCCCTTTGTTGGCCTAATAAATAGAAAAATGAGGGTCTAAATATAAAATAATTTATGTAATAAGAACTTATTTGAAACAACATTAAATTTTAGTACTAAAAAAAAAGTCTATTATTGCTATCACTGCAATAGTTGCTGGTTTCATTGATCATGTTATTTAATTGTCAATAAGTGTGAAACATCCTGTATATATTCCAAAGTTTCTTACGTTCAGTATTTTTTATTTTCTTAAATGAAATTTTAATACTCTCTTCCAACAATTTAATATTGAAAATATCTTCAAAGAAGCCAAAAAGAAAAAAATAAGTTGAAAATCCTTTTAAGTGAATAAAGAATAGGTGGTTAATTATTTTCCTGCAACGTACTGTTAATGTAATTACAGTATAAACAGTGGTAAACCCAACTTACTCTTCTCTTAATCAATGAAATAAATTTATTATCTTTTATAGGGGCATGCATTAACTATTTATTAATCCATTTCTTTTTCTTTTCCTATTTAATAGAATAAATATTACCTTTTTCTTCTCATATAAAAAAATTTAAAATTAAGCTAAAAAAAGATTCTTTTAAAAAATTGAAGTTGTTATGCTTATTATTTAGTAAAAAATAAGTTAAAAATTTTGATTTTTCTATTTAAATAATTTTAATTTAATTAAAATTTTTATGTATTAAAGTTAAATCTTTCCTCTTTTTTTTTTTTTAAATTGGAGCTGTTTTGAGTTGGGAGCATCATGGGCTCAATAGCAACTTCTCTTGGGCTTGGCTTAATTGCCAGTCATCGATCACTGCCGAGAAAGACTCGGCAGTATGCTTGTATAGTTATCACTCGACCTGTCGTTTATTTATAGTTTATCAATTACCATATGTCAATGAAGCACGTAATTAAAACAGTAATTTTTTTAAAAAATAAAGACATGATAGAGATAAGATAATTATATATATATATATTGTATTATAAAAATATAATAAAAGATATATAATTATACAACGGTACACACAAATATATATATATATATATTAAGTTATAAAAATATAATAAGAGAAATATATATTCAAAATAATCATAAATTAGTCCATTTATATGTAAATATAATTTTAAAAAAATTGTGATAAAAAAGAAGCTTTATAATTAAAGTTGATTATAATTATTTAGTTCATAATTTATCAATATCATATAAATAAATTTTTATAATAAAATATATATTAAAAGTGTCCCAAAATATATTTTTACAATGTTATATGTGTGTCCTAACTGTATCTTTTGCGTGTCTAAAAATTAAAATTAATAAAAAAAAATATGCAGGGAGCTGTATCTGACATGTATAAGGTACGTATTGAATATATGTCTGTATAAAAAAAAAAGTAAGACCCCGATAATATATTTGAAGTACCGTGTTTCATAGGCCCTGAATCTTAGATCACCCCCATAAGTCTCAGTCCCTTTGTGAGCTGGAATGGTGGGCAAAACTTTGAGAAAGTCCCTGGAGTTTTGATCCTCCAATAAAATGACAATATTTTATTATAAAAATAAATTTTATTTTTTTTTATTTTTGGAAGCATTTTTTATATATAAAAAATAATTTAAAATAAAAAATAAAATATAGCATTTTTGTTTTTATTATTAAAAAATTTAATTTCTTTTAATTTATTGAGAATTAATTTTTTAATTAAAATAATTTAAATTTTTTTAATATTTTTATATAATTAAAAATTAATTTAATAAAATTAATAAAATAATAAAATAAACTATTCACGTAATTAAATAATTTTATTATTTTATCATAAAATAAATTAATATTTTAAATTTAATTTTTTAAAAATAAAAAAATATAAAAATAAGATCTATTAAAATAAAACTTAATTATTATTATTAAAAATTAAAATTTATTTTTTGTTGAATCTTATTTTATACCTATCCGATAGGTTAATGAAACTCATAGAGATTGGAGTTGATCTTACGTCAACTGCAGACTATGCCGCCATCGGTTATTGGCTTCCCACATTCTTCGATAAGGCCGATGACAAATATCTATAGATGACTTTAGGTGCTTTGTTTTATTAATATATATACAAGAGTATAAGAAACCGCATATTGAAAATAAATAATCATGAGTTGCACCTAAATTTTGAAAAATATGAACATTTTTTAAAATATATTATCTTTATCCAGTTAAAATTATCAATTTTAACTCATATATATCTATCATTAAATTTTTTAAATATTATATAAAATTATTTTAAATAGACTCAAATATCTATCTATTAATTTATTAATACTATATTTTTATTTTATTAATAAAGTCATTAAATATAAGGGTATAATTATAAAAAAAAAATCTTAATTATATAAAATGGTAATTTGAAAGCAAAAATGACACTTTTAGCGAGAAGTATTAACTTATTGATCTATTAATAATTTTCTTAGCTTTATAGAGTTAGTCAAACACAAGAAACCCAAGATTATTGGCTAAAGATGAGATAAATTACAAAGTTGATATCAATTTCTTTTATCCTTTTTAATAATATATATGGAATCAATTTAGCAAATATTCTTTCTAATTTTTTTTAAAAAAAATGTTATTCTGAATTAGTGTTTCGTATGCTCCAGCCGTATATACAGGTATTTTCCCCAATAAGCTCATCAATTGATACCCTAAATTGAATTGCATTAATATCATTCAATTGCAATAAATTACATAAATAAATCTCATTAAGAGTTCATTTAAGTAGACAGTCCATTCAAATGCTAATTAAATATTTATATTTTTAAAATACATTCAATTTGTTTTTATCAAATGTTTAACTATTTCAAATAAATATATAGTTATGGGATTGAAAATAAATATTCATATAAAAACTTATGGGATTGAAAATGGTGAATTACGACTCCAATATGCATTCAAAATCTTGAAAAATCAAATCAAACGATTAAAATTCAAACAAAACTGCATCTATATACACATTGATAACATAATATATACCCTAAAAGTTCAAGACGCCAATCCTATATATCTGCACCTTCAGGCTTCATCCCATATAATATCATCAAATCATAAATTAATTCAGCTATGGCAGCTAATTCTTTCAAGTCTATTTTGGTGACTCTCTTCATCTTTGCAATTGTAATTTCACCTTTGGTCCCTTGTGAAGGAGGCCGGACCCCTAATCATATTCGAGGTAATTAATTAATTCCCATATTAGTTGATTCTGATCATTAATTCATTTTAATAATTGAATTTGTATCTTTAATTGCAGGTCTCCTCCAAGAGGAGGAGGGACCCTTTTGTCCAGCTTGTGTGTGTTGCGAACCTCCAGAGCCAGGTTCCTGCTGCCCATGTTGCTCAACTCCTGTTGATCCATGAAATGGATTTCACCTTTTGAAGTGGTTGTCAGACGTATACACACAACAAAAGTATAGAAAATTTATCTGGATACTAAATAATTATGAAAAAGAAATGTCAATAAAATTAATATATACAAATTAAAGGAGTGCTTCTCCTTCTATTATTAGTGATATACTTTGTTGATACGTTTGACATGTAATAAAAATCTTATTAATATTATCCAATTGTTAATTTAAGTGCATTTTTATGTTGGTAAAATATTGTTAATTTCTCCATTTATAAATAACTAGTTGTAGGTTTGTACTTACACAAGGTTTCTGTATACGCGTACATATATTACATAAGCAGGGTTGCCGAGTATCGCCTTCAACTGTTAAAATGGATTTCACATATTCAACCGCCCTACAGTTAATTGGTTTTTCATAAACATCAAAAAATTATAATATAACAAGTTTTTCAGTTTAAAAAAATTAATTATTAAATTTATTAAAATTTTTATCAATTTATAAATTCATCAATTCTCCATAATATAATATATATATAAAGTTTATTATGCACTCGATAACTTTTTTTTATTTTATTATTAGATTATTCTGAATTTTATTGTATATTCTAAAAAATGGTGAAAAAAACCCAAAGTAAAAAAGTAAAAAATTTTAAAATGCAACGTGATTTCCTTTTAGTTCAATTCCATCGGCCCAAAAATCAAATTTATTAGGGCAAAATATCATAAAAAATAAAAATAAATTTAAATTTACTATATTTTTAAAATATATTTAAAATATATAAAAATTTATGGTTAGTTTATCAAAATACTATATTTTTATAATTTATTATGATTTTATAAATTCACATAATTTATTATGAATTTATTATAAATTTAAAATAATTAAAATACTTTTAATAAAAATTAATAAAAAAAATAGTGATGGGCGTAATTTTTTCAATCTATTAATAAGATCCAACAATAGGATAAGAGAAAATGTTGAACTTACCGATCATTATTAAACTTATCATTACTACACCCTATATGTCGCAATGCACTTATGAAAAATAGTCATATTTTATTTTCTATCATTTTATTTTGCCAAGGACAAAATTATAAATTTATTAATATTTATTTAATAACTGCAGAGTTTTAATTTTTCTTTTTTACAGAAATTTTTAATTTGATTTTGTTTTTTTCTACTTTAATTTTGTTAGAATGTAATATATGAGTGCAGAAATTGGTTGTGCTGCCTATTTATTTTTTAGTATATATGAAATGAGACAAATGATGATAAATAATACTATTTTTATGGAGTACATATATATTTTTTTAAAAAAAATAGAGTAATTTCTTATAATATTGCAACTTGTGAGAAATTAAAATATATTAAGATTTAATAAAAAAAAATTAAAGTGATAAGTACGCATAATATTTATATCACTCAATGTTATGTTCTATATTTCTATGACATAATCATGGTGATACCTCGTCACATAATAATAATAATATAGTTTATCACAATTACCGAATTGAACATACCTTAAATTAAACAAAAACGATTTAGTAATATGCATGGCAATAAAAAAAGGAAGTTTTTAAAGGAAGATGAATTTTCCTATGATGTATATGGAATATTAGAGGTTACTATAATAATATAGTGGTTGATTATTACTTTTTTAGGCTGGCTTATCAAAAATTCAAATTCTTACAATTAACTCTTTTTATTCATTCTGATCCACAAAATAAAATAATAAATATTTGGCCAACCATTTTTTACTTCAATTGTTTCCGTGATGAACTACTAAAATATAGTTAGGTGGCTAAGATTATGTATTTCTTTTATTTAGGTCTCGATTTCAAATCCCTTAGATGTTCTCCCTCCCTTATATGTATGTAATTAATAAAAAAAAAATACTTCCGTGATGAACTAAGCAATACCCTTTAATTAAACTTGGATGACAAAGCAAAGATGATTCGATGGCTTATGGAATTGGTAAGCTATTATTGGGAAAAAAATTCAAACAGATGAAATACAAGCAAGATCATCGACTGTAGAAAAATTTATAACAAAGTCAATATGCAACGTAACATTATTAATTGTATTGCAATTTAGCAAGTTGCTGGGTCCAGTTTAGTTGTTAAGAGTCGCTGCAAACAGATAAACATGCTTGCATTTTAATTGAAACGTAGCAAAATAGAAGTCATTGGCTGCTAGCTGCACTGCAACAATTTACATTCAAAATAGTGCATAGAAAGTCACCCTTGTTATTCAAACAAGACAGCTATTCTAATCAAAGGTTTAATTAGATCCATAAAACTATAAATAACCTCTAAGGCCTCATCCAGAATACATCGAAATATCATCAAAAATCATATTGATTAGTATCCTTCAATTTTCAAATTAACAATGGCAATGGCAACTAATTCTCTCAAGTCTGTTTTGGTGACTCTCTTCATTTTCGCCATGGTTTTGTCTCCAATGCTACCAACTGATGCAGCTCGCTTTAATCATCGAGGTACATTAAATTAATTTTCTTTCTGCATATCATCAATAACATTTTCTATATGTTAATTAATTCATTAATTAAGTTATGTACGTGCACAATGTATTTATAAGTTTATATGTGTTGGCAATGTTGCAGATCTCCTTCAAGCAACAACACGACCACCCATTTGTCCGGCTTGTGTCTGTTGCGAACCTGCATCGGAGCCGGGCACCTGTTGCAGGTGTTGCGTTGGTGAAATTTCGTCTGCTTCTGGCTCTCCATGAAGCTGTGTTGCCGTTTTGTTTAATTAGGATCAATAAGAATGGACTGTATCAATATGGATAAAATAATTAAAAGATTTCATCTCTTTTCAAATTAGTACCTAAAGTTGATACATTAACATTGGTCCAGGGATTTGTATGAAATAAATATTTAGTTTTTGACATCAATCTATATGTTATTGTGACTGTATATGTCAATTTGATCTAATAATTTATATGGTTCAGAAATTTTCTTTGTTATTAATTTATCTTGCTGATGTATATAACATATATGTACACTATTCTTAATTTTCCTTTTAAAAAAACTATTTTTTATAGTCGGATAAATAAAAATACTATTCTTTAATATGAAAGAAATTAAGAGCTCGCAGAATAGCAAAATTAATAAGAAAATATTTTATATTGGCAACATAGAAAAAAAAATAAAAAATAAAAAGTATGTGCAAATAAACAATTTTACTCATAATGTATTATCGAGAAACACAAGAAAGACTTCCACTAACTAATAACTTAAAGTTTACCAACCTTATAGTGGAAAACCAAGGGGCACCTTAATTAACTGGTATTCATATTATTATTTTTTTTATTATTAGTAAATTTTTAGTTTTTCTTTAACCAATGGCGAGAAGAATTTATATATATTAGCAAAACATGTAATGTTGATTACTTTTTATTATTGATTGTTGTCCTGAAAATAAAAATAATTATATTACTATAACCAGAAAAATACAAAATAAAAATAAAATTTACTTATAATTTTATTATTTAGTAAAAACATTTAATTAAGAATCAAAAATATACTACATAAATTAACAGTAAAATATATATTTGATCATAAATTTAAAGGCTTTTGATAAAAATATAAGAAAAAAAATTAAATTTATTATATTTTAAAAATATGTTCAAATTTATAAGAGAATTTATAATTTTTTTTTATCAAAATACTAAATTTTTTATAATTTATTATAAGTTTAAAAAATTTATATAGTTTATTATATGTTTATTATAGATTTATTATAAAATAATTAAAATAACTCTGAAAAAAAATTATAAAAAATAGTAAAAGGTGTCATTTTTCTTAAATTTAAATTTGAATTTTCTCCTGAGTCCTAATATTTTAAAAAAAAATCCTAAAATAGATTGGATACCAAAAGAGGCTCCAAACTTTACATTCGGGAAAATTTTGTTGATGCATCGTAACAACAACCTGAACGTAGGGGCTGCCTGCGCGCCTCTTAAGAAAAAGGGGTAGAGGCGGGCTCCAATCACTGGGCTCTCCTGGCCCAATATATCGGATAAGTTGAAGAGCAAATTACATAGTATATTTTTTATTTTTTTTAATATTTAATATATTTTTTATATTTTTAATATATTTAATATATATTTTTAAAAATTAATATATCTTTAGTATACCAAATATATATTAAAAATATACCTCTAAAAATAAATATTTTTGAAATTAAAAATAAAAAAATATTTTTAAAATTGAAAAGGAAAAGTGAGTATTTTTAAAAAACTTTTTATTTTTTAGGGTGTTTTTTAAAAAATTCTTAAGTTGAAATTGTCGTAGACTGGCCAAACCACGATCAATTCGGTTCTTCATGGATCTCATCCACGAAAAAAAAGGCTTGAAATTAGGCCAAAAATTACATCCTTCTTCTATAAATTTATTTTTAATGTTTTATTAAGGATATTTTAATCATTTTATTAAAGAATATAATAAATTTAAAGTAAAATCATAATAAATTTATAAAAATTATTATGCATATAATAAATTATATAAATCTAATAAATTTTTTATAAATTTAAATATATTTTAAAAATATAATAAATTAAAAAAAATTTCTAATATTTTTAACAAAAATCCTTCCTATGGAGACTATTACCAGAAGGGAGAAAGTAGAAGCAGTGTGTAAGATTAAATACAGTTTTTAAAATTAGTAAAATTTTCAGAGAGAATTCTTCTTCTCCTTTTTTTTTGAAAATTCTTAATATACGATTTTCCTGAGCATATATAAACTAAATAAATTAATAAAAAAATTATTTTATTTTTTCTTTGGTTCGGCTGCGATAGACTCAAATAGCTTAACCTGATATTAAGTACTGTATCATTGAATGTAAGACCCAGTCTGAATAATTTAAGAATGAGTAACATCATTTTATAATATCTCCAAATTGTTCAAAGTTTAAAGTACCGTATGGTCCGTATCTTTACCTCGAGTTAGCAGCTTATTTTCACCCATAATATCTCAACTTATGTAATTATAATGCTAATATTTTTAAATTTTAATTTGTCATTTTAAAAATTTTAAATATATATTTTTATAATAATTTCGTGACTCCATCAATTTCTTAAACTTATATTTTTACAATAATTTTATTATTTTAATCATTTTTATCTATTTTTTAATAAAAAATTAACATAACGCCACATAATGACACATCAATTTCTATTATTCTATTAGATGTTAATATAGCACATAACATAACTATATCGGCACCATCTTTTCATATTAATTAACATAAAAAAAGAAAAAAAAATTAATGGTATTGGAGTTTGAACCGTACACCTTTCACATTAATTATATATTACTAATCAGTATGCTATATTAGCATTAATATTATTGCTTTTTCTCTGTATTTTATTTAACTATAATTTATAATTTATAATATTTATTAATAAAATAATTTATAATATATATTATTAATATAATTTAATAATTATAATATTTTATTAATAATATATTATTATAAATAATCATAATATATTATTTATAAAATATTATAATTATTAAATAATATATATTATATTAATAAATATATAATATGTATTATTATAATTGCTAATATAATTTAATAATTTATATATATTATTAATAATATATTATTATAATAATTATAATATATTATTGAAAAATATTATAATTATTAAATTATATATTATATTAATAATATGTATAAACTATTAAATTATATTACAATATTAATTATTATTATATATTTATTAATAATATATAAACATATATAAATTGTAACTATTAAAAAATATATATTATATTAATAATATGTATAAACTATTAAATTATATTACAATATTAATTATTATTATATATTTATTAATAATATATAAAAATATATAAATTGTAACTATTAAAAAATATATATTATATTAATAATCTGTATAAATTATTAAATTATATTAAATATATTAATTATTATATATTTATTAATAATTTATATATAAATATGTATTATATTAATATATATATTTATTAATATATTATAATTATTTTATAATATATATTTAACAAAATAATTCATAAATTATTAAATTATAAATTATTTTATTAATAAATATTATAAATTATATTAATAACTATAGTTAAATAAAATACGGAGAAAAATAAATAATATTAATATTAAGGTAGCACAATGGTAAGCAATATATTACTAATTTCAAACAATACTATTTTTTTTTCTCATTTTAATTAATATGAGAAAAAAGTGCTTATGTGGTACACGTACTATGTGCCATATTAATATCTAATGAAATGGTGAAAATTGATGTAGTATTATGTAGTGTCATATCAATTTTTTTATTAAAAAAATAGATAAAAAATGGACGAAAAATGAAATTATTATAAAAATATAAGATTAAAAGTTTTAAAGTGACAAATTGAAATTCAAAAATATTAATATTATAATAGGATAAGAGGAGAGTACGAGTGAAAATAAGCCTGAGTTAGCTAAACTTCAGTTGTCACAAATGTGCTCAACTAATTCATCAATATTAAACAGACATCGGAAAGCTGGCAAATTGACAAGGTGACAAGTCAAATGGGGATGTTGTGTCAACATCTTATGGATGACCTGGTCAAAATACGTCTGACATAAATCTTAACCACATGTCAGTGGCTTTCGTGGCATATCTTGCACAACTGGCATAAATTCGATGATATGGTCTATTCTGACGTGGAAGATGTGAACTGGCTTAAAATTTTAATGGCGTGGGAAGTAGATGGACTGCGTATCACTCCGGAAACGACAGGCGTTTGAACAAGCCTGCAACTCTAGATGCGAAAGCGGATTCCGATCAGATGTGGTCCTTGATTGGCGTTGAAGCCAGAGAATTATTTGATTTTATGTGTTCTTATATAGATTAATGGGTATCAAGATATTTTTCTCAATTTTAATGTCAGATAATTAAATTTAAGAATATTTTTTCTGCGTTTTGCATTTAATTTTAGAATTGGAACAAAGTTTTCATTAATGCTTCAATATCTACTTAAAAATATCTTCACACCAGTAATTTTGTTTGACCCGAAGTTAACGATGGATCACTAATAAACCTATGACGACAACATGACTTTAATTCATAGGGCCCCTGAAAAATTTTCAAATGAACATGTTGCAGCTTTTGTGACCACACCTTTTCCATCAACTTTTGCAATTAAGAGTTGGGACAACAAACAACACAAGCAATTTGATAATGGATATATATGGCCACCTCTTATAATTCAAAAATGGCAGCTCATGTTTTAATAATTCAAATTCCCAGTATTAACAATAAGTTCTGCGTTTGGACATATCCAGTGTGAATTCATATTAGTATGTAACCTCTGGCTTATAAGATACTCATGGTTACAAAAAAATTATGCTTTGGTAGTATATAAACAGTTGATACTATTATGCAAATTTTCCTCTCTTTTTTTTATCATTCATTTTTAGTATATGGTAATTAATAATTTTTTTGTTAGTTGATTGAGTTTTAATAAGAATTTAAAGTCGCAATCTCAACAATTCTCCATTAAAACTGATTAATTTTCAACTACTTTGCATGTCATTCATTCATTGGTACAAATTTTAAAGCTTAATTTGAACTTTGTCCCTTGTTATCACATCGCAAGTTGTGGACTAGTTATGTAAGTTGGTTTTGGTCTCTTTCATGTCTACCGTGCTTCTGGGTGCTTCAATGAATTTAATGGTTGCTTTGTGTTTTCCATATTATCTGACTTTCTCAAGATTAATTTTTCTTTTCAATTTAAGCCTTTCCTTTACTGGCATAGCAAAATCATCTGCATACAAAATTTCTTTCTTTCCCTAGGCAAAATATGGTTGTGAAATTTACAGGAATATGGATATGTTGTTCCATAATGTTGTTTTTCCTGACACTTTTAGAGACAGAAGGTTCAAATGTTTTGGCTTCTGATTCTGCCAAATTTAGCAATTCTAAGGCCAAATTTATCGATCACGAGCGTGCTAGAAGGAAACTTGACGACATATCTGGTAAGTCTCTATCTTCAATCCCTTGCTTTTGTTCTGTTTCTGTTTCTAGTCTCACAGTAATACTAGAGTTGCTAATATTTTAACTGGAATTTTGGATTCATTACAGGATCCATAAATATTGATTGTGGAACACCAGAAGATTTCAGCTATACTGATTCCAAAACTGGAATTCAATATACTTCAGATAACACCTATATTGATATAGGAGAGAATAAGAACATTTCTGCCATCTTCACTTCTGATTCTCTTCCAATTTATCTAATATCTGTCAAGACTTTTCCTCAAGGGAACAGAAGCTGCTATACTCTGAAACCACCAGAAGGCAAAGCTAGTATCTACTTGATTAGAGCCTCCTTCATGTATGGAAATTATGATAATCTTAACAAGTTGCCAGAGTTCAGCTTATTTCTTGGAGTTAATATGTGGGATACAGTGAAGTTTAGCAATGCATCAGATATTGTAATCAAGGAAATCATACATGTCCCCACTATGGATCAAATATATGTCTGTCTCCAAAATACTGGTTTAGGAATTCCTTTCATATCAGCTCTAGAGCTAAGGCATTTCCATAATTCCACATATAAAGCAGAATCTGTATCATTGGTTCTATATCAGCGACTTGATTTTGGCCTAACCACCAATGAGAAAATAAGGTTAGTTATCAATCTTGATATTTAGCTCTCATAATTTGCTTTGACTATAATTCAAACACTGCAATCTCACAGTCTAGAGACGACTGTTGTTTGTTGAATTAAAGTTCATTACTTCTCTGCTTTCTTGTATTTTCTGAGAGGGCACATATGAACCCATTCTATACCGGAAAGTCTGAACTGACTTAAGTGTTGAATTCACTAGTGCTTTAAGGATTTTGCTTAGATATTTTGTATATGTTCTGACTCAGGTACCATGATGATGCTTATGATCGTATGTGGTTTCCTTATAACTGCCCCAATTGTGCCTTGCTGAATACTTCTATGGCAGTTGATTCCCTTAGAGGTACTAACTTCAATCTACCATCAAAGGTTATGCAAACTGCTGTACAGCCAATAAATGAAACTGAACCATTAAATTTTGAATTTGATTTTGGAAATCCAAATACAAACTTTTACATTTATATGCACTTTGCTGAAATTCAACTTCTCCAAGCGAACCAATCTAGACAATTCAACATTGAATTAAATGGCAAGATGTTAGATGAAGGTGTCGTACTGAACTACTTGCAGTCGAAAACTATAACTACCCCAGAGCCAGTGAGAGGAGCAAAGATTAGTTTTTCTCTAAACAAGTTGTCAAATTCAACTCTTCCTCCGATATTGAATGCCATGGAAATATATATAGAAAGAAATTTCTGGCAGCAATTCACAGATCAAGAGGATGGTATGTTTCATGATATAATTTAATAGTATATATTTGTGTGTTCGGTTGACTCTTGACTCATTTCTATTTCTGATCACAGTTAGTGCTATTGAAAACATCAAGTTAAGATATAATGTGGCTAAAGGCTGGCAGGGAGACCCCTGCATGCCTTCTCCATCTTGGGATGGCTTGAGTTGCAATGAGAATGGCTATGATCCCCCAAGAATTATCTCCTTGTGAGTTTTTACAGCTAGACCTTGGGGAAAAAAACATGAATAGTTAATTACTTACTGGTTTCATGTATGTGAAAAAAAAAATAATCTACTAACAAGAATAGTTCTTTATTCTAATTCAGGAATTTGTCGTCAAGTGGATTAAGAGGACAAATTTATCCTTCATTCTCCAATCTTAAATTATTGCAGAACCTGTAAGCATAATACCTTCGTTTCTGAATTGTATTTTTGCAATTTAACATTAATTATGTGAAACTTGATGGTCAGAAGAAGTACTGTTTCTTATGTTTTAATTCTCAGGGATTTATCACACAATAGCTTAACAGGACCAGTTCCTAAATTTCTGTCAGAACTACCAAATTTGATTACTTTGTAAGTTATCAATACTTAATGGTACAACTCTGTAATAGGTAGAAGGAAAAAGATCTAATTTTAAAAAAAACTGCAGGAATTTAGAAGGAAACAAACTCTCTGGTTCAGTTCCTCCGGTTCTCATGGAAAGATCCAATAATGGATCATTATCGTTAAGGTTCATGAAGTTAATTGGAAGTCACTAGCTAGTTATTCTTTTTTCCTTTGAGATTGCTGTACTTAGAAGCACGTTCTTTCACATGATTATTTTCCCTAAGAACAACTATTCTGATAATAGTTTGAATGGAAATCTGGAGCTTTGTCTGTTGTCTCCATGCAAAGAAGAGAGAAAGAAGAATATTGTAGTTCCAGTAGTTGCAACCATTGTTCCATTTGTGGTCATTTTCTTGGCACTTACATTTATGTGGAGATACAAATGGAAAAAAGGTACTCATATTTCCTGATGTATCTAATTAGTAATTAAGGTATGTTATTTGTGTTAAATGATGATATAATTTGCAACAAGTCATATATTCAAGGGTGTCAACTTGATTAATAATGATCATAGTGTTGACGAAAAATTTGCAATGCTTTATGAAGTTGCACGGACCAATTCAAAGGAAGAAGATGGATCATCCTTAAAGTCAGACAACAGACAATATACATACGCTGAGATTGTCAGGATTACCAATGACTTTAGCACAGTTATTGGAAAGGGAGGATTTGGAACTGTTTATTATGGGTGCTTATCTGATGGTGCACAAGTTGCTGTCAAAATGCTTTCTTCAGCATCTGTTCATGGCTCAACTCAATTTCGAACTGAAGTATTATAAGTTACCTCAAAAGTGAAATTCAAGTGCTATTATTTTTTGATTTCCATATGATATTGTTTTCCTTGAATAATGTTCTTGACAGGCTTATCTGTTGATGAGAGTTCATCACAGGAATTTAGCTTCATTTATTGGTTACTGCAATGAAGCTGGTAACATTGGGATAATCTATGAGTACATGGCCTGTGGAAATTTAGAGCGCTATATATTAGGTATGCCATAATAGAATGTTATGCAACCTCATTCTGTGCTTTTTTAGTTCCAGCGACTTGAGTTGACATTTAGTATCCATGTGGTTATGTAATGCCTTCAGATAAAAATGTGGAAGCTTTGAATTGGAAAGAGAGATTGCAGATTGCACTAGATGCAGCACAAGGTTTATGAGCAAAATAATCAATACCCTATTTTGAATTGATCATTTGGATTCCATATTTAATTTTCATATTTCATATAAATGAAAATATGTTTGTATTACTCTCTTGAACTCAAAATTATGAAATCCAAAATTAAACCATATTCTGTCAAATGAATTCTGTGCATCAATGTCCAGTTGAGAATTATTAACATAATATAATATCAATTTGTGCAGGGCTGGAGTATTTGCACCATGGCTGCAAGCCTCCAATAATTCATAGAGATGTGAAGAGTGCAAACATTTTGTTGAATGACAATTTGCAAGCAAAAATAGCTGATTTTGGGTTCTCAAAACTTGTCCCATCTGCTAGTGGAAGTCATTTATCAACCGCAGTTGTTGGAACTGTTGGTTACCTTGATCCAGAGTAAGTTCAATTATTTTTTTGAGTGATGCTAATGCTACTCTAAACTTTTATCTTAATTGTTATTTTCTCGATTGCCTTGGTTTCTGTAGGTATTACACAACCAACAGACTTACTGAGAAAAGTGATGTGTACAGCTTTGGAATTGTTCTTCTAGAACTATTAACAGGCGGACCTGCAATTATAAAAAACCATAATGAGAACATTCATATTGTTCATTGGGTAGGTCCTTATATCGAAAGAGGCGATATAAGAAATGCTGCTGATCCCAAACTACAAGGAAATTTTGATACCAATTCTGTTTGGAAATTCGTGGAAATAGCAATGTCATGTGTACCATCAATTTCGATTCAAAGGCCAACCATGAACCATGTAGTTGCAGAATTAAAGGAGTGTTTGGCAACAGAAATTGCTCGTGAAAAGAGTAGCAAAATGGAGGGGCAAACTACGAGATTAAGCAATTCTTTTGAAATGATTACTGTTGATCTTGAATCAGAAATGGGTCCTGAAGCAAGGTAGAAAAGAAATTCAAGTGGATTTTTCTCCCACTCTTCTGGTTCTAGATGTATAAATTATATTTATAATGTATAAATTATATTTATAGCATATAAATTGAGGGTTACCCTCCACTTGACCTGAATTAGTTATTAGCTTCATAATTGACCCAAATTTAAAAGGTTAAATTTTATGTAAAAGACTTATCTAAGCCGGATATATATCTAGACCGGGTGTAATAAGATTATTTATTTTTTCTATAATTACTCTTTTACTTTTTTCTTATTAGTTGGATGTACATACACCCAGTCTAAATAAAAAATTTTAAAATTTTATAAAGATTAAAATATACAAGCAAAAAATTTATCAGCGTTATGCCTCAGTTTGTATTATTTCATATTATCTTAAATAAAAAAATTTATTTACAGTTAATATATAAAAAAGAAGGGGAGCTTTAGCGCAACGGTGAGCGTTGTTGCCATATGACCTGGAAGTCACGGGTTCGAATCGTAGAAACGATTTTTTGTAATTGCAAGAGAAGACCGCGTACAAAGATCTAATGAGTCTGACCATTTTCCGCGTACATATTGAAAATTTCAGAGAAAAAATATATGTCCAGTAGCATTTTCAATAACACGGGCATGCCAAATTTAAACAACACGCCCATGCATATCATTTTGGCACTGTTTCGCAAGTCAAAATCAACATAGGCGTGTTGATTACACTCACACGCCCGTGTATATCTGAAGTGAGCTGAAATTATAAATTTTAAGAAAAAAATATAAAGAAATCCTAAGGGCATCCAAGGGACAACTAGGACATAATATAAATACATTTTTTCAGTCATTTATGAGGAAAGCTAACATCACTTTTATCATTCTTAGTAATTTTTGAGATCCAAGCCAAAAAGGAGAGAGAATCAAGCTCTTGAATGGAAATTTCTACAGATTTGACAGCTTTTGAAGATTGAAGAGTCATCTTTGCAAGATTGAGGATATTTATTTGGGTTTGTTCTTTCTTTTTCTTTTGTTATTCTTGTTTTTAGCCATTTTTACATAAATTCATAGATTTTGTAATTACGATTTATTGTTTTTGTTTAAGTTTTACAATGGGTAACTAATCTCCTTGTGGGATTAGGTGATTTGGATGTTTTGACAATAAGTATTTGATTATTTATCAATATACATATAGAGGTTTATCTTAATTCTATGATTTGTTGATTTTAGATTAAGTTTTAGCAATTGTTTGGCCACCAATTGTTAAAATCTATTGAATCATATAATAAACGAGAATTGATTGTGATTTTGGATGTGGAATCAATGACTTTAGGTGATTAACTTAGAGATAAGTGATTATCTAGAGATTTAGAGATAGTATCTTGATAAAATTGGATTAGACATTGTTTAATTATCATAAGAATAGAGAATTACGCCTTACCCAATCACATTCCACTTGCTTGAGAGAGAGGTGAATGATTTTTGTGATACTTAGATATTTAGGATTTAAGAAATGAGCTTAAAAGTTGATAGTAATTAAACCCATTAGAAAACATCCAATGAAACATAATCCTACATGTTTATAATTAATTGTGTGGAATTCAATTTAGAGTAATTAATCAAATTTGTTTAATTTGATAATTAATTAGTTGGCATTTGGTAAATTCTGGATAATAGTTGAACTGAATTTTAGTTACTCAAAAATCACCTTCCCTGTGGAGACAATACTCATACTCCCATTACACTACGTATTACGATACCGTGCACTTACGATATTCTTCATAATAGTACAATACACACAAACCAACAACATATTGTTTAAGGTTAGAAAGGCAAGCTTGGCTGAGTACTTGATCTACAACCTGCCCCAGTTATGGAGTATAATTCCCACTCCAGCCTCTTTTGAGCAGTAATTGATCTACAACCTGCCCCGGTTATGAAGTATAATTCCCACTCCAGCCTCTTTTGAGCATAAAGTGCCATTAACATATAAGTGCCAAGATTTTCTAAGAGCAGACTTTGTGGGCTCTTCGTAAAGCTCTGTGATGAAATCTGCCAGGATATGGGCGTTCATTATTTTTATTGGCTTATACTACATGTCAAACCTTACCAGCTTAGCAGCCCACTCGGTTAGTCTACTGGAGGTCTCTCACCTCTACAAAATCTTTTTCAAATAAGAATTAGTATGTACCATGACAATGTGAGTGTCAAAGTATGGTCACAGCTTTGTAGATTCAGCTTTGAGTGCCAATGCTAGCTTTTTCTAATAGGCTGTATCTAAGCCCGGGGCCTTTGAGTACCTGGCTCATATAATAAATATGATATTATTGGTTCCCTTCTTTCCTGATTAGGAATGAGCCAATTGCTAATGGTGTTGCTGATAAGTATAAATATAAGATTTCAATTCAACAAAGGCGTGCTGGAACTCATCGGTCCATTTGAAGTGTTTCAAATCTTTCAAGATCTGATAAAATGATAAGCACCACCTAACCGAGCAAGAGAGGAATTGACTGAGGGCTGTGATGATACCATTAAGTTGTTACACCTCCTTTATGTTCTTTGGAGGTTCCATGTTAAGGATTGCTTTGATCTTTTCTGAGTTTTCATCAATTCCTTTCTTCGAGATCATACAACCCAAGAATTTTTCAAATTAGACATCGAATGCACATTTTTCAGGGTTGAGTTATGTCGCATTCACTAAGGATCTCAAATATTTAGACTAGGTTTATAGTGTGGTCGGCAGAGCATTCAGACTTTATAATCATATCATAGACATATACTTCCACAGTCTTGTCGATATGGCTCTGGAAGAGTTTATTGATAAGTCTTTGATATGTGGCCCTTGCATTTTTTTTAGTTCAAAAGGCATGACTTTATAGATGTACGCCCCTTTACTTGTGATAAAAGATGTCATTTCTTAATCGTCCCTTTTCATGGGAATCTAATGGTAGCCTCAAGAGGCATCAATAAAGTTGTACTCTTCGTACCCAATAGTTAGGTCCACTAGGTGATCGATATGAGGAAGTGAGTATGTGTCCTTCAGACAAGCCTTTATTTAGGTCTGTAAAATCTACACATATCTATAATTTACTTTAGGATTTTTAATTAAGATCATATTTGACAGCCAATCAGGGAACAAGACCTCCCTTCTAAATCCTGCCTGAAGGAGCTTCTGAACCACATGCTCTACCTCCAATTATTTTTTCAGGCTGTGATTTTTCTTTTTCTATTTTACTGGGGAGGCTTTGAGTTCAACATGAAGTTTATGGACCATGAGATGTAGGGAAATCCCTTTCACATTATTTAGGATCCATGTAAAGATATCCTAGTACTGAAAGGGTATTTTAGTTAGGGTGAGCTCCTTCTCTGGCTAAAAGAGCTCGCTATCCATATAATCTTAGTTTCTCCCATGTGCAATATCCTTATAAGGTTACATGGCTTGGGTCTCATGTCCTGATTGGCTGTTAAATCTATGAAATCAACTGGTAAGACTAAGATTGCAAATTTTAGGAGAATGACATATGATTTTCTTACTACTTGTTAACTTCCCATTAGAATTGCTACTCCATCACCAGATGGGATCTTCATTATGAGGCTTTTCATAGAGATAAAGGCATCCATACCTGCCAAAAAGTGGTCAGCCAAAAATGGCATTGTAAGTAAAATGCATGTCCACAGTCATAAAGCAAACTTGACAATCCTTATCGATTGGCCCATCTTTGGGCTGAACATCAAGGATAGTTGAGCTGATGACTGAGACACTGTGGCTTGATAATCCGACCAGAGGAGTAGAGGTCTCAAGGCATCAATGGATAAGCTGAGCTTTTTGTACACCTTAAGAGTGAGCAGGTTAATATCACTACTAATGTCTACCAGCATCTGTTGCACTATGTAGTCAGTCATATACCATCGCTTTAACCACCAAGGCATTTGAATGTGGAGCTAGCACCTGCTGAGGTTCTTGGGGTCGAAGGTTACCACTAGGGCTTCAGATGGTATAGCAGCTACAAAAAGGACCTCTTTTGCCTTGTATTTTTTGGATCTTGTGATTGTGTCAACATGCTCGCCTCCTATAATGATATGGATAGCTCTGATAAGAGCCTTTTTAGTGCTTCTACTGAATGACTTAGATTCTAGTAATTGTCACCCTTCCAAGAGGCTCATGCCATAAACTACTTCAGGTTCCCAATTTGGATGAGCTCTTTAATTTCTCTTTACAAATTCCTGCACTCGTATGTGTCATGGCTATAGTCTTTATGGAAGGAGCAATATCTAGATTTATCTTTGCCTGCTAGTCACACATCCTCTTAGGCCATCTGACTTCTCTGTTCTGTTTGAGCTATTTGAGGATGGTGACTCTGGAGGCCTTTAGGGGTGTATTGATCAGCAGAAGTGGTATGCCCCCTATGGTAGATGCATAGGTCTATTCTCAGAGCCATGACGGTGGCCTTTCCAGCTCCCACCTGGCTTATGGCTTTTACAAGGCTTAAGTTTAGGGGTTTTTTTAGAGTGGGAGTTGTAGTGGAGGTGTATTCTTAAGGTCCTCTCGAAAGCATTGGTTATCACCCATCTGGATGCATTTATAGGCTTTGTCCATTAACAATGTGAAGTTCTAAGGCCTCTTCTTGCTCAGGGAGTCTAATAATTCATCACATATTGTGTTCCTTACGAGTGCCTCTATTGCCAATTCCAGGTTAATTAGGGATAACAACCATTATTTTATTGAACCTATTGATGTAATCTCAAAGAGTTTCATGCAGTTTTAATATAATCTTTAACAAGTCAGCTGATGTTCACACAGGGATAATAGATGCGACAAATTTATTTATACACAATTGACAACTGTTAAAAATTGTGCATTGAGCTCGGTTCAAGATTCTCGTACCATATTTGGGCATTTCCCATCATATTCTTTGAAAAGACTTTGCATAAGGCAGATTCTAATATGGTATACACCAAAGCGTGTTGTAGAAACTATCTACATGCTTATGGGGGTCTGGAAAGCTATTGTATTCTTTAAATTTGGGACTTGGAAGGCTGGGTGTATAATGTTTAAGATTTTCAGAGAGATGGGAGATTTTAAAGTGGTGTCATATCTAAGGGCACTTCGTCCCTGCACCCAGTTTATATGGTCATCAATGAGTGCTTCTAGCTCCTCAAGGGTAAGTGTAATGTTCTCGTCTCTAGACTAAAAATGACTAGGAGTAGCCGAGCCGTAGCCCTGGAGGCGGATGGCTCAGGGGTAAAAAATTATCGCAAAACTTGCAGGTCAGACTCATGGGTTCTCTCTCTATCTTGGAATTGTCATTTAAGGTTGGGAATATGTGGCTATGAGGGATTATATTCTTCTGAAGCTGATGGTGGTAGTTGCATATGTCTGAAAATTTTAAGCAATAATTTTATGTATTATGTGCACATATAAGTATATATCGGACTGATTATAATATTATATGTGGTTTGGGTATTTGAAATTGGTAGAAATAAGATTGATTAAGCTTTAATAAGAAAAAAAATTAAATCCGAATATAGATTTAATCGGTATTTCCAGAAAAGAATTTTTAAAAAGATAGGAAATTAAGAAAATACCCATGTGATCCTAAATTAAAATTTCACTACAATTGGATATGAAATATGTGTAGTATAGCTTTAAAATTATTAAGTTAGAGAATCGATCAAGGGATAATTAAAAAAATTAGGCATACCAAAGTTAAAATATGTGCAATACATAAAATTAAAACCCTAAATATTACATAAAAGCCAAATTTGACTTCTTTTCTTCTTCATACCCAAATTCCACTATCATCACCATCTTCATATTCTTCTTTCTTCTTCTTCTTCCATTCCTTTACTTTGAAATCATGGGTACTTTGAAGGAAAAACATGATTTTGATGGAAATTTAGCTACTTTAAGCATTATTTCTCAAGGATATCACTATTAATCCAAAGGATTGAAAAAAAAAAAGTAAAGAAAGTGCTACTTTGAAGAGGTTAGTGCTTGTATATCACTTCTTTTGCTATTATTTGAATTTATCTTAATTTTAGTTACTTAAAGAAGCTTGTGATTTGATTAAGTAAAGTTATTTCTGAAAGAAATTGTATATTGAGTGATTTCTGAAGAAGATGATTGTAAAACTTTACTCCTTTGAAGTAAAACTATTTTTAAAATATATAAAGAGTGTATTTGTTGGTTTTTAATTTCAAATATGTTTAAACGAACTATTAAACCATTCAAGTATTGATTTAGGGTTATAGAATAATATATGGTTTTTAGAAAATTTATGGTTATGAAACTTGCTACCTTGAAAGTATAATTATATTTGTAATTTTAGAAGTATATTTGTTAGTTATTTAACTTAAAACCAAGTTTAAGAGAATTTTGAACTAATTAAATGTTGAGCTATATGATTTTGGAAGGCTTGATAAATAAGAAGGAAAATTCTTTTTCCTTGATAAATATGGTTTAAAAATAACTTGGAGTTATTAAAATGTTAAATTAATTGATTATGGAAGGAAAAAAATGTTTATGGAGCTAAATGACTATTTAAAATATATTTGATAATTTTGGTTTAAATGACTTATGTTTAAAGTCAAGTATAATAAAATTTATAAAATTATATGGTTAAAGTTTGCATATCTAAGAGGTTGTGAATAAAAGAGAAGGGAAAGTGTAATTGGAGGATAATTGAAGTAGGAAAACCAATTTTAAGGAAGAAAAAACTAGCATTAAAATTCTTTGAAGTTAGTGCATGAATATTGAATATTACTTGATTGATTTACTTATGGAGATTTATGCTTAAATCCAATGATATTCTTTAAGTGTTGGATATTATTTTCTTGGTTTAATTAAGTGTAATTAGTAATGAATTATTAATTTAATCATAAAAAATATATGTAATTGCTGGAAGGTGTTTTATAAGGAAATCGATGGAAGATTAACTTAAAAAGAGGAAAAATTTGAGGAAATTATTGGTAAATATAATTGAATATTCAAAATGAGTATGTATCTAGAGAATGAGTGAGTTATAATTGCATGTGATTACCAAAATATTGGCTTATTCTTAAAGAAATAAGAAAACCTAAGAATTAAGATAAGAAATTTTATAGGATAATGAATCATCAGTTACTCAAAAATAATTTGAAAAGAAAGATAATGAAAATAAGAAGAGAAGTGAAAGATTAAATAAGTTATAATAGTTAAATAATATTTAGATATATAGACTATATACTTACTATATACCTGACAACAACATCTCTTGAAAATTTAAGATAATTTATAAATTATATATGAATGTGTTTGATAAATTAATTATATTGATTGTTAATAGTTAAAGAGAAAGAAATGGATGTATGTGAGCAGAACCTAAAGAGGATCAAGTTTTAGTATGTTTGGTTGCTATTAGAAATAGGGAAAAAATATTTAAAGATTGAATTTAGTATATAAAGAGATTAAATAACATGTTAGAATGAAATGATAAAGTTTTTAGTGGAAAATGTTTAAATTATGGAATACATATATACATAAGATATATATATAGTGTATACACATGATATATATTCATGGAATAACAATGATAATTTTTGAAACTTATATATTTGAAAAGAGCTAATTAAGAGAAATTGGAGTATCTATCTAGAATTTAATTACTACAAGTAAAATATGAAATATAAGTTTCATAAAATAAAATTGTAGAATATGAAACGTAAGTTGAGAAGATAAAATTGAGATATGAACAAAGTTAACCAAATTATTCTAGTACATGTATATTTAATATACATGACAAATGAAATTGAAAGAATTATCCATAATTTATAAAATTTATAAAGATGTGTAGAGTAATTCAAAAAGAAATTATATAAATAAATATGTGTAAGAAGGAGTAAATGAACAACAAATGAGAAGCTTGAGTATATATATATTATATACTTGTAATATATCTCAAAGCAACCTTATTGAAATTTAAAGATAATTTATGAAATATATTTGGAATTAATTAAAATAAAGATTATTTTATTGTAATGCTAAAATGGAAAGGATTAAATGTTGGCGAGAAAAAGAAATATATATCTTAAAGTAATATTTTTAGTAAAATTAATATGAAAATTATGAAATTAAGTGGAATGAGAAAATGAATGAATTGCCTGAATCATACTTGTGATAGACTTAGTTATCAAATACAATGACTAGCTAGAGGGTATTATTGGGCACATTGTGCCATACTGATATAGGCAGGAGTACTGCAGAGCTTGTGCTGAGTTTTCTCTGCTCATATTAAATTATGACAGTGGGCATTAAATTGCAATTACTAGACCATTAGCCATATTGACTAATGTAGGCATGAGTACTGTAAGACTTATATTGAGTTTTTTCTTGTCATCTTAAACTCTGAAAATGGGTATTTACTTATCATTATTGAGCCCGTTATCTGAATCTAGGGTTTGAAACTAAGTAAATGAGGGCAAAAATGTGTAAAACTTATTGAAATATGAAATATATATATAAACTTATAGCTTATAACAAATTGTAATGAAAATGAGACTTGCTGAAGCATGAGAAACACATTAAGAAAGTGTTCAATGGAATAAAAGTGTTCAAAGTGTGAAAAAGAATTAATGAAAATGTTCAAGTATTAAATTGATGAGTTACTGAAAATATGAGAAATGTATTGGAAATTGTAAGTGAAAAATATAAATTGTAAGTGAAAAATATAAATTTTACAATTACAATGTTGATAATTGCAATTTTTAATAAACAAAAGCTATATGGTTATATTTTATAATTTAAATTGAATTTGAAACTTATTAAATTTAAAATAAGTTTGATTGAAAGTACTTGATTTATTGATCTGTTTTCAAAAATTGAGATTTACTACTTTACTATTCTAATTATTTTTTTGACATTAGCAGCAAAATATGTGTATACAAGTACCACTAAGTAATATTCTTAGTATATTAGATTTTTCTGATGCATATATCAGATGAATCGGAACAGATCCAGCATATGGAGAATTAGAGATTTAAATATCGATTTCAGCTTTAAAAGGTGTTATTATTGAAGAAATTTTGTATTACATATATAAATACTATTCATATAGTAGTATATTGAGTTATTAGATAATTGTATGATTTGTGAGTAAAAATTATATTGTTAAGACCATAAATAATTGAGTTTAGGATTGTGTATAATTTGTACTTCGGATGGATTATATGTGTTTTATTTTGAGTTTTGATTTGAGCATAAGATTTATTTTTTTATTTTGGGAGATTGTAAAGTTATACAGATTGATACAATAATGTTGTATTTGCTTAGATTGTGATTGGCTTTGGTGAATTATTGTTATTAGAGTTGAGTTTGTTTTTAAAAGGGATAGAGGTGTTTTTATGTTGGTGGTATTAGGCTGAAAGAGATATTTTGGCAGTGAATATTATAGAGTAAACTCTGCCAAAGTATTTGGATAAATTGCTTTTAATGGTTATTTAATATTGGATATAGAATTGTATTGTAATGGATAGCATCTTTTGACGGTTCTCGGATAGGATTGTTAGAGGGCGTTATAGTGGTGGAATGGGTGGTGGTTTATTCTGCAATCTCATGATAGTCATGAAGTCTCTAAGAGTGGCATTTAGCTCCTGAACATTCTTCTCGGTAAGCCCCGGTGACTAAAGGACAACATATGCTGCTTGTGTTATAGGTGCTACGCCTACTAGGGTTTGAAAATTTGGGCTCCTGAATAGTGGGGTTTGAGTTGTAGTTGCATGGTGGGATCCCAAGGCAGAGTTAATCAAAGAGGTCTTGGATTGAGTATGGGTTTAGTTGTGGGGGTATGTTGTAGGGTGTGGGAGAGGGGGGAAAAGGGGGGTGGGGGTGGGGGGGAGGGGGGTGGAGCGTCTGCTGATCTTGGATTATTCGGGTATCAATTTGCAAGTTAAAAAATAAATCCAAAGTTCTACCACCCATGCTGAGGAATACTTGGTCTACGCTCATCGCACCAAATGATGACAAGTAGACCTTGGGTGCATTCATGGCTACTCAAGTGATGGTAGCCTGCAATATATCCAAAGTGGAGCGTCTGCTGATCTTGGATTATTCGGGTCAAGTTAGAAAATAAATCCAAAGTTCTACCACCCATGCTGAGGAATACCTAGTCTATGCTCATCGCACCAAATGATGACAAGTAGACCTTGGGTGCATTCATGGCTGCTCGAGTGATGGTAGCCTGCAATATAGAGGAGAATAGTTTGAGCCTTAGGGGAAAACTCCAATGCCTAATTAAGTTAGAACTTGTGGTGTATTGTAGAGTTTAAGAAGGAAAGTATTCAGATCCTTTTACTTGTGGAAATATTTTCCATATATATGAATTGAAAAAGGAGATCACGAACTATGTTATTAATGAGAATTTTGGGTGTGCCAGAGGCTTATCGTACCATGAGACATGTAAGGTCGTCCTGGGGTGCATGATGTATAGAGCTTAGCTCGGATATAATATCAATATATATTATTTCACATTATTTTAATATAATTGCATATTCATATTGGAACTAAAAATTTCTTATTAAAATTAAAATAATCCTTTGATAAAGAATCTATACGTGCTTGGTGATGTAAAGTTTAAACAGTATAAAGTTTCCTCAAAAATATATATGGGATTCGATTTTTTTTGTCTTCATATTTTTTTTAATAGAAAAATAGATTACTCATATCAATACATATGGTTTTAAGTTTTTTTTTACATTTTTTATATAAAATAAAGTTAGTCCATATATAATATTAATATTTAAAGTAAGAAAAAATATTATTAAGTTTAACAAAAATAAATATTGAAGAACATTAAAATATTGAAAAGATACACATAATTAAAGCTTTGTAAAGTATGGGCATGACCAATTTTTTTATTTAATTTGGGGAGGGGGGAGGTGTCGAACCCGGGACCCTGGGATCCCGGCCATGAGCTCAACCAATTTTTTTATATAAAGAAAGGAACAAATTATTTGTGGTCAACATCTAAAAAAAAGGTACTAAGTGTTAATTATTTATTGCTGTTAGATTAGCTTAGGCAAAGGCATTAGCTAATTTTTACTTTTAAAAAAAGCCATTAGCTAATTAATTGGAAGAAGATGAGCGGCCAAAAAATATTGCATTTGGTTACACTATTACGGCTAGTCTCTGTTTTGCTGATCACAAGCACTCATGGAAACCCTGTAGATTATTATCTGCAACGCAGCCACGGAAGAGTGCTCGCCGCTAAAAATCCAGGTAAACTAATCCAATGGATTTTATTATATGTTTTTATATGTTTCTATTATATGATAAAATTATATTTTTATCATTTTTTTAATAAAAACATGTCATTCGCTCAAATTTATTAGATGTTTTTCCATTATTATTATTATTATTTATTATTTTTAATAAATGTTTTTCCATTATTGTTAACTCTGAAACAATAGTGTTATTTTAACAAAATAATTAACTGCTAATTGTAGTATATGTTATATTTAATTCTTTATTTATTAATAATTTTTAGCAAAATTTTAAAGGTTTCATAAGCATCGATTGCGGGGCGGATGAAGATTATGTAGATGAAGAAACAGGCATATTCTATAAAACTGATACAGATTTCATAAGCACTGGACAAAATCAGGAGACATCACCACAATAAAATTATGATTCTTATGATCGTTAGTTGAAAAACCTAAGAATTTTTCCACAAGGAAAAAAAAACTGTTACACTTTCAAACCTGAACAGGGCAAAAATCATACTTACCTTATCAGAGCTTTTTTTTCGTATGGAAATTATGACGCTAATCAAAATTAAGTTTTTTCTCTATAGCATAGATAGCCGGCGATTTTGGTTACACTCTTTGCAGTAATTTAACTGGGAACAAGTTCACAGGCTTAATCCCCCACTCACTCGTAGAAAAGTCTGAAAATGGAACATTGCTTCTCAGGTTTGGCGTGTTCACTACCAAATTTAGAATTCTAAATGAATTTTCATTTATATTATCAAACAGCTATAGCGTGAATTGTAAATGAATTTCTAAAAATTTTATGGTCGTACCAAAATTTTATAATATAAAATTTAGCTATATGACTAAGTTATAGTAAAATCCTTATGTCAAGCTGATGTCAATAATATTTCACATGAAAATTGAGGTTGTATTAGCAAATTAATTATTACCAGTCGCATACATTCATTAATTTGATTATCTTCTTTTTAGTGCCAGCTGGGAAACAAATCCAAATATATGCAAAACAAAGTCCTTTGAGGGAAAAATGCACAGTTCTCTCCTTCGGATTATTGCATCAAATATGTCAATTATAGTGCTTTTCGTCTTGTGCATCATAGCTGTCGTTTGGAGAATGAGAAGACGCGGAGGTGATTTCCTTCTCCCCATTCCAGATCTGTAAACTGAAATTACCCTTTTGTGGGAATTGCATATATTTATTATTTGTAGGAATTGTAGAGACAGATGCAGCTGAATCCAGTAAGGAACCGCCTGTTAAATCAAAGAATCAGTACTTCACATACAATGAAATTGTTAATATTACTAATAACTTCAGAACGATTATCGGAGAAGGGGGATTTGGAAAGGTCTACCTAGGAAAACTGCAAGATGGCACTCAAGTTGCTGTAAAATTGCTCTCTGAAACATCAACGCAAGGCTACAAGGAATTTAGTTCAGAGGTTGGTTATACATATATATACATATATATATATATATATAGATATGTAATGCCAATACACTAAACAATTCCTATTGCAGGTTCAACTCTTAATGCTTGTTTATCACAGAAACTTAGTGTCGCGCATTGGTTACAGCGATGAGAAAGAAAATAAGGCACTAGTTTATGAATACATGGCGAACGGAAACTTGCGACAGCATTTGTATGCAGGTAATTAAGATAATTAAATCACAATTCCATTGTATACCTGTTAAATAATTAATTGCTGATATAAATTTGCTGCAGAATCGAGCACTAACGTTTTGAGCTGGATAGATAGCTTAAAATTGCAGTGGACGCAGCGCATGGTACCAGTCACTAATGCAAACTATATATTTTATCTTCAATTTTGTTGTTCTCCTAATTAATTAGATAGCTAACTTAATTAATTTGTCGAACTTATAGGATTGGAGTATCTACATAATGGTTGCAGGCCGCCAATAATCCATAGGGATTTGAAAACTTCTAATATCTTATTGGATGAAAATCTCCTAGCAAAGATATCTGATTTTGGGAGTGGATCCATTTCGTCAATTTGGTCAAAGACTACTGTGTTAAATGCTAGATTTGCAGTGGAGATTTTTGATGGTACATGTCATTTTGGTATATGGCAAAGTGAGGTTCTAGACGCTCTCTTTCAGCAAGGTCTAGACATTGTCATTGAAGAAGAAAAATCAGAAGACATTGATGAAAAAAATTAAAAGCCATCAATCGTGTGGCTTGTAGTACAATTCGATCGTGCCTTTCTAGAGAACAGAAGTATGTATTCTCTAAGGAAGTTTCCGCAAGTAAATTGTGAAGGCATTATAGGAAATTTTTTTAAAGAAAAACAGTTAGAACAAGCTTCATATGAAGAAGAGATTGTTTCGCTTCACTTATGTTCCAGACACCACTATGAATGAACACATCACCAATTTTAATCAGCTGGTAGCTGATTTGATGAATTTGGATGTGACTTTCAAAGATGAAGACTTAGCTTTGATGCTGTTGGGGTCCCTTCCAGAGGAGTTTGAGTTTCTTGAAACAACTCTACTCTATGGGAAGGCTGAAGTGACTCTCTCTGAAGTAACTGCTGCACTATACAGTTACGAATTACGAAAGAAAGACAAAAAAGAGATTTCAAGTGGAATAATAGAAGCATTGATTATGAGAGGTCGCTCTCAAAGCAGGAAGAGAGAAAAGAAAGGAAGATCAAAATCCAGACCAGCTAAAGATGAATGTGCCTTTTGCCGGGAGAAATGGCATTGGAAGATAAATTATCCCAAGCTGAGTAATAAAAGCAAATCTGATAAAGGGAAAGCTGTCATGAATTCAAATGTAGCTGAGTGTGACGATGAAGACTCAGACCTTTCATTAGCTGTTGTGTCATTAACAAGCTATTCTAGTGTATGGCTACTTGATTCCGGTTGTAGTCATCATATGTGTCCTAATCGGGATTGGTTCTTTGACTTTAGAGAACTAGAAGGAGCAATTGTTTACACAGCAAATAACAGTCCATGTATGATTAAAGGAATTGGTTTAATCCAATTGAGGAATCATGATGGATCAATCAGAACACTATCAAATGTTCGATATGTACTGAGTTTGAAGAAGAATCTAATCTCTGTGGGAGTCCTAGAATCAAAGGGCTTCATTGTAAATGCAGCAGATGGAGTAATGAAAATCATCTCCGGTGCACTGGTGATAATGAAAGGATTAAGAAAGACCAATAACTTGTATTACTATTAGGGTAATGCAATTATTGGGACAGCAGCAGTAGCTTCCAGTAATGATCAAGAATTGGAAGCAACCAGATTATGGCATATGCGTTTGGGACATGCTGGCGATAAATTCTTGAAACTGTTGTCAAATCAAGGATTATTAAAAGAAGTGCAACCCTAAAAGTTAGATTTCTGTGAGTATTGTGTCAAAGGCAAGCAGACTAGAGTGAAGTTTGGTACTGCAATACATGATACCAAGGGTATTTTAGACTATGTTCACTCAGATGTGTGGGGTCTTTCTAAGATAGCTTCAATGGGAGGAAAGCACTACTTTGTAATATTTATTGATGACTTCTCTCGAAGAGTATGGGTATATACTATAAAGACAAACGATGAAGTGTTGAGAGTTTTTCTCATATGAAAAAAGATGGTGGAAACTCAGACAGGCAGAAAAATCAAATGTCTCCGCACAGATAATGGTGGGGAGTATAAAAGTGATCCATTTTTGAAATTCTGCCAAAATGAAGGCATTGTTAGACACTTCACGGTTAGAGATACACCACAACAGAATGGGGTGACAGAACGCATGAACCAAATATTGGTAAAGAAAGTTTGGTGTATGTTGTCCAATGCTTGATTGGGCAGATAATTTTGAGCTGAGGCTGTTACATATGCATGCTATCTCGTTAATCGCTTACCATCAGCTGCTGTTGGTGGTAAAACACCTTTGAAGATATGGTCTGAAAAACCTGCTACTGATTATGATTCCTTATGTGTATTTGGTTCCACTGCATACTATCATGTTAAGGAATCAAACTTAGATCCAAGGGCAAAGAAAGCGCTCTTTATGGGGATCACCACTAGTGTGAAGGGGCTTCGCTTTTGGTGTCCAGAAATAAAGAAGATAGTCTTTAGCAGAGATGTTACCTTTGATGAATCTACCATGTTGAAAAAGGTAACAAATGAAATTGTTCAGCAAACAGATGGTACTCCACAACAGGTGGAGTTTGAAAGAAGAATTATTGACCCAGCAACAAATAAAACAGATAAAGATACTCCTATGATAGAGGTGGAGCCAGATAAAGAAGGGGTTTCAACCCAAGAACCCCCACAATAATAAGAATCTATTGCAACAAAAATGCCACAACGAGAGATTCGTAAACTTACTCGATTTGATGATATGGTGGCTTATGCATCCCTAATTGCAAATGATGACATTCTTAGTACTTATAATGAAGTTGTCCAAATTTCAGAAAAGAAAAAGTGGAAGAAGGCCATGGATGATGAAATACAGTCCCTTGAAAAGAATCAGACATGGAAGCTAGCTAATCTTTCAAAGGGAAAGAAGACAATTGGATGCAAATAGGTATATACAAAAAGGAAGAATTTTCTAACAAGAACGATGTTAGCTACAAGGCAAGACTAGAAACTAAATGCTATGCTCAGATGGAGAGAATTGATTATAATGAAGTATTTTTTCCAGTTGTAAAATATTCCTCCATTAGAATTTTATTGGCCTTGGTAGCACAATTAGATTTGGAACTTATTCAACTTGATGTAAAAACTGTATTTCTACATGGATACTTAGAAGAAAAAATCTATATGACTCAGCCAGAAGGGTTCAAGGTTGCTGGAGAAGAAAAACGGGTATGTAAATTGAAAAAATCGTTGTATGGATTGAAATAATCTCTGAGGCAGTGGTATAAATGATTTGACAATTTTATGATGAGGCAGAAGTACACAAGGAGTAAATATGACAATTGTGTGTATTTGCGCAAGCTACAAGATGGATCTTTCATATATCTTCTCCTGTATATTGATGATATGCTGATAGCTTCAAAGAATCTAGAAGAAATTGAGAAGTTGAAGACTCAGCTGAATTAGGAGTTTGAAATGAAAGACTTGGGAGAAGCAAAGAAAATTTTAGGCATGGAGATATGCAGAGATAGGAAGAGAGGGAAGCTTTGTTTGAATCAGAAATATTATCTGAAGAAGGTACTATAACGTTTTGGACTGGATGAAAAGTTAAAACCTGTAAGTACACCGCTTGCACCTCATATGAAACTCAGTGCATCTTCATCTCCTAAAAATGAAATGAAACGGGAGTACATATTAAATGTTCTGTATGCAAATGTTGTTGGTAGCTTGATGTATGTTATTGTGTGTACAAGGCCAGACATTTTACAAGCAGTTTTACAAGCAGTTGGAGTTGTGAGCAGGTACATGCATGATTCTAGTAAGGAACATTGGCAAGCTGTGAAATGGATTCTACGGTATATTCTGAACACCGTAGATGTTGGATTGAAGATGAGCGCTTTAGAGCGCAATTGAAGACACTACTGAAAATAGTTTCTTTTGAGAGAAGATTTAAAGATTATAAATAGAAAAATAGCCAAGGTGAAAATTTATTATTTTTGGCTATTTATCTATCATGAAAATTCATTAACAAATTTTAGGGTCAAAATAGGATGTGTCTAATTTAGGAATCGGAAGTCAAAAATCGGATGTGCCTAACTTAGATAAATGGAAGTCAAAAATAGAGGTGTCTAATTTTTACCAATCATTTTTTAAGTCTATATAAATTTCTTAGCTCTCATTTAAAAATTATCCCAAAATTAAGTCTTCTCTCAGTCCTTTGTAATTCTTTTTTGATATTAGTAGAATTATTTTAGTGGTGTTCGAGGACGTAGGCAAAATTGGCTGAACCTCGTTAAAGTTTGATATTCTCTTTATTAATTATTTAATAGTTATTTTTGGTATAGTTGTGATGGTATTTTGTGCTAGTGATTATATATCTAGAAAAATTCTGTCTAAGGAAAGACTTGATATTTAAGAGTGCCAATTGTGACTCACTTCTCTTCTCTGAAAATTTTTCTAGTATAATTGTTGGTACAATTGTTCACACACTATACATATTATTGGTGGAAAATTAATTTAATTTCCACAACAGATATAAGGGGGCATTGTTGATCCAAGGTTACAAGGTGAATTCAACACTAATTGTGCTTAGAAAGCTTTGGAGACAGCAATGTCCTGTGCACTACCAACCGCAATACAGAGGAATGTTTGGCTATGGAGATTGCAAATCAATCACGTGCTGGCAGAACTAAAGGAATGTTGGCTATGGAGATTGCAAATCAATCACCAAAAGTAAGGATACAAGACATTAGAGCATTCAACAATTCTCTTGAGATGTCCTTTCCTAGTGCTAGGTAGAAACTAGCTAGTTTATAAAACAATTCATGTGTTATCAGGGGCGGAGCTGGGGGGGGTCGTGTGGGGGCTGACGACCCCCCCTCGCCGGCGGCACAGACGTAGTATATAAGGGGTCTGCGCCGCCGGTGGTGATTTTGCAGAGAGAGAACGGAGAGCTCCGCCCCCCCCTCAGCCCCTGCCTTGCTGCGACTGCTGTGAGAGAAGAAGAAGAAGAAACAGGCTTGCCCCCCCCTCAAAAACTGTCTGGTTCCGCCACTGTGTGTTATTGACATTCCTTTCTGTACTCGTTGGGCTGTGATATGTGATATTGTTTTTCGTTGCACTACAGCTGCTACATCTATTTTGTATATGCTATAGATGTGTATTGCTGTGTTTGACCCGGGGTTCATACCCTGGGACTATGCATTTTTGGTTTTTTCTAGTTTTAGAGTTTGATTTGGTCTATAGTTCAAGGTTCAGTGGTTTTCTCGTATCTTTCTGAACTTTATAATACGAGCAAGTTTGGAGCTTTTTTTTTTCAATTTTCATATCGTAAATATGTTTTTTCCTATTTATAATTTATTAATAAAACCTATTTTAAAAAATGCGTTGCTTCAGACAAGTTGCTAACTATATATTAACTTTTAAATTCTTAATTTCTCAGCTAATAAATAGACTATGCAAACTGAGCTCATAGTTAGTCGGGATGAAACCTCGAATACCGGGTGAATACAAAAAAAAATAGACTATGTAAACTGTCCAAGGAAAAAATTTCTTTAATGTAGGTACACGATTAAATCAGTGCTAACATCAAATATCAATGGACAAGTTCAATTTGGATCTTATCAAAATGATGCAGCGATTTAACGCTCATGAGGCAAAGCCCATAAGACCATTTGATTAAGAAAAATTTATGCGTCCGTTTTTCAAATATGCTGGCTACAGGTTTTGTTTTTTCAATTGTATAAAAAGGCACTATTTTCTTTTAAATTTACTATTTCAACGATGTTTTTTGTTTTTATATTCATTTTTACATATTTTTTATTTAAAATATTTTTTATATTATTTTTTAATATATATATAAAAAATAAATATATATAATATATAAATATTATATATATATATAATATAAAAATACACGCACAACAACTATCAACCTTTAAAATATTTTTAATATTGGGGTTGAGGGCCTGGCCTAGTGGTTAGTGCGCTGTGATGTGACCAGTTGGTCATGAGTTTGATTCCCCATTCCGTCACCTTTGTGGTGAGTGTTGATCATTTTTATGATGAGTGTTGATAGGGGAGGACTACCCCCTATTGTGTAGTCCATGGATTAAATCCCTCCAATTAATTAAAAAAAATATTTTTAATATTTATTTAATTTATTTTTTATTATTTATTTTAGTAATATTTATATAATATTTACACAATATTAACTCAGTTTCTACCTAAAATATACTCAAATTAAATAATAAATATATAATATAGATACAACATCAATCAAATATTTATAATATTTATTAAATATATATAAAATATTTATATAATAAAATTAATGTTATTTTAACTTTATTTTTTATATATGTAACATGTAAAATTTGTTTAATAATAAATTTAATAATTTCTATTGATATATTTTATATATTTTGCTTTTTTATATTTTTTGTGAGTATTTATTTTTTATTTTAATTAAAATTAAATTTTTTTTATAAAAATTAATAAATTTTATATGGTAAAAAATAATCTAAAAAAATAATTTTTATTATTTTATTAAAATATTTTTATTTAATAGTAAAGTTTAAAAAAAAAATTGAAATAAAATATTGATTATAGTGAGAAAAAATATATTTATAAAAAAATTTTATTTTAGTGAGAAGTAAAATATTTTTAAAATTTTATTTTAATTTTTTATATAATTATAAATATTTTTATTTGTTGCAGTATTTTTAAAATAAAAATTTATTATTATTATTTTTTAACGTAGTTTTGTAATTGACCTTCTGATTAAAGAGAGATACGGCAAGCCAATTTTTGTAATGTACCGTGTTTAGGGGTGGACATTTTCGATTCGGTTGGTCGAACCGAACCGAATTTTAAAAACCGACCAAAAACCGAATAAATATATTAGTAACCGAAACCGAACCGAAAAAAGTAAAAACCGAACCGAAAAATTTTGGTCGGTTTCGGTCGGTTTCGGTTTAGACCAAAAAAATTCGGTCGGTTTCGGTTTAGACCAAAAAAATTGGTTTAGACAAAAAAATTCGGTCGGTTTCATTATAAACCAGTGGTTTTGGTTTAGACTTTTATAAATTCGGTCGGTTTTTGGTCGGTTCGGTTTTCTGAGCAATGAAACCGCTGGCCGACCGAAAATTTTCGGTTTGATGTAATTTAAAACCGAAAACCGAACCGACTAGTAGATTAACCGATTTTTCAGTCGATTTCTCGGTCGGTTCGATTTTTGCGGTTTTTTTGTCCACCCCTAACCGTGTCATGTTCTCATTCCCCAACTTTAATTCGTGACATTATCATTGCTGATGACTGAAATTATAAAATTTTAGCGTCTCGCTCACATGGCACATAATTTAAAGATTTAAAGCTCAAGAAGAAAAGTCCAATTAGCATTAAAGCCCAAGTCCAACTTTTGAGAAATAAATTCCAAATGAAGAAGAAAACTTAACCGAAAAGACTTAAAAGGTGCCAGTGCTTCCATGGAAAATACCAACTCATATTTTTTAGACTTAGTTTTGGAGGAGTCCCTGAAGTTACATATGCAGATTGCAAATGGTTTAACTCTCTCATTGGCCATTAGATTAAAGATATTCTAACCAATTTTCTTCACCCATATGACCATTTGATTAAAGAGAGATATTGCTAAGTACACACTAATTTCCTTCATTAACCTTGAACAGGTAATTGTAATGCGTTTTTTTTAAAAAAATTTTAAAGAGTATCTTTTACATAAATAAAGAATTAAGTAGCATGCATAAAAAGTTACATTCTATTTTAGATTTAAATAATAAAGCGTTCATTAGAGTATCACTTTTTATATTGACTTCTTCTTATAGAGAGTTTGTAATACATGAAAACCCCTCAGAGATGCTCCAAGTCAGGTATTTAATCTTGTATTAAATCAAGTTATTGTAAGCTTTAACAAATGAATTTTTATTCGATCAAATTATTTTTTAGTAATTATTATATTTATCGCCTTACAATAGCATTTTTAACTTGATAGTTACATTTGACAAAATTAAGCAAATTAACAATTTTTAAATTTTTTATCTTCAAAATGAATATGAGTCATGACTAATCAATCATTTGAGATCTATTTGACAAAATAAATAAATAAATAAATAAACATATATATAATATATACATAACATATTGATGATATATACAAAAATATACGCACAATAAAATAAATAATATCTACCACATATACCAAAAATTCACCAAATATTTATTAAATATTTATTAAATATCTACATAATATTTTTAATATTTATTTAATTTTTTATTCTCACAATATCTACACAATATTCACACAGCTTCTACATAAAATATATACAACTTAGATAACAAATACATAACATAGATACAACATCTATTAAATTTCTGTAACATCTATTAAATATACATAACATATCTACCAAACATCTAGATAATATTTACATAATAAAATTAATATTTTTTAACTTTATTTTTTATGTGTTTAATATGTAAAATTAATTTAAAAATAAATTTAATAATTTTTATTAATATATTTTATTTTTTATTTTTTAATATTTTTTGATTGTCTATTTGTTTTTTAATTAAAAATTAAAAAATTATCCTTATAAAAATTTATAAATTTTATATGCTCAAAAAATAATTTAAAATATTAATTTTATTATTTTATTAGAATATTTTTATTTAATAGTAAATTTGAAAAAATGAAAATTAACGTAAAATATTGATAGGAAAGAGATATTTAAAAAAAAATTATTTTTTTGAGGGGTGAAGTATTTTTAAAATTATATTCTAACTTTTTATAAAACTATAAATATTTTTACTTTTTTTTGAAGTATTTTTAAAATAAAATTTAGTTTTTTGGTCATTTTATAGATGAAGAGCTTTTCTAGTGGACACGTAAAAAGCCCATTATTTAAATATTTAAAGCAAGCCCAATTAGCAATAAAAGTCCAACTCCAACTTTTGCAAAATAAACTTCAAATGCAGAAGAAAACTTAACCAAGAAGAGTTAAAAGGTACTAGCGTAGTGCTTCAATGGAAAATACCAACTCATATTTCTTTTATATTAACTTTTGACTATAGAGAGTTTGTAATGCATAAAGACCCCTCAGAGATGCTCCAAGTCAAGTATTTAATTTAGTACTAAACCAACTTATGTTAAGCATTAACAAACTGAATTTTTATTCGATCAAATTATTTTTTTAGTAATTATTATATTTATCGCCTTACAATAACATTTTCAACTTGGTAGTTACATTTGACGAAATTGAGCAAACAATTCTAAAATTTAGTGGAGGCTATGTTGATCTTCAAAATGAAAATGACTGATTGTGTCGTGTCTAACAATGATTTGAGATCTATTTGATTTGGAAAATATTATTGCTCAGAAAGGAAAGGTGGTCCTGATTTAATGAAAGGTATTACAAGAGGAAATTAAACAGTAGAAAGAAAATGCATTTTCTTTGCAATTAGCTTATTTTATACGGTCAAAATCTGGCTTTATCCTTCATTTCAATTAGCTTATTTTATACGGTTATTTATTTTCTTCGCTGGCATGTTCTTTAGGCTTCTTGAGGTCAAAATTGTTACCTCAAAATTTCAACAGATAGATTGTGGTTTTGATGGAGGTGGGAGCAGAATATTCCAATTGTAAAATATAAGGCCAAATGAAGCAACATATAATTTTGAAGGGCAAATAATCAAAGTGGCTTAAACCATTTTGGAAGTCAGTCCAAGTAAAGGCCAAAGAGAACAAGTCTACCAGCCAATCAACCAGCTAACACTCCAAGCAATTAAGTATAAAATTTGGCATTGTGTAATTTTACCGTTTCAACGATGTTTTTTATTTATTTTTATTTATTTTTACAATTAAAAATATTTTTTATGTATCTTTTTAACATACACAAAAAATAAATATATATGATATATAGACAATATATATCTATATATACACACACAACAACTACCAATCTTTAAAATATTTTTAATATTTATTTATTTTATTTTTTTAATTTTTTTATTCTCATATCATTCACATAATATTCACACAATATTAACTTAATTTCTGCCTAAAATACACACAAATTAGATAATAAAAATATAACATACACACAACATCTATCAAATATTTATAATATTTATTAAACATACACAAATTATTTACACAATATTTACATAATAAAATTAATTTTATTTTAATTTTATTTTTCATATATATAATATGTAAAATTTGTTTAATAATAAATTTAATGATTTATATTAATATATTTTTATATATTCTACTTTTTTATATTTTTATGAGTATTTATTAGTTATTTTTAATCAAAATAAAAAAAATTTTCTTTATAAAAATTAATAAATTTTATATGTTAAAAAATAATTTAAAATATTATTTTTTATTATTTTATTAAAATATTTTTATTTAATAGTAAAATTTAAAAAAATAAAATATTAATTATAGTGAGAGAAGAAATATTTATGAAAAAAATTTTATTTTAGCGAGAGGTAAAATATTTTTAAAATTTTACTCTAATTTTTTATAAAAATAAAAATATTTTTATTTATTATAGTATTTTAAAATAAAAGTTTTAATTTTTTTAACGTAGTTTTGTAAATATACTTTTGATTAAAAAGAGGTACGGCCAAGTGCAAACCAACTTTTGTATTATACCATGTCCCGTTCTCATTCTCTAACTTTAATTCGTGACATTATCATTGCCGTATATTTAAAAAACTACTTTAAAAATAAATTTTATTTTAAAAAATACTGCACCTTGAAAAAAATTTTAAAAATATTAAAGCCAATATTTTTTTTTAAAAAAAAACTTCACTCCTCTTTAAAGCAATATTTTTTTTCTCCAAAAATATCTCATGCCTTATTTTAAGCACGATTTTACTACAAAATTTATTTTTTAAAACTTTACTATTAAATAAATATATTCTAATAAAATAATAAAAATTAATATTTTAAAATATATTTTCAACTAATAAAATATATTAATTTTGTATAAAATGAAAATTTTAATTTTAATTACAAATAACAAAAAATACTCAAAAAATTTTAAAAAAGATAAAAATATAAAAAATATATTAATAAAAGTTATTAAATTTATTTTTTTAATAAATTTTACATATTACAAACATAAAAAAAGTTAATTTTATTGTGTAGATGTCATGTAGATATTATGTATATGTTATACAGATGTTGTAGATGTTATGTTTATATTATGTCTTTGTTGTGTACGTTATATATATATTGCATAGATATTTTGTGTATTAATTAAAAAAATAAAGTTAAAAAAATATTAAAAAAATATATAAATATTATATTGATGAAGTATGTATAATAAATATACTAGTGCTTCCATGGAAAACATCAACCCTATAACATCTTTATATCTCATATACATATAATAAATATATCCGATATATATAAAATACACATATAGAATACAAGAATGTCACAGTTCAGTCTTTTTTAAAAAATCATAACTAGAATAAATATTTAAAGACTTAAAATGTATTTTAAATAATAAACAAATATATTTCTTTAATATTTTTAGTACCAAAAATAATTATTTATTATAAAAATTTAAAAAAAAATCGCTAGCGTTTTGTCTGTATTTTGAACGATCCCAAAAATACATAACTCAACCTGCGAAAAAATTTCACACTCTCAATATAAATCAACATCTAATACTTCTCAAAATTTCTCCCAATTCCCAAAAATATAATCCAAAAATATCTAAATATAATCCAAAACTTTTATAATTCACATCATTTACATATTTATAAACATAATATACATAATTTAAAACAAGTTTACAAAATAAAATAGTTACATGCTTGCAAATGGTCTTGGTCCTGTGGCGATATGAAGATCTTTTAGAAAAATCTTAAAACTCGAGACTTGGTCAGGTCTAGCAGGATCCTCTGTCTCAACTCTGTCACCTGCGCGATAAACAAATTGTGCTAAGCAAATTGCCTAGTGATACATACTTTGATATAAAAAAAAACTTAAGAATGAAGCCAGAATGCATTTATTTTTAAAATTATTAGTTGATATGCACTCTTATGTACCAACACAAATACTTATAACTTTTAATCTATCACATTACACATTTACATGCATTGGGTTTAAATGACTCAATATAATAATCAAGTTCAAGAGATATTATTTTGGACCAATATTTGATACCCAGTCTCTGGTCCGAAGGCAAATAATATTGACGTCCAGCGTCTGGTCCGAAGGCAAATAAAACTGATGTCCAACATCTGGCCCGAAGGCAATAATAATGACGCCTAACGTTTAGCTCGAAGGCAAATAATAGGTATACCATACAATACCAAACATAATACTCTGAAAATTAATATTATATAAGGTTCCACATATTACACATACAATTTCATATTTTTCTCATGCTTTGTCAATTATGTCAATTTTCATTCTTTTTGCACTTTTTTTTTTATCTTTTTTCATTATTTCTAAACAATTTCGTCAATTTTATTAATTTACTTGTCATATCCTTAATGTGGCAGAATTATGTCTACGTTTAATATAATTACACACTTTTTATAAATACATTATTAAATACTTTTAGCCATCTTAAAATGGCTCACTCAATCACACATTATGCATTTCATAACATAAATATATATTTATGCTCTTTTCATGTGTATTCACACATCAAAGAAGTATACTCATCACTTTCACATATAATGTATCATGCCAATCAAGTGTATATAAACACAGTTTAACCAAAGTATATACTAACATCTTAACAAAAAGCACTTCCAAGGCAAAAATCACCGTTTATCCCTCACTTACAAAATATCATTCACTATTAGTTTTGGGCAATTATTATTTAATCAATACTTAATTACATTTTAAATTTAAAAACTTTATTAGTATCATATTTTTATGTATTTTAGCTAATAAAATTTAATTTAATATATTTTCTTCAAATTTTTATTTTCTTCCTTAGTACACTTTAACTTTGAAATTTCATATTAACTAATTCTAAATTACATTTTAAACTAATTTCTATCATTAAATTAATAATTCTAAATCTAACAATCTAATAAAAAAAAATACATCAATTCATCTCCCCTTTTCTCTTTTCTATGAAAGGGGACAACTAGCATAATTTCATTCCAAAAAGGGATCATTCTTATTATTTATTCTTAATTTATTATTTATTTTTTAAACTAATTTCTATCATTAAATTAATAATTCTACTCATTTTAACAATTCAAACTCTAAATTTTACAATTCTATTCAATTTTTCAATTTTAGCCCAATTATACTTTAATTCTAGAAAACCATACTAATCAATTCCTATATAAGTTTTCAGTTCATTTCCATAATAAAAATCATATTATAACATAGTTAAGCAATTAAATTCAATTAACATCAATTCTATAACTATACTCTTCCAAAACCCTAAATTCAACACTAACCAATCCAAACTTCAACTAATCAACCATTTAACCATAGAATCCTTGTTTATACATCAAAATAACATCTTACAAACCCATTAAATAAATTATATCACACTAATTCAAAAATCCAAATCTAACATAATTTAACTTCCATTAAAACTCCTCAAACTTGTAAGAAAACTTACCTTTATGTGAAGAAACTTCAAAATTACCCCAAATCTCTTAAAAATCTTGAAGAATTTAAGGCAGAATGGAAAAAAAAAATCCCCCCTTAGACTCCTCTAAAAATTGGCACACTAAGGAGAAAAGGAAAATGATATTTGATTTTTATTCTTCTTTTATTAATAGCCACATATATATTATTTTATTACTTAATTAACTTAATCAATATTAAATAATTAATTAAATTTTTTCTCATCATATTCCACTATCTCTCTTTTATTATTATTATTATTATTATTATTATTATTATTATTATTATTATTATTATCTTTTTAACTTTTCACTACTAGACTTATATGTTATATATATAGCATATACTTCATATATACCTTTCATATTTCTTACTTCCAACTCTTTAATTGACCCTATAAATTATTTAATTTAATTTAATTTTAACTTTAGTGAAGACATGGATGTTACAACTATCTCCTACTTAAAAGAATTTCATCCTTGAAATTATCTGATATCAACTCTGGAAAAATTGAGGATACTGGCTCCGTATCGTCTACTCACTCTCCCATATCGCCTCTTCAGTGGAATAGTTCCTCCATAAGACTTTGACCTATTGCACCTTCTTGCTCCTCTAATTCTTTTACTTCTCATGCCAAGATCTCCACTAGTTTCTCTTCGTAGGTCAAATCTGGACTCACCTCAATAGTTTCTACACATAAGACATGAGATGGGTTTGATATATACCTCCAAAGTATGTAGACATGAAAAATATCATGCATCCGATCCAACTCAGGTGGCAGAGCCAGTCTATAGGCCACTGGTCCCACTCTCTTCATCACCTCATATGGTCCGATGAAGCGAGGACTCAACTTCTCTTTTCGGCTAAATTTCAGAATCTTATTTCATGGCTATACTTTTAAAAACACCTTATCTTCCACACTGAATTCAATGTCCTTCCTATTCAAATCTGAGTAGGATTTCTATCTGTCTAAAGCTACTCTAAATATGTCCCGAATTACTTTAACTTTCTCTTCTGTTTCTATGATTAAATCAGGACCTACTAACTTACCTTCTCCAATCTCATTCCAATACAATGGTGTACTGCACTTCCTGCCATACAAGGTCTCATAAGGTGCCATCCCATTACTAGATTGATAATTGTTGTTATAAGTGAACTCTATCAGTGAAAAATGTCTGTCCTAGCTCCCTGTGAAATCAATGATACAACTCCTCGACATATACTCCAATATTGGTATCACTCTCTCCGACTGCCCATCCTTCTGGAGATGAAAAGCAGTACTAAAGTGTAACCGAGTACCTAATATATCCTGCAAACTCCACCAAAATCTTGATATAAATCTGGGATCTCGATCTAACACTAATGAAATTGGGACCCCATGCAATCTTACAATCTCATTGATATACAGCTCAACCAATCTATCAAGTGAGTGGTCCATCCTAATCGGAAGAAAATGAGTTATCTTTGTTATGCTATCAACTATCACCCAGACTGCATCATGTTTTTTTTGGATCAAAGGTAATCCAGCCATAAAATCCATGGTCACTTGCTCCCACGTCCACTCAGGCACTAATAATGGTTATAGCAACTCTAAAGAAACTTGATGCTCAGCCTTTATCCTCTGGCATGTGAGACATATATATATAAATTCTGATATGTCATGCTTTATACCTAACCACCAATAGTGTTGTTTTAAGTCTTAATACATCTTGTTACTTTTAGGGTGTATAACGTAGGATGATTGATGTGCTTCCTCAAAGATTCTCTTTTCTAATTCTACATCATCGGGAATACACAATATATCTCTATACCATAAGCTATCATCACCCCTCACATGAATCTTTACTCTCTCCCTTTTTGCAGTCTTTCTGCAATTCTTTGAAATTTCACATCTATTCTCTGTACTTCTTTAATCTGATCAAGCAGTAATAGCCACACCTGCAACTGGGCCATAAGAGCACCATCATCACAAACCTCAAATCTGGCATGCAGAGCTCTCAACTCAACAAGCAATAAGAGAGTATAGGCAGTCAACCCTACTATAGACTTTCGACTCAAAGCATCTGCAATAATATTAGCCTTATCGGGATGTTAATCGATCAGACAATCATAATCATTTATCAACTCTAATCACAATCTTTGCCGAAGATTCAACTCTTTTTAGGCACTCAAATACTTCAAACTCTTATGATCCATGTAGATGAAACACTTATCTCCATACAAGTGGTGTCGTCAAATATTTAATGCAAAAATAATGGCTGCCAACTCCAAATCATGAGTCGGATAATTTAACTCATGAGGCTTCAACTGTCTGGAGACATAAGTAATGACTCTACCCTCCTATATCATAACATAATCTAAAACATGATGTGATATATCACATATGGTTTACCTTTCACAGGTAGGATAAAAACATGAGCTTGAGTTAACATGTCTCTCAACTGTTCAAAACTCGTTTGACATCGGTCTGTCCATATAAACTTCACATCTTTCTGAAGCAATCTAGTAAGTGGCGAAGCCATTATAGAAAATATCTTCACAAACCAATGGTAATAAGTAGCCAATCCTAGAAAACTTCTGATCTCAGTAACAGTCTTTGGTGGACTCCAATTCAGAATAGCTTATACTTTGCTTAGATCAACTTTAATACCCTATGTAGAAAATATATATTGGAGAAAAGTCATCTGATCCAACCAGAACTTGCATTTAGATAGGTTGATATATAATTGCTTATCTCTCAATGTCTGTGGTATGATCCGAAGATGTCTATCATGCTCTTCCTTACTACAACAATCCACCAAAATATCATCAATTAAAACAACCATAAATTGGTTTCAATATGGCCTGAACACCTGATTTGTCAAGTCTATGAATACTGCTGGTGCATTTTTCAGTCCAAAAGGCATCACCAGAAACTCATAATGCCCGTACCTCATCCAAAAGGTAGTCTTGGGTACATCAACGTCTCTAACTCTCAACTGATGGTACCCTGATCTAAGATCAAACTTAGAGAATATTGTTGCTCCCTTCAACTGATCAAAGAGATCATCAATGCGAGGTAATGAATACTTATTCTTGATGGTCACCTTATTTAACTGCATGTAATTAATGCATAATCTTAAGGTTTCATCTTTCTTCTTCATAAATTGTACTGGTGCTCTTTATGGTGAAACACTTGGGCAAATAATTCATTTATCAAGCAACTCTTACAACTGCACCTTTAATTCTTTTAATTCTATAGGTGTCATCTAATAATGGGTAATGAAGATGAGAGTGGCACTAGGCATCACATCCGTACCAAACTCTACCTCTTTTTCTAGAGGTAGCCCTAGTAAGTCATCATGGAACATATCCAAAAACTTTGCCACTATAGGTATACTATCATGCAGAGGCCTCACTACTCTAGTATCTATAACATGAGTCAAATATGCCTCACACCCCTTTTGGATTATCCTTCTAGTTGATAAAGTTGAAACAAATATGGATGTGAGGTGTCTCTATTCACTAGATACCACTACATCTCTCCCATCACATGTTTTCAGAGTAATATATTTATGTTTGCAGTCTATCATAACTCCATGTCTGGATTACCAATCCATACCCAAAATTAAATTATACTTCCTAAAGGGCATCTCAATCAGATCATCGAGAAACTCCTCATCATGAATAACAACTGGACTATCTTGGTATACCATATTAACTACTGCACTGTGCTCTAAAAGATTGATAATCAACACATCAAATCCTAGAAACTTAGAATACATATCACTTACAGGCAGAATGAATGCACTAATATATGAATGCGTCGATCCAGAATCAATCAATGCATGCACAGAAATACCATATAAGAGAAATGTACCAGCAATGACATCTAAAGTAACTGATTTCTTCCGCATTAAATATACTCTCTATGATGATCCTGCCTATTCTAGTCTACTAGTCCCTACTATGGACCCCCCTCTCTGATTAATTCCAGGTCTGCCACCTCTACTACCACCTCGACCCCCTCTGTCACTGGGTCTAGAAGCAACAGTCTCTGCTTGCCTGTCCACTGATGGCCGTGGATAATCTCTGATATAGTGATCCTAGGACTCACATCTAAATCATCTCGATAAAGCATTAGTCTTTCAACAAACACCTCTATATGCCCTACCACACTGAGCACAGACTGATCGGGTAAATCTCTGTGTAACTGGGTTTGAAACACTGCCCATTGAGGCTACAGGTCTCTACCTCTGCTAGTGAAATGATCTGTCAGGCTGCCCTTAGCTCCCACTAGACCTTTGAGGAAAAGCCCTTCTACCTCTCTTCCTAGATGAAGACCCTGTCTCAGCCTGAGGTCTCCTGCCTCTACTTTTCTCAGTTCTGGCAGCCACTACAAGTCCTTGTGCCTTCTTTACATTTTATGACAGCTGTAACCATCTTGAAAAAATTTTCATAATGAGATGCTACCATAAGACACATGATAGATGGCCTCCGACCCTCCTTAAATCTTCGACACCTATCTATCTCATCAGATAATAAACCTCCTATATACTTGCTCAATCAGATAAAATCCTTCTCATACTCTGTAACTGTATTCATCCCTTATTTCAAACTCAAAAATTCCTTCTTTTTGGCACCTTTTATACTCTCGGGGTATATATTTCTTCTCAATTTTTTGTTCAAAATCAACATAGATCAACAATGGTGGATCATCCAACCCGTGAAGAATAGTCTTCCACCAGTCATATATATCTCCCTGCAGAAGTGACAAAACATAGTCGAACTTCTCTTCTGTAGTGGCCTATAACTAGATGAATACTTTCTAAACTCTGTTCAGCCACTGCTCTGCCTCAGCTGAATCAACCGTGCCAATAAAATTTATAGTCCCATATTTTCTCAGCTTGTCATACTTCCTAGTCTGTGGCGATGGTGACTGCTGTTGTTGCTGTTGTACTAGGGTGTGATGGAGCAGCTCCACCATCAGTTGCACCCAGATTGATGGAATGCACAGTCCTGCTGGTATTGATGTCGATGCCTCTCCAGCAATCTCAACACTAGCTTCAGCTTTACCCTTATCTAGAGTAGACTTTTTTATACTTTCCTATGACTCATGCCCTCCAGACACCATCACTACCTATATTTGTTACAATAACAAATATTGCCACATTAGAGATCAGTCCAAATGTCAGTGCATATGCATGTATGACAAATTAAAATCATATTTAAAATCCCCTTTCTCTCTCCTAAAATTCTACCTAAGTCGAGAACCTCAAACCTAGGTTCTCATACTAAAATAAATATAACACCCTTATATCTCATATACGTATAATACATATACCTAATAAATATAAAATATGTACATAGAATACAAGAATGTCGCAGTTCAGTATTTTTAAAAAAAGAATTTTCATAATTCTAGAATAAATATTTAAAGACTTAAAATGTATTTTAAATAATAATCAAAGGTATTTCTTTAATATTTCTAATACCAAAAAAATTATTTATTATAAAAATCTTTGAAAAAAAATTTACCCGAGTTTTATCTGTATTTTGGACAATTCTAAAAATACACAACTCGACCTGCGAAAAAATTTCACACTCCCAATATAAATCAACATCCAATACTCCTCAATATTTCTCCCAATTCTCAAACATGTATTTCAAAAATATCTAAACATAGATATACATATATATATATATCATTGTTTCACATGATACTCAATTTACCAAATTTAATCCAAAACTTTTATATTTCACATCATTTACATATTTATAAACATAATATACATAATTTAAAATAACTTTACAAAATAAAATAGTTACATGCTTACAAATGGTCCTGGTCCTGTGGTGATATGAAGATCTTCTAAGAAAATCTTAAAACCCTAGACCTCTGTCTTAACCCTGTCACATGCGCGATAAACAAATCGCTTTGAGCAAATTACATAGTGATACATACTTTGATATAAATAAAAACTTAAGAATGAAGCAAGAATGCATTTATTTTTAAAATTATGAGTTGGCATGTACTCTCATATACCAACACAAATACTTATCACTTTTAATCTATCACATTACACATTCACATACATTGAGCCCAAATGACCCTATATAATAATTAAGTTTCATAGATATTGCTTTGGACCAATATTTGATAATAGTCTCTAGCCTGAAGGCAAATAATATTGACGTCCAGTGTCTAGCCCGAAGATAAATAAAAATAATATCCATCATCTGGCCCGAAGGCAATAATAATGACACCCAGCATCTGGCCCGAAGGCAAATAACGGGTATACCATATAATACAAACATAATACTATGAAAATTGATATTACATAAGATTTCACATATAACACATACAATTTCACATTTTTTCTCATGCTTTGTCTATTATGTCAATTTTCATTCTTTTTTGCATTTTTTTCATCTTTTCTCATTATTTTTATACATTTCATCAATTTCATCAATTTACTAGCCACATCCTCAATGTGATAGAATTATGTTTACATATAGTATAATTACACACTTTTTACAAATACATTATTAAATGCTTTTAACCATCGTAAAATGGCTCACTCAACCACACATTATGCATTTCATAACATAAACATATATTTATACTCTTTTCATGTCTATTCACACATCAAAGAAGTAAACTCATCACTTTCATATATAATGCAACATACCAATCAAGTGTATATAAACATAATTCAATCAGAGTATGTACTAACATCTTAATAAAGCACTTCCAAGCCAAAAATCACCATTTATCCATTACTTTCAAAATACCCTTCACTAATAGTTTTGGGCAATTATTATTTACTCAATACCTAATCACATTTTAAATTTAAATACTTAATTAGTATCATATTTTTATATATTTTAGCTAATAAAATTTTATTTAATATATTTCCATCAAATTTTCATTTTCTTCCCTAATACACTTTAACTTTAAAATTTTATATTAACCAATTCTAAATTACATTTTAAACTAATTTCTATTATTAAATTAATTCTACTCATTTTAACAATTCAAACTTTAAATTCTACAATTCTATTCAATTTTTCAATTTTAGTCCAATTATACTTTAATTCTAAAAAATCATACTAATCAATTCTTATATAAGTTTTAAGTTCATTTCCATAATTAAAATCATATTATAACATAGTTTAATCAATTAAATTCAATTAACATTAATTCTTTAACTATACTCTTCCAAAATCCTACATTCAACACTAACCAATCCAAACTTCAACTAAACTTCAACTAATCAACCATTTAACCTTAAAATCATTGTTTATACATCAAAATAACATCTTACAAATTCATTAAACAAATTATATCACTTTACTTCAAAAACCCAAATCAAACATAATTTAACTTCTATTAAAACTCCTCAAAGTTGTAAGAAAACTTAACTTTATATGAAGAAACTTCTAAATCACCCCAAATCTCTTAAAAATATTGAAGAATTTGAGGTAGAATGGAAACAAAAATCCCTCCTTGGACTCCTCTAAAAATAGGCACGCTAAGGAGAAAAGGAAGAAGAAGATGAACAATGATATTTGATTTTTATTCTTCTTTAATTAATAGCCATATATATATATTATTTTATTGCTTAATAAACTTAATTAATATTTAATAATTAATTAAATTTTCCCATCATATTCCACTATCTCTCTTTTATTATTATTATTATTATTATTATTTTCTTTTTAACTTTTCACTACTACACTTATATGTTATATATGTAGCATATACTTCATATATACCATTCATATTTTTTACTCAACTCTATAATTAACTCTCTAAATTATTTAATTTAATTTAATTTAATTTAATTTAATTTAATTTTAATTTTAGTAAAGACACGATGTTATAAACTCATATTTTTTTAGACTTAGTTTTGAAGGAGTCGCTGAAGTTACATAAGCAGATTGCAAATGGTTTAACTGTCATTGGCCATTTGATTAAAGATATTCTAACCAATTTTCTTCACCCATATGACCATTTGATTAAAGAGAGATATTGCTAAGTGCAAAATAATTTCCTTCATTAACCTTAAACAGGTAATTGTAATGCATTTTTTTTTATTTTAAAGAGTTTATTTTACTAAATAAAGAATTAAATAGCATGCATAAAAAGTTACATTCTTTTTTAGATTTAAATAATAAAGAGTTCATTAGAGTATCACTTTTTCTATTGAATTCTTATTATAGAGAGTTTGTAATAAATGAAAATCCCTCAAAGATACCCCAAGTCAAGTATTTAATTTTATGCCAAATCAACTCATTGTAAGCATTAGCAAACTTAATTTTTATTTGATCGAATTATTATTTTTTTGGTAATTATTATATTTATCTCCTAACAATAACATTTTCAACTTGGTAGTTACATTTGACAAAATTGAGCATTAACAATTTTTAAATTTTTGATCTTTATACTGGATGGGGATCTTTCATGACACTTTCAAGTGTCCTTGGCAAATACTAATGCAACTTCATACTAGTATCCTGAATTTGATCTAGTATGAAACTCACATTAGGTTGCTGCCATCTGTGTTCAAGATTCTTATGCTCTTGATGTCATCTACACCGTATTCAAGAATGCCTGGAGAATTAGTACCAGTAATGATAACTTCTCTATTATCAAGGACTGGTTCCCTTTTAAAGTGAACAAACTGGATCGCTGGCTGCTACCATTAATTGCTTGACAACAGCACTATCTACCTCACCTCCATCACCACATGTCAAATAACTGCTACTAGAAGAGCTATCAACAGGTGGTGTTGATGCTGAAAAGAGGTTAGGTGTTCTTTCTACATTATTTTGATGTTCTGAGGATCTAACAAATTCAAAAATATACATTGGAGTTCTTCAGGCCCTTAGAGTTGTGATACACAATTATCCAAACATCGTACTTGCATGTTGGAATAAATTTCTACCATATCTTCCAAAATTTTGAGGATTGCTACTCCAAAATGTTCTGTAAGGGCATGGAAAGGAGTGTTTACTAGGAAAAAATTATAGCAACATCTGTCAAATTTTTAGATGAATGTCTTCAAGTAATATCTGGATTTAAAGGGCCATTACACGCTATTGACGACAACTTACCACATAATTTCCTCAAATTAAAAGGGCAAATAAAAAACAAAGCCATAGTAATTCTCATTGATTCTGGAAGTACACACAATTTAAAGTTGGTTGAAGATTTGAAACTACCCATGGCAGCAATTAACCCAGTGACAATCACAATAGTTGGTGTTGACTGCCAGTGGTCTATGTAAGCTGTGAAATTTCAATTTGTTATGAGAGTATTAGAGCTCATTGATTATGTTATGCTATTAAGAGAGGATTAGATGAGGATACACAACCCAATCACCCTCGAATTTTCTGAATTGCAAGTTGTAGTCTTAAAGGAAGGGAAGATAGTGGATTGCTTGACTAAATCTGCTTTTTTCATTGGCCTATCTTTTACAGTAGCTACAGAACTAAAGGGTCATCTTGTTTTCCATGTCTACCTATTAAAGAAAAATGTTGGATCTATTGTAGTCCCTATTTATCAACTACCTCACTTTCATAAGGAGGAATTGATGGTTGCACGAGAGAATTTTTTAAACTCTAGAGCCATTTTAAGAGACAATCAACACATTCAACAAGTACTGATGAAATGGCAAAACTTGCCTAGTATTAATGCAATATGAGAGAACCTGTTATTTGTAGTCAAATAATTCCTTGACTCTATACATTCTTGGGGACAAGAATGGCTTAAAAGGGCAGGAATTGTTATATATAGCAGGAAGAAGAAGGACACAATGGGTAGTAATATCAGTAGAGAAGAGATTGGCTATTGAGTGAGTAAGGATTAGCTAACGTGTTAGGAGTAGGACAAAATGAAATAATGGTATTCAGCAGGCAAGAGGAATTAGAATGATTCTCTTATGTCATCTTTTATTTGTTAGTCAATTTTCCTTATTATATAGATGTATAGATGCCAATGAAGATAATTTATTATCAATATCAGAATTACTGTTATTTCCCTCTCTTCTCTTCTCTTCTCTCCTTTCTCTGTTCTTCATAATTTCTTCTCTCTTTCCTTAATTTTCACCTTTCTCTCTTATTCGCCCTCTTTTCTATATTTCTAATTGCTGGGTCATCATAAAGTAATAATGTCCTTGAGAATTTCGTTATTAATAGAAAACTTTCTTGAACTTGAACGTCTCTTTAAATCTTCAAACTCTTTAATTTATCATGCTTGCTAGAAAAGTTTTAAATGAACATTTTAATTCAACTAATTAAAACATGAATTTTACATTTTCTTAAAAAATCTTATCAAAATTTGGTTTTGTTTCTTGGAAAAAAGTTCTTCATGCTCACTTTTCAAATCACACAAATTTTGTTTTAAAACAGAGGTTTTTTTGTTTTAAAGATAACAAATTTGTTATCTTTAAAATTTTTTATTAATTCATCAAATATATTTTATAATTCATCAAGAGTATAAAATCTATAATTTACCTCATTTTTTCTAGTTCATTTGTGCATGAAACTCGATCCAATTTTGAAAAACTTGATCTAACTTGACTTAAATTATTTGGTTTGAGCCAGATTAACTAGGCTAACATGTTGGTTGAGCATCACAAAGTTGAAAACAATTTCTTCAAAAGTACCTTAAAAATAAAATTACTTTTAAAAATTGATGGGAAGGAATCAAGATAAATCTTTCCCTACTTGAATGAATCTATGAGGAGTGACAACTAAGTAAAAATTCAGTAGACAAATACAGTAAAAGCTGCCCTAAGATCCACAAAATCAATCATACATAGATACAAGAATTTTTATCGTGAAAACTCCTTCAATGTGAAAGATAAAAACTGTGAGACCTTTCTTGGTCTAAGTAAAAGAGATCTACTATCAAAAATTAATGTTTACAGCAACTACAAGCTACTACAATAATCCTCAAGTAAAATCTCAAAGAACCAATCAACCAAACAATAAGAGATGAACAGAGATATAGAGAAATATCATCAAAATAGCTACTATTTATACAAATGGATGAGCTCTGGTTGTTCAAATAATCTAACTGGTCTGATCGGAGCACTGATGACTGTTCGATCGCTAGAGAAACAGAACTGGTCTGATGAGGTTTGTTTTTCAGAAAAAAAAATTCTCTTTCTTTTCTCTCCCTTTCCTTCTCTCTTTCTTTTGGTGGTTGACACTAATAATGAGACTCACATAAATTGGAGTTAATATAAGCTAAACATTAATTGCCCTAATGGGCCAAAAGTAGTGTACCTAAATAATATGAGTTTTCCATATATGAGGGTACCCAAAACCTAACAATTCTCCCCCTCCCTATTATGTGAACGAGTTTGCCAAACTGCCAACTATACAACATACCTCAAGCTTCACTCTTGGTAAAGCCTTTGTACACATATTAGAACCATTATATCTGTGTATATCTTCTCAAGTTCAAGCTGCTTAGAATCCAAAACATCATGAATCCAATGATACCTCACATCAGTGTGTTTGGATCTACCATGAAAATTAGGATTCTTACCAAGATGAATAACACTCTGACTGTCACAAAATAAGACATATCTCTTTTCTGTAAAGCCAATCTCATTCATAAATTTCTTCATCCAAAGCAATTCTTTGCATGTTTCGGTGGCTACAATGAACTCAGCTTCTGTAGTAGACAAAACAATGCATTTTTGCAACCAAAATTACCATGTCACAGCTCCCCCTGCAAAAGTAATCAGATACCAAGAAGTAGACTTTCTTGAATCCATATCTCCTGCCAAATCAAAATTTGTATAACCACTGAGAATAGGCTTTCTAATCCCAAAACATAATTTCAAACTAACAGTGCCACGGAGATATCTCAAAATCCATATCACAGCATTCCAATGCTCTTTTCCTGGATTAGATAGAAATCTACTAACAGTACCAATTGTATGAGCTATATCTGGCCTAGTACAAACTATAACATACATTAAGTTGCCTATAGCAGATACATAAGGAATTTTCTGTATGTGTTCTTTCTCAGCTCACTAGAAGAAGATTGTTTGACACACAATATGAAAGACAAGGCAAGAAGTGTACTTATAGGTTTAGCTTTAGCCATATTAAATCGTTGCAGTACATTCTCAATGTACTTTTCTTGAGATAGCCAAAACTTCTTGCATTTCCTATCATGAATGATTCGTAAACCAAGAATGTGCTTTGCTAGCCCTAAATCTTTTATTGCAAAAGACTTTCTCAACTCTTTCTTCAAGCTATCAATTCTGGAAGAAACTAGAATCCACAATGATGATATAATCAATATATAATAGTAAGATGATAAAATCACTATCAGAAAATATCTGAACAAAAATATAATGATAAGAAGTAGTCTTCTTGTAACCTTGTTGAACCATAACTGGCTCAAACTTTTTATACCAATGCCTAGGTGCTTGTTTCAACCCATTGTGAACCTCGGTTTCCACCCGAAAAGGATTCGGATGAACGTTCACTCGTTGTCGGGAGTCGCCACTCAGTTTTTTTCTGTTTGAAGGGAAAAACTAAGAAAACCCTTGTTTGACTCCAATAATGCATCCAATGCAAAGGCTTCTAATCTACGAACCCAAGGAGGATTCGGGGACTATGTCATGCATTCGACTAACTTGCAAAAAGGAAAAAATTTAAAGAGAATGAAGAAAAGAAGAGAAACAGATTGTTAATAAATTGTGGACTTGCTATTTGGGGTGAATCCCAAATATGCCTACATACTCTCATTTTTATGAGAGATCAAAGCCCATGTAGTTCGGTAAAGCCTATTTAAAGGCGATAAAAATTATGCTTCATGCATGTGTGTGTGTATGCTTCGTGCATTGTCGGGCTTTTTGCCATTTGTCGGGCTTTTGCCATTTATCGGGCTTTTTGCCATATGTCGGGTTTTCTGCCAAAGTTCCGAAATTTTTAGCACTTAGTGCCGTAATCATGAAATTTGGATACTTAGTACCAAAGAATTCATTTTTAGGCTTCATACCAAATGTTGATTTTAACTGTGAAATTTAGGCGCTTTGTACCAAAAGGATTGATACTCGGTACCAAAGAATTCGCTTTTAGGCGTTTGGCCAAAAGAGGTTGCTTGATTCGTAGCTTAATATTGAGATCGATTATTTAGTTAATTAAGTCTTAGACCTAAAAGGATTAGGTCTTTGACTGAGAAGAAATTAAGAAGAAGATGAAATGCTTGACTGGGAAAAAATGAATTAGAATGTTACCTTGTTTAGAATTTTCCCGCTTCGAAGTTTCAGATCTCATTTTCTTGGATCTTGGATTATGGTTCTTGATTACGGGTCAATTCTTGTAGCGCAGAATTAGATTTATGCAAAGAAAAGTCCAAAAGAAGATCTTAATTGTGAAAGCAGAGAATTCGACAGCACGACGTCCCGGGGTTCTAAAAGCCAACCCCTTTTCTGAAAATCTGAAGCCTTTATATAGACAAAAATCGAATTGGACGGCGACCGAGCCGCAGTGGAGCAAAAAACAGAAAGATCGGCTGTCGGACCGCCGGGGTCACGGCCGCCGACTCTGGCCCCAAAAAAGGGGCCCCGACTCGCGCTACCTTGTCAAAATTGATTTTTTTGGGAGCCACGGGCCTCCAAAAGTTATTCCGAGACCATATCTGTGATTCTCACGTCGCTCCGGACATTTCAAGTACCATGAAGACACACTTTCGATGAACTTTTACCGTGGACGCCCGGTCCTTTGTAGTCCAAGAAAATCGGCCTTTCGAGTATCAAAATTCGAGTATTCACAATTGCCCCCCACTGGGGTCCATAAAAATGATTTATGGGGCCCTGTGGCCTTCTGAAGAGCTAATTTTGAGCGAGGGGTAAAAGATCCACCTTTTGGCATTTCTGGATTGCTTACAACACTTCTGACCTTTCTCTGATTGTACTCTGACTTCTCTGTACCTGCACTTTTGTTAAGCACAAACAGTACATATGTATGCATGATGTCCTCTTTCATTTTCAAAAAGGTATTTACTTGCTTCTTTGCACCCATTGTATGGACAACTGGATCAAGAGTCTTCAAAAGGTGGAAATGATTAATATGGGTAGATATGGATTGAAAGCTGTTGCCACTCTTAGAGGGATATTGGTGGATTGGGATTTTTTATTTATTTTTAGTAAAGAACTTAGAAATAAATTCTAGGAATCTTTCCTTTACATGTGCTTGAACTAGCTCCGGTAATGAACCAGAAGTGGTACTAGGCTTCACTAAGCTCTGCTATCAGTAATTATTTCTAGTAAAGAACTTAGAAATAATCCTCTAGGAAGTCAAACTCCACTGGGGAAGGAACTTGAATTTTTTCGAAGTTGCCTCCAAATTATTCCCGGAGTCACTCTAGCTGTTCTTCAAACTTGGGTTAGAACCATCAGATGATCAGGCCTTTTGCAGAGCCTTCCCTTGTCCAGCCTACTCCAGAGTATAGGACTTGGTTCATAGCTGAAGTTTGGCCAATTGAAAAGCCAAGGAGGCATGCATTGCTGCAGGAGCTGGAGGGAGAGGAGGTGGTTCCTCTTAACGAGGAGAAGATAGATGCTGCAGAGAGTTCCGGAGCTAAGGAAGATACCGAAGACTCTGCCCCTCGTAGGAGGCGTAGGTTTTAGACTCTAGGGTTGACTCTTTTTTTTTTGGACTGCTTTTACCTTTTTGGTTCTTTTGACGTTTTGGACTTGTGGTTTGACTGGTTCGACATTTCATGGAATGAATGATTCTTTTTGGAATGAACGACTCCTTTTGGAATGAATGACTCTTTTTGGAATGACTTTTTCATTTGCTTTCCAAGCATTATCTACTTTATTTGCCTGCTCTAATTTTTGCCTAAGTCGTCCTTTCGGATTTTCAACTTAGCGAGCTCTTACCCATTCTTGCCTAAGCCGCCCTTTGTGGGTTTTCGACTTAGCGGGCCCCACTATTGCTTAAGCCGCCCTTTGTGGGTTTTCGGCTTAGCGGGATTTTTCTTTCTTTTCTTTTCTTTTCTTCTCTTTTTTTTATGTTGGCAAAAGAAAAATGAATCAATGATTTTTATTAAAATTTAGACCGTGCTCAAGGAGAGCTGCCTACATATCTCGAATTAGTTTGCGAGAATCAGGTCTAATGTAGTTCCTTACAATACATAATATTTCTTTAGTTGATCCAGATTGCATGGGTTTGTGAACTCCAGACCATCCAAATCAGATAAGATGACGGCTCCGCCGAAAAGTATTTTCTTTACAACGTAGGGTCCAGCCCAATGAGGACGGAACTTCCCACGAGGATCTGTAACAGGTGTTCTGATCTCTTTCAGAACCAAACAACCTTCTTCCAACTTTTGATCTTTGACCTTTTTGTTGAAATGTCTGGCCATTCGCCTCTGATACCCTTGAATCTGATGTAGAGCTTGAAGTCTTTTTTCGTTCAAACCCAACAACTGATGATGATAATTGCTGATCCATTCAGCTTCATTTATCTGACTTTCTTGAATTATCCTCGCCGATCGAACTTCCAGTTCAATGGGGAGTACTGCTTCCATTCCGTACACCAGCGAATACGGGGTTGCCCCAGTAGGAGTTCTGATTGATGTTCTATATCCCCACAAGGCCAATGGCAACTTCTCATGCCAACGTCTATGTTCCTTGATCATTTTCTGTATGATCACCTTTATAGACTTATTTGCTGCTTCTACAGCTCCATTTGTTTGGGGTCTATAAGGAGAGGATTTATGATGTTGGATCTTCTTATCCTTCAAGAGCTTAGCAAATTCTGCTTGGAAATGAGTTCCATTATCAGTGATAATCTCAAATGGCGTTCCATACCGACAAAGGATGTTGGTTCGGACAAACTGTGCCGCCTTTTTGGCATCTAATTCTGCATAGGAAGCTGCTTCAACCCACTTTGTGAAGTAATCCACTGCTACCAAGATAAACTGATGTCCATTCGAGGCTTTTGGATGTATTTTTCCAATTATATCTATTCCTCAAGTAGCGAAGGGCCATGGAGAAGTGGTTGGATTCAGGGCAACGGGAGGTTGCTTCTGCAGCTTAGCAAATATCTGACACTGATGGCATTCTTGCACAAATGCCACATAGTCTGTATTCATGGTGGACCAATAATATCCTAAATTGGCTATTTTTCGAGCCAAGGCGATCCCATACATATGTGGTCCTGATTCACCACCATGTACCATTTCCATTATCTGCTTAGCCTCTGCTTCATTCACACACCTTAGGTGCATTCCATTCCAACTTCTCTTGTAGAGGATATCTCCATTAAGAATGTAGCCTGTGGCTAGCTGCCTTATTGCTCGCTGGTCAACCCTTGATGATCCCTCCGGATAACTTTCATCCTTGAGATAGTTCTTGATATCCCAAAACCATGGTTTACCATCGGCCAAATGCATTACATGGGCAGGTTGTTTCTGAAGCTGAACTTTCAATGGATGAATGGCTTTCCCATCCTTGATATTGATCATGGAAGCTAAAGTAGCCAGAGCATCAGCAAACTGATTTTTTGCTCTCGGGAGATATTCGAAGGACAGATCATCGAACTGTTGTGCCAAATGATCAAGGCGTTGTAGGTAAGGAACCAAACGCTCTTCTCTTATCTTCCATTTCCTTAAAGCTTGTGATACTATTAAAATAGAATCACCGTAAACTTTTAGGTTCTTAATCCCCAATTCTAGGGCGGCCTCCAGCCCATTGATGCAAGCTTCATATTCTGCTTCATTGTTTGTGCAGCTAAAGTCAAGTTTAACTGCAAATGGAATGTATTCTCCACAAGGAGTTTTGAACACAATCCCAATTCCATTTCCATGATAATTGGATGCCCCATCAAAATACATCTCCCAAACACACCTTTCCAAACTCAAGAGGTCTTCGTCAGGGAAATTCATTTCTCGCATCTCGTCTTTTATGGGTAATTCTGCCAACTGGTCAGCTATTGCCCCACCTTTCACAGCTTTCCTTTGAACAAATTTTAAGTCAAAGGCTGCTAATGTTGACACCCACTTTGCCATTTTGCTGTCCAGAACAGGTCTCTCCATAAGGAATTTCAAAGGACTCTGTTCTGCGATGACACAAGTAGTGTAAGAAGACAAGTAGTGTTGTAACTTCGTACAAGTCCAATACAACGCTAAACACAACTTCTCAATCTTGTTATACTTTAACTCATAGTCCAGCATCCTTTTGCTTAGGTAGTAAATTGCATTTTCCACCTTTGTACCTTCGGCCTCTTGAGCTAGCATTGCACCCATGGCTTTATCTGTTACAGACAAATACAAGAGCAGCGGTTTTCCCATTCTGGGAGGTTGCAGAATTGGCGGACTTAACAAGTACTCTTTGATCTTGTCGAAGGCCTTCTGGCAGTCTTCATTCCATTCTTGTGAAGCACCTTTCCTTAGTAGCTTAAAGATAGGACCACAAGTCTCTGCCAACTGCGATATGAATCGACTGATATACTGTAATCTTCCTAGCAAACCTCGAATCTCTTTCTCGGTTCTTGGTGGAGGCATTTCCAGAATAGCCTTTGACTTTGCTGGATCAATTCTATTCCTTTCTTGCTGACCAGATATCCCAAAAATAAGCCCGATGTTGCACCAAAGAGGCACTTTGCAGGATTAAGCTTCAAGTTGTACTTGCAAAGTCTAAGGAAGAATTTCTCAAGTGCTTCAACGTGCTCTTCTGGAGATTTCGACTTGACAATCATATCATCGACATACACTTCTACTTCTTTGTGAATCATGTCATGAAAGATTGTTGTTGCCATCCTTTGGTAGGTAGCCCCTGCATTTATCAATCCAAAAGGCATAACCCTGTAGCAGAAAGTGCCCCATTCTGTAATGAAAGTTGTCTTCTCTTTGTCTGGTGGATGCACCATGATCTGATTGTACCCAACTGCAAGGTCAGTCATGGAAACCATCCTATGCCCAGCCATCCTGTCTATTAGCAAATCGATGTGTGGTAGTGGGAAATCGTCCTTGGGACAAGCTTTATTCAAATCTCTGTAGTCAACACACATCCTGACCTTTCCGTCTTTCTTTGGGATCGGTACAATGTTTGCTAACCAGGAAGGGTAGGCAATTGGTTCTATGAACTTGTTATCCAGCTGCTTGGCAACCTCTTCTTTAATCTTCAAAGACCATTCTGGCTTCATTCTTCTCAATTTCTGTTTAACTGGCTTCGCATCTGGGTATAGCGGAATCTTGTGAACTGCTATGGCTGGGTCTATTCCCGTGACATCACTTGCCTTCCACATGAAGCAGTCGACATATCTTCTGATGCACTCAACAACCTGTTCTTTATTCACACAATCATATGCAATGTATGTATGTTCATTTTCTTTGCCAATTATTATCTTTTCATTTATTTCTTTTATTTCATTTATTTCATTTTTGCTAGATAATACTGGGAAAACAAAAGACACAGGGTAACCAAGAATTTGAAGAGTTTTATTGATAATGGCGAAGTCATTCTCCAAGATTACATTAGATTTGACATTGAGATTCTCTAAATCTGAAGCTACAGAAGACTCAGAATTAGACTCTGACTTGGTGTTTGACTCAGTACAAGACTCGAGTTCAGGATGTGACACAGGACTAGGTTTGACTGTAACAGCTTGTCCCTCCTCGACATACCAGTTCATTAGTGGTCTACCTGTGGTCTTGATTAGCTTCGTGAAATCCCTTTTGTCTTCGAAATTGGTTATCATAGCAACCTCATCAAAGAGACTAGGCTGCATGAAATCTTCTACCTGTGGGTCCGTTGTAAGCTCTGGCTCTTCTTCCTTTATGGCCAAAATGTCAGTAAACATCTCAAAACCCGGTAGCTTCTTTCCGGTCCTGGGAGAATAGAATGGCTCCTGGAAACCACAGTAAGGAACTGTTTTCCCAGGTCTGCAGAAGTGACCATTCAGAGTTTTAAAGTAAGGGCGCATTTTGAGGCTTCTTGCCCACCCATTTTTCTTTTTCTTCTTCCCACTCTCAGACTCTTCTATCTCTTCATCTGTGGGTTTGTATCCCTAGCCAAAAGTGCCCTTATTCTCGGGTTCTTCCCATGGCCGTACTACGGAGGATTTTCTCCCAGACTTTACCATTTCCATTCCGCGTAGCAGACCTACCCTTAGCATCATCCCTACAAGACAATTGACCTGGACTCCCCCAAAGTCATATGGAATGAATGGCCCTTTGGGCTCTTCTCCTTCAATGCACTGGACCGTGTCATAATGGAACCCAGTCAAGGCCATTGCAGTTTCACCAGGAACAACCTCAAAGAGGGATTGATCCATGGTTTTCTTGTCGGTTTTACATGTGTCTCCTCTGATAGTGATGATTTTTCCTTCAAAAGGGAATTTAAGTTTTTGATGTAATGAAGAGGGTACAGCATTACTCTGATGAATCCACGGCCTTCTAAGGAGGAGATTAAAGCTCGCAGGTACATCAATGACTTGGAACGGCACTTCCATTTTTACCGGTCCAATAACAACTTCCAAAGTAGCAACACCCAAAATTTCTCTTCGAGTGTTATCATATGCTCTAACAATTTGATCAGAAGGCGTAAGATCCTTAGCTTCCAACCCCAGATAGCTCGCTACTTTCAAGGGACACACATTTAAGGCTGACCCATTATCAATGAGAACCATGGGTACAGTCTTTCTCCCAGTTTGTACAGTTATGTATAGAGCATCATTGTGTTTCTTACCGTCTTCTGGTAAATCTTCATCAGAAAACCTGATATTCAATGCCTTGGTTGACTGGGTCAAAGTGGCCACCAAAGCTTCTGGGCTTGTGTCCACTGATGTATCAAGTTGACTCAAAGCTTTGCTGAGAGCCTGATGGTGTGGGAATGAGGAAGCAAGGAGCTCCCAAATTGACACCTTAGCTTGAGTCTATTTGAGCTGAGAGAGGACATGGTCTTCTTTTGGTTCTGGCGTCCTCTTATAGGGGTGATCTGAGGTTTTAGGAGCTTTTCCCAAGTCGAGCGGCTGATGTTGTCTTCCGCTTCTTGTCAGAGAGTCGACCTCTTCAGCGAGGTCATTCAAATCCAACACACATATTTGATTCATCTCTAAGAGAAGTTTGAAAGGATCAAACAACTCTTCTTCCACAGTGATGGCATGGATGGAATGATTTGGCAAGGGGTTAGTATTAATGTTTGGTTGCCTCCTGAGAGGAATGATGTCACCACTATCCACCAAATCCTGGATGCGGTTTTTTAGAGTCCAACAAGCATCTGTTCTATGCCCCTTTCCCTGGTGGTATTCACAGTACTCATTGGCCCTATAACTGGAGGGTAATGGGTTTGGAGGAGGCCTTGGGTCCAAAGGCTTCAAGTATTTTCCTTCCACAGCCTTTTTAAACACCAGATGAATGGGCATCCCAAGGTCTGTATATTGCCTTCTTGGCTGATTTCTCTGCCCAAGATTGCCCACAAGTAAAGGATTCGCAGGGGCAATATTGGCCACTTCATTAACCTTGCTTGAGGAAGCAGCTTGGCCCTGTTTCTTATACTTCGAAGTAGCTCCCTCGTCTACAATTTTACCCAACTGTATCAAGTCTTCTACCTTGGTTGCAGTCGCAATGAGCGATTTGAATGTAGGCAGATATTGGGTTTGTAGTTGAGCTTGATATGTAGGCCTTAAGTTTCTGATTATGATGTCAATCTGCTCTTGTTCTGAAGGGCGATTGATCATTTGGGCGGCTTTTGCCCTCCACCTGGTAAGGAACGAGGAGAAGGGTTCATTGTTGTTCTGCTTGGTAGTCTCAAGCTCCCTTCTGGTGACATCTACCTCAATATTATAGTGGTATTGAGAGTTAAATGCATTGCAGATGTCTTCCCAGGTTTTAATCTTGGCACGGTCCAGGATTACAAACCACTTAAGGGCAGCACCAGTCAAAGATTGTTGAAACAACTGAGCAAAGAGCTCATCATTTAGACCCCAAGGGCTTAATGCCCCCACATACATCTTGAGGTGAGTTTTAGGGCAAGTAGTCCCATTAAATCTGTCCATCCCAGGCATCTTGAATTTTGGAGGCAATCTAGCTTGGGGAAACAAGGATAAGGAATCCATGTCTACCACCTCTTTGTGAGTTTTCATGGCAGTGATTGACCTTTCAAGCATTTCAAGCTTCCTTTTCAGTTCATCAATTTCAGTAACATTCTTAGAGGGTGAATCCTCCAAGTTGATGACAGGGGTATTTTGAGCAGTCATGGGGGTACTAGTCTGCCCTACAATAGGTTCTTTCCCTAAATCTCCAGAAGTAGTGGGTGTCCTAGGTGCTCCTCCCAATTCAGCCAAGATGGCCACCCTTTGGGCGGCTAAAGCTTCATCAATTTTTTCTTGCATTCTAGCTTCAATTTCTTTAGCCTGTTCATCTAACAGGGCCTTAATCTGTTCAATTGTAGCCATTTCAGGAATTGGAGTGGTTGGTGAAGTTGGGATAGTAGAACTTGTGGGTGATTGCACAGTTGGTGTCGGTGTAGTTTGTGTAGGTGACGGAATACAGATAGTGGATACCTGCAAAGGTCAAGGGTAACGGATTAGGGTAGTGTGTAGGGTAGGAAAACTCTTGGTCCACTTGCACACATCAAAAGATTTTCCCCAAAAATGTGTTGTTATGTTGCATGAATGCACCTCATCACATCACAATTCATTTTAATGGAATGTGGCACTATCATTGGGTACATACAACCTAAGGGAATGTTCTATTGGTACGTGAAAAATAGAGAATCGGCTTATCACAGGGACCCTTGAGTCTTGAGTAAGATATACCTAACCACATGTGAAACAAAGAGTTTCGCGTGGGTCCAACAATACGATTACTCATGGGCCATTCCAAAAGGATTGGAATGGTTTGCGACAACAGGGAGGACGCTTTGGCTGTCCGCCGGCATAATCAAGGAGACCTGCCGGTCAGTGCTACTCGCTATCCAGACTCAGAACTTTGAACAGAAAGAGAAGAAATTCATTTGAAAATAATTTTTTATGCAATGGAGGAAAATGATTCCCCCATATAATGCAAGAGAAAAAGATTCTCTAAATGACAAAACAAATGCACAGTTAGCAAAACAAGAGACCCATCCAAGGAAAAAGATTCCTTTGGTCAATTTTACTCCAATATCCTTAAAGAAAGGATATATATTGCTAAGGTACCCTACAAAATAGATAAACGTACCCTAAAGAAGGGCAGGTTAGTCAAATAAATAATTGTAGTCTACTAGGGTCCCATAAATTATTTTTATGGTCCCTAGAAAGATTTCTTTTGTTAATTTTCAATTCCAATATCCTTAAAGAAAGGATAACCATTGCTACGGTACCCTGCAAAATAAATAAAAGCACCCTAAAGAAGGGCAAGTTAGTCAAATAAACAATTGTAGTCCACTAAGATCCCATAAATCATTTTTATGGTCCCCAGTGGAGTCGCCAATTTGTGAACCTCGGTTTCCACCCCAAAAGGATTCGGATGAACGTTCACTCGTTGTCGGGAATCGCCACTCAGTTTTTTTCTGTTTGAAGGGAAAAACTAAGAAAACCCTTGTTTGACTCCAAGAATGCATCCAATGCAAAGGCTTCTAATCTACGAACCCAAGGAGGATTCGGGGACTATGTCATGCATTCGACTAACTTGCAAAAAGGAAAAAATTTAAAGAGAATGAAGAAAAGAAGAGAAACAGATTGTTAATAAATTGTGGACTTGCTATTTAGGGTGAATCCCAAATATGCCTACATACTCTCGTTTTTATGAGAGATCAAAGCCCATGTAGTTCGGTAAAGCCTATTTAAAGGCGATAAAAATTATGCTTCATGCATGTGTGTGTGTATGCTTCGTGCATTGTAGGGCTTTTTGCCATTTGTCGGGCTTTTGCCATTTATCGGGCTTTTTGCCATATGTCGGGCTTTCTGCCAAAGTTCCGGAATTTTTAGCACTTAGTGCCGTAATCATGAAATTTGGATACTTAGTATCAAAGAATTCATTTTTAGGCTTCATACCAAATGTTGATTTTAACTGTGAAATTTAGGCGCTTTGTACCAAAAGGATTGATACTCGGTACCAAAGAATTCGCTTTTAGGCGTTTGGCCAAAAGAGGTTGCTTGATTCGTAGCTTAATATTGAGATCGATTATTTAGTTAATTAAGTCTTAGACCTAAAAGGATTAGGTCTTTGACTGAGAAGAAATTAAGAAGAAGATGAAATGCTTGACTGGGAAAAAATGAATTAGAATGTTACCTTGTTTAGAATTTTTCCGCTTCGAAGTTCCAGATCTCGTTTTCTTGGATCTTGGATTATGGTTCTTGATTACGGGTCAATTCTTGTAGCGCAGAATTAGATTTATGCAAAGAAAAGTCCAAAAGAAGATCTTAATTGTGAAAGCAGAGAATTCGACAGCACGACGTCCCGGGGTTCCAAAAGCCAACCCCTTTTCTGAAAATCTGAAGCCTTTATATAGACAAAAATCGAATTGGACGGCGGACGAGCCGCCGTGGAGCAAAAAGCAGAAAGATCGGCGGTCGGACCGCCGGGGTCACGGCGGCTGGGCCGCCAATCCCAGCGGCCGGGCCGCCGGCTCTGGCCCCAAAAAAGGGGCCCCGACTCGCGCTACCTTGTCAAAATTGATTTTTTTGGGAGCCACGGGCCTCCAAAAGTTATTCCGAGACCATATCCGTGATTCTCACGTCGCTCCGGACATTTCAAGTACCATGAAGACACACTTTCGATGAACTTTTACCGTGGACGCCCGGTCCTTTGTAGTCCAAGAAAATCGGCCTTTCGAGTCTCAAAATTCGAGTATTCATACCCATATAAACTCTTTTTTAGTTTGCAGACATAATTTTCTTTTCCTTTCACCATAAAACCTTCAAGTTGTTCTATGTAGATTTCTTCCTTTAAATCACAATGAAGGAAGGCTATTTTAACATCTATTTTCTTAACCTCTAAATCAAGACTAGCAGCTAACCCTAAAATAACATGAATTGATGATATCTTAACCACTAGTGAGAAAATCTCCTCAAAGTCAATACCCTTTTTCTAACTGAAGCCCTTGAGAACTAATATGGCTTTATATCGTGGGGATGAGGAATTCTCATCTTGATTTACATTGTAAATCCACTTATTCTTTAAGGTTTTTCTATATTTAGGAAGCTTCACCAATTCAAAGGTGTGATTATCAGCTAAAGACTGTAATTCATCATTCATAGCTACAATCTATTTTGCCTTTTGCTCACTCTTAATAGCCTCATTATAGCTTTTGGTTTCTTCTCCATATGTCAAGAGTATGTACTCATTAGGTGAATACCTAGTAGAATGCATTCAATCTCTAGTAGACCTTCTAAGTGAAACTTTTGATTCCTCAACATGTTCCTCTTGTTAATCATCAATTGTTTCATATTCAGGAGCACCAACCTCATCTACATTATGATTGTCATTTTGCATATCACCATGATTTTAAACCTCAACTGCATTAGGCATATGAGTATTAATCTGAGGCTTTAATTTCTTCACCATGTTAATATCTTTAATAGGTTGATCTTCTACAAATACTATATCATGACTTTTGATAAGTTTTTTTTTTTTCTGAATTGCATCATAGCATCTGTAGCAAAACTCAACTTGCCTATAGCCAATGAAGATACACTATCTACTCTTGGCATCAAACTTAGAACTCTTATCCTTGGGAGCATGTGCAAAATATTTGCAATCAAACAATCGTAAATGGTCATAGAAAATATCCCTATCTTACTAGAACCTATTTGGAACGTCATTTTCCAATGTAATAGCGAGAGTTAGATTGATTATATGGGTAACAGTATATAAAGCTTCACCCCAAAAAGAGTTAGGCAATTTAGCCTCTGGAAGCATGCATCTGACTCGCTCTATCAATATTTTGTTCATCCTTTCTACCAAACCAGTCAACTGAGGAGTCTTAGGAGGTGTCTTCTGATGTCTGATATTCTGTTCTCTATAATATGAATCAAAAGGCCTACAATACTCACTACCATTATCAATGCAAATACATTTCAAATTCTTTACAGTTTCACTCTCAGTAGAAGCTTGAAATTTTTAAATACACCAAGTACTTGATCTTTTGACTTTAAAGTACAAACCCAAAGTCTCTTTGAATGATCATCAATAAAGTTACAAAGTAAAGTGCATCACCAAATAACTTTTCCTTCAAAGGACTATAAACATCTGAATGTACTAGCTCAAGAAAATCATTTTTCCTAGAAGGAGAATGATGTTTGAAAGAAATCATCTTCTATTTTCGAGCCAAGCAATGAACACACCTATCTAAAATTACACATTTCAATCCTGAAAGCAAATTCTTTTTAGCTAGACAATCAAGTCCATTTTCACTAATATAACTCAGCCTCTTGTGCCATAATTCTGAAGAGCTATCACTTTTAACTATATTAACAAGATTTGTAAAGATTGAAGCTTGCAACCAATATAAGCCCGAAGCCTTTTCTCCTCTATCCACAACTAAGGAACCTTTGTTAATTTTACATTTTCTATCATTAAAAGTACTACAATAGCCATCATCATCAAGCTTACTAGTGGAGATCAAATGCAACCTAATGTCAGGTGCATGTCTAACATTCTTAAGCTCTAACTTTGGTCCATTTTGGGTCTCTAAAAAAATAATTCCAATGCCTATCACCTTTAACACTCCATCATTACCCATCTGTAGAACTCCAAAATCACCTGGAGTATAAGATGTGAAGAATTCCCACCTTGATATAATATGATAGCATGTACCACTGTCAAGAATCCAAGCGGTGTCATCATAAGCTACATTGATCATATTCTCTTGATAAACTATAGCCAAATCATCATCTGAAGTGGTAGTGGCAATATGAACAATATTATTGCCATTGCCCTTCCTTTCTTTCTTTCCTTTGTCTGCTTGTTCTCTTTCTTCCACTTGTAATAACATTTCTTAATATGCCCTAATTTACCACAATGATGACATTTAAGATTCTTATACCTTGATTTTGATTTACTCCTGCTCTTGCCTATATTCTGATCTTGACTCTTACTTTTACTTATCCCCCTATTTTTAGTAACCAAGATTTCTGTCTGTAAATTAGATGTCCTAGATGTCCCCTGAGTTCTTCTTTTTTATCTCTTCATTCAAAATACCAATCTTCGCATATGACATGGTTACACCACTTTCGGGAACAGAATTAATCATAGATACACGAAAGTTTTCTCATGAGTTAGGCAGTGTAGTCAATAACCAAAGTCCAATATATTAAATTTGACATCCATGTCAAACAATTGATCAAAGATACCTTGAAATTTATTCACACGATCAAGCATGGAACTACCTTCTCTATATTGCAAGCGTATAGCTTGTTTGAGCAAAAATAACTTATTATTTCCAGTTTTTGAAGCATGCAAAGTTTTAAACTTTTCCCACAAGGTTTTGGTATTTATTTCATTAGTAATATGATTCAACACATTATCTTCTACCCTTTTTCCGAATAAAATCCCATACTTATAAATTCTCAAATTCTCAATCTTCCTTAGATTTAAAATCAGGTTTTTGAGAATCAAACATAGGTAAATATAATTTTTCACAACAATAAGGTCATTCATTTTTCCTTTCCATTTTTGATAATTTGTGACATCCAAATAAACCATTTTACTCATATTCACCACCATCATTCAAACAAGTAGACAACACCAATCAACTAATGAACTAGCTGTAATACCACTTTGATGAAAAGAAATCAAGATAAATCTTTCCCTACTTGAATGAATCTACGGGGAGTGATAATAATTAAAAATTCAGTGGAAAAATACTATAAAAGTTGCCCTAAAATACACAAAAAATATATAATATCTTTATACCTTGTATACGTATAATATATTCACCCGGTATATATAAAATACGTATATAGAATATAAAAATGTCACAGTATGATCTTTCCAAAAACTTTCATAATTTTATATAACCATTTAAAAACACATAAAATGTATTTTAATAAATAAATAAAAATAAACATTAGTAATTTGAAGAGTAAAAATATATATTAAATAGAAAATCTCTAAGAAAAATTCTTCAGAGTTTTTTCTGTATTTCAGATAATCCCAAATTTAAAATATCACAATCTGCAATTAAAATACACTCTCAATTATTTAGTCAATACATATATTCCTCTAAAATAGCCCAACGGCTCAATCCACCAATATTTTTTTAAAAACACATCCATATATATACAAGTCCCATTTTTTTTAATATATTACACAAAAGGAAAAACTTATAATTTACACCACATATATGGTTATATATATATAATGTACATACTCAAATGCATTTCAAAAAGTTTAAAGTGTATACATGATATGCAAATGATACTGGTCTGCAATAGCTCAAAGATCTTCACGTACAAAAACCTAAACCTGGGGTAGTCTAGCAGCACTCTCTGGATCTCCTGGATCTACTCTGTTACCTGCACGATAGAATTTAATCTCGCTGAGTATATTTCCTAGTAGTACATACTTTAATCAAATTTAGAATTGATGTCATATATATATAATGCCATGTTTGCATCATGTAAAAAAATGCCAAACATTGTTTTTACCAACACACTAAACATCCACATACATTGGGCCTAAACATCTTATACAATTATCTAGTCACAGGCTCGTTGCCTTGGTCTATCATTGGTGTCTCACTTGAGCGTAAGCACATCTCTGTGACACCCAGTGTCTCATCTATTTTGGTGTATGGTATGCCAACATCCAAGCACAATCTTTCGGCAACTAAATAGTATATAAGGTACATACAATACATATTCCTTTTTCAATATGCTTTTACATCCCGACTCATATTATGGTTTCCATAAATCATTATCACAAATAATGCAAATGTTGTTTACTTTCTCATGTTAGTGCACAACTTGCACTTTACACATTTTACTCAAATATTTTATTTAGCCATTCTCAAATGGCTTATCATGCCACAATAAACACAAATCAAGCATTGTTACTTTAAACAATGTTATACACATATGTTCATAAAAATAAAATATCATCACACATTTAACATATGTAATGTGTTATTCTAAAATTTAATACAATCACACACATTATGAATAAAGTATGTACTAACATCTTTAAAGCAATAAATGGATTTAAAACTCCACTTTACTTCTAACACACCCAAAAATCCTTCACCACTAGGTTAATGAAATAACAAACTATTCAACACATATCGAAAATATGAATAAACATAATTAATTAACATCACATTTTTAGGTGTTTAAAGCTTAAAACATAAATTAAGGCATAATTCTACAATTTTTCAAGTTTTTACCATAATATACTTTAACTTTGAAAAATCATTTCAACAATTTTCAAATTGAGTTTTAAGCTTAAATATATCTAATACATTATATTTTAACACATTTTAAGCATTAAAAATACACTGTATCACATTTTCTTCAAAATTTTAAAATTTTGCCCTAAACCACTTTAATTTTGGTTCAGTATTCTAACCAAATCTAAATGTCAATTTAAGTTCATTTTCATCATTAGCATCATTTGATAACATGATTTAAACTATAAAATTGAGTAATCATCCATTCCTAGTGTTTACTATCTAAAACCCTAAATAACTCTCTTCCTCTTCCAAACCCTAACTAATTTCAAACTTTTCTTAAGTTCACCCCTAAAATCATTATACATACATCAAACTAAAATCACCCAATACCATTTAAATAATTAAAATCAGTTCCTTCAAAATTTAAAATTTTACATAATTCAAAATTTCCATAAACTTAGAAATTAAAGAAGAAAACTTACTAATTATTGAAAAAAAAAATCACCAAATCTCCTTCTAATTCTTAAAAATCTACTCAAAATTGAATGTTTCAAAGAAGAAAAATTCTCCATTGAGCTCCCAGGTTTGGCGAAATGAAGAAGAATAGAGGAAGGAGAAAACTTATGTTTTTAACTTTTTCCTTTCTTTAAAATAAATTCCACTTTATATATATTAAATTAATTTTTATTTATTATTTTTAATTCTTTAATTTCTAACATCCATTCAAAAATAAAATTATTTTTGAATTGTTTAATTAATTTATTTTTAAGTAAAATTACCATTTACCCCTCTTTTATTATTCAACATTTGACTTTTTTAGCTCATGTTTGACTTTATATGTAATATATATTTCTCTTATATTTCACATATACATTACCTATTTCTCACTTCTAACCCATCATTTCTCTATTAAATTATTTAATTTAATTTAATTTAAATTAAATCTTAGTAATTAAGCGGATACTACAAAATCAATCACACATGAGCACAAATTTTTAACGTTTAAAACTCCTTCAATGTGAAGGATAAAAGCTACGGGACATTTCTTAGTCCAAGTATAAAAGCTCCACTATAAAAAATCAGTGTTTACAGTAACTACAAGCTACTACAATAATTCTCAAATAAAATTTCAAATAACTAATCAACTAAACAATAAGAGATAAACAAGGGTATGGAGATATATCACCAAAAAAGCTATTGTTCATACAAATAGATGAACTCCGGTTGTTCAAATTTAATCTCCACCGTCAGATTAAAGAACAACATATTCTAAAAGTACTTATTAAATTTTAGCCAAATATAACCACAAATGACCATCTGATCATCGAAGAAAGCTAAACTGGTCGTTGCTGCAGGAATGCACATAAACAATAAACTTCGAACCACAAATATCAGAAATTCAGCCTTCTAAAGTTGATATCCACCGCTCAAAATGAAGGAAGATGAGTCCTCTAACTATCATTCAAATTTTAACCTGATCGGAGTCAGATGATCGTCCAATTGACGGAGAAACGAAACTAATCTGATTGGATTTTTTAGAAAAAAAGTTCTTTCTTTTCTCTCTCTCTTTTCTTCTGTCTTTCTTTTGGTGGCTGACAGTAATAATGAGACTCACATATATTGGAGTTAATATAGACTAAATATTAATTACCCTAATAGGCCAAAAGTAGTAGACCCAACTAACGTGAGTTTTTCATATAGGAGGGAGCCAAAACCCAATAAAAATAACACATTTTTCTTTCAAAAAAAAACTCAAAATGCCTCCTTCCATAAATATACATCTAATATATCAAAAGTATGCTCTATTTTTAGAAATATATATTTACTATTTTTAAATATACAACAAAAATTAAAGATATATATTTTAAAAATATCAATTTTTTTTCAAAATACTTAAATATCTTACTTTAAATGTATATATCCAATATATAAAAAATATGTTATATTTTCATAGATATGCATATAATATATTAATGATATATTAAATCTGTAAAATATTTTTTAAAAAAAATTAAAAAATGATATATAATGTAATTTTTTTTCAAATTGTACATCGTACAGAGCTCTGTTCAATCCCTCAGCATAGAGAGCAAGATTGGTTCCATTCATCTTTATTTTTTTAAAATTTTATTTTCTTGACTCAAATGCAAAAACTGATATAAGAAATTAATAGAGTAGTACTGAAATAATGATAGTATAGGAATAATTAATTTTTTCTCTTGATATTTGGTTTATTGTTTAATGTCTAGGCTTACTACCAACCAAGAAAACTCAGAAACTATGGAATAATTATATGCTACAACCGTTGTAGCAATAAATGCCTACAACGGACTAATGGGATTCTTACACGTGGATTAAATGCCTACAACGGACCAATGGAATGAATCATTTAATCCACGTGTAAGAATTCCATTGGTCCGTTGTAGGCATTTATTGCTACAACGGTTGTAGCATATAATTATTCGAAACTATGCCATGTGCATTAACTATAGTTTGTTGACCCATTCAACAAGTTATGTGGAAATTGGCGTTGAAATTGACTATAGTTGGCCCGTTCAACAAGTTGCAATAGTATTATATATATATATTTTTTATCTTGTATCGATTTTATTCTAATTTTAAAATTTAATTATAAATCCACTCTGAAAAACAACTAATAGAAAAAAATTATTAATTAAAAAAACCAAAATATTAAATTAATTGTTAAACTTATTACAACGTATTGTCGATAACATTTACTTAACTCTCTAATTTTGTAAATTTTATTATTAGTTATTTATTAAATTCACAAAGTTATAGAACTTTAAATTTTATTTTAGTTATTTATTAAATTCACAAAGTTGTAGAATTTAATTAATTTTCATTAAAATTTTAAAATTAATAATAACTCATTAACATTAAAATTATTATATTATCACTTCATTAATTAACTCATCATTTATAATAAGTGTATGATTAAAAAATTAATTTTTCTTAATTGCATAAATAATTGAAAAAAATCAATTAATTTGTCTTGATTGGTGACAATTTAAATAGAATGTTTTTTGGGGGCAAAAGTTTCAATTTCACAGGGATGGCAGTAGTAATTTTACAAAAAATGTGTATAAAAATTGATCAAAAAGAGAAATTTTAATTAGTGTTGTCAAAATAAGTTGCTAATTCCAACATTATCAAATCATTGCAATTGTTTAAAAAAAATATTTATAGAAGATGAATCCATAATATCCACAAAACAAAAATTAATTATAATTGAATATAGAGATTACTTTTTAAAGCTGTAATTTTAAAGAAATTCATAAGCGCTAATTAAAATAATAAGGGTAACCCAACATTAACAATAATTTCTGGTTTGTCAGTAAATAAGCAGTTGATATTGCTATAGAAATTTCTTTTTTTTTTGTCGTTTCATTTATTACATATGGTAACTAAGATTTTTATTTTTTGTTATTTAATTAAGTTAAAATTGAAATTTGAAGTGGCGGTCTCATCATAGATAGAGAAAGTTCAAGGAATGTGCTAATATATATTGACATTTGCCAAACACTTGTATAACTTATGGTGAAGAAGATGGACAGTCGACGAGTAATATCGCTTTTGGCTACGACATTACTATGTCCACTACTTGTTTCCCTGTCCACAAGCACTTTTGGAAACCCGAAACTCGTTGCAGCAGATAATCAGCATACCCATAGAAGAGAGCTCGCCACTCAAAATTCAGGTTACTCACTATATATATATTAGCCATAAACAATAGTCACTTCCAAATCAAGTTTACTTAAATATCAAATTATCAATTAAATTTACTTAAATTTTATTATAAGGAGAGATTTTTTTTTTTTTCTAATTTTGATGCGAAGAAACAAAAATAATCAATACAGATAATTTAATGGAGAAATAAAAGAATCCGAAACAACAGTTATTTTACCAAAATAATTAATTATTAATTGTAATATGGTCTATTTATATTCTTAATTTATTGATGATTATAACAAAATTTTGAAGGTTTCATAAGTATCGATTGCGGGGCTGATGAAGATTATGTAGATGAAGAAACAGGCATATTCTATAAAACTGATACAGATTTTATAAGCACTGGACAAAATCAGGATGCATCACCAGAATACAATTATGGTCCTTATAATCGTCTGTTGAAAAACCTAAGAATTTTTCCACTAGGAAAAAGGAACTGCTACACTCTGAAACCTGAACAGGGCAAAAATCATACTTTCCTTATCAGAGCCTTTTTCTTGTATGGAAATTATGATGCTAAGAATCAAATTCCCAAATTTGATCTCTACTTAGGAGTTAATTACTGGGCAACAGTTGAATTACAAACTGTATATGGTTGGATTTTTTATGATAAAGTTTTTTTTGCTTCCGATGATTTTATTTACGTATGTTTGGTAAACATTGGTTTTGGAATACCTATAATCGCAGCAGTGGAATTACGGCTTCTGAATGATTCTATTTATTTAGTTGAGTTTGGGTCCCTCGCAATCAAGCGATATGATCTTGGCAATCCAACTGAAGGTACTGCCAGGTAATAATTAACTTCGCTCCAAATTTTATTGAATTTTGGCGATATATAGTACTTGTCTAGGCCATGAAATCACAAGTTCCAATTCTAATTGAAATTAAATTAATAGTAGATTTTAAATTTCTATTAGTTGAAATTTAATTATTCACTTATTTTCTATATGACTAGGTTTTAATTTTTTTTTTAATTATAGAGACAACTTTAATACCACTAAAGTAAAACTCGTTTTTTTTAGAACCGCATTTTTTTTCTCTTTAATTACTGATTCAGAAGGAACGACTCAGGTACAAGGATGATGTGTACGATCGCATTTGGAATTCATATTCGGCTTCTGATTGGGTTCCAATTAACACCACAGCTGTAATTGACATATGGAGCAGCAATAATTCGAATAAAGTACCCGTTGAAGTTCTTAAAAATGCTGTCCAGCCGAAAAATAACAATGGTTCATTGAGTTTTTCACATTTTTATAGCTATTCCACGCGTCCTTTTTATGTCAACTTTTACTTCGCGGAGATCGCAGAAGCTGCACAAGGCCAACGGAGAAGAGAGTTTACTATTACTCTGAATGGAGCAAAGTATGGGCCTTTTACACTTGAATATTTGAAGCCCTTAACCGTGCGTTCACTTAAAGCACCAATACCAACTTCAAAAATTATTCACTTTTCAATCGATTCAACATTGAAATTTGACCTACCACCCATCCTCAATGCTTTTGAGATTCTTTTTATTATTGAGAACCATCTTTCACCAACAAATCCTGCTGATGGTATGCAGTATCCATCCTCTTTGTTGTACTCTTGTCATCATAATGAGAATTGAATTTGATTCAAATTCCTTTATGTTAATGGATATGCAGTCAGGGGCGAAGCCAAACTTAAAAAATAAAAATATCATATATTTTTTTAAAATTTAAAGGGAGTAATTAATTATTTTAATTATTTTAATAATATATATATATAATTTAAAACAGAAAGGGACAGCTGCCCCCTTCTAATTCATGTGTCTTCGCCATTGTATGCAGTTGATTCTATTATAGCCTCCAAGCAAGCATACAACATTAAAAGAGATGACTGGCAAGGTGATCCATGTTTGCCCAAAAATTTTGCATGGAGTGGTTTGAGCTGCAGCTATGTCCACGGTCCTCCAAGGATCATCTCTCTGTAAGTTCCCTCTCAAATTATTTTAATGGTAGAGAGAAAACTTATTTTATGTAAGACATAATTTTCTGTTAGTTAAGATTTATTTAATTCACTTTTGAAGAACATGGAGTTTTTCTGCAACTTCTAATAATTTGGCTTGGTTTGGAAGATGAAATTTAAAGAAAAAAAAAAGGAAAAATGAGGTAAATAAAGTTATCTTTGTTTTGAGAATGTTGACAAATTACTTATTTTATCCACCATTCATACCTTTTCCTTCCAAATTGAAAAAAACAAGAAATATATTTATATTACTTGGGGTTTTCTTTTTTCTTTATTTTCCTGTCTCATGCTCTTAACTAAGCCATAAAGTGATATGTGAGCGCGTGCAGGAACTGTTAATAAAATGTTACTAACCATAAAATGAAATTGTAATTTTTTAGTAAAAAATAAAGATGCCTAACTTGGGTATTTTTGGTCCAAAATGGAGGTGCCTAACTTAAGTAATGATGGCAAAAAGTGAAGGTGCCTAACTTAAGTGATAATGGTAAAAAATGGAGATGTCTAACTTAGGTAAAAGAGATGTCTAACATTTGACAAATCTCACTAACCATTATGTTCACATGTTATAATTTTTCTATATAAATGGCCCTTTGGCTATTGTTATGAAAAATCAGAAAAATCAGAGAGAATAGAAAGAAAATTAATGGAGAGGAAGATCAGAGCGGGTCTAGCAAAAATTAAGTCAAGTAATTTTTGTGCTCTTGATCACGTCTATTAGGGAATTTCTTTAAGAGAACTTTTGTTAAAATTTTTTGGGGATAATTGGGTGTGAGGTGTGAGTGTTTGTAAATACGTTGTATTTTTCTCCTTAATAGAAGTCTGCAGCAGCTCCGGAGACATGACATAATTGGTCGAACTCCGTTATCAAATTGTGTGTTACTATTCTGCATTTATTTTTGCTTTCCTACTAATCTGGTTTAAGAGAAATAGAGAGATCATATTTATTTTTCAACAACTGATATCAGAGACAAGGTTCAGAATCCAGCTAAAGAACTATTCATTTGTACTGGATACTATTCACTGTCAGAAATTTTTGAAAAATTCATATTCGAGTGGGTGCGATGGCCGCAGACGAAGAAAAAGTGAGAATTGAAAAGTTCGATGGTGTGGACTTTGGCTTTTGAAAGATGCAGATTGAAGATTATCTGTATTAGAAAAAGCGGTATCAACCTCTTTTACAAACGAAACCAGAAGGCATGAAAGAAGAAGAATGAAACCTTATCGACAGACAAGCTCTTGGAGTTATTAGATTAATATTATCCCGTAATGTTGCTTTCAATATAGCCAAGGAAAAGACCACGGTGGGTCTTATAGCAGCTCTCTCCAGCATGTATGAAAAGTCATCAGCCGCAAATAAAGTTCACTTGATGAGATGGTTATTTAATTTATGAATTATAGAAGGGGCATCGGTGGCCCAACATCTGAATGAACTCAACACAGTCACAACCCAGTTAAGTTCAGTGAAAATTGAATTCGATGATGAAGTTCGGGCTTTAATTCTCTTATCATCTCTACCAGACAGTTGGAGTGCTACCGTTACAGCGGTCATCAGTTTGTCAAAAAATACCAAATTAAAATTCGATGACTTACGAGATCTGGTATTGAGTGAAGAAATTCGGCAAAGAGAATCAGAAGAAGCATCAACCTCTTCGGCTCTACACACATAGTCTAGAGGGAGAACTTCAGACAGAAATTCAGACTCTGGTAGATCAAGATCTAGAAGGGGCAAATCTAGATCGGGGAAGAAAGATTTTAAGTGTTATAATTGTGGCAAGAAGGGTCACTTTAAGAAGGATTGCCGAGCTCCGAAGAAATATACCAGAGCACAGGAATCTGTAAACGTGACCAAGGATGCAGGCGATGCTATGATTTTAAGCATTAACAGTCCGATTGAATCATGGATCTTGGATTCAGGGGCATCTTTTCACTCCACTCCATGCAGAAAAATTATGAAAAACTATGTCAGTGGTGATTTTGGAAGGTTAATCTAGCCGATGATGAAACCTTGAAGATGATGGGAAAAGGAGATGTCAAATTAAAGTTGCCAAATGGGACTGCCCAGAAGCTGCAAGGAGTGAGACATATTCCTGGTCTCAAAAAGAATTTGATCTCTGTGAGACAACTTGATGAAGAAGGTTATTGTACTACCTTCACAGATTGTGAATGAAAAATTACCAAAGGAGCACTTGTCATTGCTCGTGGTAAGAAGACCGGTACTCTCTATGTAACCTCAAACATAGAGAACATCATCACAGTAGCTGATGCTGATTCAAATCTATGGCACCAGAGGCTTGGTCATATGAGCGAGAAAGGGATGAAGGTACTTCTATCAAAGGAAAAATTGCCAAACTTAAACGTGTAGATATCAGTTTATGTGAAGGCTACATCTTTGGGAAACAAAAGAAGGTCAGTTTTACAAAAACTGGCAAGACACCCCAGAAAGAAAAGCCTGAGTTGGTACATACCGATGTATGGGGACCATCTCCAGTTCCATCTCTTGCAAACTCATTGTATTACATCACCTTCATAGATGATTCAACGAGAAAGGTATAAGTGTATTTTCTGAAGAAGAAATCAGAAGTCTTTGATACATTCAGAAAATGGAAGGCCATGGTGGAAAATAAAACTGGCTTAAAAGTCAAGCAATTGAGGTCTGACAATGGAGTGGAGTACAGAGATAGAAGGTTCATAGAATTTTGTGCAAGCAGCAGAATCAAGATGAAAAAAACAGTTCCTATGACACCACAGTAAAACGACGTAGCTGAGTGCATGAACAAAACTCTGAATAAATGTGCCAGAAGTATGAGAATGCATGCCAACTTGCTCAAGAATTTATGGGCTGAATCTGTCAACACCGCGGCCTGCCTGATCAACCGTGGGCCTTCAGTACCTCTGGATGGTGAAATACCAGAGGAAGCATGGAGAGAAAAAGAGGTAAACCTTTCACACTTAAGAGTGTTTTGTTGTATCTCTTACACACATATAGATTCTGCTGGAAGAAGTAAACTTGATGCCAAGTCTAAAAAATGTGTCTTTGTTGGATATGGTGGTGATGAGTTCAGTTACCAATTTTGGGATTATAAAAATTAAAATATCGTAAGAAGCCAAGATGTCATATTTAATGAAAATATGATGTACAAGGATAGGCTAACAGCAGAATCAAGCAGCTCCAAGATATATGCTGAAAATAACAAATTTGCTGAGTTTGAGGAGATTTCTGGAAATAATGTTCAGAATAGTCTTGAAGCAGAGGAGTCAAGCATGCCGGAATTGAGATGCTCCTCCAGAATTCCTAGACCAACCCAACGTTACTCACCTTCTTTGCATTACTTGTTGCTGACAAACAATAGTGAACCAGAGTGCTACGATGAAGCAATGCAAGTGGAGGATTCAGTCAAGTGAGAGTTTGCCATGAAAGATGAGATGGACTCACTCATGTCAAATCAGACATGGGAATTAGCTGAACTACCACAAGACAAGAAAGTACTCCATAACAAGTGGATTTACAGGATCAAAGAAGAGCATGATAGGAGTAGACACTACAAAGCAAGATTGGTTATAAAAGGTTTTTAGCAAAAGGAAGGTATTGACTATACTGAAATTTTCTCTCCAGTCGTGAAGCTTACGACAATCGGACTGGTGTTGAAAATAGTAGCTGCAAAGAATTTACATCTTGAACAGTTAGATGTAAAGACAACATTCCTTCATGGAGATTTGGAGGAAGAGATCTACATGAAGCAGCCAGAAGGCTTCATTAAGGCAGGCAAGAAAAACCTAGTGTGCAGGTTGAAGAAGAGTTTATATGGTTTGAAACAAGCTCCTAGAAAGTGGTACAGGAAGTTTGATAGCTTTGTGGGCAGCAGAGGTTTCACAAGATGCCAAGCAGATCATTGTTGCTACATTAAGAAGTTTAACAGTAGCTTTATCATTTTATTGTTATACATTGATGATATACTCGTTGCAGATTCAGACATGCAAGAGATTAAAAATTTAACCCAGAAATTGTCAAAGCAGTTTGCAATAAAAGATCTGGGTGCTGCAAAGCACATTCTTGGAATGAGGATCAAGAGAGACACGAAGTCGGGGACTTTGATGTTATCACAGGCTGAGTACATCACCAAAGTACTAGCCAGATTCAACATGCAAGATGTTAAACTGGTGAGCACACCTTTAGGTGTTCATTTCATACTCTCCAAAGAACAGTCACCGAAGACGGAGGAGGAACGTGCACACATGGCAAAGGTGTCGTATGCCTCAGCAATTGAAAGTTTGATGTATGCCATGGTTTGTACCAGGCCAGATATTGCTCAAGCAGTGGGAGCTGTTAGCAGGTACATGAATAATCCAAGCAAGGTACACTGAAAAGTAGTCAAGTAGATCCTCAGATATTTTTGGGCTACCACAGATAAGACACTTTATTTTCAAGGTGGAGATACGACACTAGCAGGCTATGTGGATGCTAACTTAGCCTGAAATGTTGAAGTCAGAAAGAGCACTACAGGGTATGTCTATACTCTAGGAGGTACCTCAGTGAGCTGAGTCTCTCAACTACAGAAGATAGTTGCTCTCTCCTCAACTGAAACAGAATATGCCGCTGTCACGAAAGCCAGCAAGGAGATGATCTGGCTCCAAAGTTTATTGGAAGAACTAGGCAAGAAACAAAAAAATAATGCTTTGCATTGCGACAATCAAAGTGCCATACATCTAGCGAAGAATCCGTCTTTTTATGCCAGAACGAAGTACATACAGTTGCAATATCAATTTATCCGGTCACTTCTGGAAGATGGAATTTTAAAACTTGAGAAGATCAGTGGAACTCAAAATCCAGTAGACATGTTAACGAAGACGGTGTCGACTGACAAACTGTGTTCAGCTTCAGTTGGCCTGCAGTAGAAGTAGATCATAGAAGAGTTGTTGTATAGATCGAGGTGTGAAGATAGATAGAAATCAATTTTCAAGTGAGAGATTGTTAATAAAATGATACTAACCATAAAATGGAGTTGTAATTTTTTAGTAAAAAATAGAGGTGCATAACTTAGGTATTTTTGGTAAAAAATGGAGGTGCCTAGCTTAAGTGATGGTGGTAAAAAATAAAGGTGCCTAACTTAGGTAAAAGAGATGTCTAACCTTTTACAAATCTCACCAACCATTATATTCACATATTATAATTTTCCTATATAAATGGTCCTTCGGCCATTGTTATGAAAAATAAAAAAAATCAGAGAGAATAGAAAGAAAATTAATAGAGAGAAAGATCAGAGCGGGTCTAGCAGAGAATAGAAAGAAAAGTAAAGTAATTTTTGTGTTTTTGATCACGTCTATTAGGGAATTTCTTTAAGAGAATTTCTGTTAAAATTTCTTGGGGATAATTGGGTGTGAGGTGTGAGTGTTTGTAAACACAGTGTATTTTTCTCCTTAATATAAGTCTGCAGCAGTTCCGGAGACGTAGACATAATTGGCCGAACTCCGTTATTAAATTGTGTGTTACTATTCCGCATTTATTTTTGCTTTCCTACTAATCTGGTTTAAGAGAAATAGAGTGATAATATTTATTTTCCAACAGAAACCTCAGCTCAAGTAATTTGACTGGAGAGATAGCTCCGTCACTCTCCAACCTCAAAGCTTTACAATCTTTGTATGTATTAGTTAACATGTAATATTGATTTGGTTGCAACTTGACAGTTTTTTATTTCTTTATAAAAAAAATTCTGTTTTTTCCCTTTCAGGGATCTATCAAACAATTATTTGACTGGAGCTGTACCGGAATTTTTAGCACAACTATCAAATTTGACTGTCCTGTAAGTTAATTAGACTTGACATAATTAATTGTAAGCTTTTTCTCCAGAGCGCAGATAGGCCATTATGGTAACACTCTCTGCAGGAATTTAACTGGGAACAAGTTCACAGGCTTAATCCCCCACTCACTCATAGAAAAGTCTGAAAATGGATCATTACTTCTCAGGTTTGGCCTGTTCACTAACTTGACTAGTCAATTTCACAGAACAACAGATTCAGAATTCTAAATGAATTTTCATTTATATTATCAAACACCTAAAGTGTGAATTGTTAATGAATTTCTTAAAATTTTATGCTTGTTACCAAAATTTTATAATATAAAATTGAGCTAGATAACAAAGTTATAGTAAAATCCTAATGCCACACTGATGTCAATAATATTTCACAGGAAAATTGAGGTTGTATTAGCAAATTAATTATTACCAGTCATATACATGCATGCTAACTTGATGCAAGGTGACATTAATTTGATAATCTTCTTTTTAATGCCAGCTGGGAAACAAATCCAAATATATGCAAAACAAAGTCCTGTGAGGGAAAAAGGCACAGTTTTCTCCTTCTGATTATTGCATCAAATATGTCAATTATAGTGCTTTTCGTCTTGTGCATTATAGCTGTCGTTTGGAGAATGAGAAGACACGGAGGTGATTTCCTTCCTCACTTCCAGATTTGTAAACTGAAATTACCCTTTTGTGGGAATTGCATATATTTATTATTGTAGCGATTGTAGAGACAGATGCAGCTGAATCCAGAAAGGAACCATTGGTTAAATCAAAGAATCAGTACTTCACATACAATGAAATTGTTAATATTACTAATAACTTGAGAACGATTATTGGAGAAGGGGGATTTGGAAAGGTCTACCTAGGCAAACTGCAAGACGGTACTCAAGTTGCTGTAAAATTGCTCTCTGAAACATCAATGCAAGGCTTCAAGGAATTTAGTTCAGAGGTTGGTTATATATATATATATATATATATATATAATGCCAGTTGAAAAGGATATACATATATAATGCACTAATTAAACAATTCCTATTGCAGGTTGAACTCTTAATGCTTGTTTATCACAGAAACTTAGTGTCACTCATTGGTTACAGCGATGAGAAAGAAAATAAGGCGCTAGTTTATGAATACATGGCGAACGGAAACTTGCGACAGCATTTGTATGCAGGTAATCAAGATAATTAATCACAATTCCGTTTGTAGACCTGTTAAATAATTAACTGCTGATATAAATTTGCTGCAGATTCAAGCACTAATGTTTTGAGCTGGATAGATAGACTTAAAATTGCAGTGGATGCAGCGCATGGTACCAGTTACTAATGCAAACTATATATTTTATCTTCAATTTTGTTGTTCTCCTAATTAATTAGATAGCTAACTTAATTAATTTGTTGAACTTATAGGATTGGAGTATCTACATAATGGTTGCAGGCCACCAATAATCCATAGAGATTTGAAAACTTCTAATATCTTATTGGATGAAAATCTCCAAGCAAAAATATCTGATTTTGGGCTGTGTAGAGTTTTTGCAACTGAGAAAGACACTCATGTAAAAACATGTCCTGTTGGCACATTTGGTTATGTGGATCCCGAGTAAATATTTAAACTTAACTTTTTATTATACCTAGCAAGTCGTAATATAATGTGATCTAATCAAACAGACTTCAAACTTATTCAAACATATGTTGTGCTAGTCTAATCATTTATTTTTATGTATACAGATTTTATGCAACAGGAATTTTGAATAAGAAAAGTGATGTCTACAGCTTTGGAATTATTCTATTTGAGTTGATAACCGGGCAGACTGTAGTAATAAAGGGCGTAGAATATAGCACACACATCCTTAAATGGGTTGGTCCAATGCTTGAAAGTGGGGATATATGGGGCATTGTGGATCCAAGGTTACAAGGTGAATTCAACACTAATAGTGTTTGGAAAGCTGTGGAGACAGCAATGTCCTGTGCACTATCAACTGCAATACAGAGGCCAGATATTAATCATGTGCTGGCAGAACTAAAGGAATGTTTGGCTATGGAGACTGCAAATCAAACACCAAAAGTAAGGATACAAGACAACATTACAGCATTCAGCAGTTCCCTTGAGATGTCCTTTCCTAGTGCTAGGTAGAGACTAGCTAGTTTATAAAATAATTCATGTGTTATTGACAATTCCTTTTCTGCACTTTAAAACTTCTCTCTTATTTTAATAATTATCCTCCACAACTATATTTTGACATTAATCCAATAATACTATCATGTATGTTTATATAGTATGCACTTGTTTTTAATTGTTAATTTTAACGGTAAGTACTAAATGATGTAAAATTAATTTTTCTAAATCGATCTATTATTTGCTCTAGTGCATCATGAATAAAATCCAACCAGAAGTATTTTGCTTAAGTCAGTGTCTTAAACCCTTTGGATTCTTAAGAAAGAAGATGATAAACCTTGAGAGAGCTTAGGCAAGATAGTGAGACAAGGTTCTAGAATGTCAGGCTCCTATTATTGCATCGCCTATCCAGTGGCGGATCCATATGGAAATTATGGGTCCATGAACCCCAATTTTTTTTTATAAACCAAAATCTTAATAAAAAAAAATAGAAGTGATGAAATTTTAATCATTGAACCCCAATTAAAAAATAGAGCCTGAAAAAAGAAAAAAACTAACCTCAATAAAAAAATTAAGCCTAAAAAAAGAACAAATTTGATCCCAATAAAAAAAATTAAACTCAATTAATCTAAACTTATTAAAATTATAGCCTAAACAACCTTAAAATGTGTTTAAATTTTAGTTAATGGTATACTTATTTATAAATATATTGCTATTTTATTTTTGATATTTAAGCTTAATATATGGACCTAACTATCAATTTTTATGGATCGTCACTGCGCCTATCCCATATAAGTGTCGAGCCTTGACTAGGTGACGGTTTGTCTATCTTGCTGTGCTCTTGAACTACATGCGCTCATAGTCATGCATTATAGCATGACCAAGTGTGCAATGGACTCTAGTTCCTAGTCTGGTGAGACTAGCTTGGAGTGAGTGAGGACCAAGAATCTCATAAATGGATTCAATCTAGCAAAACAGCTTGTTGGCAAGGTACCTTCAGAAGGATGACCTCGTCCTAGACCCAGAGGCGGAGATAAAGGGGGTCCCATGGGGCTCTGTTCCCCCCTCAGTTAAAAATAAAAATTTTTTAGGTATATTTGAGAATGAATATTACATTGGTTGAGATGGAACAGCTTGGCCTTACTATGTGAGAGCACGCAACTTCGATCCACTCTCCCAACATTTTTCATCCTTTTTTTTCCAATCTTTAAAACTGGGCCTTTTAATCAAGCCCATTACAAACAAACAAGATTTGTCAATGACTCTGCCCATTACAAACAAACAAGAATAACTTAATTGTGACTCTTTCTCTTCTTTCTCACGTTTCTTATTCGTTAATTCTTTTTTCTTTTTTTTTTTTTTCAGATAACAGTTTCTTCCTTTTTCAATTTCATTCTTTCACCGATTAGCACCAGCAAGGCAGCGGCAACAAGTTAAGAATAGGTACACCACTTACTTTTAATCTCATATTTATTTTGTTGCAATTTTTTTATCTTGCTAAAATGAATTGAAATTTGAAAAATAATGAATTAAGAAATTGGCTTGAATACTTAAGGACATTATAAATTTGAAATGTTTAATTTGATTTTGTAGTATGAAGTTTTTTTTTTTTTTGAGAAAAGTAGTATGAAGTTAAATTGAAATTATTATTTTTTTGTAGTTTATAATCTGGAATTTTTTTATTTCTTTTATAATTTGATATTTTTAATGTTTAGTATTTAAGTTGAATTGGACCCCCCTTATCTAAAATCCTGGCTACGCCACTGCCTAGACCAATCCCGGGGCTTCCTTGTCATAAGTCATCTTTGAAAAGCCTTTATATAATTATGTTTTCTTGAAGAGTGGATCTGATTTCGTAAGTGAACATGAAAGATGGGAATCAAATTTATTTTTTATCACTAACATCTAACGAGTAATGACAGCATCAACATATTGCTATAAATATGTGCACTTATTGTTAATAGTTTTGTCTGCAAATTCCAAATCACTTCAAAAAAATATTGTTAAATCTTATATATTTATTGTAGTGTTTAATGTGCCTTTGGTGGCAGGTTCAAGCAATTATGTTTTGAGCTGGAGGGACAGACTTCAAATTGGATGCAGCACATGGTCTATTCCTAAGACATATATAAATCAAGATTCTTCAATTTCTTTTGAGTTAGTATTTTTTTCTCCTCCCTAACTGGGTTAGGTAAAGTTTCAGGTTTGGAGTATCTACATGACGGTTGTCATCCACCAATTATCCATAGAGATATGAAAACTTCAAATATCTTATTGGATGAAAATCTCTCACCAAAGATATCAGATTTTGGGTTATCTAGAGTTTTTGTTACTGAGAGAAACTCTCATATAACAACATGTCCTGATGGCTCAATTGGATATGTTAATCCTGAGTAAGTCTTAACAATTATTGTTGGCCACTAATTAATCTATTTGAGAACTAATATTATTTTTTCTTGAAATTTAATTATTTATTCTTTTTACTGTATATGCAGATTTCATGCATCAGGAAACTTAAATAAGAAAAGTGATGTCTACAGCTTTGGTATTATTCTATTTGAGTCGATAACAAGCAAACATGTATTTATAAAACACAATGAGGATAATACCCACATAGTTCAGTGAGTAGGTAGTATCATTCAAAGGTTACCCACATAGTAACATGTATTTATAATATCATGGACATTGTGGATCCAAGGTTACAAGGTGAATTCACCACTAATTCTGCTTGGAAAGCTGTGAAGATAGCCATGTCTTGTGTACCACCAACTGCAATACAAAGGCCAGAAATTAGTCATATATTGGCGGAACTAAAGGAATGTTTGGCTATGGAGATTGCATTTGAAAGAGCTGATAAAGAGACATTGAGCATGGCAGCATTGAGTAGCTCATTTGAGATGTGTCAGGTTCCTAGGACATGAGGACCTTGACCTTCAAGCAGAAAAGGAATTACAGTAGCAGTAATCCTCTAGAGAAAAAGAAAGATAAGAAAGAAGAGAGAGAAGAGGAAGAGAAAAGAAAGTAGGGAGAATAATTAGAAAATTATTGTATTTCTTGTCACGTATTCCTCCGTACAATCATTGACTATTAATAATATTCTCTTTTTTACTACTTCCTGCAGATCGAAAATAACAAATAAACAAAATAACAAAATTGGCAACAATTAACCAATACTCTAATTACAGCTCAGCACCCTCCAACAAACTACCTTCTGCCTATTCCTTATTTCATTCTGCTAACCACATCACTGCAGTAGTGCCAGCTGTGGTAGGGGTAGCTGATTCTCGAATCCCATTCAACCCATCCTCACATTCCTCAGTAGCCACTATTGGAGTGTTGGGCTTGACATCAATTGAAGTAATGGATCCGGATCCAGGTTCATTTTCAACTTCATCTTCCTGATGTTCTTGGGTCCTGACAATACCCTGGCCAAGAAGAGCTTCCTTGTCCTGAAGAAAAAAATTGAGAAACTGCCCTTTTATGAAAGTGGTGTCTTCCAAGTAGCTTCTTCTTTTGGCAAATTAATCCATTGAACTAAGACTAGCTCTACCTTCTGCTTCTTTGGATTGTCCTTGAACCAAGGATGGCTATAGGCTCCACCTTAAATTCTCCTTTGCTGTTGGTCTGTGGCAAGTCAGTGCAGCTAGCCACCCTCTCACCCATACACAGTGGCGGAAGCAGGTGGGGTCGAGTGGGGGCAAACGACCCCTCCTCGCCGACGCCCACTGCACATGTGGACAGGTTTTGCCATTGGTTCGCCAGTGGTTCTGGTGGTCCATCGTTGATTGCAGCCCCCCTTGGATAGGTTTTGCAGATAAAGAGGGCTCGTTGAAGAAGAGGAAGGAGACAGAACCAGATCAGAGGAAGGAGGCGTTGAGCAGCACAGACGCCGACCGACCAACGAAGCCGATAAGAAACGACCGACCACCGGTTGCCCCCCCTAGTCCGATGCTAGTTCTGCCACTGCCCATACATTTCTTAAGCAATGACACATGAAACACAAGATGAACATTAGAGTTTGCAGGCAACTGAATTTTGTAAGCTACTAGACCAATCTTTGCTAACACCTTGAAAGGCCCAAAAATATTTTGCACACAGTTTCAAACTCCTTCGAAGTGCAATTGAATGTTGCCTGTAAGGTTGCAACTTCAAAAATACCCAATCCCTTTCTTTAAATTGTCTGTCAGTCCTCTTCCTATAAGCCAATTGCTTATACCTATTCTGGGTCAATGCTAACTGCTCTTTCAGTAACTCTATCATTTGTTGTCTTTCCTAAAGGAAGTCCTCCACCAAAGCAATAGAGGTGTTAGAGTCATGGATGACTGGAATATTTTCAGGTTTCACTCCATACAAAACCTCAAATGGGGTTATTTTAAGGCTGGAATGGTAGGCAATATTATACCACCACTCAGCTAAAGTCAGCCATGTCGCCCAGCAATCGGGTTTTAAAAAATAGGTGCACCTCAAGTAGTTTTCCAAACATAGGTTAACCCTCTCAGTCTTCCCATCAGACTGAGGATGATAGGTAGAACTAGGGTTTAAATTCACTCCTAGTAACTTAAAGAGCTCTTGCCAGAAGAGACTCGTAAATATTTTGTCCCTATCATTGGTGATGTTTTTTGGCAATCCATGGAGTTTAAACACATTGTCAAGGAATAGTTTAGCTACTTTTGCTGCTATGAAAGGGTGTGTGAGGGCCAAGAAATGGGCATATTTAGAGAATCGATCCACCACCACCAAAATTATCATCTTACCTTCAGATTTGGAAAGCTGCTCTATGAAGTCCATAGTTATAAACTTCCATGCCTTATTTGGTATTGGCAGTGGCTGTAATAACCCTGGGTAGGCCATATTCTCCGATTTGCAGCGTTGACACACATCACACCTCAGCACCCACTGATATGTCAGATTTCATTCCATTCCAAAAGAAATGAGACTTAAGCCTGTTGTACGAACCTCTGATTCCTAAATGTCCTCCCAAAGAGGAATTATGTGATGCCTCCATAATTTGTTGCTTCAGTTATGCTTTTGTACCAATGACAATCTTTCCCTTATGTCTGATAATTCCTTGAGCATAACTATACTTCGGCCGAGAATTCTTGTTCACCATCAAGGCTTCAATCAAGCTCTGACATATAACCGGCAGTTACTTCTTCAATCCATAATGGAACCACCACAATAGTCAATGCATAACAGTCAGCTTGCTCTGTTAGTGTCCATTCTCTTCTAGACAGGGCATCAACTACTTTATTTTCTACTCTCTTCTTGTATAATATGATGTAGTCCAAACCAAGTAGCTTAGTAAGTCCTCTCTGTTGAACCAGTGTGTGCACCCTCTGTTGCATCAGATATTTGATGCTCTGCTGGTCAGTCTTAATTACAAAATGATTGTTCTCTAAATAATGCCTCCATTTATCTATGCAAAAAAAAATCACCAGTAGTTCCTTCTCATAAAAGGACTTGTCTTGGTTTTTAGGCCCCAATGCCTTATTAATATACGCAATTGGTCTTTGATATTGCATTAATACCGCTCCAATTCCACGCCCACTAGCATCAGTTTCAATGAGGAAGGGTTGTGAGAAATCTGGTAAGACTAGCACAGGGGTTGTACTCATAGCTTTTTTAAGCTGTTCAAATGCTTCATCAGTTGCATCATTCCATTTAAAGTTATCCTTCTTTAGCAGGTCAGTGAAGGGTTTTCTTATCAATCCATACCCCTTGATGAATTTTCGGTAATAACCTGTTAAACCTGAAAATCCTCTAAGGGCCTTTAAATTTCTTGGCCTTGGCCAGTGAACCATTGCTTCAATTTTGCTCTGATCAATAGATACCCCTCCTTCTGCGATTGTGTGCCCCAAGTATTCAATTTGCTTCTTTAGAAAACTACATTTTGATAGTTTGACAAAGAGCTGATATTATTAGAGTAAATGGAGCACTAGCTGTAAGTGTTTCTCATGTTGTTCCATTGTAGGACTATAGATTAAGATATCATCAAATAACACTATGATGAACTTCCTGAGGTAAGGCTCATATATGTTGTCCATCAGTGCTTCGAATGTAGCTAGTGCATTTGTCAAACCAAATGGCATAACCAAGAATTCATAATGTCCACTGTGTGTTCTGAATGCCATCTTATATACATCAGAAGGTTAAACTCTGATTCGATGATAACCTGATCGTAGGTCTAGCTTAAAGAAATATATCGCGTGCCTTAGCTCATCCAATAAATCATCAATCAAGGGAATTAGGAACTTGTCCTTAATAGTGAGCTGTTCAGCTGTCGATAATCGACACAAAACCTCCAGGTGCCGTCTTTCTTCTTGACCAAAAGGACTGGTGAAGCGAACGAGTTATTACTGGGTTGTATAATACCTTGTTGAAGTATTTCCTTAATCTGCCTCTCAATTTCTGACTTTTGGAAATAGGGATATCTATAGGATTGTATGTTGACCGGTGATGATCCTTCCTTCAGAGGATTTGAGTGTCATTGGCACGCGTCGGTGGAAGGGTTGTGGGAAGATTGAAGAGTTCAGAAAATTAAAGAAGGGCATTGATTTTTATTGACACAGTGATAATCTGATGCTTTGAATCTGCCCCAGGGTTTGTTTAATCTTGGGCTGATACACTGTCATTTCTTTTAGGTGAAACACAGCGTATTGAAAACAAGTGAGTGCCCTCTTCATTTTCCTTTTTATAGATAAACTTAGCAATTCCCTGGCACGACATGGCCTGCATCTTCCATTTTAAGGCTTTGCACTCCAATTTGCTCATCATTCCCTGGCCATTAACTACTGTAACCAGAAGTGACTTAGCCTTTGACGCAACAATACCCAACTCTTTAATCATTGCTTCATCCACAAAGCTGTGGGTGCTACCACTATCTACTAGTACCATTATTGCTCGGCCATTGATTTCCCCCTTTAATTCTCAAAGAATTGGCCACCTCCGTTCCTTCAATTGCGTGCATATGAATCTCTATTCAATTAGCTACTTCTAATTCTCCATCCTCCTCTTCCAGTTCCTAATGGTCGTCCCCATATTTTACTCCTGTTAACATCCTCAGTTGTTTGGTTTTACAAACATGGCCTATGAAATATTTATCTCCACATTTGAAACACGGGCCTGGGTTTCTCTTTGGATGGAGAGGATTATTTTAGTTTCGTGCTGGTTCTAGTGATTCGGTAGTGTCTATTTGGTTTTCTCTGGCTCTGTTTTGGTAGCTTGGTTTGGGGTGGGTAGTGCCTGGTAAAGATTAGAGGGTCTAAAGAAATTGTTGGTACTGTAGGTCAATCTGGTATTGGTTTTCTTTTTGAACATGGCATGTATTGATTGTTCATGTAACTTAGCTTGTTTATTGGCTTGGGTGAGGTTTGTGGGTTTCAGTTGTTTCACCAAGGGTTTGAGTTCTTTGCTTAATCCACTCACAAAAATAGAAACAAAGTAAGTTTCATCTAACCAAGGATGGTATTTGAGCATCAGTGACTTTAATTCTTCAAATTTTTCTTGATATTCCTCTACTGACCCCCTTCTGCTTCATCTTGTTGAAGGCCTCCACCACATCAGTGGCCTTAAGTTCACTAAACCTTTATGCACACATCTTCTGTAAATTTCTCCCAATCATTTCCATGGTTCTGCACCTGCCACCCTTGAAACCAAGTGTCCGCCTTCACTCCAAAATGCAAAGATGCTATTTCTATTTTCTGTTCAGCATGGATTCCATATAAATGGAAATATCTAATGCACTTCCCTATCCATTGGCGTGGGTTATCGCCATCGAATTGACTTAATTCGATTTTTGGAACTCTCCCATTGAATCCAATTTGCAGGTGAGTAGTTATTGTGGGTGTCTGACTAGAATCCCCAATTGCAGGTGAGTAGTTATTGTGGGTGTCTGACTAGAATCCCCTGTTAAAATGGTTCTTGGTTGTTGTTCAATGTTTTGGTATTGAATGTATGGATTTGGCAGCAGTCTCATGACATTGGATCTATTGATCCCTAGATTAATGGTTAGTGGTGGTTGAGATATAGGATTATTGTTATGGGTGTGTGAGTTGGTTGCGGGTTTGCCAAAGGGGGGTTGTTTCTGGGATCAATCTGATTTGGTGGTTGAGTTGTGGAATTATTGTTGTGGGTGTATGGGTTTTACTGAGGATTTGCTAGAGGAAGGTTGTTTCTGGGGTTAATCTGGTTGGGTGGCATTTGATCTATAACAGTGGTAATGGTGTTGGTTCTAGTAACAGGAGGATTAGGTGAATTAGATGATGAGGGAGTTGTGGATCCAGATTGCAAATTGTTGGAAAAGGCTCTCATCATACCCATCATCTGCTCATTTGTTTTTGAAAGGCTAGTTGGGAGGTTTGTTGTTCAATGTACTGTTGATCTTGCTTATCAAACCACTCGTATACTTCTTTCATAAAATCTTGTAAGCGTTGGTCAACCATCTTAATATACTCCTCCATCTGTTGTAATTGATGTGCTTCAATGGCTGTGGCTTTCTTCTCTGCCATTTGAACCAGTGAGCCAATGGTATGATCTTCGAATGAGTGCTCTTATACCAAAATGTCAGGTTCTCGGGACATGAGGACCTTGACCTTCAAGCAGAAAAGGAGTTACAGTAGCAGTAATCCTTTAGAGAAAAAGAAGGATAAGAAAGAAGAAGAGAGAGAAGAGGAAGAGAAAAGAAAGTAGGAAGAATAATTAGAAAATGATGTATTTCTTGTTATGTATTCCTCTGTACAATCATTGGCTATTAATAATATTCTCTTTTTCTGTACAATCATTGGCTATTAATAATATTCTCTTTGTCACTACTTCCTACGGATTGAAAATAACAAACAAACAAAATAACGAAATTTGGCAACAATTAGCCAATACTCTAATTGCAGTTAAGTGTTGTGGAAATTGGGCTTTTTCCACCGAATTAAAAAAAATAATTTGTGAATTACTGTGATAAAAAACTACACCAGGTAAATTCCCAGGAAAGTGGAGGAGTCACAAGAGGTCTCACTTAAAACCCACTTTCCTTAGACTTACGCGTCGTTTGATAGAATTTACCTAGACATGTAATCCCTTTTCACAATAACCACCAAAACAGAGTTTTGCCCAACAAAATAGTTATTAAATAAATAAAAGAGAGAGACACCAAAATTTAACGAGGTTCGGCCAATTATGCCTACGTCCTCGGACACTACCAAATTATATTTCACTAAAGAAATATTACAAAAGAGGGAGAAGAGAAAACTTGTCGAATATACAAATTCAGGACAAGTTGGGACCAATTGAAACTAAAGGAGCTGAGCTCCTTTTATAATAAAAAATCCTAACACTTTCTTCATAAAATCCCGATGTGAGATTTGTACAAATGCATTATATATATATATATATTATTCAACATGTGGCATTTGAGCCACCTATCAGCCACCTATTTTGAAAATCTCCACCTTGGCGAAAATTCCACAAATGCAAACTTCTGTTCTCCCTCGCAAAGTTATAGTGTCTTCAAATGCGCTTTACATCGCAAGTTTCAACTTTTAACAATATTGATCAAGTCCAAACAATGTTTGAACTTGACAGCTGTCACCACTTTTGTCAACATATCAGCAGGATTCTTAGCAGTCTGAATCTTCTGGAGTTGAATCTGACCTTCCTTCAGAATTTCTCTAAAAAAATGAAAGCGAACGTCGATATGCTTCGTCCTTGCATGATAAACTTGGTTCTTTGCAAAATGGATAGCACTTTGGCTATCACAATGCACAACAATGTTGTCCTGCCTAATTTCCAATTCACCAAGCAATCCTTGAAGCCAAATTGCCTCCTTAACAGCCTTTGTAACTGCCATATACTCTGCCTCCGTTGTAGACAAAGCCACTGTAGACTGTAAAGTAGACTTCCAACTAACTGGTGCTTTCGCAAGTGTGAACAAATAACCAGTAGTTGATCGACGTTTATCCAAATCACCAGCATAATCAGAATCACAATATCCGACTACGCTTTGACCACTTTTCTTATCCTGCTCAAAAATTAATCCAACATCCACAGTGTTCAGAAGGTACCGTAGAATCCATTTCACAGCTTGCCAATGCTCCTTGCCAGGATCATGCATGTACCTGCTCACAACTCCAACTGCCTGTGAAATGTCAGGCCTCGTACACACCATAGCATACATCAAGCTACCAACAGCATTTGCATAAGGAACATTTGACATGTATTCCCGTTCTGTATCATTCTTTGGTGAATGAGCTGCACTGAGTTTGAAATGAGGAGCAAGAGGTGTACTAACAGGTTTGGTCTTATCATCCATACCAAAATGCTTTAGTACATTTCTCAGATATTGCTTCTGAGACAGACAAAGTCTCCTCAATTTCCGATCTCTGAATATCTCCATGCCGAGAATCTTCTTTACTTCGCCCAGATCTTTCATTTCAAATTCTTGATTCAATTGATTCTTCAACTTCTCAATTTCTCCTTTATTCTTTGAAGCTATCAGCATATCATCAACATAAAGAAGAAGATAAATGAAAGAGCCATCTTATAGCTTGCGTAAATACACACAATGATTATATTTGCTCCTTGTGTACTTCTGCCCTTGCATAAACTTATCAAATCGCTTGTACCACTGTCTCGGAGACTTCTTCAATCTATAAAGTGATTTTTTAAGTTTGCATACCATATTTTCCTTTCTAGCAACTTTGAATCCCTCCAGCTGAGTCATATAGATTTCCTCTTCCAGATCTCCATGTAAAAACGCAGTTTTTACATCTAATTGAACTAGTTCCAAATCAAACTGTGCTACCAAGACTAACAAAATTCGAATGGAGGAATATTTTACAACTGGAGAAAACACTTCATTATAGTCAATTCCCTTCGTCTGAGCGTAGCCCTTAGCTACCAACCTTGCTTTGTAGTGAACAGTATCTCTATCAGGAAATCCATCTTTCTTTGTATATACCCATTTGCATCCAATCGCCTTCTTTCCCTTCGGCAGAATTGCTAGCTTCCATGTTTGATTCTTGTGAAGGGACTGCATTTCATTATCCATAGCTTTCCTCCACTTTACTTCTTCTGAACTTTGGACAGCTTCTTTAAAAGTGGACGGAATGCTATCATTTGCAATTGAGAATGCATAGGCCACCATATCATCATAACGAGCAGGTTTTCTTATAGCTCTTCGTGGCCTATCAACTGCAATTGATTCATGTTGCTGTGGAGGTTCTTGGATTTGAACCTCATCTTCATCTGACTCTCCTTCTACCTCAAGAGTGTCTGTAGTTTTAACATCTGCTGCTGGGATTTTTCTGTCAAACTCCTCTTGTTTTGGAGTATTCTCCACCTGTTGTGGAGTTTCATCTGACTGCTCTATTGTCACCTTTTTCAATAAGGTAGATTTATCAAAAGTGACATCTCTACTAAAGATTATTTTCTTCGTTTTTGGACACCATAGTCGATATCCTTTAACACCTGAGCTTATCCCCATGAAAATGGCTTCCTTAGCTCTTGGATCTAGCTTTGATTCCTCAACGTGATAATATGCAGTGGAACCAAATACACGTAAGGAATCATAATCTTTAGCAGGTTTTCCCAACCATGCTTCCATAGGTGTTTTACCACCAATAGCAGTTGATGGAAGTCGATTAATGAGATGACATGCATATGTCAAAGCCTCAGCCCAAAATCGCTTGTCCAACCCAGCATTGGACAACATACACCGAACTTTCTCCAGTAACGTTCGGTTCATGCGTTCTGCCACCCCATTCTGCTGTGGTGTATGTCTAACTGTGAAGTGTCGAACAATGTCTTCATCTTCGTAGACTTTCATAAATGGATCATTCTTATATTCTCCTCCATTGTCTGTTCTGAGACATTTGATTCGTCTGCTAGTTTGAGTTTCCACCAATTTCTTCCATTTGAGGAAAAAAAAATAAATCCTAACACTTCATCTTTTGACTTCAAAGTATACACCCATACCCTTCTAGAGAAATCGTCAACAAAGGTTACATAATAGTGCTTGCCTCCTAAAGAAGGAGTTTTAGAAGGCCCCCACACATCTGAGTGAACATAGTGCAGAATACCCTTGGTATCATGGATTGCAGTACCAAATTTCACTCTTGTCTGCTTCCCTTTGATGCAATGCTCACAGAAATCCATCTTGCAGGTTTTCACATTCTTCAATAATCCTTGATCAACCAAACTTTTCAAGAATTTTTCACCTGCATGTCCCAAGCGCATGTGCCATAATCTGGTTGCTTCCAGATCTTTGTCATCACCAGAAACTGCTGCTGCTGTTATTTCTATAATTGCATTATCTTCATAGTAATACAAATTATTCATTCTCCGTAATCCTTTCATCATCACAAGTGCACCCCATTTTCTGCAATAATTTTGAGCCCTTTTGATTCAAGGACTCCGACTGAAATGAGGTTCTTCGTCAAACAAGGTACATACCAAACATCAGTCAGGATCCTGATTGACCCATCATGATTCCTCAAGCAGATTGAACCAATCCCTTCAGTGAAACAAGGATTGTCATTTGCTGTATAGATAACTTCATGATCAAGTTCTTTGAAATCAAAAAACCATTCCCGAGTGGGACTCATATATATGATGGCTGCATCCGGAATCTAACAGCCATGCATTAGAAGAACTTGTCGAACATGCTGCAGGAGTGTCTACGGATGTCATGACTGCTAATGAGAAGGTTGATTCTGAATCATCACACTCAGCTACATTTGAATCAACAACAGCTTTGCCCTTGCCTTTAAGCTTTGGACAATCTTTCTTCCAGTGACCTTTTTCATGACAAAAGGCACACTCATCTATTTCTACTCTGGCTTTTGAAAGGGATTTGCTTTTCTTCCCTCCTTTCTTTCGGCCTTGTGTATGGCCTCTAACCACCAGAGCTTCTGCTTCACTTGTCCTCTCTTTTTCTTTCTTTCTCAATTCATGACTATATAGATCATCACATACATCACTTAAAGTCACTTCCTTATTCCCGTGGAGTAGAGTCGTTGTAAGAAACTCAAACTCATCAAGGAGAGATGCCAACAACAGTGCCAAATCTTCTTCTTCAAAGACCACATCCAAATTAAACAGATCAGCCACCAATTGATTAAAATTTGTGATGTGTTCATTCATCGTGGTACCGGGAACATAATTGAAGCGAAACAGTCCCTTCTTCATAAAGAGTTTGTTCTGATTATTTTTCTTCAAAAATTTCTCCTCCAATGCCTTCCATAATTTTTTTGCCGAAGTTTCTTTCGAGAAAGCATATTTTTGCTCTCTAGAAAGACAAGAACGAATTGTATCACATGCCAGACGATTGACAATTTTCCACTCCGTCTCCTCCATTTCTTGGGATTTCTCCTCTTCAATAGCAACATCTAGACCTTGCTGAAAAAGAGCATCTAGAAGTTCGCTTTGCCACATGCCGAAATGACCAGTGCCATCGAAAATTTCCACTGCAAATCTTGCATTTGTAACAGCATTCCTTACTAAAGTTGATGAGGACGATGTTGCAGTAACAGGTGTGGTATTTTTCTTGTTGTCTGTCATTTCTGCTACAAATATTTATTTAATAACTACCAAAATTTTTTTTTCAAAAAATGCGGAAACAAAACCAAGGATCCTTTTTTTATGTGGAAGATCAGACTTAGCCGCAACCACAGTGAATACTTCAAACCCTCAGCTCTGATACCAATTGTTGTGGAAATTGGGCTTTTTCCACCGAATTAAAAAAAAATAATTTGTGAATTACTGTGATAAAAAACTACACCAGGTAAATTCCCAGGAAAGTGGAGGAGTCACAAGAGGTCTCACTTAAAACCCACTTTCCTTAGACTTACGCGTCATTTGATAGAATTTACCTAGACATGTAATCCCTTTTCACAATAACCACCAAAACAGAGTTTTGCCCAACAAAATAGTTATTAAATAAATAAAAGAGAGAGACACCAAAATTTAACGAGGTTCGGCCAATTATGCCTACGTCCTCGGACACTACCAAATTATATTTCACTAAAGAAATATTACATAAGAGGGAGAAGAGAAAACTTGTCGAATATACAAATTCAGGACAAGTTGGGACCAATTGAAACTAAAGGAGCTAAGGTCCTTTTATAATAAAAAATCCTAACACTTTCTTCATAAAATCCCGATGTGGGATTTGTACAAATGCATTATATATATATATATATTATTCAACATGTGGCATTTGAGCCACCTACCAGCCACCTATTTTGACATTCAGCACCCTCTGACAAACTACCTTTTGCCTATTCCTTATTTCATTCTGCTAATCACATCACCGCAGTAGTGCCAGCTGTGGTAGGAGTAGCTGATTCTCGAATCCCATTCAATCCATCCTCACATTCCTCAGTAGCCACTATTGGAGTGTTGGGCTTGACATCAATTGAAGTAATGGACCGGATCCAGGTTCATTTTCAACTTCATCTTCCTGATGTTCTTGGGTCTTAACAAGATGATGAGCTTTCCTAGTGCTAGGTAGAAGAAGTAGTACTTTTAGTTGCGTGAATGTCCTTTTACTTTTAGTTGCTTGAATGTCCCTTTAGTTATGGTTATTAAATAATAATCATATAAGTGTTTTTTTTTTTGCTACTTAATTATAGGCTTTCTAAATAATAGACAGAAAATATATTATATAAAAATTAATTGGTTAAATAATTATAAAGTTTTTGAAGTTTTACATATTACACTACTTAGTCTCTGTATTTTCAACATCTAATTTTTGCATTATTCTGTTTTTAAAAATTAAACTGTTTAGTCCTTTTATTAATATTTTTATCCTAAAAATATTAATCAACTACTTTTATATTATAAAATAATTTTTTTGTCATTCCTTTATATATATTTTTCTTTATTATTTGTTAAGTCATGCTTATTTTAAATTTTATTTATATTTTTTACACATAATTTATTTTAATTTTATAAATATTATTAAAAAATAATTTTAAACAATACGAATAATATCTTTTATTATTTTACAGATAATCCATATATATCATTTATTTTAATTTTATAGATATTACTAAAAAAATAATTTTAAATAATATAAATAATATCTTTTATTATTTTGCAAACGATCTATATATAAAATAAAATTAAACATTAAATAAACTTAATAAATAACAAAGATAAATATATATAAAAGAAGTGCAAAAAAGTTATTTTATAATATCAAAGTAGTAGACTAATGATTTTAGAATAAAAATATTGACAAAATGACTAAACAGTTTAATTTTTAAAAACACAGAGATGAAAAAATTAGATATTGAAAATACAGAGACTGACTAGTGTAATATGTAAAATCTCAAGGACTTCATAATTATTTAGCCAAATTAATTTTTAAAAAATAATTTTAATTACTAATAATTTTTATAGTGGTAATATATGAGAATAAGATAAATGCTAATTACAGTCACTTTAAAGAGTGACTGTTCAACAATCTTCCTTTTATTGATTAGAAAATATTTGTTATATGCTAATTTATTAAGAGAGATATTATAATAAATATTTTCTAACCAATAAGAGGGAGATTGTAGAATATTAACTCTCTAAAATTACTATAATTAGTATTTCTCATAGAGATAATATTGTAAAATAATATTACTATCAATTGGTAGTAAAAAACTTTAAAATAGAGTTTTTACAATCAACAATTAATTATTTTTTTATTTTATCAAATGGCTTGAATCATTTATTGATTTTTATGAATTATTTATTGATTTTTTTTTACTTCTAAAGAAGGTAAAATCTTAGAAACTAAATAGGGAATATTTTTGGGGAAAAAAAGTCACATTAAATTATTCTGAAGGCAAAACAGCAGCCCCTTTCAAATCTATTAAATTATTTATTGTTTTTTTATCAAATGGCTTGAATTATTTATTGATTTTTATGAATCCATCAAATTATCTTATAGAATAGTCTTAAGGGGAAAAATACAGGTACACGAATTGGAATTTATAGAAAAATTACAAGCAAAATTATTAAGACTAGCATCTTGACTAAAATTAGCACTCACCATTCATAACCACTTATATCATTTGATTCCCGATAAATATGAGTCTTAATATTAGGATCCGAAAAGCTAATTATCACAATTAAATCCAATGAATTGATAAGCTAATTGTCATTATAATATTGATTGATTGATGAATAATTGTCAGTCTACGTATTTGAATATGAAGGCTTCTGCAAGTTAGAAATAATATTATAATATAAGGAAAAAACTCTGTTTCCATTCACTGTTTGTCGTTAATTGGATCGACAAAATTCTATTAGCATTAAGTTATAATAGATATATATATATATATATTTATATTTATATATAAAGAAATTGGATGAAAGTTGAAATAGAAATAAATTTAAAATATAAAATTTTTCCAGATTATGAATGTGTCTCATACGGGTGAGCTATAGATTTGTTTGATGCCTATGCTTTTGCAAACAAATATGTATCATCTATGTATTTTTATTATCATCTGATGCTTTTTAATGACGAAACGTATGTATTTTTTTTCTTTTTTTTCGCCATAAAGTAAAAACATAATACTTTAATTGTTCCAATTAATATTAGTTTTTCAAATAATAAAATAGACCTTTATAAATTTTAAACAAAGAATTCTCATAATTTTTTAAATACTGTGGAAGTACCTTATTCTATGAGACGGGTGTCACCACCCTCCAATTGACTGCAAAATTGGCAAGGATGATTGGCCATGAAAGGCCAAGGATGGAGGCAACAAATTTGGATCATAATTAGTAAAGTGATCTAGAGTGCCCAACGGCGCAACGTAGCGTTGGGCCTGTAGGCAAGTCGAGCAGAATTGGTCGTGCGAAGTTGGCATTTGCTGGCCAAATACATTGGCATTGGGATGCAAAGGAAGGCCAAAAGAGCTCTTAGTGAATAGCAAGTCAATTGATGGCCAAACTTGGATACTCTCCTCCTCGCACCTTGAGTGCTCTCCTCCTCGGACAGCTAAGTTTGCTCCAGAAATATATATAGGGGAGGCCACGGTAGTGCATATTGGCCCGGTCGGGAAAAACAGTGGCAATGGGCACGTTGGCAAGCCAAATGACTTGGGAGAAGCCAAGCATGATGGTGGAAAATTGCCAAGCTCCAAGGGCCTTGGTGGTAGGCCGGTTTTGTGGAAGCCTACAGGCGCGGTAAGCCTATTTGTGGGCGAATCTCCTGACCAGTAGGCCAATTCGGTGGCAAATGTATGTTTGTCCCTCGTGGAAGTCTCTAGAGACTTGGAAAAGTCTCTAGACAATTGTGGAGCAACGGTTGACATAATTCTCTAGAATCTTGAAAGGATTCTAGGATGATTAGCATGCCAAGGGTGGCAGCCAGCCTGCCCATTGTGGGTGGATCTGCGAGAGTTGGTTACGAAAGACTCTAGAGTGTGCTAGAGTTTGCTGGAACGCTGTGGAAGGCTGTGGACGATGGAGAGAGTCGGTGGAACTCTTTAGGCCAATCTGGAAGGCAGCAGCACGCAGTGGCTGGCCAACCAGCAGATGCACAGGCCCAGAATATTTTCAGGGTGTGCTAGAACGCAGTAGAACCTCCCAGCAAGGAAAATTGCTAGAAGATTCTAGCTCCATCACATGGTAGGTCGGTGGAGCAAGGCAAAATCGGTACAAGCATGTATAAATGGGCTTATTGGATCATTTGTACATGTATTGAATGGTATTGAATGGCATTGAATACTTGAGAGCTTGAGAGGCAAATGCTAGATTAGGGTGTAATCTAGTGCTCGAGTTTCCTTTGTAATAGCATTGTAAAGCTATTCTTTGTGTAATAAAAGAATTCTCATTCGTTCAAACTCTCTTGTGCGTGTTGCTATTTCATTGGCTAGGGTGCAAAGGCTGAACTTAGCCAGATTTTGGAGATAATGGTCTGCTAGGTGTCGCACGGACAAACGTAGTTGAGTCTTGCCCAGTGACACGGGTCTACGTAGCAAACAAGTTTGTGCAACGTGGCTAGAGCTAATGACTTGGTGAAGAGAATGCTTTTCTTTAATTTTAGAGTTGTAGTTGTAGACTATATACGTTATTCAGCAAATTATGTTTGCTATTTTCATAACTTCAATCATGGTTAACCTGAATTAATTAAAAATGATCTAAACCAGTTTTGAAAAGCCCATCAATTTCAGACGTAGCTAGATTCTGAACATGAAAATTGAAACTTTGTATTGTTCAAAAATCATTAGGTTTTTTATATAATATATCTATATCTTTAACTAACATAATAATGTCTAAGAGGGTGTTTATCAAAACTTAAAAGCTGGTCAAAACTGATTATAAGCAGTTTTTTGATTATAAGTTGTTTATTTAAGTGTTTCTGAAAACTTAAATAGTAGATTATAATCTGATTTTAATCAGTTTTTTAAAAGTTGAGTTTTGCTACTTATTTTTAAGTACTTATTTTTTAAGCAGTTTTGACCAAGTAAAAGACCATACTATCCCTACCTAATCTTCAATATTTCAAATTTGCCCATCCTATACACTCTCATTATCTAATTAAAAATATTTTTAGGATTCTAATTAATTTGGTAATATTTACATGGTAGTTTTTTATTTGTATAATTTATTGATAACACCAATATTATTATTATTATTATTAAATAAATAAATTTTTTTATTATTATTATTAAATAAATTTTATTATTATTATTATTGCAAAATAAATTTTGAATTGACATTTAAAAAATTATTTTTATATAATAAATAAACTCAGGGATAGTTTGGTCATTTTGACAGTTTCTGCAATTAAAAACTGATTATAAGCTGATTTTATAGAAACACTTAACTGATTATAAACTGATTATCAGCTGATTATTAACTAGTTTACATGAACACTTAACTGCTTATTTTTAATCTGATTATAATCTAAAAATCACTTATCCACAATAAGCTGAAAAGCTCCAGTTTTGAGAAACATCCTCTAAATGTCCGAGTGATTAAGGAGACAGACTTGAAATCTGTTGGGCTTCGCCCGCGCAATTTCGAACCCTGCTATTGACGTGTTTTTTTCGTTTTATTTACTAATTTATTTTTAATCTCATATTGGGCTTTTCTTCGACGCTGAGCCTCTAATGGAGGTATAACAGTCTCATAGATGGACAATATATAATTAAATAATTCACAATGAATATTCCTTGTTGATCTTTTTTCTTTTTTAATTTTTTTTCCGAAATTGAAATGAGAAATTAAATAATTTCACAACTCAACGTAATAGAACTATATTATATTTATTAAATAATTCACATTATACATTGTATACATTTGAAAAGGTCTCAGCATAATCATTTACTTTTTGTTTTTGTGGCATTGGAGCCTTCTGCAGAGCTAAAAGGGCCAATTTTAAAAAAAATCAATTTTAAATAAAGCTAGTTATTTAATTTCTTTAGCCTGGTAACTATTACTACAAAAATAGAGTAAACTTTGCTTCCGGGGGAGCTGGTGATACAGAGACTAAGGCATTGTCATCCAGAGCCATTTACTTATTTCACCAGATATACCACTAATTAAAAAAAACCACACAAATAGGTAACTTCTACCAACGATTTTCCAAATCTAAACATCGTCGATATGTCAGTGGTTAAGGAGACAGACTTGAAATCTGTTAGGCTCCGCCCGCGCTGGTTAAAACCGTCGAGATTTTACATTCTACTTATTTACCTTTTTTTTATTCAAAACTACTGGGTATGAATATTTCTATAACGTTACCAAAGATCCATTCATCAACTTTAAATTCGCCTAATAAATAACTGATATAAAAGTCGTTGATGATGGCCTAACCTGAGCAGTGAGCAGACAACAAGGCAGTTGCCACTTGCCATCTTTACTCAAATGCAAAATTTGTGTCCGTATATTGTTTTTGAGATTCATTTATCTATACTGTGTGTACCAACACATTACCAATCAAATTATTTAATTTTTTTATTATTATTATTTTTTTAATATTTTATTGACCGAGTGCATCTGATTTAAATAATTTTTTTTTATTTTTTAATATATTATTTTTTTAACCTACGGATTAAAAAATATAGATTGAACATATTACACAATAAAATCATAGCAGTTTGGTATACCATTTAATGCAATGTGTTGGTGCCAGCTGCTTACTAAGAAATATCAGAATCTCAACCATGTGCATTTAGCTTACACTTGACCCATTAAACAAGTTATGTGGAAAATTGGCTAATACCCTTATCTGCATAATGCAAATAGAACAGATATGTATATGTACTTGAAACACTTCCATCTGTCCATTTCATTCTGATCCTTCTTGTAGTTAAATTACTCTCTGATTAAAACAATCATATAAATTTGTTCTTATTTTCACAATATTGTATTATTGTAAGATGCTCCACCTTTTTTTTAACTTTATGATTGGGTTGTTTATTGCGTGCTATTAAATAATATATGCACACTATTTCCGTTATTAGTTACTCTCTATGTATTTACAAATAATTGCCACTTTAAAATTTTTTACATAAAAATTAAAAAGTTATTTAATAATTTACTTTTTATATATTTTACTAAATTACCCTCATATTTAATTAATGTAATTTTTTATGACGTAAGAATTCGCAGCCGCTACCCTTTAAATGCGCACTGAACACACGCTCCCGTACAATAGCCTGTAAACCACATAAGAAAAGTAAAACAGCTTAAATTGCCCATAGCTGATGGGCTCAAATTGTGAAGGCCAACAATAACTCCCAGTGAGAGTTTGAACCTGCGACCTTGAGGTCCTCCTTATTTTATTATTCATTCCATTTGTAGTAATTTTTTTGATAATTATATAAGAGTAAATTTAAAATAAAAGTATAAAAATAATTTTAGTCTTTATAAAGTGATAATTATTTATTAATAAAATTTATCACTCTAAAATAATAATTATTTATAAACATAGACAGTAAAATCCTTCAACAATTTTTGTAGTAATTTTTTTAATAATTGTACAAGGGTAAATTTAAAATAAAAGTATAAAATAATCTTGATTTTTATAAAGTGATAATTATTGATTAATAAAATTTATCACTCTAAAATAATAATTATTTATAAACATATATAATAAAATCCTCCACAATTTATCGCTAGCAAAAATTATAACATTCATATTATCAATCAATAATTGGCTGTGCAATTGTGTGTGTGTGTATATACATGGTAAAATTTTTCTAAATATACGTGATATGAGATGAACCGATCATAAAAGAAAATTTTTTGTGACTATTAAATAACCCACTTCATCAATTTTTATGTAACAAACAATAAAGAAAAATTTAAGGGTTGGAGCTTGGTTTCGAGAATGGGCCTTGTAAGTGTACCTCGCAGAAGGCAGAAGGCAACAAGTTTAAGGAGAGCCAACCTGGCAAATGTCAACGAAGAAATTAAACACAACTACCCTCAAAAAATTCAGAAATTTTCTCATTTATTATGATTTTGGAGCATTGTGTTTTAGGGCTTGGACCACTTGTGTATATTGATGGTGTAGAATACAGAGTTTGTAACTATTGATATGACTCTTATACATCTCATACTTGTATTATATAATAATTATTGTCATCACCTCATCGATCAACTTTCAACTTTGGACTCAAGATTAGGGCTGTACACCCAGCCCGTGGCCCGATCAACCCGGCCCGAACCTATACTAGGATCGGGCTACTGATTTCAAAGTCCAACCCGAGTTATGACCGGGTCGGGCCTCGGGTTGAGATAAAAATTCTCGGGCCGGCCCGAGATATTTATTTTTTATTTTTTTTTAAATTTATATTTTGATAATTTATTTTTTAAAAAAAATTTAAAATATTATATATAAATATTAATATAATAATTTATATATTATTAGATATAATTTAGTATAATAAATTTTTAAAGTAATATTTATAAATAAATTTTATTAAAATTTAAAAAAAATTCATTATTTTTTAATTTCAAAAAAATCGGGCCGGCCCGAACCCGGCCAAGCCCGACCAGGCCCGAAGTGGCCCGGCCCGACCGGGCTTCGGAAAAAAAGTCGGGCAGGGGTCAAACCCGACCCGGCCCGGCCCGTGTACACCCCTACTCAAGATAGTAAAATTTTGGTATTCTTCAACCTATTATTAACTCATAAAATTTTCATTGATTATTGCACATATTATATAGTTATGATTTATAAGATATGAAACAGAACAAAGAAAATGAAGTGTATCTTTGAAAGACCAATGATGGCTTTAATTTTATCGATCTCCAGCTAGGGCTTGATTTGATAAGTTAATAATTCTTTCTTTCTTTTTTCTAATTTCCCCATAGAGAGAATAGTGTAAAGGTTGAGTCTTTTTCATGGACTATCCTCCATACCCAAAAATTCAGGCTAATAATTATATACATTTAAGGATAAGAACCGATTAATTTGATGTATACATACATGAGCTCTTAACTTTTAGTTGATAGACTAACTGTAATTAAAAATAAAACTTAATAATCAAGAAAATAAATTAAATATCATGCTAAGATTTAGGGCTTCTTTGAGCCTTTTTTTTGGGTTAATAAAAGCAATCAAAATTTCATAAAATTCGCGTGCATTTGCGATATAAGTGGTTTATAAGTCTACATAGTATCTGAAGGTGCACGTGATAGTCAGAAAATATCAATAACAAGACTTTATTCAGTCTGCACATGCTCACCTCCTACAATTATTATTATGCATATGCCATCCTTTATATCATCCCAACCACCACATATCTTCCTTTCTGTATGTTTGGTTTCAAAAGAGAGTTCTTAATTATAATTTCAAAAGTTAAACTAACTGCTGCCTTATAATTATTTTTTAACAAACACTTTTTATCGGCCTTTAGATTGATTTCCAAGTCCAAACCATACATACATAAATCTATAATTAACGTCTATGAATGAATAGTATAGTATATTTATGCACCTTATTATTATTATTATTTTCTATGCACATGGAGGCATATTATAGCTGTAAAGTGCATCTCCTCCCCTAATGTAATATTCAAAAATAAAAACAAATAATCTGTTGGGAAAATCGCTATTTTCCCGCCCCTCGGACCGTCTTTAAGCAGGAATAAATGAGAAAATAATAAATAATGACTGAGAAATTAAAGAGAATAAAACACAATGATTTAACGTGGAAAACTCCCGAATGGAGAAAAACCACGGTCGTTGTCTAACGACAACCAAGAAAAATATTCACTATGCGGCAAATTGTTACAACCACAAATTACAAAATATTTTTCTAACCGACACCCACAAAACAACCCCCAAATATTTATACTCCAAGGAACTCCAAGAGATTGATTCTCTAATTCCTAATATAAACTATTTGGTATTTAACCTATAGCTCTCCTTAAGCTATATTTTGTGTTTGCTTGGTGTATTTACAAATGGAGAGAATGAGCCTATTTATAGGCTTCAAATGCAAATAAATTGTCAAACTAAATTAGGTGAAAATTAGGCTAAATTAGGCACCTCCCATTTTCACCTCACATTTTTTGACAATTTCTTCATTGTTAGGCACCTTGCATTTTTGACTTTCTTTATTTTTATTTTTCAATTTTGGTGTGCTACCACCAACAATCTCCACCTTGAAAAATAAAAACACAACATTGTCTGTTACCGACAATTATAATTCTTAACGTCAAGAATTAACATACTCCACCATAAAAGAGTATCGACACTTGGAATTATTTCGCCAACTCCAAGAATTTTTCATCGGCCATGTCGGATCCCGCTAATAGTTTATGGTGCAACCCTCCTGTTGACTTTCCGAGAGTTCATTAGCCATCGACATAATTTTTCCACCACGCACCTTGCATCAACTGTCAACCAATGCAGCGCGTATTTCCGTGGACCAGCTACCAATAATCAGTCCTCTTCCATGGCATCTCAACGGGTAGCAATCATGCCATGAGGACACACTTCTCTCAACTACAGAGACAACTCATCATCTCCTTCGCCACAGGAGATCACATTGGCAGCAACAACGTTAGAGCTTCTAGCCGAATCAGCTCCACCGTTCGGGCAATCCTTCCTCACGTGTCCAGTTTGACCACACCCCCAGCAGACAACCTTCCTCTTTCCGGAGCCTTTATTCTTTTTCCTGATACCGACAGATAAAGCTGAATTCTCATAAGATTTATTTTCCATTTCATTCAGTCTTCTCTCCTCAGTAATGAGCTTACTAACCACATCCGCATACACCACTTCCTTACTACCATATTTCAGAACATGCTTAATGTGCTCATATGTTGAAGGAAGTGACAGGATGAGCCGGAGAGCTTTATCTTCATCTTCGGTTTTCACTCCAAGAGTTTCTAATTCAGAGATAATACCATTGAGGACACTCAGGTGATCGGACAGCTTTGTACCTTCCGCCATTTTCAACGTATGAAATTGCTCTTTCAAATATAACCTGTTGGATATATTTTTTCCCTGATACAATTCTTCCAGTTTCTCCCACAGCTCCTTTGTCGTGGACAATCCAAGCACATTAGCAAGAACATTTTTTGCTAGACACATGCGAATTTGACTTGCCGCCTTGATATCCAGCTCCTCCCATTCTTCGTCACTAATCTTGGATTTTTCTGAGTCTCCACTGCCACCGCCTTTTTCTGAATTTCTTCCGCTGACTGGTTTACCCTGCAAAATCTTATGTAGTCCAGACTGTATCAACACGTCTTTGACTTGCACTTGCCACAGTGCAAAATTCATTCTCCCATCAAATTTCTCAATCTCGCATCTCATTGCCGACATGCTTACTTTGTGCTTAATAAAGGACCAGAAATAAATATTACACCAGGTAAATTCCCAGGTAAGAGGAGGAGTCACAAAGGTCTCACTTAAAATCCACTTACCTTAGACTAAATTCGTGTCGTTTGACAGAATTTACCTCGACATGTAATTATTTATCTCACCACCAATACTCAAGCACACCAAAGCAAAACGGCTCCACCTTTTCCAAAGCTCCACCAGCTTAAAAACAAAAATAATTTTTAACAAAAATCTTTTCTGATGTGGAAGATCAGACCAAGCTGCAACCACAGAGCATACTAAGATTTTTGACAAAAAATTATAACACCTAAGCTCTGATACCACTTGTTGGGAAAATCGCTATTTTCCCGCCCCTCGGACCGTCTTTAAGCAGGAATAAATGAGAAAATAATAAATAATGACTGAGAAATTAAAGAGAATAAAACACAATGATTTAACGTGGAAAACTCCCGAATGGAGAAAAACCACGGTCGTTGTCTAACGACAACCAAGAAAAATATTCACTATGCGGCAAATTGTTACAACCACAAATTACAAAATATTTTTCTAACCGACACCCACAAAACAACCCCCAAATATTTATACTCCAAGGAACTCCAAGAGATTGATTCTCTAATTCCTAATATAAACTATTTGGTATTTAACCTATAGCTCTCCTTAAGCTATATTTTGTGTTTGCTTGGTGTATTTACAAATGGAGAGAATGAGCCTATTTATAGGCTTCAAATGCAAATAAATTGTCAAACTAAATTAGGTGAAAATTAGGCTAAATTAGGCACCTCCCATTTTCACCTCACATTTTTTGACAATTTCTTCATTGTTAGGCACCTTGCATTTTTGACTTTCTTTATTTTTATTTTTCAATTTTGGTGTGCTACCACCAACATAATCTATATTCAAATTTATAAATTTATAAAAATATTTTAAGTTCAAAACTCGGATCCCTAATCTACAAGAATGAAAGCAAACTCATCATTAACATTTATACAAAATTTAGAAAAACGAAGGAGTTTAAATCCTTTCATTAAGTTATGGCATATAAGCAGGAGTTTGGGTTTATATAAAGATAGAAAGAAAACAAAATTTGAGTAAAAAAAGGGCAGGTTTTTAAAGAGAAACAAAGAAACATATTAGCAAAATGATGATGTGCGTTATGAATGCTAGCATTGCCATTTGAACAACTCTCATTTATGAATCATTTCTCAACTTCCATCTTCCCCTTCTTCAAGACCCCATTACTCTACTCAAGTAACTTTCAACTTCCTTTATAAAGGGTTATAAAAAGTCAGATCAAACACTCCCACCACAAAGCCCATTTGGTATAGCACATTAAAAATGGATTTTTGCTCCAAAATAGCCTTGATTTTGGCCTTAGCAGCAACATTTCTGAAATCTGGTTATGCGCAAGATACTGTTGTTCCTGCTATAATGACATTTGGCGATTCAGCTGTAGATGTTGGCAACAACAACTATCTCCCAACAATTTTCAAAGCCAATTACCCTCCTTATGGTAGAGATTTTGTCAATCACAACCCTACTGGGAGATTCTGCAATGGCAAATTAGCCACTGATATAACTGGTAAATACATATCATATACCAAATTACAGAAACTGCCTAGTTCTTTTCTTTCTTTCTTTCTTTTGTTGTTAATATAAAAATCACTTGTTAATGAATAATTTAATTTTGCAGCTGAAACTCTGGGATTTAAGACTTTTCCACCAGCATATCTTAGCCCAGATGCATCCGGAAAAAACCTTCTTATTGGAGCTAATTTTGCATCAGCTGCATCTGGTTATGATGAAAAAGCTGCTACACTAAATGTAAGGAACTTTAATTCATCCAATTATCATAATAATTAAGTAACACTTCAATATGAGGTCTAATATTTTTTTAACAATTAATATTCATAATCTTGTTTGCAGCATGCTATTTCATTGCCTCAACAGTTACAGCACTTCAGAGAATACAACGGTAAGCTAGCCAAAGTGGCTGGTTCTAACAAATCAGCATCAATTGTCAAGGATGCATTATACTTATTAAGTGCAGGCAGCAGTGATTTCCTCCAGAATTACTATGTTAATCCTTGGATAAACAAAATCTATACACCTGATGAGTATGGTTCATATCTTGTGGGTTCATTTACAAGCTTTGTCAAGGTATATAATTTGCCATTAATGTAAAATTTAGAAGCAATTAATTAGTGATAATAATGGAATAGATTTATTTGAGAAAGATCTGCAATTTTTGAACTGAGAAAACCCTGTTTGATAAACAGGAATTGCATGGTTTGGGGGCTAGAAGACTCGGAGTAACTTCACTCCCACCATTGGGTTGTCTTCCTTTAGCCCGCACCATATTTGGATTTCGTGAAAGGGGGTGTATCTCCAGAATCAACACTGATGCCCAGCAATTTAACAAGAAGATTAACTCTGCAGCTGCAAATCTCCAAAAACAACTTCCTGATCTAAAGATTGTTGTCTTTGACATCTTCAAGCCACTCTATGATCTTGTCAAATCTCCTTCAAATTATGGTAACATTAATTAAATCAGAATGCCATTTCCTTTTTTAATCCATGAATTAAACACTGTGATGATTAACTGTTTCCTATTATATTTGGCAGGGTTTGTGGAAGCTACAAGAGGTTGCTGTGGGACAGGGGCATTAGAGACAACATCATTTTTGTGCAATCCAAAGTCTCCAGGGACTTGCTCTAATGCAACCCAGTATGTATTTTTTGACAGTGTCCATCCATCTCAGGCTTCTAATCAAGTTCTTGCAGATGCACTGATTGTTCAGGGTTTCGCCCTTCTTTGATCAGCCTTTCCATTCTATTCACATTTATAACTTATGTGTAACATATTACATTACCACTATCTTCATATTCAACAAATGTTACCAAAACTGTCTTGATTTTTATTTACATGATAATGTAACAAGTGAAACTTATTCTCTGTCATAAGAAGTTTTATTGCAAATTTTTTATCCTGGCCGGACAGTATTTATGCAAGCACAATTGTTATTATTACATCATATTAGTATAATGATATCCAAAAAGAAAATAATGGTCTAATCACATAATTCATAATGAATTTTAAATAAATTATTAAGATATATAAAATATTAAACAATAATTATAAATATAATTACATGATTTCTTTTAATTTATCTCAAGATAAATTTAATTTCTGCCAAATATAAAATAAAAATAAAGAGTACACCGAGATATGATCTACAAGTAAATGCATATTTTCTTAAAAATAGATACTAGATCTATTTCTCTTTGTATTAAATGTCAAAAATAAAAATAAAAATAAATGTTGTTATAGTCGTAGATTTTATTTCTCGTTAAAATGCAAATTCAGTTGTAGATTCAGATGCATTTGGATTTCATTTAGCTTGTTAAAAGATCGTGAAGTCATACTGTTAAGAGTTGGTTGTAAACATTTATGAGCAAAGGCATCGATAAAAGGAATAATTATATGCTACAACCGTTGTAGCAATAAATGCCTACAACGGACCAATGAGATTCTTACACGTAGATTAAATGCCTACAACGGACCAATGAAATGAATCATTTAATCTACGTGTAAGAATCTCATTGGTCCGTTGTAGGCATTTATTGCTACAACGGTTGTAGCATATAATTATTCCGATAAAAGCCTAAACATGTGTAATCTCAATACTCATACAAGAAAATAACAAAGTTACAACATTCATCTCTCTACTATTCCCTCTACTTTCCTTATTTTCCCCTTCCTCTCTATTTTCTCACCCTCCAAAAACTTGAGGTCCGTACTAATCTCGGATCCCATCATATGTTTATCAAAAGAATCATACTTAAAATTTATTTTTCATAATAACTAATTAAAATGTAATATATGTATTAGCTCTCCACAGCATAATCATAAGATACGGCGAGAAAGTGGGGGGGGGGGGGGGGGGGGGGGGGGGGAGAGGGAATTGTAAGAAGGTGTGTTTCTTTCGAAAAGACCAGCTAGTGAAGACAGTACTGAAAATACAAAAGACCGACTTTTAACAGCCACTGTGAATATAGTACAGAACATATTAGAAACTGGAAATGCAACCCAGTCTAGACGTTCAGACAGCGAGCGGACTTGGGCAAAGCTGTAGTAATATCTGCTATCTTTAAAGCATCTTCATCCTTTAGCAATTGAGCTGCACAATGAACATGTAAAGCCAAGGAAGTTGGGGAATTCAGGAGATTGATTGTGTCAGAGTTGTTCATCTCCAACAGCGTACCAGTTATCTTTTATGATAATCTGTCAGGAATTTGTTAGGATTTTGTTCTCTCGGTATTAAAATGAAAAAATAATCATAACAATCCAACTGCTCAGAAAATTGCAGCATCAAATGCAGTTTAATTGACAAGTCAGTTTCTCAACAAATGAAAAAACAAAAAAAAAAGGTTAAAAAGTGAAGTAATAGAGACGATTACTTTTTTTTTTTTTCAAAATGGAAATTAGAACATGCATGTGATTGGCCATACTGAGCTGTGGCATTCTGGGTATTTTGGTCCATTCTTCCCATTAGAATCTGTTGTTTTATAAGTGCATAAGAATAACAAGTGAAATAGCCAGAGTTCTGTTGATGAAAATCCAATTGTATATATGAAGATACTTACAAATGAGCGAAAGTGTTGCTGGTAATTTTGTCCTGCCAAAGGATTCTGTACTCCCACCATATTTGCATCAAAACTTGGATACGACATTGAATGTGGAGGAAAGTGATTGGTGGACGGTAACATGGAAAATCGAAATTACATGGGCTGATTGGAGAAGTAATGGCATTGCTGTTATGGAGACAAAATGGCTGAAATTGGCACTGTGCAGAATTCGTCTGAAGTTTCCGATCTCTTTTACACTTAGCTATTGCCACATAGAGAGGCTTTTCTTCAAACATGGTTCCTAGGATCATTATTGTAATAATAATAATAATGTCATATTAGGCAACAAGGAAACAGAATGTAGAAGCAATCTGAAAAGGTGAGACGAGAATGAGCTTACCATTCAGACTGTTCAGAGCGCTCTTTGCTTCTTCAGGACTTGAGAACGAAACAAAGCCAAATCCTCTATTTACCCCGCTGTAATGACGCATCACGTTTGCTGAAGCTATCTTCCCATAGGCACTGAAAAGTTCTTGCAATTTTGTCATTAATCTCTTCATCAAGATTCTTCACAAAGAGATTTGAAGTTCTCAACTTCTCAATATTGTTATTGATGATGTCCATGAAACTAGGTTGCAATATCTTTATTCTCCTCAGCTTTCTTTTAGGCCATTCCAACAAAGGAAGTCCTGGACCTGATCACAGATCAATTTTTTTTTATTAGAGATGTTGACGCTGGGAAATCCACTTATCCGGAAGATATACTTGATGGGCTTTGATGATAAAACATACTCATGGACTTGACACCACACTTCAATCCAACACCTTAAGGCAATGGGTCTTTTTACTTATATATCCCTTATTAATTCCATCTCTTTTCGATGTTAGACTTTTCTTTCACACTTAATAATTCCAACAATCTCCCCTTCAAGTGTGAGCTCTCACATCGGATTTGGATTCCCCCTTAAGCGAAAGTTTTTCTGGACCTAGATCTGGACTTGAGTATATACGGTGTCAGCTAGAGTCTTTTATACTTCCACTGGCCTACTCACCCACCAAGAGTAACCTTTGCTCTTCCACATGGGGGGATGTGAACAACCACGGGATACGAACACCGTCTCCATACTCTTCTTTGTCGAACCATCGGCTCTAATGCCACATGTTGACGCTGAAAAATCCACTTACCTGGGAGATATACTTGATGGGCTTTGATGAGGAAATATACTCGTGAACTTGACATCACGCTTCAACCCAAAGCCTTAAGACAATGGGTTTTTCCACTTATATCCCTTATTAATTTCATCTCTTTTCGATGTGGAATTTTTCTCTTAAACTTGATAATTTTAACAGTGAGATATTGACTCATAAACCAAATCAATTTTGTACTAAAAGTTCCAACAAAGAGAAGGATTACTAATTTTATAATAGAGTTTAAATAGGAAAAAGAGGTTAAAATAAGAAAAAGATTTCCTTAATGAAAATGATTTTCTTATATATCTAGGGTAAAGTAAATACTATATATAGAGCATCTTAAATGTTAAATAATATAGTGAATTGTGAAAAAAGAAAAACATCAATTGTATTCTCTTTCTAAGAAATAAAATGAGAAATCTCCCATGGGCGTAGGTAAATTGCTGAACTACATAAATCTTTGTGTCTTATGTGATTACTTCTCTTATTCTTCTCCTTAATTTTTCTGTTCATAGTTGATCTCTTATTTTGCAAGTTCTAAAAGCACAAGATTTATCTAACAATTGGTATCAGAGCTTCAAATTAGGATAAGTAGATTTGGAACACATGCTAAGTTCAACAAGTTCGATGGGATAGGGAATTTCTCTCTATAACATATGAGAGTGAATGATTTGTTGAAACAGATGAAGGTTTACAAGGCATTAAGGGAAATGAAGTCGGCAAACATGGATGAAGAGGATTGGTAAGATATTGATTCAATTAACTTCAATACAATTCAGATGTGTTTGGTAGATTTAGTAGTGTATGGTATAATCAATGAGAAGACAGCCAAAGGCTTATGGACAAAATTGGAGAGTTTGTTCATGTCTGAGAATGTCACCAATAAATTGTTCATGAAGCATGATCCATTCTGGTTTAGAATGGAAGAAGGTGGAGACCTAAGAAATCACGTAGCCCAGTTCAATCAAAAGGTTAGTGATTTATTTCGTGCGGACGTTAAATTTTATGAAGAGGACAAGGCTTTGATGCTCTTATGTTTATTGCCACAATCTTTCAATCAATTCAATACGACATTATTATATGGGAAGGGGATGCTAGACTATGAGAAAGTGGTGACAGCTCTAAGGTCTTATATTTTAATGCAGAAGTTGGAGATGGAAAATCCATAAGCTGAGGGTTCGTTAGTCAGTTCAAAATATAGAAGGGGCAGTGGAAGGAGCAAGGAGCAGAAGAGATAAAAATTAAGGGGAAAGTCAAAGTCAAGAATGTTAAAGGAAGAATATCAATTGGAATAAAGATTGCCCATTATTGAAGAATCAAGGGGCTGATAAGAAAAAAAGCAGCTTCAAGTTCGGCCAGTGTAGCTGCTGATACTTTAGAAGAGGAATATCGCTTAGTAACCTTGACGATAAGCAATGATTTGAAATTAGACACATGGACTTTGGATTCAGTATGCTTATCACATTATACTTCTCATAGAGATTTTTTCACAGTTACAAAGCATGTGATGCTAGCAGTGTAACATTAGGTGACAATTATACTTGTAAGGCGGTAGGGATTGAAATTGTTAGAAACAAAATGTTTGATGGCGTAATCAGAACATTGGAGAATGTCAAATATGTTCCTAAATTAAAAAAGAATTTGATTTCTTTGGGCCTATTAGAGAAGAAATTATGTGAATTTTCAGCGGCTTCAGGTAGTGAAGTTCTTAAGGTGTCCATAGGGACTATGACGGTGATAAAAGGAAAGCGGATAGGAAATAATTTGTATAGGATATAAGATAATACATTAAAACAATTTTGCACGTTTATCAACATAAGATAGTTTGGATGCATTAAAGCTTTGGCATCTGAAATTAGGACATATAAGTGAGCAAGTTTTGCAAGAATTTCATAAAAGGAAACTGTTGAATGGGATAACACGATGTGAAGTTGGATTATATGAGTTTTGTGTCTATGAAAAATAAAATAGAGTTTAATTCAAGATTTCTTCACAGAAAAGCAAGCAAGTATTGGAATATGTTCACTCAGATGTTTGGGGTTCAGCACAAGTTGCAGCAAAATGTGGAGCCAGGTATTTTTTTAATATTTATTGATGACTTCTTCAGAAAAGTTTGGGTGTATTTTATAAAGGAGAAAGGTAAAGTACTCTCAAGGTTCAAGGAGTAGAAAGCCAATGTTGAGAAACAGACAAGAAAAAATGTGAAGAGCTTAAGGTCTGACAATGAGGTGAGTACACATCTAAAGAGTTCATAGATTTCTGCAAGAAAGAAGGGATTGAGCGATACTTCACATTTCTGAAGACACTTCAGCAAAATGGGATAGCAGAAAGAATGAACAGGACATTACTAGAAAGAGCCAAAGCAATGAGATTACAAGCAGAGTTACCTAAATAATTTTAGGCAGAAGCAGTAAATGTTGTTTATTTCATCATAAATAGGTCACCTTCAAGAAAGTTAGAGGAAAATTCGGTGCAAAAGGTTTGGACAGGTAAAGACGTCGACTATTCTGTACTCAAAGTATTTGGATGTCCAACCTATGCATTAATCCCCATTGATGAGATATCGAAATTAGATTCAAAGTGAAGAAAATACATCTTTGTCGGATATGAAAAAGGGGTAAAAGGATATAGACTTTAGGGTCTTAAGGCGAAGAAGGTGATAGTTAATAGAGATGTAGTCTTTGATGAACGGGCTATAGTAAACAAGCAGGAATCATCTCAAGAAGTTGTAGGTTCAACCTCCTAAATAGATGTGGCATTTAGGTTAAATAGTTCTTTAAAACCAGTTCAACTAGTAGTTAAATCTGAAAGCAAGAATGATGATTCAAAGAGTACAAAATTGCAACATCATCAACATGAGCATAGTATTGCCATAGATAGACCTAGATGCATTATTAGACCTCCAGCCAAATATCAAGAAGATGATGATTCAACTTTCTTTGCTTTACTAACAAGTGAAAGAGAATCAAGTTCTTTTTAGAAAGTAGTGTCAGTTCCAGGAAAGGAAATATGATTAGAAGCTATGGCTGAAGAAATAGATTCATTGTACAAAAATCAAACTTGAAAGTTAGCAAAACTTCCTAAAGGAAAGAAGACAATTGGATGCAAGTGGGTCTATAGGAAGAAGGAATGAGCTTCAAGGAAAGAATATATAAGATACAAGGCACGATTAGTTATAAAGGGATATTCACAAAAGAAGGGGATTGACTGTAATGAAGTGTTCTCACCGACAGTAAGACATACAACTATCAGAACATTGTTGGTATTAACATCTCAATTAAACTTAGAGTTGGAGCATTTAGATGTCAAAACAACTTTTCTTCATGGTGAATTAAAGGAGCAGATTTACATGGAATAACCATAAGGGCTTGAGGAGCAAAGTAAAGAGCATCTAGTATGCAAGCTCAAGAAATCCCTTTATGGGTTGTAGTAATCCCCAAGGCAATGGTATAAGCGATTCGATTCTTACATGATAAGTATTAGCTTTACCCGTTGTGAGTATGATTGTTATCTATATCTTATGTCAATGGATCCTTCATCTACTTGTTGATTTATGTTGATGATATGTTAATTACTGCAAGAGACATGAAAGATGTGTGTGTGACCTTAAATCCTTGTTAAGGCAAGAGTTTGATATGAAGGACTTAGATACTGCGAAGAAAATTCTCGGCATGGAGATCAACAGGGATAAGGAAAATAGAAAACTATAGCTCTCACAGAAAAATTACATTGAAAGAGTATTAGAGAGATTCAATATGGACAAGGCAAAATCAGTTACTACTCCTCTGGCTAATCACTTCAAATTGTCTAGCCATCAGTGTCTGAGAACAAAAGAAGAACTACAATTCATGGCAAAGGTTCCATATGCTAGTGTAGTAGGGAGTTTGATATATGCAATGGTGTATTCAATAACAGACTTAGCATATGCAGTTAGTGCGGTTAGCAGGTTTATGGCTACTCTAGACAAGAAACACTGGCATGTAAAGTGGATTCTCCGATACTTAAGAGGTACCTTTGATTATGAGATTTGTTATGGTGTAGTAAATGATTTGGTCTCAGTTATTGGATATATTTGATTCAGACTACGTGGAAGATATGGATGATAGTAAATCTACTATATACTAAATTTTTATACTTGCAAATAGTCCAATCAGTTGGAGGTCAATCTTATAAAGTGTGATTGCTTTATCTATTACAGATGCAGAATACATGGCAATAACAGAAGAAACTGATGGTTATCAAATCCACCAAAAATAAAATCTTATTCTTAGGCAAAATTAAAATTACAATAATGGTGAATAAGGTGTCGAATCCTCAGGAAATTGATTACTTAAATTAATTTTTTTTGAAAACCTAAAGCAAAATTTAAGTAAAAAAATGGGAAAAGTTTATAATTAAAAATCAAAAATAAATTAAGGACTGAAATTTAAAACTAAATAAATAAATATCATCAAATTAAATTTAGAAAATAACAATATTGAGGATTCCAGTCAAAGAAAATATTCTTGGTTTCAATTCTTAGATTTGATTATTGATGCAAAAATATTTTTCTTTAATTTTTCAGCAAATTAATTCTAGCTAACCGAGATGCTCACATTAATCAATCCTTTCTTAGATTGTAAAATTAGTTAAGAGACATTCTATAACTAACCATTGTTATTAAATAACCCTATAAGAACTTTCTTCTAGGATTTAACTCGCTAACAACTTTAAGATTTAGAAGAACCTAATTCTAATCAACAAATTGTACAGCGAAATTTATTTAAATTAGATTATGCATCTTCTTAGAACGATACTTGATTGCCACAAGTATCAAAAGTTAAAGAACGATTATGGATTCTTAGTTTTGAATGGCAATGCATTATTCTACTAATTAAGCAATGAGTCCTATTGTTTAACTAGCAAAATAATAATAGTAATAAATTACAGAAGATACATAAATACTGAATTTAAAAAAAAATAAAGAATTTATTTGATATCATAAATTCTTGGCAAATTGATAACCTTGATTACCCCTTTAACTGAATTTAAGTTTAGTTACACATGCTCGATGAAAAGAAAACTAAAAAATATATTGATAGCTGCTGTAAAACATGAACAGTACCAAAATGACCTTTAGGGCTGCCAAAAGATTGGCTTAAATACCCTCTTCACTTTCTACCCTAATTAGGAAAAATAAAAATAAAAGAACTTACAAATAAAATAGAATTTAATACCTAATAAAATTTTTTCTTAATGTCTACATAATAAGAAAATAAATAAATCATAATATCCCTAGAACTCTATTTAAGAATCAGATCTCAAATATCCTAAACAGGTTAGGATTCACAGCTGGTCCATGCAATCTTCAAGTATCATATACCTTTGAAAACAAACATTGCCTAAGAGTTACACCCGAAACTCTTTTCAGCTTTCTTGATTTTCTTCTTGGTTCTCTTTAAGTTATATTCTATGCAAAAATATGCCAAGATCATTATAAACACCCAATGAAAATTCAAATATTATTGTAAAATATAAGCTAAATTTATCTACTATCAAAAGCTAAGAAAGCATTGTGGTTGAAAGAGCTTATCTCAGAATTAGGCTTCAAGTAACAGGCTCTTGGTATATACTGCGATAATCAAAGTGTCATAGAGTTATCCAAAAATCAAGTGTACCATGCTAGAACAAAGCATATTGATATAAGATATTACAAAATTAGAGTGTTAATTTCTTCAGGTGAGATTCTATTGATGAAGGTACACACAAAGAAAAATACAGCAGATATGTTGACAAAGATGCTACCTTGGAGAAGTTCAAACATTGTTTGGACTTGCTTCAAGTTAAAAACTAAGAATCTGTGAAGATGTTGGAACTCCAGGTGGAGGTACAGATTTTAAGATTGAGCAAATCTTCTAAAAGAGTTGATTATTCGCTAAGGTAGAGATTGTTAAATAATGGCTCATAAATCAAATCAGTTTTATGCTAGGAGTTTCAACAAAGAGGAAGGTTACCAATTTTATAATAGAGTTTGAATAAAGAAAAAATGTTAAAATAAGAAAAGGATTTCCTTAAGGAGAAGGATTTCCTTATATATCTAAGGTAAAGTAAATATTATATATAGAGCACTTTAGATGTTAAATAATACATTTAATTGTAAGAAAAAAAATCTCAGTTGTATTGTCTCTTTAAGAAATAAAATGAGAAATCTCCCATGAACGTAGATAAATTATCAAATCATGTAAATTTTTGTATTTGTATAATTACTTCTCTTTTTCTTCTTCTTAATTTTTTTATTCATAAATTGATCACTTATTTTAAAAATTCTAAAAGCGCAAGATTTATCTAACAAGAGAAGTTAATCCTTGAATAACTTGCAAAGCATTGACAAGAAACTGAGAGAAACAAGTAAAAAATTGAACCTGGTGGAGAGCCATTCAAAGCATGAACAGCTTTTTGCGCATCTTCTGCTGACACAAAGTTGACAAATCCAAAGCCTTTTGATTTCCCGTCATCATATTTCATGATAACAGCATTAGAAACCTCCCCAAATGCAGAAAACATTTTTTAAGGGTATCCTCTGAAATATTCTCGGCCAGATTTTTAACATAAAGATTTGTATACTTTGATTCTTGGCAAGGTGTGGCTGTTGTCCTCTCACTTCTCTTGACAAATTTGGATACATACATAAGAAGACAATCTTAGATGGATAATTCAGCTACTACAAATCAATAAATGCAGTTAATGACAAAGCAAGTGTAGCACACATTCACAAGCCATGAAACCTTCCAAGTTCCATTGCAAGGAATAATAACAATCAAAAAACAATTTAAGTAGGGCATGCAAGTTCCACAAACTGATATGATACTCGTACATGTATGATAACATCCATATCTCTTCACCTCTCATTTGGGAATTTAAATTTCAGGGAGTATATAAAATTACATTCTGCTTCATATAATTCATTATATGATAAAACAAAAACTACAAGTATTATGCCCCATAGGTTTTGCAAATATTTGACCTCATTCAGGCAAGTTCAGTTCTGGAAACTGCAGCAATGTAAAAAGATCACTTTCATATGATCACAACTTTTATCATCAAGAAAGGGAAAAATTAAAGCACCTCGTGAGTTCTCCCAGAAAACAGAAGAAGCATTAAGCAGTTTTACGCAACTTACCAGTTTCTTTTGTTTCCTTTTCCCTCTGATCTCTAAACACCAGTATGTCGATAAACAAGATAGTATGGCATCTAGTAGTCAAAAAATTTGCCTTGCATGGAGCACTCGAATAGATGGCAACTATGGCAACTAAAGAAATGCAGACACTAAATAACAGGACTCACTGTTTCTTCCTTCAAGCATATTGTCATGAAGAGCAGTTTGAGCAGCCAAGGCAGAATCCTCTGAATCAAACAGGACAAACCCAAAAGCCTACTCTTGCCATGTTCTTCAACCACCTTGCAAGACAGTATTGTCCCAAACTTATAGAAAATCCTCTCCAAGCAAGCACCATCAACTGAAGGGTTGATATAAAAGTCGTCGTTGATGGCCTAACCTAAGCAGACAACAAGGCAGTTGCCACTTGCCATCTTTACTCAAAGACAAATTTTGTGGCAGTATACTGTTTTTCAGTATATTATTTTTTAAAGAAAAAATTAAAAAACATGGATATAAAATAGTGGTAGAAAATATTACGCAAAAAAAAATCGTAGCAATTAGTATACCATTTAATGCAATTTGTGTTGGTGCCAGCTGCTTGCTTATAAAAAATATCAGAATCTCTACTCTACCATGAACATTTTAGGTTTATACTCGACCCATTCAACAAGTTATGTGGAAAATTGGCTAATACGGCCTTATCTGCATAATGCAAATAGAACAGATATGTGTATGTACTTGAAACACTTCTATCTGTCCATTTCAACTTGATCCTTATTATAGTTAAATTACTATTTGATTAAAACAATCATGTAAATTTGTTCTTAATTTCACAATACTGTATTATTGTAAGATGCTCCACCTTCTTTTTTCAAACTTTATGAGTGGCCTTTTTATTGCATGCTATTAAATAATATTTGCACAATATTTCTATTATTAGTTAAAATGCTCCAACAACCAAAACCTCTGCCGCTGGCAAAAATTTTACGATCCAATTAAATTTGTTATTTTTATTAAAAAAATTATTCCAATAATATTTTCACTTATACGGCAAAAAAAATTAATTAGTTTTCTTTTAACTATACTCTTATTATTAATGAATTAATTAATAAAATAAGAATAGACTATATATTTTTATTATTAATAAACTAATAGAGAATATTTTAGTCAATTTAAAATAATTTTGCATAATATTTAGATAATTTAATACTTTCTCCATTTTATTTCAAGTATCTTATAAAAATAGTACACACAGACTAAGAAAATAATTAATCATTATAAATTTTATAAAAATTTTATTATAATTTACTTAAATATTTTTTCTCATCTCTCACCCTATTTATTCTCTTTTAATAATTTATAGAAATAATATTATAATTTTTTAATTAATGATCTCTTAAATTTTTAAAAATGACATTTAAACTAAAATAAAAAAATATATTATATGAAATAAAATAGAGAGTAATTTTTTTAATAGATGTACTCAAGGTGAAGGTGTTATATTTTAATGGAATGGAGATAGTAACATTCATATTAATAGCACGAAAATTTTTTTATGATAAATCAATAATTGGCTGTGCAATAGAATATACACAGTAAAGTTCCTTCTAAATATATGTGATATGATGAGATGAACCAATCATAAAAGAAAATTTATTGTGAGTATTAAATAACCGACTTTTTTTTATCAATCGTATTAAATAACCTACTTGTGCATCAATTTTTATGTAAAAAGAAAATAAAGACAAATGAAAGGGTTGGAGTTTGTTTTCGAGAATGGCTTTGTTGGCCCTGCAGTGTGCCTTGCAGAAGGCAGAAGGCAACAAGTTTAAGAAAAGCCAACCTGGCAAATGTCAACGAAGAAAGTAAACACAACTACCCTAAAAAATTCAGAACCTTTCTCATTTATTATGATTTTGGAGCATTGTATTTTAGGTTTTGGACCACTCGTATGTGTTTATGCTTTAGAATACAGAGTTTATGACTATGCATATGACTCTTCTACATCTCATATTTATATTTATATATTCTCTCCGTTATATTTTTATAATTTATTATATTATTTTTAAATATTTCAAATTATAATACACTTCCCATGAATAAAATCATTATTTTACTATTATACCATCATTTAATACATATTTCCTGATTATAATTACAAATAGCATTAAAAATGGTGTGAAAAATACATTTTATTTAAAGGTTATCCATATAATTTATTTCTAACTTTATTTAATTTTTTAATTCTATCTAAATTTAAACTTTTTAATAACATGCGAACTATAATAAATCTATCATCGGCCCTTCAAGACACGTGATTTTACTTAGTTGGCTTGCATCAATATTAAATCACTGCTGACATAGTATCTGACGCGGAAGATCCAGTTTTCACCACCAGCCCTGAAATTGTTGATGATACTAAAGGAAGCCATTGTTAAAAAAGAAAAAGCACATGAAGCAATAGCTCAAAAGAAAGATATAGCTCACGAAGCTAGAGAAATGGGCGAGCAAGCCATTGTTAAAAAGAAAAGAATAGCTCATGAAGCTAAAGAGAAATTGAAAGATGCGTATAAGAAAGCTAAAGAAACTGCTTCACAGTAAGCCCGTGAAGCTAAAGAGGTTATAGAAGATGAATATGAGAAAGCTAAAGAGTTTGCAACACCTACAGCTTAAAATATCAAAGAAACTGTACAAGAATATTTTGGTAAAGCTCAACAAGCAGCAAAATCTGCAAAAGATTTAGGCAAAACAATTGGAGTAGATGTAGCAAGAAATGTGTCTAAGCAAGTGGAGAAAGCAAAAGAAAAAACAGAGGAAGCTAAATACAGGGCAATTGGGTTCATGGGTTTGTCTGAGAGATTCAATTCTTTGATGGCAGTAATCCATTTGTGGGGTTTTTCTACGGCGTATGGAATATGTGCATGGGTCACATTCATTTCAAGCCAAATTTTGGCTAAGGCTTTGACAAGGCAACAGTTTGGAGTGGTGCAGAGCAAGATATATCATCTGTATTTTAGGGCCGTGGGTTATTGTATTTGAAGAGTAAGCTGTAGATGTCAACTGGTGCTGCATGCTATGATTACTGTTCACTATCGCAGGAAAACAGAGCATGGAGATTTCTGAAAGTTTGACAACGCATGAGCTAGATTAAGTTATTTAGTTTGTTAGACAGTTGTAACAAACTTAGTTAGAGCACGTGAATTTAGTTTTAATTGTTTTTGTATATAAACAGTAGAATCCTTAGCTTCTAGATGATATTGTATTGATTTTTACAGAGTAATTCATTTTTGTAATATTCATATCTCAATGCTCAGTTCAATCTTCTATAATTCACAAACTCTTTGCTTTCTTCAGTATTGGGGTGACTTTGTTGGGACATTTGATTGGGCACAATAAGAAGTTGTTTAGGAGCAAAACAGAGATATTTCAAATTTATAATCTTCTTGCATCGATTTTGGTGGTTTTGATTAATGTCCTATATTTGGAGCCTTTAGCTATTAAGGTATTTATCTTTTGCTAATTCACGTTGTTTAATTATAATAAATTAAGTCAGCATTTTGTTTCTAATTAATTTCATTTAATTTAGTTTCATAATTTTAATTATATATAGTTTCTAATCCACAGGTGATGATTGAGAAACTAAAGTTTGAAAAGGAAGAATGAAGAGGAAGATAAAGCCTAGCTGCTGAATCAAGCAGGGCAGAAGAGCCACCAGTCACTGACGTTCCAGCAACCGGTACCACCACCAGCAGTGGAGTTGAAGGTCCAAGAACAGCCCCAGAGAATCCAGAACAAAGGGAAATGAATTCAAGACTGGATAGAATGAATAAGAGGCTTAATACAGAAGACTTATCAGTGAAAGACGTTGATAATCTCTTTCTTGTATTTGAACTCTGTTAAGAAGACGTTGCAATTTGTTAAGAAGTCACGTGGAACAATGCCAGCTAGGATTCTTCTCACCGTTAGATCATAACAAGAAAATCAATGCCTCACCGTTGATCAAAAACAGTTATCATTGCAACAAATATATAAGCAAAACAGAAGAACAGAGAAAATGTGTGTTTTCATGTTGTATTTTCTTTACCATCTTCTTCTGGAAGTATCTTGTAATTCTCCATAGCATATGTTTCTTAAGGAACTTCAGTTTCTTCTTCCTATACAATAATTGATGATTAATTCAATCACAATTCATTTCCTTCGTAATCTGTTGATGTTAGATTTTTCTTATGGTATCAGAGCCAGATATTCTGAATCCGTGATTTCCAGCTAAGTAATTGATTGCTATTGTTCAGCTCTGTTGATTGTAGCGATAATTTTTGATATTTGATATTTTCTTTCTCATTCTTTGATAATTCCTTGATTTGATCCTGTTTTCTTCTTTCAATTGTTGTTTTTCTTGATTCATTTTTTTTTCTGTTCAAACCTCAGAAATCTATTGCTTCCTTTAATCTTTGAAACCCTAGAATATGGCAGATCTTATCAATAATACTTCAGATCACTTAACCAATCCTTTAAATCCATTGTATTTGCATCCTAATGAGTCTACTTCTTCTATACTTGTTTCTGTGCCTTTGACTGAGTTCAACTATCATTCATGGGCTAGAGCCATGAAGGTTGCTCTAGCAGCCAAGAATAAACTAGGATTTATCACAGGGACTGTGCGTATGCCAGAAGAAACAGATCCATTGTACAATACTTGGAGTAGGTGTAATAATATGGTGACATCTTGGATCACAAAATCTGTATCTCCATCCATTGCACAAAGCATACTGTGGATAGATAATGCAACAGATGTGTGGAGAGACTTGCAAGACAGGTTTTCTCAGGGAGATAACTTTAGAATAGCAGATCTCTTGGATGACATTGCAGCATTCAAACAAGGAGATCTTTCTGTTACTGAGTTTTATACTCAGCAAAAGATACTGTGGGATGAGTTAGCAGTACTGAGACCAATAAAGGTCTGTACATGTAGAATTGTATGTGACTGTGGTGCTGCAAGGCAATGTAAGGAAGACAGGGAGAAGGATCAAGTCATTAGGTTTATCAGAGGCCTAAGTGACAAATTTGAAACAGTAAAGAGTAATGTTCTTATGCAAGATCCTTTGCCTCCTTTAAATAGAGTTTTCTCTATGGTAATGCAACAAGAGAGACAGCATCATTATGCATCTCACTCAGAGGCCAAAGCTTTGGCTAGCAGGAGTTATAGACCTAATTTTGTACCTAGAAGCTATTCACAGCAAATGCTCAGAGGTCAAAGGTTTCCTCAACAATCTCAGTTTTATTCTCATCAATCTGTTGGTACTCAGCAGTCAGGAGGATTAAGAAAATGTACTTATTGCAATGGCACAAATCATACAATAGACACTTGCTACAAGAGAATTGGGTATCCACCTGGTTTTAAACCAAGGTTTAATGTCAATAATAGACCAAATGTGGCAGTTAATGCTATTTATGGAGAGATATCTGATACTGCTTCTTACTATAGTCCTGGTGTTCCTGATCTTTATGATGTCTATCCTAATGTTCACCAAGTGATGGAGTCTTATGATCCTATACAGGCACAATACAATATGAATGGTAGTGGTTTTGATGTTCCTTATAATACTATGCAGCAAGGTCAGTATGTATTACCTGTAGCTGCTGCAGATCCAAGCTTTTGTAATGCAGTTACTGTCACTCCCAGCTTGCAACAACAGATGCCTGAAGCAACAGTATCTCTTACAGTGGAACAATATCAGAAGATCATGAACTTGATAAATTCTACAGACTCAAAGGAAGCAATCAAGGAGCATTCAGTTAACAATGTCATAACAAAAGCAAATGAAACAATTAAGCATGGACAGAATTCAGGTATGCCCCAAACACTTTCAAATTCCATTTGGATTCTGGACAGTGGTGCTACTGATCATATATGTAAGTCCATACAATTGTTCACTGATTATAAGAAGATTGATCCAATAAGAGTGAAGTTGCCAAATGGAGAATATTTGATAGCATATTATTCTGGTACAGTTGTTTTCTCACAGCAGTTATATCTAAAGGATGTGTTATATATACCCGGATTTGCTTTCAATCTCATTTCAGTTACCAGTCTCATTACTCAACTTAATTGTTCATTATTTCTTTATGGTGAATTATGCCTAATCCAGGATGTAAAAACCTGGATAATGATTGGTATAGCTAAAGTGACACATGGATTGTACAGACTGATGCAGAATGCAGATCCAGTTGAAGTCATAGATAGCCATTGTAATAAAGCAGTTCTAGCTGCAAGTTCTATGATTCTAAAACAAAGCAATAATGATGTATGGCATTTTAGATTAGGACATCTGCCTAGTACTAGACTGTCTGTTATGTGTAAACAACATCCTGAAATTCAAGTTAATAATAATGTTCTACCTTGTGATGTTTGCCACCTTGCCAAACAAAAAAGACTGAGTTTCAATGATAGTTTAACTAAATCTAAATTTCCTTTTGATCTCTTGCATATGGATATCTAGGGACCAGTTAATGTCTCAACTTATAATGGTCACAAATACTTCTTAACTGTAGTTGATGAACATACAAGGTATCTTTGGGTATTTTTGTTAAAAGAGAAAAGTGAGGTTAGACATATGATAAGACAGTTTGTGGCAATGGTTAAGACTCAATTTGGCAAAGATGTCAAGGTTATCAGATCTGATAATGGTGCAGAGTTCATGATGAGAGAGTATTTTGCAGAAAAAGGAATCATGCATCAAACAACATGTCCAGAGACACCAGAACAGAATGCAGTGGCTGAAAGGAAACATCAACATATATTAAATGTAGCTGTTATATCAGGCTCACTTACCTAAAAGTTTTTGGGGCTTTGCTGTTCTTCATGCCACTTTCATCATCAACAGAATTCCTACCCCTTTGCTGCAAGAAAATTCACCTTATCAAAAATTGTATGAGCAATTACCAGATCTATCAAATCTCAAAGTTTTTGGAAGTCTATGCTATGCAAGTACTTTGAAAGCTGCCAGAACTAAACTTGATCCAAGGGCTCAAAAATGCATTTTCCTGGGTTACAAAGAAGGAACAAAAGGTTTTATGATGATGAACTTACACACCAGAGCTTTAGTTGTGTCCAGACATGTATTGTTTTATGAAGAAATCTTTCCTTACGAAGATAAACAATTCACTCCATCCTTGCCTCAAGTTGATGATGTTTCTATAGATGATGATCTATGGCAATCTGCAGTACAACCAAATATTCCAGCCACTGATGAGTCTTTACAGCATTCATTACAGTCCACAGATGTTGTTGATGATTCATTTGTTCCCAGCACTAGGCATTCAACAAGAGTTAGAAAGGCACCCCAATATCTGCAAGATTATCATTGCAACTTAGTCAAGATTGACTCTGCTGCACAAAACAAGTCTTCAACATTTCATTCTATTGCAGATTGTCTTACTTATGAACAGCTATCAGATGCACATAAAAATTATGTTCTAGCTGCTACTACTATTCAAGAACCAAAAACTTACTCACAAGCAGTTAAACACCTTGTGTGGAAAGAAGCTATGGATAAAGAATTAGAGGCACTGAAACTTAACAATACCTGGAGCATAGTTCCTTTGCCACCTGGGAAGACTTCCATAGGATGTAAATGGGTCTTTAAGACCAAGCTCAAGGTAGATGGCACAATTGAGAGGCATAAAGCCCGTTTAGTAGCAAAAGGGTACACTCAAGTTGAAGGCCAAGACTATTTTGACACCTTCTCACCTGTTGCAAAAGTAACTACAATCAGACTATTGTTGGCAATGGCAGCAATAAAAGGATGGATACTTGAACAATTAGATGTGAACAATGCTTTCCTTCATGGAGACTTACCTGAAGAAGTGTATATGGATCCTCCTCAAGGTCTTGATGTTCTTCCTGGGTCAGTATGCAAGTTACAGAAAAGTTTGTATGGATTAAAACAAGCTAGCAGACAATGGTTCCAGAAACTTACAACTTTTTTTATTGCTCTTGGCTATAATCAGTCCTTATCTGATTATTCTTTGTTTATCAAGACAGAAGGATCCTCATTTACTGCTCTCTTGATCTATGTCGATGATGTTATCCTTACTGGTAACAATATTACTGAGATTGTCACAGTCAAAAAGGCCCTTGATGATAAATTTAAAATCAAGGATTTGGGGAAGCTCAAATTTTTTTTAGGGCTTGAAATTGCACGATCCTCTGCTGGACTACACATTTGTCAAAGAAAGTATACTTTGGAGTTATTAACAGATAATGGACTATTAGGAGCTAAGCCTGCAATAACTCTAATGGATTACAACACAAAGCTTACCAAAGATGATGGTGAACCACTGCAGGATATCTCTTCTTATAGGAAGCTTGTAGGTCAGTTGTTGTATCTCACAACTACTAGACCAGATATAACATATGCTGTCAATACCTTGAGTCAATTTCTTGCTACTCCTACTACTGTGCATCAGCAGGCATTATTCAGAATACTACGTTATCTCAAGAATAGTCCTGGAACAGGCCTATTTTACTCATCTCATTCTGAACCAACATTGACAGCATTTAGTGATTCTGATTGGGCAGGATGCCCAGACTCAAGAAGATCAATAACAGGGTATGCTTTATACCTTGGAGATTCATTAATTAGCTGGCGATCCAAGAAGCAACCAACTGTTTCTCGTTCTTCCTCTGAAGCAGAATATAGAGCTTTGGCAGTCACAGCTTGTGAAATTCAATGGATCAGCTATTTGTTGACTGATTTGGGATTCCCTCTTACAAAACCTGTAAGTCTATACTGTGATAATCAATCGGCTATTTACTTATCTGCCAATCCTACCTTTCACGAATGATCAAAGCATGTTGAAATAGACTGCCACTTTATTCGGGAGAAAATTAACTATGGATTGGTTCATCTCATGCCAATCACGACTGAAATGCAACTTGCTGATTTGTATACCAAATCACTATCTTCTGCTCGCTTCAAGTTTTTATTATCCAAACTTGGCCTTTGTGATATCCATGGCCCAATTTGAGGGGGGCTAATACAGAAGACTGATCAGTGAAAGACGTTGATAATCTCTTTCTTGTATTTGAACTCTGTTAAGAAGACGTTGCAATTTGTTAAGAAGTCACGTGGAACAATGCCAGCTAGGATTCTTCTCACCATTAGATCATAACAAGAAAATCAATACCTCACCGTTGATCAAAAACAGTTATCATTGCAACAAATATATAAGCAAAACAAAAGAACAGAGAAAATGTGTGTTTTCAGATTGTATTTTCTTTATCATCTTCTTCTGGAAGTATCTTGTAATTCTCCATAGCATATGTTTCTTAAGGAACTTCAGTTTCTTCTTCCTATACAATAATTGATGATTAATTCAAGTACAATTCATTTCCTTCATAATCTGTTGATGTTAGATTTTTCTTAAGGCTGAAAAGGCTAAATTCTTATTCATCATTCCTTAACATACTGACCTTGATGGCTCTCACATCGCATTTGGCATACTGAAGCCAGGGCTCCATGGAAAATGCAAAGGCAAAACTACACCGTTTTTGCCTTTATATATATATTTTTTTAATATTAAAGTTGATCTTTCACGTACGTCAGATACTATATGGATAATAATTTAGTATTGACGGCACATAAATAAATCAATTAAGCAAAGTCATGTGCTTTAAATGGCTGATGATAGATTTATTATAATTCGCATAGTTAATATATCATATTGTTATAAAGCTTAAATTTAGAAAGAATTGAAAAATTGAATAAAATAAAAGTTTTATTTAATGAGGATATATTAAGAAAAAATTAATTTTTAATTAAATTAATTATATTTTATTAATATGTGTTCAAATAACTATTAGAATATAAAAATTAAATAAAGGGAGTAATAATTATTTTCATCACCTCATGGATGAACTTTCAAACCTTGGGCTTAAGACAGTAAAATTTTGTTATTCTTCAGCCTACTATTAACTCATAAAATTTTCATTTTCTAGGGCATATATATATATAATACATATATGCACTAAAATAAAAATCTGAAGTGTACCTTGAAAAACAATAATCGAGATTAATTTAAGGTCACATCTAGATAACCAAGAGACTAAGACAGGCACGATCAAATATTATATACAGTATAATTGAAAATGATGGCTTTAGTTTTATCAATCTCTCAATTAAACAATGGTTTGATTTTTTTTATAATAATATGTATTTCTAAATTTTATGGGTGAGAAATAATTATTTTCATATTAAATTGACTTATTAAAAAATAAAATACTATCAGTAAATAATATTTTATTCACAATAATTTAATTTATAATTTTTTATTTAAATAATAAAAATATTAAATCACTCACCTCAATTATTTATTAATAAATTATAATTTGAATTGACAAGACATTAAACTTTTTAAATTTTTCAGGTAAAGAGAATAGTATATATTCTTTTTCATGGATAATCCTCCTTACCCAAAAATTTAGGCTAATAATTATATATATTTAAGGATAACAACCGTTTGATTTGATATATACATGAACTCTTAACTTTTATTTGATAGACTAACATTAATTAAAAATATAACTTAATAATCAAGAAAACGAATTAAATCTCACAAGAAGTAGAGCTTCTTTTACCCTTTTTTTTTTATAATAAATAGCTTATAGTAGCTAAAGGTGCATGTGATAGTTGGGAAATACTTTTTTCATTTTATTTCAAGTGTCGTATAAAATTTTTTTTATATTTCACTTTAAAATAGCCTTTTAAAATTTTAAGAGATCATTAATTAAAATATTTTAATATTATCTCAGAAAGAGTATTTAAATAAATTATAATAAAATTTTTATAAAATTTATAATAACTAATTATTTTCTTGATCTTTACTCATTATTCTTATCCGACAATTGAAATAAAATGGAATTGCCATAAAAAACAAGGCTTAATTCAGTATGCACATGCACACCTCCTACAATTATTATTATGCATATACCATCCTTTATATCACTCCAACTACTGTATCTTCCTTATTATATTTTTGGTTTAGTAACAACTATAAGCTCTATGCAGTTAATAAATAATTATAAAATATTTTTGATAGTGGTTGAAATTAAGTTTTATTTGTAAAGTGATGAATAAGATTTATATATATATATACATTATCATAAACTTTAATTACATGTAAATTAATAGTTTAACACTACATATATTTATTTGTTTGTTTTTATTATTTTCGTAATCATTTTAAAGTTTAATAGTATTCTTTAGCAAAAATTAACTTTTGAATTTAAAAGTTATATATTTTAGCTTTTCATTCAAAATATAATTTTTATTATAATTTCAAAAGTTAACACTTGAAAATGTAATTGCTGCCTTATAATTAAACACTTAAAAACTTTTGTATATCAACGTTTAGATTGATTTCCCAGTCCAAATAAACCATGCATAAATTCATAATTAACATCTATAAATAACATAGTTGCTTTTTTACCTTTTAAACTAATTAATTATTATAAAATATTCTTATTAAATAAAAAAAAAATAGACAAGTCTATATTTATGCTCCTTGTAAAATTTTTTAAATTCATTTAAAGTTTAAAAACAAATAATCCATATAAAAATATTTAAGCTCAAAACTTGGATCCATAATCTAAGAATGAAAGCAAATTGATCTTTAGTTAACATTTATACAAAACTTATAAAAAAATTGGAAAAAAGGAGGAGTTTAAATCCTTTTATTATGGCATAAAGATAGAAAGAGAACAAAATTTGATTAAAAAAAGGGAAGATCTTTAAAGAGAAACAAAGAAACATATTAGAAAAATGATGGTGTGTGTTATGAAAGCTAACATTGCCATTTGAACAACTCTCATTTATGATTATCATTTCTCAACTTCCATCTCCCCTTTCTTCAAGACCCCATTACTCTACTCAAGTAACTTTCAATTTCCGTTATAAAGGCTTAAAAAAAGTCAGATCGACACTCCCAAGCCACAAAATCCATTTGGTTATAGCAAATTTATTAAAATGGATTTTTACTCCAAAATAGCCTTGGTTTTGGCCTTAGCAGCTACATTTCTGAAATCTAGTTATGCACAAGATACTGTTGTTCCTGCTATAATGACATTTGGTGATTCAGTAGTGGATGTTGGCAACAATAACTATCTCCCAACAACTTTCAAAGCTAATTACCCTCCTTACGGTAGAGACTTTGTCAATCACAAACCTACTGGGAGATTCTGCAACGGCAAATTAGCCACTGATATAACTGGTAAGTACATATCATATAACTGAAACTGGCTAGTCCTTTTCTTTCTTTTGTTGTTAAAATAAAAATTACTAGTTAATGAATAACTTATTTTTGCAGCTGAAACTCTGGGGTTTAAGACTTTTCCACCAGCATATCTTAGCCCAGATGCATCAGGGAAAAACCTTCTTATTGGAGCTAATTTTGCTTCAGCTGCATGTGGTTATGATGAAAAAGCTGCTACACTAAAAGTAAGGAAATTTAAAATTCATCTAATTAAAATAATATTTAACAGTTCAATATGAAGTCTAATATATATATTTTTAACAATTCATATTCATAATTTGGTTTGCAGCATGCTATTTCATTGCCTCAACAGTTACAGTACTTCAGGGAATACAAGGGTAAGCTAGCAATAGTGGCTGGTTCTAACAAGTCAGTTTCAATTGTCAAGGGTGCTTTATACTTACTGGGTGCAGGAAGTGGTGATTTCCTCCTGAATTACTACGTTAATCCTTCGATAAACAAAATCTATACTCCCGATCAGTATGGTTCATATCTTGTGGGTTCATTTACAAGCTTTGTCAAGGTATGTAACTTGCCAATTAATGTGAAATTTAGTAGCAATTAACTAGTGATAATAATGGAACAGATTTATTTGAGAAAGATCTGCAATTTTTTAACTGAGAAAACTCTGTTTGATCATAAACAGGAATTGTATGGTTTGGGGGCTAGAAGACTTGGGGTAATCTCACTCCCACCATTGGGTTGCCTTCCTCTAGCCCGCACCATATTTGGATTTCATGGAAGGGGATGTGTCTCCAGAATCAACACTGATGCCCAACAATTTAACAAGAAGATTTATTCTGCAGCTGCAAATCTCCAAAAACAACTTCCTGATCTAAGGATTGTTGTCTTTGACATCTTCAAGCCACTATATGATCTTGTCAAATCTCCTTCAAAATATGGTAACAATAATAATTAAATCAGAATGCAATTTCCCTTTTTAAGTCTTGAACTAAACATTCTGATGAGTAACTGTTTCCTATTATATTTGGCAGGGTTTGTGGAAGCTACAAGAGGTTGCTGTGGGACAGGGACAGGGACATTAGAGACATCAATTTTGTGCAATCCAAAGTCTCCAGGCACTTGCTCCAATGCAACCCAGTATGTATTTTTTGACAATGTCCATCCATCTCAGGCTGCTAATCAAGTTCTTGCAGATGCACTGATTGTTCAGGGTTTCGCCCTTATTTGATCAGCATTTCAATTCTATTCTTATTTATATAACTTCTTTATAATTTGTGCGTAACATATTACATTTCCACTATCTTCATAATCAAAAAATGTTGCCAAAACTGTTTTGATTTTATTTTCATGATAATATAACAAGTGAAACTTATTCTCTATTATAAGAAGTTTTATTGCAAATTTTTAATCCTTGCCCGCCAGTATTTGTGCAACCACAATTAAACAACAACTACAACTAAGCCTTAGTCCCAAACAAGTTGGGGTCGGCTGTATGGATCCTCAACAAAATAAGCTCAAAAGACACCAAAAAAGATACTCCAGCCTTAGGCCCCTTCCAAGACACGAATTTTACGTCTCCATTCAAGTCTGACATTAATCAAATCCGCATCAAGATCTAAGGCACGTAAGTCTCTTGCTATCACCTCCTTCCACATAGTTCTAGGTCTTCCTCGACCTCTAGCCCCCTCAATCAACAAATTCTCACATAGTGATCCAATGGCAATTTTTATTTTTTAATTTATCTCGGGATAAATTTAATTTCTATTAAAAATAAAATATGATACACCGAGATATAAGTAAATATATATTCCCTTAAGTTATGGATCTTGGATTTATTTCCCTACGTATTAAAAGTCAAAAAATAAAAATAAAAATAAATGTTGTTGTAGTCGTAGATTTTATTTCTCATTAAAATGCAAATTCAGACATAGATTCAGGTGCATTTGGATTGCATTTAGCTTGTTAAAAGCTCGTGAAGTCGTACTGTTAAGAGTTAGTTGTAACCATCAATGAGCAAAGGCATCGACAAAAGCCTAAACATATGTAATCTCAATGCTCATACAAGCAAATAACAAAGTTGTTGGTGATAGCACACCAAAATTGAAAAATAAAAATGAAAAAAAAAGAAAGTAAAAAATGCAAGGTGCCTAACAAGGAAGAAATTGTCAAAAATGTGAGGTGAAAATGGGAGGTGCCTAATTTAGCCTAATTTTTACCTAATTTAGTTTGACAATTTATTTGCATTTGAAGCCTATAAATAGGCTCATTCTCTCCATTTATAGATACACCAAGCAAACACAAAATATAGCTTAAGGAGAGCTATAGGTTAAACACCGAGTAGTTTATATTAGGAATTAGAGAATCAATCTCTTGGAGTATAAATATTTGGGGGTTATTTTGTGGGTGTCGGTTAGAAAAATATTTTGTAATTTGTAGTTATAACAATTTGCCGCATAGTGAATATTTTTCTTGGTTGTCGTTAGACAACGACCGTGGTTTTTCCCCATTCGGGAGTTTTCCACGTTAAATCATTGTGTTTTATTCTCTTTAATTTCACAGTCATTATTTTATTTTCTCATTTGATCCTGCTTGAAGACAGTCCGAAGGGCGGAAAAATAAGCGATTTTTCCAACAAAAGTTACAACATTCATCTGTCTACTATTCCCTCTACTTTCCTTATTTTTCCCTTCCTTCCTCTCTATTTTCTCACCCTCCAAACACTTGAGGTCCGTACTAATCTCGGATCCTAGCATATGTTTGTCAAAAGAATCATACTTCAAAATTTATTTTTAAAAATAACTAATTAAAATGTAATATATGTATTAGCTCTCCACAGAACAATCATAAGATAAAGCGAGAGGGAAAAAATGATGACAAGATCTGTTAGAAAAGTGAACGTTTCTTTCGAAAAGACCAACTAGTGAAGATAGTACTGAAAATACAAAAGACCAACTTTTAACAGCCACTGTGATTCTGTGAATATAGTACAGAAAATGTTAGAAACTGGAAATGCAATCCACTCTAGTAGTTCAAACAGTGAGCAGACTTGAGCAAGGCTGCAGTAATATCTGCTGTCTTTAAAGCATCTTCATCCTTTAGCAATTGAGCTGCACTATGAACATGTAAAGCCAAGGAAGTTGGGGAATTCAGTAGATTGATTGTGTCAGAGTTGTTCATCTCCAACAGCGTCCCAGTTATCTTTTATGATAATCTGTCAGGAATTTGTTAGGATTTGTTCTCTCAGTATTAAAATGAAAAAATAATCACAACAATCCAACTGCTCAGAAAATTGCAGCATCAAATGCAGTTTAATTGACAAGTCAGTTTCTCAACAAATGAAAAAACAAAAAAAAGAGGTTAAAAAGCTAAGTAATAGAGACGATTACTTTTTTTTTTTCAAAATGGAAATTAGAACATACACGTCTTGAATGGCCAGACTGGGCTGTGGGATTCTGGGTATTTTGGTCCATTCTTCCCACTGGAATCTGTTGTTTTATTCGGGCATAAGAATAACAAGTGAAATAGCCAGAGGTCTGTTGATGAAAATCAAATTGCATAAATGAAAATATTTACAAATGAGCGAAAGTGTTGCCGGTAATTTTGTCCTGCCAAAGGATACTGTACTCCCATATTTGCACCAAAATTTGGATACGACATTGAATGGTGCAGGAAACTGATTGGTGGATGGTAATAAGGAAAATTGAAATTAAATGGGCTGATTGGAAGTGTAATAACATTGCTGTTATGAAGATAAAATGACTGAAATTGGCACTGTCCAAAATACTTCTCCAGCTCCAGATTTCTTTTACACTTAGCTATTGCCACACAGAGAGGCTTTCCTTCAAACATGGTTCCTAGGGTTATTATCGTAATAATAGTAATGTCATATCAGGCAAAAGGAAACAGAATACAGAAGCAATCTGAAAAGATAAGACAAGAATGAGCTTACCATTCAGACTGTTCAGAGTGCTCTTTGCTTCTTCAGGACTTGAGAATGAAACAAAGCCACTACTAACCCCACTATAATGACGCAACACTTTTGCTGAAACTATCTTCCCATAGGCACTGAAACGTTCTTGCAATTTTGTGTTATTAACCTTTTCATCAAGATTCTTCACAAAGAGATTTGAAGTTCTCAACTTCTCAATATTGTTACTGATGATGTCCATGTAACTATGTTGCAATATCTTTATTCTCTCAGCTTTCTTTTGGGCCTTTCCAACAAACAAAGTCCTGAAACCTGATCACAGATCAATTTTATTTGTTAGAGAAGCTGATCCTTGAATAACTTGCAAAGCATTGACAAGAAAGTGAGAGAAAAAAGTGAAAAATTGTACCCAGTAGAGAGCCATTCAAAGCATCAACAGCTTTTTGCGTATCTTCTGCTGACACAAAGTTGACAAATCCAAAACCTCTTGACTTCCCATCATCATATTTCATGATGACAGCATTAGAAACCTTCCCAAATGCAGAAAACATATTTTTAAGGGTAACATATTTTTAAGGGTATCCTCTGTAATATTCTCGGCCAGATTTTTAACATAAAGATTTGTATACTTTGATTCTGCACAAGGTGTGGCTGTTGTCTTTTCACTTCTCTTGACAAATTTGGATACATACCTAAGAAGAACAATCTTAGATGGATAAGTCAGCTATTACAAATCAATAAATGCAGTAAATGACAAAGCAAGTATAGCAGATATTCAACAAGCCATGAAATTCCATTGCAAGAAATAATAACAATCAAAAAACAATTAAGTAGGGCATGCAAGTTCCACAAACTGATATGATACTTGTACATGTATAATAACATCCATATCTCTTCACCTCTCATTTGGGGATTTAAATTTCAGGGAGTATACGAAATTACATTCTGCTTCATATAATCATCATATGACTACAAGTACTATGCCCCATAGGTTTCGCAAATATTTGATCTCATTCAGGCAACTTCAGTTCTAGAAACTGCAGCAAGTAAAAAGATCACTTTCAAATGATCACAACTTTTATCATAAAAAAAAAAGGAAAAATTAAAGCACCTCGCAAAACAGAAGAAACATTATGCAGTTTTAAGCAACTTGCCAGTTTTTTTTTTGTTTCCATTCCCCTCTGATCTCTAAACATTAGTATGTCAATAAACAAGATAATATGGCATCTAGTAGTAAAAAAATTTGCTTTGCATGGAGCACTTGAATAAATGGCAACTATGGTAATTAAAGAAATGCAAACAGGACTCACAGTTTCTTTCCTTCAAGCATAGTGTCATGAAGAGCAGTTTGAGCAGCCAAGGCAGAATCCTGCGAATCAAACTAGACAAACCCAAAACCCTTACTCTTGCCATGTTCTTCAACCACCTTGCAAGACAGTATTGTTCCAAACATGCAGAAAATCCTCTCCAAGCAAGCACCGTCAACTGAAGGGGCTAGATTCTTCACAAAAAGATTGCCAAAGCTACTCTTTCTGGCATAGGGGTACCTCTGAGACCACATTAACCTTATGGGTTTTCCTTTCAAGTATGCATGATTTAGAATAGACAGAGCTTTACTCGCTGAAGGAAAAGGAAAATAAATGAAATGCCATTAGAACCGATATACATCCAATACATAGCCCAGAAAAAAATGAAAACAGAACTCATTATTATGGGGAATATCTTCAAAGAAAATGAAAAGTTCTGCAAACAAAGATTAGTGTTGTTGGCTCATTCAACCCATGAAAATAATGGGTTTAGTGAGTTTTAATATTTGACTATATGAAATAAGAAAAAAAATATTTACCACATTTTTTTATTGTTGTAGCCATAATTTGAATAGTAAAAGTTAGACACAAATTTGGATGTTCACACATATTTGAAGTCTTTTTCTATTCACTTCAAAATATATAAGAGAGAAGAAATAAGAGAGGAAAAAATATTTCAAGTAGTTTATGAGATAAATATTAGAGAATTATACTCTAGTTTCTTGGTGTGATCATCCAAAGAGTGAAAATTTTGCTAGAGATGTATTTAGATATTTTCTTCAATATTGATGATCTCAAGTAGTCAAGTGTGGATTACTTGAGAAGTTGTTGTACTTGATTTTTTTGAATTAGTGAATTTTATTTCGGAGTTTGTCCCATGATTTTTTTTTATATTGGAGGGTTTTCCACATTAAATTTTGTATCTCTTATTCTTGTGGTTATTCTTTACTTCTTACTATTGTGCATTGATTTACACAAGTAATTATTAATTAAAAATTTCAACAAGTGGTATCAGAGCTTGGTTCTTTAGGTGTAGAATTAATTGTCTAAATTAGAATGGAGAAATTCACAGACACCATGATTAAATTGTCAACTTCAAATTATTTAATTTGGAAGTCGAAGATGGAGGATCTTCTCTATTGTAAGGACATGTATCCTATAAAATTAGGATCTAATAAGTCAAGTGAAAAATCATATGATAATTGGGAGAAGATGTACAGAAAAACTGTCGGTACTATTCGACAGTGGGTAGATAATAATGTCTACCATCATATAAGTAAAGAAGTTGATGCGCAGAAATTATGAAAAGATTTAAAAACTATGTATGAGAAGAAAAATGCTCAAAATAAAGCTTTTTCCATTAGAAAGCTTGTGAATTTGAAGCTAAGAGATGACCGATCAATTGCAAAACACTTGAGTGAGTTTCAAGAATTAGTAAATCAGTTGAGCATCATGAAGATAGCCCTATATGATGAATTGCAGACATTATTGCTCTTGCGTTCCTTGCCAGATAATTGGGAGACCTTGGTGATGTCTCTTAGTAACTCTGTCTCAAGCGGTGTTCTATCTTTATCATCGATAAAGGACAGTATTTACAATGAGGAGGCTAAAAGAAACGATACGGGCATTGATACTTCACAGGCTCTTATTAAAACCTCAAAGAGCAAAGGTGGAAGTAAAAGCAAAGGTCCTAAAGGGCGTTATAAATCCAGAGGAAAGTCACAATCAAAAGTAAAATTCAGTTGTTATTACTGCGGCAAGGAGGGACATATGAAAAGAAACTGCAAAGTTTGAAAAAGAGATCAAGATGATGAGAAAAATCAAAAGAAGGCGGATGATCAAAATGTCACTGCAACCGTTGCTGATGATAATGAATAGATGGTTGTACTCTCCATTGTTGAGGAGCATGCCAAGATTACTAATACTGATATGGAGTACGTTATTGATTCAGCAGCATCATACCATGCTACACCAAGGAGAGATATCTTTACTATATACAAAGCAGGTAATTTTAGCAGAGTAAAGATGGATAATACCAACTACGTAGATATAGTGAGTATTGGTGATGTCTGTGTTCAGACAAATATTGGTTACATGTTGACTTTAAAGAATGTGCGACATGTACTAGATTTACGCTTGAATTTAATTTCTACTTATGTCCTGGATCTAGATGGTTATTATAACATCTTTGATGACAAAAAGTGAAAACTCATCAAAGGCTCAATTGTGGTTGCTAAAGGTAGATTGTGTTATACACTCTACAAAACTCAAGTGAAGACAATCAAAGGTGTGCTGAATGCAATTGAAGATGATATTTCGCCAGACTTGTGGCACAAAAGGCTAGCTCATACGAGTGAGAAAGGGTTGCAAATTTTGGTAAAGAAGTCTCTCATTCCCTTTGCCAAAGGTATGAGCCTAAACCCTTGTGATGATTGTTTGTATGGCAAATAACATAGAGTCTCCTTTAGTAGTTCATCTGAAAGAAAAAATAATATACTTGAATTAGTTTACTCTGATGTATATGGTCCTACTGATGTGAAAACTTTAGGAGGTAGGAGATATTTTGTTACTTTTATTGATAATGTTTCACGAAAGGTTTGGGTGTGTGTTCTGAAATCAAAAGACCAGGTTTTTCAGCACTTTAATCATTTTCATGCAATGGTGGAAAGAGAGAAGGGAACATCCTTGAAGTATTTTCGCAGTGACAATGGAGGTGAATACACTTCAAAGGAGTTTGCAAATTACTACTTAGAGTATAGAATCAAATATAAGAAGACAGTTTCTAGTACTTCACAACATAATAGTGTAACTAAAAGGACAAGCAGAACTATCTTGGAGAAAGTCAGATCCATGATAAAAATGGCTAAACTCCCTAAGCCATTTTGGGGTGAAGCACTCTACACCTCCTGCTACTTAATGAATCACTCTCCATCAGCTCTTTTAAATTTTGATGTACCTGAGAGAGAGTATGATTTGAAAAAGATGTTGCTTACTCTCACTTGAAGATGTTTAGATGCAAAACTTTTGTCCATGTACCTAAGGAGCAGAGACAGAAACTTGATGATAGAGTTGTTCCATGCATTTTTTTAGGTTGTGGAGATGTAGAGTTTAGATACAATTATGGGATCCAATGAAGAAAGAAGTTATCAGGTCCAGAAATGTAATTTTCCATGAACACAAGACCTTGTTGGACTCTGATCCATCAGAGAAAATTATAAGTGGTGATAATATTCCTCTTCCTGTATTAATTTCTCCTTCAATTAGAAATACCACAGATGAAGGAGAGTTGTTTGAAGAACATGTGATTGATGACATGTCAGTACCAATTGATGTTAATGATGATATCGAACAGGGGGGGCAACCCCTTCCTCCTCAGACTGCAGAAGAATCTCATGTCAGAAAGTCAACTAGAGCACATGATCTATCTATCAAATATTTCAGTTCTGAGTATATAATAGTTACTGAAGAGGGAGAGCCAGAAAACTTTCAGGAAGTTTAGAATCATAAAGAGAAGACTCAGTGGATGAAAGCAATGCAGGAGGAGATGAGTTCTTTGAAAAAAGAACAATATTTATGAGATTGTTGAACTTTCAAAAGGTAGAAAAGCCTTGAAGAATAAATGGGTGTACAAGCTTAAGATGGATGGAGAGAAGCTAGTAAAATAAAAAGCTTGTTTGGTAATAAAGGGCTTCAATCAGAAGAAAGAGGTTGATTCTGATGAGATATTTTCTCATGTTGTAAAGACGAGTTCCATTCGAGTGATTCTTGGTTTGACTGCTAGCTTAGATCTTGAGCTTAAACAGTTATATATGAAAACTGCATTCCTTCATGGTGATTTGGAAGAAGAAATCTACATGGAGCAACCAGAGGGATTTAAAGTAAGAAAGAAAGAACACATGGTTTGTAGATTGAAGAAGAGTTTGTATGGATTAAAACAGGCTCCGAGAGAATGGTATAAGAAATTTGACTCTTTCATGGTAAGTCATGGCTATACCAGAATAGAAATAGATCATTATGTGTACTTCAAGACATTTTCAAATAGTAAATTTGTCATTCTTTTGCTCTATATGGATGATATATTAATAGTAAGATAAGATGCTACAATAATTAGTGATTTGAAAAAGGAGTTATTTAGCTCCTTTGATATGAAGAATTTGGGACCAGCACGATAAACTTTAGGCATGCAGATTACTCATGACAGAAAAGCTAAGAAGTTATGGCTATCACAAGGGAAATATATTGAGCAGGTTCTAAGCAGATTTAATATGAAGAGTGTTAAGCCAGTTAACACACCTCTTGCTAATCACTTTACACTTAGCAAGAAATCTTGTCCTTCTACACAAAAGGAAAATGAAGAAATGACGGCTATTCATTACTCTTCTGAAAGTTTAATGTATGCTATGGTTCGCACTCGACCAAATATTGCTCATACTATTAGTTTGGTCAGCAAATTTTTTTCAAATCCTGGTAAAGATCATTGGGAGGCGGTCAACTAGATTCTCAGATATCTGAGAGGTACTTCTAAAATATTTTTATGCTTCGGAGGCTCAAAACCGACTCTAGAAGGATATACAGATGCGGATATGGTAGGTGACCTTGATGGCAGAAAGTCGACTTCAAGGTATGTATTTACTTTTGCAGGGGGAGTTATATCATAGCAGTCCAAATTACAAAAGTGTATTGATCTATCCATAACTGAGGCAGAATATATAGCTATAACTGAAGCAAGTAAAGAGATGTTTTGGTTAAAAAGTTTCTAAAAGAGTTGGGGTTGAAGCAAGGTGAGTATATGATAAATTGTGATAGTCAAAGTGCTCTAGATTTGAGCAAAAATGCTATATACCATGATCGGACGAAGCATATTGATGTGAGATACCACTGGATTCGTAAAGTGATGAATAATAAAGAGATATTTTTGAAAAAGATTCATACTGGTAAAAATTCAACTGACATGTTGACCAAAGTGGTGACTCGTGATAAGCATCAGTTCTGCACCAAGATGGTGGGACTGAATGGTAATTAAGAAACGAATATGTGAATATCTCCCCATGGATTGGAGAGGGAGATTGTTGGCTCATCAAACCCATAAAAATAATGGGTTTGGTAAGTTGCAATATTTGACTAGATGAAATAAGAAAAAAAATATTTATCACATTTTTTATTATTGTAGCCATAATTTGAATAGTAAAAGTTAGGTACAAATTAAAATATTCACACATATTTGAAGACCTATAAATAGCCTTCTTCTATTCACTTTAAAATATACAAAGAGAGAAGAAATAAGAGAGGAAAAAAGATTTTAAATAGTTTGTAAGATAAATATTAGAGAATTATTTTCTAATTTTTTGGTGTGATCATTCAAAGAGTGAAAATTTTACTAAAGATGTATTTAAATATTTCTCTAATATTGGTGATCTCAAGTAATCAAGTGTGGATTACTTGAGAAGTTGTTACTTGATTTCTTTGAATTAACAGATTTTATTTCGGAGCTTATTCCGTGGTGTTTTCTTTTATATTGAATGATTTTTTACGTTAAATCTTGTGTCTCTTATTCTTGTGGTTATTTTTTACTTATTATTATGCATTAATTTACATAATTAATTATTGACCAAAAATTCCAACAAGTGTAACTCATTTAATTAGGTCCAAGTTGACAATTTTTGAAGAGTGATTTTCAATCTTCCTGCCCTTTTACCAGCATTGGAGACTCGGTCAATCAAACATAACGAAGACAAAGAAATGTAAATGAAAAAATGAATTGCGGTACTAAACATCAAACAGAAAAATAACAGGCTTAGTTACAATCATTACAATTTAAAAACAACAGGGTGAATAAAACAGAGCAAACGCAACACATCGCCATATCTGAGGTGAAAAAGAGAGCCCGACTAAAATGAGGAAGAGAAGTCCAACCCTGCATCAACAAGATAATCCTAAAAGACTTCACCCAAAGAGAGAAGCGAAATCGTTTGCAAAACCAATTTCAACATGAAAGCTAAAAATACACATATCATAATCAAGTCAGATAAATAAAAGAAATGAACAAGAAAATTCAAGCATGTTCATATGCAGTGACCTGATTGCAGGAAAATTGTATACAAGTAATGAGATAGAGAGGGGAAAAAGCAAGAAAGGGCTGTTCATGCAGAGAGAAAAACAGAGACGATTATCACCTACTGCCCATTACCCAGAAACAAATCACAGAACCAAGAACTACAATTTATATTCATATAATATATATATATATATATGCGCCAGTGAGAAAACCTAACAAGTAACAACAGCCAATTCCAGATATAAAGCCTCACATCCACAGAGATAAATCGGTGAAAGGAAAATGAAAAGTATCCAAAACCCACCGACATAAACAAGGCCAATGGACCAGAGAAGAAAGAAAGGTTCTGAAGATAAAGTACTGCAGAGTCCATTGTATATTTATGTAGTTCAACCACAAAACCGTGGAATTGAAGAAGAATGCAGTAAGCTATACATCAGATACAAGGATTTTAGAGAGAGTGACAGAACTAATCTGTACTGAATTTCACACCATCAAAAAATCAGAAGAAAAACAGGGGAAAAAATAAAATCCACAACAAGCACATAAAGAGAAATTGCAGAGCTACAATAAGCTGCTCTTGTCTTGTTAGACTGTTACCAAAAAGAACAAAAAAAATAGACAATATGACTATGACAGAAACAAAGAACCATGAAAAGCACAGGATCCAATCACCCAACTACTCAAGAAAGCCTTTTTCTACAGAAACAGAGAGGGGACAAGAAAACCATTATAGATTGTACCGTCGTCATGAGAATAGAAGTTAACATAGCCATAACAGAGAGATTTCTCGTGTAAGAGCAACGGCAGAGGCGAACAGAGGAAACGGGAATCAGCCAAAGAAACGCAGATTTGAGGTCCATTTCAGTGAGTTCCGGGTCCAAATCACCCACATAAAGTGAAGTCCTCTGTCGGAGATCTCCCGGAGGCTGCAATGACGGTGTCACAGCCATTGTCTTTAGAAGAACAGAGAACAAGAGAGTTTATGTTTTTTGCAGAAACAGAGTGACAGAGAGATTGCGTGAGAGTGGAGGGAATTTTTGCTTGTTATAACGGTGAGCTCTTGTGCGTGTTCTTTTGCAGGTGTGAAAGCGTTAGACTGGAGACTACTTGCTACAAGTACGATAAACAAAAATACTCGCTTTAATATTCTGCGAAGTGTACCAAGATGGCTTTAAAGTTCTTTAGAACGATGTCGTTTAAGTAGAGAGAGAGCTATAGGGATTTAGCCAATAGTGTGAGAATTGTCCAGCGAGTAAACTCGTGAAGTGTAGAATGATTTGCACTAGCTGTATAAATAGTAGCACGTGAGCCGAGATATAATTGACAATGGGGCAGGGAATTACAGCTTCGCGCCAAAATTTACTCCGAATAAAATAAAAAAATTTTAATTTTTTTTTATGGGTATAAACGGAAAGAGTACTTTTTCACATCATGATGATTCTTATTTCTGTCTCTACGGCAATCCAAATATATTTATATAAAAAATATATTATATTATATATATATTATATTTATATATATTATACTATATTATATATGTTATATTTATATTTATTATATTATATTATATATTATACAAATTATATTAATTTATATAAATAAAAATACTATTTAATATTTAAACTCTAAAATTAAATAAATTAAAATTTTTTATATTGTTAATTATAAAATTAATAATTTATGTTATTATTTATAAAATTATTATAAATTAATAACTTTTTATATTATTATATTTTAATTAAAAATATAAAAAATAAAAATAAATTTTGCGCAAAAATTTTTACAGGACAAAGATCTCTGCATGGACAAAAATAGGACAAATTTGCCCCGTTTTTATAGTAAGACTGGGGCAAAAATTCCCGCTAAAGCGGAGACGAAAATAGGAATTGACCTCCCGCCCTGTTCCTTCTCATTGCGAACTCTAGGCCGAGAAAAGAGCTGGGAAATTGAAGGCAGTGAGCAGTCAAAAACGACAGGACGTTTGGACCAGATACCATTAATCTCGATCAAATCAGGATTAGAACTTTAAAAACCAACTTCTAGTACAGGCGCTCTGCTATTAATTTTTTGATTTTTTGGATTAGGCATAATATTTTAATCAATGTCAAATATTTAATATAGGCTAGTTTTGATTTTTTCGAATTCGAGATCCACTTAATTTTTTAAAAAATTTGAATTCAAAATTATTTAATTAAAAAATAATTAGAACCCAATAAAATTAGATATTCAAAATTAATTTAATATATCTATATTTAAGTCCTAAATCACATTTAACAAATTTAAAATCTACACATTAAATTCTTGATATAATAATAAGTTTGAAGAGCAAAATTTTTTATTTTGGATTTAAGAAAACAGTAAATCCAAATTGAATTTGATAAAGTTGAAAAGTTTCATAAAAAGAATATATTTGCGCATTATAAACATTATTTATAGACATTTATATAATTATGTAAAAAAATTTATAAAAATACTATAAAAATTAAAAATATTTATATTTTTTTAAAAAATTAGAGTAAAATTTTAAAAATATCTTATTTCTTAATAAAATAATATTTTTTTAAAAAAATACGTCTAACCTCGATACAATCAATATTTTATTTTAAATTTTTTTTACACTTCACTATTAAATAAAAAATTATAATAAAATAATAAAAATTAATATTTTAAAATATTTTTCATCATATAGATATTACAATTTTTATAAAAAGAAAAATTTTAATTTTAATTGTAAAAAATAAATAACTATAAAAAAATAACTATAAAATATAAAATATAAAAAAATATATTAATAAAAATTATAAATTTATTTTTAAATAAATTTTACATATTATACACATAAAAAATATAAAAAAATACAGACAATTTTATTATATAGATATATTATAAATGTTTTATAGATGTATTGTAAATGTGTTGTATATGTTCTATATATATTATAAATGTTGTTTGTATATTATATTTTTATTATTTAAATTGTTCATATTTTACTTAAAAATTGTTGAATGTTATATGAATATTATATAAATATTATGTGAATGTTTAAGAATAAAAAATTAAATAAATAAAATTAAATAAATATTAAAAATATTATACAGATATATTATTGATGTGTTGTAGATATGTTGTAAATATTGTAAATATATTTTGTTTTATTGAGCGTGTGTTTTATATATATTAAATATATTATATATATTGTATATTTTTTTTGTGTGTATATAAAAAAATATGATATTAAAAAAATTTAAATAAAAAAATATAAATAGAACAAAATTGCAAAAAAAATTTAAAAATTATAAAAAAAATTAACGTTTAAAGTTAGTTTTAAAAAAAAAGCAAAAGCCGTATATGTGAAATAAAAACACATCAGCCCCGTATATTTAAAAAGTGAGCACTGAAAAATCATGTATGGCGTAAATTTCTCTTATAAATTTTATTTTTTGTCAAAATTATGAAGCCCCTTAGAGAGCAAGTAGAGTGAAAAAAGAAGGGTTTTTTAAAGTCAAAACCCAACTTCATTTGGAAGTACATCTTAGGCCCTTTTTGAATTGACAACCATTATGCCGCAAATCCTATATCTATTTGCCAGTTATTTACTAAAAAATCAATACTTTAACTCAGTTTTATTTTTTTTATAACTCACTTTTATTTTTTTATATTGATTTTAAATTTCATTTATATTATTTGATATAATTTTTTCTAAAAAAAATCTTGTATATATTTATTCAAAGAATAAATCATGCATCCAAGATTCCAAAGTATCCATGTTCATATAGAGTGGATAACATTGTTAATAGAGGAAAATTTTATTAAGGATATATTATATGTTTTCAAAATTATAATATTTAAAAAATTAAATTAATTTTTTTTAAATTACAGTTTGTGATTAATATTATCTATAAATAGAAATATGAACCAGATCTATATTAAAATTATCCATACATATCAATTTTATGTAAAATAATTTGGATAAAACAAATAAAAAATTCGTAGAATTGACCCGTTATGACAATTGCACTTCAGCACCAGTCCCAGCGAACTGTTCGTGTAAGTTTCATATAAATGCAGAGAAAAGTAATTTTATAAAATTCAATATAATTAAATATCTTAAATTTATTTACACTAAATATAAGAAATTAATTTAAACAGAACAATTACTTGTTCAATCAGACAGGAAGATGAAAAGCATGGAATATTATTCATTTACAAATCTCAACTCTCGTACATAAATATTTGAGTCGCGTTATCACCGACTAATCCATTTAAAATGCTTCCATTTTTATTTTTTTTTTCAATTTGTTTCTATGATATGATCCATTTACATTTAAATTTACATTTGATGAGTATACATAAAAAGGCAATGAGGTAAGATCATTGTAAAACTGCCTAAAATGCACCAAGAGATGTTGATTTTCTAAGCAACTTTCCTGTTCTATCAGAGTTCTTCAGAACTGCAGCAAACTTCAATAATTCAGATTTCCCGATGGGGAATAATTCTTTGTCAAGCCGATGTTCTGGCGAAAAATCGCTAGCAGTTATCCTACCAGACAGAAATCTCCTATGCCCATGAGAGGATCCTATGTCACTGTTTCTTCGCCCAATATTCATATTCTTCATTTCATCCATCGATGCACTCTTCATTGTCTGGATATCTGCAGAATGTCTAGGCGGGTACCTTGGGAAATCCAGAGACAGGCTTTGTGCTCTATTACAATGCATATCACTTCCAGTATCAGTTGTTGACATACTTGAACTGCCAGGGTGAGAATCAGAACCTTCTGCTCCAGTTTTGCCTGTTGATTGCCTATCATTATGATGTTGAACATCTTTTCCCCGAATAAGTTGCCTTAGCTTGTCGAAAATTTTGATTTTGCTCTCATTTTTTGTTTTTGGTGGAACTGAAGAATCATCAAACTCTGCTGTGTCTATAATATATGATGTGTGAGAGGATGAGCACTGATCAGACTCAAAATCCATAAAGTCCATCCCGTTCTCTCCAATCCCTTCAATATTTGCATATTCAAGTATTAGTTCTTTCGCTTTCTTCTCAGATGCGGGACTGAGGGATCTGCTTAGGTCTCTTGCAGCTGTTTTACCATGTGGAGGCTGAAAATTGCGCAATTCATATCTCAGGCAAGCATTTATCCACCGCAGATAGACTAATTCTTCGACATCAGTACATCTGTTTGCTTGAAGTCGCTCAACTTCCTTTGCCAAGTCTTCATTCTCCTGTCTTAACTGGTTGCTAAGTTCTTTTAGTGCTTCTCTCTGAAAAAAAAAGAACTAAAAAAGTAAATCCACAGAATATTGGATATAAAAATAATTACAGAAAACGAGAAGGATGGATTACGTCTGTATCTTCAAGAGCAGATTTTGCAAGGAGCTGGGAGGACTCCAACTGACTAGCCAATTCAGAATTTTCTAGATGCAATCTAGAGTTAGACTGTCTTAGGTCTTCTGCCTCAACCTCCAAATCCTTCAGCCTTTCCAACCTTAATTGAATATCTGAATCAGTTGCAGCAACCTTGAGCTCTTGCTCTTGCAACCTAGTTACTCTTTTCTGAAGGGTTAAAATCTGTTCCTTGTTCTGCTCAGCTTCAGTCTTAAGCATGTTCCTCAGCAATTTAATTTTTGCTCTTGCAGCATCAAGATCAGCATTGATTTTTGCATGATCAGCCACTTGTGCCTTTAGTCTTTCATTATCAGCCCGTAAGTTCTCAATCTTCACATTCAAAAGCTTAGCTTCCATATTATTTATTTTCAGACGGTTCTGCAACTCTGTCATGGCAGTTTCTTGCTCTTTAAGGCCATAAAACTCGAGCATTTGGACCTCCAGGTTTTTCTCCCTCTCTCGAAGGGCTTTGACCATTTTCTTCAGATGTCTAATCTGTTGCTCACAACCATCCTTTTCCGCACTTGTAAATTCTCTTGGAGTTTCCATGTCTGACCTAGGAGTTTCTTGGTCCTTTCGAGAAATCCCAACATTGGTGGCATTAAAGCCGAATTTCTCCACAAGATCATTAAATTCAGGCAAGAGGTACCCATCTTTATCGTCACGGTTTCTAGTGCTCGGCGAAAGAACAACCGTAGGATTATCAGGTGCAACCTTGGGCATGTATGTGTCTTCCTGCTACACAGACCCAGTTTTTTTTTTTTTCCAAGTTAGAGACTTAGCAACCATAGTCACGAATTTCTAATCAAATAAATAGCTACAATCAGCAGTATTCTTCACAATTCAGTAGATGAGATCATTTAGATTCCCAGGTTCACTCATGAAAAACAGTAATTGCAATGGGACAGGTAAGAATTGCAGCATACAGATAGAGAGTGAAGATATTACAAGAAAGTATGCCATAGAGCAAGAAAATAAGCAGATAAAACAAGACAGATTTAGAACACAGTTTAATATTAGCAGAACAGAAATCAAATACCCAATATGTAACTACATGAGATGAACTTACTTGTTTTTCTGCTGGAACTGATGTGATACTTTCCAAATTGTGCTTTTTCTTCGTTGCAGCTTTTTCTCCATCAACTTCACCAACATGATCTGAGAACAGAATATAATAAATGTGGAAGCAAGTATGAAAACCAAAATAGAAACTAAGACAAGAATTGTAAAACAAATGTGCAAACCTGAAGAGCGTGGAGAACTAGGATGCCGAGAAAATTTGGCATTTCTGCTTTTCAAGCTAGAAAACAGAAGTCCAGCAAAATAGATAGCCAAAGCTGCCCCAAATTTGACTAAAACAGGCCTAATATCTTTCTTATCTTTCATGTTTATTGAAATTAGAGGTCCTAATTGCACTTAAATTTATGCATACACATAAAAATAGACCATTATATCATAAGTCGCCATTAGATCATAAGTCTTCTTCATCATCATCCATCTAAAAATGCCAAGAAAATAACTATTTTAGAATGTCTATATATATCAGATTAAGAAACAAAAGAAATAAATAAGCAACAGAACCACATGGCCTATACAATCAAAAGAAGCAGATATCAATTCTCAATATAGGAAGAACATCCCGCAGTGCTTACATAATCACGAACAAAATTGACATCATAATATGCTAAATTCTTCATATAAAGCTCACACATTAATAAAACACTATCTACATCTTATTATAGGAACATTAACAGATAAAGCTCGTAAAACGCAAATCACCTAAACATGAAGATCAACACCCAAAAAAATAAACAAATAAGAAAAGAAAGCAAAACCCAATTCAATAAAACGCAGATCATACCCAAAATAGAAAGAAACCCATCTAAATTGAAGCCAAGAAGTATAAACAAAACCAAAAATTAATCAAAACCCAGTTCAAATTTTGTTGATTTTGAGACCGAGAAAGAGAGGACTTACTATTAAAAAGAGAAACGCATTGATCCTCAGCTGCCAATCAACAGAACAGTAACCGCTTTGATCACTGTTGAAAGTCTCTGTTCAAGAATACATCTGTTATAGTGCCCAAAATCCAATCTTTAGTAACAATAAAGTGCTTTCAGTTTCCAAAACAATCATAATAAAACACGCAGTCTATATGAATGGGCTTTGTTTTTGTCTTGTTTCGTTGGAATGTGATGTTCAAAAAGTTATGGTTAGAGAGAGAAAGGATTGGATTTTGTCTGATTCCAAGTGTATAACCAAAAGGAAGCTACAGCTTACAGAGGTTTTAGACAGATCTTTAATTATATTTTTTTAAAAAATAACAAACAAAAATAAAATATTAGTTTTGTTGTCCTAATTTTAGACCATGAAATACTATATTTTCATTTTTTTAACAATATATAATAATTTAGCTCATTTATATTTTAAATTTAGATTAATAAAGATAAAATTTTGGTTTTAAAATTAGTGATTTGCTTTGAAATTACTTAATTGTCTTAATATTTTTTTTAAAGAAAAAGATATGGGGAATTAGTTTTTAGTTGAGTTTGATTTGGAATTAATTAGCTAATTAATTAAATGCTGTTTAGTAATCAACTTGATTTTCCCTCCAATTTCTAGCTATCCTGAGACGACAATAATATATTCTATCCAAATATAAGTTGGCCCATTGTTTTCTTTTTTTTTTTTTTATAATAGAAATCATTTTATATAAGTATTTTTTCTTTTAATAAATTTAATTTTTATTAAAATTTTAAATTGTTTTCAACATAGTTAAATTGAAAAAAAAATTATTTATATTTCATATAAATATCATTCCAATGCTAAAAAATAAAAAAAAAAGTTTCATGTACTTATGATTTTGTTTAGATTATTTAATTTTAATCAAATGAATGAATTAGTCTAGTCTAATTCTTTGAACTTTGAAGGTCATGTAGCTACCAATTACTTTTGGCAATTAAATAGTATAATTTAAACATATTAGAGGGCAAAGAAAGTTTGGTAAAAGTTTCTAAAATAAATATCTATTGCTTCAACGTACCATATCATATATTTTTATTTTAATGCATTAGAAGAGCTATAAAATAAATAATCACAGATATGTCATTTATGTAATTTAAGTAATTGCATGTGCTAATATGATATTAAAAAATCTTAATCAAATTGTATGATTTGAATGTTAATCCCTCCCAAATCCTAATCATCAAAGTTTGATACAAAATTAACCATGCATTAATGACTTTTTCTTTATATTTGAAATGGAAATTTTCGATATTTAAATTTAGATTTATTATTTATAATTGCTTCGCATTGTCTAATATGTTCACATATTAAAAAATGAAAGGTGGTTTAATTATAAAATCAGCAAAATTATTTTTTTTAAATTTTAAATTTAAAAAATAATAAAAAGAATCTTATATTTAATTTTAATTTTAACTATCGAAGGCATTTGAGAAGCTCCTTAAATGACATTTATGATGACTCATGACTTGTACCAAATATTAGAAAAATACGTGGAAAAATATATGAAACATAATAGAAAGGGAGTAGTCATATTCACTCAATTAAAAGCTAATGCAGTTTTTCAACAAAATTGTGATTAATATTTCCTTTAGTAGTAGTGGACTACAAAAAGCCAAATCCCTCATGCAAAATTACACCATTCAATATTTTTTATAATTTTTTTTTATTTTCATAAGGGTATTTTAGTTATAAATTTATTTTATAATAAATTTATAATAAACTTATAATAAATTATATAAATTTATAAAATCATAATAAACATATAATAAATTCTTAATAAACTATATAAATCTCGTATTTTTATAAAAAAAATTATAAATTCTGATAAATCTAAAAATATTTTTTAAAAATATAGTAAATTTTAATTTTTTTTTATTTTTTTAGTATTTTTACGAAGATTTCTAATCATTATCATCTAAAAGCTTATAATTTTATAAACCAATACCCAAATTTAATATTAACTTGTCTATTTGCTTGATGGAGTGGTATGACATGCTAATTTAATATTTTATATCAAATTTATTTTTCAATTCTATTGATTTTAAATCATTAATATGAAGATAAAAATGGAAAAAAATTATCAAAAAAATTATAATTTGGTATTATCTTAAAATTTAATTATTAATCAATAAAAAAATTAAATTACTCATTTAACCAACTTTTAAATTTAATATAAAATGCTTCTATTTATTTTTAAAGCGCTTACCAGTCAAACTTTCTTGTTGAAAAAATAACAAAAAAAAGTCATTGATGATAAATGGCGGTACTGTATACCGTGTGTTTCTTTTCTTATTTTATTTAGCCAATGGTCAATAATTATATACACTTAATTTTGCTATTGTTAAATAAAAATTAATTGTCTATTTTCTGTTGATCTGATTATGATCTGAACACAGCCTAATATTTCCAGCTAAACATCATCTCCAAATATTAATTTTTAAATGGAATTTCTAATTTTACAAATAACTGTAAAAATCATAGAGATAAAAATTAACTATATATCATCGTTAAATTAATAATAATTAAACATATATTATAAATTATAATATAATTTAAAAAAAAAACTTAGTACCATTATTGAAAAAAAAAAGAATTGCTCTCTAAAAAAAAGAAAAAATTAAATTAAAATATGAAATTGTATACATTTATTATTAAGTTTTGATATAAGTGTACATATGAATGCATATATATATATATATGAATATTATTGACAAATAAATTATGTAATTATTTACTAAAAATTATATAATTATCGCCATTAAATGATGTAATTTAAAAATCTTTGTTGATTGGCTTAAATACGTGTTTTTTTATTTTATCACTAGTTTTATTTTTTATTTTTTTGAAATATCTAGTTTGATGGTTTTTTAAGTTAATAAAATTAGCCTTTCCATGTTAGGCAAACTATTGAATATGATGACCTTGGCATTTCTAATTTGCTATCGACCTTCTTATAATTGCAAATTCCTTCTATGGCTTGAGTTGCTTCCATCAAGTTTGGTAAAATCGATGGCTATTGGCTCATATCTTAAAACCGCCAATTGCTTACTATCACAAAGCCTTCATGCTTTTAATGTTTTTTAAGAAATATCATAATTAAAATTTTTATTCAATATTAGAAATAATATATATTAATATAAAAATACAAATCTAAATTACTAAGATGACATTTAGTTCAAATTTTGAAATTAAAAAACGGAATTAAAATCTAATCAAAATTGAAATATTTATTTATTTTTTTTGTTTCATTTATTTTAAAATTGAAATCGGAATCGGAATCGAAATAATTATTTATTCTTTTTTATTATTTAAAAAATTTAGAAATATTATAATTTGAAAAAAAAATAGATTTATTATATTTTATTTAAAAAATTTTAAAAAAATAATTTTTAATCTTATTAGAAAAATAAATTTATTTATTTAAAATTTCAAAGATATTGTAAAATAATGAAAAATATTAAATTGATTATGTATTATTTTAAAATTTTAATTTAATTTATTAAAAAATAAATATTTTATTTTATTTTATTAATTTTATTTTAAAAATAAAAATATGTGTTTCTTATATTTTTTTTGTTCTAGTTATGAATTAAATATGATAAACAAAGAAGTAGTACGAAATCTCTTTTTTTTTTTAATTATCCTATCTATTTTATCCAACTAAACAATATTAAGGAGAATAACTCATTCTTACTCTCAACAAAATGCACCCTAAAAGTAAAATAGCTTGAATTTCTTCCAATATATTTTGAAATATTCAAAATTATGAAAATAAACTCAAACCTCTTAAAACTACACATCATCTTTTCGCTTGTCGTTTTGGACTAGAAAGAAAAGTTTCCTTGTCAAGGGAAAGTTGCCTTCCTTTGCCAACAATAGGAAATCTTTAAAGTTAGGAACATTGCTGTTGCAGCTGCTATTCGATTTTGATCAAATATTATTGATCAGTCCTCTCTCCTGTACAAAAACCAAAAAAACAAATTTCCCAAATAAGAATTAGCAATTTGTAATAAACAGTGTAAGCCAAAAGAAAAAAAGGAAAAAAAAAAACAAGTAGAAATTAAGTTGTACCATTAGCAATTGTATGAACTTTTTCTCTCCAAAGTTCCAAACTTTGATGTTAGGAATGTGAGAAATTTTGTGCCAATCATTTCCTGTTTGCTTCTGGTAACGTTGTTTGAGAATAGGAGAGCAAGTGAATATCAGCTCGCGTAGTGTTGTCTTTGCTAGAATTTCATCCGGTACTGCCGTCAGTTTTGGGCACCAAGCAAATGATAGAGTTTGAAGCTTTGGCATTATTGTTCCCTCAGTACTAAACTCATTCACCCACGCTTTCCAATTCCGCATTCGCACAAACAGTAGTTTTGTCAATCTGGGAAATGCAACAACTGATGATGACGATGAGCAGAAGGATTGAGTCTCTATACCCAGGAATTCATGATTCACATTTTTCACTCCATCCATACCCCATATTCGAAGAAATTCGAGGTACGGTAGTTTCCCCAAAGGAGGCAAATGCTCACAAGTTCTGCAGTTTGTGAGTAAAAGCCTCTTCAAATTTGTTAAAGAGATCATCCAACTAGGAAACACTGCAATGCCTTGATAGTCATATATCCTTAGTTCTTGCACATATGGAGGTGGCTCTAAAGCATCCATTAATTCACCATCATGAAGTTTTCTCCACTCTGCATCTTCTCTACCGAATCGTAGTTCCAAAGAAGAGACCTGTGTCTTTTTCTTGAGTTCTGCTTGCTTTGCCTCGCTAACATCAGCCACATTTTCTAACCCCCTTATGCACAGGTATCCTTGAAGGTGTTTTAAGTTGTTCAAGTCTTGAAGAGAACATGTTTCTTCATCAACATTTCCAATATTAAATCGATCTAAAGACCTGAGACAAGTTAGTCTCCTGATTCCTTTTGGTAAAACTCCTTCAAAACCTGCATTATATAGATGCCTCAAGTTCATTAGTTTTCCTATACCATGAGGCAATTTTACTGAGCCAAAACACCAATTGACATTCAAGGTTTGCAAATTGTATAATTTGCAAAATGCTTCAGGCAACTCCTTCAAATCCTTGTTATAAGACAAGTCAATTTGCCTCAAATGGATGAGTTTACTTACTGTAGATGGAATTTCTATAATGCTACAATTTGACAGGTTTAAGGTTCTCAAACAAGTCAATCCACTGAATAACTTAGGCAAAGCTGCTCCTATCTTTGAATTCCCTTCTGTTTGAATCCAGCAACTACGTAAATTCTTTTGGCTGTAAAAGGAGCTAGGTAATGAGGCTTCCTTCCCGACCGCTACCCTTAAGTGGCGGACTTCTTTTTGAAAAAAGTCCATCTTTTCCTTTTGAAAAAAGTCAATCTTTAACTCTTTGTCACCAGTGATCTCCAAGCTAAAACATTCATTCTTTCTGATATATTGGGCAAAATCATGCACTATGTTATGCATCTTACAACTGATTACATCACCATAATCATTTTTCTTGGTATCTTCGAAGAAAGAAAATGCAACTAAATTGTGAAAGTACTTCTCACCAATTATCTCCATATCTTCTAAGGGTGTTTGCCTAAGATAACCTTGAGCCATCCATAATTGAATCAAATCATCCTTTCTGATCTCATAGCCCTTTGGAAAGATAGCACAGTAAGAGAAACATGGTCTCAATTCAGAAACCAAACTATAATAGCTCAACCATAACGAGGAAAAGCCACTTTGAATTTCTGAATTTTCTGTGCTTTTTCCCCATACCCCTTCTAATTCCCATACCTCTCTATCCAATACACTCTCCCATTCTTGGCATGAATCTTTCAAATGTAAAAGACTTCCTAGAGTTTTTGCAGCCAAAGGCAAACCATCACATTTCTTTACAATTTTCCTACCAATAGCTTCTAAATTCCCTCTTTTTTCATTGCTCTTTCCAGAGAATGCAATTTCACTAAATATTGACCAACAATCCTCAAGAGGCAATTTTCCTAGCTGAAATAAGTTATCTCTAGTGCAACCCATATTCTCTGCAACACTTTCATTTCGAGTAGTCACCAAAATTCTACTTCCCAGTGAAGCAGCGGCCATAAAAGTGTCTCTCATTTGCTCCCACTTACTAGGACCATCTTCCCACACATCATCAAACACAAGTAGAAACTTTTTCCCTGTAAGCATTTTTTTTATATGTTGCATTATAGCTTCAAATTCAACAAAAACTGAGGCAGAATCTGTGAGAATTTCAATAATTGTTTTTGCTATCTTAATCTCATCAAAGGGCTTTGAGACAGAAACCCAAATTCTATTCTCAAAAAATTTCTCAATCTCTCTATCATTATAGACTAATTTAGCCAAAGTAGTTTTTCCCAATCCTCCGATCCCTACAATAGAAACTACCTCAATTTTGGACTTTTTAGTACTCATCTCACTCATTAACACTTTCATAATTGCAATTTTATCCTGCTCTCTACCCTTCACCCCAGAAACATCAACGGCAGAGGTAACCAAAAGTGGTTTAACTACTTGTTCATTACCCTTCAAATCAAAATTATACCTTTTTCTTTCTTCGGCAATTTCATCTAATTTTACATTAAGTTTCTTAATCTCACGAGCAATGACATAACGATTACCAATTTCAGAACAAGAAAAGCAAGAAATTGGGAGAAATGAACATACTTGTTTGATAATGGGGAATTGAAGGAGTTGCCTTTCTAACCAACAGTGATCAGCAAATTCTTGATCTTCTCCCTCAATTTGTGCTTTGAGAATTAGAGTGCTCCACTCATCAAGAACATCATCAATGGCAAAGGACACATTCTTGAGATTATCTAACCATTGTTTGATTGTGGGGTTTTCATATTGTCTTCTATCTGCTACAATTAGCACACCTTGAATGGATTGGAGGTTGCTTTTAAGCTTTTCAATGTCTTCTTCTACACCCATTACAAGCTTCACTTTTTGTTCCATGATTTTTTCTAACTGTTCTCGGGGTATTGAAACAAGAATCTCAGCCATCTTGGCCAAAGTTTGAAAGTGAATATTTACCCAATTGCTCCTTTGCTTCATGTTTATAGTGCATGAAAGCTTCATTTATGAACAGGCAGCTTAGAGAGAAAATACTGGAAAACAAGAAGAAAACGTACAAAACTAAAAAGCAATTGTCAAGAAGCACAGATGCAGCCAATGGCATGGACTGCCAACATCAGCGGCATTCAGTTACATGAGAAATAATTGTATACCTGCTACTCCACTGTAAATATATACACCTGTACAAACACTATACGTAATCAATAGCAATAAACAGAAGTAATTTTTCCTTCAATATTTTCTCTTGTGCTTCTGTTCAATTTATATTACAATATAATTCTTAATATGAAAATAAATTAATTCACGCACATATCTAATATTCTCATATTATAATGTCTGTAATTGTCTTTTTCAATACAGTTCAAAAAAAATTGCGAAACTTCAACAAACATACAATAATATTTAATAAATAAAATCAATATTTCATTTCTTTACGTAACGTATTGTTTTTCCAAAAACTTTTGAACATATATGTATTTTTCTAATATAGAATCTTTACTGTTTACCCAATTGACCGTTGTCTATTTTTATGGCTTTTTTTATTTAATCTTGTATTGTCAGTTTACTTTTTCACGTAATACCAATCATTTTTTTAATTTAGTTTTGTTTAAATGATTTTACAAGTTGTTGAGATTTCGCACTCAAAACCCTTATTTTATTTAATTTAAATTAGGAAAAAATAAGTATAATGATGAAAAATATAAAAATATATACTTTGTAATTTTCCGGTTTTGCATTTAAATTAAAGGTCTGTAATTTGTTACGTGACAAGTTATTACAGAATATGTTGCTAGTAATGTTTTTAAGGGAATAGAGATAATAATATGATTTGAATTCAAATCAATACTTTTAAGACGGAAGTTTTCAAGTCAATAGTTATTAGGATTTCTAATAGCTATTAATTGATTTTTAAATAAATAACTATAAACAGTATCATAATGGGAAAAGTGTAATTTTTTTAAAATCTAATTGATTCTTTAAATTTAATTTTTTTTTAAAAAAAAAGCATTAGTGATTTTAGCTTTTTTCCTTTATTTTCATTTTATAATATTTTATTTTCTATTTCATGAAAAATTAGTAAATAGTATGAAGAATTAAATTCACTCTCTATTTTAAATTTATGTAATAAAGAATATATCTTCTTTATATTGGCTGACTTTTGAGGCCTATAAAGCGGCATTAGCAATATTATTAATCCAACCATTAAGCGTTAAGAAGTTACATAATACTTACCTCCAAATACTTAAACTAAATATTTTAATTTTATAATTTGTTAATTAAACTGATATATTGCTCATTTAAACTTTTAATATTTAACTACAATAATTATGCTAATTAATATTGACAAGTTAACTAATTTATTATTTTTAACATTTACCTATCTTTTTTTATTTTATTTTATAGTTTACCCAACATGCTAATATCGATGCGCTTTTCTTACTAATAAAGGTTTAGTTTTATATTTTGCAAGTGCTAGGCAGGCGGTTCCCTCGAGCGCCTTTACGTAGGAGCCCTTCTCACTCCATAAACTAGCGAGGCTCGTTGAAGCAAACCTAGGCAAAAGGAAAAGAAGTCTTTCGCTCTCGATAGAAGGGGTCGTTCCCCTGTTGACACTGAAAGGCATCTCAGCAGTCCCCCTGTAGATGGCATTTAGAACCAGCCGCAAAGAATATTTCCGTCATAGAAAATGAATCGAACATTTTTGAACATTTTGTTTTGAAGCTGCTTTCTTTGCTCTATTACGTGATTTTTTTTTCTTTTTACTAATTCCTGATTTAGCAAAATTTTTAGCTTAAGTATCATTCTTATTATTTTTGTGATAAATGGGAGAAATTGATATTGAGTTTATTATTAGAAAATTATACATTTATTATTATTGTGTACAGTGTATATGAATAATACAATTTAATAGAGAAAGTAAATTTAGAAATGAAATTTATGACCTCTTAATAATTTAATTTTAATATTTTATTACTAAATATTAAAATCTCATTGTTAATAATCAGAACTTACCACTATATATATTAAAATTCTATTAGTAGTGTCTTTGTTGAGAAAATAGACTTGAGTTTAATTTAATCTCAAAAGCTAGCTCATAAAATGAGAATTATTCAAATCATTATAAGAAGTGTACTATTGTTATATTTAAGTGACGTGAATATAAAACTCTAATACTCTATGTACATAATATATGCATTTTGTATATATAAAATATGTATACATAATATAAGAATGTAATTGTTCTAGTCATTAAAAAATTTACTAAAATTGTCAATAAAATAATTTATTCCTTAAAAATATAATTTTATTGGGTAAACAAATATACATATTAATAATTACATATTAAGATAATATTTATTAATAAAAATTTTGCTAGAATTTTGGCTGTAATTTAAATATTTTCCAAAATTCAAGCAACTCAACACTAACATGCATAAAAGTTTTCACTCCCAAAGATATTTCAACATTTACCTCTCCAATATTCTTTAAATCTTCAAATATATTAATATACAAAATATTCCAAGCTTTTGTAATAGTTAGCTAAACACTTTAAAATTTATAACATTTTCATATATTAATACAATGTACATAAATAAAACATATTTCATCAAAATAAATATTTACATGATAAATTGTTGGCTCTGGTCTCATGATAATCTATCAAAACTTTCGGTACAATCTAGAAATCTTAGACTTGGTTAGGTCTAACAGGGCTTCGGTATTTATCTGTCACCTGTGGGACGAATTTCAATCAGTAGCTTAGCGGCACATACTTTGGTAATAAAAAAATGACATTATAAATAAGATTACTAAAAATGCATCATGCTTCAATGTCATACAAAATATATATAATTCACCAACATATTATAATCAACAACATACACTAGGTCCAAAAATTCTTATATATTGGTCTAGCTCCAAAAATATTATTTTGGTCTATTTCAATAACAATGACACTAGTATGTCTCACCCATTAGTATAATCATAGCACTGACACCAATATGTCTCGTTAATCATAACTGTGACATCAGCGTGTTTCACTTGTAGCCGTATGGCATGCCAAACAATTTGAATAACAATTTTCCAAAACTAGATGTCATAGGACAACATGTAATACACATTCATCATATTTCACTTGTTCATATTTTTCCTCATTTCATATTTATTTTTCAAATTTTCCATTCATATCCAACATCATTCTTATTTATAATGTAAATGTGGCTAATTCTCATGTTTTAGTACATAACTCACACTCTTTATATTTTGTATATATCACCACTAGTAGCCATTTTTTATTGCCTTAATATGCCATAATTTATGCAAATTATACCTTATTGCTTCAAACAATACTTATCATACACAAATATCTATGTTCTAGTAACATAACACATTTATTCATATGCAATGTGTTATGTCTAAAAGAATACAATTAATATAATAGTTACCAAAGTATGTATTAATCTCACAATTGACAAAATGCAAGTTAATTTCTCCATTGAACACCAAGTTCAATCAATGCACCGCTTTGATAATGGCAATTCGGCTCCACTTACTTCTAAATCAAAATGTGAGTGTAAATAATTATTAGAACTATAAGTGTATATACTTTAACTAATAAAACTCAATTCACCACATCCCTTTCAAATTTTAAATTTTTTGCCCTAATACACTTTAATTTGAGAAATTCCATTTTAACCAATTTCAAATCATATTTTAAGTTAATTTCTATCATTCGAATTATATTCTAATATATTTTAAGCAAATTAAATTAAATTTACATTATTTTTTTTTACAAATTTCCCATCAAAACCTTAAATCACTATCTTCTTCTTTCAAACTTCAATCAAACCTAAACAAATTAATCAACTAACCATAAAATCATCATCCCTACATCAAAATAACTCCATTACATATCATTTAAACAGTTATCCATGCCTCTTTCAAAAATTCATTTTCTACATATTTGAAAAATTACAAAGAATTTCTAAAATTTCAAGAACATTTACCAATTCCTTGTATTTTCTACAAATACTCCTTAGTTTCTTGTAAAATCTTGTCAAAAATGAAGGATTAGAGAAGCAAATTCCTTTCTTGCTCTTCTATGGTGGATCGGCCATGAAAGGAAAGAAGGAAGAAAATGAAGACTTTTTATTTCTTTATTTATTCGTTAACCATTCATATATATAATAATTATTTATTTATTTATTTATTTAAAAATTCTTATTTTTTTTCTTTCATTTAAAATTAATTTTATTTTTATTTTTTTAACTTTTACCATTTACTTTTGAATTTTACTAAATTTTATCTTTTAGTGAATTTTTGTACTTTAGACATATTTTATTTACACCCAATACATACTTTATATATAAATCATGCTTCCGACACTTAAATTAACCTTCTAAATAATTTATTTAATTATATTTTACTCATATTACGGGTGTTACATGAAATTAGGGGTGGACATAATTTGGTTAATCAACTAATGAGATTGTCGGTTCGGCTAATCGACAATGCAAAAATTGATCAATTTGGTTAGATATTTGAGAAATATTTAGTTATTGATTCGATTAACAGTTAACTAATTATAGTCGATCGGTTAACCATTAACTGAAATTTTTCAAAACGTAGAGTTTTATAGTACTCGGTAGTTGGCATTTCCAATTTACAACCTAAACCTAATACACTCTCCTTTCATTCCCCATCGCTAGTCAACACTCAACAAAGCCGCCGCCACCATCTTCCATCTATTTCTCCTCTCTTCTGTCCTTTAAATACTTTTCTCACCAACAACCTTGTTGCCGATCGCTAGCAGACAATAGTAGCCGTGTCATATGTCACTGGTCGCCACTCACGAGTGCCTCACCTTGCAGTCATAGCAACCTCATTGATTGATTTGAGGTTTGGGTTAATTGACTAATTTACTTTTGGGTTAGTTGTTTTGCTTTATTTACTTGAATTTCCTCTGTTTAATTGATAAATAATGAGCTTGTCAAGTTTGTCTCTTTTTTTTAGCAAGTTGTTGCATTTTGATGTCAAGCTTTTTTAGTTTGGCCTTTAATTTAACAAGGTCTCTCGTATCTTTATGGTATTTCTTACTATAAAATAGTTGTTTGTGGATTTTCAACCAAGCGTACTCCTAAGCAGGTTGAGCAAATTTCAAGTAAGTGAAGCTTACTCCATTTAGTGTTTCTTAATTTTGCCCAATTTGTGAATTCTGTAATTATGGCAGTAATTGGTGAAAAGCATGGTTGGATGTGTAAAATACTGAAAATTAACGAATTTAAAATCATCATAGCCATTAAGAGTTTAGAACAAATGTTGAAAAATAACTGATGATGACTTTGACTATGGCATGGAATTTTACTATGATCTTCTTGAAATGCTAAGAGCATTTTTGATATGAAAGGGTAAAAAAAGATTAAATTAATATAAATATAGTTGCCATGTAGGAATTTTGTGACTTAATTATATTTTCTGTTCTAAATTTTACTTTTCACGCATTAAATACTAATGATTTATGATTGCAAATGGGGTCTTTTTTCAATTTTTGTTGAAGAGTTTTTATTGCTCTATATATTTAATTCAGGCAAAAATTATGTTTTTTTTGTTAATTATTACTGAATATTTGAAAATTGATTTTTTTAACTTATTCAAGCATGTCGATTTCCTATTTAATAAAATGTAATCAAATTGAAATTTGGTACAATGAAACAATAAATTAATAATTCATTTTATCATATGTTATTTGGCTTCAATGAGTTAGTATTCCTAACATTGACCTTGTTTTGGTATTGTAATTAAGGGTAATCTACATAATTAATTCAAATTAAGGGTGGGATATATTTGTTTCTTGTGCTTTGATACTTGATAATCCTACCCTATTCATTATTTAACCAAGCTCTTTTTTATTGTATTGTAATGCAGACGACGAGTTAACATGATGAGAAAATTGAATATGCCCTCAATCAAGCATGGGGACACACACTGTTGCTACCCCTATCCATTCAAAAAAGAAGAAAAGAAGGGGATATATCGCAAGTTTGACAACATTTCAGTGAAAAGTTTGAGAATAAAAATGGTCAAACTAAGGTGCAATGTAAGTATTGCGATAGACAGTTTTTTTGTGATATGAAAAAAAATGTGACTAGTACATTAAATTTTCACGTAGGTAGATGCAAAAATAATCTAATCAATAAAAGAGATGCAAAACAAATGAAATTAAATGTTCATTCGAGGGGGTAATGGAGATACATGCATAACTAATTGAAAATTTGATCATCTGACTTATAGAAAGGCATTAACTATGTCAGTAATTGAGTGTAATTTAGCTTTGAAATTTATTGAGCATTTTGTGTTTAGAAAATTTATTCACCAGCTTTGTCCTGAATTTATTGTTTTCTCTAGAAGAACTTTGACTAGAGATATATTTGAATTGTATGCTGAAGAGGGAAAAAAATTAAAGAAGGTATTGAACAATGATTATTTTTAGAATGTATCTCACTATCGATACTTGGATTTCAGTGCAAAGAATCAATTGTATGTGTCTCACTGCGCATTTTATAGATAATAATTTGTATTTGTGCAAAAAAAGTAATTAATTTTTGTCCAATTATAAGTTAAAAGGGTGATGATTTGAGTCAGAGTATAAAGAAGCATTTGTTTGATTGGGGAATTGGTAGACTTATAACCATAATAGTTGATAATGCTTCCTCCAATAATACTGCAATATTAAGTTTGAGAAAGAAAATATCTAAATGGGGTCCAACCATATTAGGGAGTAGATATTTGTACATGATGTGTGTGGCTCACATTGTGAACTTGATAGTTGTAGAGGGGTTAAATGATATTTTTGAGTCTATATATAAGGTGAGATGTGCCATTAATTATATTAGAGTATCACTAGGTAGACTAGCCAAATTTAAAGAGTGCGTGGTAATGAAAGAGATTCAGTGTAAGATATTATTGGCCTAAGATGTCCCCACTAAATGGAATTTCATATATCTCATGCTAGATAGGGCTAAAAAATTTGAGAAAACATTTGAGAGGTATGACTAGCAAGATAAATCATTCAGGTATAATTTAATGAGAGATGACGAAATTGATGTTAAACATGTGGAGATAGATTGTAGGCCTAACTTATATGACTAGGTATGTGTTAGGCGATTTTGCAAATTTTTAGAAAAATTTTACAAAATGATTTTAAAGGTGTCGGGCTCCAAATTTTCTACTTGCAACTCTTCTTTTCATGATATGACAAAGATCTATGTTTTGTTGAAAGAACTAGAAAAATAGTGATGATATAGAATTGACCGTCATGGCTATTAAGATGAGAAATAAATATAACAAATTGGAGCAATCCAGATGAAAATAATATTATAATTTATATCGTTGTTATTCTTGATTCTCGATACAAATCTGATTATATAGAGTTTGTTTTTGAGTTATAGGTGCATAAATGGATATCAATTTTTTTTTAAGAAGTTAAGGCAAGCCACTATTTAGTTCTTTAATGAGTAAAAAAAAACAATGCAATTTGCTATTAAAGCTAAGGTACTTCTAGTGTTGATATTGTAAGTGAGAGATAAAAGCAAGCTAATATTACTCAATATAGGGATGAACTAATATTATTTAATGGGTATAAAAATAAAAAGGCAAGTGAAGATCATAAGACTGAATTGGATAAATATTTAACTGAAGATTATAAATATATTCCTAGTTTGGATATCTTTGGTTGGTGGAAAGTTCATTCCCATAGGTTTCTAATTTTATCATTAACGGCACATGATATATAGTAGAAGTGTTCACAAAACCTGTCAACCCGAGCAACCCAGCTCGGCACGATCGGGTTGGACTATGTTTAAATATCTTAGAGTTGGGCCTCGTGCTTCATATGTGAAGCCCGAGGTATCTCGGGTCGGGTATTAGGTCCAAGGTGAATTACCTCAAGCCAACCCGGCCTGATCCGAAATATTTTATTTATTATATATAAAATATTTTTATAATAGAAAATATAATTAATATATAAAATATTATATTACTTATATAATATATATTATAATTATATATTAATTATATTGTATATATTATAAAATATATAAAATTATATTTTATATAATATATAATGTACTGCATATATATAAGCGGTATATACTGCATTTTAATGCGGTATGTACTGCATATATATATACACAATACTTAATGCATTAACACTGCAGGAAATTTAAGGAAAAAGGAGAAAAGCCTGGTTGGCCTGATCCGTTGGACCAAATAACCGGAAATAGCCCAGCCCGTTCTAGTTAGGGTCAGGCTGCGGATTAAATTTTATAACCCTAAATGTACTTGGATCGGGCCTAGGGTTAGGGGCCAACATAACCCGTGTACACTCTTAATATATAGGTTGTCCCTATTTATAATGTGGCTTCGAAGTCTGCGTTCAGTACATGTAGCTGAGTACTCGATCCATATAGAAATTTTTTGGGTCCAAAATTACTAGAGTTGCTTATGTGTTGTGGAGGTTGGCTCTAGATTTCGCAAGAGCGGATGATATTTGAGAAAACACATGAAGACATTGAAATGCTTGAAGATGGTAAAATTTAATTATTTTTTTTTTGTATTATGGTTGTCATTCCTTGTTTAACTTAATTAGTTTATTTCTTTATTTATTTTTTTTATCAAACTCCTTAATTCTTTTTATATTTTTTCAGCGATGGATAAAGTTGCATCTGAACATGAATCAACAAATATTGTTACATAATCGACTACTGTAGATGGGGATGAAAATTAATGATGATGTTTGTAGTTTTTTAAAGAAAGTATGTGGTGATTTTTAATGTTTATGTTATATGATTATTGTGCGTTGTAATCTATAAAATTATGTTGAATGGTTGATTTGTTTTGTAGATTTATGATTTTATAGTTGTTTTGTGTTGTGATTTGGATATAAGTTTATTGCTTCTTGCGATAGACTTAATTTTTTGAATACTTAAATTATCTGATATGTTATGATTTACTGTTCTTGCATAACAAATAATCATGACTAGTCATGCATGCATGGTTTTGAATGATCTTGTTGAGTTGCATACAATAGATAATCTTTTTCATAATCTAAACTCAATCTTCTGCTCCTACATTTTGTAATAATTTGTTTTTATCTTTTTGATGATTGCCCCTACTTCTATATAAATTTCTAAAATTTTGTATATTCATTCTCTTCTTTAATCATTTTCATTTATTAAAATAAAATAAGTTCTATCAAAACGATAAATTGACGACAAGTATTAATTAAAATGAATAGCTTATTAAGTAGTCAATAATCTATTCTATGAACCGAAACCGAAAATTACAAGTTCTAATTTTTTTCATCTTCTTTAAGGACTTACATGTTGAATTTTAAATTAATCATTTAATTTAAAGCACTTATTTAATACTTTCCAGAAGCTTGGCCCATGGCATAAGCCGCCTCGATTAATAATCTATTCCATTGTTTTTATATATTGTTTGATAATGACATACAGATAATAGTTTTGTATTAATATTATTTGATTTTGTTATGCCAAAATTTGCAAAATGGTCTTCATGAATGCGAGTTAAATACTACGCAAAGTTGGGCAGAATGGTTTTTTTTTTATTACAAAATCAGCGGCATTCATTTTATAACTAAAAAAAACTTAATAATAAATTCGGTTAAATGGATAATTAATCAAATCAACCGAAATAAAATTTCATATTCGATCGGTTTAGTTAAAAAAATATATTTTTAAAATAGTTGATTAATTTTAATTCGGTCGATTAATTAACCAAATTGACCGAATCGTCCACCCCAACAATAAATATTCAACAGTTTTGATAGTGATTGGGATCACCTAACATGCGAGTATCAATATGCTAGTTTTTATAATTGTTTATAATTTTATTCATTTATTTTTATATAGGCATCTTTATTTTTATTTTCACGGTTGAGGCGTCCATTTTTTCTCTTTTTAATTTGTTAATATTTTCTAATAACAATTCTTATGGTGCAAGGTATTGAGGGAAATGGACGGAAAAGAGAAGAATGAAAATTATATTTCCTTTATTTTTTTTTGTTTGGATAAAAATAAGAGAAAGAAAATGATAAAAAATAATATAAATCAATTCCTTCATTTTTTCTCAAATTTATTAAAATATTTTTTAGTCAATTTGGAGAGAAAAGAAGTAAAATAAAAAAATTACTAATTTATTTTTAATCAACTTAAAATAATAATAATATAATTGTAAAAATCAATTTTATAAATTTTTCTTTTTTTTTCTGTATTGATTTGATAACCAAACAAAGGAAAAGAAGTGGGAATTCTTTTCCCTTCATTTTATTTCTTTTCCCCTATTTATTTATTTTTTCTTTTCCATTGTACCTTTAAGGAACCAAACATAGACTTCGAATTATGGTTTTTTTTTGTAAATTAAAAAAAAAAACCCATAATTTTACATAGGCTTGTGTATTTTTCAATATTTAATTTTTTTTCCATTGTACTTCTAAGTAACCAATCAATGCTTTGCCTGTGAAGCTTTTTAATCACAGATATGTTACTACCAGGGAGAGAAGCAAAAATGCCTTTGAAATCTCAGCGAAGGACTCAACTCAACTCATCGCTTACTTCGACCTGTGAAGAATCGCTTTGGGTCCACTGTAAGGTATGCAATGAGAGTAATGCTACTGCATTTTATTTATTTGTTGTACATAACCATTTCATGTAAATATTATGTTATTTTAGTTTTCACCTAATGTTAGAGCTTGTTAATGAGTAAAACTTGACTTGATCACTTCTTTAACATAACAGGTCTTTTTCTCATTGAACACTCAAGCATAATAGTTCTTATGCCATTACCATGTATTCTTTTGTTTTAACAGTTTAGGCATTGTTCTTGTGGGAAACTTTAAATTGCATTCAAGCTTTTCCACTGGTTTGTGTAGTGCATTTATTAACCTGAAAAATCTCTTGTTTTTTCAGTAAGCACTATTAGCTTACTAGTTGGATATGTTAGAATTAATTTTATTGTTAAAATTAATCCTAAGTGTGGGCTAAATATGTTTAAATATTAAATGTGTATTGCAGTCAAATTAAAATAGTCAAATTAAAGTTTTGATCAAATTAAGATTGTTGACTATTGAGGTGTCCTACTCGTAATATGATTATAAGTGTAGAGACCGTTAAGAATTTCTATTTTGTTGAATGACCAAAATAGAAATTAATCAATTTATTCAGTTATAAATAAGGGGTCGTGGTCTCCGGGGGAACATAACAAATTTAGAGAACATTACGTTCCTTCAGTATTGCTTCCGCTAAACCTAAAGTGTGTATCCCCTGGAAGGCGACAAACCCCAGAATCGTCTTCAGCATCAACATACGATGATGTCAGGTACGCAATTCTGCCCTTTGCAATTTAATTTGAATAATCTAGTGATCTATGCATATTTTAGGTTTTAGGGGAATTAAATTTTCTTCCCCTTTCAATTGGTATCAGAGCCCTGTGCTAGGTTGCTAGATTTTTCGATTAAATTGCGGTATTGATTATTATTTTGATTCTAAAAAATTAATTCGGTGATTGTAATTTTTTAGAATTAATTTGGAATCGAATTTAGTAATCTGAAATCAATTTTGGTTTGATTTGTTTTTGGATTAAATTACTGTGATTATTTAATTGATTCTGGAAAAATCGAATTTCTGAACTTGAATTTGTGTTTGTGATTTTTTCTTAAATTAATTAATTTTTGGCTGATTAATTATGTAAATTAATTAATTAAAGATAAATTTTTTTTTAATTAATTAAAGTTTATTTTTTTATTGTAATATTTGATTTTAATTATTTTATTGAGTTTAAATTTAATTAATATAAATATTGCAATCAATTTATTATAATGTGAGAATTTTATTGAGTTTAAATTTTGGTATTTTAGTCCTGATTGTGGCTAATATTTTTAATAATAAATTAATTGAAGCAAAAAGTTACCAAAGTGACCTATATTGTGTAAATTAATTTATTTGGGATATTAGACAGGTGTATTAAAATTCATTGCGGGTAGTATACTGCCCCTCTATGTGATAATTATTATGTGTTCATCTATGTGGATAATAAATCAGCTCAAAGGAAGGTTTATTATTTGACAGGACTGAATTGTCAATAATTGATTACTGCGTTGAGATACCAATTACAGTTAATATTTTATGTCCAAAGATAAGAATATTAATGTTGTGTCCGGTATCTTGTTTCCAATATTTGAACTCTACTCCTGTGATTTGTTTCAATTTTTTGTGGATTGTGAGCTTATGTCATTTATTTATTATTTATTTTTTCTAAATTCAGCTAGCATGCCGTGTAATCCCAACTTTATCCCTATGAATGAAAATACTGATAATAAGACTGCTGATAAGGAAAAATATTTGGTTTTAGTCTGTTCTGAAGTTAATTTAACTTCGGTACCTAGAAACATTTGGTGGATAGATTCTGGTGCTACTAGTCACATAAGTGTTTTAATGCAGGGTTGCCTAAGTTACCGAAAGCCAACTGACGGTGAAAGATACGTTTATATGGGAACTGGCGAACCGGTAGAAGTAGAGACGATAGGACATTTTAGATTGCGTTTAAGAACTGGAAATTTTTTGGATCTAGTAGATACTTTTGTTATTCCGTCTTTTAGGCGAAATTTAATTTCTGTTTCCCATTTGGACAAATCTGTTTTACTTGTTCATTTGGAAACAATAAAGTTACTTTATCTATGGATTCAAAAATTTTAGGTACTGGTTTCTTGTATGCACTTCATAATCTATATATGTTAGATATCGATGCCTCTTATAATGAGACCCTGCAAGTTAATACTATAGGTACCAAAAGGAAGCTGAATATGGATAACTCAGCTGCTCTATGGCACAGACGTTTGGGTCACATATCCAAATCTAGAATAGAGCGTCTTGTGTCAGATGGTATCATAAATACACTTGATTTCACAGATTTGGACTCCTGTGTTCAGTGTATTAAAGGTAAACAGACTAAACAAAAGAGATTAAGTGCCAATAGGTCATCAAACATCTTAGAGTTGATACATACGGACATTTGTGACCCATTCCCTACAACAACTAGGAATGGTCAAAGATACTTTATATCATTCATAGACGATTACTCACGTTATGGGTACCTATATCTCATTCATGAGAAATCTGAGTCTCTGGACATTTTCAAATCTTATAAGGCCGAAGTTGAAAATCAACTCGGAAAGAAGATTAAATCTATTAGATCTGACCGTGGAGGTGAGTACTATGGCAGATATGACGGTTCAGGTGAACAACGTCCAGGGCCATTTGCTATTTTCCTGCATGACTGTAGTATAGTCCCTCAATACACAATGCCTGGTACACCCAGCATGAATGGTGTATCTGAGAGACGTAACAGGACTCTTATGGATATAGTTAGAAGTATGATTAGTCATTCTTCTTTACCTGAGTCTCTGTGGGGAGAAGCATTAAAGACAGCAGTCTATCTTCTTAACAGAGTACCAACTAAAGCAATTGTAAAGACACCTTATGAGCTTTGGACTGGACGCAAGCCCAGTTTAAAGTACCTTCATGTTTGGGGATGTCCTGCTGAGGCTAGGCCTTATAGGCCTAATGAAACAAAATTGGACTCCAAAACTGTTAGTAGCTACTTTGTTGGTTATTCTGAGCAATCTCGGGGTTTTAAGTTCTATAATCCTACTTTCAGATCTATTTTTGAGACGGAAATTGCAACATTCTTTGAGGATGTTGAGTTTGGGGGGAGAAATAAGGTTAGAAACATTGTCTTTGAGGAGAGATCGAGTCAGGAACACTCGGTGTCGATTCCTATCTTTGCTCCTGGGACTGTTCAAGTTCCTAGAATTGTTAATATCCCAGAAGTAATTCCGGATCCAATACAAGACAATGTTGATCAACTTCCCCATCAGGATGAAGAAGTTGTTCTTCCTCAAGTACAAGCTCAACAACCTCAAAAATTTGAGTCAGAACCTGTGCCTTTAAGAAGGTCTACTAGAGAGAGAAGAAATGCTATTCCGGATGACTATATAGTATATCTTCAGGAACATGAGGACACTGTAGACATGATGGAAGATGATCCTATCAGCTTTCATCATGCCATGCAGGATTCCAACTCTCAGAAGTGGATTGAGGCAATGGGTGAAGAATTTAAGTCAATGCAAGACAATCAAGTTTGGGATCTTGTTCCATTACCTGAAGGAAAGAAACCCATTGGTTGCAAATGGATATTTAAAACCAAGAGGGATTCTAAAGGTAATGTGGAAAGATATAAGGCACATCTTATAGCTAAGGGCTTCACTCAGAAGGAAGGGATTGACTATAAAGAGACCTTCTCTCTGGTTTCATTGAAGGACTCTTTTAGGACAATCATGGCTCTAGTTGCTCATTTTGATCTTGAGCTTCATCAAATGGATGTTAAGACTGCGTTTCTCAATGGAGACATTGATGAAACCATCAATATGGTGCAGCCAGAAAACTTTGTGTCTGGAGACCCAAAGCGACTGGTATGCAGATTAAAGAAATCCATTTATGGACTCAAGCAGGCTTCTCGTCAGTGGTACTTCAAATTCCATGAAATAGTTGTCTCTTTCGGTTTTGAGATAAATGCTGTGTAAGATTGTGTGTATCACAAGTTCAGTGGGAGTAGGTTTATCTTTTTGGTCTTATATGTGGATGACATATTGCTTGCTACTAACTGAAAGGACTTGCTGCACGAGACCAAAGTATTTCTTTCAAAACACTTTGAGATGAAAGATTTAGGTGAAGCTTCTTTTGTATTAGGGATTCAAATACATCGAGACCGTACTCGAGGTATTCTTGGATTATCACAAAAGTGCTATATTAAGAAAGTGTTCAAGAGATTTAGTATGCACAACAGTAGACCAATTGATACCCCAGTTACTAAAGGAGATAAATTCAGTCTTGATCAGTGTCCAAAGGGTGAACTTGAGGTTCAGGAGATGCAGAAGATTCCTTATGCGTCTGCAGTTGGGAGTCTGATGTATGCTCAAGTTTGCACTCGTCCAGATATTTCATTCATAGTTGGCATGTTAGGGCGATATCTCAGCAATCCAGGAATGGATCATTGGAAAGCAACCAAAAGAGTCTTGAGATATCTTCAGAGAACGAAGGGACATATGCTCACATGCAGGAGATCAGATCAGCTTGAGATCATTGGGTATACTGATTCTGATTTCGCGGGATGCCAAGACAGTAGAAAATCTACATCAGGCTACATATATCTCTTGGCTGGTGGTGCTATTTCTTGGAAGAGTGTGAAACAAACTCTAGTAGCTACCTCCACCATGGAAGCAGAATTTGTAGCAAGCTATGAGGCATCCAATCAGACAATCTGGCTGAGGAACTTTGTCACAGGGCTTCGCATTGTGAATGGCATTGAAAGGCCATTAAAGTTATACTGTGATAATAACTCAGCAGTTTTATTCTCCAACAGCAACAGAAGCTCTTCTCGATCGAGACACATTGGGATAAAGTTTTTGGCTGTGAGGGAGAGAGTACAGAGTGGACAGATATCCATAGAGCATATTGGAACGAACTCCATGATTGCGGATCCGCTCACTAAGGCTGTGATACCGAAAGTTTTTCATGAGCACACTGCTCATATGGGTGTCACATTATTTGAGACTATTTAGTTTCAGTGGGAGTTTATTCATTAAGTTTGCATTAAGTTTTATGTATGCTCTCTTTGACATTGGATATATTTTATAAAGTACATTCATTTTCTGCAGAAAAAATGAGTTTTTCTTTCATTTTATTATGTATTTTACACTCTGTATTATATTTATGTTTGATCTCACTTAAGATTGACCAGTTGGAAACATGCATGATTAGATCACATTACATGTAGTTTCTATGCTACACTCCTATTATTGATCTATGTCATTTGAGAGTATTGGTAATGTGATTGATGGTGGTTTGAGTCACGATGAATGTGGCGAGTGGCCCTTCAGTCCTTTATCGATATAATCAATGGACGAGATTGTTCGAGACACCTTCAGTATGACTGCTTTTATGAGCTCATTAAGGTATATACATTTACATTTAATATATGTTAGCCCAAGTGGGAGATTGTTAGAATTAATTTTATTGTTAAAATTAATCCTAAGTGTGGGCTAAATATGTTTAAATATTAAATGTGTATTGCAGTCAAATTAAAGTTTTGATCAAATTAGGATTGTTGACTATTGAGGTGTCCTACTCGTAATAGGATTATAAGTGTAGAGACCGTTAAGAATTTCTATTTTGTTGAAGGACCAAAATAGAAATTAATCAATTTATTCAGTTATAAATAAGGGGTCGTGATCTCCGGGAGGAACATAACAAATTTAGAGAACATTACGTTCCTTCAGTATTGCTTCCGCTAAACCTAAAGTGTGTATCCCCTGGAAGGCGACAAACCCCAGAATCGTCTTCAGCATCAACATACGATGATGTTAGGTACGCAATTCTGCCCTTTGTAATTTAATTTGAATAATCTAGTGATCTATGCATGTTTTAGGTTTTAGGGGAATTAAATTTTCTTCCCCTTTCAGGATACCCAATCCATCTTTCAGTGACAATCTTAGTGGAATATTTCCATGTTTTTAGGACAATATGAGTTATCCAAACTAGGCTACAACTTTTTCTGTGCCTTGTGTTTATTTTCCGGCTTGGCCCTGAAATTACTGTAATGCAATTCTGGTCAAGCTGTTGCATGTGTTGTACGTAGCCTCATATTGTTTAAGAACTGAAACAATAATTTGCATATAGTTATCCCTTGTATGTAACCATCTGGAGTATATTCGGAAAACAATGGGAAGGATGAATGATTGTGATTACTGCTGTTTGCTTACCCTTTAAAAATTTTAGATGAATGTTTCTGTTGGGCTCTGTTGATTATGGAATTATCCCTTTGCTTTCAGCTAGGAGTATTTGAAATGTCGCAGTTGGGTTTGCAAGCTGTTTCGAACCCGAGTGAGATATTCTAAAGTGAGGAGTATGCTGGTTCAGAAATTTTAGTGGGACTAGCTGTTGCTGTAATAATGGATGGATCTCGTAGTTTCCTTATTGAGATTCAGGTAATCTTTGTTTCACAATTTTTTTTCTTTGATTTCTTCTTCCATTTTTCACTATAAAAACGAGTTATTGCATTTTCTAGTCTATCGTAGTTCCATTATTAGTATGAGGATAAGCTTGATTATGATCATATCAAGTTCTGTTATTTGGCTTATGTGAATTAATGATGATCTGTAAATCACATTGTATTTTCTATGCTTTTTTACTTAGGCACTATGTGCTTCTGGTAAATCGTTTACAAGGCATTATAATGGGATCCAATCGAGCAGAGCTGACATGATTATTTCTGTAAGTAATCTAAGTTTAGGTGCATTAATCAATGGCATATGGTTATACATGTTAAGATTCGATAAATACTAGAATTAGAGCAACGGAAGCGTAATTTAATTAATAGCTAACTGTGGTAAATTTCAAAAAATTTTCACAATTAGTTTATTAATTAAATATCATGTGTTAACTTTTAACACTAGAATTGAACTTTTCAATTCTAAGTTCTAATTTTAGAATTTAACAAAACATCCAAATAAGTAAAATCTAATTGATTTACAAAATACCAAATATATATAGGAAGAGATATTAGAAATTACCTCTTGAAGACTAGATGTTTCCACAATTCCTCCAAACCACCCAAATGTGTGGCCTCTAGATATCTCACACCAATTCCTTTGATCTAGATCCTCCAAGGTCCAAAGATTAAATCTTGATTTATTGTTATTGCCCAAAATCAAGATTAAAACTCTAGTATGGATGATATGTAGAGATTTAATTTCAAGAGCTCTTTCTTGAAAAATTGGACTTAAAAGAAAAATAAAATAAAAATATATTTTTTTTCTTTTCCACTTCATGTTGAAAGAGAGGAAAAAATCTCTCTTGTGAAAAACCAAACTTAATGAATGCTTCTTCAAAAACATAAATGAGATCACATCTCAATTATATTTAACAAGTGGTTTTATTATTTTTCTTTACATAAAGGAAAAACAAATCATATTCACCACTTTAATAAAATAATACTCCACTAATTAAAGTAGCATTTCACCCATTAAAATGGTCTTCTCATAATACTCCACTAATTAAAGTAGCCTTTCACTCATTAAAATAGTCTTATCATAATACTCCACTAATTAAAGTAGCCTTTCACCCATTAAAATGGTCTTCCACTCATAAAAGAAAAAGAAAAATTAATTAATTAATTAAATAATTAATTAACTTTTAAATAAATAAATAAATAATTAAATTTATTATTTTAAGTCCAAAAATTAATCTACATAACATGTATCATATACAAGTATTGTAATTAATTTGTACTCTACATGGATTAAATATTTAAGACATGCTAGGGTCTTTATAATCTCATTACAAATTTAATCCAATTAATTTTGATTAATTAATTAAATATTTTAATTAATTATCAAAATAATATTTACTAGATCATTTAGAGTTGTATTGTGTGTGACTCTCTAGGTTCATGTTTAATTAGTAATGAGATACAATATCAACTCTTGATAATTGCGAGAAAATATTTTCTCTCCAAAAGATTATTCCAATTATCTTTCGGTCTCATAAATCATAGTCAGTGTCTAGCATAACATGCACTATAATTACCTAATTAAAAATGAATATCTTTAACCTGTCAAGTTAAATGGGATATTCGAACCAAATTATCATATTAATGATTAATCCCTTTATAAAGATTCCGAATTAATTCAAGGTCATGATTTTGTCAAACCCGAATATATATATACTATACTTCTATCATGGTTCTAATTCTTAATAAAATTGATTTTTACTAAAAAACACTTTTCTTAGTAAATATCTCACCGCCTTGGCCAAGGACTTCTTTATTAAGAATAACCAAATTGTATAGGATCTTATCCTTGTTTACTCAAGGTATAAATTCCATTTTGGCGGATTATTTAATTCCTACATATAAATAATTAAAATCACCACATGCCCATATACACATACATTGTACATGTATGGAAGCAGTAACAAATTTTAATTATCTATATGTGAAATATAATATCCCCTCAGGTCTAAGGATTAATTTATTTATGATCAGGATAATTAATAATTGACAAGCAGTAAAACTTCATGTTATTATTATCCTGCGTCACATGTTCAACCTACTCATCACTACGAGTGTTCACATATTTATTTAGAATCTTTATTCAAGTAGCATATGACTCACTACTTCCATATCATTAATATCTCATATTAATCTTGAAAATAAACAGAGGTGATGGCCTTTTTGGATAAATTACGCTCAAATAAAATATCCTACGACCATGAACATTTAAAGTATTTGTACTAGAAAATTTGTCACTCATATTTATAACACTTATAAATAAATTCTCTAACAAATTACTTATGAGCTTATATTCTAAAATAAATAAATATTTATTTAATAATTAAATAAATATCTAATTAAAAGAATATAATTTTATGCCATTAAGGGATATAATTTACAATTACATTATAGATATGGCTCTAGAGCATATCCTAATTCTAACAATCTCCCACTTGCACTAGAGCCATTCTTTACAATATCTTAGACCCATCTTCTCAAGATGTAAATTCATTTGACGTTGTGTCATAGCTTTAGTTATGGGATCAGCCACATTTTCTGCTGACAACACTTTCTGCACTGCTACATATCCTTTGCTAATTATTTCTCTAATAATATGATACCGTCTTTCAATGTGTTTGGATTTTTGATGATACCTTGGTTCTTTTGCCTGAGCAATAGCTCCATTATTGTCACAATACAATGTAACAGGTGATTCTATGGATGGAACCACTCCAAGTTCAGTTACGAACTTTTTAATCCAAACAGCTTCTTTTGCAGCATCTGATGCAGCAACATATTCAGCTTCTGTAGTGGAGTCCGCAGTTGTACTTTGTTTAGAACTCTTCCAACTTACTGCTCCTCCATTACAAATAAAAACAAATCCTGAGATAGACTTTCTATCATCCACATCTGATTGAAAATCAGAATCAGTAAAACCATCAAGTTTAAGATCACATCCTCCATATGTTAAAACTAAATCCTTAGTTCTTCTCAAGTACTTTAGGATTACTTTAACTGCCATCCAATGTTCCAAACCTGGATTGGATTGAAATCTGCTAGTCATACTAACAGCATAAGCAATATCTGGCCTAGTACACAACATTGCATACATTAGACTTCCTATAGCCTAAGCATAAGGAACTTTGGCCATTTTTTCTCTATCTTCTAGAGTCTTGGGAGACATTTCCTTTGAAAGATGGATACCATGCCTAACTGGCAACAATCCTTTCTTGGAATCTTGCATGTTGAACCTCTTCAACACCCTTTCCAAATATTGACTTTGGGAGAGCCCTATTAATCTCTTAGATCTATTTCTATAGATTCTAATACCAAGAATATAGATTGCTTCTTCTAAGTCTTTCATAGAGAATGTATTTGATAACCATAGTTTTACATCAGTAAGCATACCAACATCATTTCCAATTAAAAGGATGCCATCCACATACAAAACTAAGAAAGTGAGTGCACTCCCACTAACCTTTTTGTATACACATGGTTCATCTTCATTTTTGATAAAACTATAACTCTTTACAGCTTCATCAAAACGATGATTCCAACTCCTCGAAGCTTGCTTAAGACCATAAATGGACCTCTTAAGCTTACACACTTTAGTACTATCCGTAGATTCAAAACCTTTTGGTTGTACCATGAATATATTTTCTTCAATATATCCATTAAGAAAAGCAGTTTTGACATCCATTTGCCAAACCTCATAATCATAGTGTGCGGCTAAGGCAAGTAAAATTCTAATGGATTTAAGCATGGCAACAGGTGAAAAAGTCTCTTCATAGTCAATTCCTTCTCTTTGACTATAACCTTTAGCCACCAACCTTGCTTTAAAGGTTTCAACCTTTCCATCTGCACCAATCTTTCTCTTGAAGATCCATTTATTTCCTATAGGTACAATACCTTCAGGTGGATCCACAAGTTCCCAGACTTGGTTTGCATACATGGAATCCATTTCAATTTTCATTGCCTCTTTCCATTTAGAAGAGTCTATATCTAATATAGCTTCTTCATATGTAGTAGGATCAATTGTATGATCAACTTGTGCATGAATAAATAACTCTTTCTTATCAAGCAACAAGTCTAATCTCTCCGGTGGATGAGAAATTCTACTAGATTTTTGAGGTACTGATGTAGATACATCATTAATTGGTTGACATATTTCTTGTGGTTGATCAATTTGCATATGATCATTTTGTTGGATATCTTTAGATGATACCTCATCTAATTCTATCTTCCTTACTTTGCCACTTTCTCGAAGAAACTCTTTCTCAAGAAAAATAACATCTCTACTAATTACAAAACTTTGATCTTCTGGAAGATAGAAAATAAATCCTAAACTACCTTTAGGAAATCCAACAAACCTTCCTTTAATAGATCTAGGTTCCAACTTATCAGATTTTACCTTCTTAATATAAGATGGACATCCCCAAATCTTAATGTGCTTAAGACTTGGTGTCTTACCATTCCATATCTCATAGGGAGTGGTTGGAACAGATTTAGATGGAACTCTATTAAGGATATAACATGCATTCTGGAGTGCATATCCCCATAAAGAATTAGGCAAATCAGTATAACTCATCATAGAACGAACCATGTCCATTAAAGTTCGATTTCTCCTTTCAGACACTCCATTTAATTGAGGTGTCCCTGGAGGTGTTAATTGTGATACAATGCCATTTTCTTTGAGAAAAAGATTAAACTCATTAGATAAATATTCTCCACCACGATCTGATCGTAGAGTTTTGATTCTTTTACCCAAATGATTTTCTACTTCATTTTTAAACTCCTTAAATTTCTCAAAAGATTCATGTTTATGCTTCAAAAGATAAACATAGCCAAATCTATAGAAATCATCTGTAAAAGTGATGAAGTATGAAAAACCTCCTCTAGCCATTATACTTAATGGACCACATGCATCACTATGTATGAGTTCTAAAACTTTTTTGGCCCTTTCCTTTTGTCCAACAAAAGGTGATCTAGTCATTTTTCCTTGAAGACATGATTCACAAGTCGGAATAGAATTTTGATCTAAAGGATCTAAAATTCCTAATCTTTCCAACTTAGTGATTCTATCCTCTCCAATATGACCTAGTCTTAAATGCCATAAGTATTTTAGACTAGATTTATTTTTATGAATAACATTTATATGTGTGGCATTGTGTGGAACAATTTTATTATTACAACTACCATTATTATCCAAATAATAAAGGCCATCTATAATATAACCAGTGCCTATTATATTATTACAATAATATATTAAACAAGAATCTCTTTTAAAATAGAGTTCATAACCCATACTAGTCAAACTAGAAATAGAGATAATGTTTTTATAAGCATTAGGTACATATAAAACATCATGTAATAATAAAATATGACTTCTTAAGTCAATTGAGGTAGATCCAATAGCTTTGGCTGCAACGCTTGCTCCATTACCAAGCTTTAAAATTACCTCATCCTGTTCCAAAGGCTCACTGCTTACTAGATCCTGCAAAGATGCACAAATGTGATTACTTGCACCTGAGTCAAGAATCCAAGCAATAGATGAGTTATTAGAAGGATTAGAATAATAGAACATACCTTCCAAAGGCTTGTTCTTGCCCTTTATTGACTCCAAGTACTTAGGGCAATTTCTCTTCCAATGGCCTTCTTCCTTACAATGGAAACATTTTCCTTTGTCATTAGAACTGGATGCCTTATTTGATTTTGGTTTAGAAACTCCGCCACTTGGTTTAAGTTTGGAAGCTTTCTTCTTCTTTCCCTTTTTCTTCTTAGTCTTACTAGAAGAAGTGGTAGAAGCAACAACTAAAACTTCTTTATCCTTACTATTTTTTAAGGTATTTTGTTCGGTTACAAGCATATTAAGGAGACTAGCTAATGTGCAGTCAATTTTGTTCATATAAAAATTAGATATGAACCTACCATATGAATCAGGAAGGGATGAGAGGATCAAATCAATTTGGAGATGTTGATCAATTCCAAAGTCTAAACTTTCTAGACTTTCAATGAGTCGAATCATTTTATGAACATGTTCTCCAACATCCATACCTTCCTTCATGGTAGAATGGAATAATTCCTTAGGTATCTCATATCTAACATTCCTGCTTGTCTCACCATATAATTCTTCCAAGTGCATAATAATTTCCTGAGCAGTAGAATAATTTTCATGTTGCTTCTGCAAATCTCTATTCATAGAAGCAAGCATATACATTCTAGCTTGCTCATCATCCAATTTCCACTTTCTCCATGTCTCAGTTTCTTCTTCTGAAGCTCCTTTAGATAAACTTGGAATAGGAGAATCAATCACATACTTTATGCGATCAGAAATCAAGATGATTTTAATGTTTCTGAACCAATCAGTGTAATTAGGCCCCGTGAGCATGTTTTTATCAAGAATGCTTGCGAGTGGATTTGAGTTTTTCATTTTATTAGAGATTTAAGACATTGCAGAAAATAAAGTAAATTATTAGAATCATGTAATGTAAAACTATCATAATGATTTGGTCTTTAATCAATTATGATCCTCCCACTATTTATTTCAAATTTCACACTTCCAAGTGAAAAACGGAAATCTTTATAAGGATAGATTTCTAGTGGGTGATTAAACTAGTAACTTTTACCTATTAGCCAGTTTTATTAATTAGTAACTCTTACTAATTATTAACTTCCTCTAATATCACATCTCATGTGAAACTTAATCATTTCTGCTCCTAATATTACGGGCCTCAGGTGCCTAGTGCCATTCTTAGCCTTTTATATTAGTTAAGTCTATAACCACTAAATCAGCATACATATGGATTTAAACATTAAGAAACTCAGGTGCCCATTGCCGTTCTTGTAAAATAATGTATCCATATATTCACATCATCTCATGATTAACAATTAATTTCAAAATCTCTTAATTAATAAATCACTCCTATGTGTCCATAACCAGTGAAAAATTAATTAAAATTTTAAATTCATTGCTTTAGTGGAGAGCTACTAGATTAATTTTTAATTGGAAGATTTTTAGGCAATATTTTTAATTAAGAGATTAATTAACTTTTAATCAATTATTTAATTAATACTTATTAGTCTCACTTTGCACATTCACCATTTTACATGCATCATATACATTGAAGAATGGAAAATATAAAAGGTATGATCATGGACTACTATGATTTCCATATTCTTAGCCGGAAAGAATATGGTGATAAATGAATTTATGTATGAATGCATTAAATTACAAATTAGAATTAAAATAAATAAATAAATTACAAAGTCTTCAACACTTGAAGTCCTTGCTTCCACTAGGCATATTTGTGAAATTTGGTCTCCCTCCATCTTTGATAAATACATTTTAATCATACAATTAATTTTACAAAAGCCTATAAAGGGAATAAAATAAATCTTATTTTCTAATTAATAATTACATTCCATCAAAAGAATAATTATTACAAAATCATCAAATCAAATATATATACATTCATCACATGTATGTATAAAAATGATCCTAAGTCCATGATCATCCATTATGCCTTTCACATCCATAAATAAATAAATAATAACTAAAAGTATATTATTTTATTTTTGGACCATATGGAACACTTCCATAAACCAATTGTATATCTTATATACAATTTTTATTTAAATTGAATATCACATATTTAATTTTAATTTCCCAAAAATCAAATATTTAAGAATTACTACACTTCTTAAATTATATATATATTCAAAAATTAATTTAGCATATCACATACACTAAATAAAATTATTAAATATTATAAAATTAAGAATTTGGCCATAAAATTAGATCTTGCAAATCAATTAGCCGGCTCTGATACCACTGTTAAGATTCGATAAATACTAGAATTAGAGCAACGGAAGCGTAATTTAATTAATAGCTAACTGTGGTAAATTTCAAAAAATTTTCACAATTAGTTTATTAATTAAATATCATGTGTTAACTTTTAACACTAGAATTGAACTTTTCAATTCTAAGTTCTAATTTTAGAATTTAACAAAACATCCAAATAAGTAAAATCTAATTGATTTACAAAATACCAAATATACATAGGAGGAGATATTAGAAATTACCTCTTGAAGACTAGGTGTTTCCACAATTCCTCCAAACCATCCAAATGTGTGGCCTCTAGATATCTCACACCAATTCCTTTGATCTAGATCCTCCAAGCTCCAAAGATTAAATCTTGATTTATTGTTATTGCCCAAAACCAAGATTAAAACTCTAGTATGGATGATATGTAGAGATTTAATTTCAAGAACTCTTTCTTGAAAAATTGGACTTAAAAGAAAAATAAAATAAAAATATATTTTTTTTCTTTTCCACTTCACGTTGAAAGAGAGGAAAAAATCTCTCTTGTGAAAAACCAAACTTAATGAATGCTTCTTCAAAAACATAAATGAGATCACATCTCAATTATATTTAACAAGTGGTTTTATTATTTTTCTTTACATAAAGGAAAAACAAATCATATCCACCACTTTAATAAAATAATACTCCACTAATTAAAGTAGCATTTCACCCATTAAAATGGTCTTCCCATAATACTCCACTAATTAAAGTAGCCTTTCACTCATTAAAATAGTCTTCTCATAATACTCCACTAATTAAAGTAGCCTTTCACCCATTAAAATGGTCTTCCACTCATAAAAGAAAAAGAAAAATAAATTAATTAATTAAATAATTAATTAACTTTTAATTAAATAAATAAATAATTAAATTTATTATTTTAAGTCCAAAAATTAATCTACATAACATGTATCATATACAAGTATTGTAATTAATTTGTACTCTACATGGATTAAATATTTAAGACATGCTAGGGTCTTTATAATCTCATTACAAATTTAATCCAATTAATTTTGATTAATTAATTAAACATTTTAATTAATTATCAAAATAATATTTACTAGATCATTTAGAGTTGTATTGTGTGACTCTCTAGGTTCATGTTTAATTAGCAATGAGATACAATATCAACTCTTGATAATTGCGAGAAAATATTTTCTCTCCAAAAGATTATCCCAATTATCTTTCGGTCTCATAAATCATAGTCAGTGTCTAGCATAACATGCACTATAATTACCTAATTAAAAATGAATATCTTTAACCTGTCAAGTTAAATGGGATATTCGAACCAAATTATCATATTAATGATTAATCCCTTTATAAAGATCCCGAATTAATTCAAGGTCATGATTTTGTCAAACCCGAATATATATATACTATACTTCTATCATGGTTCTAATTCTTAATAAAATTTATTTTTACTAAAAAACACTTTTCTTAGTAAATATCTCACCGCCTTGGCCAATGACTTCTTTATTAAGAATAACCAAATTGTATAGGATCTTATCCTTGTTTATTCAAGGTATAAATTCCATTTTGGCGGATTATTTATTTCCTACATATAAATAATTAAAACCACCACATGCCCATATACACATACATTGTACATGTATGGAAGCAGTAACAAATTTTAATTATCTATATGTGAAATATAATATCCCCTCATGTCTAAGGATTAATTTATTTATGATCAGGATAATTAATAATTGACAAGCAGTAAAACTTCATGTTATTATTATCCTGCTTCACATGTTCAACCTACTCATCACTATGAGTGTTCACATATTTATTTAGAATCTTTATTTAAGTAGCATATGACTCACTACTTCCATATCATTAATATCTCATATTAATCTTGAAAATAAACAGAGGTGATGACCTTTTTGGATAAATTACGCTCAAATAAAATATCCTACGACCATGAACATTTAAAGTATTTGTACTAGAAAATTTGTCACTCATATTTATAACACTTATAAATAAATTCTCTAACAAATTACTTATGAGCTTATATTCTAAAATAAATAAATATTTATTTAATAATTAAATAAATATCTAATTAAAAGAATATAATTTTATGCCATTAAGTGATATAATTTACAATTACATTATAAATATGGCTCTAGAGCATATCCTAATTCTAACAATACATAATTCCTGTTTTAAATCTAAAATTTCCTAATCGTGCTTTCCACTTGTATAATTTTCAGTCTTATATTTTTTTTTATATTTTTGGTATGTTTTCATTTTTGTTGGCTGGCTTGTGCCACTTCAAACTAGGGATGCTTGTTGTTTTCATTACTAAGATCTCATTCTTAGATTGAGTTATTTTGAAAACTAAGGGCATCTTTGATAATTCTGTGCCCCTTATATGTGATAGTCAATATATTGAGGCAGGTTTTATGGTTAATAATTCTGGTCCCCTTGTATGTTTAACAAGACCCGTGTAGATTGTGATTATTTTTCTGTTTGTTCTACAGGTTTTTTGTAACTTATCTTGTGTAATTAATCAGTTTGTAATAAGTTAACATAAGTAAACAGTATGCAGGAGATTGTATATGTATTTATCTCTAAGCATATCTTTTTACATATGTAAATGCATGATACAATGTATGCTTGTGCTGTTTCCTGTATTTCTTTGTTTATTTTGTAATGATTAGCATTCTAAATTTAAGGAATGAAGCATTGGAGTGATAACATATTATTTCCACAAATGAAATTAGTAAACTGTTCGTTAGTAATTTACAATTTCAAGTATTGAATTGCAGGTTCTTAAGAAGCAGGCTGGCTTAATGCTTCAAGATGATGTAAGTTGATATTTTCACTCTGCATATCTTTCTGAAACTGAGATTACTTTCTTATTTCTATTATTCCATTTTCCTTTTCTGAGAGATACTTGTAAGGCTTCCATTTGGGTTTCCTACGTTTAATTTTCATCAAGCACTAGAGATTATAAATGTGGATGATGTAAAGAGTGACATACTCAATTCAACTCAACTAATCTTCAATCCAAAATTAACTGGGTTGGCTGTATAGATTTTTGTCTTCTCTCTGAACATTTTAGGGCTATGACATAATTGTGATGTTTCTAGATCATACTGTACTTCTCTCCTCAGATTCAGTTTAAGTCTACCATTTCCTTTTCTACTTTCCTCTTGAAGAATTGAGTCTAGAAATTTAAAATGGATGCTTTAGGGTAATGCCATTCCATCCAAGCTAATTCCCTCCTTATCTGTACATTGGCCATCACTAAACTTGCAATGCATATATTCTGTCTTGGTTCAACTTAACCTGAAATCGCTGGGCTCTAAAGTGCTTCTCCACATCTCTAGCATTTATTAACTCCCTCTTGCGCTTGTCTACCAGCACAATATTGTCTGCGAACATCATGCTTGGAGGGATCAGTGCTTTTATTTTGCAAGATGGGGACAGAATATCATAGAAATGTATAGAAATGTTGAATGAATACACTAGTTGCTTTAAAGGGAAATTTGTGGTGTTTTGTATTTTCCAATTTTACAAATGCTATGTATGTTCACTAATTATTGTAAACGAAAGTGTTGTATCACTCTCAGTTTTAAAGTTATAGACTGTAGCATGCATAGTTAATCTTCAATGTTAAGCTGACATTGTAATTGAAATACTTTTGTGCAGTTCTAGAGCATGAACATTCCTTGCTCTATTTTCATGTATATTTTCTAATGAATTATTTTTGAATCTTTGCTATTTTATGTTTTTAGGGGCACGCATTTTAGTTTAATATCACTGTAATTGATTAGGTTCATTCTCTTGTTTCTCTCTCGTTTCTCTGTATTAGGGTTGCTCTATTTTCATGTATATTCTAATAAATTATTTTGGAATCTTTACAATTTTATGTTTTGAGGGGCATGCAGTTTAGTTTAATATAATTGTAATTGATTAGGTTCATTCTCACGTTCTCTCTCGTTTCTTTGTGTTAGGGTATCTTTTTAAATGTTGTTAGGGGGGTGACATTGACAGAGACTGCTGGTGATCTTGCAACAGCAGCTGAAATATGCACTAGGCAAGTTCTTCTCATTCAAATTTTTTCCTTATTTTTTTCTACTAGTTATAAGTAAATTTTACAATTAAAGATAAATTGTAATTTATATCAAATTGTGTTGGCTAGAGAGAGGAATCGAAGTTGCATGATTAAGGGTTATCTCTGTTGGGGTAGCCATTCTAAGTTGATCAGTAGTTTTATTATCATTACTGTTGTTAATCGTGTAAGACTACTTAGAGTCTTGATGTCTGTTTTACAAAATGTTAGCCAATGTTCAGCAGTTGTCTCAGTGAGCAAAGCCTTAGTGAGGCCTAGGGATCAATTTACATAATTTTAATATAAACGAAGACTCTGGGTAGTTCAATCCATTTGACAGGATATGTGTGTGTGTGTGTATTTATATATATGTGTTTTGTGGGAGACAGAAGGTATAAATATTAGGTTTGGTAGAAACTACTCATTAACGTATAGAAGATCCTGAAATAAAAGTAGTTCGCAAAGCTCTTTTTTCCTATGTCAGAATGATATCCCTGAGAAATTTAAATATTTTGTTTTAACTGCAAGTATCTTTTGGAAAATTGATATTCTTATGTTCCTTGACATCAGTTTCTTGGAGTTCTCTATTCCCAACAATGTTGCGTTCATTGGAGAAATTGGCCTTGGTGGGAGCTTCGCATGGTAATCATATACGTTTTCCTTGTTTATGGCCTCTTTTTTTAGGATTTTGTTTTATCTGGTTCTAGAACTTCCATTAAGTCACGGATAATTTGTTTTTTTACTTGGGCTTGTATTTTCACTAACAAATCTCATGCACGTGAAATGACATAAAGGCCTCAACTTCTATTCTATCTAAACCTCTTTTCCTTTTTCACTTATCAACAGGTATACTTTTGAAAATGAACAACTACTATGCTTGACTTTAGATAGTTACAAACGCTGAGTTCTCTAATCAAAACTTGGTTGAGTTGTTGGCTTGCTTGCTTGTTTCTGATCATTATGGTCTAAAGTGCTTAATCAGCAAGAGATAACTCTACCATGGCAATCTAGCTGGCCTTGCTGGACCATGCTTGCAGACCATGCTAGCTTAACAAGCATATGATTAATGATTGTCAAAGTTTGCCAGCATAGCACATCTAGTTTCTGTAATATGCTGCTAATTCAAAGCTTGGAGTTCTCTTTAGAAATTTTTGCACAGTTCTTACGAATCATTCAGATATTGGCTCTGCACCTATAAGCCTTTTGTCGTACTTGCTATAAATAATTTCAGTTCGTTCATAATTGTCAGATATTTGCTATCTTTGGACTTTCCATTTATTCTCTACGAGCACTTTTAATTGTTCATTTTTAGTAGCTTTTTCAGTGCGCTAGAGGGAATATTACTGTTATCCAAATTCGTTTCTAAATTTATTGTCACAACCTTGCAGGTTCCTAGGATTGAGAAACGAATAAATACAATTGCAAAACTGGGTTATAACATGTGTATTGTTCCCAAATCAGCTGAAAAATATATATCAAATATAGGTGTCGAGGGAATAAAAATTATTTGCTGTGCTAATATGCGAGAAGTTATGGACACTATTTTCACAGGACGCTAGTGAAGGTAGAAATGATTTTTTGCATATTGGAGAGACCTCGAGACCTTGATGAAGATACATTCTGGTACCTGTACGTATCATTTTTGTTCAACATCGGTCATTGTAGGTAGTAGGTGTAAATATAGGAGCCTTTTTCTGTTGTTAGTGTCCATGGTACTCCAGCCTTCATTATATTGCAGCTTTGTAGGAGCCTTTTTCTGTTCTTAGTGTTAATGGTACTCTAGCCTTCTGTATATTGCAGCTTTTACATGTACAAGAAAAACTGGAAAAAGGGTAGTTATGAATGCCTGTAACAGAAGACTGTATACGATTTTATAGATAATACCCTTGTTTGTACAAGATATGATTTCTTTCATGAGTGCTGTTTTATTCATACTAGCAGTGGCAGAACCAGGATGTTACTGAGGGGGTCGGCGGCATGCACTCATGGTGGTGGGGCTTCCCTGCCTGGGCTGTTGTTGCTGGTGGCTGATTCAACCTAGGGAGGGAAGGGGGAGAGGGAAGAAGGAGAAAGAAGAAAAGAAAGACGCAGCTCCTTTTTTTATTTTTGAACCGGCCGTTTCGCTTGGGCCGGTTTATTTTTTTTTAAATAAACCCGTCGTTTCGCGAGGGATTTATTTATAAAAAGAAATTAGTTCCTGGCGAAACGACGCCGTTTCGCCAGGGACTAATTTATAAAAAAAATATATATCTATTTGCAGCGAGGGGTTCGTCTACCCCTCGCTGCAGATCCTTTGAAACTCAGCCCCCTTCAACGGGAGCTGAGTTTTTCACGCCTCCACTCCTCCCTTCTTTTGGGAGCCGGTGAGAGGGGGTCGTGTGACCCCATACGACCCCATAGTGATTCCGCCACTGCATACTAGAGTAACCCATGTTTTTTTTTCAAACATATCCAATGAAATTTTAGGTCTTCAGTGCTGTAATCCGACGTATCATTATTCATTTATTCTAAACTCCATGGACGTCATTATCATTTGTTACAATTCACGCCAATGTGCATGATGTCTTTGTGCCACATTAGATTAGTCGAAAACAAAAAGTTATTTATATAAATAATCTTCTCCATTTATATATATGTGTATATATATATAATGCCAACACTATAGCTCAGGCAACTTTCTTCTGAATGGTAACATTGAGCTAACCGAGTTAACAGATATAATACCATCACTATAGCTCAGGCAACTTTCAAATGAATGGTGCTGACTGCTGAGACTTGCTAGGTTCTACTGTTACATCACGTATAGGTTCAACATTGAGCTAACCGAGCTAATAGATATAAATATATATATATATATATATATAATTTTACTGGGAAAAACAAGCTGCAAGAGGTGCATATCATAATTTCATGGCCGCTCAGAATTGATTTACCCATACTTCTCAGAAATTGCTATAACAAAATAGAAAATGTCAAAAAAAAAAAAAAAACTTCTTACGTTAAAATCTTAGGAGAACCATTGAAATATAACTTTTCATGTCAAAACAGCCATGGAATATGATGCTTTTATAACTGTCTTAGCATTCTGGACCCTTACTCCATGTGATCAAATGTGATCTCCCCATTCAGTAATTGGCTTTGTGGTTTTTCATCCTCTACTGTGTCTTTGATAACATGTATAGGATCCAGAAAGCTTGGCTGATTTGTTGAAGATAGAAGCCTTGCCCACATTCTATCAGTAATCACCACCTTATTCTGTTTCTCAGTTACCCTCTACAATGATACCATGCAAGTTCACAAAGAAAAAAAAAATCGGCTCATAAGGAATGAGTTGCGACAAATGATACCATGAGGACAAATGATGTGAACTTACATGATATGGTATATAAGCATGTCTTCCATTAACAGGGCCAACTGTGAACCCTGTAAATCCTGCCATGGCACCATGAATAGCACTGTGAGCTAGTAGAGTGCAATACACATTATCAGATGCATTGCTTGGAACAGCACAGATCATGTATGTAGGATCTGCCATAGAAAGCAAACCGTTCCCTGGTTACATTGCATGTTTCACGATGTCTATTGCAGTTCTGCAGCTTAGCAGTTCAACAGACATAACAGATATGAAGGAAAATTTCAGTACTAACCAATGTATTTTAGGGTTATATTCATCTTTTGCTGTTTTGCAAAGTGATCCTGCAAAATCAAATTATTTCTCAAAAGAAGCAAGAGTTCAATAAGCATAAATGGTGCTTCAGGTCATATTCAAAGCTGCAGCAAAATTGTTAAATTTTCAGCATTTATACCTTAATCTTCTGGGATATCCATAGGCCAACATCTTGGAGTAGCTTGTTTCCTGAAGCATGCTGCAAGTCCATACTTTCAGAAAGAAGTTCTTGTCCTGCACCTTCAGCAATTACAATAACCATGTGCCCATGTTCTTTTAGTCTTTTCCTAATGAATTCAAATAGTCCGCCAGGGCCTTCAAGGTAAAATGGTGACTCTGGAATCAAGCAACAGTCTACATCTCGGCTGGCAAGTGTAGCATACATTGCTATGAATCCTGCATAAGTAAATGATTTTGGATTCTGATAGCAAGATCTATCAAGCGTGTCAAATGATGGCATTTAGTTCTCTTAGCTCTTCCAACAAATCAATTATTTAGAACACTTACAAATAGAAACTTATCACAGGATAGTGATGCAGAGCTTACCACTGTACCGGCCCATTAACTTGACAACACCAATGCCATTCTCAAAGCTCTCTGCTTCGACATGAGCTGCATTAATAGCACGCTGAGCCTCCTCAACAGCAGTATCAAAACCGAAGGACTTATCTATCACCTGAACCAAAGGTGCATAAGAGACATTTTTAAGTTCCAAGATGTTTTGATTCCTCAAAAAAAAAAAAGTTCCATGATGTTTTGCATCAGATCGCAGAATCGAGGTCTGCAATTGTTCATCAGTTTTAGCGACAAGAAGATTACTGGAATGTCATTATCAATAGTCTTCGGAATTCCAACCACAGCAACTTTGAGTCCACGTCTTCTAATTTCCTGCTTGGAAACATGGCCCATAAATAGCTACATATCGTGCTAATAATTTCTATCATATTATAACTTTACAATCATAGCCAAATCCCCAGAAAATCATCTCAAACAATCCTTTATTTGCCTGCAGACAAGAATTACCTCGAAAATTACAGAAGCCCCCCTTTGAGTTCCATCTCCTCCAATTATATAAACCTGAAAAATATCTAAGTATCCTTCTCTTTGACACACTGAAATTGCTCGTAATGCTAGAGATCAGGCATACATTTTACAATAGAATGGTGTCAGATACCTGATTGATGCCACGGTCCTGAATGCTGTCAACTATTTTTGCAGTATCATACCCTCCTCTGGACGTTCCAAGAATGGTGCCACCACGTTTATGGATATCATTTACAATCTTTGGTGACAAAGGAATTGTATTCCGAGCATAAAAGCCCTTGTATCCTCCCTGTATTCAAAATCACTACCCTTTTCAATCAACACTACTTCAATCCAACAGCATATCATGATTAAAGGACAAATTGATTTAGAACACAATTAAACTAAGCATTAAATTCAAGATAATACTATAAATATACAGATTTACCTCTATTCCAAGTACTCTGTTGACTCCATACATGTGATACAAGCCACAAACTAGTTCCCTAATTACTGTGTTTAAACCAGGGCACAGACCACCACATGTTACAATACATGCGTGCACTTCATCTGACACAAAATAAACCTGAGGATCATGCAATAAAAAATCAATAATCTAAATTTCAGAAATTCAAAATCAAGAAATCAGGGCTAAAATTGAAAACCTTTTGGCGAGGCCCAGCACGCCTGAATTGTGTTCCTTTAGGACTATCTTTCTGTACCACAATCTGCGTTAATTACAAAGAATGGAAACAAACAAGTGAGAATTTCAGCGAGTGATTAATAATCACGACATAAAATGTCCTTAATTCAGAAAATTGGGACAATGTTACCTGTTGTGCTACCGTATCATCCTGATTAACAAAATACTGCCTGGTAAAACAGAGTTTATGTTACGAATCAAACATTTTTTGTCTTTAAGTCCCAAATTATCAAAAAGATCAAAACTTAAGTTTAGCTAAATTAACATACTTGGCAACTGAATAAGAAGGATTATCTTGTAATGGATTAGGATATGTCTGCATCAGACCAAAAATAAAATAAAAATAAAAATAAAGACAAAGAAAAACATCAAAGAAAAAAGTAAAACAGAATCCTTAAGCATATACTTATCACCACTAATAATTCTTCAAGTCAAAACACAAATAAATCAAATTCAAATCAAACACTGACAGCAGCCTATTGGCACTAACTATCAATCACCCATCAAACAGAATAATTGCAAAAGGCATAAATTACTGATTTTTTTTTAAAAAAAAAGAGAGATTTTGAATCCAAGTTGCCACCTTTTTCACTTGGGTTTCAAAAACACTAAATCAAGAACAGTTCACAGAAAAAAATTAAACAAAATTTAAGAAAAAAGATGAGAACTTTTACGTACAGGGAGGTAAGATAAATAATCTGTCAAGTGAGGAACATCTTCAAGAACATAACCAGCTTCACCAGTCACAGTTTTGGGCTCAGACTTCATAGAATTCTCCATATAGTCCCTGGAAGAGTCACTAGGACTGGGGTTAGAGGTTCTGCTAGAAAATGAAGAAGAGAAGGTTAAGAAAAAGGGCCTGTGGCTGTGATTAAGAGTTGCATGATGAGAGTTTGTAGGATCAAAGCAGCGGATCCGTGGAGTTGAGAGTGAAGCAGAGCTAGAAATGGTGTCCATTTTTCTTGCAGTGCAAGTGACAAGCGCATATTGGAGGGAGAGGCATATTTATAGCCGTTGATTGACAAGTGATCGGACGGTTGAACTTTTTAAAGGCAAAAGATCAAAGATGTCATAATTTTAGTAATTATCACCGAAATAAAAATAAATAAATAAAGAATTGAAATTATTGGCAGTTAATGAAGAGGTGGTGGTTGAAGAAGTGTCGACACTTGCAGAGGCTTCATATGGAGGTCGGTTGTTCGTAATCTCAATTTTCAATTTTCATAGACATTTTGAATGTGGCATATACTATAGAAATTAACGTAAATTTTACATACATTTTCTTTACGTTATAAAGGGACAACGTAAATTTTATATACATAATGAAAAAATAAAATTATTTTTGTAATCAATCAGTATTCTACAATACAGACTCAAATTTGAGATTTTTTATTAAGAGAATTAAATTTCCTACTATCTTATCTGGTTCCTTAAAAATAAAAATAAAATTATTCTGATTATTAAAGATTTATTTCATTCCAAGAATTAAATGCAAAATGCATGCATATATTTAACAGAAAAAATTCACTAAAAGTTGTCAATTTCATTTTAAAATATTTTAGAGTTTTTAAGGTAATTATTTTTTTCAAAATATAATATATTATAATAGAGATTTTAAAAAATAAACTTTAAAGCTTTTACTCTCATAATTATTTTTTAAAGAAAAATTAATTAAATTAAATTTGATATATAAATATTATTATAAAAAAATACTTCATTTTTTTTTATTATCCTACAATATTAAGCCAATAAGAATGGTGATCAAAGATTTAAAATTGTACAATTATTAGGAGAATTCATAATTAATTAAATTGTCAAATTAAAAAAGAAATTTTTTTTGCTGTCTATTTTCATATTCGGCCATAAAATTAAGAAAATATGATAGTTCCATTCACGTAATCATTCATGCGTCTGTTATATGAAATTGATATATACTTAATACTACTAATTCAATCTCTTTCTTTTATTATTATTTATTTATTCAGTAAATTAATTATTATTGTGATTAAAAAATTTCTTTATCGTTTAGCAACCTTAAATTATGTGCTTTGTTGTGGTATATGTCATGACATCGACAGCATTCATTTTCTTCCTACGTATTCTCTGTCGTCAACACCAACAAAAACACTATAAATTATAAAACAATGAGAAACCATATCTCCCTGTTTAATTAATTAATGGCAAGTTTATGTATTTATATTGCTTCATAAAAATAATTAATATATACAATATAAATTTAAATAATAACAATAATCTAGCTGAGTATTAACATGCGTGATAATTTTTTAATAAATACATCACTGATATGCTCTGCTCTTCTATATCTGTTAATTAATAATATATTATATTAATGCAAACATAAATCAATTAATGATGCAAAGAATATTGAAAACTAATGCCTGAATTTATCATGTAAATATTATATAAAACTTAACAAAGTCAAGATATGTATAGCATGAAACATGATGAAATCAAATATTTGTACAATTAAAATTGTCTATGGATAAATATAATTCTAATAGTAGTTAACTTCAAGCCTATGATTTGATCGTCCCCATTAACAATTTTGTTAATTCAACCAATGAATTAAAAATGAATATATCCAACTTTGGTTTTTTTTTTTTTTTTTTGAGTTTCCAAGATCTTTTTGTGAGTTGTCCATTGATGGGAGTTTCAATAATTTGAGGGGTTGAAAAATCTATGTTTCAGGAATTGAAAACTCAAGATAATTCAAGTTAATTGTGCAACAGCATTAAAGAACTGACCCAAGTCTTAGAAGCTTAACACTTGGTGCTTATGATTTAGTTATATGAAGTTGAATATTTTTACATGTCAGGAACCTGTTAAAACTGTAACCGTGAAACAGGTGGCTTGTAAACAATTTCTCTATCATGATCTTATGTCGAAATATCACTTTGTTGAAACTTTGCACTTAAGAGTATTGCAATTTCCAAAGAGTCTAGATATTTCTGTTAGAATTAATTTTAAATTATTAAAATTAATCATCTAATTAATCATAAGTGTGGGCTAAATATATTTAAATATTAAATATTTATTGCAGTCAAATTAAAGTAGTTAAATTAAAGTTGTTATCAAATTAGGATTGTTGACTATTGAGGTGTCTTACTCGTAATAGGATTATAAGTGTAGAGACCGATAAGAGTTTCTATTTTGTTGAAGGACCAAAATAGAAACTATCATCATCAGTTATAAATAAGGGGTCGTGGTCTCCAGGGGAACACAACAATTTTGAGAGAACATTACGTTCCTTCAGTAGTGCTTCCGCTAAACTTAAAGTGTATATCCCCTGGAAGGCGACAAACTCCAAAATCGTCTTCAGCTTCAACATACGATGATGTCAGGTACGCAATTTACCCCTTTGCAATTTAATTTGAATAATCTAGTGATCTATGCATATTTTATATTTTAGGGGAATCAGGTTTTCTTCCCCTTTCAATTGGTATCAGAGCCCTGTGCTAGGTTGCTAGATTTTCCGATTAAATTGTTTTTTGTTTTGATTCTAGAAAATTAATTCGGTGATTGTAATTTTCTAGAATTAATTTAAAATCCAATTTGGTAATCTGAAATCAATTTTGGTTTGATTTGTTTTTTGGATTAAATTACTGAGATTATTTAATTAATTCTGGAAAAAATCAAATTTCTGGACTTGAATTTTGGTTTGTGATTTTTTCTGGAATTAATTAATTTTTGGTTAATTAATTATGTAAATTAATTAATTAAAGATTAAAAAAAATATTAAATTTTGAAACAGTTTTGCAAAAACAGTTTTTTTTAATAAAAAAAAAACTGAAACTGGAAAGAAGGAAACAAATTTTGATTATCGCTTAAAAGTAATAGCAGTTGAGTGAGGAGAAATTTGATTCTTTGTGCTTAGAAAGAGGCGCGAGAATTATTTTTGCACCTCCTATGGCAGTGGCATTTTGTGCAAAGTTTGTTCCATTTAGAAAACCAAAGAAATTGTCTCGTACTTCTTTCACTTCTTTGTCAATTTTCTATGTGCAACATTGAAATTACTAGTCTCATTGATGTACTGTTTGTCTTGTTATGATTGTATAGATTGACAAGATCTATTAAATGACAAACATTATATTAATTAAAAAAAATTATTTTTATTTTAATTAATTAATTAAAGTTTATTGCAATATTTAATTGAGCTTAAATTTAATTAATATAAATATTGTAATTAATTTATTAAGAATTGCAGTTCAATTAAAGTTTAATTTTATATTTATTACAATATTAAATTTTAATTGTATTTGAGAATTTATTAAATTGAGTTTAAATTTTGGTATTTTAGTCCTGATTGTGTTTAATATTTTTCTAATAAATTAATTGAAACAAAAAGTTACCAAAGTGACCTCTATTGTGTAAATTAATTTATTTGGGATATTAGACAGGTGTATTAAAATTCATTGCGGGTAGTATACCGGCCCAAAGGAAGGTTGCTATCTGGCTGAATTGAGAATACATTGCGGTAATAAATATGTGATAATTATTATGTGTTCATCCATGTGGATAATAAATCGGCCCAAAGGAAGGTTTATTATTTGACAGGACTGAATTGTCAATATTTGATTACTGCGTTGAGATATCAATTACAGTTAATATTTTATGTCCAAAGATGAGAATATTAATGTTGTGTCCGGTATCTTGTTTCCAATATTTAAACTCTACTTCTGTGATTTGTTTCAATTTTTTGTGGATTGTGAGCTTATGTCATTTATTTATTTTCTCTGAATTCAGCTAGCATGCCGTGTAATCCCAACTTTGTCCCTATGAATGAAAATATTGATAATAAGACTGCTGATAAGGAAAAATATTTGGTTTTAGTCTGTTCTGAAGTTAATTTAACTTCGGTACCTAGAAACACTTGGTGGATAGATTCTGGTGCTACTGGTCACATAAATGTTTCATTGCAGGGTTGCCTAAACTACCGAAAGCCAACTGACGGTGAAAGATACGTTTATATGGAAACTGGCGAACCGGTAGAAGTAGAGGCGATAGGACATTTTAGATTGCATTTAAGAACTGGAAATTTTTTGGATCTAGTAGATACTTTTGTTATTCCGTCTTTTAGGCGGAATTTAATTTCTGTTTCCCATTTGGACAAATCTGGTTTTACTTGTTCATTTGGAAACAATAAAGTTACTTTATCTATGGATTAAAAAATTTTAGGTACTGGTTTCTTGTATACACTTCATAATCTATATATGTTAGATATCGATGCCTCTTATAATGAGACCATGCAAGTTAGTACTATAGGTACCAAAAGGAAGCTGAATATGGATAACTCAGCTGCTCTATGGCACAGACGTTTGGGTCACATATCCAAATCTAGAATAGAGCGTCTTGTGTCAGATGGTATCATAAATACACTTGATTTCACAGATTTGGACTCCTGTGTTGAGTGTATTAAAGGTAAACAGACTAAACAAAAGAGATTAGGTGCCAATAGGTCATCAAACGTCTTAGAGTTGATACATACGGACATCTGTGGCCCATTCCCTACAGCAACTAGGAATGGTCAAAGATACTTTATATCATTCATAGACGATTACTCACGTTATGGGTACCTATATCTCATTCATGAGAAATCTGAGTCTCTGGACGTTTTCAAACCTTATAAGGCCGAAGTTGAAAACCAACTTGGAAAGAAGATTAAATGCGTTAGATCTGACCGTGGTGGTGAGTACTACGGTAGATATGACGGTTCAGGTGAACAACGTCCAGGACCATTTGCTATTTTCCTACAGGACTGTGGTATAGTCCCTCAATACACCATGCCTGGTACACCCAGCATGAATGGTGTATCCGAGAGACGTAACAGGACTCTTATGGATATGGTTAGAAGTATGATTAGTCATTCTTCTTTACCTGAGTCTCTGTGGGGAGAAGCATTAAAGACAGCAGTCTATCTTCTTAACAGAGTACCAACTAAAGCAGCTACAAAAACACCTTATGAGCTTTGGACTGGACGCAAGCCCAGTCTAAAGCACCTTCATGTTTGGGGATGTCCTGCTGAGGCTAGGCCTTATAGGCCTAATGAAACAAAATTGGACTCCAAAACTGTTAGTAGCTACTTTGTTGGTTATTCTGAGCGATCTCGGGGTTTTAAGTTCTATAATCCTACTTCTAGATCTATTTTTGAGACGGGAATTGCAACATTCTTTGAGGATGTTGAGTTTGGGGGGAGAAATAAGGTTAGAAACATTGTCTTTGAGGAGGGATCGAGTCAGGAACACTCAGTGTCGATTCCTATCTTTGCTCATGGGACTGTTCAGGTTCCTAGAAATGTTAATATCCCAGAAGCAATTCCGGATCCAATATAAGACAATGTTGATCAACTTCCCCATCAGGATGAAGAAGTTGTTCTTCCTCAAGAACAAGCTCAACAACCTCAAGAATTTGAGCCAGAACCTGTGCCTTTAAGAAGGTCCACTAGAGAGAGAAGAAATGCTATTCCGGATGACTATGTAGTATATCTTCAGGAACATGAGGACACTGTAGACATGGTGGAAGATGATCCTATCAGCTTTCATCATGCCATGCAGGATTCCAATTCTCAGAAGTGGATTGAGGCAATGAGTGAAGAATTTAAGTCAATGCAAGACAATCAAGTTTCGGATCTTGTTCCATTACCTGAAGGAAAGAAACCCATTGGTTGCAAATGGATATTTAAAACCAAGAGGGATTCTAAAGGTAATGTGGAAAGATATAAGGCACGTCTTGTAGCTAAAGGCTTCACTCAGAAAGAGGGGATTGACTATAAAGAGACATTCTCTCCGGTTTCATCGAAGGACTCTTTTAGGACAATCATGGCTCTAGTTGCTCATTTTGATCTTGAGCTTCATCAAATGGATGTGAAGACTGCGTTTCTCAATGGAGACATTGATGAAACCATCTATATGGTGCAGCCAGAAAACTTTGTGTCTGGAAACCCAAAGCGACTGGTATGCAGATTAAAGAAATCCATTTCTGGACTCAAGCAAGCTTCTCGTCAATGGTACTTCAAGTTCCATGAAGTAGTTGTCGCTTGTGGTTTTGAGACAAATGCTGTGGAAGATTGTGTGTATCACAAGTTCAGTGGGAGTAGGTTTATCTTTTTGGTCTATATGTGGATGACATATTGCTTGCTACTAACTGTAAGGACTTGCTGCACGAGACCAAAGTCTTTCTCTCAAAACACTTTGAGATGAAAGATTTAGGTAAAGCTTCTTTTGTATTAGGGATTCAAATACATCGAGACCGTACTCGAGGTATTCTTGGATTATCACAAAAGGGCTATATTGAGAAAGTGCTCAAGAGATTTAGTATGCATAATAGTAGACCAATTGATACCCCAGTTGCTAAAGGAGATAAATTCAGTCTTGATCAGTGTCCAAAGGGTGAACTTGAGATTCAGGAAATGCAGAAGATTCCTTATGCGTCAACAGTTGGGAGTCTGATGTATGCTCAAGTTTGCACTCGTCCAGATATTTCATTTATAGTTGGCATGTTAGGACGATATCTCAGCAATCCAGGAATGGATTATTGGAAAGCAGCCAAAAGAGTCTTGAGGTATCTTCAGAGAACTAAGGGACATATGCTCACATACAGGCGATCAGATCAGCTTGAGATCATTGGGTATACTGATTCTGATTTCGCGGGATGCCAAGACAGTCGGAAATCCACATCAGGCTACATATATCTCTTGGCTGGCGGTGCTATTTCTTGGAAGAGTGTGAAACAAACTCTAGTAGCTACCTCCACCATGGAAGCAGAATTTGTAGCAAGTTATGAGGCATCCAATCAGGCAATCTGGCTGAGGAACTTTGTCACAGGGCTGCGCATTGTGAATGGCATTGAAAGGCCATTAAAGTTATACTGTGATAATAACTCAGCGGTTTTATTCTCCAACAGCAACAGAAGCTCTTCTCGATCGAGACACATTGGGATAAAGTTTCTGGCTGTGAGGGAGAGAGTACAAAGTGGACAGATATCCATAGAGCATATTGGAACGAACTCCATGATTGCGGATCCGCTCACTAAGGCTGTGATACCGAAAGTTTTTCATGAGCACACTGCTCATATGGGTGTCACATTATTTGAGACTATTTAGTTTCAGTGGGAGTTTGTTCATTATGGTTATACTCTGTTTTATAATGGATATATTATGTTATTAATACTCAGTTTCTGCAGAAAATAAAGTATTTATTTTGTTACACTCTGTATTATTATTGATTGATCTCACTAAAGTATGACCAGTTGGAAACAGGCATGATTAGATCACATTACATGTAGTTTTCATGCTACACTCCTATTATTGATCTATGTCATTTGAGAGTATTGGTAATGTGATTGATGGTGGTTTGAGTCACGATGAATGTGGCGACTGGCCCTTCAGTCCTTTATCGATATAATCAATGGACGAGATTGTTTGAGGCACCTTCAGTATGACTGCTTTTATGAGCTCATTAAGGTATATACATTTATATTTAATATATGTTAGCCCAAGTGGGAGATTGTTAGAATTAATTTTAAATTATTAAAATTAATCCTCTAATTAATCATAAGTGTGGGCTAAATATATTTAAATATTAAATATTTATTGCAGTCAAATTAAAATAGTCAAATTAAAGTTGTGATCAAATTAGGATTGTTGACTATTGAGGTGTCTTACTCGTAATAGGATTATAAGTGTAGAGACCGATAAGAGTTTCTATTTTGGTGAAGGACCAAAATAGAAACTATCATCATCAGTTATAAATAAGGGGTCGTGGTCTCCAGGGGAACACAATAATTTTGAGAGAACATTACGTTCCTTCAGTAGTGCTTCCGCTAAACTTAAAGTGTGTATCCCCTGGAAGGCGACAAACTCCAAAATCGTCTTCAGCTTCAACATACGATGATGTCAGGTACGCAATTTACCCCTTTGCAATTTAATTTGAATAATCTAGTGATATATGCATATTTTATGTTTTAGGGGAATCAGGTTTTCTCCCCCCTTTCAATTTCAAGTTATTATGTAAAAAGTTTGAGAATGAAGATTGCTATATGCTAAAAACTAAAAAGGTAAAATATTTCAAGTTACTTTTGATAATCCCACAACTTTTGAAATAATTGATTATGGTAAAACATCAGGTTTAGATGTTTAAAGTTATTACCAAGAAAATTGGAGGATAACCAATTATGAAAGTTTAGCAAGATTAAATTTTTAGAAGTGATTATTTGCAAATTATAAAATAACTGAGCATGACGAAGTATTAAGGTTAGATGTTTTTTGAATTTACTCTGTTTTGCATATGATGGGAATACCCGCACTCACTGATCTTGTTATATTTCTGTTTTATATCAGTGGACACTGAGACTTAAGTTAGACCTCAATATCTCATTATGTCCAATTCCTTGTGAAGATGTCTCCTCTTCCTTGAGAAGCATCTCCCTTTTTTTTTTATAAAGCATTTTCTTCCTCTTTTTGTCCTAGATCTAGAGTTGCTACCGGCCACTCTCTTATTCTTTATTATTTTCCTTTATTTTTCATTTTTGAGATGGATAGAACAAAAGGCGGTCTTTGACCTGAATATGTGTTCAATGTTTGCCATCTAGCTCGTATTTTGTGAAAGATTTTCCTTCAAGAGATCTTAGTATGGGTCTCTTTACATCATTGTAATCAGATCTAAGTTTAATTTTTATGTGAATTCCTACGACATATTTTGGTTGGGAAAATCAGAAACAATCCAATTTTCACTTCAAAATTTTTTGTTCAACTCTATAGTTTTATGGAATCTCTAGTAGAAGTTCTCCATCTTTCTCTTGGGATATCTCATTGATGAGGTAGAAGTTCCACTTATCTACCTCAGAAACTCTTGAAGCCCACTTATATGATATGAATGCATGGTTATACCTTCTGGCATGAATATGTTAGCATATTCATACCGCACATCACTTTCCACTATCAGTACAATCCTCTCCAATCTTTTGGGAGTTGGTCCAAGAAACCGGACCCCTCTTCTACTTTGTATCGAGATGGGGTATTTGTTTGTGCTCGTCTCTATGTCTATCTGCAAAGGTACTGCTACAATAACTGTATTTATTCGATCAGGGGGCTTGTCCTATGATTTTATGATGTAGGTTTCATGCGTATTGTATCTTTCATCTTTTGTAAGATTGACCAACTTTTGGTTTTTGTCCCAAGAAAGCTTGAATTCGCCGCTCATTGAATTTTTGTATTGTTTATCTTTCATGAATGATATTCCTTTTCATTGGCCAAAAGAAAATTCCTCATTATTTCATGATTGGACAGTTTTTGTTCAGGGAAATGAATCAATGGTCTTACATTATCAATTCATTCTGAAATGGTACTTATGTCTACTTCACAAACGTTCATCAACTCATATGACGTTGTCAATTTTTTTTTATTTTAACATTTTTTTTAAATATTTCATAATATCATTAAATTTTCTATTTTTTAAATAAATAAATATTATATTTACGCTCATGAAATATGATTTAGAGAATATATTTTATATGAATAAAATTCTTTTTATTTTTTATTTTACTACAAAGCCTATTTTTTTTCTTTTTATTATACACGTTGACGTTTATTTTTTTTTATTTTTTTTAAAAAAAATTCTAAACCAACACATCTTAAATAGTTATAAATGAAAATAAAATAACAATAATAAAAAAATTGTGTTGTGTAATTTCTTGAGATCTTTATAAAAATATCAAAAAAAATAAAAATTTTTAAAATTTTCATATTTTTAAAAATATTATCAGATTTATCAGATTTTATAATTTTTTAATAAAAATATCATATTTAGATAATTTATTATGGGTTATTATCAGTTTATTATATGTTTATTATGAGTTTATAAATTTAAATAGTATATTATAAATTTATTATAAAATAATTAAAATAATTCTAATAAAAATAAAAAAAAATTATAAAAAATAATAGGTGGTGTAATTCTTCCAACTTTCTTTAGGATCTTATTATCTTGGCCTTGGCTTGGGTCACAACAAGTCGGCCCTCAATTTTAGTACCTGGGTCGAGTTAGAGTTGGATTCGACCCGACAACATGCCTAATTGACTAATCGTTTTACTTACGTGTCAAAATCATAGCATTAGATCTCATGTAACAAAATATACACTTGCACCGCAGAGAATTGAAACTCTCAAAGTCCCAGAAAACTGGTCGTTTTCTGCTTCTTCTATGTAGCCACTTTTCGCTCCTACAAAATCAAACACAGAGGGAGACCGCAGTCTTGAAAATCAATTTCTAGGGTTTCAAACTAAATTAAGATAACCATGTACAAAACTGCTTCTCGACTTCGAGCTCTTAAGGTTAGTACCTTGGGACCCTACCTTTCTGTTTGGTTCTCGAGAAAATGTAAGAAGGCGAAAAAATTTTATTGATTACTTTGGTTGTGTATTTTTCTGATGAGGAACATTTTTCTTAATCAACTACTATAATAGCGTAAACTTATTTTTTCTATAATCTATTTTATTATTGAATAACTTAGGCTCTACTTGTCGCTGCCAGATCTTATTTTATTTTAATCCCTATGTTTTGATGTTTGGCCATGAACTTTACACTTTTAGTTTTGGCATTTTAAGTTGTGTTATGATTTTTACCTGTTGCTATCCGATTTTGGGTCCTGAATATAGGGAAAAGATTCTGGGTTCAGTCCTTGAAATTGTTATCATGTTCTCATATCGGATCACTGTCTGCTTATTCATCTCTTCCATTGGATCTTGAATGGGCAAATCGTCTGTTTTCTGGTGGGCAGTCGGATATTAATTTACTGATGGTGTTCCCTCTTAGTAAAGAGTATAATATGAAATTTAGCTTATGGGTTTTGATAATCTTTGTTTTCAGCAAGTAAATTTCTTTTTGCAGTTTTTTATTATATTCTGATTCAGTTTACATTGTTGGTCTGACTAAATGGAAATTTGCATTTATGCGAATAGAGCCATGTTAGCAATTTGGGGGCCATACGATATGCAACTTCTAGTTCAGTTGCTACTAAGACGTCCTCATCAGGTCTCTTTAGCCGGCTGACTGGTGGACAAGCTAGTTCTCTTCCTTCTTTGAGCTTCCCACTTCCTGGTGTTTCTCTTCCACCTTCGCTACCAGATTACATTGAACCAAGCAAGGTCCAGTCAAAAACTCTAGAAAATGGTGTCAGGATTGTCTCACAAACACTACCGGTATGCTCGTATTGTTGCAAACTTTACGTGCTTTGATTTATTAATCTCCATCATAAATTGTAATACCATTTTCATGTACAGAATTCTTAATGAAGCTTTTTTTGATTGGTTGATTAGAATCCTGCTGCCTCCATTGGGTTATATATTGATTGTGGTTCTATCTATGAGACACCCATTTCATGTGGGGCTACACACTTGCTTGAAAGGATGGCATTCAAGAGCACTAGGAACAGGAGCCACTTGCGCATTGTTAGGGAAGTGGAGGCAATTGGGGGTAGTGTTGCTGCTTCAGCCTCTCGGGAGCAGATGGCATACACTTTCGATGCCATCAAGACCCATGTTCCTGAAATGGTAGAATTGCTTATTGACTCAGTGAGAAATCCTGTATTCTTGGATTGGGAAGTCAAAGAAGAGGTATTTTTAGATCTTGGCATCTTTATGCCGAAGTTAATAGATATTATTTTAGTATTCCTGGTAACATGAATCTTCGAGGGCTCTCTTAAGGGTTAGGTTTGTCTTTAGATTATCCTATATTTTATTATAGATTTATACACTTTGTATAGACTTGATGCTACCAAGATGCTGCCTTTATACGATTTTAATGTTGCGTTCTTAGTTCATTTTCACTTTCTAATGTTGATCACGTTATTGATAACTTTTCAAGTGCCAGCTTATTCTTATTGTTGTCAGGGTGTATTATCTTGTTAATTGTCCACTGAATGTTTGTGCAGCTGAAAAAGATTAAAGATGAACTTGGACAGCTCTCTAACAATCCCCAAGGCTTACTCCTGGAAGCAATTCATTCAGCTGCTTATAGAGGTGCATTGGCAAATCCTCTTTTGGCCCCTGAATCAGCACTAAACAGATTAGATGGTGCTATTTTGGAGGAATTTGTATCTGTAAGAATATGGAATCCTTTGAAAACTGTGCTCAGATCATCAGTATTACTAGATATGTATTTATTTTATATCTATTGTTATGGTTCTCCAACATATATTTTGTTTCTATCTCGATTGAATTTTTTTTTTGTTGTTGTGGAATTTCAGGAGCACTATACAGCTCCTCGAATGGTTCTTGCAGCTTCTGGTGTGGAATTTGAAGAGCTTATATCCGTTGCAGAGCCGCTTCTTTCTGACCTCCCACGTGTTCAACGTCCCGAAGAACCAAAATCTGTGTATGTTGGTGGAGATTATCGCCACCAAGCTGATTCGCCGGTGCATATTTCTTACCATCCATTAAAACCATTCATAATTGTTTATTTGATTTATATGGTACTAACAATTTTATTCCCTCTGTATGAGGTTAGATGACACATGTTGCTCTCGCTTTTGAAGTTCCTAGAGGCTGGCACAATGAGAAAGAAGCTATAGTTTTGACTGTTCTTCAGGTCTTGTATATCAGTTGCAATCTTGATTCCTTTTCTTTAATGTTTTCTGTATACAGCCTGCCTTTTGTTTTTGCACTTTTTATGAGTAAATAAATATAGTAAATAACAATTCTGGTGGTACTGCAGATGCTTATGGGAGGTGGTGGTTCATTCTCTGCAGGTGGCCCTGGAAAAGGGATGCACTCAAGATTGTGTAAGTTGCAACCATTGAGCGGTTTACTGATGACTTTAGCTTAATGATTTGTGATTTTTCTGCTTATGATTGTATGTGGTAACTACTTGTATATTTCCTTCAAACCTATCTTTTCTACTTACCTTTTTGGTTTCTTTAACTGTATTAATTTCTGCTACAAATATTTGCTATTTTGTTGTTCTGTTAATTCTTTTGAATGCACTTGAACACAGATCTCAGAGTCTTGAATGAGTACCAACAGCTCCAATCATTTTCTGCATTCAACAGTATTTTCAATAATACCGGGTTGTTTGGCATCTATGCTAGTACTGTAAGATCACTTGCCCAATTATTATAGTGAATATATGTGCATGCATGCCTGCTTGATTGCTAGCTGCCATATTATTAGTGTGTCTGTCATGTGCTTTTCTGAATTTGCTAGTTGAGGAAAACTGAGGGTGTAGAGATGCTAGGGGTACTGATATAAATTAATATGGTAATTCTGAAATTAGTTGACTAGGTTTAACTCAATAGAGATATGCAGTCACCTCATGCATTGCGCCTTTAGTGGGCGTGGAACTTTCTCATGTTTACAATTTTTTTCCATCGAATATAAATGCTATATATGTATGCTTGCAGTATTTTATTTTGCTTTTGCACTTGAGTTCAAGAATAAGGATTCTTCTTACTAGTATAAAGGACTATAGCTAAATTACCTTCGTGTTTTACAATTTTGTTCTCCTTTGTGAGCCACTTAAATCACGTGCTGATTTATTTAACTTTTTTGTCCAGGTTGTTTCATTTATAGCTTTTAATTTGAGCATCTTTTGTTGTGACAGTTCCCAGACTTTGTGTCAAAGGCAGTTGACATAGCAGTGGGAGAATTACTTGCAATTGCAGCTCCTGGACAAGGTTTCCGTTGCATCTCTTCATATTATTGTGTTTGACTGGGCAGCTACTGCTGTGGTGACCACCAGGTTCTGTTAGAGCTCCCTTACTTATCTTTTCCTTTTTCATTTCTGGTGGCAGTTACCAAGTTACAGCTTGATCGTGCTAAAGAGTCCACAAAATCTGCTGTTCTAATGAATCTGGAATCTCGAGTATGTCTTTTTCTTGTGCCAATCTTAATTGCTTAAGGGTTGCTTAGTTTTGAAAAATATTTTTCATTTTTATTTTCTAATTTTCTTTTCTATTTCTTAATTTTTCAGATTTTCATTTTCTAACTATTTTCCAAATGGAAAATTGGAAAGAACAAAAACATGATTACTTAATTTTAATTTAAAAATTTTATTTTCCATTTTCTATATAATATTTAAATAACTTTTCTTAAAATATATATTTTTTTAAAAATACAGTTGCGTAATCTAAATATTTATATATGTATTTTTTTCAATTTTACAATAAAATTATAATTAAATAATATTTTTAAATAAAATAAAATTTTAAATATAAAAATAAAACTACAGTTTGAATCTAAGTGAGAAACAAATGTTGATATTTTTTTTAGAATTTTGTGTTTTCGATTTAAAAAACAACTAATTATAATGTTCTAAAATTCAACTATTAGTTATAAATCTGAAAAATTATTTTGTAATTTTCCAAATGGAAAATATTTTTACGTAAGCAATAAACTCTTTTTTCCATTTTTCTTTAAAAAATTTTCTGGAAAATATGACCTCTTTTCCATGTCTAAATAACCCTTGGCATCTTTGTTTTTCAATGCATATTTCTAAACTCAGAGATGTTGATGCTTCTCTCAGGTTACTTTGCTTGTAGTCCTACTGTGGGACATTGAAGCTGTTGTGTTCTACCTCCTCCTCCCATTTCTGTTGTTTATTATGGTCTCTGATAACTGTTCTATGATTCTGTTCTGCAGATGATTGTCGCAGAAGATATGGGAAGGCAGTTTTTGACTTATGGAGAAAGGTTAGCTGTAGTGTCTATGCTAAAAAATCTTCAGTTTCTATTCTGTTTAACTTGCACATTTGTCATTCTGGTGTCAAACTTGTGGTGAACTCAATTTAAGGTAAGGAACAATCTTTTGGATGCATATAAATGGTATTGGGGTCTTGTTGGTTGCAGATTGTCACCTAATTGTCTGGACCTTTAACAAAGAACTAAAAGAGAAACTCACATGGCAGCATTATAACTATATATTTTTTACATTGCACAAGTGTTCCCAGTTGCATTTTTTTTTCCCTCTTAATGTAGGAATTCAATAGTTTAGGGAGCAGTTACTTAATGCTTCTTTTAGGAGCTCACATTTTTTTATAACACCCCCTGTCCCCAAAATTTTATGCTATATTTATTGTTGTGCTTGTTTTGCACAAAATAGCCTTTTTATGCCTGCTTTTTCGCTAGTATTGCCTCATGAAATTGATTATGAAATGTAATTTTGTAACACAACTGTGATTGTATTCTCAGGAAGCCTGTTGAACATTTCTTAAAGACGGTGGATCAAATCACTCTGAAGGACATTTCAAATATTGCAGAAAAGCTCATCTCATCACCTCTGACAATGGCATCTTATGGAGATGGTAATTTTTAGTTCTTTAATAACCCTGAATTCTAGAATCAAAACTATGATCTAGTTATAATATGTATTCTGCTTTTCTTGGCAGTTATTCACGTCCCCAGCTACGAATTTGTTAACAGCAAGTTCCATGCGTAATGAATAATGAGGGTACATTTCATTTTGTGCTTTGCTGCGCCATCATAATTTGATTGGTCACATCAACCCATTTTCTCGTGTTGCATACTGTTGAAATAAAAACAATTCAGGCAGAAATTTTCCTATAGATAGAAGGAATGTGACCCCTCCAACGGCTTTAACTATCAGATTCATTTGGATTTGCCTGATCAATTATTTCTAATTTGGATGGGTTAACATTGGTGTTTATGATTATTCGATGAGAGAATTTTGGAATTTTGCTTGTTCATGTTGATGTTACTTTGAAGGATAAATGAAATCCGGCAATCCGTTCAGTTGAGCTCTCGTCCAGTTTGTTATATGGGGTTTTGCATTTCTTATTTTTGGAAGTTTATTTTTGTCATTAGCAAGTAAAGCATCATTGGATTTTTTTTTTCCCCAGCAGAACATTCTTTACTGGGAAGTAGGTGGCGTGTCCCAGCTCTAAATTGTGTATATTTGTATGACCTTCACAAATTGCCAACTGTGTGTGATAACTAATAAGCAAACGACTTGTAGGTCTATAGTCTCGGTTTCAGAAATCTTGTTTGAAATACATTGAGATAGCTTTGGAATGACCTTAAGGAGGTTTGGCCAATTGGGTGGAAACTTTTTATGGCATCAGCCAATTGTTTGCCGAATTCTTTTTTTTTTTTTTGAAATTTTGGCTTGGCGCTTCTAGCACATATTATTATTAAGATCAGCCATCAAAATTTCATACAGAAAACTGAGTAGGCATACCCTCCAACTAAGACCAATTATAGAACCAGCTGTTCTAGCACACTTATAGGCAACATGATTTGTTGATATGTAAACAAAAGAGTACAAAAACTGAAGCTTACACAAAAGAGCTTTACATTCCTCAACAACACTGAAAATATGACGATCTTACTATGGCCACAGAATCGAGTGCCTTAGTAAGATCTTGACAATCTGTTTCACAGTGTACTTGTTGAAAATCTAATACTTTCATCCAACTTAATGCCTCCCTAAAACAAAGGGCCTCCCCAATTATAGGATCACTATTACCTACATCCAACTTAATGCCTCCCTAAAACAAAGGGCCTCCCCAATTATAGGATCACCATTACCTACACATCATTTAATTTGTCCAGTAATACAATGGCCATTAGAATCTCTTATAATCATGCCCAGTCCAAAACTTCCACAAGGCAAGACCGCCACATCCATATTGCATTTAAATTTCCCAAAAATTGGCGGTACCCAACTCCTATCTGCCTCTCGCCTTCTGATATTACTCGCCACTTTCTCTTGTGCATACAACCATTGTTGCAACGAGGAACTTGCTCTATAAATAATCCTTGCTGAGTCCTCTTTTTGCTGCCATAACTTCAAGTTTCTGGCATACCACAAACTCCACAGGTTCATCAGCACCTCCTATTTTTGCACCATTGTTCCTAATCCAACAACTCCTTGTACCTAAAGTTGGAAGTCTTGAATCGGTTCCCATCCCAAACTTGACAATAGCCAAAATGACTTTGCTAACACACAATCATGCAACAAGTGTTTCGCATCTTCACCTTGCTGGGCACAAAAAACACAATTGTTCTGAACTTCCACTCTTCTTCGCTGTAGATTTGCATTACACGGCAAACAACCACGCAAAACTCTCCAAGCGAAAAATTTTATTTTGGGAGGAGCTCTCACTTTCCACAGTTTATCCCAGAAATCTCCATTCAAATAAAACCGTTGATCCTCATCATTCATGGCTAACCGATATCCTTCCTTAACTTTGTAAACCCCAAGCCTGTTCTGATTCCAAAACCATCCATCCTCTATCTGCCTCAATGGTAACAGAATCTGTATAATCAATTCAACATCATGAGCTTGAAATAAACTCTCAACCAGACTTACCTTCCATTGACCATCTTCAATTAGGTCTGAAACCATCTCAACATTACTCACCAGAGGTTCAATGGATTGCACATATGGATCCTCATTCATTAGCCATGGATCCTGTCGTATCCTTGTTGTCAGACCATTCCCAATTCTTCTTCTAACACCCTTCATTAAAATAGACCTGCTTGCACAAATTCCCCTCCAAATTTGAATTGGATTGTATCCTAAATCAGCAGAGAATAAATCGGTCTTAGGGAAGTATCTCAATTTTAAAACTCTAGCCATAAGAGAATGTGGTTCTCTCAACAACTTCCAGCCTTGTTTAGCCAGCAGAGACAAATTAAACTGTCTTAATTCTCTATACCCAAGACCACCATTCTCTTTTGGAACTACCATCTTCTTCCATTTAAGCCAGTGCAACGATCCATTCTTGTCATTGTCCCAAAAGAACGAATTCATCACTACCTCCAACTCCTTACAAATATCTAAAGGAATTAGAAATAGTGACATCAGATAGTTTGGCATAGCCTGGGTCACCATACGCAGTAATATATCTTTCCCTGTTTTGGATAACAATCGAGATTTCCAACCTTGAACTCTCTTAGTTAGATCATTTATTAAGCTGAGCCTAGTTTGGCTAAAGCAGGAAAATAAACCGTAATTATGAATATAATTGCAAAGAATGAAACCAAATTGTGTTGGATTCACATTTTATTTATAATTTTGGATATGATTCTTCCTTTAATAATTGAAAGTTATTATTAAGATTCTTGACGATAAGGTTCAAAATATGGCATGGGTAGGGCAAAAAGCTACGGAGTCCAATTATTTGTCCTTATCTAAGGAACCCAGAAAGAAATAGATAGAGTATTGGTAGCCGCATCCTTTCACCTATTTTTCATAAACGTGCAAAATCATAGAAGCACATGTCCTAAACATTGGCTTGCCAGTTTCCAAGCGGCAAAGTAATATGAATTTGAATAACAATGGATATGAATTTACAGTAATTGCTCACTCTTCCTTGAGTCTAGCTATTGCTAATCAAGAAAATATGTATGCGAGATATCTTTAATAATGAAATAATTCTGTATGATAAAATTAATAACTGTATTTTTTTCCTCTATATAATTAAAAATGAAGAAGCAGTATTAATATTATTGAATACATTTACAAAATATAATCCAGGCACAGTAAAAAAAATTCGGTCAAGTTCTCATTTTTGGACGGTGTTAACTTACTACTGTTTTTTAAAAGTCAAATTTAAGTAACTTGATCTGAAAGATGGGATCCAACATCTTTCACGATAATACTGTAGTCAAGCCGAGCCGAGTTTTAAAAAGTTTAAACTCGACTCATTATAAAATAGTTGAGTTTAAACTCGAACTCCCGAGCCGAGTTCGAACTTGTATCAAGCTAGCTTATATATTATGTATCTCGAATTTGAATTCGAGATTGATTTAAATAAGTTTAACGAGCTCAATCAACTTACTTCATTTTTTATTTTTTATTTATTTTTATCTATATTTTCATAAAAAATATATTAAAATTTATATATTTATGAAAAATGAATAATATAATTATATATTATCAAAAATAAAATATTATATTATTATAATTTTATATTTTATTATAAATTACTAAGCTATTTTATATCATATATTATTTAATTTATTTATCATATATATCATATATTAATAAATTATATAAATTAAATTAGTTAAAAAATTAATATATTCACATAGTTTAATATATATAAATTAAATTATATATATTTTTAATTCAATATACTAAACGAGCTACCGTAGGAGTTTAACTCATGAATTTTTTAAATAAGCCTGCTCGCGAGCTAACAAACCAAATATTTCTTAGTTTGAGCTTGACTCATTTAACACACGAGCAATTAGAAATCAAGCCTGAATGAGTTTTTGCAGAGCCGAGACTCAAGCCGAACTCAAGTAGCTTGGTTGATTTACCGTCCTACTTTCACATATCTCTGAATAATTAATAATATATTTAAGAAAATATTATATTTGATTTATATCCATTTAACGACCTCATGGAATAAATAAATAAATATATAAAAAATAAAAGCCATAACAAAATACGTATAATCATAATTCATAATGATACAGTACTCGATGGCCAACCCCAACATTATAAACGTGTAGTGTAAAATAATTTATATTTTTGTTACTGTTTAATATTTTTTCTACTTTTCCTTTTTAATTATTTAGAAAAGAGTACTCCCCTTGGTATATAAATTAATATGAAAGTCGCAAAATCATGTTCTTGTTTTTATGGTCATAATTAAAAGTAAATAAGTAATAAAATTAATAAATAAATAAGGAAAAGTGAATATTAATAAACTTATGATGTTGCGGTATTAAACTTATTTTTAAAATTAATATAGAGATTTTTTTTTAAATTTAAGTTTTAGTTCAAATTAAACAGATTCATTAAATAAAAAAAATAACAGTCTTACTATTTTTTCTGAGAAATTAAATATAAAATAAAAATACTATCCTTACATAAACTATGCTTGTACGTATTCGTAGTCAAGTTAGAAAGTTACACCCGTTTATTTAATTATTTTTGTTTGCATCAAGATGTGAGCTGAAGCGACCTTTCACACATGAATCTAAGAAAAATATGAGTTTAAAATTGAAGCTTATCCTTTCTCTTTGAAGTATTTTCAAATAACTAATGAATTTTTGATTTAACAGCAAAATCAAAATAAATGGTTAGAGAGATTCTACACGCTTAACTTTGAGATTTTAATTTTAATTTAATTTAATTTAATTTTTAATCTTTAATAATAATAATAATATATGATATATTTGTATTTAATATCTACGTATTATACATAATATCTCTTGGTAAATAATAACTATTTTTAACAATAAAAAGAGAGAGTATTAAGTATATATTAAACTAGTAAACTTCATTTTTATAATATATATATGCAGACTAGATATACGGAATTAAATTTTCTTTTATTATCAATTTTTCATTACAAATACAAATAACAAAGACATGTGCATTAATAATGTTTTGCCTTTTCTCTTAGAAATAAGTGCTATGTTTCTATTATATTCCTGTTATGTGGAGGGTGGAAGCTTATGGAGACATTTAATTAATGACTAATTAGCTCTATCAATAAATATTGGACAACTGTGATTAAAGGTTGATATGTAATTAATTGAAAAGACAGGGTTAGATATGAACATGAATGTCTATTTAAAGAAAGGCAAATCGGCTAAACCATTTCACGTGAATCATTTTAATTTCGCCTCCTCAACCAAAGAAAAAATTGTTCCTCATTAACATGGCGATGTTAGTGCTGTTTCTTTATGTAGCAATATTAAGTCTTGCAAGCAGCTGCCGAGGGAATACAATTCCATAGGTGGTAGCCGGCAACGGCAAGTCGCAGACCGCCTACAGCCTTCATTGCTTAAGTCGCGAGTAGCCAACGAAGCTAACAATACTGTTGGATGGTATGCAATTCCCTCAGAATGTAAAGATTACGTAAGAGAGTATTTATTAGGCGGGCAATATTGGAGAGATTCAGAACTTATTATCAATGAAGCTATTAATTATGTCCGAAACATCCCTTTGCCAAGAGATGGCAGGAACATATGGGTTTTTGATATTGATGAGACTGTTCTTTCTAATGCTGGTTTCTTTATTGATCAAGGGTATGTTAATATTAATGTTGTTTTAATTTCTTCTTTTTTATTGAAATGTCGACAATGAAAGTATTGTATATATAGTATAAATATATGTTTATAATATGGTGTCATTGAAATTTCAGATTAGCCATGAAAGCGCTACCGGCATTGCCAGAGTCTAAGAGGCTTTACAACGAATTGTTGTCTCTTCGGATTAAGATTGTTTTCTTGACGGGAAGAAATGTGTCTCTTACAGATTCAACAATTGCTAATCTGGTGGCTGAAGGGACACTTGGGAGAGGCTAATACTTAGGTAATTAGTGTATTTGGAAAAAAAAAATATGGGTTTTGTATTTTTAAATGGATTTTTTTTTGGTTAATGTTTGAAAATATTTTTATTGCAGGAGTGATGAGTTCGAAAACCAGACAGCAGTTCAATATAAATCGACAATTAGGATAAGACTTGTAATGGAAGGATACAGAATAGTTGGTAATATTGGTGACCAATGGAGTGATATATCAGGGCCTAGTTCTGGCATGCGAATGTTTAAGTTACCTAATCCAATGTATTATTTACCCTAATAATTATTCCAGTTAAATTAATTAAGGTTATTATAGGAACATTAAGCAACTAATAATAGCAGTATCAAGGATCCATCCACGAAGTTAATTAATAATTTTCTGGATATGAAGAGTACTCATGTGTTTTGGAAATTAATCTCTTATTTAAATGCTCAATATGTACTCAATTAATTAGTCCATCTTAATATATATATATATATATATATATATATATTCATCTTATTTTATCTTATACAAGTTCTATAAATATAATGTGGTGACTAGGAGCTCTGGCATGTGTAATTTAAATAATTAAGTTCAACGAAACATGGAGTTTATTTTCTAGACACGAGAGTAATAATCAAGCATCTTAATTAAAAATTAATACTCTCTCTATATATATATATTAATGTTCTGTTATAAATCCTTGTGATAAAAATATATTTATTTTATGTTATCTTATCTTTATATACTGACAATACGTCATGCATTACTATAAATTCAAATACATCAATATTAATTAGACTAATTAAATAAGCAAAGAATTGCAAATAAATATCTGTGTTATTTCTTGCAAATGAGATGTTGGCCGGCGATCCCGAATCTTATTGTAATTTGCAATAATTTGTATTTCAAATTATTAGATTAGTGATTAAATATCAACTAACATTTACGGATTTGTAAAAATATAATTGATATTACGTCGTGCATCTATATATATTATGAACTATATTGAAGGAAAAATTATATGCTACAACCGTTGTAGCAATAAATGCCTACAACGGACCAATGAGATTCTTACACGTAGATTAAATGATTCATTTCATTGGTCCGTTGTAGGCATTTATTCAAAGTGTAAGAATCTCATTGGTCCGTTGTAAGCATTTATTGCTACAACGGTTGTAGCGTATAATTATTCATATTGAAGAGTCATGAATGGCCAATGACGCAAATAATAAGTTGTTGATAATGGGGGCAATAGAATCACAAGTTAGAATTACTAAAGAAATTTATAAATCAAACAGGACAAATTGTTGAAAATTTATATATTTTTTACCAAATTAATGCTCCATGTCTGAACAAGTCAACCCTAGAGGTAAAATTAATGAAAATTTTAAATCTTGAAAGAAAAAATAGATATTTTTTCCTCCATTTTGTTTGGATTGAGATTTAAGAACCGAACTCAATTAATTTGAGAGTTGATTTTCTTGAAACTTGACATAAAATGAGCTGCATTTTGTGATTGCACAATAATTTATTTTTAGGCCTTTGATAAAAATATAAAAAAAATTAATTTATTATATTTATAAATTATTTATCAAAATTTCTAAAATATTTACCAAACTATTATATTTTTGTTAGTTTACAATGAGTTCATGATGATTTATTACTAGTTTATAAATTTTACATTATAAAGTTTATTATTAATTTATTATAAATTTATAATAAAATAATTAAAATATTTTTAATAAAAAATAAAAATTTAAAAAAATATGATGGAGAGTGCAATATTTTCTTTATTTTTATTAGAAAAAACTAAATAAAATGTCACTTCTTGAAAAAAAAATATTTTTTAAAAATGATTTTATCTTTTGGAAAATTTTTACGGAGAGTTTGGACCTACAGCGTGCCTATCGTGTTTGGGTTTTAATCCTTCAATAAAAGTTTCAGAACGCCCATTTTCTTTAATATATATACATAAAATGAATTGTTGCCCACTAGTTTAGAAGTTAATAAAAATATAATTAAGCACATTGAAATATAGAATAAGGATAAATATATTTGATTAAAAAATGATAAATATATTTTTTATAATACACTCAGAATTTATTTTCTCCTTTTAATATTTAAGAATAAAAACATAATTAAATAAATTTATTTAGAAATGAATTTCAGATTCGCAAGGGCAAAAATTGTAAATCTTTGCCAGCAAAAAAGGAGAGTCCCCTTTTACCTGTAAAATAATATGTAATTGAATGAAAATTTAAGGCACAGATCGAAATGGAACTCTTATTTTGTTTCTTTTTTTTTTTTGAATGGCTTATTTTGTTTCTAATTAATATCTCTAATAATGTAAAACTTTTCCACATATACAAAGCTTTATTAAATTTAAAATATGAATAAATAAATATTAAATATAATTAAGACTTAAATTGAATGTTAGAATAAAATTATTTGATTCTAACATTAAATTTAAGTCTTTTTCTTAATGTTAAAAAAAAGAGACATTCACTATTTTAATTAGTGTATACGTTTAATTAAAAACCTAGGGTTACATATGAACATGGAAGTTTATTTAAAGAGAGGCAAATTGGCTAACTATTAATTTCCCATTAACACCTTTTAATTTCCTCTCTTCAGCCAATATTATTTATTCTACTATTTACATAGTTTGTTTAATCATAATCAAATGATAATTAAAAGAGGACGTCTTCTTTAGGTTATTAACATATAATCATAGGATTAATAATAATAATAAGTAAGCTAACTTATCATATCAAAAGTTTATATTAACCTCAAGCAGATTAATTAAACTAAGACATTTAAATCATTTATTATTATTTTTTTTTTGTTTCAGTTAAGCCAATACTAGATTTTAGAATTTGTATAATCAAAATTACTTAATATTCTCAATTTTAATCATAAAGTGAACATTAGGTTGCAAACAACTATCACACAGATATAAAGCAAATTAAAGTGAATGCTAAGAACCATTTATAATTTATACAGGGTTACTTAATCAAGGCATCGTAAATATTTTGGTCAAAGTTTCTTGGACGGTGTTAACTCTTCTCATGAATTTTTCCAACAAAAATTTCATTTATGAAAAATTAGAATAGTTTTTAGCAAAACTTTTTTTTTTTTGTAAAAATTAGAAGATAGAAAATTATATTTACAAGGTATAATTTTCTTAAATTAGAAAATAAAAAATAATTTTTTAATTTTTTTAATTTTAAGAAAATTTAAAAAAACATTTTAAGATATTTTGAAAAATTATATAATTTTCTTAAATTAAAAAATAAAAAATAATTTTTAAATTTTCTAACTTTAAGAAAATTTTATAAAACATTTTAAAATATTTTTAAAATATTTTTATAAATAAGTTAAATTTTTTAATATAAAAATACAAAATTTTCATATTGACGTTAAAAAATAATTTTTTATTTTTATTTTTTTAAAAAAATAGAATATTTAGTTTTTATAAAAATTTTTATAAAAATTTAGAAAATATATTTATTTAATAAAAATAAAAAATTATTTTCTGTAGCACACCCTAAATAACTTGATTTGAAAATATTATATTTGATCTATATCCATTTGATAGTTTCAACGAATAAATAAAAGCCATCACATAACAGGTATAATCATAATTCATAAATAATACAGGACTCGACATTCGACCCCAATATTATAAACATGTACTATAAGATAACTATTTTTTTATTATGGTTAAATGTACTTTCTGCACGTCTCTTTTAATTATTTAAGAAAGGAACTTCCTATAGTGTGGAATGACGAGATAGACTCTTAAAGGACTTCTAGAACTTCCTATATTGTTTACAAATTAAAAATATTTTTAAAAATATTCTCTTTTTTTCCTTTAAATAATATCTAATTTTTAAATTTTAATTTTAAAAATGCCTCGTTCCAAAGATATATATTTTATATACCTATTTTTAGAGTATATATATATTTTAAGAAAAAATTCACATTTAAAAAATAATGGCCGAATACATTCTACAACCATAATAATTTTATCATTATATATTAAGTAATATATTTCTAAATAATATATATTTAGTATATAAAAAATAAATAAAAATTATGAGGTATTAAAAAAAAGGCTTTTTCAAAAAAATACCAAAAAAATTAAATTTATTATATTTTAAAAGTATATTCACAAAAATTTAATATTAGTTTACCAATGTGTAATATTTATATAGTTTATTATAAATTTATTATATACATAATATTTTTCATAATTATATTATAAATTTATTAAGTATTTTTAAAAATGATTAAAATATCTCAATAAAATATAAAAAAATTTATAAAAATTTTAAAAATAACATATAATATAATTTTTTTCAAAAATATGCATGTTAATGAATTTATTGCCAAGTAGCATATTGCCAGGCGCTCTAAAAAAAATGTAATTTTAATCATTTCTCGGATGTTGGATGAGAACCAAAAAGTATCAAATATTTGCAAAACACAACAAAACCTAACATAGGATTCGTAACATTATTTATGCAAGTGTGGTTGCAATTTTTATTTTTTATTTTTTAAAGATTTCACTTTCATTAATTTCAGAGATATTTTAGAAATATTGTACACTTCTTTTCTTAATTATCTCAAAGCCATGAATCGATGATCTCAAAAATTAGTCACATTTTCTAACAAAAAATTGGATTCTCTTCTATTTCTCATTCCATTTTCTTATTTTTAATTTTTTTATTAAATCAATTTATTTTTCTTAAATTAATATATCTAATAAAGTAAATGATTTTTTTTATTTCCTCAAAAGAATAGTAAACTTTCACGTAATATTTAAATTTAAAAAATGTGAAAAATATGTATTAGCTTTAATTAATACTTTAATACAATAACATAAGATGATTTTTTTCGTTATCATCTCATATTATTGTCATAAAATTGCCTTGTTAAAAAAGAAATTTTACTTTAATTTTTTTTGAATATTATACTGAAAATTTGCATTAAAATTTTAAAGATGATTTGAGTATACATATCTTTTATTTTTTTAAAAAGTATACATATGTTTACCAAAGACATGATGATAAAAAACAACCTATTGATAAAATTATATGTGGAAACGTGGAAAAAATTATTCGCTTTCATTGTCATAAATATTTGAAACGTGATTGTGCTATATATTGGATTAATTCTCCAGTATATTTTCTCATTGTATTTTCTCATTTTTAATTTTTTTTAAAATAAATTTAATTATTTTTTTTAAAAGCCATATCTCTAATAGCCTTATTAAATTTAAAACAAATATTTATTTTAATTTAATAATAAAATGAAATTATTTTTAAAATAAATATGAGGATTTAATTCTTACCGATATCATATTTTCTTTTTAATATTTAAAAGAAAAAACAACCATTCGTATTTAATATGATGCACAAATTGACAATATTACCATTTACAAAATTTTATCTTAAAAAGATGTTTCCAAGAAAAGTTCTATTAAAATATATTTTTAATAAATAAATATTGCCTTTATTAAATACTATTAGTTCTAACCACAGGAAACAGGTTTTTTAATTTAACCATTAATACATATATATTGTTAATTTTCGTTAATAATTTATTATAAACAATATATCTTTTACTCAATATTATATATATTATTTTTCCTTTCACAATTTATCGAAAGGTGCATTTATTGTGAATATATAAATATTGGTTTTTTTTTGTCAATATATAAATTTGGTTTCATTACTCGGATAAATTTATACGATATGCGCACATCACTTGAATAAATAATAATAATAATAATAATAATAATAAATAATGTAAACAAAAATTGTACTAATATATAAATAAAAGATTAATATTTAAAATATATTTCCTTGCTTTAGATTGACTAAAAAAATAATGAAACTTTATTATTTTCTGTATAAAAAATTATTAATTTATTCTAACCACAAATCTTTTATCTATCCATAAATTTGTGATATATATAATATTGTAAAATATAATTCTTTGCAATATTATTAGTGAATTTAAATTAAAATTAAATTTTAGCTCAATAAATTGAATCAATTAATAAATGAATAATTGATTATAATTAAATATTTGATTAAAAAATACTTTTAGAATTTAAAAATAAAAATTGCAAATTTTTGTATAAGCCCGATTTATAAGTACTTTTTGTTGGGTGTTTGACAGTTTTGAAGTTGAATAAGTCAAGCTAGTTTTTAGGAGTTGATAGAGTCTGTTGCAGTTATTAATTTAGTGGTTCCTGTTTCTTAGCTGTTTAGTTGCTTATTTTTTGGTTTCACTTTTGGTTGTAAGGCTTATTTAAGCCATTTCCCTTTTCTTTTGAATATATGAATTATCCAGACTATAATTGAGTGTTCATTTCTTTTATCTGGTATCAGAGCATGGTTGTTTGAGAGGAAAAACTCACACTGAAAATGGCAGACCCTGCAAGTTTCAACTCACCTGCCGTACCAAAGTTTGATGGAGATTACGACCATTGGAGTTTGCTCATGGAGAATCTTCTCCGATCCAAGGAGTACCGGAGCATCATTGAACCAGGATATGACGATTTAAGAAAAATCGAATCACCTAATTCGACACAGAAAAAGTCGCTTGATGAAGCTGTTCTCAAGGATCTCAAAGCCAAAAACTACCTGTTTCAATCAATTGACAAAACCATGTTGAAAACTATCACCAAGAATGAGACAGCCAAACAAATATGGGAGTCCATGAAAATTAAGCATCAAGGAAGTGCTAGAGTGAAACGCGCACAATTATAGAGATTAAGGAAGACCTTCGAAACCTTGGAGATGAGAGCTGGAGAAGAAATAGCTGGATATTTTTCAAGAGTCATGGAGATCGTCAACGACATGAGAAATTGTGGAGAAGAGTTAGACGATGTCAAGATTGTTGAAAAGATTTTAAGAAGTCTCACAGAAAACTTCAACTTTGTGGTTTGCTCCATCGAATAATCAAAGGATATTGACAGTCTTACTGTTGACGAGTTGCAGGCATCATTACAAATACATGAAAGCAAGGTGGTTGAGAGAAGGAGTGAAGAGCAGGTTCTGCAAGTGGAAAATGAGCCAAGGAACGCTCAAAGAGGAAGAGGAAATTACAGAGGACGAGGAAGAAGCAGCTACAGAGGACGAGGTAGAGGCAGATCCTTTGTCAACAGAGCAGCCATTCAGTGTTTTCGATGTGGAAAACAGGGTCACTATCAGTTCGAGTGCACTAGTGATGAAAATAAAGCCAACTATGTTGAGTTTGACGAAGAAGAGGAATTATTACTAATGGCACATGTCGACGTGAGCAATACTGAAGAAAGAGGGATATGGTTCTTGGACTCCGGATGCTCAAACCATATGACGGGGGACAAATCTTGGTTTGTTGATCTAGATGAAGGTTTCAAGCATTTTGTTCGATTGGGAAACAGCTCAAAATGGTGGTTCAAGGAAAAGGAAAAGTCAGATTTGAAGTGGAGGGGATAATACAATTATTGATTGATGTTTATTATGTTCCGAATCTGACCAACAACTTGCTGAGCATTGGACAACTTCAGGAGAAGAATCTGACCATTATGATCAAAGATAATGTGTGCAAGATACATCATTTTAAGAGAGGGCTGATCATGGAGACTCAAATGACAATGAATCGGATGTTTCTAGTTTACGCTAAAAAGAGACCAACATCAGTGAACTGTCTCAAGGTGGAAGAAGAAGATGTGGGATCTCTTTGGCACAAGAGGTTTGGACATTTGAACAACAAGTCCATCCAGATCATGGCAAAGAAAGGAATGGTGAAAGGGTTACCTAGCTTGAAGGAGGAGGTTAAGGTGTGCACAATATGCAATGTGGGAAAGCAACAACGAGGAAAATTCCCAAAGAAAAGCAAGTGGAGAGCAACAGAGAAGCTGGAACTAATTCATGTAGATCTATGTGGTCCAATCACCCCAGCGTCTCACAGTGGAAAAAGGTATATGTTTGTACTTGTCGACGATTTTTCCCGAAAAATATGGATTTATTTCCTTGCAGAGAAAGCAGAAACGCTTGAGGCTTTCAAAGAGTTCAAAATTTCTGTTGAAAAAGAAGCTAAGACTGTCATTCGGGGTTTGAGGATAGACAGAGGAGGCGAATTCACCTCAGACAAATTCAACAATTTTTGCAGAGAGCATGGATAAAACAACAGTTGACGGCATCGTATACTCCTCAACAAAACGGAGTAGCAGAGAGGAGAAACCGAACTATCATGAACATGGTGCGTTGTTTGCTCTCCGAGAAAGAAATGCCGAGATTTCTATGACCAGATGCAGCTAGATGGACAGCTCATGTTCTGAATCGAAGTCTTACAAAAGCAATAAAAGACAAGGTGCCTGAAGAGAGATGGACAGGAATCAAACCAAAGGTTGACTATTTCAGAATTTTTGGTTCAATCGCTCATGTCCATGTTCCGATACAAAAGAGAATCAAGCTTGATGATCGAAGTCATAGATGTATTCTGCTTGGAGTTAGTGATGAATCAAAGGCTTATCGGCTGTATGATCCAATCACGAAGAAAATCAGAATAAGCAGAGATGTTATTTTCGAAGAAGAAGCACAGTGGGACTGGAAATTGAGCACACCAGAGCAGCACATATTCACATGGGATGGTGATGACGATGGAGTTCTAGAAGAAGAAGAAACTGAGGATGAGTATGAGGGAGAAGGACTTGAAAATTCTAAAACAATAAATGCTCCAAGAGAAGAAGCAGAGGTGACTAACGAGGCCACATCCGGAGAAGAAATAGAAGAGATCACTACAATAGAAATTCCTGCCAATGAACATGGGGAACAATCAAAAAGAGCAAGAAAGCCACCTGGATGGATGCAAGATTTTGTAAGTGGAGAGGAAGAAGATGATGATTGGGCAAATTTTGTTTTATGCAATAACGATCCGATACACTTCTCTGAAGCAGCAAAAGAAAAAAAGTGGAATGAAGCAATGAAGTTGGAAATTCAGTCCATTGAAAGAAACAACACTTGGGAGCTTACAAAATTGCCAATAGGGGCAAAGACCATCGGCGTCAAGTGGATATACAAAACAAAGCTGAATGCAAAAGGAAATGTCGAAAAATGCAAAGCACGTTTGGTGGCGAAAGGCTATTCTCAAACAGCAGGGGTGGATTATACAGAGGTCTTCGCACCAGTGGCTAGATGGGATACAATTAGGAGCATTCTTGCAGTAGCTGCTCAGCGAGGTTGGTGTGTTTATCAACTCGACGTCAAAAGTGCTTTTCTGTACGGTGAACTGAAGGAGGAAGTCTACATCGATCAGCCTGAAGGGTATCTTAAAGTAGGGGAGGAAGACAAAGATTATCGTTTAAAAAAGGCCCTCTATGGCTTAAAACAGGCGCCAAGAGCATGGTTCAGCAGAATTGAGAGTTACTTTAAGAAGGAAGGGTTCAAGCAAAGTGACTATGATCACACACTGTTCTTCAAGCAAACAGAAAACAATTTGTTGGTGGTAAGTCTCTATGTCGATGACTTGATCTATACTGGAAGTGATAAGATATTGTGCGCAAAATTTAAGTCCTCAATGCAGAAGGAATTCGAAATGACGGACATGGGAAAAATGAAGTTTTTCCTTGGAGTGGAAGTTCATCAAAGTGAATTCGGGATACACATATGTCAAAAGAAGTATGCAAAGGAGGTGTTGGAGCGTTTTAATATGGGGAACTGTAACTCAGTCAAAAATCCAATAGTTCCAGGAACCATTGTTTCTAAGGAGGGGAACAAAAGAGCTGATGCATCACTCTACAAGCAACTGGTTGGCTGTCTAATGTATCTTACGGTAACAAGACCTGATTTGATGTTTGTAGTGTGTTTAATTTCACGTTTTATGTCTGATCCTAAGGAAGAACATATGTTGATTGCTAAAAGAGTACTGAGATACATAAAAGGAACACAGGATTTTGGAGTGTTCTATGGGAGATCATCAAAAATGAATTTGTTAGGATACACGGATAGTGACTATGCTCGAGATGTAGATGACAGGAAGAGCACCTCTGGATATGTTTTCTTGCTGAATGGGAGTGCGGTTTGCTGGAGTTCACGAAAGCAAGACATTGTCACTCTCTCCTCAACCGAAGCTGAATATGTTGCAGCGACTTCCTCTGCGTGTCACTGTGTTTGGCTAAAAGGAATGTTGCAGGAGTTAGGAGCTATAAGTGGTGAATGCATCGACATCATGTGTGACAACAGCTCGGAGATAAAGTTATCTAAGAATCCAGTCATGCATCGGAGGACAAAACACATCAATGCCAGGTTTCATTACTTGCGAAACTTGTGTAATGAAGAGGTAATTAAGATGGTTTTTGTTGGAACAAATGATCAAATTGCAGACATTATGACCAAGCCTGTCAAGCTGGATCAATTTGTGAAACTCAGAAATTTGCTTGGAGTTCGAAGGATTGAAAGTTAAACTGATGCTGTTAGCGTATCAGTTTAAGGGGAGGAATTATGTTGGGTGTTTGACAGTTTTGAAGTTGAATAAGTCAAGCTAGTTTTTAGGAGTTGATAGAGTCTGTTTCTTAGCTGTTTAGTTGCTTATTTTTTAGTTTCACGTTTGGTTGTAAGGCTTATTTAAGCCATTTCCCTTTTCTTTTGAATATATGAATTATCCAGACCATAATTGAGTGTTCATTTCTTTTACTTTTTTCACTTGGAGAGAAACTCCACCACATAAATTATATCAAAATAATAATTTTAACATATAAATCAGCACGTGAGAATAATATCATGCATGGTAAGATTTCATTTCATAAAAGGGAATCAAACATCAATGGAAAAATTATATAAATGTTATCCGAACTTGTTCGCTTTTTTTTATTTTTTTTATTTTTATAATTTTTTTTATCCAGTTTAGTATTTAAATTTTATTAAAGAGCTATATTTAAGTATTTCAAGTCATTTTACCTATTACTCAAGTGATGACTAAGATAAGTGAACCATTTTCAGTAAAAAAAATTGCAACATCATATAATATTTGTTAAAGCGATGAAAATGGCATTTCTTCTTATTCTTCATCTTATTCTTTTTTCCTATGAAATTGAAAAACAGGTGGAAATTTTGATGGAAAGTTGGGGCTTCAAATTTTTTTGGTATAATTTTTCCTTTGAAGTTTTTGATAATTACTCTTTTGCCTTCTTTTCTCTTCACAATCCATCATTAAATTAGAAATTATATCTTTTAGCTTTTTCCAAGCTCAATCATTAGATGGTGATGAAGAAGAGCTCTTCTCAACTGGTATTGGCACCTCACGCTCAGTTATAAGCTAGAGATAAGCCAAAAGAACCAATCAATAACAAACACCACAACAACACCAGCCTACAAACCAAATCCTCAAAAAGGGTGAAGGGATTGCTCAATACAAATTATAAAAAAATAAAAAATAAAAATAAAAAAGACCCAAGACTCCACGGCATAAAATACAGCAACAATATACTCTATAGAATGTTAATTATAGAACAAAAATTCAACGGCACATAATTGCAATTAAGATTCAAAACTTCAGCTACCACATGGGACAGACACCGTCACTGGAAATCAAGAACCAAAATACCAGTAACATAAACTCAGACTATAAAAAAAAAAAAAAAAAAAAAAGAGGAAAAGCCTTGCTGAGATTCAATTCTTGAAACGAGCATTGCTGGAGAAGAAATTCACAACATATAGATCTTTAAACCATATCCCACTGCCGATTGACTTGCAGCAAACCGCCGTCGAAGAAACCCTCAACTTAGGATTTCTCAAAGTGTTGTGTGAGTTTCATAGCCATCGAAGTCTTGTAGAGATCGGTACTCTGTTGATTCATTCATTTTTCCATTTGTAGCTTCATACCCATTACAAAAGTAATGAGCTCCCTAAGAGTTTTTCTATTATAAGAAGATGAATTGAGTTTTCTACGAGAAATAGATGGGGTTTTACAAAGGAAAGAAAAGGTTCGTACTAGTGCTTGTGAAGAGTGAAAATGGGTAGTTTAGCATTATACTGAACTTTAACAATGAAGGTTCTTTGTTTGTTGGTCATTAATAGAAGAACAAGAAGAAAGAAGAAAAGAAAGAAAGAAGAAGAAAGAAGAAAAATTAAAGATAATTAAGAGATAAGAGGTTATGGTCGTATGTATCTAATTAAGTGAGGATATTTTAGTTAATTTAATATCAAAAGATGACAGTAATATTTTTTTTAAACTCAAAATGGAACTCTTAGTCATCACTGAAATTTAAAGCAAAACGGTATGAGATATTTAAATATAGCTTTTTAATGAAGTTTGGACATTAAACTGATTGAAAAATTATATACCCATCAAAATAAAAAAATAATAAGTCAGATATCATTAATATAATTTTTTCAACAATAACAGATACTAGATAAGAATTATCAAAATAAATAAATAAATATTTTCAAAAGTAAAATGAGATGACAGATATCTCTATTTCTTTAATTAGATATCTCAAATTTAAATTTTAAATATAAAACACTTTTAAAATTTGAAAGGAATCATTTTCTTTATAATAAATTTGCACGCCGCCAATCTAGAGTCTATTTAAAATAAATAAATAAATGATGACTCCCAAGGGGGAAGGCAGGGCCTATTTAAAGAACTTCCATTTACCAAACACAATTCAAGCACGACTGCTAGCAAAGGCACTGACATGAAAGCACTTTCACTTGTTTTTCTTGCCACCATATTTGCAACTTGCTGTGGATTTTCCTATGATCCAAGTCCCCTGCTTCTGCCAAGTTCCGGCAGCCGCATAGACTGCCTTAGCTGGCGTGTAAATGTGGAACTAAACAACTTTAGAAACTGGGATTTGGTGCCCAAACAATGCGCTTCTTATGTTGAAAATTACACGTTAAAAGGTCAATATGCTAAAGAATGCAAATACGCAGCTTTAGCTGCTTATGAATATGCTAAGAACCTCAACCTTAAACGAGATGGAAGGAACTCATGGATTTTTGACATTGATGACACCGTTCTCTCTTCCATCCCTTTCCAGTTTGGTAATGGATTCGGGTAAGAATTTCATTTATTTCCTCTTCTTTTAATAAATTTTGTATATATATATATGTTTATTAATTTATGTTTTTATGTTTCTTAGGTCAGATATTTAACGACACAAAATATAAAGAATGGGAAGCCGAAGGAACAGCTCCAAAGATCCCTGAAATGTCTGAATTGTACGAAAAATTAGTGTCTCTTGGATTTAAGATAGTATTCATTACAGGAAGATATGAGAATATAAGAGTAGCTACTGAGCAAAATATGAAGAACGAGGGTTTCCACACTTGGGAGAAGCTCATACTCAAGTAATTTCTATAATTAACTTAATTAATTTGATAGCACATTTAATTAATTTTGTTTTTATTTTTTTACTTCACGGGGTTTTTTTTTTAATACTAATAATAGCATGATTGAGTTAATTATTGGTGGATATAGGACTCCAGCTGATAAGGGATTAACAAAACAAGAGTACAAATCAAGAAGAAGAACAGAACTTGTAGCTGCAGGTTACAGAATTCTTGGAAACTTGGGAGACCAGTGGAGCGATTTGCTTGGGGATAATCCTGGAAGCCGCACTTTTAAGTTGCCCAATCCAATGTATTACACTGCTTAATTAGTTCTGGAGTTTAATAAGGATTTATCTAATTCTAAATTTTATAAAATACGTTTCATTTTCATTGTAATTTATTATAATCAAATTTTTAAAATAAATTATATATATTATAAAGTGATTATAATAAATTAAAATAAAAATATATCGTATTTAATAAAAATTAAAATATTTATTATTCGTATTTTTAGAGTACGTATTAAATAAATTATAATAATAAATCCAAATCCATAATAAAATATTTTTGCTTATGATTTAATTATATATACATATAAAGCAAAATTGACTAATGACTAATGAACTTAGCTAATAATGTTAATTGGACAAAAACATCAATTCATTGTCAATATTCAGAATGGTAAGAGGATCGCTTGACAACAAAATTCATATAGATATTATAAAAATTAAAAAAAAATCATATAGTCTATTTCTAACTTTAGCTCCCATGTCCCAAATAATTCAATTTTATGTTGCAATAATTCAATTGTATGTTGCACTATGATTTCCAGCAAGATGTTAAGTTCTTTTTCTCCAATTTTCATTTAAAAAAGGGTAAGATATATTTATTTTTTTCTTTTTAATTACAACATATTACATCTGCTTCTTATAATAAAAAAAAGTCATAATTTTTATTTTATTTGATGAATTCTTTTTCTATATTAATCATTATAACCCTTTTATCTTATAATATCTCATATATTTGGATTGAAATTTTAATTTTTGCCTTATATGATGAATTTCTTTTGTATATTAATCATTCATATATATGTTTTATATTTATTTAATGTGAGGCTTTATTTTCTATATATATTTCGATTAACTTATAGAATCTAAATTATCCACAAAATATTAAAAGAAAATGTATAATTATATGCATGGGTAATATTCAATAACTAATTAAGTGTTTTTGTATAGTATAAAATTTAGATTGTATTCAATTTCTAATGATTATTTTTCAAAAAATTTTGTTTTTAGTAGTAAAAAATTTATTATAGGCAAATTTCATGCCAAACCTCGTATTAAATATACTTATTTGATCGAATAAAAAATCATTCATATCGAAAATTAATTAAGATATTTTAAAAAATATTCATTTATAATTTGTAAAAATTAATTTTAATCAATAAGATAAAAACAAATTCATTTAGCAATTGAATCTAACTCTTGAATTTTTATTTATAACAACCAAATAAATATAACATAATATCATAATCAAATATCTATTTTATAATATAAAAAAATAATTATTCGAATTATGATATTTCTCTTTTATATTAAAAAAAACATTCGCATTAAGTTCTTAAAAAATTACAATCAAGGCAATTATATAACGTGCTAATTAACGGTATAAATTTGAAATTTCATTGTTTCTTCTCCATGCCCTTTATTAATTTTCATCATCGAGATTTAAGACAACCAACTAATATTAATATTTTATTCCCACACCGTTGTCATTTGCAAATAAATCAGTCGAAAGCATAAACTATTTTATCTTCTAAACCCCACCACTGAAAAATTGTCATCTTTTTTTGTTTGCTTTCAATAATTGAAATTTACAATAGAAACGTGTGTTACTATGTTATTATTATTATTATTGTTATTATTATTATTATTATTAGAACAAAAAAAAATCCAAATTGGTTCTTACAAAAGATTTGCTTTGGCAGAAATTTTAAAGGTGATTGCTTAATTAATATCTATAGATGGGTGTTCATATAAATTTTTAAAATTTATAATGATGTGTGGCGGATTTAATGAATAAATATATAGCGAATTTCAAATTTAATTTGAAATTTTTATGATTATTATAATATTTATAATTAAATTTAAAGAAAAATGAATTTATCTCTCACCAATATTTTCTGAAATGATAAAAGAAAAACTTAAGTTCAGTCATCATAAAAAAAATGTTTTAAAAAGGTGCATTTATCCTAAATTAAATTTCATGTATGAATTTGGTTTGATGATATAGAGATATGAAAGATACTTTGGTCCTGGATGAATTTATATAAGCATCTCACTTGTTCCATAAAAATAATATAATAATTAATAGTAAAATATATTTTATTTCTTGTATACTTTTTATTTTATAAGAGTAAAATTATTTTATTTAGAAATATTAATATATATATATAAATTTATTATATTTATATTTTAGTATATGATGTACATTTATTAATTTATTGAAATAATAAATGAATTATAATTTAAAATAAAAATAAATCATGTGTATTTATTTAAGATGAAAAATTTTAAGGAAAATTTTTATCTACACCTAGTGTTTATGTATTTGGCTAATAAAAAATTATTAAAAAAATATTAATAGAAAAATTAAATAATTTTATTAGTTAAATGTATGTGCATTTGATCTAGAGAAATTATTTTTCAAATTTTAAATAAGTTAAAAAATGAAAGGTGCGATGGCTTACTGAATGAACAAGATTTATTCATAAACATACTTTAAAATAAACGTGGTTCAATAATTACTGCATGCAGAGCCGCCCACACACACACACACACACACACACACACACATATATATATATATATATGCGCGTGTGTGTGTGCGCGCGCGCGCGCTTTGATGTCATTGTATGGATTTTTTTTATTATTAAAAGGAAAACTGAAAATTCTCCTTAACTTTTTGTTTATAGAACAATTTACAACTACTTTTGAATGTTTAAATATAATATGGAAAAGTGTACGCTTATAGACTTAATTACAGGTTGCAAATGTCGATTTTACTCACAAATCAAATTCAGACAACCATAGTTTATTAGAATTTTTGCAGACATACATACATGACAAACCACAGAATATTTTTCCTCGTCTCCCTTTAAATACAGGGAAATTTATAAAAATAACTTAAAAAGAAAAAAATTAAAATACTGTGCAGACGAAAAAGCTTATAAAAATATCGTATACATATTGAATATATTTTTAATATATATTGTAAACAATATTTTTATTAAAAAAAGACATTATAAATAAATTTTTTATATTAAAAAGAATATTTTTTAAAGTTTGTCCTTAAATAAATTAAACTGGGCTTGGACCATATTATTTAAAACTATCATATGTCCGTGTTAACAATTTTCTCCAAACTTTATCCTCAGCTCTTAATTTCCATTATTTTTGTATTAAAAAAAAACTTAATTCTTGATAATAATTTTTATACCATATATATATATATATGTGTGTGTATAAAATCTTGAAAACAAAGTTTCGATTTCTATTGAATTAATAATGACAATATCCATCCATTAACTTGTTCATCATTCTATCTAGTAATACTCTATGAGACTATATATAGGATGACAACATAATCGTTGTATATCTAACCCAATTCAAGTGATGATAATCAACTTTGTTAATTTTCAACTCATTTACATCCTTTAATTTAAGGTTGAATATGACAATTCGACTGGTTCATTATATCTGCCACTTAATTAATTTGCCTCCATTTTCAACTTTTTCTCTGCTCTGTTACTTTTAAGAAAAAAAAAAGCTGCTGCTTCTAATTAATGGTGTTTGCAAAAATCCAAATTTTTATTTTTCTGTTGGTAAACATTTCATGCAAAAGCTTCTTTGTAACTTTATAATGGAGCATCAATAGCAGTTGTCATGATGGGTTTTATGGCCGCAACGTAGTATGGGTTTATATATGTATATATATATACACATTGAATCCAATTTTGCAAGTTGATCATTTCTAGCTACCTATAAACACAAATACAAAGTCGTACAAAAAATTTTTGTTATTATTTCTTACTATTGCCTTTGCTAAAAATAAATAATTAAACTTTTTTACCTTAATTATATCATATCTTATTTAAATTTTATTCTTGTCTTCCTCTCATTAATATAAATTTTTTTTTTTTGCTGATAAAAAAATTTTACCATTTGTAGTTATATATATGCTTAAAATATTGTGCATTATCATTCAAAATAATTGTTTTACATGGAGTTTTCTCAAGATAAAAGAATATGCCAAAATCAATAATATTATATTAATTGCAATGACATTTTTCTAAATTGATACATTTCGTGACTAAATTTTTGAGTTTATAAAAGAAATTTAATTATACATTTTATATAATAAAATTTCTGATGGTTACTCAAGGTACGCAATTGATTAATAATTTCTCATAAACCATGGCATTGTTACAACTTATAATAGTATTTCTTGCACCAATATTTGCATATGCCTCATCAGAACAGAGCAATAATGTCCCCTTCCAAATTCACCTTCTTATGTCCCCGGTCGGGCTCCGCCGGAAGATATGTTCCCGGCTTAAACTGTAACAGTTGGCGACTAGCTGTGGTCCGTGGAAACTAACAATGTGAAGGAATGGCCAACAAAATAAAGATGATTACACTTTTGTCACTGAGCAGGCTTTTGCTTGTGCTAAAAATCTCAGGCTCGCCGGCGACGGCATGGATGCCTGGGTCTTTGATATTGACGAGACTGTACTCACTAGTATACCTTACTATGCTCAAAATAATTTTGGGTATGTAAACTTGTGCTATAATTTTCAGCTGTGATATGTGTTCAGGTTTTTTTTTTTTTATCTTTATATTTTATTGATTGCCTCGGGGCTGATCCGTACAATTCGACATCATGGAACGAATGGGTTCTGGCTGCTAAAGCTCCAGCCTTGCCGGCGTCTCGCAAGCTTTATGAAGGACTGCTCGATCTCGGGTTTAAGACTTATCTTTTTAACTGAAAGAAATTCTGACCAAACAGAAGCTACAGCCACCAATCTCAAGAATGTTGGATACCATAATTGGGATAAGCTCATTCTCAGGTAATTTATAAGCAAAATATTCCTGCATTTTTACATATAATTTGCAAAAAAAAAAAAAACCCATAATTACATATAAATTATATTGAAATTATTTTTTAAAACTACAAAGTCTTGAATATGAGAAAAAAAGAAGGCAAAAAATGGAGTTTTAGATCATTAATATTTATTATGGTTTTTTTTTTTAAAAAAATGAGAAATATGATTGGTTGCAGTTGCAGGTCAGGACCTTATGTAAATACCACAGCACTGTACTACAAATCAAGTGTAAGGACAGCTGGTGAAGCAAGGATATAGAATCCTTGGGTGATCAATGGAGTGATCTGTTGGGCGATAATGGAGGCAATCGAACCTTCAAAATGCCTGATCCAATGTACTACCTTAGCTAATTAATATATATATTGTTAACTAATTGCTGTAACATTCGCCATGATTAATCTTGAATATCATGGATCATGGGAATGTGGCCAATCAATTTTTAAATAAAATGGAATTATATATTTCCAAGATTATTATGAGGATTACTTGCTCATAGCCATTGATTTCAACCTTAACATGGATTGAACCTTGTATTTGTTATCAAATTTATCCGTTAAAATTTGGATGATATAACAATTAAGTTTGTTTCCACTAAACTTGTTTTAAAAAAAAATTGGATTTGTTAGCTCAAATAAATTAAATTCGAATACGAACTAGAATTTGATTATGTTTATGAAAATTTTATTTGTTTTCTATCTATAATTAACTCATGAATAATTTTTAAAAAAATATTTAATATAATGTCATACAAATCACGTCCTCCATTTTTTTTAATTTATTGTTTAAGATAATTGTATAAAAATTAGGAAAGTTATTAAATATTTTCAATTATTATAGAAGAAATAATTATATGTAACTAACAATAAAAGATGTGGATCCAACATAATTGTTGAGTTTGATTCAAGCTTTGAATGACCCATTTTATATGGATGGTTCTGCATTTAATTCTCTTGTGTTAGATTATAAACATCTTGTTACTGAGATCAGAAATATAACAATCTCTTTTGTTCGTTGATCTGCTAATAAGGTTGCTCATGTGTTAGTTAGAGCATCTTATTCAGTGATAAATCAGGCGGAAGTTATGAATGTTCCACCTACTTATATTGAACAAATTTTAAGTTTGGATTTTTAATAATATAACTACTTTTCAAAAAAAAAATAATAAAAGACATGGAGATGGTATTACTTTTTAAGTTAATCATTAAATTTATAATAAAATAAAACTTCATTTAATATTTTTTTATCATGTAAAAATTAATAATAATTTTATTATTTCAATATACATATGAATTAGTAAATTTAAACTCACTTGAAAATTTTAACAAACTAGTTTAAATAACATTTAAATTCAAAATTATATAAACGAACCAAATTCAATTACTTTGATTTTGGATTGAATTTTACTTGATTATAATTATATGATAAACTATTAAATTAAATAATTATTAATTCAAAAACAATAAACGTGACTATGAAAAATAATTTTATGGGACACAACTTTTTTTTTTGTTTTCTAGAAAAAAGTCAAAAAGAATCCATTGATTAAAAATTTTACTTTCAAAAATTAAAATATTTTAAAAATATTATCTCTCTTTTTTTTATTAAATTTAGTCAAAATCTAAATTTTCAATTTCAAAAATATTCATTTTTAATGTGTAATCATTGATATATTAAAAATATACATTAGCTGAATAATATATAATATAACAAAAATATATAGAATATACATAAAAATATAAAAATAAGATTTTAAATATCTTTTTAAAAATAAATTAAAAAATAATATAATGCAATTCTCTAGATAGTTCACGTCAAGTATAATGAGGCCCAATAGGCCTATTTCGGGATGTGACAATTGACAGCCCATAATCAAATGTTGTCTCAGAATTCAGGAATGAGAAACCCGTGCTTCTATTCCTTTTTCCTCCTTCCAATTATCAAAGTTCATCTGTAATTCAAAACCCAGACAAAAAGCTCTTCAAAGTCGCATAGAGGAAGAGGAAAAAAAAACCTTCTACTGGTAAAGCTATACATTTTATATTATGGGTTGTGATTGGTTTCGTGGAACTTGAAAGAAACTAAGAAAGTTTTCAGATTCATTCTCAATTTCATTTAAAGTTTCATTCTTTTCTAGACACTGTTGAAGTAGTCTTTCCCCTCTTTATAATTTCTAATTGTGCGTGCATCATTGTGTTTTTTAGATGTCATTCAGAGGAAGAGGACGTGGGCGAGGAGGATTTGGAGGAGGAGGAGGGTTTGGCTATGCTAGGCAAGAGCCTTTTGTGGAGTTCCCTGTGAGTTAATTCTTCTTTTATTGTATTTTTCTTAAAGAAAATAAAAGTTGTTTTCTTTTTTGTTATTGCATATCCTCTTTCAGTGAAGTTCACTCCTTGATTACTGAAATGTGCAACTGGACAGGTAAGCTAATTTTAGATTTTATTTAGCATTTGGCTTGATTTGGAATTTTGGTGTTCTGAATTTTATATATACTAATTCATTTATGGTGTTAAATTCGATTCAGGGTTATTAGACAAACTAGAGTGGATATAGTGGGCTTAGGTCCATCAATGTTTAGGTCCATCAATGTTTTCTTTCAAGTGCATCAAAGGGAAATTCATTTATAATTTGGTTTTCTTTAGGTGGTTATTTTGTTGTTGAATGGAAATAAAATGTAGGGTGCCCTTCTTGCTTGAAGTGCATCCTTTTTTTTGTCTGTTACCTTCTTTATGCATACAATTTTTGTTCTTATGGTTCTATGGTTGCCCTGTAGATTGTTATTCTTGAGTGTTGATGTTTTTTCTTAATTGGATTGAGAGGATTTGTGCGCTAAATATAATGCTGTGACATCAAATTACCGGCTTTCATTGTTTTCAAATGTGAAAATTTCTCTGAAAATTGTAGGAAATTCAATTACCTGATCAAAAAGATGTGAAGGAGGAAAGGGCCTTAGTTGTTGGGAATTCAAAGTTGCAAAACTTTTGGAAATCCTCAGCTTATTACCTTGAAGAAACAGTCTCAAAGAGTGAGTGTATGGAAATTTATGAGTTTCTTTGTTTATGTTTTATTTCTCAAATAAATATGTTAACCAACGGAATGGAGATAAATTTCATACTTCATTGAGAGATATGGATTTCATTGCCAGATCCAGTTTGGCCCATGGCTATGTGTTTGTTAAGAACTTAACAAAATTATTGTTAGCAATATTCACTTCCTTGCCTTAAATTTAAATCTTAACTTTGCAACATAGTTTTCTATCCTGCCTCTTGCATTACTTATGTAAAATGAATTGCCTTCGATGTTTATATTTTTTATAAATTTTTCTTGGTGTGGTGTTACTTCTATCATTTTCAATAAGTTGCCTCATCTGTGATTTTTAATTTATTCTTTTCTGAATTTGCTTGTCCTGCTGATGAAATCAGAAAGTGAAAGCATGGATGTAGAAAGATTTTCTGATTGGGGGATATCAAAGAGCACATCAAAACGTGATGCACTTCACTACTTTCTACTGCTCAGTTCTACAAATTTTCCTAGAGAACTTATTGAAGGTTTGCTTCATATGTCTTTGATTTTGTATTCTTTCATCCTGACAAAAATATGGTGTTTTTAGTGGTGACCTTGAAGACTTTTCTGCTGATGCAATAATCATTCAGGTAGAAAGAAAGAGCAGCAAACTTCAAAAAGAGTTCGATGGAACCCAGATGCAGGTCTGATAGATGGCATGCCCTTTCTTACTTTCTTTAGTATGAGTTGTTTCTTGATGTTGGTATTCTGGTGGTTCCTTTTAAAAATTCAAGCATATATATACCAATTTTATAAAATGTAGAGATTGGATTTCTCCCATTTCATACTAGGTTCATTCTTATTTCTTACATCTATATGTTGATAACCATTGGAGTTCTCTCTTTCTCTCTGTCATAGTCTTATAAATGTTCCACTGGGTCTGTAGCCAAGTAGTTGATAACTTGCCTCAAATAACAAGAGGTTAGAGGTTCAAATCCTAATATCCCCAATCCCCTTTAAAAAATTCTGATGTAGTAAAAAGAAAAAAAATCACAAACTTTATCATTAAATAGACTCCATTGGCTAACACTGACTTGTATACTTACGATGACTTATTTGAGGCAGGGATTGTAAGTTTTCTGATGTAGTAAAAAGAAAAAAAAAAAAAAAGAAATCACAAACTTTATCATGAAATAGACTGCATTGGCTAACACTGACTTGTATACTTACGATGACTTATTTGAGGTGGGAGATTGTAAGTAATGATGGCGTGATTTTTTTTTCCCTTCTTATTTTGCCATGCAATATGTGCTTTTCATCTTTCTTCCTTGTTTTTCAATACATTTGGAATTTAAGATCATGTTATATAGTATTGCTTTTCTAAGGTACTGAGCTTATTTATGTTTAGTGTTCATAAGCTACTGGGCTTCATCTTCATATGCATCTGTACATTCATGAAAGAGACAGAAGTGCTTTTGTGTTGATGTTTCAAAGGGAGACTTTAGAAACATGGTACTCAAAATTCATTCACCCCAGTCAGCAGTGGATCATGTTGCAATGCACCAAAATTGCATGAGCAGAAGAGTGGAAAAGCATTGAACTTTGCGATAATTTGGTGATTTTAGATATAGGTCTCACATACAGTTAGTTCATTCATGGGCTTTGGTTAGGTTATCTTGACACTGTCCTTTTGGATATATTTTGTCCATGCATACATCATAATAAATGATGTAACAAGTGGATGTGTGTGGTTAATGTTCATCAAACATTTATAGATATAAATTTCTATCTTACTTTATATTCCATTTATTTGCCTGTGCTTTACGCAGTGTGAAAGATTTGCTCTCTTCGCAATGAAAACATGTGATATGCTTTATAAAATACCCATGCTTTGTCTTCTAGTTTCTTGTGAAATGATGTTTTCCAGTATTTGATTAAATTGATTTGGATTATGCATCACAGATGTGCAGAAGTTCGACCTCTTTGAGAAACTTGAGCAGAAGTATCAGGTAAAATAATGGAGACCTACAATCGTTAGCCTACATTATCAAGTCAAAGAATTATTGTAGCAAGTCATGAACCCTATTGTGGGTTCTCTTTCTTTTTGGCTTTGGGCTTAAAAAATGTTGAATCTCTTATTATATCTTCCTAGTGAGCTTTGCTCCAACAGATTCTTTTTGTGGTAATCTGTTATCTCCAGGGACGAGAGGAGAAAGTTGAGAAGGAAAAGAAAGAAGGTGAAAATGAAGAAGATGATGAAGATCAAGTATCAGAAGAATCTGAGGAAGATTTCAGTGATGACGACTATAATCAGGTTCATTTAGAAACCTTGGGGTGCTATGATTATTTTGCTCCAACTCCACTTTCCAACCTCCCAAGAAGCTTCATTTATTCAGGATTATTAGACATGACATTAGCACTTCTCATGATGAGATAGCTTGTCATTTTTATTCCATATGGGACAAAGTGTTTTGTTATCACCAAGATGGCCACTGGAAGTGTCAAATAGTGACCTAAAAACAGTTTATCCAGAAGAGAAAACTTCTCGTGGAATGTGATTCATCCATGGTGATATACAGATTGCATCGATGATGCTCTTCAGGAGTTAGGAGCATGATCTTCATTATTAGCAAAGTTTTGAAGATAACACCATCTAAATTACTAAGGCAGACGCCAGTTCCTGAGGCACATAGCACATAATAAAAAATTAAAAATCTCCTGCAAACTTTTGGCTTCTTTTTTTTTTTTAATTTTTTTTGCCCAAAAACAAAAGCAGCAGAACGTGGAGGATGAGATTGCTCATCAACTTCTACGGGTAGTTGAGACCACATGTAGTACTAGTATCTTTTAAGTGTAAACTCATCATTTCCTTGTTTTAATGGAAGTTAATTCTATTGGTTGGGCATTTCAAAATTCTTGCAGTATTAATGGCCGGGAAATCATATCTATAACATCCTTGGGTATAAGCTGCCAGCAGGAGTTCCCACCAATAAGCTCTGTGAAAAATTTTGGGTGAAAAAGTAGGTTCTTAGTCTCTGGTTGGGACACTGGGAAACAGCATAGTTTCAAATTAACGGCATATTTGCTACAAAAGTGTGGACATATTTCAACGTTCTGCATGTATTATTACTTGATTCTTTTGTAACTTACTGTTAAATCGCTGTGTAAGTGGGTTCTGATAAATTCTGTCTTCGATCAATAAACTTTCTTGATGTTAATTAGAGGGGGAAAATGCATTTTTTTTTCCCATTTATATATGACGTAGTAAACTATTATGTGTTCTTACAAGTTTTATTCTTGAGAAGTTGATTTTGAGACTTATTTGCTTTTGGGCAAGTTTTTAAACCACTTTTTAATGTCGCAGAATATTGATTTTGATGATGATGAAGATGATTTTAACATGGATGAGGGTGAAGGTATGCACTTGCCATTGATCAGCCCCTTAACTTGCTATTCTTTGTAATTTATCAAAACTTAAATTACAGTTTCCCCCGCTTCTGTTGATGACATGTTTTAGAGCAAGTGAGCTTTTGTTTCTATCCAGAAGATGTTGACAGTTTTCTGATCTTGCAGATGAACCTGAATATTAGGTTGCTTACAAAGAATGTTTCCCTGGTCTGCCTATAACATAATGGTGCAAGTTTTGTGAATATGGAAGTATTCAGAATGTTGGTTATCATATCTCAACCTGGTATTTATTCATGGTGGTAAAACTACGAGGACCATTTTTTATATGGTTCTTGTGTAAATTTCATCTCTTTTTTCTTTGAAAGGAAATACGGCAATTCAGTAGCATAAAGATTCATGCTGTAGCAAATGTAAAATTGGTACTCTGCATAAGGATTCTTTCACTTTACTCTAGCATATTGAAATGACAGCTTCAGGGGATGTTAAAATTGAGAGCATTGCAATTGTCCAAAAGTAATAATCATTATCAATGAGACAAGAAAAAGAAAAAGAAAGAAACTATAGAAGAGAATAATCAGTTCATTAAATCTCTATATTACTTTGATCTGCAAGCTGCTGGCTACAAATTTAAACAAAAATATGAATAGGACACATAAGCTACACACACATATGGAAGGCCTTTCCAGCGTAATGAATTATGCATCAGGATTCTAGGATATGAATTGCTTGGATACGAGCAATAAAAGCTGAAGTTTTATCATTGATTCGAGGGTCAGCAGTCCAAGGACCTTCATATTCATCTCTAGGCCGCACTTCTTGTGCCCTCCTGCAATGGCTCGAACCATTGTCATCTGTAGGAGATTTCCGAGGCTTGAATAACTTGAAGATAGGGAAATAACTAATAGATGGCATATTTTTTCTGTTCTTACCACCCATGATTGATTGAGCTCTTGATTTTTTGCTAGGTTTGGTGTTTACAGAAACCCAACTGAGAAGGAAGTTCAAGTGCTCTATGTTGTGTTCCAAATGGTGAGCAAGCTCTATTGTATTTATAGCAAGTGCTTTTGCCTTCGATATTTGGTAGAGAATCAGGAAAGTCCATGGAACTAGGATTGTTATTTGTTACAGCGAAGCTGACGAAATAACTAGACATCATTAAGGAATGACAACTATATTGGTATAAAAACTTTTAAGGCAAAGTATTTGTTATTTCCCCAAGAAAGCTTTGTTTAGATGCTTTCTTTTTTCTTTTCAAACTTTGTAGCCCTTTCTCCTCTTCTGAGGAAATATTCATTTTACTTCCACTTTTTTTACCTTTAGTCTTCAGCCGTGGATGATCCACACGTTTTCATTTCTTTTTTTTTTCTTTTCTGATTATTCCCTTTGTTTGCTCTCTGTTGCATCTGCCTAGGCTTCCTTAGTTCAAGAAAGTTTTACTGTAACAACAGTAATGATGTTGAGAAGTCTTAATTTTTTTTCAAGAATGATAATGAAGTTTGAAGCACAATCATAATCATTTCTTTTCTGATTTCTTTTTTGATTATGGAAATGAAATTATTACTATATATATCTTATTTTTAGATAACTTTATCTTTTAATTATTAGATTAACGATTAGGTTAATTTACGGATTAGCATAGTGCATTAATCAATTTCTGTTATTCACATAAATAATGTTTTGACCAATTATGAAGTAATTAAACTGAAGATTATACTACTATTTTAGAACCTATTTCCACTGCATAATTGTTAGACTTTCGTTGGAATGAAAGCGATAATTTAAACTCCTGAGATAAATTTAATACTCGTTTCGTCCTAAATTAATAGATTTTTTCTTTAAATTTTAACTCATTTAGTTAATTTGATAAATTTCAGTATATCATATTTAATTTATTTATTAAATATGTTTCATACTAAAATAAGATCATAATAGGAAAAAAATTATAATAAAAAGATTATTTTTTAATTTTTATAAAATAAAAAATGTGTTTATTAATTTTGAGCACAGAGAATAGTAAAAAATCAAAAAGATAAATTTAATCAGGGTTATTTATACAAAAAAAAATTTCACATATTCAATAATTATAAGACAAGATCTCTTTATAATTAAAAAAAAATTAACATAAGAAAACTTATAAAGCATTGAAAATTATACAACCTAATAATTCCACCTCATTCTTACTTCAAAGAATTTCATTTAGTGTTGTATGATTGGTGCATTCATTAGCTAACATATTTTCAAAGTTTTTATTTTTAGTATTTAAAAAAGGACAACTTCTTTTATAAAATGGAGATTTGATAAATAAAATATTCAACTTGTTATTTTTATCCAGAAGAAGAAAATTTCATTAAAATATAAAACGTGAGTATATGAACCCAGCAAATGGAGAAAGAAGTAGACATAAAATAATAACAGGACATAAATAAAAGCCATAAAACACAAAATATAAATGAAATTTGAGAAAAAAAAAAAAACAGAAATAAAAAGTAGACAAAAAAATAAAACTTGAGAGGAAAGGAGACCAGTGGCTAGAGTTTTAGAGCTACCCTCGGCATTCTAAAATTAAAGCTAGAACCGAGGCTCGATAGATCGATCCAGTGGCAGACCCATGTTGAGGTAAGTGGGGCCTTGAGCCCTGCTTTTTTTTTTTTAACTGCATACATTTATAAGAGTAGATGTACAGTTAAGGAAAGTAAGGGTTGTTAAAAAAAAAGACTAATGTTATTAAAAATTTATTAAAAGAAGGCATGATAAAAATTCAAGTTTAAGTAAAAAATTTTGTGGTAAGTAATTTGTTATTTTCTTTTAATTGTTTTTTATTTTTATTTTTTTTAAATAACAAAACTAAGGTTTTTAGAAGAAGAAAAAAAAAGTATAATTCATAACATTATAGCTCTTCTAATTAATATGATATATCCAAGATTATTTTTTATTTTCAAAAATTATATTTACTTTTAATAGAATTTTGAAAAATATAGTTTAATTTTAAAATTAAAATACTGAGTTATTATAAAAATGAGTTATGATTACGTAAATAGTATTTCAATATTTAAGTTAGATGGCACTTGAACATTAATTGAGTGTTATATTATGAAATATGCACAAAATAATCAATTTTCTAATATTATTAATAGTAATAAGCTTTGCAAAAAATTGGTTCATTCGAAAAAAATTTACATTTAACAATTAGTATAATTTGCTAGTAATATTAGTTTTGATTTTATTTATTACATTTGTAATGAAATCTATTAAGAATTTACTATATAATATAAATCCATACTGACTTTAAATTTTGTGTTCATCCCCTGAATAGATCTTTAATACAAAGAGAAAAACTTTACAAAGCAGAGTTTGCCACATTAAAATTCATTAAATATTAAACTTATTTTATTAATTAAAAATATTGATATGAATCATCATCTCTAATATAGTAAATATAAAAAAAAAGTTACATAGTGTTAGAAAATATTTGTAAATTAAAAAATATTTTTAAATTTTATTATTAAGATTTTCCAGTAAATAATTATTAATCTCACGTGCTATGTGAGTGGTAAAAACATGTGTTTATGTTTCACTTATTTACCTAAAAACTTGTCTTTAAAAAGGGTTAGTTCTTTGGATAAGGGAATGCATCGTGGAAAATGATGACCTGGCAAAAGACTGTCCACTAAGTATTCACATTTCCGGTGTGAGTGATCACACAGAAAAAAAAAATTACACCGTTAAACGCAAGCTAGAACGTGAACGACACTAATTCAATCATGTTAAAAAAATGTACGGCCAAGATTAGATCACGAATCACCAACCATGCCTATCAATCATAACCCAAGGGACCCACTTGACACGTGTATACACTATCTACGCTTTGGAAATCACTATATATATCTCTCTTCTTTTAACCAGAAGATTTCAAAGCAGCGAACGGGAAAGAAAAGCGAACGATCGTCAAAAGAAAATTTTTATTAAAAAAAAAGTAAACAGAAGCAACGGTTGAGATTTGTTGATCGAAAATGTCGTGGCAAACATACGTTGATGAGCATCTCTTGTGCGAGATCGACGGCAACCATCTCACTGCCGCTGCCATCATCGGCCATGACGGAAGTGTGTGGGCCCAGAGCTCTAGCTTCCCTCAGGTCTCTTCTCAATCCCTATTTTGTCTTGATCTGCTTGTTTGGATTATTTGTTAATTGTATATTAATTTGTCCAGATCTGTTTTTTTACTGTGTAATAAAAATGACAATCATAATCTGTGATTTTACAATTTCTAAGAATAAGTCTATTTGATTCACAATTCAGCATTTTTATATTTGTGGATTATTTAATTTTACTAAGAAAATGTGTGTTTGATTTGTCATTTTTGTGATCTAAATTATTTGATTTTGCAGTTTAAGCCAGAAGAGATCGCTGCCATTATGAAAGATTTTGAGGAACCTGGATCTCTTGCTCCAGTTGGGTTGCACCTTGGTGGCACAAAGTACATGGTGATCCAGGGAGAACCCGGAGCTGTGATTCGTGGAAAGAAGGTGTTTAATTACGTTTAAATAAATTGGGCTTCTCATTTTATTCTTGCTATTTATCTTGATCTGGATGTAATCACGTAGCTGTTACCTAAAGTTTTAGCCTTCCTTTAATGGAAAATTTAGTGCATAATATCAGCATGTCATTTGTTTTATCAAGATACCTAGAAGAACATTTATTATTTTTCAGGTTCATAATAATTGGTAGCAAGTTGTATACAATATACATGCACCTTTATTATTATTAATGGGCCACCTTAGTATAGGTGTTTCTCTTTTGCCTTATGAATTTCTTAGATAGATATAGGCGTGTCTTGTGGACACATGGATGATAAATTGCTTTTGCTTTTATAAAGTTTTTCGTTCACTAGTCCTCACTAGGTGTCTCTAGGTAATCCATTATTTTCCTTTGCTGGATTGCAGAAGGCCTAATAATGCCCTGATATTCCTTTTCATTTACCTTTTTGATGATCTGCTTTACTTGCTATGAATGTCCAATATCCTAATTAAGTTAAATATATTGTTCTTATCACCTGGTGCAAATTTTCATTTTTTAGATAAATTCAGCTTAAACTTTCTTTTAAAAAAAATTGATAAATTTTCTTTCACAAATGCAGGGTTCGGGTGGCATTACTGTGAAGAAAACCAGCCAGGCACTTATTCTTGGTATTTATGATGAGCCTATGACTCCAGGACAGTGCAACATGGTCGTAGAGAGGCTTGGTGATTACCTCCTTGAGCAGGGCCTGTAGGCATTTTATTTTATGGCATCATCATCATGGTTATCAAATGCTGATTTTGGTTTGGGCTTGCAGCTAGCCATGAACTGGCATTAATGATTTTGCTGGAAAAATAACGTCCTGAGAACAGACGGTGATTTTTTGTTGTTGATTGTAGGTTTTGTAGTTTGGTTTCTTAATTTATGTGTATTCATGATCCCTTTGTTATGTTTGAATTAAGTATCCATATCTGAGTTTGAATATTTTTGGTTTTTTAAACCATTATAATTCTCTGTTTTATTTTCTATCTCCATGTCTATTTGTAGATCGGAGTCGATTTTCTGACAAATAATCAAACAGAGCTAAGGCTTTTCTTGCCGTTGGTTGGCTGCATTTTTAAGAATGGAAAAAAGTGCCCCCACTAACTTGTTTTTCGTTCAACTCTTTTTGCCTGATACGGAGTGTTCTGGTATTTTAAAATTTTCTTTGCTTAATTCTTATCATAAATTTACAAGAGTTTACAAGAAAAATCGTCTTGTGATTAATGTAGAATGAGTTTTCAACCTTAATTTTTTAAGTTGTTTCCGAATCTATTATAATAATTAAAAGATGTGCAAAATAATTGTACATACAGTGATTTTGCACATTTTTAACTATTTTATCCTTAATTTATCTAATTGTCTACTGTATCTTTTAAATTGTAATTATCTATTTTACCTTTTTATATTTAAAAGTCTCGTGAGTAAGTTTTATTATGTTATTTATAAATTTTTAGCTAATTATTTTTTTCTAAGTGTTAAATTTTGTGGCCAAGCATATATTTAAGATGTTGATAAATATTAATATTTTTATTATTTGTCTTTGTTGATGTGTAAGTTTGTATATACAAAAATAAATAGTATATATATATGGTTATTTCTGCATTTATTATAAAGTAGCAGAAGTTTATATTATTAGATATGTCGTCCCGTTTTCTATATATTTTTTTTAAAAAAAATTTACTGTATTCTATAACTAATAGTTAATGTTTTTTTTTTTTCAATATCTTTTTACAGATAATTTGACATAAATAAATAACTATTATATTTTGACATACATCTTTTCTACTTAAATTAATATTTTTAACTTTAAATATATAATATAGATAAGCATAATTTTAATAAAATTGGATTAAAATTTATTGGTATAAAATATTTTTTTATTCCTACGTAATAATTTTTCACAATAAAATTAAGGATGAATAGAATGATTCATCATTAATTTAATACAATCATACTGTTTGTTCAAAAAAAATTTGATAGTGAAATTATTCAAATTTTTTTATATGAGAAATCAATAATTTTAGTTAAAATTTAAATTCATTGTTAAATTTTTTAGTTCAACGTAAATATATTAAAATTAAATATTTTAATATGAATATATACTTCATAAAATTTTGTTCAATTATTCAAATTTTTTTATATGAGAAATCAATAAATTTAGTTAAAATTTAAACTCATTGTTAGCATTTTTAGTTCAATGGAAATATATTAAAATTAAATATTTTAATCTGAATATACAATTTATAAATTTTTTTTCATTTAATTAAATATATTTATTGATATAAATTTATATGTTTAGTTAAATATTTTAGAAATTAAGAATGAATAGAATTATTCATCCTTAATCTAATATAATTATAACATTTGTTCAAAGAAATCTTTTATAGTGAAATTATTCAAATTTTTTATATAAGAAAACAATAATTTTAATTAAAATTGAAATTCATTATTAGAAATTTTAACATGAACATAAATATATTAAAATTAAATATTTTAATCCGAATATACACTTCCTATTTTTTCATTTAATGAAATATATTTATTGATATAAATTTATATGTTTAGTTAAATGTCTTAGAAATTGATTTAATTTAATTTTTATTTAATTTAAGATAAATTCAATCTGTCAGCATTTTTCTATTTCCAAGCAACTTTTATTTGTGTATATTTCAAATTTACTAATTAAATTATATTATATTTATATATTTAGACATCAAAAATTTTTAAAAATTCAATAATAAACTCTAAAAATATTTAACTTTCTAAATATTATACATTATTTAAATATTAAAAATTTTTTAAAAAATTATGACAAACTCATACTCCCTCCGTATCATTTAGATAGGAAAAATTTCCTTTTTTGATATATTTTTTATATAGAAAATATGTCATTTTAGGTAAATTTTGGGGAGTGGAATGAGACAAAATACCATTTATACCCTCGCCTTAAAAGTTTAATTTGAGAGATATTTTTTTAGGGGTATTTAAGTAAATAGATATGAAAAAAGTAAAATTTCCTTAATTTTCGTGTCGATTTTACTTTTTCTATGTAAATGATACGGAAGGAGTAAATAATTATGGTAAACTCATAAATAATTATGGCATATCCATAAAAAATTATGGCATACACGAATATTCCTATTAAGCTTGGGATTTTTTTCAAAATTAAAATTCATTGTTAGAAATTTTAGTCTCAATATAAATATATTAAAATTAAATATTTTAATCCGAATATGTACTTCATAATTTTTTTCATTTAATTAAATATATTTATTGATATAGATTTATATATTTAGTTAAATATCTTAGAAATTGATTTAATTTGTTTTTATTGAATTTAAGATAAATCCAAACTATCAATATTTTCCTATTCCCAAGCAACTTTCATTTGTATATATTCCATATTTACTGATTAAATCATATTATATTTATATATTTAGACATTAAAAATTTTTAAAAATTAGATAATAAACTATAATCCTATTTAACTTTCTAAATATTATATATTATTTAGATATCAAAAATTTTAAAAAATCATAGCAAATTTATAAATAATTATGGCAAATTCATAAATAATTATGATATACCCATAAAAAATTATAGCAAACTCATAAATAATTATGGTATATCTATAAAAAATTATGACATATACATAATATTTCTATTAGGCTTTGTAATATACCCATAAATAATTTTGACATACCCATAAATATCATTTTTATTTTTTATATATTTTATTTACTTCTCAATTTTACTTTTAACTATTGTAATATATTTTAAATCTTCATCATGTGCAATTAAAGAACTAAAATTTTTTTATAAAAAAATAATACATATATGTATTCGAAGCAACACGAGGATGTCATTTTAGTATATATTAAAAATTAAACAGTATGATTACTTATAACTAAACTGGTAAATTAGTGATAAATTAAATTGTATTTCTATTTTTTTCTAAGAATTGAGTGTGGCTCAGCTACTCTTTTAATTTAGATTTTTTTTTTCATACAGATATCATTTTGAAAACATTGATTAAAGAATTTCGAAATTTCTTCCTGCTGATTGCATTTGAAATTTTCATTTCATTAGCATGAGATAAATATTTTTTCCCCATAAACAGGGCGAGCTAATTGGAGAGTTGGCAATTTTGTTTTTAATTAAAAGGAATCATAAAAGAAGACGGGATAGACATTTGATGAAGTGGGGGATTCAGGAGATTATGAAAAATGTGTCTTATGTATGAAAATAAAAGTTCAAAGGAAATTATATGAAACTACTACTTTCTTCTTCAAATTTTCATTTTTTTCTTTTTTTTTTGTTTGCCAAAAAAACATTTTTAAATTTTTTGTGTAATTTTACAACATATATTAAAAATCTACTCTGTATATATTCAATATCGATTAAATTTCCATATTAATGAGAAAAAAATAAAAAGTTGGTAATATTTTAAGAGTTATTAATAATATACCGTAATTTAGTAATTTTTTTGTTTATATAATATTTTTGTAATTTTTTTTATTAATTTTTTGACCTTTTTCAGTAATTTTTATAAATTTTCCTAATTTTTTTAAATAAAAAACATTGTCAATAAAGCCCTAAATAGTGGTTGGGCCAAAGTCTTTGGACTTTATTCGTCTTAGCCCAATAATTTATGGGGTTGAAAGGGCGTTTAGGTAATTAGGTTAGAGACTGAAAAGCCAACAAAAACCCTAATCCGTTAGCCGTCTCTATATAAACACTAACAAACGCTGGAAGCAAATAGCAGTGCTGTTTATATCTTCTTTTTCTGTTTTATGTGTTTTTTTAATAAAGAATTCTTATGCAAATTATCGATTGTATTTGTTCTTTATCTTAGGAGTTTGATTATTATACTCTGGATGATGAATTGAAAAGAATAAGCAGGGATTGTGTGTATCGGTCTTGTGCAAGAAAAAATGCACTCTGAATCCGAAAGAGTTCTCTGCAATATCGCTCTGGGGAAGATGGGCAGTTGTGTTTCAGTTTCCACTATTGAAATTTTTCAACAATCATCTTCCCCATATTGAAATTTTCACTTTTTTTTTGTTAATTGGGATGGATTTTTCTTTCTCACTCCTCCAAGAAATCAACTAGTATAATTTAAAGAGAAAAAAATTTAATTAAAGAAAATAATAATTAAAAGCATTCATATCAGGAATTGATCTTCACCAACTTTATTGAATTAAATACTTAGATTCCAATTTCAAGAAAAAAAAAATTGCAGTTCAGAAAAATTAACACCACCTAATTTTTAATTTTCTTCATTTAAAATGACTTCATGATGAAACATTCATATTTAATGGGAAAAAAATTTAATTTGTTTTCTTAACATAATTAAGAATTACAGTATGATTTATATGATCCATTTTATGTTATTTAGTAAAATACAAAATATGTTTATTAATTTAAAATTTAAAAAGTAGAAAAATATAAATTAGAAACAAGGATACATCATACATATTTGCCATTCTGCCATGCAACCAGCAAGCTGGGACAGGGGCAGAATTATAATTTAAGTTAATCAGAAAAAATTTATAAATTTTTTATTAAAAAATTGTAGATAAATTTATTTTTATTTTTATTTTTATTAAAAAATTAATATAAATAGTAGATATTAATATTTATATTAAATATTAAAATATTAAAATTTTTATTATTTTTATTTTAATATTTAAATATTACTTTCAAAAACTATATACTAGTATATATTATTTTAAAATAATTTTTATATATTTTTTTGAGATATTTAAAAAGATGTATTTAAAATAATTATTTTTTATTAAATTAATATGATAAAATATTTTTTATGAGAATTATATTGTAAATCATATTTTTTAACTTTTTTTTAAAATAATATATATTTTTTGTATATTTTTTATACTAAATATATATTTAATATATATTTGAAAACTGAGTATACCTTTAACATATCAAATATATATTAAAAATATATCTCTGAAAATAGATATTTTTAAAATTAAAAATTAAAAAAATGAGTATTTTTAAAATTGAAAAGAAAAAGTAGTATTTTTGAAAATATTTTTTTAGAGCATTTTTGAAAAAATCCCAATATTTTTCTACCAAAATAGTCAATTTAATCACAAAATTCTTAAACTTAATTTATAATCAAAATACAAAATAATTAATTTAATTATAAAATTTTAAATTCTTAATTCATATCATAATTAAATTTTAAAATAATTAATCTAATTATTAAAATAATAAATTGAAACTTATAAATTAAATTTAAAATTAAATAATAATTATAAATAATTATAATACTCAATAATATTATTAAAATAATAGATTAAAAACTAATTTTATATTTTTAAAATAATCAATATTCAAAAATTAATTTAAAAAAATTACATGTATATGGTGAAACCAAAGGAGGCAATGGACCTCCCATACCGCTCGTGGTTCGTCCACGAGTGAAAAAATAAATTTAAAAATTTCTGCAATATTGCAAGTATTATTAAAAGTTACTATATGTTATTTTAATTTCTACTTTAAATTTTATAATTTTAATATATTTTAATTTTTTTGATAAAGAAAAAAATACTAATTATAAACAATGCAATGGTAATAACCTCAAATAAACTTGGTTGCATAATGGGATAACAAAGCTTATTTTTAATCAAATATAATGGATTATTTGGTATCTCAGGCCTCCACAGCGTATATGATATTAATGGTGCAAGGATAACCTTTTGTTTGGGTTGTAAGCCGTAAGGCTATTTTATTCTTTTGTTTTTCCTTTCTGAGATAAAAAAATAACCTCAAATGATATTAATCTAATACAAAATAATGATGAAGTTAAAAAAAAAGGACAAAGCAAAGATAAACAGAATAAATAAGTGTCACATGTTCTAAAATTGTAACATACTCAATAGTAAAATTCATATATTCAACATTGTTTGTGAGTATCTAATGCACATTGTGAAAGCAAGAAAATTTATTAATGTTGATAAAAAAAAGTTAATTTTTGTATAATATATTATTTCCTGAATCATGATAGTGCATTGTTTTTATGATACAAAAAGAAAATGCCATTCATTTTCATTTTGTGTATATCCCAAAACATTAAGATAATTAGACCTCTATTTAAAATTATTTTCCCAAATATCCAATCTCCTTCAAAATATATAAACATTAAGATCGATTGCAAATCAACCTTTAAATATAAATATATTGTATATCTTCTCATAATAATTTCAAAATATTATTTATAAGAAATTGTATAACATATTGCTCATATTACTAAATTATTATCAATATAAAATAAGATATGCTAATTATATTCAAATTTTTAAATAAATATTTATAATAATTGAGATATATGGTAAGATAAGAGCGAGACTCGTGATATAATATTATACCAATGATAACTATTTTACTATAATATGTATATTAGATCATTATTATTTTTTTAAATAAAAATTATAATTATTAATCTAGAGTATTTACAAATTAGGAAAATGAAGAAACAAGTCTGCTGTGTAAGGGGGGCAAGTGGAGATATAGATTGTATTGTATCAAAGTATAACACTTTTTTTTTTCTAGAATAAGGAGTAAATATCATTATAAGTCAAAGAAATAAAGAGAGCATTACATGTCAAAGCACAAAAACACACGGAGATTAAGATTGATAATAAATCACGTATTTTTTTTTTGTGTCTAATCTATTTTGATTTATTTATATAGAATATAAATAATTTATAAATAAGTTTGAATGAATATAAATATTATTTTTATTATTTGTGATAGGTTCGAGTATAGACTATTGGATATCAGTTATTCAAATTTAATTATATATTAATTATATTTTATTAAAATATTTTTATATATTTATTATATTTTATTTTAATTATAAAATTATGTTAATATTAAATTTTTTTTTATAATTATTTAATTAAAATTTTATAATTTATATTTTAAATTTTATAATATTTTTAAATTTCTATATTTAAATGAGTAATTATACATATTTGGATAGTAAATAGTTAGTATTAAACGGGTATTGAATGGATATAAGTATAATTATAATCGAATTTAAATTAATTTGTATAGTTTAAAAATTAAATAGATTTCAATTAAGGTATGATAATTTTTGCAAGTACAGTATCTATTATTACTGCTAACAGAGAAGCAAACTGCCTTCCCCCTAACCCAAGGAGCAAAGGAGCCAAGATATAGTCGCCCTAAATATAATGACTAAAGATAAATAAATAAACGGCCCACATCATAAAAGGAGTACTCAAACAAAAGTGAGCAAAAAAGAGAAAATAAATTTATTTTTTTAGATCACAAGTCCTCGCCATCCTCAGAGAATAATACCAAGTAAATTGAGGATACAAAAGGATAAAACATTCATAAGAGAGACTCTGAAATAAGTTCAGATTTTAGAGAATATGAAAAGAAAGGCTCTTGATAGTTGATATAGGAAGGAAAAAACCCAAAGTCATAAGAAACCAAAGAAAATAACCAAAAAAAAAGACGTAGAGGAGAGAAGGATTTAGGGCTGCCGGCGACATCTATAGATCTAAAGACAAATTGAGAGAAAACTGAACTCTATGAAAAGAGAAAGTAAAACTTCCTGAAGAAGTAGAAAAGAGAGAAACTTTCGAAAATAATAAAACCTTTAGTCAAAGTATGACATTTTGGTGGGGGAGATTGGTTCCCAGCCCAACAAACATTGTACCAAAGTATAGTGTTTATATACTCATTGAAATTGATTATAAAACAAATGGTTTCTTTGATGAAATAGACAGTTGATAATTTATGCATTTATCTAGTGGCATGTTGGTGTCGAAGCTTTGTCTCATTTTAAAATAAGAAAATTTATAAACATGATAAAACTATTGACTATATATATATATATATATATATATGTTAGAAATAATAAGGGTGTTCATGATGCTTGTCGGCCCAATCAACCCGGTTCGGCCTGGTCTGACCGGGTTGGATCGGGTTCAAATATATTATGGTTGAGCCTTGATTCATTTTTAAAATTTTATAAATTTTGAGTCAGATTTTGAGTATGATAAATTTTTCATAGGCTATTTTGGCCTGGCCCAAAATATATATTATTTAATATATAAAATATTTGATATATAATTATATAAAATAATATAATATAAAAATATTTTTTATAATATATAATATAATTTGTATAATATCATATAATATATTATATATTAAACAATATAAAATAAATATACATACTACATATACATGCAGCATGTATACTAAATAAATATACATATTATATATTGATGCAGTATATATATATGCAGTATACATATGCAGTATGCACTACATATATGTATTGCATATATAGCAGTAATATTCATTGCATATATACTGCATATATATGTAGACTTTTAAAAAAAAAACAATAAAAATAAATGGGCTACCCGTTGGCTTGAGTGGCTCGTGTGTTATAGGCCACTTGGGCATGGGTTGAATTTTGGACCACAAAATTAAATCCGTGTACTGTTTGGATCAAGCTTTGAGCAGCCGCTAAATGCGATCCAATTCGACTTGTGAACAGGGAAAAAGTGTCCAAGAGATTAAATATTAAAAAGAAATGGGAGAATTTGGCACGTAAACAAAACCAATTGGTCCAAGTGTGGCCACACAGTTGTTGGCGCAAGACTGTCATGTGTGTAATGGAAGGAGCAAGTGAAGATATACATTGACACTTTGGTGCGAGCGATTGGCTCTCACTCTAACAAACATTGTACCAAGTCTTGAATTTTTAACTCATCAGAATTGATTGTTTGGTTGATGAGAATAATGTAATGCAAGCATAGATAAGAAAAAAGAAGTGATGTGGTGAAGACTAACTTGCCCATCAAATTATACATAATTTTGGTCATACTACCTTTTTTTTTTGGTGGGTGACATACACTCACTTTTGTTGTCCATTTCGTTATCCTCCTTGCCCACCTTCCTCCCATCTTTCCCCTCCTTTGTCTTGATGTTTTTCACTCATTTATTTAGTTTTTAATTTAAAACAAATTTTATAGTTCTTTATTTAAAAAATATTATGATTTTTCATCCATAATTAAATAGTACGTATTAATTTAAAAATAAAAAATTAAAATATATTAGAAAGTTTAATAAAGTGATTTAAATTTCTTACAATAGTATTGAATAGTATTTATAATTTAAGAAAAAATATATTTTATTTGGTGATATTGAATCAAAAATCGATCATTAATGTTGTTTTAAAACAAAGTTTGATGTCTAAGTATTACTACCAAATCCAAAATCATAAAGATGAACTCAAAAAATGATGAATAGTTTATGAGAACGAAATAGTTTTATACATAATTAAGAGACCAATAATATTTACTTCTATAAAAATAAAAGCAGGTAAATTCCATTCGAATAAATAAAAAAAAAGTGAATAAAAAATGAGATGAATAGTAATAAATTTATGTAAAAAAACAAATTAAAATATTTTATAAAAAATATATTTATGGAATTAAAATATTTAAAGAAAAAAGTGAAAGAAACTACCAACTCTCAATTTGCTCAAAAAAATCTTGAAAGAGAAACAGAAAAAAGAAATAATGAGAGAGAGAGACATTGATATTTCTATTTATTTAGAAAATACGCATTCAATTTTAACACATTTTTACTAAATAGGTAATAGATAATTAAATAAATATGCTCAATTTAAACACTATGAATTAAATTAAAATTAAAATTAAACCCATTACCCAGGGTAAAAAAACTTAAAAAGAGAAAAGAAAAAAAAGTGAGAGACAATGATATTTCTATTTATTTAGAGGATATACATATATTAGATTTTTTTTTTTACGTTTTTGCTATATATGTGCCAAACATAATTAAAAAAAAAACTCTCCATTGAAAAACTATGAAATACCATTAAAAACAAATATAAAGTGGTACATATAAAGCTAAAATAAAATCTAGTAAGTTTGGAAATATTATTAATTTTGACAAAATGCATGATGTTTCCTGGTAGGAAACTTTATTAATTTTATGTTTCACGTTTCTTCTTTTCTGCAAAATTCAGATTGAGTTGTTCACCAACAACACACGGTTTTGCCTACTTCGGCTTCTTTTCTTCTTCTTCTTCTTCTTTTTTTCTCTTTTCTTTTATTATTATAAATAATTAAATTTTGAAACTCTATTTTCCACATATAGTTTATAGTATCTTAATTACATTAATTATAAATTAAAATTTCTTTAATTTTTTTTCGAAGCCTTTTTTTTTTAAATTACTAGTATCGATAAAATTCAAATTCTTATATACAGTCTTAAAATATTTTACACTAATTACTCTGATAATAATGTTAAAACTATAAGTTATAGCAATATCAAATCTTCTCGTAAGTTACAGCAAAATATCAAATCTTCTCCATAACGCTAAAAGAAAAATGTAATGTATATCTACAAGCCACTTAAACTTCAAGTAGGAAAAAAAAGGAAAAAAGATTGATTTGGGAAGTGATATTTATATGATTAAGTAATGGTGAAATATATATATATATATATATATTATCTCAAACTTTGTTTATCTAGCCAGTTTAGTACTTAAGCTTTCAATATAATCATATAATTTTTTAAATTCATATTTTTTGTAACTTATAAATACAAACTTATTAAAATGCTGAGTTATATTGAGTTATGTTAAATTATATTTTTTTAGCTTATTTTAAATGTGAAGAGATTTGGATGAAAAAAAAAATTAGAGATTTAAATGAAAATAAATTTAGAAAGAAAAAAAATATGAACTAATATAATTTATGATTTAATAAATTTATATTTATAAATTAAAAAAATAAATTTAATATGTTATATAGTTAAATTGAAAGTATAACAATAAAACAGTTAAAAGAAGAAATGACAGAAGTTTATATATATATATGTTTGGCCTTAGTTCATTAATCTAGTGATGCATAACTTTTGTAGGGTACAGTGAGGGTGTGGTGCCCATGGTATTGTATTCCTACTAAAGCCACCCCTTGGTTTAGCAATTTATAATTACCAAATGTCTTTTTGTCTCTTTTTGCCTTTTCCACTACCCATACACCCTTTAACAGTTTAACTTCGACTTAATCCACCTTTTCCAGCCACTTTGAGATGAATTCTGATCAATTTTATTTAATGCAACTCTAAAGCATTCTTTTCTTTTTTAATCTTGAACAAAAACATTCACTTCTCACATTATACACACACAAACATATGCATATATATATATATAAAATCTTAGGAGTTTCTATCTATACTTAATTTTAAAAGATTAATAATACTATACATCATTCAAAAAATTTATGATATTTACACTTTAAAAAATAATATAAAATTCAAATTTCTATTTTATTTTGTATAATGTAAGTAATTTAGAGTATAACATTTAAATTTAGATTTTATTTTATTTAACTTAATCTAATATTTTACTAAATTAATTATTTTGGAGATAACTGCACGCGCCCGTATATATATATATATATATATGTTTTGCATCTATATGAGATTATCAATATTCAAAAACATCTTGCGCTACAAATATTATTTTTCACCTCACTTTATAGCTTTTTATAAAAAAAATAAAATAAAATTTTTATACATAATTATCAAAGAGATGAAAAAAACATTATAAACGTTGGAACAAGTCCATAAATCTAGAAGAAATACGTTTTTTTTTTTAATTTTTTGACCCAAATTTGACGAGTAGGAAGTAATCTTAATTTAATTTAATATAATTAAAATTTTTGTTCTAAAGGTTGAAGAAATTGACTACAAGGACTTGGAAAAATAATAAATAAGTAGGAATAAGATTAGGGGGAGGTTTGGGAATTAGACATTGAATTGTCTCAATAGATGGATGGGTTTCAAGTCTATTAAAGCTTATCCTTTGGTTTTGTAGGAGACAAAGTCAAGTGATTGAAGCCATATAAGAAGAAGATAATATCGAATCTATAGATAAGGCATTTTTGAAAAATATATATGTCAAGATGAATTGTGAAAATGACCTTACTACCTCTTAATTAATTTTTTTTAATATAATTTCATTTTTATTTAATTAATTATATATACAACTCTGAGTGCATAGATTCTCCATGCATTTCTAACCAAATCTCACTATTTTTATTCATTAAAAATACCTCAATAATGACACCATTTATCCTCTTTTCTATATATTTTTAACCCATTATTTTAACCAATCAAAATTAACTTCACAAATCAAAATAATATAAGTCTAACCATCACAAAATTCTGTAAATGGTTGTCTTTTCGTTAGTTTAAATCTGAATTTCTTATATTAAATAATGAAATTATTTTTTTAACGTCAAATCTATTCAATACATATTATAAAATTATTCGAGTTTATATTAAAATTCAATAAAATTTAATTCTCATAGTCATATTATAAAAGATTTATTATTTTCATTTATAAATGATTTATTTTTAATTGAATAGAATAAATAAAAATAATATATATTACAAGAAATTTTAGCTTTTAATATTAACTAATGATTAATTAAAAAGAAAAATACCATTTTTATTTTCACAATAATTTTAAATTTTGAATTATTTTTCAATATTTAAAAAATAATAAAAAGAAAAGAAAAAGAATCATGGAAACTACATGTCCTTGGCTGTGAGAGATTCTTTATCCTTAAAAGGAACCAACCTAATCCTTCCAAGTCTTTATACATATTTCTTATAATATTTTTGTATATATAACTTCTCCTTCAACATTGTTTCAACCTCCATTGTGTCCATTGTGGGTTGGTATTTCTTTGTTAGGTCTTTATGTATTATCTTCTTCTTGTTCTTCTATACTTATCATCTCATCTCATCCATCACTGAAGGGGTTGATCAAATGCTTCAGGCTCCAGAAAATAGACGTGGAGATCAATGGATGATCATGCAAGATGATAATAATGATGATGATGATGATGTCTATAAGAACACATCTTCCATTGATGATAACTCAACTACTACTAATGGATCTACTTCTTCATCATCAGATTTGGTTGATGAAGCATCTTCACCAACCTCAACTTTATTAACTTCATCTTCCAATTCTAATGTTAATGGCCCTTTGTTTCAATTATCTGATCTGATGTCTCATCTACCCATCAAGTAAGTGCACTTAAAAAACTTAAAAAAGTTACAAATTCTTTTATGAATTTGAACTTGCAACCTCTAAGACTAAGATTTTACTGTATATGCAGGAGAGGATTATCCAAGTATTATCAAGGAAAGTCTCAATCTTTCACATCTTTATCAAGAGTAACAAGCATTGAAGACCTTCCAAAGAAGGAAAGTCCTTGTAACAGAAGAAAAATGAAGACATCTAAAAGTTATGGAAATGGATTAGATGCCCATAAACCATATACACTTCCAAAGGCTATCATATCAAAGAAGGTCTCAAGAAGTTCTTTGTCATCTTTATCTTTTCCAAGTAGAAGAGGTAGCAACAGCTTTCTGAAGAGCGGCAGGCCTCCTCCTGCTCCAATACTTGAGAAGTTTTAATATAATTTTTTTTCTTTAATATTATCAAGTTTTGCTTCACTTTGTGTAGAACAAATTTTTTCTTTTATTGTACATGAAAACAGAATGAAGGAATTAAATATTTCACCCTTTTTTTCTTTAAAAAAAAAGATAAATAGGGTATTTCAAATTTGTCTAAAATTTCTAATTTCTTGTTAATTTCATATCAGGAAGAAGATCATGGAATTACTATTTGTACAAAAGAGATCAGTAATGGGGATATTCTGCAAAATTTTGTTATATCTTTACAGATCTCTTAATTATGAAATGAATATCAAGTGATAATATGACAATCTGTTCTCCTTTTATCAGATCAATCTTTTTGATTAGCAGCTATATATATACTTGTTAATTTTGCAAATTTTTCTAAAATTTCTAATTTCTTGTTAATTTCATATCAGGAAGAAGATAATGGAATTACTATTTGTACAAAAGAGATCAGTAATGGGGATATTCTGCAAAATTTGTTATATCTTTACAGATCTCTTAGTTATGAAATGAATATCAAGTGATAATATGTCAATCTGTTCTCCTTCTATCAGATCAATCTTTTTTATTAGCATCTATATATATACTTTTTAAAGCTACAATTAAAAACGTTATCCTCATGAGTCTTTTATTAATAATCTATTTGCAAATGGAATCCACTTCATTTCCATTACTAAGCACCCAAAACAGTCAATAAGATACTTGTTGCAAGATAATGATAGGAGCCTTTCTTTTATTGGTTGGGAACACAATCAAGATTGCAAATTTAAATATGCAATATCAGAAAGTTAAAGGATAATAGAATTAAAATCAAGATCAAGTAACAACAAGCAGTTCAACTCTCACAAGAATGAGTTTCTACATAGGAAACACAGATTTAACTAAGTCTTCTGTTAGCTAGAGACATAACAAGAGCAAAGTCTAATCTAATAATAGTTTTAAGTGTGAGAGGTCTTATATAAAATGAGACAACAGAGAAAGCTGTTTCATTTTGGAGCAGCAGCAAGTTCATGGAGATGCAATTGCTTGATTTCAAATTCTACTTGATCGTCTCAATGGAGTTGTTAACTCCACTTTCTTGCCTTCTCCATCCCCTCTTCCCTTCTGATTCAACAATAACAGCAAACAAAATTAGAAACTTAGAAACATATAATCTTCAGGACTTCACTTCATGACTCAAAATAAAGCTTTATCAGATATTTAGAAAACACTTGGCATTTACCTCTGTCTTCACAATTCTCTTATCATCAGAATATGAATGAAACTTCATGTTTGAGATATCTGATAAAGCTGGATGCAGATGAACAGGTACTGAATTAGCCTTGCTGCCTATCCCCTTCTCTATAGAGTGGCTGCTTGCTTCACTCTCAATCATCCTCTTTTTCATGCCACAGCTCCTGAAAGAGCTGCTGCTCATCTCTGCCACCACAAGCTCACCAAGCAACTCAATAGACGGTGCTCGGCTTCCATATGTTAGTTTTGAATGCATCTTCCAGTGAATTAATCAAAAACTCGGATTTAGCAAATGAGATGGGACTTTCGATAGGTTTATCTTCTTCATTAGCGATCAATGAGCTGCGTTTCTCTGCTATCACAGAGCAAAAGTGGGATCAACAACTGGACGAGTTTCCTTTTTTACAGTGTTCCTATTCTTTCTTAAATGAAGACGATATTCCCAGTTTCAACAATTTCCCTGTTAAAGAATTCTTCTTTGATTGGCTCATTTTTCTTCTCAAAAGCATCTTTAACACTTGACTGTTTCATCATTGTTAAAGGTCGTGCAAGCACTTCTACAAACTCCCCAGCTATTCCCTTCTCTTCATGTTCCAATTTACTTTCTCCTACTTCACTAAGCTCATTTAATACTCCTTCCTCTTCCTCTTCAACGATTTCTACAACTTGGCTTTCTCCACTTCCTATCTGTACCTCTTCAGTGAATTCATCACTGAATTCTTCTCCTCCTATTGTGGGCGCCGCCAACAAAGTTTCCTTGGCCAACAAACTTTGACCAAGGAAATCAAAATGTACAAGCGCCGAAATTTTTGAAGGTGCAGCAATTTTAGAATTTGATGGAGGCGCCGAAATTGTTGAGCCGAAATATTTGATTAAAAAAAAAAAAGACAAAAGGAAATTCTCCTTATATGCATTTTCCCTTATAGGCAAGGTGTTAAACATATTTAGCATCCCAAATTGAGAGAGGCAGTGAAGGAAATAATTGAGAGTTATATTGTAATTCCTATTATTTTCTTCTAATAAAATTCTTCTATCCTTGTCCGTGGTTTTTACCTTAATTCGTTTAAGGTTTTTTCACATAAATTCTATGTCTCTTTTATCTTTATTTTTCTCAAAATTTTAGCCGTGTTCTTGCTTTATCTGGTCCGTACAGTTTTAACTTGGCCTCGTACAGTTTGATGAGGTGATCTCATATCTTCTTTGCCGTTTTCTTTTCTGCTAAGCTGGACAAGATCAAGTGTTTAAGGTCAGATAATGGAGGAGAATATACTGGGAATGAATTTGATAGCTTTTGTAAACAAGAAGGCATCAAAAGGCAGTTCACTACGGCATACACTCCACAACAAAATGGAGTAGCAGAGCGGATGAACAGAACTCTGTTAGAAAGAACAAGAGCAATGTTGGGAGCTGCAGGTCTTGATAAGGCATTTTGGGCAGAAGCAGTCAACACCACCTGTTATGTGATTAACCGGTCTCCATCTACAACAATTGATCTAAAGACTCCAATGGAGATGTGGACAGGGAAGCCAGTGGATTATTCAAACCTCCATATATTTGGAAGTCCTGTATATGTAATGTACAATGCCCAAGAAACTACGAAGTTGGATCCAAAATCCAGGAAATGTTTGTTCTTGGGATATGCTGATGGTGTAAAGGGGTATCGCCTGTGGGAGCTCACTGCGATAACTTGAAAAAAGAAGGTGATAGCACTTTGAAAGAAAATTCAGAGACTACAATGGTACAGGTAGAAAAGAAGTCCACAGAAGAAGATTCTTCTGAAGCAGAACCAGAGCACGAGGAGGAGGAAGAGCAAACTGAGTCTGAAGAGTCAGAGCTTGGAAAGGGAAAGCGCACAAAACATACACCAGTCTGGCAAGAGGATTATGTTATGGGCAGTAATGTTGCTTATTGTCTTCTAACTGAGGAAGGAGAACCATCAACTCTCCAGGAAGCAATGAGTAGTTCAGATGCGTCTCAGTGGATGGCAGCAATGCAAGAGGAAATTGAAGCCCTGCATAAGAACAAGACTTGGGAGCTTATGCCATTACCGCAAGGAAGAAAAGCTATTGGCAATAAATGGGTCTATAAGATCAAAAGAAATAGTGATGATCAGGTGGAGCGGTATCGTACAAGATTGGTGGTAAAAGGGTATGCTCAGAAAGAAGGGATTGACTTCAACGAAATATTTTCTCCTGTAGTTCGGTTGTCAACAGTTCGTGTAGTCTTGGCAATGTGTGCTACACTTGATTTACATTTAGAACAGCTAGATGTGAAAACAGCTTTTCTTCATGGAGATCTTGAGGAAGAAATCTATATGCTCCAGCCAGAAGGTTTTGAAGAAAAAGGAAAGCGGAACTTGGTTTGTAGGTTGAACAAATCTCTATACGGTCTAAAACAGGCGCCGAGGTGTTGGTATAAGAGATTTGATTCCTTCATCATGAGTCTTGAATACAACAGACTTAATGCAGACCCTTGTGCATACTTCAAGAGGTTTGATAAAAGTGATTTCATTATTTTGCTGTTGTATGTAGATGATATGTTGGTAGCAGGCCCCAACAAAAATCATATTCAAGAATTGAAGGCACAATTGGCTAGGGAATTTGAAATGAAGGACTTGGGACCAGCAAACAAGATTCTAGGGATGCAAATTCACCGAGACAGAAACAATAGGAAAATTTGGCTTTCTCAGAAGAATTACTTAAAGAAGGTCTTACGACGCTTCAATATGCAAGACTGTAAGTCAATTTCTACCCCACTTCCTATTAGTTGCAAATTATCCTCCAATATGTGTCCTAGCAATGAAGAAGGAAGGATGGAAATGTCTCGAGTACCGTATGCATCAACAGTGGGGAGTTTGATGTTCGCAATGATTTGTACACGACCAGACATTGCACATGCAGTGGGAGCTGTAAGTCGGTATATGGCGAATCCTGGTAGAGAGCATTGGAGTACTGTAAAGAGGATTCTAAGATATATTAAAGGAACCTCAGATGTTGCATTATGTTATGGAGGATCAGATTTTATTGTCAGAGGATATGTTGACTCAGATTATGCAGGTGATCTTGATAAAAGTAAGTCTACCACAGGGTATGTGTTCATTCTTACTGGTGGAGCAGTAAGTTGGGTATCAAAGCTGCAGTCAGTTGTGGCAACTTCAACAACAGAAGCAGAATATGTTGCAGCTACGCAAGCTAGTAAGGAAGCAGTCTGGTTGAAACTAATCATGGAGGAACTCGGGCATGAACAAGAGAAAATTTCTCTATTTTGATTAAAAAAAAAAGAGAAGACAAAAGGAAATTCTCCTTATATGCATTTTCCCTAATAGGCAAGGGATGTTAAACATATTTAGCATCCCAAATTGAAAGAGGCAGTGAAGGAAATAATTGAGAGTTATATTGTAATTTCTATTATTTTCTTCTAATAAAATTCTTCTATCCTTGTCCGTGGTTTTTACCTTAATTCGTTTAAGGTTTTTCCACGTAAATTATGTGTCTCTTTTATCTTTATTTTTCTCAAAATTTTAGCCGTGTTCTTGCTTTATCTAGTCCGTTTTTACAACACCTATCTTTACATCTCCAATCATCTCAGCTTTCTCCATTCCACCTATATCAAGAAAACCCATTTGGTTTTCTTCTCTGTGAATCAACAAATATTTTATTCTGTTCACAAACCCATACACATGATCATGTATCATTTGATACCCTTCCTTAAGACCCAAAACAGCTTGAACCACAGGCGAAGGAGTTGGAGAGTTCATAGAAGAAATATATGAGGTGGAAATCACTAAAACAACCAACAAGAATAAAAATTTTACTGCTTCTTTCAAACTCCAACCTCCTTCCTCTTCTATCTGCTCAAATTCATCATCACTTTCGTCAGTTTCTTCACTTTCTTGCTTTAAATCGCCCTCTTTAGACTCAGCAGCCAAAGAACCACAAGAGCTAACCAAATCAACTTCAACATCAATGCTTTTTTGGGCTCCAACTAACCATTTTCTTTGCCTTCTCTGACTTTATTTTCCCTTCTAAGAAGTATTTCCTGGCGTCTGTTAGGCTTATATCGGAGAAATTTAGGCCTTGGAGAGAGATAATTCGTTACTGGGTCATAAACCCTTGATGACAGATCATCAAATTCTTCGGAACTAGAAGTTGTTTTTCAATCAAGACTTGTGGTGGGCTTATGGATGACTCTTGAATCAAGATTTGGGGTCTTTTGAAAAGAGTTATCAGAAGATTCATTCCTTTCAGTTAAAATTTTCTTTCATGGAGGATTGGCTTTTGAAGCTGCAGAAATTGTTGGTGACATGAAATGCTTTGTGGTTGGTGTCGTTGGTTTCTTTAAGTTTTGCACATTTAGACCCATTTCTTGATTGCTTTGCTCATTCTCATCTGCACCTTTATAAATTAAAAAAACAATTCTTGGTACAAAATACAAATCCAAACAAATTCGAGATTTGCCCAAAAAAAAAGAACTCTTTAATTTATTACTTCATTGGTTCTTAACTTACTAACAGAACAAAGGAAAAAAATATTATGATATTCTTATTGCTCCTTTAATATTTCCATCCATCCCTCAAAACCAAACAGAAAAAAGAAATGGAAAAGATGTCTACCTTTTGAGATTGAAGGGGGCTTGTATGGAGTCGATGATGATGAAGCATTCTTTTCTGAACCATCCATTTCCTTCCTTAGTTTCTCTCTCTTTGCTTCAATGGCAGTAATTGCTCAATTAATCTTATAAACGGTATTTTTTTTTTCGTTTGGAGGGGAGAAGAGCATATGGATTGTATGATCAGAGAAAGTGAACTGATAAAAATGACCGGTGGGAAATGGACTGTGTAATTCAGAACTACAATTTATTTGAAATTTTGAATTTTCTTTTGACCGTTAGTAGGTGTCAGTTTGTAACGGGCAGCTTTTAGAGCGTATTGGGCCTTATTGCCTTATCTTTGGTGGCTGCCTTTTATATTTTTTTTACAACAATATTTTAATAATTTTATTATAAATACATAATAAATTATAATAAACACATAATAAATAATATAAATTTATAAATTCAAAATAATCATATAGTAAACTCATAATAAATTTAAAATAAATTCATAATAAATTATCTAAATCTTATATTTTTATAAAAAATTATAAATTCTAATAAATCTATAAATATTTAAAAAATATAATAAATTTAAAATTTTTTTCTGATATTTTTATAAAAATTTCTATCTTTGGTCGCGCATGATACAGTCAAATATATATATTATTTAGTTAAAATTTTAATATATATAAATATGTATGTATACATATATATGTATATATATATATATATATTATTCCATTTTATAAGTGCTAGTCGAAGTCTTGGAGAATCACTTGCCAATTTATAAATCTTTAAAATTTAAAATTTTATTTATTAATATCTTTACAAAAATATATATTTAATGATTAATTATTTCTTAAAAAGTTAGTTTAATTCATAAATTGAAATTCTATAATAATAATCGAGCTTATGTTTGGTATTCATTTAAAAATAAGAAGAAATTTTCATCAATTATATAAAAAGAAAATTAAAAAATATTAATATTAGATGTACTCTCAATAAAAAATAACTAAATAATAATAAATTAAATAATTTATACTCGACAAATATTCAAACATTCTTTCAATAATTATAATTACTTCATTTTAAATAAAATTCATTAATTCAATATAAGAATAAGAAAAAAAATAAATTTAAATAAAGTGCATTAATGCACAGTAACTAAATCAGATAGGGTTGTATGAAGGTTGACGAACTTCTTGATCTCCGACAATAAGCACCTGTGGTGGAGAGCTTTTTTGGCGGCCAGTGGTTCCCTCCCCTCCCCATGAATATGATTTTACAGAGAAAATAATAGCTTCTGAACTGACAAAGTTTCTGAAAGGAGAGCAGCGATGGACAGAGAGAGAGAACAGTAATGGACAGAGCAATGGATAGACAGAGCAGCGATAGACACAGAGAGAGAAAGAACAGCAATTGACAGTGGCAACAGCGAGCAAAAAAGAGAATGAGAGAGAAAACAATCATCAGCCCATCACCGGCAAACTATTGACCGCTGAACCATCATCACCAAAGACAAGAGATGACGAGAGATAAAAATTTTATCTCCCCTTCCACAATTGTCTGATTCCACTACTGTTAATGCGATTGTTATTTTGATCATCTTCAACAAAAATATATAGTTATCACTTTGAAAATATTGGTAAATTTATAATATTATATTGATAAATTCAGTAATATGATTAACAATGTATGAATACAACATAAATTTTAAAAGTTGAAAAAAAATGTTAAAACAATAAAACTATATATATGTGTCAAAGAATTAAAAAAAAAAAGATAAGAGTGTCATTTTACTAATTCATCATGAACTATAATATTTTAATTATTCTCTTTTGATAATAATAATAATAATAATAACAATAATAGTAATAGATATTGGATTTGTTATTTTGATATTTTTTTTCCTTTTGAATTATTATAATAATCTCACCTATATTTCTAAAACAGCTAAATAGAAATTAAAATTCATTCCACAAAAAAATTATGCAATAAATTCTACTATTTTAACAAAAACAATAATAATTCTCATATAATAATCTATTGGCTCCCTAAAAGTTTTTTTTATCTTCAACTGCATATTTTTTGCATGAATTAGTTTTAATATATCATCCTTTTAATCAAAAAAGAAAAAAATAATGCTAAATAATTATAATTCATATCAATAAAACCATATATTTTATTTCTTTATAATGAGATTTAAATAAATATAATATAATTAAGTTACATTGTGGTGTGTCTGATAGCACATTATTCAATATTTATTAATTCTAAATCATTTAATAATTTATTATTTAAAATTTTTTCAACTAAACTAATATTTACTTAAAATGATAAAGTTAAACATTTTAGTTTTAAAATTTATACTGAATATAATAATTTTTTAAAATTTTAAAATTTATAATTTTTTACCACTTATATTATTAATATTTAACATCAAATATTTACTTTATTAAATATCAGTTTAGAGGTGAAATTAAATAACACTAATTGTTTAAATGATGGTACAAAAACTTAGATGGATCAACAAGCTATCAAAGATTTCAAGATTAAAACCAACAAAACTAAACAAAAAAAAAAATTAAGAGAGAGAGAGAAGAAAGCCCCTGCAATCACAGACAAAAGGGCAGTGGCAAGTGATAAAAATAATTTTTAAGCAGTAATTAGTGCTGAGAACATGAGAAGCCAGACTATAATTATATTGATTAATTAACAATTAAAATCATCAATTAGGCCATTTTTAATAAAATACAATTACAATAATACCCATACTAAGGGTGACCTTCCAATTGTTTTTAAGTTTTAAATTTTAATAATAATAATAATAATAATAATCACATCACAACAATATGAAATGTTCTTTTGCAATTCATTTTTTTTATTAGTAAAAGAAACTCATCACATCTAAATTTTGATACCAACATATTTTTGTCTTTTAATTGTATTCTTTTCTATATTTCATAAAATATAATTTTATTAATTAATCATTTGAAAAATTTAATAAAATATACATATAATATAAAAAATTAAATTATGAATAAACATATTTCTAAGTCGAACTGTAAATTTTAATTTATGAATAAAATATAAATTAATTTTTAAAAAAAAATTTAAATTTAGGCATGGTATGTAAAATGAAAAATTATTTAGGTTATATGTAATTTTTTATATTCTAACGCAAGAATAATTATTTATTTATTATTTTTCAAACTTGGAAGTTGCTAAGCTAGCTAGCAACTAATTCTAGTTCTGCATCAACTAATTAATTAATTAATTAATGTGAAGACGGAGGACCTTAACTAATTTAGGGGGAATTAATTTGATTAATAGTAGAACATTTTTATTATTATAATAATATAATGCATAATATTTTTTTATTATTAGTAGTAGTAGGATTAGGATGACGAAAGCATTGGCCGTTTGAACCAAACACGTTGCCGCTCCATCCATGGTCTGTCTCGTTGGATGAGATTCCTAAAATCAATTTTATATTTTATAGTAATATATTATTAAGAAAATGAGAGTTTTCAGTGTTTGAATCAGAAGAGACATAATTGTTAATTGCAGGGGACTCACTTTTTTAATCTTGTTTAGTTTGTTCATAACGTCTCTTTTTTCTTTCTGTTCAAACACTAGAATAAAATACATATAAATTTATATTTTAAAAAAATTATTTTTTATAAAAAAAATTAATATTTTTTCTTCGCTATGAAGAACATAATTGACATGGAAAATTCACAATGAAATCTTATTTAATTTTTTAATATAATCAATTAAAGAATATTTTTAGATCAATTTTCATGTCAATGAAAATATTTTTATCTTTCGTTTATCAGACTCTGGCATTAATATATTATAGATTGAATTTGTTGACATGTGAATTATAATCATTAAGGCATAGAGTTATTATGGTAATATTTTTGTAGTATATATATATATATATATTATTTTTGTTGTTATAAAGAAATGGAAATGACAGTACGACATTCCGTCCATCACCAATAAAATGGGACACGGCTGTGATTAGAAGTACAGAAGAGGGCAATATTGGGATCATAAATGATATATGAACATGGATGATGATGTCATGGCATATTATTATATTATACATACATTAATTCTATGTTCAAAAAATGTGTGTATATATATATTAGTACAAGATAAATAATTGTCAAAAAATATGGCACAATTATCCAAATTTACCTTTTCATGTTTTTTAACTTAAAGAAATAACAATGAGCAAATTAATACAAAAACAAGGTGCCAGTAAAGTATGGGAAATGGGAGGAATGATGATGAATTTCAAGACATAATAACCCATCCATCAATGGTGTCAAGAAGAACACACAATGCAGTAATGATTCACCGAACCCAGAAAAATAAGTTGATAAAAACAATGGGTAGGTCCATTTTTGTCATCATGGTACATTCATCCCATCTACTTCTAGTACAAACTATGATCACTTACCAAAATTTTTGGATTTTTTTTAGGTATTGTGTTTTTTTTTTTTTTTTAAATATTCAATTGTCATATTCGTTTCATAGAAAGATATGATGATAGACTGTGAACACTCTGGTATTATTCTCAACATAGTAATGTAGAGTAATGAAATTCAAAAGCATGCTATGACTTATTCAGAAATTTAAAATGCAAAAAAAGTCAAAGCAAAAATCAAACACTCAAGAGACTTGAAAGGCAAAGTAAATGTAAATGAAACAGAGGAGAATCAAGAGATCTGATTCAATTATAACCCAAGATTTTAAATTTTGAAAAGTAGCATCAAACTACATGGAAGTTTCATTATTTCATGGGAGCCAAGTATATTAAATTTAGCTTATTTATGTATACACAAAAATAATTTTCAAATTCTTTCATCAAAATAAAATAATTTTCAAATTCACTAATGGAGTTGCTCTCGGAACCAGTTTTTATTGTTTTATAGATAACTCAAGTAAAGGTCATTGGTTGTGGCAAAGGAGTTCTTGATTTGCTGTTAGCTTATTTCAAAGAAAAACAAGTTTCATAATTCGACATAACAAGAAAAGAAGCTCTCATTTCATTTTCTAAGGCAAGATCAACGACTGTTGAAAAGAATTTACATAGAGCATTCTTTGATCTATCCTATTTGAAGTCAACAGTAGTTGAAAAGGAAAAGCTTAAGAAAGTTGTATTGAATCAATTCTAGTTATACATCAAATTGCTTTCTGGTTATGTTAGTGAAGAACTAACATAAAACTGTCAACGACCTAAACATGCATCGACATGGGAGCATGACCTCTGCATCCTAACACTGCTTATGCTATTCCTTGCTGCCATTATTTCATTAAGCGAAAGTCTCTTCTTTGGCCCTGGCTCTGGCCGCTGCTTTGGAGCACTATGAGACCTCAATTTGGCCTTAAAAGATTGTGTATTTGCCATGTAATTAGGGTAGTTTGAATAAGGCCTAAAATAGCTGTCTCCACAAACACTCTTAACAGAATGTGAAAATCTTGGTGTGCTTTGAGCAGTTGAGAACCTACATTCTTCACCAGTTAAGTACCAATCGAAATCTTGATGGTTTTTGTAATCGGGTATGGAGATTCGAGCTGGAATTGGACATTGAAGAGGTGATGACATTGCCTGATAAGGCAATTCTTCATCACATTCTGATAATGCTGAAGGGATTCTACGAGATCTTGATCTTGGCTTGCACGTATCAATTTCAACTATTTTTGGACTTTCATCAAATGAGTTCATTTCATAAGATGCTAAGAGTCTCTTGCTGTGGAATTCACTTCTCGTGTCATCAAATCTTTCCTGCAAATGAAAAGGACACGAGTGAGACCAATTTTTTCAACACAAAAAGAGATTGGATCGTGGTATTCAGTATCGGTTCTCACATTGGATTTTCGGGGTCGGTTTTCAGGTTGAAATCTATTCTCTTTGTTTAAAGATCGACGAGCACGTTGAGATCGAATAGCAGTTTGAGCTCTTATAAGAGCTTGCATACTGTGAAGAGTTGCAGCAGCCCGCTTTCGGACCAAATAGCCTCTAACAAGTGCTTGTATCTTAACCAGTCCTTTTAATGCTCGAAGAGCTTTCCGAGCCTGAGATTGTTAACCAACATTAAACTCAGTAGGAACTGTTAAGTGTCAAAAAAAAGGTGCTAATACTAGTATAGCTAGTTCATAAAGCAAAAGAACAGAACCTAAACAAGGGAAATCAAACCAATATAACCAAATTTACAGGTGAAAAGAGAAACACTATTTAGCAGGAATCATCAATCATTGCCTAATTAATGAACTAAAATGAAAAAAATAAGTATTAACAGCCAAAAGATAAAACTTTCAAATTCAAAATTTTCATGGTCAGATGAAGAACGAGGGACCAAAAGAAAAACAGGAAAAAAGGGTTTCAAAATTGTAGGCCAGCAAGTCAAAATAAAGCAGAAAACATATGTATACCTTACATTGACCCTAAAAAACAAATGTACTGTTGCATTACAAATTTTGAATGTGGGAAGCACTTCCATAAAACCAAAAGCAAGTTGCGTTACCATGTCAACTAAAAAGTTCAAAGAAACATATATTGGGTTTAATATATTAGCATTTGAATATGTGTTTCCAGCTTTTGAGAGCAGACATGAGAGTAAGATTTAAGAAAAGTAACTAAAGCTAAAAGCTTTACATGTACCCATTTCAAAAGCATATGTACTGTTTTATTCATTACTCTTTGGTTTGTTTACACTTTACAGCTTTTAAGGGCAGACATAAAAGCAAGGATAAAGAGGAAAAAAACATTTGTACCATTACCTCTACAATGTAAAATACTGCAAAACTGACATTTTTAATAACACAAATCTAACCAAGCAGAATAGAAACTGCAACAAAATATAAATTTACCCAGATGAGAAAATCAACTTTTTTAAAATTAAAATGGTAATATTTCATAACATGCTTACCAAATAACCTCTGAAAACAGTTTGAATTTTGATTGCAGCCCACCTCTTCCTCCCTCCACCAAACAGAGTCCCTCTACCATGGCTGGTGAGCCTCACTACCGTCACCGCCGCTTGTGCTGCAGCCACTGCCGCATCAGCAGCTGCAGCAGTGGCAGCAGCCACCGCAATTGCATGCTTGTTCTGTTCTCTCTCTGTTTCAGCAAGATAGGATCTGAGCCAAGCAGTCTCTTTCATCTCCGGGATTCGTGGAATTACATCGTTTTCCCATCCTGATTTCCCAAAACTCCATTTTTTTTTCTCTTTCTTGTCACTTGAAATTGAACTTGAACTGTCACCACCACCACCACCACCACCATAACCATCTTTCTCTTTATCCTTCTTCATCCCCAACAACCCTTTTAGCCACCTTGTAGGTTTACCCATCTCCTATAGATCTTGAATAAGCTTTTAAAGGCAAAAAAAAAACATTAAATCCCAGAAAAATGAAAATGGGTAACTGCAATATTTTTAAATTGAGAAACTAGCGAGGGAAAAAGAGTGAGAATGTGAAGAAGAAGCACTGAATCAAAGAACCAACGTGAGTGGTGGTTACTGTATTTTGAAGTGAAAGACACTATACACAGAGAATAAAAAGAGCAGCAAAGGAATAGGGAAAGAAAACAAAAAATGTATGTTTCAAAAACAGAAAACAAGAACCCAAAATTAGTAGAGGGAAGAAAAAAAAGAACTGCAAGATCTTTAGAATCTTTACAGGTTGCAAGTAGAGAAGTGAAGAGAACAGTATGGTAGCAGTGTCAAATACCTTAAAAAATGGATAAAGATTAGGTTTTTTTGCGTTCTTTTGAAAGGAAAATCTGACTCAACCTCGTGAAGAACTGCATTACAAGACAAAAAGATGTCACAGAAAGACACAAATAGACTAAAAAAATTTAAATTATAAATTAAACAAGTTAAAAGAAAAAGACAGAGAGGCAGCAGAAAATTATAATAACTTGCGCAATTTCTCCAATTCAAAAAATCAAAAAGCGGCCGGTTTTTAGCTAACCCACTAAAAATTTTCTCACTTTCTTCGACTACAAAAATTTTTCAACTTGCACTTACTGTTTTTCTCTCTCTAACTTTCTGGAGCAACGGGTAGTGTTGTACTACTAAACATAACCATTAAGCCATTACTGACTATCCCGTGAATATCTTAAATTTCAAAACTTATTTTTTTGCCTCTCTCTCTCAATATCTGATTCTAATTTCTAAGCAAAAAATGAAGATACCCACTTGTTTTTTTCTTTAATCTACTCTGTTTCTCTGCAAAGTACAAGAAGAGGCATTATAGAGGAAAGTCATAAAACGGAATGCTTTTTAAGTTTTTATAGCTTCTCTGTCCCAAAAGAATAAGCCAAAAAGAAAAGCTGAGACTTCTCTTTCTCTATTGGGTTGTTAGAGAGAGAAGAGATCTTTCTTCTATGATTTGTGACTCAGTGTTTATCTGCAGAGAAAATCTTTCAATTTAGTAATGGCGGTTCAAATAAAAAGGGGGGGTTTTTTGGTAAATTTAAATGAGGTGACAATGATGGTAATTAAGAAGAGAGAGAGGCTACTAATTATTATTGGTATTTAAAATGCAATTAGTTTTTTCCTGATCCTTGGGATATTAAAATCAGTTGCCACAATTTTGGGAATGCATAATTATATATTGACTTAATACATACATAACCTCATATATTTAAATCTTTTTATCACTTTATTTCTGTACTCTTCAAATAATTGTATAGTCTAAAATTATATATTTCATAATCAATAAATTTTTATGTACTGATATAACATAATATATGTAATATATTTCCTTCAAAAGCATAGATAAATTAAAATTTATTAATATTGATTATAACAATGACACTCTCTATAAAATATTATTATCTGTGATAAAAAAAAAATACGACATAATTTAAATTAAAAAAAAACCAAATAAATCTTGTCATAATCTAGCTTCTGTAAACACATATACATCTCTAAAAAAACATATTTCCTCTCCAGTAATGACCAAGAATAAAGTTGAGATGAAAGAAGTTAAAAATAATGTTAGCTCTTCATTGACGATGGTTGAAAATGACAATAGATCGAAAAAAAAGAATAGTGACAGCAACATCAATGTTGAAGACATAACAGATAAATTGAATTCGGAGGTCATTGTTTTAGATTGATATAATACAAATGACAATCTAATTAAATATTTCTACAATTTCTCTGTTGTAACATTTATAGTTTACAATGTTTAGTTAAAAATGGCCTTTAATAACTCCTTAATATTTTTACAAATGTCTCCCTTCACAAAGGGAATTCATACAGCAGAAATTATTGGAGAAGGTTCAATGAGACAAATAATCAAACACCTTATATGCACTATGGAAACCATATCATAAAACTGCCACTGAAAATCTAAAACTTATAAAAATCCAACAATTGCAAGTTTGAGCAATACTCGCACTTTTTCCTCTTTATATATCCTCACTCAGTCACTCTGCCCATCCAAATTATGTAATAGAAATGCCTTCGCATAGAGTCCTTTCAAGCTAACAATAGAGAAAATAAGAAGAAGAACACACCAATCACTAGGAACCCCTTCTTGCCGCCGCCACCATTGCCTCATAGCAGAAAAGCTAAATATTAATTCAATATCTATTCACAATTTCATCCGATAAGTGAATGTTGATTTGAAATGGAGTTTAATATCTCTGTTGCTTCTTCTATTGTGTTTGAGAAGAAAAATGAATGGAAAGAATTAGCTCCACATCAGACCCACCTAAAGCTCCAGCAAACATAAGAATATATAGAATCGAATGAGAAAAAGAAAAAGAAATCAAAATCGATCGGGTTGGAAAAGAGAAAATATATTTTTTTAGATCGATTGGGTTAGATTTGTGGTGATCACATCCAAGCTAATACAGATTTGATGTTGTTGAATTTGGCCGGAGAAGACGATAGTGATAGACAAACTATAATAAGTGAAAACCAAATGGGTTTCATCATTTTTGCTTAATTTTTATTTTTTCATTTTTAATATTTTTATTTTTTAAAATAATTTTTATGTTTTTAATTTTTTTTATTATTTTAAATTAATGGCGTGTAATATAAGAGATCGTTTGCAAAATACGCACTAAAAAAATTTGGTCATATTGAATTAAGGGTCATATTGAAATATACGACTTTAAAAATTATATGGTTATTCAAAGTGTATTGAATTAAGGGTCATAATTATTAATGAAAAGAATAATAATTTTTATTAGAAATACAAATCTACATATATTTTTATTTTATTTTTTTATTTAGTATGAAATATATTTATTAAATATTTTTGATAAATAATATTGAATATTTATATAATAAAAATTTAATATATCAGTTAACTTATTAAAATTATAAATAATTTATAATTTAAAATAAAGGAGAGATGAAAGTATGTGTATCAAAAAATGTATTGCAATGTGACTTTTAAAATTTGAAAGGCTGAAGTCAATAAAATCAATACAAGTCAATCATTAGAAGAAAGGAAAAAAAAAACAAAGTGAAAAAGAACAAATTATTACTTGCAATAATCAAAAACACATTTATATACATTTATTAAATAAAAACTTAAAGAGTTTGTTTCCGTAGCATTTAGTTTTGAAATAAAGAGTTAAAATTATTTATAAATATACAGTAGAATGTAAAAGTGTGCCCTTGAATTGGTTCAATATAATATATATATATATATATATATTTTAGTTTTGGAGTCTCTTCAAAAATATCCTAAAAAATAGCAATATTTAAAAAAAAATATCAACTTTCTTTTTTCTATTTCGAAAATATATATATTTTTTAATTTTTAATTTTAAAACTACATCTTTTCAAATATATATTTTTAATATACATTTAATATACTAAATATATATTATATTTTAAAGATATTATATATATATATATTTGATATATTAAAAATATATTAAAAAAGAATAATTTAAAAAAAAGATTATAAATGTGCTATAAAATGTAATTTTTTTTTATTTTTTACATAAATTATTTGTTTAGAATTGAGTTATGTATAACAATAAGGATAATAATAAATTATTTTGGCCATTGGATTAAACAAAGAATAAGAACTTTTGTGTAAAATATAAATTTAGGTTTAGCTGGGCAGTTAGAAGTAGCCTCCGCAGCAGGTATTATTAAAGCAGTGTGGTGTGGTAGGGCAAGAAAGCTCCACAAAATTGGAGCATTTATGGCAAAATAGCAGAAACTAATAAGGCAAGAAAAGAGTAAATTTGCCAAAGTACGCGTAAGTATTGGGCTAGATTTTGTGCACGGCATGGCTAGCTGTTGTTGCATTTGCCGCTCCGTAACCGTCGCTTTCCATCATAAATGTTACAACCCAACGCTTTTGCGCCCTTTGCCCTTTTCCTGTTGGCATATTTATTTGATGATATACAGAGTGTGTTTTTCAAAATTTAAAAGCTGGTCAAAACTGCTTATAAGTTGTTTTTAGATTATAAATTGTTTATTTAAGTGTTTCTGAAAACTTAAATAGTAGATTATAATCTGATTTTAATCAGTTTTTTAAAAGTTGGGTTTTGCTACTTTTTTTTAAGCACTTATTTTTTAAGCAGTTTTGACCAAGTAAAAGACCATACTATCCCTACCTAATCTTCAATATTCCAAATTTGCCTACCTTATACACTTTAGTTCCCATCAAAGAAATTTTATTATTATAATTATTATTATTATTATTATTATTATTATTATTGCAAAATAAATTTTGAATTGACATTTAAAAAATTATTTTTATACAATAAATAAACTTATGGACAGTTTGGTCATTTTGACAGTTTCTACAATTAAAAACTGATTATAAGCTGATTTTATAGAAACACTTAACTGATTATAAACTGATTATCAGCTGATTATTAGCTAGTTTGCATAAACGTTTAACTGCTTATTTTTAATCTGATTATAATCTAAAAATCACTTATTCACAATAAGCTGAAAAGCTCCAGTTTTGAGAAACACCCTCATAGTATATATAACCTATGACGCACGGCTTAGTCAAATTCCTCCGCCAATTAGATTTTAGTCTAAAGGAAATATTAGACCAATTGTCATATTAGAGAATTATGATATTTAATAATTCAAAATTTTAAATTTTAAATTTACTAAATATTTTATTACTCATAATATTTTATTATTATAAATCTTATTGAATAATAAAAATCTTATTGAATAATATTTTATTATTCAATAAGATTTATAACATATATTAATCTAACTAAATTTATCAAATTAAACTCAACTAAAAAATTAGAGATAAGTATCAGTCGGTGTGGTTAATTAATCGATGGAATAGGCTAATTAATTAAATTGATTATTTAAATTTTTAATCAAATTGACCAAATTTTTATTTCGATCGGTTAGGTTAATTTGGTCCGTTTGGTTAATTAACCGAGTTGATATAATATTTTTTTATTTTATAATAAAAATTATATTTATAATAAAAATATTAATATAATTAAATTACTAAATAAAATTTATTATAAATATAAACAAAATATAACTTTATATATTTATAATAAAAAATTATATAATTAAATAATAAATAATAAATAATTAATTAATTTTTAAAAAAAAATATTCAGTTAATGGTTAACCGATCGAACCGAATTAGTTAACTATTAACCGAATTAAAAATTAAATTTATATAAATTTTTCGATCGAGCCGATCGAATTATTTTATAATTGGTTAACCGAACTGAATTTTTAGTCGGTTAATAAAAAATTTGGTCGATTAACTAAATTTTATCCACCTTTAATTGAAATTATGTATATTCTCGATCGATTAATATATTTTTGGATTAAATGAACTTGGTCAAATTCAAATAAATAAAATTTAAAAAAACAACGTTAATTTATATATTTTATATTATACATTATAAATATATGCATAATAATTTTTATAGATATAATTTTGTTAATCAAGCTAAGTTTAAATGAAAAAATTAATCTCAATTCATCCGATTCATAAGTGTTCAAATTTATTTTAAAAATTCAATTATTTTTCTATGAATATTTTATTCTAAATTAATTGAATTCACTTCGAAACCATATGATTCGATCAAATTTGATCATATTCAAAAAATTGTCTAATCTGTGTACAATATTTATATTGCATATAATATTTTTTTGTCAAAAAAAAAAGGTCAAGTCCTTCCTCTTACATTTTATATTTAGCTACTTTTGGATAGAAAGAAAAAATATGATAACTTTTTAAGACATGTTTAGCATGTCTTATTAAATTTAAAGTATTTTCAAAAATGTTTTTTTTTAATATTAATTGCAAATATGTTCTATGTATAATTTTTTTTTATCGTGGAATCATATATTAGATGTGCATTTGATATCCTGACGATTATAAATTGGAAATATATATTTTTGAAAATAAAAGTTTAAATTATGAACAGAAGAAGAAAATAAGTGTTTTTAATAATACTTTTTACAAGCCCAATAAAAAATCAAATATGGAGTCTTAAATATGACACAAACTAGGCCTGAATTGTAAACCCATTTCTATATGAATGGGTCGTGTTGTTCTGGTCCATGGGTCAATATTGTTTAACCGAGCAATTATCAAAAAAATAAAAAATAAAAATAAATAATGCAAAAAAGCCAAAAATATGATCTGTTCCTTAAAAGCGACGTTGCCAAAAGTATCCCACGTAACATTACAAAAAGCAAACTTCTAAAGCCGGACCCAGGCTAGATGAAATTGGTAATTTATTTGCAGTTCAATCAGGTTATCTAGATAATAATATTATAAATATTTTATTTATAAATATTAAAAAAATTAAAAATTATAGAAATTTAAAAATAAAAATTTAAAATAATAAAAATATATTTTATCAATTTAAAAAATCACATATTAAACTCAGTAAATATAAAAAATAATCAATTTTTTTATTAAATTTTTATTAAAAATTATTAAAATTTGAAAATTAATTTAGTTAGGTTCAAATCAGTTCAGTGTACCTCACTAGTTTTTAACTTGTTTTGATTAAATTTTTAAAATATAATTTTTAGTGTTTTTAAGCTAGATTAGTCTTCGATTTCCAATTAAATTGATTCAACTGTATGGTTTAGTTCTATTTTAAAAACACTGACAAAACGTTACCAATGCAGACTGAAGCTCCATTTATTTATTACTCCATCTATTTAATTTTAAGGATTATTTTATAAATAATTATATATATTAAAATAATTATTAACAATTATAAATTTTACCAAAAAATTATAGTATTCTATTTAATTACTCATTTCAACTATTCTCTTCTTATTAATTATTAGTATTATTTATCTTCTCTTATTTGTTAATACTCATAATAATAAGTTTGAAACTTCATAATTAATATCAAGTACTTTAAATTTATAAAAATGATAATTAAAGTGGAGTAAAAAATTTTTTTTACAGACACTTAAAATAAAATAAAGAGAATATTTATTACGGTAAAAGAGCTCATATGATGCTGCAGATATTTTTACTCAATATATATATATATTAATTTTAAAACTTATAATAATTTTAAGTAAATAAAATAAAAATAATTTATAAAAATTACAAAATTAAATATAAATAAAATTTACAAAATAATAATTAAAAAATAAATCTAATAAAAAATTAAATAAACCTAGCATATAAGTAAATAACATAAATTAAAAAATAATAATAATAAGCCAAACTAAAAATTAAAATAAAATAATTAATATAACTGAAATTAAAATAAAATGCTAACAAAAAATTTAGTTACAAAAATTAAAAAATCTTAACATTAACATACCAAAATATTTAAAAAGCAATTACATAATAAAAACACTAAAAAAATATATTGGACAACAACCAATTGTAAAAGATATATAAGGAATAGATAGATGAATGATGGTGAAAGAAAAAATGATAATTTTTCAAACCATACAAAAAATATACAATAGATCATAGAGAAAAATAAAAAAATAATATATCATTTGAAAAATGGTGTAATAAATAAACAATAATATCACAGCTGTAAAACTAATAGTATTACAAAATAAAAAAATAATAATATATTAATTAAATTTTTTTTTATTATATATATAAATAATTAATTATTGTATATATTAAATAAGATATTATAATTATATTTAATATTTTTAAATAAATATAAATTAATATTAAATATAATATAATATTATAATATATACATATATAGATTATATAATAATAAAAAAAGTATATTTCAACGATGATGATAATAATAATATTAAATAAAGTAGCAAAACAGAGCTCCAATACAGGTCTCTTTCTCCTTCTCTCTCTTTGTGTTGCCTTTTTATTTTTCTGCGTCCGTCTTTTGTTTTCTTTGCGATCTTATTTTTTGTTATTTATTCAGTTAATTTTTGTTTTCATTGATTTTTCCTTTCGGTTTCTCGGGAAATTGCATTTTCTATTGATTGTTGAATTTTATCTTTTTTTTTTAAAAAAAAAAGTTTGATTTGATCATACAAATTATTAAATCTTGTTATCAATTTTTTTTTCGCTTTAGGGTTTGTTTAGGTTTTTTATTCTTTTTGGCTCCGAGATGTTGAGTTCCCCGTTTGAGTGTATCCCTGCCGCCGAAGCAATTCGGGGTAGCGAAACCTGTATCGATGGCTGGACCTACGGAGGTTGATTTACAAAGAACCGGCGAATTGGAGAAGGTGTTTGTTTATCTTTATTTATTACCTTGTCTATTGGTCTTGATAAGCTGTTTATTTTTGAATTTTTGATTTATTGTTGTGTGTGTGTGCGCGCCTGCTGTGGAAGTTCTTGAGTGATGCTGGGCTTTATGAGAGCAAAGAGGAAGCCGCCAAGAGAGAGGAGGTTCTGGGTCGGTTTGGACAGGTAAAATTAAGTTGTTTTTCTTGTTATTGTATGATATCATTGCAATTATGCTTTCCTCATACATTGTGGTTCAATTGAAACGATCTTAGTTGTTATTGGCAATAAAAGCCGACTAACTTATCTTTAAGTCCTTGATAGTGATCCATTAATTATGGCAGAGTAACTTATGGCATTGTTAATAGTTTTCTAGTTATGTAGCTTTTGAGCAGGGATTTGATATAGGTGAACTTGTAATGGGATTGACAATTTATAGATTTTTTGGATTTAATATCATGATAAAATCCTGATTTAGGATAAATTCTGTTTGATTCATGAATTTTCCTTCTCCGACTTCACAAAACTCAATCTTTAACTACACAATGCCAAATATAAGATCAAATTCTAAACCATTTGGTTCTGGGAGTTGTCTAAATTGTGCCAAAATTTCCGGTCAATTTTTTGTGAAATGCAACAGTGTCAGTGTTTAGGTTATATTCAACAACGGAAAAGCATTAGCATTGATTACTTGTCCTGGGAGTATGCTTGAGAAGCTGTACTGCCAACGCCTTTAAGCAGATTAGTAGATCTTCGTTTTGTATAATTCACGTCCTCACACATTGCTATGATGATTCAATGATGTTGAGGTTCAGTGATGTAAAATTTAGGATGTGCATAACTTGGAATTTGCATTTTATGTTAGGATTTGGTTTTTTTCAGTATAATTATGATTTGCTCAAAACTTGGAATTATCATGAATCGCATCTTTGTAGAATTAATCCCTGTTTTATCATGTGGTCTACTGAAGATCAGAAATTAGAGGCTATAGTAAACTGATGAATTAACAATTAGTCCCTGTTTTTATTAATAGTCGCCTTACTGCATGATATTAACAATTGATGCTTAGTAAATTGTGGAGAAATTGATATTGCTTCAATAGTAATCATAAAATTTCAAAATTATTGTTGTTGTTGACAGAAGAGTAAAGGCAGGAAGGATAGCAAGTTTCAGTTTTCTATCTTTTCTGGTTTTGGATTTACTTGAAAGTACTTAGTACTCTGTTGACTTGGCATCCTCAACTGCTTTCTTCTCATTAAAGAAAACAATTTCTACTATTCAACTTCTATTTAGCTATTTATTTATTTTTTGGTGTGCAAATTTTCATAACTTCTTTATTTGTTTTTCAGATTGTGAAAGATTGGGTTAAACAACTAACTCGGTTGAGGGGGTACACTGATCAAATGGTGGAGGATGCAAATGCTGTTATTTTTACTTTTGGTTCTTATCGGCTTGGGGTATATTTTTTTTCTTATTGTTATTGTCTTGTTGCAGTTTTCTCATTATGTTATGGATGAAAGTTTTCGTTGTTCTCATCATCAACCATATCACATTTAGTTGGAATTTGGAGAGCTTTATATGGGTCTTATATAAGCTGATTACTAGTTTTATGGGCACTTCTGTTTGCTTTTTTTTTGGATGTGTTTATGTGTGTGATTCATGAGATTTGCTCAAGTTTAAGAGTTGACAGGTGCATGGTCCTGAGGCAGACATTGACACATTATGTGTCGGGCCATCTTATATCAATAGGGAGGTACATGCCAAGCTAAAGCTAAATTCACTAATTGATTTACTTATCTATCATATTTGATAATGTGTCTAATTCCTGGTGCTATCTTTATCAGGATGACTTCTTTTTTGTGCTGCACAACATTTTTGGCAGAAATGGAAGAAGTTACAGAGCTGCAGCCAGTTCCAGATTGTAACACCCTCATACCCTATATAAATACCATACATATACCGAGTATACATACAGTACGTATGTAGAGCATAAGAATGTCACTTTTCGTCACAATTTAAAAACCTTTAACTAAGTTCAAACAATATTACATTAATTTAAAGAACATTTACAAAATCATTATACTTTTAATGATCTTACATACATATATTAATCTTATCTTTACCAAAACTTCATTTATATATTTGAATATATTCTTGCAGAAAAATACAGCATAATTAAATTATACATGTATGCATCACTTTCTAGTTGGTCTCAGAACACTTTTACCTCTCTCGTGGCATACCAATTGACTTTAGATCAACCACCTATTCACCTGCGCGATTTACATAACCACGCTAAGCTAGAAAGCTTAGTAGTACAAATAAGTATAATAAACATATATTACAGCAATCATACTTATATATATTAAATTCATGTATCATTATTTTCTTATCATGTTTTCTTCATTTAAATTACACTCTTTATATGTTTCTACCAATCTCATAATTATATTCATATACATACACCTCATTCCAACAAATCACAATTCAATGACATATCATAACCTTCATAAAACAATATTCACCATTTCCACATTCATATACAGTTTACACATAATATTACATTTTCATAAGCTCATTATTCAACATAGCTTCTCCAGCCATATTCTCTTTCAATAATTTATTTATGTATTGTATACATCTCATTCCATGATTTTCATTACATATCTCTTATAACATTACATCTCATTCCATAGTTCACATTAAAACAAAGACATGCATGGGCCCAAAAGAAACAACACTAATATGCCATTCCACTTTCATTTATACTAAACCCTTGCTCAACAATTTTACCAATTCATCATCATCCTCACAAATAACCCAAATTATCATCATCTAAATATCAATTCAACATATTTATATACTTCAATCTTTCATTATCATCATCATCACACACCAACTATATCAAATCCAAACTCAAACAATAGGAATCAATACAAGGAAATGAATACTTGATTATTATGCCAAATCTTCAATAACCATCTTCAACTCTCTCAAATCTCTATGGATTTGATGTGTATGAGGATAAAATCACACCTCTCTCTCTCTCTCTCTCTCTCTCTCTCTCTCTTGTGCAAGAAGAAGAAGAAGAAGAAGAAGATCTTTTCTTCTCTTTCTTAGTACTTATCATATATATATATATATATATATATATATATTAATAATAATTAAATCTCTTAAATCTCCACCATACACTTGTCACTCTTCTTGTCTTTTTCTTCTTCTCTTTTGACTTTCTTTTCTTCTTTTTCTTTTATTATTATTATTATTAATTATCTAAGCTTATTTACCCACACCACTTTATACCTTATGTATATGTTAGTATATGTATATCTCTTATATATCACTTTTATATTTCCCATATATTTTTCCAAATACCATATATACATATTATCCTTACATATTTTACCAACCTATCTTCTTACAATTACTACTCCAATGTATACCAAAATCGGGGTATTAAATTAATTCGTTGCTCTTCTTTTGATTTTCAATAAACATACACATTAAATCCATATACAACAATAATTACTCCAAACTTTTAGGGTGTATTTTGGGATATTACAATTCTCTCCCCCTTAAATAATTTCGTCCTCGAAATTATCTAGTACAGTAACAATCCATTCTAAACCAAATACCATCTTAACCTTCATATAAAATTCAGTACATCATTGAGTTATTATGTCATCCAATCATATAACTTCAACTCTCCCCCTTAGAGTCACCGATCTTATCTAAATTTCATAGTTCATCATTATATATATTTATATGTCTTATTACTTTCTCAACAAAGCAACCAAGATAATTCCTCACATTCCTAATGAATTTACCTTTATGCAAAAATCAGATCGTCTTATAATACATTTACACTTCATCCAATCTTTATATTGAAAATATTTTGTTCCTTCATCTCTTTATAATTACTCTCTTAACTTTAACCTTAAAAATCATTGATGTATTTCTTACTATAAATTATCCCGTTATTACACTCACTTACAAAATAGACTTTAATCATACCTTAATTGATAACAAGAACCTTATTTTTCACACACTAAATTCCTTCTTTAACATGCTTTTCACTTAACTTACATATTAATATAATGCATTTCAACTTATTTTATAGATAATCAATCTTTTCCCTTTTATCATTATTTACAACTGATATAACGCCTTTCATTCATGTCCATTCACATTTTAGAATTTTACATCATATACATTATCATGTAAATTATTATACTTTCAGTACAACTATACATATTAAATCTCAATAATGATTCATAATCTTCATAGAATCTAGATCAATTGAACTATTTGTCACAAAATTCTCACAGTTCCATCTTGTTCAACCCAAACCAACAAACTTATTTAAACTTATCATTAGATCTTACATTATACATATATAACCTAATTCCATTAGATCAAACTTATATTCAAATCCTAATCTCTTTAGATCCATTTTCAATAAAATTATCAGGATAACAAATCATTCCAAATTATCCTTCAATATACATATAGTTTATTTTCTATTATCTTAGTATAATTTCCACGAATTTTCATGAAAATCTCATACCATATTTTTTTTATCCATAGATCACTCACTTAAACCTTAAATCCATATACTTACTCACTTTATACTATAAACATATTCAGTATAACTTTCAGTCACATTTTGTAATTCTTCTCTTTTTAACATCTTCTCACATTTCGCACCATTGCTATCTTTACAATAATTGTTATCCATACTCAACACATTTTCATAATTCTCTTCTTTTTCCTTACATTTCATAATTATAAACAGATTTCTAACATAAAATGATAATATACAACTTTACCAAATCATAATTCTTAAACATGTTTTCTAAAAACATAATTATCAATCTCATCAGAGCTATACTATAGTCATATTATCTCAGTCCCAAATCTGAAGATAACAAAATTAATCGACCAAAATATACTAAACAAATCATAGGATTATAAAAGATTGAGGGTCAAGTTTGAAACTTATAAATCCATATGGTTCCTCTATTATTCTATTCCCAATCTTTCCAATTGTAAAACTAAATTAAATCACAAAAATTTCATATTCATTCTTTAAACTTTTGCTATACCAAAAGTTAACACATTCCAACTCTGTTTCAAATCAATTTGCACTCTATTATATGATCTTCATCAATTTAATACATGTTTCAACAATATTACTATGAACATTTCTTACTATATACATATTCAATCATATGCAGTTCTTACACAATTTCTATTTGTCACTCCATTCCTAATCCATTCACAATCTCTTATAATATACAAATACATAGAACTTTTTCATATGTGAATACTTTGGGATTCTAAATATCATATGATCATCAAATTCAATAATCATCATAACAATTTCACTATCCAATATTACACGAGTCTATTCTTACTCTCAATTCCGTCATATAATTTATCTAGTTTGCTCAAGTCATGACCTAATCTTTCTTAGGTTCACTAATACATGCAATATCATTCTCCATATCACTAATCCAATAGTTATACCACATACACATTCATAGGTCACCTTCATAATGTGATTCACATTTCTTACATATCATAATTTCATTCATATTGAAAAACTCAGCTCACATATCCTATACATGTATACACTCAATTATACGATCTTATGTTATTTTCCTTTTTCATACATTCTATATAAATTTAATGTTTATCACTTTCCTTTGAGCGCTATCATTCTCATTCTTTCAATATGATGTAAAGTATTTATCATCACAATAAATATATATATATATTCTAGCCATAATAACAATTCACATACATCTTAGTCACATTCCCAATGTGACATCTCTTTCACTTTTGTCTTTAAAAGCATTTAATATAACTCCATATCCACCTTTACCCTTTCTACTCAAATAACTTAAAATAACTCATTTTCACTTGCTTATTCACTTTCTTTTTACTTCAGAATAAATTTTCATACTATCAATCACATTACTCAATTCATAATACTTTCATGTGCAATATTATTCATTTCAAATAGCTCATGTATTGAATATACATTAAACCATCAATATCCAAATAATCTTTATCAAATTCCACTAAAACTTTAATTTTTCAACTTACTACTTCACTTAAACTTTATTTTGCCAAACTCATCTTTTCTTAATATCAACTTTAAAAACATCTTATATATATATATCACAAAGCAACATCAAAACATATAATTTTCACAATTATCAAGCTCATTTCAAAAATCTCAAATATCACATATTACCACCATTAACATGAGCTTTCACAATATTCAAAGCATATCACATTTCTAACATTAAAATTACAATGTTTGCATTAACATAACCATACAAACAACACCAATATGTCTTCTTAATTAACCAACATCATCTATTTTTCTTTTAAACAAAATCTTAACTTGATATACCCAAACCTTACATAATCACACTTTGTCTATACAAATCAACTCACTCACTATTCCACCATACTCTTTTCATTTTAATAACATATCCTTCCATATTAACAATCCAACAATATTTCCTCTTTCTAGCAAACCCAACATAAACTCTATTATAAAGAGATTCAAAATATAGAGGAAGAAATATATAATTTAATTTTTTTTTCAAGTCATTTTCAACTTTATTCTCCTATTCATTTCTTTTTTTTTTTCCATTTTACTTTCATATAAAATCTTATTCACACACTATCATCCATCTCATGTAATTCAGATACATCACAAATCACATAATGCCACGTTTGAGACCAACCTAGGTGTTAATGCATATGCATGTATTACAAATTTCATTTCAAAATTTTTCCTTTTTGATTCTATTTAGACTTTTCAAAACTTTTCTTTTTAATTTCACTTAGGCCGAGAATCTCGAACCTAAGCTCTGATACCAAAATAATTGTAACACCCTCATACCCTATATAAATACCATACATATACCGAGTATACATACAGTACGTATGTAGAGCATAAGAATGTCACTTTTCGTCACAATTTAAAAACCTTTAACTAAGTTCAAACAATATTACATTAATTTAAAGAACATTTACAAAATCATTATACTTTTAATGATCTTACATACATATATTAATCTTATCTTTACCAAAACTTCATTTATATATTTGAATATATTCTTGCAGAAAAATACAGCATAATTAAATTATACATGTATGCATCACTTTCTAGTTGGTCTCAGAACACTCTTACCTCTCTCGTGGCATACCAATTGACTTTAGATCAACCACCTATTCACCTGCGCGATTTACATAACCACGCTAAGCTAGAAAGCTTAGTAGTACAAATAAGTATAATAAACATATATTACAGCAATCATACTTATATATATTAAATTCATGTATCATTATTTTCTTATCATGTTTTCTTCATTTAAATTACACTCTTTATATGTTTCTACCAATCTCATAATTATATTCATATACATACACCTCATTCCAACAAATCACAATTCAATGACATATCATAACCTTCATAAAACAATATTCACCATTTCCACATTCATATACAGTTTACACATAATATTACATTTTCATAAGCTCATTATTCAACATAGCTTCTCCAGCCATATTCTCTTTCAATAATTTATTTATGTATTGTATACATCTCATTCCATGATTTTCATTACATATCTCTTATAACATTACATCTCATTCCATAGTTCACATTAAAACAAAGACATGCATGGGCCCAAAAGAAACAACACTAATATGCCATTCCACTTTCATTTATACTAAACCCTTGCTCAACAATTTTACCAATTCATCATCATCCTCACAAATAACCCAAATTATCATCATCTAAATATCAATTCAACATATTTATATACTTCAATCTTTCATTATCATCATCATCACACACCAACTATATCAAATCCAAACTCAAACAATAGGAATCAATACAAGGAAATGAATACTTGATTATTATGCCAAATCTTCAATAACCATCTTCAACTCTCTCAAATCTCTATGGATTTGATGTGTATGAGGATAAAATCACACCTCTCTCTCTCTCTCTCTCTCTCTCTCTCTCTCTTGTGCAAGAAGAAGAAGATCTTTTCTTCTCTTTCTTAGTACTTATCATATATATATATATATATATATATATATTAATAATAATTAAATCTCTTAAATCTCCACCATACACTTGTCACTCTTCTTGTCTTTTTCTTCTTCTCTTTTGACTTTCTTTTCTTCTTTTTCTTTTATTATTATTATTATTAATTATCTAAGCTTATTTACCCACACCACTTTATACCTTATGTATATGTTAGTATATGTATATCTCTTATATATCACTTTTATATTTCCCATATATTTTTCCAAATACCATATATACATATTATCCTTACATATTTTACCAACCTATCTTCTTACAATTACTACTCCAATGTATACCAAAATCGGGGTATTAAATTAATTCGTTGCTCTTCTTTTGATTTTCAATAAACATACACATTAAATCCATATACAACAATAATTACTCCAAACTTTTAGGGTGTATTTTGGGATATTACACAGATGCTCACGTCCCTGTGATGAAATTCAAGTTTGATGGAATATCAATTGATCTTCTTTATGCAAGCATCTCTCTTTTGATTGTACTAGAGGCAAGTTTTGATCACTTTCTGTCAATATTATATTTGAACGTGTGATATTATTGTGGGATTTTTTCAAGCTTTTATGATGAATTCAAGAGCACAACTTTTCTGCACAGTTTTTCTTTATCTTTCAAATTAATTTTTATGCTTAATTGGTTACTTTGTGGATATTGTTTCATCTAATATCTAAAACTAGTTTTGTCATTGTCTTTATATGATAATTATGTGCTCATTCCTTGTATTTATTACAAGAGTTTGCATACTGATGGTCATTAATGTACTTGTTTGCTCTCTTATGTAAATACTGACTTAAACTATTCTCTGAATGTTTGTAAATGTGTTTCTTTTCCTTGTTTCTTCTTTTGGGTGGCGGCGGCAGAATATTTTAATAAAGTTTTATTTTTCTGTTCCTTTTGGATGGATTATGTCTCTAATTCTATGTTGAGAGAATTGTTATAACTTCTAATTTCTATCTTGTGGACAGGACTTGGACATCTCTGATGTTTCTGTCCTATACGATGTCGATGAGCCTACTGTTCGAAGCCTTAATGGCTGCAGGGTTGCTGATCAAATTCTTAAGCTGGTTCCCAATGTCGAGGTGAAGTGCCATGTTGGAGAATTAAGTTGTTTGATTGCTTTCTTTCTTGATGGATGTTTATTTTTGGTGTATTAAAATCTTTTTCCTAATTCAAATTTCTTTCTGAAATGTAGCATTTTTGCACAGCACTTCGTTGTTTGAAGTTTTGGGCTAAAAGACGTGGTGTTTATTCCAACGTGGGTGTCTCCTTTCTCTTTCTCGTTTTTGTTTTTTGTTCAATCCCTTTTCTCTGCTGATATGTTTTGGCTTCCTTGTGCTTTTAGGTAACTGGGTTTCTTGGTGGAGTAAATTGGGCTCTCCTTGTTGCTCGTGTGTGCCAACTTTATCCTAATGCTATTCCTAGTATGCTTGTTTCTAGATTTTTCAGGGTCTATACACAGTGACGTTGGCCAAACCCTGTTATGTTGTGCTCCACTGAAGAGGACGAACTTGGATTTTCTGTTTGGGACCCCGTAAAAATCCTCGTGATAGGACTCATCATATGCCAATCATAACAACTGCCTATCCTTGCATGAACTCTAGCTACAATGTCTCAACAAGTACTCTACGGGTCATGATGGAGCAATTCCAATATGGTAATAAAATCTGTGAGGTACTAACAGTGGTGTTCATTAGCCTGTGGTATTTTATGATCCAGTACTTACTGTTCTCTACTCTTTAATTCAGGAGATGGAGTACTTTGTTTGAGCCGTACTTGTTCTTTGAAAGCTACAATAACTATCTGCAGGTTGACATAGTTGCGGCTGATGTTAATGACTTGCGTTCTTGGAAAGGCTGGGTAGAATCCCGGTTAAGGCAGTTGACCCTTATGGTAATATTTATTGCATTTAGACATATATCATTTGAACTCGATTGTTTGAATTTGATACCGTATAAGCATTGGAAATTTCTGCAAAAAGAAGTGTAGTGCCCATTAATATATTTTTCTATTTTATTCCCCTTTTTTAATGTGTTAATTACAGATTGAACGGGACACATGGAAAACTGCAGTGTCATCCATACCCTTATGAGTATGTAGATACCTCCAAAACATGTGCACGTTGTGCGTTTTTTATGGGCTTGCAAAGAAAACAGGGGGAGATAGTTCAGGAAGGCCAGCAATTTGATATCCGAGGGACAGTTGATGAATTTAGGCATTCAATAAACATGTATATGTTTTGGAAACCAGGAATGGAAATCTATGTCTCTCATTTTCGTAGGAAGCAGATCCCTGCTTATGTTTTTCCAGATGGTTATAGACGTCATCGACATCCTAGGGTCATGGTACAACAATCATCTGGAAAATTATGCTATGAAGATGGTGGTGCTTCACAGATTGGGTCTGGGAATAGATGCCTTAAGAGGAAAAAAGGTCCTGATGAGGCTGATGTAAAAAATTATTTGCCAGATAAGCGATGTTCAATTAGTCCTCAGAGGAGTTCAATTTCTCCTGAAATCGTCAGTCACAAGTTTGGTGGCACATCTCCAGAGTACTTGACGTTTGCTGAAAGGATCAAAGCATGCCCTGGTGATGCAGAGGGGGTGTGTACATCAAATTCTAGTGTTGTCACCTCCCTCTCAAGCGAGGTTGGAGCATGTGAGGATATTGGAAATGAATCAATGGCAGGGAGCAGTGAGGGAAACAATGAAAGTACTGATAGAAGTGTTGAAGGAAGTAATGACCCATCTTCTCAAAGTGATTCTGGTGATGCATATTCTGAGTGTCTAATAGACAATGCGTGTGCCGATAGCAGTGGAGTATTTCGAGATGGATTGCCTGAAGACATTGAGGTTTTTGATAAAAGTTCATAGGCTTCTACTTTGCTTTTCTATTTTAAGTGTTTTGTTTTCAAGTTTTCCCCACTTGCTTCACAAATTATTTTGTTGACCTTGTGCTTTTATTTTCTTCTGGCCCAAGATGGGTAGTGATACACTTCAACTGTTCAAGTTTTCTCAAATAATGTTTTTATGATAATTAATTCTTATTCTCTGACTAGTCTATCTAATATTTTACTTTCTGGTTTCCTCTTTTTTTTATGTGAAGCGAAATTCTGTGGTTGGAATGCTACTAAAACCTGTGGGAGGAATTGATACAGAAGCTTTGCAGAAACCAGTGTTAAGGCATGTGTTTTGAAATTCTAAGTGATGCTGCTTATAAAATTTTGTACAATGTTTTTTTTTTATGCTGCTCTTTTGGTTGTTTTTCTGTTATTTTATAGCAGTTTAAGTTTAGCATCGACAGCGTAAGGTATCTGAATATTTGTGTGAAGAGAAGCTCTCTCTGTCCATGTTGTGGCCTAGAAGACTGAAAGCCAGCAGTTTGGGGTAAGTGTTATATTACTTGCTGGCGTTCATTTGTTGTGTTTTTTTCAGGCATGCTTGTTAGTGTATCTTGTGAAATGGAGATCAACTGGTGGCTCAACTGGAAGAAATGTATTCTGCTCTGCTAGCAAGTGCTTCAAAATATTTAGCTGGTATGGTTCAGGGAATTGGCATGTAATTTTCATTTTTCTTTTAAATCCTTTTGTCTGAGATGGGGTGAATATAGGGGAAAGTGCTTATGGTTCATTTAGTTGGGGGGGTTGGGTTGAGACATCAATTATATGGCAGGGAGGCTCTCTAGAGGCTGTGGCCTGAAGATTGTTTAAATGGTGCCTTAACTGTCACCTTTTGTACCTTTGCTTATCAATGTAATATAAGAAAACATTAGATCTCTCTCTCTCTCTCTCTCTCCCCCTCTCCCTTTCACAAACACAAACAGCCGCACGCTCACAGCATCTGCTGCTTTTTATGTAGCATGTGAAGTTCGGTTATTTTCTGAGTCTGAGCTGCAACTAGTTTATGGTTCTGCCTTTTCTTTTTGAGATGTCACCCCAACAAAGCTAATAATGAATAAATACAAGTTTTTAAACAAATCAATATTGGCGATTGTGTTTGTCGCCTCTTCTTTAGATAAGTCAACTATAATACTGACCGTTGAGTTGGGAAACGAAATTGTGTAAAAGCCAATATTTGCTTTTTCTTTGGTTAGCTTACATAATGAAGACCAGGTCAAATGGCTTTCGCTATTTATGGATAGGGCGCTCTAAAATATTATTCTTACGGTAATCAAAATTTTGCGGCATCTTTATAGCTTTTTCTCTCTACCTTTGTTCATGTGCTTAAGTGAAATTGCGGCCATAAAATTGACTCGACGTTAGTTGGTTCCTTTGTCACGGTCATTGGTCTAACTATATAGTATTGTAATGTTATCTCAATTTTTCTATCTGATTTACCCCTTACTTGACATCTGCTGACCAACTGATTTTTTTCCCCTTTTCTTTTCTGAAATTTGTTGGGTGCACATTTAGCACGTCAAAATTAAAATTGAGATTGATCAAATTTGGAATTTACATTTTTTTTTCTACTGTTAAAGAATCAAAACCAAAACTATATAAGAAAAAAATGATCTGATGTTCATTTTTCTCACGTGTCATTTTGCTAATGAATTGAGAATGAACTAAACTCTCTCTTGTAACAAACCAAACAAAATATATTTGGATCACATTCCTAAAACAAAGCTATAAAATAAAAAACAAAAAGATTCATCAAATTCATTTTCACCCTCTAAACAAATCTTTTTTACATAATAATGATTCTAATACTAATCGAATTTCAAAAAAAAAAGATAAATAAATAAATAATCAAGAAACTCTCTGTTCTTGCATTCGTTAAAAAAAAAAAACTCTCTTTTGTTTGTCGGTCTCAATCTGCCAAATCTTCGTACGCATATCTAAGAAACGAGCTTCTTTTATCAAAGATCTATTGCGATTGGCTTCTGGGTAGGTCTCATTTCTTTTTTGCGACAATGGAGAAGTAGGTAGTGGTAGCTGTGGTGTGTGTCGCCGCCGTGGCTGGGGCTGTGACCGCGGCAGTGGTGGTCTGACGGAAAATGAGAAAGGATGGTAAGTGGGCCAGAGCGATGGAAATAGTGAAAGAAATGGAAGAGAAATGTGCGACTCCTATTGGGAAGTTAAAGCAGGTTGCTGATGCCATGGTTGTCGAGAGATGCATGCTGGCCTTGCCTCTGAAGGTGGAAGCAAGCTCAAGTGCTCATCAGCTACGTCGATAATTTACCTACTGGGTATTCTAATTCTTGCTTTTAGATATACATAGCACACTTGTTGTTCTATATATGTTATATATTATGCTAGTATAGTATTTCTATATTTGTACCAATACGTGTATATGCATGTGTTATTGAGATATATCATGATTTAATTTTCTGATGTATGTTTGTCTCTATATGAATCACTGTTTGCCCGTTTTGTTTATGTACTTTTGTAGTTCCCATTCTTTTTGACTGAAATTGCAAGTGGGCGCTTCTTATTTAAGTTTATATGTTTAGGTAATCATTTTTAAAGAATGCCATTTAACTAGAAGCATTAATCATATTTTTTATTATTCAATATTTTGTTTGCTTCGATCCAATAATATATATTTTTTATTATGTATGCCTATTTTCTTAGACACTTTCATTTGGAATCCGATTTGACTTGAATGCTTGCAAATCCATGTTTAGTTACACTCCAGGACTTGTGGTATATGTAGAAGTGCATCATTGAATGTTATTCGTGCCAAAGCATGTCACACATTGTCACATACATGTTGCTCAATCTTTGGTTTTAATTGTATATTCTGATCCCTCTCAATGAAACTTTTATTGTTTCTTTTCTCATTGACTATTGCTGAGATTATGTTGTAGCATTTCAAATGATATTGGAGCACCGTGATTCCCTAAGTGGGTATCCTATGCAGCAGTTGCTCCGAGAATCATTTCTTAGTGTTGGAGTTGGACAAGCATTTTATAAGGAGTTCATAATTGGGCCGTTAAATCTTTAGCTTATCTTTTCTGAAGTAACATGCTGGAGTTCTTTTTTCTGATAAACTGTTATTATTGCTGTTTGCTATGGAGTTGTATCTCCTCTAAATTTGTTCTCAACTGTGTTTGCTATACATGCAAGTAGATGAAAAGAGATGTTGTAATTTGTAAATGGCTAATGTTGATTGATTTATTAACTTCCTGCTAATGAAATAAGTAGGAAAATTACTTTTTAGGTATAGATAAGATTTTTAGTTAAAGTTATTGCTTTTCTTAGTGCAGTGATGAGCATGGCTTGTTTTATGTATTGGATCTTGGAGGAACAAACTTCCGTGTATTGCGAGTGCATCTGGGGGGGCAAGGATAATCGTCTTGTTAATCAAGAATTCACAGAGGTGCCTATTCCTCTAAATTTGATGACTGGGACTTCTGCTGTAAGTATTTGGTCTCCAAGGTAATTGCTGATAAAATCTGAAGCTGATTTTTGCACAAGGCTTCTCAACTCTCAAATAAAATTTTGATTTCAGGAACTGTTCAACTATATTGCAGCAGAACTAGCAAAATTTGTTGCTCAAGAAGATGATAAGTATCAATTTCCTCAGGGTAAAAAGAGGGAATTGGGTTTCACCTTTTCATTCCCTGTTACACAAACATCCATTGCTTCTGGGACCCTTGTTAGGTGGACAAAAGGCTTCTATAGATGACGCAGTTAGTTTGAATTTCTTGTGTTTCGTTCTATATTTTCTAATATCAGTTGTCATTACTCATCTTGGTTTATTATGATGTTACGTCATTGCTTTGATAAATTAAATACTATTTTATAGTGGCCCTTAGAAGCTAAACATACAATTTATTCTCTAGGGCATTCATGTAGCTAATTAGATGATTGAAGACATGACTCATCCTGATTTATTGAAAATAGGTTGACCAAAATGTTGTGGTGGAATTGACAAAAGCCATGGAAAGACAAGGTGTTCAGATGCATGTGTCAGCTCTTGTAACTTGAAAATTTTGGATTTTCTCATGAAAACTATTCAGAGCTTCATGTTAATATACTGTTATTACCCTTTAGTATTATTCTGATAATTCATGTTTTTGTTTTAACATGTCAATCTGGTACAGTTTTTACACTATGCCGTTGTCGCCTTTGTCATTATCATGATATCTTTTTTTTCCAATTGACTTAAAGAATGTTGGTACAAGGTTAATGATACTGTTGGAACCCTAGCTGGAGGCAAATACTTCAACAACGATGTTACTGCTGCTGTGATCTTAGGTACTGGGACAAATGCTGCTTATGTGGAACGTGCACAAGCAATTCCAAAATGGCATGGTGCTTTACCTGAATCTGGCGAGATGGTGATAACAGTTGAAGATTTCTTTTTTTTGTTTATTTCCAGTAGAAAATTACTGAAGTTGCTGCACACATTGGAATGCAGGTTATCAACATGGAATGGGGTAACTTTGGGTCATCACATCTTCCACTGACTGAGTATGACCTTGAGTTGGATGCTGAAAGTTTAAATACTGGTGAACAGGTAACTTATTAAGTTTGAATTCTCTAACGTCATAGTGTTATTAATGTCTTAAATGATTCTCACAGATCTTTGAGAAGATAATTTCTGGCATGTACTTGGGAGAAATTGTACGAATAGTTCTACTTAAGATGGCTGAAGAAACTGCTTTTTTTGGTGACACTGTTCCTCCAAAACTCAAAGTTCCCTTCGTATTGAGGTAAAATTTTGATAGGATTTATATATTGGGATTCAACGAGCCTTGATCTGGAAGTTGAGAGGGTAAAATAAGAAGTTAACATAAAAATATCTAAAGAGTTGAAAGGGCTAGTCTACTATTCCATGTCATGGATGAGATAATTTTCTAGATGTGAACTTCCCATGACAACATCAGAAAACAGGGGAAGCAGTAGAAGTCCGTTAAAAACATTAGTATGAGAATATCAGGAGCTTATAAGTGGATTTGTGCTTCAAATAATATTGGAGCTCTGTCAAAAATTTGAGTTTGTTGGCCGCGGGATCTTGTTTCTTCTATATGAGAAGTTGGGTTTATTGCATCATTATAAATCAAGGTTATTTCATATTTTATGTTTGTTGTTGGACAAATGGTATATATGCTATCTACATTGCCCCAGAAAAGATATAAATTCTTCAATTCCACACTAATGAAAGCTTTTTTAGCTACTGGCGTCCACTGTTTAATAATTTGAAAAGACAAATAATTTGCCTTCGTGCATGAGAGACAATGGAGTCTTTTTTTTTGTGCCAATGTTTCTTATGAGCAATTGATTTCTGGTTGAGGAAAGGGCATATTCTTTTCTCTGATGGAAAAATATATTGTGGAGATCGGCACCATTAAATCACTATTTTTTCTTCCTTTTTGTTTTTGAATGTCCATGTATGATTTAAGTTCTTGAGAATTTTCACTGGTTCTGTTTCTCATTGAATTTGTTTGTATATATCTCCCTCTATTGTACAAATCTTACATCTGCCAAGATTTGATCTAAGAAAAAAGAAATCGCAGAGATGGATATGTATGCACGCATTGTTTAGCACATTTTTCTAGTCTTTGGCATGCCCAATGACAAGTTGCTATTGGTTATTTTCCTTGGCTGAATATCAGCTACGTGTCACTTTTTGTCATTCTGATGCTACTTGTGCACCAATTTGTGCGGCAAACGTTTGTAAATGTCGCTGAAGCAACTTTGTTAGAAGTCTTTCTTTGAGGTGGAAATTTATTGATTATTATTTATGTGCTCATTATAGTTATTGTTTATTGATTATTATTTATGTGCTCATTATAGTTATTGTTTGTATATAACCATATCCAAGGATACAAGGCATTTATTATTGATGTAGAAATGTAGATATGCCTAGCATAACAGGTGTATTTGTTGTCTATGTGCATTGATGCAATGACAAAGTTATTAGAATTTAGTTGTGAATTTTGGATATGCAGAACACCTGATATGTCAGCAATGCAGCATGATACGTCCTCTGATCTGAAAGTGGTGGGAAACAAATTGAAGGATATGTTAGAGGTATTTATTTTAGTCTGTGTTTTATCAGTTTCATACATGTATTGCTTTCTTTTCTTTTCTTTTTTTCGTCTTTCCTACTTCCTATGCGTGCTGCATGTCTTTTATTGAAGTTTGTGGTATTTTTATAGCTTATCAAACCTGGTTCAAATGATCTTTTTATCATATCTCCTTGTGCTTCTAGACAATTTTTATTTATGCATGCTTCTTCTTCTTCTTCTTCTTGTGTAAAGAAGATTTAGTTTGCTGAAATGTCAGACTTCACGTGAGGAGATTGCTCAATAAATATAACATTTACATTCATAAAATTGGTTGTATATGCATACATGCTTTCATAGACAAACATCAAATGGCTAAATAAACTAATATTAAATTTGTATTAGTTTTCTGTCAAACTGGGATAGGGTCTTAATTTGTTACTTTTTTTCTGCTCAATTTCAGATATCCAACACCTCCCTGAAAACAAGAAAACTTGTTATTGAACTTTGCAACATTGTTGCCACCCGTGGAGCACGACTTGCAGCGGCTGGAATCTTGAGCATCCTAAAGAAAATGGGGAGGGACACCGTCAAAGAGGGGGGATAAACAGAAGACTGTGATAGCCTTGGATGGTAGATTATATGAGCATTATACTGAAATGTAGCAGCTGCATGCAGAATGCTCTCAATGAATTGCTTGGAGGTTTCGAAAAACATCGAAATTGTGCACTCCAATGATGGATCTGGAATAGGAGCTGCTCTTCTTGCTGCCTCACATTCACAGTATCGTGAAGTTGAGACCGAGGCCTCAAGAGTATCAGAAAGATGAGACTGGGACCAAAACTGAGACTGAGACATTCCGACCACCAGAGGAACATCTCTGCATTTGTTTTTTCCATTTCATTGCAGCCTCTCCATACCTTATTTTTCTCTAATCATTTTTGTCCTCGTGTTTTTTTATCTTCAACTTCAAATTTGGAAGAAAAATTCCTGTGAATATTTTGAATCACACCTTCCAGAACATTTTAGTGGAAGCGGATTGAATATATTAAAAAGCAGGACCTTAATAAAGCAGCCAATATTTTTCCTCTCTGGCCTGCAATTCCAGTGGTTTGTTCCTGCTGATGGTTTCCAATTTCTCTGGTTGTAATAATAAAACATTGAATCCTTTACCTTTGTGTTTCCAGACAACAAGCCTGTTAATAGAGTGAATTATGAGCTCTTGTTTCATGCAATTTTGTTGAATTTATGATTGAGCCAACTAATGAAATCAGATGATTTTGAAAATTATGTCTATTCTTCTAAACTATAAATTCAGGATGATTCTGTTTTAATATTAATTCTTATATCAATATTAAAAAAAGAATAGGGTTTATTTATGAACAAAATGTAGAAATATAACAAATTAAGAAAGTGGGGATTTGTGAAGGATATTTGTGTCATGAGGTTACATAGTCAAATCAGAAGGTCCTAACCTATAACAAAAATCAAATAGAAATGAATAGAATCACTGTTAAAATGTGGAAGAAAATGGGTATACCATTTTTCTTGAACTGAAGTGAGGGAATTATCATTGCAAAACCCAAAATTTCATACATGGAAATGGTTGTATTAGGAGGAGGACTTGGTCATTGACAGTGACACCAGTTTGCCGCAGCAATATCAAACAAGAATGCAACTCTGAAATGATGTCTATTTGAATAAAAAAATAATAATTAAAACCCACTTTCATTTATATATATATATATATATATTTCATTTCATTGCAGTGGGTGAAAATGGCCAGAGAGAAAACATTTGGTCTCTGCTATGATGTTGACATCTCATCATTGATTATGAGTACGTTTTAATAAATCATTTATAATATGAAAATGAATGGATGTTTTCAATTTAATTAGTTCAATTTTATAAGATTATAAAATGAAAATTTAAAAAAGGAAAATGGTTTAAGCATAAGTTCTTATATTTAACTAGTTACCCCACTAGTCTCAAAAAAAAAAAAAAAAAAACTAGTTACTGCCCTAATATTATCAAGAAGTTAAGACAAGGATTATAAGTGGATATATCAAATAATGAACTCCCATAACTATACTTTTGTAAGATTTTAAGATTATAACATTGCTTCTAGAAAAATTGCTAAATTTAAGTGTTTTCCAAAAATTAAAAGAGAATGTATATCGAGGCAACTAATGATGAATATATATTCATCTAAACAATAAACTCGTAATTAAATTTTCTTTTTCCATAATAATACTCAAAAAATTGAAAAGAAACTAATTATCGATTATCAGAAAATTTACATATATTTTTTCAGATCTAATCTCATTATTTATTTATTATCATAAATAAAAAAAATTATGATTTTTTTTTTATTTTTTCTTAAGAAAAATAAGAAAAAGTGGAGTTGTATTTCATGAATTAGGTATTGGTAAGGTGCTCTATTGAGAAGGGGTCCCAAAACAAGACTTTCCCCAAACATATAATGTAAATACGAAGCAAACGTACAAAAGAAAATAATATAATTTTCAAAAAAAAAGAAGAAGAGTATATTGACATATTGATTGTGTTTTGACAAAAGGGCCAAACACACTCTCCATTAGAATATAAATTTGGTGAGTGGAGATTCCTCCATGTTGCCTTCTTCTGCCCTTTCATCACTTTCCTTAGTCCAAAAGGATATTAATTACATTCTTGACGCTTTTTTTTTTCTTAAGGACACTCCCCCCACTTGCCCTAGGCCTTATACTCTTATTGACTCAAAAAAAAAAAAAAAACTTATATGTAACCATTAAATCGCCTTATTATTTTTTAATCTTCATCCTCATTTTTATTTTTCAAATTTTGAATTTAATATAATATTTATTCTGAATTTGCAAATTTAATATGTTAAAATTGAATTATTTTTTAAACTTAATATTAAGTATAAATTTGTTAGAATTCAAATCACCAAGGTGTAATTTGGTAACTATAAACGTATATCAATCACACTTAAATTTTGAGTTCGAATTTAAATATGATTTTGAATTCGAATTTTAAATATTTTTTTTTACAGGTAATTAATATAAATAAATAAAATAAACTAACAAACTACAAATATAGAGAAACCACCTTTTACAAGATCTTCACACTCAAAATCTATGCATTATCTCGCCAACCGATGCATTTTTTCATTGTAATTAGAAATTTCTACTTATTTGGGCATCAACTACACTCTTTTAGGATAGACATCAATAATCAAATAGATTAAATTTCGAGAGAGCTAATTCATTAACCTACTGCCAAAATCATCCACTTCAATACGGGCTTTATTGAAATATCTTCTCACTTGGCACATACAGTGCAAGATACTATTGATGTATTGCTCAAATGTAGATTTAAATTTACGGCCTTGCTACACTACGCTAGGAGTCTTACCAATCTTTCTATCGCATGGCGGATACAAACCAATATTTTTGCTATTATAGCATTTATGTTAAATTTGGATTCTCATATTTACAACTCTCTTTATTATCAATTTTACATTCTTTGTTTGCTTAATTATTAGAGTATTATTCTTAATTTTTTTATAATTTATTTATAAGTTTAGTAATAAATTTCAAATTATTTTTAAACTTTTAAAAATTTTAATACGTGTGATAATTTGCAAAGAATAACGTTAAATTGTTGGAATCCTGAAATTGCGTGTTTGGTGAAAAAAAAAGTTGGTGAAAAATGATCAAAGAAAGTGGTAAAGAAGAAAAAGTCTTTAAAATTGAAAATGAATAAAAAATTTTGAATTTGGTAAAAGCCAAGAGGGTGATTATTGGTGGTGAGTTGAAGCTGTTACACAATTTTCAAGAAAGATTGAAACTTAAAATCGACAAAAGAATCCAATCCATGTTTTTATGTCTTATTTATATTATTTATTATAAATAAATAAAAAATGATTTTAAATTAATTAAATTAATTCAAATTAAAAATATTTATATATTAATTATATTAAATAAATAATTATTTTAATTTTATATTTATTATTAAAAATAATAATAAATATAAAATTATAATAGTTATTTTTTTAATATAATTAATATATAAATAATTTTAATTCGAATTAAATTTATGTATGTAACATTTTTAATAAATAAAATGGCTTATGAATTGTTGGACCATTTTAATTTCTCTGCAATTGCCTTGTGGGATTCATTGACTTTATGCCATTTAATTCACCATTATCTAAGTGCTTCTTTTATTAAAATTCAACCAAATCCCATTCCTCCTCCTTCAATTACGAAAATATTTGTTCTATAACCCACCCCATTATTTTTCAATTTTGTTCATATTAATTATTAATAACAACAATTAAAAAATAGTTTATGAAATTATCAACACTATAAATTTAACATAGAAAATTTATTATCTTAAAAAATCATTTTTATCATAAACAATATATAATACCCCTAATTTTTTACAATAAAATAAAATAAAATAAATTTAGATAAATTAAATAAATGATTTGAATAAAAAATAAAAAGATTTTAAGTGAAAAGGTAAAATGTATATTTGAAATATATTTGATGAAAATATGACATATACATATATCTAAAATATACATTATATATATATAGTATAAAGAATTGAATAGTGGGTTATTATTATTATTATTATTATTATTATTATTATTATTATTATTATTATTATTATTATTATTATTATTATATAGATAAGGATGAAAGAAAAGAGTAGAGTCTTTTATTTTCTTTCTTCTTTGGTGTGAGTTTGAGAGAGAGAGAGTCTAGAGAAGAGTTCTTCTTCTATATGCCAATTTTACAAGGAATTTCAAGGATTCAAGTGAATATTTAAAGGATTTTTCATCAATTGGTAAGTTTTTTTTATCATTTTACAAGTTTCTTTGGAATTCTATGAAAAAACATGATATTTGAATTTTTTAGGATTTTGTATTAGCATATTTTAATGGCTTATTTGAATATTTATGAAGATGTTGTGAGTAGCTAATGATGATTTTTAAAATTGGATTAAAAGAAAAGAGATTTCTTTTCTTTCTTCTTCTTTGAATGTGTTATGAGAGAAAGTGATGATTGATTGAATAAGATGATAGTTATGATATGTTGGAGTTATATAAGTGTTGAATTTATTTATGAATTATGGATATAAATTATAATGATGATTAAGGGTGTTGTAGTGTTGAGTTTGGAATGTTTGTGTTCATATGGTTGAGAGTTTGGAATGCAAAATTTTTGTCTGACACGGCCAGTGATACGGCCATGTTATTGGGTGTGTCAACGGTGCTAAGTTCAACATTGATGACATGATCATTAACACAGTCATGTCCCTGAGTATGTCGTAGCTTCTGTAAGGCAAAATAATTGACACGGCCATGAACACGCCCGTATTGTTGAGCATGTCAAAGTTTCTGTGAGGCATAATGAATGACTCGGACAATGACACACACATGTCATTAGACATGTCAAAGCTTCTGTGTGAGTGAGTTAATAACACGGTCAGTAACACGCTCGTGTTGTTAGGCGTGTCACTTGAGAATAACTTTTTTCTTTATTTTTCACTTGTAATTCCTATTTAAATGATTTGGTATTGAGAATACCTTAGAATAAGATATTAAATGGATGTTTATGGTCACATTTGGTATAAGCAATGAGAGAAAGTAGTTTGCCCAACCCTTGTGTTGAAGGGCAACTTGGAAGAAAATGTTAGATGAAGTTTTAAATCTTATTTTGGAGTATTTTTTAAGGTATGTACAAACTTTTGATAAATGAAATGTAATTACATTACATATGGTCTAACACATTTTGGATGAAAAATGTGTTAAGCTACTTAATACATTAAGTATTTATGAACATGATGCTAAGATATGTGAATTGCTATGTATGCATTATTATGCATTGTGAAAAGCCACCGTTAATGGCTAAATTGAATGAAATGTAAACTGTGTGCAAAATATAAAAATGACCTAAATATTTGAATAATGTGATTTGTTGTGTATACATTAAAGATATTATGTAAAACCATTGGTGATTGCTAGATTGTATAAAATGAGATACATTATGATTATATGATGATATTGATATAAATGAGATAAATGAGGCAATGTGCCTAGCTTGATCATGAGAAAATGAGAAAGAGATTAATAATGAAAATATGAAATAATTGTATGCGTAATATGTTATTTAATTTTTAGAGTTCTGTGTTTGGCAACATGCATGGGGTTAGACGTTTGGCGTCACTGTGAAAATATTTTTGAGGTAAAAAAATCGGGTCGTAAGCCTAGGCCTAGTTGGACTGTTACATTGATATTTTGCCTTCGGAGCTAGACGCATGGTGTCGTTATGGACTAAAATGGTAACTCTGAAATTTGAATGATGTATGAGTTGTTTGGGCCCATGCTTGTATATGTGTTTGTGTGAATTATCAAGTGATGCAAGCATAAATTCAAAAGTGGTCTTAAATATCATGTGATGACATAACATATAAAAATTCTGCACTGGCATTATTTTTAAATTTTATTATTATCAAAGTTTGTACCATTAGGCTTCGGCTTAGCGCGATTGTAATTCATCGTGCAGGTGACAAGGGTGATCTGGTAGAGCCGTAAAGTTCTATTATACTAGATCAGGTCTAGACTTGTGTTATTGGAGCTTGAAGTGTTTATGCTACAACAAGATCAGTGTCACTTTATCAGCATGTACATATTTTATTTTATAGTATATTTTGATATTATGTACATTATATTATATTTGGGAGTATATATATATACATTGTAAATTACAAAGGATGTTTAAATAATTAAGTAATGTCAGAATTTTGTGTATTTTCATATATATATATATATATGTTTTTATACAAATGTTTTGAGTAATAAGGAAATATAAAAATTTTTACTAAATCGGATTGTGACATTTTTATACCCTATATGTATATTTTACATACTAAAAATATGTATATTATATGTTTATAGGATATAAGAGTATTGCACAATATTAATCATTATTATCTATATATTGTTCTCTTTATCTACATACCTTATTTTATTTGCAAATATAAATATTTTTGTAAACTTATATATAAATAAGTTCATTTTCAATAAATATATACTTTAATTAAAAAAGGATCTTTTAAAAATACCAAAAAAATAAAATAATTTTAAATTTATCATATTTTTAAAAATATTTACATATTTACCAAAATTTATAATTTTTTTTTATAAAAATACTAGATTTAGATAGTTTATTATAAGTTTATTATGATTTTATTATATATTTATAATAAGTTTATAAATTTATATAGTTTATTATAAGTATATTATGAGTTTATTGTAAAATAACTAAAATACCTCTGATAAAAAAATTTATAAAAGATGGTGGAGAGTATAATTTTTTCAATTAAAAAATGTTCTAATTATATATAATAAATAAAAAAGATATAGAATGTAATAAAGTTTTTTTTATCAGTAAATGTAGTAGAGTTAAAACAATATAATTTGCCAATAAGTTGACAAACAAAAAAATTATTTTAATATATTACTTCGAATATGATATAATTATACTAAATATTTTTACCCAAAGAAATATTTTTCTTTCAAAAATTTAAAAAAAAATTTATATTATACATATTTCATTAACTATAACGAAAGTTATAATTTTTAATGATTCTTTAGGTTATTAAGACAAAAGGGTAATGATGGTATTATGGTAATTGTATAGCTTCAAAACAAAAACCCTAGTTCCAAAAAATCGTCCATATTCATATTAAAACAAGACTAATGAAAGAGCAAAGAAAGTCCAATAAAAATAGTGAAAATGATGCGGTACATATACATAAACACTACACACCAAAATCTTCACTTTTCATTATTTCTTCTTGAGCCATTTCTTTCTCTCTTTCTCTGCCAAACTTGGCCGCCACCAAGTTTGGCAGAGTCACAGTGGCGATTAATTTCTCTCTTTGCTAGCTCTCCTCTCCACTTTTAGCCTATATATTACATATATATATATATATATATATATATGCTTAAGCTGTATATTTTCATATATTATTAAATAATATTATATATATGGCACACAGGTGAAGCCAGGCAAAACAAGAAATTAAAACGAAAGTGCTTATTTTTGTAAGTATTAAATTAATTGTTGAAGATCTATTGTTTTAACTTCCTCTTCAGAGAGATTTCTTGATCTTTTAATTATTTTTAGTTTCTATCTGATTAAGAACATATTATTAATGTCGAGTTTCTATAATTGGATTTTTAATTGGCTAGGTGCTTTTATTATATGACAGATTAATATGGAGAAATGATCATATTATTAGGTTAATAATGATTTAGATTAAATTAGAATATGTTTAGTGATTGTAATTTTCGAGTTAATATTAACTACTGTTGATTCTAATATAATTGTCTTCTTCATAAAATTTTCTTAATTAATGTTGGTGCATTTTATATTAGGAAATTCATATATACATACTGATATAATCATACTTAGAATTGTTGAGAGAATGTCAAGGGCTTCTTGCATAATATAAAAACCTTTCCTGTTAAGATTTTTCTATAATTATTACTAAAAAGAGAAGTGCTTGTACACAGCAAATGCATTTAGTTAGGAGAAGTTAACTATTCAATTTTTTTCATCGGAATTAGCTTTTGTTTTTGGGATGAAAATTAGATTTTTTTTATGCCAATATATACACATTATTCAATAACACTTACGCATCAGCTTCCACCATTTTCTTGGTTTTCTTCTTGTCATCACACAGGCCACGACAAACTATGAGTCTATGACTCGTCCCCTTGCATGTCCATTTCTCTAGTATACATATTATCCTTCAATTCCATTAAAAGAATAGTTTTATTAAGATGTAAGATAATCTCACATTGATTAAGAATGAGAAAAAAATAAATATTAATATATGGTGAAGGTTTATTATTTATATCTCTCATTTTAGTTATGATAGTACCTAATGTATCAATATGTTATTTGCATTTGTATTCTTAGAGTAAACCAATTCTTTTATATTCTTTTTAATATTATTATCAAAATACCTTCTAACTTTATTAATTAACCAGACTATATATACAATTCTTTTAAAACAATCAATTCATGAATACTTTTAATTTCCTCTAAATTTTAAGAGCATTTTTTAAAATTTGACAATTATGAATTTTTTTTTTATTTTCAATCCAAATTTGTAAAAAAAAAATGTGTAAAAAAAAGAATGTTTAGTGATATCAATGTGGCTATGATAACAATGACAAAGATAAAATTGGAAATAATTAGCAACTAATTTTTGTAAAATTCTTTAGGTGATATATATATATTGTAAAAACTACTTGCATCATGAAATAAGAAGGTAATTAATTTGATATATTAAGTTCTGAGTTAGTAAATATATATTAATAAGATTTGATATTACATTTGTTTATATTACCACAAATAGAACTTAATTGCATCATATTTTTTTAATTATTAGAATTACAGATTCATCCACAATGGGATACATATATATTCCCACATTGATTAAAGACTTAATACAATTCTATTAAAAAGTTTTAAATTTGAATGTTGCTGGAGGTGGATCATAGGAAAAGAACTATATCCTTTTTATATTTTTAGTCATATTCTGCATGGATAGGGGAAAAAAATTACTGATCTTATTTTTTTAAAAAAAGAAAGCAAAAAATTAATGAGTTTTATTATTAATTATATTAAAGTTATCTTTAAAATTAAGAGGTTTCAATTTTGAATCCATCAGAACCCAATTGATAAAAAAAAAATTAAAAACCCAAGCAATAAGAAACATATGAACTTCGAACAAATTTAACCTAATAAGTGATATATATAATGTAGTGCAATAATGAATTGTTATTATTTGATTACCAGAGAGAATTGTTATTATCTACATACAAATTAAAGAAGTTTGACAATGGTTGATCTTTGCATTTGATCAATGGAGGAACTACAAGATTAAGCTTGATTCGTGACTGCATATCGATTTAACTGTTTTGGAAACAGGATTAATTAAGCTTTAAAAAAATAAGCAATGAACTTCTTGCCAATATATATATAGGGTGTGGGTGTGAGTTTTTTACAAAACTGTTAAAAAAATTTATAAAATTTATTATATTTTTAAAATATTTCAAATTTACCAAAATTTATGATTAGTTTGCAAATTGATCATATTTGTATAGTTTATTATAAATTTGTTATGATTTTATTATACACATAATAACTTATATAAGTTTATTATAAACTTATTATATATTTTTATAAACTAACCAAAGTATCTCTGCTAAAATATGAAAAAATTTACAACAATGGGTGAGCATCATAATTTTTTTTTTTTATATTGAAAAAAGATAGAGATATGCATTAAATATGATCATTCAACAACAAAACATTCAAGTAACAGAAATGATTAGTTCCTCATTCAAATCTAAGCTGTTTATGCATAATTGCACTCACAAGCTAATCTGCTACAAAATTACAAGATCTTTTAACCGAAATAAAGGATCAATCAACAAAAGATTTCTAAGGCTTATAATTCTTCGAACATATCTTTTAATTTCCAACGGATAAGATTTAGGAGAATTAATAGCCTATATAAGAATGAAACAATCAGTCTCAAAGATACACTCTGTAAAGTTGAAAGACTGTGGTCGTTGGACTGTCAGCAAGAGAGCCTGCATAATATTTCGTGTGTGTGTGCGTGTGAGAGAGAGAGAGAGACAGAGAGAGACAGAGGAGGGGGCTGTGGGTTAATTATTAAAGCTAATTAAGTTAGATTCAAAAGTTAGATTAAACATTGGGCTCAGTAATGGGCTAACCCAACTCCATGTCCCTAACCTCGCCCTAAAAAAGAAAATTAAATTATATAACACAGTTTTTAATTTTTTTAAAATATTTTATATTTTTTATATTTTTAATATACTAAATCTATACTCAATATATATCTCTTAAAATTGAATATATCTTTAATATATTAAATATATATTAAAGATATATCTCTAAAAAGAAATATTTTTAAAATTAAAAATTAAAAAGAGTATTTTTAAAATTAAAAAGGAGAAGTGGCTAATTTTTAGCTCTCAGTGAAGATAGTCTGCAACTCAGCCCCATCAACGGAAGCTGAGTTTAGCTCCATCTCCACGGCTCCACGTCTCCGCCAGCACCTCCCCTTCTAACAACCGGTGAGGAAATCGTATGATCCCATATGATTTCATGATTATTCTGCTCCCGAATATAATAAAGGGTGTAATTTTTCCTAATTAAAATTTGAGCAAGTTTATAACATCAACACCAGGATTATATTTCCATCTCTTCGGTATCTGTTTTTGACGGACTTTTACCTTCTGAAGTTTCAAATGGTAAACTGTAAAGATCACATTTATAACTCGAAAGCAATTTGTGAAGGTGAATCTTTTGATTAAGAAACAAGAAGAAGCAAGTATTTGCAGTGTCTGTCTTATCATTCATGAAAACATCATTGAGAGACGACACTTGCAAGGAAACAACAAACTTTTAAGTTATTAATTTACTAAGATCGAGAATTTTGAGATTGTTCTTTCAGGATATATAATTAGCTGATTCATTGATCAATTTTCTGAAAGAAATAAAAAAAAATGAATTAATCTGTGGAACGAATGTCATAAACAAAAATCAAAGGCATTAAATGTAAATAAATATGTATAATCTTTTTATATTGGTAATGATTGAAAATAAATGACATTGTTATATCTTTTGGATTGGAACGTTCAAACGAAAATTAATATTGTTGAAAGCAAAGCATATGGAAAGGCCTAATTAGCAATCCTCTATTCTCTGTTTAAGTGTACATTTAAATTTTTTTTATATTTCTAAATAAGTATCCATTCAAAAAAATAAGATATAAATTTTACTATGTATTTATTAAATGCATCTCTATTATTTATGAAAGGGTATTTAAATAAAAATAATATTAATAAATATTTTTTTTAATATTGGTGAAATAGCTAAAGTGAATATTTAAAAAGGAACAGAGGATGTATTAAATTTTCCACTGAATCATCTTAAAGCTTAGTGAAATTAGATTTTGCGTAAAGATTTTTCTTACTTGTTATGATGTTTAAAAATAGCCCATATATATTTATTTCTATTAATATAAGATTTATAATGTATTATTTATATATTTCTCAACTATTAAATCATAATTAGGCAAAACTGGGTTTTAATAAAGCGGTAAGGATTCAACTGTAAAAACCTAGTTATCTCTCTCTTTTTTTTTATCTTTTTTTTTTTTTGAGAATTAGCCGCTGGTTATCTTCTTTTTTAATCAACTGCGATTATTTTCTTTATTTTATTTAAATATTTCTTTTAAATATATATCTTCTTTTACATAAATTTATTAATTATTTTTCTTATTTTAACCTCTTTTAAGGTTTTATTATTCGTTTAAACGGATTTATTTATTCTTCTTTTATATAAATAATTTGATCTTCTCTTGTAAATTTTTTTTTTCAGATTACTCAAAATTTTTAAATTTATTTTCGTAATTTTGAATTTGTTATTAATATATAAATAATTCAACTTATTCAAAAACAAAAATATAGTTAATTTTTCTCTTTATAGTAATCAAGCAAAGAAGACACGCTTTCATCAATACAATTGGACAACATAAGAGTCATTTATTGTATTTCTTGATACATAATTTATTTTTTTTATTTCTAGATTACGATTAATTATTTTTTAAAAAAGCATATTTAGGCAAGTTTGCACATTTATTAAGGTTATATTTCAAGAGAGTTTAAACACACTTTTATAGGCTGACACTTGTCAAATCAAAAGTTTAAAAACCGTGGATTGTGTTGTGGTGAGGTGTTCTCCAACCTTTCCGGGTTTGGTTTAATTTTGTGAGTTTGATTCGAATGTGTCAAGAAATCTCCATATGAATTTTGATCTCTTACATGGTAAAGAAATGTCTGTTTAGAAAATATATTAAGTAAAATATTATAATAAAATTATTATAATTTTATTTCGATAACTATTTTGTACCTGCACATATTTTTATCTTTTTTAAATAAAATTTTATTCAATAAATTTGTCTAAAATGAATAAATAATTGGCTGATGATTCGATCAGTTCAATTAAAATAATTTAAATTTAATAATATTATAATATTATAAATTTTTTTATTGATAAATATTAGTAAATAATCTAAAAATTATAAAAATTTAAAAATAATAAAAATATATTTTATTAATTTTAAAATATCACATATTAAATATAATATATGTTAAAAAAGCTATTTTTTTATTTTTATTAAAAAATATTTAAAATTTAGAAAATTAGTTCGGTATATTTTAATCCGATTTAGTTCGATTTTGCTAATTTTAATCTATTTTTTTAATATTATTTTTAATATTTTTAAATCGGATTAATTTTTAATTATAAATTAATCAGGTCGATTTGCCAATCTAATACAATTTTAAAAAAATTAAAAAAGGAGTATAATAAGATTATTAATTTAGCAGACTTGGTGTAGTGAATCAGTATGAAAAGGAAATACGTGCATAGCACAAAAACAATTCTCGTGGAATATTGAATAGGACCATTCTTAGTTTTGGCTTCGAGTTAGGCAGCTCTCAATGAAAGCGACCCTTCACAAGTCCCCAACACACTTTCTACTTCATTTCATCTATTATACATTCTCTGTATGGCTTGGTTTGGATGGCTTTTTCAGTAACACGTCGGATTAAATTAATATTCAGTTTGAAAAATTTTTAAATGAAAATTATATGAAATCAATAATTTTGAGTTAGTTTGATTGATTAAAAATTATATTGGATTTAGTTTAGATCAAATTAAATAATATATATAATTTTAAATTTGAATTAATTTTGATTGAACACTTATTTTAACTTCTAAAATTTATTAAAAAAAATAAAAATGTGTAAATATCTTAAGAAAATTTTTTTTAATAAATATATGAAATAGAAAAACGAAAAAATAAATTAAGAAATGGAATGAGATGAACATTAATCCTATATAAATTAAAATTATTGCCATTAAAATGAAAATGCAAAAGTAATAGTAAATATAAAATAGTATTAAATAAAATTACTATAAGATTATACCCTAAATATTTTGATGGATTATTCAGTTCATAATTCATTTTTATATCATAATTTAATAATTTCTATATATATATATATATTTAATATTTTGAATTAGTTAGAACTATAATAATCTAAAATTTTGTTAGATCACAAACCAACTTGATTTATTTTATTTTTGAACTATCACCAACCTTAAATGTTTCCCAACTATAATTTTTTGTTTAATTTGAATAAATTAATCAGTGTAATCTTATTGAACTCTTTTTTACAACCTTAATATAACACATAATCTAAATTCAATATCCATTGACTTGGTAGTTACGAGAGTTTTTCTTTCCATTTAAATCTCAAATTGGATTCAGAAGTATTTTGCTTTTATTTATAAAAAATTCTATTATATACCGAATTTATATCCTCAGACTCAATTAGTCATAGATTCTTATTTATATTATATATTAAAAATTTTAATTTTAATTATTGTTTTATTTTTAAATTACCATTTATAATTGATATGATCAATGAGTCAATCAAATTCATATTATAATTTTTCCTCATTTAGACTTTATATTTTACAAGTGTTCATCTCCTCACCTCACGTACGATTAATTAAAAAAAAATTCAATATCCATTTTTAGGCCCCCTTCCATCCCTAGGTGCATTGAACATAGATAAAACTCAAGTTCAAATCCAAAAGAAATCCCAAGATCAGTGGCTAGATTTCAATGAGATGTTAATTTTACTGGGACCTTAAAAATGGATGAGTGTTCTGAGAAAATGATATGGATTTTGGTCTACCCCTTCGAACAAGAAGGGCATAAAAAGGTCAACTTTCTCCCAACCCAAAGCTAAAAAGGACCTTATACTTTATAAAATAGTGTCTACTTATTCCAATGGAAATAAGAAAAAGAATAAAGTGTAAGAGCTTTACAACCCATTATTCTTTGCACATACAAAATCTACAAAAAATTGACACGACTTCACTTGCCATTGATAACTGTCCCTTGAAAATGTATTTAAAAGGCTCAAGGCAAGACCATAAATTTGTCTTTTAATACCCTAAAACAGCTAAGGGTTGCAGTAATTTGAAATGGGCAATTAGTAAAAACTGAACAGAAATTGTAAATTAAGCTCAAAACACAGTTATTAAGAACGGTTTCACATTACATAGCAAGTTAAACAAGATGGGGTTAAACTTCAAAATAGTGCGAAAAACTTACAAGCTAGACAGACTTATTTATATAAATATATATACTGTGAGTTGCAGATTTCCATAGAAAATAGGAGAAAATGTCAACTAAGAACATAAAATTCTCAAGTCTTTTCCTTAATCTTTCAACAAAAGAAAATCTTCACAGCAAAATTCAACCTCTTCTCATTTCATTAGAGTTCCCTATTTTCTTGCTTACTGCTTCCAACTGACAACAACAATTTGAAATACCGGATTAGCATCAAAATGTAGAAGGAAAAATGATTAACAAATTCAAGGTTCTTCGCGGTAGAATTAGCAACTCACGGCTCAATGCAGAAACTTCAGAGCTCTTCAACACGCGAAGCCTCTTCACCGTTGACACAAACATACTACAAATTTAAGAAAATAGATTATGAATTATAATATGCTGCAATTTAGGCCAAATTCCTACGCTTATTTATTAATGCCCAGCAAACAACCAAATGCAAGAAATTTAATACCCAAATGTTAGTTTTTTCATGTAAAACAATGCATGAATTTGCATTGAACTGTGAGAATGCATGAATAAATAATACATAACACAGAGATTAGCTTTAATAAACAACTTAATACATGACATAATACATGTGCTAAACGACATAAAAAGCATATAATATAGTGTTTTGATACAGGCAAAATTAATTAAAAAGTGTTAAAGAATTATGATATAAAATAGAATAATTAAAATTTTAAATCAGATCCACAGAGATAAGGATGCTTACTGCCATGGGACATCCCCAACAAGCATCCTGTCTCCTTCGTTATCCTCATAAACAAGCGCATATTCCCCACTTCCATCCAATACGCCTGTAATCGCTTTCTCTTCCTCTTGCTTGCTCATGATTCCACCAGCAGAGGAATCTCTTTGAGCTATACATAAAGCACAAAAGACAAACAAAAATGAGATAATTTGGTATGCACTAAATTCACATCAAACACAAGTTAATGGTCCAAATAATGAAACTTTAACTAAATATAAGAATACAGTTATCAAATAAAATAGGACCACCCACATGACTACTTGATAGGTGCAAAATTCTCTTGTATGTCTTTTTGCTTCTGTAAATGGCAAACTGACAGTGTTGCTTAATTTGTATACAAACTTGCTAGATGACTTCAGTTAAAAAATAAATTTGCTAGATGACAGAGCTGTCAAGTCAAAAATATTTCTACGGCATGCCAATACTATTGTTAATAAAGAAAACCCATTAATTATTGGTCTCTATCTCAATTATATGCAACTTAACCAAGTTTGAATAATTCACTTCATAAGTAAAATCATTATAAGAAAAAGAAAAATTAATAACCTGCAAGAAGGCCTCTAAAGAGTTCATCAACAGCAGTGGAGAGTTTCTCATAGCTATCATAAGCTTTAAGATCCACTTTCCGTCCAATAGGAACACCATCCATATTGATCTTTACAAACATCCCTTTCTTGCAAGGCTCCACAGGTTTTTCACTAGCAACCTTCTTGTTTGGACTTTCATTTTGTGGATCAATAGCTGGTTTTGAAGAACCGGAGCTTGCAAGATTCTTCCTGAATGACCGGATTGGAGGCCAACCCACCACTGGACTAGGAGCAGTTCTGCTTTGGAAAGTCATTGATGAATAAGTCGGACAAGAAATCATGAATTCATGAATTAGACAAAATTACACATAGCCAAGTGATAATAAAAATGATTAATGATAAACAGAAAACTAAGCGCATATATAGTGATAAAACAAAAAAGTACCACAGAAAAAATTAAAAATCTTGCATGGAAATAGCAGCAACAAACATCCCAAAAGCAGTTCCATGTCTTGAGAATCATAAAGGCAAAAACAGAAAAGCCCATACACTTCAAGAAATCAAGAACTATTATTCCAAGTAGACTATAATAAACAGGCGGAAAGGGATAAGATCTAAATCACTTTGGAAAACTGTCCACAAGCATTGAATTGTTCATAACAAGTAACATAAAAACAGAAAACACATTACAAGCATAGAAGCAAGAAACAAACAAATATTATGATGATGACCACACATCATATGGCAAGATGAACATGTGAGTGAATATCCTCTGTCAAAAAGTGAAACAAACAAGACAGACAGGGGGAGAGAGACAGAGAAAGATAGAGAAGAGGTTAAAAAAATGCTGGAGCACCTTTTCTGAGAGCTGTTGGGCACAGCTGTATTTGCAGGAGCTGGCTGTGAAAACGCCTTCGTTTCTGTACTCTGCTGCAAGTCTACTACCACTTTAGTGCAACAGGGCTGTGTGGATTCCTTTCCCATAACAGGCAGGCTCTGCTGGGTTGTTGATGCTGTTTTTGATGGGAACTGGAGAAATGAAGGACTGTTACCCTTTGCCTGGTGTGATAGTTGTTGATTAAACCATACAGAACCAGCCTGAGAATTATCAGCTGAAGAAGAGAAATTATGGGTTATTTGGTTTCCATTGCAGTAGTACCCCAGATAGAGAAGAGATCCATTTTTTTCTCTGTTATCAGAGCTTTTTGCAGTCTCACCAAGGCACCATTCTTCACCAGGCGGACCAAGCCTGAGTTCGAGTTTCTTCTCCTCTGATGATCTTTCATTACCTTGTTTAATTATCCATTCTCTTTCTCTTGGAATTAAATCCAACAATTGAGGACATGGATCACCATTCTTCGAACCACCCTCCATATTCGACAGACTAAATATCACTATCTTCTTTGAATTTCGACACCACAAAGAAGCACGAATACAGGAAAATCTCACTAGAGTGTGAAAAGCAATCAAAAATTAGAAGCTTTCGACGTCAAGTATCAGCGCAGTACTTGATGACTTAAAAACGATAACAAAGGGAACAAATGAAACCGAAAGACAGAAACTAGTCATATACCTTTTTGCTATGTCTCTTTTAACCAGCACTGAAGAACTTGAAAACCCACATTCCTCAATGATTATAAAGAACTCTTTAAACCTCTAAAACCCCAGAAATACGAAGAAATACATAAAGAATTAACCTTAAGAACTCACTGGCAGCGCAAGAACCAGCTTTTAAAGCTTTAATCCCTGAAAAACCTTAAACCAAGCACATTCAGAAGAGGAAAATAATGACACCAACCCCACCAAGGGAAAAATTAGTGTTTTAACAACGCAAGGGGCAAAGAAAAAAGACGCATATAATAGCGACTTTTGTATTGTTTTCTTGGCACGCTTAGTGGGTTCTACTTGATTTTTGGCAAATAGGATACAGCAGGCGACAAGAAAGATTTGAGAGAAGTGATTTGGGTTATAACATAGAAAAGAAAAAAAAGAAAAAAAAAAAAGAGGCAAAGAAATGAAGAAATAAGAAGAATAAGGAGAAGATTGAGAACCAGCAAGAACCCAAAAACAGGAAAGGGGGGGGGGGGGGGGGGGGGCTTTTTTTAAGAAGAAATTGCACGCAACCCAGCAGAGAGGGCCTCTAAAATCGTTAGGTTGTTCAGCTGAGGAAGCAAAGCGTGCTCTTGCTGACCTCCCTGTTTAAAGATACTCTCTCTGTTTCTCTCTCTCTCTCTCTCTCAACAACAGCAACACATTGCTGTAGCTTATTATGACACTGCCCCGGAAAACATCGCCCTTTATTAGAGCCCCATCTAGAGAGAGAAAAAGCAAGTCTAGTGAGAGAAATAGACCAGCAAAATTCTTACTTAAAACTCCACTTTCATCTTTTGATTAATCAAGAGCAATTAATAACTTTTATTAGCACACTAATTAAATTAAATTTAACTAAACCACCAAACCCAAAATCCATATTTTAATCTCTCTCTCTTTCTATATATAACTATAAAAAACATTTGATAAAAAAAACTATAAAAAACGGAGATCACATAAATTAATTTAATTGGTAACAAATTATTTTATCTTAATTAAGTATCTCAACTTTAAATTCTGAATATATAATAATATTAAAATTCAATAAAAAAAATTTATAGCTTTAACTGTCATTTACGACTTTAATGTGAAAGTGTGATTTATATAAAATAAAAATAAAAATTCATTTGGTAAGTTGATATAATACACCCTTATACGCCCGGTTTGTAACTAGAAAAATCAGAACTTACGTTTTGATATTGCAGTGAGTGATGAATTAAGTAAAGGGTATGAGTTTAATCAAGTTTTTTAATTAAGACTAATTAAAGGAAAATAGAGATTTAGGCTCAATTAAAGACTTTTTTGGAGGAGTGGCAAATGGGCTTTCTTTTTAGAAGTCAAGAAAAAGATGGGTGCGCGGATAATTTTTTGTTTTCTTGTTATTTTAATCCAAATAAAAAATACATATATATATATTATAAAATATAAATTACAAAAACAATTTAGAGAGAGAGAGAGAGAGAGAGTGGAGATTTGAATGATCCATATTTGCAGGTCCTGTGCAATAAAAACAGGCAGATCCCATGATCTTGTCTCCTCTCTCTCTCTCTCTCTCTCTCTCTTCTTGACAGTCACATTATCCCTTATTAAAAAAAAAATTGGGTCAGTGAAGAAACAATAATATTAAGAGGGTGTTTGTATCAACTGATGTATGATGCAGTGATTTATAGCCATTGGATTTTCTTATTTTCCTTGAGATGTGAATCAAGATGAGCAGAATCTGACACCCATCTTCAGCTTGACTCTGATCTAATTTAGCAGTAGAAAGGAGACGCTCTTTTGTTGCTTTTCTGTGTATTCGATTATGACCATTGTACGTACATTTGTACATATATTTGTGTATATATAAAAATTCAAAATTCTAATTTAAATTATAATATTTAAAAAAATAATTTTCATTATTTTTTAATTTTAAATTAAAATTTATGATTGATCTATTAAATAAATGAAAATATGGATACGATTCATACTAAAATTTTATATATATATAATTTTAGTGTACAAATGATTGAAAAAAAAAATTAGTGTACAAATTAATATTGTTTATATAGTTTTTTTAGTAGATAGTTTTTTGCTTATATTTGTTATTAATTAAATATAAAATTTGTTGTGTACAATACAATAGTTACAATATTGCGCAAAAGTGGCTCACCAACCCAACCGAACTTTCACTATATGACCATACTACCCTTGCGTGATATGCTTGAACACATGTTCATAATTTTTGCCTTTTTATTCATTTTCTTTTACTGAAAAACTATTGCTCATATCAAGCGTATACTAGTGGAGGACTTATAATTAAATATAGTCAAATATATAATTTATATTTTTAACTAGTTTTTGATTAATTATACATGGAGATGGAAGATACGTAAAACTCGTATATAAAATTTAAACTATGTATAATTTTTTTATTTTTAAAAATATTATATTTCAAATATTTCAAATGAATAATGAGATATTTTAGTTGATATGATTTTTTTTATTTTTACTCATTGATATTTATTTTAATATATATATTTTTATTTTATTAAATTAAATATATATATATTAAGTGTATATAAGGCTTATTCATTCTTCTTTTCTTGAAATAAGGAATTCAACGGTGAATTAATAATAATAATAATAATTACTATTATTATACATATATAATGTAAAATTTAGTTTTTTTTTTTTGTCAAAGATTTAGTTAGTACTTTTTCTCTTCATATCTATGGGCGAGGAACAAATTTTCTCACCTATAACAATCATTTTGGCACCCCACACAGGGGCTATTTTAAGGCAATCTATGATTGAAAAATGAAAAATGATGTTACATTTATATAAACATGTCATATTCATAAAAAAAAAACCAAAAATAAAAAAAGGAATTTCAGTATTTAACTGCGTAAAACTATTTAAAAGAGTACAAATTCTCTTTTGTTTGTTTCGTAAATGAATAATACCCTTTTTGTTTTTATGGAAAAAGGCTGCAATTCAAGGATTTCGACGATCCTAATTAAGTCTGTCACAAAGCTACTTCTCCATTGCACCTAAACACTCCTTTTGTGTTCATTTTAATAATTGCTTTGTCTAAAAAATAAAAAAATATTAATTAATTTAATTAATATATTGCATAGGCTAATGTTATTTTTTCATTAATTTATTTATAAATAATAGTCGTACTCCAAATATATATATTTATAATATTGTGGGATATACTTAACTAATACTTATTGAGTATCATCATAAATTTAAATCTCATATTTTTTTATGAAACAAAAAAATAAATAAGTAATTATCAATTGTAATGAATTTAACATAAATAATTTATTTATACCTATTTATATAAAAAATTTAATTTTTAATAAAAAATAATTTAAAATTTTAATCAAAAAATAATTTAAAAATGAATTCAATGATATAATACATCTAAATATAATTTAGTCATAAAACTATATATAAATTTTGATAATTAATTTAATTTTAAACTATCAGTTTAAAAAGATATCAATAATTTTGTTATATTAATTATTTTGATCGTGGTAGAAATAATAATAAATACTTATTAGGATACCCCTTTATAAATATTAGTTAAAACTAAAATATTAAATTGTTAAAAAAGAATATATAAAAAGACAAGATATTAAAAAATTTAAAAATTAATAACGTAATTTAAAAAAAAAAAAGGGCAAACTCTTCCTTATTGTGTGCATAGAGCAGGAGCCTCGCATGGTAATTTCAAATTCCACCTGTCATTCTTGTTCCCTAAACACACAACTCGCCAGAGTTCATTAGGTATCGTAAGTCATAAGAGACAACACGGAACCATTTAACCGGAAAACAAGGTTAGTTAACCACCATTTGGTTATTGGTTAACCATTGATGAGCCTTTGGTCCGTTGGTCGGCCGGTCTGGTGGTCTGGTTGGATCCTGAGAAACGAAACCTTTGGGGTCTGGTTAATCCTAGGTTTGTGATAGACACGTGTCAATGGTTAAGTCCATGCTACTTTGTGGGGGCCACTATGATACTCCTCCTTTTTTAGTCGCTTCGCTGGCACGTGGGGAGCAGTATGTATTTGGTGGTTGAATTGTGTTGCCGTGCCATTATAATTTATTTACATTAGTGAGAGACTGTGAGAGGTTAACAGACCACATGATGTTATTTAAAAAAAAAAAAATTCAACCACCAATTATTAAAAAACTGTTATGGAAATTTTATTTTTCAATATGTCATAAATCCGTGAGAACAAAATATTAGATTTGAAAACCAAAAAAAAGTAAAATTTAATATTATTTTAATTTTTCAAATACATCAGTTGAGGAGAAAAATTCTTCTTTATTGACGTATAAATTTTCTCATAATATTTATAAAAGATAAATATATGCTAGTAATTATTTTTATACGAACTCATTTGGATAACCTAATAATAATTATATACCATATAATTTAAGTATAAATCTAAACTTAACTCTCCCTCCCTAATATAAAAAAATAGAATAATTTTTATACAAATATTTATATATATTTTTTGTTTACAAATTATATATTTTAATATAAATAATCGAAATGCAGTTTAAAAAATCAACCTGTTCAGAGTTTTCTTTAAATTTTTTTTTCTAAAATTTTGTAAGAAGAAGTGGAGGAAAAAATTATTAAATTATTAAGTCATAATTGTTCGTAGCGAGCAGGATTGGCATTCAGATCAGTCATCAAATAATTTCATTTTTATTAAATAACGTGGAGAGTGGAATCTCGAATATTTCCGCTTAACATTCAATCCAGCACTTCGCGTAATGTTCCCACATTATTAATCCCAGATCACGTATCGCTACCGTAGTACTAAGATCAGCTTTTTTGTCCCTACATATCTTTATTATTATTATTTTTATTATTATCTTAATAAAAACGATCAAATTTCATATTTTATACTCATTTAAAAAATTTTAACGAAGGAAAAATATTTTTTAATTAACAAATTTTTTCAAAAAAATATTTTTTTTAATTCAATTATTTTTTTAATAATTTTTTAATACTTTCTGATCAATTTGTAATATTACAACTTATGAATGGAAAATGTAATTTTGAAATAATATTTAGGAAGGCAAGTTATTTCGAGCAAAATAAATAGAAAGAACTAAAAAAAGAAAAAAGCATAATAACGGTTCATTAAAAAAGCCAACGGTGGTGATCGGGTCCACAGCATGAAGGCCCCAACTGCTCGTGAAGAAAATGTCAATTCACAGAGAGCTTTTAAGCGGGAGAAGAGGAGCGAGGCAATGATGCTTTAGCGGTGAGAGAGTGTGAGACGCACTAAAAGTGCCAGTCTTGTCAAACGTCGATGTTTGATGAGACAATTCTGACCGTTCGATTAATATCTTTGATTTGATTTTGGCCCACTGTTATTTTTTTAAAATATTTTTTTTTTCTTTCTAAAAGATGAAGCCCTTATCTTACTGAATCACTAACGTGCTTGCATTTTGGAAAAATTGGTGTAAAAAATGAATTTTTTAAAAAATATATTAAAAATAAAATTTTTTTAAAAAATTAATTTTTTTAAAATATTTTTTTAAAAATATTTTTTTAATATATTAAAGATATATAAAAAATTAAAATTAAAAAAAATAAAATTAATTCGTTTGCGTATTTACTAGAAAATAAAAATTATATGACGTAATTTTCTAAAAAAAAAGAAAAATATTTTTTCACCTTTTTCTTTATTATAAGTAGTATTTGTTTACGTATTTATTTTAGATTTGCAATTCGTTTGTAATGATATGAAGCATGAAGAAATAATAAATTCAATAAAAACAATGGAGAGTTTTCTTATGTTTAAGGGTAGATTTCATTAATTTTATTGCTTATTCAAAAGAATATGAAACATTATAATATCGGATGAATTTGTTCTAAATTTATTAAATGGAGTTCGTATAATACGATTAAGTTTCTTACATTTGGTATTCATAACGCACTCATAATCAAATTATGGATATATATTCAATAAAGTTTATTAAAATTATATCAAAACACATTAATATCTATAGTGTTATATAAAAAAATAATGATCCATGTGATAAAATAACATTGAAATTACACAAAAATGATAAATTATAACCATATAATTAAATTTATGAAATTAATTTAAACTTCATTAACAAATATCAATAAATCAAGAATGCATTGAACTATCGAGTTGAATTTTGCCTTCCCCTGTTTAAATAAAAATAAAAAAGTAAAATATTTTTTTTGTGCTCTATGTATAAATTGTACTTATGTTTAGAATCATCGAATATAAAAGAAAACATTTTTTTTTTAAATCATAGACTGGTTTACTTGCAACAATTGTTGAGGAGGATGGAAATTAAAAGTGGACGGAAATGTGTATTAACTTAATTATATATATTAGTTAACATAATTTCCTCCCATAATGTGTATTATATTTCAATTAAATTCCTTTTTACAGCCAAAAATAAAATTCTTAAAGATGGAAAAGGAAAATATAATTTTCATAAATAGAAACCCCACCAGGTTATTTTTCCGCACGTTTCGAAGCATCATGGATGGAGGCAGCCAGCCACTCTCGCATTGGCATCCAATCCATATCTATAAAATAACGTCAATTCACAGCCATATATATATATATACACGCGTGTGTGTGTGTTGGCAATGCCACAGGTCCCACCATCCCACTCTCTCCATACTTTCTCTATTATATGTTAATTGTGATAGCCCATATGGTTAGAACTCTTTTATTATACGTGAGAGGTATAATATTCGAATCCTTATATTTCTATACACTTTTAAATATTAATTATATTTTAAAATTTTGGTATAATAAGTGATGCCACGCCATGTCAATTTTTGAAATGATATTTGGAATGTCATATTTTATATCAATTTAAAAATTAATGTGACTTCGTATCATTCATCGTGCCGAATTTATTAATTTATTAAATATAAAAAAAAAAAACAATAACATACATGCATAAAATAGATATTTCAAAACCACATTATAATAAATTAATAATAAAAAATGACAACGAATATTACTAAATTTACCACAGACAACGAATGAAATTGAAATTAACTTATTTATATATATTAAGAGTAAATGTCTATTTACTTGAACAATAAGTACATAATTAATTCATTCTCTCTGTATTAATATTAAAAAAAATATTTTTAAAGAAACTTATAAGTCAATTGATTGAAATCTTTTCCATTAAATTTATGATACACCCCATATTTAGTCTATTCATTTAAACATTATTATATTCTCGCTGTTTAATCACATAATCAAACTCCTAGTCAATAAAAAATATTATCTTTGCCTACTTAAATTGTTATTTTTATAAAAAAAATATTTTACTTATATTTTGACTTTATAAAATTAATTAACCTTTTTTAATTATATCATTATTATTAATGAGTTAATTAATAAAGTAAAAATATAATATTTTTAATATTAATGAGTTAATAGAAGATATTTTAGTCCATTAAATTAAAAAAAAAGTATGACTCTAAAATGAATAATTTTTTTTGCTAATCAAATTAATTATGGAAATTCATGCATTAATAATTTCATATTAAATAACTTTTATATACAAATGAGAAACTAAATAAATTAAGCGAATCTTGTAAACCCTAGCTATTTTCTTTTATCGAAGCTTTCATACTTTTTTTTCTCCTTAATTTGATATGATATAGGAGTTATCACTAGTCTGTTGAGGGCGGCGACTCTATCCACTTCCTTCTCATTTCTTTCCCATCTACTGCTAAATTTTTATTTATTACTTTTTAGTTTATATTTTTTTTGTTTCAACTTTACCTTTAAAATAATTGTCAGATTAATATAAATTTAAAATTTAATGTTCGTTCTTTTATTAATTTATATATTTTTTTATAATTTATTTTTATAATAAAATTTTTTATTAATATATATCTAAAATTTAACGTTTTTATTTTTATTTTTTTTATCTTTTAGAATAAATCAAATGCAATTTAATTTTTTTATAGAGTTTTATCATTCTTTTTTAAATAGAGATTTATTTATTTTTTAATAAATATTATTTATTCTTTTCAAATGAACATATCATTTTCATATGAAATGTGATTCAATATTATAGATAGAATAAATGTATTGCTGAAAATTAAATTATATATATGGTATATTATTATTATTTATTATTTGCATTAAAAAAATTAAAGAGATTTAAAAATTTTATTTGTTATATATATTTTATGTATTTTAAAATTATATAATTTTATTTATATTTTATAGATAATTCTATATTATAGATAAATATATTTTAATAAAAATATATTTTGTATTAAAGATATTTTTTTATATAATAGAAAAATTAAAAAATGTTTCATATATTCCTTTTATGTTGTCATTGATTGCCTTGTAATATTATATCACTGCATGTTCCTTTCTCTCTCTGGTTGTTTTGTCATGCGCCGTTATTAAGAACATAATCAATTTTTATTGTCCTCTCAATATTTTTTGGAATTTTAAACTTTGTGTTGTTTCTGATGGTTTTTCGAAATATCATTTAAATTGAATCTATATTGGGTTTTAGACTTTTGGTTATACCATCTAGCTTGTTGTGTTCCTTAATTAACCATTACAAAATTAATTTTTCACATGATTAAAATTTTTGATTTTTACATTTAATTTTTAACAAAAATTATTCATATTTTATCCTTAAAAGAAGTATGTGAATGCGGACTTATATGTACAACTGATTATTTGATTTTAAAATTAATGTATTATGTAACCATAGCAAAGTTATTTTTTTTCACATGACATTATTAAAAGGATTTTGACATTATTTGAATTTGCTCAAATTTTATGCCGTTTTTAAAAAAGTATATGTGAACATGGATATATAATAATTATTTAATCTTAGAGTTATAATTAAATTCTTATTGAATTTGTAACCACAAATGGTAGATTATGGAATCATCATATGCATGAATATATATTGTTTGTAGGGAAGAAGTTATAGAGCTTTTGAAGTGATTGATATATAGAAAGCTAAAATAAAATTATCAGGTTATAACATTGTTTTGTGAATGTGATAATTAGAATCATAAGGTGGCTCTCTAAAAAGTAAGATGCTGATTACAAGCACCACAATAATCTCTTTTCTTTATTATTATTGTTATTATTATTATTTGTTGAATTTCTTAATATAAAAACTAGTCATTATGATCAAATAGGTTATTTTTATATTAGTTATTCATATATTTTGTATTTAATTAATGTGAAACTTTAGTCATCTCTAGTGGCAACTAAATAGAGAAAATTTTTAAAATTTGATGGACATCATATATGGGGATGAAAAATAATTATTTACAAGCTTATCACAAAGTGACTTAAAAGTATTTGAGATCTCAATCTAAATGTATGAGATCATGAAATTATAAAAATCAATTTTAGAGAACCACCTTATGATTCTAATCATTACTCCATTATAATTATATATAGATTTAGAAGATATAACCTTAAAAACTAACCGTTAATTTTTAAGAATATATTTCTGTATCTATCACTCATAAGCTCTTAATTTAATTAATATGTTCTTTTTTCATATATTATTGTTATTATTGGGTAGAGTATATTTTATTAGACGTACTCATGATGCAATTCATACGTCCATGACATTAGGTTCCTCTTCCAAATAAATAAATAAATTCAAAGGCATTTTTTTAATACAAGAAGGAACATTATTATTTTTTATATATTCTTAAAATTGATTGTTTAAATCAACTCGATTAATTATAATTAGGCTTTTAATCTAAATAAGTCCACTTGCTTTGAATTTTTGATGAACTTTCCACTATTGATTATGTCAATATTTGCATTAAGTTTCCTTCAAAAAAGAAAAAGGGTTTGCATTAAGTTGACAAAGACATCTTTCTCTCAATCTCTTTCAAAGGCATGCGCACAAAATAGAAAACAAAGGAGGACGGTTGTATTCTTGTAAGTATATATCTATAAGTGGATTTGCTAAAGATTATTGGCTGTGACACTTTTGATATTGTTGTATAATAAAATTATTAATTTAACTAACAATTCTTAATTAATTAATTAAAATGATAAAGTTGAGAATCATGCCATTTTTCAATGCATAATTATTAGATGAGACGTGTCATTTGATATTTAGTCAATTCTATAGAGGCATATGTTAGAGTTGTTAATCTTTATAAGGAAAAAAATTGAAAAACTTGCAACCAATTAATTTTATCTAGTATCATTATTAAAATTATTTTTAAAAACTTAGAGTAAATGTTTTATCTTATTATAAAATTAAATAAAATATATATTTTTTATTTTTATATGATATGTTTAGTATTAAAATCAATTTTATTAAAAATTTATAAATTGCTTAACTCATTTACTAGTTAAGATTTCACTATTTTTTAATGGTAAAGGAGTTTTAATTAAAAATTTGTTACTATTATTTCATTGTTGATATTCTCTCTTATTTTTTTATTTTTAACAATATGTATCCTTATCTCTATTTATTTAATAGTATAAATGGAAGACTGATTATGTTCAGATTAAGACTCATTATTTCTTTTTAAAAATATATTTAATAGAATTTAAACTATTATTTATTTATTTATATTTAATTAACTGAGCTATTTATATTAGTTTTGTTATTGATATTCTTGTTAATGACCAATGATGAATTTAATATTATTTAAAAAATATAAAATAAATTGACAAGAATGGTTCATTTAAAACTAAAAAAAATAATAATAAAAGTGGTGGCTCATAAAGTATGTAATTATTCTGATAAAAGAAAGTATGTAATTATTTTTTGGCTTCTAATGGAAAAAAAAAAAGCCCATATGCTCGGAGTCTGAACGCAATATGAGCCGTAAAATACAAAATAGTAAGGACATGATAAATATGCCTTTCAGCAACAAATCATAAAAATCTCCTTTTTTGCTTAAAAAATAAAATCTCCTTTTTCCTTCACTTATCATCGTTTTTTGGTTTTATCTCCTTTCTGTCTTCACTTTTTTTCTTCAAAATCATTCTTATTATTATTATTTTTTCTTTTGCTTTGTTACTTATTGATTCTCACTTCCCCATTTTCTCTTATTTTTCATAAACTCATCACTATTTTTTTGTTTCATCAATTTACATGTTATCGAAATTCAATTATATTTTTGAACGAATTTAAAAAAAATTGTCATATTCCAATATATGCATTTGTTTTTTTAACATTTATTTTAAATTTTTAATAAAAATAATTGTATTCTCAAATTTTACAAATTTAATAAATTATAAATGATTCAATTAATCATTTCCAAAGTTTAAGAGTTTAATTATTCTTTTCAATGGAAATTTAAAAGTTAACTATTAATATGATATAACAAATTTAGAAATCATTTTGGCTTTTTGATTTTTATTATATATATATATATATATATAACAATTATAATTTATAATATTATTGTAACTAAAATTTTAAATTAAAATATAGTTGTTAAAAATATAATATAATTGCAGAAATATATGAACTTTAGGATACATATACCTATTAATCCTTTTTAAATAATGACTTCAAAAATTAAATTGTGATATTAAAAAAAAGAAACAAAGTTTCGTACCATTGTAAAAGAATCGATATTATCTTATATTGAATATCTTTTAATAAACAAAAAAAAATTATTTGATGAGAGATCGCATAAGTTTTAGTTGGCATAGGACCATATGTCATGAGCAAATGATACGAACATAGAAATGTTCTATTGCTATTATTTTATCTCATTGTTGACAGTGCAAAACCGTAGAATCAGAAATTATACGAGGAGGAACTAATTTTTTTTTTTTTAAATATAAATGAATTGAAAGTAAAATTTTTTATTGTTTTATATTATTTATTAAATTTTGTACATATTTTTTTTTTATTTTAATTATTGGATTATGCATATTTTTTATTTTAATTATTAGATCTATTAATTTATTTAGATAATTTTATTAAATTAAATTTTATAAAGATACTATTTTAACATTAATTTTATCTAATTTATAATTAAATTATAAAATTTTAGTATTAACCTAAATATCTAATCATAAAACTTTAAATATCTATTAATTAAAACTGAAAATATATATATATATATAATATAAAAAAGCTAATAATTTATATATATATAAGCCTATAATTATAATATATATAATTATAAGTGAAAAACCCCTCTCTCTCCCTGATAGTTGATATCATAGTTTGAGAATCTAATGACCATAAATGGATTCTTGTAAATTAATATTTTTTTATCAAGAAATAAAAATAAAATTATTAAATATCAAAATAATTACAAAGAATTAAATTCCAATACTGAAAACTAGCAAGAAATTTTTTTTTTTGATTAAATAACAGAAAATAGGCATCTATTTAGATATTCTCTTTCAAAATTTATAAAGAAATACAAAAAATCTTTGATTGGTTGCTTTAAAAATTATGATTCTAAATTTAATTTATGGTGAAACCAATTTTGTAGCAGATCATATGGCGTTCTTTATATAAAGTTTTTCCACTAGATGTTTATGTTATATCCTTGAAAAGTCTTAAGAAGAAACTAGAGATTAGTTACAATTTACAACATAATTTAGTTGGAGCATCTTATAAAGGAATGATTTCTATGATTATGGTTTGAGAGAATATCTCTATCCATAAAACAAATAAAATAAAATAAAATAAAATTGGGAGGAGATTAGCATCTAGAAAGAAAAAGGATGAATGAGCATAAAAAAGAAAAAAGAAAAAACCCATAAATTCAATGGAAACGTGGTTAATTTAATTTGGGCATGTAAGTAAGTTGCTTTGACACAATTTTAAGGTCTTAAATTAAGCCTGTGTTTGGGTGAGGGTAAATTAGAAGAGAAATTGAATTTACTTTAATGAAGAAAATGAGGGTAAATTAGAGGTGAAATTGAATTTAGATTAAATTTACTCTTATTTATTTCTCTTTATCCTATTATTTCTTATAACAAACAAGAGAAAGTAAGGGAAATTGAATTTATTTTCTCCTCTTTTATCCCTATTTACTCCCATCCAAATAAAGGCTAAGGGAAAGAACAAGTGAAAAGGTTTGTAAAATTTTCTATTTGAATTCTTGCAAGTTCCCAACTACCCACAAAGCTAAGTTGCACGGCAAGTTCCCCAAATTCTCGCACTGTATGTTTTCGAAAAATTTCAAGTCTTTTCTTACCCATTTGCTGCAAATGAAGTTTTAACTTGGTACGAAAATGAAGTTGAAGTCTTGAAAGATTTTATTTTATTTTTTTAATAATTACGCATGAAAGAAAGAGCACTTCAAATTCAAAATCATAATTTAAGTGGAAACAATAACGCTACTTCTCACTAAGTTAACACTTGGTGATTTTGAAAGATTTCATATTCAATCCTTGTTGAAATTGGCTTTTGGTTTTTATTTTAATAATATTTGACATAATTGTTATTTTGATATTTGAAAAGGTTTGTACTCATGGTATAAATATATAATATTTATTGGAAAAATTATTTTTTGTTAAAGTGAAAATTTCCCCAATGGGGTCTTGACTCTTGAATTTTGATATTTTGATTAAAAATGGTCTTTGCCTAAGAAGAAAAGAAGAGAATCATAAGAATCAACGGTTGCTTTCTACATGGTCCTAATGTAACTCCCAATTGAAGCTTGTTGCTAGCTAACTAATTTTGGTTCCTAGCCAAAATTGTTGACATTAGCATTATATATATATATATATATATTCTTTTAATATTCCAGAAAAGGAAAAGATTGTGAGAAAAATTATGACTTTATCAATTTTTAGTAATGATTCCTAAAAAAATAGATTGCCAGTAACTGAGAATTTCTTTTTTTTTTAATTGGATTTTTTTATTAAGTTATATACTTAAATTAGTCTACAAGATCAACTGAAATTAAATATTTTGTCTTAGTGAATTTAAAAAAGTATCTCCAGATTCAGTTTATGCATGAAAACAAACTCCATTTGCCATTGGAGTAGAATTTCCTATATGACTGTTCCAGACGCAGAACAGCCATAGACATAAATTAGCCCATTACACTTTAATATTCACCTAAAGCCCATACAATTCTGGTCTTAAGAAAAAATACGATGAACAAAGCCCACATAACTGAAAGAATTGGACCAAGAAAAATGATAATATAATTGAGGATTATTGGACTCGAAATTTGGGCCCATTTAATCGAAAATTTACTATAAAAATGTATTTTTCTTTATTTAATATGAAATGCATATATATATAATTGTTATTAAATTTCTTTTTTTTAATAATAAAAATTGAATAATATTATATTTCAAAAGGGTGGGTGAAATAAAAATTAATTAAAACGATCTTGCCATAAAGTACGACTCAATTAAAAGCTCACCACAATCTCTGTGTTGCCCACTAAATTTTCTCATTTTGTTTATAATTTAAGGGTGAACCTTTCAAGCTTAATTCATTACCCGATAATAGACAAGATCCAAGGTATACTTAATTCAATTTTTATGTATACTAAATTCATTCATTTATTTGGATTAAAACTAAATTATTAAGTTTGGATATAATTAGAAAAATTATATATAATTAAGTTTGAAACTCAACGAATATAAAATAAAATTATGAAATAAAATATTATTCATCCGACAAAAGATTGCAAATCGAAATGCCTTGCAGCTAAGGCCATCTCCAACCATCGCACTAAAATAAAGCAGCTTTAACTTTAAAATAAAGCAAACAGTATATTATTATCTCCAACCATTTACACTATCTTTATCTTTAAAAAGTATATTCTCTCTAAAAATAGAATATTCTTTATATCATTTTTATTTATTTATAAAATAATAAATAATCATAAATTTTAATCATTTATATAAATAATAATTATTAATGTAGCATAAATAAAATAAAATAATTAAAAATAAAAAAAATAAAAATATATATCAACTAGAATTTTTTTATTCATACATAATAAATACTACATTTAATAAAAAGAGGAATACAAGTACAAGTACAAATATTTATATTACATTTCTGAATTACCATAATCATCCCATATATGTTCGATTAATGCATTTCGAAGTGCATAATGAGCATCTTTATCCTTAATTTTTCTATGTCGCGATAAAAATGCTTCAAATCGGTCATTTTCATTGGTTACAAGCTCAACATCTGGAGTCGGCACTTCCATACAGTCCGAAATATTTGCATGAACATCACGTTCATTTTCAATTATCATGTTATGCATAATAATGCATGCACTCATTATATCATGCAAAATATTCTTCTGCCAAAATCTTACAGGTCCGGCTATAATTGCAAATCGTGATTGCAAAACTCCAAATGCACGTTCTACATTTTTCCTACATGATTCTTGTTTCATTGCAAATAATTTTCTTTTAGGACCACGTGGCTCATGAATACTTTGTACAAGTGTGGACCACTTTGGATATATGCCATCAGCTAAATAATAACCCATGTTATATTCTTTTCCTCGAATAACATAGTGAGCTGGAGGAGCAATACCTTTAGCAAGATTGGCAAAAAGATGAGATGCTTCCAACACATTAATATCGTTGTTAGAACCTGGCATACCAAAATATGCATGCCATATCCAAAGGTCATAATCAGCTACAGCTTCGAGAATAATAGTTGGAGATCCACTCCGACCAGCATATTGTCCTGCCCAAGCAGCAGGACAATTTTTCCACTTCCAATGCATACAATCTAGGCTACCCAACATCCCCGGAAAACCACGAGATTTTCCAATATGAAGCAATCTCGTCACGTCATTTGCATTAGGTGACCTTAAATATTCTTCCGCGAATACTTCTACAACCGCACGACAAAATCTCTTCATACTTTCTATTGCTGTAGATTCTCCAATTTTAATGTATTCATCTGTTGCATCTGCCGGCATTCCATACGCTAACATCCGAAATACAGCTGTTACTTTTTGCAAACCCGATAATCCGACTTTACCAGTTGCATCTCTTCGTTGTACAAAGTAGTTATCGTGTTCCACTACGGCATTAAAAATACGTTGGAAGAGACCTCTGCCCATTCGAAACCTTCGACGGAACATAACATCATTATATAGAGAATTATCAGCAAAATAATCGTTAAAGAGATTACGATCAGCATTTTCACGATCACGATTGATCACTACGTGGCCAGCAACCGATCCTCCATGATGCACATCACTGTTTAGTTGGTCTTTTATAATAATGGGCAATGGCTACATTATTATTGTTGTGAGCCAATATAAGTGCCATTCGCTCTGCATCCCATCTTTCATTATTCAGTATTTGTGATTCTTCATCATTTTCTGATTCATAATTTGAAGATGAAGTATAATATTGATAATGAGATGAAGATCCGAAGTTGAAATTCATTTTTAAAGAGTAAAACAGAGTCAGTTTGTATTCAAGATAATTATCATCAATATATTTATATTGAAATTTTTATCTTATTTTTCAACGTGTCAGAAGATAAGATATGTAAAAAATTTAATCTCAACCGTCGGATTCAATTTATCTTCGTATGAACCATTGGATATCTGTCATAGAATCTGATCTTATCTTCACTATTTTCCATGCCAGAAGATAAGATATCTAGCAAATCTAATCTCAACCGTCGGATCAATTTATCTTCGTATGAACCGTTGGATATCTGTCATAGAATCTAATCTTATCTTCACTATTTTCCATGCCAGAAGATAAGATATCTAGCAGATCTAATCTCAACCGTCGGATCAATTTATCTTCGTATGAACCGTTGGATATCTGTCATAGAATCTAATCTTATCTTCACTATTTTCCATGCCAGAAGATAAGATATCTAGCAAATCTAATCTCAACCGTCGGATCAATTTATCTTCGTATGAACCGTTGGATATCTGTCATAGAATCTAATCTTATCTTCATTATTTTCCATGCCAGAAGATAAGATATCTAGCAAATCTAATCTCAACCGTCGGATCAATTTATCTTCGTATGAACCGTTGGATATCTGTCATAGAATCTAATCTTATCTTCACTATTTTCCATGCCAGAAGATAAGATATCTAGCAAATCTAATCTCAACCGTCGGATCAATTTATCTTCGTATGAACCGTTGGATATCTGTCATAGAATCTAATCTTATCTTCATTATTTTCCATGCCAGAAGATAAGATATCTAGCAAATCTAATCTCAACCGTCGGATCAATTTATCTTCGTATGAACCGTTGGATATCTGTCATAGAATCTAATCTTATCTTCATTATTTTCCATGCCAGAAGATAAGATATCTAGCAAATCTAATCTCAACCGTCGGATCAATTTATCTTCGTATGAACCGTTGGATATCTGTCATAGAATCTAATCTTATCTTCACTATTTTCCATGCCAGAAGATAAGATATCTAGCAAATCTAATCTCAACCGTCGGATTCAATTTATCTTCGTATGAACCGTTGGATATTTGTCATAGAATATGATCTTATCTTCACTTTTTTATATAAATACCCCACTACATCCTCACTTTTATTATCGTACTTGTAAACATTTATCACTATCCATCAATCTTCTAAATTTTAATTTGTTTGTAACTGCCAAATCATTAATATGTCTTCTAAACATCGCACTTTATCATACACAAATGATGAAGATAAACACTTATGTAGTGTTTACCTTGACATTTCTCAAAATCCAATTATAGGAATCAATCAATCGAGAGACCAATTTTGGTCCAGAATTGAAGATGAATATAATAAGGCACAAACGGAGTTTTGCATCACGCAACCCAGATTGAAAAGATCTCTACAATGTCGCATGCAAGTGATATTGAAAGAGGTTGGTAAGTTTAGAGGATGTATGGAACAAGTTGAAAATCTCAATCTCAGTGGTGCTTCACAACAAGATATTGTGAGTATTCTACATTTATTTTCTAATTATTTTTTAAAGAAATGATCCTAATATTAATATTTTTACAGGTTAACCGTGCAAGAATATTATATTCACAAGATACGGGCAAGAGATTTAAGTTTGAACATGTCTGGCTAATTCTAAAAGACATTGAAAAATTTATTAGTGTTAATAATGTTGCATCAACATTTTCAAGCCCTAATCGTAATTTTGCATCATCTGAATCAGACTCTCCTGCTTCGGAGTCTCCTAACACTCCAGGTCTATCTTCATTCTCCCTTAATATAAATGAGGACAATGTTAGTGGAAGTTCATCACAACGTCCTACAGGGGTTAAAAAATCAAAATTGAAAAGAAAAAATGATGATCAATTTTCCGCCCTTATCAAAACCATGAATTCAAATGCTGATCGACTTTTTGAAGCTTTAAAAAAAGGGAACCAAGATAGGGGAGAGTATCACGAAATCGAAAAACGGAGGTTGGCTTTAGCTGAACGTAAAGAGGAACGTAAAATTATGTTCACAGATCTGAATTCTATAACTGATCAAAATTTACGTGAATATATTCGTACTGAAAAAGAAAGGATTTTACAAAAAAGATCTCAACAAGGTCAAGGAACTCAAGGTCAAGAACATGGATTTGGAGTTGAAGGATCTGGAGGTGAAGGATCTGGAGGTGGATATGGTCAATATTTTAATTTATTAACTGGGTCACAAAATGATTTACCAGAATATTAGAGTTGTTGATATGTATTTTTAATTTTACTTAAATTTATTTTATGTTTATGTTTATTTTTATTTTTCGTTCATTTTATGTTGTATTTTTAATTTTTTTTAATTTAATTAAGTGTGTGTTGTATTTTTAAGTTGTTTAAATTTTAATTAAGTGTGTGTTGTATTTTTAAGTTGTTTAAATTTTAATTAAGTGTGTGTTGTATTTTGAAGTTGTTTAAATTTTAATTAAGTATGAGTTGTATTGTTTAATTTATAATTTATATTTTTATAATTTTAATATTATCAAAAAATTATTAAAATTTATTTTAAAATTTTATATCTTTTTATTACTTAAAAAAAATTAAATAAATTAATGACATAAATAAATAAATAAAAATTAATAAAAATTAATATTTATAAATTAATAATAATTAATAAATACATAACAAATTATATTTATTATATTAATTAAAAAAATTTATAATATTTAATTAATAATAATTAAAAAAATCATTTAACAGTATCCTTTTCCTTTCTTCCTTTCTCTGTTCCTTTCTTCGTTTCCTTTCCTTTCTTTCTCTGTGTCTTTTCCTTTCTTCATCATTTTCCATCTTCATTTTTCTTTATTTTCTTTCTTCTTTTAACATAGCGCAGCTACAGTGCTGCGTTATGTTTGGCGCAGCACTGTAGCATCCATTCAATTTGACGCAGCAAATAGCGAACGATTGGAGTTGATTTTTTAACGAAAATTGCTCTATAATGGTGATTTGAAGCTGCCGTTGGAGATGCTCTAAGGGCATTGATAAAATATTAATAATTTTGGTGTGTATTTATTATTGAAGAAGGAGGTGATTAAGAAATTTGTAATTATGCCATCATTTTAATTTGTCATCTTCTATATAAAAAATTATTATTATTTTTATTAGTTTTAAAAGTTCTATTGCTATTTTTTCATTTACTCGCATGCTTATCTACTTTAATTTTTTTTTATTTGGTGAATTGTCATTATTTTTTTGTCTGGAATTTCATTCCATCCCCATTCTATTCTTCATTTTGGAATCCTATATTAGGAGAGGACTCATTTTAATTATTTATTTAAATTTTAAAAATATATACAACTCATTTTGATTTCAGATTAATTCATTAAATTTGCGTAATGTTTTAATATGTTGCAAAATAAATAGTCGAAAAATAATAACATTCAATATCTAAATTTGAATAATTAAAATTTTAAAATATTTAACATAATCATAGAATAAAATTTCCAAAAATTTTCTCATATACCCATTTAAAATTATAACTGAAATTAATTTTTTAAACTAATCATAGGATAACGTGATTTAGTACTTAATTACGAATTGAAGAATCTACAAAATGACAAAAAAATTCATCAAATTTTTTTTCTTCTCCATTTTTTTTTGCAATTTCTTTTTTAATTTTCATGAAAACCAAACAGAGTAATAGTCTTTAAAATTTCAGGAATTCTAAAAAAAAATATTCCTTCATAGAGATGATGGGGAATGAATATTGTTGCTTTTGTGTGATCCTGTAAGAATGTGTCATTTTCTTCTTAAATTGTATTTTCAAAATTTATAGTATTAAGATGAATCTCAGCAACAAAAGTCTAAGATAAATAATTATTTTTTGATATATTAAGTAAAACAAATTCAAACTTTGTGAGGTTTGACATCATGTAAATTATTATATAATAAAATTATAATTAGTCACCAAAATATTATTTATAATATATCATGCAAAATAATAATAAATTGCATTAAATTAAATAAAAGACAAATTATATATAAATATATTATCAATATTGCATAATTTATGAATTTTTAAAAATAGAAATAAATATAATTAATATTAATAATTTAAAACATATTAAGAAAAGTAAATAAAGGCATAAATTTTTAAAAATAGAAATAAATATAATTAATATTAATAATTTAAAACATATTAAGAAAAGTAAATAAAGATTATGAATAAATTAATGCATATATAGATGTAAGAACTAATATAAGATGATAAAAATATAAAATTATGTGTGCAAGTATATATGTTATTTAATTAAATGAAAACATAATTATTTTGTTAATATGCAACATTTATATTTTTATTATTATAAAATTATAACAATATAAAATTTATATATAATGAGTATATAATTTTAATTTTTTTAATTATATGATCCTTATATCTTTTTATTATTATATGTATATAAAGAAACTAAAATGATAATATAGTTAAAATTATAATTTATTATAGTCAATAGTTTTTATCTATTTATTATTATTATTATTATTTTCATCATCATCGTTATACTTATTCAAAAATCTTATAAAGATGATTAATATATTATGAAAAGAATTATATACATAAATCCTATAAACTATAAAATAAACTATACATATCAACAAAATTTAAAAATAATAATTTATGTACAGAAATTATAATCATAGATTTTTTTTTAATTTTACCAATTGCAAAAATATATTTATATAGTATTATATCAATACTTAAAATTTTAGTCCATTATTAATTTAAATATAATAAGTGAATAAATATATTTAAAGTAAACATAAATAATATATGAATATTACCTTTGATGAAATAAAATTGGAGCTAAATTAAGATAAATGAAGTAGAACAATCGTGCTGATAACGTATTATGTGATTAATAATAAAATTATAGATAATTAAAAGAAATAAAGAACAAAAGCTAATTATTTTAAGAAGCAATTTAGAGAGAAAAATTCATAGGTTTATCACTTATTTTTTTTCATATATTTAAGCCTTACAAATCACCTCTATTTATAGAGTTAAAAATTAAATAAAATATTAAATAGTAATTATTAAGATAATAAAATAATTAAAGTAATAAAATAATTAGGACACAATATAATATGACTAAAAAAATATAATAATTAAAGTGATAAAAAATAATATTTACATATTAATATCTTTAATTATTCATAATAAAAACTTTATATATATATATTATAGGAATTTAACATGGGAGGAAGGGGGTTAACCGACCCCATAATAACTTTACCATTAATTATGAATATATTATGGGCATGTCATATATATATATATATATTATTTTTAGCTTATATATATTATATAATTTTTATATTTTTTTTAATTATGATATATATATTATAAATATATGTCTTTTAACCTTTATATATTGATTAATTGTAGTGTATATATTGTGGATATAGTGCAAACATATTATATATGTTACATATATGTTACTATTTATTTTATGTATATTGTGTATATATTGCGTATATATTATATATATTTATTTTATATAATTTTTTATGTGTACAGTGAAAATATAATAATAAAAAATTATTTATTAATAAATAATAGGAATACAAATAAAACATGAAAAAACAAAAACTACAAAGAAAAAACAAAAATTACAAAAACAGAAAAGCAACACAAGAAAATATATATATAAAAAAAAAGCCACGCTGTATTATTGGAAAAAAATTATTACCACCGCAAATTTGAAAACGTGAATTATAAACAGGATATTTAATGTAAATTTCAGCAAAAAAAAAAAAAACCCTAGAAAAATATAATTTTTAAAATACCTTTTTTTATTTCAAAAATATTTTTATAACTTTTAATTTCAAAAATATTCTTTTTAGAGATACATTTGATATACATTTAATATACTAAAAGTATACTCTATTTTTAAAATTATATATTAAGCATATATTTAATATATTAAAAAATAGAATATCTTTTAAAAAAAAGTTAAAAAGCTTATTATACAAATATAATTTCTTCAATCTTAAATTCCAATTACAATTGTTGGCTCTTTTGTTTGAAAGATTCTAACATAACTTAGCCAAAAATCATTAATTGATAAGTTAAAAAATTAATTAATGATAGATTTAAAAATTGATTTTGATTGAGAAATGAATTTATTGTTTCTTTGTTAATTAACCCTCGATCTTATTATTTTATTTTTTTAAAGGAACTTTTTTTTTAATTTAATTTCAATAGAAATTCGACACATTTGATAGTTTTAGAAACATTATAAATAATTCTGTTTTGAAACAAGGTGACGTGTTTTCAAATACTTCATTTGTTCTAAGTTTATAAATATATTTTTCTTTTTATTTATCTGAAATTATAAATCATTTATTATTTTAATAAATTAACTAGTACATTAAATTTTTATTTAGTTTTATTTATTAAAATATTTAATAAATATTATATCATATTAAAGTAAGAGGTATTATAGAATATATATATAAATTTATATTTTTAATAAAAATTATTATTATTATTTAGTTTTCATAAAATAAAAATTGTATATATTAGTTTGTACAACGAGACTATTTTATAAAAAAGATGCAAGCATTTTTTTTACTAAAACACATAGACACCTAGTTATGAACGGAATTTAGGTTTAAAAAATGCTGCATTTTTAAAGATCATATCAATTTATTTATAAATTTCTTCACTAATTAAGATTTGAAAATTAATATTTGAAGTCCAACAATCACTTTATCCGTATTAGTGAGCCCAAATCTAGTTATCCGACCCGACAAAATTGTTCCTGACTCTGACTGTCCGGCTGCTTACAAAATTCAAACTCAAATAAGCAGAGGATTGAGAATGAGAGAGGGGGAGAAAAATGGCGAGAAACGAAGGGAAATCGAGATCGGTGAGGCAAGCACTTAGAGATGTATCAAATAACAACATCAATCACATTAACAGCAGCACCGGTGGTGGTGGAAGATTCTCCAAATCTGTGAATGTCAATAAGAAATCGTTCTCAGAGAAGCTAATCGAAAACAAACAAAAGAAAGAAGCCGATGGAGGAGAAGAAGATTATCTTGATCGCCTCTTGCTTGTTCAGTCAGATTTCTCCTCTCTCACTGGCCAGGTAATCCCCTACTACGCACAAATCGAAACTCTGCTTTCTCTAGGTTCAAAAACATTACCTCTTTCTCTAATTTTACTTGCTTCATCTCTCTAATAATCTATGTGTTGTTTGAATTTCTGAATTGCTTCATGATTTGACTGATGTAGATCGTTTTATATGTAAGTTGAATTTGCGGATGCAGAACTTGAGTGCTTTTGTTTCAAGCAATGTTAACTACTAAGTTTTGGTTTGAAACTTTAAATTATACCAATTCTTAACTATGAGAACTTTAGTGAGAACAAAACTGGATCAAGGTCTGAAAATATAATGTTGAGTTGTCTTGTTTACCAGCATTGTTGTTCGTGTGGTCTGCAAAACCTTTTTTTTCCTCTAGCACCATTTTCCTTATTTTTGTTAGCATATCAGGGCAATCTAGGTACGGACACATGTTGAACACTCAGATTAATTATTAATATAGATGAAGTGATCTCTGCGAGTTTCTTTGGAAGCGTTACCAATGTTAATTATGATTCCGTTCCGTGACATGGCTTTAAGGAATAAATTCTATGCACATTGTACTGAACTAAAGAAGTGGAATTTTGTTGAGATTTCATTGGCAAACTCTAGGCACCAGTTTTGTCTGTCTCTACGAATTGATTAAATTGGTTGTTTGGTTTTTTATCTCAGAAAAAGCAAGAGTTTTGTGTGATAGAAAATGTTTCTTTGGTATAAAATAAATACAGCTGTGTCATGCGTTATCACTTTGACAGATTGATGAACTTGTTGCACAAGCATTTAAAGTCAAGGTCACAAGCAAACTGGGAAGAAGAGAAATTGAATCCTTCTCTCATGTCTTGTCGGACATGCTTTCATCTTTGAAGGTTAGTTTTCTAGCATATACAGCTTTCACATGTAGCTTGCATAAACTCTATTGTATATATCATATGGAGCATCATGTACAATGATTGCAGCCATGGGTTCCCAGATTACAAAAGGCCCTGTCAAGTCCTGCTGAGAGTGAGAATCAGCTGGGGAGGTGTTTGGCAGATGAAACTGTTTCTGCCTTAAATGAAGATCAGAACTTTGAGGTTGAAAGTCCAGAACAAACCAGGATGAACTCACTGATCTCTCCTTCTCCACTTGTGTCCTGGCGAGCTGACTGTAATATTGAGAGAGGTAAACAACTCTTTCTGCTCACCCCTCTTCCAATATCAAAAACATTGTCATCCAAAGGTCAGGACTTGGCTAAATCAGTATTTGAAAGGATTACATCAAATCCTGCTGTTGAGGTATCATCATTTCTACCAGTTTCTGAAGATGTGAATGATGATTTGCTTGAAGGTATAGTTATTAAGCCAGCCCCAAATAAACCTTCTAATTCAGGGATGACCGAAGCAAATAGCACTCCTGATTCTGAGTGTGTTTCACCGCCAATCATTTCCAAAACAGATCAGTCTATTCTTGTTATGACTCCATGTTTAAAGATGTCCCCTCCAAAATCTTGTATATTGCTTGAACCCATTTCTGAGTCTTCTAACAAAAACAAAACCAAGGTTAGGAAGTCCACCCCGTTTCCTGTTGGAATGCGTTCAGACTTTTCTGAATCCTCTTCTGACAGTGAAGGTTCTGAGGCTCTGGCTTTCAAGTATCTAGAGCTCTTGGGAATACAGCCAGGCTATAAATCTAGGGCGGGAAAGAAAGAGTTCAAGGCATCCCCTAAATGGTTCTTTTCACCTCCTAAAACATGTGTTCTATTAGAGCCACCAGATGAGAAATCGCCAGACACTGTCGTTGCTGCTGATAACCACTTGCCCATAAGTGCTCCTGTGTTGAATCAGCAAACAAATTTGGATTTATCAAAAGAATACAATGATCAAAGTGGTTGTCTTGAGATCGAGAAATCTTCTAACCAAGGTATTTAGGATCTTCATTTGTATAATCTTTCACTATGCAAATCATATGTAAACATAATTCTAATACAGTTTATTTTCACAACAGAACCTATAAGTGGCAACTTGACACTAGTAGAAAGCACCCCTCTGTGGAAGGAACCGGAAAGCACAATGAGGAGAGGGAAGTGTCCAGGTGAGAATACTCTGAAGAAGGAACTATGGACAAAGTTTGAAGCAGCATCAACTTATGGACTTCGTTTGAATGTCAGTACATTGCAAAGGACGGCACAGAAAGGATTTCTTGACATGCTTGATGAAGTTTCTCGAGAAGGGGAAGGTCCACTGGCTGATAATCTGAGATGACAATCATTCTTGTTAATGTTTGAAGATTTTGGTTTTGAAAATCCTTTTCTACTTTCACTCTATCTCTTTCTTATCTACCTACTTTCCTTTCCTTTTCTTATTTTGTAGGTTGTCCAATGAATAAAAAAATAAAAAATAAAAAATAATTACGCCTTGTCTCCAGATATAGTGTCTAATTATAATTTTTTCCCCTGGTAAAGTTTATGAATCTATCTAGACTTCAACACTACACCACTTGAGAAAGAAAACCAAAATTTTAATAAAATTTTTTGCACTTATCACTGAACTTTTAAATAGGCATTTAATTTCAATTGGTTACCTAAAATTATGAACCTTTACTTAGTTTTATATTATTAAACTTTACTGAGTTTTATATTATTAAACTTTTCTTAGTTTTATATTATTAAACTCACTGTCTTATAATTATGACTTCAATTGAAGGATTTCCAACTTCATAATTTTGTTAATAATTTTAATAGTATTGAATAAAAAAGTTGATTGCTAAAACCGCTGTTGTAATATGTTGATATTTAGCCTATTATTATTAATATTATTATTACACAAACTGGCAAAAGTTATATATCGTCAATAGTTATAAAACAAAACAACATTTTATATGTTATTTTTTAAAAAAAAATAGGGAGACATTTAACAAATTTTATAATCTCTTGCATAGCTCTGCTTGTACTACTTACTAAAATCTTTATAAAACGAGAGAAAAAAAAATTGAATGCTTAAAGTATATTTTGCGTAAATACTTCAGTTTTGAGCTATTAAATTAATTATCTGACATTTTTTTTAGCAAGAATATTGTGTTAAAATAAAATAACTAAAGACTTAGAGGCTACCAAACAAAAAAGAATACAATAAAATTTGGGAATTCAAACAAATAACTAAAATAATTGAGGTTTGATATAAATAAAATTATATACCCGCTTGTCTTTACGCTATCTTGCTCCGTCCAGTACTTAAACTGTTAAACCCCCACTTGCCGGTATCTTGGAACTCCCAAAACCCTAAAGTCTTCTTCACAAAGAATGCAAAGCCGAGTCAGCTGATTCAACATATAGAATCGTTTGTTGACTCGTCCCGTTCCACTACACAGCAGGTTCAAGGCTCACCCTCCTCTTATTGGCACTAATTCCTAATTTTTTTAATTTCAATTAGCTCTAATTTTTGAATTTCAATAAGGTTTATGAGTTCCTCAGAAAATTGCATTTGAGCCCAAATGCTTCGGTTATTTATTGCTCACTAGTTGATACTGAATAGATTCTGTTGAATTGAGAATTCAATGTTGCTACGTTGTCTAATTTGCTTCTCAAAAAATTGTAAAAACTTGAGCTAATTTACTTCTAAAAAAATTGTAAAAACTTAAACTTTTTTAATTTTTTAATTTATTTATTGTGCACATGCTTGTTTAGTACTGTATTTTGCTGATTTTAAGACTTAGTGTATGCTTAATTCATGTGTTGTCTACAGGCTGCAAGTTTGGATGCAATTGTTTCCCTCTTGAAGGATGACGCATTAACTATAGGGTCATTGGTATGCTTAACTACTTATTATCAATCTTTGTGCTTTAACTGTACTGATACCTGTATTATATACTTCTACTCTTTTTGAGAACCTAGGTTAAGGAGATGGAGATATATTTGACTACTACGGATGACATATTACGTGCAAGAGGTACCTTTTCTTATTTTTATGCAGATAACTTAGATGTTGACTGATATTGTAAATTCAGATGAAAGTTTATTGATGAAGGTTTGTGAGCTAGCAATTCTATCTGATAAGTGGTTCTCACTTAAAATACTGTAGTAAAGTTGCGTGTCTAGTCTACTTTAAGATATGTTGCACTTGTAAAATCATTTTGGATTATGGGTAGCTGCAGGTGTAAAGGGGAGAGTGCAGTGGAATCAGAAAACGAAAATTTATTCTGCGTTTTTATAACCTCTTGCAATGGTTTCCTTCTTAGGTATCCTTCTTCTTGGAGAAGCTCTTGTGCGTCTTACATCTATGAAACTAGATAATTCGACTGTACACAGCTTGATAACTTTCTTCACAGAGCGATTGGTGAGTTTGACTTTATTATCCAGAAAAATAATTTTCACAGGAGTGCCTGTACTATGGAATGTTCTACATTTATCATATTTCACCTCTGTTACTATATGTTCTTTTTGCTCGTGTATTTCATGATAATAGTGGATATCATATACTTTTGTAATTTTTATCAATAGCCGTTGTTTAACTTATTTCATTGTGTTTAAATTTTTCTTCCCGCTGAGTTTTGATGTTTTGTCTGAAGCCTTTCTTTGAGCATCTTGGTGGTATGAACTAATTATTATAATTATTTTTTTTTTATTTTTAAGGAGGCTTGAAAAATATATGCTACTTGGAGGCTTCATGTCTTCATGGCACAATACAAAATCCGAATTGTTGTTTGTTTGATTGTCAGAAATGGGGGATAATAGATTTTGTAATTGTAAGGAGGGGATGACTGTGTATTACCTTCCTGTAAAAAACTTATTTATTTGAGCTTCAGATAATATTGTTCTATTATTTTCTTGCATGGTGTTCGGTTAGTCGAAGCAAGGAGGGTATTTTTCTGGGTGGTGGCTAGGATTATCTGAATCAGTGGGTTTATATCTGGAATCTGGATGGTTGTCTGCTCTGTGCCTTTTGGAAGAATATAATACTGAAGTTGTGAGACTCCTTTATTCAATTTAATGTATATCTAAATGAGGCTGACTTGAGGAAGCCTAGAGGAGCATGCCTTTCTCAGCTTAGTTGATACTGTATGTCTAGTTCCACTGATATTAATTAGCGTATGGGGAGTTCATTCATAAATGAATTGCAAAATGAATCAATGGACTGAGTGCTAACTATCATTTTTCACTGAATTAATTAATCAACCTTGTCTTTGAACCTATATTTTGGAATAGGAAATTTTGAAAAAAAAAATTGTCTTATATTTATTTTTTATTTTTATCATCATGAGAATCAATTCTACTACTTTTTGTCTAGGAGTTCCCATTGGGCCTGTACTCAATGCAGCTTTTCCTCAGGGAGTATGCGTTATATTTACATTACTTTGGTAGTTAAGAGTTAAGATACCATCAGTCAAGAGTTAAATGTGACTTGTGAAGTAAAACAATATTAGGAAATAATGAGCTCAGGCTGTAGCTATGAGTGCTTTTGATGGTCTAATGAGAGGAATGGAAGTACAAGAACTCCTCTAGATATTCCAGTTTGTGGGGTGAGATAGAGTCCTGAGAGTTTCAAGTTTGAACCTTAGGATCCTGATTACTGAATAACAAGGAAACTTTTGTTTGCATTATTAAAGGTCTTAATCTGGTAATTTTAAAACTGGTATGGGCTTTTTGGAGGTAAACCAATCATATAAGTGTTTCGAGGGTGAAAACCTTCTGTCTATGCCCATCTAGTAAGATTTGGCTATGTTGAAATAACTGTACTTATCTCAGTCACGGCCTTGAGGAGTTCTGAATCTTATGAATCTTTTTATCTGGAAGATAAATCTCTGTTTCTCATATCGGGGGTGTTGAGAAAGAAATATTCTTTACTCTAGGATCATTAGAAATTGCAATTCCAGGGATGGGTTAGCACACTTCTAGACATAGGATTTTGAAAGCATGGCAATCGACAGGTCCTGAGCAGGTTACTTGCCAGATTTGTCTTTTGTTTCAACCTTGGTATCTTCTGCTCTAGTTATTATTATTGTATAGTGATCCCTTGATTTTCATTTGATCTGCAAAGCCCTGGTCATTTAGGAAATAATTTCATTCTTTAGAATTTATCTCAACATGCTGCATGCTGATTAATATGGTTTTATGTACTGAAGCCTTTTTTTAATGTTTTCTTGATATATTGATTACCTTATCTTAACTTAATTACGTCAAAATTATATACATGATATTATACTTAATCAGGCAGATTGGAGAGCTTTACATGGTGCACTTGTTGGTTGCTTGGCACTTATTAGGAGGAAAAATAGTGGCATGGTCACTGGCACTGATGCCAAAGCCGTTGCTGAGTCTTATTTACAGAATTTGCAGGTGCAGTCTTTGGCACAGCATGACAGGAAGGTAGTTGCATTTATATCTGCAATGTTGGTGCCAACTCATGTCAATATTTGGGGAGATTTCTTTCACGGACAACTTTAAATCAATTACTTTTAAGCCAATTTCCTGTTGAGATTTTTGCTGTTGGACTTTACCTTTAAATCATCTTGCAGCTTTGCTTTGAACTTCTGGAGTGCCTGCTAGAACATTATCCTGTTGATGTTGCTTCGATGGTAGAACTTTCACTTTCTTTCAACTCATACTTTCAAGTGATTGGCTCTGTCAATTCGCATGTGGTTGTACACATTATGGAAGTAGAAGTTATTTGTATATAAGATAAAATGACTTGTCCTGAACCATGTCATCTATCATTGAAATGTTTTGAGGTTTGGAGAATATCATTGAAAATTCTGAAGGATTGAAAGATATGGTTCTTTAGGTTTAAATTTTATCTTTGCAGCAAAACGTTTGCATGATATACAAAATATGCATCAAACTCGTTTTTATGTTTGAAGAATTGATGCTTACACCTATGCAAACAGATATTAGTTCCAAATTACTATGATGATCCCTTTCTCCACATTCACACTGTAAATGCAACCAGAATTGCATTTTTAAAATATATAGTAGAATGACATTTAAATAGGGTTGACTTGGAAATTGAAATAAAGAACTTTGTGATTCTAAAAGTGGCCCAGTCTTTAGTCAGTTTTCAACAGTATCTTTTAGATGTCTGTACAATGTTCAGAATTGTATTGAAGCTGGTTTTATTCTACTAATGGATTTAACCCGCTGCAATGTTTGCTCTATGTGCATGTGAATTTTGGCCCTTTCTTTTCTCTTTCAATCTCAATTTCTCGTTTTTTAGTTGATGCTTTCATCATGTTCCATTCATCTTGTATTCTCATGTTGATTACATTATTGATTGTGGCTTAGGGAGAGGACCTTATTTATGGAGTCTGTGAAGCTATTGATGGTGAAAAGGATCCTCAATGCCTAATGCTAACATTTCACGTTGTGGAGCTGCTGGTGCAACTATTTAGTGATCCTTCGGGTCCAATTTCAAGTTTTGCTGGTGATCTTTTTGGCATTTTGGGTTGTTACTTTCCTATTCATTTTACCCATGTAAGTTCAGTGAACTCTCTCCCTGTCAGTTCTCTGATTGTATTTTGTGCACTCGCCTAAGTTTCTCTTTATCACTTTCCACATGTATTTTATCATAATCGAATTGTTTTTTACCTTGTTTCAAGTAGAATTTTTTTTAGCCTTCCCATCTATATGATAAGTAATGCATGTCTTGAACCTTGTGTTTTTGCTTGGATGTTCAGGCTGTGTCATATTATATATTTAATTTTTTTTACCGTATTGAGTTGAGTGTCAGTTTGAAACCTTTTTTTTTCAATAATTTACTTAGTTATCTTTAGTTGCATTCTTAATCAGAAGGTTTATAGGGGGGCACTATACATAAATGCATATTTGTATCTGGTATGATGAAAGTTATGGTATTTGTTTTTGTATTGTCATAATCGGTTTTTGGTGCTGAATGAAAATGTTTGCAATAGTTGTTGGCCATTATTGCTTAGTTCATTATTCAGCATCATGTTGTTTGCTAGAACTTCAAGAAATGTTCTTTTTTATCATTATAGTTATACTAAAACATAGGCAATCTTATCTTTTCAGTAATGATCTATTGTTCTAGATCAATAATAATGCTAATGTGCAGTTAATCCTGTCTTTTCCGTAATAATCTGTTATTCTTCTTCTTCTTCCCTTTTAGGCTTCAAGTAGGTGCAAAATTCAAATATTAAATTTCTGAGGGGGATTTTTACATCAGTACATAAGGAGATCAGTGGTTTCAACCATGAATCTTTATCTTCAAACATTAGGATAAAACTCTAATCTTCATTCTTTTACTTTCTGCAAATCCTAATATCCTATTTACCATATGTCCTTGCAAAATCCTTTTGTTTTCCTTTAGGATACTTAGCTGCGAAAAGTCTTTCTGATGTCATACTAGGCATGAAGAATTGAACCCAAATTCGAAGGAATTTTTAAAAATTTCTTTCAAGGGAAAAGGGCAGGAGAGCTCTGGTTGGACAGGTTAGGGCTACCTCTGCTTTATGTTGCTCTGCCAAATGACTTGAAAAATAAAAGTTATTCTTTTAATATGGTTAGATTGAACGTTATAAAGAAGAGTTCATTCAAACTGACAAGGCTTGGACTCCAGTTTTAAGGTCAAAATTTAGCAACTTATCAATTAGTATCATGTCATGATAGCTTTTGGAATGTTACCTGTTTGAAACACTTGTTTGATTGTTTGGTTTTTCAACATTGACTTATGCTTCAGTTACTGTTATTATGAAAATTAAGTTACTTGATGGAAGTTTGCATGATACTCAAAATTGAAGCATCAATTTGAGGTGTACTTTGGAAACTGGAATTTATCACTGGAAATTTGTGAAAAGAATATGCAATTTTGGGTCTATCAATTGTGAAAATTTTAGCATGATTAGAGGGGAAAGGAAGTAAAGTAGTTTGTTGCCTTTTGACTATGGCATTGTGATGGACTTACGAGGTAAAAACCAAAGGGGTGAGCAATTCCCTGATTAAGATTCTATGGTTTTCCAGATTTAGAGTATTAAAATAGTTGATCCATCCTTATTTCAGAGTGTCCCTGTTGATCCAAATATGATTTCACGTGGCTTTATGGTTAGGATTTCACAGAAAGGATTTGGAGTCAGAGAATAATTCTTAAATCCGGCAACAGCAGTGGCAGAAAAAGTGAAAATTTAGTGGTACTTTTAGGGTTTTAGCCATGCTCCTTTCTATGTTATTTTGAGGCCCGTTTGATATTTTCATCTACAGAAAGCTGCTTGATTCTTTTGGCAGATGCTGAAAATAAACTCCAACATATAATGGTTTTTGGGATTGTATTGCAAAGGCCAATTTGATTGGCATATATCACCTTATTTCTTGAATCAATTATGATCTTCAATATGGAATATAAAAAAAAATGGGCATCCCGGTGCACAAATACTCCCACAATGCGCAGGGTCCGAGGAAGGTCACATGGCTTTCCCTTGCAATTAATTGCAATAGGCCATTTTCATGACTCGAACCCGTGATCTCAGGTCACATGGCGACAATGCTTACCATTGCGCCAAGATTTTCCTTCCTAGAATATGATAAAAAAAGAATGAAAGTAAAAATTATGGCAACTTGGATATGTTTATTCTTTGCAGCCATTGATAACCTATTGGCATTGGTTTAAGAATGCCTTTATTGCGTATGCCCCTTCTAGTTGCTGTGGACTAAATTTGATCATTTGCCTTTTGGACTAATTGTGTTATTGCCTTGTAGTATGATTACTTGTTCTTTTCTGTTGCAATATGGTCTTGTGTCATGATTTATCATATACATTGTTTTCTTTCTCTGATGTTCCAGCCAAAAGCTGAGGATATTGAGGTGAAAAGAGATGATCTCTCAAGGGCATTGATGGTTTGTATTGTAGTTCTTTGTCAAAATTTTTGCTACCTTATTACAGATTTATGCTTTAACTTGTTATGTACCTATTTTCTTATGTAGAGCTTCTTTGGTTATTTCTGGCAAATGTTTAGTATCATGTAAAGTGCAGGATTGCTGGAAACACAAATAGTTTCTGCTTGTAATTTTCCTCTGCTATATTGTTCTAGAGTTAGACGTTATATATTTTTGATTTACAGGCTGAGCTTATTAGAGATTTTCCATTAATTGTTTACCTATCTCTTTTGTATTTCATCATACATATTGGTGCAAGGATAGATAGGAATAAATACAATCTGTGGTTTCTTCTTATTTCTTCTATAAATCACACCTTGTTCAATTTTTGAGGCTTGGTGGAATAAGCATAAAGGGTTCCTGTATGATGATGTAAATTGTCAATCAAAGTTGTGGTCATATAAAGATACTTGGGAAGAGTATGTTGACATATAAAGTGTTCTCTTCCCTCCTGTTATTGGTTCAAGTGTCCTTCTAAAACAGTTTTGTTATTTTGATTTTGCTAAATTTTGAACCAAGCTGAAGCAAATAATGTTCACTGTTGAAACGATATATTATTGATGAAACGAAAAACATAAAGTAATAAGACCCTCTTGGCATGGCTAAGCAAATAAATAAGTTTTGTGGTATGGACAGCTTAAATAATGGTGAGATATGGTTTCATAGAAAAGCAAATGATGCTCTTGAAAGTATTTGAGGATTTGGAATCCTTGATTCATTTGTATTGATGTGCAAGACCCTTTAAATAGGGAGAATACAAACAGAATATGGAAAGGAAATACAGAGAATAATTACAGGAAATTAATTGTAATCTGTTCCTAAATCAGAGGAATGATCTGTGGAGATATCATCGGCTAAGACTCCCCCGCAGTTTGAGCGGGCGGAGGACAGACGCTCAAGCTGGATCGAAATGACTTGAACAACTGTCGAGATAGGCCTTTGGTAAAGATGTCAGCATATTGGAAAACAGATGGGACATGTGAGACCCGAATGTGGCCTATTCGAACTTTCTCCCTTACAAAGTGTATGTCGATCTCAATGTGTTTTGTGCGTTGATGCTGGACAGGATTGTCAGACATATACACTGCGGAAACATTGTCACAGTATACGACGGAGGCCTGCTGAAGTGGGAGGTGTAATTCCAGAAGTAAATTGCAAAGCCAGGTGGTCTCGGCAACAGCATTGGCTACTCTTCTATATTATGCCTCTGCACTAGACCGTGAGATAGTAGGCTGCCGTTTTGAAGACCATGAAATCAAATTATCACCAAGGAAAACACAGTAGCCACTAGTTGATCTTCTGGAGTCTTGGCATCCACCCCAATCTGCGTCAGAGTATGCTACCAAGGTATGTGTATTTGTCTTGCCAATTCTAATACCGTAGTCAACTGTGCCTTGTAAATATCGGATTATTCTTTTGAGAAAGGCATAGTGTGGATCCCGCGGTTCATGCATGAAGAGGCATATTTGTTGAACAGCATATGATATATCTGGGCGTGTGAATGTGAGATACTGTAATGCTCCAGCAAGACTGCGGTATAATGTTGGATCATGGAATAGAGGTCCATCAGAAGCACTCAGTTTTGATGATAGATCGACTGGGGTGGCACACGGTTTGCAAGAGGACATTGAAGCTCTGGAGATGATATCCTTTGTGTATTGAGACTAATCCAAAAATAACCCACCAGATGTCTGTGTCACTTTGATTCCCAGGAGATGATGCAACCGGCCCAAATCTGTCATTGCAAACTCTCGTGAGAGCATGCGGATAATATCCTGTAATAACTCATTAGAAGAGGCAGTGAGCACTATATCATCAACATACAGAAGTAAATAAGCAAGCTGATTTCCCTTTGAGAAAATAAATAGGGAATTGTCACACACACTGCTGCGAAACCCATGAGACAGCAGATGGGTTGCAAATATGGTGTACCATGCCCGTGGCGCCTGTTTGAGCCCATAAAGGGATTTTTTCAATCTGCACACAAATTGTGGGTATCTTCTATCTGTGAAACCCAGGGGTTGATGCATAAAAACTGTTTCATTTAAATGCCCATGTAAAAACGCGTTCTTGACATCCAACTGGTGTATTGGCCAAGAATGGGAAATTGCAATGGATAACACAGTCCGTATAGTAGCGAGTTTCACTACGGGACTAAAAGTATCGTCACAGTCAATGCCCACCGTTTGAGATTTGCCATTTACCACCAAACGTGCTTTGTACCTTTGAAGTGACCCATCCGATTTAAATTTGTGACGAAAAAGCCACATACACCGAATGACCGGTCGGTCAGGAGAACGAGGCACGAGTTCCCATGTATCATTTTCCTGCAAAGCACTAAACTCAACCTGCATAGCATTTAACCAATGAGGGTCAGAAAAAGCTTTGGCATAAGAGGTGGGTATTGGTGAAATTGAGGTGGTCATAAGGGCATGGCGAGCTTTGGAGCGGGTGGTCATTGGATGGGTATTCTGTGCGGGTGTTGATGCAGCGGTGGTCTGAGTGTTGGGATTTTGTGAGACAGGTGCAGTAGTGTGTTGGGGTGCCGTGGCATTGGCCATTGGGTTAAGGGGCTGTTGTTTATGGCGGCGGGTGTATATGATGGGGTAAGGAGAGATTGAGCGTTTTTGGGTTTGGGTGGTGTTTGGTGTTGGGTGAGGTTGTACAAACTGGAATCCTGGTGGTGGTTGTTCATCAAGAAATGTGTATGTTTTGGGAGGAGTTGGAATGGTGTATGGGAAAGTTTGTTCATCAAAGGTTACATGTCGTGATATGTGGACCTTCCCGGTTGTAGGATCAAAGCATCGGTATCCCCTAAAATCTGGAGGGTATCCAAGGAAGATGCATCTAACGGATCTTGGGTGTAATTTGTGGGGTTGGGTGGCGGTGGTATTGGGATAACAAGCACACCCGAACACACGTAAGTGATCGTATGTCGGGTGGCGGAGATATAAGGCAAAAGTGGGTGTGAAATAATTTAAACGTTTGGTTGGAAGGATGTTATGGAGATAGGCAGCAGTGTGAAGTGCTTCGACCCAAAACATAGGTGGTAATTGAGCATGGATGAGGAGTGAGCGGATGATGTCGTTGAGACGACGAATCATGCGTTCAGCCCGACCATTTTGGGAAGATGTTTGGGGGCATGAAAAACGGAATAACAGACCATGTTGGTGGGCAAAAGTTTTGAAGTTATGGTTGTCAAATTCTCCCCCCAAGTCACATTGTAAAGTTTTGATATTACGGTTGAATTGGGTGGCTATGAGTTTATGGAATTTAGTAAAGGTGGTGAAAGTTTCAGATTTGAACTTGAGAGGGTACACCCACACATAATTGGAAAAATTATCAATTAGCACCATGTAGTATTTATATCCAGATTTGCTTGGAATAGGGGAGGTCCACAAGTCACAGTGTATTATATCAAATGGTGAAAAAGTAAAGGTATTTGACTCATAAAAAGGTAATCGTTTGCTATTAGATAAATGACAAGAATTGCAAAAAAAAAATAAATGCTTGTTCTTATTACAAGGAAGACCAAACTGTTTGGTTAAAACATTTAAAACTTGTGTGCCAGGGTGACCGAGGCGATCGTGCCAAGGTAAATTTGGAGATGTGATTGAACAAGCTTGTGGTGGTAGGGTTGGTGGAGTGACAGGATATTATCCGCATGCTCTCACGAGAGTTTGCAATGACAGATTTGGGCCGGTTGCATCATTTCCTGGGAATCAAAGTGACACGGACATCTGGTGGGTTATTTTTGGATCAGTCTCAATACACAAAGGATATCATCTCCAGAGCTTCAATGTCCTCTTGCAAACCGTGTGCCACCCCAGTCGATCTATCATCAAAACTGAGTGCTTCTGATGGACCTCATCATTCAACATTGTCGTGCAGCCTGGCGAATGACCTCATCATTCAACATGGTTCGTGCAAGGTCCCAATCTGCGTTTTGTGAGTTAATAAGAGAAGCTATGGCGTCGAATTCTTGAGGAAGGCCACGAACCAGTTGTAAGACCAATCGAGATTCTGTAACTGGTTGGTCAACATCGTTCAGTTGGTCGGCGATGTTTTTCAATTTCTTGCAGTAATCATCAACGGAACTGCAGGCTGCAAGGGTGAGATTAACGAATTTTGTTTCAAGAGCTGCCGCTTTTGCTTTCTTGTTGCTAAGGAAGATTTTCTCAAGTTTCAGCCATGTTTTTCTAGCCGTAGCTTCAGTGTCGAGGATGCGGGTGAGCAGTTCATCAGATACGGTACTGTAAATCCATTGAGACACCAAGGCATCTATTTCTTTCCAGGCACTATATGATGGATCAGTAGAGGCTGGGGGTGGCGTGTCATCAATGTGATCAAGAACACGGTATGCAATAGAATGAAACTGGAATAATTTCACCCATGATGTGTATGTAATTGTGCTACCATCTAGGGTTCTTATTTTTGATTGGATGTTAGTCACAGAGTAGGCAGGGTGAATGGGGGTGGGTGTTTTAGGGTTGGAGGTTGAAGATGGGTCTTCTGTTTGTGTCATGGCTATTGGCGGCAGCATCTAAAAAATTAAAAAAAAATAGGTTGAAGATGGGTGCTCTGATACCATGAAAGTATTTGAGGATTTGGAATCCTTGATTCATTTGTATTGATGTGCAAGACCCTTTAAATAGGGAGAATACAAACAGAATATGGAAAGGAAATACAGAGAATAATTACAGGAAATTAATTGTAATCTGTTCCTAAATCAGAGGAATGATCTGTGGAGATATCATCGGCTAAGAGCTCTGAGTTATTGTGCTCATGCCATCTATTTTCATATGCACCCCTAATATCTGAAATTGTTAAAAAAAGTTCAAATAGATAAATTCCATGAAACAATTGGAGCCTTAATAATAAAAGATAGATAATGTGAAAAGGGCACAAGGCTTGTTTATTGAATGATGTTTTACATACTGCATTTGATGTTTTGAATGCTTGATTATGTAAGAACCAGCAGAATCCACCTTGGAATTGTGACATTCTATGTGTTGTTGTATCTGAATATGTGGCTTCTTCCTCTTTAACAGCTTGCATTTTCATGCACTCCACTATTTGAGCCATTTGCCATGCCATTGCTCCTAGAGAAACTTTCTTCCTCCCTGCCATCTGCAAAGGTCATTCTATTGACTTTTATCAAATTCTGGTTCACAGTAATATTAAAATGAGCATGACCTTTATGCTGGAGGAATGTGCCCTGTAAGTTGATGGGTGTTTTTATGGTTTCCCAGGTTGATTCTTTGAAGTATCTTAGCTATTGTACGCTGAAGTTTGGAGCGGACAGAATAGTAAAACATGCTGAAGCTATCTGGTCTTCACTGAAAGATGCAATATATAGTTCAGGAGAAGATCCCATGCCAACCCTCAATTCAGAATCACTTGGTGATTCTAATTTTAAGAAGAATGAAATAACAGAAGAAGCTTTAGGACTTCTAGAGAAGCTTATTATCCAAAATAATGATTTGTTCCTAAGAATGGTTATTGATGATGAAGAGATTAACATTATTTTCAACACCATCACTAGTTACAGGATTTACAATGAAATTTCCTTGCAAAGCAAGCAGAAACTGCACATGGTTGGTCGTATCCTTCATGTTTCAGCAAAAGCTGCTGTTTCTTCGTGCAATAAAATCTCTGGAAGTTTTTTCCCCCGCCTGATGGAAGCTTTGGGGTGTTCAGTTGAAACGACATCTGGATCTGGCCATTTGAATGAGAATCATGTAAAGTCCAAACAACCTAATTATGGATCATTTTATCTCTGCGTTCAAATTCTTGGAGCATGTAGAGATTTGGTCACAAGTTCTGAAAATCTCACATCTCAATGTGTATCTGCAAATGAGACATGCTGCAGTTTGCTTCAGAGCTTCTCTTCTTCTTTAACCAAGATCTTCATCTCCACCTTATCAAGATGTACTAATGGACCTGATCATAATGCTGATATGTATCTTGGAGGTAATTATTTTTAAATACAAAGAATTTTGGATGCTAAAGTTGTTACTGCCCCTTTACTTTGCAGTGCAATAGATGTATTTTCATGTGCCTGTGCATGCGCATGCACACACATGTTTGTGTATTTGCTCATCTAAATTTTCTGTGCACTTGTTGGTGTGGTAATAATCATTTGGCATGTTGATATATATATATATATATATATATATTTTGTACATGTGCACTTAATTATAGAGTTTTGGATTTTGATTTTTTTTTATCCCTTGATTAACTTGATTATTGATAACTCTTGAAGAAAGGTACAAGTGGCTGGGAATGTGTTTCACTCACTTTGGTTGGTCCCCAAATCTTCCTGCTTGGGACAATTGCTAACTTTTTTAAGGTTTTTAATGCTCTTTGCCTGTACCCATGGCTGAATTTCATTGCATTCAATGCAAATACTGAACTCTTTTTCTAGAGGTGAGAGCTTTCTTTCAGATCTCAAAAAATGAGGGCAAGGGATGGGAATTTATGGTCACTGAACAAGGGGAATATAATTCCTAAGTCCAGATGATGATTGATCTTTCTGGTCTCTAAATAGGTTGATCTTTGTGCTCCTTAATTGCTCGTGACATCCAAAAAGTCATAGTCATAGTAGTAAGTTGTCCATTTTAGGGTGTCTCTGAGCAGTATACGCATCTTCTGTTTTATTTATTTATTTATTTTTTTGTTCCAAAGTAATGGTTTGGCTGGTACCTACCAACTGATGCCCTGCTATTCTCAAAATGGAGAACATGCATTAGTATCTATGTGGGGCGCAATGATCCCCAGGTGATATCTAGCATTTGATTGGTTTTAGATAATGTAAATTTGGACATGCTACTGTTTTTAATTTGTGCTATTATGCTAATAGTGGATAAATAAGAAAAAAAAATCTGTTAAATATGCAAATTGATGCTCTTTAAGATTTTGCTTTTGACATTTCCCCTGTCTCTTTTATTAATTTTTCTTTCAACCATCAGCAACTTCTGTTGATTTTGATGAAAATCAAACATCAGAATTTGATGTATGGATTTTGTATTTGAATTTGTATGTTATATGCAGTGAAGGGCTTGCAGATATTGGCAACATTCCCTGGAGACCATTTGTTAATATCAAAGTGGACATTTGACAATATCTTGATGACATTCATATCAATTATCACTATGGATTTCAACAAGACATTGTTGTGGAAACAGGTTTTGAAGGCACTGGTATATATTGGCTCATTTGTTCAAGGGTGCGATCAGTCTGAGATGGCAATTAGATATATGGATATTATTGTTGACAAGATCATTATGTTGGCATTATCTGCTGATTTTACTGTGCCATGGCCACTGAAACTGACAGCCATATCTAGCATTGGCACCAGCGGGCCGAAATGCATGCTGAAAATTGTTCTAGGGCTGGAAGATGCTATACATGCCAATCTAGCTGAGTTTTATGTACGTATGGTCAATGATGTCTTTACTCTCTATTGTTAGTCTGGTTATGTAAACTATATCTTATAAGAGCTCTGGGAATGTTCGCATCGAAAGATGATAACAGTTCGACACTCTTATGTCCCGTCCATTTGTGTGCCTAATATTCTTCACACGTGTACTTAAAAATGTTGAAGATATTTGCACAGATTTATCATTATCAGTAGATTGTTTCAGCACATCACCAACTTGGCTGCTGGGGACATTTCATGGATTATTTTTCTGTTGGCTTTAGTTTTTTTCTACTTTCCAGACTAACCTAGTATCTACTTTCTTTGTTGTGTTTGTATAGGTTCAAGGAAATCAAAATTCGGCAAAGATCATACTTCAACTTTTGGAATGTTTTTCTAATGAGTTGCTCCCATGGTATCCAACTACCTTGAATGTTCCTATTTTATTATCTGCTTGCATATTCTAGTTTGAGCTACAATGTGTTCCAATGCTTTCTGCTTTGCCATGATATGCGTGTCGATCTCTGGTGCATATAGTCTATTAAATTCCAATTTCCACACCTATAACTGGCAAGTTCAAGCATTGTTACATGAGTATGTTGTCTCAATTTGTTTACTTTTTTTTTTTCCAATGATTTTGGTTGCTTGTGTGCATTAAAGGTACCTTTAAAATAAGAAGGTTGGAATAAGGCCTTCTGCATTCGTTAAACATGATCATACATCATTCTGCCTGTACTTTGTAATTCTTCTTTACTTTTTTTTGATAGAATTAGATATTTTATTATCATAAATATGGGGAAAAACATATTTATGGGACGTGAACTACCCAAAACACCCAAAGCCCATACAGTCCTAGCCTATATCATCCCAAAAATATGTAAAAAAACCCCAGGACATCTTACAATCAACGCAACAAAACAAAACAAGTGAGATCTACATGCCAAAGCTTCAAAACTCTATACCAAGACTTAGATTGCAGCAGATACATCAGACATCCTTATCAACAAAACACGCATTGAGGACCCAGAACAATCAGCAGAAAAAGGAGCAACATAGAACTAAGTCCAACAAGAAGCAGATGAGCCATAGCACATCATATCGACATATCAGCAAGTGATCTCAGAACAGCAAATGTACCCAGCCTTTATTATCTGAGGCAGGAACATGAACAAATGGACAAATACGTATATAAGCCAAGCTTCTAACTTGTTTTCTCTAGTTACTCCAGATTCAGCTAAAGAGTCAGCAACAGAATTTGATTCGCGAAGGATGTGAATGAAGGAGACTGATGTAAAGGAAGATAGAAGAGACTCGATGTTGCACCTGGCATCTCTCAACTTCCATGGAACATTATGAATAGTCTCTTTAGCCCAAGATACCACATTTTTTGAGTCGGATTCTATTACTATAGTTTTGTTTCTTATCTCTTGATTTGAAGAGGTTATTTTGAGCGCCGCTTGAATTGCCTTAAACTCAGCTTCATCAGAATCGATTACCCCGGCATAAGCAGAGAAGACAGCAATGAAATGGCTCAAAGAATCCCTTAGAACACCATCTATTTTAGCATGTCCAGGTTTACCAATAGCTGATCCGTCAACGTTCCATTTGAAAGTACCCAGCAATGGAGGCTGCCATGGTAAAGATATTCTAATTCTTTTTCCCTTTCTCAATTTTTGAAACAATCCGAGGATATCAAAAATTGTTCGGTAGTGTATGGGAAGGAGATATTTGCAGCAGATGTCCACCAAGCCAGCCTCACAAGAGTAATGTCAAGAAGCTTTTGGATACTCAAAGTGGAATTATTAAAGTCTATGTTGTTCCTTTCAAGCCAAATGGACTATATGGTAGAGAAAAACAGGGAAGACCATACATTTTTGGCAAAATTTCCCATCGCAAAAAAGGCCCACTGCTCAAAGAGTTGTGGTAGAGAGTTAGGAGGCCACCAATTTTGATTCCACCATCTCATCAGTTTGCACCATATGTTCCATGACACCGGGCACTTCAGTAGAAGATGATCCACATCTTCATTGTCTTTTCTGCATAATGGGCATATGTTGAGAGCCGAATCTAGTAGTCTAAGTCTGGTTAAATTACCTCTCACATTGATTCGACCATGTAAGGCTAGTTATGCTAATACCGCAACTTTGGGTGGGGCTTGCGAGCTCCAAACATTCATTCATGGATAATGGGGATGATCCAATAGGGGCATACTGAGTTGGGCTGAGAAAGATTTAACAGTATATACACCATACCCGTTATGTTGCCATAGTAATTTATCCTCAAAATTTATCTTAGGCTTCACTTGTTCAATGAGTTTGAGCAAGATCCTCAGGGAATTTGACTCCTAGTCGAAAAGATTTCTCCTCCATTCTAACTGCCAGGACCATGATCCTCCTGCCCATGATCTAGCCTCATAAACTGTCATGTCCTTGGAAGTAGATAGAATATAGAGCCTAGGAAAAGATACTTGTAAATAGGATTGCCCGATCCAATGATCCTTCCAGAATTTTATACGACATCCGTTGCCCAGCCAGAACATAGTGTCCTTACTGATGATAGATCTACACTGCACATTGCCCCAAGTTTCTTTTATGATGTCTCCCCATATAACTGATGTACCCCTGGAATCTTGTGGAAAAATGGTGGTAGGGTGGCCATATTTAACGAAGATCACTTTTTTTCATAAGGATTCCTTGTCACAGCCATTTGAATAACAAAGCTTTATTCTTAGCAAGAATTGAACCGATGCCTAACCCGCCCAGTTGTTTGGCTTTCGCAATCGTATCCCAATTGACATTGTGTATCTTCCTTTTGCTGTCTCATCCATTCCAAAAAAAGTTCCGCTGTATCTTTTCAATCTTCTTGGCAACTCCCTTGTAAATTTTAAATAATGACAAATAGTATAATGGAAGGTTGCATAGTACCGATTTTATTAATGTTAGTCTCCCAGCTAAAGAAAGGTAGCGAGCTTTCCAAGTTGCAAGCCTTTGCTTTAGTTTTTGAATAATAGGATCCCAAGTGTTTTTCCTTCTAGGATTAGCACCTAATGGGAGGCGCAAATATTGTATGGGCAGTGAAGCACATTTACGGTTAAGGGTCCCAGTGGCTTCCACACTCCATGACTGTTCAGTGTTTAATCCCACAAGCACACTTTTATGGAAGTTCACCTTAAGCCCTGATATAAGCTGAAAGCATCTTAAAATCCTCTTTAAATTGATAAGATAGCACAAATCAGCAGGGCAAAAGGCTGCAGTTTCATCAGCAAATTGAAGAAAAGAGATAGGTGTTGAGACTCCCTTTATCGATATGCCTTTTATGAGGCCTAAAGCATTAGCCTTACTGAGAATAACATTTAAGCCCCCTGCTGCCATGATAAATAGAAAAAGTGATAATGGGTTGCCCTGGCGGATATTTTTTTTGCATTTGAATCGATTTAGTTGCAGAGCCATTAATTAGAACTGCTGCCCTTGATCCTTTATGACAACCATTCATCCATTCAATCCATTGGTCCGCAAAACCCATATATGACATGACTTGAAATATGTAGCCCCATGATACAGAGTCAAATGCTTTTTCGAAATCTAGCTTAATGATTGTTCTCATCATTTTGTTCCTCCCACAACTGTCAATCACCTCGTTTGCAACCAAAATGTTGTCTAGAATGTTTCTTCCCTGTATGAAGGCAGATTGACTTCCTCCGATAATATCTGACATGACTCCTTTAAGCTGGAGCGCCAAAGTCTTAGCCAAGATTTTGTAGACACCATGCACTAGGCTAATGGGACGGTATTGCTTAAGGTTATCTGCGTTCTCCACTTTTGGTATCAGGACAATGAAAGATTCTTTGATTTCTTCTAGCAGCCTTTCGTATGTATGAAATTCTTGGGCCATCTTCATAATATCACTGCTGATCAGTGTCTAGAACTTTTGGTAGAAAATTAGGTTAAACCCATTTGGCCCTAGAGCCTTATTGCCATCACATGAGAATAAAGCCCTTTGAATCTCTTCTAAATCAAATGGTCTTTCTAAGTCTTAAGTCGCTCAATGTTCAAGTTTTGCAAACTACAGATTTTGCAATGTGGGTCGTGAAGTGATTTTTTCTTTGAATATATTGGAGAAGAAAGAAGTAATCTCGTTTCTAATTTCATGTACCCCTGTTAACATAGTATTCCCCACAGATAGAGCTTGGATGGAGTTCTTTCTCCTTCTTATAGAAGCAGTCATATGAAAGAATAGGGTGTTGCGATCTCCTTCTTTTAGCCGTTGTGATCTCGATAACTATCTCCAATATGATTCACTTTGTTTGTGTTTAGACCATAGCTTTGCCCATAGAATTCTCCTTTTCCTTCTTAAGGAGTCATCTTGACGTGAAGACTCCAAAGAGATGTCGATTTCATCAATGTGTTCTTCTAGAGCTGAAATGTCCCTGTCGATGTTGCTGAATTCATTATGATTTCATCTGCGTAATCTATTCTTAATGATCTCCAGTTTTTGAATTAAATTTGTATGGCAAGAGATGCATATTGTTCCACCAACCTCTAACCATATCCATGAACCCAGTTTGTAAAAACTAATAGTTTAATGAACGAAAAGGCTTGGGCCCCCATAACTGTTGCTCAGTCTCCACAAGTAGAGGGCAATGATCAGATGGGCCCTTCCTTAGCCCCCATAGTTTAATATTTGGCGCACGATCCAATCTTGGTTGACTAGAACACGATCAATCCTACTTGTACATTTGCTATTAGACCATGTGAACTTCCTGCCAAGTAGAGGAAGATCCTGTAATTCGCAAGTATCAAAGAAGCCTGCTAGATTTGTCGCCCCTGCTCTGGAGTAAGTGCCAGAGCTTCTATCCTCCCCACTTAAAACTTCATTGAAATTCCCGAGTACAATCCATGGATCATGAAAAGAGGATCTTAGTTCATTTATTTCATCCCATAATATGCTCCTGTCATTTTCATTTCCAGGCCCATAAATACAAATTATGGAACAGTTAAAAAAAGGTTTGTGCCAAAGTCCCTTTAGAGCTACCCAACTTGTACCTTTTTGGGAAGCTTGACAAGTAAAAGAGGCTTTATTCCAAGAGACTAGAATACCACCTGCTCCATTGTAAGTTTCAACTGACACCCATTCTGCTTCGATACTCCCCCAAATGCTCTTGATAACAAATGAGTCAATCACTGACATTTCGTTTCTACAATTCCCACAAAATCTAATTCCTTCTTTAGTACCCAGTTCCTAACTGCTTTTCTTTTTATCTTGGCACCAAGGGCTCTTGTATTCCAGGACAACATTCTCATTTGTAAGTTGCTTCCACCCTTTGATGTTCCTCTTCACTGACAATGTCTCTCAGCCCCTTACATGTTTTCTCTTTATCAATGTCCATGAATAAGCCCAGAGTATTTCCAATTTTCCAAGAGTTTTCTACCTCCTATTGCAGTTTGTCATTCTGCTCGAACTCTACTACCTTCGTCTCACTAGATGATACCTCGTTCTCTATCTCAATTAAATTAGGAAGATCCTTCATCTTTCCGTGATTAGTCTTCTTCGCAGTTTTAGGATTGGAGGTAAAGGTGGAGTTATGAAGAGGTGCCTTCGAAATGCATAGACCCATTCTGATTCCGTTCCTTTTCTGCCTTCTTTTGGAACAAGATTGGTCTCCTTTCATCCCATATTTGTCTTTGGTTTTGAGTTTTCTCCCGCCGCCATATTTAAGTTTTGCAATAGCCATATCAGAGTCAATCGAGTTATATTCTGCTTCGGAGTAGTCATCTTTGTTATCTTCCTCCTGGACTGCGGGTTTGGGTTGATTATTGGGTTTTGGGGATGCGGTGGATCTATCTGTTAAGGATTGGGCTACGGGTAGTGTTTGGGCTGATTTATCTGATGGGTTGTGTTCATTGAGGCTTGATATGTTGACTTCTGTGATAATCCCTAAAAGTCTATGTGGTGAAAGGTTTGTTGAGTTGGCGTTGAGTGGAGGTGCAGATTGTGGCGCACTACCTGCTGTCTGGGCATAGGATGGCTTCGTGGAAGCAAAATGGAGGCAATTTCTTGATAAAGGAGATGAATGGTTAAAAGGTTTGTGTTGAAGGCTATTTTGTGAGGTAAGTGGAGATTTATTTATATTAAATTCATGACAGCTGGATGATTAGGTTTGACGTATGGCGTGTCGCTATGAGCTTTGGCCGGAGATCGGACGGTGAATGTTTTGGGGGAATTCGATTCAGATAAAAAGTTTTTCACTGGTCTTTGCTCTTCTGAAATCTTGATGTGAAATAATTCCTCATGGATTAGAAGCGGTACGATTTCTGCAATATTGCTATTTTCAGTGCTAATCAGTAGTCTTGCGCAATCTAGCCTTACTTTATTAATAGTATCCTCATCCACTGCTATAAAAGACCCCATCTATTAGCAATTGAAGAGAAGAACTTTTGATCCCAAACTTGGAGAGGTGCCTGATCCATACGAATCCATGCGAATCTTTCAAATGCTACCACGTTCTTGTCCCACCTTCTAACATAACTGAATCTTTCGAGGAACCAGGGTTGATCGTGAGTTAGAAACTCCTCCATGTCGTGACCATTCTCAAAAATAAGCAAGACTATCTTGCCTCCCAATGCTATAATTTTGCATTTCATACTAGCATGTTTGTCAAAAAAGTCCTGTAGATGAAGGAGATTCTCAACCGATATGACTTCGCCAACTAGAGCATCCTTGAGCCAATTATTGTCACATACATTAGTGGAGAAAGAAAACGCAGGGGTTTCATTGGTCTTCAACCTCATATTGTCTGAATTTGGCCTACCATACTTAACTATGTCAGAGTATGATATGTGAGAATCTTTCTTAGCTTTGACCGCGTGGTTATTCTTAGGAGCATTAGTGAGAGGATAGGAAGTCTGAAGCTTGTCTGCATACTTGACCCATATTCTGTTATGTTTGTAGAAGGAGCCATTAGACCCTAAAATAGCCCGTTCAGCTTCATTGCGTGTCTTGAATCTAACGAAACCATATCTCACATTAGCATTCTTCCTGAGTTTTCTAGGCACAAAGGCATCGTACACTTTGCCATACTGAGTGAAAAGTAGATGCACTTCTCTTGATATGATCTCCATTGGGAGGTAGTCAATAAACAATGAGATAAAATTCTTTCTCCATTCCAAGTCCAATTTGGTGTCGTTGCGCTGGGCAGAGCCATAAAGTATGTCTCTGCGGTAGGACAATGATTTAAGGTTTGGGTTGATATGCAGATAAGGTTTAGCGGGCAAGGGGTGGCTTGGTTTGGGAAACATGGTTGTGCGTGAACAGATAGTTAAATAAATTAGAGGTTATTTCTTCTTTACTTTATAGAGCTTCAAAGTATAATGGTAAATATTTGCTGTTATAGTCCAATCAATTATCTTTGATTAAAAAATCATTTTTTAATTGCTCTCATAATGATCTAGATGAGAATATGTATCTAAGAATTGCCACTATTCCCATATCTTCCATGCTTTTCCTCTCCTGTCTTGTATTTTTTTTTTCTTTTTGGTGGTGGTTTTTTCGGGGGTTGGGGGGTGGGGAGTGGTGGTGATTGCGGTCGTTGGGAGGTTGAAGTAGTTACGAATTTGGATGCAGGGGGTAGTATAGCATACTTGTCTCCTGTTAATGACTTAATATGAAGTTTTCTTGAATGGGCCCAGGATCCAGAAAAATGGAGGTTTTGAGGAAGTTCTGTTGCAATTTGTGGTCAACATGTGGAACCAAATTGAAAATTGTGTGGCTTTCAGCATTGATGTCCATGAAAAAGTAAGTACAGTGATGCTATTCTTATTATTCTGAATTTCCTTGTAATTTCTATTTCTATGGTGACTGGTGCCTGAAAAAGTTTTCAGTTTATTTGTGCACTGTATACTTAATAGTAGAGGTAAAAATATTCTAGTTTTTGTACTGTGCAACATGGTGATAACAACTATTAATCTTATTATCTTATCATCAGGAGCCTCTCAGTGCAATAATGAATGCCATGAAACTTGCTGTTGCATGCTGTTCAGTGGAAAGCCAGAACATAATAGTTCAGAAAGCTTATAGTGTGCTTTCATCAAGCGCTGAATTCAGTTCTATCATTCCATTCCAGTTGGAAAGGTTTGAACCTACCAATGAAATGACCAAATTTTCCAGTAGAGATGAATGGATTCATTCATTATTTGCTTCGGTGATTATAGCATTGCGCCCTCAAGCACATATTCCAAATACAAGAATGATATTGCATTTCTTTACAGCTACTCTCCTTAAGGGTTATGTTATTGCAGCTCAAGCATTGGGTTCTCTGGTTAACAAATTGGATCTGAAGTCCAGTACAGGTATATCAGGTGATCGTAACTTTGAAGAAGAAATTGATATGATTTTTAGCACAATTTTGTTGAATCTTCTCAGCAATGGTTCTTTCGGGAAATGTGATAGAACAAGCAATGGGGATGAGATGGGTCTCAGTAATTTTTGTCTTGGTGCTGCAAACTGTGCATTGCAAATCCATTCCCTTATTGGACTAGCTTGGATTGGGAAAGGTTTACTTATGCGAGGTCATGAAAAAGTTCAAGACATGACCATGGTTTTCCTAAAATGCTTACTGTCAGATAGTGGAAATGCTTTGCCATTGAAACAGGGATCATTAGAAAACAATTGCAATCAGGAGGTGGATCAATCTGTGATAAAATCTGCAGCTGATGCATTTCAAATTCTTATGAGTCATTCTGAAATTTGTCAGAACCGCAAATTCCATGCAGTACTAAAACCCCTTTACAAGCAACGTTTTTTCTCTACTGTGATGCCCATCCTGCAGTCTTTGATAACCAAAGCTGATTCATCATGCTCAAGGTACCTGCTCTTTCTTGAACTCATCAATTGTTTGTTTAGCTTACTGTTCATCTTGCGGCAATGATTCTATTGATTGAATGAATTCTGATGTGCAAGACAATTACAATGTGTTTGAATTGAATCATTGAGGAATTCATTGCATTTGAAAATGAATTTTATGAATACTTTCTTTCATAAATGAATTCTCATGTTCTGTATCTTATCAAGTATAGAATTGATTTGGAAAGTTAAACTAATACTAATACTAGTCAAGTCAAAGTAATGTCAACTTTTTAGCCTTTGCTAATTTAGAGATTATTTGCAAATTATACGAAATTTGATAGGATTTACTTCAAGCATAACCAATTTCTCTGAACTAATGAGATAGAACTCCAAATGAATTTTTATTTATACCAGACATAAAATATATATGGATTTGCAAATGAATTCCATGAGAATTATGGAATTCACTTATGCTAAACACTCTTAAGTATATCATCAATTCCTCAATGGTAATAATGCCCTTTCCAAGGCAATCCGGAAAGCTGGCTTTACTTTAGTATCTGTACTGTTTTACCTGATTGTTCATCTTTTGTGCCCTATCATTTTGGGGTGTGTTCGGTGGGGTGTGAGGAGAATTCTATTGCATTATTGTAGTTCTATTTTTATCTGAAATTCAAATATTGGCTGCATCTACTTGCTGTGTGTCAAGCAATCTTCATGAATTGTTAATTTCAGTTTCTCATCTTGAAATTTTAAGCACGAGCTCCCATGATTCCGTGATAATGTGATTGTTATGCTTTCAGATGAACACTACTAGCTCTCTACTTTGAAGAACCAACTAATCTTGGATTATTAGGTCTGTTTCTGTGTTTCTTTATCAATAACAAGATGTACTCCACTGCAGATCAATGCTTTATCGAGCTTTTGCGCATGTTATATCTGACACTCCACTAATTGTTATCTTGAATGATGCAAAGAAGGTTTGTTTTGATCTTTCTTGGATCTTCCAGTACATTAGGAAGCATATTCTTATTGCAGTCAGTTATTTTATTTATTTATTTTTTATGTAGTTGATTCCAATGTTGTTGGATGGCTTGACCCTGTTGGGCAAAGATGTTATGGATAAAGATATTATATATGGCCTTTTGTTGGTCTTATCAGGAATACTGACAGATAAAACAGGTAAGAGTATTTTTATTTAATTTGAATTTAATTTGATGTCTTTGCCTTTTTTTTCCTATGACCTTACCATTTGCGATGCAGATTGTGCATGAGACTTAGTGACTTAATTTCACAACAATTGTGCTCTATATTTGACTAGAGACATTCTGACTTTTCATGGTTGACAAGAAAATATGATTTTATAATCTTTGCAATTGTTAACTGAAGCTTCCATCTGATTTCCCTGCCAACTAGGGATTCCTTACTGGGGCTCTGTATAAGGTTTCCTAGTCATTTCCCTTATTATTTGACTGGCATCGAGAGCCATATGCTTCATATTCTGAAGAAGTTTATCTTATGGTTTGTGTGTCTGAATCCTTCTAAAGATTTATGAAGAGTTCTTTTTTCCTCTCATTTTCCTCCCATTAACTATTCTTCTTTTTTTTTTTTTCAAATTTGTAACTTCTTCGGCTGAAGGAGTTCGAATCATAGTTGATGTTTTTGTATGACAATTTTTTTTATATAGTTATTATGCAGATAGGAACGCTGTCTCTACTGTGAATTTTTTCCACCTTGAGATAAGCTTACTATGTAGTCTCTCTCTGTAATGTTGCATGATCACAAAATATCAGGAATCCTGACCTCACTAAAACCATAAATTGGAAAATGCAAGTATTAGTGAATATATTTGATTTTTTAGGAAACCAGTAAAGAACTTAGATATGTCTCTGGACATCTCAGATAATGGGGGTTTCATCAGGGAGAACTGTTTCCTTTATATGGCTTACTATTGAGTGCCAGAAAACTCGGCTATTGAAATTTAGAAGTTTCATATGCTTAGCATAGCTGCATCTAACTGAAGGAGAAGTTTTGCCTCCTGAATGGAATTGATCTTGTTGATATTACTGGCTACCCTGGCTGCCTTCCTATGGAGGATCTTGATGTATCCATAGACATCTCTAATTCTTTTTATGATCAGATGCCACTGAGAAGAAATAGATAAAATCGAATGCACTGCTGAAGATCCTGAATAAGATATTTGTAAATGCTGAGGCCTGTGACCTAGTCTTCATTTGTTTTGAAGTCATTGTGCATTAAAAGGTTGTGCATTCATTTTAATCCACTGTATTTAATCAGCATAATCTAGAAGTCTAAAACTTCCTCATTATGAGGCAAGCTTTTTTCAATAATTACTTTTACTGGTAGGAATTTTCTGGATATTAGTCGCTTCTAAGCTCCCAAATGTAGTCTGTTGCAAAGCCTTAGTTTTCAGAGCATGTGTACTTGGGGCTTTAATTGTTAAACATTCTTTCACAAGCCTTCTTGCTAAGCACTATGCAGTATCTTTCATTGCTGCTGATTGTTATTATATTCCTGTGCATTATATATATAAAGTATGTCCTCTTATCAGCTTGTGCATTATATATATATATATATATCACAGTAACTCTCCACTTATATTTAGCAATGTATGTACTCTTATCTCCTTGTGCATGCAGGACAAGAAGCTGTCGTAGAGAATGCTTATATTATCATTAAATGCCTAATTGAACTTGTTGCCTACCCTCATATCATGGTAACAATTCATTCCACAAAAGAAAATTTTCTACCTTTCTGCTGATTTGAGTCCCTATTATGAATTTGCATTTTAATATTTTAAATCTTGTTCATATTTTTCTTTCTTATCAATGCCTTTGTACTTTTCTTTGGGTATAATCAAGCTTCCCTCTTGTGTGACTTCATAATTTTGGGAATTTACTTCATAATTTTGTCATATGATTCTGGGTAATTTTATTTAAATTGAACAGACTTTGACTTCCAAAGTTTTCTACATGCATTTACTTCCTCCACCTTGCTGTTTATTCATACATCCAATATTTAGTTGTGAGCATTCACATGTATGCTTGAAATTCTTTCTGTAGAATAAATGGCGATAACTAAATTATTAATGGTGTTCTCTCAGCTTGTTCGAGAGACAGCAATTCAATGTCTTGTTGCCATGACAGAGCTGCCTTACACAAGGATTTACCCTTTGAGAATTCAGGTTTGTTTAACTAAGTGAATTGTTGGTCTTCACTAGGTGTATTTCTGTCCTTGCTCAATCTGGAAAGGCGGACAAAGAAATGATTTCCCTTTCTTATCCCCTATCAAGTTCTGTAGGACAAATTCTCCCAGCTTCTCACTTGTAGCTTGAGTGGAGAGGCCTCCATGGGGAATGTGTCGGGGATAATTTTTATTCTTGTTCGCTTGACCTGTCTACATTTGCATTTCTGAAATGCATTTCTTATCAGGTATTGCAGGCAATGGCAAAAGCACTGGATGATCCAAAAAGGGCTGTTCGTCGAGAAACTGTTAGGTGCCGGCAAGCTTGGTCAGTACTTCAAATCTGTGTTGCTGTAGGTTGAAATGATATACCAGCATATTCATTGACATCAGGTTCTCTTCATTTTTATAATAGGGCATCAATTGCATCAAGAAGTCTTCATTTCTGAAGGACGTGAGCCTTATTTTCAGGCCGGCTGTGCAAAACAAAAGTGGTGACATGATTATATTTTTCCTCACCATGTCTCCACAGTAAATATTTTATACAGGCAACAGCAGTTTTATTTTAGGAAGTTCTGTTTTTGCGACTGCACATAAGTTATCTGTAGTAGAAAATCCACTGCAGTAAATTAACCTGTCAGACAAGGAAGATGCCGACGCACTTTTTGTGTAGGTAGTTAATAGTTTGCATGAAGGGTTTGGCATGACAGGCCCTATGCTATTGTGACATGCAATTAATCCATTTATGTTTTATTTTATTTAATCAAACAGTGTTTTTTATAAAATAAAATAAACTCATCATGGTATAAAATAAGCTAAAAAAATGCTAAGCAAAAAAGAAAAAAGAAAATATTAGGTTTCAGGTCACAATTTTGCTTTATTACATGGAGATTGTAGCCCAGAAGCCCGTCTTGAAACATTCTATTCTAACAATCTTCCATAAATAAGAAATGTCAAATGCTTTCACTGGTACTGAATTTTGCAAATTTGCTTTGACGGTGATTGTATTGAATCATGGGTTGGATAATTTTCTTTGAAATGAATGAATGAATAAATAAATATGTTAAAATTTTTTAAAATGATTTTTTTCCATAACAGGTATGCATATATAAATAAATGCTCATGTGATTAAATAAAATGTATATTGTTGATCAGCTATTACTACACCTAATCAGTGGACATTGCAGTCTAGTTTAATTCAAATCTTCGGAATCATCAATTTTGAATGTTTAATTTAAATTTCTCTAATAGAACGTTACTTATAGTAATCTTGTAGTAAGAAAACATTTTTAAATATTTGTTGCTACCATTGTAATGTTTATACAACTATATTAAACTTATTTTTGGTTAATTAGACTGGAGTTTGAATCCGCAATTTCATAATTACTTAGTATTTAAACATCAACAGTTCATTATATTATATTTTAACTTAATAGTATATGTCACGTTGAAAAGTTAAATTACAAAATCAAGAACTTGTTGATGAGAAAATGAAAAATAGTAGAAAAAAATTTTGAAGATTCAATTCCAATTCGGTTTTCCATCTTTCGGTATTTTTTTTTTTCTCAGCCTTAAACCATGACGCCTTAACGAGAATCAAGATACAAGAAAACAACATTAAGTGGAAAAGGAATTGTTTAAAAAATAAAATTATGGAGGATCTTTTAGCAAATTTTCATAGTTTATGGGTAGCACAGATGCTGACCAACATCTCAAAATTACTTCACCATGAAGGAATAGAATTGAAAATATAGCAAAGCAGCAAGGACAGAGACATACATAAACAACCAATTAACTTTTCAAAAATTAACCTGAAGATGTTTACAGGAAATTATAAATTAAACTGAAGATGTTTACAGGGTATTATAAACTAAACTGAAGATGTTTACAGGAAAATTAAAACTAATTAAAGATGTTTATAGGAAAATTAAAGCATCATCTTATGATGTCCAACTTTCTTTTGACACCTTTCGTTCTATGGTATTTGGCTGATATTAAGTTATTGATCTATTGATTTGGATGCCGCCTTAATAGATCAATAACTTCATATCAGTCACCATGTACACCAACTAAAAGCTTTGAAAACTTCTAGTTGCAGCATTTGCATTAGGACCTAACAGTCGGACATGTCATCTTCAGGTTCACTAAAATTATCGATCTCCTTGCCTTTCCTTCGCAGTCGTCCATGGCCATCTTCGTCATCATCTAATGCTCCCATCCTTGAATTCAGCGTCATACCCCTTAGATTTGCATTAACCTGAAAGCATAACCAAGTCAAAGGCATACAGCTAAAAATCCAACCTAGATTAATAATACAAACTTCATAATAATGGTTTCGAAACCATTACCTCCGGCTCTCTGATTTCAAATGCAGCAGCAGTTGGCCTCCGCCTCACTGTCACTTTTGCTGGTGCTGGAACCTGCTCAACCTCATCACCAGATTTTCCATCGGCCCGTTTCTTTCTTAAATTAATCTTTGTGGGAAGAGGCTGCAGCACAATGAGAAATGTAGATATCATACTGGCTGATCATTCAGTGCATGCAATTGTTAAAGAAGAATGTGGCAGCAGGTTAAAAATGAAAAAACAAGAACAAGCTCATACCACATAGCGAGCAGCATCTTCATCAAATGAGACAAGGAATGATGTTGGATCATTAGCATCATCACCACGTACCTGTCCGAGATGGCAAGAAGAAAATTATCAGTAAGAAGTTGAACACTGGCTTCCTAGGCCCAAAAAACAAAATGAGGCACTTACATCCCAGTGGTATTCACGAATCCAATTATATAAGATATCCTCATTTTCATCATACATATCCTTAGGCAGCTATAAACAATTGAGAAACATTTAATATTAGGAAATAATGCTTTGAAACTACAGTGTTGACAAGCATTTAAGATAGTCCAAATATTAGATCAAATGCATATATAGTCACCTCATTTGGAGAAGGAGCCATGTAAGCTAAAAATTTTTCGGATTTTGATGGATCTGAGCCTGTTGCCACACAAGCTTTCATAACAGCCTGGAACCGAATGAAAGAAAAAAAAAAAGCCCTTAAACATAATGCATCAGCCTTGAAATTAGTAACAAAAGGATAACTTTTTGCTCTGATAGTAACTTAAAAAACTTTTCCCGACATACAATGAAAAGCAAAGGCTTAAGAATAAATTTTTATCATCTGATTATGCAAATTTGTTTTTCATTAACCTATATAAATCTGAATAAAATTCTAACTTCCACTTCCAACTTCTTTTTTCACAAGTGAATACTGATCCCAGTCAGTTTTATAACACTTTGCATTTCAGATTTGACTTCTATTTTGCAGATCTTGCGCAATACACCTACTTGCTGACTTACCCGTGATTCACAGGCATCACGAACTGGTTGATCCAACTTGCCGTAAATTTCCGAATCAGCAGTAGGAGCATTATCAAATGTCACTGACACAAATTTATCATCTTTCCTGGTAAAATGGCACCATAGACATCCCCGTCAAAGTTAACCAAATTGCTAAGATGCAACACAGTCTACTATTTAATACTTCTATAATTTAGCAGGACACCAATCAATGCAGGAATTCCTGAACTTGCATTGCAGAAATGCCATGAAACAATATGAAACACAAAACAGCAACAAATACTTCCATTTGTGTGCATGAATTACTGCATGATTAACAGTATACTATTTAAACTCCCAAAAATAAGATATGAGGTCAGAAAGATAGAAAGCCATCACTAAACAGCTCCAATTGACTCCTATATTACACACAATTGGGCAATTGTATCATACTGGCTCGATTGTATAAAATTCAAACGACATGGTTTGTCCATGCAAAAAAGATATTCGTGCTCAGCCTACAAACCTACAAATTACAAAGATATTATCTTGAACACTGACTGCATTTTACTTTTACTTTAACCATCAGTTTTTTATTTTGCAGGGGTAGAGAAACATAACCAACGACTCTTGCCTCCCAGTAATAGTTTCAAAACCAGGTCTCTTCCAATGGGCAATCAGAAAGTGAGGTGACAACTCATTTAAGTACTAACTAAAAGTAAAAGTAATCAAGTGTCCATGCGATTCACACTAAGCTATGCATGCTCTTCTCAGTACCTAATCTCCCTCCTCTCTCTCTCTTTCAACCAAATTTTCCTTCCCCTTCTCTGTCTCTTGTTCTATTCACTTGCTCTGTTACCTCTAGCAAAAAGTAAACAACTCTAAATCATCACAATCACCTTCATCCACACTCTGGAGACCTTTGAATAATCTCCACACTCTCCCAACAAAAAGAAGGGCTATATAATTTGGAATTATTCATTCCATTCTAGTTGGTTTATGGTGAAGTGCCCAAAATTTTGGTTGTGTCAAACTCAGATTTCATACACAACCTCACCAATGCATGGCATCACTATAGAGAATTTGATGTCTTGTTATGATATATTCTTGTTGCACACTGAACAGTATTAGTAACCATAGCGTGCTCCTTGTTAAAAAATGCAGCTCCACATTGAAGTTTCTTTTTGTCAACAGTAAACGACTTGAATTGTTCAACATCTTCAGTAAAGGAATAAAAATGAAATTCTCACAATGATAAAAATATTATTCTACTGTATTCAGACACTTGTTTGGTGCATTTAGAGCACTAAATTTATGTTTATTGGGAAGGGAAAGCACAAGGAAATGATTTAGTTCCATTGAAGCATGATATAAAAGTGTTAACCCCATACCGAGTAAAATCAGGTAGCAATGGCAGAATCTCAACCGGCTTTAGATTTTTATTGGTTGCATGGACAGGAGGTAACTTGCTTGCCTCAAATGATTGTTGAATTGCCTTAATTTGACTTTCCCTGAAAATAGTATTAATAGTCTCGGAAATAAAAAAGAAAAATGGATATGATCGTTATTTTTTCTGCTCTATCATTTTCTTCAAGCAGTCGGGTTGAAATAGAGCAAACCTATCACTAAGATTCTCCAAAAGACTACGAGCTCCCTTCTTTTCTCGCAATTCTTTTGCTTGTTTTTCAGTTAGAGACTGCAAAATGCAAATGCATTTGTTTACAACATAGATATCAGCAGTTAGCCAATTTAAAAAAAGAAGTATATGAAAAACCTACAGGTTTCGCTGAGTCCATATTTAGAGGAGAAATATATTGTGTTTTGACCAGCCAAGAAACGCCTTTGTCCGTGGGCCGATCCTTTCTTTTGATACCATCTCTTTTTACAGGGGTAATAGATTCTTCATCATCTGAACGCAACAACGCTTCATCTTCTGGAGCAAGGGTTTGTTTTACACCTTTAGGAGGACTAGAAGTAGAAAATCATAATTAGGACTGTCACACTGCATGAACTAATAAGACTTGAAAAGGAGGGGAAAGAAACAAAGAAGGCAGAAAAAATAAAGACTAGAGAGATATACTTGTACACACTGAGATCAAGGAGGTCAAGAGGAATCCCAAGATCTGGCTCCACGAATAGTTGGGGTTTATACATTTTCTCCAATGATGTGATTGTGTACTTTGTAAATCTGCAAATAAAGATATTGGAAATAATCATTAAAGTTTTCTAATGGAAGTAAAGTATGACATCTAAGTGTATCACCAAACATTGAATCAAAGATATTGGGAATAATCATTAAAGTTTCATTGAATTCATTTGACAGTTATATATAAGTCTTGCTAATCAGATGATTGATTATCCAAGCGCCTATAACTACTAAAGTTGAAAAGGTGCATTCATGAGGCAAATCTGAAACTGGATTATAAATTTCTAAAAAAATTAATTATGCGTCAAAAAAAATCTATTTCTAACAATTGGTTGATGCATAAAAACCAAATACTGAGTTTACATACCGATCTTCATCCCTCTTCAGAGCCATAAGCTTTGGTTGAGCACTTGGATCAGGAAGTTCATTCCGGAATCTTCAAAAGGTACAAGAGTAAAAATAGTGTCAGCAGCGAAAAGCAGGCAAGCACAGCACTTTCTAACGGATGCAAGAAATGCCATTTCAAACCAAAATATAACTCCCCTACTGAATGGGATCGCATTGGCAGAATAAAAGCAAAATAGATAAAAAGAACTAAAATTAGGCACGAGATTCTATCATCAAGAGAAGTATTAGAGAACCCGCAAATTCCAGACCAGTCATTTATGCACAAAGCATTCTGCAAGTATTCTGGCAATTCATAATCACCCCAAACATGCAACAATTTCACATTCTTCCACAAGAACAAGAGAAGATCAATTCAATGCAAACAAAGTTCTATTTGTATTAATTTCTACAATACCATGACCTAATAGTCCAAGCCCTACTAAGCTCAAAAAATTGATTAAAATCTGTGAAATAATGCATTTAAACAAAAGTCTCCTATAGCCACCTTATTAAAATATCATTAGCAATCTATAGAAGTTAAAGCAGTGGTAATAGTGGTTGCAGAACTACTGATCAATTTCAATTGACATCACCCTCCTTCAAAACCAACCCACTAAAGCAAAACTGCTATATATTAGAGCGGCGACTATTCTTCCTGCATTTCATGGAAAGAAAAAAGGTATCATGATTTGCAGTTCATTTGCATACTTCTATAGTTATTGAAGTAGTGTCAAGTCCATTTAATGTAAAAAAACTCACTTCAATTTGCATAAAAACGTTGTTGGCTTCTTCAACCTATTTTCAATCCTTTCCCCACCTATTAATGGAGTGGCTCTCCTATCCCCCATTCTTGACCCAGCAATGGAACCATGCCCCTTCTGAGAGGAGAACAACTGGGTCTTTTGCAAAATTGAGTTCTGAGATTCTTTCAACTGCTGTCTATGCTTCTCCTCGTGCCGTTGCTTCTCAAACTCCCTCTTTTTCCTTTGCCTACTTTCCTCCTCTGTCTCCACCTTCCCTGAGGGCCCATTGAACTTGCCTCCGGGTGGAACTGGTGGCTTCTGTTGCTTATGTTTAGCTAAATCACCATGGCTTGAATGCCCATGTTCTCTCCTTTCCTTAGACACCACTCTACCTCGTTCTGCTCCACTGTCCTTAGGAGGCGGCGGAGGTGGGGAGCTGGGGGGTGGTGGGGGAGGTATTGAAGAGCTAGGAGGAGGAGATGAAGGGGGTGGAGGCGGAGGAGCTGACTGCATTGGCTGATGACCGTACTGAGAATACTGTGATGGTGGGTAGTACATTGGAGGAGGGGGCGGTTGCTGTTGCGCTGGTCCAGGTGGTGGAGGTGGAGGCGGGTATGATGATTCTGGTGGCGGTGGTGGAGGGGGTGGCTGATATGGATACTGTTGGTGAGGTGGTGGTGGTGGGGTAGGGTGTTGGGCACGCGGAGGAGGGTAATGCTGTGGGAAATTCTGCTGGGCAGGAATTTGCGGGTAGTTTTGGGAGACTGCAGAAGAAGAAGATGCAGCCGCTGCTGGTGGTGGTGGTGGGGCAACTTGAGTGTAGTTTTGAGTATACTGATTAGGTCTTTGCTGCGGCTGTTGCTGTTGCTGTTGCTGCGGTGGCGGTGGGGGGAATGGCCTATAAGCCATTGTGAATCAAAAGCACAATCCCTAAAGAACACAAATTCAAAAATCTTGCCCTACAAACGCATTCACTCAGTACCTCAATTCCTAATTTCCAATAAACAAGAGAACTAAATTCCCGATTCCCAATTCCGGGTTTCCTTTTTTTTTTTTGCTCTCTTTATTAAAAACCAATCAAATAAAAGCCAATTACAGAGCTTTTCTACAACCCAGCTCTTGATTTTGCGAAACTAATACAACAATAACCCAAGACTAACAAAAAGAAAACTGATTTCCACTAATCTATGGAATCCTATGAGAAAGAAAACCCCAATTGAACAACAAAGAATTCAAGCTAATTAGAGGTTTTGAGTATCTAATTTCACTGGATTCAAATGTATACATATACACAGATGAACACACGCATGTGTAGACAGAGAGGGATCAAACTGATCACTTCGAGAGCACTCGGATTTTGTGTGCTTTTGATCCCTTTGCAGGTTACTTCCAATTGTAATTGCCCGTTTACGGGCTTTCTGAAATTTTTTCATAAAACTTCGACTGTAATAAAATTTTTACGCAAATTTCCAGAAAGCTTCGACTATTTGGATTTTATTTTATTTTTCTTATTTTTAGGTTTTTAACTCAAAAGAGTTTTGCTGCCAAGTTTTCGACATTAAGAACTATATCATATTTTTTGTTTCTTCTTTTTTTTTTTTTGTTTTCTTTCATTCATGATTTTTATTTAAAATTTGTTTAAAATTTATATTTCTTACAAATAATTTAAGATTTTTATTCAATTGTAAATATATAAATTTTTATTGTATTAAATATTTTATACTATAATAATTCATTTAAATTAAATGAAAAATGAAAAATTTTCAAAAACAAAATATTTTATACTATAACATTTTGATATAAAATATTCTTAAACGATGAAAATATATTATGATCTTAATTTTTTTTAAATAAAATTGAATATGAAAAAAACATTTATAAGAATAATTTATTTTATGTAGAGTCTTTACTTACTATTTTTATGACTATAATTAATTGATAGTATTTATTAAGGATGTGTTTGTTAATATTTATAATAAAGTATTTAGAGAATACATTTATTTACCATAAAACTTTTAAGGATTTTTCTCTTAAGCATTTATTTTATACGGTTTGTTATTACCATAAATTGTTTTTATATGAAATTTCAAATTTTATATATCATATTTGTTTGTATATGGAAAATTTGGGTCATTTTGGACCTTTTGTTAAGCATTTCATTTTTTTTTTCTTTTATAAGCATTTGAAAACAAAAAAAAAAGACCTAATGTAAAAGGAATTTTAAGACAATTTTCTAGTTGTAGTAACCTTTCTTTAGACATTTTTATTTAAAATTTTTATTACATTTGGCATTTTTTTTAAAATATTTATGTTATGAAAATTTAAAAAATATTTTGAGATGATAATTTTTAATTATAATAATTTATATAATTAAGTATTTAATTTTGAAATTAAAATTGAGCTGAACGTTACACTTATATTATTATAAATTCATAAAAACAAAATGAACCAAAGTGTTACATGGCTACATAAAACAAATTGCCATATGTATATATTTTTAAAATAATTGCCAAATATAAAAGTAAATTTTAAGGAAATTATAAACAAATTGCTAAATGGAAAACAATTAAACAGAAAAAAAGGTCCAGGAAGTTAAAAACAAATTGCCATATTCTTATCAAAGATGACAATTAGGGATAGTTTAATATTGTGAGAATAAGATTTATTTATTTTTAATGCATCGATAAACATAACAAAATTATAAATAAGTTAGTGTCAGGATTTAAATAAAAAAAATCTTCAAACATATCAATAAATTAATTTTAAAATAGAAAAATCTATTGTCAATATGTGAAGATCATAAAAAACAACAAATAAAACAAATAAAAATGATGTCAAACAATTATTTTTTTTCCAAATAATAGGTTACATATAATTTGATATTATGCCATTCCTTTTCCAAATAATTTTGCTTTTTTTGTTATATATATTACTTTCCCAACTTGATATTATGCTATTAGAGAACATGGAGCTAAATTTATAACATATAATTTGACACTTTCGCATACAATAATTATTTTTTTAATTTATCAAATTAATTTAAGTTATTTAAATACATAAATTAACTAATAAGATTTTTTGCAAAATTACTAAAAAAAGTCAATAATGTTATAAATTTATTAGTAAAAAGTATTATTATATTTATCAAAAAATTTTAATTAATTTGCCATTTTATCAATTTTATAAAATATATATAAAATTTACAATAAATTTATTTATATATATAATAACTAGAGTTGAACACGGATTATTGAAATATTCAAACCAATTCAAATATTTGGACCAAAATATTCAAAATCGAAACGATTCATTAACTTTTTAATTTTTTTCAAATTAAACCGTACCGATTTTTTTAAAATGTAAAACGGTTATAAATATTAAACTATATTCGAACCTATAACTATATCGAACTAAATCGGATTATATTGAATTGAAGAACTAAAATAATATTTATTTTTTATATATTTTTTAATTTAGTTTTATTAATATAGATAATATAATACATAAAATAATCCTCAAAAATTAATATATTAAAATAATTTAATTAATATTAATCATATATAATTTATAAAATATAATTAAAGTTGTTATATATTCAATAATTAATATTAAGAGTAATATTTATTTATAGTTAAAATATCTCTATTATGACCTAATTCTTAAAAGTAAAAAATATACAGATAAAATTATTTAAAAAATAGATAAATATATATAGCATATATAAGTTAAAATTTACACTTAAATTTTTAATTTATATTAAAAATTATACCATCATATTTTTATTAATATTTTTCTATATGTAAACTTGTATTTTTTTGAAAATTAATGAATTTTATTACTAATTTAAAAAATATTTAAAAATCTAAATATTTTATGAATTAATTTTTTTATTTTTATAATATACTCTTACTACATAAAAATTTTAATTAATAAAAATTTTATTTTAAAAATATTTTGGTTAATAAAATTTAATATCTAAAGTATCAAAATTTTAAAATAAATTATTCTAAAAATTATGAAACAATAAAATAGGAAGATTTTTATATATAGAATGATTTTAGATTTTATATTTTTAAAATCTTCGACTTTTTAAATTGATTTTGAAAATTTTTAAATTTTTGTTTTGGATTCAATCTGCTCACCCCCTAATAATAACTTCTGTAAGTTTATATGCATTTTTATAAACTGACCAAAAGTCTTTAATAAAAAAAAAATTATACAATGGAAAAAAAATTTCATATCATTTTCTATCTATGATTCACGCATTTTAACGCGGGATATTTATAAAACTCCCTATAAAAATAAATCTCTTTTTATAAATACTAAATAAAAGAAAAATATTTATTTTTTTATAAAAATTGAGACTAAATTTGTAAAAATACTACGTTAATAATTAAGACAAAGTATTTAAACAAATACATCCTCTCTCATTTTAAATAATATTTTACTATAAAAATTTATTTTTTCAAATTTTACTATTAAATAAATATATTTCAATAAAATAATAAAAAATTATATTTTAAATTATATTTTCAAATAATAAAATGTATTATTTTTTATAAAAGAAAAAAATTAATTTTAATTATAAATAATAATAACACTAAACATTTTTTAAAAAGTAAAAATATATTAATAGAAATCATTATTTTTTTTTAATTTACATATTAAAAATAAAAAAACTTAATTTTATTGTATAAATATTACGTATATATTGTAGATACTATATATTTATTATGTATATTATGTATATATTATGTAGGTATTGTGTGTATATAAAATTAAAATAAATATTATATAAATTATATAAATATTATGTAGATAATATATGTATGTTTGGTAAATATGTATTTATGTTATTATTTATTTTATGTATATTTTGTATGTGTTTTTTATGTACATATTGAAAATATGAGAATAAAAAAATATTTATAAATAAAAAATAAAAATAAAATATTAAAGAAAAAAAAATTAACAAAAAAGCAAAAAAAAATCAACAATTTTTAACGTGTATAGTTACAACAACTAAAACTGTGTTGCGTATAAATGAAGAGAAAATTATACCCTTTATTATTTTTATATATATTTTTATTTTTATGAGAAATATTTTAATAATTTCATAATAAACTCATAATAAATCTATAATAAACTAATATAAATTCATAATGAACTTATAATAAATTCACAATAAAATTATAATAAACTATATAAATATGATAAATTAATAAATTAATTATAAATTCTTATAAATTTAAATATATTTTAAAAATCTAATAATTTTTAATTTTTTTTATATTTCCTATTATTTTTGTCGAAACCCCTAAATGAAAAGTGGAATTTGCCTTCGAGTTATTTGATGTAAATCCCTCTTTCAATTCATTACATAATAATACAAAAGCTTATGATTCAAACCAAATTATAGGCTGCTAAAGGTCCAATATACCAAGCCTTCCATTGTTAGGGTGGACTACTGGGCCCAAAACATTTCTTTCCAACTAAAGTCTTCTTATGCTAATCTTTTCTTACTTGGGACGACACGCAATCTGAGTAGGCCCAGCTTGCCTTGCTGGCTGAATAATTACGGTAAAAGAAAAAAAAGAGAAATTTACTGGTTTTCTATTTAAATTTCAATTTTACGGTTGAAATTTTCTTTTTACATTTTTATACTTCTTATCTTACAATTTTACGGAAATTTGTAACATTTCTTTCTTTTATACGGCAACATGTTGCTGGGCCGCTTTTTAGAAAACTTGTATTTTTTATGTTTAGTTAATTTATTTATTTAATAACAGGTCAAAAATTTATTTGTTTGATATAAATATTGACTATTAAATTATTATTATATTTTAAATTTTTTATTTAATAAATTTATCTGTTTATTATTTCTTTTATACTATTTTTTATCAAATGCAATCAATATAATAATTTTTTTATATACACGAATTTTATAAATTATAAATTCACAATTATTTAATATGAATAAAAATTATTTTTAAAATTTTATGTGTAAAAATGAAACATATAACTACATGTACATAATTTTTAAATCATGTATGATATCTTTTTTTTAATTGATAAGTAGCTCGTTAATTAAACAACTCTTATTAATATATAAGTTTATACAGTATATGTAAATATATGTTATATATATCTTTATATACTAAGATATAATAACTGCATATTGATATTCTTTACAATAGGTATATGTAGGTATATATAATATATATTGATATATATTGATGTATATTACATATATTTTAACTAAAAAATAATAATACATGTGAGCATATATCGGTATATGTAGATATATATGTATAAATATCGACACATAACTATTTTTATATTTTTATTTATCTGTGGATATATGTTATATATAATTATATATACCCAAAAAAATAATAATATATTTTGCTATATGTTATATATAACAAGATATTTATAGATATATGTTACATATATTTTAACTAAAAATAACATTATATGTCGGTATATGTGGATATATATTGATATATATATATATTATATATAACTAGATATGTATATGTCGATATATGTTACATATAACTAGATACACAAAAAAATAATAATAAATATTGATATATGTTATATATAACTAGAAATATGTGGGTATATATTGTAAAATAATAATAATATATTACATATATATTGGTATATATCAATATATATTATATATGCTTTAACTAACTAATAACAATATATGTCGATATATGTTACATATACTTTAATTAATAAATAACAATATAAGCTGATATATGTAGATATATATCAATATATATTATATATAACTAGATATATATATGTTACATATACTTTAACTAAAGAATAACAATATATGTGGGTATATATTGGTATATAACTATTTTATATATTTAGTTATATGTGAGTATATAATACATATAACTAGATATATAAAAAAAATAACAATATATATTACATATATGTAGATATATATTGGAATATGTGGATATATATCGGTATATAAATATTTTATATGTTTATTGATATGTAAATATATGTTACATGTAACTAAATATATGTGTTAATTTTGAAAAAAAAATATATATATATATAGTTATACATAGATATATATTACTGATAACTAAATATATATGTTGAATTTAAAAAGTATAACAGTATATGTGGATATATATTATATATAATTAGATATATATGAGTATATATATATATGTGAAAATATATTACATATAACTAGATATATGTATTAAATTTAAAAAAAAATAGCTTGTGCGAGTATATATTACAAATAACTATATTTATATAGGTATATATTACATACAACTAAATATACGTATATAAAAATATAAATTATCTTATATAATAAAAAATATTTTTACATAATTTTTATAGTATATGTTAAAATTATTTTAAAAAAATATAAATTAAATAAAATATATAAAAGTGTGTCTATGAAATATAATTTACAATTAGCTATCATAAATTATATTTTAGATTAATTAATTAATTATAATGATGTTTTAAGACTATCTTTATGAGAAAGGCATTTGCATGGCTCATCATTCCAGACATGCAATGTTTGAATAATTATTTATATAATTATTATATAAATAATGCTAATTATTAATATGTATATATATATATACCCATTAATGAATACCATGAAACTTATTTAAAGCAATTTATAAAATTTTTTTGAAATGGATGACGCTGGTCAACGTCCATTGTATTTTATCGTATTTTTGCAAGAAAGAAAAGTTAACAGCGTAGAATTGAAAAAAAAATTTAAAGCACTGTAAATTTGTAAACATAATTAGTTTTTAGGTTATTTTTGTAATTATCCAAGAAAAAAGGCATTTATTAGTACAAACAATTTTGTGTCTAAATACATAAAATTTATATCAAACTTTCATTTCAATAAACCTGAAAATAGGCCTCAAGCTTCTTTTTCAATGTTGCATATTCTCTCTTAAGTTGTTGGAATGTCCTAATACATCTGTTTGTTTGAGAGGAAAATCCATATTTTAATTATTAGAAATAAATAATGCATAGTTTTTATGGCATGTAAAAAAGGAAAAATTAGGCAAGTGGGTCCAAAAAAATCTTGGCCGTTGATTGGAGGAGATATTAATAAAGTGGAATATGGATAATTACCCTTCTCCATTCCCTGCTCTGCAATATTCCCTGAAGAGAGTGCACTCAACTTTGACCTTTTTGGCTCTAATGCTACACCCAATATAAGAGAATAGAAAACATAAAAAGATTGTTTGTGTTGAAGCCAGCACAGAATATACCTAATGATACCTTTAATAAATCTCATTTATAGATTTAATAATTGTTCTTATTAGCAATTGTTGTTATTGTTTTTAAAAGACATAACCCAAAAGCATTTAGAATAAAAGTTTGAAATTATTGAGTTCAATTGAGAATTTCAATTAGTTTTAGAATTAATAATCATACAGCTCTATATCCCTTTGAAAATATAGTCCATAATCACCCGAATATTCATATGGCCAATCGCAATTAAGTTGGAATTAAGACTTATTTTGAGTTGAGTTGTAGTCTACCTTGAGCTAATTCCCTTGAATTGATGCATAAGGTTATCTAATTTGTTGAAATCAAGAGGATGCCTCTCCCTGTAATTGCATGGAGACAAGAAAGAAGCCACTGTCAATACCAACATTATTGCCAAAACTTACTGGACCAGGAAATAGCAAAAAGAGGTGAAGAATAAGAAAAGTTGTGAAAAGAAGAAAAGGAAAGGTTTTCAACTTACAAAGCTTGTTGTGTGTTAAGGAATAGTCTAGCTGAATCCCTATAGTACAATGTAACAACTTCCTCCACAAAATTAGGATTAGGATGATCTTGGAGGTCCTCAAGCTGGAGGAATTGTTCATCAAGAAATCCCTGAAAGAAAAAAAAGAACTAATGGTCAGCCATTTTCAGATTTTCTTCACAATTCACAAGCTTTAAAATAAAAACTACAGGAAGAAATCTAGTACGGCGTAAAACTATAGAAGCTTATCCATGTAAATATTTTCTAAATGCATTCCTCAAAAAGTGGATTTTTGGCCTAATATATAATTGGGCAAACTAAACTTTTGACTAACGTATGCAAAGTCGACTAATATCCCAACAAAAAAATTATATGAATACCATTTTCTATATATAACTTGGAGACATTAAACACGACTTTCTTGAGAAAAATTAAGATCATATAGTCATTGAAAAAAACTGAAGATAAGTTATGCTTAATTTTGGATTTGCAGAAGTACTGATGGCTCAAGCCATGCATTGAGAATTAATTAATAATGTTAAAGAGTGAATATCTGATCAAAAAAAGATTGCCTGGAGAGAGAGCAACTTGCCTATGCATCTGGTTTCTTTCCATTTCAGGAAAGCAAGCACAAAGAAAGACAGTCAGAGAGAGAAGAGACGGAAAAGAAAAAAAACTTGTAAGGCTTGAATGATAATGCAATATTGGCAGATGGGTTTAAATAGTAGAGAAGAGATAGTATCTACTGTTGGAAAAATCGCTTATTTTTCCGTCATTCGGACCGTCTTCAAGCAGGAACAAATGAGAAAATAAAATAATGACTGTGAAATTAAAGAGAACAGAACACAATAATTTAACATGGAAAACTCTCGAATGGAAAAAAACCACAGTCGTTGTCTAACGACAACCAAGAAAAATATTCACTATGTGGCAAATTGTTACAACCACAAATTACAAAATATTTTTCTAACCGACATCCACAAAACAACCCCCAAATATTTATACTCCAAGGAACTCTAAGAGATTGATTCTCTAATTCTTAATATAAACTACTTGGTGTTTATCCTATAACTCTCCTTAAGCTATATTTTGTGTTTGCTTGGTGTGTCTACAAATGGAGAGAATAAGCCTATTTATAGGCTTCAAATGCAAATAAATTGTCAAACTAAATTAGGTGAAAATTAGGCTAAATTAGGCACATCCCATTTTCACCTCACATTTTTTACTCTTTTTTTTTCATTTTTATTTTTCAATTTTGGTGTGCTACCACCAACAATCTCCACCTTGAAAAATAAAAACACAACATTGTCTGTTACCGACAATCATAATTCTTAACGTCAAGAATTAACATACTCCACCATTAAAGAGTATCGCCACTTGGAATTATTTCGCCAACTCCAAGAATTTTCCATCGGCCATGTCGGATCCCGCTAATAGTTTATGGTGCAACCCTCCTGTTGACTTTTCGAGAGTTCATTAGCCATCGACATTATTTTTCCACCACATGCTTTGCATCAACTGTCAACCAATGTCGCACGCATTTCTGTGGACCAGCTACCAATAATTCATCCTCTTCCATGGCATCTCAATGGGTAGCAATCATACCATGAGGACACACTTCTCTCAACTACAGAGAAAACTCATCATCTCCTTCGCCACAGGAGATCACATTGGCAGCAACAACGTTAGAGCTTCTAGCCGAATCAGCTCCACCGTTCTGGCAATCCTTCCTCACGTGTCCAGTTTGACCACATTCCCAGCAGACAACCTTCCTCTTTCAGGAGCCTTTATTCTTTTTCCTGATACCGACAGATAAAGCTGAATTCTCATAAGATTTATTTTCTATTTCATTCAGTCTTTTCTCCTCAGTAATGAGCTTACTAACCACATCCGCATACACCACTTCCTTATTACCATATTTCAGAACAGGCTTCATGTGCTCATATGTTGAAGGAAGTGATAGGATGAGCCGGAGAGCTTTATCTTCATCTTCGGTTTTCACTCAAAGAGTTTCCAATTCAGAGATGATACCGTTGAGGACACTCAGGTGATCGGACAGCTTTGTACCTTCCGCCATTTTTAACGTATGAAATTGCTCCTTCAAATATAACCTGTTGGATACATTTTTCCCCTGATACAATTCTTTCAGTTTCTCCCACAGCTCCTTTGTCGTGGACAGTACAAGCACATTAGCAAGAATATTTTTTGCTAGACACATGCGAATTTGACTTGTCGCCTTGATATCCAGCTCCTCCCGTTCTTCGTCACTAATCTTGGATTTTTCTGAGTCTCCACTACCACCGCCTTTTCCTGAATTTCTTCCGCTGACTGGTTTACCCTGCAAAACCTTATGTAGTCCAGACTGTATCAACACGTCTTTGACTTGCACTTGCCACAGTGCAAAATTTATTCTCCCATCAATCTCGCATCTCATTGCCAACATGCTTACTTTGTGCTTAATAAATGACCATAAATAAATATTACACCAGGTAAATTCCCAGGTAAGAGGAGGAGTCACAATGGTCTCACTTAAAATTCACTTGCCTTAGACTAAATTCATGTCGTTTGACAGAATTTACCTCGACGTGTAATTATTTATCTCACCACCAATACTCAAGTACACCAAAGTAAAACGGCTCCACCTTTTCCAAAGCTCCACCAGCTCCAAAGGCTCCACCAGCTTAAAAATAAAAATAATTTTTAACAAAATTTTTTTCTGATATGGAAGATCAGACCAAGCTGCAACCACAGAGCATACTAAGACTTTTGACAAAAATTATAACACCTAAGCTCTGATACCACTTGTTGGGAAAATCGCTTATTTTTTCGCCCTTCGGACCGTCTTCAAGCAGGAACAAATGAGAAAATAAAATAATGACTGTGAAATTAAAGAGAATAAAACACAATGATTTAACGTGAAAAACTCCCGAATGGGGAAAAACCACGGTCGTTGTCTAACGACAACCAAGAAAAATATTCACTATGCGGCAAATTGTTACAACCACAAATTACAAAATATTTTTCTAACCGACACCCACAAAACAACCCCCAAATATTTATACTCCAAGAAACTCCAAGAGATTGATTCTCTAATTCCTAATATAAACTACTTGGTGTTTATCCTATAGCTCTCCTTAAGCTATATTTTGTGTTTGCTTGGTGTGTCTACAAATGGAGAGAATGAGCCTATTTATAGGCTTTAAATGTAAATAAATTGTCAAACTAAATTAGGTGAAAATTAGGCTAAATTAGGCACCTCCCATTTTCACCTCACATTTTTTACTTTATTTTTTTTTCATTTTTATTTTTTAATTTTGATGTGCTACCACCAACATCTACCAACTTTCTACCTAAATAGAAAGAGCAAGAATGTGAAAAGATGGGGCTCCAAATCCATGTTGACAAGTGTAGTGCCAAGGAGAAAAGAGAAATTTTAGTATCTAAGCAAATATTAATAAATCGGTATTGGGGGATTAATTTGGATTCTGATTCTATCAGGGAAATTGAAAAATATCATATTTTTTTATTATTATTTTATATCAACTCTTTAACTAATTAATTAATGCAAAGTCTTAATCTACTATTTCTCGAAAAAATTGCAACAGTTTCTTGTCTCATAGAATTTTAATTTTATGCTCTCAAACCTGAATGATTCTGTCAATTTCATGCTCAAGTTCACAGCAAATTACCTCTATTGAACATTTTTATCCATTTGCATGTTCTTTTATACACACCATGAAAAGTTTTACTAAATTCTCTTTTAAACTGATAAGTTATTGGACTTCAGATTTTAAAATTTTTAATTTAACCATAAATTTTACTTGACTTCTTTATTCTTACCACACACACATCTAAATGCAATATGATGCCATCATTTCGGATTTGAACTATTATAATTACATATATTCTCCTCCTCAGTACTTTTAATACTTCAGCTTCCAATATCTGTTTCCCAAATATGGAAGCCAAGAACCTCCCCAATAAACTTGAAATTCGTTGCATAATTATTATATATGCTTTTGATTAATTATGTAGATTAACCAATCAACAAAATAAACATGCTTTTAAATTTTAATGGGTATCGCACGAGGCAAAGAATTTATCCTGAGAAAAATGAAAGCTAGATAGCATATATATTAACTAAACAAATACAAATAATGAAATTTTTTACATTCTTATTGGTGTATATGTTTAATTTTACTTGGGTTTGTAATGTATCCAGACCACCGATATAATTTGATTTCATTCTCATTTCTAGAAAGAACATAAACACATGCCATTGCCAATAAAAAAAATGATTTGGATTTTCTTATTTCCAATAAAGTAATAAGTTATTACTTTTAGTACATTAAATGAATTTTGTTCTGAGAAAAGCATTGATGATTGATGGTTGATGATATATAATATATCATTGACATATGATCATAAGTCTCATCAATTAGATTTTTTTCTGAACACAATACAATTGCTGTGAATCGAATCAAAATTATTTTTCAAAATATAAAATTTCTTCTAATTAAATCCATTGAAATCACTGGCTTCTACTATTAGGGAACAAAACAAAAAGGCAAAAATAATTTAGGAAAAAGAAAAGTGGTAATAAAATTGATTCTGCAAAAAAGACCATATGTGCGGACAAGCTTTACACTTTCAGTTTCTAATCAATAAACTTCTCTAATCTAATTCTAAAACAAGGATATGGTTTAATTAATAATGTTCTCTATATAAATAAAGGGCTTTGTTTACTCCTTCTTTTGATCCCCCACCAATAGTTCTTATTAGACACAGAATCCTGATGATTGATTTGACTAAATTAATGTTTCCAAAAAACTATTATTTGCATATTAATCCTTTGCATGATTTTTTTTAAAATTATTTAATTATGTTTATTTTTTTTATTAAAATGCTAAAACAGAGGACTTAAACTTTATTCTATAGTTACTACATATCTTTTTGTCGTTTTATTTTATAATACTGAGCTACTATAACCAAATCCAAAAGGAAAGAAAAAGATTAGTGTGTGCTTGTAAATGCTCCTGAGAAGTTGTGAAATTGTGTGGACTATCAAAGTTATTTGGCAACGAAGTATTTCAAAAAATATGGTATTTTACTCAATTATAAATGCTCCTCTCTTTCGTTTTGCCAAGAAGAGAAAGGCTAATAGACTAAAACTAAGAGGTTGCGTGTACCTAGTCTTATATATATATATATATATATATATATATATATATATATATAGACACACACACACACACACACACACACACACACACGTTAACTTTGTTTAGTATTTTATCATGTGAAATGCCTTGAAAATTTAGGAGTTGCATGGTTACCTTATTATTTAATAAGAATCTGGATATTAAAAAAATCAGATAAATGAAAATAGAGCATTTTGATATATATTTTAAAAATAAGAGAGATATTCAAAATTGTTATAATTATAGGGATATAAAGCTTATAAGTTATATAATAAATTATAGAAGAGAGTTATGAAATATTATTTACGTTTGAATACTTGTCTCCTTAAACTAATATGAGACTGTAACAGATTAATCGATTATAAAAGCAATTTTTCTTATTAGAGATTTAACAAAAAAGAAAAAAAAAGATTTATATATAATTTTTGTTAACTTGAAGAAAACTAATAACAAAGTTTTTAGAGCAGTATTTGATGGATTTTGAAGTGCAGGAGAGTATCAATTAGATATATTAAAGTTTTGAATGATATGCATGATAGATTGATCACTAGTGTCCAGATAGTAAAAAATACTAAAGATTTTTCTGTTTCTATTAGTTTACACTAAGTTTCAGTATTAAGTCTTTATCTCTTTACTTTGGTCTTGACTAAACTAACAAGACATATATATATATATATATATATATATAAGTTGACAACTCATGGTGTATGATGTTTCACGAATAATATTGTGTTAATAAATGAGATCCAAGTATGAATAACTAGAAAGTTATAGCTGTAAAGAAATATTTGGAATCCAAAGATTTTAAGTTAAGTAGAATTAAGATTAAATATTTATATTGTAAATTTAGTAATACAAATAGAAGTTGCGAAGTTGTCTTGAACATAGTCAATGCCTTATAACACTTATTTCAAGTACTTGACTCATTTATTTAAGAGAATGAGAGTTGCAAAAAAAATGTTAGCAATAAGATTAAAGTAGATTAGATAAAATGGATGAGTACCATAAAAATTTTATGTGATGAAAAGATGTCTATTAAATGAAATGGTAAATTCTACAATACTGCAATATGACATGCTATGATGTACGATAACAAATATTGTGAACTAAAAAGATAACACATAGGTAAAATACTTATTCTGAAATGAGATACTAAGATGAATACATTAATATATTAGGATGAATATAATCTAATGTGAAGATATCTCCTATTGACAATAAAATAATAACAAAATGATGTGGTTTATCCATGTAAATAAAAATTTAGTGATACACATGTCAAAAAGATTGAACATTTTAAGAAAAATATAGCAAGAGAAGATAATGATAGACTTCAACTAAATTAGAATAAATATTCAGAATGATCTTATAATTTTATATTTCTCCGAAAATATAGTCTATAATTATTTCAAATAGGAAAAAAAACATTAGTAAAAAAAATCCATGTAATCCCCGTTAACTTGGAATTATTGAGTTGCTCTCTTTCTTCTTGTTGTTCAGAGAGTATTTATTTTTATTCTTTTATTGTTAGATTTTTTAGTTATAGAAAATATTCTTGTAAAATCAGTAACCCTTTTTGTGATTGAAAACACACACACACTTTTTGAAATTAACGGGCTGACTTGGCTGTGACCATTTCTAATCACAACCTCGTCCCCACCGCAGTTTTTCGAACAAAAATGAAGCATCATATGAGGGGATCCCGACCGAATTCTGTCTTTTAATTCTACCGTGAAAAAAATGGACTTTTGATATAATTCATAGAATAAAGATTTTTCACGATATCTATACTGGTCAACCTTTCACAACTTTGAGGGGTCACGATGTCATTATACCAAGAGAGATTATTTAGCACATATTTATACAAAACAATTATGTGGAAATTGGAATCCACTCTCTAATAAGTTCAAGTGGCTCCCAAATGTTTATGAGTAATGCACCTACTTCTCTCTGTTTTAAATTTAATGCTAAATAACAATGAAAGCCTGTTCTTTGCAGCATTCCACCCTCCAAAAATGTTCATTTAGCGTCTAAAAATCATGATAATAACAATCATGCAAATATAGAACAAATATTACGCACCACATACTTGGACGTAACTTATACCTAGACACAACTTTGTTATAAATGCATATAAGCCATCTGAATAACAAACTCGATGTTAATTGAATCTAGTTTTGCATTGATCAGAAAAAAATGTTATGTAGTGGCAAATTATACGGGCAAGATGTGACATTTTATTTTGATAAATCAGAAGCAAATATTATATATCATTGCTTTTCACTGAAAAAAAAGGGAAGAAAATCAAATGAAAGATATATTTGGTACATTTAAAGTACTAATTATAGGTGAAAAAAGCATAAATGTGATGCCTACACCCACTTCTTGTAATTAAAAAAATGAATATAATAAGAAATTCTTAGAATTGCGAATCATATCAAATCAGACACTTTTTGCTATAAAAAGAAAATAGAGGACAAAGATGTAAGGATGAACCCATACCAATTTTTGTCCCCTTAATAAAACACAGAAAGTTATCCTAATTAAACTTAACTAAGGACATTTAAGCTAGAGTTTTCCAATCGTATATAGTAGCTGAGTTAAAGGGTGTATTAAGAATTATCTTCTAGTAGATTGGTTCTTCAATGTTGCCAACTAATCCTAATCCCATGGCTAATAATTTGTCATAAACTTTAGGATCGGATAACAGGTCACTGATGGCAATTAAATGTCCAATATCAAGTAAATGGCCAAAGGCCCACTGCTGGTGTAGTATATTCACATTTGATAAATATGTTTACTATCATTAATGACACTATGTGTCCACTGATGGCACAGAGTGCCCATTATCACTTTGAATATTCACCTTCTAGCTAGCTATTCAATCCTAAACTAGGTCTAATATCAGTATGATTTGGGTAATTCATTACTCAATTACCACTAATAATATTTAGTTACATATCACTTTAATTCAACATCACTAAAGTTTATTTATAACATTACTCTTAATGATGAACTTGTAGTTTATTTGATTTTAGTTCTTTAATCTTATTTTATATTTGGTAAGTGAATTTTGAAAAATACAATAAAAGTTCAGTGAAAGCACAAAAAGGTAGGGATGCGCATGGACAGATTGGACATGCATGTTGCTACCAAATGCGCATAAATAGACACATTGGCATGTAGTTGGTCATGAGTATGGCTGTCAAAGTTTTTTCGGTGCAGAAGAGTGCATGGGCATATGTATGATCATGCGGTTGCTTATGCACGAATTTACAACATATTTTTTTTATTTTTCTTAATCAATTTTGAATTCAAAAGAACTAATCTCATATTCAATTCTAAACTACTCTAAACTTTTAAAAACTTTAATTTGATTCTTGTATGAATCAAAAGTAGTTTTAACCATAGTTTTAAACTAAAAACTATAAATACAAGCTTAAAATTATTCAAAAATAAATTCAAATAAATTTCTCTTCACTTAGATCCATATTAATATTTTCTTTCTCTACAAATTCAATTAACAAATTTCATCTCAAAAATTCAATCAACGTAGTGAAATAAACTCAAATAATTATTGAAAATGAAAGAAAATTAAAGAATAGAAAATCACAAATATACGAGCACAAACCTCTTCAAGAACTCCTCCTTTTTCTTTTCCTCACTTTCTCCTTTCTCTCTCTTTCCCCTTTGATTAGTTGATGATAACCTTGTCTAATCTAGCTAAGTCTCTTAAAGATTCACAATAGATATAATCTCCTCTTAATTTTTACTTGAATAGATGAAAGAAGGAAGAAGAAAATGAAGTTTGATGATGGAGATGATGGTTGGCATGAGATGATGATGGTAGAAGAAAGGAGAAATTTCCAGGCTCTCCTATATATATATATAGGGTTTTGGTTGGGTAAAGTGTGCGCATTTTAATTTTATTGCACCCACTTCTTAAATTTTTAATTCTAATTCGATTTTTAGTCCCATAAAATTTTAAAAATAATTTATCTAGCTAATTTGAAGTCTTACAAATTATATTTTATATCATAATTCATTAAAATTCACTTCTAGAGTTACAAGGGCACTTTCATAAATTTTCATATTGGCAACACCAATTTTTTCTAACCCTAGCTCGAATTTTATTTTATTTTATTAGGAACTCATTGTTTAAAATTTCAACCATTACATCCCCCCTCAAGAATGTATTTATGCGAATAATCTGAAAACTTGTGGGCCTTGATGCAATCATACAAGAAGTTGACATTGCTTTTTCACCAACCTTTTCATAGATATTCTCTTTAAAGCATCAATTCTGCTCGTTTTCATAAGTCCTATTGCATGTAGACATTATTGAAAGTAGTAACCCCACTACATGCAGCTTTTGCTTACTCTGCCAAAATTTATCCAGATAAACTGAATGAATGAAACAATGATCCTCATATCTATCGCGAAGGAGCAATATAAAAATGACCACAAAACCACCAAATTACTAATGACAGAACATCCAAGCAGGAAAAGTAATGCTGATAAACTTTTGAGAGAGAGAACTATAAAGTTGCCAAGTGTATAGTGGTCATGATTTGGGTGCAAATAGAAAGTTCATTTTTCACCTAGAAAGCTATTTACATTCAAAATTAACAGGTCTAGCTAAATTAGTTTCATACTATCAGAATGTAGACATTCTTAGCATAGACAAGCATAAGATAATTAATACATATCCTAATAATAATGTAACTTATCTTTCATCAGATATTATTATCAGCATATGATAAATGTGTAAGAATTTTAATTTTTTAATGCGGAAATAAATCTGATGCCATATTTAATTGAACTCAAAACATCTTAAGAAATAATAAATAAATTGACATACCATTGATAGATGAAGTAGCCATTGAAGAATTGAAGAGCCCCTTTGATTTGAAACCTTTAATTCTAAACACTTTTCTTCTCTCTATCTAACTATTATGCACAGAAATTTTAAGAACTGTATGTACAAAGGGTTTTCTGTGCTCCTTTTATAGATGAGAGAAGAGAGCTAGAATTTGTTCAGCAAAAGCTGAACGTGATAATCATTATCTATTAGTATTTAATTTAAAAAAGGATTTCCCACTCCATCAAAGAATTATCCTATCTTAATAATAGTTATTTCTATCTTAATAGGTAGTTTAGTTGGCTACAACTTTATAATTGGATAAAAATAAAATACTATGTTAGTGGGTCATCCACTTAATTTACGTGGAATTAACATTCTCCCACTTGGTCCACTAAACCGATGATGAAAACTATATATATATTTATTTTACATCAAAATACATTTATTTAATTTCATAAAAGAATTTGACATGTGATCATGAATTTTAATAAGGTAGCCAACAAACTCAAAGTGTTTATACTATAATACTGAAATAAGCTTAGATTATAAATGTGAGTCATAGCGGTTATATGATTTCAATATCATATTTTCTTCTATGTACTACACATCAATAACCCTTGCAAACTCAGTTCATCAAGCCAAAATAGCCCGTATAATTTGTCTTGTCAAGACATTTCCTATTGATCAAATAATAAAATGTGCACCCATAATTGAAAAACAGGAAAGAACAAAAACATACTTTAAATGCACAAAAATGTCAATTACATAACCACTAAAATATCCATCGTACATATTATGGATTACTCAAAAGACCCATCCTTATAACATGTTCCATATATGTCTTTGGAGGCAATCCCTTAGTCAATGGATCGGCAATCATAAGTGTGGTACTAATATTTTCAATTGACACTTGTTGTTTCTGGACTCTTTCTTTAACAACGAGGTACTTTAAGTCCATGTGTTTTGATCCACTGGAGTATTTGCCATTTTTAGAAAAGAAAACGGCTGCGGTGTTATCACAATAAATTCTCAACGGCCTAGTAATAGAGTCGACGACACCAAGCCCTGAGATAAAATTTTGCAACCACAAAGCATGATTTGAAGCTTCAAAACAAGCAACAAATTCAGCTTCCATCGTAGATGAGGCAGTAATTGACTGTTTTACACTCTTCCACGAGATTGCCCCATTAGCTAGCATAAAGACAAAATCTGAAGTTGACTTTAAGCTATCAAGGCAACCGCCATAATCTGAATCTGAGTATCCAATCACTTCTAATTGTTCTAATATTTTATATGCGAGCATATAATCCTTTATCCCTTGTAAGTATCTCGTAACATTCTTTGCAGCCTTCCAGTGTTCGAATCCTGGATCACTTTGGTACCTTCCCAACATACCAACAGCATAGCTGATATCTGGTCTGGTACACGTTTGAGCATACATCAAACTCCCTACAGCCGATGCATAAGAAATTTTCTTCATTTGCTCCCTCTCAAAGTTATTCTTTGGACACTGTCATTTACTTAATTTGTCACCTTTTGAAATAGGTGCAACACCTGCTGAACATGATTGCATATTAAATATCTCTAAAACTCGATTAATATAACCTTTCTGAGACAAACCTAGCAGTCTTCGAGATCGATCCCTGAAAATCTCTATGCAAATAACATAGTTTGCCTCACCCATATCAACCATCTAAAAGTTTTTAGAGAGATATTCCTTAGTTTCACGTAATAAATCAAAATCACTACTAGCTAGCAAAATATCATCCACATACAATATCAGAAATATAAACTTGCTCCCACTAACTTTCAGATATATACACTGATCAACAATATTTTCTTTAAATTCAAAAGATGTGATAGTATCATTAAACTTAATATACCATTACCTGGAAGCTTGTTTAAGACCGTACATGGATTTCTTTAATTTGCATACTAGGTGTTCCTTTCCTTTCTTTGCGAACCCTTCAGGTTGTTCCATATTGATATCTTCATTCAAAAAGGCAGTTTTCATAACCATTTGATGTAACTCTAAATCAAAATGAGTTACAAGGGCCATAATGATTCTAAACGAATACTTTTTAGAAACTGGAGAGAAAGAATCTCTATAATCTATTCCCTCCTTCTGAGTAAAATCTTTGGCCACTAGTCTAGCTTTAAATCATTCGATATTGCCTTTGGCATCGCGCTTGGTCTTAAAGACCCATTTACAGCTGACAGGTTTATAATTATCAGGCAAATCAACAAGATTCCAAATATCATTATGGTCCATAGATTTTAACTCTTCATTCATGGCTTCTATCCATTTATTAGAATCATCACTTTTCATAGCCTGTGAAAATGAGACCGGATCTTTCCTTATCCAAATATCAAAATCAGATTCTTGTAGATACACCACATAATCATCTGAAATGGCAGATTTTCTTTCCCTTTGAGATCTTCTCAAAAGAGCTGGTTGTGGTGGCTCTACAATATTTTCAATGGCAACAGTTTCTTGAGGTAATGAATCATCTCTATTATTTTGCTCATTTTTCTCAACTTGAAGAATAGGTTGAGGAGCAATATTTTCTTGAGAGAAAAAGAGTGGTGGGATATCCACTCTTATTTTCTCAATGTTTATTTTTCTCGGTTCATTACACTTACTAATTTCGTCATTCTCTAAGAATCTGGCATTACCGGTTTCAACTATTCTCACACTATGGTTAGGACAGTAAAATTTGTACCATTTTGATTTATCTGGATAACCAATAAAATATCTAGAAACAGTTCTTGAATCTAACTTTTTCTCATGTGGGTTGAAGATTCTTGCCTCTGCTGAGCAACCCCATATATGTATATGCCTCAAACTAGGTTTCCTACCAGTCCATAACTCAAAAGGAGTTTTTGGAACTGCTTTACTAGGAATTCAATTTAGAATATATATTGCAGTTTTTACAGCTTCACCTCACAAGAAATAGGTACAGCAGAGTAACTCATCATACTCCTAACAATTTCCATTATTGTGCGATTACGTCTTTCAGCAACACCATTCTATTGTGGCATACCTGACATTGTGTATTGAGCACAAATGCCACGCTTTTTTAGGAATTTGGCAAAAGGACCAGGATTTTATCCTGATTCATCATATCTACCATAGTATTCACTACCCCGATCTGATCTCACAATTTTAATCTTTTTATCTAATTGTCTCTCAACCTCTATGATGTATATCTCAAAGATGTCAATGGCTTGAGACTTTTCATGCATTAGATATACATATCCATATCGAGACAGATCATCTATAAAGGTGATAAAATATCTCTCTCCTGTAAAACAAGGAATGGAGAGTGGTCCGCAAATAACTGTATGAATTATCTTAAGAAGCCCATTACTTCTCTTGGCACCTTTCTTTGTATGCTTGATTTTTTTTCCTTTTATACAATCCACACATACTTGAAAATCAGTGAAGTCAAGATTTTATAAAATTTTATCCTTCACTAATCTCTTGATTCTTTCCCTAGAGATATGCCCTAGTCTTTTATGCCATAAGAATGAAGAATTTTCATTAATTAAGCCATGTTTTGAACCAACATTTGAATGCAAGGTAACTACAGCTTGTGCAAATTTATAATTCAGACAAATTTTATATAAACCATTATATAAAATGCCAGAACCAACTGTTATTGAATTAAAGATCAAACTTAGTTTTTCACAACCAAAATAAACTGAATATTCAATAGCATCTAATTTAGATAAATAAATTAAATTTCTAGAAATCGAAGGTACATAAAAAGTGTTTAAAAGATCCATCTGATGACCAGTCTCTAAAAGCAAGCGATAGGTACCAACAGCTACCACTTCTACTTTGAGACAGTTTTTCATATAGAGGAACTTTTCACTTTCCTTTGGTTTCCGGGTTGTAAGGAATCCCTGGATTAAATTAGTAACATGAGTTGTGGCTTCAGAATCAATCCACCAAGTATTAGAAGGAACTTCAGTAAGATTTGATTCATAACATACAAAAGAAAGATTTATACCTCTCTTTTTGAACCAATTCTTACGTTTATTGCATTCATTCTTCATGTGTCCCTTCTTACCACAAAAATGACATTTCACAATGAATTTACCTTCATGACTCTTGCTACTTTCTCCAGGTCTATTTTTCTTTGGTGGGTTGTGTTTTCCTTTTTTGAATTTGCCTTTATTCTTCATGGCTCCATGAGTTACAGCGAGGGCAAAATTTTGTCCATCTTGTCTTAATCTCACTTCCTCTTAAATACACTTGCTGGTAAGCTCATTCAAGTTCCACTGCTCATTGTTAGTATTATAGTGGATCTTGAATGGAGCAAACTGTGATGGAAGTGAGTTAAGTACAAACTGTACCAAGAAGGACTCATCCATATTCATGCCCGGTGCTTTTAGTTTCGCAGCCTTTTCAGTCATGTTCAAAATATGCTGCTGAATACCTTTCTGACCATCATACTTCATGGTAGTCAATTTAGCCATCAGTGTGCCTGCGAGGGACTTATCAGCGCTTTTAAAGCGCTGCTCAACAGACTTTAAAAATTCTGAGGAGATCTCGGTTTGAGGGAGGGAGGTCTTAATATTATTGGCAATAGTCATTCTCATAAACATAAGATTGAGTCTATTTGACCGTTTCCAAGCCTTTAATTGTTCCACCTGCTTCGAAGTACTATCATCGGCAGCTTCAGATGGCTTTTCAGTTATTAAAGCTAGATCAAGATCCAATACACCCAGTGAGAATTGAACCCTTTCATACCACTCAGAAAAAATTTGACCCGTCAAATGTTATCATTCCAGATGCAATGGAGTATAAAGAAGTGGGAACTGTACAAAACAGAATAATGCTCACAATAAGGTCTCAAATACAAATTTAAAATATATAACGATGAACTATTGATATCACTATAGTTTTCCTTTGGGTAAAACTGTAGCATATCTAGTGTTTATTCGAAGGGAGCTTTAAAATTATATTAATATTTTATGTTATTTATATGTTACCTTTGGGTATCCATATTACCTTTCTAAATAACACAAAATAAAACTCTTAATTTATAATTAGTAGAATGTGACTCTCCTTTAGACTAGCCCCAATCTCCTAATTATAAATATTATTAAAGATGTTATTTCTTTATAAGTCTCCCTTAATTCTTTTATGCAATTTAATAGACATATGACTCACTAATTTAGGTCACTTTGGCAACTATCTAAACTAATGAACTATATATCTATAAATTATTTAACAATATTTTGTTCTTTTATGTAGTTTAACTATTACAAGACTCAACAACTTAGGTTACTTTGGTAACAATCTAAGTTAGTGAATCTTAAGTCATAAGACTACTTAACATAATTTGCATAAAAATTTACATACTAATTATGCAAACAATGGTCTCATGTTTATATTGCTTTTAAAAAAATATATAAGCAATATAAGTTGTGAAATATATAATATACTGTTTAAGCATATGACACACTAATTAAACACATAATATGTCTATACCTTTTCTATTAGTATATTCATATCCAAAATAAAATGATGTATGTACGGTTCAAACATATATGCCAATATAATTATATAATTAGCATATAATTATGTAAATATTGTAATAGTACATATGATGGTAATTGTATATATATATTGACATGCAAGCAGAGTAATATGTCTAGAATATATAATCATGTGAGAATATCTAAACATAATATGATATTGTTCTTCAACTTTGTAATCATCACGTTTTAATTTATGGTTACAAATCAAAACAAATTTTTTTTATATTGTTGTTACAGAAACCAAAGTCATGGTTTTAATAATGAAGATAAATTATTGGTAAAGCTTGAACATCAATTCGTACAAATCAAAACCATCGATTTTCAATAATAAAGATGTGTTTAGTAATAACAAAAATTCATTCGTAACAAAACTCGCAAGCGTTCAATCATAAAACTTTTAATTAGTTTGTGCATAAATTCTAATCACAATAAAAATTTAATTAAAACAAACACAACAATAAATATCGCAATAAATTATTAATTATAAAACTATAATTTTAAGATATTTGAATTCAATTAGGCTCTGATACCAACTGTAAGAATTTTAATTTTTTAATGCGGAAATAAATCTGATGCCCTATTTAATTGAACTCAAAACATCTTAAGAAATAATAAATAAATTGACATACCATTGATAGATGAAGTAGCCATTGAAGAATTGAAGAGCCCCTTTGATTTGAAATATCTAATTCTAAACACTCTTATTCTCTCTATCTAACTATTATGCACATAAATTTTAAGAATGTAATTGATGGAATTTAAAAACATTGTCACAAAGGGTTTTCTGTGCTCCTTTTATAGATGAGAGAAGAGGGCTAGAATTTGTTCAGCAAAAGCTAAATGTGATAACCATTATCTATTAGTATTTAATTTAAAAAAGGATTTCTCACTCCATCAAGGAATTATCCTATCTTAATAATAGTTATCTCTATCTTAATAGGTAGTTCAATTGGCTACAACTTTATAAGTGGATAAAAATAAAATATTAGGTTAGTGGATCATCCACTTAATTTACGTGAAATTAACAAAATGAAAGACAAAACACTGCCCAAGTCAAATGCAAAGGTTTAACATGATAAAAGAGTTGATAACCACATCGGTTTTGAAAATTCTTGAGGGTTCATTTGTGATGTTACTGTTGACCATTGAGTTTTGTTGTGGACTAAAAGCATGAATTTCAAGGCAAGACTTTTCACCAAAATACTGGGGGCATTTTTAGAACCAGCAAGACGCTATAAATTCATCATTTTGAGGAGAGAGGGGAAACCAACCTTAGATCTAACTCTTCTTTATCTCTTCTTCTCTCAAAATCCACATCAAGTCTATAGAAAAAGGAGAATAAAGGAAGAAGCTAGAGACTTTGGAAAGATTGAATCATTTCTTCAAGGATTAATTCATTAAGAATAAGCAATCATTTATGGTTTATAATATCAATTTTTAACTTCTTTGATTCCTTCTTTAATTCATTTATTGAAAGATTAGAGTCATGGATTTTTTGTTTATTCTTATTACTTCTTTTGTTTTGATATTTGATTTAGTTATGAATAACTAATCTCATTTGTGGGATTAGGTGAATTTGGATATTTGAATAATGGGTTTATTCATTTATATATACATTTAGTGAGGTATTTCTCTTGGATTTGTTGATTTTGATTTAATGGCTAGCAATTAATTGGCCATCAATTGTTAAATATATAAAATCATATAAAATATGAAAGTTGAATATAATTTTGAATGTAGAATCAACAACTTTGAGTGATTATCTTAGAGACAAGATAATTTCTTTAAGATCTATAATGGTATCTTGTTTGTATGAATTGAGTATTGTTTGATTCTCATGAGATTAGAGATTAAACCTTGCCCAATTATAGTCTTCTTACTTGAGAGAGAAGTGGATGAACTTGGTGATATTAGATATTGTTAATTAGACTCATTAGAAAAACTCCAATGAAATCTAATCTTACTCCTTACCATTGTTTATTTAGCGTTCAATTTACAGCAATTAATTTATTTAGTTTAATTAGATAGTTAAACTATTAAAAATTTGGCTATTTATGGATAATAGTTTAATTAAATTAAGTTACTCAAAACTACCCTTCCCTGTGAATATGATACTCATACTCTCACTCTACTTCGAACTATGATACTGTGCACTTGTGATATTTCTCATAGTAAAACATATACCACCCACCCTTATAACAACCTGGTTAATAAAATCAGGCTGTTAGGAGGAGATTATATAGACCAAAGGAATTATGAAAAGATTATGATGGGTTTATGAGAAGTTTGAATCAAATTTGTCTGTGATTGAGGAAACTTGTGATTTGGAGAAGCTTTTAGTGACTGTGCTTATTAGAAAATTGCAAGCTCGGGAACAACCTGTGTCTTTAAGGGCAGAAAATGTTGTTGAAAGTGTTTTTCATGCCAGGCATATGGGCAAAGAGTCGGCCTCAACTTCAAACAATGGAAGTTAGTCCTCATCATGCAAGGGAAAACAATAAGAAAATGTGAAGAATTCTTCAAAGAAAAATGAATTTCCTCGATGCAACCTATGTAGAAAAACTAATCATCCTAAAAATAAGTGTTGAAAAAATGCGCAATGTAAAATTTGCAAGAAAGAACAAGTCATATAAAGAAGATTTGCTGGAAAAGAAAAAATCAGTCATACTAATAACAAGGTATACTGAGAAAAATGGGGTGTTAGAGAGGAAGAATTGAACCATTATAAAGATGGTAAGAAGCATAGTTATTGAGAAAAATCTTCCTAAATCTTTATGGACAGAGACTATATATACAACAGTATTTACTCAATAAACTTTCTACTAGAGCAATTCCCAATATGACTCCAACCGAGGCTTGGAATGGCACTAAACCCTCTGCCAAGCATTTAAAAGTTTTTGGATCAATTTGTTACATTCATTTGCCATAAGAGAAGAGAGGAAAGTCGGGTGGTAAGGCTGAAATTGGTATTTTTCCTTGGTTATACACTAACATTTAACTATTAAAATATAAATGGTTAATTCCTAATAGTTAACTGAGCCAAGAGCACTCAGTGGCAGACGCCCCCCTGGACCCCCTCACCGGCGGCCAGAAGTTCATATTGGGAGGGGAGGGGGAGGGGTTGTGGCCACCGGTGATTACAAAGAAGGGAGGTGGGGCTGAGCTTGGACGACTGGTGTATAGAGAAGAAAGGGAGGAGGTTGGCAATGGTGTCGTGGCGAGAGGTTTAAGACAAGCGAAGAGAATTTTTTTTATATGCCCCTGGTTGAAATGGCGTCGTTTTAACCATGGGTGATTATATTTTTTTAAAAATCTGATGTCGTTTCAGCTATAAGATTTTAAAAAAATATATAATCGCCTCTGGCTAAAACGGTGCTGTTTCATCCAGGGAAGTATAAAAAAATTAACGCTGCTGAAGCAGCGAGCAAATGAGAGAGACAAAGACAAAGAGTGAGAGGTGAGCGGCATGCTGTGAAGCGAACGACGATGAGAGGATTGACAATGGTGTGTGACAGGAAAGGTGATGAGGAGAGGACCGAATGGCGAGTGACCGGAAGAGATATTTATATTTTTTTTTCTTTTTGTGTGTTGTTTGGTTTTTTAATTAGAAATTTTGGAGATTTTATTTAGAATATAGAATATAGTTTGTTTTGTTTAATAATTAAGTTAATAATTTATTTAAAATGTTTTGTACTTTTGTGATTAGTTTGAAAATTTGAATTAATTTGTGTTGTTTTTTATTTATTTTGTGATTAGAGTTTATGTATATTGAAAAAAAAATTAATATAGAATGTAGTTAATTTTTTAAAATTACTAATTTTTTTAATTAATAAATGTGTTGTTGTGATTAGGTTGAATTGATTTAGTGATTTGAAATTTAGGTTAAATTAATTATAAATTACTAATTTTATATTAAATTATTAAATTGATTATAAATTATAAATTAAAATGTTGAATATAAATTAGGTTAATATTATTCAAAATAAAATTTAATTTAATATGTAAATTGTAATTAAAGTTTTAAGATTAAATATTAATTATGATTAAGTTAAATTGAATATAATTATAAATTAGACTATAAATTATTAAAATTTAAATGTAAGATATAAATTATGTTCATAAAATTCAATCTATAAATTAAAATTGATTATAAATTATTAAATCGAATATAACTATTAATTTAGAAATATAAATTGCTTTACAAATTATAATTGAATATTAATTGAAAAAATATATATTAAAAATTATGAATTGAATATAAAGTATAAACTATTTATGAATTGAAACATGTATGGATAAATTTGTAATTAAAGCTAAAAGGATACGGACTGAATATGATGAATCATCGAATATTCTAACAGTAAATAGTCATGAAAGTAAGGAGAAAACTAGTTCTAGACAAGAACATCAAGAGGTTAGTTTTGATGATATTGTTAGTGATCTAATATTGCGTAAGCCCATTGATGAGTTTGATGTTGGGATTAGAGATGATGTTAGGAGATAATATGTAGTTAAAGGATTTTGCCAACCATTTGGTCATAATTTTCTACATAGATAATTTAAAAAAATTAGAAAGAGTTTTTAAGAGAACTGGTTCTATAAATTTGAATTATTGAAATATAGTATTTCCAAAGATAAATCATTTTATTTTTGGTATTACCTTTTTAGGTCGAATAGAGGAGCGAAGCACGAGGATAATATTTTCGCACATATTGGATTTTGCAATTGGAAAAAGGCCATAGAGAAGTTTAATAATCATGTTGGCGGTCCAAATAGCCCACGCAATAATGCTAGGTTGCAATATGTTGATTTCAAAAATCAAAGATAAAGTGTGTCTTATGTCTTTTTTTCTCATAGCCAAGAGCAAGAGATTTTTTACCGGATGCGTTTAACAGCTGTTATTGACTGTATTCAATTTTTTTAGCAAATGGGTTGGCTTTTCGAGATCATGATGAGTCGAAAAAGTCACTTAGCCGGGGTAATTTTCTAGAACTTCTCAATTGGTATAGTAAACAATATATTGAGGTTGGGAATGTATTTAATTCAAATGCTCATAAAAATAATCAACTCACTTCTCTACACATCTAAAAGCAAATAGCAAGCACTTGTACTTTGGAGATGACACTAGCTATTGTTAAGGATATTAGAGATGAATTATACTCTCTATTAATTGATGAGGCTCGAGATAATTCAGTAAATGAGTAGATGTCTATGGTATTGAGATATGTTAACAAGTTGGGATAAGTGGTTGAGCGATTTGTTAGAGTGGTACATGTTAGTGACATATCTACTTTGTCTTTAAAAAGTGTATTTGATGATTTTTTAGCGAAACATGGATTATCACTATGTAAAGTTAGAGGTCAAGATTATGATGGAGCTTCTAATATGTGATATGAATTCAACAAGTTAAAGACTCTCATTTTAAATGAAAATTTCTCAATAAGGTACATTCATTACTTCGCTTATCAGCTCCAATTAATGCTTGTTACTGCAGCAAGGAGCAATAGATTTGTAAGTAATTTTTTTTAATTATGTTGCAATGATTGCGAATATTATTGGAGTTTCATGTAAAAGAATGGATGATCTCCATCAAAAGCAGCATGATGAAGTAGTTCGACGCCTAGAAAGTGGTGATAGTCAAACTGGAAGAGACTTGCATCAAGAAATAAATCTAGCTCGACCTGGTGACATGCGTTAGGGTTCTCATTATAAAACAATTGTGCGTCTTCTCTCTATATGGTCACCAGTGAAAAAATTCTTAAGAACATTTATGAGGATGATTCATATCAAAGTAATCAAGGGGCAGCTATGGGCTTGATTAATAAAATGGGAAGTTATGAATTTATTTTTATTGCTTTTTTACTGAGGAAATTTTTAAGTATGGCAAATGATTTATCTCAAGCCTTACAAAAAAATGATCAAAATATTGATAATGCAATTCATTTAATTACAACTGTTAAACAATAATTACAAAGCTTCAGGGGGAATGGATGAGATAAATTATTGAAAATTGTTAATGACTTTTGTATAGATCATGATGTCACAATGTCTAATTTAGAAAATAATGCAGGTTATCTGCGTTATAAGTGTTTTAGTACTCCTATTACTTATTATCACTACTTTTGAGTAGAAATATTTTGTCAGATACTCTTTTTTCTTCTTATTATCATACTTAACTATTTATTATGCTATAACCTAATTTTCTTTCATTAAATTCTAGGTTATTGATTTCGTTGCTCAAGAAATGGAAAATTGCTTTATAGAATCAAGTACGAAATTGCTTTCATGCATTACTTGTCTTTCTCCTAAAAACTCATTCTCCAACTTCAAGCTATCTAAATTATTTCGTCTTGCTGAACTATATTCATATGATTTCTCCATCACCGGTCAAATAATACTTAAAGATCAGCTTAATACCTACATTGTTGATGTTAAAAGAAATACAGCTTTCTCTAACATTGATGATATTAGAGCTCTTGCTCAAAAAATGATTGAGACATATTATGACACTATATTTTCTTTGGTATATATACTTATTAAGTTAGTTTTAGTTTTACATGTTGCAACTACTACCATCGAGAGAGTTTTTTTAGCAATGAACATTATCAAGACGGATTTGCGCAATAAGATGAGAGATGATTTTTTTAACCGACTGTTTAGTGTGTTATATAGAGAAAGATATATTTTTTAAAAAAATTGAAAATAAAACTATTATGCAACGTTTTCAGAATATGCAAAGTCGTAAAATGTAATTATCATCTGTTAGACATAGTTAATTTAATAGTATAAATTAATTATTAAACTACTATAATATTAAATGTTTAATTTTATAACAAACTCGTCTGTAATTTTTTTTTTCTGTGAAAGTTGAGCTCCTCATAAGCATTTTCTGTTCTGTGAAAGTTGAGCTCCTCATAAGCATTTTCTGTGTCCGTCACTGAGCCCAGTTCATCCTATAAGTATAAAAAATGCATGGAGTCAAGAGTTAATCACTTCAATGTATTCTAGCAAATAGATTTTTCATTGAAACATTTCGTCAAAAACAAGCACTTCATTCAACAACTACAGTGTGAAAGTAAGCATATACACATGCAATGGCTTGATCTAAAGCGAGAATTATTTAGCATTTGTGTCTGTAGACATAGCAAATTGAAAATAACATGGTCTAATCATCGAACAGGTAAAACGCAGTTTAGAACTTCACATTAACATGCACAAAACAGAGCCAATAAAAAGAAATAGTATTTATCTCAATCGGCGAGATAGCAGATACAGTGTTCAGAAACCTAAAATCCCAAGCAAAAAATTGGAGCTTTTGATTGTTTAGATCAAATCAATGGTAGACGTATCTTTTGCTTTTGCTTGGTACCTTTCAAGGAGAGCGATTCTAAATTAACTATAGTTGTTACCACCATATTGTTCCATTTTCTTTTGGTTTCTCTAAGAATCTTGAGAACCAAACAAATTAGAGAGAGCGAAACTGGCACTGGCAGATTATCAATGGAAACCAGAGTGGAACATTGCGTTTAAATAGCTAAAGGAAAAATATAAAGAGGGCAAAATGTAATATATGCCACGTGTTTGATGTGTAGTCGGTTATGATCACTGGCTCATAACCGAAAACGTGGCATATATATTCCATTTTGCTAAACACCAGCTTTTTTTTTTTTTTTAGTTCTTATTTTTTATCAATCCAATGCAGTTTTTCTTTCTTTAATTACTTGGGCTCTGATTGATTTTGAACTCAAAAACTTCAATTATTCATAATATCATTAAAAGAAGACTTATAATTTAATTTTATAAAAAAATAAATTTCGAAATGTAACTTAAATTGAGAAACTTTTAACCTCTTCATTATATAACAGACATAAGATTAATACGAGATAACTAAGAATGCCATATTTAATTTGCAGTTGTTGTGATCAAGCTTGGAAATCCATCTGTTGTTATGTCTTTCTTAAAACGGGATCTCCAGACCTTAGATCAGCATACATACAGATCCACATAAAAGTCTTGCACTACCTCATTAATATTCGTATTTTCCGTTCTGTTCAAAAAGAATAAAAGAAAAAAGAAAAAAAAAAGATTGGATATTGTGATATCAGCTAAAAAAGACAAAAAATTAAAATGGCAATTCGGTGCCACTCCCCGATCAATTATTTATACTTCTAGCTGATTACAATTAGAAAGAATAAAAATATCAAACCAAATTTTCTTTGTCAACCTCTGTTGTAACAAGGACCAGAAAACTTGACACTATCCAAAAAAAAAGATTGATTATACAGAGGAGAAGGGAAAAAAACTAAAATACTTAAATACTGCACCCTTTCACCAATTCAAACTGCTTCTAAAGGACTATTCTTCCCCTGGCTTAACTCCGAACCACTGACTGGAGGATTAGCATGAAATGCTGACTGCCTCAATGGCTCGCCTATTAATTTCAGGGACAGAGGCGATGGCTCTCTGTGGCCTCTCTCAGTGTCCCCAATGCTAAGGTGAGACATGCCCACCAGTTCGTCTACATTGACAGGCTCCTTCTGAAAGATTGGAACTGGCTTTAGGACCTCATGATTTGAGGTCTCTGCGCTCCCTACTTCTTCAAGAGGGGCAGTATTTGAAGGCCAACATGGATAAGGGATTGGCACATAAGATGGGTAGAATTCAGGAACAAATGGTGTGAATTCGTTTAACTGAGGAAAAATTGGTGTGAATTCATTTGATCTGGGAACATTTTGCTTGAATTCACTAGACACTGTTGTTTCATCAGCTTCCTTAGCAACTTCTTCAGATGCAGTTTCCATTGGTTCATATTCTGGCTTCAGTGAGAGGTTCAGTAAAGGTAGTGGATCTATATTATCAGCTTCTCCTAGATGAAAAGACCGCAACTCTTGTTCTTCTGGTACTGTCTGGGGTTCAGATGCCTGGGAAAGACATGATAAAGTATGGAAATAATTTCAATCTCAAGGGTGAATCTTTGATTAGAAAAAATTTCAAGGGTGAATGATAATACAACTGATTAAATATCTACTCATCTAGTATTTAGCATAGATGATACAACCACAGCATAGGCTATATAATATATTATCAAGCATCAGATTGCACATTTATCTCAAGAGTACAACAAAAAAGATTGAAGGAAATTTTGATTAGCAACTATCAGTGCATTAAGTCACCCCCATAAAGAGCATCTCACTAATTTTTTATTATGCAAATCTTTGATTTTATTTTTCTAATAAAATGAATTGCTCCTATGATATATAATAATTTGGTAATGCGGCAAACTCAAAAAATAACTGCCATATTGAAGCCCTCAGCCAAGATGTCGCCCTGAGTCAATACTCACAGTGCAGTAGTGTGAACATGCAAATGAAATTTAAAAAAAGTAGGACAAACCATGTCAGAAACCATGTCAAAAAGGCTGGAGCGTCTCCTTCTTCGTGTGGCATTGCTCTGGCGGATGAAATACTTTTGAGCATGGCTTGCTACCTGAGTAGGAGTTCTAGACACCACATAGTTTCGAGCTATTCCACGCCAATCTCCTTTCCCCAATTTCTGAAGACCAACTAAGAATAGTCGGTGCTCCTCTTCTGTCCAAGGGACACCTAGAATTCAATTAAAAACCAACTAAGTGAACAGCCGGAAACTTTCAGCTAAGCCGCCACTGGTAACTCTTTTTCTAAATGGTAATAATCATCAACAACAGACTAGGGAAAGATAGCATATTATAACATTTACAACTTTCTAAAATGGGTCAATTTATGCAGTTCAAGCCAATGACAATTCTTGTAATCCATAAAACAGTTAGTGAAAAATACAATGCCAGTAAGACATGAACTTCACAATGCCAATTAGACTTTAATGTAATCACAGCAATAATCCAAATCATACAGTTAAAATGTTGGAACCACCAGGCTACATAATTAAATACATATCATTTAACGCAAAAGGGAAACAATGTTTTGGCAGAAGTCACCTTAAAATGCAGAGCTCAAGTCCAATCAAATAGTTGCTCCTATTTGGCAGAATATTCCAGTTGGAGTGAATGTCTGCCAATGGATCCAACAGTAAAATGAATACATGAAATGTAATTTAATGCAATCCCGGCAATCTAAATGCAAAATGTTTACCAGTTTCAACTTGCAAGAAAGTTTAGACTGCAATTGGACTACCAACAAGAAAAAATTTTCTCCTTTTGATAAATTATAATCACAAAATACCACTTTCAGATGACTCCAAGTAGGAATCATTCCCCACAATTATGAAGAAACATACTAACTGTTAAAAGCTCAATAAACATGATCCTCAAGAATCAAATAATATTGAACTCTGACTTCCCTGAACTTTTTTATTTAATATCTCTAATAAACCTGATACCTCGTAACAAGAATAATGACAATTAGAATATCTGGAGATAGTGGAACACATTCCAGAAATAGTCGTAAAGCATAATTGACTGTCAAACACTGACACGGTTAGAAAACAAAGTCAGTATATTTCAGACTCTGATTTTTGAAGATGTTGCTCCGGCAAGAACGCAAACAGGAAGAAAAGGTCAACAAAGTATACCCAGTTATCATGGCGACTGGGCACACTGTCATCATTCCCTTTCTTCCCATATTCATTTCTCGAGAGATCCATCAATATCATTTTGGAAGTAAACAGAAATTCAAGTTAAGCAACATCCTCAAATTTTCCCTCAAAAATTTACAAGGAAATATAGAATACCTTATACTATCACCACCACCAAATCTTTGCAATTAAATTGCCAAAATTAGCACTTTCATGATGAACTGGAAATGATATCCGCGCAGTTTCACGATAAGAAAGTAAAAAAAATAAAATATTCATATGGAGCAAACTGTACAATAACATACACTGGCAGTATGCAACAACCGAACATAATGAAATGTAATTTAAATATGAACTAAATAATATTTGATTAAATGCTTAATTCTTAAGCAAATGAGTTAATTAAACTAACACAACCATCACCATTCCCAGAATCAATCATATAAAATATAATTCTGTTTCACAAAACAGAAAAATACTATGCAAATTAAAATTTAAAAACTCAACACCAAATCTCTTATCTTATCCTAAAATCATATCAAACAAATAATCTTAATGATCACCAAAAACAAAACTAAAACCAAAAATAAATACGAAAAAATACAAAATAAGCGGGACATCATTCATATCCATCCAAGATCAACAAAATCTTATTAAAAATTTTAATAAAAAGAAATTATTAATTTTTGGTTTTTATTTATTAGAAAAAATCATGTCACCAAACGAAAAACTGGATTCATCAGTGATCATTAAACTTAACCTTTTTACCGCGGAAAAAAAATTAAAAGCTAACCTTTCTTTCTCTGTCCGCGCCGATTGGAGGAGCAGCTAGCATGGGTCGGGTCATCAGACATGTACCCGTCCGGCACGTTAACAGAATCACGAACATGATCCGACAAAGGAGAACCAGGATTCGGAGAAGCGGCGGCTGATGATGAAGAATGGTAGTGCGCCGACAAGTTGCCCATACTAGCACTCTTCTTAATAATGGAGCCATCGGTGAGCCTAACACCGAAGAGTCTCACGCCAGCTGCAGACGACGCCGAAGAGGATGACGCTCCAGAAGAGCGCATGGGACAGGTGCGGGAGTTATGGCCGTTGTTGCTGCAATGCGAGCACCGTCGAGTCATAGTGAATGACTCGGCCAAATCACCGTCTAGTTAACCGGAGTAAAAGAAAGTAACCGGGAACGGGAAATGAGCGGATAAATAAAAAAAAATAGAGTTTCGGGAGGGCGAGCTTGCATGGAAAGAGAGGAGATTAAGGAGGGGGATTTATTTGGGAAGAGAGACAGAGAGAAGGAGAAATGGTAAGGGCAAGGGTAATTTAGGGAATTTACGTGTTCGGGGAATTTAGGAGAGGGATTGGAGGATGGCGGAGGATCATTCGTTCAATAAGCAGTGGATTTACGTTTTTATCCTTCCAGATGGGATAAATTTTTCTTTTTGTTTTTTAAATTATTATTATTTATTGCCCTCCAAAAAATAATTAAAATTTATGCTAAAAAAGAATTAAAATAATTTCTTATTAAATTATTACTAAATAAAAGTCATGTAACGACCATTGCCAATTTATCAGCTTACTGTTCACCATTAGACTAGAGTATGTCGGAGATAACTTTCATTTTTTTTTACTTTTTTTAAACTAAAATATATTCCTAATATCAATAAAATTTAAACTTTTTTTATTAAATAAAAATTTTAATAAAAATTATTTCAAACTAAAAATATAATTTATAAAATATAATTTTAAAAAAATATTATATATTAATATAAATTTTTTTTATTTAACCATATATTTCTTCAATTCTATCCATTTAATAGTATAATTATAGAACTAATTCTATTCAGGAGGTATATGGCAGATTAAAATTTTTTGTTCTTTTTCAAGAAGTTATTAAGTATGATGCAATATTTATATAACTCTTTTTTTATATAAAAGATTTTATATTAATAATTTTTTTATTATAAAAATTAGTTTTTAATGTTATTTTTTTAATTTTTATTTTTTAATGATTATGATATATATATTTTTAAAATATAAAATATATTTTAAAAAAATATAAAATAAAAACTAAAAAAATTAAATTTTAAAAAATAAAAATAAAAAATCTAACGAACACGTACAAATAATTTTTTTTCTCTAGTTATTACTCATTAAGTCTTGTCTCTATTGTGAGGATACACTCTTTAAAGAAGGGACAAAAAAAAGGATAAAATGGAAAATTAAAAAAATATATATATAATTATAAAGTTTTGGCCTTTCACGTCGGATATATAATTTTATTATAGAACATGTTGAATCATTATTTATTGCATATACTTATTCTTATATATTATTCATTTAAAGTAATAAATATTGAATTGTGATGTGCTGTGATTTTATAGATCTTTTGGGCTTGGCATGGTTCAGTGGATATAGTCCAAGTTTGCAAAAAAACAAATAAGAATTTCGGTTCTTGATATAAAAAAAAATAGTATATATATTTAGAAAATATATTAATTATCATATTATAATAAAATTGTTCTGATTTACTGTAAGATTTTAAATTATTATTTTATGTGTGCTTGTGTTTTTACGTATTGTTTATTAACAAAAATATAAAAAATAAAGTTTTAATTAATAAAAAAGAAAAAAGGTTTAATTGCCTAGTGAAAGAACTTTAAAACGCGGGAACTTGCACCTTTTTATCAAATACGCGTGGATATTTGTTCTTTTTTTTTTATCAAATACTCGTGATTTTGTATGATTTCGTTTAACAACTAAATATATTCTATAATAAATAAAATTAAACTTGACTTATTTTTTATTTTTTAAATTATATTTTTAAAATTTAACTAAAAATAACATGATTTTTGAATTTAATATGGCAATAAATTTAATATAATAATAATTATAATAAATGCATCTCCCTTTCATATTTATAATCATAAACATTCCATTTTTCATTATCATTATACTTTCTTTATAAAATATCAAATTTGGTTATGCTCAAATACAGTATTTTGAAATGATTAATATAAAAATTAATTGTTTATTTATAAAATTAAAAAATATATAACAGCTCTGAGCATTATGTCAATACTCAAAAAAAATATTATAATTTAATGGTTTTTTATTGAAAAATTTAATGGTTGCTTTTTTAAAATTGGATTTTTTCATCCAATAAAAATTATAGATGTGACTGTTATTTATTGCTAGGTAGAGATGGTAAATAAAATAAGATGACGAAGCTAAGAAAATATCATTTTTAACAGCGCAGTAATTTATTAATTTATATATGGACATGAACGTCATTTTAACAAAGTACAAGTGAAGTCAACCACTCAATTGGGTAATTCTTTCATTTTGTTTACATTCAGATTAAACGTCAATTTTTTATGACCAAAATGACCTCCATTCAACGTGAAGGGCATATATGGAAATATACAAAATAATGAAATTAATACGTGATTTTATTAAGGCTAATGTGTGATTAAAAGCTCTTATTCCTTGCAAATATTATGCCCAGTGGATATACTTGACCACAGATACGTCCACGTGGATAAAATGGCCCGCCTTTGGCTTTGGGTGGGGTTTCGTTGATGGATCACCACACCTTTTTACAACCTGAATTTATGGCGATTATAACTTTTGATGATTTATCAAATCCGGGAGAGATTGACAACTTATTATTATGTCTTTCAAAGTTCTTTTGCTTCAAAGTGCTTAATAAGTTCAAGCAATTGATTTGCTGTCTCATCAACCAAAGCTTCATTTTAACCTTTTTTTTCATTACTCAATTATGCTTTATTTTGGCAATTCTAGTTTAATTTAATAATATATATTTTTTTTAAATTTAAGGAAAATTTTATGTTTAAATTTTTTCATATTATAAATTAAAAAATAACTTTTTTTTAAATGATTGTCATATATAGCAAAAAAAAAATCAAAGCCTAAATTGTTTAAGTATATTTTAATTATATCTACCATAATATTAGCATTTTATTATGCTTATGTAATGTAACAAACAGCCGCGAAGATATTTATATAAGAAGGAGCTGCTCTCTTTTTTTTAAAAAAAATTTATTTATATATATAAATATATTATTAAAATTTTTAAAATACTTGATTGTCTTTCTTTAAATTTATATTATTTTTAATATATATATAATATTTTTATTTTGCTCCCCTTCATTAAAAAATTTAGCTTCACCCCTGTTAACAAGTATATTTTTATTTTATATTAAATTTATATTAAAATTTTTTTACAAAAAATAATAAAATATTTTTATCAAAATTGGAAAAAAATTATGATAAAAATAATTGATTATGGGTAAGAGGATATATATTATATTTAAAAACTAAAACTAAAATTAAAAGTATAATAATTTATCAACCATAAAGACAACACTTTAGATTTCAACATATTTTACATATTTAAATATCACTTTCAAAAAATTTGAGTGAGAATTGGATAATCATTTAATAATTATAATTATAATGGTAATCTTATGATATGGTTGCGAGGGTATGGAAGCATCTATATGAGAAAAAACGGTAGTATATTCTTATTTATTTGTCTAGAGGGATGCATGATGCTAACACCAACAAAAAATTATCAGTATAGTATTTAATGTGAAATTATACTGAAGATAAATTTTTAACAAATGACGCCCGGGCCAGATAAAAACAAATTTTTTTTATTATAAATATCATGAAAGGCAGTAGCAATTACTTTAATATAAATAATTCTTTTGACTTTTGGTTTTATTTTTAATTGAAAAAATAAAAATGTTCAAATGATTTTCTTTTTATCTTATTATTAAATTTTTAATTTTATTTTTAGATTACATTATAAAGAAGATATATTTAAATTTTTTACCAATTCCCAAACAAGCTAATCTTAATATAATAATTACAGAATATTCATTATTTGGTTATATTTTTTTTTTATCATTATTTGGTTATATTTTCATTTGAGTCATTCTCCTATAAAATAAATATATATATATATATATATATATATTTGTAGACTGGATTTCGATTAGTGACCTTAAATTTTTAATTTCAGCAATATCATCGAGTTAAAAAAGTCCAACATTTTAATTGTGTATTGGGTTTATGCTTTAGAAGCAAGTAACAGGGAGAACCAATATATATATATATATAGAGCAATTCAATGCTTTCAATAATATAACATCAAATTTAAATACGATTTTTTTTATACTCTCAGTAAAATTAATAAAACTTAAAATTAATATTTTACTGTCTCTATAATTCAACTGCTACACATTTAATTTTGAACCAAAGACTTTATCTAAAGATTATCAAAACTTAAAGAAGATAAGCTTGAGTTAATATTTTATTATTAGTGGCCTAGCTAGCTAGGTTAATTAATTAAAAACTCTTGGGAAATAACTGCACGTTTAGACAATTTTATCATAAATTCATATCATATTTAAACAATAGATATAAAATTAAATTATCCATCTCAATATTAATGATTAAATTATTTTCTTATATGATTATTTTATATATAAATTTTAAAATTACAAATAATAATTAAAATATATATTATTTAAAATATCTAGAATAACTATTACATCCATACATTTATAAGAAAAACATTATAAAACCATTTTTAATTTTTAATTAAATGTTGTTGTCAATGTAATTACTGCACGACAATTAATCTAAATATGTTGTAAACTATTTTTAATTAAATAAGACATTGATGACCTTAGCATCGGTACAATCAGTCAGACAGCAGATTCTTTTGACTTAATAGTATATGAACATAATGTTTTAGTGCGTGTTTTTTATAACTCGCATAATAAAGATTATCAGAATATGAATTATTCACCGTACCACTTTCAGTAAGTGAAGTCTGATATGCATTTACTTTATATACTGTTTCGTATGCCTGTGAGTTTTTAATAATAATGTTTGTGAATGGAATCTCTATTTCCTCAAATATCTGTAATAATTAGTTTGTTTCTGATGTAAGCACTTCCGTTTGTAATATTGTTGTATCTTCAGCCCTTTTTCTATATTAGGGATCTTATTACCATAACTCATAAGACAAATACATGGATTCTGTAAGGTGTATTTTAACTTAAACTCACTTGAAAAAGGATATAATTTTAATACAAATATAAATTAATCTCAACTATAAATAATAATAATATTAAAGTAAGTTATTTACATGCCAAAAATTTTAAAAATAAAAAAATTGGAGTATTTCACTTTTTATTTCTACTGACATAATGATTTACCCTTTTAATCTAATAATGAAGAACCTTATCTTCAGGCAAGTTAAAAACATTATAATTACATATTAATTATTAATAAAGTTTGGGTTGATGTATATATTAATTATTAATAAAGTTTGAGTTGATGTATTGCTAGTTTTTTTTTTAATCAGTAAAGAGAAATATATTAAGATAAAATCCCAAATAACAATCAAAACTCATTCATAGTGAGGAGACCCTAAAAATACTGAATAACTAGAAAAAAAAAATACAACAATCAATAACATAGAGCAAACTAAAACTAACAGGATCACCATTATTGCGAATCTCAAGCTAACTGAAGGAATAAAATAGCCTATAGAGATCCAATCAAATAAAATCCAGCATAAAAATTTAAGAGTGAGAACTAATAAACCATAAACAAGGAGGGTCTAACCAGACCCTTAACAACTATCTCCTCATAAAAAGTTTGCTAGGTTGACCGAGAATAGAACGTGATCCCGAACCTTAAAAATCATATAAAACTAAAGAGAGACAGAGATTGAAATTCTTCTTGCATTCTATGTAATACTTGTTAAAGAAAAACTGAAAAACTAAAATAAAAGCAAGATCTTCTTCACAAAATAATTATACAAAGCAACAAAATCGATGGAGAAAAATCTTATTTTCAAAAAATCCCACACCCTAAAAAATAAATGAGCTATATACGATTCAAAACTCGATATAGGGAGCAATACGTGGGAAGGCAAAGTCAATTTTTGCAGACTCTCTTTTTTTAATTAATTAATTTTTTTTTAATTTGTTTTATTGTCTCCAAGAAGATAACATACAAATACTCCATATTATATATGCTTTTTTATCCCTTCCGATCAAAGAAAAAGAAAATTAAATGATAAAAAAACTTTTTAAAGTATGTTATCTTCAAAAGTGCCTGTTTCTAGGAATCTCTCGACAAAGATAAGACTTTTATCACCACTAAAACATGAATTTAATTTTAAGATAATAAATAATTTTCTTCTTTTAGCAAAATGATTTTGTTAAGTATATATTATTATTATTATTAAATTGTTATCTTTAGACTTTAGCTAAAAAGAATATACACTGAGAGGAAAATATTAATGACATATAAATTTCTCAAATTGCGTCTTGCTTGTCTAATTTATTTCTTTTTGTAATGAAAAATTGTATTAATTATTTATTATTATTATTTTAAAAACTAAATCCAAATAAAGTAACAATTAAAATTATATTGCATACGAGTTTGTTTTCAAATATATAACCAATCAAATGGTCATTTTTATTCCCTTTTATATTTTTATTAAAATTTTAATAAAAACTATTTTTTTATCAATTCCATTCAATTAATTGATGGAATTGATGAATTAATCAATATATAAGCTGAATAATTTTAAAAAAAATTAAATATATACTCCCTCCGTATTATTTATATAGGGAAAATTTCCTTTTTTGGTATATTTTTTATATAGAAAATATGTCATTTTAGGTAAATTTTGGGGAGTGAAATGAGACAAAATACCATTTATACCCTTGCCTTAAAAATAGGTTTTGAGGGATATTTTTTTTAAAGGTATTTAAGTAAATAGAGATGGAAAAAGTGAAATTTCCTTAATTTTCGTGTCCATTTTACTTTTTCTATGTAAATGATACGGAGGGAGTATATTTCAAACAAGAATTTAGCGTTAACAATAAATTTTTAATTATTTTATTTCTTCTTTTTTTTGCCAAAAAATATTATATAGACAGGAAATAAATTGAAATTAACATTAATGATCATTAAATTATGTCTCATTGGCTTTTTAATCACTTCATTATAAAGAAAAATAAGATAAGGAAAATAGATTGGGGGGTGCATTACATAATCAAAAGAAATTGACAGTTTTGACCAAAATCTAAACCACAATTTATTCCTCATTTCTTTGTTAAGCTTGAGATCATCATTATAAACCTAACCAATTTCTTCTTTACTTATCCTGTCTAAATAATTTTCATTCATCATAGTCTCTCTCATCTTAATTGCTAGTCTTAAAATCAAAATTTTATTATTAAATTAATAGTTTAATTATTATACACGTATATGATATATAAAAAAAAATTTGAATTTGGCTATCTCAAGATTTCATCACATGTAAAGAAAAAAAATTGTTTGATATATATATATTTATTTATTTATTTATCGCACTAATGAAAGAAATGACATGCCTTCTAGTAGTATTTGATGAGGAATTGGCAATTTTAAAAAGTTATTTAATTTATTTTAAAAAAATGATTCATTAATTCTTATATAGAAATATTTAAATATAAAATTCAATTTAGGTGTAGCTTTATCTTGGAGCTTGAATTGTTTTGAAGATAACATTAAGAATTAAATTTTATTTTCTTATTTGGTATATATAAATGTATATAAATATCTAAAATGTTAAATATTAGAACTTTTAATATAATACGTATTTTTAATTTGAAATTTTAATATAAGACATATTTTTAATGCTAGAAAGAGAAGTTTATATGGTATAATGGTAATTTTAACTGGATGTTGTAGTTGAAATAGTAAATTAATTAGATAATGTTAAATAATAATTTTTTTAAAAAAATAAATTATAAAATTTATTTTGATAGTGATAAAATATCAAAAATATATTATTATTTAATTAGAAATCTGGTTGAAGTTACTGATATATTATATTGTTTAATTTTTTGTGACGTAAGGTACTTGCAACCAAACCAACATTGTATAGTGGGAAAATAGGAAAGATTTCAAAAGATAAGATATATTTTTAAGGTAGGCAGCCACTTTTGACCCAAAATGTTTGGCTTGTTAACTGTTACAACTTGCACGCAGCACGAACGTATACTATCAAATTTGAATGAGAAGCATAATAACTCTTTTTATTCATATATAAAAGAGATTATACAAGTAAATTTAAAAAATATATTAAAAAAATTATGTTTTATTTACTAGAAATAGTACAATAAATATTAGATTTCATATCAACAATAACTTCATACTTTTATAGTTTGGTAATTTTTGATAAATTATTTTTCAGAGAGTGTAGACTTAGGGATGTTTGATAATATAATTTCATTTAATAATTAATCGTTTTAAGTTGTTCTTTAATATTTCTATTAAAAATATTAATTAAGTTAAAAGTTATAGTACAATAAAAAATTAATTTTAAATTGACTCTGAATTTAATAAGTGATTAAATTTTTAAATATTTTTATAACTTAAAAATTTCATATATTTTATTTAATAAAAATTCATATCACTTATTTTCTTTAATACTTAAAATTCAGTATTTAAATTTTCAGTATTTAATTTTAAACACCACCTCATTAAATTAAGATTTTAAAAAAATAAACTTATAATGCATTTGGTTGCATAAAAATTTTAAAAAAATTGATTAAATAATTTTATTTGACTAAAAATAATATGTTTATTTATAAATAATTCATGTAAAATAAAATACTGAGTCCATTAAATTTTACTAACTAATTAATAAAATATTTTACTTAGAGGAAGTAGAAAAATATTTTACCCAAAAAGTAAATTAAAGGGTGCACATATTAAAAAATAATTATATATTTAATTTAAAATATGATAAAAAAATAAAAAAAAATATTATAATAATAGTTTAGACATTACTTAAAGTTTTTCTGCAAAATTAAATTGTAGCTAAATAACTTAATAATTTTTTCATTTATTTTTTTATATTTTTTTATATTTTTTAAATATAATAATATAATATTTTTTAATAAAATATAATTTTTATAATATATTTCTATAAAATATATTTTAAAAAAAATTATATTTTTAGTAATTAATTTTTCTAATAATTTACAAATGCGCTATTAAAATATTAAAGAATAGGACTCAATATTAAATGTAATCCGATTAATCAATAATTTAATCAAACGACCTTATTTTTCACATGCTAAATAGGAACCTGCAATTTTTGGAGAAACATTAAATCCATTTTGGGCTCTCATTCATTAATTTAATAAAAAAATTCAACAAATAATAACATCGTCAGCCAAACCAAAATAATATACAACTTTTTTCGGATTTTTATTTTGAAAAAATAACACTTCTATCGTATTTTTTTTAATTTTTATTTGTTATTAAAAGTATTTTAGTCATTTTATTATAAATTTATAATAAATTAATAATAAAATTATTATAAACTATATAAAATTTAGACTAAATAATTATTAAATTTCTCAAATTTTGCATATTATATTAGTCAGTTTTTGTATTTTTAACATTTAATTTTTATATTTCTGTATTTTTAAAAATTAAACTGTTTACTTCTTTTGTCAATATTTTTATTCTAAAATTATTAATCAACTACTTTGATATTATAAAATAACTTATTTATTATTTCTTTATATCTTTATTGTTTATTAAATTTATTTTATATATAGATCATCTATAAAATAATAAAAGATATTATTAGTATTATTTAAAATTATTTTTTAATAATATCTATAAAATTAAAATAAATAACATATATGAATTGTCTGTAAAATAATAAAAGATATTATTTAAATTTAAACAGTTTTTTTTTGAAAAAAAAAAGGAAATAGAAGAGAGATTAGATGTATTAATTAATTAATTCAAGTCTATCATTGGTAATTTGAACACTTCTTTATTATAATGCCAATTCAGTACCCATGGAATTCAAGAGTGGCCGACGGAAATCTTTGATTTACCCATTTGTTTTCATGCAGGCCTTGAATGAAGTTTCTTTTCAATTCCGTTGGCCCAAATTGAAACACTTACAAATCTTAACAAGATTGATTATGAAACTTGCATTAATTGACGAGTTTGCTGGTTAATGGGCAATTCATTCCTTTTAAAACTAAATCTTGAATTGGGAGTGAATTTCAAGATTATGCATTTAATCACACTCTATACTAAATTTTTAACAAGAAACAAACAAAGATTGAGGAGATATCATTAGTTGTTATATACTGGAAATTTTCTGGTCTTAGTCTTAAAAGCCATCAAATTGATCAAATCTACTGTCCACCGCCAAATTTGAATACTCTTTTAATTCTATATGCTAATAGTATGATAGGATACAGAACAAAGCTCATCCAATAGAAAATTCAACTTGTTTCTTTAAACATTACTTAAGCTGTAGTTTCCTGGAAACTAGAAATACTCAATTTAACTCACTTTTTGGGTTGACTTCCCATGTCCAAGAACTGCCATCTTCTAGGATAGGATTAAAGATTTCTTTTTTCTTTATTTTTTCAAAGCTTGGATTCCAAGTTTACCTTGATTTTAGAGTAGTAGATGAAAAGTCAAAGAACACTAAACAAATTTCATTTTTACCTGAGATTTTTTTCCGAGTCACAAAAAGATGTACTTCTTACCCACCAAATAACTTACAAAAGATTAACAAATTTTGAAAAAAAAATACTAAATAAAGAAAAGGGGCAGGAAAAAAAAATTTTAGAAAATCTTATCATGTGAGACAAAGTAAACCTCTAGTCTACTTTTCTTTTTTTTTCCCCTTTTTTTCTTTCCCTCTTCCTTTCCTGGAAGAGGTAGAAGCATAATTTAGATTGGGATAGAGGGATTTAACTTTCCTTCTGCTACTTTTATCTATAGCTCCTGTAAGCAGGGCTGTACATGCAGCTTTCAGCACACTTCACCAAATCCTTAGGTTGAGGGAGGCGAGTAGCCAAACCTGTAGATAGAGTAAATTGCAAGACAGTAAATATACATATATCTAGTTCTCATTTTGCAACGCTATTTTTTAAGCAGGCTGTCGATGAACTGAATTAAATGACTCACCGAGTTCATATGCTTTAGCTGCCACATTGGCAGCAATATGCGCTGAAATCTTTCTGATGTTTGTAAATGGTGGATATACAAGTCCCTTGTCAAAGTTCTCCTGGGTCGCTTGTGCAGCCAAAGCTTCAGCTGCACCCAGGAAATTAAAGCACAAAAACACAGAACTAGTTAAAATCCAGGAACCATTTCTCTACCTCCATAACCATCTCCTACATAATTTCATAACCTTGAAGACAAGAATTATAAGATCAAGCCCAAAAAAAGAGCAAAAAAAAAAAAAGAGGCTACAAGTCCTTAGCTCTATCTTGCAGGTTTGGTTTTCAGTATTCTAACTAAGAATGCAATCATTTATTATTTTACTAGCTTAGCAACTTGAGATAAATTCCTGAAACTAATTTTTGTTAACTTACATGCTGCCAGAAGCATATCATCATGAACACGGATTGTGCCAGACATTATTAAACCCAGACCAAATCCTGGGAAAATGTATGCATTGTTTGCCTGAATGTCAAGGAAAGAACAAACCAAAATCAATCTCCCACATATCAAATGCTTCAACCTAGAAAAACATTTAACTTGCTGCCACTTCCTACCTGACCAGGCAGGTAAGTATTCCCCTCATATTCAACAGGAGCAAATGGGCTTCCACTAGCAAAAATGGCACGGCCCTGAAAATAACAAAGAAAAAGAATTGTTGCAGTCCTATAAGAAGACAATATTGTAAGCAAAAATTATATGTTGCGGCTTTCCTATAGGAAAACCGATGTGAGGGGTTAAGCTTTTCTTGTGGGAACATTACGAAGAAGCTTTATGTTCGCATTACCTGACTCCATCTGTAAGCTTCTTCAGCAGTACATTCAGACTGTGATGTTGGGTTAGAAAGAGCAAAAATTATGGGTCTCTGCGTGTAATCAAGTAAAATCTAGTTATTTTACAAGTTCACTTTCCTAAATTAAAATAAATGGACATCCAGTCTCATTACTCATACCTCATTGAAAGAGGCCATAGCCTCAACCACTTCTTTAGTAAATGTTCTTCCTACACCTGATGTTCCAATCAACACTGTTGGCTTTATGTCCTGATGGAGATCAGACAAAAAAATGGATACAATAAGACAACAATTTTCTTTTGCACCGCAAGAGGAGAGTGGGAACAAGAAGGAATTCGTACATTGACAGCATCCAGAAGTGTTTTCACAGGTTCATGGTCATGAGCCCATGGCTTCTTGAAATGTTGGAGCGAATCCATACGGGAACTAACAATCAACCCCTGCAAAGGAATGTATACAAATTTATAAATGATAATGATTAAACAAAGAACTATAAATTAATTATCTCCTTCAACCAATTAGAATCCATACATATTTTCACTACCTTTGAGTCCACAAGCCAAATGTTCTTGCGAGCCTCTTCCACCGGCATGTTTGTCTGCTCAGAGAAAACAGAACTTTTAATTGTTACATGTATTTGACATACGATGCTTTCATAACCATATCAAAGGATAAAAAAATACCCGTTTAGATATCTCAAGGGCTATGAGTTCACCAATTCCGGTGCCAGCCTGTGATTAGCAATAAAGTGAGACTTACAAACAAGTTAGAGAAAAACAACATTAAATGTGAAAGTGGGGTTGATAAATGGGATCAGGAAGCAGCTAGACAAATATGATAACCCAAGAATCCTAAAAAATACATATACTGGCATAACTTAGAGCAAGAAATTTATCTTTTTAACCTTTATCAATTTACATATTTTCTGACATCTTTAAATCCACATTTTGATTTAGGAAAATCCCTGTTTACTTAAACAAGAGTCATTGACCAGCAAATTAAGTATTATCAGCAGAACTAGTACCAGCTCACCTCTCCGGCACCAAGAAATAAAAATTTGTGGTCAGCTAGGGTTCCACCAAGTAATTTTAATGCTGCAATGAGCCCTGCAAGGACCACAGATGCTGTACCCTGGAATAGAACAATTGATACAGGTATTAAAGTTATATCCATCCTACAAATATTGTAAATAAAAGTCTAAGTTACCTGAATATCATCATTGAAAACAAGATGGGTTGTACTATATTTCGCAAGCAGATCAAAAGCATTGTGGTTTGCGAAGTCCTCAAACTGTAGAGTTTAACAGAGATTAAAAAAAAGATTATAAGATACACATAAGGTTAAGCATAAGAAATGGAGACCTGCAATAATAAAACGAACAAAGAATATCCTAAATCAATCATCTTGTCTTTTGGTGTGGATAACTACCTGAATAAGGACTCTCTCACCATAGTTCTGCTTGACTGCACTCATAAATTCATGTAGAAGTTCAGCATATTCCTGAAATTAATGAAAGAAAAAAAAAAAGCAATTCACTTCAGTCTCAGTATGACAGAAAAAAATGCAACTGTAAAAAAACATCCTGAGCATAAAACAAGTCCAGGCTAGTTAGGTAAAAATACATATCATGTACCTGCCCAGTAGCTCTTCTTTGCCTGAGCCCTATGTAGAACTCATCATTTAACAGCTGCTCGTTGTTGGTTCCCACATCAATGGTTATAGGCAAGCACTACAATAATAGGAAATAATTCATACACTTCTGTTATAATCCATATACTTCTGTTAACGACAAGATGCAAAACGTGTCAATGTAACTGTCACATCCTTTACATGCTAGCTAATATAGGCATTCCCATCATTGGATAAAGAAAGAAAATTCAGAGCAGTATAACACTGCTATTCAATCCTAAAATGAGGGCAACACTCACATGTACTACACCAGTACTGTGGACATTCTGGAAACTGCTAAGTTCTACTATAAAGGCTTAGTCTAAGAAGGTATACTCAAACATGCATCTTAGCTTCAGTGGAATAATAGGAGAAACCACTAAATGAGGTGAAATATCACTACAAAATCAAGTACAGGTGATATCGTCTAACATATGTCAGAAAAAAAGGTAGCAAAAGTAACTGAAAATAGAGAGGTTGGAGGAAGATATTTTTATGTTAATACTTACAGCTGAAGGACGAACTCCACCAAGTGCTGTATATAAAGCAAGTTTACCGACAGGTATCCCCATACCCTGCGAACATTAAGGGTCATCAACTAAGTCAATTGAAATTTCTGCAGGAGTGAATGCATGAGCATGTGTGCGAAAGAGATGAATGGGTAAGAGAATAAATCGCAGGAACTTTTTCGAGAATGTATTTAAATAGAACACACCTGACAACCAAGGTCCCCCAACCCCAAAATCCGCTCACCATCAGTCACAACAATAACTTGAATATTCTTTTCTGGCCAGTTCCTCAATACCTCGAGAATTCTACCCCTGTAATAGACAATTTATCAGCTTGACTATTGATAGAAAGAAAGCAGCAATCGAAGCACAACAATAAAAACTGAGTTACCACAGACACGAAGGATACAAAACATATTCTAGGGTATTTACTTTTCATTCAAACTGATGTAAAGTCCTTGAGGACTACCAAAGATACTTCCATATTTTTGGCATGCCTCACCAACAGTTGGAGTGTAAACAATAGGGAGCATCTCCTCAACATTCTCAATGAGAAGCTTGTAGAACAGTCTTTCATTTCTCTCCTGCAATAGATGCAGCATATTTATTGCATGTAATTCCATAAAATATATCTGGAGAATCAGTGGTGACACTTAAAAACAGTAACTCCAGAAAAAGGGCACAACTCATTCTTGTTTGTAGTATCTGTTACAGAAGCAAAATAAGCAATGTAGGCTAGACAAAAAAATGTTTCCTATTTTACAATATTTTGCGACAAAATTGAGAAGTAATTGACGGCATCTCCGCATTTGCACTACTTTCAGTTGGCAGGCAGAATACGAGTAAATTAGCATTCTGTACATTGAACTGAAGTAAGAACACATATAAAATAATTTATAGCCCAAAATCCGAGAAACTTTTGCAATTACCTGAAGATCCATCATAGCCATGTATTTTTGCAAAGGCAGTTGATATTGACGGATAATGCGCAACATTTTCTTCACCTGGCAAGTAGATGGGACAAAAAGCCCATCACATTTCAGGCAAAATGGAAAAAATAAAATGAAATAAAATTAAAACAATGAGCCAAGGCAAACAAGTAAAGAACCTGGAGCTCCTGAGAAACAACTGCTGGGGGAAGAAGGCCACGCAAGTAATGGGCATCTCTCTCTTTATCATTGAAGCCAAGCCCTTTGTTGTGGTGTGGATCTCTCAACAAAGAATACCCACTGCAGCATAAGAAAGGAGCCAGTTAATAAGAAGAAGACAGCAATACCCAACTCAGATTAACAATATAGCATTCCAAAGTACTAATAAAGATAGCAGTGTAACATAGAAACTGAATGCTCTAAATGAAATTCATTAACTTAACAATAACACCAATATGCTTGAAAATTTATATTAATTTCTTTTCTTCTGCAAAAAAGAAAAAATCCACTTGTCCATAAATATAAATCATTGTACTTTATAGATAGTTCTATTTACTGTCCAACCAGATATTGCTTCCAAAATAAAACACCAAAAAAAGGGCAAAATCCAACCTAACCAAACGGAGCCATCAAGTTACACAAACGTGTGCAAGTCCCATTAATAACAATAACAAGTCAAAAACATAGAAATCATCGAGATCCAAAATCTAAACAAAATTAAATTAAAAAACAAAAGCAAGTAGTTCAAAATCTATATTCATATTAATATTGATTGACACAACTTACCTAGCGACAGAGAGGGACCAAGGCGTTAAAAACTGCTCCTCGGTGGCAGTATCTTCACCATACACATCACGGACACCACCAGAAACAGTGGATTTAGGGTCCAAGTCAAGAACAGAGGTTCCATCTCTCAGTTCCTGCAGTGTGCTCTCCATTAAAACGCTGCTGTTACGATCTCTATTGGGATTTAGAGCCACCACTTTTAATGTTGAAGGATATGTAGGGACTACTACTCTCTGTTTTCCCGATAAAGTGCTACACGAGCCTGAGATGCTCGTGTTACTCTGTTTAACACAAAAAACAAACGAATAAATATTAAATAATCAGAAATCAATACAAAGACACAGATATAAAAAAAAAAAAAAAAAAAAAATTTGCTGCGACTTAGTAATGGCAATAACCAAGAAATTATAAGCCTTAAAAGTTCTATTTCCATAGAAGAAAATATCACCCAGAAATTGGAAATGGTAAAAAGGATTATAAATCTTCGTAAATCAAATAATTCTGTGAAAAATATTGAGATGTACAAGAAAAATTCGATGGCTTTGAAATTAAAAAAAAGTTTGTGAAAATGTATAGACAAGGAAATGTATAAAAGACAAAGCCCGGATGTGTTAAAAGTGAAGTAATTTTCGATAAAATTTGAACTACCCAGACATGAAAAGCCAATTTATATATGCAGATATATTGAAAACAAACATACCCAGAAATGCAAATAAACTAAAAAGAAGAACAAGCAAATCGAGCTATAAATGACTATAATCAACAAAAGTTATGCTTGAAGATGTGAAAAGTTAGATTCTTTGATTCGTAAATGTGAAGTGTATGAACTTGAAATTGAGAATGGAGAAATGGGGATCATATATATACCAGGAAACTGCTTTTCAACGAGATCATGGTGAAAAAAATGTGGGGAAAGACAAGAGTTTTTCGCGTACTAAAAACACTCTCCACGAAGAAAAAGAACCAGAGAAAAATGGAAAAACAGAAAAAGAGAGAAGAGAGAGTCTATCGGAGGAAAGATATAAGCTTTCTTCTAGTACGTGGTTTCTCTCTCTCCCTCTCTCTATGGCCCTGTCTCTCTCTCTCTACTTAACGAGGCAGAGAAGAGAGACGAACAGAGGGACATTGAGAAACGGCAACGAAAGTGGCTAAAAACGTGTCTAAACTCTCTCTCTCTCTCTCTAAGAAATACAAAATGACATGTGTGCAGCTGATGTTGTCCAAATATTACCGATGTGTCCTAAAGTTTGGTGTGGGACCCTGTCTTGTGTTTTAGCGTTCCAGCGTTTTTTAGATTTGTGATTGTGATAGTGAAAAACAGCAAATCAACAAGCTATCAACAGTGTTTTTTTTCTTTTCTTCATCGAAGTGACAATATCCTGTGCACTGCTATGGTACGGGAACTGCCTCGGTCGTTAAAGCATTCAAGACTTCGATGCAGTGAGCATCACCATAACACATTTACTAGACAGTGGCCTCCCATATAATTTAATTATGTACAAGATATTAGAAAAATTAATCACTTTATTGTTATTTTTAAAAATATCTCACTATTTTAATATATATAATTATAATATCTAAAATTTAAATATATGCTAAATATATAAAATAAATACTTATTACCTAGTGCATAAATAAGTTAGACAAAAAATGATTATAATATATTAGAGTTATTGAATTCGAATTATAAACATATAATTATATTAAATTTCAGTAATAATAGTTTGATTATTCCAATAGCTCTATATTGTTTGAAATTAAAATAATAACTTGCATAAAATATATATATTTTTTATTTATAATGTTACTTCTTTTTTATTAGAATTTTTTATATCTACGTTATTGTATACATGGACGGAGGGAGGGGCTTCTGGGGGAATTATCCCTTTCCGTCCTCCCTCTTATTTTATATACGTTTATATATATATATATATATATATTTAAATGATATATATAAAAATTATTATATAGTTATATAAAACTGTATGTAATTATAAATATATGTAATAATAATTATATAAATTATATGTTTATATATATAAATTATTAAATAATTATATATAAATGTATATAATTATAATTATATAATTTATATATTTATATGCATAAATTATTAGAATTTTTATATATAAATATATAATTTATATATATGTTATTGACTTTTTTATATTATGCATATTTTTTAATTAGTGGATATTTAGAATTTTGTGATTAAATATTTAGATTAATACTAAAATTTTATAATTTAATTATGAATTGAATAAAACTAATGTTCTCATTTAAAATAGTAATTTAAAATTTTAATTTAATAAAATTATTTAAATAAATTAATAGATTCAATAATTAAAATAAAAAAATATATAAAAAATTTAATAAAAATATAAATTTTACTATAATACTAAATATTAATTTTTTATTTTTTATTTATTTCTATTTTTTTTAATTTATTCTTTTTTTATTTAAGCTCTAATTTTATCACTGACAGTATATATTATGGAATCCATTATGGCAACTATGGAACTTGACCACCGGTTGTTTTTTTTTAAACATCTCATTTGTTAAAAAAGAAAATTACTGAATAATCATATAAAAAGGAAACATTTCCAATCATAATAATAACTATAAATATAAATAATTATTACAACCTCTAGTTTTAAATTGGTCAAATATAATAACAAAAGATGCTACCTAAGTCTTTAATTAGCCAGTCCTACTTTGAAACTTTCTTGCAAATTTACAGCAATAAACTAATAATTTGTAAATTAATTGAAAACACATTTATAATTTTTTGAAACTCAATTAAGTTTAAATGGACCTCATATTCTTTTTATTTTTATTTTTATATATGCATATATATATTAGAGAAGTTATGAGAAGGAATATTGCATTGGATTAATTTTATAATGATTTTAATTATCCACATAATATTATAATAGATACTCTCTTTATTTTATTTCAAGTATCATGTAAAAAAAATTATTTCATTTTAAATGTCACTTTTAAGGATTCAAAAAAACATTAATTAAAAAGTTATAATATTGCTCATATTAATTATTGAAAGAGAATAAGTAGGGTAAGAGATGGAAAATGATATTTGAGTAAATTATAATAAAATTTTTATAAAATTTATAGCTGTTAATTATTTTCTTGGTCTGTGCGCACTGTTCTTATACGGTACTTAAAATAAAATGGAATGAGTATTTTATATTTTACTCTTAAATTGTCCTAGTCCTACTCACTGTGGATTTACTAATCCTTTTAGGCTATTTTTCATCACAGAGAAGAAACTCTTGGTTAGAAAAAGTTTACTAGTGGATTTTGATTGAATATACAAGCACAAGCTTATATTTACTATAATAATTCTATACCATGGCTGAAGATATGAGAATTTTATATTTCATTTGGAAATTTTAATTCTGTTTTGAGATCACAGTTTATTACAACAATTAAGCTTAGTAAGGAGGGTTTAGGATTTGGAGAACATAGAGATTAGCATAGAAAGGCTGTCTTTATCCTCACATCAATATATTAAGATTTAATTTCATGGCTGTAATTATATGTAAATGTCACGAATGGATTATAACCTACCTGCCCAGGATTGTTGGGACTCTTTCACCAAAAGACAAATCTCTTCCATCAATATATTCCCAATCTTTTTCATTAATTATATATATATATATATATATTATAAGTTCTTTAATAAGAATATATAAAATCCTCAACAACATTTTAGTATTTTAATCTAGAAAAAAAATAGCATAAAGAATATCTATAGTATCTTTGATCTATCCATGTCTTTTTTTATGAAACTCAAAGAGATATTATTATATTATAAATCTTGCTCCCAATAATAATAATAGTATTAAGTATTATTAGCTTATTGTATTTTATTTTTTAATGTTGTTTCGTGAAGGGCACTAGGTGTGAGGTGTCAATTTTCATCTCAAGTTCAATTACCCATGTTTTTGAAAGAAGGTATTAGTTTGGAAAATTGAAATTTTTTCAAGAAGTCAGTATCTTTTGGATATTCATTAACTTCAGAGTAGAAAAATCCTTCAATTTTCCCTCACTTTGGAAAACTTTACATATTTATAAGGAGTTGAATTTTTCAAACCAAGTAAAAGAAATTAAATTTTTTTCGTAACTTTATTATATGTTATAGTAAATACAAATAATAAGTGTATTATCGATTAATAATCTTTGATTTGAATTTATCAAAAAAAATCTTTGATTTAAAAATATATATCAGTAATAATGTTCAAGATTAAAAATTCTAAATTTAAATTTTAGTCAAAAACAAAATTTATAAAAAAAATATTATTTAAAAAGCTAAAAATTTTTGAAAATAAAACCTATTGGAGAATGTAACAAAGATGCATCCTATGCATTAGATGATGCATATTTTCACAAAGACAACGCTTTTTGTCTTTGATGCATAAAAAGAAATGTAAGAATAGAAATGGACAATTATGAAGGTGAGGCTTAAGCAGCCACGTCTCGATAACTTCTCCTCTTCCATCTGAGTTCTACTTGGCAAATAGTAATGATGTTTGGCACCCAATTGCAGGAATTACAGTAAACTGACAGCTGATAGCAACAATTATACCCTCAACCACTTGTCATGTCCACAAAGCCAAGCCTACTTTTAACTTTTCTCTCTTATTGCCAAAACCAAGCCAGCATACCTTATTTTATTTTAGCCTCTTGATTTACATTTACTACCATTATATTAACCATTGGCCGTGGCACCAATTATCCCTTTTTTTTTAGATTTATAATATATATAGGGGTAGGTGGGAATCAGCTAATCGATCATATTGTGGTACGGTCAATTTAATTGAAAAAATTAAGATAATTTTAATTTTTTAATTCAAAAAAGCAATCCACATTACATCGTAAAAGTGATAAAAAAAAATAATTGAACTAGGTTTGGGAGTAAAAAAAAATTTTAAAATAAATGAGTTCATCATATTAAGACAATAGGGCCAATCCACTTTTTTAATTTAAATTAACGTCTTAGAGTTTAATCGATTTGATATCTCAAAACACGACATAGATTCAAAATGTTAAATTTTAATTTTTTACACAAGCTCCATTGAGAGATAAAAAGAGAATCCGATAGAAGTATAAAATTTCGATTGTTCAGATAATCAGATCGATTTTATTAACTAACTAAAATTAAAAAATATATATATTTTCAATTTATTTATCCTTTTATGGATTTTAATTGAACTAAATGAAACTAATTTTATTAATTAATCGATTTGATTGAAATCTAAAATCGATCAATTTAATTAATAAAAAATATTTTTTAAAAAAATAATTAAATTTTAATTTAATTAACCGATCAATAAATTATCTACTATTATTTTAACAAGTGCATGTTACATGATATTCCTTGATCAATGAATTATCTACTATTATTTTAACAAGTGCATGTTACATGATATTCCTTTTATGTTATTGTCAACTGTTCCTTTCTTATTATCTCCGATAGGGCATTCCAACTATAAATTAAAAATTCATTAATAATGCTCTAAAAAATAAAAGTACTTTTAAAATAAATCATTTTTTAAAAAAATATTTTATTTTTTAACTTTCAATTTTAAAAATACATTACTTTCATAGATATATATTTAATGCACCAAAAATATACTTCTACTATCAAATATATATATATAATATATATTTGCTGTACAAAAAATGTAGAATATCCAAAAAATGATATATAATTTAATTTACCATATAAAATGTGGATAACTATTTTTGTAGTATTGTTGTTACAAAATTATAACTAAAATATTAATATATTAGTATTTGATCCTTGAATTATTAACCATTGTCGATAATTATTAAAAATTGACTATTGACCACTTACAATTAACCACAAATGTTAAATTATCATTTCAAATATGAATTTTGAGACTAAAACTTAATATATAAATAAATGTTGAGAGTATACTTATATTTAAATTTACTAAAATAAAAATTATAATTTCATTTAAAGTTTAACAAGATAGAGAATTCCATAATAATAATAATAATAATAATAATAATTGGGTGTGCCTAGCAATTAACAAAGGATACGGAAGGGGTAGTTGGGAAGCCAAATACTTGTGGGTAACAACAAGTTTAGTAGGGTCGTTGAGACTTAAGATTTATATTATTGTTGAGGCTAAAAACCACCGAAAAAAACAGCCTCCCCATTCACCAATGCTTGTGGTGCTTAATTCTTTGATTAATGTACGAAGGTGATATATAACCAATGAATTGTTTGTAATAAAAATATATATAATGAAAAAACTATTAAAATTCTCCTTATTTTTTTAATAGCTTTTAATAATTGATAAATTATAGATCTTTTAAAAAAATTATTTTTGTTGTAGCCACTGATATTTTTATTTCAAATAACTCTCAAGTTATTTCAAGTTCAAACTTTAGATATAAAGTAATTTTAAAATTTGAGAGAAAATATTTTACTAGTAAATGACATATTCGATGCAAATTTAAATTAATTTACAAGTTATAATTTGTAAGATACTAAATGATTGGAACTAAAATATTTTTCTCTCCAGCACATTGGACATATATATTATAAAGACTTCAAATTAATATACTAAGTTACTAACAAGGCATGGACCCATTAGCCCATGTTTTGATACATTTACATACAGAGTACTAACAAGGCATATATAATACAAAATTTCCTATTATTGAATGATATTGGATTTTTCTTTTATTTTGAAAATTTAATTCACAATTTTAGTCAAAAATTTCAATCATGTGTAACAACTTGATTCTACATTTCAAGAAAAATTCTTATCATTTCATGATATTCTTTCAGAATTTCCCTTGCATATTTTGTTTGAAATTATAGTAATTAGAAATAGAATAATTATATTGCAATTTGCATTTGGGAAAATTCTTATTATTTTTATTTTAGCTTTTTTATATAAAAAATCAAAACATTTTAATAATATCATTAAGTTTTAGATTTTTTTAATTAAATAAAAAAAATTCAGGCTAAATACGTAATCTATTAAATATGATTTTGAAAAGATATTATATATCAATAATTTTTTTTAATACAAGACATTTAATATTAATAAAACTCTTTTTTATGGCAAAAATTATTTTTTATGTTATATTTTTTAAAATTTTTATTTCTTTATTTTTAATAATTAAAATTTTAATAATTATGATTATAGATTTTAATAGCATAAAACTGATTTTTAAAAAATATAAAACAAAAATTAAAAATAGTTTTTGATTTTAAAAAAATAACAACAAAAATCTAAAGCGAAAACAAACACATCCTAAAATTTTAAAAATTTATTTAGATGTAAAAATTATATATATAATGCTAAAATAGATAACACTGATATAATATCATGACACGTAGCATAATACTAATATTTTTTTATTTATTTATTAGAATATGAAACTAATTAATTATTATAGATATTTATTTAGAGAGTTTAAATAAGATTAAAATATCATATTTAATATTAATAATAAATAATTATTATATAGTAATATAATTTTAAATTTTAAATAATTAATATGATATTTATTTAATTTTTATCTAATAATTATTTATTTATCTAATAATATAAATTAATTTTCAAAATATTAAATTATTATTTGTAGAGTTTAAATAAAATTATAATATCTATATTGATAATGATCAGTTATTATATATTATATACAAAAATTAAATTTTTTATAACAATATAAATTAATTTTTAGAATAATTATATTGAAAGAGCACTATTTTTTAGTCAATTAGTATAATATATATTGGATGATTTTTTATTCAAAAAAATTGAAAAAAATGTAAATTGCTTGCAATATTTTAGTTGAATTTTTTGTATCTTTTTTTTTAATCTTAGGATTAAGAAAACATTTTGTAATTCTCCATTTCCTCCTTACTCTTCCCAACTTTTTTAAGTATTTGATTTTTTTGTTATTATAAACTAATATATTTTTTCTCATTCACGTTCACAATACCATACAAAGAATAATAAGTATTTTATATGCAATCAACCTATGCTAAAAATTTTCAAAATAGCTCATAAAATATTAAAAATATATAGTTTGAGAAGGTAAATGATTTATATTTTTATTGAAAAATCATATATGCATAAATGTGTTTTTTATATATTTCAATATATGTACACTTTTTCTTTTTATAAAAGTTAGTAACACGGTCTTTTAAACAATTTATTTTTTGTTGATTTACTTTATTAAAAAAGTTGAAATATTAACATTATAATAATTCGTATATTTAATATATTAAATTTCAATAATACTAATTCTATAAATAGTATTGAGATAGTGGTATGATATGTGAAAGTATCATTACTATATATAAACATTTCTATAAACTATATTTATCTTAATTATCCCATAAAATATTTAAATATTTATTTTATATCACACTTATTAATAAATTTAAATATGATAGTGAGCATAATTTGCTAACATTTATATGGATAATTTATATATGATTTTACTGATTTTGATATATTTTTGCATATATTATAGCTTAAGAAGAGAAAAAGAGCCAAGTTGAAAGAATATGCTAAAAGTTATTGGAAAAAACTTTGAGCGCAACTCTTAGACAAGCCTAGTATTCAAGGCGGGTCTGATACTAAAAAAAAAAAAAAGTCTGTGACAACTAATGACTCAACTTATTTAGAAATTAGGATACTTTACTAATTTTGAATAGATTTTCAGAGATATTATAATTTATTTATTTTCATATTAAGTATATAATATTTATAGATTTTAATAACTATTAATTTTTATTATTTTTATTTTTCTAATAAGAGCTAGAATATAAAATTTTTAGGAGTAAAGATTTAAATAGCCAAAATGATAGCAACTCTATATGACTTTGATTAGAGACTTTAGTCCACCACTTTTGTTCATTATTTTTATAGACTTCTTTTATTTTATTTTATGTTTTCTTTGATTCAATCATGTGTGAATAATTTTCAATCAAAGAATAACCAATGTTTTCAATTCGCTAAAATTTGCGATATCTAATCAAACTCTTTTTCTGTCTTTTTTAATTTCAATATTTATATATTTTTTGTAGCTTCGTTATATTATATTTTGTTGATTAAATAATAAAGTTCATTGTTTAATTAGTTAAATAATATATCGCCATTCAAAGTTTAGAATCCGCAATTGTTCTTAAGATTTTGATATTTATGGCAATGTGGCGTGGTACTAAGAAGATAAGTAATTTAAAATTTTGTGGTAGAATTTATTAATTATAATTAGGTATTTCTAAATCATATGACTTTTCGTAATTTAAATTCTAAAGGGTGTTTCTACGGGATTATTCAATAACAGTGATTAATTATAGAGTGTTTTTAGCTAATTTATCACTTAATAAATGATTGGCCAATACAAACGTATCGATTGACTATAACTAATTTATTGAAAAATTACATAAAATTATTTTTATATTAATGATCATATCTAAGAATTGAAATCAATATTATTCTCTTCAACTGAATTTTTGTTATTGCTATTTTTTAATTTAGTTTTATTATTCTTAATTTTTTAGTTTAATTTTTAATTTTAATTTAATTTTAGTTCTTATTTTATAAACACCTTTTTTATTTTTTATTATTTTTACTTTGATTTTCAAAATAGATTAAAATAAATAGTTAATTATATGTGAATTTGATCTTATTCACCACTACTATAATTTAATTTATTTAGGAATAGAAATTTTTATTTTTAGTGATTTCGATATCTATCAAAATTAACTATTAAATAAAAAATATTAATGATTATCAATTTTAAATTTTTTACTTAAAATTATTATAGAATTTCAAAATTATTATGTGTATATATATTAATTAAAAACACAAACAATATCACGTAACTAATATTTACTATTATAGTATTATATAAAAAGAAGAAAACTATATGTGTTGTGTAGTTTATTTACTAGTATAATAAATCATACGAGCTACCATTATTTAATTACTAAAACAAGTTAATCTTTACTAAAACAAGTTAATCTTTACTAAAAGAGAATGAAATCCCACATAACACATTGCATATATATATATATATAGGCTAAATAATTATAAAGTTTTTGAGATTTTATATATTACACTAGTCAGTTTTTGTATTTTTAACATCTAATTTTTGCATCTCTCCGTTTTTAAAAATTAAACTGTTTAGTCTTTTTGTTAATATTTTTATATTAGTCAATTACTTTGATATCATAAAATAATTTCTTTGCTTTTCTTGTATATATATTTTTCTTTGTTATTTATTAAGTCATGCTTATTTTTAATTTTATTTATATTTCTTACACATAATTTATTTTAATTTTATAAATATTATTAAAAAATAATTTTAAATAATACGAATAATATTTTTTATTATTTTGCAGACAATATATATATTATTTATTTTAATTTTATAGATATTACTAAAAAATAATTTTAAATAATATGAATAACGTCTTTTATTATTTTGTAGATGATCTATATATAAAATAAAATTTAAAATAAAATAAATATAATAAATAATAAATATATATATATATAAAGAAAGAGCAAATAAGTTATTTTATAATATTAAACTAGTTGACTAATGATTTTAAGATGGAAATATTGATAAAAAGATTAAACAGTTTAATTTTAAAAATACAGAAATATAAAAATTAAATATTAAAAATATATAGACCGATTAGTACAATTTACAAAATTTAAACTTTATAATTATTTAGCCATATATATATATATAATATACTATAAGGATATGAGATCCATCAGATTCAGTATATCATATTATTATAAATATTATTATTGATTTATTATGTACAAGCTAAACCTACCAAAATGAAATTATTATAGACATAATCCGTTTCGGAGATATGATTTGATGTGTGATTTAGATATAGTTATATAAATAATAAATTATACAATATAACAGTTATTTTAATTAAATATTTTAATTAAAATAATAAATTAATTAGATAATTATAAATACTGATATTTTTTAAAAAAATATATCCTAAAAATTATCTGATGAATTCTGTAATTTTTAAATAAAAAAATATAATTATTTAATTAATTTATTGTTCTAATTAATATAATTATAATAACTATTATATTATATAATTTTTCATAAAAAGGCTTTTTTCTCTGATAAAAAATAGGCTTTTTTTTTTCCAGCTATTGAGCTGGTAATTCCATAATTTGTTTTTTCTCTCATGCCAATTAATGGGAAAATGAAATAAGAATTTTCATGCATTTTGGATTAATTACTTAATTACATTAATTAATAGCTTTTTCTTTTAATAACTTATTAAATTATATTTCTCAACTTCAATTTATCTTATATTACTATATATTTATTATAAAAGAAACAACACGATTTAGAAATTTTACTTTTTTTAAGGAAGATAAAATCTCAAAAAACAAAAATGAAATTTGTACCTCTCAGCAATAGTTACAAATGTGCATGTTAGTTGTCACCTAATGCATCTAATTAAAATGTGCAAGTCTAATTAGATTAGGGATAATTTATTCTCAATAAATAGAACTCTATATTGAAACCTCAACATTATTGAATAAATTATAATTCATTAATTATCTTTAAATTATTAAATAGAATATGCGTTTCTTATTCTGCTAGCTTTTCTTGGTTTTCTTCTCATTGTAAAGAAGCAGCGGCGGACATAGAAATTTTATTCAATAAGATTAGTGAACACTAATTTTTTTTAACTATAAACTATTATAAATGTTCTATATTTTTATGTATAAATTAAAATTTATTTAGAAGTTCATATTGCTAAATTTATAAAATCAGTTATATTTGAATTATATTTTACCAAAACGGATAAAATTTATAAACAAACTATAAATTAATAATATTATAAATTTAAAATACATTTATATATTTAATATATAAAAATTAAACATTAAAATTTATTATAAGTATTTTTTTTAAAAAATATTTATGTATCAAATGAGTATTTTATTGATTTATTTTAGGCATAAAATAATATATTTTTTTAAATATTTAATATTTTTCTCAATTTATCAAAAGTGATAGATAAACGACGTAAAAGAAGATAAAAATCATGAAAACTGTATTTTTTCAGTAAAAATGATTATTAAAACAGTTTTATAAATTGATTGTAATACTTGAATTAAATATATTATTATTTAAAATTAAGAATAAATAAATAAATAGATATATTAATAATTTAAATGAGGTTTCAATATAACTCAAATAATAGTAAAATTAATTATATATATACATGATATTTAAAAATTAAAAAAATTAGATTTAAAAAATAGAAATAATCAAATAAATTTATAGACATATCGATAATTTTAGTGGATGTAATATATATTTTTTTTTTGGATACTAAGGAGGTCACTAACGGACCGGGTAATATTGTGGGCTACACAGCAAGGGGTAGCCCTCCCCTGAGCACCATAGAGGTACTAGCATGCACTATAATGGTGCTGATTGTGTGGTCGGCAGGAATCGAACCCGAGACCTCCGCATCCTACCAACTTTTTTAGAAGGTATGATGATCAACCAGTGCAATATATATTTTAAATATATTAATTCATAAAATTTTACGAGTGAAATAAATTTAGTAAAATCATTTAATATTCAATAATTTTTATAAAGTTCATATTTAACAATTAAAGTATATTTTCCACTTAAATATCACATTCGAATTTAGATATTACCCAATCAAGCAGAATATTTAAAAATTCATATAAAATGTTATATTCTTTTAAAATTTAGTGGGTCTAGATTATTCTATGCCGGATTGCCAAGGGCCGCTAATAATTTCGAACCGCTAGTCTCTCAATCATTTAAGCCAAACTTCTTGTTGTGATATTTTTATTGTCTATAATGCACATACAAAATAAAATCTTATAGAAATACATTTTTTTATTGTTTTTCATAACTTATTTTAGCAAATAATAAAATTTTCATCACTCAAGTTATTTATATTTCTAAAATTATTTTATTTTTTTAAAAATATCATCTTAAAAAAGAATGATTAATTTTGAATCTATTGACTTCAGGTGAGTATATTTATCGGCAAACTGTGCTTCGGCGCGCTTATTTTAATTTAATATAAATCAAAATGTATAAAATATTCAAAATTTAAAATTATATTTTTAAAATTTTGCTGTATATTATGCAACATTAACATAGTAAAATTTTAAATTTAAATAATTAATTTACATATTATTTTTAAATTTAATTAGTAATTATCTTATAAATTCTAATAATATATGTTCATTTTATTTTTTTATTATTACTGATAAAAATTCATTAACTCGTATATTTTATATAATATATAATATTTATTTAATTTTATTAAATTTCAATTCGATCTCAATTAAACTTCAAATTTCTAATTGAATTTATTTTTGTCGATTTAAAACTTGGGCCAAGATTTAAAATGTTATTATTATTTTTTTAATATTATAATATAAGGTGGAAAATTGAATCTGAATATATTTATGAGAATATGTCTTGGCATGCAAAACATTATTATTATTTGAATGTTAGGCCTTATGTACTATTTTATATATAAAACAAGGCTATTGGGTTCATTAAAAATTATTTATTTTTTCTTTTTATCATTTTCAGTATTTACATTTATAAAATTTGTCGAGTTATTTATTAAATATATGAAGTGTGATATACATTTTCTTAATATGGAATTTGATATTTCTGCCAACTGCTCATCAATTAATTCCTGTTTATTCCTCTAAATTTTAATAAGGTTCCTCCGAGAATTCCTTTTTCAAAAGGTGGAATTAAATATAATACAGTATTTCACCACTTGTCTACTGGCTTGGAAGGAAACAAAGCCATGTAGTTTTGTGGTGGAGGTTTTATTTGGTTGCTTCATCAAGCACTTTAAAGGGTATTTTAGTTTATCCAAATAATATTTTTCAACCACCATTATCAACTTTCCTAACTAAAAATTGGCCAACTTAATTGGTATGTCAAATTATAATAATATAAAAAATAACCTAGGAGTGAGAAGTGAATATGTGGATATTTTTTCTTTTAATAAGAAATTTTAAGTTCAAATTTTAAATATAAAGTATATCTAAAACTTAAAAGAACATATTTTACTTCTTTAATAAATTTATCTAACATGAATTTAAATTAATCTGTAATATTTAAATTTTATAATATTGTTAAATTTTAATATAAATAAGAATTATATGATACTGAATAATTAAATAAAAAATAATATGAAAATTTAAAATTTAAAGAGATATGTTAATCAATTATATCGATAGAATCTATACATGCGTATTATTGTGATTCTAAAAGTTTAATGTAATTCAAAAAGTTAGATAAATTCACAAGAAAATTATTATACATTTTATAATTAGAGTTGAAATATTTTAAAAGTTATAAGATTTACAAAAATAAGTATATAAATATATGTTTAATTTTATCATGAGAAAGTATTTAATTTTAATAAATAAATTAAAAGTACTTCTAACAAATAAATAAAAAAAATTAAATCCTCACAAAATTTTAAAAGTATGTATATGTTTTTATATATTCAAACATAAAAATTCACAAATCATTACCAAACTCAAAAAAAAAAAAAGGAGATTGGAGAGAAATTAATTTTGAGAATCAATAAATCTAATTAGAAAAAAATATTTAGTTATTATTTTTCTTGAAAATCATTGGGTGTAGGCATGAGGATAGGAATAAAAGTCACATAAAAATGGAGAACAACATGCATGTGGTTGGAGATGAACGTGTAGGTAATGGTTGTTGGTGGCTTGGTGGCTCAATTATGCCACAATTTCAACGTGGGGCACGCTTCCTCCATTAATTTTGCGTCACTTGCAACACTAATACATTTTTTTTAAGCTTTATTTGGATAACTGTTTTTTTAATTAAAAAATATATAATGGCATTATATGATGAGTCATATAATAATATATGGTATTATATGACTCAATGTTGTGGTACTCTCTAATGCTTGCATTTTTTGAACAACATTAAATAGAAACAACAATCAATTAGAAAATCAAATAAACAAAATCTAAAGTTCCTATAATAAAATTTTAAAATCTCCAAAGCAAAAAATAATTAAATTCCAATTAATTCACCTTTCTAATTTTGATATTGTTTCTATCTATTTTAAATTATTAATTTTAAAAATCAATTATTTCTCTATATTTAATATTATTTATTAATTAAAAATATGTTTATGAGTATATTATAGTCAAAATTTTCACAAGCCTTAGCAATTAGTAGTTTCTTTTGACGAGTCAAATGAATAATTTAATGTGTTTATAACAATAACTATGCACAATTTATTATGGAGATGCGTCAATCATTCAATGAAATGTGGTACATCAATGAGTAAAAATAGTTTCATGATTCATTTTATATTTTTATAATATTTATTTAATTTTGAATTCTATAGTATGATTTACATATATATGCCTTTCTAATAATGTAAGACTTAATATATCTACAGCTTCTTCAACTTGATGGTATTTACTATATAGCTCTTTATATTTTTTAAATTACCAATTAGCCCCTTAAAATCTTTATTTTTCATTTATAAACTGACTTCTAACTGCTGAAGTGACATAACAAGTGTAATACACTATCTTAGTGCAAGTGAATACATTAGAATATGCTCTATTGACCTACAAATAACTATAATACTCTTCATTTAACATACATTATTATGATAATACGCTTCATTTATTTGCCTAATCACTAACTCTCTCTCTCAATCTCTTCTTCCTAATCCCCCTAATTTTAGCCATTAAACCATTGAACTTTGCCTAATTTCACAAATCAGGAAAACAGAATAAAATTTCCTGGCGAGGCAAAATGGCAACCATAATCATAAAAAAAAATCCCCATCGATGGATCCCTGGATTCTTTCATTTTTTGCTCGATGATGGAGAACGAAAAGATCTCAGTGCGATAAACAAGAAAGAGGATACGAGAGAATAAGAAAAGAAGACATTTAAGCTAGGCTATTCTCAGTTCTAATTTTCAATCAAATCTTATCTGAAAGTTGTATTTTCATAATTATAATTGATAATGGCAAAATAATTTAGAGCTTATCATTGAAAATCGATTCGGGGAAGAAAGAGATTTGAGTTTTTCTCCAAAGTTGACAGGTCATTTTTTTCCTAAATGGCGCCCATGTGTTTGTTATGTCACAGAGAGTGAACATCATGCTACTTAAACTGTCCCTTTATGTTAAATGAATGGTCAATAATTAATGACGTTAACTGGTTACTCAAAAATTATAAAAATAAAATAACAAATGTTATTAAATTGAAGGGATTACAAATATATTAAGCCAATAATTTAATAAGTTAACTACTTAGATTGTTGATAATATTTATACAGCCCTACCAGTATTAATTATTTATTTAATATTTCTATTATTATTATTTAATTGCGATTAAGAAATTATATTGAAAAATATTCAATAGGAGTTATTAAAATTTAATTTTAAGTTGAATTTTTACATGTTCTAATGATATAATTTTTAATTAACAAAATAGCTAACATGTTATAATTATACATGCATAAAGGCTAAATTTTAAGAGTGAGTATCGGTCGGTTTGATTAATTAATCGACTGAACTAATCGGTTAATAAATTGAAGTATAAGAAAATTGCTAATCGAATCGACTAAATTTATATTTTAATTGGTTAGGTTAATTAATCAAACTAAATAAGTCGGTTTGATTAATTAACCGAACCGATTAATTTTTTTAAAATTTTAAAATAAAATTATATTTATAAAAAATTAATATAATTAAATAACTAAATAAAATTTATTATAAAAATAAATAAAATATAACTTTATTTTGTAATAAAAATATATATTTATAATAAAAATTTATATAATTAAAAAATTTAAAAAAAAAACTAATTTTTTTAAAAATGATTCGGTAAATCGATTAACCAACCGAATCAAATCGGTTAACCGTTAACAGAATAAAAAATTAAAATATTTTAAATCTTTAATCAAACCGATCAAATTATACTATTGGTCAATTAACTGAATTGAATTTTTAATCTGTTAACCGAAAATTTAGTCGATTAATTAAATTTTTTTCACTTTACTAAATCTCGTATATGATAAATTTTTATTGATTAATTATTTAACACTATAAACATCGAAAAACATAAATTAATATTAATATTAATATTATTAAATGCATGTGAATTATTTAAATAAACCACAGAGAAAAATTTTGTATGTCCAGTGTGAACTATTAATAACATTTTTTTTTGAACTCAATGAACTATTAGTAACATTCATCGTTCAATTCTGAATTATACAAAAACATAGCATGAAGTATGTAATATATAAATATAAAAGAAAAGGAAAATCAAATTACTAATATTACATGTCTCTATAAAAGTGCTCAAAAACAAAAACGTAAAATATTAATGATTGGGAATGAATATTCCTATGTTAAAAAAACAAAAAAAGTGAAACATGGTTAAAATGGTAATTCGAGAAGGACGCTGGGACACGCCGTTGAACGAAGGGAAAAAGAAAAAAAATCGCTACACGTGGCCATTCTCAATTCCTTGCAAATTGGGTGGCACTCAAAGACCGTGACTTGCTCTTCTCACTGTGAGTCTTCACCAAACCTAACCTATCCTAAGTCTAAGTCAAAGTCATGAATCGCTGAGTTCAGTTTAGAAAATATTAAATTTTTTGAAGATTCAACCCATTTGTCCGAAAGTTTTTTCATTAACTGAGAAAGCCAACCGTGACCAGGTCTAGTCCTAACCAAGCCCAAAAATGAAGATAAAATAGTAGAAAATAGCAGTATCTTGGAACTATCTAGTTTGAAAATTGAGTTTGTTGATGCAGAGGGCAAAAAAGAGGGCAAAAAAGACTCCAAAAGCCACCAAAATTGCAGCAGCTGGGCCCATGAAGTTGAGATCATACCCAAAATGGTTTTGCACATACAATTTAATGGTTGGATTTGGCTCAATTCCATCCACTTTTATAGTGTCTTCAATGTCACCATATTGTGTTACAATTAGTCCATACACTGTCCATGCCACTGGACAAATGTAGTAATACCATAACCACCACTTGGGAATTCTCTGCAATTTCACAATCAAGTTTTGAATGTTAATTTGCTATATAGCTCCACTTATGTCAATATATTAAATGACATGTATAACAGTATATATTATCTGGGTAATCATCGAAGTTTGATATTATCAATAAAACAAAAATGTTTTTTTCAATATTGGGCTGGATCAAAACTATGAAAATGACGAACCCATTTCGATTTGGCCCAAATAGTTTTGTAATGAATGCAGAAAATGAAAATGGACTTACTGGTTTGGGGATGAAAAAGCCTGAGAAAAGGGTGAAGAGTGCATAAAATGCAGAAGCAAAGATAGCTGCTGCTTCATGATTTGGTGTGATTGAAACAGTCATCATTCCATAGTATGTGAAGTACAGGAGTGAGACGAATGTGATGAAGAAGAACCAGCAGAACTTTGCCAGAGCCCATTGAAAGCTCACCATAGAATACACTATAAGAGAATAGTATGTGGTTTGGATAAATATATATGGTATTTCTACAAAAACCTGCATAAAAGAATACTAGTTTTACTAGGCAATTGCAACGACTTATGCAAAGTGCATTAAAATTTTCAATCTTTTTGCATTTTTCACCTGTGCCATAGCATATGGTAAAGCTGAGTACATCCCTGCAGCTCTTTCTCTGTAAAATACGGTTCTTTCTACAGCTACAATAGGCTGCACCGTCGAGCAATTGTTGATTCCAACGAATAATACCGATACGTACATTGCTCCAATGATCATGCTTAGATCAGTTGCATCCTCTCTAATAAAGTGCAGATATATAAATATAAAATTATAAGTAATGCTGCACTAAAGATCAGATTAATCTGAAAAAATGAACAACAATAGGGACAAATTTTACCTCTTGGTTCCAACTTGCCAGAAGATTGTGCCTAGTAGAATAGCAGCTACTAAACTATAACAGAATCTAACGAGATTATAATCAGGACTTCTCCAATAAGTCCACCATTTCTTCCAGAGGCAGAATTTGAATTGCCCCCATGTGGATTGTGAATACTGACTTGGGAAGTAGAGATCTGCAGCCCCTGCTGGTGGTGTCTTCAATTCTTCAACCACAGTCCTGGTTTGCCTATAAAAATAGATTATCATGTTAGCGGAAAAAACCTGAAATTTTTGACTTCTTGTTACCGTTGTTTGGAAATTTAATTCTATACTTAACTGGTATAAGGCTGATGATTTATAATGCTCAGCATAATCAATTCCTAGTCGAACTTCCATTGAAGATGAGCTTGCTTCTAGCATCCAGGCAGCTGGATTTTGTCTTTCTTTGATTATAGGCACTCCTGGAATTGCCTGAAATTAATCACAAGTGATTACATAGATTAGATTTGTTTGCAATTAATTATTATAATTATTTTCCAAGAAAAATTAGTCTGTACCTCGAAATATTCAATGATATTGCAAGAATTCTGCCCTAACGGTCCTGAGTAGATAAGTTGTCCACCTCTCTTCATTAGTACCAGCTCATCAAAGGCTTCGAAGATGTCGATACTAGGCTGATGAATAGTACAGACAACTGTTCTTCCAGTGTCTACAGTATTTCTTACGGTTCTCATGACAATGGCTGCTGCCCTTGCATCTAGACCAGAAGTTGGTTCATCCATGAATATGATTGAAGGGTTTGCTACTAGCTCCACTGCTATTGTCAATCTCTTTCTTTGTTCTGTTGACAACCCTGTTACTCCTGGTAGCCCAACTACTGAATTTTTAAGGTTGGTGAGCTCAACTAGCTCCATCACTTCATCTACAAAAACCTGAAGGTAAAAAATCCAAGGAAAATAAAATGCTCAGGTTTAAATTAAAACTGAATTTTGATTCTCCAATTCAAGATCCTTACCATCTTTTCTTTGTTGCTGACTTCTTTAGGGAGTCGAAGAAAAGCTGAATAGATTAAGGACTCTTTGACGGTGACCTGAGGAGAGTGGATATCAGTCTGCTCACAGTAACCTGAAATTCTAGCAAAAGTTTCCTGGTGCTTAGGGAATCCAGAAATTCTAATATCACCTTCAATGTAACCCCCAGTTTTCCTGCCTGCTAAAACATCCATCAGTGTTGTCTTTCCAGCTCCACTTACTCCCATTAAAGCTGTCAGGATGCCTGGCCTGAATGCTCCAGTCACTTCTCTAAGCAATTGCAGCCTGTCTTCTGTCACTCCCTGATCCTTCATTTCCTGAAGAAAATGATAATTCAGGAAGTTGATTCAGTTACAAATCAAAGGATTAAATGTTAACTATACTGACCACAAAAGTGAAACTAAAATCATAAAAAAATATGAAACTTAGTTTCTCACCGAGGGCATATCCACATAATAATTTACACCATCAAAGGACATGGATAGAGGTGTAAATGGAAGAATCATTCCCCTCTTGTGAGGAACTCCATTTGTGGCCTCTTTGTTTTGTTTAGATTGGTTGCTCCTTACTGGTTGCATTTGGATTTCTCCTTCAGTATTTATAGTGTTATATCAGTAACCTTCAAATCACATTTTTGCCAGATGCAGAAATTGGTAATCCACAGTTCCAATTCTTACCTGCGTTGTCTCCATTGGATGATATCTCTGTTTCCAGTTCTTTCCGTTCTACATTATTGCCAGATTGCTTTTTGGCTTCTTCTTCAGATATAATCGCTTGTGGCTTTCCAAGAGCTGTGATAATGGTATTTATCAGAAGATGAAAGAAAGATTGAAGTTTCATTATCGAAGAATTAATCAAAAAAGGTCACTTGAAAGAGAACTAACAGTTTAAATACATAAGTGAGAAAGTGAACAAGACATTGAAGAGAATTGTGAACCCAAGAAGTGCTGCAGCTCCAATCCAATACCAGTTTTTGTTCTGTTCAACACCAAAGTTCTCAAGCACTGCTGCACCTAACTTTGTAACATTGTCTGATGCCTGCAATGAATTTCATTTCTTTTCGTGAGCTTGTCTTCTTACAAAATCTTATTTCATCTTATATTTATATTTATATCCATATTGGAAACTTACCATTCGATTCATCCATCTCGGCGAAAGCAATTCATTGACAGTCAAGGCTTTGAAGCCATAAGATAGAGGAGAAATCCAGTGAGCCCATGTCCACCATACAGGAATTCTTCCTGTTAATTACCGTAAGAATTCAATTATGTAAGTTCATTACACCAGAACTCTTTATCGCAAGAATATGTAGGATAGAGCATTAATGCAATTCCTTCAAGAAAGTTGAGAATTTAATACTATAGTATGATTCCACACATAAATATAATTAGAGACCTTAAAGTTTTCGGAAAAAACCAACCTTTTGGAATTATAAAGCCTCCTAGCAGGAACAAAATGAGGAGAGAAAGTGCTCCTCCAGTGTGTGCAATGATCATTGTCCTGCACACTCCAGCCATAAGCCTAAACAATCCAGCAGCCATTTGTTGAATTAAGAATATTACCAGCAGGTGCTTGAAAAATCTGACAAGGCAACAACACAAAATTATGTATACAATTAACCCATAATTCTATGTATAGCTAACTAGCTATAATAAAATCTTGACATTGTAATTTTACCTGCTCCCTTCTGGTGCAAATCCAATAGAGAAATATGTCACAATAGTCCAAATAATGGACTCCAAAACAGAAATTGGGATCCTAAGCAAGAAATTTGGGGCAGTAAAGGCCCAGGGTGGATAAAATAGGAGATCTCTGTGCTTGTAAAACACAGGAAGTCTCATTATAGCCATAGAGAGCTCTGCAAAGCCATTGAACATGTTTATAATCATAGCAAATATAATTGCACCAACATATAACGATCCATCATCAAACGTAAGATCTAGTGTTGTCTTCAAAAACACAGTTGAAACAATGACTGCAATGATTAGAATTTGAACAGCCCTAAAGATGAAAATAGGTAAAGTTCTCCTCATTAATAGCTTTTCCCTATCGATAGAGGCCTTAAAAAGCTGCAATGTTGGGATTGGGTATTTTTCAGATACAAGCGCTGATTTATGATTTGTAGCGTTATTGTATGGAATGAAAAGCTCATCCTCAAGCTGTAGGCCAACATGAAAAGCCTTAAATAATCTTGCAAAGTCAGTTGCAGATATGTATCGATAAGGCTTGCTTTCATCTACCCAATATTGTTCTTGATCTTTCTTTGAGGAAACCTATGAACAATGAACATACAAAATCCATGAACTTGAAGAATTAGGATTTTAATACAATAATTCCATATAAGTTACATTGACGATTATATGCTCACCTCTTGCAAAAAATCAGCAGTGCCCTTCCTTTCGGGGCATTTGAATCCACAACTCTCGAAGAAGGCAAGTACATGCTCTCGAGGTCCTTGATACACAATCTGACCCTCCGATAACAGAATGACATCATCAAAGAGTTCAAATGTTTCAGGATCAGGCTGCAAGAGAGACATTAAGACAGTAGCATCAGAGAGATGCACAACTTGCTGCATACACTTGACAATCTGGTACGTCGTGGAACTATCTAGACCAGTTGATATCTCATCCATAAATAGAGTTTTTGCAGGTCCAACAATCATTTCACCTGCATTATTTGAAGAAAAATGATAGAAACTATAATTACATCAGATGTTCATGTACAAGCTGAAAGGTTTTGTAAATTGAAAGATATTATTTAACCTGTTGTTACTCTTTTCTTTTGTCCACCAGAAATTCCTCTTCTCAGTTCATCTCCAACAACAGTGTCCTTGCATATGTCAAGTCCCAAGAGCTGTTGCATCCAACAAATGTAATTGTAATTAGTTGATACAATTAATCATTTAATCAATGAAGTCCTACATCTAACTGCAGTATTCAACTTACTTTCAGAGTGTAATCAACAATTAAATTGCTCTTAGCTCCTTCCATTGCAGTTGCCTAGATAAAAACAAACAATAACCATTAGTTGATGCAACTTATTGAATATAGAATGTTAGCTATTTAATTTATTTCTTGAATAAACCTTCAAGAAAACATCAACATTGGAGTCAGGGACAATGCCAGCTTCCTTCTCCTTCCTGTCGAGCTCAGTTAGAAGGTCTGAAATTTAAAAGAACAGACAGAATTAGTACTTGAAATAGACCATAAGTTAATTTTATATGATTAAATTATTAATTACCATATCTATGACCAACTCCTTGAAACCTTGCTGAATATTCAAAGGTTTCTTTAACTGTTAAATCTCCCAAGTGCACGTCATTTTGGCTAACATAGGCTGATGTCTTTCTTGGCTCAAATTCATCAAGCCTATGACCATTATAGCTTATTTGTCCTTTAACCTGATTTTCAAACACAAGTATATTCAGAATCCATTCCATTGCATAAAAACTAAATTGTCTCAAATAAACTAATATTTAGAAAATTAAGTTCCCAACTTGCCTCAAATAAACTGATTTTGAAAATTAGCACTTGCAGGCTTAGCAGAGTAATAAATGCATATCTGACTAGTATTAATCAATCTATCTATTGGGGAAAAAATCTAACCTTTAAAGTTGGATCTAATTTTCCAGCCAATGCAAGCAGAAGGGTTGTCTTGCCAGATGAAGGAGGACCTAGCAACAAAGTCATTCTGCAAGAAAATTGGGTATTTCATGTCAATTGTTGAATAAGTGTTTGATTCATATTGTATTGAGCCTAGCTATTTGACATGGCTATTACACATAGTTGTATTATTTGGCATTTTGGCTAAAAATTACATGTTTTTTAAGTTTTAAAGATATTCAGTAACATGATCAATGTAATTCAAGTACCAAACATTCAAATGCGAGTGTTTTTTTTTTTTTTTTTCCCAAAATCAATTTTTACAAATAAAATTGCAAAAGAGTGGGCAATTGGATTTGAAACTATTTGCCAGTTGAAAATCAAATAATTTCCCTAATAGAAATTTTAAAAAATTTCATAGTTTTAGCCTATAATAATTACAACTACATGTGTAACAGGAATGTCAAATAGCTATAGGCTCTATATAATATGAGTCCAACGCACATAAAACACCAATTTTCTAGCAGAATGACTTTATTGCTAAGTCCTCTTTCATCTGGCTATACAAACCTTTCGCTTGCATTGGCAAGAAAGTTAGATCGAACTCAAAGATTAGTTCTTTAAAGTTGGATCTACCTTTCCAGCCAACGCAAGCAAAAGGGGTTGTCTTGCCATAAGAAGAAGAACCTGGCAATAAGGTCATCCTGACTTTCATATCAATTGAATAAGTACTGTTTGATTCATATTATATAGAGAGCTATTTTACATTTCTATCACACGCAGTTGTAATTATAGGCTAAAGCAAAAAATTTTTTAGGGATCTTTTAGTAACATGATCAACTTAATTCAACCGCCAAAAAGTTTCAAATATGAGTTTTTTTTTTCTTTTTTTAATTTTATTTTTACAAATCAACTTTGCATACTTAAACTTGTAAAAAGTTGTTTGAAATTTTGACTAGGAGGATTCATTGAAATTCAAAGGCTTAATAACACAAATAGTCCCTAAACTTGATAACTTTTCAATAAAAATCCTTGAGCTTCAATTTATCAATTAAAAATTTATCAACTTTTATTAACATACCAATTAAATTCCTAATTTTAATTTATCACTTAAAAATATCATAACTTTTGACATTGCACTAATTAAATTCTTGAATATGATTTTTAGCCATTCAAAAATGATTTGGTAAATACCTTGGCAATACGTGATTAAAAAAATAATAAAATACACATAATTCAAATCATAATTTTAAGATTCATAATTTGTTATTTTCCTTTCAAATCCTAACCTAGAATTTAAAAACTCTCAGTGGATTTTTAAAAATCCATTTATTATTTCATCATCTCATACCATTCCCTTCATCCCATTCTCTCATTTCATTTTTCGGTGGCCGTAACATCGAAATTAAATTTAGAAATTTAATTGGTATAATATTTTAAGTTAAGAGATTTTTAATTGATAAATTAAATGTTATAAAAAAATTGTGAAAATTTAGAGATTATTCATGCAATTAAGCTGAAATTCAAATAGCCAAAAGTTTCAAATCTAATTACCCACTCTTTGACTCATAAGTAGGGGTGGGCAAAATTTGGTTAATCGATCGAATTTTTAATTAAACGACTGAAAATTCAGTTCGGATAACCGAATTTAAAATAATTAGGTCTGTTCGGTCGAAGAAGTTACACAAATTCGATTTTTAGTTCGGTTAATGGTTAAACGAACTCTTTTTTTTAAAAAAAATTATTTATTTTTGTTTAATTTTTTAATTATATTAATTTTTTTTTACTATAAATATAAACTTTTATTGAAAATAAAATTATTTTTTTAGTTTTTTTAATAAGTTTTATTTAGTTATTTAATTATATTCTTTTTTGTTTTAAATAAAATTTTTATTATAAAATTAAAAAAAATTTAAACATATCGAAATAGAAATTCGGTCAGTCAGTTCAGTTAATTGGTCAATGTGGTCGATTAATTAAACGAATCGACTGATGCCTCTGCTAGAAAGTATTGAATAAATTTAAACAGTATTGAATTTTTAGATTATGTCCAAAGTATAAAATCACATAACAATAGGCAACAAAATCCATTGAGATTTTGATTTCCATATTGGGATTATGCTGTAAATAAGAAAGCATTTTAACTTTTGGTCCAAAATCACAATAATGATATGAAAGAAAGGTACCTTGATGGTTTTATAATTCCTGAAACATCATTAAGAATAGTATAATTTGTTCTTTGGGCCAATCTGATCCCACACAAGCCAATGGCTGATTCCAAAATATTTCTTGCAGTGTTCAAAAGAGTTGGAAGAGCTCTGGTGCCAACATAGCAGTCAGCTTCTACTCTTAGTTGCTCAAATCTAACTTCAACTGTGGGTAATTGGATTCCAACCCTGAAAGTAAAAAATTAAAAAATATCATGCTGCAATAGTAAAAAAATAAAAAATATCATGCTGTAATAGTAAAAAATTAAAAAAAAAATATCAGTCACCTGCATTGAACTTAAGAGGACTTACATGTCGAAACGAGCTCTTAACTTTGTCAAGAAAATGTCATTATCTTCTTCAGGAACCTTAAAATTTCTTTCAATAAACTGGTTCCTATCATTGGCATCAAACTTGGTAAGATCAACCAATTTGGTTCGCTGGTTTTCATTATTTTCTGCTAAAGAATTGATTAAACCAGTTCTTAACCGAGTGTAAGTAGGCAATCTTTCTATGGCTGCCCATCTCAAAGACTCTTCATCTTCGTTTCTTGATTGAATATGACTTTCAAAAACGTTTTCCATGGCTCACAATTAGCCCTTAATGCAGAAAAAAGCCACACTATAGCTTTTTCTTTGGTACAGTTTCTGTTTGTTTAGAAAGAAAAGAGATATAATCAACACTAAAGAGATTGTGATTGATATAAACACTAAAACCAACAAGTTATTTTAATTTAATATAGTTATATATATATATATTTTTTTTCTCAACAGAAATACATTAAAATCCTTTTTTACTTGGGAAAAAAAGACTTACTCTGTGCTGGAAATAGGAGGGTAGATTATCTTCATGTAAACCAATTACAATTAATTAATCGATCTATTTTTTTTTATTTAAATCAACCTAACTTATATATAATAATAATTAATTAATAAAATAAACAAAGTGGTTCCAGGGTTTCGTCTCATGTAAAGCTGGTGATCAATTCACATATTATGTGTATTCAATAGGGCTGTAAAGATTAAGTATTCCCAAATCCGTAAATCTTGAAAATTAATTACAATTGCAGTTAAAATTTTAAGCCACATTTACAAAACTAACTAAAAAAATAAAATTTATTTTAAAAATATTATAAAAAATAAAAATATTTACACTTTTAGAAAAAGGTTGAATCAAAATTTCAAAAATACTTAACTCCTTATTAAAATAAGAATTTTTTTTTCAAAAATAATCTTCTCTCACTACAATTAATATTTTACTTCAATTTTTCTTTTTTTTAAACTTCACTATTAAATAAAAAATTTTAATAAAATAATAAAAAAATATATTTTAAATTATATTTTCAGCATATAAAATATATCATTTTTTATAAAAGAAAAATTTTAATTTTAATTATAAATAACAAATACACTTACAAAAAATATACAAAAATATATTAATAAAAATTATTAAATTTATTTTTAAACATATTTTACATATTATGCATGTAAAAAAATTTTAAAAAATATTAATTTCATTATATAGATATTGTGCAAATATTATCTGTATATTATATAAATATTATATAAATTTTATAGATGTTTGGTAGATATTATATATATATATTATATATTTGCAGTGTATATTATATCTATATTATGCAGATATTATGTGGATATTGTGTGTATTATGTAAATAAAAAATTAAAAAAATAATGTTACAAAAATATTAAACAAATCTTGTAGATGTTTAGTAGATGTGTTATGTATGTTTGGTAGATATTAAATAGATATCGTAGATGTTGTGTGTATATTATATATTTGTGAGAATGTTATATTAAAATAAATATTTCTGAATAAAAATATAAGTAAAACTAGAATAAAAATAAATATATATATATAACAGAAAAAAATAAAAATCACCATTGAAAACTTCTTAAAATGAAAAAAAGAAGCCCGCACTGTATAGAATTGAAAAAAAAAAATTGTAGCTGTAATATTGAAAATGGAAAGTGGAATAAGAGTATATAGTGTAAATTCCCCGATAAAACTACGTGTACCATAGTTGTAGATATGATACACATAGAAATATGATCCAACAAAAAGTTTATATCTATATTAAAAAAATATTGATGAAATAACACAATTTGGATTATTAGTAATGCGTCAAAAACCATGGTTAATATTATTGTTAGCAATGTAAAAAATCCCACATCGGAGGAAAGAAAATAAAGAGGCATATTAGTTGAGAAGTCTTAAGAACAAAATGACTTAGGCTATTTTATTTAAGCCATAAATTGTTAGGCCATTTTGTTGAGGAGCAACAATCAAAAAGCCTAAGCCATAAATTGTTTATAGGGTTCAGAAAATCTAACATGGTATTAGAGTTCAATGCTCCAACGTCAAGATTCTTGTACGACAAAAGAAGCCCAATATATTAGAAGTATAACATTCACATTCAAGAAGCCTAAGCTGTGAATTATCTATGAGGTCCAAAAAATCTAACAACTATCATTTCATACGTTAATATTAAGATAGTCATATGGTTCCCAACAAATAAATTTCTCCTAATTTCATATGCATATATTAGGCAAGAATTTTATAAATAAGTTTGATATTCATGTACATAATTGTACCAAAATTTTTTTTATAACTTTAATATAATTCAACATTATTTATTTTTTCTATTAGTAACCAATAAGTTTTGGCTTAGTGAAGTCAGAGCCAAATTTATCAATATATATATATATATATATTAGCACATAATCCTCTCAAAGCTTGAAATGTTAGAATTCTCATCATAATCTTACATAGCCTGCAATGATTTTCTTTCTACCTTGTTTGGAAGTTGAGAAATCTTATGCAGAATGCATAAAGACAAGCAAAGAAAACGGTGAAAGCAACCAAAACTGCAGCAACTGGCCCCATGAAATTAGGATCAAACCCAAAATGGTCTTCTATATACCACTTAACTGTAGGATCAGTCTCCATCCCAGGAACTTTAATGGTGTCTTCAACATCTCTATATTGAGAAACAATTAGTCCATAAACTGTCCATGCTACAGGGCATATCCAGTAGTACCATACCCACCATTTGGGAATTTTCTGAAATTTCAAAACAAGTAATCAAATTTATGAAATATTATTATATTTGATAAAAAGGGTAAAAAAAGAAGTAAAAATTAACATACTGGTCTTGGGATGAAGAAGCCAGAGAAAAGATTAAACAGTGCATAGAATGCTGATGCAAAAATAGCTGCTACTTGAAGATTTGGAGACAGAGAAGCAGTCATCATTCCATAGTATGTAAAGTAGAGGAAGGATAAGAAGGAGATGAAATAGAACCAGAAAAACTTTGCTGCTGTCCATTCAAATGCCACCATTGCATATACAATTAGTGTGTAATATGTAGTCTGGACTAGCACATATGGCAATTCACAAATTACCTGCATTTCTCATATTGTATATTAATCCGTCAGCTCAGTACAAGCACATAATCAAAATTGAGGTAACAGTATTTCATAGCCTACCTGTGCAAGGGCATAAGGTAAAGCAGAATACATCCCAGCTGCTCTTTCTCTGTAAAACACAGTTCTCTCAATTGTTACTATTGGCTGAACTGTTGAGCAGTTATTAATACCAATAAAGAATACAGCAGAATACATGGCTCCAATAATCACTGTCAGATCAGTTGCGCTTTCCCTGAACCATACAATATAATGTAAGATCAATTTAGTTTTTAGACATTAGAAAGTAGATAATTAGAGGTTTTATTGAAAAAGAAACATACCTTTTACGGCCAATCTTCCAAAATATCGTCCCAACAATAAAGGCAGCAACTAAGGTGAAGAAAAATCTAACAAGATTATAATCAGGACTTCTCCAGTAAGTCCACCATTGTTTCCAAAGGCAAGATTTGAATTGTCCCCATGTAGATTGAGAATATTTAGTGGCAAAATAAAGGTCACTTGCTCCTGGTGGTGGTGTGCTTAGTTCCTTAACTAAAGCCTTATTTCTCCTGCTCACAGTTCAATTTATAAATTAAGTAAAAAAAAAATCCATATAATTTAGTAAATGATGGACATTAATATATTATCTTGAGACATACTCATATAAGGAAGATGATTTGTAGTATTCTGCAAAGTCGATTCCAAGCTGGATTTCCGCTGCTACAGAGCTCACTTCTAGCATCCATGTTGCTGGATTGTACTTGTCTTTGATTTTAGGAACTCCAGAAATTGCCTGAAATGTGCATCAAATCAAATAATGCATACTTTGTTTTCGACGAGCCTAGCAGGAAAAAGCTTAGGGAGATAGATTACTTCAAAGTATTCGATAATTTTGTGTGAGTTTCGACCCAGTGGTCCTAAGTAGATAACTTGTCCTCCTCTTTTCATTAGTAGCAGTTCATCAAAGGCTTCAAAGATGTCAATACTAGGCTGGTGAATTGTGCATACAACAGTTCTTCCAGTATCCACAGTATTTCTCACAGTCCTCATGACAATTGCTGCTGCTCTTGCATCAAGTCCTGACGTTGGTTCATCCATGAAAATAATTGAAGGATTAGCAACAAGCTCTACAGCAATTGTCAATCTTTTTCTCTGTTCTGTTGACAATCCTGTAACTCCTGGAAGCCCAACTATAGCATCTTTAAGATTGTTTAGCTCTACCAATTCCATCACTTCTTCAACAAAGCTCTGAATAGATAAAATCCCACAATTGTTTTAGCACTCAAAAGTTCTTAATTAGCTCTTATTTTATTTATCAAAGCAAGAAAATAGTAAAGTTACCATCTTTTCCTCTTTGCCTACTTCTCTAGGAAGCCGGAGAAATGCTGAATAAACTAAGGATTCTCTAACTGTGACTTGAGGTGAGTGGATATCAGTCTGTTCACAATATCCTGAAATTCTTGCAAAAGTTTCTTGCTTCTTAGGAAACCCAGAAATTCTAATGTCACCTTCGATATATCCACCTGTTTTTCTTCCTGCCAAAACATCCATTAATGTTGTCTTTCCAGCTCCACTGACTCCCATTAATGCTGTAAGGATTCCAGGTCTAAATGTTCCTGTGACTCCACGAAGTAGTTGTAGCCTGTCCTGTCCAACTCCTTGATCTTTCATTTCCTGTTACCATCAGTCAAAGATCCAAAAGGAGTTTAAGGTTTTTTTGTTCTTTTCACTACTTGGATTGGAGAGAAACAGAAGTTGAGTCTTACAGAAGGCATGTCCACATAATAATCAACATTGTTGAAGGACATGGCTAACGGAGTGAAAGGCAGGACCATTCCTCTTCTCCCAGCAGCATTTTTGGCTACTGTAGTATTTCTACTTGGTTCACTGGGATTCGAAAGGCTGTAAGTTGCCTGGAATGCCATTTCCCCTGAGACATTTCAGTTTCATTAGTATCTGTCAGGAATTCGAGCTTTTTTTACGGTTAATTAGCCTCTGACTCAGTTTGAAATTCGCAATCTCAGTTATCCTGGATAAGACTCTAGTACCACTAACCATATAAACAATTTATTCCAATAATCCTTACTTGAATGGTTTTGATGAGAAGAAGATAATGACTGAGAGGATGAATTGTTTCGTCTTGGCTGTGGTTCAACCCTTGAGCGTTGCTCATCACCTTCCATTTCCTTTGCAGTTTCCTCAGAGATTATTGCTTGTTTTTTTCCAGGAGCTATTGCATCAAACAACATACAGAAATTCAGTTACCTGAAGAAAGAAAATTGCACACTACACATTGAACTAAACTTCCAGAACTTACGGCTTAAATACATAAGAGCAAAGGTGAAGAGGACATTGAAGACAATTGTAAAACCCAAAAGTGCAACTGCACCGATCCAGTACCAATCTTCATCCTGGAAGATATCAAAGTCTTTAAGCACTGCTATGCCTAATCTTGTAACATTGTCTGAACCCTGCAATATTGCATTTAATTAAAAAACTCTTTGTTATACCTGTTAAAACGAAATACTAATTGTATTATATTTAATTAGTGTAACATAATATATACCACTTTGTTCATCCATCTTGGAGCGAACATTTCATTCACAGCAATGGAATTAACACCATATGTTATGGGTGAAATCCAATAAGCCCATGCCCATCCTTTCGGAATCTTCCCTGTCACAAAAATGCAGCAAACTTTTTCACTAATGTATTAAAATTTCAGCATGGAATAAATTTAGATGGTCATGTCAGAATTTCAGCAGTTGCTCTTAGTTAAGGTTTTGGTTTTCACACTAACCTTTAGGAAGGATGAAACCTCCAAGCATGAAAATAAGGAGTAGGATGAGAGCTCCACCAGTGTTGGCAATGATCATAGTCCTACAAACTCCAGCAATGAGCCTAAAAACCCCAGCTGCCATTTGCTGGACCAGAAACACCAATATCAAGTGCTTGAAAAACCTACAAATATGGTACACAAAAAGCTTAACGCTCACTCAATATCCCAATTCCATAAAATAAACACAGCAATACTAATTACCTGCCAGCTTCAGCCACAAATCCAATGGTGAAATATGCAATAACTACCCAAACAATAGACTCGATTATAGAAATAGGGACTCTCAGAAGAAAAGTTGGGAGAGTAAAAGTCCAAGCAGGGTGGAATAAGAGATCTCTATGCTTATAAAATACAGGAAGCCTTGAAATCATCAGTGATAGCTCTGCATAACCATTAAACATGTTATGGAGTACACTAAATGTAAGAGCACCAATGTATAGTTGCCCATCATCTTGATTTCTTGTGTGCATTTTTGTTCTTAAAAACACAGTTGATGCTATAAGTGCAACTATTATAAGCTGGACAGCCTTCGATACATAAACAAATGCATTTCTTTCTATCAGTAGCCATTCTTTGTTCCAACAAGCTTTTAAAAGTTCCATTGTTGGAACTGAATATTTTGTGAATACTAGAGCTGCTCTATGGCTTTGGGACTTGTCAAATGGGATTGAAATTTCACTTTGTAGTTGCATTCCCACATGGAAACTCTTGAATTTTTCTACAAATTCAGGAACTGATATGTATCTGTATGGCATTCTTCTGTCTGCCCAGTATTGCTCTTGGTCTTTCTTTGATGTAACCTGTAACAATTTCACCGATTTATATCAATGGATGAACTCTAGATAAATGGCAATCGGTGAAAATAATATTAGTATCTTAACATTATGTAAAATAATGGATAAATTTACAAGGGAAAAAATCCATCCAAAAACCTTTACCAAATTAATATTCATGAATTTAATGTTAAAAATGAATAAAGTATATGAATTCGAAAATGCACTCTCTCCGTTTTATTTCAAGTGCACATAAACCAAGAAAATCATTAGCCATTATAAATTTTATAAAAATTTTATTATAATTTACCTAAATACTCTTTTTATATTTTTTACTTTATTTATTCTCTTTCATTAAATAAAAATTTTAATTAAGGGTAATATTAAAACTTTTTAATTAATGTATGTTGAATTTCTAAAAGTGATATTTAAAGTGAAATAAAATTTTTTTTTTACACGATACTTAAAATGAAATAAAGGGAGTAATTTTTATTTATAATAAAAAAAATTTAAAAATATTAATCCATTATTAATTTAGCACATAAAATAAACAATTCCCATAAATATTTTCTCAATTTGAATAAACCTAAGTTTAAATGTTAGGGAAAAAATTTTATATTACATGTCATGTTTTTCATTTTTTAAAATATGACATTGCTATGTTATATTTATATTAAATATATATTAAATGTATATTTTTGAAAGTGGAATATATTTAAGTGGATATTTTTCTAAGAAACTGTTTTTTTAAAACAATTTTTTTTTTGAAGGAATCCAATTTTATGGATACAAAATTTAAACCCATTAGTTGATAAGGTGGGCTTGGGGCCCTCTTCGGTGGACACGAGCAACCAAGCTAAAGTGATTCAGTACAATCATGATCAGCTAATAGTTTGTACCTCCTGCAAGAAGTCAGCGGTTCCCTTTCTCTCTGGGCAACGAAACCCACAACTTTCGAAGAATTCAAGGACGTGCTCTCGTGGGCCCTGATACACAATCTGCCCTTCCGATAAGAAGATGATGTCATCAAATAGATCAAACGTCTCTGGAGCAGGCTGCAGTAGCGACATCAATACGGTGCCGTTACTGAGGTGTACTATCTGCTGCAGACATTTCACTATTTGATATGTTGTGGAGCTGTCTAGACCCGTTGATATCTCATCCATGAACAGTGTTTTTGTGGGTCCAACAATCATTTCTCCTGTATTTAAAAAAAATCTATTAAAAACAGGATGATAAAATAAAAGATTTTTAATTTTTGCTTTTTTGATGTAAAAAAATAGTTTTTTTTAATTTAAAAATTTAAATTTAAATAAACATTAGAATTAAAATTTTGAGGTAATAATTCTTTTAAAAAATATTATGATTTCTCTTATGATTTTTTTTATTTGAAAAAAAAAACACACTCACAAAAAATTGTGACCAAATGCATCTCATCATATTTTCTTATGATTTATGTTTATTTGAATTTAAATTTATACAATTTTATAGTTCTGAAAATAAATTAAAATCTAGCAATCAAAAGTTGATTAGTAAAAATAATACATAATAACTTTTTAAATAGAAAAGAAAATTGGGAGAAATGTATAATAATATAAAATTAATAAGAAAATAAACCTGTAGTTACTCTTTTTTTCTGTCCACCAGATATTCCTCGTAGCATTTCATCTCCTACAATGGTGTCTTTGCATATATCAAGTCCTAATATCTGTTCAATTTAACATTAACCAAAAAAGAAAGATTTATATTTATATAAATATATGAAAAAAATAAAAATAATAATGACAGAAAAAAGTTTAGGGCCATCATATTATCGCAATATAGTTAGACCATTCATTTTAAGTTAATTAGTTAATTTGATTAATTTCTCAAATAATTCTTAAATAAAACTTCATCAATTTTTCATGTCTTGTTTAATTACTCAATATAGAAATTTTCTAGAGAAAATTACACTGTATAATATTTTTTTAATTTTTTTAAAAATACTTTATATTTTTTATATATTTTTAATATATCAAATGTATACTAAATATATATTTCTAAAAAGGGTATTTTTAAAATTAAAAATTAAAAAGGGTATTTTTAAAATTAAAAAGAGAAAATGAATATTTTTAAAAATCTTTTTATTTTCTAGGTTATTTTTGAAAAAATCCCAATTTTCTATGTATATTAATTGCCATGCACCATATTTACAGTAGAATTATTCTAAAAAAGATCTTCAACTTACTTTGAGAGTGTAATCTGTAATGAGATTGCTTTTGACACCTTCCATTGCAGTTGCCTGAAAAATTATTAACGGATATTTTAATTAAGTCGGAGTCCGATTAACAGGAAAATAATAACAGTAAAAATAATTAAGAAAATTAACTTGAATAGAAATATTGTATATTGGTCCCGTGCTTTCTATACTGTTAAATAAAATTGTTATTATTATTTGTATTATTAATCACCTTAAAAACGATAAAACTTTATAGTTGAATTTGTGAAATTAAATTTAGAAAAAAAAAAGTTATTATATATAAAATTATTATTACTTATCAGCATTTTCTGTGTTTCTAAATATCCTAGTTTTTTTTTTATATTCATTAATAATATTATCAATTTTAAAAAAATATATATAATTTTTAAATTTAATCATAACAAGTATCAATCTTCATTATTTTTTTTTAAATATAAGACAATTTTCTGTATCTTATGTTGCATTAAATTAATTTTATGACTCAGCCCACTAATTATACATTTAAAATACATCTAATTATTTATTTCTGACAACTATTCTTATTTTTAATTATGTGGGAAGTAGCTTGAAATGGTGAAAAGTGTGATTGGTTGATAAGAAATTAAAAAGAAAAAAAAAAGATAAAATAGAGGAAAAGTTAAGAATGCAAATGAAAACAAAGGTCAGCAAGTACGTAGTTGTTAAACTCAGCTTATATAAGTGTGCATGTGATTGTCTTAACCTCATTAACAAAATTCAGTTTTGATGATATCAATTTTAATTGCTTTCAATTTATTATACTCACTAGCTTTCTGGAATATTTTTCACATATAAATAACACATTATAATATTGGTGGTGAAATTAGAAAAATAATTAAATTATTTCTAATATTATAGTTAGCTTTATCTATTTCATAATAAAAAAAGGAAATTTTTTTTCTTTTCATTGAATTCATTTTCTCATATTCAAAATTAATTTATGATGTGAAAGTTCGGAAAAATTAGCAATGCAATTTAGAAGCTTAGAAATATCTAACGTCATATATTTGTTTCGATATATATTGTACTTATTTTATTTCGTATTCTGATGTATAATGTTTGAATGATAATTTTTTTTAGGCAGTCAACAAAGACTTTTTATTTTTTGTTTCATTCAGTATATACAAAATTAAAGATTGGTTTCTCTTTTCGAATTTAAAATTCTCTTCGTTTATTTATTATTTTTTTTAAAAGAACAACTTCAATATGACTTTTTATTTTTATATTTTGAAGTTTAGACATAGAAGAGAAAATGTAGGAGTGATATGTATTTATTTGTTATAACTTGAAATTGAAAATTCATATTTATTAAAAAAAAAGTTTTAATGTTTGGTTAAACAGTATTATGAGTCGTTTTTGTTACCGAAAACCATGAATTTGAATTTCAACTAAATGTAAAATTATTAAAAAATATATAAAAATATTTATTATTCATTTTATTATGTATAAAATTATTGTTATTTTATACAAAATAAAAAAAATTACTAAAAAAAATATGTATATGCGAATCAAACAAAACAAAGAGGTTTGATTTTTATATTTTGTGCATTTATTACCTTCATGAAAAGGTCAACTTCAGCCTCCGGATATAAGCCAGCTTCCTTTTCCCTTCTTGCCAGCTCTTTTAGGAGATCTACATTGATATATACATATAATTATGTAAAACACAAATTTTGATTAATCTATTAATTTCATTAATATAAAATATAACACTATGCATAAAATTAAGATGCAATTTGCTTTATCAAGATATATAATTTAATTACCCTCTCGAGTTCCAATCCCTTGGCACCTTGCCGAGAAATCAAGGGTTTCTTTGACTGTCATAACCCCGACATGAACATCATTTTGGCTAATATAAGCAGATGTCTTTCTTGGCACAAATTCATTTAGTTTATACCCATTATATGTTATCTCTCCTTTAACCTGAAAATACACCACAAATTTCACAATTATTATTATTATTATTGTTATCAGTGTAAATCTTCCTTTTTATTGTCGAGTTGTGTAGGACCACGAGAGTAATATAATTTTTTCTATTAAATTTTAATATAATTACATATTCAAAACTCAAACTTAATACATTTAATTAAGCAAGAATCATATTTAAAAAGGATTCATCTCATAAAGAAATCATGCAATGATAGTGAATTTCATTAATACAGCCAACGAATTTCAACTTGTATTAATAGGTTCAACTATGCTAAATAATCACTATTTTAATTTTTAATATGTTAATTGAGTAAAAATGTATTCTAATTGATTTTTTATATTTTATAACAACGACACTTTGTAATATATTTATTGTTAAATCTTATTTTTAATAAAAATAAATATATGTATTATCCAATTAATATAAATAAATATATATATATATATATTAAATTTTAACTGTTAACTTTTAAGATTGAAATTATATTAAAGAATTCAACATTTGCCACTAACCTTTAGATTTGAATCCAACTTTCCGGCGAGTGCTAGCAACAAGGTTGTTTTGCCAGAGGACGGTGGGCCTAAAAGTAGAGCCATCCTATAACAATACCAAAAATTAATAATAGAATAAAAAAATAATGTTAATAGTAAGAGTTATATAATTTATTTAAAAAATCATATAAAATACCTAATATAAAATTTAGCCTTGATTTTTTTTTCAAAAAAAAAAAACTTACCTAGATGGTTTTATAATACCAGAGGCATCTTTAAGGATTGTAAGCTTTGTTCTTTTGGCAAAATTAATCCCAAGCATGCCAAGACCTGACTCTGCCATATTTTTTGCTGAATTTAGAAGAGTTGGAAGTGCTCTGCTTCCAATATAGCAATTGGCTTCCACACTCAAATTCTTGAATCTTACTTCCACACTTGGAAGTTCAATTCCCACCCTGCATTTACACAAATAACAATAATAACTAGAAGCAAACCATAATTAACTAATAATTAATATTCTTGAATATAATAATTCCTTATCAATTCTTGAATAATTACCTATTAATAATAATGTTCTTGAATTTAATAATAATTAATGATTATTAATTACCTATCAATTCTTTGCCTAAACTTTTTTAAGAACTTCTCATTATCTTCCTCTGCAACTTTAAAAACTGTACTTATGAACTTCTGCTTGTCATTCATATCAAGCTTTCTCACATCAACTTCTCTATGTTCTGTTCTTGTTTCTTGGAGCTCACTTTCTACAAAAGATTTTATAATACTTGTTCTTAATCTTTGATATGTTGGTAGCTTCTCTATTGCAGCCCATCTCAAAGCTTCTTCATCTTCAGAAGCATGGCTATGTCTTCTTGAAAACACATCTTCCATGCTCCAACTTCTTCTGCTAATGCTTCTGCTCGTTCTTGATTTCTCTCCACCCTCCATCTTTTGATTCAATTAACAGAAAATGGAAGATACCTTGTTCATAAAAAAACAGGAATATTAAAGCTAATGTGAAAGAAGAAACTGTGGGTGTTTGGTTCCTGAGAAAAGGTATATATATAAAAGAAAAGAAGATCAATATTTGGAATCTTGCGTTAAACCAACAAAGTCTCTGAAAGTACGTTTAATCAGTACTGAAAAAGTGAAAACCGTTTGATTTATTGAAACGAAGTTTGCATATAGTTTAAAGAAAATGCCAGCAATATTTTGTGCTCTTTTATTTTCTTTTCTTAGCTACCAAACGCATGTAAAGTCTAGAATCTCAGGAAAACGGAACTTACTCTGTCTTGAATACAGAACAGAAATGAAGACGAATTTTCTCTTTGTTGATTAACGGCGAGTCAAGGATTGGTTATTACAGAATTGTCAAATTTGGGGTTTGCTATTCAAATCAAACATCTTAATTTCCAAGAAAATCTTAACAGGCTCTTTTTTTCTCTCGCTTGTTTTAATTTCTTGCAGGAAGAGGCATTAGCAATTGCATGCAAGTTTTCTGCAAAAGTTTCTAAGGATATAAATAAATACTAGTGGTGTGTGTGATAGAGTGGAGTTGCAATTTTCAATGTAGAAGAATGAGTGGAAGCTCATTAGTTGGCATTGGAAACTATGCGCGGTAGGTGTGATTTAAGTCTAATTAAAATTTTGACCATAATTTTTAATTTATATATGATTTTGGAGTTCCCATATGTATTCAAATTTCGATTTTGGTCAATCAAAAATAATAAAAATAAATTAAATCCTCCCTTTATAATCTCTTTTCTATTTATGCATTCACAAATCGCTTCTTCCATGTATTATATTTATTTGATTTTCTTATTTTATTTGAATGTATATATATTGCAAATATATTTTTGTCCTATGCACCATTTAAATGTGTAAATATTATTTTAAAAATATATTTCTAGAAAATATTAGTTTTGTTAAAATTTGTGGAGACAATCTAAAATTAGATTGTCTAATTTTGTTAAACTTGAACCAAGAATTAGGTTGCCTAATTTTGTTGAATTTGTGCTAAAAATTAGGTTGCCTAACAAATGTTGAAAAATTTAACATTTGGTTGCCTATAAATGATAATGATCATGGAGAGAAAATGATAATTACAAAACCCAAAAAAAGGAGAGTTGTAGTAAGAGGAGAGAAAAATAGAGAAAGAAATAAAAATTTAATAGAATTTTTCTTTGTGTGTTTCTTTAATTTTTCTTGTATTTTTTTAAGAGTGAGTGTGAGTAAAACACTTGTGTGCTCTTGTAATTGAGAATTTTTCCTCTTCATAGTGAAAGTCAGTAACCACAGTGGATGTAACCTGTTAGGTCTAATTGACTGGGTAAAACACTATAAATTTTTATTTATTTATTATTTTTTGGTCATTATCTTTATTGCTCTTACTTAGTAAGTTTGAGGGTAAAATCCTTACAACTGGTAATAGAGCACTATTCACTCAATACTAATTTTATTCATCAGCAAGTCATTGGAGATCCGCGTTAAGTGGGAGCAATGGGTAGAGATAGTGCCAAAGATGTTGACAAATTTGATGGGACCAATTTCCATCATTGGAGAATGCAAATTACTGATTATTTGTATACAACGGATCTAGAAGTATCTTTGGAAGGAGTGGTTCCAACAGGCATGAGTCGATCAGAATGGAAGAAGCTTAACAAAAAGGCTTTAGGGATGGTCCGACTTACACTTGCTAAAAGTATGAGTGCACATGTCATAAATGAGATGACAACAGTCGGGCTTATGAGTACTCTATCAGACATGTACGAGAAGCCGAGTGTTATCCAACAAATTTATTTGTTAAGACAACTTTTCACCTTGAAGATGTCAAAGGGATACTCAGTGAATCAACATGTGGTGTTGGTAAATGAAATCATTGATAAGCTACAATCCGTTGGGATCAAATTTGAGGAACACATAAAGTGTTTGGTTTTGTTAACTTTTATGCCTAATGATTGGGATACTACAGTAAATTCAATTTGTAACTCCAGCGAAAAAAAGGATCTTATATATAAGGAGGTACATGACACCCTCCCTAGTGAAGAGTCAAGAAGGAGAAATACTGGAGAACTTCACACCGGCTCTGCTCTCAACATCAAAAATAAAGGAAGAACTTTTCAATAGAAATTTTAACAACCACGGAAGATCCAAATCCAAAAGGAGAGATCAAAGCAAATCTAAAATCAGAAAATGGGCAGATGGATGTTGGTACTGCGGGAAGCCAGGATACTTGAAAAAGGATTGTTGGGCTTTGAAAAATGAAGATGGTAGAGCCAATACAACGTAAGAGATTGATAGTGATTCTTTGATCTTGAGTGCACATAATCCTCTAGAATTTTGGGTGATAGATTCTGAAGCATCATTTCATTCAACTTCAAATCGGAGTATCAAGAAGAATTACGTATCTGGTAACTTTGGCAAGGTTCACCTTGCAGATGATGAAGCTCTTGATATTGTGGGTAAGGGTGAAGTCTGATTTGATTTACCCAATGGCAATATGTGGAAGTTGCATGAAATAAGACATGTTCCAGGTTTAGCACAAAATTTAATCTCTGTGGGTCAATTGGACAGAGAAGGTTGTGTGACTAAATTCTCAAATTACTGTTGAAAAGTTACTAAAGGAGCCTTAATTTTAGCTCGTGTGAAGATGTCAGGAACTCTCTATACGATCGTGAATTCCAAATGCTTAGCAGCTACTGTTGAGATTGATGATGCTAATCTTTGGCATCATCGGCTTGGGCTCATCAGTGAGAAGGGGATGAAGGTTTTACAATCAAAAGGCAAGCTACATGATGTGAAATCAGTAAAGATTGGGCTTTGTGAAGATTGTATCTTTGGGAAATAAAAGTGTTAGTTTCTCAAAATCTGGCAGAGCTCCAAAGACTACTAAGTTAGAGCTGGTTCATATTGATGTGTGGGGACCTTCATCAGTTCAATCTCCTGGAGGTTCCAAGTATTATGTAACATTCATTGATGCTGCCATAAGAAAAGTATAGGTTTATTTTCTAAAAAATAAATTCGATGTCTATGATACCTTCAAGAAATGGAAAGCATTGGTTGAGAATGAGACAAACTTGAATATTAAATGTCTGAGATCAGACAATGGAGGAGAGTACATGAATAAAGAATTTCTCAAATATTATGCACATAATGAGATTAGGATGGAGAAGACTATTCCCGAAAATGGAGTGGCCGAGCGTATGAACAGAACTCTGAATGAGCACGCAAGAACTATGTGGATACGTGCAGGTTTACCAAACATGATGTGGGCTGATGCGATTAATACTACTGCTTATTCAATTAATCGTGCACCTTCAGTTCCACTGGGAGATCTACTACCGGAAGAAGAATGGAGTGGCAAGAAGATAGATCTATCACATTTGAGAGTATTTGGTTGTGTGGTATATGTTCACATTGAGTTTGACGCAAGGAGCAAACTTGATCCAAAGTCCCAAAAATATTTTTTCATTGGCTACGGTGGCGATGAATTTGGCTACAGATTTTGGGATGAACAGAATAAGAAGTTTATTCGAAGCAAGAATGTCATTTTTAATGAGAAGGTGTTGTACAAGAACAGGGTAGCAGCAGTTCCAGAAATGATAAGTCCTACAAAAGACAAACAGTTTACTAGTCTAGATGATTTTGGTGATGATAAAGTGACCAATAAAAATCAGAGAAAGTTGAAAGTTGAAACTTCACAATATGCTCTTGAAGTCACCAACTTTGAAGAACCAGTTTCTATTCTGGAATTTGGGCCAAATACACCTATTTTGAGAAGGTCCAATAGAGAAAGGAATGCACCAGAAAGGTACTCACCATTCTTGAAATATTTATTATTGACTGATTGCGGTGAACCTGAGTGTTATGATGAGGTAGTGAATCATGAAGAATCTGTCAAGTGGGAGTCTGCTATGCAAGATGAAATGGATTCTCTCATAATCAATCAAACATAGAGTTTGGTGAATTTACCTCTGGGTAAAAGGGCACTACATAAAAAATAGGTTTACAGAATCAAAGATGAAGGAGATGGTAGCAAAAGGTACAAAGCAAGACTGGTGGTAAAAGGTTTTCAACAAAAGAAGGGCATAGACTATACAGAGATATTTTCACCGGTTGTGAAACTCACTATAATTCGGTTGGTGCTTAGCTTGGTAACGGCTGAGAATCTTTATTTGGAGCAGTTAGACGTCAAAACTGCTTTCCTTCATGGGGATTTAGAGGAGGACATCTATATGAAGCAGCCAGAAGATTTTATAGCATACGGAAAGGAGGACTTAGTATGCAAACTGAATAGAAGCCTTTATGGCTTGAAACAGGCCCCGAGACAGTAGTACAAGAAGTTTGATTCTTTCATGTGCGAGAATGGCTACACCAGTTGCCATGCTGACCACTGTTGTTACTACAAGAGGTTTGACAATTCCTACATCATTCTTTTACTTTATGTAAATGATATGTTAGTTGCTGGGGTTGATTTAAGTGAGATTAAAGAATTAAAGAAACAATTGTCAAACAAGTTCTCTATGAAAGATTTAGGTGAAGTCAAACAAATCCTTGGAATGAGGATTATTAGGGACAAAGAGTGAGGTACTCTGAAACTCTCACAAGAGGAGTACGTCAAAAAGGTGTTGAAGAGATTCAATATGCAAGATGTCAAACCAGTTTGCACACCTTTGGCAACTCATTTTAAGTTGTCCAAAATGCTTTCACCTAAAAATGAACAAGAGAAGGAATACATGAAGAAGGTGCCTTATGCTTCACCTATTGGGAGTCTGATGTATGCTATGGTATGTACTAGATTTGATATTGCTCATGCAATGGAAGTTGTGAGTCGATATATGAGCAATCCAGGCAAGAAACATTAGGAAGCGGTGAAGTGAATTTTGAGGTATCTTCGAGGCACTACTGATATGGCCTTATGTTTTGGTAATAGTAGTGTGGAGTTGTATAGTTATGTTGATGCAGACTTGGGTGGTGATAGAGACACTAGCAAAAGTACCACTGGTTATGTATTTACTGTAAGTGGTACTGCTGTGAGCTGGGCTTCTAAGTTACAGAAGATAGTTACTCTTTCAACAACAGAAGCAGAGTATGTGGTTATTAGAGAGGCCGGAAAGGAGATGGTATGATTAAGTGGTTTCTTGGAAGAATTGGACAAAGTGCAAGTTGATGGTATTTTGTACAGTGACAGTCAGAGTGTTATTCACTTGGCAAAAAATCCTGCTTTTCATTCAAGAACCAAGCACATTCATTTAAGGTACCATTTCATACGATCTCTTTTGGAAGATGGAGCATTGAAACTACAAAAGATCGTTGGAAGCGAGAATCCAGCTGATATGTTCACTAAAATTTTATCACTTGGAAAGATGAGGCTTTGTGCAGCTTCAGCTGGTCTCCAAAACTAAAATATGGAGATGGTGGTTATTGATGAATTTCAGTGCTTGAAGAGCATATGGAATGTTATTTGCAACATGATGGTTGAATTGTCTCCAAGTGGGAGATTGTTAAAATTTGTGGAGACAATCTAAAATTAGGTTGCCTAATTTTGTTGAACTTGAACCAAGAATTAGGTTACCTAATTTTGTTGAATTTGTACCAAAAATTAGATTGCCTAATTTTGTTAGGTTGCCTAACAAATGTTGAAAATTTTAACATTTGGTTGCCTATAAATGACAATGATCATGGAGAGAAAATGATAATTACAAAACCCAAAAAAAAGGAGAGTTGTAGTAAGAGGAGAGAAAAATAGAGAAAGAAAGAAAATTTTAATAGAATTTTTCTTTGTGTGTTTCTTTAATTTTTCTTGTATTTTTTTAAGAGTGAGTGCGAGTAAAACACTTGTGTGCTCTTGTAATTGAGAATTTTTCCTCTTTATAGTGAAAGTCAATAACCACAGTGGATGTAACCTGTTAGGTCTAATTGACCGGCTGAACCACTATAAATTTTTGTATATTTATTATTTTTTGGTTATTATCTTTATTGCTCTTATTTAGAAAATTTGGGGGTAAAATCCCAACAAATTGTTCCATAAATTTTTCAATGTAAATGTTATATTATTACATTGGATATATATATATATATTTAATGTAAATATTTTAGTCTTTCTTAGGGACGGTAACAAGTCTCCCTCTAAAATTATTATTATTTTTTATTTCACTGAATTCATCAAAATAAATTTTTTTATTCTCATAATAAAATTTTACTTGTGAACATGATGAATATTGGTAGAATTCACATGAAATTTATAATTTAATTTTTTTTTAAAACAACAACTCAAACAAAAATAAAATGAGAATTTTATAAATTAAAATTAAAATGAAACGGTATCAAATTAAATTGACATAATATCAATACAAACAAGCTTACCTGAAAAAATAATTTTCAGTTTCAATTTTATAAATTGATGCAGAACTCTTTTTGAATTTTTAATAAATCAATTATAATTATTGGAAATACACCTAATAACCTTTTTTTTAATTATAAATTAATCAAGCTTGTTAATTAACTTTTATTAATGAACAACCAAATACGCTTCTAAAATTTAATTCATTAACAAGATTAAAAATTAAATAGACGTTATTCTTATTAATAAATTCATTCGTATGTTTATTTAGATTAGATTATCTACTTTCTCAGTGAATACGCTAATTATTACGCTAATTATTGCGCATTATTCCGACTAATATTCTATTATCATACTGATTGTACAGTGAACCTATTATACCGATTAACAAAATAATAATTTTTATAATCACAAAAAATATATAAATGTTGAAAATAAAAAATGAGAAAAGATAAATAATTTGATCTCACAATGTTTGATCAATTGAAACTTCAATTAGACTTCCAACTGAAAACTCCTTAACTAAATTAATATGTACAAGTTAATTTTATCCCCAAATAGGAATAAAGATTCCAAAGGAATCTAATATTCCAAGCATTTATCAAATCTTTTATTATCTCCAGCTGAATCATATATTTGATCTATTTTTTTTACTGTTAAGTTCAGAACTAATAAGATATGTCTACATCTTAATTTGGATTCTCTTCTGTTGATATATAAACTCAAATGAGCTTTATCTAAGACTTATTTAAAAAAAAATCCAATTCCTGATAATCTTTGTTTTCAAATTTTCTTTCAGTTGTTCAATTATATCAAAATCAACAAATAATCATTTAATATAGTAATAAATAACTCGATTATCATTCAAAATATGTAATTAATATGATTAATATGCACACTATCATCTTAAGTTCTTCTTCTTTGCGTATTTTGTCTTAATTTTTGGCATCTAACTCCATTTTTTATTATTAATTTCCTATCCCTTTTATACTTAGCTCTCAATTCTATAATTTTTTTTAGTTTTTATATTTAATCTCCTCATATATTTATTTTTTTTAATTTTTTATTTAGAAAATTTTTTAATATTTTTAAAATTTAAAAATAATGACTAGATATTTTCAAGAATATTTCTCATTCCAATCTTTATAAAATTATCTCATTCCAATCTGTATTAATCTATTCCTTAATGAAATATAATACTACAATATGTAACATTTATTATTCATAAATTATATTTCAAAATATTTCATGTTATATATATTTTTTATATATTATCTATCGATAAGTTTTGTCCCTTTTATATGAATTTTTATTTTTGAAGAATGACTTATTTAAATTAGGTGCACATGTATTCAATCAATAAAATTACTTGAATTTTCTATTATTACTTTTTTAATTGTTTTCTACACACTCAGAGAGGTAATAATTTTTCTTATTTTTTGCCATTGATTCAATAATACAATAACTCATTTTATGTAATTCCTAGGCGATCTAGAAACACATTTTTAGTCCCTTTGATCACAATCATTTCATATATCTTTGTCCTCCTATGGAAAATTTTTTTTTCTTTTTCTTTGAAATTGAAAAGAGAAAGAGAAGTCCTTCTCAAGAAAAAGATACAAAGAAACAGAGAAAAAAAAGGATAGATAATAAGACTTTTTCAACTCAATAACAACTCATTACCATATCAGAGAAAAAAAAATTAAATTTCGAAGTTTTTGTGTTTACATGTAGCTGTGGACCTGTGGTATTAGAAGGTGGTGATTGATTACCTGAATCTGATATTTAAAATTAAAATTGTATTATTTAATTGCTTTTAATTAACTTATTTGATAATATTTATTTTAAGAATTTTAATTAAATTATTATTATTTAAAATAGTAAATTAAAAAATACAAATAGTGATTAAATTTTTAAATATGATTACAATTCAAAATTTATAAATTACTTGTATTAATGTTTGGGAAATAAATGAAATTATTAATATTTTAAAAATGTTAAAATTTTATGCAGGTTGTGTGTTTATTGTTTTGAAATTTATTTAAGTTATAGATAAAATTCTGATGAATTTTTTAAAATTTTTTTATTAAATTATGTATTTTTAATTTTTAAATTATTAATGAATATTATTTATTTATTTATTAAAGTATATTTAAGTTGTAAAATATTTTCTTGAATTTATAAAAATTTAATAAGACTGAAAACTGTGATGTTCTCATACTGTGTATATTATATATATCGAGCATATGTATTATATATATATATATATATAGTATTACATAATGTAATCTTAATAATCAATTTATAGGTACAATTTAAATTCACAGTTGATATATATAATCAATTTTAGCTTATAATCTAATTTGGGCTTAAGTTAGTTATTTGAATCATTCACTCATTTTGTAAATAAGAATAAATTATACAATATTTTTTTTTAAAATTAAAAATATTATATAGTTAAAAAAAATACTTATTTTTAAGTTTAATCATAATATATCCTACATATAAGCCTGATATATTATATATATTAGATGTATAATTTTAATATATATTTTTTAAATTGAAATTTTATGTTTTAAACATATATGAGAGAAGGAATGAAAATGAATAATTTTGAAAATATTTTAATTTCTTCGATGTATTTTTGTACAACTCAAATAATAACTAATTTTTTTAATTAAAACGAGGAATTCGAGTTTTATATTTATTTTATACCCATAATAAATTTGATTGCACTTGAATAAAAGTCTATCCTTTCAATATAATTTAATTAAGTCTAGTTTTTCTTCTCAAAGTTTATTACCATACTAATTTATTTTAAGGTCAAGTCCAATGGTTTAATTCTAATATTTAATGGGATGTATAAATAAATGACTAGTAAACAGTCTTGATAACATATAATAGTCTAATATAAATGGAAATACTAATACATTGATAATGTGATTTTATAAACAATTTTGCAATAGTGGTCAATTATAGTTTTTATCAGAATGTTTTTATTTATTTATTTTAATCTAATTTTGATGTAGCAATTATATTTTGATTATTATATTTTTTTAAAAAAAATTTTGATAATTTAAAAATATTTTTAATAAAGTTGAAATAAATATCTCATTTAATACGATTAAAAATTTTAAATGTTTAATAATTATGAAAAGTATACTCCATTGTTAAAGTTTAGGAAATTATTCACAAGATTAAAAATAAAACATTAATAATTTTAAAAAACATTAATAATTTTATTTTTCAAAAATAAAAATATTATTCACAAGATTTTCTCTTTTTACAATCAAATATTTTGACTACAACCATCAAAGACAGAAATAAAAATAGAACTATAAATGATTGAGATAAAAATAGGAAAAAATGTATAAAAATTACCATGAACTATGCATAATCAATAAACGCTGAAAGTCATAATTCTCAAGGCAAAAATCTCTTTGAAATCCTAGTTTTACCCTATGAACAGTGGTAAAGCCACTGTTGCCTCCCTTCTCATTTGAAAAAACGAAATATATGCATTAAAATTTTTTATTTATCCCCTAAATTTTAAATTATTCCCCCTTATTCTTTAAATTATGCAAGTATCCAAAAAAACAAATCCTAATATGTATATATTTTTTCAAATAAACGTGTTTTTCTTCTAAAATTGATAAAAGAATTGATATTTCCTTTAAACACAAAAAAAAAGGTAATTAAGAAAGGAAATAAACATTTTAACCAAATTAATTTGAATTTTTCTAATAAATTAAGGGACTAAAAATAAATTAAAAATACAATAAAAAATAATTAAATTGAAAAAATAAGGTTAACATTTTTATTTTTTTAATAAGTTTTTGGTTTTATTTTTTAAATTTATTCTCTTTACTTTTAATTTTTATTTTATTGTTTCTACTCCTGATATTGAGTGATGATTTTTACTTTAATTATTTTTAAGCGATTAATATTTATAATTCAATACTTTTTTATTTTCTTTTATTTTTTATCCATCATAAAGTAAATTTAGAAGTTTATACACGTGTGTGTGTATATATATATATATATTGATATTTCTTTGAGAGATAATAATATTAAAATTTTGCTTCCGTTCTCTTGAAGTTTTGGCTTTGCCCCTGACTGTGAAGCAACTAAACAATATATGTAGAAGAGGAAGCCAAGTTTGAGAGGAGCTTTTGACACTTCGGGATTCTTTGGAAGAAAAGAAAGCTGCAACTAAGGTTAGAGGAGATCTCAATCCGATTTTGCAAGCTCCATTCAATCTTAAAGATTCAGAATTTTCAATAACAATTTTAGGAAATTAAACTTAATTAGAGATAATTTTTTTTTAGGAAACTATTATTACATTCTTTAAATTATTGGATTGTGTTATTTATATTCTCACGAAAGTAGTTACTGGTGTTACTATTTGAGAAAGAGTGGGGATGACTTTTTAGGACACAGATTATCAAATTACTGGAATAGATTTAAATGCCTATCTTATTTTTTTGGGACACTCACAACGGGTTGCATCTTATTTTTGTTTTTCCTTTTCACATTTTTGGAATGATATATCGATGAAAAAAATTAAACATCAACTAAATTTATGCTTATTCGTCAATATCAGCTTAAAAGTTAATTTTATTTACTGTCAACAGTAAAAAATCTTCTCTTCAAATGAGCTTGAAATAAGTCAATCCAACCTTCCGCAAGTAATTAATATTCTTACTTCATTTTTGTTCTAAGAATACCAAACCAAATTTTATTACTTAGAAGTCAAATACAAAAAAATATGAAGAGAAACACCATTTTATTTATTTATGAAAACAAACATTAAACATAACAGCGTTAATTTATATGCATGTGTACTCATAATAGGTGTGCACTTTATTATTATTGTTAAACATTATATAATTATTGATATAATATATATAGCAAATAATAAAATTAAAATTCAAGTGGTTTTATATTCTGTGTATATATTCTACAAATTACAGTAAATTTATAAATTAATTTGAGAATAATTTCTAATTGGAAATGAAAAAATTAATAATAAAATGGTCAAGATATGAATTTAATTATGATGTCAAAATTGATTGGAGAAACTTTGAAAAAGCTCACGTAAGCACTTGTGTAATTTAGTATAAAGTTTTTTCAGTCTCTTGTGCTGATTTTCTCACACCAAAATGTTGAATTTTCAGATCCATCTTCTCCTTCTAAAATTAATATCATATCAACCGTTAAAAAGAATCATGACATTTTCAATATATACAATGTCAACTAATCAAACATTCTTTGTATAGTAAATTAATATTTTTCCCACACGCACATGTGTATGATTAGACACATTGTTGCCACGTGCAAACACAAATTTGGAGTCTGAATGCACGTGCCATACACTTGTGATTATTATTATTATTATTTAAATATAAAATCTATTTATTTCACTACAAAAAAAAATAGATCTATACCCATAAATTGATGCTTAGCGACGTTTTATTGTGTAGCTAAAAGCATTACACACAAAAATTTACGTCTCAAAAAGCATTTTTAAATATAGCATCCCATAAATTACGATGCAAAAATTTGCGTGGATAAATGGTTGTCGACGTTTTGCTTTGTGTTGAAAATTTTATTTTTTACAATATAATACTAAAGCGTCGGTGATTATTATGACGTACATAAAATATTGATAAAAGTATATTGTCGACGCTTTATGTTGCATCAAAAATTCTTACTTTACAACACAAAAATCAAATGTTGGGAATTGTTGGCAATGAAAAAATAAGCATTAGTATATTAAACTATCAACACTTTTATTTGCGTTGAGAAATGTTATATAACAATGTACATTTATAGTATTGGTAAGTATTTCAAACACAACGAAATCGTTGGTAAATATAATTATTAACAACAATATTGAAAATATTGGTAAATATAATTTAACGCAAGCAAATACGTTATTAATTTAATAACGTATTGAAAATGTCAGTAAATTATTAACTATATATTTAAAACGTCGGGATATTCAAATGCTATCTAAACTTACCAACACAATAAAACGTTGTAATTTCATCAATATTTTATTTTAGGTGGACATATTTTTATATAGTTTTAAATCATAATATTATCATAATTTTTTTCTTTCACATAATTATAATTAATAAAAAGATTTTGCAAATAAAATATAATGAAACCGTATATTAATTGTAATATCAATTATGCAAGTCAGTACATATATTCTATCAATTCATTAGAAAGAATAAATTTAATTATTATTTTAAACTATCAAACTGTTTGATAAATTCATTTAAAGAGTGCAAATAAATAAAAAATATATATATGAAAAAGTCACAAACATCAACTAAAAAAGTATCTTATGTTCCTTTACTTAGTCCAAGTAATTTCAAAATTTATTGTCCAATGTAATGTCTATAAAGCTTTATCAATCAACAAAAAGAAAATAAAAATACAAAATATTAACTTAAAAAAAATAAGCCTAGAAAATCACAATATAAATAAAAGAAGCAACTTACACTAAATCAATCAAAAGATCTGAAAAAGTAATCAAACTATAAGATAAGTATAATACCTTGCTTTTCATTGTTTGTATAGTTTTGTTTCTAGTCTTCATTCACAAGGTAGAATTATTGTTATGGAATTGGACTCACTCATTCGATGATGCATTTCTTTTAGAAGTATGAGGCTAAAATTCACCAACATATATAAGATTAAAGAATTATACATCAAATTAGAAGTAGTAAAATAAATAACATAACATAGTAATGAGAATAATTTAAATCTTTGTATATCAATTTGATATATCAACAACACTAATTATCAAAAATAAAAATTTTTACCAAATAACCCAGTTGTATGACTAATCCCAGCTCATGCCAACACTAAATAACAATTTAGCAATCATAATTCTACACGTCCAAGAACATTGACCAACAAGCACATTCCAAGACATCCATAACACCAAGCATTTAAATTAGAAATATAAATTATTGTTTAAAATTATAAAAAATATTTTATGTAAAATTTTATTCTCATTCAAATATAAAATTACTATTATATAATTGTGTTTTTGATAGTAGGCCTTCCATGAGAATAACAAGACATAAAGTTTGGAGCTTTATTTTTGCTTTTAGAAGCACTAGACTTTATATACAACTTAATAGTTTTATTTATATAAAATAATTTTTCATTGTTTCCTAAAAAACTAACTGCAAAACAAGTGCTACACATTGAATTTGTAGGATTGAATATGCAAAAAGTGTAGCACTCAACCAGAACAAACAAGAAATGTGCAACATTTAATTTGTAAAACCCTTGGAACTCACATACCAATTCAACAGCCTACTATAAAAGAAGACGTTGTATAATACATATATATTGACCTAAACAGGCAACTATGAGCAAGGCATTTAAAGGTTGAACAAAAAAATATTAATTAGTTAAACATTAATCTATTAATAATTAATTAAATGACAAAAAGACCTTATCTCCTCTAAGTAACCAAAGTCCCAGTGAAGACCCACTTTCACTTTCTTATTTTGACCTTAATAATTAATTGCAAACAACCACTTTCTTTAACCAACAGATGCCAATTTCAAGACTGAAGCTTCTCTCCTATTTCAAGCCGACCTTATTTCTTTCTAAAATTGTACTCATTGTTGCTCTCCTTAAATATATATACTCATTAGCCGAAAATTTTTCAGCTTCTTATAATATTTTATCTAGCACTAAGCATCTAACATGTATTTTTGATGCTCTATTTTATACTCTTTTAAAAATGGAGGCTTGATTTGCTTTGTCTAATTCTTGCTAGAGTTTACTTATACCAGTCACAACTGATAATCAATATGAGCAAAACCCATCTAAAAGTAAGATTCAAAACGGAGAGGATTTAAATATGGTTGCCTATAGTTGCAGACCAACCTATAGTTCATGATGATGATGATCCATAGTAATAATTTACCTAATAACTCAAACTTCAAAAATACAATGCCGAAAATCCTAATAACAATTAATTTACCTAAGACAAAGTCCATGGTAATTCTATTAAAATAAACAAAATCAGACCCTCAATTTTATCCTAAAAAAAAGTCAATTACAGATTATTGTTTAAGAATTGAAAGATACAAGAATTTGAAAAAAAATAATGATTCTATAAAGAGTTCCTCAATCAATCATATCAAAATTGAACAAAAGCAAGTGATAATAATCAAGAAAATCATAAAAAAAATTCTGGCTAATCTACAAATAAAATCCATAGAACTTGAACAAAAACAAAGAATTATGAAAACAAATAGGTGACTAACCCGCTATATACGAGGATGATGATCTTTAAGAGAGTTCTCCGATGAGATGACAATGTTAATTGGGTGGCCGAATGGATGGATGATGAAGAATCGATCTAGGGTTTTGGTTTAGTTTTAGGGAATGTGATTTTGGCTTTCAGTGTAGTACTTAAACTGCTAGATTCTAGTGGTTTATTAACTAAAATTTTAAATAATAAAAATTACTAAAATTTTAAAGATAAATTATTATTTGGTGGAGTTTACTGACATATAATTTACCTATTATAATTTGATTTATTTAAATATTTATGTTTTTTAATTTTATATTTAATTATCTACATTAATTTGTTAAAATGTGTGGAAATTTCATTAATTATATTAAATGTTGAAAAATTACCAATGTATTAAAAAGTGTTAGCAAATCTATAAATAATATTAGTTATTAGTCAATAGATACAAAAGTAGAAAAAAAAAATGCAGTTACAATGCTGTAAAAATATTGATAATTTTTAAAAATATATCAAGGTGTGTAGTTTATTAAAAATATTATCACAAAAAATACCGACAATTTATTAAAATATTTCAACACTTAAAAGAGTATTAGTAATGCTTAAAAAATTATTATAAGTTCAACTAAAATATGATTATATATTAAAATAAAATGTTGGTAATATTGTCAATGTTTTAAATTAGTTAAGAGAATTATTAATACTAAAAGAAATGTTGTGATGCTTTTACGTAGAATTGGCAAAATTGTGTTGGGGTAAGAGATTAAAAATATCAATACAAAAAAGCGTCTAAAAATACCAATATAAAAAAGCGTTGTTAATTTTTTTTTTAAAATACCAACTCTTAATAAATAATGTTGAGAAATTAATATATTATTTTCATTATTTTACCAATACTATTGAAACAACGTTGGTAATTTTGCCAACATTTTGCGTTAATGTAAGAAATTTTTGACACTTATGCGTAATCTTTCTGACGTTTTTACAAAGCATCAACAAATTTTGTTGGTATTAGTATAAAATATAATTACACATTTAAAAAATATAGGTAAGTGACTAAAAATACTAACAAAAGAAAAAAAAACATTGGTAAATTATTCAAAAAATGCCAACACTTAATAAATAACATCGAGAAATATACATTTTTCATTATTTTGCCTACGTTATTAGAAAAATGTTAGTAATTTTGTCAAAACTTTATGTTAGTGTAAGAAATTATTGATACTTATACATAATCCTCCCTATGCTTTTACAAAGCGTCGTGAAAATTGTATTGAGATTAGTATAAAATATAACTACACCTTTAAAAAATATAGGTAAATGATAAAAATTTCAACATAATAAAAAAACATCATTAAATTATTTAAAAAATACCAACGCTTAATAAATAACGTCGAAAATATATAATTTTAATTATTTTGCCGATGCTATTAAAAAAATATGGGTAATTTTGTCAATGTTTTATATTAGCATAAGCAATTATTGACGCTTACATAAATCTCCCAACGCTTTTGTAAAGCGTAGGCAAAATTGTGTTGGTATAAACCTCTTTTCTTGTAGTGTTTGATAAAAAATTAATTATGATTTAATTTTTTTGAATCGAGTTTGGTTAAAAAAGGGTAAACAAATTCACTAATAATCTGAAATTATTGGAAACAAACTTACAAATGTTGAAATGGAGTGAGATTCATGGATATGGACACTATATCTCAACTATTAAGCAAGTGTGAGGAGAAGCCATCGTATTTGACACGTAGAGTTTTTGTTTTTGTGTTTTTTTAAGTTCTGATAGTTTTAGAGTTTAATAATAATAATAATAATAATAATAATAATAATAATAATAATAATAATAATAATAATAATAATAATAATTAAATATTATGTGTTTTACTCCAACTTTTATTTCTTTTGTTGAACCCAAAAAAAAAATTTCTCTTCTACTGTTCTTCTTCTTTATAACTTAATGACTATATTTTCACACCCCCCCCCCCCCCCCCCCCCTCAAGTTGGTGTTTGATGAAATTCCATCAAAATCAGCTTGAAACAAAATCGATCAAACAATGGGGCAGGAGGAGGTTTGGTGAAGAAATCGGCCAACTGAGCATTCAAAGATATATGTTTCGAAGAGATGAGCCTAGATTTGAACTTTTCATGTATAAGGTGACAATTGATATCAAGTTGTTTGGTACGCTCATAGAAGACTGGGTTTTCTGTGATGTGAATAGCAGCTTGGTTGGCACACCACAATGAGATAGGTAACTGAATGGGAAGATGAAAATCTTGTAACAGATAAGTAACCCACTGAATCTCACAAACTGAACTTGTCATGCTGCAATACTCTGCTTCAACAAAAGATCGAGCCACCATTGCATGTTTCTTGGTTTTCCAAGAAATCAAAGCATCACTAAGGAAAAGACAAAAATCGTTAATCAATCTTTTAGTATCCTTATAGATAGCCCAGTCAGCATCACTATAAGCTCTCAATTGAGGCTTATTAGATTTGGAATACATTAAATCTCGACCTGGACTCCCTTTGAGATAAGGAAGAATGTGAAGTGATGCCTGCCAATGGGGTTCTCTGGGAGACTGAACAAATTCACTCAGTTGTTGTACTGTATATGTAACATCAGATCTTGTGAAACTGCTATACAAGAGTCTCCCTACCAATCGTCGATAATGCTGGGAGCAGGGCACCTTCATGTTCAGAGAGGGAATTAGCTTTGAAAATAGGAGTGGCAGCTGCTTTGCAATTGGTAAGTCCAGCATCTGAAATCAAATCTAAAATATATTTTCTTTGACTGATAAAAATGCCTGCTTGTGTCTATGCAATCTTAATTCCGAGAAAGTATCTAGCAATTCCCAAATCTTTTATGGTAAATTCTTTATGTAATTCCTGCTTAATAGCAAAAATTGCTTGCCCTGAGTTGCTGGTTATTAGAACGTCATCAACATACACTAAAAGAGCCACAAAACACTATGAACAAGTGAGTGTAAATAAACAATAATCATGTTGTGGCTGCATAAAGCTATACTTCTGTAATTTCTAAGAAAACTCCAAGTTTCATTGTCTTGAAGCTTATTTTAAACCATACAAAGATCTGGTTAGTTTGCACACCTGTCTTGTTTGAGCCTTAGAGTAACCTTCTGGAGGTAGCATATAAATGTCTTCTTCAATAAAACCATGTAGAAAGGCATTATTGATATTTAATTGATGAAGAGGCTAAGAATGCATTGCTGCAACAACAATAAGTACTCTAACTGTAACCTGTTTGGCTATAAGAGAAAAACTATCAACAAAATCAACACCTTCAATTTGATTATATCCTTTAGCTACTAACCAAGCCTTATTATGATCAATTGTACCATCGGCCTTTAGTTTTATCTTAAAATCCCATTTAGAACCTATATGCTTCTTACCCTTTGTCGAATTAGTAATCTGCCATGTATTATTCTGTTTTAAGGCTAACAACTCTTACTCCATAGCCTTAATCCAGTATGAATTTTGAGCAACTTTATTGTAACTTGTTGGCTTCTAAATAACAGACAAGTTAGCTAAAAAATAAAAATATGCATCAGACGATTGAGCAGTAGCATAGTGACTAGGTATAGTGGTCTCAAAATCATGAAGCCATTTTGGTGTTAGTTTAGGTTTGGTACTTCTTCTAGACATATTAGAATCTTTTCTAGTTGTAGTTGTAGATGGAGGAATTAGTGTGTCTAGAACACCTGTTGTGTTAGGAGGAAATGTTGATGAAGAAGTTAAAAAATTAGTGTCTAAGATAACTAGTTGAGTGGAAGAAGAAATTGGTGATTCAGTGGAAATAGGTTGAGTGGAAGTAGGAATTTCTAATTGTGTATTAGTTTGTACAGGAACATCATCTTCTAAAATAGATTTTGGCATAGTAACTTCCTGGAGAACAAAATCATTGATATATGGAAATGATGTTTCAAAGAAAACCACATCCCTAGATGAAAACACAGTCTTAGTAATGAGATTATATAATCTGTAAGCTTTCTGTCCAGTAGAATGGCCTAAATAAACTGATTTAATTGCTCTAGGATCAAGTTTTGGCTTTGAAGGTAGATTATTGGTGGTAAGACATTCAAAAGTTCTAATAACCGAATAATCAGCAGATTTGTGAAATAACATTTCGAAAGGTGTTTTCCAAGCCAAAATAGTTGTAAGTAACTGATTTATAAGATATGCAGCATGAAGGACATCCTCCCCCCAAAACTGATTTGGTAATTGAGAATCAAATAACAAGGCTCTTATGATTTGTAGGATGTGTCTACGTTTTCCTTTCACAACTCCATTCTACTGTGGGGTGTAAACACAAGTTCTTTGGTGTAGGATACCCAAACTAGACAATAAAGTTTGACAATGATTACTCAGAAATTTAGATCCATTATCTATCCTAATGGCTTTAACTTTGGTTTCAAACTGAGTTTCAATCATTTTTAAAAACTTTGTTAATAGATGAACAGCTTGTGTCTTATTGTTCATAAGATAAGTCCATAAACCTCTAGAAAAATCATCCACAATGGTCAGAAGGTAATGAGCACCAAAATTAAAAGTTTGTGCTATAGGTCCTCAAATATCTATACGAATTAACTCAAAAGGTTTGGTTGTCTTCGTATGACTAGTAATGAAAGGAACACGAGTCTATTTAGCTAAGGGACAAATTTGACAAGGTATGAAATCATGTGTTTTATTGATAAAGCTCAAATGGTTCACAACAATATTAGATGGATGTCCCACTCTTTTATGCTAGACATTTACAGAAACATCATCACTGCTATTTATAGAATAAGAAGTTGCAGTATTATTGATAATAGGCATTGATTGAAGCTTCACATTCTCAACAATCTTAAAAGATTATATATCCAACACTTACAAACTGCCCATCAATGTTTCGGTAGCCACTTCACTTTTATTCTTCTGGTCTTGTATAAGACAATAATCATGAGACAAAATCAATTTCAAATTATTATGTTATGCCAAGTTTTTAACTGAAATGAGGTTGTAGGTAAATTTTGACATGTATAGAACATTCAGTAACTTAAGCCTTTTGTTCAGGATGACTGTTCCTATAAGGTATTCTTTGATTGAATTGCCATTGGGTAAATGAACAATTATAGGCGTAGTAAGATGTAAAATGCTACCAAACAATTGTATATCTGCACATATATGATTAGAAGCCCCACTATCTATTATCCAACAATCAAGAGAATTAGAAAGAAAGCTATTATTGATTGTGTTACCTACAAACTCATCAGCTTGTGCAAAATTCAGAAAAGAATCTGCTTCAACTTTCTTGTTGTTCATCAATTTTGATAACTTCTGTTTGATCATATAAGTTACTCCTTGTTGTGTTTGCCAATCACAATCTCTTTTGCTTTGTTGTTGCCTCCATTCATTATCTACATTGTTATTCGACTAAAATTGATCCATAGTCCCTGCCATATTGACCTAATTCTTCTGTCTTCTTTTAATTAGATTAGTATACCAATCAGGTACTCCAGTAACCTTGAAACAAGCTTCTTTAAGATGACTGGTTCTTTTACAAACATCATAGAACTTGACTTCATTCCTATTATAATAATTTCTACGAAAATTACCTCTCCCATATCGTAATCTATCAATTGATCCCGATCTTACAAACATTACAACATTATCAACTTGATTGTTAATAGCTATATCTAGTACTTTCTGTTTTTCACCTCTAAGTATTAGAGAATAAGCCTTGTTTATAAGTGGTAAAGGATAAAGTAACAACAATTGATCTTTAACTGCATCAAAGGACTCATGTAATCCCGTAAGGAATTGTATTAACCTTTTCAAAGATACAATTTCTTCTACTCTCTTATTAACACCACATTCGTATTTACCACAAGTACATTGTGGTGTAGGGCTTAGACAGTTCAACTCATCCCAAACTTCCCTCAATTTAGTGAAATAGGCATTAACAGAAAGATGACCTTGCTGCAATGAAGAAATCTCCCTTTGTAATTGATAAAGCTGCAGTCCATTGCATTCACCATAATTGTCCTATAAATTCTTTCATAGTTCCTTTGCAGAAGCTGCATAGATGAAGCCTCTGCTATCTCCTTGTTCATGGAATTCAAGATCCATGAAATCACCATAGAGTCAGTACCAATCTACTGAACATATTCTTCTGTTCTTTCTTTTGGAATAACAGATTCTCTTTCAATAAAACTAAACTTATTTTGGTTCTCAAAGCTATTCTCATCTATCGACTCCAGGTTAAGTAATTACTTCCATTTAGCAAATTTGTTACCAAAATCGATCCAAGATTATTTGATGGCTGAAGATAAATCAGATTCACTATAGGAGTCATCTCGGAAGTATTAGATTGTCTAGGAATTTCATCAGTAAGATCTGTATTATTGAAAACTTCACTCAATTGGATTGTATGGAAAAGATACCAAAAATAGAGTAAAACAAAGGCAATTAAGAAGGAAAGGAAAAATTGGCTAGCTCTGATTCCATGAAGAATGAATTTAAAAAATTATATTTACACATATTGTATATATCTGATCTTCTACTTATATACATACAAAGAGACTTCTAAAAGAAGCTAACTAAAAATCTACTAACAAACTGATCAACTTTGCATCAGTACGTGATGCAAATTATTATTGTCGTAACTAATCAAAAACAAAAAAGAAAACAAACTTAAGAAGAAAGATGAAACATAATAGAAGAAGAGACTTCTGATGTATCAAAATGGTGCACTTTGCATTTAGTAGAAACGGTGCATTTTACTCCAACTTCTACTTCTTTCAGTGAACCCAAAAATACTACTTTGTCTTTATTGTTCTTCTTTTTTATAACTTAACGGCTATATTTGATGCGTAAAGTTTTTTTTTAAGTTTTAATAGTTTTAGAGTTTAATAATAATAATTATTTTTATTTTTATTATTAAATATTTTTAATAAATAATATTAAATATGAATATAATAAAAATATAATATATTAATTAATTATTAAAATATATTATAATTTTTAATTAATAAAAAATATAGTTATTAATTTAAAATAAAAAATATATTTATTAATTTGAGATGGATAAAATAATATTTTTTTTGAAAGATATTAATACCGAATTGATTATATATATATTTAAGAAGCAGAAGATACGTTAACAATTAAACTTTGAATTTAATTGAAAATGAAAACATGACATCGACTGTCACTTTAACGGTCTAATAGGTTTTTCTAAGATGTCTAAGCATTTAAGCCAAAAAAAATAAAATAAAGTCTAAGCTGGTTATTGGTTAATTTTCCATGATTAGTGGTAAAAGTGTTCTTTTTTCGATCTAACATTGGGCTTGGCTTTGAAGATATTTTCTTGCTAAAAGAATACAGTGAGTTAATTTATTAATAATATAATCATTTGATTATATATTATTCTAAATAAATTTATAGTTATTATACACTGTTTCTATTAAAAAAATTCAGAAAAATTTAATAATTTTATTAGTTATATATATCTTAAATAATTTTATTTGTACCGTACTGATATTTTTTGATCTATTAATATTTTGGATTAAAAAAAATATATAAATTTGTCATATGATTCATCTAACTAACTATTGGAAAAAATCCATGGTATAAACTTAGAATCAGCAGATGGTTACATATATTTCACTTCATTTACTGGAATTAGATAGGTGCAATATTATTATTGCATAAATTATTCCTCACATATGGAGAATAATTATATATATGTTATTTTTATCTAATTAAATCATTAGAAAACTAATTTTGTAATTGTAATGGAAGAGTTATCTCACGGTAGGAAAATTGAGATTCAAACCCTTAAAAAGTGGAAAAAAAAAAAAAGGAAAGTGTAGGCTTGCACATAAATGAATTTCATTAACTAATTTATAGAATTCAAGAATACAGTTTACATTTACAAAATACAAGTCTCAAAGCTTGTTGCTTAAAGTTTTCATCATTATCTTAAGTAATTAATTGTAATAAATCATAAAAATCCTACAAGATCAAAACAAGAATTATAAAATAACCACGAATACTTGTAATGGCTTATTGCTTTATATAGACATATTTCTATCTACAAGTTTTAATTCAAAAAACTTTATATATAGTAATAATTAACTAAATAATCTCTCTATCTTGTTTGGAAGTTTAATGTCCTTATGGCAAAGGCATACATAAATGCAAAGAAGACTGTGAAGCCAACCAAAACTGCAGCAATTGGTCCCATGAAATTTGGATCATACCCATAATGATCTTCAATGTATTGCTTGATTGTTGGAGGATTTAATGCACCAGGAACGGAAATTTGGGTTTCAACATCTCTATATTGTGATACAATTAGCCCGTAAACAGTCCATGCAACTGGGCAAATCCAATAGTACCAGACCCACCATTTGGGAATTCTCTGAAATTTCAAAACAAGTAATGAGAAAGTGTTAAAAATGCAGTGTTTCTAGTTTGTATGCAAGTAATTTTAATGGGGTTTGAAAGAAATGAACATACCGGTCGTGGGATGAAGAAACCAGAGAAGAGATTGAAGAGTGCATAAAATGTTGCTGCAAATATGGATGCTACTTGAAGATTTGGGGTGACAGAAACAGTCATCATTCCATAGTATGTGAAGTAGAGGAAGGAAAAGAAGGAGATAAAGAAGAACCAGAAGAATTTTGCTACTGTCCATTCAAAGGCTACCATTGCATACACAATTAGTGTATAATATGTTGTTTGAACTAGAACATAAGGTATTTCACAGAAAACCTGCAAGTCCCAAGTTCAAGTTTCAATCAGAAATTGGCTTTAAATTTCTCAGCTCTTGTATTATGAGAGACAAGTGCTTAACTAAAGCTTACCTGAGCAAGAGCATAAGGTAATGCAGAGTACATTCCAGCTGCTCTTTCACGATAAAAGACTGTTCTTTCAATTGCTATTATTGGCTGTACTGTTGAGCAGTTATTGATGCCTATAAACAAAACAGCAGCATACATTGCCCCAATAATCATACTCAAGTCACCTGAGTTATCCCTGAATTGCAAAATTAGAATAATTAGAATCTAATATTCAATTGAATTGTGCAAAAAGAACATAAAATTTTTGAGTCTATACTTACTTTTTAGTGCCAACTTTCCAGAAAATTGACCCAACCATAAGTGCAGCAGCCAAGGTGAAGCCATATCTGACAAGGTTATAGTCAGGACTTCTCCAATAAGTCCACCATTGCTTCCATAGGCAAGATTTGAATTGTCCCAATGGAGATTGAGAGTATTGGGAGGCAAAATAAATGTCTTTTGCTCCTGGTGGTGGTGTGCTTAACTCTTTAACTAAAGCCTTATTTCTCCTGTTGATAGAGAAATAGATATTTAAGGTTAAAATTTGAAGAATTTCGATTATGAAAGAAGTAAAATGGAATTGATATAATTTTTTTCTTGACTTACTGGAATAAAGATGTTGACTTGTAGTGTTCAGCAAAGTCGATTCCAAGTCTCACTTCTGCCGCTATTGAGCTCACTTCTAGCATCCATGTTGCTGGATTGTACTTATCTTTGATTTTAGGAACCCCAGGGATTGCCTCAAAGTATTCAATGATCTTATGTGAATTTCGACCCAACGGTCCTGAGTATATCACTTGTCCTCCTCTTTTCATTAGCAGCAACTCATCAAATGCTTCGAAGATGTCGATGCTAGGCTGGTGAATTGTGCATACAACAGTTCTTCCAGTATCCACAGTGTTTCTCACAGTCCTCATAACAATTGCAGCTGCTCTTGCATCAAGTCCAGAAGTTGGTTCATCCATGAAAATAATTGAAGGATTTGCCACAAGCTCTACTGCAATTGTCAATCTTTTTCTCTGTTCTGTTGACAATCCTGTGACTCCAGGAAGCCCAACTATTGCATCTTTGAGATTGTCTAGCTCTACTAATTCCATCACTTCATCAACAAAAGTCTGTAAAAATAAAAACCCAAATTTTTATTTTAGCAATTTACTCTTCTTTTGTTTTAACCATCTGAAAGTAAGAGTTAAGAGATGAACTTACCATTTTTTCCTCTTTGCTAACTTCTTTGGGAAGACGAAGGAATGCTGAGTATATCAATGATTCTCTAACTGTGACTTGAGGAGAGTGAATATCATTCTGTTCACAATATCCAGAGATTCTCGCAAAGGTTTCTTGATTCTTGGGGAACCCTGAGATTCTAATATCACCTTCGATATATCCACCTGTTTTTCTTCCTGCCAAAACATCCATCAATGTTGTTTTTCCAGCTCCACTGACTCCCATTAGTGCTGTCAGTACTCCAGGCCTAAATGCACTTGTTACTTCCCGAAGTAGTTGAAGCCTATCCTCTGCAACTCCTTGTTGTTTCATCTCCTGTTACCATCAGTCAAGGTTAGTCACAAATAAGAAACAATATCCTGAATATATAAACACTGAAGAGAAAAGGAGTATTGATTCTTACAGGAGGCATATCTACATAATAGTTCACGTTATCAAAGGACATTGCTAGAGGAGTGAAAGGAAGAACCATTCCTCTTTTAGGAGCAACACCATTAGCTCCCTCAAGAAATGAATCAGCATTTCTACTTAACGCATTGGGATTAGACCGGCTACTCATCCTTTGCATTGCCATTTCCCCTGAAACATTTCAATTTCAAGTCTTTATAAGAAATTCCACCGTTTAAACAATACTCTGCTAAAAATGTATACTATTTTGTTTTGTGTTCCTTACTTGTATTGTTTCCATCAGCAGCAGATAACGATCTAGGGACTGAATCTTTCTTTGAGTGTGTCATTCTCAGTCTTGGTTGACCCATTGAGCCTTCTTCCTCTTCCATTTCCTTTGCTGCTTCCTCTGAGATTATTGCTTGTTTCTTTCCAGGAGCTGTTATATTAAAACAGCAGCATTTTGAAGATCAGCTACTTCAGAGAATAAAATAATCAAGAAAGAAAAGATAAATCACAGAACTTACCACTCATGTACATGAGAGCAAAGGTGAAGAGGACATTGAAAAGAATTGCAAATCCGAAAAGAGCACCAGCACCAATCCAATACCAATTCTTGTTCTGAAAAATATCAAAGCCTTGGAGCACTGCTAGGCCTAATTGGGTAGAGTAGTCTGAATTCTGTGATACAATCAATTGCAAACTCATTTTCCATCCATCAAAAACAAGTCTCTGAATAATTTGATCAATGATTCGAGAAATCATACCCTTTTGTTCATCCACCTTGGAGCATACATTTCATTCACAGCAAAAGCATTGTAACCATAACCCATAGGAGAAAGCCAGTATGCCCACTCCCACCAGTTTGGAATTTGACCTGACATATAAGGTATTAACTCTTTATTAATTCAGTAACTGCACAACATTCTGGGATAGGCCTAATATGGAATTAACTGGTCATGTTCTTCTTTTAGTTACTGAGTAAAGCTGATAGGTTCTTGTTCTTATAAAATATATGCTAAAAGATATTTGTTTTAATGCTGACCTTTAGGTATGATGAATCCTCCAAGTAAGAAAACGAGGAGGAGAACAAGCACTCCACCCGTATTTGCAATAATCATAGTCCTGCAGACTCCAGCAATAAGTCTAAAGAGACCAGCAGCCATTTGTTGAGTCAGGAATACCAGTAGCAGATGCTTGAAAAACCTGAATATGCAACACTTAAATAGTTAGAACTTAATAGTTTATCAATGTTGACAATGTGATGATTGAAACAAAAAAGGTCTAATTAAATTTACCTGACAGCTTGAGGAGCAAATCCTACGGAGTAATAAGTAATACACACCCAAACAACAGATTCTATTACTGACATTGGCAATGTTAGCAGGAAAGTTGGGAGACTGAAAGTCCAAGCAGGGTGAAACAGAAGATCTCTTTGCTTGTAGAACACTGGAAGTCTTGAAATCATGAGACTCAGCTCAGCAAAACCATTAAACATGTTAACGATCATAGTGAACAAAAGTGCACCAATATATATTGCTCCATCATCTTCATTTCTTGTGTGCATTCTTGGTTTTATAAACACAGTAGATGCGATAATTGCAACTATTATAATTTGGACTGTCTTAGAGACAAAAACCACAGAATTTCTCTTGATTAATAGCGATTCTTTATCCCAACAAGCCTTGAGTAATTCCATTTTTGGAACTGAATATTTTGACAATGCTAGAGCTGCTTTATGGCCTTGAGACTTGTCATATGGCACTGAAAGCTCATTGTCTAGTTGCATTCCTACGTGGAAGCTCTTAAACCTTTCTGCAAATTCGGGAACTGATATGTATCTGTATGGTTTATTTTTCACAGCCCAGTATTGCTCTTGGTCTTTTTTTGATGTAACCTGCAAGAATTAGAAAGGGATACCAAACCAAAATTTTAATGGGAATTTTTTTTTTCTAACCCTTTAGAGATTGTAGGGTAATCTGGATTGGCCGGACAGACCCACTGGGCGGTAAAAATTTTAATTTAAGCAATGTTTAAAGATATATACATATTTTTTACCTCCTGCAAGAAATCAGCAGTTCCTTTTCTTTCAGGGCAGCGGAAGCCACAGCTTTCAAAGAATTCAAGAATGTGTTCTCGTGGGCCCTGATACACAATCCGACCTTCTGATAAGAGGATTACATCATCAAAAAGATCAAACGTCTCAGGAGCAGGCTGCAATAATGACATTAATACAGTGCCTTCAGTGAGGTGCACAATCTGCTGAATGCACTTCACTATTTGGTATGTTGTGGAGCTATCAAGACCCGTTGATATCTCATCCATGAATAGTGTTTTTGTGGGGCCAACAATCATCTCTCCTGTACAATTAAATTAAAATGAACCTTTTACAGAATTATCAGAAAAATATTACAATATTATAAACATATGTCAGAGAAATATTATTAAATTTATTAGATTTTTTTTAATTTATAAATTTACCAGTTCCATTTATATATTTTTATAAAATAATTAAAAAGTCCTTAAATTATAATGAAACTTTTAAAAAATCTAACATCTCCAATTAAGATTATATTTTAATTTAATGAGTTAAGAGTAATTATTTTGTACAAAATATGATTATAAAAATTAATTATTAAAATAAAAATAATTTTAAATAAAATTCTTTTCAAATATCTTGTTATTCTTTTCGACAGAGATTAGAATTTAATATTGCAAAAACGTGTGATAAGTATACTATGTGAATTTGATTCAGTGTTACACAAAAAGACTAAGATTTTTTTTTTCTTCTTATAAAGAATTATTATTATTATTATTATTATTATTATTATTATTATTATTATTATTATTATTATTTAATTTTCAAGATTGAGGGGTTGGTGGTGTTCAACTCAAAGATTTAGTCAAAACATAAAAATCTTGTTCTCACGTAAAAAAATTAATTAAATCGTTGACAATGTCGTTGCTTTTTTTAAAAAGTTCCTTGACTAACTTCGTTTTTTGTGTGAAAATGACAAGCAAAATCTCAAGAACAAAACAATTAATAATGACTAAGAAAAAAAAGATAATAAATTAAATTAATTACTTAATTAACCTGTTGTTACTCTTTTCTTCTGTCCACCAGAAATCCCTCTGAGCATTTCATCTCCTACAATGGTGTCCTTGCATATATCAAGCCCTAATAGCTGTTTAAATTTAACATTAACAAAAATATATATATATGTTAATATCCCAATTTTTATAATAATCAAATATTTGTTAATTAACAAAAGATAATGTACTTAGTAGGTGGATTAGCAAATTATTAGTTCACCAGCCAAAAAGGGTAAGATTAGGGCCCTCCATTAATCACGAAACAGAGTTAGTCTCCCAGTGATAAAGTTGGTAAGGAGAAATATTTGACAAATTTCGATTAAGTATGTTGGCTTCCAACTCTTCAAGAAAATTCATAAAATGTAAGAGCAACTCAATAACGCGCTTAAATTTTCCTGAAAATGACATTTTTTATCTTATATAGCCAACTTTTTTTCTTTGTTTTATTGATAATATTATTTTAATATGATTTTTTTTTTGGCTGAACTATTCAATTCAAATTTTTAAGAAATTTTCTAACTTACTTTAAGTGTGTAGTCGGTGAAAAGGTTGGTTTCAGCTCCTTTCACTGCAGTGGCCTGCAAAATTGAAGATAAAATTGGAATTAGTAAATAGAAATTAAAATTTCTCTGATAAATATTATACAGTTAAGTGTTGTTCATTTTTGTTTTACCTTCATGGAAAGGTCTACATCTGCTTCTGGGAATATTCCAGTATCCTTCTCTCTTCTTGCAAGCTCACTTAGGAGATCTATACATAAACACAAAGTAAAAATCAATTTTAAATAGTTTCTTGATTAGTAGTTAATTAATTACACTAATCAGAAAATGTTTTAATTGTGATTTTGGAGTATAATTAATTAATTATTACCATATCGAGTCCCAACTCCTTGGCATCTTGCTGAGAAATCAAGAGTTTCTTTGACAGTCATAACTCCAACATGAACATCATTTTGGCTAATATAAGCAGATGTCTTTCTTGGCACAAATTCATTTAGTTTATACCCATTATATGTTATCTCTCCTTTAACCTGTTGAACAAAAAAAAACATTAAGTAGTTTTCACTAAAAATAAAAACTACATAATTAAAATAAATTAATAATGATTGATTTAAAGTCATTTTTAAATTTAAGATTATAGTCTTGCAATGGAAATTGTCAGCAAAAACTTAATTAATTAATAATAAAAGATTAAATAACTTGTAATTGTGTAAGTCAAATTGGCTTTTAACCTTAAGACTTGGGTCCAACTTCCCAGCCAATGCTAGCAAAAGGGTTGTTTTCCCAGAAGAGGGCGGACCCAACAATAGAGTCATCCTACCAAAAATAAACAAATAAAAATAAAAATTAAGATCATATTTTATATATAGAAATTCATATGACAATAAAATATATTTTTTTTTGACAGTAACTAATTAGTGATTTTCAATATGAATAAATTTTTATTACCTTGATGGTTTCAAAATTCCAGAGGCATCTTTAAGAATTGTGAGCTTAGTTCTCTTAGTAAAATTAATTCCAAGCAAACCAAGAGCAGACTCTGCAATATTTCTTGCAGCATTTGGCAGAGTAGGCAAAGCTCTGCTGCCAATATGGCAATCTGCTTCAATTGTTAAATTTTCAAACCTAACCTCCACTGTTGGAAGTCTGATTCCAACCCTGAAATTATTAACAAAATTAATTTAATTAGATACTCAAAATCATACTAATTCTGGTAAACCAAATGAGTTTTCTCTAATAATTAATTAATTAAGCTTTGTTGAAATAGTACTATTATAGTTATGTATTACGACAAAATCATATTGGCTTAACCTTTGGATACACCGACAATTTGATTTATCTAAATAAATTAGAGTATATTTATACACCAATTATTTGCAAGTTGGCATAATTAATTAATTAATTAAACTAAACTAAGAAACTAATTGTCTCCCTAATTTGATTTCCTTTCATATTCTCATAACTTCAAATTTTCTTTTTTTTTGGTAATACTAATACAAATAACTCATTTTTACAGCATGTATATATATATTATGTAATTAAAAATAATAAAAAATAATATTCGTAAAATTTTTTATTTTTCTTAATACTAATATCGAAGAAGTTTAACATAAATTTATATTTAATTTTTATTACACGATAAAAATTATAGAATAGAGTTCACCTTAAAATCTTTAATATTTGATTCAAATAAGGAAAATAAGTAGGACATTTCAGTTCCATGGAAATTGGAAAGCAATTGAAACAAGGAACCAGCTAAGTCCAAATATGATTAATTAGGTGTCTACGACTTGTCGTAAAATGATATGTAGATAAGAACTTACTTGTCAATTCTTTGCCTAAATTTTTTCAAGAATTTTTCATTATCTTCTTCTGCAACCTTCAAAAGCATGTCAATAAATTTCTGCCTATCATTCATATCAAGCTTGCTGACATCAACTTCTTTATGCTCCATTATTGTTCCTTGAAGCTCTTGGTCAACAAAAGATTTCATGATAGTTGTTCTCAACCTATCATAGGTTGGTAATTTCTCTATAGCAGCCCATTTCAGTGCTTCTTCATCTTCCTCAGCATGGCGGCTACTTCTTCTAGATTGCCTGCTGCCACCTGTAAATACATCTTCCATGCTCTTGCTAAAGCTCCTGCTAAAGCTTCTAGTCATGTTCTGGCTTGCTCGCCTGCTATAGGCTCTTGCTTTCTCGAAACCATCCATCTTGCGGATTGTTCTGTATTCAATTTAAAGAAAATTGGAAAAATTACATGACTAAAACTATAATATATAATTGATTGTAAATAGGAAACAAAAAACAGGATAATGTTCTTATTTGGTTGCTAAGAAATGTTAAAAGAAAGGAAAAACAGAATAAAAATCTGTAGTTCTAACTTCCTGCAATGTAGAACAGATACTCTATTATTGGGCTAGCTAGAATTTTGTATTTCTTTGATATCATTTTAATTTAAAGAGCAACCAAACAAAGGGTAGGAAACTGAATGAAAAACACTTACATACTCTGTTCTGATTCTTGAATAGCTTGAAGGAAATTAAATTAAAGGAGATGAATACTCTGTTAAACAGAGGAATTAAAGAGGAAATCGGGGTTATTGAAGTTTTTGAAGATTGCTTTAACTATGTACTTTCTCTCCAAGAAATTTTGAAAAGGTCTCTGCCCTGTTTCTGAAACTCTCTCTTTCTCTCTCTGTCTCTGGTTTTGCCTGGAGGTCGAGGAAGAGAGACAAGAGCGATGGAAGTGGTGTAGAGAAGTTGGAGAGTATATATATACATGTGAGAGAGCGAAATGGCTGCCAAGTGAGAATTTTCAATCACAAATTAATTAATAGAATAGAATACCCTCTGATAGCTCTGATAGCATAGACTGCAGAGTTAGTGAAAGTCTGGTTTGGTTAAGTGTATTCAAATATGATTGGCACTACCCACTTTTTTTTTTTAACGGGATGCACCCACTTTCTTCACTGTTTCTTTCATGCAATCTTTTACGAGGCTTTTTCAAAAATACTCCCAAAAATAAAAATATTTTTAAAAATATTTATTTTTCCTCTGTAATTTCAAAAATATCTTTTTTTAATTTTTAATTTTAAAAATATCTCTTTTTAGAGGTATATTTTTAATATGTATTTAATATATTAAAAGATACTTAATTTTTAAAGGTACGTATTAAATATATATTAAATATATTAAAAATATATAAAAATATAAGATATTTTAAAAAATATTTAAAAATATGCTATATAATGTAATTTTCTTCTTTTGTTGTTGTTGTTGTTGTTATTGTTATTATTATTATTATTATTATTATTATTATTATTATTATTATTATTATTATTATTATAGCTAAAAAGAAATAAAAAAATAGATAGAAACTTGATATTTGATTAAGATAATATTGGAGATTAAAAAAATAACTATAAGAGATTTCTTATAAAAGTAAAATAAACTCTTTAATTTAAAAAAAATCTTAATGAATTAATAGTATCCCCTCCTTCAATAAAAAAGAAAATACTGGTATGTGATTATAATGTATTTTTCTTCATCCTTAATTAATTTATACAAATTATCCTTCATTTATCATTTTAATAAACTAATTAATTCATTAATTTTTATTATATTTATATTAAATATTATTTTTAAAAATATATAATAAGTATATCTCATACTAAAAAATATAATAGAAAAAGTAAATATAAATTTATATTTTTAATAAAAATAACTAATTTTTTAATTCTTATAAAATAAAAAAAAATATATCAATTTAGAATAAGTATAATATTTATTAAATAAATACTTAATGTATTATATATGATTCAAATCAAGCGCGAAACCAAGGGAGACACGGGGTCATTTGCCCCCTTTGGGTTTAATATATAAATATATATGTATATATATTTATTTTTTAAAATTAATTTTTAAATAATAATTATTTTTAAATTTTTAAATTAATTTTTAATTTATTGTTTTGATAATTTATTTAGAAATTTTATCCCCTTTTGTTAAAGTTCTGATTCCGCCGTTCATTCAAATTCCATACATACTTTATTTTTCTTTTCTTTCTTTTTTGTAATAAGGAAGAAACAAAATCCACTAATCATTTGATATTATTAAACAAGGAAGCAAGAAAATCTTCATAATACTCCGTATTGATGACTTAGTGTATAGTACTTATTTGATAAGATACACCTACAACTGCGAACTATAATATTCAATTATTAGGACGTACAGTAGAACCCTAATCCAAATCCTCAAATTAATTATGAAACTATATATTATATAGTTTTTATAATTAATTTGATATTCATAATTTTTTTTAAGATGATAGAACCAGGTTTGTTGGGCTAAATTAATTAATTAATTAGTCACACTATGTAGTATCTTGTATAGTAATATGCCTTAAAAAATTCCCCAGTAAAGTGCCCCTCCCTCAATTATATTGAATGTTAATTTGCTTGAGGACAAGTAAATATTCAAGTGTAGAAGAATTAATAAGTGAAATTTATATTTATATTTTTTATTAGACTTAGCATGTAAATTAATTTAAATTAATCTATTCTAAGCTTATTTATGTGTTTTTATTTTATTATTATTGAATTACGTTTAGTTTAAATTAATTTTTTGTAATTATATATAAACTGAAATTTTTGGCAGAATTAGACTTTCAGATCTTCAAGAATAATTTCAGTGATTATAAAGTACAAATTTGAAAAAATGGTCTTCATAGAGTTAATATAAGACATCTCAAGCTTTCTAAAGAAGTCCAATTTGTTAAATTTCAAGTTTGTTTGTGCTTCCAACCTTAAAGTTGAAGTTGGGCTAAAATTTCAGAAATAAAAGTGCAGTCCGAGCCATTGAGAGAAATTTAGCCATAACTAGGTCATATGAACTCCGAATGAGGTGATTCAAAAGCCTAACATTAGGAGTGGACAAAATAACTGTGAAAACCGAACCGATCGAGAAACCGACAGAAAAATCGGTTAACCGACTGGTCGGTTCGGTGTTCGATTCTAAGTTACAGCAAAACCTAAACTGTTTGATCGGCCAGCGGTTTCATTGCTCAGAAAACCGAACCAACCGACCAACCAACCAAAACTGCTCCTCTTCTATTTCATGCCTTGCCGTTTTTGGATTTGATTTGTTTTTGAATTGAAATTGATAATAATGTTTGGATTTGAATTGAAACAATGAAATTGATGGTATTTTGATCTCTGCAGCAGAATAAATTAGGTTCAATGATTTTTTGTTTGAACCAAAACCGACCGAAACTGACCAAATTTTAGGTTCGATTTTTTTGCGGTTTCTAATTTTGTTCGGTAGGTTTTCGGTTACTAACATCAACGATCGATTTTTGGTCAGTTTGGTCTGATCGATTCTGTTCGGTCGGCCGAACCGAGTTTGTCCACCCCTACCTAACATCATCTACTCTTATGGAGCTACAACTTTGATAAAAAAAAATTAAGAGGGATATAATATCATTATCTGACAGAAAATCAGACTTAAATTTTAAATTTAAATTTTGAGCAGAAGTTTAAAGGGAGAAGGAATCTATTTTTGAAGGAGCTGAATTTTGGTTATAAGAGAGGATGTGAACAGTAGAGGCAGCAGCCATTCTACAGTTTCTACTACATTTTTTCATATTTTTCTATAGTAGATTAGTTTTTCAATAATTGGAGATCAAACGAGGAAGAAAATCGTGCTTGAGGAGTACTTCGTTATCTTTCGAGATTTTTTATCCGTCTAGTTTGAACTATCTATTTTATTTTATGTTTTATCTTATATCTTTGTTCTATTATTGATTTGAACTTAGAATAATAAATATCATGTTTAATTTCTTAATTTCTATATTTATTATATTTAATTTAGTTATGAGCAACTAATTTCTTTGTGGGATTAGGTAGATTTGGGTGTTTAAACTATGAGTTTGATTATAATCTATTAATATATATAGATTTATTTTTTTTATTCTTGATTTGATAATTTTGATTTAATTGATTAGCAATTTTTTTGCCACAAATTGTTAAACCTATAGAATCATATAAAATACAAACGTTGAATGTGATTTTTGATGTGGAATCATCAACCTTGAGTGATTAAGTTTTGAGATAAATTAATTGCTTAGGGATCTATTATTGATATCTTGATTTAATTGAATTGGATATTGATTATTTGACATAAAAATAGTAATTTAATCATTGTCCAATTATATTTTATTTGCTTGAGAGAAAAGTGAATGAATTGAGTGATCTTGGATAACTAAGATTTAAGAATTAAAATTTAATACTTCATTAATACTTCATTAATCAGACTCATAATAAAAACTCTTTTGAAATCTAATCCTACTATTTATCATTGATTATTTGAATATCTAATTTAGAGTAATTAATTAAGTTACACTTAAAATTAATAAGATAAATTTAATTATTGTAAATTTTTAATTTTTAAATAATAGTTACATTTAAGTTAATTAAATATTCTTTTTCTGTGAATACAATACTCATTCTACTACTTTACTGTAAAAAATAATATTATACACTTACAATATAGTTATAATAGTAGACATTCAGCCATCACAACAATAGTTGTTTTCACTTTTCATGTTAATGATTTGATTTAGTCTATGAAGTTTCCTGGTTAGGCACAATGAACCCACTGAGTTGTATGTTAATTAGTTTGAATATTTCAAATTTTCACGTTTCTTTACGCTCTATAATAATAATAATAATAATAATAATATATTAATATATATCCTAGAAATTATAAAATTGGTCAAGAAAGAAAGGCGTATAAATGTCGACCATATATATATATGTGTGTGTGTTCTGTCATAGCGTGTTTGTATCTGTTTTTAACTTTCTTAATTTCATACGTTAGAATTTGGACTTTTGATAAAAATATAAAAATAATTAAAAATAATTTTAAATTTATTATATTTATAAAATATTTATTAAAATATTAAAATTTATAAAATATTTACTAAAATATCAAATCATTATTAATTTACAAAGAGTTTATAACGAGATTATCATGAGTTTATATATTTTACATAGTTTATAATAAATTTATTATAAATTTATAATAAAATTATTAAAATATTCTTAATAAAAAAAATTTTTAAAAATACGGTTAAGGATATCATTTTTTCTTACAATTTTTTAGAATGAGACAAATTACAGTGCATGGACCACAACATCCCAATTATTAGGAATGGACAATTTTTGAAATTGGAATTTGTTTTCTCATATTATAAAGAAAATTAATGTGATTTGTATGAATAAACTATAATTATTATTCTTTTTGCTCTAAATTGGTTATGTTTTCTATTTTATAAAAATTAACAAAAAATCATTTTTATTAAAAATGTAAATTCATTTATTTATACTATTACATCTTTGTTTTGATATGAAATATATTTATTGAATATTTTTAATAAATATGAGTGTAATAAAATTTTAATATATTAACTAATTTATTAAAAATTATCAATTAACTATAATTTGAGAGAAATAAGAAATGTATATAAAAAAATTCTCATGGTTTAATAATTTTGGGCATTTCAAATTTTTGAATTTTTAGTTAAGAATTTTTCATTTTTCATCCAATTAAAAATTTTTGTTTGGTTTGGAGGGAAGAAATTATAGGGAAAGAAAAAAATTTCTCCTTTGGACTAGAAAAGAATGGAGCAAATAATTACGCAAATATACATTGATAAGACAAATAACAAGAAAAATTAGCATTTATTTTCGTCTTGCCAGTGCTTCCAAATTTAAATGATTTTATTTTAATGGTGTTCAAAAATGAAATTAATAAAAGATACTTGTTTTTTTTATTAACACTACTTCTCTTGATTAACTCGACCAAACAAGTGAAAAATGTCTTTCAATTTTCTTTACTTTTATCTTCTTTTTGTACTTCACTTAGCCTTTTTCCCTACAAAGCAAACTTATAATTAAGTAGAGGGCTTGAGTTGAAAGGTAAAAAGTCATTACTGTTATTTTTCTTTTTTCTTTTTAAATATATCAAATTATAAATCATAAAGAAAAGTATTTGAATTCGAAATGTTTCAATTTTGAAATAAAATTAGAATAGATTTTATTTAATTAATAAAAAATATTATATTCTAATTTCACTGGAGGACTCGAAATCAAATTTTGAATATATGGTTGGATCAAAACTCGATAGGAAGAGTTTTATTACCATTATGGACTTATTCGGCTCGACTCCGAAAATAATAATTCTTGCAAAAAAAATTATGTTATTAAAATTAAAATTGTGAAATTGTTTAAACAATAAAGAAAATGCCAAGGGAATTTTTTTATTCTATGAAATATATTTCATAAAATAATGTACTAAATTTAGGCCATAAATGATCAAACTGGGGTTCAATTGTTACCCAACACCCACACAGAGAAAATGAATGCAGCAAGTGGAGGTGGAGGCAAAGAAATGGACCACTTGTGTCAAACATTGTTGAAATGATGCAAACAAGTTGTTTACGCTCACCTTCTTATCTTTTTATAGATATATAGAGGTTTTATCTGTCAAATCATGTATATATATATACAAAACTGAACCCAAAATTCATATTTTTATCTGTCTTTAATTTGCATTTTTAAAATATCTTCACAATTTTGTCAAGATTAGAAAGACTACATTAAGAATAAAAAATTTACAAGAAAAGATCCTTCATACTAAGAGTTCATAAAATTAAATGAATTTCCTTTCAACGGAAAAGTAATAAGAAAGGTGTCCGTATCTCTAATTTTTCATATAAATTGTCTATTTTTTTTTTTTGAATATGCATATATATAGAGTTGAAAAAAAAGAAAGAAAGATTATGATCCAAATATTAAACTAAGATATAAATATACTAAAATCTATAAAAATTAAAATATGATACGAACCTAAATTATCATTACGTGAAAAAGATATATCCCTCTCCATTAAATCAATTGAAAGTAAATATATATATCATTTATAAATTGAAAGTAAATTCAAAATAAATTGACGCTTTATAAAAAAAATACAATCTATATTGATGTTAATAAATACATATATAAAAAGTAACACCGTATATATAAAATTATATGAACCAAAAAATAGAAATTAGTCTCAATTATATTGAAACTAAATTAAAATTAATTAATTAAATCAACATTGGCAAATCTTGATGCAATTCTTCTTGCCTAATCTTTGCCCAAGTCAATGTACAATTATCATTTTTTCTGTTTTTGAACCTTTGAAAAAAGATTTTGCATTAAAGTTTGTATATCAATTTCCTTCTTTTGTCTAAAAAGCTTGGAGAGCATTATAAATCATGCCATTTGCATTTCCTTCTATATATAACTATATCTTACTTATTATCGTCATCCATGAATATTAAAGCTATATTTTAATAATAAATTAGAATATATAATATATAAGAAGAAGAAGAAGAAGAATAAAATAAAGAGCTTCCAACAATAATAATAATAAGAAGAAGAAGAAGAAGAAGAAGCAACAGCAGCAGCTTCATTTCAATAAAAGCTGGCTAGATATATAAAACTGATTATGAACATAGGTTTTCAATCGGAATTCTCAAAGTTAGTTTTGATTTTTTTTTATTTATTTCTTCTGGACACATTTTGAAAACTATCATATCAACTAAAGAAAAAAAAATATGATTATTTAATTATCTCTGCCTAAATTAATTGATACACTTTTTATCTTACAACTATTTCAAAAAATAATTATTTTAATTAAAAACATATATTTTTCTATTATACCTCTATTTACTATAAGATACTCATTAAATATTTTTTATAAATAACATTATATATATATAATAAAAACTTAATTTATTAATTAATTTATTAAAATAGTAAATAGATTATAATTTAAAATAGATAAAAATATATATATGTTTACAAATTAACTAGCGGTATGACATTTTTTCTCAAGTTAATGAATAATAATTATTTCTATCATCTTAATTAAAAGTCATATATATAAATGATTAAAATTCAAAATTAAGCATGTATAGTATATGGTTTGTCATTTTAATTTGATGAGGTCATGATGAGATCCTAAACCATGTTTTTATTAAAGTCGTCCATTTAGAATGTTTGGAAGAGAATTAGTAAGTTAATATAGTTGATATAGCTAGTCAACAACCAAGATTTACAAACCACCTCGTCCTTTGTTGATTTTCTCAAGAAATTAAATGGGCATAAATGTAATGAGAATTTACTGAATTGGTCCATTATAATGAAAATATTAATTAAAAGTCATTAAAATTTGTTTTTGAGTTACATTTCACTTGACATGTTTTAATTATAAAATTTTTTTAAATAATATATATAATAATACCCTAAAACTGATTTTATCAATGACATTTAATAAAATTTTCTTTTTTTTTAGAAAAATAATTTCAATTTTAGTAACAAGTACATATATTCATAACATAATTCGATTGACAAGTTTGTTTGTTTTTAATTTTATTGATTGAAATTCAAACACACTCATGTGAAATGTATAATTCCTTTCATATATAGTAATAAAGAAGAGGTTAATTTGTAATGGTAGGTGAGCTATATTTCTTCCTATTCACCAAAACTGACACTTTGGTTAGACTATTTTGAGTCTTCTAGGTTGAATTATTATCCCAAAAAGTGTTATATTTTGCTAAATAATTAGCCTACCTTTCTGCATTTCTTTAATATGAAATTGGACCTGATTGCATTATTAAAATTAATATATAACATCTATTTATAATTATATACACAATCGTGACAAATTCTAATTATTATTATTATTTGTTTTCACGTTCTTGTTTATGTTATTAATTATTTAATCTGTTGTTTCTTCTTTTCTAAGACCTTGTGAATTAATTAATGCTCTTAATGGCTACGTTTTCAGAATCTTTTTTTGAAAATTTCTAGTTGGAAGTTCTTGAAAGTGCATTAATTTTGAATTTCTGATGTATTTGAATTGTTTTCTTTTCTTTCTGTTCACATGTGCTCTTTATTTATTTGTTTATTTCTGCCGTAAGTTTCTCAATAATGGTTGATTTTTGTGTATCATTGTTAGAACAATTATGCTTTTCATGTAGACCAGGCTATAATAAAAATAGTAAAAAATAGATTTGGTTGCGAATCTAAAGTTAATCTGTAATATTGTTTATATTATACAATACCAGTTAATGGTTAAAAAATCGATAAAGTATAGAATTGGGTCTGGTGCATGGTCAAAAAATAAATTAATTAATTCATATGGTGTTTAAAGTTAAATTTCTTTTAGTCCACGAAGAAGTAGGTAGCGCACAAATTGTCAAACTTCTTAATTACAGTTGGTTTCACAATACATTAATGTCTTATTTTTTATTATAAGAGTCTTTTTTTTATATATTTTTTACATTGAGATTAAAACTAAGGTTTTCAGAACTAATCGGTTTTAAAATTGAGGTATTTTCAGGCTAATTTAGGTATTTGATAAGGTGAATCAATTGCTACAAATATATTATAATTATCATTAGTTTTGATCATTAAAAGTGATTCTTTGAATTGATTTTGATTATATTTTGTTTTATATGTAGTGAATGAAGCTTTGGAATAAAGAGGGGTCGAAAATCAGGATTTTGGCTTGATTTAGAGAGTTTACAAGTTAAGAGGACAATAGAGATTTCTATGTAATTCGTGGGCACGGCCTAGTCTTGGTAGGAACACAGCTTGATTATGCAAATAAGCCATGGACACACCCTATTTATTGAAGACTGCTAAAAATTATAAGCATCTGCCACTAAGAAAGAAGATTAAACATTGTTGTTAGACATTTGATGGATTCATTTCCTTTTTGGAAAGAATTATGACTTGTTACGAATTTTGGTTAAGTTTGGATTTATTAATTTTTATTATCAGAATTTTACTTTTCTTTCCTTTTTATATTAGGATTCCTATTTAGGGAAAACTCCTATATAAGGAGAAAAATTCTTATTGAAGGGATATCATCTGATACCTTAGATTTAGGATTTTCTCCACATTTTTTTCCTTTTTGTTTTCTTTCAATATGAAAAAATAATTTATTTTTCAGTCAAGATTTAATTGAAGATTTGGATTCATTCAATTGTGAGATTTAATTTGTGCTTAATTTTGATTTTTCTTCTTGACTATTCATGTATTGTATGTTTTAATTACAAATGATCAAGTTTTACCAAATACATGGCTCATATTTAAAAGCTTAGAGCATTTATTTGCCAATTAGAACGTTAAATTCATAATTGTTTAATATTTCTAATATTAGTGGTAAATAGCATATTCTATGCTATTTAAATGCATTATTTAATCTAAATGAGCTGAGCTTGTATGTTTATTGGTTAGAATTAAGTTTTTTAATTCTTATTGCTATCACATATTAAATCTTAAGAGTTTGTTTAAAGTTGTTTGTTGATAAGAAAATTAATTAAACATCATTTCTTGGTTAATGATAAATTAAGGAGAAATTAGTTATTGGAGCTTATTAGCAATTAAAATCAATTTATTTAAGTATAGATTAAATTAATCATTGCATCAATTAATGATCAATTGTGAATCAAGTTTGATATTTATCCTTGGCTGGTAGTTGTTTTAATATTAGTTAAATTTAGTTTTGTTTACTTACTTTCTTTAAACTTTTATTTTAGTTAATTTTATAAAATCTGTCGTCTTTTTTTTTAATATATTTATTTGTTAAGAGAAATAAATCAATTAATTTTCGTGGAGATGACTCTACTTATTACTATTTGCAAATTGCATTTTGAGAGTAAAAATTTTTATTTTTATTGAATTCGACATCACAGTATTATTATGATTTATTATTATTATTGACATTTTAAAGCATTGCCATGTGTAGCATCGTATATAAATGAAAACATTATAAGATTGAAAAAAGAAATCTCCATTGCTTAAATTCATTGCTTCTATTTCTAGAAGTTTAAATTTTAAAATAGACAGAAGAATTCTCCATAGCCATTAACTTATCCTTCTGCGTTGTCTGAATCAATTGACTTCATATATATCATTTCAAAACGATCCACATTATAAGTACCATTAATTATTTGACTATAAACATTGTTAGTTTTTATGTTTTTTTTTTCCTGTAAAGATATAAAAATACATGGTAATTTATATATTTTTTACGTCAACAACAAAGCGGTAGAGCAACAAATAGAAATTACTAATGACCATTAAAAAAATAAAAATAATAGTTCAATCATATTGAATAAAACTAATTTTTTTTCATTTATAATATATGAAATTATATAATATAATTATAATTTCAATTAAACATCGTGAAATAATAAACTAATTAAATAATGATATGTACAATATTTTTGTAAAAATAAATTAAATCCTGTAATTTTTTCGAATGAGCTCCAAAATTTAGTTAATTATAAAATATAAAAAAATATTATTATTCAACTAATTTATAATTTTTAAGTAGTGCATTTAATTAAAATTATGATTATATTATATAATGTCTCAATATATAAGATTCCCAAATGAGATTCTATCTAGTCAACCCGTGGATATCATTTGGAACTTATTCATTTCTTCTTATTAACTTATTAATTTGGATCATTTTGTACGTCCATTTATTAAGAAACCAACCCAATTTTTTATCAAGTGTTAATTAATATATTCCAAACTCCACGTTGTATTATTAAATTTGATATATATAAACAAAAAAAAATTAAGCTATTCAACTATTATCCTAACAACCATAAAAAAAAACTATTATCCTAACGATAAGTTTCCACTTCGAATTTTGAGATAGAAAGAGATTTATGAAAAATTTAAAAATAACAATTATAATAATAATAGGAATTTTTTCAAAAATATCCTAAAAAATAAAAATATTTTTAAAAATACCTACTTTTCCTTTTTAATTTTAAAAATACTCTTTTTTCAATTTTTAATTTTAAAAATACCCTATTTTAGAAGTATATATTTGATATACTAAAGGTATACTCAATTTTCGAAGGTATACATTGAATATATATTTAATATATTAAAAATATATAAAAAATATCATATATTTTTAAAAAAAAATTTAAAAAATATACTATATAGTGTAATTTTCATATAATAATATGCACTCTCTAAATTATATTGATCTAATCAATGGATTTACATTAACGTAATTGATGGACTTGATTTGATTATTATTTGATTTCTATTCTTGCCACCTTATTATCATCACAAAGCCTTTTCTTTTAATTTGATTATTATTAAAACAAAAATTAAATGGTTGATGACGATATAAAACACTAATTATAAAAACTCATATTTTTTTATTTTTTTATTATATTTCACTGTATTATTATTATTTTCTTATAAGAATGTGTAGCTAGGCTCGTTCAAATTTATGATGATAAAATAATGAATGGTGGTAGTATGATAGTGATCAATATACTCTTGGTGCTGCGGCTTCTAATCTTCATACAATTTTTTTGTGGGCAAAAAATAAAAAGGTGTAATTAATAAACCAATTAAACAGCTAGACACAGACAAATTCTAATGTATATAAATTAAAGTACATATATTAAATATAATGATAGAGTTGAAACTACTTATTTCAATTCCTTCATCTACTTTCGGTTTGTTTGCCAATGCACACAAGACTTTATTTCAGAATTTCTCCCTAAATTGTTTCCTTAGATGTAGACATTTCTATTTATTTCGTTTTATCTATAGATTTAACAATTAGTTCCTCTCTTTGCCTCAAAAATTCATTTTTAAATTAATTACTTGTAAATTTGGTGCCTCAATAATTGTAGGAATTTTAAAATAATTATTAATAATTAATAATATAATAAATCAATTCAACATCAATTGGTATAGGATGCTGAATTTCTAAGTACTAGAATTTTTTTTCTTTAATAATTATATTAATATTTAAATAGCATTTGTACAAATAAAGCCACTTTTATTTAGTATGAATTTAATTTTCTTTCACTCATTGATCAATGGCTAAATTTATCAATTATGATTGTCAATTACGCATAACTTACTTTTTTTAAATTTTTTTAGATATGTATATGACATTGAGTAGTGGAAAGTGTCAGAATTCTCCGTAAAGGTAAATATAATGTTCAAATCTCACCAACATTAAAATTTTTTTTATCATATTTGAAAAATTAAAGTGAAAGTTAAATAAAACCACAAAAATTATAATTATTTTATTGAAAAATTACTCTATAAATTTTTAAATAACCATGGAAATTTGACAATAACCCGATCCTCAAATTAATGGGAAATAATAAAGACAAGTTAGTTTATGTGTTTTATGAACTAAATAATTATAAAATCCTTGAATTTTAATATATTTTTCAGTATTTATTTTTTGCTTCTTTATACTTTTAAAAATTAAATTATTTAGCCATTTCATTAATATTTTTATCTAAAACTGTTAGTCAACTATTTTTGACATCATAAAAATAATATTTTTATCATTCTTTTTATGTATGTCTATCTTTATTACTTGTTAATTTATTTTATTTTTAATTTTATTTCATAAAAATTATCAGCAAAATAATAAAAGTTAATATTTATATTATTTAAAATTATTTTTTAGCGATATTTATAAAATTAAAATAAATAATTTGTATCGTCTATAAAATAATAAAAAATATTATTAGTATTATTTAAAATTATTTTTTTATTAATATTGATAAATTAAAATAGATAATTTATAAAAAAAATATAAATAAAATTAAAAATAAGCATGAGCTAACGATAACAAAGATAAATATATATAAAAGAATGATAAAAAATTCATTTTATAATGTCAAAGTCATTGATTAATAATTTTAGGATAAATATATTGATAAAATGACTAAATGATTTAATTTTTAAAAAGAGATACAAAAAATAAATTCTAAAAATTATATAAATTAATTAGTGTAATATGTAAAAATTTAAAATTTTTATAATTATTTAGCCTAAATTTTGCGGAGAAGAAAAAAATGAACGTGTATTTTTAATTTGATTATGCACACTAATTTGGTCAACTAGGAAGAGTTTAACCTTTTGAATCAAAATAATATAACAGTTTATATTTTTTTAAAAAAATAATAATACAATTATGTTGCATCAGATAGTCGTATACTAACTAAAACTAATTCAAAAGATATCTCATAATTGAATAAAAATCAAGTTGAATAGCCATTATATAATTGTTATTTTCATTTAACAATTAAGTAATTTATATTAATAATTAATTTGTCATTTTAAATATATTTTTTAAATTATCCAAGCTTAAATTTGAGGATTAATTATAAAAAAAAAATTAATTCGAAGAGAATAATTAGTTGCAAGTTGCAACAATCTTATACGAGCATTTCATATATAGATTATATTTTTAAAAAAATGAACTTAAAATTTTGGTTAATAAATATCAAGAATATATATATACACAGACGGACAGTAGACAATTTTGAGAAATTATTGCTAAAAACAAAATAGTTAGAAAAAAAAAACACTAAAAAGCAAAAAACCATGTGGGGTGGCAGCCACCATTGCTTAGGGGGTTGGTGGCCGTGGAATAGAATCACCGACGGCGCAAGTTAAGAGGGTGTTTCTCAAAACTGGAGCTTTTCAGCTTATTGTGAATAAGTGATTTTTAGATTATAATCAGATTAAAAATAAGCAGTTAAGCGTTTCTGTAAACTAGCTAATAATCAGCTGATAATCAGTTTATAATCAGTTAAGTGTTTCTGTAAAATCAGCTTATAATCAGTTTTTAATTGTAGAAACTGTCAAAATGACTAAACTGTCCATGAGTTTATTTATTGTATAAAAATAATTTTTTAAATGTCAATTCAAAATTTATTTTGCAATAATAATAATAATAATAATAATAAAAAAATTTAATAATAATAATAATAATAATAATAATAAAATTTCTTTGATAGGAACTAAAGTGTATAAGGTAGGCAAATTTGGAATATTGAAGATTAGGTAGGGATAGTATGGTCTTTTACTTGGTCAAAACTGCTTAAAAAATAAGTGCTTAAAAAAAAGTAGCAAAACCCAACTTTAAAAAAACTGATTAAAATCAGATTATAATCTACTATTTAAGTTTTCAGAAACACTTAAATAAACAACTTATAATCTAAAAACAGCTTATAAGCAGTTTTGACCAGCTTTTAAGTTTTGAGAAACACCCTCTAAGTGGGGGAGACTTTAAACTTCAAACCATTGAGTCTATGAATGTACGAGGATTTTTCATCCCAACCACTTGGTAGGGCCCTTTAAAATCACCAATCATAATCAGTCCCTTCTTTTGTGGGTCCTCTATGGCTTTTCCAGCTCATCACTTCTTGTCTATTACCAAAATGCCGGAACTATTTATGTTATCCAAAAACAATAAAAATTATTAATAAAAGAAAAAATTAAATTAATTTTTAGCTGCCAGTTGTAATAAAATAAAAATTATCTTTTTATTTGTTAATTTTTCATTTTTAAAATAAGAAAAATAATTTATAAATCTTAATTGAATTAAATAAATGTGTCGCTCTCATAATATTAATTTATTTAATGGGGTATATTTATCCATCAAACTTAAGTATAAAATCTAATATATGCAATCTATTTAGTATATAATAATCTATACAAGATTAAGTTAATATTTTTATTAATTTATACATTAACACGTAGAATCTAGTCTTTATTTAATTCAAATGAATCTGTTGTAGGTAGCATTTGTTCTTATCTTCCACTTGCTTTCTGAATAACATTCATCAATTTTTCTCTATCTGATTAAAAATTAATACTAATATTTTTAATTTTTTCACTGTAACATTATTTAAAATTTTACTCATGAATTTTAATGGCGAGGAAAGTGATTGATCTCATCATGTTCGAATTCAGCAAAGTTCTAACGTGTAATGTGTGGAAAAGGAAAATGAGAGGAAAAATAACTATTGACCTCGTGTGAAAAAAAAATAAGGCAACACATGTTAAGGATTAAAACCGAACAAAGGAAACAGTTTTGTCTTACAATTTTTTCCCCCTCAAAATTTGGCTTACAATTTCAACCCTTGCATTAGGTGGTTAATGGATCATTTCCTTGTCACATATGCACTTGCATGTCCAAAATTGGGAAATTCTTACTAAGAGTGGGCATTTTTTCGATTAACAAAACCGAATATTTGATTCGCTAAATGAACATATTAAATTACAGTCGGTTCGATTAAAAATTTTAAATTAATTCAGTTTTTTATTCAATTAACTGTTAATCAGTTTAGTTCAATTCAATTAGTTAATCATTAATAAAAAATTTTAGAAAAATAATTTTTATTTAGTTATTTATTAATTTTTATTTTTTAATTATATAAATTTTCATTACAAATATAATTTTTTATTGCAAAATAAAGTTATTTTTTAGTTTTTTAATAAATTTTATTTAGTTATTTAATTATACTAATTTTTTTATTATAAATATAGTTTTTATTATAAAAAAAATAGCTTGTTATGTTAATTAACCAAACCGATGATTTAGTTCTATTAATTAACCGAATAGATCAAAATTAAAAATAAACATTTTAATTAAAAAATTATGTTCAAAAAAATAGATTAAAATTCGATTAACTGACTGATCGAATATTCATCCCTAACTAAGAATGAGCAAATGCCAATCAATTTGATCGGCTTGGATTGACCATGTCGGTTTATATCAATTAGATTAATTGGTTTTAATTTATATATTTACTGGTTAAAACCAATTGAACTCAGATAAAGCATGTCGAATATGATCGAATTCGATCAATAATAATCGATTTTAAAAAATAAATTTTTTAATTAGATCGAGAGTGGTCTAGTTAATCGACTCTTAAAAATCAATCAACTCAATCAATACTCATCTCTAATTTTTACATGGACTGATTACATATATATCTAAGTTAATTAAAACTAAATAAATTAATTTTAATAAAAAAATATTAATTTTATTTAATTTTAATTTATCAATATATATACAACCGATCCATAGTAATCTTCCCCATCAAAGTTTAACAATGCTCTTTGAAACTTATATAAATATATATATATCACTCCTCAAATTTCTAAAATTTTGTATATTTTAATTGGGATGTTAAAAAAAGTAAAAAAGAAATGCCCTAACTCCTTTGAATGAACGTTTCCCATATCACTGCTCAAATTTCTAACATTTTGTATATTTCAATAGGGATGTTAGAAAAAGTAATAAAAAAAATACCCTAACTCCCCTGAAAGAACATTTCCCAACTTACACCAAATAAGAGGAAATTATTTTTTTTGACAATTTTTTTTTATTTTTCCCCTGCTTATTTAGTATTCAAATAATAGCAGTCCAATGCATCTTTTGCATATTGAGATTTTTTATTTCAATATTAAACTGTAAATAGAAGAGGTTGGATATTTTCTTAAAATTTTTGAACATAATGAAAAAATACTGAAATTGTTAGATAGAGCGTACAAATTTTACCTTCTGACTTGACTATATATTGTGTCCACCAAATCTTTTTCGGTTATTGTCTGGAAATTTCTTGTTCAAATTTATTATTACTATTTTTGTATAATTTTTTAACTAAAGAAATTAAAACCATATAGTGTTGATCCGTTCTACAATTATATTTGTTTTAAATAGTCGATCTCTTCACATTTATTTTTATAAAATTAGTATATAACAATATAAATTTCAAACTTAACGATAACTATTAAAATTGCGTGTATATAATAATTAGTATTTTGAATGGTTAATGTCAAGTGATCTCAAAACCAGTTCTGACGTAATGATAAATTTATTTTTTCAATAATTAAATAAAATCTTTTGTGCGACTAGAGAATTCTATTTTTAAAAAATTGCCCATTGCCTTATTGGCTAATTCAAATTTTGGGTTTACAAATTTATATTTATATTTTTTAATATTCAATGATAGACGGTTTTATTTAATTTAATTGTACTACACGACACAATCTAAAGGAACTAATAATCTGATGGTTAAATATTTAGGTAATATCATAATAATTAAAATTTTATTAAAAAAATTAGAAAAAGTCGTTTCATAATTTTCTCCAACACGTCCTAAACAATTTGGTAGATAATATCATAATATGTAGACGTAGCAAGAGATTTTAATTCGATATGGTACGCATATATATAATATGGCGTAATTTATCTAACGAATATATATGTAAGTTTACAAATTCAAATGTGCATTGTACACTAACTATAAATAATTTATCGAACGACATATAATTTTCTTAATACTAAAAAAACATTAACTATATAAAAATTTTATACAAATAGGTAAGATTTTTGAATTTTATATAAATGAGATTAATTTTTAGGAAAATTCTTATATTAATCAAGTATATAACTGTATATACACTAAGGTCAATATAACTGAATTTTAATAGAAAAATATTAATTTTATTTATATTTTTATTGGCCCAATGTATGCATACTTCATTCATAATATGCAGAAAATTTTAACATCAATAGATAATATATTGAATTCTCTCATCCTAACTGTCTTTTTTTTTTTAATTATCATTTTAGAATTAAGTCGAATGAATAGTAAAACTCTTCATATAAAATTTTAATGCAACTAAATATTTAGGGACTCTAACTTGAGATATTTAATTAAGTTAAAATAATTTTTTGCTAACTATTTTGCATATATTATTGAATATCTTACGTTGATAAAATATAATAAATGTATGCTCCTTATAATAGTTTCGACAATTCTCGTCTCATGAGCTAATTAATATGATTGGGTTAGGTTAAAATTTATATTTTCAATATATACGGTGGTTACTAACTATCTATTTTTTGGTGGTGTGTACTTTACAAGACAACTCTATGGTTTCTATAAAATTTCCAATACAATAATACCAAAACGAAAAAGAAAAAAAAAACAAAATCATAGCAAATGTTGTACAAATTAATTATTAATCATTTAATCTTCGAATGCATGCAAAGCGAAAGATGAAATGGAGAATTGAGGCCCAGTCCAATGTTTGGCCCAAAGGCCCCAAACCTCTTAATGTTCACTGGGCAGATTGCATGAAATACGTGTATTACGTCCCCGCTTTGAAAGTAATAATTATACTTTTTACTGTATTTTATAATTTTTTTTATTTTTATCAATGTTATTTTAATAATTTTATGATAAATTTATAATAAATTATATAAATTTATAAACATATAATAAACTTATAACAAATTTAAAATAAATTTATAATAAACTATTCAAATATAGTATTTTTATAAAAAATTTATGAATTTTTATAAATCTGTAAATATTTTTAAAAATATGATAAATTGCTAAATTTAAATTTTTTTTATTTTTTTTAATATTTTTGTAAAGACACCTTTTAAATATACGAAACTTTTTCTTTTTCTTTTTTTCCTTTTTACAGCAAGGTTTTTTTTCTTTTAACTTTTTTTTTAATTTTTTATGTTCTTTTATTTTTTAAATTTTTAATATTTTTATTTATATTTTTTTCACAAATATTTTTTTATTACCATTTTTTCAACATACACATAAAAAAAATACAAAATATAGATAATATATACAAAAATATATAAAATAAATAATAATATATTTGCAATATATATCTGTAATATATGCACAATATATATATTATAATTAACTAATATATAAAAGCCAGAAGATACATATTTATAACATATATACTATAATTAAATAATATATAAATGTTGTACAATATATAAAGCCTAAAAGATAATATATACACAATATATCTTAAATATATAAAATTAAATTACAAAATAATGCTCTGAATTTTTTTTGAGAAATTTTTTTTTATAAAATTTTATTATTTTCTCTTAAAAGTTATTATTTTATAAAATAATATTTAAAATAAATTTAATTTTTATATTTTTTTGAAGAATTTTATAATACATATATAATATATTTATAATATATATAAAATATATATGAATCGTATAAGATGACAATGTACAATATTTTTATAATTTTATAATTTTTTTTAAAACAATAGTATTTAATTAATAATACTAATAATCCAAGACATTAATCAATTATTAATGATAACAAACAAAATCAAAAGGAATTAGATACAATAATAATATTTTAATTGAATTCAAATTCAACTATTATTGTTGAACAAAAAATTTTGTTAAAATTTATCTAAACACTCTATTTATTTTAGAATTATTTAATAATTATGTATGTTATGATTATCATTTTTATAAAAATTCAAAAAAGATCATGTCAACAAGACATAAGAGGATTTAAATTTATCTTTGAAAGTATAAGTAAATGACTATCATCTCAATTCTCTTTCAAAAAAAAAATCATCTCAATATAAAATCGATATATAAAAAATGTTTTGAAAAGAAAAAAAAAATCAAAATTCAATTAAATTCTTAATAATCTACTACACTATATAAATCAATATGATGTATATGCTTTTTTTTTTTTGAGGAAATATATTGTATATGCTTAACCATTCTAATAAACGAGGATGCTAGCTTCACATTTGCTGATTCAATTTTGCAATATGTCTTTTGATTTTTCTTTTATAATTTTTTTTATTTGTGGATAATATTAATTTTGCATATATTAGTCTCTTTGTCACAAATTTATTAACAAAGAGGAAAAAAAAAAAACTTTGCTACCTTATATATTTATATTATAATCTTTAAATAATCCACAATACAATAGTAACCAACAATTTTGTGTGTTAAACTCGGATTTGTAATTTAATTTAAAATTTAAATTTAAATTATTTAAATTATAATTTAATTTAATAATTAAATATAAACAGTAATTATCAGCTCGATTCTAAAAATATAATTTTAAAAAAAATGAGCACTAGCTATATTATTCTTTTATTGGCTTGAAATTTCTATTTTAATTTTTGGCTTATCTTGTATAGATAATTTAAAAAATAGGCTAAAATTTATTTATTTCAATTTAATATGATATTGCGTTTGGCAAATTACTAAAAAAATTAATTACTAAAAATATATTTTATAGAGATATATTACAGGAATTATATTTTATTAAAAAAATTATATTATTGTGTTTAAAATATGTAATAAAATAATAAAAAATAGATTAAAAAATATTAATTTATTTATTTACAACTCAATTTTATATAAAAAATTTAAATAATATCTAAATTATTTCTATAATATATTTTTATTGTTTTATCGTATTTTGATATGTAGACTTTTCGATTTATTTTCTTGATGAAATATTTTTTAATTTTTTTAAGTAAAATATTTTATTAATTGATTGATAAAATTTAATAAATTTGATATTTTATTTTATATAAATTATTTATAAATAAATATAGTATTTTTAGTTGAATAAAATTATTTTTTTTTTTTGAAATTCACCGTTCAATAAAATATGAAAAAAAAAATCTTTTTTTCTAATTGCTAAGAAAAATCTATTTTTTCACAAGCGGCAAAAAGAGACCCCACGCAAGGAAGTAAGGAGACCCCTTCTTTCTTACAAACAACAAAATCCCTGTGAAAAATCGCAAAGAACGCCAACGCTTGCTCTCGCATTCCACCACTAGATCAGTAGTTATGGATTCTCTCCTTGAATTCACACTTGCTGAGGTACATATCACTTACCCTTTTCGTTTTTGTTCTTTTTTCCATTCGGCGCTGATAATATTTTTTTTCTGGGTCTTTGATTTCACATCATAATCTTGCAAACTTTTTACATTTTAGTTCAAAATTCTTGCTTAAATTTCGTGTCTTTATGTGTTTATGTCGTTCAAATCGCTAATTGTCATAGTTCTCTTATATGGGTTTCTCTTTTATATGATTTTTCTTTTTTAAACTTTTGGCAGAAAGAGTTTCTTAATAAGCAGTTGACAGACTGTGGCAATGTTAATGTAACTCGAGGATACAATAGCTAGTTCAGAAAATCGATAAACATTTAATTGAAGTTCAATAATTAATCTTTACCATTTATATTTAATGTTCTCTCAGTAGATTTGTATTGCTTATTAGTTATTAGCTATTTCCATTACCAATGACAAGTGCTTTTTTTTTTGTTTAACTACTTGTGTACAAATTTGCATTTTCTGGAAGATGGTGGAATTGGAGAATATATACAAGGAGATAGGAGAAGAATCATCAAATCCAGAGTTTTGCCAAGGGCTTGCAACCACCTTAAGGTGAGGTCTTTTTTTGGCAAATCTTCCTATAGAGTATAGCATAGCCTCAATTTTAAGAAACGGAATGTCTGAACTCTCATATGTGTATCATGTGCTGTTGTAAAATAATTTTTAATTAAAACATCACTAATACATTTTTCAGTTTTGCACCAAATCGTGCTGGAAAGCCTGCAATAACGTGGCAACAGGTCTTTCTTTTCCTTTTCTATTCCAATCAATTTCTGTTTTGATAATTGAGCCCTTAGTAAAATTTTATGTTGCACTTCTATTGTTATAGGTGCAAAATTGGTTTGAGGACAGACGAAAGGAATCACAGCCTAAAATCTCTCCATCGCCTATGGCTCTGAACTTATTTGTTGATCTTTCTGATTCAAATCTTTCAAGTGAAGCACCTGAAAGTTCGCAAAAATCTAAAGGTTGTACTTTTAACTAGCATGTGAGAACTATAATTAAAATGGTTTAGATATATTTTGTTTAATGGCTTTTTCCTGCGATTTAACTTCTAGCACATGTATTTATTATCAATGACCTCAATCTATTGAATCTTGGTGAAAGAGCCTGAAAACCTTGTTAGTAATTGCAGCCTATCATATATCATCCCTGTGTGAGTGGATGGATTGGGTTGTTTGGGTATATTTGCATGTTGTTCAAATGCTAACTGTGGATTCCCATCAGTATATAGAATTTAGGAGCTGATCTTGCCTTTTTATATAGAGAAAAGCTTAGATCATGTTTTGTCTTCTTTACTGTGAATGATTTTCTATTCTCCAGCTCATTATTCCTTGGTGCAAGTGACTTTCCATTTTTTTTAACTCGCTTTAATCTTTTTTTTTTGGATAAGGCTAATTTTTCTACTTCTCAGTGACAACATTTTTTTGAAGTTTTCTTTCAAGATTTTCTTTTGGGCAAACCATTGTTTCTTATTATCTGGTTCCTTGGATCACTATCACTTCTGTACTCAGGCCATCTACAATGGTTATTTAAGGAATGCCTTTTTGTAACATGTTCCAAACATAAATGTAGTCACTCTATATCTATATTGCATTCCTGGATAACTACATTTTGCTTGCACTGTCAAGATTGGAAGCTTCTGTCTGTTTCTAAGTGTAGTTATGACATTTCCATGCAATTCTTTCTGAACAGTCTTATAACTGGCATATGCCAACTTTATTCAGGTAGAAACATCACCGATCTTTCAGAATTGACATTTGAAGCAAGATCTGCAAGAGATAATGCTTGGTGAGAATACATCTGCTAATAGAGTAATGCTAAACTTTTTGCTTGAATACCAGCCTGCATATATTTCAAAACTATATGATATTACGTAAATGTTATTAATTTAACAATTTACTTTGTTTCAAAGGTTTGGATTGACTTGTTTCTTACCATGCACAATATGGAATGCCAGGGGAGGTCATCTTTCCAATCTCTTTAATTTTCCAGTTTCTTGGTATGAAGCATATATTTGTAAAATGCTAAAGGGTTAAACAAAGGGATTCAGGGGCGCAAAAGTAGATGAACAAAATCTAAATCTCCCTCGGGCATTTTTATTTGCTTTTTCCTAATACAAGTAGGTGAAAGAGACATGCGGAAGAAAAATACAATTCCCTTCTTTCTTTGAATAACCTTTAGACATCTATAATTCACTTGTTGTCTCCCTAATTTAAACATTATCATTTTTTTCAATTTCTCTTTCCTTTGAACTTTGATTTGATTCCTGATTGCTATTCTAACAATGCTAAAGCTAGTTTGATATATTTTACCTTTCGACATAAAAAATAGGGAAAAAAGAACATAAATAAACAAAAGGAAATTAATTACATGAATACAAACTTTATTGGGGTTGATATCTCACAAAATTATGGTCAACATGTATTGATTACTGATTTACCATAGCATTTTATAACGTCATCTGTAAGTGGTTGTGGGCTGCAAGTACAATTTTTTTTTCTGTTACAAACTTACAGCTGATCAAAATATTAAATTCACAGCTACTTGTACATTTATACTAACAGGCATTTATAACTAAAATTTCTGTCTACAGGTATGATGTGGCTGCTTTCCTCTCCTACAGAGTTCTTTACTCTGGTGAACTTGTAAGAGTGTTTTGTATAATAGATAAAATTCTTCAGTCATACCAACTTTTCTAGATCCTAGATGTATTTCATGAGATTATGCTCACGAGGATGCTATATGTACTTGATATATCTTTCCTTGCAGAGATATATCAACTTTTCTAGATTATGCATTTTGTGATCAACTTTGTGAAAGTTTTGAATCTTTTTTCTGCAATGCAGGAAGTACGTGTACGATTTGCCGGGTTCCGTAACACTGATGATGAGTGGGTGAATGTGAAGAAGGCAGTGCGTGAACGGTCCATTCCTTTAGAACCTTCAGAATGTCACAGAATGAAAGTTGGAGATCTTGTACTGTGCTTTAGGGTACCTTTCTATTTCTCTCTTGTTTCAAGAGAAAACTTCCAAAAGCTGGGTGACATGGAAATCAAAATTTATAGAGGATCTAAACAGAGATTATATTCTTTGTATGTTGAGTAAATTGGAAAGGAATGATTCAATTGACATTTATAAAATCCACAGACATAAGCATGAGTAACAAGAGATCAGTTATTTTCGCCCATGAATGATGTTTGCTTAATCCTTTCCTTGGGGCTGAGGACTAGGTATATAGATGCGTTTTCCACTTGTTGAAGTATAACAATTTTGGGTCAGATCCACCTATGTTACTTCTGTCCTTGCTTAGTAGTACAATAGCATAGTGTTGCTGGTGGATCCTTGCTTTGTAGTGGATCTCACCTGCAAACACACAAGCAGATAAGGTATTGTACTAGGAATTCCAGAATTGGAAGGAGGCATGCCCATCCTTGATGCTCAGGTTTTTTCGTTTTTCTCCATTAATCTCAACTTTTGCCCTCATGCTTGGTTTGCAGGAACGCCAAGAGCAAGCAATCTACTATGATGCCCATGTCGTGGGAATTCAAAGGCGATCACATGATGCAAAGGGCTGCAGGTGCATCTTTGTGGTTCGCTATGATCATGATCACTTCGAGGTAAATTTACTGCACGCCTGTGTGTTTGTGTGTTTGTGTGCCACTGCTAGCTATGCTTGGCATTAATGACCTTGCCTATCTTGAAGTTATAATTATGCAAGTGTCTTGCCTACTTAACAAAATTGTAAACGTAGCTGAACTATATTTACACGTGCAATCACAGGAAGCCGTTCAGCTAGAGAGATTATGTTGCAGACCAACGCAGTAGAGGTGCTGGTAAAAATTCAAAAAACTATTCTAAGATGAGGAAGCGAAATTGAGACTTCGTCCATTATTAAGTCTTGAACTTGAAAATTTCTTGAACTGAGAACACTGGTCGTTCCCGTATTAATTTTAAGAAGTTAAATCGATTCTTACACAGTATACCCATATGTGATCCTTTTTCAGATTACCTTTTTCTCCAACTCTCTGTCCTTTCTTTTTTTTTTTTTATATCTCTACCATCCTTTGACAACCAAGTGCTTGGTTGCACTCTAAAAACTTGTAAATTTAAACAAAAAAAATTAGATGTTAAAACAAAGAACTAAAATTTTAAATATTTTTATTTTCAAAAATTCAACAACTAAAATTTCAGTGTTTAATTTTTTATTTTACCAGAGCTCTTTTTGGCCAAGAATTTTACCAACAGCTGCCTGAAAGATAATTCCAACCCAAACAAATGTATATTTCATTATTTCTGCTTTATTAGCGTTGCATACCCTTTGGTGCTCATTGAATTGTACTTGCCTCAACTATCATCAAGAGATATCCAGGGGATGGCTATCCTCAGAGATTTGATCAAATGTGTAGGAGAAAGAAATATTCACTAGCATAAGCAAAACAAAAAATCCACATAAAAGAGGATCATGAATTCTACATAATGTCCGACTTAAAAAGAGCAATTATCCCAAGACTGTACAAAAGTTGAAAGAAGCACATCATCCCTTTGAGCTTTGGTCAATCGGACATCGGCGGGAGAAATTTCACACAAATGACAGATAACTAAAAGCTTCTATACTTCGATTACAATTGATAAAAACCTATATACTTGTCAAAAATTTCTCTAAACCTTGATAATGCCACTTCAGAAAACCAGGATAGCTACAGGAAGAGAGGCTGCTCATGAGACTGTTCGTCCATAACAAATCGATGCAATATATAGATTCTTTGCCCACTTCTCCTGCAAGACCAATTTCAAATTTTAGAAACCCAAAATAAGAAACTGGAAACAAAATGTAGGTGATATATAATGTAATGTAGATATCCCACCTTGACATGGGTACTGGGAAAAGCAGAAGTTCGAAGCGTCTCCTGAGTTTCATCTGGAGGTTTCCTTCTTGGCACGCTAAGAACAAAAGCAGCCTGGTCCCAAGTTGCTGCAGTTGCTGTTATTCGATATCCATGATCCCATCTACGATGTATCCCTTCACTTGGATAGAGGAAATCAAGTTCAACAACCTAAAATTACCACCACTGAATAGTTAGTTCTCCATGCCTACTCTACCTTACAATATATTATGATAAAATATCAAAATATTAAATGACCTGGTGTGCAAACCCTGCACCGCGGGACATAACAACTCCCCATCTACTCCCTGAGGTGGCCATTGCAGTAACATGGAAACCCTCCTTCCATTTTTTGTTAATCCATTTGAAAGGGAATGAATCACTAACTTTATAAGACTGCTGCATATACAGAGTACCTGAATATGAATAGAATAAAGTCAGTCAAATAAAACTAAATACATGAGAAATACAAACCAAATGTTTAAAGAACTTAAGACTAACCCTTGGACATTACAACTAATGAGCTTCCATTAGCAGCTCCAGCTACAGCACTGATATAATAATTCTTCTCCCAATGCTCCATTATCCATTCCTTCAAATACAAGCCAAGAAAAAAAAAATTAAGTTACATTCTTACAATGAACATTAGGAAGTTAAGGCACAAGATTAAGAACAGTTGATCAATCTCAGTGTAACCACAATACACAGTTGGTTCCAAGTAGATCAAATGCACAAGCATGTACCTTGTGAAGAAAATGAGGTGATAGTTCATAGACTTGTGCAGTATAACCAGTACCAGCATCCATAATCAGGGCCCATAGATTTTGACACGAAGCTACACTGCTAATAAATAAGCCATCTTCATTTCCTTTATCAATGTGCTGGGCAAGCCTTGCGTCAGACACATTATAGTGATACCTGTAAAAGCACATGAAACAGGCTTCTCAACATTCCAACACTACAATACTACATCATAAAATATCAGGGTTAACCAAAACCAAAAAAATAAAAGAATTTATAACGAGTGACTCCTGACTTACTACATCATAAGAAATCACGGTTAGCCAAAACCAAAAAATAAAACAATTTATAACAAGTGACTACTGACTCATAAAACAGATCTTAACAAAAGAATTTTATAGCGACTCATGACTTGTAAAACAGATCTGCACACAAGAATTTTATAACAAGTCCTGACCCACAAAACAGATCTGACTTTTATAAAATTTGAGACAGGAAGAAAGGATAAATCCAAGACAAAAATTAACTGCCTGATTATATCAGCAAAACAAAGCTGATCACTATACCATAACTAATGACTTGATGCTATGGTTTATACCTTTGCTTCATGGGTCTACGAGCATTGTAAACGCTAATCCACTGTGTTGCTGGCATGCCCATACGAACCTTCTTCTTTGGTTGTTCATCATCTTCTGCCTCCATGGTTATCCGACCCCTCTTATGACCAACCTGATAGATAAGCTTCACAAGACATGAAGCACAGATTAGGTAATTAGAAATTTCAACAGTTTTGATACACCAAAAGCTAACAACCATAATAGATCCTAAAAGGAACAATCTCAAGTACCTTTTGAGCACCTTCCGTGTTAATAGGCCTGATATCTGGATTTGGACCAACAATCCCATCAAATAGAGAAATGCATTTTGCATAATTAGGTTCTTCATCAAACTTTAAGTTCACCACATATTCAACAAACTGTTTAAAAGGTAGCGGACAGAAGCAACAGAGGCCCTCTGGGGATGTTGCCATCTTTTTCTTACAAACAAGAAACCCTTTATTCTCTCCCTGTCAACAACATTATGTTAAAAAAAATTAAAAAAAAAAAAACCTTAATTCCAGACACACATATACATGTACATGCATTGCATTTGTGTGTCGATTTAAACACTCAGCAACAAAGATAAAGATAAATACAAGGCACAAGCTTTCATGGAGTTGAAAGTGGAGACCAACCTGGTATCCCTGCCAAGGTAAACGACCTCGGAGAAGGAAAATGAGGGTGTAGGCAAGAGATTCTAAATCATCTCTCCTACTAGCTGTTCTTCCCAAATGCGCATGTACACTAGCATAACGAACTGTCCCTCTGTCATCAACCAAGAAGTAACAAATATAAACAAATGAATATAACAAGCACACAAAAAATATTTAGAGAATATTTTAATAGAACCAAAAAAAAAATATAATCAAGAACCGCACCTGAAAACATCTGGCCTTTGGTCATACTCAACATGCAGACCAGTTGAAGTATGTCGCCATCTGGTAGCTGATTCCAAATAAATCATTGAATAATGGCTCAGCAATGAAGACAGTTGCACACAGGGTAATGACAAATGAAAAGATGAGCTGAATTGCAAATTACCTAATCCAAGGTCAACAAGAAACAACTTTTTTTCATCAGGAGTTCCTGGAGTTCCAAGTAGAAAATTCTCTGGCTTAACATCTCCATGGACATAACTGCAAAAGTTATGTGTAGTTCCTCAGTTTTTTTTTTTTTTTTTTTGCAAGTTGACAAAAGAATATCAAATGATTTTCTGACTTGTAAAGTGATTAGTATATCAAACAAACATTTTATAGAAATGTCATCCATCCACTAACCAGAGCTAAACCCAATCCATATGAACAGAAAGTACATCCATGAAGGGGGGTATTCATACAGAAACAGCGTGTGCAAGTATAAAGCTTACCCTCTAGAATGCATCTTCTCCAATATTGATATTGCTTCAATTGCAATACAAGCAACCATTTCAATAGACATTCTGTAATTTATAATAATACATCAATATAAACAATCAAACTGAGTAAAATAATAGGATAGAAGCAGAAAGATCAAGAGATTGAACTCACGTGTGAGAGTTATTATTCCAAACATCCCACAAGCTTGACCCCAACATATCCATAACCTACAGCCATTAACATTCTCCTTTAAAAAAAATTATAATACCAGCAAATGGTAAGAAATTTAAAAATAAAGTTCCAACAATGTCAACCAGCAATAAAAGCCCAGGATAGCATACCATGACATAATAATCACCTTGCCGACCCTTGAAGTGTACTCGCGGTATACCATGACTGCCCCCAAGAAAGCTGTGATAAAAAGATAATCAGCTAAAGATAAATACAATAATTATATGTATTAATCAAGAAAAAGTGTGACAAGTGTAATCATAGTCACCTGTAAACTTGCCACTCATATGGTGGTCCATAATTACATCCTTTACTACTTCTATGCTCAAATTTTAAGGCCACCTAAAAATGCCAAGCTTGTAAGTGAAAATACAATGCAGAAAAATTTAAAAAAAAAATTAGATGAACAGACATCAAAAAACCAATGATTCAAGCACAAAATGGTAAGTGCAATACCTCTACAGCTAGAGGACCAGTTCTATCATTTGTATTAACAGGAGAAACACGTCGACCAACATATACTTGACCAAAGCCACCCTTGCCTAACTTTTTTTCTAATTTGTATGTTGGGGAATTCCCAACCTGGATCTGCGGCATCATAATCAAGGAAAGGAGAATTCATCATTAAAATGCCATAAAAAATGCATCAAAGCAGTGTTTGGTAGAAAAAGAAAAAAGGATTAAAACTTAAGAAATTCAGAGGATAATCTACAAAGGAAAATAACTAAGAAATACACTTGCTACCTGTGGCAAATAAAACAAAACAGTTAGCTATATGCAAGTTCACAAAACTAATCCATTGCCTTTTACTTCATTGACCAAAGTTGCTATGCTATGTTTCCTTATCTTGTGGCCATTTAGCTTGAGCATTTAAAAACACTGTACACAGTGTCCTACGACAAGTAAGAAATTAAAATTTATCTTTTCTATCTTAAATTTATCAAATCAGTTAAACCATTTAACCGTGCATGGGACCATTCAATTGATCTAAAGAGAATCCAATTTATGATAAAGTCAATGCCTGTAAACATGGACAGCGTAACTTATTTAGGTCAACAGTTTGCACATTACCTTAACAGTAACAGATTTAACCTTTATATAGAAAATTAGTTTACCAGTATCTAAAAAGCTGCAGAGCAACTGGAGTTAAAATACTAAAAGCAATCAAAAATACTAAAAGCAATCAAGATTGGTTATCCCCATGTGCGTAAACTTGCAATAACAGAAGTGATTAATGCATGCTGCCACTTAAGTGCCAATATCACAAAATTGACAACTTTATAAGCGGCACTACAAGTAAATCATAACTTCACCAAAAGATGTGGTACACAAAGAATACAAGAAGAGATGAAGTCACAACAGATATTAAGTGATCATTTCAAAGAGAGATTGTCTAATCTACTCCTGAAAGGCAATACAATCTAACACCAAAAAGCAGTTCCCTGCCAAACAAATTATTGAAATAAGCCATATCACAAAATTCTGTGAATTGTCAATATCACAAAATTGACAAATCTTGTCAAGTAGCATTACAAGCAAATCATAACTTCACTAAAAGATGTAGTAGACAAAGAATACAAGAAGAGATGAAGTCACAACGGGATATTAAGTGATAATTTTGAAGTGACATTGTCTAAGCAACTCCTGAAAGGCAACACAATCTAACACCAAAAGGCAGTTCCCTGCCAAACAAATTATTGAAATAAGCCATATAGTTTAGAACTATTGCACCTCGTCACATCCAAAAGGGGAACTTGCCAGTAATTTTTGAAGCAATACTGACAAACAACTACCATCTGAAAAGAACACCAATATATGCCAGCAATGGTATAATGCCAGAAACAAGAAAACGGTAAAAATAGCAGAATTTTCATCTAACATCCTATAACCAAGTACTGAGCACAGAAGCGTACAAATAAAAAATGTCAGATCACACTATTGATATAAGATCCAGTATATCAACATGCAAAGCCACAAAAACAGATATTCTATACTTCGTAAAAATACACTTAGAACTCAATGTTTTCCAGAGAACGGAAAACCGATCAAAGTGCAGAAAGTCCAATGCAACAACCAAAGTTACCAAACCCAGAATAAACATGAGTAATTAAAGAGGTGGTAACTCTCTCCAGACCAGTGAAAGTCCCTTCCCATAATACTAAAAAAAAACCCACTTGCAAATTGCAGCTCCAAACTCGAAAACAATAAAGAAACGAGATTTCTCTTTTACTCGAGAGGAAAAGGATGAGGAAATAGCAATGGCTACAGGTACAAACAACCCAATCAACAATTTTTCGCCCAGACATCAACCCAACAACAATCTTTCCGCATACACACATATCAAAAGATGTACTTTAAGATGAAATTAAAGCTAAAACTCAGCAAACCTTCTCAGGAAGGGGAGCAGTGCTCCCCTCATCTTCACCGGCATTGGCTTTATCATGACTATTCCCACCACTATCGTAGTCATCCATAAGCTTCTCTCCTACTTCCTCCTCCTTTTCCACTACACCACCAACGGTGCCAACACCAACAACTCCCACTCCCCCTTCTAAACCTCTATTCTGAACCTGGTTAACCGCCGCTGCTGTAGCAACAGCAACTACGTTTTCGTCAACCGGCTGTAGCTGTTCTTTGTCGTTATTATTGTTATTGTTATTGTTTCTAGGTGCAGCTCCTGTAGCCGCCGCTGCTGCGCGCCTTCTGCGCGTTCTTGTTGCAATGGCTTCCCCTGCCTCCTCGGTCGGATTTGCTTGCTGCTTCGCTGCTGCTGCTGCTGCTCCCCGGCCTGTGCGCGCTCCACTACGCAGCACCGGCGTCATCGTTCATCCTCTGTTGATCCTCATCACAAAAAAAAAATCAAAGGAAAAAAAAAAAAGAAAAACCTTAAAAATCTTAACTTGCGCAAACCAAATCCACACCCAAGAAAATAAATTAGTTTCTTTCTCCACAACTAACCTTGATTATCAATTCGTAAATCTCTAACCCTGAGTAAAAACGATGCCGTGTCTATCGCAGCCACCGTAAACCGATAAAACGATCTAACAAATCAGCTGAAGAAATTGAATGTATGTATAAATTACAATCACAATGTAATAAAGATTGAATCTTTAGCACAAATTGGCGAAGCGAAACACAAGAACTCAGGTTCTGGTTTAGGGATCGCCTCGCAGATAGAAAAAACAGAGGAAGATCGAAGCAAAATCCAGAGAGAGAGGGGGCTTTTCAAGTGCTTTACAGGGCGAAAAGAGGAGAAACGGATACGTTAGTGTGAAATTATTATTATGTTTTTTATAATATGAATGAAAATTTTTAATTGAGATCATTACGTGGCAGATTTTGGAACTTTCATCAGATATATTGAACGGCTTCGATTTAAAGGTTTGTGCAAAAGAGTAATTTAATTTTGTCGGAAATAAGATTAAAAACGGAAAGAAAGTTGAAATGACCAAAATGGGCTTCCATCGGATTGGGGTTTGCTCTGACAAACCTAGTCCGCGTAATTAATGTTCCGAAAATTCAGGTGTGTGTTCGTACATTTTTTTTAGTTGGGATTCTTTGATTAAAACCGTTTGATCTAGACTTTTGATGTGCTTGTGACTAGTGATTAATTATAGCCGTTGGATCAAGGATAAAAATTGATTTTGCCGCATTTTTTAAAAAATAAAGTAGGAACAAAATTCAACTCACAAAATTATGGTATATATAAAAAAATTAATTCGTACATCCCGTTAAAATTCTATTTTATAAAAAAATATCTCTTTTAAATTATTACTTTATATAATAATAAAAAATTAATTAATTTTTTAATTATATTTTTATTATTAATAATTTAATTAATAAAATAAAAATATAATATTTATAAATTAATTAACGATATAAAAATTATTTTAAAATAATTTTATATATTATTTATAATATTTAAATATTTTTTAATAAATGAGTATAATTTATGGGGGATGAATTTAACTAAATGAATAGAGTAATAAATTAATAATAATAACTTTACAATATTAGAGATGGGCTAATAATATCAAAACCAAAAAAATAATTGGTTGATTATACCATAAAATTATTCTGATAAGCATTTAAGTGATTTTTTCTTGGCAACAAAATTAATTTATTATGTGCATCTAATTGATCTAAATAATTGGAATTTGATTTATTAAATTTCGATTCTAACTATTAAATTAAAGCTCTCAATTATCTCATACACCATATAACAACAACAACTAAGTCTTAGTTCCAAATAAGTTGGGATCGGCTGTATAGATCCTCGACAAAATAAGTTCAAAAGACACCAAAAAAAATACTCTAGCCTTAAGCCCCTTCCAAGACACAGATTTTACATCTTCATTCAAGTTTGTCATTAATCAAATCCACATCAAGATCTAAGGCACGTAAGTCTCTTGCTATCACCTCATTCCACATAGTTCTAGGTCTTCCACGACCTCTAACCCCCCAATCAACAAATTCTCACATTTATGAACCATAGCATTTTGAGGTCTTCTTAAAACATGCACATACCATCTAAGTCTTTCTTCCCTCGCCTTATGTCCGACATCCGCTACTTGGATTTTTTGTCGAATATGAACATTCTTAATTTTGTCCAGTCTGGTATGTCCACACATCCATCTTAGCATCCTCATTTCTGCCATACTCATCTTATGCAAATGTTGTTCCGTTGGTGCCTAACAATCACTACCATAGAGCATCGCAGGTCTAACAACCGTCCTATAGAATTTACCTTTCACTTTCAGAGGTATTTTCTTATCACATAGAACCCCAGTCGCACCCATCTATTATAATTTTTTCAGTAAATAATTCTGTACTTTTAAATGTGCAAATGTGGATGAGATTATTGGCTTCAATATTGTATATTAAATATTATTCTCTAAGAAACTGAGGATTTTTCATAAATATATAAAAAATTGTATGATGTATATAAGATTTTAATGCAAGTTATGATATAAAAAATTTATAAGTCCACCTACTGATAAAAAAAAATTATAAACTCCCTGCAAATGATAGGAGATGAAAGCATGCAAATAATGTAATTGAAAGTCCATAAATTTTATAATTATGATTTATTAAATATTTTAAAAAATAAAATAAAGCAAACCAAAAACACAAATTAAAAAAAATCTAAATACACCTAAAAATTTTATGAAATATATAAATCTTAATATTATGCTTGGCCTTTGCAACCGTGGATCTAGAAAATCAAAAAATTCAGTGAGGTAAAAAAAAATCAATTAATATTTAGTGGCAAATGCAAATAATTTTTTTGTGTTATTATTTTTAGTACTATAATATAGAAAGGAGGGAATTAATTATAGTTTTATTATTGAGATGAATATACACCTATCATCATATTATATTTTGGTATACTTTTTAATGCTATTTGTAAATATAAATATAATAGTTTAATAATAAAAATACTCAGAGCTAGATGAATAAAATAAAAAATACAGGGAAATATTTAAAAAAAATCGAAAAGAAAAAATAAAAATTATAAGAGTAGATTAAAGCAAATTACGAAATTGGGAAAAACTTGTAAAAGTTGAATAGTTTAGAGTAAAAATATTTTTTTTAAATAAAGAATCTTCCAATATAAAAAAAAAAAATTGGCCGATACCAACTGCCCGTCTAGCTCAGTTGGTAGAGCGCAAGGCTCTTAACCTTGTGGTCGTGGGTTCGAGCCCCACGGTGGGCGATTGTTGAATATTTTATTTTTGTATTTCAATATTTGTTTGTCTAACCGTGGGTCTAATTTTTTTGTAGCCCTTAATGACCCAAGTATTGTCCGTTTTGGACCAAACTATTTCTCCTAAACGAACCGTTGGCCCAATACCAGTTGCCACAACGATTAAAACCGAACCTCAAAACTAGAGCCAAACGGGCCTAAGAATTTTGTCTCTATTCCCTTAAATTCCAATGATGAGTTGAAATATCAAAACTTTCGACAAAATTTTATGAAATCAAATAATGAAACACATGAATAGTCCATTCATTAATTTTCTTGAGAAAAATTGTTTGGATTATAGTTGAAATTCGTCGTTTCTGAAACAATTCCAAAACTAATAAATGAAGGTTGTAGTGTCAATCTATTGTTAAATATTTTAGTTAAGATTTTAGGCCCTGGAACTTGAAATTTCTTATCTCTGAATTTATACTTCAAAATATAATATAACCCTTATTATTCAATTGATATCAATTTTACTCACACTTTTATTTTAGATTATGTATAGCTATGATCTCTTTAACTACCATTCAATTCTGATGAATCCTCAATTTTAAGATATGATTGCCTTAAATCTTGAGAAATTACTTTTTTTTTAACGCAGATTTGAGAGTGAAAATTGATTATAAATTTATTACCAAGTAAAATATGTATTTATCAGTGTTCAGAAAATACTAGATTTTAAGATAATTTTCTTTTGCATTTCGTTTATAGATTTATGGTAAAGTTACATTTGACTTTCGGTTTTTTCGTTGATGTGAGATAAAAAAAAATACAAAAGAAATTCATCTTAAGTTCTATATACTAATAATAAAATCTTAAATCACGTGGGTACATGATAATTCGATAATTCCAATAAAAATATATCAATTTTATCGTACTTACGATCTCGACTCTGAAATAATAATTTATAAATATATATATATTAATTCTATGTTGAAAATTTTAAGAACAATTAAAAAATAATTGATTGTTACGATTTACTTAGCCGATATATATTTTACAAAATTAAGTGTTTGACTATAACGGGAATATTTAAAAAATAATTTATAGATATATAAGTTGACTAGAAAATCTCTCACTAGATTAAGCAAAGATAAAGATAAAAAATATATGACACTTATAATAAGTTAAATATTTTAAATAAAATGAATCTATATGGTTTAACAACTTTTCTCTGCTGTTTTTCATATACAGAATCAGTTTTATATGGTTTAAGATTGTTAGTTTGATGAGTAAATGATAGTTTTACATTGCATAATAACATGAAATTTTGAAGTGCAATATAGCTTAATTAAAGCATAATATTTTCCAAGTCGTTAAACATCCTTAATCATTGTCTGAAGAAAAGTATTGGTCCGCCTAATTCGGATAAAGTCAACTTGCTCCTCTAATTGCTAATATATATTGATCATAAAGACATTAAACTTATCTTAATCAGATTAATTAGAAATTAGGTGCGTGGAGCCCTCGCTCCTCGTTAAGCATCAAAGATTAATTCTCTCTTTTTTTTAAGGCTAATTTTACAGCAGATTTTCTAATAAATCATGCGAAGAAATATTTAATTCATAATATTTATGGAATTTTTTATAGCGGTTAGTTTTTTTTTTTTTTTGAGATTTCTCACCTTTTTGTACAAAAAAAAAGGTCTAATATATAGTGGATTACATAATGATATCTATAAATAACATTATTGTAAGGTATTACATTTAATTATGTATATAATGAACTTTGTAGAAATTAAGAAAGAAAATAACACAATATAAAGGAAAAAATGAACAAAAAAAAAGAAAACTAATAATTCCTCCATCCCATAATAATATAGATACTTTTTTTGTCTATCTCAAAATATAGTCCCATTAATTTATTTAAATTATAATTATATTATAAATTAACTATTATACTCTTATTTTAATTAATAACATTTGTACTTAATCATTTATATTTTTTAAATTATAATTAATAGCAATTAAGTTTGAATGAAGAGTAAAATAGGTAGATTATAAAAAAAAATTATATATTATATTAAATAACTTGCTTTTTTTTAATAGGTGTGAAATTAAAAATATCTCATTATGGAATAGATAGAATAATTTTTTTTTCTCAAGTCGATCACTTTATCTGTCTTGGATTTAGGTTAGATTCAAAAGCCAATTAAGCTAATGGATATAAAGCCACCTCATAAACCCGACACAAATATTCCTTAATGATTAAAATAAATTAAATCCTACATTTAAGATATAAAAATTATTTTTTTACTCATTGAAGAGAAAATTAATTCTGAATTAATTGTTTAAAAAATATATTTATTATTAAATTATATATCAGGCACAAATTAATTGGTAAAATTTTGTTTTTTTTATTTAGATTTTAGTTCTTCCAGCCAGTTCTTAATTTGAATTATTGAGTAATTAAAAATATTTAAGTTTTATTATTGTATAGAATAAATTGAGAATATTTATGTAATTTGAATAAAAATTAATTAATTTGGATAAGCACAAAATCTGTAAAACGTTGCACAAAATCTAAGCATAATTTAGTATCTTTTTAAAAAATTAATTAATTAATTAATCGAGACTTTTGATTATTTTAGCATTTTTTTTTAAATTCAATAATAAGTTTATTATTATAAAAATTGGAGTTTAGAATATTTTATAATAGTGGTACGACAAACAACTGCAAAGTCAGAAAATTGATAGTGGCTTTTCCGAAAATAAACGAAAAAACAAAGGGGAAAAAAACAGAAATACATAAAAATGGAAAAGAAATCCAATTTTCTTATCCAACTGCAAAAAAAAAAAAAAGGAATATTATCAACTAATTAATGAATATACTTTATCCCATAGAAAATATAATTTTCTCTGTATTATTTGTGTAGAATGAGAATTTTTAACATTACATAAACAATTTATATATCATAATATTTTAGTCTCCTCTTCTTTAAATAGACTATTTTTTTTTATTTCTTGCCTTTTAACTATTCAAGGATTAAAATACTATTTTGTATGAAAAAAATTAATGGTTCAAATATTGTCTAAATTGAAAAAAAGGATTAAAATATACAATATTTTAGTAAAATGATTAAATATAAAAAATTAAAATAACATTATTTGATTTACTCTTAAAAATAAAAAATTTAAAAACAAAATTTATAATAAAATAAAAAGTAAGAAAAACATATGTGTATGTATACGTGTGTGTGTTTTTTTATTTTTTTTTTCAATCAGAATTTATGTGTGTTTGTATGTACGTATATTGCAATTAGGCCAAATAATTTATTGCACCGTCGACCTAAATAAAGTGTTATACAAATGCAACGTAACAGTTGAGGCCGAAGCTTTGGTGCAACACCATAGATAGTTGAGGCTAACACAAGCTCCATAAGGCCTCTATTTTAACTATATATTTATACTATAATTTTTTATAAAACTATCATAAAAAATAAAAAATATATATATTAAAATTTTTAAATATTGTTAAATTTATCAGATTTTATAGTTAGTTTATAAATTTATTAAATTTTTATAATTTATTATAAATTTATTATGAATTTATTATACATAATAATTTTTATAAGTTTTTTATACACTTTTATAAAATGAAAACATTAAAATTTTTTGTAAAACTTGATGAATGGTGTAATTTTTTATTTGTAATATAATAAAGTACTCCCTAAAAATAAAAATAAAAATAAAAAAATTTAAATTTTGGAATGAATTAAATTTCTTTTCCGTTTTATCTATATTCTTTTTTTATAGCAGTTCACACAATTTTTTTTTATCATTTTATTATATTATATATATATCATCCGACCAAAAAGTTTGTCTTACGAGGAAGTTTAAATTTGATGAGATAATTTAAATTTCTTTAGAGAAAATTTAATAAAATTAATTATTATGTGATTTTTGTAAATTATTATATATACTAAAACACTCACCAAAATAAATAGTGGATTTCCCAAAAAACTATTCTTCATTCTTGAATTTTCCGTTTTACTCTCTTTTTTTTTTGCTTTTGTTTTCTTTTTCCTTTTTTCCTTTTTTTCCCTTTTAATGAGTTTTATATTTGTTTTTTTCTATATATTATTAATTAATTTTAATATTAAAAGTATTTATATTTTTTTTAAAAAAATTAGTAAATAGATTTATAATATAAAAAAATCATGTTTATTCATAAATTTCCAATTTTACTCTTTTTGACTTTTCTTTCTTTTTACCTTTTTATTATTTTTTATATGTCGCATTTTTTAAAATAATAAATTTTCACATTTTCACATTTTTATTATCATAAAAATAATTTAAAATGAATATATTATTAAATATGTTTGAATTTAGAGTTTATATTATTTAACTTAATTTTTAATATTTTTATTCACTTTTTAAGTGGAATATTAAAAATAAAAAAATAAAAAATATATTTGAACATCAACAAATAATTTTTTTTACATGCTTAAAGATATTCTTAATATAACAACTTAATTTAAATATTAATATATTTATTTATTTTTCTATCACTTTTTTTATATTTTTGTTATTACTTTTATATTTCTTTTTGTCCATATTAATTATTTCAAGATAAATTTATAATTATTTCCATCCAAAAAATTAACTAATAAATTTTCATTTATTTCTTATATTCAAATTAATGATTTCATTTTTTTTCAAAATTTTATTTTAATTAAAATAATAAAATTAAAAATTAATATTTTGATCAACGAATTCTCAAATCAATTTAAAAAATATTTTAATACATTAAACATATTATATATATATATATTTATAAGATATTATAATAAATATTTTTTAACTAATATAAAAAAAATTATTAAACAGTCACTTTTTAAAGTGACTATAATTAACATTCTTTATCTTTATAATATATAAATATGCAAATTTTTTATATTATATATTTATATTTTATTTTTTATATGATAATTATAATGGGAAGGCATGTATTTACTTGTTTAGCTACTAAAGCCTTCGAATAAAAATTCAAATTCAAGATCTTCATACTCTAAAAATTAACAGCCAGACAATTTATTAAAGTCAGCAAGTAAGATTAAAAAAAAAAAAACTGATTTGAGAGGCAATGGTCACCACTGTCTCCAACAAATGTTACTTAGTGACCTAATTAAAAAGATTAATTAATTTAAAGCATTTTATTAATTATATTACCACACATTGTTATTATTATTATTTAGATGGCCACGAGATTTAAGATTTCCATGTGTCTTAGCTTTAGACAAAGTTTTAGAGAACATCCCACAAATTCATTCTAAAGTGCCCTGAAAAGCATCAAACTTTTCTTTAATATATATAAATATAACTAATTATCAAATACATATGTATACTACTGTTAAACAAAATGAAATTAATTAGAATTCGAACAGAATACATACCTCTTGGTAATTTTATAATAAGTTTAATTTAATTTTTTGCTAAGTCAAATATAAATTACCAATAAACTATATTTTAATAATCTTATTGACTTTATAATAATATACATTGATAGTTGAAATTTTTAGAGAGTTTTTTTCTTTTTCTTCATCAGTGATTGACTTTTTTTTTCTTTATATATTTATAAATGCCAAGAATTATTTTTTAAGAGTTATAATTTTTTAATGATTGCAACTATTTCAAGAGGTTTAGATTAATCTGTCATCAGCGATCCAATTTATTAAATAATTCAACCATAACTAATTAATCAAAGATTGAATCAATATTGCATAATTTTTTCAGCTTTTTATATAATTCAAGTATTGTATTTTTTTTATTCAAAAAAAAAAGTATTGTATTTAATTGCATCCAATAATTTTTCAGAAAGACACGAATTAAAGAAGAGTAAACTTGCCTTGATATACATAAATTCCGAGGACAAGTGGCAATCAAATATTTATAACACTTAGTCAAATTATAAACTTTATATGTAAAGCTTTTTAATTGTATTATATATATATATATATCCATCTTACTTTATTTGCCTTTCCTCTGGGGAATTACTTCAACCCATAGCTGACCTATTGGGTGATCTTAACCTTTAAAAATTTACACGTGTAGAATGGTAGCCTCTTGATGGAACTAATTAATTCTCTTTGGTCATATTAATTTTTAATAAATATGGCTAATTAATCAAATCATTACAACAAGTTATTAATTACCTGCAATTAAGTAATTCCACGTGTCTCACATCAAATGGTAATTGCTTGATTCAACAAATAATTATAGGATATACAAAAGGATAATAGAAAACATGTACTTGTCATATTATAAATAATTATATTAATAGTGTCTGAATTGATTTATGTTTTCTGTTTTAGTATTTTTAATTTTTTCCTGTTTAATATTTCAATTTTAATGAATATAGTGTTCGAAAAAAAATTAATGAATACTTATAAATAAATAATTTTAATTATTATTTTTTTATTTTAGCCTCGGTCAAAATAATTTATTTGACAGTATTTATTAAAATTGAAATGCTGACAAAAAAAATTAAGAAATTTATTAAAATAAAAAAGTATTAAAAAAATTCAGACATCAATATCCTAATTATTTTTTTCTATTATATATTTATTTATTTTTGAGGGGATTATTATATATGTATTTAAGAAAGAAAAGGAGTGTAATTGGGCAAGAGAGAAAGAGAAGAGTTCAATTATTGAACTGCTCTTTGCTTTTCCTCAGATCATTTTCATTACAGACTTGCTTTTCTGTTTAATTAATATCCAATTCTTATTAATTAACAAAGTTAATATTATTTTAATTTATTCGAATCCATGTACTTATGCATATAGATTACATGCAAATAAATCCACCCATGTAGTCCCATTTTTAAAATATTCTATAATTATATATGTTTCTCAACTTAAAAACTATTAATAAACTTAATTCTAATTTATGAAAATAATTACTTAATTATTATTCCTTTTTGCTGAACTATCAATGTTTCGCTAATACTATACTATAATTCAAAATTTTAAAATATTAAATTTATATATTTTTTTATTAATATATCTATCGTTAAACTTATTTTTTTAATATAAAATTTTTCACACTTAAAATTTCAATATAAATTTAAATGGGATAATCATAAAAAATAATATCGATAATTACACAAATGCATATGATGATTAATTTTAGCTTATGTTACACACACACACATATATATATATTTCATATACTCATGGTTGTGCTTTTTATTAATTAATCAATGTGTAGTGTTTGAAAACGGAAAGGGATGATTTGAATCAATATTATAAAATTAGACATTAATTTTGTTTTTTTTTTAATGGAGGAGAATAGAGAGATTATAGAAAGCTTGGTATGAAAGAAATTGAACCTTTCTCGAAACCTCCTTTTGCGATATTTCCCACACATGTTTCAACCAAAGCTTCCATCTCCAAGCGCTTATGGTTTCAGAGCAAATAATATCTACCAAAGCACTTTGTTTTCCTCTTAGTACAAAACGATATACCATTGGACATCTCTACTTTTATTTTTTAAACTCTTGTGAAGATTCAACCAATATAAGGCCACCTAATACTTAATTAAATTAAAGCTTGGAAAATGACGTGATGATATTTTATGAAATTATACAAGAAAACAATTATTTAATAATAAGAGTATGTGTTTTTATAGTACGTACTTCTACTTCAATAATGATTTGCGGTTTACAGGTTTATCCATGATTGTGTTTGCTCTCTTTTTTCACTTTATTTGTTCAAACAACAGTACTAGAATTCCTATTATTAAAAACAACGAATTAATATATGTACTTTCTTTTAATTTTCTGAATTAATTTTTTGGAACATAAATATTTATTATGTATATATATATACACACATTTATTTGTAAAAGCTTTATTAATTCAAATGTAAAAAATTTTATGGCCCTTATTATATATTTTGTTGTGAACTAAGGTTGTGGCTAAAAGTTAATCATTGTTACAATAAATAAAAATTGTAAAATTATTTTGTGAGTTTATTTATCATGACTAATTAAATTTTAATTAGTAATTAATCATGTATTATATATAGCTATTATCAATAGTGTGCAGCGTTAATTAATTAATTATTATTGGTACGTTGAAATAAATTGGGGGGAAAAATCAGAAAATGGTTGGTACATGTACAGGCATATGCCATATTTCACAAAAATTGATAATGAAAATTATTATTATAAAAATTTTATATTAATAGTTAAAACATTCAATATACTATTAAGATTAAGGTCCTATTTAATTTAGCGGTTTCATGCAGCTGATAGCTGGTAGCTGTTGCGGATAGCTGTTAGCTGATGAATAATGAGCGTTTGGTAAAAATATAATAAGCTGTTGTTGTTATTGTGTAAAATGACCAATAAAGGTATTAATATTAAAGGTTACAGATATTAATATTATCTAATAATTCAGGGTTAATATTGTCAAATAAAAAAACTATCAACAGCTGTTTAGAAAAAACTAGGAGGATGAGCTTTTTCAAACAGCTGCTGTTTGAGCCTTCAAACAGCTGCTGTTTGAGCTTTCAAACAGCTAACAGCTGCTGATAAAAAAGTTAACCAAACACCTATTCTTTAGCTGATTGACTTGAAACAGCTATCAGCTGCCTCAATCAGCTAAACCAAATACCCCTAATTAAGATTTGATTTTGTTTTCTATTAATTATTTAGCCTAAGGTATGAAAATTAATTATGAATTGCGTTTTCCTTTATATATATAAAAATTTCAAATTTTCAAGAGTTTTTTTTAATAATTAATGGCCACATAAAACGGTTTGAAATTGTGTTTGGATGTGTCAATTCTCCAATAAATTGGCAACCAATAATTAATTGCATCACATGCCAATATCTAAGACGACTTCAGCTTCCTTAATGGCATAGAGTTCCAAATTTTGATTTTTTTTTTAAATTAAAAAGTTGAAGAGCAGTCCAATCGCTTGGCTGACATTGTTGAATATTTGAACAAAATGGGACCTTACGGTACAACATTGAACAGCCAAGTTGGCAGAAGAAATATCTTATTATTGTATCCACCGCCTATACAAAAGAATTGGATAAATCAATTTTAAATCAACCATATGGTAAAAAAAAATATTTTCCAAAAAGCTTAAAGATTCAAACGTATATAAAAAAATAGATTCCATAATTTCCATGCATTCTTAATTAGTAAATTTTTGTAAAGCTTTTGCTGCTTTAGACTCGTTTATTAATAATTAAGTTCATTTGACTAGTCAAAAAAAATGACAAGAATTATCAAACAAAACAGTAAAATTAATTAATTAAAATTTTGGTGAAATTTAAATTATAATATCGTACCAAACCATAATAAAAATTGATAGTGATCTTCCTTTAATAAAAAAAATCTCAGAAAATCAACATGTTAAAGTGATTAAAATTAAGAATTGAGAAAATCTTAAATAGATTTAATGTTATGAAAGGAGTTCTCTTAGATAGATTTAGTTTATAAATAGAAAGGAACATAAATTAATCATATTAGAACTAATGAGGCATGCTATTAAGTGATAGTAAATTGTAATATTTTAATTATACCGTAAAGACTAAATATAGAAATTTAAACACTATAAATTAGTATTTTAATACAGTGATAAAATAAAAATATTTTAAAAATGAATACAATTATAAGCATTTAATTTCATCAATATTAAATTTTTTTTCTAATCGGTACTAAAAAAATAAAAATTTATTAAATATCATATATATTACACTTGACTGCTTCACTTAACACAATTAATTTATAATTAACATATATATGCTTCAGACCCTACCTAAAAGTTTTCTATCTAGAGGGTGGCAATAATTGAGTTGTAATTTTCGGGCTGTCTTTCTATAAATGGACCCACAATTAAAATTAAATTAATATCGTATTTAATTAATTATAAAAACCAGCCATTTATATTTGCATTGTATAAATAATTTGAAGATGTAAATTCCTAAATTAAATGATGATGACTTTGGGCAACATGGGCCCTACGTAAAATATCTATAGGTGACAGGAACATGAAAAAAAAAAAGTAATTATTATTAGATCATGTCTTGGGTTAAGTTTTTCATCTCTTGATTTGTTTTAATCTCAGGAAGTATTTGAGTATAATTATAAATTATTCATATTAATATATAAAGAAGTTAAAGAAAATAAAGTTTTAGAGAGTTTGACTACTATGCAGCAAACTATTACAGTATGGTATATATATATTAAATATAAGCTATTGTGAGATTATGATCTAATTTTTCGAGTAATTAACTATTAATTTTAATTTTAAAATAATAATTAAATAATTTGTCTATTTTAATCATCACTCTATTTTTTTTATTGATATATAAATTGTTCATTGCTCTATTTCATAGGTTTTACATTAACATAATCACAAAAATAAACTATCAGAAAATCGCCAGTAAATAAATAAAAAAAATCAAGAAAGAAAGAAAAGAAAAAACTTAATTTATTTCCAAAATAAATAATTTAAATGGCATTTATTCGTGAGGCTACGTGCATGCGTTGCTTTATTATAAATACTTCGTACAATGCTTATGAGTTTTAATTAAAGAGAATATTAATTTCATTATCATCAAATCAATCCTATGAAATTTAATGCAATCAAAAATCAAAATTTTATCACTTATAAATAAACTTTATACTTCATATTCATATAAAACTGAGGTCACAAAAATTGTCAATCTAAATATATACATATATATAATCCATTAATTTTGGAGGATTAATATTCATATATAGGGCTAAAATTCTATTACATAATATGTTAACATTCATAATTAGTCCAACATGACATGATATTGAATTATTGATCAATCTCAATACTTTGACTAAATATTGCAAATAAAGTATAGGTGATTAATACATAATTATTAATTAATCACGGTAATTAATACTATAACTTACTGTTGGCGACCTTAATAATGCAAATAGAGAGGTTGCTTTCAAATATCAGGATACAAATTATAAAATAATATATTATATAATAAGTTCCTTTCAGTGAGAAAACAACATAAATAACTAAAAAAACAGTAGTATTATATAAATGTTTGATAAAATTCCACGTGAGGCATGTATAAAGAAAGCAACGGTGAGTTGAAAAGGTGACATCTGTCTCCCAATTTTTGCCTTAATTTCACATTTTCAATTTCAACCTAACATTTTACCTAAACTTTTGGCTTTATGAATCTTTTTCAATTTTAATTAATTAAAATCTCCATACCCACTTTTAATTTCATATCACTTACCATTAAAAAGTTAAAAAATCTTCAGACTTTGCCCATCTTTCTTAGCAAACACAAAGATCCGTGCCCGCAAGAAATGACAAATTAATCCACCACATTTTCATTATTATTATTTTATAATTATTCTTCCAATCATTTTTATTGCTACTCTCTCAAAATTCGGAAATGTTATTGTCGAGTCGTTTTCGTTTTTTTCAATAATAATAATAATTTCTTTAATTATTTATAATTATTGGTTTATTAATCAACCTTTCGCTTTCGACATTAATTGCATAAATTTTTTCATGCTGAAAAAATGGCGAATTCTGCTGTTTGAATTCATGTTCTTTCCGTGTGCTGAAATTGAGCATTAAAATCGTTTTTTGCTATTATTATAGCTTAAACTCTAATTAAGCTAAGCTAATTCTTTAACTAAATGTATTTACTAACTAATAATTAAGTAGGCAAGACATTCTTCAGTTAAGAGTTATAAACCAGTTTATAGTTACTGGACAAGACGGTTAATAGTTTGATCGATCTCCACCATAATACCTAATTCATAATTAATTAATTAATTAATTAAACTAATTTCTACAAAATGGTTAATTTCTCGAGTAAAACATAAAAAGAATCTGCTGGATCAAATCCTTTTATTATTCAGGATATATTATTTTATTTTTATATATTAATTTTAAAAAATTCACATATTTTTATACATTTTCAAATGATGAGATGGGATACTAGGATTTTTTTTCCTTAATCATAAATTTTGAGTTCGAAGCCTGAATACTGAGCATCTTTAAATGTAAAAGGAAATGTTTTATCCCTTTAATGGGGTTCTTAAATTTAGATTAATTAACCTATAATATCTAAATTGTAAAATATTGAATGATTAAGGAAAAAAAGTTTACTATTTAGGCAATGAACACTAATTTAGATTCCAGTGATCACTACTTGACAACACTTGAAAGTAACCAAGAATTAATTCAATGGTTGCATTACAAAGAATTAGCCATTTCAACTAGCATTTGGCCAAAAATGATGAAATTGTGAATTTCTTTTAAGAATTTGAAACAAAATATATAGTGGTTTTTGAGCTTTATAATTAAGATTAGTGGCTTGAAGCGAGCATAACATAAGGTTGAGGTATGACTATATGGTATACAAGTTCAATCTCCAAAGTCACTAACTGAGGACCTAACACAAGGGAAGTTTCTTATAAAAATTCAAAGTAGGAAAACCAATAAAGAGAAAAAGGGCAAAAAAAAAAAGTTGAAAGAGTTGAATTTATTTAGTAGAAAGGGGCCAGCTAATAGTATGGTTACTTTAACTTAGTGGAATCATATTTCATATCACGACAAGTTAGTGGAGTTGATATATAGCAATGGCAGTAAAAAGCTGCTTAATACCCTTTAAAAGAAAATAATAATAATAATAACACTCCATTATTAAAAAAAAATAAACAAAAAGAAAAGGTGAAAAAATTAAATATTTCTTAATAATTTCATCCAGGTATACAACCAAAATTGTTAAGCTATGTATCTTTCACAAATCACATTTTTAGAATACAAGAATTTTAATTTTATATATTAGGATTAGAAAAAATTACGAGATTTTAAATTTGAATCAAAATTTAATTAAAAAAAATATGATAGAAGTTTTGTTTAAAAACTAAAATATATATCTTAAGAAACTTGTATTGTGAATTTATTTTTAATTTAAGATATTGACAAGAACAAGATTTGCAAAAAAAATGGATCTGTAGCAACAGCATATTAATATTTTATATATACTTTATAAGAACTCTGCAAGTTTTAATTCCCTGAAATATACACCTCAATTTTCATTGCTTAATTATAATTAATACAAGCTTAATTTGTCTAGAAAATAAAATCTTTAAACCAAGACTTCATCATACAAACTTTCTTTCATTATGTCATTAACAACAACAATGATATATATTTAATTATACCCAAGAAAATTAATTAACCCTTAATTAACAAGACCATGCCAATTAATTTATATAACTAGCTCATTTCCTTTGCTGCCTTAGTTCTTTATAGAATTTCTCTATGAACTCTTCAGCTTTCTTGTCTACAAAACCATTATCATCATCATCAACATCTCTTAAAGGAAAGGGGGAGTCTGTTACTCTCAGCTGCCTAACCATCGGACTCCGACCAAATCCCGGCAATATAGGAGATGCGACGTCCACCGTAGCCGCCTCATTGTTATTTTTGTTTAACATCTCCAAAGCCAGCTTCACAGCATTCATAGTAGTGGCGTCATCATCAAGAGTTGGTGGCGCGTGGAATGCACATGAAAAGAAATTACTGTGGTGCCCGCTGTTGTGGTGGTGGTGGTGGCGGCGTTTGCCGGGGTGGAAAGGAAGTGAATATATAGGAGTGTTGCTGCAGCTAAACTCGTACTCTTTTGGAGGGGCAGTGAATAAGAAAATGTCACGGTGGTTGTCGTGGTGGTTGTGATGGTGGTGGTGGTGGTGGAAGACGAGATTGCCAATTGCTTTAGCTTTGGTTGCAATTTTGTTGCCACGTTTGAGCATCAAATTGAGATCAAGTAAAAGCTTTCGCTTTGATAAACCTTTTCTCAGCATGAAGAAAATAACACGTAGCGTTTCCCATATTCTTTTGCTCATTACAGGTAGGTTTTGTTCCATTTTTTTTTATGATTTTGTATTTAGAAAGAGGGAGAATTTCCTTGGTATTTTAAACAGAAAGAAAAGAGATTTGTTTGGGACGAGAGAAAGTGAGGAGAAGTGGAGGAATATATATAGGGCAGGGTGTGGCGGTGTGAGGTGGGAAGACAAAGGAAAAAAGATTGTACAATATGTGTACTAAAACAACCTATGGGTGCATGGATAATTAGGGTCATTTTGTGATTGGATTTTTCTTCAACTTTATTTAGCTTTTTTTTTAATTAAAAAATTAAATAATTGATACGATAAAAAATGTCATTTCTTCCTCTAATAGAAACACTTTTTATTTTTTATTAATTAAAAAATTAATTATTTTTATTATAATATAAATTAAGACAATTTTATTTCTTCATGAAATTTGTTTATTAAATATTTTAATAAATAATATTAAATATAAATATCATAAAAATTTATTAAATTATCTGAGTTATTAAATGATAAATAAATTATAATTTAAGATAAATGAAAAAAATATTATATGTAAGTATTTCTTATTAAATTAAAAATAACTTTTTCTGTCAATTTTTTTTTATTAATTTAAAAGACAAATTTAATTTTTTTTTATTTCTCAATAGATGAGAGAATAAATCAGAAATGTATAATTTAGTAATTGTATAATAATTGAATTGGTACAATCAATTATTGATGGAGTAATGATCTAGTGTTCTTTTAGTTCCGTGAGCTTGAGAAACACTCGCACGCACTCGCACCTCTTTACATTGTTTTTTTTTAACATTTGGATATGATTTTACAATTATACTATATTCAATTAATTTCTTTATTTTGGTCAAAATTACATATATTCATAAATGGAAAACATTACTCCATTTATATAACATGCCGTGTGTTTCAAAAAGCACACTTTTGAAATGATAAATATCTTGAAACGAAGGAAGTCATCAATCTTTGATTAATAAGATAAAAAATATATATTTATCAATAATTGAGCTAATTTTTAAATTTATATTTTAACTTTTATTATTACTACTTAATTTTTGTAGTTCTATTTTTTCATGTTTATATATAATATATGGTACAATTTAATTAATATATATATTTGTAATTTAAAATTTTATTAAATAATTATGTAAATTGAATTATTGTTTGAAATAAAAAAAAAGAAGTGAAAACCATGTTAACATGAATTTTCAAATGATGATTTCACATAATAAATAAGATGTACCTATTGTCACAGTTGATTAATTATTATATTTTTTTCAAGACATATTAGATACAAACTTTTTTTATATGTAGAATTAATTATTTTATAATTTAAATGTGAAAAAAAAAACATATTTATAGATGTAAACTATTCAAAAAGAGATCAAACTCATTACAATCTCAACCTAAATTATCCAAAAAATATGTAAAAAAATCTCAGAACCTCACAATACAAACATGAAACTCACAATCAGCACATTAACAAACAATTTAATTGACACTAATACATCAACAACTATCCCAAATTATAAACAGCAGGCAATACTTCCAAAGCTATATTATGATCAACTGTAGACTAAGTAATCCGTTGTAGACAAGACACACAGTTAAATTGTCCACCAAGTTGAGAAGTCATCGTAGCAAAGGGAGCTTTTTATTGCAGTAAGGAACACAAGCTAGGCACTTAATTTTAAATTAAGTAAAATATAAATTTAAAAGTCATGTCTTCAACTTAGAAAATTTACACTTAAATTTACAACTTAGAAAAGTCATGTACCCTTATAAATTGGTAAATTTTGACTTTAAATTTATACAAAAATAATTAATAAATTATATTTAATTATTATTCACTTATTAAAAATTTCAAAGTAAGTAAATAACATGTAAATCCAATTTAGAAATTTATTAGTAAGTGTATTTTTTATTTTAATTAATATTTTATTAATTTAATAATTTCATAAAAAGATGTAAAATAATATTGATTAAGTCACTAACTAAAAATTATATGTCATCATTTATTATATTTCTTTATATTTATATTTTCTTTATTTTCTTAAATTATGAATTTATTTTAATTATTTATATAAAATTAAATATTCAGTAATAAATTAATATAATATAATATAATTTTATATTATTATAATAAATTAATTATTATTTTAGCGATTTAATTTAATATGGTACAATATAATTTGTAACTTTAAGGGTGAATATTATCTAATATTTAGAATTCTTTCATATTATAAAAATTAATATAGTTCAGTTAAGAGCAAGAAAAAAAATTAATGATTTCTCAGTTCTTGATATTTTAATCTACATAGTCTAATCAATTTAAAAATCTATATAATTCGGCTGTAGAGAGCAATGAGTCTGTTATGGCCTGTCACTTTTGATGGGATCTGATGGAGGGTGAATTGGGGATGCTTTTTGGGTCTCAATTTCTTTATAGGACTGGAATTATAGGACTTGCGACCTTGAGACAAACTTGAGACGTCCCTCTAAGGAGGACTCTCCCAAGTTTTGGTCCTCCAAATGACAGGCTGCCTTTATTATAAAAAATAAAATTTATTTTTTTTGGTTTTTGAAAGCCTTTTTTATTTATAAAAAATAGTTTAATAAAATAAAATAAAATAAAATACAATATTTTTATTTTTTATTATAAAAAATTATTTTTTTAATTTATTAAGAATTAGTTTTAAATTAAAATAATTAAATTTTTTTTATTTTTACATAATTAAAAATTAATTTAATTAAAATTGATAAATTAATTAAACAAATTATTCATATAACTAAATAATTTTATTATTCAATCATAAAATAACTTAATATTCACATAACTAAATAATTTTATTATTTCATAATAAATAAATTAATTTAAAATTAATTTATTAAAAATAAAAATAAACCACTAAAGTGAAACTTGGTCATCATTTTAGTTGATTTTTACTTTATGCCTATATCACATATCAATGAGATCTAATAGGGAAGGACCTAATGGAGAGCCTATTAACTTAGAAAGACACATAATTTTGGATAATATGGGCTGGCCTAATTCGTTACATCATTAATTAAATTAAGAAAAAATGGTACTCTTAACTAAAATTTTTTAAAAGTTTTATTTTTTTATCAGAGATATTTTAGTTATTTTATTATAAATTCATGCTAAACTTATTATAAATTATATAAAATTTATAAACTAATGATAAATTCATTATAAACTCATTATAAACTAATAAAAATATCATATTTTGATAAATATTTTATAAAGTATAATATTTTAATAAATAATTTATAAATATGATAAATTTAAAATTTTATTTTAATTTTTCTTATATTTTTATCAAAAGCCTTTAAATTAATTTAATTTTTGGTAAGTTATTTTAATAATTTAACTTTATCGATCCCTTTTTATTATGTTTGTTCAAAATTCCCTCTGATTATAAAGGAAAATTACACCCCCTTACTATTTTTTTCTCAAAATTTTTCTTTTTTACTAGTAATTTTTTTTATATTTACAAAAGTAACTTCCTTTTTATTTTTTTACCTGATTGTTATAGTTTCTTTTAAAATTACCTGCTTACTCTTAGTTTCTTAATTTCTTTCATTCTCATCACTTTCAGAAATATTTATGAAAGCAATCAATGGAACGGACTTGAGAACATAAAGCAATTTTTGGTTATGCTGCAGGCTATTGGAATAGAGGGAGATGTTCGCAAAAGAGATGTTGCAGCTAAAGTTTTGGAATCCATTATTAAACATATTGGGAGGCTCGACATTCTTGTGAATGCTGCTGCTGGAAATTTTCTAGTTGCACCTGAGGATTTATCCCCTTATAATGGCTTTCGCACAGGTAGTTTCTTCATAAATATGAAATCCTGCTCATTAATTAAAGGATTACTTGGTAATTTGCTTGATTATCTCTTTGTACAGTTGGATAATATTTTCATAATTTTTCGTGGACCTGTAATTTCAGTACATGTATTAGACTACATTAGTATACATAATATATATATGTTAAGTGAGTATTAGCTGTAAAGTAACTTTTACTTTTCTCTTACATACACAATAGTCAATATGGTATCAGAGAAAGAGAGAGAAAATATCGGATAAATAGAAAATCGCGAAAGTTCTTTTTCTCTGTAATTTCTGTAATTTTCGATCTGTGATTCTTGATTGTTCATCAATTTTGTTCAATCTTTCATTCTTTTACGCTGTAATCTCGAAGATCGATCTGTGATTCTCGATATGAATTTTTTTTTTTGTTCTTAATTTCATCTATTTCATCATATCTGAGATTTTCTTTCGAAGATTATTTCTTCGTTTCTTCTAAATTTCTATGGCTGCTTCTCGATCTGATGATGTTGCAAGTCCTTATTACTTGCATCCAAATGAGAATCCATCGTTGATTCTTGTTTCTCCTCTTCTTACTGGTAAAAATTACCATTCTTAGTCGCGATCTATGAAAATGGCTCTCTTGTCGAAGAAACAAGATGAGGTTTGTTGATGGTACTATTGTTCAACCTGCTAGAACTGATCCTATCTATGGATCTTGGGAGCGCTGCAATCATATGGTCCTCTCTTGGCTTATGAAATCTGTGAGTCCAACGATTGCGCAAAGTATTTTTTGGTTTGATTCTGCTGTAGCTGTTTGGAATGACCTCAAAGAACGTTTTGCTCAAGGTGATTCTGTTAGGATTTCTGACCTGCAAGAAGAGATCTATGGTCTTCGGTAGGGTGAGATGTCTGTAACTGAGTTTTTTACGAAATTAAAAATTCTTTGGGATGAATATGTTAATTTGAGGCCAATTGTGAGTTGTGTTTGTAATCCTATTTGTTCTTGTAATGTTGTTGACAAGATTAGGGATTATCAATCTGCTGATTATGTTCTGCGTTTTTTGAGAGGATTGAATGACAGTTATAATACAGTTAGATCTCAGATTCTTTTAATGGAGCCATTGCCTTCGCTTAATAAGGTTTTTGCCTTAGTTGCTCAACATGAACGTCAATTTGTGAGTCTTGAGAATTCTTTTCCTGGTGATCTGAGTTCTGTTGTTCAATCTTTGCCTATTGTGAATGCTGCTAATGCTAGGAATTCTAAGTCTGGTGGTTATAGGCAGAATATGAATGTTTTTAAACGGCCTGTTTGTACACATTGTAATCTTCCTGGACATAATGTTCAACAGTGTTATAAGATCATAGGTTATCCACCTGGTTTAAAGTCAAGGACTAAGCAGAGGTCTTATGTTTCGAAGGCTAATCAAGTTTCTTCTTATGAAGATGATGTTGATGAATTTTTTGATCCTACACCTGATCAAGATTGTGTTGCACGATCCGTTACTGTTAATAATAGCAGTCTTAATCTCACTCAAGAACAATATGATCAGCTTATTACTATGTTGAAGCCAACTCAAAGTTCTCTTCCTGTTACTCATAGTTCTACTATTGCTAGTGCATGAGTTTTCCAGCCTATTTCAGCTCATATTGCTTCAAGTTCTGTTTCTGCACCTAGTTCTGTTTCTGCTTCTCGTGGACTTGTTGCTGCTCATACTGGAGTTCATAATGCAGACATGACAAAATCAGTGGTGGCAGGTATATGTCTATCTGTTCCTAATACATGTGAACTTACTTTTAATTCTTGGATAATTGATACAGGTGCTACAGACCATATTACTTGTGATTTGAATAAATTGATTGATGCTAGGAAGGTTGATAATTACTATGTGAGATTGCCTAATAATGAAAACATTGCTGTCACTCATATAGGGTCTGTGAAACTTAGTGAAAATTTTATTTTATCTACTGTTTTATATGTGCCTCAGTTTAAGTTTAGCCTTATATCTGTGAGTCAACTTACTGGTGACTCACCATATAAGCTAACCTTTGAACGTTTTACTTGCTTAATTCAGGAAAATCAGTCTTTAAAGATGATTGGGTTAGCTGAACAGAGACATGGACTGTATCAGTTAATAACATATCAAAATTCTGTTTGTTTCAATACTGTTAAAAATGTAAATACAAATGATTTTGACCTATGGCACTTTAGAATGGGTCATGCTTCAAATTCTAGAATAAGGCAGTTAGAGCATAATGATATTTCTGTTAGTGATAACATAGTTTGTGAAACTTGCCATTATGCTAAACAAAAGAGATTGTCATTTCCTTTAAGTGAATCTGTTACAAATTCTAAGTTTGAGATGTTGCATATAGATATATGGGGTTCTATTAATCCTAATTTGCATGGTCATTCTTATTTTTTAACCATTGTTGATGATTTTACAAGATTTACTTGGGTTTATTTAATGAAAAGTAAATCAGAAACTAGAAAATGCATGCAGAATTTTTATAATTATGTTCTTACTCAATTCAATACTAAAATTAAAGTTGTTAGAACTGATAATGGAGTAGAGTTTGCTTTTAATGATTTTTATAATGCTTATGGAATAATACATCAAACTTCTTGTGTTGAGACACCTCAGCAGAATAGTGTAGTCGAACGTAAGCATCAACATATCTTAAATGTAGCTAGGGCTTTGAAATTTCAAAGTAAGCTGTCTTTTCAATTTTGGGGAGAATGTATTTTACATGCTGTCTATATTATAAATAGGCTGGCTACACCTATTTTAAGTAATAAAACACCTTTTGAAATATTATATGATGTTAAGCCTAACCTTAAAAACTTAAAAGTCTTTGGATGTCTAGCATTTGCTTCTACTTTGTCTCAAAACAGGAAAAAATTTGATTCAAGAGCACAAAAGTGTGTTTTTGTGGGCTACAAATCAGGTACAAAAGGTTTCTTACTCTTTAATTTGAATACTCATTGTTTTTTGGTTTCAAGAAATGTGATTTTTTATGAAAATGTGTTTCCTTTTGCGGATAATAATTCTGATTATGAGGATTTGGTTCTTCCTTTACCATATAATGAACATATTGATATATCTAATACTGAAACTACTGATGTTAATGTTAATCATAATGTTGCAGAAAATGAAATTTTAGTAGGAGAAATTCCTGTCATCTCTGCTCCTAGAAGATCTACTAGAATTAGGCATCCATCAACTAGACTAAGAGATTATAATTGTCATATTAATTTTGCACATATAACATCAACAGATACACACATTACTACTCCTTTTTCTGCACACACAGTAGCTGTAGGTAAACAAATTACTAGTCCTCATGTCTTAGGAAATGTGTACACTTTGAACAACTTACAAAAGAATTATTATGCTTATATTTCTGCTATTAATGCTATAACAGAACCAAAAACATATAGGCAAGCTGTTAAAACCAAAGAATGGAAAGAAGCCATGAATGCTGAAATACAAGCTCTAGAACTCACAAACACTTGGCAAATTGTTACCTTACCAGAAAATAAACATACAATAGGGTGTAAATGGGTATATAAGATTAAACATCATAGTGATGGAACTATAGAGAGATTTAAAGCTAGGTTAGTGGCCAAGGGTTATACACAGCAGGAGGGAATCGATTATTTTGATACCTTTTCACCAGTAGCTAAAATGACTACCATAAGGACCTTGCTTGCTGTTGCATCATCTAATAATTGGTTTTTATAGCAGTTAGACATTAATAATGCATTTTTACATGGTGATTTACATGAGGAAATATATATGGATCTACCCTTAGGTTACACATTGCCTGAGCACTTACAACACATCACCAATCCTGTTTGTAGACTAACAAAATCTTTATATGGTTTGAAACAAGCTAGCAGACAGTGGCATGCTAAACTATCTTCTGCATTAATCAGTTTAGAATTTAAGCAAGCACATTCAGACTCTTCATTGTTTATTAAGAAAAATTCAAAATCGTTTATTGCTTTGCTTGTTTATGTAGATGATGTAATTTTGGCCAGTAATGATGCTGTTGAAATTGGGAATGTTAAAGATTTTTTACATGATAAGTTTAAGATTAAGAATTTAGGACATTTGAAATATTTTTTAGGCTTTGAAATTGCTAGAACTAAGGATGGGATAAATTTATGTTAAAGGAAATACACTTTAGATTTATTAAAAGAGTATGATTTTCTTGATTGTAAACCTGCATCTACACCACTTACTCTTAAATTGTCTGATATTGATTTTACTAAAGAACCTCTTTTGCAAGATAAAACTGAGTACAGACAAATTGTGGGTACATTGATTTATTTAACTAATACAAGACCTGACTTATCTTTTGTAGTGCAACAGTTATCTCAACATTTAGACAAACCTACTGCAATTCATATGCAAGCTGTACATAGAGTGTTTAGATATCTTAAAACTTCTGTTGGTCATGGTATGTTCTTTCCAACTGCTTCAAAATTGACACTTAAAGCCTTTTCAGACTCAGGTTGGGCTGCCTGCAATGAGACACGGAAGAGTGTTACTGATTTTTGTGTATTTCTAGGAGACTCCCTTATTTCTTGGAAGTCCAAAAAATAACAAACAGTCTCCAAGTCTAGTGCTGAAGCAGAATATAGAGCTTTAGCAACTTTAACAATGTGAACTTCAATGGTTGTTATATTTACTAGCTGATTTGGGCATTGATCAACATCATCCAGCTGTTCTATATTGTGATAATCAATCTGCAGTTCACATAGCACACAATCCTGTGTTTCATAAACGTACCAAACACCTAGAGATTGATTGCCACATTGTTCGAGAGAAGCTTCAACAAGGAATTATCAAATTATTGCCCATCAACACAAAGAAGCAGTTGGCATATTTCTTTACTAAAAAGCATCCAGTATCTTTTTTTACTGACTTTAAATGCAAGCTTGGCCTACATTCTATATATGTGCCAGCTTGAGGGAGTGTATTAGACTACATTAGTATACATAATATATATATGTTAAGTGGGTATTAGCTGTAAAGTAACTTTTACTTTTCTCTTACATACACAATAGTCAATAACATGATAACCAATATGGTTATTAATGCATCCATCCAAATAAGTTTGTTGTCTAACTATTTCTGTCAAATTCTTGAGGTCTTCTTTGATCAGTCCCATTACCTTTTTTAAACATTACATTAGGAAGAAAGGAACCGATCTTGATTCTATTGACTCTATGAGAAGGGGTACTTGTTGCCTGGCTCAGATTTTATGTTTTCAAGCATTGGCAGTTATGTATTAGATTTTCGGCCAACATATATATGATAATTCCCATTATGATAGGAAATCATTTTTTTTAAATTAATTTTTTTGACTATATGTTTTTTCATTATAAATGATTAAACACATAAGATTATGATAATATTTAGTTAAAATTTTCACTTATTATTTATTTGTCATTTTGTAATATTTGAAAAAAATATTCACAATAGGGGCAGCTGATTCTGTCCGATATGGTCTGATCCAATCTAAGCTTGTTTCACAAAGATAAAGATATTGCAATAAGTAATAATACTTATAAATGAAAGCTGGGGCTTGATATGGTGAATAACAGCAAAAATTATCCTCTGTCCCCATCCATACAGGTAAGGAATATAGCATTGAAAGTTTGCAGAATCTCAATGATGTTTGATATTAATAAATTCAAATTAAACATTCTCAGATTCACAATAATAATGTCTACTGAATTCCAGGAAATGTTTGAAAATATGATGGAATTCATTAGGGTGGAGACTAAATTTCCATTCATTCAGTGAGATTTAACATAGTTTTGAAGATTGTATCGTCTGTCTCAATTGCACGACAAAAGTCCTCTCCCTTGCTTTTACATTCTTTGTACATGTTTTCATCTCATAGGGTCTCTAAGGAATAAAATTGAATGCAAGATCTGATTCTTTTCTGCAGTGATGGACATAGACTCTGTTGGCACTTTCACAGTGTGTCATGAAGCACTTGAATATCTTAAGACGGGTGGCCAAGGGAATGAATGACTCATCTGCAGGTGGAACAATTATAAATATAAGTGCAACTTTGCATTATATGGCTTCTTGGTATATATTTATAATAAATGAAAAAAAAAATATTAATCGTATAGTTTGTGTATAATAAACTTAATATATATTGAGTATAAACTCATTATATACTAAGTATAAATTCATTATAGTCTTTTTGATATTTTATATTATTTGATAAAAAAACTATATTTTTGAAAAAAAAATTTGAGGCTGGTATTTTCATAATATTAACGATTTTTTCTAATAAGTTTGTCAAAAGCCTTAATTCTATTGAACAGCGGTCCATGCCTTGATCTTCATAAATATTTCATTTACAATATATATGTCCATTGAGCCCATAGATTAATGGAGAAAGATGGTTCAATTGATGTCTAAATGAACTTGGGCTTTAAGAGAAACCCATTAATTAAAACTTGTAGCCCTTTCTCTATTAGCCCCATGAACTAAAGTGGTCCGTTACAAACCCCACATTAAACCTGTTCGTCCCAACGTTACTTGCGACACCTTTATCCACCTCCACCATGGCCAGTAGTTATAACTTGAGCCATTCTAAACTCTGAAACACATTTCACCATTGTGAAGGGTTATAATGAATTGAGAACGAAAAAAATATATGCACTAATATGGTTTAGCTCTAAATATTTTAATTATAATAGTATTTAATATGCTAATATGATATGTGTATGTTTATATTCTTAATACTCTCATATGGCGAGGTTTATTTAGACATTTTAGTTATAATAATATCCAATATATATTAAATATGTGTTTATAATCTTAATACTTTCTCATAATTATTAACCTCAATTAAACAACCATTACAAAAAACCAAGTGTGACCATTTTCCCAAACTAAAAATCAATTACATTTTCCCAAACCAGGCTTGCAAAGATGTAGTTTCACTTTGATGATTAGATGAATATTGGCTGCACATACAAAAGGTATTCTCAAGTAAAGCCTTGTATACCTGGAATTGAGACTATGCTATCCCCATGATGGAGAAGAAATGCCAAAGCTAACTGGGGACTAGGGCTTTGTTCTTCACTCTAATACATTGTAGTATCCACTTTGACACGATGGCATGGTTATTAAAAGTTACTAGAATATTAAAAAAAGGGGGAAAACATGGTTTTCAACCTGGAAGATTGTGTGATATTGATAAGAGAAGCTTGTATTAATTTATTATACACTATTAGCATATTATAAATAAATATTTATTATTAATAGTAATAATTTTTAAAGGTAAATATAAAAAATAAAATAAAATTAATTTTCCTTTCATGATGAATTCAAAGGTGAATTTTTTTTTATTTAATTTGTATATTTGGACATATTTTTTGAATATTTAAATTCTAAAATCAAAACCCGATCAATGAAAAGATAAGGAGTATTATAATTGAAAATTTTTAATTTTAAATATATTCATCTCTAAATATATTGAACTGGAGATAAGAAGAAGAAGAGGATAAACATGAAATTAGAGTAATACTAGTGCTAACGCATCAACCTCAATTGACAACCATCAGCAAGACTGTTAATACATTTAATTCATAACTAGAATAGTATTTACTAAGTGCTGTATATTTTTAATTAATATAATTGATTTAATTTAATATTTAAAAGAAATATTAGTATTATTATATCACGAAGCTAATATTATGATAATGTTCCTTATTTTAGCATTATATATATACATACTAATTATTTAAAAATTTAACTTATATTATTATATAATAATTAATTACTATCTATATTGAATAGAATATTATAATTTTATTTAAAATCTCTAAATAAATATATATAATAACTAATTTATTTATTTATTTATTTTAATAAATAATAATTTAATATAATACTTAAAAAATATTAATATTATACCATATAATACAATTGCTAGTATTTTCTATTTTAGTATTATATAATATATATAGATATTAATTATTGAAAATTTTAATTTATATTATTAAATAATAACTAATTATTATCAAAATATTTTAATTTTATTTAAACTCTAATTTATTTATTCTAATAAATAATAATCTAATTTAATATTTAAAAATTAGTATTATATGATATAACACAATATTATAACAATATTATCTATTTTAATATTATATATAAATATTATTTCATTTTAACTTAAATTGTAGCTATATAATAAATATTTTAATTACATTATTTGGTTCAGTTTGGGATGAGTGAATAAAAGTTTCAATTCCACGAATTTTCGGTCAAGCTGGATTTGATGGACCTTCACTACTACACATTTTGGATAGAAAAGGGCTCAAGTATTTTGGAGATATAGGCATATAGCCTTATAAGTAGGATTTTTTTTAATAAAAATATCTTTGAAAATACTTTTTTTTAATTATTTAATTTTTAATTTAAAAAATGTTACATTTTCAGAAATATAATTTTAGTATATATTTATCATATCAAAGAAATATCCCACTTCTAAATGTATATATTTATTATATTAAAAATTAATGAAAATTATGAAATATTAAAAAAAATTATTTATAGCATAATTTTCTTTATAAATAAGGGCAAATTTTCTCCAAGTAAAATCTCAATATCCCATTATCATCACATATGGAATGGTTAAAGATGTGATATAGGGTGGATTATAACATATTTATATCTTTTTTATTTTATATAAGGTGAGTCAAGTGTTGAGTGGAACAAAATGTATGTAAATGCGAAATAAGGTGAATTAGGTTATATATAGTTATTTTTTAAAATTATATATAATACTTTTGTAAGAAAATTTGCAAAGTATTTATATAAATATATAAATATAATTAAATATATATTAAAATAATATATAAAATATATTTTACTAAAATAATATTTAAAAATTATATAATATAATGATGATTTTAACTAAAATATAATAATTTAAATATCAAACTAATTATATAATAAAACGTGATTATTTTTTTAAATATGTTTTGAAATTTATACAATAAAAACTATTTTATTTTTTAATAATAAAATATAAAAAATTATCCTTATTTAATTAGTTTATCATTCTAACTATAATATCTAATTGAAACCGCTACTCTATTATATAATTTTTTTTAATATTTACTCTCTTCTCGTTTATAAAGGAAATTAATTTTATTTTTTTCAAAATAAATAAATATAAAATAATTTAAAATTATTATTCTAATCACATTCTTGCCATGGTAGCAAAACTCCAGTTTGAATGTCATCTCATATGACCACTCCAATTCCTTTATCGTTCCTTTATCGATAAGGTTGGTAATAAATAGAATATCCATTAAAAGTAGCTTATCGGAATTTGAATCTAAATTTGTTTATTATTAGAATATTAAAATTCATTTGAACTAAATTATACTTATATTTATATCAATATTAAATCCATTTAATACTATTTATTTAAAATTTATAAATTTTTAATTAAATAATTATAAATAAATATTTAATATTAATATAATTTTCTTAAAAATAATTTTATATCATATAATTTTATAATTAAAATAAAAAATAATAAAAATTTTAATAAAATATAATTAATATATAATTGAGTTCGGATAACAAATAACTAATAATCTATACATAAATGATCTAAATATATTATGAATAGTAAAAAATACTATCCATATTTATTTAAATTTATTTATAAACTATTTATATTTTATATAAATGGATTAGTATTTAAATATCTAAAAGTATCCGATTTATTATTATCCCTGTTATTCGTACTATGCTTGTCCTCTCTCTCTCCAATTTTCATGAACCAACCATATACTACGTGCATGTCACGTGACAAACATTGAACCAATTCATACTCACATCATACATTAACCAATAGGATTATTAACTCATTATGTCTCTTTTTTTTACATTTTTTTTTCATGAGAATGTCACATCCCGAATTATTAATATTTAGTTCGAATTAGTCTATAGTTAATTTCTTCCCAATAATTATCAAATATTTAACTTAAACTAAATTAAATCCTTTAAAGATTTAGTGTTTATTTTAAATTTTATATTTTTAAAATTAGTCCAAATATTAAATTTCTTTCCATTGTATGTGAATAGATTTGAAGTCGAAACATAATCAGAAATAATGTGTTTCATTCATCAAAACTATAACGGGATGGTTATTAAATAATTTAAATTTTAATAAGAAAAATAAGAAATTGCTTACTGAAAATGTTCAATACTCTCTTAGTAAATTTCAAATGTAGTTTTTGTAAAATTTCGTTTTAAAACCTAGCTAATTAATTAATATACACAATAATTTTATTGTTTTTTTAGCTTAATCAATAATGCACATTATTCTTTCTTTCCGTGTAAGAAAAAGAAATGCCAATATGAAAACAATATAATTCATATTCATGAATTTGTTTTGTTTTTACTTATATCAAATACGATGTATATATATGTAAAAACAAAAATAAATGAAAGAATGTAGAATAAGAATTTTTTTTTGGCAAAAATTTAAAATATATACTTTATAATGGATAAAATATCACATGGCATTTTACATGATGAGAATAAAGAAAAAATGAAAAAGAAGCAATAATATGATCTGATATTTTGGTTGAGAAGCATATATATGTATATTTTCTTTCCTGTCTAAAAAATATATAGTAAATTTATAAAATGCAATAAATATATACAAAAATTAAGAGAAAATTATATAAAATATTACATTTTCTTCAAAATTTCATTTTTAATATTTTTTATAATTTATAAAAATACTATATTTTTTAAATTTTTTATATTATATTCAATATATACCAAAAATATACTTAATATGTATGTATATCAAAAATTACAAAAACATTATGTATATATATATAAAATTTATAAAAATATGATATATTTTTGGTATATCAAAAATTACAAAAAATATTGTGTATATATATAAAATTTATAAAAATATGATATATTTTTTATATATATTAAGTATATTTTTATGTATAATGAGCGTAATGTAAAAAAATTAAAAAAGAGCAAAATTAAAATTTTGAAGAAAACATAATGCTATATATATATATTAATTTTTATCCATATTTACTAAATTTTATAAATTTCTTATATATTTTTAAGAAGAAAAAACATAAAAATGTATACTCTAGTATCATCTTTCCCTGATAAAAAAAAATACAGGTAGTTATAATTTTAGTGTAGTAAGTGAAGGCGTGAGGGGATGATAAAAGAATTCAGTGACATGGACGATGGATATGATTGCATCTCCCAAATAGTGAGGACTGAAGACATTTGAATTTGTGGGCCTAGATTTTGAAAAGTGAAGTGTATTACATAGGATGACTGCCTCCTTGAGAATTGAGATATAGTAATGATGACGCCCTGATCATCATTTCGCCAGACGACTCACTTCCATTTTCCACATATTTTTCCGGCGTAGGTCAAGTAGGGATGCGTCAATGGCCTGCACCAAACTCCAGACGTCCACATCTAATTTAATCCCATGCCCCGCCAGTCCGCCACTCCCCGCAAAATGAAAGAAAAATCGTTGAGAAAATATATAATTTTTTTATGTGATAAACAACAAAAATGAAATCCGTAATTAACTCTTTCTAAAAAATAGCAATTAATTCTCAATGTAGTAGTATTTTAAATTGACAAAAATAAATAGATATATTAAATATTCATACGATCATAGTTGACAAAAATAATAGATTAAATATATATAACTATTTAAATTTATAATTATTTTATTTTATAAATTTTTATTTTAATTATTTTATTTTTTATAGTAAACTATTTTTTTATTGTTGGATATTTATATTAATAAATATTGATGATTTATTTATTATATTTATATATTTTATATTAAATAGATATTTTAATAATTTAGTATGACTCAGTGTAATTTTATAAATTTATATTATAAATTAAAAAAATAAAAATTTAAAGCTATGTAATTAAATTAAAAATTTAAAAAATAAAATGACTAATCGATATAAATTTACGATGATATATATATAAAATATTAATATATGTACACATTTGATACAATAAAAATAAATTATATCATGTCATTTACATGTATTAATTTAAATAATCAAATATATACCATATCACTTCCCGATTAAAATCATCAAATGAGGTCTATACAATTTATTGTTACTAAAATTATTTAATATATATTATATATTTAATATTTTAATGAGATTTTTATCAGTTTTATATGTATACGAAATAATAATTAAAATTAAAATTTATTTAATTGACAATTAATATGTTGATTTTTGAAAAATTATTATTTTCAAGGATAATTTTTAGAATTGGGTCAGTTTTTGTCCTTCATATTCGTTTTTTGCATCTCTCAACTTCATATTGATAATCTTTTCGCCATTAGATATGTTAACAACAAATTACGTGACATTATTTAAAATATGATAATAGATATTAATTAATTTTTGAGGGATGATAATTGAAAATTATTTCATTTAAACAGTGTTAAAATAATTTGGAATAGTTGTTATTTTGAGATTTTATATTAAAATATTTATTAATTTTTAATTAATATATTTAATATAATAAAATTTCAGTAATTCAAATAATAACACTAAATAAATCTGATTCCCTTTTCTCTTTTATATATTAGAAAAATTGAGAATGGAGAGGTACGAAGGACGGAGCCCAAAATAGAAACTGAAGCTGCACACATAAATGGAAATGCGGCCCCACCTATAATATAATATAAATCCTATTTATTATTAACCCTTTCTCAGGAATTATATCAAAATTTTCAATTAAAAAAAATTCTTTTCATTTTTTTTATTTTTCCCAAAATTAAAACAGGTATACTATATTGTATATAAATACATAGTCCTTCTCACAACTAAAAAAAATATTTTTTTTAAAAAACCTTTTTTTTAATAACCTAATTGTACATTCTTCTAGTTTGTGAAGATTAAATAAAATTGACAAGGTAACGGATCGAAATATTTACCTCTCAATGAATCATTAGATTAAATAAGAATTATGAAAAAGTCCAATTCAATTTTTCACAATCCAAATGCCTCTATTTTTTATATATATGTTTCTAAGTTTATATGTTAAGAAGAGAGAGAGTTCATCCATCTTCTTTCTCTTATTTATACAGAAGAAATGGGGTGTAACTGCAAAAGCAGTTACATGCACCATGTTCAGCAGTTGTTTTTGACAACTATTGGACTCTCTTAATTTTTCTTTTTGAACCAATCGAGTCAACCATCATGGACGACCATTTTTCGGTTACTAACATCTTTCACTCGCCCATTATAGGCTGGACTCGATGTAAGTCATAAATAGAAGTAAGCATCCTGACAAATGGATCGTGCGACTTAGCGAGTATTCACACGTTTTGGGAGCTCAATTCTATGCATCTGTTAGGAATTACATAGCTACTGCTACCCCATATAATTATACAATGTACGAGATAAAAGATATTATAAATCTCACACAATCTCGGATGGTTCTAGTTTCTATACATCTCAATATGTAAATCCCTCGATTGGTTTATTTCGATTTTACAATGTATATTCATAATCATGTTTTCGCTTTTCTTAGCGATATAATCTCAAGAGTAACATGATTGGTCGGCCAATGAATATACCAAACACATCTTCCTTTCTTACTCGAAATTCTTAATTCTGAACTTGGCTGCTTTTCTAGTCTAGTTTCATACGTCGAACCATTTATGACCATAGGTTTACCAGCTAAGATAGCAAAACACCAAATCAAAATTTCAAATAACAGTAAAAAGTATTAAGTGTTTTAATAAGAGGATATTTTCATTCATCTAAAGGTCTCACACGATGGAGAAGCAGAGATTCATTCTCCCACTACCTTTGATGGTTGCTCAAGCACACATATCAATGATCATGTGTTACAGTATCTTGTTCCATATGCTTAATGTACAGGTCTTAGTTCAGTCGTCGAACACAAGAGACTAACTTGAGTTCTCAAGGTGTTCTTTTTTGTAGTTATCATCTATGAGATCTCAAATATAGCTTTAACAAGTTATTTTGGATAGGGCAGATCCAATACAATTGTGTAATTATATATACAACTTCACAATCTCATCTCAATCTTATATTGAGGCGACGTTATATAAAAATTTAATTCAATTCTGCTAGCTTCGAATAGTGCTAGAGAAGTTATCGTCTCATCTCTACTCACTCTCAATAGTGCTAGAGGAGATTGCTCGTGTGAGAGAGTCAATCTAAACTTGTATAATGTCTGTATGAGACGATTCTTACAAATATTATACACAATTACGATAATATATGAAAAATAAATTGCATTCATGAAAAGAAGCAGTACAATATATATTATCATTTACATAAAATTACAGTCTATGCATTTCAAGAGATTTAGCATGGCCATGATAAACATCTCTTGGTATCGGTTTTGCAAGTGGATCAGCCACCATACTATATGTAGAAATATATCGTACTCTAACTTGCTTCTTTTCTATAATGTCTCTTATGAAATTATACTTCGCATCAATATGCTTCGTTCTATTATGATATTTGGGATCCTTGGTATAAGCAATAATGGCCTGATTATCACAATAAATTGTAATAGGCTCCGAACTATCATTTTTAACACCCAAATTTTCAAGGAACCTTTTCAACCAAACAACTTCCTGTACTGCAGTTGAGCAAGCTATAAATTCAGCTTCCATAGTAGACAAAGTTACATGTCTGCTTTTTTACTGCTCTAAAAAATGGTACCACCATTTAGTAAAAACGCATAGCTAGAAGTTGATATGCATTCATCAAGGTCTCTGCCCCAGTTGGCATCCGAATATCCGACCAAGTGTAAATCATTTCCTTGGTAACATAAACAGTAATTCATTGTGCCTTTCAAATATCTAAGGATCCTTTTTACTGCCTTCCAAAGTTCACGACCAGGATTTGACTGAAACCTACTGACCAAACCAACAATAAAACATATATCTGGATGAATGCACATCATTGCATACATTAAGTTTTCAACTGCACTCGAATATGGTACTTTGGACATTTCATTTTTCTCTTTTGGAGTTTTTGGACATATATCTCGACTTAAAGTCTCGCCTTTTGATATAGAAGTATCCATAGATTTGTAGCTACTTATATGGAAGCATTCCAAAACTTTCTAAATATAATACTCTTGTGACAGAGCCAAAAAGTTTTTTGAACGATCTCTTATGATCTTTACTCCCAAAATATAACTTACTTCTCTCAAATCTTTCATATCAAAATTCGTTGATAACCATGTCTTAATAGTCATGACAAAAATCTTTGTCCCTCCCAGTTATTAAGATATTATCAATGTATATAGATAAAATAGCAAATATATTTTTAAATATTTCCACATAGACACAATGGTCCTCCTCAACCATTTTAAAATCATAAGACATTATTGTATTGTGAAAACGGAGGTACCATTGTCTAGATGATTGTTCGAGGCCATAAATTAATCTATTGAGCTTACACACTTAGCTCTCTTAGCCTTTAACAATGAAACCTTCAGGTTATTTTATGCAGATTTCTTCTTGCAGTTCTCCATTAAGGAAAGCTGTCTTTACATCCATTTAATGCAATTCTAAGTCTAAATTTGATACAATGGCTAAAATCAATCATGTTGAGGCAAACCTAACCACCGGGGAAAAAGTTTCCTCATAATCTAGCCTTCTTGTTAGGTATAACCTTTAACCATAAGATGAGCTTTATATTGATTAATTGATTCATTCGCCTGTCATTTTATTTTGAGAACCCATTTGTTCCTAATTGCCTTATGACCAGGAGATAGATCAACTATACTCCATAATTGGTCTTTCTTCGTAGATTCTATTTCTTCTTGAAGTGCAACTTTCCATTTTTTCTTTAGCTGGACAAGTCAGTGCCACTATTATCGATTCTTCATCATCTTGTAGGATTACAACGTAGGCTGCATTCTTAATTTTAAATTGTTTATGAGGTATTCTCGGTCGATTACTCCTACGTGGAGGATGTTCACCATGGTTATTAGCATTATCATTACTAATACCACCAATCAAAATTGGATCATCCTCATTTCTTCTACTCAATTGAGATATTGATTGTGTGCTATCCAAGCTCCCACTCGGAAGAAGGTTTGAATTAGCTAGAATTTTATCGACCTCTGGTCGATTTTGAGAGTTTCCAACCTTTTCTTCTATCTCAAATAGATGAAGATCATCTTTATCAATCTCATTTTATTTAGGAAAGAGATCTTCAAGAAAAGTGACATCTCTAGACTCAATTTCAGTAGTTCGTTCATCAAAATCCTCACCAATGAAAACGTAACCCTTTGAATGTGGTCTGTATCTTATGAAAAATATATTTCTTTCCTCTTACTCTTAATTTTCCATACTCATGTGCAATGTTATAAACATGTGTAGTAGACCCCCAAATGGCGCAAATGTTGCAAATCAGGCTTGTGATTTGTCCACAACTTATAGGGTGTTGAGTCTACTAACTTTGATGGTACACGGTTAAGTACATAAGTTGCAGTTTGTAATGCATCTCCCCAAAAATGAATTGGCAGGTTCGCTTGCGCTATCATAAACCTAACCATATCAAATAAAGTATGATTCCTACATTTTATAACACCATTTTATTGTGGCTTTCTCAGAATTGTAAGTTACCTTGTTATCCCTTTTTCATTACAAAATTCCTTAAATTGATCGGAGAGATACTCACGACCTCTATCAGTCCTAAGGGTTTTAATCTTTTTGTCAAATTGATTCTCAACCTCATTCACATATTTGATGAAGCAATCCAATGCTTCAGATTTGTGAGTGATCAAATGGACATGACCAGATCGAGTGTAGTCATCTATAAATGTAATGAAATAGGATGTACCGTGTCTAGTTTTAACATTCATTGGACCACATATATCTGAATGTATTAGTTACAAAGGTAATTCTTCCCTTTGGGCTTTTCCAAATGGTTTTCTAGTTGCTTTTCCTTGTAGGCAATATTCACAAGTGGACAAGTTGATTCTCGAAATTGATCTCAAAAGACTATCTTGAGCTAATCTATTCATTCTATCTTGCCCAATATGCCCTAGTCTAGCATGCCATAGATTAACATCTATATTAGTATTGGTATAATTAGTTAATAAAGAAAAACACACATTACTATTAACAGTATTGTACTTAGTGTTCAATACCATAAAACCATCTGAAATACAACTAGAACCCAAGAAAATAGAACCATTGTAAATATCCAAATTACTACTATAAAAATGCAAATTGTAATCTAGCTTCAAAAGTGTAATAACAGAAACCAAATTTCATCAAATTTCTGGTGCATGTAGGACATCATGGAGATACGAGGTTTTTCCACTTTGCAAGTCCAACTTGCACGTGCCAATGCCTAGCACTTCGACCCTCGAGTTGTTGGCAACATATATCCACCTTGTCCCTTTTGGAACCTAATGAAAATGGATAAATGTATCGCTGTCTCTAGCTACATGGTCAGGGGCTTCTGAGTATGCAGTCCACAGAGGATGTGATTCAGTAAGCATAACAGTACTATAAACAAAAACATTTATAGAAGATAAGCACAAAGACAATATCTTCTTCAGCCCAATGCACTCACGGGCAATGACCTAGCTTGCCACAGTTGTAGCAGGTCATCTTAGATTTGTCTTTCTTGCCTCTGCGCCTTTCTTTTTTGCCCTTCAAGAACTTTGTCCTCTTTTGTGGTCTCTGTCCAATCTCATTCCCTTTCTTTTTTTTATGCTACTTGCTTTTAAAGCCCGAAGCTTTATTATAGCTAGATTCAGCCACATGTGCTTATGCATTTGGCTTAGCTATCTCAAGGCGCTGATCTTTCAGCTCTACATGGCATGCAACATCAGTAAATATTTTGATGCTATCATTATGGGTCATATTCATCTTCATATGCTCCCAACTATCGGGAAGAGAGGGAATAACAACTTGTACTTTGTTGTTCATCTGTAAGGGTATGCCCAGCTTGCTAAAGTTCAAAAATCATGTTTGACATTTCCCTTAAATGCAATTTCATGGATTTGCTAGGATTTTTTTTATAAGTATCAAACTCGATAGTTAACCACCTTAGTTTAGCTACGGTGGTTCTCTCGAAACTTTCTTTCAGGTCCTTCCAAATGGCATACACAGTTGAGTATGTCTCTTATTGAAATACAAGATCATCAATCCTAAACTGAAAAGGATTCCCCTTATTGTGGAATCTGCCTTTTTCCAAACTAAAAAAGCTGCCATGTCACGATGAAATTGGACTTTATTTCCTTTATTAGGCTAAGGCTCAATCATTTCATGGTTGATAGCCTCTAGAGCCTCCTGCTCTTCAAGTACAAGTTGAATTTTCACATTCCAGATATTGTAATTATCTCCATTAAGTTTTTCACCTTTGTTAAGGCAAGCGATTATATTCTTGGAAGCCATTTGCAAAGCAATTACTACATCGAGAAATTAAAAGCAATATTAATCGAAGTAAATATATGACAATTTCTTAAACTTAAATAATTAAAATCTAATAAAAGATGTGCAATCAACGGTTCACCATGTTCCCCATCATCATATACATTCAAATATTTGATCTTAATATTTAAATTTAAAAATTGCATTCATATCATATATATCTTATAATACCCAACAGTAAATTCAAATAACACAACACAATGAATAAAATAGCTTCATAAATAATATAATATGTGCTGTATATTGTTAGAAAGAAAAATAATGCATATAGTTCAAGACAAATAATTACATATAAGAAAAATCTACCTAAAATATAAAATTATCAATGACTTATCCTATTCGCCATATCACTGCATGAATAATAAAACTTAATGTATTTAGAAAAAGTTATATGAAAATCCTCTTTGTCCATTAAAGAGGAGATCATTTTAACAAGCCATGGTTTGTCTTGAACAGAACCTTTCGAGGTACAAATTGAAGATTTGGTGGGCAAATTAGTAGATTTCCGAAGATCTGCCCAAATAACCCTCTCAACGAATGCATACACTAAACTTCATAATTATTATAATCCTTCCTCATATTTTCTAATAGAAGTTGATAAACTATTAGAATAGATCTATGTAATGCATCAATTTGTCTTTGCAAAGGATAGTGGCATTGGCAACAAAAGACTTTGTCCATAAGTTGGTTCACAACTTTGCAATGTTCAACTATGGTGTGACCTTCTTTCATACTATACGTCTCAAGCTCATTTATGCATCGATCATGATTTACCCTCGCTTCATCAGATCTAGGTATTATAGGAGTTATCATTCCTACATACTCATGATTCGGCTTCCTCGACGCATTATTATGATATTTAGAAATTTGTTTCATCCTCTCACATAATGAGAATTGTCGCTGGATCAATTCCTACGCCATATTTCTTTCAAAAATGAGGATGAATAAATTAATTTTCAAATTTAATAAATACCATAAATAAAAATATATAAAAGTAGGTATCACATTATACATTGCACACCAAACTCATATTTTAATTTTCTAGAATTTATTACTTAGTAAAATTAGTTTAAAACATTTTATATGGTTTTCTCAACCCAAAAAATTAAAATAATTTTCATAATAATTTCAAAATAAATTTTGAATTACTAAAATGTTCATCCACATAGCAAAGCATATTCAAAAATTTTTCAGAATTATTATGAATTATATTTTTATGAATTATTACGAATTTTAAAAATTTTATTAACCAATAATTTGTAATAAATACATAAAAAAATTAAAAAAATTTAATTCATGAAAAAATTTTAATATGTACAATGAACATCTTAGAAAAAAATTCAGACAAAAAATCATTCTGCACCACATAATCCTTGTAGTTATAAAATGGAAAAATAAATCCCACATGCACTGTAGGAGAGTGCACTGCACTTGCCGCATTTCTGGCAATTTTTGGTAATAACGTTTCGATGTGTTGCTATTGTGGACATGATAAGTTTAACCATATGCTTATATTTACAAAAAAAAAAAAAAAACACCTATAACATTGAATTCCATGAATAAAGGAGAGTGAGTTTAAAAAAGAATGTGTTATTGATGTTCTTCAAAATTCTGAAAATTTCAGAATTTTATTTTCAAATTGCCATGTTTTGAAGCCCGTAACTATTAACACAGTTATCCAAAATTTAATCAGATTGTTTCATTGTACAAATGATATGTAATACTATAATTATAGGGCAAATAATCACAGAAATATATACTGAAATGATATAAAATTTAAGCCCAAAAAGTTACGTTCATCACATTCTGAAAATTTCAAAATTTGCAGATTATCGAGTTGCATGATTTTAGATGCCATAATTATTCATATACTAATCGAATTAATGAAGAATTTTTTGCTTTAACCATATGGTATTACATACTACAAATGGATGGCAATTGAACACGTAAATATGCATCAGATCACTTTCAAAATTTGCACGAAAAATACATCTTAAAACGTGAAGAACAGAACATATGTAAAAAATTAGCAAAATAATCACGGATTTAATAATAAAGCTCTGATACTAATGAAAATTAAATGAAATTCAAGGAAACCGATCAAAATACTTACCTCCGTTGAATCACTAGATTAAATAAGAAATATGAAAAACTCTAATTTAACTTTTCACAATCCAAATGCCTATGCTATCTTATCTATGTTTCTAAGTTTCTATGTTTTTGGCAACTGGTAGACTGTCTCAATTTTTCTTTTTTAACCAATTGGGTCAGCCATTATGGGCGACCCAATTCAGTTACCAACAATTTTGAATAAGTGGGGAGTAAATAAAGTTTGAAGAGATCTATTTCAGTCATATCTTCTAATAAATTAATTTTACAGTTAATTTTCTAATTAATCATGTGAAGAATTTTTTCGTTGATTTTATAGTATTATAGCACTTTCCAGTTGATTCTTATATGTTAATTCTTCATGATAAATATGATTGTTTTATATCCGTTAATTAATTTTTTTTTGCCTATGAAAATTTTTTTTCTATAATTTTATAGTTTTTATATAATATTTTAATAATACAAAAAGTTCAAAAATATTATCATTATATATCATGGATTTTGAATCTTAATTTACAAAGAAATTGTATTTAAAAAATAATATTTTTTAAATTCAAACTTAATCATGAAAATATATAATTTTATTAATATTTTTAATATATATATATAACAATTTTTATTAATGGTAAAATATTAAAATTAGATATATTTCATTTGGCTTATATATATGTATTATCTTAGTACAAACATATGTATTTTTAAGGTAAACACTGATAATTTTTTTTTTAAAAAAATTTGAATGGATTTTTTTATAATTATTATTTGTAATAAACTATATATATATAAAAAAAAATTCTCCAAAGTAATAATTCTCATAAGATGACAAAATTTTCTGTTAAGGAAAAGGTGTAATTATGTTGGTATTTAAATTTTTTAAACTTTAATAATTAATTATTAATTTTTTAAAAATTATAATTAAGTTATTAAATTGATAAATTATTTATAATTTAATTATTTTTTTAAATTATAATAAAAATATTGATGAGTTGGATGAATATATAATTTATGGAAACATTTTTTTACACATATCTTATTTTTATTGATACTTAATAAAAATATTAAAAAATATATTTTTAATAAATATTTAAAAATAAAAAATAAAAATAAAATAATTTGTAAATTTTTTATAAATAATTAAAAAATAATAGATTAAAATATTTTAATTATCAATATTTTGCCAATTTAATAATTTACTCGTAATTTTTTTTTATTTAGTAATTCAATTGTGAAAGTTTAAAAGTTTAAATAACAATAATGAAATTATATCTTAAAAAAAAAAATGGTTTGTGTTTTCAAATGAGGCAAATAGAATAGCTGTGTGATTCCAACTAATACTTTAGAATATTAAATGTTTGTCACTCTCTTTCTGCACATCGTAGACACAGACCGACACATCCAACGATAGGCCTCAGCTAACACTCTATCTGTCCCTACCCACACATCACATCACGCACCAACCACATACTATATATATCTCATCTCACATGTCATCTCATATGTCATGTCACCTATACACACACATATCACCTACATATTATATACATGATTATCATGATCATGATGATTTTCTTTTTTTACCATTAGTAGAAATCACAGAACTTACTCAGACAAACCATTTAAGGCTTGGAAACCCAGCCCAATATTACTGTATAATATTATGATCATGTTTATAAATCATTCATGATGATCATCATGATTCATGTCATGCATGTGAAAATGGTATGTATCATGTTATCCTACATGCATGTGTTGAGTAACATACTGATTTTTGCAATTAATTAGTCTGCCATGATGATGACATAGCATTATTTTATTGTTTGAGGTAAAATATAAAAAATTTAATTTAATTATTTATTATTATTTTAATTTTTTAAGATTCAGCTTTTAAAATATAGACGCATGCAAAAACAGCCATCATGTTGTCTTCGGTGTCCCCTCGCAAACTTTTTTCTCTCTCTCTCCATGCCTTCAGTATTTTTTAAGCTCCCGGTTCCCGCACTTTTTTTTTATTGCCCTCCTTACTTTTGTCAATTTACCATTTTGCCACTCGTTTTCTATGTGGTACGAACCTCTTGTTGTATAAAAGAGAACAACATATCAATAGGAGCCTTAGTATAATATTTTATAATTTATATTTGTATGTTTTTTAATTTGTTTCAGTGAGTATAAATATTAGTAAATAGTGAAAATTTGGAGCTAATACACTTAATTTCAAATAGTAACTACATAAATGATTAATTAGTAATTATTAGAGTTGTAATGATTACATGTCTTAATCAATGAAAAGATTATACATTTATCATATTGAAATTTTAAAATTTTAATATTTTTTCTAAATTTAAACTAAGTTTATGGCAATTCTAATGATTATATAAATAATATATATATTATTACTCATGTAAATTGTTAATAGTATATTGTCAATTTTTCATTATAGGTTTTATATAATTCTCTATTGCCTTATCTAAAATAGTTGAACTCAATTATCATTAATAGATTGCTAGATTGAAATTGATATAACTATACATTTTGGTACATTTGATAGATTTGAAATTCTTCCATAATTAAATGAATTTAATTTTATTCCACAATGATAATAAAAAATTAATTAATTAAATAATTGTAAAAATATCTTACCTTTTAAGAAAGATACATCTTATCATATTTTCATAGATCAACCTACAAATATATCAATCAACATTAATGTCTTATTTGACATAATTATTCAATCTAAACTTTGCATTATTTATAAAATAGGAGAAAGGTCAAAATTTTTTCTTAAAAATAGTAAATGAAGATGTAAATCAAAAGAAATTGCAAGAATAATAAGAGAGATTTAAGATTAGTAAATAATGCAAGTAGTTGAAAAGAAAACGAATAAATAAGTTGGGGCATGGCGAAGGTAAGTTGAAGAGAACTTTTTGAAAATTTATATATATATATAATATTTTAAAAAAAAATTTAAATTATTTATTAATTTTTTTAAAAATTTTAAATTGTCCTCTTTTTTTTTTAATTTTTATAAAAAGTAATAAAAAATACAATAAATTATTTATTCTATATGCAATAGTTCTTTTTAATAATTACGAAAAAGTTAAAATTTGTAAAAAAAATTTACTTCATTTATTTTAAAGTCTAATTTCGTCCCTGAGTAGGAGTGGGTTAAATTTTGACGTAATGAACCAGAATAGACATTGTTGAATAGTAATTATAAGTCACATTCATGGTAATTCCATAAAAAAGTTTTTAACCACCTATAGATGACATATTATCTAGAAAAAAAAGGGGTTAAAAAGGTAATACAGTAATTGTAAAAAATCACCAATTTGAGAAAACATAAAAAATTTTGTTTCTCCCATTACCCCACACAGTGGAGCTCAAAACGCTACAGACTCTTTCTCTCTCTCTCTGTCTCTGCTTTGTAAGAGAAAGCGACGAACCAATGAAAAAACCACACACGAAAACGCACACAAAACAGAGCAAAAACCTCAAAATACAAAACAGAAAACAATGAAAACAAAGCAACAAAAGCAAAACCAATTTACTTTACTTCTATTTACTTTTTTCTCGTCTTCAACCACTGATGCTGTTCTGTTTTTTGCTCCTTTTTTGTTCCTTTCTTTTATTACTCGCTCCCAAAATTTCAAACTTTACTCTCTCTCTCTCTCTCTCTCTCTCTCCTTTTTTTCTTTGGGTTCTAAACCTTCACATGTTGCAAAAGCTAAAAGCTTCTCTGAAAAACGGAAACGCTTTTCTTTCTTTTCTTTGTTTCTGGGGTTTTTTAATTTTGGTGATATGAGTGCCTAGAAAATGTTTCAGCGACTGGGAACGATTGTTTTTGGAGCTTGGATCGGCAGAACGGTGTCGTATTGGTTGGTTGTTTGGCCTTGAAGAGGGGTGAGATGAGATAGATCTATTATTTTCATTGCTTCGAAAACTAATCGGTGGTGAGTCAGTTTTAGGGGGGGTTGAATAGGGAGAAACGTTTCTGGTTTTTGTTTTTTAAATTATTTTTGGTGGTTTCGTGAAGCATTTTCAGTCTTTTGGTGAAATAGATTGTTTGGTGCGGCGCTCTGATCTCGAAAGGTTTATGCTTTTCATGTGTTTGGGGGTTGTCTAATAACAGACAAAACGAGGATAACGATGTCTCCAATCTGGATATCGCTGTCCCTGGTGGCTTTATCTCTATCCTGGCGCTTCATAATCAAACATTGAAGAATTACAAAAGTTGAAGATTTACAGTTGGACCCATTTTATCTTGAGCGCTTTTGGTTGCTACAAGGTTAGTGAAATTGTGATTAAGGAAGATAAACTACCTGGGTTTACTTTAGATTTTTGAGGGCACTGTAAATTGTGGTTTAGTTTGAGTGGAGTCCCACTTGTGCCGTTTATTTAATGTTTTTGTTAAGCTCAAGAAGGTGCTAAAATATGTGATTATGGACAGCTACTTGGGTTAGTTTTAGTTGATATTTTGAATTTGGGTTAAATACCAATTGCGGTCTCTATCTTTATCTGGATTGTAAAGCTTCATAAAGTGGTTTAAAGCGTGATTAAGGGAGGGGAGCTGCTTGGGTCAGATTCGTTTATGCGATGTTATTTTGAATTTGCGGCTAGGAATATCCTCTAGGGCCCATTTACTCAGTCTCTTTGGCATTCTAACAAGCTGTCAGTTAGATTCAAGTGCTACTTGGATTTTGTTTGGGTTGTTGGTGGAACTGCTTGAACTTTGTCATTAAGGTAAAGAGTGGGGTTCCTTGGGCTGCATTTTTTGTTTGTATCTTTGAAGATTTGTGTAGAAATTGAATTTCAAGATGGCAATGTCCTGCAAGGATGGTAAGCATCCAGCGAACTTGGATAATGGCAAGTATGTTCGCTATACACCTGAGCAGGTCGAAGCCCTGGAGAGGCTGTATCATGAGTGCCCCAAACCCAGCTCCATTCGTCGCCAACAGTTCATAAGGGAATGCCCGATTCTCTCCAACATCGAACCCAAGCAAATCAAAGTTTGGTTTCAAAATAGAAGGTATGGTTTTCCTTTTAAATCCAAGTATTCTCTTTTTTTTTATTTATTTTTTTTCTTATGCATTTTCCCCCTTTGATAACTACAGTGGTAATAAAAGTTTCTTGAATCTTGAAATGTTCTATTGTTTGATGCAATGTAATTGAATTGGTTAAGAATTTATCAATAAAGAAATAGAAAAACATTAAACTTAACACTGGAAACTTCAAACCTTTTCTAAGCACATTTATACTTGCTTTTGGTTGGTGGAGAGTTTAAGAAAATAATAGAAATCGGATGCTGAAATGTAAGCCATTTGTTTGGTTTAATACCTTTTTAATTAACAATCATTTTCCCTTGGAATTATCGTGCAATTTTTTAACATCTCTTATCAAATGTTAATCACAACTATTTTTTTTTGTGTTTTATTTTGATATTTCAGATGCAGAGAGAAGCAGAGGAAGGAGGCATCACGCCTTCAAGCGGTGAACAGGAAGCTGACGGCAATGAACAAGCTTCTTATGGAGGAAAATGATAGGTTGCAGAAGCAGGTGTCACAGCTGGTGTATGAGAATGGCTACTTTCGCCAACATACCCAGAAAGTAAGAATTTAGGCCTTTCTCGCTACATTTTATTCCTTAATAGTTCATATCATAGGCTTTGTGGTTATTGTAAATCTTTGATTAAAGTTGAAATTTGTATTTCCAATCCATTCCTCTTGACACAAAAAGCAATGTATTTTATCCTTTAGTAATTTTTGTCAGTAAACTAGAGGATAATGGTGTTTTTTCTTTATTTTATTTATGTTTGGTTGAAATACTATCGAATTGTATGGAAATTTAGATGATTGGTTGTTTTCTTACAGACAACGCTTGCAACCAAAGATACAAGTTGTGAATCAGTGGTGACAAGCGGTCAACACCACTTGACACCTCAGCATCCGCCAAGGGATGCGAGTCCTGCAGGGTTAGTGGGGATATAGTTGTTGGGTCCTTTTCTGTTATCGTGCTTTATGACCACTTTGTTGTTTGTGCGTGCGCGAGGAATATTAAATTCAAGCTTGTATTTTTCCCAGGCTTTTGTCCATTGCAGAAGAGACTTTAACAGAGTTTCTTTCAAAGGCCACTGGAACTGCTGTGGAGTGGGTCCAAATGCCTGGAATGAAGGTACCTCGTGACACTTTTTGTTTTTGTCCTTTTAAAACTTTTAGCTAAAAAATGTTAATCTGGTACTTGCATTTATTTTATTTTATTTTTGTAAAATCCTGTCAAAGGTAGAAACAAATGAAATGCACAAGAGTGAACTGAAAAATTTCATCTTTAATGTTTATAATACAAACGTCGATAATGTTAGGTTCTTGAAAGCCACAACTTTGTGTTGATTTTTTAATATGTTACACTAAAATTTGTTTGCTTTTGATCATTATGTTGGATTGATTGTTTTCTCCTTGCAAAATATTTTGTTATGGTAGCCTGGTCCGGATTCCATTGGAATCATTGCTATTTCTCATGGTTGCACTGGCGTGGCAGCACGAGCCTGCGGCCTGGTGGGTCTAGAACCTACAAGGGTAAGTATAATTGGTTTCTTTTTCTCATATTTTTATAGTTTGACCTAACTAAGCTGAAGTGCAATATTTTGGTCCTTCAGGTTTCAGAAATCCTCAAGGATCGGCCATCATGGTTCCGTGATTGCCGAGCTGTGGATGTGCTGAATGTGATGCCCACTGCCAATGGTGGAACCATTGAGCTGCTATACATGCAGGTAAGGAGTAATCTTTTTCTGTTCATCATGTATGTTGGAGGATTCTAGTATCCAATTGCTTAGAACTACTAACTTTTGTTGATTTATAGCTCTATGCACCAACAACGTTGGCGCCAGCTCGCGACTTCTGGTTGTTGCGCTATACTTCTGTTTTAGAAGATGGCAGCATTGTGGTATGCTTTCCAAGTATTTCTGTTTTTAATTCATTGGTTTTGGATTTTAGCTCTTTTATATAATAAAGGTTTTTGTCTCCATTTTTTTGATACCCTGATGCAAAATTTAGATCTGTGAGAGATCACTTAAAAATACTCAAAATGGCCCGAGCATGCCGCCAGTACAGCATTTTGTGAGAGCCGAAATGCTGCCTAGCGGGTATCTGATAAGACCCTGTGAAGGGGGTGGCTCAATCATACACATAGTTGATCATATGGATTTAGAGGTAGGCCAGCCTTTACATATATTTATTTATTTCATTTTATTGACTGAAGTGTTAAGTTTCTAATTGGCCAAAATGGATGATAATTTGGGTATTCATTTTGTCAACTAGCCCTGGAGTGTGCCTGAAGTGCTGCGGCCTCTGTATGAATCATCAACCGTGCTTGCTCAAAAGACAACAATGGCGGTAAGATTTTTTTTATTTTTCTGGCGTTACCAACTTCACCTTTCAACTTTTCGATATTTGCAGCAATGTAGGGGCCTATATGTTTCTAATTTTTCATTTATGTCATTTTCATTCAGGCTCTGCGACAGCTAAGGCAGACAGCTCAGGAGATTTCTCAGTCTAATGTAACCAACTGGGGCAGACGACCTGCAGCACTACGAGCGTTGAGTCAGAGATTAAGCAGGTTAATGCCTCCTACAGTATCAATTCAGTCTGTTAATTGTAGTCTTGCATTTGGAATCTTATTATGTGATTGTGGCAGGGGTTTTAATGAGTCTCTTAATGGATTTACTGATGAGGGATGGTCAATGATTGGAAATGATGACATGGATGATGTGACTATCCTTGTGAATTCGTCTCCTGAGAAGCTAATGGGTTTAAATCTTTCCTTTACTAATGGATTTCAATCTGTCAGCAATGCTGTTTTATGTGCCAAAGCATCGATGCTTTTACAGGTTAAGATACCAAAATTGTTGAATAATTGGAAGAAGTATTTCTTGTTTTCTTGCACATTTCTATGTTAAGTTTTAAGTTGCTATCTGTTAAATTGTTGTCTGTGAAATTCTTACGATTTTGTGGGGGGATTGTATGTCTGCAACTGTGCGCACATGTATGCTGTGTTATAATTTCAACAATTAAGTTCTTGTAATTGAAAATCACATTTTCACTGATTTCTTGCCTGTTTTACTTTGCAACTCCAATGATCATCACCTGGCTATATACAATATATGAATTCTTTTGGCAGTAATAATTATGCTTTCACTTTTTCTTGGGATCTACCCTATAAAAATGGAAGTTACTTGATGGTAGAAATTCTTCTGGATTCAAAATTTCAAATCTTGTTCTTTTACCTTGTGTCAATGTTAACATTTTATCCCTTTGTTTTTTCTTCTTCTTGTGCCATGCACTTTTATTTTTCAGAATGTTCCTCCTGCAATCCTTCTTAGGTTCTTGCGGGAGCACAGGTCAGAATGGGCAGACAATAATATTGATGCTTACTCAGCTGCTGCAATTAAAGTTGGCCCTTGTAGCTTACCGGGGTCTCGAGTTGGAAATTGTGGAGGTCAAGTCATACTCCCACTGGCTCACACTATTGAACATGAAGAAGTGAGGGCGTTGATTCTGTTGTAGGCTTTTATTTTGTGAAATTAAGCAGGCTGTTTCTATATTGTTCTTAATCTTTTTAACATCGTGTTGGATTCTCTATGCTTATTAGTTCTTGGAGGTTATTAAATTGGAAGGTGTGGGCCATTGTTCTGAAGATCCAATGATGCCTAGGGACATGTTTCTTTTGCAAGTAAGTATTGTTTCTTTACTCTGTTTCCCATGGTAGTGCTACTTTTATCGCGAATCCATTTTGGGCTTGACATGTGCTGAACCAACGTAGATGAACTCTTACTCTGTCCCAAGTGAATGTTCTTTTCTGAGGATAGGATTCACTTACTTTTGCTTTAGCTGACCAGATTTTACCAGAAAGGCATGGGAGTGTGTTTTTATTTCTGTGAAGTAAAATGAATCAAGACAATATATGGAATGGCTGTGGTTGATCTGGGTCAAATCTGGGAAATAGCTTTTAACAAAAGAATGAACAAACCCTAGTAGAAGAGGTGATTTGTTGGGATGGGGTGGACTTGATTTTTTTTTTTTACCTTTGAACAAAAATAAAGAGATGGATTGAAGAAGGTAATTGAATGATGAAAGTGAATGCAGATTAATAAAAGGATGTGAAATCCGGACGTCCATTCCAATTCTTATCTAGAGCTTTAAACTGAATTTGGAAGAATAATATTTAATTGTTTGAATCGTCATCCTTTACTGGTGTTCAATATATTCATCCATCCGGGGCATTTACTTTAAATACATTGTTGTCTTCAAATAATCAGATAAGGGATTTGTATTTTATTTGTTTATTTTAGGGCTCTTCCCTCTTCAATTCTTCCATCTTAGGTAACTGTTAAAATTGTCTTATGCTTTCTGTTGAGAGATGGTATTACTGGTTTTGTTATTGAGGAAAGTTCATAGAATAATTGTAGAATGGAAGGAATATTTTCCTTCTTGGTTCCATGATTTCCTATTCTAAGATATTTTTGCTTAAATCTGGGTTGCCAGTATATTAGGGTTTTGGATACTGGGAGTATGTTGAGTAGTTGCAGTTAGCTAGTTGTCTCTGTTTAATTTTATGCTTTGACTCTGAATTTGAGTAATTTGGGATAGGAAGGTACTTCTTGCTTCTTGTTGTGCTTTCTACGTGCTAGCATGGCGGTAAATGTCACCTTTTATACAGTGTTCTTAAACTGTTTCTCTGGCTTAGCTTTCCCTGCTTGTACTGTTTTGACAGCTCTGCAGTGGAATGGATGAGAATGCTATTGGTACCTGTGCTGAACTTATATTTGCTCCCATTGATGCATCCTTTGCTGATGATGCACCTCTTCTGCCTTCTGGTTTTCGCATCATTCCCCTTGATTCTGCAAAGGTTAGCTTCTTGTATTTAAAAAACCATATTTCTTAATGCCTTTCTTGCAATTACTCTGTGTTGATGCATTGTAAAAAATAATGCAGGAAGCCTCAAGTCCAAATCGTACCCTGGATCTTGCTTCTGCTCTTGAAATTGGACCAGCTGGAAACAAATCATCTACGGATTATTCTGCTAATTCTAGCTGTGTGAGATCAGTAATGATAATTGCATTTGAATTTGCATTTGAGAGCCATATGCAAGAACATGTAGCAGCAATGGCCCGGCAATATGTCCGCAGTATTATATCATCAGTTCAGAGAGTGGCTTTAGCACTCTCTCCTTCTCACTTGGGATCACATGGTGGTCTTCGTCCGACACTTGGTACTCCTGAAGCACAGACACTTGCTCGTTGGATCTGCCAGAGCTATAGGTATGCTATGTTGACCTTTCCGTAATTATCTCAAATCCAACGGTATTTTGCTGTGGTGTCAATTATGTGGTTTGGATAATTGTGCTAGATCTTAGTTGAATGAGTTGATTTATATGAAACGCATGATTTTTCTGCTCTTTGAATGCTTTATGATGTACACAAAAAATTAATTTCTTCTATGTGACCAGTTTTTTCTGGCTTTTCCTCCTCCTTTTCAAATGCAAATATGACGAGGGGTGGTAATGTTTGAAGTTCTAATTAATTTTCTTGCATTCTCATAAATCATTTTCATTTCAAATAGAAAATATGGACTGGAAGGATGAAGTGATGTCGATCATTTAAATATTCTCTTATGGTTTATAGCTTTAATATAATCTATTAATGCAACATTATTTTTTTTATTTAGCTTGAATTTGTGATACAAAGGAAAAATACTAGATTGCTTGTCACTATTCTCACTTGTGGGATATATTTTATTTGTATGCTGTCTGCTGTATGTTTTACAGAAGTCCCAGTTAATAGGCATTCTAGAACTTTGTGGGCTGGAAGCAATTCAGTGAATAAAGATTGCCAATTCTATTTCATTACATGGTTACAACATTGCAGGTGCTATTTGGGCGTGGAGCTACTCAAATCCAGCAATGAAGGGAATGAATCCATCCTCAAAACCCTGTGGCATCACTCAGATGCTATCATGTGCTGCTCCCTGAAGGTGCATATAAATACAATACTCCCTCTCTTTCTTTTGCATTTTTTTTTCAATGATATGAATATTACCTGAATTGGTAACCTTTAAATTCTGAAACAGAATGTTGCATCTCCTACCAAGGCAATGCTAGGAAGTGATTGCGTGAAAAATAAGGTTTTAAGTTATGTTGTACAGAATTCTGTGGTGCATTTTCTAGTGACATTTTTTCTGTCCTAGGAATTCAAAGACATGGGAGTCTTTTCTTTTTGATTTGTGTTCATCTCCCCATACTTTCTTCCTTGGATAAATACATGTGACCTGCAAAACATCATTATTAGTCTTCTACGTCATGAGCACTCAATCCTACATTTCAGAATTTTCATGGTTTCGTTGCAAGTTGAATGTGTATTATCAGCTTTTTCATTTAAATGCAGTTACAATTATGTATTTAGATGCGAATTCAAAGCTATGTGGTTCTAAATTATTTGTCAAGTTCCAAAGTTCATAGATACCTTACATTTGATGCTTTTATCCTGAAACTATAGCATATGCAGGCACTGCCAGTATTCACTTTTGCGAACCAAGCTGGGCTTGACATGTTGGAAACCACTTTGGTGGCTTTACAAGATATTACTTTGGAAAAGATATTTGATGATCATGGACGAAAGACTCTCTGCTCGGAGTTCCCGCAGATAATGCAACAGGTTTGCGTTTCTCCCAAAAATTTAATAAAAAAATATTGAGGAATATATTTGCATATATATAAAAATGAGAAATGATGCTCAAGAATGCAACATCAGTCATTATTGAGTCCGGGATATTTTCATTGTCTCTACTGGGTAAAGCAATAGAAACATAATGCTTGTGTTAAACGTATTAAAGTTTATCCATGTTGTAATCCTCAAGGAATAAAATCATTCCCCTTCCTATTGAGAATAATCATATTTTGAGTAGACTACAACTAAATAGTTTGGTGCTCTTCATTTGACATGTCTTTTCTCTTGTTAGGGTTTTACTTGTCTTCAAGGTGGTATCTGCTTGTCAAGCATGGGCAGACCAGTCTCATATGAGAGAGCAGTGGCCTGGAAGGTGTTGAATGAAGAAGAAAATGCGCACTGCATCTGCTTTATGTTTATAAACTGGTCTTTTGTCTGAGATTTGGGCTAGAATCCAGTGAAGTTCAAAGAAAGAGAACAAGAACCATCTTGTTTTGTTGGCTTGCTTGTTTGTCTTTTATCTATTACAACCTTAAAATACTTGGAAAAACCTCTAAGGTGGCATGCCTTTCTTTGTTTGCTGTGCACTAAACTTCCAATTGCGTGTGGGAACCTTTGTCCTAGAAATTACATGGATGGTTTTATCTGACAGTATAATGACTAGAGTTTGCAATCACTTGGTTGAATCAATTTTGGTCTTTCGATCTTATTTTATTTTCTTTAAAATTGGATGAACTGCACCAGGGGTAGCTCCACATCTCGAATATCAATTTGAGACCTCGGACTCAGATTTCAAGAGCATTTACCACAAATGGTACAGTCTTGAGGGATCTGATTTGGTATGCAACGCCTGAATATGGTTTCGGTTCTGCAATTTTCTTTTGCATTTATCTTCTGCAGGGAAATGATTTGGTACGCAAGGCCTGAACATGGTTTTGTCTCTGCAGTTATCTTTTTGCATTTATTTTCTGCAGGGGTCTGGTGCCAATGGAAAGTAGTGTTATTTTTAGCAATAGAGATGGATTCTTGTCTTCTCGATTTGCAAAATTATTGATCATCTCTAATATTTACGTTAACATGCATGTAGAATGATTTGGTTTATGAGTTGCTGACGATCAAGTGAAGCAGTTCTTTATCCTAGCAATCTTTGCTTGGGAGATTAATAATTTTCTCCATAGGTGTTGGAGGGGTTGGTTGTTTGTTGTTCAACTTCAAGCTTCTAGTTCTTAGGTGGAAAGGACTGAATTATACTAAAAGCAGCCAAACCTATGTTATTATAATCCAGTATTATATTTTTCTGTAGGACTCAAATAAAGAGTCTTAGCTGGCATAACTACAAGGTTGGAGCACGGGTCTTGAATATAATTAAATCAATTTGAATATTCAAATTGAAATATTCGTGATCGAAAAGATGTGTTAAATTGTTACTTTATTAGAATTGAATTTTGGATGTTAACATTCGAAAAAGATTGAATCGATAATTGAAATAATAATTTATTTATTTATTTTATCATTAGTAATATAAAATTATATTATATTTTACTGATGTATTATTTAAACTTTGATATTTTTAAAATGTATAAGAATTATTTTATTAATTTTTATTATATCATATATTTATTTTAAAATATCTAATTTTATATATTATGGTATATATATATATATATTAATTTTTTAATTTTATGTTTTTATCACCAATCAAAATAGTTCTATAATTAAATATAATTTATTAACATATTTATATAAATAATTATTATCACTTTATTACTATTATATGATAGTGATTCATATTAATTATAGTAATTTGTATTTAATAATGTAATTTAATATGATATATTAACAGTTTTTAAATAATAATAAGTATGTATATTAATAATAATTAATATTTATGAGTATTGATAGTGAATTTAAATAATATAAGTTATTATTATTATTATTAAAATAAATTTTTAATTTTAATATAAATTTATTAATTTTAAAGATAAATGTAATTAAATTTTTAATCTTGTATAATTATGAACTTATTTACTTATGATTCTGAAATTGTTTAATTATGTTAATTCAATAAAATATGAATAATTTGTAAAATATTATTAATTATTATTTTATTACTTAAATTTAGAAAAAATAATTTTAAATTTTTGAATCTCTATCTTCGTTTAAAATTGGAATCGTTCTGTTAAAATTTAATATTCAAATTGAACTGAACAAAATTAAAATTTTCAAAACGGTTTGAAACGAGTAGTTAATATATTTGGTTTGATTCGATTTCAACAATTTAAAATATCAGTTGTGTTTTGCTGATTTTCAAATCTAGATCGAAATAGCTACAATGTATGGTTTTGTCGCAAATGGTTTTAGATTAGATTGCAGGTGTTCTACTATATGAAACCATGAGTGGTTTTGGGTAGAAAAATTCAACAATTTGATCATTAGTAATTCTTGCTTCTCATCATTATAATCAGGACTTATTAGTAGAACGCTGACAAGCTAATTAGTAATTTACTCTAATGGTAAAATGAGAATAATTTAATTTTACCCTTAAGTTTTCCTATTAATGTCAACCAAAATAAATAAATAAAAAGAAAAACATTCACTTTTTCCACTCCCACTCTCTACAAAGCTAATGTATGAGTTCGAGTACTGGTTTAAAAGGACTAAAAATATGCTAACATAACATAAAAATAACTTATTTAATCCATTACTAGATATCTTCAGATACATATATAAATTGAGTACATGAAACTGGATTACAAATTATGAAATTAATGAAGGCCTTGTGGTTAGAGCTAGTAAAATGTGATGACTTAGATAACCTCCAACAGCATCTAACAAGTACAGCCTTGTTATTACACGAAAGATCTTCAGTTGAACATGTGCTAGAGCTTCTAGCAGGATAACTTTTTTTGTTAATAGAAATTACAAGTGGGAAACGAAGAACAAGAGAATGGAGATTTTGGACCAATGAATCTCACAAAAAAGAAGTGGTGATTGATCATGAAAATCGTTTAATACACTAATTGTAATTAATTAATTCACTGTCTTTTATATGGATTTGTAATCTACTTTCATAATTTTAAGTGGATTTCTTGTATTTGTAAGTACCAAGTGCATTCAATGATTTTCAGATCAATTTTTTCTTTCATATAAGATTTACTTTCTAAATTTTAATAGACTTCATGGATCTGATCTTTTTTCGAATCTGTACATTATAAGTATTTGTGCATTCAATGTCTCTTTTTTTTTTTTTGCATGAGATTCACCTTATAGATTAGAAGAGGAAGGCAAGGAACCACCAAGTAGTTAAATATATGCAAGGTGGATGACAAAATCAACCAAGGGAAGAAACTAAAATGCTCCTCAGTTGAAATTAGGGGATAATTAAAACAAGTTTATTGGATCAACCCATGTGAAACCCTTTTGAGGTTAAAAAAAAGGTTGGTCCAAAAATGAAGCCAGGAAAAACATATGCAAGACCTTGCTTAATTGAAAACACTCAAGGACTAATTTAAACAAAACCCTTAAACAGGACTTTGAAAAAGACTGAAAAAAGGTTATTATAAAAACCAAAATCAAAATTAAAGGTTTAGAAAAGATTAGGAAATTATAGATTGATATATATAATTATAAACTTAATTAATTAGTACTTAAAGACTCAATTTGCCATTGTGAAATTGGTCATGTCCCTTGTAATAGCTGCAATGCAACTTGAACTCCTTGCAATCCCTCCATTATTATTTTTCTGAGAACCTTTAGGATTAAAAGATTGTACCCTTCTTGTGCTTTTCTTTAACATTTCTTTCATGGCCTCGGCTTGGAAAAGGACTGGATAAGCCCTTCCAAACTTGTTAAACCTGGCACATGCATTCATATGTGAATTCAAAGCCTCTTCTATTGTGCCACCATTTTTCTCCTTCTCTTCCTTTACTGCTTCAGCACATAACCCACAAATCCATTTCCCTAAGAACTTGTTTCGAACACGGTCAATGTACTCGGGGGTACACTCTTCACTCATCCCACAACACTCACACTTTGCATCTTCAACTTCTGATATTGGTGGCATCTTGTTCACATCAATTGCTTCCTTTGCTAGCTCAAAGGAAATATCAGATATTGTTCGATGAAGATTATTGTCATTAGAGAGTCTTGGAGGCTTGGAGAAGTTCTTGCTCTTTGTGTAAGTGCTTGCAATTGCCTCTCCATGTGGGGGTGCCATATTTGATATATAAGAAGTGTTATATATCAAGATAAAACCCTAATAAGAATATTATTAAAAGAACTGAAGGGAAGAAAGAATTCTTGAATTGGGTTTCTAAATTTAAACTTGTAAAGGTTGCAAGTATTGCCAATGGTGGTAGCTATGGAGGATAAGTGTATGCACCATATTTATAATATTTCACTACCATTTTGTGGACAATCTTAATAACAAACTTGAGTGGACTATGAAGACTCACCTGTCAATTATCAATGCAAAACGTGAACAATCGGAACTTGCTAGATTTTTCATCGAAGGTTAGAGAAAAACAAGGGAAGTTGATATTACTTTTTAAGCAAATGTTAATTTTAGCTGTATATCTTATGATAAGTATCATTGTCATCTCATGGAAAATATGTTTTGCACGTTCATGAACTGTATTTTTTTTGCTTTTTTAGTGAATCTGCTGGGTGAGGATTTTCCCCTACCATTCCTTTCTTTGTTGATCTATAAATGAACACCATTCCTTTTTGAGATATTAGATCAGATGGAAAGTTCTTTATTTACATTTGATAGAGTCCTTAAGTAGTTGAAGTTGTAATAATACTTTAATCACTTTGTTATAATTATAATTGAAAAAAAAAATAACTTAGTTAACCACAGAGCTAATGGGACATTCTCCTATAATATCACCTTACATCTGAATTTAAATTTGGCTTAATACATACATTGCTTCTTAAACTTGATAAATTTAGTCATTTTATCCTATGTACTTTTCGAATAATTAATTTGCCCCTTAAATTTGATTTTTTTTCATAATAAATTGATTCCTAATTTAATATATTCGAATTTTTAATTACGCGTGAGTTACAAACATTTTGAAATACGAAATTTCAATTGTCCTCTCTCTTATTCCAGCCAACAAAAAAAAAATTTGGTAAAAAATAAAATTCTCCTATTTGTCCTTTTTTTTTTCTTCTTCTCAAATATGCATATTTTCCTAAGAAACAAACAAATTTTTTTTTAAAAAAAAGCTAGAAATTTCATATTGTAAAAAAATATTTCTTCTTCTTCTCCTTCTTCTTCTTAGATTTTTAGGCTGAAATTTTGACAGATTTTCGGTGTCAGTCGCTGAAATTCCAATAAAAAATTTTATTAATAGTTTAAGAGTATTATTGTAATTTTACAGTATATATTAAAAATTTCTTAAGTTATTGGAGAATATTTTTGATATTTTATACTATAAATATGTTATTTTAATTAGTTTTAAGCGTCCCCTAATACTTAACATCTAAGTGTCAGGTTGTTATAAAAAAATAAATTTAATGGACAAAATAGTTACTTGAGTAATACAGAGAATAAAATGATCAAATTTACTAAATTCGAGAGATAATGAATATATTAAGCTTTTAAGTTTTTATTTAAAATGACAATCTTCCTCATTGTTGTCTTTATATATAGATCTCCATTTCCCTATTTGATTTAATTTTTTTCTTTATTTTCAATGTAATAAAAATAAATATATATTTTTTAATTTTAATATTAAACCATGAAAAAATTGATTAAAAATAAACAAAATATGAAGATTTTAAATAATTTATACTGCATGAGAGATAATATCACACCATGGTTAGGTATATATTAACCCCATGAGTTTATATCTTTTTTTTTCTCATTACCCTTTCAACTTTTTTTTATTTTATTATTTTTTTTATCAAAACCAACTTTTTATTTTTTATTTGTTACCCTGCAAGTAATACATATAGAGTCTTCACGTGTGAGGCTATTCTGTCCACACTATATAGTAACCTGCATGCATGTTATTAAATTACTATATATATATTTAAATTAAGATAGATAATAACGTTATAAACTTTCAAAAAAAAATAATAATAGTAACGTTATAGAAAATGATTTTCACACTCAGTATTCGCTCACAACCATAATTTATAAATCTAGTTTTCACGAGCTTTCTGTAATAGAGTGATGAGTGTTAGTTGAAGTTAGGCATCATTAAAAGATACAGCAATTACATATTTAGCTGGCTAGCATTTTTGCTTTAATATATAATTATCTTTGAAAGAGACGTTCTTCTAAAATAAAATAATATCGAAAGAGAAACCAAAAATAAAAAATAATTCATATTAATTCACTCATAATTTGGCATATCATTACTTATTATGTTAAATATTTTATTAATGGTGTAGATTCATTGTATATGATCGATTGGATTATTGTTATTTTGATTTGTTCTTAAATAATATTTTTTATATTGAAACACAACCTAGTTAATAATACATATTAGTATATTTATTAATTTTCTCTCTCTTCATGTGAATGCTAAAAAAATGACATTTTTTTTATTAATAATTACTTTTATTAAATTGATAAAATTTTTCATAATAACAGTGGACAGTAATTAGTTAATAACTTTTGATTAATTGAATTTCGATCACAGAATTACAAGCAGAAAATGCATGGTACATACTAGGGAAAGCTTCATCTTTAATTGCCCTTGCATGAAGGCATGAATAAGCAAATATATTAAACCAACTCGTTAATCATGAGATTAAAGTTGTTTGAAGTGGGAAAATAAATAATAATTATATATTTTCTAGACAAAGCAAATTCTAGTGTAATAGCAGTTGCAGTAGTGATGGGGCTAAATATTTTAAAGTTGAAATTTTTTTTATATCATATATACTATATATAAATATAAATTAAAATTTTATATATAATTATACAATTTTTATATGTATATGAAAATTTTTCACTTAGAATAAGTGAATCATATCATATTCAATAATATGGCCAATTCCAATAATGAATAAAATTATCCAAATTTTTGTGTGTTTTTTTAATTTTGTCCAAAACTTTTAAATTTAATTTGCAATTAGTGGGAGAAATTGATCAAAATTAATACTATATAATAATATTATCATATCTCTTATTTCAAATAAAAGCAATATTTTTTCCCTTGTTTTTTTATCTTTTTCATCATTTCATCCTCTCGATCTCGGCCTTATTTGATATATAATTTTTAATCAATAAGATCGCAAAAGAAAATAAATGAAATGATTAATAAGTATTTCTTAGGATATTATTTATTAAGGATGTTGAATAAATTCTGGCCATTAATTAAGCATGTTCAACTGGTATTTAATTCACTTTAACTTCAAACAATTGACTGCAAGATCTAGATGAACTTGAAAATCTTTGAGTTTTCTAGTTACGTCTTGAAAACTTTGCTAGATTTCCAACAGTATGAAATTTGTATAAATGGTGTGGACTTTATTATATTATGTGAATTAATTAAGTAATCACAAAAAGGCTTTGAGTTTTGACTGTAAACACATAAAAAGAGGCATTTAGATTAGGAAACATTAATAAATGCTTGAAAATGTGAAGTGACCTTAGATCATGAATTGATTGTCTCAAGGAGAAACTAATTACTACTGAGGAATTGCAGTTTGCTTAAGAATAATTTTTTTATTGACTTAATTTGATTTGTTAATATGATTGAATTGATTATATTGTAAGACAAATTCTTTATTAATATGATTATCTGAAGGTTAATTAGTTTTTTAATGCATCTGAAGGTTAATTCTTTACTACTTCTTTCATTTCATTTTAATGTCATTTTAAGAATAACTATACAAACTAATATTAGTGATTATAAATTTAATTTATAGCATTTTATTTAATTACCTTTTTTAACTATTCTCTCATTATCAATAAGTAAAATTATTTCAATTTTTTTATTTATTAATGCTTATAAGGAAGAATTTGAAATTTTATAATTAATATTATTGTAAATTTTATAGTGAAAATTGAAATAAAATAAAAAAAATTATTAGGAACAAATATTATTAATTTTTTTTCTTAAAAAAATTCAAACTAATCAAGCTACAAAACGACATATAGTTATTGTCCCTAGTTATATTATCCCACCTCAATTTTATTTTCCTTTTTTTTTTTTCATTTCACCTCTCAAAGAGGGTCAATATCTCTCTTTTTTTTTCCATCTTTCTTTATATTTCATTTATTTACTAAAGTCGTAAATTTATTATTATTACTAAGTTAAACTTTGAGGATAGAAAGAGAAAGAGAATATATATATATATATATATATATATGTGTGTGTGTGTGTGTGTGTGTGTGTGTGTGAATTATAGGGAGAATTAGATTTTTAAAATTGAGAGGGAAAAGTAGAAAAAGAAATGAAAATTAAAAAATAAAAAGAGGATAAATATTTTTCTTTAGAAGTAAAAAGTAATGGTACGGATAGAAAATATTAATATAATTGTTTTCTTTTTAATTATGAACATAACATTATTATTATTATTAATGAACATAACATTATTAATTTTTTTTTTGCTTTCAATTGTGGTTAATTTATGTTAAATATTGAACATACTTATAATAATTGTCAGTTGAGATAAAATTGATAAAATTACGCAAAAATATTTATATTTTAGTTGTGAGCATGTCACATGCAGTGGTGAAGTCACTCTTTAAGAAAGGGGGCAACTGCCCCCTTCATTTTTGAAAAAAAAATTATATATATATTTTTTATTAAAATTTTTAAAATTTTTATTTATCTCCTTCAAAATTTTTACTTATCCCTTTTAAATTCATAAAAAATTAATGTAAGGTTAAAAATTTTATTATTTTTTATATATTTTTATTTTTATTTTAATTTTATTATTTATACTTTTAACATTTTATCATGTAAAAAATAACTATAATTTTTTTCTTCTTTATCTATGAAAGAAATTTTTATATATTAATCTAAAAAATTTATAAAAAAATTATTATTTATATTATTTTTAATATATATATATATATTATTTTTGTCTCCTATTAAACTTCTGACTTCATTCCTGTGTACATGCATGCATATCTAATTACAGCACTTATATATTTCGCTTTAAAAAAAATAATCATTCGAGTTATATATATATATATACATACATACAATCAATTGATACAAGAGTTTAAACATGGGACATGACTCTCGTCCAATAAAATTTTATAATTTTTTTTTAAAAAAAAAGAGGCGTCCAAATACATTTAATGCGGCAATATTTTTGCCTCTTCATAAACGTGCACTATCTTATTAATTAACTAGTTGCATAACCAGATGATACGTGAATATAATTTTAATTATATTATAAAAATTTTATTATATATAAAATTTTATTTATATATTAATAATTTATTAAATATATAATATTTTATCTTTATATATTAATAATTTTAATTAATAAATTTTAAATTTAATATAATTGGTAATTATTAATATAATTATAAAAAATAAAATTAAAATATGATCTAATTTTTATCTTTATAAAAAATTAAAATGCGATTCAATTTTTTATCTTTATATATATGTATTAATAATAATAGTTTCATATAACAAATTATGCAATATAAATAATATATAAATAGATAAATAATTATAATAGATGATATTTTTACATTATATATATATATATATTATGTGATAATATGCTTTTAATTTATTTTTTAATTTTGGTTAATAAATTTTTTATATATAAAATATTCTATCTTCATGTATTATTAATTTATTAAATATATAATCTTTTATTTTTATCTATATTCATAATTTAAGTTAAAACTTTATTAATTCATTAAAATTTATTATATATATATGATATTTTATTTTTATATATTATTAGTTTTAGTAAAATATTTATTGTTTCATTTTTAAATTTGTAAAACATATGAATTAATTATTTTTATAAATAAATTATTTAATTTATAATTAATTTATTATGAATATTAATTAAGAGTTAAATTTTTTAACTTTTTAATTTTTTTTAAAAATATAAATATATTATTAAATTATATTAAATTATATTAATGTGTAATTAATGTATAGAAGATTAAAAGTTGCTAATATAATTTATTAATTAATCAATTTTAAATTTTAAAATTATTAAAATTAAATAAAAAATTAATTAAAAGAATAAAAAAATATGAGTTAGCCTTTTTTAAATTTTATATGTATATATATATATATATATTAGGAATGTAAAAAATTATATACTTTATTATTTAATTTTTTAAATATCTAAAATATATAAATTAATTATTATTATAACTAAATTATTTAATTTCTAATTAATTTATTATGAAGGTTAAGAGTTATATATTTTTTTACCTTTAAAATTTCTAAAAAAAATATAAATATATTATTAAATTATATTAATATGTAATTAATTTATATTTTATATAGAAAATATATATTTTATTATATAATTTTTAATAATATATATTAATCATTATTAAAAATAAATTAATTAATTTATATTAGGAAGATTAATAGTCATATATTTTTTAATTTTTTAAATATCTTAAAAATTTATAAATCAATTAATAATAATTAATTATATTAATATAGAATTAATTTATAAAAATTTAAAAGTCACAAATATAACTTATTTAATTAATATTATGAAATTATATTAATGTGTAATTATTTAATTAAAAATTAATTATCACAAATATAATAAATTTTAAATTTTAGATTTTTGTAAATTATTAAAATTAATTAAAAAGAAAAAAATGAGATTGCATTAATTTAAAAAATTAATGATGTGTTACTTTTTCAACATCACTTCTATTTTTGGCTTTTATATAGTATATAACTTTTAATAATATATATTAATTATCATTAAAAATAAATAAATTAATTTATATTAGAAAAATTAATAGTCATATATTTTTTTAATTTTTTAAACTTCTTAAAAAAAATATATAAATTAATTAATAATATTTAATTATATTAATGTGTAATTAATTTATAGAAACTTAAAAGCAACAAATATAACTTATTTAATTAATATTATGAAATTATATTAATATGTAATTATTTAATAGAAGATTAATTGCCACAAATATAATAATTATTAATTATTAAATTTTATATAAATAATTACAATTAAATAAAAATTAATTAAAAATGATATTATATTATTTTAAAAATTTGATGATGTGTCACTCTTTCAACACTATTTCTATCATTGGCTTATATATATAATATAAAAAAATATAAATATATTATTCAATTATATTAATGCATAATTAATGTATAGAAAATTAAAAGATGTAAATATAATTTATTAATTATTAAATTTAAAAATTTAAAAATTATTAAAATTAAATAAAAAATTAATTAAGAAAGAAAAAAATGTGAGTTAGCCTTTTTTTTTTAAATTTGATGATGTATATATATATATTAAGAATGTAAAAAATTATATATTTTATTATTTATTTTTTAAAATAAATAAAAAATATAAATTAATTATTATTATAAATAAATTATTTAATTTATAATTAATTTATTATGAATGTTAAGAGTTATATATTCTTTAATATTTAAAATTTCTAACAAATATATAAATATATTATTAAATTATATTAATATTTAATTAATTTATATTTTATAAAATATATATATATATATTATATAATTTTTAATAATATATATTAATCATTATTAAAAATAAATAAATAAATTTATATTAGAAAGATTAATAGTCATATATTTTTTAATTTTTTAAATGTTTTAAAAAATATATAAATCAATCAATAATATTTAATTATATTAATGTATAATTAATTTATAGAAACCTAAAAGTCACAAATATAACTTATTTAATTATTATTATGAAATTATATTAATACGTAATTATTTAATAGAATATTAATTATCACAAATATAATAAATGTTAAATTTTAGAATTTACATAAATTATTAAAATTAAATAAAAATTAATTAAAAAGAGAAAAAATAAAATTATATTATTTTAAAATTTTAATAATGTATCGCTCTTTCAATATCTCTTTTATCGTTGGCTTATATATATAATATAGATTTCTTTTTTATCGATATATTAATATCGTTTCTAAAAAAATAATTTTATTTCACATGCATCATTCATTTTTTTGAATTTTAATTAAAAAAATATAGTATCTAAATCTTAAAAATAAAAAGTATATTATTTTGATTATTTTCCATTCTCTATTTATCAAAATAATATAAAATAATATACTTTTTTTTACCAAAATAATATACTTTTTAAGTGAAAATTGTTATAATAATATAAAATTATTTACATTTTTTAGTTAAAATTATTATAATAATATAAATTTATTATTAGGGTTTAGGGTTTAAAATTATTCATAAAATAATCGATTCTCTATTTATCAAAATAATATAAAATAATATACTTTTTTAAAAAATGAGATCTAAATGATATACTTTTTTAGTTAAAATTCGAAAAAAATAATGATGCATATGAAATAAAATTATTTTTTTAAAAAATATTAATATAATGATAAAGAAGGAAATTCATTAATAAGATAGTTAGAGATTTTGAGCAATGAATGAATGATATTTAATATTCAAAATTCAAAACAAGAAGAGGCAAAAGTATTACTGGAATTTCAAAACATTAAAAGGGAACATTAACGTGCCGCCCTTTTTTTTTTTATTTTTTTTATTGGACGCTGCCACTACTTCATCCCCATTTCATATAATAATTTAGCAGACATGGATTAATTTAGCACGCTAAATATGTTCTAACGATAAATATATATTTTTTAAATATATCTTTTTTAAATATATTTAGGATTGATTTTTTTCTCTTCTAATTATAACACTAAAAGAAAAACATGGATTCATTTATTTATTAGGCAATATATATATATATTATCATTTATTTTGGATTTCAAAACTAATACTGCCATTAAAGAATAAGTTGGCCTTCATATAAATTAACTAATTTACTTGCCATTTTATGTATATATATCTTTGATTGTATAAATTGCCAATTTGTCCTTTTTAATTATTAATTCAATTTTTTTTAAACTCTTATTTTTTATATTGTAAAATAAACAGTTAACATTTGTCTGATTTTAATTATTAATTAATTAATTATTAAAGATAAAATTTATTTTAAATTTTTAGCTCAAAGGGCATATATATGTAATTTAAGATCCATACCTATAATATGACAAGAAAATCATGGGAGAACTTATTTTACCAGAATATTATATAATATTAATACTATTACTGGCTAGGTGTTATTTGAACTTACAAGTACTGGCTAGGTGTTATTTGAATAACAATCAAGCTTATTGTGCATATCACATTCTAAAAGGTATTTTCTTTATCCTTTTGATTAGGCTTTGATTGTTTTATTCAATGTATAGAAATGTCATTCTTGCTTTTCTTATAAATTGAAGCCACAAAAATGGCTTCGTCTTGCTATTTGTTTGCAATGTCATGTTTTCAGATGGATCTTCTTAATGAAGCTGAAGCAGCATTGTTGTCTAGTAATCAACCTGATGCAGAGGTATCCTTTGTTTGTTTTTTTGGCCTACCATTAATATATTTTGCTCCAATGTGTTTTTTGTTCCTCAAGACAGTGAACATGCTCATGCTGTGCTCTAAAATGGGGATATAATTTGTATATGGTCTTTGTTTGACTCGATGTTAATGCGACTTCGATAATATGGAAAGTCTTATTTATTTTATTGTTTGTTGTATATAGGTTCCAAATGGCGCGGCTGGTCATTACCTTCTTGGACTTATATACAGGTTGATGGGAATTTTGCATTTTAATATCACTGAGCTTTTTAGAAATTCAGTCCTCTTTGCTGCTCTTACTTTTTCTTTCGTCTAAGCTCAAAAAAGTTTCATGGCATTATCTGCATTGCTCACTACTTGTCTTCATTAATTCAAAGGTTCTATTAGAATGAAAACCAGAACCAGCAAAGATCTTTCTTCCCGCAGAGGGTTGAGGTCCTTGAGGACTTGCATTTTAATTAGGTGGAAATAGGTTTTGCTGTCATTGGATGAAAAAAAAAATCGGCTTCCCCTTGCCCTTTCTTTGTTTGTACATGCATGATCAATTTACCATCATTTTCAATCTGGGAAGCACTCCATGTGGGATCATGTTGAATCTGATTGAACTTAGTACACACACAATGCTTATTTAATCCTGAGTGCAGCACGAATTAAGCTTTAAAGTGAGCTTCGTACGAACATCGTGGCTAATTTGCATGAGAAAGGGTGTAAGCTTCTATATTGTAGTAGTGCACATTTGCCACCATGGATGATAAACTCATCCACTTGATATGTTAGCACTACTACCCTTTCCCACATTATTTTGCCGCATAGAACTTTAATGCATTTTAGTTCGTTAATTTGTTAAACATGTCAGTTTCTCATGAGTTGTTGGTCTGCATCCATCTCTTTAAGGTATACCCATAGGAAGGAAAATTCAGTCAAACACTTCAAGAAGGCATTGTTAATCGATCCATTATTTTGGGCAGCATATGAGGAACTGTGTACATTAGGTCTGTGCAAACAATATATTTTTTAATATTCTGTGACAACGTGAAGATACTTTTTTGCTGAACTTGTAAACTGATTCCACCATGATCTGTAAGGTTCCTTTTCGATTTTTTTTTTCTTTAGATTTAATGGGTTACTGCTGGAATATATTTCAAGAGAACATAGGCAACTATATACATGTGCACACGTGGGGATAAATGCACAGCTGCACACTCTCATATCTTTTTGTACTGTTGTTGATAGATGTTTCAGCCTTGAATTTAAGCAAACAACTTTATATCATCTTTCGATGCTCTTTCACTTGTTTGATTGTAAGATATTCAAGCCTTTCTACAAATGTTGATGTAAATGGAATGAGTTGATAATTTTCTGGCATTATGAGCTATATCTTTAGCCAAATGTCATTAATTGGTTATAAGCCCACTTGTGAATAATTGTCGTGATCTGGAGGACTGCAGTTTATCAACTCAACTCCATTCATTTCTCTGTTTTCCCCCCTTAAATTAGTTCGCTTTTGTTTCATTTTATTGAGTGTCACCTGTTCTTCTATCTTATTTTATTTGTAAGGCTTAAAAATCTCTTATCATATTATAGGCATTGCTACTTTTCTGCAAGCATTGGAATGCTTGCAAAACCAATATAAAATCAATAATTATAGCCATATCCCGTGTGCTGTTGGCCTATATATTGCATATGCCACTGTTGTTTTCCCTTTAAAAATTTGCAGTCTACCAAATTTTTAAATCAATTGAATAATTATTGGATTTTGAACTTATGCAACAAACTGTATTCATCCTTCCGGGTGTTCCTTTCATATTCTATTTACATTTTTGCTGAGTGCTTATTGTATGCTTTTCAGGTGCTGCAGAAGAAGCAGCTGCTGTTTTTAACAAAGCAGCTGTTAGTTATGTTCAACTGTATCATTTGGGTTATGGATACTCACAAACAACCTGCAACAATCAAAGTTCAAGTTGTGCTGGGACCTTTGTCTTGGAAGATGGGCAACTGAAGCACTTGAAGCATTTGCAAGAGCACAATCTCAGCTATTTTTATGGAAATGGTCATCAAACAGCTGTTTTGGCTGGATTGACCGGTGATCCTTCCTCTAACATATCACTACATAATACTCTCTCAACTACGCTTACACAGGTATGATATATTAATGAATTAGATTGAGAGCTTCTATTCTTACCAATTTATGTCCAAGTTACAACTTTGCATATTGCTTTTTCCAAAATCTTCTTGAATCTCAAAAATCTAGCGTATTGGTTTCTTGTCACCCTTAAACACTATTTTTTTTCTGTTACTGCATTTTAGAAGTTTCCTCAGTGAGAAGTGATGGTAAAAAATTTGGACAAGTTTACCGGTTTCATTCTGTGACTCTGTTTCTGTTATGGTTAGAAAGCAATAATACCTTGCCTTGCAGAACAACCAATATTTTTCACAATATTTTTCATATGTGAAAAATATTTGTGAAATAGACGGGCAATTTCATGGATCCTGTGATTCCATTTGGAATAAATAAAAGAAAGGATACTGCACATTTCTACTTGGCTAAATCAGTTAAAATTGCATTTCTCTTGAAACCTGATATAGTATCTAGATGGTAATGAGTTTTTGAAATATATGCCTTTCAGTTGTCAGATTTTGTTCCACCTCCTGTCTGTAGAAATGTGGAACCGAATGCAAGTTCTCTGGAAGGCAAAAGCTTGCTGATTACAACTCGAGCTCCTCAAAGAAAATTTGTTGCTGAAGGGAAATCTGGGAAGGTTGTATATGCATTTCTATACGGATTTACCTTCTTTTCTATCACCCTCGGCATTCCATTGTTGATTGGGACGCAATTACATTAAGCATCTCAACTCATCAATTTTCAGTGAGATGGTGCTGGTAGTCTGCAGCCATGTTTTGAATGTTTGAGCTGAGTGCTCTTTAATGTTTACCTTCTGAAGAAGGGAAACAATCTAGACATGTAGGTTTTCACCTAGGTCTAATCATATATCAAATTCCTCTGGCGATCATATTACTATTGCAACCTCCACATATTTTCCAATCTTTTACTGTTATAATTGTATATCCATTTGCATGATTGAATTAACCAATTCAATCATAGCTTAGTCTCTTCCATGTCATCTTTTGAAGGTTTGTGATAGACTATTTTCTGATTCTGGGCCTCGTCGAAGCCCAAGACTTGCTGCCATGGGTGCGAACTCAAAAGTTTCACCAGTAGGAGATGGAACAGGTTATTTGTGTTCTAATTATGTCGGAGGAAGCATTGCTTCATCATCTAGATCCAACTCTACATCATTTGGTTCAATGATTACTAGAGACCAAAATGAAAGTGATAATTTAATGTGGCATTTGTTTGCTTATACAATGATAAATAATTAGATTGTTATTCATGCTCATCCATAAAATAAGTCTTTTAATGGTTGGACACAGATTGATTGGTGTCGTAACTGACCGTAATGTTATATATACACGTATAGCTATATTGGTTCATTTTCCGATGACTTAAATTTCCTCTCCTTTGGATTGGACTTCTTAATTTATTAATTCAATGATTCATGATCATGTAAATGAATAAGGAAGATTCTAGTTGCTCCTTAAAACCTGATTGATGATAGTGGACACACATAAAAGGAGAGAACAGTGGATCAATGACGTCTGAAGGCTATAAGGTCTATGTTCCGGCACAGTTGATGGCTGCCACTCTTTTAGATTTATAGTTTTAGGCTCCAGATTAGTGCAGACAAGGTCTTGATTTGGCTTCAAATAAATATCCATTCCTGTACTTCATCCTATAGTTTAGTCTGCATCATGTTTCAGTCACATATGGTGTTCTCCATCAATTCTAGTTTCATTCGCATGGAATCTGAAGATGGTACCTTTCAAATATTACATTTGATTATCAAAAACTTTTCTCCCTTATTCTTTCCTCCGATGTTTTGGTCTATGGGCTTGTAATTTATTTTGAAGTAAATCACTCTGAATTTACATGTAGGGAAATGTGCAGAGACTTGTGATGATGCTTCTTCAGGACAAACATCAACTTCCTCAGATGGTGGAAGATTTGTTGAACATGAAAGAACAAGCACAAAACTGAGTGGCTTGAGTAAAAATGGGGCAGTAACTGCATCCGACATTTCTGATACTCTGAGCCTCTTAAGACTTTTTGGGGAAGGTTACAGGCTTTTGTGCATGTATAGGTGTCAGGTATTTCATATTAAGAGAATTTTTTTTTTCTTTTTTTTTTCTGAAGTTGATTCAGAAAATTTATACTTGCACCCTGTGAACACCACAGAAGGCTTTGGACGTTTATCACAAGCTCTCCCAGAAGCAATTTAATACAGGTCGGGTCCTTTCCCAGGTAACTAAGCTGTGTTCATTGCTGTTCATTATTGTTGTTGATTTTACACTCTCTCATATTCTGCTGGAAATATAGACAGTAATGACATTACCCATGTAAAATTGATTTTTGACAGCAACAATGGCCAAAGTAAACGTTGCATAATTTAGATAATACTAAATCTTTAAATTTGAAAGGAATAACTAGTAATGATGAACCTTTGGTTTCAGTGGTGTTTAGATTGTCTCTAGAGCTGAAGGGTTTCAAGTTTGAGATCTAGTTGGAACTAGATTTATCAAAAAAAAAAAGAATACCAAGTTCCTGCCCCTAGGATGGTGATCTAAGCATGCATAAGTCGGAAATTGTGCAATGTCTTTGTTGGCCAGAAAGAATTTACAAGGACAATGGTTTCTCAAAATTTGTTAATTGTAGAAAGAGTGCTAACTTTCACTAACAAGCATGTTTTGAAGAAAGAATGCTGCCTTTTCAATTTTATACGTATATAAGTTCTTATCTTTTTTTTTTTGCCTTTATTTGGAAGAGCATACTATGAGCTAGTAGATTACATGAATTCTGCTTATTCCTTTAGTCTTGCACATCAAATATCCCCTTACATTTTGGAAGGAATGGATATCTACTCCACAGTTCTTTATTTAAGTTTTTTCCCTTGTCTGTAGTACACTAGTAAATGGTTTGCAAACATTTTTTGCTTTTCCTTCTCTGCTGCAATTTTAACCCTCTTTTCAGTTTTCAGCCTTTCTCTTGCATTGTTATTTAGAAGACTTATTAGAAATGTTAGTGTACTTCTTTCATACTGTTTCTGTTACATATAAAAAAAATGGCTGTTGGCCTTTTTTCCTTATTTGAAATTGTTTAATATATGGCTATTATGTTTAGCCCCTTTTGGGTTATATATTACTACTTTATTTTTGAATTCTATGATTTAGGAATCTTTCATTGTTTCATTCCAATACTGGATTGCAGCTTTATTTGGAACTAAAGCTTCATGTGATCAATATAACAATATTGTTTTGGAAACAAAACCTATACAGCACCCCGTTAAAGGAAACATAGAAGAAAAAGTTGGAATTCTACTTTTGATATCTGTCCAAATTTTTTTGGTTGATTAAATAGAGCCTGGCAAATTTCTTGTAACTTTTGAAGTATTTTAGGATCTTCCAACTGGTCCAAATGCAACAGCAGTTTAGTTTTTTTTATTTGCGAAAGGGGTTAGTATTAGAAGTTTGCTTCTGTTACAACAAACTCACGTGCTTCTCACATGCTTAGTTATTTTTTTCTTTAGTCAAATTAGAATAACAAATTATTAGGGATTTTGTTTGCTGCAGTTTATCGTGCTAACTGCACTACTTTTTTTTGCTGCGATTATTTCTTATTTTCTGTTCAAATCAGCTATATAAATGTAAAGGTCTCTCATGAATAAAAATATCCTTTACAATCAATTATTTCTCTTCTTTCACTTTTAGTCTCTCTGTTTCTGCAATTTCTTTAACTTTGTTTCTGAGTTCTTCTGTTTCTAAACTAACAATTGGTATCAGAGCCCTATTCTTGAGGGACTTGTGAGATGGAATCTGAGGGAAATTTTCCGAATGCTCCGATCATCTTTGACGGAGAAAATTACGAAATTTGGGCAATCAGAATGGAAGCTCACTTAGATGCTCTCGATCTTTGGGAAGCCGTGGAAGAGGATTAAGAAGTTGCTCCGCTGCCTGCAAATCCGACCATGGCCCAGATCAAAAACCATAAGGAGAAGAAAACCAGAAAATCAAAGGCGAAAAATTGCTTGTTCTCTGCTGTTTCAAATACTATTTTCACTAGAATCATGTCACTTAAAACAGCTAAGCAAGTTTGGGACTATTTGAAGGAGGAGTATGCTGGTGATGATAGGATACGGGGTATGAAAGCTCTCAACTACATTAGAGAGTTTGAGCTGCAAAGAATGAAAGAATCAGAGACGGCCAAAGAATACTCCGAAAGATTGCTGGATATCGTCAATAAAGTAAGGTTACTTGGCACTACTTTTGACGATTCTAGAATCGTTCAGAAAATGTTAGTTACTGCTCCTGAAAAATATGAAGCTTCTATTACTACTTTGGAGAATACAAGGGATTTATCCACAATCACCTTGGCAGAGTTACTGAACTCTTTTCAGGCACAAGAGCAAAGGAGGTCTATGAGGCAGAATGGTTTCGTTGAGGGAGCTCTTCCAGCCAGACATCATGAGAAAGACTCTCCAAGAAAGCAAGCTGGTACGAGTGATGAGCAGATTTCAGATGATTGTAATCGTGGCAGAGGTGGAGGCTCAAAAGAATATCCGGCGTGCAAACATTGTGGCAGAACTGGTCATGCACCATACAAATGTTGGAGACGACCAAATGCCAAATGTAAGAAGTGCAATCAGCTTGGACATGAAGCTATAATCTGCAAAGATAAAAAACAAGAAGCAGATGCTAAAGTTGTTGATCAAGATGAAGAAGATCAGATTTTTGTGGCAACATGTTTTTCTACAAAGTGCAGTTCAGAAAGTTGGTTGATTGATAGTGGGTGTACACATCACATGACTTATGACAAAACTCTCTTTAAAGCTTTGAATCCTACTGAAATTAGCAAAGTCAAGGTTGGCAATGGAGTCTATATCCCAGTGAAAGGAGAAGGGACTGTCGCAATCACAACAGTGTCAGGTATAAAAACGATGTCTCATATTCTTTTTGTGCCTGACATTGATCAAAATTTGCTAAGTGTTGGACAGTTAGTTGAAAAAGGATTCAAATTAATATTTGAAGATGGGTATTGTGATATTTTTGACGAAAAAAGGGAGCATGTTTTGCGAGTTAAAATGAGAGGCAGAAGCTTCTCATATGATCCAATTGAGGAGGAGCAAGTTGTTTGCGTTGCAGAAACCAACATTACTGAAATATGGCACAAGAGACTTGGCCATTGTCATGTTCAGCGTATGTTGGAGATGAAAAAGAAAGACATGATCAGAGATTTGCCAGAGCTTCCTGACAAACTGCCGAATTGTAATGCTTGTCAATCTGGTAAACAAAACAGATTGCCATTTCCTACATCAGCTTGGAGAGCCTCACAGAAGTTACAATTAATTCATACAGATGTTGCAGGACCTCAACGAACTCCATCCCTTCAAGGTAGCCTCTATTTTATCTTGTTTATTGATGATCTTACAAGAATGTGTTGGATTTTCTTCTTGAAGTACAAGTCAGAAGTGGCTGGAGTATTTTGGAAATTCAAAAATATGATGGAAAATCAGAGTGGGTGCAAAATTCAAGTTGTGAGGTCTGATAATGGAACAGAATATACCTCATCTCAATTCAATTCTTTCTGTGAAGAAGCTGGCATTGAACATCAGCTTACTACCCCTTATACACCACAGCAAAACGGGGTCAGTGAGAGGAGAAACAGATATGTGATGGAGATGGTGAGGTGTATGTTGCATGAAATGAATTTGCCTAAGAAATTTTGGGCAGAAGCTGCCAACACAGCTGTTTTTATTCAAAATCGACTACCGAGCAAGGCATTGAAAGATCAAACACCATTTGAAGCCTGGTATGGTTTTAAACCTTCCTTAAAATTTCTTAGAGTTTTTGGATGTGTTTGCTTTGCCCATGTTCCGCAAAATAAGCGTGATAAACTAGACAAAAAGTCCATTCCTGGAATTTTTGTCGGTTACAGCTTAGTGTTAAAAGCATACAAAGTGTTTCATCCCCAAACCGGCAAGATGACTATTTCCAGAGATGTTCACTTTAATGAAGAGGAGCAATGGGATTGGAATGACTCATCGAAACTCCTGCAAAAGCTTAGTTTTTCTGAAAAGCAGTTGAAAGATGAATGGCTGGAGGAAACATTTGATGACCCACCAGTTAGAGGAACCAGGTCACTCTCTGAAATTTATCAAAGATGAAATGTCGCAATATGTGAACCAGCTGGACCCGAAGAAGCTCTTAATGATCCAACATGGAGAAAAGCAATGGAGGAGGAATTATCAATGATTCAAAAGAATGAAACTTGGGTGTTAGTTGACAAACCAGCCAACAGAAAAATCATAGGTGTGAAGTGGGTGTTTAGAACAAAGCTGAATGCAGATAGCTCCATTAACAAACACAAGGCCAGACTTGTCGTGAAAGGGTATGCTCAGATTTTTGGTGTCGATTATTCAGACACTTTTGCACCAGTTGCCCGATTGGACACAATCAGAATGCTTCTTGCTGTTGCAGCTCAAAAAGGTTGGAAAGTATTTCAACTAGATGTTAAATCGGCGTTTTTAAATGGTGTTCTACAGGAGGAAATATATGTAGAGCAGCCGGCTGGTTTTGTTGTGAAAGATAAAGAAGATAAAGTCTATCTGCTCAAAAAAGCTCTCTATGGCTTGAAACAGGCTCCTAGGGCCTGGTACAGCAAAATTGATGATTATTTGCAAAGCTTAGGCTTCACAAAGAGCTTATCAGAGGCAACTCTTTATGTCAAACATAAAGACAGCAATGTTATTATAATTTCACTTTATGTTGATGACATTTTGGTGACAGGAAACAATACTTTGGTGGTTGAGAAATTCAAACATGAGATGGAACAAGTGTTTGAAATGACGGATCTTGGCCTCATGAATTACTTTCTTGGAATGGAGGTCAATCAAACCCAGAATGAAGTATTTATTTGCCAAAAGAAGTACGCCAGAGAAATTTTAAAGAAATTTAAAATGGAGGAATGCAAAGCTGTCACCACACCTATGAATCAAAGAGAAAAGCTATGCAAGGAAGATGGAGCTGGAAAAGTTGATGAAGGCTACTACAGGAGCTTGGTTGGGTGCCTCATGTACCTTACAGCCACAAGACCTGACATTTTATTTGCTGTAAATCTCTTATCCCGGTTTATGCATTGTGCTAGTGAATTGCATTTTATTGCAGCAAAAAGAGTGTTAAGGTATATTAAAGGTACAATTGATTATGGTGTCAAGTTTGTGAAATGCAATAATTTCAAGCTATGTGGGTTTTCAGACAGTGATTGGGCTGGTTCTGTTGATGACTTAAAAAGTACATCAGGGTACTGTTTTAGTTTTGGCTCAGGTTGTTTCTCATGGTCCTCAAAGAAGCAAGAGATTGTGGCACAATCTACTGCAGAAGCTGAATTTATTGCAGCCACAGCAGCAGTAAACCAGGTTTTATGGTTAAAAAAACTTATGTGTGACTTGAATTTGGAGCATAAAACTGATGTTGAGATTTTCGTAGACAACCAAGCAGCAATCGCAATCTCTAACAATCCAGTTTTCCATGGAAAGACAAAACATTTCAACATCAAGCTATTTTTCCTAAGGGAGGTGCAACAAAGTGGTGATGCAGTTTTGGTTTACTGCAAATCTGAAGATCAATTAGCAGACCTGTTTACGAAGCCACTTCCTTTCAACAAATTTGAGCTTCTTAGACAGAAAATTGGGGTTTGCAGTAACAAAAGCAAGGAGGAGTATTAGAAGTTTGCTTCTGTTACAACAAACTCACGTGCTTCTCACATGCTTAGTTATTTTTTTCTTTAGTCAAATTAGAATAACAAATTATTAGGGATTTTGTTTGCTGCAGTTTATCGTGCTAACTGCACTACTTTTTTTTGCTGCGATTATTTCTTATTTTCTGTTCAAATCAGCTATATAAATGTAAAGGTCTCTCATGAATAAAAATATCCTTTACAATCAATTATTTCTCTTCTTTCACTTTTAGTCTCTCTGTTTCTGCAATTTCTTTAACTTTGTTTCTGAGTTCTTCTGTTTCTAAACTAACAGTTAGTTTAGTAAATTGCTCCAGATTAGTTACGAGTACTCAGCTAGAACCTAGCGAATGAGAGAAATTTTGTTGGAGGCAGGCATTTAGGCTTCACCTTATTTGCAGGTAATAAGGTGGTAAACATGGGCTTTCTGTTATATTTATGTGTCGGGCTTTCTTGGGAAAGACAGATGTTCTTTTTTTCAACCTCACCCTATGTTAATCATTTGTATGGAGAAATGGTAACATGATGAGAAAATTGGGCTCTACTTTCTTCCATTTTTTTTTCTTAGCTGGATAGCCCGTCTCAGTAGCTTTTTTCATCTTTCATCTTCTTAAATTGCCATATTACTGTCTCCCAGTGTCTGTTTCCTTTGAAGCAAATGTGTAAGACCATGAGAAATATATATACATTGCAAATATTTTATTCCTTCTATTTTTATGCTAATCCTTCATTGGAAAAATTGGCAATATAAAGGCTCCAACGAGATAAGGACATCTATTGAATTAAAAAATCTGAGCAGCCTTTTAAATAATGATCAGACTACATTGGTTATATATAGTTGGTGACTGACAGTCTTTATGGTTGATGTGTTTTGTCATTTGCGGTTGTATTTTTGTTTTTTTTTTTATTTATCTTGCATGGACTTCTTTTGCCAAAAAATGTTACTCCCCTTTTGCAGCATTTGCAGGAAGATATGAAGTTAAGCCACCTAGCTCAAGAGCTGATATTATTAGATCGTTTAGCTCCCCAGTCTTGGTACCTGCTTTAGACTTTTTCTTAAACCTGATTTTATGTGAAATAATCTTTCCTAGTTCATAATCTCATAGCGTGCTTTCAGAAAATGGAAATCCACAGGATTGAACTAATCTGTTTTCCTTAGAATAATGTCACAGCTAGATCTCTTATTGTGGTATCCTAATTTTCCTGATTATTGCTTTTATTTATTTATTTATTTTTGTTTTGAATTCATTTGCATATCACAAAATATGTCTTTGAATGTGATAATGTTTGTAGGTGTGCTATGGGAAATTGTTACAGTTTGCAGAAAAACCATGAAACTGCAGTCAAAAACTTTTGGCGAGCTGTGCAGCTTAATTCAAGACATGCATATGCGTGTACCCTTGTGGGCCATGAGTATGATATTTCACTTTACATTATATTCATCAAAATGGTCTGACATGTGATTGAATACTTATAAGGGAAGAAATGAGTTTACCAATGTGAATGATGTTGTTGGCAGGTATACTGCATTGGAGGGGTATGAAAATGGAGTGAAGTGCTATCAGAGTGCTCTTCATGCGGATCCAAGGCACTACAATGCCTGGTACGGTCTTGGAATGGTCTATCTCCGTCAAGAAAAACTCGAATTTTCTCAGCACCATTTTGAGAATGCTTTCCACATAAATCCTTGCTCTTCAGTTACCCTGTGCTATATTGGAATCACTTTACATGCACTGAAGGTTGGGCTTCTTTCCCTTTTTTTTTTTCAATTGCTAGTGGAAGTAGCTACATAGACTGCAATTGTTCATTTTTTCCACTAAATCCGGTTAGCCTGGCTACATATGGCATGGACCTACTTGCTTTCAGCCTTCCAGATTCCACCTGACCAATGACCGTTATTGGATTTTTCATCAGTGTGCATATTTGTGAAAAAAGAATAATCTTAAGAATTTTCCGTAGAGGTTTATATCCATTACACATTGAAGCCCTACTTTTGTAAAACTTTTTATGGGTCATCTGGCGTGATTATTTTTCTGATTGCCATGATTAGTTGTTTTACATGTGTATTAAGTGTTCACTGAATGCAGTAATACTTATTATGACCAAACTGAAATGAGTATAACATCCTTAATTGTTAACCTGACTGAACTTGGTAATAATATCAATAAGTTTGAGTATGAAATCTTTAGAACAGCGTCTTGAATTGGAAGATAGGTTGTAGCTCTTACAAACTTGAGATTGGCCGTGTTATGCAAGCAGGATCTAATCCATTAATACCGGGAAAGTTTTTGATTTTTCTGCAATTATTAGCCTTGAAGTTCCAAATGTGAAGAAATAAGTTTAATTATGTAATTAGATTCCAATTTAAAATTTTGGTTTCTATTTTCACTGATTGTTTCTCTGTGTTTCTATTCTATTCTCTTTCAGAGATATGATGAAGCTTTGAAGATGATGGAGAAAGCTGTTCTTGCAGATAAGAAAAACCCATTGCCATTGTATGAACAAGCAAAGATATCGGTGAGCCTTGAAAACTTCGACAAAGCTTTAGAAGTATTAGAAGAACTCAAGGAGTATGCTCCTCGTGAAAGTAGCATCTATGCAATGATGGGTAAAGTTTACGAACAGTGCAAGATGTATGATAAAGCAATTCATCATCTTGAAATTGCAATAGATCTAAATCCAAATGCGCCTGATATTGCCACCATAAAGGTAATTTGTCCTGCCTTCATTGTTTCCTTTTACCGTAGCAGGAACTTTTTATTCATCTTTTCCTTCTACTACAGCAGGAAGTTTTTATTTATAAATTCAGATTTGCTTTATAAAAAAAGCATCCTAATTTTTTATGGTTTGCCATTAGTCTTATTTTCTATCTTTTGCCATTAGTTTTATTTTCTATCTCAAGATGAGACCACATTGAGAAGTGACTACAAGTCTTTCCCAATGAACATGTTGCAGATGAGTAAAAGGTTATGCTTACAATTAAATTTATGGAACATGTAAATGTATCACTGGTTTGACTCTTATAACATCAATACTGCACGTTCTTGGTCTAGAATCATTTTCTTGGATTTTGGATTTGGAGGAATTACATTGTATCATTTGTATATTCTGCATCAAGATATCTTAGATAGGCACATTTATTAAGTACTTGCTACCTCAAAGTACCACGGAGGGTAGGTAATGTGGATTATCACTATCAGGAACACAGTGTAGCCTAGCATCATTCACAGATTTCTTACTAAAGACAGTGTAATATACTTATTTATTATTATTATTATTGTGACGGATTTTACAACTCATCTTTGTGCAGGCTGCTATGGAGAATTTGCTTGTACATGGTGAAATAGACGATTGACAACTTATAGTTGTAATTGCTTTCAAATTATGGGACGATACAGTGAATTTTGAGGACACATCTTCTTTACTTGCTACTTTTCAGAATTATTTATGAAATTAGATAATTTTCCATTGTTGTTTCTTTAATAGGAACAAACATAGAACTTTTCATTTTCTTATTATTTTTGGCTTCTAAAATGTATATTGATGTTATTGTTTGTACATAGTTTGCGAAGACCATTTGTGGCCATTGGACCAGCTAAATGGTCGAGAGTCATCTCACTGAATAGGAGATCGGAAATTGCAACAGCGGTGACAAATAATCAATTTTCGATTACCAAAAAAAAAAAAGAAGATGAAAAACTTAAAGGCCCAACTCTTACGAGGGGGTGAAACTTTTGTTGAGTATTTCTTGAAAACTTGTGCTTTCAATGAAATTGCTAAGACTGATTTACGCTTGAATAAAGATTCTTTTGTTCTGGCTCGTCTCGAGTTGAATTGACAAAATTGGAGGCATCCGGTGGAATCCCATTCTCATCAAGAAAAGCTTCAACTCTTTGAACATTTTCATTATTATTATTATCATTCTGCACAATCTCCATTTCCGAGTCTTGGTTTGCAATCTCAGATACAGAGATTTTCGAATCTGTTGTTTCTTCTACACCATTCAGTACCAGCTTCATCGACTTCTCTACATCTTCGTCAACATTCACATCAATCTCATTCTCTCCTATGCCTCCATGTTCTCTTATTTCATATTCCTGTGAAGCAATTGCAATTTTATCTTGAAGTTTTGCATTAGCTCCATTTATGTACTCCATTATACCTTTGCGTCCCAAAACTGTAGTTATGTTTCTTTCGCTGGAATTTTCAGGATTTCCACTGTGAATCTCATGTTTGTAGTACGAGTTCTTGATTTGGTATAACAACCACATGCAAACTGCTAAAAGTGAAACAGCCTTAAGAAAACTCTTTTTATCAAGCCTATTTGATCTGTAATTTCTTCCACTTGACTGGTGGGTCATAAGATTTTTCTCCATTGATCCCTGAAAAACATTAGAGGAATTATATGCATCTGTGAATATAAAAATTCAAATTTAGTTAGGCTAAATTAATAAACTTCAAATCATAATTAGAACTCAAATTTTACGGAAACAATTAAGAGGAATAGCTAGTGGACTAAAAAAATAAATCTCTCAGTTCATTGGAATTATAATTAAATACCCAAGAAAAAATCATGAACAATCTCTTTGGTAAATTAAGAAGTAATATAACAAAGATTAGTAGAATTACCTTGATTAAGACTAATACACAATGATGATGCTGATGATGTAAAATAGGCAGAAAAGGAAGAAGAGCAACTGATATATCAAACAATTCTGAATATGCTGGAATCTGATGAATTGAGGTGGTAAAAAACGAATTATGAAAGAAAAGCTTCTTTAAATTAAAAAGAAACGGTGGGGTTTGTTTGTTTACTAAGAAAATTCGTCAAAAGCCATCGTTTAAAAGTCAAATGATGGATTGAAATTCCAATGTGCAGGTTATTCTTTCGTCGACTTCATTAACAAAACTAACCCTGGCCCCTCCCTTTTTTTGAGCATAGATTTAGAAAATTATTAGAGGGTATTGATGGAAATCAAACTATTAAGGATATATAGTTAATTAATCTTCCTTTTTTGGCTTTTTCGAATTTTGACTCTGAATCATCAAATCCGGCAATTCAGTTAAGGGAAATTATGTAGTTGCTAGTGAGCGGTGATTTACATGAATATTCTATAATTTGTTTCAGGATTCTTTCAACGGAGCTTTAAAAGAAAATAATAAAAAATTATATCAAAATGAATCATATTCTAATTTTTTAATGCACAAAAATAGGAAATAGATCTCATATCTCTAGTATGAAAAATTTTAATTAATTTATATATATTTCACCTAATTTTTGTTTTGATATATAAATAATTTTATTTTTATATTTTTATATTTAAATTATAATCTATTTATTTCAATTATAGTTATCAATTTAATCAATAAATTTCATTTAATTATTTAAAAAATAAACTTAGAAAAAATTGAACTTTTATCTTCTTTATGACATGTCATGAACCTAAAATTTAAATTAATTACGACTGACATTCAAACTTCAAATCTAAAATACTTCATACAAAAAAAAAAGAGAAATTATATCATATACATTTTTTTTAAAAAAAATTTTATAAGGATTTTTTTATTTTTATGTGTATTTTTTTTATAGCAAGAGACTTACGTGCCTTAGATCTTGATGCGGATTTGATTAATGACAGACTTGAATGGAGACGTAAAATCCGTGTCTTGGAAGGGGCCTAAGGCTGGAGTTTTTTTTTTTGGTGTCTTTTGAGCTTATTTTGTTGAGAATCCATACAGCCGACCCCAATTTGTTTGGGATTAAGGCTTAGTTGTTGTTGTTGTTGTTGTTGTGTATTTTTTTTATTTTTTATCAATTTATCATATTTTTATTATCTCTTTCCCTTTTACAATATCTTTCATATTATTCTATTTTTTTTCAACATTGTCTGTTTTACGTATCGTTAAAATAAAAATATCTATATTTTGTGGATTTTAAAATGATAAAGATTAAAATTACTTTACAAGTGATGAAAATAGGATCAAGTACAATTTTAAAACGATACTTTTTGTCTTGCATCTCACGCACCGTTCCAGTCATCTTCTCCGGCGAGTGTAACTGTTTCCGTCCAATTTTCCGGTGAAATTTAAAAAAACCATAACAATTCACATACATGTCCAAAAATTACAAAAAAAATACTCGTTGGAAAGCTTGTGACGAGTACTTTAACCAGAAAATATAACATTGAACATATAATGTGAAATTGGCATTCGAATTTTAGAGAGAATCTACTGTAAATTTTTTTTTTTGAAAAATGCAAAAATTTTCAGAAACCTATTTTAAGTTTCTCAACCCACCATTGCATTCAAGGACACTTAATAACATGCTATTATGAATTCAAACATAAGATGTTCTGATACCAATGTGGTTTCTATCATTTAACATGTAATTAAATTTAGTAAAATAGAACAACTTACTTGTTGTTCTTCCTCCTTGAATTGTTACATAAATTATTGTTATTACTAGAATAACAATTAAATTATTGTTATTATTATTCTTTCTGTTTTCACTTGATCTTCTCTTCCTTTTATTTGATACACCAAAAAAACGTTCTCTCCATTCTGTTGCATGTATCTCTTATATAAATGGAAGTTACATGGATTTTGTAACTTCTCCAAGTAACCAAGCAATCCATCCAAATGGGTGTGTCTATCCATATATATATATATATATATATATATACACACTAACATCCAGAAATTCACCAAAGCTATCGCATATGTTATATGCTGATGACACTATAATTTGTGGCAAAGCCTCTGTGAATGAAGCAAATATGTTTTCCCAAATTCTGCACTTATATGGGGCAGCAGCAGCGCAATTAATAAATCTTGAATAGTCCAACATCCTTTTTAGTAAGAATACCCCACAGCAAGTCAAGAATTCTATTATTAATCTTCTGGGGATAAAGGAGATGAGGGGACAAGACAAATATTTAGGCATCCCTACATCTTGCGGTAGATCCAAAATAGATGATTGTAACTTCATTGTGGATAGACAGATCAAAAACTCAGTCATGGAAACATAGATTATTATTTTAATCGGGGAAAGAAATTTTAATTAAGGTTGTCCTTAATACCATTCCAACTCATCTTATGTCTTGCTTCAAGCTACCCAAATTCATTTGCAACAAGATAAATAGCATGATTTCCTCTTTTTGGTGGAGTCAAAATCTGGAAAATAGAGGTCTTGCTTGGAGAAAATGGGATGTTTTAACAAAGGCAAAGTATAATGGGGGGCTGGGATTTCAAAGACTTTGAACTGTTCAACATGGCCTTACTTGCAAAAAAATGCTGGAAACTTTTCGAAGGCAATGATTGTGTATGGTTTAAAATTATGAAATCTTTGTATTTCCCTAATAGCTGTTTTCAGGATGCAAATTGGGTAGCAAACCTTCATGGAGTTGGAGAAATATGCTATTGGTCAGAGATGCTATCAAAAGGGGTGCTAGATGGCTTATTAGAAATGGCAGGCAGGTGAGTATATGGGACGATCCGTGGGTCTTAAATTTGCCTTAATTTAGAATTATTTCTGAAAAACCTCAATCCCCAAGGGTTCATTGGGTTTCTAATTTGTTAGATAATCATGGAAAATGGAAGTTGAATTTGTTATCATCTATTTTTTCTAACTCAGAAACTGAGGCCATCATTAAAACTCCTGTGGCTAAGGTCAATTGCCCTGAGAAACTAATATGGCATCTAGATAAATTTGGGAAGATCTCAGTTAAATTTGTTTACCATTACTTATGTCAACAAAAGAATAATTCCTCTTTGAGTAATGGTGAAAGCTCTATGTCTAATAATGCATGCTGGTATTTGATTTGGAAGCTTAAAATATCGCCAAAAATTCAAAACTTCCTTTGGCGTGCTTGTGTGAATGCTTTGCCTATTTATGTGAACCTGAATAAGAGGAATCTTAACACAACAAAATGTTGTCCCATTTGCAATATAACAGATGAATCTGACTGCCATCTATTTTTCTTTTGTGATCATTCTCGTGCATCATGGCTTATTTCTAATATTGGCATTAATGTATAATACTTCATCCTTTCTTTGTTGGTGGCTTGACCTGATAAAAAATCTTCATGGGCTTAATAAAGCTGATATTTTGGAAAAAAAATTGCTTGCTTATGTTGGAGTTTGTGGAAAACTAGGAATGAATTTTGTTTCAAAGGAATTATTCCAGACCCAGTGTTCACTGCTAGAACAGCCACTACCTTGCTTGCTGAGTTCCTTGGTGCTCAATAATTGAATAGACCTGCCTCTAATGATTCTTCTTCTGCTTTGGACTCAAATTCCAGCATCTTTTTCACTGAAAGATGGTCACCCCCACCTTCTAATTGGTTAAAGATTAATACTGATGCAAGTTTTCATGAAGGCTCAAATTGGGATGGAGCTGCCATAATAATTAAAGATACTTTGGGCAGAATTAGAGTTGCATATCTGATTCTATCTATCTCACCATTAGTGAATGAAGCTCAAGTATTATTGAAAGCTGTACAAAGGGCTATACAATTTGGTCTTAATAATTGTATCTTTGAATCAGATAGTAAGCAACTTATTCAAACTCTTCATGCTCAAGACAACTGCCCCTTTGAAATTGATGCTTTGGCATTGCAAATTAAACATTGGGATGGTAGTATCAGTAATCATAATTTTGTTTTTGTTAAAAGGGGTTGTAATCGTATAGCTCGCAGGGTAGCTTCCTCTGTTTATTCTTCAAAGTTGAGACATGATTGGCTGCATTGTCTTCCTGCTCAACTTATTAGATTGTTGACTTGTGATGTATTCCCTCCTTAGTTATCAATGAAATTTTTATATCATCATTTAATAAAAAAAAATGAAGATGAGAGAGGCACGCGTAAAACACGTGATAACGGAGCACGTGCTATCATGTTAGTCATCGACGTGAATACATGATGATCAAGCACCAACGCACGTGTGGAGAAGAATCAAAGGAAAGTCCGAATTGGCTCAAGCCACGTCGAATTTGACCCCAACTATAAACCTAAAAAAAAAAAAAACACGCACATTAAGCAAATTACTCGCAGCTCACATGATTGCTGACAATACCACCTCCTTTGTCACGTGCTCTTTCCACCCCGCTAGTCCTTTTCAAACCCCTCTTAAATTTCTTAATTTATTTACTTTTTTTTTAAATCAAGGATTAGTTGAGGCTCTTCAATTTCTTTCTTCTTTATTTTTTTCTTATGCGAAAAGAAAGTAATAAATAAATAGTCATGGGAAATCTTTATATATATATATATATTTAAACTAATCAAAATTAAATAAAAATTTTTTAATAAAAAATGATTTTATTTAATTTTAATTATTTAGTATATATACATCTAATTCATGATAGTATTTTTCAATAGTCAAACAATATCCCATTTTATAAAAAAAGTTAATTTAACAGTCACTGTGACAAAAAAAAATAACTCTCAGTTTGAACCAAAATAAAATAATAAAATAAAAACATTCACAAAATAAAAAAAAAATCAAATTTCTTCATAATTTATTCGAGAAAAATATTAAAGTAATTTTAATATAGATACAATCTCTGTAAACTTTACTTTATGTAATTAAAGTTTTAATTAACTACCAATATATAATAGTTTCTAATAAATTCGGTTAAAGTTACTAAAGTTTTTTAAAATGAAATTCTCAAATTTAAATTTAGGAGAGTAAGTTTATTAAAAATAAATAAGTTTAGGGGCTGCTTATCAAATATCAATACAATATTAAAGATAGCTAATTTACTTTTTTTTTTAAAACAAAATTATATGTAAAAGAAAGTAAAAAAATGAAATCAAACAAACATTATCCAATTTACCAAAGGTCAAATAAGCTTATCCTAGGGATTAGTGTCAAATGAATCGGACCCATCTGACTCGGTCTGTAAATTGTGAAAGAAATGTTTCAACCAACACTTTGCCAATCGAAGGGAAAAACAAAAAGTACAACAAAATCTGTATTCATAGTTGGGTGTTACTGTAGATAACAATAACTTGTTGGCTTAATTGAAGCCGGAACAGCATTTTAATCCTTTTTAACTCAAAGGCTTACTTGTATCCAAGAAGGAATTAGAACTCATCATCACTTTCAATTAGAAAAGTGATAGTTTAATTTTAAAATAATAAAGTAATAATAGCAAATTAAAACACAAATTTTACTACTATTTAAAAATAAATAAATTATATTCCATCCGGTTCATTTTAAATGACGTTTTATAATTTTTTTAATTTTGATAAAAAATATTTGACATTCTACAATATTAAAATAAAATTCAGTACTAATTTTCTTGTAAGTTTAATATAATTATTAATGATAATAGAGTGTAAATATTAGAAAGATAAATGATTAGTTAAGAATAAATGATAATTCTATTTAGTAATTTTTTTAAATATGAATAAAACTTTTAAAAACTACGTCATTTAAAACTAGACGAATTAAATAACTTAAATGAATTGAATTTAATATGTTAGCAAATGATTTTTTTTTCTTAATCAGCATTCAAATTTCAAGTTCTATTCCATAATTTATTAAAAAAAATTTAAATTAAATTAAATTGAATATAAAAAAATTAAATATGTATGGAATAATCAATGTAAATTAGATAAGTGCCATAAATGCTCATAAATTATTATAACTTTTGGAAAAAAAAATTATAAGTGCTAGAAAAAGACTATAATATTAATCATGAGTATTAATTTAATTGCATTTTCAAATATGGATCTTGTTAATTAGTGGTGTAATGTGAAGGTCTAGAAAAGCAGTAAAAAAGTTTTAAAAAAAATTACTGCATAATAGCTTGATTGTTTAACCTAATCTGAGATAGAAGATTAAGAAAAAAAAAGTGAAAAATAAAAATGTTTTAATAAGAGGCCACGTGGATGAGATCAAGACCGTTAGTTTGATGAAGTTGAGCTGTAACCATCGTGCTTAAACGTGGGCTGGGAATATAGTAGCAGGTAATGATAGGCCAAATTGTAAGAAGAAAAGAGTAATTAAATTAATTAATTAAGATTAATAATAATAATAATAATGATGGTGTTCAGAGAAGAGAAAAGAAGAGGAAGAGCACAATTCCCAAGAGCAAAAAAAAATTATTTGGAGCAGAGGAATCCGGCTGGAAACTTGGACACTAATGAAGGAATCACAGCGACAATTTCAGCCACAGATCGATTCTTTAGGCCTTTAATTTTCTAACGTTACATTTATTTATTTTTACTTAATTTTAAGTTGTTTTCCTTGTTAACACACACTAATTTATTAAACTTATTACCACTGAAAAAAATAATATAGTAAAAATCAAGGGAAGGCATGCATTAGTTAATTAATAATTAAGATAAGTGGTTAAGAACACTCAAAGATAATAATTAAAAAAATGACAAGATAACTATTAAAATGTAATTTGGTGACTACGAGACAAGGACGTATTTTGTTTCGTTTAGATTTTTAAATTTAAATTTAGATATTTTTTCTATATATATAATTAATTAAAAAAAATTAGCAGGATAAAAAAATCAATAAATCTAGAGTAGTGTAAGTGGGTGTTTACGTGGCCTGGCTGTTGCCCTTTTAACTGACAGCTTTGCTGTTAATACTAATTACACTTGATTTCTATTACACCGTTATATTAAGCACAACTATTACTAATATCTCTCTCTGTCTCTCTCTATATATTTATGCTTTTTAAATACTCCCAATATATATGTTTCCAGCTCAATAATTCAGAATTATACATGTTCTTTTATTAAGGTGGCAAATTCCAATTCATGATTTTTGATAAATTTTTAACTCAAAGAAATTAAGTCAATTAATTTATTTTTTAATTTGACTTTAATTTGAACCTCCAATGAACAATTAAAAATAACTCCAGTACCAATTTTATGTGTTTCACCACTGTAACTAATTAATAACACAACTTGATTTTTTTTATTAAATTTAATTTTTACAATTTGATCATTAATTTTTAGTGAGCTAAATAATCACTATAATTCAATTTTTTTATATTTTATTTTTTTTAAATATGAACAAATGATATAAATCTATATAACAAAGATTGTTGTCAAAAGAGAGATCTTAAAGTTTAATCCTGTAAAATTAAGGTGTATAATTCATTAAAAGAGCTTAAACTTATCTTATATAGTTCCTCTAGTTAAGAAAAAAAATCCCAATAATTGATGTTATAAAGAGCTTCATTCAATAGCCATTGTTATTAATTTTTTTAAAAAAAAATTATAATCTAATTACAGTCACATACTCTAATAATTATCTAAATATAACTGAAAATCCAAATTCTAGCCCACTGTTTAACAAACATAGCAATTAATTACAAATTATTAATAATCTACTTTTCACTTTTTTTTGAAAAAAGCTAATTCAGTTTAAATTAAAGTAATAATACTAATATTTTGAAGCAACAAAATCAATTGCCATCTCATTAGTTGGAAAAAATAAATGAAAAACTAAGAAAAAAATAGCCAAAATATATAACTAAAAAATAAGAAAATACAGAGCGAACTTACTTTTTGTAAAATTATTTATAAGAATTTATTATTATTTAACTTTAGCAAAAACAGAAAAATCATCCTATTTCAATAAACTTTACAGAAATTGCAAATCATTTATTATTTTATTAGAAATATTAAATACAGTTATTTTAAAAAATAATTATTAAATAATTTTTTTATTGATTAAAAAATATTTATAATTATATTTATAAAAAAATATCATAATAAATATTTTTTAACTAATAAAAAAATTATCTAATAATTATTTTTAAAAATAATTATAATTAGCATTTTTTTTTTTATTTTATTCACATAATCCTCTGCCATACAAAACGATGCTCATGTTTTCATTTATTTACACTTTGGCCCCTCCTTTCCTCCTCAAAACCCACCCTATACCCCCCATCTTCCTCCAGGCACTCTCACTCTTATACACATTCTCGCTCTCTGAAAACTTAACGTTCACTCTTTCTCCCTCTCTCTTACTCACTCTCTCTTCTTATTGATAGCTCCAATGGAGGCACCGAACTTTTTCATTGGTGGCTACTTCGGTGGGAGAGCTGCCGCGGCGGCGGATTTCTTGCCGGATAAGAGAATTTCTGATCAGAAACCAGGCGACCATTTCGCAGTTGATGACCTCCTTGATTTTCCAAACGATGATGACGCTATAATGACGGATGGTTTCTTTGATAATATCAATAAGAATTGCAATGCTACTACCGATTCTTCTACGTTCACCTCCAATGACAGCTGCAATTCTTCAGTTTCCGGCAACCATGTCGGTTACCAGAGCTTCGCCGATTCTCACTTCTCAAGCGAGCTTTGCGTTCCGGTAATTAGTTAATTAAATAGTTTAATATTACTAATGGATTATTTAATCAATTTCAATAATTCTGTATATTTTCTAGTTTAAGTTACTATATACACTCTTCTCCAATCAAATTAACGAAAAATTTCAACCAATTTTTACACTGTTATCTGTTTATTTAAATTTAAAACTAAATTTGGAAATTTTATTTGTATAGCAGTACGATGATTTGGCTGAGCTAGAATGGCTGTCAAATTTTGTGGAAGACTCGTTCTCAACAAAACAAAACCTACAAGCTAACCTCCATATTTTATCCGGATCCAAACCCCTCACACCCGAATCCTCTTCATCTGAATCCCACCCGGAACTATCAGCTAGTAAACCAAACAACCCAATGTTTCAGGCGGAAACTCCACTACCCGGTAAGGCCCGTTCCAAACGCTCTAGGGCTGTCCCGTGTGATTGGTCGACGCGTCTCCTCCACCTCTCCCCAACCACCAAAGCATCCTCCAAAAAACAAGGGAATGTTAATTCGAATCCAGCAGGTACGGATACTCCGGTTAGGAAATGCCTTCATTGTGCGGCGGAGAAGACCCCTCAATGGCGGACAGGGCCAATGGGTCCAAAAACTTTGTGTAATGCTTGTGGAGTACGATACAAGTCGGGTCGGTTGATAGCCGAATACCGACCTGCAGCAAGTCCAACTTTTGTGTCGACGAAGCACTCGAATTCACATAGGAAAGTTTTGGAGCTTAGGAGGCAAAAGGAATTGCATATAGCACAACGAGAACAACTTCTTCATCAAACTTCAATTTTTGGCGTATCCAACGGTGGCGATGATTTCTTGATCCATCATCGCAGTGGACCCAATTTTAGGCAGGTGATTAAGTGGGTCCCTGAGAATTAGTTTGGTAATTTTGTATCCTCAAAATTTGAATTTGTAGTTTTTCCTCTCTTTTTTTCACCCAAAAAAAAAAGTAGAATTAAGTTTTAAAAAAAAGATATGAGAGGGGAGAGAGAGAAAGAAATCATTTATCAAAGAAATGGAACTCTTAATGTTTTTTTTATTTGCCAAAATTGGCAAAAATCAGAACTGATTTTAATCTCATTGAGATTTTCTTTCCTTCAAATGAAAATTCATTAACAAATAAAGATGACGCAATTTCCATCCATTAGATTCAATAATATTAAAATTATTTTGAAAATTGAAAATTTAAATTTAAATTTTGATTACAATTAATTTTTAAAAAATAATAAAAAATGGTTTAATTTAAAAATAAATTATAAAATATACAAGTCTTTCACTTTTTCATATTTTTAAAGAATTTTAATAATTTATTATTAATACGGTTCGTAAATAGGAAAATAAATCAGATTCATAGCAGGATTTTTTTAATTTAAATAATGGATGGAAATTAATAAAAGAAAAGGAAATATCTAGCTAAAAAAGTGAGTGTTTCGAAGAATAAGTAAAATTAATGATGCGAACGCTTAAAGGAAACCGTGGGCCCACAGAAAGTATGGAGTGTCCATACCTAAAATACACTTGCACGCGAAGAGTTAGTTGGCAAATTCATGGTCTTTCATATGCCATTTTCAGTTGCCCTTTCCAATTCATTTCCTCGTTTCAAAGTTAAGTTATATTTTGACTACTGAAATTGTCAGTGATATACATTACATATTGGAGAATGATTTTTTTTTGTCCAGTATTCATTCATGGAGAGAGAATCTATTATGAGTCACTTACTTAGAAAAATTTATATTTATCATTAAATTATATTTTGGTATGCACATATTTAAGACTTGAGAGTGATCCTTAATTAGCTTTCTTATTTTTACATAATGCTTTAATTTTTTTTTTTATTTTAACTACTTTCACTCCACTTATATTTATATAAAAAAAAAACTTAATTAACTACATTTCAAAATGGACGTAAATAAAGCAATACCATACGTAAAATTATGAGGAAGATGCCAGGATTTTAATATTAAATGCAATTATTTTTCTCGTAATACTACATAATGAAAATATTTAATATTTTCTCTTCAATAAAATTGTAAAATAAAATAATAACCTTCGACATTAAAAAAGAATACTACATCACAGAGACAATGAGACGACACCGTTTTTCTTTCATTCATTTTTTAATTCTCCTTTATTATTTTTATTTGTTACTTTAAAATTACTAGTAAAATGATATCGAAGGGCTAAGGCAAGGCCCTTCTTTTTAAATGCCTTTCTTGCTATCAATTATTTGTTTTTATATGTTAAAATGTAAATGGAGAAAAAAGTACTTGCATCGATTATACGTAAAAATATTTTTTTAATTTTAATAACAAAATTTTTTAAAATCAATTATTCAAAATTAATATTAAATTCTGTCTTGGTCATTATTAGTATTATTTTTTTTATTTTATAAATTAGGATATGTATGTAAGCAAAACTAGTACTGGGCATGGATTTCAGTGAAGAATAATGAAATAGGGATTATACACCCAGCTAAATGTCGTCTTCTATACGTAGCATGTACATAGAAGTAAGCTAAAAAATATTATGAAATCAAGATAAGATAAGATCGAGAAAAGAGAAAAATTAAAATAATTAACTCAATAATTAAAGTTTAAAAGTGAATCAGCTTACAAAATGCTGTACAAGGTCATGTGGAGAATGGAAAGTGATCAATTAAATTAAAATATAAAATAATATTTATTACGTAAATAAATATAAAACAATTTAAAATTTTATACAACAATTAAGAAAACTATTTAATAATTTATTTTATATAGTCATTTTACTAAATTATCAGTCTCTTTTAATTTGTTATTTATTGAAAATTATAAAAATTGAAAAAGATTAAAATTTAAACTTAATTTTTTTTAGAATTATAGAGATTTGAAATAAAAGTTATACATAATTTTAATTTTTTGTAAAATAATAATTATTTGTGAACAAAATTTATTATTCTAAAATAATTTATATTTGTGAATGAATGGAGAATTTTTTTAAAGCAAAATAAATTTTTATTAATAAATAAAAAAATACATATGAAAGATAAAAATAAAATTATATAATTTTAAAGTACATAATATGTACATAGTTACTGAAGTTTTTAAATTTTTTTAAATTTTTTTAATATAAATAATAGATAATGGTAATATATTACGGATAATCTGACTATATAAACGAAAAACTCATTTCATCCATCAATATATCAAATTACTATACTTTTCACATAAGAAAGATAACTCCATTTAAAAATGATAAATAACTTCTATTAAAAAAATAATAAATTTTTATATAAAGAGAACACATAATATTTAAATAATAAATAATAAAACTCTATAATAAAAATTTAAATTGTATTTAGTTTTATTATAAAAAATAACAAAACATGAAAAGAAGAATAAATACTAAATCCCATATCTAAGTTAATCTAAAAATTATTTTTGAGAACAAACTATTAAACAAAAATAATAGAAAACTAAAAAAAGAATACTAAATCAAGTAATATATTAGACATAAAAAAAATTGATGGGGTTGTTGACCGTTAATAAACTAATGGTAGCTCTATTTTTAAATTAAAAAAATAAAAAAAAATTATAAAAATTCAGAGAAGATAAGGTTGTTAGGTTTTAATTAAAGGATTTTTAATAATTAATAACATAATTATAATAATAATAACAATATTAGAATTAGAAGTGTTGCCATTGAGGGGTGAAATGTAATTGTCCACTTGATCGTAGACATTTGGACGTCCTTGGGGTCCCACGTTATAGATATAATGAATATTAATATATTAGTCAAATCACGAATATTCTTCTGCCTAGGTCATGATTAATACTTAAGCGAGTGATGATTGGTCAATTTATTTCAATTATATAGCAAAGCCTAAGCTATAAAACATGTTATGCATATACTATATATAGTGCTAAATGAATGAATATGTAGTTATCAAGCCAGAGACTTCATTAAAGAAGAAAATCATTTTAAAGTCAATTTAATAATTTTTAATTAGAATTTAAATCATTTTTCAATAATGCCATTATTTTTGTAAATATTAATATAAAGAAGAAGAATCGATTTTTAATTGATTGTTTAAAAGCAGTGTACATTATTAAAATCATCACAACTAAAGTATAAAAATATAATCTATTGACGCAATTTTTTTTTAATTCAATAGGATTGAATTTTATTATTTGTACCTTAATAAATTAATTAAGAAATACAAGAGAGAGAAAATAAAAAGCATATTCAATCATCAGAATTTTGCGCAGAAAGATAAAGTTTTTGGCAAAAAGAAAGCTTAATTTCGAGTTAATTATTATTAAGGTATCAACAATGTAATGTTAATGTAATGGCACTTATTAATAATTAATCTGCACTTTTTTTTCTATTTGCAGTGGCAGCCTCGGAAAAGAGACAAAAATGCTAACATAAAACAGTACATTAAAGTAGAGACACAGCATTATATTCATAATATGTATATGAATTAATATAATTAATGAAAAAAATATAAAAATAAAAAGTTATGTCATTACATGCATGCATAGACATGTGAGAATATATATAAATATATAGAAGAATAGACATGCATGTGAGAAACAAAAGAGGAGCACATGCAGGAGATGACTCTTTATTTTTTGCAGCTGTTTTGGATAATATTTCCAAATTTCCACTATGGCTTTGTTGCTCATTGTCTGGGGATCTTTCCATGGTATTTGCTAACATGGTGATTATGGTTTTTGTCCCACTTTTTATTTCATTTTTAACTTCTCTCTCTCTCTCGCTCTCTCTCTCTCTTTCCCTTCTTTCTTATATATATATATATATATAGAAGCATTACCCCTTTTTGTTAGGTGCTTCTTGTTGATATTACTTTGGTAAGTTTGGAAAATCTTTGATTTTTTAGTAGTAGTAAGATCTTTTTTAATTGTTTTAAATAACATCTATGTCATAGATATGATTGGATTAAGAATCAAATTATATATGTTTGTATTCACGTAATGTCACTAACCAGCAGAAATTCAATAATCACATAGTACTTAGAATTTATATATAAAAGAGAGAAAATCGATTTTGAGCCTATTATGTACGTATTATTTTGGTGCCGCTCAATGATATTTTAGAAGTTAGAACAAATTAAGAAGTTGAAAATTGACTTGTGGAAATTTAATTTGAGACTTGAGTATAAGGTAGAGAGGTAATGTTGTAATATGGCATGTAATGGGGGGAAGGATGTGGAAGGGTCATTGTCGGTAGGTAATAAAATAGTTAGTGATTGCTTAGCTCCATGGAATTGGTGGGTAGAGGTCTTCTTTCACTTCAGTGATTTCGCTCCAACCATTGTGAGAAATGCGAAAGTGATTCTATTTTAAACCAAAAATAATATATAGTCATATATATTCATTAATTCGACTCCTGTAAATTCTGTGTGATATTTTTTATTTTACATGTATAGATTAAACGTGACAAAGATTTTTATGCCTGCCTAATTTTTATAATAAATTTACTGTATAGTTTTTCTTTCTTCTTTTTTTTTTTTTCTCAATGGGAGAAAATCCATATTCCAATTAAAATTAAATTTTTCAAAGGAAGTTGGGTATGATGCCAAGAAAAAATTCTAATAATTTAAATTTAATGCTATGAATTTAATTAATATCGTTCCAAATTTTCTTGAAAATATTAATTCATTATCTATATTATAATCACATAGCAAGCATTCTTCCTTTTTTGGTCAATTAAAATATGGGATAATATATATATGTGCTAAAGATTTTGATAAAACTATATTAGATTGAGCTACAATACAATGTCTATTCGTTGCTATGATATTTTCTATTACTGAGTTTAGAAAAGGAAAGTCAAGTCTTCTTACTAATACTTTTGAAGCTATACAGCTACTGCATCAAACTCACAAACCCAAAAACCATAACAGATATATCTAGTGCTCAACCAGGGGTGGAGGCAGGTGGGGTCGCGTGGGGGCTGACGACCCCCCTACCGGGCGCCGAACGTGTATTTGTAAGGGGGCTTTTCTGGCGGCCGGAGCAACGAAGGTGGAGGCTTTGTGCCTCAGCCCCCCCTTAACCTCTTCAGCCCCCCCCCCCCCCCCCCCCCCCCCCCTGGAGCAGCTGGCTCCTCCACTGTGCTCAACTGAACTTCCCAATCTCTAGCTGCATCAACACATGATTGAACTATCCACCTTTATCCATATACTCCAACAACTCAGCCTTTAATCCCAGGTATTCCATCTCTCATTTCTTACCCACCTGCAATTCATACAACTATATTTCACAGAGTAGGAAATGCTTCTGCAGACCCTCTTTTTATCTGCATCTTCATTCTGAAAAACAACCTTATTCTCTCCCTCCAAATCCAATACACAATAGCTATCAGTGCAATTCTTCTCAATTTCGCCTTAGAACTTTTTCCTTTGGTTTTACTTGAAAACCAGCTCACTTCCCTCTGCCAACACAACCTTCCTCTCCCAATATCACACTTCTATAATACCTGTGCCCATACACTGCTGGAAAATTCACAATCAATGAACAAATGTTCCACAGTTTCTGCACTCTTCCTGCATAAAACACAGGCATCATTATCTATTACTCTTCATTTGAGTAATCTTACTTTAGTAGCCAGCCTATTTCTAATAGCTAGCCAACATTTGAAACTCTGTCTAGGAATATGCCCCTTTCCCCAAACTAACATACCTCAGCTAACTACATCCTTTTTATTTCTAAGAGCATTCCAAGCAGAATTTACAGAATATTTCCCATTCTTTGTCAATCCCCATTCAATTACATCTGCAATATCTTCTTTAATTTCATACTTCCTAACCTCAGCCCAAGCATTTTCAGTTAATTAATTTAGGGGATCAGGTAGCACCCAGCTGCCATTTCTCCACAACTCTTTAACTTTAGTTTTCTTAGCCACATCAGTATCCCTGATATCAATTCCAGCAAACTTATCAATCAAGCTCTCTCCATTAATCCATGGATCAAACCAAAAATTAATATCCCCATGATTCAACTTATACTTAAAGAGGGGCTTCATTTTATCCCTAGTCTGAAGCAATTTCCTCCACACCCAACTAGCTTCCAATGGCTTTGTAATGCCCCAAAAACTCATCCTTCTAAGCTTATTCAATCCAACCCAAACAGCCCACAAAGAAGATTTTTCATAAATCAATTCATATATATGCTTACCAATAGAAGCATAGTTCCAAACCACTAGATCCCTCACTCCTAATCCTCCTTCATTTCTAGGTCTGCAAACAACATCCCAAGCAACATCAACCTTCTTATTTCGATCAATATTACCACTCCAAAGAAAGTTCCTGCACCTTCTATCAATTTCATTCACAACAGATTTGGGAAGCACAAACACACTACATCAGAACACCTGCATACTTCTAAGCATTGCATTGATTAACTGAACTCTACTTGCATAAGACAGAGTTTTTGTTGTCCAGGAATTTATCCTTTCTGTTATTTTCTCAATAAGCTCTTCACAGCGTATTTTCTTAATTCCAGTAGACAGTAGTGACACCCCTAAATACTTAACTGGAAGTTTACCCTCTCTAAAACAAATTTCTCTAAGAATTTGCTCTTTTACTTCGTGATCAAGTCCAGAAAAGAAAATAGAACTCTTTCCTTCATTAATACACAAACCATATGCCTCCTTAAGGTGTTTCAGAACTCCCATAATCCATGATACAGATGCCAAATCCCCATTGCGGAAGATGAACAAATCATCAGCAAAACAGAGATGATTAATTCCTAAATTCCCACATCCCACATGAAATTTGAACTCCATTGGCACCCTAAACCTGAAAGCCCTTGAAAGATACTCCATTGCAATAACAAATAAGAGAGGGGACATGAGATCCCCTTGCCTAAGCCCTTTCTGCCCAGGAAAATACCCTTCCAGCGAGCCATTAATCATTACTGAGAAAAAAGGATTTGTAATACATACCTTTATCCATTGCACCATTTGTTGAGGAAACATGATTAGTTTATTAAAATATTAAATTTTCATTAATTTATTTTGAGTTTATAAATTTTACATAATTTATTGTGAATTTATAAATTTATTGTTAGTTTATTACGATTTTTATAACAAATTAAATTTATTGTTAGTTTATTACGATTTTTATATTATCCCATATTTTATGCCTGCCTAATTTTTATAACAAATTTACTGTATAGTTTTTCTTTCTTCTTTTTTTTTTCTCAATGGGAGAAAATCCATATTCCAATTAAAATTAAATTTTTCAAAGGAAGTTGGGTATGATGCCAAGAAAAAATTCTAATAATTTAAATTTAAAGCTATGAATTTAATTAATATCGTTCCAAATTTTCTTGAAAATATTAATTCATTATCTATATTATAATCACATAGCAAGCATTCTTCCTTTTTTGGTCAATTAAAATATGGGATAATATATATATATGCTAAAGATTTAGATAAAACTATATTAGATTGAGCTACAATACAATATCTATTCGTTGCTATGATATTTTCTATTACCGAGTTTAGAAAAGGAAAGTCGAGTCATCTTACTAATACTTTTGAAGCTACACAGCTACTGCATCAAACTCACAAACCCAGAAACCATAACAGATATATCTAGTGCGCAACTGAACTTCCCAATCTCTAGCTGCATCAACACATGATTGAACTGTCCACCTTTATCCATATACTCCCACAACTCAGCCTTTAATCCCAGGTATTCCATCTCTCATCTCTTACCCACCCGCAATTCATACAACTATATTTCACAGAGTAGGAAATGCTTCTGCAGACCCTCTTTTTATCTGCATCTTCATTCTGAAACCTTATTTCTCTCCTTCCAAATCCAATACACAGTAGCTATCAGTGCAATTCTTTTCAATTTCGCCTTAGAGCTTTTTCCTTTGGTTTTCCTTGAAAACCAGCTCACTTCCCTCTGCCAACACAACCTTCCTCTCCCAATTAAATGGTTCTTAGATCATTTGGGTATTGATGGTGTAATCGAGTCAGTCACAATACACTGTGACAGTCAAGCAGCAATTGCCTACACCAAGGATTCAAAGTTTTATTGTAAGACCAAATGCATAGACATCAAATATAATTTTGTGAGAGACATGGTTATATAAAAAGAAGTGGACATGAAATACATCTCTACGCATGATATGGTTGATGATCCTTTCATGATATCTATGCCTAGAGACGTTTTTATTAAACACACTAAGTCTTTAGGTTTGGGTAGACATTGATGTGTTTTTTTCCTAAACATTATTTACTTGTTATTTATGTCGATACATGATGATTGTTTTGTGTTTACATGGATTTCTTTTTAAATTTTTATTTGTTGCATTTGATGAGCATGTCAGACAATATGAAATCGACTTTCTCACTAGGCTAATTACTTTTGTTAGTCTATGTGACCAATAAAAATGAGTTCATTTTAAACAAAATTATCTAGGTGATAATGAGCTCATGTTTGAAGCATGATGATCATCTCATTTATTGAAACTTATGAGGCTAGTTTATTATGACTAGATATAATCTTGTTTATATCGCCAGACGTGAGTTCTGACACGACACGGGTAGATATGTGAACTCAAGGTTAAACACTGGGCGTGCCTAACCTATCATCTGTATAGTATTTTTTTTGAGGCATACGCTCCATGGAAAGAAAAGAATAATATGGCATATAACTCATATCACATGTGTTTTTTTCTTCACTATGAAGGGAAGGACAAAAGAATATGATCTCTATTTTTTTTTTTTATCAAAGTGAGACCTTTAGAGAATTTAGATTCTTGTTATTGTTACCCTTATGACTTTTGGTTAGTTTTTGGAGTTTGATAAGATGTTTGCTATCTTAGAGTGTTACCGGAGGATTGTGAGTGATCCAATCTAATAGAACATTTCTAGAAAAGCAAGTATGATTATTATTAAGAAAACTGAACTAAAAGGAAAATTAATGGATTGTCACTTTCTTTTTGTATCCACAGGTCGACCAATTATTTTTAAAAGCTTATATAATTGTGAGTATAAACTTTCTCGGGATCATATAAGAATAGTGAAAATATGATAAGTAGTCTAGGGTAAAGTATACTATATCTACTTCGAAGTCATTTCAACAAACGAGACGCTATATATCCCTAACAGATGTATAGTTTAGAGCTCTTGTAGTATGCCGGTCGCACGGTCTATTAATCTAATATGAGTTACCTTAAACTATAACATCATTTTAAGCATGTATCACGTCATGTGCGAGTGAAAGATATTAATTTTGGGTCAGGTCTGCCCATGACAGGTAGATAAACCCATAAACTAATATGTTAATAAATATTATTTAAATTATAATATTTATTTAATTAATATTATCAGATAATATTAAAATAAATGAGAGGAGATAGTATCCTATAATGATTAAGATAGTCAGAAATAGAGTTTGATTTTAACTCTAAAATCAAACACAAGTTATTTTGAGAGAATGACACAATTGCTATAAATATGTTAGTATTTGCAAGCTTTAGAAGGTTGACTGTTACAGTTTTTCTCTTATATATTTTCATACTCCAAAAGTGTGAGATTAAGGAGTGAAACTTTATTTTTAGATTATGAAAAGAAATAACTTTTCATAACTGGTGATCATTCTTTAAAACTGATAGTACAGACACAAAATTTTTCTTTCGTAGGTATCGTTAGATATAAGATCCGAACCTATATATTTTTTTAACTATTTTTTTCCAACAATGGGACTACAACAAGCTAATCTGGTAGTCCCATCCAATAATTATTGGATAACTTTTTTTTTTATGAGTTTCTCCTTATAGAAAGAGATTTTATTAAATTAAAAATTTAAAAATAGATATTTAAAATTTTTAATATTTTTGAAAATAAATTTATTTTTGAGAATACTTTTAAAGAAAATCCAAAAAAAAAAACCTAATTGGGCTACACTAGATATCCGCTTATCGACTTAAGGGTCGACATGAAGCCCAATGTCTCCTTGTTCATTGCCCGGAAAATTTGACATGCACGTTTTACAAATTTATCAAAAGCTCACGATATTATCAATTATTAATTTAGAAAAATATTATTAATTTTTTTTTGTTAAATTATAAATTTATCAGTTTTAAATAATATATACAAAATTTATTATTAAATTATTATAAATTTATTATATTTCACATTATGATATAATAGTATCTGTAATTTAAAAAAAAAATTGTTAAAAACATAATTTCTCTTAAAAAAAATAAAGAAAATATTTCATCAATTTATGCAGTAATTTCTTCTTCTTATCCTTTTTTTAAGATTTAATTCTCATGTATATATACATTTAAAGTCTAGACCTTATAACTCCTTACTTCAGAACCACTGAGTCAAAAGTCGATCAGTAATTTATAGAGTTGATATTAATCACATGGATTCATCATCAACCATATAAAAAAAGTCCACTAATTCAAAAATGAGAAAAAAAAAGTGAATTAACCCCTGCATCCAGTGGCGTAGTCAGGATTTTAGATAAGGGGGGTCCAATTCAACTTAAATACTAAACATTAAAAATATCAAATTATAAAAGAAATAAAAAAATTCCAGATTATAAACTACAAAAAAATAATAATTTCAATTTAACTTCATACTACTTTTCTCAAAAAAAAAAAAACTTCATACTACAAAATCAAATTAAACATTTCAAATTTATAATGTCCTCAGGTATTCAAGCCAATTTCTTAATTCATTATTTTTCAAATTTCAATTCATTTTAGCAAGATAAAAAAATTGCAACAAAATAAATATGAGATTAAAAGTAAGTGGTGTACCTATTCTTAACTTGTTGCCGCTGCCTTGCTGGTGCCAATCGGTGAAAGAATGAAATTGAAAAAGGAAGAAACTGTTATCTGAAAAAAAAAAGAAAGAAAAAGGAATTAACGAAGAAGAAATGTGAAAAAGAAGAGAAAGAGTCACAATTAAGTTATTCTTGTTTGTTTGTAATGGGCAGAGTCATTGACAAATCTTGTTTGTTTGTAATGGGCTTGATTAAAAGGCCCAGTTTTAAAGATTGGAAAAAAAAGGATGAAAAATGTTGGGAGCGTGAATCGAAGTTGCGTGCTCTCACATAGTAAGGCCAAGCTGTTCCATCTCAACCAATGTAATATTCATTCTCAAATATACCTAAAATTTTTTTATTTTTAACTGAGGGGGGATCAGGGCCCCATGGGACCCCTTTATCTCCGCCTCTGCCTGCAGCTTTCAACTTTCAAGACACGGGATGCCTATGATAAAAGATTATTATATCTGGTTTACTTTAATTTATAACCTCAAGTTTTTAACCTATTTTAATCCCCAAAAAAATGGTGAGAGCATAATAATATAATTAATAATGCAAAAAATTATCAATGTCTTTTTTTTTAAATAAAAAAAATAATTATATATAGACAAATTTATGGACGAAAGAAAGTGATAAGAGCATAGGCGGAGGTAATGGGCCATAACTGCAATTTAGTTTGTGTGCATCAAAGGTTTTGGTTTGTTCATCTTCTATGGCTAGTGCTAACGTCGTTTGTTGCTCTATTGAAATGGAGCCTCGAACCTTGAGACAAGGCCAACTCACTCTTGCTAGGGTAATTCTTTTTTTTTTTTTATTTCACATAATTCTCTCCTCATTTTAAACTTAATTTCTTCCAATTATTGCTAATTTTTCTTGAAATAATATATACAATTTATTATAATCTTATAGTTTTAACTTAATTTCTTCAAATTATTGCTAATTTTTCTTGAAATAATATATATAATTGAAGACAATTTATTATAATCTTATATATGCAGGAGGTGGCTGCTGATGTAGTCCAAAAGATGGAACCAAAAGAAGCCTCTTCTATTTTTGAGGTATTTTACTATAAAATCATAGCCTTTTATATATATATATATATATATCCTAAATTTCGATTATGAGTGAAAATTTTTCTAAATACATATTAAAATGATAAATATAATAATTTTTTTTGTTTAATAATGTCGAATAGTCAATATATATATATATATATATATTAATTTTTAGTAACTAATAAAAATATATAGAAAAATAATTAAATCTCTCATGTCGATTGAATACAAAACATAGCTTTTAAGAGTTAGATACTTCATTTGAGAGTCCATTTTTATATTAATAATTCATATATTTTATTATTTTCATATATTCTTCTTAATTATTAATAAAAGAAATATGTCTCATTTAGTTTTAATAACTTCTTGTTTTAGGGATCAAGACCAGTTGTTGCAAGCAAAGAAGTGGATGATACAGAAGAAAATGGATGTAATCAACAAGATGAAAAGCTTGGTGATTGCAAGGAGAATGCTGAAGTTATTGGGATTCCTTGCCAATGCTCAGTCATTACTAGTAGTAACTTAGAATCCTAGAAAATAAATTATAAAAATAAGAGTTCTTTTTCAGCCCCATTTTGATTTCATTTTGTTGATTATGCTATGATATTAATGTTTAGAGACTTTGCTATATACTTTAGTTTAGTGAAAATAATAATCACAATGCGAAAGATCTTGTAATTGGAAATTAATATGTACCCTTTTTGTTTTGTGTAATAGGAATATGATGTTTCATGTTTGAATTTTCTTTTTCTTTTTCATTTTTTATTTGGAAATATTGATGCCTTTGATTAAATAAAGATCTTAAATAAAATTATTTTAAATGTTGATTTTAGAGGTGAACATATTTTTCCAATCCTTCTTAATCGAATGAATCTCGTTGAATTTAGTCTGTTTAAGATGTATATTTAAGTAAAATTATATTTGTATTTAAAAAAATTCGATTTTCATCGATTTATCAGATTGAAATTTTTTTTTCTATTTAAATCGAAACTCCACCAATAAAATTATATAAATATATAATATTACATATATTTATTTATATACCTAACTTATAACTCGGCCCCATGAAGTTATATGAAGTTATATATATTATATATATTTATAATATATATTATATAATCTAATCTAATTCGAATTAATTTAAAAATATAAGAATTGATCGAAAAAATATAAAATTTTAGTCAAATTTAATTTATTATTTTTAAAATTTAATTAAATTACATTGGATTAAAATATATCATAAACTCAATTAAATCCTACTGATGCTTGGACTAGTTGATTTCAAGAATCTTATTTTTAATTTGAACTGTTGCTTTTTTTCTGTACTTAACAATGAAGATGAGACTATAATAACTTGCAAAAGAATTCTGATCAAGAGACAAAAGTACCCCTATTTAATCATAAGAAAAATGCCACTGAGCACAGAAGAAAAAAGGTTAGTTTCGTCATCTCACTTGAAACTAAAACAAATTCGAGTTTAGCGATTACTGAATTTGAATTACGTTGGATCGGGGGTTTAGGGTTTTCAAATATTTGTTATTCTGTCTCCATTTTTTCGGAGAGCTCTCGCCCAAGCTCTAGAGAAGGAAAACCATAAAAACCCAATTCAAACTCACAGGTACTCTCTCTCTCTCTCTCAAGAGTCGAGATTTGCATACAAATTCAAATGTGATGTCAATCGGAACTCAGGGAAGCAGCTGAATCTCTGTTTGCTTTCTTAGAAAATTAAAAAAAAAAATTGGTATTCAATTTCTCTAAGCTACTGAAATTTAGCAGGTAATAGATTGTTGGGTTGCTCTTTATATTTTCCTTTTATTTCCTGAGTTTTTCTTGGAAGAACTGACACAGAATGGAGTTTGAATATTTGGCATTTTTTTGTGTTTTCGTGCGTTGAGTTGAACTTGGAATATAATTTAGTTTATTTTTAGTTAAAGTATGTTGAAACTAAACGATCTGGTCAATAAGAACTTAGGTTTACTTTATGCACTTTGCTTGGAATTGAAATTTATGCTAGAATTTTGCTTTGAAATTTGTGTCCGTTGTTGAGAATGTGGCACGGGATGGCTTCTTATAGCTTTTCATTTTTTTTCTCATTTATTTTGCTAGATATTGTTTCGTTAAATTATCAGATGAGCACCACAGTACATAGAACTCCCAAATCCTCTGGGAGTCGGTCGTTATTTTATCAAGATTTGGCAACACCAGTCTCTGCCCGTAAAGGGAAATTCTCAACACCAGGTCAGGCAGCTGCAGTTTCTGCTCTATGGCGTGAGAATTTTGGTGGTTCTGATCTTCCACCCCCTCCCATATATACATTGGAGGACCGTTCGGATTTCTCTCCTGAGTCTGGAATTCCTGATTATCCTCTTTCCCCAGAAATGAAATCAGACCCTAGAACACCATTCCAGAGCTCCGGGAGGGACTTCACAACTCCTGCAAAAAGCAAATCCGAGGCCAGCACTTCGTTTGCTTTGATGAGTGGACACCAGAACCAGCAGGGTTCAACAAGTTCAACTTGGTGGTCACCAGCTAAGGCGAGTGGCAGTGACCAAGAAGAGAAAGGGAAGGGCTCTCCAGTTGAAGGTGTGGTCTGGCCTAGTGCTTTAATCACACTTCCACCACCAAGGGAAGTTGCAAGGCCAGAGTTGCAGAGAAACGCCCTGCCTGCAGGGAATCTTGATGAGGAAGAATGGGTTACTGTTTATGGGTATGTCTTTGCCTCTGTTTTCATGTGTGCTGATTGCTCAGTGTATTTACTTGTTCGCCAATTTATTTTGCCATCTTGTTTAGTGATATCTTCTTTTACTTTTTTGTTTGCCAATCATAACCTTTCTTCTGTGTTTGTTTGACTTTGATATTTGCTTTACCTCGGCAAGTGTGTTAAATCTCAATGTTTGGTCAAACTTGACATTTTTGCATTTTAGAGAGATGCAAATGATATCAATCTAGTATTTTTTTCCATTGGGTTGTAGTAGATTGATCTTAGTTACAATACAATAGTGGAATTGAAAAGCAACTTTTCTTTTTCCATGGAAATGGTTTTCAACATTTCATTTTCCATCTTGACATGCTCTAAGTTTCTAACCATTTTGTAGTTCTTCATATTCTTTTATAAGTTTGCAAGGGATGTCTTGGATGCTATACTGTTCGCCCTCTAGAGCACCAGAGGATACACATTTTAAGGGAAATATACATATAAAATTGCTAATGCCTATTTGATGAACTGCAATTCTTCTCTGTACGATAGTTCATTTGATAAGGAATATGTTCCATGAAATATCAAGACAAGTAACAAGTGGCAAACATGATGGCATCCAAATCAGTATCTGAATGTGGATCTATTTGGTCTTCTGAATGTGGCACCAATACGGCAATACATATCAGCATCAGTAGAGATTTTATTATATTTTATTGTTATTACTTTGGGAGGGTGTGTGTGTGTGTGGTTAGGAAAAGCATTATTGTGTTTTAGACATTTCTTTTGTGCTTGAGACTATACCATTTCTTGAAATTTTAGCTTGAGCATTTTTCCTGAAGATCGATATGCATTTATATTCTTGACTTTTGGAAGCTTCCAGTTGATCTATCAAGTCTCTTTGTATTTTTTCTCCTGGAAACATGTGAATTCATATTCGGTATCTTTTCATCCAGAAAATGTTGTTATTGAAAGATATATTTTACTGTTTGAGCCCCATCTTACATTGATTTTCTTCATGTTCTCTTTGTGGAATCCTTTCCTTGCAACATTGATTTTCTGAAACTAATTACTCTTTCTTGTGAATGTGGACATTAGTGGTGGATGTGTTAGAAGTGTCCTCTGGGAGTTTGTGACCTTGAAAGCTGGCCTAATATTTTCTTTGTTTTGCATATCTAGCAAGTTGGCAATAATTGTTTTGTTTTATTTGCTTGTTTTCTTTACATTATTGCTTTATACAACTGATACTAAATAATTCTTTTCAGGTTCTCTCCTGGTGATACCAATTTAGTTTTAAGGGAGTTCGAAAAATGCGGTGTGATCTTGAAACATGTTCCTGGTCCAAGGGATGCCAACTGGATGCACATTCTTTATCAGGTTCTACTTATTTCCTGTATTATATAAACACGAGGTTGGGGGTCCATGATTTTTGTTGATCATAATAATTTATTGGTCTGTTGTATCCTTGTTTCAACTCTTCCTCTGGTCTTTTGTTGTATCCTTGTTTTAAGTTATTATGAGATGAATAATGCAATTGAGATAGTATGAATGAGTTTATGCTACCTTTTCAACTTAAAAAAATGTTATTGTTGTTTCTGCTTCCTTTTTCAACTTGAAAAAATGTCAGTGCTTATGCTTTAGTGAATGATCTTAACTATCTTTCTGTTTTGTTGGCTTTGTCGTGTTTACCATAATTGAGACCTGAATCTTTTAGCTTTTACTTCTGTTCTATAGCCAATTGGCATGGGTTTTGCTGTTAGTTTTAAACAGGGGTAATATAGTTGTGATTTTGCTGACTACATGGTAGTAAAACTAGCAAATTATCATTAACTAGCTTGTCATTTGCTTGTGTAGAGTCGATCAGATGCTCAGAAGGCTCTCAATAAGAATGGAGTGCAAGTAAATGGGGTACTAATAGTAGGTGTGAAGCCAGTGGATCCAATGCAACGCCAAGCTTTGAATGTAAGACTTAACAATCAGGGATTCATGACCTTACCCCCACCGGCATCTTCTAGAAGTTCAGATTTGAACACATTAAGAGCCACATCTCGCCCGTACTATCTTCAGAATGGCAGTAGCAGCACCCGGCAGTCAGGAGGTGCTATTGCTTCCCCAACCAAGTCTCTAGTGTCTAAAATCTTTGATGTGATGTTTGGTATCTAGGTTAATATTTTACTCATTCATTCGGCTTCTTATTATCTTTGCTACAATGAGATGTATTTAACATTGAGAGTTTTTTTCTCTCTTCAAATTCAGTATCTTTTCCATGTTAGAGGTGTTATATTCCTTGTCATTAAAAATTTGAATTTGTAAAAGACTGGTGTGATGCTCAAAAGTTGAGAAATTGCAGCACGCCGTCATATATCGTAAAATAACAGAACTCTCTCTCTCTCTCTGTTCCCCTGCTGCGCCGGTGTTCCTGCATAGGGCGTAATAAGGTCAGTTAATTGGTTTACTATAACAATTTGCTACTCTTTGAATTTATTGTGATTCAAAATATTTAGTTGAACTGCAAAAGAAAGGACCATTCTTGGGACATAATCATACTTGGCAGGAATCAGGTTCAGGTTCGTACTGGCTTTGGTTCAATCTCAGACTCTGGTGTCATTAGTCTGAATAAACTGCCTCTATAAAAGGGATCCACCGGCATCCTTTCACTGGTGGGGGCTTTTGAAGGAACTTAATGGTCTGTATCAGGGTTTATGTGAAATGTATGTTCTAAAATATGACTATATCTCTCCATTTGTTATGTCCAGATGCGATTACAAAATATAAATTGATAGCAATTAATTATATCAAATCTTTCAATGATAATTTTTTACAAAAGTTTACTGATCTTTTTATAATTAAAATTAAACTATAGTAAAATGTTAACGCTAAGCCAGTGGTTGTTTTTAAGGTTATCATACGAGTATATATATATATGTGTATGAAAATCAAGTGTTAGAACGAAGCGAATGAAACACTAAAAAGTCTTAATAAGTGCTACTTCTCCAGAAGTTTCTAATAAGTTGCTTGTTATGAAAATGAATTTCTTGTCAGAAAACTAGTATTTTCAAACCAAACAGAATTGAGTAATCAGCAAATGCTATGTTTTAATGAAGTATTCCCTTCTGGTTCTTTTTATTTGTCACTTTAAGAAACTTGTTTTAAAAAGGGATCGAGGGAGTAATTTTGTAGGAAATAAACAGATTTAAACGAAAGAAAACTAGAGTTTCAATGGTTGAATGCATTTATGAATGACCATATCCTGCATATTTGTGAGTAGTTAGTAGTAATGAAAGCCAACCTCTGGAATCTCTCATAATTGCTGTAATTATTAGTTCCGTTTCAGACACATTGATGCCTGTCATTTTTTTCCAACTAGCTATAGCCTGTCAGAGCCTGTAAATTCACAATTCCAACCGTTAGAATAACATCATCAAGTTCAGGATCTGACAGCAACAGAGCTCCATCTGTATTACTGTAACTTCGACCATCTTCAAGTACAGGATTTACAGTGGCAAATGACTTGACAATTTACAATAGAAATGAGAAAATTTGTCACTCTGATAGCAATACTCTTAAATTTCATTGATATTTCCAATAGAAATTAGAGTTAATGCTAACCTTCAACTTGCTAGGTATAAATTTTTATTATATAAATTTAATTTCTAAATTATTATTCATTTAAATATAATATGCCGACAATAATATGATACAAAAATTTATGATATTGGATTTCTTCTCTTAACATGAAAAAAAATATAATATATTAAATTTATACATAAATGGGATATAAATTTAAAAATATTATTTTTTTAATTAAACTATTCAATTATTTAGAGTTATTTTTCAATTATGCTCAATTAATAAATAGTTATAATAAATTGAGTTTCTACGAGGTTAACTCAAATGTCACTATTTATAGATACACTTAACTCTAATATAAAATTATTAAATATTAAGACCCTGCTCGTTCTAAATGAATATGGTTATTTATCTTTTTAATTTCTCTTATACTATAGCTCATTTACTATTTTTAATAAATTAATTGGCATATTAAATATCTATAATATCATTATTTAATATTACTTATTAAATATATTTTATACTAAATTAATAATATGATAAAATATATAAATATATAATTTTATTTTTTAAATAAAATAATTAATTATTTTTAATTATTATTATTATTATATCTCAAAAGACACTTGAATGCCAAAATTGGGTGTGAAGTGGAGTATAAATGATGCGTAAGACAGCTTCATGATTCGTAAATTATAAACCATAATTCAACGCTTTGAGGTAAGCTATTCTGTTGCTGATGTTTACTCGACCGAATTGCAATTTGGTGATGGACGATACTTGATATCCATCATCAAACGGACATACGCACCTCTTACAGTAGGGAAAGGGTTTATGACTTGAAATATGAATAAATATGATTAATATAATAATGGAAAAATATTTATATGACTTTCAAAATTAAATTATTGGCATATATATAAACAATTTTTTTATTATTTGAAAAGGGTTTCAAGTCATTTTATAATTGACAAATTGTGACCCTTTTTATTTCAGTTGTTAAACATTTTTAGTATATTATTACTCTTTCCTCTTAAAATTAATTAGTACAATTTTGTTTTATAAAAATTAAAAAAAATAATTATTTTTGTTGAAAATATAAATTTCTTATATATTTTTCTAGTATATAATTATTTTAGTGTGATATATATTTTTAATAAAATATATTAGATATAAAATATAATAGAGTTTTAATATATTAATTAACTTATTAAAATTATAAGTGAATTATAATTTGAAATAAATAGTATATAAAAATTTGTTTATCAATTTGGGAAGAAAATAATATTATTTTTCTTAAATGAGAAAATAGAAGTTAAGTATAATTGATGTTGTTATTATCAAAATTATATTATTTCTTGAATTTTAATATGTATAAAATGTGAATGTATTTTTTAAATTATTTTTTAGAAATTTATAACTAAGATTTCCGCACGTAATTGCAATTTTACAAATATTTTTTTATTTGCTTTTTATATTTATCCATTTATTCTTTTGTACGTATATATTCGTCTTCTGAATTTTATTTATTTTCTAATATGTCACTTTTATTACTTAAAACGTCACATCTTGCGATACCGAATATTTTGGATCCGAAAATATGGATATTGTAGCGTCTTCCTCCAACAAAGACAAATTAAATTGATGCACATTGTACTCTTCTTATGCATGCAGTCACGGGGCAATTTTGGCCTGCCGATTTTTCCTACCAAGCTAAGGAGGGTGGCGTATCTGTAAAATTTATCCTACCTAAATATAAATCCATTTAAATTTAAAACACATATATATATTTATTTCAAATTTAATTATAGCTATAAATTTATTAATTTTATTAATTTTAAATTTATTTAATACTATTCATTTATTATACATACTCATTTAACTACCGCTTAAATATAAAAATTATAAAATTTAAATTATAAAATTATATTTTTTAATTAAATAATTATAAATATAAATTTTATAATAACACAATTGTATTAAAATAGTTATATATCAAATATTTTTATAATTAAAATAAAATATAATTAATATATAATTAAAATTTAATTAAATATAATTAATATATAAACGAATTTTCGTAGCGGATACCAATTATCTATGGACATGGATAAAATTCGAATTCATCATAAATAGTAAAAATATTATTCATATTCATCCAAACCTATTTATAAATTATTTATACCCTATATAAATGAATCGAAACAAATTGAGTATCTAAAAATACCTAATCTATTGCCGTCATTAGCCACATTATAATTTTTTGAAAAAGAAATTAATTTTAAGTCTATAATTTAAAAGAATGTATATCTAATTTAATATATATATCATTTTTTGGTTAACTGATTGAATATTCTGTTCGATTAAACGACCATATTACATTACGATCGGTTCGGTAAAAAAAATTGAATTCATTCACGTTTTAGTTCTTCACCAATTAACTGTTTGGTTCAGCCAGTTAACTGTTAATAAATTTTTTTTATGCAGTTATTTATTAAAAATTTTAATTATTTAATTATATAATTTTTTTATTATATATATATATATATTTTTGCAAAATAAAGTTATTTTTTATTTAGTTTTTTAATAAATTTAGTTTAGTTATTTAATTATGTTAATTTTTTATTGTCAATATAATTTTTATTATAAATTAAAAAATTAGTCGATTTGGTTAATTAACTGAATCTACCAGTTTGATTCGATTAATTAATTGAACAAACTAAATTTAAAAATTAATCGATTCAATTAAAAAAATTAAGTTTGAAAAAATAATTAAAATTCTGTTTGATCGATTAATTAATTGACCGACCGCATGCCCACCCCTAGTAGAAATTATATGAGTATTTAATGTGTTGGACCAAATACATATTAGCTATATGAATTAAATTGGAATTTCATCTAACATAAAATCAATTAGCGTATATTAAAATTCAATTTATACCACTTATATATCACTATATTTTCTTATAGTTTTTCAACATGAGATTTAATTATACTATCCAATATATGTATATGATGATAATTGGATCCAAGTGATGTTTCTTGGAGTTTGGGTTCGAGTACCTGCAAGACAGAGAAAGAGAATTGAACTTCAATGAAGGAACTTTGGTGTCTTAGTCAGAACTTGATTTGTCTGCAGATAAGAGAATTATGAAAGTGAAAAATGATTATTTACTTGTGGGATTCACTTTTACTTATAGTTAAGGATGGAGAACTGCCGCTGGTGAATGTCAGCATAAATCAGAGACATTGCAATACAAATTACAAATATATCAGTGATTTGTTCTTTTGCAGCGGATAGCCTGCCATGATGTGCTACAGGACTATACAACTCCTTAAGCTCAGTATCTTGGCTCTATATCTATCATGACCCAAACCTGATGACATGTGACTGGTACTAGGGAATGAAAAAGCACGTGACTTCTAGAATTCGTAGTCAGCTTGACCTTTTTTTTAGAAAACTAGATAAAGACATCAATCACTATCTCAAACCGGCCCACACGCTTACTAATATTAAACTATTAATATAACATCACATCATCATCAGATATTTATTAACAAATACATGGAAAGTTCTAAGATATAACAAGTATAAAAATAAAGTAACACTCTTGCCGAAAAAATAAAGGCAGGTTAACTCGATGAAATATATTTTTTTCACACTCAATCTGCAACCTGAAAAAAAATGATGAATAAAAATGAGTTTTCGACTCAATGAGCTATATAGTATTTAATATAATACAATAATTTCATGCAATTAATGCTCATGCGAATGACAACCAGACAACCAAAATCACATAATCAAATAATGATAGGAATAAGTCAATGGAGGCAACACTAAACCTTAAATTGGGGAGCCAATCCCTTAGCTGGATCTCTCAATCTACACATTTCTCTTAAATGCCAATATATATGGTCTATCATCACAGCCATAGTCAAACAACGCTATCCAATTGACAAGCAGTGCTGAACATGAAAATGCCCCCCGTCACACCAATCCTAATCTCATAATCATATACTGCCGTCATATCATAATCCATATCTCAGATCATATGTGGTCTCATATCCTCTTAATTATATCTAGCAAACAAGGATAATATGCATTAATTACAATCAACTCATATTAAACACACATTATAATTATAATAATAAGGCTAAATAATTATAAAGTCTATGAGGTTTTACATATTATACTAATCAGTTTCTGTATTTTTAATATCTAATTTTTGCATCAATCTGTTTTCAATTATTAAACTGTTTAGTCCTTTTATTAATATTTTTATCCTAAAAATATTAATCAACTATTTTGATATTATAAAGTAATTTATTTCTCTTTCTTTATATATTTCTTTCTTTGTTATTTGTTAAGTCATGCTTATTTTTAATTTTATTTATATTTTTTACACATAATTTATTTTAATTTTATAAATATTATTTAAAAATAATTTTAAATAATATGAATAATATTTTTTATTATTTTGCAGACAATCCATATATATCATTTATTTTAATTTTATAAATATTACTAAAAAATAATTTTAAATAATACTAATAATATTTTTTATTATTTTACAGACGATCTATATATAAAATAAAATAAACTTAATAAATAATAAAGATAAATATATAAAAAAGAATAACAAATAAGTTATTTTATAGTATCAAAGTAGTTGACTAATGATTTTAGGATAAAAATATTGATAAAATGACTAAACAGTTTAATTTTAAAAAATACAGGGATGCAAAAATTAAATGTTAACAATACAAGAGTTGACTAGTGTAATATACAAAACCTGAGGGACTTTATAATTACTTAGCCTAATAATAAATGTACATATATTGTACAAGCAGTCGATGTATTATATACATGTAGCTATGAACGTAAATTAGAGGAGCGTGATATTATATTAATCTATATAATTCATTGTAGATAAAAACTCGATAACTCTCCTTAAAGCATGGACTGAAGGTAAAGGAAGACCAATTTTGCCATGAAAGGAGGTTGCCAGTGGCCGAAAATTATTCGAAAAGATCTTTGATTGACTTCGGGCGGTGAGTGAAGGAAATTATGGTATCAGACAATAACAATTTTGGTGGTATTGAAGACGATGAGCTTTCCAATGATACGAAAAATGTCGATTGTTGATTGTCAGACGACGGTAAATCTGAGAAAAATCGATCGGCCAACTGTTTCTCTCTCTTATTTTCTTTTTTTTTTATTTTCTTTTATTCTTTTTTTCTTATAAATACAATCATATATATATATATTAATTTTTAAATTTTATTTTTTAAAATTTTAAATCTTAAATATTTATTTAATTAATAATATTATTATTTAAATATCATTCTAAAATAATTAAAAATTTAGATTATTTCAGTACTATTATGGGAGCTCGGGTTGCAGGACGAGCGGCGAATACGGTATGGGTAAGCTCCTTGTAGTGTTGAATACCAGAGTCTGATAATTAGACGGTGATATCAATATATATATATATATATTTGAACATTATCAATATATATATTTGATATATATATATATATCAAATATATATATATTTGAACATTATCAAATATATATATATTTGAACATTATCAATATATATATATAATATAGATAAGAAATTAATAATATAAGATTTTTATAATATTTTTTTAAATTAAATATTTAATTTAAAAAATCAAGATTTTAATAAATTTAAAATTCTCGTCATATGTCTCCTATTCCTTTAAAATTTTGTGTATATCATGTGATAAATTAGAATTTCTTGGACATATGTAACATAGTAACAGTACTGTCTTATGTACCCCCGGTCTGGGTAAAAAAAGAAGAAGAAAAGTAACAGTACTGTCTTCTATTATATAATCGTCCTAGCTGACCCCTACTCTGAAAACCTCCATAAAAACACAACCCAAACACTGCCCACAAAAAAGAAACCAAAAAAGAATTACATATACATAGCTACGATCAATCAACAGAAAGTGAATCCGTGATGATGAATGGCCAAAAAATGCCACAACCAGATGTGGCTGTGCAATTACCGGAATACAAGGTGGCTGCGACGGAGAACAGTGGAACAATGAGTGGGCCATTGGTTGGGGCGGCGAAGCCTTTTGGTCGGAAAGCTGAAGTCATGCACGTGATACTCAGGTTGTTATGCATGGTAACCTCTATGGTTGCACTCTCTTTCATGGTCACGGCCCGTCAGTCTAGTACTGTCTCCATTTATGGGTTTAACCTTCCTGTTCGCTCCAAGTGGTCCTTCTCTCACTCTTTCGAGTAAATAACTTTTTATTTTTTTTTTATTGTTTGGTTGCTGGGAAGACTGATAGAAAGTGAAAATGAGTTTAAAATTTTAATTTGCTTTTATTTTCTTTCTCTGCAATCTGTATTTTCTTAGTAACCAAACAGTCCATGAAGGATTTTCCAATTCTATAATTATTTCTTGATTGACTAGAATGTCATCGATTTATGATATGAATTACGCGGAATTGACCGAAATTGACTGACAAAGGCCGAGCTCCTTGTTTGTCATGCAATGCAAAAATTTATGATTCTGTTGAATTTGTGCTGACGAAAATGCCCTTGGTTTTGTTGTTTCTCTGAGAGAAAAAACAAAATTTTGGTACTCCCACTCAGGACAGGGTCATGGCATTTGAATGAACAGAATCAAACCCGTGAAGCTCTTTTGACAGAATTTTCAAAGCCATTGATATTGAAATGAGTGAAATCAAATAACTTTTCTGGCTAATTTGAATGGATAATCAGTAATTTAAGAAATAATTGACAATAAGTTTGATGGGTTATTAATTTGGATGATGAATAATTGTTGGTTCTGATAATAATTTGACCTTAATTTGTAGGTATCTAGTTGGAGTTTCAGCAGCTGTAGCTGCACATAGCTTGCTGCAATTGCTTATTACCATGTCAAGGTTGCTTAAAAACTCTCCAGTGATTCCTTCAAGAAGTCATGCTTGGCTTATTTTTGCAGGAGATCAGGTATTCAATATTAAGTTTTTTATGTAAAGGTTAATTGTAATTAATGCCTTTTATAAGTGGGGATATGTGTGTGTGAATGTTATGTACTTAAAAGTAATGATGTGCTTGGCAAGTTTCTTTTCCTTCTGTTGAAAGGGTTTCTATATGCTCTGCAGGTTGTTAGTTATTTGCATTTTGCAAAAACCAATAAAGGCTTGCAAATTAATTTTTGCACAATAAAGCCGAATTGTTTAGAAGGAACTAGTTACAAATACAACTAAGCAATTGAGTATACAGTTTCATGGCAAGTTAGCTGAAGAGAGAACTGAATTTGATACTTTTAACCTTAATGCAAAGAATGATCAATCATGTTAAACTTTTTCAGAAGCTAAAAAGTAAATGAAATTATATCTTCATTTCTCTTTATGCTGGAGCTTGCGAGAGTTTTGTATGTATTTTCATCTTGAGCTTGACTTGGGCATGCATTTTTCAAGATTTCTGCATCTACTATGCACTTAAAACTAGTGAATTTTGCAAGAATCAAGTTTAAAGTCATGCATAACTTGTGCTTGTAAGAGTCTCATTAATCGTCATGTTTGCAGGTGTTTGCATATGCAATGATTAGTGCTGGGGCAGCTGCTTCTGGAGTCACCAATCTCAATCGCACAGGAATTCAACACACAGCTTTACCAAATTTCTGCAAGACTTTACACTACTTCTGCAACCATGTTGCTGCTTCTATTGCCTTCACTTTCTTCAACTGCTTCTTGCTTGCTGCATTGGCTATTCAGGAGGTTATATGGCTCTCCAAGTCTATGTACTGAAGTTCCTTTTACCTGTCATACTTGATAATGTGTACTTTTATGAGCGTGTGTACACTTGTATGGTCTTACTAATGCTACTTCCAGAGATCAACTTTCTGATCTGAACGGAAATTTTGTAGTTTGTCATGTTTAAGTTGCGTTTGTAAAAAGCAACATGAAGATGGTGATTTATGACTAGATTGTTGAAACTCTCGTGCATGTACATTTTTCTCTTTGTTTAATGGAGGTCCACTAGGTTAAAGTAACAAGCAGCCTAAACAGACAACTTCCTTTCAAAATTAATTTCACAAGACGTGTGTCGTTTCGGTTGGATTAATTATATTGCTGCTTACAAGAATGTCCTTATTGCTCCAAACGACAGGTGGAAGCTAATTCCTTCGAACAGAACACTTTGTCCTCTCACTTGAATTGCTAACGATCTTTTACCTAAACGACCAATCCAAAATTGAATCCTTTAAACCGAACGCTTTGTAGTTCACATCTCACACCCATTTAGACGACAGATCGTTCATCGGCCACAAGTAATCCTCCTCATATGGCTGGTTCAAAACATAGTTCTTTTAAATTAAACGACGACGTAAAGATCACAAAAGCGATCAGACCACAAAATCGACTGAAACGGTGCGTTCAGGACTGTCATGTTCTTTCTGTTGACCGGATCACCAACTCTCTATCGACAACTACAACAGGAAGCTCCAGCTAAATCAGTACGGAGAGAGGTTTCTCTCTCTTTCTCCTTGAAATTTCAATTTGATTCGATTAAACAAAGCTACTCCTACACTGGCAGCCTTTACAATGTAAGTTTTTCTCTAACTCCTTTTGAATTTCTTTTACTTATCTTTACATTTCTGCAATGGCCACCCATTTTCCCATTAGCTCTTCCCTCTATACCAAAACCCAAAACCCCCACAAGTTTCTGCTTAAACGATGCTCTTACCTTTCCATTTCATGCCAAAAACAAAACCAAAATCTTGAATTTGATAGTGAAACTAGTAAAAAGCACAAATCGAATGAAACACGTTTCAATTTTCTCACTTTACCCATAACTCTCACTGTAATCTCCGTCTCCCTCTCGTCACAACCCGTCCTTGCTGCAGCAGTGAAGACTGGCCATAAGAAGAAAACACACAAAAAAAAGCCATCCGAAACCTTAACTCCGGACCAGCTTAAACAATGGTCTAAAGATCTCCCAATTGTATCTAATCGAATACCATATACTGAAATATTGAGTTTTAAAGAAACCGACAAGCTTAAACATGTAATTAAAGCTCCAAAAGCGAGTTTAAAACAACGGGCAGAGGCTGTTTTAGTGGTTTTGGATGATAATCAAGTTTTTAGGACTGTATTGCCTTCAATAGAGAGTAATAAGAGGTTTTGGGATTCATGGGATGAGTTAAAGATTGATCCAATGTGTGTTAACGCATATACTCCTCCTGTTAAGAAACCTGAGCTGCCTAAACCATATTTGGGTTTCTTGTGGAAAGTTCCAGAGTTTATGTTGTCAAAGTTTAAGCCTAAGAAGGAGTCGAAGAGGGTTATGGAGTTGAGGAAAGCAAGAGAGAAGCTTAAGAGGCAAAGAAAAGAGGAGTTGGAAAGAATGAGAGAGGAACGAGAAATGATTGAAAAGGCAATTAAAATGCAAAAGAAAGAGGAGCAGAGAAGGATAAAGAAGGAGATTAGGAAAAAGAAGTATGAGGAATCGTTGCGTGATGCACAGAGGAATTACACTCAAATGGCAAATTTTTGGGCTGATTTGGCGCAGGACTCAAATGTGGCCACATTGTTAGGATTAGTGTTTTTTGTGATATTTTATCAGACAGTGGTTCTCAGTTATCGGAAACAGAAGAAGGACTATGAAGATAGGTTGAAAATTGAGAAGGCAGAGGCAGAAGAGAGAAAGAAAATGAGGGAGTTGGAGAGGGAGATGATGGGGATTGAGGAAGAGGAGGAGGATGAGACTGAGCAAGGGAAAGGAGAACAGAATGCTTACTTGAAGATGGCTATGCAATTCATGAAGTCAGGTGCTCGAGTTAGGCGTGCACATAATAAGAGATTGCCTCGGTATTTGGAGAGGGGTGTAGATGTGAAGTTCTCTGATGTTGCAGGGCTTGGGAAGATTCGGCTTGAACTTGAGGAAATTGTGAAGTTTTTCACACATGGGGAGATGTATCGTCGGAGAGGAGTGAGGATACCAGGTTGGATTTGATAACCATAAAGTTTCTTTCACATTCTTGGCATTGTTTAAATTTCTGTTAGGATGTATTTGTAGCATGTTCAAGTGTCATACCAATTTGTATATATTCTCTCTTTTCATGAAATGATTTTTAACTCTTGCTCGGTTTCTTTTTGTAAAGCTGCTCCCACTTTCTGTATTTTATGTGTGACTTAGCTTGAATTGGTACTATCAGGCGGCATACTTCTTTGTGGGCCTCCAGGGGTTGGGAAAACTTTACTAGCAAAAGCTGTGGCTGGTGAGGCAGGTGTGAACTTCTTCTCCATTTCTGCATCTCAGTTTGTGGAAATATATGTTGGAGTCGGTGCTTCTCGTGTCCGATCACTTTACCAAGAAGCAAAGGAAAATGTAAGTATTGTCTTCAGCCGCTGCACTTCACTCTTTTTCCTAATCTAGCACTTCCAAATGAGGTTCTGCATTACCTTGTTTGATATAGCTGATAATGATGTCTGAATTCATTAATGATTCCTTTATGCTTTTGAAGTACTGAATACTGTCCTACAATTTTATCATTTTATTAATCCCTTTTCCTCCTTGACTGTTTTTGAACCTCAAACAGAAAGAAATATTTCAGATTGAGAAACCTTTCTCATTATTCATTTTTCTCCTAGTCTGTTTCTCAAGCTTTTCTGATGCTGTATCAGAAATAGACAGCTTTCAACAAGAATCTTACTTATTCTTGTTTTGCATAGGCACCATCTGTTGTCTTTATTGATGAACTGGATGCTGTTGGAAGGGAGCGTGGCTTGATTAAAGGTTCTGGTGGACAAGAACGTGATGCTACGCTTAATCAGGTGGGTTGGGTCATTGACCACGTTATATAATATAGGGCTACTGATGTTATTATTGCAGGTTAAACCTTGATCCGGAGATCTATATTCAGTGTTTGTAAATTTCAGCTTCTTGTATGCTTGGATGGATTTGAGGGAAGAGGGGAAGTGATCACTATTGCTTCCACCAATAGGCCAGACATTCTAGATCCAGCACTAGTGAGACCTGGACGGTTTGATAGAAAAATTTTTATTCCAAAACCTGGCCTTATTGGCCGCATGGAAATTTTGAAGGTGATATATTAATCTGTTTGCATGCTTTATAGACTGTGGCTTTGTGTGGCTTATAGCTTGCCGGATTCCTTTTCTCTTAAATGATTATTTTTCTGAAAATTGAAATTAGGTTCATGCCCGTAAAAAGCCTATGGCTGATGATGTGGACTATATGGCTGTTGCTAGTATGACAGATGGAATGGTTGGTGCTGAGCTGGCCAACATAATTGAGGTTGCTGCAATTAACATGATACGTGATGGAAGGACTGAGGTAGTGCCTATTTTTAAAATTAATTGTTACTTTTTTTTTTCAGCATGATTTGAGCTTCCTTAGACCCAACTTGCTGAGAGAAAGTGTGATAAATTGTATCATTTGGAGCTTGGACAGCTGCATAATATTACAAATAAAAAAAAAGGAAACTAATGAATTGAGATACAAAGGTCTCAGATATAACTTGTTGGAGAGAGTTCTTCTTTTAAGATCATTCTCCATCTAACGTATGGTTAAATTCAGTGCTATCTCATAGTCCAAGAGGTTTGGAACTCAAACCTGGATTTCTCCTTCCCTCTTTTCGTGTATTAAAAAAACTAGCCACTTGCTTGAATGCCACCACAAAGCTTACCCATGCCGGAATCTTTATGGTTGGATGATTTAGGACATTCTAATTTTTAAATATTCTCTCCAACTACTCTGATTTGCACATTTTTCTTAATAACTCCAGTTAATATCTTTATTATCTATGAAAGCAAGGGGCAATTCTATGATTATGATGGTGAAAATATTGAAAAAATGATTTTGTGACGCCTGACCTTTTTGAAGTTGTAGTCTTAAACAGTTTGGAATGAAGTAAAACATATCTATTATCTTTCCCTAACTAATTTGGGATTGGGGACCAGTTCAGTTGAGTTTATTAACATGAATGAAATAAAAATTACTTAGGCCCCTTACTCTCAGATATTGTATTTCTAATAATTTCATTGGGCTGATATTTTGCTCCAGTAATTTGATCTGTAATTTTATAATTTTCCATATGGATGGTAGGTCTAAGAGAAAATTTATTATCTTTGCAGATTACAACTGATGACTTGCTACAAGCTGCACAAATAGAAGAGAGAGGAATGCTAGATAGGAAGGAAAGAAGCCCTGAAATGTGGAAGCAAGTGGCTATTAATGAAGCAGCCATGGCTGTTGTAGCTGTGAACTTTCCTGATCTTAAAAATATTGAGTTTGTATGGTCTTTAAACTTGCTTTAAAATGTTTTTCCACATACACTTGGTCATACTTGCATGTGGCTGCATAAGTCATGCCTATACTTATTTAAAGAGTGTGATTAAGAATCTCACTTTTGTCAATGGCTCATTTTTTATGACCAATAAAACTAATTAGATAGGGGTATAAGCATGCTTGATTCTACTCTTAAAAGTAAAGGCATGGAAAATAACATGTAACTATCAGTAACAATAGTGGCAGCCTTTCTCCTGCACATTAATTCAGGCAATAGACTCCTCTAGACCTTTTTAAATGGCTGCATAAATTGCATTGGATTTCAAAGGGCAATGAAACTATGCGAAGAAAAGTGAGTAAAAAATGCTTGACATACTTGAATTAATTATTGTTATTTTTGCTTTATGTCCAGGTCACAATTGCTCCTAGAGCTGGCAGAGAACTTGGTTATGTTCGGATGAAAATGAATCATATCAAATTTAAGGAGGGAATGCTTAGGTAGAACTTCCTACAAGTCATTGTTTAATGTCTTTTATTATTCAAAGTACTGTCAAAATAATAAGCCATCATTTCAAAAATTTCAATTTAAAGCAAGCATGCAAAACTGTGGTTGATACATTTAAATAATTAAAGTAAAAAATGCTTGACATCCTGAATGGCCTGCTCTTATCGGTACTTTGTACTCCTGAGTAATTAAATAATTTTCAGCCAGGCATTTGCTTGTTGAAATTGTCATAGATACATCATCTTATTTTCTCCTATAATGCAGTCGGCAATCCCTCCTGGATCATATCACTGTTCAACTGGCTCCGCGTGCTGCTGATGAGCTTTGGTATGGTGAGGGTCAGGTAAAGAACCTTTTGTTAATATATGCATGTGTGACTTGACATGCTAAAGCGGTCAGTGCATTTTGATGCAGCCTTTTAGGCTGGAATTAATTTATGTGCCTATATACACATGGGCTTAAGTGAATGTAGGTTAGGCTTTGGAATTTGAGTCTTCAACAATTGAAAGACTTGCTATGGTTTCTGGGTTTCTCATGTCTCTCCCTCTCTTTTTTCTCCACCTTCTTTTTTCTCTCTCCTAAATCTGCTACTATGCCTAATGTCTTTCTCCCTCATCAAAATTCAAAACTAGCTGTCCTACATGACCATTTTAAGTTTGGCAACCTTGCTGCAGAATTGTTGGAGTTACCTAAAAGATGATAGAAGTGATATGTTGCTGATTTTCAGATGGGGTTTAGCCTGATACCTATGGTTACTTATTATTTACCATTATATAGTAATTATTTGCCATTGCACTTTATTCCTTCATACAGTATCAAGACCAATGACAACTTAGTTTGGGTGTTTGAGAATTTATTTTCTGAGTAGAAGTATTAGGTAGTTTTTTGTGTGTAAAAATTGATTCCTTTCTGGACATGCTTATTTTCAAAACAAGGAAGACTGTTGTTGTCAAAAAGAAAATTATGGAATATGGTAACTAGCAATATTGTAATTTCAGTGTCATGACCCAATTCTCTTGTTTCATCAACTATACATCAAGGCCCAAGAAGAAACAGAGGGCAGACAAAGAGAATATGGCTCAAGAGGAAATTGATCAAGAATATGAGTGTGCTGGGATTAGTGAGGATCGTTGCTACTGCCAAGTGGCTGAAATAGATAGATGAGTTAGTTGTTAGAATAATTGTTTGTTAGCATGAGTCAGTGCACGGTTGAGGTATTAACAGAATAGCGTGAATTGCAATATTCAAAATACAATATATATTTGTACTGGCAAAAGAGGAGAATACATCAATGAAAGTTACAATCAATTTCTCTCTCAAAACTCTCTCTAATTCTTTATCTCCTCTCAAATCTTCTTTTTCTTCTTCCTCTTTATTTTCTGCTGTAGTTCTTCTCCTCCCTGCTCTTCTTCTTCTTCCCTTCTTTGTCAGGTACATGATAACTTGGTATCAGAGCCTTGTTAGATCCTAAGAAGAGTGGACAATATGAGTGATCAAGTGGAAAATCAAATATTAACATATTCAAATCTTGTGTCTCGGCTTCAACAAATTATTCGTTGCTGCGACTTTAATACTACAGCACTTAGTTCTATCCAAAAGAAGCTAGAAGGAGAATTTAATACAAGTTTAATACACATAAAATTTTTTATTAAGGAGCAGATTTTGAGTTTTCTCAATACTCTAGATGATGAAAAAAATGATGAAGGAGCTGAAGATACTCTAGATGATGATAAAAATGGTGAAGGAGGTAAAGATACTCTGGGTGATGATAAAATTGATGGAGGACCTGAAGACTTTATGCAAGATGTTCAAAAAGTTTCTGGAAATCCGATTCTTCATTGAGTTTGAAATTGCTTGTTTTTTCCCCACACCCCTCTCATCTTCTTCTTCATCCTCTAATTCTCTGCTAATTCCAAATCCTTTCAATTTTCTATCCACTCTCATCTTCTCTAAACCTTCTTTTCTCTCTTTGAAATCCACAATCATATCTTATTCTATTTTTCACTTTGTTTTCAACATGTCCATGGTTGATGAATAAACAGCCAGCTGTCGTGGACCAAAAGAAATCGGGGTAAATAATTTTGAATTGGGCAGCAAAGCTGTGTCTCTGATTCATTTGGATGCTCTTATGAGTCTTAAGCAAAGTGAATTTGAGAGATGGAGAAGACAAAGAATGAAAATCAGAATTCTAGTCAAGATAATTTATGCCTTGAAGGTGTTTGCAGAAATGCCAATTAGAAGAAAACAAAATTTCAACAATCTGTTCAAAGAGAATTTGAAACTTGCTATAGGGAAAGAGGGACAATGGGTTGATGACTTATCAAAGTTCCATCAGATTGAAGAATTTAATGATTGTAAAATGTTCATCAAGACCCAATTTCCAAATTTCTTCATTGAGGACAAGGAAGTTCTTCAAGGGGAGAAAAATGTCAGGATCTCAGGTCAAAAGGGAGAAAAGTCTTTGAAGGGTTTAGGGGCTACCCAGTCGACTCACTTCAATACCAAGGTGATACTGGTGGTGATTTAGTAAATTCCAAGGAAATTTATCAAATTGCATCAAATGGGAAACCTCTTGAACTTGTGATGCTTGAAGTTGGCCAAGCTGGAGATAAAGTTAAAACATCTCAAACTAGCTCCTTTGATGATGCAAAATTTCAAGTTGCAGATTATATATCAAATGATAGAATGGATAATTCTACCACTTCTACAAACTTGCTAGAGTTAAATACAAATGGGGAGCCTCCCCCTGATGTTACACCAAAACTTGGAACTGCAAAGTTAGTATTTCTTTCATAGGAAGCAAGAGCCATCAATTCTAAAGGTCACTTGAAACCACAAAATCCAATGATGCAACCTGAACAGATTGCCAGTGCCATAAACCTTGATACATAAGTCCAATTTTTCCTTGAGGACAAGGAAAATGTTCATGGAAGGGGTAATGTCATGACCCAATTCTCTTGTTGCATGAACTATACATCAAGGCCCAAGAAGAAACAGGGGCAGGCAAAGAGAATATGGCTCAAGAGGAAATTGATCAAGAATATGAGTGTGCTGGGATTAGTGAGGATCGTTGCTACTGCCAAGTGGCTGAAATAGATAGGATGAGTTAGTTGTTAGAATAATTGTTTGTCAGCATGAGTCATTGCACAGTTGAGGTATTAACAGAAAAGCGTGAATTGCAATATTCAAAATACAATATATATTTGTACTGGAAAAAGAGGAGAATACATCAATGAAAGTTACAATCAATTTCTCCCTCAAAACTCTCTCTAATTCTTTATCTCCTCTCAAATCTTCTTCCTCTTTATTTTCTGCTGTAGTTCTTCTCCTCCCTGCTCTTCTTCTTCTTCTTCTTCTTCTTCCCTTCTTTGTCAGGTACATGACATTCAGTTCCTTGAGCAAATAAATTTCCTTTTAAAATAAACATCTAAAGAGATTCAGGAAATGCTAAGATGTCAGGATGGATTACTGTAGGCATTATTGTGTTCCCTTTAGTTGTATCAGATCAGCAATGGTTTTCAAACCACTGTATATTACTCCATGATTCAGCCTCAAGCCAATGAGACCATAAGAAGTGATAAAATAACATCACATCCCTGTATGCTGTTTTGTGTTTTAAATATGACTATTATCTTGTTTTCCATGTGATTTATTTATTGGGATCTTTACTTTGTTAATGTGGAATGATTTTTCATCATGGTTCTGTAGTCTAGATTTACTGAAACTTGCCCTATGGTGTGTGTAATTCTTCCAGTTAAGTACAATATGGGCAGAAACAGCAAATAATGCTAGGTCAGCAGCACGAACCTATGTTCTTGGTGGCCTTTCTGAGAAACATCATGGCCTGTTTGATTTCTGGGTTGCAGATCGAATTAATGTATGTCTCCATTCTCCTTGCATGTCTATGGCTTTCATTAAGGTTTCAGGCACTTCGGAAAAAATTTCCCTGCCTTAAAATTTCCTACTCTACCGTGTGTGTTGTTTTAGTGTTGATGTGTTGTCTGATGGAGACTTTAAAATTACAGGAAATTGATTTAGAAGCACTACGGATTGTGAACTTGTGTTATGATCGGGCAAAAGAGGTATTTCATATAAAAGTGAATGCAACTGTTAATCTGCAACTTTCTAATATCCCTTGTATGCTAATATCCTTTTATGAACAATCTTTCCATATCAGATTCTGCAAGAGAATAGAAAACTGATGGATGCAATTGTGGATGAACTTGTTCAGAAGAAAAGTTTGACCAAACAAGAATTTTTTCACCTAGTTGAGTTGCATGGTTCTATCAAACCTCTGCCACCAAGTATACTTGATCTCAGGATCGCCAAGCGTGCAGAATTTCAAGAAATGATTATGAACCAGAAGGAAACAACCGTGACCAATATATGAGCAAGATTCCAAGAGAAACCATCTGGAAAGGCGCTTGATCCTGTACTTTGGGGCAGCATCAAGGAGAAATAGACATAGGAACCGGTCATTAAGACGAATGGTGGTGCCAATTGCAGAATAGCTATGACTCTGTGAAAGCAACTTTGGACTAGAAATCTGAAGTGCTGAAGTGATGAGTTGCTGGTTAACTGGTATAATGGGCTCGAGGAGAGATCGGAGTTGCATAATTGGAAGCTTTTGCATTGCTCAAACCTTGGAGATTTTTGACAACTCAAGTCGCTGGTTGATTTGGTTTTGATTACGGTTCATGAATTTTTCTAAATATTTGAGATTTATCCACATTAAGATCGTGACAACTTATGAGAATCAAGTAAATTTTATGGAATTGGAGGCTCTTTTCATTAATAAATATATGCTTTCAGTGAGAAAAATATTCTACATAAGAGTTTCAACCATAATCCTCATTAACTTTCATGTATTTTCATTTGTAAATTTCAAATGTATAATAACTCAGAAAATTCCATTTGAAAATGTCAACTTTAACTGACACTACTTGAAAAGGCACGTTCCCTCTCTACTCTGGTCTGTAACGATACATAGCAACCATTAACCTGTAAAACCCACCACGTTTTCTGATTTAAAAACTACCCACTACTCATTGTAACTATATAACACTCTATTCTACGATCAAGCAAGCCGTATTTTTCATTAATTTCACCAAAATTAGCTATCATTGCCTTTAATCTGCAAGTCTCTGTTTTCCCTTTAAAGTAATAGAGGAAAAAACAATTGAAGATCACTAACATGGCTTCTCTTATAAGTCTCTCCTGCACTTGTTTTCTAATTTTTCTAGTCTCCATCAATGGTTTTGCTAGTGCAGCAAGAGTTTTCAAGGTGGGCGATGAATTTGGTTGGCAAGAACCTGGAGAAAACAACACTGCTTTGTATACCCAATGGGCTGAAAGGAACAGATTTCGAGTTGAAGATTCTCTCTGTGAGTTTAATTTTTTAATGAATAAAGATTCATTTTGTTGAAAAAATTTTCTGAAAACTTACAGTTCTTATTCTAGAACCCAAGAAAGATTTTTCTTTTCTTGATTTGTTGTTGTTAATTTGCAGTATTTGAGTATAAGAATGACTCTGTTATTGAAGTGGACAAATGGGGTTATTACAACTGTAATACAAGCAATCCTATTATTGCCTTCAACAATGGAAGGAGCACTTTCAATCTTGACAGGTCAGGACCTTTTTATTTCATTAGTGGAGTCCCTAGTCACTGCGAGAATGGCCAGCGGTTGATTGTGGAAGTGATGGGTCTGCACCACCAAAGATCATATTCTCCACCATTCATGGCTTCTACACCTGAATCTTCTTATTTAGCACCATCACCACAACAAAGTTCAGGAGCAATACAAGTCTCTTTGGGGTTAGGTTCAGTCTTAATTGGTACATTAGTGGCATTAATTTGGTCATTTTAAACAAGTTTTTTTTTGGTCGTTTTAGTTATTTGTTAAATTTTTTCATTGTCAGGTTCCAGCTGTTGGAATCATTTGTTTCTGAGAAATTTGTGTTTTGAGTCATTTGCTTACCTATTGAACATTATTTTTCAATTTAATTCTGGGATGAGTTTATTTTTTTTATTATTTTCAGAGCTTGTTATTGAAGTTCATGTTATAGTGTCGCGGAGTTAGTTAATCATCTTCCATTTTGTTATTTTTGAAAAATTATGAATTGGGTAGTTATTCACTATCTTTTTCAAGAAAAAAGGAGACTCGTTCTGTTGTAGGGTAGAAGAGGAACAAACAATTGGACTAATATTACAACCTTCACCATTATTAGTATGTATGGTAGCCGAAGGATTTTGCACTTTCAACATCAGAGTTGGAGGTTTCTGATTCAGCATATCTTTCGTTGTTGAATTTTTCTAGTTTCGGCTTGATTTCTCTTTCAAGTCCGGATTTAGAAGGTTTTCCTTTTCTTCCCTCTCTGTTTCTTCCATTTCTGCTTCCTCAACTAATGCTTTACTAATTGAACTGCCAAAAAAATCAGCCCAGTTACCATGCTCGCAGCACCAATAGCCAGTATAGCCAGAATAGCCTCAAAAATCCATCTTGTTTTATGAGCTTGTGGCATTATCACCCATGTGGCCAGGGACGGACCTAGTAGGGTCGTTGGGGGGGGGGGGGCAAATGACCCCCCCTCGCCAATGTCCATGGTGGAAGAAGACGGAGTCACGGAGGAGAGAAGAGGGGAGAGAGGAGAGGAGATGAGAGATCATGGGATTTGTAGACAAAAGAAGGGGCAAGAAGACAGGGGAGAGGAGAGGAGAGGAGGGGAGAGAGGAGAGGACAGAAGACTGGCTACCGGCGACTGATGACCAGAGACCGAATTTTGTCCCCCTGATTGATGTGCTGGGTCCACAACTGCATGAATGCAGTTGCCATAAAAGACATAGCTACCCACATGACCTTGTGAGTAATTACCATTAGCTTCATCAATTTTTTTCTCTCAAAAGGGATTATACTAACTAAAATAATTACAATGCACAAAGATGTGAACAATGCAATGCTATTGCTTATTGCAAAGATTTTAAAAGCTGTTTTTCTACCAACAGTAGACTGTCCTTTCAATGTTCCTTCCTGATAGACTCCTCCTGGAGGATTTAAACCAACTGTAACAGTAACTGTAGCAATCAAAATGGCTACTAGAATGATTGTGTTTCGAGCATTTTGCAGTGCCTCTTTCTGTGTCTCATATTGTTTATTGCGGCGACTTTTGTGAAGCTCAGTCAATTCTTTTCTCTCTCTCGCTTAAATGCTCGTGTTGAAGCAAATCTGTTTTGGCTGAGAATCCTTGTTCATTTTCATCATCCCCTGAACTTGTTATAGAAAAAAAATTGGAAATGGGAAGCTCATTTTTGGGTTCATCTGTCACATACTGAGAAGTTAATAGTTCAGAGCTCTCAGGACAGCTAGATTTCACCAATAAATCTTTAATGCGCTTGGTTTCAGAACTGGCTCTAGCTTGCTTGAGAAGGTCAAGTGCTGTATATCTTTGATGATTTCTTCGCTTGACAACAACATCTGTCGAATTGATTATGTACTCTGCTAACTACGACCAAAGTTGAAGAAAATAAAAAAGTCCTGACAATCCTCAAATAAGCAAATAGTAATTCAACCTTTTTTTTTCAAATAATAACAAGACAGACTTTATTTTTAACTATTTGTGTCAGATAAAAATGCTTACTTGATAGTGGCTCGCAGAGATGGCAAGATGCAAGACTGTGTTACCATCATATCTTCCCGGTGGAGAAGATGGATGTCTCTGAAATTCACTGCCATTGTGACAAAAGAAGTGTATTTACCAAATTTAACAGCAAGGTGAAATGCGGATTCTCCCTTTCTAGTGAGGACGTTTAAAGATGTGGGAGCTAATGATATAAATAGATTGAGGATTACAACATCACCATTCATTGCTGCCAAGTGCAATGGCGTGTAACCATTGTTATTAAACTCAATGGCGGTTTCTGGAGCCAACTCTAGAAGCAATCTTGAAATTTCCAGGTTACTTTTTTCGCAGGTGTCAGTGCAATAGCATGCAGCCATTCCAGTCTTTCTTCCGTGCAAAAATTGGCCAAGGTTCCAGTATTTCCCTTATGGCAACTACTAAATTTAGTTTTTGTGAATGTAAGTATTGATAATTTATTACCATTCATGTTCATGAAATTAATTCACAGTGTCATATAATAAAAACTTTTAATTAAGCAAAATTCTTACAATGTTATACATGAAAACTTACTTACCTGTGCTTTCTTTTGACAATAACGGGAAGAAATTAGCCAGATCGCTATCTCCCATATTTCAAGCTAATTAAGCTAAAATTTGAGGAAGACCTTAACCAAAATTGGCAAAAGATAAAATCTCTTTGGCTTGAGAATATGATTTCAAATGGTATAGACATATTTATAATCAATAATTATATTAAATATATGTCACTGTCTCCTAGCTAGACTTTTAGTCAACTACAGTTGGAAATTTCAAAGAAATAATGACTTCAGTTTCCATGTATCTTCACCATTTTTCGTCTTCATTGCATTTTACGGTCTAGACAATAAATTTAAATAAATTTCTTTTTTCTATAATGCTAAAAAAACATTCTCACACCTTTTAAAACAACTAATATGTAAGAATTCAATTTAATGAAGCATAAAATTTATATGTTTATAACAATTTTTAAAGTGATTAGTTTATTTGAATTCTATTTTTGTAATAATTGAAAAATAGAAAAGAATATAAATTATTATTATTTATATAAAGTATCATATTTAATTTAATTAAAATATTTCAAGTTTTTGATAACATACTTCATTAAATGAATAAAATATACTAACAAATATGATTCACTTTTCTTAATTATTTCTTCCGAAGTAAAGAGTGATCAACTACTCTATAATATGATAAAGTATGGATAATTTCATATCTAAAAAATATAAAAATATTATTAAATTAATATAGAAATAAGTTTTCCGCCCCTGACAGTTAGTTTTTAGGGTTGACACTATCTAATTTATATTAACAAGGAAAAATATAATATGTATAATATGAAAATTTTAATAAAGAGTACGATGCAATGTGTAATTTGAACTAATTATTAACTAAATCATATGTAAAATTAGCAATTTTATCATAGTATTAGATTTTATCACAGCAAAAATATATTAAAAAGGTATTACTGTATTTTCAGATGTATTCCTTTGACAGAAAAGAAAATGAAGATTTACCGTTTAAAAGGAGTGAAAATCTCTTGGCTCCCTTTCCAGGCAATCTTCAAGGAAGACAGCTTCTTGTTTCGGAGTCAACCTAAAAGTTGATGAGGACTAAAACTGGCAAAGCAAGCAAAATGGAAGATTCACAGAAAAGAAAGAGTTGAAGAACAGCAAAAAAACTTCTCGTTCTCTGCTTTCATTAGTATATCCATTTGTTCGTACAGAACATTCAGTTATAGAGAGAATATATACAAAAGTGAGAGAGCCAATGAAAACTCATCACACGGATAGATGAGCTGACAGTTAGTTACAAAAGCTGAGAATCATTTAATCCTAACTAACAATAATTATAATATGTAACATCCCCCCCTCAAGCTGGAGTTGGTGAGAAATCCACCAATCCAAGCTTGGATACAAAAAACAGGAACATTGAAGAAGAAAGAGGCTTTGTGAACAAATCAGCAAGTTGGAGGGATGAAGGAAGATAAGGAGTGCAAATTAATCCAGTTTTGAGTTGATTTCTAACCACATGACAATCAATGTCAATGTGTTTAGTTCTTTCATGGAAAACTGGATTTTCTGCTATATGTATGGCTGCCTTGTTATCACAATGTAGAGGTATAGGTTTAGGAACTGCAATATGAAAATCTGATAATAAAGAATTGAGCCACTGAATTTCACAAACTGTTGTAGCCATTGCCCTATACTCAGATTCTGCTGATGATCTACTAATAGTAGACTGTTTCTTTGATTTCCAAGAAACAAGAGAAGTTCCCAGAAAAATGCAGTAGCCTGTGGTGGATTTTCTTGTGTCTGCACATGATGCCCAATCAGCATCAGAAAAAGCTCTAAGTCTCAAGTCAGTTTCTGCAGGTAAAAACAATCCTTTGTAACTTGTGCCTTTTAAATACTTGACTACATTAAGGGCTGCTTTGAGGTGTTGTTGAGATGGCTGCTGCATGAATTGACTAAGCTGTTGCACTGCATAACTGATGTCGGGTCTTGTGAGTGACAAATACAACAACCTTCCAACCAACCTTCTATAAACTTCAGGATTAGTGAGTGAGACATCCATAGTGGCTGACAGTTTGATACCTTGAATATAAGGAGTAGGTGCTGGTTTGGCATCATGCAATCCTGTGTCCTTTATGATATCTGTGATGAATTTATGTTGAGTCAAAAGCATACCAGATTTGGATCTAGCAATTTCAATGCCTAGGAAGTATTTGACATGGCCAAGATCTTTTATAGTGAATTTTTGATGAAGATAAGACTTTAGATCATCAATTAAATTCTCAGAAGGGCTTGTGATTATACAATCATCCACATAGACCAGAATTGCTATGAATTGTTGTCCTTGACCTTTTGTGAACAAACAATGATCATAACAAGACTGTTTAAACCCTTGAGAGATGAGACTAGCAGATAATTCTTTGTTCCATTGCCGACCAGCCTGTTTTAATCCATATAGAGACCTCTGCAATTTACATACTTGTCCAGCTTTAGCTTTATCATATCCTGGTGGAACCTGCATATAGATTGTTTCATCTATGCTACCATGTAAGTAAGCATTATTAATGTCCAATTGATGGACAGGCCATGTATAAGATGCAGCAACAGTCAAAAGAACTCTCACAGTTACTAACTTAGCAACAGGAGAGAATGTGTGATTGTAATCCAGACCCAGCAACTGATTGTACCCCTTGGCTACCAATCTAGCCTTGTATCTGTCTATGCTGCCATCTGCATGATACTTTATCCTGTAAATCCACTTACATCCCACAGGCTTCACATTAGTAGGTAAAGCAGTTAATATCCAGGTATTATTTTGTTCAAGAGCAGTCAGCTCTTTGCACATAGCATCTACCCAATTTTTGTCATTTTTGGCTTGATGATAATTGCAAGGCTCCTTGATTTTAGTTACATGTACAACAAATTTTAAATGAGAAGAAGAAAAATGGACTGTGGGATTGGTTGTCAAATCTTTGCTAGTGACAAAATCTTTTAGCCATAAAGGTGTAGTTTTAATTCGAGTGCTTTGTCTTGTTGGAACAGGTTGTGGATGACAGGGTATGGAATTTTGAGTTGTTTCAGCAAAATCATGTTGTGAGTCTGTTACAGGTTCAGCTGCAATATGTATATCTGTATCATGCTGCTCAGAAATGTCACCCATATCTGGTACAAAAATTGGGATATCTGGTTGTTCATTTACATTTGTGGAAATTGGTGGAGATGAAAAAGTGGTTGATGTTTGAGGAAAAGATGAGGCAGGTAAAGATGTGTCTGAAATACAATTTGGTAAGGTGAATGTGGTAACGGTTTCAGGAGTTTTATAATGAAATGGAAATACAGATTCAAAGAATACAACATCTCGAGAATGAAATAAGGTTTTGGAAGTTAAGCTATATAGTTTATAGCCTTTATGTTGTTGTGAATACCCCAAGAATACAGATGGTATAGCTCTAGGGTCAAATTTGAGTTTATGTGGTAGGGGATTTGTGGAGTAACATAGGCAACCAACAGTTTTAAAATAACTGTAGTCAGGAGGTTTGTTATGCAGTCTCTCATATGGTGTTTGCCATTTCAGGTTTTCTGAGGGTATTCTATTTGATATGTGCGTAGATGTCAGCAAGATTTCTGACCAAAATTTAGGTGGTAATTTGGACTGATAAAGCAAAGCTCTTGCTATATTTAGGAGGGTTCTGTGTTTCCTTTCAACTACCCCATTCTGTTGGGGAGTATACACACATGTTTTCTGATGTAATATGCCATGTTCTTGAAAAAAGGTTTGACAATCTGAGTTTAAGAACTCAGATCCATTATCTGATCTAATAATTTTGATCTTTTGGTTGAATTGGGTAAGAATGAACTGGTAGAAGGTTTTCAAGGCTGAAGGCACTTGAACTTTAGTTTTAAGCATATATGTCCAGCAAAATCTGCTGTAATCATCAACTATTGTTAACATAAACATGGCATTAGTGACAGATTTAACACTGTAAGGTCCCCACACATCCACATGGATCAAATCAAAAGGACAAGCAGTAGAAATTTTGCTGGTATGAAAAGGTAGTTTAGATTGTTTGGCTATAGGACACACGGGACATAGCAATTCAGCATAATCACATTCATGTAAACTATTCACATGTTTCATTCTGTTACAAGAAATGTGACCTAATCTAGCATGCCACAACATGGCTAGATGTTTATTATGATTACTGCATTTGCTTACAGTATTACATTGTTTCAAGGGTTGGGTAAAAGAATCTTTTGTCATATAGTAAAGGTCTTCATGAACTTTTCCCACTGCCAACAGTTCCTCAGTCTGTAAATCCTGGAATAAACAATATTCAGGAAATGAATGAACTGATAAGTGGCATGATTTAGTTAAGAGACTCACAGACATGAGATTGCAGCTAAAAGATGGTACATACAGCACATTGTATAAGGTAATTCTGTCATTTAATTTGATGTTTCCAATGTATGTCACTAGCCTTGTTGAATTATCAGGTAGTCTAATAGTTTTAGGAGGATTTAGTTTGAGAACATGATCAAAGAATGTTAATTTTGGTGTTATGTGATCTGTTGCACCTGAATCTATAATCCAGTTAGCTTTGCAATTAAAATCAATATCAGAAATAACTGAATTGAGTAATGTACCTGCAAAATTTACATTCCTGACATCATTGTCTTCATCTTCATCAGCTGCCTTTCCTTTGATGAATTTCTGCAATTCCTGCTGTATAAAAACAGATAGGCCTTTGTCAAAAATCTCATTTCCCTTCTGGTGTTGATTGAACTGCTGTAAAGGTGTCTCCTCCATTTTATCTTTGTTGACAATGGCATTGTTCACATTTGCTGGCCTCTTCATGTTTACTCCCCTTTTCTTCTGTAATTCCAGAAACCAATCTGGATAGCCATGAATTGTGAAGCAGTTATCTATAGTATGACCATTCATCTTGCATTTTGTACAATACTGGTTCTTCTTTTCCTCTTTCCTGTTGTTGTTGAATCCTCTTGATCTTTCATAACCATAATTGTTGTTATAGCTCTTGTTGTTATTGCCAGCATTGTTGTAATTGTTGTTATAACTGTTGCTTCTTCTTGCTAACATGACTGATGATGATACTGTAGATTCAGTACCTGTCACATGCACTTCCCTTTGTTTTTCTACACTAAGAACCATTGAATATGCTTTGTTAATTGAAGGAAAAGGATCCATCAGAAGCACTTGATTTTTCACATTATCATACTCATCTCCTAGTCCCATGAGAAACTGCATCAGTCTCCTGTTGTTATCATATTCAATAATTCCATTTTTCTGATTACAACACACAGGCAAAGGAGCTAGACACAATAGTTCATCCCATTTTCTCTTCAAGTTTGTGTAATAGTCAGTTACTGACTCTGATCCTTGCTTGTAGCTTGCAATATCTCTCTCTATTTGATATATCATTGGACCATTACACTCTCCATAACGCTGCTTCAATTCATCCCAAAGTGCCTTAGCACTTTTGCAGAACACAAATGCATCTGAGATCTCCTTCGACATTGCATTTATCAACCAAGAAACTACCATACTGTCTGCAGTCAACCACTTCTCATAGTTATCAGATTTAGGATCTGGTTCAGCTATGGTTCCATCTATGAACCCTAGTTTCTTCTTTGCTCTCAAGGCAACAATAACAGATTGGCTCCATGAGAGATAGTTAGGGCCTCTCAATGGAGTATTAACCAGATGAAATCCTGGCGATTCAGAACTACTAGTAAAATAAGGATCATTTTCATGATTTTTGGAACTGATTGCAGCAATTAGCTTGGCTAAGTCTTCCGGTGTCATCATTTTGCGATTCAGATTGAATATTCACAATTAAAGAAGAAGAAGAAAAAAAAAAAAAAAAACAATGCAGAGATCAATCTAACCTTTAACCTTGCTCTGATACCATGATGAGGACTAAAACTGGCAAAGCAAGCAAAATGGAAGATTCACAGAAAAGAAAGAGTTGAAGAACAGCAAAAAAACTTCTCGTTCTCTGCTTTCATTAGTATATCCATTTGTTCGTACAGAACATTCAGTTATAGAGAGAATATATACAAAAGTGAGAGAGCCAATGAAAACTCATCACACGGATAGATGAGCTGACAGTTAGTTACAAAAGCTGAGAATCATTTAATCCTAACTAACAATAATTATAATATGTAACAAAAGTCCCTACAACATGCAGAAAAAATTAAGGCGTAATTGCTGAGAAAGATAAGACTTGCAAAGTTCAAGTGAGTTAAAATATGTAAACAAGATTTGAACTTTTCCAGTGAAAAATCGACTTAATGTGCATCTCCTTCTAAACATATCCAAGGAAGCTTCTGCATTTTGATGCATCTAAAATTCTTATTAAGGGGCCCCGAACTGTTTATATCGATTGCGTTCATATTATAATAAAATGCTTCTGCCTAAGAGTGACCAGAAATTTAGGTGAAATCGAAACTAAGGCCGAGGAGGAACCTTTCTATCTTCTGGTCAAGGTTATTAATGTGAGTGGCCAACGTAAAGCTAGCAAAGCAATCGTTGCCACGTCAGCAAAATGCAACGCGCATGCAGCCACGCCATTGACAATATATCCATGTCATTTCAAAAGGCTAAATTATAATGCTGAAGTAAGATATTTATCTAAATAAAATATGAGAACAAAAATAAAAAGAATTATATTTATGTAATTCGGTGTTAGTCCATATTTATAGGTGAAGAAGAGAAATAAAATTCACCAATAAACTCAAAATGGTATAAATTTAAAGAAATAAAACACAATTTTAAATTTAATTACACTAAATTTACTTAATTTAGTGAGAAGCTCTCAAAATGCAATAAAAAATTATTCAAAAAATTTTATTTTTCATTATTCCAGTTCTCCCACTCAAATTTATTAACAAATAGATGATATTTGTCTATATTTATTGGCATAATAATTTACGTGAATAAAAGAAAAAATAAAAAATTTATCTTTGATTAGTTAAAAATTATTAATTGGCTATCATAATCAATAATTCTTATTAATTTATTTTTAATAATAAAAATTATTAATATTAATTTTATTTTTATTTTTATTAATAAAATTTAACAGTCAACTAAATTGATTCGTAAATATTTATTTTGTAAATTTAAATCACGTTAACACGTAATATCCCACGTTGGGATATACCATAGCCGCCTCACGTATATTATGCCACGTCACTATATTTGCCATGTTAGCAAAACGCAACGCCGTATGCAACAACACCAGTAACAACATATTCATGTCATTTCAAAAGGCCAAATCATAATATGTCACATCAGAATATGTCATAGCCTCATCATGTACCTTATGCCATGTCACATTTGCTATATAAACATATCTTGCTAGAGACAATGTTCAAAATCTGCTAGGCCCTGTCCAAGAGATGCCGTTAGTGAATGAATCTAAGTCCAGTAAGTTCCTTTGTTTTGGGCCAAGATTTATTATTTTAGAGATTAGCTGCCTCAGAATTGACTCGTGCAACTGTCCGCAATGCCTTTCCTTCTAGTTTTTGTGCAGCTGTCAAACGACAGGTCGGCGATATGGTTGTCGTTCCCTTTTTTGTCTTTGTTGGTTATGATTTCGTTTTTATGAATGAAGAAAATTTACTTGTCTAGAAAACATACGCGTCTTGGTGTTTTACTTTGTTTAGGAAATTTCCTCATTGAAGTCCCTTAACTATTACTGTAAATGATGGTAAATGCGGAAGAAGAAGAAGACTACTTCAACATAAATATGGAAATCAAAGAAGCCAGTGAACAGTAAAATCGCAGCAGCAGATGAAAGAATACAGAACTTTAAACCAAACATTAAAATTTTGAAATTCAAATTGGAAGTTCAACATTACTCTTCTTTTGTTCATTTCATTGAATATATACATGTTTACAAATTACAAAATGAGCTTGATAATTCAAAAAAGATAATTATTAAGCTTTCTAATCAAAAGATACGTAATTTTAAAATTTAAATTTCTACAAACACAGCTAACATGATTGCTGTAATACTTCCCTCCACAAAACATCAGACTTCTTACTCACTTAGCATCCAACAAAAAATAATGTTATATCCATCAGCAAACTCAGAGACACATCAACAATTACAGCATATTCATGAAAATAAGCACGGAAGATTTGTAAATTCTTATATATTAAATAAAATTGAGTGAAATTTTATTACCGGATTTTGGAAACAATCATCATAAAGAATAATAACCCTGCTCATAATTGGTCTCAATATCTGATTCTGAGAGTCTGAGTTTGGTTTCAGGAACAACATTATCTACATTGTCTCTTGCTCCTTTCTTCCTCCGTTGGTTTTTCCGCAGCTTTTGATCAACTAGTATCAAACATACACCAATAAAAGTGAAGCCTAGAATGCTTGAACCCACAACCATAACCATTACAGACATCCGTTCTATTCCTCGAACAGGTGACATTATCACCCATGAGGCAGCAAGGTAACCTCCTCCCATGAATGACACTGCTAGCCACATTATCCTATCTGCAATTTTAAATATTCTTTTGTGTTTTTCTTCGAAAGGGTATGATCCTCAAAAGAATAAGCACCATGGAAAGAGAAGTAAACAATGCAATTGTGTTAGTAATTGCAAACACCTTAAAACCTGTTGTTTTGGCAATAGTTGACTTCCCTTTCATTGGTCCATCCTGGTACACACTACTAGGAGGACTAATCCCCGCCGTGAATGTCACTGTTGCAATCAGAGTAGCAACTAAAATAATTGTGTTTCTTGCATTTTGCAGTGCCTCTCCATGCATTTCTTGCAGGCGATTAATGTCTTTATTAGTCATCAATTCTATTTTTCTTTTACTGCCAATAATAATACCATACCATGCTGCCTTTTTGTTGCCTACTATTATTAGCTTTATAATTTCTTTTTCTTCTTCTTTCACCAACTCGATGATTTTGAGGAGATGAATAGCTTGCATGAGATAAGATAAGCTCTGCATCAAAATCTTGATCTTGATATGATGAATAACGTGTAAGAGATAACCCATGCTTTGAATAAGAATTGGTCAGTTCTTTATTGTCGCCTATTGGCTCTGGATCTAAATCCGAACATTCTTTATCATCGTCTGTTGCTATAGATACCTCAAGATTGGTTTCTGGTAACATTTCTTTGCTCCTTTTACCACCAGCATTGGTCAATAAGGTTTCAAAAGCCTGCCTATCTTGACTTATAACCTGATTCTGGTCAAGTATGTCAAGCGCTGTGAGCCCTTTGTAGTTCAGGGCATTCACATCTATCGCCTCTTCCTTGATCATGTACTCTACAATCTGAAACAAACAAATATTAAATTAATGTGACAAGCATGGAAGCAAATAGAAATTTATAGTACTTTTACTATATTTAAATTTCGCACCGCATAGTTGTTTTGACATGCCAGATGCAAGACTGTGTTACCCAATCCATCTTTAGAATGTAAGAGCTGCGAAACAGTTGGTTTCTGCAGTAGGAAAATGAAAGAATCTTTTCTATCAGTCTTTTCGGCTAACATTGGTAATCGATTCAACAACACGTTAACAATGCCTGCAATGTACCAATTCAAATTAAATTTATTTTGGCAATTGGATGCACAATGATTAACTATACACAATAGAGAAATAGAAGTACATAAGTTAATTTGATATAATTCATACCTTTATTTCCATTCAATATAGCAGCATGCAGGGGCGAAGCCAGATTTTTTAATGAATGAGGGCAAAATAAAAATACCATATATATATTAAAAATAATAAATTTAAAGAGAAGCAATATAATAAAAATACCATATATATATTAAAAATAATATAAATACTATATATAAATATATGTATATAAAAAAATTAAAAAAAAATAAGGGGCAGCTGCCCCCTTCATTTGAAGATAGCCTCGCCCCTGGCAGCATGAAGACAAGTTTGATTCAAATCATCGACTTGCACCAACTTAGGCCGCTTCATAAGGAGTTTCACCACATCAGAGTACCCACGGCGGCAAGCCAAAAAAAAGCAGATTCTGGTTCTTTTCGGTAGCTATATATGCAGCCGCTGCATTAACATCAAATAACAGCAGACTTTTTACTTAAATACGGAAGAAACTCCCATATTTTATTCATATTTACTTAAATATAAGAGTCAAATCATAAATTAAAATTTTGAGTTTCAGTTTATAGTTTTTTTTAATAATTTTTGCTAAACCAAAATTTAAGTTTTTATAAACTTTTTTTTATAAATTTAAGTTTCAATTTGTGGTTTTTATAATTTTAAGTTTCTTAAATTTTTTTTTATAAATTTCGAGTTTCGATTTAAATTTCGGTTTGGCAAAAATAAATTTTTTTTAGTGCATGTGACATGTACTAGATACAATTTAAAAACAAATTATGTCCATGGCTAAACCAAAACTCTGTTTGGCTATTTTATTATTATTATTATTATTATTATTATTAAACTGATAATATTAATAATTAAAATTAAAATATAATTATTAATAATTAATAATAATAATAATAATAATTAATAATAACAATAATAATAATTAACAATTATATTGACTCAAGTAATTAATAATTTTATTTGGACCCAAAAATAATTAATAATAATATAATTATAATTAATAATTATATAACTAATAATAAATATAATCAATAATTATATAATACTAATAATTAATAATAACGATAATAATAATTAATAATTACTTTGACTAAAGTAATTATTTGGGCCCAAAAATAGTTAATAGTAATATAATTATAAGTAATAATAAATATAATTAATAATTATAATTTTTTATTTTAATTATGTCATATATATATATATATTATTAAAATTAATATAGTTATATTGTTATTAATTATCTTTGAATTTAAATAAAATTATTGATTACTTGAGTCTAATATAATTGTTAATTATTGTTGTTGATTATTATTAATTATTATTATTGTTATTATTAATTATTAATTAATTATTATTATTTTAATTATTAATTATAATTATAATTATATTATAATTATAATTATTATTTTTATTATTAATATTAATAAAATTATAATTAATAATAAAAATAATAATTAATAATTAATCAATAATAATAATAACAATAACAATAATTAACAATTATATTGAACTCAAGTAATTATAATTTTATTTAGACCCAAAGATAATTAATAATAGTATAATTATAATTAATAATTATATAACTAATAATAAATATAATCAATAAATATAATTAATAATTATATAACTAATAATAAATATAATCAATAATTATAATTAATAATTATATAATACTAATATTTAATAATAATGATAATAATAATTAATAATTATATTGACTAAAGTAATTAATAGTTTTATTTGGGCCCAAAGATAGTTAATAGTAATATAATTATAATCATAATTATAATTATATAACCAATAATAAATACAATTAATAATTTTAATTTTAATTTTAATTATGTCATATATATTATTAAAATTAATATAGTTATATTGTTATTAATTATCTTTGGGTTTAAATAAAATCATTAATTACTTGAGTCCAATATAATTGTTAATTATTGTTGTTGATTATTATTAATTATCATTATTGTTATTATTAATTATTAATTAGTTTTAATTATTATTATTTAATTATTATTATTATTATTAATTATAATTATAATTATAATTTAATTACAATTATTATTTTTATTATTAATATCCTAAAAATAAAAAAATAAATAAAATATTAAAATATACAAAAAATAAAAATAAATATATATAAAATAATATATATATATATAAATATATATATAATATATATAATATATAGAAATATATAGAAATATATATAGAAATTAATTATATAATTAAAATTAAAATATAGAAAATTAAAATATAAATAAAATTATTAATTACTTGAGTCCAATATAATTATTAATTATTATTATTTTTATTATTAATTAATTAATACTAATAATATAATACTAATAATTAATAATAACGATAAAAATAAGTAATAATTACATTGATTAAAGTAATAATTATATTGACTAAAGTAATTAATAGTTTTATTTAGTATCAAATATAATTAATAGTAATATAATTATAATTAATAATTATATAACTAATAATAAATATAATTAATAATTTTAATTGTTAATTTTAATTATGTCATATATATATATATTATTAAAATTAATATAATTATATTATTATTAATTATCTTTAGGTCTAAATAAAATTATTAATTATTTGAGTCCAATATAATTATTAATTATTGTTATTATTATTATTATTATTATTATTGTTATTATTAATAATTATATAATTATATTTTAATTTTAATTTTTATTATTTTAAATATTAATTATAATTATATTTTAATTTTTATTATTTTAATTATTAATTATAATTATATTATAATTTTCTTTCAAAAAAATTATATTATAATTATTATAATAATAATAACAATAATAATAATAAAATGACCAAACCAAAACTAAAATCTTTTATTTGTATGAACAGTATTTTAGTTATTTTATAATAAATTTATAATAAATTATATAAATTTATAAACTAAGAATAAATATATAATAAAATCATAATAAAATCATAATAACTATTTAAATCTGATATTTTTATTAAAAAAAATTATAAATTTTAATAAATTTAAAAATATTTTTAAAAATATAATAAATTTAATTTTTTTTATTTTTTAATATTTTTATAAAGATTCCAAGTACAATATGCTGTAGAGTTTGAGCCTAGCCCGTCAAAATTGGGCTGAAATCTTTAGCTACTAGAACACTCAAAATCACCGTAGGCATGTTTATATAATTACTCTAAAAAATAATTTTTCTTATAAAAATATTATAAAAATTAAAAATTTTATATTTTTATAAAAAATTGATGAAAAATTTTAAAAATACATCATTTCTTAATAAAATAATTTTTTTTAAAAAATACCTTTTTTCTTCACAATAATCAATATTTTACTTAAATTTTTTATTTTTTAAATTTTAAAATTAAATAAAAATATTCTACTAAAATAATAAAATTTTATTTTTTAATTTATTTTTCATCATATAAAATCACAATTTTTCATAAAAGAAAAATAATAAATTTTTAATTATAAAAAAATAATACTCAAAAAAATAAAAATAAAATAAAATATACAAAAATATATTAATAAAAATAAATAAATTTATTTTTAAACAAAAATTTTACATATTATACACATAAAAAATTAAAAAAATATATACAATTTTATTATTTAGATGTATAGTAGATGTATTGTAGATATATTGTAGATGTGTTGTAGATATTGTAAATGTGTTGTAGATGTTATGTATATTATATATTTATTATTTAAATTATTTATATTTTATAAAAAATTATTAAATATTGTGTGAATATTATATGAATTTTGTGTGGATGTTGTTAGAATAAAAATTAAAAAAATTAAAATTAAGTAATTATTAAAAATATTATGTAGATGTGTTGTAGATTTATTGTATATGTAATGTTGATGTGTTATAGATGTGTAGATATAATTTATATTGTTTGATATATATTTTATATATGTATGTATATGTTATATATATATGTATATGTTATATATATATTACGTATATATTTATTTTTTATGTGTATATTAAAAATATGATATAAAAAATTAGATAAAAACTATAATTAAAATAAAATAGAAAAAACAAAAATATAAAAAATATAAAAATATAAAAATAACGTGAAAAAATAAAAATGTAAATAAAAACAGCGCGTGAATATTTATAAAAAAAAATAATTATTCTTACGTGTTGGGTGTAATTATCTCATCATAATATCACTTCTCTCTTTTGAATTTATTATGCATTATATGCTACTTTTAACATAGTTTTGTCCAACAGAAATGCTCCCTACTGGGATGCATCTAGAAATTATAAAGGCATTTGTTTTTAATTTATCTTGATTTTTGTTTCAAGTTATTAGTACAATTGTATATACCTAACATATATAGATATAGTTGATCAAATTTGCATCTGCTTTCACTAGCATATTCTTCAAAAAAAGGAAAAGAAAAAAAAGAACAATTTTTTTTGGCAAAATCCTAGAAAATAATCATTAAAGAAGAACCCCCACTGCTATTTTTTAAATTTTTGTTTCCTTTTATGTCAATAAAGATAGCTCACTTTATTTATAATATATATATTATAAATTAAAGCCAAAATAGCATGAAATCAAAACATCATATTGAATATTACTTAAAGAACCGGATAAAAAAAACATTACTTAAAGAATAAAAGTAATATAATACTTATTTTTTATTTACAAGAAGGTGACAAGATATTTAACAACCATCCACAGTAGTATAATATTTTTTTATTGAATATAATTTAGAAAATGAAAAATGATAATTGAAACTTGCTATTTAGGAGAAGAATAAAGAAGTACACGTTACTAAATTTGTCGTCTTTCCTTATTTTTCAAAAATGATTTATAATTGGTACCAAAAAAAAAACAGATTTATAATTAGGTTCAAATTAGTGACTTGATACCATAATGATTAGCTTGTTTGTTAGCCTAATTTTCTCTTCAATAATTTTTTGAAAAACTAAATAGAAAATGACCCCGTGAAAGCAATTAAGTTTCCAAATCAATCAAAATCTTTTAATTAATTAGTATATGATTATCCAAAACATAATTGTAGAAAGCAAAATGATATGTTACAATGGTGTGGCTTGTGGAATACAAAATGGGTTATTTTCAACAAATCAATTTCGGTTAAGTATGTTTAGTGATAATCGCAATTTAATTTGAGTAGGTCCAATTACTACAATAAGTTATTCTACATATACATACATTACACAGTAGAAGAAAACTTTAAGTCTTGGAAAAAACAAGAACCACGCAACATAACTCACAAATAGAATCAAAGTTAAATGATGATATTACACTTTACCTACGTCTAATGTATAACTTAATTAAATCAATAACACAAGCTTTAAATGGGATTAAGCCAGCAAATGACATTACGCTTTACCAAATGGGTAATGGCAATTGTCTAATTAATTAATGTATATGCAATTGGATTTTAAAGCGTACTATGCAAAAAAAAAAAAATCCAAGCAATTATGTCATTAAACTAATAATTATATCAAACATACGTTTAAACCAAAATTAATCTGATAATCAAATTTAAGATATTTTAATATTTTAATTTTAATTTTATCACTGAACTAACGTTTGATTAGGTCATATAAAAGGATTTTTTTTGTTTAGTCTTGGCATATGAAAAAAGAAAAATTGATTATGAGTTTTATTATCTAAAAATATATATACTTATTATTATACTGTGATTTAATATGTTTTATATTAAAAAAAATAGATAAGGTTTGATTGACTATGTAAGTATGGAAACAGAGAAATCTCAAGAGATTAAGATTGATTTCATTTGGGTAATATAATGATGTGAATTAGAGATATTTTCAATAAAATAGAAATAGCAATACTTGAACCCAAAAAACAAAGTGTCATACAGCTTTGAATTATAGAGAAAGAGAACAATAAAATAAGTGTAATTAAGTTATCTAAAACATATAGTAGGGTCTAATTAAATTTGTCAATTTAGCGGGAATAAAAAGGTGTTTCTCAAAACTGAAGCTTTTCAGCTTATTGTGAATAAGTGATTTTTAGATTATAATCAGATTAAAAATAAGCAGTTAAGCGTTTCTGTAAACTAGTTAATAATCAGCTTATAATCATTTTATAATCAGTTAAGTGTTTCTGTAAAATCAGCTTATAATCAGTTTTTAATTGTAGAAACTGTCAAAATGATCAAACTGTCCCTGAGTTTATTTATTGTATAAAAATAATTTTTTAAATGTCAATTCAAAATTTATTTTGCAATAATAATAATAATAATAAAATTTATTTAATAATAATAATAATAATAATAATAATAATAATAATAATTTTGATGGGAACTAAAGTGTATAAGGTGGACAAATTTAGAATATTAAAGATTAGATAGGAATAATATGGTCTTTTACTTGGTCAAAACTGCTTAAAAAATAAGTGTTTAAAAAAAATAGCAAAACTCAATTTTTAAAAAACCGATTAAAATCATATTATAATTTACTATTTAAGTTTTCAGAAATACTTAAATAAATAACTTATAATCTAAAAACTATTTATAATCAGTTTTGACCAATTTTTAAGTTTTGAGAAACACCCTCTCCATATTCATCAATAATGATTATGTAGGAAATGACATTAGAAATTGTCAAGCACTTTTTTTAGTGTCGCAGTAGCATTGGTGATAGGTAGATGCAACTTTTTTCCATTTGGCTTTATGGATAAGAGCACTAATATTAGCATCTTTTGCATTGGATATTCGTAAAGGGTTTGGCTAATTGTAGACTAACATATGAGCAAAATATGCCACATGTTTTATTGCTTTTTATGATGTATATATACGCATGCAAATCAATTATATATAATTCACTTGTTCCAAAAATAAAAAAATAAAATAAATTTTCAATTGATCTTTATTTATTTCATTGTTTTCTCCATTTGTAATCCTGTATAATTAAATTATTCTTTTTACAACAAATTTTGCCTTTTTATTTTAAATATGCAAGCCAAATATTACACCAATCATTTGTGGGCAAAAAGAGTGAAGGGGTCTATAGAGCACCTTAAGCACTAAACCTTAATTTTCCATTAATTGAAGATTAAGAAACTTCCATAAATGATACAAGTAATTATTCACTAATAGCCCATTTAGCTTAATGGTTGGTTATTATTTCTCTTATAATACAAGGGAAATTAAGCAGAAAATCAATCCCTAACCCTTTATTTTCTTCAAAAAAAAATGAGAAAAGGTGCAAAAAAAATCCTTAAATAATTGAGGAGAAGCAATTTGGATCCTGAATTTTTTTTTTTGTCCAATTACAACCTTTTTTTTATTAAAACCAGGTCTATTAAGACTCCAACATTACAAAAATCTATTTCTTCGATAACTTTTGTTTATATTGTGGGTCCATTTTTTACACGTCATGTTTTTATTGGTTGTAAAAAATTAAATAATAATAAAAAAAAAGATGAATTTTTTTTTGTAGTCTTATGCTATGTTTTTTCAATCGCAACCCTCGCAAATGCCAATTACATAAGTTTATTTTCCTTCCAATATTGTCGAGGTAATAACTTTCACAGCGAATCATTCAAAATAAATCTAACTCCATTTCTTGTTTTCCTTAACTATATCGGCAAAAGCGAATAAAGTCAAACTCTATCTCATCGTCATTGCATATAAAATATGTTGGATTCTTTTGCAGCATATAAGAAACTTTAACCAAGCATGAATATTCTTGAAACTTCCCATCTTGCAAGATCAATTATTCAATTTAGCAGTAACTACGTGAATGGGCAAGAATTGCAAATGCCCGTTGTGGTAAAACTTGAAAAAAAAAAGTAATTTAAATTATAGTTTGTTGTTAAATATCAAGAAAATTTTGGAATTTAATTTGTTAACTTCCAAGATTTTAGGAAAAGGTAAAAATTAAAAAAAAAAATTTGAAGAAAATTTGGCTTGAAAAGATGCATGCTCTACTAGATCGGACCTCAAGAACCCACAATGCCATAGAAGCATAAATTAATGGATGAGTCTTAATTGATCTAATTTCAACAGAAAAAATATAATTGGACAAAAAAAATTTAAGGTTCAAATTGCTTTCTCCTAATTAGTGTAAGGATTTTTTATGTATCTTTTCCTTAAAATATTGGCAATACATTAAAAAGTTAATTGGAGTCCCTTCAAGAGAATAATTAATTGGCTTAGAGTTAGTACATTTTATACTGAATAAAAACGTAAGTTTGAGTTACATTTCCTCTTTTTATTATTAAAAAAAAATCTGATTTAGAATGCATTTTATACCATTTCATTAGCTGTTGCATAAACTTCAAATTTTGTTTTTTATATTATAATAAAAAGTCTTGTTCTTTATTTTAACCTTACTTGAATTTAATTCAAAGTTAGAAATAATTTTACATATATGATTAGATAAAATTCAATGAAATCAAATAATAAAGTAGATATGATTCTAAACAAATCAAAAAGTATTGTTTTCTATTTCCCTTTTCTCTCTCGTAGGTTTGCTATTTTCCGATCCAAAAGGCTGGCGGTAGCCACTTTAATTCCACCTTTACTTGTTTTCTTTCAAGTCCCTTTGTATTTTTTAAGGTTTGTTAGATCTGGCTCTAGATCTAGTCTCTCTTAAGCTTTGGTGACTTCCTTTTCCGTGGAAGATGTCTTTTAATATTCAGGTCAGTTTTTTGTGGAGTGATAAAAGAAAAAAGACTTCAGAGGACCTCTTTGTAGTGACATGAGAAAATGAGATTTAATCTCTCATAAAGGGTATATTTCATCTTATCGACTTCAAATTTTATCAAATTTTAGCCATAGATTTCTTTGGCTTTTGAAGATTCCTCTATTTTTGCTCAAAAGCAAATCCATTCATCCTAAGTTATCCTTGTGATTTGGAGTTGGATTTTGTTTCCCTTGTGTTTTATTCTTGTTCAATATCCAAGGAAGAAGAAGAGATGAGCTTTTGTTTAAACCCTTTTTTAAGCTCAATTGCATAGTCATATCTGAGCACTCTTCGATGGTGTCCCTTGGTTTGAAAAAAGATTTGTTCCTTGGTTTCAAAAAAGATTTGTTTATTCCTTTACTTTCAATGGCATTTATATTTGAGGATGATAGGAACATTGGTACATGAAGATTAATTTATGTATTCCTTCTAAATGCCTCATGTTAGAGCGTTGTTTCAGAACTTTAGCCTTTGCTTATATTATAGACTGTTTTATTTGTCTTAGCCTTTGTTTGTTTTGAGAGAAATGGATAGAAAAGAATAGAGTAGAAACATGATTTTCTTTATTTCCATTGTTTGGATAATAATAAGAAAAAGAAAAGGGGAGAAAAGAATAAAATAAAATTATTTCTATTTCTCTCATATTCATTAAAATATTTTTTCAGCAATTTAGAGAGAAAATGAGATAAATGAAAAATAAAAGAGACAAATTATAGAATTACTAATTTAGCCTTCATCAACTTAAAATATTGAAGATATAATTGTAAAAATAAACTTTATAAACTTTATTTTTTTCAATGTTAAATAAATAAATAAATAAAAGAAAAGAAATAGATTATTTTTTCCAATTTTTTTCCTTTTTCTCTTTTTATTTCTTTTATTTATCATTACGCTTATAAGTAACCAAACATAGGCTTAGTTGGCCAATTAGTACGGTGATGACCAATTAGCAGGGAGATGTGCTTGTGGACAATGGCGAAATTAAGACTAAGAAACTGTTGAGGGCGGATAAATTAAAAAAATTACAATAAAATACTATTTTGATAAATTACATCATATATATTATTTTTTAAATAATTTTTATATATTTTAAGATATTTTAATTACTTGGTATGTTTTTAAGATATTTTAAAGAAATTATTTAAATTAATTATTTTAAATAAATTTATGTGGTATAATACATATAAATAAAATATTGAAATTTAGCTCAAAATATAAGTTCATTAATCAATATCTAATTATAAATAAATATTTACTTTGACATTTAAATTTTAAAAAAATCAGCACAATTCAATTTTATTATATCAATTTTTATATTTAAAAAAATTTAATTAGTAAATTTTAATTCTTTTTATATAAAAAATATGAGTTAATTTAAAAGTAATGAAATTATACCAAAATCAAAAGAATTTTTTTAAAAATTTTATTTATTTAGTTAGATTCACTGTTAGTAATTTTATTCATATTTAAATTAGACATATAACTTTTTATATAAAAATAAAATTAGAAATAATTATTTTTTATTTTTAATATATACAATACACACCTACATATATAATTATTTTTTATTTTTAATATATATATTACACCCATATATACATATACACATATATATATATGTATATAATATATATATATATATGTATATATGAAAAAACTAAGGGGGGTTCACTGCTCTCTCCAGATGCTCCTTAGTTTCGCCACTGCGTGTTATGGTTCTTGGATTATCCCAATTTTATATACTGTTTGTTTATGATGTTTAATGAATACCCCTTAAAGAATATTTTTAGTTTCGCCAATTTTTTATTTTTAGTTTCGCCACTCCTTAGGCCATGGGCGCTTGTTGCTAAAGCCCTTTCGTCTTCTTTTCTAATTTAAATGATTATGTTTATTTTACGCACCGACACCTTGAAGAACATGCATGGGTTGTCTATCCTTTATGGAAGAAAAAACAAAATTGCAAACTAATCCATCTGTGGAAGTTTCCAGAAGTTTTAAAATCTTAACATCAAGGTTATTTAATTAGTAAAAAATTTATTCCTCTTTTTATTAATTGAAGATTATATTTTGAAGTTATTCGTAAAGATGACATCTGTATGATGAAATACGGAATGTCAAATTTTAAATAGGGGAAAAAGTATGAATTCTCATTCTAATGATAATAATTTTGAATTACAATTTAGTTATATTATTTTATTATCTATCAGAATAAATATATTCTATATTGCTTATAAAAATTGTTTCACAAAATTCTTATAAAGTTTTGTATGATGTATAATTATATTTAACTTAATATTGGGACCTTATATGCTACCTATTAAGATTGAAAAACTCAATTATATATAATATATTTAACATTCTATAATTTTTTTTAATATATTCAATTGACACCTGCAAATATATGATCTAGATTAGATTAAGATAATTTACATGTTTGAGTGACTTTCTATAGCATGCAAAAAATTTAAAAGTTTGAGAGGCATCGCATACTGGACGAAGAATAAATTTTAATAACTTATCATTGAACGAACGAAATTTACTATGGAGTAAGAATTGAAATGATATTAAAATCGAAATATATCAATAATTGAAAGAAAAATCACAATATGAATTATGATAAAGAAGAATTATAATAAAAGAGGAGTACAAATATCATTTTTGCTATGATACTATGTAGAAATATTATAATTTGTTATGCTTTTTGGAAATATAAATTCAAAAGTTAACTAATAAAGTTAAAAAAATCAATTATATATAAACTCTTTCAACATTATATATTTAATCCATATAAGATTTTATTATATTTTAACAAAACTATCCTACAATGACTGAAATGCAAATAATCTCATATTAATAAAATATAAGAATATTGTCATATCTATCCAATTAAAATATTAATAAATTCTTTAATTTTTATTTAAACACGGTGTTATTTTTATTGAAATTTATCATAATCAATTTTTTATATTAACATTTTCTATATTAAAGATTAAAAAAATTTAATATGCAAAATTTAACAAATTGTAAAATTAATATTTTGAATTAATAATATAATATAATTACAAATTTTAGAATACAAATAATGAAAATTTAAAAAAAAATCATAATAAATTGCATATAGTAATAAATTGTAATGTATAATCTGGTATCTCTTATTGCAATTAGTATAAAGATAATTTATTATAAAATAATTATTAAATTAAGTAAAAACTTTGATATTTCTTATGAATTAATTCAATCAAATGATTAGAGATGATTACAAATTATATAAATTAAACTGAATTCAATTTTACAAGTAACTTCTTTTGGTTTGAACTGAATTTCAAAATGATTTTTTTTTCTTCCTAAAGTTTTATGGATATCAAATTTTGGTGACGAATACAGATTTTTAAAATAAATTATATATAGAAAAGAAAATAAATTGAAAGAGGGGGCAGGACCCTTAATTAAATTAAGCTGTAGCCTGTAGGTCCACCCTGCTTGTAAATTGCCCAGTTTAACTATATGTCAATCAGATCTAATTTTATTGCTTCTAACAGTCTAAAAGAATATTGAATTATTATACATTTTTTTCTTTTTGGAAAATAGAGTATATTATTGTTGAGACCAGCTAAATCAATAACAATGATGAATTATTAATTAAAGTATATACAATTTTAAGGTATATTCCCATTGTTAAGATTTAATATTTTTTAACTAAATAGTATAACTAAATATAATTTTTGCGTCTCTGCTTGATAGACTCTAAGTACCATGTCTATTGAAATTCAACAACTGTATCGCAATCTTTCTATAAGAATTTCTTAACTAGACATTGATTTGAGAATTATGATTCAAGGGAGAGAATCTGGACCTCTGTTTTATGAAAATGACAGAGAAATACAAAGATTGAAAGTACAAATTCAATAAATTGAAAGAGATCTTCAACTTAAACACCCACAACTATCTTCATCAGATTATTTTAACTATTTCTCCAGTATTTTATACCTACCACCTCCATCTTCTCAATCACTATTTAGATCTTTTGCTGAATTATTTCCACCAGCAAAATCACATCGTTCATATGTCCCCTCTTCTTCTGTCCCACGAACTATAAAAAAGATTTCTGTTGAAGTAATCACTATTGTTTTAACTTCCACTTCTAAACCAAATGATGTTCTTAAAACTTCATTCCAGCATATGGCCTTCAATGTTACTTCATATTCCTCAAATGATTCAGATAATACTACTTCAGCAGCAGAAACAGATTCAAAAGCAGAAGCAGATATCACTCAATTATTTATGGTTGATCCTCTCAGATCTCCAAACTCAAGAGATCCATCTCCTCCTCATGTTGATGAACAAGAAGAACAATCAGGAGTAGAAGGAATGGAAGGAATGGACAAACAGCCATAATACATCAATATCAGTGCCAGAAGTTTCAGTTCAGGCAATGAACCCTGGTTCACTTTTGATGATCTCCCTTCTTCTAAATGGAGAGGTAGAATTTTGGAGTTTAATGCTTGGATTGATGTTCAGATGATAAAAAATGGTCTCACTCTCCAACAAGCATTACATGAATTTGTTGTGCATACAACAGGATCAATCAGAGAATGGTTCATTAATCTTAGTGAATATGAAAGACTTCAGCTCATTAATAGTCAGTCAGTTGGTGTTGTAATCTCTATCCTTCATAACATCTTCCTTGGAAATTATAATCTGATAGTCAAAACTGAAAAGCAAGACTTTTATTGCATGAAGTGTTGTTCTTTGAAAGAAAAGGACCTTGAGAAGCATTATCAAAGGACGACTAAGAAGTTTTATCAGCTGAAAGGAGCCTCTGATCCCAATATGAAGTTCACTTATGTTGCCTCTTTATCTGATGAGTTACAACCAGAGATTCAGAGGATAGTTCAACAATCTGAAAAGGAGATTCCATAATTATTTCTTGGTGAAATTCACCAAATCACCATTACTGCTGTCAGACGACTTTGTGAACAATAAAAATTCTTCCAGAAATGGAATGATGATAGAACCATTTTGAAAACAGTATGTAAAAGACCAGAATTGAAGATTAAGTGCAAAGATAAGAAATGTGTATGTGGTCCTAAGAAAAAATCTCATGTATAGAGATATACTTCCTCAAAAACTTTTCCTGCAAGACGATTCAGAAAAAGAAGGAGATTCAAATTTTTAAAGAAGAAATTCCCTTTTTCAAAGAAAAGAAGACCTCCAGACAAATATTTTATCTGTGACAAGAAAGGGCATTTTGCTAAGAGTTGTCCTAAACAGACCTCTAAGTCTGTAAAGTTGCCCCAGCAAATTCAACACTTTTCTTTAGTATCTCTTCTAGATGATACAGATATTAAATCAGTTCTTTCTGAACAAGATGAACCAACAAATAAAACTTTATTTGTTTTGGAAGTTTCTAATACTGATTCAGACTTATTTAAAGATGAAGATGATCCTTACAGTCCAATTCTCCATTTTGACCACAACTTTCCCCTCAGTTTTACTAGTTGCTAAAAATTTACCAACTCCTTTGGTAAATATTTCTATGTTGCCTTCCAAATATGATAAACTTATTCCCTTAATAGCCTTTATGGATACAGGTGCTCATAAATCTATGATGAACCCATCTATTTTACCATATTCATATTGGAAGCCCCAAACTGAACACTTCAGAGCAGCTGATGGACATGTATTTTCTATATACTTAATTACCTGCCAAAAAATTAGAATTCAAGTTTTTCCTCATTGTATAATTTGGACTCATGTCAATGGCTCAGATCTTCCTGATAAAAACATTCTCATTGATTTTGATATTTACTGTCAAGCCAAATACCTTCAGATCCTTCCCACTGGCCTTAAACACAAGAACATGTTTAAAACATACACCAACATTGCTAAACTATACTCATTTGCAGAACTTCCTTCTGTATATGATCATGAGAAAGCTTTGCTTCTTCCTTTTTGTGCAAACTCTCACCTAGACTTTAAACACTCTCAACCTTTGTGAAAAAATCCTGATTTCTTTATTTTCCTTCCTTTTAAGAAAAATGAAGATATAAACCCTACTAAAGCCTCACAACCTAGAATGTCTCTCTCAGACCTTGCTCTTGCTAGATAAGAATATGAAAAGAGAGCTGAACATATAAGAGGAAATAAAAGGCTTGTAATTAATTTCAAGCCTCTCAACTTATTTTAGGCAGATTATAAGTTTTTCTTGTCCAAAATTTCTACTCTCATGGTACATTTGAAGAATTCTAAGATCTTCTCTAAGTTTGACCTTAAAGCAGGATTTTGGCAATTGGGTATCAATCCAGAAGATAGACCCAAAATAACTTTCTGCATTTCTGATGCTCAGTACTAATGGACAGTCATGTCTTTGGCCTTAAAGTTGCTCCCTCTTTGTTTCAAAAGGAAATGATCAGAATTTTTTAACACATTCTGTATTTAACTCTGATCTACATTGATGATATCCTTCTCTTCTCAGCTACAGAAAAATTCCTTCATCAACTATTATAACAGTTTGCTTTAATTATCCAGCAATATGGGATAATGTTGTCTGAAAAAAAAAGCTTATTGGGCCAAACCACTGTTGATTTCTTAGACTTTCATTTTAAAAATGGATTCTATTTACCTAGCTCACATATAGCCCAAGAAATCCTCAAGTTTTCAGACTCAAACCTTACCTAAAATTAAATTCAACAGTTTCTAGGTATAATTAATTATAACAGAGATTTTTTTTCAGCCATAGCCCAGCCAATTAGCCAGCTTTCTTAACTCCTCAAAAAGAATCCACCACCTTGGACAGAAACTCAGACCCAAGCAGTCCAAACCATTAAACAGATAGCCCAGAAACTAATTTTTCTTCACATACCTTCTACTGGACTTCATATTTTATGTATAGATGCAAGTGATGAATTTTGGGGTGTAATTTTTCTTGAAGAACTCAATAGAAAAAGATAATATTGTGGACACGCAAGTGGATAGTTCAAAGATAGTGAAAAGTATTACCACTCCATATATAAAGAAATCTTAGCTGTTAAGTATGGAATAAAAAAGTTTGAATTCCATCTTATTGGCTATCACTTTCTCGTCCTTCTTGACAATACCTCTTTTCTTAGAGAACTTGAATTTAAACAAAAAACCTTACCTCCTTACCAGTTGTTAAGGTTACAAGAATGGTTTGCAAAGTATGATTTCTCAGTCCAGCATATAAAAGATAAGACAAACCTCATCCCTGACTTTTTGTCCAGAGAAGTTAAACCTATTCTTCTCATTACTCAGAAACATTCCCTTCCTCTTATTATGATGAATACTAGACCATCTAGTTCTAGACCACCCAGTTCACCCAGCAATACTAATAGACATATTGATTATCAGTTTTTACAGTTTTCTCCTGGTTTTCATCCCTCCAGTCCAGCCTCTATTCAAATTTTTGCAGGAACTCATCTTTTGATTTATCATTCTAAAGTTCATGATTATTTTCATATTAATCATGAGCTTAATCTTTTTTATCCTGAGTTTTCATGGTTTCTTGTTTACCATTTGTCCCCTTCCAATCCAAAAATAATTTCAGAACTATGGTTATTATGGTGTTATTCAACACTATATCACCAAGCAATTGATATCTCTCTCATGAACATGATAAGTTTTCTCTAAAATAAAAATAGTTCTGATTCCTTACCTTGGAGATATTTAAAATGGTTTGATTCAATCCCCAACTGGATAAAAAAATTTAAGAAGATTGATCGATACTATAAAGTTTGGGATAAGCTAGTGGATGATATTAAGAATTTTTATTCTATCTTTATTTTTCACAGACCATATTTTCAGTATCCTAGAATAGGTGTTCTTTGGCCTTAGAATCTTACTTTTGAATAAAAATCCTATGTTGGCCAGTTTTATCAAAAGGAAAGCATACAAACAGACTTCAAGATGTTGTTATGTCAGTTCAATAATACTCGTTTAAATGTCAGGACTCCATTTATTTGCACATTCCTTATTCCTGATTTAAACTGGACTACTACAATTGAAAGTATTTATGATGAAGCTAAAAGAAGATTTGAATCAGAACTCAATGCTCAGATAAGATTTGCAGAACAGACCACTGAGCTTCCTTTTTAGCTCACTGGTAAATACTTTATTGACTATGATGTTGATTTTGGTAGACCTCTCAGTCAATCAGAATCTCAGCCGGCTCCTCTCAGTCACTCAAAAGAAGTGTCTTCCAGCTCATCTCAGCCAGCTGTTCAAAGAAATCTTGATAATTCAGAAATGACTCAACAAGATATTGATGAGACAATTGTCAGTGCCAGCTCACCTCCCAACAGATAAGATATGGATATCATGTCACGCCAATATATTGATGCCTCCAGAACACTAGAAGATAACCTGATGGTCCCAGCTTCTTATAACTCAGACTCTTCTGATTATCAGAATATGAATCTGTCACCATCGCACTTTATATAGTGGTTCTACTATTTTTGTCTTATTGTAATAATTTCAATGAGTGAAAATACTATTCCCTCACATGGCTTATTATTTTTCTGATTAGTGTGTCAGTATTTTATGATGTAAGCACTTATGTAAGCCAGATTGTTTGTTTCTTAACTCCTCCTTCTATATAAGGAGATCTCTTTGTATGTTTTGGGAGAAGAGATGATAGAGAGTTTCTCTTTCTTCTATCCCCAGTGTGTTTAATAAAATTATGAATTTCTAAGTTAAATTCTCTCTTTTTTCTATATTTTTCTGCATATTATCTGTTAAGCTCGATCCCTTGATATGAAAAATTACTTGGGAGAGAGTTATAACCAACATAGAGAATCAAAAGGGCGCTGCCCTGTTAAATATCTAAGGAGAGGCTGTGTGTGGACTATGCATAAGATTCGTCTGTGTCTGTGTTTATGAGTTTATGCAGACCCTTCATCTATGTTCATAGAGACGGTATGCTTTGTTCTTGACTCTGATATTATATATGATATGTCTTATACTTTACACTTGCAGATATTTGAATATCAGAACCCTCTGTGAGCATGGAGACCCCCAGGTGGTATCAAAGATTTAAAGTTTAACAGTGATATGTATGGATAAGTAGAACAAAAAAGAGAATTAAAACACCATGGCTAGTTCTTCCTCAATACCCACTTATCATACTTCTTCTTTAGTTCTTCCCCCCACTTATAAATAGTTTCTTACCAGTAAAATAGATCACCTTGTAGAAATTATCCATCTTCTAGAAGAAACAAAGGTAGATGACACTAAACTTCCTTTGTTAAACCCTTATGTTGTTTTCAAAAAGACCAACTATGTTCATAGTATCAAGAATCTAATCACTTCTTATTCTTCTCATATAAAAGAATATGTATAGTCTTCAGCCTTAAGCCAATATAATCTCATAATCCTTTATTTCTCAATGGTAAAAGCAAGGATATTATCATCTCCATCTTAGAGCTATTAGAATAGTCATTTCTTATCATGGCAGAAAGGGTTACCAATGACTGCCCGACTTTCTCTCTTGGACATCAGATATGTAGATTTTGAAAATACTGCAATTGGAATAATTTTAACAACACTCAATGCTAGAAGTGTTGTACTTACCTTCTTCCCCAACTATAATTTGTCTTTAGCAGATTATTTTCTGTCTAAAGCTTTGAAGGTACAAGTTCAAATTACTAATGCTCCACAAGTTCAGAATTTTGTATCGACTACACTTCATCATCAACTGGTATATAGGTTGTAAGATTATGCAATCAATATTGTCACACCTGGAGTTTCGACAGATGCTTTGTATATCTATTCAAATACAAATTCTATCCCAATAATTATCCAGACTCCCAGACAATTGCCCAGGGAAGACTTGTCCAAACTCATTCTTTTGGAATGGGTCACCAATTATGAAAAGATGTAGCAGAAGCAAGAACCTGTACAGTCCACAGACTCCAAATTTATTAAATAGGTTGATGGAATTATTAAGACAGTTTTCTCTGCTCCCTCTAACTCTGGATCTTCTCCAGCAGTTTTTCATAACTGTATGATCATTCCAATTTCTTTTCCTAGGGAAAAGGATGTTGCAATCCATAACTTTGATGCTACGAGTAGACAGATCTATGCAGCAAAAATGAATGGTCATTTCATTTAGGACTCTCCTGGATTAGAAAATTGTAAACCCTGATACATGTGTTTTGAGGATGGTAAACCTTATACTCAACCAACCAAACTTACAGGTCCTAAGAGATTTTTCTCTTCCTGTAAAACCCAATGTTCTCACCATAAATATCATCCACCTCCACCAGATAACCAACCTTGGATAGCCATTAAACCAGAAATCCAAAAGAAGGATTATTGAAAGTACCCAAACCTCCACCAAATAACCACCCTCTTCCTTTATCCTTTTATGATGAAGCCCTGAAAGTTTTAGAAAAATAAGGATTATTGGAAGTACCCAAACCTCCAACCATCCAACCTAAAAAATATATCTCAAAAACTCCAGCTCCACTTACATTTGCACTACATTTATGTATGATGTTTAAACCACCTTCACCAGAAGATTTTTCTCCACTTCAGAAATAAACCAACCCACAAATTAAAATAAATTTTTGACCTTACATTCAACACACCACTATCTTTTCTAGTGGCAAGGTTGAATAAACTACCCAAGTTAAATAAGTGCTTAATTAGCATTTTTTGAATGTTCAAACTCAAAATCAGTATCTCCAGATAATTTATACAAAGACTGATTATTTGTCTTTCAAATCAAATCAACATGCAGCAGCTCTAAGTACCATATCTATTGAAATTCAACAGTTGATCCAATTTTGAAAACATTAATAAAAATTATTCATTTTTTAAAATTTTCAAATATTTTTCTAAAATTGAAAATAATAAATTAAAAAGGTTATTGTGAAAACTAATGGAAAGAGGACATAACTTGAAGACAGCTAGCGATAGAAATAATGTAAATGTAAAGGACCTTAAATTCAAAATGATAAATTCATCTTAACCACCACCATATCTTATTCATTCTGTTGGATTTTAGTTCTAAAATTTCGAAATTAACAACAGCCAGCAAGGCAGCCATTTTTTCAAGTAATTCCCTACACTACACTAACCGTCTGAGTTAGAATCTTAAGTGTCTTCCTCTCCACATATAATTAATCAAAAAATAGTAATCCTAATTTGATTTGCAACCTACTTGCCCCGCTGCTGCATTTTTTTCTTTCCTTTTTTTCCTTAATTCTTTTTGAAAATCCAAAACAGAAAATAATGATTTTGATATTTCGGTAAATTTCTTTTATTTCAATTTAAATGTTGAGCAATTTTTTTGAAATAAGATATCACTTTTTGAAAATTAATTTGTATCATTTAAGCAGTGAGTTTGATGTGATATATGAAATTAAAAATTGTGAATTGATTGTATTTATTCTTCATAATATTTATATTTATAACAATAAATATTTTTTATGGAAAAAAATGGGACAAAATGATATATATATATATATATATATATATATGCAATAAATTAAATGAATGTTACAAGCTGCCAATTTGGTTGGACCCCAATTATTGAAATAGAGCTCTCTTAATTTTCATGTTTATATTAATTCATTTTCTAAATTTTAGAAACTCAATTAATTATTATATATCAAAATCAAGGGTTTAACAGTCCAGAAAATATTTCTTTACGAGATAATCCAATCAGCAAGATTAAAATCTTAATATATATATATATATATATATATAAGAAAGAAGGCAAACCTAACTATATAAAACATACTTTATTCAAATATATATATATATATAACATACTATTTTTATTTTATATAAGTTGAACAATATTAAATACCATTTATTTTATATAAGTTGAAAAATATTAAATACCATTGAAAAGACAAAAAAAAGGAAAAGAAAATTGACAAAATACATAAAGAAAGTAGTACATGGAAGACATACATTATTAATTATAGTGTGAATAATTGAATGAATATGATGATGAGTATGGCTTATTTGCCTTTCATAATAACCTTCAGAATCCCACACACTATATATATATAGTGATTATCACTTTGTATAAGGAATTACTTCAAATTGATGACGTGTCTAAACTACAAATATATATATATATATATATATTAAGAAAGAAAAAATAAAAAGTATAAATATTGCCAAGTGACTTCTCTAAAAAAGAAAGCACCAAATAAAATCAAGCTCAAATCAGAAAACATTACGTCATGTTAGTAAAATAAAACATGAGAATTGAAAGTCCAATTAATCAATAAATTAACAGTTGAATTAATCTAATGATAAACATCATAACAAATGAACATTCAATACATATATATTAGTTATAGGCTAGGCTTACATATTCATATTTTTAGTTTTAAATTCATAGATGGGCAAGTAGCCAAGAGGTAATTTTCATCTATTTTAAGCCACAAAACAGTGGGTTATATAGCTATAGAGAAATCTAAATCATAGGGATATAGAGAGTTGAATGCAAAGAAAATGATTGAAGGGTCTCAACTGGGACCGATGGCAGGTGTGAAAGGGTCAATTTTTGTGTATACCATTCCCTTAAAATTCACAACAACAATGAACAATGTCATATGAACCTCATATTTTAAAGGGATAAGACCCACCGCCATTTGCCCTATAGCAACATTGTTGTCTGTCCTAATTCATCTGCCCCATGCAACTGTGCCATTAAGCCCATGTCCTTAAATTGTCTTTCCACAGTATGAAAATCATGGTAGGGTAATTGCCCTTAAAGTTGATGGGCCTCAATGTATGCACCATCAATTTTCTATGTATCTCAATGTTATGTACCATCAATTTTCTATGTATCATATCATTACGACCACCTTTAAAATGCAATAGCAATTTTGGACAAATTAAAACCATGGAAATTTTTTTTTTCTTTTTTCCTTTCAAATTTCACAGTCATGACATAAATGGTATGTTGTTAACTAAATCAAAGATATTGTTTGAAAACTATATACAACAATTTGCATTTATAGCTACGAAAGTTACTGTGGCTAATTAGAAATTAGCTTGAAAAGTTTAATTTTGTCACTGAGAATTTGCAGGCTGCTATAAAACTTCTATTTTTGTCAAAATTACTATAGATTAGCTACTATCTTTTATGTTCGTAGCAATTATTATTTTATCAAATTTTCTTAAAATAAACATCCTACCATTTCCATAATCAGTATATGATTATATTATAACAAGTAATTGTAGACATAGAGAAATCAAGAGAAAAAAAAATGATATCTCAGCAGGTAAAAAGAAAGATTTCCTTTTCATCAATTGAAGTTATTGATCCAAATTATTGGGAAGATAGAGAAAGTTTGTTTGTATTGTAGATTTTATAATTGTGACTGAATGATCTTAAGGCTTATTTGGAAATTTAGAAGCAGTTGTCTGGTCACTTTCTCTAATGAATATGTTTTATTTGCTGCCCAAATAAGAACCCAGCATAAACTTTTCTATAGAAGCCCTGCCCCAATAAGAATTTATTTATTTTTAATTCAATTTCTGTGAGTATTTTCTGTACATTCTTCTTCTAAAAATTAAATTAAATTAAATTAAAACAATAATGAAATCTGGCTTGCTGTTTGTATTCCAAGATATTGACCTTTTAGAAATGAGAAAAGTTAGGCCAATCACAAATTATTATTTTTTTAAAAAAAAAAGTTTATTGAATATTGCCTTCATTGGTCATTGTTTTTATTTTTTTTTTAATTATCACTTGTCTAACTAAATAGATATTTTTTCTAAATTTTCATTTCATTTAATGAAAATTAATATATTGACAATTTGTCCCGGATAATCAAATGGCAACTTAAATTAATTACTTTTTTTTACATTAATGCAATCATGAGGATCACAAGTTTACTTGCTTTTCTATATTAATTAACAAGATTTAGGCTATCTTTCTTTCTCGTTGATTTTAATTTTTTCCTTGACTTCAAGATGTAATGCAAATCACAAGGCAAACTTTCTAGCTAAATTAATTAATTAATTTATATTATATACTCAACAAAGCAAATGTGGCATTAGTTTATTTTCATTAGTTGGGAGTCAATTAATTTTTTTTACATATTTAAGTGTAGATTAATTTATTGAAAAAAGAAAAAAAAAGTTTACCAACTCAGAAGCACGCCCAAAATTATAAATATATACAAAAAAAAAAATTTGAGCACATAGAATAATAATTTTAGAAAAATGGAATGATTAAAGAGTGGCAATTAGTTATTTAGAAAATCCAAAACATGACCATGTGCAATTGATCTCAAAAATAAAGATAAAATTTTAATTTAATATTGAGAATTTAATTACTAGATGCAGAATTTAATTCTTATTATTTCAAAATTATTAATAAGCTTGATTAGCATATATTTTGTTAGTCGACAATTATTATATGGATTTTTTTAATGTATATCATGAGTATTAAATGTTCTATTTTTTATTGAAATATGTGTTATTTTATTAAAATTTATTATAATCACTTTTTTAAAAGTGATTAATAAATAAATTATACATATTATAAAGTGATTACAATAAATTTCAATAAAAAAATAATATGCATCCCAATAAAAAATAGAACATTTAATACTGTTTAATGTGTGTCCTCAGAAAAATCCTTACTGTATTAAAACAACAAAGCCAAATTATAGTTATTTAATTCCTAACCGAAACTCCCTTGACTGATCATGCTGCTAGCTAAGATTGCATGTGTTATAATGGCAGCAATTTAATTGTGAAAAATATATTAAATGTAAGTCATAATTAAGTATGAACTAATAAATAAATAAAAATATTAATTACTGAAATTATTGGTTTATAATAATAGGAAAAAAAGTACTGCAATTATTGAATTATGATTAATGGAAATTAAGTATAGAACTGTTAGAGCATATTAAGTGACAATTAATGATGATAATTTTGATTTAAAAAAATAAAAGGACACAAATAGTAATGAGGAAAATGTCTCTTTCGTCCTGCCTAAAAAGAAATGTCATTTTCATAAGTTAATTTCCCGAAAAATTATGTCCCAATAAATAATATTGTCCCCCTAAATAAAAACTTAATTGTAAGGACTATAATTTTTTATTTTAACATACAAAAATACTATATTTATTAAATTAATCCAAATGAAAGTATTTATATAAAATTAGAATAATTATTTCTCTAATCTAATTAATATATAAAATATTTTTGATCAAATTCAATTTGATTTATTTAATATTATAATATGATATATGGTCAATCAAACCTTAATTTTCTACAGTGTTGTGATTGAGGATTGATTAATTTCCATTTGTGTGGTCTAGACAATTAATATTCATTACTTCCATAATTTATTGATTGATTAATTTTAACTTTCAAGTTATCTAGGTATAGTTAAATTTTAATTATGAATTTTTCTAATATGTGTCTTCAGTTTATACATTAAATAGCTATAATTAATTTAATTTTTATTAAAATATATTTTATTTTCATTCATATTTATTGTATTCATCAATTTATAAAATTATAAATTGATTAATGTTGTTTAATATTTAATTATATATAATCTTTTTTTCTTTAAAACCTAAAGGAGAAAATTGTAAACTTCTAAATATTAATTAATTTCTTTGCATTCTTCATTTGGTCTTTGTTTATGTTCATTTATTTATTTTAAAAGCACAATCAAAGTTAGCTAGCTTACTATGCATAAAGTCATTTTTTAATAATATAAATGTACTGAAGTTTAATGAATTCATTAAAAAAATTAATGTAGGAATAAATTAACACAATAAGGTAAAATTTATTATCAACTTGGTTAGCCATGACAATATATATATTGTAGAATTGATTCATTCAAAATTAATTAATTAGCAAATCTTTTTCTTTAAACTTCTGACTTTGTTAATTGTTCTTTACTTGATAAAGTATTAATTTTGTAACAAAGATTACTTGCCGCCTGAAAAGAATTAGTTGTGAATTAATTTTATTATATGGTAAATTATTGAATAAAAATAATATACATTATGCAATATTATTGGATGGACCGTTTGTTAGATAGACAGCTACATAAATTAGTTTGGTGAAGGAGACATTATATTGATCAAATTTTATATTTTCTCTTGATTTTCAGGGGAAGGTTTCTATTGTTGAATTTAAGACTTATCATTTCAATTATTAATCGCTGTTGAGATTTTGTATAACTTCTATTCATAAAGTATATATCATTAAATTTTCATCTTTGGAATGTAGTTTATAGAGTTTAATTTTTTAATGCAAAAATAAATAAGATTATATTATTTAAAAATTTAGATAAATTAATATTTAATTTATAATAGAATTAGACAAAAATATATAATATAATCTCTTAAAAAATTTAATATAATTAATTATTGTCGAATTAATAAAAGTTATTAAAAAAATAAAATAAATTTATTATTCGTATACTCAATGTCTTAAATAGTTTTTACACAAAAATTTAGTCAAATTTAATCAATAAAATGGTATGATTTTCTTACGAGTTTTTAAATAAAACTTAGAATTAGAAATTGCAATATATCTCCAAATTTATTTATAAAAATTAGAAATTGCAATAAAACAGATAAAATATTTATAAAAATTAATCTATCTCCAAATTTAAATATATTTATAATTATTTATTTATTATTCATATATGTCTCAAATTTGCTTAATATTATCTGTATACTAACTCCTTTTATTTACTCATTTAAGTATAAATTTTGAAAATCCAAAAAAAAAATTATATAACTACAATTTTTTAATAAAATACTTGCAACTAAAAATATAATATTAATACAATTACATACCGCAAAATTATATAATTAAAATATAATAAAATTAAATAAAATATAACTAATAAATAAAAATTTTATTATATACATGAATTCATATAGTGGGTGTCTAATAATATATATACCCATATTTGATCTAAATTTATCATGACTAATAAAATAATTATAATTGTAATTGTAATTATAATAAAATCATTATAATTAAAAAATTTAAATTATATAACTACAATTTTTAATAAAATAATTATAATTAAAAATATAATATTAATACAATTACAAAATATAATATTAATACAATTACTTACCTTAAAATTATATAATTAAAAATAATAAATAAAATTTAATAAAATATAACTAATAAATTAAAATTTTATTATATAAATAAATTTATATAATGAGTATCTAAAAATATATATTCATATTTAATCTAAATTTAGTATGATTAATAAAATTATTATTCGTATTTATTTAAATTTATTTATAAATTATATATATTTTTTATATTTAAAAATATCTCAAATAAAAACCATAGGAATTTTAAAGAGAAAACTTTATGTTGTTTTATCCATCCAATCAATGAATAAACAATCAGAGCTACTAAATTTTTACACGACACGTGTCAGGTAACTGAATCTATGAATTAAAATTGGACAGAGTAGCTTCTCAAGAATAATAAATGCACCAGCGAACACTTAACTTAAATTCTTGTTTGTATTTTGGTAAGCAATTATTTGATTTAACCATTGCTGTTAATTATATATTGTCAATCAATAATTCAAAGACTTAATATTGATAAGTAAAATTTTTACTCTTAATATTTCAATTATTTTTAATTAAAAATAGTCTAATTATTACTTATGCCGTTCTTAAATAATTATTATTTTAAAATAATAATTTTTATTTATAAATAATTTTTATTTTATAAAAATTAAAATTATTTTATACACTTATTCTATATTTATCCTTATATAATTATCAAAAAAATACTACTAATAAAATGAGTGTTAAATTAAGGACAATGACAATTTAATAAAATAATTATATAAAATAAATTATTATACAACTTTTTTAATTCATGCATAAAAATTTTTAAACTGATAATTATTAATGAATAAAAGAAATAATAATAATTTGACTATTTATTTTATAATATATACAGAATACATAATTAAATTTTTAAATTTAAAAATTATTTTTTTTCCAAAATTAATATTTTTTTAAAAAATATTTACTGAATTCTTTGGGCTCGATACAGTGGGAATGGAGTTTGTTATTTGCTTGATATTCAGGAGGAGTTAAATGTTTTGGCATTTCACCAAACCTTTTTTTTTTATTTTCCTGAAAAGGCATTTCGCCAAACTTAAAAGAAAATAAAATAAAAAAATGTAGGCCGAAAACACCCAACTTATATTTGTCGCATGCAGCGTCGATATGCCTCTCCAAGCGTCAAACTCAATATATTTAAAAAAGCAAAATGAAAAATAAAATACAATTGCAACGGTACATACTGCTTATGTCATGTCAATTGTCAACATGACTACAAGTTCCAAACGGTACATTTTGCAATTTGTTTCCAAAGTATATGTTAAAATACAAAAATTCAAACTCATTTATAAATGGAATAATCTTAGCAGCAATTAAAATTCCAAAATAATGATGATATTTGAATTTAATGCTTCATTTTTTTAAAGGGACACGCTTTTTTTTTATTTTTTTATCACAAGCTAAAATGTTAATGGAATGAATTAATATTCATTAGATATATCTTTAATATCAAAAAAAGAAAATTATATTACAAATTAAATTTTAAATATTATTATAAAGTTTTCATTCTAATTTAAAAATTAAAGAAAGAAAGATGATGTGGTTAAATTACGTATGTATACACGTGTCATATACATGTGTAAAAAATGAAAAATATCTTTGATTAGAATGATGATTGATGGCCCACATGGACAAAATAATTAATAGATAGGTAATTTTATTTTTTATTTTTTATTCTTAGCATTAATAAATGGATAAAATTTAGCAAAAAAAAATCCAAAGGAAAAGGATTTAATTTTTATATACCCCATGTTTTTTTATAAAAAAAAAAAGGTCAAAAAGAAAAGAGTTCTTGAGAAGTTTCATACAATTTAGCACAGAATTTTGACAAGATTGTAATATTCTCCCAGCTGTACCTATCTATTAAATATCTCTCAAATAATTTGTTTATGACAAGATGGCCTAGTAACTTAATTAACCTATTATAATTAATTAATTAATTAATATTTTATTCAATAACTGAGTTGAAAAAGAAAGGTTAGAATTTAAAGGATTGGAAGAAGTTATTTTATTGTATAGACAAATTGGTAAAAATATTTATTAATTAAAAAACATAAAATAATAATAAAAAAAAAGTTATGAAAGCTGACTCAAAAGCTAAAATTAAAAAAAGGTCATATGATATATGTCATTATATTAAATTAAGAATTCATAGATGACGTGTCTAGACATATTCACATTTTAATATTTCATTCTCCTACAATATAATATATATATAAAGGAAATTAGTAAAAAAAAAAAAGGAAATTAGTAAAAAAAAAAAGGAAATTAGATAATAATACTCCACAATTAGTATAGATATAACAACAATTAATTATTCTTCGGGGAACAGTTTCTCCTAATGTAAAAATAATAAAAATGACAAGTTCTGATGACTTAGTAAAATATAGAAATATCTTCCATGTTGTATTTATTATCATATATTATGAAACTTATTATTTTGGGTAATTTCTAGGAAACAATCTTTATTTTTTTATAGACATCAAATTAAAATAAAAAAATTAAAAAAAAAAGCTACAGGTAAACAGTATAATCACATTACAGTAGCAGAAGTGGCCAGTCAGCAAATTAAAGAAGCAATAAGCCAAACATTTGGAATCTAATTTAAAAGCAAGCCACTATAATTTAGCCTAATAATGGAAAAATTAATTAATAATTTCTTTTAAAAAAACACACTCATTTTAGCAATTAATCCCAAACTGAAGTTCCAAAATTGCTGGAAATTAAACTCTCTAATCCCAGCAATTGATCAGAAAATTCTCCACACATGTCTTGTGGTGGTGGATAAACCCACCCATCAACCGAGTCAAAAAATGTAAACTCGGTACCTGATTCAGACGAGTCAAAACTCCCTTCTATATTTGGCAAGTCTACAATTTCACTCAATTCCTCAGATTCTGAAACATCATCAGATAAAGACACTAAGGATGATTCCGATGATGAAGACATTGAAGATGATGAGTCGAATTCAACCATAGAAGCTGCTTTGGCAGCTGCTGCCTGAATATCTCGTGGCATTGGTGAAACTGGACGAGGTAATGAGTCAACGAGTTCAGGGAAATTAAGAATAGCAGAGTTGCCTTTAATGGTCATGGCAGCAACATCATGTGCACGAGCCGCCATTTCAGCCGTCGGGAATGTTCCAAGCCAAATACGAGATTTCTTCCGAGGTTCACGGATTTCCGATACCCATTTGCCCCAACTTCTCATCCTAACACCTCTATAGGCAAGGTGTTTACTACAACGATCTCTGGTTCTTTTTAATGTTTTCTCTAATGGGTCTTTATTTTTTGACTTACCTGCAGCGGCGGTCGTAGGCAAATTAGATGGCGATGTTGGTGTAGAAGAAGAAGAAGAAGAGTTGAAACTGGTGCTTTCATCCGACATTGTTAAAAGGCCACTAAAGTACGTAGGTGGTGATTGTTGAAGATGAGAGAGAGCTATAATAATAATTATAATAATAAAAATAGATAAACAGAGTTAAGAGAGAATGAGAAAGAGGAGAATAATGGAGTAGGTTTTTGTGGGAGGAAGAGTTAAGGGAGGATACGCTCCTTTATAGTGACCCTTAACCAACCATCAAATGTATGAATATATATATATATATATATATATGTATATATATAAAAGATACCTTCAAAAAGTCAAAAGATCGCAAGGGAATACAAATGATATCACAGCCATTCACTTTTTCACTGATATTAGGGCCATTTATTTTTTTAAAAGTGGCAGTAGATGGATATAAATATATTTTTATAATTAAATATTTAATTTATAGATATAAAAGTGGACAGTGTTGTCTAGAATTTGGATATGCAGTAAGATACGTTTCAGTCAATAGTTCAGCATTTAGGGCAGTAAATCAGTAGTCGCGCATGAAAATAACATAAACACACTTTAAAATCTATCTTTCAAATATTTAAAAATGGAACCATTTTTATATAAATCTGCTAGTACAACTAAATCTGATAACTCTGAGTCATCTGAAAATAAAAGGATTGTAAACAGAAATGAAGTAATATTAGAATATTTTAATAAAACAATTGATAATTAAATAATACCTAACATAGACAAATAACATATTTATAAAATTTTCAAATTAAATATATTTAAAAATGATTACATAATTAAAACTGAAGAAATGAATGTACAATTAAGTAAACCCTTTGAAAAGATAACGTTACTTTCTGCAGAATTAATAAAGCACTATAAAAATAAAAAATATAAATATATACATATAGGACTTGTACAGATATTAATAAAGTATTTAACCAGAGAATGATTAAATACTAGTATTCTGGCAGTAGTTAGAGATGCTAGATTTGTAAATTTTAATGACTCACTATTAGGAACTATAGAAATCAGTCTGAGTAGTGGACCTATCTCATTTGACTGTTTTTCTAATATAAAAATATCCTTAAATGATCCAAACATATTAAAAAGTGTAGTATTAGAAATTAAAACTCATAATTATAAAATACTTGAAAGATCCATTCCTGTAGCATTAATGTAAAAAATAAAGTATAAAACTAAGGTATCTGTTTTTGCAACGAAGTATATAATGCAACCTAAATTAGGAGAAACTAAATTTTTATAAACAGACTTAAGTAAAGCTAATACAGTAATTCATAGAACTATTCAGTGGAAAGATATTAGTCTCCCTGATGAATGGGTCTTAAAAGACGTTGTTCCTCCTCCTGAACCAAAGAAAATAGTAAAACCTAATATAAAACTTAATAAAATTGAACAGTATAAAGATGGTAAAGTTAAATTAAAATTTAATAGACATAGTATTAATAGTAGATATTCAGACTCTTCATCTTCTGTTTCGATAGTTGATATAGGTAGAGCCTCGCAATTACTCTCTGTTAAATATGCCTCATATAAAGAAAATGAACCTAAACCTGTTATACAAATAGTAGTAAAACTTAGGTATTTTACATCAGATATACCTGAAATAAGTAATAAATTAAAGGGTGTTGCTTACAGTATAATTGTACCACATCTTTTTTATAATCCAACAGGAACTATGAACCCTTTAGAATCAAACCCTAATTATAGTTAACATCAGGATAGAGAACAATCTCTATCTCCACCTGAATCACCTACAACCTCTTTTATGACTAATAATATAAAAAGTATAGATAGAGAATTAAATGTAATTAATAAAGAATTCGTATTTAATAAAAATAAATTAGAAAAATAATTAACAGCAGTAAAAAATTTAGATAAATTAAAAAATATAATGAATAAAGTAAAAGATTTTGATTCAGTTAAGGATGAATATATTAATTTTGTAAAACATTATGAAGTTAATATGAAATTTTTTTATTGGTTTAAAAGAATTTATAGAAAAAACTTAAAGTAGAAAAATTAATAAACCCTATAACAATTAGAAATAAAGAAACAAAATGAAAAGTAAATGATAAAATTATACAAAGTGAATATTCACCTAAAGCTTCAAGTATATTTATGTATGGAGATAGAGAAATCCAATAGCATCATTGAAAATAGTAGCAGAAAATGACCCGAATAAAAAGATATTAGAATAAAATAACTTTAGTAATGCACATTTATTAACTATAGGACAACAGTTAAATAGAATAAAAAATTCTATTAAAGATAAACAAATAACAACAACAGTTGAAAAAGAAGCTTCAGATAAAAAAATTAAAGTCTCATATGTTTAAACCTTTTGAAGTTTTAAAAACAGGACAAAAAGAAGTTAAATCTAAAGATTCTGATTTTATAAAAACAATTAAAGAACAATTAAACATAATTGATTCTTCATCTGGATCAAAACAGATAGTCCAAGAAACACCTCAATCCAAAACTTCTAAAACTATTAGTATAGTAACCTAAGATCAAGATTCAGAATCAGTTGAGGATTCTCAACCTGAAACTGAAGATCTTGAATCTTTTAGTAAAGATATAAACCCACAAATAAATCGTATTGCACATAATCAATCTATAGTACCTAGAATGTCTGCTTTAAATTTAGAAATTATAGATAGACCTAATACTTTATCACAATATATATATAATGCCTCCTCGGTGTATGAATAAAATATCGATAGCCTGTCAGAATATAACATTCTGAGTCTTCTACAGCATATGACAATGGCTGTCAATGTCTATAGAACTCAAATTGATACATCAGATAAAACTATAGCAGAATTACTTATAGCCGGTATCACATGCCAATTAAAAGGTTGGTGAGATAATCATCTCACTGATGAAAAACACATAGAAATATTAAATGCTATAAAAACCTATGAAGATGGAACACCGATATTAAATGAGTATGGTGATACTATTCAAGATGTTGTGGCAATACTAATCTTGACTATATCACTTCACTTTATAGGAGATCCAGTTCACTTAAAGGATAAAAATAATGAATTACTAAGTAACCTTAGGTGTAAGAAACTTAGTGATTTTCAGTTTTATAAAATAATTTTTCTAACTAGGATAATGCTTAGAGAATATTTCAATTAGGCTTTCTAGAAGAAAAAATTATTAACAAGATTACCCTTTTTCTTAGGAGAGAGTTAGAAATCATATAAAATAGGAATATGAAAATCATATTCCTTATGATCTTTTGACTTATGCTCAACTGATTAGTATAATTCAAAAGGAAGGTTTAAAGCTATGTTAAGATATAAAACTCCAAAAGTCATTAAAGTATGAAATGAAAAAAAAAAGAGCAAGAATTAGGCTCGTTTTGTAAGCAGTTTGATTATAGTATAGCTCAAAAATATAAAGATTGCAATGGTCAATATTCCAAAAGTTATAAGAAGCCATATAAGAAATATAAAAAGAATTATAAAAGAAAATATAATAAAGAGGAATATAATAAAAAATAAAAACCTTATAAATTTTATAAATCTAGAAAACCTAGTAATAAACCATTTAAAAGAAAAGATAAATAATTTAGATCATATAAAGATTTAACATGTTATAATTGTGGTAGAAAAAAACATACATCAAAAAGTTATAAATTTGATAAAAAATTACAAGAATTAAATTTAGAAAAAATTGTATTAAATAAAATTCATGAATTATATTTAGATTATTCAGATTCTGAGAGCTATTCAAATTCTGAAAAAATAAATCAAATAGATGATATATGATTAGAAGCTAGTTCTAAAAATAGTAATAAATCAATAAATGTTTTAACTAAAAAACAAGAATCTATTTTAAAAGCAATAAAATTTATAAATGATTCTAAAATTCAAGAAATATTTTTAAATAAAATATTAAAAGATAATAGTGATAAACCTAAACATTCAATATTGTCTAATACTAGTAAATAAACATATAATTTGACTATAATATTAAATAAAAATAAAATAATAAAAAATAAGCCAACAATAAATGACTTACAAAAAAAATTAAAAATAAAAATAAAAGAATTAAAAAATAAACAAGAACATAATTTACAAATAATAAAAGTCTCTATTAAACTCCACTTCTTCTGATGAAGAAGAAGAAGAAGATAAAGAAGAAACTAAAAAAGGATAATAAAATTAGTTTAATAAGAAAAGAAAAAATTTCTGATAATCTAATTTTTATGTTACATGAAATAACATCAAGAAAATATTTAATAAAGATAAAATTAAAATTTTTAAATAATTATAATATAGAAACCATAGCCTTATTTGACACAAGAGCTGATTTAAATTTTATTAAACCTATTTTAGTTCCTAAAAAATTTTGGTAGGAAACTAATGAAAGTTTATCTGCTGCAAATAAATCTAAATTAAATATCCTTTGCAAAGCAGAAATCTCAATAATAGATAAAAATTTAGAAATAAAGAATATATTTATTTTAACTAATATTCATCAAGAAAAGAAAAAATTTCTGATAATCTAATTTTTATGTTACATGAAATAACATGAAGAAAATATTTAATAAAGATAAAATTAAAATTTTTAAATAATTATAATATAGAAACCATAGCCTTATTTGACACAGGAGCTGATTTAAATTTTATTAAACCTATTTTAGTTCCTAAAAGATTTTGGTAGGAAACTAATGAAAGTTTATCTGCTGCAAATAAATCTAAATTAAATATCCTTAGCAAAGCAGAAATCTCAATAATAGATAAAAATTTAGAAATAAAGAATATATTTATTTTAACTAATATTCATCATATGATAATCTTAGGAACATCATTTATAAATTTAATTACACATTACTCTGTTAAAGATGATAGTGTAAGCTTTAAAGTTAAGAATCAAAAAATTATTTTTTTATTTTTAGAAAAATCAAAAAAGAAAATTTTAAATTTATTAAAGGGTCACTCAATAAATAAATTACAAATAAATTTTATTATAAAAGCAAAGTCTGAATAACTTTATAATTTAAAGAATAATTATCATTTACAAAAGATAAAAGAACAATTGAATAATAAATTTACACAAAACAGAAATAGTAAATTAAAACTCCAAATTGAAAAAGATTTATGTGCTGACATTCCAAATATATTTTGGAATAGAAAGCAGCATATAGTTAATTTACTATGTGAAATACGCTTTGATGAAAAATTTATTATAACTAAAGCCCGACCCATTCAAATGGTGCCTGATATGATTGAATTTTGTATAAAAAAAATAAATAATTTGGAAAATAAAAAATTAATTACAAAATCTAGAAGCAATGGTCTTGTGATGCATTTTATATAAACAAGGTCTCTGAAATAAAAAGAGGAGTACCTAGATTTATAATAAATTATAAACCTTTAAATAAAATTTTAAAATGGATTAGGTACCCTATTCCAAATAAAAAAGATTTATCAGGAAGATTATATAAAGCTAATATTTTTAATAAATTTGATATGAATTCAGAATTTTGGCAAATCCAGATTAACCCTAAAGATAGATATAAGACTGTATTCACTGTTTCATTTGGACAGTATGAATGAAATGTTATGCCTTTTAATTTAAAAAATGCACCCTCAGAATTTTAGATAGTGATGAATGATATTTTTAATCCATATACTAAATTCTGTATAGTTTACAATGATGATGTATTAATCTACTCTATAACTATAGATAAACATTTTAAATATTTAAAGGCATTTTGTATGGTAATTAAATAAAATGGATTAATATTGAGTAAAAATATGTCTCTGTTTCAAACTAAGATTAGATTCTTATGATATTATATAAAACATGGAATCATAGAACCTATAGAGAGAAACTTAGTCTTTGGTGATAAGTTTCTCGATCAAATTCTTAATAAAACTCAATTACAAAGATTTTTATATTGTTTAAATTATGTCATAAAATTTTATCATAACTTAAATAGAACTATAAAACCGTTACATGATAGGTTAAAGAGGAACCCAGGCCCATGGACTGATATCCACACTGATATAGTAAAACAAATAAAAGTCTTAGTAAAGATTATTCTTTGTCTTTATATAGTTGATCCATTAGCTTCTAAGATAGTAAAAACAAATGCTTCAGATATAGGATTTGGTAAAATTTTAAAACAAATTAAAGAGAAAAAAGAAACCATAGTCCAGTTTTATTTAGAACATTGGAATCCAACCTAATTAAACTATTCTACTATTAAGAAAGAAATTTTGAGTATTGTTTTGTGCGTTTCAAAATTTCAATCTGATTTATTAAATAAAATTTTTTTTATTGCGTATTGATTGTAAAAGTGCTAAAGAGATTTTATAAAAAGATGTAAAAAACCTTGGTTCAAAGCAAATATTTGCTAGATGACAAGCTATTTTAAATATTTTTATTTTAATATTAAATTTATAAAGGAGTAAATAATAGTCTACCAGATTTTTTAACCTGTGAATTTCTTTTCAGACAACATGGGAAAGAAAAATAGAAAAAATAAAGATAAGAAAACCTTAAAGCCAGAATTTCCTAAAGACTCTCCTAAAGCCTTGTCTGATCACTCAGATGAGATTACTAAAGTCACCATTAAATCTCCTAAGCCTTGGGCTGATATAGTAATAGAGGAAGAACAAAAAGTCCAGATGAAAAAATGGATCTCCCAGTTGGCCCAATCTCCAGAGGTGGTTAAATCTCTTCTAAAGATGTGATATGAACCTCCTCCAGGGGTTACAGGTGATACTGCTCTGATCCCATATTTAAAGCAACAAATAGAGATAGAAGAATCTTCATATCAAAAAACTCTATCTCAAAATATTTCTAAAAACGAGTTGATTTCAAATCCATCAACTCAAATTATTTCTTCAAATTTTTCAGTAAAACATTCTAAATCAGAATGGTTTACTAAAACTTATTTTTATATAGAATTAATTATTGAATATGAATCTGCTCAGCATAACCCATGGAAGATAATTAAATTTGTATTGCCTAAAGGTTGATTTTTTAAAGCTAATAATTTATTTAAATCTCAATAGTATTTTTTAAATATTCTCATTCACTCTAAATCAATATTTTTAAAGCATAATTTTAATAAGAAGGAAAAGGATGTCATAACATATTCATCTTTTAAAATTAAAAGAATTCTCCATCCTTCTGAATGGAAAAAACCTCTGCATATCCCTGTGCAGTTTAAAGCTCTTCCTAAAGCCTCTTATTGCCCTTCTTATAACTATTGAGATTATATTAAAGCTTGAAATAAAGCCTTATTTTTTTAAAACCCTGACCAAACTCATTCCTAGCTGATATATTTCAATTCTAATATAAAATTTGATAAACTACTCATGTGGTTTGTAGACTGGTGGTACTACTGTAGTAGTGAAGACCTTATACTATTACAAGATGTACTATTGGCTTTCCAATATTTTAGAACCCACTTCAATCCAAGCCCTTTTGAAAAGAAATTTTTCCTTCTTCTTTTTCTTTTTAATGGCCTTTAATATTCTTTGGGTATACCAGTGGTATTTCGATACTGGAATACAACCTAATTCCAATATCCCTGTGATATTAAGAAAAAACTAAAATTAAATGGCGGAGTACCTTTCGCAACTCTACATTTGAGCAACCTGTAAAACAGTGACTTCTCAAAAGAAATCATAGTGGTTTTGACCCAAAATTATATGTTTTCTTTGGAGCCCAAAGAGTTCAAAATATTGCCCTTCTAGCAACTGCTAAAACTCCTTAAGACTATAAAGCCTTAATGCAATAGATGGTTGAATCTCTTCCTTCCATCTCTGAGCCCATAAAATTTTAAAAGACTAACTCTGTTGGATCTTCAAATAAAGCCCAATAAAAAAATCATCTAAAGCCCATTCGAGAAAAAAGAAGTCTCCTTCTTCTTCTGACTCTTCATCATCATCATCCGTGGCATCATCTTTCACTGAGACATCTGACTCAGATTATTGCCTTAGCAATAAAGATGACTGTTATGGACTCATGTCCCTCATAAAAATAAAAGGTAAAAAAGAAAAAGAAAAGAAAAAAGAAAAAGAAAAAGAAAAGGAAAGAATAAAGAAAAAAGAACAGAAAGAAAAGAAAAAGAAAAAAAGAAAAGAAAAAGAAAAATAAATCTGACTCTAACTCATCACAATAAAGGCAGAAGAAACCTTATTTCTTCACTAAAGTTAATAAAGATGGTGCCCACTAACAAGATATTATTTATCAACAATATTCACCAGAGAAAACTAACAGTAAAGTCAAAAGAACTGTTCATCAATTGTTCTCAACAGTAAAACAAATAGTATCCCCGACAAGATACTATAAATTATAAAATTTAAAAATATTATAAAATTTAAAAATATAAATTATAATTTTTAAATTAAATAACTATAAATAAATATTTAATATTAACATAATTTTATTAAAAATAATTTTATATCACATAACTTTATAATTAAAATAAAATATAATAAATATATAATTAAAATTTTAATAAAATATAATTAATATATAATCGGATTTGAATATGATCCGAACTCATTATAAATAGTAAAAATACTATCCGTATCTGTCTAAACCTATTTATAAACTACTTGTATTCTATATAAACGGATTATGACGAATCAGATATCCAAAAGTACCCGACCTGATAACATCCCTACTTATTTCTTTGCAAGACTGCAATGCTATGCCAACTATTTTTTCTTTTCTTTATTTTTTTTAAAAAAAAAAGAGAGAACAGTAAGTGTTGATAAAGAGAGTTTTGTTGTCTTATAAACAAGTAAAGTTAAATTTGGAGGAGAAAGACAAAAAGCAACAATCTTCTTCTTATATTCTCCACAAAGTAGGAATTTCTAGAATGGTGAACATGAACTCTTGAGGCATGCCTCCCCTTTTGTATCAAAAAAAAAATCTAATTATAATCCTAAAGCCAACACCACCATTCAAACGTCACATTTACATCATTTTTCATGAATTGGTATGGTAAAAACCTTTGATATCTATCATATATATATATATATAATATGTTATTTTTTATATATTAATTAAAATTATTATTAATTATTCTTTGTCTAGCTAATCTTTTAAAATATCATAAATATATTTTAATTTTTTCCTAGTGTAAAAGATATATTAACGAAATTTTACATTAATCACGTATAATTCTTTCATAAAAATTTAATGCATATGTATAACAGAATAACTAAAACTTTCTCAATAATATTAATTATTTAACTTGTATCTTTAGAGGGTGTTTCTCAAAACTGGAGTTTTTCAGCTTATTATGAATAAGTGATTTTTAGATTATAATCAGATTAAAAATAAGCAGTTAAGCGTTTCTGTAAACTAGTTAATAATCAGTTGATAATCTGTTTATAATCAGTTAAATGTTTCTGTAAAATCAGCTTATAATCAGTTTTTAATTGCAGAAACTGTCAAAATGACCAAACTGTCCCTGAGTTTATTTATTGTATAAAAATAATTTTTTAAATATCAATTCAAAATTTATTTTGCAATAATAATAATAATAATAATAATAATAATAATAATAATAAAATTTATTTAAGAAGAAACATAAAAGAATTTTGATGGGAACTAAAGTGCATAGGGTGGGCAAATTTGAAATATTGAAGATTAGGTAGGGATAGTGTGGTCTTTTACTTGGTCAAAACTACTTAAAAACTAAGTGCTTAAAAAAAATAGCAAAACCCAACTTTTAAAAAACTGATTAAAATCAGATTATAATCTACTATTTAAGTTTTCAGAAACACTTAAATAAACAACTTATAATCTAAAAACTACTTATAATAAGTTTTGACCAACTTTTAAGTTTTGAGAAATACCCTCTTAGTTTACTCAATTTTCTTCCTTTTTTTTTCTTTAAGATGTGCATTAATTGACAATTCAACCCCTAATTATGTATACCTAGTTAATTATTTTATTTTTCATTATTTTTATCCTATGTCAATTACTAAAAAAAATACTATTAAACTAAAATTCGCTAGTTTTATGCACTAAGATATAGTTTAATAATAAATATAAGTAAATTCAAATTTGATATTTTCTTTCGGTGGTTAAAAAATATTCGCTAATTGTTTATTTATTTATATTTAAATGCTCTCTAATTTATAATTTAATTATATTACCATTTACAAAGGAAACTTAATTTTGATTTTAGCACTGACATTATTCAATCATAAATTAATAATAATAATAATAATGTACTTATTTTTAAAATTCTAATTATTTAATTTAAATAATATACTTGGATATATTTACTATGGTATGTAAAAAATACTATCGTGGAGCATGGCTTATCACCAAAACATATCAATATATATATATATATAAATTATATGCATTCTCAAAGTAAGAAAGGACAATCAAGTTCTTACGTGATTAAATTTATTTGTTTGAGTGTTTGATCTTTGCGAATAGAGTAATTATTTACGGAGAATATTTTATTTTTTAGTGAAAAGATTTTATATGAATATGATTAGTTCTGACCCAGTAAATTCAGAAATATTTGTGGTCATAAAAAAATCATATATATATATATATACAACTTGTCTTTTTCTCTTAAACCATCATCATACAGTTATCACATACCAATCTACTTTTCACATCACCAACGATAACAAATTTTATATCTTAAAATTTTATACTATTCATGATCTTTTGTCAATTTTTCTTGACATAATATATACATATATATATATTATGAGTTTCATCAAATAAAAATAAATAAACTTTACTTTGATATGAAAAAAATTAAATAATTATTTTAATATATCTTACCATACATATATATAATACTTTGAAAAATAGTCACATGTCCAAGTACCAAACAATGAACTTCTCATCAAGCTAATTTGAGTTTGGTATTTCACCAAATACATATAGTGTTTATGAAATTATATTAGTTTAGTTGACAAATTACATATCTTAAGAATATATAAAGATAATAATATAATAAATTTCCATTTCATTTTCTTCCAATTACGACTGATATATAAAAATAATAAAATAAAGAAGAAGATGAAAGAACCCATAACCTTCCACTCTTGAGGTGAAGAAGGTTCATGTCAAGGCACCCAGCACGAGGATATATCTGCAGCACATAATTCATGAAAAAAAACTAAAAGATTTTATCAAATTAAATGGGGTCCGATTTCTGCTAAATTATTAGATTTTTCCGAAGTTTTAGATTTTTTGTCTCTTCATCATTTTATTATATATATATATCTTCTTCACCCATTTGTCTCTTTATGATTACTAGTACAGCATTTAGGACTTGTTTTTATTCAACTCTTCAGATCCATTTCACAATCATCCATCAATAATTAATCATTAATTTTTGTAATTATTTAACCTATATATTTTATGTTTTTTTTTACTATTTTGTACTAGTTTTCAATAAAAGCTAATTATAAAGTAATAATGGTTTTTGTATCTTTATATATATATACATATAGGCAACTATATATATGTTAACTCTGTACTTTTTTTGTCTCGTTAGCCTTGGTTTTAGAATCCAAACCTCAATAAATGTTTTTAAATCATCCTACTTAATTATTAAAAAGAATATTTTTGTTGTATGTAGTTTTGGTATCTATTCCCATTTCATATCTCATTGTATCTTTTTTTTGTAAATCAAGGACAACGTACAAAGCTTATTTTTATTCTTCATCTTATATAAATAAATAAATAAATAAATAAAGTTTCTATTTTATTTTTGTCTATCATTTCTGATTATCCGATTATTATTATTATTATTTTGAAGATAATGATAAATAAATAATTACAACAATATTAGATATAATAAAGGAATTAGTTTTAAATAAATTTCTTCATATACCAAAAAATAAGAGAGCTAATATTATCTACAGGATAGTGATATTAATTATTTCAAATTAAGTAATTTTTTTCTAACTAGTGCTCTTAAGAGCTATTAATAAAATAAAAAAAAAATAAGTTTGATTAAATTATTGAAAATCATGAGTTTCCAAATAGGGGGTTTGAGTTAAAACAGGACCATTTTGTTAGACCATACCATATTATGGATGCCAAATTCTTTTCTTTTTTTTTTTTTTGTTAAATCAGTAACATGACATGCTTGATTAAGGACACCGTACCCTAGAAAAATTAAAAAAATTGGAAGGTTGGAGAACTCTGAAAGAAGAAACACGTGCAGCATACACCAGAAATTGCACCATAATAGAAAATTCTAAATTTTCTTACAAATTCTTTTCGGCTTAATAAATTAATTAGATATATGTATTTTTATAAATCATGATTGCATTGAATTGCATGTGCTAATGTGATTTGACACGTATTAATAAATCGTAACGCTGAAATAAATATATTTGGACGAGAGCATGTGCTAACCTAAATGATTTATTGAAAAATCTTCACGTTACATCCCTATCCACTTAATTGAAGAAAAATACTCAAATTTACTAATTTTTCATATGAAATTTGAATGGTACTCTCTGCATCTCAGCGAAAGTATTATTTTAAAAAAAAAAATTGCCCTATTAAAATTATCACTTTATATAATTAAAAAAATTTATTAGTCTTTTTTCAACTATAACTTTATTATTAATAAATCAATTAATGAAGTGAAAATATATTAATTTTAATATTAATAAATTAATAGAGATGTAGACGTAATAAGAGGGCACAGAGAGAGTCCGTCCCCTTCTTATTTCACCATATATAATTTTTTAATATGTGCAAATGAGTTAAAAGGTTATAATCTTACTATAATAAAAAGAGTATAATTTCAGTGAGTCCGAAATATACATACATAGTCTCGTAAACATGTGTACATGAAAAATGAAAACTGACTCTGTAATTAGTGGGGACACATTCAAGTGAAAGAAATGAGTCAAAAATGGAGAGTGAAATGTACTTTGTTGTAGTTATTACAGATCAAGGACCTCTTTGAACATTAATGGTACTGGGAGTGAAGTGGAGAGAAGAACAAATTGGAATGGACCAGTTCTTGCACAGAAATGACATGCTAAACTTAGTACGACAGTGACAAGGCCTTTGCCCTTAATTAGGGAACTTTGATACTATGGAATTCACATAAAATTCATACATGATTTCATTATTAAAAATGTAACATTAAATTTTATCAATTAACCCTATCATTAATGTAAGTTTAAATTAAGCTTTTAATTTTAATTTGGGTATTGATTATTTCAATAGTACAGTATGGTTTTTGCTAACACGTTTTACTGCTGTTCATAATTTCATTTTAAGCTACTTTATTAGAAACAAGCAAAATGCAATGCTATTCATTTGTTAATGAACATAAGAATTATTAATTAATTTCTATGACAATAATCTATCGTTTATTCAAATTACTAGTGAATCTCCGAAATTAATTATTAAACTGAATTTTGTGTTTTCTCAAATTAATTAATTTTTTTAAATATTTTATTTTATTTAACTAAACAGTTTTTATGTCATTTTCATCGTTAAAGCCATGTACAAAGACTGAAATACCACTTATTTTCAACTAAAATTTCTACTTATTCTGCCTTTTTTCCGGTGCAAAAATTTTCCATTTCTTACAAATTTTCATTTTCTTAAAAGAAATATATATAATCAAAACAAAAAAAAAAGAAAAAAACTGAAATCGAAAATGAAAAAAAAAGGGAAAAAAAGTGAAGCGAAAATAAAATAAAAAACAAAAAGCAAAATACAGAAAGGAGAAGGAACAAGACACATATGGGATCTCGATGACGACGGAGCGAGCAATGGGGAGAGTCGACTGCGAGGACTGGATACGCAAACAACTAACGACTGACTTTCGGTGATGGAGCGACGATTGGGACTGGTGGCTGGACTGTGACTTTAGTCCTTAAGCTTAAAAGGACTTCGATCAGACTAGCAAAGGTGATGGTTTTTCTTTATTTTTATTGTACTATTTCCCAAGTGCAAGAGTTGGATTTATTTTAGATTTTTGTATATTGTTAGTAGGATCCAAAATTTTGTCTGAATCTGTTCAATTTTGGGTAAATTTTGTTCGAATTTTGGGTGACCGTACTAGAGAATGAGAAATTCTTGAATTGAAGTCATTGTATAGGGATATTTTGGGTATTACAAAGTTATTTTTTAAAAAAATATATATATTTAAAAAAAAAAACTGGATGAATGAAAAACTAAATAAGTTAAGACAGAACTAAAAAAAAGGACCACTTAGTTAATTTTCCCAAATGAAAGGATCGCTACACTTTGTTAGTTAAACTTTTTTTTTTTTTATCATTAGACTTTTGAAAAGACATAGAATATGCCTTTTTCTTAAAAAAAGAAAAAAACAATGACCCATTTTTTTGTTTTTTCTTTATGAAAAATTTATTCCGAAGGGAAAAATATTGTTATTAGAAGTAGAAATGACCGAGCAACATGAATTCATCCTCTATTATATATATGTGTAGACAAATTAATGAATAAATTAATTTCAAATGGCTATAGCTCATCCAATTATCACTTGAAATCACAGAGTTCAGAAAGTAGGATGATATTTTTTATTGATTGGGGTGAACTCCTCTTGTAATAGTGGGCCTAACCCACTCTGTTTCTAGCCCACAAATGCTTTCTTAAATACAGCCATTTATTATTATTATTATTATTATTTTGAATAATTACACTGCACACCACCGCAAAAGGACACGAAAATATTTACACTTTTACTATTTGACGTTATTTTTTTTATTTTTGTTTTTTTTTTCTAATTATTAATATTTTTATTTTTTTATTTTTTTTAAAAAATTATGACATATTTTTAATATATATATATAATATACAGATAACATAAATACAATATATATAAAAATATACACTCAACAATAAAAATTATATTTGCACATCTACAACATATCAATAATATATCTATAATAAATCTACAATACATCTACATAATATTTTTAATATTTATTTAATTTTATTTATTCAATTTTTTATTTCTCAAAACATCCACATAATATTTATAAAATATTCACACAACATTTAACATCTTTTATATAAAATATATACAACTTAAATAACAAAAATATAATATACATACAACATCTACAATATATTTACAATATCTACAATACATCTATATAACATATACAAAATGAAATTATATTTTTTTTATTTTTTCATTTGTATAATATGTAAAATTTATTTAAAAATAAATTTAATAATTTTTATTAATGTATTTTTGTGTATTATTTTATTTTTTATTTTTTGAGTTTTATTTATTTTTTATAATTAAAATTAATTTTTTTTTATAAAAAATTATAATTTTTATATGATAAAAATAATTTAAAATATTAATTTTTATTATTTTATTATAATTTTTTAATTTAATAGTGAAGTTTAAAAAAATAAAATTTTAAAGTAAAATATTAATTGTATAGAGAAAATATCTTTTTGAATAAAAAATTATTTTATTGAGAAATGATGTATTTTTATAATTTTGTACTAATTTTTTATAAAAGTGTAAATATTTTTAATTTTTATAAAATTTTTATAATAAAAAATTATTTTTTTTAGATAATTACATAAAATTCCTATTTTTTTATAAACATTTATTTTTTAAATATCTTTCTCGTTCTAAATTGTTGTTTTCTTCTTAAGCATTATAAAGAAAAATTTGAACTTAATTTTCTTATTATCGTTATTAATATAATTATTATTAGCAGGGGCATATTTAAGGGAGTCAGTTCCTCTCAACCACCTTTGTGTGTGTGTGTGTGTCTGTGTATATATATAATCTTAGATATATAAAATTTTTAATATATATTATATAAAATTTTATAAAATCATAAATATATATTATTTTATAATTAATAATTTTGTATCCTTTTAATATATCCTAAAATTAAATGCATATAAAATTATATACTTTTAAATTAAAATTAAAATTATATTAAAGTTATATAAAATTATATACTTTTATAAATAACTTATATATAATTTTATAATTTTAAAGTATATATTTTTAATATAACCTTTTAAATTATATATATAATTATATATATTAATAATTTTTAAATATTAATTTTTTGACTTTTATTAAAATCTTATAAATAAATTAATAGTTCCAAAAATTAGAATAAAAAAATATGTATAAAATTTAATAAATAATATAAAATTTTGATTGAATTTTTTTAATAGAAATTTATAACAAAAATTTAAATTTTAATATAATATTAAATGTTTAATTTTAGCTTTAATTTATCTGTAATTTTTTTCTTAAAAAATTTATCTACTCTTTAATTAATTTTTGGTTCCGCCATTAATTATTAGATTATATTATAACGTGTTAATTATAATCTTTCAATTCTTATACTGTTACATCGCAAGAGATGCATAAATTCTATGTATTTTACTACATAAAAATTTTAAAATTTACTTTAACATGGTGATTAGATAAAAGAAATATTTATATCAACAACAATTAAGATGTAGCATGATAATAGAGTATGCTTAGATCTCAAATTCAAGTAATAAGTGTGCTTAGATCTCAAATTCAAGTAACAAGTGTCTTCTCTCCCCGTGTAATTAATCAAAATAAATATTTATATCGACTTAATTAACTTATAATATTTATCAAATTTTGAATTAATCAAAATCTTTTGAAAATAACAAAAGAAGGCATAATCTAATTAAAATCCTCTAGTACACGGTGACCATATATATGATTTAGAAAATTAATGGAGTTGAATTAAAATTTAATTGTAGGTGTTGTGATATAGAATTTAAGTTTAATTTAAAATGGAGTAGGAGTGTAGGACATAAGAAAAGCAGTGTTGTAAATGAGTTTGTTCGCCTAATTTTACATTGTTTTGCTGTTCCAAAATTATTTACTTAAATTAAGGCTTCTTTTGAACGTCTTCAAAGCCGGTTGCCTAAACTTACATGATACTCTCTCTCTCTCCCCACGTCAAACTCAACTCGGCTTCTATTATTTTTATTTTTTTTTGTTACTTTGCCCAACATAATCAAAAGTGTTGTTGTTTTGGAGACTCTAGAAATTTTATATCTTAGATATGGATAGTTTCTTTGATTATGAATTTTTTGGTTGTTTTTGAGTCTTTAATTTTATTATCTCAAACTCTCATGTATTAATATTTTATGGTTTTCGTTTAATTATAATTTAGGTGGTGCCGTCCACTTTCACAAAAAAAAAATATCTATATATATATAACTTAGAATTTATGTTTCAAATTAATTACATTATTTATATATTTCATATGGTTCAGCACATGAAAATCATGCACGACTATACATACATGATTTGGGTGGGATTACTCAATATCTCAAAAGATTATTTCATAGATTTTTATATTTTGTATTATGGGAACTTGGCCTAGTTTTAAAACTAAATATATCTGTATATATATTATGAAAAAAATAATTATTTTCTTTAGAAACATGAAAAATAAGATGCTCATTTAGGGGTGAGAAACAATATGATATAACTAAAATCTAAATCGAAATTAATTTGATTTATTCGATTCACTTAATTTCATAATTTAATTCGATTTATATTTAAAAATTTAAAATAATTGAAATTATTAAATTATATATTAAAATTAAGGATAGACATTCGGTCAGTTAATTAATTGATAAAATCAAATTTAACCTATTTTTTCAAATTTATTTTTTAATCGAATCGATTAATTTTTAATTTTAGTCGGTTCGAGTAGTTAATCAAATTAAACGGGTCTCTTCGATTAATTAATTGAACAAATTAAAATTTTCAGTTCTATAATAAAAAATTAATATAATTAAATAGCTAAACAAAATTTATTAAAATAAACAAAAAATAAACTTATTTTGCAATTAATTTAATAATTAAATAAATTACATAAAAATTATTATTTTTTAATTTTTAGTTAACGGTTAACTGATTAAATCAAATTTTTTAACTATTAATTCAATAAAAAATTAAATTAATTTAAAATTTTAACCGAACTAATTGCAATTTAATATTGTCGATTAACCGTAAATAGCAAATGCCTACCACTTTTAAAATACATATATTCTAATAATTATATATATCTTATTTAAAAATGGGATTAATAAAATGTTGAACCGACATATACCTATATTCAGAAATTCAGTTAATTAGATTTATAAAATATTGATTTAATTGATTATGTAAACCGATTTTACTTGATTCTTTAAAATTTAAACAGAAAATTTAAACAGTTTATTCAAATTTTCAATCTAAACCTCTGTACTCAAAAGCAATAGTAAATAAATAAATAAATAAATCTTTGGAATGTGATTTAGTTGATCCTCCAAATCCAAAATTTGGCATGGTGATGAAAGACTTTGAGATGTGCAAATAAGACAGTGGTTTCGTTGCATAATAACACTTATTCTCACCAACTTCATTTCCCTCGTAAAATGGCCCATCAATTTTCATATTATGGAATTATTTATATTTGGCTTTTTAATTTTATTATTATTATTTTTTTCTTTTTTTGATAATTGATATGAAGGGAAAATTTATAGCAAAGCCACGACACAGCCACGTATCGGTAGGTATAAAAGCACAAAACAGAAATCCATAACTGAAACTTTCAAGACTCTGAACTCAATTGGATATTTTTTTTTTACGATTTTGAAAATGGGTGTAAAGGAAGTTATCGGTCCGGTGAGTATTGAACTCGACGATTCGTATCGGCCTCTTCCTTGTGTTCACTTCGCTTTACTCTGCATCTGGTTGGTCTCTGCTTTTTCTTGGACTATCAATACCTATAAAAAGCGTCACTTTCAGGTCCTTAACTCTCTTATTTTAATTTAATTTCGAGCTTTTTTTTAATTTGTTTTTTTTTTTCTGGGTTAATTTTTTTTTTTGTTTTTGGGTCTGTTTGGTTTCTGATAAAGCAAAAGAAAAAAAAATAAAGAAATTGAAAATCAATTTTGAATTTTTCTTTCAGTTATGCATTACTTTTAAGAACGATTAATACCCTTTCATGTTTTTTTTTTTTCTGTAAAAAGTTATTTTTAGCTTAATTATGATGAATCTGAGGTATAATTTTACTAGAATTTTATTAACTTTTTTTTTCAAAAACTTTCCCTGTAAGACAATGGCAATTATTTAATTTTATGTGCTTGGTTTACGTACTTGAAGACTTGTTTCTGTCATTATATGTTCTTTTATTTTTGTCGTATTTGTTCTTTTAAATTTAGTTTCTGAGAACTGTCTGTATGTAAAATGAAATTTAAGGCATTATATATTGTACTTCGTGGAGTTTGCTAGTTCTTTTTTTTTTTTTGAAAAATAAATTATGAAATTGAATACAATTATGGAAAGGGTTGCTTATATTGTAGTTCAATATTTACTGTATTTTTATTTTATGGAGAAATTGTTAATATGATTGTAATTGCTTATTTTGCATTATGATTATACTAGAACAGATGAACAATCTGCAGTGGACGCTGGCATCTGTACCATTGATCAAAGCTTTGCAATTCTTGCTTTCATTCCTCTTCTGGTAGGTTTCTTCATTGCAGCATATATATATATATATATACTGCCAAAATAAGTTATAGATTATGTTGATTGTAAAAGGAAAAATAGCAAATGTACTTTATATTACCAAATGAGGTACACATTGTCTTTACTATACTAATCGTCATTTATGTTATTGGACCACTTGACTCTTTTGCAACATGAGACGTATGAGTGCAAAAATACGTGCCTGATTAAAGTAAGGAAAGTATGTACTCTGGACTATTATCTAGATGAGAATAACTGTATTATGCAAATCTTTTGGACTTTGCATGTACACCGTGTGAGATGCAGAAAAAGTAATTGATTATGGGAGATTAGGTTGAGAGTATCAGGCAATATGCTTGCAGTGTTCTACTCCTTGTCAGAAGTTTAATGTACACTGAATCCAAATAAGCGGACATGTTTTTACAGCTTGAGGAGCAGGAGATGCGGTACCATTGTCTAGGATTTATTGGAGCGGTAAAAGATAAAGGTATCTAGAGTAAAAAAGAAATGGAAGTTGAGGAGTTACTTGAAGCCATTAACTTTGAAAGCTTATATATATTTTCTTGTGTGATATGTTGCTTTTTCACGGGAGTCTTTGTTGAACTTTAGCATGTTAAATGTGTATGCCTTTTCTTTCTTGCAGGTATTGCAACTTTTGAGATCTCCTTTTATGCAAGATTCTGTTTTAATTTTCAAAGCAACACTTTTGCAGGTATTCGTGCTTTTATAATGAAATATGTTCACTGTGGTTGTCATTTGGGGTGTATATAACCGGAGTGCTTTTCCAGACAGCTTCTTTCGTGTCCTTCTTGCTCATTTCTCATGGTTATTGCATCATGTGTGAGCGCCTTTCTGTAACTGAGCGTCGCTCTACAGCTGCACTTGGCTGTGTCTTTTACTTGACTCTCGTAGGGTATAGAGCTTCTGTTCCATACTTCACGGTAGCTTTCCTTTCTATTTTGATTTAGGTTGATAGCAATTGCTGTGTTTTCTGATTTTAAGGGATTATTTAATAATTATTCCCATCTGATTTGATGAAAATAAACAGTGATTTCTTTCAATATGGTCTTTGCAGGTGCTGCTGCTGCTGAATTATTTAATTTCATTTTATCTGATTTTCTATCAAATATCTCAAAATCTATCAATTTTGAGGGGACAATTAACTTTAACAGAGGATGAGGATATCCGAGATATGCATGATGCAGTCTACACAAAGTACACTATGTTCAAGTATGTGTTGCTTATTAAAATTGGCTGTTGTATTTTTGTTTGATAATATTATGAGATTCTCTAATGGCCTTGCATTTCAAACTCCTCTTACTGTCTAGGAAATTTCAGAATGCAATGCAAATAGTAGCCTTAGCCGAAACAGTGGTATAAATCTATCCATTCTGTCTTTTATGCATTCTCTGGGATATTCAATGGACGCATGATTAGTGAGACAACTTTTCAGATACGCATTAATGTGGATACGTCTTCAGAAAATTACTGGTTGCGCTTGTTAGTTAAAGAATGGGCTCAGTTCTGCATCTTTTTGTACATCGGGTATGTATGGTAACACAATCATGTGACTGTGACATCCTTTGGATCATTTTACTAGTTGCTATAGAAGCATATCATAAAGTTTTTCCTGGAGTTTGATTTTATCTTATTTCAATTCAATGTCACTTCTTATTTCATAATGTGCAGGTGGACTTTTCGGTCGCAAGATTTAGCACCACTGTTCTTTGTGATGCCAACTGTAAAATCTGAAGGAGAAATAATGGTGCCTCCAGTTTACAGCATGGTAAGTGATTTCCCATACTTTTGCCTCTAAAGAAGATAGTCCACTCAGTTTTGTTCACTCAGAGTTCCTTGATATGTTTACTCATTGTTAACAACATGACATTGTTTATTGCAGGAAATGGATGCAGCAACTTTCAGAGATTTTAACTGTCATGAATGGCATATTGGAGTGGTAAGAACATTAAATTAGGCCTCTATCAGTTACTGATCATATTATAGCAGTCTATCCAATACTCCTGGGTCAGAAACCTGAACTGAAACAAATCCACACCCAAGTTTGGCTAGGCTAGCATACATACAATGGTGACTTTGTGTTCTGAAATTTTTTTCCTTTCGTAGCCAATTTCTCCATCTTGTGATAAAAGCTCCAGGGATTCATTTATAGTAATGATTCAGCATCCTCATCCGCTTAGACTGCCAACTGCTACAGCATCTTTTCCGAGCCCACAGCTTGCATAACTTCTCATATTACAGTCCCCACAGATTCATCTTCATGCCAGTAACAAGTGCTAGGTCCAGTTTTTGATGCAAGAAGAAGACAGATGTAGCAACAAATTTGATTTCAAATTTTACCTTTTATAGAAATTTATATAACAGCATTTTGCCACTTTAGTTGGCCGCTGCAGCCACAGAATGTATTTATTGAAACATTGTCCTGTTCAAAACAAGGAATGTATATATTTCCCATCCTTCCTCTTTTTGGACAAAATTTCCCATCCTTCATTCATTTCTCTTTGACGTTGATATACTGCATGTCTCAATCATTTGGGTATTTTTGTGTGTATGCGTGTCCGTAGCATATCAAGTTAAATACAGCACTAATAAAAACTTGAAAAAATTACATTATAAGTTTTTTTTTTATTTTTTTCTTAAAAAATATGCTGTTTTAATATGTTTATTTTAGTATATCTTTAATATAACTAAAAATATGGCTTTTAGTATATTAGATGTGCGGAGGCAGGGCCCCTCCTCCCACTCATTATACAGATATATATAAATATATATAATAATTATATTTATAATTATAATTATATAAATTATAAATATAAATTATTATATAATTATATAAAAATATATAATTTACATAACTATAGGATTTTTTATATATAATATATATTATTGGCTTTTTTATATTCTATATGTTTTTTTTAAATAAGTGAATATTTAGAATTTTGTGTTTATATATTTAGATTAATATTAAAATTTTACAATTCGATTATAAATTGAGTAAAAATAATATTTGAAATAGTATTTTTATAAAATTTAATTTAATAAAATTATTTAAATAAATTAATAGGTTTAAGAATTAAAATAAAAAAATATAAAAATTTAATAAATAATATAAAATAATAAAATTTTAAATTTTATTATAATATTAAATATTAAATTTTTATCTTTTATTCGTCTATAAATTTTTTTTCTTAAAAAATTTATTCATCTTCATTTGGTTGTACTACTAAATGTATGAATATAATAGATATATATTCTCAAACAAAATATTTTTGAAATTAAAAATTAAAAATATATAATTTTAAAAATAATTTTGCCTTTTTAGGATATTTTTAGAAAAAATCCCGTTAATTGAAAAAACTCATTCATGGACTCAGGTTTGCCACATTCACAAACATGGTTACACAGTATTTTCTGAACTAAAACAACAAACAGAAGTTTTTTTTTTTTTGAAAATATAAGGAAAATATTATTAATGATAATCAGAATACAAAGTTCTTAAAATGAACACCGGAAGATTTAGAATCCACTCCCCTCGATCTACAACAGAACGAGTTGCAATTGCCAACTTGTGCGCAACACGTTCGCAGATCGGTGCACATGAAAAACCTTAACATTACTCATCTCTAATAATAGAGATTTACAATCCTGAATTAAAAGACCAAAGTTAGAAAGATCTCGTGTAGAACAATCGTTGATAGCATTTGATACTTCAAGAGAGTCCGTTTCAACTTCAACATGGGTCCATGAATTCTGCAGAATCCAGCTTAGTGCCTCCTTTACTCCCACTGCTTCAGCAGCTCTAGCATCTAGGGAACCATCTTTCACAAAGTTCCTTGCTGTCACAAAACTACTAGCTGCGTCCCTAGCAACCATTCCAATCCCAAACTGTAAATTCGGCAAAGGAGTAGCAATGTCCACATTGACCTTAAGGTAACCAGAAGAAGCAGGCTTCCAAGAGACAATTCCATTTCTATTCCCACCCTGTTGCATAGTTCCGGAACTTGATGCCATAATAGAGCGCCATTCATTGAAAGCACTGGTTGCCTTACACAGACAAACCCTGGATTAATAAAACATTGCTGCCAAACCCACTTATTGCGACATTGCCAAATGTTCCAACAAATATAAATGCCAAGAGTTGCATCCGTAGCATTAAACAAATTGAGAAAAGAAGACAGCCATTCAAGAAATGAGCCAACTTGAGGATTAAACCACCCCAGCGGACTTCTCTACCAAACTTCTCGAGCATAGGGACAAGAAATAAGCACATGCAAAATAGACTCAGAACTTCCTTGACACATGGGACAACAATCAACAATAGGCAGACGCCTCATTAACAACCTCTCTCGTGTAGGCAGTATATTAATCCCAGCACGCCATAGGAAATTTAAAAGAAACGGAGGTACCTTGCACTTCCACAACCGATTCCAACAAGCAGATTGAGATTGGCTTTGTACATTCGGTGCTTGCCATGCCAATGCCTTGTATGCACTTTTAACCGAGTACCCACCATGTCTTTCATATTTCCAGCAGAGCACATCATCTACCACACCCGATGAAAGAGGGATTGCCAAATTTGCAGCAGCATCGCCCTCATTAAAAACCCTTTTAACAAGAGGAACATTCCAAGCTCTATTCAAAATTAAATCAGAAACATAAAAGCATCCATTACTAAAATCAAAATCGGAGCTTGGTCTACCACCTTCAACAGAGGGCAGCCAAGAATCGAGCCAGATAGAGACCTGTTCTCCTTTACCAATACGCCAAAATAATCCAGAACGCAGTAATGGAATTGTTTCCAGTATACCTCGCCACAAAAAACTAATATTTGACTTTGAAATCACACCAAGGAAGTCTGAAGTAGGATAGTACCGAGCTTTCAATACTCTTGCCAATAAGGAGTTTGGTTCAGTTAACAACCTCCAGCCAATTTTCCCCACCATTGCTTGATTAAAACTAAAAATCTGCTTAAAATTTAAACCCCCATATTTCTTTGGAAGTGCTAAGCAATCCCAACCTATCCAATGCATCCCTCTATTATGCTCCTTACCTTTCCCCCCACCAAAAACGAGCCATGACTTGTTGAATCTCTTCACAAAGAGTCTTAGGAAGCAAGAACATGCTCATCACATAGTTAGGTAGAGCTTGCAACACAGTCTTTAAAAGTATCTCACGGCCAGCCCTTGTGAGAGTACGCTTATTCCAAGAATTTAGTCACACCCAAATCTTATCCTTGACAAAATTGAGAACCTGCTTCCTATTTCTGCCAACAACAGTTGGTAGACCGAGATAATGTCCCAAATCAGGTTGTTCCGTAACCTCCAGCAAAGAGCATATTGCTTGTCTAGTATCAGCTGATGTATTGTCACTAAAACAAACTAAAGACTTCGAGTAATTGATCACTTGACCTGAAGCGGACGCATAAACATTAAGAACATTTTTGAGTTTATTAGCTTCCTCTGTCTTAGCATTGAAGAAGAAAATGCTATCGTCCGCAAAGAACAAATGGGTTATAGGCGGAGCATCTGTACAAACTCTGCACCCATGAATAGATCCAGCCAAAACTTCTGCCTCAATCATTCTAGACAACCCCTCTGTATACAAAATGAATAGATACGGTGACAAAGGGTCACCTTGACGCAGGCCACGTCCTGGAACAATAGGGCCAATCTTGTAGCCTTGAGAAAGCACATTATACTGTACAGATGAAACACTGAACATAATTAAATCCACCCAAGCAGCATCAAAGCCATATCTCAATAAAACACCCCGCAAGTAATGCCACTCGAGCCTATCATAGGCTTTACTGATATCAATTTTTAGTGCGCCATGGCCCAATTTACCCCGTGTCTTACCATGAAAAAAATGCATGATTTCAAATGCCATAATACTGTTATCCTGAATATGTCGTCCTGGGACTAAAGCGCATTGATTAGCAGAAACTAGTTCATTCAGTATCACCTTCAACCTGTTTGCTACCATTTTAGACATAATTTTGTAAAGCACCTGGCACAAAGCAATAGGTCTGAGATCAGTCATCCTGGTTGGATTAGCCTTTTTCGGAATCAGCACTATAGCCGTTTCATTAAGTTCCAAGGGAAAGAAACCAGCTGCTAAACGCGAGATACAGAAATCGGCTACAGCAGGGCCAACCACACCCCAAAACCTTTGATAAAACCCAGGATTAAAGCCATCTAATCCAGGTGATTTGTCGGCTTTCATACTAAAAATAGCAGAGCGGACTTCATCATAAGTGTAAGAAGCAAGCAAAAAATCATTTTGTTCATCACCGTTTTATGCGTCCTTCAAACATGTAATGTCAAATTTAAACAGCGCCGTTTTAGAACCCGCAGAAGTTCGGGTAAGAGATCGGGTTGGACCCTGGGTTTTCAGATTTTCAGTTATCTTCATCGAATTGCTTTGGTTCTTTGAATCGCGGCCCTTCTGATCCGGATTTAAACCTAACGAATCAAGTCTGCAAAACAAAATACAGAGCAAAAAGCATCAATATGTTTGAAATGACTGCAGGTACAGTCTCTCTCTATATAAGGTGAACCAAAGCTCTGTTAGTGTTTCTATGATTATGAAGAAACTCTTGCACATATTTGATAGTGTTTTTTTTTTAAATGATAACTTTTTCATGTTTCCTATTAGCATAAGAATTAGGGTTTTTGAATATTTCTGAAAAAAGGGTTCTTTTTGTAATCATTCCCCAACATGTTACCAATGTGAAATAGATGGATAATATGTTAGTTCATTGATATACTTAATTAAAGGGCACTTATGAATTTGTTGTTGTGAACTATTAAAAGTTTACAATTAGTTCTTTTCAGATTGTCTAATCCACCTTTTATTTTATATGGTCAATTCAATCACAGCCAACATTTTAACTCTTCAAAAAATTTCAAATTTTGGTTACTCTAGAGAAAAAAGAAAAAAAAATTAAATAGCTTTTTTATGCTGTGTATTTCATAGATTCTCTTTATGTTCTTAAAAAGTTTGGGAATTTTTGGCAGGTGGTGCATTTGGTGGAAATAGAGGACTAAGACATGTTCCCCCAGAAAAAGGAGTCTTCCCTTTGGACCACACGCATCAATGTGACTTCGTAATTTTTTGTTGAAATTCTCCATAAATTCTTGATTTTGTGGAAGAAAAAAATTTGTTGCCTGTATAGTGGATTAGAAAGAAATGTTTATTTCCCATTATATTTAAAGCTAAATAATTACGAAGTCCATATAATTTTGCATGTTATACTAGTCAGTTTCTATATTTTTAATATCTAATTTTTATATAATGTATTTTTAAAAATTAAACCGTTTAATCATTTTGTCAATATTTTTATCCTAAAATCATTAGTCAACTACTTTGATATTATAAAATAACTTATTTACTGTTCCTTTATATATATTTATATTTATAATTTATTAAGTTTATTTTATTTTATATATAGATCGTCTGCAAAATAATAAAAGATATTATTTATATTATTTAAAATTATTTTTTTAGTAATACCTATAAAATTAAAATAAATAATATATGTAAATTGTCTGCAAAATAATAAAAGATATTATTCGTATTATTTAAAATTATTTTTTAATAATATTTATAAAATTAAAATAAATTATGTGTAAGAAATATAAATAAAATTAAAAATAAGCATGACTTAACAAATAATAAAGAAAAAAATTTATAAAAGAATAGCAAATAAATTATTTTATAATATCAAAATAATTGACTAATATTTTTAGACTGAAAATATTAACGGAAGAACTAAATAATTTAATTTTTGAAAATAGAATGATGCAAAAATTAAATATTGAAAATACAGGAACTAACTAGTATAATATGCAAAACCTTATGGACTTTATAATTATTTAGCCTATATTTAATATATTTGCTTGGTTTACAGGAGAAGAAAGATTATCTTAATTGTCTAAGATCTTCTGGCCATCAATCTAAAAAATGCAGAAATTTTTCTAGAAAGTGCCTGGAATGCCGCATGGAAAAGTAAGTTTGTTTGTTTTCTTTAGTATTCTTATGATGGATGTGAATGTTTATGCTTTTGGTAAAATGTTTTATCTTCAACAGCTAGATTCATTTGGATTTTTCTTAAATTCTGATATTCAATTAGGAAGCACAACTCTTTGAGGTTGTTGTAATGTTGGTCTATGTCGTAAAGTATCAACAAAGTCCAAGGAAGAAATGAAAAGCTAAAAGCAGCAAGAACACAAAACCTAGGGAACGGAGAATTCTTGGTTTTCTTGATATTTTTTTCTCAAGTTCCTTTTATCTTTTACCTAGTCACATATAAGAGAAGGTGCTAGCAAAGTTTATGAGCAGCATTGTGACTGTTAATCAAAGTTCTATCATGTAACATCTGTATATTGCTGGCGCCTTTGTTTTTGGGACATTTCAAAAAACATTTTCCAAGGGGTTCAATGTTTTCACTTTGTTATATCAGCAGTAAATTTTCTACTTGATCCATTTTTGCATGTGTATTTGAGGATATTTGAATTGATCTTGGGAGAGTTTCAGCTGCAATATTACTGAAATGTGGATGTGGAAGCTGAAAAGATGGAATGAATTTCCACAATATAGAATGCACACGCTTATGAATTAACAATAGAAAATCACCATGGTTTATTATAACAAAAAATCAAATCCTGATTTACCTGACTAGAAGTCCCGCTTGTCAAATTATTTGGCAAAATTTTATGCTGAGAAGGAACAACCATAAGCGTTCTGTCCAGACTGCAATTGGAATTACTATTAAGTTGGTTGCAATTTTCAGTTTATCATATTCATTTTTTTAGTCGTTCAGGCAGTTTTTTTTTCTTGAAGTTGCTTATTACCTAAAGGATTTCATTTTATCACCTAAAATTTTCAACTGTTTTCTGCAGAAACTTGATGGCGAGGCAGGACATGTCAGAGCTCGGATTTGGAAAGGAATCTGATTTAGAAGCTGCTGGGGAGAAGAATAATGAGACAATTGCTAACTGATTGAACTAACTAGAAACAATCATAGATATACTCTGGAATTGAAGACGGGAGATTTAGGAAGTTGGAAGAGCTTTGCAGGTGCTGCCTGATTTATTCAGGATTATATTCATTTAACCATTATACATTTCATTATCAATTGTGGATTGTTCATAAAACAAGGAATGGAACATTATAGGGTTGGTACTCTGATTAGAACTCTGGTCAGCATTAGGAAAGCCAGAAAAACTTATTTGTGTACGATTAACTATTGTGGGTGTGTCTCTAAACCCTTTCCTGAAGCCCAGAAGCTAGAAGCCCAAAACTGAAGCCTGTACAGAAGCTGAAGCTTGTCCTGGCTCTTGTCAAAACGCTGCGTATTGTAAACTGTTAGGGTTACAAATGTAGCACATATATATACTAAATGTTAATCAGTTTAGGGTTAGATTTTATTTTTCGGTTTCTCTTGTAAAATAAGTCGCTGCTCTTCTTCTTTCTTCTCTCTGCTAGGGTTTCAGAACCTTTAGCTTTTACCTTTCTGTTCTTGAATGTTTGAGAGGTTCTGGTTGAGAGGTTGTTTAGAGATCATCTTGTTTCTTTAATCTCTGTGTGAGTTGGCTTGATACTGTCATTTGAGAGACTGTTGTAAATTCTTGTAATCTGTTGGTTTTTGAGATTCTAGTGGAAAGACTGAGGAAGACTCCTCCTTGGATGTAGCTCTGATTTGTTCAGAGTGAACCAAGTAAATATCTGTGTTGGTTCTTGCTTGTTTGATTGTTTCAGTTTTTCTTTTTTGATCTGTTTACTGTTCAGATCCGTAACAAGTGGTATCAGAGCGATGCTCTGGATCTCAACAGCGAACGGAAAATGAAAGGTGGTAACGTTTCTTGTCCTATTTCTTTAGATCTGTACGTTTTGTTGTTTCTCCAGTTTCTTCTTTCTTCTATTCTTCAAGTTTACTTTTAGATCTGGTATTGTCGAGTGTCGTTCTGTGTTTGACAGGATCTGAAGGTTGTAGATCGGGAAGAAGACGATCTGGTTCATCAAAACCCTAGATCTAGAAAACTAACAGGCAAAGGTGGTAACTGTCTTTGTCTCTAGTTCAATATCTAGTGCTCTCATCTTCGATTTCTGTTTTCAGTTTGACTTTCTTCGTTCTTTTAGTGATTTCTTTATTACTGTAAGATCTGGTACTGTCGAGAGTGTTTCTGTTTGACAGGATCTGGTTGTAAAGGAGTCAGAAGGAGTCGATCTGATTGGAGAAAACCTAGATCGAGAAATTGATGTCTATCGCTAAGATCAACGTTGAGAAATTCGACGGTAAAGGGGACTTTACTATCTGGAAGGAGAAAATGACTGCAATCTTGGTGCAACAAAAGTGCAAACGTGCACTTGATGGTGTAGAGGCTCTTCCAGTGAGCCTTAAGGACGAGGAAAAGCAAGACCTCATGGACCTTGCCTACAGTACAATAATACTGAATCTTTCTAATGGTGTACTCTGGAAAGTCAGAGGTAAGTCCACTGCTCCTGAGTTATGGTCAAAGTTAAATGAGTTGTATAATGTGAAGTCAGTGTCTAGGATTGCATTTTTAAAGGGACAACTGTTTAGTTTTAAAATGGATGCCTCTAAAACTGTTGATGAAAACTGTGACTGTTTTCAAAAATTGGTTCTAGACTTAGCTGATACAGGAGAGGATATAAGTGAGGAGAACCAGACTATAATACTGTTAAATTCTATCCCTGACAATTATAAGAATGTAAAAGATGCATTGAAATATGGCAGAGACAAATTAGGGTTAGAAGATGTAATGAATGCGTTGAAACTAAGAGAAATGGAAAATAAAACAGTTAATAAACTCAGTAACAATGCAGAAGGTTTGTATGTTAAGGAAAAGTCCAAGAATAAGAAAAGGAATAATAAAAATAAGACCTCCAATAATAATCAAACCCACCAGAATGGTTCCTCCAATACTAATAATAACCAAAACAATGGGAACTCATCTAAATCTGATAGGATTTATTATCACTGTAAAAAGAAGGGTCATATAAGAAAATATTGTAGGGAAAGACTAAAGAAACTTGAACAAAAGAATTCTGAGTCAGGTACAGTGAATACATCAACAGAGGTTGATGATATTGAGGCACTCACTGTCAGTACAGTAAGAAATCCTGATAATTGGATTTTAGACTCTGCCTGTTCCTTTCATATGACCCCTAACAGAACCTGGTTCTGTAAATATCAGAGGTTAGATGGTTCAAATGTGTTAATGGGAAATGACTCCTCCTGTAAGATAGAAGGTATAGGTACAATTAGATTTAGAATGTGGAATGGGAAGCTAGTTGAGCTAGACCAAGTAAGACATATACCTGATCTTAAAAGAAACTTAATCTCTTTAGGATTCTTAGAAGAGAAGGTGTACCCACACACTGCCAAGGATGGTGTACTGTGTGTGTACAAGAATGATAGGTGTGTCCTAAAGGGTCTAAGACTTAATAGACTCTATCATCTTGATGGAGCTGTTGAGTCTGACATTGCTGGAAGTGTAACCTCTGGCACTGATTCCACTGTTCTATGGCATAAAAGATTAGGACACATAGGTTATAAAACCTTAGAACACCTAAGTAGGAAAGGGAATCTAGAGTTAATTGATTTTAGTAAACCTGATGTGTGTGAAAGTTGTGTGATGAGAAAACTACACAAGCAAAGCTTTAGTTCTTCTTTGTATAAGTCAACAGACTGTCTTGACTATATACACAGTGACCTATGGGGTTCCAGTTTTGTGCCTTTGTCCTTATCTGCATCTCAATACTTTGTAACATTCATTGATGATTTTTCAAGGAAAATTTAGATTTATTTTCTTAAAAACAAAAATGATGTGTTTGAGAAATTTTGTGAATGGAAACTGTTTGTTGAAAATCAAAAGAATAAGAAGATTAAAGCATTGAGAACTGATAATGGGCTATAATTCATTAATAAGCAGTTTAATGACTTCTGTTCAGAGAATGGAATCCTTAGGCATAGAACTTGCACATATACTCCATAGCAGAATGGAGTAGCTGAGAGATACAATATAACTATCTTAGATAAAGTAAGATGTATGCTTTTTGAATCAGGTTTGAGCTCAAAGTTTTGGGCTGAAGCAGCTCAGACTGCTTGTTATATAATAAATAGGTCTCCCTCTTCTGCTTTGAAACTAAAGTGTCCTAATGAGGTCTGGAACAACAAACCAATTGTGTATACTCACTTAAGAGTCTTTGGCTGCATAGCATATATCCACAACACTGCTAGTAAACTAGAACCTAGAGCTAAGAAATGTGTGTTTATTGGTTATCCTCCTGGCATTAAAGGCTATAAATTATGGTTACCTGATGATAAGAAAATTGTTGTCAGTAGGAATGCTGCTTTTAATGAATTGGAATTTCCTAGAACTAACTTGCAAGTTTATAAGTCTGACATACAGACTGATAGGTCAACTCTTGAGGTGGAGCTTGACAGTTTTGTACAAACTGATCAGAATGAGCCACCTCAAGTAGAAGACATCCAACCAGGAACTGAAGCAGAGCAGGACATACAATCTGATGGTTCTGATCAGGAAGGTGAACCTGATCCAGAACCTAATGATTATATGTTAACAAGAGACAGACAAAGAAGGCTAATCAGGAGACCACAGAGGTTTGATGATTATACCTTGAATGTTATGAATTCTGACTTAATTGCATTTGCTTTAGTGTCTGCTGCAGAGTTAGAAGGAGGTGAGCCTTTAAGCTATGAGGAAGCCATGAACAACAGCAATAGCAAACAGTGGTATAAGGCTATGGAAGAAGAAATGTCTTCCTTGTGGAAGAATAACACATGGAGGTTAGTACCAAAACCCTTAAATAAGAAAGTAATTAGTTGTAAATGGATTTTTAGGAAAAAGCCTGCTATACCTGGGGTAGAGAGAGAGAGATTTAAGGCTAGAGTTGTAGCTAAAGGGTTCTCACAGAGGGAGGGTATTGACTTTCATGAAGTGTTCAGTCCTGTTGTTAAGCATGTGTCAATTAGGCTGTTATTGTCTATTACTGCTTTGTTAAATCTGGAACTTGAACAACTAGATGTGAAAATAACCTTTCTCCATGGAAACCTGGAGGAAAAGCTGTATATGTCACAGCCACCTGGTTTCATTCAAACTGGTAAGGAAGATTGTGTGTGTTTGTTGCAAAAGTCACTGTATGGTTTAAAACAAGCACCTAGGCAATGGTACAAGAGGTTTGATGATTTCATGCTTAGGAAAAATTTTAAGAGAAGTCGCTTTGATCCTTGTGTGTATTATTTTGTACTGCCTGATAATGTGTACATTTATCTTCTGCTGTATGTGGATGATATGTTAATTGCCTGTAAGAGTTTGAATGAAATAAATAAACTGAAATCTGTGTTAAGCAGTGAGTTTGATATGAAAGATTTAGGACCAGCAAAAAGAATTCTTGGTATGAACATTGAAAGAGATAGAAATAGGGGTATATTGTTTTTAAATCAAAAGGATTATGTGATTAAATTTCTTGAACACTTTGATTTGAATAAAAGTAGAGAAGTTTCAACTCCTATAGGAGCACAAGTCAAGTTAAGTGCTAGCTCTAAACCATTGACATTGTCTGAAACTGAATATATGTGTAATGTGCCATATCAGAATGTGGTAGGAAGCATGATGTATGCCATGGTCTGTACCAGACTAAACATAGCCTATGCAGTCAGTCTTGTGAGCAGATTTATGTCAAACCCTAATAAGGAACACTGGCATGCTGTAAAATGGTTAGCTAGATACTTAAAAGGATCTAATTCTGTTGGCTTGTTGTTTAAACAATCTGTGAATGCTGAATTTGATCTTGTTGGCTATTGTGACTCTGATTTTGCTGCTGACCTTGATAAAAAAAGGTCAATTACTGGTTTTTGTTTTGTTTTTGGTAACAATGTTGTGAGCTGGAAGTGTAGCCTGCAGCATATTGTGGCTTTGTCTACAACAGAGGCTGAATATATAGCATTAGCAGAAGCTATCAAAGAGGTCATATGGCTTAGAGGTATTTTATCTGAACTGGGTTTTCTACAAGGTAAGATTGCTGTGTTCTATGACTCACAGAGTGCCATACACCTGTCCAAAAATAGTGTGTATGATGAAAGAACCAAACATATTGATGTCAGGTTACATTTTATTAGAGATGTTATCTCTAAATGGGATATTTCTGTTAAGAAGATATCCACTTTAGAAAATCCTGCTGATATTTTTACTAAAGTAGTTTATGTTGGGAAATTTCAGGCTGCCCTTGGCAAACTTGGAGTTTCAAAGAGGTGACATTTGAAGCTGGTGATTACCCGAGGAGAATTCCAAATGTCTTTCCTGTTTAGGTGTTTAGAGTCAAGGTGGAGTATTGTGGGTGTGTCTCTAAACCCTTTCCCGAAGCCCAGAAGCCAGAAGCCCAAAACTAAAGCCTGTACAGAAGCTGAAGCTTGTCCTGGCTCTTGTCAAAACGCTGCGTATTGTAAACTGTTAGGGTTACAAATGTAGCACATATATATACTAAATGTTAATCAGTTTAGGGTTAGATTTTATTTTTCGGTTTCTCTTGTAAAATAAGCCGCTGCTCGTCTTCTTTCTTCTCTCTGCTGGGGTTTCAGAACCTTTAGCTTCTACCTTTCTATTCTTGAATGTTTGAGAGGTTCTGGTTGAGAAATTGTTTAGAGATCATCTTGTTTCTTTGATCTCTGTGTAAGTTGGCTTGATACTGTCATTTGAGAGACTGTTGTAAATTCTTGTAATCTGTTGGTTTCTGAGATTCTAGTGGAAAGACTGAGGAAGACTCCTCCTTGGATGTAGCTCTGATTTGTTCAGAGTGAACCAAGTAAATATCTGTGTTGGTTCTTGCTTGTTTGATTGTTTCAGTTTTTCTTCTTCGATCTGTTTACTGTTCAGATCCGTAACAGCTATTGTTTTGTGGATCAATCTATCTACTTCAGCAGACCATTTAAAAGTTTAATATTTCTTGAGTTGTTTGTGTTATGATTTCTCTACAACTTACTTTCGGCTGATCTTTCATTACTAAGCAGTTCATTATTATTAACAAGTTTTTGATCAAACCTTCTTTGAAATTACCAATGACTATTTTAGCAAGTTTTAGTTTGATTCAAGAGCTCAGAATATGCCAGTGAACACGTAAAATAGAATTTCTCAGCATTGCAGCGACTCATTGGCGGATAAGATAAACCAAGTTGGCCTATCTGTACAAAAAAAGTTCAATGTCATTTTCGGCCTCTAAACTGTTAAAAAACTGACAAGGAAACTTCTAGAACTGATTTCATGAACAAGAGATTTAGGTCTGAGTAACCTCACACAAGTATTTTCTCCCCTGAAATAAATCCAAAAAACTTCAAAAAGCAAAACGGCTGGCGGGAGATAAACCTAAGCTGAGCTAAGACATAGAACATTAAAAAACAAACAAAAAAGAAAAGATAGAACAACTTCGTTCTCTTTCCCCCTCGAAGTCTACACTAAAGAGCTCTGTCTCTTATAAAACAGTCAATGGCATCATATTTTGTTCTGTTTCTTTCTTTCATACTTCTCTTTTCTATGGCTTCTCATTTCTCTCTGCAACTCCCCAAGCCATTCCATTTCAAGTAAGCTTTCTCGACCTTTACCAAAATATGCACACACCCACAAAAATGTATGCGAGTTCTTTAAAGATTGGTAAAAAGAAGTTATTCTTTACAATTCTTGATCATATCCAATCTTTGAATATTCTTGCCCGAGTATTCATAGTTGCTGTTTTTGATCGGATAGATTATATCATACATATCATCATGATTTTCCTAATGGTTCTGATTTATAATGATAAATAGTCTGTTCAACAACGTCAGAAGAAAATTAAATCATATGTTTGTGCTGTATAGCTATACCATCCAAGTTATCTTGCAGATGTGAACACAGAAAATTTCACCATTGAACATTGATTGGTTGTCTTTTTGATGTCACAGAAAATCTTTTGGATCAAAATGCAAGAGGATCGGAACTGATTTTCCCAACTTATTCAAATTAAATGAGAAGAGAATTAGAAAATTTCTCTTTCTGAAGAATAGTTTTTCACATGGATTTTTCCTTGCTAATAACACTTCTTCAAGTTTTGTCTCTTTGAGAGCAATATCACCTATGGCCTCTTCTGCTTCTGTTGAAGAAACGGACTGTGACGATAGTCTTACTGTGGGTAAAGCTGACAACAAAATGGAGTTTCATTGCTTAAATTGTCTTGTATGGGTTTTGCATGAGTCTGCTTCAAGCTTTTCCCTTGCAGTCCAGTCACTTGAACTGGCAGGAAATAGTGCAGCGCTTGCAATGGCTTGGAATGGGAAGGATGTCCATGAATGGCATAAACGTATTGCTTATCAGGTATGTGCCTTAGATATTAATTTTATTTTTTACTATTTGTTCACAAAATCAATACTTAGAATGACCTTGCAATTACATAAGTTGAAATTCTTTTTTTTTTTCTGATTTCTAATGCCATTTACAATAATTTATATATGTATATTGTGCATTCATTCACATGTTTCTGCTCATATTTTGTTCGTTGCCTTTAGCAACCATCACAGAGATAATTTAATTGAGTGGAGGTGGAACAGACTTTATGAATCATTACAAGACATGAAAAATTGGAACAAGAATCATTTACTATTGTGGCTGTCCAGGTAGCTGTTTATGCTTTGTTGAAAATGGCAATTGAAGTCGAGATATTGGTTTCTCTTGATCGTCACAACAATGCATCCCTGGGTAAAGAAATGTAAGTATTTTATAGTTCAAATACAAATTATTCCGGTTAGTTATTAAAGAAATTACAGGCAAATGATGTTTAACTGGAAGATAGTAATACAATCTTGACTGCTGGCATGTGATATTTTAGCTTGGAACTTTGAGAATGTAGTTCCCTTTCGGGCATTTTTTTTATTTGGGTAAAGCCAAATTGCAAGTTTGAACATGGCCAAGTTGTTGTACTCATCTCTTATTCAGTATTATTTCCATCTTGATGCATACATTTTGGGTCGAGGTAACAACTTGGTCTAATACTTTTACCCCTTCATTTACTTTAGCTTAACCCCAAAGGTTAATTTGCTGGAAGAGTACATCGAAAGTCAATTGAACATGAAGCACACGGACTTAGTGCAATGGTTTAAACTGGTGGAATTGCCTCGTATAGCAAGTTTTTTCGTTCCCTTGCTGCAGAAGTGGTCCTTGGAATATGCTGGAAGGTTTGTTCAAAAAATTCCTCGTGTTTAGCTTATTGCAGTTTACTTACAGTAATTTTGTGAATTTAGAACATAGATATATGTGTTCCGTGGCGTTGCAGGAATCATTTTTGCAATAAGCTGTTGTGCTGCTGTTCGGAAACTGGGTCCTGGAAGAATTTCCTGTCCTACATTTACGTTGTCAATTGAGGATCCATTAGTAGAGCTCATGGATCGATCTCATAGTCTTATAGAAGTGGAAAAATTGCACCATTTAGCAATGGAGGCAGGATTTGAACTTGACTTCTTATCCCATTTTGGAGCAAAGGTTTTCCCTTGCAACAAAATTGAAGAGCTAGAATTCTGGATTGGGCTGGCTCAGCAAGAACTCTCAGCAGCATTTTCCGAAGAAATTGTGGTTAGAGGCATACAAAGCTCCAATGAAAAGGTCAGTTCTACTGGTCATGAAAGTCTCCTCATCAATTTTCTTTATTTTTTTTCAGAAACAGTAAATTCATTTTGATTTGAATGTGTTTAATGGAAAAAAATTATATAGAAGGCGAACAACTTATTTCTAGTATGAGTTTTAGAGAAAAATATATTTTGTCAAATCCATATCCCGCCCTGATGTTTTCAACTATACAATTCTGATGTATACAAATTCTTCATCATGTTTCTAACGTTAAGAACTTCAAAGAGTTTGGAATTTAGTGTTTGGCTTTCAAGTAATGGAAATACTTAAAAATGTTAACAGGTTCAGGCAGATAGTTTGGCCACTCTTGGACTTTTTGCATATATGGGAACAGAGGCGAAGCCAAGGTTATATTATAAGGGGGGCAAATTTTTTTTTTTTTAAATTCTGTTTATATAATAATTATTTAATAAATTTATTAATCTATTAATAAGACATCTTTATTAGTTAAAAAAAATAATCAAAAAAAGTATAAAAAATAATTTTTTAACAAATACTCCCCGTTCCACTTTAAGTGACCCTTTTTCAATTTTTATTTTTTTCAATTTAAGTGGTCTATTTAAAGACAATTATTTTTCCTTCCTATCCTACCCTTATTCGTAAATATCTTCAGTGTACTTGAAAATGAGTAGTATAAAAGATCCAATTAATAGTTTGACTATTTCGTTTTCCAATAATAATACATTAAATAGGGAAAATAGCAAGAACGGTATTAAAGAAAAATTATTTTATATTTTTATAAAATTTATACAAATCAATAATTTTCTTAATATGTGTGAAAATAGATAATGGACCACTTAAAGTGGAACAGAGAGAGTATAATTGATTCAAAAATTATCAAAGAATATTAAAAGTATAAATAATAAAATAAAATTTAAAGAAAAAAAGAATTAAATACAAAAAAATAAAATTTTATATTTTTATTAAAAATTTTAGAATTTATATATTTTTCTCTTCTTAGATAAGAAGATAATTTAAAATTTTAAGAGGGGCAAATAAAATGTTTTAAAAACTTTAATATATATATATATGTTTATTTTATTTTATTTAAATGAATTCTCCTCCTTTTCAACCATGTGGCTTTTTTAAAGTCTTAGTTTCACCACTATCGGTCTCTTTTTATTCTCATTATATTATTCATATATAATTATCATCTTATAAATTTGTTAATCTATCAATAATGCATCTTTTTTATATAAAAAAATAAACTAATCATATACATGCATACTTCTAAATTTAGCTAATTTTATATAAAAAAATGAAAAAAAAATATTAAATTATAAAATAATCTTTTAATAAATAGTTGAAGCAAAAATCATCAAATAAGATTAGATGTAAAAAATTTTAAACTTGTATTCTTTTTCAATTTTCAGTATTTTTTATTAAACTTTTAATTTTTTTTATAATCTTTTGACTAATTGAATGTGTTTAAATTAATTTAGTTGAAGAGGTTGTCACTTTTTTAATTTCTTTTTTCTTTCTCCTTTTTGTATTTGAGAAATATCATTTTTTTAAAAGAAAAATAATACATGAGGATAAAATAATTTATTAGAATTTATTTTTTTTCTTTTTGCATAAGTTAAAAAATAGGGGTAATTAAAAATTTTGAGGGGCATATAAAATATTTTATAATTTTTAATAATTATATATATATATAAATACATGTATATATATTTTTTTTAAAAAAAGAGAAGGGGGGCAATTGCCCCCCTTCTCTTATATGTAACTTCGCCCCTGTCTGGGAAGGAAGACTAGATTGTTCTTGCCGAAAATGAGTGTTAAGGATCTTGATGAGCTGGTTAAAGACTTCCTCAAGTAACACCTCTATTAGGATATTAAGTATTCCGTTTATTTTTAGCACACGAACTCTGTAATAGATCTAATGCTTTGCCTGCAGTTACTTGGAGTGTGGTATCCTTTTCATTCACCCTGAACTAGCTTCGGTATCATCATATGAATGTTTCATGGAGGTAAGTTATCATAATTTTGTTGGAAATCATTCTGTGAAGTATCCTAATCTGTAACTAATTCTTGTAGATAATTACTGAAGAAATTGGATGGCTGGATTTTTATGTTACATGCACTCTGAGCAATCATGAAAGAAAAAGGTCAAAGCAGCATCCAATTCAAGCTGAGAAAGATATTATCCTATCCACAGTATTTACTGTTTGTTATGATGTTTTCTCCGGCATTGCTCACTTCAGCCGCTCAACTCAACAGCCATTAGATGCAGAATCACTAGAATTCTTGCTAAAGAGGTTGCAATCCATCTCAACTTCAGTTTCGAAGCTTATTTGTTTAACTTTTCACATGTTGCAGTACCAAATTGATTTCTATAACATGGTGCTCTCAATTTTCAGCCAGAGCCTGTTAACTGTTTGTCTGGAGGACTATCGAGCAGTTTATGATAGATCTTGGTTTGTTTTCTCTTTTGGATAAGGTCTTATTATTCAATGCAATTAAATATGAACTTCATGTATAAGTATTGGAGATAACTGTAATCTTGTTGAAATCTCTTGCAGCGAAGGAAGATTGCAGAAGCAGGTGCCTCTGATCATTCCCTGTCTGTAGGAATGAAGGGCACAAACAAGTTGTCTGTTGCACTGGAAGTACAAAATCCAAGTGAGATAATGTTGCAGGGATGCTTAGAAGTTAAGTATCAAGAAGGCATTAAGCAGATAAAGGTATGGCATTATTTTGATTAAAAAAATCAAAATAAAGAACCTGCGAACGATTAAGTTATGCAATGGGGTTAACAGATATTGTTTGTTGGCACATCAATGGGGTGATGAAAGCTAGAATGTTAGGTATAATACTCTAATGAAAATAGAAATGAACGAAGAGTGAGCCATGGAAAGATAAAATTGGAAGTGACAAGTAAGAGAAATAATTCTATGAAATACAGCTTTCTTTTTCTTGGCATTGGCGGGCCTATCAGGCCTTGAGCTGTAAGATAGGTGGCAGCTCTCTCTGATCATATAAAATTTGGATTTTGTTAAGCATACCATTTGGGATAATTTGATTCTATTTTATTTCTCTTAATAAAACTGAATTGAATTTTCGTGCAATAATTGTACTTGTGCACATAAATAGAGTTCAATTTGTTTAATTTTATTAATTACTTTTATTTATTTAACAGTACTTTAATAATATCGGAACTGTAGGAGGTCAGAAAATATATTTGTATAATTTGACTGTAAATAAAGTCTTAATTAAATTAAATTTTTACAAAAAAGACATGACTTTTGTTTGCTTTGAGGATTTTTTTTTATACTAAAAGAATTAAATTCTATAAACTACCTCTTTCCAAATATGAAAAAAGAAAAACGACATTCATTTGAATTGAATTCTTACAAAATCTGGGATTCCAAACAGGTGGTAAAAGATGTATATGTGTGTGTGTGTGTGTGTGATTTCTATGTGAACTTTGTGCCGCATTTTCACACGTTATTCATACTAAATGCTTATGGATTTTCTCAGTAACCATTACTTTATATTCCTGTAAGAACAGGCTGGCAGCTCTGCTGTGACAGACGTAACAACCTTTGCACAGGCTCCCAGTACCTCCATGTCCTCAGCAAGAGAGTTTACTTAGGAGATACAGCATCAAATTGGTATCTACAACCTCTGTAAGCCAAACATACCCTGCTTTTTGTCAATGAACAAAACTAAAATTTTGGATGCTGGATTGCTAACTGAATTGTTTTAAAGGATGTATGGATGGGGACACAATTGCTCTTTGTAGACATCATAGATGAACTACTCATGAAGCAATTACGAGGTCGAAAAATCAAGAGGGAAACGAGGAAGTTGAAGAGAACACTAAATGACATCGCTACACTTATCCCAACTACAATTCTGATGTTACTTCCTGTGAGTTCCTAGCCACCCTGCCTTTGCAAACTCTTAACTTGTGATGCTTGACAACCAAATGCAATTACTGATGCAAGACCTTTCTTGGGAAAAGTTGCCAAAGATTTCTTGCAATAACCTTCTAACAATATCCATGTTTGGACCTCTAATCACTTGCTGTCTTCGTGTCTCCACATTATGTTCTTTTCTGTATTTTTGGGATTGGCCCTATTTATCAGCTCTCCAGCTTCATTTTTATTGAGATTCTAATCTCTTCTTGCATGAAATGGCCATTGAACTTTTGGAGTTGGTGGCAATAATCAAGAGATGCTTACAGATCTTACATGTTTCCTTTTCCTTCTCTTGCTTAGATATGCATAGATGATTTAGTTAGTTGCAGATTACTATGTCATCATCCCAATTCTTCACTGTTAACCAACCTAAGCACTGTGTCTCACTTTCACCAATGTACACTACAAGCTATAAGAACACAGGAAACCATGAATCTGCATACCTGTACTCATATAACTTGATAGCATGATATGTTAAGAGCTGCGAAGAAGTGCAGTATATATAAGAACTGGTTAATTCTAATCTCCTCCCATAATCAGGTGTCGGCCATAGGACATGCAGCAATGCTAGCAGCCATCAAAAGATACATGCCACACATGGTAATGCTTTGTTCACTTGTTCCTACTATTGCATTGTATGCAATAGTCTTTCTTCTTTCTACTAATCTTGATTTGGTTTCTTGCGATTAGATCCCATCTCCATACTCTTCTGAGCGGCTTGATGTTGTAAAACAACTAAACAGAACTAAGAAGATGGAAGTTCAGTCATGGAACCTTCAAGATTCATCCTATGGAATCAACCTCAAGGACCCATCTGCCAATCCTGTTGTCTAACTAGAATCAACCTGGAGGACCCGCCTGCTTATTCTGTTCCTAATAAAATTTTCCAGAATGCCAGTTATACCTAATTGTACACAGAATTTGTAAATACGTGATAATAATGCTTACTGAAGAAATAATGGTATCCTACAGAAAATAGTTTTAACATCCATTTCCTTCTGGTCTGTCTGCTTATAATACCCCATGAAACATCTCCTGATACTGATTGTAGGAAAGGAAATCCTCTTACTAATAAAAGCTGCCTCATATAAAGGAAAATAAATGGATAAAGGGAGGAAACAGTAGGAAAGTCCTAATCTTTATATTAGAATCAAAGCGTAGAGAAGAAATAAATCAATGTCAATGGCTACATCAATTTCCAGATGAGATGGATTCTGAAGTTCATGTATCCATTTGAAGGCAATATGAAGTGGATGCTCAATAGATTATCATCTAGGCATTAGCAGCCCTAAGAAAGTAAAAGTTCCAGAAACTGCAACAAATGAAAATAGATAAGCCGGTGGCCATCCCAACCCCGAGAAAGAGGAACATTGTCTCTTTATTAACTATGTTCAAATACATGAAACACAAGCATGCTTGTGAGTGTGGGGAAATACAAAAAAGCACAAGCTGAAATGGAAAAAAAATTAATAACAATAAAAATAAACACTTTACATGTCCGTCAAGAGAATTAAAAATAAAACACATTGATGGCTACGTTAACATAAAACCACATCTCTCTTCTAATCTCAAATACAGATAATCTAGTTCCGGGATCTCCCCACAACTTAATCACACTTGCAATCCTATTTTCATGGAAACATTCAAAAGGATTGATAGTCCATTATTGCCAAAGAATGTTTGACCTGGTTCGATCTATTCACTTCAAGAAATATAACCACTGAACCAGATAACAAAGAGGCTCGCCAAGGTCAAGCATGAGAAGCTCAAACATTTAAGCCACTCTTTTTTGGATTACGCGCTGCTGCAAGATGGTCCTACAACACAAGCAAGATACATTTAGCATCAAGCAGTAATATAAATTCATCAAGCTGCTTCAAAGTCAACCAAACCGATAGCAGCATTTATCGCATGTCTCATTAATAATATGCATATAATGCACAATTGGACAGCCCGGTGCATAAACGCTCCCGCTATGCGCGGAGTCGGACCCATTGGGTCTTTGTACGCGGCCTTCCCTTACAATTGCAAGAGGCCGTTTCCACGACTTGAACCCGTGACCTCAGGTCACACGGCGACAACGCTTACCGTTGCGCCAAGACTCCCCTTCGCATATAATGCACAATTAGGGGAAAAATTTACTTTTGTGTTGCAGAGGATCAAAACCATCTCCCTACTTCCCCCATCCCACAAAATAATAATATGCACAAATCAACAGGGGCTCACCATCCCACTTAAGCCACTAAAATCTAAAATTTGTCAACAGAAAGTTTTAGAAAAGTGCAATTTTATGCATTTGAATAGCCAACCAAATATTGTTACATAAGTCTTGATTGAAATTAAATTGGAACTCTAAAACATTCTCAAAGAAAAGGAAAGGATGCAATACTCATTACAACTAAATTCAAGAAGAAACCCTAGCAATTTAGAAACATAAAGAAAGAAAATGTACATAAAAAAGCAATCAAAGATCACATGAAAGAACTCAAAACTTACTGAGATAAAATCAAACGCTCTGGTTTCCTCCTTCTTTGAGTTGTTCAACATTGAAGTAGGAACTTGACTTGGGTAGTTTGATTGGAAAATATCAGGAAGTGTTGAAGGATATCGACCTCCATCAGTACCAGAGGCATGAATAACTCCAGGATTTATTGTGTTGAGGTTACTCAAGTGCTGAAAGTTAGACATTGTAGCCAGAAATTGCTGATGAGCGAGATAACTGCCCATAGCACCAAAATTTACAGGCTGAGTAAGAAAAGCAGGATTCAACACGATACCAGTAGGTATATTATATGGCATAGTCCCAGATGGAAGCATAGGATTTGCATTTATCCCAGTTTCTTGAGAACCAAGTAAACCAGTTAAAGCATCAGAATGCTGATTTCTAGAATGATTACTTGAATCTGAGAAGATACTTTCTGACAGCACCCCGGAAGTAATTCCTGGTTGCTTCATCGTTGAGACATTTTCATTAATGGACATACCAGGCATCAAATCCTTAACATCCATTTTATTATTTTGTTGCTCCAGAGGAAGTTCAGATATTGAACCAAAAATATCAAATGGCTCTGGTCCATTTCTATTTGTTGGCACATGATTCTCATTGGTACCTGGTTTATTATCAAGAGTCATCCCAGTAAAGAGATCATCTATATGTTCTTTACTCTCACCAGTGTAGAATGAGACATCTGCAAAAGGATCATCATCATTTTTTTGTTCTCCGGAACTTCCATTATCACCATAACCATCTCCAAATAGATTGTCTATTAAAGGACTTGCTGCAACTGTTGTCATATTTTGTTCAACTGGCTTCTTTGCAGTATAATCTGTTTCTAAGAAATCATCCGAATCTCCAGTATCTATCAAGTCTAACATCTGAACTGGAGTGGTCTCAGCCTTTGCAGACTTTTCTGAATTGCCCATCAAACCATGTGCCTGTTCCCCACCCAAAAGGCTTAATACCTGTTCAACAAAGGCCAAACAATCATAACCACAAAATGTAGGCCAGAGAGCTTAAACAAAGAATATCAACCTGACAAATAGTATTCCGTTTCACCAATAATAATATTGTCTGCATCATCAGGGAGCGGATACTTGGTCTATTTAATAACTTTGAAATAAAGTGATTTTATAAATAAGCAAGGCAGAACAGAAGTAAAAAAGAATTAAAGTGAATTTCACCATAAACTTCAAATTAAGGATTGATTTGATAAAAAATAAAAAGGAGTTGATTATAAATCAATAGTAAAAACCACCCAAATTAGTATCAAAGTATAAGTCAAGTGAGTTCAGCTGATATTCTTCTGAAAAAAGAAAAAAATTTTTGTTTACGGATATTCCAGACAGAAGACAAAAGTTAAAATCCCATGGAAGGAATCCCTCTAACAGATTCAACGGTTGAGCTGTTAAAGGTATCACACTTCTCTATTACTAATAAATCGTTCCTTCAGGAACTAATGATAACAATAATGCTTACAACAAAAGTTGAGAAGCAAGTCCGCCTGCATCATCTTACTAACAAATCACATTTACACATTAATCGTAGTTCCCCCTTTCTTTGCCTAAGTGGAAGAAGAAAAACAAAGTAAATTAGGGAAGTAAAAGCATAACCTAATACATAAATATAAGAAGAACTTACTCTAGTAGACTTTTCCCTGAGAGAAGATTGGGGAGACTGGGAACATCTGACCACAGTATCTTTATTTTCACTAAAATATGTAGCCACAACTGCAAAATGCTCATCATCCTTTTTCCTCAGAATTGACTCAAGGACACAAACAGCTTTCATGCGAACCTGAAAAACAATGATCCCCAAGGCAATGTAAGAAACTAATAGCCAACTTAACAATAACAGTTACTATTATTCCACCCCACACTAACAAGGAAGTGTACCAAAAGAATGTAAGGCAATATGCCAAAAGCTCAACAAAAACTTTCAACTAGTTTCAAGAATTGTACAAAAGTTAATTATCATTTTTTCTTTATTGAAAGAGGAATAGAGTAGCAATTTCATATTATTAGTGCACAAACACAAAGATCATACCTGCCATAATGGAGATTGGAGCTTTGATTCAAGGGCATGACTTAGAGCCAGCACATCCAACTTTGCTGCCCCCACTAGAAAAACTTGAATGGCATCACGAGTGGGTTGCAGACGTACACCGCCAGATGTAACAATGGTTTCCAACAACCTCTCTTCACGAGTCTTACTCGCAATATAACTTATACCAGAGTCCCCATTTTTTGTCTCTGCATTCAAGACCCTAGTGTCCTGGCCCCAAGAGCCACTAGCCACACTCTTTTCAACTCCAAAACTACCCTGAGTTTCACCATGTAGCTGAACTGGTTCAAATTTCTCTGAGTTGCCACTTTCTAAAGTCAATGACCTCCGTAGATTTGGACTTTTATAGCTTCCATTGTCACTCTTTCCTAACAAATTTCCTTGTGTCAAGTTACTAAATCCCTGCTTAATAGATGCACTTCCAATACCAATTACCTCACTAAGAAATGATTTCCTATCTTCTGATGGCATTTCATAATTTGTACTTCCAAATCCTTGTATCCGCTTGTTAAGATCTTCTGTAGTTCCCAAAGTTGCTGGCTTATTCTCCTCTGAAAAAATAGCAGAGATAGCCTCATGAGCTGTGTCTCTCACAGCCTTATTAAGGGCATCGCCCTTCAATGGGTCTGACTGACCCCTGTAATGAAATAACTGACGCACAGCAGCCGAATGTCTTTGCATTTCCCTCCTGAACTCCACACCAGACTTGCCCACAGCATATTTTATCAATCTCAGAGCCTGCACAGAATTCAAGCATTATGGACCTTACCAAGTCTGAATCAAATAAACAGGGTAATAATTTGGAATTTCAATAGCATGCTATTCACTGTTGTGTTACCCAACATTCTTTGTTTTGCACGATTGATGATGTTTTTGGAAACATTAACAGCCTAAGTAGTAACTACTTTGTTTTTTTAATTACATGTGAGAGATTACATGACGTTTTTGGAAACATTAACAGCCTAAGTAGTAACTACTTTGTTTTTCTAATTACATGTGAGAGAGGAAAAACACCTAAGCTCATATCCGAGATCTAAATAGGAGCAACTCACACTTCTGATCACCGGGCTAACACCTTGGTTGTTATATTAACTACTTTTTTAATTACATCCAAAATGATATGAACTCCTGTTCATGCACTATGAACTATCATTGATAAAATTCATTTTAAAAAGTTCAAAACTTTGAATCTTAATAGAAAAACTATCCTCAACCGACTGAGCCCAAAAACCTCCCTGATTAAAGGCAACATGAGAACATAATTTTCAATGTCTATATTCATCTATTTTCTAAGATTTACAGCGGCAGAGGGTAAATAATTCACCTATCAAACTAGTAGAACCTCAGTTTTAATCCACCATCCTTACTACTATATAAACAACAAATTGAACAATTCGATGACTTCTCTTTCTGCCTTAATTACCAACCAAAATTTCGCCAAAACAATCATTCAAACTAACTAAGCAAATATATAAAGTTATAAAGAATAGAAATAAATGCATCACCATGCATAAACTCCACTCTAGAAAAGCATAATATTAACGGTCGAAAGATGAAACAGCATACCTTTTGTTTAACAATGGGACTTTTATGTTCAACCCGCTTCAAGATAAACTCGGAAACCTCTTTAACAATACTGACATGAGAAGAGCGCAAGAGCTCGCAAATTTCTTCCAATTTGTAAACAGGCGTGACTTTGTCTTCATCAGAAGTTGCCGCATCGATCATCCTTGATCTCCAGTAAGACTCCACCGCTTTCCTACTCGAATCCATATCTCCAATTCAACCCCTCTAAAAACCCCTTGATTTCTACAATCAGTTACTTACCTCCTAAACAATAAAATTCAAATTGACAAACAATTTAATCGGATTCCAGGTGAATCTTGAGATTGAGGTGGCAAATAATTCAAGAATCGGAGATTGAATGTGGGCCGTTGAAATTGGATCGATTTAAAGCCCTGAAAATTGAATTGGAAGAGGGGATTTGAATTAGATCGAAATTAGGGGTTTTTAATTAAGAAACAAGACAGAGAGATTGAAATCGAAATTGCGGAAGAGAGAGTGGGAAAATACAGAGGTCAGCAGGTGCGTGCGTGACTCGCCGAGGTCTAGCGTGGTTTTCTTTGTTTGCGTTAGTGTCAAGGACGGCGCCACCTGCGCAATTTAGCTCGCGCCCTTAGTATTTTATTTTGGTTCTATATGCACCCGTTTTTCACGCCTAAAATGCCAAAGCCTTTTTTAGTCCAGTAAAATGCCAAAGCTTTTGGACCATATGCAGATATGCTATCAAAATATAAATTATTTTTTATCGATTAAAAAAAAACATAAATCATTTTTCCGTTTCTGTTCGTTATTTTCTAAAAAAAATCTATGGATATTTGAATCTATATTGTTTTTAATTTTAGAAAAAGACAATTTTCAAGTCATATAATATATTTTATTTTTGATGTACCAAAAAATAATTTTGTATAAGGAAGAAAATATTGAAATATATAATTTTCTATAATATGAAGTTCCCACACAATCACTGTAAGTTTCCATATTAATATATAATTAATTTCAAATATATCTAAAGTTAGTAAATTTAAATTAAAAGATTTTCTCTCCTCTTATGGCTAATAATTTTTGAAATTTTTTTGTCAAGAAATATTATGTATGCTGCACATATAATAATAGAGTGGGAAGTCACATTTTTAAAGACTTCCAGAGGGGTATAAGTAAAACTTTGAAATATTTATTATTATAAAATAATAGTAAAATATATAGAAATTAAGTGCATATTTGTTAAAAATAAAAATTAGATAGATGAAATATATATTATAAATTTCATCATTTCCATACAATGGAAAATTAATGCTCGTATAAAACATTAGTTTAATAAAATAATGAATACATTTAATATGTATCAAAAAAGAAATATCATTTAATTAATGGCATGAATATGGCCATGGCCAAAATTGATTCACCCTCCGTATTAAATTGGCTGAAATTCTGACCTGCAGAGTGTTTCCTTAATCTCCTTTCTAAACGACTAGTCCAAACTCATGTTTCCCAAACGACAAGTCGACATTTCAGACAGCAAGCCACCTAAAAGTCATTCTTTCCTTCCACAAAAAGAAAATGTAACCGAAGAAAGTAAAAGATCTGAACACAAGCCATAATCTCATGGTTAGTTTGAAGTCTTTACAAGTATCTGCTGAGTTATCAAGAAGCAAACACAAGCAGCAACTAGACCAATCAATATAAATTGACTTGATTTGTCTCCCAATCTAAGACCTTGTCTAGGCTGTCTGAATCTGCCAAAAATGCAGAGGTTGGACAGAGACCTATTTGTGGATCCGACTGCAGACCTCAATTTGTAAAAGAAGTGCAGGTTAAGAGGACCAGGCCTTTCGAAAATTCAAAATTTTCCAAACCCAAGCCACCCGTGGACATACGGTTTTGCCAAGAACTAATTGCTCTAGTCAAATCTCAACTATAGCTAACACTAGCAATCTTCGATCAGAACATGTGTCCGAAAGGTTGAAGGAAAGCAAATTATCATTAACAAATAAACTAACCAATTATGAAAAATCATATAAAAAAATTATCTCAAACCTGCACTTACAGCATCTGTAGCATCATCCAATTCATCAACTATCACCTCATTTTTGAAAAGCAATTTAAGGTATGGGAGTACTCTAGGAAGTACAGGCAAATCAGCTATGTTAACACTCATCATGTCAAAAGCAATGCATGTTTTGTGCATGTGTGTCTCATCAAACACAGGTATCTTAGGGTATCTCTGGCTGAAGTGTGTGAGGATGATACGATATGCACCAGCAGAGTCTCCTATTTCAATAGCTTCCTTTGTTGTGCTGTGGTTTCTAGCTACAGCTTCCTCCACCAAGTCATCCTCAAAAGTTGCCTGCAATATATTTGAAACTTTTAATCACATTTATCCAATTCAACATGAATATTATAGTTCAGTACACTGCCAAGTGCCAACTAGCCCTCAGAGCATATAAGTTTTTACTACATTCAAATGAAACATATGTTGGTAATAGTGTTTAAAGTGCCAACCAGAAACCTATCATTGAAATTTCTTAACCAAGGTACAAAAGCCATGGAGAAAAGAAAGCTGACACAATCCAAGCTCACAAAATTTGCAGCTATATCTCTCCTATAAAAATTTCGATTTTCTTTTTTGTATCAATTCATCAATTACCAGCTAAAGATCAACAATGTCAATCAGTACAATTACAATATCTAGCATTAGATTTTCTAAAAAAGATGACCAATTAACTACAATTGGATTCTATTACTTGCCTCGTGTATAAGAACTGTAGCCTCATGAGATGCTTCTACCAGTTCTGGACAGGGCCTAGTGTCACCTGAGTACACAATTTTCCACCCTGGTATCATTTTTCCAACAGAATTGACTCGTTCTGCTGCCTTCAACACAATACCAAAGGCCTGAGGACAATGTACAACAGGAAAACTAATCAAAGCTTCCAACCCTGCTTCATTGAGCACTTTCTTCAAGCTCTTCATAACTGGAAAAGCCATGTTATTGTCAACTGGACTGCCTGGTCTCTTCCAATAGCCCTGCATACGGCTACCTCTAGCAAATAATGTTGATTCAGTATTCACCCTAGGTTTGTTTACATCCTCAGATTTTTTTGGACTTCCAGAAACTGAGCAATCCTTGTATTCACTATTGATCTCGTAACCTTCCCACGAGTCTAGAGTGGTGCTCCTACAATCAAGGAACTGCATATCTAGGTCCTCCAGTCTTTGATATGCATCCAGAAATCTTTTAAGCTGCCTCGGCCCAACAACAAGTAATGGCTCATGGGCCATTTCCTTCAACAAATTACATCGCAGAGCAAGTATTCTTGCTAATCCAGTGTGGTGATCAGCATGAATATGAGAAATCCAAATACACTTCAGATTTCTTAGAACATTATCAGCACCCTCGACACCATATCTGTTGTCAATCATTACATGTTAAAAAAGAAACAATGATATTTATGAAGTAAACAGCATTTTAATCAAAATTTTCCACTATTTTACCTTCTCTTAAGTTGTCCAAGTGTTCCTTCCCCACAGTCAAGGAGCAAACCTCCTTTAGAGAAGAGATTAACATAGACAGAACTAACATTTCGATATTTAGAAGGTTGGGATGAACCAGTCCCCAGAAGGACAATCTCCATGTCATCTCTCCTTATGTTATCTAAACAACTAGGAAAAGCATTCTCTCCAAGCCATGGCTCTTCAATCATAAATTTGTTGGTTTGCTCAAGAGCTAAGCCTCCATTTATTTCTGCAGATCCATGCCAGAACTGACAGACATGTTGTGCAGCATCTATGACTTCTGGAATCTCTCTTAGTAACTCCGCAATCACTTCTGAAGGAGCCATCAAACTTGGAATATTCGATTTGTCCAATCCAAGATGAGCATGAGGGCGCAAAGTGAACTATCCAACATTGAATTAAGTCATTTAAAGAAACACATGTTGTGCATGCAAAGGACATCTAAAAAGTAATTGTTAATCATACAACATGATGAACAGAAAAATAAAGGTCCAGGAAATAGGATAATAACCAAAAGAAGTTATCAAAAGTTCAATTTTACAGAACAGCTTATGATATCACAAAATAAAGAAAATTAAAGAACCATTTGACACTATTATACAGCAGTCCACATTCTATTTCCAGCCTGTCTTTTTTCCATGCATGGTAATAGTGATACAAATAGAAGTAAAAAAGGAGTTGGTATAATTTTGAATCGGAATCTAAAGGAGATGGTTGTAGCGATGAAAAGAGTAAACGATAGGATTATTTTAATTAAACTTGTGCTCCAGAATGAGACTATCAACATAGTTAGTGCATACGCCCCTCAAGTTGGATTGGATGGGGAGAACAAGCAAAAATTTTGGAATGATATGGATGAACTTATGCGAGGGATTCCAAATGATGAAAATATTTTTATAGGATGAGACTTAAATGGACATGTAGAAAAAGACATAGCAGGTTTTGAGGAGGTACATTGTGTGTATGGTTTTGGAATTAGAAATGAAGAAGGTAAGAATATTCTTGATTTTGCTTTAGCCTATAGTTTGATACTGGCAAATACATATTTTATAAAAAGAGAATCTCATCTAGTGACCTTTAAAAGTGGGTAAAAAAGAAGTCAGATTAACTTCATACTTACAAGAAAAACCAATCGAACTCGATGCAAGGATTGTAAGGTTATTCCAGGTAAGGCTTTGACCACTCAGCATAGGTTAGTGATTTTAAATGTCAAGTTTAAAAGGTTGACTAGTAGGCCAAGGAGGAACAATATTCCTAAGATTAGGTGGTGAGCTTTAAAAGGTGAAAAATAATTATTGTTCAAGGATGAGTTGGTCAAAGCTGGAGGGTGGGAGGAAAATGTGAGTATGTCATCAAATGATATGTGGATAGGCATGTCTACAACAATTAAAGGAGTAGCTAAAAAGATTCTTGGAGAATCTAAAAGGTGTAGACATTCCTCGAAAGAGTCTTGGTGGTGGAATGAGGAAGTGCAAAAAGCGGTAAGAAGTAAAAAGGAATGGTATAATAGTTTGCCCAAGTGTAATAACAATGATGCTTTTGAGAAATACAAACAAGCGAAAAAAGATGCTAAAAAGGCAATTAGTCAAACAAGAGCACAATCTTTAGAAAGTTTGAATGAAAAAACGTGGAACAAAGAAAGGGAAAAAGATATCTATAAATTAGCTAAGATAAGGGAAAGAAAATGTCGTGATTTAAATTAAGTTAAGTACATTAAAGATAAAGAGAATAAGGTTCTGGTTCAAAAAGAGAATATTAAAGAACGATAGAGAAGTTATTTTAAGAAACTTCTTAATGGTAATCATAGTGGCAACATTGAAGGTTTAAACGTTAGGCCGGAGAAAAATGTGAAATACACTAGACGGATTAGGTTTTCGAAAGTTAAGGAAGCTTTGAAGATGATGAAAGTTGGTAAAGCCTATGGATCAGATAGGATACCTGAGGTTTGAAAATGTTTGGGAGATACAGGAGTTGTATGGTTGACATCTTTATTCAATAAGATCTTAAGTATAAAGAAAATGCCTAATGAATGGAGACAAAGTAGTTTGATACTTATTTTTAAAAATAAAGAAGATATTCAGAATTGCTCAAATTATAGAGGTATAAAGCTCATCAGCCACACTATGAAATTGTGGAACAGAGTTGTGGAACACCGTTTGCGGTTAGATACTTGTATCTCCCCAAATCAGTTTGGTTTTATGTCTACTCGATCAACTATGGAAGCTATTTTTCTGATAAAAGATTTGATGAAAAAGTATAGAGATATGAAGGACTTACATATGATTTTTATTGACTTGGAAAAGACGTCTGATAGAGTCCCTAGAGAAGTTTTATGGTGGGTCCTAGAGTGTAAGGCAGTATCTATACGATATATTCAAGTCTTGAAGGATATGTATGAGGAAATCATCACCAGTGCCCGCACTGTGGGAAGGGATACTAAGAATTTTTCCATTTTTATTGGATTACACCAAAGTTCAGCTTTAAGCCTTTATTTCTTTGTCTTGGTCATAGATGAACTAAAAAGACATATATAGGATGACATCCCTTGGTATATGATATTTACAGATGATATTGTATTAATAGATGAGACTCAAGCAGGGGTAAATCAAAAGTTGGAGTTATGGAGAATCACTTTAGAATCTAAGAGTTTTAAGCTAAATAGGACTAAGACTGCGTATATGCATTGTAGATTTAATAGCAAGAATAGAGAAAGAAGCGAAATTATTTTAGACAAAATAGCAGCATCTCATAGTACTTGTTTTAAATACCTTGGCTCTATTCTTCAAGAAGATGAGGGTTATGAAGAAGATGTAAGTCATAGGATTAAAGCTGGTTGGATAAAGTGGATGAGTGCTACAGGCGTTCTATGTGATCGAAAAATGCCAATTAAATTAAAAGAAAAGTTTTACCGCACTGCAATACGGCCTGCGATGATGTATGGTAGTGAGTGTTGGGCAATAAAAGAACAACACATGAGTAAAATGCATGTTGCGGAAATGAGAATTATAAGATGAATGTGTGGTCATACTAGGATAGATAGAATCTGCAATGAATGCATTCAAGAAAAAGTAGGGATAGCACCTATTAAAGATAAGATAAGAGAGCATAGATTGAGATGATTTGGCCATGTAAAATGAAGACCTAGCGATGCGCCAGTTAGAAAAACCGAACAAGTTAGAGTAGATATAGCTAAGAGAGACAGAAATAGGCCTAAACTGACTTGGTTAAAGGTGGTCCAAAATGATCTTATGATGTTACATCTATAAGAAGAGATAATCTTAAATCGTACTGAGTGAGAAAAAAAAATCCATATAGCCAACCCCAATTGACTTCGGATTGAGGCTTTGTTGAGTTGAGTTGAGTTGTATCACTTCTCCATTATAGTATTGAAAACGCAAGCCAAAAAAAAAAAGATGCCCCCTTAAGAATTGGAAAACCAAAAGGAACTTAAAATTCAGGAAAGAAGAGCAATATATTACAGAATTCAAGTGGCTATATAAGCTTAAATAATGGGTTGCATCAGCAGTCCATGTAATCCCCAAGATCGGAATAGCATTTGCATAAAAAGAACACAATAATATTTCATCCCCCAACTAACCTAGCTAAGGAAAGGAAATGAAATATAGGAAATTAGTGACATCAAATAGGAGGCAAAATTTGAGCTCTGAATCTTGTGACATAAAATTTAATGACTTGAATGGACAGTTAAAAGTATCTTATCATAAAAAAGGAAAACCACAAGAAGGATTCCTTTCATCTGAGAAGAAAAAGAGTGATTTTTGTTCTGAAATATCAACGTAGAAAATGGTCAGAAAAAAAAAATTGTGTACCTTAAGAAGATTCTCAGCAGATATGCTTTCAGGAAACTTTGAGACACAGCCCTAGCACAAGGAAACAAAAACAACACTATAATTCCTGAACAAGGAAACAAAACCATAAAATCCAAGAGAATCCACTGGTGTTCTATAAGCATGTCGAACAAACCTCGCCTGAAAAACTGGAGTCAACCTTTGAGCAAGTAAGCTGCTTAAGTGACCAAAAACCTAGAGCTGGAAAGAACTGTGGACAAAGGTAGTTAAGCCTTGCAGCAATTCTAGCACTGGATTTAAGAATAGGAATTTCCACATTCTTCCTACAATTGGTAGGAGTACCCAAGATAAAGCATCAAGTAAGACAAATACCATCATTCCTTCAGAAGAAAAGTTCGGAAAAGTAGCTTACAGTTCATGTCCAGCCATAATGTGCTGAGCTGAACCAAATTTTTTCATCCAATTCTGGTAGTTGAGACTGCTTATTACAGCAGCAGGACTTAAATGAATGATACAATTCACAGTTTTCACATTCTCTGGAGGACTACCCGAGTAATCTGCATAGTAACTATGAAGGGATTGTACAGACAGTAATTCTTGTACATGCAATTCTGTTGGGCAGTCGACAAGCAATACAATTGGACCAGGAACTGAAGGACCCATTACATCACTTGGATGAATCTACACAATAAAGTAAACAGATCTTATGAGTTAACACTTGAGCAAGTAACGTTACAAGTACAGAAACACAAGTTCTTTCACGGACTGCAGAACCCACCATGATATTCTGGCGATCTGACTTCACAGATTTCCCTGACTGCAGTTCACCATATTTGGGCCCTGGTTTCAGACCAAGAGCTTTTGCTTTTTCTGGGTCAAATCTCCCCATAATTTCAGGCAATTCACAAAGATATATCACAGACACATCACCAGGCTTTGCTAGAGATCCTTCTGAAAAGCTTGGCTGCAGGAGAATGGCTGATATTCTGACAACTTCATTATTAATAAGGTTAATGGGATCTGTAAAGTTGCTTGCACCAAGCTGAGCAGTAGCATCAGAGCCAAAGCTCTTTGTATGAACCGTGGCAGCATGAGGAATGAAAGATTTCATCGCATCAACCAAATACTGAAGATCTGAAGGGCCCCATATATTGACCTTCATAATAGCAAAAACTACACTTTTAATTTACAAGAAATTAGGAAGTTAATGTGTTTACATACATCAAATTCATTTGGGCACTCACCGATATTCCTTCTTCTCCCATGCCAGCCAAAGTCAATAGTAGACCTGTCAGGAAAAATGAGCTCTGATTTAGGGACTCTCACACTTTTTACATGACCATTCATACATCAGTGAATCACAATGCTTGAAGACAATATCATATTGTGACGCTACAAAATTTGGCAGTTACAAGCAAAAGAAATTTACATGTATGACATCCTAGTTGATTTATAACAATACAAACCTGGAATTCCACCTGCTGTTTCTGAGCATACACGGGACAGAAATATGTGATCTATCTGAAATGTATACGTGAAATCCAAATTTAGTTCCACACTAGATTACATTCAACTTGAAGTATTAGAGAATAAAAAAGAACCATTTGCATCCAAATGTGGACGCATGCATACGTATATCTTTCTGTTTTAAGATATCCCGTACCTTTGATAGCTTAATCTTATGCTCTGCGCAGAATCTTTGCAATCCCTGCATAGCAAAAGCAGATTAAGAGACAATATAGGATAATATTTGACAGGCTTGCAGCTACTTAAAGAAATCAAAGCTAAGCAACATTTTTAGCTCTCTCCCAAAACAAATGCCATGCAAAACAATACAGCAAAATATCAAGTAGAGAGAAAAACCACATGCTTTGTCATCATCTTTCTGAAGTTAGTAAGTTACACTCGACCAAAATAGTTAACTAAAAGATGGTAAAATTAGAAATAAAAAAGAAGTATCATTTAACCTTTTGAATAACGATACTTGTCCCCTGATTTGACTGCTTGAATTCTACAAGCATAGCTAGGCGCCGAATTTATTAATTTACCCAAGAAGGAACACCAACAACTTTGAAGTTACGTTTAAAAACTATGTTTAGAGGATGTTTTCTCAAAGATCATTAAAAACAGCGAGGATTATTAAATGTGAATTGTTTGAAACAGTAAGCAAGTGCAGATAGATTGATCATCTATTGCTTTCAGTGAACATCAGAATGGACCATATAACACCTTGCAAACATGAATAACAAGTGCAAGAGAAGCCAAGTTTATGCCACCTAATCTGAATACTCAAATTTAAAAAAAAAATGCAATGCTAATTTCTTCTTCTTATGTATGCTAAGATGAGTGTTCGTCATTACAAAATTTCTGAATCAGTTTCATATATCAGTGTCACCAAATGTGGATAATCATTGGGGTAATACAAATTAACCAAGCATACTATTATATAAAATCAGCAAGTTCAATTTCTAATATATTACCAACGAATTTTAGGGGTTAAAAAAAAGCGTCCTGAATTACAATAGAATCTACTTTATGATTACCTCACCAGCATTAAAAATGAACCTTTGCTTATCAAAGAAGAGCAAGACCGAGGGTGAAGTATCTTGAGTGTCCATTCCAGTCCCCAGAATCTGGAAAATATGAGAATACAGTGAATATATCTAACTATAATGATATAACTACAAATATGCAATAGAAATAACAAAATCAAAAATAAAAATTAGAAAAAATTATGACAATAACAACGAAACTACGAATTGAGCCATTCTTCTATTATCTCAATTCAACTCGTCATCGAAACCTCTTAAACCCAGGAAACTAAACAAACCCATTTTCCCAGAAAAAAATAAAAAAGAAAAAAAAAGTTACCTGTACATAAGAGATTGTATTGGTAGGATTGAGCTTTCGCACTTTCAACTGGAGATTTCTTTTGGGTTTATCACTCTTATCTTTGCCCTCAGCCCTTCTTTTATTAAACCCAAAAGTCTCATTACCACTATCTTCCATTAGGGTTCCTTTGTCCCTTTCTTCTCTGCTAAATGTGCTATTGCTTCTGCTTCTAAAGTTGAGAGACTGGTGACTGGGTGAGACACGATGTCGTCTTGAGGAAGAAGAAGAGAGAACGGTGAAGAGAGAATAAAGCTTAGGTTTGAAGAAAAAGGAAGGCCGAACCCGAAATGGTTTCAAAGGCGAGAAGAAGTGGCGCAGACTTGAGAATTGGGACATTTGCGTTTGAACTTCTTTTTGTGGAGGAGATTTTGCAAGGGTTTTAGCCGGTCAGAAGATTGAATTCAGCAACCTTTTTTATTAAATAAAAAAATCAAAAAAAATTATTTTATTTTGAGTTTCTCGGTTTAAAAAAAAAAGGATTGAGCCAATTATTTTTTCTTACAACCAGCCCAGAAACAACTAAGAAGTTAAATAAGATTATTAGGCATTAGTTCTTTTTTATTTGGGGGAGGTGCAAACAAAACTTTGGGTTATAAAATGTTGGGTATTTTCTTTTCAATAATTATTACTAAATTTATTATAAATTTTATCTTGACATTCTCTATTTCATGCACCTCTTATTAAGTATTATTAGAGTAACCAAACATAAAATAGCATTACAGAAATTATGAGTATGGAAACATTTAAAAATAATTTTTTTTTCAATTTCTAGTAATAAAATAAATAAAATAAAAGTCTTGGCATGAATATTTAAAGAATTACACTATATGGTTTTTTTTTATTTTTTTAAGCATCCCTACAAATTTTGTATCCTTTTAACGCATTAAATATATGTTAGATGTATATTTTATACTTTTCATATATTAAATATATACGAGATACATATATCTAAAAATAAGATATTTTTAAAATTAAAAATTGAAAATTGGAATGCCTGTATTGCAATTATACTTGAAGAAATAGACAAATCCAAAGTAAGCACAATGTTCTCACTTGCTTAGAGCATCTAGTATCACCCCGATCTTTTGTTAAGATAGCATAAGAATAGCATAAGTAAAACTGTACATGAGTTGAGTTCGGTCGGATTTAAGATATTTCTCAAACCGATTGAACTCGGTATCTTAAGAGAAATTACAAACAAAAGTCGATCAAATCACAATAATTTTCGATTGACTCACACATGTTTGAATAAGATCAAATAAAATTAAATGGTTCAAATAAAAAATACAAAATCCTAATCAAAAATAACAAAAACCTTAAAAATAAGAGTTAATGGAACTAAAAAATGAAAAACATAAATAAATTTATCAATTTCTCGAGCAAAATTTGAAGAATCTATAAATAAATAACCAAACGCTAAATCAAAAAATTAAAAACCCCAAATAAAAAAACAAATAGAAGAAACTAAGAATCACTGAAAATGAAAACTAAAAATTTAAAATTAAACAGATAAAAAAAAGCAAAAAACTCAAACATAATCAAGTTAGGAAATCAAATAGAACAGAGGACGCAAAAATTAAAAATCCAAAGTCCTTACAGAACACCAACTCCAAAGTTTTAAAAAGTAAACAGGAGAAAGAAAACTCACAAAGTAGATTTCAAATTGGTGGTGAAAACGGATGCTTAGATGAATGATTCATCGTGAATTAGAGAAGAAATTTTAAAAAAACAATTGGAGAGTGAGAGATCAGAGAAGTGAGAAAGCAAATTTTTCTAGAGAGAGAGTGATATTTGAAGAAGTATGCAACAACCTTAGATTTAATTTATATTAAGAATGCTTATATAAGCATAAAAAATGACATTGTTTTCTTTAATAGAAAATGATGTCGTTTTATATATATAAGAAAGAAGGTGTATTTTTGCACCTAAAGTTTTAGCGAAGGAACGAATTTGCCCCTAAAAAAATTTAAAAAAAATATCAGTATTTTGAAAAAAACTAATATTTTTGCCCCTTTCTTAACGTTCCTCTCAGTCGTCACTGTAGCTCCGTTAACAGCTGAAGATATGATTTCTTCTTTATTTTTTACCGCTCTTCTATCACTATCGAAACATGAAAGGAAAATTTTATTATCTCATATCTCCATTTCTAACCCTAAATCATCCCCTCATTTACTTGTAGAACCACCGTTATTAGCTAAAAAGATAAGAGGCACTAAGGAAAGTTTGAATGTAAGGTGAAGATTGTTGACAGTGAAATAAGATTTCCATTGTTACAGGTAAGACTGCATTATATGCTGGTAGGGGTTTTTCAATTTTTTATATTGAAAGAATATTTTGGGTTAAGGTTAAGTGTGGGTTTTGAAATTTATTAAGTAATATCAAGGATTACCCAAATTTGATTAGAGCTAATTCAAAATACTGTAAAGTGTCATTGGGCTAGGGTTAACTAAAATTGATTAGAAATTCAATTTAATAAGAAGATATTAATTTTAAAAAAAAATTTGTAGATATTAATGTTAAATTTACTAATTAATGTTATTGTTTCTCGATACAATATGAATGATAATACTGTGACTTTGAGGTCTAATTATAGGGGTAGATGGGTAGTTAATCGGGAAGACCATAGTAAACATGTTCTAGAATATATTGGTGGTGATGTGGATGTTTGACCAGGATTTGATATTGATTGGTTGAATTATTTAGACATAGTTGAGAGGTATAAAGGACTAAAATTTGCAAATATGAAATAAATGTATGCTTTTGCCAGAAAAGGAAATTATGAAAGGGTTGTATTTAGTAAATAATGATCATACTATTATATGCATTTTAAACTATATTAACAATAATAGTTAGATTACTGAAATTGAATTTTACTCTAGACATGAGGTGGATACCCCAGTAGTGTATAAAGATCCTTTGACACTAACTTGGTAATGAAGCAAATATTTATTTTCTTATTTAAGAATATTATATCAAAACATTATTTTAGAGATTTTCTAGCTATGTAATTATTTTATTTCTATATTGCATTTCATTCTATTTTTGACAGTATGTTATCAATTTATTAAGTTTTTTTATTTGTAATAAAGATTTATGTAACCCTAACTCTATATAATATAATTTTTTAGAAGGTGATAAGGAGTTAGTTTTTATATTTCAATAAAATTTTAAAGAGGACTTTGTCTCTTTTTCAAGCTTTCAGTATTCTTTAGATCAACGACTGCTTGTTTATTTCTATATTCCCGGGCATTCTTAGACTAAACAGGGTTATAGAAAATATCTTTATTACTTCCGCTACGTCAGTTGGTATCAGAGCTAAGTTTTTAATGAATATAATGATGAGATAGAGGAAGTTGAAGAATCACAACCAGTTTTTGATGACTATTGTGAGGAGATGGAGAAACTTAATTTTTCAACAATAATGAATGAGGAAGAAGCAAAGGAATTGGTTGATAGTTCTACAAACACCAGAATCAGCCAATTCAATAAAAATATATTTTCTGAAATATATGACCCGATTTAGGAAGCATTTCAATATGTTGTTGAAATTCAGCAGTCATTTAAAGAGTTGAAGGAGTTGACTGATGACAATTTGCCAGAAAATTAATATTTATTTTTTTATTTAAGAATATTATATCAAGATATTATTTTAGAGATTTGTCTGGCTATATAATTATTTTATTTTTATATCGCATTTCGTTCTATTTTTGGCAGTCTGTTATAAATTTATTAAGTTTTTTTATTTATAATAAAGATTTATGTAACCCTAAATCTATATAATGTAATTTTTTAGGATTGTGATAAGGAGATAGTTTTTATATTTTAATAAAATTTTAAAGAGGACTTTATCTCTTTTTCAAGCTTTCGGTATTCTTTGAATCAACGACTACTTATTTATTTCTATATTCCTGGACATTCTTAGACTAAATAGGGATATAGAAAATATCTTTATTACTTCCGCTACGTCAGTTGGTATCAAAGTCATGTTCGCTCCTAGAGAATTATGGCACTGCAAAGACAACCACAACAGCGTATAGAAGAGGTTTATGAGTGTGTTCTCATGATCCACCTTGAGCATCGACTCGAACAAATGATGGACCGATTAACAGAGAGAATGATGCAACACATGGATGATCAATTGGAAGCACGAATATTGCATACTCTTGGTTTAGATAGTGAAAGAACCAAAATTGAAGTATTTGACTCTCATGAAAAATTACATATCGATGATTATTTAAAAAATAATTTTGAAGAATTAGAACCAGTTTTTGATGAATATAATGATGAGATAAGTTGAAGAATCACAACCAATTTTTGATAACTATTGTGAGGAGATGGAGTAACTTAATATTTCAACAATAATAAATGAGGAAGAAGCAAAGGAATTGGTTGATAGTTTTACAAACACCAGAATCAGCCAATTCAATAAAAATATATTTTCTGAAATATGTGACCCGATTTGGGAAGCATTTCAATATGTTGTTGAAATTCAGCAGTCATTTAAAGAATTGAAGGAGTTGGTTAATGACAATTGCCAGAAAATTCACGATTTTTACAGAATAATGAACATGTCATTGTTGTATCTCACTTATTGATTTTTCAGTACTACAAAACTCGAGGTCGAGTTTTTTCCAAGTAAAGGAGAATAATGAAGCAAATATTTATTTTTTTATTTAAGAATATTATATAAATGCATTATTTTAGAGATTTGTCTGGCTATGTAATTATTTTATTTCTATATTGCATTTCTTTCTATTTTTGGCAGCCTGTTATCAATTTATTAAGTTTTCTTATTTGTAATAAAGATTTATGTAACCCTAACTCTATATAATATAATTTTTTAGGAGGTGATAAGGAGCTAGTTTTTATATTTCAATAAATTTTCAAAGAGAACTTTGTCTGTTTTTCAAGCTTTCGGTATTCTTTGAATCAACGACTGCTTGTTTATTTCTATATTCTTGGGCATTTTTAGACTAAACAGAGTTATAGAAAATATCTGTATTATTTCTGCTACATCACTTGCCCAGGGTATGAAATAGGGGAAACCACTGGCCAAGGTGGGCATGAAAATAATTTTGAATCCCCTAGCACTGCAGGGGAGGGCTTAGCTGAAATTCCTTTAAATTCACCAAACCCGACACATGTTGAATCAGAAAATTTTCCAACCCTAAAAAATGAAAATGGCAACACGCTATTCTAATCTGACCTTGTACATCCAACACCTGAAACACAATCTCAACATACAACTCTTACACAACCTCACCCAGTTATACACAAACTTGTTCCTTGTGTAAGGAAGAAGAACACAATAAAAATGATTGTAGAAATAGAGGGAATTAGGTATATCAATCAATTTAGTTATTTTCAATTCTGATCATATATACGTTGTAACATTTTTCATTTTGCCAACCTTTGATTGAAGGTTGAAACAAACCATCAAATTCCCTAAACAGCAAGCACTCAACCAAGAGTTGGACAAACAAACACTGAAGCAAGTACTCAATCAAGTATATTAGTAGCCTAACCCCAAGCAATATATCAAGTTTTCAAGGATTCAACCAAGAGCAATCAAGAAGAACAATAAACATCCCTGGACTTTCAAGGAAGTCACATACACAAGTGACCAAGAGCAAATCAAGGATAGAAGGATCAGCTGAGCATTCCAATCTAGCAACAGAATATGGTTGCTACATTGATGAAGATACTGGGAGGACAACAATAAATGTATGAAATTTTTATTTTTCAATGTTTGTGAATGCTTAATTAATATTGTTTATTTGTTAATGTAGCCTAAAATGCAAGGTGAAAGAATTATTGCAGAAAGTGAAGCAACTTTGAATATTGATCCGAATGTTGAAACAAGATATGCAATTCCCAATGAAAGAGAAATGAGGAAGACTAGATCTTCAATAGCTACAAAAAAAATCAATTAAATTTGTACAAGATGGTTCTCAAGTGACTTATGTTACAGATTTGCCATTCCAAGCTCCTGGTTTGCAATGAAGAGGAAGACCATCAGTTACAGTAAATACTATGCAACAATAAAGATACAACTTTATGGCTAAAAGAAAAGCCAAGCAAACTCCATCGAACCCATGAAGTTCACTATAAATGTTTTTGGAGTTATAGGAAATGTTATTCCAATTTATCATTTTGTGTTTTATGGAACTGAAATATGTTTATTGACAGTTTGATAGTTTGTTTTGTGTATGATGGCAATTGCAGATGGACTTTGTTATGAGAACAATTCCAATTATCAGTGATCAAATCATTTTGTTCATGAATATTGGAAATTGCAGTTGTACTTTATTTTTTACCATATTAAAATTAATATATGAAGTTGGATGATATTTGTTAACATTATATGTATTTTATATGAAGTTGGATGAGATTTGTTAACATTATATGTATTTTTATAAAGTTATATGATTTTTGTTAACTTGTTAATTAATGCAGAAATATCATGACATATATTTATAATTAATTAAACTTTATTTCCTTTTTATATATGTTCAATAGTACACTTACAGTAAAAATAACATAAACACAAGCATAACCCAAGATACAACAATGACCATATAAGTTGATTTTAACTTCTTCTTGGTTGCCTCAAAATCCAACACATTCGACTTCTTAATTCTTTCTAATTCTGACCATGATGCATTAATTTTACCATCAAAATCAAAGTCTTGCCCATTAGAGTTATCCTTCAACCTTTGATTCTCTGCTAGCAGTATCATTCTTTCCATTTTCATTATATTTAAAAGCTCTCTAGCTCCGCCAGTGATTTTGTCATCATGTCATTTAAAAAATTCACAATTTCTGACCTGCAAATAAAAAATTCGATATTTCATGTACACTTATAGCAAAGATCCATACCATTTACATACTACCTAATATGAAAAAAATTATTAAAAGCTTACTCTGTAATTTTGGCAGCCATAAAACCTTCTATCTAGATTTTTATCATTCCATGAGGTCCACCTAGGAGCTTTAACTGAAAACCCTCATTCCCTTTGACAATCACAATATACAACTGCTTCCTTATAATCCATTTCCATGTTATATTTTCTGAATGAAGCCGAATTAGCGAATATGTGAAATAACTCATTGAGGTCGACATTGATTAGCTAACAATTGAGAATTTTCATACCTTTTCTCTCTTTTGTCTAATACAATGAATTTTAGGGTTCTAACAATGAAGAAAGGGGAAAATGTATTTACATCTTTCACTGCTGCTTTTTGACCGTTATGATAATTATTTATTATTTATTAAAGTTATACATTCGGCTGGTAACGGAGCTACAGGGGCGATCGAGAAGGACATTAAAAGAGGGATAAAAAATATCATTATTTTTTAAAATGCTGATTTTTTTATCCCTAAATTTTTTTAGGGGCAAATCCGTTCTTTCGCTAAAACTTTAGGGGCAAAAATACACATTCTCCCTATATATAACTATATTATATATATACTAAAGTCAGTCGGTAATGGGTTCATTCGAAAAATTATAATCATAGACCGACTGACCACCTGATTTTTAAAATTTTATAAATATGTCAACTGCTCTCATCTGATAATAAATTTCGAATAGAACAAAACTGCCAGAAAGCATGCAGATCAAATGAGTTTTGCCATTTTTGCACATGCCTAAGCATAAGCCCCTTTCCATTTATTTGTTAAGGTGTTTCAAACTTTCGAGATTGGAAAATGGTTCAATTAGTTGAATTTCCAGATCTCGCTACAAGTAGGGTTTGATGCAAAGTTGACTAAATTGAGAGAATATTGACTTAGATGCAATGTGATGTAGCTATTTTTCAAGGTGAAAAATATACTCTTTTTTTTTACGATTTTGTGACTTTGAAGGTAAATTTGTGGGAAATATATATGGTTTCAGTAATGAGGTAGCGACACTTATTGTAATTGAGGCTTCAAAAGTTTGACAAGTTCTTTGTTGACTTGGTAATTCTGATTAAAATAATATGATAGCATCGAGGTTGAAATGATTTTTTTTGAGATTTGATGGCCTTTATTATCTAATTCTACCTATATCCAAAAGCTAGGTGGGATTATATAAAATTGTTTGAGGTTACAAAATTATTTCTCTAATTTATCTGTCTATTGAGCTAATCGTCTTACTAATTTAGCTACTCATACATTAGTTAGGGTGGCAAAATTTTTTGCAAAATTTTATATTTAACAAAAGTATCCTAGAGTTATGGTGCATATCTTTCAATTTGATTATTTTTATGGAAAATTTATATAGTGTAATTTCAAATATGATTTACTTTTTCAACAATGTTGGCCGCATATTTTATTTATAAATATACCTTTTCCACGTTAATTTTTTTTTTGTAATTTTTTTTATTTTCATTTTTTAGAATTTTATTTTATTTATATTTTTTTAATTTTTTTTAATATCATATTTCTAATATACACAATATATATAAAATACAAACTCAATTATACAAACTATATCTACAATATATTCACAATATATTTACAGCACATTCACAACATATCTATATAATATTTTTAATATTATTTATTTAATTTAATTTATTTAATTTTTTATTCTAACAACATCCACACAATATTCAATAATTTTTATATAAAATACATACAACTTAAATAATAAAAATATAACATACACATAGCATCTATAATACATCTATAATATCTGTGAAATATATACAATACATCTACTAAACATCTAAATAATAAAATTATGTGTATTTTTTTATATTTCTTGCATATGTATAATATGTAAATTTTATTTAAAAATAAATTTAATAATTTTTATTAATATATTTTTATATATTTTATTTTATTTTTATTTTTTGAGTGTTATATATTTTTTTATAATTAAATTTAATTTTTTCATTATAAAAAATATTAATTTTTATATGATGAAAAATAATTTAAAATATTAATTTTTATTATTTTATTAAAATATTTTTATTTGATAGTGAAATTTAAAAAAAATAAAAATTTGAAGTAAAATATTAATTAAAGTGAGGGAATAGGTATTTAAAAAAAATTTGTTTTAGTAAGAAATGAGAAATTTTCAAAATTTTATACTAATTTTTATAAATATAAAATTAGTCTGACAAGACAGAAGAAGAAAAATTAGATCACTACTATTCAGATACATATAATTCAGATACATGATACAATGCCAACATTGTTGTGTGGAACTACGTTTGCTATGTTGTAATTATGTACTGCTAGATTTTCCGGAAACATAAATCAAAAGGAAAAATGGTATCAAACAGTTCCGGAACGAGAAAAGCCTGATATAAGATGAAAACTAACCTTCAACAGAACTTGCTTTAGTAGAGGTTCGTCTCCACAGTTGAGTGACTGTCTTTTGCTTCTTGTTCCCATCCATGCCCTCCAACCTAACTTTTGGCCCAGTCATCTTCTCACTAAAGTTCAAACTATAATAAGAACAGTGCCCCTATCACAGGTGTTATGGCAACAAAATTAAGCCATTGCAGAATCCAGTAAATCCCACTAACTTTAGTACATTTACAATCTCCAAATTAAGTTGTGTGGTAACAGAAAAAACTGGCATTTTAACATAAGAAACCCATAATTAATAGTATAAATTAATCTAAGACTCTCATGGTGTAACGAGCCAGACGCTTGTCTTTCCACCTTTACCATATTGCTCCTTTCAGTGAAGTTAACAAAGTTACAGAAAAAAAAATCAGAACATACTGAAATCCGACTGAGGAAGGCAAAATAACTTGCAGCATGGTAATTTAACATTTCAGTTCCTAAAACTCCAAATTGGTTCACTATTCTGACAGATTTGTGAAGGAATGTCCGTTCCTCTTTGAAATGAAAAGAAAGCTCTGAAACAACTCAGTTTATAAAGAATTGAACATCAACAAGATTTACAAGCCAGAGCTTAATACCTGAAAGTAATTCGCCGACTTCAAGTTCACAAATGAATTGACAAATTTGAGCAAACTGTCTGCTTTGCATCTAAAAACATGAGTTCAAACAACTAAATTCAACTGCTAGTGAGAGAGAAGTTTGCAACTAATAACAGCTACAATCAGTGATTTTTATTTTAGTGTAATAACTATTACCGTTTAAAATCAGTAAACAATCAATAACTATGCAATAAGAGTACATCAACAAATTAGTTTTAGACTCATAACAAGTTGAAAAGCCTAAATTATTTCCCTTTTTTCTAAATAAATGATGAGAAATACAAGAGGACAAGAGTCGCGCACATTAATTTTCCAGAAGTTTTCTCGGGAGACAATTACAAACAGCGTACCTGAAGAGAACGGTAGACCTGCAAGCAAGCATTCGTCTCTTTCTTCTTCCTCTTCTTCAGTGGAAGAAAGAATTTTTCAATAATATAATAATTAATATTATTATTATACTATTTTTTGCATTGTCATTATCATTAAAGTGTTTGCCCTTTTTTATTTTCTGACTCGTCCAGGAAAGAGATGAGATAAGTATAGGTCTTCGCAAAGTCAAAACGAACACTTCGCAAAGTCGTTTGCTTATAAACGACACTCAAACACATTATTTAGAATCATTCAAAAGGTAAAGATTCTTGCTTTTCCTCCTTACAGAAAGCTCCTGAGTGATAACTATTCCAAACTTGAAATAGAAGAGAGCAAGTAATTAATTTCAATTCAAGGCAAGAATAAACCAAGAAAAGCCTTAAAGCCTTATATATGTAGGATAGTTCATCTCTTGAAGCCATCTTTACAAGTAAAATATATCCAAGAGAGCTTGCAGCATATGCTTTAGTTTTTTCAGCTTAGCCATGGTGTGTGAATTTTTTTTGGTTGTAAACACAAACTTTCCATCACTGACTATGTTATATCAGCTCTTGTTATCATCGCCATTCTCATTTGTTTGAGAATTCTTTGTTATACCATTTACCGGTTGTTGAAGACGGAAGAACCACGCAATCATGGCATGGAAATGCAGCAGCAGAGAACATGGCATGCATATTAACTAGTATTTGCCGAAGCAGAACATTGTTAAACAAAGCAAAGTCTTGCATTTCTCTGCTTGCTGATATTGCTGCTTTTGAAATTTCTTATTATTGCTGTATTTGCAAAGTCTTTTTAGTACAAAATTCAAAAGTAGATTTGTACCGATTACTAATAATTATGTAACTAATATGGTTTTTGAATCTTGATGGGATAATCATGTTGCAGAAAATCTTGATAGAGAAGGGCAGAAAATTAAGAAAAATAAAATATTCATAAGGGAATCTTATCTTAGACAAAGCAAGGGTATCCAAGATAAGATTTCCTGTGAATTGCAAAAAGGGTATTTAGCAAGTGATTTCATTTTCATCAAAAGGCCTGCTAGACCAACCCACAGGCAAAGCAACTTGTAAGCTACCACTCAACTTTTGGTTTGATATTATTACAGTTGTCTTGTCTACAATATTGAAAAATTAGAGTTCAAATAACTAAATTTAAAAGAAAAAAACTTGAGAAGCTGCAGACACAAATAATGTGAAAATTTAGCACTACTAAAATATATTTATATATATTACACTGAAGACTATAGTAATAAAAACTAATACTCAATTAGGAAAAGGAAAGGAAAGTTTGATCTTTCACAGACATTTCTGAAATAACTGTACTGTACAATTGAAACACAGATTAATTGATTAATCTATTCTCTATTGCAGCTCAAAATACTCATAACTACTGGGAGTCAAAGCTCCGCTGTCCTTATTCATACGGGTCACACGCCATAATTTTATGACTCCATCAAGACTACCTGTGCAGATTGTGCAGATTTCTTCATTATTTTCCTCTCCTGATCGACCCAAAAATGCTGAAACGCATCTAACAGGGCCTCTATGCCCTACTAAAACTGAAAGGCAAGTGTGTTGTCCATCAGATTCTCTAAGCCAAACTCTGATAGATGAATCAGCTGAGCCACTAATCACATAACTTCCCACATTGCCTATGCACATTACAGCATGTGTATGACCCTGAAGTGTACCACCATATTGAAATTGCCCTGAGAACCCACCTCTAAGCCAGTAATATATATATCCATCAGTGCATCCACCGTATAGAATCCAGTTATCGGTGGTCAGGGTCAAGGTCTTTACAGGTGAGAATTTGGCAGGTAAGGTTGTTATAAGAGAATGTGGCCAGTCGCCTATGCTAAAGTTGCGACGCCAGACTTTGACTGAGGCATCATCAGAAGCTGTGTAGAGTACTCCATCATCAGATACAACTATGGCATTTATTGGCTGCGAATGAGCTTGGATTGTCTCAATGCACTTGTGGTCTGATAATCTCCATACTTTAACAGTCTTGTCAAGAGAAGCTGAGTAAAAGGTGTCATAAGAAATGTTGATTGCTAATGATGTTATTGGCCCCAAGTGCTTTATCTGTTAAAAAATTAATGTCAGTTACAAAATCAGTAGTTTCAGTCAAATCATGTTACAAATATATGCCTTTAATTTAATCAATGTAAAATTATTCTCATAAAAACGAGAGAATTAATAAAAAAAAATCTTTTATCTATTCTTTTTGTTACTATTTTTTGCCTTTATCAATGTCTTCACAAGAAATTCCATAATTGAAACTTACAAATCTAACAATATACTGTAAGTGTTTTTATAACTGCACCAAAGTCTTCTGTATGCATTTATGCTCATAATTAAAGAGCTATAGCAAATGAGGATTATTTATAGATATAGTAGTTGAGGAAGGTGTGTCAAACTGAACCATTTTCCCTTAAAAATGTACTTTTGCTAGCAAAATAGTCTTCTGTAATTAAAACTCCCAATTAACTAAATTAATGCAAATTTATGAACTAATCTAGCTAAGAATAGAAAAGAAAAAAATAAAAGACCCAAAAAAAACAAAATAAAAAAAAGGCTTATGAACTAATCTAAGAATAGAAACAATAATAATATATTTAAGTTCCAAAAGCAAAATCAAAATGGAAAGGTAGATAGAAGTATACATCAATGTAAATGATATATAACCCCACATACACCAATAATAACAAGTACTATATAATAAATATAAACCAAAACCTTATAAAATATTACCATTTTATCTTTTCCGGCAATGTAGCTCCGGACATAACCTCCGGTCTTAGGTACAGTAGCCAATCTGATATGTTTGAAAGATCCATCCCATGATCGTCTCCAAACTCGAATTTTGCCATCCCCATAAGCAGCATAAACTCTATCATGTGAAACTTCTACGGCAACCACCATAGATGCTTTAGTCTTGAGCTGACCACACTCAGCGAACTCAGGCAATTTCCATATTCGAATTAAATTGGAATTAGAGCCAGTGTAAATAAGACCATTGGATATCGCCATTGATAAGATTTGTCCATCTTTTTTAAGAATTGAAGATAGACAAGTATATGTTGTTTTGGAATTGGCCACAAGACTTGAGGTTGGTGTCTGAGGGCGAGAAGGGGAAGACAATGGAGAAGAATGACGATTTCGAGCCCTGGCTAAATGGGGTGGAGTACAGGGAAACTGTGAAAGTGAAGGTTCTTTTGAAGAAATGCTTCTCAAAAACTTGTGAGTAGCTTCTGCAATTGTAAAAGAAGGGTTTGATGGTGAATTTGGAGAGTCCAAGGAAGCCATGTCTGTGAATGAAATGCAAATGCAGACTCAGAGAAAAACTTGCAGGTAGTGTTGGTTTTTATGAATTAATATTGGTAGGCTCTTAGTCATAAATGAAATTCCAGGAAAACAAATTGGGACAATTATATACAGTGTACCCTCTCGATGATTTACAGTCCATCATCTATGAGTAAAAAGTAATAACTACCTAAATATGAGGGTATATGTGGGTCTCTCAAGAAAGAAAATTAAGGGCCGCATAAGAAAGCCTTTTTTTTTTTTTTAGGGGGGGGGGGGGGGGGGGGGTAAAACATGGGAATTAGAGAGAGAGAATAACATTATGAAACATGAAATATATATGCAATTAAAAATATTTTTGGTTTAATCATCCAATATTCTACTGTATAAAGAGATTACAAACTAATTTAAATTCATATCGCATTAAGAAATTTTAAAAATACTTCGCACTCAGAATTCAAACAAAAAACTACATCTCATCTTACCCATTTTATAATGCAACAAATAACATTTTAAAAAGATTAGAAAATGTGAGGACATAAATTTTATGTAAACTATATATGGATAGAAATGAAAATTTTAGAAATATGAGGTGATATTTTAAAATATACATAAACTTTTATGAAAAAGAATATAATATAATTTTAATAAATTTGAAAGACTCTTTAAAAGATTAAGATAATTTTTCATGTACCTATACATACATTATATATTTTTAAAAAAATATTAAAATAAATTCATTCTGGGCTGGTTTCACCACCAAATTGATAGCCATTTGCAATATTAAGTCTATATTGGCAAATCTGATCTCATTGTATATATATATATGGGGCAATTACAAAACTACACAAACAAAGTTCCATTTTCAAATATACGGTATCAATTTGTTTTTTTCAATTTTACGGTGCACATGTTTTATAATTAAAAAAGTACGACAGCAATGTATTGAAGATGGTAGCAACTTATTAACTCCTCCCAGGTTTTCTCTCTTCTTGTAAGAGCCGCCGTCCTCGGGGGCGATTATCATTCCTCCCACTTTAGCTTCAATCCTTTCTATTCTCGTCCATCTCCTCCATTACAAAGTTTGAACAGGCTCCTTTCATATCTCCATAGTCCTTTTCTTGACATCTTTTTGACAGATCTGAAATGTACTCCCTCTCAGGTTTTGGTCTTGGCTTAGATCGAGCTTCACTAAGGCTCGGTGGGCAAGAGACCATATTAAGGGTTCCTTTTCTTGATGTCTGATTGCTAATGTGGGATTTGGTGGCTCTTTGATTTTAGCCCGAGAGATAATCAGCAGATCTTGCTAAGAAATTTCATGGTTGTTGTAGAAGCTTCTCATAAGGATGTTTGGTGTGTCATGGTTAAACTTTTCCCCATAGGAGGTGATTTCTTTTTTTTCTATTTTCATTCTGAGACAGTTAGAGCCTTAAGTCCCGGTTCTCTTGATTATCGATTTTTCTCTAAGGATGTTGGCTACCTAGTGATTCTTGTAGCCTCTTTAATACAGCTCAACTTTAATGTCTCTTATATGTTGCATCCTCTTATTCCCCCTTTAAGGATGAAAAATTATTTATTTCCCTCAATCTCTTTTATATCCGAGGAAGTTAGGGGTTTAGATGCTATTATATTTCTCCACTTTCGCTTGTCTAACTTATGTTTATTGGCAAGTCTTTATTTGCATCTAGCTAATGTTATTGGCCTGTCCTTCCGTTTATGGGATTCGCTGTTTCAGCTCTATGACTGGTGAAAACAAAAGAAAAAGAGTTTGCCTTTTAAATTTTGTTGTGCCTGGATTGATCATTTTTGCATCCTTCTTTTGTTTTGGGAAAGCTTCAAATCATATCTTTTATAAGAATAGCTTTTTCTTTTTTTGGACTGTTGAATGTTGTGTTGGGGTACCACCAAAAGCTCCCCATTCTAAAAGTATGGTTTCTATTTTGATTATTATATTTTAAGTTTTAGTGCAAGAAATATTGGGCAATATTTCTTGGATATACCATGCGATTAAGATTTGGTGCCTGAACTGTGTCAGGCTAATTTTATCAAGTTTATTTCTCATCCAGCAATTCATTATCTATCCTGTTGGCCTTCCTGGTGTCTAGAGTCGCATGTTCACTGCTCACATCAGTGTGGCAATCCAGGTTGGAAGTCTAGCCCAAGCAGTTCAAGACTTGGTTCTTATAAGGAGTCTACCACAAGGAACTTCGTTGAAGCTCCCTCATTGTATGCTTCTAGACTTTCTTGAAAGGGGGGAGAAAACCTGATTCGCCTAAAACATAAAATATGCATAGATCACTAGATTATTCAAATTAAATTGCAAAGGGGTAAATTGCGTACCTGACATCATCGTATGTTGAAGCTGAAGACGATTTTGGAGTTTGTTGCCTTCCAGGGGATACACACTTTAAGTTTAGCGGAAGCACTACTGAAGGACCGTAATGTTCTCTCAAAATTGTTATGTTCCCCCGGAGACCACGACCCCTTATTTATAACTGAATAAATTTCTATTTTGGTCCTTCAACAAAATAGAAACACTTAATGGTCTCTACAATTATAATCCTATTACGAGTAGGACACCTCAATAATTAATAATCCTTATTTGATCATAACTTTAATTTGACTATTTTAATTTGACTGTAATACATATTTAATAGTTAAATATATTTAGCCCACACTTATGATTAATTAGAATATTAATTTTAACAATTTAAAATTAATTCTAACAATCTCCCACTTGGGCTAACATGTATTAAATATAAATGTATATACCTTAATGAGCTCATAAAAGCAGTCATATTGAAGGTGTCTCAAACAATCTCGTCCATTGATTATATCGATAAAGGACTGAAGGACCAGTCGCCACATTCATCGTGACTCAAACCACCATCAATCACATTACCAATACTCTCAAATGACATAGATCAATAATAGGAGTGTAGCATAGAAACTACATGTAATATGATCTAATCATGCCTATTTCCAACTGGTCACACTTAATTGAGATCAACCACAAAAATAACACAGAGTGTAATAAACAAAAGTGAATACTTCATTTTTCTGCAGAAACTGAATTAACATATCCAAAACCAAATAGAGCATTCAAAACATAATGAAAACATAATGAACAAAACTCCCACTGAAACTAAATATCCTCAAACAATATGACACCCACATGAGCAGTGTGCTCATGAAAGACTTTCGGTATCAATGCCTTAGTAAGAGGATCTATAATTATGGAGTTCGTTCTAACATGCTCTATGGATATCTGTTCACTCTGTATTTTCTCCATTTACAGCCAGAAACTAAATACCAAATAGCTCCTACTGTCATTGGAGAATCAAACTGCTGAATTAATGTCACACTTAAAACTTTATTAGCATTTTCAATGCTAACCATAATGTGCAGCCCTGTGACATTCAGCAAAGTCAAAAAAACTCATGATCAAATGTCTCATAGCATACTACAAATTCCAAAACCATGGAATGTAGTCTAATGTGGATCTTTTGCTACCCAAGACATTCGATAAAGTCAGAATCAGTATACCAAATGATCTCATACTAATCTGACTTTCTGTATGTGAGCATACGTTCCTTTATTCTCTGAATATATCTTAAAACATTATTGGCTGCCTTCCAATGATCCATTTTTGGATCACTAAGATATCAACCTAACATGCCAATTATAAACACAATATTCAGATAAGTATAAACTTGAGTATACACCAGAATCCCAACTGCCGATGCATAGGAAACTGCTACATCTACTGAACCTCAAGTTCATCCTTAAAACACTGTATGAGACTAAACTTATCACCTATGATGATCATGGGTATAAATTGGTTTATATTCTTGCATACCAAACCTCTTGAGCATATTCTAAATGTAGCTCTTTTGTAATAATCCAAGAATACATCGAGAGTGATCTCGAAGTATCTGGATCCCTAATACAAAAAAAACTTTATCTAAATCTTTCATGCAACAAGACCTTACAGCTGGTAACAAAAAATTATGCTATCCATACATAAAACCAGGAAAATAAACCTACTCCCACTGAATTAGTGAAACACACAGTAATATACACAGTCCTCAATAGCATTTGTCTCAATACTAAATGAGACAACTACTTGATGGAACTAAAGTACCACAAACGAGATGCTTGCTTGAGCCTATAAATGGATTTTCTTAATTTGCATATCAGTAGCTTTGAGTTTCCTTATTCAAAGCAATCTGACTGCACCAAATAGATTGTTTTATCAATGTCTCCATAGATAAACACAATCTCAATATCCATTTGATGAAACTCAAGAACAATTGTGCAACGAGAGCCATGATTGTCCTAAAAGAGTCCTTCAATAAAACCAAAGAGAAGATCTCTTTATAGTCAATCCATTCCTTCTGAGTAAAGCCTTTAACTGCAAGACATGCTTTATATCTCTCCATATTACCTTTAGAACTTCTTTTGGTCTTAAATATTCATTTAAAACCAATAGGTTTCTTTCCTTCAGGTAATGGGATAAGATTCTAAACTTTATTGTCTTGCATAAACTTAAACTCTTCACTCATTGCCTCAATCCACTTATGAGAGTTAGAATCCTATAGAAATACTACATAAACATCTAGAATAGCACTTCTCTTCTCTCTAATGGACCTATTTAAAGGCACATATTCTGGCTCAAATTCTTAAGGTTGATGAGCTTGATCCTAATGAAGAACGGATCTTCAAACTGATGGGAAGTTCTTTAACATTGTCTTATATTGGATCTAGAATTGCTTATAGAATAAGAGTGACACTACCACTCCAGAAAACAATGACGAAAATCAAAATTTCCTAACTTGATCTCTCCTCAAAGACAATGTTTATAACCTTATTTCTCCCCTCAAGCTCAACATCCTAAAGAATGTCACAATACACATTTCAATACACTAATATGGTAGTAGGAATATAAAATTTAGACCCTATGATCACTCAGAATAACCAATAAAGTAGCAGTTAACATATTTGGAGTCCAATTTTACCCTTATTAGGCCTATAAGGCCTAGCCTTAGCTGGATATCCCTAAGTATGAAAGTACTTAGACTACTTTGATTGGTTCTTAATTAGAAAGATAGACTGCTATATTTAATGCTTTTTCTTAGAAAAGACTCTGATAAGGATGAATGACTAATCATACTCCTCATCAAATCCAAAAGAGTCTTGTAATGTCTCTCAGCATCACCATTCATACTGGTTATACCAATCATTGTGTACTGATGGACTATACCACATTTCTGTAGGAAAATAACAATTGGTCCAGAACGCTACGCACCTGAGCTATTAAATCTGCCACAATACTCACAACCACAGTCAGATGTAATAGATTTAATCTTCTTTCCAAGTTGATTTTCAACTTCAGCCTTATAAGATTAAAATAAAGCGTCCACAGACTTAGATTTTTCATGAATGAGATATAGGTACCTTTAACGTGAGTAATCATCTTATGAATGATATGAATTATCTTTGGTCATTCATGATGCTATAGAGAATAAACCACAGATATCCATATATATCAACTCTAAGATGACTGAAGACTTAATAGCACCTAATCTCTATGTTTGGTCTATTTTAACTTAGTATTCTTAACATAGAAATCCAAATCTGTGTAATCAAATGTATCTAGGATACCATTTGACACAAGATGTTCTATTCTAGATTTGGATGTGTAATCCAAACATCTGTGTCAAAGTTCAGCTGAGTTATCCATATCCAGCTTTCCTTTGATATCTCTAGTACTCACATGCAGAATTTCATTATTAGAAGCATTGACATTTAACGTATATAGATTATCATAAACATTTAAGAAACTAGTATCAAATATTTGAATCTATAGATAAAGTAAATTATCTATTTCTAAATGAACAAGTAAAAAACAAATTTGTCCAAATAAGAAACAGAGACCAAATTCTATCTAAAAGATAGTATAACAAAAGTATCAAATAATATCCAGTTCTTAAACACAATCTAAAATATTTTTATGTTTCTACTTCTACCAGTTTGTCATTTACTATATAGACGTATCTTTCACCGTCAATTGGTTTTCAGTAGTTCAAGTAACTCTACAATGAAACATTTATATGAATAGTGGCACTGTAATCCATTCAATAAGTGTTTCTAAATACTAAAGTTGAATTAACCTCATAATAAACCAAACAAGATACTACCCTTCTTTATACGTCGCGTGGTGTAATTGGGACAGTCCTTCTATTAGCAGTCTTATTCTTCTTTTCACCTTTGTCCTTATCTGCTGAAGCAACCAAACGAGCATTCTCCCCTTTATTAGCCATCAACTAGATAGATTAAAAGGTTATCTGGTAAAACCAAATCTAGAGCCTTTAGTCTCTTGGCTATTTAGGACATGCTCAGAATATGCTCTCTAATACTACCATTGCCAGTATACCTAACGAAAATTAGATTGCTGAAAATGTCCCCACTTCGACTTCATCACACTTGACATAGTCGCTTTCCAGTTGGGCAAGGTAGTTCATAGCATTATAGCTTTAGCAGAGTGGCTCCTCAAATATTTCTGGGATTCTTTGATGCATGATCACTGGACCCAAGCAAGATAAAAAATCTCTCACTTCTCATACTGAACCCTCTGAGCATCTTTGCTCTCTTCAGTAGGAGAAATAGGTTCATCCTTCCTAAATGCTAAGTCCAAATACATGCGTCCCAGATAAATCAACATGTTTGAATTTCTAAATCTAAGTTTAACCTCTAAAGAAAAGGTACACTAGGAGTTTATATAGCATATTAGCTAAATTCAGAGAAAAAGAAAAATAAAAAATTGTACGCTCACGATCCACAAATTATAAGCTTGATTTTGAGTTTAAAAAATGGAAACAAGATACCAGGCACAAAGTTAATATTCTCATCTTTGGACATAAAATATTAACTGTAATTGGTATCTCACGCAGCAATTAAAATATTGACAATTAGTCCCGTCAGATAATAACCTTCCTTTGGGCCGATATATTATCCACATGGATAAAACTAAATAATTGTCACATATTTATTGCAACACGTGTATTCAAAACTCAGCCAGATAGCAGCCTTCCTTTGGGCCGGCATACTACCCGCAACAAATTTTAATACATCTGTCTAATATCCCAAATAAATTAATTAAAACAATAGAGGCCACTTTGGTGACTTATTACTTCAATTAATTTATTATTAAAAATATTAGACACAATCAGGACTAAAATACCAAAATTTAAACTCAATTGAATTAAATTTTAAATTGAAATTTTAAAATTAAATGATTTTTTTTTACGATTTAATCGAAGATCAAATCAAAATTTCATAAAGATTTAATCAATTAATTAAAATCCTTAATTGTATTCTTCTAAACCAAAACGAAGAACAACGAAACATTGTTCACGAAACACTGTTTACGAAACAGTTTCAAAACATATTTTTTTTAAATTAATTAATTACATAATTAATTAACTCAAAAATTAATTAATTCCAGAAAAAATCACATGCACAAATTCAAGTTTAGAAATTGATTTTTCCAGAATCAATTAAATAATAACAGTAATTTAATCCAAAAACAAATCAAACCAAAATTGATTTCAGATTAATAATTTTGATTTCAAATTAATTCTCGAAAATTACAATCATTGAATTAATTTTCTAGAATTAAAACAATAATCAATACCGCAATTTAATCGGAAAATCTAACAACCTAGCATAGGGCTCTGATACCAATTGAAAGGGGGAGAAAACCTGATTTCCCTAAAACATAAAATATGCATAGATCACTAGATTATTCAAATTAAATTGCAAAGGGATAAATTGCGTACCTGACATCATCGTATGTTGAAGCTGAAGACGATTTTGGAGTTTGTCGCCTTCCAGGGGATACACACTTTAAGTTTAGCGGAAGCACTACTGAAGGAACGTAATGTTCTCTCAAAATTGTTATGTTCCCCCGGAGACCACGACCCCTTATTTATAACTGAATAAATTTCTATTTTGGTCCTTCAACAAAATAGAAACACTTAATGGTCTCTATAATTATAATCCTATTACGAGTAGGACACCTCAATAATCAATAATCCTTATTTGATCATAACTTTAATTTGACTGCAATACATATTTAATATTTAAATATATTTAGTCCACACTTATAATTAATTAGAAAATTAATTTTAACAATTTAAAATTAATTCTAACATTTCTTTCCATGACATGAGATCATGGTCTTTTGATATTGCCCATGGTGCCCTGCGACTCTATTACTCCTATTGGTTGTGTCGTAAGGTTTTTAAATTGCAGAGCTTTTGGACCAATTTGGTATTGGGTTTGTTATCTCCCCAATAGGGGATTATGTAATTCTTCTTTAATTTAATATAATCATTTCTTTCATTGGCCAAAAAAAAAATTATTAACTCCTCCTTACGTGTTCACACGCATATCAAAGCTTCTTTAATTATCCATATGCAAGCATAAAATTTACATAAAAAAATCTATTGAATAAAATTTTTAAATTATTTTTTAAGATTTAATTATAATATTATAAACCAATTGATTAATATTAATAAATTTTTAATTTTTAAAATTATAAAATATTTAAACTAAAATAAGTTTTATAGTTTTTATTATAATTTTTTTTATTTGATTAACAAATGTGATTAATTAATTAATATATTTTTATATAACATAAATTATATGAATATTCTTTTTTATATCTATATAAATATATCAATTTTTTATCTAAATTAATTATCATAAATTGATTAATATATTTTCATATAAAATAATTAAATAAATATAATAGTTAAATAAGTATTAATTTAAATAAAATTAGTTATATGCTGCAAATAAATATATATATAGTTATACATAATATATACATACATGTATTGTTATTTTTTTCTAATTCAAAATATATATCGAAACATAAATATACACTAACTACAACTATATATATATATTATTTTTTTAAAAAATATTAATATATAACTATAATATCTTAGTATATAAAGGTATATGTAACATATACTTACATATATCAATATATATGTTTAATATACGGAGCCCATATTTATAAAAATATTATTTTTTTAGTTAAAATATATGTAATATATGTCCACACATACCTATTATCTATGAAGGTATATGTAGCATGTACCTACATATACCTATTATTTTGAAAAAAAAATATCAATATGCAATTCTTATATTTTAGTATTTATAGTTATATGATAACTATAACTACATATATAGATTATTTTAAAAAATTATCAATATGTAACTATAATATCTTAGTATATGAAAATATATGTAATATATACTTACATATACTAATATATACTATTGATATATGAAGCTCATATTTACAAAAATATCAATTTTTTAGTTCAAATATATGTAACATATATCCATATATACCTATTGTCTATGAAGATATATATAGCATATACCTACATATACCTATTATTTTGAAAAAATAATATCAATATGCAACTCTTATATTTTTATATTTGTAATTATATGATAACTATAACTATATATATAGATTATTTTTTAAAAATATCAATATATAACTATAATATCTTAGTATATGAAAGTATATATAATATATATCTACCAATACCAATATATATTATTGATATATGGAGCCTATATTTATAAAAATATTATTTTTTAGTTAAAGTATATGTAATATATACCCATATATACCTATTGTCTATGAAGATATATATAGCATATACCTACATATATCTATTGTTTTGAAAAAAAATATCAGCTCTTATATTTTAGTATTTGTAGTTATATGATAACTATAACTACATATATAAATTATTTTTTTAAAAAGAATTTTAGAATGCATGCAACTGTAATAACTTTATATATAAAGATATATATAACATATACCTATATATACCTATTGCATTGAGGAAAGAATATCATTATACGGTTGTTATATCTTATTATATTAAGATATAAGCGCCATTATTGAAAAGATTCGTGATTGGATCTATAAATGGGGCTGGATTATTCTGGCACAAAAATGGCACGACACTTCAAACAGTTTGCAGATTTTTTTTCCTAATTCAGTGGATAGTAAGCAGTCGGCCACTCTGGTTTTTTCGCACAAACCTCCGAGCGGATTCTTTAAGCTGAACGTTGATGCATCCCTCTCCTCTCCTTCAACTACTGGTGGCGTAATTTTACACGATTGCCATGGTAATTTTACAGCTGCTTATTGTTTTTCTCTTCAAGCACCAGATGCACTTACTGCGGAAATGCTAACTATTTTAGCTAGTATATAATGGCACCTCAGCTTTACCTCTTCTCCTTTGATTATTGAGACTGATTCAGCATCGGCCATAAGATTAATGGCAGCAAGTGATAATGGTATTGCAAGACAAATTTGCCATTCAACGGTCAACAAAAGTATAACTTTCCATCACACTTATCGGGAAGGGAACCAAGCAGCTAATTTTTTAGCCCGTTTTAGTCGCATTTTTTCATTACATTGTAGTTTCAATTATTTTTCTTCTTTACCTCATGTACTTAAAGGCATTGTAATTTCAGATTCTTTGGATTCTCCTTATATTAGATTTAATAAAACATGAACGCTGTTGTATTCTGATTGGATTGATTCCAGACACACAGGTTACCTGCTGCTTTCGCTGGGTCGTCTAATTAGTTTGCTAGAGTCGTTTTTCTTCTAAAAAAAAAATTTAAGATATATACTAACTATAACTACATATATTTATTATTTTTAAAAAAAATATCAATATGCAACTCTAATATTTTAATATATGAAGATATATGTAGGATATACCTACGCATATATATTATCTTAGAGAAAAAACATTACTATATTGCTATTATATTTTAGTATATGTAAGCATATACTAACTATAATTATATATATATATTTCAAAAAATAATGTCAGTATGCAACTATAATATCTTAGAATATAAATGTATATGTAGCATAAACCAATATATATTGTTATTCTTTTAAAATATTCATTTTAAATTGTATATGTACACAAAAAATATTTTGTTTAATTATTTTAGTGTATTCTTTTGCAAATTTTTATATATATTTATAAATTTAATATTTTGTATAAATTTTTTTGTTTAAAAAAAGTTTTTATTCATTATATTGATTTCATTTGATTAAAAAAATATAAAATAAAAAACACAAACAATATAAAGAGAAAAAATCAAATAAATTTATCAAATAAAAATTTTAAAACATAATAATAATAATTTAATATTCAATATTTATATTGAAATAAAATTTAATGGAAAAAGAAAAAAGAAATAGTACAATATAAAAAAATATTATAAATTTTAATATATAATGCAAAAATTTTATGGAAATATTTTTTAATAAAAAATTATAAAATAAATTTAAATATTATCATAATAAATATTTTATTTAATTATAATAATATTAAATATATTATTATTTTTTAGTATAAATATATTAATTAAAAGAAATATAAAAAGTATATTATATATTTATGAAATATAGTTTGCATTGTAAAAATACTATTAAAAAAAGAAGCTCCTGTTGGATCACAATAAAAAGCTCTAGGAGAACCACAAAAAAAAAAATATGAAGCAAACAAAAAAAAAGTAAACGGGATCACATAATACTGGATCACACTTAACACTACTCCATCATCATATTTTTGCAAAATTAAAATATAAAAAATATATATATGAAAAGATAAAAAATTAAAAGTGAAAATAAAGCAAGAATACAAAAATAAAAGTGAAATTTTAAAAGTAATATATAATGTAATATGTATGTATATATATATATATATATATATATATATATTTGATTATTATGCTCTCCTTCTCAAATGAGTGTTTATGTCTTAAGGCGTCAGTCAATTTTTAAATGATATAAAAATTAAAATTTTTAATTTGAGTCCAATTAATTTTGGCTTAATTTTTGATATATTTTTATTGAAATTTTTATTTATTCCTCCATTTATTAATTTTAAATTTGGGTTTGAGATTCACATCAAGTCTTTTTATTTTTTAGTTGATTATATAGAAAATAATTTACAGATTAAATTAATTATTATTATTATTCTTGAAAACAAAGGAAAGGAACTAGAAAGTTCGTTACTTGATTCTTCATCTAACAGTTTACAGTACACACTTCACAGTTACACACGTAACACGTTAATGTCTCTCTGAAACTTAAAGCCGCCATTTTTATTTTTCTATATGCACACTCTAAAGCACCAACTCAGTCCCAAGGCCCCTACCACCGCCTCCTCTAAGATGCTTGAGCGGGTCCTTTCTTCCCCCCGGGCCAGTCCTCACCCCGACGACGCTGATTCTTCACCCATCATCGGTGACGACTCCAAGACCAAGAGACAGAGTCTTTCCTTATTGGTTGCCAATTACATGTCCCGCTTGTCCCACATTTGTCCCTGTCCCACCCCTTGTCTCATCCTCTGCCTCCTCCTGGTTTCCATCTCCATTGCGTCTCTGCTCTTTCATTCTCGAAATTTCGTCTGCGTTTCTCCTTTTGATCCCGCTATCCGGGTTGGATTTTTCGTGCTTGATGGTCTCGAATCGGACTTTGGAGCCCTTGGTGTTCCTTGGTGTAAGTCTCTTTATCTCATAATTAATCCTTATTTGTGTGCTTTCATGGGTTTGATTCAGATCTGGGTCCGTATCTTTGTAGTTGATTGGTACACAATGCAGGCAAAAGAAAGGAATTTTAGTTTTGAAAGTGAGGGATTTTCACTATTTATTTGTTGCAGAGGAGGAAAAGGAGATATCTTTAGCTTGGTTTTATTTACATTTGGCATTTGCTTAGCTTTTAGATACGAACTGTGTCCAAATTCTCGGCCTTAAACCCCACTTTTATGGAATCATCACTAGCGGCCTATATCATTCTTAGATTTTGGTTTATTAACATTGAATTTCCAGTTAATTGTGCATGTTTTTGGCTTTCCCGATGCTTTCATTTTCATGGTTTATAATTGTGGTCCCTTTTTTTTTATTTGGGTTTTAACTAAACATAACAGTATTCTTTTCCCTAATTAGTTGTCTTTCTGTGGATGAGAGAGAGAGAGAGAGAGATTGCGGGGCATTTGGAAATTTTTGCTCCTAATATAGTAATGACTGAAGTGAAAGCTACTTGCTACCTGCCATTTTGCCAACGATTGGAATTTTTGAAATCTTTTCAAGTATTGCTTAATATTTTACATGCACTTCATTATAGTTTATGCACTCTTTTTGGTCATTAATTATTCATGTATCAGATTAAATCACCTTATTTAATTTGATAGTTTTATGATTCTCTAAACTTATTCACTCTATGTGCTCTATTGAGAAGGTTGGTGTGGAGCTCATAGATGATATTATTTGTGGTCTTGTGATATTTTCATTATCTTGGTTATTATTATTATTACTATATTAGTCTTGTGTTTCAACTCTGCCTATATATGAGTTTTTTGTATATAGCCGGTCCCAAGTCCGGGTAAAAGAGGATGATTGTGGTAAGTGACAGGCAGCGTAAAACTTTTGTCACATCTCATGATATAGATTCTAATAATAATATCGTTGGGGTGTTCTCTATTTGCGACGCGCTACATCGGAGTCCGGTTATAGTGAAGAATAAACAAGGGTATAGGGTGTCCCCCGAATACGATGCGCTATGTCGGCGTTCGAATATGGTGCATAATAAACAAGAGTTTTCACATCATGGACGGGTGTGTGTAAAGAAGTTAGTCCAAAATATGAGTAATACGAGAGATACATGTTCAGATATTGGTAAAAGATTCTATAAGAAGAAGCATAAGAAAGAACAAGTAGGGAGTAAGATCAGAATAAGAACTTGGAATATCGGATTTCTTACAGGTAAATTGAGAGAACTTGTTGATACTATGAAGAGAAGAAAAATTAATATTGCTTGTATTCAAGAGACTAAATGGGTTGGAGAAAAAAGTAAAGAAGTTGAGAATATTGGGTATAAAGTGTGGTATACAGATACAGATAGAAGTAAAAACGGAGTATGTATAATTTTGATTGGAACCTAAAGGAGACGGTTGTAGCGGTGAAATGAGTAAGCGATAGGATTATGTCAATTAAACTTGTGCTCCAATATGAGACCATCAACATAGTTAGTGCATATGCCCCTCAAGTTGGATTTGATGGGGAAAGCAAGTAAAAATTTTGGAATGATACGGGTGAACTTATGCGAGAGATTCCAAATGATGAAAATATTTTTATAGGAGGAGACTTAAATGGACATGTAGAAAAAGACAAAATAGGTTTTGAGGAGGTATATAGAGGGTATAGTTTTGGAATTAGAAATGAAGAAGGTAAAAGTATTCTTGATTTTGCTTTAGCCTATGATTTGATTCTGGCAAACACATATTTTATAAAAAAAGAATCCCATCTAGTGACCTTTAAAAGTGGGCAAAATAGAAGTCAGATTGACTTCATACTCACAAGAAAAGCCAATCGAACTCAATGCAATGATTGTAAGATTATTCCAGGTGAGGCTTTGACCACTCAACATAGGTTAGTGATTTTGGATATCAAGTTTAAGAGGTTGACTAGTAGGCCAATGAGGAACAATATTCCTAAGATTAGATGGTTGTAGGTCCATCCAGCATCACCTTAACTCCACATTAGTATGATATTGTCCGCTTTGGGTCGAACCCGCACGGATTTGTTTTTGGACACCTCCCAAAAGGCCTCATACTAATGGAGTTTAAGTGGACACTTATATGCAAGGTTACTCTCCTTTACATTTCCAATGTGGGATTTGGTTTGTTATCCCAACAATCCTCCCCTCAAACCAAGACCACATAACTCATGGGCCTCCCCTCAAGCGATAATCCATTTCATCTGGCTCAAACATCTTGCACCGCCGTTATCATCCAACGGGACACGCCGCCTGACCTCCAGCATTCAGGAAGACTTTCGACACAAGGAACTACCAGCAGGCATCTTCAATCGCGAGGTTACACCGAGGGCCTCCCACACAACACAAGTCCACCTTTCAGCCTATCCGAACCCGGGCTCTGATACCAGTTGTAGGTCCATCCAGCATCACCTTAACTCCACATTAGTATGATATTGTCCGCTTTGGGTCGAACCCGCACGGATTTGTTTTTGGACACCTCCCAAAAGGCCTCATACTAATGGAGTTTAAGTGGACACTTATATGCAAGGTTACTCTCCTTTACATTTCCAATGTGGGATTTGGTTTGTTATCCCAACAATGGTGAACTTTAAAAGGTGAAAACAATTATTGTTTAAGGATGAGTTGGTCAAAGTTGGAGGGTGGGAGGAAAATGTGAGTATGTCATCAAATAATATGTGGATAGGCATGTCTACAACAATTAAAAGAGTAGCTAGAAAGATTTTTGGAGAATTTAAAGGGTGTGGACATCCCTCGAAGGAGTCTTGGTGGTGGAATGAGGAAGTGCAAAAAGCGGTAAAAAGTAAAAGGGAATGGTATAAGAGTTTGTCCAAGTGTAATAACAATGATGCTTTTGAGCAGTACAAACAATCGAAAAAAATACTGAAAAGGCAGTTAGTCAAGCAAGAGCATAATCTTTAGAGAGTTTGTATGAGAAACTTAGAATAATGGAAGGAAAAAAAGCTATCTATAAATTGGCTAAGATAAGGGAAAAGAAATATCGTGATTTAAACCAAGTTAAGTGCATTAAAGATAAAGAGAATAAGGTTCTAGTTCAAGAAGGGGATATTAAGGAACGATGGAGAAGCTATTTTGAGAAACTTCTTAATGGTAACCATAGTGGTAACATGGAGAGTTTAGAAGTTAGGCTGGAGAAAAATGTGAAATACACTAGACGGATTATGTTTTCGAAAGTTAAGGAAACTTTGAAGAGGATAAAAGTTGGTAAAGCTTGTGGACCGGATGAGATACCTATTGAGGTTTGAAAATGTTTGGGAGATACAAGAGTTGCATGGCTGACATCTTTATTCAATAAGATCTTAAATATAAAGAAAATGCCTAATGAATGGAGATAAAGTAATTTGATACATATTTTTAAGAATAAAGGAGATATTTAGAATTGCTCAAATTATAGAGGTATAAAGTTTATGAGCCACACTATGAAATTGTGGGAGAGAGTTGTGGAACTCCGTTTGCTGTTAGATACTTGTATCTCCTCAAATTAGTTTGGTTTTATATCGATCAATCAACTATGCAAACTATTTTTCTTATAAGAGATTTGATGGAAAAGTATAGAGAGATGAAGAATGACTTACATGTAGTTTTTATTGACTTGGAAAAGGCATATGATAGTCCCTTGAGAAGTTTTATGGTGGGTCCTAGAGTGTAGGGGAATATCTATATGATATATTCAAGTGTTGAAGGATTTGTATGAGGGAGCCATCACCAGTATCCGCACTGTGAGAGGGGATACTAAGGATTTTTTCATTTCTATTAGATTACACCAAGATTCAGTTTTGAACCCTTATCTTTTCGCCTTGGTCGTGGATGAGCTAACAAGGCATAAACTGGATGATATCCCTTGGTATATGATGTTTACAGATATTGTATTAATAGATGAGACTCAAGTAGGAGTAAGTTAAAAGTTGGAGTTATAGAGAAGCACTTTGGAATCTAAGAGTTTTAAGCGAAGTAGGACTAAGACTAAGTATATGCATTGTAGATTTAATAGCGAGAACAGAGAAAGAGACGAAATTGTTTTAGACGAAATAGCAGTACGTCATAGTACTTTATTTAAATACCTTGGCTCTATTCTTCAAGAAGATGAAAATTGTGAAGAGGATGTAAATCATATGATTAAAGCTGGTTGGATGAAGTGGGGAGGTACTACAGGAGTTCTTTGTGATCAAAAGATGCAAATTAAATTAAAAGAAAAGTTTTACCGTACTGCAATACGGTCTGCGATGATGTATGGTAGTGAGTGTTGGACAGTAAAAGGACAACACGTGAGTAAAATGCATGTTGCGAAAATGAGAATGATAAGATGGATGTGTGGTCATACTAGGATTGATAGAATTCACAATGAGTGCATTAGAGAGAAAAAGTGGGGGTAGCACCTATTGATGATAAGATAAGGAGCATAGATTGAGATGGTTTGGCTATATGAAACTAAGACCTAGCGATACGCCGGTTAGAAAAATCGAATAAGTTAGAGTAGATATAGCTAAGAGAGGCAGAGGTAGGCCTAAACTGACTTGGTCAAAGGTAATCCAAAATAACCTTATGATGTTACATCTATCATAATAGATAACCCTAAATCGTATTGAGTGAAAAAGAGAATCCATATAGCCGACCCCAATTGACTTAAGATTAAAGTTTTGTTGAGTTGAGTAGAGTATGTAGTCTTGTGTTTCACTTATTAGCATTATTGATTTGTTGGAAATGTGAGTTTGAGCTCTTATAATTTACTCCCATTTAATTTGTGTCGTTGGCAAAAGGCAGATCGAAACATGGAAAAACAGTTGAGTGGACATCCAAGGATTTATTCAAGGGATTGGAAGAGTTTGTACCAATATATGAAACTAGGCCAATCAAAAACATGTATGGAATGGGTTTTGACCACAGCTTTGGGCTTTGGTTTATTGCAAGGTGGTTGAAGCCAGATCTGATGATTGAGAGTGGTGCTTTCAAGGGGCATTCCACTTGGGTTTTGCGGCAAGCTATGCCAGACACTCCAATTGTTTCACTGTCACCCAGACATCCTGAGAAAATACTTGAAAAAGGGGCCTGCTTATGTTGATGGAAACTGCACATACTTTGCTGGAAAAGATTTTGTGGATTTTGGAGTGTTGAATGGAAGAGTGCGATGAAGAAACATGGGATTACTGATCTTAGTCGAGTGCTTATCTTTTTTGATGACCATCAAAATGAATTAAAAAGGTACTCTGCTTTTCAAACTAACAATAATATCCTCTAAAAGTGAGTATGCACATATAGCCCTAGTAATATTTTCCTTGCTGACTTTTCTTTGTTAATGTTTGTGTGGCAGAGTAAAGCAGGCACTGAATGCTGGCTTCCGACATCTTGTTTTTGAGAACAACTATGATACTAGAACTGGAGATCATTATTCCTTAAGGCAGATATGTGATCAGTCCTATATAAGAGGTGTGTTCTCTCTCTTCTGTTCCAGTAAGCTTGTTTGCATTCATTGCATGGTGCTAGATGTCAGTAATAATTTTTTGAGAAACATGCATTAAGAAGGGTGAGGGCCTAACATTGAGCCTTTGAGGTTCAACAAAGTGGAATTGATGGGTCAACTTTGTGATGTCAGCAAACATAACAAATATGCAACTATCAATATATTTATATTCTGGGAAGACATGGTTTGGTCCCACAATGATCTCTCAGTCAGAGTGTAGGCTAGAGCCCTTGTTAGACTTTTGATAAATGGTGCTATAGCAATGTATCACGGCCCAGCATTAAGCAAACCACTAAACCAGTTGAATCGCTGCAATCCACATGAAATCAGCTGGTTTACAGTTAAAAACTGACCAGGTCAAATTGATGACCGGGCTTGAATAATTAATTTTTTCATAACGTTTAGGTAGTTGCTTGCTATTCTGGTATTTTTGCCAGTCTGATTCAGTTTTCAGGACATAGATATGAACATTATTATTTTGTTACCACTTACCTCTAAATGAAAAGGTTTCTATTCTACAAAAGAGAAACTTTCAATTTTATTACAAAAGGATATTGATGACTAATTGGTTTTACAAAAAAAAAAACAATTATGCTTGGCGAGTTTAGAGCAAATAATTATGCCTGTCATATATGGCATATGATGTTTTAATTGGTTCATTAACTAGATTTAGGATCTAATAACAGCAGATAAGGCATTAAGGGTCGTTTTATAGTCTTTTCATTTGTTAGCAGTTCTTTACATAGCCTTATCTCACACCTTGATGTTTGGGTGTGAAACCTTTCCCTTTTCTGCATATCTTCAAGAAAGACAGATAGTTCTTTTCTCAAGATTCATTTTTTTTCTTTTTTTTATTTAATAATTTTGTTCTCAATTGATTTTAGTCTTGTATTCCTAACTCACGTTTTCTGTCAGCTATAGCCTTTCAATTTTCTTTGCTGAAAACCACAATTCAGAAACAATAAGGGCTGTTTATCCATTCCAACAGACGAAGATAAGGATTCAAATTTGATTCATATTATGTTCCTTGTCTTATTCATTTTCTCCCCCTTCTTTAATTGCCTCAAGGACAGTAATGAAGGGTACTTATTCCCCCTCAAGTCCACAATGCTATAGGGTTATGCTCTTTTTCCTTCCCGAAATAACAAGTGAATAAAAATAAAGGTTAGCTTTCCGATTGCTGGAGGAGGAAGTAGCAAATAAATAATCTTGATAAGGCCAACAATAGTTATTTTATTCTTTATATGTTTTATGCAGTGATGCTTTTTTTTTGAGCCATTTGATGCACTTGTGAAATATTTTCCAAGATTGTCTGATTTCGCTGGAGAAATTTTCATCCATTTTTTAGTTTATTATAATGTTATAGACATCTGATTATAGATCAGAAATGCGTTTGCTATTCTGAAGATTGACATCACTTTTCAAGCCCCTCCTTTTCTTGGTTTTTGATTTTCTTGAACCTAGGAGGTGGTCATAGCTGCTTTAGGGACAGCGATGAAAGCAGGATTAGATCAAAAAGGAAGAAGTTCTGGGAAAAGGCAGTTGATGTAGATGAACTGTGTGGCCCGAACGAAGCATGGTGGGGTGTTAAAGGCTGGATGCGAGGGAATTTTAATCACAGTAACAAGCCACTTTCATAAGCGGAACATTTGCGGAATAGTCGGTTTATTGAATCAATCCTTGATGTTTATTGGGAGCTTCCCCCGGTGGCTGGTCCTTCCCTCACTCATCAAACACGATATGATCCTGCTAGAAGTACCCCACCAATTGTTGAAGACGGTCGCTATGGCCTGTTCCAGCGGATTGGTTTAGGTAGACTAGAGACTTCTGTATTTAATGGCTATACTCAGATGGTGTACCTTCAAATCTCTGAACAAGAATCATAAAGATGTCGATAGTGGACAGTGGAATTGTTAGTTTTTGCCTAGATTGAAACACAAAAGCTGTTAATATTAATGCCTTTTCCACATAGGTATATAGAGAACTTTTCTCTCTCTCTCTCTCTCCACATCACTGTTCATTGAATTTTCTAAATTACCATATCCATTATTTTTAGTTTTTTAACGTGTTTTGGCAATTTCCCTTGATATTTGTAAATTTCATTCTTAATTGAACTTTGTACATTTTGCGTTGCAAAGCACTTAAACCCTGAATGGGTTGATCATTCTATTATCTATCCTAAACCCTGAATGAGTTGGTCATTTTTATTACCTGCATTTTTTTAGTCATCTTTATTACGTACCTTTTTTTTTTTTTGGAGAATGTGTTCTCAAGCTTTAATTGAATAGAACTGGTGCAAGTGCCATTGCAGCCTCTAATGTGATTATATTTACCTGTTTTTTCATTTCTTTCTGAAAAGGATACCTTACCTGTTTTGAACTTCCATTTTCCACGATCAAAAGAGGTAACTGCAGCGGAAGTCAAGAGGTACTGCTGAACAGGAAAATGGGAAATTCATAAGACTATAGAATGCATTAGTGACTCCTGCCAATGTAACTGTTAATACATTTTGTGAAATGGGTTTGTAGCACTTAGCATGATTGGAAATCTTCTCAGTTGCATGTGGATTGAGAAGGAAGCATTTAAGAATACTGCTTCAAACATATGTTTGGTAGTTTATGACAACAGTAATTAAAGCTAAACAAAGCTCTCTTTAGCTAAAGAGAGAGAGATAAAGAGAGGATTATAATAGCAAGCAATCAATTCATTTAAACATAAATTGTACACAGAAAAAGTAAAACTGGAGGGCAAGTTAACTACACAAACTTTAATACGTTTTTTAGATTTTTTTTTCTCCGGTCCACTAAATACAGCAAACTTATGAATATTTTTAAAACATATATTGCTCAACACAATCTTCAGGCTTCTTGGAATTTCAGAAAACTTCTTTCGAGCTTTCCCTTGCTTAACAATATGCTTATACACTAATTACGATTCTTACATTTCTCCATGGCCCTTGGAGCTGCAAACAAGAAGGATCCATTTTTCAGAAGACGTACAAACATTGAATATACAGAAACAAACAAAGTTTAGAAAATAAAACCAAGACCATATGATTTTCGGAGTTTATGATCAAAGATTAGCCATGGTAAACAATGTGAGGTACTTGAAGCATGTACATATTTAGCATGATACATTAATAGAACCTACCAAGCCCAATTGCCTCTGAACCTTTCATGATCCTCAGTCTCCTGCAAGTGTCAGTGAACATCCTGCAATCAAAACAACGAAATCAGAAGGGAGGAAATGTACAGCTAATGTATGATAACTAGTTAGTCTTTGGGTTAGAAGATTTGGATTAGGAATGATATATTATATAAAACATTGCAATTCCCAGTTATAAGTCAGCTTCTGCCAACTAAATTCTGAGAATCAAGTCAAACAGTTGAATCTTGATTTTATTAAGTTCAGTTTCTACCTTCATAGATAGTCCACAAAAAAATTTCATGTATTACAGGCACAAATTACGCAAATTCATTGAACTGAAAACAGAATGTTGAAAGTTAAATGCACTTACTCCCAAGGGACATCACCAACAAGCATCCAATCCTCATCCTTGTCTTCATATGTGAGAACATATTCTGAGCCATGGAGAAGATCTTTTAAACAAGTCTCACTTAAGCCATCTCGCCCTGGAAGTCCATGAGAACCACATTGTCCTGAATAAACACAAGCCAATGACCTTTTTCAGACATCAAAGAACATCCAATCAAGAAAAATAATTGGAAAAAAAGAAGTCATCAAGCAACCATGCTTCCAATAGAAAGAGTAGATTAGAAATAATAATTTCCTGAACAAAACATTCTTCTTCATTTCTGGTCAACTGTAAAATACCAAATTCTAAATGGTGTTAGGACTGGTCAATATTAACAACAGGCACAAACCCACTATGCCTTGCAAGTCCTTCTTGGTAGGCACTAAGCAGTTTGTCCAAAAGAAAAAAAAAGATCCTCCAACAAAATATTCTCATAGAGATTGATTTTATTCAACTGTACAGGAAACAAATTTGGATGATTTCTTGACTTGTGTAAGGTAGCTGCTTCTGCTCTGGCTAAAAGGGAATCATGACAATGTTTTATTTAATATGCACCTTATGCTTCTTATTAAAACCACTGAAACAATTTGCATATCAATTGTGCATCCGTCTGTATGTTTATATATGCGTGCAGTGAGAGAGAGAGAGAGAGAGCACCGATGGTGAAGCAACTGAACATCTTCTCAAGAGCAGATGAGAGTTCCACATAGTTGCTGTAGGTTTTCAGATCAACCTTCCTAAGGTATGGTGCACCATCCATGCTAACCTTTACATAGAGGCACCCAATTCCTGATTTGCCTTCAGTATCCTCATCGTTCTTTGCCAAATTAGAGGCCATTGTGTTCTTACGAAATGAACGAATGGGTGGCCATCCTACCACCTGTGCCCTGTTGCAGGAACTTTTAGATCAGCATTTACCAGAATTATCCATACTATTGATTATGAAATTCAATTGACTACTCTAACAATCGAGAAGATGAGCAGCTACTAAACTAAAGAAGAAAAAATTCAAACTAAAAGGGAGAAGTCATAAGTTGGAAACAAAAAGTTCTGTTAATCTAAATTGTTGTGTTAAATTATTTGCTTTGAATATTTTTTAGAGCTCCTCTGCGGCGGTCTATGAGTGAAAAACACAAATTAGCATGCTACCATGGTAGGTATCATAATTCCTAAAAGAGAGTGACCCCTAAATAGAAAGTTAAACGTTTAGCAGAGAATAATCATCAAGAAAGTAAGACATACATGAAAGTGCATGTGGAAACACGCTAGAGATAATTATACCAAACACAAGAAATAAAAAAGCAAAAATTCTAAAGAAATAAATGAATTAAGCACATAATTTGGAAAAGGAAAAATTGAAAAGTTTAGCTTTATTTTCCCTTCCTCAGTCCCAGAACCACATTTAATATCACTTTATTGAGCCAAGTACAAATCTATGGCTAAACCCAGGATTAGTTATTTCATTTATCTTCCCACAAACCAGAGCAGTGATAAACATACCATAAATGGTTTGATTTGCCCAGTGTTTCATTTTTTTCTTTAAAATCACAGTTTGCCATTCCCCTCTCTACAATTTTCACTGCAATTAAAGATCGGTCATGGCAAAACCAAAACAGCTCAAACAGAGAAACCAAATTAAAGCAGAAGGTTAGGGGAGCTTACTTTGCAGCAGGAGCATTGTTGTTTTCATTAGCGCCAGACACTTGACTGCTCTTCTCTTGAACTGACTTTGGAGATTGAGCAATTACACCAGAAACTTCTTTCTTGATTGGTCCAGCAACACAAGATTTCTGAGTATTACCATTATCAACTCTAGAAGAAAACAAGACAGCCCCTTTACTCAAATCAGCCTCATATCCATTATTGACAGAGAAAACCCATTTCCCAGAAGACCCATCAATGGCATCAGAAAACCCTCTCTTAGCCCCTGAGACTAAATTCTTTAATGGGGTAAGAGAATACCCATTATTGTTAGTGTCAATATCTTTTCCAAAAAGAGACACTCCAGGAAGTGGTTTTCTCCCAGGGGATTGAGATCCAGGCAAACCAAGCCTTAGCTCTGTTTCTTTGAGGTTGAGAGAAGTTTTGTTTTTGTTACTGTTCATTTCAACTGAAAGAGTAGAAGAGGAAGAAGAAGAAGAGGAGGATAGCTTGTCAGAGATTCTTTCCATGGGAGAAGTCTCTGTTAGGCCTATGTAATCATGTTCTTTGGGTATAGACATCAAAGTTGTTCAGAATGAAAGAAGATGAAAAACACAAACAAAAAGTTGAGAAATTTGTGAATAAGATCAAGAGAATGGTTACGTAGAAAGAAAGGCAGTCTGGTTTGTTTATCTGTCCTATGCAACGCAAAGGACTGGTTTTTGTTGATGCAGAAAAGAAGCTTCTTTGGCCATTCTGTAGCAAATTTGCTTTTCATTATATATATAAAATTTATTTGATTTGTGTTAAAAAAAAAAGGAAAAGAAAATTAACGCTTTTCTTCTTTGGGTTCAAAACACTTTTTTTCCTTACCAGCATCACCACAAAGTTAAAAGGCAAATATCACTTTAGGATTGAATTAATGCTTATCCAGTTCAGTCTACAGTTTCTTAATTCCCCACAATATATACATATCATTATGAACTTTATTCTTATTTTAATATACAAAATGAAATATAAAACATGTCTTTAAAATCAGAAAGAGAAATTTATAGTTTCATAATCATATAAATTGACCCGAAGAAATCAATTTCAACTTTGAACATTTTTTAGTTATAATCTTAAACCCATTTTTCAACGTGTTAACCAGTGAGAACTTCAAATGTCCAACGATTAGTTTCTAACAGTTCACCCATAATTTTCTTTTATGCTTAATTTTACAGTTTCTAATGTTATAAACAGTCGTCCCATATAATAATTCAATTAAGGTTTGTTTTATCATTAAACTTTCTTTGATAACGTTATATATATTATTATATCGGAGCTGAGTCCACCGACAGCTTACTGAGTATCTTCCGGCAACCTTTTAGTCAGTGTTTTTTAATGTTTTTATTACAGCCTCATTATTATTCATTTACTAAAACCATTAACTATTAAAAAAATTAATCAGAAAAATTAATGAGAATAATATAAGAAGAAAAGTGCATAGACAGAAACAGAGCAGAAAGTGATGGAACGAAAATGAGCAAGTGTGTCCAAATATCAAATACAGTGACAAAATTTCAGTCCCTGTGATGATAACTCTTTTCTTTCTTTTTTTCTTATTTTCAAGATTTTCACTTGTATTTCTTTATTATTATTATTATTATTATTATTACTTCCTTTTCACGATTATACATAAATATGTTATCTTCGTGTGTGAACGTCTATTGCAGGAAATTGCTGGAAATCTGACGTAGAACAATCAGAGCACGAGCAAAAGTGAAAACTGAAAAAGCTTGGATATTAATTTTTTTTTAAGGTCATTTCTCCACTCTTTTTTGTTTTATTGAAATGAAGGTATCTTGAGAATAAAAAATTATATATGTATAATTATAATAAAAATTAAATAAAAAAATTTTATTTTAATATCAATAGTGAAATTTTTTTTAATTACATACTCTATTTTAAAAAAATATTAGGAGTGATAATTGTTAATAATTAAAGGTATTAAAGTTTAACTATTAAAATATAGTTTAGTGAATAAAAACGTGTATTATTTTTTTTTCAAATTTTAAATTTAAATTTATATATTTTTTATCCTCATATATAATTTATTAAAAAAATATTAAAGTTTAGCACCATAAATTTTTTTTATTACATTAATTTTAGTAATATCTCTAAAAAATAAATTTTAAATTTTATTTTCTTACCATAAATGGAAAAAAGCATTGGAACTTGTTTTATTAATAACAAATTAACAATCTTATTATTTAAATCATAGTTAGATAACTAATATTTATTTTATTATAATATGATAAAATCAGAGAAACTAAATGATTTATTATTAAATTAGGGACTTTAGGATACGTAATTTATTCATAGAAAATAGATATTTAAATCTCAATAATTATATTTTATTTAAAAAATTATGCAAAAATTACTTCATTAGTTTTAATGAAATTTTCGTATTAATCAATAATAAGTCGAGAGAATTTTTTTTTATAAAAATATTAATTTCACTTGAATATAAGTAGCATTTAGGGGGTGTTTGGTTTAGCTGATTGAGGCAGCTGATAGCTATTTCAAGTTAATCAGCTAAAAAATAGGTATTTGGTTAACTTTTTTTATCAGCAGCTGTTAGCTGTTTGAAGGCTCAAACAGCAGCTGTTTGAAAAAACTCTTCCTTATAGCTTTTTCTAAACAGCTGCTGATAGTTTTTTTATTTGACAACATTAACCATGAATTATTAGATAATATTAATATTTATAACCTTTAATTTAAACTTATAACGTGTGATTGTTAAAGTATAACGATATATGTCAAATCAATGATTTATACGTCAATCTTTTATATATATATTAATTAATCGAATATATGAGGATTGAAATATATTTTACAAAAAAAAAAGCTACTAATATTTTTTTTTAAAAAAAACTACCAATAAATTTTACCAAAAAAAAAGCATCAATCTATTTTTATTGTGGCGGGTAGATTATATTTTTTAAATTTATTATAAATATATTTATTATTTAAATTTTTAAAATTTGAGTTTATTTAAAATTATATCTTTATTGGTCATTTTATACAATAACAACAACAGCTTACTATATTTTTATCAAATGCTCATTATTTATCAGCTAACAGCTATCCGCAATAGCTACCAGCAATAGCTATCGGCCGCATGAAACCGCTAAATGAAACAGGACTTTAAAAAATCAATGAAAAGGTAAATATAAAGAATGGGTAAAAGTTATACAAGAATGCAAATTTACAGAAACATTTATATTAAAGAGAGAGAGAGAGAGAGGTGGAAGAAGTGATTTTGTGAATGATCTTAACTTTTTGGAGATAAATGGCTCAGTGAAGTGTCGGGCGAATTTGTTGTTTGAAGGTTAATTGTGTCGGGAGGTGAATCTTTTGTTACCACGCCGTATCTTCTCGCCCTTATTGTGCGTAATCCAAAAGTAGAAACCACGCGCAACTGATCCAACGGTTATAAACTAAGTATGTCAATTCAACGTTTCAGATTCTCCCACGTCACTGCATGGGTTGTTAGGGAACATAACGGCGTTTTGTTGTTGGAGTTGACGGAAGTAAACCCGTCATTATTGGATCATTGACCCTTTTCTAGTAAACGGTCAAGTAAAGCGGTAAATTGACCATTCCGTTTATCGTTGGTTCCCCCTCTGGTCCAAAACGTAAATCTTTCTAATTTCTTTCTTTGCCACCTGTTCCACTCTCGTCTTTGCTATTTCCAGTTTACTCCTTGTACTAATTTTCCACCTCCTGTTTTTTTATTTAATAATGTAAAAAGAGTGATCATTGTATATTAAATAGATGTGTTCATGCCGAGTTTATATTTAGAAAATTTTATAAAAATAATTTAAAAATAAAAAATTATAAATATACTGTGTAAATAAAAGTTTACAAGTATATTACATAAATGAAAAAAAATTTATAAGTACTGTTATATATATATATTATTAAGTATATATTCACTGTAATTTTTTTATATTTGATGTATATAGTAAAAATATAGAAAATAATATTTTTATAAATTTAAATGTGTAAAATTATATAAAAAAGTAAAGTATGGTAAAAAATAAAATTTTAAAAAAATATTTTTTTATAATTTTATAAATATTCGATGCATTTATCTGTATTTTTTTTTATTAATTAAGATTGACAGATTTAGTATTAAATAAATGTGGATTTCGATTTGAATTAAATGAATAGCATAAAAATATAAAAGAGAAAAAAAAATTAAGGAATAGAAAATTGATGTTAAGACAAAAGAACAAAAAGAATTGTAAATATAGGTAAAAGAAAGTGCGCTGAAATTACTTAATACTGTTAATTCTTTATAGGGAAATATTTATTTATTTTTATAACATTATAACAAGTTTTTTGGTCAATATAACATTATAACATTCAGAAAATGTAATCATACAAAAGTTTCTCAATTATTTATTTATTGGACAAATTTAGAGTTCAGTACATTGCATCACTGGAGAAGCCGCCAACTAGTGGACATTTTGGTAGGCACACATATTATTGCTATTATTAATTTAAAACTAGTATACTTTGTAATTAAATATCAATATTTACATATAATATATTGAATAGGGCTGGGCTACTTCTTTTATAAAGATGATATTAATATAATAGTTTAATATGAAGTATAATTTTTTTTTAAATATACATATATAGTGAAAAATTAGCCTTTTAGGATTTAACAAGAGTTTAATAAAATGCATAATCTTTATACATAAGATGCTGTCCCATCCACCCAAAAAAGTGTTATCTGAAACATCCAATCAATTTTTGAACAAAATCCCAATTTAGTGCATGTTTACTAGCAACTCTTTATATTATTTATATATTTTAAAAATAATAATTAGTCACTTATAAATTGCTTGTCCAAATTAACCCATTTTAGCCATGTAATGAGGTCCTTAATTATTTAATTAACTAAATCTCTTTGAAATATCATGTTTGTTTGACCATATATGTGTTACTTTGATGACATAACCAAAAATTATACATATCATAAAGAATGTAATAAGCTGTATTGTCTTTTATTGAATAAAAAAAACAGAAAAGATAGTTAAAGCTTTTTGGTTCAATTAATATATCAATAAAAATCCACGAAATTAATTTAATATTAATTAGATAAAATTGAGTTATTGGAGTGATGTTGTAATCTAATAAAATAAAATGAAAGAAATTAGGAAAAAAAAAAGAATGTGTATTCTTATTATTTATAAGGGTCAATTCTAAGAAAATGATGCCAACCTACGCATATATTAATTAATGGAAAAATGCAGTTTTAATTTCCTGTGCTGTCAAAATGCTTTCATCACTTGATACTATTCCGGTCTTGCAATACTATCCACGTTTATATTTTACCACCTCTACTAATAATTAAGTCCTTTCATGTCTACCCAATTGCTGTTTTTTCTTTCTTTCTTTTTTTGTTAATTACTATTTTAATGTACAAATTTTAACATAAATCAGTTATTCACCTGTTACGTGACGTATAGGGCTGCTATCATCCATTATTGTACTTATCAGTATAGAATTAGTTAGCAATAAACAATATTAAGAAAATGTCAATTTATGAATTCTCGAGTCGAAATAAATAAGTTTAAAATGAAGTAATTCTATATACCCTATATTTCTATTATAGTATCAAAAAATAAAAATTAAATTAATTGATAAACAATTTTATTTCACGAAATATTTCTTAGAAATTATATTTAATAGTATGTTTTTCTCGTATGTGTTTTTTCTTTTTATTTCAATGTTTGCAATCAATAATTCATTGAATAGCCGCCATAAGGAATTTATTAACACAAAATTATTTTTAAAAAAATCAACTGTTATACAATCTATCTCATATAAACAAGATATATAAAATGAAAGGGGGAGAAAACCTAATTTTTCTAAAACATAAAATATGTGTAGATCATTAGATTATTCAAATTAAATTGCAAATGGTAGAATTGCGTAAACATCATCGTATGTTGATACTGAAGATGATTTTGGAGTTTGTCGCCTTCCAGAGGATACACAATTTAGATTTAGCGGAAGCAATACTGAAGGAAAGTAATGTTCTCTTTTAATTATTATGTTTTCCCGGAGACCACGACCCCTTATTTATAACTGATGATGATGATTAATTTCTATTTTGGTCCTTCAACAAAACAGAAATTCTTAACGGTCTCTACACTTATAATCCTATTACGAGTAGGACACCTCAATAGTCAACAGTCAACAGTCCTAATTTGATCAAAACTTTAATTTGACTATCTTAATTTAACTGCAATACACATTTAATATTTAAATATATTTAGTCCACATTTAGAATTAATTTTAATCAATATAAAATTAATTCTAACACAAAAGACTTTTGCAAATTAATGATACATTTTGAAGAGTTATAAATTGGAGGACCATGTAGAATCCTTTGAATCTCTTTCGGTGTTTTAAGTATTAGTTGAGAATATTATTGCTGTCGCCCTTTATTCCTAACTTCTAACTTACATGAATATATGAATATATAAATCAATTTGAAGTATTATTCTGTTGATTAATTATTTTAGACTTAATTATAATTATATATAGCAATTAAATTCATAAATTTTATATGAATATATATATTTATATTTGTATTCAAAGCAGACTTATTGAGTGAGAGAGCTCTCTTTTATAACAATATATTAATTGAATTAATTCACTTTACAAATAAGACTCGGATAATTATATATTTATTACTTTATATACCCTCGATTAAAAAACAAAATCATTGACAAGCAACCCAGTCATGGCACTTGGTAGTATATTACATATTAATTAATATGTATACAAAATTGTATATATATAATTTTTATAAAATATTATAAAATTATATATATATATATATATATATATATATGGATATCACAGGGGAGGAAGGGAGGGGGTCCATTCCCCCCCGCACGTTTTTCTTTTTAGTGAAAAAATTACACATTTTTATTTATTTTTAAATATTTACGGTTATTAAAAAAAGTTTCTATTGTTTATTTATCTCATATACTTTGTTGTTTTCTAATTAGTGCTTGCTTATTTTCTAGTATTTTTTTTACCTCATTCTATCCAAAATTAGTAATATTAATTGTTTCCTGATTCTATACATATATGTATTTCAATTATTTGAAAGTGAATAATATGCAAAATACATACGAATTAGTTAGCTGAATTATTATTAAATAAGTTTAGTTAAAATATATTTTGTTAAGGAAATATGCAGCCTCATAATAAATTTTTATTATGAAAAAATGTGAATAGCTATTTGGTACTCTCCTTGAAAAACCGAGCTTAGCCCTCAAACTCCTCGAGTATTCCATCAAGCTCTTCTTCCACAAGCTCCTCGAGTTCTACCTGTTATTTTTTAGTTTTCCTGCAACTTTGTCCAAGCTTGACTTGATTTCTTTGAGTTATTGACCTCTTAGTATGATATAAATATCAGATGATCAGTGGGAGACTAATGATAACACTTTCACTTTTCGATCTTGGTCGAGCTTATTGGCATGACATGATCGAGTTTGACATAAATGTCAAAATACTAGAAGAGGACTAGTGATAGTATCCCTACTTATTGAGCTCTTTGTCAAGCTCCTTATTCGATCAGGTCTACCTAACTCTGCAGAAGAATGATGGATCTCAGTTTCGGTCAATTATGGTTTGACTGAGCTCTCAGCGTCCAAGTAGACATCCTCCTGACACAACCGCAATTAACATTAATATCAATAAGAAGTTATCTTCTTCCACCAATTATATATAGCGGTCACCCCCCACAAGTATCTCTCTCCTGACTCCACTTTTACTACTTTTACACTCAAGTTGACCGAGCTCTGACTTAGCCATCTAAATATTTTTTGCGGAGCTCAATTCGTCTTTCTCTTATCTTGCAGGTTAGAGACCTAGTAGTGGTAATACTCTATCCTAAGCATGTAGAGCTAGGACCATCCCGATGTTCGCCTCAGCATCACTATTATATATATATATATATAATATTATAAAGATTTAAATAAATTCATTGTGTGTTGACATTGTGCTTAACCTTTGCATTAGTGTATAAAGTATAAAAAGTCTCTTGGTTTTATTTGAGCAATTGGAATCTTTTGTAACATATATTTTATAATTTTTAAAAAGATAATTCTCTCGTGAATTAAAAAAGAATAATTAAAACAATTAAATCATTTTTAAAATATAGTTCTCCAATTAAAAATTATGATATAACTAAATTTATTTAAAGAGATAATTTATTTTAAAAATATTATTTTACAAAAAAATTATATAACAATCACTGTATTTATTTTTCTTCTGTAATATGTATTAATTATTTTGGATTTATTTGATCCTGAATCATTGTAATTAAAATTCCTTATTAGCTGAGAAGATTGTGTAAGATTTTATTCGATGAAATTTCATACTTCAAAAATAAATTATAAACCAAAATAATTATTTTTTTAATAAATTTATTTTAAAAAAAAGTAATATTTGATATATTCAATTGGTGGTAGTTTTGTGTTATGGGCTTTTTGCCCGCTTATTTACCCAAAACAAATTTTCATATTTTTCATGTTGAATAGAAAAAAATAAATTTATTTCATATTTTATAATTAATGAAAAACAATTATATAATTTAAATAATAAATTTATATTTAAATCTCGTATGATGAAAATAATTTTAAAAAATCCGATTCATAGGACCATATCAACCTAAATAAATTTTCATTTCTCTTGTCAAGACTCTCCAGAGGAGAAAAAATTAATAATCAATATTCCTTTCTCCATCGCCGCAACATTTGGCACTAATCAATACAAATGGAGATAGATGCTGGGGTCCATCTTAAGATGAAGTGGGTCCAAGAGGCAAATGTTCCTGCCACTATGTGGGTCCTACACGAGGTCAAGTGGGGTCAACACGTACTCAGATAAAAACTAAAATTAGAAAAACAAAGAAATAGATTGCCATAGCCACAAAAGGGCAAAAAATAAAAATAAAAAATAAAAAACATAATTTTCACTTTCTTTTTTAATTTTTAACTTATTTTCCTTTTTTAAATCCAATTTATAAATTTTTTTTATAAGAGAAATGAAATAATGATGTATAATAATTTATTTTTATAATGAATTATGATTTTTATATTGAAAGCCGACAAAATTTTATAATTAAAATGATTTAATAAATTTGAAAGAGTGGGACCAACTTGCCACCATAGCTACAGTGAGCACAAGTGGCTAAGCTGATAAGCAAAAGGCTTAAAAACACTTAAAAAAAAATATTGAATTTCAAACAAAGTTGTTCATGAAAAAAGAAAAAATTCTGTTTGCTCCATACTTTCTTTAATTTAACATTTTCCTCCTCACCTGCTAATCAATAAGGGTGGAAGTAATGTCCTTTTTTTATTCATTATTTTTCTTACAAAAACATGTACTATTTTTATACATTTTAATTTCTATTGATATTATTAAATTGAATTATCAAGTGTTTATTATTTTTTACTTTTATTTAATTTTGAATCTAAATTTTACTTGAAATTTGATATTAGAATTAAATACAATGAGTAAATGCATTATTTATTTATTTATTAGTAATATTTTAAGTATGATGATTTGTTGAAATTAACAAAAAAAGTATTTTTAGTTAAGAAATATTCTAACTATTTTACGTTCAATATAGTATAAAAATACACTCTTCACATTTTTTTAATTCATATACCTATATATTATTCATGTTCCAATAAATTTGTTTCATTTATTTAGCAATATTTAGAAATTTACTTGATTAATTAGCACAATAAATTTACACCTACCTCACAGCTCATAGTGCATGCATGAACTTTAGAGTTTCAGACTCTGAGAATCTATTTTCTTTAAAAAAAGAAAATTTAAAAATAAATATTTTATAAATTTATTATTAAAATTAATTTTTAAATTTTAAATTGTATATGTACATATTATATTTTAAAATAATTAAAAAAATAAAAATAAGTACATTCACAAATAAAATTAGGTCGAACTCACTCGTATTGTGTTCATTCATTTTATAATCAATAATAGAGCTACAAATTTTTTGTTCAAATTTATTAATTCAAATCAATAAACAACCTAGCACATTAAAAAATTGCATTAAATGCACCAATTCATTTATATATTCTACTCTTAATCCATATTTAAAAAAAAATTGTCATATTAGTAATTTGGTGATAAATATATTAATTTTAGATCTTATTGATATTTATATATAAACATATCAATCTTAATTAAATATAATCTAGAAGCATATATAAATATTTTGCAGCCCAAATGCATGGTTTTGATACAGTTAAGAAGAACTTTCTTCTCCTAAAGTGAACTCATGAATGTCAATTATATTAGCGGCTTTCAAAGTCTTTATAAAGCCATGGCACGGGTAGGCCACTTTTCTTACTAAATTATATAAGTATTGCCTTCTTCTGAATTGATTCTGTCAATGAACAATAATCATACCTTATTTTTCCTATATATGCATATGAAACTTATTTGAAATTCCCCTATTATAGGGGCTGCTATGTGCAGTCTCACATGTCACAATTTTACCCATTTTTGTACTTAAAATTTTTAGATTTTCCTAGTGCATATATAGATATTGAAAATTCCTAAAAAAATATTAGATTTTCTACAATTTAAATGGATGGTTGAGATACCTTCAAGAAGGGTGAGATGGGATGATAGTGGGGGGCTTTTTCCCCCTTAACAAGATGTCTCAAATTTGAACTCTGAAAATATAATATTTTTAAAACTTGAGAGGGAGCGTTTTATCTTTTTATTGAGCATTCAGATTAGTTTACAATTTTTAGATTGTAGGATATTGGATGGTTGAACTAAATGTATGGTTGAGATTGTGTAATTGGCAAGAGAGAGTACACCTAACTACTATATCAATTGCGACATAATTAATTAACCAACTAGTAGATAAAGATAGCCACCACAAATTGAATCAATGATACAGTGGCTCCATTCATAAAAGATAGAATTTTGCTTATTTGATTGTGACTATTGAGGGTAGCTACACTTGCTACAGTATATGTTCACATGTTATCAATATATAGTCATGATTAAACCGGAAAAAGAAAAAAATAAAATAAAGTTAAGCACTCATTTCAGTCAAATTACATTAAGGAAGTACGTAGTATAATTAAGTTGTTTCTCTATCAATTGCTGCAACGTCGATAGACCCTTTTCTCCACCACTTTGCCGTAGAAAAACCTAAGAATGATGGAACATATTTCTATCAATTAATTATAATATGGTTTTAATCTCAAAACATAACGAGCAATATTATCTAATAAGCTTGTTAACTACTTGCTGTGATTCTCGATGATGTGATTAGATGTAATTATTATATATAATAAAAATATAAAGAACTAATATATGGTAACTTATTGGAATACGACTCCAACAATTATAGATATTGATAAAACAATAATTTTAATTTCATGTCATTGAATACATGCATGCTGATAAAACTAAAACTTAACCAGAAGTCTTTTCTATTTTTTTGGGATTTACTTTACAATATGGCTTCAAAAAGCCAAAGAAAAAAGTAAGTTTGTAATGTACATACAATCAATAAAAATGTCAATATCTATTAGTAATGTATAAATGATGCTGTGAAATATTAATAATAATATGAAAAAAAAATTGATTTGTGGAAATTTTATATATTGGATGGTAGTAAGATGAAACATTAATTACATTAATTCATATCTTTTATATATATTTATGCAAATAGATAAATAAATAGTGAAGACATGCTGGGAGATCATACTCACACCCAACTCATCAAATCAGAAAATGTTGGGAAATAATTCCAAGTTAATTTAATTTGGTTCAACTAGCTAATAAGGTTAGCCTTTTGGTTCCCCAACGGTCAGCATCCTCTCTAAGCCCACAACATTGATAATCCTCCATTCCATGCGCTTTTGCCCTCTATATATTAATTGGTAGGCCAATTATTATATATTTTATATAAATTTGCGTTATTGGTGAGGTCCAATTCCATATTCTATAATATACATACTTCCTCCATTTTAATTTAAATATCATTTTAAAATTTTAATTTTATTTAAAATATTTAATATTTAATAATATTATGACAAAAATTTAATATTATTTATCTTTTCTATTTAATATTATTATTAATGAGTGAGAAAATTAATAGGATATAAATTAACAACTATAATTAATTTTTTAATATAAGTGAAATTTTTTAAAATGATATTTACAAGGGATTATATATATAAATGATTTAATTTAAGGGTGAATGAATATTGGGGTCACTACATACCTCTCATAACTAGTGAGACCTCACACCAGACAAAGATAATGGTAGGTCCTTTTTTATACCCTTCAAAAGCATTTGTTGCGTAATCCAAATCTATCCAATTATAAATTCTAAGCTGTCATGCATGCCCTCTACCTCAAAATTTAATCCAACTTTTGTTAACTAATTATATCATTATGCAAAGTTTTCAATATCTTCCCATTAATCTTCTTTTAACCATCATCAATACAAGACTGAAAGATCATTAATTTTAACAGCTAGCAACAAGTTGCACAAATTTTTTTTTTTTTTTAAAAAAATGAGTATAGCTAGGAAACACACAAATTTTGTCTCTAAAAGCTTGAAAAATCATCTCTAAAATATAAGAGACAGAGACAATATTAATTATATCATTTACCATTCCCTTTGTTCTACAGGAAATAATGAATTACAAGGTTGACATCCCTTTTATAATTAAAGAATGAAATCTTCCTTTATATTCGACTGTCATTCGTCTAATCTGATCGATCATATCGATCTAAACTGATTGAGTTGATCAATTTTAATTTATATATTTTTTAAAAAAACTAACCGTACCTAATAAATTCGACTAAACCGATAGAATCGATTATTATTGATCGGTTTTTAATTTTTTTTATTTCTATTAAAATATCGGATTAGTCGAGTCTTAAAATTTGATCAACCCGATAAATGCTCATGTCTAATACAAGAGACAATAATCATCTCCAAATCTATAAATATTTGCTTGTCATATTATAGAATGCTAAACTCATGTTCTTAATTTTTTTTTTTAAAAGAGTGTTTTAATCGTAGGCTAAAGAAAACTAGCTTTCTATGAAACGAAGTAATTAATTTGGCCTTTTGGTGTGAATAATCAATTAATGTTGAAAGTAATTAAGTGATTAACAGTCTGTTATCGATTTCGTAAGGCACAAGTTATAGTATACTTTGAAATGCTCATATCATGTTTATTATTATTATTAGTCATTAATGTTGAAAGACAATGATGGGAACCTAATACTATTTAGTACTGATAGCTTAACTAAATTACTGAATATATATATATATATATATAATGGCGTTGGCAGGCTTTGCTCTTTCTTTTATCATCGCACAGTCTACACTGCAGAATATATATATAATAGCTGCAGCGCGTGTAAGTTAGATAAAATAATAAATTTCAACAGTCATATATACAGTACTACATTATTACACAAGTGACTAACAAATTCTATAAAAAGTTGTTTAATTATGCAAAAATATTAATGAAGCCACAAGCAATTTTCACCTTTATTATTAACTCATTTGATTCCATTTGTAAGGTTTATGCAGTCTTTTCATTTTGCTTAGTGGCAGTGCAAATTATTAATTTGACTATAGCGACAACTAATATTGAAGTAGCTTTTACTACTACTGCTATTACTATTATTATTATTATTATTATTATTATTATTATTATTATTATTATTATTATTATTTTGATTTAATAGTAAGGTGGTACATAAGTATTTCTATTTGAGTTTATTTTTTCTATGTATGATAAAATAAATCAATCAATCACTTCTGTATTAACGAATCTACAAACGAAAAAAAAATCATTATTTATGTTACAATTACCAGCATTGAATTTAAATATCAATGAGACTAATAAATTATTAGATTCGTAGTTTTTATCCTTATCCAATTAATAATAAGGAAAAAAATGAATTTTATTAAGAAAAATATGTGAGAATTATTACTGGTGTTGGGTATTTTTATATATCTGGAATCTTTTTAATTTGGAATAAAAATTGAAGTTCAAAAGGTGAAATGATATCATAAGCCCTATATGGTTGAAGAAGATCAAATTTGTCATGATATTATTTCATGAAAGTCAATTGAACAATGTTGGAAATTGAGCTGCAACTCACTTTGAAAATTGTTGGTTTTCCAACGTTGATATACTTAAGTGCTATTGATATTGGAGTTCATCATGGAAATTGGAAATTGACTTCTTATTATCTGCAAAATATATGGAATTGGAATTTTTATTTCTATTGTTAATAGTATTTTTTTTATATGTTAATTAAAGCACCATCAAATTTCTGGATTTTAAGTATATTATTAACCAGAGTAAAATAGAAGAAATTCAAGATCCTGCAACTTTAAAATATATATATATATATATATCAAATCAATCATCATCATAAAAGGCTCATCAAAGAAACAATAAAATTTCTAATGAAAAGTTATGTATAATTATTCTTTAAAAACTTTAATTGATAATGATATGAACCTAATCATAACATGTTAAGAATGGAAGTCATGGCATGTACACATTGGAAAAACTAAACCACATAAAAAAATCTTGATTACACTGTCAAATCATTATAAAGTATCTATACCCGATATTGATTAGTATATGTTAATGATAAATATAAAACTTAAAACAAGATTATATCATATCTCATTTTGTATAGTTGAATTCATCAATTTTATGTGTTTATTGACTAGTGGTCCAAATCCACCAAACTATTGAGCATCTTATAAATTTGCAGATACATTTAAATTTCTCTGCAGATTTGATTGGTGAAGAAAAGCTGGGTTGATGTACATTATATTAAATTTTGTGGTAACACAAATCATTTAAGACTACACCTCTCCCCCGGCCCCCACAATTGTTAAAATCAATAATCATTTTAGAGATAGAATTTTATAAATTTCCACTATTTTTACTTGACAAGATTAATAAATTAAGAACAAAACTATAGTTAATTAAAATTAGAAACTTTTGTGATGAGATTTGGATGAAGCTGATTGTTGGAAAATTTAAGCTGGTGAAAAGTGACACAATTCTACTTGTATTTTAATTTTAATTTTTAAGGTGTTAACATATATGGGAACCAATTTGAATTGTATTTGTACAAATAATCAGATTGCTCTCTTTATTTTTTATATTTTGGTTTTTTTAGCATAAAAAGTTCAATTTCATTTACTAGAAAGGAAATACATACTGCCAAGAAAAAAGGCAAAAAAAAAAAAAACATAAGATAAACAATCTTTCCTTTAACACCAAGTAAGAAAAGGCTATAAGGAAACAGGGACATGGCCAGCAACACAATCAAAGAGCAAAGCCTTGATAATCACAATAAATAAGATACAAAATATAACAGACCAAACACCTAACATCCATTTTTATATTTTGTTTGGTTCATGGAATTGTGTGGTTCCAAAAATTTAATAGGGCTTGGACTTGAAACTCATTGTTTGCAAGGTCAGTTATTGGCTGCCCACTATGATGGCCCTAGGTATTATTTGTTTGATAAAAAAAGGGGCTTTTTAATAAAAATATAAGAAAAATAAAAAAAAATTAAATTTATCATATTTAAAAATTGTTTATCAAAATAAAAAAATTTATAAAATATTTATTAAAATACTAAATTTTTATTAGTTTACAATAAATTTATAATGAATTTATTATGAATTTATAAATTTAACATAATTTACAATATATTGATTATGAGTTTTATAATAAAATAATTAAAATACTTCTTATAAAAAAATAAAAATTAAAAAAAATATGATAAAAGGTATCATTTTTCATTAAAAAAAAAAAAAAAAAAACCTTTCCCGTTAGGCCTATTGGATTCTCTCTTTTCTTTACACTTCTTTTTTTTTTTCAAGAACATTTTTCTTCATACTTCAAATTTCAATATTTTATTTTTCATTTACACCAACAATATAAATATAAACTAAACCTAACTCAAATAACCAAATACAAATTAGTAAACAATCCAAATATCTTGACAGACATGGAATGGCAAAAATTTTAAAGTTCTGTTACCTTTTTTTTAACTTTTTGTTTGAATGTAAAATTTGAAAATTAATTCCAATCCTTCATTTCCCTATCAGAATTTTCCAGAAATAAAAAAGGACTAAATTGAAAAAATACTCAAAAATATTATTCTTCCAGTGTATAAAATAATAATAATAAAACATTATATAAAAATTATATGAACAAAGTACTCAAATACAGTCGATATGTCCGAGTGGTTAAGGAGACAGACTCGAAATCTGTTGGGCTATGCCTGCGCAGGTTCGAATCCTGCTGTCGACGCTTACACATCGAAATTCTTTTTTCCAATGTCATTCGGCAAGAATAAAATTGACATGGGTAAAAAGTCCTCTTCACAGCCTGGAAAATAGTTAAGTACAAATCCTCCGATTCTAAACCATCGCGTACCGCCACTTCATCCCTCCTATGGCCTCCTCTCTCCGCCCAAACCTCACTTCTCCGACCACTCTTTTCTCTCCAAAACCCACGCTTAAAACTCTAATAACCACCAAACCTACAATCATTACTCCCATACGCTGCTGCGGTCCACGCTCTAATCGCGGTCCTCTCGTCAAAGGCCGTATCTTAAGCAGCGAAGCAATTCTCGCCGTCCAATCTCTCAAACGCGCCTATAACAAATCATCATCACCGAACCCCAGAGACCTTCCTAATCTCTCGCGCCTTATTAAATCAGACCTCCTCTCTATCCTCCGCGAGCTTCTACGGCAAGACCTATGCTCTCTTGCTCTCCACGTCCTCTCCACTCTCCGATCAGAATACTCAGGCCAGATTGACTGGAATCTCTACGGTGAAGTCATCTCTGCTCTCTCTAGGAACAAATTGTTCGATACAATCGACGGCTTGATTGATGATTTGGAGAAAGATAAGTGTGGGATCCAGTGGGAGAGCGATAAAGGATTGTTGAAGGTGATAACAGGTGTGGTAGGGGCAGAGAGAAAAGAATCGACGGTCAAGATTATCAGATGATGAGGAGAAGTGGGTGTGGGGACACGTGGCCTGCTGATGAGTATGTGGTTAATGTTTTGAGTAAAGGTCTGAGGAGGATGGGTGAGATAGAGTTGGCTAGTGAGGTTGAGAAGGAATTTGGAGGAATTTTCAGGGGTAGAATAGAAAATTTGAGAGCGTAAAAATATATTTTTTTAATAATAACAGTGTACGCTTTTTGTAATTTATTCTTTAGGCAAATGCTTGAAATTTATGTTTGAAGTTATTGAATTGAATATTAATATATCGATAAAAAAAAATAGAATATTAATATAAAATTCTATTTATTTAAATTTAAACATATTTTTATTATTTAGAATAAAAATATGCGAATAGGAAGCTAATGAATTGGCTAAGACTATATTATTCTCGGTCAGGTCCTGAAAAATAAACAACTAGTCCCCTTTCTTTGTTATTGAACCAAAAGCAAAAAGAGGTCCAATTCATTCTAAAAAAAAATAAAAAAGTAAGTTCATACATATGAATAATCAGAGAGATGTTTCTAATTCAAATGTAAATGCTCAATGATAACTTAAATAACTTAAAATTCTCTTTATAAGGGATGTTAAAATATTGTATTTTATTGATTTATTTTGTCGATTAGATTATGATTAGGGGTGTAGCCGAGTCGAGCCGAGCTGCGTTTTGACATGCTCAAACTCGGCTTGACACATAATATTTGAGTTAGAGCTTGAGCTCGGTTTATACGAATATTGCCAAGCTTGAGCTCGGCTCGGCTCGATTCGTATTTGGCTCATTAATATGATAAACGAGCCGAGCTCAAGCTCGAGCTCGATTTCGATTTCGAGCTCGAGCTCATAGCTAGTAGCTAGATATATGATAAAATTAAAAAAATATATATCATTATACATCACAATTATAGTCAAAATTAAAAATCAAACATTCATTATAAAAAATATAGAGGTAAATCTAGATAGAAAAAAAATAATAATAAATAATCTCCAAGATAATTTAATTTTAGAAAAAAAAAAGTACTAAAATTATCCAAATAAATCAAACAAGTAATAAATTCAACTTGAACAACTCCATCTGACACATGACAACTCTTTTATATTTGAGTTCAACTGTTGCAACTCCTACATAAATAAAAATTCCTTTATTAAAGGTATTGTAGTTTCATTTGACACATCACCAGAGATTAAAAACTCCTTTGAATATGAAGGCATTGTAATTATGCTTATATGAAATATCCAACACTTTTTATTTTGTACTCATTAATCCCTTAATAAAATGCTAATACTAATGTCAAGAAATTGTGCTTTTTTTCCTTTTTTGTGGGGAAGGGAAAAATATCATCTCAAAAGTCTGCGCACAAAAAAAATAGAAAAAGAAAAAAGATGCTAATCATAAAAGGAGAAATGCATACACATAGCTACATATATTAATAAAAACATAATTGCATAGAAAGGAAAAGAATGATCCACAAACAACTTACTTGCGATGAAATCATCTATATAATCACAATCAATTTTTTCATGTGCCATTGCACCAACCTGAAGATTTGTGGGGTGATAGATCAGGTAAAGGTTACAAGTCTCAACAAGATACTACACCATAAAGTACAAGATAATTTTGAACATACCACAAAAACAATATCCTTATCATCAACAACAGCAGATACATTCTTATTTTAACCAAATTTTCGAAACTAAATGAGAACCCTGATGAAAATCCAGAAAATTTATCAGTTGCAGTAAGTAATAACCATTCATAATGGACCAGCTAAAAACCTTAAAGCTTACCTATTTTACAGGAACTGACAGGTAGATACCGAGTCATAGGATTCTTGAATACACACAAAAGTTTTTCACGCTTACCAACAACAGTTATACTCAGTTTTTGAAGCAACTGCACTACAAGATTGAATAAGTTTAAGAAATAGCAAGACATAGTGCTTCAAAGCACACAAAAGATCTGACAGTTAACATGGTATCTGATTAATTGTTTGACACTTAGTTGAACTTACACATAATTCCAGCAAAACGCTTATATGTCCACGGGATACGTACATGGGGTTTAACCTTAAAGAGGACACCTTTTTCTGTTTTCACATAGACAGCTCGCAACCTCCCAGCCTTATTCACTAGGCTATTTAAGATTGATAAGAGAGCCTGAAATCATCAATGGTTATAATACAAGGAAGAAAATTAACTTACATTGCTATAATAAACTGTTTTCTTAACTTAACTGGGAGGAGAAAGGCCAGTATTGGCCTTAAAGTAAGACTCCTCAACTAGGCCAATGATGTATAGTGCTTACTTTGCTAATATAAGAAATGTAGCACATTGTTAAGTAGTACAGGGTAATTAAACGCAAACAAGTGGTGGCAAATAACAACAAATCTCAACGTGAACTAACTTGATAAACAATGTCAGGCCTATAATCAGTAGGATTTTTATTATTCTTTCGCAAGAAATTTGCATGATCATCATAATTCAAGATTTGGTAACTCTGCATAAAAAGAACTAGTTAGGTGGAGGAGAAGAATCTATTCAAGGTTATTAAACACCAATTCAGAAATTCCAACAAAACCCACACACTGAGAGCATCCATAAATTTGAATCGAAATAATACAAAACTTAGATAAATCCAAATGCATCTAACAAAATATTATAACAATTACTTGCAGTGCTCATACCTTTCCAACTTGAAGAAGATCAAGAAATTATGTCAATCAACAATACCCCTTTTTACAGAAGAACTCAATAACCTGACTTTTTAACAAACAGATTTAACAAAGTTCTTTCTCAAATTATGTCAATACTTCTACAGACTCTTCCTTTAACAATTAAGTTAAACACATAAGCAAAGGTAATTAGAAAGCAGCTAGAAGAAAATTAAAAAAAAAAAAGACAAATGAACAACCTGAGAGTGAGAGGTTGCCATGGTCTTATCGGTGGATGGTGGTCGGAGCTCCCTCGTCGGCCTGCTGTGTGAATGCCTTGCGAGACAGAGATAGAGATCGGACAGAGACAGAGACAGAGAGCGAGATGGTGAGAGCAAGAAAGAGACAGAGAGCGAGATGGTGAGAGCAAGACAGAGACAGAGAGCGAGATGGTGGTCAGAGCTCCCTCGTCGGCCTGCTGTGTGAATCATTTGCGAGACAGAGATAGAGACTGAGAGCGAAACCGAGAGTGAGATGGTCAGAGCTGCGATAGACATGGTTGAGGGTGTTAGTTGAGGTGGCTGCGATGGAGATGGTGAGACAGAAACAGAGAGCGAGACACAGACAGAGATAGGGAGAGAGACTGCGTTGGAGATGGTGAAAGCGAGATAGAGAGGGGACGATGGAGATCTGTTCACGACTTTAGGGAATTAGGGTTTCTTGTTTTTATAACAAAAATTTTATTTCACTCAAAATTTTGATATATTAAAAAAATCAAATTTAAAATAATTAGTTAAATTATATCTATTATTTTCTCTTTTAATCACAATCTTATTATTGTTAAATATATATATATATATATATTTTATTTTATTTTTACCATATATATTATAGTAAAAATAGTATATTATATATTAAGTATTTATTTTTACCATATATATTATGGTAAAAATAATATATTATATATTAAGTAGTATTTATATTATAATATATATATGTATATATTATATACTACCATTTAGCATTGATCTATATACTGTATATTATTATTTTTACTATATACATATACTACATATAATATATAATACTTAATATATATAAGGTAAAAATAAAATATAATACATATATATGCTTTGCACTAAATGTGCTATTTATATTATAGTATATATGGTATATATATATTATATATAGTAAAAATAATAATATACAATATATATTATAGTAGGTAATGAAAATAATTGGTAATATGTATATATATGGCCCATATAATACACACACACACACACACACATATATATATAATATTGTAGTACATAACATATACAAATTCTACATATAATATATAGTATATATAGTATAAAGTATGTATATGTATAATACGGCATATACATGTATCATATATAATGCATATTGTATATATATATATATATTTTATTTTACATATATATATATATACTTTATTTTTATCAAATATTATAGAAAATAATATATCATATATTAAGTAGTATATATATTATATAGTTTATTGCACAATACATAGTATATATATATATATAACATTATTTTATATTAATGATGTTATATTAACTATAATCAACTTTACAACATTAATCATTTTATCTTATATGCAATATATATAATTAATTTTATATGATATATTATATTTTTAAGTATCAATTATATCATAATTCAATTCAATTTTTCTTATATTAATTATATAATATTATATATATATATTAATAATTGTTATAATTTGGGATATAAATTTAAAAAATATAAGATTAATAATAAAATTAATAAATATAATATACTAATATATATAAAATATATTTTTTAATATAACCTAATAAACGAGCTACCTCACGAGCTTAGCTCGCGAGCTTCTTAAATGAGCCAGCTCGCGAGCCCAACGAGCCGAGTATCTTTGAGCTTGAGCTTGACTCATTTAGTAAATGAGCAGCTTGAGCTCGACTTATTTTTAAACGAGCTCAAGCCTGAACGAGCTTTTATCAAGCCGAGGCCCAAGCCGAACTCGAGTAGTTTGGCTCATTTACAGCCCTAATTATAATTAATATAACACTATTTATTTATTAAATATGTTAAAATATTTTAATTTTATAACATAATACTTAAAACATATTTATTTAAATATGTTATGTATAGATTATATGTGTTATTTTAGTTAAATGGATTTATAAGGAATATATGTGTGATCCGTTACAGATCTCATAATATATTTTAAATTATATTATAAATTAACTTATTAAAATTAAATTTAACCCGTTTTCTGTGAATTGGGCTTGTATGTATAGTCCCTTTTTGCAACCTTGCCTCTTTATACGTGGGGTATGGTTTTGTCTAACAGTGCTGACGCGTGTTTAAAACTTCAAAAAGAATCGTATTTGAGGAGATGAAGAGTGAAGAATTGCACATTTTCAAGGAAAGGGGATGATAATAAGACCAAAATACCCTTGTAATCTACAGACAATAACAGTCATCTCTTACTGTAAGCATCTGTTTAAAAGCAAATTCCGGACGAAAGACAGGCTCTTTGATATTTTTTTAAAGCAAACTGTTTGATAGCATTAACTACCGCCAGGCTGCCACTCGGCCATTGCTTGCTTAGCATCATCTTCCTCATCTTTCTGTAAACCCTAGCAATCTCACAAAATAATATCATCTTATCGTCAATTACACCTTCTTCAACTATGAGTACTGCTAATACTTCACCGCCATCACAATATGCCTGGGTTCACACTTACCAAAATTTGCTTCCTCAATGGCGCTTTCTCGCCCTCTCTCACCAGGTAACCCCCTCCCTTTTTTTTAAAATCTTTTATTCAAGGTAGTTTCTTTTTAATTTTTGATTTTGCAATTAACCATTAATTAGGACTTTTTCTTCCCTTCCCACCCCCTTTTAACTTGCTTCCTGTTCTTGCTGATGATTTTTTTTTTACTTTTTCACATTCTTGCAAAAAATCAATCCCAGTTAAAGGCGACATATTTTTTATTTATTGATGGGTAAAAGGCTGTGAATTTTAGGTTTGTGTACCGACAAATATTTTTGGCTGTGGAGGTAAATGGTGTGTTGAGGTATTGCAGCGTTAAAAAATTCTTATAGGATTTTTTTCCGAACTATTTATTGTCAGAATTTTTCGCGAACAGATTTCAATTGCTTAAGGGCAAGTAAGAATCCAATTTCTACAATTTTGAACATATTTGCTTACTCTGCATTATGTGGAGCAAACTTAAATTTTTTTTATCTGGTTATGGGTCGTTGAAGATTTCTAGCTGAGCCTATGTGCAAGTAATTTCTTTCTTAACGTTATGTTGATTCCTTTGGCAGTCATCTATACCAATTTCAATATCAAGAGTCAATCAATTTGATGCTGCAAGATTGGATATTGAAATGTCAGCTATGTTAAAGGAGCAATTAGTGAAGGTCTTCTCACTAATGAAGGTATTTCTTAATTTATTCCAGTTTATAATGTTGATTTTTGAATTATTTGGTATCGTACTTTTTGATCTGGTGCTACAAAAGACAATGTTTAATTTGTTTCTATCATTTATTGGGATTAGCCAGGAATGTTATTTCAATATGAGCCAGAACTTGATGCTTTCCTTGAGTTTCTTGTTTGGAGGTTCTCTATTTGGGTAGATAAACCTACTCCAGGAAATGCTTTGATGAATCTGAGGTACAGAGATGAACGTGTACTGGAACCCAGAGAAAAAGGTAAGCAGGTCTGCACTTTTCCTGCATATGCTGTTACTTTACAAGATTGCCTCTGGCATCACCTGTTAGTCTTGATTGGTAGTTTTGGCCTCCATTCTACTGCAATTTCTACAGCCTTAGAACTTAAGTGTCATGGATTCAGTTTTACGATATCCCACAAGTGATAATGGCACAAAAATTTGATCTTGAAGTGATGCAGTTCTAGGTTTTTTTAAAGAGTGCGGTTGTGCTTGTATGTTCTCGTGCATCTATGCTGAACAATCTTTCATAGAAATGTCTGATAATAGGTCAACTGGAAAAAGTTTTCTAGTATTTTTCTTATTAATTTAAGATTATTTTGTTTCATATGGAATGCCACTTCTTGATAAATGCCTCTCTAGCAAACTTAGTGGCTGCAGATTATTTTCATTTCTCTCAGGGGATCTGTTTAAATAAGTTTTATACATGCTCTTATAAATATGTGTTTCATCTAAACCTATGATAACCCTTTGTTTGCCCGTTTGGTACAATATGGAAATTCTAATTGCAAGTTCTATATATTTTTGATAATTTTTAATGCATTTCACAAATGGATTGGTGTTTTGCATATGATCAAATCAAATGTCATGTCGTTCTAATATTCAAAAGAATAAAATGTCTAAAGATTGGCTAGACTAGTTTAGAATTCTAGCTGAACAAATTCATAAATAATATAAATAATTATAGCTAAATATCCACATCTTAAGTTCTTTGATAATTTCCCATTTCTATCTGTTAGCAGCCTGAACTAGTTGTCTTAACTTCTGCTTGGCATGTTTTGTTTTCCGCAGTTAGAACAGGTTTGGAAGGACCCGGACTAACTATGTCTCAGAAAATTTGGTATTGCATTGCCACTGTTGGTGGTCAATATATCTGGGCTCGCTTGCAGTCATTCTCTGCTTTTCGTAGATGGGGTGATTCTGAGCAGGTACCCTTTTATAATTTCATTTTCTTTTTATCCCTGGATTGTTGGTGGAGGATCAATGGGTACCATTTTAAAATTTCATTTTCTTTTTATCCCGGGAGTGTTGGTGGAGGATCGATGGTACTAATTCTCGTTGTCTATTCAATAGAGACCACTAGCGCGACGAGCATGGATCTTGATACAACGTATTGAGGGACTTTATAAGGCTGCTTCATTTGGCAACCTAATCATATTTCTTTACACAGGAAGGTAATTTTTGGAATAGTTTATGAATCTGATATTTTCCAGAAGAATAACTATTGTGAAAATTCAGCCATTAAATTTAAAAATGGGTTTTGTATAAGTGGTCATATGCACATTACTTGAAAAATGCTGTGACTCATCTATTTATGGTTTGAAAAGGCACATAAATTTTGAAGTTTCTATTAGATGGGCCACTCTTTATTTTCCTGATAGGTGGCTATCTATGTATTTGATCATCAATGTTTTCTATTTACTATTGAAAAATTAGGTGTAACTCAATTCACGCAAAATAAGATATTTTTGTCTCATATTGTTTCAAGTCGGTGGAAAAATGAGTGACTACAATTGATGTGTATTCTATAATTGCTTGCCATTCTTGATGCAAAAAGAAATGGGTTATGTTGATCTTGTGTGCTTTACAATGACGCAGATGTAGAGTAATTTTAAGATGACCAACTAATAGCCATATTTTTAGGCTAAATTAATGTCATAAGTCATTCTTCTCTATGGATTAATTTGAAGATGGTATTAATATGTGAAAATAAAATCGAAGCCTTTGTTATGAGGTAACATTTTCCGACACCAGTTAAAGAATTGTTATCGCAAAAGTTTACAGGTATCATTTGTTGTTGCATGTATATGGATGATTCTACATGTTCTTGTTTGGAAATGCAATTGTTTTGTTATTTACTTATGTAAATTAATTACATATTCTTGGTCATGCTTATTTGATTGATAAAGATGCATAATTATATTCCACAGGTTGTTTGAAATGTACATAACTATGAAAAGATCATTCAGCTGATGACATCTTTGGATTTGATGGATCTTCATTTCTCTGTCTTTTTAATGCAGATATAGGAACCTTGTTGAGAGAGTCTTAAGAGCAAGGCTTGTCTATGGAAGTCCCAATATGAACCGAGCTGTTAGTTTTGAGTACATGAATCGCCAGTTAGTGTGGAATGAATTTTCGGTAATTGATTTTTAATTCCCTGAATGTATATGTTGTCATGTTGACTCAAAGCTTGATATGAGAAAATGCCTTTCAGTGACACATTTTTATTGGGTTTCTATCTTTTTCCAACTCTGAAAGGACTCCTTGTTATTTTATCAGCTTGTTTTTTCAGTTCTCAATCTTTTTTTTTATATTCTTTTTTCTGGGGGCTGGGTGGAGGCTTTAGGGATTCTCTTTATTGTTCAGACTTGCCAAAAGTGATTTATTTTTATTTATAGACTCTGCTTATGCAGATGATTTTTTTTTGAACTGCTAATTTGGAGAGAGAAAGATAGAGCAAGGAAAATGAAATTGGAGATGCAATATGAGCTCTGTTTTTCCCTCTTACATGATAGGAATAAACTTTCCCCCTACTTCTTGCACTCTTTGGGACACAAGTTTTTCATGACTGTATTCAGGATTTCAGTTCCTATGGTTTTTTATTTATCACCTCAATCTATTAATTTGACAGTTCTGTACGAAGATCGCTGAGGAACATATTTATAATGTGCCGTTAGCATGTTCAAGGCTATTGCCTGAAACTGAAATGCTTTTTGGCTACCACCTGGAAATTGGCTTATGCATTAATCATTTTATTCTTTTACCTGGCTTCCTTGTGATCATGGTGTGGACACCTCTTATGAACTCAATTGTCATTATTGAATATTTTCTTTCTGGTCAAGTGTTCTGGTCCTTTGCGTGTCTAGTTGGAAATTGGAAGCATGGAAATTATATAGACAACGGAACTGGGTTTTCTAGTTTCTACAAGTTTTGAAGTCAGTTCAACTAAATTAGCTGGATATTATTATGAAAATTTCTTGAGCTTAACTGGAATGACTAGACTAAGGGTTATTTTAATTGGATGGCTTACTGTTGTGTCCAGGCGTATGTTGATGATATGCCTGCACCATCAATTTTATTTCTGACTGCAGAGGATTTGCATTAGTTAGTAGTTGATTGGTTGCCTCTTTGCCTCTCTTGGAGTTTTGAGTCTTTTGACATTGCTTAAAGTTACTGCTTTGGTCTGATTTGCAGGAGATGTTGCTGTTGCTTCTTCCTCTTCTTAACTCGTCATCTGTTAAGAACTTGCTTAGCCCATTTTCAAAGGACAAATCCTCAAGTTCCACATCAGATGATGATACTTGTCCTGTTTGCCTGGCAACTCCAACCATTCCATTTATGGCTCTCCCCTGTCAACACAGGTATAATAGTTGTTTTTCTCTTCTCCTTGATTATTTCCAACTTTAGGAAGCTACTTCCATCTCAGAGTTTAGGTTAGCATAAAACGTTTTGCTAGTATCTTTTTATACATTTGTAGTATGGTGATAGTTGATTGGTAGACCTAATTGTGTACTAGGGTATCAGCCTTATCCGCCTGGAGTTTTTGCTAGGAACTCTTTGAGACTGACCTGACCTAAACCCGCATATGCCTGCCTTCTAGATGACCCGGAATATTTCCTTACACAGGGCCTGACCCACTTGATCAACAAAAATATTAATGCTCTTAATATATTTTTACTTTGAGCAGGGTTTGGTCTAATTACAGGCTTGGTTAGCCTGTCTATGGTAAATAATCTATTGCTATTTGAGCTTAGGGTTTGAGCTTGCTGAGCTCATTTAAAAAATAAGAACAGAAACCATTAGGCTACTGGGGTTATGCAAATAGCAGTAGCAAAATCCTAATCCCCATGTTTGCTCAATAACTATGAACCAATATGATTTTTTTGCGTTAGAGAATTTCATGGTCTCACATGTCCTAAATCAATCTTCGCATTACCTTCCACGTCATTGTATGCAATATTTTGCTTCAAGTTGAATTTGTTTCTTTTCATTGGCAGGTATTGTTACTATTGTCTTAGAACAAGATGTGCTGCATCTTCATCATTTCGATGTCCAAGATGCGGTGAGCCGGTGGTAGCTATGCAGAGACGCGGTGGTTTAGGGAGTAATACAAAATCCTAGTCGATTGATAGAAAGCATTAGGAGGATCAACATAGAGTACTGTAAAAAAATGACCCTAAATTAGGCATACAATTCAATCAACGGGATTAGGAGTTTCCCGTAGAAGATGCAATTATTCCCCTAATTGAGTTGGGAATCATTCTTTGTCATCATCAGCATGCAAAATTAAGAAATTCTTTTCCTCGATTCATAAATAATTCATCAAAAGCTTCACAATAGTTCTCTTCTTGATAATTACAGTTCATGCAGAAAATTATTCATACTTTGATTCAATTATTGGAGTTTTGAGTCAAAGTTGGGCCCCTTCAGGTGTTTTGGTTTCTGTAATGTATTGCTTCATGTCATGTGAGAACAAATAATATGAAAATTGAAGAGATAGCAATTGGTCAGTTTTGTTTTGTTCCGTGAGAAATGCATAAGGTCATGTCTCGCAACTTTTTGAGTGGAAACGTGTGCGAATGTTTGATTTAATTTTAATACCTTTACAGGAACCAAACACAAGATTGGATGTAAGATGAACAAACTTTAATGCTTGGACCCCAAAATAGCTTTGCCTCCTTCAGTGCTTGTAATATGATATCTACAACAGTTGCATTCTTGCCTTATCTTCTTCCTTCTGATGGTGGCTTTTATAATAAAATCATTATTCATGTTGTAAGAAGGTGTCCATGGTCTGGTTAATTGGACCTGCTAGCTTCAGTCTGTCTTCACTTTGAATTGTAATCAGGTTCAAAAAGAATCAAGCATGGGTAGTTCGGGTCCATACAGAATTGGTTCAGCTACATATTAAGCTATTTTTTTTTCAGCCATAAGATTAATAATTTTTTTATGATCATTAAAATAAAAATTCAAGATTTGATTTCATTGTTTTTTTAGCATGATTAATCAATTTTTTTATATAATAAATTAACAAAAATAAATAAGCTTTGTTAATATTACTTAAATAAAAATGACTATAATAATAAAAATAGAAAGTATATCATTTTTGTAAACATATTATACAAATTGTTAATAATAAAATAATATTAGTGCTATTTGAAATACATTATAAATTTGAGATAAATTAAAATTTTGCAATTAATCATAATTTTTCATTATAAATAATATATTATTTAAATTATATGAATGTAACATTACAATTGAAGTAGAAACAAAAAAGCATCGATATGCCCCCTTTCTTGTATTGGAATGTAATATTATTGTGGATTTCTTTTTTTTTTAAACTGTAATATTATTGTGGAATTTGTTGGTTATTATCGTTTCCTTGTTGAATGCACATGTTGATGAAATTGAGATTAAGAAAGTTTAGAGTTTGAAAGTTGACAGCATATCTAAGGTGGCAAAAAATAATTAATATGTCTGGTATGAATAATAATAATAATAATAATAATTTAATGTTGTGAAACAAGGATCATTTTCATGGAGAGAGTAATGTTGTAACAACTATAATGGTAATGCTCGCTAGGGGCGTCAAAATTTACAGAGAAGGGTGATAAAAAAAATTCTCTTTAAATTTAAGTCTTTGTTCTTTTTATTTTTATTTTGTTGCTCGATATACTATTTATATATAATTTTTATTTTATAAATTTATTAATAGACCATATTTATCTATCAAAAAAATAATTAAATTAATTAAAAAAATATTAATATATTTATGTATATATATTTCTAAATTTATCGATGATATATAAAAATAAAGAAAAGAGAAAAAATATTGAATTATGAATAATCTTTTAATAAATAATTGAAGTTAAAATTATCACATAATAATATAGAAGTAAAAATAATAAAATTAAAATCTTAAACAAAAGAAATTTAAAAAAGAAAAATAAAAATAGATTTAAAAGTTTTAAGTTATATTCTTTTTCATTTTTCATTCTTTTTATTGCACTTTAATTTTTTTTATTTTTTTTTTAAAAAAATTTCTTAGTCTTTTTAATTCATTGAATAAGTTTAAATTAATTTTGTTAAAAAATTTATCTGTTTTCAAAATTTTTTTTCTTCCTCTTTTTTGCATTCTAAAATATCAATTTTTTTCTTTAATTTATTTAGAAGAAAAATACTCCTTAGGAAAAATAATATTTATTAGAATTTATTTTTGTTTTTCTTCTATAAACTAAATTTTAAGAAGGACAAATAAAAAATTTTAAAACTTTTAATAAATTTTAAAATATATAAATATGTATTAATTTAAAAAAAAAAAAAAGAGAGGCCCCCTTCTCAATATATAGCTAGGCCACTTATACTAGCAGAGGATTACAACAAAGATCCATTAGCAAGTACGTACACCAAGTATTGTAACGGATACTGAGAACTGATTTTTTGATATTATAATCTCTCTTTATTTTTATCTGTTTCTCTCAATAATCTTTTTCTTATTCCCTGCTTCCTATTCTCTATTACTTTTTCTTCCTCTTCTATTTTCCTACTTGCCAAACACTAGTTATAATTTATGGATGTGAATCATAACAAGAATTGAAGAGAAAGGACGAAAGAAAGAAAAATAGAAGAAAAGAAGAACAGAAGATTTTTAACCTCAAAGATTGAACAATTCTGATACTAAATTGTTATAATTATTCACATCCATGAATCATAACCGGAGTGTTTGGCAAGGAGAAAAATACAACAGAGAAAAAAACTACTAGAAAATAAGGAAATTGAGAGTAACAATAAGAGTATAATTAAAGAGAAATAAATAAAAAATATAGAGAGAAAATATTAGAATATCAAATAAAATTTAGAGAGAAATGTCTCAGGTAGCAGCAGCAGAAAATATACGTACGTTTGTAATTAGCAGCAGTAATTAATGTTGTACATATTATAATTACATTAATCATACATGTGCAACATTAAATATGTAGGGATTCCACAAAACAATCATTTTCATTGAATTTGTGGGCCTTAATAAACATTTGGATTCATTATCAGTCAAAGAATTTTCGATCCTATGATTTTCACTGTTTGAATATATATATATTATCTTTGAATTTCACTTATTGCACTTTATATTATATATATATATATACTCTTCAAGAATTATTTCATCTTATACAGCAACAAATCAAATGATCCAAAAATTAAATGCCCATTTCTTGGATATTTATAATAAAGCATCTCATCACATTTATTCAAGTTTGTTCGTATCATCATATTTCTGTTGCATACCTGTGCAGTTGTATCATAAAAAACATTCTAATATGATCAAAAAATACAAACAGAAAAGGAAAAAAAAAGAGTACTATATCATAGGCTAAAATGTTCAATCATTATATTGTCTCTGAGTTGAAGTCTAAATTAAATGACAACCATCAACTGGCTGATCCCATTTTGCTTGGAAGCTTGTGCACTCAGTGCAAAATTAACAGCTTCCAAACATAATATAAATATATGATTTGGGAAATTAAATAATTAAATCAATATATAATATGTGTGTGCAGAAATTCTCTTTGCCAACAATATATAATTCAATAAATACCTTTTGTTTTCTACTATACATCTTGAAAATTTAAAACTATTAGTTTATATATCAAATAAAATTTTATATATACCCCTAGTAATCCTTAAAAAAATATATACCCGAACTCCAAAATTACAATCCCAATGTAGCACCCCAAATCAAGGAAACAAGTAATATTAGGTCCCAGAAAAACCATTAGTTTATGTACTGAAAATACTGGCCACCGGCTTTTTCATGCCCCCACTTTATAAAAAAGCAAAGAATAAAAAACGCTACTAAAAAAAATGAAAGAAAAAAAAAGGAAAGAGAAGGAAACATATGCAAAGCTCTCTAACCCCACTTCTCTATAAAAATTCTTTGAAGAAATGGACTCAAAGTTTCTTCAACCTCATCTAAGAAAGAAAAGCAAACAAACTGAACGCTTTAGCTAAAAAGGTCTTGTAAGGTTGCATAAACAAGTAAAATATATGACAAACAGGTGAAAAGAAGGAAAGAGAGTAAGAAAGTGAAGGAAAAGAAATTTTTTTTTCTTTATATGCTTCTTTAATTTCTTGAAGACAATACAAGAAAATTATTCGTGTGTGGTTGTAGAGAGCTAAGCTAATGATGGCAGGAAACCCTAGTAGGTGGAACATGCATCCGCCATCACAACAAACATCTTTCTTTCCTTCTCAATATGTTCTTGGATCTTCTTCTTCTTCTTCTTCTTCTTCCTTGCAGTTCTTTGCCTAATAATCAAGAACTTCCTCAGTCTTGGAGCCAACTACTTTTGTACATCTCTCTCTCTCTCAAGTTCACTTTCTTGATTTACAAAGTTTCTTTACTTTTCTTGATTCACAAAAGTTATTTACTTCTTCATGTATATGGGTTCTAATTAACTTTAATGATTTATTTATGCTTGTATATATATTTTTTCCCAGGGGTGGATTTTCACGAGGAGAAGAAGAAAATAGGTTTGGAGTTTGACTAGTGGGTCATTTGCAGCCCAAAAAGTTAGAAAATTGGGAAGACCTATTGAATCCATATTCAAGACTTGTTCCTTTAGTTGTGGCTGATGTAAAGCAAGAAATTCCTCAAAATAGCAATTTGCATGGTCATGGAGATCATGAAGAATTTCATCATCATCAGCCTCCTTGTAGGCCTTCTACTTGGTCACAACAAGTTTTGCCTATCTCTTCTCCTAGGTTTTGTGTTACAACTCTAACTAGTAATATGTTTGGCTTTTCTTATAAAAATAACCCAAATATTAGCACCACAAATCAACATTTACCAGATCAATCATCTGAGGTACTAATCAATGTTAAATGATCAATATTTTCATCTGGGTTTCTATCTCATTTATTTTCCATTGATCTTTCTTTAATTTATTTTCATTTTTAGTATAATAGCACCGCCTCTGGAGGGGCATGTAAGAAGCCTAGGGTTCAGCCATCTTCAAGCCAACCACCACTGAAGGTCTCTCTTTTTTCTCCGAAGTTCAAACTTTTTTATTTTACAGTTCTCGCTGACTTTCTTTTTGTGCAAGAGAGCATGGGTGTATGCGCATGTCTCTGTGTAATGTCTTTCTTGGTTGTCTATTTCTTTAGGCATGTGTGATTCTTCTGCTATGTTTCATCTATTTAATAAATTAATTAAACATATATATGACAGCATATGACATATAAATTAAGTTTAACAAAACCCAGTGTTGGCTAGCTTAATTTTTTATATATATAATTACTCTAATATATAATTAATTTAGTTTAATTAATTAATTGATTGATACACTTGTGTATATTATACATATGTAGGTGAGGAAGGAGAAGTTGGGTGATAGAATCACAGCCCTTCACCAGTTAGTTTCCCCATTTGGAAAGGTGATATCTTAATTTCTTCATTTACAAGCTTCTGTCTTGTTAGAAGCTATTGGATATATCAGATTCCTTCAGGGTCAAATTGAGGTGATGTTTCTTCCACATTTATACTAACTCAGAATCACTGAGAAGCATGCACTTCAAATTCCCTCTGTTATTCATTTCTTTTCTTTTATTTTTTTCTAATCATTATTACAAATTCTTTTTCCTCATATATATATATACAACTTATATATATTATGCAAATTCATTAAATCTTATGTAATATACCTATATATTCTCTTTTGTCTCCCCACTTCTAATAATATGCAGGCCCTTAGCTCACCTTACTTGGCCACTACCTCATCAAAAAATACTAGGAACCAACACCCTGTAAGTAATCATGCCCATATCTATATAAATATATATAAATTCTTCTTTTTTTAATGCAAGACTTAAGGGTAATTAAAAAAATCATTGAGATTATGCATAAATTTTAATTATCAGTCTCAAGGAGAAAGGAATTGTGTATTTCCTGAAGACCCAGGTCAGGTATGCTTTATTGGATCCATCACTTCCATTAAAAAGGCATCCAAACAACTCTTAGTTTATATATATATACAGCCAAGAACAAGGTTCCCAGCTTTTTATTATACAACTTTACCTAAATGAAAGTTAATTAAAAGCATAATTTGGGACTAAAGAGAAGTTGGGAATAAAAAAAGAACTGAAGAAAGAGAAGTTAATACTTTTGTTTTCCTTCTTACTTTTCTTTTATTTTCTTTTTTTTTTTTTTCATTTAGCTATTGAATGACATCTGCCTGAAAAGAAAAGAAGGTCCTAACCAGCAGGTACTCTTTTTTCTTTTTTTTTTTTTAAAAAAAATCTTTGTCCAATATCACACTATAACTTAGTCTAATTAATTTCTCCTTCATTTGACTTAGTGGCCATTAATTAACATATATATATATATAAATAATTACTTTTTCTTTTTGTATATATATGCATTACTTTACAATCATCGTTATCTTGATTCCTCTCATTACAGCTCCACTCACTATTATATATATTAATTATGCACATTGTAATTAGATTACTGAATTAGTTAATTATACATTAAAAGAGCAGCTCCACTCACTCTGATACCCGTTTGCTTTTCTTTGATTATTATTTAATTTTTTAACTTAATTATTTGATCATTATACATTAATTATATTATATTAATTTATATATATATATATATATATATATATGATCAGGAAAGCCAAGATCATCATCACAAGCCAATGGACTTAAGGAGTAGAGGGTTGTGTTTGGTTCCTGTATCTTGTACTCAACATGTTGGGAGTGAAAATGGTGCTGATTATTGGGCTCCGGCGATCGGCGGCGGTGAAGGGTTTTGAAATGTTGTGGCATTTTTTTTTCTTTTGATTTGAATGATATAACATCATGAGCAGTCACTCTGCAGCAAAATCCAAAGGCTGATTGCTCATGATGCTATACATTCTAATTAAAAGCATTGCAGAGTGCCCAAATTATTGTTTCTTTTGTACCCTCTTAATTAACTTAATTAATGATCTTGTACGTCTGTTGATTATGTTTTTCCTTCTTAATTAATTTATATTATGTTATAAAGCTTCATCTCAGGTGAAGCATGTCGATTAATTAGGTTTTTTTTTTTAATTAATTGCGAGATCCGTAGGAGTGACATTCTTTCTTCTCATATTAAGATTGAAGGAAAGAAATGCCGTTCTTTTTTTAAAAAAAAAAATAAATTATATGTTGTTTTATTTATTTTCTTTGCATTTCATCACATTAATTAATTAATATCTATGATATATATTTTTCTTAATTTAATTTGCATGTTAATTTCTGGATATTAAATTATAAGAAAACACACATACTCCATTTATATATATATATATATATATATATAAATTATCAACACCTATTTATTTTGCATTTTACCTATGTAATACACTTCTTGGATCTGAAATAGTATATGGAAGATTTCTTGGATTTCTTGCAAGGAAGGTACAAAGGACAAAAATTTCTTGAAATTCTTCATCAGATAGTGGATAAATTAGAACAAGATATTTTGTTGTTTGCATTGATTTTAGGCAAATCGAATAAATTCCAACCTAGCTGGTTTATATTATTTTTCCTTTTTACAAAAATAACGAGTATAATAGGTTCAAATAAAAATTTAATTACTTAATTTGTAGGGAACTTTAATTATTACTATTTTTTTTTAGCTTCATTAGTTGAATGAACTTATTGATCTCAAGCTTTTGCATAAAATTCCATTTGTATATTCAAATTAATACTGATTAATATAATTTTTGCATTAAAAAAAAATAAGAAGGATTGACCGTGATTGCAAACATTTGAAAGTTACTTATATTGGCAATACCATCTTTCAAAAAAGAAAAATAAACTTTCCCAATGCCATTAATATACTATTAAATTTATATTTTCTCGTTAATTATAATTTAAATGTCGAATACAAAATAATGTATAATTTATTTTTAAATGTAATAATTATACTAATAATGTATGATTTTAGTTATAATTGCTTTAATGGATAAGTTTATGTGCTTCTTTAACTAATTGGATTCAGTAATGTAATTAAACATTTATTTGAAACATAATTAAAATAAAACATTTCCGTAGTTTTTTTTTTTGCCAAATAATATTTTGTTTTATTAAGTAATATCTAAGGTTAGATTTTTATATGTTGAGCAGAATCTATGCTTCAATATCAAGGATGTCCTTTTCCAACCAAATTAAAAGATAAAATATTAAATTTATCAAGACTATTTATGAGAGGTTTCTGTACATGTGAAATGTGTCTTATTGGAAGTTTTATTTTGATGTATATATTTTATTAAATGCACAATCTAAGATTAATATAATAATGTCTTCATATTTAAATTATGGATTCGTTTTATTTTTTATTTACTGTAAAGTGGATTTTTGCCCATTATATCAAATTTATATAATTTTTAATTCGATTAAAATCTATTCATATATATTAAAATAAAAAATTTTTAATATGTGATAATTAATTTAAAAATTAATTTTACTTATCAATAATTTACTTAAAAAATGAAATGAATCATGACCTCTTTTAATTATTTGGCAAATACTTGAATGTCAAAATCATTAAGAGCATTTTTCCTTTTGATTTTAGATTGCTCAAGAAATTATATAATATATGTTATCATACCAAGCAATAATTGCTTTAATGTTCCTAAACAAACAGAAGGAAATGCAAAAAAAATTAAAAACTTATGACCAAAAAGTTTTTTGGGAAATGTAATTGTCACAAAATATATATATATATTTTTTTATTTATTCATATATATATATATATATATATATATATCTTTATTTATTTTATACAATATAGTATAGAATAACATATCGGGAATAACATTTGAAAAGGAAATGAAAATATAGTCCTAATTAAAAAGGAAGAGAGGGGCTGTTCGAGAGACTCCATTTGAAATCTTTATTTACACTTTCCACAAAGATAGCATATGAAAAATCATTTTATATAACTTTTTTTAATTATATTCTAATTTTAAAATGGTATTAATTTAGTATACGAACTTTATTTTCTGATATAAATTTATTCAATTTTAGATATATCATATGATATGATATTAAATAGTATAAATAAATTGATGATATGAAAAAAAATATAAAAAAAACTGCTGTACTTATCTCTATCTTATGTCACATTTTTAATTTTATTTTAATTTTAATTTTTAATTTTATAATTTTAAAAATATTTATTCAATAATAACATAATATTATACAATTTAATTTTCTCTTTAAATTTTTAATAAAATGATGAATTTATTAACAAAAGTACTCAAACTTAACTAATTATATATATGACTCAAATTGATCAATGATTTTTTAATATAATTAAATTCAATTAGTTTTGTGGTATAATTAATATAATTAGATTCAATTAATTTTGTGGTATAATTAAAAATATTGTTTTATATTTAGGCTAATGAAAACATTTTTTTAAAAAAATATTTTATATTTTAATAGTAAGAAAATTTTTTTAATCTCTTTTTCTATTACTGAAAATAATAAAATTTATATATTAACTAATAAACTATTATTTACATCTTAAAAATAACTAAAACTTAAATTTTGTATGTAATGTAAAAATGCTTTTTTAATATTTAAAATATATAATGTTAATAATTTTAATTTATTAAACAATTAGTATTTAATTAATATTAATTAAAAAATTAATATTTAATTTGAAATTTTTATTAAAAAATTACATTATACTATATTTGATAACAACTTAATAATATATTAAAATATCATTTTAACTATTTTCATTCATTTAAAATTTTTATTAAAAATAAAATATGATTTTTAAAAAAAATAAATATAGAAGTATAAACATACTAATTAGATTAAATTTTATAAACTAAATAAATGATAACAAGCAAAATATAATTCAAATTGATATACCTTTAAAATTAGAATAAAATTGAAAAAATAATTCAGGCTGTAAATAAATATGGTAATTTTTTTTAATTTTTTCATATTATTCATTCATTTATATTATTTAATGCCACGTACATATCAATAAACTCATATAGATAAATGAGATTGAATAAATTTATAATATAAAGTAAAGTTAATAAATTAATTTAATATAATTTTAAATTTTGAATATAATTGAAAAAGTGATCAAAGCTAATGATAGGTAGGATAATTTTTCCGATTGCATATGCTAAATCATATAACTATAATTCCTCTTTAAAATTATAAGCTTAATTACCCAAAAAAAAAGGGCATAACTTTTATGTTAATTTATCGTATATAGTTGAAATTTTGAAATCAGTCAATTATAACTCTTAGCTATTTCTTTGGGATAAATAAAAGGAAAAATTACATCTTTGTCATTTGAATGTTTGAAAATCTTTCACATTAGTGTGCGGCAATTTTTTTATCTAACAAAATTTTTAATTTTAAAAAAATTCAAGTATTTATATTTTTTTTTCATGATTATTCATTTTAACAGTTTATATTATTTTTTATCTTTATGGCAATTTTTTTTATTTTATTGGTTTATTATTTAGTTGATAATTCAATCAGAATTAAGATTTTATTTTTGACATTAAATAATAAAATATATATGATCAAACATTTAAATAAGTTATATACATATTTAAATAATATATTGACCAAAAATTAATCAAAATTATTCATACTACAATGACAAAATTTATATATATATATATACATGACAAAATTAATAAGAAACAGAAATTTATGTAACACTTCATTAGCTTTTTTCCCTAGTTTTGTAATGTTATGACAGTGTTTCTGAAATTATTGTAGCAACCAAAAAGATCAAAAAAGAAAAAGAAGTGTATGAAACTGAATCCAATTCCAATCCCTCCCTTATGTATTATTCATCCTCACAATAATAAGCCTGCAACAACACAGCAAAAAACCGTACTCTTTTATACTTCTTTTTTTCTAAAAGAAATTAATATCTATATATCAACAACTATATATAATTATTAATACATATGAAAAATAAAAATAAAAATTCAAAATTCAATGAACATTCCTTTTCTTCTTTCATAGTTAAAGGCAACTTTTTTTTTTCTATCACTACTGATCATTATAGCAATCCATATATTTGTTCTTTAACCAGTCTCTATTTGTCTTATAACTCTGCAAAAAATAAAATCTTGAAATGAAAAAGAAATAAATTTAAAAAAAAAAACAAAAGAATTTGAAGAAACTGATGAGTTATAATATGCATGTGGGGGGTGACGGACCCGAATATGCTTATTATGGAGCCCATTGTTGGGTCTTTTTAGACCGCTTTTTAGATGCACTCAAGTGACATGGAGCCACACACTCCTCCCCTGTCTTTTTGACATGTGTCACCCTCGTCATCCTTAGGTTATATATTACGTCACCTCAACCTCATTCATTTCCTTCTATTTTCCTTGTTTATTTTTTTTATTTCTTTCAAATATGATTTTGCTAATTTTATCTCACTTAATTTTAATGTTAAAAAAAAATTAATAGAGAATGATCTACTTACTAAATGGGTTTACTTTTTAATTACTTATTAATCAAGATTTTGATCTTATATCTAATCATGTGGTGTTATTTCATTTTTTAAAAAAAAAATTTAATTCAATATAAATATTGAATATTTTGCTTTTACCATGTTACAATAATTGACAACGGTTGGTTGGTGAAATTTGATTGAATTTTTTTTATTAAGTAATTTTTAGACTTAATTATATAGATAGTAAATTTTTATAATTTTCTTGTAAAAATTTATTAACTTCAATTTATCAATTAAAAATCCTTCAATTTTTAATATTATATCACTTAAATCCCTAAACTTTAATTTATTGATTAAAAATTTTAAACTTTTAACATTGTATCGGTTAAATATCTGAATTTAATATTCTACCACTGAAAAATAATTTGTAAACACGTTAGTGACACATGAATAAAATTAAAAAATAAAAAAAATAAAAAGACATATAATTCAAATCATATGTATTGAATAATAATAAAAAAAAATTTCTTACATTCACCATTTATTAATTATAACTCAAACATATTTAACTATCTTCCTTTTTATATTATATGATCTTTCAAGATTTATAATTTATATATTTTGTAACATTGAAAGGTCAATGATTTATATTATTTTTGTAATTATTTTAGATATGTAAAATAAATAATAAAGTTTTTATATGGCATCTTTTTATTTAATGCTCCAAAGATTATTTTTAGAAAAGAAAAATTGTAAATTTCAATATAAAATTTAAGTTTAATCAAAATCAAATTTAAAAATTAAAAAAAAAAACTCTTCAATTGACTAGTTCTCCTTATTTATTTTATAATTTATTATAATTTTATATAGTATGGTATGATTTATTTTTTATTTTTTTTAACTTTTATCTTTCATGGTATGGTTTTTTATGGTAATCTCATAATTTAAAAATTATGAATTTTTAAATTATGAATTTGGTAATTTTTCATAATTTTATAATTTTATTTTATAAAAATATTAAAATTATAATTTTTAAAAATTAAATACATGCTAATAAATAATTTTCATCTCTATTACATATTAAAAATCTTTAAAATATATTCAAATTAAATAAAAATATATTTATTTAACCAATATATTATAATATTTTTTCAAATATAATAAATATTATTTTTAGTATTATACTATATCATATTATATAATACAATATATTATTATATCACGTCGTAAGTCATTTAGAACTTGCGAGATATATAATTAATGCAGGGCAGTACAAGTCCTAAGAGCAACTCCAATGCTGCGCTATTCTTTGCGCAGCAAATCCACTTTTAATTTTTCCAATGGTGTACCATTATTTACACCAATTTGAAGATTTACTACAGTGGTGTGCTAGCACACGCTAATTTTTTTTTTTAAATTGTTTTGATTAAGTTTCAATTAAATCTAAAAATTTCAATTTCTTTTGATTAAGTCCTTTATTATTAATTTAGTTATTAAAAATTTTCAATTAGATTCTAATTTTTTTAATTTATATAATATATTGTATTATTAATTTATTTTATATTTTTAATAATTATAAAAATTTAATTTGTATTAATATAATATTAAATATATGTAGTATTTATAATAAATTATTTATTTAGGATTTTTTTGTATAGAAATAGTGATATTATATATATTATATAATTAAATAAAATACATTAATAGAAAAAATAACAAGCAATACACATCATTAACTTAATTAAAAACACAGTATAATAAAAAAAGTACTAAAAAACATAAAAACATAGATAGATAAATATAAAAAAAAGGCTAATAAAATAAAGGTTTAATTTTCTGGTAAGTCAGATCCGGATCCACCAATATCGTTGAAATATTGGTCATACATGTTTGAGGCAGATGGTGGTGGTTGTTGACGTTGAGCTCTTTTTTGTTGTATTCGAAGTTTTTCTTGGCGAAACGTTTCACGAGCAATTGGATTGTCAATAGCATTTAAATCGAGCAGTAAAATTTTATTTTATTCTTTAAATTCTTTTAAATCCAAAGCTCTACTTCTCATCATTCTTGCCTCCCACTTTTCTGCAGTTATTTTCGCCAACTCTTCCACAAGTTTTTCATTATATGTATGTATACGTTTTAGATCGGATGAAAAAGATTCATCAAATTTTTTTCTTTAATTTTGCTTTTTTGACACCAAGAGGTCGTTTCGCTGATGTATACTCTCTTGAAGTATCCTCATTTATACTCTCCTAAAGATGCTCATTTTGCACTTCGTAATGCATTAATAGAGCATTTGTGGGAGCAATATACAAATTCAAATGATTGTCTAAATTAATTTGTACTTTTTTAATAATGTAATATGTATGTGTGTATTTTATTTTTAATTTGCTAATTAATGTATGTTTTTAATTAATGTTTGGTTAATGCATTTTTATTATTAATGTTTAATTAATATATTTTTATATTTAATGTATTATTATTTATTTTCAATATATGTATTTATTTCATTTATTAATTAAATATATAATTAATTAAATTACTTAATATTTAATGTTGGGTGAAAACGTGAAATATATAAAGATATGAGGTTAATATATAAAATGATAGAAAATTTTTGTAGTGAACTGAATAAATAAAGTTAAAGATAAAAATTAATATAATATTAATGAGAGAGAAAAATATGAAAAATTGGTGTTAAAAATAGTGTAAATGATTAGAGATGATATTACGCCATTTTAATATTTTACTAAAATGATGTAAAAAATGGTGTAAATCGTTGGAGATGCCTAACGTAACAAGGTAACAACTTTCGCATTTTGCAACAAAAAGACAATAATAATGGCGATTTTTTTTAAAAAAAAAATATCAAATCATACTCTCTTTTTTTTAATTATTATTATTAGGAAAAGATGAGTTCATTAACTAAAGAGTAAAAGAAGCTAAAATGACACAAAACTAGATATACAGAAGCAATACATTCTCCTCCACAATTAGGCGACACGCACCAAGTTATAAGGATATTTCCCACAAAGGCCAAGAAAAAAAACAAGAATTTGAGGAAAGAAATAAGAAAAAAAAATACTCAAACTGGAACCTTAAAAACAAAGGCTTTGGATTTCACAAAGGATAGAGGAGGTAGAAATATACGCCTCTAATATTAATTTCGAAAAGGAGTACGGCTCCTTAAAAAAATAAATAACAATAATGATAAAAGGACTGAGATTTTGCCTTTGAATTAATAATAAATAAATATTTATGTGCTATATGATAAATTCAAGAAGAATTATCTCGATAAATATGGAAAAATAATTTTTAATTTTTATTATTCAGATCACAGGCAACACTAGAAAGTTTTTCAAAAGCAACCATAAATAGTTCATTGAAAAAAACTATTAACTAAAATTTCTAAATATTACTAATAAGAAGCTGTAAAAAAATATTAGAAATATGCAAAAACAAATTTATTTTTCATCAATTAAGTTGTGCTTGTCATTTTTTCATCAAATAAAAGTTTTTCATAATCTTGTCAATTATAAATTTTTCATCGATTTCTTTTTTGATATAAATAATCAGAGAATATCTAAGAAAATCATTTTCAATCTTGTTATGAAGTCTTGGCTTCACAATTTTCATAGCTATAAAAACTAAAAAAGAGGTCTGTCTTATGAAGTTAAAAATTTATTGAGTTTAATCTTTAACAATTGAGTTTTAATTAATTGAACAATAAGGAAAAAGAAGAAAGTTCTTGCGTCGTGGAAGTGACAAAGAAGAAAAAAATAAAAGTTTTAATAATATAATGAGGATTCATTTATTTGTTATCCTAAAAAATAAATTAAGATGAAGAGTTTTAATTTTATTGATTTATTAAGATAATTATCTTTACACACCAATTAAATTATTTCTTTTTAAAAATAATATTTTAGATACTTTATTTTTTAATATTATATTATATTAGAAAGTGGGAATCGATCTCAAATTTTTTATGTAGAAAAAATATATTTACTACTAGAATATATCTCGGTCTGCATTTTAAATACTTAATTAATTCATTAATCTTTTAAAAAGATAAAAAACTATAAAGTCAATATTTAATTAACTATTTGGGAGGCAAACATACATATTAGACATTAGACAATATAACTTATATCAAATTTATATAAATTATATATATGATTTATATGTATATATTTATCATTATATTATATTTAATATATATTACTAATTTTAGCTTTATAATAAATATTTTATAGAAATTTAATTTAACTAATAGTTCGTTTGATAGACTACTGAAAAAATTAATTATTAAAAATATTTTTTATTAATAATATATATTAGTAAGATTATATTTTACTGAAAAAAATTATATTGCTATTTTTAAAAAATATAATAAAATATTGAAAAAATTATTATCTTATTTAGTTATAACTTATTTATATTAACAAAAATTAAGTAATATCTAAACTGCTATTATAAAATTTACTTTTTATTTTACTATACCCTAAAGTAGAGTTATGATTATTTTTTATCATTAAACTTCTCAATGCTTATTCCCACTAAAATTTTTTTTATTATACTCTTTATATAAAATATTTTAACAATTAATTGATAAAATTTAGTAGGCCTAACATATTATTTTAAATAAATTATTTATAAATAAATATAATATTATTAGCAAAAAAAAATTATAAAATTAATTTTTCCAAAATTATGGTAAAATCAAATCCACTATAACTAAATAATGTTAAAGTTTTAACTTTCAGTTATTACCTTTGTATTTTGTGATATCAAATATTTAAAACTTACTGTTCAAAACAGATTTTAAAACTTAACAGCATTTTTTTTTGAGGAAAACTTAGAGCTTGATTTTCTTTTTTAAAATAATATGGGACATCCAACTGGAATAACAAATTTAGGTTCATATCATTTTGTAAAATTAGTTATGTCTTTATGAGTTTATTATATTCTAAAACAAGATTTGTCAATAATGCTATTTCACTGCAAAAAACCATATCAATAAAAGAAAAACAAAAGAATTTAGAAGTCTTTTTAGATTGGATTGGAAATTGAAGCTCAGTTTCTTTGTAGTTCCAGACTTTGAGGTGGTGTTGGTGTTGGCAAAATTTTGTGAAGGAGAAGAACCATGGAAAATCAATGGAAACAGACTGCTCTCTTAGTTATTGATATGCAGGTGTTTCTCTCTGTTTTTATAGTAAAGTTTCTTGGTCTATATATGAAATTTAAATTATTTGATTTTGGATTTTCTTGGAATTCTAGAATGATTTTATACTTGAAGATGGATTGAGAGTCAATGGACGGAAAGCCATTGTCCCAAATGTGATTAAGGCTGTTGAAATTGCTAGGCAGCGTGGCATTCTTGTAGTCTGGGTAATCTCTTCTACTTCTGTTTTTGCTTTTAATTGGACGCCCAATAATTCAGTTCTCTTTCTCTTGTAAAATTCTGATTTTTTTTCTGGGCTAAGTTATATTCTTTAGGAATTTTTGAATTCCCGATGTAAAAAAACAAGGATTTTTATCTGTTATGTTAATTGATGGAGCCCAACATCCCCGTACTGTTCGTTTAGGGTCTGTGTATGCAAATACTGTGGAAATTATTTAAACGGGCATGTCCACTGTAGAAGAGTCAAGGAAGGTTTTTGAAGAAACAGGGCTAAAAGTTTAGGAACTTTTATCACAAATTGAAAATTTGGGAGCTACTTCAATTATGTTAATTGGAAATTTACAAAGAACATTTGGAACTGTTTAATAGGTACTTAGGAAAACTTGGGAAAGAAAATTTTTCTTCTCTTTTAATTTTGTTTTGCTCCTAGTATATTTTGTTTTGTAGATTTAATAGAGTAGATAGATGTAATCCAATTTACTACTAATGATTGATGTAAGTTGGAAAACTGAAGTTCATAATACTTCTGTATTCATGGCTGATGAGCAATTGAGCATTGATGGGACTTTGTGAGTTTAGGTTGTTCGCGAACATGACCCACTTGGAAGAGATGTTGAGCTTTTTCGTAGGCATTTCTACTCAGCTGGGAAAGTTGGTCCTACCTCTAAGGGAAGTACTGGTGCCGAACTGGTTGATGGTCTTGTGATCAAAGAAGGGGATTATAAGGTGGTGAAGACACGCTTCAGTGGATTCTTTAACACCCATCTTCATTCATTTCTTCAGTCTGAGGGAATTAAGAATTTGGTGATTATTGGTAAGTTTAATTTTTCAGGGCTCAGCACCCCTCAAAATAGAATATTTTGTTGATTTATGTGATTCAAGTATTGTTTACATGTTTAGGTGTTCAAACTCCAAATTGCATTAGGCAAACTGTCTTTGATGCAGTGGCATTGGATTACCAGAATGTTTCCGTTGTTGTTGATGCCACAGCAGCTGCTACGCCTGATATACATGTTGGTATGTACTCTTAGATTCCTTAAATCAAGCACTTGTTGTTTTAGAAGGGATAGTTTATGTTCTTTACTGCATTGGAGGGTTCATGATATTCCTTTTTTTTTTCTTTTTTGCATTGTGCTATGTAGTATTTTAATGGATGCCAGTAGGGCATTTTCATCATTTGAGTTCAAATGCAATTTTGATCTATATAGATATATGAAAGAAATCCAGAGTTAGTTTTCTATTTGAGTATGACTGTACAAGGACATGATATTCTGTCTTTATGGCATACAATATAAAGTGGCAGTTTAAACTGCGTGTTGCAGTACAAAATTTTGATAGCAATGTTTCACTAATCAGACACCAAGATAATCCTGCACTTAACGCAAAAAGGTTTTGAACTTATTTGCAATGTTTGAGTTTTGGTCTGGCTTCAAATTAATATGGACTAGTCACGACAAACAGTAGTTTCCTTGTAATAGAAAAATGTAAGATTGACAGCATAATTGATCCAGTAGAAATCGCAAATAAGAATATATAAAAGCTGGTATCGTTATTTGTTGAGAAAATAAACTCGGGCCTAATTCAACCTCAAAAGCTAGCTCATGAGGTGAGAATTGTCCAAGCCATTATAAGGAGTACACATTTGTTATATTTTATCAATGTGGAATACTTAATACACCCCCTCACTCCTATAGTATATAGGAGAAGAAGTAACTATTTCATTATAGGAAAACCTACTTATACACTTTGTATAGAGTTTGAGATAAATATAAAGACTATCTACAGCTATTCAAAGAATACAAACGTATATCTATAACAAACAAATACAGTTATTCAATAGTTATCTAATACCCTCCCGCAAGATGGCAGAACGTGTAGTAATGCCAATCTTGGTTCTCAAACGAATGAACTCTCGCGTGGGCAGCGCCTTGGTCATGAGATCAGCCAACTGATCTTTGGACGAAACATGTGAGACACGAAGAGTTCCTTGTTGAACTTGAGTACGAACGAAGTGATAGTCGATTGCTACATGCTTCATTCGCGAATGAAAAACTGGGTTAGCAGCAACATAAGTTGCACCCAAGTTATCACAATAAAGAACTGGTATTTCTGGAATTGGTTGATGCAATTCACTTAGCAGATTTTTAATCCAAATGATTTCTGCTGATGCAGCTGCAAAGGACCTGTACTCCGCCTCTGTGGATGAGCGAGCCACCGTTCGTTGTTTCTTAGACGCCCAAGCTACAGGATTCTTACCCAAATATATAATCTGTGCACTTGTAGAAGTCCTATTATCACTGTTACCAGCCCAATTGGCATCGGAAAAACCATGCAAAACACCCTTACTGTTTTTCTGCAAATATAACCCATGATCAAAAGTGCCAATTAAATAACGCAGCAATCTCTTAGCTGCTGCCCAGTGATTTTCTGTAGGACGAGCAGAAAATTGAGATAACTTGTTAACAATGTACGCAATGTCAGGTCGCGTTAATAACAAGTACTGCAAGCCTCCAATCAACGAACGATATAAGGTAGCATCAGAAACATGAGCAGAATCTTCCATGCACAAAGTCATCGAAGGAGCCATTGGTGAAGACACAGAATTTGCATCTTCCATCTTGGCCTTCTCTAGTAGCTCACGAATATAATTTTGCTGAGACATAAATAATCCATCATTTGTTCTAACAACCTCAACACCAAGAAAATAATTCAAGTTACCCAAATCCTTAATTGAGAACCTTTTTCCCAGAACTGAAATGAATTGTTCTAATATTAAATCACTACTCCCAGTAATTATTATGTCATCGACATAAACAACAACATAAAGCAGATGATTTTTCACAGTTTGAATAAACAAACAGGAATCGGAGCTAGACTGAACAAAACCAGCCGAAACCATAAATGCTTTCAGTTCATGAAACCACATTCTTGGTGCTTGCTTTAAACCGTATAAGGATTTTTCCAATTGACAAACATGTTTTGACAGTTTATCATCCACAAAACCCGCCGGTTGATCCATATAAACAGTCTCAGTTAACTTACCGTGCAAAAATGCATTATTGACACCCACTTGCCGTAACCTCCATCCTTTCATAACTGCAATAGATAACACTACCCGAATTGTAGCATGCTTTGCGACAGGAGAAAACGTTTGATCAAAATCAACTCCAGGCCGTTGAGTAAATCCCCTCGCAACTAGCCGTGCTTTATATCGCACTTGTTTTCCTGCAGAATCAGTTTTGATTCGAAACAACCATTTGCAACTTACTACATTCGTCGCTTCAGATGAAGGAACCAGGGACCACGTACGTTGCTTCATCAATGCCAAATATTCCTCTTCCATTGCCTGCCTCCACTCGGGTTCCTTTAAAGCCTGAGCAACAGTTTTCGGAACCATGGTTTTGCAATAGTTAGAGTCGAAAGACAGCCTCTTTACTGGCTTTACAATGTTGTTTTTACTCCTAGTGATCATAGGATGAGTGGATCGAATCACAGGAGCAGAATTTTCTGGTTCCACTTGCTCGTCAACCCGAGCATTAGTATTATTATCAACCAAAGGTGCAATTTCAGAAATCAGATCCATACATGTGCTGACACTACCCGTGATGTTTGCAGATGAAGAATTATGTGCAACCGGATCAGCTGCTGTTGGCAGAGAGATCGTAGCTGATGTTGAATCATGAACCATTGACATAGTGGAATGAGGAACAACAAAATGACTCGGTGACCAACTATCAACAATAGAATCTGTAGGACGCTCTAAATTAGATTCAAGAGAGTGAAAAGGAAATTGATGCTCAATAAACTCAACATGCCTAGACACATAGATTTTAGAGGTTGTAGGATCTAAACACTCGAAAGCACTTTTATTTTGTGTATAACCAAGGAAAACACAGGGAACAGAACGCTGCTGCAATTTATTTTGATTATATGGACGTATCCATGGGTAGCATAGACACCCAAAAACCCGCAATTTCTTGTAATTAGGTTGTCGGTTATGTAAGCATAAGAAAGGAGACTTATTGTTCAGAATCTTTGTAGGCATCCTGTTAATCAAATATGTGGCTGTTTGAAAAGCAAAAGACCAAAATTTTAAAGGCATGTTTGCATTATGAAGCAAAGTAAGTCCGGTTTCAAAAATGTGATGATGCCGTCTTTCAGCAATAGCATTATGTTCTGGAGTGTATGGTGGTGTAAGAAAATGCGAGATACCATTAGACTGTAAGTAATTCTTTAAATGGATAAATTCCCCACCATTATTAGAGTAAAGAGACACAATTTTCTTGCCGAAATAGTTTTCAACTAATTTATGAAACTGAGAAAAATAATCGACACATCAGATTTGCATTGAACAGGAAACAACCAAGCATATTTTGTAAAATGATCCACAAAGAGAATATAATATTTAAATCCATCACTAGAAGGAATAGGAGCCGGCCCCCAAACATGTGAATAAATTAGTTCTAAAGGAGCAGAACTCCGCATAGAGGACTCACTAAAAGGAACCTTATGCATCTTATTACATTTGCATGAATTGCAAGAAAACTTAGACTCAATAATAGAGGCAGAAGACTCATTAATATACTCTAAAATTCGACTCATAATCCTAGCAGTAGGATGACCCAGACGCCTATGCCACAAAGAATGAGAAGTGACTAACGTATGTGAAACAGAAGGTTGCACACATGAAGAAAACGTCTTTGGCCATTCATAAACACCATTATTCGGCCTTCCGTCCGCTAGCAGAGCTCCCGTGCACATATCCTTCACAGTAAACAAAAAAGGGTTAAAAGAGACCTCAACATTATTGGAAACACAAAACTGAAAAATTGATATTAAGTTTTTATCCAGTCCAGGCACACAAAGAACATTATCCAATGTCAGAGATCGCAATGGAGTTTTTAACGAAACACAACCAGTATGAGAGATAGGATATCGATTACCATCACTTAGAACCACATCATCGGTGCCATCATAATCCGAATGCATGGACAGATTATTAAGGTCTTGTGTAACATGCTGATTAGCTCCAGAATCCAGCAACCAAGCCTTTCCCGTTGCACCTGTAGTCACTTGATTGACTTGTGGCTTTGGTGAAATTTTTGCCAATAACTTCTTAAGCTTCCAACACTTCTTAGCAACATGCCCAGTTTTTTCACAAAATTGACATGTTAATTGAGAAGAGTAACCTCCAGATTTTGAATTAACATCATTTGCCACAGCTGTATGAACCGATCCACTCCCACCCTTGTTGACAAAATTGACAGTAGTTGGACCATTTACTTTGGAAGAGTTTCTCTCAATCTGAAGTTCATAATCAGTTAGCTTGTCATGGAGTTCTTCGAACGTGATTGGTGCATCCCTAGCTTGCAAGGCTGCTGCCACTTCCTTGTATTCCGACGGCAATCCATGGAGCACGTACAACACCACCTCTGGCATTGAGATTGTAATATCTGCTTTTGCCAAGACAGACACAATTGCCTTTATTTTCTGCAAATATTCATTAATAGTAAGTACACCCTTCTGGATAGTAATCAAAGATTCACGCAAACTCATAACACGGGCTTGCGAAGGTTTGGCATAGGTATTAGCCAAAGTCTTCCAGACATCATAGGAAGTCTTCTCTCCAACAACGTACGGAACGATATCAACAAATAAAGAAGCAACAAGAGCACCACGAAGCAACTGGTCTTGACGCATCCAGTAAGAATCTGCACGTTGTTCTGCAGAAAGCGGTCGCTCAATAAACTTCATGAAGTCATATCCCACCAACAAAGAGTCCCATTGAGTATACCAGGACATATAATTCTGACTAGTAAGTTTAATTGGAACTTGAGCAGTGGTGTTAATAGATATGAGTTGATTAGAATTTGTAAGCAGAATGTTAGAAGGTGAATTAAGAACTGAGGGAGTTCGAGAAGAAGTATCATCTGCCATTGTTTAAAGAAAAGAAACAACGCCGTTAGGCTATACGATGCTTTGATACCATATAGTATATAGGAGAAGAAGTAACTATTTCATTATAGGAAAACCTACTTATACACTTTGTATAGAGTTTGAGATAAATATAAAGACTATCTACAGCTATTCAAAGAATACAAACGTATATCTATAACAAACAAATACAGTTGTTCAATAGTTATCTAATAACTCCCAGGCCAGAGCACATGCAAGAAATCTGGAGTGTAAAGTTTACAGGATTGGACATCTGCGAGTGACCCAATATTGAGAGATTAGATCGTCGCTCTAATACAATATTGAGAAAATGGACTTGGGCCTAACTCAATCTCAAAAGTTAGCTCATGAGGTGAGGATTGTCCAAGTCATTATAAGGATTACACATTTATTATATTTTATCAATGTGATATACTTAATATTATTCAGATGGCAGAACTACTGAAGACATCCATGTGCTAGTGAAACAGCATTCTGTGTTTTCTTTCCTCTATTCTTGAGGATGTTAATCATGTTGCTTATAGACTTGATAGGCTAGCTTGTAGGGATTCTGCTGTTTGGACCTCACCTGTTGGAAGGTCTCCTGTTTGCTGTATGTAGCAGGTTCTTCCCCTATTTAAACGTTAACAACTTTTGCTTTTTCATGTATCTCAAAAAAAAATGTTGGCTTAGTTGGCAGCAACATTACAATTAAGACTTGCAAAATATTAGAATGGCTAGCTTACTAAGTGTGACCATTGCAAAAACTTCATCAAAATAAACTACTCAACCATGTCTACCTGAGCATGAAATGTATGATATGTGTTGGCAGATTGAACTAGTCAGTAGATTTTCTTTTTATATGCACTGTTATCGTGCTTTTCTTTGAGTAGATTTATACAGATATGGCAGAGAAGAATGCATTACCAAGCAATTTTGTAGTGTTTCCATTCAGCATGCTTGGTAAATTGGCTTAAGAAAAAGAGAGTTGTTCACTTCTAATTATATGTTATTTAATAATCCTATAAGCTTTCTCTATTAAGCATAGGTATTTTGATTGCCCAAAATTGGCATTCATGACTGACTTTGATTTCTATTTCTGTGATCCAGCCAATATTCTTGACATGAAAAATATTGGAGTAGCAACCCCAACATTAGTGGAATGGAGTGACGCTCATGCTTGATCTACCTGATAAGTAAACAAGGATCTGCCTCGCTTAAGGTCCTTGTATCGCAATTTTATCTCATGCATTAACTGATTAGAATGGTAGCATGTGATGACAGATGGTCATGTTCGAACTTGTTCCTGAAGTCGCAATAATTTTCTTGTGTATTATTGAGTATGAATTCATATTATTGTAATCTTACAGCTGACATATACAGTTTCCAAGCAAGTTTAGAATGATTTTTGTATTGGAACAAAATAATGATGAGCGATGAACCTACACAGAGGAGGAATTAGCCTGAAACTGCATAGGCTGGCAATATATATATGTCCTAGTGATTCGCCGTTTCTAAAAATATGGGTGAAGCCCTGTTCTTGCATTGTCTATAGCTACCACATCTGCCATTTGGACTCGGTTGAAGCCCAGCTAACCAAACTACCCCTTTTGTGATTAGTTCCATTTATATAACGAACAAGGTCTAATATATGGAGCCCAGTAGGCAGCAATTAACAGTATGACTAAAACCATCCAAAAGCAGAGAGCTTCAGCCCGTAAGTTTTGGGCATGAACTCAAACGAGTTTTTTTTTTTAAATAGTAACAAATGTCGATTTTAAATTTATTATATAGAAAAATATGTATTTATTATTAGATTATATTTTAATATGCTAGGAGTCATATTTATTAAAAGGAAAACATATTATTATATTATAATTTGAAGCAGATGTTTCATAAATGTGGCTCAGCAATTTGGCAATTTATTACATATATGCTTTTAGAATGCAATGTTAAGAACTTAAAAAGAATGAAAGAAATTGTCCACTATTAATTAATTAGCTTACATGCATTTTGCAAAAGCACAATAGAAGACAACCTCCTCATATAAATTTTGTACAAGAATGTCATTTGATTTGGTTTAGACGTGTTATTCGAAATGACAAATGCTTTGCCAGATTGCATCAAGTCCACATGACTCTCCCGATCTCTCTTTCCCTTTGCATATATAAGATAAATATATGTGATTTTCCTCGAATTATGTTAGACTTCATTAAAAAAACTAATCATTTGAAATTATTGGTAATTTCAAATTTCAAATTATATTAATAACTGCATTGGTTAATTATGTTTTGATATGTATACTTGAGGGATTTTGATAATTAATTAATGGGTGGTGATACCCCCTATATTACTTGAGCTCGGTCTTCATCTTGCCGAGCTAATAAGGCTAAACCTAGCACCTTTGTTATACCGCGACCGAGTAGTCCCTGAGTCTAGACTTTGGCATCAAGCTTCTTGGTATTCGGCATATAAATTTCTGACACGACAGATGTATAATATTGACACATTTAAAAAATTAGCTAATATGTACAAATATTATCTCTTATCTCTATACTACAAGTAAGGGTGGATCCATATAAATAAATGTTTTTTTTTAACTTTTTGAGTTCGCCTATTTAAAGATATATTAATTATTGACTTAGATATGGAAGTCTCACCACTTGAGCCTAATCCTCTCTTTCTTATCTTATAGGTAAAGGAGCCAATTGTATTTAAACCTGAACAGTTTCTGAAGTCCATCCCGTCGACAATTATTTTTTTTTTTTAAATATCTATCAATCTATTATTTCTTAAAATTATATTGTATTCAAACCAATAATTGGATATGATTATCATATCACAGAAAAATTAATTAACATTACTAGTCATTGGAATAAGATTGACTCTTAAAATCTTAGGGACGAATAAAAATGATTTCATATGTTTTATCATGCAAATAATTAGGAGTTCCAACTCTAATAATCTCTATCTTTATTTTAAAAATTTCTCATGTAAAAAAAATATTGGAAGTTAATAAATTTTAAATATTTAATATATATTTTAACTATGAAATAGATCAAATAAATATTATGAAAAACTCGAACACAGTAGCTAGTGACAAAAATTATCGAGGAATAAAATCCATTGCAAATTATTGATCAATAAAACAACTATGAAATACTAATTTTAAATATTTTAATAATTCGAGAGAGTATTCAATAAAAAATATTTTAATAATATAATATTAAATTTATGCTTATTTATTCTCAATATTAAATGTAATGGAGATTCGAGATCTATTTTCTTAATTAATTAAATTTTAATAGGAAATCATGCTTCCAATCTGATAACTTTGATAATAATTGTACTTGAATGGATCAATTATTTAAAAATGGACTTTATTTTTTTCATCTTCCGGTACATGGCATGTCTTAATTAATTAATTGCTGATTAATTAAGGTGTTTTTTTTAAAATAAGATTAATCAAGTTGTTAATTACAATCGAGTACTGAAAAAAAGGAAAAGAAAAGGAAAAAGTTAATGAAATAATTGCACTTTGATTTTAGTGCGTTTCTATATGATATTGAATTGATATAAATAGATTTGGAGATATCAATGGAGTAATTGTGGTTGAAATGATTGGAATCTGGAAACTAATTAATCACCATATTAACTAATTTAATTTACAGTCCAACCTAAAAAAGCTTATTAATAATTCTAAGATAAAGACAACCTTTTCATTGTTTTTAAGTTAAGTTGCATGCATGTTTTTTCAGACAATTACCCAAAATGTGAACCCTAATTAGACATTGATTAAGCACCATTATGCAACAATTTATGTTGACTAATTAACCACGTTTGGCCCCACTTTTTGAATTAAACATTTTAATTATGTATATATATCAAGTCAAGTAAAGAATTATGAAGTAAAACATATGATTAATAATATAAAATTTTATACTAGTTGATTTAGCATATTAACAACAGATATACGCATTATTTTTATGGCATTTAATCACAACTTAACTTTTATATTTTTAAACAAATATGTAATCTCATAACTCTTATATATCGTTTCATTTGAAAATTTGTACAATAAATTCCATAAATAAATTGTGCGCCCATGTAATTTATAACATTCTTCCATTCCACTTACGATCACTTTCAAAAACCTCAATTAGCTTTTAACTACCATATGAATAACGATCTATTTTGATTGAAATTAATTTCTTAATTTATTTTCTAATGACGATCTATACTGATTGAATTTAATCTCTTACTTTTTTTAAAAAATCTTTTATACATTAAGTTTCTAAAGGAAATTTAATAAGATTTTATCATTTCAACATAATAAAATATGAAATTAATAAATTTTAAAATGAGTGAGAGTAATAGAAGATTTTAAGAATCAATATTCCATCCATTATTATGATCAAAAAAATTATTACACTAATTTACTACTCAAATTCAATACCTTTGAAAAAATATTGCCCAACTATGATAATTGCTTATTTTAATATAAAGTGGAAAAAATAATCATAGCCATTACCTATGGGTAGATTTAATGAACATTTTGCCAAAGGGCATTGAGTTAGCTTCTCACTTTATTTTTTTAGGCCAATTATAGAAGAAAAGAAAATGATTTATCATGGGCCTATCAATTCCACATAAAAATCAATTGGATTCTTCCTTTTGAAAAAAAAGATTGCACTTTTTTTTAGTGTAAAAGAATAAAGATAAGATTGGTCCATATAATTATAAATAAAAATAATCAAATTAATAAAAGACTATTTTAATTTAAACAAAAATATCGAATTTGAGTTTATGAATATATAATTGTGTAAAAATTGAGTAGGAAGAGTTTTAGTATTATTATTATAGTTCTATACAGTTTAACTATAAAAAAATAATTTATACAAAAAAAATAAAAATAAATGTATCTTCTCTATATATATTCAGATTCTTGATCCTTCCATTTCTTATATTATAATACTCAAAAAAAAGTTTAAAAAAGGAAAATAATTAAAAGAAAAGAAGAAGAGAAAAGGGGCAGACTGAAACACGCGCCTAAAGAGAGAAGAGGGAACATTGTCGAAATTTTTACTAAAATAAGGGAATAAATCCTAAATTTTACTAAAATATGGGATTTGCTCTCATAATTACTAAAATATGAGAGTTAAACTTTCAGTTTGATGACCCAATTTTTTTTTAACCCATTGCTATTTCAAATTGAAAGTCATAATTTTTATTTGACTCAAGTCAAAATTATAAGTTTTGATTTGACTCAAGCTGAAACTATAAGTTTTGGTTTGACTCAAATCAAAACTACAAGTTTCGATTTGACTCAAATCGAGACTATAAGTTTTGGTTTCACTCAATTCAAAATTTATAGTTTATTTTGATGTTTTATTTTTTTAAAATATGCTGCAGATTTCTTGTAATGATCAAGATTTTAAACAAAAAATAAATTATTTAAAATTTTATAAAAAAACTTAAAAGTTAGAAAATTAATTTAAAATTTTTGATAATTCATCTCAAAAATCTCTCAAAAAAAATTCATCTCAAAACCCTCAAAAAAGCATTTATATGTTCATAAAAATTTAATATTTTTCCTAAACCCTAAATATTTTTTTTTTGTAATCAATCCACTTAGTCACAAATAAATTACATTGTATACAATATATATATAGCATATATACAAATATACATACAATAAAATTTTTAATGTACATAAATATGTATTTTTAATCAAATATGCAAATTAAAAAATATGCAAATTAAATATACAAAATTCATATTTTTACTCGAATATTGAAATTAAAAATATGTAAATCAAACACACAATACCAAATTTGACACAAATATTTTTAAATATTCTATAATTATTTAACACAAATATTTTTAAAAGTTAAAAAATTAATTTAAAAATTTTTAAAACTCATCTCAAAACTCTCTAAAAAAATAATTTATCTAAAAACCCTTAAAAATTAAGTTAGTAATTTATGAAAAATTAAATAATTCAAATAAATATAATTTTAATGTTATTATCCTCACAAAAGCATTTATATGTTCATGAAAAATTAATATTTTTCTATTTTTTTAAACTAAACAAATTAATTTAACTACACTAAAAAATATAAAAAATAATATTTTTACTATAAAAAATTAAAAAATTCACATATTTAATTTCTACAATTTAAAATTACAATAATAAATTTTATAAAATTTACACTCATTATTTTAATTTCATTAATTTTATGATAATTCTTAATTATCTATCTAAAAATATTAATTTAACAAAAAATAAAATATTTCATGCAAGTACAATATATACTACAATAAATAAATTGATAAAAATATTTAAGTTCATAATCCTATTTTTCTAAACTAAAGAAATTACTTTAACTACACTAAAAAATATGAAAATAATATTTTTACTATAAAAAATTAAAAAATTAACATATCTAATTTCTAAAATTTAAAATTACACCAACAAATTTTTTAAACTTTACACTCATTTTTTTAATTTATTTAATTTTGTGATACTTCTTAATTCTCCACTTAAAAATATTAATTTAAGAAAAAATAAAATATTTCATACAAGTAAAATATATACTATAATAAATAAATTGATAAAAATATTTAAGATATGATAAATTTCTTTTTTTGCTTCCAATAAGAAAATTTTCTGCATAAAAAAAATAATATATGATCATTTACATAAATATAGCAATTTTAAAAAAATAAAAATAAATAATTTTTTTATCTTATATGATAATATGTATGTAGAGTTATAAGAGTTTTATATAGAATTTGGTATGAAAATTTAAGAAATTTAATAGAGGGTTGAGAGAGCGAAAAGAAAAGAAAATTTATAAAGTTTTAAGAGGATTGAGATGGTAAGTGAAGAAATAAATGTATAGTTAGAGTGAAATGAGAATTATTTTTAAAGTGATAAAAAAATTTTAAAAAATTTTATTTTTTTATTTTTTTCGAACGGAAGGATTTAAAAAAAACAAACAGACGTCAATCCATTTTGAATTCAATATGCATGGATTGACGTCTCTGAGAGACATTAATCTATGCTGCTGCAGATTTTCAATGTGAAAATCTACAGCATATTAAAAAAAAAAAGAAGTAAAGTAGCATATTTAAAAATAATAATAAAACATCAAATTAAAATTATAAATTTCAGTTTGAGTCAAATCAAAATGTGACAATAGGTTAAAAAAAAATTTTAAATATTAAACTGAAAAGTAAAACTTTCGATTTAATGACTGATCCGTATTTTAATAATTATGAAAATAAATTTTTTATTTTAGTAAAATTTAAAATTTACTTCTTTATTTTAATAAAAATCCCTGACATTGCCATCGTTTTTCTCCTATCTTTGTTTAACCTATGTAACCCTTTTTTAGGCCCTATCTTTTCTTCTTCTTCTTCTTCTTCTTAGTATTATTATTATTATTATTATCATTTTTTTACAATTACAAAATTGTGGAACTATGGAATTATTGTATGAAACTGACTATTCTGTATAATTTCATTATTTTTTTCATTCCTTCTTCTGCTGTTGTACTATGCATCCACTACTCACACGTGTGCTTTTTTATTTTGTTTTTTATTTTATTGGTGATATCTTTATGGGATTCACCACACTCTTTTTTTTTATCTAGTAAAATGCTGCAATGCATTTAGAAAAATGATCTCTTTTAGAAATTCGATTTCAAAATATTTTTTTAAAAAAAACTGTTTACAGTTGATAAGAAATCCAACCAATATTATTTATTTAGTTAGTCTATTTTCATTAGAATTACACATTTAAATTGAAATAATTTAGTTATTCAATATATTGTATGCAGTGAGTTTTCACTAAAAAAAATATATAAAATTTATTTTCCAAAATTTGCTTATAGTAGATATATATAGAGAGTATCCCTATACAGTTCAAAAACAAATCTTAATATTTAATAATTTAATATATAATATAAAGAAATGTGAAAAAGTGTTGTGATTCTAATATGAAACATTTTTCTAGCAATCAAAATCTGGAAAATAATTTATTAGTAGTTCAATTTTCATTTGTTTTGGTGTAAATATAAAGTTTTTCAAAATCTTTTTAATTATTATATATTTGTAACATTTTAATAATAATTAAGGGAATAAATTTTACTTTTCAATTTTTAAAATACTTTCTGAAAAATTTTACTCTGAAACTAAATAAAAGCTATTCTCTTTTCATTTTTTTAATAGTTATTATTATTCTGCCTTTTTATATCAGCGCAATTGAAAAGGAAGTGAAATCTTAAAAACAAAACTTGTCTCAATTACAATTAGACTGCAAAAACCATTATTGCAATAAAACAATCTACACATACATATATGTATTACTTTAAACTTTAATAATTTAATATTTAACGCTTAAGTTTAATATATAATTACCATGATAATATGACAGGAAGCACAAACATAAACATTATTATTTTATAAATTTGTATAAAAATTATGTTAATTTTTCTATAATTTAAATATAAATGTAAAATTCATTTAATCAATATTTTTTTTAAAATAAAAAATTTTTATTACAATTCAAACCAAATCTCTCTTTTTATTTTGAAAATTTTGAAACTATTAACGCAAACTGTGTATGCGTATCAAAGCTACTTTCTGATACCCATTTCTTTTTTCACGTTTATGTAAAGTTGTTTTCACCTTAATAACTATTTTTTTCTATTTGCAAATAAAATAAAATAAAATATATAATTTTTTATATTTTTACAGGCAATTAACATTTGAATTAATAAGGTAGCATTGATATCATAGTACTTTATACATTTATATAATTGAAATTTGAAAAAGGCTGCATTTTCGTTTGTCTCTATACTTTATAGTAAATGTACCTTAAAATCAATCCGTCAGGAAAGTCTTAATAACGTACAGTATAACCTAACCATTCACGAGCTTCTCTGTTTTCAATTAATAAATTATGTCACCCACAAACCACTTTTTTTCGCTTTTAATCTACTACTTTTTACGTAATTACCTATAATTAAAAATAAAAAAAATTATTTTTATTTTTATTTTTAATTATATAAATATTATCTTAGTATTATTATTTATTATTTCATGAAAAAATAATAATTATACTTTTTTAAAAGGAATTTTTTATTAATTATATATATACGGGGAGAGAATATTTAGAAATTTTAAATTTAATATTTATATAGGAGTAATATATATTTTTAGTCATTAAATTATATTTTGATGATTTTTTTAAAAAAATTAACAGAATAAAAAACTCTTTTTTTATTTTTAATTGAAAAAACACTATATATTAATCATTATTATTTCCTTTTTTATACTTTCAATTTAAAACTTTTATAAAAAACAAAACAAATACTATTAAAAATTTGAATTATTAATTTCTTTAAAATATTAATTTTTAATTTTAAATTTATTTCATAAAATGTTAGAGGGTTGCGTGTTAGATTCAGTTATATATTTAGATATAATTATTATTTGATACAGTAGTATAACATTTCTTAAAAATTAAAATTTAATCAATTTAATTCCTTTTTAACCTATTCATAATGTGAAGTTCATTACTAAAATATATAGCAAACTATTATTAATATAATTGAACTTTATTCTAAAAAATGCTTTAATTCATGCTATTTGAAAAATAATATTTTCAGTTACTGACATTTGTTAATGAACAACAATTTAATTATTGTATATATAACTACAAAGCTTTTACTAAATTTTAGTTCTTTTTTTTAATTTTATTTTTATACAACACCTTTCACACATAAAAAAAAATCTTTTAATATTTTATCTTATATAACACTTTTATATTCAAAATTTTTAAATATAATGTGTTATTTTAAAAAATATTTTAAATTTAAATACTTCAATTTTTTTAATTTTATATATTTTAAATTAAATTAAATAAATTCTTTTATTTACTATATAATATTTTTTCAATGCATAATAAATTCTTATTAATATGTCAAAAGTAAATATGCAAAGTACAAATAATATTATAAAATTTTAAAGTACACAAGATCTATATAATCAGTAGAATTACTGAAATTAAATTTTTTTGAATTTATTCGACGTAAACAGAGAATAATGTTAATATGCTACGAACAATCTAGCTTTTAGCAGGATATTCATTTCATTTATCATTTGTTATCGTCTGTATGAAAATGATATATTTATTAGAAAATGTTAAATATTCGTTAGAGAATGATAAATCTCCGTTAAAAAAATACATAATCTTCAAATAAAAAAAGATAAAATTTTAAAATAAAAATTTATATAGCATTTAATATTATTCTAAAAAGTAAAAAAAATATAAAATTAAGACATAAATGTTAAATTTTATATCTATATTGATTTAAAAATTATTTAAAAATAAATTATATAAAAATATAAAAAATTAAAAAAATATAATAATTAAATAATATATGAAAAAAATGAACGATTGATAATCTATTGATGAATTGGCAGTAACTTTACTCTTAGATTAAAAAAAAACACATTAAAATTAAGAAAAAAAGTTTACTTGATAATACTTTAATACCTTAAAATTTTATATTTATATTTAAAAAAATATTAATTTTCAAAACATTAAAATCTACTACTTGGTAAAAAAAATAAAGTCTAAAATACTCAAATTGCCGATAAGAACAAATTTAAAATGTATACTAATAATTTACTCTCAAATGAATTGGGTGAGATTTATTATTATTATTTTTAGCAGAAAGTTGGTGAGATTTGAAGTTCCCCGGACTTACAATAATTCAATAATCGAGATTGTTTGCATCAGTTGATCGACGGCTCACAAAAATCAATGTATATATTAATATTATCAAGAATATTAAATTTAAAAAAAAAAAGAAAATACACGTGCAGGCGCCCCTTTTTTCAACAAATACTCTGAGCTTTTTACAGAAATCACAATTGGAATTTCCAATTTAACTCCTTACTCTGTGCACAAATTGACTTGAGAGAGTTTTACAAGAAAAAGCAAAAGAGGAAGTGGGACCATCTAATATTACTGTGGAGCCTACCACATCTTATCCCTCAAAAAAGAGTATTGTCAGTGTACTCTACTTTTTATTATTATTATTATTTTAATATATTATAATCTATTTTAGTATTTTTTTTTAAATATATATATAATTATTACCTTTTTCTAAATTTGTATTTTGGAAAATGAAAGAAAGTGAAAAAAAGTAGGGGTGTAACTTGGTTTGGAATATTATCGATTTAAACCGAAATTCAAACCGAAATTGTTATTTGGATTGGAATTTTGGAATGTGAAATATGGAATGGAATGCATTTTCTAAAATTTTGGAATATGGAATATGGAATGGAATGTTATAATGAAATTCCAAATTCCATTCCATATACCGAAATTTTATTATAAGATTTTTAATAATATAATTAATAATACATATTTAAATAAAATCATTAAATATTAATATTAAAATATGTAATTCAATTTTATACAATATTTTATTAACCCTACCCTATTAGGTTTAATATATATTCGTTTAATATATATTCATTGCCTGCTTTGGCAGTTTTGCTTTGTGAATACCGATAACAAACAAAAAACACAGGAAAGCTGCTAGTCCGCTACAAATCCTAAAGGTTAGAATACTGACTCTTTCTTCTTGGCTTTTCATCCTACCTATTGGCATAATCTATGATAATTATTATTTTATTTGTTTTACAACTAATGGTGGCTTAGGGATTATATTTATATAGGTTAGGGTTCTTGACACAATCATCAACTTTTATTGCTAGCGTCAGTTTATATATGTATAGTATATTATTTAGAATCATTAGATCCATATATATATAGGATTATATTATGTTTTTTCTCCAAAGTTGTAACAACCATTATGATATTGTAATAAAAATTGTTTTTACGTTACTAGTAATAGTTTTTTTTTCTTTTATGTTATTAAATGTTTTATGAGTATTACTGAATATATATATGTATATATATTTTTCAATATCAGATGATTGAAAATAGCGAACCAATTCTCATAGACGGAGAAGGTGCGAACCCTCAACCTACTAATGAAGCAAATGCTCCTTCTAAAGAGATTACTACAAAAAGAAAAAAGATGACCCCTCGATCTGTAGCTTGGAACCACTTTGTTCGAAAAAATGATCCTAAAAAAGGTATGGTAGCTCAATGCAAACATTGTAATTTACAATATGGATATAACACCTCCTTATTAGGCACAAGCGGTTTGTTGGTACATTTAGACAAATGTCCTAAATATCCATATACTAGGCCTAAGGATCGTAAGCAAACCCAACTTAACTTTCCTTGTGTCACAAAAGAAAATGATGGTGTGAGTAATCTAAAGTTTCAAGCATGCTTGGACCCAATTGCTTTGAGAAAGGCTATATCATACATGGTAATTGTGGATGAACTTCCTTTTAAATGTGTTGAGGGACAAGGTTTTAAATATCTTTTTAGTGTTGTGGATCCTTCTTTTCGTGTTCCTTCACGAATAACAGTTGCTAATGATTGCTACCAAGTTTATTATGATTCAAGGATAGAACTTAAAAAAGTCTTACCCCAAAGGAGGATATGTCTCACAATTGATACATGGACTTCTATACAACAAATCAATTATATGTGTCTCACAGCACATTATATTGATGACAATTGGAAATTACAAAAGCGAATTATAAATTTTTGTCTAATTACTAGTCATAAGGGTGAGCAAATTGGAAAAACAATTGAGAGATGCTTATTAGATTGGGGCATTGAAAAATTTTTACTATCACAGTTGATAATGCAAGTTCGAATGATACATCAATCAATTATATGAGAACTATACTTAATACTTGGGGTGGTAGTGTCTTGAAAGGTGATTTTCTTCACATGAGATGTGTGGCTCATATAATTAATTTAGTGGTTGGGGATGGATTGAATGAGGCAAAAGAATCAATTCTCCGTGTTCGACAAGCTGTAAAATATATGAAACAATCTGCATCTAGATTGGAAAAGTTAAAAAAATGTGCATTAGAGGAGAAAATTCAAAGTAAAAAATTATTGTGTCTTGATGTTTCTACTAGATGGAATTCTACCTATATGATGTTGGATGCTGCTTACAAGTTTAAAAAGGCATTTGATAGGTATGACTTAGAGGATACTCGTTATGAAGTGAGTTAAAAGATAGAGATAAGGGTGGAAAGCCTTCTGATGATGATTGAGAAAATTTTTATGAGTTGACTTTGCGTGTTTCTGGCTCTTTATATGTCACATCTAATAATTTTTTTCATGAGATGGTTGCTGTAGATGCTCTTTTGAATGAGTTGAATAATAGCTCTGATTTGAACATGAGTTTTATGGCTGAAAAAATGAAAGATAAGTACTACAAGTATTGGGGAAAGCCTGAAAAAATGAACATGATGATTTTCATTTCAGTTGTACTTGATCCTCGCTTCAAAATGAGCTTATTAGAATGGGGTCTTAATCAATTGTTTGATTGTTATACCTCATCTAGTATTCTTAAAAAAGTGAGAGAGACAATTAATTGCATGTTTGAAGAGTATAAGGGTGCTGGTGGTTCACCTACAAATGAGGTTGGGGCACAAGTTACTGAAATAAATCTGCATTCTAATGATATGGTGGATAGTTTTCAACCTTCTCAAAAAATAAGACAAATAATGAAAGAAAAATACAATAAGCATAAATGCGAGAAAAATACAGGGTATATCGAATCTGAGTTAGATAGATATCTTGAAGAAGATTGCATTGAGGATGTAAATGAATTTGATATTTTACTTTGGTGGAAGCACAATGGTTCTAGATTTCCAATAATTGCAGAGATAGCACGTGATGTGTTAGCCATTCCTGTTTCTACTGTTGCTTCTGAAGCTGCTTTTAGTGCTGGAGGTCGTATACTTGATAATTTTAGAAGTTCTTTGAGTCCTAAAGTCGTGGAGGCTCTTATATGTGCACAAGATTGGCTTCGTGTTTCTCCATTTCCAATCAATTATGAAGAATCACAAGAAGATATTCAACAACTTGAGGAAGGTACATATAATAATTTTCATAATTTTAATTTAAATATTTTATTTAATACAAATTTTAACAACCTTTTATTTATTCTTTTTTTCAATATTCAGATTTGTCAAGACTACCATGATGCGGTGAAAATTTTTTTTGGAAAGATATAGAGGTTCAAAGGATTACTTGAGATGAAAAGCTTTTCCTAATTATTAAGTGCATTTGTTTTTAAAAAGAATATTATTAAGTACTTATTTAGTAATTTAACTTGAATGATATAATTTTATGAATTTATTTAGCTACTTTGAAATTTAAACTTATATAATGTTTCCATTTTCAGATTTATTTTAAATCTATTCTAATTTTAGTTTTGATGGAAAAATTTTGGAATTACCGAATACCATACCGAATTTTAATGGAATGGTATGGAACGAAATTTTTAAGTCCGAATAATATTTGGATTGGTATGGAATAAAATTCTAAATACCGAAATATTTTGGAATGGAATTGAAATAGAGGCGATTCCATTCCATACCGACCGAATTACACCCCTAAAAAAAAGGGTGTGAAATGTATATGTAACCGGCAACTAAAAAGTGGCTGTTTGATAGGCTCATGGTATGTTTCCACTTTCAATAATTTATCTCCAATTCCATATTAAAAAAGTGCAATCGTAATTATTTTATTTTTGTATTTAAATCTTGTTTATATAATTTAATTAATTTCTAACACTTTATTAACTTATCATAATTAATATTTTAATGTTTACTTTCTTCAAAAAAAATTTTAATTTTTATTATTTAAAATTTATATTTTTAGTTTCTACATTAATTTTAATAAAAAAAAAATTTAAGATTATGAGATATTAGGATATTTATATTATAGCAATTTAAAAATTAAAAATCATTATATTTTACAATTTTCTGTAAATTAAAATATTGATCACTAATAACGCGATTTATAATGGTCTTATCTTATGTAAATTTTTATAATTGGAATTTGATTCGATCTTTTTTTTTTAAATTTCTATTCTTAATTTTAATGTTTATACTGTTGATTATAACAATAAGAATTAAGAACTTTAGTTTGAATATGCCTTGGTGAGTCTATTAACTAGGTTTACATTTTTTTTTTTGCCTGCTTTACTTAATTTTTCTAATTTTTGTTTAATAAAATTTTTTAAAAAATAACTAATAATTAATGTTCATTGGAAAATTCAGAAATTTTTTTGAATAAAAATTTTACTAAATTATTATTAAATATAAGAAAATTTTTAAGGTCATTTTTAAAATAGTTGAGACTAAAATATATTTATAGACAAAAATTTCATGGATAATATAGTAATTTACCTTATTTATATTTATCTTCATGCGCAGGCACTTGTACACAAAGATCTTCCTTTCCTTGTCCAATAAATCACATAAACTAGCAACTCCTAGGACAAAAGATTTTCCAAACTTCTCTTTCTCTCTCTCAACTCTGGTTGGTTCACTCTAGTCTTTTTATTCAAAAGGAAGCTAAGATTGAGTGCACTAGCAATGGAGAAAACAGAAGAGAATGCTTTAAGACAACCAGAAGTTATGACCACCCACCAACACACTACTCCAAAGAGAAGAAAAGGTGGCCTCATCACCTTGCCATTCATTATAGGTAAGTATGAATATATTATATACACATAAACTTGAAAAGAAAATGTAGTTTCTTGGTTCTTTAAACTATATTTCTGCAGCTTGGAAAAAACAAGGAATCTTGAAAAAGAAAATATAGTTTCTTGGTTTCTTGAAGTTCATATACTTTTGAATCTTGGGTTCTTGCTATGTTAATTAATTTCGTTTTCTTTATGTGCTAAAAGTGTTTGGATCTTGATTTGATGATGATATTAATGCTAATTGTTATGTAATTAAACAGCAAATGAGGCTTTTGAGAAGGTGGCAAGCTATGGGCTTTTACCGAACATGATATTTTATTTGATGAAAGATTATCACATGAGTGTAGCTAAGGGAACCAACATACTCTTCCTATGGAATGCTGCTACCAATTTTATGCCACTCTTGGGTGCTTTTATCTCTGATTCTTACTTGGGTCGCTTCCTCACCATTGGTCTTGGTTCCATCTCCAGTCTCTTGGTAACTAACTCATTTCCTTTCTTTTGTGGGCTCAATTTTGTTAAAAAGATGCTAATCATTACCTTTACTTCATCCTATAACAGCTTAAAAGATTAATGGGTAGCAATCAGATTTTGGTTTTGTGGTCCAGGACTGGAATAATCGAGATTGTGTCATAGTGGAGCTCAACTTATATTTAAAAAGGAATTAGTAGTTTTTTTTTTAAGAGCATGAACTTAATATATTGATTTGTTGAGTTTAATTAAGTACATGATTATGATAATTATCTGTTATTTGATTAGTATGAAGTGGGTATCTGTTGTGTACTGTAGACTGTGTCTAGTCTTTACTGGTTGGCAATCAATAACTTGAAAGACCTTTGATTTTGAACAGTGATAGGACTGACTGGACATGTGAAAACAGGACCACTTACTATCAAGTTTGGTCGTTGGTTGAAGCGATTCAATCTCACTGTTTGAATTTTATATATATATATTTTTCTCTAAATCTTTATGATTGAGTTTGTGATTTTCCAATTTTAATCCAAGCCTAATTTATTAAAAAAGTTATAGGACAAAAATAATAATATCAAATTTTTCTCTTTAATTAATTTTTCACTTCTATAGATGGATCTGTATTCACAAAATCCCAAGTCTAGTATTTGCTTTCTCGATAAGAAAAGGAGTACTGTTTGTCAACTAAATTCCAGAAATGTCTGTGAAACAAATTGAGTTGTTTTGTGGTGAGACTAAGAACAATCACATGAAAACTTTGATGCAGGGGATTATTCTGCTGTGGCTAACAACAATGGTTCCACGATTAAAGCCTCCGGCTTGCAATATAATGGCACCAGCGACCTGTAAATCTCCAACAGCTGGCCAAATGACCATGTTCATATCTTCTATGGCTTTAATGTCCATTGGAGCTGGTGGCATTAGGCCATGTTCCTTAGCATATGGGGCTGATCAATTAGATAATAGAGCTAATCCCAAAAACGAAAGGGTCTTGGAGAGTTACTTTGGCTGGTACTATGCCTCCACAGCCATTTCTGTTCTGATTGCTTTGACCGCAATTGTTTATATTCAAGATCACCGTGGTTGGAGAGTTGGTTTTGGTGTTCCTGCAATTCTGGTGTTTTTGGCCCTTTTCTTGTTCTTTGTTGCTTCGCCACTTTACCTTAAGCCAAAAGCAAGAAAGAGTTTGCTCACTGGTTTTGTACAAGTTATCGTTGCTGCTTACAAGAATAAAAATGTTCCTTTTCCTTCTGGGGATTCAAATGGTAAATATCATCAAAACAAGAATTCGGATTATATTGTGCCAACTGAGAATCTAAGGTATGAATATGATTTATTTATGTATATATCATCATACTATAAATTAAATATAAATAATCGACATTTATGATTGTAATTAGGTTCTTGAACAAAGCTTGCATAATTAGAAATCAAGCGCAAGATTTAGTCCCAGATGGATCAGCAGCAAATCCATGGAGTCTTTGCACAGTAGAGCAAGTAGAAGAGCTTAAAGCCCTCGTAAGAGTAATTCCTATATGGTCTACAGGAATCATGTTGTCAATAAATGTTAGCCAAAACACATTTCAAGTTCTGCAAGCTAATTCTATGGACCGACACTTTACCTCTAATTTCGAAATCCCAGCAGGCTCTTTTGCTACATTTGTAGTCATTTCTTTGGCAACATGGGTCGTTCTGTATGATCGCGCAATCCTTCCATTGGCATCAAAAATCAAGGGTAAACCAGTAAGGCTTGGCGTTAAACTAAGGATGGGTATTGGTCTCTTCATATCTTGTATAGCAATGGTTGTTTCAGGCATTGTTGAGAACATTCGACGAAGAACAGCAATCCGAGAAGGGTACTTAAACAATCCTCAAGCTGTATTGAGCATGTCTGCATTCTGGCTTGTGCCACAGTTTTGCTTGAATGGATTAGCAGAAGCGTTTAACGCAATCGGCCAAACGGAATTTTACTACTCAGAGTTTCCTAAGAGCATGTCTAGCATAGCTGGAGCACTGTCCTTATTAGGAACAGCAGTAGCAAACTTGTTGGCAAGTGTTATTGTGAGTGCAGTTGAGAAACTTACTGCTAAAGGAGGCAAAGAAAGATGGATTCCCAGTAGTAACATTAACAAAGGTCATATTGACAACTACTATTGGCTTCTTGCCATAATGAGTTCTGTTAATTTGCTATATTTTCTGGTCTGCAGTTGGGCTTATGGACCTTGCACAGAACAAGCAACAAAGGTTAGAGATGAAGGGAATGGGTTTAACAAGGAAGACGATCAAGAATTATCTAATTTAGGAACAATCATCGTTAAAGATGAAGCTACTACTACTAATAATAATGATAATAAAGGCTTGGAAGGAGAATCTAGAGTTTAATTAATTAGAAGATTGATGCTGGCTTGATTAATTAATTGCATGTAGCTATTGTGTGATTGTTGTGTGATAGTGAAAATTAAGTAATTATATATACAAGTATACATCATTTTTGTAATTTATATATCAAGTTCTCCTGCGAATCCATTTTGTAAATGGGTGTTCTCTAATGAGTCATTAAGTCTTTTATTATATAATTATATATATATGTTTCATATATATATATATATTTTCTTATACAACAACATACACATTTTGTAACATAGTTTTTAATGAAATTCAGTGTCTTGACTTGAGAATTATACCGTTTAATTTTTTTTTTTTCATTTGAATTATTTACTTTTTTTTTTTTTCAATTTTGTGATCAAGTAGTGCTGCAATTTTCATGTTATATTATTATTTTTTTCTTTTTTAAAAAGCTCGGACCTCAGAAATTATTTTTGGAAGATCAAACCCCTGATTTTTTCGTGGAGAGTAACATTTTTTGGAGGATCAAATTCCTGATTTTTTCGTGGAGAGTAACATCAGGTGGCCATTGGACTAACCCCTGTGATTTTTCATGTTATATTATTATTAAGTTTAAATTTCACATATTATCTTAAATTTTCTATCATGTAAAAAAAAATTAAGTCGGTTAGTAAGATAAGATGATGAAAGGATGGAACCAAATTTTTTTTGAAATTATCAATCAAATATTATCCATATTTGTATTTATAGAACCTCTTATTTTAATAGTGTTAATTATAATTATTTTTAAAACTGAAAAATCTTAAATTTAAATACAAAATATATAAATTAATTTAAAGAATTAATAATAAAAAACGAAGAAATAACAAAACATTATTACAGGGCCACATTGTAAAAGATAAATGCCAGTAGATTTGGTAATTGTCAAATTTGATTTGTTGACTATAGAGTACATATAATAAGATACATTAATTAAATATCTAACATTCACTTGACATATAAATGTTTTTTTTTCATAAATTTAATTTAAAGTGCATCAATTTATTTTATTTCAAACATCACAATCATAATAAAAAAGCACTTGGAAAATGAGATCTCAGCCAACATCAAAAGAGATCCCATTATGATAATATTGCAAGTTTTAAGATAAAATAAGAGTGGAGAGCATATTTGTTGAGAGTTATTATCATCTTCATGTCTTTGTCTCTGTCTTTGTCGTCAGCTTCTTCATTATTATCATTTTCATGGTTTTATGCAGAAAATTATGAAAGTTGCCTCCCTCCTTTTTTTAATTATTACTTTTTTAATTTATACAATCATTAATTATTATGTAATAAATTAATTATATAATTCAATCATTAATTTTAATTTATACAATCATTAATTTTCTTGTTGCTGTTTAAATCTATAATTCATTCTGTACTCAGTGTACCACATTTATAAATAGAAATTTTTATTTTAAATATTAGGTAAAATTTAAATTATTGTATATATGTTTTATAAGATTAATTATATATATACAAATAATTTTTAGAGATTAAAATTCTTCTATGTTTAGAGTGATATTTTACTGACGTATGAATTGATTGCAATTAAAATTTATTTTTAAATTCTTTGAAATTTTAATTTTTAATTATATTAATAATTTTGATTTTAAACCTTAACATGCATGCATATCTATTTTCATTTGTTGCTTAATACGTGCTTTGGCCCAACAGATCAAATAATTTTGTGCTTTGATAATGACAATTAAACACTCTTTGAGCACTTTTTTAAGACCTTTAGCATATATATATTTATGGGTTTGACTCACTTGCTGCCCTCTCAACTAACTATAAATAAATAAAAAAAATTAATTAAATATCAGAACTCTTTCAAGAAAAAAAAGTAAATCCTGTAAATTAATTTGAAAAATTGAACTAAACTCCTTCAAATTGAAATTAGTATAATAAATAAATTAATCCTTTAAAAATTTATGAAATGAAAAATTAAGATAAAAAATATTTTCTTAAACACAAAAATTAATTACATAGCTTAAATATAACAATTTCTTAATATACAAAAAGAATGCTTTAAAAATGGCAAAAATTATTAGAATTTACTATAATAAAAATTGAAACTAATAATAATATTCAATTTAATATCTTCTGAAACATTAAATTTTAAGAATAACAAAAGAGATAAAATATATTATTTGACAGGTCAATTAAAATAAATATTCGAGTGCAATAATTGTTCCGTGTGGGTAAATGATTTTAATAATTAGAAAAGAATATAGGGAATTAAATTCATGAAGTGTTGAATGAATCCATAAATATTGGTGGTGGATCCACACAGAAACTTTGGAGATTAATAATTGTTCGGGCAGAGGAATATGTCCAAAGCAGAATTGTCTGAGCAGTAGGGCCTTTTTATATAATACAATGATGTTATTTATGTATTATTGTAATCTATATATATTATTTAGTTTTATGATTTTATAATTTAATATTTATAAACATATATTATTTTTTTAAATTTTAATTCTAACCTATTATTCTCTTTTAAATTTTAATTTTAATTTTAAATATTTTCTCTCCACATATTATTAATTTAAAAAAAAGTGACAATTTTAATGTGTAGTGGGCCTTCTTCCCTATTTTCATGCAGATTATCTTTCAATTATTTCTTTCTTTATGAGTTGACAATGATTAATTTATTTTTTCTTTTTCTTTTTGTATTTTCACTTCCTAATTTTCTATTTTCTATCTAAGAAGATATGTCAAATACATATACTTTCTCTACCAGTTATCAAAATATATGCTGTTTTTTTTTTCTTTTTGAGGTAAATAAAGTTACCTGTATTATTATGAAAAAAAAAAGAGAAAAGAGGTCAGCCTACAATTCCATTTGGTTCAAAAGTTTTAAGCTTTTAGAGTGGTCAAGGTTGGATAATAACAATTAATAATTGTTGTTATTTTTTAAATTAATTTTTAAAAATAAATTAAATAAAAAATAAAAATTCATACTTATATTTAATTTTTTTTTGTTTCAAAATATCTGTCATTTTAAAAATATTTAGTATTCTATTTTTTATTTGTCTGCTAAATATTAACATTTATTATTTTTAGACAATTGAATTACTTTTTTTTTATAGGGAGGAAGAAAATGTGGTTTTCCTGTGACAACTTGAAGCATGTGCCATAGGACAGGGAAAGTTAAAAAGAAGAAAGAAAGAAGAGGTGCAAGTCAACAGGCATTACTTAGATTTTGTTGGCAATGTGCTATCAAACACATACACAAAATGTCGTATCAAAATCTACATTAATAGTATTGCATTTGGTTGCTCAATTTACTTCAATTATCAATTGCTTTTTATGACCTTTTAGTTTCAAAGTAGTTCAATTTTGCAGTAAGTTTGTTCAAATTGGTGAAGGTTTAAAATATTGTCAAGCACACATTGAATTGATTTGGTAAAAAAATTTATATGGAAAAAAATTCGGTTGGAAGTATACATTTGGCTAGTATAAAAATAAATAAATAAAAAACTTTAAGGCATAGTCTCGTGATAAGCCTATTTTCTTTACGCAACAGATTTATTGTCGATTTTCTCTCCTCCAATTTGAAAATAAAAAGCAGATAATTTTTGTAATTTTAATGATTTAACCATTCATTTTTTTAAGTATGGTTATGTCCTTAAATTATTTTATTAACGTGGGATTAAAGATATAATTAATTCAGTAGATTATGTGCTAAACTGATGATAATAAATATTAATTACAGTCACTTTTAAAAGTAATTATTCAACAATCTCCCTCCTATTGATTAGAAATTATTTATTATAATATCTCTTTTAATAAATAAACATATAATAAATATTTTTTAATTAATATGAGAGAGATTGTTGAACAATAATTTTTAAAAGTAACTATAATTAATATTTCTCAATGATAATAAGCTATTAAAAACTTATCTTTCTATCTTTTTAGATATTTATATTTAGATAAATAAATATCTATTAATAAATAATAAATTAATTAGAATATATAGCATAATATTATATCAGCGACAATCATTTTGTATTATATATAGATATAGATTATATTAAAATTAAAATTAAACTAAATTAAATTTTGTTTAATTCTAGTTTCTCAGTTTTTTATCACCCATATATAAAAACCTAATGAAATATTCACAAATTTTAAGCTAATTTATTACAATTAAACATAATAACAACAAAATCTATAAAATTAAAATATTAACAATTTGGACTACATAACTGTAAAATTATAAGAATTTGTGGATTTCAATCACATCACCCCATCAAAAACTCTCTTAGTAATTTTAGCTGATGTTAGTGGATAAGTGTGATAATTTTGATTATCAACACATCATGCATTTAAAATATATTGTTTATATGTTATTTCAACTGTAGCTTATAAATTGATAAATCCATTTTACAATATAATTTGTCAAAAATATTCAAATTATGAATCTTTATTTTTTAACTCTCTCTTTAAACTTGAACATCACTTGGTACGGAATCTAGGCTAGATGTTTAGATAATTTCTAATACAGTATTTTTTTGGTTTTCTTAATATAGTTCTCTTTTATAAAAAAAAATCCCTTTAAACTATATGCATTGTCTTTTTTATGTTAATTCCTCGATTTTACTTGAAATTGATGGAGGAATAAATTTAATTTATATAAAAAAATAACCTATGATTTTACTAATATCACTATACCAGCCATTTTTTCCAAAATGAAATAATTGAAAAAATCTTATTATACATATTAAATAATATATAGTCAAATATTTAATGATTCAATTTTAAAATATTTTATATACAACATTATTAAGCTCAAAGTAATACATTAAATCATAAACCAGTGATATAATAAAAAGAAATATATTTTTTAAAATGTGTATTCTTTAGCATGTCCCTTCCTAATTTTGATTCATTTGTTTTCACACATGTAAATCACTAATATTGTTTTTTAAATTCTTTTTCTAATGTATTAAGAAAGTGAATATGAAAAATAAAATAATCAAATCTCAACCCTCATTGTCCTAAATTATTTTTAATATTTTCTTTTTGATCAATTCACCTGCTTTTTTTAAAATGAACTAAAACAAAAAAAAAGATATTTTTAATTATTATTTAGAGATAATATATATTTTTAATTAAATAAGAAATTAAAATTTGTATCCTCATTTTTTAAATATTAAAAAAAATAAATAAAAATGAAAAAACAACAGCTTAAATTTTAGGGATTTAACCAATAAATATTGTTCAAATAAACTTTTATTAACCAAATTTATTTATCAAAATCTACTGAATATGGATACTAAAATAATGTGAAATTAATTGATCATTGGACTACACCTATTTCTTAACATAATTTTCAACTGCTACGACACTTATATATAAATAATTGTATACTTTCTTTATAAAAATAAATAATATATATTTTAGTGCAACAATTAACATGTTATGTCAACTTTTAGCATTATATATAGTATAATACTCCAACATTCCATCAACTTAAATTAAATTATTAAATAACTAAATAAATTTAGTTTTAATTTTAAGAATTGAGTCAATTTTTTTGTTAAATAATTCAATTAATTCTGTTTGTATTATATATATTTAATGTTTTAATATAAATTAAGCCAAACAAAATAGATAATTTAATATTAAATAAAAATTAAATTAAAAAAATGAAAATTAAATTAAATTTGACTTGACTAGATTGTACAATACTGATTTATTGTATTTGTTCGTATTTTTTTAGCTCATTTTATGTTCATTTTTGTATTTCTTTTATTCTTAAAAATCAAAATTCTCTTAACTTATTAGCCACCACAATCACAATAATTAAAGCATTGGAAAACATCAAGCTCCATTAATAGCAAAATTGGAGGTAGAGTTTAGATGAAAAGGAAAAAAAAAGATAGCACCTTGTTATACAATTAGGGCAATTTTGAGATTTTGCATAGTTTATACAAAGTTTGTATGAGAAAGTTTGTACAAACACCTTTTTCCTTTTTTAAACCCTCATCTAACGGGCAATTTAACTGTTCTTTCCTTGAGGTTAGTGTAAGCTGATAGAATATTTTTTTTGTAACTTAATTAAGCCATCAACCATTTAAATAATAATTTTTTAACTTATTAAGCCATTAATCATCTCTCTCTCTCTCCCTCAACAAGCCCCATCACTCTCTCCGCTGCAGCAGCAGCCACTTCTGTTCAAATGCGCAGACCATCCCAAATGGAGAGATCAAAGGCACAGACATCCCAAATGGAGTAATCCTAGTAAGCCGTCCATCTTTATCACCGTCACTAACTTTTGCCCTCCAAACTACTCTCTGCCTAGAGACAATGGTGGCTGGTGCAACCCACCTCGCCCCTACTTCAATCTCGTTATGCCCATGTTCCTCAAGATCCTCGAGTCAAGTACCATGCCGGAATATTCTCCGTCTCTTTTCACCGGAAAGTATCCTAAATATAAAACATCTTTTGGCGTTTATTGCATCTTATTTCTGATTTTTTTTTGCGTAGTGGGAAAATTGGATCCACAAACGATGAAAACATGGTCAAGGCAATGGGCACAGGTGGTTGGATATAGATTCAACTTGTTTGATATGATAACAATTGTCTTTCATTGAATATGCTTGGTTTCATATTAAAAAAAAAAGAAAAAGAAAAAACAAAGGAAATCATGGAGAAGAACAAGAAGAAAACAGAAGAGAAAGGAAAGGAATAATTTGAAAATTAAAATCTTCATTAAAAGGGCAAAAAAAAGTTAATTAGTTATTCTGGATTGACTTTTCTTTTTAATTTTTGTTTTTAATGTTTATTACCTGTTTTTTTTTTGGAGCAATATTTTGGGTTTTTGATTGTTGTTGTTTTATATTGTTAATTAATTTCTCTCATGCAGTAAATGGTTATTGTTTGTGCGTGTCTCTGAAAATTAAGATTAAAAGAAGCTAAATTAATATTAAATATGTTTAGTTGCCAATTAAGGAAAACTAACTCCAAGAAAAGAACAGTTAAATTGTCCGCTTAAAAAGTTATTTTTACAAAAAGTTGGTCATATTTGAGCCAAGAAAAAGAATGAGTATTAAATTATACCTATGCAATAATTTGAAGGATATATTTATATCTTCTCTTGTAAAAGAATGAAGGAGAAAATTATACCTCTTTGAATTTTCATTTAGGCCTGGCTTGGACTGGATTATAATGAAATTATTCACGTTTTTCTATTCAAGCCCGCCCAATAAGAGATATTCTATATATGAGAAAGTTATAGAAATAATTTAAAAGAGAAAAATTACAAAAGCAACATGCAAATAAAAATTTACAAAAATTCGAGATATGTTAAATATATATTGTAAAAATGAAAAAAAAAGTATTTTATGTAATCTCAAAATTGTAAAATTATAAAAAAAATAAATGATACTTTGAAAAAAAAAATTATGTAATTTCATATAATCTTGGAACTTGATCTGAACCCAATGAGTAATAAGAAAGCTTCAAATGTTTATAACTTTATGGCTGGTAAGAAAAATTATTATTTTTGAGTTGAGTCAAATAGGATTATAAAAATAGTTAAATTCTTTATATCGAATTTTAATGAAGAAAGAGTTTTATCATAATTACATACATTACATATTTGAGTAATCTAATTAAGTTAAAATAGTTTCTTACCAATTGTCTATATGTTCGGTCGGTGGTCAGAAAACCTATTTCTTTTAAAATGGTTATATATCTACTAATTCCTAGCCATACATGCTTTTCAAAGCATTTAATTTGAATAAATTGACTTGGGTTTAATCTGCTTGAATACATATTCCATCATAACTTAATAAAGAAAAATAATTATGAAAACCAGATGGAATAATATTATATTGAAATGTGAGTACAAAAATAAACAAACTGGTATTTCTAATTATTATTATTATTATTATTATTATTATTTTGAAATGCTATTCACCTATTAATTAAATGTATGAGACGAGAACATATACTTAAAAACATTTCTATTGTAAAAAGGAGTTTTTCTTATGCAAGGTAAAGCACCAAATACAAATTACACTTTTGAATAACTAATAGACCTTTTGTAATGATTTTGTGACACATATCAATGTATCACCGTAGTAAAAAGAAAAAAGAAAAAAAAGAATGTGCCTTAGTTTGACAATCCTGTTAATTTCAAACAAGATAAAAATAAAAATAAAAATAGAAAGGCATAATTAACTTGTCTAAAGCTCAAAGTTTACTTGAATTATAGTTAGAGGCCATCCATTGCTTACCCAAAGCAATTAGTTCTCCATTTTGCTTCCTTCTTACCTCTACTACTACTGATATTAGCTTTCCCTTTTCTCCTATAACCTTTGCTTCTAACTCTACTTCTTACTGCCAACACAAATATGCATTAATGTTGCCTAATTAACTCTTTTTTATCAGTTTACCGAAACATAATCTAATAATATCTATATATTTTTTCAGATAATATATTCAAATTCGATTCCTTACCCATATATACCATTTGCCTTGGCAATTCAATTCTATTTCCGTAGTGACATAAATCATTATATAAATGGCACATGTTTCATCTCTCACATCAAATATGTTGATGGCAAATATGTTAATGGTATAATATGCACTCCTCCCTATAAATGAAATATCAAAACAAAATTTGGAATTTGTTTTGAAATTCTGTTATAAAATTTGTTAAATCCATTAATTAGTTTTTTCAAATAAAATTAATTACATAAAATAAAATTCTTAATTCATTTTTAGTGACATCAGACATGAGATGTGAAGTTCTATAAAATTTCTATAGAAAATCATTTATAAAATTCTGTTGAGACTTGCCAAGAATTACACAAAAAAATTGGAAGTAAAATATAGTAAAGAAAGTGTTGGTACTTGAATCTTAACGGTGGAATAATAGGAAATGCTGAAATCAAGAGATCCTTTGAAAGGGTCGACCAAAGTATAGCAGCAGCAGCCCCAACATCATCAATTAGAGTAGCCATGGCTCCTGTTTGCCAATTTGCATCTTCATCCTACAATCATTCATTTAATCAAATCAATCAATACCTGCTACTTTCTAATCACAACAGTGCAAACAAATTAAAGAACGACAGAAAGAAAGAAAATTAACTGATATGCGATCCGAAACGACGAAATTGCAGCGAATAAAGCCTCGTGTGCCTGCAAAATTTTGAGGCCAGCGAGGCATAAGACCTCTAATTCGTGACTTCTACCTACAGATAGACCTTGAAGCCATTCATTGGATATCTGCACTTTCCGATCTTCTTCCATTTTTCTTCTCCTTTGTTTTTGAGTCTCTCTTTCTACGGTGAAGCCTTTAAATTGTCCCTTGCATTCAACCACTCAAAACAACAAAAACTAGAGTAAACATATAATAACGCATTTGAAATTATAACCAAGCATCGCCCATTAGTTCTTAAGCGACATAATAAAAAATTTTTCGATAATTTTATTAACCGATTTATGTACAGAATTCCGTAGGAAAAAATGTTAAATTGCCGGTTGTCTCCTCCCCAAATGAATATAATTTTTTTATTATTTCTATATTTAAATTCTTTTAATATGTTAAACTCTTTCCACCACGAATTTAATATTATGTGGTGTTAATTTTATTATTTCTATATATTATAAATAAAATAAAAATATTTTTAATTAAAAAAACTTTTTTAAGGAGACAATTTAAAAGCTATGAAAAAATCTTTACATTATTATTTTTTTTATAAGGTAAAATTAAAATTAAAGTTCAAATACCAATTATGATATCTTAAAATTTTATTAATAAATATTCTCGTAAAAATATATTTATAATATCACTGTAATTAATAAAAAAAAATTACTGCTTTTTATTTTTCTTACGTTAAAAGGAAATTCTATTGGAACAAAAATAGTATCAAAATTATTTACCATTAATGTCATTTTGATTAAATATTTAATAATAAAACTATTTTTCAGAAATATAGTTGAAATAAAAAAATATATCTAGGAAAATAAAAATGTTTTAAGAAATGATTTCTTTTTCTCTCTTGTAGTAGTTGTTAATAAGAGACAAATACGAAAGTCTATAAATAGTACTTTTAAAATTTTGAAAGTGATTTGTGAAGTCAATAAATATGAAATGCTATTTTATTTTTGAAAAAATTTCTTAAAAATATACCCACGGTTTGGCTGAAATTATTATTTTTTATAAAAAAAATTATATCCTTTAAATTATCACTTTATATAATTAAAAAAATTAACTAACTTTTTTCTAATTATACCCTTATAATTAATAATTTAATTAATAAAATAAAAATATAATATTAATAAATTAATAAATAATATTTTAATCTATTCAAAATAATTAACTCAAAAAATTAAAGTTCAAATGCTACAATAGCAAAAATGAGAAAGTGCATACCCTAAAAGTATAATTTTTCCCCTTTAAACATTGAATGGCTTGGAATTCCAGACAAAATTCCCAAAAGTGATAAAAAAATGCGTTTTGCTGAACTATCAATCCCATAAGTGAGACAGGAGTAGAACTGTGACATGGACAAAAACATCAAACAGTTGATTCCTGTCACAATGACAAGCATAAAGTGTTGGGTTGTTAAGCTAAATTGCCACTAAATTCTCCCAGAGTCTGTCAAATAAAATAGAACAGTTATATCATGCTCAAACAATTATTCTTCACTTATGTGTAGAATACGTATTCTATAAATTTGTAAAATACCTGATGAAAATAAAAAATTATTATTACATATTTAAAATTTCAACTAAAAATTGGAGAATGGCATTATCAAAAAACTATTATGTGGAATAAATATTCCATATTTAAAATTTAAATCAGAATTGAGAATAATCATTCATCATGGAAAAACTACTTTATTTCTATATTATGAAACTATTCCATGAACCAAATAACGCCTGATTCTAATTTCTGTTTCTACAACTACATACTGACTTGCCACATGTGAGAATGGAATAGAAAGCCCCGTACTGAAAGTATTTCCCCGTTTCTGTTTCGGAACAGAAAATCTCTGAATTTACAGTTCAGCAGCCAGTACTTTTTTTAACTCTTTCTTGTTCACCTGGAATTGATGCAAAAAGGATAATTAAATAATGATATATTGGGATAGGAATGCAAATTGTTGCAATTTCTCTGCAAAAAATGAGAAGTGAATCAATTTACCTACCTTTCCCATTGCATTACGAGGGAGTGAGTCCCACAAGAACAATCGAGTAGGTAGCTGGGAAAAGAAGACAGTGATTACTTGAATGCAATTGTCATCATTTGATGAATCAAAGTAGAAACTACATGGAAGATTTAATTATCAAAATCAAGTGACTTGATTGTTCATGCTTAACTACTGCAATTGAAAGAAAAGAAAAGAAAAAAGGATAAAACTAATATAACAAACAAAAAAAAGTTCTAAGAATACCAGTACTTACAGACTTTGAAAAATAAACTCAACTCAGCTCAATCGAGTAGGTAGCTGGGAAAAGAAGACATAGTGATTACCTACTCGATTGTCCCACAAGAACAATCGAGTAGGTAGCTGGGAAAAGAAGACATAGTGATTACTTGAATGCAATTGTCATCATTTGATGAATCAAAGTAGAAACTACATGGAAGATTTAATTATCAAAATCAAGTGACTTGATTGTTCATGCTTAACTACTGCAATTGAAAGAAAAGAAAAGAAAAAAGGATAAAACTAATATAACAAACAAAAAAAAGTTCTAAGAATACCAGTACTTACAGACTTTGAAAAATAAACTCAACTCAGCTCAACTCAAGAAAGTCTTAATCCCAAGTTAATTGGGGTTGGCTATATAGATTCTCTTTTTCCACTTGGAGTTTTATAGAAAAATAAACTGAGAAGAAATGTTATTTGACTCAGAATTTGGTTGTCTGGTTAGCTCACCCAGTGAAAAGTTCTTGCAGCTTATTACTTAGATAAATCAAATGGTTAATGACAGCAATCTACCCTACCCCTTCATCCCCTTGCTTGATTTAGCAATTCCACCAGCAAAACATTTTTGCAAACTTGGAAACTACTGTACTCGGTACAATATCTCATCCTTCATGAATGAAACATAATAATATGCATAAACTGCCTCTAGTAGAAAAGGCACTCTTGACAAATTATAGATCTTCATATGTCCATAGAGAATGAAAAAAGAGACAAATGGCCATGCTGCAATACCTTGTATGGTGCAAGTTTCTCTTTAGCCCACAAACAGAGTTCTTCCAAGCTTAAAGCAGGCTTTGACTCTTCCTCGCCTTTTGTCTTTGGGGCTTCCTCTAGCACAATAATAGCAGTCACAGCCTCCCCATAATCTGTGTCTGGCAAACCCAAAACACAGCATTCTGCAACAGCTGGGTGCTATAAAACAAGGGAAGTTTTGTCTTTCTTAGAAAAGAATATCACATAGTTTTCCTCCCATATTGTATAAATTATAAAACAAAACCTTGAAACAAATGAAAACATGACATGTTGCAGTAAAGTGATTTATGACCATAGAATCAGATTATTGTAGCTTAGAGAATGAAGAGACAATAACCTGCAAAAGAACTGATTCAATTTCTAATGCTGATAATTTATATCCCCCAACTTTCAGGATATCAGCACTTGTACCTGGAAACATCATAGCATTATAAGCTTCAAAATCGAGGACCAGGGCAGCAGAAATGGAATATATTCTCCAGACAATAATACTTGCATACTGGTATGACTTTCTTGTTCTATTGTTATGGGAAGTTAATAGAAAGCAATATCTGGAGTGAATGCATCAGTACATTACATCAAAGAAGGACAGGAAAAGAAAGGGGAAGGGATTCAGGGAGGGATTCAGGGACTTGAGATTCAGTATTCAAGTCTTATTCAATGTGGGTAGGTGAAACTAAATGAATTTTATTTTACAGATGATCACCATGTGAGAAATGACAACCACGTACTATAAATATATAAAAACAAGATGGAAGAAAGGATCTTGTCTTGTACTATGTAAAAGGAATACTTTGGGAAAAGAAAATACAAACAGATTAATGAGAGAACAACACACAAATAAAGATCTACTCACGTCCCAATATGATGTAGTATCCATCTTCATCTATTCTACCAGCATCACCTGTCTTGAAGAAGCCATCATCAGTGAATGATTCGCTGGTTACCTGAAAAATAATCAAAAGGCTAGATAGTAATCCGGCTAGCTGAAATCTTATTATACTTCAATGCTTTAATAATAAGTAGAAGCTAGATGGCTTATCAGGCTCTAATTATAACACACAGATCTGTGAGGATACCTAGGCCAAAATAAAAGTTACCTTGACAAAATGATCAATAAATGGATACTTCACCTATAAGGAAATATTCCTAAACAAAACATTCAAAGAGAAAAAAAAAGAAATGTGATGAAATGGGTTCCTAGCTTCCATAGTGTTCTTTTGTCAGCAACAACAACAACAACAACAACAACTAAGCCTTAATCCCAAACAAGTTAGGGTCGGCTGTATGGATTCTCAACAAAATAAGCTCAAAATACACCAAAAAAGATACTCCAGCCTTAGGCCCCTTCCAAGACACGGATTTTACGTCTCCAATCAAGTCTGTCATTAATCAAATCCGCATCAAGATCTAAGGCACGTAAGTCTCTTGCTATCACCTCCTTCCACACAGTTCTAGGTCTGCCACGACCTCTAGCCCCCTCAATCAACAAATTCTCATACTTACGAACCGCAGCATTAGGAGGTCTTCTTAAAACATGCCCATACCATCTAAGTCTTCCTTCCCTCACCTTATCTCCGACGTCCGCTACTTGGACTTTTTGTCGAATATGAACATTCTTAATTTTGTCCAGTCTGGTATGTCCACACATCCATCTTAGCATCCTCATTTCTGCCACACTCATCTTATGCAAATGTTGTCCCGTTGGTGCCTAACACTCACTACCATAGAGCATCGCAGGTCTAACAACCGTCCTATAGAATTTACCTTTCACTTTCAGAGGTATTTTCTTATCACATAGAACCCCAGTCGCACCCTTCCACTTCAACCACCCTACCTGTATTCTGTGAGCCACATCTTCATCTATACGGCCATCATTCTGGAACACCGAACCCAAATATTTGAAGTGCTTGGTTTTAGGAACCAAAACTCCATCCAACTTAACCTCATGTTCCTGCTTCTTCCTTAGACTGAACTCGCAGTGCATATATTCCGTTTTACTCCTACTTAACTTAAAACCCTTGTCCTCGAGGGTTTTTCTCCACACTTCCAACTTACGGTTTATACCAGCACTAGTCTCATCAATTAAAATAATGTCATCAGCAAACAACATACACCAAGGAACATCGTCTTGTATGCTTCTGGTTAGCTCGTCCATAACCAGGGTAAATAAATATAGTGTTCTTTTGTCAGCAATCAACTTAATTTTGTTGAGTCAATAACATGAATCAGAATCAAAAGAAGATTTATGATATATGTTTTGCATCTCTCAAATTTGTACCAAATATGTCCAGACAAAAGAATTAGGATTAGTCCTACTCCAACGTCTAAAGCTGCAAAATGGAAAGAAATATTACAGCACTAATTTGTACAAGTTATAATCTTTCTGAAAATTGAAATCTGAAAAGGTATTGAATGGAATGCAGATAGCAATACAGAACACATAGATGATAACATTGCAGCAAATCTATTCTACCAAAGTGATGACTCCTAACTTGTTTCAGAGAAGTGAATCCTGAAGTATTCAATCAAATATAGGTTCCACGCCAAAAGAAAAAAGGCATAATCTGATGAAAAACATCAGGTTTCTCATCATAATGGTGCAAAATATATTTGTAAAACTAAACATAGTGAAAGATAAAACAGATCCAGCTATAAAAATAATAGAACCTTACACACTTACACAGACAAAAAGGCCAAATGATAGGCAATAATACCTTTGGAAGTTTCCAATACTCTTTAAACAGTGAAGGGCTTTTAACGCAAAGCTCACCCACCCCTGTTGCATTATTTTCACTCTCATCTTCCACAATCTTGACCTACAGAAGTTATTCAGGAGGGAAGGAGCTGCTGAGATAAAGGCAAAATAGAAGTAAAACATAAAAATTCTAAAAATTAACAGTTTATATACTTGCACTCCAGGAAATGGTTTGCCAACAGTGCCTGCCTTCCGTGCACCTCTTAATGGGTTTGATATTGCCATGACAAACTTTATAAAAAAAAAGGGAAACCATGACAGTAAGTAATAGTATCTGAAAGAAAATTATAACACCCACTTCTCCATTTAAATCGATCAATTACCTCAGTCATGCCATATCTTTCCAAAAGACGATGTCCTGTGATGGTTTCCCATCGTTCCATGACAGGAAGAGGGAGTGCTGATGAGCCACACATCTGGCAAAATGCAACAAAAAATTTGGCTATGATCAAGCATTTAGCATCTGGTTTTTACATGGAAAAGTAATGAGATTGTCGATGACAATTTACATGATAGGAACAATATCCTAACGATGGAAGATATTATTTGCATAATAAATTATCATGTAATATAGTCAAGATCAATTGATGAAAATCACTATTTACCATTAGCCGCAACTGTTTTGCAGCAAAGGCAGAAGCTGCTTGAAGCTCTGGGTCCATTGCTTCATAACCTTGTATCAATCGAGTGTACATGGTTGGAACCTGTATGTTTAACAAAGCATATGGTTTTATATCTTTACGATAACAGTTTCACAAGTACAAGCATAATATTCTTAATTTTAGGACGTAGGATTGAAGTACAAACTCCAGAAGAAGAATTAATGGTGTATTACAGAGTGATTGTATTAAGGTTTTTCTTTCCACACCTAATATTAGTAGCATGTAACAAGCAATAGGTATAAAGCATGCCCCCTTTTGACTCCATATAAGAGATATAAATGGCCAACATTTATTTGAAGCAGAGCAACACGGTAGCATATGTGCAACAGAGAAAAAGAATTTTCAAGTTCTGAGAGATAACAGAACAGTAAGAAGTTGCAAAAAAACAAGAGCAAATCATGAACCGAGGTAACAGAAACCATGACTTGAGATACAGTGTGCCATTTACGATACATGAAATGTTCAGTCAGTCAGTCAAAAGCTGATGCAACCTACATAAGCATGCTTAATGTTAAGAATAGACTTACTCCTGTAAATACTGTTATAGCATCGTCAGCTTTATTTCCATTCATTGGATATGATTCTCGCCATCTTTGCCAGATTGCCCTCACACTAAACTTTGGCATAAACCCAACCTTCAATAATCATAACAAATGTATTACAACAAAATTAATGTAACCAACCAAATGAACAATAATTTTCCAGCAGGAATATGCAAATGTGCACATGAGCATGTGTTTGTGTTGGTACTGGCAAAAATTCAAAAATTACCGTGGAACCTGCATAGATAGGGGCAAATAGAGCATTGAAGAGTCCATGAACATGTTTATCATGAATTAAGGATCAGTTTGACACAAAATCTTCTGCATAAGTCATTAAAGAATCAAAGGCAGCATCAGAAGGAAGTATGTTCAACCTATAATCACTTGCCCAAGGGAGTACAATTTGAAGGATATGATGTAGTGGTAGACAATGGAGAAATTGATCTCTAGATGTATAATCCCAAGCTTCTGCCAAGGTTTGAACCTGCAATTTAGCAAAAATTTCACATGATTAATGCTAAAATCAAATGTTTTAAAATATAAACTGAACTCAAGAAGTTATCTGCCTTCATTGTATTGCATCAGCAATCCCACAGAATTTTTAAGTGTGTAATTTCATGATACCAAACTAATTCGAACATCATAAGGTAGTGCTACACTCTCCACCATTTTTCTACCCCTTAGTTATCCCACCTGATGACTGAAGTGTCATACTTCTATGGTAGAATGTTAATAATTAAGGAAGTAGAAATTTGCTGGCTTAGTAGCATTTTCCAATATTAATAACAAATCAATGTATAGCATCTATCCACCACAAGATATAGATATGCTTACACCCACTGTTTACTTTTGACAATTGAAATCATTGACAGCATATGATAGGGGGTATAAAACAGAAAGGGCTGCTCAAACTAAGGAAGTAAAATCTGATAATCACCTGTGCAGTTATACTTTTGTGAGTATGAACTACGCCTTTAGGTTTACCAGTTGTGCCACTTGTATAGACAATTAGTGCTGGATCTTCGCCTGCACTAAGAACATGACACAAAACTTTAGGGGGAAAAAAAAGAAGGAAGGAAAAAAATTTATTATATGAGTTTCATAAATTTCCCAAAGTTATAAACCATGTATCTTAAATGTGCTCTCAGTATTCCTAGACAAACCTCTATCTGCACCAATGGCACTATTTTGTGAATCATAATGAGCAATTGTCTGAGAAGAAATACTAGGAACAGATGGAATGATGGAAACTTGAGCAGAACACTTGGCAGCAATATTTTGCATTAACTTGGAATAATCTTCGGTGCTCAATACCATAGATATTTCCTGTTAATCAAATGACAGACAGGGATATATGAGAATTTATTCACAATACAGCAAAATAATATAGTTCAGATTTTTCACGGTGGCATGAGACAAACTGCTTTCATCACATACAGGATTTTCCCCCAGCACTTGCTATGAAATCTACAGCTATTGTATCATGCTACCAGCTTATACAGTAATTGCTTACACATAGACTAACTCATAACCCCCTTTTAAGTGGAAAGAATCATAATGATGAACTGGAAAAGGGAAAAAAGTTTATCAAAATCAAGACAGTACATATAGTTTCAAGGAGAAGCACCACTATCTGTGGTCAACAGTTACATGAATGTTCTAACAGAACCAACATGTAGAAAAGTAGATTTGGAGTTCTTATGCAATCCAAGGAAAGCAGTCTGATGTGTCATGTGGCCAATCACAAGTTCAAATATCAAAATGATGTATGATGTATAATAATATCAAAAGAAATTACTAATCAGCCTCAACAGGGTGGCCACCTACTACTGAAACAGGCTTTTTTTTAATAAATAAATAAATAAAACTTAGAAAGTAATGCAAGCACAGGAATAAGTTAAAGGGCATACTGAATCATTCATCACATGCAAGAGCTCAGTCTCAGGATAGCTGAGTGCGAGTGGAACTGCAACACCTCCACTAAACCAAGTTGCAAGCACTCCAGCAACAAACTCAGCTGAAGGTTTAGCTACAATTCCTATTCGAGCCCCACCAAGATGTCCATTTCCTCCAACACCATCAACCTATAAAGAAGATTTTAGTTTATACTAGCTTCACACTCCATATTCGAGGAATAACTTCAAACAAATTCTCAAGCGGAAAGATCATTTAACAAGAATAAGGACTTTAAACATGGGTGATCAACTCTAGTAAATAACTTTCCACAATGCTTCAAATTCAATTAAAAGGCCATAACCCCAATGACAGATCATACAACTTACCAATTCACACAAGCAAAAGTTAATTTCAACTCACAGTTTTTAATCCAGCATTACACAATAGATTAGATATGCTGTGCGCAGATGAAAATAGTTGCGCATAACTATAACTGTTCTGGTCAGCCCTGATAGCAATGCTCTCTGCAGCTTCCTTCCCCTGCTTATAAACTGCTTTGATCACCTCCATGAATGTACCAGAACGTAACGCTGCAATAAAATCAACAAGGAATTAAGCAACATTAGAAGTACATTTTCACTGCAACTATTAAAAAAAACTCAGTTTCAAGCACACAAAAAGGTATATCGATCGCGAGCCAGGCAATTCGTCAAACAGAAAACCGACGAAAAATCAAAACAAGAAATTAACCCAACAAAGAAATTCAGATATCCAAAACGAACAATGGAGATCAAGAAAAAGACATTTACAAGAGTAAAAACGATTAAAAGAGAAGCGAGAGGAAATGGTCAGAGACGGAGCTTGGAGATGCGTGAAGAGCGGAAATGGATACTGGCCGCGGCAAAGACGACAGGTAGAGTTGTGATAGTAATGAAGAGAGTGATAATAAGTATTGGTGAAGTGTTTGTTGAAAGCTTTAAATGAGGAACACATTTAGGTGAGAAAATGGCAGAAATTAGGGATAGTAAATGGTGTGTTATGTTTGGGGATCTTTACGAGCCGCAATTACAGTTCAGTTTTAAGTAACTCTCTCTGCAAAGTTCTTCACTGTTACTGAAAAATTACAAATGGTGATTTGATCTTTAGATTATTAATTTAGGAAAGAGAAGAAGATTAGGACAGTGAATTAGTGTGTTGAAGGAGATAACAGATTCTTGTTAGCCAAAAATAAGAGAGTTTGACTTTTTTCAGGGAATTTTTACGCCAATGGCTTTATTTATTTATTATTTTAGCATTTTCAAGCATTAGGGTTCATAATCAAACATATGTGGAATGACTGATTTAATATATTGATTTTTGATGTTAATATCAAGCATGATCTTATCATTCAATTTTTCCCATTTATTATATGTAATTAATCTAACCAAAATTAATAGTTGTCCTTTGTCCTAAATTTATAACATATTTTCTACAAAATCATACCAACTACTCTTTTCATTGTAAATTTATTTTTAAATGTTTATCTTATTAGCAAATTTTTATATTATTTTTTATTAATTATATTAATTGACTCAGCATTACCTCCATCCCATTCAAATAAGTGCTTTTGTAAATATATATATATATATATAATCACACTAAAATTATCACTTTATATAATTAAAAAAATTAATTTTTTATCGATATTCTTATTATTAATTAATTAATTAATAATAAAAAGTTAATATTAATGAATATATTAATAAGAGTATTCTAATAGTATATTAATAATAATTTTTTATAGTATTTAAATAATTTAATAATTTTACTGAGATAAAAAATAGTAATATATATATGTGTGTAAAATAAAAGTGTAAAAACTTAATATATTCTAATTAAGTAGTGAGAATATTCTATAAAAAAATTATATTATATTATTTTTTTAAATTGTGCATAAAAAACACAATAAAGTATTAATTTAAAACAAAAATAGTAACATTCATTTCCTTTCAAATTGATAAACGCACTTTATTAAGAAAAAATAATTATTTTTATTGAACAATTTATATATATCTTTTTTATTACACTCTTATTTTAGTATGTAATATATTTAATAAATAACAAAAAATAAGTTACATTAAATATGCATATAACAGAAATTTATTTTATTAACTAATTTATTAAAATAAAAAATATATTATAATTTAAATAAATAAAAAAATATGGTTATTAATTGGGATAGAAAAAAAATAATAGTTTTTTTATCAATAGTGAAAATGTCATTAAAGAACAAGAAAAATATAGAATGTGTTACACCAACAATGCATAAAATAGAACAGAGGTATACCAATCTTCACCCTATTAAACTAAATCTTGAAGTAAAGGAGAAAAAAAAAACCCTATACAACAAATTGGCCAAAGAGAAATAGCATAAATGCCTACAAAAAAAAACAATGATAAGAGCACTGAAAAGACTCTGGAACAGGAGCATAAGAACATGATTGAGAAAAAAAGAAAAAACTCCTCAATTCGTAAGTTTCACACTTTTCCAGATTTTAACACAGTGATAAATGAGGGGAAAAAAGGCTTAACATCTCATTTAGAGACTTCTGAAAAAAGAGCTCGGATAAATAATTAAAACTGAGATGTAAGAAAGTGGCATCCAAATTTGCCATCGAACCACCTTTCTTTAAAATTGACCAAGGAGATAAACAAGAAGAAACATTGTTAATCCAAGATTCCATCCAAGAATCGTAATACCTTGAGGATATGATAAATCAACGAACAAAGAAAGCAGAGAAAGAGACACAATAAGAAAATATTGGCTTCAAAAAAACCCAATAAAAAAAAGAAATATATAATAAGCCAGTATTAGAGCGGTAAGGCAAAACTAAAGCAAATAAAATCTAAAAGATTCAAATTCGCTCTGTAAAAGAAAAAGAAAAGAAAATTGATGGATTTAAGGTTGTCAATAATCAAATAATAAAAAAAAAATAAGTGACAATCCTAAATTTAGAATAAAAAAAAAAGGAAGGAGAACTCGATGAAAAATGGGAACAAACTTCGGAGAAAAAGAATCAAATATTGAATAATTGGTTTTTGAGAAAATAATAGTTTAACTATCAATGGAAATTTTAACAACAAAAGTGTAAGACTATAATCTATCGAGACCATTTTTCTTCATTAACGATAATTTAACGTGTTAATGACGTTCTACGTAGTTTTATTCATTGACGGTCATCTAACGTGGCTGTTAACATCATTCTACACAGCGCTACTTAAATTGTCATATCAGCTTCCAAAATAAATATTTTAGTAATCAAAGTAAATTTTATTTATAGTCTGAAGAATTATTTTAAATTTTTAGTAATCAAAAGGATTTGATCATTCCACCTCTAACCTTAAAATTAAATATTTTAAACATTCAAGCTATACCTTATTTACATAAATTTAGCTATTTTATTTTATTTATATTTTAACTATAATCTTTTAAAAAATATTTAATAATGATTAAACTTTAAAATTTTATAAATATTGATAATTATAAAATTCAAAATATTATAATTATAAATAATTATAAAAATTTAAAAATTTATTTAATAATAATTCTATTAGAAAATAAAAATAAAAATTAAATAATTAATTATTTAACTTAATTGAATAATTAACTTAAATAATTAATAATGAAACTTTAGATTATAATAATTAATTATTATATTAAAATATAATATTATTTGTAAAAAAATTGTAAAAAAATTATAGTTATTATTGTAATATTTTTATTTTTGTAAAATTCTTTTTAATAGTAATTATTATTCAAATGTAAAAAAATTAATTATTTTCAAAATTATTTAAAATTAGAAAATTTTGAAAAGTGAATCTTTTTAATAATTTACTAATAAATTTACTAGATTAATTAATAATAATATAAATATTTTATAAATTATTTTGTAATCTATAATTTTTTAAAAGATTATAGTTAAATATAAATAAAATAAAATAATTGAATTTGCATAACTAAAGTGCAATTTAAATAGTTAAGATATTTAATTTTAAGGTTAGATGTATAAGAATCAAATTTATGCACTTTTATTGGATTTATCGTCAAATTACTATTAATAGAACAGATGAAAAATGATCTTGAAAACTATAAAATTACAAAAGTGTACACTTCATGAATTATAAGTGTAAAATTTACCTCACAACAAAACAATATTGAATATTCAACTACCTTGTGGATGCGTGCTAGAATTTCAATGTCGTTAATTATTGCTTATTGTTATTACTAACATTTTTAAAATTATATCATATATTAAATTAAATTGTTGGTTGATTTATAGTTTAATTGATTTAAATAATTTAATTTAAAATTTTCTTATAAATATTAATAAATAATTTAAAAATTATAAAAATTTCAAAATAAGAATTTATAGATTGTATAAATATATTTTATTAATTTAAAAATATCACATATTAAATAAAAATATATATAATAAATTTAAAATTTTTCTCTGATTTTTTGATAAAAAATTACTTAAAATTTAAAAAATTAATTCAGTCTAATTTAATTTAATTTGAACTGACTAAATTAATTTTACTAATTTTTAGTTTTCTATAAAACTAAATTTTTAATATTTTTAAATTAAATTAACATTCAATTACTTTTAAAAATAACCATGATTGAAACTCCTCTTGTTTTAAAAAGATCGAAACTCATAATTTCTTTGTACTTAGGATCCCAAGGTTCCCATAATAATGACTTAAATACTTCTACACAAATTATAAATCATGAATGATTTGGACAGAAATTTGTTTGCAGTCAATTCAAATGATTCAGGTCTCCGAGAAAGAGGGAATTACATAAAAAGTATTCATTATACTATTTATATATTATTATTTTTTTTTATAATTTTACAAGTTTAAATTTAAAAATATTATTTTTTTCATTTTTACTATATATATATATATATCAAAATATATTTAATACATACTAAATTTTTATAAATTTCACTAAAAGAAATACCCACCCTTAAATAAAGAGATTTTTATAAAAATATCAAAAAAATAAAAATAAAAATTTTCAAATTTACTAAAATTTTCAAAATATATTCAAATTTATAATAATTTGTGATTAATTTATGAATTTATAATATTTATATAATTTATTATGAATTTATCATATATATAATAATTTTTATAATTTTATTTTAAATTTATATAACTAAAATACCTCTAATAAAATATAAAAAATTTATAAAAAAAATGGCATAGTGTAATTTTCCCCCTAAAAGAACCAGAATTCCAAACTAAATATGTTGAACTTCAAGCCTAGTGCCGTTATTCGATCAAGCTAAAATATAAGCCCAAGCATAAAGGCCAGCCCAAATCACTTTAATAGGGGAGGGTTGGCGATATATATATCATCTAAATAAATACTACTTCCAATTCACTGAAATTATCATTTTAAAAAAATATTTTATTAAAATTATCACTTTATAAAATAATAAAATTAGTTAGTTTTTTAATTATATCTTTATTATTAATTTGTTAATTAATAAAATAAGAATATAATAATTTTAATATTAATAAGCTAATGAATAATATTTTAATCTATTTAAAATAATTTTTTATAATATTTATTAAATTTAATATTTTTAATAAATATTTATTCTTTTTGTCCCAAAAATAATGTCACCTTTTTTTTTACAATTTTTTTAAAAAAATGCGTAATGCATTTGATATTTTATGCATTTTCTTTTTCTACCTTTATTCATACAATAAACTATTTCTAAAGTTATCTTAAAAATATTATAATTTTTTTTTTATGTTCAAGTTATAACTTGCAGATCAAGATCCTTTTATCATTTTTCAAAAGTATATTTAGTGGGATTCGACTTCCACTTGCTTAGTCTTATTTCAACCATCTTAGTTACTCATTTTAAGTTTTATAAATTATTTTTTATTTTTTATTTAAAGTGTGAATTTATTAGAGAGTAAAATATAAAATATACTAAATATATATTATAAATAAAAGTAAATAATTATTTTAAAATATTTTAAAATAAAATAATAAATAATTTTTGTGGGACCAAAATAGTATAAGTTTAAGATGAAGATTTCATTATAGTATTGATAACAAGTAAATTTCTGTATAACTGAAGGATTATTTAAGTTTATTATTATATGATTATATTGATGTTGACATATGTTTTTTTTGTATAAGATATAGCTAAGGAGGGCTAAAGAAAATTATATTGCTGAAAAATGTCTTGAGTGTAGCTCTTAGAAAGACTAAGTACAAGAATTAGATAGAAACATGATAGCTAAGATTCAGTGTCTTTTTTTGGATAACTAAGCTGCTAATTTTGACAGATGTCAGAAGATATCATTAATTTTTTATCTTTCCTTATTAGATAAAGATTGTTTTAGGGATATTCATTGCTATTATTTTTATTTAGTATTTTAGAGGGTGGAACTTTGGAGAGCAACGATTAATAGCAAAAAGGGCACACAAACTTAGGAATTCGGAGTCACGATTTTGACAGATTATTTTGAATAAATTTCAAGTTTTCTTCTTTCAACATATGCAACTAAATTTAAATTTGGTTGAAAGGTAATTAAGATTTTGATTTGCCAGGAATTAATGAGATTTAATTAAATTTTTTCTTTTCTTTTTTTATTAGAGCTTTCAATATTTGTATATTTTTAGTGATTTATATAAATTATTATTTTTTATTTAATTAATAAAAATATCATTTGATTAGTTAAATAATATAATATTAATTTAAAATTTTTAAATTTATAATTACTCTTAATATTTTGATAATAATAATAATAATTAAGTATAATATTAAGAAAATACATAATTTAATTTAAATAAATTTGCGGTGAACTTATTAATTATAATTAGGTCATTTTTATTCATAAAAATATTAGTATATTAAATTTTAAAGACATTATTTTAGGGTTATTTATTAGCAAAAATTAACTAGAGAATATTTCTCGTTTAATTTAAAATCTAAAAAAAATTAACTATTATAAGGTCGCTAAAACTAAATTATTAAAACTTAAGAAAGTCTAATTTTACATCAAGAATTAAATCCAATAATTAAAACTAAATTTTTTTCCTTCAACTGAAATCATCACCATTATTATTTTTTAAATTAATTTTACTACTATTTAAATTATTAGTTTTAATTTTTAATTATAAATTAATTTTAATTCTCAATTATAAAAATCTCACTTAATTTTATTTAATTTTTCTTTAGATTTTCAATGGAATTGAATTAAATAATTAATTTTCTAAGTATTCTGCTCTATAATCACTTTTACAAATTTATTTTATTTAAAAATAAATTTTTATTTTTTATAAATTCGACGTCCACCAAATATTAAAAATATTTATGACAAGCTTGAAAATACATTTAAAGCATATTTATTGGTTAACATAAAAAGATCAAATTATTGACAGCAAGGTGGTCGCACTGCAATCAGTGGTATCGGTTTACTCAACTGCCGCAAGAAATGACATTATGTCGTTACCTCCAAATCATTAAGTATTAACTACACCATATTTTTTGCAAAAAAAAAAAAAAACCACATTTTAATTATTATATTTGAGTTTTTTTAAAAAAATATTATAAAAATATATATTTTTTCAAAAAATATATATATTTATTTTAAAAATATTATTTTTAAATTAAAATATTTTTTGAGAGGTGTACATCAACATACTAAAAATAGATTTTACTTTTAAAAATATATATTAAATATATTAAAAAAAGATTATAGTAATATATTTTAAAAATTCACAGTAAACTATATAAATATAGTAAATTATTAAATTAATAATAATTTTTTATAAATTTAAATATATTTTAAAAATATGATAAATTTAATTTTTTATTTTTTTAATATTTTTGACAAAAATTTAATTTTTTATCTTTTTATTTTAAACTAGGAATGACAGTGAGGTAAAAAATTTTCACTCCATATGAGAATTTGCCTCGAACAGACAAAAATTTTTCAAAATTTTTTTCCGCAAAAATAAAAATGGGGAGCATTTTCTTCCTATTAGGCAGGGTTGAGCGAAGGCGAGATTCATATCCTCGGGCCCGCAGAGATCAAAGATAAATTATATATATATAATATATATATATATTTACATCATATACTCATTATATATATAATATACATATATATTATACTATACATATTATATATTATTATATATATAGATTATATTTTAATTTTTATATATATTATATTATGTATATTATTTTTTAATTATTTATACATGAAAAATAATTTATTTTTATTTATTTTATCCTATGCTTGTAGTATTGTTTAAATTTTATTGTATATATATTTATTATATTATTATTTTATTAAATATATAATTATAATTAATTATTAAATTTTATATTATTAAATTTTAATTTTAAAAATAGAAAAAATAATTTATTTGGGGAGATTCCCGTGAGAACTAAAATCACAGCAGGGACACGGATGAAAAAAATTTTCCTTTGTTACCATGATGAGAGGGCAAAAAATCCCCATCTAAGACTGAAACGATGATGGGGAGTGCCCCCGCCCAACCCTATTTCGTTGCCAATCCTATTTTAAAGTATGTTTTGTTTGGGAAGCAAAGCAAGTGGATGGTATTAAAGCAGTATTATTTAGAGAGAATACGTATTAAAGTTAATGGTGGATTTAAAGGTTTTGTTTTTTATAGAAAATTTAATACTACATCATTTCGTATATTAGCAAGTGTAATACATTTTTACTTTTTTAGTGTCAACATTATACTAAATATTTTCTTGTGTAGTTATCCGATTACTCTATATGTATTCATCTTTTTCATATAAAAATAAAAGAAAATTATAGTAATTTTTGTAAATATTACTATATAATCACTTTATTTTTAAAATAATAATATAATAAAAATAATTTTAATTAAATCTTACATAAAACTAGTTGACTTATGTTAAAATTTATTATATGCTATTTTTATATCATTGTCTATTTTTTAATGTGATATTATGTATATTCTTCAATATTATTATATTTTATTTATTTAATCATTATACTTTTAAATTTTTCTATCACCATTCTATTATTATTGTTATTAGATTAGTAATATGTGGAGATAAAAAAATTTAAATAGGAACAGGCAATTCGTTTAAAACACGTTGGATCTACGAAAATGACTAGACCACCGTATAAAATAGCATACGACAGAACAAGTTGTACACACCGGTTTTTTCGGGGCCTACAAAACTTAGAAACCTGCCACTAGGGCTGTAATCAGGCTGAGCCGAGCCGAGTTTTGCAAAGCTCAAGCTCTGTTCATTAGAAAATAGTCGAGTTCGAACTCGAATTCGAATCGAACCCGAGCTGAGCCCGAGCTTGTATCGAGCCAGCTCATATATTATGTATTCCGAACTTAAACTCGAGCTTGATTTAAATAAGTTTAACGAGCTCAATAAACTTATTTTAATTTTTATTTTTCATTCATTTTTTCTAAATTTTCATAAAAGATATACTAAAATTTATATTTTTATTAAAGATGAATAATATAATTATATATTAACAAAAATAAAATATTATATTACTATAATTTTATATTTTACTATAAATTACTAAGCTATTTTATATTGTCTATTATTTAATTTATTTATCACATATACCATATATTAATAAATTATATAAATTATATTATTTAAAAAATTAATATATTCACATACATAGTTTAATATATATAAATTAAATTATATATATTTTTAATCAAATACACTAAATGAGCTAGCTCACGAGCTTAACTCACGAGCTTTTTAAATGAGCTAGCTCGCGAGCTAACGAGCCGAGTATTTCATAGCTTGAGCTTGACTCATTTAACAAATGAGCAGTTCGAGCTCGAGCCTGAACGAGTTTTTACCGAGCCGAGACCCAAACCGAGCTCGAGTAGCTTGGCTCATTTACAGCCCTACCTGCCACCGTCAGAATTGGAAACAATTTTCTACCAATTTTTTTTTCTGAGAAAATTTAGGACAGAATTTTGTATTCAGTTAAAATTTTGTATGAGGGAAGTCTATTGAACAAATGGAAATAGATGATTCTTTATTCAAATCCTGTTGTTTGTTTTTTTTAATAAATTCCATTCTTTAGTAAAAAAAATTTTAAAAAAAGAGAAAAAGTTTCAATGCATAATTTTCAGATTTTATTCAATTTTTAAATTAATGAAAATAAATAAATTGTGGATTAGGGTTAATTGAAGATTGTTTAAATGGAAATTTTAAATTTTCATATACTGAAAAATAAATATAATATAAATATAACTAAATTAAAACAATGATGCACAGAAATAATTATGATAATATTAATTATGTCCCAGCACAATAATATCTAACATAAATTTTTATATATTAATATTCAACATAAATTTTTAAAAAAACTTAAATATTTCTTATATATATTATATTTAATTAAATCTTATTTAACAAATTTTTAAATTTAATTTTAATATAATTAATTAAATTAGAGAAAATTTCTTAAAATTTTTTAACATAAATTTATAAGAATTAATCTCAAAAATTAATTGTTAATATTAAAAAAGTTATTTTTATGTAATCAGGTTATGTGTTTTATTTAAGCCACGTGTTATATTTACAATAGATCTTTTCCAATAATAATTAGATTTAAATAACTTTTAAAAAATCTAATCGATAATAATAAACTAAAAATTAATAATAAAGTAATTAATTATATTAAAATTTTAAAAAAATTGATATAATAATTTTTTTTAATTAAAATTATTATATTTATTTATAAATAATTTATATAAAATAAAATATTAAATTCATTAAATTTTAAAAAATTAATTAACTGATAAAATATTTTATCTATTAAAGATTAATAAAAATAATTTTATAAAAAATGATTATAAAATTTTATATTAAAATATAATTATAATTTTATTTTAAAATATAATAAAACAAAAAAATATTTTAAAGATAATTTAGATATTAAAATTTTTATAATAAAATTAGATTATAATTAAATAAATAAATTTTTTTATTTTTTATTATATATTTTTAAATATAATAGTATAATATTTTTTAATAAAATATATTTATAAAATGTATTTTTAATGATCAAATTTTTTAATAATATATGAAAGAACCAAAAATATTAATTTGATTTGACAATGTATATTCATTTTCATGGGGCTTGGATAAGTTCAGAGACTCTTCCAATGATATTGTTATTATTATTTTATATTATATTGTTTGTCGCTAAGCTTTCAATTTTTCTTGCAGGTTACAAGTTGTAATTATTATTGTCTTACTCATTTTCATCTAACTTTACTTCAAATTTACTCTTGCTTTTGCACCAATAAATGTGAACAACATTTATTTTAACATTCCTTTATAGTAATAATTTTTTTTTTGTAATAACCATAAACTTTTAAATACAATTGCTTGCCTTTTATTTTATAATGGTTTTAGCTTACGGAAAAATTAGAATTTTTTATATTTTTTAATGTTTTCCTTTTAAAAATAATTTTTTCATAAAAAAGTAATATGATAAAAATAATTATAGAATCTTATATAATATAAAGGTAAGACTTGTTAAACCAAATATTATTATAATTACACGAGCAAATAATTAACAACTCATTCGTATTTATTTAATAATAATAATATTATTAAACATGCTTATGAGTATTTAGCTCTACGAATATATATTGATATTCTATAGAAAAAAAAAGGAACTCTATGAATATAGAGAATAACTATCACATACGATATAACTATATATATATATATATATATTATTTTTCTTTGAAAATATAAAATGAAAAACAAATAAACAAGAACTAATAACAGTTGCAATTTGTAGGGAAAATTCTAATCTAGAACCTATAATAAAAAATATAGAAGTAATAAATTCAAAATGAATAAAATAACCTGAGAATAAGAATAAAATACTTTCATAAAGGAAAATCAATAAATCCCATTAAAAATATGAAAATATTTAAAAATATATCTAAAAACAACCTTACGACTAATATATTTATAATTAAAAATCCTAATTTTAGCTTGGTTGACATGAAAAAAAGAGACATTTATATGACTATCTAAAAAAATAACTTTTATTATAAAAATACTATAAAAACTAAAAATATTTACACTTTCAAAAAAAGTTAATATAAACTTTCAAAAATACATCATTCCTCAATAAAACATAAATTTTTTTTTTTAAAAAATACCTCTTTTCTCAATATAATTAATATTTTATTTTAAATTTTTATTTTTTTCAAACTTCACTATTAAAAATAAAAAATAATAATAAAATAATAAAAATTAATATTTTAAATTATTTTTCATCAAATAAAATCACAATTTTTTATAAAAAGAAAAAATTTTAATTTTAATTATAAAGAATAAATAATGCTCAAAAAATAAAAATAAAAATAAAAAATAAAAATGTATTAATAACAATTATTAAATTTATTTTAAAATAAATTTTATATATTATACATATTAAAAAATAAAAAAATACACACAAATTTGTTATGCAAATATTATATAAATATGTTATAGATATATTACAGATGTGTTGTAGATATATTGTAGATATTGTGTGTATATTATATATTTATTATTTAAATTGTGTGTATTTTATATAAAAATTATTGAATTTTATGTGAATATTATATGAATGTTGTGTGGATGTTTTGAGAATAAAAAATTTAAAAAATTAAAATTAAAAAAATATTAAAAATATCATATAGATGTATTTTAAAATTATTATAGATGTATTGTTGATACTGTAGATGTATTTTATATGGTTGAATATATATTTTATGTATATATTATATATATTTATTTTTTTATGTGTGAATATTAAAAATATAACATTAAAAATTTTTTTTGAATAAAAAAATATAAATTAAATTAATAAAAAAAATTATAAAAATCAGAAAAAAAGAAAAAAAAAATTGTCAAAGTTGTGTAAGTGTAAATAAAATTGGCGTGCCGTTATTCTTGAAAAAGGAAACTCAAAAACAGTGTACAGTATAAATATCTAAAAAAAAGTATTGGCTTATGTGGAGATATATGTTAGTAGTAAACGCATTTTTTTTATAAATAAATTCATAATTAATTTCTTTTTCCCGTTATAATACTATATGTATATGTATACACACTACTGCTGCTTTTCTTTAAAGAAAAAAATAATAGAAGAGCTACACGGATAATATTAACTTAAATATACTACTCGAATATTAATGTTTTGTTGAACATTTTTGGCGTCGTATATATTAATGTACTAACTCTTTAAGTCTATATATATTATTGCTCTTAAACTGTCTCCCTCACCTATAGCTTAATGAAATCTTATTTTGTCAAACTGTTGTATTTTTTAGTTAAAGATCGTTGTCACACAGCAGGAGAGACTTGACTCAATTAATACTTTGCTTTTCTTAATTAGGACAAAGACATCAAGGAAAAATGGTAAAGAGTCCTAGTAATATGTATGCTGGTAAGTTGGAGTTGAAGAAAGGGCCATGGACTCCTGAAGAAGACAAGAAGCTGTCCTCTTACATTCAGGAACATGGAAGCCATGGAAGCTGGAAAGTCCTGTCTGCCAAAGCCGGTAATAACACAATTTGTTAATTAACTTTATATATGTGTTGAATTATACGTCAAAAATTATAAGTCATATACTCAATGCAAGAGCTTGAATATATCAGTTTATTAGCCCAACAATTGCACGTATATGCATGCATATTATATGTATATATACAAAGGTTATTGACGTGTATATATATATAATATCTTTCTCTTAATTGTGATATACACACTTGTATATATAGGACTTCAAAGATGTGGAAAGAGCTGTAGACTTAGGTGGAATAACTACCTCAGACCTGATATTAAGAGAGGCAAATTCAGTTTGCAAGAAGAGCAGTCCATCATTCAACTTCATGCCCTTCTTGGAAACAGGTAATTAAGCTCTGACATTATATCATTGAGTCAAAATTATTCATTGTAACTTATGATATTTGATGCACACCGAGCTATAGCCTAGCGACAGGTGTACATTCCCTTAATAGAACCAGGTTTCGATTTCCCCTCCTCCCATGTTATAATGCTCAAAAAAAAAAAACTTCTGATATTTGATTCTAATTGAAAGAACAATTTTGCTTTTTCTTTATTAGGTGGTCAGTGATAGCAACATATTTGCCGAAAAGAACAGATAATGAGATAAAGAACTATTGGAACTCGAATTTAAAGAAGAAGTTACAAAATATGGGTTTTGATCCTGTTACCCATAAGCCTAAAGTTGATGCCTTTGGCTATAGCAACTCTTACTCAAACAAGAACACTGCAATTCTGAGACACGTTGCTCAATGGGAAAGTACACGTCTCCAAGCTGAAGCAAGACTGGTTCGTGAATCAAAGCAACTGATTATGGCATCTAATAATACTAATAATATTAGTAACCCTACCAATAATGATAGACCAAAATTCCTCGACGTGCTCAGAGCATGGCAAGAAATAGCTTCCGGCGTGATTTCTGTCAACGGCGACGGCAGTCCATCGACGTCCCCCAGCTTTTCCGGAAATAATAATAACAAGATTGGTTGTTATCCAGATTGGGAATGTACTAAAGAAAGAATGGATAGTTCATCAATGAGTCCGTACTGGTCTGGTGGCGATAATAATGGATGGTTTGTGGACAGTTTTTATGATTTTGGTTGGTCTCTTAATGACAGCAGCAATTGTTGGCTATCTGATGATTTTGATCTCTTGTTTTGAATTTCAATTTTTAGTGTAGGTTTATTGAATGTCAAATATTAGAGTTAGATCCTTTCAAATAAAAGATCAATAAAGACTTTAATTAATTTGGCAGTTGTTTGTTGTAATTAAATTTCAGAAAAATTCAGTGAATATTTATTTCTAATTTTACTTTCCTTTTTTTTTCGGTATGATTAATGAACATATAATATTATTTCACTCATCAATTTAATTTATAAATTAAATTTCAATAAAATAAAACAATCTTTACTATCTTTTTTAATTAATTATATGGGAGAGAAAGGACATTTGAAATTCGAACTCCAAAATTCTACTACTTAAAAATAAATAAATGAATTTTGTATTTAAATTATCAATTACTATTTCAAACTTTCTGTTCTTAAATTTATTAATTACTTCAAACAGCTGTAAGATACACCATATATGAATAGATTACTTTTGACGAACTATTTTTAAAGTGCTCAATAAGAGTTCAACGTCTTGTGGAAATTGAGCTTTTTTCACCGAATTAAAAAAATAATTTGTGAATTACTGTGATAAAAACTACACCAGGTAAATTTCCAGAAAAGTGGATGAGTCACAAGCGGTCTCACTTAAAACCCACTTTTCTTAAACTTACGCGCCGTTTGACAGATTTTACCTAAACATGTAATCCCTTTTCACAATAACCACCAAAACAGAGTTTTGCCCAACAAATAGCTATTAAATAAATAAAAGAGAGAGACACCAAAATTTAACGAGATTCGGCCAATTATGCATACGTCCTCGGACACTACCAAATTATATTTCACTAAAGAAATATTACAAAAGAGAGAGAAGAGAAAACTTGTCGAATATACAAATTCAGGACAAGTTGAGACTATTGAAATTGAGGAATTAGGCTTCTATTTATAGCTAAATTCCTACCTCTTCCTATCACCTATTCACGATGTGGGATTATGAAATTATAAAGGAAATATGTTATAAAATTCCCATGTGGGGAATTAGAGCCACCAACCATTGCCCACCGTTATTTTTGACAATCTCCACCTTGACAAAAATTCCCCAAATGCAAACTTCTGTTCTCTCTCGCAAAGTTGTAGTGTCTTCAAATGCGCTTTGCAGCGCAAGCTTCAACTTTTAACAATATTGATCAAGTCCAAACAGTGTTTGAACTTGACAGCTGTCACCACTTTTGTCAACATATCAGTAGGATTCTCGGCAGTCTGAATTTTCTGGAGTTGAATCTGACCTTCTTCCAGAATTTTTCTAACAAAATGAAAGCGAACATCGATATGCTTCGTCCTTGCGTGATAAACTTGGTTCTTTGCCAAATGGATAGCATTTTGGCTATCACAATGCACAACAATGTTGTTCTGCCTAATTCCCAATTCATCAAGCAATCCTTGAAGCCAAATTACCTCCTTAACAGCCTCTGTAACTGCCATATACTCTGTCTCTGTTGTAGACAAAGCCACTGTAGACTGTAAAGTAGACCTCTAACTAACTGGTGCTTTCGCAAGTGTGAACAAATAACCAGTAGTTGATCGACGTTTATCTAAATCTCCTGCATAATCGGAATTGCAATATCCGACTACGCTTTGACCACTTTTCTTATCCTGCTCAAAAACTAATCCAACATCCACGGTGTTTAGAATGTACCGTAGAATCCATTTCACAGCTTGCCAATGCTCCTTGCCAGGATCATGCATGTACCTGCTCACAACTCCAACTGCCTGTGAAATGTCAGGCCTCGTACACACCATAGCATACATCAAGCTACCAACCGCATTTGCATAGGGAACCTTTGACATATATTCCCGTTCTGCATCATTCTTCGGTAACTGAGCTGCACTGAGTTTGAAATGAGGAGCAAGAGGCGTACTAACAGGTTTGGTCTTGTTGTCCATACCAAAAAGCTTTAGTACTTTTCTCATATATTGCTTCTGAGACAGACAAAGTCTCCCCAATTTCCTATCTCTGAATATCTCCATGCCGAGAATCTTCTTTGCTTCTCCCAAGTCTTTCATTTCAAATTCTTGATTCAACTGATTTTTCAGCTTCTCGATTTCTCCTTTATTATTTGAAGCTATCATCATATCATCAACATAAAGAAGAAGATAAATGAAAGAGTCATCTTGTAGCTTGCGCAAATACACACAATGATCATATTTGCTCCTTGTGTATTTCTGCCCTTGCATAAACTTATCAAATTGCTTGTACTACTGCCTCGGAGACTGCTTCAATCCATAAAGCGATTTTTTTAAGTTTGCATACCATATTTTCCTTTCCAGCAACTTTGAATCCCTCCGGCTGAGTTATATAGATTTCCTCTTCCAGATTTCCATGTAAAAACGCAGTTTTTACATCTAATTGACCTAGTTCCAAATCAAACTGTGCTACCAAGGCTAACAAAATTCGAATGGAGGAATGTTTTACAACTGGAGAAAACACTTCATTATAGTCAATTTCCTCCGTCTGAGCGTAGCCCTTAGCTACCAACCTTGCTTTGTTGTGAACAATATCTCTATCAGGAAATCCATCTTTCTTTGTATATACCCATTTGCATCAAATCGCCTTCTTTCCCTTCTGCAGAATTGCTAGCTTCCATGTTTGATTCTTGTGAAGGGACTGCATTTCATTATCTATAGCTTTCCTCCACTTTACTTCTTCTGAACTTTGGACAGCTTCTTTAAAAGTGGACGGAATGCTATCATCTGCAATTGAGAATGCATAGGCCACCATATCATCATAACGAGCAGGTTTTCTTATAGCTCTTCGTGGCCTATCAACTGCAATTGATTCATGTTGCTGTGGAGGTTCTTGGATTTGAACCTCATCTTCATCTGACTCTCCTTCTACCTCATGAGTGTCTGCAGTTTTAACATCTGTTGCTGAGATTTTTCTGTCAAACTCCACCTGTTTTGGAGTATTCTCCACCTGTTGTGAAGTACCATCTGACTACTCTATTGTCACCTTTTTCAATAAGGTAGATTCATCAAAAGTGACATCTCTGCTAAAGATTATTTTCTTCATTTCTGGACACCATAGCCGATATCCTTTAACACCTAAGCTTATCCCCATGAAAATGGCTTCCTTAGCTCTTGGATCTAGCTTTGATTCCTTAACGTGATAATATGCATTGGAACCAAATACAAGTAAGAAATCATAATCTTTAGCAGGTTTTCCCGACCATGCTTCCATAGGCGTTTTACCATCAATAGCAGTTGATGGAAGTCGATTAATGAGATGACATGCATATGTCAAAGCCTCAGCCCAAAATTGCTTGTCCAACCCAGCATTGGACAACATACACCGAACTTTCTCCAGTAACGTTCGGTTCATGCGTTCTGCCACCCCATTCTGCTGTGGTGTATGTCTAACTGTGAAGTGTCGAACAATGCCTTCATCTTCGCAGACTTTCATAAATGGATCATTCTTATATTCTCCTCCATTGTCTGTTCTGAGACATTTGATTCGTTTGCCAGTTTGAGTTTCCACCAATTTCTTCCATTTGAGGAAAACTCCTAACACTAATCTTTTGACTTCAAAGTATACACCCATACCCTTCTAGAGAAATCATCAACAAAGGTTACATAATAGTGCTTGCCTCCTAAAGAAGGAGTTTTAGAAGGCCCCTACACATCTGAGTGAACATAGTCCAGAATACCCTTGGTATTATGGATTGCAGTACCAAATTTCACTCTTGTCTGCTTCCCTTTGATGCAATGCTCACAGAAATCAATCTTGCAGGTTTTCACATTCTTCAATAATCCTTGATCAATCAAACTTTTCAAGAATTTTTCACCTGCATGTCCCAAGCGCATGTGCCATAATCTGGTTGCTTTCAGAACTTTGTCATCACCAGAAACTGCTGCTGCTGTTGTTTCTATAATTGCATTACCTTCATAGTAATACAAATTATTCCTTCTCCGTAATCCTTTCATCATCACAAGTGCACCAGAGATGACCCTCATAACCCCATTTTCTGCAATAATTTTGAGCCCTTTTGATTCAAGGACTCCGACTGAAATGAGGTTCTTCGTCAAACAAGGTACATACCGAACATCAGTCAGGATCCTGATTGACCCATCATGATTCCTCAAGCAGATTGAACCAATCCCTTCAGTGAAACAAGGATTGTCATTTGCTGTATAGACAACTTAATGATCAAGTTCTTTGAAATAAAAAAACCATTCCCGAGTGGGACTCATATGATGGCTGCATCCGGAATCTAACAGCCATGCATTAGAAGAACTTGTCGAACATGCTGCAGGAGTGTCTAGGGATGTCATGACTGCTAATGAGAAGGTTGATTCTGAATCATCACACTCAGCTACATTTGAATCAACAACAGCTTTGCCCTTGCCTTTAAGCTTTGGACAATCTTTCTTCCAGTGACTTTTTTCATGACAAAAGGCACACTCATCTTTTTCTACTCTGGCTTTTGAACGAGATTTGCTTTTCTTCCCTCCTTTCTTTCGGCCTTGTGTACGGCCTCTAACCACCAGAGCTTCTGCTTCACTTGTCCTCTCTTTTTCTTTCTTTCTCAATTCATGATTATATAGATCAGCACATACATCACTTAAAGTCACTTCCTTATTCCCATGGAGTAGAGTCGTTGTAAGAAACTCAAACTCGTCAGGGAGAGATGCCAACAACAACAGTGCCAAATCTTCGTCTTCAAAGACCACATCCAAATTAAACAGATCAGCCACCAACTGATTAAAATTTGTGATGTGTTCATTCATCGTGGTACCAGGAACATAATTGAAGCGAAACAATCTCTTCTTCATAAAGAGTTTGTTCTGATTGTTTTTCTTCAAAAATTTCTTCTCCAATGCCTTCCACAATTTGTTTGCCGAAGTTTCTTTCGAGAAAGCATATTTTTGCTCTCTAGAAAGACAATAACGAATTGTACCACATGCCAGACGATTGACAGTTTTTCACTCCGTCTCCTCCATTTCTTGGGGTTTCTCCTCTTCAATAGCAACATCTAGACCTTGCTGAAAAAGAGCATCTAGAAGTTCGCTTTGTCACATACCGAAATGACCAGTGCCATCGAAAATCTCCACTGCAAATCTTGCATTTGATACAGCATTCCTCACTACGGTTGATGAGGATGACGCTGCAGTAACAGATGTGGTATTTTTCTTATCGTCTGGCATTTCTGCTACAAAAATTTATTTAATAGCTATAAAATCAAAATTTCAAAAACACGGAATACACAACCAATGAACGTTTTTTATGTGGAAGATCAGACTATGCTGCAACCACAGTGAATACTCCGTAACCTTGGCTCTGATACCAATTGTTGTGGAAATTGAGCTTTTTCCACCGAATTAAAAAAATAATTTGTGAATTACTGTGATAAAAACTACACCAGGTAAATTTCCAGGAAAGTGGAGGAGTTACAAGCGGTCTCACTTAAAACCCACTTTCCTTAGACTTACGCGTCGTTTGACAGATTTTACCTAGACATGTAATCCCTTTTCACAATAACCACCAAAACATAGTTTTGCCCAACAAATAGCTATTAAATAAATAAAAGAGAGAGACACTAAAATTTAACGAGGTTCGGCCAATTATGCATACATACTCGGACACTACCAAATTATATTTCACTAAAGAAATATTACAAAAGAGAGAGAAGAGAAAACTTGTCGAATATACAAATTCAGGACAAGTTGGGACTATTGAAATTGAGGAATTAGGCTTCTATTTATAGCTAAATTCCTACCTCTTCCTATCACCTATTCACGATGTGGGATTATGAAATTATAAAGGAAATATGTTATAAAATTACGATGTGGGGAATTAGAGCCGCCAACCATTGCTCACCGTTATTTTTGACACAGCAAACTATAATTTTGTTAAACAAATATTTTATCATAGTTATCAAAATAAAATACAGTATAAAAAAATCAGAAAAATCGAGCATCGTTTTAACATAATAGCATAATTATTAATTAATTAATTAATTAATACTGGAGTTCAAAGATCAAAGATCCTGATTTGAATGATTTTTTTTTCCTAAGTTCACATGGAAATAAATTAATAAAACAGAAGATAGCACTAAGATAAAGTCCATCTAGAGACATTAATTAATGTTTTAGGCTTAATCTTTACAATGTTAATTAATTTATAGATAATAATAATGTATATATAAAATTAAAACAAATTATAAATGAATTTTTTGAATTCAAAGAACTTGATAGCTTAACTAGTTTCTTAGAAATTGATGGAGATTATTGTTCACAATTTCACCTACCTAGACATGACTTGATCTGGTGGTGGAAAAATTTACTTCTTGATTATGATCATACTGTCGTTCTGCAAGTATCCCATTCCAACCTATATATATATATAATATGAAGGAGAGTCAAAAAGATTAGAGCAAACCTTAATTTATTTCTAGTTCTTATAATAATTTAAGAATTTTAATAATTAAAGTTTTTATTAATTTTTTATATTTATTTAGGTATATATAATATTTTAAAAAAAATTGAACTCAAACATGATCTTGATTCATGTAAGCATTTTTATATTCCTAGAATTTCTTCAAATAAAACAACAATATTTCTGAACCTAACATGTTTAATTGAATAAATACTAATTTTCTTTTGCAATAAATAATTTTATATGTATATGGAAACTTCAAAATAGACTACTCATATTGAGATTGGAATTAAATGTCGTCCATGTGAAACTTCAAAGTAGAGTTATTCACATTGATGTTGGAATTTAAGTGTTGGAAGAGTCTGCAGGTTTCTTGAGTCATATTCTTCATGTAAGTTAATTCAGTGAGTGAACACATTCATGAATTTAACTCTCCATTTTTTCCCGACACCAACATTTAAGAGATTCATAAAAGGTGAAAAATGCCTTAATTTTATTTCAAATAAAATTTCAATTAAATGATATGATAAAATATTTTTTGCACGTTAGATAATAATTATAGGTAAGGAATTGTTCCATTTTAATTAAAAGTCTCGAGTTTGAATTCCACGTATGCAGTTGTATTAAAACTAGGTAGTCTTTATATTTCTATCATGCTTGGCTTCGAAAGGATAATTAATACTAAAAAAAAGATAATAATTATAAGTGTGAGAATAATCCAGTGAGTACCTAGAGAAGGATCAAGGCATCTGTTTTTAAGCTCTCTAAACTCTTGACAAAGAGAACAACAAGGGCAGAAAAAATGAGAGATGACATCAGTTGAAGGAGCTTATACCAAATTATAAATTCTCCTTAGCTTTGATCTATACTTGGACCCAATAATCCATTGAGAACACAAGGCAGGCATCATTAATAGGTAAATGAAACTCCCCAGAGGACAAGCTGTTGCAATAAGTTAATATATAACATTATTAATATGAATCATTAATAGAAAAATTTTAACGTGAACCTGATTCATATTTCAACTCATAAAAATTTTGATTTGAAAAAAAAAACTAATTAAAATTATTTTTTTAAAAATATTATAATTTAAGTATGAATTTGTGATTGGTCTAATCAAACTATGTCCATGGTAGAATTTCGGTCATTAATAATATATGTGCAGAAACCTGATGTTATTACCAACAATTTGGCTAGTTTTATGGGAAACTTACCATGTCTCCCTCATCTAACACTTCTGCTATCTGTCCAAATGTTACACAAGGGAAAGTTGCTGTCATAATGGCTGCCGACACAAACAAGAAAAATGTAAAGATTAGCCCTCTTTTTGCTTTCACACCAAATTATACAAATTATACTTGATTTGCCAATCAATTAATTCAAAGGCTCAAGCCTAAATTAATTCTTAGAAGTTATTACAAGGATTAAGGTCTCTTAATTTGAACTCTGGGTGAGATCAGATGATAGAAGTCATTTCTCCTTTAATTAAAGAGTTTGAATTTAAAGTCTCAATATGGATTACAGAAGGAGCACTTTGATTTGAGCCGGAGTGATTCGAATTATTTACATATGAAAAATATTATAAAACAATTTATTTTATTTTTGGTAATAAATGAGAAATTAATAAAATCTTATCCTAATAATCATGCCATTCTCAGTTTGAAAGCATACTAAAAGCAAGCAAGAATTAGGTCTGTGGCATGTGATGGCTAAAAATTCATTACATATAATTCTTGATAATAATTAAATAAAAATTGGTGAAAGTGTAATTTTTAAAAAAGGATAAAAAAAATTGGGAGTTTCTGAAATTATGCAAAAATCGAGATTACCATTTGTTTGATGTTCGTGACAGTCGAATAATCCTGTAGTCCAGGGATGTCCAAGAACTCTGTTATCAACCACTGTAGTATTAGTAGAAGAAGAATAATTTTGAGGATTGCCATATTGAATATTTTGCTTAACTTGTTGCGGCGTTGGTGGTCCAACTGTCGCCGCCGTTGGAGGAGGAGCCGATTGCTGCTCTATTCCATCAACCTCACTTATCTCAGGCCTCCCTATCTCACATACACTCACCTAGCTTTTATTGATGCAACACTTCAAACTAATCCTTACAATTCATAAACACTTTCTTTATAGAAATAAAATGGACTTATTAAGTGTTTAATATTATATATAATATTGTCTCTATTACATTTTTTTAAAAAGTCAGCAGTTTGTCTTCTTCAATAACAGCCTGCACATAAATCCAGCATAGACGGCTTATATATGTATATATAACAAATAAATTGAATTTCATATAAAAAATAATGTGATTTAATTACATTTGAATTTCATAAATTGAATTCATTAGAGTGATTCGAGTTTGTTGTTGGCGAAATCAATCAGTCAAACAACAAAGCTTATTGAGAAATCAAGAAAATATAAATCTTGTATCTAGCACAAAGAAGGTGGAATGCTACCATTGAAACCAATGTTGAAATGATAAAAATTGCAAATGCCGCATCGTTTGACCAACTGCTTTAGAATTATAATCAACTCAACAAAGCCTTAACATTTATTCATTGGGATTAGTTATATTTAATTACATCTTCATGAAGATGTCATGCCAAAAAATAAATTGTTAGAAATATCTAACACATTCACATCAGAAGGAAAAGGGCCTAAAGGTTCGTCTAACTTGTTAGACTGCAAGCATATTACCCTAAAAGAATCAAGAAGAAACGATTTTAAGCAAACTGGGCAAGTATTTTGTAATTTGATTATGGGACACATCTAATAAATTTCATCTAAGTACGTACGTGATATTAAATTAAAAATTCTAAACAATAAAACACTTAACACATAATAAACAACACTTTGACAGGCTGAATAGCATACTTGGCCCCTATAATAATTCAAAATCCTTCAAATGATTCAAACTTCATTTTGCAACAAGTCCACCCTCATTAAAAAGTTAAGGTTGTGCTGCCAAAATAATTTTTCCCACATAAAACTCTTTGCAAGTAAGATTTTCTACCAGTAAAAAGAACATAAATGTTATCTATTGAGCCATCTTCTCCACCAGGAGTCAGGACTAGCTCCTTCTGGGCCAGGAGGTGTGAGAATGTCCAACATAGTTTCCTTCTCTTTTGGGGTTAATGGAACACCTCTAACAAGATTCAAAGCCATGATGTGTACATTAGTCTTTTGCCTGTGCTTGTTGTAAGCCCATATTCCTCCAGCAGCGCCTGCAACTAGAAGCTAACCCCAAAATCCCATGTCATCTTAGTATATGTACAGGTTTAAAGAAATTACCTTAACCTAATAATGATATTTTTGGCTTTAAACTAACCGGTGATAGCCACAAGGCTGCAGTCTGCAGATCAAACTTGGGTGCATAAAGTACTGTTTCCCCATATTCATCCTCAAGCTTTTTATAGATCTCTTTGTCAGTTTTGCCAGACTGAATCTCATCACGAATAAGCTACATTCCAAAAATTACAAACATCAACCACATATGAATAACTTACAATCAAAGAAACCATAAAGAGGAGGAATTGTATCTAGGAAACAGATTGAAACTGGCAAGAGTTACATAATCTTGTTCTTGACATTTTCAAAAGCTAGCCAAGTAACAGGGTAATAAATTAATAAAGTTCAAGTCTAAATCAGACACTATTGATTATAGTCATTTGTTAATTTCAAGAAACCTAATATCAACATCCCTGAGTTGCAAGGGGTTAATCATCATGCATATAAATTATAAAAGCATTTTCAGCTTTAGTTGAAAAATGGACTGAGTAAATTTCCTATGGCCAGCAATTTACCCTCTCCACATATAGCAAGAACCATTTGAGACACCAAGTTTGTATTTCTAAAAAGTTTACTCTTTCTAATGCCGTAGCTTTTTGAAGACTATAAACTTGACTAGAACTAGAAGCTATTACTGACTCTCATAAATTCAAAGCTTTTAAAGTAATTAGTCATCTATCACAATTTTAGAAGCTGTTGACAAATGATTTGAAGTAATACAAACTCAAACCTTAAATAAAGAGGAAAAGAATTGCACCTCATAATAGAAACACAATAGTTCAAGGTCATTGAGAATCAGGTGCACTTGAAAAAGGAACTGATTTTAAAAGTCACACAAGTATGAATAGCAAAGGTAATGAAAGACAACCTCAGACAGTGGACCATAAGGATTCATCAAAAGAACCATAAAAGTTAAAGCCAGGGAGGAGAAAAAAAAGGCCCAAACTTAAGATCAACAATATAACTTCCCCAAATTTCTTTTATGTGACTTTAGTATAAAGCGCATCAAAGGAAACCGCACATTTTTCTTTCCCGAGTTCAAACAAATAATGAAAAGGAAAAATCCAATCTTTTAACAAGATTCAGAACCCAGATACACAAATATCACAGGATTAACAAGCACTAAGAATCATAATTCATCACATCACAAACATGTAGGCATAAAGCATGAACAGAACAGTTTATATAATCTACTAACAGGTTATATAATCTACTAAGTGATATCATACCTTCCTGAGAAGAATAGCAATATCTGCTTGAGAATCTTCAATGGACTGACTCCCACACTCTGTACACCGTACGTTGTGACTAATATTTCTTGCCCGAGCCTCCACAACCTGTGTCTTCTTCACTTCATGATCATCTTTGCTTTCCATTGTGAATAGGTATCATCCAGTTTCACTGCAACCGAAAAAATAATATGTACCGTTATATTATAGAGCTCCATTCTCATTGTTGCATTTTATCAAACACCTAGTACACCTTCCAAAAAAAAAACAACACAAAAACCAATTCACACCCAATACAACTAAACATTCGAACTAACAGTTCATTGATCAAAACTAGATGAAATTCAGCAGAAACATCGAAGGAACCTGCTACAAATTCTTATTGTTTGGTTCAATAAATAAAAGTTTATCTTTCTCTGCATTTCCTTTTAGATACAAATTTTTTCAGCAACCAAAATGAATAAGCATCAAAAAGACAGAGAAATAATCGATTGAACCACTCATAGAACATCATTGATTGGTAGGCTGATCAGCTCTGAAAGAGGCTCACACCACCTTTGTCTATAATTCCTCGGCAGTTAATATTTGGCTTGGACATGGGAACAACTCGATTTTCGTAGTTATTCCTCCGTTTATTTACGAGTAATAATTAACATCCGGTCAGGTCAAAAAACGTCGGCGTTTTAATAAATGGCAACAAACAATTATAGAACCTCTCGTTTTGATAAGAGACTCAGATATATGTCGCGTTTGGGTTTTTTTTTTTTAATTGAACTCTTTGAAAAAAAAAATTCCAATATCATTATTCTTTTTCTTTTTGTGTATAAAGATTTTTTTTATTACAAAGAACAAGTCACACGACTACATTAAAATTAAACTATCTTGAAGCCAAAAATTTTAAATCTTTTGAGGAGGCCATGAGTACCATTTGAATCTCTCATCTTGATTGAAAGCGAGTTTCATAGCTCCATCCGCAATTAAATTATGATCTCTATTGATGTGCCTCATTTTTATCTGTCAATTCAAAGGGGATAAATAGCAAATTACTTGAACTGCTTCAAGATTGTCGGATTGTATGATCAATTTTTTCCATCCTTTTCTCCAAGCAACCTCAAGACCCCATTTAATTGCCAAAAGTTCGACAAAAAAAAAAAAACTCCACATTTGCATATTTGAGTCGAGTAACTACCAAGCCAAGCACTTATGTTGTCGCTGAAAACTCCTACAATGGCACTTATGCTCTTGTTATTTGTGCAAGCTCCATCAGTATTTAATACAATTTTCCCAGAGGCTGGAGGGGTCCGATAAGAGTCACTATGCTTGCTTTTTCCGTCCAATTGTAATGAAGATTTATTTACAATGAAATCATTAAAGAATTTGACATCACTACAAATAATGAAAACCTTGGACTTTATGTTGAGTGTCTTATTCTGGAACACTTTTTCATTTCTCCATTTCTAGATCTTCCAACATGTCACTCCAAAGAATAAAGGCCAACAAATGCTAAATCTGCCATAGAAAGTCCCTTTTAAATTATCATTAAGCCAACATTGGAAAGGAGTTGAGAAGAAATGTGGAGTATCATTGTTCCCTAGCAAACTATTCTATATTTCCTTAGCCTCTGAACAATCACACAATGCATGGAGTAAGGTCTCTTCTTCATTCTGACATGAAGCACAAATATTCGAGTTGGTAAGATGGCGTTTGGTTCTCTCAATATTAGTAAGGAGGCGATTATGGAGACACAACTAGAAAAAATGATCTTATCCTTTGAGGCCCTTCCTTATCGTTGAATATTCCTTCATTCCTAAGAAATTGATAGGCTGAATTGATACTGAATTTACCAGAGGCAGTAAGCGTCCAATACTTAGTATCAACTCCAAGTGCTTCCATCGGAGTTGGCATAGAATTTAACATGCTACAAGAAGAATCATTTAAGTAGTTATGGATTTCACATAACTTCTAAAGACCATCATCATCAATTGCATCTTTGACAGACCACTTTAGAATGTTAGTCTCAGGCTGGGTATGAGTTAAATAAATGAGTGGAGACTCTCCATACCAGTGATCATACCAAAAACTGGTATTCCTTCCATTGCCCACTGAAACTTTGATGTTAGAGATGATAGAAGACTTATTATTGGCAATGACTCGCCACAATGCAATTCCTTTAGTCCTTGACAACATATGAGGTGGATGAGCAAGAGAAATACCATATTTTCCTGCAAGAAACCTGGCTAACAACTTACCCGAATTAGAAATCATATGCCAATCGATTTTAAGGATAAATGCAAGATTAAATTCCTTGAGGCGACGTAGACCAACCCCTCCTGCAGTTTTAGGTCTACACATGTTGTCCCATTTGATGAGATGAACCATTTTCTGCCCTTGCGTCATGCCCCATAAGAAATCTCTACAAATGCCTTTAATTTGATCACAAAATGTCATGGGAATTACAGTAGTTTGCATTATGTATACTGGTAATGCCATCAACACTGACTGAACCAAGGTTAATCTTCCGGTGAAAGAAAGAGAATTTGCCTTCCAATTGCTCAACCGCTTATTGACTTTGTCAACCATGAACTGAAATTGGTTACCCTCAATTCTTCCATGAAACACAGGTCTACCAAGGTAAGACCCCAAATCCGAATTGTAAGAAAAACCTGAAATGGATTTGAGCTTGTAAATCAACTCATTTGGTACATTTTAAGACGTGAAGAAGGCAGTTTTTATTTTATTCACCTTCTGACCAGAGCACTAATAAAAATCCTCCAATACATTGCAAATGACTTCCATTTGAACATCAGAAGCTTCTGCATAAAGAATCAGATCGTCCGCAAAAAATAAATGAGATAAAGGTATCCTATTTCTTCTTATACATAGAGGTTTCCAAGATCCATCCCTCACAGCTTTGTTAATCCCATGAGATAACCTTTCCATATAAAGGACAAAGAGATAGAGAGAAAGTGGATCTCCTTGTCTAACTCCACGGGTTAGGTTGAAACTATTGGAGATTTTCCCATTCCTACAAAAACTTGAATGATTTTATTTGGGATACTAGCTTCTGTCAGAGTATCATAAATGAAATCCCAATGTAACCTGCCATAGGCTTTTCAAGATCAACTTTAATCAAGAGTCATCCTTTTTGTAACACCCTTATACCCTATATACGTATAATATATATTTTCAGCATATGTAAAATATGCATATACGGTACAAAAATATCACAGACCGGTTTAATAAAAAAATTTATATTTCTGATTTAAAATTTCAAATACTAAATATATAAAATTAAATAGTATATAAATATTCTTTACTTGTTATAGGAATCCAAAAAAAATATTTTATATGAAAATCTCTGAAAAATTCGCCATAATTTTATCAGTAATTTGGATATCTCAAAATTTATCAATTACATAACCTGCAAAAAGAACACACTCCCAAATAATTTTAAATCACCATCTCAACCATACTCCTCAATTTCACTAAATTTTTCAAACATTTATATATAGATATACATATATATATATAATTTAGAACATATTTACACTCCCATTTCAAATAACTTAGCCCAAATATTCTTTATAATTTACAATACATAAAATCTAAAAACATAATATACTATTCATAATACCCAAAATATACAATAACATAAAATATATTCATGCTGCTGACAATGTTTCTGATCTTGATATCAACTTTACAAGCACAAACACAAGTCTAGACCCGACCTGATCTAGAAGAACTCTCCGGCTCAGCCGAATCTACCCTTTCACCTGCGTGATGTAAACAATGACACTAAGTCAAAAGCCTAGTAATATAAATTTTGATAATAATAAAACTCAAATACAATGCCAATACACAATGCATATGGATATCACATCATTCCATTTCCTCATACTTTTCAAATATTTCACAATTATCATAAAACAAACACAAACATGGGCCCAAAGATAACTAATATGGTATTCAAATTTCAAAGTTATTGTTTTGGTCTATAATGACACCATGTGTCTAGCCCCGCAGGCAATATATCAATGTAATAATCCAACTAGGTCTGAGCTTACGACCTGGTCATTTCACCCAACCTAGCTTCAAGGACTTATTTTTGAGACTTACGACCCGATCATTTCACCTCAAAAATATTTTCACAGTGACGCCCAGCGTCTAGCCCGTAGGCAAATTATAGGCATGCTGCCAAATACAAAATTTTAAAAATTAAATAACATACTAGGCACACAATTTATTCATTTAATGTAATCTAGCCAATACCAATAGCTTTTTAACAATGCACTTAATGCATACACAACAAATGATATTACCCAATCACTTTGGGTCATTTTCACATAATACACATATTTCACATTTTACACAATTTAGCCATTATTAATGTCTTTTCACAATGCTTTTAACACATATATGACATTACAAATGTCATAGCACATTATTCATACATAACCAATGTATCAAGTAGCTTAACACATTTTTCAACCAAAATGTGTTAAGCCCAAATATCATGCAAACATAACCAATATATTCAAAGTTTGTACTTACCTCAAATAGTAACCAAAACAAGCTTAAAACAACCTCCAATTCTATCCTTCCAACTTTCCCTTCACCATTTAGATGAAACAAATTAACCTCCCTCAATGCCTAAACCAAATGTGATAGCAAATAATCATTTAGTATCACATTTAATGATATTTTCAATGTTAAACCATAATTAAATCACATCCAAGCAAAAATCTAAAATTTAAGGCTAACATCACTTTAACTTTAGATTCTCATACTAGGTCATTCATTTTAATATATTAAGTTTATTTATATTATTAGTAACATATTTTAACACATTTAAACCATTTACATTATAAAAATACACTCATATACACAAAACCCTAAAATGGCATAACCTTCATCCATTGAAGGTTTTTCATTCCAACACAATCCATTAATCATTTCAAGCTTATATTCATCACTTTTAACACCAAACAATATGATTAAACAAATAAAATCAAATAATTCAACAACTTTGAAAAATCACTTTTCCAAAATCCTAAATCTCCACTTTCATTTTCAAACTCCAACCAAACACAATTAAATTCAATATTTGACTTTAAAATACTTGTTTATGCACCAAAATAACTCATTTAGAACCAATTTGCATAATTAAAAATCATGATTTCTCAAAACCTAAAAGTCCATAACCCTAAATTCTCTCTCTTCACCATTCTTACCCAAACTCAACCATTTCTTCAATCCAACCTTAAAATCATTGTTAACTACAAAAAATAACATCATACACACTAATTTCAATAATTATAACATACTACTTAAAAATTTAAAATCACACGTAATGAAAATTTTCATAGAATTCAAAGAAAGGAGTTAGAAACTTATCAAATTTAGTGAAAATCACCAAAAATTTACTTTAAACTTGTTAAATTCTTCAATTTGTAGAGTATGAAAGAATCAAACCTTGGTCTAAGCTCTCATGGTGGTTCGACCCTTGTGAGAAGAAGAAGATGAAAAACTTTTTAATTTTCTCTTTCCTTTCATCTTTTATTTTAAACTGTATATATATATTATTTAATATTTTAATAATTAATTATTTAATTATTTATTTAATAAATTAAAAGTCTAAAAATTCATCTTCTATTTAAAAATTATTTATTTTTAAATCAATTTAATAATTTTAAATTTTTAAGAGTTAATTACCAAAATACTTTTTTACTTTCACTTTTAACTTTTTTTTAAAAAGTGTTGACTTTTATAAGTTATATATATTTTGTATATATATCACATATATATTCCACTTTTTCATTTAAAATTTCTTCATTTTTTATTTAAAATTATTAATTTAATTTATCAAATTTAATTATAATATATTTTATCAAATTTCTAAAAATTAGAATTTTTCAAAAAAATTTAGAATATTACACTTTTCTTCCTTGTTTATACTTCATAGAATGCACTGCTTCTTGGTTGATAATGATATTGTCAGTTATCTGTCTGCCCGGTACAAAGCTAGCTTGATTTTCGCTGATCAAATTTGGCAAGAGGGGTTTTAGTCTATTTGTAATAACCTTCATTAATACCTTAAAAATCACTGACAATAAGCTGATCAGTCTAAAATTGATAATCGACGTAGGGCTATCTTTCCTAGGAATCAAAGTGATCAAAAATTGGAAAATGTTTCGGTTTAAAGGAGCCCCTAAAAAGGAAGAGCGTACAAATCCTACCTGAGAGTGTTTTACTAGATTCCATTGACCTTGGAAAAATCCCACGCATAATCCAGCCACACCTGCTGCTTTATAAGGCTACATACTGAATAAAGCCAGGTAGACCTCACTTTTTAGATGTCTAGACACATTATCGATACCTGGTCAGGAGTAAGAGAAGGAAAATAATCTTTGATAGGGTAAATTGGAGCATAAGTTGATTCCTCATGGTAGAGATTAGAGAAAATGGTCATTGCTTCTTGCTCAAGAACCATCTGATCATCAGACCAACTCCCATCAGCCAATTGGAGTCTTTGTAAATAAAGTTTATTCTTCTTCATTTTGTATTTGAAATGGAAAAATCTCATGTTGTGATCTCCTTCTTTAAGCCTATTTGCATTTGCCTTTTGTTTCCATAGAAGCTCCACCTGTAAAAGAACATTTTCATACTCTAATCGAATCTCTTTTTCCAACTTTCTCAAGTATGGAGATTCCATATGCTCAAGTGCTTTTTCAACCTCTAGAAGTCGTCTTAGGAGAGAGTCTTTCCTTCGGAATATGTTGCCAAAAATATACTTATTCCATTTGGAGATTTTAACGGTGAAATCAGACAGAGCATTTTCAATATCCATTTCCTTTTGCCAAGAAGATCTAGCAAAAGAATTGAAATTCTTATGTGAAAGCCATGAAGCAAGAAAGCGGAATGGAGCTGAACTGCTAGACTTCTGCTAAAGATTTAAAGATAACAAAAGAGGTTTGTGATCCGAACCCATCCTAGGGAGATGTTGTAAAATTGATTGATCAAAAGTGTCCTTCCATCCCATATTACAAAGTCCTCTGCCAATTCTCTCCTGAAGAAGACCTCTTTTCCATGTAAATTTAGGTCCTTGAAAGCCCATATCCAACAATCCACTTTTGTTAATACAGCTAGCAAATAAAATCACAAGGTTTACTACCTCTCGGAGACCCCCCACACTTCTCATCAAAGGAAAGAAAGACGTTAAAATCCCCCATCAAACACCAAGGATGAAAAATGGAGTTTGACATCTCAATTAATTCTCCCCATAAGCTACGACGAAGGGAATGGTCTGGTTCAGCATAAACTGCTGTGAAAATAAACTCGGGAAGTTGATTTCCTTTGATTCTCATATTTACTAGACGATGCATGCAAGACATAATTTTCACTATATCAGCACCTTTCCACATAATCCAAATGCCACCCGCAAATCCTGTTGCCTCAACTCTAAAGGAATAAGGGTAACCCAACTTCTTTATAACATTGTCAGCAGCAATACCGTTGATTCTAGTTTCCAACAACACCAGTAAATCATGTTTATATTGTCTGCAAAAGTCTTTGACAATAGAGAGAAAAGTGCTAGAGTCTGCACCTTGACAATTCCAAACAAGTATCTTAAAATCCATAAATAAAGCAAACGAGGGTAAGAAGTACCATACACCACTAGGCGGTCAAGTTCTCCTTAGAATTGGGGACCTCCGTACTGGAGCCAACTTGATGGATAACTTCTTCAGATTGGTTTTCCATTATTTCCAAAACTAACTCATCGCTGAGTCTTTTAGCTTCTGACTGAGAAATACCAGTACTAAAATGTGATTTAGGTTTAGCCTTCTTTTTTACTCTATCAGGTGGTCGAACACCGCTAAACCTTGCCATTGTTGTTTTAAGCCCATGTCCTACTCCTTTGTGGGTGTTAGAGTTAAATCTTGATGAAGAAGAAAGCACTTTAGGTCTTTCCTCAACAACGACTATGTGGTTCTACTTATCCAACATGGTTGCATCTACTACATTTTGAGGACTTTCATTGATCCTTGTCTGCTCCACTGAATGAGTTAAATCTGTAACAGAGTCCTCAACTTGCATGTCCACACTTGGTGCTAAATCAGTCTGAAATGTTGCTTGAGGGGCCTGTACTAGAGTGTCAAGAGTTTGGAGTTCCACCCTTGTACGTTGGTCAGGAACCACGTAGGTTTGTCTAGGAGCTCTTTCCTTGCTAGACCCAGACTTGGGTGTTACCACTTTTTCTTTAGAAGAGGAGACATTCACATTAGCATGCTCTACTGGTGAAGAATCCACATAAATAACATTGAAATTGACATCAAAATTTTCAGTAGAGGTCAAGACATCAAACTTGGACCCACCACTAGAATTGCTATAAGTTTGATTTTTGCTTGTTTTAGTTAAGCCAATCTTATTTGCTTTCCTTCCCCTATTACTAACAAGCATCCATGGACCAAGTTCTAGATCTGTATCTACATTACTCCCAGTACCTGCACGGCCGGTTTTAGGATCATTTTTAGGCAACTTGTCCCTCCCAATAATCTCCTCTAGTGCTTTAGTTGGGCAGACTTCTGATGTGTGGTCATAACGTCCATAAGTAAAACAAACACGAGGAAGACCTTCATATTCAAACCTGTGAACTTCCTCATTCAGAATAAATTTTGATAAAAGAGGCTTCCTTAGATCCAACTCGACTGCTATTCTAGCAAACTTGCCCCGATTGGATTGTGAGGTGTTATAGTCGATCTTAATAAGGCTGCCTAAAACTTAACTAATCTTCCTCAACACCTTTTTATGGTAACGATGGAGGGCCAAGCTAGGAATTCTAACCCATGCCATAACTATTGAGACTTTTTAATCCATCGTGGAGAACCTATGATGCTACAGTTGGGCAACAAGGTAGTGTCCGAGGATAGTCCAGGGACCTTCTAAAAGCACATGCAGGTAATCATCTTTGTTATCTAATTGAATTTAAAAATAATTATTTTCCAAATCAATTACTTTGTAACCTTCCTTTAAAGCCCAGATCTGATCGAGTTTGGAAGACAAGAAATTGTAACTAATAGTTTTCCCCAAAAGTCTGACAATAAAAGATTGCCGCCATGGTTTTACTAGTCTCGACTCAAGCTTCCCCGATATAGTTACTGAAGGAATCCCTTTCTCGTTGCTAATTAATATTTCCCCATCATCTTCTAAATCGCTGCTGTCCTCCATCTCTATTTTAGAGTCTTCGATTTTACTTTCCCCAATAACCTCTGTTTCCCACAAATCCAAGAAAGAGGGATCAATGTTACTTGCCTTCTATAATAGTGCATCGCGAAAGGAAATTCCCCGTTGAATTTGTGAATGAGTTTCCCCTTGCTTAACCATCTCTGCCTCTTGTCGAGCCTTCTTATTTGACCTGTCATCTGGTGGGGTTGGTGGAGGCGCATTCTCCAGTGAATGGAGGTTTTCGCAAGCAACAAGAGTCCTCTCTGCCATTTCTTTTGCTCTCTAATATCATTATTCATTAGCTGAATGCATAAGGCTAAATTATATGGTATAATAAGTGGACTTTTAGTACCTGCAAGACAAGGTGAGAAGGATTAGGTTCCGACAATGAGACTCCAATGTCTAAATCACAACTCATTTTGTCTAAATATGAAAAGAGAGTTGAAAGTCTAAAAATCCTTTATATGTGAAAATTCACCCTTATTTATAGATGACAGAAGAAAATAGTCTTTTAACGTGTCAGAAATATGCTTTGATGTATATAATAGTAGATCTAAATACGTCAGCGTACATAAAAGATGTGTAAACGAACTGTCTCTAAGAGATTGGTAGCACATTTGGGCTCGCTCCTTGAATACATGGGTCCTTAGACTAGATGCCCAAGTCCTAAAAGAGAGCGAAAGCTCGGTCAGTGCCACATGGGGCGGACACCTAGCGACCGCCTCATTGTCATGTTTGTGTCACATGGCTCTGTATTGAAGAGCGGTATCATAAGTCTTCTCCCCCGAGTACCTAGCATTTATGCTAGATGCAGTGAGGTAATTCGTACCAGAGCGTAGGGCTACATGATAGGCATGTGTGCATTAATGCTTCGTGCTCCGCGGCGTTGATGGTGAGTAACTTGAATTTCAAATCGGCCCTAAGTGCCGTTAATTTCCTAGTTCATCTTTCGATGTAATGCACCTATAAATAGGCGTGGATGCTCCACATTAATCGTACCGATGATGATAAGTGGACCTCAGGATTATTTCTGACTAATTCGAGGTTTGGGCACTTGCAAGACAAGGTGAGGAGGATCAGGCTCCAATATAAAAACTCTAGTGTCCAAATCAAAGTTTGGTTTATTTGAATACAAAGAGATAGTTGAAAATCTAAAAATCTTTTACCTGTAAGGATTTACCCATATTTATAAATGACAAAATGGAATAACCTCTAGAAGTGTCAGGAATATGCTTCAATCTGTATTAGAGCAGATATGAATATGTCAGCACAAATCAAAGATGTTTCAGTAAACTGTCTCTAAGAGATCGATAGCTCGCTTGGGCATGCACTTTAGATATGTGAGTCTTTAGGCTCAATGCCAAGATTCTAGAGGATAGTGAGAGCTTGGCTAGTGCCACGTGGAACAAACACTTGGCGATCGTCTCATTTCCATTTATGTGTCAGGTGGCCTAATACTGAGAAGTAGTAATATTAAAGAGAAAAAGTGAAAAAAAGTACCATTTAATTCTTTGAAAAAAAAATTCCAAAGATCAATTTGGAAAAATCCAATATCATTATTCTTTAGCTGAATGCATAAGGCTAAATGCATAAGGAAAAATCCAATATCATTTTTTTAATTGAACTCTTTGAAAAAAAAAAATTCCAAAGCTCAATCCAATATCATTATTCTTTAGCTGAATGCATAAGGATAAATAATATGGTATGATAAGTGGACTTTGAGTACCTGTAAGACAAGGTGAGAAGGACTAGGTTCCAACAATGAGACTCCAATGTCTATATCACAACTCATTTTGTCTAAATATAAAAAGAGAGTTGAAAGTCTAAAGATCCTTTATATGTGAAAATTCACCCTTATTTATAGATGACAGAAGAAAATAGTCTCTTAACGTGACAAAAATATGTTTTGATGTATATAATAGTAGATCTAAATGCGTCAGCGTATATAAAAGATGTGTAAATGAACTGTCTCTAAGAGATTGGTAGCCCTATTTGGGCGTGCTCCTTGAATAGATGGGTCCTTATACTCGATGCCCAAGTCTTAAAAGAGAGCGAAATCTTGGTCAGTGCCACGTGGGGCGGACACCTAGCGACCGCCTCATTGTCATGTTTGTGTCACATGGCTCTGTACTGAAGAGCGGTATCATAAGTCTTCTCCCCTGAGTACCTAGCATTTATACTAGATGTGGAAAGGTAATTCATACCAGAACGTAGGGCTACGTGATAGGCATGTCTACATTAATGCTTCGTGCTCCGCAACGTTGGTGGCGAGTAACTTGAATTTCAAATTGGCCCCAAGTGCCGTTAATTTCCCGGTTCATCTTTCGATGTACTGCGCCTATAAATAGGTGTGGATGCTCCACATTAATTGTACCGATGATGATAAGTAGACCTCAGAATTATTTCTGACTAATTCGGGGTTTGGGTACTTACAAGACAAGGTGAGGAGGACCGGGCTTCGATATAAAAAAACTCTAGTCTCTAAATCAAAGCTTGGTTTATTTGAATACAAAGAGATAGTTAAAAATCTAAAGATCTTTTACCTGTAAGGATTTACCCCTATTTATAAATGACGAAATAGAACAACTTCTAGAAGTGTTAGGAATATGCTTTGATCTGTATCAAAGCAGATATGAATACATCAGCACAAATCAAAGATGTGTCAGCAAACTGTCTCTAAGAGATCGATAGCCCGCTTGGGCATGCTCTTTAGATATGTGAGTCTGTAGACTCGATGCCAAGATTCTAGAGGACAGCGAGAGCTTGGTTAGTGCCATGTGGGACGAACACTTGGCGATCGTCTCATTTCTATGTATGTGCCAGGTGGCCTAATACTGAGAAGTAGTAATATCAACGAGAAGAAAGTTGAAAAAAATGACCATTGAACTCTTTAAAAAAAAAATTCCAAAGCTCAATTTGGAAAAATCCAATATCATTATTCTTTAGCTGAATGAAAAACGCTAAATGCATAAGGAAAAATCTAATATCATTTTTTTTAATTGAACTCTAAAAAAAAAAATTCCAAAGCTCAATCCAATATCATTATTCTTTAGCTGAATGCATAAGGCTAAATAATATGGTATGATAAGTGGACTACCTGCAAGACAAGGTGAGAAGGACTAGGTTCTGACAATGAGACTCCAATGTCTAAATCACAACTTGTTTTGTCTAAATATAAAAGAGAGTTGAAAGTCTAAAGATAATTTATATGTGAAAATTCACCCTTATTTTTTAGATGACAGAAGAAAACAGTCTCTTAACGTGTCAGAAATACGCTTTGATGTATATAATAGTAGATCTAAATGCGTTAGAGTAAATAAAAGATGTGTAAAAAAACTGTCTTTAAGAGATTGGTAGCCCATTTGGGAGTGCTCCTTGAATACGTTGGGCCTTAGACTTGATGCCTATGTCTTGAAGGAGAGCAAAAGCTCGATCAGTGCCACGTAGGGCGAGCACCTAGCGACCGCCTTGTTGTCATGTTTGTGTCACATGGCTCTGTACTGAAGAGCACTATCATTAGTCTTCTCCCCCAAGTACCTAACATTTATGCTAGATGTGGTGAGGTAATTCGTACTAGAGTGTAGGGCTACGTGATAGGCATGTGTGCGTTAATGCTTCGTGCTCCACAATGTTGGTGGCGAGTAACTTGAATTTCAAATTGGCCCCAAGTGCCTTTAATTTCCCGGTTCATCTTTCGATGTACTGCGCCTATAAATAGGTGTGGATGCTCCACATTAATCGTACCGATGATGATAAGTGGACCTCAGAATTATTTCTGACTAATTCGGGGTTTAGGTACTTGCAAGACAAGGTGAGGAGGATCGGGCTCCGATATAAAAAAACTATAGTAGCTAAATCAAAGTTTGGTTTATTTGAATACAAAGAGATAGTTGAAAATCTAAAGATCTTTTACTTGTAAGGATTTATCCCTATTTATAAATGACGAAATGGAACAACCTCTAGAAGTGTCAGGAATATGCTTCGATATGTATCAGAGCAGATATGAATACGCCAGCACAAATCAAAGATGTGTCGGTAAACTGTCTCTAAGAGATCGATAGCCCGCTTGGGCATTCTCTTTAGATATGTGAGTCTTTAGGCTCGATGCCAAGATTCTAGAGAATAGCTAGAGCTTAGTTAGTGCCACGTGGGACAAACACTTGGCGATCGCCTCGTTTCCATGTATGTGCCAGGTGGCCTAATAATGAGAAGTAGTAATATCAAAGAGAAGAAAGCGAAAAAAAAAAAAAGACCATTGACAATATTGGAATCTAAGTTGAATTTATGATAAATCCATAACAGTTTAAATTAACTATTTTTGAATAATGATGCACATAATTTTTCGACAAATTCTTTCATTTCTATGTCATTGCTTTTTTATAATTGATCGTTTAAGGTTTGAATCTATTTATGATTAGTCCTTCTAATAATATAATCATTAAATTGTTTACATTTTAGAAAAAAAAATCAATATTTTAAGTCCTAGAATTTTTAAAGGTTTTCTTCTTAATATGTATAATTTGATTAGTTTTATTAAGGGCCTTTTTTTTGGAATTTTACAAGACTACACTAACTTTTTTTTTTTTTTCAAAAATATAGATTTTAAAAAAACAACAAAAATACTAGAAAAAAATTTTAAAATTACTAAAACACAATGCAAAATCATCTCCGAAAAAATTGTCATTTTGTGAAATTTCACAAATGATGTACATGTCATGCATATATCAAATATATTGTGGATATGTTAGATTCTAACTAAAAACATATGAATTGATTTTATATCTTCCTTAAATATAGTTCTTATTAAATTCTAAGTGAGGATATATATAATACTATTAATAATGTAAATATCCTGCAAATCAATAAGCTATATATAATGCCTAATCATTTAATGTTCATTGAAGATCTACATTGTAGAAAGTTTTTGGTACGTTAAATTTATTTAAATTAGGCAAGGATATTTTGTATTATGCGACCTAGCTATAATACCAGAATTTGCAATGTTCATCCGCAGAACCTTGAAAAAGAGTTTGCTTTATTGAGATTTTCCACTAAATAACTTGTTACAAACTATTGTAAACTTTTCTTGAATGTGGGTTGAATTGAGGGAACTAATCAAGCTATAACAATCTCTAGTACACCAGCAGAAGGAACTTTGTCTATCACATATACTACATCGCTACATTAACTTCAATAAGAAGAAGAAACATTGATATGCTGACAAAAATATACTTCCAAATTAAGCACCAGAGGACAATATTTTCTAAGTTTTCCAGCTTTCCATTGTTCGGTGAAGTCTGTCACCTAAAACCATAGATGTGCCAAAAACCGATGAAAGAAATATAGTGTAAGTCAATACCGAAGTATACGTTTATCTCCCTGCAAATCATATGATCCTCAATTTCAGAAAATGGAAGAAGTCAATGAAAAAAAAATCTCCATCTTAATCGGGTATTCAGTAATTGTTTCAGCCTTTCCTTTTTTTTTTTACGTTCCCAAGTCCCAGTTCCAACCATAGTAAAACTAAATGCAGGAAAAAGCTAAGAGGATTGCCATGCTTGACCAATATGATGATTGAGTAGCAGCTTTCCATCTTCCAAATTTAGTAACTTGTTAAGGCCAAAAAAATTAATAATAATACGTAGTTCAGTTCAGCTATCTGACCTTCTAAATCAACTCCAAGGCATAGAGTTTATATTTATCCTTGCTCACCATCCTTTTAAAGGTTTATGCCTATTGCTAGCAATTATGTCCTGCATTGGCTGTATATCTAGTCTAAACCTCCTTCATCTTGGGACTTCTTGTGCGGAGGTTATAACACTGGACTGAACACAAGAAAAGCAGAGGTGGAAGCCGATAATTAGCCTGACTCATTTCTAATCTAGGCCTTAATTGGCTGAGTAAAATATGTGTTCCAATTTATATAGCGATCAGCATGAATGATAAACAAAAACTTCCTTTTTTCAGAAAAAAAAAGTAGTGATAATCAATCTGAAACACACATGATTATTACAAGACCAAGAGAATAATGGTATGGGAGGTTAAACAGAAAAAAGACTCAAGCATGTAGAAATGCTAGGTAAAGCATACTCTCTTTTCTTTTTGTTTGTCCGTTTGTGTGTGTTTTGTGCTAGGGGCACAGCAAGTATCTACCTAAAACTACAGTCAGATGACAGCGGGAAATCACTTTTGAAAAATAAGTGTTGAAAGCCACGTCACTTTTGCTGTGACAACAGTATGAATGTGTGAATTTTTTTTTGGTGGGAAAACATGTATTCAAATTTAAGCATGGTTTTTCTGAGTGTGAGAATAAAATAAGTAGGGCTTCAATTTAAGTATGGTTAGGTTGAAATGTTGGCTAAAGTTATGATCCTTTGTGCTGAAAATCTCTTGTAACTTAGTCTATATAAGAGTTGAAGAATGAAAGAAGTGTGGCTGCCCGTTAAAGTTCAATTTCGGAACCTGTGCTATATGTAATATGGCCTGCCCATTTTGAAGGTTAATTCACAAAACCTGTCTCTGTAATGTAGCCTGCCCATTTGAAGGTTCATTTACAACACGCATTCATTGTACTGTGTGTGTGTGTGTGAGAGTGTTCTACCTCCAAAAATCCAAGAAGAAGAATACATGTTAAAAAAGCATATAAGAACCAAGGGATATTTATGATAGATACAGACATAGAGAGAATTAAAAACTGAACTGTTGCATAATATGCTCTGTTTTAGAACATTGACCTTGTGATAAGTAATGAAAACTAATCCACCATGCAGTAATGAACAATTTGATGCCACTGATGGAGCCAAGAAACGGGCAAAATTACATACAAACTGAGAAATAAGAATGATATCCAATGATCACCAATGAATCAGGATGCTTGTCAATTTTTCAGGCATTAAACAACGAATTTAGGAAGTTAGTGTCAACAAAAACCTTAAAAATGGAGACATTACAGTTTCATGTGGTATTGTAATTAATGAATGTAATTGTTAGTAAACCCTCATATAATTGGTCAATTGGCATCTAAAGCTAATTTCAAATTGTAGAGCTCATTAAGAGTTAAACTAACAAAAATGTTTTAGCCAACCAAAAAATATAAGCTCAAACTAAAATAGCTAAATGTAAGAAAAGATTTACCTTTATTCTGATGGAAGAAGTGTAATCTCAATCTCTTGGAGAGATTTTTCTTTTGTTTCTAGAACATTCTTCTTCACAAAAATCACCGCCAACAAACAAAAGCTAGCAAAAATTGTATACAAGACTAGTGGCCCAATTTGCTCCAGTAAACGCAGAAATAATAGACCCACAAAGAAATTTATGACCTGTTAAACACCCAAGGTTTTGTCAGCAGTAGAACAATGATTTCATAAGTTTAAGAAGTTGATATAAAGCGGAGATATGAAGGCAAAATCTAGAAGTGTATACCATGCATGTTATGTGTATGCTGTGGTGTATGTGACAAAATTCCAATTACTGTAAGCATGGCCAGAGAAAAAAAAAGAAAGAAAAACATGTTTGTTGATTGAAATTCCAATATTATCTTAATGAGGAGTAGTAAGTGTCCATGATATGCACCACATGAAAGCGCAATGCAAAAGGATACAAGTCTTATGACAAAATGGAATAGGAACAGGAAGGCAGAATATGACATCAGCATGTGATGCAATAAAAGAGGATAAGCATCTTTTATCATACATGTCAAAATTAGCAAAATTATATTGGCTATAAAATATAATGCCTATAAGAAAAGGTAACTGTGTTGCATTTTGCAAAATACAATACTGAAAGACTACTATTTTAACTCCTGCGTCTTGTTTAGTTATCGATCTATGATTCAATTTTAATTATATGAGACACATTATACATTAGGGATACATAAATTGTAATCATATCACATCATCTCTTTCCTACATATAGTTTTTTTTTAATCTAATTTTTCCTACATATGGTTGAGATACAGAAATATTGCATTCTGAACCACTAATGATGCACACTTTAGACAATAAACAATAATAACCAAGTCCAGTTCACCAAAATGATAGAAAAATTGGCCAATTCGTGTCTAATCCAATCTAAAATTCACAACTATTTTAAAACTGAATTTCACGTAAAAAGATTTGGCTCCTGCAGTAGAAAAAAGGGGAGAAAAGGAAAGCTGACAACACCATAACAGGAAGACTAGTAGAAGACAATTACCCAGTGCACAGCCATGCAGACTGCCATTGCCTTTACCCTAATTAGACTTGGGAGTATTTCTGACAGAAGTAGACTTGGGACTGGACCAGCACCGAGAGAAAATGTCAAGACAAACCTGCATTATTAGTTTCATGTTTCACATGACATGGAAGCCTGGTAGAGAAAATATGTACTATATCAAGAGAGCAGTGATGCTTCTAAGGTTACTTTCCATTGGACAATCTATGGGCAGAAGAATAATTCCGAAAACTCATCCCAGGTTCATCCAGTTACTTTAATTTCGAAAAAGATGATTTTTTCTAAAAGATTCAATCATAAAATTTTCAATAACTTGTGATGCCAAAGCGATATAGAACCATCTGAAAGTAATGAATCAAGCTCTTATGAGCTTGGTTGGTAACTCAGTTTATTTAGGTTCATATATTATTCTCATCTTTGCTGTCCAAGTTATGGAGGATTGATTACTTACATTAGCATACCTCCAACAGACAGATACAATGCAGAAGTTCTAGGCACAAACGAACTAGCAGCAGTAGCTTGAAGACCCATTGACACTGCCTGTACAGCATAGTACAAAAGGAATAGAACTAAAATATATTAACCTCTTATTTTGTATCGAGAACATTATATTTGTGGGAACAAACTATTCATCAAGAAAAATAGTGTTATTTGATGACCTAAGACTAATTTGTTTTCTGTTTAGGGCCACTCCAAACAAGGACAAAAAGAGTTAATTTTATGACTAAATCAGATAATTACCTAGTTCCAGAAATTTTTCAACTGAATTGTCAATATAAGATTCCAAACGTAAAAATCATGATGCGTGCTTGTAACAGTAAGAATGCAGATATGAGCATTAAGAACAATTGCTTAATATGAAAAGACTGAAGTGTAGGATGATTTCCAAATTGTCCCTCCCAAGCCATTTAGTACTTCAACTTAAAAATGACCTTTTAAGAGAACCATACTATGGTTTTATTGCATTTATTTAACCACCACAAAAAAGAAATGAGAGTAATAAAACTTGTTCCAGAAAAATCTTTCTTCCTTGCCATTCCAGAAAAACTCCCAATAAGAAGCACCTTTCTTCCAAGTTTATCCATCAAGATCAAGGCAATCACCGAATGTGATGAAATATAAAACAATTGGGAAAAACTATCAAACCATAATGTACAAATACAATGTCTAGGATGGGAGTAAAGCCATAAATATACCCAATAAGTTGCAAATTCCGACACATGTGTTCACTATATCTGAAGGAACACTGGCACTTCTAAAGACTGTTGATGAGAAATAGAATACAGCATTTATGCCAGATAGCTGTTGGAAGACAAAAAGTGCAGACCCAATGAAAACCACTGCATATGTAGAAATCAAAAGTAATTATCTGGAGGGGAACTGGTCTGTAAATGCAACCTCAAATCAAAGAACATGTGTACCTTTATAGTGGCGACCATATAGTAACTCTGATAACTTTACTTTGTCCACTTCATCACCTCGGTCTGACTTCATCAATTCAGCCATTGCAGATTTGGCATGTGATCCTCCTAGAAGCTTCTCATACTCAGCTTCAGCATCAGCACCTCTTCCCCTCGGAAGCAATTCCAGAAAAATCAGTTAGCATCACTTTGATAAAATTACCATCAAGACATCAATGGTTAAATGAGTCATTACTTTGTACACGTGTAAAACAAAAATAAATTATCCCTCTAAAAAGAACAAATTAACAAAAAAAAAATTGATATAATTAAACAACTTTAAACATAGCTTAAAAATAAAATTGAACTGTTATCGTAATTTTATAATTTATTAGGGTCACAGATCATTTTTCATAAATACATATTAAATTCATCTATATTTATACTCTAATTTCAGAATTACAACTCTAATTTGTAATAGAAAACAAATTTATTTTATATATAACTATAAATGATTTAATAATTTAATAATACTAAATTAAATATCTATCTTATAATACAGAAGATAAAAGAATTTAAATTTTGACAATTTCCTTCTCTTATGAGCTTTTCAACAATGTTGACAGAACCGAAAAAAAGAAAATCATAGACACTAGTACAAAATGATTTTTGCATGCATTGAATGACAAAAATAGAAACAAGGGGAAAATTCTGCTTCATATGAACTGTGCCCATGTTCTGATTCAGACCCCTTTTGCAAATACTGAACAGAAGACATGTTATCTTTTGATGTTATTATGATGGTCCAATATATGTCGTCATGGACATATCTCCTAATCACTTTTGATCAAAATCAGCTGAGATTTGAATCCAATTGGAAAACTTGTTTTTCATTTGACACTGTCAAATAACCGTTCACTCTGAAAATTTAAGCCATCAGAATGTTAGCCAACACTATATTTAAGTATCTGTTTAAGGATCATATTCGACCTAGAACTATTTTTTTTATGAGAAATGCATTTCCATGATGTTCTCATTGAATTGTATGTTGATTTGTATGACTAAAACAAAATTTTAAACTACTGTTTATATGTCTGTGTATAGTTATACATGCAGAAACGTCTATACCTGGAACCAAAATTCAGTACAACAAAATTGACATCAACCAGTGCTACGGCAGATGCATTTCCATGATGAAACTTTCATTGAATTATGTAAATTTTATCCCCAAAAAGAAATTTCGCACTGTTGTTTGAAGCAACTGTACGAGTAGCAACATGTAAGTAGAATGTAGAGACATCTATCTACACTTTGAATCAAAATTCGGTAAGGCCATAAAAAGCTGTGCAATAACCCATTTCACATTTATGAAAATCAAAGCACCCAAAAATACACTGTTTAAGATGTGGATGATCTAAAGCTGAGGGCGCAAACCTTTAAAAGCCAATGAGGACTCTCAGCACAAAACTCGATGAGAATTGCAAGGGCAGCAGCAGGAAGGGCAGACACCCAAAAACACATTCGCCACCTGAGCAAAATAGTTATTATTTTAAATAGTCAGAATGTGTCTCAATAAGTATACACAACTATTTATTTTCAATATTCTGTCAAAAAATCTTACCAACCCACAGTTTCCTTGGCTGGAATTCCAATAAACAAAGATGCCATAATTCCAAGACACGTTGCAAGTTGTGTTAAGCTACCATAAGTACCCCTTACATGAGCCGGTGAAACCTGCTAGATGATGGTATGCAATGAGAATCCTTCTCAAATCAACAAAAAGAAAGAGAAATTGAAGGGAGGAGAAAGAGCATGAAGCTTAGCCGTTATCTAACAACATAGATTATAAGTACCTACCTCTGACACATAGAGAGCTGCAACAGGTGGGCTAATACCCATCCCAGTTCCAACAAACAATCTCCCCAGAAGCATACCCCAAAGATTTTTGTTGTTGCACTGCGATATTACATTTGAACAGTTCCATGAGCATACAAGGAAAACAAATTAATAATTGGATAATAATAGACATAATGTAGGAGTACTTTCAGCAATGAAATTATCAGATATATAATCTACAAGCCTTGAAGCAAGATGTTGGTGGGATAAAAAAAAGGGAAAAAAAACAACTAATCCAGCTCCTGCCATGTAGTCCTTACTTTCTGCAAAATTCTTATACAAAACTAAATGAGACTTCAAGAAACTGGAGCCTAAACCAAGAGAAACTTGTATATGGACTGCATCAAGTACAAATGACCTGCTAAAATTACCTTCCAGGGTAGAGATTACTTGATAATACACATAATTCTGTTTGGTACCCATTTCACAGACAAAACTTAGGCATCAAACAAGCCCCACGCGGACAATGTAATGACATATTTGTATAAGATGGAGAAGCCTAATTTTATAATGCATGTTTTCATAAGATTTACTTACTAAAAAGGAATTCTATTACACTAATTTGCTAAAAATTAGTGGAACAAAATGAAAAAACACCATTGACCATACTCATCAAAAGACAAACAGAAAAAAAAAAAATTTGCAGAGCACAAACCTCATTGAAGCCCCAAATATCATTGGCAAAGCACACAGCTGGAATGCTCTGCGCCGCCCAACTCCGTCTGCAATCCAACCACTGAATATAGATCCAATAAAAGCTCCTCCTAGGCATGTACTCACCACAAGACCTGCAGTTAGTTTAAAATAATACATCAGAATTTGTCAAAGGAAAACATAAAATGAAAGGCATTGTTCATCACAGAAAGTACCTTCAGCCATTGTATTCCCGCTAAAGCCGAGGTCTAAAGAAATAGTTTCTAGGGGCTCATTAACTACACTGTATTAGAAAAGAAAAAGAGAGAGAGAGAGAGAGAATTTATCACTTGTGAAATCCTCTAACCTGAAAATGATAGCAATTGAATATTGAGTTTTAAAGTGGCCTACCCGAGATGGTAGCCAAACAAGAACGAAGAAATAGTTGCAACCAGTACATGCAACAAAGAACGCCTCCAGGAAGGGTTCCAGTATCTTTGCCTGTTCCATTGGCCAAATGTACTACAATTTCACACAATAAATCAGTCCAACTGTTAGCATATATTATAGAATTACTGAATTAGTCATACAAATTAAGAAAAGTTATTAGTGCAGTATTGTAAATATTTACTATCTAAACAAATTTTTTTATGTTATTAGATCAATTAGCTCATATATGGTCATTTGTTGTCATGAAGAGGAAAAGATTTTATTCAGGTTTTAGAAAAATTTAGCTGAATTTATTGCTAATGACCTAGGCAAGTAAAAAAAAAAAAGACTGGATTTGCACACAACTGCTTTATTATTTAATACAGCAAACTACGAACTAAACATGCATAAAACAAAAAGAAAATCCATATTCTGGACCACTTGCAATAATATATCAGTTAACCCTTCAGAATATAATTAGAAACACTCTATGCCACATCAGAGCAATACAATTAAATGTTAATTAACTCCAATTAAGTCACATTTGGCTGAACTTTTTAATTGATAAAATTAAAAATATATACGAAATGTTTTTTCATGCACATAAACTTCAAATTAAAAATAATAGAATCTTAAAAAAAATAGAAATTTAAAGAACACACCTGAACTTTCTTCTCTATCATAAGCATTTATAAAGTCTCTCGATGGAACACGCTTGTACCTCGAGGACACAACGTCCACACGCCCTCTCATAGCAAACTTATAAAAGCCTTATGTCTCCAAAGCTCAGCAACAGACTGCAACAACACCACCAGATCAACCACTACCGAATTATTAATTATTAATTAAATTCTAAATAATCATTATATTTACTTAATTTTTTCAGATCTGATATCGCAAAATCTAGAGCTCCGGATTTGAATTTTGCGATTATATAGTACAATCATTTAGGCACATTATACAATAAAATATTAGTTTAGCTCGAATTGAACGATTTTCTCTAATATAAATAACTTAATAGAAATGGTCTGGGAAATACGTAAATAAATATATATATATGAAACAGATGAAGAACTAAACAGCCTTCATAGCAAACACAATTATATGAAACCACGTTTCATATATATATATATATATAGAGAGAGAGAGAGAGAGAGAGAAGAGAGAGAGAGAGAGAGTAACTATCTCATAAGCAGGTGCTGGAAAATGAAGAGACGGTACTTGATTTCCGATTAAAAGACAAAAACAGAGACAGGCAGAGAGAGATATAAATGTATGAAGAAGAAGAAATGGAGAATGGAGGAGATTGCTAAAATGCGCCTGTAAGTTGATGATTAAGCTTTAAACTGAGGTCTGAGGAGGACGCGGAAATCTGAAGCGAGCATTTGGAAACCGCATATCATGAAGAAGGAAAAAGAAATCACCAGGACAGGGGAAAATACTAATGTGCGCAGGTGGTTGATGTGTTATATAAATGGGGATTTGATATTACTGGTGTTTAGTAGAGAGGAAGCAGAGAGAGAGAGAGAGAGAGAAGAGGTAGGAGAAGCTCGCCACGTAACACCTATCACCTCCCTGTGTTGGTGATTGCTGCTCAGTGGAGAGTTGGATCTGCTGCTTTGTTTCTATTTTTTTTAGTTGTCCACTTATGCGTTGACACGATAGCAAAATAAAATAAAGATATTGAATAAATAACTACCTAAAACAGACTTTTAATTATATAAATTGGATTTAATTATGGAGAAACTTTTGTTTTTTTGATTGATTAAAAAAAAAAATTTGTCTTTCCTTTTCACATTTTTTCCCATTTCCTTTTTTCCAACTCATTTTTGTAAAAAATGTGTAAAACAGCAATAAATTATCCCTCTAAAAATAAATTAACAAAAAAAAATCCATTGATATAATTAAACAACTTTAATCATAAAAATTTTATTTTATAATTTTATAATTTATTAGTGTCACATGCTACTTTCCCCACATTTAATTCACCTATATTCATAATCTTACAATTACAACTATAATTTTTTACCACAAATCAATTTAATTTACACTTGTACATAATCATAAAGTAGTTTAATAATTTATAACATTTAATTCAATATTTATTTTATAATATATATATAAAAGAATTTAAATTTTTGATAATTTTCTTCTGCTGGACTGAACTACTGGCTAATATTATAAATACATGAAATGCGCTTTTGGTCTTTCTAGCAGATATTGTTTCTTTCTTGTACTGCCACATGGCATGCATCACTCAGTATCAATTTGGTATATTTTCACAATTCTGTGCATTTGGTTATCAGTTTCCGCAGGAGTGTATTCTACCAGCCTTTGCCTGATAAAGGCAGAGACATTCGATTTTCTTCTCTGCAAATGAACTAACGACTTGACAGATATTCAGTGGTTCACCAATGGAAAAGGAAACACAATACTGAGCAACGTGCTAAACGCACGGCATATTGTGGTAAAGAAAAAAGAAAATCTTGAAATGTCTGTAATTATGATAAATAAATCAAATAATTGAGAATCATCTTCAAGCTGGAAAAATATGATTTTCAGATTTCTTCTATAGATCAAATTCAGCTATAATACATTTTATATTTTGAGTAAGAAAAAAAAAAGGGTTCCCGGAATAACTCCTGTCAAAACACTTGAACAAACAGCTAAATCCAAACCAAAGCATAGAAGAAAAACTCATGAAAACTGATCAATTGGATCTAGTAAATGTACTATAAACTATACCATGAACTTCTAAACTAGCTGGAATCTCTGTTGACTTATTAGGTATTGCCCATTGATGAACTCATTATTTGTATCTGTCAACAAACACTCGCAGCTCTGACAATAAATATGCATCAACCATGAATTAAAAATTTTGGAAAAAGAAGGGAAAAAGAATGCCGCCTTATTCACTAGCAAGTTTACTTGCTTTCTATACATTTCTTTCAAGTCTACAATATCAGCACGAAGTTCCTCCAACTAGAAATAAACAGGGAGTCCCTTTGTCAGGATATAATATCATATTTCATTAATAAGAAAATTAAAAAAAATGTATAAGAAATTGTACAATCAGTAAATACAGAAATCCTGCAGTTAACTGCAGCTACATGCCTAAATTTCCTTAAATTGCTAGCAATAATAACTACTGCAACCCTTGGTCCCCTTCCCTGAATTAAGAGATTTCTCCATCATCCTTTTCTAAAATGAAAATAAAGGTGACAACAAACCTCTTAAAAAAAAAGGTTCGCTACATAAGATTATGCATGATTTGATGAAAGAAATAATTGAATAGATGCTTTTAAGATGTCAATTGTGGTCATAATGTTAAAACAACATTGATTGTGGTGGAAAAACACAACAAGCAAAACAAAGGTTGGCAACCCTAGACCCTAGTGCTTTAGTTCTCTATCTTCAAATCTTATCAGTGATTATGTGACAGCAGTCAAGCATAACACAAAATGCTTGGCATAGAACCCCCGTAGCTTTGAAACAAAGCGACATTTCATTTTATGCATTCTCTCTTTCCTTAACATTCACAAGTAACTATAATATTCTCCTCTCACTCGTTGCCCAAATTGTACAAAATCCAATAGGTGATAAGAACAATTCAGGCAAAAAGGGAGGAAGGAAAGTTGGAGAAAGAATAGAAAACAAAGATATACAGCAATCCAATAGAGAAATGTGTTACTGCCCTGAGCTGACACTCTTGCAGCATAATAAGCAAAGCAGGGACTAGAGATGGGTATAAGGGAAACCTAAATTGAGGACTTAATTTCAGAACTTAGAACTACTATTGTGTTTGTTGTCTGGGGAAAAATAGGAAATGTATTATAAGACCGAAATCAAAGAAAGCATTCGAAACTCAGTTACTACACATACCTCCTCATCACGTTCACCCATTAACTCCAAAGCAGCAGAGTGCCTCCACCTTAATGCTTCTAGCTCTGCTCGAATACCTGACAGCAAGGCAGTATCTGCCCGCAACTTTTCACACTGTAGACAACATAAGAAATCAGAAAATACAGAAAAAGAAATATCAGATATCAGATCAACTTTTGACTTGCTCAGAATAACATGTAGAAACTCACCTGTGTTGTCATTTTTACCAACTCCTCTGCAAGAGCACGGATCGACACCATGGATTGCTAAGCATATGAAAATGTAAGTCATTAGCCAGTCAGTATATATGAAATAGAATGACAAGTTATATCCCCATAAACTCATAGAAGAGTCCAAATGTATCAGACCTCTGTAGAAACCAGGTCCACTAAGCACAAGATGACATATAGCATGAATGCATGTGGTGAAAGAAAATATTTCAATCGCAAGGAATTCAAAAACTAATGCATACCAAGCGAGAAATGTATGAAGCAAGTTCACCCTCTTTTTGGCGAAGGGCAGCTTCAAAAGCGCTAGGTGTCATACTCTTCATGTAGTAGGGGCTCATGGTTGCCTCTCCAGTATTTCTCCTTTCAGAAAAACTGCCAGATGTGTCTAAAGATGCTTGCAGAAAATAGCTCTCCTCCATGCTGCCTACGCTGCTAGCAGTTGAGAGCTTCCTTTTCAAATTTCCTACAAAATATTAAACACATATGAACAAGGAAACAGATAAATAAACCGGTGCAAAGTTGCAAAGTGAAGAAAAATACCATTCTCAAAACCAGAATTGCTCTTTGCTATAGGGGATTGATCAGACACAGTAGTAGAATGGATGTGAGTTGTCCTTTCCAAATCCAACCGAGCAGCTTTTTCTCTTTCAATTTCCTGTGACAAATCAATAGCTTAATTCAGGAATCCTATTTTAAATACTATCCAGTCAATGGCATCAATAATTCAGGAATCTAGAATTTCCTACATAAACACTCAGCTGGATAAACCTAAATGTAGCCCTTCTAATAATGTCAAGAAGGAGTTGCTTACCAATTTCATTGGTTTATTTCTTCAAAAATCAAAATATATCAAGTTGAGCATGTTGCATCAAAGTATCAAATGCTAGTTATGACTTATGAATGATGTAGTTGTTGACAAAAAAAAATTGGAAAGGAAAGGTAAACTTGGAAAACCTAATTGTGGAGCCTGTAGACCTCGTATAGATAACACAGAAACTATAAGCAGGACCTGCTGTAGAATCTCCCTGTGCATTAGCGCATCTTGTAACCCTTGCTTGTGCTTCTGCCTGAGTTGTTTAATTTCTTCTTCAAGTTGTTTTGCACAAACTTCTCGAGTGTCAGCTTCCTCCTTAGCTACAAGGTATTCCTGCCTGTTTTCAGTTGCCCTCTGTCTCTCCTTTTCAAGTGACCTGCTTAACTGTGTCTGCTCTGCTCTAAGACATGCAATCTGGAACATGCAACTGATTTCAGTGACTTTAGTGAAGAAAAAGCACCAATACTAACAAAGGGTTATCCATGGAAAGAAGAACAAACCTGAGCTTCAAGAACATTCACTCGTGACAAGGTTTGTAACATGCGTTCATTGACAGATCGCTCTCTTTCTTCAGCAGTAGCAGCTTTGGCCTCTGCTTCCTGCAGAAGCAACAACAATTGAATGAATATATTTGCACTTTCAGCATGCTGTATTTCATATTTAGAGGTATATTTAAGAACCTGTAGACGAGAGTTTAGAGATCTCTCCACAGAAGACCAAGCTTCTGCCCTTCTAGCCATTGTTTCCTATTGCAAGTTGATAAGAGAAGTCATAACTCAAAAACAAACCAACCACAGTTTAAGGTGCATAAAGATCTCTATAGAAACTCAAAAAATCAATTAGAAATTACAAATATTACCTGCATTGCTTCTATCTGCCTTAGAAGAGGCCTTGTAGATTCAGGAACTCGAGTAACCAACTCCTCACACCGGCGCTCACTTGCCTAGAGACAAGTAAAAAGAATACCTATAACAACTAAAAACTAATGAAGAATAAAGCAAAATTTCCCTAAAGCACAATTAGAAAAGTTCACATACTTGATAACGTTTTTGAAGGTCTTCAATTTCCCCAAGAAATGTATCTTCTTTAACAACAGCCTACAAAATTCAAAAGTAATAAAAAAATTCAAAAATAATAAAAAATAATCATTGTTAATGGCAGGTTAAACAGATCTAATCAACAATCTTCCAAATAGAGCAAAAACCTGCTGTTCCTTTCTACTCAAAGTTTGTCTTAATTCTTCAAGTGCTTGAACTAGCATACTTTCATGCTCGTCAGCCTCTCTTAGATGACTCTCCAATTCAGTTCTGGCTTCATTATTCGCACATGCCTCTGCTAAGGATTCAGCCTCCTTGGCTGCAGATAAAGCATTTGTATAATACTCTTTCTGCCCTGCAAGTTCTGCTTGGTGTTTCTCTATTGTCTCTTGCAGCAACTTTTCCATAGCTGCCTTGTCCTTTTTGATACTCTCTACTTTATTCTCTTCCACCTGGAAGTGGATCAGAGAAAGTTCATAAAATTCCATTGCTATTGGTTCATGTCAACGAACAATGACCATATAAGTAACTCCTGAACAATGACCACATTCATAAGACACGTTTCAAAGTTGTTTTTATTCAGTTTCCAGATAATTTACAAAGGGAAAGCAGAAGCAAAGGTTGGATTGATGATAAAATGTTTAAGGAATGCTCCTCCACCCAATATTCAAGGAATTGTCTTTGCTTTCAAGTCACATGCATACAGATTCAAATTAACTGACATCAAAAGGTTTACCAGCGATCTGAAAAACATTACAAACAATTCAACAAACGGGCACATACATAATAGTCGAGTTCATCACAAATTCAAATGAGAAGGATCAGATAAGCCAGAAAAAATATCAGTTTTGAACCAAATTACCTGAAGTTTGGTCATCAAGCCTTTCTTCTCCTCTTCGAGTTCCCCAATCTATGCTTTCACAAAAACAGCATAAAACAAGAAAAACATTTCCTACATCAGAAAGGCAGCTGTGCCAGTATTAAAAATTAAGAGTACATCTGATAGGCCATAATTTAATGTAATCAAATGCATTCTAATATAAATATTACAATAAAAAAGCATCTGATTACTTTACATTTCATTCCACTACGGCCTACCAAACATATACTAAGAATAGAGAATCATCAATCCGGTAAAATACCCAAGCTCTTAATTTCCTAATGGTAGATTCTTGAGCAGCCTGCTTTTTTGGAAGTTCTTCGCCTGGAATACCAGATAAATATCTTCTAATATAAATCATGTATAGAACAAATTAGCCTTGTTAATTTGCTCGGTCCACATTTCAAATTTACCAAACATAATGCATTTCTTTATGAGATATTCCACCCAATTAACTGTTACTAGTGGGAGAAATATTAATCTATAATTATTGATAATCATATACTTCAAGAACTGGTGGCAAAAAAAAATTGGGGGCAAATATAAAAACTTTTAAATTCTAAGGGTGCCATGATTTTGTTATGAAAATATTTATATGTGAAATATAAGGATAAAAAATAAAAATTCAGAGAACTTGGGTGACTTCAAAAGAAACAAAATACACAAAATATACATGTAATAAGTAAAATTTACATCTGGAGTGATTAAATGCATAAACTTTAGAAACTATGCATTAAATTTATGGATAAAAAGCAAATTTGAAAAGTTCACTTTAGGGGGGACAATGCAATATATTTTAAAAACATAGAATATATGGGTCAAAATTGAAATTTTTGGAAGCTTAGTGGGGTATGTAGGTGGTCCTACACACCAAAAGGTCCCAAACATAACAGGAAATTTGAAAAAAAAAATAAACATGCCCCACGAAATGGCAGTCACGAGATAATATAATATATCTTTTTCCATGAAAAAAAAGAGAGAGAATACACAGAACCCTGCATCAGAAATGGGGAAAAAAGATTTCTTCTGCTCTACCTTCAGCCATAACCTGACTGATAATTTCATCTTTTTCCTTAAGAAGAGCAGCTGCATCACTTTTTTTATTCTGCTCTCTCCGAAAAGTATCTCTTTCCTTCGTAAGTGCATAAACCTGTAACCAAACTTACAAAGTTGAAATTAAATCAGCAGTAACGAAAAGGCCTAATCACCCAAAAAAACCCATATCTTTTTGAAGAAATACATTTGCATTCAAACGTCCAAAATAAACTGTTTTACCCTAATTTTGAAAATTGGGGCGGTTGTACCAAGTAGTAAAAATTACAAAAACCATTTTTAGTAATTAAGAGGAGATTGATAGAGAGGCCTAATGAAAACATGGGCAATAAGATTAACCCAAACAAACATATTTTTCTTTCTCCATTTTAGATGCGTACAGGAAATATGAACTAAGGCAATTAAATCTTTTAACTCTAATTCTATGAGGTCAGCTACATAAAACTTTCAGACTAGTATGGCCTACCAAAACACATTACACACTTCTGAGACCAGAAATTCAAATGTTGACAATAATCTGCATGAAGCACCTTTTCTTATACTATTTTCTTTAACACGTAACATAATTATGACAAAAGAAGCATAAAATCAGCCAAAGTGTCCTCAGTCCTTTGCAATATAGAAAATATATATATATATACACACACCCACACACATATATATATACACACTGGATTTTACAAATACATTACATGAAACAGCTGAGAGTATCTTGCATTACACAATCTCTTAATAGATACTATTTATATATCTTAAGCAAGAACAACCACTTTCTGGTTATAGTTGCAACTAAAAAAAAAGCATATTATTGAATGATTTTTTCTAAAAAATAAAGCAGTAGATTTTATCAGTTGAAAACATAAAAAGACATACCTTTCTTTCAAGCGACGCAACCCTTTGATGGTATTCCTCCCTTAAAGAATCAATTTCAGCATCATTGGATTTTCTCTGTTCCATACAATTTAGCCATTAATATTTAATATTCAGCCCAGAGATCAAAGAAAGAGTTTAACATGTTAAAAAATGTGCACAATCAAGCTTTGAACTGGAGAGGAGACTCAGAACAAATAGAATTTGTTGTGACCACATAAAATCCAAGGAAACCGAACAAGTTTCTCCAAGATGCATGAGCGAACCCATTGAATTACAAGTACAAATGAGCACATGATGAGCTTCTTTTCCCACCATTAGAGACAAACTAAACTTTAAATTTCAAGCAAAGCACGTGATATTATTGGAAACATAAAAAATAGATATTCAAATCATAGCTAGGTAAACATATGCATCACAGTTATTCTAATTTTGAATGATTGCGAGCAGAAATAACACTATCGATTCATTTACAGTAAAAATTATAAGTGCATCAAAAGAAATGGAGTATTGCACAAAATGTAGCTGGAAAATGCAGTTTTGCATAATTCAGAATTAAAAAAAAAACCTACTGATCAAATAAGATTACATTAAATATGTACCCAGCCCATAGTAATTTAAAGGAATAAAAGAAGTAAGATTGGTACTAACCTTCAAATCGTCAATCACAGCTTTCAGGTGCTCATTTGCATTCATCATTTTTGCAATCTCATCGGCCTTTGACTGGAAAATTTTATATGAGCAGAATAAGTATAAAATGTCTCCACTAAAAGAAAAAAGATAGCATGAGGATAATTTAGGATTTTCCCTGACAATGCATCAGTACTGAGGCAGAGTTTAAAGTCTTTTTTCCTATACAACACTTTGTTCACCAAGTAAAATACCTGGGCTTGCTTTGCAGCACCTTGCAATGCAGTTTCCATCATTTCCATCTCTATCTTCATCTTTTCTAATTCGACAGCTGAATCTATGGAGTTAGAAAGATTGGAAGCTGAACTCAACTGTTGCTCTTTAGAGTCAACCTCACCATCAGTGACTTGCCTGTTCTCCACACATGTCTTAAAATTTGCATCATTGTTATTAGAAACTGATTCAGGAACCATCTCTGAAGCCTCATCTAAGGGAAGTGCAGCAGGGGAAGAAACTTTGGGAGCCTTCAGCACCTCTTCAACACTGACTAGTGAACCAGATGGATCAATTGCATCTCCAAGTTGGGTGTCTCTTGATGCCTCCGCTGGGGCATCATTTGAGATTTCAGCCTGAACAACAGAACCTTCTCCAGTCTCTTCTGTTTGCATCTTCTGTTCATCTTAGCTCTCATGCCTATCAACCACTCCATATGACTCATCATGCAAAGTATCGGATTCAACCTGATCGACTCCAATAACTTCTGACTTGATCTCCACTGACTCTGAATCTTCAGTAGGCCCCACTTCACAGATCTGTTTCTCCTGGAAGTTTTCAACTGAATCCGGGGTCTTAGAATCATGAACTAAGGGTTCAGGTGCTTCAACAGATAAAGGTTGTGACTCAGACTCAGGTTTGACTGGCTCTGAAATCACATCATCTTTTTTTCAACAATCACTGGATGCTCATCTCCTTTTTCATTTTTTAGCTCATCTCTTTTTTCTTCAACTCTAGGTTGTTTATTGCCAGACCTCCATGACTCGTCTTCCTTAACAGTAAACAATCTCTGAGGAGATCCAGATTTTCCAGAATCACTATCACCATCCTCACTTTTGTGCCCCATAAAGGACATAACAGGCCATAGTCCTGAAGCTGGCAATCAAAATAGGAGAGAAACTCTAAATATAAGCAGTGATTAATTTAAAACAAAAAAAAATTCAAATACAAACAAGCAGATTATGCTATTTACTAACTTCTACAGATTCCCAAATGTATCGTTGATTTATTTCTAGTAAAAAAACCATGATATTCTAGAAGAACTCTAATATGACTGACCATTCATTTTGCCTACCTTAAAATCTATCAAATTACTAAAGTACAAAATTATTTAGCTCCAACCTTCCACACAGAGTAAAACTATGGCGATCCAACAATATCACCAGTTACAGCCTTAAACTTGAACTACCTCATTCACATTGAATAAGAATGTTACTGGTACTAGGTTCCTCAATTAAGGGAACTTGCAGCTTCTAATATTAAGTTAACAACTAAGGGCACCATACAGCAAAAATCTTACCTTCGCTGCTGGACTCTGACTTCTCCTCCAACCCAAGAGCGGTATCGAAATTCTTGTCAATATTCTTGACGCTCTCGCTAAACTTATTCACCGCACCAGCAAGATCCGGGAAGTTCACCAATGACACCTTCCCGCTAAACCAAGCCATTTCTCAAGCAGAGCCAATTCAAAAACAATTCGAACCTATACCCACACCGAAACCCCTGCATTTACACCCGCCAAAGATCATAAAACCAAAAAAGAAAATGAACTATATCACAATTAACCTAACAAACCCGAATCACAAAATGCAGCAACGAAGCTATTTGCAAATTATTACATACATATCTCACCAGCAATAAGATATCTATCAAGATCTATAACCAGACGCATATTAATAAAAACAATTTTAAAAAAATAAATAAATAATGAAAAATATAAAGAAGTAACACTGATAACTAGAATAACAAAGATAAAATTGAGAACGTGATCAATATGATGAAAGACAAGAAAATGGAATCAGATACAAAGGCAAAAGCAAGAAACTATGAATTGAAACCTTTTTGTTTGGAATGTGATATGATTCAAATCATTGCTTTGCTTTGTGTCTGTTTCTCTCGATTTTGAAAGAGAGAGAGAGAGAGACGGAGATGGTGTGGAAATAGAGAAATTAAGGGTCGATCTGATTAATCCGTAAAAGATTTTTTTTATTTTTTATTTTTTATTTTAGAAGGAAGTAAAATGAGTAAATGACATGAGTCTTAAGGAGGATAAGCTGTTGACAAAACTTCACAACCCATTAACAATGCTAAAATATCGAACTTATGAAATTTCAACAAAATATCATTTTTACTGTATCCATGTATTATAAAATTTGGATAATATATTTTTATATTTAAAAATATATTTGTAATGTAAAATTAAAAAAGTACATACGTTATTTTTTATGATAATATATATATTATATATGCATTTATACGCGTGTTAAGATAGTTAAGATGAAATAGATACTTTTTTTTTTGTCTATCCGATTGTAATTGCTTTAAGCTTAATTATCTAAATCTTGCAAGTGTCTTGATTACTTATTATAATTATAATAAAAAAAACAAAAGAAGAATTCTTGTAAAGAAATGAAAAATTGATGTTTCCAATTCAATTTTAAAGGCCTAAAAAATAATTTTGAAAATAGTTCATGTAAAATTTTTTTCTAAAATTACATGCTTGATCATAGTTTATGTTCAAATGCATGTGCAATAATTTTATCTATATACATATAAGTTTTGATTTGCAATTGTAATATCAATTAGCTTTTGATAGACTTTAATATTAAATACAATTTAGCTAAGAAAAAGTTTATCCTCTGAAAATCTTAAAAATTTTATTCCCTTTTAATGTGCTGCGGTTTAATAATAACTTTAATGGTCAATTTAGTTTATCGGATTTAAGTCTATTTTGAACATTTAAATTCCACGTCTACATGTAAAACCTGTCTTTTGAAATTGTTAATATAAAATGTTTTAATAACCCTCAAATGAAAAAAAAAATTAAAATGCTATTAATCTACTGATCCAGTTATTTAAATATATATATATATTGCAAGTGATTAGAGTTTAAATCGCATTTAGTTTAAATTTTTAGAATCAAAATTGAAACTAGAATCGGAATTAAATTGATAATTTATTCCTTTTATTTGTTTTTGTCTGAAATTAAAATTTGATTCTCTTTAAAATTATTTTAATTACAGTACATACATACATAAGATCGGAAATAGAATCAACGTATTATATTATATATGAAATATTGTTTTAATAAATTAAATATTAATGAAAAATGTTACAATAAATTAATAAATAATAGTTTACAGATTATATATATATAAATAAGATACATTAATTTAATTTACAAAAAAATATAATTAAAATTCAAATAATTAAAAAAATATATTTTTTTAAGATAAATAAAGAGAACTAATTTAATTTTATTTGTTCTATTTTATAATTTGTAGAGAAAATTATGTTTTAAATGGATGGAGATATTAACATCCCATAAAAATATTAAATATATTATAATTTATTAATATAAATTTAAATTTAAATTTTTAGTACTACATTCCACCCAATAACTTTAATACCCCTATATCTAATTTTTTATTTATACATCCCACTCATTAAAATATATCTTTTAAAAGATCAGTTTCTTTTTTTTTTTTTTTTTCTTGCAGCTTGTCTTTTCTCCCAACAACGTAAGCGCCAACAGTATAGCAGAATTATGATAAATTCCTTCTTCATCCTTGTACTTTTCAACTTCAAATTTGTATTTCATTTGCTTCATTTAAATAGTAATTAAAAATTTATGTGGAGAATAATTAAATATTAAGGTTGTTTTATAATATTAATTATTAGTGTCAAATTTTTGAAGGTTTAAAATTTAGATATATGATTGGTGAAAATAAAATTTTATTTAAGAAAAAATTAAAATTTTATTTAAGATTATTTTATCAACATCTATTTTTAAAAAATAAAAAGAATAAAATAAAAGAGATAGAAGATGATATTTTTTTTCAAAAATCTTGAAGTTTGATTTGAGGTAAATTTTTTTTATTTAATTTCCTATAGTGCACTTATTTTGATATAAATTTTTAAATATTAATCATAATTGATGTATAATTATTTAATAGTCTCTTGGTGGCTATAATGAAAAATAATTTTTTATTTGGCGAGAAAACTATACAAAAGTAATATTACACCATCATCAATTAAATAATAAAATATATTCAATAAGCCAGATCCAAAATTCAATAATAATTCATTGAATCATAATTGAACATTTACTTTTATCAAGCTAATATTCGATGAACATATTGATATATTCAATAATATGCAACTTAATATATTTAATAGTATATTCGTCTTTGGCCTAACTAGTCTGATTATAAAATTATTTAACTTTATTTATATTATTTTAAATCACAAAATACTTACCTTAAACTCTTTAAGAAAATCATAATTCATGTCTTTTTTTAATGTTTTATTTTTAAATAATAAAAAAAATATAAAGTAACTGGAGCGGAACGATAAAGACCTGAGAGTTAGAAAAGTGAAAAATAAAATAGATTGAAATAGTTTTAGAATTTAGAATAGGTGTGTATAATAATTTGAAATGGAACGAGAGTGGGTGCAAAAATAACTGTAAAATTATAAATATTGTAATTCTATATATCATTTGATGTAATTTTTCTTTAGGAAATTTTATAAAAAATATTTTAGCGGTGTATTTAATATTTATGTAGGATGTAAATGTCCCTCCTTTTTAATTTTATGAGTTTTTCTTAATTAATTAAGAGAAAATATATATGATAAAAATATAAATAATTAAGAAATAAATATCAATTTTTGAATATGATGAAGAGAATTGAGTTGATTTTATGTGTTTTTGTGTAATGAGAATGATGAGGAATGACTTATTTTCATTCACTGGGAAATTAAATTTTTATTATTCTATTTATTTTATCTAACCAAATAGTAATAATGAAAATCAACCATTCTCATTTCTATTTCCATCATAAACCAAACAACATTTTAATCATTTTTATTTTTTTAATTTCATAATTAATAAGATAAATATAAGCATATCGATCATAATTCTATTTAATAATTAAAATTTAAGTTAAATAAATAAAAACTATAATTTTAAATGGACAAAAGTTACAAATTTGTTTTATTGCCATAATGGTAATTAGTGATTAATAAAATAGACTGAACCCAATCAACTACAATTTGACTGACTATGTCTATTTAAAATAACTAGATTAGTTAATTTCGACTTATATATTTACTAATAAAATCAAACGATCTGGATAAAAATTGTCTGAATTGACCGAAAAGATTAATAATAATTAATTTTTTTAAATTTTTTTGACCAATTAATAATAGTTGGATTGACATATACTTAAAATTCGACCAACTCAATCGATGTACATATTTAATGATAATTAAAATTCAAATATAGTGTCTTCTTTCTTTCACTATTGATTATTCATATTTTTATTTATTTTTTCACAAAAAAAAATCCAATTCCACAAAAAATTATTGTTTTTGTATATGTATATATACGTGAGTTTGAATTTTGATTATATTTTCTATTTAATTTATATTTTAATATATAAAATATTATTATCGTTTCATTGAATTTTAAATATTAATTTTGATATTTTTTTAACATCCATGCATCAATAGAATATATACATAAATGAGATGATTTTACATAAATTTAAGTTTTGATAGAGCAGTTTCATGTAAATTTAAATCTTGAAAGAATTATTAAATACATATTAGAAAATTTTTAAATAATTCTTAAAATTTAATTTCTTTATTTAATTTGTATATTTTGAGATATAAAAATGTTATTTCACTGTTCTTTTTAATTTAATTAGTAATAATAATATTATTAATTAATAATGGTAAAAGACATTTTGGAAGTCACCTTTTGTACTTTTTTCTTAGAATAAAGCGAAGCTATGTTCAAATTGACTAAGGGCTCATTTAAACGTGACCGTAGGGTAAGAAGCCCAAAGTTCATTTACCGTTCCTTCCGGGAAATACGAAAGAGTCCGAGTAGCAAATTCATTCCCTTTTTCTGTTAAAAAAAAAAATTCATTCCCTTTTTTTCACCAGATTTTCAAATTTCTCGACTTATAGGGAAAAAAAATACACATGCCATTTCGTTTCAATCTCTCTATCTGAGTCGAAGCTCCCAGCAATCGAGCATCATTGTAATTCTCTTCATTCACTGTCTTTTCTTTTGCAATTTACATTGTTATGTTTGGTTGCTGGGAAATCAGAGGAAAATGAAATACATAAGGAAAAAAGAAAAGTTTGGATCATTTACAAATTACTTTAATACGTGTCTTTTTCCTCTTTACTATCTCACTATCTCTATCGTGAATTTGAAGTGATGATGGAGCAAAACTAGGATGAAGATTTCCCGCCAAAAAACTGTTGAATCAGTAGAAAAAACAATAAATACAGTTAATTTGACGACGGATTCCCTCCCTAAAACTCTAAAATCAGTTGCAAAAACTAGAGCTATCGTTGCCGAGGCATCAAATATCACTCCAAGGAAGCTGGCTAGGCGGCTAGTTTTTACTGAGTTCGGTTTGTCGCCTCTGGTCACTACATCGCTGCCTCTGCCGCTGCCCAAGGACTTGCACTCGCAGGCAGAGCCACATTTGCCTCCGTATTCTTCATTTTCCGCAATGTCAGTTATATTCTTCTTTGAAGTTAAAATTGCTCTCTGGTTAAATTGATTGGATTAGATTGATTTCCGATCGTATTCAATTTCCCCTAGAATTTTGTCTGCTGAAAATGTATCAGTTGAAACGTTTCATTGAGAAAGAAAAGAAACTCTGGTTCATAAATGTCCTGAACTCTGCAATTGTGATTGCCATCATATCTAATCTCATTCTCAGATTAAGAAAAGTTTATGTTTTAGTTTGTTGACATTTTATTTTTAATTTCCTTTTATTTACTTCCTGTAGGAAGTTAAAGTCTCCAAAATTGCCATCGCTGGCGAGCTCCAGGATAAGCAAGCATGCATCAAAGAGAAGTAAGAAATGTCATTGCAAGCGGTCGAAGTGCTTAATGCTGTGAGTGCATAAATTAAATATATTTAGGGTACCTTTGATAGGCCGTGATGAAATAAAATCAAATGTATTTTCAATGTAATGTTTACACTAGAAATGCATTTGATTACTTTCCATACAGTATATCAAATGTAATCTTAAAGCATGCAAATGTTAGTTAACTTATGTATCTTCACTTGCTCCCGTTTCCTTATAGTAAGATTCTTTGTAAGTGTACAATAGTTATTGCTTTGAAAATAGTGTTTTTACCATATGTATGATCTGCGGGAATGGATTTCTCTAATGAAATGCTAGACGTTCGGAATAAATTGCAGGTACTGTGAATGCTTTGCTTCTGGAGCATACTGTGATGGATGCAGCTGTTTTTATTGTAATAATAATTTTGAGAATGAGGCTTTAAGGAGAACAGCTGTTGAAAATATTCTAGATCGCAACCCAAATGCTTTCAGGCCAAAGATTGCTAGCAGTCCTTGCAGTTCTCAAGCTGTTGGGGTATGTAAGTGGTATATATCTTATTAGGTCTATTCCACTTGGTCCAGAAGCCATTGTCTTGAATTTGTCAGTGTCAGCTACATAGATCCTCTTTCTTCATTCTGTTCTGCTAAGAACAGTTTTATGATCTGTTTGGAACTATCTTTCGCACACCCTCCATCTTTCCATGCCCTTTTTCTTGGCCGCTGGATTTGTTTTTTACTTTACGCCAAACACAAGTTACACGAGTTAAATAATTTAAATGTTGCATGAATGTACTATTTATTCTTGAAACTTCAGTACAGCTTACATTCGCATGCTCTGTTGTATACTGTTGTTGATAACACTCTGGTAATAATGATGTTTACATTTCTAGAAATTACTTATTAATTTGTTTCTTAGGGTCATTTTAATTAGGAATCTAATGCTGCGAAGCATTGACATTGTGCTGACTGAAATGAAATGGAAGAATCGGAAATTGCCATTAGCAAATATGAATTTTGGAAACGCATATCCTTGATAAACCAAGAAAACATGTGAGAATTATCCTTTCAAGTTCCTCAGTTAAACTTCAGCATTACTAGCTAGCTTGTCACATAATACAATATAGTCTTTAGCTTGGTCTTGTACTATGGAATATTCAATGCACAAAAAGTTCTAAAGATGTGATTTTTGGTGTCAAAGCTATAATGATGCAGTTTAACTGAATTTTTTCTTTCACTTCCAGTGCATCTATTATTTGCCAATATATTTCTTCTTCTTTTTCTTCTTACAAAAATTTCTTTTGGTTCCCATGTCTTGACTCATTAACTGCATTTAGCATGCTTTGCAACAAATATAGGATAAAGCAAAGAATGTTCCAATCATGGGAAAACACAACAAGGGATGCAAATGCAAAAGGACTAGTTGCATCAAGAAGTACTGTGAGTGCTTCCAAGCAAACATTGCTTGCTCTGAAAATTGCAAATGCGTTGACTGCAAGAATTTGGATGGATGTGAGCAGCGTATGACTCATTCTTGGGGAGGATATGATAATAGCAAAGCCTACATTGTGCAGACAAATGCTGCTACTTTTGCTGCTATTGGATCCTCAGGCTGCATCTTCTCTCAAGAAACCAGGAGGAAAAAATTCCGGAAGATTCTTGATTCAGACGAGAAAGAAAATCAGTGCCTCTCAAAAGATCAACAGGTATGTAATTCTTCACACCCTCAGTCCTGACTAGAGTCCTATATTTTGCTGTGTAGTTTGTAAGTTGAATGTGGATATGCTGAATATGGTCGTTTAGCAATTAGCTTTGCATCAATGAGAATGACATTGGGGTTATGTTGTCCCCTTCAGCTTGAATAGGTTCAACCGTTCAACCGTCCTCATTCCATTTTTTTTTTCTATTATCTTGATCGCTGTGGTTAAATGCTCCATTAGCCATCTTCACCTTCATCTCAAGTATTATGTTTTCTTGAATAGGGATGACATTTTTCTTTGTTCTTCAATTCATTATATTTCTCTGTGGCTTATAGATCCATCTATATCTTCCTACCTTATATTGTTGTATGTTCTATTCTACATTTATCAGGTAAATCCAGTCAGAGTTTCTGGTTCCTTCCCTACCTTTTCTGTTGATCCTGCTTGCTGCATTGTTAGTTCTACAGTCTTTGGCTCTTCAAAGCTCGCATGCAGGTTTATATTTTTCCTAGTAATTCTTCATGGTTTTCAATTGTTGAAAATGTTCCATGCTCTCCACCTGCATGAACTAATTAGGCTTTCTGATCGTGGCACAAGATCATTGTTCGCAGATGTCATTCTACCTCCACACACAAGAGAGCTTTGCTCATTTTTGGTGGTAGCATCAGAGGCTGCTAAAATTCTTACTGGTACTTTTCATCTGTAGAAGTTTATATCTTCTGGCTTAATGGATTAAAATTTACCATGGGGTTAAGAACTAAAAAGAAACATGCATGAATATGGTCATAAAATTCCTGATCCTCCTTGCTTCCCTATCTCATATTTCGAAATCAAGAATTCACTTCCACAACTGGCCAACTTAGTTTTGACTTTTTTAATTAGTTTGGTATAAATTAGAAACTACTTAGTATATGCTTTTATACAAACTCCTTTTAATTTCTCTGATTGTTTCTTCTTCACTGAATACATAATGCTTTTACACAAACTCCTTTTTATTTTTTATAAAAAGGGCTTCGCCAAACTGCAAAATATTTCTATTGGGGTTACTGTTGCTCTTTCATTCCCTTCCATTTTATTTTCCTTTTGTTGATGATCATCTACTTTTCTGCGCAAGTGTGCACATTAATATTCATCTAGATGTGTTTCCTTCTATATGATTGTTTACAAGCTGAAAAGGCTTTTATGAGCTATAATTTGCATGCAATTATGCTTGGGATTATTCAAATAATGGTGCATTTTTTTCCCTGCAAAAAAATGCCCCCACATAAATGAATGAAGCAAAAGAAAACCAGGCTGCCACTTTTCCTGCTGCTCAGGATGGGAAAAATCAGAAGAAAGAACTTGGCATTCAGAAGGTTGTGTCTGATAATAACTCGAGCACTGGGAACCAAACTGATACTCTCAACACAGAGATCTCTGGGTATGATGGAGCTAATGTGCAAGAAGAACGAAGTCCTTTTTTGCCTCAAAGAGACGAATTGATGTCCAAGGAAGAAGAAAAATCATTCATGGGAGCTGCTTCTCCAGAACGGGATCTGAACCATGACGTCACCAGAGACTTATATATAGAGAAGGAAAGGCTGGCTTTGGCATGTTTACGTGATTGTCTTGCAAAGCTCATCACTTCTGGAACCATAAAAGGTAAGGCTTTAACTGCTCATCAATCTGAATATAATATAAAAATTACTATCCTAAAAGTGTTCTATCAACAATTCAACAGAAAAAAATTCCTACAGTCAATCCATCTTAGCATTTTACAGTTCTTTTGTTGTCAATGAATTGCAGCATTTGAGTGTTTAGGAAGAACATGAAAGCTAATATTCAAAGCTCTCTATTGAGATGTAACCCAATACTAAGCTTGCAATCTCTTGAAGAATAATTATGAAGTAACCAAAAAATTTTACAAAATTGCTTTTCGTTGTCCTTTTTTAACTCCTTATATATATTTGAACAAGGTTCAATGGCTTGATGGGAAAAGGTTGATATTCTGCTCCTTCCAAATTCCAATCTCTTTTAACTCCATCTGACAGCACTTCTTAGAATGTATCTCCAATATGGAACCGTCCATTATTTGTCCTATGCAATAACAAAAAAAGGAAAAATATTTGTAATGTACACCAATATTGTTGACTTATTTTTTCCCTTTTGCATATGAAATTATATGTATATAAATCCTTTTCTCTCCTCAATTAGCCCATAAATGGATACTAATTTTCTCTCTTGTTTTGGTAATGTGGAAAAGTATTTCTTTTTCATCAGCAAGAGTTGTGACACACAGCTAGTTTGTACTTTGCAGCAGTCGAATTATTGAAGCCATTACTGAAATCTGAGCACAACTAAAATCTATCAGAGAGTGGTTGCAAATTTACCCCCAAAAACTCACGGAGAGAAGCCATACCATCTCCAATTTCGAGTGACGTTACTGCCACAACTGGAGACAATCCAAACTAGAAAACATCTTAAACTTTGGATGTTGAGTGCATGGAATAAAACCAAACTTTCTTACAATTTCTTACTCAGGAGTGTCCATACTTAATCCACTTCTATAGTTTTGATTCAATACAGTTAAAAAAAAGTTGACAGCAGTTCATCTATCCTGTTCTATCGTTCAATATGAATGCCGTTTATGATATGTACATAACAAGCTCCAAATAAACGAGAAATTCAATTTCAATTTGGTTTATCATTTAATAAATGTTTTACTTCAAACGCGGGACTCTATCCAGTATAAATGGAAGCCATTTTTAATATATCAAGGGATTATATAGAAAAGTTTCTGCGTTTACATTCCCATTCAATAGGGCAACAGTTTGTTTATGACAATTTTGTGGAGGCTGGGTGACTAAAACTGGTGTGCATGGAGAGCAACCCAAGCAGTTACATATACATGATGCAACATCAGGAGGAATGACCCAATATTTATATGTTGTGTATACTGGATTTAGGTTTGTTAGGATATATAGATTACATGAAACATATGAACAATAAAAAGAAAGTAAAGTATTTATATTCATCTCCTAAAAAAATTGTTTACATGTATCCATTGTATTTATATTCATTAGGCACAGTATTACCCTTGAACACCAAAGATCAGGGTAGAAATAAATCCATATCCAACAATTTATTGCAATGAGTTCTTACATTTAGCATCTGAAGTAATTTGAAAGACTCGTTGGATTGTGTTTTGTGGATAAAAAGCTAGCTTCCATATTCAATTGCTTGTGCCGTGTTAAATGCAAAAATGGGGCCACTTCTGACTTGGGAATACAGAGAAGAGGTATGCTACCAATTTAATTTCTCCACTTTGCGCATTTTATTCTGTACATTTGTTGATGAATATTGATGAAATATTTATGCTTTGTTTGGTTACTAATTTGCAATAGAAAAATGAAATTTACTTTAATAAAGTAAATGAGTAAAAAAAAAGTAATTAAATTTACTTTAATGTGTTTAATAATTAAAATTAAATAATAAAAAAATAATTTTTTTTCTATAATTTAAATAAATAAATAAATCTGTAAAATATATTTTTATAATTTTATACTTATTTATTAAATTAAGATAAAAATAAAATAAAGACATAAATAATATTTTATATGATATAATATTTTTTTATTTATTATTATTTAAATAAAAAATTATTTTTTAATAAAATTATAATTTTCTTTTCAATTAAATATTTAAACAATAAAAATTTTAAAAAAATTATTTTATTTACTTTTTTTTTAATTTCATCAAAATAAATGATATGTTAGGGTAGATTACCTAATTGAGGTATTCATTTTCAGATTTTTTAGTAGTTAATGACAATGTCTAGTACTGATTAGGAGATATTATCCGAGTTGTTTTTTGCATAGTGTTACATGATTTACATGTGACTGAGAAAGAAATCCGTGGCAATAGGCATTCAACCTTTTCTTCCCTAGCCTAACCTAGCTCGTAGAAAATAGACAGCATTGAAGAAAATTGGTGCCAAGTGCGGACAGGGTGACTTGACTCTTGAAAATTTGGATTGTAGGGTGACTTTGCTTAGCTACAAATTGTCACTGTGAAATCCAAAAATCAAGAACTCTAGAAAGCTTGCAATTTTGTTTTTCTTGAATTGGAGAGTGGATGATGCGAGCTTATTTTTTTAGTGTTCTGCAGCTGCTGCTGGTGTTTCTTTTGATTCAGAGTCCTGGAGCTGATTCAAATGTTAGCTGTATCAAGAATTAAAGAGAAGCGCTTCTCAAGTTCAAACAGGGCCTCACGGATCCTTCAAACAGATTGAAATCGTGGGTTGGAGAAGACTGTTGTTCATGGGAGGGAGTCAGCTGTAGCTACAGAAATGGACATGTTATCAAGCTTGACCTTAGATGTCTTCAGAGAAGCAAATATTGGCGGCCAGAATTCGAGAAATCCCGCCTGGGAGGTCAGATAAGCCATTCTTTACTCAATTTGGCACACCTCACTTATCTGGACTTGAGTTGGAACAGTTTCTCAAGGATTGAAATTCCTAAATTTCTCGGTTCCTTCAAAATGCTAAAGTATCTAAATCTTTCTCATGCAGAATTCATTGGAAAGGTTCCCCATGACATTGGGAACCTTTCAAGATTGCAGTATCTTGATCTCCACTTCAATTTAGAATTGACAGTTGATAGTCTAAGCTTTACTTCTACCCTTACTTTCTTGAAATATCTTGACTTGTCTTTTTTGAATCTTGATATGGCTAATGACTGGTTACACTCACTGAATATGCTTCCCTCTTTAAAGGAATTGCATTTGTCTTCTTGTTCTCTTTCGTCCTTTCCTCACTTTTTCCATGTTAATTTCACTTCTCTTTGCCATTCTTGATCTCAGCTCCAACGTCTTCAATTCCTCCATCCCGCATCGGCTTTTTAATATTAGCAATATTCAATTTCTTGATCTAAGTGAAGCTATGTTGCGAGACTCCCTGCCAAGCGAGGTGGGTAGTTATACATTTCTTGCAGTCTTGGATTTGCGATATAATACCTTGTGTTAGGGCCTCCGCATTAAGATAATGAGAATAATTACGACACCAGAAAAATAAAAAAAACACACAAAAATTTACGTGGTTCATCTTTAATTATTTAGGAATATGTCCACGGGACAAACTCCGAATATTTTTCTTCCACTGTTAAAAATAGTAGGTACACAAGTAGATTTTTACAAAAATAGTGGCACTCAAGTGTTTTCCAAAAACACCCTAAAAATTATAAATCTCACTACTTTTCTCTCTCCCAATTTATTTTAGGACCATTTTCCTAAAATTACACACTTTCTCACAGATTTATATTTTATCTGTGAGCTCTCTCTTCTTCTTCTTGTTAAAAAACTGAAGCAAAACACTTCAATTTATAGGAGAAATTGAACGCGTCTTTGCCTTCAATCTCGGTGCAAATTTGCATATCTTTATTCAAAATTAGCTATTCAACAGCCTTTAATTTTGACTATTTCTTCTTTTTCATTTTTTTTCTTTCGGTGGCTTTGTTTTTTTTCTTTGATTTTTTTTCTTTTTGCTTCATGTGGGTTGGACCCACCAATTCTCCCCCTCCAGCCCAACCGTCACAAACTGGGGGAGGTTTTTGCCGGCTCTTAACACGAGCCCATCCCGGCTAGTTCGACACACAATTCGAACTTCTCTTTTGGAACGACTTTCGTTAATATGTCAGTAGCATTTTTGTCAGTGTGAATCTTTTTTAACTGGAACTGCTTCTCTTCAATAGCAAGTCTGAGCCAATGATATCTTACATCGATGTGTTTCGTCTTTGCATGATACATAGTATTCTTGTTCAAGTCTAGTACACTTTGACTATCGCAATAAACTATATATCCTTCCTGTTGCACGCCCAATTATTGAAAGAATCGTTTTAACCAAAGCATTTCTTTTCCTGCTTCAGCTGCAGCAACATACTCTGATTCGGTCGTTGATAGGGAAACATACTTTTGTAATCTTGACTGCCATGAAATAGCTCCCCCTGAGATTGTAAATAAGTAACCTGATGTAGATTTTCGTTCATCAAGGTCACCGGTCATATCTGCATCTGTGTAGCCAACAAGTACAGACTTTTCACCTCCAAAAGTTAAACATAACTTTAAAGTTCCTCTCAGGTATATGAAGATCCACTTTACTGCTTCCCAATGTGACTTCTGTGGATTGGATAAAAATTTGCTCACAACGCCAACTGCATGAGCGATATCTGGTCTCGTACACACCATTGCATACATCAAACTTCGGACCGCTGAAGAATATGGAACATTTGACATATCTTCCTTATTTTTCTCTGTTGATGGGCAAGATTTCTTACTCAATTTTAAGTGAGCGGCAAGTGGAGTGCTAACTGGCTTAGCATTCTTCATATTGAACCTCTCTAGAACTCGTTCAATATATTTCTCCTGTGATAACCACAATCTATAGGACTTTCGATCTCGGATAATTTCCATTCCAAGAATTCACCTTGCCGATCCCAAATCCTTCATGTCAAACGGCTTTGACAAATCACCTTTTAACCTGCTAATCATGTCTGCATCTGGTCCAACGATTAGCATATCATCAACATATAAAAGAAGGATGATAAATTTACCGTCAGGGTATCTCTGGAGATATACACAAGGATCTGCTTCTGTTCTTTTGTATCCTTGATTTACCATAAACGAATCAAACTTCTTATACCATTGTCGCGGGGCTTGTTTCAACTCGTACAAGCTCTTTTTTAAGCGACAAAGCATGTCCTCCTTTCTCTTGACTTTGAAACCTTCTGGTTGTTCCATATAGATTTCTTCCTCTAGATCTCCATGAAAGAATGCGGTCTTTACATCAAGCTGCTCTAACTCAAGGTTCAAGCTGGCTGCTAAACCTAGCACAACTCGAATAAAACTCATTTTCACAATAGGTGAAAAAATCTCATCAAAGTCGATACCTTTCTTTTAAGTAAAGACTTTGACGACCAATCGAGCTTTGTATCTCACTAGGTTGTCATCATCTTTCTTCAGTTTAAATACCCATTTGTTCTTGAGTATTCTCCTCCCTTTTGGAAGTTTCACCAGCTCGTACGTGCCATTCTTCTTCAAAGAATTCATCTCCTCTTGCATGGCCTTCATCCAACAATCTTTATCTTTGCAAGACTGCACATCTTGGAAGCTCTCTGGCTCCCCCTCATCAGTAATCAAAATGTAATCAGAACTAGAATACCTTGTAGATGGTTGGCGTTCTCTGGTTGACCTTCTCATCTGAGGTTCAACTTCTTCAGGTGGAATGGGGTTCTTTGGCTCCCCCTGCTCAACACCCTTTGCATCATCATCTACATTGGTCTATTGATCCCCTACGACTGGCTCTTCGTCTGCTTCCTGTTCTGATTCTGGCATTCCTCCTCCTGTGGCATCATCTGTAGGAATGTTCTCTAGTGTAATATCTACAACATTGTCATTTGTAGATTTTTCCCCTGCTGTATCGCCCACGATCTCATCCTCATGAAAGACTACGTCTCTACTTCGGACAACTTTCTTTTTCACTGGATCCCATAACCTATAGCCAAACTCTTCATTTCCATAACCAACAAAAGTGCAAGGAACTGACTTATCATTAAGTTTTGATCTCTGCTCCTTCGAAACATGCATAAATGCATTGCAGCCAAATACCCTCAGATGAGAGTATGAGATATCCCTACCTGTCCAGACCTTCTCCGGAACATCAAAATCCAAAGGTGCTGAAGGTAGTCGGTTGATTAGGTAGACAGCAGTATTGACAGCTTCTCCTCAAAATGACTTAGGTAAGTTAGACATTTTGAGCATGGATCTGACTCTTTCAATAATGGTGCGATTCATCCGTTCAGCAACGCCGTTGTGTTGAGGCGTACCAGGGACCGTCTTTTCATGCCTGATACCGTGCTGATTACAGTAATCTCTAAATTCCTTAGAGATATATTCACCACCATTGTCTGTGCGCAAACACTTCAATGCCACTCCAGTTTCCCTTTCCACCATTGCATGGAATTGCTGAAAGTGCTTGAATACTTCGTCTTTTGTGCGCAATAAGTATATCCATGTCTTTCTTGAGAAATCATCAATGAAGGTAAGAAAATATCTACTTCCTCCAAGAGATTCCACCTCCATGGGACCACATATGTCAGAGTGTACCAACTCTAACTTACTGTTTCTCTGTCTATAGCTTTTCTGAAATGAAACACGATGTTGCTTCCCAAATAAACAATACTCACAAGGATTTATTTTACCTTTGGCTAACGGGATGAGGGACTTCTTAGCCAACATGTTCAACCCTTTTTCACTAACATGCGCCAGCCGCCTGTGCCACAAATTTGGTGAAGCATCATCTCCAACTGTATTTAATTGACTCGCATATATCTCTGCGAGCGTTTTGTATAGCGAGCAACATAGCTTTCCTCTCGCCACCACCAAAGACCCTTTGGTGAGTTTCCAGTTACCGTCACCTGTATGTTGTTGATAGCCTTCCTTGTCCAGTACACCAACTGATAATAGATTCAACCGAAGATCAGGAATATGACGCACATTTTTAAGAGTTAATGTGCACCCGGCACTTATTTTTATACAGACATCACCGATCCCCACCATCTGCGAAACACTATTATTTTCCATTCTAATAGTGCCATAATCACCTGCTCTATAGGTGGAAAAGTATTCCCTTTTTGGAACACAGTGGTATGAAGCATCGGAGTCTACTATCCACTCGGTATCTGCATCTCCAACATGACAGCAGTCTGCATCATGAGAGACTAACTTCACCTCACCATCTTCTGCTGAGACTGTAGCAGTTGTATTTCTGTCATTATCCTGACTTCGGTTTGCGTTCTCCTGTTTAACAAAACGACAATTCTTTTTGATATGGCCCTGCTTCCCACAATGGTAACACGTCCTCTTCTCCCTGGACTTGGATCTATCTCTGGATTTACCATTTCCACGACCTCTACTCTTGCTCCGGCCCTTATTCTCTGTAACGAGAGCTTGTGAACTGGTACTGGCAACATCCCTTCTACGAAGTTCTTCTTTAAGTAGTCTATTCTTCACCATAGACATCGTTACCACGCCATCTGGAGCTGAGTTGCTTAATGATACCACAAGAGTATCCCAACTGTCCGGTAGAGATCCCAACAGCAGGCATGCTTGCATTTCATCATCCAAGGACATACCGCTAACTGCTAACTCAGTTACGAGTCCTTTAAAATCGTTCAGGTGCTGTGTAACTGATCGTCCCTCTGACAGCTTCAAGTTCATGACTTTGCGGATTATGAACACCTTTCCTTGAGCATTTGTAGCCTTGTACATACTCTATAGTTTCTTCCAGAGAACTTGGGGATTTTTTTCATTTTTCACATGGTTGTACAGGCTAGCATCTATCCACTGGTGTATCGTACCCAGTGTTTGCTTCTTTAACTTCTCCCACTGCCTTTCCTTCATTTCTTCTGGCTTTGCATCGTTACCTTCAATTGGATCGTATAGATCTTTACAATGAAGATAGTCCTCCATTCTGGATTTCCACATTGAATAATTCGAATTCGTCAATTTGATTATTGCCCCGTCGTTCGCCATGTCGAATTCTGAATTTGACAGAATTTCACTATTCTTCGAATAGTAACCGTATATGTGAATAGTAACTGTATACGTGAATAATGAATGTACACTTAAATAGTAACTGTATGTATAAATAGTACCGTACACTTGAATAGTATAGTATATATGAATAGTACCGTACACGTGAATAGTGCCGTCACCTTTAAGGTTACTATTTGTTACTATTTATAATAAATAAATAACTTCTGCAATGGTTTTCCGAACGGACTGCACCAACGGATTCCTCGTAATTTTCCCGTCGTCGTGTTATATTTATTTTTGAAATATATTCACAAAACTGGTATTGCTATCGGACCACCCGGACCTACCGAAACCTTCGGCTCTGATACTACTTGTTAGGGCCTCCGCAATAAGATAACGAGAATAATTACGACACCAGAAAAATAAAAAAACACACAAAAATTTACGTGGTTCACCCTTAATTATTTAGGGTTACGTCCACGGGACAAATTCCGAATATTTTTCTTCCACTATTAAAAATAGTAGGTACACAAGGAGATTTTTACAAAAATAGTGGCACTCAAGTGTTTCCCAAAAACACCCTAAAAATTATAAACCTCACTACTTTTCTCTCTCCCAATTTATTTTAGGACCCTTTTCCTAAAATTACACACTCTCTCACAGATTTATATTTTATCTGTGAGCTCTCTTTTCTTCTTCTTCTTAAAAAACTGAAGCAAAACACTTCAATTTATAGGAGAAATTGAACGCGTCTTTGCCTTCAATCTCGGTGCAAATTTGCACATCTTTATTCAAAATTGGCTGTTCAACAGCCTTTAATTTTGACAACAACAACAACAACTAAGCCTTAGTCCCAAACAAGTTGGGGTCGGCTGTATGGATCCTCAACAAAATAAGCTCAAAAGACACCAAAAAAGATACTCCAGCCTTAGGCCCCTTCCAAGACACGGATTTTACGTCTCCATTCAAGTCTGTCATTAATCAAATCCGCATCAAGATCTAAGGCACGTAAGTCTCTTGCTATCACCTCCTTCCACACAGTTTTAGGTCTTCCACGACCTCTAGCCCTCTCAATCAACAAATTCTCACACTTACGAACCGCAGCATTAGGAGGTCTTCTTAAAACATGTCCATACCATCTAAGTATTCCTTCTCTCACCTTATCTCCGACATCCGCTACTTGGACTTTTTTGTCGAATATGAACATTTTTAATTTTGTCCAGTCTGGTATGTCCACACATCCATCTTAGCATCCTCATTTCTGCCACACTCATTTTATGCAAATATTGTCCCGTTGGTGCCCAACACTCACTACCATAGAGCATCGCAGGCCTAACAACCGTCCTATAGAATTTACCTTTCACTTTCGGAGGTAATTTTGACTATTTCTTCTTTTTCTTTTTTTTTTCTTTAGGTGGCTTTGTTTTTTTTTCTTTGATTTTTTTTTCTTTTTGCTTCATGTGGGCTGGACCCACCACCTTGGAGGGGCACATACCAGAAACATTAATGAATATTTCATGTAATTTGCTTGAGCTGAACTTAGGATCCAACTCTTTCAGTGGTGACATTGGTGAACTTTTTATCAATTCCTCTGCTTGTATCCGGAGTAGTTTAAAGATTATGGATCTTGCTCGTAATAAATTCAGTGGGATTCTTCCAAATAGCTGGATACAATTTAAGAGTCTAGAATTTCTTGATCTTTCTGATAATTCCTTTCACGATCCAATCCCAGAATCAACAGGAAGATTATCGAGCTTGAGAGAATTATATCTCTATTTCAATTCCTTGACTGGCAGAATACCAGCAAGTATTGGACAGCTTTCCAAGTTAAAATTTTTAGACCTCAGTAATAATTTATTGAATGGAAGTATCCCAACAAGTCTTGGACATCTTTCCAACTTAGATATTCTAGATATGCATAACAACTCATTGGATGGTATAGTCTACGAACTTCACTTGTCAGAACTTAAGAGCTTGACTCGATTGGGTATGCATGGAAATTCAATAGCTTTTGACATTGATCCCACTTGGGTGGCTCCTTTTCAGCTTCGATCCCTTGATTTGTCATCCTGCAAATTAGGCCCTAAGTTTCCACATTGGCTTATGTCACAAACAAATAATTCACTGGAATTCCTTGACCTATATAATACAAGCATTTATGATGATATTCCGGATTGGTTCGAAAATATTTCTTCCAATATCCAGTGGTTAGACTCGTCTCACAATCAAATCACGAAGCACTTGCCAAAGTTGAGAAAATCTTCTGATGTTTTTGTTAATTCAAGAATCATATTCTTGAATTCTAACAAATTTGATGGTCCTCTGATTGCTTTTCCTTAGGATGTGGACGTATTAGATATCTCCAACAACTTGCTTTCGGGCCAAATTCCCAAAACAATTGGCAACATGATGCCACAATTGAGATTTTTATTTATGTCCAACAATCGGTTGAATGGTAGCATCTCAATTTCTTTGTGCAGGATGAAGGATTTAAATTTTCTTGCTCTTTCAAGAAATCAACTGTCAGGATCGCTGCCTCAATGTTTGCAGGAAATGGATAGTTTAAGTGTGATTGATATGGGATACAACAACTTGAGTGGTCAAATTCCAGTTTCATTGGGTTCTCTTGATCTTTTGACATTGCACTTGGAAAAGAACAATTTGCATGGAAATATCCCTACATCATTAAAGAATATGAAAAACTTGCTGACTCTTGATCTTAGCGGGAATGCATTTACAGGTTTGATTCCTGCTTGGGTAGGCGAAGAGTTATCTTCCCTTGCAGTACCTAGTATCCATTCCAACATGTTTACAGGGAAGGTTCCAATACAGCTTTGTCAACTTGCCTTTCTTCGTATATTTAACTTAGCAAACAATAAGCTGACAGGAACTATTCCTCCTTGCTTTGACAATTTCACCACAATGACAGTCAATGATCCGCATTTTATTGATTACTGGCTATCAACGTTTGCTTTCTCTGCCTTTTATCAAATTCCAACTCGTTGGAATGCATATGAAGAGCATGTTTTGGCCTATGTAAAAGGAAGACAACTCGAATATAATGGCACACTTGAGTTTCTCTTTTCTGTTGATCTCTCGACCAATAATTTTGTTGGAGAGATTCCAAAAGATTGATGAATCTTTCACTATTACAAAATCTTAATTTGTCTGGAAACAGTTTGAAGGGGCAAATTCCTCAAGAGATTGGCAACTTGAAGTCATTAGAATCACTTGATTTGTCAAGAAATGAACTTTCAGGCTTGATTCCTCCAAGCATTTCGAACTTGGACTTCTTAAGTTACTTGAACTTGTCATTCAACAATTTATCTGGCCCTATTCCACACGGGAATCAACTGCAGGCTCTGGATGACAAATGCATTTACATTGGCAACAACGGACTCTGTGGACCTCCATTACAAAGTTGCCAGCCTCCTAAAGATCAACATCACAAGACTGCTAAAGAAAGTAACGAGGATGATGAATTATTCGAAATGCTTTGGTTTTACTGTGGTTTAGGACTTGGATTCATGGTTGGATTTGTGGGAGTTTGCAGTGCCTTATATTTCAAGAATTCCTGGAGGCATTCATACTTTCAATTCGTTGGCAAAATCTACAGTGAGCTTTGGGTGATGGTTGCAGTAAAGGTAAACAAGCTCAAAAGAAAGTTCAATAATGGACATGAATCTAATTAAATGGCAAGCATATGTTAAGGTTAGTTTACTAATATTTTGCCTTCTCTCAAATTATTAATTCAACTTTCTTTTTTGTTTTGGCAATATATATATGCATGAATGAGGCTTCTGCTACTTGCATAATCTGTTGATATTTGTGCTCAAAGTTTTATTAACCTACATTCTTATTTTTGAACATTCTTTGGTTACAATTCCCACAACAATTTTTTTCCACATAAATTTATATTTATTAAAAAAATGAAAATTTAGGAAAATAAAAAAAAATCGGGAAAATGAAAGTTGTATATAAAAAAGTGTGTTCAATGTATGCGTTGGAACCCTAGCCAAAGCCTAAAGGGACCAGAAGTCTGTCCATGAGTAAGGTTTAGTGCAACTGTGTAGGATTAGGAGCCAAAGGTAACGTGTGAAAACAAAAAATATTCAGCTGCTATTGGACAAATGACATTTTCTAGCTTAAAATTTCTTCTTATATTCTCTCTTTAATTTCTTTCTTTATGTTCTACGTCTAATTCTCCTTGTTTTAGTTGCAGGTCCTGGAGAAATATGGGTCTTTTCACTTTCAGCATCCATCCAGCTGTGCGCTAGCTCCTACCCCAACCATATTTGTTTGTCATAAAACCTTTCTACTTAAGAAGGCTCAAGCAATGGCCGATGCTTCAAGTAGTAGCCAAAGAAGTGTGCTGTCCTTTGCACATTTTTAATATAGAAGTTCATTACAACATTACTTTATACTGTCAAAATAAATCCAAGGATTTGCTGTAGTTTGTGCATAGATGTCTCTGAAAATGAGTAAATTATATCCGTTGTCACTGAAGTTCAATTTCTATACATGTTATCCCTCAAATTCAAACTTATGTAATAAGTTAATCTCTGACCCTATTTTTCGTCTACTCCATTGATGGTAATCCTACATTATATCTATGTAGCGCCACCTAGATTGCTACGCTATATTAAGAGCTAGTGTGATACCATAATATATCTATGTAGAGCCACCTAGATTACCATAAAAGATTGTCACGCTAAATAAGGAGCTAATGTGATTTTCCATCATACACTACATCAGCTTCTAAAAATGTATTCCTTAAAATCACATAAAATCAAAAGAATTACACACCTCTAACCTTAAAAGCAAATACTTTACCCATCTAAGTTACACTGCAGTTTATATAAACGAATTTACTTTTTTTATATTTTAAGTTTAATTTTTTAAAAAATTTCATTTTATATAAATAAATTTACTTTTTTTATTATATATTTTAAGTTTATTTTTTTAAAATTATAAATTACAAAGTAATTTCGTATAATAATTAAATAAAATTTATTAATTAGTTTTATAAATATAAATTATTCAAAAATTCAAAAATATTTAGTTTTAAATAATTTAAAATAATTACAAGAAAAATGCAGAATATAATGGTGAGATTTGAGTGTTTTATTTTAGAACATGCACGTTGATGTGTTTTGAATACAGGGGTGTATTAAAGGAAAAAAAATGATGGAGCTATAGGTTGAAGCTGATGGTATTCTTCACTTTCTTTCTAAAATTGTCTAATTAAATAATTTTCATCAGTTAAAATGTTAAGTTCTTTGTTCTAGCTGGTAACAGGACTTATATATATATATATACATATATATAACAAATTTGATATTTTAAACTATAAGTTAAAATATACTCATAATAAGTAATTTCTAAAAATAATATTTAGTTTTAAATATGAAAGGTTTAAGTTTTATAACGATTAGTAATTGCTATTGTTATTTTTAGCAATAGGATTTTTATATATAAAGATACAATTTACAATTATGAAATAATGAATGTGTGTAGAGAATAGCATATTGAAAAATTATTCTTTATTTTTCTAGTGTATCTTACTTAGGTTGTGTTAAAAAAATTATGCAGATTTTTCTATAAATTAGATGAGTGAGAATTAAAATAATAATGAAAAATAATACACACATAAAATTGATAACGGAATTCAGCTAATTATGCCTACGTCTCTGGACCTACTGCAAATTATTTTATTGAAGGGAGAAAATATTCAAAGTGTTTACAATACTCATAACTCACAACTCACACCCAAAAATTTACCCAAAAATTTTCTTCACAAATTTTTTTTACAAACTTATTTTTTTAAAGTTTTCTCTCAAATACTAAAACCCTCAAATTCTCTAATATTTAGGATGATCTTTCAAATGAAATATAAGGAGTTTATATAGGCTTCAAAAATTATATTAGTAAAATTTTAATAATAGTTAGGCACATCCATTTTTAACAAAATTAGGCACCTCTATTTTTGATAAAAAAAAATGAACCTTCATTTTTAACAAAAAATATACCTCTATTTTTGACTCTTCAAATGGTGTAATTTTCTTAACAATCTCTCACTTGAAGACTGATTTTAATCTGTCTTCACACTTCGATCTGTGCGGTAGGTTTTTTCAATTTTGTTACTCTTGCAAACCAACTGAAGTTGAATACAACTTCAGTTTCTCAATTGCCATCGTCTTTGTCAACATATCTGCTGGATTCTTGCTTCTTTGGATCTTTTCTAGTATTAGCATCTCATCATCTAACAAAATTCTGATGAAGTGATAACGTAGTCTAGTATGCTTGGTTCTAGAATAAAATGTTGAATTCTTCGCCAAGTGTATCGCACTCTGACTATCACTATATAAGATATTCTTCTCCTATTTGAATTTTAGCTCCGTTAACAAACCTTGAAGCCATATCATCTCTTTACTGGCTTCAATCATTGCTACATATTCAGCTTCTGTAGTGGATAGAGTGACAATCTTTTATAACTTTGACATCCAACTAACAACTATATTTTCAACAGTGAATATATAACCAGTGGTACTTTTTTGGTGATCGACTTCACCTCTGAAGTTTGCATTTACATAATCTTGTACTTTTATTTCTCATTTACCAAAGTATAAATATTTTTATGTGGTACCCCGTAGATATCTCAAAATCCATTTTACAGCTTTCCAATAAGCTTTTTCTGGATTTGACATAAACCTGCTCACAACTCCTACTGCATAGCCAATGTCTGGTATTGTATATACCATATCGTACATCAAGCTTCCAATAGCTGAGGCATAAGGAACATTAGCCATGATTCTCTCTCTTCCTTCGTTTGAGGAGATTGATCCTTAGATAGACGAAAGTGACCAACCAAGGGTGTGCTAACTGGCTTGGCATCACCCACGTTGAATCTTTGCAAAATACAGTTAATGTACTCTGTCTAAGATAACTGCAAAAGTCATTTCTGTTTATCTCTTGTGATTTGCATTCCAAGAATCTTCTTTGCTAGACCTAAGTCTTTCATGTCAAATTTCTTTGACAATTGCTATTTTTACCTTCTGATATCCTGCATATCTGAACCTACTACTAACATGTCATCGACATAAAGTAGTAAAATAATATAACTGGAGTTATATCTCTTGAAGTAGCAACAGCGGTCGGCGTTACACCTCTAGAATCCTTCTTTGTGCATAAAGCCGTCAAACTTTCTATACCACTGTCTTGGAGCTTGTTTCAGACCATACAAGTTCTTTTTAAGTTTGCATACCATGTTTTCCTTCCTTTTTTCTTAAAAATCTTCTGGCTGGTGTATATATATCTCTTCATCTAAATTTTCATAAAGAAATGCAGTCTTCACGTCTAATTGTTCAGTCAATTCCTTCCTTCTGCTGAAATTATTTGACAACTAGTCGGGCTTTATATATCTTAGAACTATCATGCTCCTTTTTCACCCGATACACCCATTTATTGTGAAGTACCTTCTTCCCAACAGGTAGCTCAGCTAGTTCCCATGTCTGGTTAGAGATCAAAGACTTCATCTCATCTTTCATGGCAAGCATCCACTTGCTAGCATCTCTAGTCTGACAAACTTCATCATAGCATTCATGCTCTTCTTGATTAGTGAGCAACGAATAGTTCATATATCTCTTGTTAGGCATATGAGGCCCAGAGAACCTTCTCAATATAGGAGTTGGAGTAGGAGGTTGTGGTGTGTCAGACTGCTGCACACTACTTTGCTCAATAAGTTCCTCTAGCTGAGGACTTGCTACAATCGGCTTTGTCACGGACTATCTGAGACATCATCAATATTTGCAAATATTGGCTCACTCTGCTCTATATCACTGGCATCAGTTTTATGCATATCCTTGTACATCACTTTTTCATTGAAAATTACATCTCTGCTGCGAATCACCTTCTTGTTTTTATCATTCCAAATGCGATAGCCAAAATCATCTTCACCATAGTCGATGAAGATGCATTTTTTAGTTTTGAAATTAAGCTTATTTCTACTTTGATCACTAATATGCATATAAGCTACACAACTAAAAACTCTTAGATGTGATAGTTTTACCTCTTTTTCGCTCCATATCTCTTTTGGGTATTTTGTGCTCCAATAGAATTGATGGGCCTCGGTTGATTAAGCAAGCTGCTATGTTGACTGCTTCTACCCAGAATTATTTTGGTAGTCCTGACTATATATGAATACTTTTGTCTCTTTCTGTCAACGTTCAATTCATACTCTCAGCTAACCATTATGTTGAGATGCACCTAGCACGATTCTCTCTATTCTGATCACGTGCTCATAGCATAACTTCTTGAATCTGATGTCTTCATATTCACATCCATTGTCGGTTCTGAGCCTTTTAATCTTTAAACCTATCTCATTTTTCACCATAGCTTTCCATCTCCTGAAAGCTTCAAACACTTCAGATTTATGCTTTAGAAAGTAAACCTATACTTTTTGAGAATGATCATCGATAAAAGTCACAAAATAGTATTTTTTACTAATGGATAAAGTTGTCGTTGGTCCCTAAATATCATAGTGAATGAGCTATAGTCTTTCCTTCTTTGGGGTTCTGTCACTTGTCTAAAAACTGATCATTTTCTGCTTTTCAAGTATGCAATCTTCGCACATGTCTATTTTAACTGACTATAGACTTGAAAATTTTCCTTTTTTTTATCCCTTTCTCGCTCATATGGCCAAGTCTCTGGTGCCATAAATTGGGATTTTTATTTTCTGCTATAATTGCAATTGAACAGCATGCCCCTGCTGTCATGTAAAGAATACCACTCTTTTTGCTTCGAGCAACAGTCATTGCACCCTTTGAAATCTTTCATTCATCACCATAGAAGATCGTATTATAGCCTTCACTAGCCAATTGTCTTATGAGATTAAGTTATTTCTCAAGTTGGAAATATGTCTGACATCTTTTAGCTCCCAAACAAATCCATTTAACTTAATCTTCACTATACCTTTACCAATAACATCACAAGATTGATCATCACCAAAGTATACCTTTCCAAGGTTTCCAGGGACATACCTCTTAAAAAATTCTTTCTGTGAAGTAGCGTGGAATGATGCTCCAGAGTCTAACACCCAAGACTTCTCATTGCTCTCCAAAGAACATATCAACGCATCATCTTTTCCTAAGGTGGAAGCAATATTCGTCTCTACCTTCATCTCCTGATCCTTCGATGCACTCTTGTACTGATTTTTACAGTGTTCAGTCTTTTCACAATTTCAACACTCGACAATCTTTAAGCTATGAGAATTGTTGGGATTTATTGATTTGGACCTCCTGTCCTTTGATCTACCGCGATATTTTCCATACCCATTTCCCCTGGTTAAATTTCTTCCTCTTGACTCTGTATGCAAAACTAAAGAGGTTGATGATTCTTTTGCTTTTAATCTCTTCACTGAGAACCAGATCACAAACATAATCAAATTTCAACTTATTGCTTTCCGATGAGCTACTCACAGCCGTAACAGTAGTATTCCAACTTTCTTGTAGAGAAGACAAAAGTATTAATGCTCGTATTTTTTCATCAAATTCAATCCCAACTGAACTCAACTGGATTGTAACTGTATTGAGTTCATTTAGATGCTGAGCTACCGAAGTGACTTCCGTCATCCATAAATTAAATCACTGCCTCATCAAGTGAACTATGTTAGAGGCTGATGGCTTCTCATACATACTGGAGAGAGCCTTCATAAGACCTGCTGTGGTCTTTTCTTTTGCTATGTTGAAAGCAATATTGAGGGATAGCATCAATCGGATAACTCCGAGAGCTTGTCTATCTAGAAATTTTCAATCTTCTTCCTTCATATCATCTGGCTTCTTATCAGTGAGAGGTTGATATAGATTTTTCTAGTACATATAATCTTCTATCTGCATCTTCAGAACCCGAAATCTGCGCCATCGAACTTTTCAATTTTTACCTTCCCTTCGTCTGCAGCCATTGCTCCCACTCAAATCTGGCTTCTTCTGGATGGTTTCTGACAATTTTTGGGTACCACCACATATTAGAACACCTCTGTCGACAAACCGATACAGCCGACAAAATTTTACTATTCATATAAATAGTATTCTTGCAGAAAAAACTGACAGATTTCACCAAAGCTCTGATACCGGTTGAAAAAATTATGCAGATTTTTCTATAAATTAGATGAGTGAGAATTGAAATAACCACAAAAAATAATACACATACAAAATTAATAACGGAGTTCAGCAAATTGTGTTTAAGTCTTCAGACTTGCTGCAGATTATTTTATTAAAGGGAGAAAATATTTAGAGTGTTTACAACACTCGTAGCTCAGAATCCACATCCAAAATTTTATACAAAAATTTTCTTCACAAAATTTTTTTACAAGTTTATTTTTTTTTAAAGTTTTTCTCTCAAATACTAAAACTCTCAAACTCTTTAATTTTTAGAATGATCTTCCAAATGAGATATAAGGGGTTCATATAAGCTTCAAAAATTGAGTTGGTGAAATTTTAATAATGATTAAACAGCTCCATTTTTTACAAAATTAAGCATCTTCATTTTTAACAAAAAATGAACCTTCATTTTTTACAAAAAAAAAATATATATATATCACAATTTTTAACTCTTGTGTAATTTTCTTAACATGTTGTACTATCATTCTTATTCTCTTCTTATCTTATTTTCAAATTTAAGTAATTTATAATTTGTAAATTCATATACTAACAATTAAAAAGTTACGAATTGAAATTTTCATTGGAATCTAATCAATAATAACAATAACAATAAAAATAACAACAAAATTAAAATTCAAACCTAGAATTACAAGGTGAAACCAAATTAGATAATATGCTATTCCAAAAGTTATTGTTTTCTTCATCAAGAATGGAACTATAGTCACCATTAACACTCTCTTCCACCACGAACGAGTTCTGCAAGTCATCAGAAAATCCCTCCATAATATTAATATTATTCTTTGCATTGATAAACCATGCATTGCTATCAATATCTTCAGTGCTTAACCTTTCTTTAAATTTTACTATTTAGTTCATTTCTTGATCAGTACTATTAATTTCTTGAGTCAGTATCCCACCTTTACAACCACCGCCACTACTCTCATAATTATTTGTATTCTCATGAAATCCAATTATTGGTGAGAACTGGTTGCTGCCGTCACTGGCACCCCTAGTGGAAACTATTTCGTGCCATGCTTTGAGGATGCCAAGGCATTTAATTGGTGTATCATTTGTAAGCAGTTGTTTGGAGTTGTCATGAGCCAATCTTGCTTCAGCTTGGAGACGAGTACTTTCCCGCTGAGCAGTGTGTCTCAGAATTGCAGTCTTCTTGTTCGAGTAGGTGTTGCCATAGCCAAAAGCATCAGCTTTAGATTTATGGGTAACAGGGCATTTTCTGTAATCTTTTCTTTAAATGCGAGTTCCAATAGTTCTTTATCACATTATCTGTTCTTTTCGGTAAATAATTAGCTATCACCGACCACCTGAGATCATCAGAATTATTCAAAATTTAAAGAGATTACTGTGCTTTGCTCTTAAGAAATCCAAATTCAGAGCTAATGAAGAGGTCTTATTATCATTTTACTTATATAAAAAAAATTAATAATGATTGAAGCACGATCCATGAAGAGAGACAGAGGTAGGTATTACTATACGCGTACTGTTAATTGCTGTTACCAAGAAGGGCATGAAGTTGAATAATAGTTTGGTCTTCATGTACGCTGAACTTTCCTCTCTTAATTCCTGGTCTTAGGTAAATTATTCCACCTAAGTCTGCAACTCTTTCCACATCTTTTAAGTCCTTTAATTACACGCCAATTCAAATACATTATTGGTTGATATATTAGAAAAGTTTACTATATACATACATGCTTATATGGAGAGAGTGTAGGACTAACAATTTATTAACTAATAATTTAACAGTATATGTCAATACCAGCTTTTTCAGGCAGAGATTTCCCGCTTCCATGGCCATGTTGTTGGATATAAGCTGATAGCTTCTTGTCTTCCTCAGGAGTCCATGGCCCTTTCTTCAACTCGCCCATTTTCTTTCTTAGTTTGGAGAGAAAATGACGTTTAATTCACTTCTAACCAATCAAAAAATGGAGCTGTCAAAGGCCTAAACCAGTTGAGAGAAATATATTAGAAATCCCTGGAGGCAATATATATATATATAGCCTAAAATGGTTATTTATGAGTTTTCTACCTAAAATAATGTATATATAATTCCTCAGCCACACCAGTGAGAAAGGAAAAAAAAAACTTTGATTAGAAATAGATTATGAAAGATTCATAAATAATAAATTCTCCTTTACAATTTAATTTCAATAATCAAATTGTTACGATTTCGAACCCAAATTCACAGAACCAAAGAAAGAAACACAAAAAACACAACACAGCAGATTTACTTGGTTCGGCTTTCACAAAGAAAGCCTACATCCAAGGAGGAGGAGATCCTCAGTCGATCAATCCACTAATCAGAATCAAAGATTACAGATGACAGATTACAGCCTCTCAAAACAACTCTTCTCACAGATCAATCTTTCTTCACTCTTAATCACTCACAGAACAAGATGCTAATACTCTTGTTACAGGTTATTTACAAGAAACAGCAAAGATCGAACAAACCCTAGCAGAGCAGAAATAATCGCGCCGCTGGAGAGAGAAAAGCTAAAAAACAGAAAAGGGAAAAAATTTTGTGTTACCCTAGCACTAACAGCAGTATATATACCAAGTAACATTACCGGGTTTAACCCTAAACAGAAACGGTGCGTTTCATTTAGTGCAGCAAAAGCCAAGTCAAATTACAGAGTCAAACATCCACATATCTCCACCTGACTCTGAAATTCTGGTTGATCAACATTCAGATCTCCTCCTCAGGTAATAACCATCTTTATGTTCAAACTTTCTGAACTCCAAGCATGCTTAATGCATCCTGAAATTTAGAAACAGAAACGGCCTTAGTTAGAATATCAGCAGGATTATTAAGAGTAGAGATCTTCTCAACAGCAACTTTACCCTTTGAAATCACATTTCTAATGAAATGTAACCTCACATCAATGTGTTTTGTTCTCTCATGAAACACACTATTCTTACTTAAATGAATAGCACTTTGAGAGTCACAATACACACAAGTTTTGCTTTGAGAAAACCCCAACTCAGATACAATACCTTTGATCCATAAGGCTTCTTTGACAGCTTCTGTCAAAGCTATATATTCGGCCTCTGTGGATGACAGGGCCACTATATGCTGTAAACTGGATTTCCAACTAACAATATTATTGCCAAATATGAAACAATAACCAGTAATAGACCTTCTTTTATCCAAATCAGCAGCAAAATCAGAATCACAGAAACCAATTACATCAAAATCATGCATATCAGACTGTTTAAACATCAAACCTACTGTTTTTGAACCATGCAGGTACCTACACAACCATTTAACAGCATCCCAGTGAGTTTTATTTGGATTACTCATGAATCTACTCACTAAACTGACCCCATATGCTATGTCAGGTCTTGTACAGATCATGGCATACATAATGCTTCCAACCACATTTTGATATGGTACATTTTTCATATAATCAGCTTCAGCAACAGTAAGTGGTTTAGAACTCGAATACAGCTTGAATTGTGAACCTATTGGAGTAGAAACAACTCTGATTTTATCTAGACCAAACATTTCAAGAAATTTAGACACATAGTCAGTTTGATCTAACAACAAAATGCCTTTATCTCTCTTCCTAACTATGTTCATACCAAGAATTTTCCTAGCTGGACCTAAGTCCTTCATTTCAAATTCTTTAGACAGTTTGGATTTCAACTTGTTAATTTCAGACATACACTTACAAGCAATTAGCATATCATCTACATATAACAACAAATATATAAACATTCCATTTGGCAAAATAGAATAGTAAACACATGGATCATAACAGCTTCTTTTAAATATGTTACTTGTCATAAATTCATCAAATCTTCTATACCATTGCCTTGGTGCTTGCCTAAGACCATATAAAGATTTCTGCAGTAAACACACATAATTCTCCTTACCAATTACCACAAAACCTTCTGGTTGAGTCATGTACAACTCTTCTTCAAGATTACCATGCAGAAAAGCTGTCTTGACATCCATCTGTTCTAATTCCAAGTTCAATAAAACTGTTATGGACATTATTAATCTAATTGAAACATGTTTAACCACTGGACTGAAAATTTCATGGAAATCAATGCCTTCTCTTTGAGAAAAACCTTTAGCAACTACCCTAGCTTTATATCTTGCTTTATCAAGACCAGGGACAGGAGGCTTTACCTTGTAAATCCACTTGCAGCCTATTATTTTCTTACCTTGAGGCTTAGGAACCAATTTCCAGGTCTGATTTTTTATCAGAGATGTCATTTCCTCCTCCATGGCAGCTTTCCAGAACTTCCAGTTCGAGCTGGCCTTAGCTTGCTCATAGTTAATTGGTTCACCTGTCTCAATGACTGCTGCAGACATAAAGGCAAATGCAGTTAGTTCAGCATTAACAGTATTGAAGGAATAATCATTTAACCTTGCTGGTCTTCTGGTTTCCCTTCTCTGACTGTCTCTGGTTAACATGTAACTATCCAAATCATGATCTTCATGTTCTGAACCTTGGTCAGAACCATCAGCTTGCACATGTCCTTCATTTTCTGCAACATCATTTAAATCCTGAGGAGGAGCTGTCTGATCAGTTGGCTTGAACCTGTCTAACTCCACCTCAAAGATGTCAAGGTCTGAATTTAACTCATATTGCTTCACCTGCAAGTTAGTCTTATAAAATTCATTCTCATTAAAGGTTACATCCCTACTAATTACCATTTTATTTTCTGCAGGGATCCAAAGTTTGTACCCCTTAACCCCAGCTAGGTAACCAACAAAGACACACCTTTTTGCTCTAGGATCTAGCTTACTTTGTTGATTATGCATGTATGCAGTGCACCCAAAGGTTCTAAGATGCAAATAAGAAACTGATCTCCCATTCCAGATTTCATTTGGACATTTAAAGTTTATAGCAGAGGCTGGTGACCTATTAATTAGATAACAAGCTGTGAAAGCAGCTTCTGCCCAAAATTTCCTACTAATCCAGACTCAAACAGCAGGCATCTAACTTTATTTAGAATAGTTCTATTAAACCTTTCAGCTACACCATTCTGTTGAGGTGTATATGTGCAAGTCCTATGCCTTCCAATACCATTTCTGGTACAGAATTCATTAAACTGATTGTTTATGAATTCAAGTCCATTGTCTGTCCTTAGAGTTTTAATTTTACAGTTCTTTTGGTTTTCAACTAACATTTTCCATTCACAGAATTTATTAAAAACATCATTTTTGTTTTTCAGAAAATATATCCATACTTTTCTAGAGAAATCATCTATGAATGTGACAAAATACTGTGACCCAGACAATGACATAGGTATATTAGATGACCCCCAAAGATCACTGTGAATATATTCTAAGCATTCCTTAGCTCTATACTTTGTAAAACCAAAGCTATGTCTATGTGACTTTCCCATCACACAACTCTCACAGGTATTTGGTTTGTAAAACTCATTTATGTCTAATGCCCCTTGTTTATAGAGTTTTTCCAGCCCATTAAAGCCAATGTGGCCTAACCTTCTATGCCACAGAATGGTGGAGTTGCAACTGGACTCAGTGTTGGCTGCAACATCAGTTACTGATGATGCTTCTAGATGATATAACCTGTTTATTCTTTTACCCTTCATAATACACCTATTTCCTTTAAAGACATTTAGAAATCCATCTCTGCCTATATGATATAAGCCCAATTCCTCTAAATATCCTAAGGAAATAAGATTTCTCTTCAAATCAGGTATATGTCTGACCTGTGTTAGCTCAACCAGTTTACCATCCCACATTGACAATCTAACAGAGCCAATACCTAACACTTTACATGAAGTATCATTTCCCATTAACACATCGGTGCCAGCCAAATCATGATAGTGTGTGAACCAATGCCTATGTGGAGTCATATGAAAAGAACAAGCAGAGTCTAGAATCCAAACATCAGTATTCCTATTGTCAGTAACAGTTAGAGCTTCAATATCATCAACCTGTGTTGATGAATTTGCTGCTCCAGACTCATTATTATTATTTTGTTCTATCTTTTTCAATCTCTCTCTACAAAACCTTCTAATATGACCCTTTTTCTTACAATAGTAGCATGTTCTATCAAATTTGCTAGTGTTATTTGTATTTTGACTACTAAACTTGTCAGACTGTGTAGAATTGTTATTAGAGTGATGTGATTGACTATTATCTTGAGATTTAAATTTAATTCTTTTCTTTTTTTCTTTAGATTTTTCTTTAACATACAAACCCTCAGTACTGGTTTTCTGTTTATTAACAGTTTTAATCTCCAATTCTCTTAGCTTAAGGGCATTCATCACATCATCCACAGTGAGCTTATCCCTACCATATTTAAGAGCATCTTTCACATTTTGGTAGTTCTCAGAGATAGAATTAAGGAGGATAATCGTCTGATTTTCCCCACTTAATTCTTCCCCTGCATCAGCAAGTTCCAGAATTAATTTCTAAAAATTATCAAGATTATCATCTATAGATTTTTGAGAGTCCATTTTAAAACTGAATATCTGTTCTTTTAAAAACGCTATCCTAGACATAGACCTTACAGTATAGAGTTCATTCAGTTTAGCCCAAAGTTCAGGAGCAGTAGACTTACCCCTTACCTTTCTGAGTACCGAGTCTGCAAGATTCAAAATAATTGTACTGTAAGCAAGATCCATCAGATCTTGCTTTGCAGTATCATCAAGGTTTGCAGGAAGTGCTTCCAGACCATCCAGTGCCCTTTTACACTTCTGTTGAATGAGTATGGCTAACATCTTTTCTTTCCAGATAGCGAAATCTCCTTTTCCGTCGAATTTTTTGACGTTGATCTTAGTGATCGACATCACTTCTCTGTTTTTAGGGTTTCAGAGCGATTCAGTTTGTTCTTTTCTTCCTTCGACTAAACCTGAGACCAAAAAAAAAAAAAACCAGTAGTCACCAGATCTAATATAGTAAACAACAAGAAAAGAGAAAGAAAAAACTGAAATCGAAATCGTAAATAACTTCTCGGTTAAAACCAGAGAAGAATAGAAAACCCTGGAAGTAAAAAAAAACTTATCAAAACAGAAAAGCGTTTAATCAGAAACAAGGAGAGATACAACCTGAGTCACCGAAATCGCGATCGCTCTGATACCACTGTTACGATTTCGAACCCAAATTCACAGAACCAAAGAAAGAAACACAAAAAACACAACACAGCAGATTTACTTGGTTCGGCTTTCACAAAGAAAGCCTACATCCAAGGAGGAGGAGATCCTCAGTCGATCAATCCACTAATCAGAATCAAAGATTACAGATGACAGATTACAGCCTCTCAAAACAACTCTTCTCACAGATCAATCTTTCTTCACTCTTAACCACTCACAGAACAAGATGCTAATACTCTTGTTACAGGTTATTTACAAGAAACAGCAAAGATCGAACAAACCCTAGCAGAGCAGAAATAATCGCGCCGCTGGAGAGAGAAAAGCTAAAAAACATAAAAGGGAAAAAATTTTGTGTTACCCTAGCACTAACAGCAGTATATATATCAAGTAACATTACCGGGTTTAACCCTAAACAGAAACGGTGCGTTTCATTTAGTGCAGCAAAAGCCAAGTCAAATTACAGAGTCAAACATCCACACAAATCAACAAAATGAAAAACAACTCCACTTATCATCTGAATTGATTAATAAAATTATATGTGTAATATAGCTATTATCAATACTGTATTTTTCTCAATTTTTTACTTTCATTTTTTTAATCCAGCCTTGTTGCGTAGTAAATATTACAAATGGATTTTGCTTATTGGACTCTAATTAATTTACTGTTGTTTTCTACATTAGATTTTTTTTAAAGACAACAATTATTAGAGTTTAGAATATTATCAATGTTTTATACATTATAGAACAAAATTATTTTAATTATTAAATTATTAGTTGGATTTGATTATACATACTTAGTTATGAGTTTGTACATTACATAATTTTGATTATTATTCTTTTATTTAACTAGTATTTTTTCAAAAAATATTTTCCCTATATATGTAAGTGAACTGATATTATTAATTTTGAATATTAATATAAAAATTATATAACCACCGAAGTATAGTCTAATGGTCAGGAGCGTGTGTTATTTTTATTTAGGTCTCGAATTCGAGCCTCCTAAGTGTTCTTGCTCTCTAATGTGTAATTAACAAAGATATGTTAATATATAATTTTTTTTTTACCAGCAGAAATAGAAACTTCATTAAACTAGGAAATGGTTGCTACAAATCAAGCTGGTATGGATAAAAGCCTCTGAAAGGCAAACCTAATCAAACTCTCATTACAAGCACAGGCTAATATAAAGTCAGAGATTAAGCCTAAAAAATGCTAAGCGTCTTAAGCACGCACTTCAAATCTAAAAAGAGGTGAAACTTGGAACCAAACACAATATAAGAAAAAACATGACAAAGAAGGTCCCAATAAATCTCTGATAAAATAACTATGCACTTTGAGATTAACTTAGCAAGTGATGTCTTCATAGGAAGAGACTTCCCAAAGATCAGTATATCGATCGAGTAAAAAAGAGAGCAATATCGCCAAGGCATCCCACTAGAGATGAACTAAGATTGAGGGGCTTTTGAACTAATATGTTATTCTGCATATATATTTTAATTGCACATAAAAATATAATGACACAAAAAGCTAATAAAATGAATTTATATCAATTTAACTTTTAAAAGATTTATCATCGTTTATAACAATTCTTTCACAACGTTAAAAAAAAAAAACAAGGTTGGTCTTTTTTTATTTTTTATTTTTTTATTTTTTAATTTTCATACCATTCTTAATCTGGAGTGGAGCGGGAGCGGTTTTCAATTAATTGATGGATGACAGTCCATTCGTCTTTCTTCGCATTTTTTTCTTATTTATTATTTATTTATGTGTTATTTTTTAATCTTATGTATTTTTTGGTTGTTCTTTTAACTTTGTGTATTTTTTATTTGTAATTTATTCTCAAAATAAAGTTAAGATTAATATAAATTTGAAATTTAGTATTTGTTGTTATTTTTGTGTTTTTTATATTTTAGAATAAAACTAAATACAATTTAAATTTTTATTATAAAGTTTTATCATTTATTATTTGAAGATAATTTAATATATTTATTTATTTTTTTACAGATGATTGATGGAATGAATATTATACTGAAAATTAGATTGTCCATGACATTAGTATTATCCACTTTTCGCATTGAAGAAGTTTAATTTCATTGGTTATGTATATTTAGCATACTTTAAAATTATATAATTTTATATATACCTTATAAATATATTTTTAACTTATTAATGATAATTTATTTAGTTTTTTTTAAAAAAATTATCATCATTGAGTGAACGATCTCAAGGGATGCCCTTTCAGAATATCAAAAGAGTAGGGAGGGCACCCCATTTAGGTCGTGAGTGAATGACTTCTAGAATATATCTTTAACATAATTAATTATAACTCTGCATTGGTAACTGAGCTGCTCAGGAAGTAACACGAGTGAACGGTGCAAAGCAAGTTAGAAAATAAGGAAGGAGTGAGTGACTTCCGAGAAAAGACACAAACAAAAGCTCTCGCTTGAGAGGAGATGAGCATAGCGAAGAGGGTTTGGAGTTATGGGTGTTAGTACTAAGCATACTGGTAAAGTGTGTTAAAACCCTCCCTATAGGCCATACAGCTAGTATTCGCGGGGGTGGGGTGGTTAAACCCCTTGTCTAATATTTCCACCTATAAGGGCTGTTAAACCCCTATCTTTATCCTTCTAAAACCGTTATCTAGCAAGTTTTAAATCGCTACATCTTGCTAGTGTTCAACAAACTATAGAAAAGAAATGCAATTTAATATATATATATATATCGCCTCCCTAAAAGCAGCACTCCAGAGTATGTATTTCTATGAGGACTGCCTTTCCTCTGTTTCACCTCCCCTAGGTATTAAGAGACCCCTCATTTAGTAATCCAGCCTTTTTATAGTACATGTTGCTATTTGTAGATCTCATCCAGAATATGGAGCCAGCCTCGTCAAGTATAGCGACGTTAGCACCTTAGGTTTTCATTGCTACTATGTTATAATATATTAAAGTAGGGGCAACCGACCAACCATCGATTTAATTCAGAAATTGAAGGATTTGCTTCTGCAATATAATGGTGTATATTAATGAGTACAATAGTAACCGTCAACTTTCACCGAATATATATATATATATATATTATATAAAGGCGGGCAGCACCGCCGGAAATAATTTATTTAAATCTAAAAAAAGATAAACCAATACATTCGGTTCTCACTAAGCCTCTTATAACCTGAGGAAGTGAAGCTTCAGAGTCGAAATAAAAATTACACAAATTAAGCCTACTTAAGCTAGCTAGAGAGTGGGAGATTTGATTAATTTCCCTATAAACATGACGAACAGTAGATCCAGAGGAGATCAGAAAATCACGAATAAAGTAAAGCCTATGATCCGTTGATCTTAAGTCCCGCAAGTCAAGGAAAAGTTGAGCAAGAGCCAAAGAGTCCACTTTAATTTCCACCATGCAATTGTAAGCATTTGCGAACCAGAATGTAGCAACATATAAAGCTTGAATTTCTACTTGAAAAGGAGATGAAGCATTCAATAGGAAACCTTGGCCGACAATAAATTTGCCTAAGGAATCCCGTAATATAAAGCCTCCAGACTTAGTTTGTTTAGTGTAGAAAACATCCACATTCATTTTTAATCTAGCACGAGTAGGTCTCATCCATTTTACAAGCATAGGTTTCTTCTGCAAACTACCAAATCCTTCGGGCAACAAATCAACAAGCTCAAAAGGGAGTTGCTTACCATATTTTTTAGCCGAGACAGCAACCCCCCAACTATAGAGGTAGGACTCTATTTGCTGATGCAATCCACCAATCCTTATGCTGCCATCACCCCACCTGCAAGAACAGTACATTTTCCAAACATGCCAAATGATGATTTGAGGAATTAACCTTCTCAACAAGCTCACAATAGAACCCGTATTCTTAACTAACCACCAACTAATCAAAGTTTGTCTGATTAAAGGACCAATATTAATGACATCTAGGAAAAAAGAACCATAGTATCTCTATATGTTATTCACATATTTGCAATTAAGAAAGAGATGATCCATAGAGTCCGAATCGTCATTGCATAAAGGGCACACTGAAGGACCAGAAATACCAAACAGGTACAGATTCACATACAATGGTAGAGCTTGATGTAGTACTCTCCAAGTGAAGAAAGATATAGTCTTTGGAATTTTTGGGTGCCAAACCGAGGAAAAGGATAAACGAGTTGCATTACAACTTCTTACAAAATTGTAAATAGAAGAAAAATGGAATTTGGCCTTGAGGCGATCACGATGATGATAATTCTCCTGAGATTCACAGAAAAAACCAAGAGCCAGATGATGTACCTTGCAGATGCGCTTCCAAATGTTGGAATCAATAATCTGGAAGCTCATGTCTCCTTTCCTATAATAACGGTGCATCATGTAGTCAGCCCAAAGAGAATGGTCAAAGATCAATGGTCAAAGAGCTTTTATGGAGGTGGTATGAAGGGACTTCACTTGAAACTCAGAGACCTGAAAAAAGCTTTACGAATATGGAATAAAGAGGTGTTTGGAAACATTTTTTATGGTGTGAAGGAGGCTGAAAGTGAGGCTGTTATGGCTGAATCTGCTTATATTGAAGATCCTTCAGATACTAACAGGAAACGTCTGAAAGAACTTCAAGCTAACCTCACCCAAAAGCTTCGGTTAGAAGAAATCTATTGGAAGCAGAAGGCGAGAGTTAAATGGATTCAAGACGGGGATGTCAATACCCACTTTTTTCATAGGTATGTCAAAATTGCCAGGAACTTCAGGCGTATTGTTCGTATTAAATCTTCAGATGGCTCTTGGTTGACTTCTCAAGAGGATATTGGTTCGGAAGCAGCTCGATATTTTCAAGAGCTTTTTAGTGGCGATGAGGACAACTATGACTTTTCTGATATGCTGGCTCATATCCCAACCATGATTTCTGAAGATCAAAATGCTACCCTCACTGCTATTCCATCTGACTTGGAAATTAAGAATTCTGTTTGGCAACTTGATCTTGATAGCGCCCCTGGCCCGGATGGTTATGATGGTTCTTTTTTCAGAGCTTGTTGGGATTTTATTTGTTGGGATGTGTGTAGTGCAGTGAAAGAGTTCTTTCTCGGTCTCTCTATCCCGCAATCCTTCAGCTGCACTCAACTTATCCTAATTCCCAAGGTCAGTTGTCCGACTACATTTGCAGAATTTCGTCCTATTTGTCTTACTAATTTTGTTAGTAAAGCTTGCACAAAGATTTTAGCTTCAAGATTGGTTCCTATTCTTGCCACTTTGATTTCTCCCGGACAAGCTGGGTTCATGCAAGAAAGATCAATTCACTCTCAAATCCTTCTAGCTAATGATCTTATACACGAAATTAACCGCAAAGCAAAGGGAGGCAACATAGCTATCAAACTTGACATGACAAAAAAAATATATATATATATATATGAATTATTTCACATAATAATATATATGGAATTCACTTTTATAATAGTACATATATATTTTTATTTTTTTTCAATAAGTTAAAATAAAATATGCTAAAACTGTTTATTTTTATTTGATTTAAAAAATTATATTTTTTAAAATAATGTACTGTGACACAGGATTATTAAAATTATTTTATAGCTATATGAATTTGAACAATAAAAAAAGAAATTAACTTAATTAATAAAAACAAATAAAATAATATAATATAAATCAAAGGGGAAAATTGAAAATTAATTGTATATCTCATAATTAAAAGTTCATCCCCTTCAACAAATAGTTTTACATTTGTTTCTGTTTTAATAAAATTTTAGGTGAATTTTATGTATTTATAAACTTGTAAATACAATGTATATTATAAATTAAAAAGTCCACATATTAAATAATTTCTCTATTTTTGTTTTTTTTATTTCTTTTCCTTTGTGCAAGATTATGATTAATTAAAAGATACAAATAGATTCAACTTGTCTATGAAAAATTTAATTACATTAAATGGCAAATTAATAGATTTTTATCAGAAAAATGGTAAATAGAATAAATAGATTTTTTAGAAAAATATATATGCAGTAATAAACTGAATGAATATATATATATATAAATATATATTATCGTCATGCTTATTTTTAGGATAATACAGAATGCAAAAAGAATAAACAAAAGAGCAAACAGTTAGCACAGTGCATATTTGATTAGACTGACGATGACTTTCTTTATCTTTCTTTATAGTTTATTTTTTTTTTCAACGCATATTTAATTTGTTAGTCGCATTTCATTTATAGCTATATTCCTCTTCCTCCTAATAATTTTTCATAAACTTAAGTTTTTTTTTTTTTTAATGTGGACTTATAAAACAACTAGCTGTGAGGCCGACATTTTAATATATATATATATATATACACAAAATATCATTATTAAATTAATAAAATTTAATTTTTTTGATAATTTTGCTTAATAATTAATATATCATTATTATTTAATATAAATATTCTATATAGATTGCAAACATTGTTTTTAGAATGATCTCATTAATTGGAGTTTCCACAAAAAAATTTCAAACTTAATTTTTTAAAAATATTGACTTCTTTTGTGATTAATATATATATATAAGTGGATTAAATTTATTATATAAATCAACTAACTAAAAGGATGAAACCTACAAAAACATAATTAATAACATGACAATATAATTGGGACTTATAAAAATATAATGACACACATACGTTCCTCTCCTATAGATAGAAACTTAGGTTTGAGATGCTGGATTCTTAGTCAATAATTAATTGTGTAAATGAATGTACAATAGAAAGAAGTAAAGAATAACCACAAAAAGAAAAGATAAGATTTAACGTAAAAAACACTCCAGTGTAGATGAACAAACTACGGTGTAAACTCCGAAATAAAATTCACTAATTTAAAGAAATCAAGTATAACAAATTCTCAAGTAATCCTCACTTAACTACTTAAGATCACAAATAATAGAGAAAATATCTAAATACCTCTCTAGCAAAATTTTCACTATTTGAATGATCACACCAAGAAATTAGAGAATAATTCTCTAATATTTATCTCACAAACTACTTGAAATCTTTTCCTCTCTTATTTTTTCTCTTTTATTTTTCACTTATATATCTTGAAGTGAATAAGATGAAGGCTATTTATAGGCCTTTAAATATATGTGAACATATTAATTTGTGCATAACTTATGCCTAATTTTGACTATTACAATGGTGATTAAAAAAATGTATTAAATATTTTTTTTCTTTTCTTTTTTAATCTAGTCAAAATTGTAAACTCACCAAATTTATTTAATTTTAATCTAGTTAAAATTATAGACTTACTAAACCCATTAATTTTAATTTAGTCAAAATTATAAACTCACCAAACCTATTAATTTCAAGGATTGGATAAACCAACATGAAATTGGTCCTATATTCAAATATCCTTATAATGTAAGGGAAGCATTTGATTTATTTAAAATTATTTGCTATTCAAAAGTAATTGAAACAATTTTTTATTAAATATTTAACGTTTTGTAAATACATTTGCTTTATATATATATATATATATATATATATATTATTTTGAAAAACAAAAGACAAAAAAAAATCAAATTATAGCAACCAATGATATTTTAATTCAATCAGTAAGGTTGATGTCCAACCTCATTAAATGCATGAGTGTGTTGGTGATTTATTTTTTTTGAACTGGATGTGCGTTGGTGATTGATAGTGTTGTTTCGTAAATATTTTCGAATTTAATTGAATTGGTGAGTCCGATATGTAAATATCAATAAATATTAGATTTAATCACAGGGAGGAAACAAATCAAAGGATTGCATGCGCCTTTGCTATTTATGCCCAATAATGTATAGTTTCTTTCCTCATGTATAGTAAGGACACGGTACTAATAACTTTGCCATTAATTTCCATGTATAGTTTCTTTCCTCACCTGGCCTTGGACCATAAAATTAAAATCTATTTAGAGAGGTATTATTTATTTTTTGGTTCATAAAAAAAAAAAAGAGAAGATTTCGTGAAAATTTTGAAATTAATGTGTATATATATATATATTTACAGTTTGTAGGTGTAAAGAGAAAATTAAAGAGATCATGAGGAAAAAAAATCGTTTGATTAAAAATGTTAATGTTTATTCAATTCAATAAAATATATATATACTTATATATAAGATCTAACAATTAATATCAATTCAGTTAAACCTTTCATGATAAATCTAATAATTAATAATAAATATATACCTTTTAAGAGCATGTTAATGATGCTAGTAAATATATTAATTCGCTTGCTAATTAATTGTGGTGGTATGTTAAATATATTATATAGTAGTGTTAAAACTTTTGGTTATAACTTAGCTAGATATTTTGAATTTAAATTTCTGGATTTGCAGCTGCATTAAGGTATATATTGGATCATGACTAATTAATTTTGACCTCAATTAGGTATGAATTTTATCCAAATAAACTTGTTAAAAATAATTATATATCTTTTAAAAAATTTCTATATAAAACACTAAAATGTAAGTTGGTTTCAGAATAATTGATTGGATTTAAATTCGAGAGCTAATTAGGGGCCCTTTGTACCATATGGAAATCTAATAATTAGATCCTCACACAATGTGATCCTCTAATAGTAGTTTGTGTTAGGTTTTTAGGTTTTCTCCTATATGAAAAACTTAATATTTGAGTCTATTTTTTTTGCCCAATAGACTATTAATGTTTTAGCATTTATAATGACCTTATGTTACATGTGAGAGATTATTAGTGTTAACCACCAAAGGAGAAGAGAAAGAGAGAGAGAGAGAGAGAGAGAGAGAAGGGAGAGAAAAGAAAGAGAGAATTTTTCTCCTGAAAAATCCACATAGGGCAGTCTCGATTTTTCGGCAATCGGATGGTCATCCTTACTCCGATCAGGATGAAATTCGGACAGCAGTTAGAGGACTCATCATTATTCATTCTGAACGGCAGAGATTAGCTTTAGATTGTTGAATTTTTGAAATTTGTGGCTCGAAATTTACTATTTACGTGTATTTCTGCAGCAGCGACCAATTTGCTTTTCTCTAATGATTGGACGGTCATTTGTGGTCGAATTTGGCTGAAATTTGGTGAGCACTTTTAGAATTTGTGGTTCTTTAATCTCAATAGTGGAGATCATATTTGAACAACCGGAGCTCATCCATTGGCATGAACAATAGTTATTTTGAGTGATTTTTTTCCATTATCTTGTTTATTTCTTGTTATTTGGTTGATTTGGTATTGCTACTTTACTTGATGGTTGTTTTAGTAGCTTGTAGTTGCTGTAAACATTGATTTTGATAGTGAAGCTCTTTTACTTGGACCAAGAGAGGTCCTGTGATTTTTATCCTTCACATTGAAGGAGTTTTTCAAGTTAAAAATTGTTGTGTTTATGTGTGATTGATTTTGTGCATCTTGGGACAGATTATTGAATGGTTGTTTACTAAATTTTAATTAGTCACTCCTCATAGATTCATTCAAGTAGGAAAGAATTAATCTTAGTTTCTTCCCATCAAAGTGGTATCAGAGCTAGTTCATTAGTTGATTGTGTTATTTGCTTGTTTAAATGATGGAGGTGAATGTGAGTAAAATGGTTTGTTTAGATGGCACAAACTATCACAAGTGAAAAGGAAAAATGAAAGATTTTCTTTTTGTAAAAAGATTGTATTTGTCTGTATTTGCTTCTCAAAAATCTGAGTCTAAATATAATAAAGATTGAAAATTTGAGCATTTGCAAGTATGTGGTTTTATTAAGCAATGGATAGAAGATAATGTGTTGAATCATATTGCTAAGGAAACAAATGTCAAAACCTTGTGGAAAAAGCTTGAAACTTTGTATGCTTCAAAGACTGGTAACAATAAATTATTTATGCTTAAACAAGCTATACACTTGCAATATAGAGAAGGCAGCTCTATACTTGATCATGTGAATGAATTTCAAGGTATCTTTGATCAATTATCTAGCATGGATGTCAAATTTAATGAAGAAGTTATTGGACTTTGGTTGTTGAATACACTTTATGACTTATGGGAAAACTTTCATGTATCTTTGACTAATTATGATCTTGAAAGTGGTGTAACTATATTATATGCAAATACTGGTATTTTGAATGAAGAGATGAGAAGAAGAAATTAGGGAGTATCTACTTTACAGTCAGAAATTTTGGTTACTGAAAACAAGGGAAGAAGTAAAAGTAGGAGTTAAGATCAAAATAGAGGCAAGAGCAGGAGTAAATCAAAATCAAGGTATAAGAACCTTGAATATCATTATTGTGGTAAATTAGAGCATATCAAGAAATATTATTTCAAGTGGAAGAAAGAAAATAAGGCAAACAAAGGGAAGCAAGAAAGGAGAGGCAATGATAATAATACTAATCGTATTGCCACTACCACTTCAGATAATGATTTGGCTATAGCTTATCAAGAGAATATGGTCAATATAGCCTATGATGATACTGTTTAGGTTCTTAATAGTGGTGCATGCTTTTATGTTACATCAAGGAAGGAGTTCTTCACATCTTTTACTCCGGGTGATTTTGGAGTTTTAAAGATGGGTAATGATATAGTGTCAAAGGTGATAGGCATTGGAACTGTTTGTTTAGAGACCCAAAATGGAACAAAATTAGAGCTAAAAAATGCTAAATATGCACCTAACATTAGGTTATATTTGATTTTCACCAGCATGCTTGATGATGATGGCTATTGCAGCATTTTTGACAATGAAAAATATAAAATCAACAAAGGCTCCTTAGTTGTGGGTAAAGGAAAGAAGGCTTTGGGCTTATATTGGTTGCAAGCTTCAATCTCTACAGATCTTGTTAATGCAGTTAAAAATGATAGCTCTTCAGAATTATGGCACAAGAGATTGAGTCACATTAGTGAGAAGAAACTTGATTGTCTAGCTAAAAAGAATTTGCCTTCAGGATTGAAAGGTGCCAAGTTAGATAGGTGTATTCATTGCTTGGCTGAAAAACAGAATAGGATTTCTTTCAAATATCATTCTCCTTTCAGAAAAAATGATTTGCTTGAGCTAGTACATTCAGATGTATGTGGTCCTTTAAAGTAAAAGTCATTTGGTGGTGCACATTGCTTTCTGACCTTTATTAATGATCATTCTAGAAGACATTAAGTTCATACTTTAAAGTCTAAAGATCAAGTTCTTGGTGCATTTAAAGAATTTCAAGCTTGTGCTGAGAGAGAAAATGAAAAGAAGCTAAAATGTATTCACACTGATAATGATGGCGAGTGTTGTGGGCCATTTGATACATATTACAGAGAACAGGGTATCAGACATCGAAAGACACCTCCTAATACTCCTCAGCTGAATGGTTTGGCAGAAAGGATGAACAGAACATTGATCGAGAGAGTCAGATGTGTTCTTTCAGAGGCTAAATTACCTAACTCTTTTTGGGGTGAAGCTTTGTATACTGTTGCACATGTGATTAATCTAACTCCCATTATTGTATTGGAAAATGATGTTCCAAATAGTTTTTGGTATGGTAAGGATGTTTTCTACAACCACCTACGAGTGTTTAATTGCAAATGCTTTGTGCATATTTTCAAAGATGAGAGATCCAAGTTAGATGCCAAGACTAGACAGTGCATCTTCATTGACTATAGGCAAGATGAGTTTGGTTACAAATGCTATGATCTAATTCAGAAAAATCTTGTCAGAAGTCATGATGTAGTATTTGTAGAAGATCAGACTATTGAAGATATCAACAAAGTGGAGAAATTAAAGTCTCATACTGATGGTTTGATTGACTTAGACTTATCTTCTACAACTCATATGTCGGATGCAGTTGATGTTCAGAATCATGGTGATGTGCAAAATGATAATCAAAATACAGATGAGGTTGGTGCTCCTGAATATGAAGTAGCTGATAATCAACAAGAGGCACATGTTGAGGAACCTAACATTCCACTTAGGAGGTCTACCAGAGATTGAACGCATTCTATCAGGTATTCACCAAATGAGTACATACTCTTAACAGACAATGAAGAACCTAAATGCTATGAAGAAGCCATTGAGAGTGAGCAAAAGACAGAATGAATTGCAGCTATGAAAGATAAAATATAGTTGTTAGCTGATAATCACACCTTTGAATTGGTGAAGCTTCCTAAAGATAAAAAAGCCTTGAAGAATAGGTGGATCTATAAAGTAAAACAAGAAGAAAATTTATCATCTCCGTGATATAAAATTAGATTAGTTGTCAAGGACTTTAGTCAGAAAAAGAGAGTTGACTTTGAGAAAATTTTCTCACTAGTGGTAAAGATGTCATCAATTCATGTTATTTTGGGATTAGCTGCTAATCTTGATTTAGAGGTTCAACAAATTGATGTTAAAACAACCTTCCTTCATGGTGACTTAGAGAAGAAAATCTATATAGAATAACCTGGAGATTTTATGGTAAAAGAAAAAGAAAATTATATTTGCAAACTGAAAAAGAGTTTGTATGGGTTAAAATAAGCACCTAGGCAATGGTATAAGAAGTTTGAGCGAGTTATGGTTCAACAAGGCTACAAGAAGATACTTCTGATCATTGTGTTTTTGTGCAGAGATTTTTTGATAGTGATTTTATCATCATGTTGCTATATATTGATGATATGCTCATTGTGGATTCTAGTTCTTCAAGAATTGATAGCTTGAAGAAAGAGTTGAGCAAGTCCTTTGCAATGAAGGATTTAGGGCTATCAAAGCAGATTCTTGGCTTGAGGATCATTCGTGATAAGAAATACAAGAAGTTGTGGCTATCTCAAGAAAAGTATATTGAGAAAGTATTGCAGCGATTTAATATGGCTAAAGTTAAACCTGTAAGTACCCCTCTTGCCATGTCTTTCAAATTGAGTATCAAACAATCTCCTTCTAGTGAGCAAGAGAAAGAATATATGCAGAAAGTTTCTTATACATATGTAGTAGGTAGCTTTATGTATGCTATGGTTTGTACTAGGCCAGACATAGCTCATGCAGTTGGTACTGTTAGTAGATTTTTGTCTAATACAGAAAAAGAGCATTGGGATGCTATGAAGTGAATTTTGAGATATCTCCATGGCACTGCTAATTTGAAGTTATGTTTTGGGACTGGGAAGCCTATTCTTAGTGGTTATATAGATTCTGATTTGGCAGGGGATGTGAATTCAAGAAAGTCTACTTCTGAATATCTGATCACTTTTGCAGGGGGAGCTATGGCATGGCAATCTAGGTTGTAAAAATGCATTGTATTATCTACTACAGAAGCTGAATTTATTGCAGCAACTAAAACATGTAAAGAATTACTTTAGATGAAGAAATTTGTGAATGAGCTTGGCTTTATACAGAAGAGATATATCTTATTTTGTGACAGTCAGAGTGCTATTTATCTCAGTAAGAATTCTACTTTTCATGGTAGATCCAAACACATAGATATGAGGTATCATTAGATTCGTGATGTTTTGGATTCTAAGCAGCTTGAACTTGAGAATATACATACTGATGATATGGTTCTGATATGTGCACAAAAGTCTTATGAAGAGGAAAGTTTGAGACATGTTGTAGAGTTACCGGTTTGGCAAACTCCTTTCTATAGCCGAAAAGGGGGAGAATTATTAGATTTTTGGGTTTTCTCCTATGTTAAAAATTCAATGTTTGAGCCCATTTTCTTTTGGCCCAATAGACTATTAATGTTTTAGCATTTATAATGACCTTATGTTGCATGCGAGAGATTATTAGTGTCAGCCACCAAAGGAGAAAAGAGAGAGAGAGAGAGAAAAGAAAGAGAGAATTTTTTTTGCTAAAAAATTCACACAGGGCAGTCTCGGTTTTTCTACAGTCGGACAATCATCCTTAAACCGATCAGGATGAAATTTGGATAGCAGTTAGAGGACTTATCGTTATTCATTCTGAACGGCAGAGATCAGTTTTAGATGGTTAGATTTCCAACATTTGTGGCTCGAAGTTTACTGTTAACTTGCATTTCTGCAGCAGCGATCAGTTTGTCTTTCTCCGATGATTGGACGGTCATTTCTGGTTTGATTTGGCTGAAATTTGGTGAGCACATTTAGAATTTATTGTTCTTTAATTTGGATAGTGGAGATCGGATTTGAATAACCAGAGCTCATCCATTGACATGAATAATAGCTATTTTAAGTGACTTTTCTCCATTTTCTTGCTCATTTCTTTTTATTTGGTTGATTTGGTGTTGCTACTTTACTTGGAGATTGTTGTAGTAGCTTATAGTTGCTGTAAACATTGATTTTAATAGTGGAGCTATTTTACTTGGACCAAGAGAGGTCTCATATTTTTTATCCATCACATTGAAGGGATTTTTCACGTTAAAAATTGTTGTGTTTATGTATGATTGGTTTTGTACATCTTGGAGCAGATTATTGAATAGTTGTTTGCCGAATTTTACTTAATCACTCCTCGTAAATTTATTCAAGTAGAAAAGAATTAATCTTGGCTACTTCTTATCAGTTTGGTCACCAAGTTCATAATAGAAATAATAATAAGAATATTTACCTCTTTTAGATGCTAAATTTATATAATATTTAAATGCCAATTCAAATAATGATTGTGAATTTTTAATTTTGTAGTGTCGATTATGTTTGTAGCAATGACTTTCATTTCTGCAACATAATTAGAGTTCAGAGACTTAGATATGTATAATAAATAATAGTAGGAGTTAGTGGCGAAATCAGAAATTCATCAAAAGAAGGATAAAATTTACATAAAAAAAATTATCGACCAAAAATTCATCAAAGGAGGGATAAAATTTATGCAAAAAAAATTACCGACGAGTAATTATAAATTTATAGTTCCAATATTATTAACCAAATTATGATTTATAGTTTAAATTTCATTAAACTAATCATAATTTATATTAAATTTTTATTTTATATTTTAATTTATTATATAATTTATATAGTTTACATACACATGTGAAAGAGGGGAGGAGGGTCTATTGCCCTCCAGCCCTCCTCTCCCTCCGCTCCTGCTAGGAGTTATTATCACTTTCTTGCCGCAGTTGAGAAATTTCTCCCTCTCTCACTCTAACAAGAATTTCATATAATGAAATTTTCACCTTCATATTAAAAAAAATCATTAAATTCTTCAGTGCTATCACTTTACATAATAGTTTACATGAGACAGATGAAGTTATATATTCAAAAATAAAATAAATTAAAAGAAAGAATACTTTTTTCTATACTGATGTGCGAAAATAATGTGAATTTATTTTTATTTTATTTTTGGACACGTAACTTCAAATGACATTCACGTACGTAATTATACTTTTAAGGCTAACAATTTAATAAGATAAAACTAAAAAAAATTATGAGGATAAATTAAAATTTAATAATATTAATAAAATAATAAATGAAAAGATTAATGAAATTAAACTTGAATTAATTGATTAGTTTTGTTGCCTCTTTAAAATCCCACGTGTATAATAAATTGATTGAGAAACAAAAACTGCATGCCTGTCTGTCTTGGCTGTTTTTGGCCTGACATTATATTAAATTAAATTTTATAAAGATCGACCCCATTTTGCATTAAAAAGGTCGATATTTGTTTAATTTAATTATACCTCCATTATCCACATATATATTTTTAAGTTATTTTAAAATATTTAAAATATCATTATTTTTAGTAATGAATTTCATGAATTTCTAAATTTTTCTAAAAGACCATATTTTTGTATAAAAAGTAAAAAAAATCCATCTTAAAAAATTTTTGAATTTGTAATATTGTTATTTAATTGTCCTTATACTAATGTAATTAATATAATATAATATATAGCTAATTATCTATATTCCTAAGTATAAATGATTTTATATTTCAAATTCAAGCAAAAATCCTGAATAATTAATAGTTTTATTAATGTAAATATATGATTCTATAGCAACCTTTTTTCAATAACGGCTAATTTCTTTATTAATTCAAATTTCTTTACTTTGTCTCATTCAAAAAATATGGTATACTATTTTTTTTTTTTGGATTCCATTTTTTTTCGTTCTTAATTATAGAGAAAACTTATGTATTTATTACTGTAATTTTTTGGTATTAGATTATCACAGAAAAAAGTATCTAATTGAACTTAAACATTTATGGTAATTTTTTATGTAATTGAACAAAAACATTTATGGAATTTTTTTTACTTCGATTTCCTCGCTTATTGTTTATAAAAAATAAAAAACATCCTACAAAAACAATTTTGGAATTTTGTTGAAACATGTTTAGATTTTTATTGAAACGAAAACTTTTATTTACCCTTTAACAGTATAATTATTGAAACAAATTATATATTTATAATTAATAAAAATTACAAGTTGGAAAATCACTTAAATAGAATACACTTATAAATTAATTTGCTAATCAATTGAAAAGCTTAAGAGAGAAAATACGGCAAGTCCACTTAATATAAAAGCATCGGAAAATGACTAAAATTAATTTTAAAAGACAAGTTAAAGTAATAAATTAAATTTTTATCTTTTTTTTTTCGGGATTTTTATCTCTTAAATCACTCAATAGAAGAGCTAATTGACAACATATGTAAATTGATTTTTCATAATTTAAATATTAAAAAATAAATTGATTTATTTTTTCACTGCTTATGTAATTAAAATGAAACAATAATTGTGACAATTACGTATTTTTCTCTCTTATATTAATTTTAAAAAATTAACTTTGAGGTGACAACATAATTGTTTTATTTATGCATAAGAAGAAAAGTAAAAAATTCCACATTTCTAAGCAATGTGCAAGCAATAAAGATAGAACACTCTTTACTCAAAAAAAAAAGGTAGAACACTCTATGTAAAATGTATATTTTATAATTGAAATAAAATAAAAGTTATAAAATAATATTATTATGTATATAATATTGAATATACTTCATGTAAATTTAACTAATAATTAAAAACTACAAATAAATTTACATTTTTAAGAAAAAAATAATTAATTTTTCATAATTTTTATAAAATAAAAGTGTACTAATTATTAATTAAGTATGAATTTTGATTTAATTCATAATTAGAAAAATCAAATATTAACCATCAAATTAATTAAAAATAATCAAAAAATTTAATTAAACCTAATGGTATTTCATAAATTATCTCTGAGTAGTATTAATAATTGTTTGCTATATACTATAGAAATTTATTAATTAATTATCAGACTGAAGTGATAATAAGTCTAGCGAGTAATTAAATGTTTGAAATCTGGGGCTGCCAAGATAAATTCAGAAAATGTCATAATGATATGGACATATGTCATTTCCCAGTGATTATTATGTCAGCTGGCTATAATTATGATAGACCTGACGAATAGACAGTTATTAATTAATTCCAATTCCCAAAGCTAAAAAGTCCATACATAATGTTTAATTTTCCATTTGATAGTAATAATAGATTTTTTGATAGACAAGAATAATTTATAAAAAATTACTAAAAATAAATTAATAAAATATGCAACAACTAATTAAATATTTTAATCTGTGATATCGATCTTTTATATTAATCCATTTACTAATTTGTTTTAGCTCAATTTTCAATTATTAGATTAGTAGTTCACATGGTTATAAATTTAAATATAAATGAAGATTTCCTTTCTGTCTTGAGTTTGAAATTTTAAAAGAATTTTCATTTAATATGGTATCTTTGTTTCGTTAATATATAATCATAGATTACAGCTTCAAAAACTTATAACATTACATATTAGACTTCAAAAGCTTTTTGGTTTTATTTTTTTATCTTTTATTTGGGTAAAAGAAATAATGGACAAAGAAACATTTTCAATAAGGGTACGTGTTTGATTAATCAAAATCAAATCGAATTAAAATATTATATAACTAAAATTTTTAAAATTTTATAAATAATAATTGAATATAAAAAAAATATTTTAAAAATTAAAATATAAACAAACCAAAATATTTTAGTTCGGTTAATTAATTATTTTAGTTAATCAATTTTTTTTCATAATATATAATAATAAATTTTTTCAAGTCAATTAATTAATAAAATTTTAAAATAATTAAATTTATATTAGTTATTTAATAATATTATTAGAATTTATAGTTAAGTCAACATTAAATATATTAATATTTAATATTAATAAATATCATTATATAAATAAAAATAGTCTAAAATAAATTTTTAATGAATAATAATATCAAAATAATTAATGAGTTTATAAAAATTTTTAATTTCACACAACAAATGATTCAAAATATCAATTAAGATAAAAAGTGTCATTTTTAAGTTAAGAAAATAAATATTAATAAAATATTATATTAATTAAATTATAATGTTTTTATTTATATAATTAACTATAATATTTAACTACAACATAAAAAATATAATAAATTTATATATATATAACTAAAATAATATTTCGATTAATTCGGTTATTATTATAGAACTAACCGAATCGATAATCGAAAATTAAAAATTAAAAATTTTATATTTTAATAACCGAACCGAACCAAAAACCATTACCTCCCTATCAAAAATTTCACATAATTTATTCTTATTAGGCTATTATTCAAGTTATTTTGAGTTGATTTTGTTAAATAATAGTTTATAATTAAAATTAGTTTTGCACCGTGAGTTCTAATAAAAAGGAGATTTATTAGTTTTATAATAGAGTTTGAATATAAAAAAAGGGGTTGAAAAAGAAAAAGAATTTTCTTGTATATATGGGGTAAAATTAACACTATATATAAAATATTTTAGATGGTAAACAATATATTGAATTGTGAGAAAAAGAAAAATATTAGTTGTATTCTCTCTCGATTAATTCGGTTATTATTATAGAACTAACCGAATCGATAATCGAAAATTGAAAATTGAAAATTTTATATTTTAATAACCGAACCGAACCAAAAACCATTACCTCCCTATCAAAAATTTCACATAATTTATTCTTATTAGGCTATTATTCAAGTTATTTTGAGTTAATTTTGTTAAATAATGGTTTATAATTAAAATTAGTTTTGCACTGTGAGTTCTAATAAAAATGAGATTTATTAGTTTTATAATAGAGTTTGAATATAAAAAAGGGGTTGAAAAAGAAAAAGAATTTTCTTGTATATATGGGGTAAAATTAACACTATATATAAAATATTTTAAATGGTAAACAATATATTGAATTGTGAGAAAAAGAAAAATATCAGTTGTATTCTCTCTCTAAAAAATAAAGTAAGAAATCTTCCGTAGACGTAGGCAAATTGCCGAACCATGTAAATCTTTGTATCTTGTGTGATTACTTCTCTTATTTTTCTCTTTAATTTTTCTCTTTAATTTTTCTGTTCATAGATTGATCCCTTATTTTACAAGTTTTAAAAGCATAAGATTTTTTCTAACAATTGATATCAAAACTTCTAGTTAAAATGAATGGGTTTGGGACACATGCTAAGCTCAACAAGTTTGATGGAAAGAAAAATTTTTCTCTATGACAGATGAGAGTGAATGATTTGTTGATACAGATGAAGGTTCATAAAGCATTAAAGGGGAATGAAGTCGGCAAATATGGATGAAGAGGATTGGCAAAATATTGAGTCAATCACCTTCAGTACAATCTGAATGTGTTTGAAAAATTCAGTAGTGTATGATGTAATCGACGAGAAGATGTCAAAGGTTTATGGATAAAGCTAAAGAGTTTGTTCATATCCAAGAACGTCACTAATAAATTATTCATGAAGTGCGATCTATTCTGGTTTAAAATGAAAGAAGGCGGAGACCTAGAAAATCAAATAGCCCAGTTCAAACAAAATGTTAGTGATTTATTGTATGTAGACGTTAAATTGGATATGAAGAGGGCAATGCATTGATGCTCTTATGTTCATTGCTACCATCTTTCAATCAATTCAATACGACATTATTGTATGAGAATGAGACACTAGACTACGAGAAAGTGGTGACAGCTCTAAGGTCTTATATTTCAATACAGAACTTGAAAATGAAAAATTTGTAAGCTGAGAGTTCGTTAGTCAGCTCAGAACGCGGAAGGGGCAGTGTAAGGAACAAGGAACATAAGAGAAAAAAATCAAGAGAAAAGTCAAAGTCAAGAGTGTTAAAGAAAGAATATTTCAAGTACCGTTAGAAGGGCCACTGAAAGAAAGATTGTCCAATATTAAAAAATAAAAGGGCTGACAAGAAAGAAGCAACTTCAAGTTCAGCCAGTGTAGCTGCAGATACTTCAGAAGAGAAAAATCTCTTATTAGTCTCGACGATAAGCAATGATTCAAAATCAGACATATAGACTTTAGATTCAACATGCTCATCACATTATACTTCTCACAGAGACTGGTTCTACAATTATAAAGTATGTGATGCTGGCAATGTAATCTTAGGTGATAATTATACTAGCAAAATAATGAGAATTAGAACTGTTAGAATTAAAATATTTGATGGCATAATCAAAACGTTGAAGAATGTCAAATATATTCTTGAATTGAAGAAGAATATGATTTCTTTAGACTTATTAGAGAAGAAATTGTGTGAATTTTCAGCAGCTTCAAGTAGTGAAGTTCTTAAGGTATCCATATGGGCTATGACTGTGATGAAGAGGAAGCAGATAGAAAATAATTTATACAGGCTAGAAGGCAGTATAATTGTAAATAACAATTCTGCATATTCATCAATAGAAGATAATTTGAATACATCAAAACTTTGGCATATGCGATTAGAACATATAAGTAAACAAGGTTTACAAGAACTTTATAAAAGAAAATTACTGAATGAGATAACACGGTGTGATGTTGGATTTTCTGAGCTTTATGTCTATAGGAAACAAAAAAGAGTTCAATTCAAGATTTTCTCACAAAAAAGCAAGCAAGTAATGGAGTATGTTTACTCATATATTTAGGGTCTAGCACAAGTTGTAGCAAAAGATAGAGCTAGATATTTTATAACATTCATTGATGATTTCTCCTAAAAAGTTTAAGTATATTTCATGAAGGAGAAAAGCGAAGTATTCTCAAGGTTCAATTAGTGAAAAATCAATATTGAGAAATAGATAGGAAAAAGTGTGAAGTTCTTAAAGTCTGACAATGGAAGTGAGTATACATCTAAAGAGTTCATAGATTTATGCAAGAAAGAAGAAATTCAGCAGCACTTCACAGTTCCTAAGATACCTTAACGGAATGGTGTAGTAGAAAGGATGAACATAACATTACTAGAAAGAGCTGGAGTAATAAGATTACAAGCAAGGTTGCCCATATAGTTTTGGTCAGAAGCAGTAAATACTATTTGTTTCATCATATACAAGTTACCTTCAAATAAGTTAGAGGAAAAGTCCGCACAACAGGCTTGGACAAATAAAGACGTCAACTGCTTTGTACTCAAAGGATTTGGGTGTCCAATCTACGCATTAATCCCCAGTGATGAAAGATCAAAACTGAATTCAAAGTCAAAAAAATACATCTTTGTCGGATATGGAAAAAAGGGTAAAAGGATATAGACTAATACTAAAATGAAGAATGTGATAGTTAGTAGAGATATAATTTTTGATGAACGAGCTATAGTAAATAAGCATGAATTATCTCAAGAAGCTATGGAATCAAACTCTAAGATAAATGTGGAGCTTGGGTTGGATAGTCCTTCAAAATTAATTCAACCAGTAGTTAAATTTGAAAGCAAAGATGATGATTCATAGAGTACAGAAGTACAACATCATCAACATGAGCACAATATTGCAATAGATAAATCTAGACGCATAATTAGACCTGATGTGTATCAAAACCACCAAAATTAAATTTATATTCCTAAATAAATTAAATTATAGTAATAGTAAATATGGTCGAATCCATAAAGAATTGACTACTTATTTAAATCTCTTTTAAAAATCAAAATAAAAACAATAACAAATAAAAAGAAGGGTTTTATAAATTAAGAACTAAAATTAAATTAGAACTGAAAATTAAACTAATAAATTAAAGAATAGTAAAGCTAAATTAGAAAATTCGATGGAAAAAGACTTAGTTGAATGAGTAATTTTAGTTCAATTATTGAATTGATCATATATTTAAAGATTACTCTTTTTAATTATTCAATAAATCAGTTATAGTATTGGACAAGCTCTCAATATCAATCATTTCCTTATATTTTAAATTAATTAGAAAATATTCTTCAATTAATTTTTGCCAATAACATATCCCATAGGAACATCTTTAGAATATAATTATTGACAGTCTTACTAACTAAAAGGACATGATTCTAACCAATAAACTCAACTTCAAGATTTATTTAATTAGATTATATAACCTTTTAGGATAAACCTATTTCTACTTAAATCAAAATATCAAGAATAATTACGGATTCAAGAATTTTAAAAAGCTATATATTATTTAACTAATCAAGTAATGAACTCTTTAATTAGTAAAACAATAATTATATTAAACCATAAAGAATTATATAAATACTGAATATTAAAGAAGAGAAAAAATAAAGTTATTTTTATCTCACAATTCATGAATATGAACTTCAATTATCCTTTGACCAATTAAAGATTTAGTTGTTTCTTGTTTGAATAAAGAAAACCTTTGTAAATCAAAAGTACCTAGCACCCAAATCCTAGAACAACTATTGCTAAGGTTGCTAGACCCACTAGCTTTTATATCTTTGACTCTTTAAACTCCTTAATTTAATTCTAACTAGGAAAACTTAAAAATAAAATAATAAAATAATAATAATAACTTTTCAACTTAAATTTCTAACTAATAGAGGACTACAAGGTCAGATTTATCCTTCAAAGTTCTTCCAAAATTGTATAGCCAAAGATTAAAACACCAGCTGTCAAATTTATTTACAATGTATCAAGTCAGGTCTGATGCTACCCTTGTCCAAGGGTCGTGCCCGAGACTTCGATCTGTACATTCTGGCTCATTTTAATGCCTTAACTCATATTTTTTTACTTAATTTTATATCCTCATTTTAGCTATTTCATCTATAAAAATACTTTAAAAATCAATAGAATCATTTAATAACAAGCCCAAATAATACCTTAAATATGTATAGATTTTACTTGTTATCAAGACCTCCAGCTAGATATCAAGAAGATGATGATTCAGCCTCTGTTAGCTTACTAACAAGCGAAGGAGAACTAAATTATTTTCAAGAAGTAGTGTTAGTTTCAGAAAAAGAAATATGGTTAGAAGCTATGGCTGAAAAAATGGGGCCACTGTACAAGAATCAAACTTAGGAGTTGGTAAAACTTTCTAAGAAAAAGAAGGTAGTTGGATGCAAGTGAGTCTATAGAAAGAAGGAATGAGCTTCAGAGAAAGAAGGTATATGATACAAGGCACTGTTAGTTGCAAAAGGATACTCATAGAAGAAGGGGATTGACTATAATGAAGTGTTCTCACCTGTAGTTAGACATACAATTATCAGAACATTATTGGCATTAACAACTCAGTTAAACTTAGAGCTGGAGCAGTTAGATGTAAAAATAACTTTTCTTCATGGTGAATTAAATGGGCAGATTTATATGGAACAACCAGAAAGGTTTGAGGAGCAAGGTAATAAGCATCTAGTATGCAAGCTCAAGAAATCTCTTTATAGGTTGAAGTAATCCCTAAGGCAATGGTATAAGCGGTTCAATTCTTACATGATAAGTATTAACTTTACTAGTTGTGAGTATAATTGTTGTCTATATCTTAAATTTTTAAAGAATGGATCCTCTATCTATTTGTTGATTTATATTGATGATATGTTAATTGTTACAAAAGACATGAAAGATGTGTGTGACCTTAAATCCTTATTAAGTCAAGAGTTTGATATGAATGACATAGGTGCTACGAAGAAAATTCTTTGCATGGATATCAATAGGGATATGAAAAATAGAAATCTATGGCTCTCATAGAAGAATTACATTGAATGAGTATTGAAGAGATTCAATATGGATAAGTCAAAACATGTTACTACTCCTCTGGCTAATCACTTCAAATTATCTAGCCATCAGCGTCCCAGAATAGAAGAAGAACTGTAATACATGACAAAGATTTTGTATGCTAGTGCAATAGGGAGTTTGATGTATGCAACGATGTATACAAGACCAGACTCACCACATGCAGTTAGTATGGATAGTAGATTTATGGATAATCCAGACAAGGAACACTGACAGGCTGTAAAGTGAATTCTCCGATACTTGAGAGGCATCTTTGATTATTGTTATAGTGCAATAAATAATTTGGTCTCTGTTATTGGATATATTAATTTAGACTATGCTGGAGATGTGGATGATAGGAAGTCTACTATAAGCTATATTTTCACACTTGCAAAAGGTTCAATAAGTTGGAGGTCTATCTTATAAAGTATGATTGTTTTATCTACCACAGAAGCAGAATACATGGCAATAACGGAAGCAGCTAAAGAAGTATTGTAGTTGAAATGGCTTGTCTCAGAATTAGGCTTCAAGCAGTAGGCTCTTGGTATATACTGCAATAGTCAAAGTGCCATAAAGTTATTCAAAAATCAAGTGTACCATGCAAGAACAAAATATATTGATGTAAAATATCACAAAATCAGAGAATTAATTTATTCAAGTGAGATTCTGTTGATGAAGGTATACAAAAAAAAAAAAATACAACAGATATGTTAACAAAGATGCTAACTTTGGAGAAGTTTAAATATTGTTTGGACTTACTCCAATTCACAAACTGAGAATTTGTGAAGATATTGAAACTCCAGGTGGAAATACAGATTTTTAAAATTGATCAAGTCTTCTAAAAGGGATCATTATTCGTCAAAGTGGAGATTGTTAAATAATGACTCATAACTAAAATCAATTTTGTACTAGGAGTTCTAACAAAGAGGATGTTTATCAATTTTATAATAGAATTTGAATAGAAAAAAATAATTAGAAAAGAAAAGAGTTTTCTTATATATCTAGGGTAAAGTTAACACTATATATAGAACATCTTAATTAGATGGTAAATAATATATTGAATTGTGAGAAAAAGAAAAATCACAATTGCATTCTCTCTTTAAGAAATTAAGTGAGAAACCTTCCATGAACACAGACAAATTACCGAACCACGTAAATCTTTGTATCTTATGTGATTACTTATAGACAAAGTGGAGATTGTTAAATAATGGCTCATAACTAAAATCAATTTTGTACTAGGAGTTCTAACAAAGAGGAAGTTTATCAATTTTATAATAGAGTTTGAATAGGAAAAAAATAATTAGAAAAGGAAAAAAAATTTTCTTATATATTTAGGGTAAAGTTAACACTATATATAAATTACCTTAATTAGACGATAAATAATATATTGAATTGTGAAAAAAAAATCATAATTACATTCTCTCTTTAAGAAATTAAGTGAGAAACCTCCCATAAACATAGATAAATTATCAAACTACGTAAATTTTTATATCTTATATGATTACTTTTTTTATTCTTTTCCTTAATTTTTCATTTATAAATTAATTACTTATTTTGCAAGCTTTAAAAAGACAATATTTTATCTAACACGTTTGTTCATAGAACATTATTAATACCTTGAGGAGAAAGGAAAAAATATAAAAATAGCTTTCATTCAAAAGGGGTTTAATTAATAATTAAAGATACGTAAAAAATTGAGTCAGGATAATAAGGCTTTCTACAAATTAATTAAGCAAATATATATATAAAAAAAAAAGAAAAATTGAAAGTACAATTTAAATTTTCAACCCATGCATGCATCATAATTATTGAAAATTCATTAATTTTACTAACTCTAACTAAGATTAAAATATTGCGACTTGGAACTTAATTAGTAGGAGAAAAAAAGAAGCTAAAATTCAAAACTAGAATCAGACTGTGAAACTAAATTGCATAATAAGCTATTCCAGAGGTTACTGTTCTCTTCATCAAGAATGGAGCTGCAGCCTCCATTAACAGTCCCTCCCACCATGAATGTGTTGTGCAAGTCATCGGAAAATCCCTTCATAATATTAATATTATTCTCTGCTTCAATAAACCATGCATTGCTATCAATATCTTCAGTGCTTAAACCTTCTTTAACTTGTACTATTTGGTTTGTTTCTTGATCAGTACTACTAATTTCTTGAGCAGAGGCGGAGATAAAGGAGGTCCCATGGGGCCCTGTTCCCCCCTCAGTTAAAAATAAAAATTTTTTAGGTATATTTGAGAATGAATATTACATTGGTTGAGATGGAACAGCTTGGCCTTACTATGTGAGAGCACGCAACTTCAATCCACGCTCCCAACATTTTTCATCCTTTTTTTCCAATATTTAAAACTGGGCCTTTTAATCAAGCCCATTACAAACAAACAAGATTTGTCAATGACTCTGCCCATTACAAACAAACAAGAATAACTTAATTGTGACTCTTTCTCTTCTTTCTCACGTTTCTTCTTCGTTAATTCTTTTTATAGTTGGAGTTTCTTGTAAAAGAAAAGAAATGCTTCGAGAATTGCAAATGGAAAAAGTGGCAAAAGGAATTGAAGAAGGTATCATTAAAAATGGACGAGGATTGAATCAAGAGATGACATTGAAGAGGCCGGGAGATACTCGTTGGGGTTCTCATTACGGTACGCTTATTAATTTGATTCATTTATTTTCTTCAGTTGTGGATATTGTTGATTATGTTAGAGATAATGGGATTGATGATTCACAAAGGGGTGAGGCCATTAAAATGTTTGATATTGTGATTCAATTTGAATTTGTGTTTGTGTTGCATCTTATGAAATTGATTTTGGGAATCACAAATGAGTTGTCTCAAGTTTTACAAAAGAGGGATCAAAATATTGTGAATGCTATGAATTTGGTAAAAGTGTCAAAACTCCGTTTGCAGGATGTTAGAGATAATGGTTGGGAGGATTTATTGAAAGAAGTGTTTGAATTTTGTGCTAAAAATGAAATTAGTGTGATAAATATGGACGAGCATGTTTTTGTTCCAAGATCAAAGCGGGGAATGGAACCAATGACAAATCTCCATCATTATCGAGTTGAGCTTTTTTATTCAGTAATTGATATGCAACTTCAAGAGTTGAATAGTCGATTTGATGAAGTTAATACAAAGTTGCTTTTGTGTATGGCTTGTCTTGATCCTAAAGATTCATTTTCTGCATTTGATGTGAGCAAATTAGTTGAACTTGCAAAGTTTTATCCCTCTGACTTTTCGCCAGTTGATTTAATTGAACTCCAATCTCAACTTCAGAACTTCATTGTTGATGTGCGTTTGGATAAGAAATTTTCTGAATTGAAAGGAATTGGAGATCTCGCCAAAACTATGGTTGCTATAAAAAAACATAAAGTTTTTCCTTTAGTGTATCTGTTAATCAAATTGGCATTACTTTTACCAGTTGCTACAGCTACAGTGGAAAGAGCTTTCTCCGCAATGAAAATTATTAAGAGTTCACTTCGTAATAGCATGGGAGATGAGCTGCTAAATGATTGTTTAGTTAACTATATTGAAAAAGATGTATTTGCAAGTATTGACAATGAAACAATTATGAATAGATTTCAATCAATGAAAAATAGGCGAGGAATATTGTAATTTAATGTTTTAAATTTTCTTTGTATCCAACATTTTTCTTGTTTTATTTATTTTATTATAAATGTTATTTTTGTGAATTATAAATTTTAAGTTGAATTGGACCCCCCTTATCTAAAATCCTGGCTACGCCACTGTTCTTGAGTCAATATTTCACCTTTACAAGCACAGCCACCACTCTCATCATAATTATTTGAATTCTCATGAAATCCAATTATTGGTGCGAACTGGATGCTGCAGTCACTGGCACTGCTAGTGGAAACTATTTCTTGCCATGCTTTGAGGATGTCAAGGCATTTAATTGGGGTATCATTGGTAAGTTGTATGGAGTTGTCACGAACCAATCTTGCTTCAGCTTGCAGACGAATACTTTCCCACTGAGCAGTGTGTCTCAGAATTGCAGTATTCTTGTTAGAGTAGGTATTGCCATAGCCAAAGGCATCAGCTTTAGGTTTATGGGTAACAGGATCAAAACCCATTTTCTGTAATCTTTTCTTTAAATGCGAGTTCCAATAGTTCTTTATCTCATTATCTGTTCTTTTCGGCAAATAAGTAGCTATCAATGACCACCTGAGAACATCAGAATTCAAAATTTGAAGAGATTACTGTATTTTGATCTCAAGAAATCCAAATTCAGAGCTAATGAAGAGGTCTTATTATCACTTTAAAAAGAAAAAAAATAGTGGCAGGTTAATAAATATAATATACTTGCATAGCTAAAAGGAAGAGTAATAATTGGAGCATGATCCAAGAAGAGAGAAATCTATATACATACTGTTATTCTTACCTGTTTCCAAGAAGGGCATGAAGTTGAATAATAGTTTGGTCTTCATGAGCACTGAATTTTCCTCTCTTAATGCCTGGTCTCAGGTAATTATTCCACCTCAGTCTGCAACTCTTTCCACATCTTTTAAGCCCTTTAAGCACCAATAATTCAGAAACATTGGTTAATATATTAGAAAAGTATTATATGCGTATATATAGGGAGAGTGTAGGACTAATTATACAATAACTAATCTAATACTATCTTTACCAGCTTTTTCAGGCAGAGTTTTCCAGCTTCCATGGCCATGTTCTTGGACATAAGCTGATAGCTTCTTGTCTTCTTCAGGAGTCCATGGCCCTTTCTTCAACTCCCTCATTTTCTTATTTAGTTTGGAGAGAAAAAGACGTTAATTTACTTCTGAACAAACCGAAAATGGAACTGTCAAATACCTAAAACCGGTTGAGAGAAATTGGGTATTATCTTGTACTTGAGATACAAGGACAGTTTCTTGGCAATATATTTAATAGCCCAATAAAGCCTAAAACGGTAATACATTTACATGATATCTAAAGTTCTATACCTAAAACTATTAATTCATTCCTATCCAACACCACGTACGTGAGAAAGAAAAAAAAAATAGTTTGGTTAGTAAATGATAAATTAATTATCCTAGCCATATTGATAAGCAAACTTTTTATTTTATTTCATTTTAACTACCAAGTATCTTACAACTTAAAGAATTTAAAAGATAAGGGTTGATCTGTATTCACGTTGGATATATCCATTAAGAGATAAAATATTATCTCTCTCTCAGTATCTTACAATGTAAAGAATTTAAAAAATATGAATTAATCTATATTCACACTGAATATATCCATTAAGAGACAAAATACTCTCTCTCACTCTCTCTATCCCACAGCTTAAAGAATTTAAAAGATACAGAATTAATCTATATTCACGCTTGATATATCTATTAAAAGATAGAATACTCTCTCTCTCTCTCTCAATATTTACGGTGCTTATTACAGCCATTGAAAGTTTAAACAAATATTTTTTTTATAAATTATATATAAATAGGGAAGAATAGCTCTTAGAAGACTCGAACAATATTTTTTTTATAAATTATATATAAATAGGAAAGAATAACACTTAGGAGATTCAAACTCAAGATCTAGATGAAAGTAATATATGCTTCTGACTATCAGACTATATATTAGTGGTTTAAAACAAATATTTTTAATTACCAGATCAACTAATTAAAATTATATATATTTATATATTGTTTTCTCAATTTTTTTATATTAGCCTTGCTGTAGGAAATAATATCAATGGATTTTACTCATGTGGACTGCAATTTTTGTGGGTTTTTGAATTGTTAGATAAATTACATCAAAAATGTTTTAAATAGAAGAATTGTTGGCAGAGTTTTGATAACTAATGATTTTCTATACATTATAGAACAAGTTTTTAAATTATTAAATTTAACAATTTTATAATTAAAATATATAATAATTTTATATTAATTATTTCAGAGCAATTAGTATAAATAATTTAAATATTACAATTTTGTGTTTAATTATGAATTTCTGAATGATGATTTTTTTTTGCTAATTTTCTACCCCTTCATTCCAATTTTATGGATACACTTTCTTAATTTTCTGTTTATGTCCAGTTGTATATCACTTACTATTTTAATTAATTAATATATAAAAAATATATTATATATTTAATATTATTTATTAAAAATATTTAATAAATATATTTTTAAGTAACGATAACAAAAAATATATGTAAATTTATTTTTTTATAAAAATAATTAATTTTTAAAATTTTTATGAGATACAAAATGTCAATTAATTTAGAAAAAAGGAAATATATTATTATAGATTTGTAGGTATAATACAGTACTTCTATTATTATATGCACCAATGTAATAAATAATTGCCCTTTACTTTTCTGTCCTTTCAGTAAAAAGTATTCAAAACTCTGTGTTGCCACTTGCCATTTACAGAAACAAATTATAATTTAGGGACCACCGCGGCACCGCCCCCCACAAAGCTTGGAATAAAAAAAAAAACGATAGCCAAGGATGCAACATTGCCATAGCTTAGCTCCATTTGGGTTTTTTTTTTTACGTTAGTTTTTTTTTCAAAAAAATAAATTATATTTAATAATATTATTAAATTTTAAATTTTTTAAAATAAAAATTATTTTTATCTTAAAAAATAAATCAAATATTATTATTATAAAATATGATATTGAAAGTTTTAATTTTAAAATGATATTTTATATTAATAATTTTTTTAATTAATTATACTCCCTCCGTATTATTTACATAGAAAAAGTAAAATGGACACGAAAATTAAGAAAATTTTACTTTTCATCTCTATTTACTTAAATACCCCTAAAAAAAATATCTCTTAAATTAAACTTTTAAGGCAAGAATATAAATGGTATTTTGTCTCATTCCACTCTCCAAAATTTACCTAAAATGACATATTTTCTATATAAAAAATACACTAAAAAAGGAAATTTTTCCTATCTAAATGATACGGAGGGAGTATATGATAAAAGAAAATACATATAATTTAAATTCGAAATTTAAGAGATATCAATAAAATTTTTTAATTATTAAATTATATATTAATGATTAATAAAACTCTTTTTTATTAAGATATATTATATTAATAAAAATTTTAACTGCAAAAGTTAATTTTTGATATTTATCTTTTTTTTAAATTTTTAGTTTTTATTTTTTAATAATAAAAATTTTAAAAATTATGATGTAAATTTCAAAAATATGAAATTGGTCTTTAAAAATATTAAACAAAAACTAAAAATAAATTTTAATTTAAAAAAATTAAAAATCTACAATCTAAGCTTGTGTGTCCTTTATTATTGCCTTTATTATTGCTTAGGCACAAAGCTTTGGGAAAACGATTTGATACTTTTTTCTTTTTCAAATAGGCATATGAAAGTGAGTTTTTAGTCAAATTTGCAATCATCTCATAAGCACTCTAAATCACTCCTACTTTTTTTTTTTATCATAAGAAAAGATTCATTACTTAGAACAAACATTACAATAATCTGAAAAAATTAGAGTGAAAATATTCTCCAACAAATCCAGAATACACAAGATGAAGTTTTTCTGAAATAGCACTATAACATACATGATCAAACATAAAGCAAGAAGCAGAAAACTAAAACAAAAATGAAGATATAAGGATCAGAGCTTCAAACCCTGAAGTCCAACACTACATGTATCTTAGAACATTGAGAAGTCAAAAAGCCCCCACAAGCAACTCATCAGAAATGGCTTTGAACGACAATGAAGACGTGCAACTAGCAACTACGTTACATAACTTAGAGCAGGTCAATCTATCTTCAAGATCTTCAAATTGCTTTTTAAACTTCTAAACTTCTTCAAAGATAAGAAAAATTATTGAACATTTCCAGTGAAAGAGTAAAACCAACCATTTTAGATCATGTTTTATTCCTTGAATAAAAATAGTGCCAGCCCAAAAAAGCTCCACTGTTGGGGTAAAGCCACCTAAAGTGTGGAAAACAAAAGACCAAAATGGTTTAGATCCAAGAAATCCCTAAACCAATCCTCAAATTTATTAGCAATACTAAAGAAAGAAATCCTAACAAACTCTGAAATGAGAGGAAAGAAAACTAATCGAAGAAGAGAAAATGAGAATTCTGTTATTAGTTACTTGAAGAATACAATATAGTTGAGTATATACATATAGAGAATCTAATAGATTTGTAACTAACAGAACAACTTCCTAATAACTAGCAGAACAACTTGCCAATAGCTGCAAAATATCTACTAACATCTAAAACCTTCTATTTAAGAAGAAAATTGTGTCGTATTAGCCCCCTTAAGACGGAGCATACATGTCATGAATGCTCAACTTGGATATCGAATGAAGAAACATGGCAGGGGAAAGAGACTTTGTTAAAAAATTAGCTAATTGATTGGCTTATGATACTGGAAGAAGGTGAATGAGGCCAGACTTGATCTTTTCATGCACAACATGACAGTCTATTTCAGTATGTTTAGTTCGCTTGTGATATACTGGATTTTGTGCTATATGCATAGCAGAGAGGTTATAATATGCAAATGGGTTTTGACTAATTGAAACTATTGGTGCTGCTGTAACTTCGTCTATTATTGAACCCTTGTGCTGCTGGATTTGCTACTAGATTATTTCTTCTTGGATTAGTTGAGGAGGAATTAGAATGATTTTGAGATGTTGCAGAATTCTGGGCTGATCTTGTGTAGAAAACACTTAGTTCGGCAATCTTGGTAACTCCATCATTATAATTTTCGATTTTAGACTATGATTAATTGTAAAATTTAATGTCTAAAAAAATTGTATCTATGTTAGATGAAACATTTAATCAAGAATAACACATGAAGAAAAAATTCAAGAATATCAATATCTTGTTAAAGAAAAAAATCAGTTTTATTTTAAAATTAAATATACATAATTTAAATGAGAAAATTGTCTTTATTAATAACACAATTTTTTTAGAGTAATGACACTCATACACGAATCCATAATTTAAATTGAAAATATACTCTTATACGAGCAAGAATTTCCAATATGTATTCATTCGCACGTCCGGCCAAAACAGAAATATTTCAAAAAGAAATAAAAAATCTGAAAATAATAACACACTTTTTTTAAAAAAATAATATTTTGTTAGCTATTCTTCCATGTATATTTGTGTCAAAACGTGTGGAAGAGATGTATTTGTGTTATGAAGTTGATTTACTCTATAATAATTATGGTCAACGCAAACAATGTCCATTATTAATTGTGTCAAAATATTTTAAGTCTCGCATGGTGAAAAATTTAAATAGATTATATGAGTATAATATGTATAATACATTTAATTAAAAATGTTATATAAAAGTGTTAGATGTAGATTATGAAACTTGACATAACTCATTTAATTTGTATAACATTTATAATATAAAATAATATTATATTTTATATTATTAATCAAAATATTATTAATAAAATAAAATTATAATTAAAATAATTTTAAAATTACCATTACATTTTACATTTTAGCATTAAATTTTAATAATAAATATAAATAAATTGAAGAAATAATTTGTGATTGCGAACACAAGTATTATAAAAAAATCTTTTTAAAAATAACTATAAAATTTAATTTTCGTTTTAATAAATAATAAAAGATTTATAAATTATACTGTTTAAGTTAAATAGATTTTAATGAATTTATTTGTCAAGGACTATATGAACATTAAAACACTCTCTACTGAATTTTAATATAACCGTATATTCAATACTCAAATTCAAAACATCTTATTGAATTAAAATAGTCTCTTCTTAATTAATTTAAGTGTTTAATGTTTTATATTATTTTTTTAGATTAAATATATATGCAGTCTTTTGAACTTATAATATTTAATTATTTCACCAACTAAATTTTTATTTTAATTATTTTATTTTTATATTTGTCTATTTTATATTAATAGATATTTATATTAATGAATATTGGCTATTTTATCTTTTATATTTATATATTTTATATTAAATAGATAGTATTTTAAGGTAACTCAATAAATTTATATTTATAAATTAATATATATATATATATATATATATGAGTTCAGATTGTGCATGAATATATATAAATAAATTATTCTTAATGCGTCCTCATTAACATGGGCAATTACTTACTGGATCCATATATCATAAAAGAAAAATGTTTGAATGTGTCGTATTGGGGCAAGTTTCCGTGTCGCATTGATGAAATTGGCGTTGGCCGTTGGGTGCTTGAAGATGTGAGAAATGGCAATTATTTAATACTTGCTCATTTCCTTTTCATCCACAGTTCATAAAATTTATTATTTTTTAATTTATTTATAATTTTAAAAATTGGAAAAAACTAATTTTTAAAAGTAAAATAAATTAAAGTAAAATTTTTATAATCTTATATTATTTGGGTTCAAGATAAGTAAATGCAAAATTAAATATTAATTTATTAAAATATAATTTTACATATAAATTAGTTATTATAATTATATAATAATTAACTAAAAGTATTTTTTAATTATAATATTAGTTTAGAAATAATATAATCATAATAATATTTTTTTATTAACAGAATATTTTTTTGGTGCTTTTAATTGCTCTGAAATAAAAAATTTAACATAACAATAAAAAAGAAAAGTAAAAAATTAAAACATATGCCAGCACCCAAATATGAGAGTTTTTAATCCTTCATTAACCTTATAAAACCCTTTATCCTTTTTTTTTTTTTTGTGAAAGTATAAAACCCTTTTATCTTAATTTATCATTTTTCCAATCTACCCTTTCTCTCCCCTTCTTTTAACCTCATCTCAAACATATATATTAATATTATGGACCTTACAAATTTATGGGTTCTTCTTAAGAACCTTCTGTTATAATGGTGCGCCAAGGCAAGTACACTGAATTACATTATATATATTTATTTCTTTTACGTGCCTAAATTTATTAAACAATTTAAATCCCAATTGAATGATTCTGAAATTTTAATTTGTGGTGTTGCTTATATTTGTAGCAATGGCTTTGTTTCTGCAATAATGGTGTTCAGAGATTTGGATAGCTGATAGTAATAGTAGTACTTGAGAAATTTCTCCCTGCCCCAGAGCCTCAATTCTCTCAGTAGACTGACATAAAAACTAGCTGTTTTTTTTTTTTTTTAACTTATTTATGGCCAAATTGCCCAAGGGATAATGATACTGTGTTTAAAACTCAATTGTTAATTTAATCTCGTATTCTTTGCACTTCTAACCTTAAAAACATTCGTTAAAAAAAAAGAAAATTATGTGTTATTTTATCTTTAATTTCTTTTATTAGAGAATTTAAAAATATTTATTTTCAAATTTAATTAAAAATATACTCTATTTATATTAGCTATATACAGTGGCGGAACCAGAGAGTTATTGAGGGGGGTAAAACCACCAGTCCCCTTCGCCGTCTCGGTCTCTGCCTGCTCGCCGTCGCCGGTCGTCTGCAACTCGTCTCACCTCTCTCTGTCTGTGCCTCTCTCGATCTCGCTCGAGCCAGCAGCAGAATGCTGCTGCTGGCTTTAAATTTTTTTTTTTACTCTATTAAGTGAAACGGCGCCGTTTCACTTAATAAAGTAAAAAAAAATAAAATTAAAGAGGTTGTCTTCAACCTCTGAGACTGCGTGTGTGGGACTGGAACTGGGAGGGGGCGGAGAAAGAAAGCAGCAGGGGCAACGACAGAGGGAGGCGGAGCACTCCCTATATATGTGTGCATTGCCGCCGGCGATGGGGTCGTCCGCCCCCACACGACCCCCACTCCCCGCGCTCCGCCGTGGCCATATATTATTTATTTTGTATACAATGTCGTTGTATACGAAATGTATACACATTTATATATCCAGCTGTTATAAATAAAAGTTAGTGTTTTTAAAATTGAAAAAACAAAAGAAAGTAGATTTTTTTTTTCCAAAAAGTATTAGTTTTTAAAGTATTTTTACACAAAGCGATTAGTATAATTCATATTTATATCATAATTAAATGGTTGTGTTATAGAAGGCCTGGAATTTTTCAATTGAGCCAAATACATCTCTCTCTTTTCTAAATTGGTAGACACACTTTTCATTTTATAAGAATTAAAAGAAATTAATTATTTTTATTAAAAATATAACTTTATATGTATTATTTATTATTTATTTATTTTAATATGATATATATTTAATAAATAAATGATATATAGGTATAACAAAATTTTATTACAATACTTATTAAAATAATAAATAAGCTACAGCTTGAAAAGAATTATAAAAGAAATTATATTTATCAATTTGAGACCAATGGAGTATAATTTTATAATAAATTGAATTAACTATGGTCATGGGCCAATTAATTGAAATTGCTGATTTGGAACCTTCGGTTCTAGTTTGTAATAATCATAAATTTTAACATTAACCGAAAAAAGCAGATTTTGATTTTGATTTCGTTTTGAACTATAGATTCAGATTGTTTTTTTTTTAATTTATATTTTTTAATAAAAATAACTATTCTTAATAATATTTTTTATGAGAATGAATTGAACACTTCACTCATAAATTTAATAATAATAATAATAATAATAAAATTAAATCAAATAATATTAATTATTAAAAAATAATAATAAATTAATAATTATTATTATTAATCTATTAATAACAAATAATGATAATGATAATGATAAATTTTTACAAATATAATTTTTTATTATAAATATATATGTTTAACTAAATAATTTTAAATATTTAATATAGCCATTGAAGTGTAAGAAAAAATTTAAAAAATTAATTCTAAGATTTTAAATTTAAACGAAAAATTATATATATATATATATTTATATATATTAAAAATTAATGTATGCATTAATATTATATGTATTAAAATATATAATATTAATACATATATTAATTTTTAATATATATATATATTAAAATATCTACAAATTTTTTAGAATAAATATTATTTTTTATTTTTTATTTTTCACAGTTCAAACCTAGAACCTCTAGTTCCAAATTAAGAAATCATAAATTTAAAATGAATCCTTATAAACCAATCTTAATTTCAATTAGAAATCGGTTTTTCCAGTTCCGGTCTAGTTCAAATCCTAAACTGCCGGTGTACAATCCAGGCCACGGTTCACACATATGCAGCTCAATAGTTGAAATGAGTGCAGCTTCCTAAGCGAGACACAGAAAGCAACCATAAACAAAGTTTTATAATGAAGTCCCAAAATTTGAATATAAAAGGATGGCTCTTTAGCTGGTACCTAGTTGGAGTTTCAATCAATACTTGTTGTTCCAGCAGGAATGTCAATGAGATGAATAAATTAGAATAAGAAAACAACTTAGAATCGATTTTACTTGCATCAAAAACTTACATCCAACAATGAAACTATTGGTAAAGTGTTCAATGCTACTAATACAGATGCACGATGAATTAAAATACAGAAAAAGCTCCATGATTTAACATTACACATTTAAACTGCATTTGGCAGCATAATTTACTGGCCTAAAATATCAGATACTGACTTGTTGACCATCTGGAATAGCTCCACCCTGTTAGCAAAAATGAGGAACAATAAAAAATAAGATCAGTGGAAAATGAGGATTCTGTATTGAATTATCATTCGAGTTTATCAAATTCATGTACTATGCAACACTTGGGATATTTGGTGGGCTGGAACACATGAAATATATATAATGTAATATAATCTAAAGAAATATTTTTTTAATGCAAATGTCATACTAGAAATGTAACGAAAACAAAAGGTTACTGAATTTTACTTACTGGTCAGGTTTGAATAGGAGATATCTATATATAAACCACTGAGATGAACAGAGAAGTTTACATTAGTATAACAAAATTATGGAAAATGAAGCACTACGCTACATAGAATTACATGTTGACAAAGAAAATAATGATTTGTAGAATAACTAGCAGAGAACAAAAGAAACAAAATGTGTTACAGGAAGAACAAATTTTATGAACTGTTATGTCCATAAAATTGTTGCAAGTTTTTTGCTTCTTTTCCTCTTAAAATTATCAGGTAATTTTAGTACTTACCGAAGAGTAAACTATGCCAACAAGTTCAAAAACAGTTGGGATAAGTGGCAACTTGTCAATGGCCTATTATAACAAAACAAACAAAAACTAATCAGATTTCTCACTGTGGCAAAAGCAGTAGAAAAGTTATGTTTAGCAGCAAATGCATTTGTGTGGTGTTGTACGGGTGAGTGGAATTCAATATTAAAAGATCTATGATATAAATACAACTAAAAAAAATAAAACTATAATTGCCAAAAAAATATGTAATATCATCCCTGTTATGGTTTAAACATTGTCGCCTAATTTTACCAGAAAATGTGGAGAATCTTCATGAGATATTTTAATGCTAAATTTGGTTTTCTAGACTTGATTTGGAGAAAAACCTAAATTGTGGGTTTGCATAACCTTGCATCACCCAGGTAGAAAAAGATGGATGTTTAACCTCTTATTTGATCATTGTAGGTGCACAAAAAGAAGTAAAGGTTGGCAGATGTACCATATACAGATGTTTCTATTGACAACTTCATCTAAACTAGTTTTGATTTTTCATCACCAATTTACTCATCTGATTGCATAACTATTACATGTTAGTTCAAGATCTCTGTATAAAATCAATTTTGCTAGATCATTATCCTACAACATTTGAAGGAATGAGTTAAAATAATTACAGATATAAGATTTGCAGACGCCCAAAGACTGCTATAGCCGCAAAACCCAAACCGAAAAGAGCCAGCCGGTCTTCAGAATTATCCCACTATTGCATATCAATCAACGATATGTATCAGAAATTCAAAGATGTCAACATGGACAGTATATATTATTTTCCCTCGATTCAAAAAATGAATGCAAAATAAGGAAAATTATAATCAAGCATCTAAGAATTTTAAAAAAAAAAGGAGCATCTTGTTTAGTAAACAAACTGAAGAAGATTTGAACTTGGCATGGAAATACAAGAAGCAATGATGATAAAAGAATCTACAAAGAGATGAATTAACCCAAGAATACCACAGAGAACAGATCACAGAGAGAAAATCACCACATTCTGCACAGACTTAACAATGCTGAGAGAGGTTGATGACTCAGAGCTTTCTCCAGCAGCCTTCATAACAATAGCCACACGATTCTGTCTCTCTGCAGTGCATATCAGGTTTAAGAATAAGGATACACGAGGAAAAGCATGGAAGAAAAAGAATTAACTTAAACCAGGTGCCTAGCTGCAGTATTTCACTCAAAAATTCAAAGATACAGCATGAATATAGACTCCTGAAAATTTGTTCCAATGCTAGACTCGTCAAACATAATCATGAACCTTCAACAACAGAAGAATCATTCCCTGATTCAAATCTTGTAGAAACTCTGAATTACAAGGAAGCTAAAGTCTGTAACTCATTCCCAAATACTGCTGTCTTAATTTCTAGGAAGAAAGAGTTACCCATCATAATTACTTCAAAAAGTAATAGCAGATGTTTATTTGCTTGTTTTATCCTGCTCACTATTGAGGATTTTCATTTAGAAGCACTTACAATTCAAAATTTTAATCCAGCCTAAAACATCATTTCTAGATAGTATAAAGATATCATTGGCCTGATAGCCAAAATCAGATTTGTTTACCCCATTAATAGCAATGATCATGGAATCTTAAGTTCCAAATTGATGGCATTCCATTCAAAATTTCAAATCTTTATTTCTTCCAGTAGCCTCTTATATAAACATAAAAGAATGCACATTCTCAATAGAATACTAATCAAGCACTATAACTATAAGCAACCGTTATTTAGATGTATGTATCAACTGCTCAATAGAAAAGTCCAGTTGACGTAAACCATAAGTTTCATGAACTAATTTATTGGAATAATAACCAAAATTCGATCTTTTATAATCTATAAGGATTACCTCTAATGGGAGAAACTGGAAGTTTTTGCAGAGTCCTGAAAAGGGTGTTTCTACTTGGGACCAAGAATGCTGGAGGAGGCAAGTTTGAAATAATTGAAGCCATGTCCACCTGGAAAAGAACATATAGAACAAAATAAAGAAGAACAATAAAGATCAAATTTTGACAAGCATTGCAGACTTGGTTTTCACAAAACTAAACCGGGTTTCAGTAATCTTTACCTCTTTGATTGCAGAGAGAGAAGGAGAGGCGCTAGAGCAAACAGCACCACAGAAACGGTTGGGTCTGTGTGGCCAGGAGGGTTCGAGTACTAGCTCGGAGGAGGTTTGTCCAAGTGTTGCTGAGTGTAGCGAAACAAGCGTGTCCAACTTTTATTCCCTCGGTTGATCTGTACTATTTTTTAGTACACTGCATCTTTTTCTTAATTTTCTTTTGTTATATTTGATTTGCAGGAGGTAGTTTTTTTTTTTTTACCAATATTTGCAGGAGGTTGTTTGAATGGCCAATCACTTGGAAAATTATTTTTTAAAACAAATTTAATCTAAAATTTAAGTTTGTTTATTAATTTTATTCAAATTCTATAATTTTAGTTATAATGTTATACGACTAAAAAAGTTAACTAAAATTAAAATAAAAAATAATGTTTTATTTACAACCGAAACAAGGTGATAACTTTACTTAAAATTCTTAAAAAAAAACTTTATTTAAAAAAATTGAAATTTATAGAAATAGAGGAAAAAGAGAGATGAAAGATAAAAATTGAAGAAAAAAAAGAATATTAGACTATTAGTTTATTTTATTTATGAATATAATGTATTTTAGTTTCAAAATTTACCCATTAATGAATAAAATTGCATTTTAATTTTGACCAATTGATAATCTCATTTGGATATAATTATAATTAACTTTGAAAATTGAGATAAATTTGATAAAAATTAAAAAAAATTGAACAAAACTGAAAAACATATAAAATTTTATTTTTTAATTTATTTTTGACTCGTCGAAAAAAAGGGTTTAATCTTAATTATTAAGATTAAAAGTGAAAGTGAAATATTTATTTAGATAAAATACGATAAATAAAATAGAAAAAATAAATAAAAATACATATTGATGTGGTTCGGCGTTAACCTACGTCTACGGACGAAGGAGATAAATAAATTCACTAATAATAAAAAAAAGTGATACAAAACAAGAGTGAATAATCACTTTAGACCCTTAACACAAATACATTCAATTAATCTTTTCTCACAAAATTATAAAAAAAAAACTCATAAAATGAAAAAAAAAATTTAGAAAAATATTCTAAAAGTATAATACTCACAAATGAGATAAATTCAAAAAATAGTAATAAGTATTTTTAAAATACCCATAAAACGAAATCTCGCTATTTATCACTTATAAAATTATCTCACACGAATAATTTTTATTCCTTCTCTCTCTTCATTTTTTTTTCCTTCTTCATAGTTAGGGGGTAGGCCATTATATAGACCTTCCCCGCTGTGCTAACCAAGTGAGACAGCTTTTTAAAAGCTATCGCAAATTGAATTTGCAACTGCAATGTCGGTAGGACAGCTTGTAAAAAGTTGTGCTCCATGTTATTTTTTTTTTAATTAAAAGAATATGGATCTCACATCACTTGAGTGGAGCTCCAATAATTCTGCACATCACCTCACACTTCAATGATTGAGACTTGTATACAACCCCACCTTAACTTAAATTCATTATATCAAATTAGAATATTTTTCTCCACATTCTTTAAATAATCATTTAGGATAAAATCAACAATTACTAGTGTCAATTAAGTTCAAACAATACTTAAAACTTTAACATTGCTAAACTTTTCTCGCTCTTGTGTCCAAGCTTAGTATGTCATATCTTGGTCACATTTGAATTTGACATAAGAGAAGATATTGCAATTAAACTCATGACAGTAGATCATTGCAACACATACAATTTACCAATTTGATTAGCTTTCATGACAATAAGAATATTTTTTAGAACCTTCAAAACTCCACATCCACCAGAAAATCTGCAGCCAAGATTATCCAAAGCAGATAAATAGATGAGATTCTTCTTCAAATCAGAAACATATCGAAAGTTAGTTAATATTTGAATTACGTCTTCATGCATCCTAATTTTGACAGTGCTAATACCGACAATCTTATAAGGATAGTTATTGCCCATGAACACAACTTCTTTACTTACATATTCATAAAAGAAAAATCAATTTCTGTGGATACATATATGGAATGAGTAAGCAAAATCTAAAATTCGTCCTTGTTTGGATTTGACATTATTTTCAGTCACGATGTATACATCATTATCATCTTGAACGATGTTGGCTTCGACAAATTTCTCTTTTTGATTCTTTTCTTTATTTTTGTTCTGAAGTTTGAAACACTCCGCTTTAAAATGTCATTTTTTCTTATAGTAATTATAAGTCAGATGACTATTCTTTGATTGAGAAAATCTTTTTTCAACAATCAAAATTTTTGAATTGTTAGAATGACTACTGGAGATATTTTTTGATCGAAGAGCTCTTTATAATACAAAGATGTTTTCACATTCTCTAACTTTAGAGACTTATTACTGTGAATTAATATCTTTCTAAAGTTTTTATATCATATAGGCATCGAACGAAGCAGTATAAGAGTTAAATCTTCATCTTCATACTTAATCTCCATATTTGCCAAGTCTAAAATAATAGAGGAGAATTCATCAATGTGAGACTTAATTGATGTACCCTCCACCATAAAAAAAAGTGTACAAACAGAGCTTGACAATCAACTTAGTAGTAAGGCTCTTTGTGACGTGCAAAGATTCTAACTTGTCCCATAAATTCTTAGTTATCTTTTGATCAATGACTTCGCGCAAAATTTCATTGGACAAATATAATTGAATTGGTGATAGAGCATTCTCATCAATTTCTACTTTTTATTTTCATCTATCATAGTCACTAGCGCTTTATGAAAACTTTTTTATATCAATATTGCTTTTATCTTGACTTGCTACATAGCTAAACTCATACTGTGCTCAAATTTTTCAATATTAAATTTTATTGTCGTCATAACTAATCCCAAATAAATATTAGCAAAACTTTGATATCACTTGTTAGAATTAAAAATAGAAATAAAATATTTATTTGGGCAAAATATGATAAACAAAATAGAAAAAAATAAATAGGAATACAGATTTACAGGGTTCGACGTTAGCCTATATCCACGGGCGAAAGAGATAAGCAAATCAAATAATAATAAAAAAAAAGTGGTACAAAACAAGAGAGAGTAATCACTCTAAACCCTTAATCCAAATACACCCAATTAATCTCTTCTCACAAAGTTACAAAAGAGAAGAGAAATACTCATAAAATGAAAAAATTTTCTAGAAAAATATTTTAGAAGGACAACACTTATAAATGAGATAAATCCAAAAAATAGTGATAAATATTTTTAAAACATCCTTAAAATAAAATCACACTATTTATCACTCATAATATTATCTCACACAAATAATTTACTCACAAATAGTTTTTATTTTTTTCTCTCTATTTTTTTCTTTTTCGTAGTGATATAACGAAGAGGAGAGAGGAGGAGGGGGTGGGAAAAGACCATTTATATAAGCCTTTTCCGCTATGCTAACCGCGTGAGATGGCTTTTTAAAAGTTGTCTTACCAATAAAATTTATAATTGTAAATTCAATTTGCAATTGCAAATTGAATATGTAACTGCACTATGGAATAACTTGCAAAAAGTTATCTCTCTATTATATTTTTTTTTAATTAAAAGGTTATGAATCTCACACCACTTGAGTGAGACCCCAATATTAATTAACATATAAATTAGATAGAGAATATTTATGGTTGGCTAAAAATAAAAGGTAAATGGTTTATATAACTGTTTCTTTTATATTGGTATATATCTAAGTTTTTTTTTTTTAAAACAAAAAGATTGTCATGATAAAAGTTAATTAATTTGAGATTCAAATACCCTGGGAAAAAAATTATGAAAGTTGGAAAATATTAATATCATATTTTTTAAAAAATAATAATAAAAGGAATTTCATTAATGGAATATTCGATAATGGATGATAAAAAAAAGCAAAAATAAATTAATAATGCCTATCAATTATTATGTGGATCAATGGCTGAGGTTGAAAATTTTCCATAATTTTATATTAATGATCATTAGATATGATAATCTAACTCTAAAAACATGTCTTGAGCCCATAATTTAATTGCACTAATATAATCATTTTCTTTCGAAATCTTATCATATTGCAACATGCTTTCTTTCGATGCACAGAGATTGAGTTGGAATTTTGAATATGAAATATTTTTAAAATTTGAGAAAAGTATTTTATTTTATTTTTAAATAAATCTATTTAGTACATCCACATTAATCTTTTGTTTTAGGTTCCCACATAGTTAAAATCAAAATTTTATGTTTCATGTAAAATTTGCACATCAAATCAGATGAGATCAACCCCATCTTTAGTTATAGTAGGGTTGATTTTTTAAGTAATAACTCAAATGAATTCTGCTATAGTAGAATCATTAACGAGCTTGAAGCAACAAGAGATAATTGATAATAAATAACTTAATTGATAATAAATCACTTTTAAGAATTTATGAGACAAATAATGCAGCTCTTATAGAGCTCTGAGATATTCCATTCAATACTTATAAGCAAAATGCATACAATAATATTACAGAAAACTTAGGAAATACATTAAGCATTCTTAGACAATAAAATAGGAACAACCAACTCATACGTGTCTAACAAATCAAACAAGAATTTCGGGTGGAGACTTGGTCAGTTTGAATACGTCAAATAGCAATAGCTGTAGCAATAATCAAGTTGCTTTAACTCTCCCCCTCAAACGAAGGGGTGATTCTATTACACCAAGTTTGTCACGCAAGAATTGGAATCGAGAATTAGTTAATACCTTCGTAAGACAATCTGCAATTTGATCATGTGATGGAACATACCGTATTTTCTGATCTTTCCTCAAAACCATATCTCTAACAAAATGAACATCTATTTCAATATGCTTTGTTCGAGCATGGTGCACAGGATTTGATGCTAGAGCAGCTGCACTTAGATTATCAACCCACACAACAGGTCTGAATGGTAGAGTGAATGAAAATTCCTTGAGAAGCGAAGTAATCCATGATATTTTTGTAGCGAGATTTGCTAAAGACTTATATTCAGACTCAGTACTTGACCTTGCCACAACATGTTGCTTCTTAGAGGACCACAAAATCAGAGTGTCACCAAAATAAACACAGTACCTTGCAACTGAACGACGATCATCTAGACAGCTTGCCCAATAAGCATCAGAAAAACCACTTAAACAAAGCCTGTCATTGTATTTGATATGTAATCCAGCAGAAATCGTTCCACTTAAGTAGCGAAGAACCCTTTTAACAGCTTGCCAATGAATCAAAGTAGGTTGGTGAAGAAATTGACTCATCTTGTTGGCAGCAAAGGCTATATCAGGCCGAGTGTGAGTGAGGTACTGTAGAATTCCAATAATTTATCTGTAAGAAGTTGGATTCTTCATGACTTATCCCTCTTCTTTAGACAAATTTTTTCCAGTAGCAAGAGGTGTTGGACAGGCTTTAACACTTTCCATTCCAAATTTGTGAAGTAAATCCTTAATGTACCTTGACTGTGTGAGAAACATTCCCGTCTCATCTCTATGAACTTCGATGCCGAGGAAGTGATGTAGAGAACCCATGTCTTTAAGAGCAAAACTTTTATTTAACCTATGAATAAATGCTTGAACAAGATCTTTGTCATTGCCTGTGATTAAAATGTCATCAACATGGACAAGTATAAACAAAACCTTATCATGAGTCTTGAAAAAGAAGAGAGAAATATCACACTTGGAATGACTGAAACCCCAATCAACTAGTGTATTTTTCAACCTGTCAAACCAAGCACGGGGAGCTTGTTTGAGCCCATAGATAGCCTTGTCAAGCTTGCACACAAAATCTGACTTTTTTTGGATCAATGAACCCCTATGGTTGTACCATGTACACATCTTCAGACAATAAACTATTCAGAAAGGCATTGTTAATATCTAGCTATCGAACCTCCCATCCTTTTAAGACAGCGAGAGTCAATACAATCCGTATCATAGTTGGCTTGATGACAGGACTAAATGTCTCAAAGAAATCAACTCTAGGAGTTTGATGAAACTCCTTGGAAACTAATCTTGCCTTATGACGATCAATGCTGCCATTGGGACTGTATTTGAGCTTAAAAACCCACTTGCTTCCAACCAATGATTTCTTTGGAGATGGAGGAACTAAGTGTCACGTTCTATTATGAATATGAGCTTAGTATTCAGCTTGCATAGCTGTCTTCCATTTATCATTCGTCAAAGTTGTTGCAACATTTTGAGGCTCTTTCGTGTTGAGACTACCTGCATCAATTTCAGCAACCTTGACAGCACCCGTAAATGGTATTTTGGGTTTGAAGATACCACTTTTGCTTCTTGTGATCATAGGATGATCATTCTGAATTTCTCCACTTTTTCCCAGCATTTCATTGGAACTGGTAGATTGATTTGGATCAGCTACACCAGAAGCAGTCGAAGCTTCAACCTGACTTGAGTCTCTTAGTGAATATGAAGTGAAACTTTCAAAAGTTGGTGAAGCTACTGGAGAAGCTTATGGATGATCTATATAAGGAAGAGTTGCACCGTTATTCAAAACAATTGATGCCATGTGCCATGGTGAAGAAATAAGAATAGGATTTGAAACATTTTTTATATTTAGAAAACCCGTAGCAAATGGGAACTCTTTTTCATTAAACACTACATGCCTTCAAATGTAAATTTTTCCTGTTGAACTAAGACATTTGTATCCTTTGAAAAGTTCATTGTATCCTAAGAACACACATTTGATCGAATGAAATTGAAATTTATAGTTTGATATGGCCAAAGACATGGAAAACAACTACATCCAAAAGTCTTTAGAGATGAATAATCTGGAGTTTTGTCAAATAATTTTTACATTGGTGAAATATTATGAAGAACGGGAGTTGGTAATCTATTGATTAGATAAACCACACTTTCAAAGGCTTGCTACCGATATTTTAATGGCATTTTTGCTTGAGCTAAGAGAGTTAAACTCATTTCGATAATGTGGCGATGCTTCCTTTTTGCTCTAGCATTTTGAACTGAGGTGTATGGACAAGTATGTTTGAAAATAATTCTTGATTTTTGAACTATTTGTGAGAAAGGTAAGTTTTCTATCCCACAATCTGAATAAAGCTATTTATCTTAGTTTTAAACTGATTTTCAACAAGATTTTTGAAATGGTAAAAGGCTTGAACAACATCACTTTTTATTTTAAGAGGATAAATCCAAGTAAATCAATTGAAATCATCAATAAAATGAATGTAGAATCGATACCCAGATGACAAAAGTAATGGTGCAGATCCCTAAAGATCAGTGTGAATTAAATCAAGAATATTTTTTGCTTGAGAATAAGAGTTTTTAAAAGGTAAGCCATGTGATTTTCCAAATTGATAATCATCACAAAAACTAATATTATTAATTACCGGATCAAAATTACATTCTTTTAAAACTTGAAATAAGACTCTTTTAGATGGATGGCCTAATCTCCTATGCCAAGCATCCTCATTTGAAATATTAAATGAATTTAAACATGACTCGGACTTTGGTAAATTAGATGAAAAAGAGAGAATTTTTGAATTTATTGTTAAAAAATTAGACTTCTTTGAAGACGGCACAGCTTCAAGCTTGTATAGCCCATCTTCAAGTTTCCCTTTGAGCATCACCAGTCCTGTCAACTTGTCCTTCACAAAACAATCAGAAGAGTCAAATAAAGTATTCACTTTGTTATCAGTCACCAGTCGAGACATACTTAGCAGGTTCTTAGTGACTTTAAGAACACACAACACATGATTAAGAGATAGAACTTTTCATTTCGTAGCAAGTTTGGTGTTACCTATATGGTTGGTGCCAAGTGTTCTTCCATTGGCAACAATGAGAGAATTCTTACCATTGTATTCTTGCTTGTGCTGCATATTCTGAAGGTTGTTTGCCACATGATGGTTGGATCTAGTATCAGCGTACCAAGAGGGATCTTCAACCATTTCAGGAGTTTCCATGAGAGCATTTGGATTTTGATTTAAAGAGTTGTTGCTCATGAAGTTACGGTCAAATCTATTTCAGCAAATAGAGGCAGTGTAACCTCCTTTGTCACAAAGTTGACACAATGTAATATCCCAAGATATGCCCTAAAAGTTTTGGAGTTATTGTTGCATTTGGACTTAATGTATATGTATATTTGGGAAATATAATTACAATATAAAAGACATATACATATACATTACATATACATGAGAGATAAATTGGGGATAGGAAAAGTGAGTTATATATATATAATTAATTATAATAATAATGATGATAAGGACAAAAAGAAAAGAGAAGAAGAAAGTCAAAGGAAATTTATGAGGTGGAGATTAATTGAGAAATTATTATTATTATTATTATTATTATTATTATTATTATTATTATTATTATATATTTGAGATAAGAACGAAAGAAGGAAGAGAATTCATTCATTCTTTCTTCTTCTTCGTCTTTTCTTCTTTGTGTGAGAGAGAGAGAGAGAGATGGAGAGAGAGAAAGAAGCTAGAGAGAGAAAGGTGATTTTGCTTCTATTTACACCAAAGATTAAGGATATCAAGAGATTTGCAAGTGGAGTTGAAGATTTGGCAAGCTATTCATGTAAGTACTCATCTCTTGAGTGGATTTTATTGATTATATATATATGTAAGCCTTTATCTTCTTATCTTGATTTCTTTTGATTGAGGTTATGGTTGGTGTGTAAGATGATGATAATGAAAGATTGAAGTATGTAAATGTGTTGAATTGATATTTAAGTGATGATAAGTTGGGGTATTTGTGAGGATGATGATAAATTGTTGAGTTAGAGTTTAGTATAAATGAATTGGTACTTTGAGTAATTGATTATAGTGATATATATATATATATATTGATTATTATGATGATATAATGAAGTTATATAAATGTTAAAGTGATAGGAAATTGATAAATATTAACAAAGATGATGATTAAGATGGTTGTGGTGTGAATTTTAAAGGGCTTGGATGAATTTTGAAGTATTTGGTCTTTAAATCATTGAAGGACACGGCCAAGTTATGAGAGACACGGCCAAGTTAGGGCAAACTTGGCCGTGTTGGATGATTTTGGAGAGACACGGCCACTAGCTTGGCCGTGTCCCTTGACTGTGTTTGCCACTGCCTATTTTATGTTGAGAGACACGGCCGTGTCCCTTGCCCGTGTCTGCTACTGGATTTTTGGTGTTGAGAGACACGGCCACTGGCTTGGCCGTGTCCATTGCCCGTGTTTGCTACTGTTTGAATTGGTGTTGTGAGACACGGCCACAAGCTTGGCCGTGTCCCTTGAGTGTGTTGGCTAAGGATATTTATTCTTGATTATTCTTACATTGTTGAATCCTCCAAAGGTCTTTTTGTATCTACATTTTAAATATACTTGAACAAAGATGACCTAAACTAATGTATATTGAGGATTCCAAATCTATGAATAAGGTAAATTATATATGTGTATATCAATGATTGATCATACTTTTGATGGTAATGAAGATGCATATGATATTATATAAACAATGTTATGTTATATGCATTGTGAATCTAGTGAATTGTAATGTGTTATATGAATGATGTACTTTATAATGTAAAGGATATGATGAGATAATTGATTATGTATAATTGAATAATGAAATATTATAGTATGATTTGAGACATGATATGATGTGAAGCCATTGTTATTGGCTATGATGATTCAAATGAGATATGAAGCCATTGTGATTGGCTATAGTGATTCAAATGAGATGTCAAGCCATTGTTATTGGCTATGATAATTCAATTGAGAATGAAATGAAAATGAAAAGATTTTGCGTCTAATATGTTGATTCAATTTTCAGAGTTCTGGATTTGGCGGCATGCCTAGAAAATGTGAAAATATAACAGTCTTGCCGGGTTGAGGATCTCTTCAATTTGAGTGAATTGAGGTCCAAGAGACTGGGTCTGTTACACTATGTGAATTATTGATACGAAATACATGAAAGGTAACAGTCTTGCCGGGTTGAGGATCTCTTCAATTTGAGTGAATTGAGGTCCAAGAGACTGGGTCTGTTACACTATGTGAATTATTGATACGAAATACATGAAAGGTAACAGTCTTGCCGGGTTGAAGATCTCTTTGCATTGAGATGAATTGAGATCCAAGAGACTGGGTCTGTTACTTGATAAAATGTGAAATGTGAATTGTAGTAACAGTCTAGCCGGGTTGAGGATCTCCTCGAGTTTAGCCGAGTTGATGATCCAAGAGACTGGGTCTGTTACGCTATCCATGGATAGATATATGAGATATATTGCCTACGGGCTTGATCATTGTGATTATGGACCAATGCAGAAACTCTGAACTTTGAATAACATATTAGTGTCTGTTGGGCCCGAGTCTGTCTTTGTTGTCAGTGTGATATTTAAATGTTGAAATAAATGAGAAATGAGATCTATGGTTGCCTTTATTGCAAATGTGATTCATGATTGGTATGATATATAATATATGTGTGTATTGATATATTGAAAATGAATATGGGTTGAGGAGCCTTGATAAGAAATGAGTTTATGAAAATATAATATGATGTGTAAATGTATATGAATGTGGAACTTGTAAGAATTATTTTCATGAAGGTTTGGATAAATCATTGAATGGTGACTTGTTGAAATAACGTATATGGATATGTATATGAGATAGAAATGGTAAGTATTGCTTGGTGAATGTTCTGTGTAAATATGTGTATAATTTATGAGATTAGTAGGAATATGTGAAGAATGCATTGAGAAAGGAAAACGGGGTAAGAGAAAGAAAATAAAATATGATGCTAAAAATATGAGGTATGATTCTTTAGTAAGGTATATTTTATTATTATTTGTATTACTAAACTTTCGGGCTTAGTGCGGTTATGTAATCGCGCAGGTGGTTGCGGTTGATCTGGAGGTTCAGCTTTTATGCCACGAGAAAGGTATGAGTGTCTCGAGACCAACTAAAAGGTGATGCATACATGTGTGATTTTAAATTATATTGTATTTTTTAGTTAATATATATTCATATGGATGAATGAAGTTTTGATAAATAAGAATACTGACTTTTGTAAATGTGTTTTAAATTAATGTTCAATTTTATGAATCTGGATAAAGGTTTTTAAATTGAAACTAAAAGTAACATTCTTATACTTTATATACGTATTGTATGTATACTAGGTATATGTATAGTACTTATATGGAGTATCAGGGTGTTACACACAAGACTTTATTTCCATTGCTTTTGCCTCCTCTTCCACGAAATCTGCTTCTATCGCCTCTACCATTGTTGTTGTAGTTTGATCAATTTTGCCCTCTTCCAGTGTTAGAAATTCAATGACTTGTTGTTGGTATTTCTCGTTGCAAGGTGAGTAGTGGCGTGATTCGAATGAATGCCTTCTGTTTGATAAGCATTGAGTTGCTCTAGTCTACTCTCATATGTCAACAGATTTGTTTGCAAGTCAATACAGGATACTGACTCTTTGTCAGTAAGAAGAGTGACAATCGGAGTGTATTCTGTATCAAGACCACTCAAAATTTGAACAACAAGTTTAGATAAAGGTATTGGATTACCTGCTAAAGCAAGATTGTCAGCAATAGCTTTCATGGTTGTTAGATATTCTTCCATTTTCATTCCTCCTTTTTTTCAGTTTTCTGTAGCTCATCTTTGTAGTAGATAATTCTTGATCGTGTATGTGCACCGAATAACTCTTTTGCTGCATCCCAAAGCTCCTTTGATGTTGATTTCTGCATTAGTTGAGAGGCTATGTCTGAACTCATGGTGCTATATAGCCATCCCAAGAGTAACTGATCATTTGACAGCCGTCCTTCATATTCAGGATTTGGTATTTTCACCGTACTTCCTGGTGTAGTTATTAGCATGAATTTTGGAGGGCATATCTTAGTACCAAGAACATAGCCATCTAGCTTGTGGCCTCTAATGATCGTCATGATCATGGTTTCCTATAGAAGATAGTTTGTGCGATCAAGTTTGATTGTATTAAATTGAGTGGGTAAACTTCTATTTTGAAGGCTGGATAAGATGATTTTAATTTGAAGGAATTTTGGTTTTAGTTTGAAGGAATTTGCCCAGAAGAGAGCTCTGATACAAAGACAGAAATAATGCAGCTCTTACAGAGCTTTGAAATATTTCATTCAATACTTATAGGTAAAATTCATACAATAATATTATAGAAAATGGCAGTTCGGTGTACGAATATTCCCGCAATGAGCGGGGTCCGAGGAAGGGTCGAACCCATTGGATCTTTGTACGTGGCCTTCCCTTGCAATTAATTGCAAGAGGCCGTTTTCACGACTCGAACTCGTGATACTTACCGCTGCACCAAAGCTTCCCTTCATACAATAATATTACAGAAAATTTAAAAAATACACGAAGAATTCTTAGATAATAAAATAAATACAACTAACTCATATGTATCTAATAAATCAAATAAAAAATTTCGGCTGAAAATTTAATCGGTTTAAATACATAAAACAGCAATAGCAGCAATAATAATTACGTTCCTTTAACTTTATGATATATATATATATATATATATAATTCTAAAAAAAAGCAACTATAAATGGAATATACTCGTTAAAATAAATTTCACCATAATGATAAAAAATATATAATAATAACATTAGAAGCTGGATATAATATGATTTGTTGACTACTAAGCGGCGCTCATTCAAAAAATCTAATTTCATGAGTTTTTAAAAAATTACTAATATTTTTTTTCCGACTTCGAATAATTACTAATAAATAATAGGAGAAATTAATTTATTAAAAAAATATTCAAGGCATCTACCGCAACGATATCCACAATTATCGATAATTGTGCTATTGCCACAGCATATACGAATGGGTTTATTAGGTATTGACTTGTAAAAATGTGATTTTCAGTGGTCATTTCCTTTTTTCTAACCGTCTTTGAATAATTGGGATTCTTTTAATGTAGTGATTACGACTTTCCTTGATAATTGCTTGAAATATTGACAAATTTTTTTTTTCTTTTTGCGATTAATTTGAATTTGCTCTTTCTTTCTGCATGCCAGTCTTTCTTTGAAATTCTCTGCTCAGAAAGTTGAAAAATGAAATTTCTTCTGCCTTTCTATTATAACTAGGTCCAGCACTAAAAAATGATGATTAATTTACTGGAAACAAAAGAAAACCATGGATTTGAAATGGGTTCTTCCATTTGTCTTTGTAATAAACCTCCCTTATTTTCTCCAAGCTGTAGAGACTGACTATGATTTTGTTAACCGTGCACAAACCTGGATCAACAATGACTTAATTGCCAGAGGAACAGTAGTATATGTTGATGGTTTTATTATTAGACCTGTCCTGCTTAACAATCGCAACCCTGTTAATTCCCCTGCTATTGTTTGTGGATTTTATGGTAATCGAACCACCGATTCTTTCTTTTTTTTTCTGTCTTTGCAGTGCAGGCAACAAGTGATTCCACTATTGTCAAAGCAACTCCTTCTTTGGACTGCTAATCCAGCCAATCTTGTCAAAGAAAATGCTACCTTAGATTTCACTGAGGATGGAGATTTGGTGCTGAGGGATGCCAACGGTACATTTGTATGGTCCTCCAATTCCTCCAATTTATCTATTAATCATATGAATGTTAGTGGCAATGGCACTCTTCAGCTAGTTATACTACGTGAGTTTGAGTTTAGCAATGTCATTTGGGAATCTTGGGATCTTACTACACACACATGGCTCCCAGGGCCAATGTTACGCTCGGGGACACACAAACTAACATCTAGCGTCTCAACTTCAAATTTGAGACCTGGTTCTTTTTACTTGTCTTTTGAAGAGGGCAACTTGTATGCCTTCATAGATTCTTATCCCCCTCAGATGTGCCGTAAAATTTTCCAGCAAGAGAGTTCAACCAAGCAATTCAAAACTGGCAGTCTTCGTCTTAGCGAAAGTGGGAATTGTGTTTTTCATGTGTCTGATACAGAAAACTTTCAATTTTTGAGACTAGATCCAGATGGGCACTTCAGAGTCTACGAATGGATTCAAGCGTCAGTGTCAATAGCTGATGATATCTTAACTGACAATTTAGGGAACTGTTTTTACCCCACAGTTTGTGGAAACTATGGTATCTGCTCAAATGGAGGAAGTTGCAGTTGTCCTGTAGGAAATGATGGTGATGACAGCTATTTCATGATGTTGAATTCAAGTAGTGGATGTAAGGGAACAACCCAGTTGTCCTGTCAATCTTCCCATCTGCATTCGTTTATAAAGCTTGATGAAGTTTCTTATTTCAGTCTTGTAGCAAATGATGCCAACACTGACAGAGAAACCTGCAAAATTGCCTGCCTGAATAATTGCTCTTGCAAAGCAGCTCTTTTCCATTACTATTTCAGCACTTCAAGCGGCAATTGCTCCTTCCTGTCACAGATTTTCTCGCTAATGAGAACTCCAGTGGGCTTTTACCTTACAATTCTACAACATTCCTTAAGGTGCAAAGATCTTTGGTTACATCAAATCCACCATTGATTGCTCCAAGCCCATTCGATTTCGTTCCTACTTCTCCAAATAAGAAATCAAGAATCTTTGTGATAATTTTGGCATCCTGTATGTCGCAGCAATAATTGCAGTTTTCCTCATTTGGTTATGCTTTCGATAGATAAGACAACAAAGATCTACAAGTGAAGGAAGAGAGAACGATGCAGATGATGAGTGGGAGAAATCATTACTTAAACTTACTTAAAAGATTCACTTACCAAGCTTTGAAGTCTGCAACAGATAACTTCCGCATAAAACTTGGAGGAGGTGGATTTGGAAATGTGTTTGAAGGGACTCTGAGTGATCGAGGCAAAGTTGCTGTGAAGCGCTTGGATCAATTTGGCCAAGGGAGAAAAGAATTTTTAGCAGAAGTGAAGACAATAGGTAGCATACACCATGTCTGCCTTGTCAAACTTATTGGATTTTGTGTTGAAAATTCACATAAGCTTTTAGTTTATGAGTACATGAGTAATGGATCCTTAGATAGATGGATCTTCAACAAAAATCAAGAAACTTGTCCAGAATGGAAAATCAGGGAGAAGATCATCTTAGATGTTGCAAAGGGGATATCATATCTTCATGAAGAATGCAAAATGAGAATAGCACATCTAGACATCAAGGCTCAAAATATTCTTTTGGATAAGAAATTCAATGCTAAATTATCTGACTTTGGTTTGGCAAGATTGATTGACAGGAACCAAATCCAAATAATAACTCAAATGTGAGGAACACGAGACTACATGGCTCCTGAATGGTTGAGCAGAAAGATCACAGAAAAGGTTGATGTGTTTAGCTTCGGTATTGTCATCTTGGAAGTAGTTTGTGGAAAGAAAAATCTGGACCTAACTCAGCCAGAGGAAGACGATTTTCATCTCCTGCCTATACTAAAACAGAAGGTTGAAACTAATTGTCTAAATTGACTTGGTTGATAAATGTAGTAAAGATATGCAAAAACACATAGAAGAAGCAGTGAAAATGATAAGAACTGCCATTACTTAATGATCCCATTAGAAGGCCTTCAATGTCTATGGCGTTGAAGGTTTTAGAAGATTTGATAGTAATGGAACCTGTATCTGATTATAGATTTTTGACATCAACTGTGGTGGAAGAAGCTCCTGCTCAAGTAATTATGATACCATCTGATCCACAACCAGCATCAATCCTGTCAGGACCAAGATGAAGTTGCAAAGAGGTAATATTTATTTGTTTTTCTATTCTTTTCTGATACATGTCAAGAAACATTCAATGCTTGAAAAATATACTTTTGTAATTTCCAAGTTGTTAGCTTGTTCCAAGTTTATATAGCTTGAAATGACTTCATTCATATTCAGAAATTCTACTTCATTTTGGTGAAGCAATGATTGATTATAATTATTTTTACTTGATTGATTTAAAGTTATCTTTCCTGAATTTATTCTCATTAATAGATACAGATAATCTATTAATATATGACAATAAAAACTGAAAAATAATTTAGAGTCAAACCAACTCAAGTCCTAAGATTTTTAGGGATATTAAACTAGGTATTTAAATAAAAACCAAAATCAATTCAACCTAACCGAATCTTTTTTTTTTAATAATTTTTTCCAAGCTCAATTTATGCTCATCTTTAATGTATGATTATGGGCTTAAAAAAATCATAAATTATAATTTTTTTTATCAAAATATTCCCATTTCTATGTAATTATAAATATAAAATGTGCCGCTTGCTATCTGTAATTATACCTAAAATATATATATATATATTTAAAATATAAGTGCAATATAATATACTTCAATTAATTTAATGGCCAGCTATGTATTTTACAATGCAAAAAGATAAAGGATTCCAACATTTAATCTTCGAAAATTTCTGAAAAAAAAAATTAATAAAAAAATAAAAGTCGTCCCCAGCGATTATTATAATAAAATTAATGGATAAAACACTGCGTTTTATAGCGAAACTCGGTCGTTTTCTTGTTTCCCTGCAGCTTGTTTTGTCTTCTCTCGTCAACGAACTACTCTTTGAAACTCTCGAGTCCGAGAAATTACAGAGAATTCGAAATTTTTGGTTTGTGATTTCCAAAAATTGTTCAATCTTCGCAAGCTAAAATGTCGGAATTAAAATTTATGATTTTTCTTAGTAATCAAACAGACTTGTATTGCAATTAAAAAAATCCTCTGAAAACCTCACGCCAGCTTCGGATTTCCATATTGTTTAAGTCACCTCGTTGCTTAGCGACTCTGTCTGATTCTCGGGATAATGGAAGAAGGAAACTTTAGTGTGTATACATACACCAATTGGATTTATTAGTCGCTATTTATTTTGAGTTCCTGATTTTTTAGGATTTCAGATAAAGAATGCAGTTCGGTTCTAGACAACAATGTCAGATTAGCTTATTCTCAATGAGGATTTCTTAATCTCTTAGGTAATGCTTTTTATCTTTAACTTCATTGCTGGTAAATTTGATAGAGAAAAAAAATTGTTGTTAATCTGAATTATTTTTTATAAATTGTTTGTTTTGGTTAGAGGTGATATTGCTGCTGTGCTGTGAATTGCCCCACGTAAAAACCAAGGGCTCTAAACTCATATCATGTGAACATCTAATCATTTAGCTGAACTTGCATTTTTTTTTTTACATGGGAATAGGGATTATGCCAATCTTTTACTTGCATAGTAAGGAATTTTTGCTCTTTCACTTTGGTGATCACTATCTTGGAAGTTCATTCTTTCCAAAGTCCTTTAGTCTTTGCTTGTGACGATTACCAGTTTCATCATTAGAATTTTGTGCATTGCCTCATTTGGGTGCTACCAGAAAATCCCTTGTGTTCTATTTGAGACATTATGTCAAATTGTGGCCTCCTTGCTGTAATTCCTGTAGATGTTGGGAATGAATGACCTGGGTTTTATTATGTTGGATCCTACAGTTATATTATTTTGTCAAGGACACTTTCAATATCTGATCTTCACCCAGTACTTGCAATTCACATAACTTCTTGAACTAGGACACCCTTCTAAATTTTTTTTTCAGAGACACTTCTAAATGTTTTTTTTGAAAGAGACACTTCTAAATGTTTGATTAGTTTTTTTTTTCCCTTTTTCATGCGGAGCTCATTTTGTAAACAGGAAATTGTATTTAATTAAACTCTTCTTCATAAATGTTATGGAGCTGTCGAGCTACTAACTGAAATATTTTGCTTCTTATTTATGAAGGTTTAGGAAATTATGCAATTTGCCAACTAGCTCTATTAACAAAGAACGTTATCCAACAGTGGGGAGGAAACTCATTTTTTCTGCTTGAATAAACATGTGAACTATTACTTCTGCTTGGTCCTAATTTCAGACTTGAATTCTGTACTATCTAATCTCTTAATAGTATCAAATGTAGGTTTTGTTAATACCCTATGTGTGGATGTCAATTTAATGAACTCAAACACATGTGAACTGTTACTCTTTAGCTTAATAGTCAAAACTATGTATATTTTTTCATGATTATAGATTTTTTTTGTCTGCAGCCAATACTTTGGTTGCTTTGACAATTGTAATTATGAGTGATCAAATTGATTTATTTTATTTCATATGAAGATCTCTAGGGGCACTTTCCTTTTTTCTCTGTGCTGCATTCTAGTTTTGTTCGACACCTTCTGTTTTTTTCTCCAGCTGAATATCTGCTGGGTTGTCATTGGATATGATTATAGAGAGGACTGGTCACCATAAACATCGACAAATGTGTATCCATGTTCTTGCAATGACTTTATCTTGGAAGAATCCAGTTGGCATTACTTTTACGCTTCCTAAAAACAACAACATAAAATTGGACATCCAGCATAGGTATACTTAAGTTAGTTGTGGACTGGTAGTTTTTTTTTTTCTTCATCAACACATTTTGAAATTGAACTACTCAACAGAAATTATTGGACTCCAACTACACTTGGTATGTGATGATAATGGAGAATTCCTTATGTAGGTGGCTTGCTGTCAAATCTCTAGCTGTCATTGTAATTTGTGGCTTTGTAGTTTCTAAGACTTTAAAATGGCACAATATAGGAGTATAAAGAGATTTCAGCATTAAAACACAAAATGCAAATAATTCTTGACTCAATTAATTCCATGGGGTGATATTTTACATTGAGATATGATAGATAAAAATGACAATTAGAATTTACCAACTCAGTCATTCAAGTACAGTAAATATTTTTTTTTTTTGTGCATGTTCGTGCTTTGTCTTTTTCTTTTTATTCTTCAAATAACTTTTCTATTAAGAGGGGTGAACAGGGAGAGAGTCTAAATTTCTTTGTTTATTAATTAGTTCAATTACAAAGAAAGGATGGTTAGAGGTGGAGAATCTATTTCCACCTCGAAACTTGCATGACCTAATGTTAAGCAATGGGCATTCATAAATGAGGGGCATAAATTGTACAGATACACATGAAATCTCTTTGTGAGAACCTATTCTATTAAATTTCGACAGCATTTATATCCATTTTGGTATAAATGTACTCAATATTGCATGGCATCATATATGGTATGGTGGTAGCTATTTTTTAACTGTATATTCCAAAACCACCATGTCATCTACTCTTCAACATCTAACTGTCTCTCGCAGTTGGATAACAGTTAGATCACTTTTATAATGTAGTATTAGAACCTCTTTGATAATGCAGGATATTTCGTGATTCATGTTGTTGGTTTCGTAAGAGTCTGTCGAAGCATCGTGATTTGACTCATTTCCCAATACGACAGCATCCCTACAAAGATGTTCTTTCTGCATTTGGTGGGTCTAATTACTCTGGCATAGGGGCTCAATGCAGATCCCTGTCGTGTAAGAATTTCAGGCTAGCTTAATTGGAAAATTATAGTTAAATGTCATTTTATTAGTCTTAGCTTATGTAAATTTACTATATTGGAATGCTTTCATTTATAGAATCACAGTTCTTTTTTGAGGTATGAATTATGATATATTTAAAACGTAGAAGTACTTGGACAAGGAAAGGTTCGAGAGTCCAAGAGAGAGAATAAGGAAATATAAAGCTTGTGTTTTGCTAGAATATTATAAGATGATTGTGATGGATAAGTTTGCAAGGATGACAAATATTTCTGTGGCCTGGTTTTTGTAAGGTCTTGTTACTTGTGATAAAGAAACTGAATTTTCAATGCAAAGTTTTGATGCACATGGTGTGTATGTGTTTGTGGCATGTATATATTAGGTATATCAATTGCCTTTATACATAATTAATATGTGTAGATTGTACTTGTAAAACACATAATTGCCTGCAACATTTTATATTTCAATATGCAGCCAAATTGTGAATATGATATCTTTAGTGTTCATAATCTTTAAAAGTGTTTTTCTTTTGAAGGTAGCTTTGCTTGATCTTAGGATATATAAAATTATAATACATTTTTAGTAAAGTAAATGAAAGGAATAATTAGAATTAATCAATGTATAGAAACTGAATGAAGAAATCTGGAATATATATATATATATATAATTACTCATGCATTGACTATATAATGTGATGTATTCATAATTTCTGCTTTTTTATTTACCTTAGAAGCCTTTTCTTTATGAATTACATATTTTTTTTAGTTAATACACCATGAATACTATTTTATTTTATTATTAATAAAGTAGCTAATACTTTGATGTGGTACTTGTAATAATATTTGTTATACTGATCTTTTTCTATTTCATTCTGAGCTTTTTCCACCGCCACCCCTTAACTTTCTAATCACTTCATCATTCTAAATTCATCTTTAATATCAATATTTCTTCTTTTAAAAATTTTCAAGATTCTTTTCATTCAAGATTTGGGTTCCCTGACTTGCTTCATAAGAAACTTTATGAGAAAACTTTATTAAAAAAAAGGATAAAGTAGAGTGAGAGAGACAGAGAATCCAAAAGGAAATCCAAATAAATTAATATGTTGTGTTTATTTTTTTTTTTTTCGTTTTTATCTTTTATTATTAGGTTTGCTTTAAATCAGGTGATTGTTTTATATCAGCTACCATTCCTAACTAACAAAATATACATAACTGCAAATAGGGAAATTATGAAACAATGAAAAGAAAATAACTAATAGTGAAATAGATTGAATTGCGGATCAATTCAATCATAACCTGTATAGCACCAAAACTTTAATTATAGGAAGTTGATGGGTACTAATGGCGTCTCAGACTATCTTTTCTCCCCTCTTCTCCAGAGCATTAAAAATAATTTATTTTATTTTGCATAATTATTACCAATTAAATGGATGCTGATGCACCAAGGAAAATACATTATAATATGTTTAGATTATAGATTTTTAGTTTTTTTTTAAATATATTTTTAATTTTTATTTTATATTTTTTAAAAATAAATCATAATTATTAAAAATAAGAAATAAAAAATTTTAAAAAATACAAATGTCAACAACTGATTTTACAGTAAAGAAAAGAATTTTGTTAATATAAAATGTCTTAAATAAAAAAAGAGTTAATTGATATAAAATAGTTTTTATATATATATATATATATATAGAATTTTATTGATGTAAAATATATTATGAAAAGCTAAAACTGAAAAATAAAAATTATCCTGAACATATCTTAATTTTTATATTTGAAGGATGACAACTAGATGAGTTAGAAATTTCATATCATCTTCAGTTGCCAGCATATATATTTAAATTATTTATCATATTAAGTTTTTTAAAAAAAAAGTGTATTTTTTCCTCAAATTATGAATTTTTAGATTGAATCACATTATTGTTATATTATTATCTTTTATAAGAATTAATTTGAAATCTCTATACATATATATATATATATGGTTTTTGTTAATTCAAATGAGATTATGCCATGCATGCAATGAATCATGCATTATATTGGATGAGTCCAATTCTCAAATTTTACGTGTCATTTTTATATAATATGGATTAGAATCTCCAAATTATGTCAAAATTGTCTTGTCGAATTATAATTGGATTACAAATTTTATCAAATTAAATTATTGGATTAATCATTCAAGATGTAAATGTTAATTTTACAATTCAACCAGAAAGTGAATAATTTATATTTGTAAATGACAATTGGTGGATACACGCCAATGTTGTAGAATTTATATATAAAAAAATTAGTGCCGGCTTAATAATTATCTAAAAAAATTCTAAAATTTTAAGGAGTTTCAATTATAGCATTTTTATGTTACAGCCTTTTTTTTTTGTTTATTATAGCCTTTTTATGTTTGTAATAATTACATATATAAATTTTCAAAATTTTATCAATTTTAGGCTTTCAACCACTTTTTTCTTCAACTACATATATATCTGAATTTACTGAATTAAAAATAATTTTATTTGCATCAAAACGGCCAATTAAGAGATAAAATATTCTCAATAAATGATTATTTCATTTATAAAATTTGAACTTGCGATCTTTTTACTTAAAAAATGTGAATATCAAATCATTTATATCGTCCAGTTATTGATTGACTTTCAATCACACTCTAGTAAAATTAATAACCAAAATGCTATTAAATAGTAGGCAATTTTATTATTTCAAAGAAAAATACAATAGGGAGAATATGGATTTTAGTTACATGCATGATCAAGGAAAAATATGAAAATTTTTATATGCGTTTGGTTGCACAAAAATTTTAGAAAATTTAACTAAATAATTATGTTTGATAAAAAATATTATATTTATTTGCAAATAATTTATATAAAATAAAATATCAGACCCATTAAACTTTATCAACCAGTTGATAAAATATTTTACTTAGGAAAAATAGAAAAAATATTTTACCAAAAAAGTAGATTGAGGGATTTACATATCATACACTTAATTTAAAATATGATAAAACAAGAAAGAGATGTTATAAGAATAGTTTAAGTATTATTTAAATTTTTTCTGTAAAGTTGGGTTGTACAAAATAAATTAATATTTTTTTAATTTATTTTTTCAATATTTTCTTATATTTTTTAAACATATTAATATAATTTTTTCAGTAAAATATAATCTCTAAAATATATAATTAATTTTTTAATAATTTACCAAAAGCACTATTATTTTAATTGTTTGGTTAATTACTTAATTTCTTGGATTTAGCGGTTGAGAAAAGAGATATATTTTTCCTTTGTTTTCTTAAACAAAAGTCATACATTATTCATTGTGCTTTAACAATTATATTTTAGTCACTAATTCTACTCAAGTCTTATGTGACTAAAGGTAAAAAATTAATATAATTTTTAAAAACTATATATTTAATAATTAAAAATAAAATAATAGGATAAAATAATTAAAAAATCACTAAAAGCTGGATTTTTTTAAAGTAATTAAGCATTTAATAGTTAATTAAATAATATTTATACAATTCACATAATACATACATTATGCAATAATTCAATATTCTACCAAAGAAAATAAATGGAAATTCATCAAAAGTAACTAATGAAGAAAGGATACCTAAAAAAAAAGATTACTTTAGCTAAAAATTAAAGAAAATAACCTTTTTCTATATGCTTTTTTTGCCTTAAATTAAACATATATGCATAGCCAAGCTAAATTAATTAATTAGGAGACCAATAAATTTCATCAATAATTTATTCCAATAATTAAAATTTAGTAATTATTATATAAGTTTGTGAAAACTTTTTGTCTTTTTAAAATTTTCCTTATATTTTTAATTAGCTAATATAATATAATATAAGCTAAAGGAAAGGAAAAATTATTACTATATAAGTCTTTAGCCTCCACCATATCCATCCAACACTCTTCCTTGACTTTGTTTTTGATTAAAGTATTGTAAGGTAGAAACTATAAAACTATATAATACTTGCCCGTCCAAACCCTAAAAATTATTATTTCTTTACAAAAGTTTTATGAGAAAAAGCTCTTTACAATTGTAAAACTCTTACTTGAATAAGAAAAAATATATATATATAAAATAAAAAATCTTTTTTGGTCTCTATCAATTAATAAATAATGTTCATAATTGCTAGCTAATGTTACTTGGAATGGAATAAATGAATTTTCTCTTCCAACTTTGTAGATTCTCCTAAATAGAAAAGCAAAAATTTTTATACAATATAATTAGTTTTTAAATGATGTAGGTCTTAGACTCTCACCAAAATGTAATAAATGTCAAAAAAAAAATATTTAGATTTTACTTTTTTTTATAAATTTCATTTGTAAATTTGAAATTGAGATCTCTTTAAATTGATTTTTATAAAAAATGTTATCATTAAATATTCTCTTAGGAACTATATATAAAAAATTTATCCGATACTATAAAAGTTATATAATTAGTTGATTTTACAATTATTTTTTAAAAAGAAGCAATTATATATCTATTTTAATTTATTTTTAAAATTTAAATAAATAAAAATTTGAAATTTTCTTCGAAAATTTGAGAGAGTTATCATTGCACTTAGTATTTATTGATTGAATTTGAATTTTAAAAATATTACATTTTTTAAGAAATTTTAATAATTAATATGCTGAACATACAAATTTAATTTTTTTTTTCCAAAATTCAACTAATTAGAGATTAGATCCGCCAACAAACTTGAATCTCACTTTCTCCATACTTACAAACGACAAAATATAATAGGAAGAATCTCTTTCAGGATAAAAAATCCATATTTTCTAAAATCATATTGATTTCCCTTTTTGTAAAAAAAAAAAAAAAGAAGTAAAACACTTAATTCACACGTACCAAAAAGAAAACTAAAGCATTTATAATGCAACACTATTTAAACTTTCATTAATTTTGGATTAAATAATTCTTAAAATTGAGACTTAGATTTAGCAATAAGAACAAACTTGAGATATTAAATTTTTTTTTAAAAAGTGTTCTTTCAATTTTCAAATTTATTTTTTAAAATTAAGAGTAAATATTATTAAATTTAATTTTTATTATTGAGGAGTAAATTCTTTTTAATATTGGTATAAACTTATGATTAAAAAAATATATATTTATCGCTAGTCTATATTTTATTAGTATATAAAATTAAAATATAAATCAATTAATTTTTTTAAAATTTTAATAAAGAGTAAATTTATTTTGAATTTATTATTTAAAAGAAATGTATTTATCGTTAAATTTTATGTTCGCGTATATCTATTAATCAAAGTTAATTTAAATAATAATTAGGAAAATTTTGTTAATAATTAAAATTAAAGAAATTAAGATGACATGATTGCATGTAGAAGAAAGGGGGTGGAATTGGAATATAAAAATAATTGGAGTAATTAAGATAATAAAATCAAGAATTAAAATTTGACTTATCCAAAGTTGGAGACAAATTTGTTTGAAATTATCTGAAAAGTTTGGAACCAAATCCATTAATCGAAATCCAACCTTTTAAATGACATAAGGACACAATAGTGTATGGTACAATAGATGCATGCCCACCTTCACATATTATCTTCCACACCGTAGCTGTAACTCTATCTTTTTCTCCTTAACCCCCTTCCTTATTCGGCGGCTACAACAAATATGGCTCGGCTAATCCAAGCCATTTTTCCCTAAATAATACCATTGAGAATTTGTATTTATTTCTTTACTAAAAATATAATGAATTAGTTAATTAATTAATGCTATATATATATATATGTATATATATATTAGGCAGTGAAAGCATTTACATTATTCTATTGAAAAGAAAAAAAAAGAAAAAGTTCAAATTATCAATAATTATATGTATTATTGTTATAATATTAATTATCATTTATATTATATAATATAATTTTTTTTAAAAAAAATTTATGAAAGCATACATGCTTTTAAGAAAAGCGAATTTAACATATTAACTTTTTTAAAATGATTTTGATAAAAAATAAAGTATGAAAATATTAATATTATTTCATGTATGCATATGTATAAATTATGAAGTATATATAATAATTAATTAAGACTAGTAGGTTTTAATAATTTTGGGAAAAAAACATATAAAAAATGTTGTTTTATGAATTGTATATACATATAAATTATTTACAATCTAATTTAATTTTCCTAGTACATGCATCAAGTAATGATATATATATACTCAAATCTTAATAATATTCTTTTTTTTAATTTTCATTATTATATTTAAGAAAATTAATTAGAAGGTTGAAATTGCATACTAAATTTTCCTCTTTAGAAATGAAGTGTAAATTAAAGCCATTGGAAGTAATTAATAATTGCCAACCAATTAGAGTGGGGAAATAAATATAATCCAAAACGTGTGGGAGATGAAATTATGAAAATATTCATACACCTAATTCCTTTATCAAACTCATTTTTGATAATAAACTCTTCATATTATTATAGACATGAATTAATACTTATGTTCTTGAAAGAAATTAACGACAATTACTTAATTATATATTTTTAAAGGATAAATTATATCTGTCATTGTCATTCGTAATATTAATTATAAATTTTTTGTATATATAAATTTTTTTATTTAAATGAAAAAATTTAAATATAAATGAAATTACTTAATTATATCTGCCATTGTCAATCGTAATATTCATAATATTATTGGATTTCTATAAATTTTTTGTTAGTGATATAAATGAAAAATTGGATTAGAAAATTTTATATAAAAAATTTATAATGTCAAAAATAATAATACGCATTAATGTATTCTTGAGAGATGAGCATAATATATAAACATCTATAAACAATTTATAAGTGTTAAATCTTATTTTTCATTAGCTTCAACTCTCTCTCTCTCTCTCTTTCTTTCCTTTTTGTTTTGCCTTTTTATTTCTTTTGTTTTTATGAGTAAAATTAGAACATATAAAATCTAAAAACTATCTAATTAGCAAAAGGAAACTTTAATTATGAGAGGGTATTTGGATTAATCTAAAATTAGGAATTGGAAAAGAAGAATTGGCAAGCTAGCCTAGAAAAGTTTTCATGAGGTTAGGATAGAAAATGCCGATTAGGAGGTTCCCCATATCATTATTATTTTATAATAATAATAATAAATATTCTAATCTCACTTCTACTATAGATTTTTTTAAATGAATTTTTTATTTTAAAAAATTAATTAAGTTGGTATGTTTTAAGTATCTCATAACATGAACAAAACAGATATTTTAACATAATACTTCTTTTAAAGTATGTAAATGAATTGATAATTTAGTTTAATGAGATGAAATTATTTTAAAAGTAATATTAGAGTCCGAAACTTATTAATATTAATTAAATTCTCTCACCTCAATGCTAAGAAATAAATAGTTAATAAAAATTGTTTGTTTAGTGATATTAAATTCATATCAAAATGATGAATATTAGGAATGAGATGATATAGGAAAAGATTTCTTTTACTTTAATAAGAGGTCTCCAATTTGAATTTTAGATATAAAGTACTTTTAAAATAAAAAAAAAACGTGTATTATCTCTCTAGAGGAGCCTACTTTCGATAATAAAAATTATAAAATTTTGACTACTAGTTTAGATTCATATTTTATATATACATATATATACCGACAGAATTAAGAAGAGTCTTGAGAGGCAATGGACCCCCTTGGTTCTTACATATATACACATATATGTATATATATGTATTTATATATGTGTATGTAATATATATATTAAAAATAAAAAATAATTATATATGTGAGTGTGTAATATACATATTAAAAATAAAAGGTAAATATATATGCGGGTGTGTAATGTATATATTAAAAATAAAAAATAATTATTTTTATTTTATTTTTATATAAATAATTTTGTGTCTATTGATAAATTATTAGTAGTAGATCTAACTAAATAAATAAAATTCTTAAAAATTTCTTTTTATTTTGATATAATTTCATTATTTTCAAATTATTTCATATTTTTTATATAAAAAGAATTATATTTTTTAAATATAAAAATTGGTATAATAAAATTAAATTATATCTATTTTTTAAAAAAATTTAAATGTCTAAATAAAAATTTATTTATAATTAAATATTAATTAATGAACTTATATTGTGAGTTAAATCTTAATATTTTATTTATATATATAATACCACATAATTTTTTTTAAATAATTAATTTAAATATTTTCTTTGAAATATCTCAAAAATATACTAAAATAATTAAAATATCTCAAAAATATATAAAAATTATTTAAAAAATAATATATATGGAGTAATTTATAAAAATAGTATTGTATTATAATTTTTTTGTTTAAAAATTTTACCCCTTTCAACTGAATACTGATTCTGCTAATATATATATATATATACACACACATAAAAGGGAGGAATAAATGATATATATATATATATATGTACGTGGGTGTGGCTGGAGCCATTGAAGCTGATGTAATAAAGCAAAGAAGCTAAGAAAAGGGAGCTGAGAAATACCGTTGGACAGAGGAGATGGAGTTAGTTGGATCTTCACAATCGGACCAAAGACAATATCTAACAGTCAACTCCTACCAGCAAAAAATATATATATACTTCCAACTTTTGTTTTTATATCCTTAAATCAAATAAGACCCCACTCTCCATTGTTGTTTTCTTCCTTAAAACAACCATTTCATCACCCTAATAACCGATGCCCCCTCTCTTCTCTCTGCCATGGGAGTCGACATGTCTAATCCACCTTCTTCTCATACCAAAGACTTCTTTGCTTCTCCTGCTCTTTCTCTCAGTCTTGTAATTCTTCTTTCTTTCTTTCTTTCTTTTAAATTCTTTAATCTTTATTATATGTAGTTTCTTGTTAATTATGCTCTATTTGTGTTTTGTTTTCATATGTTAATTATGTTTCTATTGTTAATTTGGTGCTGTTTGATATCTTCAAGGCTGGAATATTTCGTGGAGCGAATGCACCCCCCACGGAGGTTCCGCCCACCATGGAGGTGGAGGAAGGTGATGAAGGGAGCGGCGGAGGAGGAGGTGACAAAGAAAGAAGAGAAGAAACTGTTGAAATTAGCAGTGAAAATTCGGGTTTAATGAGATCAAGATCAGATGATGATTTCGAAGGCGAAGGAGAACACGAGGATGATGGTGGTCCTGATGATAAAAATAAAAAGAAAAAGAGAAAAAAATATCATCGACATACTGCTGAGCAAATTCGAGAAATGGAAGTGTAAGTTCTTTCTCTTAAATTTTTTTTCATTTTTTAAATAAAATTTTCAAATTTTTAATATTATAATATATATATACACACTTATTTATTTATTAGCTACATTTATTAATGTATTTGAGAATTAGGCATGTGCATGGTGTTTGGCATTTCTTGTATTTTTTAAGTATTACTAAGCAAAAACGAATTGATTAATAATAAATAAATTATTATTATTATATTAGTTATGATGCTATATAATAATGATTAGTAACTTCGATAAATATTTTAGGAATAGCAAAAGTACGACGTTCTTGATAATATTATATATATATATATATATCTACGTAGCTATACGTAATTTCACTGTCTATGTTCTCGGAAAGATTAAGAAAATAATTACGAATGCTTAACAAATTAATTAATAATAATAATAATTAATGAAGTATTAAGATTACTCAGAATTACGTGTAAAGTTGTTTTTCTTCTGTTTTATATATAAGCCAATGGCTCTCAAGTGACCACGGAAAGAACGCATATAGTGACACAACCCATAAAAAAAAAAAAGCTTAATTATTTCTTTTCAAAGGCGATTATCTCTAATTAAAGTGATAAATTTTATTACTATAATGTAGCCCATATAAATTGCTCATATATATTTTAATTCATATTTTATTTGTTTGATTATCAATTAAATATTTAATTATAACAATGCAAAAATTAATATATATAATTTACAGGCTATTTAAAGAATCCCCACATCCTGATGAGAAGCAAAGACAACAATTAAGCAAGCAACTTGGACTAGCTCCTAGACAAGTCAAGTTTTGGTTCCAAAATCGCAGAACTCAAATCAAGGTTTAATTATATATTAATTAATTAATATACAAATTAATGATTATAAATTAATATATTGATATATTTGCAACTCTTGACTATATATATAAATTAATAAAATTAATATGCAGGCTATTCAAGAGAGACATGAGAACTCTTTATTGAAATCAGAAATGGAGAAACTCCGAGAAGAAAATAAGGCAATGAGGGAGACTATCAACAAAGCTTGCTGCCCTAATTGTGGCATGGCCACCACTAGCAGAGACACTACCTTAACTGCTGAGGAACAACAATTACGTATTGAAAATGCCAAGCTCAAAGCTGAGGTTAATACATAATAATTAAAGATTATTATAAATTTTTTCATATACTTTTAATTACAAATAAATTTTCAATTGAATTGTGTTCATTTGATGATTATATATATATAGGTAGAAAAGCTTCGAGTGGCTCTGGGAAAGTACCCTCCAGGAGCAACAACTTCATGTTCGTCAGGAAATGATCAAGAAAATAGATGTTCATTAGATTTTTACACTGGGATTTTTGGGCTTGAGAAATCAAGAATCATGGAAATTGTTAATCAAGCAATGGAAGAGCTCAAGAAAATGGCTACTGCTGGAGAACCATTGTGGATTAAGAGTGTTGAGACAGGCAGAGAAATTCTTAATTATGATGAGTATATGACAGAGTTTGGAGTTGAAAATCAAAGTAATGGAAGACCAAAAAGATCCATTGAAGCTTCCAGGGAGACTGGAGTTGTGTTTGTAGATCTTCCCAGATTAGTTCAAAGTTTCACCGATGTGGTAATAATCAAGACCCGCTATCATATAATTATAGTAATTAATTAAGGTTAATAACATTTACATAACCTTAGCTAATTGTCTTAATTTGTTGATTTTCAGAGTCAATGGAAGGAGATGTTTCCATGTCTGATATCAAAGGCTGCAACTGTGGATGTTATTTCCAGTGGAGAAGGTCCTAATAGAAATGGAACAGTTCAATTGGTGAGTTTTATTTTATATATATACGTATGTGTGTATGTATACATATATAAATATATGTGTATATGTATACATATATATATGTATATGTGAAGGGGAATCTTGACACAACAGTAAATGTTGTCACCGTATGATTTGAGGTCACGAGTTTGAGTCGTAAAAACGACTTCTTGCAATTGTAAGAAAGACCGCATATAAAGATTCAATGAACCTAACTTTTTTTCAGACTTTGCGTATAGCGAAAGTATTTATGTATCGAATTAGTTTTTATAGGTGTGTCAATATATATGTTGGTATATATATATATATATATATATATATATATATATACACATGTGCGCGCGCATACTAAGAAAAATAAGCATAATTTAAGTTTTAAAAAAAATCTTTAGTGAAGACAAAATGGTTGGTAATTGATTGAAGATTGAAGTGGGATTTTAAAACATAAAAAAAAAAAAAGAAAAGAAGAAGAAACAATTAACTACCACATGTGATTACCACAAACCCATTTCTCTTGAACTTTCAGAAAAGTACAAAATTCTTTTGGCATTATATTATATCATGCTATGGTCCAGTTGTGGAAATACAGAGGAAAATGAAAAAGAACATTGTGATTTCTGGACCACTTCTTTTATTTTCTATTTATTTATTTTTTATTTTTCACTTGTCTCAGCTAACTAATTATAGCTAAAAAGATAAAAATTCTTTTGACATTTTGGCCACTCTATTACCTCTAATGATCATAGGATTATGATTTTGTAATAATAATTAAAAGAATTTAATGTGTTATTAATTTTTTTTTGGTGGGGATTGCAGATGTTTGCAGAGGTGCAAATGATGACACCAATGGTGGCCACCAGAGAAATATATTTTGTTAGATACTGCAAGCAACTTAGTGCAGAGCAATGGGCGATTGTTGATGTTTCCATTGACAAAGTTGAAGATAATATTGATGCCTCACTTGTCAAGTGCAGAAAAAGGCCCTCTGGCTGCATAATTGAGGACAAATCAAATGGCCACTGCAAGGTATTATTTTTTTTTTAAAAAAAATCTACTGCTTGGAAGAATTTAAATACTACTTCTTGTCTTATACAAATAAATACATTTGGCTTCTTTAAAATTAAACCTTAATTAAAAAAAAAACAGAGAAAAAAACCATTTAATTTGCAAATTCATCATGATGGATAATTTTGGATTCATATTATTCATTACTTCTGTGTAATTTGAAACAAGAATCCTTATCTCGAAAGTATCTTAAGTTTTCAGAGTTACTCTGTTCGTTCATATGCTCTCTGATTTTTCATTTTCTTGGGATCAACAGAAATAGAAAATAATATTCTCTGCCATTCATCTGATAGAAAATGTAATAGAAGGGTTCTTTGATTTACTTTAAAATCAAAATCCTAATAAAAATAAAAATTCACAAGAAAAAATATTCCGAGAATGACTTTAACCACATTTGTAGAATTTCATTATAAATTTATTTTTTAAATAATTAACTATAATTTATTAATTAAATTAATAACTATGCTTGACAATATATGTTGAAATATATATTAATTGGACAGGTGACATGGGTAGAGCACTTGGAATGCCAGAAAAGCACAGTTCATACAATGTACCGCACCATTGTCAATAGTGGTCTAGCCTTTGGTGCAAAGCATTGGATGGCAACTTTGCAGCTTCAGTGTGAACGTATTGTTTTTTTCATGGCAACCAATGTGCCCACAAAGGATTCAACTGGTAATACTTTCTCTCTTGCAACTCCACTGCTGAGTAGATATTTTTGTATAGAATTCTGAATATAACTATTGCTGAAAAACAGGTGTTGCGACACTGGCTGGGAGGAAAAGCATTCTGAAACTAGCACAAAGAATGACCTGGAACTTCTGTCGCGCAATAGGTGCATCAAGCTACCATACATGGAACAAAGTCACAAGCAAAACAGGGGAAGATATAAGGATTTCCTACAGGAAGAACTTAAATGACCCTGGTGAACCCCTTGGAGTGATCTTATGTGCAGTTTCTTCTGTATGGTTGCCTGTGTCTTCTCATGTCTTGTTCAATTTCTTGCGAGATGATGCAAGTAGAAATGAGGTATATATATGAAATATGATCGGTTCAGCTAAACAGTACTGCAGGATAGAATAATTTTTCAGATTCTTACAATGTTTTTCTGCTAAAATTTTTAGTGGGATATCATGTCAAATGGAGGTACAGTACAATCAATTGCAAATTTAGCCAAAGGACAGGATAGAGGCAATGCAGTAACTATACAAGTGAGTTGGTTCTACTGCTCACAGAAGCAAATTTATTTGTCTGTCTTTATTCCAAGTCTCTGAAGAAATAACAGAGAATTGTTAAATTGCAGACAATGAAATCAAATGAAAATACCACGTGGGTACTACAAGATTGCTGCACAAATGCTTATGAATCCATGGTAGTGTATGCAGCAGTGGATATTAATGGAATGCAATCGGTGATTACTGGATGTGATTCAAGCAACATAGCTGTATTACCTTCAGGATTTTCAATTCTCCCAGATGGGCTTGAATCAAGACCCCTGGTGATCACTTCCAGGCAAGAAGAGAAGGGAACAGAAGGGGGATCTTTGTTGACAATGGCATTTCAAATCCTAACTAATACCTCCCCTACAGCAAAACTAACCATGGAGTCTGTGGAGTCTGTTAACACAATTATATCCTGCACATTGCGAAATATTAAGACAAGCCTGCAGTGTGAAGATAGTTGAGCACAATTAGCTTTGTTAGTTAGGCAGACACACAAATCAATTGTAAAACTTAATAGTTTTCTAGGAGGGTTTCTTTTTTCTTTTCTTTTCATTTCTTTTATTGAACTTCCCCTCTAAATTTTTAGATTTTCATAGAGGGATAGTTTTATATGGGTTTGCCTTATTGTTTGTGGTTGGAGTTGGAGCCTTGGAGCTCTATAGTTTGGCATTCTGGAGTGTGAGGGAGATGTGGTTTAAAATTTCATAGAGCTAGAAAGAGTGAAATATCTTCGTGTACATAACTTGTATTTATCAATGCCATTTTGTGGTTGTTTCAATTCCTATCTTATCAAATTTTAGCATCTCAAATGGTTCAAGCAGATTGTGTAAAGCCACAAGGGTTATGAAAAATTATCCCAGAAAATTCATAGAAATATTTCAAGTTCATTTACTCATAGATGATAGGTGGCTCTAATGGATAAACTAGATATACAGACCATGACAATGACTAAGAAAACGTAACATCATTTCTAGATCACCTATACATATGATCCCACAAGTTCAAAATAAATCTCATTCATGTTCTCATGTAACATGTCAAATAACATTAATAATGTTAGAATTGTAAAATTGCAGAATATGAATAAAGCATGAATGGGAGGATTTGCTTCACAGTGTTTATATAAGCTTACAATAATCGTGTTGAGATGCATTAATTTGATAGATGATTGCAGGTGCAGTCGTGCAGATAAGAAATCTCAAGGCAATCATACAGTGATGCTAGCATGAGAATTTAAACTATTTGGAACACAACAGCATATAAACCTTCTAGTGTATACAGCAGCATGCATTCAACTAGGTTTTAGCATGCTTACATAGTCAATTCAAATACGAACACAGGCAGACTAAGAACACAGGAAATTCAAATTCCATCAATCGCTTAATAGACTACCTAACTTCTAACACAGTCAGACATAAAAGATCAAGATAACTAAAACTACCACTTGATATCAACACATTAGTCACAGAAGCTTACTCCAAGCTCAAGACACAAAATTCTAAAGAATTCCCATATTCTCATAAAGTGATTTCTTTTTATGTCCAAGTATCAACCTATCTTCATCTTGTTACAATCAGGTTACATGTTAGCTTTCACCATGTGACAAATCCACCTCTAATTTACAACCATGAAATTATCTTCTTTTGCTCACATGCATCACTATTGTCACTCGTTCTTTTTCCCTAAAATTAATAATTTATTGAATATCTTAATGCCTATCTCATACGGGACTTGGGAGTTAGAAAAAGACCCTGTTCAAAGAAAATTTATTATATAAATTATGCATATTTAACTACATTCACACTCTACTCTCAAAAAAGAAAAAGCATATCCACATTCATCAATAAAGCCCATTGAAGCAGAAGCAGCAGCAACATCAACCCCCACCCATTACTTATCAGCAAGTCCCTAAAAAATAGAAACGATGCACAACTCAAAGTTCATTCTCATCAACAACATATAAAAATAACATTGAACCTGCCAAGAAAAATGCATTCACTAATCCTGATGCTTCTTGGAATCAATATGAAGGAGAAAATAACAAATTAGTTCAACTCAAAACCATAAGAACCATTAAGCCATTTCATGGAACCCCCATCTATCTGAAATTCCCTTTCATTCCCATTGCGAAGCCCCATTAATGTGGTAGCAGATCTAAAGCACATTAGTAATTTGAATTCATAGTTTAAACTATCATAAAATCATTCAGCTACCAATATTCATCAAAAGACAACTGGATTCAAACACTAACTCTGATATTTTGCAAATATTCAAAACCAGTCCATATCATAACTATTGCAGGACACTTCAATCCAGATTTTAGAAAAATCAAGTTGCCAAAATCACAATAAGCAACAAAAGAAGCCAGTCCGTTCAACCAATATTGCTCTTGAAGAAAGTTAATCACATAACTACACATACTAGAAATTAACACCAAAAGCTAAACATTACGATAAAACAAAACACCAACATAAATTTCTAAACCACAAATGACAGCAATGGCACACTATGAATCCAACCCAATTCAAAATAATTAGCAAATCTCAAAACTTTTCTCTAATTGGTCCTTTTTTTCCCTAATTGATATCCAATGAAATAGCTGAACTCAACTTTACAACACCAACTTCAACGCAGAATCATCAGACTAACAGAACTTGAATGGCTTTACATTCATTACACAACAATGAAATCCAAAACGCTAACTAAGATCCAATTAATTGCAAACAAGCAACCAAAAAGCATTCAACCTCTTGTCACTTAAATAGCAATGACAAATGCCATCAGAGCATAACTAAAATTGAAACATTAATTTGAAGTCCAAGAATTCCTATTTAAACAAAACTCCAAAACACACTCAAAGTTAGCACATTAAGATCAACATTCTTCTCCTAATGAAACTTCAAATACCATATAAATCCTAGGCTCTTGTATGTGCCTTCTCATCCAACCAAAACACCAACACACTAAGCCCCAAAATTATGATAATTTCCCAGAAGAAAAAAAATGCCATTAAATTGCACTAAAATTGAAACAAGCATATCAAAAAAATTCAATTTCATAGCCATTAAATTACATAAAAATACAAATACCAACATGGTATCAAGCATCAATAACGTAACAGAAATTCACAAAATAAGCACAAGTACATCAACATAGACCTCACATTAAGCCTGTTGCTCCTGAGATTCCAATGGAATTCCAAGCTTCTAAGGCACCGCCCCCTCTTCATTACCTTTATTTTCTCTCCTATTCCGAGCCGGTGCTGGCACAGCAATAAAAGTCTTGGTCTTGCTAATGGGTCTGCTTTTTTCAAGCTGCACAAAGTCACCCACTTTGAACCGGTTCTCCGGGTCATGAGCCTGGAACTTCTTCTTCTTTCTAACCCTTCTCTTATACTTAGGATGCGGGGCCAACCGGGTTACTACAACAGACACCGTCTTGTCATTTGTAGCACAAACCACTTTGCCTTGCATTGACTTCATGGCTCTGATTGGAGGGACAAAAGCGAAGGGCTTTTCGGGTTGGAGGGAAAGAGAAGTGTGTTTTGACAAGTGAGAAAGAGGGGTTGTGCCGTGGATAAATGAGGTAGAGAGAGTGCGGGATTTGAGTGAGGATGTGAGGGACATTGTTAGTAGCATTTTTTCAGAGTGAGTTGGGGGATAAGAAGGAAGGGGAAGGTGCAATTGAGTATTTTTTTAAGTCATACTAGTACTATTTTATTATGCAATTGAGTATTTTAAGTTATACTATTTTATTTTATTATTTCATTACGTTGAAAATTCTTGTTTTTAGAAAAAATGATTTGAGCTATTTAAATAATGTTATGTAAAAGAATTGTGAAGAAATGTAAGCATAGTTATGCAAAGTAAATACTAAATTGAATAATTACCTCAAGGTTGCAACAAAATGAAACCTCCAAAATAAACTTCTATAAGCATTATTATAAAAAAAAAAAATTGAATGTTTTTAAAATAATTTTATTTTTTAGATATTTTTGAAAAATCTCAATGATAAAAAAATATAAAATATACATATGAAATATTATTTTTCTTTAAAATTTCATTTTTTACTAAATATATACTCAATATGTACTAAAAAATATATCAAAATAAATCTTATTTGTATAAAATTTTTTATTTATACAGTATATTTATAGTTTTTTTTAATTTACATAGTATATTTATAATTTGTTTTTCTTTTCAAATTATTCTTGTAAATCTATCCAAAAATTACACTATATCATAGACCCCACAAAATGATAGTGTACTATTGGACTGTAAGACTACTCGAACGAGCCTGGCCATTTGAGCTTTACTTGACCTGACCCTTGAACACCATGTTATTAGCCCATATAGTCGATCGATACACACAAGGGAAGAGCTAGAGACAATGACCCCTGAATTTTTAATGTAAAAGGTGTATAATATTGAGTCCAACCATGAACCAACTTTAATCTGACCAAGATTTCCAAACCGATCGGAACCATAAATCTGTAAATTCACTCACCCAGGCCACCACTCAAAATGTGAAAGAAATCACACCACCAAATATCTAGACGTTGGTGTAATTAAAGTTACATAAATGTAATATCTAATCTTATATAGCTGTGATCTTATTTTAATAAAAAGACATTTGATTATAAAAATTTCTTATTATCATTGTTTGATTCATAAAAATAATTGACTATAAATCGTCATAAGGTTAAAATTAAAATTAACATAATAAATAAGTTTCAAGATAACACTAATAGAGTGTTTGATTGTATTAGAATTTTAATAAAATTAATAAAATAATCTTCTTTAACAAAAAATTATTATATTTATTTATAAAAAATTTATATAAAATAAAATATCAAGTCCATTAAATTTATCAGCTAATTAATAAAATATTTTATTTAAAAAAAATAAAAAAAAATTATTTTACTAAAAAAAATATTATAGAACATCACGTCAAAAGACGATTATAATTTTATTTTTAAATATTATAAAATAAAAAAAATATTATAACAATAATTTAAATATTATTTAAATTTTTACAGTAAAACTATATTATATTTAAATAAATTAATTTTTTAATTAATTTTTTTAATATTTTATTTTATTTTTAAATATAGTAATATAATTTTTTAATAAAATATATTTTTAATAATATATTTTTTGTAAAATATATTTTTAATAATTAAAATTTTTTAAATAATTTACTAAAATATTATAAATTAGTTAATTTTAAAACTTTTCTTTCTCCAACTAGACGTGCAAAAAGAAATTCTGTTTCATTTTGATTGACGAGGAAAAAAACCGAAGTTACTTGCGAATTACCATAGTTGATGGGTTTTTAACCCGTAAATTCAGTGGAAGATCATATCATAAAATGGATAAGCTTATCCAGCTTCAATCACATGGCGCCACAAAAACAACTCTCAAAATCCGTCTCAAGAAAACCCATTACGCCACGTGTCCAGCTGAGATCCATGCAAAAGATCAAAAACCCCAAAACCGCCATTTTTTTCATACTCTCCGTCGCAGAGAAAGAAATTAGCTAGGCTTAGCTACAAGCCCCAAAAACAAAATACATTCCAACGCCATGGCATCTCTAGCAACTTTTGCATCAGTGCAACCAGCCACCGTGAAGGGCCTTGGTGGCAGCTCCCTCACCGGAACAAAGCTACATGTGAAGCCATCTCGCCAGAGTTTGAAACCCAAAAACACGAGGTATATAAATTAATTAATTAGTTAGTAATATGGAATTTTTGAGCTGCTTAATTACATTAGAATTTGGGTCAAGCGTCTGATATATATATATATATGTATATATTGTTTTTACAGGAGTGGTGCTGTGGTGGCTAAGTATGGTGATAAAAGTGTGTACTTTGATTTGGAGGATTTGGGCAATACCACTGGCCAATGGGACTTGTACGGATCAGATGCTCCTTCTCCATACAACTCTCTTCAGGTTCCTCTCCTATTTTCCTATTAATTTAAAAAAAGAGGAAGAATTTGCTTTCATTCCCGCTTACTAAACGGGTGCTCTAACCAACTGAGCTATGAAAGCTTAACCTACATTTTTTCCAAAAGCTGTAAAAGTAAATAATTTATTACTTTCTAGATCTAAACTAGGCACGATAGATGAAAGGGATCCAATATATATATATAGCAGATTCTGACTATTTTGATATCTCAATGAATTTAAGGTATAATATTCATTATAAATAGTAGGATTTGAATTCATTTTGTTAAATTTCATAAAAATGAATTCATGGAAGAAGAAAAAAATATTTTCTTTTAGCAAACTCATGGTATTTCAATGAATTTCACAAAATTTTACTAAATTTTATAGCCAAACTAAGACTTATTAATTAAATTGAATTTTATTGTTTGTTTGGTGCTAAATTTTCATTTCAATGGCAAGATTTTCTTGCATGATCATAGTGTAGAATAGATCAATTGAGACTTGAGTTTATAATTAAGTAAAGATTCAGCTAATAACTATAGGCTTACCATAAATGCCTAAAATTTGACAGACATTTGTTATTTTCCAAGCCTGTTGAGCCTAAACTCAATATATAATAACTACTGTGACTTATATTCTGCAAATCTTACATGTAAATGCAGAGCAAGTTCTTTGAGACATTTGCAGCTCCATTCACCAAGAGAGGTTTGTTGCTCAAGTTCTTGATCTTGGGAGGTGCCTCCACCCTAGCTTACTTAAGTGCTACAGCTTCCGGTGACATTTTACCAATCAAAAAGGGCCCACAACTTCCACCAAAGATGGGGCCACGTGGAAAAATCTAATTTGGTTACTGTTCATCTATTAGCCTTTTGATTGTTGTATGTATCTTCTTCTTTTTCTTCTTCTTCTTCTTCTTCTTCTTCTTCTTTAACTTTGTAAGTTTATCTAAGCCTACTCAATTATTCAAGACTCCTGTTATTACTTCAACAATATTCATTTTCATTCTGATTTTGGCAAGTTTGTTCATTACGTTAATGCTGCTATCTTCTGTTCTGATTGCTAAAGAAAATTGCAGCTGTTCATTTGAGAACACTTGCAAGAGAGAAAAAAAATATCATTTTCAACTCAACCAAAATGACATTTAAGTCTAACATACTACATATACTTTTCTTGTACAAATGAAAGAATGTGTGAAATGCTTCAGATACATCAATTTTTTACACATATGCTCTCTTCCGTCTTTACAAAAGGAACAGAATGAACATGTGAAACCCTCAACTAAAGAAAATAGAACAACAAAATTCTTATTTCAATACCAGGCTGCTTTCTCACTCTTTATATATATCTCTCCTACCATTCTTTCTGTGTAACATGGATTTTCCTTTTCTTTTCTTTTCCTTTCCTCCCCTATTGTCGGTATCAGTGACGTGCAGCTGGACTTCTTACACCTCCTAAGTTCTCAAGATAGGAAGGCTTCTTCATGTTCATGGTCACTATATTAGCAAATTTTTCTGTGAACTTTGCATCTTCTTTAACTCTTATCTCGTCTGAATTTCCAGCTGGTTCCTTCTTTGACTCGTCATTTGATTCTAAACTCCAACCCATAAATTCTAATAATGTCATCGAATTGTTTGATTCTGTCGATTGTCTTGCTGATTCTTCTTTGAGAGTTGTGTTTTCTTGAGGTGTCTCTTTTAGAGGGTTCCTCTTTTGTCCGGCATAAGATGGATTTCGAGTGACATAATCAACATAGAGCACATCTTCTATTCGAGACATGACTGTATAGGCCAAGCTTTCTAGAATTCTTGAATAACTTTCTAAAATTGCATGTCCTATATCCTGTTAACCAATAAGAAATTGTGAGTTCTAGTTTCATAAACATAACTAGAACTATCACAGTTGTCGTAAATTCTTTGATCTACCTTCAAATCTTTATCTTTCTGATCAAGAAGAATATGAAAGAAAGTTGGAAGGTGAAAATGGAACATGCTCTTACCCGATTGTATTGAATTTTGCTAATGTCTAGTGCAGACTGTGGAATTCCCGGAAATCTCTGCTTGAGAATGAGTAAGATGGTTTCTGCTCTCTCTTCGAAGAGTTCTCTTTTCTCCAAACTGACAGCAGAACCCCAAGTAGATTTCCCATCTTTCTGGTTCATCTTCCTTTTCCAAATCACTATAGAAGCCTCAATTCTATTTTTAAGGTCTAGGATTTTATGCTCTGACGATAAGTCCATGGAGTACAGAAAATGATCAGGATCAAAGTATTCAACTGTAATACTCCTATAAGTTGAGTCCCCAAGACTTGCTCTCCCATTCTGCCAAAGTAAAATAAGAAAAAAAAAATCAAAATGTATGTACCAACAAGCTTTGGCTCAATAGTATTGCAATCAGCTCAAAAGTTGTGAAATTGCAAGTTTAAACTCAATCAAAGCCAAATTAACCTTTAAAAAAATGTAAAAAATGTAATCTACGCACTTGTATGAGCTATTTTAACGAGAATTGTTGCTTTTCTTATTTACCTTGGGAAGGGATTCAATGTAGTTTTCAGGAATCTCCATTTCTGATAGAACATTAGCATTTATAGCCATGGCTGCTTTCAGCACTTGGTTAACACAATCTTTTTGATACTGCAGAAATTTTCTTGACGCTTCTGATAGACCATTTGGAGAAACTTTAGCTGTAGGCAGCCACCATTTATCATCTTTTCTCTTTGTATTTCCTTTTTCTGAGTCAGGGGCATCTCTTGAAACATAATAGAACTCATTTTGGTCTTTGAAGTTATCCAGGCAGTCCTGAATATTTACAATACCATTTCAAGAAAATACATTAGAATATTACAGTTTTTATCACCCCACATTTGCCATTGTTCATATAAATATTAAGTTCAAAGAAACTAAGAAGATGAAAGCATCTTGTCTTCTTACAATAAGCATTGCATCAAGCTTGCGCAAGGCAGGAATGTTCATGTGAAGATCTTTCCGTTGTCGTGTCACCATTATCTGTTAAATCAAGAAACAAGAAACAGAAAGGCAGTACTGAGAGATATAAATCAAGAAACAAGGAAAGATAACTGGGTGGGGCAGGATATACTTCAACTCTCTTTTCCTAGGCTGTACAACTTATCCATCTCTCAAAACTGTACTATTAGAGAAGCAGGGGAGTGGATAGATGATACATGGAATTGGCAGCTGCAGTGGCGAAGAAAGAAATCTTTTTGATTGGGAGGTTGATTCTCAAACGGGTCTGCTCAACCTTATTGGTGGAATTAAACCCAAGCCACTCTTCGAAGATAGTATTATCTGGTGTTTTAATAATTTGGGTCAATTCACGGTAAAATCTTTCACCGAACAACTTAACTCCCCAATCAGCTCCATGCATCATCAGTCATGGTCAAAGGTGTGGAAATTCATTGCTCCGCTCAAGATCGAAATATTCACATGGTTAGCACTTCATGGTCGGATTAACGTAAGAAACAATCTTGTCAAAATTGGACTCCTTGATCCCCCGTCTAATATCTGCCCATTATGCCGCAAGGATAAAGAAGATATCGATCATTTACTACTTATATGTTCAGTCTCATGGTCTATTTGGAGCAAACTTATGCAGTGGTGGAACCTTTACTGGTGTTGTCCCAAATCCCTGAGCCAACTCTTTGAACAATGGGATTCTTTCGCCCAAGGCAAATTTGCAAAGAAGGTTTGGCTATCACTTTTCTTCGCCTGCATTTGGTCTATTTGGTTGGAAAGAAACAATGTTGTTTTCAACAGCTCCATTGTGAATACACAGAAACTGTTTGACATCATTCTAATCAGGCTCGCATTATGAACTTCAGCTGCTAATGCATCTTTCCCCTACTCAGTGGATCAATTTTTGCTATTCTCAAATTGCGTTAAAAATTGGGAAACTATCAGGAGAAGAAGAATCCTCATCTTTTGGCAGGCACCAAATGATGGTTCTCTCAAATGGAATATGGATGGTTCAGCCATAGGGAAACCGGGACACGCTGGCATTGGAGGAGTCTTAAGAAACTCCCCGGAACATTTTGTTGCCATATTCTCTTGTTATGCTGGGATTCTTGACTCTAACGAAGCGGAGCTTAGAGCTATTCTTAATTCCATTAAGATGTCCTTCTCCAAACCATATCTGGCAAATAAACATCTACTGATAGAATCTGACTCCAGAAATGCTGTCTCCTGGGCTAACGCAAACATTGATGTAGTTCCATGGAAGCTTAGGGAGATCTGGTATGAATTAAAGAACTTTTCCTCATCTTTTCTATCAGTCAGCTTTATACACATTTATCGTGAAGCAAATGGTGTTGCAGATTCTTTAGCTAAAGCTGGTGTCACTAGGGATGCTAACCTTGAAGCCTGGATGGAGTAGCTTTTGAAACTATGGTTCTAGTGCTAAGCATACACCCTCTTCATCAGCTGGAGTCATTTTCTTTGGATGATTACCTTGGGTTGCTATTAATTCCGGATATGAAGTATATAAGCATTTTGGTTACAGGATCTCCAGCTTCTGGTTTGATAGGTGACTGCGCTGAGATTTGGTGGCTCATATGAAGTGCAAATCTCGTAGATATACGGAGTAAATGAAGACCCGTTGTCTTGAGCAGATCCTGCAGTAGTATTAACATTCTTGCTGGGTTTATTTGCTGATCTGATCTGACATGCCATGTCTCATTGATTACTTTGTAGCTCAGTTGTTGGTCTAAGAGAATATGGCTCATTGAGATTACTGTTCACGTGTCTGTTCCAATTTTAGACCTGAAGCATAGTTGCGATACTGTTCACTTGTTGATCTGTTCTATCTTGAAGATCCCCTTCCTGCTATCCGTGGTTGTGATGTTTGATCCATCTTAAAGCCCCCCTTGTTGTGTCACAACTGGTTAGGGATACTAACTGTGATGTTGATTAAGATTTCCAATGTATCCTTGCATTAGTGTGTTGATATATTAGGACAGTAGCTCTCACTCATTTTGTTTTTGCTGGGTTGATGGTGAATTACATAATGTATTATGATGTTCTGGGGTTTTTTTACATATTTTTGAAATGAGTTAGGCGGGATATGTAATGAGTTGGATTTTTTGGGTAGTTTATGTCCCATAAATATGTTTTTCTCCATTTTATGATAATAAAATTAACTTATTTTATCAAAAAAAATATAAATCAAGAAACAGAATATACTATTAGAAAAAACCGAAAAAAAAAAATTGTAGGGGGACTGTTACCTCCATATTTGATCCATCCTTGTTTTTCTGCTGAGAAGCAACGAACTCAACAACGTAATCAGTCACAGACAAGAGCCAATCAAGTTCTTTTCTCCACCTTGCTTTCCTTTTTTCAGACATAGGCTCCAAACGCCATTGTTCGCCGAAGACAGAAGCTACAAACAAGAGGGAAAAAATATAAAAATGCAATAGATCAACATACATGATGTGTATGTTTAGCATTGTTGTTTGAACTTTTACTGACAAAAATACTAGGTTACTGATAAGAGATTGTAAAAGTCTGTTTTTAAGGTGAATTTACATTCTATAGTCATAAAAACGTCAAAAACAGCCAAACAACTCTTTCGTACTGCTAATTTCAACAAGCATTTAAAATTAAAGTAGTTTTTATATCAATTCCAAATAAACTCATAATTACATACAAAAGAAGAAGAGATCCAAATACCAGCAAGATTAGTGATAGCATTTGACAATGCAAGAGCAGAAGAGACACCTTTTCCTCCTCCAGACATATCCTCTCCTAAAAGCAATTTAGCAAATCTTTCCTTCATCTGCTCCATATCTGAATCAAAGCCCATCAAACAAAATGAAATCCTAATTATAATGTTAACCCAAAAATTTATGCATACAAAAAATATTAATTAATTAGCTAATCTTAGCTAACTTTGAAACAAAACAACTTGCCTGGGTCTTTTTTATCATCTTTTGTTGGAGACCTAGGACAATGATTCTTGTCATTCTTGTCGTTAATCTGTTGTTTCTCCAAGGAAGAGTCTTCAAGAACAGCAGCATCGCCAGCACTAAGACACTTCAGATGACGACCTCCTGAATTCTCATTCATCCCTTCAACATGAATCAAATTTAGCCTCACAAATTAATTTTCTTCCTCTTGTTCAAGAGCTCCTACCATTTTCGCTCCCACATAAAGGTATAAACAAACAACAAGAAGCCAAAATTCGAAACATAATATTGTTTAAACTTAAAAATCTAAAATATTTCTTAGTCTTCAGCACAACTTCAACATAATCTCCTTTTTTTTCGGTTTTTGAGGATTTAGAAAGAGTTTGACAAAGTTGTGAGGTGATTAATTAATGATTATCTAGATGGGTTTTGTGTTAATTTTGTGTTGGATTGAAAATATTGATAGAACGTGGGGTGCATAAATTGAAAGAATGAGGTGTATAAATGAAGAAGAACAATCAAGAAATTTAATGGTTATTTTCTTTTTTAAGTTTTTGATTAAGAACAAGTTTTTTTATTGGTTTTTGTGTTTTTTCTTTTTAAGCATGTGAGAATTTGATGGTTATTTTCTAATTTTGAAAGGTCAAACCTTCCAAAGAATCCGGAAAGACACTCTCATACGGGCAACCACCATTTCTATCTCTCTCCTTAATTCTCCATATTTTCTCTCTTTCTCCCCTCCATAATATCAACTCACCTAAAGGACGGTTTAGACTGTAATTATATTATACATATATATATATGTGTTTTTACCACAAAAATATAAATGAAGTAGATAGATAGCAATTAGGTTGTTTGGTGGAAAGGAAAATAATAAGATAGGAAAGTTCTTCGCTTTTTTTTTTTTTCCCCAAGAATTTTGAGTATGGCCTTGCACTACTTAGCGCGGCGCCAGTCTCTAACCTTATCAATACTGACCACTGAATACTAACTTATTAATATATATTTTGTGGTAAAAAGAGAAAATAGAAATTGTAATTAAATAAATTTCAACACACTCAATTAATAAAAAAAAATGAATATAATTTGTTATTTTGAACCAGCTTGAGAAAGTTATTAAGCTCTTTTTTTTTTAAATTGGAAAACATCTTATATTAATCTGAAGGGAGGGAAAATAGAGTCCATACATAACAGAAAAAAAAAAAAAAAAGCTTGGCTAGGAGAAATAACACCCAGTCAGATCTCAGAGTTTTCATACGGATAGCAGAAGCCTAATCTGCAAATTTGTTACAGTTCCTTTTCACAAAAACAACAACAAAAGACTAAAAAGAGGCAACCAGAAATTTAATCCTCTTGACTAAAGAATTTATTTCAACTGGATAACTATCGTCAAAATTAATGGCTTAAATTATTTCTCTGCAATCAGACTCAAACATGTAGAATTAAAAGTTAAAATCAGTGGCCTTCTGAACAGCAATAAGTAAAGCCTCAGCCTCATTTCGCGGAGGGGAGATAGAATGGATTAAGCAAGCTACATCCTTTACTAATCTCCCTTCTGGTGATCTGAAGATGATGGTTGTTCCAGCCATAGACTTCCTTGGACTAAAAGTTGCATCAATGTTAATCTTGATCCATCCTTGAGAAGTGGATGCCCAAAAAGAGCTTATTTATTAACTGCTTGAAGTTCTTGGTCCAGAAAAGAAAGAAAAAGATTGTTGAGCTTTTGGCCCTTGAGCCTGAGAAGGTTCATTGGATAGCCTAGTTGCTCCTTGTGCAGTTACTATAAGATTCTATTTAACAAAAACCCGAAGTTCATCACAAAATTAAATGCTTTTGTATAATTTTTTTGATGGTTTCGAAATGGACGAAATGATGAATAATTATATGCTACAACCGTTGTAGCAATAAATACCTACAACGTGTAAGAATCTCATTGATCCGTTGAGATTCTACAACCGTTGAGATTCTACGTGTAAGAATCTCATTGATCCGTTGAGATTCTACAACCGTTGAGATTCTACGTGTAAGAATCTCATTGATCCGTTGTAGGTATTTATTGCTACAACGGTTGTAGCATATAATTATTCCGAAATGATAGAGGTTTTTTTTTTCTCTTTCTTCGTCTTTCAACTTATGTCTGAAATGGTTGATGGAGTTCCATTGAATGGATTTTTTCTCTCATCAAAATATTAATGGCAGTGGATCCATCAAATATTAAAATTTTTATCTTTCTCTTACTAATAAATATCATATATGCTAAAAGCTAACAGAGATAACACCTCAATTATTTTCAATTACAAAAAAGGCTTAAATAGCTAGTTTTAGATAAACTTGCACCTAATTAAATTAAAGGCTAAATAATTATAAAATTTTTGAGGTTTTGCATATTATACTAATCAGTTTCTGTATTTTTAATATTTAATTTTTACATTCTTCGGTTTTTAAAAATTAAACTATTTAGTCATTCTGTTAATATTTTCATCCTAAAAATATTAGTCAATTACTTTGATATTATAAAATAATTTATTTATTTTTCCCTTATATATATTTTTCTTTATTATTTATTAAGTCGTGTTTATTTTTAATTTTATTTATATTTCTTACACAGAATTTATTTTAATTTTATAAATATTTTAATAAGTTATTTTAATTTATATATTTTTTTATAAAGATAAATATATTATTAATTTATATGTATTCTTACAAAGATAAATATATTATAAAATAACTTATTTACTCTTTATTTATATATATTTATCTTTATTATTTATTAACTTTATTTTATTTTTAATTTTATTTTATATATAGATTGTCTGTAAAATAATAAAGACATTATTTATATTATTTAAAATTATTTTTTTAGTAATACCTATAAAATTAAAATAAATAATATATATATATTGTCTGCAAAATAATAAAAGATATTATTCGTATTATTTAAAATTATTTTTTAATAATATTTATAAAATTAAAATAAATTATGTGTAAGAAATATAAATAAAATTAAAAATAAATATGACTTAACAAATAATAAAGAAAAATATATATAAAGAAAAAATAAATAAATTATTTTATAATATCAAAGTAATTGACTAATATTTTTAAGATAAAAATATTAACAGAACGACAAAACAGTTTAATTTTTAAAAACCGAATGATGCAAAAATTAGATGTTGAAAATATAAGAACTGACTAATATAATATGTAAAATATTAGAAATTTTATAATTATTTAGTCTAAACTAAAATTAGGCTCAAATAGTTAGCTTCACAACAATGCATACCAAAATCATTATGAGATTCACACAAAAAATCAAATAATCAGAACCTCTCATAAATAGGAGACACTAACTCGAATCGAAAACACCACCAAAATGGAGTCTATTGGTGTTCTAGTGACTTGTCCACTTGTCTACCCTTACTTGATCGAAGAACTAAAGAAGCATTTCACACTCTAAAATTTCCCAGACAAGACCCAATTCCTCATTTCTCACAAGAATTCGATTCGAGCAGTCGTTGGTAATGTCAGTTTTGGGGTAGATATTGAATTCATCAATGGATTTTTTTCTCTCACTAAAATATTAATGGCATCATACCGCTAGTGGATCCATCAAATATTTTTTTAAAAATCACTTAATAATAAATGTTATGTCAGCTAAGAGCTAGTAGAGATATCACCTCAATTATTTTCTATTACAAAAGAGGCTTAAATAGTTTGTTTTGGACAAACTCGTACCTAATTCAAATAGTTAGTGTCATATTAACTCCTACGTAATTGAACCTAAAGTTAGTTGCATGCCAAAATCATTATCACATTCACATAGAAAATCATATTGTCAGAGCTCCCCATAAATAGGAGACACTAACTCCATTCGAAAACACCACCAAAATGGAGAGTCCATTGGTGTTCTAATGGTTTGTCCGCCCGTCTACCCCTACTTAATCGAAGAACACGAGAAGCGTTTCACCCTCTACAAATTTTAAAATTTCCCAAACAAGACCCAATTTCTCAATTCTCACAAGAATTCCATTCGAGCAGTCATTGGTAATGCCAGTTTCGTGGCTGACACTGAACTTATTGACCAATTGTCGATGTTGGAGATCGTGTCCTCTCACAGTGTAGGGATTGATAAGATTGGCTTGCCCAAATGTAAAGAGAAAGGGACAAGGGTAACAAACACACCTGATGTTCCAAGTGATAATGTTGCCGACTTGGCTATTGGGCTGATGCTGGCGGTGTTGAGAAGGTTGTGGTAGGGTGATCAATATGTCAGGAGTGGCAAATGGAGAAATGGTGATTTTAAATTGACTACTAAGGTTTATCGTTTGTATTTTTTGTGTGTTTGCTTTCTTTCTTTTTGATTCTGATGCTGCAGTTAGTTTTGCTGCCCGGTAGTTTAGTAAAAACTTATTTGTTTGGGTTTTCAATGATATTGGTTTATGTTTCCCAAATACATATAGATTGTGGAGCTTTGTGCGTCTGTTCACATTGATGTCACTATTAGAATTGTTGATCTAATGCATAATTACTTATAACACCTTAGTAGCACACCTTAGTAGCATATGAAGTCTTTTATCATATGCATAATGGTGGTAAGAGAGGAAGGAAGTTGATGTCATTAAAATTAGATATGGCTAACGCGTATGATAGAATATAATGAAATTTTATGAAGGCAATCATGTTGAAGATGGGATTCCCGTCAGAATGGGTGTTAAGGGTCATGAAACTGGTTACCTCAGTAACATATTCGATCCTAATTAATGGTATTCCAACTGGCCATATTGTTTCTAGCAGAGGTCTAAGGCAGGGTAATCCACTTTTAATGTACCTTTTCCTTTTATGCACTAAGGGCTTGATAGGATTGCTTAGAGATACAGTGGATAGAGAACTTCTCCATGGAATTAGCATATGTCCAAATGCTCCGGTAATTTCACATCTTATATTTGTAGACGATTATATTTTATTTATGAGGGCAAATCCATCTGAAGCAATTATATTATCAGACATATTGTACAAATATGAAGTTCTTTCAAAGCAAAAAGTCAATTTTCATAAATTTGAGATTTCCTTCAGTTCTTCGGTTGTAAGGGATGCAATGGATGATATTGCTAAATCTTTAGGAGTAAAGCAAGTTGAGCATCACTCTTTATATTTAGGCTTACCAATGGCAATAGGGAGACACAAAAAGCGTGTTTTTTGGGTGCTTGAGTATAGATTATGGTCTAGATTACAAGGCTGGAGGGAGAAATACTTATCTTGTGCTGGCAAGGAGCTGCTGATTAAAGCTGTGGCACAGGCTATTCCCTCTTATGCTATGCAATGTTTCTTATTGCCAACTTCATTGCGTGATGACCTTAAATCCATGATAAGTAATTTTTAGTGGGAACAAAGATCGGATGAGAGGAAATTGCACCTTTGTAGTTGGATCAAGCTATGCAAAGCCAATGAAGATGGCGGATTGGGATTTCGGGATTTTATATGCTTTAATAGAGCCTTGTTGGCTAAACAAGGGTGGCGCCTAGCCATTAATTCTGGCTCTTTGGTTGCTAGAATTCTTAAAGCGAGATACTATCCTCACTCTGATTTTCTTCATGCAGGTTTGGGCAGCAATCCTAGTTACACCTGGAGAAGCATTTTGGCAGGTAAAGAGCTACTGATTCATGGTCTTCGGTGGCAAATAGGAGATGGATCTAATGTGGAAATTTGAAACGATTGTTGGATTCCAGAACCTATTTCTTTCAAGCCTATCACTCTATGTCGATTACTTCCTACGGATGCTAAAGTTTCGATGTTGATTGATGCACAAAGTAAATCATAGAATTGGGAGCTTATACCATCTATCTTTTATCCGGTAGATGTTGATCGTACTGCAAAGATTCCTTTGAGTTTGAACAAAAATACAGATTCACTAGTTTGGCATTATAATAAAACAAGGGAATATGTGGTCAAAAGCGGTTACAGGTTGGCTCTCAATTTAATGAACAATTCCAGAAATTCGGTTTCAGCTTCCGGTGGATCTGATTCTTGTTTTTTGAAGAAGCTGTGGGGGATAGAAGCCCAACCGAAAGTTCTAAACCTATTATGGAGGGCAGCCCTTGATGTACTTCCTACCAAATTGGTGTTAGGTCGGAGATTTAAGGTTGATAATTAGACTTGTGCTTGGTATAATGAAACTGAATCAGCCCTACATATTTTTCGTGATTGTGTTATGGCTAAGGAAGTGTGGGGGTTGGAAAATCTTATTTTTGTGAAGGAAGACCATACCTTCAAACTCTTGATAATGAATCTGTTATTGTGATGTTCAAAAGAAAGTAACGGAAAAGTAAGTTATTTATGCTATTGCTTGTGGATGTGGTTTGCTCGAAATGTAAAACACCATGAAAATGTTAATAGTTCTGCAGCTTAAATTGTCTATAAAGTTGCATTTTTGTCTACCGAGATTGCGTTAGGCAATGAGAGAAATGAAGGGACGGGTGCTGTGAAAGGAGCAACAAAGGATATTGGTTTGTCTGCGCATAACTGTGCTACAGAGGCAACAGAACAGGCTGGTGACGATGATGTTCAGTTGATGGGTGGAAACCGCCGTCGAATGGATTCATTAAAACCAATTGTGATGCAGGCTTGCTAGGAAATAATATAGTGGGTGCGGGTTGTATTTTTAGAGATGTTTCAGGATCAATTCTGGCCTGTGCGAACAAGTTGATTGTGGGTAATGTGGAGCCCTTTGTAGCTGAAGCTTGGGCAATTGTTTTTTCCCTTCAACTGGCAAAAGATCTGTGTTTTTCCAGGCCGGAGGTTGAATTAGATTGCAAAGGCTTAATAGACAAGCTGGTGGAGGGAGTGATACCGAGGAATGAATTTGGGCTAGTAATCAGCGAGTGTCTCATCTCTAGTTATCAGTAGTTATCAGTTCCCTCAATGCAAATGGAGCTTCACTCCAAGAATCAATAATGTAGCAGCGCATATTCTCGCAAATTCCTCTATTTCTTGGGCTGGGAATGTTTGGGTAGAAGAGGTTCCATCCTTCTTGTCCAGCTTTATTTCCTAATATTGTATTGTCTACTTGTTCTTTAATGAAATTGTGTTTCTTTCTAAAAAAAAAGAATTGTTGATCTAATTAAAATAAAGTAAAAAAAACCATCAAAGAAAAAAAAAATTCTTTTAAAATATTTTGTTATAAAATGTATTATCATTAAAAAGGGTAAAACTTTTAACATTATAATTACAAAATAAAAAATATACTCCCTCCGTATTATTTATATAGAAAAAATTTTCTTTTTTTGTGTATTTTTTATATAGAAAATATGCCATTTTAGGTAAATTTTAGGGAGTGGAATGAGACAAAATACCATTTATACCCTTGTCTTAAAAGTAGGTTTTGAGAGATATTTTTTTTAGGGGTATTTAAGTAAATAGAGATGAAAAAAATAAAATTTCCTTAATTTTCGTGTCCATTTTACTTTTTCTATGTAAATGATACGGAGGGAGTATATATTTACAAATAAAAAGATAAAACAAGTTATGTACATTATAGACTATGAGAAAAGAGAAAAGATGAAACTATTTAAAAAAATTAATATTTTACATACTGAAATATAATCTAACAATAAATATTTTTTCTAAATAGATTAAGGTTCCATTTTTCATTTTTCTATATTATAATACTAAAAGAGATAAATATTTTAGGAAAAGGAAACACTTTTACTGTAAATTGAAAAATAAAATAAAAAATGTCTTAAATTTGAGGAGTGAAAGTAAAGAAAATGTTTATTGTGTAATTTCCTCAAATTTATGGAGATTTGTAAGAATTACTTTTTAAAAAAAATTTACATGACGGAAAACAAAATTAATTTCAAAAATAGTGTGCTTAATTTTTTTTTTTATGATTATTCAATTACAAAAATGCCCATTTTTTATCTGTAAAACATAGTAGAACAGAATTACTCTCCTTTATATTTTTTTTCATCATCTTCGTAACTGTTACTTTGGCTCATTTGATTGACCTTAAAAATGAAATGGAAAACCTGTTTGAATGTTTGATATTGTTGCCGCTGTTGATTTTTTCAATTTTCTTCTCTCGATTATGAAAAAAATATAAATTTATTATTATAATATATTTGTTTTTGCTATTTAATATTTGACAATATAAAAAAGTAAAATTTGCATCGGATATGTTAATAAATAAGAAAAAAGCAAAACTATTAATTATAGATTTTTTAACTATTATTTTTTAACATAATTAAATACATAAATTTATTTTGTTAGAAATATTTTTTTTAATTTTTCAATTTCAAATTTTCTAAATGCTAATAAAAATTATGAAACATAAAGAAATTTTTTTTTACTAAGTTAAAATTAAGATTTCATGAGTACATAGTATTATTTTTAAAAAATTAATTTAATTACTAACTCTTTATCTTTTGTAACAGTTTAAATTTTATTGGACAAAATTTTTCAAAATATATAAACAAGTAATATGAGAATTGAGTTCCTTTTTAGACAGTATACATTTAAATTAAAGAAAATTATAAAAGAAATGATAAATTCAAAGGAAATTAAAATAAAAATTTTATAAAAGAAGATAATACTATTATTTTAAAAAGATGAAATTTTAAAATTTGATAGGAACAATTTACCGCTCTTGTATCTTATCTCACTCGGCACCAAAAAATTATTTTATAATAAATTTTGTATTAAACAATGCAAGTTAAGATATAATTTAATAATAAGTACATGTCACCTAAATAGATTTAGATTTAATTATTCCTCCCTATATTATAATGCTAAAAGAAATTAATTGGCAAGTAATTTGCTTCTTTATTATATTGCAACAAATTAAATTTGACTGAAAATAATAAAGATTTATAAAGTATATATATATATATAAGCTAATAATTCAAAGTTTAATTACATTAATCATTTTGATCTTTTATCTTATTTTATTAAAAATTTTAAATTTTATTTTACAAAAATAAAATACTAAAATTTTTTATTTTATTTTAATAAAGTTTTTAAAATTATTTTTACATAATTAAAATATGATATGATAACCAGATATTATCATGTAATAAAAAAAAATAATTTCATCTCATTCTTTATTTATATATTTTTAATAGATCTAAAATTATTTTTTTAGTACATTTAAAATTATTTATTCTACTTTTAATTTTTCTATATATTTATATATAATAAAGGTAAAATTAAATTAAATTTTTTATTTTTTATTATGCGGCTATGTTTGACTATGCGTTATATTTTTTGATAGTTAAAAAATAATTTTATTGGGATAAAAATAAAATATCAATAATATCTATGTAATTAATTAACCCAGTAACTCACCATTTAAATTAATTTGAGAATATGGAGATTCCGTAGCCGAGCCTGTCCACAAATGAAAAACAAAAGGGGCAACGCACATCGCCACTGTAGAACACAAGCCAACCAACCACAACTGCTCTCAGTTGCGTACCGAAATCATTAACGCATAACATTCGCACAGAAAATCTGATTATCAGAACTCCTCACAAATTGGAGACAGGGACTCCATTGAAAAACGCCACCAAAATGGAGTCCATCGGTGTTCTTATGACCTGTCCCCCAGTCTTCCCCTACCTGATCGAAGAACTCGAGAAGCGTTTCACCCTCTACAAATTTCAAAATTTCCCAGACAAGACTCACTTTCTCAATTCTCACAAGAATTCGATTCGAGCAGTCGTTGGAAATGCCAGTTTCGGGGCCGACGCTGAACTCATCGACCAATTGCCGAAGCTGGAGATCGTGTCCTCTTACAGTGTGGGGCTTGATAAAATTGACTTGCCCAAATGTAAAGAGAAAGGGATAAGGGTAACAAACACACCTGATGTTTTGACTGATGATGTTGCCGACTTGGCTATTGGGTTGATGCTGGCGGTGTTGAGAAGGTTGTGTGAGAGTGATCGGTATGTCAGAAGTGGCAAATGGAGAAAGGGTGATTTTAAATTGACTACTAAGGTTTGTTGTTTATAATATTTTGTGTGTTTGCACTCGTTTTGCCTCTGGGTCGCTCTGATTTAGCGTTATCGAGATGTGTGTTTTATTGTTGGTCCCCTTTTTATGTAGCATATTTTAACAAAAGTATTGGTAATGATGATGATTGAAAATCCCTGCGCCTAATTCAGCAAGTAAATGAAAAAAGTAAGAGACTTTTTAAGTAGTGCGATTAGTTTTCGGGGCTAACGGTTTATGTTCAGCTAAGCTGATTCGAACTTTTAAAAACATGGTGATTAAATTGTATGATGTATTTGGATTTGCTTCCTAATTTTGAAAAGCGTTTCTGGCCTGATTAGCTGTTTGTTTCTGATTCCGATCTTGCAGTTAGTTTTCTGATCCTGCCTGGTAGTTGAGTAAAAATTATTTGTTTGGGTTTTAAATAACATGGGTTCATGTTTTCTAAACACTTCTTTATTGTGGTGCTTTATTTGGTGGACTTGTATGTCTGCTTACTGTGATGCGACTATTAGAATTATTGATGTCATTATAGTTTGCAAGTTGCAACTGCAATAAATGGAAAATTAGTTCAACAAAGCTCTTGTTTTCAGCACATCTAACATGTTATATAATTTACGAGAATTGCATCTTTTCTTCACCCTAAGCATTATTTTGCTTTATTTTAGTATTCTAATGGTTTAGTTTCTTCTACAATCAAATTTATTCTCAGAAACTTCCAGATTTTTATGTTTTTGTGCAGTAGGTGGTTTGTGGCAGTTCAAATTTAGTACTGGAATATTGATGCTGGGTGTTCTATTTGCATTGATCTTAATCAGACAAAAGATAAGCATGAAAGGATTTTAGAGGACCAACATAAATGATTAAACTGCTTAATCATGGGTTTTCAAAGTGAAAACTAAATTTTTTTTATCTTGATTACATTGTCATATTGCATGCGGGTATGGCATGATAATTGGGAATGCTACCTCAATTCAGCAGTTTAGTCATGTAATCTCTGAGTAGCTGAAGATTAAAAGGGCATAACAGAATAATGCCAGCTTCAGTTATGCCTTTAAATCATATGAAGTTGATGTGGAAATTAAATAACATGCTAGCAATGCAAATGAATAAGTAGCGAAGCAATTAGAAGCTAATTAACCTTATTCAGTGTAGGATTACAGCTTAACTTTGCACATGGAGTCACAAAACTTTTGTGCTTTACATGTATCTCCTTATATTTCTTTTTAGCCAATGTGCAGCATGCATTTAAAATAAAATGAAGTGTTATAATATATTATTTGTCCTCTTTGTTGTTCATGTCTTGTCTTTAAGACTTTAAGTTCAACTTACTGGAGATATAATGGGAATTTAAAATCTTCATAAGCTTTCTAGTTTCAACTTTCAAGCATTCTATATTTTTTCTTGCATCCTATGGCAGTACAAAGACCCAATGAGTCCGACCCTTCCCCGGACCCCGCTCATTGCGGGAGCATTCGTGCACCGGGCTGCCCCTTTATCCTATGGCAGTCTAAATGATAAGTTTGTTTCAACAGTTAATGTTTCTGCTGGATGTAAATTGGCTAGGCATAAATTTGATTAATTTAGGCTATAATTCATTCCTTTCATGCTCTTGTGATTCCTGAATCTTGACTTCTTTTTCAGTTCACTGGGAAGTCAGTTGGCATTATCGGGTTGGGCAGAATAGGAATGGCAATTGCCAAGAGAGCTGAAGCATTTAGCTGTCCAATTAGTTACTTCGCTAGATCAGAAAAACCAGATGTGAAGTACAAGTACTATCCAAGCGTCGTTGAGTTGGCTGCAAACTGCCAAATCCTTGTTGTTGCATGTGCACTAACAGAAGAAACTCGCCACATTGTCAGTCGTGAAGTCATCAATGCATTAGGTCAAAAGGGCATCCTCATAAACATTGGTAGAGGTCCTCATGTTGATGAACCTGAGTTAGTGTCTGCATTACTTGAAGGCAGGTTAGGTGGTGCCGGGCTTGATGTGTTTGAGGATGAGCCTAATGTACCTGAGCAGCTATTTGAGCTTGGAAATGTAGTCCTCTTGCCTCATGTAGGAAGTGGCACCATAGAAACCAGGAAAGAGATGGCTGACCTTGTTGTCTGCAACTTGGAAGCACATTTTTCTAACAAACCTTTGTTGACTCCAGTGGTTTGATTCTGACATAAAAGATTTATGAATACAAATTGATTGAAGGCTACATCATGCTTGTGTGATTTTCAATTTAATCTAAGGATCATTATTTCCTGGACTTGGCAATGGCTTGATGGAGGACTTTATTGTTCTTGACATGTCAAGTTGTACGTTTATTGCTTCTTGAATATATAACTGTTAGCATCTTATCTGCACTGCAATCTTCTTTTTCTTTCTTTCTTTTTTTTCCCCCTTTTCTTATGGCTTTAATTTGAATAATCCTCCTATTTGGGTGTTGACACTAATGATTTTTATTGCATGAATGAACCCAAATTAAGAAAGCACTCTGATAATTTCTTCTTTAAAATCCTTTGCATATTGTTACTTCGCACCATGTTTACAGACCTATTGTTTGCTTGAGATACAGGAACATATAAGATGAATCTTGAATTTCTGATATATATAATTATTTAGAATTCTATTTTAAAATTTTATAAATATAATATCATATTTATGTGAAATTCAATAAATAGATAAATTTTTTTACATGAATTCTTATTATTTAAGTTTTTTTTCTATAATTTTACAGTGAGATGTGTTTAATCACTATTCTTTATGTGCATATGTTCTTACGTGTTATTTCTTCAAAAAAAAAATATATATATATATATATATCTTAAATTTAAATTGAGAAGATTACAAGTTAATGAGGCTAGAATTTTTAAATAAATTAAATACTTAATAAATTTTTTAATAAATTAATTATTAGATAAATTAAATGTTGATTTAATCCAAAATGACAATCTGGAAACTTTTTTTTGTGGCTAAGAAAATCAGAGTTTATTTATTTTTTTGGACCAGAATATTTCTATTTTATTCGTTTTTCAATTATTATTTACCTATTTTTATTTTATTGGATATTTAATCTCTCCCTACTAAAATGAACATTCAATAGAACATGGAAAACGACAGGACGTAAAAAAATTCGGTCGTTCTCACACAAGACGGATGTCGTTTGATGTTAACTTCTCCGAACTTAATATCTGCGGTCGTTTTGCCAATCTCCAAAACTCTATCCCCATTTCAGAATCCTCTTGCGTAATCGTACACATTTCAATTTTAGCAGACGGACTCGAAATGGAGACTATTGGAGTCCTAATGACCTGCCCAATGTACGCATACCTCGAACAAGAACTAGAAACTCGCTTCAATCTCTACAAACTCTGGCAGTATACCTCACAAGCTGAGTTCTTGAGAACCAATTCACACAAAATCGAAGCAATAGTAGGCAACACTAAAATTGTCGCAGATGCTGAGTTGATTGATGCATTGCCGAATTTGGAGATTGTTGCTACCTACAATGTGGGACTAGACAAAATTGATTGGAGAAAGTGTAAAGAGAAAGGAATTAAGGTGACAAATACCCTTGATGTGTTGACTGATGATGTTACTGACCTCGCAATCGCTTTGATACTGGGAGTTCTAAGGAGATTTTGTGCTTGTGATGGATATGTGAGAAGTGGGAAGTGGAAAGATGGTGACTTTGAATTGGCAACAAAGGTTTGCATTCTGGGTTTTGTTTCCCCCTTTTCTAAAGGTATTTATTTAATTTAATTGTAGTCTTGATGTGAATTTATTGAGATGCTTGTGGTGTTGGATTTTTGCCTTTGCTTCACAATAATTGTCTTTGGATTTTTGTGATTCTTGATAAGTAGTGATGTTAGGTACTGACCTGCTATTACATGGATTTCAATATTGTATATTATCATCTTATGCAGGTTTTTAGGTCATAATTTACCCAAGGATATCTTTTTTTTTCCTTTAGTACTGTTTGCCTGCCCTGATTTTTGGTCATTGACTTATTGGCCATAATTTTAGTTTGGTTAACAGATTTCATCTTAGTCTCTCCTCAATGCTCATTTGTTGATATTAAGGTTAAGAAATCATAGTAGCCCTCCTGTTAGTGCGATTTAGGAACAGGCTTTGAAATTTTCTTTCTATCTATCCATAATTTTTATTTGGAGAATTCCAGGACTCGCAAAGTTTATGATTTATCACCATATCCGTGTCTGGAGCTATGGATTAAAATAAATTGTTTTATGTCCTCATAATTCAAGGCATAATAACCGGCAAATAATGGATTCTACGCAGAGAAGAGCAGTGGGAGAAGGGTATAAGAAACGTAGAATTTACGTTATGTGAGGAGCTAGATAAACCACATATGCTTTGAAAAATATAGAAATTTAAATGTTGAAAATAATGAATTTTCAATTTATGCTCCCAGTATATTTGGCCCTGAGTTGCGATATGCGTAACAGAAGTTGCCCATCTTGTTGCTTCTTAATGTTTTCCTGACGCTCACTGTTGATATTTATATCCATTCTTTTTGTATTTGTAATCATTGCTTATTCAATATGCATATGATGATAAACTGCAACCAGAATTTTTTCTGCAGTAGAAATTTTGCTGGAAAATGTAAAGAAAAAAATTGCATAATTTAATTGAATGTTTAAATGCATTTTTGACTCAGAACTGAAGTCGCTCTTCCTGTTTTTCTTAAATGTTCTTTAGTTTTAGTTAATATTGTTTAATCATATGTACCCATTTTCTTCTTCTGTTGTTCACTTCAGCGGTAAATCAGTTGGGATTGTTGGGTTGGGCAGGATTGGTTCAGCAATTGCAAAGAGAGCTAAAGCTTTTAGTTGCTCCATAAGTTACTGCTCCAGATCTCAAAAACCATATGAAGATTATAAATACTTCTAAAATATTGTGGATTTGGCAAAAAATTGCCAAATCCTTATTGTGGCATGTGAACTGACAGAGGAAACCCAACATATTATCAACCGTGTAGTCATTGATGCATTGGGTCCAAAAGGCATTCTTATCAACATTGGACGAGGTGCTCATGTTGATGAATCTGAGCTAGTATCTGCGCTGCTTGAAGGCAGGCTAGGTGGTGCAGGCCTCGATGTATATGAAAATGAGCCAAATGTGCCTGAACAATTGTTTGGCCTTGACAATGTTGTCCTTCAGCCTCATATGGGAAGTGATACTATAGAGACCAGCGATTCAATGACGGACCTTGTGATTGGAAACCTGGTGTCACACTTCAGCAACAAGCTCCTCTTGGCTCCAGTCAATATGATTGTGAGGTTTCATGAATGAGTTGGTTGATTTAAATCCTTGAGCTTGATGTGGAGCCAGTATCCTTGGGTTCTACCGGTAATTGTTCTATCAATATCATTGTGAGGCCTTCAAATATTTAGACGTTAGCCTGGCATTTCAGAAAGCATTTAGTCTTTATTTGGTGAGTGCCTTGCTCTGCTGTATACTGGTTGTGGCAGTTGCTTTGACAGAGGAAACCCAACATGATATCAATAGCGAAATGCATTGGCTTAGAGGGGCATTCTTATAAACTTTGGACGAGGTGCACATGTTGATGGACCTGAGCTTGTGTCTACACCATTTAAGGTTGGCTATGTGGCACAGGGCTTGATGTATATGAAAATAAGCCAAATATTCCTGAACAATAGTTCACCCGTGACAATGTCGTCCTTGAGCCTCATGTAGAGAGTAACGCTATAGAGACCAGGCGAAGCAATATCAGACCTTCTGAATTATGATTGGAAACATGGACTGGGTCAGTAACAAGCCACCTTTTGACGAGTTATTTGATATGTGTGTGTTATTTGGACTGTTGGAGGCTTGAGCTAGATGCTATTGTTTAGGTATTTTTAGGCTTTATTGGCAAGTGCCATTATCAAATAATTACGAGGCCTTTAATTATTCAGCTGTTAGCTTGGCTTTTCAGCGAGCCTTTAGCCTGATTTAGTAAGCTCCAATCTTCCAATTTTCTTGTGGTTGTATTACCGTCTTCAATAGAGATTAGGGGTCCCTGACTCGTCATGCAGCTTGTAGCCCATCGCCGAAAAATTCATTTCATGCAATTTCACTAAATTGTGTTGTATGGAACCCCGCTTTTTTTTTCTCTCTCTCTCTCTCCCAACAGCCATTATCATATGGTGCTCTAACAAGCTTTGGGCAGCAGTCATGCTTCTAATATCACGTATAATCCATGGATTAAAGGCGATAATGATTTGATTTGGGAAGTTTCCTTGGCAGCAGCCATGCTCTAAATATCATTCACATAATCCATGGATTATGCACATTGAAGGCGATAATGATTTGATTTGGGAAGTTTCTTAGGAAATTAGGTTGTTTAATGTTTTAATAAAAAAAAATAATAAACTTGGGAAGTTTGGCATCTCTTCATAACATTTAAATTGACTGAAAAGATCTTATCTTTATTCCTGGGTCCTGCCTTAAATATAAGATCAGAATTAATGAGAGGTATCCAAGAATTAAAAATAAAGCATAAAGGGAAAAGAGAAAACGAGAATGGAGACACGATTACAACTAAGCAGCAACTATATGTATATAATAGGGACAGTTTGCAAATGAAAGCCCCGTTTAAAGCACTATATTTACAAGGCTCATAATCACATAGGAAAATTCAAAAGACCCCTCCATGTGACCTTTTCATGTTCTTCTTCTGTTCTTTTCTGCTTCTCCTTCTCCTCTTCAAATCACTTTTTTTTTCTTTAAACTTTTTTGCAACCAAAGATGGCCACGATCTCTTAGGAATAAGAAATTATTAACTGGATAATTAGTAATTTCTCTTCAGGGAGCAGAAGGAGAAGAAGCCCCTTTGAAAATTAGGAAATTCAGAGTTTCCAGTGTAAAGTAGATGAACGTCCCTTTTGAATGAGTAAAGAAACACCCAAAATTGGAACCCACAACGCATTGCCATCCACCACCATATTTCACATCAAACTCCTGCCCACAATTGTAAAACAAAAATATCAACAAATAAATTGCAGAACACTCCATCTATATTCCTATTATTTTTTTATTTTAAGTTATAAATTTATTTAATATATTCCAGACACATGAGAAAATTAAATTAGTCTTGTATTAAAGCAAAAATCTTTCTTTTGTTATAAGGAAAATTTTTGATTTCTTATTTGTACATATAGATATATGGAAATGAATAAGCATCATCTAAAGTTCTTAACCATGGCTAATAAAGAGATCAACAAAATTTGAGGGTGTGGGAGAAAGATGGTACCTTTTTAATGTGGGCAGCAATGGATTTGCAGTCCAAGACATCATAGAGATCCAAGGCCTGAGAAGCAGAAGCCATGGCTTGGATTTGCATCTTCACAGGCATGTCTGTGTCCTCTATCAAAGCTTTTCCTTCCAACATCCTCACCTCTCAATGTCTCTCTCTCCTTCTATCTTTGTCTCTCAAAACTTAAAAAATAAAGAAAACCCAGTTGAGATATGTGAGTTACTTCTTATCCTGAAAATGAGAAAGAAAAATCCAGAAGAAATAAAGAATCTTTCAGAACATCTGTGTTTCCAACTTGTAAGAACCAATGTGAAGAAACACCAGGCCTTATAAGAAAGCCCAAGTCCTCTCTCTTCCAATTGTAAAGGAATCACTGGAATATACAAAATTGTCATTGGGGTTGGGCATAGAGTCCAACTTTTTTTTTTCTGTCGTTTTCTCTCCCCATTGTAAGCACACTTTTTTAATTTACCTTACCAAAAAAGTAACGGTCTTTTCTTCTCTTTCTTACTTGTGTCGCAGTCATTATAGGATAGGGATGGAGTAGATAAAGCTGGTAAGGCTCAAAATAAACTCAATTTATTATTAGTTGTCAAGATTGCTTTTGATTATTATGGGATACGATAATTTTCCATTTGCTTTTCTTTATCCATAACAGGGTTGGGATTTTACTGATTCCTATTAATAGTCAAGTGCCAAGACGATATTGATAAAATTTTCCTCCTAATTTGAGGCTCTATTACTAAATTTCCTCCAATATTAAGACGTAAGAAAGAAAATTCCATTACGAGAAGATCTTTGTTACGTAACTATTTGTTATTTGATATGAAAATTGTCTTGTTACAATTGTATTTCTTTTGACCAATAAATAAATTAAATACACAAAGCTGTATTTCAATTATAATGTATTTAGAATGAAATGGATTCCGCTGTTAACTACGATGGAGCAAATTTTTTTTATCAAACTGAACTGATTAAATATTAATCAAATTTAATTAGTTTATAGTATGTATAAAAGTAAAATTAAATTTATATTTTAAAAAAAATTTGAGTTATCCAATTAAAATTTATTTTTTATTTAAATCCAAATTTAATCTACAAATTATATAAATATATAATATTATATATATTTATTTATAATATATATTATATAATCTGACTGAATCCGATTTAATAAGTTTATGTATATAAAATTTATATATATATTATATAATGTGACCAAATTCACCGAATATAAATTTAACAAAATTAGTCATTTCGGTTAAAATATTTATTCTTTATAGTCCAAATCGATTAACGGGAAAAGTGTATTTCACAGGTTCAGTCGGTATAGAATTTCAATTCAATATGACCGAATATATGCCTCTACTGTTAACATTATTTAAGAAAATAAACATTGTTTAAAAAATTACTATTTTCTTTTTTATTAAGTAACGAATATTATTGCATTCCTTTCTTGTTATATGTCACTTTTTTAATTTTTCTAAACATTTTACTATTTTGTTATATTTTTAATATATTAAATATCTATGAAAATGAAATATATTTTAATATATTAAAAATATGAATATTGTTTATATTTTTAAAATTAAAAATTAAAAATTGAATTTTTTAAATAAAAAAATTTAAAAATAAATTTATTTTACATAAATATTTTTTTAAAAAAAATCCCTGTAAAACATAAACAAATTTAGATTGTCCACATCGGGTCCAACTTATTTGAAAAGAAAAGAAAGAGAGAAAGAACCTTGACTTGTGAGTGATTACAACTCTTATTATAGATAATGAGTTGCCAATGCCAAATTCATAAACTTTTTTTTTTTTTGAAAAGTAAATTCATAAACTTTGTTACTTATGATTAAAGATTCAAATGGATACACATGTCAACAACCCACTACCCCAGAACCAAATATTAATAATGTTTATTGAACCAATTTTTTTTTTAAATTTAAATAGTTATCTAAATTATAATTTAAATAATAATTAAATATTTAAATTTTTTAGATTATTTAATTATTTTTTGTGGTTAAAAATTTAAGTAGGTATTTAAATTATAATCTAAATAATAATTAAATATTTAAATTTTTTTAAATTATTTAAATACTTATTTTATTAAAATTAAACTAAATAAATATAAATTTAAAAGCAGATATAATATGTGATTCACTATTTTTAATTTTTATTAAATAAAAATTAATAAATTATTTTACTAATTTATATTTTATAAAATTATTTTTATTTTTTATTAATAAATTATTTTTATTTTTATTTTTTAATTAATAAATTAGTAATTTTTTTATTTTTTATTTTTTTATGGTGGTGCATAAATTAATTAATAATTATTATAATAATATTAAAATAATAACATAAATTTTATAATAACAGTATAAAATAATAATTATTATTATTATCATATTAACTTATAATATTAACTTCAATATATAATAAATATCATTCGGCTACAATAAAATATAATATTAAAATATTAATTTTTATTTAATAAAAATTAAAAAAAATTGAGTCTTATATTTATTAAAAATAATATTATTTGATGGATATTATAGTTTCTATTAAATTTATATTTATTTTGTACTATTTTAATACAAGAAGTATTTAAATAGTCCAATAAAAATATAAGTGCTTAATTATTATTTAAATTATAGCTTAGATATCTATTTAAATATTTGGCCATAAAAAAATATTTAAATAGTTAAAAAATTTAAATATTTAATTACTAAAATTATATTTTAGGTATCTATTTTAATATTTGACTTTTTTTTTTGGTAAGGTCATGCTGAATTATTAAAAGCAAATAGAACATTCATTTTCTTTTTAATACTATATTAAGACCTATCTTTATAAAAAAAAAAATAAATAAAATCTTTCAGTATGGTTAGATCATTAAAAAAAAAAGTTGAGGACTTCATTATTATTTTCCCCTTTACTATTGGTGAACTCAACATATCTGTTAAAAATACACAAGCGGGCGTCGGTTTAGCTAATAAAATTTAGCCTAAATAATTATAAATTTAATTTTATATAATATATTAGTTAATATTTATATTTTTAATATTTAATTTTTATATTTTATATTTTTAAAAATTAAATTATTTAATTTTTTTATTAATATTTTTATCATAAAATTATTAGTTAATAATTTTAATGTTATAAAAATAAATTTTTATATATATTTATCTTTATTATTTTTTTAATTTGAAAATATTAATGGTTGAAATATCTGAGATATTTTGTGTTGTGGCTAAAACATCAAATATAGATAACAAGACTATTCTATCATAACTTAACAGTCCATTCCAATTACTTGCAAAAAAAATTGTAATCCACATAAGAAATCACAACTGTTTCGCTGGCAAAATCATCCCATAAGAAAATTCAGTTTCCTTTGGAAGAAATTGTCAGACAACAATGGATGAACATATGCACAGTAGTCTTTGTTTGGCGCTTGAGTGCTTGCGGCGGCACTATCCAATGTGACGTCAAATCTGGCATCACAATAAAAGATTGCTGCAATGACCCGTTAAGTCTATCGCATCATCACTGTAGTAATGCCCTAAATATTTTTTTTTATTTTTTATGTTGTGTTTGTGTGGTACATGATGTGTTTGTTTTTAATTTTTTTTATTAAAAGTAAAAATTTATTTTTTTATTAAATTATTAGAAAAAATAAATTATTTTTTAGTTTAATTTTAATTATATTTCAAATTAAAAATATAATTATTTTAAAATAATTTTAGTATTATTAAATTAAAAGCTTATTAATAAAATAAAATAAAATGACATATAAAAATTAAATATACTTAAATCTTAATATATTGATACATATATATATGCATTATTAAGATCATAAAAAAAATTAAAACTACTGGGATCATTTAACTTTGCAAATTTGTATATTTAACTTATATTAAATTTGTAATGATTAAATATGTATTTTACATATATCAAATTTATAAATTTTATTTTATTAATTCTATTATACTAATTTAATTCATAATTATTAAATTTTTAATATTACGTAAAAATAAAATATATAATATTTAAAATAAAGATAATGACATAATCAATAATAAAATTTAAATATTACAAATTAAAAAATATAAAGACATTAAAAGTAAAAAATATAAATAAATACAACATAAATTTAATAAAATAAAATACAATAAGCATTACTTAATACTCTTGAAAATCATCTTGGAAGCTACTAAAAAAATTGAAATATGGATTAAATTTACTATTGGATGCTTCACCACGAGATACTTAATCACGACCTTCGGTTTGTAACTCAAGTTTCTGAGATCTTTTTTGTATTATTTTATTTTGTTCACTTCGAAAGAATTCACGTATATACGAATCAACTATAGTATTAAGATCTTTGAGTAAAATTTTATTCTTCTCTTTAAATTTTATCATAGTCAATTTTCGTTTTAGAATATTATAACCTCTTTTCCTTTCTAATATGTTATTTTTTTCAAAACTTCAACTAAGTTGTTGGTTTTCCTGTTTTATGATTTCAATGATTGCTGAAACTTATTTATCATTTTTTCTTTTCAGTTTTAATTTTTTGATGCCCTTAGAACATCTTGACTAACTATTATCACTATCAGTATCTTTTACATTAAGAGAAAATGAAGATAAACTAGGACTTCTTAGAGACTCATTATCATTATCTAATGAGGACGATGCAAAATTAGAATTAAGATTATATAGAATCTCGATGCAGCAATATCAACGCTTCAAAATTTCTCAATATCCTTTAAGATTGGTCATATGTGCTTAAATTTAAAATTTTTTTTTCATATCTTGTGTGAATAATTTTTCCGCAAAATTTAACTGCAAATAAATTGATATTAGTATCACAACATGAAAATTAAAGATGAATATGATGTTTATGCAAACATTGTTGATTAAATAGAAACACCAACTCCAAAAGATGAGATTACAAATGATGAAAATTGTCATTTCGAAAAATTTTCAGTGCGACATAGAAATTAAGGATAAAAAATCATTACGCACCTTGAAATGTACTAATTGATCATTTGTGAAAGGAATATGGTAATTTAGAAAATTAATCTAAATATATATACCTAATTCTACCTATATTTGAAATAAATTAAATATTTCGAATTTCTGAATATCATATTTTAATTAGATATTAAATAAAATTTATTAAGTAATTATTTTAAATTAATTTTCACAAATTAAAATATTTTAAATTATTCAGAATCTAATAATTAAAAAAAATGTGATAACCAATTAATAAAAGAAAGTAGAAAGAATATGTTATGTAATAAAAAAAATATACTTTATAGAGTTAGAAATAATGCAATCGGATTGGAGATGAAAATAGTAAAAAGCATACTACTTGTTTTATTTTAAGTGTTAAAGTTATTCTAAAATAGAATTTGGGTTGGAGATAGGCCTAAATAAAAAGAAATAAATACAGGTTTAACTGATTGTGCTTGATTGATTTCTAAACTAAATGAAACCGTATACAAATTCTTAAACTGTTGTGACCTTTTGAGCTTTTGTTGGTCGTTGGGTTGGAGAATCATTTTCTTTGGAGTGGGAGCTCCTGCGCTCAGACTGTCTGCCACCTTTATTGCGTTTGTGTTTCCTGCATGGCAAAAATAAAACACACGCAATTTTACGAGTTAATTATAGCTAGACCAAAAAATAAAGGCAAAGTTCCGGGAGCTGATAAATTGCAAATGATTCGTGGAAGGGATAAAAGGAGACCATTGTTTCTGCAGGTAGGAGGGCAAATTGCACATACGGTGCTCATATCCCCATTCATATTAATGCAAGTCCCATGCATCATGCATGGATTGAAGCAGTCCCTTCCATGCACGGAAATGCCCTGATGTAGAACACAATATACTGCACATGAGCACAGCAACTATTGTAGACACATACCGTTTCCCATCATCTCTACTTTGATGGCAGCCTTCCTGGTCATTGCAATACATATTAGAGTACGCCTCTTCAGTCTTGGCTGAAAGCAAAAAAATAAATAAATAAATGAAATAAGAACTTTCCATTTAGCAATCTCCAAGGGATACTTTAACTGAAGCTCCGACCTAAAGATTCCTAAAATGGGTGAACTGGGAGGATCAATAACACAAATTTAAGTTATGACTAGTTTATCACTCATTTATGATTACAGCTATTTCCTACCCCCAACTCAAAAGAAGAAGAAGAAAAATGTAAAAATTGAAATCATGCTAATTATATTTCATTTCTGGACAAAGATCTCCATGAGCTAAAGCACTTTGACAATCTTTGGATAGAGGGTTTATATCGAAGGACTTTTAAGTTCTTCAAACATGGGAAAATTTGCAGCCGAGTTTGTGTAACAACATTCTGAAGACACCAACCTCGTGCACAAAGCAACATATATTTAAATTCCCAGAGCCACATGGATACATGAATGCCTCTGCAGAAATTCTAAGGAAAAATCAACTCCAGCTGTAGCAAATAAAAAAGTCTGGAGTTGCTATATACCAGTAACTGCTTTGAATGAAACAATGAAATTCTTCACAGTGAGACCGCCATCAATAAACTCGGCAGCAGCACAGGCTCTTATAGCTCCATCAGGTTCTTCAAAACGAATATAACCTGAGACTGCTCCATTATGATAATCAACATGCTGCATAAGAGAAACACATGAATAAATAAGCATAAAGAATAGGTGCATTACCAGAATCCAAAAATTCTTCCACAGATTAATTTCTTAGCGACACTCTTAATGGAAAGAAATGATGACAATCAGCCAGTTCAACAGGTAATTTTGTCATTTTATGTTTCTCCTGTACCTCTTTATAAAGGAAAAGCCCTAGACTTTGTAATGGTTGTACCATGTTCATGGGACAAATTGCAGATTGCTCCGTCAAGTTGGCATATTGTTGAACCGAGTAAAAGATCGAATATTTAGTTTTTCTCTCTCTAAATTTTCACATTTCTGTTATCTATGTGCCTGCTGTGTGGGTTATATCTAAGAACCTAGATGAACAATGAGTTCCAAATTTTCCAGGTGATATCATTGCTGACTTGAACATCAACTGACTAAATGTTGCAAAACACTAACATCATGTGGAAGAGGATTTGCAGAAAGAACCATCAATGCAAACTTAGAATACAAGGACAGTTGGTAAAATTAAATGAGGAAAACCATATGATGAAAAAAATGCTCTGTGACACCTTAACAGCACCAAATCTTTGGAATACATCCTTTAGGTCCTCGCACAAGAGAACATCCTTTTCTTCATGGACCAAAGTAGTGCATCTTTTTTCCCCAGCTACTTTCTCTTTTTTCACCTGAACATTTTCAGGATATTGAGCTTTATTATGGCAAATGACATCTTGCAGATGCTTGCCTTGCTCTCTTTGGAAATTATCTCTTTGTTATTTTTTTCAGTACATTTCACAAGGACTTTTTCGCTATTTACAATCTCTCGCGAGACTATCTGCTCACACTCCTCAATTCTTTTCCTTCTCAGGATTCTTCACAGGTGCTTCTATATTAACTTCAGAGGCATTTTCAATCTCTTCAACAACAGGACCATTTGGATCCAAATTCTTCTCTTTTTTGCAAACACCTCCACTGTTAGTAATTAACTGAGCATTGCCTCCATTTTTTGCAGGTTTTCCAATTGATTTCCAATGAAAATGCAATTATTAACCCTTTGGGGAAGCTGTCACTGAGAAAAGAACTGCATCAGGTAAAGTGATTGACAAAACAGAAGGACATCAGCAAACCAAATAATGGAGCAACACCTGACTTCGATGTTGTGCTGGCTTTTGATCCCCAGATTTTCAGTGGCATTTTTGCTCTCTCATAATCAAACTCCTTTCTAAACCAAACAAAAGAAGACCAAAAAGATATGGAAGCATCTGTTATAACAAAAGTTGAAAAGATAAAGTTGACTGGAAAACATGGTTTCCTGGAGAATGCATTGTTGACAAGTTAGGACTTTTGACAGTGGCAAGATATTGCATATGAAGAACCCTGAGGTTATTTTTTACACATCCCAAAGAACAAAATATCAAATTCCTAGCCTGCAATTCAATACACTAATTTGTAAATGAACTAGCTAATGATAACCTCACTTTTATAAAGATTTCATAAGCAGGACCAGCCCAACAAACTTGGATCATGCACAAACATAGTGATTCAGGTTCTCCAACTAAAGTAATTTCTTCTAGTTAATAAATTATATAAGTGTCTAATCATTGTTATCAATTTACCTCTTTCTTGTCTCCAAGATTTTGCAGGAATGAAAAAAGATGTTTACTCCTCATCCTAGAAATTCAAAAAAGTTATGTCCTTTTGTTCTTTATTCAACAGACATGTATGACAGCATACAAGCAGCAGTGAAGACAAACATTGCTGTCAAACTGAAAACTATAGCATTCAGACCAATACTGTAATGCAAACCACAAGAATGCTCATACTGATTAAAATCAACAGTCATAACTCATTTTGGTTTCAACTCTAAACTGGCACCAGCATAAACTAAATTTTTCTTCAACATATCTGCAGCATCTCCTTCTGTAGAGAACTCAATCAAAGCAGTGCTGCAAAAATACCTTTTGTCTGCTGCATGACGAGGTAGCCTCACACTATTAACCTTCAATACCAACAAAAGAATCCAAAAAAGTAGAAAATGAATATGAATATGATTATTATACCAAGATAACCAAAAAAAAAGAAAGAAAACATAGGCTGACTTTTTCAATAAAATAACTCCTCCCCTTTCCCTTTTTCTTTAAAAAGAAAAGGTGTTGAAAACAGCTATTGATAATTACAACAAATAATCCAACAATAGAATAACTCCTCCCCTTCCCCTTTTTTTTGGATATTCTATTGATATTCAACTTAAATAATAATTATGACAACAAACCTATAATAATACAAATTATCAATAGATCAATTTGTCAGCAACTAAGAATCTTACATATCCAAACCGCATTCTATTTGCACTTATGAAATTCCCACAGCCACAAGAAAATATTTCAAATCTCAGAGAAAGAGTACATTTAAAAATCGACTGGTTTTTGGAACATGTGACTTACATGTAGTAGTTCTTTTTTTTTTATAGATATTTTAAATTATACTAAACTATAAGTATTATAACTAAGATATAGAGGAAAAAAATTAAATTCGCCACTATGTTTTTAAAGTGAGCCAAAACAAAAAAGGAAAATGTTAAATTTGAAAGATATATTTCATAATATATTCTATAACATTATAAATTATTAATTTATTGATAATGTAATTAATCTAAATTATGAAAAAAAAAATAGGTTTTCAATTTAAATGAAAAAAAGATAAATGAACAGTCCAAAAAATCTTAAATTTAGATAGATAATGTAAAAATTTGATGGAGAAGTTCTTTTCATGGGAAATTGTAGAAAAAGAACTAAATCCTAACTAATAATAACACCAACAATAATAATGAAAAATAAGTAAAAATATTTTCATCTATCAAGTATTCCTACAATTCCTATATTTAAAATATTTTTATCCATCAAGTATTCCCACACTTCCTATATTTATAATGCATAGATAGAGATATAGATAAATGACTGAAAAACTAACTAAAACGTAAGATAGCAAGCATATAATCTCAAAGATGATAAGCCAAAGAACAAGTTACTTTACACTTTAACCGTTCTATACCTTGCCAAATTTGGAAAAGAAAGACGCCACATTTTCCATGGTAATATCATACTGAAAAGGCGACGCTGCAATTGTTCTTACATCCACTTGCTTTATCACTTCTTCAACGTTCGAGAGCTTCTTAACCCTGCCCACCTTTTTCCCTTTGAGATAAGAAAAACCCCAAATTCACTTCAATAAAAGAACAAATAATTAAGTAAAAACAATGAGAAAGATGATTACTTGAATAATTAGATAACCTACCATCATCAGAGACTTTGAGAAAATCCGAATCCCGCAGAATTTCAGCAATTTATTCTAATACCACATAGGGAACATCATCTTGTTTTATTTTACCCAAACCCAGTAAAGATCTGATTCTGGAGAACGAGCATATTAGAGACAAGCTAACCACTAATGTTTTAAAATCAAGGTCAACAAACATAACTCCAATCCTCCAGAAAAATAAAATCGATAATGGACAAGTTGTAGCGATGAAAAAGAAGGATACTGCCATCTTTGCTTTGAGACATCTTTGCATAAGAAAATCATCTCTAGGTAAATTGCTATCGCTGAAGTAGAATTCCACCTGCAAAAAAAAAAAGAAGCGAAAATTAAATTACTTTTGATTGATTGATAAAGACTACGAACATATGTGTATTTGGTGTTGAAACCGCAAACCTGTTGCAGGATTTTTTTGGCGGCTTCTTCGTTCAAGGAGGCCATTGTTGTAGCTGAAGATTTTCTCCCGAGAGAGAGAATGAGATGAATGTGGATGCTGCTTTGGGGTTTTGGCTTGGGTTTTTCGAGAGGGAAACCTGGCTTGGGTTGCTACATTTGCTCCTTCTTTCTCTCTCTTTTTTTTTTTTTTTTTGCCTTGTTTTTTTTTTCAAACATTTATGCATGAATATACAAAAATAAAAGAAAATTTTTTACCATAATTATGTTGAACGTTTTAATATAACTTTTAGATGAATTTTTTATATAACTTTCTTCATTGATACAAATTTTAGTTCATTCTCCTACAGAAAAAAAATACCACAATTAGTTTATCATAAATAAAATTAAATTTTTCAATGAATATATTAAAAACATTTTTTTCTAAATGGCAGGAGGAGTTGCTTTCTAAAAATATAAATTAACTTTATAACATTGTTAAGAATGTTATAAAATATACATACAATTCATAGGTGTACAGAAAATAAAAGAAGAAATTTTGGAATATAAAATCCATTACTTTAAGGGATTTTTTAAAAATGTCTCAAAAAATAATAAATTTTCAAAATTATTTTTTGCAAAAATACATTTTAAAAATATCCCATCTTCAAAAGTATATATTTAACATATTAAAAATATACCTCATTTTCAGAAATTAGTATATTATTATATATCTAATATATCCAAATATAAATAAAAAAAACGTATTTTTTTAAAAAAAAATTTAAAAAAATGAGATTTAATGTAATTTTCTCCTATTTGAATGCTCTTTCAAGTACCCAAATGACCAAGAAAGCATGCAACAAACATCCCTAAGTTTTGGGCTTGGAATGGTCCACTCATGAAACAAAAATAAATAGAGAAATTTATACTGTATACCTCACCAAAAGCTTCAACTTTCAACAACAGGGGCATGAAATTTTTTTTAAAATTTCCTTTTAAATGTTGATTTTTTTTATTTTTATAATTTTTTTATTTTTTTGCCATTTTATTTTATTTATATTTTTTATTTAAAAAATTAATGTTATATTTTTAATATATATAAATAAAATTATATACATCATATATATAATATATATAAAATATACACTCAATAATATAAACTGCATCTGCAACATTTACAATATATTTACAACACATCAACAATATATCTATAATATATATACATAATATTTTTAATATTTATTTAATTTGTTTAATTTTTATCCACACAACATTCAATAATTTTTTATATAAAATACATACAACTTAAATAATAAAAATATAAACATACACACAATATATATAACACATTTACAAAATCTACAATATACTTATATAACATCTATATAATAAAATATTATGTTTTTTTATTTTTTTATATGTATAATATATAAAATTTATTTAAAAATAAATTTAATAATTTTTATTAATATATTTTTATATATTTTACTTTTTTTATATTTTGAGTATTATATATTTTTTATAATTAAAATTATTTTTTTAAAAAAATTATGATTTTTTTATAATAAAAATAATTTAAAATATTAATTTTTATTATTTTATTAGAATATTTTTATTTAATAGTGAACTTTAAAAAATAAAAATTTTAAGTAAAATATTAATTATAGCGAGAAAAAAATAATTTTAGTGAGAAATTAGATATTTTTTTAAATTTTATATTATTTTTTAAAAATTATAAATATTTTAATTAGTTTTAAAATAAAAATTATTTTTTATGATCTGCAAAATAAATATGTAAAAAATGTGCCAAAGAAGCCCAATTTAAGTAGTCTAGTAGGCCCACATATGGCCAATCCACTAATAGCTTCTAAATTAGTATATAATTCATTCTTTATGAACTTTTTTGCATATTTTTGTCTTTTTCCTTTTTTGGAGTGATAAGTCGCAAGTGTGTCACCACTCACCACTATAACTCAAATGGTCCACTATTAATGTTTTATTGTTGTTATGCATCATCATTGTTTTGAAAGTAGTTGTTTTATCTCCATACCCAGCCAATGCAAATTATGGTGAAATTAATACCACCATAATCAGATTTGAATCTAAAAAAATATTAATTTTTTTAAGAAAATTAATTAATAAATATGTAATTTAATTTATTAATCAAGATCACAATTCAATTCGAAATTAAATCTAATCATCACTATAAAAACTAAACTATAAAAAAATAATATAATGTAATGGTTATTTCAATCAAACTTTAAAACAATATTTACCTACATACTATTAAATCTTCCAAATGATTGTGTATGTTTAATATGAGTAAAAGTTTCGACATTGAATTTATATATCTATATAAATATATAATTATTATCATACCAAGTTGCTACCAAACCACATTTATAAAATAAGAAAAATGAAATTAATATATTCTTAGTCACACCCAACCAAAAATTAAAATGAATATATTCTTAAATTGTCCACTAAACGAGTATTAAAAAAATAAATAGATAAATAATTATTGCAAAACCCACCAAAAGTTCGAGTTTTTCACAAGAAACAGATCAAAACTGGGTAGCAATTATGTCAAGAAATTCATCAAAACAACATGGGAAAATTCAAAACCACCAAATATTTTTATAATAATCATAAATTGTAATTGTTGTAGTCTGCCGACAAATTCCCAAACCTGAGCTTTGGTGTTAGGCTCATTATCCGAGCCTAGTTAAGTATGTTAGTGACTAGTGTAGTCAGTGAGACCATTCTCTCTACAAAAATGTGACACGCATAGCTAAGCTCACTGGTTGTTGGCTGTTGATAAGGAAAAAAGTTTCAGTGAAACTCTCTTGGTGAACAAACAGAGAGAAGAAAACTGATTTTTGTGGCTTTGGGGCTGTCTTTTTGTTATTTGAGACAGTTCATGTGTTCTGTTTTCAAGAACTCTCTTTGGAGTTTCCGTTGATTTCAGAACTGAAATTATACCCATTATTCTTGGTCTTCGGTTTTGTGCTTAAATAACTTTTGCTTATACCCATTATTTTCTTGATACTTAATTATTTGTTTTCTTGTACTGTTTTTTTTTTTTTTCCTTTCCTTGGACCTTTCAGGTGAGAATTCTGTTTCTTCTTTCCTCAACAGACTAGTTTTGAAGCTTTATAGTTGAGGGCAAAAAAACTGAGAAAGAAACTTCAGGGGGCACTGTAAATCTTGTTTTGTTCTCTATCAGTTAAAGACAAATCTAGTTTTTCCAGAATTGAATTATATTGGTTGTTACCAAACACAGTCATCTCTCTCTGAAAAAATTTCAGGGTATCAATTATTTGTTTATTGTGATCCGTAGATGTTTGTGTTTTTGTTTTACTGAGTAGAAGCCTGAAGGGTTAAAGTTTATAGCTTTGTTTTGAGGCATTTTTGGTGATCCTTTAAAATGCTTTCCTCAAAATCTGAATCTGATATCACAAGTTTAGCTCCATCATCACCCTCAAGGTCTCCAAAACGCCCTGTATATTATGTACAGAGCCCTTCAAGGGACTCGCATGATGGGGATAAGTCATCCTCAATACAACCAAGTCCAATGGAGTCACCTTCACACCCTTCCTTTGGACGCCATTCAAGGAACTCGTCGGCTAGTAGGTTTTCAGGAATATTCAGGTCTTCTTCTGGGAGAAAAGGTAGCAGGAAAAGAAATGAGAAAGGGTGGCCTGAATGCAATGTGATTATGGAAGAAGGGGACTATGATGAGGATAAAGCATTTACTAGGCGGTTTCAGGCCTTGATTGCTCTTTGTAGTTTTATAATCTTGTTTACAGTGTTTTGCTTGATTATATGGGGAGCTAGCAGGCCTTACAAAGCACAGGTTACTGTTAAGGTATGGCTTTCCAATTATATTATTTATCTTTGTCTGATATTTATTCAATATGCCCATTAGATTGTTAATTATGTTGACGATGATTGAATAATGATATTGAATAAGAAGCTGAATTTGCAGCAATGATAAAATTTCTACTTTGTGACCAGGTCACATGTTTGAACCAGAAATAGGACTCTTTATAAAGGCAGGCTCTCTACAATATACACTGAGGACACCCTTTATTGTGATAAGATGGAAATAATGGCCAGCTAATACTGCTATTAATGCTGCTTTTGAACTGCTATGTAACCTTAGATTAATGATGTTGAAGCTGTATAATAATTGTTGAAGAAGGCTAACTTTGCGATAATTTTGCTTCTTTTAATGTGTTTTGTGGGTTTTGAGTCTTTTGACTGTCCAAGCTAGCTGGGACAAAAAGCTAAGGATAAGAAGTGGGAATATGGGTAGGTTTAAATTCTTTATAAAGTAAATTGGCCTTTAGTTTGATATGTTCAATTTCTTTGGGCTTTTGTAAGACATTCAAACCATTTATTGGTTATAAAATCCGACATTTGTATGGTTAACATTTATCCAATGAAAGGGAGTCATAGAGCATTTAGGCCTGGTAATGTTTTTGTCAACTTTGAATTGGCTCAAACAGCGATACAAGTTATATATCCTCCATTGAAATTCATTTTCTAATGGAAATGTGACAATTGCAGAACTTGTCAGTGAGTAATTTTTATGTTGGGGAAGGTTCAGACTTCTCTGGTGTTCCAACAAAGATGCTCACGGTGAATGGCTCACTGAGGATGAGCATATATAACCCTGCTACAATATTTGGCATCCATGTTAGCTCCACACCAATCAATCTCGTATACTCAGAAATCCCAGTTGCAACTGGGCAGGTAACAAATCTTTCCATAGCCACCATGTCTTCGTAATACAACCAATCCAATTTAGTATAGGATGATAGATTCTTAATTTATGGTCTGATTTCAAAGCAAAGAGGCAAATGACAAAATCTTATGTCAATTTGAGATATAATATTCTTGGCTAGTTTTTTTTAGTGAAAGGCAAACAGTACTAATTGTTTTCTAATGCTGCAGTTAAAGAAATACTATCAGCCGAGGAAGAGTCGACGAACTGTATCAGTGATTGTAGAAGGTGATAAGGTTCCTCTATATGGAGCAGGATCAAGTTTAACAGTTTCACAAACTGGTATAGTTGTTCCATTGACACTGAAATTTGAAATCCGGTCCAGAGGGAATGTAGTTGGCAAATTGGTAAGAACAAGGCATAAAAGGATAATCTCTTGCCCTCTGGTCATTGATTCCACTAGCTCCAAACCCATCAAGTTTAAGAAGGGTACATGCACATATGATTGAACTCCTTTTCAAGAGTGTTAAAACCTTATGATTTGTATAATGAATATAATGAATTTGACATAAATCATAAGGTTTGCTGAAAACCAAGTTTTCTGGAGCATTCGTATAATGAATTTGATTTTATTATTTTTTCTACAACCCAAATTAACCTGAAATTGAACTATAAAGTTCTTCTATGATAATTATATTTCTTTTATTAAAACAAGAAGAATGAGAAAATCAAAATGACATTATTTTTAATAAAAAAAATGACATTATTTTTAATAAAAAAAATGACATTATTTTATTCCTATCACATGCTTTCTTATATTCAGCAGGACCTTATTGCATAAAATTTTATACTTCAATGTAAGGTTTGTTTATTTATTTATTTACTTTTTTTATATGAATATAATTTATCTTGGATTAACCAGTCAATTCAAATCTACAAATATAAATATTTCATTTAATTCAAATTTCGATTCGTTGTGAAAAAAATTCAACCAATATACAATTGCAATTGGGATTCATGCATGCTTTTCTACTTATCAGTAAAACATTGGAATTTTTATTGCAATATAATTAAAAAGAAAAAAAAAGTTTTAAATTATTGTAAATTTTTTGAGCTTGATTTGTTTTCTTTTTAGATTAGCTTGATAAATTAACAAGAAAATCAACGTATAATTTTGTTGTTAAAACAATCTATTTTTTTTTTTTTTACGTAAAAGGATGTTTATGCATTGTAATTTCATGCATATAGTAATAACAATTCATAAAATATGTTTTTACATTGACATTTCAACATTTATCAATTTTTTTTTAATAACAAACAAAAAAATCTAGGATTTTATCCTATGGGTGGGCCCATGAAGATTGAAGGCCTGTCCTAACTCCTAAATTCCCAATTAATTTCTGACTTTCTGTCATTTTTTACTGTGAAACTGCCTGCTTTCTGCACATTAATTTTCAACGCTTACTGCAGTGAAGCTCATATCTTATTTTAATTTCTTTAAATATATTATAATGATTAAGAATAAAATTAAAATAAAATTAAAATATAAAAATAATAAAAATAATATTTAAAAAATTATAAAATAATTATACCATTTATTTACTTACATTCATTTAATAATATTTTATAATAATTATATTAATATTTTATTTATTTATATTTAATTAATAATATATTTAATTAATTAAAATACCATTTTAAATATTATGATATAATTAAAATTAGCAATATCATTAATATTTTATATTAATTATAAAGAGGTTTTATTTTTTTTAATATATATAAATATAAAGATAAAATAAAATAAAATTTCGTTTAAATATTAGAAAATAAAAATTAGAATAGGTTTCACTCTTAGTTCGCCACTAATTAGGGAAGATCTATGGATTTTAATTCCATTAAAGAAAACCCTTAAACCTCATTTGTCTTGTTAGCACATCTTGCTCGATCTCAAACATTTTCTTGAAAATCCTGAAAGAAAATCAATCAAAATCACTATGTTTACCAGAAACCCATCTTCAAAATTCAGTCTTCTGGCTCTCATTCTCCTTCTATCATTCACTTCCAAAATCTCTGTCTATGCCTTTGAAGAATCACAAATTGAGACTGAAAATGATGATGAATTGCAAGAATTAATAGCAATAGATGAGAAAGGAGTAGAAGAAGATCAGCAACAACAGCAAGAAGACCAGCAAAAGGAGGCTGAGGTATTATCAAAGGCACAGAGGATAGTTCTTGAATTAAATACTGACAGCGCCAAGAGGGTTGTGGATGATAATGAGTTTGTGATGATTCTTGGATATGCACCTTGGTGTCCAAGAAGTGCTGAGCTTATGCCTCAATTTGCCGAGGCTGCTAACAGGCTTAAGGAGTTGGGGAGTCCCCTTTTGATGGCTAAACTTGATGCGGAAAGGTATCCTAAAGCTGCTTCAATGCTTGACATCAAAGGGTTCCCTACTTTGCTTCTTTTTGTCAATGGAAGCTCTCAGGTTTACACTGGTGGATTTTCTGCGTGAGTCTTCTCCTTTTTATTTATTTTTTATATAATGTTGAATCTCAGTTGATTAGCTTACTGCTTTATATTTCATAACTATAATTAGCGAGAGTTTTATTTTTAATCAGTATGAAGAATTGAGGATCACACGTTCCAATTAGCTGGAATTGGTTTCATGGACACTCTTGTACCATCATTTTGTTATCTACGGTTGTAATTAATGTAGTGATATCCTAATAGCTACCTTTCCTGGCTCTGCAAAATGGTTCTTTTCATTTGAGTTTTTCAATATCTGAGGTTAATGTTGCTTGGATCTTTGTTGATTGTTTCAATGGGGCTTGACTTCAGGGAGGATTTAGTGATTTGGACTAGGAAAAAGACTGGCGTTCCTGTTATGAGAATAAGCTCGGTTACGGAGGCAGAAGAGTTTCTTAAGAAATATCATATATTTGTTCTTGGTTTCTTTGAGAAATTTGAGGTATGTATATTTTGAGCTATCTTATAATTAGTAATTGAAGATTTCCTACAAATAGTAGATGTCTTAAAAATACCAAGGATTTATTTCCATAAATATGAGATTTTTCTCAGGGACATGATTATGAAGAATTTGTGAAAGCAGCAACATCTGACAATGAGATCCAGTTTGTTGAAGTCAGTGACCCTGTGGTTGCAAAAGTTTTTTTTCCAGATATCAAATCTGTTAATTTCATTGGAATTGTTAAAAGTGAGCCTGAGAGATACACATCATATGGTGAGTGGCAATTTAATACAAATATAGATGCACATGTAATGCTATAGGATATGTCAATGACTATATTTTTATCTTCTCAGAAATTTTTGTCTTGGTTTGGTAATTAAGAGTATATATATGATGCTATAGGATTTTTAACGAAATAATTAGGCATACTAGTCATTCTATTCTGGGATTTTTCGAATAATTTCTGAAACTGGAGTTGATCAGCCTGAATTTACTGACATTATGACTGTTTAATTTGTTTGCTTTGCAGAAGAGACCTTTGAGCTGGAAAAGATATTGCAATTTTTGGACTATAACAAGTTTCTATTGGTTACTAGGTTAACTGAACGAAATTCAGTCAGAGTTTATTCTAGCCCTATCAAACTTCAGGTTGCTGTACTTTCAACTCACCTTGTCTATTTTTTGGTTTATAGCTCAATAATGGAACATTAAGGATATCCAACTTAGAAAATTTCCCGATTCCATGCATAATGGTTGCAAGCATCTTTAGTATTGGTATTGTATGTCAAATTATATTGCTTTTTAATATAACAAAGTTGTAATGAATATTGAGGCTTATGAGATGATTGCTTATGAAATATCTTATTTGCACTAAATTGCTATCAGAACAAGGCTTGATGAGCTATGGAGGATAAAATTTACCTAAATATGAGGATAAAGAGTTCTATAAAAAAGAGGACTTAATTTCATTACAAATGATACTGCCAGTTCAATTCTTGTTTATACTGGATGCTTACAAATTCAAATAAATTCTTGAAACTAATGCACAACAAGTTTTTAATTTTGCTCAATTCAGCTAATATTCTGTGAATCAAGTACAAGAAACTTATCATGTTTAAACCTAGTGTACAGAAAAGCTGAAGGCTCTAAAGGATTAAAAGCTCCCCTTTCTTTGTTCCCACTTGGTAGGCCTTGACTAGGTTAAGTTTCTAATTCATTTACAAAGTACAATATAATGTAGTTGTGGCCCACTTGTTGTGAAGAGCTATTCAAAGTTATGCCTTCTCAGTTAGCACTGATGTGACATGCAAATTTCATTCTTAGGTGCTTTGGGACCTCATATTTGACATTCTCAGGGCAGTTTGGATACATAGTCACATATCATTTATTCATAGAGGCAAATATTATACTCTTTGTCCTAACTTTGTTTTGCTTTCACTGATTCTAATGTTATGGAAAAAGCAAATACTTGTGTTCAGAGTTCTGTATAGACTGCAGTAATGTAGCAACACAATCACAAAATCTCACACACAGTAGATTAGACAGAAGAGGTTAGAGTAAATCAGGAAATAGGGAGAATTAGAGAAGAAATAGAATAAGGAGGAAGGAAATAGATTGAGAGGAGAATAGAAGAATAATTCAGATAATTCATTCATAATGCCTATAGGCTCACAGTACAATCCTAAATAACAACAATATTAGCTAAAAGACAAAGGTACAGCAGAGGAAATATTCCCTTGCCACTGATACGTGTAATCTGTTATTCCAATTGCCCTATTGGTGACCTCACAACCAATCACTACCTACACAACGACTTTTACTCTTTCACTCTAATTCCCTTCTTATCCTTCTTCCTTCTATTGTATGTAGCACAGTAATGTTGCATTACTTCGCCGTATCAAAGCTGAATTGGACTGTTGTATCTGGGTTATGAACTAAGAGAGCTAAAACCCGAAATTAAGCTTGTGTAATGAATACAAGGCCTCCTAATCATTCTTCTGGAACCTTAAAGTGGAATTTTGTGTCTTCCTCATAGTAGTAGCATTTAAAAATAATCACTGTGTAGTAATTACTATTCTTATTGTATATCCGCAGTCATATATTATTCTGAGAAAGAATCATATGAGGTAAATCTTGTAATGACTTGCTCTCCATTTTTCCAGGTTATGATCTTTGCAGATGCTGATGATTTCAAAAATTTCAGTGGGCTTCTTCAGGAGATTGCTCGGAAGTTCAAATCGAAGGTACTTGTTTGACTAATTAGTTGGAGCAGTCAATTGCCTTATAATAATCTAATTTCTTAATGATGTCCCTCCTTTGTAGATTATGTTCATATACATAGACATAGCAGATGAAAACCAAGCAAAGCCCTTCTTAACTTTATTCGGGCTCGAAGATTCAAATAACACTGTGGTTAGTTCCCAGTTAGCATCTATTTGTTTTTTTCGCATTTCAGCTGTCACTTAGTTTTTGCGCTGACGGCTGCTTTTTTTCCTTGTAAAGCTATAAATTGATGAGATTTACTTCTGCTTGTCATATAGGTTACTGCTTTTGATAACAGAATCAACTTAAAATACTTGTTAGAGTCGGATCCAACACCAAGCAATATAGAAGTAATTTTGGCTTCAATTTTTTTCCCATTTTGAGGATATCCAACTTGATTAAATATGATCTGAACTGGGTTTGTAGGATTTCTGTTCAAGGCTTCTTCATGGAAGTCAGTCACCTTACTTCAAATCACAACCAATACCCGATAACGTGAGTCTCTTTTCTTTCTTTTGGTCTTTATTCCCCTTTCTTTTTTGGGTGTTAAAGCAAATGCAATGATACTTTTATAGTACTCACTTTTCTCTTTGTTTAAGAAGACTTGTGATTAAAATTTGCATGTTTGATAGGTGGATTGGACTTAATGTTTTGTATGAGTTGCTGAGATTATGGAGTCCTCACTTTTTGGAGGAAAATGAGCTTACCTGTTAGATTTACTTTATATATGAACTAGTTTAAACTTACTGGAGAAGATACATTCTTAGTTTTTATTTTCTTTTGATGAAATTTTCTTGGTTCTGCATTTATTTCCATAGATTGCTTATTCGGTTACTGTATTGATGTTTGGTAGCTGCTTTAGTAATTTAGTAGAACCTGGTATTTGACATAGCAAAAGGCTTCCCTATGGGTTGTGCAATGTTGTAATCGCTGCAAATAATTGAGTTCATCATTTTATTTCAGCAATACCATTATCTTAACAAGTATTGGAACAAAAGTATATCATCATGCAAACTCATCTAAATTCTGTTAATTGCAAATTCATTTTAATTAGTATAAATTTTGGCGTGTGTCCTGGCTTCTGAAATCCACTGATTCAAATTATTTTAGTTCTCAAACATCTTGGGATTTTGGAAATTGCAGAAAGAGACTGGTGTCCAGATCATTGTTGGTAAGACTTTTGATGACTTGGTATTGAAAAGTCCCGAAAATGTTCTTCTGGAGGTAGGCATGATGCTATTCTTGCACTGAAGGTTTAAGCTTTATTACTGGTTTGGATGAAAATGAAATCCTATTCCTATCTTCACTTTTTTATCCACCAGCATGCATATGTTGGAATAAGCTTCACTGTATACCCCAAAATGAAATTCTGAAAGTGTAGGAGGTGTATCACTTAATAATCTTATGCCTGCTGCTTTTCCAAATACATTAGCCTGAATGTTAAAATGCTTGCTTCAAATGGAATTTATTTCAACCTTTCTGAGAAACCTGTGGTGAAAAATAGGTATACACGCCATGGTGCATCAATTGTGAGACTACAAGAAAGCAGGTTGAGAAGTTGGCGAAGCATTTCAAAGGTTTGGAAAATTTAGTATTTGGAAAAATAGATGCTTCTGCAAATGAGCATCCAAAACTGCAGGTACACTGGCCTTCTAAATCATTCATCGCATGTGATAACAGTATAAAATATGAACATTTTGTTCTGCATGATGTTATGTCCAGATGCACCTCATTGATTTATTGTGTTTAACAATATAAACAATCAATTTAACAATATAAACAATCAATCTCTGTTCATGATTCTACTTCAGTGGAATTCAGGCCCAGAAGTTGAAAACACACTTGTTCTGTTAATTTGTTACTGTGATGTCCTTCTGCAGTCTGGTTGCAATGGCGAAGCTACGTGGATGGGAAGGGGGCAATTGCCCCCCTTAATTTTTTTTTAAAAAATATCCACATCTATATATTTTTTAAATTTTTTAAATTTTCTATTTGTCCCCCTTAAAATTTTAAATTATCTCTAAGTTCAAGAGAATAAAAAAAAATTCTAAAATCTTCAATAAATTAATTTTAAATTCATTCAATCAATTAAGAGGTTAAAAATAAATTAAAAAAATTAAGAAAGATTATAAAATTAAGATCTAAGATTATACAATTAAGATTTTTATTTATTTTATTTTTTAATTTCTTCTCTTTACTTCAAATTTACATTTTATTATTTATAATTCTAATATACTTTAATATTTTTGAATCAACATTATATGTTAAAATTTATTTTTTATATTTTCTTTGATTAATTTTTTTTACAAATAAAAATGGCTTACTAATAGGTTAATAAATTTATAAAATAATTATTGTATATGAAAGACCAAACATCAAGACAAAAAGAAATTTAAAAAAAAAATTGCCCCCCTTATAATTAACTCCTAGCTTCGCCCCTATCTGGTTGGATGAGTCAAAATGGCCTAGGAAAATCAGGTGTAGATTTGATTAAAGATTTACGCGCACCACATTCTTTAAACTCAAATCTTTGTCAAAGAGGATGATGAACTGGTTCGGTCTTCGACTTCCTGGAAGTTTCTTGCCTGACTATGTCAAGAAATTTCTTGAATCAACCATTTCCTTGAGCTTCATTTGATCACAGAATTTTATCATTATGCATTCGTTAGCTTTCTAGCTTGAGATAAGTCTTAAAACCTGATTAGCTTTCTAGGTTGAGATAAGTCTTAAAACCTGATGAATATTGTAAATCGATGATTTATGGTTATATGATTTTCCACATTCAGGAAGGTTGCTTTTTCTTCAGCAACTAGGAGTTGCTAGAATTTCGCTAATGAGACAAAATTGAGTCCTTGTGTCGAAATTATGTGAACACTGCTTTTGCAAATTGATGATGCTGAGAAGTTAACCCTTGTATTTGTTAATTCTTGCAGGTAGATGACTACCCAACACTTCTATTTTACCCAGTGGATGATAAAGAAAATCCGGTAATCAAATCAGGATATGTTCATTTCAATTAACTTTTCTTTTTCTCCTTCGATTTTGTGTAGTTTTTACTAACCTGATGCATGAAATCAATTTCTGGGCAGGTTAAGCTTTCAACAAAATCAAGTGCAAAGGACTTGGCAGTAGTCATCAACAAACATTTAAGGGCAAAAGAGCAAGCCACCAAAGATGAATTATGAAATACAGTGACTAATGATAAAAAACAATTTAGCTACAAAGAGAATAGATAGAAGCTGGAAAAATTTCTCCATGGAATCCTGGAAGAAATGTTACAGTGGATCAAGTAGTCAGATTTGCTTGCATTTTGTTCGGTCATTTTTCAAAGTAACATCATCGTCAAGCAGCTGAGCATAATAAAAGCAAAACCAGAAGTTCTGTAGTGTTAAAAGATTTTTTTTTCAGGTCCCTATATTTTTCTTACTATATTAAATAAATATTGAATATAATCCAGCCTTAATCTCAAAATGATTTGGGATTTGGCTTTCTGAAATCTTTATTTCCACTCTAAGCAATATAGTCAATACAGAACTGTAACAAGAAAAACATGTCTTGCCTTGGAAGATTTTATCATTGATTAATTCAACTGAGTTATTTATCTCTTGTTTGGCTTTCATTGGTAGCTCAGAAGAGGATGGTCTGGCTGGACTTAAAAATTATTATGGGACCCATGTTGGCTTGCTTGCAACACCTCTGGTATAGTTCTTTATATTCTTATTTTTGTTCATCTTTCCGCTGATATGGACACTGAAACGAGAATTCGTTCATTCTGTTTTATTTCTTTATGTATCAAGAATATCATTACATCATATCAAACCTTTAAAATGTTAAATGCCAAGAGTCTTAATCTAATGGTGTAAAAGACTCAAAAGTCCCAAGTAAGAATCAAGAAAGTTAAATAATTGTTTTAGCTTATCCTGTTATTTGGGTGTAAAATTAGTGATTTACTGCAGCTGCCTCTAAGATAATGTTTAGCTTGTCAAAGGCGCTAAATCAACTGCTTTACTAAAATTGCTAGACTGCTCAATCCTCAAGGAAGCATTTTTTCCAACAGCATTTTTGCATACCACAGGATTAGTTTCCCAAATCTTTGGAGCTTAAAAATTGATTAGGTGTATCAAAATAACTTCACCAGTATGTGAATGTTAGAGAGTAAAATTATATCTGATAATGGTGAAAAGTTGTACTTAGGAAACATAAGCAGGCATTTATTCGTCCTAGGAAATTTTGTATTGATAGGCCAAAATCCTAGGACTCACAAATTGCCACATTTGAAATTTGAATCTAAAGAAGATAAAAGCCAACAGTAAAAATGCAATCCCAGTTAGGCTTCATAGGTGCAAAGGTTCTCAAATCCCATGTACTCGTGCTTCTCAATCTTCTCTATCATGTTTGCTATACCAACTCCACCTGTTTGTATAAGGAAAAGATAATGTTAAGAAAGAACATAAAATCAAAGAGTTCCCTTTTGTAAGGAGCAATACAAATTCTAATCTCATATCGAGAGTTTCAGTGTATGGTGAAAAGGAGTACTGTTTATAATACATACCTAGTGATATAGCACTCACAAATATTGTGAACGCCAGAATGAAGATGATTATAGATGCTCTCCCTAATATAGCAATAAGCTTTCTTACCACATGCTGCCCTGTAAAGGCCGCAACAGTCGACACAGCAACAAAGTATAAAGCTGCGAAAAGAAAGGTAAAAACAATAATTATACAGACATGAATTCTGAAAGCGCAGCAAATGTTTATGTATGCTAATAAAAGTCATAGTTCTTGTTCTTAGAATAAGCTTTGTGGAGAAGAATTGTTGATTGGCTAAATAACTCACCGTAAGGAACTGGAAAACGTTTTAAGAGATAATACTCGATGACAGACATGGATGCAGAAAATGTCATGGCAAATGTAGCTGTGGCGCTTGACACCTACACAAGTGCTTTCAAGAAATGAGATCACCCATAAACTTGAGTATTTATTGTAACCTAACCTAACAGATTCAAGTTCTCTCTTGGAATTGTCCATCATTAAACTTTGCGAGTAACGTGAATGTTTAGTTTTTGCTAAATATTCATCTTTCAACCCTCAAATGAGCTCTATTTCTTCAAAATGAAGGCAAACGTGTTTCCTTTAATCCAAATGGACTTTTAACAAGGGCTTTCAACGGAAGAAGACCATCAAACACCAAATTAATAACACTTAAATAGTAAAAGCTTCAAGACAAGTATGTAATGCACCTGTGGAGGGACTCCCAGCTCCAGAAAAAGTGGTCCCAAAATGAATCCACCACCAAGACCAAGCAAGCCACCAACTACACCAGCCAGTACTCCGCAGCAACAATATAGAACCAGCTGGTGTACTTTAAAATGTGTACCCATCTCTCCCTTGGAACTAATCCTCCTCCGTCCTTTGTACAAGTTAACTGCTTCATATGCAGAGACTCCAATAGCAACTGGAAACTAAAAAGCAAGAAAACAAGGAACCAATTTGAAACACCAAAACTTATCAAGCAAATAGCTCCTAATGACAGTGCCACCTCCCAAACTCTCAATAATTCTGAATCTACTGATTTAACGTTCAAATTGTTACCAATGAGAGAAAGGGAGATTAACTTGAAAATATTTCATAGTCAAGGTACCTGCGCTAGATTTAGAACCCAATATGCCACTGAACAAGTTGTCACATAATTCTGCAGTCAACAAGAAAATAGTTAATGATTAGTCTAGTCATGAACTGAGGCTAAAGACAAATGGTTGCTTATAAAACATTCAGGGACAATAAACCAAGACCTTAGAAATCTCCAACGCAAGGATAATAAACCAGACAGAAAAGAGAAGTCCAAGTTCCTTCCATCGAACATTCTCAAGAATAGAAACCTGAAATGGTTACAAAGTTCAGTTGTCAAAACTACAATTCACTGTAAAGCAGGTAAGTCACAGGACATATTGAAATACTCACCTGTTCTTTTTTCTCCTTGGATTCTGGTCCAGGATCATTACTTGGGCCTCCAGGAAGAAGTTTGTATTCCACTTCTTCACTACCATCAACTGATCAAAGAGAAAATTAATCTGAAAGAAAGACATCTAATATCCTAAAAGCATAAACAAAAAGAAAATAAATGTATCATTTACCAACTTACCATTTGATGCCAAATGTCTAGCAGCCTCCTGAAAAATAAGAAAAATGTCAGACAAGGTTTTTGAGAAATTAACATGAACCAAAATGTAATTATTCATTCTAAAAAAAAGATACTATTTAACAACCTTTTTAATTATGGTTTCCCTTTTCCATGTTTCAACACCTTTCAAGAAAGCCTTAGTTGATGTGCCTATGAACAACCACAGCCCATCAAGAAGGATATAAAAGTAGCCACAAAACAAATTTGTGAATTCAAAGAATTGTTACCTAAGAAGAGAATAATTAGCAGAACTGTGATCATCCAGTCAGCAAAAATTACATTGAACACAACGCCAATGCTGATACCCAGAACCAATACCGGTTGAAACAAGAGTGCCAAGTCATAGTCAATGATGGGCAAATCAAGTGTAGGATGTCTAAGCTTTAAATTGTAGTAAACTGATGAAGCTGCTGCCCCAGTAATCATACCTGGCCAAAGGAAACAGAAGCTCAGGCAATTATCTTGGGATGTTTTAATGTAACAGTAAAAGGTCAACTAGCAGAATGGTCCTTGGCAGTACTGGTTGTTTGTTTGATGCAGTACATATGCTAAAAAGCTTGACAAAAAATGAATTTGCCCAAAGGCAGAAATTTAAACTTAACAAGCTTCAAAAAATATATATACAATTGCAAAAACAAACTAAGAGGAATGAAAATGGTAAAAGAGTCCAACAAAACAAATAGATGGACCACATCATACTGTCTATTTAACTAAGGATTTACGAGCCCTTGCTTTTTAAAATAGGATACATAAACATCAGCAATGACTTCCAAACTCTAAAATCACATTTTTGAATCTAGTTGGAGACTGCTGGCATATTGAGTGTTTATTTGAACTCATGCGCGTCTTGCATCAGGAAAAAACTAATATAAATAGAAATCAGTAATAGACAGGAAGAATTCGCTCACATTTTGATATTGCAGTTGATGATTTTGCATCAAATCCAATAATCAAGGTAAGCATGGGAACAAAAATACCGCCTCCACCAACACCTCCTACGCTGCCAAATGCTGCTCCAAAGAATCCAATTATGCTACCAACCACAATTTTCCAGCCAAATTTTAAATCCTGTGAATCAGCTTCTGAAATATTACTAATATTAAACACCAATTATTTCTTTTTTACCATAAACATAAACGTGGGAAGAAACAAGTGGACCTCCGCAAGTGTAGTAACATTGTCAATTGTCAGCTTATAATATTACTTTACCTGGAGAATATGGGGGATGACATGGAATTTACCTGCCCTCACAGATCGGCCTTAGTTTTTGAATCATAAAGAAAAAAAAATAGTGGATTTAGGTTTAGCTGACAAAAGGTTTAGTTTTCCTCAGTATCCAAATCTTGAAAATTCAAGAATTTGAGACGACTCCTTTTTCCTTTGTTTTTCTCCTGAATATTCTTAGCAGACGAACATAAATAAAACAAGAAACAGGCAAGGAATCACATAACAAAAAAAAAGTTTCCAAATTGCACTTACCGGCCACGTATGACTATAACCCAATTGACCTTTTTGCCATAGGAAATTCACTACTTTCGTCATGAGACTAGATTCAACCAGTTCACTCCCATTGCCACCTGAACCTTCTTGTTTCAATCTTGCCTCGGCTATAATAATTATCGATACCACACCAAGAAAACAAATAAAAATTGCTCCAATAGACCTAAAATTCAACCCCCACCACTGTAACTCAAAACCAGCCATCAAAGCTCCTCTCTTTTCCCCTTTTCTTGTCTCTCTGTGGGTATTGAATTCAACAATCTAAAATTTGAGGTCAAACCCAGAAGTGAAAGAAACCTTGTTGTGGCCTAGATTTGTCTTCCATTTTGAGCATTAAACTGAATGCAAAAAAGCAAAACCGGTTTTTAAAAAAGACCACAATTTGAAGAAATTATCCCACTCATCAAGAAAAGGTCTCATTTATCAACAAGAATGGACTTAATCGCCTTCAGTTTCAGCTTCGTGCTTTTTATACTCTCTTACACTTGATGAACAGTCATCAGTGGGTACAACCCTCCGTTCACCGCCCTCTCTGTCTCTCTCTCTCAAAAACTGATTTTTCTTTCTCTGAATTTTTTATCTTAACTTGTAGTTTCTCTAATGAGATTTTATTTGTTTCAACTTGTATTTACTTGACCCTGGCTTGAATACGTGTTGCGGGGTGGCAGCGTCTGTCTCTTTCTCTGCGTTTGTTAGAAAATGCAATTAGCACTCCATTTTTGTACTATTGCCACTCTCTCCCTATTCTTTTTAAATTAAAAAAAAAAGGTCTTTCCTTTTAAAATTTTACTTCTGATTTCTGAATCTCTATTCTTTATAAAAAAATATTAAAAAAAATTGTTTAAAAAGTTTTTTTTTTGTATTTATTCAACTTCTTCTGTCTGAACATCTTTTGATTTTGTTTTTTTTTTCCATTTCTTCACTTATTATTATTATTATTATTATTATTATTATTATTTTAAATTGTCAAGTGGAATCCAATGGTCGAAACATCTCTAAAATTGAATCCAATTGGATGTGGATCAATTTCATTCTTGATTATTCTGATTTGACTCCATAAATTATTTAAAATAATCATTGTCTCACACTTTCTTTAATTATTTTTTTATTTAGCTTAAAATATTACTTTTAATTATTTTTAATATTAATATATGAAATAAATTTATTATATTATGACTGTTTAGAAAAAATATTATATTAATCTATATAAAATTTTGATTGCGACGTATGTTAAAAAATTATAAATTGATTTTTATATAAATTTAATTTTTAAACAATTTATTTAATATATGATGAAATTTTTTGAAAACAAAAATTTTTTAAATTGAATCTACTGTTAAATGAAGTTTTTTTTATATCTATTGTTTTTTTTAAACATTCTGTACATATATTGATGAACTTAATAATTTAACTCACTAGAAAAAAAGATACTTAATATTACTAAAAATACAAATTCAAAGAGGTTGCAATATAATAAGTTTATTATTCCTAAATTAGAGCATGAAGACATTGTAATAAATAAAAATTTTATTGACTAATTATTTAATAATTAATATATAAAATTAGATAAAAATTAAATTTAGTTGAGATATTAAATATAATTTCAATACGTACTTAAGTTAGCTTACTATATTCAAATTTAAATTCAACTTAACTTTAATCTTATAAGATATAAATATTTTATAAATTTAAAGAAATAATTTATAAGCATATTTAATTCATATATGGACTGTACAATGAAAATAATTCATTCTCTTTTCAAAACTTATCAAGTGATAATTCATATATACAACATAATTGCTGGCTATTAGGAAACGCATGTGATTTTTTTGACAATTGACATAGTAGGTATAAATATTTGGTGTTCACATTAATTAGTAATTAATTATTTTCAAAAATAGTAGGTTTAAGTATTTGATATTTTAGATCGAATTGATCCGGAATAAAAGTATTTTTACATTAATTATATTAAAAATAATTATTCTAACTTTATATTTATTGTTATTTAAGATTAGAATAGTCATTTCTAACTTTGTATTTATGATTATTTTAACTTCATATTTGTATTTATTTATTCTAACTTTGTATTTAAAGTTAAAATAGTTATTTTTTTAATATAATTAATACATAAAATACTTTTGATCCGAATTAATTTGATTCATTTAACATTGCTCTCTTGATTAAATGGGTAAGTCATTAGCAATTAATAATTACTACTAATTCCTTTCAAACATATTAGCTGTAAATATTTAGTAGGTATTTTGGTTAAGAATATAGATTGTTAGTAATTAATTCATTTAAAATTTTGGTGTAAAAATATTACCTAAAATAAATACTAAATAAAATACTATTATTTATTTCTTTTCCATCCGTAATAATATGATAAATGCTTTTGCATTTCCTTTTTTTTTTAGTATTATAATAGAGAGAAAAAGAGTCTATCTAGAAGAGGTGCATTTTTTTTATGAGATATTAAGGTCTTATTTGATATGCTTAAGAGATTAGGAATCTTATATAGAGGAATCTGATTCTAAATTACATGTTTTTAAGTTTATTTTTAAATAACTAAATAAAATTTATTGATTAGATTAGTAATTATATTTAAAAAAATATATTATATCAATAAAAATTAAAATAATATAAATTATTCAAATATAAAAAAAACTTTTGATTATTTGTATACTAAAGAAAATATAGAATCATAGCTAGGCTAATATCAAACATGTGTTAAATGCATCTTAAAGAATGTAGGGGTAAAGATAAATATAAAGTGAAATAATAATAATAATAATAATAATAATAATAATAATAATAATAATATCAATAAAATGAATAGAAATGTGATAACCTATTGAAACGTTTTAAAAAGAAAAAGTGATAACTTTTTAAGATAAAAGTAATATTTGATATTTTGATTAAAGCATATAAATTATGAGTGATTAATTAGTTGATTTAAGTATTAAAATTTTAATCCCACAATTAATTTGATTGGCTATAAAATATATTTTTCTCCTTAATATTGATTAAAATTGGAATTTTAGGACTAGCTCTAACTCACCAAAAAAATCAAAAACCTTTTTTTTTTTCTTTTTCTTACCGGTCATAGTAACACTGCGTTTAAAACGGAGTGAAGCATAGATGAGTAAAGTTTAAAAAAAAAAAGTAAATTATATTATTTGGAAAAATAATAAATTGAAGTAGAGGGTTTTATAAAGTTAATGGGGAATTAAAAAGTTATATTTTTTAATAAAAAAAATTCAACATCTTATTTGGAGATGTTAACAGGTGTAATAATTTTATTTTATAATTTTATCTTTGATGGGTTTGAAATTATAATTTTTATTTAAAAAAATATTTGAATAATGATTTGTATTTTTATTCAAATTAAAGAAATATATAAACATAGCGTATTTAGAATAATTTCAAAAGTAATCCAATTCGGTTGAATTGTTTTTATGTGAATCCATGATTTCTTACATTGAGGAGAGCCATCCTATAAAAAAAATAATGCTAAAAAAATTCTTTAAGCTTTTTTCTTATTAATTTTTTTTTTACAATGGTTATACGCATTATAATGTGATAAATCCAAACATTATATATCCATAATAAATGAATAATATTTTAAAAAATGGAATTTTTATATAAATCAAATTTTGTAAAATTCAAAATCAAATCCTACAAGAAAACTCAGTAGTTAAATTTTTTTTTTCCTTTTAGTGTTTTTGACCGTTCAAAGTGTGTGGGGGAGCCTGTACTTAGACTTCCACCTTTTATGTCAAGAGATAAAAAATAAAAAATAAAATATAAAATAAACATAAAATATATTGATTAATATTTCATAATAAAATTATTATTATTATACTGTAAAATATATGCAGTCACTATTTTAATGTGTATGTATTTTTATATGTTATTTTTTTAAAAAAATTCCTTTTCGTTTAGGGTTTTTGACTGGTAGTTAGATTTTCAAATATGAAAAACATATAATATAATTTTCAGCTCAGAATAATGAATTTCAGTGTGTTTCAATTTCCTAATATTGCCTTCAGGTAGAGTTCTCAGATTTTTTTTTGGCCTTCTATATTAATTTTAGTTTTCTTTTTTTTCCCCTTTTGATAATAGGAAATCATTAAGCTTGGGAATTTTATGGTTACATGAAATCCTATTCTATTCTAATTTGCTTTTTTTTTTTTTCCTTTAATCTGGTTTCTAAAACTCTTATTCTTAGTGTTTTTATTATCTACTATAACTTCTCTTAGCCTTCTATTCAAAACTATCAAAACCAAGGTTATGTTTTTTTAATTATTTTTATCAATAATATTTTAATATGTATATATGATATATAAAGTATTTTTTTATTTATCATTTTATTGTTTAAATTTTTCATGAAAAATAAAATTAAAGAGGTCAAATTTTATTGTTTAAAAGGGTAAATTAAATTTTAAAAATTATAAATTTTATTTAAAAAAATAAAAGAGCAAGCAATTATTCTCAAGATATAATGTCATGGCTTCGTCACAAATGCGTAATATATATACACACACACACATACACCATTCAGCTACATAAAAAAAGAAAGAATTTGAAATAAGTTAATGTAATTAAAGTTATTGCTTAGATAATTTCTTTTTAATTTGAAACAAATACTTTCAGGAGTACCAAGAGCTAATTCTTGACATAACAAAATTAATTAGGGGTAAACCATTTCATCAAGAAACTGCAATTTATATATATATATATATATATATAATTAGCCATATAATGAAATTTCGTAACCATTTTCTCAAATGCATACTAAAGAAATAAGTATTTTTTAATTTCTTGTTGATTCATACACTCTAAAAATAAAATAATTTTAAATTGGATTCTTATGCCTTTGGAAACACTATCTCCATCGGGCAAATCTTACTGAAAATAAAATAAAAGTGTTTGTTCTTCTCTCACTTTATATAATTCTAAACGTGACTGACTTTCACAAAGACTAAGCAAAGTTATTTCTTTTTATAATACCATTTTGGACAAAGTTTTCATTTTACAGTTTTTTTTCCCTTACACTCTGTATATAATTAAGGGAAGTCTTCATTTCTAAATCACTTAATTAATTATTGTCCTATATGGAATAAAAAATAATAATAGTAGTGAGAGAAAGACTTGGATACAAACCTATCTAAAGTTGAGATGAACTAATTTATGTGGTGGCAAAAAAAGTGTATTTATTTTTTTATAATGAAAAAAATAATATTATTAATATATATTCTAAAAAATTATATCATAAATTATAGTATGATGCCATCAGATCATTTTTTTACAATCAGACAAAAAATCAACAGTTATAATTAAGATATGAACTACTGAATTCGATAATAATTTCATGAAATGAATCATAGAAAAGTGACAATATGTAATAACAACAATGTAATATGACATGTCAATTTATTTATTTCACATAATTTTGATTCTTTTATACGATTAATCTTGATTTCACTGTATCAATTAGGCTTCATTAATTAAAATGAATGGTTAATAATAGTCGTTATAATTACGTAGAAAGAAGTTTATATCCATTAATAATACTCTCAAATGGTTCAGTTGAAAAAAATAATAATACTCTCAAATGGTTGGTATGTTGGACAAAAGTATCTTGAATTGGAATAAACTAAATTAAAACAATATTAAGATTTTTATTTTTTTTAATTAAAAATAAGTTAAGATGTAGAATGTGAATGGTAGTTTAACTTGTACATGAAGGGATAAAACATTTGTATAATTGTTAACACATGCAGCCTCATATATGTGTGTATATATATATATTAATGTAAGACCAATAAATTTGAAAGATAGAATAAGTTTGACTCTTCATGCATAGAAATAAATTTCATTTGTTATTTTAAATCTAATTGCTACAGCTTTCCATGTATGCTATTTTTAGTTCTTTCATTTATTGTTATTCATTAATTGTTTTTCATATTTAATTAAAGAGTCCTTTTGAAAAAGAAAATACATTTTTCATATTTAAAAATTAATTAATTAATTTTTTTGTTTATGTAAAAATACTCTTTAAAATAAATAATATCATTAGAGATGAGCTCAATAGAAAATATTCCTTTTATTTCACTTCAATTGTCATTCTATGAATAATTACACAGGTCAATATAATAATTAATTATACCAATATTTTACTTAATTACCTCTTTCAATTATTCTCTATTCATTAATTACTAATATTATCTCTCTTTTTTTATTTACTAATATTCATAAAGGTAAATTTAAAACTTTATAATTAACATTATCTTAAATTTATAAAAATGACAATTAAAATAGAACAAAAAAGAATTTCTTACACAATACTTAAAGTGAAATGGAGTAAGTAGAAATCAAGAGTTTTAATATACACTATAATTAATAATTAAATTAGAATTAAAATAATAAATAAATGTAAAACTATATAAAAATATTAGTAAAATAAAAAAAATTATATTAGCATAAGATGAAAACAAGTTGGATGAAGTGGAGAAATATCTTAAAAATTTTATGTGATCATAAGATGACAGTTAGATTAAGAGGTATATTTTACGGTTATACAATGCAGCTTGCTATGATGTATGGTAATAAGTGTTGAGCATTGAAATAATCTAAAAAACGCATGGATAAATTGTATGTTGTTAAAATGGGAATGTTAAAATAAATGTGTTGATATATTATAATGGATAGAATAATAACAAATACATTTGAGAAAAAGTAGAGATAATATTTATTGAAAATAAAATAAAAAAATATAGATTAAGGTAATTTGGCTGTATAAAATAAAGATCTAGTGATATATTCATAATAAAGACTGAACAAGTTAAAGTCGATATAACTAAAAAAAGATAAAAGTATAACTTGAATAAAAGTGGTTCAACGTGATTTTATAACTTTATATTTCTTCAAAATATGGTCCATAATCACTTTAAGTAAAAAAAAATTTATATAGTTGGCTCTAATTAAGTTGGCATTAAAATTTTGTTGAGTTGTATGTATATCAACTTCTTTCGAAATATTTAAATATATATATATATATACACACACACACACACTTTGAGTCATCCGGAAATATGTCCAAATGATTATATTCCAGCATGTGCAAAATATTTTCTTGTCTCGTATGAAAATATCTTTGTAAACCAAACGGTCTAATTTATTTGTAAAACCAAACAGTCCAACATCCACCAATCAGCTTAATTAGGAGTATTGAAGTGACTTCCAAAATTGAAAATTATCAAAATCAAAATATTGAATTTGAATATATCATATTACAAATTGTTTATGGATAATTCCATGTTAATAAAGAATAAAAAAAATATAATTACTAATAAATAGTGAAAGTCTACCAACTTTTTTAATGCAAAATAAATTATCATTAATCTGTCAAAAACTACATTTATAAAATACAAATAAAATTATAAAATTTTAAAGTATATAAGATGTATAAAACTGATAAAGTTATTGAAATTGAATTTTCTTGAATTTCTTCGATGCAAATAGTAGATCATAATAACATGTCACGAATAATCTGGCTTTCAATAAGATATTCATTTCATCTGTCATTTATTATCTTTTATATAAAAAGGACACTTTTATTAAATAATAATAAATAACCTTCATTAGAAAAGAACGCATAACCTTCAAATAAAGAAGGATAAAATTTCATAATAAAAATTTAAATAATATTTAATTTTATTCTAAAAAAAGAGAAGAAAAAATACGAAAATAAAACATAAACGTTAAATTTCAGATCTATATTAATCTAAAAATTATTTGAGAATAAAACACATAAAAATATGTAAAATTGAAAAAAAAAATACAAAATATAAATAATAGATTATAAATAAAGATAAACGGGACTGCCGTCTATTAATAAATTGACGGCGGCTCCACTCTTAGACTAAAAAAAATGAAAAATTTATGAACGTTCAAAGAGAAAAATAAAAAAAAGAAAAATTTATGAAAGTTCAGAGATAAAAATGAAAAAAAAAAAGAAAAATTTATGAAAGTTCAGAGAGAAAAATGGTAGCTTAAAAATCTAAGAAAAATCTATCACTTAAATATACAGTGTTTAATCATTTTAATTATAATAGACTTAATAGTATCTAATTTATTAATATATGTATCTTTATATTTCTAATATTCTCCCATATTTATCAACCTCTTTCATTCATAATAATAATAAAAAATTTAACACAAACTGAATATAAATTAATTTTCAGTATTTAGATTTATAATTTTAAACTAAAGCTATAAACTTGACTAATACAAAGGTAAATTTTTAACACATTGAAAAACGAAAAGTAAATCATACTAAAATCATTAGATGTATTAAACTCATAATCTTTAGATGTAAATTTTAAACTGATAATCTCATGAGTTTATAGTAAATTTTAAACTCATAATCTCCTGAGTTTAGATATTATTTTTATATTATTATATTTAATTTAATTTAATTAATTAAAAGAATATTGATAAAAGTGTAATTTTAAAAATGCAACAAAACTTAATACTTTTTCTTATATTTAGATATTAGTATTTTAATACTATTATATTTAATTTAATTAACTAAAACCATATTAATAAAATAGTGTAATTTTATTAATACAACAAAAATTAATACCTTGTGTATATTTAAAAATATTGTCTCCTTATTAAATATAGAGAAACAAAAGCAATATACATATATATATATTTGCTAATTTTTTTGGGGGGAAATTATGTTTGATTTGTCTTAAAAATAAAATTAGGATAAAAAAAGAATATTCGAATTAAAAAAATGCTGTGTTTAATTATATTTAAGTGTAATTAATTTTTATTTAAAAAATTATATATACAAGACTTGCTATCAATCGTTATCCAATAATTATGATTCTTAGTTCCTACAATACGTAATGACATAGATACTTCTGTGAAGTCTAATTCTTTTTTTCTTTTTTGGTAATAAATTCTTATCCATAATAGTGCGAGAGTGATATGCCAACTTAAAAGACAAGAAGGATCAATAAACTTTCAATAATTTTTCATTTTTGTTTTTCTTGATGGGAAAATCTTTCAAGAATTTGATTTTCAAATTAGAATAATTAAAATTTTGAATAAATCATTAAAAAATTCGATATTGAATGACAAAAAAAAATATATATATATGATTCAATTCAAATATTAAATTAATATAAATAATTTTATTTTCTATACTTGAGTTTGAGAGTCTCAATATTTACTGTTGGTTTAATATTGTGATTAGATAATTTTTTATAAATTATGTATGGAGAATTCGAAATTTAGAACTATTAAAGTATAGTTTAGTGAACAAAGTATATTATTTTTATTTAAATTTCGAGTTTGAGTCTTGAGTGTCCTCCTCCCAACTTGTAATTAATAAAAAAAAAATTTTAATTTAGTAAATTGTAATTAAAAAGTTATAATTTTAAATTTTTTTCAAATTATAATTTACTCAAGACCTAAAACAAAAATTAAAAAATTTTAAACATAAAATTGGAGTGTAATTTCAAAGCAGGTAATTAAACTAACAAAAAAAAAACCCTCTTATTCATTTATAAATTTCTATTCATAACAAGATGACAATTATAGGTTTGTTGAGTTTGAAACGAAAGAATACTTGCTTTTAAGGCGTTATGAGTTATTAATTTCTTTTTATTAAAATATCTAATTCCATTTTTTAATTAGGAGATGTTGGCTCAAAAAAATAACATAAAAAACTCACATATTTTTTCATCCATATAGAAAAAAAAAAAATAACTCAACAAATGACAACAAAGGTGATTGGAAAAGTGGCAGACCATTTTAATTTACATCACAAGAGAATGCGAAAGCAAGAAATCTCTTAGATTCTTGTTAGGACATCTTTGAATGAATCACTTTGAGAATCATAAGAATGTAACTGAAAATAATATTAAATACGTTTGAAAATGATATGAATACTTTTATTGTATATATATTAAAAAAATTAATTAATTTAATTAATATTTTAAAATAATAAAAATATTTTTCATCTCACATATATAAAAAAATTAAAATATTTAATTAATAGATAAATTTTTCTATAATCTATTCATTTTATCATTCATTTATATTAAAAACTATTAATTATTATAAAAATTAAAAATTAAAATAGCTATATATTAATTATGTCAAAATAATTAAAATTTTAAAAATATAAATAATTAAATATAATATTATTAATTATAAATTATTTAATAAAAAATCAAATTGACTATATTAGGGTGGCTAAAATTCAGCCAAACTAAGTAAAAAATCAACAGTGCCCTTCATATGGTTTTACTCCAAAATAAATATTTTTTCTATGCCGCTAAAATTATTATTTTTGTAAAAAAAAAAAAAATTATCTCTTTCAAATTATCATCAATTAATTTTTTTTTCAACTATATACTTATTATTAATGATTTAATTAATGAAATAAAAGTATAATATTAATAAATTAATAGATAATATTTTAATTTATTTACAATGAATTTTATAATATCTGAAAAATATAATGACTTCCTTAATAGATATATATGAGTTGAAATCAACTATTTCAATTAAATAAATAGAGTAATTTATTTCCCTCCAAATACTCGTATTAAATGATGTACATTGAAAATCTACACTTATCAATTTCAATATTATGGAAATACACCTAATTAATGAGTTTGTCTATCTAAAATATTTTAAATTATTAGATTACTTATTTTAATTAATAAACATAAAAAATAATTAAAAAGGTTTAAAACATAAAAAATAAATATAATAAAAAGGAAAAAAGTAACAAATGAAAAAAGATATAAAAAAGAAAGAAAGTAAAAAAAAAAAAATTGATTACTTAACCTTAATTATATTTATTGCATTTTAATATTAAATTATACATAGATTAAATAGCAAAACACTTGTATTTGTATTGAGAAATACATGGTTCGATCCTATGCGACTTCATAGTTTTTTGTCCTTTTTTTTTTATCAAAACGTAGAAGTTATGAGTATAAAATTATATTACTTTTTCAATCTTATAATAATAGAAATACTTTTTTTTATCTATCTCAAAATATAGTCTCATTAATTTATTTAAATAATAATTATATCATAGATTGACCATTATATCTTTATTTAATATTTTATAATCAACAATATTTGTATTTAATTATTTATATTTTCTTGTGAGTATGATTGTATTATATATATTCATGATTATATTTATTTATTTTAATTGAATAATATATTTTTAAAATATAATAACTATTTTATTACATTTATTCAATATACCAATTATATTATTGACTATGTTATATGTATAAATTCATGTTATATATAAAAATTTATGTAATTAGCTTCATAATAAGATTAATGAATGTAATTGACTATGATACAAGTATAAACTCATGTAATTAGCCATATAATAAGATTAATTTAATGTAATTGATTATTTTATAAGTTTAAATTCTTTTAATTGGCTACATAATAAATTTAATTTGGAGTAATTGGATATGTTATATGTATAAATTCATATAAATGACTATATAATAAAATTAATTTAATATAATTGACTATAGTATAAGCATAAATTCATATAATTGGCTATATAATAAGATTAATTTAATGTAACTGGCTATGTTATAAATATAAATTTATGTAATTGGTTATATAATAAAATTAATTTAATATAATTAACTATGTTATAAGTATAAATTTATATAATTTGCTACATAATAAAATTAATTTAATATAATTGACTATATTATTTGTTTAAATTCATATAATTGGCTATATAATAAAATTAATTAATAAAATTGATTATTTTATTAGTATAAATTCATATAATTGGCTATATAATATATTTAATTTAATATAATTGACTATATTATATATATAAATTCACATAATTGACTACATAATATTTTTAATTTAGAATAATTAAATATGTTATAAGCATGAACTTATATAAATAATTATATAAAAAGTTTAAGTTAATGTAATTAACTATATTATAAGTATAAATTCATACAATTAGCTACATATTAAGATTAATTTAATTTAATTTATTTGACTATGTTATATATATATATATTCATATAATTAACAATAAAATAAGTTAATTGATTATATTATAAATATAAATTTAAATAATTGGCTATGTTATAAATTGAATATGTTATATTTATCGGTGTCTCAATTCAGTTTTAAAAGCGAGAGAATAATATATCAGAAATATTGTTCTCTATTATTATTGTTATTTTCTCTTTAGAATTTGTATATGTGTAAATATGCAGAAGTTTGCTCCAACGCTTCCTAGCAGAAATAATTTATAATACTTGTTTCACCAAATTTGTGATAAGATACACTTGTATGTCATTTCTAATATATAATTTTTTATTAATATAATGAAAAAAAAATTGTCATAGAAAATCTCACTAATAACTAATTTTTTATATATTATTTTATAATGTATAAAAATTAATTATTTTTTTTGCAATAAATTAACCACGCTAAGTGTGGTTCATGAAGTAGTTTTTTCTTAAATAAATTGCAAATTCATTAACTTGAAACAGAATCTATGTACAATGCTTGTAACAGAAAAGGAGGAACATAATTCCATAACATGAGACCTGGCATAAAACTAGCTATTCTCACTAATTGATGAGCTGTCTAATTCGCAAATCTCGTAGCAAACACAACAGACAAATCACCTATGGCTTGTATAAACATCCTACAATGCTGTACTACTAAGCCAAAACTGGAAATCATTTTATCTTCATCATTAATAGCTTATATTGCAATTAGTGCATTAGATTTAACTACCACATTAGAATACCCTGAATTCTTAACCCAACTCAATGCCTCCCTTATACCCATCACCTCCAATATCTGCACATCACGATTAAGGGGCATAGGCACTATTGCAGCCGCAATAAAATTACCATTATGATCTCTAGCAACCCAAGCCACTGCTGACTTATTGACATTTTCAAACACCTCAGCGTCAATATTTATCTTTAAAACTTCCACAAATTGTTAGTAAATCGAGAAGAATCTGCAACCCTTTTGCCGCAGCGGAAAACAAAAATTATCTTTCGATTTATTCCCAGGATCCATGTGATCCATTCAGTTCGATAAAAGAGATTCGAAACTAACCTTTTGTGTAGTTTCAAATCGATTAACAGATGCTGCCTTCTGAAGACGAACACCCTCTAGCGAAGTCCACACGAACGTACGCCGGTCTGAGTGCTAGCTCACCAACGACAGTGGCTGAACCTTTTCAAAAACGAAACTAGGGTTTTTAGATTTTTCTCTTCTTCCTTTTTCTTTCAAAACGAATAATGATCAGATCATCATCCCTCTAGCCCTTTTAAAACCGTTTAAAAGACTTTCCTTGTCAAAACTCTAACTGTCCATATCCTATATGAACCCACGTTTTTAATAATTATTATCTAATAATAATTATTATAACAATATTATTATTAATATCTAATAATAATAATAATACTAACAACAATAATAAAAATATAATTATTATTATTTAAGTACAGCCTACGTTCTATGTATGTGACCCGATAGACTCATATTAACTGGTAGTGTATTTCAATCTCTATTGAAATGCACAAATCATAATTGGCCTCTAGCAAGACATTACGACTACCCAATTAATCATGAGAATCATTATAAATGAAAATCTGAAATAGTACATGCATTAATCCCTTTGTCACACGATATCTAGTTTGAACATAAGTCATAGTAAATGTCATACTTATATTATCCAAACTTATGATTACTCGATCTCCAAGTTAACTGATAAACAAATAAGATTGATCTTATATCAACTTATTTGAGCACGGCCATGCATTTCTCAGTTACACTTATCGAGGGGCCCAGAAGATATCTCTCTCATAGAGAAAGACAAATTCCATCTTGATTGTTCATTTTCCTCTACATAATTTATACCATGTTCAAGCATAACCTTTATAATTATCTAGTTACAGATAACGTTTGATCATGTCAAAACATAATATTCCTTATGTTGGAAACTATGACAATCTCAAGTCAAAGGATTAAATGAAAACTATTATGAGATACACTTATGACATTAAACCATGAAGTGATATCTATGTGGGTCTATCCAATACACTGTTCTCTAACATGTATTCATAATATTGATTTGTATCTTCATACCTATAATCATCTTATGATTATCAAATCAATATTACACTAGTTATATTTATTATTATCTCCATAACAATAATAAACCTAGGATATAATCATTATTATATATAACATGCAAACATAACAATGATAATAAAAACTTCTTTATTAATAACAAAATGAATAACATTAAGGTCCAAATCAATGGCCTAGGGCATATACACTAACACAAATGGCCTTTTCCATAAAGTTATGCTTGTCCCATCACTTGTTGAATTCTGAGGCTTGTACTTTTGATGAGCATTCTTCCATTGAGTTAAGAAGTCCACAGCTAGGTGACATACATTAACCTCAACACTGCCTCTGTCATTCCAAACAACATCATTCTTGTTTTTCCACCAAGCCCAACACAGTATACAAATACCTTCACACTCTTTCAGTTGCTTTGGCAAAAGTATAACTCAACCAATCTGCAAATTTCATGAAATTGCCAAGAAACAAATTAGGGTACTTGGAACTCCAAGCATTCTTGGCAAAACAGCAGTCCAAAAGAATGTGGATAATGTATTCCACTTCTACTCCACAAACTGGACATAATGGATTCAGCTGAACATGTCTTGTCAAGAGCCGACTTCTGGTGGGAAGGCACTCAACGATGCTCGCCAAATAACATTTTTAACCTTTGGCGGTACATTTAGTTTCCACAAATTCTTCCACATAGCTTGGTACTGCAAATTACTTTCTCTTACTGAAGCATGATATAAAAGCATTATATGCAAACTTGACAATATACTCTCATTTTCTCTCCAAAGACCAATACCAACTATCCTCTCTGCAATTCCTACTCAAGGGAATGCTGAAAATCATATCATGATCTCTCTGGTTAAACAAAGTACTAACACTCTCCTGCTTCTATGAGGATCCATCATCAGAAATAAGGATTGATACTGGCAGATTCTGTATTTCTGAAGGAAGAGATGAAGCGACATAAGGATTCCTTCTATCAGGCAGCCAAGGATCAGTAACCATATTAATATTAGTACCTGACCCTATTCTTTTCAAGCATCCATCTCTAATGAGTTTCTAAATAGTATGAATACTCCTCTACACATAACTAGGATTATTCCCCATTTGAGCATCAAGAAAGCTCCCATGAAGATAATATCTAGCTTTTAACACTTGACTAACAAGTGATTCAAGATTACAAATAAGCTTCCACCCCTGCTTCCCTAATAGTGCCAAATTAAAGAGATGGATTTTTCTAAATCCCAAATCGCCACCACTTTTCTTAATGCAGAGTTTACCCCTCTTCATCCATCTTTTTCCATTTTTAACACCCTACCAATAAGCATTCATTATCCTCTCCAAATCCTGACACAACTCCAATGGCAGCAAATAGATACTTATAGTATAATTGGGCATAGCCTGAACTACTGTTTTCAATAATATTTCCTTCCCAGCTCTAGAGAGGCATTATTTATTCCAGCCTTGTAGTCTCTTCTAAACCTTATCTTTAACAAATCGAAACACTACAGATCTTCTCCTCTTTAATATGCAGGGTAAATCCAAATAAGTTGTTGCTGAGCTCTTTTGTTCAACTGATAAAGCTGAGCTGACTTGTCTCCTATCTACCAAATTAACATTTGTACAAAATTACAAAGAAGACTTCTACAAATTGATTTGTTGTCCTGATGCTTTCTCATAACAATGGAGAATAGACACCATGCATTCAACTTCCTTTTAATTAATTCGTTTTGCTCCAATGAAACTTTTTGAGAGACACATGATAAAATCTTATCAATTGAAGATCCTTGTGTCTGAAAAAGCTTAGAAAAATAAGAAATCATCATTTTCCCTAAACCATTAGCCCAACCACACCATAATCCAGCATCGTTCTTCAATTTACGGATTTCATTCTTTTGCCGCTTTTTAGAGGCAACTAAATGAAAGTACCTTGAATTCATATCACCCTCCTTAAGCTAAAAAGTTTTGGCCTATTGTTTCCAGAATAGTTCTTGTTGATGCAGAATTTCAAAGTACTCTTCTTTCATCCTTCAATACTCCTGCACTGAATTCAGATCAAGTTTACCTTGTAAACAACCCATCCTTTGTTTCACCCCTTGCAGCTTTTTTATGAACGAGCTTATAATTGATTTTGCCCACTCTTCCAGGGATTCACCACATTACTCCAACCTTTGTTGTATAGGTCGACCACTTGAAGTGCGCCAGCTAGCTTTAATTAATTACCTGCAACCTTCCTCTTGTATCCAAGCATTTTCACAGGGAAAAAGCTTACTAGTCTGTATAACACTTTTCCTAACCAAAACTCAATGTAAAGGAGCATGGTCAAATGAATGATACCCAACATTTTGTACTATGAAACGAGAAAAATAATTCAACCAAGTATCTGTTGCAAACACTCGATCCAGTCGTTCTTCCACCCACAAATTATATCCGCTACCTCTTTCCCAAGTAAAAGGATGCCCCTCCATCGCTAAATCATTCAGACCGCAAACCTCCATAGTCTCTCAAAACCCATAAAGTAACCCATTAGGACGAGGACAATTTCCCCTCTTATTGGAATAAAGTAACAAATCATTAAAAGCACCCCCACAACACCAAGGAAAATCAGATACCTTCTTTAACTCTCTTAATAGACTCCAGGCATATCTTCTTAACACTTTCTTGGCCTACTATAGAATCCAGTGAAATGCCAAGTTATGAATCTTTCCAGTGAAATTGCCACATCAATATGAAATTTAGAGTAACCAAGTAGTCGTACTTCATTCCTCGCCTTACAAAAAAAAAAAAGCTAAACCCCCACTATTACCCACACTATCCACTACAAATAGCCCTTCAAACTGTAAACTCACTCTAAGAGACTCTAACTTAGTTCGGGAACATATAGTTTCAATTAGAAAGACGAAACATGGTCATTTTTCCTTGACCAAGTCTCAAACACATTGAACTGCACATGGGTTCCCTATACCACGGCAGTTGCACAGCAAGAAACTCATGGCTGTTGGTAGACTTGGCTATCCAAGCCTCCCAATTCAGATTTTTGTGGCCCAACATTTCCAAAGTTAGACCTAAGCCCAAGCCCAACTTCTGTTTCAACAACTGCCTTCCTATCTCTCAGTCTTCGCTTCTTTCCCTCACCTATAACTAACCCAACCCCATCACTTGGTAAATCTGGATGTCCTACATCATGCACACCCTCCTCTATAACTGCCACTACGTCCACATGCATGAATGAAGAATCCTCTCCTTGTATCTCATCACTGTAAACATTAATTCTTCCTTTTCTGATACTAGATCCCGACTTATCTGCAACTGTCATCAAGTTGACTGGAGTAGTAGAAACCATCGATAATTCCAAATTCGACGGCACTTCCCTGAGCCACCGCTCCCCAACCTACTGAACCTGACGATGAGAAGGGGATCAAAGCCAGATTCCATATAATTTCTCAGCCACTCCTTCTGGGTTTGCCATCACTTATGGAAAGAACCTCTCCCCATATCCCAATAAGCCACAAACAAAGCAAAAAGTTAGAAGTCTTTCATATTTTAATTCAATCCATTGCCATTCCTCGCCTTGACGTTTAATTCGCATTCTCTGCCTCAATGGCTTCTGTACATCTAGCAACACACGAACTCTCATATAATTCCTCCATACATAAGTGAAGCTATTAACATCTGTCTCTACAAAATTACCAAAATAGTTCCCAATATCTTTACACACTCGCTCCGACATAAAACCAATGGGAAGATTGTAAAGTTGCATCCAAAAGGACACTTCATACAAAGGAACCTGGAATGGTAATTCATTGTCCCCAAGTTGCCAACGTCTCACTGGTCTCCTTTATGCACATTCCTCTCACTGGTCTCTATATAACGTCTGTTTTATTGCTGCAAAATTAAGCACTTGACTTGTTAAGAAACGACCAACGAGCGACCATTGAAAGACCTGTCCAATTTCAGCACTCACATTTCTATTATACACTAAAGCTTCCTCCGCATTATCCTTCAAAGATAATGTTGCATACTGCAGATCCATGATTGTCTTCAAGATCCAAGAAGCAAAAAACTTGCGAAATTGCAAGACAAAGAAGCTTGTCATAGGACAAGAAAACTTCCCAGAATTATGAATTAATAATATCTATTCATGAAGTAGTTAATATGTATTGTAATTTATTACTTAAGAAGCTATTTAAAATTTGGAAAATCTCTAAGTTATTAGTTTAATTAGTATTACGTAGAATAATAATAATAGTACTTCCCATATTTTCAACAACAATAATAAATTCCTAAAAATAAAAAAAGACATGTAAAGACGTAAAATTTGACAATTTCGAAAAAATAAAAATTAATATCTAAAAACTTGGAAATTTTGAAAAATATTATGAAAGAGTAAAATGAATAACTATAAATTAAAATAAGACAAAATTATTTCTAAAGTACATAAAATTGGAAAATGACATATATAATTTGTATGAAATTAAAAATCTAATATAATAACACAATAAATAAATTTGTTCATACTTAATAAATCTGAATATATAATAATTTTTTCACCAAATTAAATGACTATAAGTGATCCAATTAAATGTAAATTTTATTTATAAAAATTTTTATTTTGATATGTGAGCCACTAAAATGCTAAATTTAAAGTTTATTTGAAATTGATTTGATTATTTACACTTAATTATATGTGTTGCTTTATAATATTAAATTGTAAATAGAATAAATGATGAAATCAGATGTACGTTAAAGAGATATAAGGTTTGATTATTTGTGACTATAATATTTATAAAAAAAAATGTCATATAAAGAAAATGACATCGCATCATGTCATTATATATTTTTTTAAATTTATTTATAAAAAAAATCCAATATAGATGTAAAATTTATTAACACTTATATGTTAATTTGATTATTTACACTTAATTATGCATGTTGCATTTCAATATAAAGTTGCACGATAGATCAAATAATAAATTTTAATTGAATAATAATTTTTTGATATATAATAATTTTTTTATTATATTTATTTAATATATTAATTAAATATCATTTATTAAAAATAGTGTATATATTATAATCTTATTAATATAGTTTATAGATTATATAATCTTATTAATATATAATCAATGGAGGTGATAAGTTTATATTTATTTTTGTTAATAAATTTTTTTATCCTTTAATTGCAAATTACAAAACGAAGTTTTTATTTTTATGTACAATAAAAAGTATATAATTAAATATTTATTAAGGTTAACATTTTCTTAGTGAATAAATAATGGGGTCTAGAAAAAAGAAAAATAATACTTTAAAAATATGAAATTGTTAAATTGGTTGCCGAAATTGAATCAATAATTAAGAGAGAGAATAAAAATTTAAAATTTAAATTTGAGTTTGAAACCCTAAAAAAAGATTTATAAGTAAATTTAAATGATAAAAATTGAATTCTGACTACTGTGGCAATAATTTATCTTGTCATTATGGTCATAATTTATCTGACTATTTAGCATTATTTACTATTTAAATAGAAATATAATAATTAATTTATAATATTATTATAATTTAAATAAAGTAATATAATTATATTTTAAGATAGATAAAAAAATATTTTTATTATTTTGTGATAGAGAAAGTAATTAAATATTTCTGTTTAAAATATCTTATTCTAATTTTATTTTTTACTTTTTAAATAATTAAATAAAATTTAATGTAAAAAATTTAAAATCATTTTTTAATATAAATTATATAAATGTACGTATGTATTGCGCCTTCACACTGGCCCCACTACGAGGATTGCAAGAAGCAAGATTATCTCAATCACATGCATGCATTCAATATCTATGTATTCCACCAAATTTAAATAATAATAATAGTTCAAAAAAATTAAATAATAATAACAATCACGAATCTATTACGAATATCAATTTCAATCTTGCATAGCTTATGGAATATTCGACCTTTTGTCCAGTGAGAGATTCTTAAAAAAAATTATTTCCTATAAAATTAAAACAAATAGTCGTATACTTGAGTGATATATAGGCCTAGTGATAGGTTGGACTTCAAGGCTTAATTAGTGAAAAAATTATAGATGAACGGATCGAATTTTAAAAAATTTAGCATTTTTCAGTTCATGACCAGGTCTAGCGATATAATTGCTTTAGCTTCCTCATGAATAATATATATATATATATATATATATATATCCCTTTCAAAAAAAAAAAATATATATATATATATATGTGTGTGTGTGTGTTTTTAGTATTACAATATAGAAGGGGATGGCTCCAATATAAATCTATCAGGGAGAGATATATTTACTGCTAAATTATATCTTAATGTGCCCTAATTAAGTAATATTTAATTTTTTTATTTGTAAATTTATAAATATGATAAATTTGTAGTGGCTCATTTGTTTGCAAAAATAATATAATTTCCTTCTATAATTGTTGACGCTTTATTTCATAATTTGGAATGATAAATGAATATTTGATCTAAAAAATAGTTATATACATTTTTTAATTTTATTATTATTGTCATCATTATATTAATATTTTTATTATTAAATTTGACAAAAAGTGAAATAATAATAATAATAATGATAATTATTATTATTATTATTATTATTATTATTATTATTATTATTATCCTTACATTAAAATTATCCTAAAAATACTTATAAATTTGGATTCTTTAAAAAAAATCATACGTGGTAATTGATTAATGAAGTGATACAATATTTTAAAAATGGTATCAAAAAAGTTAATATAAAAGAAAATACTTTAATCTATATAAATATTTTAATGATTAATTATTTTCATACTCATGCAAAATATAAAAATAATTCTTACCATAGGATAGAGGGAGTAATGAGTTACTTTCCGAAAAAAAATATTAATGAATATTTAATTAATTTTAAACTATAAGTAAAATTATTTCAGACACTATATATATATATGCCAAAGGTTCAATTTAGCTCATGAAATATGATCATAATAGCAATTTGATTCTTATTATTATTTTTGAACCATTTTTATGAAAAAAAAAGAGCAAATAAGTCCCTAACGTTACTGCTGAACCTCAAATCACTATTAAAAATTAAATATGGGACTCACTGTTGTTGTTTTTTTTTTTTTTTATATCAGTTAGAACTCTCAAGAATTTAATTTTCAAATTGCTAGTCCTTGGCTCTTGAATATCAAACAATTTGTTTCTTGAAAGATAGATTTGAAAATTCTCAAAAAAGAGCTTCTACAAAAAGAGGACTTTATAATATTCCAAATTTACGTATTGAATCTTGAAAGAAAAAAAAATATTAAGTTCAATTCTTTATAACAAATAAGAGAAATATGTGCCAAAAAATGAAAAGAAAATAATTGAATATGCAATTTGGTTGGCTTCTAGCCTCTAGTCCTTAGAATGATGGGGCTGGAATTTTTTTAAAACTTTTATAAATTATTAAACTAAGGTTGTTTTATTAAACTCTAATCTCATTTTTCAATTTTTTTTAAAGATTTGTTGCGTTTAATTCATGTGAGATCCTCTGAAAGATTTTTAATATTTTTACTTAAATTTGGATGTTTTGATCATTAAAAGAATAATAGAAGGTGTCATTTTGCTGAAGGGGTAATTTTTTACTGTGATTTGAGATTATGTAATGCTAGAGGTTTATTTATTCTATTTTTAATAGAAAAATGATGTAAACGGTTTCAAAAAAAAAAAAAAGGACTAAACTGCTATTATGGCTATATTTTCAGAGGCTAAATTGAATCTTTGACATATATTTGTATTTCTTTTCATTTTAGTTACACTGGCTATACTTCAAGTGTAGTATTGGTTTAAAAAAAAATTTAACATAAAAGCACAAAACTCATAAGTGATAATAAAATAATAATTTATAACTCTAATTATATATATATATATATATATATCGACTTGGAATGTCTGATACCAAAACGGCAAAACAACAAGCAAATATATATATAATTTTAGCAGATATTTTTAATTAATGTACATATATATTAATTTTAAAATTTTATAATAAATATAAAAAAATTGATAATCATAATTAATTTATATTATTAGTAATATATAATTTATTTTTATATAATATATAATAACTAATTAATATTTAATTTATTTTTTATATAATGAATAATAACTAATTATTATTAATATGAATATTATAATTTTATTTGAACTCTTTAAATAATAATAAATTTAATATATTAAAAATTAATTTATATTATTAGATAAATAATTAATTATTATATAAAAGTTAGATAAATATCATATTAATTATTTAAAATTTAAAATTATATTATTAAATAATAGCTAATTATTATCAATATTAAATAATATATTCTAATCTTATTTGAATTCTCTAATAAAATATTTATAATAATTAATTATTATTTATTCTAATAGATAATAATTTAATATTAATATTTTAAAATTATGTTACATGATATAATATTATATTAATATTATTTAGACTGAATACATAATTACATCTATGTACTTATAAGAAAGAATCTATTAGCATTATGTACTTTTTAAATATTCTATTACATACATGTACTCTGAAAAAATAGTATTAATAGTCACCTGAAGCAGCTAAAAATTGCACGTGTAAAAAGATTATATTATAAGCGCGTGAATTTTTTTTTTTACCATTACTAGCAGCTGACCTCTTCTTTCTCTTCAATCACTTCTCTTCAGTTTTCATTTCTACCTCTTCTCTCACTTCTTTAACGACTAAAAATCTATCTATAAAATATGTAGAAATTCATTAATTTTCTTCAACTAATTTCTTCAATATTCTCAACTCAAAGTTATTTTCTGAACAATTTCTTTATTTTCTTTGATTTGGCACTCATAAATGGATAAGACGTTAATGAATTTTGATTTCTCATACTGTCACTGTGATTTGAAATGTGTTTTGAAGCAAGCTTGGACGCCAGCGAATCCTGGGAGAAGGTTTTTTGGCTGCAAGAACTATGAGGTAAGTGTAATATTTGAGATGTTTTGTTTTGTCAATTTCATTTTGTAAACCCTTGTACGATTTTTAAGAATTTTATATTGGATTTTATTAATTTGATTTTTCCACAGAAGAAAGGTGCTTGTGACTATTTTTTGTGATTTGATCTTGCTACACCTCAGCATTTGAAGCCTGTGATTATGGGTTTGCTACGAAGGGTGAATAGATTTGAGGAGCAGAGACAAAGAAGAGTTAAGTATTGGACAATTAGATTTTTTTATTGTGTTAGGGTTCACCTACCTGTTCCTTTTGTAATTAGATTTATAAAATATTAATCATAGATTCCAAATTAGTATTGTAGGAAATAGAAAAATAGTTATGTTTATGTTTAGGAATCTAGATTTTCTATTTTTTGTAAGCCATTCACAAATTGTAACAACTCAAAATCTTTGACTGAGCAAAGGAACGTGTTTGATAAGTTGTTGGTTTTAATTTGGTATAATGCGAATGACTACGGTTTGTTTACAGTATTTTGTCATTGTGTTTTAGTTGTTGGCTATGATTAATTTGATGTAATGTGAATGACTTACTATGATTTATTGTGATTTGATATGTTAGGGTATTTAGTTTGCTATTTTGTTCTTATTAGTGTTATTTATTGTGGTTTGAGAAAGAAAGTGCATACTGCTGGTAATTCAGCTATTACTAATGAGATTGCATATGCTGTGAAGAAGAATCTAACAAATGTAACATAAGTATTCTATATTCATTAACATTAACACAAACTAAAATTGAACTTTAAAATATTTATTCCATTCAAACAAAAGCAATTCAAAATGTGGGAACATTTAAGGCAATTCAAAATATTGCAATTCTGACAAACCAAAGTCTAATATTCTGAAATACATAAAAATAACATAAGTACAACCCAAAATAAGCTGACAAAATAAAAAGAGTAAGAGGTCTTCAAAGTCCACTATCTTAGGTAGCAAATTGTTACATTTGTCTCATAGTTTCTACACATTGTCTTGTAATCCTTTGAGTGCTAGCTTATTTCACCTTTAATTGCCTGACAGTCACAACTGACTTTTCTTTCCATTTCAATCCATGAGGTTTGAAGCCTAAACCAACATTCTTCTCAACAGCATTTTTGATCCCCACTGTTGCTTTAATCACTCTGACATTGTTACCACTCTGTATAACATAACAATAAACACACACCAAGCAACAAAATCACTTACATAAATTAAACACATATACATTTGTTCACACAAAGGATATTAATAGAATGCTTATACATTTAAGTATTTCTCCCCTAGGTCCATCAATTCTTGTTCCAAATCCACAATTGTAATATCTCTACCTTTTTTCACCAATTTAAACATTTGTAAATCCTTCTCCCCCTCTACCTATGCCTAGTCCTCCCCTTCACTGAATTAAATACCAATAAATATTTACTAAACTCTACACGTTAAAATATTATAATCAGCACAAAATGAACAAAATAAGCTTACCATTGAGTAATTTATAGAAAACCTATCACCATCATTTCCATTTGTTGACCGTCTTTGTGATTGTAGATTGGCAGATGTTTGTGCAGTTGGTCTACTTATAGAAGACTATACAGGTGCCCTACCTGATGGAGTTTGTGAATGAACATAATCTTCTCTTTGAGTTGATGCATGTTGGGATAAATTAGGGCCTTGAAAGTTTGAACTAGCATTTGATTGAGATGAACTTGGTTGAGTAGGCTAGCAATGTAATTAAAGGCAAAGTTAGAAGTCTAATTCATAATATTAAACATAAAATTTAGACATTTACATGACTTACCTTTCGATAACTTTTCTTATTGTGTCCCTTTTTCTTGCAGACTGAACATGTCATATTTCTCCCTTGTCTTGTATAAAAGCTAACCTTCTTTGCCTCATACTTGTCTTTCTTTCTATTTTTCTTAGGTCGGCCAAGCATAGGCTTTACAACTGGAGGTTCAATTGGTGAATGCTTCGGTTCACCCCACATCTTCATATTAGGAATTGGTTGAATGAAATGACAATATGCCTTAATATATGTCTTTTTTCTATACCAGTGTGAGATGAAATCTTCAGGGTTAATTTGTCTATGGTTCATGACACATATAGCATAGGGAAAAGGTATTCCCTTCAATTCCCAGCTTTTAAAAGTGCAAGTAAGCTTGTTAATATCAACAGTGTGATCATATTCTCCATCAATAATCTCAAATCCAGATTGGCCATTCCACTGAATATTACATTGCATAGTATGTACTTTGTTTTCTTCAAGCTTCTTCATAGCAATTGGAGAAATATCATTAATCCAAGTATACATAAAATCATTCATCTTATTTGTCTTATCCATCAACTTGTGCCTTATATCCTTAAGCATCGAGATAATAAACTTATGCCTAGCCCCTAATATCTATGAATTAAATGCTTCTGGCATGTTATTCTCCACAAAATCACATTTGCTATCTTCCCTCATATATGCCCCACACCAAGTCTCCTTATTGTAGCAAAGCAAATCTTCAGTAATTTCTCTCCCTAGCTTACTTAAAGCTTTAATTTTATCTTTCAACAAAACCTCAAAACTAGCTCTGGCACACCTCCAGAATGTCTTCCTTTTTTCTTCCCCTCTCCATTTCTTGCTCCAATTATACCAAACATGTCTGGCACATATCCTATGCTCCACTTTTGGCAGTAACTCTTAGATAGCTGGTATTAACTCCTGTATAAACATAAAAAATCTAGGATTCAATGACAAATTAACAGTAAAAACTAAAGAAAATTTTGCATTCAATCCAAAAGTTACCTTTTGCATATCTGATATAAGAGTAAGTCCTTCCTCTGTACCAAGATTCAAGTCATGATTCAATATTCTCAGGAACCATCTCCATGTTTGCTTTGTTTTCATATCTACCACAACCTAAGTAATAGGAAACATTTGCCGACTTCCATCTTTGGACATAACAACAATTAGTTGACCCCTACAAGCCCCTTTAAGGAAACAACCATCTATTCAAATATCTTTTCTACATCCTTCATCACAACCTCTCTTCATTGCACTAAAACATATATATAACCTTTGAAAAAGTCTCTTTCCAGCTTCAAACTTATCATCAACCTTGACTACACATGTGGACCAGTCTCCAACATTTTATCTTTATCGTCCTCTAGTCTAGCATACTCAACCCTTCAATCACCCATGTATCTACTTAACACTTTGAACTTAGCTCTTCTATACATTGTCTTACCTACATAAACTTGCAACTCCTTCTTCCACAATACTTAAATCTCCCAAATTCTAATCCCAGGTTATGAAATAAACCTATGGTTGTGAAATAAACCTATCTTTGAAATGGTTGGCTATAAACTTAGAATTACACAACCTATTTTTATTGGCCCTAAAATAATTATGCACTGGATGATATGTTTTCACTATAAAATCTTAAGTTTTTCCCTCAATACTTGCAAAGAGCAACAAAGGACAACATTTATATAAACACCTAACCCTCACTCTGTGTGGTTCATTTGGCCTGAGAATCAAATGGACCCCTCTTTTCATACCATAGTAAGAGACAACTTTCCTAAACTATTTAACGCTCTCAAAGACCATACCTAACTAAAACCACAGAGTCTCAGATATATGATCATAATGTACTCTTCTACTCTTTCTCCTATAGGTATATCACTCTCATCAGCTTCTAGATTACTCTCATAACTTTCTGGATCCAAACTCCTATTAAATGGTTCATCTCCTCCTATCCTTCCTTCATAACTTTCGGTTTCCCTCCCTAAGTCCTCAAAACCAATATCATTACTAACTTCCAAGTAGAACAGTGTTATTAGCCCTTTCTGCCCTTGTTTTTCCCCTTATTTGATTTCTTATTTTCTCCCTATCAGCCCTAAACTCTTCATCATCATCACTACACTCCCTTAACACATCTTCCTCTTCATCAACATTATCATTTTCAAAATAACACTCACTGTCAGTTGAACTTTGTGAATCTAAATCCTCAACTACATAATCTAAATCTTCAGAGTCGTTGTCATTTACACTTGATTCTACCTCATAAGATCCATGGGGATCTCCATTCACAACATCCTGTACATTCCTCCCAACATCAACATTAAAATCCTCCCTAAGGATTTCTGTCTGTCTATCAAACTCAGAATCCCATTCCTCTCTAAATATTTTTGCATATCTCTCAGCCTCAGTACCAAAGGAATTGCCTTCCTCAAATGGAAGTTCTGCTGAAGCATTTAAGTTAGTAATTCCTTCATTAGTGGTTGCCCTAGTTTATCTAATAGGTGTACTTAAAGTAGACTCCACCTCATTCAAACCACTCACACTATCTACAGTAAAATCAGTTTGATTAGGCACATTTACTCCACATGGTAGCTTGGTTTTTGGAGACCACACTTCTGGTTGAGATACCACATAGGCCACATAGACATCAACTGCATTACCATTTTTCCAACCATTAGACATTTCTAACAATACTTTATCACTCAACATTATGAAATCTATACTATTTAGTGTCTTACAGAATAAAGAGTTTACAACATCATAGTCATAACCCCTTATATCATCACCAAGTTCAAACACAGACAATTTATCAACATCAATTTCATCCATGTTAATTGTTCCACCTACATAACTATATTTTCTGCCCCTACGCACAAACCAGCCCCCATGGTGCCAAATGACCTTAACTCGTGTGTCATCCATGTATAACATAAGTTCACTTGTTCCTCTGTTGTCTAACAGTACAAACTAACCCAAAAGTAAATAATTATAAAATTTCTACACTATATAACTGAGATTTTCACCTTTACCAAACAAAAAAAATCATAACCCAGACATTAACTCTATTAACTAAGACATCATTAAATAAGACACTTAATAATTAAGATACTATTAACATTCACAATACCTAAAAAATAAATAAGACAATAATACACTCATAGTATTCCAAGAAATCACTAACTTTTTTTTATCTTCGATTATTATAACACTTCTCAACACAGCTCACGCCAGGAATTATCTACATAATTGCTCATAAAATGCAATAAAAAAAAGGGAGCAAAGGTCGAGTTTTTGGAGATTAAGAAATGAGATGAAGGGCAATATCAATCTTTAAATAAAAGGGTTTTCAATGCATGTATACTTCACGTCGCATGTTAAGCAAATGATTAGTAGCTTCAGGTGACTATTAATATTAATTTTTTTAGAGTATATGTGTGTAATAAGATATTTAAAAAATATAAGATGCTAATAAGTTCTTTCTTATAAGTACTTGGGTGCAATTATATATTCAATCTATTATTTATTTCAATATTATATATATATAGATTTGACTTCAGTTAATCAGTAAATAAAATGATAAGCCAATAATTTCATTTAAAAATTTTCAATTTACTGAAAAGAAAAGGTAAAAAAAAATGCCTATTGTCTTTTCATTTAATAGCTGACCGATAGATTCTGCGGATTGGCGTATCTATGGAGTGATTAGTAAATTTTTTTACATAATCTTTTTTTAGGCGTGAAAGAAACAGAAAAGACAGGAGATCGAGTAGAGAACTACAAAAATAACTTTTCAAAATAGATCAATAGGTAGGATTTTATTTTTTTATTTAAAAATTAGTAATTAATAATAAAAAAAACTACATTTATGATAGGAATTAGAGTAGCCATTTAAATGAAATTCACGTCCAAATTAATTAAAAGAAAATTACATTCCTCATTAAAATTTTTATATATTTTATCAAAAAAAAATTTAATCATTTTATAAAAGTATATAATAAATTCATAATAAATGAATTTATAAAAGTAATCATATATAAAATAAACTCATAATAAACTTTATTCATATTATAAAAACTTGTTAAATTTGTAAATTAATAAAAAATATATAATAAATTTGAAGATATTGATAAATTTTATATTTTTTTTAAAAAAAATTCTGACAATTTTATAAAAAAACCGCGTTTTTAAATTTTTATTTAATATTTCTACATAACATTATTCAGCTTTATAGCTTTATTTTATGAAAATAAACAATATAAACCAAATATATTTAACATCACAAGGTATTTATTTCCAGAAACAAATGAAAGATAGAAAGTGTATCATTAAAGATAAAAAAAAAAAAAAAAGTTCCTGTTGCAGAAAGTCTTTCAGCAATAAAGAGTTCTAAAAATGATTAAAGCTAATCAATCTATTTGGAAATAACATGAGCATCATCCATGCATAGTTTCATGTTTAGAGGAACTACAAACGAAAAACCAAAGCCCTAGACTTTCTTCAACATTCATAAAGTTAAGATCTTTGCTTCCAATCTCCACCCACAAGATTGATAAAGAGTCAAGAACACGGCTACAAACGACTCTATTTGTGTTTTATCTGAAAAAATCGTGTTTCTAACTGATTTGATGGATTGCAGCTTTACAAGCCTCCTGCTATAGAGGTGCAAATGTTAAATGTAGAGAATTGCATTGGAAAGGGTGGATAAAGGAAGCAAGACTCGAAATAAGGCTTAGCTATGTCAACTAAGCTTCAAGTTTTAGGTATTTAGGCACAGAAAGTTGGAAGTCTTCATGATACTGAGAGCACCGCAACTGCAGAGTTCAATTAGAAGATATTTGAAGCAAAAGAAAAACAACCTACGTCAAGGATTTCAGGATAAAGAAAATAGAGGTGGATATTAAGTTCCATACGAACAGAGGTTTTCAAATCCCATGTACTTGTTCCTCTCGATCCTTTTGATCATGTGCGCAATGCCAACACCACCTGTTTGAAGAGAAGCGAAAGCCTTCGACGATAAGAATCTCAAAACACCGAAAAATCTGGAACATTTTGAAGGCATGTAGTTTCAAAATGAAACATACCTAGTAATACAGCACTCAAAAAAATTGTGAGTGCCAGAATGAAGATTATCAGGGATGCTCTCCCTAATATTCTAATCAACTTTCTCACTACATGTTGCCCTACCAATGCAGCAAGAATTGCCACAGCAAAGAAGTAGAGAGCTGTTATAAAATTAGAAAATTATTAAACAAGTTCTGAATGGGAAATATGTTTATTACCACTCATTTTAATCATGATTGCATTTTGACAAGCTAAAATCTTAGCTAGGTTTGCAAGTTACCATAAGGAACTGGAAATCGCTTTAACAGGTAATATTCTATGACAGACATTGAAGCAGAGAAAGTCATAGCAAACGTGGCTGTGGCACTTGATACCTACATGGAAGTTCTTAAGATATCAATCCAAGAATAAATTCGAGTTTTATTTTCACATGTTGCTATGAGGTACGGCAGTCACACCTGAGGAGGGACTCCCATCTCCAGAAAAAGAGGACCTAAAATGAATCCTCCACCAAGTCCAAGCATCCCACCTACTACTCCAGCCAACATACCAATGGCAGAATAGAGAACAAGTTGGTGGACTCGCCAGTTTGTGCTTGCCTCTCCCATGGATGTAATCTTTCTTCGCCCCTTGTACAAGCTAACTGCCTCATATGCAGTTATCCCAACTGCTACAGGGATCTGAAACGCAAGACTAAGCATAATAGATTTCTAACAGACTAACATTACAAAAGCATGAATAATTTTAGGAACTGTGGAAGTTTGTTCATTTTTTTTAACTATCATATAGAAGATACCTGCAAAATATTGAATGCCCAATATGTTACTGAACAGGTTCTGGAGTAATTCTGTGTCAAACAGATAAAGGTTTCTCATCAGTTTAGCTCATAAAATACTAATTACCAAATGCAATAGTCAATATAATGAAATAGAGAGAAGAAAAAAAAAAGAGGAGGATAAAACCTTGCTAATCTGCAAACCAAGAACTATCAACCACACAGCAAAAAGAAGCCCAAGATCCTTCCAGCAGACATTCTCAATGATAGAGATCTGAAAAGATTACAGAAGTTCTCCTGAAAAACCATTAGCCAGTGGAAAGCAGACCATAAATATTCATACCTCCTCCTTTTTTAACTGAGTTGTTTCTGCTTCAGCAACACCGTTAGAGCATCCAGAATGAGGTTTGTCCTCCGCCTCTTCAATTGTGCCCTCTGATTAATGAGAAAACTAGTCTTGCATGAGAAGAGGGAAAAAAGGAAAAGAAAAAGAAGATCAGCATATGCATGACAGAATAAAGCTCACCAATACATTCCAACTGTCTAGCAGACTCCTGAGAACTCAAAATAAAAAGTAAAGCAAGTGAGAAGAGGAGATGAGCTCAGTTAGAAAATAAACAACTTAAGCTTAGAGGGCCAGGAATATTAGGGGACCTTTTTCAGTTTGGTTTCTTTTTTCCATGTCTCAACACCCTTGAAGAATGCCTTAGATGACGTGACTGCAGGTTCCCCAGGATGATCAAGAATACTGCCCAAGAAGAATAAACAAGAGAAATTCTGATAGTATTATGAATACCTATGAAGAGAACGATTAGCAAAATTGTGATTGTCCACTCAGCAAAAACCACATTAAGGGCCACTCCTAGGCTAACTCCCAAAACCAACATCGGTTGAAATAGAAGTGCAAGGTCATAGTCAATAACAGGCAGTTCAAGTGTAGGATGCCTTAATCTTATATTGTAGTAAACTGTTGCAGCTGCTGCACCTGTGATCATACCTGATAATGCAAACACGATCAACAAAAGCTTGAGGATATATAAGTACAAGCCAGTTGGAATTTTGAATCAAATCAACCATGATAAAGAATAAAAATGCTGTTGACATTATATAAGAATTGAAATCAAGCATAGAGTGTATGCAACACTCTTTTTGCTTTAGAACTTGTAGTCCTTAGTGCCCAATAAGTAAAATTGAATAGGTGAATGTCATCATGTGCATTAAAGAAGTAAATTTCTCTTACATTTTGATATAGCTGTTGATGATTTGGCATCAAACCCAATAATCAGGGTAAGCATAGGAACAAAAATGCCTCCGCCACCAACACCCCCCACACTCCCGCAAGCGGCCCCAAAGAATCCAATTATGCTACCAAGTACAATTTTCCAGCCAAATTTCATTTCCTGCAAATCCAATCTCCAAAATTAAATAGTCAAATTCAACTACCATCAGGATTTTAAAGCACATGCAATAGAAGAGAGAGTGTCAAACTTCAACAAGAGAAACTAATTCAATAGAAAGTACTTCCGTGGCCTGTTCTGATAATAGGTCTGGAATCTCACGTCATAAAATCATTTTATGGGTTTCCAAACGGTAATCAAAACATCATAGAATACTTGATACGTAATCAAATAAATCCAACAAAATCATAAGCAAAACAGAAGATAATAAAATGCTGAATTTACCGGCCAAATATGTTTATAACCCACTTGACCTTTTTTGTAAAAGAAATTTAATGCTCGGATTAAATGATGGGACTCCATCTCTTCAGTCTTATAATTTGAATCTCCTTGTTTCAACTTTGGCTGTACTAAAATAAGTACTGAAGCTATGACAAGAAAACTACCCAAAATTCCACCCAGCAATATCAAGCTCCACCTCTTTGATCTAATCCCAGCCATCAGATTTCCTAATTCCTTTCTCCCTCTCTCTCTCTCTCTCTCTCTCTCTCTCTCTCTCTCTCCCTCCCTCTCCGAACATCAAATTTCCTTTGACATAAACACACAAACCCAAAACAAGGACCAAATTTCAAATACACGGCTCACAAACATTTTGAAGTAAACTTTCCTCTAACTGTGTATGTGTCTGAGATGCTATAAACAGGAAAAATGAAAGTGACACAAAAAGTGATATTCCAGAGAAGTAGTGTCCTTGAAGCTTTACAACATAATTTCATCACTTCTGCGCACTGTTTTTTTAACTTAGCAAGTGAAAATAACTTTGAAAGATTAACCAGAAAAGAACAATACCTATATCATTTAGTGCACAGTCATGACGTAATTTAACTAGCACGAGAAAGTAAGTCAATTACATATTAGACAACATTTGCTTCTTTCAATGATCCAGTTCACACTGAATGCATGAGTGATATACTATTCTATATGTGATGTGAAAATTTGGAATTTTGACTACCTTCACATTTTCTCACAGTTCAGATCCTGTGCATGAAGCAAATTTCAGAAAACCTCACACTCCTGATATAGCATATTCAAATCATAAAGAAAATTGTTTAACTTTCTGTTTCATATTTCAAAAGATGTAGAACTATTTTTTCTTGATCAAATGTTCAGATAAAGAATCTAAACAAATTAAGTAATTTGCACTTAGGTGTTTTGTCCAAAGCACAAAAGGTCTTCTCCCAATTCATGAACATTCTATGTTGGACTCATCAGGATGGTATTAGATAACGCAGGATTAGGTTTAAATAGAAACATCGAACTTATTTGAATGTAAAATTACAAATCTGAGATTTTCAGGATGTATCAGACAAATAAGACGGAGTATTTGAATTTGTTACTAATATTCTGAGACTCATCGAATTTGTTTGTAGTGGGGAATATTTCTCACAGCACAATAAGAAGACACTTTAATTGACCTGATAGTGTAAGGTGTATTTGTACAAAATAATGGTTTTGTTACGGGTAAGAATGGTCACAATATCCCGGTCGAATTTCTTTAAAGGGAGTCCCAGTTATCAAATGACAAATAACTTCACGCCTGCGATATGCGGTTAATCATAGCTGAAGTAAATTGGGCAGCCGGATAAAACCTCTCCAATTCCTGTGGTTCCTGGCTATACATATGGAGGAAGTGGTCCAGGAATAAGCTGCAAGACCAATAGTTTTTAAGGGAAAAAAATTAACTTCCCTTAAGCCCACCAATCACATTAAACCAAGATAGGAAGTGCAAATTAACCTCCTATAAATTATTCTGGACCCATCTCCAGCACTTAAAAGCAGTTTTCATAATGATGTGAAGAGGTTTAGGTTGATTGATTGTATTTTATTTTGAAAGCTAAATTAACAGATTATGCACCTAAAGCAACTCATATGGCCCAGCCTCATAGAAGAGGACATTTAGGAGACTCCATATGCACAAAATGCTAGATAAGAATTAAGGTCATGTGGGCAAACTATAGCCATTCCTGGGCAGAAGGCTTCTCTAACAAGGTTATATTGTCATGATTGTGACATCAATAAATGTAGAGATAAAGACAACGAAATCCATGTGCTCATTCAAACTTTCCACACCATATCCCCAATTAAGTAATCATTACAAAGCTTTCTTCTTGAAGGTTTGATTCCCATTAGATGAACCATTTGCAGGGTACACCTCGTCAACAACATCCGCAACTTGCCGATATCCAACCATAAGATGTTCATTAAAATGTGCATACGTTATATTATCAACTCAAAATTTACCACGCCTCTGGGGGAGGCTTAACTGGTGGAACATAATCTCCTCTGTTCTTGCCAGTTACCATAAAAAACATATAAGAAAAAAACTATCTACCAATAATCATGCATGCTGATAATGACAACCAAATAATATGCCTTCATCGATCTTCTTCAGCACTTTATGTAAGCAGTCACTTAAAATTTTCTCAAAGACAGAGAGCAACTCTATGGCCATCTGCAGTCCATAATTTATACCATAATGAGCTCATATGCAATATATATCTCAACAAAATCTCATTTCTGAAAGTATAAAGATCAAACGAGAATAGTGTTTTAGAATTCCCACACTGGCCAGACTTCCAGAATTGCCTAATACTAAAGCCAATTCAATTTGCATCTGATCCTGGTAACCTATTTATCAAGAAGGGGCAAATGGCCCAACAAAATTTTCTAAGCAAATTAGCTTTTGATGTCTCAAACAGAAAATTTTAGGACATATCCAGGAATTGTCATCATTCTACTCTTGTGATGTGAAGATTTTTATTTTTTCCATCCACATAATTCAAGGAAAATATCCAATTCTTCTCGAGGGATAAACTGTTAACATCCCCAATCTTCAGGATTTAAATCAATTGGAGTAACTGAATCTGAACCTACTTACAGTTAAAAAATGAACAAGAACTCTTCCACATTGGTTATCATAAAAGGCGCACATTCAAATATAAACACCGCAAACATCACACGCATCACCCTTGAATTCCATTACCTTTTCACCAACACTATCACTAAAGTTCCCCTGGTATATCCATATTTTATTCAATTCAACTCTCTCCTATCTTCCACTGCTTTAGAAAGGGAGACAAGATGGGAAGCCTGTTTCCACAACTCTAGAAAGGGAGACAAGAAAGGAATCCTGTTTCCATAGCTTTAGAGAGGGAAGAAGCAAGATAAAACAAATCAAAAACTCACAGCAGACTCAAAAGTCAAAACCACAACTACTCTTGCTTTGAAGTTAATCTAATATTATTCACCAGTCTAGCTTCTATTTAACAACAAGAAGAAGACCAAGAATTAAAATGCTATTAACATAATCATTATCTTAAACATACCAGTCAAGTAACCAATTCTCATACTGTTACTATATCCCTGTTTTTCTTATTCAATCAGCACTACATAACTTCAAAATCGGTTAAATCAAATGCTTCTTCATTAGGTACCACTTGAAAACTTCACCTCTCCAAATACTAGAATAGAGATCTTAAAAAACTGATTAAACACCTACAATAAGCGTTTCAACCAAGGTTTTCTATGAAACACATATCTGCAACTTAAATAGTTATGGCACAGGTTACACCAAAAAAACAAAAAAGGAGTTTGACACAGCAAATTGTGCAAAAACAGGTTACAAACTGCAATACTATCACAAGACCATGAAGCTTCTAAGCAAAATGCATATTCTCACTCCTCAAAAAATCAAATTGAAAATTAAATGAAATCAGTACAGACGCCGTGATACTTATGCAGATGGCTTTATTCAGAAATGAATTGCAATACCGAAAAACACCCAGACGGAAAAATTCGCATACAGTTAAAATGCAAATTAATCCAAATAATTCACGAATATAAGCTATATGTCACCAATAAGTCAGAAAGGTTGCTGCATGTAACAACAATAATAGAACACCAAAAACAATGTTTTCAGAACAAGAAATGCAAAAACTGAAATTTTGGATTAACATTAGATTAAATATAAAGGTTACAATATGACATTTACCTCAAGAAAACTAGACCACTGTTCATATATAACAGCATAGCAAAAAAACACTAGACAACTACATAATCCTATTAGAAACATAAGCAAAACTCGACAGCATAAAAAATAAATTTTCATTTTTTTGGTCTCACACAAAACCTTCAGTCAATATTGGCCTCTCACTTTCTTTCTCCTGCTCCTCGTCACTATTATCACCAGCAACATTGCCATTTTCTTCGTTCTCGTCTCCAATCTTCAACCCCTTTAACCCATCATTCAGACACCTCTTTTCTTTCTCTCTCTCCTCCACATAACTGCCACCCACTACCACTTTATCTCCGCCTTCAACCACGCCACTACCCTTCTCCGCAATGCATGATCCCGGAGCGTCCTTCTCGGTGTCTACTTCTACCACAGTGTCCGGCACGGCCGAACCCACCGACCCGGCGATGACCTCGTCAGAGTAATCTTTGTCCTCTGGCCAGGGGTTCTGGATACAACCCATGTCTTCAGCGTCAGAGAAGATGGTGGTGGCACGAGACTTGACAGCGGAGGCAGCTTTAAGGAAAGCTTCTTTGATGGAGTCCGGAGGGAGAGCACAATCCTCGAGGCCCGCGTCCTCGAGTCGTGGAGGGCGAATCTTATCGAGGAATCCAGTAGATTCTCGCTCCATGATTCGGCAAATGGATTGAATCCAATAAATCGGAATTGCAAAAACCCTAAACCAAAAGCTCTATGCTACTGTTATGAGCTTGGTTGAGGAAATTATCATCCATGGGTTTAAACGCCTTAAAAAGATCTGTACTTTTTACCGACTTTCTTTCTGGATTTTATCCATAATAATAATAATAATAATAATAATAATAATAATAATAATAAATATTAGGACATTAATTAACTTACTCGAATTTTAAAAAGTTTGAATTTTAGTTGTTATAAAATAGCAGTGTTCCAATTTAAATTCAAATTTAAACTAAAATTTAAGTTAAACTTATATAATTCATATATTATATATTTCGAACTTAAATTTAAATTTAATTTAATTAAATTTAATAAATTTATTTTCTATTTTTATAAAAAAATTTTAAAATTAATATTTGTATAGTGAAAAAATAATATGATTATTATTAATAAAAATAAAATATTATATTATTATAACTTTATATTTTATTATAAAAATACCAAATTATTTTATATTATTTAATTTATTTATTATATTTATCATATATTAATAAATTATATAAATTAAATTAATTTAAAAATTAATATAATCATATGTATAATTTAATATATATATATATAATTATGTGTATTTTTAATTCAACGTAATAAAAGTTAATTTGCGAGTTTAATATACAAAATTTTAAACTAAACTAGCTTACAAATCAACGAGATGAACCAATTTGCGAACTAACGGGATGAATATTTTTTATCTTAAACTTGAATTATTTAACATAGCAACTCCAGTTTGAATATAAATGAATTTTTATTGGGCTAAAATTTAGACTAAATTCGAATAATTTAACTCATTTACAACCAATTAAATATATTTAAAATAAACAATTTGAGAGGATAAATAAGATAATCCATCTTTATATAAATTTTAATTGTATAAGGTATATTTCTTTAAAAGATTCCATTTTTATATCTCAAAAAAAAAGATTCCATTTTTATTTTCTCAAAAACAGAAATATTCAATTTTTATTAATTCAATTGCAAACGCATTCAATGTCAAATGTCATTTCAGATCAAGCTGATTTTTTTTTTTGGCAAGGATTAATCTAATGATCATATGACAATCTGATTTTCTAATTTGCGAATTGAATGAACTTGAAAATTGATCTATGATTTTGGCGTTTTGATAATCAGATGCATAAATGAAATGGGTTTATAAGATAAAAATGGTAAATTTTCAAGAGCTTTTCTGAGAAGAAAGCATTCCTTCTATGCATGTCTATTAAGTGTCACAGTAACGCAAGCATATTAGGGTTTAAAAATTCAGATCACAAAACTTAAATCTCAAATTATCTGTGCCATAACATGAGCAATATCAGAGTCTAATTATAAGATTGCAAGTAGAAGATTAAATGCAAATCTAAAATTTTCAAAAGAAAACAAAAAGATGAAAATGGAACATTGCTTCCAAAGTTAAATATGATACATGATACATAATGAAATTCTGGAATCCCTTCACCTAATTATTACTTCTCACTATAATCACCGCATATAATATTGAATGGAAACATATGAATGAAAGTGGCATTTCCAATTGAAAGAACTGTCTGAGTCAGGAAATTCCTTCTAACATTCACACCCTGTTGATCTTTGCTGCCGCCCTCCTCCACCAACATCGATTGTGTCAGGAAGGTATCTTTTCATTACCAACAAACAGAAGTTCAAAAAAACCAATTAGTACTTCATGGCATATGCCTTCAATAAGCTAATGAAGTTGCAGTAATATTCCTTGCTTGCAGTAAATTCTCAAAAAAAAAAAAATGTAAGAGGACAGGTAAACTGACTCGAGATCAACCACAGTAGGACTGATAAAAAAATTCTCTCCTATAGCACTTCTAAAATGACAAAAGGATGACAGCACAAAATCACCTACTGCTATTCAACAACTAAAGAGGCTTCAAGACATGCCTTTTCTACTAAATGGAAAAAAAGGACCAAAATCATTTGTTAATTCCAGTTAATTATTTGATACTTACACTTCTTCTTCAGGTTCATTCTTGAGTGCATTTTTGGCTATGCACTGGAAAGCAGCATCCACATTGAATCCTTCTTTAGCAGAAGTCTCAAAGTAAGGTATGTTTCCCTTAGAAGCGCACCATGCCTTTGCTTTCTTCTCTGAAACCTAAAATCAACAATGTTCACACAAATTACCTATCAAACGTAAGCAATCAAGGCACCATATAATTCTTTATTCAAGATATCTAAAAAGGAGGGGCTTGTTACCCTTTCTACCCTCTCCTAATCTGTATAAAATCAACATTCCAATAAAGCTTCTGAACCAAAAGGGGAGGAAAAGGACACGTTGTGAAAAAAAAATAGCTTACCACCCGACTATTGCCACCATCAACATCTATCTTGTTCCCCAACACAACAAATGGGAAGTTTTCAGGGTCAGCTGGACTAGCCTGGAGGGTAAAACCAAAAGGTATAAATTTCAGTCATTATCTATAAATAGAATTATAATCTGTCCAAACAATGAACCAGTGAGAACCTGAATCAGAAATTCTTCTCTCCAGTTATTAAGATTATCAAATGACTTCGTGACATTCACATCATATACAAGAACACAGCAGTCTGCCCCACGATAGAAAGCCACTCCAAGACTTTGAAACCTCTCTTGCCCAGCAGTATCCCATATCTGTGCACAGAATTATCATGGTTCAGCAGCAAGAACAGAAGTATATACTTTGTGATTACTGGGCATTCCACTCAAGTATGAAAATGATTTACTGTTATATACATTGTCAGGATTTACTGTTATATATTGCATTTTATGGTATAGAGATAACTTGTTCGCATTACCCCATAATATGAGTAAAAATGATAAATTACCTGGTCTTAAATTATCTTAACTTACATATATACTTTTACAGCAATCTTTGTTGGTACAACCTAATTGCAAAAAATCATAATAATCATTCAGCCACTCCCTTCCAAATTAAATATGGCATCTCAGTTTGCTACATTCTACAGTCAGTTTCAGAACTACGCAACTAACAGCTCCAGACCAACTCTGTAAGTCACAATTTTATTTAAGCAATTTCACAGACAATATGATCCATTGAGCAAAGCATACCCAAAATTTCATTAAAGCATACCTGAAGTTCCATAAATTTCCTCTAGGGGTCAAAGCAATACAAACTCTTCAATTACCACGTAACAAAATATCAAACATTAAAAATGGAAATCAAAAACACAATATGGGTGCAGAACTGCAATTGAACCAGGGACCTTCCAAGCCTCAACTCTCATCTTACTAGTAGCCCAAAGCCAAATTGGCAGCAAATTTCTAGTATTATCACTCATCAATGTGTTTTTATTATATGATTCGTTAAATCAAATATCATAACAAAAATTCTTCAACCCATGATTTCCTTTCAATTCCTTTTAATTAAATTTCAGTGAATAAGCATTAATTGCTACATATTCTACAAATAGATCAAATACTATAATAAAATTAACAAATTAAATATTGAAAAAAAAAATTGGGTACTTGAAATAACCTGCAATGTGAACAACCTGTCCTCAAACTTAACTTCTTTTGTCAAAAAATCAGCACCTATGGTTGCTTTATATTGATTACTAAATTTCTGATTCACATACCTGTATCCAAATTTCAATAATTAAAATCAAACCCAAATTGGCAATCTATCAAAATTGAATAACACAAAAAGAAATAAAGATCTAGGTTTTCAAGAACAATACTGATTCATCAACGAGGTCTTCCCAACCCTGTCAAATTATATTTAAAACAAAAAACAGCATATTAGCCAAACGAAAAATTAACAAAATCACTTCAAGACAATAAGTGGGGAAATAATATCCAGAAATCAAATTAAAAAAAAAAAACAATGAATTCAAATTGAAAAAATCAAAATTGAGAGGGAGAAATGAATGATAATAAAAGTACCCGCTGTCACCTAGAATTATGACCTTTAAGAGCATACGTCTACGGGAAGCCATTGGATCAGAATTGGAGAAAATTGAATCTGTGATTAAGTAAAACAGTTTTCTGGGTTTTCAAATTTCCGTTAAAATCTACAAATTTTGAAATTGATAATTTGAGAGAGTTTCTCAAATCAAAGGAAAATTTTTTAATTTTTGTTTGGGTGTTCTGATTCTGTTATTGTTAAATGAGAATGGTAATTTTAGTTTTTGGCCATGAAAGCACAGAAAAAGAATATACCGCTTTTGAGTAATTTTCCAATAATGACCTTTTCTTTTAGGTGATAAATTAATGTACGATATTAGTGTTACCCTTCTGTTCACTTCTTTTAATTAATAATTTTGAGTTAAAAAAAATTTTAATTTTCTTAGTCAACCATTAATAATTGTGAATTATACTATTTTAATTTAATCAATTATTTTAAATTTTTTATAATTTTATTCGACTAAATTTTAAAATAATAATTTATTAAAAAATTAATAATTATAATTCAAATATTTTAATTATAAAAATAAATATTAAGCTTTTGTCTCCAAAAAAAAAAATAAGAGTTTTCTTATGAATATAAAGAAAATTAATAATTTAATATTAAAGTTTCTAATTGATAAAAAGAGGAAAAATATAGTATTAATCTATGAGATAAGAAAGTGATAACAAATAATTTTTTTACAAAAAGTGAATTATAAGGGAGTTTTATGTTTGAAAATTATTGAATTAAGAAAATTATAAGATTAAAAAATCATTGGTCATTTAAAAATAAAAATATAAATCTCATTCTCTCAAATCTCAATGTGTTAAAATGTTATAGAAAATAATTAATCCCAATTTTTTTAATGTTTTTCTTCCTTTAAACAGTTTTGTTGAACATCTAAGTGAAAAATAATTATTATTACATTCTTTTTGTATTTATATAAAAAGATACATTCTTTCTTAATTTATTAATTGAGTTTAGATATTTGTTGAATGTTAATTTTTTTTTTAAAAAAAGTAGATATTTATCATATTTGTATTTGTATATAATCATAATTTTGATAAAACCTTCAACAAAAACGTTTATTAACAAATGTGGGCTTGCAATGCTCTTATTTATTGAAAAACCAAACCGTGAATTGAAAGTCGGGTCGGATTGTAACCACAAGCAAGCCAGCAAGCCAGCCTGCCCTGCCGTCTCCCTCATGCCATCAAGAATAATCAGAAAAAACCTAAAGCCAATGAAAAAGAACCAAAAACAAACCTGGATTGCCAAAATTTAACATAAACACGCCGATTCTGACCTTTCAAAACTATGACTAACCTTCAAAAACTGTCTTTTTTGTACAAAGAAACCCAATAAGATTATTTTTTTTTTTCACGTAGAATAACCAAAAATCTCTTCAAGAATGGGGCTTTTTGCTCTCACCATGGCAGGTAGTGGTTTTATTTTGATTGGTGCCTGTGAATCTCTCACCTCTTCGGTTACAAATCCAAGCCAGAATTCAAATTCAAACCCATCTTCTACAATTGATCGAATAACAAATTCAACAACCCAGAAAAACCCAAAACCGAAATCCCCGTCTTCATCTTCTTTAATTTACATCTGCATCTTTGTATTTTTCTGTTCTTTTTTTATTGACTCTTTAATCTCACTTTTCAACGCCATTAACTCTCAAGATCGAATTGGTTCTGCCCTTCAGTTGCAAATTATTGCTATTGCTGCACTCTTTTTGCTATACTCGATTTTAGGCTATCTATCGAATTCTTCTAGTTCTATTCATCTTCCTTCTTCGATTCTTAATTTGATCATTCTGTTTGCTTTCGTGGAAGAGTTCTTGTTATATTATCTGCAAAGAAAGGACACAAGTGGGATTGAGAACAGATATTTTGATCTCTTGCTTGTTCCAATTTCGATTTGTGCAGTTTCAACTGTTTTGGAGCAAGTCTTCCTCCAAATCGAATAATTATGCAAGAATTGCCCGTGGGATTGGGTTGATTTTGCAAGGTATGTGGTTTTTCCAAATGGGTATCTCTTTCTACACCAATATGATTATTCAAGGTTGTTCTTTGCATGAAAAAAGTAGAGGGAATTATACAATAAAATGTAAAGGGCACCCTGAGTATCATAGGGCCAGAGGGAATGCAACGCTTCAGTTTAATTGCCATCTTGCCTTCCTTGTTGTTTCGGTGGCTACTGTGTACTCAATCATGGCTAAAAATAATGGGAATGTCGGTGATTTTATTCGGTATAAGCCTCTTGGCACAGAGATACAGCAAACGGAGAATAATGGGCACTTTACTTTGGATTCTGATGAGGATGAGATTAGAGAAGAGGAAAATGCAGCTAAGGAGAAATTGTCTGTAGTGGAGATGGCTGTTAATGGTCATGGCTCTCACGAGTGAGGTAATTCTAGAGGTTAATTTTGATATAGTGTATTCTTTTATCAGTACTGATAGAGCTGGTTCAGGTTGTATAAATTATAGGACACCATTTTACTGGTTTTCAGGTCTGAATTTTATTTCTTGTTTAATGAGGTTGAATATTTCTTTTCATTTTTTTTGTCAGTGTATTTCTTTTCATACGGCTTCTTGTTATTGACATTGAACATTTGGTAGTTGATTCAGATTGTTTCAAGATTGCTATAATTCGCTATTAACTTTCCAAATTGGAGCATTTCAAATAACAGTTGATATTAGGAATGGAGATGTCTCTTTGGTTAAAATTGTTAGATTTCCTTATTAATGTGCTCTCTAGTCTCCAGTGGGACATCTTTAGAGAAATTCAATTGAAGTTGAACTAATGCTTATCAAATTCTGTTTCACTTTCATGAAAAAAAAATTGCTTCTTGAATTGTTTTATCATTTTGGATGGGTTATATTTAAACTAGATTTCAGCAGAGCACAACTCTTTTATATCAAGAGTAAGGATCGCCTATTGGCTTTCAGTAACCTTAAATCAAAGCAATCATCAGCTACATGGCTGCTGTCTTTGCCTACCATTTTGGTATGTTCTAGAGACATGAAGTGCAAATGTGTAAACCCTTCACTGATTTTTTCTTTCCCTCTGATTCGTTACTGTTTTTTCACTACTCTAATTTTGAGTTCTGTATGTACATATTTCTTCCGGTTAAACATGTAAAAGCAATGGAGGATATGACGCCTATGCAAAACTGTGATTTGCATATTCAATCCATATCATCCTGTGAGACAGTGACCTAATTGCATTTTGTGAATAATTGAGTTTGCTTATGCTTAAAGTTTGGATTTCTGGACCCAAAATTACAGGTGCCGGGTAGTTTGTGTTAGGCATTAACCCACCCATTATCTTCGGGGTTATTCATTCTTGCACTTCTCCTGTTCCTTTCTATGAATTTTAAGGATATCAGTTAATAGCTGATCTCTCAGCAGTGACAAGACTCAGCTGAATACAAAGACCTAGAAGTTAGCTCGAGTTTTTTCTGCTCAATAGTCGTGGTAAAAAACACCTAACAATTTTACATGGCTTCAATTTGCTAATACTCAGATCAGATTAGCTGTACTTCTTTAGTTTTCTCCCCTTGCAGTATTTGATTTAGTTTGTTCCAGAACTTCTTTATCCTCTCTAGCGTAAGAAGCTGCTGAAGTCAAGACGTGAAAAAACTGATGGTTCAATTTATAAACTCCCTAGTATCTAATCTAGCTCTGCATGTTCTAGAGGATGTACACGTACTGAAATACAAAAAACAATACATATAATAAGGTCGTCTCATCTAGAAAAATTGGCCAGCCTAAATAAAAAATAAACACATCTAGTTTGTCCCAATTCAATGTTACTATATCCCCCAATTCAAATTAAATACATCTGGTAAGTTAATTCAATTTTACAATATCCCGTTACTTCCCCACCTCATTTTCAGAAAAAGTTGCAACCTTTACCAATCTCATTCAAGCTGATATTTCTGGACACTTGCTCAACCTGCCACCAGATACTCAGGTGGTGCATCCTTCATCGATTTTGTGCAGATATGATGAAATTGATGAACTGAGAACAACATAAAAAACCATCATGAACTTTCATTAGAACCTTTGGTAGTAGTTGTCTCCTTTCTTTCTGATTCCACCTCTAGTGTAGTTTGTTGCCCTTCAGTGCTAGTGCTAGAATGGTGCACTCCATACTCACTGGTGACTCCACTGTACTCGCTACTACCAAGTTCTTGGCTTTCTAGCGCCATCTTCCTGAAATTCTTCATGTCTTCGTTGTATTGGGAAGAATTATAGTCCAAGCTTCCATAAGAACCATAAATTGTGCTGTGTCCAGGTGTGATTCCATCACATAGATCATCTAGAGACATATTTGCTTCCAGGGCTCTAACTATCTGAATTGTTCAGAAATGGTATAAGAGTTATATCCTAGCAAACAGTTTTTAAGTTAATCAACTTCAATTCACGAGAAAATAAAATTGCAATTGGTTAATTCCATTGCAAAGATGGTAGTTTGGAACACATAAAAATGGACTTCAAATGCTTTGGCAAATAAGTGATTTGAAGGAAAAGTAATTTAACTAGTTTATAGGTGAGACCCATGAGAAAAGACCAAGGCCATTCAATCTGTGTATTTTGATGAAGCAAATGTATTTAATCAAAGATCTAAACAGTATATTTAGCACCTACGAATCACCTGGCTCATTTGTGGTCGAAGCCTTGCTGAATGGCGTGTACAAGCCGCAGCACATGATATCATTCGAGTCATTTCACTGGAATCATAGTCCGACAATTTTGGATCAACAAGAGCATCATAGATGCCATCTTCCAAAGCTTGTTTGAGCAAAGGCTTCGCCTGAATATTCATAAATTATTTGTTAGTTATCCACAGCAATCAAACTATAATTTTGTGCCAAACTTTTTTGTTTCTGTGTGCACATTTAGAACACTTCCTTAAAAGAACTTAACTAGTATAAATATGAAAAATTATCCTGCAAATATACTCAGCATTTGCAATTCTCCATTACCATTGCTATTTGTTATCATAGACCATTATTTATCTTTTCAATAAGTGTTGCTAAATCCACCTAGCATATTGGTATCAGCATTTACACAGAGATCGGCCAGCCAAATGATTTGAGCACAGCTATTGACAATTCCCTGGCTAAGGATAATTGTTTCTTTATTAAAAAGTTATCCCCTTGAAATTGCCAAATTATCCACACGACCACAAGCTTAACCATGCAAGGATAAATTGGATTATACCAATGATGCATAATGATTGACTAGTGTCATGGGAAGAGTACGTACCCAATCAACAATGCTATCATCAGTAAAGGATTGAGTTCTATCAATAGGTCGGTGCCCAGTGATCAACTCCAAAAGCACAACGCCAAAGGAAAAGACATCTGACTTCTCAGTCAGCTTACCAGAAGAAGCATACTCTGGAGCCAAATAACTGCAGTTGGAGAAATTGCAAGACAAAAACTGCTTCAAAAATTTCTCCAAGAGAACAGATGATTAATTATCAGCAAATAAAATGTAGAAAATGCATACCCAAAAGTTCCCATCACTCGAGTAGAGACATGAGTATCAGTATCCAAAGAAAACTTGGCGAGTCCAAAATCAGCAACCTGAAAAAAATAAGTGGATTGCATTGTATGATTTAATATCAAGGAGAACCAAATTACACAAAGCTAAGCTATGTAGTTTCAAATGGCAACATGAAACGAGTTCACATTTTTCAGAATTACCAAGGATATATGTTTAGCTCTCAGATTGTAGTTCCACCATCATGACTTAATTTTTAAATTCAATGACTCTCATCGCTAAGGATGAAATTACATTCTCCTTATACTTCTACAAAGACGTATACAAACAGGATGAAAGATTTAGAGAATATGGATAACACATGGTTTCTTCTCAGAAAGGGAGGAGATGGTGGTGAATTAAGATTCTCTAATTTAATGATATACTGGATTTTATGCCAAAGTAAATTTGGTGGATATTGAGCAGAAATCCAAATACATTGAAAGATTAACAAGCATCATACAGAAACCATTTCTGTTTGTTACATACCTTTGCTTCAAAACTATCATCGATAAGAATATTGGCTGCCTTGATATCTCGGTGTATGATCTTAGGCTGACCTGAAGAACACGCATAAATAAAAGGTGAGTGATGCTCAACAGCTTAAACCTAAACATTGCTTAGAATACTCACAGTCTTCATGCAGATAAGCCAACCCTTTTGCTGACCCTACAGCAATTTTCATTCTGGTTGACCAGTCAATAGTTGGTCTTCCCTTTCCTGTGATGCCATTTATATTTTATAAGACAAAAAACATGGCTACAGCAGCACAGATAGTTATACACTCGCAAAATAAGTTGTATATCATATACTTAACGTTAGCCACATGCTTTGACCGTCTGGCAATGAAAACCCCTTGGTAAGTAAACTCCTAGCCTCTCCTACTGAAGCCATAAGCTTTGACCCCTCTAACAAAGGTCGCAAACACAAAAAAAAGAAGCAAATTCTTCTAAAAAGATGTTACTCAAGTAACCATTCACTTCGTGAGAAGCCTACCCTTATTTTATTTTTTTATGAGAAAAAAAAAACTGTTCTCATTGAATACCTCCAAATTCATAATGAGAAGGAAATGTGATGGCAAAAACTAAAAAAGCACTCACCATGTAAATGGAATTCCAAGGTGTTGTTTGGAACAAACTCGTATACGAGCATCCTCTGAGCTCCTGTAATGCAGTACCCAACCAATGAAACAAGGTGGCGGTGATGGACACGGCTAATGATCTCAATTTCTGCCTGGAATTCACGCTCCCCCTGTCTACTCCCAGCTTTAAGCTGCTTAATTGCAACCACTTTACCACTGAGAAGGACTCCCTTATGGACATAGCCAAAACCACCCTGACCAATAAGGTTGGCATTGGAAAAACCATTAGTTGCTTCTGCTAGTTCTTCATACGTAAATGTACCCTGGGAAAGTCCAAGGATGCCAGGGGATGGTGATGCAAATGGTTTCTCAGAGCCCGAACTACTATTTGTTAAAGGGGGATGGTAGGAAGCACGACCAAACAATGGTGAGATTCCCGGAGGAGGGGTAGGCTTTGGCAGTACTTTATTGTCTGTAGGTGGAAGATTATTCTGTTGCCAAAGCTGGGTCGGACCACTACTATGGTCATCTGAAAAATAAAAGGGGCAAGTAACAGAGCAAACCCATTAGTCGACAAGGATAAATCAAACAATAAACAAGCAGAAGCTTCATAAACGTTGGATTTGACTAATTTCAGCAGAAAATAGAAGTGATCATATATGAATTCAGGTAGGAAAATATAACCTAATAGAGATATTAGAATTTAAACAAACTAACTATTCTACCATGGACTAATAAAGGAGCCTGAGGATTGTGATAAATGCACAGATACAGTAAAAACTAACAGAGAACCGCATTACTTAAGACTCCCCATTTATTCTTCTCCTTTCCATTTATACCTATTGATGTCCACCCTCCCAGAAATATAAGCTTTAATTCCCCTGTATTTGTCTTCTCCAACATTCATAGTCAAGCATCTCGTGTTCAAACTCAAAAAACCACCCAATACCCATACACAGATCAAAACTAAAGCTTATACCCAATTTCAGACCGGAAAAGAACCGGCGAAAATCAGTAGATCAGAGTCATTCACAAGTCCATAAATCTAATATTCACAATAAAATAAAAAGCACAAAAGAGGACCATATTCGATGATCAAAAATGAATGCACGAAATGGAAAGTTCCCACGCTAAAACCCAACAGAAAAGTGTGCACAAAAATGCAAATATAAGAAGTTAGCTAATATGCAAGACGATAAGACCAGAGTCAAAAGAGGATAAAATTAACAAATAACATGGAACCAAAATTATTCTACATAATATATTCTTTAGCTCCGAATCCATAAAAATAAACCTTTAGGCCCTCGCGGGGGTTGGTCTTCCAGGTAACTCTCACCTTCCTTTCTCTTCTTCCTCCGGTGAAAATAAAAGAAAATGCCCACGCCAATCAGCACAATGATTGCTCCCAATGCTACTCCCACTATTAGGCCCGCCAGAGCCCCGGGAGGCAGGCCCGACGGCTTAGGCAGTGCCGCCGTTGAGCCATTTGTGGACGGGGACGACGGAGGAGGTTGGGGATCGGTTGAATTAGTATTCGGTGGCGTTGAAGCTGTGGAATTGGTCTCTGGTGGTGGTGGTGATGAAACTGTCGAGTTGGTTAATGGAGGCGGAGGAGGAGGAGGCGAGATGGAGATCGTAGCCGGTGGCGAGACGGGAACGGTGGGAGAAGCTTCCGGAGTCGGTGACGACATCGCCGGGAAATATCCCGGCGAGTTTTTTTTTTTTTTTTGGTAAGTTAATAGAGAGCGAGAAAATCTACAAATTCAATTCTTCCATTTTTCACATAGGGATGGGTGGAAGTAGAAGAAGTTGATGAAGAAGAATGCTGCTATGGACCCCACATAGTGTAACGCTGTCGTTTTGTTTGGCAGACTTAGTGCGTGTCCTTTTCATAGGCTATGACGTCGTTTTAGATTTGCTTTTTTAATAGCACTGCAGTAGACTAGTAGTGGGAACGACGAGTGAGTCTACGGTAATGCAAGTCTTCGATATTGTTTTTCCTATTGCTGGACAAATCTTTTGAGTTAAAGACAAGTATTCGTCTTACCATTTTTATTTTATATATAAATATAAAATAATATTTCATAGCTAACAAAATTAATATTTTTTAATATTAGAAAGAAAAATTGATTCTAAATTTATTATTTTAAATTTAAATTTCATATATACTTATTACTATATGTGAAAAAAATAATAAAATTAAATGTTCCTAATCCTTTAATAAATTTATAATAATAATAATAATAATAATATAATTTTTATTCATTTCTCCTTATAAATGTTTATATTAAAGTTTATTATGAATAAAGCATATGTGCCATCTCAAATTGACTATGTTTGACATCAATAAATAAAAATATATATATTAACAATGTAATTAAAATAAATAAATAAAAACTATGATTTTATTTTCATTGAAACTTTATCTTATGGAAGTCAACAAAAATTCAATAATTTAAAAGCTGCTTAAAAAAATTGATAGTTATTGTTGTCCCACAATCATACGTTTGTGAATTCGGAATTTTATTTATTTATTTATTTTTCGAAGTTAACAATATTTTTTGTATGTTCACATGCAAAAGCTGAACATTGTGGCTTGCCAAAACTCACATGCAAATGCTAAAAGTGAGTTTCAATTTTAGGCTTTTAGGCTTAACCTTAATAGTTAAAAGTTTTTGACATTTATGGGCACGTTAGGAACCTTTGTATTTTGTCCTGCAAAATCTATTAAAATTTTCAAAGAATTCATACGGTGAAGTAAACGCAAAGTGAATGGTCTAATTTCATAAGGTGTGGACGCATTGACACTTTGTTATCTACGACGCCTTTTCCCACTTGACTATGCTATAATTTGAATTCCTTTTTCTTATAAATTTGATTTTTGTACTTAATATTATTTTATTTTTTTACAAAATAATTTAATATCACTCAATGAAAATTTATACTTTTATTCTAATAATAACATACTTTTCTAATTTTAATATAAAATTTCCCACTATACAAAATTAAATCTACGCCTCTTAAATTTCGTTTTTAAATATTATATTTTCAAAATTAGAGCTGTCTGTATAAAATTGATTGTGCTTAAATGAAATCCTAAATTGACAATTTTAATAAAATTTAAACTTAACAAGAGTATAAACTATTAAATCTTAAGTATAAATTCGAAAACGTCATTTACCTAAATTAAATTTTACAATTAATATTACAATTATAACAAAATATTTATAAAATATTATATAGGAATTTCTTTAAAAATATCTCAAAAATAAAATTATTATAAAAAATACTTACTTTTTTCACAAATACTATTTTTTAATTTCATAAATATCACATTTAAAAGATATACATTTGTTATATATTTAAGACACTTAAAGATATATTTTACTTTCAAAATATATATTTGATTCATTAAAAGTGAGATACTACTCAACTTAACAAAGTCTTAATTCTAAGTCAATTGGGGTCGGCTATATATGTTTTCTTTTCTATTCGGTATGATTTAGGGTTATCTCTTCTGATAGATGTAATATTATAAGATCATTATGGACCACCTTTGATCAAGTCAATTTAGGCATATCCTCGTCTCTCTTTGTTTCACATGATCAAATCATCTCAATCTATATTCTCTTATCTTATCCTCAATAGATATTACCCCTATATTTTCTCTAATGCACTAATTGCAAATTTTGTCTATCTTAGTATGTCCACACATCTATCTTATCATTCTCATTTTTGCAACATGCATTTTATTCATGTGTTGTCATTTTACTGTCAAACACTCACTATCGTACGTCATTGCAGGGCGTATTACAGTGTGATAATTTTTTTTTTAATTTAATTGACTTATTTCAATCACATAGAACTCTTATAGCACATATCTATTTCATACAACCAACTTTAATCCTATAACTTACATCTGTTTCACAACCCCCATCTTCTTGAAGAAGAATAGAGTCAATGTATTTAAATTGAGTATTAAAAAGTGCTGTTATTCAGTCTAAAATAATTTAATTTCTTTCTCTATTTTTATTGTTAAATCTACAGTGCATATATTCAGTCTTAGTCCTACTTAGCTTAAAACTCTTAGATTCCAAAGTGTTTCTCCATAATTCCAACTTTTGACTTACTCCTACTTGAGTTTCATCTATTAATATGATATCTTCTGCAAACAACATACACCAAAGGATGTTATATTGTATATGTCTTGTTAGCTCATCTATGACTAAGGTAAAAAAATAATGGCTCGAAACTGAACTTTGGTGTAACCCAATAGAAATGAAAAAAAATTTTGGTATTCCCTCCCACAGTGCGGACACTGATGATGGCTACCTCATACATATCCTTCAAAACTTGGATATATAGTATAGATATTCTCCTACGCTCTATGATCCACCATAAAACTTCTCTAGGGATTCTATCATAAACATTTTCCAAGTCAATAAAAACTATATGTAAATCCTTCTTCGTCTCTCTATATTTTTTTTATCAAATCTCTAAGAAGAAAGATAGCTTACATAGTTGATAGATCATGCATAAAGCCAAACTGATTTAGAGAGATATAAGTATCTGGACGCAAACGGTATTTCACAACTATCTCCCACAATTTTATAGTGTGATTCGTAAGCTTTATACCTTTATAATTTGAGCAATTCTAAAAAAATAAAATATATATATATATACATAGGGTAATTTTTCATTTTTTTTATATATAGGAAAAACTATCTCACATTTATTTTTATTATACTCTCAATTTTTATTTGTTAGTTTGACTTATAAAACTATCTCTATCTTATTATTTGTCGGCCACACTGAGTAAAGGTTGCTCATGGGCCTATGAGAGGCTGGTTTTGAATTAAATTTTAAAATTTTTATAAAAATATCAGAAAAAATAAAATAAAAAAAAAATTTATCATATTTTTAAAAATATTTATAGATTTATCAGAATTTATAATTTTTTTTATAAAAAATACTAAATTTAAATAGTTTATTATGAGTTTATTTTAAGTTTATTATAAGTTTATTATACGTTTATTATAAGTTTATAAATTTACATAGTTTATTATGAGATTATAATAAAATTACTAAAATATTATTAGTAAAAATAAAAAAAATATATAAAATATGGTGGAGAGTATAATTATTTCTTAGATTTTAGAGAAAATTACATTTTTTTTGCTTTTCCATTTTAAGTTTTTTTACGCTTTTTTCCCTTTGTTTCCCTTTTTATTTTTATTTTTATTTCTTTATTTATAATTTTTATTGTCAAAATTTTAAAATACATATAAAAAATAAATATATACAACATGTAGAAAATATAAATAATAAAAAATAACATCTATTAAATATTAATACAAAGTCTATTAAATATTCATAAAATTTATTTAATATTATTTTTTAAATTTTATATTCACACAATAAATATATAATATTTATATAATATACACATAACATACAAAATAAAAATATAAATACACACAATATCTATAAAATATCAGTAATAACTGCATAACATACATTAAACATGCAAACTATATATCTTAAATATTTATACAATATTTGCACAATAAAATTAATTTTTTTTTTTTACTTTTTTATGTTCATAATATGTAAAATTTATTTAAAATAAAATTAATGATGTTTATTAATATATTTTTATATATTTTATTTTTTATTTTTTTGAGTATTATTTATTATTTATAATAAAAGTTAAAATATTTTTCTTTACAAAATTTAATACTTTTTATATGTTTAAAATATAATTTAAAATATTAATTTTTATTAATTTATTGAAATATTTTTATTTAATAGTGAAATTTGAAAAAAAATAAAAACTAAAATAAAAGTTGATTGTAATGAGAAAAGAGATTTTTTTTTAAAAAAAATTATTTTAGTGAGAAGTAAGATATTTTTAAAAATTTACTCTAATTTTTTTAAAAAATATATTTTTTTAATATTTTTAAAATAAAATTTATTTTTAGATAATTTTATAAATAACCCTAGATTTTATTAAAAAATAGTTGCAGTCATGCGTGGGCCGTGCAGTTTAAATGCAATCTTCAAATATGAGTGTTTGAATATTGATTATTATTTTTTTAAACTGAATATTGATTATTAGTTATGCTCTAAAAGAAAAATAGCATCAAATAATGCATTATTAGTTTTGACTCTAACCTCTCGATCATCATTACTATTTATTTTTTAATATTCTAAAGTGTTCATATTAGCAATAATTTTAACATATACCTGGCTTAATCATAAACTAAGCACTAGTGTTCTGATAAAAAATAAAATTAAATAATTAAGCACTAGTGAGCTGGGTGGCCTTATTATGATTAATTATTATCTCGAGTTTTTAATAATGTATGTATATATTAAAAATTTTATACGATATAAATAAATTTTTAAAAAATTTTGATTTTGTTATGAAAAAATATATTTATTTTGATAAAATTAATTTTATTATATTCAACATAATTAAAATAATTTTTTTGAATTCATATTTAAATTATTATGTTTTAATTTAATTCAAATACAAGAAAGTCAAAATTATATGAAGGTCATTATGTAAATCAACTTTAAGTATGTAAATGGTCAAAATTGGATTAATTACTCACCGTTTATGAAAAATTCATTAATATTTATTAATTCTTAAAACTTTAACATCGAGCCATTTATTTTTCTATTAAAAAATTTAACAAAGCTAACGTGAAAAATAATAATGGAGGACGACAATGAGTATTAATAAATTTTTCAAAGACTATGGACATATTTAATTCTTAGATTACCATTTGCAATTTTTATATTTTTTATTTGCAATTAATTTCATTTAAAATAGATCTTTCCTTGACTTTATAGATTTTAAAGTAGAGAGTCATTATTATTCTTTTTTTAACCAATTGAAAATATTATTAGTAAAACTGAGAAAGAATAAGCATCATGAAGAAAGAAAATGATCAACTAACCTAGGCCATCAAACCACCCCAATACACCCAAACTTAAGATCCTTAACTTTCTTCGTGAAAACAATCAAAATGCAGTACATGAGAAAAGATACTAGGAAAAGAAAACTAAGTATAATCATTTGCATATAACTTTGCCACCCTAGCAAGAGAGTAAGCAGCAGAGTTAGCAAATCTATTAACCCATTTAAAGACAAGACCTTCAATTTCAGAACTCAAAATCAAACAATCACATACAAGGCAACCAAACTCAAAAATATTAAAATCATCATTAGTCAACTTGTTATACATACAGCTCTAAGCAATCCATCTCCACATCTATATTACTGAAGTCTTCATTTCTAATCAATGATAACACCTCCTTGAGCGCCACTGCTTCAACCATACTCAGAGAAAGATTGCTATAACTGTGATCGAAATAACCCAAGGTAAAGCCTCCAAATTGATCACAGACAACAGCCCCAAAAGAAGACCTATTTTCATAGATAAAAACTAATGCGTCAACATTACATTTTAACCTCCTTGTTGCCGGCTTCATCCAACTAAATTGAGCAGGAATTGGGCAAGCATTAATTAACGAGGAAAAATCCACTTTCCTGGAAACTCCCCAGTTAAAGCACACATTATTAGCTGAGTTGATGATTTTGATGAACTGATTGAGATTTGCCTCTCTATAAAAGTTGATTCCTTGAGTACCATAAGCCCCAAGCAACAGAAAAAATAGAAGAATCTACTACACATTACCTTCCTCCAGTAGATCTGAAAATAAAGAATTTAAAGAGAAATGATTAATATTCATACAAATGCAATTCCAACGGTCAACAGCCTTGGGACAAGATAAAAGAACATGAGTTACATCCTCCATTTGACCGCAAAAGCCACATCCAGTATCCATATTCATACCCCTAATCACTAACTCCATCTTTGTTGGTAGAATATTCTTTAGAGCCCTCCGAACAAATATTTTAATCCTTAAGGATATTAAGCCTCCATAATGCAGATCAATCACCAGGGACAATAAAAGAATTAATGGAGAACAAGTGATTCATAGCCAGGATGTAACATGACTTAACCGAGTAAGAACCCTTCTTAGAGTACTAATGCCAAATATGTCAATCAATCCCATTTTTGATACTCAACGAAATGGATAAAATATAAGGCACTACATCCGCTTCAAACAGTTTAGTAACCTTAACTTGATCCCAACATAATTGGTTTGGCAAAAAGAGATCACATACCAGAATACCATTAATAGGCAACTAGGGATCTCTCCAAATATTAATTGTAGACCCATCTCCTACTCTCCACCTTGTGCCAATCTTTAGCAGTTCTTTGGCATAGATAATACTCCTCCAAACAAAACTTCAATTATACCCAACTGAGACATCCAAAAAGTCCGAATCACCATATTATTTAGCTTTGAAAATTCTTCTGAGAAGAGAATTTGGATTGGAAATTAATCTCCAACACTACTTTGCCAATATTGCCAAATTGAAACCATGGAGATTTTGGAAACCTATCTCTCTAACACATAACCTATCCCAAGCCATCCAATGCAGCCCTCTATTACCATTATTTCGATTACCCCACCAAAAAGAATTTATCATATTTTGAAGGTCATCACAATCTGACAAAGGAATAAGTAATACACTCATACAATAGATGGGTAATGTTTGTTCCATAATTTTAAGTAAAGTCTACTTTCCTGCATAAGAGAGAAACTTATTCTTCCAACACTGTTACGCCTATGAAGTCTCTCCTAAAAGGAGAAAAGTTGTCGTTTATTCCTCCTATTAAGAGATAACAGCCTAAGATATTGACTATGATAAAGAGAGGAGTCGACTCCAAAAATATTTTTAATGCCTGTTTTAACATCCTCATAAACATTCGGACTGAAAAAAAAAATACTTGATTTCTGAAAATTAATGAATTGCCCTGAAGCTAGTTTATAACTCTTCAATATATCTCGAACCACTAGACTCTCTCTATCCTTGGCTTTAAAAAAGAAAAAAACTATCATCATCAAAGAATAAGTGAGAGATACTCGGACAATTAGCATGCCTAACCATACGACAACCATGAATGTCCCCCCATAGTTCAGCCATTCAAACCAATTCTGACAACCCTTCTGCACATAAAATAAAGAGATAAGAGAAAAGATGATCGCCTTGTCTAAAACCACATCCTGGGATAAGAGGCACGATGTTCAAACCATTAAAAGAAACCATATAACGAACAGTCTTAATACACATCATAATATAATAGTGTTAACCCATCTGTTATGAAAACCTAACTTCAAAAGCATAAAGTTTAAGAAATTCCAGTTTACCCAATCTCATTTTTTCTCTATAGTCTTTCGCTTCATATAATGAATTAATTCAAATCCAACTAAGACATTATCTGTAATGAGTCTCCCTAGGACAAAAGCATATTGAGATGGACTAATAATATTAAGCAAGATACCTTTCAATCTATTCGCCAACACTTTAGCAAGGATTTTATAGACCACATTAAAAAGAAAAATTGGTCTAAAATCTTTCATAATAGAAGGACTCAATCTTAGGAATTAAGACCACATTACTGTTATTCAAATTATCAGAAAAGCTCATTGTTCCACCCATTTTGAATAACTCCGCGCTACATCCTCCCCCACTATATGCCAAAACTTCTAATAAAAGGCAGAGTTCACACCATCTGAGTTAGGGGCCTTATCAGGATTCATTTGGGCAATAGCCTTTTTAAATTCCTCGGCCTCAAAAGGAGCTAATAATAACTCATTGTCATCTTGAGAGACTCTAGCTTGCAAGGAATCAAACATATGAAAACCACTATTTCCTGAGTTCTCAAATGAAATACTGAGATACTATATTGGCCATATAACCTCCATCAGAGACCAGCTCTCCGTTAGTATCGTGAAGAGCCATAACAGCATTCGTCCTCCTCCTTGAGTCAACATGAGGGTGGAAGAAGCAGGAATTAGAATCACCATTTTCAAGCCAATGGATTTGGGATCGTTGCTTCCAAAAAACTTCCACCTTATTCAGTAGCTGATTAAATTCCTTGCAGAGCTTAGTAAATTCTGAGCCCTCACATATAATGCAAAGGGCAACCTCAAGTCTTTTCTTCGCTTCATTAATATTAGGTTTAAAATTGCCCGAAAGCTCTTTACTCCACCGCACCAACTCCACTTCACAAAAATGGATACGATCAAGCATATTCATGTAAGCATAATCCCTCCAAACTCAGGCCACAACATCTAAGATACCCTCCTCTAAAAGCCATTTGTTTTTAAAGTGAAAAACACTTCTTATGAAAACGGAGGGGTAACATCTCCTGCAGATAGACAAATAGGGCTATGGTCCGAAATACTAGCAATTAAATTTGTTAGTCTATGAATAGAAAACAAATTCAGCTAATTATGATTAACAAAAGCTCTATCAAGTCTCTCTATAACACAAGCATCATGACCCACCATTCTAAACCAAGTAATATTATGTCTATGTAAAGGTAATTCAGACAAATTACAAACATTAATACAATAAAAAAACCATTTAGAAGATAATCAGGATGAGGAATACCTCCTACTCTGTCTTCAAATGAAAATATGTCATTGAAATCATCAATACAAAGCCATGAAAGAGATGAAGCACCAATTAACTGGCTCAGTAGATTCTATGACTCATTACGTCTGCCTCTATCAGGAAAATCATATAACTTAGATAACCTCCACCTTGACCCCTTTGAAATTTCAATCTCAGCATCTATGAAATTAGAAGAAAAACTCAAAATACTAAACCAATCCTTTTTTTTCCATAAAAGAGCTAAGCACCACTTTGACCATACTATCCATCCAAAGAGCACCTTTGAAACCTAACAGAATCCAAATTTCCTCAATTCTTTGGGCATGCACCAAAGTCTCTATGGGGAAAAGAAAGTTTGTTTGTTATAGGAGACCATCTACTTCAAAACTCTAACTACCCGAGAATTACTTAAGCCCCGACAGTTCCAAGTAACGGTATTCATTGTTGTCGACGGGCCCGAGTGATAGGCTCCACCAATGAATCAACGACGATAGTAAATTTAGACTTCAGTGAAAAAGGAATACCGCTGTAAAAAAAATCCCCATCACTTTTATTTTTGTCCTTGGCTATGCGATGTCGTTTCTTAGAATCTTCTAATTCGATAGCCACCTCATCCTTAGACCCCATCGCATTCTTACCACATGTCTCAACCAGTTCATCCTCTTCCTTATACAAATCTGCCATGCACGTATCATTAAAGGCATGTTGACCACCCTCGTCATAGTTAGAATTAGAAACAATTCTAAAACAAGTAGGAAGCTTGGTCAGCGAATGAAGATTTAGATTTGTCTTTTCAAATTTTAAACCCTGCAATCTCGCCGACATATCCGTTATTGGGGATCCATCCCTATTACAAATCCACTGATAATTCTTCTCCGGCACCGGACGCCCATTAACCGCCCTCAACCATTCCTCCCAAGCTTTTGGAACAACGAAATTCGAAGAATAAAAATAATACTCATAAACTAGAGACAATTCCAAATGACCAATTAATCCATAAGAAAAGCAAAAGATGGGAAGTTTTTCACATCTGAATTAAAACTGTAGCAATTGTATTTCCCTTCTTAGACAAATTTTTGGACCGCTTCAAAGGAAGACGAATGTCAATACATACTTAAATTATCATAGCTGATTTCCCCGCTCCACGCTTCCTCTAATCATATGATCACGATAGCCACTTAGAAATTCACCCAATTGGCGAGCCGCATTATCGGAATATAGACCACTGGGGGAGCTCATGAACCTGCACCCAAATATCAGTATGATTAAATTCTAATTCTGGAGGGTCTTCATCTAGCTACAGATGGTGCAATGTAATCAACTGATTCTTAAACGTCCATGGACCATTGTTGAGAACTTTATAAAGATCAACCTCAAAAGAATTGAAAGAGAAAAACATGAGATCCCAACTCCTTAATGAAAAATCCTTTACCTGGTCTCCAGATTCCCGATAATGTAGTTTGCATAGCATTGAAGTTTAACCTCCGATCAGTTACAACTCTTCCACTCGACGTGAATTCACTTACCACTTCCTCTTCAATCACTTCATTTGAATCTTCTTCCTCATCTATATTTAGATTATCAATCTCATCCTCCATAGCCAAACCTAGAGCAAAAAAATCCAATGAACCCTAGAGAAAATATAGAAAATTGCCACAGAGCCAAAAAAAAATTTACGTACATTATTCCTTTTGTTTTTAAAATAAAAAATTTACGTCGATATAATCAAATAAAAAAATATAAATAACTAGAAGAATGAATAATTTTAAAATTTTAAAATTTTGTATATTATATTAGTTAATTTTTATATTTTCAAAATCTAATTTTTACATTCTCTAATTTTTAAAAATTAAATTGTTTAGTCATTCTATTAATATTTTCATCCTAAAAATATTAGTCAATTACTTTGATGCTATAAAATAATTTATTTATTTTTTCTTTATATATATATTTTTATTATTTATTGAGTTATGCTTATTTTTAATTTTATTTATATTTCTTACATATAATTTATTTTAATTTTATAAATATTATTAAAAAATAATTTTAAATAATAAAAATAATATCTTTTATTATTTTGCAGATAATTTATGTATATTATTTATTTTAATTTTATATGTATTACTAAAAAATAATTTTAAATAATACAAATAATATCTTTTATTATTTTGCAGATGAATATATATAAAATACAATTAAAAATAAAATAAATTTAATAAATAACAAAGATAAATATATATAAATGAGGAGCAAATAAGTTATTTTATAATATATTTATTTTTATAAGAATATATATAAATTAATAATATATTTATATTTATAAAAATATATATAAATTAAAATAACTTATTAAAATATTTATAAAATTAAAATAAATTATGTGTAAGAAATATTAATAAAATTAAAAATGAATATAACTTAACAAATAATAAAGAAAATATATATAAAGAAAAAATAAATAAAATATTTTATAATATCAAAGTAATTGACTAATATTTTTAGGATGAAAATATTAACTGAAAGACTAAACTGTTTAATTTTTAAAAATTGAAGAATTTAAAAATTAAATGTTAAAAAATATAAAAATTGACTAGTGTAATATCTAAAATCTCAAAAATTTTATAATTATTTAGCCTAAATAAAATACAAACCATCTTAGATGGCTCAAGAAGAAAAGCAAATAAATTTTTTTTTGATAAAAATATAAATTAAAAAAATTTTAAATTTATTATATTTATAAATTATTTTTTAAAATATTAAAATTTATAAATATTTATTAAAATATTATATTTTTATTAGTTTATAATGAATTTATTATGGATTTATAAATTTTATACTCCCTCCATATCATTTAGATAAGGAAAATTTCCTTTTTTGGTGTATCTTTTATATAGAAAATATGTCATTTTAGGTAAATTTTGGGAAGTAGAATGAGACAAAATACCATTTATACCCTTGTCTTAAAAGTTTAATTTGAATGATTTTTTTAGAGGTATTTAAGTAAATAGAGATGAAAAAAGTAAAATTTCTTTAATTTTCGTGTCCATTTTATTTTTTCTATGTAAATGATACGGAGGGAGTATAATTTATAATAAATTTATAATAAAATAAATAAAATATTATTAAAAATTAAGTAAAATTTGAAAAAAAAAAAAATTGGAGTGTCACTAAAAAAAATAAGTAGAAGAAGAAAGCAGAACAATTAAATAAAAAAGTGACACAGATGCAGACACAGATGCAGTAGTCCCTCTCATACTCACGCCAACAGCAAAAACCTAACTGTCCTCGCGTTGAATTCACCTCTGTTTTCATTTATGAATGAATGAATTTATCTAATTCTCCACGCTTTTTCTCTCTTTTAAACACAGATTTTTCCTTCGATTCTGTCCATTTTCCGTACTCTTTTTTAGTTCTGCATTCATTTAGTCGTTTCCTTTTTTTGTAGATATTTTTTGCTGCGATCTGTTGTGGAGAAAAGCGAAGCCAGAAATTATTAAATAGAGATTATGATTTCTTGATTTTTTCATAGTTTTTTTGGAAGAATCGAACAGATTTTTGTATTAGTTCGGTGAATTCGAAAATGAGCACGCAAAGGCAAGTGACCGTGCGGGACCTAGTGGAGGAAGCGAAGAAGAGGATCGTCTTTTTGGTTATTTGCGTTGTTGGATTATCTTATTTGATGTCTTGTAAGTTTTATCTTCATTTCTTTGTGGATTTCATTGAATTTGGTATAGAATTGTAATCGTGAGTTTATTTTGATTGAATTTGAGCTCAGTATCAGTTTTTGTTTCATTTCTTTTAATCTTAATAGTAAGTTTCTAAAATGATTCACTTGGCTAAAGTATACCATCTGGAAGTTTAGTACTGATTTTATTATGTATTAGGTTTTATTTAATTATAAATAGCATTTAACATCACCTATAATTTTGGGCAAGGCATTGCTTCTTAAATTTTTTTGGAGGATAACTAATTGAGATTTGAATTTTGCATTTCTTTTGCTGGTCTGATAGGGTGTCATGGCATTGCTATATTCTTCTCTTATTTACTAGAAATATCAATAGTTGTAACCATTAGAGGTCAAGAGCCTGATCAATGGGGTGGAAGTTCGTAGTAAGAATTTAATTTGGATCTTTTACTTCAATTTAATGTGTAACCATGTCAATGTAGTTCCCTAATGAAAAATACACCACTTATCAGTTCAGCAAATTAAAGTTGATGTACTAATCTTATTTTAAAACCTTAGAATTACATGCGTACTATATTCTTCTCATATGTAACTTTGATATAGTTTTCAAGTGGAATTTCTTTTTTTTCTTATGCAATTGCTTAGTGAATTTTAATATGGTATTTTGGAAGTATGATATAATGTTGTACTAAGTTGTAGGTCAAGAAAAAAACACACATATATATATGAAAATGGAATATGTTGCTGGCTGGATAGCATTTTTGTTGATTGTTAGTACTGTGTCCGTAGCATTCTCCTTGCTGCTGCAATGGGATTGGCAATGTGTTAACATGCAGCCCTACATAAGGCCATTATTGAAGTTATTGTCTATAAGCTTGACTTGAAAAATGGTAATTCATCGAGTGTCACAGTGTATTGAGCTGCTCACTAACTATATTGCTTCATTGTTGCTTGTGTTGTAATCTCTTGTTTGTTTGCTTGACCTGCAATTGCAACTTACTGTTATTTTTCTCTTTTTTAGTGACAAGCTCCTCAGTTTTGGTCAATTTTCCTGCTGCTGTTTCCTTAGCTATTCTCCTTCGTTATTTCTCCCTTGATTATGAGATGCGGAGGAAAGCTGCTGTGTACAGCAGCAAACCTTCCCCAGCAAATACATTGTCTCAAGACAACACTTCTGAACATACTAGGGTTCTTGAAAGGCCTAACTGGAGAGGAAAAGTGAATTCCCTATTGTTGAGGACGCAATTGATCACTTCACTAGACATTTAATTTCTAAATGGGTGACAGATCTATGGTACTCTCGGCTAACACCTGATCGGCAAGGTCCAGAGGAACTGTTGCAGATAATGAATGGTGTTCTAGGGGAGTTTTCAAGTCGCATGAGAAATATAAATCTGATTGGTCTTCTGACAAGGTTATTATTCTTTTCCTGACCAATGCCATTTTATTTTCTTCTCTTTCCCATGATTTTAAATGGGAACTAATCTGTAGGATGGCAGGGATCTTATTAACATCATCTGCGTCCACTTGGAGCTTTTTCGAGCTAGTCAAGCAAAGATTGAAAAGCATCCATCTGGATTGCTGTCTATTGAACAGTGAGACAAGGAGCTGCGACTTGTCCTCGCTGCTGAAAACAGATTGCACCCTGCTTTATTTTCTGTTGAAGCAGAGCACAAGGTCATTTATGGGTGTCAGTTGCAAAGTTATAATTTATTCCTAGACTTTGTCTATTTGCTTTATTGTGGTGACAGTAATCTCTCCCATTTATTCTCAGGTTTTGCAGCATGTGATGGATGGTCTCATTTCTTTAACGTTTAGGCCAGAAGATCTACAGTGTTCTTTCTTTCATTATATAGTGAGGGAACTACTTGCTTGTGCAGTAATGCGACCAGTCTTAAATTTGGCTAGTCCAAGGTACTTATTCCTTCTGTTTACCTCATATTTTTGTTCTGTAGTATTGCTGTTATCATTTTTCTACTCTGAATTTTTGTACAGGTTTATAAATGAAAGAATTGAAATTTTGGTAATCTCCAAGTCTAACAAAGGGGTTGCTGCCACACAAGAGGCATCACAATCCAGACCTAATGGATCTTCAAAGATCTCATCTGATCAGTTTTCTACGTTCTTGGATCCTACTGTTACTGGTGTTGAACTTGTGCAGTTAAAAACTAAGTGGAGGAGTTGCACCTGAAACAGATAATAAGAATGGAAAGCATATCTCAAAAGATCCATTGCTTTCCATTGATACTCGATCTTCCCGATGGACCTCATTCCCGATGGAGGGATTCAGCGGTATCAGTCAGTAGGAGGATGGGGTGAGATGTTGGACGTGTTTTCTCGCAGAAAGACTGCAGCGCTTGCACGAGAAAATTTTGAAAATATATGGACAAAAGGAAGAAACTATCAAAAGAAAGAAGGTCAAAATCGGTTAAGTGGGCAAGTTCCACAGGGGTCTTCTGTAAATAAGTCTGTTAAAGTGGATCCATCAAATATGTCTGAACCCAAGGAAAAGCACGGGGCAAGCAAATTTGATCCCTCTTTTGTGCGAAATGACCACACACTGCATTCTGATCAATCTACAGTAGAAAACACATGCCATCAAACAGATAAGAATTTGTCAAATCATTCATTATATACTTTATATGATGAAGATGATGAGCAAGACCTCATGCATGTGGATGAGGCTGGATTAGGTAGCATCCTTACACTTCTGTAGAGGAAGATTCAAGCAGCGTCACAGGTCTTGATGACCCTGGAACTAAAGTTTGGGATCGTAAAACAAATAGAAATATGGCTGCATCACCTATTCATCATCCGCTTGAAAATCCTAGACGCCATGGTGCAAAGAAGACTGGTAGAGGACAGACTCACTATGAGAGTTTATCTAGACAAGAGCCTGGCAGGAAAAGGTCGAGATCAAACACTCGGAAGGTGCATGTATGGCAAGAGATTGAGAGGACAAGCTTCTTCTCTGGAGATGGGCAGGATATACTTAGTTCCAAAGGACATGCTAAAATTGATGATTCTAGTGATGATTCTGAGATTGAAAGTTCGAGTAGAGTTTACAGCGGAGCAACTGCTTGTTCATCTGCACCCTCTGTTTCTATACCAGAAAATCATAGCTCAACTGCTAAATCCCTCAAAAATTCACTGATGGTGGATTCATTTTTTAAGTTGAGATGTGAGGTACTTTCCTTCAAAGCCCAATCGTTTATCCATCTTGTTTGACTTATCCTCCTATTTTGTTGATATACAGAAATGATGCGATCCTATTTGCAGGTTTTGGGTGCAAATATTGTGAAGAGTGCCTCTAGATCATTTGCTGTTTATTCAATTTCTGTTACAGATGTAAATAATAATAGTTGGTCAATCAAAAGAAGGTGCTATGGGTTTCTTTTTCAACTTTCTTGTTTCACATTTCATTAATTTGTTCAGTATGTCCATGTATGTAGTTGTATACTTGATTTTCTAATTTAGAGAACAAGTGATATATGTAGTATTATCTTTTACAGCTTTTGTAGCTGAACTTTATTGTTGACAGGTTTCGACATTTTGAAGAGTTGCACCGGCATCTCAAAGAGTATCCAGAGTATAATCTTCATTTACCTCCAAAGCATTTTCTCTCTACAGGTTTAGACATGTCTGTCATTCAAGAATGATGTATATTGCTTGACAGATATCTAAAGGTCGAAAATTTAATTTTATGTGCTTTTATAGAGGAATTGCATATCAGATTTAGCTCTAGGGTATCCTGGTGGTGTACCATTCGTATTCAACCTCAAATTCTTGTTGGAAAAAACTTTGTTGCTTTACTTTCCTGATGCAATACCAACTTTGACAAGTTTATGCGGTGCTTGGCAGTTCATTTGAGTACTGGCCAAATCTGTAAAATGTTATGCTCATGCCCATGTGAATTGTTCAAGTTATTTAAAATATTTAACTAAATAACAACTTTGGAGTTTGGACTTATGCACTGATATCCAATCAGCTACGTGAATATTTTTTTATTGTACGATCACTAGATATTGGTTCCTCTGTTTTTGAGTTTCACGTTGTGCCTAGTCTGTAATGTTTTTACATCTTTTTTTTCAAATCTTTCAATAACTATGTGTTGTCTTTATTTCTCAGAAGCTCCTGCACCTTCCCACAATTTCAGGTTCTATTGAAGTTTGGGACTTTCTTAGTGTTGATTCTCAGGTTTATATTTTCTGCTGGATTTTTCATGGATTATATTCTTTTAGTTACTATTATGGGGGATGGGCATAGGTTAATTGTTTGGGGCTCTTCTCTCTCATTCTTGTTTGATTCTGTAATGCAGACATATGTGTTCTCAAATTCCTTTTCTATCATAGAGACGTTGTCAGGTGGAGCATGTTCTTCGGAATGTTATATTTTTCTGATTTTTTCCCTTTGTTTTGATTGTTTGTCTTTTTATTTTTCTTGAACTGTCTAGTTGACCTCGATGACAAGCCATCTGAAAAGAGTAAAAAGGTTTCAAATTTTATTGGCCCTGTTATCAGTTCCTTAACTGCCAAGAAGGAACAAGTCGCAGAACAAAAGGAATCGACATTGCCAGAAAAGCATAATTTTGTTGCAGATGGGGTGAGGATGAGTCCAAAATACATGCCTCATTCTCCGGGTAAAAAGCTTGGTAAAGAGTTTGGAAAATCTCTTGAGGATTTGGGAAGTGATTCAGATACTCAAAAAAAATGCATTATCTGTCAGAAATTTCGAGAAGATTGCAAAAGGAAGACAGACTGAAGGCTTAAAACAGACCTTAGGGTTGCTTCATGATGCTACAGATCCTGGCCTTCCTACAGAGGTAAGTTGTGATATGGTTATCATTCATGGTCTAGTTGATTTTTTCTTTAACTATGTCATAGCTTCTCAGAATAGATGTGAAGCTGATTTTGTTATGCAATAAAGATCTCTTATCATTTATGCACTGGCATTTATTCAAAGATTAGAAATGGCTCAAGGAGGGTAAAGAAGGGGTAGGAATGGCATGAGGCTCACCCTAACCCATTATATGATTAAAAGAAAAAGAAAACACATTCATTATCTTCATCTTTTTCTTGCAGTGGGTGCCACCAAATGTAACTGCCCCGATATTAGATTTGGTAGATGTCATTTTCCAGCTACAAGATGGTGGATGGATCAGGTACTCGATATTCACAAAGCATGAATATGATCTTATCTTTTTGTGTAATGCTGGACTGCCATATCATCAGAATCAATTTCTTCCTGTGGTTGGTGGATATGAGGTGCTAAAGACTAATGATTTGTTCACTATAGGAGGAAGGCATTTTGGGTGGCCAAACAGATTCTACGGCTAGGAATGGGTGATGCCTTGGATGATTGGTTGATAGAGAAAATCCAGCTCCTGCATACTGGGTTGCTTCAGGGATCAAGTGGGCTGAGCAGGTAATAGAATTATACATTTTTCATTTTGCTGTATTAGATAAGTCTAAATCTTGTTGTCACTCAATGGATAGGGACTTTTTGATTTTATAACTCTCTATTCCTTTTATAGAGAAGTTAATTATGGGTATGGGTAGATTGCTAAATTTTTGTACTGTCTATGTGTGGGCTGTCTTCCCGAAGCTTGTTTTCGTACTTACCTCGGGTAATTAAGGTTTGAAAGGCGATGGGAGGAGGTGGAGTACATGTGGCATATTTCCTTACTTTTCATTCGTTGCCAGTCATGATAATGCTATTAAGATCCTCAAATATTTACTAAACTCTGCTTGTATCTGATATAGGCATGTAGCATTTTATTATTACTATCATCTATCATGTGTTGAAGATACATTGAAGTATTCGCTTAAACTATAGCCACGAAGATTTTGCATCTAAATTCCAGACATTAAAGTCTTGAAACTAAATTTTATATAAGGGTAGTCTTGTCAGTTCAAAGTTGCAAGGGGAGTGCTATTATTGCTTGTCAATAGTAGAAGAACTTAATGTAATTATTGGCATACACGTTTAGGTATAGCTCTTGTTCTTTCTGTAGTTTAGCTACCATCTGGCTTTTAACTTACAAATTTCGATATGCATTATAGATTTGCTACAGAATTCCCCTTTTTAGTACGATTTACTTCAAGTATGCATGTCATTATCCGTATCTTTGGTTTATGGATTAATTCCTACAGCTCTTGGGTAAACTTGAATATGAAACTAAACTATGAGGAACTGTACATGTACAAGGTCTGGAATTCAATCTTGACCAAGATATACATTTTATTTTATCTTTCATCTTGTTTTTCCTACAGCCTCTCATTGGCTGCAAAATTTAGACTCTAATCTTGTCTACTAATTTTAAGATGCAGCATAAATTGGCAAGGCATTTTGCTTATATTTGTGCTACGTGGCATAGGGATTTAAGGAAGAAGAGTTACATGTTCATTTGTTGTAACTGATGGGGTCTCCCTTGTAATTTCCATAGATACTTTGGCCTGATGGAATATTCATTACCAAACATCCAAAGAGAAGACAATCATCCACCAATAACACATCCCATGGCCAGCAACCCATGGATATATCTTCTCCTAAACAGAGTTCTCCTCATAGTGGGGAACCCACTGACATGTCTTCACCTAGACAGACTGATGAGTAGCTACAACAAGCAGATAGACGTGCTAAATTTGTATATGAGCTGATGATTGGTAATGACATTCTTCACATGTTTTTGGTGTCTTCTGAATTTGATAGGACATTGTTTTCGAATGCCAGCTGTCAAACTTCATTGTGCCAATGAACTAGTTTTGCAATGCAGATAATGCACCAGCTGCAATTGTAGGTCTTGTTGGTCGAAAGGAGTACGGACAATGTGCTAAAGATCTCTATTTCTTTCTTCAGGTAACATCTTTTTTTAATTTGATTTGAATAATTATTTACATACGACATCAAAAATAGGTGATAATAGACAATTTTATGTAATCTCTATTGGACATTTTGAAATGACTTTTTAATTTGCATCTTCAAATTGTCCACTCTATATTTTTGGCATAACTAGAGAGAGAAACATGAATTTTTAATTTGCAGTATACCTATCAGAAAATGGTCATAGATTTGTATTCTAGTTTTTTATCTACCTTTTTCTATATTTTGGTAGAGAGAGGGACTTTATTTTTCTTTTTACTGCTTCTGTTGGGATGAGGCTAAGGTCTCCATCTGGGCTATTGTTTGTAGTGGCTGCTGGTTTAGCAATTCGTTTATCTGCGTTTGAGGCTGCTCATTTTGCATATTCATTGCTTCATAGCCCAAGTGACTTGGGTTCTCGTCTTTTCACAGTACATGCATTTTGACAAGGCCCTGTTCAGATGTGTAATCAAAAGATCAAATTATTGCCAAAGAAAGGATGGCATTCTTGGTGATGGTGATCTATACGGGAAGATAGGAAGTAGAAAAATGTGCTAATTACCTGTGAGAGTCACTTGGGGTTTGCTTTCTGTTTAAACCAGAAAGAATACAATTTTGTGTTGTACAAGTTATCAGTTATATATGTTTTTCCTTTTCTAGTTGGAGCATATTTTAATCAAGTTGCAATGTCTTTTCCTTTCCTGTAGTCAGCAGTTTGTTTGAAGCAACTGGCTTTTGACCTCCTTGAGCTGCTGCTTTTGTCTGCATTTCCAGAAGCGGATGATGTCTTCCGGAAACTGCATGAAGAAAAGCATAGATTTGGGGAGTTTAAGCCAAACTAGTAGCCATACATAAATTAAATATAGAGAAATTGAGCAGATCACATCACCTTTATTTTTTTCCCCTTCTGGTACATTGGGAAAATGTTTATGTTCATGATTTCTTTTCTTTTCTTTTTTTTGCTGGAGTGATCCTACTTTTTTGATTGATAATGTCAAGGATCATTGGCCTTTTGAGGAAATTGTATGTAAATTCTGAGGTTAATGAAAAAGCAAGCTTTTACTGCGATTCCTTTTTTTTTTTTTCCAATTTTGATTATGTCTCATTCTTCTGTTCAAGCGTACAGTTTTTGCCATGGTAGATTATAGTGTACTGTTACTGATTTTCTAAATTTAAATATCATTTACCATAACAATATTGCTTTTTTTTTTCCGGTCTTGTTCAAGGATATGTTTTTTTTGCTTCTGTTTTTCTTTTTTAAAACCTTTCTAGGAAGTAGGAAATAATATGGGACTTCAAAGGGAATTTCATTTGTATTTAGACGGCTGCCAAGTTGCTTTCGTGAACAGCCAGGATGGTACAAGCATGTGGACTTACGAGTGAGGGATGCATGTCAACAGGAGAACAAGTAAAAAAAGTCTTTTTCACAAGTACACATACGCTAATTTTATTTACAATTTTACGTTATTCACGTTTTTTTTTTAATTTTTACTATTTTAATTTATTTAACTTTTTTATTTTAAATTTTTTTTGTCATATTTTTAATATATACAAAATAAAATATAAATATGTACAATATATACATAACATATATAAAATATATACTCAATAATATAAATTACATCTACACATCTACAACACATTAATATTGCATATATAATAAATTTATAGCACATTTACATAATATTTTTAATATTTATTTAATTTATTTTTTAAAATTTTTATTCCAATAATATCTATACAATATTCATATAATATTCACATAATATTCAATAATTTATTTATAAAATATATATAACTTAAATAATAAATATATTACATATAATAATTACAGTAAATCAATAAATTTACTATACATCTGCATAATAAAATTATATACATTTTTATAATTTTTTATATATAAATAATATGTAAAATTTTTATTTAAAAATAAATTTAGTTATTTTTATTAATATATTTTTATATATTTTATTTTATTTTTATTTTTGTGTTACTTTTTTTATATAATTAAAAATTAAATTTTCTTTTTATAAAAACTTGTGATTTTTGTATGACAAAATAATTTAAAATATAAATTTTATTATTTTATTAAAATATTTTTATTTAATATTACAAGTTTAAAAAAATAAAACTTTCAATTAGTGAGGAAAATCTCTGAAAAAAAATTATTTTATTAAAAAATGAGATATTTTTAAAATTTTATATTAATTTTTTATAAAAGAGTAAATAATTTTAATTTTATAATAAAAATTATTTTTTAGAATAATTATATAACCACCCCTTCGTTGAAACAAAAATAAAAGGCAAAATCATTCATGGCAAGCCTATTCTGCTTTTCTGATTTTCTACGTGGGCAGACTTTGAACAAATGGTTAACATGCACCAACCGGCTAAGAACTCATCTGGAACATGACATTAATACATAAGTAGAATAGAATCATATTCCAGAATTGTTAGAAAACATCAACTATGATTTAGTTTACCCATCATGGTAACTAAAAAAATACATTCAAAGTAGTGCCCACTGCCCAGACAATCAATTGGAATTCAAAGGGTAACGATAACGAAGTACAGCATACTAAGAATAACCATCGAATATGTAATAACAACCTAATATTCCATAACAAAGAGCTCTGTTCGCATCCTTAGATATAACCAAATATAGCTCAACAGAATGAAAATTCATGCATTCCCAGAAGGAAAAATAGCTCGCAAAATCATGAACTGTGGACATCCACAAATATGATAAATATTTAAAACAAATATTCCACAGTACCCATCTTAAGTCAAATTATAATTTCTGTACCATTTCAAAATTTAACCACATTAACTAAAAAAATAAAATTTATGCATTTTACTAGAGACAAGAAGTAAAATCAAAACAACTAACAAATCAAAACTAAAATTCATTAAATAGCGTTAAAATTAAAACTACTCAACACCAATCAAACATTGTTCTCGTGAAACTTGAACCTCCAAACACATAGCTGCTGACTACAAGTCTATAATAGGGTACCCAAATTCAGCTAAAAATGACTCTTTTCACCTTATGCAGATGCTGCTGCTGCTGCTCCCTTCTTCCTTGGGGCTGCTTGAGTGCCTAAATCAAAAAACCAAAACTAAGTCAATATAACACAGATAATCTGCTTAGCTTAGTTGCATCATATGATTTGGGAGAAAAAACAAAATGGGAGAAAATAGAAGAAATGAGAGACTTAAGAGAGCTTTTTCTCATACCTTCTCTGAAACCACTCTTGAATCTGCGGGGTACATTGCGAAGATACCTCATTCTTCCAGTTCCAGTTGTCTTTCTTCTGATGGCCTTCACACTCCAGTTATCTAGACACCACATTAAATATAAATAATCTCATTCACAAACTTATGCACATTACATAATTGCAGACTTGAGGCCAAATCTAGATTCAAGATACAAAATCATATCACAACTATATATACTTCACAAAAACGTATAAAAATTCATATAACATTAATAACCCATAAAAAATGCATTGAAGAGTATTGCTCTCTAGAAACCAAAATTGGTTTCCACAGCAAATCACTGATATGTAAATAATTACATAAGCATAGATTCATAATATAATCTTAAAGATAATTCCCTTATATAGTTTAATATAAACATAACGATATACTAACAATAATTCAGTAACATTTACATTTAAAGATATATATATATATATATATATATATATGTATACATGCATAAAAGATACAAGATTATATTTGCATAAAATCATCAAGCAACAAGAAACCAGCAATAACATAGAGTGAATCAGAGCAAAACATACATTTCCTTTTGCGAGCAGCGGGGAAAGCACAGGCGGCGCAACGACTCTTCTGGAGGTGGAAGCTGCGGCGGCCACACCTGACGCAAAGGGTGTGGGTCTTGTTCCTCCGCTTACCAAAACTTCCAGTTCCCTTACCCTGCAATTTTCATTCAAAAAATATAGAACTAAAAATTAGTTCACAGACACATTCAGTTAGAAAGTTTAATCTTTTTATGCTTTTTCCAAGAGAGAAATGGTATTTACCATTTGCAGCACATGCAGATAAGCACTAGCTCAGGAGGTGTGTTTTTGGGTTAAGGAAGAGAACGGAGACGATAAAATAATTTATACTAGGGTTTTTAGGGTTATTTAGAAATGGGAAAAAAGTGGTAACTTTGGTTGGGCCAAAGCCATTGGATTTAGGCCCTTGTCCTAATTTACAGTCACCAACAGGTTCTGATTCCAACCCTAATGGAAAATACTATTGTGGTCCCTTTTATTGACCAAGCCATAGGTTAAGTTAATAAAAAATACTAAATTAAATTATAATATTTTAAAATTTTTATTTTTATTAATTTTTATTTTTAAATTATATTTTTAATTAATCTAATTTATGAATAAAAACATGAATAAAATTCATATTAACATTTATTTCTAATTATATAAATATTTAAGGAAATATTATTCGGAATATCATATTTTAAGGTCGTTTTAAAAAATACAATAAGTATGGATTGTTGCTTTTTTTCATTTTTTTATTTTTATATTTTTTTTAATTTTCATTTTATATTTTTAATTTATATTTATATTTTTTATTCATAAATATTTTTTTTATTTTTATATTCTCATTAACCACACAAAAAAATAAATATATATAAAATATGTATAACATATACATAATATATATAAAATAAAAAGTTACATAATATATATATGATATATCTACAATATATTTATAATGTATACACTATAATTAATCAATATATAAAAGCTAAAAAATACATATTTATAATATATATACTATAATTAAGTAATATAGAAAAATTATATAATATAGAAAGACTAAAATATAATATATGCACAATATATATATTACATATTTATAACATATATATAATATATCTAAAACATATAAAATTATGTTATAGAATGATATTCTTTAGATTTTTTTTTGATAAATTTTTATAAAATTATATTATTTTATAGTAAAGGTATTTTTTATAAAATAATATTTAAAATAAAGTTAATTTTTATATTTTTTTAAAAAAATTTATAACATATCTATAAGGTATATATAATATATATAAATTATAAAAATACGATGATGTATAGTATTTTAATAATTTTATAAATTTTTTAGGTATTTTTAAAAAAAAGTTTATATCAACAGTGTTTTTGAAACAAAAATTGATTTTATAGGTAGTTTTGTGTTATATAAATTTTAAGCACTTAACTAAAAATATATTAATCTTAAATTGTTAAATGCATTATATTATTATTTTTTTATTAAGTATGTTAGCGTTTGGAGTGTACAGAATAATTTAGAAATTAATTTAATATGTTTTTTAATATTTCATATTAAATTAATATGAATAATTTTAAAGGTTAGATAATATAAATATTTACATAGTTAAATCATATAATTGTTAAGAACTTAATGAGTTATTATATTCAATACAGACTTCAAGTTAAAAGAAAACTTAATATATCATTTTTACTTTTTTTATTTTATTGAGAGTTGTATAGAGATATAAATGACTAAATATTTTAAAATTAAAAAAAAAACAATGGTTCGATATTGAGGTATATTATTTTTGTTTAAAATTTAAATTCGAGTCTAAATATTTTTTTAACTGATAAAAAAATACTTTAATATTAATCAAAAAATGAAGAATCTTAGTCAGTCATGGCTAATCAGAGTACGCAATAAGAACATTGCATTCACCGCAACCAAACAGACCTTGAAAGAGCAGGAAAAACAAAAATCCGGCGCCAGCTCAAAATTCAATCACTGAAAAAGAAAAAATAACAGAAGCAAATAAAAAGGAGAAAAAAGAAAAGGAATTTCTACCAGGAAGGAGCAAAATCAATTGCTTACTGTTGGCAATCAGAGCAGTGAAATGGAAAACGAAGAAAATGAAGTAAAATTTTCAAGATTTCCATTCAAACCCTACTCGATCCAAATTGATTTCATGAATGCTCTTTATCGATCTTTGGTTAAAGGTGGCGTCTCCATGCTTGAAAGCCCCACAAGTCTGGTTCTCTGTAATGTATCTCTCCCGACTCTTTATCTTTATTGTTTTTTTATTTTTACTAATTTAGAATTTGGAGGCTTCAAAAGAAAATTTATTTATTTATTTTTACTGAAATTTGAAATCATTTGTAACAAAATAGGAACTGGGAAAACAATAAGTATTATATGCAGTTCTTTGCAATGGGTTTTTGATCAGAGACAAAAGGAGAAGTCAAAAGCAAAGGTTGAATCTGATCAGAGTCTAAGAGTTGATGATAGTCAAATTGGGTCTGATGATGAACCTGATTGGATGAGAAACTTTGTTGCAAACAAAGTTGACCATTAAAAACAGGAGAAGAAACTCGAGAAGAAATTTGGATTAAGAAAGAATCGGGAAGGTCATAGAGAAAGGCTTTCACGGGTTGTGGAGGAGGAGGATTTTCATGTGAAGAAAGGATATGTGAAGAATGATGGGTTGGAATTGAATGATGAGGAGTTTTTATTGGAAGAATATGAAAGTGAAGATGAAAGAATTCTTGGTAATGGGAAATCAAAGAGGAAAGCTGGAGGGTGTTCGGTTAGTTCTTCGAGTGATGAGGAAGAGGAAAAATATTGGTTTGAGGAGGAGGAAGAAAAGGAATTGAAGATTTATTTTTGTAGTCGGACACATTCACAACTCTCACAGTTTGTAAAGGAGTTGAAGAAGATCAGCTTTGACAGTGAAATAACAGTTGTATGTTTGGGCTCAAGAAAGAATTTATGTGTTAATGAAGGTATATGATGGTTTTGAAATCTGATTATCTGTTATTTATATGTGCATGTCTAATTTTTTGTTTTGGGTTCAGATGTTCTGAAACTTGGAAATGCCACTCGCATTAATGAACGGTGCTTGGAGCTTCAGAAGAATAAGAAAAAAGAAGTTTCTAAAATTAAGGTTTGGAAGATCTCTGTGTGGAACTTCTTGGTTCAGATGTTCTAGCCAATGTCCATGTAGAACTATTCGTACCTCCATCTATTCAGAGCAATGCTGCAATGCTGATGATAACTCTGTTGCTAGAATATGAAGATTTTCCATAACTGGTTGAAGTGATTATTTGCAGAATTTAGGTGCAGAGGGAAGAACACGCCGAACTAAGGCATCTTCTGGATGCCCAATGCTTAGAAAACATAAACTGCAAAGGCAATTTAGGGATGAGATTTCTCAACAAGGAGCACTGGATATCAAAGATCTTGTTCTGCTTGGAAGAAATACGGGAACTTGTCCTTATTATGGCTCCAGAAGCATGGTCCCTGCAGCTGATCTTGTGGTTCTTCCATATCAATCTCTTCTATCAAAATCATCACGAGACCTGCTTGGGCTGAACTTGAAGAACAATATTGTTATAATAGATGAGGCACGTAATCTCGCTGACTCCCTGATCAACATGCATGATGCAAAAATTACATTTTCAGAGGTTTATAAACTGTTATCTCCATTTGTCTATAATATTTATTCATTGTTTCTTTCAAGTGTCTAGTTGACCAGTTCAGTACGGTTATAAATCTGATCTAAAACCATTTTCTTATGGCGAATTGGTTGATACATCACATTAATCGGCAGGTTCTCTCCTTATATTACTTGGATTAGAACCTTCCACTAATAATTTTAAGCAACTGGTATTGATATTACAAATTTTTTATAAGTTCTAGTTGGAAATAATTTTTTTCTTGTTTCAGTTGGACCATGTGCATTACCAAATAGAGAAGTACTTTGCAAGATTCCGCAATTTCTTTGGAGCTAGCAGTAGAAGATATATCCAAATTCTATTGGTTGTCACTCGGGCTTTCCTGCAAGCTCTATGCGGTGAGAAGGATTTGAGCCATGGAAACACTTGCCAAGTTGAAGAAAAAGATACTGTAGAAAAAACTGTCTTTGATACTTCTATGACAATTAATAATTTTCTATTTTCTCTTAATATGGACAACATTAATTTGGTCAAATTGCTACAGTATAAAAAGGAAAGCAACATTATTCATAGGGTGAATGCTTGTTCTCACTTTTTTTTTTAATCTTTGCAAATTCATACTAGCCAATTCTTTTATGATCAACACCATTATCCCATTTTAAATTTTCTCTATGGTTGTCTCACCAGGTATGTGGATATGGAGAAAAGGTGGCTAGCTTGCAGCAAAATGATAATGGAGAATTTGGTGAGTGGAGCACTCTTTCCAGTTTCCTGGCATTAGTAGATATGTTGGTATCGCTGAACAATAATGATGGTGATGGGCGCATAATAATTTCAAAATCAAGACCAGCATCCTCTGGACGACTAGGAGGATTTTTAAAATATGTTACGCTCACAGGGGAAAAGATTTTTTCAGAGGTTTGTTAAGGATTTCTTTTATTTTGGCTCCCTTTGGATCTTATGGATCACAACCAAAGGAATGGTGAGCTTACACACACACACACACATGAATCTACCTGTAAATTTTTCATCAAATCCATGGGGATCAGGTTTCTCAAGCCTCAAGGCGGATGGTATAATAATATATTTCTACCAAATTGGTAATTGTTCAATCATGGTTTTCTTTCATGTCTATTATTGAAATCAAGAGAATGATGTTTTATCTGAAAATTCTGTAGATTGTGCAGGAAGCACGTGCAGTTATATTGGCAGGAGGGACCCTGCAACCTATAGAAGAGACGAGGGAGAGGCTCTTCCCTTGGTTACTGCCAAGTCAGCTGCATTTCTTTTTGTGTCATCACATTGTCCCTCCTGAAAGCATTTTGCCTATTGCTGTTTCTTGTGGCCCTTCTGGTCAATCCTTTGATTTCAGCTACAGTTCTAGAAGCTCATTAAATATGGTGAGTATCTTGCACCACTTATCAATAATCATCTCATTATAGTACTTCAATTGATTTTTTAAATCATTATTATCGTCATTGTTGTTGTTCTCTGGGAAGGGGCTTTTGGAAGTCTAGTTGACCATTTTGTATACTTTGGGATTTCTTATCTTGTTATTGTTAAATGTTGTCTTTGTGGGGACATGGTTCAACTTATGTGGGAACAACTTCATATTCAACAATGTAGTGTTTAATTCTGTTCTCTGAAGTTCTCTTTCAAGAAACCACGCTGACCAAGTTGTGTTGATGGGCTTGAGTTGTAGATAAAGGAGCTAGGGCTCTTGCTTTGCAATCTGTTGGCCATTGTTCCTGAAGGAATTGTTGTGTTCTTCTCCTCATTTGAATACGAAGGAAAGGTCTATGACGCGTGGAAGGCTTCTGGCATTCTTGAAAGGATTATGAAGAAGAAGCAAATCTTTAGAGAACCAAGAAGAAGTTCTGATGTGGAACTTGTTCTCAAGGAATACAAGGAAACAATTGATAGATTGTCTACAAGCTCGAAAGAAGAAGTAGCACCTCAGAATGGTGCAATAATCCTAGCTGTAGGTGGTGGAAATATTTCAGAAGGCATCAATTTCAGTGATGGGATGGGTCGGTGCATAGTCATGGTAGGACTGCCTTACCCAAGTCCATCTGATATTGAGTTGATAGAGAGGGTAAAGCATATTGAAAGTTTGGGAGAATCAAATTTTACTAAAACCACCAAAATTTCAGCCAGTGATGAATATGTCAGTGGGGATGTTCAGGCTGCATTCAGCATCCTAAGGATTTGCAAGCGCAGAGGACGAGAATATTATGAAAATCTCTGCATGAAAGCTGTAAACCAGTCAATTGGTGAGCGAGAGTGCTAGTTGAATAATAGCTGAAAGTAAAGGTTTAGTGGTATTGCCTATCATGTGACACAAGCACTAGGAATAAACCTGGACAACTGTCCGCTAAATCTTATGGATTATATAAATATATATATATTGATGGAAAGCATCATACATTTATTTTTAGGATTTAGATTGGAATTGCTTTGTTTTCTGGAAGAGATATGTGCAGTTGGGTGTCTAGGACTACATGGCTGCTAAGTTCAGATGGCCAATCAGAACTTTCTGTCAACTAGTTAAGAGCTTGGCAAACACCAACAGAGTAGATTTCACTAAGAAAAACCTCCACTTCAGTAGTCATGCATAAACAATGCATTTTATGCATCTATTTTGTTGGCATGGGTTATGTTTGCCTGTCAAATTGGTCACGTCTTGCAACACGATTAACCTTTAATATCTAGTTTACTTTTTTCTTGGGTTGCCTGCTTTAGGTAGAGCAATACGGCACATAAATGATTATGCAGCAATTTTATTGGTTGACAAACGTTATGCATCTGATTCCTCAACAAGAAGCTTCTCTCATCAAACTAACAAGCTTCCACAGTGGATAAAAGATCGTCTCATCTCTGCAACAAATAGCTATGGTGAAGCCCACAGGCTGCTTCACCTGTTCTTCAAATTCAACAAGAAGAGAGAGTACCAGTAGAAAGCCATATTGGAATGAGGACTGAAATACATTATTATAGAAGCTGATATGCTGATCTCCAGAGTAGGACCCTGGGAAGGGTGCGCAGCAAGGGAGTACCTCAGCCAGTTTTGTGAGTAGAGGTAGCTCATGTCAAGGCAAATATTCTTTGATGATTCATTATAATTAAACAAATTCATAAAGTATACAAAAGTGGCATAATTATTGGCATATTTTGAAGCTCATGTTGCTTGGTGCTATGTCTTGAAAATGAAAAATGTGCCTAGCATCAAATCCATTGACATGCTTACTGATGGATTCATCACTTTTTTTGACTGATTTATCATTGAACAATAAATTTTTTTGAGAATAAATTGATATAGATAAGGTTATATTGCATGGAAGTTAAGCACCATAGAAGAGGTATTGGACTGATCCATTTATTGCTCAGTTCTGTTGTCATCTGTTTATTTGCACAATCATGCCTCCTAGCTAGATGTTGGCTGAGTCTGTTTCTGCAGGCTTTGTATGCTTTATTGCATCATGTTTATGTTGCTTTAAATTTGGATGATAGCGTTTTAAGTAGAACTCATAATAATGTACATCTTTTTCTGGTTATCCAATAAAACCTCTAAAAGGTTCAGCTTGGCATAATTATTTTGTTTTAATTTTTTTTGCCTTGCTACATGAAATCATCAAGTTATAGATACGGACATGTGAGATTTTTTCAAGTATGAAAATACAACTTAGTTGTATCTATTTAATTATTTATTAATCCTAGTCAATGGCATCATATGTGACTTTTTTAAAAATATCTATAATATAATTTAGTGGTAATTATATATAAATTTTAATAATAGGTTCAAATTAAATTCTCTCTTTTTTTTTTATTATGCTTAAGTAATAAAATTAATAAATAAAATGTGAAATATTGTTATAGAAATGTCAACAACAGTATCCTCTATTATCAGTTTAGTGTTAAATTTATTGTACTCCCTCTGTTTCAATAAGATAGGAAAAATTTTCTTTTTTGATGTATCTTTTATATAGAAAATATGTCATTTTAGATAAATTTTGGGGAGTGGAATGAGACAAAATACCATTTATACCCTTGGCTTAAAAATTTAATTACAAAACCCTAAAACCCATTTATTGCTTCCTGTTAACCTTTCTTCTTCTTCTTCCCCTTTATTCCTAAAGCGTTAACATTTCTTCTTCTTCTTCTTCTTCTTCTTATTCCTAAAGCGTTAACATTTCTTCTTCTTCTCCAGAGTGCAATTAATTTTCTTCTTATAATCAATCATTTGTTAACCCACAAAATCTTCTTCCTCTTAACAATGCCCAGAACAAAGCGGCCATTTATCAAGCTTAGTGATGCTGAAACCATTGTGCCATCCCAGAGACCGAGAAGGCAGAAGGCCGCTAATCGATTACCGACGAAAGGCAGCAAGGAAACCCAATTTGCGGGAACCAGAAAATGAAAATCTGAGGTTCCATTAGAAGAAACAAGAAAAAGCAGAAGGTCGAAGGTTGTGGAAAATCCGGAAGAAATTAAAAGTCCCGAAGAAAGTGAGAAGGATGAAAATGAAGAAGAAGAAACTGAAGTGGACTCCAGCACTGACGATGGCTTTGACAGGTACTTGAGTATTAGACCTGGTAGGGAGGAATTTTACAATAATATTGTTATGCATGAATCAATTATGTATGAACATAAGATTGATTTCAAAGATTTAAAATCTATTGGGTTAGATATAGGAGTTTATTTTGATGATGGTTGTAAGAAGTATATGTCGCTAGGGAATGCAGTTTATCCGAGGCTTGTAAAAATGTTCTATGCCAACTTGCGGGTAATTGAAAAAATGCAAAACAATAGGGGTATGATTGAGTTGCAGTCCATTGTTAATGGAACTGAAGTTGTTATAACTGAGGGAATTTTGCATCAAGTTTTAGGAATGCCCTGTTCTGGTTTTGATAGTGTTGGGAAGAGATTTTCCATTCCCTCTGAGATGGATTTTGATGGATTTAAGGACACCGTATTGGCTGAAGAAGGTGTGACTGGTGTGTTAGTAGCAACCAAAATGAGGGCAATACCTAGATTGTTACATTTAATTCTGAGCACTATTGTGCTTCCTAGAAACAGGAATTTCGGATACACCTCCGAAAGGTATGTGAACATATGTTGACACTTTAAGCCTATTTGCGGTGCATAATTTTTGCAAATTATTGAAAATTCCTATTTGTTGTCTCTTTATTGTAGGTAAAGTCATTGGAGATTGTACCAATGAAGTGGATGACTCCGAAACACAAGACTATGGCGTTCCAAATTTTGCTGTGGACTCCCAAAAAGGCAAAATTTATGATTCTCTTAATAGCCAGAAACTCCAAGAAATGGATATAGAACTAGCAGCGAGTGCAAAGTTATTGAAGGACAAATTTGGTTACTCTCCATCGAAGGATAATTATTAGTGTTGCGTTCCTAACAATTTTACTTTTTCATGTGCAATGTTTGATTACTCTTACTTAAGGTTGTATGTAGGATTTTTTTTATGAAGTTTGAGTTTCATTTTAGTTATGTTTGTGTCCAATCTTTGTATGGACTGTTTTTTTTTTTCTGTGTTGACACTTTGGCTTGTAATAGCTAGCATATTTCAAATTTGTTTGCAGTTTGTTATGTGAAAGTGAAGTTGGTGTTGACAATATGGTGCGTTGAAAAACGTTGGCATATGTCATTTTTCTTGACAATTTAGCCTGACATTGCTAGCATATTTCGAAGTTTCCCACAGTTTCACATATGAAATAGAGGTTGAAGTTTTTATTTTGGTAGGTTCATAATTGTTGGCATATTTATTTTTGCTGACACTTTATAAACAATTACTGCTAGCATATTAGACAGTTTGTTTATACTTTAACCATTACTGCAAGCATATGACAAAGTTGTGTGCAGTTTCTTCTATGTTTATAACAAATGGTCACATATTTTATGGTGTTTTAAGAATAGAAATAAGAGGAAATACTATTGTCGAACATACTTGGAAAATTAAAATGCATTTCATTTCATGTGTTACTAGCATACATATTGAAAAGGTGCACATATTCCATTGAATATATGGCCACATATTACAAAAAGTCCACATATTCCATCAAATAAATGCCCACATATAAGAACATTTTGACGGATTTCCTAAACTAAATATTGACAATGTCCAACCAAAAACAAAAGCTGCACAAAAAGTGGACAGTTTCTAAAAACAAGCTGCCAACAAAAAATAAAAACACACATCTGTTGCTATACAACCCTACATAAGTTGTGCAAATGGATGATTAATCATCTCAGCACCAAGCTTCACACTCTCAGGTGCATGTTCAATGGCTTTAGGCAGCATCCCTATTCTTATAAGTTTATCTTTTCCTATGTGTGGAATATGATAACCATTACCCCCACCAGACCTCAATATTTCTTCCATGCAAAGCTGAAGTGTAATGAAGACTTTGTTCATTTTCATGATGTCAAAAGATGCATAAGCTCCTTTAACAGCCGATACTAACTCATCAATATTTTTTGGGGCTTTTTCATGTTGTAATGAGTCTATTGTCGGAAAAAATCCCAAATCTAGGACATTAAGGTCAGGGCTATTTGGAGGTTGACAAATAAGGTGTATATCAAGTCCCATATTTTGGGCAGCTAGTAAAAACTCAACATCATCAGCTCTATATGAGGCATTGTGTTATCTTGTTGGATGTAGATAGTCTTGCATTGATCGTTATGGGGCCAATTGTCTTTAATTGCAGGCAGTAAATACTTGATGAGTTTATCACGGATTATCTCTTTTGTGATTGCAATAATAGCTTTAGTTTCCATGGTCCCTGCTGCCCGATTCTTACTTTTCCTTTGTGCAGGTTCTTCATAGGTGAATGGCCAAATACCAATCTTTCCATTAAGGTCAAAGGAGATTCGAGGGAGAAGAGTTTCCATTAGTAAGCTTGAAGGTTTTAAGGTTCTTCAAATTTTTGGAAAATTCAATTTCCCATTGTATTTATAGGACTGCAGGTTTCCCAGTATGCAGTAGTGTTATTTTGAATTAGAAGGGTATGACCGTATGAGTTCAAAATGCAAATGGTAAATTTCCATCCAATCTAAAAGTGGGAAGTTTTGGCTCCAAGGTTCAATTTTGAAAATGCTTGCAGTTCTCAAGACTGTCAGCAGAAGCGGGAATGTTCAAAATGACAATGAAAAATTTGCGGGAATTGCGGGAATGGCTACTGTTATTTGGAATGACATAAATCATTCCCGCTTCAAATATTAACTGAGGGGTAATTTTTTTTCCAATATTTCAGAGATATTTAAGTCAATAGAAATGGAAAAGCAAAATTTTCTTAATTTTCGTGTCCATTTTACTTTTTCTATGTTAATGAAACGGAGGGAGTAGTAATTATTGGTTAATTAATTTGTTATATTTACATTATCTAATTGTAGAAAATATACTCCCTCCGTATCATTTATATAGAAAAAATAAAATGGACACGAAAATTAAAAAAATTTTACTTTTTTTATCTCTATTTACTTAAATACCCCTAAAAAAATATCCCTCAAATTAAACTTTTAAGGCAAGGGTATAAATGGTATTTTATCTCATTCCACTCTCTAAAATTTACCTTAAATGGTATATTTTTTATATAAAAAATACACCAAAAAAAAATTTTCTCTATATAAATAATACAGAGGGAGGAGGGAGTATATGATTTTAATCAGGTGTATGCAGTAAAAAATATAAATTTGGTGTAAGGCTAATAAATTTGATTATTTTATTTTTGGGGATTTTTGATTACTTTTGAGGAGGGCAATTATTTATCATATCAAAAACGATTCACGAGATTTTGTGGCATGTCATAAATTCTAGCTTGCTTGTCTCTTCCTTAGTCTCTCTGTTCTTAGTCACATCTCTCTGTCTCTCTCGTCTCTAATTCCTCTTTTTTCTACTAGCTTCTTCTTATCCCAAAATTTTTTTTAAAAAAATAATAATAAATAACAAAAATTAATTACATTGATTATAAATTTTACTTTTTTTTATATAAACATGTATATCTAAATTCATTGAATTAAATTAATCATATTCGTACTGAATTAATTTATTAAAAAATAAAATATTTTTAATAAAAAATAATTTTATTTATAAAAATTGAATATTCAATCTCTTATTCAAGAAATAAAAATACTAAATTAATTACACTAATTATTTATTAATTTTTTTTATCATTTCTTTACCTGGTAGTTAAATCAATTTTTAAATTTCTCATACCAGTAAATTACATTGACAGTCTCTCACAAATACACAATATAACAACATAATCTTTAAATTTTAAAATGCTTTAATATCGTCCATTAACTATTGAGTTTTGTAACGATAGTCTTTATATTTAATATAACCAAAAAACTAATGAGAAATGTAATTGATTCTTGTCAAACAGCCAACCTACTTTTTAAAATAAAATGATAATCAAGAGAAAAAAAAATCAATTGAAAATCCAACATTAGCAGCACAAACTTGGGCTCTGATCATCCCGGTATCTATGTTCAAATAAATTCCACCTTTCTTCCCCACCCAAGTTTAATTGACGATATTGGACTTTTTACAGTCTCAAATGAAACTATACAAAAGGGATATTTTTCATCATTTATCTTGAATTATCATAAAAAAAGATCAAAACTTTCTGCAGCAAACTAAGCAATTGAAATTAATCAAACAAATACATACATAACTAGCCAGCAATGAAATTCTTAATAAAAGCACACAAAAAACTCCAGACGAAAACCAAGAGCTTTCAAAACTACAATTTCAAACAATTTTTTTTTTCAAAAAAGGAAAAAATTACCAATAATTAGATTTGACAGAATCGCAAATATCAATATTTATAGTCCAATCAGGTCCAATTAAAAGATCGTTGGTCACCTTCTCCACCGCCACACTAGCCGAAGAAGATGAAGCAGAAGCTATAGCCATAGCCATCTCTCTCTCTCGGCCACTGAAGAAAAATAAACCTGTTTGCGAAATTTAAAAAAAAAAAAGAACAAAGATAAAGAGTCCAAGTCTATCTCTACTAAAATTCCAAGAAACTACAAATCATCTTAAATAAAATTCCACGTCGTTATATTGCATATTTTTAAAGGACTGTCAGTATAATTTATCTTTTCTAGTAGATATTTCTAAGTATTACAGTTCCAACGGCTATCATTTCCTAACACTACTCGTATGTGGCAAAACTAGTGCATTTTGTTGCTTTGACTCAGTGCTAGATAATAAGTTGAACGCATTTAAGAAAGAATGAATGAACTAAATCCAAAGACTGCAATGCTCAGGTGCTGTTTCATTTGCAATACTCAATGTGTGAGGGCCAAGTCTCCCTCCAATTCCATCCATTTATGTAGGTAAAATTATACCATTCACTGTTTTTTTATAATTGTTTTTTATTTTTATCAAAATATTTTAATTATTTTATGATAAAATTATAAGAAATTATATAAATATGATAAATTTATAAACTAATGGTAAATTTTTATAAGTTTGAACATAGCTTAAAAATATAATAAATTTAATTTTTTTTTTATTTTTTTGGCATTTTTATCAAAATCTCGTTGGTTTATAGACTATTGATAGTTTTTTGTATTTTTACTTATCTATGTGAATAATTCTCTAATAAATTACACAACCTTAAATTTTTATTTTGTTGTTGCATTATGGTTACTCCTATTTTAAATCAAATCCCAATTTCTTCCCAAGTCATAGTTAAATTTGTTAGATTATAGTTAATTTTAGGATAAAAGGGTTTATCAAGTTATAATATAGTGTTTAAAAAATAAAAAATTAGAATGGTGGGAGGAATAGGACTTTGGCAACTGTAAGAAAGTGACTTCACTACCCTGTACCCAAAAATCTAAATGCACCTTATCTTAGAGATTATTAAGTAGGTGTTGGCATTTAAACACATATGGGTCCATATCTCTCTCCCATTTAAATGCAATTAGGGTTTCTTCACCTACACCATTGAGGATCAAACAAAAAAGCATTAACCTAATCAACCTTTTTTTCTTTTTTTTTTTTTTTTCAAAGCTAATATGATCTCAGAACCAAAGACAGACTTGCCAGAGAAGCAATTGATAATATGGGATTAATGGGTCCATAGATTCAAAAAAAAATTGTAATAATGGTTAACTAATAGTTGAATACAAGAATTATAAGAATGAGTGTTATATATATATATACTAATAGTTGAATACAAGAATTATAAGAATGAGTGTTATATATATATATATATATATATATATATAATTCTTTTTCACAGACCCACACTGCCTTTAGCTTTGCATCTTAATCAATACAACTTCACTTTAGACAACCATAAGTCAAAATCAATATAAACACTCTCCTCTTAGTCTTTATTAAGCAACTTTTCCTTCAATTAGGATAACTTTTTGTTTATGATAAAGACAATATTTGGATTTCTATTCACACATACCTAAAAAAATAAAAATACCCTTTTGATTAAAATTTGGCCTTCTGATCTATTATCATAAAATCCAACAATTTGTAGCTTCCAACAAATTTTCACATTGGAGAGGGAAGGTAATATGAAGGGGTGAACAAAAAGAAAGACATTTTCAAGTAAAGGCAATAGAGAGCTTAAGAACCTTCAACTGTCTCTATCTTTCTTGTCTGTATGCATTTGGAGAAGAGGCCAAAACAGATAGAGACATTAAGAGAATTGAACAAATTTTTCGTATACAACTATTAAAAAAAATGCAGCTGAAAGAATCCATTCAAAAAACCAAAATGTTCTTTCACAATGCTCTCCAAATGTTCTTTCACAATACTCTCCAAAATCTGAAGTCTCTCTGCTTTGGAGGGTATCAAAAAATTCCCAAACCTGCATCCTTAAACCCCTTTTCGAGTGCTAAACTTCGTGAAAGCGATCAATATTACGCTGATTTCTGTAATGAATGGGAGTGTGATTTGGAAATGGCAATGGAGAAGAAGAAGAAGGGTACTAGTATCACTTTATCAGGAGAGGCAGCAACAGAAGAAAATGAATGTAATGGGAATTCAATGAAGCTTCCAATTAGTCCATTGAAGAAAGGTAGTGATTATAAAGGAAGAGAATAATAAGAGTAAGAAAAGTTTGTATTCAAGAAAAGGCGGTGAAGAACAATTTTCCAAGAAAAAGAAGGATGAAGGAGGTTATGCACTAGCAAGAAAGATGTAAGAATTGGAAATGATAGATGTAAGTGATGTTGAACATGTGTTAGATGTAGAAGAAGCACTTCACTACTACAACCGTCTAAAAAGCCCAGTATATCTCGACATTGTCGACAAGTTCTTTACTGATATGTACAGAGAATTCTCTGTTCCACAGCCATCTGCTAGCATCAACAGTTCAAAGCGAAGGCTCGGTTCTTTTAGGTTATAAAGAATAGATAGCCTATGTGAGTTCTTCCTTGTGCATATGCCTTTGTTTTTCCTGTCCTAATTGTTCATTGTTGCCTTCTATGTATTACATTGCTTGTATCTTATTTCGCATTTTGATTTTATATTTAGCTTTCTGGACTAGTTAGATTGGTATTCTTGATCCTGTCTAGTTATTCAAAGATGCATGCAATATAAATTCTAGAAAGTGGGAGTTGAAAATTATTCCAGCATTAATGAGTTGTGTATTAAAATTTTTAGCAGGAGATCCTCTGATGAATATTCTTAATAGATGCAATTAATGGAGTCACAAGATTTATAAGGTTTGTAATTTATTTGCCATACAACATAAGTCTACTTGATTTCCCCTCCTGCAAATGAATAAGGCCACTGATTCAAGTTTTTTGTCAAAATTGAAGGCCTGTAAATGTTTGCCAATGAATAAACCATCCACCTAGAAAAATTTACTTCCATTTATTGCATTTGTTGAATGAGTATTTGACAGTTTTCTTTTAATCTGGATACTATATTTACATGGTGAAAACAGTGCTATCTGCCCTAGTTTCTGAAAATTTTTGAAATTTGCGAGATTAAAAACCCAAATACCAGTGTACAAAAAGCTGAACCTATCAAGAAATGGAGATTTGAGAGAGATTCATTATTGCCTAAACAAAGTCATCGGAAAACAAGGAGACATCTGAAGCTTATGCTCTTGCGCATATCCTGGTTTCTTCCCCAGACATTAGTTGCTGATCGGAATAGATTATTTGAAAAAGGCTGCATTTTGGAAGAATTTGCAGTGGATCATTAATTTCAATGCTGTGAGCGACTCTAGCAAAGTAAGGAAACATTAGCAAAATTCAGAATTTCAGATTCTATGTTGTTACAGAGAGCATAATTCTATTGTAATAACATGAAAAAAAATCCCAAAGATCGTAAGAATTTCTTACGAGGGAATGTCATTTTTTAGTATTCTATATATATTTGCATAAAATATATATAAAGCCAAGATAGTTACCTTTCAAAAAATTCTAACGGTGGTAGGACGCCTACACTTTATTCTTAAGGTAGGAGAAAAGAGAAAACTGATTATTAATAGTTTGAAACTCATATAATTAACCTTTTTTTATATAAATTGAGCAAAATATGACACATCAAAAAATGGATTGTTAAGCTGTACGAGGTAGGAAATTCTCAAGTACGGTTTTAATGAAAAGAATTTACTCATCTATTCTCACCAAGGAAAACATGCCATTTGGCCGAGAGATTCTAAAATTGCAGAGGTTTGATTCAATCAAGCCGCGGAGTATTGGAAACAAGTTATGGCAATTATTTCCAGAAATAATATTGAAATTGTGCCCAAACTATAGTTAAAACTGATAATAATCAAACATAAAAATCTGTAGATTCAGAGACATGAACAGAAAAATAACTGCCTCTGATTTTAGCAAACTGGCTGTCTTTTCTGCCTATGAATAGTGCTGCTAAAAGAACAATATCAGCACAAGAAATAGCCATTCCAAGGCATTCGACGTGAGAACTTAAGAAAACCTAAGACCATATCGAAATGTGAACAAAATAAAAACATAGCTTCGGTTACAGCCTTTTTTTCCTTTAAGAAAGATTATTGCAGGATTTTACAAAAAAAAAAACATCGATCAAAATTATAGACTGAACCAAACTAAAAAAAAAATGAAAATAGGATCGAAACGATGTTTGTTTTATGAGAAATTGTAGATGCAAAGGGAGTGTCAGGTTACTGAAATGCCATTAAAGTTACCAGTTTGTTAAAGGTGCAGATTGAAAAGAATAACCTGAATGTTTTATGTCCAATATTTTTCTGAGAGAAAAAAAATACTATTGCTTATATTTATTCTGTAGTATTTACTCTTTTTTTTTCTCAGATCAGCTCAAATGGATATAGTATAACAATCAAGAAAAAGATATAACATGTTTTCTTAATTTTATTATCACTGTAATGGTCTATTACAATATGTTTTTTCAGGAAAGAAAACCAGAGAATAATGATTCCATGGTTATTTGATTTGTAAATGAACAATATCATGTAGAGTCTCGTGTTTAGAGATATTAAACAGTAAACAAGTATTCCTTTAGTAAATCAAATTGTAGTGATCATAAATTTACAGAAGCATGCCAGATGGCATGTAATCCAATGCTTATCTCTATAATTTGTTAAAGAAAAATGAAGAACAAATAAGCCAGCAGTACTGAATGAATGAGAAATGGGACCTTAATCAATCTCCAGCTCCCCATTTAAACCAAAAATAAAGAATACAAGAGATGCATAATGGCCAGGAATCATCTGGCCAACTGCTGCAACCATAAAAATCATACCGAATTGAATGCTCAAATCCACTTCTAGGCCAACAATCTTGCAACCGATTCTGTAAAAGATACCATCTGCAGATACTTATATCTCCACTTCCATGAAAATTAGTTGCCAGAAGAAGATACTAAAACATTATGCTCCTTCAAACGCTTCTGAAAATGAGCCAAACGATTTTGTAATTGCAGTATCCCTGCGGCCTTCTGTGAAAGAATGGCATTCAATTTTGTAATATAGTCATCAAGCTGATTCCCTGGTTGATCTGCTTCAACTAACAGGTTCATCTCCTGCAAATTTCAAAAAGGCATATCCCTAAATGAGCATAATTTTTCTTCAATCACCAAAATTCTCACAAGGTATGAAAGCAGCAGACCAAAAAAAACAGTATGGTTGGTGTACCAAAAAAACTTATCATGTTAATTCCCAAATCAATTTTCACTACAAAGAATCCGTTGGAGTTCACATCTTGCAGTGCAGCACACTGACAATATTTTGATAAGCACAACAAAATCAACATATAAATCTACTTCCCAGCCTTTATTCACCAAAGCTAACCAACATGGAGAGCATTATGCACGAAAAATAAAGAATGGGTTTGAGGTTCAGGTCATATAATCTACATCACATACCTCTTTAACAATGTTCATCGTCTCCTCCACCTGTTTTCTATGTGCATTTACAAGATCCTCCTCTTCCTGAGAATATGCAACAGAAGTTTAATGCCAACAACCTGGGTTTCTAGATATCCAAAAGAACTGCATACATGTTCATTTTTTTTTTAATTACCTGTAGCAGGGCATTCAAATCATCATCTGAATGTGAATTCTTAAAATCAGATTTTGATAGATCTTTCCATTTTGCCTGACCATTGGATTTCCATATTTTATCCTCTGCAATAGGTAGATTGTACGATTCCACCTTCCCATTCTCTTTACATACTGGTTTCTCTTGTTCAAAGGAGTCTTCAGATGCATCAAAATCATCTCTTTCATCTTGTTCTACCCATGCATCAGTTATGTCATCCTCAAAGGTAGATGTAGAAGGTAAAACTGAGGATAAAGGCATAGTAGTTGATTCCTTTAGGTTTAAGGTTGAAGACAAAATGTCCTTCTTTGGAGCATTACCTTTCGAAAGGCTCTTCACCCTGGAATGTAATTTCAAAGAAATGGAAAATTCATGTATCACATCAAAACAGAAAAATTACAGAAAGGCCCTTTTGTAGTTCAGATCATTTTGATTTACCTGTCTGCGTATCTCAAGGTATTAAGAGTATGTTCACAAGATCCTGAGCTTGGTGAAATGCAGGAAATCATAACAGTGCGGGAATTGCCAACAAAAGAATCCCTTAAGACTTCAGTCAATTTACTGCCTCTGAAAGGAATATGACTCTTGTCGTTGTCAAGAGCTCTTATGCATTCTTTCAATGCAAGTAAACTCTTGTTGATCTCTGCACCTTCCATCCTGCATCATTTTTAGGAAACAACCAAATCAAACAACCTAAACCTGAAAAGGCAAAAAACACCACAAAAAAACAGTATTTGTGTTCATAGTTCAGCACTCAGCAGCAAATGCTGAATCTCAGTGTAGACAATCCCAATGCCTCTTAAAGCACCCTCTGTTTTAGTACGCATCACTCATGTTATCAAGTAGTCAACCAAAAATATAAATAGAAAATTTAACATCTCAATAAGTTATATCCACATTCCATTTCTCATTGCACTATTATCATTCCACTGATAACTTTATTCCAAGTTGTCAAAAGTGGCAGCAATTTGTTGCCTTAGGAGTTTTCATAGAATTTATGGCGCTTCACGACCCAAGCTTGCTCTAAATCTGTTAAAGAGTAGTACAAAAGTCCGTTCTTCACCCTATCCAGTGATTAGTGGAATGTCCTACTTCTACATCCCTAAGATGATGCTAAGTGTGGATAGTTCTCAGTTTAACATACTAACTATGACAACTTTTGTTCCATGAGCACTAGTTGCAAGTGCATGTGACTCCGTCATTCTTCCTTGTGACCAGCATACCATGGAACAGAACTCAGGGTCCTAGTAGTTTTGCCAGTGATATTCTGAGAAAAAAGCAAAAAGGTAAAGAAGTGGATTATACCTTGTCTGTTTATCATTATCTGTGGTATCTGCACCACGTTCGCTTCCAGCAAGATCTATGAAGGAAAGCTTGCCAACTAGACGCAGAGGCTTTGACTCATTGCCATAAACTGACCTCTTGATGGCAAGTTGAAGTATAGCATGTGAACGAGAGGACTCCTCATTTGCACCTGTGGTGCCTGTGCTTCTTGTAGAATTCCCTTTCTCAATGAGGTCCTTAATTGTCTCTACATCTGATACTTTGTACTCTTGCAAGCCAACAATGCAAACTTGCTGCTTACCATCCTCTCTCATGCAAAGTTTTCTGCGCAAGTTGAATTTCAATTCTCAGCAAATTCAACCAACAAATACTACTAACTACTTAACCAGGCGAGCAAGACTATGCCGCTTACTTCCGATCACTGAGAAGATCAAACAGTTTTCCTCCGTATATTTCAAAGAAGCTCACAAATAGCTGAAACCCTTGATTCCTGTAAGTATGATGCATCAACCTCAAGATATCCCTTGAAGCCTTGATGGGTAATGGTTTCATAGTATAGGTTTTTCCACTTCCTGATGAATAATGAAAAATGAGCACTAGCTGGTTTTACAGCAATAATTTAGTTATTACATTAGATTCTTTGATGTTCCTTACTAATACAATATTAGTGAAATACAACAAAAACTAGATACAACCAAGAAGACAAAAGTTTCTGCCGTACATTTTACTTTAATGGTGTTAAGGCAAATCAAATTTGAGCAAGCTAATAATGGCTCACATAACATAAGAGAAAAATGCGCAAAGCAATTGAACTAAAATACATTATTTGTATAAGGTTATTGTACAGCAGTTGATTTTACCTTCAGGCTATATCACCTATTGCTTGGTTTCTGATGGTGGGTGAATCAAGAAAATGAAGATAAAATATCAAAGGTATAGAAAAAGTTTATTCTCAATGATAAATCACAAGATTTTGAAATAAAACTTTCAAGCATATAAAGATGATCTAATGATTTATATACAGAGAGAAAAAGAAAATGTGAACCTAATTCATATCAGAAACACGCTTTAAAATCATCATATTTTAAACCAAACAACATCCACCTAATTTTTCATGAATAGCAATTCACCTGTTTGCCCATATGCAAAGCAAGTTGCTTTTGTGCGTTGAAAAATTATTGGAACTATAGGCTCCACTGTTTCACGATAAACCTAAATAAAAAAAATAGTAATCAACATATGCTAAAAATACTTGCATTTTAAAGAATTATTTCTTCCATTTCAATTACTCCAGTAATATTCTAACCTCATCGTTTGAGACTTCCTCATTCAGCACTGCATCAAACACAAATTCATGTTTCTCAACATACTCCGTTAGATCAACCTGCAGAAGATTGATATATAAAATATATTGGAAACAGTTTTGAGATGGATTATTAATTCAAATATGTCAGTCAATGGCAGAGCAAAAGCATCAACTTTAGCCAACAGGTGCAACATTTGGGAAAATGAATCCGAGGTTGGCTAACATGGTTTTGATCTAACTACTTTTTAGTTTACTCCTTCATTATGTTGTCATAATAGCCGAAAGATGGCGGAAATGCCACCAGCATGTACCTTAAGTTTGGTTTCGTGAACTGTTAGAGAATTGGAATGTGTATCGATTATATCCTCTTCATTTTTTGCCAGCTCCTTTTTATTCAATGGTCTCTTGCGAACCTGAATTCAAAAGCATCACTAGTTAATAACAAAAATTAGTAGTTTGACATGTCTTACAAGTCAGACAATGCCAGGAGCAGAAACATTTAAATGCTCATCACACTTCAAATGTGATCCAGTGTGAGTAATGAAGGTCAACCAGATATTGACAGTACCTATCTACTGGGCCTTGTACTAAAATATAAGACAAAGAATAATGGAACAGTAACAAATAGAAAGCAAAAGTTAGAGACAAAGTAGGAAACAATTTGAGAGACCATACCACAACTTTAATCTTTGCAACAGAACTAGCCTTCTCTTTGTCTGCAGCAAAGCTCTTCATGAGATTATTATCTTGTAAAACAGGAGCTCCGCCAGTTTGCTGCTTGTTTAAAATATGGGGTTCAGAGTCATCAAAGGTTCTCCCCCGAACAGGATGAAATAGAGAAGAACCATCATACAGGCCTGGAATTGAGGTCTATCCGAAATAGTAACAAAAATAAAATAGCAAAGCTATATCAGCTGATTGGTTACAATATGCATTCTCAATTTTAAACATCATGCATAATGGAAAAAAGAACACATTAAAAAAATTGCCAGAGGTTATGATTCTTGAAACCACTAATTTCATGAATAATTTTCAAATTCAAGTTCAAAATTATTTGAAATTTAACCGCACATGTTCCTGATGAGTGACAATAGAAGTCACAGTCAAAAATAAAATTTGAATCGAACATAATGTATATGCGTTTTTCAGCTCAAATAGAGACTACACATTGATATACAATCATCTAGACACCCGAAAACAAATATAACCCATTCATTAGAAATGACGAGAGAACCCACCTCAGGAAGTAGCTCAGTATCAAAGGAATGCAGATCCAAGAGACCAGGACTGAACTCATTTGGAGAGTCTTCACCATTCTTCCTTTGACTAGACGGCCGCGAACTGACAGGAGGTGTTGTAGGCTCTGCATAAAACTCATTTACTCCATTAAAACCCCTCTGGGCATTACGATACATTCTCATCCCTTGGCCTCCAACACCACCACCATAGAAATTATAGTCCTGTTTTAAGTTCCAATATAAAGCATTACAACGAAAAAAAAAAACGAAAATATCATCCACGGATCTACAAAAATCAATATAATGAATTGCCTATACAGATTAAGAAATTAAACAAAAGATCATCAGATTTGACATATTAAGAAAAGTTTATCTACTTCCACATTCCTGACAACCAAACAATGTAAAAATGGTAAATTTTCGAAATATTCAGATCTATAATTTCATTTCATTAAAAACCCATTTCCAAAATGCAATAAAACACCCATTTAACTCTGGAAAAAAAAACATAAATAAAAATTTTCAAAAAAAAGAAGAGGAAAAAAACCAGCCTAGTTAACTCCAGAATTCAGTAAAAAAAATTATAATAATAACAAAAAAGATAATAAAAATTGAAAAATTAGAACCTGGAGAGGAGGGATTGAAGAAGAAGAAGAGTTCTGAAGATGTTGAAGACCAGCAGATTGAAGCCATCTACCATTAGATGAAGTATCTAAGAAATTATCAGAGTATTGTCTTTGATGATGCACAGCGGTTGCTCCAGATCTCTGTCCCTGCCTTCCCATTCCGTTCATAATCCTTCGCTCTCTCTATCTCTTTACCTTTTTAAAGCCAAAGCAGAGTTTCAATCAGTAGAAATATAATATAATTATCAATCTAAGTATATATAAAAAAATCACAAAAATGAAGTAAAGGTTCAAGCTTTTACTTTGTCTCTCTAAAATCAGATAAATGTTTCGATCAAAGCTTGTCTCTTTCTCTCTCTTGAAATTATTATCTTTCTCCCTCTAAATTCAAATTAAGAAGCATCTCTCTCTCCTCCCTAACAACCGTTCACAATTAATTAGTATAATTTATGTATACACAGAAACAGAGTTAGAAGAAAATGGAATTACAGATAAAAAAAAGCTCCTTTCTTTTTCCCTCCTTTTTTAAAAAAACTATTTAATATTTTTTTATTGACTAAAACTATTTGATTTAGTATTTTTTATTTTTTTAGGAAATAATTTGATGGCTTTCAATTTTTTCTTTTTAGAATGTTGATGATTTTGAATTTTAAAATACTCTTGACTATCTATTAAAATTTATAATTCAAATTCTGGTCAAGCTTTTCTTTTTAATTATTAAAAATAATTAAAATTATTAATTAAAATTTTATAATAATTTCTAATGATTTTGATAAAACAAATAAACTCACCACAACATTGCAAATTTAGCTTTCTGTCTTGAATTTGATGGGGCATGGATAATAATAATTTTTTTTTAATATTCCTAAGGGCACATATTAAATTATATAAATATTATTTTCATTATAATGAGTTTTATTTAAAATTTATCGCATCATTTTATAATGATTATTATTTTCTTATCAATTATTTTGAAAAATTGAAGAAAGTGGTTGTAATAAATTTCAATAAAAATAAAATATATTCCAATAAAAAATAGAGATAAAAAAATTCAATAATAGTAATAATATAACTTTTTATAAATTTTATTATAAATTATTTTTTCATAAAACATTAAATTGAGATTTTTGTTACCAAATGAACAGTTAAACTTAAAAAATATGGATCATTCTTTATCTTCTTTCTCTTTGTTCGAGTGTCATCTCTTTTTATTAAGATTGCCAAAATAGTTCATAGTACATAAATATGATACATAAAATATATAAAATTAGAATAATATTATTGACCTTAAATAAGTTAGTATCATAAACGAATCAATTCATTTATAACATAACTTCAAATGAATCATTAGCTAGTTGACACACGAATTCGCTACAACTCGTTTAATATATAATTTTTGTATAACTTAAATCTATATTATTTTATTATTATTTATTTTAAAAAAAATAAAAATAAAAATTATATATTTATTAAATTATTACTATTTTATTATTATATGATGTATTATTATTTATTTAGAAATATTTTATTTAATTTTTATCATTCTTATTAAAAATTTAATAATTTTATCTAATTATTAAATTATTTTTTAATTATTTTACTAATTTAATTATTAATTAATTTAAATTTAATTCATTATAAATTTTAGAAATTATTTTTTTAAATAAATATTAAAAATTAAATAATTTTTATAATTTAAATAATCTAATATTATATATTTTATATTAAATAATATTTTTTAGCTTAGAATTTCGAGTAGAATTTATAAAATAAAATAAAATAGAAAATAAAATATAATACACACTTATAAAATAAAATAGAAAATCACCTAAACTTTTTTTTGTATTAAGTTCTAATACTAAAATATAATATACACTTATTATTTATTTCATATTAATTGTGTTATATATTTTTTTTTATTTTTAATAAATTTATAATGCATTTACATTTTAAAAATAATTTAATCATAATTTTATTTTATGAATAATTTTTTAATTGATTATTTAGAAATATAAAATTATTTAAAATTAAAAATATTATATAGAATAAACGGGTCGTATCTAGTTATATGATTCACATATAACCTATTTAAGTAAACGTATTATAAGTGTTATATCCGTGTAACCCGTTTAATTTTCTTGTCGTGTTCGTATACACACGATTAATAAATGAATCGTATTCGTATTGACCTTAATCGTATCATCAGAGTGGGTCAATCCGATATAAACACGATCCGTCAACCTATTTTAACACCTATACTTCTGGTGTTTAACCTTAGTTTTTGGCGCTATCAGCCGCTAATAAAAAAAAATTACCTTTTAGTTTTTTTCTATTTTTTTTTTGTGATTTTAGTTGAATTTCTTTAGATCTTGCCTTTTTTATATCATTTTTGTGTTATGCATTCATGGTGGTTGGTTCTGCTGCTGTAGTTCTATGTTTAGATAGAAATTGTTCAGTGAATCTTCTCAATTTGGCAGCGTTTTATGATTTTAGGTGATTTCTTATCCTGCTCGAGTTGAATATGCTTTTTCCTGCAAATGGTCTTTTTTGCGCTTCAAGGTTATTATTCTCCATCCAGAAGCACATCAATCTTCATTTGGCTTTTCCAACGTAGCTCACAAAGCTTTATTCCCTTTTTTTGTTTCTCCTTAGCTAGTTGCTGCAGGTGATAACTCTTGGAAGTATGTAGAGACCTCTTTTCTACTACTCATCTTCATGGTTATATAAGAGCTTGGTCCACTATTGCCCCTTATAATGATTTTAAGTCATTCATTTTCCTCATTTTATTTTATACTTGAGGAATTTTAAGTATTTGTTCTATAAAAATTTTCACTGATTTTTTATGTTTGTTTCAGCGCTTTGATATTTATTCTTGTTGTCGGCCATCCTTCTGTTTTTATATGGCCTTTTTACATAAGGTTGTTATGTTTAAACTCTATGGTTCTTAGGTTTAAGGAAGAGATTGGTTATATTTTGGTTTTCCTTTTTATGCATTGGTTTCTTGACGCAATCTACAGTTCTTTATTTCTCCAATGATATTTCTTTTTCATGATTAAAAAAAAACTTAAAAAATCAAAATTTCTTATTATTTAATTTATCTAATATGTACTTATTTTAGAAAATTACATATATTAATCAATTTCATCAGCATATATAATAAAAAAATGTTGCAAAATATTATATGGATAAAGTAGCTGCTAATATAATACAACAACAACAAAGCCTTAATTCTAATTTAATTGAGGTCGACTATATAGATTTTTCTTTTTCACTTAATACGATTTAAAATTATCTCTTCTGATACATGTAACATCATAAGATCATTTTGAACCATCTTTGACCAAGCTAGTTTAGACCTACTTCTGCCTCTTTTAGTTGTATCTACTCTAACTTGTTCAGTTTTTCTAACTGGCGCATCGCTAAGTATTCGTTTCACATGGCCAAACTATCTTAATCTATGCTCTCTTATCTTATCCTCAATAGGTGTTACCCCACTTTTTCTCTAATGCACTTGTTGCGGATTCTATCAATCTTAGTATGACCACGCATTCATCTTATCATTCTCATTTTCGCAATATACATTTTACTCATGTGTTATTATTTTACTGTCCAACACTCACTATAATACATCATCGTAAGCCGTATTACAGTGCGGTATTTTTTTTTAATTTAATTGGCATTTTTCAATCACATAGAACTTCTGTAGCACCCATTCACTTCATCCAACCAGCTTTAATATTATGATTTACATATTTTTTACAACTTTATTTTCTTGAAGAATAGAGTCAAGATATTTAAAATAAGTACTATGAGGTACTGTTATTCCGTCTAAAATAATTCTGTCTCTTTTTCTATTTTCGCTATTAAATCTACAATGTATATATTCAGTCTTAATCATACTTAGCTTAAAATCTTTAGAGTAAAATAAATTTATCTCTACTTAGCTGCTAATATAATAAATTAATAAATATTAACCTTCATATAGATTTATATAAAGATTGAAAAATATAGAGACAAAAATAAGGACAGACGGAAATTAGTGAAAATGAATAAGTAAAGCTATAAATTTGAAACTATGAAAATCTCTTCTTTTTTCTTTTTCTTTTTTTTTGATATAATGAGTATCATATTATTAAACATGAATAATATGATACCTCACCATTGTAATGAATAACGTGAATACTGAAAATATAGTAAACAAATTTCCAATTTTTTAAGACAGAGAGAGGACAAGTATGGCACGTGCTCCATTGCACATTAATAATTTATTCATACCTTGTTTTATATAATATTTTATTCATACTTATTTCGTATTTAGAAAAATTTAGAGTGAAAAAAATTATTAAAAAAATCTTCAAAATTAGACGAGTTTGATATTTTTAGATATTCGATTTAATCCGATCCATTTATATAAAGTTTGAGTAGTTTATAAATGAGTTTGGATGAATGCAGATAGTAATTTTATTATTTATTATGAGTTCAGTTTGAATTTAAATACATATTTATGAGTATTTAATATCCGAATCTAGTTATATATTAGTTGTATTTAATTAAATTGTAAATGAATATCTATTGTATTTATTTTAGTTATTTAATTATATGGCATAAAATTATTTTAATAAAATTATGTTAATATTATATTTTTATTTATAATTATTTAATTTATATAATTATAATTTATAATTTTAATTTTATAATATTTTAAATTTTTATATTTAAATGAATAATTAAACGTATACAGATAATAAACGAATAATATTAAACGAAATTTAAAATAGATAAAAAAATAAAATTATAATTATAATAGAGTATAAAAATAATATAAATAATTTAAATTTAAATGAATTCAGATTCGAATAAGATAATTTTTATATAAACTTTATCCGTTGTGATATCTAATCTAAGTTTGTCATTGAAAACATTTGTATTGTATTATTTTGATTTTTTAAAATAATTAAGTTTTAAAATTTGGTTTTTATGATTTGATTCTACTTTCATTCAGGTTTAGAGATTCAATATTCTTTTTTTCAAAATAAAATATTTTATTTTTCTAGCAATATAAAATATTATATGTTAATTTTTACCTAAAACCATACATATTGCAAATTATTTAATATATATATAAAGATATTAAAGAAAAAAAATTATAAGTTGTCGCATATTATCATTATAAAAATAGTTAAATATTATCATATTATTAAATAGAGTATTAAGACAATCTCAAATGAATTGAAAATGAAAAAAATATAAAAATCATATATTTGTTTGTTAAAAAAATACAAACTTATGTATTTGTTCAACAAAAAAACATTAAAAAAAATCATATTAAATATGCAAAAAAACATTAAAGATTGTTTTGTTATGGGATGTCAAATTTTTTATTTTCGTGAATAAGCCGTTTGTTAATCAGTATTCGTTATAAAGTAATTAATAAATATATTAAATAATCATCCATTCAAACGTTAAGTATTTATTTATATAAAATAAAAGTCATATTAAATATATAAAATACTCTAAAAATTATATATTATTACTATTATGTATTTAAATTAAAATAGCATTTGTTTATGGTAAAAAAATATTTGTATTATGGTATAATTTTTGAACGTAAAAAATATACAGATAATATTATTAAAAATATAGATAAATATATGTGGCTTATATAAATTTTTAAAATTAAATTTTGATTTTTAATTTATATTAAAATTATTTGTGTCATTATGTTTTTTTATTATTTTTTATAAAAAGTTACTAATTTTTATTATTAGTTTGAAAAATATTTAAATATTTTATGAATTAAAGTTTAATGTTTTTATTATATATTTTTGCTATATAAAAATTTTAGTTTTTAATATTGTATTTTTAAAAAAATTTCACTTTTAAAATGATTTAAAATTTTTTCGAATTGGATCGACTTGCTGCTCACTTGTGGCGAACCTGTAGTTGGTGTGGGCCACTTTTTTATATTTTTAATTTTCGCCGACCCCAATAACCAATAACCCACCGGTCCCCATGTTGTGGGCCCACTACTTTTTTCATTATTATTTCTCTTTACCGTATCGTGATGCGTTTCAAGCTTCAAAGCATGAGTGATGGATTTTGAATTTCGTAGATTGGAGGGATCTGCTCAGCGATTGACACGTGTTGTTATTAGGGGTAGTTGAAGTCCAATGCAGTGAGAACTACGAATCAATCGTACGGTTGCATTTAAAACAAAGATAGTGAACGTAGATTTTGTCACTACGTCAGGGACCATGTCGGAGCAACGAACACATGGGGCCCGTTAGGAGCCTTATGTAAGCACTTATTGGATGGATTAAACATTTCTCTATCTCTCTCGCCCTTTTTTTTCCCCCTAATAAATTTTCCCATGTATTTTCATATCGATATAAATGCTAATAATAATTATTTTAAAAAATAGCTGTTTAATAGTCTTTTTTTATTAATTTAAAAATATATATTATAATTATTTTATTGATAAAAATATTAATAATTATTATTTTAAAAAATAATTATTTAATAATTTTTTATTAATTTAAAAATATATATTATAATATTTTTTTAATAAAACTATAATTAATATTTATTTTCTTTTAATTTATTTCAATTTAGGAATACGGTCATTCACCAATTTAAACAGAACTTATTTATTTATTTTAATTTAGTTAATACTTACATTTTTAGTTAATAAATGATTGTTTTTCAAAACATTGAAGGGTTAATTAAAAAAAATCAAAATTTTCATCAAATTTACAATTTACAAAACTTTTAATTTTTACAATTCATATTATAAATTTTCAGATAAATCAATGATGGCCCCAATTAAATTTCCAATTGTGAAATTTACTTGATAATTATTTATTAATAAATTTACCATGTCAAAATATTAATTTTACATTGATTATGATTTTGGCCAAATCTTCAACGAATTGTCGGAGTTTATATAAATTTTTTTCTTAAGAGATAACAAATAAAAACCCTAATCAATAATTTTTTTTTTAAAAAACTTTAAAAGCAACTTCAAGTCAGAGTGTACATGGGTCGAGTTTGTCTTTAATCTGAAGCCCAACCTAAATATATTTTGGGCCAAATAATTTAACCCATAGTCAGATTTTAATATGAACAAGCCGAATTACTTAAAATAGGTTGGGCCAATCAAACTTTTTTTTTATATTATTTTTTGAATTATTCTATAGTATATATAGTATACATATGCAGATGTATACTGTATATATATATATGTAGTATATATAATATATACAGTATATGCAGTATGTACATTACACATATATAAATATATACCACATATATATACATATGTAAAGGGATGGAGCCCGGGTGAAATATTAAAGAGGACAAACCAACTGAAATAAATAATCATAATTTTTTAAAAAAATAAAATTTAAAAATTTAATATAATCAATATTCATTGCTAATAATAATAATTGATAAAGAATCATTAATAATAATTAGTAAATAATTAATAATAAGTTAATTTTTCTTTAAATATTTTTAAAAAATCACTAATAATAATTAATAAGCAATAAATAACGAGTAATTATAATTTATGAAATAATAATAAACATAATATTTTATTTTAATAACTTTAAATAAATATAAATTAAAATTTAATATATCTTATCAATAATTAAATTAAATTATAAAATTAATATATAATTAATCATAAATTCTAATTTTAAAAAAATTATATGTAATAGTATTTCACTTTAGGTGATTAAGAACTAAAGAAAAAATTTTTTTAAATAATTATAAAAAAATAGATTCACATAATATAATTACTAATAAACACACGAGATAAAGTAATAACAGAGTAAAAAAATTAAGAATAATAAATTTATTTTATAAATTTTATTTTTTTATAAAATAAAAATTTAAGTTTGGACTAATATATATTTAGTTTTAAATAAAAATATATATTTGAGTTAAGATTTTAGATTTTTCAAGTTTATATATAAAAGTTTATTCAATAGAAATACCATTTTTTGAAACTTTATAATATACAAATATATATATATATAAGTAGATAAAATTAAAAAAAATAATGGGAGGGGCCAGGGCCCCTCCATATACACTTAGCTACGTCCCTGCATATGCACTATATATATACAATATATGTAGTATATATACTATGCATATTCAGTATGTATACTGCACATATATGCAATATACATACTGCATATATTAATTATATTATTTTATATTATATAAAATAAAATTTATTTTATTTTATAATAGTATAATATATTATATATAAATTATAAAAATTATTATAAAAAATACTATATATATATATAGTAAATATAATATTTTAGGTCGAGCTGAATTGACTTGAGGTAATTCACAACCCGATATATTTCAGCTTCATCTGAGAAATTCGAGGCCCGGTTCATGACATTTAAAATCCAATACAATCTAATTAAGTCGAATCGGATTAGGCTGGGTCAACTGGATTTATGGGTTTGCTGAATAACTCCAACTTCAGTAAAACCAAATTCAAATTAAAAGAGATCATATTATGTCGTGGAACATAAGATGGGAATTGAAAACCCAATTAACAAAGAAAAATCAGCAGTTGAATTGGCTTTTATATAAACATGATAAATTTGAACATTTTTGCTCCAACTCAAAAGATTTTTTATACAAAGGACGAGAGCACTATATACTGATTGGGGAGGAATATCATATATTAACAAATGAAAAATATTGTAATTATCAATTTGAAGCACAATACTTCATCAACTTCTATACCAAATTGCTATAAATCCTAAAACGTCATTCCATAACTCCGCATGAAAGGGCTATGCAAAAATTTTAGCCAAGCGCTATTCATCTTTATTCCAGTACTGTGTACTCAACAATCAACATGCATTTTGAATTTTAAAAAAGAGGGCTCTCTCACTCTCTCTTCTTAATAATAATAATATTAATGGGGAGTAAAGTTTCATATTAAATAAATATAAAATATATGAGTGATTAATTAAAATTCCGTTTCAGTTTGTCCTATGATGGGCATTTTGAATTTTTTTTTTATCATATGGTGGGTTTCTGTCAATAGGTGATGAGTTTTCAAATAATAATTTTTTTTGTTGGTATGCGATATTTCTCGAATTTTCAATCCTTTTGTCTGGTGTGAGATATCCCTAAGCTTTAAAAATATCAATTCAACTTATTAAAAATTATCTTGACTTAATTGCTACTCGAGGGAGCTAATAAAAATATATACAGATAATAAATTCTCGTGTTGAATAAATATGAAGTATGTCAGTAATTAATTAATATACACTACAAGAATATAAAGATTTATAGATAAAAAATTTCATCAGTAATTTTTATTTTTTTTTTGTTAATGAACTGATTTATCAATAGATTACCGATAGAAATTTCATCTAGTTAAATTCTTTGCCGGTAATAGAGTTATTGATAAAAAAAATAAATCTGCCGGTAAATCGCAAAAAAAAAATTTCATGTCAGTATTACCGATAGATCAACTGTTGGTAAATTATAACGACAGAAAAATAGATTCTGTCGGTATTACCGACAAAATGTTTCGGTCGGTAATATCGACAAAATCTCAGTCTACACATACATAGAAGATAATTTTAATATTACCGATAAATACTATATTTCTATATTAGCGACATATATTATATTTGTCGATAATATTGACATAAATCTTTTATCGGTAATTTAAAATTTATTTATTTAAAAAATAAAAAAATTATGTTTATTTTTATTTAATTTTTATTTATTTTTATAATTTTAATTTGTATTGTATTTTTATAATTTATATATTAAAATTATATTAAATAATAATATTGTTAGTAAATTAAATTTTATTTATTTTTATAATTTATATTTGTATTATATTATTATAATTTATTTATTAAAATTATATTAAATAATAATATTAAAACAAAATTAAAATATAATATTACAATTATGATATTATCATTTATAAGGAAGTTAAAATATAATAGTAAAATTTTATTTTCAAAAAATTAAAATGTTATAAATAAAAAATAAATATAATACATGCAAATGTGCATAAATAATGAAATAAAATTAAAAAAATTTCTAAAATCTATAAGTAGGAGGCGGCGGAGGCGGAGAAGGATGATCCAAAGACTGCTACTATGACGTATCAAATTTCTCTTATAGAAAGTTAAACATATTGATTTATTTTTTATTACATATGAGATCTTAAGCAAAACTAAATATGTAATAATTTTTTTTTGTTAATTTTAATTTTTTCAATAAATTCCTAAAAATTTCTAAAATAACAAAAATTATATTTTTTTCACATTATCATATAATAAATAAACAAAAAAATTTATGATTTTTAACAAATTTTTTTTACAAAATCCCTAAAATAACTAAAATTTTAATTTTTTTTCACAACACCCCTAAAACCCCTAAAATAAGTAAAATTTTAATTTTTTTTCACAAAACCTCTAAAATCCCTAAAATATATAAAATTTTAATTTTTTTTTTACAAAACCCCTAAAATAACAAAAATTTTAATTTTTTCACATTATTATATAATAATGATACAAGAAATTTATATAATTATTAATAATTATAAAATACTGTTTTTTATAATTATAAATCCCTAAAATCACCAAAATTTTAATTTTTTCCCTCAATTTTCAATTTAATTTTAATGTGCAAAAAATATGATTTTTTCAATAAAAAGTACAATTTTATTTTTTAAAATGAAAAACAGAATTTCACAAAAATTATAATTTTGCAAATAATTTCAAATAAAATAGAAAGAAATAATGGCATAAAAAATATAGAAAACATATGTATATATATATTAAATATATTTTTTACAATTATAATTTTTAAATATAAAAATTATAATTTTTACAATTGATTTTTTTTTACATTTTAATTCTAGAAATTAAACATTAAACTCTAAACATAATTTTCACATAATTTAAGAAAAAATTATAATTAAAAAATCATATTTATAATTTTATACCTTAATTCTAAACAATAAACACAAAAAAAAATAAACATCAACATAATTACAAAAAAATTATAGAAAAAAAAATATAAATAAAAATTTAAACATATATCAACATTTATTCAACACTCCAAACAAATCAAAATTATTAACAAATAAAAAAATACATCAACATTTTCTCAATATTCCAAACAAATCAAAATTATTAATAACCACAAAATACATCAAAATAAATATAATACCTGTAATAAAGATAGAAAAATCACCCAATACTCCAAAAATTGCAAAAAATAAAAAACATAGAAATAAAAAAATAAAAATTTTTGAAAATAGTAAAACAATAAAAAAAAAATTTACGTTTGATGCTTTTTTACCTGCAGAAAAAATTTCATTATTTGAAGTGAGAAAAGACAAAAAGAGATAGAAGGAGAGAGTTGAGAGGCAGAGATAAGGGGAATAAAAAAGAGAGCAAGAGAGAAGCAGAAATGGGAGAAAAAAAAAGCCGATTTTTATAGCTATGATTAATTTACGGATCGAAAATTTTTTTTTATTAAATTTATCGAGAAAAAATATTCATATATCGGTAAAAAAAATATTAGAGTGGAGAGAAATTTTTCGTCACTAGATTTAAATTACCGACAGACAATATAATCTCAGTATTACCAACAGAAATGATCTATTTATCGGTAAAAAAAATAAAAGTGAAATTTTTTAAAAAAAAATTTATCCAAATAAAAATTATATTTTTTTATTAAATTGTAAAATTATAAAAAAGTATTTATTTGAATATTTTTAATTTTAATAATATTTATTTTGATCGATAAATTTGCAAAAAAATATGAAAAAATAAAAAATTGCCTAGAGAAAATATATTTCTCTTGATAATTTTTTTTCAAATTTTTTATTTAATTTTGTTGTCCAATTCTATTTTTTTAAATAAAAATTATATTTTTATTTAGTAAATAGTAAAATTCTTAAAATAAGTGTTTATTTGAAGATTTAAATTTACTTGTATAATTTTATCTTTATATTATCACGCATCTTAAAAAACTATTAAAAAATCTATTAATTATATATAATTGGGTAACGTCACTTTTTTGCACTCAATAAATTTATCACCTAAGTCACAATTGATATACTAATAGATATATCATTTTTTTTCATTTTTAATTGTATTTATCCAGACGGTGAATTTATAAAAAAATAAAAAACTATTAAGAAAAAATATATTTATCTTGGTAATTTACCAAGAGAAGAAGAGTCTCTCTCGGTAATACCGAGAGAAATAACGTTTTTTTATAAATAATTAAGAGAAATTTATTTTTTCTTAGTAAATTTTTTAATTTTTTAATTTATTCTATTGTCTAATTTTATTTTGTCTAAATAAAAATTATATTTTTATCTATTAAATAGTAAAATTTTAAAAATAGGTGTTTATTTAAATATTTATATTTGCTTTTATAATTTTATCTTCATATTTTTTCAAATTATGCGCGTTAGAAAATCTATTAATTTTTTGTACATGAGAAACGTTATTTTCTAGTACTCGATAAATTCATCACCTAACTCACGTTTGATATGTTAATATATATATTTTTTATTTTTATTTTTAATAGTATTTATTTTGAACGGTGAATTTATAAAAAAAAATAAAAATAAAAAATTACCAAAAAAAATATGTTTCTCTTGATAATTTATCGAGAAAAACAGGGTTTCGAGAGAAATAATAATTTTCTTGGTAAATTACTAAGAGAAATTAATTTTTGCTTGGCATTTTTTTTCTAATTATTTATTTAACTTTGTTGTTGAATTTTTTTTGTCTTAGATAGTAAAATTTTTAAAATTAGTGTTTATTTGAATATTTAAATTTTCTTTTATAATTTCATCATCGTATTTTTTTTAATTTCATATCTTAAAAAATTTATTAATTTTATATACCAAAAAAATGTCATTTTCTAGCCCTCGATTAATTCATCACCTACCTTACGTGTTATATATTAATAGATGTATCACTTATTTTTATTTTTAATAGTATTTTTTTGGATGGTGAATTTATAAAAAAATATAAAAATTAAAAAAAAATTCGAGAGAAAATATATTTTTCTAGATAATTTACTGAGAGAATCGGAGTTTTTTTTTTTCTGTAACACCGAGATAAATAATATTTCTCTTGGTAAATTACCAAGAGAATTATATTTTCTCTTGGTTTTTTTTTTCTATTTTTTTATTTAATTTTTTGACCAATTATATTTTTTGCTAAATGAAAATTATATTTTTGTGTATTAAACAGTAAAATTCTTAAAATAAGTATTTATTTGAATATTTAAATTTACTTTTATAATTTTATCTTCGTATTTTTTTAAATCATGCGCCTTAGAAAATATATTATGGTTTGTGAATTTACTTAAAAAACAAGAAAATAAAAAAATTGTCTACAAAACTGTTTTCTCTTGTTAATTTACTGAGAAGCGGAGTTTTTTTCGGTAACACCGAAAGAAATAATATTTATTTTGGTAATTTATCTAGAGAAATGAATTTTCTCTCGGTAATTTTTTTTTCTATTTTTTTTTGTTGAACCATGTTTCAACTAATTAATGTTTTATATTTACCGACCGAAAAAATTTTATCTTTATTATTAAGAGAAGTCAATTCAGTTGAAAAATTTATCAGTAAATCATCGGTCTAATAAATGGTATCATAATTTACTGATTAATGATTTTTTTATTGGTAATTTTAGTTGCTAAATACTGGCGCAACTTATTGGAGCTATAATTAACTGACATATTTTCTCTCAGTAAATTTTTTATTAGTAATCTATTAGTGTTTGGTCGATTTTTTTAATTTATTTTTTTACCTTTTCTCTCCATATTAGGTCGGCAATTAAACAAATAATTAATTCTCTTTGTAAACTTCTGTTGGTAAATCAATATATTCTTCAAGAAAGAAATTGACTCTCATGCCTTAACAATTTATTTATAAAATTAACTTTCTCAAGTTTATATTAAGAAATTAAATCTTATATATACACACGCGTACGCATACACACGTGCACACACACACACACACTCTCTCTCTCTCTCTCTCTCTCTTAAAAGGCAACCCTTATTTTTATTTTTTAAAACCTGATTTTGGCCTACTACAACCGTAAATCTTTATGTTCTCTTGTTTTTTCAATTTTTTTTTTATAATTCTGCAATTTTGGTCCAAGTTTAAGGCGCACTGCCACACTTTCATGGCAATCACCTCTGATATCAATTCCATCAATTTCTCGGATAGATGGGCTTGATTTGTTAACTATGAAATAAAATTAAATGAATAATAATTAGTACATCAAAATAATAATAAGAAAGGCATGCAAACGCCTTTCATCACTATCCGATCGATCCACATTTAAGAAAGAAAGAGTGATTTTTTAAAAACAATATATTTATATCTATATTTTAAATATCATATACAGAAAGAGAGGAATTCACTCTGAATTTATTGGTAAAGAAATATGCATTCGCCGTTATGCTATATCTTGTTGTACAATAAAAAATTTCATTTTAATTAAGCTATAAATTTGAATTTTGATATTTCTTTTCATATAACTGCATTTGTATTGCTTATTAAAAATATTATTTGAAAACGTTTAAATTTATAACTTATAATCTATATTTGAAAACTATATTTCTAGCACGTTGCAAATTTTTAAAATTTTGAATTTTTTTAATCATAGTGCATATAGTTTATATTAATTTATGCTTTATATTTTCTTTTTTTGGCAAATTAAAATCAAATTAGGAGTGTACACGGATCGAGTTCAGTTGTGTTAGAATAATTTTTCAACCCGATTGAACCAGACTAAAGAGTAAAAAAATTAAACTGAAATCGTCTGATTTAATTAAAATTTTGATCGAACCGAATTAATTTCGGATTCGGTCGAGTCGGTTGGGTTCAAGCGGTTTGGTATTTAATATTAAACCTTTATATTTAAATTTATTACTATTTTATTTTAGTGTTGTCGGATCGTTTCTATTCGAATTGGGTCGGATCGGATTTTATAGTAAATTAAACTAAAAATACATATATTTATATACAAATATATATAATTCTGATTGGTTCGGATCGTGTTATGTAATATATATTATAATTTATAAATATATATGTATCGGTCGGATTCGAGTTAAATCAGAAAAATAAATCTCAATCTGATTAAAACCAAAATTTTTTTAAAATTTTAATTAAATTTTATCCGTATATACAATATAAATTAACCAAATTCGATCAAAATATATTTAATTTGATCAAATTTGATGAGATTCAATAAATTTGTACAACTCTAAACCAAAATATGTGTATTTTGCAACAATTCAAAGTAAGCAATAATAGCTTTTTAAAATTATACCTGCGTCCCGTTGAAATGATGAGAATGAGATCACACATTGTTAGTCATATGTGTCTGGCACTGAAAAAAAAAAGGTACAAGATTGTTTTTAATGCTAAAATGCAGATAGTAATATTTCCAAATAAGGTCAAATAATAAGATGTAATTTGAGAATTTAATTAAGCTTAATCATTAGAAAAATTACCAAAATGTGGTGTTTTATCAATTTAGTTTAAATTTATAATTTTTGTCAATAATGTTGAAGTTAATTTTTTAATAATTCTATCTATTATTATGTTACATAAATTGGGATAACTCTGTAGTTGTATTAAATAGAATTAATATTAAAAAGTTATTTCTAATACTTAATTGATAGAAATTATAAATTTGAATTAAGAGTAATTTTAATATGAACCGGTTATATATATTCTCAACTAACAATTATATTTAATTTTTATTAATTGAGTATATATATATTTAATCTACGTAGTGGAAGTGACAGGTGATATTTTGAAGATGTTTAATGCTTAGACCATTTAATTAAATATTATCCATACTCAGAGGGAAAGAAAAGATTTGAGGATTTAATTAAGCCATCCATAATTGGAGGAAAAGATGGAAAGAATGGTGTGAATTGTCCAAACAGCCAAACAAGCCACTCCATAAAACACCTTTGAAAATTGGAAGAACGGAACCGAAGTTTCTACATTTTCCTTTACCCACCGACTTCTTCATCTAAACCTACTCCTCCAAGCTGCATCGAATTTTCCTGATCTAGCCTTTCTCTTTATGTGCCTTCTCTATAATCTCTCTCGCCATATGCAACAAAGCCAAAACAAGAGCCAAACCTATGCAATTCAATATCACTTCTATTCCATATTTTTAGTCCATTTGATTCGTTGCTCTCTGCGGCATTTTAACAAATGGAAGAGGACGGAGCTGTGGCTGTCTACAATTGTAGCGCCATTACAGACGCTAAGAAGAACCCATTTTCCATTAAGGTAGGTTTAGCTCAGATGCTTCGTGGCGGGGCAATTTTTGAAGTAACAAATGTAAAACAGGCAAAAATAGCTGAAGAAGCTGGTGCTTGCTCTGTAATCGTAGTAGAACCAATTCGTCCAGGAATTAGGCGAATGACTGACCCATCTCTTATCAAGGAGATAAAACGCGCCATATCTATCCCTCCAATTGCTCGAGTTCGTGTTGGTCATTTTGTTGAGGCCCAGATGCTAGAAGCTATTGATGTTGATTATATAGATGAGAGTGAGATTCTTGCTCTAGCGGATGAGGATAATTTTATTAATAAGCATAATTTCAGGTTTCCTTTTATTTGTGGGTGTCAAAATTTTGGGGAAGCGGTAAGGAGAGTGAGGGAAGGTGCGGCGATGATAAGGACCCAAGGTGAGGTATTAGGCTATGGCAACATTTCTGAGACAGTGAGGAATGTGAGAAATGTGATGAAAGAAATAAGAATTTTGAATAACATGGATGAAGATGAGGTGTTTGCCTTTGCTAAAAAGATTGCTGCACCTTATGATATTATGGCTCAGACAAAACAAATGGGAAAGCTGCCAATTGTGCAGTTTGCTGCAGGAGGAATTGTGACCCCTACAGATGCTGCACTAATGATGCAACTAGTATGATGCGTATCAGCTAGCTTTATATTTCGAGGAGAATTTTAACCGCAGTAAGATTTGCAGCATGATGCGAAAAATGGCTGAACTTTTATATATGATGTCCGTTCGTAGTCCATGATAATTTTTCGAAAAGAATTTCGCGAGACGGACAACTTTAAAAAGTACAACTAAACCTTTGTTGCAAACTTCAGGACTCAAATTTCATTGTTTAGGGGCTTAATTTTGCGCTTTAAGTATTTTAAGTACTATTTTGTAATTTTTTAGTCTTTTTTTTTCTTAAATCTGTTAGGATTCAGATTAGAGTTTTAGGCAATTTTAAATAGGTCTTATTTCTGCTTTGTTAAGGATTATTTATTCAATATATTTTTCAATACGAATTTGGCTCGTTCAAGATCGTTTAACATTCTTGTTTATTTTCGTCCAATCAAACGATATTGATTAAATTCCTGAACGGAGTATAAACGTTTTTATTCCCTATTCTTTAATTTCGTTCTGCGTCAGTTGGTATCAGAGCCTATTCTCCATGGCTGCCAATCACGAAGAACGACTTACTGCCTTAGAAGCATCCGTGGCAAACTTATCCGATCAAATAGCAAAAATAAGACAAATGTTGGGAGAGCAGTTAAACCTAGGAAGGAATAACCATCCTCTTGCGGCAGCAATTTCTAGGGTTGCAGATCCGCAACCAGTTTATGGAGGACCACCAGATCAGGTCGGAGCAATTCAGAATTACAGAAGACGTGAGGATCATAATGATAGCTACAAAATCAAGGTGGATCTTTCGAATTTTAATGGTACGTTGAATGTAGAAGCTGTTCTAGATTGGTTAGTGGAGGTTGAAAGATTCTTTGAGGTTACGAATGTGAAAGAAGAACGTAGAGTTTCGATTGTGGCTTACAAATTGAAGGGAGGAGCAGCAACATGGTGGACCTCTCTCCAAAATGAACGTTATCGCCGACAATTGCCACCCATTCGAAATTGGTTGGATATGAAACTGATGATTCAACAACGATTTTTGCCGAGTGATCATGCACAGGTGATATACAATCGTTATCATGATTGTGTGCAGGGCAACAGGAAGGTGGAAGAAATACAGAGGAGTTTCTGAGATTACAGTCGAGATATGATAATTGTGAGAATGAAGCACAACATGTCGCCCATTATCAAAGGGGTTTGAACTATGAAATCCGTTGTATGATGGGAGTCGCTGCAATTTTTACCTTGACAAATGCCATTGAGATGGCGAAGAGAGCAGAAGAACGTGTTGAAGAACGTGAATGGCAGCCTCGACAATAGGGTAATCAGAATTTTAATTATAGAAATTCTGGTTCATCAGGGAGTCAGCCATATAAGAAAAATTACAGCGTACAGTCTTCTAGGGCTGCGAATTATTCTGGTTCTAATAAAAATATCCAGAATACCCAGAATGAGCAGAAGAGAGATAACCATGCAAGGGCACCAATAACTCAAACAAATAAGGGCAACACCAATCCTTACAAGAAAACAGTAACAATCACCTATAATCGTTGTGGGAAACTTGGACACACATCGAATGTTTGCCAACAGGAAAGAGCTTCACTTAATCGACGACTAGTTAATGTGGTTAATGAGGTGGTCTATGAGGAAGAAGCTGATGAAGATGATGGTTCTATTGCTAGTTTAGAAGAGGGGGAGGTTATGTTCGTGGTGAAGAAAATCTTATGCTCTCCAAAACAGGAAGAAGAGACGCAATGCAAGAAGATATTCCAAGCAAAGTGCCGAGTTAGAGAAGCGATTTGCAGATTGATCATAGACAGTTACAATTGTGAGAATCTAATAGCTAAACAGCTGGTAGAGAAACTACAGTTGACTACACGACCTCACCCTTCTCCATACAAGGTTGGGTGGATCAAAGAGGGACCAACAATTAAAGTAAACAGAATCTGCAGCGTTCTAATTTCTATCGGTAAGCACTATTCTGAAACAATTGATTGTGATGTTGTGGACATGGATGCTTGTGGAATTTTATTGGGACGTCCTTGGCAGTATGATGTTGATGCTGAGCACAGAGGAAAGGCGAACTCATACAGGTTCACGTGGAATAATAAGAGGATTATTATTTTGCCTTCTGGTTCAGTGAAACCTTCTAAAGTGAAAGGGCAACCTGTTGATAAAGGTGTGAAGGATGTAGCTTTATTGCTCAGGAAGAAGAATGAAGAGGAAGAGGTACCATTAGAAGAAGATGCACCATCCTTACTACTACCGATCAAAGAGTTGCTGGAAGAATTTCCTTCAGTAGTTGAGGAACCAACAATGGTACCACCTTTGAGAGATATTCAGCATCGGATTGATTTCATTCCAGGTACTACTTTGCCAAATCTGCCCCATTACAAGATGAACCCAAAGGAGAGTGAAATTTTGCAAGGACAGGTTGAAGAATTACTGAAGAAAGGACACATATGTGAGAGCATTAGTCCTTGTGGAGTTCCTGCATTATTGGTGCCAAAGAAAGATGGCAGCTGGAGAATGTGCGTGGATAGTAGAGCCATTAACAAGATCACTGTTCAGTATCGTTTTCCTAATGTTGGATGACATGCTGGATCAATTATCTGATTCCATAATTTTCTCAAAGATTGATCTGAAAAATGGATACCATTAGATTCAGATGAAGGAGGGAGATAAATGGAAGACAACCTTTAAAACTAAGGAAGCCTTATATAAGTGGCTGGTTATGCCATTTGGGTTGACGAATGCACCTAGCACGTTCATGCGACTTATGAACCAGGTTTTGCGCCCTTTCTTAAGCAAATTCGTGGTTTATTTTGATGATATTTTAATTTTTAGTCGCAGCATTAAGGAGCATGTATAGCACCTTCGAGAAGTTATGAGAGCTTTAGAAGAAAATTTGTTATTTGTCAACCTGAAGAAGTGCACCTTTATGACAGAAAGAGTCTTGTTCCTTGATTTTGTCGTTAGCTCAGAAGGGATTCATGTAGATGACCAGAAAGTTAAAGCAATCCGAAACTGGCCCGTTCCTAAAAGTATTATAGAAGTTTGCAGTTTTCACGGGCTTGCTACTTTTTACAGGAGGTTTATCAGAAATTTCAACAGTATTGTGGCTCCAATTACTGATTCTTTAAAGAAGGAGAGAGTGCAAAAATTTAAATGGACCGAAGTTGCCAACAAAAGCTTTGAGGAGATTAAAGATAAGCTTACTTTTGCCCCTATTCTTGCTTTACCCGATTTTGATAAATTGTTTGAGATTGATTGTGATGCATGTGGTGTTGAATTGGGGGTGTTCTTTCCCAATGTGATAGACCAGTTGCTTTCTTTAGTGAGAAATTAAATGATGCTAGACAGAAGTGGAGTACTTATGAGCAGGAATTTTATGCAATTTTTCAAGAGTTCAAGACTTGTGAACATTATCTTATGGGGCGAGAGTTCACTGTCCATACAGATCATAAGTCGTTGATTCATCTAGCGACTCAGAAGCACTCAAATAAGATGCAGGTTCGTTGGGCAGCCTAAATGGTAGCTTTTAATTATGCCATCAAGTACAAGACTGGTGCTACAAATAAGGTGACAGATGCATTGAGCAGAAGAGCAGCTTTATTTGTTACAGTGAGTCAAAAGGTCTTGGGATTTGAGCATCTGAAGGATCTTTATGCTGAGGATGCAGATTTCGCAGAGATATGACAACAAGTACAGAATCGTGAACCTACTGATGGGTTTATGATACATGAATGGTTTTTATTCAAGGGAAACAGGTTGTGTATTCCTCGTTCTTCTTTGCGAGAGTTGCTGATTCGAGAGATTCATGAATGCGGTCATCTGGGCAGTGATAAGACTATTGCTGGATTGGAATAGTGTTACTATTGGCCACAGCTAAAGAGAGAAACAGGGAAGATGGTTCAAAAATGTTGAATTTATCAAACATAGAAGGGTCATTCACAGAACACGGGCTTATACACACCATTGCCTGTGTCCCGATTATCCTTGAGAAGACTTGTCAATGGATTTTGTTCTTGGTTTTCCACATACCAGTGTGGTTCTGACTCTATTTATGTTGTAGTTGACAAGTTTTCTAAAATGGCACACTTCATCCCTTGCAAGAAGACTAGTGATGCATCTCATATTACCAAACTATTTTTTCAGGAGATTGTTCGTTTGCATGGCATACCAAAAATAATTACTTCTAACAGAGATGTGAAGTTTCTTACTCATTTTTGGACTGTTTTGTGGAAGCGCTTTGGGACTGAACTTCGTTACAGTAGCGCTGCACATCCTCAAACAGATGGACAGACTAAAGTGGTGAACCGCACGCTTGGCAATCTGTTGCGTTGCATATGCAGTGATAAGAAGACTTCTTGGGATTTGGCTCTGCCCTAAGCTGAATTTGCTTACAACAACTCTATTAACAACTCTATTAAGAAGACCCCTTTTGACATTGTTTACAGGAAGGCTCTAGCACAAACAGTTGGCCTTATTGCACTTCCTGCAGGTGTTCTTCCTAGTGTTGCAGCTAACAATTTGGCCAACCAGCATGTTGATATGTTTAAACAGGCGAGGCAGAATTTGGCGGAGTTCAATAAAAAGTACAAGGTTGCAGCTGGCAAACATAGACGTTTTTAGTCTTTCAAGGTTGGTGATCAAGTTATGGTGTACTTGAGCAAGGAACATGGGGGAGGACAGAAGAAGCTGGATCCAAAGAAGATTGGTCCTTTCAAGATAATTCAAAAGATCAATGACAACGCCTATATTCTTGACCTCCCAGATCATATGAAGATATCCAAGACATTTAACGTGGCGGATCTTAATCATTATCACCTTGATAATGGTAACTTGAGGTCGAGTTCTTTACAAGTGGAAGGGAATGATGCAGACCAGCTAGCTTTGCATTTCGAGGAGGATCTTGACCGCGACAAGGATTGCAGCAGGATACGAAAAAAGGGCCTAACTTTTACATATGATGTCCGTTTGTGGCCCATAATAACTTTCTGAAAAGGATTTCGCGAGACGGACAACTTTAAAAAGTGTAACTAAGGCCTTATTGCAAACTTCGGGGCCCAAATTCCCCTGTTTAGGGGCTCAATTTTGCGTTTTAAATATTTTAAGGACTATTTTGTAATTTTTTAGTCTTTTTTTTTCTAAGTCTGTTAGGATTCAGATTAGAGTTTTTGGCCATTATAAGTAGGCCTTATTTCTGCTTTGTTAAGCATTATTTATTCAATATATTTTCCAATATGAATTTGGCTCGTTCTCGTTTAACGTTCTTTTTTATTTTTGTCCGATCAAACGATATTGATTAAACTCCTGAACGGAGTATAAACGTTCTTATTCCTTATTTTTTAATTCCGTTCTGTGTCATAGGTTGTGATGGGATTTTGTAGGGAATGAGGTTTTTGATTGTGCTAATCTATATAAGCGAGTAAGGGCTATAGTGCAGGCTGTTAGGCATTATAATGATCCTCATGAGCTTTTTAGAGTGGCTCTGGATTGGAGGATGCATTGGCAGAACTTAATCTCAGTGAAGACAGAATCCAACAGTTTGATCGTAGCAGCGATTAGGGAAGTATTTGTACAAACAAGTGATATGTCTTTCTTGTATGCAGTTGAGAATTATAGATTTTATTTGTCTTTCTTGTTGTGTTGTTAATTTTGTTGCCAATATCAGTATAAGCATGTTGTATGCTGCATCTCGTTGTCTGGACATACAGATATGGATTTGAATAAATAGGTTAATCAAATTTCAATTTATGACGAGTCTTGTGTTTTATTAGATATGAGAAATTTCGTTCACAAAGGATCTTGATTATACAAATATATGGTAATTTTTTAGCATTCTTATGGTATAAAATGAAATTAGCTATTCCTTAAGAGGCAGCCAATTTCTAAAACCATTTAATTCTCTCTTTTTCTTCTGCACTGTGGTGACAGGATTGACTGATTGCTTTTACATTTTCTTTTTCTTATATCTTGAACTTGCTGTGTTTTATGATTGCCTTTCAAATGGCTTCTTTTGAGGTTTTCCATGAGGATAAAAATGAGTATATTGATAAAGGATGATTCCCGAGAAGTGAATAATGTAGCAGTATTGGAGAATATCTCATGTTGTTGGAGGACATGAATTCCTGAAAATTTGTTCTCCGGAGAATTACCTTGCGTTTTGTGGAAACACAAAGAGAGAGCTATGCAGATTCTTATCTTGGAAAAGAAAATAACTTTCTATGCATGTCTTCTTAAATCCATCCTCCTTTTTGCTTATCCAAAATCTTTTGAAACAGATCAAATTGATACCTGCCTATTTCCTTCTTTTATTCCTTCCTATAGAATATATTATTTTATATTCTGATTGTTCATATACTGAATATACCTACCTTGGACCTTTTCTGAAGCTGTTTGCTTCCTTAAGCAAGATTTATTTGCTTCCTGTCTCCATGCTTTTCTCAGTGGATTAAAAACAACAGAGTTGAACATTCTGAACTTATTCGTACCTTTTCCTTAGTTACGTTTCTTGTGCTTCATTGAAGTTTTCGCACATATGTCAATGGCTGATGCTAAAATACCAGTTTCTGACAGTTCTGGTGACAATGATAGCAAAGAGAAACACCAATCCATCAAATTGGGATTGACCAAAGTGCTCCAAGGAGGACTAATTGTTGAGTTTACCAATGTAGAACAAGCAAAAATGGCGGAGGAAGCTGGAGCTTCCATGTTGTTATTTACCATGGTGAATTTTGCATGCCTGATCCATCTCTTGTTTGGAAAATCAAGCGGGCAGTCTCAATTCCTGTGATGGCAACAGTCCATATAGGGCATTTTTTTGAGGCCCAGGTTCTGGAAGTAATTAGAGTAGACTATGAAGATGAGAGTTAGCTTCCGTGGTAATGGCTACAAGGAAAATTACATTGATAAGCATAATTTTTGGGCACCATTTGCCTGCGGATGCAGGAATTTCAGAGAGGCATTGAAAGGGATAATGGAAGATGCAATCACACTTTCGATCCAAAGAGAGGTGTCCTGGTCGGACAGAGCTGGGACGGGTGACATTGCTGAGACTCTTAGGAATGTTAGGTCAATGATGAAAAGGGCAAGAAACCTAACCAACCCAAATGAATACAAAGCCGATGGAGACATCTTATGATCTTGCAGCGGAAATTAAGCGAATAAGTAAGCTTCCAGTCATTCCAATTGCATTTGGAGGCATCAAGACTCCTGTTGATGTAGCGCCCATGATGCAAATAGGATATGATGGTGTACTTGTTCGATCTGAAATTTTTGGGTCAAAGGCTTACAGATAAGACATTTTCTACTGTTCCAATCAATACAAGTGAGTTTGTGCAATTGTTCATGCTGTTAAGCACTACAATAATCCATGCATCTCTCTGGTCTTTGCATTTGAGTTCATTACTTGTTCATGCTGTTATAGATCATAATACAAAATGAAACTGCATATCAACTTCCTCATTGGAAGGGTATTTAGTCAGGGGCTCAAATAACCTTTCCCCGTTAATCCAGAAAGAGGAGGGTTCCAAGCTGCCTGTTGATTCAGCTGCTTCTGTATCTAGCTAGAATTTCATCAAGCAGTGTTGAAAAATAATTGCATGCCAAATGCAATTCTTTGATTTTTTTTTAAATATAATAACTACGGGTAAATAATGATAGCCACGGTAACCGGAAAAAGAGAAATTTCTCTTAGATCCTGTTCCCTGTTTGAATATTTCCGTTGTTGAATAAACACCTCAAAGCAATTTCATAAGCAGAAAATATTGCCCCATTCACAACAAAAGCTCTTGCAACAGCAGTTCCCAAACCACGCCAGAGCACGCTGTAGCCTTCCTCTTTTACGCTTCTGAGAAAACAATCCAGAATGCCTTGATACTTATGTGGGGAAAATGGTGTTTGAGCTTGTAGTCTAGTTTTTATAACGTCTAACGGATAGCAGCAGACCCAACTTGCAACTCCTGCTAGACCTCCTGCTATCAGCATTGTTCTTAAGCTTTCTTGGCCATTCTTTCTGCAGCCAGGGTGAAGCTGCTCTCTCATGTACTCATATGTCCAAAAATAGAAACCATGAGCAGGTGCATCTCTAAGAACAGTAATGGTAAAACCTCGATAAATTCCTCGTATACCTTCTTGTCTGATTATGCTCCTGGCAACAATTATCGGTCCTTTATGACAATCTACTTGATGAGTTTTGTTCTGCAACTGAAGGCGGATTTTCACTAATTCAACAGGAGAAAGCATCATGCTCTGGAGAGCACCGGTACCAACTCCTCCCAAAGCAACACCTTTGTAAGAAGGAGGATCATTAACTGAAACCGACGGACAAAATGCTCGAGAAAGGATAGCATAAACCTGGAAAACCATAGCATTCTGCACAAAAAAAAAACATATTTTCAACTTGGTTCATATCAGATACATTAATTCAGTGCAATTGGGCTAGTAGCATAGTGGTTGAACTTTTTTACTGGATTGCCATTACAGTAGCAAAGTGGTCGAGCAGTTACTCTGTAGCTCATGCAATCAGAAAATAAGATAGCAGAAATCCAGTAAAAAAAAATCCTGAACAGTAAACCATCAAAGGATATCAAATTAGTGGAGGCTTCATTTCATTGATAAAGTGAAGAAAAGGTTCTTTATTATGGTGGAAAGCAAAAGGTATAAAAAGGGTATTTGATAGGGTAAGCTATCTGCATTATTTTGATAAGTAGGGTAGCCATTACTAGCCAAATTTATAGATGGTGACCTTTCTTAAAAATTTTAAACACAAAGATCCAGTCATTGTTCAATACTTGAAAAGTATTGAATCATTACTGAAAAGCAACCCTAATAATAATAAGCTATATATGATTTTACTAATATTGTAGAATTTTTAGTCCCCACAAGTTCAATCCAACTGAGATTTTCTTTTTTCTTCTGTTTTTTTTATATTAACATCAATTTCAAAATTCAGATTAAAAAAATAAAACAGAAACAAAATCCAAACAAAACACTTCTCTGCTCCAGCATAATCATGATAAGATATTCAAGAAATCTCTAAATATCAGCATAAAAAAATATATAAGTAATAAAAATTATGGAGAGCAGAGCCATAACCTGGAAGGTAACGGATGCCAGGGGTGCACCCATACCTCTGTAGAGTGCACCAGGCCCTTCTGCTGCCACAACACGGCGGAGGATGCTTAAGGCAGAGCCAGAATTAGAATTCTGTTGTTGCCGGATACGCAGAGTGTCAAGTGGATAGCCAGAAATTATACCTGCAATGCCACCAAAACCACCAGCAACAAACTCTCTGCCCCAACTGCTTGCAAGAAACTCTGGCCAGAAATCCATAATAATCTCACAGTTTCATTCTACCGAAGAAATCAAATCTTTAGAATCTTTTATATGTATTAACTCAAACCCAATCCTTAATATTCCTACCTCAACCTAAACAAAATTGTCCATTCTGAAAATCTTCTTTGCTGATACGTATTCAGAACTTCAGAAAAAAAAAAAACTCCAGAACACAGAGCTCTCAATAATTTTCTTTATAAACTGCCTACCGTTTCCAAAATTCTTTCCAAAAATTCGCATGTATGTTTTATATATTTTGTTTCTTTAAAAATGAAAAGAAAAGCCTCTTATTAATTGCCTTTCAATGCTCTCTTTCTCTGCAAATCTGGAAAAGAAAGTAAAATAATTTCTAACTATTTCATCTCTTTTTCTTGCAAAGATTTAAAGAAAAGAAGCAAATAAACAAATCTTCTAAAACAGAACCTTGAAAAGAATTCAAGAAACTGAATCTTGAAAACAAGAGAGAGATCGACAGAGGAGAGGGAGTGAAGAGGAGCAATCAAGAAGGTGAAAAAGCAGAGAAATCACGTTTATTAGAGACTCTGTTTCTTTCTTGTAAGAAAGGACCGAAACATAAGCCACCGGTTGCTAATTTGTTGGGTTGGGGGACTGAAGCTAGAAGAGGAAACGGCCAACTTCCACTTTCCATGTGCTCAATAGGAAGAAGACACGTAGCCTAACATTTGACGTAATGGTATTGAGTGCTTAACCCACCTTTATTATTGTCCCAATTGGAAGAGCCAGCGGTGGTGCACTGAGTCAGGCTATGTACTTGATGTTTTATTTTTATGCCAATCAGTGAGTGGCAATTTTATAAAATGCTACTTCCATCTAGGTAAAATTATTATTTTTATAATTATTTTATATAATTAATATAAATTTATTTTTTAACTATATCTTTATTATTAATAAATTAATTAATATATAATTTTATTTTTAATTTTATTTTTATTATTAATAAATTAATTAATAATATAATAATTTTAATATTAATAAGTTAATAAAAGATGTTTTAGTTAAATTAAAATAATTTTATATAATATTTAAATAATTTAATAATTTTTTTAATAAGTATATATAAATTAAAGACAAAAAGAGTAACAAATATGTTTGTGATGTAACTAAAATGTACATTCAATTTCGTTTTTGACTCTAATTTGAAGGATTATCCTAATCCAAGATGTAAAATAAAAGATGAGCCCTCAAGTAATCTTAATCTTATTATATATTATATTATTTAAAGGAGGACCAATTATTAAGTTAAAATTTATTCTCTTCATCTCAAATTGATAAACTTATTTTTTATTTTATAAAAATTAAAAAAAAATTAATTATTTTTTTATTAAAAATATAAATTTATATATAATTTTTTACTATATATTTAATTTAATATGTGATATATTTAATAGATAACATTAAATAAGAATATTATAGATATTTAATATGCTAACTAATTTATTAAAATAATAAGTGAATTATAATTTGAGATAGATAAAAAAAATTTTGACAAAAACATTAGAAAAAATAAAAAATTTTAAATTTATTATATTTTTAAAATATGTTTAAATTTATAAGAATTTATGGTTGGTTTAGTAATTTATCATATTTATATAGATTATTATTAGTTTATTATAAAATAATTAAAATAACTCTAGTAAAAATAAATAAAAATTATAAAAAATAATGGTGGGTGCAGGGGCGAAGCTAGACTTACTAGTGAAGAGAGGCAAAATAAAAATATCATATATTTTTTTACAAATTTAAAGGGGGGCAAATAAATATTTTAAAAATTTTAATAATATATATACACACACATATATATATATAATTACACATATATATTAAAAAATTTCAAAATAGAAAGGGGACAGCTGCCCCCTTCTAAGATGAGTAACTGCGTCCTTGGGTGGGTGTAATTTTTTTTTTTAAATGAGTCTATCAATTTAGAATAAAGAGAGTATTAAACCATTAAATTAATAATTGAATATGTTTTATCATATGAAAATTAAAGAGTTAAAATTTTCATATTAAAAAATAAAATAATATTTGAAAATAAAATATTATATATAAAATGATGAATTTAATAAAGGAAATATAAACAGCAAAAATATAAAAATTTTGAATTTAAGCATATGTCAATTTATGAGTAATAATATATTCCACGCACAAGAGAGATTTTTCAAGGAATTAAGCTACCTGTCAACAACATATAGTTTTAAAAAAATAATATGTAATTTTAGTTAATGGTTAAATTTTTTTTATTTATTATTGTTTTGTGAATAAATTATAATTTATTGGCATAGAACAAATTTAAAAATTAATATTGTGAATTATTTAATTGAAAAAAATGATGTAACTGAAGCAAATTTTTGTTAATACTATAATAAATTTTGGGGTTCAAGTGGGGCTTTTTTTTTTTTTTTGTTAGGCAGGATGGATGGCATCAGTTTTCAGTTGCCATACATTCATTCATTCAATCATTAAACAGAACGTGTTTAATTATTTAACAGAACGCGTTTGAAGCTTTTACTATAATTTTAACAGAACGTGTTTGTCTTAACTATTTGATTAATTTATAAACTCTAAATTTAAATTAGTTTGGCTTAATTATTATTAATTTATAAGCTCTAAATTTAAATTGATGTCTTTTTAAATAATTTTATAACTTTATAAATTTATATAAATAAAAAAATAAATTGAGAAATCAACTTATTATTATAGTATTTATAAACACTAAATTTATAGGTTAATTTAACTAAGTAATTTACTATATTATTTATTTTAATAAATATTTTTAATAATATAATTTTTAATTATTTTAATAATAAATATACTTATATTTTATCACTATTTAGTGCTTATCGATCACTCAAACAAACACAAATTTTTATAAATACATATTAACTTATAATCATCAAATAAATAAAATAGACTAAACAAACTTATAGTCAATCAATTTTACGTAGAAGCCAGAGAGAGAGAGATTACAAAGATTATCAGGGCCATGAGAATATTAAAAAAGGAGGGTTTTGTAGAGCCATAATTAAGAAAGAGTATGCCTATTTGAGAATGTAAAAAGGAATTTAGGAATGAATACATCACATAAATGGTGTTCAATAAAGATTTATCCGGGAGAATAATAAAGGATTCTCAAAGGAGATCCTATCAAACTTCTATTGATTATCAAATCCAATAAGAAGGGCAAAAGTTTCCTTGGTGACATGGAAGGACACTCTTTCGCCAAAGCTGCGAGACCCAGAGAGAGAACCCAGAAAAACAAAATATATGCTATTATAACCCACCAAAAACTCTTCAGCAAAGCCACGAAAAAGGTGAAGACTTTCGAATAAACTCTTGAGATGTTCTCGTTTGTATATTGAAATGATTTCAAGCCCAAGTTTTTAACATGCATGCACCAAAATAAAGTACATACTTGACAAATCCGATTAAGCAACAAATTTCTCATAATTTCATATAAAATCATGTAGTAGCAGAAAATAGAACCTCTACTCACATTCACAGAAAGCCTTAAATGCACTAAACAGAGACCAAATAAAAGCACAAAGAACGCACAAAAAATGAGAATAGATTTCTCCATGCTCCACTCATAGGAGATGCAGTTAAACGCAAATCAAGCCATCATCATTTATTCAAGCCATCCTGCTGGTTCAAACTTCCCTCCAAAGAGGCCTTCCAACGGTTATTCAGACCAATTCAATGATAACGAGAATTTTCAAAAACATAAATAGAAGGAAGCGAAGGACAACACTTAATCAAATTATCGATGAATTGAAAATAAACGCAAGCTAATAAAATACTGGCACACAGAAAGGCACAAATGGCAGAAAACGTTTATTAAGTTTCATTTGATGACATTAACTCAAGGTTAAGTAGCATTTAGCATGGAAGTACATCATCAATGTTAAGAGAAGGATGCGAAAAACGACACTAACGAAAAGACATCATCATAACATAATCTATAATCACACAGCAGAAATCATATATTCTATGCTGATTGGCTTTGAAAACCCTCATTTCTTTCCACTCTTCTTGAGCCCAGCACCTCCAAAACTGCCTTTCTGTGATGCCTTGGCTCTTAGCTCCTTAAGTGCCTATTCCACAAGTGAAGCATATCAAATTTAATTAGTTGTCATTCATTAAGCAAAAAAAAAAAAGCATTCAAAATTAAAATCCAAGTATCTTGCCTTCTCCTCTTCCTTCTATTTCTGAATTTTGGCCAAATCATCCTACAGAAAACCATGAACACAGTTAAGAAAGATGGCAGAGACGATTAGTTATCTGATAAAGGACATGACACAGTTAACATCTAGTTGATACAAATTTAGCCTTCACAACCAAACAGCAATGGTTATGTTTACTGATTACACAAACATGAAAATAGAATAACAGACACCAAGTTCAATTTTTTTGTGGCACAATCACACAACCTTGAAAGGATATCAGATTCAGCATTTTATTCTCTAATGTCTACATCTATTTCAAGTGCATAGAAAGCAGCCTTAGTTCAAAGGTTATATCATAAAGCCCTAAAAGCACATCTCAGTTTCATTAGATAACAAGTATTCACCTCCAACAGACACACACACACACACACACACACACAAAAATTCTGAGGGTTTGTCTGGATTGATGAATTTGGGGAGAGATCATGTATCAACCAGCATGATATTCAAATACACTCCACGCTAAATTAGCATGTTTGTGATAGTTTCAACCCCTGTGGTCAATGCCAACAGATTTGACAAAATAAGATTGTTTAAAATATTTATATTAATCCAGAAATTTTGTCCATGAAGTCAGGTTGAATTTCTGCAAAATCTAAATCCACATGGCTCGCAATGAATTGATTTGAACAAGTTTTGCAGTCAATCCCTAATTAAATTTTACATATTTCTTTGCTATCATCAAACTATGTGAAATAGATTGTACTCCGACAAAAATAAGCTCGTTACAGGTTAAGGTTCAACTTTTCTAACTTCTCCAATTTTTGGGGATCTAATAAGATTTCCTAAACTTGAACTTGTGGATTAATTCTGATAAAACCCGAGGCAAATCGTATATTTTTTAAGGAATATCCATATTCCTAAGCAATGTAAACTTGTATTCCCAAATCTAAGTTGTGTATCAATTTGAATAAAAAAAAACAGACCAAATACGAGAATTTCATCTAGGAAATTCTATATTTATTACCAATAAAATCATCCAAAACCAAATAAAAAAGCACTAAAATTTGTTAAAATTAAAATAAATACCTCATCATATTCCTTCTTGTCAAACTTGGGTTGCTTCAAAGGTTTTGCTTTTCCAGCTGAAAATTAACAATTAAAAAAATCGAAATTATTTTCAATTACCATGAAATCCATTTCCCACATCTAACAAATAAAACAAGTACAAACAAAATTTCACAAAAATAAAAGAAAGTACCTTGCTTGGAAGACATGGCTGGCACTTAGGGTTAGGGTTTGATTTGAAGAATCAAAAGAGAAATTGGGAAAAGAGACGAAGAGAGGCCTAACCCTAATTCACGCAATTATTGCAGGCACTTCGTGAATTAAAGACACGGCAGTTGTGCTCTATAAGTAAAAGAATGACAGGGTTACACGTGCCCAGCTCGTGATTAATCGTGGCCGCAAATTTGCTGAATTTAGTTTACACCCTTGAGCCAAATCCATGTTATTCCAAGGACGGATGGGTATTTTTCAAATTAAAAAAGAGCATTGCCTTCCGACCGGCCTCAACTAAAATTTGATTTGGAGTAAGGGGTGTCATTATCACATCTGAAAATGACACGTAAAATTAAGCCAATTAGTATTAACTTCAATTGAATTAGTACCATAAACTAATTGATTTATTGGCTAAATAATTATAACATTTTTAAAATTTTATAAATTATAATAATTAATTTTTATATTTTTAATATCTAATTTTTATATTTTTATAAATTAAACTGTTTAATTTTTTATCAATATTTTTATCCTAAAATTATTAGTCAACTATTTTAATATTATAAAATAACTTATTTGTTCTTTCTTTATATATATTTATCTTTATTATTTATTAAGTTTATTTTATTTTAAATTTTATTTTATATATAGATTATTTGTAAAATAATAAAAGATATTATTTATGTTATTTAAAATTATTTTTTAATAATATATATATAATTAAAATAAATGATATATTGTATTGTCTGCAAAACAATAAAAGATATTATTCGTATTATTTAAAATTATTTTTTAATAATATTTTTAAAATTAAAATAAATTATTTGTAAACAATATAAATAAAATTAAAAATAAATATGACTTAGTAAATAATAAAAAAAATATATATAAAAGAAGAGCAAAGAAATCATTTTATAATATCAAAGTAGTTAATTAATATTTTTAGGATAAAAATATTAATAAAAGAAATAAATATTTTAATTTTTAAAAATAGAGGAATACAAAAATTAAATATTGAAAATATATGAACTGACTAGTATAATATATAAAATCTCAGGGACTTTATAATTATTTAGTTTAATTTATTTATGAAACAATTTTAAATAAATTATTAGCTTATTGATATATAAATTTGTCATCCTAATTAAATAAGACCACGTAATTTTTTTATAACTCAAATTTATATTATTTTATTATTATTTATTTTAAAAAATAAAAATAAATAATATATATATATTTATATTATTATAAGTTTATTATTATGCGATGTATTATTATTTATTTAGAAATATATTATTTAATTTTTAGTTATTTTTATTAAAAATTTATTAATCTTATCTCATTACTAAATTATTTTTAATTATTTTATTAATTTAATTATTAATTAATTTATATTTAATTATTTATATATTTCAAAAAATATTTTTTTAAATAAATATTAAAAATTAAAAAATTTTATAATTTAAATAATCTAATATTATATATTTTATATCAAATAATATTTTTTAGTTTAGAATTTAAAATAGAATTTATAAAAGAAAATAGAGTAGAAAATCAAATAAATTTTTTTAAAAAAATTATTACAAAATCTGTATTGAAAACTATATATTATCTCTTTAACTTTTTTTTATATTAAGTTCTAATACTAAAATATAATATGCACTCATTATTTATTTTATATTAATTGTGTTATATATATATATAGGTATTTTTAAGAAAATTTTAATATATTTATATTTTAAAATTAATTTAATCATAATTTTATTTTATAAATAATTTTTTAATTGAATATTTAAGAATATAAATTTATTTTAAATTAAAAATATTATATGAGTTAAATGGGTCGTGTTGAAAATAATTTATTTAAATAAATGTATTATACGTGTCGTATATATATAATCTATTTAGTTTTCGTGTCGTGTCAATACGATTAATAAATGAGTCATATTTTTATTGACCTTAATTATTTCACCAAAGTGAGTCAACTCGATATAAATACGACCCGTTAATCTATTTTGACACCCCTATTTAGAGTTGAGCTTTCAAAATTTCGAATCCAATTTATAATTGTAATTGGATCATTACAAAAAGAAAAATCAAATTATTGAACAAATTTATTTTACAGTCAATTTATGATCCAAGTTTCAGACCAAATTTTGATCAAGATACGAAATTTCTGTTATCTGGTATATTAAATCCTAATAAAAATATAATTTGATAGTAAAAAATATACGAGTTTGAGTTTTAGGTATTATCCCTTTTTCATACATAATTAATAAAATAAAAATTCCAATAAGGGCAAGTTTTTTGAAACACAAAATCCCACTACTCCAACAATTATAACGTTCATATTTCTATATACTCATGTAAATAAGTACATACACATTACATTGTCTAGCTTCCATTGCTGTAATTGATGCTACATTTGTGGAACAATTTTCTGAACTGTTTTTGGGTACCTTTGGCATTTTCTCAAGAAAATATACTGGCTTATTGGGTACAGGTAGAATGAAATTTTCATTTGTTAGCATAGAAACAATATCTGACATGGTGGGTCTGTGTGTTGCCTGGTCTTGTACTCATAAAAGACCAATATGAATACATCTCAGTACTCCATTGAAAGGCCATGATTCATCCAAATTTGCATCCATTAACTCTAAGCCTCTGCCTTCACTCCATAGATCCCATGCCTGAAAACAAATTTGATTGCATAGAGAATTTCAAATTTAATGAAAAGAAATGCAATCTGCAGGCTTGATCTAGAGGCAAGTGTATACGTAATTTGGGTATTGCTAAAAAAGAAAAAAAAATCAATGAGAAAACTTACGAGTCCGATAAGGTTCAGTGGATATTCAGAACCGTAGTTGCTGTTATTCTTCTTGCTACTTACAATCTCAAGTAAAAGAACTCCAAAGCTAAATACATCAACTTTAATTGAAACAATTCCTTTCAATGCATACTCTGGAGCCATGTAGCCACTGAAACCAAGTTGATTATAAATTAACATTTCAAGAGAAAGAACATAATTTTACATCTTTAAATGTATGTGATTATACTCACTGTGTTCCAACTACTCTTCTTGTTTCCACTTCTGATTCATTCCTGCCAAATATTCTAGCCATACCAAAATCTGATATTTTAGGATTCATTTCTGCATCAAGCAAGATGTTTCTTGCTTGCAAATCTCTATGAATTATTCTCAATCTTGAATATTTATGAAGGTAAAGAATTCCTTGAGCAATGCCTTCTATGATATGCAGGCGTTTTTTCCAGTCCAATAAGTTCTTTTTAGCGGGATCTGTTCCAAAACAGAATGAATAAAATGCTTGTTTAAGTAAATGAAGATTACAAGTTAAATTTTTTCACAAGTACTGAAAGTTGACAAACCAAAGAGGAAAGCATCCAAGCTTTCGTTTGGCATGAATTCGTAGATTAGCATCTTTTCTTCTCGCTGAATGAAACACCCTACAAGCCTGACAAGATTAGTATGCTGCAGCTTTGCAATTAGAAGAAGTTCATTCTTGAATTCTGCTAGACCTTGCCCAGAATTTCTTGAAAGTCTTTTTTATTGCTACTTGCGATCCATCATGTAATTCTCCCTGAAACTGTAACCTGTTAGTCTAAAATGGTTTAATTGATTTGTTGATCCTTCTTAACTGTATTAATGTACCTTGAAAACTTGTCCAAATCCACCTGCACCTAACTTATTTGAATCTGCAAAATTATCTGTAGCAGACACTATGCTTTCAAAACTGAAAAATTGAAGCTGATGGTTCTTCTTCCCATCTCTTTTGACTTCACTTATCTTACTAGTTGTGGTAGAATCTGTTGCAGTAGATTCTAATTCCAATAGTAAAATTTCCTGCTCTGCATCATTCTCTGCTTCAAGTTGTGATAAGAAATCATTGATCAAGAACAAATAGATATCAACAATCATCTAACATATTCAAATTAGTACCTTCTATCCTGTTTCTTCTGTGTATAAAAATAATGTTAAAACTGCTGCAAGTACTGCCACAAGTGGTCCTGCAACTGTTATCACAGGCAACATCGACCTTTTTGCTGAATTAACAAATGGGTCCTTCATCATATCATATTAAGCATTAACAAATAGGTCCTTCATCATACTGAGCATTAACAAATAAGTCCTTCATCAGACTAAGTACTGCATTTCCTGATTAGCGCTAAAGGAGAAGATTCTGGTCCAATGTATTTACCTTTCTTTTCGGGAAGTATATAATGACTGTGGCTTCATTAAATTTCTCCGTGAATGCCATTCCTTGACCCCATAACTCACAGACAGTTTGGTTGGTACTAGAATAAGCATATGCAGTACAAGAACAATTGTTCAGGCACTTTGCCTGGCAATCAAAGAGACTCAAGTTGTAACTTTGATCGAACTTTAGTCCTTCGCCAGATATGAATACTTTCCTTTCCTCAAACCAAACATTCTGACTCCTGCACTCAGGTAACTTTTGTTCCACACAGCCAGGATCAGGTTTGTTAAAACCAACACCAAATGGAGACAGCCCGCCGATTTCTAGCAGTGAACCACTCAAATCTATCATGTATCTTGATAAACTATGATTTTCACTTTCACTCGGGGAATATATAAAGTAATGTTGATCATCATTATCATTAGTAATGAGGCTAAAGTTGCGGAAACCTTCATTTAATAATTGAGGCAAGAATTCAAAATGATCATTTTGCCACATTCCACTTGTCCAATATATGCTACCTTTCCACCATATCACTAGTGGGCCGCTTCTAGCTTGGATCCCCATGCCAATGGTAAGGGAGAAAGACCCTTGGGCTGGAAGATTGTCATTTACCCATGAGGTGAGTGACCATGCACGCCCATTTTTATCATCAATTCCAAGCTTCATTCCAGGTAGGAGTGTGTCTGTGGGGTAATCAAAACTTTCCCAAAGAATCTGCTTTGCATAACCATCTAAATTCATCTCTTTCAATAAAAAATTCCCTGAATCCAACAGGGTTGCGCTCACATTATTTTCTGCTGCAACAGAACTTAATTAAATGGGGGTGCCTCCATTATAGGAAATTCTCAGCTTGCCCAATTTATCTAATGACAGAATTCCAGATGCATCAGAAATTGGATTATTTCGGTTTGCAAAAAATGGGAAAGAAGGTGAAAGAAGGCACTTCACATAAAATGGGTATACCGGGTGAAAGAGGACTATGATGGTTCTAAGAGATACAAAGTCCGACTAGTTGTCAAAAGATTCCAAGAGAAGGAAGGAATTGACTATACCGATATTTTTGCTTATGTTGTGAAGCTCTATATTATCAGATCAGTATTGAGCATTTTTGCTATTGAAGATCTTCATCTTGAACAATTAGACATGAAGATTGCATTTCTTCATGGAGATTTAGATGAAAAGATATATATGCACTAGCTAGAAGGTTTTTAAGAAAAAGAAAAGAAAAACATGGTGTGCAGACTTAAAAAGAGCTTGTATGGACTGAAATAAGCTCAAAGATAGTGGTACTGAAAGTTTGACAGCTTCATGCATAAGGAAAAATTCCAGAGATGCAACGTCGACCACTGTTACTACTTCAAGAGATATAGCTCCAGTTATATTATTTTACTACTTTATATCGATGACATATTAGTAGCAGGTTCAGATATGAGCAGGTTTATGTTAAATCCAGGAAAAGCTCATTGAAAAGCTGTAAAATGAATTTTGAGATATCTACGGGGCACCATAGAAAAATATTTGTACTTTGGTAAAGGAGAATTAAAAGTACAAGGCTATATAGATGCAGAATTTGGAGGTGAAGTCGATCATCGAAAAAGTATCATCGGTTATATATTCACTGTTGAAAATATAGATGTTAGTTAGATGTCAAAGTTACAAAAGATTGTTACTCTATCCACTACAGAAACTGAATACGTAGTAGTGACTAAAGCTAGTAAAGAGATGATATGGCTTCAAGGTTTGTTGACTAAGCTGGGATTCAAACAGGAGAAGAATGTATTATACAGTGATAGCCAGAGTGCGATACACTTGGCAAAGAATTCAATATTTCATTCTCGAACCAAGCATATTGGACTTCGTTATCATTTCATCAGAACTTTGTTGGAGGATGATGTGTTAATAGTGGAGAAGATCCAAGAAAGCAATAATCCAGCATATATGTTGACAAAGACAGTGACTATTGAGAAATTAAAGTTGTGTTCAACTTCAGTTGGCTTACAAGAGTAAAAAGACTAAAAAAACCTGTCGCACAAATCGAGATATGAAGACAAATTAAAATCAATCTTCAAGTGAGAGATTGTTAATAAAATGTTACTAACCATAAAACGAAGTTGTAATTTTTGGTAAAAATAGAGGTGCCTAACTTAGAAATTTTTAGTCCAAAATGGAGGTGCCTAACTTAGATAATTTTTGGTCCAAAATGGAGGTATCTAACTTAGTTATTTTTGTCCAAAATGAAGGTATTTAACTTAGGTAATTCTTAGTCTAAAATAGAGGTGCCTAACTTAAGTGATGGTGGTAAAAAATAGAAGTGTCTAACTTAGGTAAAAGAGGTGTCTAACCTTTGATAAAATTTCACTAACCCAATTTTTGAAGCCTATATAAATCCTTAAGATCTCATTTGAAAATTATCCCAAAATTAGAAATTTAAAGAGAGTTTGAGAAAAAAGTTTAAGGTTGAGTATTAGCCATTAAAATATTATTTGTAAGATTTAGTGTGAGCCATACACACTTGTTGGGTTTGAGAGTTAGCTTAAAAAAATTCTTGTAAGGGGTTTGAGTGATAGCCTTAGAAAACACTTGTAAAGTTTGGTGTGAGCTTGTAAAAACACCAAGTTGTGAGTGAACTTGCAAAACTCTAAATAGTGGAATATCCAATTGAGGTTTATGAGTGGATGTAGGATTATTGAATCCAAATCACTATAAATTTATTTTTGGTATAATTGAGTGTGGGTTGTGAGTGTTATAAACACTTTGTATACCTTTTTTCTTTAATAAAATAATTTCTAGGGGGTTCCGCTGTTATTTTACACTCTCACTCATCTGATTTATAGAAAAATCTGTGTAATTTTTCTGAAAGATAATATGTGTTTATGTATTTTTTTAAAACGTTTTTTGTTCATGCAATTTCATTAAATTTGACAATTTATTTTATTTTCCTTAAAAATAATCTTAATTAGTTAATACTGGAAAAGATCCACGCAATTCTATGGATATTATTAAAAATTATAAAATTTTGATATAAGATATTCGAATTTCAATATTAAATTTTATAATTTTAATAAATTTTTATTTTTGATAATAAAAAAAATAACTAAAAATAAGGCAACAATAATAACCTCTTAAATTACATCCATATAACATTAAATATTTTTAATTATTTATTAATAATGTGGAAGCATACAAAATTAGAAAATGACATAAATAAATTATAAATAGAACTTCAAACTTATTTAATTTATGGAACTAAATAAATTACCAATAATTTTATTGTAACATTTTCTAGCATATTAAATATTATTTTAATAAGGCTTTATATTTTTTTATACAATAAAACAAAATAATTTTATGTACCTTCTAATTATTATTTCTTGTAATTACTATTACTTCAATCATATAATATTCTAACTGAGTGACTATTAATCTGGTCTTATTGTACAAATTCGAAATTTGATTTATATTTTTAAGTAATATTATCGAGACTCCAATTTTCAAAATCAACTTATGATTAAGGATATCAAAAGATCTAATAGCATTTAAAAATTTATAACGTTAATATCAACAAGTGTGTCTATTTTTTTTTGTCTATTTTCATATACCGTCTGAGTAAATAGATTTTTCCGTGACTTATACTAAAGACAATATATAGTTATTAACATTATCTACAACATTGAGTGTAGGAGTAGAATGACTCTTTCCTAAAATACTTACCATCATTCTAGTTTGTTTATATAAATTCAATACAAAAGTTCAGCTTTAAGTTACTTTCTCTTTCTCGTTTTGCGGCTTCTATTGGAAAAATTACATAGATTTTTCTATAAATTAAATTTGTGAGAATGAGAAATAACAATAAAAATAATACACACATAAAATTGATAACGGAGTTCGGCCAATTGTGCCTACGTCTCTGAACTTGCTGCAGATCTTTTTACTAAAAGGAGAAAAATTATATAAAGTGTTTACAACACTTACAACTCACAAACCACACCCAATTACACTTAAGAATTTTTCTTCACAAAAAAAATTTTTTTACAAGCTTTTTCTCTCAAACTCTTTTAAACTCTCAAACTCTCTAATTTTTGGGATAATCTTCCAAATGATATATAAGAGGTTTATATAGGCTTCAAAAATTAGATTGGTGAAATTTTAATAATGGTTAGGCATCTTTATTTTTGATAAAATTAGGCACCTCTAATTTTGACAAATTTAGGCACCTTCATTTTTGACAAAAATTAGGTACCTCCATTTTTGACAAAAAATGAACCTCCATTTTTCACTCTTTAATTGGTGCAATTTACTCAATAATCTTTCACTTGAAGACTGATTTCAATCTGTCTTTACACATCGATCTGTGCGGCAGGTCTTTCTAGTCTTATTATTCTTGCAAGCCAACTGAAGTTGAACACAACTTTAGTTTCTCAATAGCCACCGTTTTTGTCAATATATCTGCTGGATTCTTACTCCCTTGGATCTTCTTCAGTATTAACACATCATCCTCCAATAAAATTCTGATGAAGTGATAATGAATTTAAATATGCTTGGTTCGAGAATAAAATACTGAATTTTTCGCCAAGTGTATTTCACTCTGTCTATCACTGTATAAGACATTCTTCTCTTGTTTGAAATCCAGCTCAGTTAACAAATCTTGAAGCCATATCATCTTTTTACTGGCTTCGGTCACTGCTACATATTCAGCTTCTGTAGTGGATAGAGTGACAATCTTTTAAACTTCGTCATCCAACTAACAGTTATATTTCCAACAGTGAATATATAACCGGTGATACTTTTTTGGTGATCTACTTCACCTTCAAAGTCTGCATCTATGTAGCCTTGTACTTTTAACTCTCCTTTGCCAAAGTATAAACACTTTTCTATGGTGCCCTGTAGATATCTCAAAATTCATTTTACAGCTTCCAATAAGCTTTCCCTGGACTTGACATAAACCTGCTCACAACTTTCACTGGATAGCTAATGTCTAGTCTTATACAGACCATTGCATACATCAAGCTTCCAATGGCTGAAGCGTAAGGAACCTTAGCTATGAGTTATCTCTCTTCCTCCGTCTGAGTGGATTGATCCTTAGATAGAAGAAAGTGACTAGCCAAGGGTGTGCTGACTAGCTTGGCGTCATCCATGTTGAATCTCTGTAAAATACGGTTGATGTACTCTGCCTGAGATAACTGCAAAAGTCCTTTCTCCTTATCTCTTGTGATTTGCATTCCAATAATTCTTTTTACTGGACCTAAGTCTTTCATGTCAAATTCCTTTGACAATTGCTGCTTCAACATTTTAATATCCTCCATATCTGAACTTGCTACTAACATGTCATCTACATAAAGTAGTAAAATAATATAACTGGAGCTATATCTCTTGAAGTAGCAACAGTGGTCGACGTTGCACCTCTGGAATCCTTTATTATGCATGAAGCTGTCAAACTTTCTGTACCATTGTCTTGGGGCTTATTTTAGTCCATACAAGCTCTTCTTAAGTCTGCACACCATGTTTTTCTTCCCTTTTTCTTAAAAACCTTCTGGCTGGTGCATATATATCTCTTTATCTAAATCTCCATGAAGAAATGCAGTCTTCACATCTAATTGTTCAAGATGAAGATCTTCAATAGCAACAATGCTCAACACTGATATGATAGTATTGAGCTTCACAACAAGAGTAAAAATTTTGGTGTAGTCAATTCCTTCCTTCTGCTGGAATCCTTTGACAACTACTCAGACTTTGTATCTCTTTAAACCATCATGCTCCTCTTTTACCTGATACATCCATTTGTTGTAAAGTGTCTTCTTTCTCATGGGTAACTCAGCTAGTTTTCATGTCTGGTTAGAGATCAGAGACTTCATCTCGTCTTCCATGGAAAACTCCCACTTGTTAGCATCTCTAGCCTAACAAACTTCATCATAGCATTCAGGCTCTCCTTGATCAGTGAGCAATAAATAATTATGTATCTCTTGTTAGGCACATGAGGCTGAGAAGACCTTCTCAATATAGGAGTTGAAGTAGGAGGTTGCGGTGCGTCGGATTACTGCACACTGTTTTACCCAACGAGTTTCTCTTGATGAGGACTTGCTATAATCGGCTCCATCACGGGACTTTCTGGGATATTATCTATATCTGCAAACACTGGCTCACTCTACTTTGTGTTGCTGGTATCAGTTTTATGTTTGTCATTGTATATCACTTTTTCATTGAAAATCACATCTTTGCTGCGAATCACCTTCTTGTTTTTGTCATCCCAAATGCGATAGCCAAACTCATCCTCACCCATAGCCGATGAAGATACATTTTTTAGATTTGGAATCAAGCGTATTCCTACCTTGATTACTAATATGCACATATGCTACATAACCGAAAACTTTTAGATGTGATAGTTTTATCTCTTTTCCGCTCCATACCTCGTCTGTTATTTTATGCTCCAATAGAACCGATGGGCCTCGGTTAATCTAGTAAGCCATTGTATTGACTGCTTCTGTTCATAAGTGTTTTTGTAGACCTGACTGTATACGAATACTTCTGGCTCTTTCTGTCAACGTTCGGTTCATACACTCAGCTACACCATTGTGTTGAGGTGTACTCGGCATGGTTCTCTCTATTCTGATCCCTTGCTCATAACAGAACTTCTTGAATCTGATGTCTTCATATTCACCTCCATTGTTGGTTTTGAGCCTTTTAATCTTTAAACCTGTCTCATTTTCCACCATAGCTTTCCATCTCCTGAAAATCTCAAACACTTTAGATTTATGCTTTAGAAAGTAAACCCATACTTTCTGAGAGTGATCATCGATGAAAGTCACGAAATAGTATTTTTCACCAATGGATGAAGTTGCCATTAGTTCCCAAACATCAGAGTGAATGAGCTCTAGTCTTTTCTTCTTTGGGATTCTGCCACTTGTCTGAAAGCTGACCCTCTTCTGCTTTTCAAGCATGCAATCTTCGCACATGTCTATGTCATCTAACTGTAGACCTGAAAGTTTTCCCTTTGAGTGCATAATTTTTATCCCTTTCTCACTCATGTGGCCAAGTCTCTTGTGCCACAAATTAGGATTTTCATTTTCTGCTACAACTACAATTGAACAACATGCTCCTACTGTTATGTAAAGAGTACACTCTTTTTGCCCCAATAGTCATTGCCCCCTTTGAAATACTCTTCTAATCATCACTATGAAAGATTGTAGTGTAGCCTTCACTAGCCAACTGTCTTACTGAGATTAAGTTTTTTCTCAGGTCGGGAATATGTCTGACATCCTTCAGCTCCCAAATAGACCCATTCAACTTAATCTTTACTACACCTTTACTAATAATATCACAAGGTTGATCATCACCAAGATATACCTTTCCAAGATTTTCAGAGATATACCTCTCGAAGAATTCCTTTTGTGAAGTGGCATGGAATGATGCTCCAGAGTCTAATGCCCAAGACTCCTTTTTGCTCTCCAAAGAGCATATCAACCATCATCTTTTTTTGAGGTGGAAGCAATATTTGCCTTTATCTTTGGCTCCTGGTCCTTCGATGCACTCTTGCACTGATTTTTATAGTGTCCAATGTTCCCACAGTTCCAACACTCGACAGTCTTCGAGCTTTGTGAATTGTTGGAATTTCTAGATTTGGACCTTTTGTTCTTTGATCTATCACGATATTTATCATGCCCATTTTCTCTGGTTGAATTCTTCCTCTTGACTTTATATGCAAAACTGAAGAGGTTGATGATTCACCTGACTCTCTCCGTCGAATCTCTTCACTGAGAACCAGATCACGAAATCATCAAATTTTTAACTTATTGCTTTATGATGAGCTACTCACAATCGTGATAGTAGCATTTCAACTTTCTGATAGAGAAGACAAAAGTATTAATGCTCATATTTCTTCATCAAATTCGATCCCATCTGAACTCAATTGGGTTGTGACTGTATTGAGTTTATTTAGATGTTGAGCTACCGATGCTCCTTCTATCATCCGCAAATTAAATAACCGCATCATAAAGTGAACTTTGTTAGAGGCTGATGGCTTTTCATACATACTGGAGAGAGCCTTCATAAGTCTTGTCATGGTCTTTTCTTTTGTTATGTTGAAAGCAACGTTACGGGATAGTATCAATTGGATAACTCCGAGAGTTTGTGTACCTAGAAGTTTTCAATCTTTTTCCTTCATATCATCTGGCTTCTTATCAGAAAGAGTTTGATAAAGATTTTTCTGATATAGATAATCTTAGATCTGCATCTTCCAAAAGCTGAAGTCTGTACCATCAATTTTTTTATTTTTCACCTTTCCTTCATCTGCAGCCATCACTCCCACTCGAATCTAATTTCCTCTGGATCTTTTCTAAAAAAATGACAGAATTCATAACCAGCAGCTCTGAGACCAATTGTTAGGAAAATTACATAGATCTTTCTATAAATTAGATTTGTGAGAATGAGAAATAACAACAAAAATAATACACACACAAAATTGATAACGGAGTTCAGCCAATTATGCCTACGTCTCCGGACCTGCTGCAGATCTTTTTACTAAAAGAAGAAAAATTATATAAAGTGTTTACAACACTCACAATTCACAACCCACACCCAATTACACCTAAGAATTTTTCTTCACAAAAAAATATTCTTTTACAAGCTTTTTCTCAATTTTTTCTCTCAAACTCTCTCAAACTCTCAAACTTTCTAATTTTGGGATAATCTTCCAAATAAGATATAAGGGGTTTATATAGGCTTTAAAAATTAGATTGGTAAAATTTTAATAATGGTTAGGCACTTCTATTTTTGACAAAATTATGCACCTCCATTTTGACAAAATTTAGGCACCTCTATTTTTGATAAAATTTAGACACCTTTATTTTTTACAAAAATTAGATACCTCTATTTTTGACAAAAAAATAAACTTTCATTTTTTACTCTTCAAACGAGAAAACTCTCATTTCACTAAAAATAACACCATCTAAATAATACTATTTGAGCGATAAACAAAAAGTTTATGCGATAGCCACACACACATCTTATGTTATCCAGCAAAAAAACGATAATAAACTTACCATATTTTTCTTAATATCTTGTTCAATTTCCTCTGTTGGGCACGCCATAACTCCCTCTCAAGACTGATATGATCTAAAACTAACATCAAAACTAAATCAATTATTATTTCATTACAACTAAAACCAAATGAAAGTAATTAGTCTTTATTTCAATCATCAAATTCTAAAAAAATAATCAAGCCAATTCTTTAATACCATACCTAAATCGTGAAAATGAAATTTTTAAAAATTAAAATAAAATCAATATATTAGGTAGTTGAGATAATAGGTTCACCTTTTGCCTACTTCATTTGTATTTTACAAAATCATCCTTATTAATCACTTCTTTTTAATATCCATTTTAAAAAAAAAAAAAAAAGAGGAACGAGTTGTTAAGGTTTCGATTTTGAGTTTTTGACTTAAAGAAATAAGTTATCGATCGCTAATAACAGAAAAAGCAGAGTCCTCTTTCCCTCTCATTACCAAACCAATTGCAGCAAAATAATTTACATCAGAAATAAAAAAAGTTCAAGAAAAAAAATTATTTTATAATATAAGCTTTACGAATAATAAAAATGATTACATATCCACTGCCAATTAATTAATTAAATTATTTATCTTCAAAATAACGTTCATTAGCTGCATCACCTAAGATATCGACTCCTACGATGGTAGAAGTTTTTATTCTATCTAATGAATAATTTTTATTCTAAATTAAAGAAACTATCTATATTATTTTGATTAGTCTATTTGATTAAAATTGAAAATTAAATGTTGAAAATTTAATTACTGAATTTTAACATATGTTTTGTAACATAAGCGATATAATTTTAAAATTATACAAATATTTAAAAAAAATTAGTTAAAATTTAAACTTATTATTTTAAGTGAATTTTAGTTTGATTAGTTTTTTTTAAATATATATACAGGCCCGGCCCTGAGGGTAGGCACTAAGTGCGACCGCCTAGGGCCCATGCTAGACAGTCCAGAATAGGGGCCCAAAATCCCAAAAAAAAAATCCTGCATTAAATAGCACAACAGCAGCCAAAAAATAAAATAAAATAAAATCCTGGGTTAATTTTATTTCTTTTTTCTTCTGCTAAAATATCGTTTCATATTCCTTAGAGCCTCTCCGACTTGTCTTCTACCAAAAATCCGAAAGACTTGTATTGTTCCTTGATATTGGTCCCAATGTTAGGGCCATTTTTCTCATTATTCGCCTGGAGCCCTAAAATTCTCATAAACGGGGCTGTATATATATATATACATATATTTAAGTAATTTAAAATGATTAAGAAACCTTATTATAGGGGGCTGCTTTAATTTATTCCTTTTCTTTCTTTATTTAAAGTGATTGAATTGAATTGACACAATTTGAATCAATTTTCTTGTGATAAAAGAAACAAACATTATTAAAGGAATAAAGAAAGGCGGAAGTGCATGTTTGTTGCTGCTTGTGTGAACCTAATGATATATGTCACGTGACTTACGGGGCCATAGTATACCAACCACTTTGTAAATTTGTAGTAATTGATAGTGATCACGTGACTATGTGACTTGTGAATTTTGTTAATTTATATAACTGACTTTTTAACAGTTCTATAACAGAACAATCTGATAATCAATTACTTAATACTAATAAATTTGACATTTTCCACGTTCGAACGTGCCTAGGATTCTTCTTTTTCTTCTACCTTATAATTTCTTGAAATTTTATATTTTGTTTGTATGTTAGGTAGCTTTGCTTCCTCCCCAACATTCACGAGAAATTAATTTAATCAATTTTATAGCATTATTTTCCATTTTTTCTCCTAATAAAAAAAATTTCAGGTTATTTTATGGTATGAGATTTCTGTATCACATAATAAGAGCACATACATAGAGCAAGGCCACTGCTCTACACTCCTAATGGACAATTTATAAATCAGTATTTAAAAAAAGGGTTATTAAACAAATAGTAATTGGTAACTAAAATCATGCTGAAAAGTGGTTGTCATACTCAGTAGCGAACTCGATCTTTGAAATAAAGGGGATGGAATTTTTTTTTTAAAATTTTAATTTTTTCGTAATTATTTATCTCTCATTTTATTTTGATAGTATTTTATAAATTTATAAATTTATTAATAATATATTTTTATTATTAAAAAATTAATTAATAAAAAAATATTAATATATATGTGTACATAATTTTAAATTTATAAAATTTTTCATAATAAAAATAAAATAAAGAAAAAAAATTAAATAATGAATATAATTTCTTAAAAAATAATTAAAATAAATGAGTTCTTTAATTTATTAAATGTGATCAAATTAATTTAGTTAAAAATTTTATCTCTTTCTTTATTTTTTTTGTATTTATATATTATTAATATTTTGTCAATTTTTTAAAAGAGAATTATTGCATATAAAATAAATAATTTATTTTATTTTTTTTTACTTCTTGTAAAAATTTTAAAAAAATGGAGTAATTTAAATTTTTTTTAAAAAATTAATAAATAATTTAAAAATTCTTAAAAAATATTATATATATATATTTTCAAAAAGAGAAGGGACAACTGCCCCTTCTCTTCAACGTACCTTCGCCCTGGTCATATTTTTCCCATTTGATCAACTTTACTATATATAAAACAAAAAGCATCTTCTTTTTTTTTTTTTTTTCAGAAGAAAAGTTATACATAAGTAATATCTATATATACATTTGCAAAGGAAGGAATTAATAGTTGTGTTGTGGTTTGATTTGGAGACAGATCAATGGGCATCGCTTTCTTGCACTGTTTAACAACATAATATTGTTAAATTAAAACACTCAAAAAGAGAATCAATTCTTATTGCCAAGGAAGCTGCTTTAAGTATTTTCCCCACACACAAAGTAGAGGCGAGCATTGCATGACTCCATTTTATTTCTCTACCCAATACTAAACTTGTGAAATTCAATCAATTAATTCCATTTTGATTTTTTGGTTTTTAGCTACTTTTAGTTAATATTAATATTTTTTGAATTTCACATTATTATGTTAGTTTTTTTAATTGAAATTATGTTATTTATTAATGTTATATATATATATTGCTATAATTAATAATCATTTATTATACATAACCTACATATTTTTTTATTAATTTCATAATAATTTGATTTTTAAAATATATTGATTCCAATTAAGTTTGAATTTTTAAATTTCTCAATTTAACATAGTTATTAAGTAGTCTTTGAAGGATGCAGTGATATTAAATAATTTTTAGGACCATAAAATCTTCTTAAATTCAAACCTATAACCAAAGTTAAATTTATATATATGAAAAAAGAATATTTTTAATAATTTTCATGAATAATTGAATTGAGTAAATATAGTCGCTTTTTAATTTGAAAAATGTTAAAAATTTTATGAAGGTTCAATACGTCAATCCGTAATTTTTTTTTAATTGGCTTAGATCTGTAGATCGGTTAATATTCCTGAATTTTAAATTTTATTTGAATAAAAAAATATGGAAACCACAAGATATATGATTTTTAAGGTTTTAGTTTTGAGAAAATATATATAACTAAATTTGTTTTTCTCTCTCTGCTATTTTTTAATTTTTGCATATATTTTTTTACTTTTTTTTTGCAAATTCAATTATAAAATGAGTATTTTTTCGGAATTTTTATTTTTTATTTTTAATAATTTTTTTATTTTAATAATTATCTATAATATTTAATTATTATTATTATAAAATTCATAAAATATATAATTTTTAGGGTTTTAGTTTTGAGAAGTGATATATATCAATAAACTTGTTTTTCTCTCTCTACTATTTTTTTTATTTTTTGCATATATATATATTTATTTTTTTGCAAATTTAATTATAAAATAATAATTTTTTAAATTTTTCTAATTAGTATTATGATGTATCATTAGAATAAACAATATAATTTTTCTAATAAGTAAATAAAATATGCATTTGTGTATTTATAATAAAATATTATGTTATGATTTTTAAAAATATAAAAAAACTTTTAAAACATTTTAAAAACTGAAAAATAATTTTTCATTTAAAAAAAATAAAAATGAGCAAATGCATCATAATATCAGAAATAAAAATGTTATTTAAAATTAATTGATAATATTAATTTATAAATACTTTAAAATTAGAGGGAGGTTGTTGGGCACAGCTATGTTATGGCTAGCAAGGCCTGCAACAGAAGGTGAAATACATAGAATGAGAAGCAACGTAAGGGATGTTACTTGCGCATAATTGTGACTGCCCAGATTTTCAGCCTTAATTATTCAATGCATTAGTATATTTTTAGATACATATTCTTCTTGACCAAAACTGCCCTTCAGAAACTTAGAAATACCAAGTTAATTAACCTACGTTGACTTCTTCAATTATATTATTATCCATGCATGCATATATAGACTAGTACTAGTCCAAAACTTTGACCCTTTTTTAATTTTTAATAGGTCAAAAAAATTGACATAACTGTGAAACTAGCCAATGAACCACAAGAACGAGTGTGTGTTTGCCAAGAAACATAACTCAAACCGTGTCAAAAGACTAATTAAATTAAAGAAAATCTATTAATAATAACAATTAATCACTGAAAGCTTCCATTTGATGTATTCTAAATTCTGTTTTTATGCTTACATTTGACGACACACGGAAAACTTGACTTATTCTATGTATTATTGATTAACATTATATATTTGTAGTTCATTTAATTAGACAAAAAACAAAAATAATTATTACTATAAGTTTATGAAATATTCAACTTGTAGTCCAAGTCTTTAGCTTTTTATTAGTTTTAAACATCAAACTTATAATTATTAAAATGATTTGATTATGACTCATCACCTTTTACTTGGTATATATCATTATTGAAAGAAATATCAAAACTATATATATATATATTATTGAATATTAAAATATAAAGCATAAATCATTTAAATTAATTTCTATTTTTGAGGAAAGGCCAATCTTTTGAGTGTAAGTTTTTTTTTAAATTATTTGTTAGAACGTTAATGAAATTATACATCAAGGTAAGAAAAAATAATGTTAAATTTTTTAATAAAGATTTGACAGTATAAATTCTAAAAATATTTTTTTAAAAACTCATCATTGGGCAAAAGAAATTCTCCATGAATATTAAATTCTCTAATAAAAATTTTATTGATTATCATCAAAAACTCAAAAACCAATTATAATATAATTAGAGACTTCATTTCTATACTAATCATTTCATGATATTTGAAGAATTATCTTGTCATTTAAAACTGAAAATTTTCTTCAAGTAAAACCTCGAAGACATAGATAGATAATTAGGGAAATTTTTATTTTTATTTATTTGTTTGTCAATAGAATTGAGACATGTAATTAAGCTATAGACTCAGCAGAGGGACATTTTTGCATATCACTTATCAGCAAAATTTCATGCAGGGCCGTTAAGCAAGGCAAGGATTAAGGGGCGCCACAAATCCTTGTTTTTCTTTATATAATTTCTATCATCGGAAATTCTATTGATGGATACGTATGAACTAAGTTCATGATAAAATTTTATTTCTTTGTATATATCTCATCTCCCTCTAAAGTTTAGGAACAAAGAGTTAATTTGATCTTTTGGATAAAATTTCATGATAATTTTGAAAAAAAAAATTGTTAAATGAAAATTTGATTATTAAATAATTCTAATTATGCATATATTTTTATATAATTTTAAGTCATAAATACCGATTTTTTTTATATTTTTTATAATAATAAATCTGTAACTGTTACGACTCGGTAAATTAATTAATTGAAAGGGCAACGGAACGGCGCGCCGAAATTAATATTTTTTTTAATTTTTTATAGTGTTTGATCAGAGGGAAAGAATCCAACGTGGCATAAACTTTCTCTACCTAAAAAGCCTCTCTGTCTCCTTCTTTCTCTCTCTAAAAACACAGCTATATATTTTATAGCTTTTGAGCTTCTTTCTTGATTGACCATTTACCTCGTCTTTCTTTATTCTTTTTCTTCTTTTTTATTCTATATTATAACTATATATAGACGCCATTCTCTCTCTCTCTTAATCTTGCTCTTGAAACACCACAAATCTTTGCCTAATTAAGAGAAGAAGAAAGAACTCATAAGTCATAATAAATAATCATATCTAAAGAATTCTCTTTCTTTCAATTTTCTTTGCTTCTGTGGCTTTACTAACGCAGATTCTTGGTGTTTCTTTGATTCCCCTTTTTCTTTGTTATTCTTTCTACCTTCTCATCACCATTGCTTTAAAAAAGAAAACCCAAGAAACAGAAAGAGAAAACAAAAATAAAAACAAAATCAAGATCATCTCTCTCCAGAGTTTTGTGTTATTGATTAGAAGGATTTCAAGAAATCAAAATGTTTAGCGGATTATTAAAATCGAAATTCTATTCCAAATGGTACTTCGCGAGCCTGAATCCTGTCATTTTTTTTTAAAATTTTCATGGTGCTCTGTTTTTGTTTTTGTTTTCTTTTCTTTTATTAATTACATATTAATCGGTCTCTAAATTGAAATAGCCACTCGTTGATGAAGATGGCAAAAATGCGACTTGAGACCCTAAAGAAGAAGAAGAGCTCGGTGATAAAGTTCTTGAGGAAAGATATGGCTGATCTTCTCAGGAGCGGTCTTGATTATAATGCTTATTGCAGGGTTAGTTTTTAGTTTTTTAAAAAATATAATTTGAATGATCTACAATTAAAATGGCGAGGATTTTTAGGTTCAAATTTTCTTTATATTAATATATGGGTTTGCTTTTCTTTTAGCAATTTCCATATTTGTTCGTATTTTTTTTTCTGATAATTATTACTGGTAATTGATATAATTTTTAATCATGTTTGAATATTAAGCACTTCATTATAAGTTTCTTTTAAACTCTATTTAATCGTTTCTTTTTCTCTGCAACTTGCCATTTTTTTTTCCTCTGCAATTTCTCTGTTTATTGCAAATTTCTTCTTGTTTTGTTTAGTTAATGGCATCTTGCATTGTTTGCTTCTACAATGTCCTCTTCAAGGCCTTTTTAGTTTATCTTGCACTAGCAAATAACTCATTGCGGGACCCAAATTTCCCTTTGCTCCCATGGATTCACATGTGTCTCCTGATAAAGACATTATACCTTTGTCTTGTTTTAATTTAAAAACAAGAAGCGCGAGCTATGATGTCTTTTTCTGATTCAGTTGTTTTGATCATGGAAAAAGTAATTATTGTTCTAGTTTCAGTGGGCTATGTATAAATTTGAAGTTTATTAATTTTATGATTATTTATTAGTTTCCTGGTTAGCATAAACATCAAAGTTTATATATTTTTTTGTGGATGGTAATGCAGGCTGAAGGGCTTCTGGTTGAACAAAGAACGTTAGTTTGTTACAATTATATCGAACAGTTCTGTGCATGTATCTCCAACAATCTTTCAGCCATGAATAAACAAAAGTATGCTGTTATTCTTTTTTGATATAATGCATTATGCATTGTGTTCTTAATTAAGTACTTTTTCATCACTTCTCTTTTTATTCCCATTATAAGTTTTGAAATAAACTATTGCCTGTAGGGAATGTCCTGAAGAATGCAGAGAAGCTGTACAATCTCTAATATATGCTGCAGCAAGAATTGCCGAATTCCCAGAACTACGTGATCTCCGAAATCTGTTCACAGAAAGATTCAGGAATTCCCTTGAATCTTTTGTCAATAAAGAGGTCTAATACCTAATTCAACTCTATTTAAGATATTTTGATCTTTTAAGGATTGTCTAAGAATTCAATCCTGATCTAGCAAATTTATAATGTGCAGTTTGTTGAGGTATTGAAACCAATTATATCTGCCACAAAGGAGACTAAGCTTCAGTTAATACATGACATAGCAGGCGAATTTGGAATAGAATGGAATTCCAAGTCTTTGGAGCAGAAACTCTTTAAACCGCCCCCTGCTCAAGATGTAAGCCTCTTGCCTATCCCAACCTTCCCAAATGAATTTTTCATTAATCAAACTAACAAGTGTGATTTTTTTTTTCAGGAGCAGCATAGGAATTTTTTCAAATACCAGGATGATGTTGCCCCCAAAGCAGACAGACAAGTTGGTGATGAGGATGGATACAAGATGAAGAAAAACAAGCAGGATGAATTCGCAAAAAGGGACGGTCATGACACTGAAAATAAAGTTAATAACATGAGGAAAGATGGCTTTCTGAGCCAAACTCAAAAGAAGAATGCAATTGATGAGAGATACAATTTGCCAAATAGCAGTGAAGACGAAGCGAGTTCAGTCCACAGGAGAAATAACAGTGACCTGGATAGCATTCAAGCTAGTTCAAGTTCAGTTGGAAGTGTTTCAGAAGATGAAGTGGCTAACAAGAAGCCCTTTTACTACAGATTCATTCCTCCGCCTTATGTCAAACCAAAAGTTGAAAAAGAAGAAAAAAAGACTCGAGAACCCCCAAAATTAACTGGGAATAGTACTGTTGATGAGGAAACTAATCATCAAGATGATTCAGTAAATGAAGCTAAGCCAAAACCAAGATCAGTTCGAAGGAGACTATCACAGCCACCTGCAGGTCATCAAAGTGTTGGCAGTGATATAAAAATTCAGTCTCCTTCAGGTCATGAAAATGTTAGCAATGTTGAAAAGCCATTGAAGCCACCTGCAGGACGCGGAAATTTGGTCAATCTTGAGAATGCTGGGTTCGCAAGGACTAATTCAAGTGCAGGAGTGAAAGGAGAGACTAAGGGGGAATCAAGAATTTCACGAACAGATAAAGTTAATCAAATGGATGAAGAGGAAAGAATGCTCGATGAACTTTTGATAAATTACAGCAAGGACAAAGTGAAACTAAATCAAACAGATGATATTGATAAAACATCGACTCACAGAAACAAAAGTTCAGAGTTAACTCTTCCATCTGGTAGAGAAGCAATTCCACAGAAGGCAGCATCAAGAAGGCATAATCAAGCCGTTTCACTGCAGCCAGAGACATTGACTGAGCATGTGCACCCCAATCTGCCTAATTACGATGAGTTAGCAGCTCGGTTTGCAGCTCTTAAAGAGAGAGAAAAGATTGTGACATTACATTCTTAGAGCTTGCTCAATATTCTTTCCTATTATTTAAAAAAAACAAATGAGGAAGAAAAATTAGAAACAAAAAAAAAATGAATTCGTCTGAAATTTGTACACAGGAAATTAGCATTAGTAGTTTTATCTAATTTTCTGATTGTTTAGTTCTTTAAATTTGTCACAGTATTCTATGGTCCAGAATTTTTTAATTTATTTATATCTATTATATAATTTCAGATTCAGAGTATGCTTTTTCTATGTTGAAAATTTATCGGCCTTTTAATGGTTTTGTTATTGTTTTCAATATTTGCATTAGAGACATGGTTTTAATTATCCTCCAAAATGTATATATACTTATAGTGGGTTATGTATCGGAATTTCAGCCTACCACTGCAATATTCTCAGTTGTCCTTTAAGCAAATTTTGTATAATAAATAATTTTTTAACCTTATATTTATCGATCCAAATCATTAGACAAATAAGATTATAATTACAAGGATCACAACAGTGGATTGCGGTTAGACAAGATGCTTTCTAGCGAAGACCTTCGCATTGATTTCCATTGTCAATCTTGGTTTTTTCTTGCTACAGGAACCACAGAAAATAAACTAGCATTAAATTATGGATACTTATATTGCACAAAGTGACATGACACAAAGTTAATGGCACAACACAAAGTATTGATAGAGAGAGTAGGCAAAAGGATAAAGGGGAAGAGAATTTAAAATTTTTGATTGATGATCACCGCTGTAAAAAAATTAAAAGACTAATTTTTATTTATTAAAATCATAAGTGTGAGTATGTTATCAGGTTGCCATTGCAATTAGTAATTCTAATTGAAAGGGATGCGTAAAATTGATCAAAATCTAATTAATTTAGCTGTATTTCATTTAATTTAATTGATCATATTAATTTAAATTAAATAAAGTAGTCGATTTCAACATTTATTAGTAAATTTGATCAAATTTGATAAAAATAAATCAAATTTAACTGAACTAATTAATAATGATTAATTTTTTAAAAATTAATTTTTAATTAATTAATAATAATTATATTAATTAAGTTTTAAAATTCGACTAATTCAGCCGAACCGGATGTTCCTAGTAATTGAGATTGCGATGATAGTATACAATATTTCGATGTTTCAAGCATATTGCTCGCGTGCATATGATGATGCGCGGACAAATTAATGACGTGGATCAAGTAAGGCTCAAAGCTTTGATGTCTCTTGGTCCAATTTGAACCCAAACAAACACATAAATGGGCCAGTATAAGCCCAATAACAGTAATGAAGGAGATATCCTGTGTCTTCTCGGTATTGTCTTTTCTTCCTCCTCTCGTGGTTGTCATCGGATACGAGCAGCGTTGAATCTCCAGCCTCCCCACCATAAAAAACGGCAGTAATCTGGAGGTCAATGGGCGGGCCATATTTAGAAGAAAGGGAGGGGGAAGTAGAGCAGGTGATGAGCGAAGTCCATCTTGGTTGCCCACCTGATTCTTCTGGATCTCACATCTCTCATTTCACCATCTCCATTCCAACAGGTATTAGCCAATTCAGACTGCTTTAGTGCTTGTTTTTTAACCTTTTTTTTAGTTTTATTTTTTCGTAAAAAAATTCTCTTTCTGATATGTGGTGATGTTTTAATTGATAAATTTTCATTATTATGTGGGAATTTTAATGGGTTTGTAATGAACAGTAATCTTGGTGTTATTTAGATGTTGATCATAGCAGATGTAAGGATTTCTTTAAAAATGATCATGGACCTACTCAACAAATGGTTTGTGTGGATGAAGATGGTGATCTTGTTCTAACCAGACGTAACAGTGAGTACTCATTGTTTGTATGTTTATTCTCCTCAAGGCACATATATTTGATACTCTTTAAAAATTAGTATTTTGTGTTTTTATACGGGCACCTGTTAGAAGTTAATTTGATTTAATTAAAAAAAGAAAAAGAGAAAGAAAAAGAAAGTTGGCATTGCCAACTCATTGTGAGTTGGTATATTAACAACTCATAATGAGTTGGCAATTTGCTGCCATTGCGCTATAAATATGGCCATACAGCCATTTGCTTGAAATATGAGAGATTAAAAGCAAAAGACAGTGGTGGTGGTGGGTTCTGAGTGGAACAATTTGAGAAGGTTAGCTTTAATAAGCTAATACATAATATATTTTGGGGTGTAAAATTTTGTCTCTAAATTTTGTAATTTGTGATGTTTTAATTAATAAAATTTTAAACGTTTTCTTAGTTAAAAAAAGAAAAATATTGGTATATAATATGCCAACTCACAATGAGTTGGTAATAGGCCAGCTCAAGTTAACTTCTAACAGCTCTGTTGATTAATGATTGTTGTGTAATATGATACTTCTCATTGTGAGTTAGGACTAGGGAGTATTATGTGCTTCACTATTAGCTTGCATTAATAAAATCCTAATGTCGCCCAACGAGTGCAATTGGATTGTAAGTCCTTTTATTGTCTTTAAACAGTTAGCTTATTTTAACATGATCTTAACTCTTTGTTGTTAATGATATATATCTTCTAGCTTAAATTTCACATTTATTGATAGAATTGACTCTGGGGAGAATTTGGTTTGATGTTTTGCTTTGCAGATTTTTCAAGTCGTAGTTTTAGTGTAACCATCCAACATAATATTACATCATCAATTCCGAGTGTGGGGTTACAGGTGATTGTTTCTAATGTTTTCAGTTCACATGCTGAATTGTGATATGTAACCTGTTTTCTTCCTTCAGGTTTGGAAGGCAGAATTGGTGTTGTCTGATTTCGTGTTGCATAAGATGTTTATTTCATCTGTATTTGATGGAATTAGTTCATTGGAACTTGGTGCTGGAACTGGTATGTTGATGCTAGGCCCCATGTCGGCCTCTTCCTTCTTTATTATTTTTTTATATGTTAGAAAGGGGGAAGGGTAATGGAGTGCGGCAGGAATTTGTTCTGGTTATTACTCATATTGGATATTGTTGTCTTTGGAGATCTTCCGATTCTTAATTTTTAGCTGAGTCAGTGCTACAACTACAGTCAAGATCTGTGTGCATATTCTTTGTTTTAGCATTAACTATGGTTGAAGATCTCAACCTAAACCTTAAAAATATTTCTTGTGTGACAATTTTTTTTCACTATCTTTACCAGGATTGGCGGGTATGTTGCTTGCGCATGTTGCTAAAACGGTTTTCCTGACAGGTATGACATGAACATAGTTGCATGTCAAACCTTGTTTTTGTGGGTTTTTTTACTTAATTCAACATTTTGTGTGGTCTCATTTCCAAATTAGATAGTTTTTGGCATGTTCCTCAGGAAAAGTGTGGAAAGTAAGGGGAAATTTCAAATTCTTTAGGAGGATATAGCCATTCCTTATGGAAAAAATTATGCAAATTTTCTTATAAATCATATTAGTGAGAATTGTCTCAAGAAAAGTTCACCTATCATTTTTGGGGTAAAAAATGGAGTTGCATTTTTAGTCCAAAATGGAGATACCTAACTTAGGTAAATGAGGTGTCTAACTATTGATAAATTCTACCAATCTATTTTTGTGCGTTGTGATTGTTGTAAATACTTTGTATATTTTTTTCCTTCAATAAAACAATCTGCAGCATATCCGGATACATAGGCACAATTGATTGAATTTCGTTATCAAATTTGTGTGTTATTTTCGCTGTTATTTTGCATTCTCACTAATATGATTTATAAGAAAATTTGCGTAATTTTTTCAACAATTGGTATCAGAGTCTGGTTCTAAATTCTGTTAATTTTTTGTGAGGTTACTATTTATATAAATAGTGAATTTCGTGAGTAGTAAAATTTTGTATCTTTTTGACAACGGATGCGTTCTAATACACGATGGTTTGTGAGAATTGTTCGAAAAGATCAAAGAAAGAAAGATTCGAGTAGGAGTGACGATGACAGACGAAGGAGATGTGAAAATTAAAAAAAATTTAATGTTGCAGATTTGGGCTTTTGGAAGATGCATATTAAAGATTATTTGTATCAAAAAAAGCTTTATCAACCTCTCTCAAAATTGGCAAAAAAAATTCTCTTAGAAAGGAAGCTAGAGGATATAAAGGAAGAAGATTGGAAACTTCTAAATAGACAAGCTCTTGGAATTATCCGATTGACACTATCCTACAATGTTGCTTTCAACATAGCAAAGGAAAAGACCACGGTGGGTCTTATGGCGGCTCTCTCTGGTATGTATGAGAAGCCATCAACCTCTAACAAATTTTACTTGATGTGAGGCAGTTATTCAATTTGGGAATGACGGAAGACGCATCGGTAGCTTAACATCTAACTGAACTCAATACAATCACAACTTAGTTGACTTCAGTTAGAATTGAATTTGATAAAGATGTACAAACATTAATACTTTTGTCTTCTCTATCAGAAAGTTGGAATGCTATTGTCGCGGTTGTGAGTAACTCGTCAGAAAGCAATAAGTTGAAATTTAATGATGTTCGTGATCTGGTTCTCAGTGAAGAGATTTGACAAAGAGAGTCGGGTGAATAATCAACCTCTTTACTTTTACATACAGATTGAAGAGGAAAAAATTCAACCAAAGGAAATGGGCTCGACAAATCTAACCACTAAGGTAGATCAAATGACAGGAGGTCCAAATCCAAGAATTCCAATAATTCCTATAGCTTGAAGACCGTTCAGTGTTGGAACTGCGGAAAGATTGGATACTATAAAAATCTAGGCAAGGGTGCATTGAAGGACCAGGAGGCAAAAGCAGCAGATACAAATATTACTTCCACCTCAGGAAGAGATGATGCGTTTATATGCTCCTTGGTGAGCAATGAGGAGTCTTAGTTGTTAACTTTGTAGTATCATTCCATGTATTTTTGCAAAAGGAATTCTTCAAGATGTATGTCCCCGGAAACCTTGGAAAGGTATATTCTGGTAATGATCAACCTTGTGCTATTATTAGTAAAGATGTAGTAAATATTAAATTGAACGGGTCTATTTGAGAGCTGAAGGATGTCAGTTATATTCCCGACCTGCGAAAGAACTTAATCTCAGTAGGGCAGTTGGCTGGTGAAGACTACATTACAATATTTCATAATGATGATTGGAAGATTTCAAAGGGCGCAGTGATTGTTGCCCGGGCCAAAAAGCGTGGTACTCTTTACATGATAGCAAGGGCGCGCTGTTCAATTACAGTTGCAACAAGAAATGAAAATTCCAATTTGTGGCACCAGAGACTTGGCCACATGAGTGAGAAAAAGATGAAAATTATGCATTTAAAGGAAAAATTTCTAGGTCTACAGTTAGTTGAGATAGACATGCGCTAAGATTGCATACTTGAAAAGCAGAAAAGGGCCAGCTTTCAGACAAGTGACAAAATCCTAAAGAAGGAAAGGCTAGAGTTCGTTCATTCTGATGTTTGGGGATCAATGATAGCTTCATCCACTGGTGGAAAGCACTACTTTATGACTTTCATTGATGATCACTCTTGAAAAGTATAAGTTTACTTTGTAAAACATAAATTTGAAGTGTTTGAGACTTTCAGGAGATGGAAAGTTATGGTCGAAAATGAGACATGCTTGAAGATTAAAAGGCTCAGATATGATGATGGTGGTGAATATGAAGACACCGGACTCAATAAGTTTTGCTATTAGCACGGGATCAAAATGGAGAGACCGTGCTAGATACGTCTCAACATAATGGTGTAGCTGAGCATCTGAACCGAACATTAATAGAAAAAGTTAGAAGCATTCGTATACAACTAGGTCTACTGAAGCAGTTTTAGGTAGAAACAATCAACACAGTAGCTTACTTGACTAACCGAGGTCCATCGGTTCTATTAGAGCATATAATACTAGAGGATGTGTGGAGCGGAAAAAAGATAAAATTATCACATTTAAAAGTTTTCGGTTGTGTGACATATGCGCATATTAGTAATCGAAGTAGGAATAAACTTAATCCTAAATCTAAGAAATGCATCTTCATCGGCTATAGTGAGGATGAGTTTAGCTATTACATTTTGGATGATAAAAACAAAAAGATGATTTGCAACAAAGATGTGATTTTCAAAGAAAAAGTGATGTACAAGGACATGCATAAAACCGATGCCAACGACGCAAGGCAGAGTGAGCCAGGATTTATAGATATAGATATCCCAAATAGTCCCATGATGATGTCGATTGTAGCAAGTCCATAGCAAAAGGAGCTTGTTAGGCAAAAGTAGTGCGCAATAATCCGACACACCGCAGCCTTCCATTCCAACTTCTGTATTGAAAGGTCTTCTCAGCCTTATTTGCCTGACAGGAGATGCATGAAATATTTGTTGCCGACTGATGAATGAGAACCTGAATGCTATGATGAAGCTTGTTAGATTAGAGATGCTAGCAAGTGAGAGCTTGCCATGAAAGACGAGATGAAGTCTCTGACCTCTAACCAGACATGAGAACTAGTTGAGTTATCTATGGAGAAGAAGACACTTTACAACAAATGAGTGTACCGGATGAAAGAGGAGTATAATGGTTCTAAGAGATACAAAGTCCAACTAGTTGTTAAAAAATTGCAGGAAGGAATTGACTACACCAATATTTTTGCTTCCGTTGTGAAGCTCAATATTATCAGATCAGTATTGAGTATTATTGTTGTTGAAGATCTTTATCTTGAACAGTTAGACGTGAAGACATTTCTTCATGGAGAGTTGAATGAGGAGATATACATGCACCAGTATACGGTGTGCAGACTTAAGAAGAGCTTGGTATAAAAAGTTTGACGGTTCTATGCACAAGGAAAGATTCCAGAGGTGTAACATTGACCATTGTTGCTACTTTAAGAAATATAGCTCCAGTTATATTATTTTACTAATTTATGTCACTGACATGTTAGTAGCAGGTTTAGATATGGATGATATCAGAAGATTCACTTACGTCCAACAAAGAAAATTTCTGGGATGCAAATTACAAGAGATAAGCAGAAAAGACTCTTACAGTTATCTCAGGTAGAGTATATCAACTATGTTTTACAGAGATTCAACTTGGATGACATCAAGCTAGTTAGCACACCCTTGGCCAGTCACTTTCGTCTATCCAAAGATCAATTCCCTCAAATGGAGGAAGATAGAACTGATGGCTAAGGTTTCTTATACCTTAGCCATTGGAAGCTTGATGTACGCACTGGTCTATATAAGACCTGGCATTGGCCATGCAATGGGAGTTTCTAGTAGGTTTATGTTAAATCCAGAAAAAACTCATTGGGAAGCTGTAAAATGGATTTTGTGATATCTACGAGGCACCATAGAAAAATATTTGAACTTTGGTGAAGGAGAGTTAAAAGTACAACGCTATATAAATACAGATTTTGAAGGTGAATTTGATCACCGAAGAAGCACTACCGGGTTATATATTCACTGTTGAAAATACAACTATTAGTTGGATGTCGATGTTACAGAAGATTGTCACTTTATCCACTATAAAGGCTGAGTATGTATTGATTGAAGCCAATAAATAGATGATATGACTTCAAAGTTTTTAAACTAAGTTGGGATTCAAGCAGGAGAAGAATTTCTTACACAATGATTGTTAGAGTGCGATACTCTTGGCGAAGAATTTATCATTTTATTATAGAATCAAGCATATTGGACTTCGTTATTATTTTATTAGAACTCTGTTGGAGGATAAGGTTTAATACTGGAGATGATCTAAAAAAGCAAGAATCTAGCAGATATGTTGATAAAGACGGTGACTATCAACAAATTGAGTTGTGGCCTACAAGAGTAACAAAACTAGAAAGATATGCTACATAAATCGAAATGTGGAGACAGGTTGAAATCAATTTTTTAAGTGGGCGATTATCAAGAAAATTTTATCAACTATTTTTGGAGTAAAAAATGGATGTGCATTTTTTGTCCAAAATAGAGGTGCCTAACTTAGGTAATGGAGGTAAAAAAAATAAAGGTGCCTAACTTAGGTAAAGTATGTCTCTAACCATTGACAAAATTTTACTAATCCATTTTTGAAGTCTATATAAACCACTTGGCTCTCATTTGGATTGTTTTACACAAATTTTCTTATAAGTCAAATTAGTGAGAATGCGAAATAATAACGAAAATAATATACACACAAATTTGATAACGGAGTTTGGCCAATTATGCCTATATCTCTGAATTTGCTGTAGATTGTTTTATTGAAGGAAAAAAATATACAAAGTATTTACAACACTCACAACCAATACTCAATTATACTCAATAATTTTTTTTCACAAATTTCTTTTACAAGCCTTTTTCTCTCGAATTCTTTCTAATTTTCTAATTTTGGGATATGCTTCAAATGAGAGCTAAAGGGTTTATATAGGCTTCAAAAATGGGTTGGTGGAATTTTGTTAATGGTTAGACACATTATTTACCTAAGTTAGGCACTTTCATTACCTAAGTTAGACATCTCCATTTTGGACAAAAAATGCACCTTCATTTTTTACGCAAAAAATGGTTTGTGAAATTTCATTGACAATCTCCCACTTGAAGATTGATTTTAATGTCTTTACACCTCGATATGTGTATCAAATCTTTCCTGTCTTGTTACTCTTGCAGGCCAAATGAAATTGAACACAATTTTATTTTATTGATAGTCACCGTTTTTGTTAACATATTTATTGAATTCTTGCTTCCTTGGATCTTCTCCAGTATTAATATCTCATTCTCCAATATAGTTCTGATGAAATGATAATGAAGTCCAATATGCTTGGTTCTAGAATGAAATATTAAATTTATCGCCAAATGTATTGCAGTCTGACTATCACTGTGTAAGACATTCTTCTCCCTGCTTGAATTACAATTCAGTTAACAAATTTTGAAGCTATATCATCTCTTTACTAGCTTCAGTTACTGCTACATACTCGGTCTCTGTAGTGGATAGAGTGACAATCTTTTGTGACCTCGACATCAAACTAACAGTTGTATTTTCAACGGTGAATATATAACCAGTGGTGCTTCTTTGGTGATCGACTTCACCTTCAAAGTCTGTATTTACGTATCCTTGTACTTTTAACTCTCCTTTATCAAAGTATAAACTTTTCTGTGGTGCCTCATAGATATTTCAAAATCCATTTTACTACTTTCCAATTAGTTTTCTCTGGATTTGATATAAACTTGCTAACAACTCCCATTGCATGGTCAATGTTTGGTTTTATACATACCATAGCGTACATCAAACTTCCAATGGCTGAGGCGTAAGGGACTTTAGCCATGAGTTTTCTCACTTAAGGGACTTTAGCCATGAGTTTTCTCACTTCCTCCGTCTGAGAGGATTGATCATTGGATAGATGAAATTGACTAGCCAAGGGTGTACTAATTGGCGTGTCGTCACCTATATTGAATCTCTGCAAAATATGATTGATGTTGTAACACCCTTATATCATACATACGTCATCACACATACATAAGATACAAGGATGCTATAGGGGAAGAACAATAGAAAACATTAACTTATAGACTTTTTTTTAGGAATAATATCTAAACTCACTTAAAACCCAAACATGAGAAGTAAATATACATATGTGTATATACTTTTATGTATAACAAATTAATAATATTAACTAAAATATAGTTTGGTTAAGTTATATAATAATTCTGAGAAAAATTTGACAAAGTTTCGCTTATAAAATCAATAGAATCAAAACTTCAAAATAGAAAAACCCTGTAAGAAAAGCATTTTTAAAATTCATACATTTTCATATAACTCTTCAACTACTTCAATTAAAACATTTCAAGGCAATACAATCTTTTATACATTATAAGGGATCAAGTAATATATATATATGTATTATATTTATATTAACATAATATTTATAAGTCCTCAACTGCTTTTCAAAATATACAATAGATAGATTTACAGTTAAACTGCAATAGTAACAAAACTGGAAAGATCTGCCACACAGATCGAGTTGTGAAGAATATTGAAATCAATCTTCAAGTAGGTAAGTACAAGGAAATTTTTGAAGTCAAGGAAATTTCACAAACTTTTTTTTGAGGTAAAAAATGGAGGTGTATTTTTTGTTCAAAATGAAGGTGTCTAACTTAGATAATAGAAGTAAAAAATAGAGGTGCCTAACTTATGTAATTGAGGTAAAAAATAGAAGTGTCTAACTTAGATAAAAAAGGTGCGCAATGATTGATAAAATTTCACCAATCCATTTTTAAAGCCTATATAAACCCTTTAGCTCTCATTTGAAATGTATTACACAAATTTTCTTATAAATCAGATTTAGCAGCAAGCTGATGACAGTAATTGCTTTCTGTCACAAGTTGTTTATTCTCCCCTGAGTCTCAGTGATTGTCTGTTTGGAGAAGTCCCTAGAAACTTGTTTCAAACTTGCCAAATTTTTGGTGTTTGTGATATCAAATTTCCTATTCATCCATCATAGTTAAGTAATAGAAGGAAAGTATTGAAGAATCATAGTTAGTGAACTTTGACGCATCTGTCAACATTTTTTTTTTAAGATAGTGATTTCTAAGGAGGACAATTATATTTTCATCTCTCACAGACAAGCCTTATATAAGTATTGACAGACCATGGTGATGAAATACTCAACAACTGTGCAAGGAATGTTCACCTCAACTCTGAAGTACTAAACTATCCAGGTGAGATTCATGTGCGGGAACTTGATTGGATGAATTCTTGGCCACCTACATTATGCCTTGGAAATTCTGCTAATAATAGAAGGTAAAATATCAACAAAGTTTATGTATTTGACCCAAAAAAAAAATTGTTTCCTACTCTATAAATATGGTCGAGTCAAGAAATATATTTGAGACCTATATTCCATTCTTCCTGTTGGTGAGGAATTGCACAATTGAAGAGGAGGAAGTTTGCCTAAGGGACTGCAACTTGTTCATGAAAGGAGAAAATATGCTACTTGAGTGATATTGACTTTTGCTTAGGATTACTCCCATCGTTGAGGATAGTTCAAGAGAGTGGAATTTTAATGGGAAAGTTCTACATAATGGGGGAGAGGGGATTCAGATCCACAAACTTTGTTAGAATGTCTTGGTCTTAGACTTTTTACTCCATTTGGTGAAGCAGTTAAGGATACTCCATATAGTAGGACTAAAAGAAAGTTTGAGAGAGACAGAGTTGCAGTTGCACAAGTTGGTCACTTCTATCAATCATGGGAAGATTGGTGGTGGAAGGGATGGGATAAAATGCTATCCCATGAACATAGTTGGGGTTGTCTTCTCTTAAAACAAATATTGTCAATATCATAAACATTAAGATAGTAAAAAATATAAATATTTTAAAAGGTTTCTAAATCATTTGTCTTTTCTTTTATTCAATACAATTATAGCTTGAACTAGATTTTTTTTTTCTTTTTGGGTTTCCTTGCCCCCAAGATCTAATTTGTAAATGCCATCTATGATTTCTTTATCCTAATTAAGCTTAAATGAATAATATTTTTTCTTGAAAAGTATTATTACTTTTAAATAGGAGATCAAACCTAAAACTAGCTTTAGAACTAAGTAATCATATAAATAAATAAATTAGGCCTAATTAAAGTGAATTCTTTTGGGCTTTGGACAAAAATGTCAGAAAAAATGAAAAAAAAAAATCAAATATACCATATTTTGAAATATGTTTAAATTTATAAAAAAAATTTATTAGTTTACCAAAATATCAGATTTTCATGATTTATTATGAGTTTATTATAGATTTATTATGAATTTATAAATTTACATAGTTTATTATGGGCCTATTATGAATTTATTTTGAGTTTATTATAAAATGATTAAAATATTTCTGGTATAAAAGTAAAAATTTTATAAAAAATGGTGTAAGGCGTCATTTTCTTTAATTCTTTTTGAAAAAAAAAAATAAAGTTAACCATCAGATATTGTACCGATTCTAAGAAGGTACAGTAGAGTGATCCAAATAGTTGGGAACTTGGATGTCAGGTATTTGGATAAAGAGAAAAAAATCTGAAGTTTAGGACTGCAGCAAGATTGAGGGCTTTGTTTTTTGTTTTTTGTTTTTATAATTGCTTGATTTTATATTTGTTCTCTTTAGGAAGATGTGATGCCATGCAGGTATTCCTGGAACCCCACAGAAGTTAAAGAAGCTGATGCAGCTTCTTTGCTCTTAGCTGCTGATGTCATATACAGTGATGAACTGACTGATGCTTTTTTCGGTATTCTAGAGAGACTAATGTCAATGGGTGCAGAAAAGGTATGCAAAAAATTAAAATAGACAGCTGCAAGGATGGGAATAGCATCTACCAAGTCCTGGCATATTAAATTTTTGTGGAATACATATCATGGCTCTTTCTTTTTATAGAATATCCATGCCAGAAATATTCTGATTCTTAACTGTTGTGTTTCTTGGAACAATCCTCAACCTCTCACATTTAGTGAGAAAAGGAATTTAGTTATTTACTTATTTTTCTTTGTTTCAGGTTCTATACTTGGCATTGGAAAAACGATATAATTTCAGTGTTGATGATCTTGATGTTGTTGCAAATGGTTACTCACACTTCCTAAGTTATCTTAGAGAAGAAGGTAAGTTTGTTTGTGATTCCATGACTTAATTCTAAGTTAGCCTTTTAGCTTATAACAAAGCAATGGATTTGTTATGGACTGTGCAGAATACAAGGACCATGAAAATGAATCCTCCTCTTGTTTTGTGGGTAAACGGATTGACCTTTCATTAATTCCACAATATGTGAAAGAGTACGATAGAGGAAATGATGTTGAACTTTGGCAGATCAAGTTTTATGGAAGAAAACCTGTCTCAGAAGGTTCTTGTTAATTAGATTTCAGTTCAAATCCATTTTCTTTATAAATCAAATTCATAACTGTGCCTTAGCAATCATATTTTCTTTTTCTTTTTCTTTTTTAATTTTTAGAAATACCAATTTCGTAATAGAATTGATTGAAAAAAAAAATTGAAACCATAATTTTTTCATATCTGCAAACAGAATCTTCAATTCTTCAGTCAGAGGTATACTCTAGGAATGTGCACATCCCCTAAATAAATTTAGGTTCGATTCTCTTTCCTAATATTGTAATGCTAAAAAAAATAATTTTGGTGTCCTGTGAAAATAATATTTTTTTTTATAATTTTTCATTCATACAAATGGATTTTCTAATAATTAAATTGAACATTTTTTTTTATCTTTTGTTTCAATTACTCTACCCTCTCAAATAAAATTTGAATGGTATTTGCGATGAACAGTTTTTCGTCCTCATTTTTTAGTCTTTCAACAATTAAAAAGTTATATAATTAGCATTATACTTTTCTTTTCTTTTTTTTTATAGGATAATACTTTTCTATTTGCGAATTACTCTTTTCTTCGAATAATGTAAAAATGTTAATATGCAACATTAAATTATTTATTATTTCTGGAGAAAGAAATTGAAATAAAAAGTAATATTTTTATAAAAGATAATCTTGTCAAGTTAAATAAAAGCTGATATAAAAGCTGAGCGTTGGCCTCCCATCGATCGTAAATATATGCAAAAACTAAAATCAGCGTGGTTGAGCTAATTATTAATTATCAATGGCAGAAAATGGGGAGCTTCTTTTGAATTTAAAGGCTAGTCCTTTTGCAGCAAGGGTGAGAATAGCCCTGGCAGAGAAATGTTATAATTCGAGACGAAAGAAGAAGATTTAAGCAACAAAAGCCCTCTTCTCCTTCAAATGAACCCAATTAATAAGCAAATTGCTGTGTTAATCCATAATGGAAAACCCATTTGTGAGTCAATGATCATTGTTCAATATATTGATGAGGTTTGGAGTAATAAAGCTCCATTGTTGCCCTCTCATCCTTATCAACGAGCTCATGCCAGGTTCTGGGCTGACTATATTGATAAGAAGGTTAGTTATAATTATATATCTATTGTCTAATTTCATTTATGTTATATGTCTTCTTATAATTAAAGCAAATTGGATGTCTATATATATATATATATATATGTACAGATATACCCAAATGCAAGGAGGCTATGGGCATCAAAAGGTGAAGTGAAAGAAGCTTCAAAGAGAGAGCTGATTGAAAGCTTAAAAATTCTGAAAGGAGAGCTTGGAGAGAAGCCATATTTTGCAGGAGAAAGCTTAGGATACATAGATTTGTGTCTAATTCCTATCTACAGCTTCTTTTACGCACTTGAGAAATTAGGAAACATGAAAATGGAAATGGAGTTCCCTAAGCTGGTTGAATGGGGTAAGAGATGCTTGCAAACTAAAGAAAGCGTTTCCAAGTCTTTACCATGTGATCAGCTCCAGACTTATCAAGTTATTTTGGGGATTATAAAGAATTTGGGAATTGAAGCTGAAAATTAATTAACAGTCTATACTATAATAATATCAAATGTTTGCAGCTTGTTTGCATTACTTGTAAGTTTCTTGATGTTCTTTGTCTACAATTTTCCACCATCCTTATGTATTGCCTTTGATTATTAGCAAAGTTTGATTCCTTTCTTTTTAAAAAAAAAAATAATTGGAATATATGCTTTGCCTTTTGGCTTCTTAATAATAATATTATATATTGTTATAATTTTGATATTTTGTCTTATTAGTTTCTTGATGTTCTTTCTCTACAATTTTCCACCATCATTTGTATTGCTTTTAATAGCAAGCCTTTTGGCTTCTTAATAATAATATTATATATGTTATAATGTTTGATATTTTGTCTTATACTCTCAATTTTGATAAAATTAAGATGTAAGTGCAATCAATTTTTTTTTTGGGTGACAATATTGCCACCCAAAAAAAACATTAAAAAATGATAAAAAAAACGAAATAATAAATAATATACTTAATTAAAGCATATCAAACATTCTTTTTTTGGGTTTTTGCTTAAATTTTGTTTTCTCAATTATTTGGGTTGTTCTATTGTCAACCAATCGTTGAAATGTTAATTTGATAAGATTTTTTCAGTTCACCCTCAGTGTTTTTTTTCCTTGTTGACATTTATCTTAAATTCAACATTTTTTTGTCTCATTTCCAAATTATTTAGTTTTTGGCATGTTCTTCAGTAAAAGGAAGGAAAGTAGGGGGAAATTCCGAATTCTTTAGGAGGGTATAGCCATTCCTTACATTTCATTATTTTCGATATATATTCAAGTTCCTACATAGTGAATCTAGCCCAGCGAATTTAGCGACAAGTTGGTGACTGTAACCACTTTCTGTCACAAGTTTATTCTCTCCCATTTTTATTTAGTCTCAGTGATTGTCTATTTGGAGAAGTCACTAGGAACTTATTTCAAACTTCCAAATTTCTGCCGGTTGTGATATAAGATTTCTAGTTCATACATCGATCATAGTTAAGCAATAGAAGGAAAGTATTGAAAGAATCATAGTTAATGAGCTTTGACGCATCTGTCAACATCTTTTTTAAGATTGTGAATTTTCTAAAGAGGACAATTATATCTTCATCTCTCACAGACAAGCCTTCTATGAGAATTGACAGACCATGGTGATGAAATTCTGAAGTACTAAACTATCCAGATGGGTTCACATGCAGGAACTTGATTGGATGAATTCCTGGCCACCTACCAAGTTCCTATATAGCCATTATGCTTTTTTTCTGTATTCTAAAGAGTAATGTCAATGGGTTCAGAAAAGGTATGCAAAAATTAAAATAGACAGCTGCAAGGATGGGAATAGCATCTACCAAGTCCTGGCATATTAAATTTTTGTGGAATACATATCATGGCTCTTTCTTTTTGTAGAATATCAATGGCAGAAATATTCTGATTCTTACCTGATCTGTTTCTTGGAACAATCCTCAACCTCTCACATTTAGTGAGAAAAGGAATTTAGTTATTTACTTATTTTTCTTTGTTTCAGGTTCTATACTTGGCATTGGAAAAACGATATAATTTCAGTGTTGATGATCTTGATGTTGTTGCAAATGGTTACTCACACTTCCTAAGTTATCTTAGAGAAGAAGGTAAGCTTGTTTGGGATTCCATGACTTAATTCTAAGTTAGCCTTTTAGCTTATAACAAAGCAATGGATTTGTTATGGACTGTGCAGAATACAAGGACCATGAAAATGAATCCTCCTCTTGTTTTGTGGGTAAACGGATTGACCTTTCTTTAATTCCACAATATGTGAAAGAGTACGATAGAGGAAATGATGTTGAACTTTGGCAGATCAAGTTTTATGGAAGAAAACCTGTCTCAGAAGGTTCTTGTTAATTAGATTTCAGTTCAAATCTATTTTCTTTATAAATCCAAGTCGTAACTGTGCCTTAGCAATCATATTTTCATTTTTTTTTTTTAAAAACCAATTTCGTAATAGAATTAATTGAAAAAAAAATTTAATTGCGACGATCATTTTTTCATATATGTCAAACAAAAACTTTAATTTTTTAGCATAAGGCATAGTCTAGAGGCTTCTCCTATCTCTTATTTTTGCTTAGTAACATTGGCCTTTAGAGGATTACTCTATATTATGCATAACACTCCCTCACAGCTCTTTCACTTGTAAAACCTGTATCTCTCCTAAATAATTCTAGGTTCGATTTTCTCACCCAGTACTGTAATACTAAAAACAAAACTTTAACTTTTCAGTCATGTGAAAATAATATTTTTATTTATTGAAATGAAAAACAATATTTTTTTATAATTTTTCATTCGAGATAAATACAAATGAATTTTCTAATAATTAAATTGAATATTTTTTTTTTATCTTTTGTTTTTTAATATTACATCATGTTAGAGGAATTGATCAATTTCCCGATCAATTATCCAAAGAAGAAAATATATTTTATCACTAAGCTGTAGCATATTGCTACTGGTATGGAAGTATATTTTTGTTTTTTCAGAAAACGAGGGCGTAAAAAAGGCGTCAGCAATGGCAAGTGTGTGAAGTATCTAGTCGAGTAGCTCCCGGAAACTTCCTGACTACCTCAACAGTACTGTAAAATTCTGATGTAAAAGCTGAGCGTTGGCCTCCCATCATATATGCAAAAAAAAAAAAAAAAAAAAACCGGCTTGGTTGAGCTCTAATAATTAATTATCAATGGCAAAAAACGGGGAGCTTCTTCTTTTGGACTTAAAGATTAGTCCTTTTGCAGCGCGGGTGAGAATAGCGCTGGCAGAGAAAGGCTTAAAATTTGAGACGAAAGAAGAAGATTTAAGCAACAAAAGCCCTCTTCTTCTTCAAATGAACCCAATTAATAAGCAAATTCCTGTGTTAATCCATAATGGAAAACCCATTTGCGAGTCAATGATAATTGTTCAATATATTGATGAGGTTTGGAATAATAAAGCTCCATTGTTGCCCTCTCATCCTTATCAACGAGCTCATGCTAGATTCTGGGCTGACTATATTGATAAGAAGGTAAGTTATAATTATATATCTGTTGTCTAATTTTATTTATTTATATATGTTTTCTTATAATGCAAAATTGGATGTATATATTGATTTAAATATGTACAGATATATCCAAATGCAAGGATGCTATGGACATCAAAAGGTGAAGTGAAAGAAGCTTCAAGGAAAGAGCTGATTGGAAGCTTTAAAACTCTGGAAGGAGAGCTTGGAGAGAAGCCATATTTTGCAGGAGAAAGCTTGGATACATAGATTTGTGTCTAATTCCTTTCTACAACTTCTTTTACATGTCTGAGAAATTAGGAAACATGAAAATGGAAATGGAGTTCCCTAAGCTGGTTGAATGGTGTAAAAGATGCTTGCAAACTAAAGAGAGTGTTTCCAAGTCTTTACTATATGACCAGCTCCAGACTTACCAAGTCACGTTGGGAACTATGAAGAATCTGGGAAATGAAGCTGAAAATTAATTAACAGTCTATACTATAATAATATCAAATGTTTGCAGCTTGCTATACTATAATAATATCAAATATTTGCTGCTTGCCAGCTTGTAACATTACTTAATTTAATAATATCAAATGTTTGCAGCTTGTTTGATTACTTAATTTCTTGATGTTCTTTCTAGCAAATTTTGATTCTTTTTTTTTAAATAATTGGAATAGTGTTTATATGTAAGCCTTTTGGCTTAATAATAATATTATATGTGTTATATGATAAAATTAAGTGTAATCAAGTTGAATTTCGAAAATTTGCTTTTAGATTCCAAAAGTTCAATACATAAATTGTTAACTAATTTCACTAATTGAATTATCAAATGTTTATTTGTAAGCAATATTGTGGAAATCAAATTGAGCTAAAATTAAATTGATCTAGTATATATAAAGTTTTATTTTTAATTTTATACGACCATAACTAAGGGAACAAGTAATTGATTTATGAAGATATCTTCTTCTTGCAGTAATTTTTCAGCTTCGTTTCATGCTGTTGTGAGGTAAGGACTTTGAAGTTTGAGCATTACTTGCAGGAAAATCCTAAAAATTGGCATTCCTTTGGTTTGGTTTAATGGATATGGAAAGAAGCATCAATGATGAATATTAATGAGTGAATGATGAAAGTTTATTTTCTTTTGATGGTTTGGTTAGAATTTGGAGGAAAAAATAATAAATAAAAGATATTAAATAACTTTTTTATGTGGTAAATTACATTTATTGGGTTCCAAACAGGTGGCTTATGCACTAGATTTTTTTATTAATCATGAATTCTAGAATTCTACTTATTTAAAATTTTATTTTTAAAATGAATAATAAAAAGGCAGTGGAGTGCTTGAAATCAAAACGAGAGCGACATTATTGCCACCCAAAAAAAATGATAAAAAAAAAACGAAATACTAAATAACAAAGTATGAATTTATATCATTAATAAAAAAAAGTATGAGTTTATATTATTAATAAAAAAAAGTATCACTTTATTTGTGTAATTTTTTTAAAAAGATTAGTTATACATTGAATACAGTCCCTTATTTTTTTTTTTTATAAAAATTTGTCTACAAATATACAGAAATTATCTAATTACATATAAAACTTTAACATAAATTGTAATGTAAAAAATTTGATCCCTTATTATAACTCTGTTATTAAATTCAGATCTTATTAGTATTAATGCTGAAAAAAAATGCTTTACATTATTTTATACTTTATCTATGGTTTTCTCATAATGCAAATTGTTGGTATATATACGAACGAATAGCTTACCCCTACTGCACGGATATTGCTATGGGGATCAAAAGGTTACATGTCAATAAAAATTAACGCACATATAACAAGAAATTTATCTTTCCATGCATTTGCTTGCAAATAGTCGCAGAAACAAATCCTGAAGACAATGCCCTAAAGAATTGAAGATCTTGTTATTAGCAGCTTGCTGACTTTTCATGCCAAGTAAAATGCAATCATTTATTTATCACAAATTGGTAGATATAATAATGGAGTTAGAAAAATTATCTTCTATTTATAGCATTTGTTGAACAAGTATTTGACACTCTACTTTTAAACTGGACACTAAACTTTACATGGTAAGAACAGAATTAATCCATCCAAGTTGCTGAAAATCCCAAAAACTTGAACAAGTAATGCAGTTTTGATTCAATCTACTCAATTCAATCTTTCTTTCGCCACTTTTGAACAGTTGAGCCTGACCTGACCAGCTGAACCTGTCAAGACATGGAGATTTGAGAGCCTCACCATTGCACGTGCATAGTCTCTGCGAAACAAGGAGACATCTGAAGCATATGTTCTGACCCAATACTCTGTTTCTTGCCCAGACATTAGCTGCTGATCTGCTAATAAGATTCCTCTACCTTTCAGAAGACTGCGGTAGTACAATCCGCCGAAATTTACTCCAGGTCCCTCATAGGCCATATTGATTCCTGGCTCCTCAAGTGAAGAAGAAAGTAGTGACCCCTCAAAGGAAACCGATTCTGTTGTAGATGATGATTGTGAGGAAGACATTACAGAGGTGCGAAAGGAGGGTGCTACAGCTGGTGTCACTGATATGGTCCTGTTGCTGCATATTGACCTCATTTGGTCAAGAAACTCAGGATCAAGAGAGGGATCAGGCTTCCTAGTCCCACGGAAATTTTGGAGGCGGTTTTGGAAGAATTTGCAGTGAATCATTCCAATGCTATGACTACCTATTAGCAAGACAAGAAGCATAAAAAAATCAGATGTTAAGTTGCTACAGAAATCATATTTCTTCAATAAGAACGTGAAAATAACAAAATTTTGACGAAGTAGAAGATATCTTTCAGATTGAGCTAATCTAAACAGGCACAAAATTGTGGAATCATACGCGGTAAACGGAAGTTACTAATGCATATGCAAAAAGCTAAACTTCTAATTACGACCTTTCAAATAGAATCACATAAATAAACAGTAACGGTCTATTGTACAATGATCAATCAACAAGGTAAGAAGCACAGATAATGACAAAGAGCAATACCTAAGACACAGACCGTTTCTCTTGCATCAAAACCCTTGGATGCAAAAGAAAAAAGGGTTCTAGACAGACGAGATTGGGGCGAAGGAAGCTCCGAAGTTGCCATATTAGGGTAAGAGTCAGTACTGTCTCTTCTGCCAGTGAACACTGGATAGAATGGACCACCAGCCTATATTTCACAGATTCAGTGAGGCTTCTAACACACAAATAGAGAGAGAGGCAGAGAGATATATATATGCACCTGAACAACACCTTCTCTGGCTGCTAAAACAACAATATCAGCACAAGAGACGGTTCCAGGGCACACTTCTTCAAGCCGTGACTTGATTGTGTCAATTATATCAAATCCCTTAATGCTTTCATTGGGGATTGAATCTTTCTCAGATTTTAATCCATCAGCAACATCCAACAAAATTGAGGCATCACAACCCTTTCATTAGAAAGCAGTAATATCAAAATCACAAAGAACCTAAAAGTAATGCAAATTCAATTACCAAAAAATGAAATGCAATTCCAGAAATTAAAAAAAAAAAAACACTCAAGAATGTATCAATATATGAGCAAAAGAGACATATAACTCTAATTTCATGGATTTTACTTTAGAACTGCTAAAACTTGGAGTTTGAACAAAATCCAGAAAAAATGACAATCAAAATTCACAAAAAGGTCACGGAAAATATCATAAAAATGCAGATTAAGTTTGATGGAAGTTCTATTAATCACAACGAAACCAACACAAACAATAAGGCAAAATAAAGAATAATAAAAATCCTAATAAAAAAAGAGCAAGACAAAACGACCGCACTTCAGCATTATCAAAGAATAGAAAAACGAAGCAGAAACCAGAATTGTGACGGAAGTCGCGTCAATTCTTGAAGAATTTATATATTAATCTCTGAATTGAGGGGGGAAATAACAAGAATGGGCAAAAAAACCTATAACTTGCAACAAAAAAGACACCATTTACAAAACTCAGAATGATATAATCAAGAAACATAAAACCCATGGGAAAATCAACGATAACAAAGAGAAAGAACTATTCACCACCTCAATGAAACAATCATGGAATAGGAGCCTCAAGAGAGCTGGAGCCACATTGGAGCGAACTTTGTAAATTGTCCGAACCATCTCTCGAATGATTTTCTCGGCTTGTGGGCAAGAATCTCGATAAAAATCATATTCGAGTGAAAGGGAAGGAAAAGGACGGGATTGTTCTTGGTCCTCCATAGAAAAGAAGAATCCAGGATCCAAGTCCCAGTTAGAAGATGACCAATTTAATGAAAGTGACCAATTTCCGGCCGTTGATAAAAAAAGCTTTTTCTCTGTATCTTTTCTGAGAGAGAACAAAATAGAGATAATGGCTATCAAAATGCAATATCTCCACATGTTTCGATCGATTCAATTCTCTTTCTCTTTCGCTTTCTGAATTTGTTTTTTGGTGGCCTTTGTTGTGGAAATGACAATCAGTGAAGTTGCAGAGGGGTTTTTGTGAAGTGGCGGGAAGTGAGTGTTAGATTACTAAAATGCCCTTGTAACTGACAGTTCGTTACGGTGGACTTTTTTATTGAACGAAAATACCCTTGCATCAGTTAGCATGTGTAGGTTAATCCTGGCCATTGAATAATAGGGCCTTTGGACTTGGTGGGCCAGTATCGATAATGGAGGGACAGGATTGTATTGAACTATGATATGGTAATCAATGCCGTTAGATGAGAGCAAGTGTATTCTATTTTTTTTAAAATTTTTCTGAAAGGGTTTTTCTTTTTAAGAAAAGAAAGGGAAATATCTTATAATTTTTTTTAAAAAAAGTCATTCTTATAGATTTTTATATTTCACTATTATTCATTTTTCATGTTTAATAAAAAAATACTCTATAAATATTTCTGATATATTAATATAATTGATATTATAACTGTTGCAAATTAAAAATTAATATTTTTAAAATTAAAAATTATAAAATAAATATTTTTAAATATTTTTATTTTTTAAAATATTTTTACAAAATTTATAATATTTTTTTAAAAAATTACTAATGCAGATCAATTATATAGAAAATTTATCTAATTATAGAGTTAGATTTTTTACAAAATTATTAAAAAGTATTTTTTACAAAATTATCAAAAATAACTGATAATATATAAATTTATTAGTTCAGAAAATATAATTAAATTAATAAAAAAAATTGTTTATAAATTTATTATATTTATATAATATATACAAATAAATTTTATTATACATATAATGTTTTTTATATTTATTGTTAAATTATTATAAATTTAATATATACTTTTTGTAAAATGATAAAAGCTTTTCGTCAAAGAATAAAAATTTTGAAAAATGCGAAAATATAGGCCATCTTTTAATGGGCTGGACTAATGATTTAGAAGTCTGATGTAAGCAATGACGAAATTATGAAACACCTAGAGAACACAACCATGGCAATTTATTTGGGAGTAAAGCCAAGGTTTTCTGCCATAGGATTTGTGCTTTTTGATGCTTCGGAGAGCTATGGCTGATGAGCTAATTCTTCTATCTCATGAGCTTAGTTTTTTTGCAGAAAGGGTGAAAATAGCTTTTGCAGAAAAAGGTGTAACAAATTACCAAGTAAGAAATGAAAATTTTCCCAACAAAAGCCCTCTCCTTCACCAAATGAACCCTGTTCATAAATTAGTCCCTGTTTTGATCCACAATGGAAAACCCATTTGCGAATCGATGATTATAGTTCAATATATTGATGAAGTATGGAACCACAAGTCTCCATTGTTGCCTTCTGATCCTTACAAACGAGCGCATGCCAGGTTCTGGGCTGATTTTATTGACAAAAAGGTAACTTCTTTACTCGTAAATCACTAAATTTTACAGATTCTAACTATTGTTTAATTCATTGTTGGTACCCTTTTAGTTAATCTTTTTCAATTATTACAAACTGGGTATTTGCAGCTTTACCCGAATGGGCGATTGTTGTGGAGAACAAAAGGGGAAGTCTATGAAGCAGCAAGAAAAGAGTTGATTGAAAGCTTTAAAACATTGGAGAAAGAGCTCGGAGAAAAGCCATATTTTGCAGGAGGAAATTTTGGGTATATAGATTTGTCATTAATTCCATTCTATAATCTGTATTACACGTTTGAAAAAACAGGAAACTTTAGCATGGAAGTGGAGTGTCCTAAACTTGTGGAGTGGGCAAAGAGATGCTCTCAAAGAGAGACAGTGGCCAAATCTATATGGCATAAGCGCAGGTTTTATGAGAATGTTTTGAGGGTTAAGAAGATATTAGGGATTGATTAATTAAAAAGACTTATCACTTGTCTTTTTATTTTTGTTTTGGCTTTTAATGTTTTAAATTTGGTTTTCACTGGACTTGAGGCTTTTTCAACTTTTTGGAGTTTCTTCTTCTTGTTTGCAATGGTGGGATTCATTTATCTTTGTTGCTTTTTTTGTTTCTTTTAATTTTAATATATTTTTGTATGTTTAATTTTAATATGTGTTTGTTCCTAATTGAGATACTTGCATGTTTTCTTCATTTTTTGGCTTTTAATCTGCCCAAAAAATATCTGTCTTGAAGACAATGGCAATTCTGATGAATCAAATGCTTAGTTATATTATTGGCAAAAAAAAAAATGCTTATTTATATATTATGGGGCCAATTAATAATTCAATGTTATTTGGTGCAAGTAGTCATTATAATGTTAGCTATTGATTGTGAAAGTCATCATGACGGATCATTGCTAATTGCGAATTGCAACAGTAGTGTTTTCTTTTTTTAATTGGATTTCCATTTTCAATTAGAAGTCATGTATCTTAATAATCTCTTAAAATGAGATATTATACATGATCTATTTTATGTTACTTTTTTTTTGGGAAACTTTAAAGTTAAATTTTAATGAAAGGAAATTATTGACAAATATTGTATTATATTGTTTCATATAAATTTTCATGGTTAATTGAGTTAATTTGTTTCAGGACTAAATTTGATTATTTTAGTTTTAAAATTTGTTAATTTTTTTTATCATGGTTAATTAATTTGAATAACCAATCAAAAACTCAACTAAATCATAAGAATATAAGAACATATATATTTTTAAAATTATTATATGAAAAGATCTCTTTCAAATGTAAAAATTTTACATAATCATATTAAATTGGATATTAATTTTTTCGTAATTGTGAAATTATATGCGTAACAAAAGGAAAAGCGTTGTTCACTCAATAGTGGACTAGATAATGAAGAGATAACTTTTGATAATCTTTCTGGCACTGTCCTTTCTGTGACACGTGCAAGAAAAATATTGCGCATCTCATCTAATATTTACGAGCTTTAGTTGGTAGCCCCATTTACCACGTGCAAGAAATATATTACGAACTTTATCTAAAATCATTGCTTTGAAAAAAAAAAAAAACTTATCCAATATCATATTTAATATTGTTTATTAATTTTTTTTTATTATGATCTATTTAACATGGAAGATTTTTTTTAAATTATATTTTTAAATTTTAGTTGAGTAAAATTATAAGAAAATAATTTTTTTATTAAATTCTAACGTAATTATATATTTAGAATTTAAAATAGTATCTCTTATTAAATTAATATAATTTTTTATATATAAAAGATTTTTTATAACAATAGCAAAATTTTGAATTTTTATTTTTATGTAACTATAAATAATATATTATTAATTCAATATTTTAATAATTTCAGAAAATAAAAAAATATATTATTTTCATAGCATCACATGCAGCAGTAATAATCATTCTCTTAAACAGAAAAAAAACGCACCTACATTTTTTTTCTTAATTGGCATATAATATATTATTAATTAATATTTTAATAATTTTAGAAAATAATTAAAAAGTATTATTTTCATAGTATCACATACAATATTAATAATCATTCTATTCAACAGAAAAAAAAACTCATCTACATTTTCTTTTTCTTAATTGGCATAAAATATATTGTTTTCATTAAATAAAATGCAATCAAAACTATATGTTTAACAAATATAAAAACAAATTTCAATTAATCTAAAAAAATTCAATTAATCTTAAAGTTCTTTTCATTAAATAAATAATTAATAATGAAACTATAATATAATTAAATTAAATTGGAATCCATCGCTTTTTTTTTTCTAAAACTAAAAAGGATGCCACATAAACTCTGGTTGGTGACTATAATAATGAAAAAGAACAATCAAGAACAGTATAACATTCTGATGCAAGCAGTGATGAAATTTTAGAAGAACCTAGATTTCTAGATTTTTTTTAATATAAAAACTCTAATGCAAACTCAGTTTTCCACATTAATTGGTGCCAAAAAAAAAAAACTCAAATTTTCTTCAGAAATGGGTGAAGAACTAGTACTACTGTCAACTGAGTACAGTCCATTTGGAGAAAGGGTGAGAATAGCACTTGCAGAGAAGGGAATAACAAATTATGAGTTAAGAGAAGAAGATATATTCAATAAGAGCCCTTTGCTGTTAAAGGTGAACCCTGTTCAGAAGTTAGTTCCAGTCCTTATTCATAATGGAAAACCCATTTGCGAGTCAATGATAATTGTTCAATATATTGATGAGGTTTGGAATGATAAAAGCTCCACTGTTGCCTTCTCATCCTTATCAACGAGCTCATGCCAGGTTCTGGGCTGACTATATTGACAAGAAGGTGAATTTGTAATTTTCTTTTTTTAAAAAAAAAAACTTACTATATCTTACTTGATCTTTGTTTTTTTTTTCATAAATAATTCACTGTTTTATTAAAATATTATATGCAGATATACCCAATTGGAAGAAAGTTATGGGAAACAAAAGGGGAAGAACGTGAAGCAGCAAAGAAGGAATTTGTTCAAGTGTTAAAAACCTTGGAAGGGGAGCTTGGAGACAAGCCATACTTTGCAGGGGAAAGATTTGGTTACATAGATTTGGTCTTTATTCCATTTTATAGTATGTTTTAGTCATTTGAGAAGCTTGCAAACTTTAGCATGGAAATTGTGTGCCCTAAAATCTTAGCGTGGGCTAAGAGATGCTCCCAAAGAGAGACTGTATCAAAGTCTTTATGGGATCAACAAGAGGATTATAAAGGTCTTCTGGAGTTCATAAAGAAGAAGGGCTTTGAATTTGAGTAAAGATTTAATTAAGATTCTGATGTCTTGGGGCCAAGACTTTTTTTGTGTGTGTTCGAATAATTGAAATTTGAGGGTGTGAATGGCAAATTAATAATAACTATCCATGCATGAATGAAAACAAAGTTTTTCGAAGTGTTGTCCACGAGTACATCTATTTGGAGTAATTCAAAGTTCTCCTTCACCGAGTCATATTAAATTCTGTATTAAGGTTTTTTTTTTAATTATTTTTTTAGTAATTGTTAAATTATATACACAGGAAAGGAAAAGCATTATTCACTCATAGTGGAATTGAAGGAATAACTTTTGACAATCTTTTTGGCCGTCCTTACTGTAAAAATGAAAAAATATTAAAAAAGCAAAGAATGAGAGAGTTAATCTTTAGTAGGTAGTGCAAGAAATATTTTACGAACCTTATCTAATATCTTATTTAATATTGTTTATTCAATTTTTTTTATGATCTATTTACCATAGAAGATTTTTTTTTTAATTATATTTTTAGAATTGAGTAAAACTATAAAAATTTTAAATTATATTTTTAGAATCAAGTAAAATTATAAAAGATTTTATAAAAATTTTAAATTATCTCTTTTAGAAAAATTTTAAATTATATTTTTAGAATAGAGTAAAATTATAAAAATTTTAAATTATATTTTTAGAATCAAGTAAAATCAAGTAAAATTATAAAAAAAATTATTAATCTTAAGATAATTATATATTTAGAATTTAAAATGTATTTTTATGGTTAAATTAGAATAATTTTTTATATAGAAAATTTTTTATAACATTTTCAAAATTTTAAATTTTGAAATTTTTTTTATAGCATTAGCAAAACTTTAAATTTTGAATTTTTATTTAAATTATAAATAATATATTATTAAATTAATATTTTAATAATTTTAGAAAATAAGTACAAAGTACTATTTTCGTAGTATTACATACAATATTAATAATCATTCTATTAAACAGATTTTTTTTTAATTGGCGTATAATATATTATTAATTAATATTTTAATAATTTTAAAAAAATAATTAGATAGTGTTATTTTTATTGTATCACATACAATATTAATAATTATTCTATTCAACGAAAAAAATCATCTGCATTTTTTTTTCTTAATTGGAGTATAATATGTAGTTTTCATTGAAAACCATATATTTAGCAAATCGACAAAAAAATTTCAATTAATCTTGGAAGTGCTTTTCATTAAATAAATAATTAACAATGAATTATACTATAATTAAATTAAATTGGAATCTATCCTTTTTTTTTCACAAAACTAAAAAGGGTACCACATAGCCTCTGGTTGGTGACTATGACAATGAAAAAGAACCATCAAGAACAGTACAACACTCTGATGCAAGCAGTGATGAAATTTTAGAAGAACCCAGATTCCTAGATTTTTTTTTATATAAAAACTCTCAATTGCGAACTTAAATTTTCCACATGAGTTGGGGCAAAAAGGAAAAAAAAGTGGAAAAAGTCAAATTTTCTTGAGAAATGGGTGAGGAACTAATACTACTGTCACTGGAGCACAGTCCATTTGTAGAAAGGGTGAGAATAGCACTTGCAGAGAAGGGAATAACAAATTATGAGTTAAGAGAAGAAGATATATTCAATAAGAGCCCTTTGCTGTTAAAGGTGAACCCTGTTCAGAAGTTAGTTCCAGTCCTAATTCATAATGGAAAACCCATTTGCGAGTCAATGATAATTGTTCAATATATTGATGAGGTTTGGAATGATAAAGCTCCATTGTTGCCTTCTCATCCTTATCAACGAGCTCATGCCAGGTTCTGGGCTGATTATATTGACAAGAAGGTGAATTTATAATTTTTCTTTTTTAAAAACAATTTTATTATATCTTACTTCTTTGATCTTTATTTTTTTTATATATAAATACTTCATTTTCACTATATTGAAATATTATTTATATGCAGATACACCTAGCTGGAAGAAAGATATGGGAAACAAAAGGGGAAGAACGTGAAGCAGCAAAGGAGGAATTTGTTCAAGTGTTTAAAACCTTGGAAGGGGAGCTTGGAGACAAGCCATACTTTGCAGGGGAAAGCTTTGGTTTTATAGATTTGGCATTTATTCCATTTTATAGTATGTTTTATTCATATGAGAAGCTTGGAAACTTTAGTATGGAAGTTGTGTGCCCTAAAATTTTAGCATGGGCTAAGAGATGCTCCCAAAGAGAGACTGTGTCTAAGTCTTTATTGGATCAACAAAAGGCTTATAAAGGTCTTCTGGAGTTTATAAAGAAGAAGGGCTTTGAATTTGAGTAAGATTGAAGTAAGAGTCGAAGATGTCTTGGGGCTAAGACTGTCTTTGTATTCGAGTAATTGAAATGTGAGGGTGTGAATGGCAAATTAAGTGATTAATTCTAGCAAGTTGAAGAATCTTGAAGCTTTTTGTTTTCTTTTTTTCTTTTTGGAGTTTTATTGGGTAATTAAATATTCTGCTTCCGTGCAATAAGATTTTTCTGTTCTTTTTATAATTTCTATTAATTACATATCATATTTTTTTTTTTGAAATATTCTATTAATTACATATCATAATTTTGAAGAAAACTATAATGTTATTAAATTAAAATTTCATTATTGATTTCTCAAACTATAATATTATGCATATGATATTAATTAATATTGCATTTAGATCTCGAGTTCATAAAAAAAATTTACATAATATTTTAATTGACTAACTTTTTCTTAAATTTTAATCTCTTTAACCATACCTGAGGTGCACATAATTCAAATTTGCAAACTTTACATTGTATTTTGATTGATTAAAATTTTCTTACAATTTTAATCTTTAAACATACCAGAGGTGCACGTTAATTCAAATATGCATTTTGTACTGAGAGCGATTCAAGAGATACATATATATATATATATGCATAGCTTTTCTTAAAACCTTTGAAAGTAAATTTAAATTTAAACTTATTATTATATTATAATATATTTACGTACATTATGGTGTGTGTTGTACCATATATAAATAATTTATTTAAAATGTAGAAATTGTCATATTAATAAATTTATTATCCAATCTCTTACACATAAGCAATTTAAGGAAAATTTTGAACTCCGAAATCTTATTATGGGGTGTTTCTCAAAATTGGAGCTTTTCAGCTTATTGTGAATAAGTGATTTTTAGATTATAATCAGATTAAAAATAAGCAGTTAAGCGTTTCTGTAAACTAGCTAATAATCAGCTGATAATCAGTTTATAATCAATTAAGTGTTTCTGTAAAATCAGCTTATAATCAGTTTTTAATTGTAGAAACTGTCAAAATGACCAAACTGTCCATGAGTTTATTTATTGTATAAAAATAATTTTTTAAATGTTAATTCAAATTTTATTTTGCAATAATAATAATAATAATAATAATAAAATTTAATAATAATAATAATAATAATAATAATAATAAAATTTATTTGATGGAAACTAAAGTGTATAAGGTAGGCAAATTTGAAATATTGAAGATTAGGTAGGGATAGTATGGTCTTTTACTTGGTCAAAACTGCTTAAAAAATAAGTATTTAAAAAAAGTAGCAAAACCCAACTTTTAAAAAACTGATTAAAATCAGATTATAATCTACTATTTAAGTTTTCAGAAACACTTAAATAAACAATTTATAATCTAAAAACAGCTTATAAGCAGTTTTGACCAACTTTTAAGTTTTGAGAAACACCCTCTATAATAGGGATTAATTTTAAAATTTTTTGCGCTAATAAAATGGTTCTTATATAATAAAATAGATAACAATCAAATAACTGTCTCGTTAAAAGTAAAAATATATGTAAAATATTATTATTATTTATTATTTATATTAAAAAATTTAAAATGATTAAATTTTAATAAATTATTTATATGTTATAGATATATTTTTTGACTTATTGATGAAATTTTAATTTGCATTGAAAAAATTATTTTATAATTATACCTATGGTTATTTATGTACATGTTGGCTGGCAAAATGATGTCTGTCCATCTATTCATCAAGAACTTTCATGTGCCAGCCAAAAAAATAAAATTATTTGCAGACCCTAGCAAATCATAATAATAATTGTACCTCTGGCTCATTTAATGAAAAAATTAATAATAAAAAAATAATACTCTCTTTCTTGTGCTCGCTTAAATTATTATTTTATATAATTAAAAAAATTAATTAATTTTTATAATTATATTTTATAAATAATAATTTAATTAATAAAGTAATTATATAATATTAATAAATTAATAAATAATAATTTAATTAATTTAAAATAACTTTATATAATATTTAATAATTTTTTTAATAAATGATAATATAGAATTTAGTGAGTGGGAAGGAGTAATAATTTGAAGGTAGGGGCATTTGCATCATAGTGAATTAATGGCTTTAATTTGAATCTGGACGATGAAGTATGGACCGACAATAGAGATGAAGGTGACAATCATTCAGTGGAAAAAATGGCTCCATTTTCGCATCCCAAAGATCTACCACAAATACAATTGAGTGCAAAATAAATAATTATTATTTATTGGGAGAAGTGAATTGAAAAACTAATTTTTTATAACTAAAATTTATTTCATAAAAAATTACAATAATAAAAAATTAAATTATTTAAATAGGGTAATAAATCACTTATCATAAATACAAGCTTCTTTCATGGTTCAAAAGAAAAAAAAAATATACAAGCTTCATTCTTTTATTTTTTTTTACATGTTATAAATCATAATCACTTAAAATTAAAAAAATCATTTTAATTAATTTAAAATTAAAATTCTACCGCTACATATATTTTTAAAAATTTGATATTTATTCATAAAATAAATATATATCTTAATCATTAAATCAAAACATTAGCTATTTTTTTCCTGTATAAATTACATGTTGGGAATTTTACTTGATATTTTATTTCTAATTATTAATAAAATGAAATTTTTATTAATTTATCATCTTAAAAATAAAAATAATATAAAAAAATATTAAATCTGAGAAAATTTTATTATATAGCTGGTCTATATTTCTATTTACAGAAGAAGTTAATAAGGAATATTAATTTAAATTATAATATTTAAAAAAATAATTTTTATTAATTTTTATTTTTAAATTATGATTTTTGATTGGTCTATGGAAGAATGCTAGGATTTTCCTTGAATCTGTTTCTGTAAAAGTACGGGCAAAACTCTTCTCATCCCAATTTCCATTTAAATAAACGTTAATATTCCCGATCAAGAGAGCTCTGATGCAAGCAATGACGCACAGAGTTTGAGAACCACCTAGAAGGATAAAGATAAAAACAGAGCAATCAGTAATACTAGCAGTATATAAAAACAGAGCACTAATACTAATTTTCTCATCTCGCTGCCATACCAAATCAAACTTTACCACACCAAATCAAATTTTCTTTGTTAAAAAAAAAAAAAGAGGAAGTCGAGAGATTAGTTGAAATTCTGCTAAAGAAATGGCAGAAGATAAAGTAGTTCTTTTGGCAGCAAAATTTACTAGATTTGCAGAAAGGGTAAAGGTAGCACTAGCAGAGAAGGGAATTAAGTATGAGTTAAACATAGAAGATTTAAAGAACAAAAGTCCTCTTCTTCTCGAAATGAACCCTGTTTATAAATTAATCCCTGTTTTGATTCATGATGGAAAACCCATTTGCGAATCAATGATCATCATCCAATATATTGATGAGGTCTGGAATGATAGAGCTCCATTGTTGCCTTCTGATCCTTATCAACGAGCTCAAGCCAGGTTCTGGGCTGACTACATTGACAAAAAGGTAAATTAATTAGTTTTATTATGATTGATAACCTCAATTTTTGTTATAAAGTTATCTTATTATATGAACTGCGTATCTGCAGATTTACCCCAATGGAAAGATGCTGTGGGCATCTGAAGGTGAAGTGAAAGAAACATACACAAAGAATTTGATTGAAAGCTTCCAAACACTGGAAAAAGAACTTGGTGACAGGCCATTTTTTGCGGGGGAAAGCTTTGGTTATGTTGATGTGGCACTGATCCCTTTCTATAGCATGTTTTACACATTTGAAAATTTGGGTAATTTTAGCATGATAGTGGAGTGTCCTAAGATTGTAGAGTGGGCTGCCAGATGCTTGGAGAAGGAGACTGTGTCCAAGTCTATTTCTGATCCTCACGAGGTTTATGAATCTATTAAGAAGATGATAGAGAAGAAATAGACTTGTTTTTCAATATTTGTAGCTACAGAAGCTTAAATTTTGTGCTGTTTTACTGTTTTGTTTTGGCATTGAATTGAGATCTTTCTTTTTCTTTTCTTTTTTTCCTACATTGGTTCTGTGTTTTTAATTCCACAAAAAAAAGGGAGTCGAGAACCTGGCCATTTCTTCAAGATTTTGGCCAAATTTTATTACAGTTAAATGAAGTTGTTGGATTGTTGCTTGCCAATGGTGATGTGATTGTTTAAATTTTATAACGCAATTAAATAAAGTTTGATGGGTTGTTGCTTACTAATGGTGATGTGATTAATTTATCAATTATGATGCATCAGGTAGGCGACTCATGGAGTGGCATGACTAATTTTCAAAATAGCTTAGTAAAAGGTAATTTATATCTAGTTCAAGATAATCTATTTATATTTAGTGAATATAAATTGATAAAAATGTCTATACGATAAATTCATATGATATGATTTATAAAATGGTTTTATTGAATCCCATAAAAAAAATTTATTCATTGATGAGAAAAAATGTGAAAGGTGATTGAATTGATGATAAAATATAAAATTTTTGGTCCCAATTGATCATAAAAAAAGAGAATTAAAGCATAAACCTGATGCAGCATAATTGATTAATTTGAATTAAACACTGTAAAAATCTAATAATTCATTGGGTCAAATACTCAAATGCAAATTTAGATTTTTATTGACTAGGAAAATCTTTTTGTGTTTTTCTTTTAAAAGAGTATGTAAATCAAATATACAACACTTTACTAGTTGAATAACAAATTAATCTGTGGAAACATTCAATTCAACTAAATACATATTTTAAATATGTAATAAAATTCTGAATAGCATAACTGCTTAGGTCATTGTGTTTGCAAAATAATGGAACTTTAGACACATCACTTGAGTCCAGCTCAGTTCAATTAAGCTTTGGATTGTCAAAATGAAGTAGGCTTAATTAGTTTAACATTAATATGCCTAATTTCCTTGATAGATAAATATTTAACATTTTATGTACTTTTATTAGTTTTGCTGGATTTGATTTAAACATAGAAATTTAAATATTGAATTTATAGTGCATTTTATAAATTACTAGTAAAATTAATTATTAAAAATATATTTTATAAAGATATATATATCTTATATTTTATTGAGAAATATTATATTATTATATTTGGAAGATGTAATAAAATTATAAAAAAAATATATTAAAAAATATTAATTTATTTGGTTATAATTTAATTTTACAGAAAAAATTTAAGTAATAATTAAACTACCTTTATCATATATCTTTCTTATTTTATCATATTTTAAATTAAAGGTACGATCATCTTTTAATATGTGTATCCTTAAATTTACTTTTTCGATAAAATATTTTTTTTATATTTTATTAACAAGTTGATAAAATTTAATGGATTCGATATTTTATTTTACATAAATTATTTACAAACAATCATAATATTTTTTAATAAATATGATTATTTAGTCAATTTTTTTTAGATTGAAATGCATTATTAGTATTTTACTCTAATGCTTCATATGAGATTATTTATTTGTTTATTATAATTTAATAATAAAATGGCAAAGATATATTATTTTTATCCATAATGAGAAGTAATTTTTTGCTCTCACATAATTGTCCAGATAATAATTGAAATATTTCTAGTCTTTTATTTTTTATATTATTATATATCATTTCATTTCCTTAATCAATTATTATAAATATTTTTAAAAAAAATTAAATTTATAATTTCTTTTGACCTTTTACCAATTTAAATAATGATATTTTTTGACAATTTAGGTGAAACTGATTTTTTTTCTTTAAATTTTTTGACAATTTAGATGAAATTAATTTTTTTGTTTAAAAATAACTATGGGGAAGTATATCAAAAACTGAAATTATTTTTATATTAGTCTCGAAGCAAGTAAATCACATGCATAGGATAATTTATGTTAGTGTGAAAACAAGTTAATTTATGTGCATGGACATTGAGAATGGCTCCAGATTTTAAGACAAATTCATTTTTATCCGACAAATATTAATTACAGTCATTTTAAAATATTTTAAATTTTAAAAAATAATTATTTAATAATTTTTTTATTAACTAAAAAACGTTTATTATATTATTAAACAGTCACTAATCAAAATAATTATATTTAATTTTTTTTTCAATTTTCAATTTTCAATCGTTCCATTATTTTTAAAATTCAAAATTGAGGTATCTGGCTATAAAACAAATATCCATTATATCAGGCATTTGAAATTAGATATTTTTCAATCTTCATCCTGAACATGTGATAACTGCATTAGTAGATAAGGTGATATACTGACATTGAATTCCTTGAAAGTCGAAAAATAAAAAAAAAATTATCATGCACTGAAATTTTTTTTTTTAAAAAAATTATCATGCACTAGAAATAATGAGCTTTAATTTTTGTAGATTAGTAATTTTGTTTTTGAACAGATTTTTTGTATTTAATTCAGTACATATAACTTGTAGGCATAATTAAGTATTAAATTCACTTATAATTCTTTTTTTTTTCAATCATGTTAAATGACTATGGAAATTTGTAAGAAAATAGTGAAGCGACCATTATATATACATGTGTGTGATTCATTTAAGTAAAAACATAATGAAAATCAATTAATTAATTTTAATTCAATAATGATAAAAAAAATATTGAAAACCAGTTAATAGTAATTCAATAATGGTGCTCTAATTTCTGCTCATTGGAGCATGATTTTAATCTTAATGTAAGTCTAATTAAAAAAATTAAAAAAAATACTAATGTAAAAATTTTCTATATAATAATAAAAAAAATATAACAAAAAATCATAATTGAGAGGATTAAACTTAGAAAAAAAATTATGGAAGTCATTATTCGAGTTGTGAGAGTCATTATAAAAAACTGAATTACTTCGAATAAAAAAAGGTCAATTTCAATTAATCTTAGAATTAAATTTTTGTTGAATTGAATTAAGAGCTGGAGACTTGGAGTTGCAAGTTCAATACAAGTGGGCCCTAAGTTAATTAATGGCAATCAATATCATGTGTATGTGGAAAATGACTAGTGGCATGTGGAAGGAAACTCTGCAATCATTTAACATGCTAAGTCTTCTCTCTCTCTCTCTCTCTCTCTCTCGCTCATTTTGTTCAGAAAACTTACCAAGTTAGTATAGAATAAGTTCTTTTCTGAAAATTGAACTGAAGAAAAAGCTAGCTAGTTATATAATGGAAGATGAAGTGATACTACTGCAATTGCAGCTTAGCCCATTTGCAGCAAGGGTGAGAATAGCCTTAGCAGAGAAGGGGGTCAAGTACCAGACAAAAGAAGAAGATTTGAGAAACAAAAGCCCTCTTCTTCTCCAAATGAACCCAGTTAGTAAGCTAATCCCTGTCTTGATTCATAATGGCAGGCCGATTTGCGAGTCCATGATTATTGTCCAGTATATTGATGAGTTCTGGAACCATAATTCTTCATTGCTGCCTTCTCATCCTTATCAACGTGCTCATGCTAGATTCTGGGTTGATTACATTGACAAGAAGGTATTTTGTAATCAGGCCTTGTTTTAATTAATGCTATTATTGTGCTTTCAATTGAAGGGGAGTCTTGGGAAAACTGCAACTGTTGTCGCCGTAAGATCTGTATTCGCGAGTTTGGATTGTGAAAATAGTCTCTTGCAATTGCGAGGAAATATTGCATACAATAGATCAAATTCTACCGGGAGGGTATTCGTACATGGATTTTTTTTTTTAAATTGTGATTTCAATTAATTTTATTATTATGATCTCTCTTGATGGGCAATTGGGTGCACCAGATTTTTCCTATTGGACGGTGGTTTTGGCAAGCTAAAGGTGAAATGGCAGAAGATTCAAAGAAGGAGCTAATTGAGAGCTTGAAAACCTTGGAAGGAGAGCTTGGAGAGAAGCCATATTTTGGTGGAGAAAGCTTTGGTTACATAGATTTGGCATTAATACCTTTCTATAGCTTGTTTTACACATTCGAAAATTTTGGAAAATTTAGTATGGAAGTAGAGTGCCCTATGCTCCTGAAATGGGCAAAGAGATGCTTGCAAAAGGAGTCTGTCTCCAATTCCATAGCTGACCCACACAGGTTTTTTGAAGCTGCTTTGGCTGAAAAAATGGAGTTGGAGGCTCAAGAAGAATAAGAGCTTAATATTTAGTATATTGGATATCAGGATTTGGGTTTCTGTTTGTAATGGGTTTTTCTTTTATGGTAAAATTAACAAATTATGTTTATAAGGACTCTAAATTGTTATGTTTTTTTTTATTAATTATATGTAAATAGAAAAAAATACCTAAACTTAAATTTAAGATTTAAGTAGTAGTTTCTACTATTAAACTAGCCCTTGGTAATTGTTATGCTTAGATGTTAATAAATAAGTAAAGTTATTCTTCTAATATTAATTAAATTTAATTCAAATATTTCAAACATTCCTCCCAATGAAATTTAAGTTTTCAAATAAACTTTTATCCAATTCAATCCAATTTTAAGCATTAAATTGAGAAAATTACAATGTATCACGTTGTTTTTAATTTTTTTTTTCAAAATATCAAACTATTTTAATATATTTTTTAATATACTAAATTTGTTCCAATGTGTATTTTTGAAAATATAGTAATACCGTTAGCATATTAAATATATATTTATAAAAAATGGCGTTTCTAAAATTAAAAGTTGATAAAGGATATTTTTAAAATAGAAAAAAATAAATATTTTTGAAATAATTTTATTTTTTACTGTATCTTTGAAGAAATTCCAATTAAATTTATCTAGATTTAATTTATTATTATATTAATTTGACCATGCTTTTTTTTTTAAGCTCGAGACCATGCTGTCTATTGTGAATAATATTTTGAGAAAATTATATGAAATACAGTTTTTTGTTTCCAAATTACATTTATATCGTCATTTTTTCTTTATTACATTTATACGTCTTTTGTTTTACATCTTAACCTTTTTCATTTCATTTTTTTTTTACTTTTGCACCGTATCCTCTTTTTTTTCTTCTACTGATTCAACAAAAAAGAAAAAACAAAAACTCAATTGTTTTATCCAATAACAATAACAACAACACTGATATTAGAAATGGCGATGGCAGTGATGATGGTGATGACGGTGCCAATTTGTCGTTTGATTGAAAAAGTTGAGAATTTTACCTCTGCACACTTGAGATTCTTTTCCTTTAATTCTGTATAATTTTAGATTTATTTTAATGGTGGGTTCTCTTTATTCTCTTTTTTTTTTTTATTTTCTCTAGGAATATGCTTCTTGCATATAAAAATTGGGATACAATCCCTTTTTCTTTTGATTTAATTTTTGGCGAAATTCTTAATTTGTGGTTCTCGACCGAGAAGACAGAGACCAATCATATACAAACCAAAAGGTAAATAAGGCCCCCACAATTTAGACAAATGTTGTTGATAAGATGAAGTTTATGGTTCCACCTCCTTTGGCTAGCCTTGGGATAGTGAAGTTCTTCAAGCTACCTTTCTGATATGCATCACTCTCCATCTTTATTTATGAAAACAAATAAATAAATATTAGATTCAATAGTTTTTTTTTTTTAAAAATAATGGAGTAATTATTTATGGACAAGACCTAACTTATCATTTTAATACAATTGATATGAAATAAGATAAAGAGAGCACTTCTTCATTGTTCAACTTGCATGAATTGAAAAAGGCAAATATATAAATAGATAGATAAAAATTTAATTTAATTAATTTTATGCTTAAATTAAATTTTGTGAAAAAAAATAATGATTTATGTGAAATTATTTATCCTTTCTTTGATTTGATGTGCTGTAAATTTTATAAAGCATATTTAAATATACTAATATATACCTTTTGTATGTCATTTTTTCTAATAAACATATACCATAAACTATTATTTTTTATTTCTGAAAGCAACTAAATGTCCTAAATATATCTTAAATATATCAAAAATATTTTTAACCCATGTACCATTTCTAAGAGGTAATCCTTTTAGTTTTTTCATATTTGCATTCTCTTGTACAACACTAGTTGCTTATATATGAATATACCTTTTGTATACCTTTTTTTTTTCTAATAGACAAACCATCAACTATTGCTTTTTTATTTCTAGAAACAACTAAATAATTTAAGTATACTTTAAACATACCAAAATATACTGACTTTAAACATACTAAAAATACACTTACATACACCATTTCTAGAAGGTGATATTTTTATTATGTTTTTTCAATTTTGCATTTCTTATACAATATCAGTTGCAAATACCTAAAATATACCTAAAATATACTATTTTTTTTAATAAATATACATCATCAACTATTGCTTTTTATCCTCTAAAGCAACTAAATATTTTAAGTATGCCTTAAATATACCAAAAAATAATATACTTAATATATCCAATTTGTAGGAGTTGATATTTTTAATTTTTTAGGTTTAAACTTTGTATATATAATATATTAATATTAGTTATATACACGTAAAATATATTTTTTGTAAACCATTTTTTTTATAAACGTGTACCATTAACTATTGCTATTTGGGTTGTTATATTTTGTCATATTTTTAGTTTTGTTTTACAAAAATATTTTTATTTGAGTTTTATAATTTAGTTGCTTTTTAATTGATTTTAGTATATATTTAGTATTTTTTTTATATCCATAAATCAAATAGAAAATATATCAAACATAAACTCAGCATCTATTATTTCTCATGTTTAACTTTGTTTTCATATTTGAAATTTGAAAATAAATTATCAAATATACCAAACATATACTCAATATATATTAGATTTCTTATTTTTGGGATTACCTTTATTGCATATCTAAAATTTGAAAAATAGTTATAAAATATCAAATATACATTCAACATATACTAGTTTTCTGGTATATCTAAAATATTACCAAACATATATTTAACTTGTACCAATTTAAAATTAATTTATTTTTAGAGGTGTCTTATTAATATATTATAGGTATATATAAGTTATACCAATAATATATCATACATATATAAACACTTTATTATCATGTTAGAATTTGTTCAAAAAAAGTTAACGTTTTATTATTTATTTATTTTTATTAATTTTGGCTCTCCAAATTAATTTCTTTATATCATTGCTTGACAAAATAAGAAAATTTCAAAAAAAAAAAATTTAAGTGCTTGAAGTTGGATAGGTGAAGTCTGAGCATTAACTGTCATTTATGAGGAATATTAAAAAGTTATTAAGCAACAACATTATGAATTATTATATACTAAAAAAAACATTATGAATTATTATAATTTTGCAAACTAATTTTGCAACAGAGATTAGAATGTATTTTTGTAAATTTTTACTGTAAAAATTGTAATTTTGCAACTTTTCGTATAAAACCGTAATTTTGAAATTATTTTTATTTCTTAGGTAATATCTGTAATTTTCCCTAATCTTTTGAATTTCTAACACTCGGCCCAATTACCCCAGATTTGGGCTTGAGACTAACATCTACTTGTTTTTAGGAAAAAATAATTATATGTTTCTTTTTTTAAATTTTTTTTAAAATATTTATAGTTTTTATATATTTTTAATATATTATATCAAAAATATATAATTGAAAATGAAATATATTTTTTAGTATAGTTAAGTGTATGTCTTTGAAAATGATATATTTTTAAAATTTAAAATTAATAAATAAATATTTTTAAAAGAAAACAAAAAAAAAAGAAAAATGAATATTTTTAAAAATGTTTTTATTTTTTCATATATTTTTGAAGAAATTTTTTGTTTTTAACACTAATGTTTTTGGAATTTTAATAAAAAAAATTAAATTTACTATATTTATAAATTATTTGTCAAAATATTAAAATTTATAAAATATTTACTAGAATGTTAAATTTTTATTAGTTTATAATAAATTTATAAATTTTATATAGTTTATAATAAAATTATTATGAATTTATAATAAAAAAAAATAAAATATATTAATAAAAAAATAAAAATTTTAAAAAAATATAAGGGAGAGTGTTATTTGTGGAATGTTTTGAAGTTTGATTTGGGCTAAAACCATGGTGCATAAGGCCTGAAAAAGCTATAAAATAGATTTACGACCTCTGGACAATTTCCTGCGATATTTTGATTATAATTTATAGGCCCTAAAATCCCATGAAGACGTGAGAATCTAGTCATCCCTAAACCTTTCTCATTTTACATATACCGCGTTATCAACTCAGATAATACCAATTCTTGTATAACCGTTATAGATAATTTATCTATAAAAATTACAGCATTAAAAATAAATTATATTTTTATTAAAAAAAAATTTATTATTTTATTTATTATTTTATTTATTTTATATCAATAATCACTATATATATTGCTCACTTTATATATATATATATATTATATTAAATAAATATTTATATATAAATATAATATTATTTTTATTTAAGCGATTATTATATTTAAAATAGATAATAACAGAGTGTAAAATAATTAGATTTATATATATAAATGTCTATATGTAAATAGAAGAATAAAATGATAAATCTATAAATATATAAAGATGAAGTAATTAAAATGAACGAGTGAATAAGAGTGATAATGTATTAGGATTATATTTTAAAAAATTAGCATATCACCACAAGGGATGAAATAGAATAATAGGAATTTTTTTCTCTACTTTTTTTAATGAATTTATTGTATATGTTGAAATTAGCTTGTGATCTTTAAATTTTTAATTATAAATGATTAAAAAAAATTAAAGTATCAATATTTTTTTTTTCAGTTAAAAAAAATATTTTTTTTTATACTTTAGACAAAACTGAAAAAGTGATACCGACATGTAACAGAGTGCCACATTTGGTTTCGGTTTCTGCTTTAGCTTATCTGTTCACAGTCTACAAATCCCCTGAATAATTTAAACAATTATTATTATCTTAATTAATGCTTAAATATAATTTTTAAAATATAATAATTTAGTCTCTCTTTTTATAAAAATTAAAATTTTAGTTATTTTTATTAAAAATATAAATATAAATTTTTTATTTTACTTTTATTTTAATATAAAATATATGTATTATATATTTTTAATAAATATTATTATATATAAATCAAATATAATATATTAAAATAATAAATAAACTATAATTTAAGATAAATAAAAAATATATTTATGAATTTAAGACAGATGAATAATTTTATAAAACAATTACTAATATTATACTTATTTAATATAATTTTATATAGTTTACATATATTTTTATATAAATTTAATTCAATTCAATTTTTAATATTAAAAGTAATTTATTAGATAAAAAAATTGATAGGTATAAATGGTATAAATAGGTATATTTCTGAGGTAGGGAATGTGAACCGCCCCCCAGCATGGTGATGTGTCTTTATAACTCGTATGCTATTGCCTCATTATATTTGCTTGCCACTTAAATTTGTGCAAAAAGTATTATTTGCAAAATTAAAGATTGAAAAAAATAAAAAGAGATTCTCCACACACATAACATATTCTTTTTTCAATATTCACGTGCTCTTTTTGCAAATCATAACTTGAGGAATTTTATTTTTTGTTTTGTTTTTTTATTATTGTGTGAACTTTCTGGATTTAAAAAATTAAAAGGGATCTTCAATTAGTTTCATTTGGTTTCTGCATATAATTAAATTGATAGATTTAATTAAAAATTTCAATGTAAATTTTATTTTACAACTAATTTTTTTTACCATATTACTTGTGCATTATTTAATATTTAATGGACCATGATTCTAAAATATACATATATCATAATTTGTATAAAAATAGTCGGAAAATGAAAAGGAAAAGTCACTGCAAAAATTATAGAAATAACTCATATATAAGCCTTATGATTTTATCAATCTTATTTTTTTATAAAAAAAATAGAAACTTATTTTTTAGAAGTCAATATGTTTTACCAAAATAATTAAAAATGGGCTAGATTAAGCCACGTTATAGAAGATAATAAGCATAGTAAAATCACTAAATACAGAGTAAAACGTTAAGCAATTACTTAAAAATTTGTTCAGTTTAGTTAACTGAAATGAATAACCATAAATTTATAAATATTAAATATATAAATAATTTGTAAATTTATAATTATATTATAATTTATATATTAATTATAAATTATATATATTATACATAAATTATAAATTATATACATAATTTTATAAAATAAATTATAAATTATATAAATAAATTATAAATTATATATTAAATTATTTTAATAGATTATATTTGAATTTAAATATGGTTTTGTATTTAATTATGTATTTGTGTTAAGATTATTTTTTTAATCAGTTATATTTGATTTTTTTAGTAAATATGTATGAAATTTATTAATTTTTATTTTTATTTTTTATATATAGTGTAACGGTTAAAAATTAAAAATAATAATTAACCATCTATTTTATACGGTTAACGGTTAAAAGTATATTTATATTTAAGTTCAGAATTTTTTTAAATCAAAATATATGGACCATTTGTAACACCCTCACAATCAACCCACACATAGTATACATACTCTCATATATGTATAAGAGCGTTACCAAAATGTAACTATCATACCGTATCACTCTTCATTATTTAGTTGCTAGATTTCAGTATTATATAGATAAATAAATAGGTATAAGAAAAATTAAATAAGTCCATAAATTTTGCTAGAGTTTCATTTAAAATTCGAGTATTACCAAATCTAATCAACTCAACTTGTGAATGCCCAATAGTTCTCAAAATATTTTCATTCACTCATATAACAAAATCTCGTATTTTTATACATGCATTTATAAATATGAGAACATGATATTACTTATATACAAAACATCCTTAAGTCATAATGCAATTTATTATGTTTTACAAAATAGATATTATATATACAATAACTCAAAAAAAATATTTACATGTTATGCTTAGGTTTGATCTGTGACAATTAGAGGCTTTTAGTAACCAACCTCTAATTAGACATTTTCTAGTCTAAATGGATTTTCAACTTCTATTCTGTCACATGCGCGATGAACAACTCGCGCTGAGCTACAAGCTCGGTGATATATATACTTTGACAAAACAATATTGATATGACAATATAATATAGAGATACATCAAATTTTAATATAAATATATATATATATATATATTGCATACAACATGCAATTGGCCCACAATCCTTATACAATGAGCTAGTTTCAGAATCATTATTTGTCCTTTCTCATCACAATTATACCAATATGTCTCGCTAGTTTACGTAGCAATATCTGTGACATTCATCCACAACGTATCTCAATAGTAATGACACCAATGTGTCTAGCTCAGAGGGGTAGCAATATCTGTTACACCCAGTGTCTCACCCCATTATGTATGACATGCCAACTATCAAACATAATCTTCTGGCAACTAGTTAAAGTATAAGACAATAAATAACATTTCACATTATGTATATATGAGTCATTCACCATATAACTCATCAATACACCAACATTTAACATAATCAACATATTGTATCATAATTTTTTACTTCATAATCACATACACATTTTTAATTCAATTTATATAAAGACACAGCTATGTAAGTCGTTTACTACACCCGTATAGAGCAAAATATGGCAATAAACGTCAATAAACCAACCCCACGTCCGTAGCATCCAATACTTCATTTCACATCCGCGGCATCCATTTCGCTTCTGCCTCTTCATAATTCTCTCACGAAATAGCTTCACATCAAAGTCCACGGCCGTGACCCTCTATGGCCACGCTCATGGTATTCCAAAATCGCTTTTTTACACCTTTTTTATCAACATAACACGCATACCAACTTAGAATGGTGAAAACCAAATACAAGAGTATGATCCAAAGTATATACTTACCTTTTTTAAGCTCAAATTGGAGAAATAACTCCTTTGCATAATAATTTTTCTCAATCTTTCACTTCTCTCTATTATTTCATTCACTCAAATCAATCAACCCCTAATTAATTTATAAATTCAAAGATGATATTAGCAATCCATATAAATACTTTTAAGCCCTTTAAACTTTTTCTAACTCAAGATTAGTCAAATCCTTTATAAAACCATAGTATTTGATCACTAGTCCAAATTCTAGCCAAACTTCATCCAAATACTTAGCCAAGCCTAAAATTATAATTTCTATATCAATTTCATATCATACTTTTCATATATCTTATTATACTATAATTTCATATCATTTCTACTAAAAGAAATTCATTAAGGATTAAAAAAATTTACTTATTACTTGAATTAACATCCAAACTATCTCCAATCCTTGTTAAAACTTGAGGAATTGAAGAATTAAAATCATCTCTTTGCTGACCATGGAGGTAGGCTACAAGAAAAGCAAAAGGAAGAAGAAGAAATGAAAATTCTAAAATTTTTTTTGACTTTCCTACACTTTTCCACTGACTATATATATTAATTATTTTAGATATTTATATAAATATTATTATTATATATATTATTATTGTTTCTACTTTTAACATCTATTACTATTTATATTTAACATTTATATGTTATACATATATCATTTATATTTAACCTTTTATATATGATGTATATATTATTTATATTTTCAATATCTCTCACCAATTAATGTGTCTCATTAAGTTAAATAAAAATTGGGGTGTACACCATTTTTTTTACACTCCCGAACCATAAGCACCCCTAAATAAATTAGTTACTCTTGAATATTTGACTTGTATTGATCCGTTTATATATAGTGCGAGTAGTTTATTAATAGAGTATGAACAAGTACGAGTAATATTTTTACTATCCATAATACGTTTAAATGTTCAGATCAGGTTCGAATACATACTATTGAGTACTCGTCACTCGAATATGATTATATATATTAATTGTATTTAAATAAATTTTCATTATATGCTTACTGTATTTTGTTTTAATTATAAAATTATGTAATATATAATTATTTTAATAAAATTATTTTAGTATTAAATTTTTATTTATAATTATTCAATTAAGAAAATTATAGTTTTATAATTTAAATTTCATAATATTTTTAAATTTTTATACTTAAAACAGTAATTAAACGAATACGAGTACTTAAATTAGTAGTACTAATGGATTTGAGATAAACATAAATAGCAAAATTATAACTTATTTGGAATAGCATGTGTAATTTAAATTAAAAGGAATTAAAATTTGGGTATGATAAATTTTAGTTACTTTATCCGTTACTACTCATAATTATACATTGATATAAAAATTACAAAGAGGAATAAAAAAAAAGTTATATATGTGTGTTAAATTTTTATAGCTCACTATTAGATAAAAATATTCTAATAAAATAATAAAAATTAATATTTAAATTATTTTTTATCATATAAAATCATAATTTTTTCTAAAGAAAAAATTAATTTTAATTATAAAAAATAAATAACACTAAAAAAAATATAAAAAATAAAATATATAAAAATATATTAATAAAAATCATTGAATTTTAAAAATAAATAAATTTTATATGTTATACACATAAAAAATATATATACAATTTTGTTATTTAGATGTGATATAGATGCAATATAGATATTGCAGATATATTATAGATATTGTGTATATCATATTTTTATTATTCAAGTTGTATATATTTTATTTAAAAATTATTGAATATTGTGTGAATATTACGTGAATGTTATGTTGATGTTGTGAGAATAAAAAATAAAAATAAAATAAAATAAAATAAATATTAAAAATATTATATTGATGTGTTATAAATGTATTTTAAATATATTGTAAATGTGTTATAGCTGTTGTATATATAGTTTGTATTGTTTAGTATATATTTTATATATATTGTGTATATATTATGTATATATTATATAAATATATGTGTGTGTGTGTGTGTTTGTGTATATATTTAAAATATGACATTGAAATTTTTTTAAGTAAAAATATAAATATAATAAAATAGAAAAAATAAAAATAAAAAATGTATAAAAATAAAAAGAAAAAGAAAAAACAATGATTTGTGGTAAATTTGTAAATAAAAATACGCCCCGTGTATTTATTGAAAGTGAAATTTTAAAGCAGCAGACAGCGTAAATTTCTCATCATTTAATTAATTATAATATTTTTTTCACAGTTTGGGTATCAATCAAATCAATTGAATTTCCAGTTGTAGAATCTACATAAAATGTGAAAGGAATTTGGTGACTTAATTTGTTTTTATGGTCCTTCAAGAATTTCATATAATTGCTTTGGTTAGAAGTTAAATTTTTATTACGCTGAAGAACCTACTTCTTTGGCACACCCGCAACATTATCAAAAGCAAAAGATTTTACTTCATTTTTAATAAAATACCATGATTTACGTCATATGAATTTATAAATAAGTAGGCTATTAATTTGGCATAATTATGTCATATAGGCTCAAAGTATTGCCCCGTTTAGTCCAACTAAGCTCTACTGTTAACTAACAAGACTTGCATTGCATAAAGTTTCTGAAGAGACTCGCCTCTCAGCAGCGCCAATCTAGATCCATTTTTGGTCTAGGGCTGTCGCCAGTGATAACCCTATACCAACTGATTTCTTTATGTTTTAATTATTTATTTCTTTTTCTTTGTTTGTTTTATGGTTTTAGGTTGCCATTTTGTTAGATCTGGTCTTCATGGCTCTTTTGATCCTCCACTCAAAGGTGATATTGGTAGTTCAATAACTCTTCTCTGGAGGTGGAGGAGACGACGAGGAACTCTAGACCTTTTGTGTGCATTTTGGTTGCAGTAGGATCTTCCGCTTCCTCTGCTTTTTTCCAAGCTGCCATGAGATGTTTCTTGCCCTATTTGTACCAGTGGTCGGATTCTTTGCACTTTGGATGGTCTTTGGAGACCATGGATGTCTCCCATCAGTTCATCTTTTGCTTCTTTTATGAGCTTATCTGAGATTGTATGGAACTCTAGCTATTTGTTTACAATGCGCTTGGGCTGTAGCCATTTCATTTGCTGTAGGCCATTTTTTTGTAAGGGTCTTTTTGTATCGTTGTCGTGGCTTAGATTGTTGGAGGAAGAAGATGGCTTCTCTGTGTTGCTTTAGCTTGATCTGGCCTCCTACAACCAAATCAAGTTCGGATTGTACTGTGAGTTTGTTTTAATGTTATTTCTATTTTCTGGCAAAAAGAAAAAAAAATTCCTGAAGAAAAAGTATATAACATTAATTTCTTTGCCCTCATTGGATAACTGAGAATATAATTTATTAATAAATAATACTTCCTCCGTATCATTTACATAAAAAAAATAAAATGGACACGAAAATTAAAGAAATTTTACTTTTTCCATCTCTATTTACTTAAATACCCAAAAAAAAAATATCTCTCAAATTAAACTTTTAAAGCAAGGATATAAATAATATTTTGTCTCATTTCACTTCCCAAAATTTACTTAAAATGACATATTTTCTATATAAAAAATACACCAAAAAAGAAAATTTTTTCTATCTAAATAATACGGAGGGAGTATAATATAATATTATATAATATTATATTCTAAATAATATTTACCATATTTAAAAAAATATTATAATATAATATGATTAAATGATATATTTTATTAGATTTAAAGGTATTTTATAAAATTTTAATGTATTATAAAATAATATTAGCATATATTTAATATTTATAAAATTTATTTTAAAAAATAAAATTATAAAATTAAAATGACCAAATTAATTATTTAAAAATTTATTGTCTTTAAATCATAATGTTATTATAAAAATATATATTATGATAGATAAAAATTAAAATAAATAATAAATTAAACCATATTACATATTATGGGCTATGATAAACCATCAAATAAATAAGGTGTTAAAAAAAAGGTGTTTATGCTTATATTTTTAAAAAAATATAAAATAATTTTAAAATTAAAAAAGTCCGGTGAAGATAATTTATTAAATTCCTGAAGATTAAAATGTTTGACTTAAGGAGCCTGCCATCATAAACTTCCAAAATCCGACAAATGTCATCGATCCCAAGGCGCTCTGGCTCTCAGATTTAATAACGAACCCATCTCAAAACGACATCGCGTCCTGCGCTAAAATTCCACCACTCTGCCAAAAAAGCAAATCAGCAAGAACTTGTCAGCTCTCTGAACTTTTGATTACTGCAAAATCCAAAATCTCTCATTTCAAAATTTCCAATTTCAATTATAAACAGAAACTTAAAAGAAGAAAATTTATTGAAGGAATTGAGGATGGGGTGTACCCAGTCGAAGATCGAGAATGAAGAAGCTGTGTCTCGCTGTAAAGAGCGTAAACAATTCATGAAAGATGCCGTCTCCGCTCGCAACGCCTTCGCCGCCGCACACTCCATTTATGCTATTTCTTTAAAAAATACCGGCGCTGCCCTTAGTGATTATACCCATGGTGAGGTCTCTCATCATCTCTCTTATTCTTCTTCTGCCGCTGCCGCCGCTGTAGCCGCTACTACTTCCTCTGTTGATTCGCTCCCTCCCCCGCCTCCACCCCTCCCGAATTTCCCTCATCCGGCGCCCCTGCAGCGTGCCGCTAGTATGCCGGAGATGAAGATCCCAAAGCCCGAAACGAAGCCGGTGGCTCCTACGATAATGGAAGAAGAGGAGATGGACTTTGAAGCCCAGGATAATGAGAAATTGATCAGGAAACGAAGTAGTAGTAATGGAGGAAGTGGCAGTAATAGAGGAGTTATACACGAGAATCACCATATAGAACAGGATCCACCTCAGCCAATGCCACCACAACAGCCACAACGGTGGAAAGAGGAGGTGATAAGGGCCCCAACGGAGCATCAGGGATCCTCTTGGGGTGATTATATTTTTGCCTCGGCGGATAGCATGCCGGGGCCGAGTTTGGCAGAACCGGTGATGGTGGAAGAGGAATTGGGACGGAAGCAGTTTGAGGAAAAGGTGAATAGAGTGCCACAGGAGGAGGAGGAGGAGGAGGTGCTGGTGGAGGAGAAGAAGGTGGAGAAGACTGTGGAGGTGCAAGTGCCAGTCCCAGTACTCGCAATGGAGAAGAAGGCCGTGAAGAAGGGCAGTGAAGTGGGGAGAAGGGTGGGAAAGCCGATGAATTTGATGCGGTTATTTGCAGATCTTGATGATCATTTCTTGAAGGCTTCTGAAAGTGCCCATGAGGTTTCCAAGATGTTGGAGGCCACACGGTTGCATTATCACTCTAATTTTGCTGATAATCGAGGTAACATGCCATAATTACTTAATGATATTTTGGTTTGGATAGTATTTATATTATTAATTTTCTCTGACCAATTGTTTGTATTGGTGAAAATTGGGTAATAAGTATATCAAAATCTCATGCTGTGGTGGTTTACCTCAAAGATGAGTTGCTAAGTGATTTCAATTACCATTCTTTCTGTGTTAAAGGGCATATTGATCACTCTAAAAGAGTAATGCGAGTTATCACATGGAATCGGTCATTTAAAGGAATTCCTAGTGTTGATAATAGTAAAGATGATTTTGACACAGAAGAGCATGAAACTCATGCTACTGTGTTGGATAAGATGCTTGCCTGGGAAAAGAAGCTTTATGATGAAGTGAAGGTATGTGTTCACATTTGATTTGGCTTCGTCCTTTCACCCTTTGTTTACATGTTCTTTTTTAGAACTTTCATGAATGATCATTATCTCCCATGCTTATTTCATATTAGCAATCTTTGTACAGGGGTTTATCCTCTTTTGATTGCTGAAGTTTTTCATTTTCCCAGTGATACATCTATCCTATATAAAATATTTGATGGCATTGTGTTTAGCTCATATAAAATATTAAAATAAAATGTTGAAGTATTTGTTTTTGCAAATGTGGCTGACTGAATTAGCAGGGCCTCTCATGCAGCTTGCCTAATCTCAAATATTCATAGGCTACTGAGAAATTTGTTTTTATTTGGTTTAACTAATTGATAGAAATGGTTATATATAATCATATATATGCAATTTCTAAGAATTTATATCTAGAAACTGATCTTTATAGTAGTGCTGGACCAATTTTCAAGAAGTAAATTAACTTTGGGCATGATTGGTGGAAGACTTCAAATAAATTGATCATGTGGATCAATAAAGATATTTGGTAGACGATTCCCTTCTATCATTATAGAAAAATTTGAGCTCACCTACAAATGACAACAATCTTTATTAGTCCATAATAATTAATAATGGACATTCTTGTGATTTTTCATCTGGTCTTTTGCTATTTCATATGTTATGTGCTAGTTTTCTAAATTGCGTTTGACCGATTGTTTGTTGGCTGCAATTTTCATTGATATTATCAATCAACACTTCTGAGTGTCCATTTGGTTCACCATAGAAATGGATTGGACATAGAAAGTGCTATCACTTAGATAAATAGATTACCCATTTCAAGAATTTTCTTTGGTAGACGATTCCCTTCTATCATTATAGAAAAATTTGAGCTCACCTACAACTGAAAACAATCTTTATTAGTCCATAATAATTAATAATGAACATTCTTGTGATTTTTCATCTGGTCTTTTGCTATTTCATATGTTTATGTGCTAGTTTTCTAAATTGTGTTTGACCGATTGTTTGTTGGCTGCAATTTTCATTGATATTATCAATCAACACTTCTGAGTGTCCATTTGGTTCACCATAGAAATGGATTGGACATAGAAAGTGCTATCACTTAGATAAATAGATTACCCATTTCAAGAATTTTCTTTGTAATTTTATTTTGACGTTAAATATAGTTTATAGGTAATATTTAAAATTATACTAAAAATTTAGTATCAGTTATACTGAAATTAAATTGAGGCAAACATATAAATTAAATACAAACAACTTTGTCGTTGATTATACAATGTGATGGAACCCTTGTACTCCATCTTCATTTTTTCCATAGTGAATCTGAAAAGGCCTTTTTCTGCATTAGTTTACTAGAGATGCCTCTTTGTTCCTGGTTTTATCTGAAGTTCTTTTATCCCTCTTTCTTTTGAGGATTACATAGCAAATATGGTTAAATTTTCCTATATCAAGACTTATGATGAATCTTATATGGGCTTTGGCTGCTGCTGGATAGGCAGGTGAAATTATGAAATTTGAGTATCAAAGGAAGGTTGCTTCCCTGAATAAGCAGAAGAAACGAGGTAGTAACCCTGAATCCTTGGAAAAATTAAAAGCTGCTGTAAGCCATCTGCATACAAGATACATTGTAGACATGCAATCAATGGATTCAACAGTAGCAGAGATAAACCGTTTACGTAACGAACATTTATATCCAAGACTTGTTCAGCTTGTTGACGGGTAAGTTCCATTACAAAAAGATGAGAATGTTATAGGTAAAGTTGTATGGATCTTTCTTGGCAAATGTAGACATTTCCAGTGATTCTATGGATCATGATAAACATGTTATACTTTATCTGTCTAGAAGCTTAGTTGTAGATTTTGCAGGGAGAATGGAAGATATAAAATATTGTCGTGCTTCTAATTGAGGATTGAACAAGCTGGTTATAACACAAAAAGATGATACAGCTGATTTTCAAGATCCTGGATGGTGAAGTGGCTATCTGCCAACTCATGTTCGCTGCTCACAATCCTACTTTTTTAACTAAAGCCCATAGAGCTGTGCATTCTCTCAAATGATATTCCAAGCTGTCCAATTGGGTTCTTTTTTCTTTCATCCAAATCATCTCAATTGGCCTCTTATTTTATCTACAATTAATTTATGTCTGTCTGATTATAATTTCGTGCATTCCTCATTTATTGCATTTTGTCCGTTGGTACTCATCCAATCTCTCACTGCCCTTTTTAAGACACACTCACTCTATGAACACGTTGAACAATTTTCTGTATTATTCTAGTGTAGAATAATCAAATATTGCATTTAGAAGTATGGGACTAAGAAGTATGGGACTAACAAAGTGTAAGGCATTTCCTGTTTCCACCCATTAGCTTTTAAGCTTCCAGGTCGAATGCCTTAAGATGGTAGCATTTATGTCTCTCTGTGTCTTTAGTTTTGTTATTTTCATATGTGCAAGCTCTATACCCAGTTGTTTTTGGCATCATTGTCATCAAGTATGTTGTCTGGAGCTCTAATAACCTTGAAAAATATTTATGGTTTGGCTGGCATGTTCACTCTAAACACTTGATGCAAAGGACTCCAGTTTCATTTTACTCATTATTATTATTGTTTTTATTACTTTGGGGGGAATTGTTTCACTTATTTAAATCTATATCTTTGATCTTCTAGGCTAGAACAACATGTAGTTGTTATTGTCACGTGTTCACTAGTGTGGATAGGAAACTTCCTTTCAAGTTTCTTTTATGCTTCCACGCACAAGGAGTGGCAACAGTTCAAACAAAATTTTTTTTTATTTTTATGAAATATTGCTCTTTGCTAATGAACATCACATGATACTTCATTACAATGCCTTGTGCGGTTCAAGTCTTGTTATTGCACCTTAAAATATAAAATTTTCGTTGATGGTTATTTTGTTTAAGCACATTCCATAACCATAATAATATCTGAATTGCATCGTCTCAACATTGCTTCCATTCAGTTGAGGTGTTTTACCATCATTGTTCAGTTTATCACTTGAAAAATATAGTGGTCTTAGAAAAATGGTCACATTTACGGTGATCTCCTTGCACCAACTAGATTTTGTTTCAAACGAAAATAATTAGTCCGAATTTCAGGATGGCCACAATGTGGGAAACCATGCAAGTTCAGCATGAGAACCAGTTGAAGATTGCATATGCCTGTAGCTCTTTGCAGACTTCTGAAACCCCCAAGGAGACCACTGAATATCATTATGATCGTACTTGTCAGTTGTGTGGAGTTGTACAAGATTGGCACAAGCAGTTTTGTAAGCTTATAGACTATCAGAAAGATTACATAAAGGCACTTAACAGTTGGTTAAAGCTAAATCTCATCCCTATTGAGAGCAGCTTGAAAGAAAAGGTTTCTTCACCACCATGGGTTCAGAGTCCTCCAATTCATGAGCTTCTCATAGTTTGGCATGATGATTTGGTTAAACTTCCAGATGAGGTTGCAAGAAGTGCAATAAATAATTTTGCTGCTGTAATACAGACTATTGTGCATCACCAGGATGAAGAGCTGAAGATGAGAGCAAAATGTGAGGCCACAAGGAAGGAGCTTGCCCGCAGGACCAGGCAATTTGAAGACTGGAAACAAAAGCATATGGGAGTGGGATTGCACGATGAAATGGATCCTGGCAGAGCAGAAGAAAACCCTCACAAGGAGGCCATGGCAGAGAAACAGTTTTTCATAGACTCATTGAACAAGCAGTTGGAAGAAGAAGAGGAAGCATGCCAGAATCTTAGCCGACAGGTGAGAGTGAAATCTTTGAACAGCCTCAGAACTCGTTTACCAGAGCTATTTAAGGCAATGTCTGATGTTGCTCGAACCTGTTCAGAAATGTACAGTAACTTGAGGTCCATAGCTCAACACGGAAATACAAGCCAGAATTCATGACGAGTATACAATTTTATGCCTCTGTATAATTTATTTGTATATCTACAGAAGAGTAAGCTGTAGGAAAAAAAAAAAGAAATTCTTGTATCATGTGCTACGTAACTTGTAATTCTTGTACTGCAATATTTATGTGGATCAGTACTCAGAATCAAATTGGCTCAGCTTCAGTGATGGAGGTCGCCAGAATTATTTGAGGCACCTGTTGTAAGATTTTTGACACGTAGGCTAAAAAAGCCTGTTATATTTCAAATTGTAAAAGCTGAACCCAGCCTGTTTTTCAGGCATCAAGAAATCATGGGGCACCTTAAATGTAATCAAGATTGTTTCTCTTTTCATTTTTTCTACTATACGATATTGAGTGCAGTTAGATTGTTTCTCATTAGCAATAATTTGTCCTGTTTCGTGCTCTGATCACCTATTCACTTGACTGCTGTTAACAGATCGAGGAAAATGAGCTATAACGTATTAAACCAATAAAAATGCTGTTATGTTTGGTTTATTCTTCATTGTGGCTGTCCAATATTAAAAAGTTGTATATTGGAAAATGAATTGATCATTGATGGAATAAGCAATCAGTCTCTATGGTTCCTGTGAACTGTTAATTTTTTGTTGCCACCCTTGTAAGCATTTTTTTTACAAAAACCCATGATTTAACCATAATGGGAATTACAAGAGAAACCAAAGTAATGATCTCGATTTTTCTTTTCCCGTGCAAAAAGTGTTAAAAAAGGGGAAGGAGTTTATACATTTTTTCGTATCAATGCTAAGATGGCCTGCAATAATTGATTATACAAGGACTCTTGATATGGCATATATCACCAAGAGCAACAAAGCAGTTTTCTCGTTCTACTTTGCATTTCATTGTTTAGATTCACTCCAGCAGGTTTTGGAGGGTGAGCTCTTGCCAATCTCTTTGCTGCAAAATGGTAGAGGAACGAATAATCAAAACCAAGTTGTGAAAACAATTACAAGAGAGATATAAGCTTTAGATGACCAAGTAATAAGTAGAGTAACCTATTTCAAAGAAAAGCTCATTAATATTATGAGCAGTTTTTGCAGATGTTTCTGTGAAAAACATCCCATTCTCCTGAGCAAATTGGTCTCCTTCCTGTAATATATTAGAAAAATGAAAAAGAAGCAAGATGTAAATTTAAGAATTTTCATCATTATTAATTAACATACTATTATATTAACTAGGCAGGGCCACTGCAATGTCTTAGACAAACTCAAAGAAGTATATTAACATGAATTGGTTGGATTCATATTCAGCTTATCTTTTCAATCTGCTCAGGATATTATATAAACATACTGAGATGCATATTTACTGATGCTTGAAAAAAAGAGTTCACAGATACCTCGTTTTGTACTTCTCTTTCCGAGTCTAGATCAGATTTATTTGCCACCAATGCCATAACCAGATTAGGATTTCCTAGCAATAGTAATATGAGGAATAATTTTACTAGTCATGAATCAATTACAAGAGCTACACAAGCATCCTAAAAGCAATCACACTAAAAGGGAGTGAAAAATAAGTATATGAACCATATAATACAGAACAAAAATGGAAAAAAAATTCATATTGATTTAGAAAGGAAGTTGTGATTAACGAATGATTGGCAATGATGAGATTCTTTGATGCATACAAACTAAATTATATATAGACAAAAGGCAAACATAATTTATCACAGTAAAATTTAGTGAGTCTAGTGAAGGGAACCTATAAAACAGTTGTGCAGAAGAAGGCATATTCAATTAATAGTAAATGTGATTGGAATCATAAACATTAATTGATGCTGCTGAAACCATATCAACTAAAATAAATGCTATTCTAATTTCAAGGAGGAAAACTTGACAAGAACACTAACTTTCAATCAATTGCCCCACCTTGTCTTTGCAGTTCTTGAACCCATTTTTTGGCTCTAGTGAATGTATCCTGCAATAGGTCACCAATATACTGTCATTTGCTCTTGTACATTTTCACCGCAGATTTATTTTATTTTTTCACAGTTGGTCAAATTTTTTCTCTTTAGTAAAACAACAGACTTTCTTGATTTTTGCTAAAGAAATCACGCAAATTATCACTAAAAGTTGTGGTCTTTGCTGAGGCTTGATAAAAATATATTCTCGCATATGCCAGTTTTATTTATAAGATAACCCATGATATGAAATGAAATTGCTTATATTATTAGTAGAAACAAGTTACTACGCATAACCACATGAAGATAAAAGACGCTCACAATGCTTGAGATGTCATATACAACTATTGCTGCTGCTGCACCGCGATAATACATTGGAGCCAAGCTATGGTATCGTTCTTGTCCTGCTGTGTCCCATATATCGAACTTCACAGTTGCTTCAGCTAATGATAATATCTGTGTGAAAAAAGCTGCTCCTATAGTTGGTTCCTGGAAATAGGCAAATGCCCTCAACTTAGAAGCTATTAAAACACAGCAAATAAATCACGCAAAAGAAGCAAGAAATGAATATGCACCTGATGATCGAAGAACTGGCCCTTGACAAATCTTAATACCAAACTGGTTTTCCCAGTTCCCACATCCCCCAAAAGAACCTTAAAGAAATAAAACAAATTAAGCTTATTTTCCTCTAAAAATGAAAAAAAGATATGCATACATCGTGTCCTAAACAGTATCATATGTCAAAAGCTGTCTGTTGCTACATTTAAATCCACCAAGTAGGGATTCTCAGTCTTGTGAATAATTGAAATTCAGTTCAAGGTCCATAAACAATAATTTCTACTGAATATTATTTTTTGTGTATATAATCAATATTTTGGTCTCAGCAAAGCAACAGAGACATTGTACTAATTCACAGTCATAAACAACTGAAAATACAAATATATCTTGGTACATTTTTTCAACAAAATCATCATAAGTTGGACAATTACAAATCTAGTAAAATTTTTCACAAATTTGAAAACTTTCTCAACCATTAGCTATCAATTTCAATAGAACATCACAAATTAATTCTGGGATTGAAGAACTAATTCTGATAACAGTATTTCTGAGGGCAATTGTACATTGATTCGATGGAGTAGTTACTGGTCATATATATAATCTACACACATATAAAAATAGACATTAATGCATTTTTCTAATGGAATTAAAACTTCCTACTGTGCTAAAGTATCTCTCCTTCACACTACACCCATCAAGAAAAATAGTTTTCTCATTTTGATCACGTAATTTTATTTATCATCAGCAAACAAAAACACTTCAATAATGTGAAAGCCAAGATACTAAACACATTTCAATTACTCAATTCTAAGCACAAAGACCCATTTCAGGGGGAAACAAAAATTAAGGAAATGGGATAGTAAATTTTAAGGGAAAGACATACCCACCAGCTTGGCTTGTATGATCCTGTTGCCAGGCTTAGTCATTGCAAAATTAATGTACACACACAGAGAGAGATCGATTTAGAGATGATAAAAGTAAGTGGCATTCAGATAAGGAAATTAACATATACAATTTTCTGGTTTTTCCAAGGAAATTATGTCAGGAAGATGACTATCTGTGTAAGAAATTAAGAATGGTTGGTTTTCGCGCTGACTGGTAGTTTTCTTTTTTCTGTTAACTTGTCTGAGCTGTCTCCCTCTTCATTCCTTTAGTAGGCCAAGGCCCATAGATTGAGCCCATATGTTTCTGTGGGTCGTCGTTCGTCGTCTGACACCTCTTTTACTTTGGGCTTTCTGGGCCATGTTCCATCTTTCCCGTTTTACGGTTTTTTTTTCCTCTTAGTTTCAGTTATTTTATTTAATTATTTTTAAGAGTATTTTCATTTGATTTAATTTTTAAGAAGCAATGTGAAAACATGCAGAGAAAATTACACCGTATAACATATTTTTAAACTTTTTTTAAAATATCTTTATTTTTAATATATTAAATATATATAAAAAAATGTATATATGAAAAAGAATATTTTTGAAATTAAAAATAAAATTTTTTTTATACGGTATCAACGAGAAATTCACTAATCACAACTCACAATACAAAATATACGGTTCTGAAAAAGACTTAAATAGGTATTTTTTTTTCAAACTGTAGAGTTTAGAGTTATTATTCAATGTTTCCTCAAACTCCTATACAGCATTACATGTTGAAATATCTCTTTGAAAAACGAGTTCTCGACCATTTGTTCTCAAATCTACATTTTAATATCATCAATAAACATTCCTGTTGTCTTTTTTTCAATATTTTTCTTGCATGTTGATTTATTATTTTTTAAAAAAGAAATATTTTAATTAAGCACTTAAGTAAAGACTAACGCTTAAAAGACTTCTTGATATGCAGCTTATTAAAATAAAATAAGCAAAGTTTTATTGCTCTTATAGCAGTGGCGGAACCAGAATGTTACTGAGAGGGGGTCGGCGGCATGCACTCATGGTGGTGGCCGGTGGGGCTTCTCTGCCTAGGCTGCCGCTGCTGCTGCTGTGGCTGGTTCAACCTGGGGAGGGAAGGGGGAGAAGGAAGAAGGAGAAGAGAAGAAAAGAAAGGGGGTGCGTTTTAACGCAGCCCCTTTTTTTATTTTTGAACCGGCCCAAGCGAAACGGCGTCGTTTCGCTTGGGCCGGTTTATTTTTTTTTAAATAAACCCCTGGCGAAACGGCGTCGTTTCGCCAGGAGTTTATTTAAAAAAAAAATAGTCCATGGCGAAACGATGCCGTTTCACCAGGGACTAATTTATATAAAAAAATATATACGTATTTGCAGCGAGGGGTTCGTCTACCCCTCGCTGCAAATCCTTTGAAACTCAGTAGAGGGGGGCTGAGTTTTTACCTCTCCACGCCTCCCTTCTTCTGGCCGCCGGTGAGGGGGGTCGTGTGACCCCACACGACCCCATAGTGGTTCCGCCGCTGTCTTATAGTTATATCTGGTTCAATACTGAAATGATAATTTATAAAGAAAAAAAGGAAAAGAAGACTAACTCTTAATTGATTAAATGATGAGTTTGTTATTATTATTATTTAATTTTCTATATGGGAAATTATATATCTATATGTTTATATATTTAAGTGTGGAATTATTTTCTTTTAACTTAAAAATCAATAGAAAAAACAAACTTTGATTTAAATAACTGTTATCAAAATTATAAGATCATATTATTTTTTATTTAACAGTGAGATAATATTATGAACTAATATTCATGTATCATATTAAACTCATTTGTCTTCTAAATGTATTATATACCAATTAAAAATAAGCTATTTAATTATATTAGGATAAAGAAAATTTATAACTGATAATTTTTTTTGTAATCCTAAAAATTAACGTTATCTATAAAATAAAATAATGAGCCGAATATGAGTTTTTATTTATAATTTCTTATATAACTTGTGGTCTAAGAGATACAATTCACAATCAGATTTAATAATAATTGTAGTTCTATTTATTCTGGGTTGCTGTTTTCCTTGTATATTTCAGCTGGCTTTATTTTCTTTTTATTTTATTTTTTGGTATTGACTATAGATTTTTGGAGTTTTCTCACATGAATTAGTGAAACTCTAGTTGAAAGGCGCATGGAATCAGTCTTATGGCTTGGATATAATGCTTTCGCCAATTTATGCTTTTCGCCTTTTCTAATAATAAAAACTTACTTCCCCTTTTCTAATAATAAAACTTACTTTTCTATAAAAATTAAATGATTTAATGATAATTGTATAATAATATATATTTTGAAAATAATATATTATATAACTACTAAAGTGTGATTTAATGGTTAGAAAAAATACATTGCTTTCACTTGGATTTTTAAGTTAGAGTTTAGATTTTTTTCTTTTTCACACATAATTAATAATATATATATTATATATATAATTTGAGCAAAGATTCAATTTGGATTCAATGCTTAAAATTAAAAAATAGAACAAAAGAGTTTTTTTTTTCCAAAAAAAGGACTGCATCGTACGATAGTCTTGTCCCCATATCGCATCATGATCATAGTTTATAAAAGATTTTTTCCCTTGAAGGAAAGTAACAAAAACCCGGTGTGTCCCTTATGCAATGAAGATTCGGACTCTATGGATCATCTTTTCCTTAATTGCAAAATTGTCAAAAACATTTGGAGATACTATGGTTCTTTTTTCCTGGATGTCATCAATACTGGTAATTCAATCAGACAAACTTTGATTAGTTGGTGGTTAGTTAAGAATACGGGTTCCTTTGTGAGCTTGCTGAGACGGTTCATCCCTCAAATCATCATTTGGCATGTTTGGAAAATGTACTGCTCTTGCAGGTGGGGTGAAAGCAAAATTAGGATTGGTGATCTGCATCAGCAAATAGAGTCCTACCTCTACAGTTGGGGGGTTGCAGTCTCGGCTAAAAAATATGGCAAGCAACTTCCTCTTGAGCTTATTGATTTATTGCCCGAAGGTTTTGGTCGTTTGCAAAAATAACCTATGCTGGTAAAATGGATGAGGCCTACTTGTGCTAGATTAAAAATGAATGTGGATGGTTCCTACACTAAACAAGCAATGTCTGGAGGCTTTATATTACGGGATTCCTTAGGGAAATTTATTGTTGGCCAAGGCTTTCTATTGAATGCTCCATCTCCTTTCCAAGCAGAAATTCAAGCTCTATATGTTGCTACATTCTGGTATGCAAATAATTACAATAGCACGGTAGAAATTGAAGTGGACTCCTTGGCTCTTACTCAACTTTTCCTGGACTTGCGAGACTTCAGATCAACGGACCATAGACTAAATTTTATTCGTGATTTTCTGATCTCCTCTGGTTCTACTGTTAGTCATGTTTATAGGGAAATTAATCAAATCTCTCACTCTCTAGCTAGCCTAAGTAGACTTAACTTGTGTAATTTTTATTTTGACGCAGAAGCTTCACTTCCTCAGGCTATAAGAGGATTAGTGAGAACAGAAAGTATTGGTTTACCTTATTTTAGATATAAATAAATTCAGCCCGGTGGTGCCGCCCGCCTTTATATAAAAAAAAAAGTAACAAAAACCCAACAACAACTGGGAAATTCCCTTCACAATTTCCCCACTCCCAAACAAAACACATTCAAGAGAAAAAAAAAAAAAACCAACCAAAGCTTATTTCAAAATCATCCATTCATCAAAATCTTGCTTTGGTCCCTTCACAAACAATCTCCCATGGCTATCTCCAAGCTTGAACAACACCTCCATCAACAGCAGCAGCAGCAGCAGCAACAACAACAACAAAACACTTCTCATTACTACTCTCCTATGCCATGCCACCAACGTGATCAAAACTACATCGTTTTACCCTTTCACCGCCACCCAACCATTCCCATTCGCCGCCTTCCTTTGTCTATGATCATAGCCATCATCACTCTCCTCCTCATCCCAGCCTTTATCTACTTTTTCTGGCCATCCGATCCAAGTTAGAGAATCGTACGGCGAAGCCTTAACAAAATACATATCCACACTTTGCCTATAATCAACATTGATGTTTCGCTTTGCGTTACCGTTAAAGTACAGAATGTCGACGTGTATTACATGGATTTCAGAAGGCTTGATGTGGTCTTGCCTATAGAGGGAAAAGGTTGGGCCATGTTAAGGTTAAGAATAACGGTCATGTGAGTGCATTATCGTCGTCTTACGTGGATGCTGGGCTGGAGTTTAGTGCAGAGGCGGAGATAAAGGGGGTCCCATGGGGCCCTGTTCCCCCCTCAGTTAAAAATAAAAAATTTTTAGGTATATTTGAGAATGAATATTACATTGGTTGAGATGGAACAGCTTGGCCTTACTATGTGAGAGCACGCAACTTCGATCCACGCTCCCAACATTTTTCATTCTTTTTTTCCAATCTTTAAAACTGGGCCTTTTAATCAAGCCCATTACAAACAAACAAGATTTGTCAATGACTCTGCCAATTACAAACAAACAAGAATAACTTAATTGTGACTCTTTCTCTTCTTTCTCACGTTTCTTCTTCGTTAATTCCTTTTTCTTGTTTTATTTATTTTATTATAAATGTTATTTTTGTGAATTATAAATTTTAAGTTGAATTGGACCCCCCTTATCTAAAATTCTGGCTACGCCACTGGTTTAGTGGGGTCAGAGTTTTGTCTAACGTGGTTTTCTTGCTTGAGGACTTGGCTAAGGGTAGGGTGCCCTTTGATACTGTTACTAGAGTTTATGGTAACCTCGGGTTCTTGAATTCCCTTTCAAGGTTATTTTAATTTATCAAATTTATGTAATTATTATTCTTTATAGATAAATTATTGGTAGTATCCTCCAGCGATGAGATGAGATAATTGAGTTTACTTTTCTTTAAATAGATGTCTTGAGCTTAAATTTTTAGATATGAAGTATTTTTAAGACTTAAGAGGAATCACTTCATTTCTTTAATTCATCTATGCAACATGAATTTAAATAGTTTGTAACCTTGGAATTGTAAACAATCGGTGAAGGATGGGCTTAATATGCTATAGTTCATTTGAAGAAAAGTTCGAAGCAATAAATATTAGGTTAACTTGGAAGCAAAGCTTACTTGATTTGAGCTAAAGTTGCAAGGGAAAAACTCTTGAAAAGCTGCCTATAATTAATTTGCTATCCTATACTCTTGAAAAGCTGCCTATAATTAATTTGCTATCCTATCTTTTAAGCTTATAAACATACATATTTATTTATATTTATATTTATATTTATAAATTTAATTTACATATGATATGTTTGGTTTTTCTTTTATATTATATTATCTTTCATTCGCAAACAGATAAAAATGTCGTGTGATGTTTTGGTAAATATAAACAATTAGACAATTGTTCGTCAAAATTGTTACTCTGATAAGGTAAGAAGGCCAACCACATATATACATGCAATTCTACACACATATATGTGTATTTAAGAGTTTGTTTGATATTAAAGTTGAAATTTAATTTTTGAAAATGTTTTTTTAAAAGATCATCATTTAATTATTTAAAAATTTATATGGTTATAAAATGTTGAATTCAATCTAAGAAACATAAAATTTAATCAATATTTTTAATATAATTCTTTTGATTGTATAGTTCTGATACAAAGTTAAAACTAACATAAACTGGCATGCGTTTTCATGATACAGAAGTAAAGGAGAAAGGTGAAGGACAAGCTAAAAGCAAAGTGGATGTAGCATTGAGGGCACGCATGCATGTATGAACATAAAGAATATTTGGGTATTTGAAACTTGAAACATACATCAGATTTTAACACATACATGTGTGTAATTAAATATTACTAGTTCTAGTAGCACGTGTCTTCCACGTGTGAGTACTAATTTTTTCTATAATTATCATTATATATAGATTGAAATATATGATAAAATTTAAATAATATTTAATTAAAGTAAAAAAATAGAGTTTCTTACATGTTAGATAAATGTTTTTTTACGTTCACTGAATAAATATTTTAAAAACTTAATGGTTAAGAGTATTGTTAATTTCGACTAAATCTCAAATTTGAATTATAAATATTTCTTCTTCTCCATATGTGATTGATTAAATTTTTTTTTTGAAACTATTATTTAAAAAATAATCCCATAATTTTCTCTAAATAATTATTATTTTGTGGTTATATTAGTACTTCTTTATAAAGCAAATACCATATTTATAAGCACGTGAAAAAAGGAAGAAAATGAAAAATCTAAATTAAACTTGTTAAGCAAATTAATTACAAACCTTACATACCTAACCGTAACAATCCCATAATTCCCATATATAAACCAACCCCATGATCTCCATAACCATATAACTTGAGTAATTATTTTCTTTTCCTTTCTTGAAGATCCAGCAAACAGATATAAATAATGGAGATTAACAACAAGTACTCAATTGTTATAATAACATTTGTATTATTTTCAATTGTATCTTTCTCTGCAACAAGTGCAAGTCCAATGCCATCCCAATCAAATTCACCATTACCCTCTGCCTTCCAAGCTCAGTCTTTAAATGAAATCTGTGCAGTTACAAAGAATCCAAATAAATGTGTGTTTAAAGTTTCTCCAAATCTATCAGGTTTACAATCAGATGCTGTGACTGTTGTTAAAATTATCATTGAAGCACTTCACAAAGACTTAGAACGAGCAATTTCAATATCAGTAAAAGCAGCAAATGATCCTTCAGAACCGGCTGTGATTTCGAGTTGTCTGAAAGTTTGTTTACAAAATTATGAGATGATAAAGAAAGAATTACTTGTAAAAGCTTTGGCTGCTGCTTCTTCTCAAGACATTGCCTCTGTTAATTCTCTGCTTAATGCTGCCATTTCTAATTTTGGTCACTGCGATGAATCTTTTAATAAAAAAGGCATTGAAGAATCACCTATGAAGGAGATTGATGATAGTATGGTAGAATTGACTGGTTTTTCCATTGATATTTCTAACAAATTAATTCAAAAACAAAATTAAATCTTTCAATTTTTTTTTGTTTTATTTTTCAATGTAATTGAATTTTGTTTGTCCATTCATTATTTAAACACAATTATGTGTTTTATTTGTACAACTTTAGCACTTGTATTTTACAAATTACGTATAAATATAGTGCACTTTTTTTTCATCTTTTAGCAGTAACTAGGCATGTTCCCGTTGCGTGATTATAATTTAATAATTTTATTGTGTTTATTTATCATTGAATTTTATTTTTAGGGGAAAATTTTTAAAAATATATATATTTTAAAAAATGTATTATAAAATTTATTAGTATTTTATAATTATTTCATGTTTACATTAATTTATCTCCTTTATTTGTTTTACATTAGTATCTTATTCATTTTTTTTTCTGAGTAAAACTTAGTTTGCTCTCAACAACCTTACCACAACTGGGTCTATCTGATTCTCCAACTTAACCATTATGGGATCAAAGTCACAATAGAAAATAGAAACAAAGAAAAACATTTATAATTTTAATTATATGATCTTGACTATATTAACTGCAAGTGAAATATAACATATATATATATAATTAAATATGAAATTGGAGAATGTCAACCATTAATTTAATTTTAGGACCCAAACTGACTGGACCAAAGTCCTCTTTCTTGCCCTCGTCGCCTTCATTATCCTCAATATTCTCCAACCTCTCTTCCTCCACTGACTTATCGAGCTTCTGCTTCTTAGAAGTCTCGTCGTTCACTTGGCTTCATTAGCGGCTGATTCCCTGACAACATCCATGTCTTCAGTGGCCGCTGAATCAATTGGATCCATGTCTCATCTTAGCTCAATCTCCCGCCATCAAAACAGGAAAAGTCAAAAGAGCAACCCAAACATTTCCATCCCCCTGCAAAAGTGAAAACAAGGTACACAACTAATTTAAACTGATGAGAAGATGCATAAAAGCATAAAGTAAATGCAACATTAATCAGATTCTCATGCATAAAAAATACAGATCATCAATATGATACATGATTTATAGTACTAATCATGGAACTATAGACCTACTAACTTGCTTGATTTCTCTTTACACTGTATCATTCTGTTCAACCAACCAATTGGTGTGGCAGAATTTAGAAGCCACGTTAATTCTACATGAGCATGTACATGAGACTGTACAAATACAGAAGCATATATATTATAAAGTATATAATAATAATTGTTATAAAGTATATAATAATAATTGTTATAACTATTGCTATTATTGTTAAAAAGAATATTAATCATTATAACAAATATATAATTATTTGATTCTTTAACTTGTCATCAACACAATGAAGATGAACATAAGCACAAAACTTATTGTTCTCCACTTTAGCTCCAGGAGTTGATTTCATTTCTCCACCAATTCATTGTAAACAGGAATTTATATTAACAAAAAATTAATTAATATTTTTTTGATTAAATTGTGAATGTCTTTTGTTTTTTTTTTATCAAAGATTAAGAGAATACAAACCTCATCGATCATGGATAGAAATTTATTTGCAGGTTGAAAGATAGGAGCTTCACTGCCCTGAAGAAGAGTTAGGATAATAAAATTAAAATGAGTCAAAGAAGATAATTTGCATTCAAAGTAGAGAACACCGAATCAAAATAGCTTTTTACCTTGTCTCTGCATCTCCCACTTGCTATAGCAGCTGGCAAATTCCTTGCAAGCTTTCTTACTGTTGCTCTCATCTAATTTGAAGATTAGAGTCACAATTTGACACAAAAAGCACTCTATTCAATCATAAATTGACACTCAATAAGTATATTTTAATCAAAATGCTAAACCCTAAAAATCAACAAAAATATTCATAATCCATCTCTTTCATAAATGAAGCCTAAATTGAAAAATTAAAATATGTATCTTTCTTCCTGATATAAACTGGACAGAGTATACGATTGAATCTTACCTTAAATTTGGTAATACAATTATGGTCAGTACCGCTACGGCTACAGCGATGCTGAGAGGAGGAAACATCACCATCGCCCTCATCTCTATTGTCAATCTCAAAATCGACACAGTTGATTTCATGGGTAAGCAAAGCCAGAGAGAGAAACGAATTTGATATTTTTATGAGCAAAACCAGACTGAGAGAAACGTATGGTTGTGGGAGGGCAAAGGCCTTTGAATAATTTTTTTTTTCTCAAATCCTTGGCTTTTACATATTTATATAGATACCCATTCTCAACAAAAAAAAAATAGTAGTAATACCTTATACGTTAAAATTCTTTAATTTTGCTAAGCTTCATTTATTAGATCTTAATTAATTTATTGAAAGAGGATTTAATTATAAGAGGTAATTAGAGCATAAATAAAGGAAAATGAGAGCTTAACTATGAGTTAATTATGGCTATGGAGAAGGCAGGGAGTGACGTGGCATGAGGTTTAAAACGTGAAGTGGCTGAGAATAAAAGATTGCCAATTGCTTGCCCAAAACTGCATTTTTTGTTTCTTCTATTTTTTTCATTTTCGTTACAGATTTAAAAAGGGTTTAATTACTTTCATAATATTAGAAATAGTTATAATACTATGATTAATTCCAAGAATTAATTAATAAATTGAATATGTCTAAATAAAGATATATATATATATAATCTCATATTCAAAAAAAAAATGATATACATAATCTCCTTAATTAAAACAAATTAAATAAATATATTTTTAATTAATTATAACCTTTCAGTAAAATGAGAAAAATCGTGAAAAATTATAGAAATTCTATCTTGCCCTAAAAAAAATCAAAATTAATAATATGGGAATTAGCACGTATGTTATATATATATATATATATATATATATAAACGTAACAAAACCAACCCCTTTATTAACTTTATCATGGCCGATCATTAATGTTGTAGCGGTTGGTTTTGTTCCGTTTTAATTGGTATTTGTTCTGAAACGCTCTCAAATTGAATTAATTTGAAAAAATTATTAATGGATGCAAAAAAATTAAATATTAGATATAATATATAAGTTAATTGATTTTGTGTAGATCAATTTCAAAATTTATTAATTCATATAAAAAAATCTGAAATCAAATCTCATATTTAAAAATGCTAAATAATTAGTGTTGGATTTAATGAAATATAAATAGTTGTGGAATAATATTATAAGAAGGACTTAATTAACTAGGTGCAGTATCCCATGGACATTTAATAGTTTTTTTGTTTTTTCTCTTATTAATATATATAAAAAATTTCATCTATATTGAATATATATAGACTCAGTCAATTAAAAATCAGTAAAAGAGTGATTACGGTGAAAATAAATATTTTTATTGATAGAGTGTATATATAAGTTTTTCTTTAATATATATATATATATATATATTCAGTCGCACACTATCGCTGAGCCACTCTTTAAATTACTAAATTTGTCTAAACTTTCAATCAGAGGCGGAGATAAAAGGGGTCCCATGGGGCCCTGTTCCCCCCTCAGTTAAAAATAAAATTTTTTTAGGTATATTTGAAAATGAATATTACATTGGTTGAGATGGAACAGCTTGGCCTTACTATGTGAGAGCACGCAACTTCGATCCACGCTCCCAACATTTTTCATCCTTTTTTTTTCCAATCTTTAAAACTGGGCCTTTTAATCAAGCCCATTACAAACAAACAAGATTTGTCAATGACTCTGCCCATTACAAACAAACAAGAATAACTTAATTGTGACTATTTCTCTTCTTTCTCACGTTTCTTCTTCGTTAATTCCTTTTTCTTTTTTTTTTTCAGATAACAGTTTCTTCCTTTTTCAATTTCATTCTTTCACCGATTGGCACCAGCAAGGCAGCGGCAACAAGTTAAGAATAGGTACACCACTTACTTTTAATCTCATATTTATTTTGTTGCAATTTTTTTATCTTGCTAAAATGAATTGAAATTTGAAAAATAATGAATTAAGAAATTGGCTTGAATACTTGAGGACATTATAAATTTGAAATGTTTAATTTGATTTTGTAGTATGAAGTTTTTTTTTTTTTGAGAAAAGTAGTATGAAGTTAAATTGAAATTATTATTTTTTTGTAGTTTATAATCTGGAATTTTTTTATTTCTTTTATAATTTGATATTTTTAATGTTTAGTATTTAAGTTGAATTGGACCCCCCTTATCTAAAATCCTGGCTACGCCACTGCTTTCAATATATATATATATATATATGTGTGTGTGTGTGTATACCATGTATACACACACATTATATGCAAATATATTCATGTATTTTATCTATTTTTTTCTTCTCCCACGTAAGTTCTTAGTTTGTGTTGCTATAAAAAGTAAAAAATCAAAATTCCAAATAAAAAGTAGGTAAAGGTGACAAAAGAGCGAGCTATCTAATTTTAGAACCTCTTTGTCTATAATTAAACCCTTGAAAAATCTCTAACAAGTTAGAATTAGAAAAAGACTGACCATTTATTCTTAACTGTCTACTCTTTAAAAACCTAGCCCATGTTTTTTTTTTTTCTCAACATCAAATATTAAGCTCCATTAATCTCCTTAAGTCTCATCTAGCCCACACTAGGAAGGACGTATAAGGAAAAATGGAGCTTAACACATCAATTCTTATCACATTTTTCTTATGTTTTTATCTCTTATTATCTGTTGAAGCCACTTTTTTTTCGATTTCAAAAGTAGGAAACCCAAAAAACAAGCACAAATATTTTCTATTTACATCAAATTCTCCAGCTCCATCACCTACTTCCCAAACAAGCACCACTATTAAGTTCCCAAATCTTCCAGAAACTCCTACTGATTTTGATCCCAAACTTAAAAACATATGTGCAATCACTGAAAACCCTAAACAATGCATCTCATTGATTGCTCCATATCTAAGGGGTTCAGCCAATGCCAATCTGGCCTTGAAAGTTGTTATCCAAAGGCTTTACATACTCGTCAAAGATGCATCGACCATTGCATTGCAAGTAAGATCTAAAACATCTACGTCATTGGTGATAAAAAAATCCTTTGATGATAGTTTAGAGCTTTACGAGAAAGCTCTTCATAACATTAAAATGGCTTTGACTGCACTTCATGATGATGACCTTGATGAGGTCAGCACTATGCTTGGCGCTTCAATTTCCAATTTTGGGTATTGCATGTTGAATTATTTATATGGACTAATATTTATACATTAAATATACATTAGGTTAAAATAATTTTATGTCATATATATATACTATCATAAAAAGGCTTGGCCCAAAATTAAAATGATCTAATTTGGTTTAGGCTAATTATGGGCATATTTTTAAGTTATAAAGTATGGGTCTATATGTGTAGATACTCTAATGTAATTTCTAATTTTATGATGGGCTAAATTGGAAATAAAGACATTAGGGTTATGGTCCCCAAATTATGTGTTTGAGTTTCTTCTTATATATATCCCATCATATATAAGATAAGGTGAAGGAGGTTAGAAGTTTGAAGAGCTTAGAATTTTCTCTAAAACTAAAACCTCTCAAACACATCAATTTGGAAGATCAAAACCATAAGGCTAAGGATTCAGGTACGCTTCCGCTTTCAGTTTTATTTAACTATTCTTGATGATTGAACATGAATGATCTTGGATTGATGATGGTTTTCATCAATTGATTTTGATCCTACCTATTGATGATGGTTTTCATCAATAGACTTTGTTCCTACAATTGGTATCAGAGCTTATTTATGTTTAATCATTGAGATTCAATTCAAGTTATCTTATTGTTGTTTTGAATATGGATTAAGACTTGGTTGATTTATGATAAAATTTTGGTTAAATTGAATTGTGATTTGTATAGTACATGTTTGTGGTTTTATGGATATGTAGAAATTTTTCTTCATATGGGTCCCATTCATTAATATGTTTTGAAATTTTTCTTCATATGGGTCCCATTCATTAATATGTGTTGAAATTTTTCTACCTTTTAATTATACATGTTGAAATTTTTCCTTCATATGGGTCCCATTATTTATTACATGTTGAAATTTAGAAAAAGTGGTATTTGACATGTTTGGACATTGATTAAATACATTTATATTTTATCAATTAATTTTGGATTTTGGGAATTTTAGATTTAAATAATGGAAAGATTATATATATATATTGAGATAAATTGATTGACACAATAAGGCTCACCAAAGTGAACTTAGTGGAGATTAATTTATTTTAAATATATAAAGAGTTAAGTGTGTGTGACTAATGTGAATATAAATTGGCCCAAAGGAAAGTTTATATTCAACATAATCACATATGCTCTTGTGGTGATAAATATGTGATGATTATTTGGTTTTACATGTGAGCAATAAATCAGCCCAAAGGAGGATATATTGTTTGGCATGTTAATTTATCATCAATATTTAATTGCTACGCCAAGGTATCACTTGCAAGTTAATATTTTGTCCAAAGATGAAATATTAATGGAGCGCTCGGTATCTTGAGATGGGGTTTACCATTATTTAAATTTATTATTCAACTTCAGTTATACTTTGGAAATATGTTAGTATATTGATAGTTTGTTTTGTTTTGGATTCAGTTAATGCTACCGCAGCTAATATTTCTGCCAATATTAATTCGGTTCCTATGTTAAATGGCACAAATTTTAAGGCATGGCAAGAGAGCGTACTTATCACTCTCGGAGTCATGGATCTGGACTATGCGATTAGAGTTCCGAAACCCGATGATCTTACTGATAAGAGTACCTCTGAGGAAAAGAGGGAGATGGAAAAGTGGGAAAGGTCTAATCGCATAAGTCTTATTATCATTAAGCGTGCTGTTCCAGAAGCTTTTAGGGGCACTATGTCTGATCAAGTGGATAATGCTAAGGGTTTCCTTGAGGATATAGAGAAAAGATTTGCTAAGAATGAAAAGGCTGAAACTAGTACAATCTTAGCAAAACTTATCTCTATGAGGTATATAGGTAAAGGAAACATAAGGGAGTACATTATGGAAATGTCACATCTTGCTTCAAAGTTAAAAGCACTTAACTTGACCTTGTCTGAGAACTTGTTAGTGCATTTGGTTTTGATATCTCTTCCAGGACAGTTTAGCCAGTTTAAGGTGAGCTATAATTGCCAAAAGGAATCTTGGTCACTTAATGAGCTCATCTCACACTGTGTTCAGGAAGAGGATAGAATGAAGCAAGAAAAGATACCAAGTGCTCATTTAGCTTCCACTTCTAAGGACAAAAGGAAAGACAATAAAAGAAAGAAAAATAAGGAAGCTGCAGAAGCGCCACAAAAGAAACAAAATAAGGAACAAAATCAGATTACTTGTTTCTTCTGTGGTGCTCCAGGTCATGTGAAGAAGCATTGTACCAATTATCATGCATAGCGTGTGAAAAAGGGTAAGCTTCTTAATTTTGTTTGTTCAGAGGTTGATTTGACTTCAGTGCCTAGACACACATGGTGGATAGATTCTGGTACAACAACTCACATCAGTGTGTCTATGCAGGGTTGCCTGAGTTACCGAAAGCCTAATGATGTTGAAAGATACATCTACGTTGGCAACGGACAGGAGATTGAAGTTGAAGCAATTGGAACATTTAGATTATTATTAAGAACTGGATTTTATTTGGATTTGAAAGAGACTTTTATTGTACCGTCTTTTAAACGGAATTTGATTTCTGTTTCTGTATTGGACAAATTTGGTTTTTCTTGTTCATTTGGAGATGAAAAATTTAGTCTTTTTCAAAGTTCAAATTTATTTGGTTCCGGTTCTTTGTCTGGTTATGATAATCTATATATGATTGATACAGTTGCTTCATTTCATGAATCCTTGTCTATTAATACAATAGGCATAAAACGCAAATTAACAAATGAGAATTTAGCTTCGTTATGGCACAAGAGACTAGGTCACATCTCTAAAAAGAGAATTGAGAGACTTGTGTCTGACGGTATTCTTGATCCCCTTGATTTTACAGATTTTGATGTGTGTATAAACTGTATCAAGGGAAAACAAATAAATGTGAGGAGATTTGGTGCCAACAGAAAATCAGACGTCTTGGAACTAATACACACAGATATTTGTGGTCCATTCCCTAAGGCTTCTTGGAATGGACAACAATACTTTATTTCGTTCATAGACGATTTTACACGATATGGCTATCTTTATCTCTTACATGAGAAATCGCAATCCCTGGACATGTTCAAAAGTTATAAGGCTGAAGTTGAGAACCAACTCAACAAACGAATTAAAAGCATTAGATCTGACCGTGGTGGTGAATACTATGGTAGATATGACGGTTCAGGTGAACAATGTCCAGGCCCATTTGCGAAATTCCTAGAGGAATGTGGTATCGTCCCACAGTACACCATGCCTGGTTCACCCACTATGAATGGTGTAGCTGAACGACGAAACAGAACACTTAAGAATATGGTAAGGAGTATGATTAGTCATTCTACCTTACCAGAATCACTCTGGGGAGAGGCATTAAAGACTGCAGCTTATATACTTAATAGAGTTCCAACTAAGGCAACTGCAAAAACTCCATATGAGCTTTGGACAGGTAAAAAGCCTAGTCTTAAGCATTTGCATATATGGGGATGTCCAGCTGAGGCAAGGCCTTACAGGCCAAATGAAAAGAAACTGGACTCAAGAACTGTCAGTTGTTACTTTATTGGATATTCTGAAAGATCCAGGGGTTACAAATTTTATGATCCCACATCTAAGGCTATATTTGAGACGGGAAATGCCCGATTTTTTGAGGATGTTGAGTTTGCAAGGGGGGAAAGAGTTAAAGACTTTGACTTTGAAGAGGAATATGTAAATATTCCTTTAATTGCTCTTGACAATAATCAAGAACAATACTCCATACCTGATATTGTTCAAGATGCAATTCCAGACAATGTCATTGAATCTCCCACTCAAGTTCAAGAAATTGTTCCAGAAGAACAAACTCTACAACCTCAAGAAACATTGCCATTAAGAAGATCCACTAGAGAGAGAAGAAGTGCAATACCAGATGATTATATTGTATTTTTCCAAGAACATGAGATTGACATTGGAGTGATGGAAGATGATCCAATCAACTTTCATCAAGCCATGGAAAGTCCTAACTCTCAAAAGTGGATTAATGCCATGAATGAAGAGATAAAGTCCATGAGCGATAATGATGTATGGGATCTTGTCCCATTACCTGAAGGTTCGAAACCCATTGGTTGTAAATGGATTTTTAAAACCAAGAGGGATTCGAAAGGTAATGTGGAGAGGTACAAAGCACGTCTTGTTGCTAAGGGCTTTACATAGAAAGAAGACATTGATTATAAAGAGACTTTCTCTCCAGTTTCCTCGAAAGACTCTTTTAGGATTATAATGGCTTTAGTGGCATATTTTGATCTTGAGTTACATCAGATGGATGTTAAGACTGCGTTTCTCAATGGTAATATTGAAGAAACAATTTATATGGTGCAACCAGAAAATTTTGTATCGGGTGATGTAAAGTCTATGGTTTGCAAATTAAAGAAATCCATCTATGGACTTAAACAAGCGTCTCGACAATGGTATTACAAGTTTCATCAAGTTGTCATCTCATTTGGTTTTGAGGTGAATTTGGTTGATAATTGTATATACCATAAGTTCAGTGGGAGTAAATATATTTTTCTGGTTTTATATGTTGATGATATATTGCTTGCCAGTAATGATATAGGCTTATTGCATGAAACCAAGAGATTTCTAGCTAAGAACTTTGAGATGAAAGATCTTGGTAATGCATCTTTTGTATTAGGAATCCAAATATATCGAGATCGCTCTCGAGGTATACTTGGATTATCACAAAAGGCCTATATTGAAAAGGTTTTAAAGAAATTTGGCATGCAAGACTGTAAACCAGGAGATACCCCTGTGGCTAAAGGAGATAAGTTTAGTCTTAACCAGTGTCCTAAAAATATCTTTGAGGAAAAGGAAATGCAGAAGATTCCTTATGCTTCAGCAGTAGGGAGTCTGATGTATGCACAAGTTTGTACGCGTCCGGATATTGCGTACATTTGTGGAATGTTAGGCAGATATTTGAGTAATCCAGGAATGGATCACTGGAAGGCAGCCAAAAGAGTTATGCGGTACTTACAGAAAATAAAACATCATATGCTCACATATAGAAAGTCGGATAAATTAGAGATTCTTGGATATTCAGATTCCGACTTTGCTGGATGCCAAGATAGCAAGAAGTCTACATTGGGTTATATTTATCTGCTTGCTGGTGGAGCTATTTCCTGGAAAAGTGCTAAACAGTCACTTGTAGCTCCTTCCACCATGGCAGCTGAATTTGTAGCATGCTATGAAGCATCTAATCATGGAATATGGCTGCGAAATTTTGTCACTGGGCTGCGAATTGTGGATAATATTGAAAGACCACTTAAGTTATTTTGTGACAATAAATCAGCAGTTTTATATTCCAATAACAATAGGAGCTCGACGAAGTCAAAGCACATTGACATCAAGTTCCTAGTTATTAAAGAAAGAGTTCAAAGTGGACAGTCGTCTATAGAGCATATTGGTACAAACTCCATGATTGCGGATCCGCTTACTAAGGGACTACCACCCAAGGTCTTTCATGAGTACACTGCTCATATGGGTGTTATGTCATTTGAAGAAATTCAGTTTTAGTGGGAGTTCTGTATTATGCTTTCTTGTAATAGACAAACTTTGGTTATGTTATGCTTGATTTTCTGCAGAAATCAAGTTTTTTAATTTATTCACACTTTGAATTTGGCATGATGTGGTTTCATCATGGTTTTAGGAGGATCAATTGGAAATAGACATGTTTAGATCACATTGCATATAATTTCCATGCTACACATCCATACTTGATCTATGTCATTTGGTTATATTGGTATATGTGATCAAGGATAATTTTATTATGATGTAACTATAATAAATAATGCCTTGGTTCTATATTGATATAGCTAATGGACGAGATTGTTCGGAAAAGCCATTTGGTTATGATAGATAAGTTTTGAGCTCATAAGGTTATATTATGGCATAAGATTATAAAGTTATAAAGTTATATTTATGTACAAATATAGTCTAAGTGGGAGATTGTTGGATTATTTATATGGACTAATATTTATACATTAAATATACATTAGGTTAAAATAATTTTATGTCATATATATATACTATCATAAAAAGGCTTGGCCTAAAATTAAATTGATCTAATTTGGTTTAGGCTAATTATGAGCATATTTTTAAGTTATAAAGTATTGGTCTATATGTGTAGATACTCTAATGTAATTTCTAATTTTATGATGGGCTAAATTGGAAATAAAGACATTAGGGTTATGGTCCCCAAATTATATGTTTGAGTTTCTTCTTATATATATCCCATCATATATAAGATAAGGTGAAGGAGGTTAGAAGTTTGAAGAGCTTAGAATTTTCTCTAAAACTAAAACCTCTCAAACACATCAATTTGGAAGATCAAAACCATAAGGCTAAGGATTCAGATCTTCCATATGGATTCAGGTACGCTTCCGCTTTCAGTTTTATTTAACTATTCTTGATGATTGAACATGAATGATCTTAGATTGATGATGGTTTTCATCAATTGATTTTGATCCTACCTATTGATGATGGTTTTCATCAATAGACTTTGTTCCTACATTGCAATGAAGCTTTTCAAAGACAAGGTCTAAAGAGATGGCAAATGCAGAAAGTTAATGACTTGTTGATAGAGTTTGCTGGTTTTGGTATTGACATTTCTAAAAACTTAGACGCTGATAATTAGTCAATATTTACAGAGAATTTGTACAATTATGTTTAAATGCAGTTTTTGCTTATAGTTTTCTAATGTAATCCATGCATAAAACCTTATATATATAATATTATATATAATTCTTATATATTGTTACAGGAATTCAAAGAATTGATCGATAATTTATGTGGAAGTTAATTACTAAGATTAATTTATTCGATAAATTTTTACAATAAGCCAAACTTAATCTTCATCAACCATATTGTTTTGAATTCCTAATATGTCCTTCAAGAATGAATTTCTCAAGCAAATAATAATAATAATAGAAGGAATCAAACAAGAAAAATAATATAAAAATTTACGATTAAGCCTAGAAAAAAAATTTTCGACTATAAAAAAATAAAAAATATAGTCAATAACCCTAATATAAAGTATTTATATAAAAAATAAATTGAGTCACTCCAAAATATAAAATATATAATATAAAATATTGATATATAACCAATAAATAAATAAATAAATTTATATCGCTCCAAAATATACTATTTAAAACGGATTATTAAATCCATACCACAAAACAAACTTTGCCACTAAAAACATAATTTCCCTCACAAAACAAACATTGCCACTAAGCCACCTCCAAAATGACAAACAAGGACTTGATACACCACCAATAACACGAATTAAATATAGGTAAATTTCAGTAAAAACCGGCTAATCATTCAAAACATTGCAGTTGTTTTTGAAAACTAATTTAAAATTTTCAAAATAAAAATTTTTATTTTTTTAATTTAAATATTTTTTAAATTTCGATCAATCAGATATCTAATATAAACAAGTCATGATTCAGTGAATTAAAGAATTAAATTGTTTGAAGTTTAATATAATCATTATTTCGCGTTTTCATATATGAATTCAAACAAATTAGAGCAATGAATTCAAGCATAATTTATTTTTGATAATAAGTCAGATTTAATATTATTAATTATTAAGGATGGGGAAAAACATGGGATGGAGAAGACTAACTATCCAAGGCCTTCTCCTTACATCCAAAACTAACACTCCACCATTCCATGTGAAAAAATACATATATGAATGCTTATAGACCATAGAAAAATACAGGTGTACTGATGCAACAGGAGGATAAGCACAGCAGATAATAAAATGTTCAATCTACCCCATTTTGACTTGTTCCTTCAAGATGTAGTGGCTGCTGATAAAACTGAGTATACTGCACATCTAGGCTGCGATAAAAGATCCTAGTGTTGAAAGATGTATTGCATTAACTCCATAACCAAAGTATCCATGTAGTTCTATGGCATAATGCGTACCCAATATGTTCCAAGGTAACTAACAATCGAAATACCCATTGTTACACTGCTGGACTGATGAACCTGACTAGCAACCTTCACAATTCATAATATAGCCAGAAACTGATGAACACTTGAAGAAGCCAATGAAGAATTAGAAGAGCCACTTCCCACTCTTGAGACTGAATAAACATAGCCTGCATATTCAGATCTTGATAGCAGAGTATAAGAAGTGAAAACCCAAATCAAACTTCTGAAGCTTCTCTATTAATAATGTCACTGAGCCCTTGACAAATATTGTCTTTATCGTTGGCCCTGAAAAGCCCCAGCATAGAACCAATTTCCCAAGTTTTCCCAACCTCCAATCCCTCTAAGTTCGGCTGATCAAGACCATCATCCTTAAGATCAAAAGTTGGCAAATTAAACTCTTCTGCCAACTGATTAGAGGTACCCAATAATTTGCTCCTATTGATCCGATTCATAATTTTGATATTGGAATCAGAGATGGAGTCGTCAAGTGAGAGAAAAGGTGAAGTCTTCTACAAGGAACAATAAGACTACCTTTCACCAGTTATTTGAATTTGGGTTTAGTCTTATTGCTCTTGGTTTTAATTTTTTTTTATAAGCTCAAAATGTGGGTCGAGATCAGCTTGAATGAAGTCAGCTTCTGAAAAAGCTTCATCGTGATCCTCCAAGCTAGCAGAAATACGGGGTTTATTGTAAATTCTAGAAAGCACAGAGGAAACAAGTTTTACAGGTTAGGGTTGGGAGGTGTTTGGGTTTGACTGGTGTCTTGGGCTATGGCATTTTGATCCAAAAGGATATTACTGTGTTCCAACTCATCAGCTAAATATGGCTCGTTAGACCCAAGAATGTTGGGATTAGGCCCCTCGACATGAGGAGTGAAGGTCTTAAGGCACATTAGACCCAAGCTTTGAAACGTGGTCTGCTGCAAAAGCCAGTTGTTGAAAATGGGGAGCAGACACTGATGGAGCAGGTGAGTTGTTTGCCACTAGAGAAAGTGGATCTAAGGGCACAGGTAATGAAGAATGGGCAGCGGGCAGGCGTGGAATATTGGCACTATCTTGTGTTTGTGAAATAGGAGAAGCATGCTTAGAAAGAGCAATATTAAAATGTGTAGTGTTGTCCAAGTTCGTTTGTTTGAATGGGCAGCGATGCAGGAAGAGGGGGACAGCTGATAATTATTCCCAAAGTTCGTTTGAATGTTGGCCGAAGGTGGATCTATTACTGAAGAAGGATTGTGAGCTTGAACCTGCTGAGTTATAACAGACTGCATCATGCTAATTGGGTCGTTATCCTCAAAAATTTTAATCCTGAAAAGACCTTCATCAATCTTCACTTGAATGGATTCATCAATAGAGGCTTTTCCAGTGCATATCAACATTCTAGCGCTGTCAAATCTTATTTTGTTAGAAATTTCATAGTCCATTTTGATGAGAGAACCCCATTTGTTAATGATGGCAGAGAAGAACTTGGCATCCCAAGCGTGGAGAGGGACATTTTCCGTACAGATCCAAGTGTATCTGTCACTTGCCACCACACTTTTATCCCATCTTTTCACAGTACTAAATCTTTCATGGAACCATGGATTGTCCTCAGCAAGGAAAGCCTCCATATCCTCAATGTCATGGAACATGAGGATAACAGACTTCCCACTTAGAGGAACAATTTTGCATTGCTTGCTGTAAAATTCTTGAAAGTAGCCATGAAGGCTGGATAGGTGCTCAAAAGATAAGACTTCCCCGACCAATGCAGCTTTCAACCAAGAATTATCAATGTCACAAGTGGAGAAGAAGATTGCTAAATCATCCTTGCGATTAGCAACATAATCTAGATCTTGAGTCTTGCCAAACTTAACAGTGTCAGCATAGGATCTAGAGGATCCACAAACAAGAGGAGGGGTCACTGACTAAAGGAGCCGAGGGAGTCTGTTGACTGTCCGCGAACTTAACCCGTATTCTACCTTGTTTATAGAAAGGCCCATTAGTTTCAGAGATAGCCCTTTCAGCTTCAAGTGTTGTTTTGAACCTGACAAACCTGTATCTCACCGAGGCATTTCTTCTCAATTTTCTTGGAATAAAAACATCATAAATCTTACCAAATCTACTGAATAAGTGATACAGATCTTTTGCTGGAACATCCAATGGCAGGTGGTCGATAAACAACGAAATGAAGTTGTTTCTCCAGGACAAGCCTGCTTTTGGCTCAATAGAGCGGTTACCACCACCAAAAATATCCTTTCTGAAGGACAAGGACATGAGATAGGGGCTGACAAACCGTCTAGGGTCACCAGATGGCTTCACTGATGCTGCCATTTTTCATGATGATTGCTGAGCTCAGAAAACAACGAAAGGGTCCAAAATCATACAAGCAAAATGATCATTTGCTGATTTTTCTAAGGGTGCTGGAGAGACTTCTTCAAATTATAATAACTTTTTGGATAAATTCCTTTATCAGCCTGTTTCGTCAAGCGTTTACACCTTTTCCATTTCCGTTGCACTGCTATATGCTAAAAGAAGTTATACTGATTGCATAGGTCTAAAAGTAAATCATATTAAAAACTATCATAGTGTTTTTTAAATGCAAGAATTATAGTTGCAAATAAAATTCGTTTCTGTTCAAGCATAATTTATAAATTGGCGAAACAGTTTACCTTCAAGAACTAATTAACTAGCATAGCATATATACACACACAATAATGATTTTAATGAATTAATTTATTATATATTTATTCCTTGTAGATTCAAAATATTTTTCAATTTGCCTAAATTTAAATTATAGTTTAGTTACATACAGACAGACATATTAGCAGTTAAGTATACATACGGCATGAAAATAAACTTTTATATGTTAAACATTAACTATCATAATAAAATTTTATATATTATTTTATTTTTCTTCTGTTTGAAATTTAGAAGGTTAATATTAAAATTCAATATTGATATGCAAAATATTTTAATTATTCCTATTTTTAAAACTTCCTCATTTGTAAAACCCTTAAAAATCTCTTAACAAATTAGAACTCGAAAAGACCAACCATTGATTCTTAACTGGCTGCTCTTTAAAAACCTAGCCCATCTTTCGTTTCTCCACACTATTACTAATATAATTAAAGCTCCATTAATATCTTTAAGTCTCATCATCTAGCTCACACTAGGAAGGACATAAAGAAAAATGGAGCTTTACAAATCAATTCTTATCACATTTTTCTTATCTTTTTATCTCTTATTGTCTGTGTAAGCCAATTTTTTTTCGAACTCGAAAGTACAAGACTCGAAGCACAAATATTTTCTAAAGACATCAAATTCTCCAGTTTCATCGCCTGCTTCTGAAACTATATTTAAACGTCATCTCTTATCTGAAACCACTAAGTTTCCAGTTAAGGATAAACTTAAATTAAAACAAAAGCAAAAGAATACATATAATTTCATGGCATCAAATCCTCCAGCTTCATCACCAGCTTCGCAGACAATATTTGAGCACGACACCACTCTTACATTCCCAAACTTTCCAATAATTACTACTACTGTCAACATCGATCCTAAGCTTAAAAGATTATGCGCAGTCACTGAAAACCCTACGCAATGCATCTCCTTCATTGCCCCATATCTAACTGGTCCAATAAATGATAATTCAGCCTAGCAAGTTGTTATCCAAAGGCTCTATAAACTCGTAAATAAGATCTAAGACATCTATTTTCATGAGCGAAGCCAGACTTTTTAACGAAAAGAGATAAAATAAAAATATTATATATTTTTTAAAAAATTTGAAAGGAGCAATTAAATATTTTAAAAATTTTAATAATATATATACATGTATATATAAAAAAATTTCAAAACAAAAGGGGACAGCTGCTCTCTTCTAATGTAAGTGTCTTCGCGAGTGTTGACTTCCATGGTCATTCAAAAATCCATTGATAATACCTTAGAGCTTTACGAGAAGACCCTTAATAATCTTGGAAAAGCTTCTATCGCATTTTCTACTCATGATCTTGAGACGGTCAACACTATGCTCGGGGCTTCCATTTCGAATTTTGGGTATTGCAACGAAGCTTTCCAAAAGCGAGGCATAAAGAAATTGCCAATGCAGAAAATTAATGATATGTTGATTGATCTTGCTGATTTTGGGGTTGGTATTTTTGCGAAATTGGCCAATGGTAATTAGTGAATTTAAAATCATAGTAGCTTTACCGGGGAATTTGTACTATCATCATTAACTATGTGCATGTTACATGTAGTTTGTGCTCGTTTATTTCTAATAAGTAATGCTAAATGAATCAAATTAATACAGATTAAAAGTTTTTTATGCATTAAATACATTAGAAAAATAATTATTCTAATCTTGCATTTATTAGAAAAGTCTAATAAATATAAGGTTAGAATAATTATTTTTCTAATATATTTAATGCATAAAATTTTTTTGATTCGGATCAAATTGATTCATGTAGTATTTTTATTTTCTAATTTCATCCATGCACAAGACCATGTAGTGTGTGTTCATCTATTTTTCTAATTTCATCCATGCACAGGACCATGGGAAAAAGATAATGAACAAACAGTGGCTTTATTAGAATTATCTTCCTTTATTCTATAAAAATTTTGAAATTTTTATTAATATATACATATCTTATATAGTATAAAAACTCATAGATGAGATAATTTATGTAGACAATTTTTTAAATTTTATTATTATTATTATTATTATTATTATTATTATTATTACACCAAAGTGTCTAGTTTTATGTCGCTTTGGTGATAAACTCTTACTGAATATTAGCTTATATTTTTTTTATTCATAATTCATGTGAAATTATCTTTAATAATTAAGTCTAAACTTATTTCACTAAAAACAATTAAAAAAACTTGGCCTTTAATAATTAAGTTGCGGGCATGCTAGAGAAGTTGATTCCTCGATCAGATGTTAAACGTCTGACTTCTATCAAAGTGATTGTACAAACTTTTTGAAGGACTAGCAAATAACTAAAATTTCCAAACTCCCTCGACAGTTTGTTTGGATTTTACAAGACAAAGTCTAATGTAATGAGGAAATGGAAGAATTGCATGTCAATGGATTGTGAAAAGGCCGTGGAACGTCATATGGGAAACTGAATATTTACTAATTCACAGAAGAACAAGGCCAACCAATTGATTGGATGATGCAAAATCGAACTAACAGTTTAAATGAACAAAACTAACCAACAACTAAAGCAAATTTGCGAAGAAAGAACAAAAAGTTGGTCTTAGTTGGAAAATTCTGTCTTTTCTGGTTTGTCCATGGAAAATAAGAGAATTTTATTGGCACTTGTTGCTGTGGAGTTAAATGACTTTAGGAATCCGTATATTTTAATTGGGCTGGCCATCAGGTTGATTTTCGGCCTCTCTAGGCCCAATTCATTTCTTTGCAAATAAAATTAAATAAAAAAATGACACCTTTAGTGTATTTTTTAAAATTTTTATTTTTTATTATAAATATTTTAATTATTTTATTATAAATTTATTATAAATTATATAAAATTTATAAATTTATTATAAACTAATTATAAACTTATTATAAACTATCTGTAAACTAATAAAAATTTAATATTTTTTAATAAATATTCTATAAATTTAGTATTTTGATAAATATTTTATAAAAATAATAAATTTGAAATTATTTTTATTTTTTTGCATTTTTTTAAAAGGCCAAATTAAATTTTGATCCCTTAATCATTTTGGATTTTGACAAAAATACAAAAAAAAGTTAAAAATAATTTTAAATTTATTATATTTAAAAATTATTTATCAAAAAATCAGAATTTATAAAATATTTTCAAAATATCAAATTTTTATTAATTTACAATTAGTTTAATATAATAAAAAAACTAAAATAATTTAATTATATATAATAAAATTTAAATGCATCATCTGAGTTTGAGTTGAAAAATTATATTAATTCTCAACATATATATTTGGATTAATTTTGATTGTCCCATTAATTTTAATCCCGGTTTGTGGGGACAAATTAAAGTTGAATTAGTATATTGATCACACGTTACCTTATATCGAATAAAAGATATATATATATATATATATATCATTAAAAATTAACCAGAGTAGGAAATGCATAAAAACAAATTATTTTACCAAATTTCTTTATTATGTATTTACTCCTAATAGTTAAATTATATGTCAATTTATAGCTCATATTTATATACATTTAAATATAAGATAAATATATATATGATCTGATATATTTAATTAAATCTCCATCACTTAATGTTTACTATATATATATATAAATATAAAAATTTACTATTATTATTTTTCTTCCCATTTGAAATTTAGGAGGTTAGAGCATTCAAAATCGACTTGCAAAACAAATTCAACATTGACTTGATAAATATTTTTAGTTCCTAATTATTAGAGCCTCTTTGTCTATAATTAAACCCTTGAAAATCGCAAACAAATTAAAATGAAAAAAAAAAAAAAAAACAACCACCACCACTTATTCTTAACTATCTGCCCTTTAAAAACCTAGTCCATGTTTCTTTTCTTCACATCAATAATTAAGCTCCATCAATTTCCTTAAGTCTCATCTAGCTCACACTAGGAAGGACACAAGGGAAAAATGGAGCTTAACAAATCAATTCTTATCATCCTTTTCTTATCTTCTTATATCGTATTATCTGCTGAAGCAGATTTTTATATTCCAACATCATATTTAGTGGATTCAAAGCACAAGGAAAAATATTTCCTTATGAAATCAAATTCTCCAGCTCCATCGCCTATTTCTGAGACACCATTAAATGCTCCAGCTCCATCACCTCTTTCCCAGAAAACATTTAAACACCGCACCAATATTAAATTTCCAGACTTTCCAACCACATCCACTCGTTTCTTTATTGATCCCAAACTTGAAGGCATATGTGCTGTTACTGAAAACCCTAAGCAATGCATCTCATTTATTGCTCCATATCTAAAGGGCTCAATAAATGCAAAAAGGGCCTTGAAAGTTGTAATCCAAAGGCTTCATGTACTGGTAGAAGAAGTATCAATCGTTGCGTTTCAAATAAGATCTAAGGCATCTACTTCATTGGTGACTAAGAAATCCATTGATAATAGCTTAGAGCTTTATGAGAAGACCCTTAATAACCTTAAAAAAGCTTTGGTCGCATTTTATGATCATGACCTTGATAAGGTCAACACTCTGCTTGGTGCTTCCATTTCCAATTTTGGGTATTGCAATGAAGCATTTGATGAGCGTGGCTTAAGAAGAGGACCAATGCAGAAAATTAATGACTTGTTGATTGAATTTGCTGGTTATGGTATCGACATTTCTAAGAAATTAGTCATAATTCGTAACTAGTGAATTTAATTAAATCAAGTTTCTAGAGGAGAATTTGTATCGTAATTGGTTATGTGGATGAAGTTTGTGCATCTTCTTCTAATGTATTCCATACGCAAAATCTATAAAAATACACACAAAAAAGGTGACTTTATTATTATAATCTTGTTCCTCTTTATTAATCATTATAATCTTGTTGGTATATATTTGATATTCTGTGTATAAGTTATTAAGGTTAATCTATTTGACAAATTTACCAATCTAAACTTCAAATGTATCATTACAAATAAATCTTAAGAATCGGCTAGTTAGTACATTTGCTCTTTCTTTTATGATTATTTATAATTTTAAATAGAAAATAAATAAAAAAAATTGTGAATTTCTTAATTTTGATATATGCGCATAAAAATTAATCCCTGATAACCCTAAAAAAATAATTTATAATATTATTTTATTGTTAAAGTAAAATAAAATAAATAACAATTAGTGGATTTACTAATTTTGTCTAGAGTACTACATTTTCCTTCTCTTATTTTTAAAAAAGGAAAAAAAAGAAGATAAGATATTACATTCTTTAAAAAAAATTAAAAATGCAGGCTTTACCTCAACGGATCCATACCAAAAGCCAATTACAAGCGAAACCAATCATAATCGCGAATCGAACCATAAACAGTTAGTTTAGTTCACTGAATGGGATGAACATAGAGAAAATTAGGCATTTGCTGAAATTAATACTGTTCTATAAGGGTTCGGTTCAAGTTTTTAATTTTTTGAACCGCAATTAGAATCGAAATTGATAGATTGAACATTAAAAAAATAAAAAAATAAAAATTAATATATATTTTTAAAAATATGTATATATTTTAGTATATATATAATATTAATACATATATTAATTTTTAATATTTGTATACTAAAAATTATATATAATTTTTAGCTCAAAATTAAAATTTTAGAATTGTGAATGATATTGTGAGCGCATATGCAAATAAATCTTAAGATTAATCGGCTAGCTACTGGATTTGCTCTTTATCTTTTATGAGTATTTATAATTTTAAATAGAACATAAATAGTTAAAAAATTTTGAATTTATTAATTTTGATATATATATGCATAAAATTAATCTCTGGAAACCCTAAAAAAATTAATTTTTAATATTATTTTTTTGTTAAAATAAAATAAAATAATTAATTAATAATTAGTGGATTTACTAATTTTCTTGAATACTAAATTTTCCTTCTCTTAATTTAAATAAAAAAAAAGATATTACATTCTAAAATAAATTTAAAATGCGAGCTTTGCCTCAACGGGCCGTACCAAAAGTCTATCACAAGCGAAAAAATAGTTTCAAAAATTATAATATTTTTCATTCTAATATATATATATATATATATATGATTTTTGCTTTGTTTTTGGAATTCTAATAGGAATAGGTTGAAGAGAATATTGCGAATTAGAAAACAACGTGATAGTCCTCCATTAATTTGACCAAATTGTGAGAACTCTAAAGCTTTTAAATATCTTTTTTAGGAGTTTCTTTTTTCATTTTCTACTATTACTTCTTATTATAAATATATTATAAAAAAAACATTCCTAATCTCAATGCTTGCCACTACATTAGCATACTATAAGTTAATGTATTTAATCAATGAAAAAAATTAGATACTCAATAATATTATATTATCATAATAAAAATATTTTACTAATAATAACTTCCATATAATAAGCACATTCCTAGAATACAATAATTTTTATAAAATTATATCCCTTATCACATCTCCTCAAGATAAGCGGAATTAGACAAGGCTAATTTGTCATGCAATCAAAGAAAGTGATCTTTAGCCAATGGCTTGATAAAGACATCAGCGATCTAACCATAAGAACTAATGTATCTGACCTAGAATAACTTGTTCTATATTTGATTGCCAATAACAAAATGAAAATCAATCTTTATATGTTTGATGTGATGATAAAAGACTAAATCAACAATCAGACTAGTGGCATTCATATTATCTTACCATAGAGTAGGTATGTCATGACCCAATAAGAAGAGTATGAAGGTTGTGATGGTTTGGGTGGACTTTAAGGCTCAAAAAGAAAGTTGAATGAAGAATGAATAGCAGCTGTGAAAGAATTTACAGCTAGTGTGAATGATGCAAAGGATGGACTACACGTTAGTTTTGTTAGTTGTTAACTGTCGGTACTAGTAGTAAATAATAGAATATGAGAGAGAAAATGATTGTCAATAATTGACTTATTATATATGTACTGAATTATACATAGTGGATAATCAATAAATACGAAAAATACAATTTCTCTCTAAATTTCTTATCATCTATTCTTCTTCTTCTTCTTTTTGCTCTAGTTCTCTATTCTTCTTATGCTCTCCTTGTTATTCTTCTTCTTTCTACTGTCAATTCTTCTATTTTCTATTTTTCTTCTATTGTTCTTCTTTTATTTGCCAGGTACATGACAACTTGGTATCAGAGCCACTAACAAATTCATTGGATGACCCTACGCTAGCTACTATGATACAGATAGCTCATAAAAATAAAGTCATAGTCACTGGTGCTTGTCACATTCAGCATATGGAAGAGCATGTCCATCTGATTGACCAGCAATCTTAGGTGTCCATATGATCAATAGACCCAGTAGTTTAGAGAACACCAACCTACTTAATTTGTCATTCATAAATAAATGGATCAATTGATGGATATAATGAGGACAATCTCCTCACACCTCCTGACCAATCCTATAACCCAAAATTCTCGAAACTCCTTTTCTCCTGCAACCAAATCCACTCCCACTCCATCGATCCATCATTCCCCAGTTATGCCAATTTCTTCACCCATACATTCTCATTCTATCCTCATCCAAACCAAGAACAATACCCAATAAATTTTACAACCAGTGCCCAGTCAACCACATACCGATAATAACCCAACTATCCACCAAAATTCAAACACCAATCCACATGGCCTTCATCAAACCATTTGCCAGAGTTTCTGAAACTGGTCTACAACCTAATCTCCATATTGGCTACCCCAAAACTAACATGTTTGTTTTTCTGAACAAACAAGAACAGATTAATGACGATGAGCTTTTGGAACTGGTGGAATTAGAGATGCGTAAGTTACTTGCTTCTCATCAATTGGTTATTCTTATGAGTTTGAAAGAAAATGAGTTTGAGAGATGGAGAAAACAAAGAAAAAAAAATGTTACTTGAAAAGAATTGGTACCTTGAAGGTGTTTAAAAAAATACCAATGGGAAAGAAACAAAAATTTTGCCCTTTATTTAAGGGGAAAGTGAGGCTAGCTATAGGGGAGATGGTGTAATTAATTATTGAATTACTAAAATTGCATAAAAATTATGAATTCAAAGTGAAACCGTTGTCTGTTTTAGACAAGATATACATCAAGAGAAAACAATATCAAATGTGGAGAGTGTTTATTCAGTGAGTGAAAATATCAAAGAATGAAGCCACAAGGGTGGGTTTAGATTTCATAAAGATTCAATTTGTTGAATTCTTCCTTGAGGACAAGGAAGTTTTCAAAGGGGTAATATCATGATCCAAGAAGAAGAGTCTAAAGGTTGTAATGATCTGGGTGCTGGACTTTTCAGCCCAATAAGGAAGCTAGATGAAGAAGGAATGACAACTGTGAAAGAATCTGTAGCTAGTATGAATGATGCAAATTATGGACAAGTAGAGCAAGGAGGGCATGCATGTTAATTTTGTTAATTGTTAGCAGTAAGTATTAGCAGTAAATAATAGAATAGGAGAGAGAAAATGATTTTCAATGATTGGCTTATTATATATGTACTGAATTATATACAGAGGATAATTAATGAATATGAAAAATACAATTTCTCTCTAAATTTCTTATCCTCTGTTCTTCTTCTTCTTCTTTTTGCTCTAATTCTCTATTTGTCTTTTGCTCTCCTTTTTCTTCTTTCTGCTGCCAATTCTTCTATTGGTCGTCTTTTATTTGTCAAGTACATGATAATGCAATGCAAATTTTTAGCATGATCTCACACAATTAACAATAGATGAAGCCATATTATTTCAGAAGTTATTGTTGTAGTAACTTTATATTCGGCTTCAATGGTTGATCATATACAAAATATTGCTTGTAAGAGGCCCAATATATATATCAAATTAGAGTGCAAATAAATGGCATATCTGGTGGTAGACTTTTTATCATCAACTAAATCTCTCAAATTTGCATCACTATATCTATACAATAGAAAATTTGACTACTTTCTGAAGAAGAGTCCATGATCTACAGTACTATAAAGATACCGCAAAATTCTCCTAACAACTCTCCAATGAGCATTAATTGGATAATGCGTAAATTAAGAGACTTTATTAGCAGCAAAGGCAATGCCAAGACTGGTATAAGTTGGATATTACAAACCATATAAAACTCTTTGAAATAATGTTTCATCAAGAAAAGCTTATTGATCCGGAGCATTGAGTTTGTTTGAATTAATAGTTGTCGGTGTATTGATAAGACTGCAAGTAGAAATCTTTGCCTAGTCTAGCAATTAGGCAATATATTTTTTTTTTGAGTGAGCAATAAACCATTCTACTTTTATTGTGCTTCAATTTCAAGAAAATAAGAGAATTGTCCAAGATCCCATAGTACAAACTAGTTTTGAAGATAAGCAATCAACTAATGAATAAGAACATCATTGGAACAAAAACATAGGATGGATCAAGGTTAATGTGGACACATCTGTGGATCCAAATAACCATATGACAGGAGCTAGAATGCTAGCAAGGAATCATGAGGATATTCTAGTAGTAACCAAGACCTACAAATTTGATGCAAAATGTCCTCCTAGCATTGCTGAGGTCGTGTGGATTTGCGAAGCTCTTAGCTGGGTAAAAATCCAAAGGATGGAGAATGATAATGCTAGAATTTGATTGTCCGAACGCAATAAACTATCTATTAAGAATATATTCCCACTAAAAAATAATAAAAACATCAACAATTTGAATATGGTGAAAGATAATTATCCATATATCTAATGTTAGATATTTTAAATTAATTATCCTAAACCTATCATCTCCCATTTCTTATGTGTCTAAAAAAAACCATATTCCAAATCTTAATACTATCTACTTGAAAAATCCAGCCATAGGACTAGTAATAGAAGATTGTCTCCACCTCGCTTCAGATTTATTTCAAATGTCCTTTAATTTAACTCGTTGGTCTACGAATGCGGCTGCCCATTGTCTTGTAAGGGTGGCTCTTTCTTTGTCAGATGCTACTGAATGTATAGATTCCACGTCTCTTTGTATTGATCAAGTTTTGCTTTTGGACCTTTTAATATTCTCTCTCTTTTATTTAAAAAAAATTAATTTAATAGTATATACTAATATTATATTGAAAAATTAATTTCTCAACTTGTAATATCGGCTTATATATTAAGTTAAAATACTATGCTAAAGCAAATAAGGATTAAATCCTGGAAATTATTTGTTCACCCTACAAAATGACATGTTTACCCTTTAAATGTGGCATGTTGTATTTATATTAAGACTCAACTCTATATAAGTTTGACATAATTTGAGACACCAATAGCTATCCACTTTGTTTGTCATGTTTACATAAAATCCAGAGCTTGGCTCTTACAAATCTCTGTATAAAACCCAAAAAATAAGTTCCCAAGCCATCAAGCCATGGAATTGAGCAGCTGGTGCAACTCCGGCAGCAGCCGGTACGACCGTATTGTATCATCTGCAACGTCGTTTAACGTGTTGGAGAGTATTAGTAGTAGTTATTCAAAGACGTCAAGATGGAGATCGTTATGGAGGAAAATAATGAGAGAAAAGAAGAAGTTTTTTCATTGTTCGTCAAAAACGACGACAAGTCGTTTTCCTTATTCATATGATCCTTACACATATTCTCAGAATTTCGATCAAGGCTCAATGTGGTGTGATCCTGATAATATCTCTCGCTCTTTCTCTGCTCGGTTTGCTGTTCCTGCCAGGATCTTTGACAAGGCTCACTTGGTATAAGGAAGAAAACACTGGATTTTTTTTTAATGTTTCTTGATCTTTTAGTTAATTAATTTCTCTTTTTTTTTTCTTGGGTATATTGTAGAAATTTTTCTTAGATTGATAATATTTAATTATTGTTATTTTTCAAATCTTCTAATTAATTAAATTTTTTAAACGGGATCAAATCGTCAATTTTCTCGGTCATATGTTTAATTTCATCAAGTAAAAGCTGATTAATGATACATCTATATATATATTTTGATGTTATGTCTCACATAGATAAAAAGAAAGAGAAATGCTAATAGTGGTTAGAGTAATTATTAGATTTTTTTTATTGTCTAAAAAAATATTTATTATTATATTTTTCATCATAAATAAATTTTTAATAAATATTTTTTAATCAATAAAAAAAAATTATTTAACAATCACTCTCTAAAATAATTACAATTAACATTTACCTCCCAAGTAATGAAAGATGCTTTTGGATTATTTTGGCTCTTTCCTTCTTGCTTTTTTATATTTTTATTTTTATATTTTTTCTTAAAATAAATTATATTTAAAAATATTGAATTTGAATCGACCTATTATAAATACATAGGCAGAAGGTCAAAAGTTAATAATTAATTAATTAGTTAAATTTTTTGGAATTTCAAGAAATGCTTTAGCCTTTAATTAAGGATTAAACAAGTCAGACCGTTGAAAATGGACAAAATTGGAAGTGTAAATTTTTCTTTTTTTTTATAATTATTTTAGCGTCTATCTAGGTATAAAATAATGAATACTTAATGATGGACAGTTTATGGTACTAATTATACAATTAGTAAAATCTTGATGATTTGGCGGTCCAAACTAGTGGGGGCAAAATACCATATGATCCATCCAGAAATATAAAATTATTACGCATAAAGCAAATGCATGTGCCCCATTCACAATGGGATCTCTCTCAACAAATCTACAATGGTCCAAATTGATTAATTGCAGGCTCAATAAATGATTGGGCCCTCACAATTAATTCCCAATTTCCCATTCTATCAATTATTCCCTTTTTTTCATAATGAATAAAAATTTATAAATTTTATGGAAGAAAAATTTTCATTTCAAATTATCTTAGAGAATTAATAGAATATGTCAATGACATGTTTGGTTTGTTTTTTTATTAATATAGGTGAGGTGAAAATTGATTGAGTCTATTGTTAAGAAGAATATATATTTATTATTAGATTATGATCTGCTCTAGAATTAAAAATGATTTTACGTACTTTTTTATGTTAATTAATAAATAATTTTTTCCAGTTTTTTACATTTTTTTTACGCATGAAATGGACAAACAATTTATTATGGTAAAAAAGAAGTGAAAGCAAAAGTCATTTTCACAGCACTCATGTTATGCTCAATTGTTCTTGGTTTTTTTTTATGAATTTATTGGGGGGAAGCAAAATCTTCTCTCTCAAACTATGTGGAATATTGATCAGTACAATGAGTTCATATAAAGAATAAGGGTTGAGTCAGTGCATGCGTTGATATGCAGCATTTCTGTCAAAACAAGGGCCTACTTGTCTTATTAAAACTGGATGATTATTCCAGTAGTTCAAACTTCAAACTAGCTACTAACTCTATCTATGTCTTTGGGTTCACACTCATTCACAAGGCCCACAAAGTAATAGTAAACAATTCCCTGCTTACCATATCATAAATTCCCACATCGAAAAGCTATAAGGCCTCAACTCCATTAATGTTAAATTTTTGGTGCCATTTTTCCAATTTTGATGCCTTAATAATAATTCTTATTAGACAAGCGATAATGAAGCTTTTTTTTTAGTTAAAAAAAAAGAATCCCTTCAAATAGTTAATAGTAATAAAAAAAATTTCCTTCATAAGGTAGAAGATCAATAATTGAAAAAATAGCATAATTTACACCAATCATAACTATTTTAAAAATTCTTATAATGCATAAAACGAAAAATTTGAACGTCTTATGTTATCTCTGACGAGGATAATCAACGTCTTATGTCTATTCCTAATTCTGAGGAAATCAAAGTTGCTGTTTGGCAACTAGATCCTAACAGTGCGCCGGGGCCTGATGGTTTTGATGGTAAATTCATTAGAGTTTGTTGGGATTTTATTAACTGGGATGTTTGCAGTGCAGTGCAGAAATTTTTTCTGGGCATTCCCATTCCGAAATCTTTCGGTAGTGCCAATATTGTTTTAATCCCTAAAGTGCTAAATCCAAATAGCTTCGCTCAGTTTAGGCCGATTTGTCTTGCCACCTTTATCAGTAAAGTTTGTACTAGACTGCTAGCTAACAGGGTTGCTCCTTTACTGTCCAAAATCATTTCTTCTAAACAGGCTGGTTTTCTTAAGGGCAGAACCATTCATGATCAGATTTTACTGGCAAATGAGATTATTCAAGATTTGGACAAAAAAACGAGGGGGCACAATCTGGCAATCAAGCTTGACATGGCCAAAGCGTTCGATCGGGTTTGTTGGGATTTCTTGAAATTTGTTTTGATTAAATTTGGCTTTTCTAACTCTTTTGTGGCTCTCATTCTGAATAATCTGGATGCTACTCATTTGTCTGTTATTATTAATGGGGTAAGCCATGGGTTCTTCAAACCTCAAAGGGGAGTCAAGCAAGGAGATCCTCTCTCTCCACTCCTTTTCATTATTGCTTCTGAATGTTTCTCTCGGGGTCTCAAGTCCCTCATGCTCTCGGGGAAGATTAAACCTTATAAGGCTCACCGTAACTGCCCTTTAATCTCCCATTTGGTATTTGCTGATGACCTCTTAATTTTTATAAATGGAGATGTTCGTAGCATTAGAGCTTTCAAAAAGTTCCTTAATTCTTATCAAGCATCCTCTGGTCAGTTAATCAACTTTGATAAAAGTTCCTTCTACTGCTAAAAAAAATGCTCTCCTGCTGTTGTAAAAAAGTTCGCAGATCTCTTAGAAATTCGGCGGAATCACTTGCCATTCACATACTTGGGAGCACCCATATATCAGGGTATTAATAGACTTTCTTATTGCCAGGATCTGTTGGGAAAGATTGATAAAAAATTGCAGGGATGGACTAAAAAGCTTTTATCCTCTGGTGGCCGCCTCCTCCTCATTAAACATGTTTTTAGTGCAATCCCCTTGCATATGATGGGAGCCATGCTTCTCCCCAAAGCTGCCATTGGAGCCATTGAATCTAAGATGGCCTCTTTCTTCTGGAATTCTAATGGTTCTGTTCAGAGATATCATTGGTCAAAATATAGCAAATTGTGCCGTCCTTATGCTGAGAATGGTTTGGGATTGCGTTCGCTTGTTGATTTACAAAATGCTTTTTCATGTAAGCTTTTATTCAAATATTTGCAAAATGATTCGTTGTGGACATCTTTTATGAAAGGCAAATATCATCGGCAAGGGGCGATGTCTTTTCTTCCAAAAGACTCTTGTATATGGAAACAGCTTTGTCGTTCTTATGAGAGCTACTCTGATCTTTTCTTATTAGATGAAACGCCAATTGCTTGGAAAAACAGTATCACATGTGTGTTTACTCTGGGTTCGGCTTATGATACAGTTCGTAGACATAATCAAAATTCTTTTGTCTCAGGGATGCTGTGGGACAATGTTATTCCTACTAAATTCTCCATTTTGTCATGGAGAATTCTCAATGATTCACTTCCTCTTCCTGCTCGTCTTCAAAGAATGGGAATCAATTTAGCTTCAGTATGTCCCTTCTGTAACGCAGCCGAAGTCTCTATTGATCACCTTTTTTATCTTTGCCATAAGATTCACAAATTATGGACCCATTTTGGTTCCTTCATGATGATTGATATATCTACTAAAACCTCTTTGAGACAAGAATTGATCAACTGGTTCCTTCTTTCTCCTCCCAAATCAGCTATGGGTCGTGTTAGAAGATTGATTGCTCAATGTATTCTTTTTGCCATTTGGTCAGCATATTGCCGCATTATTTGGGGAGATGAAAGCTTTTATTTTCCGCAGGTTTTACTTTTTATTTTGAAATCAGTTCTCAGCTGGGGTGTTGCCCATTCTAAGGACTCATTTGCGAAACCAATTCCACCTCTTTCTCCTCTGCTTCCACAAGGTTTCGGAAATGTCAACCTTAAGCCCAAGCTAGTTTACTGGACCAGACCTCAATCGGGGTACTTCAAACTCAATTTTGACGCTTCAATCAATTCCCATTCAGCATCTGCAGGTGCGGTTCTCAGGGATCCTTCGTGTCAGTTCATACGAGGTGTTTCTTTCATTCTTCAAGCTCGCGTTGCTCTCTCTGCAGAATTGTCAGCTCTTTATATGAGTCTTCAATGGTTCTTGGATGCGGGCTTCACCAATTTGCAAGTTGAAAGTGATTCGAGTACTCTCGTTGGCCTCCTTACTGCTCAACATGATTTCAATCCTTCATCTAAAATATTCAAATCTAAACAGATGCTACATAATTCGAACAGTTCCATCTGTCATATCTACAGAGAAGCTAATCAAGCCGCTCACTTTTTTGCGTTGCACAGTCGGGTACACAACAATAGCTTTTATTTTGCTGATTTTCTTTCTTTGCCTCGTTTTTTGAGATGTATTTTATTATCTGATTGTATGGGTTCTTCCTACATTCGTTATCAATAAAATCTTACTCTTTTGGCCAAAAAAGAAGAAGAAGAAGATTTCATATTGTCATCAATGAAAATACACATTAATATATTAAACATTTATATTTCCTTAATGCTTGTATGTATAAATTTCAAGAGCCATGAATGAATAATTATGAACATAATAAAATAACTTTCAACCCCTTTAACATTATTATTCAACCACTTTCCAAAATGATCAACAAAAGCAAGGCATACAGCAAGCAACTCACATGTGGATTACCACCAAAAGAAAAAAAAAAGACAAACTGGGCAACAATAAAAACTTAAACCAATTCCAAAGGTAAAGAACTTGAAAAGAAAAAGCCACCAAATTCTAAAGTAGAGAATCTTAGTCGTCATCAGACACTAGGATTTATGGGTGCTATTGCCCAACAATCTTTAGCCCTTTTTTCAAGCCAACGTGATCCTAAAAATAATTATTAAAAAATATTTTTTCCTTTTCATTTTAAATATCTTATAAAAAAAATTATTTTATTTATTCTATCACTTTTAAAAATTTAAAAGAGTATTAATTAAAAAATACTAATATTTCTTTTTGTTAATTAATAAAAAATAAAAAAATAAAAAATAATATTTAAGTAAATTATTATAAATATTTTATAAAATTTATAATAGCTAATTATTTTTTTTAATATGTATTCATTATTCTTATACCAAATTTAGAATAAAATGGAGATAAAGTAATAAAAATTTTATTAAAGATAATACTGATAAAATAAAATTATATGAATTAACATAATTAGTAAACGCCAACTATAACCACTAATTTGCTGATAAAATTTTAAGGATCCCAAAGTAGTTCCCTTAGTAGGGTCAAAAAGAATCCCCACTAGTTAAGGTGTTGCATGTAACTCAGGAGAGAACCCCACAAACCGAAAGTGGGGATATGTTACTTTGAATACTTAAATCAGCTAACCACTAGAATTTAGATTGTTTCTGTAACTTCCATTTATTGTTTTTGAAACCAAAGTCGTCTATTGATGACCTCAACTTCTGCCTTTAAATATTGATTATCAATTTCACCTACTATGGTTGGCAACAAACTCATTGTCCACAGACAATACTTGCCTAGAACAAGAACAAGAAAAACAATGAATAAACAACAAGAAATCAAGAATTTATCTTTTCTTCCAATTTTTTTCTTTTAATCTGACTTTGACTTGAGTTTTATTTTGCAATCTATTTACCAAAAAGTAGTTTTTGCTTTAAATTGGACTCTTGAATTTGTCTGGCATAATGTATTTAATTATCCTTAATTGCTGTATATCAAAATATACTCAATAATTATAATCCAAAAACAAAAAAAAAATTATACTCAATAAAAAACTAAAGGTTTGTTTGGATGTGATTGAAATTTGATTGATCTTTAAGCTTTTAACAGCTTATTTTTAAGTAATTGTAGAATTGAATTGGCATTTTAAAGTTAATTTAATAGCTAATCATTTAAAATTATAAGTAATTAAGTAGCATTGCTAGTTCAAATATAATAACAGAACTTGTCATTATTGTTGTAAATAGCACATTATTCTGTTCTTCATTTTGTTTAACCATATGGAACAAAACATCAACATTCAATCTTCAATGTAAAAATTCCCTTGCAGCGAGAGGCAAGGAAACAAAAGGCAAGGAAATACACACATAAGAATAAGAAACTAAAATTAAAAAAAGAATTCAATTCTTGTTTAATCATATTTGGCTCTAATGCAACTGATTATTAAACTTCATGAAAGAATAGACAACAAAACAATGAATTAACATTACACAAAAATGTTGAAAAATGTATACAAGTAAATGGTCCCAAAATTCATTTAATGAATTTGAAGTAACCTCACCAGTCAACAACAAGATGATCCTCACCAGCATGGAAAGCTTTAATAATGTGAAGAAGCTTCAATACTTCTACTCACACATCCAAGCCATTCATCAAATCTACCTACTACTATTTTGTATAATTCTTCCACAACATTTTCTAAGTATTTCAATTGATTAAAAAAAATGGTAGTCGTAATAGGAGTAAAATTCCCAAGTTTCTTGTTAAGGTTTAATTTCCCCTGTACTCGGTATTGAATTCATCAACAGTAACATTTCAAAAATTTATTGATTTGAACTTTTAATTATATAGTTATAAACCACCAGCAACTCAACCAGTGACGGAGCTACGTACGTTATCAGTGAGACGGGCATTGGCCCCCTCCCATTTATTATTATTATTATTATTGTTATTATTATTATTATTATTATTATATAAAAGTTCCTTCTTCTTTTTATTATATATATATATATATTATAAAATATATTATACATTTTTTATTATATATATTATAAAAATTTTAAAAAAGGGTCCTTTCTTTACCATCTAATAAACTCTTTCCATATACATTTTGTCCAAATTAAAATATTAATCCAAATATATTTATTTAATCTAAAACTAAATGTATATTAACCCAAGATAAAATTTTTATTTTATAAAAAAAAATACAAGCTTATATGATAAGTTTTTTATTTTTCCACTGTACTATTTATCCTTATAAATTAAAAATTGAGCAATTTCATTAAACACGAGTGAAATTTGAGATTATTATTTCACAATATAAGTAAACCTTTTTTGAGTTTTTTTAAAATTTTTTTTAATTTTTTACTTTTTTATAATTTGGCTTTTATTTATTTAAGACTTGATAATAGTTTCAGATTGATTACAATTTATTTTTTCCTAATTTCTATAATTATTTAATTTTTTTAGTTTTTAATCGCTTAATAATTTAGAATATTATTATCTATAACTTTTTTTAAATTAGAATTTAAGATTAATTAATTTTTTATATGACTATTAATTTTGGCTGATCGGCTCCTCTTAATTCTTCATTCGGGCTCCATCCCTGAACGCAACAATACAACTTCGACAATTAGAATTATAATTTTATATTAATTGGTTATTATATTAATTGGTTAAGTAATAGAATCTCTTATCCAATAATTAAATTTACATCATGTTTGGTTATAATTAATGAGTTGCTCCTCATCAAAATATAAAAGCAAATTTATGCATATGCATATTCTTTTATACGAAAAGGCAAATAATTATTATGAACTCTAATAATTAACGTTAAACAAGAAAATATTAAAAAATTAAACTTCAAAAAAATCTCCAAATCACAATAGAGCAATCTTACCTTTTCTTTGCATACAGATGAACAACAAAAAGAAAAGCTTGTAATATTGCAAAAAATAATGTAACATATTTTTTTAGCAAAACAAAGGATTCGTTGAATCAATAACAACAATTTGGAAATTGGAAAAATTATTTCTCAGCTAGACACTGTTTATATCTGAAAAATTCATTAAAAGGAACGGATGTCAGAGTTGGAACTCCTGACCTTCTGAATTATGAGGCAAGTGCTCACTACCGAGTACTACTAAGCTAAACTAGAGAGAAAGGCAGCAAATGACCACAACCAAATAAATACTACAGTCAATAAAAATGGCACTACTGGCTTGGTACAACAACAAACCTCTCTCGAAAAGCTTAATTGCTCCTTCCCAATTATCTTCATTACCCTTTCTTTCTTCTTCAACTTCCTCAGGAACCAAATCTCCAGTGTCACAAAGCATTCGAGCAAGCACAATTGTAATATCCGTTAACAGAAGTATGCAAAAAGGCCTAATGGCAATGGAATTCTCTGAATTCACAATGTTCAATTTAAATCCAAATAGTGGACACTCAATTGAAGAAATAACCACTATAAAAGCTACAATAAGAGAACTCATAGCTCGAATTTTCTCAGATGCCATAATGGAAAATTTTACCCTTTTGGAAGAGAAGAAACTTGGAGGAATTAATGCCTTTGGAACTGATGGTATGACCTTATTAGATGACATTGTTTTGGTTATGGAGTCCAACACAGGAGTCTTTATAATTTCAGGAGTGGTCATACTTTTGACCAATTTAGGTTGCATTTGATTTCCAATATCATAGGTTTTGGTTCCTGAACATTCATTCATAGTCCTAAGTTTCACCAGTTTTGAACCTGAGGCTTCATGTTTCTCCTCAGGATTAGCTGCAACACCCATAAAATGAACCTTAGCTTGTCTTTTCATGAAAATTAATGAAGTATATATATTATTATTATAAAAATATAATAAACATGTCATATATATATAATGTCAATTTATGTTAATTGTCAAAGTTTAACCTTAATTGGAATTTTTTTTTTTTAAATGATTTTTTTAAAATTAAGCTCTGATAATTAAATTCAAATTTAAATTCATTAATACTATAACCAAATCTTTTGAAGCATCAACCACAAAACTTCAGATTGAATGACAAATTGTCTTAATGTATAGCAAATTGTTAATTAACTGAATGCATTAACACCATCAAAACATAGACAATGATTTGAAAAAGGAAATCATTAATGCATTTTAACATTAAAAATGCATTTAGTTAATAAACAATATTTAACAGTGATTTATAAACAAACATATTGCACTATAATTGTTCGCTAAAAAAATTAATGCATTATCAATGATACAAATGTAAATTATTCGTATAAAAAATCAATGCAAATCTAAATCATCATTGATCTAAACATGGCCAATATCAACAACAATTAATCAAATCTTCATAAATATTAGTTATATAAATAATAAAAGAAGAAAATGGGTTACCGTTGATTGGGGTTTGATAATCAGAAGAGAGCATAATTGACGGGGAGGATTCAGTGTGTGCATGATGTGAACGATTAATGGGAGTTGATGCAGGTGATAATAACGACTGTGATGCATTTAGAGTTCGATTCTGACCCGTGATCAGAGCCAGCCGATCACTTCCCCTCTCTACAATTCTCCTTCTTCGTTCTTCTCTCGCATTACTCGACATCTCTCTTTCTCTGAAAAATTCCTTTGCCTCTCAAAAAATTAATAAAATAAAATAAAAGTTAACTTTTTTAATCAGTTAGTTATTTCTGTTGGATAGATTGTAGAAATTCTGCCGTAATTTTTGTTATATTTTTTATGTATATAATTAGTAATTTTCATTTTTTTTATATACATATCAAATAAATAGGAGTTAATTAAACCAAGAAATTCAATTTCTTTGTCTTTTCTTTCTCATTCATTAGATTTAATGACTAAATATAATATATAAAATGCCCAAAGCCTCAATTTTCCTTTTTAAAAAAAAAATTAAAATGTTAATGAATTTAATTTGTGTAAGTTGTTTGATGATTTTGGGAAATGGTTCTAGAAATTTGAGTTTGCAAAAATATAATTGTGTTATTAAGAATATATCAATTCTATTTTGAGTCTTGGGGATAAGAAATTCAATATTGATTTGATGACTCCATATAAAAAAATAAAAAAAAAATTAATTATGTTTCATTTTCAAATAATTTTTTTTTATATTTTTATTTACAAAATGTAAGTGTTTATTTTAGGAGTTAAAGTATATCATTCATTGGAAAGTCTATTTCAGATAATTTTATCATAGAGTTTAAATCAAGAATTACAATATCGTTTTTTTTTTTCATTCTGAGGTGATGAAGGGATCATATTATGTAAGTCCTTTTTTTTCGTACTTTTCCTGGAGGTTTGATATATCAACTATCACTATATATTTTATTATTTGATTTCAACTTTCAAATTTTTTAAAAGTTGAAAATATCGTTTTAATTCAAGTTAACTCTTCTCATTTATCAAATTGGAATGTAAACAAGCTCAGCCCTACTTACTATTCTCATTCTTGATTTTTTTACTGTTGAAAACTTTAATTAATCTTTGTTATAGACCTAAAAATATTTTTTCATTAAAAATTTCGCCTCAAAATTTCAAACCGACGATATTGATACCAATTGTTATGAATCATTTTTCTTACCATTAAAACAATGGCAGATTATTTTTTCCACAAGGAAAGATGATATAGCTAGCTCTATAATGTGAATTTTTGGTCCAATAAGAAATTTTTAAGAGCTTGCCTGTGGTACATGGTCTATAATTTTAGACACTTCTCTCAAAAACCAATTAACAAAAAATACAATTGCAGCAAATCACCCATTTAATTAATAATGATGAAAATACAAAGAAAAAACATTCAACTGAATCTAACACTACTTATCTAGTCATCATTAAACTGATAATTTGGGGGTTCTCCCTCATTGAAAAAATAAAAATAAGAACAGATATCACACTTAATCTTAGCCAAAAGGCAGAGAAAGATACGACTTTCTTCTGAGTCTCATTCTCCCTTCTATTACTATCCTCAGTTTGGAATTTTTTTTCCTCAGTTCCGATGTGGGATATATAATTACAATTACCACATCAGTAATAGAGAGAAAACACACAAAAAAAAAAAAAATCAATCTTTCTGTCTAGGTTTCTCCAATAAAGTAAAGACTGGCTGAGAAAGATTCTACCAGTAATAGACTAGCTGGATTTCTTCTTCTTCCTTTGGTAATTAAACCCTAAATTCCCAATTCACCAAACAAAATAGAATTTTGTAGAAAAGGGCATATTTGTCATATAAAAATTTATTAAATGACTGGCTTTTCTGTGATGAAAATGGGTCCCACTATGCCCTGTCAGTATCTGGTATGGCCACATCCGCCGGAACAACTGAAATGAAGCTACTTTATGAAGTTCAAATACTAAGCTAAACTAAAAAAAAATTTGTTCAGACATAAAATTAGAAAAAACAGAAAAATATAAACACTAATGATATATTTTTTCCTAAATATAAAAGATTTGTGTTGATCTTCAAAGTTTGCAGTAATGTTCTCAGTAGCAGTTTTATGTTAATACATGGAAGATAATAAATACATTGGGTTTTGGTTGATGAGAAACATAATTAATACATGGAAGATCAACTTGCTTTGGTGAGGTCCTTGAGCCTTAAGAGGTCAGACCCTACTAAAATAAACTTATGTCAATAGAGCTGGCAAGCACACGGTATTCTTTAGTAAAGGCCGAAAGAATAATTAGCTTTGTCCCTACCGCTTGGCTTCTGTACTGCTCTTGTGAGACTGCTCCAAGGTAATATATGCAGGTTCTAGTTGTATGTTGTAACTATCAAGCGATGTGGGACTTTATTATTCTATAAAAAGTATATTTTACCACATTCTCAAATTGAAAATTTATAAAAGGTATAGATGCATATTGAAACTTCGATTTATAAAAGAGACGTGGTGCATATTTAGAAACGCCTTTTGCAATTTTGCTCTACATTTAAAATGCCTTTTTCATCAATAAGAAATGATTCAAGGGTAAATGTAAAAATTCGGTAATTGGTTAATGGGAAAACATTAAGAAGCTATTGGAAAAGTTAGGGAATATGTCCTGATAATTTTTATTTCTATTTTTTTCTTTTGTTTATTTCTCTATTTCTGTATGTGCTTTGGTTGATCATAATGAGTTGTTGACTAGAGATTTTTATTTGGATAAATTTGTTATTGTATTTGTGCCAGAGCATTTGGATGTCCCTTGCATACCAATTGCAGAGTAAGATCTCAAAGTCTTTAAGTACTTTGGTAGGTGACCAATTTTGGGTATACACATTTTGAAGTAAATAGAATTGTTAGGTGGGAAGCACTTATACTTGGTGATAAGATGGATGGTATGCTCTTTGAAGAATGAGCAAATTCCTCAACTTCTTTGATCTTTATCTTGAATAATACATTTATAACATCATCGTCGAGTTAAGTATTCCACATCTCCTAAATATAATAATGGTGTGCTTCTTATAATGGTTTGAATAATAGAAAAAATATTTTTTTTAATCCTTGAACTTGAAAACTTTTTGATATTGAGCTTTTGAACTTCACTTTGGTGGCATTAAGTCGTCAAAATTTGTGATTCATGAACATTAGATCATTTTCTAATGGAATTGGCTAACAGCATGAAATATTTTGTTAGTTGAGGTATTGGAAATTGTTAGCAAATTCTGCAAAAAAAAAAAGGTCTTATTGTTAATGAATCGTAAATTTTAAGGGCTCGATGTCACCAAAGTGAAATTCAAGAGCTCAATATCAAAAAGTTGCCAAGTTCATGGCTTAAAAATTCTTTATTCATTAAATAATCTTCACCTCTTGAGCTATCTTTTAGATTAAGTCAAGTCCAAGTCTATTTTATCAACATAGTATCAGAGTCACTGATCTAATCTTTTAATGTTAGGTCATATATAGATATCACATCCTACAAATTTCACGCTCTAGATTTTTCAGGTGTGCTCCTTATGAGCTAATTTTTGAAATTGAATTAGACCCAAATTTATTTTCTCAACACATGGTTATTTTTGTTAATTTATGGGAACTATGTATACTCTCTCTCTCAATGAGAGTTTTCTTTTTCATTAGTCATGAAAATTATTTTACCGTATCATTTCACATTATTTGAGATTAACTAATATATTTTATATTTGTTGTTATTTTAAGTACACATTTTTTTAGACAAAAGAAAAGTTCGATTAAAGGGGCAGTAAAATACAACGCAACTAGAGAGTTGTGGGATTAAAGAACCCCAACAAGACACATAAAAGAAGGCCATCACTAAATACATCATTAGCACATAAGCGCAACACCAAGCATAACTTAAAAACAATCAAATATTGGATTTTGATTCTAAGTATCAAAGTCTTAGAATGTTGAGAAAATGGACTTAAGCATAACTCAACCCCAAAAGCTAGCTCATGAGGTGAGAATTGCCCAAACCATTATAAGGAGCACACATTTGTTATATTTTATCAATATGTGATACTTAACACATTCTCTCACACCCAGACCCGGGCACATGTGAAAAATCTGAAGTGTAAAGTTTGTAGGACTGAACATTTGCGGGTGGCCCAACATTGAGAGATTAGATCATAGCTCTAATACCATGTTGAGAAAATAGACTTGAGTCTAACTCAATCCCAAAAACTTACTCATGAGGTGAGGGTTGCACAAGCTATTATAAGAAGCACACATTTATTATATGTTATCAATATAGAATACTTAACACAGAACTAGCAGAACCACCTTTAACATAGAAATACAAAATATAAAAGCCAGGCGAAGTCTCCTAAATAGACATACATTGGAAAAGGAAGCCTAAAAACTTTAGATTGCAAAAAAAAAAAACCCCAAAAAAAGGTTGAAAGGGCATATTCAAATAAACCAGTTTGTCCTATGAAAATACATCTAGTCAAACTACCATGAAGGTGAAGGGCAAAAAGAGCAAAGAAAAAGGAAAAAGTAAGATCTATGAGATCTATAAACCAAATCACCAAAATATATGGAAATAAACGACAAAAAAACCCAAAACAAAACAAAATGGAGCTGCAAAAGAAAAAGAAAAGAAAAGAGAAATGGGTGCAACTAATTTTTGAATAGGAAGTTATTTAAGTGCACACTAACAAGCAAGATTCGGTTTAGAATTTGACATAATAGTCTACCCAAGATCTTGACTATTATATCCATCTTCTTAGAGACCTATAAGGTATCTTTAACAAGATGTGTTTTGTTTGTATGCCTATATATATATATATTATACATACTCAATTTTCTAAAAGTAATAATTTCATATGCACAATGGGCATAGAAACAACTAATTAAGTTCTACTTGCAACATGTTTCTTTCATTATATTATGATTTATGGCTATCATTTGGGAAAAATCTAAGCCTATATGTACAATTCAATTTGAATAAAAAAGGAAAATATAAAAAACTTTAAAAAAAAAAATTGGCCATGGTGTGAAATATAGTCTAATGTCGTCAAGGTGATGATAAAGTCAAAAAGAATTGTAGATTGCAAGTAGTGATAATTAGGGATGAGCAAATAGCCCAAAATCGACCAATTCAACTGTCAATATGGTTAATTCAAACCATCATATCAATTTAAAAATGCTAAGTTGGTAATAAACTAAAACCAACAAAATTGATCGAAGCAGACTGAACCGACCGATAATAGTCAGTTTTCAAAAATAATTTTTTCTGATCGATCAATAGTAGTCGGGTTGGCTGACTTTTAAAACCGACCAATGATCATTCCTAGTGATAACGTAAAAGATGTATAACAAGGCATTGAAGCATGAATTTAAAAATGTGTACATGTTACTTAAAGTTTATGGCTAGGCAAGCTATTCACTTATAATTTAGTATAGTACGTAGCGCAGGAAATTAGAGTTTGAACTCTAATAATTTTCTTTTCTTTAATGAAATCTTGATGTGCTAATTAAAAATAATCTCATGGAAAGAATTTTAGACCTTATTTGTTTCATGATTTGTCATTGTATATATGGTATCGTATTGTATGATATATTTTAATTCTTATTTATTTTGACTCATATTCTCTATGGTATGGTTTTCTATAATAATCTCATGGTTTGAAAACTATAGATTTTTAAACTATTAATTTGGTAGTTTAATCATGATTTTATAATTTTATCTTTCAAAAATATTCAAAATAATTTTTTAAAAATATTAAATATATATTAATAAATAATTTTTCATCTTCATATATAAGATATAAAAATATTAAAAATATTATTAAATTAAATAAAAAATTTATTTAACCATACCATATCATATCATCTTTTTAGACATAATAAATATTATTTTTTATACCATACTATACTATATCATTCATGAAAGCTAAGGCTTTGTTTCGATGAATTTGATTTTTTTTTATAAATAATAGTAGCTAAGAAAATTAAGTAGCACGCATAGAAACTATAAAAAATTTAAAATAAGAGGTTGAGATTGGCCCGCTCTTTAAACATGGAGAGATAAATTCACTATTTATTTTAAAATTAAATTTGAAGTCATTAACATTTTAGTCATATATTACAGAGACGTTACTTGACAATTTTTACCATGATGACGATACTTTGAAAGTTACTATATATGACTCCTCTCGTCATCATGAAATTTACATGACAGATTTCAATTCTCAGAATGAACATTAAAGAGATTTCAAGATTAAAATAATGATATACTACCTCTTTTCCAATATAAATAAATTTGAACTAAAAAAATTATTTTTTAAAACTAACATCACGAAAATAAAATAAACATCTTAATTTATATCAAATATAAAATTATGAAATTTTAAATAAATTTTATGTAATTCAGTTATGTTATTGCACAAGGATTTAAACTGAATTCAAATTTGAAGTTGTAAAAGCAATATATTTTAACTATTTGTAAATGAAATTATTTTTTATTGCTCTAAAAACAAAAAGAAAACCAAATTTCACAAATATCACTATAATTATAATATTGCAAAGTTCAGAAAGAAAAAAAAAATTTATCTTGCTCTTTATGGTCACAACTTAAAAGGAACCAATTATACATGATAAGCAATAAGTTCCTTTTCCGTGATGAGAGTATGAAAGTCTATCTTTGTGATCCTCAGTTATAATCCCACATCGAAGTTATGAAAGTTGAGATGCCAGAAACGAGCTATAAATAAGAAGCAATTGACCTCCAGAAAATTTACTTACCTGGACGGGATCAATGGACGATCAAGAAGGTCCATGGCCTAGGTTGTTGGTCTCCATTGCACTCGGGAGATGCATCTGCCTAAGGTCTCCTCAAGTGGGAGAGCCTACGTCATAATTTGTGGTAGTGGGGGCCTGCGTTCGCGCGGCCTCTATCAATCCAAAGTTTTGAACTCTTACGGCATAAAATGAAGCATTTATTTTATGGATATGTTATGTGTAAATTAGTAAATAGTAATTTTGTCCATTGAGTTGGGTAACCTATATAGGTTTTGAGGTTTAATATTTTAATCATACAGTATTTTTATTAATGAGTGATCAATTTATACACTAAATTAAGTGAATTTGATTTATGATAAAATTATTTGTAATTCATTTCAATTAATTTTAACTGCCGACTGATCTATCTTTGTATTTGATGTGTAGATTAAATTTACATATTCAGTGAAACGATGATTGAAAACAATGAATCGGGAATAGAAAGAGCCAGATGAATCTCCAGAAGAGGGCGTAGGTGAAAACAAGTAGCGCCACCCCATAATAATACAAGGAAAATTCCATTTTCGCGTGTATAATTTATAGCAATTATGGAACCGAAAATTGTAGATTTTTTTTTAATAATTTTTACAGTTTCAGGTGTCATGGAGAACGTAACAAGGCAGAGAATACAATCCCTTCTCGGCCTTTTAGTTATGTTCTTATCAGTTTAAATATGGGTGATTGGTTCAAGCCCAACGTAATTACAACCAAAAAAGTTGGATTTGTGAAGTAATCAAATCGTTCAAAAATTAAACCAAAAAAAAGTTAGGATTTGTGAAGTAATCAAATAGTTCAAAAATAAAACAAAAAAAAATTAGGCTTCAATTATCTTCATACTTGGAAAGAGAGCATCAACGCACAAATCAAATCAAATGTCTACTAATTTCACTTAAAAAAAATATGTGCTGATTTCTCACTAATTTAATTCTCATCTTCTTCTTGTAACTTGCTTGCTTTTGTATAATGCTACAAGAAAAAAAAAAACTCAATCTTCAATCTATGCATAAACCATAATAATCTTCAAATCAGAGATGTGTTTATCAAAAAAATACCTATATATTGATTGGGAAATAGAGATTTAGCTCAAAGGGATAATAACGGAGATCGGCTATTGAAGAGGCTAATGATATTAAGCTTAAGATAGCTGCGGAGAAGAGAACATTGGGAGATTAAGGGGAAAAGAGTTGAACAATTTCTGCTCAAATAAACAAATGATACTTTTAATTTGAGCAGTTTAGTTTACTTCTCTGTCCAAATAAAATAGGTCCCGACGCAATATAAAAAAGTCGGCCCATGATCTTTTACGGACTTTGCAGTCCCGATATTTTCTAATTATGACCTAATATATGTCTTTTGAGCTTATTTTGTTGAGGATCCATACAGCCGACCCCAACTTGTTTAGGACTAAGGCTTAGTTGTTGTTATTGTTGTTTGACCCAATATATAAAAAAATCGACAAAACCTTATTTTGTTATAATGGTAGCTGTGTTGGGTCAAATATAATGATTCTTGTGTAAGCATAACCTTCTCAATACATATTTCCTTTACAATTTACAGCCCTCTCAATTGAGAGTAACAACAGGTGGCCAGCTGAGCTACCCTAGCTGTTTGAGATTAGATGGATTTATATATATATATATATATATAATTCCTTGCTTTGGATGAAATTGTGGTACCCTAGTACTCAATTACAATATAGATTGAGAAGTTCAATATGGACCAATCCCATAATTGAATCACTGGCTCAATAAAAAGCTTAATCTGGGATCCCAATTGGAAAGCCCTTTCGAAGAAGATATCAACTATGCAACTATGACTAACCCAAATCCATTATCCAATTGAAAGTCTCCGATTTTCCAGAAGCAAAAATGACTTTTTCATTTTCTTTTTCAGTGGTTAGTTAAAAGGCAAATTGCCTCATTTTCTCTGCGCAAGTCTCATATACATGCACTTGTTCTTCCATTTATCTAACTGCATATTTTTCCTTTTTTTTATTATTTGATACTAATTTTATTAACTTATAATTTTTACAAAATAAACTTACATCAAGTTTCTTTGTAATAATTTTAAATAAAATTTGATGTATTTGACTTAGGGTAAGTATATCTCAACTCAATAAACTCTTAAATTAAATTCACCCTTGATTGTATATAAACAAAAAAAATTGATAAAATATTATACTTTGAAAAAAAAATATTTGTCAATGCCGTATATTTATAAAGTCATTTTTCAAAAAAACTCAGATAGGTTTAAATCAAAAAATGGGTTCAAATCATTAAAAGTTGGATAACCCTTCGCCATGGCAGAAGTAGACCTGAGGATAAATATCCCTAGCCCATCAAATTTCTTAAAGGATTTATTTAGAATATGAGACTCTTGCCTCTGTCTATTTTTCCCTCGCAAATTTTTTACTTGAACCGTCGATCTTATATGCATTAACATACAAATAAATATATAAATAATAAGAATAACTCTTTTTCATGTAAATTACATTTAATATTTAGACCCTCAAAGTTCTTAATTTAGTGACTCAATTCTCTTTTCCTAAATTAGGAAATCATTTATAGAAGACTTCTATGTCAAGTATGCAAATTGTTACTTTCAGTTCCCCAAGGGGTATCAAATGTGCAATAAAGATATATGCAAGTGGGGATTTGAGAAATTTTTTATTTTCGAGTCTCTAATGCTCACATGAAAATTCTTTTAGCATTGTTTATTTTCATTTCAATATATACTTTGTTAAATTGATAATCATTATAAAGCACAATATTTTTAAATTAATAAATTTTAAACATCATTACTTCATTATATTCATGTGAAAACTCATCAGTGATTTTAGTTGAAGGATTTTTTATTCGTGGGTTTTTCTAAGGGCATATTTGCTTCAATTTTAGTGTACTAACTTAAGAACAATTATAAAATTTTAATTTTACGTAACTATAATCACAATTCAAATGAGTTTAATAGCCACTACTTGTGTTTGATAAATAAGTTGTTTACTTCATTGTTTTAAATATGTTTTTAAAATATAGAAAATATTATAAAATATATGGATGACTACTTACTTAGATTAATATTATTTTATTAGGATTATTATTAACTTTATCCTATTCAGATTATGATTAACTTCATAGTCTTTTATTTTTATCAAAAGTCTATTTACACCGCTATATATACCCTATTATGAGTGGTATATTTTATACAATTAATAATACAAAGATTTCTCATATTTCTCATTCTCTATCTATTTTCTCTATTTTTTTATTTACAACACGTTATCAGCACGATAGTCTCTACAAGTTATAATGAAGGGAGAAAGATTTATTTTATCTAATTTATAAGAGAATTTTTATTTTATCTCTGAAAAATTCATTATGGATCAACGTACGCTTCCTATAATATTTACAATCTCATTTTATTCTACATGAAGGATTTATTATATTATTGAGCTTTATTAAAATTATGAGTTGATTGATACATACTTAAGATTTATGTGATTGATTACATAGAATAAGTATTTTTTAAAATAAATAAATAACGGTTTGGTGATAAACCATGTTGTACTTTCTTAATTATTTTTTGGCCACATGAATCAAACAACAATTAAATATATGTGTTATAAATTGGTGTCGCATCACACGACATTACTAGCTTTGGAGTCAAGGTGAAGTAGCACCAATTGGTGATCCATAATATTTTGATCATATTTGCTACTGTAATTACAGGGGATAAATTATACATCATCTTATAATTTTTAAAAGTTGAGGTGCATAATTTAAAATCTGAAAAGTCAAACTTAATTTATAGTTATAGTGCAGGTATAGAACATCAATACTCATTAAAGGCTTGCTAGCTCATTGATGTCATAAACTTAAATTTCCTAGACTAAAGACATGTAAACATATGATGCAAGACCAGTAGAATAGTTTAAAAAAATTATTATAAAATACTAGTTGATTAGAAAAATTTAGATTAATAGAATTCAAAATCTTAATCGATAGATCCATCTTAATATTAGTAACTTAATAACATAGCTTTCACTTATTATATAAATTTTTTTTATTCTATTTTTTCAAATATTTATAATTATTTTTTATAGTTAATATGAATCTAATTAGACAGATATATTTATACCTATCTAATTTATAGTTCTTATTTTTAAGTATAGTATCTTTATAATGAAGAATCTTACAAAATTTAAATTTATTACCCCTGATATTTTCTGAAGAAATTATCTATTATGAGTTATTTGATAATAAAATTCACTTTGATATTGTGAATTTTAGAGATATTATAAAAAAGAAAATCAAGCATCACAGCAGGATAGCTTAGAAATAATAATTTTTCTTTTGATTATTCAAACAAGAAATTAAAAATTGATTATCTTCTTATTGAGGATTTATTATAATTTTTTTTAAAATATTAAACTTTATATGCCTCAAATATGCTCGTGCAGTAGCAATATTGATTGCATATATTCACAAAATATTTTAAACTAATTCTTGTTTACTTGTAGCTAAACAAAATTTTTAGTTTTTGATGAAAAATCATCAAACTTGTCCAACTGACTTAACATCATTCTCTAAAGTGAATGTGATATCTTTTCAAGACTATGGACGAGAATTTTGATAAATGAGTCATGGTGAAAATTTTTTTTCTATCAATTTTAAAAGCAAAAGTGCTAGTTTAATATCATTCCCTAAAGTGAATGTGATATTTTTTTCAAGACTATGAATGAGATCTTGATAAAAACATTAAGGTAAAATTATTTTTCCTACCAATTTTGAAATCAAAAGTGTCAATTCTCATAATTCTTCATGTTCATAGAATATTTGTTATAATTAACATTAACAGAAATTAATGTTAATAAAATATCTGGTTCTGCAAATGTGGTTGAAGATTTCAGAAGAGTCCACATTATATTCTAAATTTTAGTAAAATAATATTTTGATGATGCATTATATTCAAGTAGATCCCAAAAAAATTATTAAATTTTAAAAAATACGTCACAATGAATATTATATTAAAACAAAACGAGAGAGGTATTGAATTTTTATATATCACCTCTATAAATTTAAACCAAAAGTTCATATTATAATTTTTTTAAATTTATCAATTGGATTATATTATACAAATATAAAGATAGTTGAGATACACTATATGTACCAGAAGTGTATAAATCGCTAAATTTTTATACTCTGTTATGATCATTTTGGCCATCCAAGATTAAATATGATGCGACTATTGTTAACAATATAAATGGATAATGGCTGAAAAAATTAGAAAATTTTTTTGCCTGATGATTACTTTTGTACTTATTGTACTTAAGGTAAATTAATTATGAGATTTTCACCATCTAAATTATATTTAGATTTTTTTGAACTTGTAAAAAAAATATATGGGAATTTTTGGAGCTCTACCCATTAATCTTATGGACCATTTAGATACTTTATAATTTTTATTGATACTTCAACTCGATGGTTATATGTTGTTCACTCATAATATTACTTTTGTTGAATTTTTTGCTCAAATTATAAAGTTAAAATCAATATTTGTTGATTATTATATTAAGACAATTTATCTAGATAATGCATATGAGTTTACTTGAAAAGTATTTATAGTTATATTACCATTAAACATTTTATTGCACATATTCATACTCTATATGGTTTAACTAAATAATTAATTATTAAGCTTTTATAATTAATTATTATTCTTATGAAATCAAAACTTTCTATATTTACTTAGATATGTGTTTAGATATATTTTATTATTTATGTTGCACATTTAATTTTTATTTGAATGTCTGCACATCACAAGTTTTCTACTTTAAACTTATGTTTAACTGACATAATATATCTTATCTAGAGTTTTTTTTTTGTTACAATGCATATATTCTTATTACACCTCTCTCAAAGAAATTAAATGGGTTATCAACATCTTCTTGATATCTATATAGGTTTTGACAGTCTACATATTATTAGATATTTTGGACCGTTAACAATAAATTTTCTGGAGAAAATTTTTTAGTAAGTTAATTTTTTCACCATAAGGGGAAGATAAAAGTAAATGGCCAAAAACTTAAAAGATTAGTTGGAATATATCAACTTTGTCTAATATTAATGCACACACAAATCAATGTGAACTAAAATTTTAAAAATTAATTCATTTGCAGAATATTACAAATCAGTTACCAGATATCTTTACGGATACCCAAAAGATGTCTAAATCGTATGTTCCAACTGCTAATACTCTTACTCGATTGATTGTGCCTATAAGATATCTTATTAGTATGGCAGCCAATGAATCTAATACACGCCTGAAGCGTGATGAGCCACTAGATTCAAAATTTTATTTTTTGAAAGAAAGAAAAATAAATAATTTTAAAATGACACTCCTGAAGAGATCAAAAGCAATATAAATCAACAACCATATATTTATAGAAAAGTAATCCTGAAATTGGTTTTAATACCAAAAATTATAAGATCTCATTAAAACCTAGAAATATGTGAGAAATGGGTGAAATTATTGTTGATAATATTTTTGCATGTATTGCTGTTGAAATTATTGAAATATGTTTGAGCCTAAAAAATTATTAAAATTATCGACGTCAAAGTGATTGACTAAAATGTAAAGTAATCTAGGCTGAGCTATATTCTTTTGTTAAACATATAATATTTGGACCAATAATCCAGACACTAAAAAATGTCAGACCCATGGGGTATTATATGTAAAAAAAATGAATCAAATAAGATTATGAAAAGAGCACATTTTCTCTATTATGAATGCAATTACTCTTAAAATTAGTTTTGCAGCCCCCGAAGGACTCAACATTATATTATAATAATTTGTTCATATGGCTATTAAGAGAAATGAGTTAAATAAAATTATGAAATACAAGGTACAACTTGAGGCATAATGATTCTTAGAAAGACCTTGTATAGATTATGATGAGATATATTTTTCTGTCATGAATGTTATTACTTTTAGATTTTTTTTAATCTGTTTGACAGCTTATGAAATGCTCAACATATATTTAATAAACGTTGTGGTATTTTACTTATATGGTTCATTAGATAATGGCATATATGTAAAAATTTCTGAAGGATTCAAGATGCATGAAGCATCTGAAGCATCAAGATGCCTAAAGTATATAATATCTTGACAAATAGATAAGCTAAAACAATCTAAGCAATATGGTACAATCGCCCATTTGAATACTTAGAGAAAATGAATATGAAAATAATTTTATTTGCCATATATTTTTATCTAAAAGATAAAATTCATAATATATTATAGTTGCAGTTTATGTTTATGATTTAAATATAGTAAAAACTTCATAAGAGATCTTAATTACTGCAAACTATTTAAAGAATAAATTTAAAATGAAGAATCTTGAAAGAATAAAATTTTATCTTGAATTTCAAGTTGAGTATTTGTCAAATGAAATTCTTATCCATCAAGCATCATATATCAAACTTGAAATAATTTTATATGGATAAATATTATTCATCATGTACTCCAATAGTTATTCATTCTATTGATGTAAAAAGAGATTATTTTCACCTACGAAAAGATAATGAATATATTTTTTATCCTGAAGTACCATACCTCAGTGGAATATGGGCGATTTTATATCTTACTAATAATAAAAAATCAGAAATTATTTTTGCAGTTAACTTGTTTGCAAGATTTAATTATACACTAACTAAAAATCATTGAAATGGAGCGAAACATGTTCTATGCTATCTATATGGCACATCCAGGGGCGGACGCAGGGTGGGGCCAGCCTTGGCATGTGCCCCACTGGCGACCGGAAAAGGCTTTGGAAGGTTACGCAACAGCTTTTCGAAGGTTGAAGATAAAGAGGGAGGCTCGCTGCAATGGTGTCCCACCAAAGTTGCGGTCCTGCGTCCACCACTGGGCACATCTGATGTGGGTTATGCCCTCACATATAATACTACTACTATTTTATGGCTATATGTGAAGCATATAATCACTGCTACTTCACTAAATCATTCAGAGATATTAGTCATTCATGAAATTAATCGTGAATGCGTATGGTTGATAATCATAATCAAACATATTAGAGGAGCTTGTGGATTACTTATAAAAATTAACAAATCAACAATATTGCGCGAAGATAATGCATCATGGATTACACAAATCGAAAGAGTTATAAAAGGATAACAGAATTGAACATATATCACCAAAGTTCTCTTATATACATGAAAGAATGAAGAAATGAAAAGTCAATATTTGTAAAGTCCATTTAAGCGAAAATCCAGCAGATTTATTTACAGACACTGCTGACATTAGTCTTCAAAAGACATATATACAATGTTATGATGCGTTCACTTAAAATATTTTAGTTGGATGTATTTTTTAGGAGAAATCACCTATGAATACTGTACTCTTTTTTTTCACTAAGTTTTTGTTTCACATAATTTTTTTTAGCAAGATTTTAACGAGATATATTCATAAAGGTTGTCATCCAAGAAAAAAATATTATGAGATATGCAGATGATTATTTAATTGAATTAATCTTATCGTATTAGGATTATAATTAATTTTATTTTATTCAAATTATAATTAATTTTATAGTCTTTTGTTCTTATCAATAGCTTATTTACACCATTATATATATTTCATTATGAATGATATATCTTACATATTAATATAGAAATTTTTTATATTTCTTATTTTCTATCTATTTTCTCAATTTTTTTTATTTACAACAGAAAAATTAAAATCATCAAAATTTATAAAGTTTTTTCTCATTTATAAGATATATTTTAACTAATTTAGGTGAGGGCTAAACTCAAAAAAGAGCAGGCCCCAAAAATATTATCGTATGCCACAAATAACGGTAAGCACACGGTATTCTTTAATAAAAGGCGAAAGAATAATTTGCTTTGTGCGTTTCCGCATGGCTCCGTAGAAAAAAATTAAGGTTACTATTAACTATTCATACGGCAGGTGTCATGATGAAAATTATTTTTCTAATCGATGTGGGAATCTTTTATCATCTTGTTCATGCGGAAGCAAAGCTAATATTGGAATTTAGCTTTAGTAGATAATTACAAATGGAAACCAATATTTAATAATTAGAGTTACGAGTTTATGTACAACACTATGAACATATTTAAACTTATATCAGAATATTAATTAAAATATTTATCAGAATTCATTCAGAATTTCGGTGGAGTGAATTAATGCGTGTGAAATATATATATATATATGCATATATATATATACACACACATATAAAGGCAAGCAATTGCATTGATGTTCCCAAATTCCAGAAGCTAAAACTGACGCAAGCATGCAAATTTGATCATGTGGATACATGAAATGGCATGGTTATATGTATATATATATATATATATTTAATTTTCCGCTATTTTAAGATTTAAAATATGAAGATAATAATTTTAATATTACTAAATTAAAATTTACTAAATTCTAAGAGTAAATATTCTCTGCGCAAAGTGTATATATTCATTTAAATGATATAATATAACATTTAAGGAAAAAAGAAATTTGGGTGACAAAAATTATATTAATTAAAAAAATTTATCTTTTTATTCAGATGTAGGAATGGAGAATATAAATTAAATATTATTTTCACCTATTTTTAGGTAGGAGAATATGATAATAGATTTAATATCAATTTTTCCAACGAGTGTCCTAAAAGTTAAAACAGTTATTTTTTCATAAAATGATTATTTTAAATAATAGAAATAAATTGAATGGATATATATATATTGGTGAAAAGACGAAATTCATTTTATAACTTAATTATAAGATTAAGAATACATAATATATAATTGGCCCCTTTTTTTGTAATATGAATTAACTCTTAAGGCCAAGCAAAAGCTAACACCCTTAATTGGTTCATGTAAATGAAAATAATTAATTTCTAATCACATGTTTATATTACATATAATCACCATATTGATTATATATTATTGTTTATTATTTAAATTTTGTACAATATTATTATATTATTATATTATAATTAAAGACAGTATTTTAACGAAGCATGTCAAAGGCATGAGGCATGAGGCATGAGGCATGTATATATATTAGAATTGCCATCACGCTTAGATGCCTCTCATGCTTTTGACATTATGAAATCAATTATTAACTACTTTAATTTAATTTATTAGAATAATTAATGAAATTTTTACATGCATTATGATATGAAGGGATGAAGAGTCACTTAGACTTAATATGTGATCTCAACTGAATGCATCTAATAAATTTAATTAAACTGGGAGATGACCTGACCGTTATATATAATATATATAATAAAATTATATATTAAAATATTTTTTAATATTGTCAATAAAATCTCTTATATATGTTTGAATTATTATTATTATTATTATTATTATTATTATTATTATTTTGAATGCAAAATAAAATTTAATTAATAAATTAAATAATACATTTGTAAGGTATAAATAAAATTATGTAATTTTAAAATACACAAGATATACATAACTAATAATTTTACCGGATCTCTTTGAACTCCATGAACTTTTTCTATAGAAATAATGAATAATAGTAACATATCCCAGGTAATCTGGCTTTCAGCAGAACGCCCATTTCATCTGTTATTTATAATTACCTTTCATATGAGAAGGACACCTCCATTAGAGAAATATAATCCTTCATTAAAAAAAGATACAAAATTTTTAAATAAATAAAGACAAAACTTCATAATAAAATTTAATTTGTATTTAGTTTTATTTTAAAATGTAAAGTAATACAAAATAAGAACAAATACTAAATTTTTAGATATATATTGATCTAAAAATTATTTTAAAGATAAATCACTTAATAAAAATATATAAAATTAAAAAAAAAAGCAAAAATCAAGACAAATAAAAATGAAGAGGTAGTCACTTGTCAATGAACTAACAACAATCATACTCTCAAATTAAAAAAGAAAAAAATATATATGAGAATTCAGATAAAAGAATGCGGCTAGATTATTATTATTATTATTATTATTATTATTATTATTATTATTATTATTATTATTATTATTATTATTATTAAAGAAACAAAATATAGTGGACTACTTCACATGTATATTATTTTTGTTTATGTTTTATAATTAAAGATAAAACAAAAGTATATAAAATTTTATTGTAAGCTAAGCAAATTAATTTTTTTCAATCATGATTTTATTTCTAATTTAATGGTGAAAAGAATCTATAAGTGAATTGATAATGAGAATTAATCTTTTCTCTTTTTTTTTCAATCTGTCAAACATACATTTTTTAAAAAAATCATAAAACTTACATCAAATAAATATTAAATAAAAAAACCATAAGCAAAAGATGATGGTGATGATGATGAATAATACTAATAAGTTACATTATATATAAGACTATAAGCAATACATTTAATAACTTTTTAAGAGAATTTTGCAAAAATAATTTTATATATTTACTAATTATAATTTTTAATCTTTACATCTAAGTGAAGTAAATACTTTTCACAAAATTCTAACTAACCAACCCCAAAATTCTATAATACTAGTAAAAGTATTAATATTAAAAAAGATAGGTGAAGCAAGAACTCCAAAGTCGGCAATTTGACATTAATTAGGTCCATCATTAATTTCTCATTACTATTACTTATAGTAATTTTTTGACTAAAAATTAATTAAGAATATATAAGCATTTTGATCCATCAGAATATATATATATATATATATATACACACACATAATTTGCAGTCTGATTTAATTTCATGACTCCAAATTAAGTCAATTTTCGAATAGGTTCACATTTGAAATTTGGAATGATTAAGACTCAATAAACCCTTTTTTTTTAACTATAAATAAAATAACCATTTTTCAGACTTATTTAAGTCAACTGGTTCCTTTTATTTCTTTTTGTACAAAAGCTAGAATATGTCCAAACAGCCATTTCTTGTGAAGGAAAGATGATATCAGACTTACTAGAATTAATTACCGAATTTTTAATTTTGAAATATTAATATTATGTTTAAAATAATAAAATTTTGAATTCGAATTACAGTCCTAATAAAAAAATATTAGAATAGCAACTAGCTTAATTATTTTGTATTTGAGCATACAACTAAGAAAATTTTAAATTGATTTAAAATTATCTTATTATTAAATTTATAATAAGTAGCTAAAGAGATATTATTGTATTTTATTTAATTAACATTAACTACTCCCTAAAAAAATAGTAGCTAGATAAAAACCCAAGCATAAAATTAATCACTTCTTAAAAGAAAATGCAATCCAAAAACTAAATTTATAATTTTCCTATACTAATTTTATTTGGCGTTTGTGTGTTAATACTTTGTCAAATATAAAGAATTTATATAGAAGGAAGTTGAGTAAACCAATTCTTCTTCCTCCATGAAGGCCAAGCGTGTCGATGCAGATTTTACTGGAGGGGAAGCTTCATGCGGTGGCAAAGACGAAGGTGTCAATGACCCTTCTGCTAAGTGAACCGGCGATCTTCTCCCTGAGATCTCAATGACACCAACAATTTTCTCTCTGAGATCTTGATGACGTCGCTGATCTTCTCATTCTCAAAAAATCTTCAACGCTTTTCAATTATATACAAAAGAAGGGCTGAATTCAGAGGCGAAGCTAGACTTTTTAATAAAAGGGCAAAATAAAAATAATATATATATATATATATTAAAAATAATATAAATTTAAAAAGGAACAATTAAATATTTTAAAAATTTTAATAATATATATACATATATATAAAAAAAATTTTAAAAAAGAAAGGGGCAACTGCCCTCTTTTAATATATGTAGCCTCGCCCCTAGCTGAATTGGCCTTAGTTCAAGGCTTGAATGAGTTTAGAGGAATAGCTTCAATTTTGCATTTTGCATGGCCTTGATTTTGATTTTCCAATTGAATTGTGTTTGCGATTTCTTTTTCTTTTTCCTTCTAGAGCGATTAGAGTTGGAATTAGTTAAAAAATGATTCATTATCAAATTTGTTGACATCATCATTATATATATATGATAGATTCTCTTTGAATACGAATATAGTGCCAACAATCTAACACCAATTTTAAACCAAAAAAATGCAAAATTTAAACATCTAAACAAAAATTTTGAGATATTGCAAAGTTTAAACATCCAAACTTGCAAAATTCAACTCCTCTTTATCTTCTCCTCCTCTCACCGGTTTCTTCATGAGATACTATTTTAGTTGATGATGTTGGTGGTACTGTGGCGATGGTTATGGCAGATCTAATCTATGGATTTATGGATCAGGGACCCTAAGTTAAGGTTCTTGGAGCCACGTCTCACATTGAATGGTGTACTTTTTTTTTGTAGATTAACCACATTCATTATTGAGTATAAGCATCCACGTAGATTTAGTAATTTTCAAAGTCGGATGAAAGATAAAATTGACCTAAAATAATAACTTTTGGTACTAAATTAACAAAAAAATATATAGGCTTAAATCGAGAAAAACCATATTTTCAGAGATTTTTTAGGTGGCTATCCTTTTTTTAATTGAATGCTAATGCTTAATGATATTTATATGTTTTCAGTTAAAAAAAATGGAGATAATTCTTACAAAGTCCAAACAAAAATGGAGATATAACATATATATATATAATGCTTAATGATATTTATATGTTTTCAGTTAAAAAAATGGAGATAATTCTTACAAAGTCCAAACAAAAATGGAGATATATCATATATATATATATGTGTGTGTGTGTGTGTGTGCGTGCGCGTGTGTGTGTATATATATATATAAACAGAACTTTTGCATTGACTCTGGTAACTGAAGTGAATAGATTTCATTAATCTAAGAAAGGGAATCACTAAAATGTAGCTTGGTGGCTAGAAGCGTGTGTTGCTCCAATCTAGTTCTTAAGTTCGAGTCTTTTAGATGCTACCAAGAAGCGTGTATTGCTCCCGTCTAGTTCTTATATTCGAGTTTCCTAGATGTTCTCCTCCTTATATGTAATTAATCTAAAAAAAGAAAGGAAGGGAGAATTTGGCTCCTAATAATATCTAAAAAATATACATTAATAATTCTAATATCCCTTAAATTTAGATTTGAGATTTGACTAATTAGCAAATAAACCTCTTATATATATATATATATTGATAGTACTCCCGCCTCCTAAGCTCGTGTGCCGAGTTTCTCACTAGTTCTACGTAAGTTCATACAACCTCCTTATATCATGAGTCAGCATAGTCACCCGAGCTCGTCCGAGCTCCCTTGCATGGCACTACTGAATCTAATTTAACCGAGATCCATGACCGGATGCCTCTTAGAGAGAAGACTTAATCTTGGCTCTAGGCACCCCTGTTCTATTGAGCTCCCTGAACGTCCTCTGACACAACAGGTATACAGTTCAGAAATGATAGGCGTACAATCCCAACATTCTAAATATTCTCTTACATATATAGGTTTTGTTCCCAATGCACCAACTATATATAGGGATAGACCCCTACAGGTAAAGGGCTTTTTCTTCTTCTCTTCTCTCTATTACTATTCTCTTTACGCTCAAATCAAGCTCTGACTTAGACATCAGAGTCTTTTTTCACGGAGCCTCGGGTACGTCCTACAGCTCCCATAAGGGAATCTAATCATACGATACTTTAATAGTTCATCTTATGATGCCATATGCCCCTAGCTCTTAAAGCGCCATGCGCACCTTATGTTATCTCAGCACCCTCGCATGCACCGAGCTATTACATTGCCCATGTCATGCATCCAGTTATAAGCACTTTAATCATGCATCTCAATGCCCTCACGCACACTTAACATATATTGCAGCTCATCGTGCCTCGCATACCAAGCCCCTTAGCGCCCTCGTCACACTCTAAGCACCCGTGGTGCATATCAAAGCACCCTTGTCATACCCGAGCTCTTAGCACCCACGGTGCATATCAACTCACCCTTGCTGAGCTCAAACTCTTTAAGCATTTATAGTGCATATCAACGCACCCTCGTCGTGCTCAAACTCTTTAAACACTTACTGTGCATATTAACGGGCCCTAACTGCGCTCAAACTCATAAGCACTTACTGGGCATATCAACGTGCCCTAGCTGTGCTCGAAGCTCTTAGCACTCTGATAGTGCTATATTACATTGACACGCACGTCCTAAGTTATTATAGCTCTCCTACTGCGCACCGAGCTCTGATCACCATGATCGGGCATCAAGGTAAGCATCTAACCATGCATCAATTTTGTCTATAGTGTTATATACTGTGTACGGTGCCTTTGCAATGCACCGAGCTCTAACAGCAATTGTACATCTTAAAGCTCAAACACGAGCACCTCATCTTATCTATATGAAGTCTATATTTGCTATTCCTAAGCATAATCTAGTATTGCGAAGGATGTAAGCAATTGGTCGATTCAACACCTACTAGCATGCCCAAGCAATAAAGGGGGCACTGACATCCCTGATCACTGAGCACTAGCATCCCCAGCAGCTAAAGGCATACCCTCAAGGGCTAAGCATACACTCAAGCTCATTAAAGACCCAAGCGAAATCAAGCTCATCGAAGAGAAAAACTTCTCACTCCTGCACATCGAACCATGGTCAAAGCCTATAGCATAGATGAACGAGTTACAATGTTTAGTTCCATAAGGCTCTCTAAGAAGCCATATACAAAATAGATTGGTCTAATCGACCATTACAGATTGTATCTCAAAATAGGTAATCCATACTCTACCACTTCACTTTTTTTCATATTTTATAAGTTCTTAAAGTGCATGTGTGAATTCATATTATTATATGGCATGAAATAGAGTTTGAGTTAGCAAACCCTCCCTACTCATGAGGGTGCTCGGTGCATAGGCACCAAGGGCATATCGTGTCCCGAGCATACAACATAAACCATGCCGAAGACGCTAACATTAGAACTTTTAGACACACCTCGTGCTCGATAAGGCTAATCAAATATTATAAATATGTTAAACAAAATGTAACACAGATATTCATTTTATGATTGTATCAAGCTCGGTTGTGAACTGAGCCATCAAGATCGAACATATCATATACTGCATAATAGAGAGCACAAATATCAGATTATGGTTTAAAAAAGGAGTTTCATTATAAAAAAAGACAATTTTAGTACATAGATAGCTCGGTCTTTATAATTTGCTAACAGACCGAGCCAAACCAAATCCTACACTTCCTATGCTAAAAGTTTACAAGCCTTGAACCTCATCCTATTCATCTTCTTCCCTCTTTTCATCTGCTTCCTCTCCTTCTGCCTCGACCTCAGCAGTTAGCTGATCAATGTTTATGTCCATTATCCATGACAGATCCATTTCTGGATTTTCCTCCTTTAACTGCTTTAAAACAACCTGCTAGTAGGAAAAGATACCCCGCATGTAGTGCTTATCACTCCTTGCAGACTCGACAGCCAATCCTTGTTGAGCGGCCTTGAGTGCCTCCTCTATCAGGCGCAGCTCGTCCGTCTTCGCTTGCAAGGCTTCTTCTACAGAGCTCAACTTCTCTGTCTTATTCGTTAGAGCTTCCTGAGCTTGTTTCAGCTCCACTTCCTTGGCACTTAGGGACTTTTCAGCCTTCCTCCATTGAGCAGACTCTTCTTCACGGCTCTTTCAGGCCTGGGCAAAATTTGGCGCCATACCCGTTACCTGATCCGCCATTGTATGGGAGAGCTGGGCGAGCTACAAGACCACAAGGTTCGAATTGTCACTTACCATGTGAGAAACAGTTATCATTTTTCGAGCAACATTTTTCGAGCTCATTCTCGTGTGCTCGCGCCTTTCTTTCTGGATAGCCTTGTATATTTATTTCAGCACTTTTTGGGAACTAGGATCCTGCACTGAGTATGATGAACTATGCCACCCCCAAGCTTCTTGTTCACTGTCTCCACTAACCGAGCTAGGCTATAGAGGTAGGATAGTGGCTCTTCTACCTCACTTTGAGGCCCAGCTTTGGAGCTAATCTCTCAGCGAGGTGCAGTTTTTGGCACCAACTCTAAGGGGAGAGTCGAATCCTCCGTAAGGGGCTCTTTCCCTCGAGTAACACTTTTCCCCGAAGCTCGCCCACCCAAAGGCTCGTTGCTAGTCTTGGCCTTCTTTTTTCAGCTCCCTGGCAGCTGACCCCGAGCCTCCTCCTGTATAACTGAGTAAAAAATCAACCAAACAAGCAATCAAGCCAACAGAGATAATATACATAAGTTCTTACACTTACTAACCCGGTCTTAGAGATGGACTTCCTTTGAAGCTTTTCCAAAGGGGAAGTACTCCTTTATTAGAGAGATGACATTCTTCTTCTCCTTCAGAATGTCTTTTTCAATAGCTTCAAAAATAATGAACTCATCCTGATCGAGCCTCCCTCTAGCTACTTGTTCACCTCTGGGCTCGACTATCCACATGTTCGAGCAGCCGAACCCCTCACGGTTCTCCAGGATGAAAAATTAATCTTTCTAAGCCTTCACTGAGTCAGGCTTTTCAGTGAACCGACCCAGACTGGACCTCCCTTACATGTACAAAAAGTCTTTATCGGCTCCTAAGCACAGCCTGAGCACGCTGAAGGTACTCAGCATCCTCAAGGTGGGAACCACCCCAAGCAGCCCTTATAGGACCTCAAAACCTGCAATTATCTGCCAGGCGTTTGGGCTCAAATGGCTAGGAGCAATGTTGTTGTAGCGTAGGAACGCTAAGAGGAATAAAGGTAGAGGGAACCGCACCCCCGACTTCAGATCTTCTTCATAGATCATCACCTAGTTCTCGACCAAATAATCATAGGCTCGAACTACCTTTTCAGGGACGAGCATCTTATAGTCCTCTGGTATTCGGTACTTATGTCGGATCCCTTCTAGGTCTACCTCTGTCACTGTGGATCGGATGTCTCTTACACAGGTTTTTTCTAAGCTTGGATGAACTTCCTGAACTGCAGCCTCATCTTCTTCCTCCTCATTAATTGATGCAGGAGGTCTCCTTGCTTGTCCCCTCCCCCCACTCGGTCACTGCCGATCCAGCATCAACCCGAACACCCTCTTTCCTGGTGTGTAGCCTCCCCAGTGCATCGAGGAAGCTCACCTCTTCAACCTCCTCTGCCATACCTAAACTATCGATTGCTCGCACCATTTTTTCTACGAAAATGTTAATAAAAAATCTTAAAAACACGAGAGAAACCCTAACCTCTGAGTCAAACTCTCAAGCCTTCAAAACCTTCACACAACCTTATTAGAGCAACCGAGCTATTCTCAATTAGTCAAATGAATGCTATTACTTATCCCACCCTCTATTTATAAGAGAGACTCTGGCCAGATAAACTGACGTCATTATTGCATGGCGCAAGCATTACGTTTTCTGAAGTTTTACAACCCCGCCCGAACTTTTGGTACGCTATTCAAAGCGTCGCCTCACTCCTTTTTGACATGTGTCCTTCTAGAATCTGAACCAACTCTCCTTAGCATAAATAAATACCAAGACTTCTCAGGCGGTCCAATGGTACTACTACTCCTGGAAAACCGGGCCTAGCCCCTCTAGTTGTACGAACTCTACTTTATATTTCTCAGCTTCTTTGTAGCTCCGATCAAGGTTGATTCAACATCTCTAGGTAATAGAATTGAGTTTGACATAAATATCAAATGACCGAGGAGAGTCTAGTGATAGTACTCCAACCTTCTGAGCTCGTGTGCCGAGCTTGTCACTGGTTTTACATAAGTTCACACAACCTCATTATGTCATGAGTCGGCATAGTCATCCGAGCTCGTCCAAGCTCCCTTGCATGACACCTCTAAATCTAACATAAATGTCAGATGATTTGAGGGGGTCTAGTGATATTATCCCTTCTTTAACCGAGCTCGTGGACCGAGCTTCATGACCAATTGCCTCTTAGACGGAAGACTCAACCTCGATTTTGGACACCTCTGTCCTACCAAGCTCCCTGGACATCCTCTAATACATCAGGTGTGCGATCCCAATATTTTAAATATTCTCTAACACATGCAGGTTTGGTCCCACATGCACCAACTATATATATATATATATATAACATCAAATCTATAACTCCGACCTTAAATTTAAGACCAATACAGAAGATATTAAACACAAAAAAAGGTTAATAAAAGCATATTTATTACTATAATTAGATTTGTAAGTAATTTAAGTCCATTAATTTCTCTCTCTCTTCCCTTTTTTCAGAAATAAAAAATTAACTGTCTTTTAAATATATCCCTAATTCTGCAACTTGATCATATCTCAACAACCCAAAAATAAATAATTTTCCATAAAAAGAGTATTTAAAAAAAATAAACAGCAATTAATGCCGGTCGTTCCTTCTGTTTTTTTTTTTCCTTACAAATTTTTATTTACTTAATTAATGCAATAAAGAAACGCATATAATTTTTCAAACCCTTCAATATAATCTTATAACTCACAAACCCACCACCATCCATATATATATATGTGTGTGTATAATTATCATTAGCATAACAAACACAATAACAAGAACTTTGTTAATGTCTGCGAAGAAAATGCCAAAGAAACTGCAAAAAACCCTTCAAGAATATCTATCAAAGATCAAACACCCTAAAACCCCATCAAAGAATTGGATTTTACCAGGCTGCAAATACCCTAAAACCCCATCTTTTGTTTTTCGTCGTACCCAATTTCATGAAAATGAAAACAGCAGCAACAACAATAATATTATTATTAGAGATGAAGCTGCAACTCTGTCTGATGTTGATCGCTTTCTTTTAGAGAATTTCAAATCTCTTTATATAAAAAACGACGAAGATGATGATTACCCTCGTCGCCCAAACAAGTTATTTAAAGAAGTTCAGTTGGAAATAGAACAACATGGATATGATAATGATGATGATGAAGATGATGGTAGTTGTGATGGGGTTGTATATGATTCATCACCTAAGTCCACCTTTGAGCTACCATCAAATCTCATTTGCTCCCATAGATTCTTCTTTGCAGCCCGATCATCGAGCTCGCTGATTGAGGAGGCTCGGGCAAGTCTTGCCACCACCATCTCCACCTCCGAAGAAGAAGGAAGATCGAGTTCTTCAGCAATTAGTAATAATTTAAATCATGATCATATGTCTATTAGAAGTTCTAATAGTACTAATGATGATGCTTTAAAGAATGATAATAATAATGTTGAACTTCCCCAAGATTGTATTGCAGTTATAAGGTATTCTAATAGTCCTAATGATGATTTCAAGCGATCTATGCAAGAAGTTGTAGAATCAAGAAATAAACGAGGTGAAAAAGTTGATCGGGATTTTTTGCAAGAATTATTGTATTGTTATTTGGATTTAAACGAGAAGAAGTCTCACAAGTTTATTATAAGTGCTTTTGTGGATCTTATCGTCGGTTTACGTCAATGTTCCGGTGAAGTTCCGGCGACAAAACAACGGAGAATTTCAAGAGAAAGGAAGAAATTAAGGAGTATTACATAATCTTTTGGTAATGAACATGGGTTTAATTAATTTTATTTTGTTGAAGAAATAATGTATAAGAAAGAAAGAAAATAAAAGGCGTTAGTTTAAATTTATATAAATATATATATAAAAGCTTTTTTTTTGGCCTTATTTGAGTTAGTTCTCACATGCAATATGCATTATTTATATGTGGAAGAGTAATTTTCAAGACCCAAAAATATATTTTTTTTATGAATTTTGAAATGCAAGTTTTTGGATTTTGGTGAGACTCTGGATGTTTTGACTGATCTTGTCTGTTGTTTGTTCCCCAGTGATGGCTTGCATAAAGAAAATTTTAACGTTTCTGATACCTAGAAGATTCACATTTAAATTTTAGTGAAATATGAATTAAAAACTTTCTTTGTAGGATAAACAGTACTTGACGCAACCACAAGTCTTCAATCACTAATTAAATGAAAGTCCATCAAATTCGTTATTGTTTCACAGTATCATGAATTAGAAAATATTTTTCATTTTCAATTCCAATCCACAAGAATTAACAGCTAATTATAAAATATACTGACGGCTAATATAAAAATAAGTTCTTCAATCTTATCAGTTAATTTTTAAAATTAACACTGCTTTGCAATTTATACAGTTCAACCTTAATCAGGCCAAGAAACTTTTACTAAAACAATTATACATGTGCCTATTTTTTTTACCATTGTTTCAAGATTCATACGATTATGGCATTCGTTCTTCATACATACATACATACATATAACTAGCCATTTTTAATATTTTTTTCCCAATTCCCATTTAATAGTTTCACTTATAACTATAAGAAACTCGAAAGGGGGGGCAGCAAGAATTAATAAATTAGCACTAGAAAGTATTGAAGCCCAGTTTCCAATCATAGAACAGCTAAAACTTGTAAACAAAAATTTCTTCCTGACACAAAATTTACAAAAACGGCACATTGAACAAACTATATTATGGCAATAGCTCTCAATAGGAAACACAGCTCAGAAAATGTTTCCAATTTTCCTTGTGTTTTTTCTTTTTTCAGTCTCCTGTGTTAAATATGCCCTTCTTTGAGCTTCTATAACTTCATTCAAATACATCGACAGGAAATCAGCTGGCTCAAAATATTTCTCTTTTTAGCTCGTGTCAGAAAAGAGGCACCAATCAACATGTATGCTATATACAAGAATAATAAAAGGTGACTTCAGATTTTCTCCTACCATGAAATCCAGGAAGCGATCACTAAGGCCATCTGGCATTTATTCTCCCTCGTCAGAGTTTCAAGTGTGCTGCACTCCACAATCTGTCAGAAAAGGCTCTTCTTCCATATAAGCTTAAAAATGCACTGCACAAAAGTATTTCTGTCTTCTCATCAGCTGTGTGTAACCTTGTATCAATATACAGGAAAGAGTCTCCTGAATCCTGCACAAACACCTTCAAATTAAGACTTGTAGGAACATAAAACTTGAATATCCAAGAATCAAATTATCTCTATTCTCTAGAGAATCAGAAAGAACAATAACTTGGTAACACCGCTTCAGGAATAATGGGTCTGGTAACAAAATTGCTTATCTCCGTCCATTGCATCTGTTGGCATTCTTCATCTAGTGGGGCAGTTTTGGTCAATGAAGTTGTACAGTTCCTCCAATCACTTAAGCTGCATTTTATAAATGAAATTGAAGTTTTATTTTTCCTTGAACAGATATCAGAGATTAAGAATTAAAGGAGAAAAAAGGTTTCTAGTTCAGAAATTGAAAGGTCACGAGTTTATTAACCGAAGGACGTATACCTCTGGGCTTGCAAAGATAGGAATGGCAACTATGGTGGGGAGCCATTCACCATCCCCATCTCCATGCCACTACTAGGGAGAAACATTCTTCCATCCCATCCCAAGGTCATATATTAGTATGTAAATCAGTTATAACTATGCAACATATCTATAATATATAAACATGCATGTATTAGCTTTGGTGCTCACTGGTAGAGGTTACCACGTTTCAGATCCAATCCATAGAATCTACGAACCAGAATCAAAACTGGATTGTCTTCATGTTCCAGTTCTAGCTGGTTTTCTATGAAAAATCTTTATAATTTAAAAAAAAAAAAAGACCTCAGTTCTGGTTCAAAGGGAAATTGCATGAACCAAGAAACCATATCCTGTTCATCCAAATCCAACTCAATTCTAGAACCATGCTAGTATTGAACCAGATTGGTTATGGTTCAGAACCAAAACCAGATGTTATCACTTGGACAGGATGGGACATGTTAAAGTCCATCCACATACAGTCCATAAACATGCATGCATGAAAATCCAAAGACGTCGGAGTCAAAGACACCAACCAAATCCTTTTTTTTTGGGTTGCTTGATAAGAATTGAACCTAGGACTAAATAAACCCCAGCCCTGACCCTGTCACTGTGATCATATCCCATCATAACTTCCGAATGCACAATTCACTCTTCAATTTGACTTCTAGCTTCTTGTATACACCTCAGTTACTAGCTCATCTACTACTAAATGCATTGCAATTACATTCCATAACCTAGCCACACACCAATTGCAACATCATTACTTTAGTTTCCTAAGAACTGTTGTTATAACACAATATCTCCAATAGTTGTCAAGAGATTCCACATTAACTCTTAATGTATGTAACAAATCAGCATATCTATAACCACCAAAAAAAAATAACCAGAAAAACATAGCACATCTATAATCAGCACAAAAATAAGAAAAATTTGTTGCTAACATATATTTGAGCATATCAATCAGCTTAATTTTTTTTCAACGGTAGATATAGCTCATCATCCCTAAACCCTGCAAAGTCCATATCCTAAAATAAAATTTAGTCCAAGAAACCAAATCAAATACAGCACCCAAGTCCTTGACTTTGTACTGTATATGACAGGAGTAGGGTTCCTTACTTTGGTTATTGAGCGTTTCATCATTGGCTTCAAGATAATGCTCACATAAAGAATGATATTTTGCAGGAATATAATCCTTGAATCTGTTAAGAATGGAAGCAGAAGAGTGAGATCCTGATATCAGATATGAATCTGCAGTTAGCAATAAACGAATGCCTTATTTCCAATATTACTGAAAAGATAATGCATGAAGAGAGGAAGGGAGAGTAAAAATCTCAATTTAAAGCATTTTTCAAGTTGGTATATGTTAAGACAATTTATATTAGGCAAAGAAACTGTCATAACTTATAATACATATGTACATCAAAATAATAATATTTGATTTGCTTTGAAAACGTGAAGATTCAAAATAAGTTGGTCTCACTGTGGACATTAAATTAATGGTTAAAAGCTTATCCAACTAAAAAACCCAAGGTGGCTACAAACAGAGGTTACAATAGATAGTAGAACATCAGAGGTATTTTCAAAAAGAACATTTAACGCAAACCTTTCTAGTTGTGGATAGCTGAACTTATCTTTCTTTACACCTACACTTGATATTTTATTGCAAATTGGTTCTTTTCAAGCTAAAGAGGCTCATAAATTTCAGGAGAAAGGAAGAAATGAGTCGTTTGTAATAAAGCATAAAGTCTAGATGATGAAAATTACAGAAGACAGGCCAGAAAAGATGAGAAGCATATATACAATTGATCTGACTGGAACAGGTTTTGTGAATGTATGCAGCATAGAAATGTAACAAAGCAGTATATTTGCTTCAAGATGAATTTCCCTTTAAAGCAATGATGGAAACTGAGTTTCTGCTAGAAGCCAACACTAAATTTCAATCAGAAGACCACCACTCAAAAAAAGCTGATAACCAAAATTCAAGTGCAGTAAATATCAAATAAAAAATTGAAGAGCTTCAGTTTCTATTGCATCTTCCAGCATAAGCATTGAACTTTAACAGGCCATCAATATCTACGCTTATGGTCAACATCTAACAGGCATAGCTATTCTGGGATTGCAAGAAAAAAGTAATAAAAAAATATGCCTTGCAAGGCAAATTATATGACATTGAAATTACGTGTTTAGCAGTGCAACCCAAGGCTACAATATTTGCATCAAGCTTTTTCAACAATTAATTCTGAAGGACAATATCCATGCAATCAAATTTAGGCCTCAGAATCATAAGAGATGCTTAAAATGCAGAAATAGCTCAGATCAATCACAAGATCGGCAGATCCAGACTTCCAAATGAAAAATTCAGATCACGGGAAAGCAATTACTACATAAAGGTAGAGCTTACATACCTTCTAAGAAGAGGATGCCTTTCTGGTCCAGAGAATAATTTCACAATAGATTCTAAAACACTTCCTATCTTCAAGGCTTTGGACTTCAGTGCCTTCATAACCACGTGAATTCTTTGTATTCTGCTGCCGTAAGTTTCTCTTTGACCTGTGAAAAGTGGTTTACTCCTGGATTATCTAGATTTATTACTTCAAGACAGAACAAAACATATAGAAATCAGCAGAAATAGTTCAGACAACTCAGACACAGAGTTGAAGGGGTAAATGCTCTCCCAGAGAACCATTGGAAAAGCAGCTGAACTTAGGCAATGTCAAGGGAGAGGATTTATGATACTTTAACAAGTGATTGTTACACGAACATCAACAATAAATTATGCACCAGGTGCATAAGGCTTCAACTTTGAGAGGGTCAGGGAGAGTCGTCTATCATACACAACCTTCTCTTCGCATTTTTTCTAAAAACAGATACAATGGTATTTCAGAGGTTTTGACAAGGTATCAACAACTACCAACCATTCCCTTTCGTCTCTCACACCAAAAGGTGACAATGAAATGTGCCCTCCTGTTTTTTATTCCAATCAAAAGAAATATAAAAGCTTAACTTAGGGACAAGATTTCGGTGTAATAAACAAAAAATGAAGAATTACTAGAATAAAAGGAACAACTTGATATGATATGAAGGAGGCAATAGCTGCAAGCACGCCAGTATGTCTGGATTTGAAAGAAAACCACCAATCATTAACATGAAAAAAGGTGAATGGTGCTGATATTAACAATCACAGCCTAGTACAATATATCATGTAACAAAGAACTATAAGCTATGGAGACGTAATTGTTTTCATGGTCATCATGTTAAACAGCATGTGTTTCTTTAGAAACTGGCCAGGTGAAAGTTCTCTTTCAGACAGTTTCTTCATGACCTCAAAGCAAATTACAGCTCGCAAGTATTAAGTATTCATATGCCAAAATATTTCACCTGAAACAGAAATGCAGATCCTCTTTTTTCCTCTTCGCTACAAGGTACCACAGTGCTCTTTGGAACACGTTTACTTTCCTGAGTCAGGAACGGAGCACCCACTGTATCTGTATGTGCAATACCATGATCCTCAAAGGGTAATGCTGAAACAACTTCAGGATTTTGCCTGCTTCCATCATTAGAACCCTGCGGATTCTCTGATTTAATCACCAAATTAATGGGGGAATAAGGGTTTTTTAAATGTGACCTTTTGCTGTTAAAAGTATGCTCCTGAGCATTTTCAGTCTGTCCCATTAGACCATGCTCCGAGTTAAATCCTTTACCCTTCTTTGCAAAACATGGCACCAACAATTTCTCTTTGCTTGGAATTTCATCCAAGAAAGATTTCTGTCAAATCAATTATGTCATTATTTTGATGCTGCATATTTTTCCTCCCATGCATTGGTACTTTATTATCATTAAAGATTAGTCCACTCGAATACTTCGATTTGAAATCTTGATTTTCCTTGAAAATAGTGAGAGATATGCTGTTGGCAGGAGGAAACTCCTCCAATTGCCTTGCCTCCTTGCTCTTCTGACTTCAAGTAAAGAAGAAAATGATTTCACAGCACCATTCCAATCCACTGGTGTGGTCTGCAGATATATTGACCAAGCAAAAGTTCATAAAAGAAAAAAGAAAATACTGGTGCATGCTATAAAACAAAAGTATGAGCACATGCTCAGAAAATTTAGAGACTTACAGCAGGAAGAAAATTATCCAGATAAAAAGATTTGTCCACCGCCTGTGAAGTTTTAATCTCTCTGACGTTTTCTGCACAATCACAAGTTACAGCATAAATTGGTTGTCTTTTAAAGGAAAAAGATGAGGGACTTGATTAAACCAGAAAATCAAAAGACATATAAGAATTTTTTTTTGTGAAGCAGTGTCATCAATACTTCCACCTCTCCTTAAGTTTCAGCCATCTATGATTGAGGCACAAGTTAGTTGAGCAGATCATAAAAGACAAAAAGAAGCGGCCAATTATCATGTGCGTGTGTGTGTGTAAAGAGCAAAGTAATGAGATACTCATGCTATTGTAAAGCAAGAAGATATTTTACCTGTGTCTTCACTTTGCATTGACTTGAGCTTCATAGGACCACAAGCTACTCCATCTCGGAAAAAGTGGTTTAATGTAAAAATCACATCCCTGAATTTGAAGTGACACTGAAAAGGCAGATATAAGTGCGAAGAAGGTTTGTAGAGCAAAATCAGTATTCCAAAACCTACACCTTGTACCTTGGTATGAGGCTGTATCCAAAGTGATATTTGGGACTGAGAATTTGAATTTGCAAATCTGTTTATTTTCAGAAGTTGAAACAGAAGTCACAAATTCTAAATCATAAGCAACTGAAACTTTAACCACCAAGTCTGATTTAGTCAGGCCAATTGATTTTGAAAGTGATTCATATAATCAGCAACTTCAATCAAATATGATGGCAATCCATTTGAAGATTAGACATGCCTTTACAACTTAATGAAAGGTCAGAAAAAATTTATATCAGATTATTTCTAAGAAAGGGCAAAAAAAGAACCTTTCATCACAGAAAATAATTGCTCCATAGTCATGGCAATGATGAATTACATGACCAATAGCCTGATTCACAGCTCTCGATGCTTGTTGAGTGTACCAATCTTCTCCACTTAGACTCTGTAACTTCAGTATTTAAATAAATTAGTAGGAACAAGAATAATGCCAATAGTCTTAGGGATAAAACCTTCAAAAGGTAAATCCCACATGATGCACAATCCCATTACCTTACATGTACCCCTTCGCAATAGCAACTGTTCGTCCAAGAACTCACGTTTCAATCTCACCTGCCATACATAAATGGAGATATGCCAGCTTCAATTATAAGTCATTAACATTACTAGGAAATCAGCATTGTTGATATCCATGATATGTACCAACAACCATAGTTGTCAGATCAACATTCACAAAATCCTAATTTTGTGAAAACAATCGTGAATCAAATTTTAAGATTCAGTACAAAGTCTTAAAGTCAATGTGAAACAATGAATCTCCATGAAAAACAAACAAAATATATCAAAATATGATGCGGTGGCAAACATGAGGTGTTCATATGACCAATTATAAAGCCACCTGCCTATAAATAAAGAAACATGAGTCCAAGTCTCATTATGACAAAAAATATTTTCTATAATACTGTAAACAAAGAATAAAAAAAAAATCTGGAGCTCTCCAAGATATAATAATAAAAATATAATGTGTTATAAACTAGTTTTTGAGTCTCGGAAGTCTACTTTTAGCTTTGGAGATACCAATATATAGCAGAAGATGAAGATGCATGCACCCACGAGAGTTGTATGGCATTAAATTTCGGTTTAGTTACATGAAAAGGTTCTTTTTTTTTTCAATCTCAGCTCAGATGACTAGGGAAAAGGTTTTGGATATCTTTACATGGTAAGATTGAAGTTAAATTTTGAGTTTTAAAACTATTAGTTCCTACAAACTCGATTAATTAAGAATCAAGCAAAGCAATTGATAAATTTAGTCAAGACTTATATGAATTCACCTAATTAACTTGATTCAATCACGATTTAGACGTATTAGCAATTTGACCTATAGATTCGAATCCCAAAGAAGATCCACCCGCCAGCAGTATCTCTAATCCAGCGAAACAAGTATATGCCTTGATAAGTACACAATTAATGATATTTTATTCCCATTTCTTAATGTGATTATTATCAAATTGAGTTTAATTTGTTTGTTTAAAGTGCAATTTAAGGATAATTTCAGGAATTCTCGATAAATTGAGGCTTTTGGTCATTTCGGAGCAATTACGGATAAAAGTAGAAGAAAAGAGCAAAATCAGCCAATGGACACGCCCACGAACACGGGCGTGTCGTTAGGCGTGCCCCTGTTACTACATTCAGTGGATATGACACGCCCAGTTGCATAGGCGTGTCACCAAACGTGCCATTTACCCAAAGTCACAGTAGCTGCGACACGCCCAGGACCACGGGCGTGTCAATGAGCGTGTAATTCATCCAGACTCACAGTAGCTGTCACACGCCCGGGACCACGGGCGTGCCAAGGAACGTGCCTTTTATTCAGACTTACAGTAGCTATGACACGCCCTGGAACACGGGCGTGTCAGTGGACGTGCCTTTGGTTCAAGATCACAGTGCCTATAACACGCCCAGGAACACGGGCGTGTCAGTGGTCGTGTCACCTGTCGAAAAGTGAGATTCTTTGCACTGATTGGGGAATAAGTGGGGGACAATAGCTGGCCTTTGTCAAAAAAAGAAAGAACAAGAAAAGGAGAGCTTGCCTAAATCAGGGAAAAGGGTGATGAACCAAGGGAAAGTGGTAGACAATGGATGGGATTAGTGAGCTGGAAGCATGGGCTAGAGAGTTGGAGGGAAATAAAAAGAGAAGAGGGGGAGAAGAACAGCAGTTTTTGCTGGAGCATTGCTGGAAACAGATAAGAAAGAAGAGAAGGAAGAGCCATCTGCTGGAGCAAGGAGAAGGGTCTTGAGCTGAGATTAAAGGAAGAACAACACCATACTCAAGTCCTAAACCAAGAATCAAGAGCTCAAGTGAAGAAATACAGATTCACTGCCATGAATTGTTTGGTTTCTCTTACTCATTTATCTTACTCTGTTTTTGTAGCTGTTAATATGAACTAAACCTTTCTCTATCTAGATATTGATGAACCCTAGCCAATTTGTATGAATTAAAACAATTGTATTCAGTTGAATCAATTAATTGAGTTGTTTTATTCTTATGATACTTGTTGTTATTTCCAATTGATAATAGCATGCTTGTTGATTGGTTATTATTTTCATATTATTGACTTGAGAAAGCTTGATGTGAATTGAATACTCATAAGGATTGAGGATTGATTGGGGTGCTAGAGATAGACCTACAAGATCCTTTGGTTTATAGTTCCTAGTCCTTAATGCATGACCTATTTAATTGTGTTTTGAGAAGAGATTCCGGCACTCTACTTAGTAATTAGGGATTAATCCACTCGAGAGAGGCTTTAATCTAAGTTAGAGGAATGCCAATTCAATTTGATTAAACGATTTAGTTGAATGAATTGTTTATAAATATTATTGAGGCTAGGGGGATTCAATATCTGGATAGTTCTATTAATATCATTATAAATCTTTTGTGCACAACATTTAATTTCCTTTCATTTATTAATTAGTTGATTTTAGTTACAACACATCACACAACTATTAATTCACTAAACAACGATTAAGATTTGCACTAGTACTTGGCCTTGTCCCCAAGGAACGACACTCACTCACTACTATATTACTTGAGCGACCCGTGCACTTGCGGTAATTGCATATAGCTAACGGCACGCATCATGCCTAGATGCTTTTCTTAGGACAAAATCATTGTTACAGTTTCAGAAAACATGGAAACCAACTCCAAGAGTTTTTCCCCCATCACTTCTATTCCAATTTTTGAGAAAGTAACATACAAGTATAAGAAAACTGCAACTAATATTGCGACAAGAAACAAAACGTTCAAATAACTGGCTGCTTTTTATATAGATAGAACATAGAACTGGAGAATGTGTTATAAAAACTATAACATGATAAATCATCACTGTAAATTCTAGAAAGTGATGTCACTTTTATGATAAAAAGTGATGTCATTTTTATGATAAAATAATTTAAGTCAAAAGAATAATGTACATACAAAATTATAAGTTCCTATCCCATGAATGTAAGAAATTAAGGGGAGAACAACTCAGGAAACTACATGTGGGTTAATATAGGCAAAAGTCACCAAATACAAAAACAGCACCAACCAAATGTTTAACATCATGGACCATCTTTTAGCATCCAACAAATTAATGCATTGAAACCTCCAGTAAAGTGATGATTAAGGATGAAAAACATCTGTGCAGATTAACAAAGCAACATGGTTTGAGGTCCAGCAATTAATTTAATAGCATTTCCAAATTTATATACAACAATTCATTGAGTGCCATTGATCCCACAGCAAGTTAGTAATAAGTTCCATAGGAGAAGTTGGGTAACAGAGGATCTAACCTTAGGATCTGTCCTTGAGGGAAAGGGCATACCAATGATCACTACAGCTCTTCCAGCATGATCAGCAAAATCTAACCCTTCACTCACCTGACAAATTACTAAAAATCAACAATGGAAACAAGCCTGAACACAGGTATAGTATTTCACTTTATGTATATGAAGTTCCAAATTGAAGCAACAATCCTCTCAAAAAAAATTGAAGAGAAACAGAAACCTTACCAGCAGTCAAAATCTCATTTGTAAAACCAGAGATGCATATAGATCAAGCAATGACAATTTCAGAAAGCAAAATATTTCAAGAAAGATCATACAACAAAAACATTATCTTATGCTGTTGGTTTGCCAATTACTAGCTGATGACTGTACTATCAAGTAATTCAAAATGCAAATGATGATCATGCAAGAAAATTAAAATATGGCACTAGCAGATAAGAAGCAAATAAGAACATAGGGGACTCATATCCATTAATGGATATGTTCTGCGATAATTTGAATTCATTTTTGCTGGATCTTTGTTTATCATTGGTAAAACACTTGTCATTCATAGCACTAAAACTGCATTCCAACCATTGATACCAATACACAGAGGAAAAAGATTGTTGAAGCCATTAAAAGTACAAGCTTCAGAGCTTTGGTTGTTACAGCACTTCTATTTGCATTATAGAAGGCAGGCACCAAATTATTAACTACATGTCATGATATTCCAGAGGCTACATGAAGCAAAGTGACAAAATGAATCAGGTTATTGCAACTAACAGCATCAATAGTTAAATAAGAATATTCTACATGTCTTAAAAAGATCACATCATCATGAAGGAATTCAATGAACTTGAGCATAGTAGAATAGAAGCTTTATGAAGAAAGTTTTTTTCCAATTTCCATAAGTTAGAACAAAGCAGAGAAGCATGCCTGAGCACCTCAAAGAAGAATTGGTAAAAAGTTTAAGAAAAGCAAACCTTGCCCGACAAACAGCAAAAAAAAACTGCACCAGAAGTTGTGGTATCCTTCACCTTAGCCATATAGTCCTGCCAGATATACATGCATACATCCAATGAACAGGGTAAGTAAAGACAAGTGATATGAAATATGTTGAATGCAAAAGCATGTCACTTGAAGTTGTAGTTAGTGTTACCTCAATTGCCAAAGGAAATAGTGAAAATTGTCTGGGTTCTACAACAGGCCTCTTGTGTTTGCAAATTCTTTCCCATATTGTTGTTGAATTTGCATGACTCTGGACCAAAACACAAACAAAAATGGTACAAAGAGAACCAAAACACAGATTTTGCAATACAACTGTTCGTGTTTGAAGCTTTACCATATCCTTTCAGCACCTAATACATTGGTCCAGGAGGTAGTAAGATGGAAAGAACACAAGCAAGCCATCAGGTACAAGTCGAGCAAAATTAACTCGAACAAATACAACAACCACTCAAATAAGCATAATTAATGAGAAAACCCCCATCATTATTGATCACAATTGTAGGTAATACCAATAGCATTGCCAAGCTCTTGTTTGTATTCTATTGAATCACGCTTTCTATAAGATGAGTTGAATGATCGCCCTGATGGACCAGCTGGTACAACACCAGCCCATATCTGATTTGAGGATATGACATGAGGGTTCTCCAACCGAATGGGAAAATCTCTGAGACAGCCAACCAAAATTCTCTATTTAGCTATTCTGGAAGTCATTAGACGTTACCATAAAACATAATTTGGATAAGAGGCTTACAATTTCAACTCTTGAGCAAATGAATCCATGGGAGATAATGTTCCAGATGTTAAGATAATAGAGCCAACACCCATTTGGGAGAACTCTTCCATTGCAATGCCTGGATTGAAACACCATCAGCTGAGCATTCTAAATGCCTTCCCTGCATATCAAAACACTGGAGATATAAAGCATCCCTATCACAGGAAAGCATCTCTTTTGACAACAATATCGAACTCTCTCGATTTATTTTCAACATGTTCAGAAAATATTCAAGGATAAAGCTTTTTATCACAAAACGCATCAAAACCCAAAAACTTCTAAGGCTCCACCTCTATTTTTTGTTATATACAAATAAAGATGTGCAAAAACAAGAATATTTTTTTGTTATATACCCACCTCTTTAGTCTCCTTGCCTAACAAATAATGTTTTTTCCTGATGCACAATAATTTACTAATTCATAATCATAATGCTTTGTCAAACTACTTCACTCTTTGATAGCATTATGCATGCAGTCATAAGTGAACTACATGCAACAATAGTCCAAGCCAGTTTAACTCTAGACCTTTGTCAGACTTGCAACAGCCAGCATCAGCAGATTTTGATAGCAACTGCCTATTACTTATGCTGCAGGGCAACACATTATGTTGCCACTCTCTAACAAGCTGCCATAAGCAACTAAATTGCTTTATTTCAAGAAACATGATAACTAATCTTTTGCCAACATATGTTCAAAGCCTAGGAAAACAAGCCAGACTCCTGATGACGAGATAATTAATATCCTTCAACGATATGAACTTTTTACAAGATTTCTAAATAAATTGTAGCTTCTATCATGAAGTAAAGATGCATGATTTTATTTGACTCCAAATGCAAAACAGGACTAATATAATTGGAAAGTCCAATGAATACTTGGAAAATGAGAATATAAAGAAAAAAAAAATAAGATTATGTTTTGGCAAAACACTGCTACAACAACAACTAAGCCTGAATCCCGAAATAAATATAATCCTTATTTTGAGTTATATCTTTAGAAATATTTAATATGTTTGTATCTTTAGAAAAAAGATATCCAAGGATAAGTGAGTCTTCCCCTTATTATTTTATCCTTATTGATTTTTAGATGTTCGACTTTCCTTACAAAGGATCACTAGCCATCTACAGCACACATGACCAAACATTGCTATAATCTCATATTTGAATCACCTTTTAAGGCATCAGAAGCACTTGCCTCAAGCTCCCGAACATGCACCTAAAAAGAAAAGCATCAAATGCACAATTTAGAAAACAAAAATAATAAGAGTGGCATCTATTTTTAAAAAGGTACACAATATTGGCAGTATAGCTCTCCATATTGTCCTACATTTCATTCTGGAGTAAATAAAAAGATTTCAAATATCAGCCAACATTTATCAGCCAGTTAAATTTATTTGCACATCAACCTGTATTTGGACCAATAAAAACTTTTACAGGACTTTAGCAACAGCCGTAATGATAGTTACCCTATAAAAGACGAGACTAATGGAAGCAATCTTAAACGATAAAAATTCGCATGAGCATTGTTCTTTTCCCTAAAAATTATTTTAAGGACGTCACCAATGCTTTCTAGCCTGCAGATTGTGTCCTTTGCCTTCTGTTGCTTATCTTCCTCAAGAAGCAAAGCAGCTTCTTCAATTATGCCACTGAGCTTAGAAGCAGTTTCATGTGTGATATTAAGGTCTGCCAGTAGTTCATAAATATAAGGTCCAGGTTTTGTGAATCCCAAATCCTTGGACTCAATAGGCACTTCAGCAATCCGCTTCTCAAGCTTCAAAAGAATTGCTGCAAGAGATGAATAATTCACTCAGAAGAGATACAGCCTACTGACTTTATAAAGTAAGGACAAGGCAAACACTACATTTGTCAGCAAAATAGCAGCAAATATTGTTGGATACATGCTAAGTTAAACTGCTCATAGCAATAAAAAGAAAAATACATAAACATTGTCGCAGAATTAGGGAACTGAAATTACAATACATCCTGACTAGGCAATCAAACAAAGACCTATAAGAATAGCAAAATTATCTGGATTTCGTGATTTATCATTTGATTCTTCCCTCCTGGCTATAGAAAGGTCAATACAAGAATTTGCTTCAGAAATGCAAGCCGTCAGAAGCCCTGAAGATAAGTCAAAAGATGCTGCATCTGCACATAAGCCTTCCTGCATTGTATACATAATATAAACATTTAAACTCATAATTTAAGAGGCAAGTTATCATCGGAAAATCATATAGTTTCTGAAATAAGACGGATGCTTTAAAAATAAATACCTATGGTTTTTAAAATTTTTAGGAGCAAATCCCTTTCTTTCTTTTTTCAACAGTTTTGAGCTGTTCCCACTTACCAGGCTGTGAGCTTCATCAAATATCAATATACTGTTGTCCCAATCAAGCTTAAGAGATCTTCTATAGCTACGATCAATAAGATAATTATAAGGTGCAAATAAAATATCAACCGCCTTGTGGAGCTCCCTCGATATGTAATAAGGACACCTACAAGTATTAGCATGCAAAAGTAAGCACAATACCGGCAGCAAAAGATTTTAAAACTAGTATAGCTTAAAGAAAGAATATTAGTACTAGAACCTACGGTCCAGATTTTTTTCCAATATTGACCAAATCCTCTATGTCAACAGGTTCATCCCCAAGATGAGGATTGTGCCGCACATAATCTACAATGGAAGCACAAAATGCACAAAAGAGAAGTCAGGTCTTGTCGATATAATGATTACATAGATCAGGAAAAAAAAATAAGCAGAATTGCTCAACTTATTCACGCCACATGATCTGGAATTTGCAGTTCAGAAACCATAACTCTATCTTGATTGTTCAAGAAAATCCTTATCAGGCAAAATTTCATGTTTAGTCATTAGGCAAATTCACCATCATCAAACTCTTGCTCATTATTTTTGTAATAAGAAATAAATACCACAAGTCTTTATGATAAGCATTTAAAATTGAAAACTTGGCAGCACCGTTACAGGGAAGATAAGTTATGTATGCATGCCAGAGAGAATTCAACTGTAGTGGCCCAAGTAGAAAATTTATAAAATCCACGTATTTCTACAAGCTTCTGAATCACAACAAATGCAGATCAAAATCGCCAGCAAATTCCAGAATGCCGCGAATTGGGTGATAATTGACAGATAGCATTGACCGTGCCCCCTAAAAATTTTTCATTCACCTCGAGATAATCCAAGTTGTTTCTATAATTATGACAGCATAGGTAAGGGACGAATACAAATTTCAACAAAGTAAGAAAAAAGGCAAACGCTTAATACAGTACATAAAATGAAAACAAGCATTAAAATATTACCAAAATTATACATATAAGATGTCAAAGCATCAAAACACACTAGAAGAAGGGATGCGCAAAGTCAATTACCGGAAACTCGAGCATAATGACTGCATCGACGGTTTCCTTGCCTTCTGCATACATATTGACAGGCATTTGTTTGTGCTTTTCCACGTAATAAACTGGCTTCATCATGAATGCATAGTTGCTCCCTAGATCCTAATATTACCATTTTGGGTCTGCATATTGACTAAAATTGAGAAAATTAGAGATCTAAGACCAATGGTAAACGATTCATTGGGCTTGTCACAACATGAAGGCTATCCCATCAAATGCATTTCTTGGAAGATTTTTTTAAACAAGTGTTCAAATTCTTTAAACATCAGAGACTATTACATTAACACAACCACAATGATAGTAAGCATGTTATGTGATAAGAAATCACATTAAAGATTCAACCCAGTACTGAAAATCTCAACCGCAAATGAAATGACGGAGGAAACTGACCTGTAGCTAGACCTTTTTAACTCTTTTATAACTTGCCGGAGCTGGCTGTGAGTGCGTGATGTATAAACTATGGTAGGAAGGCCACTACTCTCGGAATCTGATGGTACTTCATCAGAGCTGCTTCCTGCAGTCCGACCATTCCTTTCAATAGTACCAATCGAGAATGGACCCAAACTCTTCCTCCAAGCCAATGTAGCACAAAGAAGGCACAGAGTTTTCCCAGTTCCAGTAGGACTCTCCAAGAGTGCATTACATTTCTGCCACAGTCATTTCTTTAACAAATTAATTCAAGTTATCTTATCATGTCCATCTTAAGTTTAGTCACTAAGCATAATCTTGTTTGCTTTTGTAATCATTAGATGGTAAAGGGTGCGACATGGGCAAATTATCCCGAGTCAAATGTATTTGCTCATATCAAATGATTTTCCCGTCTAGAAAGCAAATGACAGAAATAATCTAAAGAGTAGAGTGATTAAAATTAAGGCAACATATATGCAAAATCATTCAAATAGAAGTAGAGAAGCAATAGGCTAAATTAAAATTCTGGTATCGAGGAGCAGAGCTTCAAAACTAGTTGACAAGCCCTAATACAAAATCTTTATCACCGAAGAGTGAAATTATAATATCCACATTTTTAATATATATAAAATAATTAATTTGGAGGAATAACAAGAACGATGAAAAAGATATTTATAATATATATCTAAAAAATATATAATACATAAAATGAATATATAGTATATATTAGATATATATATATATAATATATATATTAGATACATAATATATACAAAAAATATATATGATATATATACATATATATATATATATACATATTTAAGTTGAAAAGGTAAAAATAGATAAATAAATAAAAGTTAAAGGAAGATATAAAATAATTTATGGTGGAAAATTAAAGTAGAAATATATGATTTATCAAAAAAGGTGGAAATATATGATATTATATTTAATAATTATTTATTTAATTTAAGTATAAACTGGAAGTTAATAAAGAAAATTCAATAGAATATCTTCATCTTCTTCTTTCTTTCACTATTTTGGCCAAATTTTAAGAGAGAAAATGGGAGATTGTCTTCATCCAACACACCAAATTTTACTAGAAATTCAAATATTTTAATTTGTTTTTTAATATTAGACAAGGATTTAAGTAAATATTTTTCATCCTTAAGCTTGATTTCTTGATTTTTAGTTTATGTGAATATTTGAGTTAATGATAAAAATTATTTTTTTTTGTTAAAGTAGAGAGTTATGAAGTTATTATGATAATTATATGTTGATTTAATGGTTAGATGATGAAAGTAAGCTTGTTAGAAAAATTATGAAATATGAAAGTTTAGTAAAATTAGAGTTTTGTTGGATTTTTGTTAGAATTAGTATAAATTGAATGATTGGACCTTTGGGATAGGCATGATTGAAGCAAAAAACAAAATTTATGACTTTCTGGAATTAAAGCTTGAAATGTGTTTATGGTTGGATTTCGGAGCTAAATAATATTTGTACATACTTTGATAATATATTTTTCAAAAGATTATGTCTGGCTTGATCACATTACCATTTTGAAAAGTTTGTTATTCTATTTTTAAATGAGTTTATTATGGTGATTCAAGGCATTATGGACGAGGCATATTATTTATATGGAGTAATTGTGCAACACAGAAGAATTATAAATTGTGATGAAAAAATGAAAAAATGATGAATTGAGATGAGAATATGAAAATGGGATATGACATTGTGTGGTTGTTAGTCATATACAATTACTTATTTGAAATTATTGAGTTTCGTACTGTCGAGTTGGGATGTCGACGATACGTCGTGATATTATATACTCTTTCGAGTAAGGCACGCTAGTGTTGGATACTTTTGTGCTGAAATAGATGACAGTTAGATAATATATGACATGTTGTTTTCGATGTCAGAAGGGGATGACCATCGGATGATATATGATACTTAGTCCTCAGCGCTATACCTTTAAATCACACTAGAATAAATTATTTTTTTTAATTGAATATTGTATACTGAATTATTGGACCAATGTGCGTTGATGTGACGTGTTTATGAAATTTATAAAATATGAATTATTTGATTAAGCAATACATTCTAAGTTATAAGTGATATGTCGTGTCAATGTATGTCGATGTGATATATTTATGTGAACTATGAGATTTTAAATATTGATTGAGTGTTTTATTACATTGGGAATTAAAGGCATAATATGCCAATGTGATAATTTAGATGATGTATGAGAATATCACTTATGATACGAGCATTAGATATACATTTAAAGATGAATGTATTTTGTATATATAAAGAAATAATCAATTTAAATATATTATGTTATCAAAGTATATACCACTAAATGTTTAGCTTAACGCGATTTGATTTAATTACACAGGTGATAGAGTATAGAAATGAAGTCCTGATTGATCATAGCAAGTATAAGTTTGTAATGAATATTAAAATATGAGTCATTTACCACGAGACATGTTAGTCAGTGCTACACTGTATTGTATGTATAGTTTTACTTATGGTACATTTTGGTTATAGTTGTTTTTGTTCGAATGTATTATTGTTATGTATATTATAATATTGTAACACGCAAATATATTTTATTCTAATACATTTATGGATATGTAAATTATAATATTTCAAAAATATATTTAAGGCTTAGTAAATTTTATAAATGTATGTATTGTACATTATGTATGGGTGTTAAATACTTAGATATTATATGTATAAATGGTGAATTTTGTGAAATTATGAATTGAGAACATTTTTTCTAATGCATGTTGAATTGTATTGTATCTTTTCCAGATATTTTAGTATAAATTAATTAAACTATATTTTAATTTTATTCATTTAATTATTAAATATATATTTATATGCTTATTATATTTATATATTTGAAACTATATTTATTTTTAGTATTAAAAATGAGAGTTTTTACAATTAATTATTGTGACATTCTTGTATTATATATATATATTTTACATATATATTATATATATATAGAAAGCATAAGTGTATTACAGAAACAACTTCCAAAAACCATACTTCAAATTATGCTTTGTTTGACTATGTGCATCTAATTACAGCAATTGAGTTTCAAAACTCATAAAAGGAAGTGATAGTACTAAGAGGTTCATTATGTCCATTATACCTTCAAACTGTCTTCTAAGACCCATATAGCCTCTTGATCTAGAAAAAAAGGATACGAGGGGCACCACAAAAACTGTCAAATACCGACCTTTATAGTAAAAGCTTTGATTCTTACACAAAAACTGTGTTAGCCAAAATATCACCACGAGGATGGACAAAAAAAAAACTCTAGAATGGCTAAATCTAGGAAATATATAGACCGAATATAATTTTATTCGAGAAACCTATAGGAAAACAAAAAATGAATAAAAATTTATAACCATTGGTGATCATAATGCCAACAGCAACCTTATAGATTAAAAAACTGAGAAGGAAGCGAGAGGCACCTACGGGCAAAACGAGAGTGACGGAGAGAAAGAAATGCTTTTAATTATGAGTATTCTTCAAATTTTGTTGTGGTTTTTCTTTTTGTATATATATATACATATATATGCTACAAATCTATATTTACTCACGTAAAAAATAAACTATTTGAGTAAAAATAATTATGAATCCAATATATAATATTAAAGAAAAATATATATATAATCAAATTCAATTACATGATTATATGAATCCATTATTTTTTGAACAATTAGCATAGAAATTTTTCATTCAAGGATAAAATATCAAGATACATCCTGTTTTAACAAAATATCAAGTTCCTTAGGATGAAAATACTCAATCAGCATTAAGTCCTACGCTCCACAATGCAGAAGCTATTCAATCTTCAGTTTCGTTACAATGTCCGTGAAAGGGGAAGAAAACCTGATTTCCCTAAATGAAAGTGGAAGAAAACTTAATTCCCCTAAAACCTAAAATCATGCATAGATCACTAGATTATTCAAATTAAATTGTAAAGGGCTAAATTGCATACCTGACATCATCGTATGTTGAAGCTGAAGACGATTTTGGAGTTTGTCGCCTTCCAGGGGATACACACTTTAAGTTTAGCGGAAGCACTACTGAAGGAACGTAATGTTCTCTCACAATTGTTATGTTCCCCTGGAGACCACGACCCCTTATTTATAACTGATGATGATGATTTCTATTTTGGTCCTTCAACAAAACAGAAATTCTTATCGGTCTCTACACTTATAATCCTATTACGAGTAGAACACCTCAATAGTCAACAATCCTAATTTGATCACAACTTTAATTTGACTATCTTAATTTGACTGCAATACACATTTAAATATTAAATATATTTAGCCCACATTTAGGATTAATTTTAATCAATATAAAATTAATTCTAACAATCTCCCACTTGGGCTAACATATATTAAATGTAAATGTATATACCTTAATGAGCTCATAAAAGCAGTCATACTGAAGGTGTCTCAAACAATCTCGTCCATTGATTATATCGATAAAGGACTGAAGGGTCAGTCGCCACATTCATCGTGACTCAAACCACCATCAATCACATTACCAATACTCTCAAATGACATAGATCAATAATAGGAGTGTAGCATGGAAACTACATGTAATGTGATCTAATCATGCCTGTTTCCAACTGGTCATACTTTAGTGAGATCAATCAATAATAATACAGAGTGTAACAAAATAAATACTTTATTTTCTGCAGAAACTGAGTATTAATAACATAATATATCCATTACAAAACAGAGTATACACAAATATAATGTAACAATAATGAACAAACTCTCACTGAAACTAAATAGTCTCAAATAATGTGACACCCATATGAGCAGTGTGCTCATGAAAAACTTTCGGTATCACAGCCTTAGTGAGCGGATCCGCAATCATGGAGTTCGTTCCAATATGCTCTATGGATATCTGTCCACTCTGTACTCTCTCCCTTACAGCCAGAAACTTTATCCCAATGTGTCTCGATCGAGAAGAGCTTCTGTTGTTGTTAGAGAATAAAACCGCTGAGTTATTAGCACAGTATAACTTTAATGGTTTTTCAATGCAATTCACAATGCGCAGCCCTGTGACAAAGTTTCTCAGCCAGATTGCCTGATTGGATGCCTCGTAGCTTGCTACAAATTCTGCTTCCATGGTGGAGGTAGCTACTAGAGTTTGTTTCACACTCTTCCAAGAAATAGCACCACCAGCCAAGAGATATATGTAGCCTGATGTGGATTTCCGACTGTCTTGGCATCCCGCGAAATCAGAATCAGTATACCCAATGATCTCAAGCTGATCTGATCGCCTATATGTGAGCATATGTCCCTTAGTTCTCTGAAGATATCTCGAGACTCTTTTGGCTGCTTTCCAATAATCCATTCCTGGATTGCTGAGATATCGCCCTAACATGCCAACTATGAATGAAATATCTGGACGAGTGCAAATTTGAGCATACATCAGACTCCCAACTGCTGACGCATAAGGAATCTTCTGCATCTCCTGAATCTTAAGTTCACCCTTTGGACACTGATCAAGACTGAATTTATCTCCTTTAGCAACTAGGGTATCAATTGGTCTATTATTGTGCATACTAAATCTCTTGAACACTTTCTCAATATAGCCCTTTTGTGATAATCCAAGAATACCTCGAGTACGGTCTCGATGTATTTGAATCCCTAATACAAAAGAAGCTTCACCTAAATCTTTCATCTCAAAGTGTTTTGAAAGAAAGACTTTGGTCTCGTGCAGCAAGTCCTTACAGTTAGTAGCAAGCAATATGTCATCCACATATAAGACCAAAAAGATAAACTTACTCCCACTGAACTTGTGATACACACAATCTTCCACAGCATTTGTCTCAAAACCAAAAGAGACAACTACTTCATGGAACTTGAAGTACCACTGACGAGAAGCTTGCTTGAGTCCATAAATGGATTTCTTTAATCTGCATACCAGTCGCTTTGGGTCTCCAGACACAAAGTTTTCTGGCTGCACCATATAGATGGTTTCATCAATGTCTCCATTGAGAAACGCAGTCTTCACATCCATTTGATGTAACTCAAGATCAAAATGTGCAACTAGAGCCATGATTGTCCTAAAAGAGTCCTTCGATGAAACCGGAGAGAAGGTCTCTTTATAGTCAATCCCCTCTTTCTGAGTGAAGCCCTTAGCTACAAGACGTGCCTTATATCTTTCCACATTACCTTTAGAATCCTTCTTGGTTTTAAATATCCATTTGCAACCAATGAGTTTCTTTCCTTCAGGTAATGGAACAAGATCCCAAACTTGATTGTCTTCAGGTAATGGAACAAGATCCCAAATACAAGACAATCAAGTTTGGGATCTTGTTCCATTACCTGAAGGAAAGAAACTCATTGGTTGCAAATGGATATTTAAAACCAAGAGGGATTCTAAAGGTAATGTGGAAAGATATAAGGCACGTCTTGTAGCTAAGGGCTTCACTCAGAAAGAGGGGATTGACTATAAAGAGACCTTCTCTCCGGTTTCATCGAAGGACTCTTTTAGGACAATCATGGCTCTAGTTGCACATTTTGATCTTGAGTTACATCAAATGGATGTGAAGACTGCGTTTCTCAATGGAGACATTGATGAAACCATCTATATGGTGCAGCCAGAAAACTTTGTGTCTGGAGACCCAAAGCGACTGGTATGCAGATTAAAGAAATCCATTTATGGACTCAAGCAAGCTTCTCGTCAGTGGTACTTCAAGTTCCATGAAGTAGTTGTCTCTTTTGGTTTTGAGACAAATGCTGTGGAAGATTGTGTGTATCACAAGTTCAGTGGGAGTAAGTTTATCTTTTTGGTCTTATATGTGGATGACATATTGCTTGCTACTAACTGTAAGGACTTGCTGCACGAGACCAAAGTCTTTCTCTCAAAATTGTTATGTTCCCCTGGAGACCACGACCCCTTATTTATAACTGATGATGATGATTTCTATTTTGGTCCTTCAACAAAACAGAAATTCTTATCGGTCTCTACACTTATAATCCTATTACGAGTAGAACACCTCAATAGTCAACAATCCTAATTTGATCACAACTTTAATTTGACTATCTTAATTTGACTGCAATACACATTTAAATATTAAATATATTTAGCCCACATTTAGGATTAATTTTAATCAATATAAAATTAATTCTAACAGTCCGAGCACATACTTAAAGAGAAATATAAGTCTAAATTTGAATTTGGACAAATATTTTTTTTAGGAAAATATTTGGACAAATATATATAGCTATTATTTTTTATTACAATTATTAGTATATATAAAATAATTTAAATTTATTTTATAAATTATAATTATTTTTATTATATATTTCATATATATTATCAAAAACATTAATACATATAAATAATAAATTCATATATATTAATAGTTCAAAAAAATCATATATATTAGATGTAAAAAATCATTATTATTCATTATTTTATAATTTAAGAATATTTTTAATTATTAGATTATTAAATATCATATAATTAATTTTAGCTGAAAATTATTATTGTTAACTACCTATTATCAGTCGTTCTTTATTCGTAATACACAATTATATATGACAATGACTCGAGTCATAAATCTTAATTAATGAAAAAATCATAAAATAACCAATTAAAATTTTAAAAAATTTAATATTTTTCAAATATAAACTCCATTTATAACTAAATTACATTAATATGTTTAATGATTACTAGTTATTTATCCTTCATTGTTCACAGTTGGTTCTTACTAAATTAAACAGAGTTTAAATTGTACTATCATTTTTATATGTTAGCATGTTATATTTTTAATGGAATATTCTGATTACTTATCATTTTTTTCGATATTTTTGGCTAGACTATGATACAATATTTAATATTTAAATTAATTAAAGTTTGAGATACATTTGGTCTAGTAGCAAGATTAGTGATATTTATTTATATTTATTATTACTATTTTTAAGTAAAAAAAAAATCGATTTCAATGCAAGTGAGGCTTATTTATTAAAATATTTTTTTTTATATACAACTGAAGGTAAATATTTATTTTTTGGTTCACGTATAGTTAAAGAGATATATCCACATTATCATTTTTTATTAAATCGATATAAAATCAATTATATCAAATTTCTCAGTAAATAATTAATTTTAAAGTGATATATTTTCAAATTAAATATATTTTCAAATTAAATAGTTAAAAATTAAGTATTCTTTTTTTTTTGAAAAAATTACGTTTGTATGTCATTTTTTAACTTTTTTTCAAAAATATCATATAATTTTGATATAAATTTAATATTTAAATATATATCATACTAAATATATACATTTAATATATATTTAGTATATTAAAAATACACTCTATTTTAGAGATATTTTTAAAATAAAATGAATATTTTAAAAAAATTATTTTTTTAAATATTGTTTTTGAAAATATTATTTTTTTAAGGCCTTTTGGAATGAGCTTTTATTTGAATTGGAAAGAGCTCTTTTCCAAGACCTCTCACTTCAGCCGATATTCCTCACATGTTTGAAAAGCCCATTGACAATGCCCAGCCCATAAATGAAAATTCCCCTTAAAATTAAAAAAAAAATCGACATGCTAGTAGATCTTTCTAGAAGCAAAATCAACAAAAGAAGTCTAGACGCCTCGAGGACCAACTCGACTCCCAAGACTAGGGTATATTTAAAAAACCACATTGAAATACCATAATTAAAATTCTATATATATAAATAATTAATTAAATAAATAGATGCATTAACCCATAAGACGGCCTTTTGTTTACGATAGGTATATTGTCCACTATAACCTCTGTTTCTCAAGGAGAAGAGATTTCTAGAACGGCAGAAGCCAGATTCTCTCTCCTCCTCTCTCATCGTCTTCTTCGTTTGATTTTAAGGTACAAAATATTTTCACTTTTAGATTTCGAGATACTGAATCTGGTTTCCATTTTTGTGTCCTGTATCTTCAAATTTGTAGATCCGTGAGTTTTTTTTTCGAGATTTAGCTAATTTTGCATATGTGATCCTTTTGATATTACTTCTAGATGGATTCAGCTTTTCAGACCTTTTCCGGCTGCTATGGATTTTTTATGTAATTTTTTGAGTAATTCGTTACTTATAATTTGATGATCCTTTAGTTTTTTTTCGTCTTTTTCATTGTTGTTATGGATTTGAATTTGGAAATTTTAAAATTTTTATGTACTTTATTGTATATTACTGATTATACTTTCTTTATATTGCAATAATGTAGTGTCTTTTGTTTTCAATTCATTTATATTAATGAGGCTAAGTTTTTATTAGCATTTGCCTGTGCATTTAAGGTTTTGCTTTTCGTTCTTCTGATTAGATGTTCTTTGATAATTAATTTATGCACATTGTAGGGTTTAATCGATTGTTTAGATTGTGCTATTAGGTTGGGTATATGTGCAGTTTTTGCTCAAATACTTGTACTGCTATTTTTGTTTAGACTAAATGATTCTTTTATATGTGCAAAATAAGGGATACTGTTTTAACTATCATGATCTCTATTTACTTTTTTTTGGGCGTCTTTCTGGATTTTAGACCCCATAATGTTTTATAGTGATTAGAACCCCTTTTAATTGATTTGATGATCTTGCAGCCAAGTTGATATTTTACATTGTATTCAGTTGCATTGGCTGGCATATCAAATTCTACTTTTCTGTTGATTTATACATAAATGTTGTGTATCATATTGATACATAGATAGTTTTACTTTTGGCCTCGTGTTAGATTGCGTGTCCAGATTGTGAGTGAATTACACGTAAATTGAAACAATTTTTTCCGCCGTAAACTGATGATTTGTTTTTGTTTATACTATGTTCTAATCCAGTTGCAAGTTTTCTGTGTTGATGGATTATATTATTCCATGCACTAAATGCTGATGTATGGCTAATATGCTTTATATTATTGATTTGGTTACTTAGTAGTACATTTGATTTATCAACTGTTTGTGCAGGTTGTTTGTGTGATCTTGTGAGGGGAATACACCGATTTATCCGATAAATTGGTAAATTTTGACAAAAATGAGTGTGGTTGGATTTGACTTTGGCAATGAAAGCTGCATTGTTGCTGTTGCAAGGCAAAGAGGGATTGATGTTGTACTTAATGATGAATCGAAGCGTGAAACTCCTGCAGTCGTATGCTTTGGGGACAAACAGAGGTTTATTGGGACTGCAGGGGCTGCCTCAACTATGATGAACCCCAAAAACTCTATATCTCAGATTAAGCGGCTAATTGGTCGTCAATTCTCTGACCCAGAGTTGCAGAAGGATCTCAAATCGTTACCCTTTGCTGTAACTGAAGGTCCTGATGGGTACCCTTTGATTCATGCACAATACCTGGGTGAAATGAGGACATTTACCCCAACCCAACTTTTGGGAATGGTTTTTTCAAATTTGAAAGGTATAGCTGAGAAGAATCTGAATGCAGCAGTGGTCGATTGCTGCATTGGAATTCCAGTCTATTTCACTGACCTTCAAAGAAGGGCTGTTTTGGATGCAGCCACAATTGCAGGATTGCATCCCCTCCGTTTGATTCATGAAACCACAGCTACAGCACTGGCATATGGTATTTATAAGACCGACTTGCCTGAGAATGACCAATTGAATGTTGCTTTTGTTGACATTGGGCACGCAAGCATGCAAGTGTGCATTGCTGGATTCAAAAAAAGCCAATTGAAGATATTGGCTCATGCTTTTGATCAATCTTTGGGTGGTAGAGATTTTGATGAGGTTTTGTTTCATCACTTTGCTGCAAAGTTTAAAGAAGAATATAAAATTGATGTTTTCCAGAATGCTAGGGCTTGTCTCAGGCTAAGGGCTGGTGTTGATAAGCTCAAGAAGGTTCTCAGTGCCAACCCTGAGGCACCTCTGAATATTGAATGCTTAATGGATGAGAAGGACGTCAGGGGCTTCATCAAGAGGGACGAGTTTGAGCAGATTAGTGCACAGCTTTTGGAACGTGTTAGGAGGCCTTTGGAGAAGGCACTTCAAGATGCTAATCTGACAGTTGAAAATGTTCACACGGTTGAGGTGGTTGGTTCTGGCTCTCGTATACCTGCTATAATCAAAATATTGACCGACTTCTTCGGAAAGGAGCCTAGGCGTACAATGAATGCCAGTGAATGTGTTGCCAGGGGTTGTGCGTTGCAGTGTGCTATTCTTAGTCCCACATTCAAAGTGAGAGAGTTCCAGGTAAAGGGTTCAGTTTAACTTGTTTCTCATACTGTCTCCGAGTTGTGTTATGGCCACATCTTCTTTAACATGATCCAATCATTTTTTTTATTGTGTTCTGTTGATCTTGAAATTGTGCACGTTTGGAGGTTGTTTCTGGTATCTCTAATTATGATGTAATAATGTGTATCACAGCCAAAAAGACAAAAAAATTACATGATCATTTGAAACTCTGGTAGTTTTGTTCAGCTTTAGTATTCCATTTTGTGTTTTCTTGGAGAGCTGCGTTGCTTTCTTCAAGCATAATTTATGGAGATTGGCAAATTTTCCCTTCCTCGTGTACATGAATTTGTTTGAATGCATGGTTCATTGTTTCATTTGCAGGTTAATGATAGCTTCCCATTTTCCATTGGTTTCTCATGGAAAGGTGCTGCTCCAGATTCCCTGAATGGAGGAGCAGATAATCTACAAAGCACTATTGTGTTCCCCAAGGGAAACCCCATACCTAGTGTTAAGGTTCTGACATTCTACAGGTCAGGGACATTCAATGTTGATGTCCAGTACGCTGATGTGGTCGAACTGCAGGTGCCTGCTAAGATCAGTACATATGTGGTAGGGAATTAGCTTCCAACAATTGATTATTTGTGTCTATGTTTACTTGACCATGTTTATTATTATAGTCCAAGTTACAAATTTATTATATTATGTTCTTTTTGCAGATTGGTCCTTTCCAGTCATCAACAAGTGAGAGAGCAAAAGTGAAGGTGAAAGCTCGCCTAAATCTGCATGGGATTGTGTCTGTTGACTCAGCAACGGTAGGTCTTGTTGAGAGTTTGTGATTCCAGTAGCAGTATTTTTTATTTGTTTTAGCACACTATTAATTACTTTGATGCTTGTGTCAGCTTTCAGAAGAAGAAGAGGTTGAAGTTCCTGTCCTAAAAGAGCCAGCGAAGGAAGCTATGAAGATGGATGCTGACGATGCTCCCAATGATGCTGCTGCTGCTCCTAGTTGTAATGAGGCTGATACAAATATGCACGATGCAACAGCAGCTGCTGATGCTCCTGGGGCTGAAAATGGTGTTCCTGAGTCAGGAGACAAGCCTACACAAATGGCAACAGAGGCCAAGGTATATCATCTGTTATATGTAAATTGATAGATTTCTTAATGTGGAATTTCATTTAAGATGTGCATCAACTTCAGGGAGAGCGTAAATCATGCCCTTGAGCTCATACCTCTACTTATGTGCTGGTTACTAATTCTTGGCTGTTAGGTTGAGGCTCCAAAGAAGAAAGTGAAGAAGACTAATATACCTGTATCAGAGGTAGTTTATGGTGGACTGCTGTCTGTGGATGTGCAGAAAGCACTAGAAAAGGAGTTTGAAATGGCATTGCAAGATCGGATTATGGAAGAAACCAAGGACAGGAAAAATGCCGTGGAAGCATATGTCTATGATATGAGAAATAAGGTAGAATTTTCTTGCAACCTTTTGCATGGCTTTGATTAATGGTCTTGGGCTAATGGTATGTACGCCATTTGTGCTTTTATCTGTGCTTTTATCTGTCCAGCTTATCGACAAATACCCGGAGTTTGTCACTGACTCAGAGAGGGAAGATTTCACCGCCAAACTACAGGAGGTTGAAGATTGGTTGTATGAAGATGGTGAGGATGAGACTAAAGGTGTTTACATTGCCAAGCTTGAAGAACTCAAAAAGGTGAGGGTACCCGTTCATGGTGATGGTTATTTGCGTGTTTCATACTTTCCTTGGGCTTCCACAAGCAAATATTCTTAATGGGTTGCATATTTAACGATGTAATATTATTGCAGCAAGGTGATCCCATTGAGGAGCGCTACAAGGAGTACATAGAGAGGGGATCTGTAATTGATCAACTTGTCTATTGTGTTAATAGTTATAGAGAGGCAGCAATGTCAAGTGATCCTAAATTTGATCACATTGACCTGGCTGAAAAGCAGAAGGTAAACATATTGTCTGTTTTCTCTCTATTTGGCCACATTCCATTTTTCCTCGTTAGCGTTCAAATCTTTTCTTGTGTACTGTATGCTGCAGGTATTAAACGAATGTGTAGAAGCAGAATCCTGGCTAAGGGAGAAAAAGCTGCAGCAGGATTCGCTGCCTAAATATGCCAGTCCAGTTCTCTTGTCAGCTGATGTGAGAAAGAAGGCAGAAGCACTTGACAGGTACTGTAGTTGTTTTAAATTTATATTATCATTAGAATTATGTTTTTGGTATTCGTGATTAAAATGGTTGCTTGAGTTCCATCTTCTAAAACTATAGAACTATTTTGTGGAAAACGGTGGAATGCTTTACATTATTTTCTTTGAATTAGTTGATTTACTTCTCAAGTAGATGGGTCACTGAAGGGAACAAGTTTTTCCACAGGTTCTGTAGGCCAATAATGACAAAGCCAAAACCAGCTAAACCATCTACTCCTGAAACACCAGCAACACCACCTCAGGGGAGTGAACAACAACCACAGGGTGAGGAGGCTAATGCAAATGCCAATGAGAACTCAGGAGCTGGCAGTGGTGAGGTTCCACCAGCTGCTGGAGAGCCAATGGAGACTGACAAGTCGGATACCACAGGAACTGCATAATTTTTAAGGTGGATGAGCCTTCTTAGTTGCAAAATTTGGTGCGTTATGTATGAGAACTATTTGAATCTGAGACGAACTCTTTGGTGGGCTGACCTGAGGGAGGAATGTGGGATAGTCCAAATTTTATTATTTATTAGTGAGTCTCTGGAATCCGGTTTTTTTAAAGAAGGGTTTTTAAGAGAAAAGTGGAAGACTTTTACTGTGCTACTCCATTGTTGGTATTGGGTAGAAAAATACTTTTTCAAGGATTCAAGGGTTTACTATTATTGAAATTTTTTTTTTAAATCTGTAGGACATCTCTTGGATTACGAATGTCATTTTGGGTTTTGATTTGCTATGTCTTTTGGTTATAAATTCTCTTTTGGTTACCAATGTCATTTCCGTAGGATATATTGTGTTTTTCTTTTGCCAAAAAAAAAATATCATTGTTAGATTCTTGCCTTTTAAGCTGGTGATAACGTGCAATTTAGGGCATTTTCTGAAAATAAGATGATGCTTTGAGAGAAAAATTGATCTTTATTATAGCACTACATATTCAGACGTGTTAAGCAGCAAATCCTTTAAAAGGATGATAATTTGAATGGTGGGACTGGAGGCGAAGTTGTGGTTGTGTTTTTTAAAAAAGCACTGTGTAATTCTTTGTGGAGCCTTCGGTCAACGGAAACACCTTTTTTTTTTAAAAAGATTTTTTTGGTCGTTTTTTTTTAAACATTTAACCGTTGGGATCCAATGAAAACGTGTAACTAACAATAAACAATGTAAATGCGAGAACTGCAATGATGCGTACTTTTTCATATCATTCAAAAACTTTAAAAATGCGAGTCAGTGTACAATGGATGGTCATGGTCCTCCATTTGAAAAATTCGAACTTGTACTTGCAACCTTCCTTGTGCCCTTTTTGTCCATTTGATATTCTTCGAAATTTTCTTTGCCGTTGCAGTCGGTCTAAGCCCATCAGCTCCCCAATTTTGCTGATAAGCCCGAATAAAAGATTCAAAGTAAACCATGAGCCCAAAACTTGAACAAAATAAAGATTCATAATATTTTACTTGCATCACTATCATATCTACTATTACAGCCGTTAAAGGCCGAACATTTTGCAGGAAAATGACATCTTTCATCAATTTTTTATAAAATTTTTATTCTTTTATAGAAATATTTTAACTATTTTATAATAAACTATATAATTTTTATAAATACATAATAAATTTATAAAAAATTATAAAAAATCTGATATTTTGATAAAAAAAAATTATACATTTTTATAAATTTAAATATTTTTTTAAAATAATGATAAATTTAGAATTTTTTTAATTTATTTTTTGGCAATTTTATCAAAGCCAAACATTTTTACCTTTTCAGAACATGGGTATGTCATAAAACTAACAGTGGATAATCCTCCACAACCATGTTATTTATAGAACTAAAAAGAATGAGAAAATGGGTAAGTTTCACAACAAAATTAAAAATTAAAAAAAAATGAGAAGAGAAGTAGGATAATTTTCTCATCATCTCTCAAGAATTAAATAATAACAATTGTCATCTCTCAAGTTTATTTTTTATATTGATCATTTCTTAAAAATTGACTAATGATAATTGTACTTGAGGATTATTTATCTTATAAAAATTTATTGGATTCCAAAAAGAAAATTTGAAATTCTACTTTACCCTTTATTCTGTGTATTTTATTTTATTTTATATCATTTCATTAATTTATTTAAATTATAATATTATTTTATTCATACAAATTAATACGCATTTTCATTGGCAAAAAAAGAGCTCAATGACCGAAAATGAAAATTCATATGTCTGTATAGACCAAAAAGTATTGTTTGTTCATTTCAGTACATTCTAACAAATATTGGAATTGATTTCGTCTTTCACCTTAATTTATCATAATAACAATGCTTTTAAATTCTGACCAGATAATTTCATAAGAAATCTGTTCAATGTGTGAATTTGATTTTTTTTTTCTCTTCTCTTTTGGGATGAGCTCTATTTGAAATTTGAAATTTACAATACTCAAGGTTTAAATTGTTGTTATACTATATATTCATATAAACTTCACTTTGCATTACCAATCTTTAAGTTCATGAAAATTCATATCCATTATATGAGAATTTTATAAAATTTATTATTTTGGTGTCTGAATTTTTTTTTTTTTAAAAGGTGTCTGAGTGATTTTTTCAATTTTAAAAAATAATCTCATATAAGAATTATTAACTAATTTCTCATATTTATATTTATTTATAACACTGAAATCTCTAAAATTAAAAAAGAACAAGAAAAAAATTCATAAATAATTAAATAGTAAGCAAAATTTTAAATAAAAGTGAAAGGTTGCACTTTGCACTTTGTTATTAAAAAATATTAAAAATATTTATATGAAATTATTTTTAAAAAATTTTAAAAAAATGAGTAAAAAAATTATCAAAAAACTAATACATAAATTTTAAAAAATTTAGGCACTAATAATATATCTATATATATATATGTGTGTGTGTATTGATAAATGTACATGAAACCCAATTTATTTACGGAGTCGAGAGTTGAAATTCAAGCATGAAGTACAATAAACTTTACTCGATTAAAAATTAATATGAAAAAAATTGTCTGTTTTGAAGCAACATATTGCATTGATGTGTAGTTACAATTCTAAAGCGTGAAAAAAGAGAAAATAAAATATAAATACATAATCAATAAAAGGATAATAATAATAAATATTTTTTGAATCATTTCTTTTAAAAGTTTTTTCTTCCTTTTTTTAGTTATTTTATTAAAATATATAATAAATTTGTAATGAATTATATGAATTCGATAAATATATAAACTAATTATAAATTTTAATAAATTTTAAAATATTTTAAAATTTTAATAATTTTAAAATAATTTAAAATTTTAATAAATTTTATAATTTTTTTTTATTTTTTCTGTTAGTTTTATAAAAATCTAAAATTTAACAGGTCTCTGAGAAATTTTCTAACGCACATTATCAATTCTCTAAATAAATACTTTCACTTATAATCTTTGTTAATTTTTTAAATAAATACTTTCACTTATAATCTCTAAAAATTCTTTTAATATCACTTGTCGTATCAATTTTTTAAATAAATACTTTCGCTTATACTCTCTAAGAATTTTTTTTAATATCACTTGTTATTTATGAAAAATTCTTCAAAATAGAGTAAAATAGAATAAAATTCAATAAAATCTAATTGAGGTACAGGGATTCAATCCTTGTATCTCGAACCTTAAAATCAAGTGCTTTAATTATTCAAGTTGTATATTATTTATTTTATTTATATTTTAACTATAATCTTTCGAAAATATTTAATTATGATTAAACTTTAGAATTTTATAAATATTGATAATTATAAAATTTAAAATATTATAATTATAAATAATTTAAAAAATTAAAAAATTTTATTTAATAATAATTCTATTAGAAAATAAAAATAATAATTAAATAATTAATTATTTAACTTTTTTGAAATAATTAATTATTTAACTTAATCGAATAATTAACTTAAATAATTAATAATGAAACTTTAAATTATAATAATTAATTATTATATCAAAATATAATATTATTTGTAAAAAATATAATTATAAAAAAAATATAATTATTATTGTAATATTTTTATTTTTGTAAAATTCTTTTTAATAGTAATTATTATTCAATTGTAAAAAAATAATTATTTTTAAAATTATTTAAAATTATATAATTTTAAAAAAATAATTTTTTAATAATTTATCAATAAATTTGCTAAATTAATTAATAATAATATAATTATTTTATGAATTACTTTGTAATTTATAATTTTTTAAAAGATTATAGTGAAATATAAATAAAATAAAATAATTAAATTTGCATAAATAAAATATAACTTGAATGGTTAAGACACTTAATTTTTTTATATTTATTTTAGATTTTTTTCAATTTTAAAAAATTATTTAAGAATAAAGAGTGATATTAAAAGAATTATTCAGCAGCTATAAGTGATTTATTTTAATATTTAAAGTATTTATTTAAAAAATTGATGTAGTAATTTAATGTGATAATTTAGATGATATCATGTAGATATTATATAGGATGATATTGATACTATGTCAAATTATTATTAATAGAATAAATAAAAAATGGTCTTAAGAATTATAGAATTATAAAAATGTAAATTTTAAAAATTTTAAATATAAATTTAAATTTTAAAGAAAATAATATATATTAATAAATTCTTGAGAGACAAGAGGCGTAATTTACTATTTGCGGCTTCGATTCTTAATAGTTGAAAAACCAAACTGACAGTACACAGGCAAATAGTCTCATTCTCTCCCTTTCCTGTTTATCATGCGTTTGAGCTCTTTTTTCCTGCTAGCTTCTGTTTCATAATTTCACTCGAAATTTCAAAAAATTTTTAGTTTGGTCTCTTAGATTTCGGTGAAGTGACCCCAAATTTTCTCGGACAACGGTCTGGTAAATGGTTAAGATGGCTGCGTGATCAATTGCTTCGAAACGATCTATATCGACCCTGCCTCGTCTCTGTGAGAGAATTAAACAAACAGGTAGTGTTCATTTTCTGCATTTCTTCACTTTTAAATAAATAGAGTCTCATTTTTGTTAATTTGTTGTTTATTTATGTTTTAGGTGGATGTTTTACATGGGATAAGAAAAAGTACTCATTATGTATGCTAATTTGTATTTCATTATATAATTTTTTTGCTTGATTTTGACAGAAAATGAAATAGTCCAAATGTTTCGGCTTCCCAGTTCAATGAATGAGACCCAGAACTTACCCATGAATCGAAAAGTTTCTAGGAATGACTCTCCAGTTCGAAAATTGGATGAGAGATTCATAAGGATTTTAAAGATATTCAAATGGGGACATGATGCTGAAAAGGCATTAGAAGTGCTAAAGTTGAAAGTGGATCATAGATTAGTTCGTGAGGTTTTGAAGATAGATGTTGAGATAAATGTGAAAATTTAGTTTTTCAAGTGGGTTGGGAAAAGGAGAAATTTTGAACATGACTCTACAACTTATATGGCTTTGGTTCATTGTTTGACTGAAGCTGGATTATATGGTGAAATGTGGAAGATAATCCAAGAAATGGTTAGGAGTACATGTATTATTAGTCCTGTTGATTTATCTGAAATTGTTAAAATATTAGGCAAGGCCAAGATGGTGAATAAGGCGCTGTCTGTATTTTACCAGATTAAAGGTCGCAAATGCAAACCAACAGCAAGCACTCATAATTCTATGATTTTGATATTGATCCAAGAAGGTCATCATGAGAAGGTCCATGAGCTTTACAATGAGATGTGTAACGAGGACAACTGTTTTCCAGACACTATAACTTATGCTACACTTATTTCAGCCTTCGGGAAATTGGGTCGGGATGATTCTGCAATAAGGTTGTTTAATGAGATGAAAGAGAATGGCCCTCATCCCAATGCAAAGATTTATACTACGTTGTTGGGAATTTACTTTAAGTAAGGTTGAGAAAGCCTTGGATTTGATCCAGGAAATGAAAGGTAAGGGTTGCACTCCAACTGTCTTTACTTACACAGAGTGGATTGAGGGGCTTGGCAAAGCTGGGAGGATTGACGATGCTTACAGTGTTTTCTTGGATATGATAAAAGATGGTTGCAAGCCTGATGTCGTGCTCATAAACAATTTAATTAGCATTTTGGGCAAAGCTCGTCGATTGGAAGATGCACTTAAACTTTTCAACCAAATGGAGGCTTGGCAATGTAAACCAAATATGGTAACATACAACACTGTGATTAAGGCTTTATTTGAATGCAAAGCTCCAGCTTCTGAGGCTGTTTCATGGTTTGAAAAAATGAAAGTAAATGGTGTTCTTCCTAGCTCACATGCTTACTCAATTCTTATTGATGGTTTTTGCAAAACAAATAGAGCTGAAAAAGCTTTGTTGCTTTTAGAAGAGATGGATGAAAAGGGTTTCCCTTCTTGTCCAGCTGCCTATTGCAGCCTGATCAACAGCCTTGAGAAGGCAAAACGATATGAAGCTGCAAATGAGTTATTTCTAGAGTTGAAAGAGAATTGCGGACATACAAGTGCTCGCGAATATGCTGTAATGATCAAACATTTTGGGAAATGTGGCCGTTTTAGTGATGCTGTGGAAGAAACCTGGGTGCAAACCTGATGTTTATACTTACAATGCACTCATGTCGGGTATGGTAAGAGTTGGCATGATAGATGAAGCTTATTCCTTGCTTAGAACCATGGAAGAAAATGGTTGCTGTCCAGACATAAACTCACATAACATTATCCTAAATGGCTTGGCTAGGACAGGTGTTCCAAACAGGGCAATTGAATTGTTCATGAAGATGAAACATTCATTGATTAAGCCAGATGCAGGTTCATACAACACTCTTCTGGGCTGTCTGAGCCATGCTGGTATGTTCGAGGAATCTGCAAAGCAGATGAAGGAGATGAATTCAAAAGGATTTGAGTATGATCAAATTACTTGCTCATCAATTTTTGAGGCAGTTGGTACGGTTGATGAGGATCGTGCATCTACTGTTTCCTGAAGAAGACACGGTATTGTCAGATTAGTTTCCCTCTTGGTATTATCAATTTTTCGGTGCTCTTGTCTACAGCTGATGGGCATTATGATTTATTAACACATTTCTAGTGGGAGAGCACTGGCGCACCTTTTACCTTGTTATCTGGTGCTTTTCCAGAACCATGATAATGAGCCAGTATATTTGGAATGGCGAAATTCATCAGTACAAGTTTTATCTGAATTAACGAGTGCGCTGTGGATTTGCTTTTATGAATCACGCGTCTTTGGGATCTTCTTTATTTAATTATTTATGTTGAGATTGTACAAGATAGTATTTCCTATGAGCTGGCCCAAAGCCCAATTTTATTGTACAGATATACTAGATACAGCATACTACGTGTGTATATATATATAGCATGTTGTAACCTAATATGATACAAATAATAAGAATCCTTCTGGCTCAAGTATCTGAATACTGAGCAACCCTAATCATTCTGATCATGGTATCAGAGCAGGCCATCTGATCATTCTGAGCTAGATCGGCCTACAATACATTTTTTTTTTCAGCTGAAAACTGATTGTGTATGTCACAATTTCCTGAAATTGAAGCTATGACTCCTGAAGAATTAGCCTCCTTGATCTCTGCCATAACAAACAAAAAACAAGAAAAGGACCCTTATCATGTCAATGATGCTGAATCACCTGGTTTTAAATTAGTCAGCACTCCCTTAAGAGGTCCAAACTACCTGTCCTGGAGCAGATCTGTGCTTGTTGCCTTAAGAGCCAAGAATAAACTGGGTTTCATCGATGGGAAAATCAAAGCTCCAAGTCCTGAATCTGAGAATTATGAAAATTGGTTAATAGCCGACAGCATGGTGTTATCTTGGATTATAAATGCAGTTTCAAATGAAATCTCAGATGCATTTGTATTCTGTAAAAATTCAAAAGCATTATGGGATGAGCTTAAACAACGTTTTGGTGAAAGCAATGGTCCTATGATCTATCAATTGGAGAGAGATATTGTCAGTTATAAGCAGGGATCTGCATCTGTAACCAGTTACTACACCACCCTTAAAAGGAAATGGGATGAGTTGTCATGTTTGGCTCCTTTACCAAATTTTGATGACAATGCAGCCATAACCAAATATGACAACGACAGAAAATTGATGCAATTTCTCATGGGCTTGAATGATGAATATGACAACACCAAGAATCAAATTCTCCTAACCGATCCATTTCCATCCATTAACAAGGCTTACTCTATGATTCTTAGTGTGGAAAAACAAAGGGAAGTGCAGGTGCAAGGAGTGGAATCCAGTGAAACTTCAACTATCATGTTCACAAGAAAAGAGAACGTAAATTACAACAATCACAGCCATGAAAGAATCAGAGCCACAACTGGAAAATCTGACAAATCAGACAAATATTGTCCAAAATGCAAGGCCTCAGGACACACAACTGACACTTGCTTCAAAATCCATGGTTTTCCTTTATGGTTTATTGAATTACAGAAACAGAGAGGAAAGCCTATACCTGCAGCTGTACTTGCCAATTCTGGTACCGTAGCTGCTGCTGTTTCTCAGTTTGATTCTTCTCCTTCAGTTATGCCGCAAAACCAGCAGCAAGAACATCCTCTTGCATCGAACCAGAACATGGCCGAACTACTCCAGCTATACAAAATGCTCAAAGTAAAGGCAACAGCACAGGAACAACATGAAACAGAAGTTTCTGCAGTTAAATTTGCAGGTACTTTACTCAACTCTGTTATTTCTGGCATTGATTTTAATTGTAAAAGCAACTGGATAATTGACACGGGAGCAACGGATCACATTACACATACCCTTTCTTTTTTTGACCAAGCCATCCAATTGAAACCACCCAAAATTATCAGATTACCTGACAACAGTACAAGGGTAGTTACACATGTGGGCAATATTACATTAAATGACAGGGTAGTGCTCTACAATGTACTTTACGTACCTTCTTTTTGCTGCAACCTCATTTCAGTGTCTGTGCTCACTAGAACCTGCAGTTTGTCTGTTCACTCATACCCTACATATTGCTTGTTTCAGGATTTGCTGACTGAGGAATTGTTAGCCATTGGAAAAAACTATGAGGACCTTTACTATTTGGCGAATAAATCTTTTTTTCTGCATAAAAGTTGTGCGGCAGTTTCTAGTTGTACAAGTCACAACAAATATTTAGCCCAGTTGTGGCATGCTAGGCTTGGTCATGTGTCAAACAAACGATTAAAGCATGTTTCTGACTTTGCTGGTTGTGATTTTTCAAATGAATTGTGTTCAGTGTGTCCTATTGCAAAGCAAGCTAGATTACCTTTCCCTACAAGTACAATTACTACTGCATGCCCTTTTGATCTCATTCATGTCGACTTATGGGGACCCTACAAACTGAAATCTATCACAAATGCACACTATATGCTCACTATTGTTGATGATTTCAGCAGATATACATGGACTTTTATGCTTTCAAACAAAACACAAGTGCCTTTTGCCATTCAAAGTTTCTTTTCTCTAGTCCATACTCAGTTTGACAAGAAAATAAAGGTCTTTCGATTAGACAATGGGTCAGAATTTATAAATCAACAATGCCAACATTTTTTCCACACTCACGGGGTCACTCATCAAAAGACATGCGTTTACACACCACAACAAAACGGAGTGGTCGAACGCAAACACAGAACTCTGTTATGCATTGCAAGGGCACTGATGTTTCAAGGTAAATTTCTACCATTTTTTTTGTCTGAATTGCTTCTAACCGCCACCCACCTTTCAAACAGAATACCCACTGAATCTCTACAATGGCAGACCCCCTTTGAACGGTTGTACAACAAAAAGCCTAATTACTCTTATCTACGAGCAGTGGGTTGTTTATGTTACGCCACTAATACACTTCCCCACAAAATGAAGTTTGACCCTAGAGCTTTTCCATGTGTTCTTGTTGGCTATTCACATCAGCATAAAGGGTATCGTCTTTATAATCTCACCACCAAACAATTGTTTCACTCTCGTGATATCATTTTTCATGAAACTATTTATCCTTTTCACTATCCTACCCTTGATTCCGTCACATCTTTTTCCCTACCAGCATGTATACCCCCAACAGACCACAATATTTCCACTTTTCCCGATTCTCCATCACAATTGGAACCTCACTTACCTGCTCACGTACCTGAATCCTCAGCTGAACCTGGCCATACACCATCTTTTGCCCCTGTTTCTGACCTTCCAGCACCAGCAACCTCCCCACCTGTACCTGAAATTGGAGATCACACTGAGTATCAAGATGACACTGTCGTTGACACACAAATAACAGAACCACAACAGCAGCTACGTCGAAGTACAAGGACAACAAAACCTCCTACATGGTTAAAAGATTTTGTTACCTGCACCACTACCCATACCCTCACCCCTACCTTCACTATTTCCCCTTCCCATTATCATTTTGTTGCTAATGTGTCAAAAATCAGGTTACCATACACTTATAATCAAGCTAAAAATAACAAAGAATGGGTACATGCCATGCAACATGAATTAACTGCTTTAGAAACTAATGACACATGGATTATTACTTCTTTGCCTCCTAACACAAAACCTGTAGGTTGCAAGTGGGTGTTTCGTGTCAAATACAATCAGGATGGTACGGTTGACAGGTACAAAGCAAGGCTCGTGGCCAAAGGATATAATCAACTACTTGGGCTTGATTATAATCAAACCTTTTCTCCAGTGGCAAAGTTAGTTACCGTACGTGTGTTTCTCACCATTGCCGTGGCTTCTTCTTGGCATATTCATCAGCTTGACATAAATAATGCCTATCTCCATGGCTCCCTAGATGAGACCATCTATATGGAACCCCCACCAGGTTATTCTAAAGCCTTACCGGGTCAAGTTTGCAAGCTACAACGGTCTTTATATGGCCTAAAACAGGCGGGCAGACAGTGGAATAAACAACTCAGTAACAGTTTAATACACAAAGGCTTCAACCAGTCGGCTTATGACAATTGTCTTTTCACAAGAGGCAGCGGTGATACTTTCATTGCTATTTTAGTATATGTGGATAACTGCCTACTTACTAGCCCCTCTCTCATACTGATCTCTGAACTCAAATCCTACCTACATGCTCAATTCACTATCAAGGATTTGGGTCCGGCAAAATTTTTCCTTGGAATTGAGCTAGCTCGCTCTTCCAACGGTATGATTTTATCTCAGACAAAGTTCATAAAAGAAATCATTGAAGATGTTGGCTTATGTGAGGCAAACTCAAGTTCATCACCGTATGTCCAAGGAATTAAAATTTCTTCTGACATGACACCTAAGCTACCAAACCCAGACACTTACCGGCGTCTTATCGGCAGACTGTTGTATCTTTCCCTCACTCGTCCGGACATAAGCTTTGCTGTCCAGCAGCTTAGCCAATACATGCAAAACCCAAGTCAGCAACACTTAAAATCAGCACTCACAATTGTTAAATATCTTAAAGGAACGATTCACAGAGGGCTTTTCTTACCTTCAGCTACAAGACTGGAACTTCGAGCTTTCTCCGATGTTGATTGGGCTTCTTGTCCTGAGACCCGAAAATCAACCACTGGATTCTGTATTTTTCTTGGAACTTCCCTTGTTTCCTGGAAATCAAAGAAACAACACACTGTCAGTCGCTCTTCAGCAGAATCGGAATACAGAGCAATGGCTTCTACGGTATGTGAAATTCAATGGCTTACCTCCCTCATCTCTGATTTCGGCATTCAAGTACCCAAGCCAATCCCTTTACATTGTGATAATAAAGCTGCAATTCATATTGCCCAAAACCCAGTTTTCCATGAACGCACTAAGCACATCGACATTGATTGCCATGTGGTGCGAAATCAGCTTCACGACGGATTAATTTCGACGCCATACCTTCCTTCATCCCTTCAGCTGGCTGATCTATTCACGAAGCCCCTGTCGATCGCTGTTTTTTCATCGTTTGTGTCCAAGCTTGGGTTGGTCGATTTTTCCCCCACTCAAGCTTGAGGAGGGGGTGTACAAGATAGTATTTCCTATGAGCTGGCCCAAAGCCCAATTTTATTGTACAGATATACTAGATACAGCATACTACGTGTATATATATATAGCATGTTGTAACCTAATATGATACAAATAATAAGAATCCTTCTGGCTCAAGTATCTGAATACTGAGCAACCCTAATCATTCTGATCAGAGATGAACCTAACAGTCACTGAACTAATGTAAAGAAGTTCAAATTCAAGAAATTGGGATGGTAATCTACTTTTATAAATGTTGGAAGTAATGGTATATCCTGGAACTGGTCACAGAAGATATAGAAATTAATTTTCAGGAAATCATAGAGCTAAAAAAGGTATTGATATTTTCGAAAATTGGTTGTTTTACAAGTGATTCTATAATTTTTATCAGCTCTGTGTGAGCTGGCGAGCATAATTCAAGAAAAAATTTAAACTTGCATGAAGCCACTTCTGCCCAGAAGTGATTCCTTTTAAAAGTCATTTTCATGGAAATAATACTTATCGTTGTCTTATGGAAGGCAGAGAGATTGCCCACGGAAGAGGTAGGTAAATGAAGCAGACTGGAATCCCTGCTTATCTAATGGTATATTGCTTGCGTTGAACAAAATTTGCATTATGTTGAGACAGCTTATTTGGTTTTGGCCTTCAATTGCTTTTACCATAACATGATTGAATTCTTTGCTACAGATCCGATTGTATGGTGCACAATGCTATGATGAAAATCAACAAATTTCAAAAGCAGTACCACATTTACCAGCTTACTTTGTTGCATAGTGCGTTAAAAAGAGACTCTTTACAATCACAATCAGCATCTTTTGAACAGCTGGGCGCCTGCAAGACTGTTCAAATATGAATTGTTGGAGTTTTGGTTGAAGCTATTGGTGAAGCAGAGAACCTTTCTTTCTTCCACGAAGTAGTGGTATTATCCTTACCGTTATGTGATATGATTGACTATTGCTTTGGCTTCAATCTTCAGCCTGGACATCATGAACCGGATCATTGAACTGACAGTCTATGTGATGGCACTAGGCTCTTTGGCTCGCCAGGACTCCATGGACCAATGAAATCTAAGAGTCAGAATATCAATGCCAAGTGACTAGGAAGAAGAAAGGAATCTTTATTTGTTCAAGCTTCAGATGTTGAAGGCTATTCAGAACTGCACCAGACACTGGAATAGAATGTGAATCTTACTCCAACTTCATCCTTGCCTCTTTGAACTAAGATCAGAAATATTACAGTTGTGTGCCGTATTAGAAACAGTGATAGTTTGGGACATCACCAGAACGATTAATTATCCTCAGGGTTCAAATTGATATTGGAGGGGGTGGAATGTCTTGTGAGAAACTGGTTGTTGGGAACCCCTGGCGATTTTATCGATAGCTATTATTAGCATTTCTGAACAAAATTGCAGGACCCTTCCATTTTTCATTTAATAGCTGCATCATACCACTTTTTAAGTGATTGAAATGCGATTTTGCATATCGTAAACCAGTACAGGGGAGGCTCCCAGATAGGATCTTTATTCCCCACCCATCTGGGGAGAAACTATAAGAATCGTTCAGGCAGACAGGCACCAATATAAATACTAGCAAAAACCATATATTCAGGATAGTTATTCTGAACCAAATAAAACAAAGAAAGCGTGTAAAAGAAAATTCGGAAAGCAACCTAACACGGAAATAAATGAATGTGCTTGTGCTGGCTCAGAGAAATAAAAAAGCTAATAATTATCATAGCATATGAACTTGTAACATACAAATCTTGGCGAAGAAACAAACAAGTATCCGATTTCCAGCTTAGATGTTGGCAATTGCAATCAATAAGATCACCACATTAGAGAAAATAGTGCTGGATAAATATAATCCAGAAGCAAAGTTGAATAAATACTCAAGCAGTCTGTTCTTTCTTCCGGTATAACTATTGCCCAGTAATTCAATTGCTTTGCAAGTTTAAAAGAAGACTCCAACATTATACAACAACTAGCACAATTTATGCTAATTAATGTTACAGATGTAGATCAGGTCTGGAAGCATTAACCACTGGCATTATCAGCAGAGACATCATTCTCATCATCATCACCCTGATGAATTTTAGCTATCTCAGCATGTGCTCTCTCCATGATCTGCCTTTTCTGCATTTCTAAATCCCTATGGAAATCCATCCTCATCTTCTCAAGTTCCAACATCTGCTGCCTTTTATTATTCTCAATCTTCTCATATATCTCACTAAATTTCTGAATAGAATCAGCAAGCAATCTAAACGAAGACCCTTCATTGTGTTCCCTTCCAGACTTTCTCTTCTTGGGTGGTAGTCCATCTGAATCATCTTCCCCATCAGCTGATTCAGAATTACCTGGACTATCCCTCAACTCATCAAGCCCATTTGCACGGTTTAGACACACTCTGGGGTTCATGAAAATACACTCTCCTGAGTCCACCCCACATGGCAGCTCCCCTTGTTGTGCAGATGTTGACATTAGCATATCCATCTTCTTGAAATAAACCCATTTGCTAGCATAGTCGCCTGCCTCTGCTCGATTAATCTTTTCCTTCTTATACTTCTTTTTCAATGTATCCAACCGATTCCTACATTGCGTGTCTGTCCTTTCAATCTTTGATACCTCTGAGACCTTCTCTGAAACTTCTTGCCACTCCTCAGAACGAAGACTCTTCCTCCCACGTTGCAAAAATTTAGCACCCCAGGCATCCAGCAAAACAAACGTTTCATGCTCCGTCCAGTCAGTAAGTGGATTACGCCCAGCAAATGATGGTTTTGAAGCTGATGGAGCGGTAACAGGAGGTGCTGGCACACGAGGTACAAATTCATAGCTTGAAACCAAGCTCTTTCGCTTTTGTTTTTTGGGATGCCTTTCCAAATCAACATCATTGATCCTTCTGCTAAAATTCTTTTGATTATCCTCCTCATCCTCTTCTTCATCAGCATCTGCATTCTCATCCTCATCCTCATCCTCATCATCCTCCACATCTTTCCCCACATACCGGATACCATTATTTTGATTACTTTCTCCCTCTTCCTGTCCCAACTCCTCTTCATCTTCTTCATCTTCATTCTCATCTTCCTCATCATCATCAATGTATTGATTACCAATTGTCCTAGAATATGGAGCATCCGTCACAGGAAGTTTTTGTCGGTTTGAAGGATCATAACCCTGCTGGTCACTCACGCCATATTGGCTTGGTGGGTACCTTGAGTCATCCTCAGTGTCATCCATTCCTAAGCACAGTTCAGCCTCAAGAACAAGAAAACCCTAAAAGAACACACTAACAACGCTACTCTAGTCTCTGACTTTAAGTGGCCAATTTCTTCTTCAATTAAGAATCCAATTTCCTCAAGACCAACAATAATTCTTTTCACACCATAAATATCTCAAATTTCATTCCTAATTTAACTTCCACATTCATCAATCAGTTAACTATTCCAAGGTCAACAAACCCCACTAGCTTCCATCGCCATATATAATTCCACAATTTCGTCATGCAATTTAAACCCAGTTCCAGGCACAGAAGAACCCAAGAATCTTCCTAAAGGTAGCCTCATTTTCTACTAGAAAATGACCAAATACTCCAAAAACATAGCACCAAATTCTAAAACATAACAAAATGAAATATATATATATATATAATAATGACGTAAAAGAATCAAATCACATAATTCATCATTCACCAAAAATAAAAACTTTCCAGTTCAAGATTGCCATGCTTGCTTATTCCGTCATATTCAAATCCTGACAAAGAAAAAACAAAACCCTCAAGATTTTCAGTTTACAAGTCCCCAAATCTTTTTTTGCTAAAACTTACCTTTTTTTCCCCTCTTCCTACATAATCAAGACCCCGTAAAATCAGTATCCATAATTCAAAGTTATAAAAAGAATTACCCAAAAAAATCCTTTTGTTAAGCTAAAAGCACAATCAAACATGAACGAAGCCTGCAGTTCTTACCTCGAAGAAAAACAATCACTTTGAATTCTTCAAAAGAAGTAAAAATCGCAAATTTTCTATGATGTTTAAATCCGACCGCAGCTTGTAAAAAAAACCACTTAGTTTGAAAATCGACGAGAAATTGAAGAAAATCAAAGACGGAAAGCTCAAGAAAATGTGAAAATAGAGGTGTAGTAAAAAATTGGAAAAAAGAGCCCTTGTTGCTAATGTACGCCCGGTGCTTTCAATGTGGTTTTGGTGCCCGCCCATTTTGGCCCTAATTAGCCGAAAATTAAGAATGAATTTTTACAAACCAACCTATAAAATTAATTTTTTTAAAAAATACGAATATTATATAAAAAAATTAATTTATCTAAAAATTTATAAATTTATAAAAATATTATACATTATTATACTTTTATAATTTATATATCTTATAGATATTTTATATATATGCTACAAATTTTTTTAAAAAAATTAAGTTTATTTCAAATATTATTTTTTAAAATAATATCTTTAAGAAAAAAAATAATATATGCATATATTATTATTTAACATATATATAGATGAATATTTTTAAAATTAAAAAATAATATTTAAGTTTTAAAATATTCTTATGTAAAGAGCTCAATTATATCTCACGCAAATCCAATTATCATTACTCTTAAAAAATTAGATGAATAAAAAAAATCAGAATAATTATTATTTAACTTCTGAAATTTGATCTGATTGAGTAATTGATTCTTATTTTTTTGAAAAAGTAATAAAATAATTCGATAAATTTAATTTCGCGTAATGTTTTAGTTTTTTTCTTTCACCTTATCATTAAAATATATTTTAAAAAATTAAATTACTTATAAAATAAATTTTTTATCCAAATCAAAATTGAATATTCATCTTAACTCCAAATCTAATGCATCATAGCTAGATCAACAAGTCAGATTAAATCAAGCATTGAATTCCAACCGATTCAATTAGATCTCAAAAATCTATTCCAAAATATTTTAAATTTGTTCTTAACAAATACATAATTTAACCCCTAAAATATTTTGTTCTTAATATTTTAGATCTCAAAAATCTATTCCAAAATATTCCAAAATATTTTAAATTTGTTCTTAACAAATACATAATTTAACCCCTAAAATAATGGAGTAAAAGCACCACCAAGCAAGCATAAGATGGATCGTAATTCCAATTTTACCAAATTTTGTTTTTTTTTTTTCTCTTAACATGAAGAGTTAGCGGAGGCAATAACATCATCCCTAGCACTTGCAGCAGGAGGCAATATAAATTATTGGTAAAAAATGGAACCTTTTAAAGTTAAAATTTTTAAACCTTGAGCCCATTTTTTTTATAGTATATGTTTTTATCTGTTCAATTTTTAATCACGTGTCAAATTATCGCCAATAATAGTAATAATAATAATAATAATATATATATGGATCACGTGTCAATTTTTTTTACAGTATATGTTTTTATCTGTTCAATTTTTTTATAATAATAGTAATAATAGTCTCCGCGATCCACAAGACGCCTTCGAAATTGCAAATTGTCTAATTGCCGAGGAATCATTATTAAGCTTATATTATGTGGTTGCGGTGTTCATTGGGACCCATAAAATCGTGAATCAGATTAGTTTGACGTTATTGAGGGGGCCATGGTCAGGACCAAAACGACGTCGGAAAGCCATATTTCGTCTCTGCCCTTTTGTTAAAATATTAATATCACAATATATATATAAAATAATTATTATTTTCTAAAAAAGCTTAAATCTTATGGTAAAATCTTTTTCCCCTGAATTTTGCAAATTGATTTTTATATTTATTTCTTTACTTGTCATATATAAATTAACTTGAAAAATATCCATTAAAATTGTAAAATTGACTCTAAATTGTTTGATAAAATTTATAATCGACTGCCTACAAAATAAGAATAAACAAATGATCCCAATTAACCCAATTTAATTGTCATTTATCAATCTAAATATTGATTTATTAATTAAATTAGTCGATTTCGACTTATATATTTACTAGTTAAAATTGATTAAACTCGATAAAATTGACCAAATTTAATAAATAACCTCCAATCTTAAAGAATAATTTTTTTAACTCGTTCCTACCTAAAATTAAAAATATTGTATTTTCAACAGTGTTTTTGTGACGTTGATTAGAGTTTTTCTTGTTCATGATAAAAATGCTATATGACGTGGTAATTATTTTATTTTAAATCTGATTATTTATATCATATTGCAAATAAAAAATTACGTGACCTCTCTTAAGTAGTAAATAAGATGATAACAGTTGTTTCTATAACTACATAAATGTCTTTATAAATTAATGAAAATTTATTTTTCTTTTTGTTGATTATAAGTATTTCTTTTTATTAATTACATATGAGGAAGAGAATGCTTAAGATTCAAATCCAAACTTTAAACATGAACAGCACATATTTTTAATTACTAAGCCATGACTTGGTGGTTTACTAATTATAAATGTTGTATTTGCATAATTATAAAGAGGCAAGGTTAATAAATTATAACAATAAAATTAATATTTGTCTCCTAACTTTAAATCAGTGAGTGAAGAGGTAATTTTGTTTTAAATTGTTAATTATATTTAATACTATATTATTCAATAATATAATCAATACAATCATAGTCTTAAATCAACAACATATTGTGATATTAAACAAAATTCAAATTTCAATTGTATACAACATCATTTTACAATAAAGGGGTGGTTGGTTATTTTATAGAGGAGATAATGCAAAATCATTGTTCATAAAAAGGTATATAAAACTATATATATACATACATACATATATATATATATATGGAAGTTATATTTGTTTGTTCGTCTTTTTTCTTTATAAAGAAAGATAATTAAGATTAAGTATAAAAAGGCAAAACACAAATGTGAAAAAAAAATGCAAAAATAAAATACAAAATTTTTGTATTATTTAGGAATCAACGGTAGACTTCGTGAAAATGTAAAAGCATCTATATCATCTATATTTTTAATTCTATATATATATATATATATATACATGTATTTACATGTTTGGTTAATCAAACCAATTGTTTTTTTTACAAATCAAAATCAAAAGTCAAAATTAATTAAAAAATATTAAAAATAAAACTTTAATATAAAATACTAATGAGTTAATCATTTAATTATCATTTCGATTCAGTTAATTTTCAATTTAACAATTTTTATCAACCCTAATTATATGTTCATATTCCATAGTACCCGTTAATGTAGTGCCTGAATAAAAAAAAAACGTAACCATTCGTTATTTTAACGTTTAAAATTTTATTAATTGATTACAGAAATGAATTGCTAAAACATATACATATATATATCTATAAGTGCAACCATTTACATACACGTGGCAATTTAAATTGATTATTCTATTAAACAAAGTTTTTAGTGGGCACCATTTTAAATTCTCTCTCTATATATTCATTGTTAATGTACTTTTTTAAGCATTCTTGAGAACAAACTGGTGAAAAATATTCCCTCGTCCCATTTTTTTAAAAATAAATCCAATAATTTCATTTAGATTAAATTGTTTTATTTTACTTTTACATTTTAATTGAAAGTATACAATATAAAAATATATTAGATTATCGATAAATTTTTTTATCAGTAATCCTTATTATTTTATCGGTAATTAAATTTATCAACCGATTACTGATAAAATAATTTTATAGTTATATTGTTTACCGATAATGAAAATACCGATAAAAAAATTATGTTGATAAATTCTGAGATAATATTTCTGTCGGTATATTCTGACAGAAATTTCATCGATAATATTCACCAACAAAAAAAGTTTTGTCGATAATACCGAAAAAAAAATATATCGATAATATCGATGAAAAATATGTCGGGCATCACAATAAACGATGAATGAGATTGCCGACGAAATTTTTTTGGCCAGTGTTTTCATTGGTAATATTTATAGATTAAAAAAAAATTCAGCAATTTTGTTCATCATTTACTGTGATGCCCGACGTATTTTTTGTCGATATTACATATAAATTTTTTTTATCGAAATTACCGATAAATTATTCTACCAGTAATTTTGATAAAAAATTAAATTTTAAAAATTTAGAATATATTCTTTTGAATTTTTATTTTTTCATAAAAGATTTATTATTTTGAATTTTAAAATTTATTAAAAAATTAAATTTTTTATATTTTTTATTATTCTTTTTACTTTGTATATTTTGTATATAAAATTTACGAAGGAATTGAATATTAAAAAGAAAATATAATAAAAGTATATAAATCAAATAAATATATATATAAATAATAAAATATATATATATATAAGTATAAAATTAAAATATAAAGTAAGTAAAAAAATTGAAATCAAGTAGAAACAAGAGGCGGTGGAGGTGGAGGTGAAAAAGAACCATTCGGAGAAAATTGTCATGATGGATCGAAGGTCTCTCGTATAAAGTTGGCCATAAACTCATTATGCTGCTGGACCAACCTCTGCACCTCGGTCTGCATCCACTTCTGAATCTGCTCCTACACTTATGCCGCCTCCTGGATATACCCGTCGTGACCCCCTAATGTGTGTATGCACAAATAACTAATGTGTGTATGTACAAATAGCTCGTAGCTGCTCGATGACCGACCCAAGATAGACTATTATTTAATTAAAAAATGTTAGTTTGATGAAACTAATAAATACAAATTATAATATTTTAAAAAATATAATTATATTTACTAGTGAACGGGCATGATCATAATGAGATTTGTTGCTTTTCGTATTTGTGAATAGACCTGCACCATCCACAACACTGGATATCCTATTTCGAGAGGCAATGGTAGAACGTGTCTGTCCCTTGAAAAACTTCATCGGGCTTGTAGGTTGGCCCACACCTGATCATCAATAAATGAAGGCTGTTTCATCTCGCTCAGCATATCGCTATAGCGAATAGTTGCCTTCTTCATGAAAGCAATCCGGGCCAGACTATCAATAGCATGATTCTAATAAAAATATTTTTGTAAAAAAAAATTTAGTATCTGATAATTATAAAATTTTTACTTTTAAATATATATTAAATATTAAAATTTAGATAAATTTTTATCTTAAACTCTTCGAACCAAAAGTTCTTCATCTCAGAAGAGGCGGCCTTCCAAGTAACTCCTGCAGAATTCATATTTTGTGTCATGATCCTCCAGATATGTCTTGTAAAAGACCCAACTGGATCCATCATGTAACTGCAAAATGAAAAAAAGTACTTAATTAAAAAAATATCCACCAATTAAATTTTTAAAATTTAATCCAAGTAATGCAAAATATTAAAATACTTACTCTAACTCTCGGACAGTCAAATGCTGCATCATTCTCTCAAGACCTACAGCTAATGCTACAGTACTGACATCACTCGTTGGGGCATCTGTAGGGGGCCATGTGAGAAGAAGAACCATAATCGTCAGCAGGGGCTTGGTGAGAAGAAGCAGGAATCTCTGTGGCCATATCGTCTATAGCCGCATCAATATAAGGATCCTCAAATGGAACATCATTTGGGACATTGCGCATCTGCGGATGCGCCTGGCCTGTATCACTAAATCCTCAACCTCCACTGGATCGACTATTAGATCTTGATCGATCTAATCATCTTCAGATCCGCGATACATATCTAAAAAAATAACTTTAATCATAAACAAATTAAATAATACAGTAAATATAGAAATAAATCCAATAATATTTATAGTTTAATTATACATACTTATTATTTTTATTCATCGATTTTATCTGATTGGGACAATTCATATTCAGATTTAAGTAATAATTTATCCGACTTAGATTCTACATCCATAGCATCAATATCTATGAGTTGTATAGTTAGATCATTTAAAGATTTAAAAGACCTAGATTAATATCATTTGTCATATCAATAGCTTATATATTTTTAGGACTATCTTCTTGAAATGCATTATCAGACTCTTGATTATTAGCAGATTCTTCAAGTATATCAATTTGTGATCTAACTTTTATTTTGTAAACCACCAATCAATCAGAAGCGTCCCGCCTTATGTTATGGTAAGGAACGTAGTATACTTGGGCAGCTTGACTGACGAGAATGAACAGTTCATATTTAGCATATGTTTTTATTTTGTTTAGATCCACTAAATTATATAGTGGATATAATCTTGTTCCATTTATGGGATCATACTAATCACATTTAAATAACATCACTCTTTTAATTGGTAATGTCAGATATTTAACCTCTACAATATCTACTAATCGACCATAGAAATTAAACGAGTTTTCACTATAGTTTGACCCCTTTATACAAATATTACTATTTATAGTTGCTCTTAAAACACAGTAAGATAAAGTGTGAAATTTATAATCATTAACAAAATACATATTATAGCATTTAATAGTTGGTAATGGATCTTAAGCTAGATCCTTTAAACATTTATCAGGAATTATATGTCCATTTTCAGTTGCCTAAATCAATAATAAAAAATATGAAAATTCAAATTACAAAAATTAAACAAATTATAAATATTTATAAAATGTTATTAGCAACGAATTAATACTTACATATATTTTGAACCATAATGAAAAATTACTCTCGACCTCACTATCAACTTGTGAACTCATGATATTTTCATCTAAATCTCATAAGCGTTCAGTGAATATGTTGAATGTTATAAAAATATTATTATCATTTAAATTTTGAAGATTTTTTGTTATATGTAAATTTAAACATTTTTTACTTTAGATCTGCTTCATCATAATTCAATAATATGTAAGTATGAGCTATAGAATATTTTCTCTGTTTCAATATTCGCTTGATTGGTTTGCCGTATGGTTGAACCAGATGTTTGAAAATAGATAGAAGACATTCAAATTAGTCTTGTATACATCCATCATCATTTCGAGGAACTTCAAGTAATTTTGTTATTATATGAGGCTCGAAATAATAAAAATATAAAGTTGATGCCTCTTAAACTGTAAATGCATTATAAATTGATGTTTCTACTTTCACTTTATTTTTAATATTTTTCTTTAGGATTCGCAGATATCTTTCAAAATGGTACATCCAATGATATAATACCGATCCTGCAATTTTGGCTTCATATAGAAAATGAACTGATAAATGTTTCATTAAATCAAAAAAACTGAGAGAAAATATTTGCTCTAATTTAAAAATAATAATTGAGATTTCTTCTTGTAAACGCTCGACTTGAAAAACTTTTAGAGATGTTACAATAAGTTCTTTGAAAAATAAGCTTAACTCCGTTAGACCTTTTTAATTTTTTTTTTGGCAATAACTTTCTAAATGCAATGGGTAATAGTCTATGTATAAATACGTGATAATCATTACTCTTCATCCTGAACAATTTATATTTCTTCATATCAATATACCTCGACAAATTCAAGATATATCCATCCAAAAACTTTAAATTTTTTACCCATTGGCATATTACTTATTTTTATTATGGTCCAAAGTGTAATTTGCTTTAGGATACCTCCTGATCATTTCATCTTATTCCAATTCCGACATTTTACAAAATATTTTTAAATCTTCTTTTGACTTTGCATTATCTTTTGTTTTACTCAGAATATCCATGACCATATTAAATACATTCTCAAAAATATTTTTTCAATATACATGGCATCTAGATTATATCTTATAAGATTTAAACTTCAATAAGGCAAATTCAAAAAGATACTTTTTTTCCATCAACAATTCATGCATATACTACTACTGAAATTTTTATTATATTCAGTTATCTTTTGTAGTCCTAGTTACTCAATCTGAAACATCAAATTACCCCCATTCAATACAGGAGGAGCATCTCTCTTTACTGTAATATTTTTTCTGAAATATTTTATATTCCTTCTGAATAGATGATCTGCCTTCAAAAACTTCTTGTGATTATTAAATCAACTTATTTTTTCCCATTCAGAAGAGTAAATGCTTCAGAATCAATCATGCATTAAGGGCATGCTAATTTTTCTGCAGTTCTCCATCTAGATAACATTGCATATGCAAAAAAATTACTTATAGTCCACATAAGTACTGCTTTCAAATAAAAATTCTATTTTTTCAAACAATCATAAGTCATGACTCCATTATTCCATAACTATTTCAACTCAAATATCAATAGCTGAAGAAATATATCAATTTGATATTTTAGGTTATTTAGACCAAGTACGAGTATAGACATGAATAAATATTACTCTTTCATGCACATCTATAATAGCAAATTGTAAGGTGTAAGTATTACCGACCAACAAAATATTATTGTCTTGATAACCCAAAAGATTAAAAACCATATGTATACAGGCCAATTATGATACTTCACTGTAAAATCAGGATGTAATCGGCTGAAATGCTTCCATGCCTCAGAATCCAAGGGATGACACATAACTTCATCTTCTTGCTCATGCTCGTAATGTCATCTCATGTGTTATGTTGTATCATGTGAAGCATATAAACTTTGAAGTCTAGATTTTAGTGGAAAATAATATATTCTTTTAAAAGGCATGAACTTTTATTTTCCTGTAATACGACTCTATTTGAATCTCGACTCTTCACAAAATCTATATATTTTGTTTTCTTCATAATCACCCCAATATAATATAAACTCATTTTTGCAGCAATCAATAATTTATACTGGAAGTCCAAGCACTTGAATACTTTTTTTTTGTTTGGTATAAGCTATCAAACATTTCATTATCATTAAGAATTATCTCTTTAATAAATTAGATCCATTAATTGAAAGACTTTTTGGTCATATGGTACTCAGACTTCATATTCAAATAGCGAACCATGACAAATAACTTAGTATATTTTTAACATCCGGGCCACACTTCTATATCCAGTGAATTCAACAAATTGTATAACCGTTGAGCTTCCGAGTTAGGAGCCTCATCAATTGGTTCATTCTGAATCTCACTAGTTCCAGCTACACCAATATTCGGCATGCCCTAATCAAATATATTAGGCCCAACGACATTATTTACCATTTGTTGGTATGGATTTTCAAACACATATTTAAATATACTATATTGTTGTTGAGTCGATTAGTCGATTATTTTTTCTTCCCTATGCCTATTCTAAATGAAATAATTCGGTGCAAAACCTCATTTGACTAAATGAAATTTCACTTCATCAACTTTCCAAAATCTATGATGATGATATTTTATGCAAAGATGATGAATTCTTATCACCTTGCATATAATTTCTTTGACTAGACGCAAAAGCAATAAACTATTGTACCCCATTGACAAAATGCCATATTAAGAGTGTGATCCGGATTGAGTCGTTCATATATCCAAACATGTATAGTATTCACTTTTCCTATTTATACAAAAGGATAGTGTAATTAAATATTATTAATTAAATCTCCTTATTTATCATTCCTAAAGGGTATGATCCTAACTTATTCAGAAACACAATATATATTTTAATTAATATAATATAAGACTTTATACAAATTTTAAAGAAAATTCAGCAAAATTTTTTCTAGGTTTTATAAATACACTATGTCAAATATAATAAATATTAAAAAATTATATTTTGAATATTTATTATGTTTGGTATGCAATCAAATAATAAAATGAGAGAAATACTACAAGTTTTCTATAAAATTTACGTGCAATCATATCTTGTATTAATGTTAACTAAAATAGATATATATTATTGTTTCTAAATTGTCCAAATGAGATAATTCAATGAGTTTTTATTTTACAAAAAATGAATAACTCACCAAACGAATAATAAGGTGTATTTTATATTATGTGAATTTAAATCTTTACATATTTTTAATTATTATTTATTACATAATATGAGATTTCATACTCCTAAGTATTTACTCTTTAGATATTTTTAATTATTATTTATTACATATTATAAAATTTTATAGGCCTAAATATATGGTCCTTTGGATATTTTTAACTATTATTTATTACATATTATGAAATTTTATAGGCCTAAATATATGGTCTTTGTATATTTTTAACTATTATTTATTAAATGTTATGAAATTTTATAGGCTTATATATATGCTTTTTGGATATTTTTAACTATTATTTAATACATATTATAAAATTTTATAGGCTTAAATATATGATTCTTTGGATATTTTTAACTATTGTGTATTATATATTATGAAATTTGGTAGGCTTAAATATATAATTTTTGTATATTTTTAACTATTATTTATTACATGTTATAAAATTTTATAGGCCTAAATATATACTCTTTTGATATTTTTAACTATTATTTATTGCATATTATGAAATTTTATAATAAAAAATATATACTCTTTGAATATTTTAAATTATTATTTATTATATATTATTGAAATTTATACTTTTAATTATTTGCTATTTAGATTCCATAAAAAATATATATATTAAAATTTATCATTAACTATCAGAATACTTAATTCATTTCTTATTTACTCCAATATAAGTGAAAATTAATTTAATACATTTACATATCCGATTAACGAATAATTTCTTAAAATAAATATCTAACTTTTTAGAAATGATTAATTCAATAGACATATATGAGCTTATTACCAAAATTAATTTATATTTAGTACAAAATTGAATAGTTAATTCATTTTCGACATAGTTTAATTTTGTAATCTGATTTTTAAAACTATTATTTTTTTAAACTTTATCAATTGATATATGTTATAAATGTAACATTCACTTAATTATTAGGTTTTAAATTAAATTAAATTAAATAATTTAATGAAGAAATAATGAGTTAGAAATGTATATGTAAAATATAAGGAAAATATAAATTACATATAAAATCAAACACGAGTTAGAAAAAGTCAATAGATGAATAGTAAAATGAATGATAAATGGTAAATATACTTAAAAATAAATAAATTTATTTTTGGATGGATTTTAAAAATTAGTGAATTAAAAATAATTAAATAAATAATAAATAAAAATAATTAAATAATATATATAAAGATATTTTTTAAAGAAATAAATAAGTTAAAAAATACTATTTATCATCTTTTCTTCTCTTCTCTCTCAAGCACGACTTTCACCATGGCCAAAAGTGATTTTTGCTCCAAAAACTAAAATTTGAAGGATTGAAGTGAGATTTAGTGGTTTCTTCATTAGTTAGTAAGCTTTCTTACCTAATTTTCTAATTTTATGAAAATTTATGAATATATTTGAATTAGGTTTATGAAAAAGTGTATTTTAATTGTTGGAATAATTATGAATGATGTTATTTTGTTGAGTAAATATTGATTTTAAGGTTGGATGGAAGAAACGTTTGAGTTAAGTAGGAGTTTTGGAGGGATAGTAAAGAGTTAGGGTTTCAAGAATAGTAATCACAAAGAATTTATGTATATTTGATTTTATGATTTGAATTATGTTATTTAATATTGTTAATGATATAAATAAACTCAAATTGTCATTTAGAATTAGTTAGAATGAAACATTAAAATTAACGTGGCTTAGGCAAAATTTTAGAATTTTGGAGAAAATGTGATACATTGTGTTTTAATGCTTAAAATGCATTAAAATGTAATGTATTAGATATATTTAAGCTAAAAACTCTATTTGGAATGTGTTGGAATAATTTTTTAAAGTTAAAGACAATTTCGGAAAAAAAAAACTTGAAAAATTGTAAAATTAAGCCTTAATTTTTATTTTAGGTTTTAAAACCTAAAAAAGTGATATTAATTGATTATTTTTATTCACATCGGGTATATGTGTTGAGTATATAGAATTTTTATTAACTTAGTAATGAAATAATTTTGGGTGTTTTGGAAGTGGAGTAGAGTTTTAACTCCATTTATCACTTTAAAGAGGTTAGTATATACTTTTGCATTGAGTGTAGTTGGTTTTGTTAATTTTGAGCATAATATATTTCATTATGTGAATATGTATGTATGACATTGTTTGAAGTAACAATGCTTGATTTATGTTGATTGTATCGTGATAAACCATTTGAGAATGACTAAATAAAATATTTATATAAAATGTGTAAAGTACAATTTATACACTAATATTAGGAAGTAAACTACATTTGCATTATTTATAATAATAATTTGTGAAAATTATGGTGTGAGTAGAGATATAAAAGCACATTAAAAGGAATGTATATTGTGTGTACCTTATTAATTATCTAGTTGCCAGAAGATTGCGCTTGAATATTGGTATACCATAAATCAAAATGGATGAGAAACTAAACATTACAGAGATGTGCCTACACCCGAGTGAGACATCAATAATAAACAAGGCAATTAGCTTGGAATTAGATAATTGTATAAGGTATTTGGTCCCATATTTAGTGTATTGTTTAATATGTATAATCAATGTTTGACATTTATAACATAATGTAAACATGGTATTATATATGTATGACATCATTTTTTAAGTTTATTAAAGTATGTACCACTAAGTAATATGCTTAGCGCAATTGAATTCTATTGCGCAGGTGACATGGTATATTTGAAAGATTCGGAGGGTGCTGCTAGACCACTCCAAGTTTAGGTTATTGTGTTTTGAAGCTACCGCAGATAAGTGCCACTTTTATATCATATATACACTTTTAACTTTTTGAAATGCTTTTGAGTGTACATTATAAAAATATAATAATGTATGTGATGTAAAATATAAGTTTTTCATTTTTTGTGTAATATATTAAATAAAAATGAAAATTTTATTTGTATATATATGGACGTGTTCTTGATAAAATATTGGTGGATTGAACTATTGAGTTATTTTGGAGAAATATATGTATTGAATAAGTAATTGAGAGTGTATTTTAATTATAAATTATGTTAATTAAAATTTGGGATAATTTAAAATACAAATAAAACTCTGACAATTTTTTTTAAAAATTTTCTATTTAATATCTTTTTACTTTTTAAATTACTAATGATTAATTTTATTTATTTATTAAAATACATTTTAAGTGTTATTAAATGGTTACCATAAAATTTATTTTTTTTAAACATACTGTAATGTAATATTTTGTATTTAATATACGTATTTTACATATACTAGACATATATATATATTATACGTATATAAGGTGTAAGAGTATTACAATAACTTCTTAATAAAAAATTATTTTAATTTTCTTTTTAATACTAGAAAATAAAAAATAAGAATAAATTAATATTTACTATTGTTTTTGTATGTAAAGATTTTTTCAATTCGAGATAAGATAATAAGAATTTCATTATATCTCTATTAATTGGCAAGGTGAAATTATATCGATCATAATTTTTACTCAAATTCTAAAAATACATATACTCATAAAAATTTAAAAAACGAACCAAAAGACATGTTTAAAAACAATATAAACATATATATTTAATAACTCAAATAATATAATAAAAATATTAACCCAAAATTTATAAAAAAATTCATAATTTAAAATTCATAGCATATATACAGTTAGTCATTAAAAATGCTAATGTACTATAAATTAATAAAATATCTTTTAAACACATAATTTTTAAGAATAATTAAAATAAAATTTATAAAATTGCAAAGACCCTAAATTATATGTTTTATAACTAAACCCTAAAATTTTAAAAAAATCAAAAATTTTAATTTAAGTGTAAATCTAACAATCACTAAAAAAAAAGTTTTAAACACTAATTTTCCATAAAATAATGAAATAATCATGAAATTTTAATTCTTAATACTAATTAACTAAAAATTTATAAATTAAATAACAAATGCAAAAAGAATTTTAAACACTTATTAGATATAAATTAATAAAATAACAAAAAATCCTAAAACTAATCAACTAAATATCCATAAAATCATAAAATGTACCCTAAATTATATTTTTTTATATTAAACCAAAAATTCTATAAAACCATAAACTAAATAACTATGTTTTGTTTAATTAAAAAAATTAAAAATTATTTTATTTTTATAATTAAAATTCTGAAATTTATAAAAATAAATTGATTTTACCTATTTTTTTTTAAAAAAAAATAATAATTTTACCTAAAATCTAACAACCTAAAATAAATTCAAAATAACAAAAAATTTCTAAATATATTATAAAACATTTTAAAATTCCTTAAATATATATATATATATAATTTCGGATTAATTAAAAAAATATACAAAATTATTTTTCTTAATAGTTTTTATTCTACAATTAAAAAAATATATACCCTAAACCTAATTTTTTTAACCAATAAAAAAAACTCTAAAAGAATCTAACAACCTAAAATAAATTATAAATACCAAATATCATTCTAAATGTTTTTTTTTTAATTTTTAAAATTTCCTAAATATATATAATTTTTGGATTAATTAAAAAAATATAAAATTCATTTGTTTTTAAATTTTTTATTCTGAAATATAAAAAAATAAATAAAATTTAGCTAAAGTTTTTTAAATCATCAAAGAAATGCCCTAAAAAATCAAACAAACCTACAAAGAATTATAAAAATAATTTTACAATATTCGGATTACATAAAAATAATAAAATTGACTAAAAATAATTTTATAATATTCGGATTACATAAAAAATTTACAAAATTTCTTTTTTTAATAGTTTTATTCTAAAATTAAAAAAATAAATGCCTAAACCTAAAATTTTTTAAACAATAAAAAAATACCCTAAAAAAACCTTACAACCTAAAAAATTATAAATACAAAATATCATCCTAAATGTATTTTTAAAATTTTAAAATTTTCTAAATATATATATATATATGATTTTGGATTAAACAAACAAAATACAAAATTTGTTTTTTTTTTTAAATTTTTTAATCTGAAATTTAAAAAAAAATGAATAAAATTTACATAAAATTATTAAAAAAATCTGAAAAATTTCCTAAAAATAAAATAATACACATGCAAAATAAAATTAATCAACCTAAACTACAAAACTCACAAATCCACAATAAAATATGAAAATCATAAAAAATAACAATAAATCATAAAATAAAAAATCAATTAACGAAAAAAAAAATATATACATACCTCCTCCTCCTTCAAGGAAAGGGCGACACAAAGCAGAGGTAAAATGGTAGCAAGGAAATGTACGAGAGCGACGACAAAAATAGAGATGGGAGAAATAAAATTTAGATTTATAGGTCAGATAATTACCGAGAGATTTTAGTGTCTTTCGGTATCACAGATAAAAAGTTATTATATATCGGTAATACTAAGAGAAAAATAATTTTCTCAGTAACTTTACCAACAAAAAGTTAAAATCTCTCTGTATTATCGACATAATTGAATTTATATCTGTAAACGCATAAAATTATTTTTACATTTTACCGACAGAATAAAAATTCTCTAGGTAAATAAAAAGTTTTTTTTGTAAATAATTTACCGACAGATAATCTTTTCTCTTGTTAATATTGACATAAATTTTGCTTCTGTTGGTAAACACATAAAATGTTATTCCCGCCCACTTTTATATTTTACCAATAGCTTAGAAAATCTCTCGGTAATATTGACTGAATAAAAATTCTCTAGGTAATAATTTACTGACATGTAATTTTTTCTTTTGCTAATATCGATACAAATTTTATTTTTGTCGATATTACCGACATAATTGAATTTCTATCGGTAAATATATACGCATATTACCTACATATTACAAAGTCTCTCGGTAACATTGATAATATAATTTTTCTCTAGATATATGAAAACTCTTTTTTTAAAATAATTTATTGACATATAAACGTTTCTCTCGCTAATATCGACAGAAGCTATTAATATCTCTATATAATCGACAGACTCATATTCTATAGGTAAATAAAAAATTATTTTTCTATAAATAATATACTGACAAATAAATTATTTCTCGCTACCAAAATTTTTTTTTATGTCAACAGATTCTATCACAAAAAAATTTGTTAAATAATTCGCTATAAATATTAAAGTAAAAAACGTGCTTATGTCGATAAATTTTATCAGTAATGATCCACGCCATCACCTGAAATCATTATTCTTGATAAAATATTGTTCGATAAATTTTTCTGTCTGCGTTATGTTAATAAGCTATCTATATATTTTCTAATTTATTTATTTCTTTTTGGTATTCTACCAGTATAATCAACAAATATTTTTTTTTTCTGTAATCCGATACATTTTTATAGTAGTATCAAATAAAAAAAAATATTTCACAAAGCAAATTAATTGGGGTTCAAATCCAATCGAAAACAAATAAAACAATAGTGCTAAACATAATCAGAAAATAATATAAATTGAATGTTAAATTTAGTATTTATTTCGTATATGAAATTAAGTCAATGGACATATATAAGATGTTATGGTTTAAAAGATTAAGTCAATGGAAATATATAACATGTTATGATTTAAAAGATATGAAATCAAATATTTTATAATTATTCTTAAAAAAAATTGTTGGAAAGTTTTAAAATTATTTAGATTTCAAATAAAAAACAATTAAAATTTTATTTTTTTTATTAATTATATATGATATGGGAGAAGGAAATATTTAGGATTTGAACTCAAAATTTAAATAGGAATAATACCCATTCTTGATAATAATTAAAAACAAAGTTAATGTTTATAAGATTTAGATTTGAATAAGTGATTAGTAATTTGTATTTGATATTTATATTTTTAATTATTAATTAAAAGTGGTTGATAAATTTTATCCATGAAATATAATTTTAAATTCAATAGTTAATAAATTGTTATTATTTTATTTTATTTTAGTTATCTTTTTTTAGTTTTTCTAATATATAACGCACGCATACATATGGAAAAATATTAACTGTACATCTCATCCTTTATACTCAATACACATATGTTAAATAAAATTTTCAAATATGAAAATATGTAAAATATATAACCAAATTACCTTTTATTAAATTATTCAAAAAATCAAAACACTTTGTAGTCCTTTCTATCTTAATGTCTCACCGGAATAGAATTAAGGATAAATTTGATAAATAAGTAGTTGATTTATCTCCTCAATTTTAGAAAGTGATAAACAATTTAAAATAATTACAATAGAAAAAATTAAAATGGAACATAGTTTGTATTTAAATTTAAATTTTAAATTTTAAATTTTATTGTTAGCATTTCATCATTTTATTATCCAGCCATCAACTATAATTTATAAACAATACATTACTGATAATTAATAATCAACAATTATTTTAATTGCTAAAGCAAATAACTTTTCTTAATATTTTTAATCTTTCAATTATTAGATTACATCATGTAAACATACGAGTTAAAAATAATATTTCATAATTCGTCAAAATTATAATTAAAATATATTAATAAATTAAACATTTTAATTATCAAAAGATAACATTTAAATTAATGAAATTTAAACATTGTAGGTGAAACCGAAAAAATCAGTTAACCCAACCCCCCAACAGAAAACATCGCCGTTAAACTGAGGCGTTTTGGCCACCTGAAAACAAGAAGTCCTCTTTTGTCTTTTTGTGCTGACTCATTCAGAAAATGGTAAATATTTTTTTTAACTGGAGAAAATGGTAAATAAATTACTTCATTATCTTTTTCAATTTTTAAACCAAGCAAATCTACGGTGTATAACAAACACCATTTATTTGGTTTAAAACAAACACCATTTATTTTTAAACCAAGCAAATCTACGGTGTATAACAAATCTACGGTCAAATCAATGTTTAACTCACCACCTATAAAACCTATACTGTGGCATAGAATATTTATTTTTTAATATTAAAAATTAATAAATACAAACTAAAATATTATGAAAAATTATAATTTATTTTTTTATGATTAGCATTATATAAAATAAATTTTAATATTTTGTTGCCAGAGAAAATTATAATTTGTATTGGAATAATTTAAATTGTTAATTTAAATATCATGGGAAATCAATTATTTTTAAATTTTTTAATACATAAATATACATTAAATAGAAAATAAGAGAAGAAAATAATTTTTAATTTTAAAAAATCTTAAATGTAATAAAAACCTTCCACTTCCGGTATACTTTATCTTAAAATTTTAACCAAATAATTTTTAATTTTAAAAAATCTTAAATGTAATAAAAACCTTCCACTTCCAGTATACTTTATCTTAAAATTTTTAACAATTATACACTTAATATTTTATATTCATGCAAAATATATAATATTAATATAAATAATTAACGAGATTAAAATGATTAATAACTAAATTTGCAATTGGATAAAGATTTTGATTTTTTTTTCGCAACCCTCAAATTTAAAAAAAAAAAAAATTTGACAGAGTTTTCAAAATCTATACACTAATAAAATTGATGTTTTTATCAGAAATTATTTTTCTAATTTTGATAGACAAGTGGAAAAGAGTTTTACTTATCAATTGAAAAAAGATAAATCAAAAAGTAATTCTGATTCTGATGATCAACAGCCAAATTTGTAGTGTGCAACTTATTTGGGTGCGAATGATATACATTTAATAAAAGCTGCTCTGTCATTAACTGCAAAACAAGGAATATACGTAGATTAATACCATACTGTGTGCAATACGTATTTTCCTTGTTAATCATATGAGAGAGAGAGAGAGAGAGTAACTGTGTATATCAGAGGTCTCAGTGCTTCAATGTTTCTCTGATTTTGATGCAAGATAAGTGATCAAAATAAAAAGAAAATTAAAATAAAAAAATACTGTTAAAAGGAGAAATATATGAGGAGACTTGTGCTTGTGCTTTGTCCATATTAATACATGTCCCTACTTTTTGCATTTGAGTTTCTCTCTGGTTTTTCTTTGAAATTTTAAGACGAGAAACCCAGGTGGGTTTATGACGTTTTTCCTATTTTGATTGATTTTATGGCTTATACCAATGATCTTTTTCAGTTTTAGTTTATGGGTATTTTTAAAGTTTCAATCTTTGGCCTTGGTTTGATTCATAGTTATCTATTCTTTTCAGTTATCAGATTATTTTACTTGATTGTCCGTGTTTTTGAGGTTATTTTCGATGCATTTAATGAACAGGAAGCGCTGCAAATGTTGATTTGATGTTAATTATAAGAACCTTTTTGTGGAATTTTGAGGGATAAAGTAATCAATTTATCCTTAGGGTCTGTCAATCTTTTGTATCCCTTACTTCTATTGCATGCTTGATTTTTATTGAATGTGGATATCTAAATCTCCGTGTCTTATAGCATTGATGATTCTGTATTCACTCAATAACACATTTTACAGAAAGTTCTCTGATATAGATTCATGGGTAAAATGTAAAGCAGGTCTTTTGTTGTTTTATACTTCTTTCTCTACCAAATGGGAAGGGAGGAGTTTTGGGAGAGGGGGGGGGTTTATTGATCTTCTGTTATCTGGACTGCTTCTCCAAATTGATGATTAATTGGCTCAGATTTACTTATTTCCAAATACATGATTGCATTTAGTCTTCCTTTACGTGCGAAAATATTTAACAAATGTTTCTCAAGTTTTTGCCTTGCATAATTGAATTGTTGCGTGCTCACTCATTGGATTATAACTTCAACTATTACTTGTTTTGATAGTTTTATTGTTAATTTGTGATGAAGAAATATTTATGTCTTGCTTTGTCTCTCTCTTTAATTGTCTGCAGTCATAGGGTTCCTGGCCCTGAATTTATGAACTGCTTTGTGGGTATTTAATCTCTTTGTTTTTTATAATTATTGTTTGTTTCATCTTAATTCTTTTATGGGTGCATAAAGGGAGCTTTCCTCTATTGATACTATGTTTTAAATGTGGTTCTCAGATGCCATTCAAAGCTCATAAATGCCTCAATTCATCTTGGAACTTTACTGGGACCGAAAATTTGTTACCATGGGGCAATTTTCTGATATCTTGTTCATTGATACATGTTCCCTTAAATGCTTTATTACTCATGTTAATTGCTCACAGTTTTGGCACTATTGATATTGATTTTTGATGGTTTTTTCCTTTTATTTCTTTAAATTCAACTATTAAATGAGAAATTGCAGATTTTGCATTGCAAGCATTGGAAGATTCTTAATGATGCCTACAAGCAGAAGCATATCATGTTAGGAAGGGGCATGCATATTCAATCCAATGGCTGATTCTGCTTCAGAGTCCCATTGCCAATCTGATGCATTGAACCCGAGACATATAAGCGGCTCATTTTTCAATCTTCCTGGTTTCTTTGTGGGATTTGGTTCTAGAGGTTCTGCAGATTCTGACTCAGTAAGGAGCCCAACATCTCCTCTTGATTTCAGTTTTTTCTTAAATCTAAGCAATCCATTTAGCCAAAAGACCCCTAGATCACCAACCCAAAATGGCCATCAAAAGAAGTGGGATAGCAGTAAAGTAGGCCTTGGCATCATAAATTTACTTGCTGATGAAACTAAACCAACTGGTGAAGCTCTTAATTCACCAAAGAGAAAGAATATAATCTTTGGATCACAGGTGAAGTCTGGTTATTCTGTGAGATCCAACTCTTTGCCAAGAGACTATATGCTTTTGCTGCTATCACAAAGCAAAACTCCTAACCCTGAATTAGGTAAATCAGATTCTGCTCCTCTCTTTGGGAATGATGGATTGCAGTCAGATCCTAAACCATTTGAAATCTCTTCCCCAACGAGCTTATTCCCCCCTAAAAAGTTTTGTTTAGAGAATAGAACTACTAGTATAATGAAATTATCACTGTTTAGTGGCAGAGGTCCACAATCAGATAATTCTTTGGAAATCAAATCAAGTTCACATCCAGTACCCATTGGCTCTAGCCAAGGGTATATAGGTTCTCTCTGTGCTCGTGAGATAGAGCTTTCCGAGGATTATACCTGTATAATTTCTTACGGTCCAAACCCAAAAACAACTCACATTTTTGGTGACTGTATTTTAGAATGTCAAACAAGTGAGTTGGCCAATTTTGACAAGACAGAAAGTCTGGGGTCTGAACTGCCTCAAGAGGCTAAGTGCCTGGAGGGTTCGACTCCTTATCCATCTGATGAGTTCATGAGCTTCTGTTGCTCTTGCAAGAAAAAGTTGGACAAGGGAGATGACATTTATATCTACAGGTATGTTCCCTATACGTATCTGTATGTTGCTTCTGATTCTGACCATCAAATCTAGTTTGTTATTATGAACTCTGTTGAGGCTTTTGATGTTTTGTAGAGGCGAGAAAGCATTTTGCAGTTTTGATTGCCGCTCTGAGGAAATTTTCGCTGAAGGTGAAACAGAGAAAACTTACAATAATTCTCCTAAATGCTCTCCCGAGTCCAGCTACCATGAAGATGTTTTTGCATTGGGTATGCCCATTGCTATATAAGGGGCTGATGTTGCATTTTAGGCTCTGATGTCTTAGAGATAATAAAATTGGATCATCTATTCTCAAAGAGCTGCTTTATATGTATCAGTATTTGCGGCCATAGATGATCACAAAGGTGAATCAATATATTTTCTGGTTGTGTTTCAGCCTTCATGGTATTGATGAGTCCTGTGTTGCAACAACATAGAGTTCCTTTTTTCTTGTAGTGTTATTATTCTGTATTTTCAATTAGATGGGTTAGAAGTGGCCAAGAGCCCTCACTCATCAATTTTCTTTGTCGACCTTCATTAAGAGTTGATGTAGTTGTCATTTGAACCTATTACACTGTGGCATTCTCTTGCTGTTCATTTAATAAAGTATCGATCGATTGAATTTCTATATAGCATTGTTCAGCTTGAAATTTTTGTCAATGCTAGAACTTTATCACTGTGAATCAATATAATGATATACTCCGCAGAATTATAGCAGAAAACTTGTAAGACAATTGGGAAACCATTCAAATCCATTTTCAGTTATCTTGCATCTTCTGTGGCCAGCTTCTTGCCATGTTTACAATATATTTTTTTCTGGGTACGTTGCAAATTTTTTAAGGATTTGAGCTATAAAAAGGGTATTGATCATTGGGCTACCAGGCTGTACTGATCACAATTTGAATGGTTATTCTTTGTTATCCCTATTCATATTCATGCCAAGTGCCATATTAAAGAAATATATTGCCAAGTTCTGGTATCATATCCTGGTATAATATTTCCATTTCTTTGCATTGACAAGTTCAGAGATGCAAAAGGGAAAAATATACCTTAATTAAATTGTTGCTAAGCAATGACATTTTAAGCCTGAAAAAGAATCGTTTTTGTTGGTGACAGCAATTTGAAACTATGAAATTAGCCAATTTGTTTATGAAACCAACTTGGTGGACAACGTTTAGTGGTCAAATGAAATTGTCTGATGTTTGGAAGCCTTGAACCCCGCAGTCACTTGCTATGTCAATGTCTACGAAAACCGACCATTTGAAGTGGTGGGCTCATTATAATAATTTTTGATGCAAACAATCTTCAATAGCGCATAAATGGAATTACAAAATCTCATGCAATCTTGCAAATGATTTTTAAGCACCCCATTAAAAATATTTTTGAGGGTATCAATGCCTGGAAAGACAAACTTTTCTCGTTTGTTTTTTATATATATAGAAAATTCTTAAAGAGAAATGAAAATGGTTAGGATTGGAACTCTAATTTTATATCATTAATACGAATGCAAAACAATTTTATGATCTTGAAATTATGAGTAATCAATTAATTTTTAGTCGCTTAAAAATGACACTTTATTTGATTTCAAGAAGTTCGAATATTAAATAAAATAAAATTTACCAAAAAAAAATGTAATAATATTTAGAAATATGTTAATAGGAGCCATATTAGTATCTTTTAAGCAGTAATAAATACTCTATTTTTATTGAGATATATTTTATTTGTATTAAAATTTATTATAATAGTTTTATAATTTGTGCAATTTTCTTATCAAACTTTTTTAAGAAGTGATTATAATAAATTTCTATAAAATAAAATATGTTTGTTACGAAACAAAAGTGCAAATATATTAAAAGAATATGAAGAATAAAAATAAAAAGAAATTTTTTTATTATTTCTTATGTATTTTCAAATGGTAGAAGTACCTATATTTATAAGATAATATTAACATATGTTACTAACCCCTTTCATTACAATAGATTACTAATACCCAATAATTATTATAAAATAGATTAAGTAACTCAATATAATAAAAAAATTAGTTAACCTAATATAATAAAAATATGAGTTATAAAAATATAAAGATTATAGACATCTATTTTTATTTAATTCATAATAAAGTTTTAATAAAAATTAAAATATTTATTGTGGTTCAGACACCGATTAAAAAAAACTTATATTTATCACACTTAGAGGGTGTTTCTCAAAACTTAAAAGCTGGTCAAAACTAATTATAAGTAGTTTTTAGATTATAAGTTGTTTATTTAAGTGTTTCTGAAAACTTAAATAGTAGATTATAATATGATTTTAATCAGTTTTTTAAAAGTTGAGTTTTGCTACCTTTTTTTTAAACACTTATTTTTTAAGCAGTTTTGACCAAGTAAAAGACCATACTATCCCTACCTAATCTTCAATATTTTAAATTTGCCTACCCTGTACACTTTAGTTCCCATCAAAATTCTTTTATGTTTCTTCTTAAATAAATTTTATTATTATTATTATTATTATTATTATTATTGTAAAATAAATTTTGAATTGACATTTAAAAAATTATTTTTATACAATAAATAAACTTAGGGACAGTTTGGTCATTTTGACAGTTTTTACAATTAAAAATTGATTATAAGCTGATTTTACAGAAACACTTAAAATAATTAGCTGATTATCAATTAGTTTACAGAAACGCTTAACTTCTTATTTTTAATCTGATTATAATCTAAAAATCACTTATTCACAATAAACTAAAAAGCTCTAGTTTTAAAAAACACCCTCTTAATAAATGGTTCGTAAGAATTATAATTAAACCATGAAGAACGACAAATTCCACGCACTAACAATGACTATTCAAAACAAAGAGAAATTCTGTAACTGTTAACAAAATTTTATAAATCTTTCATTAATAATCAGACATCTCTCAAATAAAGTGTAAGATTTTTTTTCCTTATTTTAAGATTCTTATATTCCTATAAAAGGGAATAAATATAAGGGATGATGGGATGTTCAAATCAAAAACTTTTTAAAAAAAAAAATAAAATTGTAAGAGTTTTAATATTTAATTTTTTTATATTATAAAATTGATACTAAATCATTTTGAATAATTAACCCATTAAATATTTTTGCACGTAAATGCTAGAGAATAAATCCGCTTACTGGTTGGACCTAAATGCGAAGGGGATGAGCAGGGTAGCTGCATAGTGGAAATTAACAAGACCTTTACCGATTTTCAAATTTTATGCAGGTATGACGTGGTAGCTTATCATTGGTTGGATGAAGATAAAAGCATTTTTTCCTTTTTTAATTTCTACTGGCAGAAATCAAAATGTAATATATATAAATTGCATCATCAAATTTATGTGGACCATATTGGGAAGAAACCATGATTTTAGCATCGAGTTGCAGAATAAAATTTAATTCGGTATCAGTATTTGTAAAACTCAACTCTGCTTAATAAAATTTTAATTCTAAATTAATTAAAATTGACTATATAAATTCTTTTTTTACTCAATATGATTTAAAATTATCTCTTCTGATAGATATAACATCATAAGATAATTTTTAGATCACCTTTGACTAAATTAATTTAGGTTTATCTCTGCCTCTCTTAGCTATATCTATTTTAATTTGTTCAATTTTTTTAACCGACACATCGCTAGGTCTTCGTTTCACATTGCCAAACCATCTCAATCTATGCTCTCTTATCTTATCCTCAATAGATGTTACCCTATTTTTTTTAATGCACTACTTGCGGATTCTATCAATCATAGTATGACCAAACATCCATCTTATCATTCTCATTTTCGTAACATGCATTTTACTCATGTGTTGTCCTTTTACTGCTCAACACTCACTGCCATACATCATCGCAGGCCGTATTGCAGTGCGGTAAAACTTTTCTTTTAATTTAATTAGCATATTTCGATCACATAGAACTCCTGTAGCACCCTTCTATTTCATCCAACCAGCTTTAATCTTATGATTTACATTTTCTTTACGACTTCCATCTTCTTGAAGAATAGAGTCAAGGTATTTAAAATAAATATTATGAGGTATTGTTATTCCGTTTAAAATAAATTTGCTTTTCTCTATTCTCGCTATTAAATCTACAATGCACATACTCAGTTTTAGTCATACTTAACTTAAAACCTTTAGATTCCAAAGTGATTATCCATAACTCCAACTTTTGACTTACCCCTGCTTGAGTCTCATCTATTAATACAATATCATCTGCAAACATCATACACCAAGGGATGTCATCCTGTATATATATTGTTAGCTTATCCATGACTAAGACGAAAAGATAAGGGCTCAAAGCTGAACCTTGGTGTAATCCAATAGAAACGAAAAAATCCTTAGTATCTCCTCCCATAATGCGGACACTGGTGATGGCTCCCCCATACATATCCTTCAGGATTTGAATATATCATATAGATATTCCCCTATGTTCTATGACCCATCATAAAACTTTTCTAGAGTCTTTATCATATGCCTTTTTCAAGTCAATAAAAATTATACGTAAGTCATTCTTCATTTCTCTATACTTTTCTATCAAATCTCTTATAAGAAAAATAACTTCCATAGTTGATTGACCAGACATAAAGCCAAATTGATTTGAGAAGATACAAGTATCTAACCGCATACGGTATTTCATAACTCTCTCTCATAATTTCATAGTATGACTCATAAGCTTTATACCTCTATAATTTGAGCAATTATGAATATCTCTTTTATTCTTAAAAATATGTATCAAATTACTTTGTTTTCATTTATTAGACTTTTTTTTTATACTTAAGATCTTATTGAATAAAGATGTCAACCATGCAACTTCTGTATCTCCCAAACATTTTTAAATCTCAATAGGTATCCCATATGGTCTACAAGCTTTACCAACTTTCATCCTTTTCAAAGCTTTTTTAACTTTCGAATGCCTAATCTGTCTAGTGTATTTCACATTTTTCTCCGGCCTAACGTCTAAACCCTCAATGTTACCACTATGGTTACCATTAAGAAGTTCCTCAAAATAGTTTCTCCATCGTTCCTTAATATCATCTTATTGATCCAGAATCTTATTCTGTTTATCTTTAATGCACTTAACTTGGTTTAAATCACGACGTTTCTTTTTTCTTATCATAGCCAATTTATAGATAATTTTTTTTTCTTTCCTTGTTCTAAGTTTCTCATATAAGCTCTCTAAGGATTGTGCTCTTGCTTCACTAACTACCTTTTTAACATCTTTTTTTATTTATTTATACTGCTCAAAAATATTATTGTTATTACACTTGGGCAAACTCTTATACCATTTCTAATAATATATTGTATTGCTAAATAATAATATAGGTGAAACCAACATTAATTTTGATGGTAAAAAATATATATTATTTTTATTTAAGTATTAAATTTGAGTTTTAATTTTTTTATATATAATTAATAAAAAATATAAATGAATTAAATAACAAATCGTATAAAAATTTGCATTAAGGTTAAAGAACAATCATATAAATTTAAGGTTAGATTGCAGATGATATATATATATATATATTATCATCATCGAGTTTCTTAATTTTAAAATAAAATTAAATTGAGTATCGAGTTTCTTAATTTTACAAATAATGAAAGAGTAATTAAATAGATTTAATTTAATTGCATGGAAATTTGTTTGGGAATACCATTAAAATGCAAGAAATATTGTTTACAAATCCTCTAATTTTTGTGATTTTATATTTGACACTCACTTTAAATTGTTATCACATGAATAATCAATTTTTCTTTAAATTCAAACAGTTTTCACAAAGGAAATGCTTAAAATTCTCTTTCTGATATTTATTGATTTAATTTTATATTGTTGATAATCACTTCACCTTATAAGGACAATTATGTCATATCAAGTACCAAACCGAAAGTCTGAAACCAGTTGATTAAAAGCTATAATTGAATATTGAGATTGCAAAAGAAGAGAAGATAGAGCAAAAGCCACCATAAACCATGGCTCTATAGCCTAAGATCGGTTCTCTTTTTATCTCCCTCGACAACCCAAAAGAGCTAAATCCATGGGCTTTGCAATGGGAACCTCTCACTTGTTACAATCTTATTTTCCCTCTTCTTTCTCTTCTCGTTCCCATTCTATTTTGTTTCATTTTAAGCACAATAATACAGAAGCCAAGAAAAAAAAGAGGGTAAAAACCATTGGTGCTTGTATTCCCCAAGAAGATCCAGATGGTATCGTTTTTAGCAAGAAAAGGGCGGTTCTCTTTGTGGGTATTTCAGTTCTTCCCTTCTTGCAACTCAGAGCGAGAGCTCTTGAAAGTTCGTTTTCAAGTGAGTTTGTTTTTCCCTTCTTTATCATTTATTTGTTTTTTCAGTATTTGTTTCTGTTTTGGCACAGGAAATGCTCATTCTTTTAATTGATTTAGTTAAATTCTTGGATTGAATGATATGGGTTTTTCACATTTTATATTGAAATTAGAGGACAATAAATGCTATGAGTGTACTTTTTCCAATTCAAGTTGTATCGACTGGTTTTTATGTGATTTGTCAATGAACTGTGGAATAGAGTAAAAAAATTGGTTTTGTTCTCGTATCATATTGGATTACTGCATCTGTGTTGGGATATACAAAATACCTTAAGCTGTTATTTGGTAATAATGCTTCTTGATTTTCTTTACTCTTTTGTACTGAATAGAACCTATAGTTGCTTGTGCTTTACTTCTGGCACTTCTTCCAAAGTTTTTTTTTTCAGTATGATTGTGAGTTAAATTTAGTATTCTGGATTCTTAAATTTTTGATGGAATCTTCACGAAAAAGTTCTTTCGTTGCCTTCCTTGCATTGTGTTATAGGTTCTGAATTAATGGGATATGGTGCATATAATCAAGAAGCAAAATGGGGAAGTGAACTGAATAAGTGGATGGTGAATCAAATTTTGAGCAAATAGTTATAATTCACTATATATAAATCTGAGGAAGTGAATAATAAAATGATTCAAAGACATGTCTAAACCTCTTGGAAAAGCTTAATGCTTATCTGATTCACAAAAATGGAAGAATATATCAAGTATCCGCAGTGCGGAGAATCATTATCATAATGGAGAAAATGGTAGGAAATGGAGAAGTACAATGATATGAAAAAAGTGATGTTTTAATCATAATGACAGTGCATCCTTCTAGGTCTTAGTGGTCATCATATGATATAGAACTTCTTTATTGCTGCATCAAACCTCTTAATTACCTTTCATGCATATATTTCTCTCTCAAAAGGGAAACTTTGTTATTTAGTCAATTATATTTTTGGCATTCAGGAACAATCATATCTTCAGCTATGCATTTTTTTTGTTTATTAGTTTATTTTTTGTGGATCTTCAGGTAGCCAAGGGAAAAGGGGAAAAAAAAAGAGAAAGGTATAAAATGCATAGCTTAAAGACATCTTTGTACAATAGTTGTTACATAAGAAAATATATGGTCTGAGAAGATTTTCCTGCAACATCAAAATTGCTAAACATTAAATCATGTATGAAGCTGTGAGGGATGAAGTAATTAACCATTGGTTTAAGATTATTTGCAGCAAGATATGACATATATAATATCTCTGTTGAGTGACTACCCCACATGATTAGGTCTTTCTCTTTGAAGGATTGATATTCTCTTTATTGTAAATATTACTTTTGGTATTCCATCAGTATCATTGCATTATTTGAGTGTTCTTGCGTTGGTTTTGTTTTATTTCAGAGGAAAGTGAGCTTAAGACACCTGAAGATAACCAAGAGGAAGAGGTTGAAATTTTTTTTTTCCGAATAAATCCAGATTAGTTCATTTTGATATTTTGAAGTTCGAAATGTTCTTAATTGATGTTTTTGGGCAGCTTTCAATTCAAAAATATACACCACCAAATCCTTTTCTATCTCTTCTGAATGGAATTGGCATATTTGGCACTGGTGTGCTTGGTGCATTCTATGCATTATCTCAGCAAGAGAAGAAAGCTACTGAAACAACAATAGAATCAGTAAGTTGCTGCTGATCTTCTCTGGCTTGTTTTCATACAACGTGATTTGACATAATGTTTTTGAATATTCAAGCAACCTCAGGGTTCCTGTTGAGAGAAACTAGTATAAATACCCTTCCTCATTTATTGAATGGTTAAGGACTTAAATTGTTTTTTTGAATCTCTCCCTATATGTTCAAGGCAGAAAACATACTGTACTTTCTCCTTGGTATTTATTTCTTCTGCTTTTATTCTATTGTGCATTTTTGGATGGTCATTTTTTCTCAATTAACAAGACTGGTGGAATGCACAGATGACAGCCCAACTGAAAGAGAAGGAAGCTGCCATTGAGTCCTTGGAGCAGAACTTTAAGTCAACACTATTGAAAGAACAGGAAGAATGGACAAAGCATCTCAGAAAGGCTAAGGAAGAACAACAGGTTCTGGTAGACCAACTGAACTCTGCTAACAGTACAATTACAGGACTAGGACGGGAACTGAAAAATGAGAAAAGAACAATTGATGATCTCAACATTCAAATAAATGTTCTAGAAACCAACCTCTCAAAGGCTGGGGAAGATAAGAAAGCTCTTAAAGAAGAACTAGAGGAAAAGCTGAATTCAATACAAGTCTTAAAAGAGAAGATTAACTTGCTTAGTTTGGAGCTCAATGATAAGGAAGATAATGTCCAAAATATCACCTCTTCTCTTGCTGAAAAGGAACTGGAGTTGAAGAACTTGAATTCTACTTTCAAGGAAACAAAAGATGAACTAGCAAAGGCACATAGAGAAATCAAAGAATTGAGAAATGAACTTTTGAAAAATAGAAAGGAACTGGAATCAAAGAACTATATGGTGGATGAATTAAATTCAACAGTGAGTTCATTGATGTTGGAGAGAGATGATTTTAGCAGGAAGCTTAATGCGTTTCAGGAGAACTATAATGTTCTGAAATTATCTTCTGAGAAGAAGGCTGCTTTGGATGCTGAGCTGTTGGCAGAAACAGAAAATGAGCTTCACCAACTAAAAGAAAAACTTGAGCTTGTACTGAATGAAGTGGGTGGGAACCAGGCAATGATAAGAGATTTGACCCAGGAAAGGGAAGATTTGAAGAAAATGCTTGATAAGGAATTGAAAAATGTAATGAATCAAAAGCTTGAACTTCAAAGCACTCAGGAAGCTCTTGGGAAGGTTAAAAATGAGGTTTCTGATCTGGCAAAAGAACTTAGGCAGTCAAGAGAGAGGTGCACTGAGCTTGAGGCCGAGGTTTCTAGAGTCAAAGCTGAGTTTGCTGAAACTAAAAAAGCAATGGAGAAGAATCTTGAGAAGGAAAAACAGAGTGGTGAAGTGTTAGCCAGTGAGATTAAATCACTTGAGGAACAACTAAGAAAATCTGAGGAGGATATGCAAGTGGTGTCCTGTAAACTGGTAGCCTCAGCAGAAAGTCGTGATAGTGCGCAGAAGGAATTGGTGGACGTCTACAAGAAAGCTGAAATCACGGCCAATGAACTAAGAGAAGAGAAAAAAGTAGTTTCTTCTTTGAGCAAAGAGTTGCAAAACCTGGAGAAGCAAATCATGAAGGAGGAGGAGGCAAGAAAATCTCTCGAAAAAGATCTAGAAGAGTCTACAAAGTCACTGGATGAGATGAATCGAAATGCTTTGATTCTTTCTGGAGAGTTAGAGATAGCTAATTCTAGGATTTCTAGCCTTGAAGACGATAAACAGGTGCTTTACAAGTCCCTTACAGAGCAAAAGAATGCATCTAAAGAGGCCCGAGAGAACATGGAAGATGTCCATAATATGGTCCGGAGTCTTGGCAAGGAAAGGGACAGTTCGGAGAAGAAAGCCAATAAACTTGAAGAAGATTTAGCATCAGCCAAAGGTGAAATATTGCGATTAAGGAGTCAAATAAATTCCTCAAAAACCCTTCCAAATGAGCATCATTCTCAGAAAGGTGATGCTGAAGAAAAGGTCACTGTTAGCGCAAAAAGAACGGGTAGAAGGAGAAGAGCTGGATCCCAATGAAGTAGTTTATATGTATTATTATTTCTCTCATTCTAAATGGTTTTCTTCCTGTACTATCCTTCAAGCTAGCTGTTTCTGAGTTTTTTTTATCCCTTTTTCTTCCTTGAAAATTTTCTCCAGGCTAATGTGTTGTATAGATGTGATATCAAGGCAATGAAACTTGAGGAAATTCTTGTTCATAATACTCTTTGTTGTAAGCTATATTAGATTAGATTCACAAGTTTTTACAGGAAAATTTCAGGGTTTTTCCCATGTGAATAGAAATTGCTTTATTACCTGAATATTGTGGCAAATAATTGGGGGAATATGTTGTACCTAGAACCTAGTCAGAATTACCAATTTCTCGGCCAGTAATAAGCCATTTGAGTTGCATGGTTTTTTCATAAAATAAATTTTTATTAATAAATGAAAAGTATATTTATAAGATATAAATTCGATTATAAAATTTAAGGTATATAAAATGTTTATAACTATTAAAGTTAATAAATAATTCATTTGACGCAAACAGTTAGTTTACTGGATCCGCGAATAAATATTAATTAATTAACAATAATTACGATAACATGGGCTTGGTTATGCATTTGTTTCCTTATAAAAACAATATAAAAGATTTAATTGGCTGGAATATTAGTATCATTCAATTAAACTAATTAATTTTTTTAATTATTAATAATAATATATTCAAATTTTCTTTTCTTAAGATATTTTTAATTAATTTATATAAAACCGTTCCTCTGTAGTGAGAATTAAACATTATATATATAAATGATAAACTTTTTTATAAATTAAAAAAATAAAAATTTAATCTAAAAGAATAAAAAAAATTAAGTCTCAAATTATACTAATTTCTCTTTATTGTAAGGATGGATCAAATAGTAAGTGTATATAATTTTTTTTTATTATAACTCCGCCTCAATATAAGATATATATATATATATATGTTTAATGAATGTTACAGAAATTTAACATAATATATTATCTATTTAAAAGAGGTGCAAAATTATTGCTTTTTTTTTTTAAATTTACCATTTTTTTACACTTAAAAGTCTGATATATATCAAGTGAATAATCTAATAAATACACTATTTTTTCAATATTAGTATTTTTAAGTTCTTTAATATATTGCATTAGAAATTAAAAAAAAATTAGTTCATTAATTTGGATATAAATGATTTATCATAAATTCAATTAGATATGTAGATTTATACAATAAAAAAATATTTTTGACCCACTTTATTATAATATATAGAGAGAAAAATTATAATCAATTATTGATAGATGAATAAATAAAATAATTTATTATTTTAGGAGTAAATTCAATTAATAAAATATATATTTTTTTATTTTTTGGTTGATGTAAGTTTAATTTTATAGAATTTATATATATACTAAATTTTTTTTTATAAAAATTATAAACTTAACCTACAAAATAAATTATTTTAAAATATTATGATTATAATATCATCTTTTCTTACACTTTTTTTTTAAAAAAATATATTTTTTTAAATTTTTAAAATTTAAATTAAATTTATTAAAATATTTTATTATTTATCAAAATAAATAATTAACTATTAAAAATATTTATTTAGAGAATTCATAATAAAAAATATTTAAAATATATTATAACAGTTAAGAGTAAAATTACGGATTAAATAAAATATATAAAAAATTAAAATAATATTTTAAAAAATTAAAAATTAATTATATTATTTATTTATTTATACTTAATCTATAATATTTTATAATAATTATATTAATATTTTATTTATTTAAACTCAATTAATAATATTTTATTTTTAATTTTTAATTTTTTTTAAAATATTAATCACTTTTTATATTATTTAAAAAAATATATATATATATCCCATTAAAATATATATTACTATAACCACCATGATAACTTAATAAGTTAATTAAAACAGCGAGGGCGATACGAGACAATAAATAAAATTCCTAATATTCTAAAAATATTAAAAAATTCCTAAATTATCATTTTTGTTCAAAATTCTGAAATTACATTTTATTTCGTAGTTAATTAATTAATAAAATTATAAAAATAATAATATCCGCCTTCTGAATCCGTTTAAGCTTTTTATTTTGCGTGCCTGTATGCTCCTAAAATCTTAATTAGCCTTTCTTTCTTCTTCTTCTTCAATATTTTCTGTAAAAGGGTCACTTGTCCCTCTTTCGATTCAACCTAGGGTTTTCTTCTGCTTCTTTGGAAATTTATTTTCTCATAAGATTCGTTTCTTTTTTCAATTTCACCAATTGGTACAATCTCGGATCAGATCTATCTACTCTTCACTTCCATAATTTTCACTTCACAATTCACAAAAATATTTCACAATTTGCATCTTGGTCTTTCTCTGTTGTATAAAAGCTTGAAATGGGGCTATAGTTTTGCTTTTCCTATAGTTTAGGGGGCTTTTTTATAAAAAGTTCCGTTGATTGATCTTTGTGCAGTGAATTGATTGATTTTTGTGTGCCTGAGAATTAGTAATTAGGGTTCGTCATGTTCTATGGTGCAATAGTATGGGATCCATGGCTAATTGTTGCCCAAATTGTGTGCCTTCAATGCCTCTACTATCTCACGCTTGGTTTGTTCTTATCGATTCTTGTTGGGACGCGCGTGTCTCGCATGAGTCTAGTCTATTTCTTTGATTTTGTTGCTCTCACCACCTCTACCGTCACTGGATGGTGCGTTATTGCCTCCTTTCTTTTCAGCTCCATTGCCGGGTGAGTGTTTAATCAAATTCTGAATCTTTTGTTTTGGGTTTTGTCAATCTACTAGAAACCTAAATTGCGTGGGTTAATGGGTTCTTTTTCTGTGTTCTTTAATTATTACTTTGAGGATCCTTTGATTCGTTTTAGCTTTTAGTTCACTAGAACTTTAGCTTGTGCAATCAGTATGATTTGTTTACCATATTACCGCTATCATTATGTTTGTTTACTAATTTATTTTTCACATTTTATTTGTGGCATTTTTACTGTAAATAAATTACTTCTTGTGGGCATCAGCTTTGGCTATCTACAAGTTGATTATCAAACCTCAGTTCCTGGTCGATGTTATGAGTTGTAAAATTTTTTACTGTTCTAAGTAAATCTTCTATTGATCAGTATGATTCCGCATCTACTTGTTGATTTCATTCATAATGTGTTCTATGGTTGCTATGAATTTACAGATACAGCAATCTTTTTAAAATGTTAAACTGACTTATTTTTGTTTATTTAATTTATGAAGAGCTTGTTATATGCTTTATGTAATTGAGAGGGCAAAGAAGTGCTTAGATTTTTCTGCAACCCTCTACATCATCCATCTCTTTATATGTATTATATATGGAGGTTGGCCTTCCTCAATAACATGGTGGATTGTGAATGGTACTGGAGTTGGAGTGATGGCTTTGCTCGGTGAATATTTGTGTATCAGACGTGAACTCCGGGAGATTCCAATCACTCGATACCGATCAAGTAAGAACTTATTCCTGCATCAGTTAGGCAATGGCCCAAGAGGATTGTTATGAAAAGTTATATTATTTCATTTTTCTTCCCTAACTCTTCTTTGAGACCATTACCTTTGAAATGTCTAGCCTTTCTCTATGTGATGATTGATTTTCCTTTTCTATGATCTTGTTGCCTGAGCAATATAGTCAACATTTCAAGTGTCATGGCTACTGCTACTTGGGATTGGCCTCAGGTCCCCGGGGATATAAGTAAACTGAGCTGCTTTCAGTCTGTTTGGTGCATGTGCATGATAAACTTCATTTATGTTAATATCTAGTGAATAAGCTTGGTGCAAGCTTCATTTTTAGGTTGCCAAATATGAAGCCGACTTGGTTTAAGTGGACATATTGACAGACATATTGCAGCAAATGTTTAATTTTCTGTTGAGAATGTCTATTAATGCTTTTGAAATTTCTGACGCATGTTTTCCTCTTTTAAAGTTTATTTTGGGGTTTTTCCTTGTCTGACAGCTTTTCAGATGCTGGAGGGTTTCTGTTGAAATGTTCCAGAACTTATTGCAATATTTGAAGAAATTAGTCCCTGCATTTTGTTTTAGTTTTTCAAATTTTCCTTTTCACCTTTTTGATTTCTTGGTTCTTTATGCTTTATAATAAAGTTGTTCAGCAAAGGTTATAGCTCTTCGCCTCTTCCTCACTATGTTGATGGTTTAAAATGTAATGCCTCATGAGGTACTAACATTCTGAAGTAGAATTCTTATTTAAGTTTTTGGCACATTCACCTAGTTTATGGACTTGAGCTTGAATCAGAGTGGATTGCTGATGATTTGGGAAAGTTTGTATTTTTCTTAATTGTTTAATGTAGATATTGATTTGGTTGCCGCAGCATTATGTTTTGATACTGATTTTATATTTAATTATTTTGGGATAATTCATTACTCTGCTGAGCTTGTGAAATTTTACATTATTTGCAGTTGTTTGCACTTTACTAGTTCAGCATACAAACTGCTGTGGATATGTTTTGTGACGTGAAAATTTCGTTTCTTTTCTTTCTGTTCTGCATAATCTCTTGTCGTGATTTCTACCATCTTTTTTTTTTTCTGACCTTTTTTGGTTTTGGGTGCCTTTTGGGCTTGGGATGGAGCGTGTGCCTGTGTGGTTGCCTTCCCTTGCCAAACCTCATCTTGTGAAAAACTGACTAGAACTAGATTAGTAGAATGATAACAGGCTTCATGGCTTAAAATAGCCAGTTAACCACTAGCTAATGGCCATGTTTTTATTTCAAATTTCTTTATGAAGAATGGTGATTTTTAACGTAAGACTGTTTTTCCATGCAGATATTTGATTACAATGAAAACTCAACTGGCAGGAACAAACTTTTTTCTGGGGCCATACTTCCTCCTTATTGATGGCTTTCAAGGAGCTCCTGATGAATGTTGTGAGGTATCAAATCAAAATTGTGATAGGGAGAATAGCTTTAGTCTGCATATTCTATTACCCCATGCTGAAGTTAATGACAGAGATTGGCTACAGAAAATTAACTGATAGGGAGACGGAGCGTGGAAGCCTAGGTATGCATTCTGTTAGGGAACTCTCGTGTACAATTCTAGGTGGTTTTTTCTTTCGGTGCCTTGTTCTAATGAATTTGGATGAGTTTCCATTTATGCCTGTGGATCATGCCTTTTCAACTATTCAACACAGTAATGAATTCCAATCCTGATCAGTGCCTATACCGAGCATGAAAATATCATCTCAAATATATATAATAGTGGTGGTCCAGATTATACTTTTTCCAAGAGTTTCCATACCCTTCCAAGAACCACCATTAGCAAGTTTCAGAACAAATAGAATCATCTTTCAAGTTCAATCTTCTCCAGCGTTAATAATGCTTCAGATCTGAACTCTAATTTCTACGGACAATTATTTTCAAAGAGGAGGCAAGAGAGCTTCATATCTTGTCTTTGCTCGAGTAACAGATTTTTCCTATTTGATTACAACTATAAAACGGTGACGGGCTTAGTGAATTGTTGGGGTATTCCTCTAATCATTAGCCATGGAGCTGCACGCACGACATTTTACTTGTGCGAGCATTATGATGGAAACTATATAAAATCCAAAACTGTAACCTCATGCTCTGATATAATTATAATATTTTATCATCTATAACTTTTTGTAAATTGATTTCGACTATCGTTTTTTTGGCTTGAGGAAACTTTATATGAACTAAAAATCTAGAATTTTTGTACTTGTAATGGAGATTAAGTTAGTTGCAGCGCTAGCAAGTACATATCCGTATGATGCTGAGTTTTCGAATCCCATTCACGAATACTAAAAAAATGATAAGAGAGCTTGATTTATGGATGTTGACGTAGAAAAATATGCACAAAAACAGCAGTAAAATTAAACTGATCGTTAATTAAGTGCTAAAAGCTTCAAAATCTCTGAATGAGCATACATTTTATCTATTCTAACTGAAAAAAATAAAAGAAGAAGAGGATAAACATGCTTTCTTTGAAAACACAAAAGAGAGAAAAAATCTCTCCATTACTACTTACTAGAGCTATTTGCTATCTAGTTTGCATAGTCTGAAAGGGTTAGTAATGTTTTCTCATTTCTTTTACATTTTCCTACTTTCAAGTCCTCTAGAAAATCATGGCTGAGATTTCCATAAGGCTGAAATATCGGCTACAGCTTCTCCAACAGTTAGATATAGTCCATTTAATCCAAATGAATCCAGTGTTTTAGATTTCTGCAGCTTTTCCATTACGCTTCCAACAGGATTTGCCAATACAAGCTGCACAATAAGATGACACACCAACATTACTAAAATGTCTACTTCAAAACTGGTTAGAAAATCAAACTATAGAAATTTCATTATTATTTACTTGAAGACTTCTTTTCTCTAGTATCTTTCTTAGTTCACGTATCAACTCAACTCCACTCGTGTCTATGGTTGTCACAGCTGAGAAGAAAATTTGGTTCAGTTTTGTTAGTTATGGCACTGCGAATTTGTCAAATAGGTAAGAGAAATCTGCATCAGTTGTAATGTACCTGTCATATCTAAAATTATGCATTTAAGTATACTTCCATTATTTTCTTTTATTCTCTCTTCTTCTTCGCGAATCCATCTTAAAATCCTGCAATACAATCACTTTCAGTTTAGGAGAGCTTGATTCTATATATATCTGTTGCAGGAAAGAGCAAAATTCTTATGACGGAGAACTGATCAAATTAGGAGGTATGATTGGCGAGTTTGAAATTCAAAGCCAATAATAAACTTGGAAGCAACAAGATGTGTATAAAGTCTTGGGAATTAGAGGTGAAACTAACCTTTCTTGGAGGTAAGTAGAATTTGCAAAGTAGATGGGGGACTCAATAGCGAGTATGAGAAATGAAGGAACTCTTACAGCTTCTCTGTATCTATTAAGGCTCTGGAATATATGAGTTCCCAGTATGTTTCCCATAACTACAGTGTTTGGCCTTGTGACATGCAATAGAATTTTGAATACTGAAACTCCAACCTGAAATTCCCAACCAAGAAAATCAGATATTGAAGTAAAATTTGTCCATGATCAGACAGAAAGATTTGAACTTCAGCAATATTTTTCTTTCCTCGTTTTAGTGTTTCTTATATATAGTTGAGGTTTAGTGTATTTATGCACTTACTGCTATGGCAAGACCCAAAGGCACTGAAATGAAGAGGACTCCCACAAAGGAGCATAAGCAAGCCAAGAAATCAAGCTTGTCAACCTTGCACAGTTGATAAGCAGCACGGTAATCAATCAGTCCAATCACTGCTGTTATGATAATGGCGGCCAAGATGAAATTGGGAGTGTAGTAAAAGAGTGGCATGAGAAACAGCAGAGTCACAAGCACAGCTGATGCCATTACTATGTTTGAAACAGCTGTCTGTGCTCCAGCATTATAGTTGACAGCAGACCGCGAAAATGATCCTGAAAGAGTAGTAATTTTTTCAATTGCCATTGAAAAAAAAAAGAGAAGATTATGTTGAAAATATTTACTAGATGTTATCAAAGTTTGTTTTAAAGAATTTTACATGTTTTAATCAAACAAATTAAATAGCTAACAACACTCTCAAACTGCTTTTTTAGCAATCTCTAAAATAATAATTTTTCAGAAAATATTTTCAATCTCAATGCCAAACTTAGGCGTTTACAGATCATTACCCGTTGTAACATAGCATGAGGAGCAAGAACCAGCCATGTTCATGAGACCAATAGCCATCATTTCTTTGTTACCATCAACTTGGTAGTTTTTTATAGCAGCAAATGTTCTGCCAACGGCAATTCCTTCCTGGATAATTACAACAGAAAGGCCAAAATGTTTAGCAAGGAACTAATTATCCTAAAATGCAAGTTTCGAGCATCTTACAGTGAGAGATAGGATCCCAGTTACAATGCCAGTTTTGATAGCAACGGCCAGATATTGACCATTAAAATATAGCATATTTGCAGAAGGTGGATTCAAGCCCTTTGGCAAATTGCCAATCTGTTAAAGGGAAAAAGGAGTTCAACTTTGAGAAGTTATGCATACAAAGAACATGCTCAGAAGCAGCAAAATTAAGCTGTTGATTCTTACAACGGAGACTCCATGAATCTTTGATTTGAGGCAGAATACTAAAAGGGTTGAGATGATCACTGATGTTAATGGTGCTGCTGCTGAAACCCAGAAAAGCTTTGCATTCTTCATGCTCTGCATCATTTCATATAGAAATTTCAAGGATTGTTATGGATGATGTAAAAAATTAGTGAACTTGGCAAAAATGGTGACACTTACAATATGCCTTGTCGTCAATAGAAACACCAGGAAACTGAAGCCCATAACAATTGTTTGCCAGGACCACTGCAAATTAATTTGTACTATGTTATTACCATGTACAATTCTTAAGAAACAGACCAATTTAATTCCATACAAGAACACTTGACCTAGCCACTAGTCTTACTAGCCTAACCGCTTGTCTGCTCTAGGATTTGATTCATCATGAAATGCATCCTAGGCACCAATTCAATAGTCAGTACAAAGTACCCTACTGAGAGAAAAATTACCTCATCTCTGTTTTTCAAAACAGAGGACATCACAGCAAAGAATTGCATCTTGCTAGTGAAGTGAACAATTCCAAGTAACCCTTTTAGTTGTTGCAGTGAGACAATTATGGCTGCACCAGCCATAAACCCAACAAGAGTAGCCTTTGATAGAAAATCAATAACAAAGCCTAACCTGTAATCAATAAAAGCAAAATCAGTACGCAATCAAGAACAGAGGATTCACATCATAATAGACTAATGTTATTATCATAAATTTCAATCAAAACCATAAATTTCAAGTTACCTTAGTAGACCAAGAGAAGCCTGAAATATACCAGCAAAGAAAGTAGCAGTAAAGGCCAATTTCAGATAAAGAATTTGATCTTGAGTAGGAGAAACTGCCTCACTCAACATGGATCCCATCACCAATGATGCTATAGAGACTGGACCAACACCAAGGTGTCTAGAACTCCCAAGAATAGAGTATATTAATGGAGGCACAAAGCTTGAATCTGCAGCAAAAGAAAAAAAATCACTACAAAATTTTCACTTTTAATATATGATAAATCATATTTTCCCATTATTCAAATTTTGATACTAACATAGACCAATTATGGGTGGCAAATTTGCAAGTTTTGCATAACTGATTCCCTGCAATACAAGAAAAATTACATCAGATCACTGAAAAAATAAAACATTCATTTCAAGATTTACAGTTAAACCTAAGTATCATTTATTTTTTTAAAATAATTTAAAATTATTCTGTAGACATATAATAGGCCACAAATAAATTGATTGTCTAACTAAAAGAATATTTATATATTAAACTATATTCACATGAATTGCTAAGACAAGAATCATGTTCTCAGAAAAAACAAGCAGAGAATATAAAAAGAACAAATTTCACTATAAAAATAAACCCATTTGAGATTACCCACTTCTCCCACTTAATTAATAGAATTCCACTCTAATAATCCAATAAAAGGGTAAAGGACAATATGTGACAATCCCATTCAAAGTCCTCTGTCCATTAAAACTCATAAATCATAAGATGACAAGTGCTATTATCACCACACATGCATACATACATAATATACATTTGTTTATATATGTAACGATATATAATGGTTTTTACATCTTTACCTGCGGGATTGCAAGGCTGGCAATGGTGAGACCAGAGATGATATCAGACCTGAAAAGCCTAAGATTATACTCAGGACCCCATTGGAAAATTGGAAACAAGAATTGAAGACCCAGATGGAGTTTCTTGCACCAAGTTTGGTTCTTGAATCTATAAAGAGGATCATCAGGAAAAAAGATCTCAGCAAGCCTTTGTTTCAGTTTTTGAAGGGTGGTTTTTTTGGGTGGCAAGGAAACGCTGTGTATTTCCATCGATGGCATAATTACTACTTCCTCATTGCTAGTGATTCGAACAGCAGTTTCATGACAAGTTAAATCTTCTACTCTATTAGAATTGACACCCATTATCTTATTTTTAAGCAAAAGCTAAAGAAAAATGAAAAAGAACCAAGCTTGCTTAATGAAGACAATGGCATGCGGTTTGAATTTATAGAGAGACCAGTCACAAAGATGGAGAGTTTGTGTCCGGATTTGCAGCTACAAAGAAATTGTCTGCGTTAATTGGTCGAGAATATTTTAGTTATTTTATTATATTTTTTGAAAAATATTTAATAATTAAATTAATTTTTTTAATTTAATAATACTAATCAATTTTTTAATTTTATAAATTTAACCAAATATTAATAATATTAACAATATATGTTAGTAAATTTAAGAATCACTTTGATTTTTAACGTTTTAATTAATACATTTTTTTAGTATTATGATTTAAAATAAAATTATAATTAAAATTTAAAATTAAAATAACATTAATAAAAAATAACCACACAAAATTCAGAAAAAATTTTATTTTCTAATACATGGTCTAGGTGCGGTGGTGGTAGTTTGGTCATGCTAAGAATTTAGAGTAAATTTCATTTTATTTTATTGAAAATAAATTATGATAGGGTTAATTATTTAGTAAATAAAAATAAATGCTTTTTTTTGGAAAGTTCATGAGGTCAAAATTATAACCTCCTTTGGATAGGTAGAATAACAAGTTAATACTTTTAAAGTAATAATATAATATATTCACCAAAAAAAATTATTACTTTTTTACAAAAATATAAACATATTATAAATTAACCTTTTAATTTAGCATTACAAAAAGTGTTCAGAACTCATGAGCTTTCTTTTTTTTTTCTCATGAATTTAAATTTAAATTAAAATTAATTTAAAAAATAATTACTTTAGATGCCCGTTGCATAAAAATATGATAGATTTTATACTCACAAATATATAAAATTTATGAAATATTTTTAAAAGATAAATATTCATATTTATATCTATAGAGTTTACAATTTTTCTCGAACATACGATGTATATAAAAGTTGTCTTATCATAAAATATTTTTAATGTAAAAAATCAAAAGATATCTCCCCTTAATTTTCTTTAAATTATTTAGACTAAAAAATTAATTTAAAAATAAAAAAATATATTATTATTATTTTTATTGATTACAATCCTAAAATATTCTATCTTATTATTTTATCATATAATACTTTTATAGAAAAACAAGGAAGTTAAATCGTTTTCTTACCAAAATATTTTTTCTAGTAGAACAAGATAAAATCCTTCTTATTTTTCAAAAAATGCAACTATTCTTTGAATTACTAAAGGGTTATTATTATTATTATTATTATTATTATTATTATTAAAACGAGCTTACATTTTTAGTAATTTTCTAATTCCGCGAAATAAATCTATTATCCACAAATTATATTATTGTAAGAATATATGTTTTTATGTGCTTAATTCAAACAAATTAATTGTTATCTTATAATAATTTAATCTAAGTGGAATTCTAACTTAATGCGATGAAGTATTTAATAATATTATTCAACACTTAAAATTAAAATTTTCACCACTTTAATAATATTAACTTTGATGCACTTCAGGAAACTTTAGCCGATATATGGCTGCCTGTACGTGGTATGATTGCTAAAGAAGTTGGAGAAAAGCTGTATATCTTCCAATTTTTTCATATCAGAGATCTCCAGAGAGTTGAAGTAGGTGTCCCTTGGTCTTTTAAAAATCATCTATTGGTGTTGAGTCGATTTAAGGTGGAGGATAATCCCCATAGAATGGAGTTTTTCTTCTCTGAGTTTTGGGTTCAAGTTTACAATATTCCGATTGGTTACATGTCTGAGCAATTAGCAACTCAACTTGGCAATTTCATTGGACAATTTGTTCAGTATGATTGTAACAATAGGATGACCAGACTACAACGTTGTATGCAGATTAGAGTATTATTGGATATTCGAAAACCTTTAAAACGAGGCAAACTTATTAGAAGAAAGGAGGAAACCACTGTAATATTGAAATTGCAGTATGAAAAGTTATCACTTTTCTGTTTTATTTGTGGGATTATTGGTCACGCGGATATAGACTATGACATTCTTTTTCATAATCCAGTAGCAGAGAATAACAAACAGTGGGGTACTTGGCTTCATGCAGGTCAGTCATCGGAGGAACACCGATCGACTAACTAGTGGATTCAAAATCTTGATGGCAGAACAATAGTCGAGATTATAGCCGCTAATCAAGTGGAAGATTTGAATTTGAATTCCAGAAACATGCATATAAGGAAATGTTCGAATGCAGATAAGGAGGTGATTGGGGGAGACAAATCAAGGATTTCTTCAGAGAGTTTGGGTGGACCAAGTACACCTATTACTGCTAATATGGAAGTGGACTTATCCGTTATAGCACGTGAGTTAGACGTGCTTACAGAGGAAAGAGAGATTTTGTTTATTGACGAAAAAAAAAGAAAAGGTTACGTTATGAGAAAGAAATTGGGGTACATGTAAATATTGTTAGTCCCATGCAGTTTCCTCTTTCAACTATTTCACCATCGGCTAGTTCCGACCTTCGGACCAGCCGGCAACCATGATCTGTCTCATCTAGAACTGCTGAGGATTGGAGAACTCTCGGTCAGTTTGTGCCTTAAAAGACTTGGTTTTTTCACATAATCCAAGTCTTCTGTTCCTCATGGAAACACTGGTCTGTTCAAATAAAATGGAGAAAATAAAAAGAGAGCTTAAGTTCTCAGGCTGCTTTTATGTTGATAGAGTGGGAAGGAGTGGGGGTCTAGCTTTTCTTTGGAGAGATATGCATACTGTTGTCATTAATGGTTACTCGACCAATCACATTGATGCTGAGATTGAGCTTCCTGGTATATCTAAATGGAGAGCTATTGGATTTTATGGGTTCCCTGAAAGGCACAGAAGGCAAGCGTGATGGAATCTTATCTCCACTCTCACAAGTTTTTCTTCTATCCCTTGGGTTATATTTGGAGATTTTAATGATTTACTTTCTTCGAAGACAAAATTGGTGGTAATGATCATCCACTTAATCTCATTCATGGCTTTAATAATGTTATCTCATCTTGTGGGTTGTCTAGTATCCCGATGGTGGGATTTGAATTTACTTGGTCATGAGCCGTGGGCACTGAACATCAAATACTGGAGAAGCTTGATCACTTCTTCACTAATCAATAGTGGCTGGATCTTTTTCCAAACCATATACTTCACAATCGAGTGGCTTCTGTTTCGGATCATACTCCCATTAAATTGACCTTGAATCAGATGCAAAGGAAGCAGGGTCGTAGAAGGTTCAGATTTGAAAATTTATTGATGCTTAATGAAGATATTTTTTTGGTGGTGGAGAGGGCCTGGAATGGAGATCCTTCTTTACATATTTTGGATAAGATAAAGAAGTGTGGAGACTTATTGACTGGTTGGAATAAAAATACTTTTGTCAACTTTAATGCACAGAAGGAGACACTGAGGAAGGAAATTAATTCAGCTTAGCAAAATTTGAATTGGGATCTTATATGTACCTTAAAGGCAGCCCTTAATTTGATTTTAGCCTAAGAAGAATTATATTGACAGCAGCGGGCACGAAACTTCTAGCTGGAAAAGGGTGATGCCAACACTAGTTATTTTCAGCAACAAGCTAACGCCAGATGACAAACGAATTCAATTAGAGTTTTAAAGGGCACAGATGGTAACCTACATACAACTAATGAGAGCATGGGTGAAGTTATTCTAAATTATTTTGAGCAGTTGTTTGAAGATTCTTATGGTAACTTAAATAGAATCTTGGACAGCATCTCCATAAGAGTCTTCGATGCAATGAATGCAGAGTTGCTTTCACCTTTTTAAAGAAAATGAATTTAAAGAAGCATTATTTCAGATGAATCCTGAAAAGGCACCTGGACCTGATGGGTTGAATCCAAATTTCTTTCAGAAATTTTGGCATTTTATTGGATTAGATGTTGTGAAACATTGGCAGAAATGGTTATCTGAGGGTGTATTTCCAGAAGGGCTTAATCACACTATTATAGTCTTGATTCCCAAAGTTGCTAGCCCTGATAACATGAGGGATTTACGGCCTATTACACTTTGCAATGTGCTCTATAAGATTATATTTAAAGTCCTTGCTAATAGACTCAAGAAAATACTGCCTCATATTATCTCACAATCACAATCCTCTTTCATCCCAGGCAGACTCATCACTGGCAGTGTTCTAGTAGCGTTTGAGTTAATCCACCTTATGAAGAGAAAGACCAACGGTAACAAAGGAGAAGTAGCTATGAAGATTGATATTAGCAAGGCTTATGATCATGTTAATTGGAGTTTTTTAAAGGTTATGCTTAGTAGGTTGGGTTTAATAGCACGTGGATTGATCTTCTTATGCTTTGTGTATCCACAGTTTCTTATCAGGTGGCTTTTAATGGTATGAAAACTAGGTAGTTCCAACCACATAGAGGGCTTCGACAAGGCGACCCTTTATCTCTGTACTTGTTCATTATTTGTGCTGAAGCTTTGTCTTGTCTATTTGCAAGAGCCGAGAAGTTAGGTAAAATTCATGGCTGATGATAGCTTCTTTTTCTTTCGAGCCTCATGACAGGAAAGTATAGAAGTCAAAAACATCTTAGAACAATATGAAGCAGGATCAGGGCAGGCTATTAATTACTAGAAATTGGGTATTTTCTTTAGTGCTAATGTTAGAAGCGAAGTGAAAGATATGGTTCACAACGTGTTGCATGTGTTACTCCTTTAAACCGCAGTAAGTACCTAGGTCTTCCTTCTTTGATAAGGAGGAATAAGAAGCATATCTTTTCCTTCATTAAAGAAAAGGTGGGGATTAGACTAGCTAGTTGGAAGAACCGATTCTTATCTAAGGTAGGAAAAGAGGTTTTACTTAAGACAGTGGCTTAATCAATTCCTACTTACTGTATGGGAGTTTTCTTGCTACCTCTATTTGTTTGTGATGCTTTACAAAAAATGATAAATTCATTCTGGTGGGGTTTAAATTGGATGGAGGCAGAGGCATCCACTGGATGGCTTGGGATCGCATATGCACTAAGAAAAAGGATGGGGGCCTCAGGTTCAGAAATTTGCACTGCTTTAATTTGGAAATGCTTGGCAAGCATGGTTGGAGATTTATTTCTAATCCTATTACTCTTTCCTATCAGATCTTCAAATCAAAATATTTTCCAAAAAGTGATTTTCTTCAAGCTAATGAGGCTTCTAACCCTAGTTACACGTGGAGGAGTCTATTGCATGCTAGAGAAGTCCTTAAAAAAGGAGTCAGATGGCGAATTGGAGACAGATCATCCATTAATATTTGGAGAGAACCTTGGATTATTAGAGATTCAGATTTCTTAGCCACTTCTCCCTTGGTTGAGGGTAGTGAGGAAATTGTGGTTGCTGACTTAATTTTGGATAACCAAAGAAATGTTGCTAGAATTCATCAACTGCTACAAGATGACATGAACAATATTCTGCCTATACCAATTAGTTTGTCAAGAAGACATGATCAATTGATTTGGCATTTTACTCATAATGGTAACTATAGTGTTAAGAGTGGTTACCATATGGTTGTTTCATTATTTTCAGACATTAACCAATATAAAGCAGAGGGCATTTGGACAAGGATTTGAACATTATCAGTGGCTCCCAAAGTAAAGCATTTCATATGGAGAATGCTGCATGGACTGCTACCCACAAGAGCAGTGTTAGCAACTAAAGGAATTCAACTAGACACTACTTGTCTCTTCTGTGCCCAACCAGAGTCTATATCCCATGTCTTGTACGACTGTCCGAGAGCAACCTCTTACTGGAATATGATGTATCCTAATTCAACTGGGCATTATTTCTTTGGTTTAATGCAGTCTTTTATCACATAGGGAAATGAGGAACTACTGGCGAAAGCTTTCTTTTTGTTATAGAATCTTTGGCTTTCTCGTAACAAATGGTTATGGGACAGAATATTTTATAATTCTATAACCATATTTAATTCTTCTTTACAAGCATAGCAGGAATGGCAAGATGTGAATTCTCGGATGAACACAACGGCTGGGAGATGTGTTGCCCACAACACTACATGGCGAGCTCCACCGACCGGTTATTTCAAATGTAATGTGGATGGCTCTGTTGGTGCACAAACACATATTACTGGTTTGGGTGTTGTTATTCGGGATTCAGTGGGCAATTTGGCAGCAGCTCATGCTTGGCGCATTGATAATTGTATGGCTTCTAGAGTAGCAGAAGCAATGAGCCTAAGGGAGGCTCTATCATGGTTGAAAGAGAATAATTTTAGCAATATATGTGTTGAGATGGACTGTTTAGAACTCTTTCAAGCTATCACAAAGTTAGGTAGCAGAAATGATGAAGGTAGCAAATTGTTTGGAGATAGGCAGAGGTATTCAAGATCTAACATTCTTATGGGTACGACGACAAGCAAATAGAGCAGCTCATGTAATGGCAAAAACGACTCTTCTTTGTGCTGGTCATTAGTTTTGGAGTGTATCTCCTAATTTTTTAGTTGATGTTGTTATGTCAGAGAAAGTGTCAGAGGATTCTAGTTTGAGTATATTGGGAAGTCCTGTTGGCCGGGGTTAGATAATCCTCTACTCTTTTTCTTTTTAATTTAATTTCCTTAATAAACACATTTATTCTAAAAAAAATTCACCACTTGATTATTTTAAGTTGTCTAATAACACTTATTTTGAAATCTCAAATAAGTTAAAATCAGTTAAACTAGTTAAAACTTATATATTGAATATAATAGTGTTAAGATTTTTAAATATTTATATAATTTAAAAAATATTTTTTTTATTTGGTAATTAAAATTCAATTATTAAATATAAATGTGAGTATAAGTAAATTGTACCATGAGTAATGTATATAATTTCCAAAAAACAAATATACACCTGACCTAAGTAAAATCATGCCAAATATATATATATATATATATATATATTCTCAAAAGTAATTAATCTCTCTCCCAAATTTTCCTTTCCTTATTAACAAAATAGATAATAAGAAATTTAATTAATAAATTTTATATTATGGAAGTGGGTTTCAAATATTAATCTCTGCTTAATTATCTAATTACTTGACAAAAATAAACTGATTACTTATGATTATTTATGGGTATTTCTAGTCATAAACGCATCACTTAGATTATCCTTAATATATATATATATATATATGTATAACAAAGTTTTGGAAAATATCTGGGGCCATCACTTTGTAATGGACTGTGCAAAGTGATCTTTATAATCCGGTTTTAGTTTCGATTAAAAATTAACTTTTTTAATTTAGGTTGATTCATCGTCTGATTCATGGTTCACTATGAACCGTAGCCATGATTAGATCGAATGACCACTTCAAGAGAAGGTAATTATTAAAATAAGATATTTATTTTTTATTTTAAATTTATTTTGATTAAAAAAAATTAAATTGAGAATTTAATTTATAAAGGTAATCATTAATTATATTTGTTATTAAGTTTTAGAGTTGGATTTAAGTATAAAAATTGTAACAATTCTTTTTATTATTACTAACTTCTTTCTTTTTTTATTTTTTTTATTTTTATTTTCAGTTTTAATTTATTATTTATCAGTTAATTCTAAAATATTATTATGATTATTGATAGTGATTTAATCATTTATTATTTTAATTTAAAAAATAATTTTTATTTAATAAATAATTTTTATTTAATTTATTTATTATATTTTAAAATTAATTTTTCTCTCATTATCTTGATTTTTCATCCATAAAAAAAATAAAAAAATATTATTTTAACCATTATACTATATTTTTTTTATTAAGGCCTCTATTATAACGATGTCAAAAAATATATTAAAAAAGACTAATTTAGTATGAGACAATAACATATATGAATTTAATACGTCACAAATAAAGTATACGAACTTAATAAAAAAATTATTAAAGTATAAGGACCAAATAATGTATTGTCTTTTTTTTTTTAATTTGTTTTTTCTGAATTTTAGTATATAAAATAAATGAATTGAATTATATGAATCAATGTAAATTTTATTAGCAAATATAATTATCTCAACATCATTTTTCTTTTTTTTTTCTTCTGAACGAAAAACATTTAAATTTTATGACACGAGGAAGTCAGTTGAACCTATTGATGTAAAAATAAAAGAAAATTCGATTAATAATTCTTAAAATTTTATTAATAAAAAATAATGGGTTGTAATTTTTTATTCGCAATAAATTACGGAAATCATTTTATATAAAAAAAATATTGATTTCCAAGTCTTATGATTTAACATACAATTTCAAATTTCAGTTTCGTCATTTAAAATTATTTTTTGAGGTCATATAAAATCTGAAAGTTCTAATTTTTTGTCTGGGTTCTTTTTGACTTGTATTTTATTTTATTTTAAGATTTTTAAGATGCTTTTAAGTGTCTGAACATTTAAATTAGAGATAGCTTGTACGTGAATTTTCAAACAAATTTGTTTAATTTGGCGAGTGAATCTATATATTAATCTTATTTTTTAAGCTTAAGCTTTGGGATCGATATTTTTTTTTATAATACAAATTAATAACTAATTATCTTTAATCAAATTTAAAACTGTGCCTGCCTGCATACACATGAAATGTTAGAATAAAATTCAGAATTTTCTTTTTTCAGAATGATTTGTTCTGGAATTTTTTTTCCTGTTTCGAGAATTCAGTTTTAATTTTTTTTTATTAAAATTCAATAGAAATTGTTATTAATTTGCATAATTTTAAAATATTTTTAATTAAATTTTAATTGAAATTTCAACTCAAATTGCAAATCTGTATCAACCATAACTACAGAAATTATTAGTTGTTGAAGTAATAATATATCATGGTGAGTTCCAATTTAAATTGCCTTCAAAGATTAGGTTAGGTTGACAAAATATAGTTGTATTTGAGTCAAAATAATATTATTTATCTTAGCAAATTAATTAACAAGCTAACAAATCATTAATCATTACTTTTGAATTTAGAGACTTCTTTTTTTTTTTTTTTTTGCAATTTTTTTACCATGACTTACTGAGCTTGCGTATCATATATAAAAGAGATAATATCTCTACAATTTTAAATTCATAATTTAAGGTTTTGAATGTCTAAATTAATAAATATCTAATAATAATAAACAAAAAAAATGGAATATCTCATATTCCATCTTGGAATTAAATGGGAATTAAATCAAGACCGTTCAACAGAAGTAGCTAGCTTTATTTTCTGTTTTATACTTTTGTCCATGTTTATTCCCTAATAAAGTTCAAGTTGTCAACTGATCAATGGTTTTGCAGATAGCAACAGACATTTTGTACCATTTTCTTGATTCCTTATTCTGCTTCAAATTCTTCTTCATTTTCTTTTTTGATTATTGGAATATCACATTCTCTAATATTGTTATATTTAAACATAATTATTTCAAAACTATATAATTAATTTTAACAAGCAGTTCTATTATGCATTCGAGTAAAATTTTACGTACAGCCTAATAATCCATAATTTAGCTGCACTTAAAATTCTCAGCCTTTCTCCATATAGGTCATTAAATGTTGTTCATGAATGATAACTTAATATAGAAATTGAGTTTACTTTTTAAACTATCATATAAACTCAATTTCATTATAATATTTAGGGTAAGCACGAATCGAGTTCTGTCAGATTGAGTGTATATTTTGATTCGACCGAATCCGATTAAAGTGGAATTGAAATTTTACTATTTCCAAATCCTAATATACATGCTTAAAGTTAATGTGAAATAAGCATTTATAACATAAGAAAATAAAAGTTGTTATTTTTGCCAAAAATAACCTTAGCAGCCAAAACCATGATCTCCCATGGATCCTAAAATTCATATGAAAGAATACAAGCTGTTTGTATAGAAAAAGAAAAAAGGGTACGTAAAAGTAAAATACAAAGGCATTAAAATACATAAATCCATATTGAAAGAGATCAAATTGATATTGATTTCCCAATTGACTTTTAAAAAAGATAAATTTATTAGTGAAACAACAAAACTTGAATCATATTAATAATGTATTTGGCAGATAAATTGAGACCTAAAAACACACGTTGCAGTGATATATGGAAATAGATGATCTCGATGTGGGAACATCAATTTGATGATTTTTCTTCTGTGGTCGCAGCTCGCAGATACTAATAATTATTATTATTAATGGAACCATATCCAATATATTAAAGTTTCAGACGTTGCCTCTGTGCATATAGTCCACTATATATTTTTAGTGTCGCAACTGGCAAACAATGGTGGATCTGCTTGCTTTTGTCTCTAAGATTTTTTTAAAAGAAAATTTAATATATGTTAAAAATTATTATTTCGTTAAAGAATAATTTTTTTATTCACATTTAAAAAAAATTATATGTTGCTCTTTTATCAAATACCCAATCAAATATTAATCACTCGGCTTATGAAAATTCGGTGTGATACTAACTCTACTCTAATAAGATAATTTACATAAAAAAATCATAAATTTTAATTAATATGATTCACAAATTCAATTTATATACATAGATTCATATAGGTATAGTTCTCAATTAATTTAACTGAATTTATATGAATTATGTCCTGAATGGTTCTCTAATTTCTTATGAGTTTAGTTCAACAAACCAAATTGAAATATCCAAAATATATTAATTTTATGTATCATGATATAATTATTATTATTGATAAATAAGTATCCTTTTCTATACTTTCATATATATATATATATATTTGTTTATTTATTTATTAATCATAGAGGCTCATAAAATTATAAATTTTTAATTTTTCAATGTGCTATGAATAATTAATTCAAGAAATTAAACTTAAAGTCAATAAATATAAAACTATTCATATTTGAGTTATGGTAATTGTTTTAAAGATTAAAGTACGAAATTTTCTGAGAAATTAATTAATATTTATATTTGTACAATATAAATTAAAATAATTGATATAAGCAGAAAAATCGTTAATGGATGAATTTGACAGATAAAAAGGGTTAATCAACTAACAAACTAACTCATATCAATTTATAAAATTATTTCACAAACCAATTAATTAATTGAAATCGTATAAATATTTAAATAATAAAAAAGAAAAATTAATGTCGATATATACCTGTCAAATAAAACCTCACAATCATACACTTTGATAAATAATTGAAAATTTCTTATCGGATTGGGTTACAATTTTAAAAAATCTAAACCAAGCTTGACCCATCCCATACAATAACATGGCACTAAATGATTGAAAAATACATAATGTGTGTGTGTGTGTGTGTGTGTGTGTATATTACATTCTAGGGAATCTAGACGACCTTTCTTTTCACCAAACATTCTTTCTTTTAAGATTATAAATTATTTAATTTGCCTTTTTTTTTACCAAACATTCTTTTTCACTACGATTATAATTAAATTATTTAATTTCATCTTCGTTTTTCAATGGGGCCAAAAATTGTCATAGACCCTTATTTTTCCTACAGTTGATGGCTCTTAAATTAATGAGAGGTTTTTTTAATATTTTAATTTTTCTTTTTGTTGGAATTATTTAAAAATATATATTCCATTTGGGGAATTACTTTTTAAATGAAAAAATGATAATCTTTATTTCGATTTTATAATTGTCATGTTGTGGAGAAGAAGAATGATATTCTTACATATATATTAAAGATGCAACAGAGGAGTCCTATATATAATTTGTAAATGAAACTAACTTGAAAAAACTAAATACACTAAACTAGGCTACAATCTTGGATGATTACAATTAAATAAAAACTAACTTGGTAACTAGAATATTTTGTGATCCTATAATTGTTCATTAGCAGTTCACATCAACACTCCCTCTCAAGTTGGTACGTAGATATTCTCCATGCCCAACTTCTCTCAAGTTGGTACGTAGATATCCTCCATGCCCAACTTCTCTCAAGTTGGTACGTAGATATCCTCCATGCCCAACTTGTCAAGTGAGTTATGAAATATTTTGCTAGAGATAGCCTTTGTAAGTATATTTGCTAGCTGATCTTCTAACTTCACAAAAGGAAATTGAATTACCTTGTCTTTGAGCTTCTGCTTGATGAAATGCCGATCCACTTCAACATACTTGGTGTGGTCATGTTGTACTGGATTATGCACGATTGCTATGGCTGCCTTATTATCACAAAACAGGTTCATTGTATTATGAGATGAACGCCCAATTTCCTCCAATGATCTTTTCAACCATAGTAGCTCACGCAATCCTTTAGCCATGCCTCTAAACTCAGCTTATGCACTAGATAATGCAATTACCTTATGTTTTTTACCCCTCCAAGTGACTAGATTGCCTCCCATAAATGTGAAGTATCCTGATGTCGATTTTCTGTCAGTAACATTCCCTGCCCAATTTGCGTCCGTATAGCCGTCAACAAGCAGATGTTTATTTTTCTTGAACATCAGTCCTCTTCCCGGAGAAGACTTCAAGCACCGTAAAATACAAACCGTAACATTCATATGATCTTCGCTAGGATAAAGCATGAACTGACTCACCAAGTTCACCACATAAGCAATATCAGACCTTGTGTTAGATAAGTAGATTAGCTTCCCCATAAGGCATTGATACCTTTCTTTATTGGCAATGATTTGATAAGGAAACTCTCCCAAGCCATGGTTTTGAACAACTGGTGTATCAGCAGGTCTACAGGCAAGCATTCCTATTTCAGATAGCAAGTCAGGCACGTATTTTCTTTGGGATAGAAATATGCCTCATTTTGATCGAGCTACTTCAATCCCTAAAAAATACTTCAACCCTCCAAGACTTTTCATTTTAGTTGCTAAACGCTCTTGTAATTTAGAGATTTCTTCCTCGTCATTCCCTGTAATTATCATATCATCAACATAGATTATTAGAGCTGTTGCCTTCCCTCGTTGGTGCTTTAAGAAGAGATTATGATCTGAATTGCTTTACTTGAAACCATGCCTTCTCATGGTAAGGCTAAATCATCCAAACCCCACTCTGAGGGACTGTTTTAATCTGTATAATGCCTTTTGTAATTTGCAAACTGCCTTCCCTTGTGTTGAAGAAACAAACCTAGGTGGAATGTCCATGTGCACCTCCTCCTCAAGGTCCCTATGGAGAAAGGCATTTTTTACATCAAATTAGTGCAACGGCTAGTCCAAGTTTGCAGCGAGAGAGATTAGTAGTACTCTCACAGTATTTAATTTTGCTATTGGTGAGAAAGTTTCTTGATAATCTATTTCATATGTCTGAGTATATCCCTTTGCAACGAGCCTTACTTTATATCTTTCAACTGATATATCTGCTTTGTGTTTGATAGAGAGCACCCATCTACATCCCACAATTTTCTTTCCCTCGGGCAATGGCATAAGCACCCAAGTATCATTTTTCTATAACGCTTTCATCTCTTCCTCTATTACTTGGATCCACCTGGGATAATTCATGGCTTTCCCTATTGTATTAGGAACATCATCTGCAGATAATTTATGAACCAATGCCTTGAGAGGTTTAGACAATTTTTGAGTTGAGACATGGTTGGCAATTGGGTACTTTGACTTGCTTGTTTTATGATTGCGTGAATAGTGATTTAGTGGTTGCCTGCGGTTATGCCTGAAAGGTAGTTTATAGCTAGTAGAAATATTTTGAGAAGAGTTTAGAGCTTGTACCTCAGAAATATTCCCAGGAGATTGGTTTGATTGTGGTACTGTCAAGTCATGAAAAGGTTGTTCACTTTCAATTTCTGCAACTTCTTCATTTTGATATGCTCTTGCTGGTTATTGTTCGGTCTCAGTACTTTCAATTTCTCTTGGCTCAGCTCCGACATGTTCAACACTTTTAGTTTCTCTTGGCTCAGCTTCAACATGCTCATCACTTTCAATTTTTATTGGTTGAACCTCCACCCTTACATCATTTGAAGTTTCTTCGAAGCTTGGCCAAATTTTCCAATTCTGCTCTTCACTCATCATCTCCCCCTGAAGATAGGAGTGGGAAGATTGAGAAGTGAAGAAATTTTATGATTCAATAAAGGTAATGTCTATGGTGGCATAGAGTCTCCTTGTAGTTGGATCATAACACCGGTATCCTTTCTTGTAAGTTGAATAACCAAGAAAAACACAATGGACAACATTTGGATCCAGCTTTGTTATTTGATTCCTGTGTATATGAACATATGTAACACAACTAAACTTCCTTGGAGGAAGCATTAGAACTGATGGTAATGTCACATGTTGTGCAAGAGCTTGAAGAGGAGTTTTGCAGTTCAATACTCGTGATGGCAATCGGTTCATCAAGTATACAATATTCACCATTGCATCTATCCAAAAATGTTTAGGTATAGAAGTAGTTGTCAAGAGAGCTCGAGTGATCTCCAAAATGTGTTTGTTCTTACTCTCTACAACACTGTTCTGCTGTGGTGTTTGAGAATAAGACGCCTCATGATGCAAGCCATGTTCCTGAAAATATCTGTGAAATTATGCATTATCATATTCTCCACCATTATCATATCGAAAAATCTGAAGTTTAGCAGAAAATTGTGTTTGAATCATATTATAAAATGATCGAAATATTTCAAACACTTCATGTTTATACTTCAACACATAAAGCCAAGTCATTCGTGTACAATCATCAACAAAGGTTATAAACCATCGAACGCCAGAAGAATTAGTAATAGGAGCAGGACCCTAAACGTCAGAATGAACAATCAAAAAAGGAGTGTCACATTTATTCAAACTGATTGGATAAGGTATACGATGACTCTTAGCTTGAATACAAGCTTCACACTTAAAATTTGACTCATTAAACTTTATAAATAAATATGAAAATAACCATCTCAAATATCGAAATGAGGGATGCCCCAACAGATTATGCCATAACCAAATTTGCCTTTCCTTAACTCCAGGAGAACACATATTATTTACTCTACCATAGCTGGAATCATCCATGTAATACAACCCTTTCCTTTTAGAACCACGGCCAATAATCTCCTTAGCGAGAATATCCTGAAACAAACAGAAGCTAGGATACATTAGAGCACAACAATTCAATTCCTCAGTCACTTGTCCTATAGATAATAATTTATTGGAAAGTGATAGAACCAGTAAGGTATTTGGTAATGAAAAAGAAGGAGAAAAAGCAATTGTTCCAGCCCCTGTCACTGGATATGTTACTCTATTAGTATTGGCAATGCATATCCGTTTTGGTTTTGTGGCTTTAGAGAAATCACAAGGATCGAATGTCATGTGGTCCGTTGCCCCAGAGTCAATGACCAGCCATCATGGTTCCCTATTTTAGAGCTAGAAAAAGCACAGCCTTGGCTACCTGAGTCATTCTGAGCAATTTGTTCACTAGTGGAGATAGAAGACTCTTGTTGTGGTATAAGAGATAATTGAGGCTCTATGCTCATAAGAGTTGTACGACCAACATTGTCACCTCCATTTGCTTCACATTTTTTTTTTGCCTTGAGTTCATGCCACCAATATGGATAACCATATAGTTTAAAACATGTTTCTTTGGTGTGTTTCGTATTCCCACAATGTGTGCACCCTCCTCCTTTCCCTTATGACTTTGGTTTTGAAATTGGCTTTCCATTCAATGGCGTTTGAAAAGACAATTGGTTTTGAGGTTTCTATCCTCCCCTTAAAAGCATAGCACCACCAGATATGGTATCTTCATTTATCATCATTAAGGATTGCCTCAAAACCTCTCTTCGGACTTGTGCATAAGCTTGTTCCATTGTTGGGAGCGGTTGTATGTGGAGCACATCTGCTCGGATCTTGTCAAGTTGATCATCAAGTCCGTCTAAGAAGGTATAAACTCTATCCTCCTGCAAAATCAAGTTATATTTCTATATATATGTATCACATTTCATAGGATTTGGTCGGCGAAAATCGATTTCTCTTCATAATCCTTACAGATTGTTGTAGTATGTCTCGATAGATCCTCCTCCTTGTTTGAGTCTAGTTACTCTTCTTTTGAGATCATATACTTGTGATGTATCGGTGCCATCAAAGTACATTGTAGCAATATTGTCCCAAACAGCCTTAGCTGTTGAAAAACTGATAAAGTTACTGACTAACTTTGGATCCATAGAATTGATTAGCTATCCCTTTACCACTGCATTTTCGGTTCTCCATTTTCTAAATGCAGGATCAGTTTCTAAAGGCTGTGGAAGATCTTCATTTATGTATCCCAACTTGTCTTTGCCTGAGATATACATCTCGACAATTTGGGACCATAGTACATAATTGGTACCATTTAACTTGATTTTAATATGTGTAGCAGGTTCATGATTTAAGATCTGGTTCTGTGTTTGGTTATGGTTTAGTACTTGTGTCATTCTTGTCATAATATCTGTGAGAATTGAATTCTCCCCATGGTGTGTTTTTATTTTTTCTCTTTCTATATTTTTTTTCAGAAATTTTGTGGTTCTAGAATCTCTGCTCTGATACCATGTTGTGGAGAAGAAGAATGATATTCTTATATATATATTAAAGATGCAATAGATGGGGCCTATATATAATATGTACATGAAACTAACTTGAAAAAACTAAGTACACTAATCTAGGCTACAATCTTGGATGATTACAATTAAATAAAAACTAACTTGGTAACTAGAATATTTTGTAATCCTATAATTGCTCACAGTGGCGAAGGTACTTGATGGAGAAGGGGGGCAACTGCCCCCCTTTGGCAAAAATAAATTTATATTTATTAAAATTTTGAAAAAATTTAATTATCCCCTTCAAAATTTTAAATTACACCCCTCCCTCTCAATCTTTTAAATTCTATTTAAAAATTGACTAAAAAATAATTGACATTCCCTAAAATAAAAAAAATTAAAAAAGGGATAAACTCATCCAAAAAGAATACAAGATTATAATTTTTATATTTTTAATATATATTTTTTAAATTTCTTCTCTTTGATTTTGATTTTATTATTTATAATTCTAATATTGTGTGATAATTTTTATTTCAGTTATTATTTAAGAGATTATATTTGTGATTCAATATAATTTTTTTTATTTTATTTTTATAATGTATTATTAGGTAAATTTAGGAACACATATATAAATATTAAAATTATGTTTAATTACATAATTGTTATTGTTATATTTTTTTTAAAATTATGAATTACTATCAAGATATAAAAATACATGAGAGCAATATTTTTTTTGCTTCTTTAATATTTATATAAGAAAAATATTTATGTATTAGTTTGTAAATATATAAAAAGCTAATTATTTATATTATTTTTTAAATATATATATATATGTATATATTTATGATATTTTTATTTTGCCTCCCTTCCTTTTAATGTCTGGCTTCGCCTCTGATTGCTCATCAACAGATCATGTCAACATGTCATTATTGTGAAAAAATATTTATAATGTATAAATTTTAAATTATGCATAGCGAGTGATTAATGAAATGAGAGTGTATTTTTAATAATGATAATGAAAAAAATATAAAAATAAAAAGATAGCTTATTTTAATAATTAATTTTATTTTATTTAAAAATAAAATAACTTTTATCATGTCTAATAATTAATTTTATTTTATTTAAAAATAAAATGACTTTTATCATGGGACTAACTGAGTATTATTTTTTTATTATATTTATATTAAGGTAAATAAATTTAGAATGAAAAAAATATATGAATTAATATATAGTGAGAGATTATCACCTTAATATCTAGTACTAGTTAACATTTTAATCATGATAATATTTAATATATTTATATGTATGTATGTTGTAACTATAATATTTTCTCATATAATTGTTAGTCTCCTTTGATTCATACTAATAAAAAATTAACAATATATATTGGAATAATTGGATTTTATGTTGTAAAGTATAGTATTGTTAACTAATTAATAATTATAATTATAATTATAGTAAGTGGAAAGATCAAACCACTTGATAGATTAATATTACCTGAATCTTACGTCAAAAAGCCTTTTACTGGCACGCCATAATCTAACCTTATTTGAATGTTTGATTCTTTGGTGTCTAAATTATTACCTTAAAGTGGCTATTAATTAATTAATAATGTCAAAATACTCGTTTCCAAACTATTAATAATTAATTCTCTCAAACTACAACTGTATACTTGCTTATATTATACATGTACGTATACAGTAAACATATCCAAAAAATGCAATATGATGAATATTTTCAATTTTTTTCAAGAATTAAAGTTGTAAATACGAGTTATTATACGTAATCTATTATGAATTTGTATAAATTTAATGAATGAAAAAAATAAAGATCATTTAATATATTAATTATTAGTTACATACTCATTAATCAAGGCACTACAAAAAACTGAAAATATAGCAACGGTTTAAAAAGGTATTTACGATGACTTTAACCGTCGCTAAATACCTATCTCTGATAAAGGTGTCACTAGAATAAAAGCGGCAGTTTTAGCCAAGGCATAACCGTTGCTAAATGTTATTTTGCAACGGTTTTGAAATTATCGCTAAATTTAACTTGATTAAACAGTAGAAAAAATCAATTTAGATTTTTTTTTAAAAAATATAGCGACAGTTTAATAACTGCTGCTATTTTTTTTTATAAATATTTTGAATCATGATATATATATTCTTTTTTTGTGATGATTCATAACTGTCGCGAAATTTATTTTAATTTTTTATTTATGATGATTTAAAATCATTTTGAAATTTATGTTTTATATTATTAATTTTGTAACAGTTTATAACTGTCGCACTATAAAAAAAAATACAAAAATCAATATTTAGTACTAATTTATTACCAAATAAAAAATATAAATTTTACAACCATATCATTAACAAAAATTACTAATTCAATACATATAAAACAAATTAACTTCATATATCATTTTACAACCATATCATTAACAATAAATTACTAATCTAATACATTTAAAATAAATTAACTTCATATATATATATATATAACTATGATTTATAAATGATAAAAATGTTTTACAAATGATAAAAAATGTTTTGAGCTACCACGACTAAAATTACTTGCTTTTATCACACCACTTTAACTGTTATCTATCAGTCTTCACATCATGTTCTTCTAAAACGATGAATATATTACTCCCGATCAGTAAGAATACCAATATAGTTATAGTAGAATTAACATATTACAAAAAATTCAAAAAGAGTCATGCACAATTAAATTTAGAAAATAAGCAGCTTTTCATACATAATTTAATCTTCTATTTAGTTTCACATCCTGCTAATGCTAGAATCTCTCAAAAATATCAAGAAAAATTTCCTATAATATCATATGAGTCCAAACATCTATCTCACAATAGCAAGCTATGTTGCTCTTTATATATTCACCTCTTTTTAAGTGTGTATTTAGAAACAATTAACTAGAAAAAACAAGAAGGTATTTTTGCTACTGACATAAATGAATAAGCTAAATAAATTGTGCCAATTGAGGAAATTTAGTTTCACGTCATGCTAATACTAGAATCTTACTTGAAAATGCCAATCATGTTGAACAACTAGGAAAGACTGTTTAATTTGAATTAGCTATTTTATGAGGAAATTCCTGTAGAACAACTAGGAAAGACTTGCAAGTGTTTTCCTTATTCTTGTTTACTATTAAAATTCAGTATTGGCATATGAAGATAGAGAAAATTATTCAAAACTCAGTCCATAATTTTATATGTATTGGGCAGTGCAAAAATTGGATACCTGATCATTTTGTATACCATCAATACCATTTTGTATACCAGCAATATCGAATAGAATCTAAAATTATGGTACCTGATCTTGCAAGTGAGAAGCATTAGATTGAAGGCTATGATTGTCAATGGCTTCAACCTCTGCCTTCAATTTTTCTACAAGATTGCTGTTATAGGTGGAAACTAGAGTTTGCTTGACCTCAGCTTGGCTGTCACCTGAATCACTACTTGATGATACACCACCTATAGCACACCAGCAAACACATAGAATTAATATATATATATTATAAGGTACGGATAAATGGAAGGGGCACAAGTTATTTTAACAATTTTATAGTCAATTTTTTTTTAATTTGTCATCTTTGATTTTATTATAATTAAGGTACTCTTACCTTGTTTTCCCAAGATGCTAAAAAGAACCTTAGTGAATAACATATCCCATCACAAACATTTTTTTTTAAAAAAAAATTCATAGAAATCTACTTAGAACAAAATCAAAATTCATATATCACAAAAGATATCAAGTTTCCCATTTGGCTGTACAATAAACAAGAACATCTAATCCAGCATAGCCTATCAAAATCAGTTTGCTACAAAATTCAAATAAACAGTTTTTGAAAACGAACTAAATTGTATAGCACAAAACTAACTCAAGGCTGATTCTCTGTTTTCATTTGTTGTGATCTTCTTGTTTGTTTGATTCTCTTTCGCAAGCTTACGATAATGTTCAATTGTCTCCTGCATGCTAAATTCAAAACTTGAGATTCTAACAAGTCAAATAATTGAAAAATAATTCAGAAATTAACAAATAATTGAGTGCCGGGAGTTATAACATTAGAGTCAGATGTTTCAGGCTTTTCCTTGGGAGATGAGAGCTTCCCCTCAGCCCCAAGTACTTTTCTCACTCTTTCTTCCTCAACTTCCTAAAACATCAGAAAAAAAAAAAAAGAATGCACTGCAGTAAAGTTCATTTTTCAGAAAGTAGCATTTAAGCTGTAATATGAAAGTTATTATCTTACTGCTTCCGCAGCATCTTTTGCCCCTCTAAAGCGCCGAGATCTTTGCTGATTTGAAAACAAAGCTAATTTTGATAATCAAGGATGAAGAATAAAAAATGAAGATAAATTCATTATGAAAAACTCACCAATTGCCATTTTCAAAAAAAAAAAACTTACCAATTGCCATATACAAAAGCTTCCAAAGTCGAACCAATGAGAAAAAATCATCAATGTAATCAAATATTGATTTGAAAACATCATCATAAGTTGGAGGCGCAGGCTGATAAAAAAAATAAACTAACAAAACCTCTCCAACAATTCCAAAATAAAAATTACAAACTAAATTAAACTTAAATTAAACCCTAAGGAAGCTTTTATCTCGAAACATACATTCCCTTCCGGATGAAGACAAGGATGAAGAATACCATTCATATCCAATTACAAATTGTCGAACTCCATGCCGTTAGGGTTTGGTTATGAGATGTCAATGGGCAAAACGACGCCATTGGTATCCTCTTTAATTAGATTCATCTTCGATTACATTGACAATTGCTAGTGGGTACCAATCTGCGAGCCACCTATAAACGCTGGAGTTCGATAAAAAACGATACTTCGTGTCAAAGAGATGGAATAGAAGGAAAGGATTTTGGGAGAGAGAAATCGAGATCTGCGTGAAATGGGAGAGAGACAAAAGAAAGAAGATCAAAGGCAATAAAACACAAAAAATATTAACAGCATATGAAATGGCGTAGTTTAATTAGTTACTTAGCGATGGTTACGAATGTCGTGAATAACAAATTAACTTCAATAAATTATTTTTTCAAATTGCAGCAGTTTTAACCGTTGCAAAATAATATAAATTGGCACTAAATAAATTTATTTGTGACGGTTTTAAACTGTCGCAATAATAAAAATACAGCGACGATTTTTTAACCGCCGCCAAAAAATCACCGCTAATTACCTAATTTCTTGTAGTGAGGATATACTCATTTAATATATTTAAATACATACAAGCAGTACCATCAAGATTTTTTTTATAAGACTCCATTTAAATATTTGAACTCATAATACAATTTTAATTTAAATTAATATTATAATTTTACAAAATTAAAAAATGTAGAATTTTATTATATTTATATATATATATAATATAGACTTCATTAATATTTAAATTAGGTAATTCAATCTTTTATATATGGATAGGCTTGGACTACATTTCAAAGCATGTAATTATAACTTATGAATATAATTATAACCTCATGATGATTCCATATATAATAATAATAATAATAACAACAACAACAACCAATTTCGAACTCCTTGATATCTCCTCCTCCATTATTTAGAAAGAGTAATTACTTTAAGATTCTTTCAAATATTTAAGATTTTGGTTAGAAAAACTCATTTAATAGAATTTAATTTATTTAATTTTTCATTGATAGAATTGAATTGTATCCTCAATTGAAATAAAATTGAACTGAATTCTTATAGAAGAATTTATATATATATATAATTGGTCACTGAACTTTATGAATTTCTTGCAATAATTAATATAATAACATAATTATTCCTTTATGATATTGTGTATGAATTAATTTATAGAATTAATTATTATTATTTGATGAAGAATTTTTTTTTATTTATTAAAACTTAATTTGGAGTTCAATGTTACAATTTTATTAGTTATTATCCTTAAAATGATTTTGATGTTTATAAATCAAAACTTATTGATATAATTCTTTTTCGTTTTTGAATTGAAGTTTAGTTTAGTTTTTTCTCTGTTATTAACAATGTTATGATTTTTCTTATCATAATATTTTAAAATTTTCAACAAATTTGATAGTTTATAATATGTAATTACCTATCAAAACATTTAAATTATATTAATATTTGTTGTTATTATTATTATAATTGAAATTCAGAAATTGCAAGTTCAAATTTAGCTTTAACCTTTTTTTTTTTTTAAAAAGGAGATCATTAGTGTTTGAATCATTGTCTTCCTACGTACGTACACTATCAAATGCGTACTCATCATGTGATCTAATATAAATAGTTAAGACATACATTAATTATATTAAATGAGAAGCTGGCTAATTAAATTCAATCGTTTTGATGTATCTTTTGCGAAAAATTCAATCTTAGCCGGATAAATAAAAATAATAAATAATTTAATTTAATTACTTCATTTTTATTAATTGAATGCAAATAGATTTTTTTTATCCTTCACACCAACATAGAGTCATAGAGAGTCAAAAGTGTCTGCTGACAGTGGCGGAGTCAGGACTACTGAGAGAGAGGGACTAAAGCTGAGGGGCTGAAACTGAGGGACTGAGGGAGCTGAAGGTTTACATGTTCGGCGGCCGGCAGAAGAGTCGTCAGCTCCCACCTGACCCCAACTGCCTCCGTCACTGTCTGCTGATATAGCAATCTCTACATGATTTGCCAACCCAACGAGCCAAGATTATTATATATATATATATATATTCATGAACCACCCACTGATATTCATACTCTTATATTTTCATTACAAAAAGAATATAATTTGTTTCCTACCAATAAAATTAATTTTATTTTATTTTACATATATTACAAATGTCATAATAATTAAATTATATATATTAAAAACTCAAAATAAAAAAAATAAAAAAATTAAATTAATTATCAAATAAAATCATAACAGAATAAAAATCAAAGATGAATCAAGACTCAGTGTTAGTCAACCCCACTAAGGCATCACTGGCTAAATTAGCTTTATTTTTTCGAAATGACAAAAGCTTTTTTCTCAATACGCGTTGAGAGGGACAATCTCATTTTCTTCATATATGCGGCAATGGGTAGCAGCATTTTTTTCTTTTCTTTTTTTTTTTTGCTATTCCTATAAATGGATGGTAAAAAAGAAAGCATATAAATTATTTGTGTGTAGAAATTTTTTAAAAATATTGTAATATATATAATTATGGCATCCACCATTGATGAACCAGATTAAAATCAGTGTTAAAAAGGTTTTTGTTTTGCTAGGAATAAAATTCTTTGATTTTTTTTTTTTGATAGATGACAAGAATATTCTTGTTATGCCGTTGTAAAGAAATATCATGATAGGTACATATGGTGTTCCATCACTGGGAATTAATGGGGAATAATAAGGGCAGCAGTTTCTAGGGCTCTGATCTTAACACCTCATTTGCTGTTTTATTATTTTAATATATGTATATATATATTTTGTTATTTTTCTTCTTTGGTCAATTTTAATTTGGACTTTGAATTTGAAAGAATTTGTAGTTATATTGTTTTGGTATTGAGTGTTTTTTGCATGATTTCATTATGATTATTATTATTAGTTTTATTGTTACCATCATGACTGTCCTTGTGGTCATAAATGTAACAATTTTTTATATCCTACGTTTGTTTTGTTTTTGGTAGATGTAATTTTTTTTATTTAATATATTATGAGAAAGGAATTGATTTTGAATTTATTATTTTAATATATATATATGCATAAATAATTAGTACTACAAGATTATATTTTGGTGTACTTGATATAGATGCAATTTTAGAAAGATTGTAATTTATATATATTTATTTTTAATGAAAATTTAACTTAAAATCAAATTTATAATTATTTAACTTTTTATTTACTTAAATTATCATTGCATATGCATGGCATTTTTTTATGATGTACACATAAATAAATTTTTATATTTGATTTTTTTAAATTACATTCTAATACATATTACGCGAGATAATATCAGGGTTGTGCTAAAATGTTTCGAAATTTTATACTCTGTTTGTATGCTTTTTTTTTTTTTTGTAATTCCTATATATAAATTTTAATATATTTTCCTTGAATGATCAGCTCCATAAAATTAATTAAAATCATATAAATTAAAATTATTTTTTAAAACATGTGTATAAATTTATAAATTAAAAAATGTGTTAAAGTGTGTAAATGTTATATACGTATGACCTAAAAGAAATTTTGAAAAAAAATAAATACAAATTTAGCATTGTGCAGATGTTGCTCCTCTCCTCTCTAAACAAATTTATCACACCAATTATAGAGATATTGATCTTGACTTTATGTCTCTTTATTCAAAGAACTCATCATAAAATTATTATCAGTCAGTCTCTTTCAAATTATCTCTAACAAAATATAGCAAACAATTACTGATTCTTTGTAGCAATCCATACATAAACCACGTGTTATAATAAAAGGAGTAAACCCCATTAACCAAAAAAACTAAAGACAACCTTGTAATGTGTGTTTTTTTTTTAATAATGTTCAACATTGTCATCAATATTGAGAGAAATATATATTTATGATAATCCCACACATTTGCTTCGCCAATGTCATTCACAAGAAGAAGAAGATCAGTACTTTGAATACCAAATTCAATTTTAGGGTTTCAACATGTTATTAATTTTGCCTCAGTAATAATTAGCTAATAAGGTGTCAATAATGGGGTCTTCTCCTAAATTCTGATTTGTGAATTGTGTGATGATATTAAGCAAGCAAATGACTTGACATGGTAAGTGCTTGACTAGGGTCCAACTCTCTCTCTCTCTCTATATATATATATATATATTTCAAATTAGGCTTCAACTTTGATGATTATAAATTATAATAAAAGACATGAATTGAGAAGGAGTTGAAGTGGGGGAAGTTTATTCTTGGAATATACCAATTCCATATTCAAAACTTTTCCCATACTCCTTTTTTTTTACATTAATAGTAATATAATTCGGGGTTATGATCATCATACTCCAATTGACCCTTTTGATTTAATTTCTTTCTTCTTCTTCTTTTTTGGGAAATGCTCCATTGAAGTCATCTTATGTATTATATTGCTCAAATTTATGAAGCTTCTAAACTATTTGTTATACCGTTAAATTCATGGTGCGGTGAAGTGCTGTCACGACAATAATTATCAGTGGTAACATTATTTTATTTGATATTATATAATTATCTTCACTATTTTAATATAATTCACAATAAATTCTTAACCACGAGATTATTAGTTATAATTTGGCGATAGTATATATTTTTTCATACGTAACATATGGAATGCAATTTTTGAAATTCAATTTAAAAAGCTGGCATTGTGAAATAAAATATAATATATATGAATAACTATTTATTATGATAAGAAATTAATTTGGTTTGTCATTAGCAATAATGATTGCTAGCACAGAGAGCTCAAACAAGAGCTATGAGCGAAACACCTGGTAATATTAAAACCACATTTAATTTCATAGAAATCCAATATGGAATTGGAGAGAAGATTATATTGGAGAATTAATGGAAAGTGACGGCGATAATTAAAAGAAGCAAGATATTATTTTAATTATATATATATATGCATCTTTTGGAGTTGTACTTTTATCCATTGTTGGTGGAGAAGCGAATTCTGGAAATTACAGGAAAATCATTAATATTATGACCTATATGTAGAGAGTTGAGAAGCACAAAGTGCAGCTTTGGTTTCATCTCTTATGAGTTACGTTTATGATCAATTCTCTTTGTTCTCCACTAATTCATTTTTTTTATAATATGTATATATTTGCTTTTTTGGTTCGTATATTAATTTCATGAGATAATTTTCATACTCTTGGATCTAACACATATATGTGTTGAGAATTATTGTGCTTTTTACACAATTATTCACGATCGATGGAGTCCTATATATAGAATATCATAAACTTTAGTTTGTGGTTTTTTCCGGCAGGCTAGCTAGGATCATTACTCATATTTTCTGAGAGTTGACTTGAAGCATCCATCGTTAATTATGTTAAAAAAAAAAAAGATTGTGCAGATAATTTTATGCCCCTAAATATCATAATGGCAATGAAGGCACTCGAAATTAACCTACCATATGAATTTATATTTATATATAAATATATGGAGAAAATTGCGTTAAAAAATCTTAGGTATAATAAGCATATGAGAAGGGTTATAATAAAAAAATTTTAATATTCATTGAATTTTTTGAATTTTTTTTTGGAAAAAATCTAAATTTTTTTTGAAAAATGACATTTGCTCTTCAAAAATTTTAACACTTTCAAATTTACGAAATTATATATGCATATTACAGCTATACTCAAACTGGCTACACCAGTTTGGTCTTTATTCGAGACCCGGCTTAAGTATTTTTCATACCATAAATATGAGTTCGACGCCCAACTTATGGCTCTAGTGGTCTGGGCCACTCGGTTGTTTGGGTCAGGTCACTCGAGCTAATGGTCGGGCTAAAATAATTTTTTATAAAAAAAATTTAAACATTCTTCACCAATTTTTTCACAGTTTTATAATTTTTATTGTACAAAATATTATATATATGTAATCATTTATGAAAAAATTAAATATTAATAATAACATGCAATCAAATAAAAATATACAAGTAAAATATTATATATAAGTATATTATGTTATTATTTATAAAAAAATTCAATATAAATGAAAACACGCAACCAAATAAAAACAAATAATCAAAATATTATACATAAATGTAATTATTTATAAAAACTTGAAAAAAATGTACAACTAAAATATGATTTTTTAAAAATAAAATTTATCTCGGGCCTGATTAGATTGTCTCAATGTAATTTATCTCAAGCTCAAGTCCCGATCTAAGGTGCCTTGGGCTCTATAAGAAAAGTTTGATATTCGGTCTGCTTCTTTTGAATCCTGACCTAATTTAACAGAGTTAACTTTGATAAAGCAGAATCAACTAAATTTATAAGCTGATTGAATAGCACTATTGCATGTATATAACCATCAAAGTAAATAAAAAAAAAATTGAAATTTATCATTCGTCAATGAATGTATATAGCTGGAGAAAAATTACTATTTGGGCAAAAAAAGAAGAAGGTAATATTGGTATAAAGCTTAATTATAACTTATTACACGAGTCTACCTAAATCTCTTCAATAATGGATAGAATTTTTATATTACAAAGGAAGTTTTTAATAAACCAATAAATTTTATATATAATATTAATTTTATTTTTAATTCATTCAAAAAGATTTTTTTTTTAAAAAAAAAGGTAATTGAAATTGAAAAATATTCTAATGCTGGCATATTTGATGGGAAACTAGTACTACCGATTATTATTGGAAAATGCGGCAGGCTTTCAGTTCGAGTGTAGTCGTTCTTTACTTCTTTTTATAACACAAGTGCAAGGAATAAATAAATTTTTAAAAAAAGGATTACTGATTTTTTTTTGGTCTTTATAAATTATATTATTACTTTTATTTCACTTTTTCATTTTGGAAGGGAAGGGTAGGCTTGTCGGAAACAAAGACAAGGAAATATTAATATAATTAGAATTGGAAAGTGCAGCTTCGTTTTCATTTCTTGCTTTTATTTGGTAACAATTTGTTAGGTCCCTTAAGTATGACTGCACTAAAGCCACCCTATATCCTCATTTCACACATAATATATTTTTTTTAATTTCTAAATTTCAACATAAATAAATCATTTATAATCAATTTAAAAAAATAAACATAATCTACATATCTAATAATAAAAATTAAATCAAAGAATTGTTCAGAAAATTTTCCATCTTTTTACAATTAAATTTATATAAAATTATCTAATTAAAATATAATTTATGTAAAATTATCTTGTCAAAATATTCAAGTGAATTTTAATTAAGCATTTATATAAATTACTATGTATAATATGTTTTTATTATCCCATATATATATTTTTATATTAACATTTAAAATTATCAAAATGTGCTTTTAAGTTTGATAAAATATATATACATTTAAAATATTTTAATTAGAAAAATATATATATAAGTTAAATGAAAATAAGTGTAAAATAGAAACATGTTTGCAACTTTATATTGATAAGTAACTATAACTTTCAAAATCGTCATACGATAATGAAAAGAAATCGAGTATAAAAACTAATTATGGTGTTTTTATTTAGCTAAAGAATTAATGTGGCAAAGTGAAGCTGGTGGTGCTAATTATTATGATCCTTTCGGATATTCTTCAATCTTGTTTAGTGGTCCAATATATTTACTCATTAAGCAAAAGAGATTGTGTCTATATATATACATATTAATATTGGTTTATGTATCAGAAAATTTAAAAAAGAAAGTATATATTTACTCACGATTTATATCTATCCAATTCATTTAAAAATAAAAAAAATGTGGTGAGGAATTAGTTTCAAGTTACTGAAATTGTGGGATTGCCTCACAGTAAAGACCATTTTAATTTAAAGAAAGAAAAGTGTGCCTTCCGCGCAATGCCACTTATCTTCCATTGCCACAAACCTAACTAAGAAATAGGAACCCTCACAATATATAAATACATATATATAATATAATTGGAAGCTTTCTTATCTAAATTCTGTGGATAACTACTAAGGTTTAGTTTTATGCTCAACAGTATATGTTGTCCGCGTTTAGGTCTGGAGTCCGAGTCCTAAGTATTCTTCCTCCCTTAGATATAATTAACAAAAAAAAATCTAAATTCTATGCTTATAATATCACATGGGAATACCATGTTACCTACATATTTATTTTTTAAAAAAAAAATGAAAAACAAAAGAAATGATCTTAAAGAAAAATCACAATGCTATTTGTGACTTTCCACATGTATGGCAATATGGTGGGGGACTCAGTTCACTGGGTTGATTGGGCAAGAAATTAAGATCACATAGCGTACGAAGCTGGAAAGGTAGCCCACAAGGTTTATTTTTTATCAATATTTCCAAGGCATTATTTATTGGACTACAATGTCAAGCCCATCATTTTGGGATAAAAATTTGAAATTTTAGAGAAAATTACACAAATTACTTTTTTCTTCAAATTTCATTTTTATTGTGTTTTATTTTTTTTTATACAAGTTAAACACTTCGCGTTTAGAAAAAAAAATTACTATTTGTGATTTTAGATACTGTTTTTTTATACATGATTTTATACTTTTTGGGATTAAAAGTTGAAATTTTAATCCTATTCTTATCAAAAATTATAAACAAAATCTCAGAAAACCATGGTTTTCACTTTTCAGTGGTATTTTTAATTTCATAAAGAAACAATTTATCTCCCTAAACATGTTTCGTTCGTGTGTTAGTATATTTATGTTAATGTCAGCTGATTTTTTTTTTAATTTTTTCAGAACCATCCATATATAAAATGTTTTTTTTTTTTATTTTGCTTTAAGATTTAATAACAAGATAAACTATACATAGTTTATATTTTTATACGTTATATTGGATATATTTTAGTTTCAATGAAAAGCAAATTATTCACAATATTCAATCACATTTCAATTAAAGCATATAGATTCTGATCTCAAAAGTTAATCATATATATATATATATATATATATTGATCGATATACAGAAAATAAAAAGAAATAATATAAACATGTAATTGAGCCGAGTATATTGAAACCCATATAATATCTCACCTTCTAGGAATAAACCTAAGGTGGTATATCTACAATGGCACGGTCAAACCACGAGGGCAATGGAAACTAAATCTTAGACGTTAATTATGGCAAATGACAGTAATCGACGGGTATGGAGACATTGAATGACAACATAGAAGAAAATGTTGGGAAAGGAACCTGGATAAGTTCTTCCCCACTTGAATGAATCTATGAGGAGTGACTAAGTAAAATTCAATAAACAACCAATCTACAATCTGCCTAAGATGCACAAAAATCATTCATACATAAACACAAGGATTTTTAACGTGGAAAACCCCTTCAATGTGAAGGATAAAAACCACGGGACCTCTCTTGGTCCAAGTAAAAGAGCTCCACTATCAAAGATCAATGTTTACAGAAACTATAAGCTACTACAACAACCTTCAAGTAAAGTAGCAACACCAAATCAACCAAACATCAAAAATAAACAAGAGAATGGAGAAAAATCACCCAAAAATAGCTACTGTTCATGCCAATGGATGAGCTCCGGTTATTCAAATCTGATCTCCACCGTCCAGATTAAAGAACAATCAATTCTAAACGTGCTCACCAAAATTCAGCCAAATCCGACCACAAATGACCGTCCGATTGTCGGAGAAAGGCAAACTGGTCGCTGTTGCAGAACTGCACATGAACAGTAAACTTCGAGCCACAAATGCCGGCAATCCAACCGTTCAAAATAGATCTTCACCGTTCAGAATGGAGAACGATGAGTCCTCTAACTTCTGTCCAAATTTCAGCCTGATCGGATCACGTATGACCGTCCGATCGCCGAAAAATAAAGACTGCCCTGTTGACTCCCTTTGCAGAGAAAAAAATCTCTTTCTTTTCTCTCCCTTTTCTCTCTTTCTTTCTTTTTAGTGACTGATACACAATGACACACACACACTTGACTTAGGGTAATATTTGTATATAAATATGCTAAACATTAATAGCCTATTGGGCTAAAATAAGTGGGCTCAAATATTGGGTTTTCACATAGGAGGGAACCCAAAAAACCTAACAATTCTCCCCCTTCCCGACTATGTGAAGGAGTTTGCCAAACCGGCAAATCTACAACATGTCTCAAACTTCCCTCTTGGTAAAGCCTTTGTGCACATATCAGAACCATTATCATTAGTATGTATCTTCTCAAGTTCAAGTTGCTTAGAATCCAAAACATCACGAATCCAATGATACCTCATATCTATGTGTTTGGATCTACAATGAAAAGTAGGATTCTTACCGAGATGAATCGCGCTCTGACTGTCACAAAATAAGACATATCTCTTCTGTATAAAGCCAAGCTCATTCACAAACTTCTTCATCCAAAGCAATTCTTTACATGCTTCAGTTGCTGCAATGAATTCGGCTTCTGTAGTAGACAATGCAATGCATTTCTGCAATCTAGATTGCCATGCCACAGCTCCCCCTGCAAAAGTGATCAGATATCCAGAAGTAGACTTTCTTGAATCTGCATCCCCTGCCAAATCAGAATCTGTATAACCACTGAGAATAGGCTTCCCAGTCCCAAAACACAACTTCAAACTAGCAGTGCCACGGAGATATCTCAAAATCCACTTCACAGCATCCCAATGCTCTTTTCCTGGATTAGACAAAAATCTACTAACAGTACCAACTGCATGAGCTATGTCTGGCCTAGTGCAAACCATAGCATACATCAAGCTACCTACTGCAGATGCATAAGGAACTTTCTGCATATATTCTTTCTCTTGCTCACTAGAAGGAGATTGTTTGCCACTCAATTTGAAAGACATGGCAAGAGGGGTACTTACAGGTTTAGCTTTAGCCATATTAAATCGCTGTAATACTTTCTCAATATACTTTTCTTGAGATAGCCACAGCTTCTTGCATTTCCTATCACGAATGATCCTCAAGCCAAGAATCTGCTTTGCTGGCCCTAAATCCTTCATTGCAAAGGACTTGCTCAACTCTTTCTTCAAGCTATCAATTCTTGAAGAACTAGAACCCACAATGAGCATATCATCAACATATAGCAACAGGATGATAAAATCACTATCAGAAAATCTCTGCACAAAAACACAATGATCAGAAGTAGTCTTCTTGTAGCCTTGTTGAACCATAACTGACTCAAACTTCTTATACCATTGCCTAGGTGCTTGTTTCAGCCCATACAAACTCTTTTTCAGTTTGCAAACATAATTTTCTTTTCCTTTTACCACAAAACCTTCAGGTTGTTCCATGTAGATTTCTTCCTCTAAATCACCATGAAGGAAGGCTGTTTTAACATCCATTTGCTCAACCTCTAAATCAAGAGTAGCAGCTAATCCCAAAATAACACGAATTGATGACATCTTGACCACTGGTGAGAAAATCTCCTCAAAGTCAACTCCCTTTTTCTGACTAAAGCCCTTGACAACTAATCTAGCTTTATATCGTGGAGATGATGAATTCTCTTCTTGCTTTATTTTATAAATCCACCTATTCTTCAAGGCTTTTCTATCTTTAGGAAGCTTCACCAATTCAAAGGTGTGATTATCAGCTAAAGAATGCATTTCATCTTTCATAGCTGTAATCCATTCTGCCTTTTGCTCACTCTCAATAGCTTCTTCATAGCATTCGGGTTCTTCTCCATCTGTCAAGAGTATATACTCATTAGATGAATACCTGGTAGAATGCATTCGATCTCTAGTAGACCTCCTAAGTGGAACTTCTGGTTCCTCAACATGTGCCTCTTGTTGATCATCAACTGCTTCATATTCAGGAGCACCAACCTCATCTGTATTCTGATTATCATTTTGCACATCACCATGATTCTGAACCTCAACTGCATCAGGCATATGAGTTGTAGGAGATAAGTCTAGGTCAATCAAACCACCAGTCTCAGGCTTTGATTTCTCCACCTTGTTGATATCTACAATAGTTTGATCTTCTATAAATACTACATCTCGACTTCTAACAAGTTTCTTCTGAATTGGATCATAGCATCTGTAACCAAACTCATCTTGCCTATAGCCAATGAAGATACACTGTCTAGTCTTGGCATCTAACTTGGACCTCTCATCTTTGGGAACATGCACAAAACATTTGCAACCAAACACTCGTAGGTGGTCATAAGAAACATCCTTCCCATACCAGAACCTATTTGGAACATCATTTCCCAATGCAACAGTAGGAGTTAGATTAATCACATGTGCAACAGTATACAAAGCTTCACCCCAAAAAGAGTTAGGTAATTTAGCCTCTGAAAGTACACATCTGACTCTCTCCATCAATGTTCTGTTCATCCTTTCTGCCAAACCATTCAGCTGAGGAGTCTTAGGAGGTGTCTTCTGATGTCTGATACCCTGTTCTCTGCAATATGCATCAAAAGGCCCACAATACTCACCACCATTATCAGTGCGAATACATTTCAACTTCTTTCCAGTTTCTCTCTCAGCAGAAGCTTGAAATTCTTTAAATGCACTAAGAACTTGATCTTTGGACTTTAAGGTACGAACCCAAAGTCTCCTAGAATGATCATCAATAAAGGTCACAAAGTAAATTGCACCACCAAATGACTTTTCCTTCAAAGGACCACATACATCTGAATGTACCAGCTCAAGCAAATCATTTTTCCTGGAAGGAGAATGATGTTTGAAAGAAACTCTCTTCTGTTTTCCAGCCAAGCAATGAACACACCTGTCTAACCTTGCACCTTTCAATCCAGAAAGTAAATTCTTTTTAGCTAGACAATCAAGTCCCTTCTCACTAATGTGACTCAACCTCTTGTGCCATAATTCTGAAGAGCTATCACTTTCAACTGCATTAACAAGATCTGTAGAGATTGAAGCTTGCAACCAATATAAGCCCGAAGCCATCTTTCCTCTACCCACAACCAAGGAGCCTTTGCTGATTTTACATTTTCCATCATCAAAAATGCTGCAATAGCCATCATCATCAAGCTTACTAGTAGAGATCAAATGCAACCTAATGTCCGGTGCATGTCTAACATTTTTCAGCTCCAATTTTGTTCCATTTTGGGTCTCCAAACAAACAGTTCCAGTGCCTATCACCTTTGACACTCCATCATTCCCCATCTTCAAAACTCCAAAATCACCCGGAGTATAAGATGTGAAGAACTCCTTCCTTGATGTAACATGAAAGCATGCACCACTGTCAAGAACCCAAGCAGTATCATCATAAGCTATATTGACTATATTCTCTTGATAAACTATAGCCAAATCATCATCTGAAGTGGTAGTGGCAACACGATCAGTATTGTTATCATTGGCTCTCTTTTCTTGCTTCCCTTTGTCTGCCTTGTTCTCTTTCTTCCACTTGAAACAATATTTCTTGATATGCCCTGGTTTACCACAGTAATGACATTCAAGGTTCTTATACCTTGATTTTGATTTACTCCTGCTTTTGCCTCTATTCTGATCTTGACTCCTGCTTTTACTTCTCCCCCTGTTTTCAGTAACCAAAATTTCTGACTGTGAACTAGATGCCCCCTGATTTCTTCTTCTCATCTCTTCATTCAAAACACCAGTCTTTGCATACGACATGGTTACACCACTTTCAGGAGCAGAATTAGTCAAAGATACACGAAAGTTTTCCCATGAGTCAGGAAGTGTATTCAACAACCAAAGTCCAATAACCTCTTCATCAAATTTGACACCCATGCCAGATAATTGATCAAAGATACCTTGAAATTCATTCACATGATCAAGTATAGAGTTGTCTTCTCTATATTGCAAGCGCATAGCTTGTTTAAGCAGAAATAACTTATTATTACCAGTCTTTGAAGCATACAAAGTTTCAAGCTTTTCCCACAAGGTCTTGGCATTTGTTTCATTAGCAATATGATTCAATACATTATCTTCTACCCATTGCCTAATAAAACCACATACTTGCAAATGCTCAAATTCCCAATCTTCATTAGATTTAGACTCAGGTTTTTGAGAAGCAAATACAGGTAAATGCAATCTTTTCACAATAAGAAAATCTTTCATTTTTCCTTTCCACTTGTGATAATTTGTGCCATCCAAACAAACCATTTTACTCACATTCACCTCCATCATTCAAACAAGCAAACAACCAATGAACTAATGAACTAGCTCTGATACCACTTGTTGGGAAAGGAACCTGGATAAGTTCTTCCCCACTTGAATGAATCTATGAGGAGTGACTAAGTAAAATTCAATAAACAACCAATCTACAATCTGCCTAAGATGCACAAAAATCATTCATACATAAACACAAGGATTTTTAACGTGGAAAACCCCTTCAATGTGAAGGATAAAAACCACGGGACCTCTCTTGGTCCAAGTAAAAGAGCTCCACTATCAAAGATCAATGTTTACAGAAACTATAAGCTACTACAACAACCTTCAAGTAAAGTAGCAACACCAAATCAACCAAACATCAAAAATAAACAAGAGAATGGAGAAAAATCACCCAAAAATAGCTACTGTTCATGCCAATGGATGAGCTCCGGTTATTCAAATCTGATCTCCACCGTCCAGATTAAAGAACAATCAATTCTAAACGTGCTCACCAAAATTCAGCCAAATCCGACCACAAATGACCGTCCGATTGTCGGAGAAAGGCAAACTGGTCGCTGTTGCAGAACTGCACATGAACAGTAAACTTCGAGCCACAAATGCCGGCAATCCAACCGTTCAAAATAGATCTTCACCGTTCAGAATGGAGAACGATGAGTCCTCTAACTTCTGTCCAAATTTCAGCCTGATCGGATCACGTATGACCGTCCGATCGCCGGAAAATAAAGACTGCCCTGTTGACTCCCTTTGCAGAGAAAAAAAATCTCTTTCTTTTCTCTCCCTTTTCTCTCTTTCTTTCTTTTTAGTGACTGATACACAATGACACACACACACTTGACTTAGGGTAATATTTGTATATAAATATGCTAAACATTAATAGCCTATTGGGCTAAAATAAGTGGGCTCAAATATTGGGTTTTCACATAGGAGGGAACCCAAAAAACCTAACAGAAAATTCTCTAAGTTGTCTTCGTCTATGTAGTATTCTTCTATGTAGTCTTCTTCTATGTAGTCTTATATGGTGGAGGAGATGCGATAGATAATTTCCTTAATCACTAAGTTATATGTGGCAATGGCATAGTATTTATAGAGCTCTTCCCCAATCTTCTCTCTCACAACATTTACAAAGTATATCCAGTCAATTTCAATTAACCATTGCCCCCTCTTTTATCATCTTTCAATATGGTGAGTTATTATTAATTCTTTATTTTACATATTATATATATATATACACAATGAAAAATTCTATCCTGGATTTGGTGTGTATCCACCAAACCAATAATAAACTGTTAAGAAGTAATAACAGGAAAAACAACTAATTCTTCTTTGAATTAATACATTTGTTTTCATTTTTCTTTGTAGGCTTATGCATTGGAAATTAAGGTTTCATAGTTCTCTCTCAATTTTGGATTCTTATTTATTTGTATTTAGATTCTTACTTTTTCGGAGCACATATTGCTATAATTAATTAGGAAACTGTGTTAAATATGATTTCTGGTGCAGAAAGAATTTACCCAACTATCAGAAAGGATAAAATCTGTGGATCTGCATCCAGCTGAACCATGGTAATTTGTCAAAACTCAGTCTTTCAATTTTTTTTTTCAAAGTAGTTTTTCTAATTCTGATATTGGCAGAATTAATTTAACACACAACCAAATTCCAAGACATCACATTAATGTACAAGTTATTTTCTTTTAGGATTCTTGCAAGTTTGTACTCAGGATTTGTTTCTGTCTGGAACTACCAATCTCAGGTAAAGCACATTAAATTGTCATGTGTCTTGGACTTCATGTTTTGCCAAGAAAAAGTGCATTGCCAATGAGATTAGTTTTCAAAAATAAGAGATTATGAATTTTAATATTTATCAGATACTCCTCCAGTCAGTTTCTTTATAAAACATAATTATCCAATTAAACTGATGCTAACCTGGAATTATATTAACTAATGCCAGACAATGGAGAAATCTTTCAAGATCACAGATTCACCAGGTATAAATTATTATCTTGAATGAGTTAATCTAAGTAAACTTGTTGCTTAATTAATTGATTTCATTTGCGTAAAAAACTGTTGCAGTAAGGTCAGCAAAATTCATTGCAAGAAAGCACTGGATAGTCACTGGATCTGATGACAAATTTGTTCGTGTATATGATCTGAATACAATGGAATTGATTAAAGAATTTCAGGCACACGATGATTTTATTAGGTCTTTGTCTGTCCACCCTTCTCTTCCCTATGTAATCTCAGCTTCTGATGACAAGCTTATAAAGATTTGGGACTGGGAGAAGGATTGGAAGTGCATTCAAATCTTTGAAGGACATTCTCATTATGTGATGCAAGCAGTTTTCAGTCCACAAGATAATCATAAATTTGCAAGTGCATCCCTTGATGGCACCATAAAGGTATTTTGAGAAATTGGGTTTTATTTACTTTTTCTTTTTACAGTGCTCATATTAACTCTATCAAAAATTAATTAGGCTCCGCTGTATAATTTCCTTTTCTAAGGGTTGATAGACTACGTCTTCAGAGAAATGTAGGACAATAAAATTATTCTAAAAAAAAAATTTCTTATGTTAATTTAGAACCATATATAGTAACTCAGAAAAAATTTAAAAGAAAACTTAATTAATGATACATTTGATGGTATTTTATAGAATTTATCAGATAATTTCTTGTTAAAACTATTCGTTTGAAGTGTAATTAATTTCCTATTTTATAGATTTGGGATTTTGGCTCTCCTGCTCCAATGGTTACATTGGATGGGCATTCAAAGGGTGTAAATTGTGTCAATTACTTCATTAAGGATGATAAGCCATATCTCCTTAGTGGTTCTGATGATTATACTGTTAAGGTTAGCAATCCTCTAACACCTTTTTTTCTAAAAAAGAAAAAGAAAAAAAAAACATTTTCTAGCCTTTTACAGATAGTCTACTTATTTGATTATTTTTGTATATGAAAATTGGTACTTGAAGGTGTGGGATTTGGAAACAAAAAGCTGCATTCAGACATTAGAAAGCCATACAAACAATGTTTGTGCAGTATGTGCACATCCAGAGTTTCCCATCATAATTACAGGTTCTGAAGATGGGAATATCTGCATATGGAATGCAAATAATTACAGGTAAATAATTCTTGTATGATTAATTATTTCTAATTATGTATTAGATTTTTCAATATCTTAATTTGTATTCTAATTATTTTTGCAAGTTCTTGACCGGTTTTACATGATAATTTTCAGGCTTGAAAATACATTAAACTATGGTCTTGAAAGAGTATGGGCTATTGGTTGTAAGAAAGGTTCACAACAGTAAGTCTCTAGTAATCGCATTTGGTTAATGGGATCAAATTTATTTGTGATGTTTTTCACAGTATTTCCAAACTTGATTCTTGTAGGATTACATTTGGTTGTGATAATGGAACTGTTATGGTCAAAGTTTGTGGCTCAAATTGAAGAGGCAGTGCTCAAGATTTCAAGAATTCATGCTTATTATTACGCTAGTGTCTTGTTTGTGATTATTCTGAAATGGGATGATTTTAGTATTGTAATGGATAAATTTTAGTTAATAAATGTATTTGATGTATAAAAAGTGACTTCCAATCCAATAAGATTTATTGTGATTTTTTTTTATCACAAAATAGACATTTGATTAATAGTTTATTAGTCTATTTAAGTCCATTTATGCTGCAAATGTATAATTGCCAAAAAAAATAATAAGTTTCAGAGAATATAAATAACATAATTTAATTTTTCAAATTAAGTTATTTATGGGCTCTTAGTTATATAAAATCATAAAAGAATATCACTTTAAAATTTACTTTTTTTTCATTCTCACAATATTTTCATTTCCACGGGATGGTTGAGCCAAATATCCATATTTAAGTCTAAAAATTTCCTTAATATATAACTATTTGGGTTCAGTTGAAAGCTAGAATTTAAAACTTTAAAGTTACGACATCAAATGCAGATTTGTATTTATTTATTATGAATAAGGTTATAATAAAGATGAGTATGGCTATGTTAAAAATTTATTATTTGAAGCCGACTGCTATTGATCAAATTTAGTTGATTAGGTTGGTTTTATTGAATTTAATCAATTTTAATAAATTAATTAATTAATTAAAATCGACTCGATCAACTCAATCGGTTTAAACTGAAATGATCAATATAGTTAATTGGATCAATTGGATTAGTTGGCTTTTGCTGGTGGGAAGATGGATTTAATCCTTTTCTTTTAAGAACTCATTCTAAATTTTAACCCATCTTATTTCAAATTTACTACCATGGATTTTCTTATTTTGTTATCCCTTCATTTCATATAGGAATATAATAAATTAATTTCTACACATCATAAATTATCTAAAACGCACATTATATATGACAAGGTAAAAAAAAATTCAAAGGAAAGAAATATATAACAAAAACATTGATTCAAAAATCAAAATACAAAGAGCACAATTGTTTTTGCCAACCACACACACAGCTGATAAAAATGCTAAACAATCTCTTGATTCTTTTTTTTTTCTTTGAGATGAAGCTCTTTGTATAAGAGCTTTATTTTTTAATCAAATCTTATATTTATGTTATGATTTTGAATGGTTCAATTTTATTTATTTATTTATTTTTCAGAGATATTGTTAATTTATACATTAATTGAAATTGATTTTATACAAAAGCTTAATTTAAGATTGCATCTAGTGTTAAAAAAAAATTTTAAGACTGCATTTAAGAAATTAATTTTTATTTTATTTCAAGAATAATTTTTTGTGTGCTCGTCTAAATCATTTTATTTTATTTTAGAGTTTATTTGTTATTTGTTTTTTTAATTTGCTATCTAAACTTATTAGTATAGAAAATAAATGCTGATAGAATAGCATATTCATTTTTGTATAAAAAAAAATTAGAATTTTTTTGTTTTTATAAAAATACTTTTAGTATTATTATTTAAATAAACACGTGATCAGTATGTGACATATTTTTCTGCCTGTCATGAGTGCACGTGGAGACGTAGAATATACACAACATATATATTTGAGTTGTACTTTTATCCATTGTTGGTGGAGAAGCGACTTTTGAAAATCGTTAATATGTATAGAGTTGAGAAGCAGAAAGTGCAGCTTTGGTTTCGTCTCTTATGCTCTACGTTTATGATCAATTGCCTTTGTTCTCCTCTAATTTCATATTTTTTTATTTGTTTTTTAATTCGTTTATATTTTCATGAAATAATTTTCATATATTAAAAAAATAATATACTCTTTGATTTAACACATATATGTGTTGAGAATTGTTGTGCTTTTTACACAATTTTTCACGATCGATCGAGTCCTTTTTATAGAATATCATAAATTTTAGTTTGTGGCTTTTTTTCCGGCCGGTAGGATCATTACGCATTTTTTCTGAGAGTTAACTTGAAGCATCCATTGTTAATTATGTTAAAAAATATTGTGCAAATTTTGTGCTGCTAAATATCATAATGGGATTATCAAAGGCATTAGAAATTAACCTTATTAATGAATTTATTGATACATACATCCATATATATAATTACGTTTAAAAAAAATAATAAGTATAATAAGCTTATAAGGATTATAATATTTTTCTTATTAATTACAAATGAAAAATGAAAATACTTAGGACTCAAACTTAAAATATAGGTAGGAGCAAAACAACACAAATTCTTAATTATCAAGTTATATTTTATAGTGCGTTCGGTAAATTACTGAAAAATTTGATTATTAATAATATATTTTACAGAGATATATTACATGGATTATATTTTGCTGAAAAAAATTATATTACTGTATTTGAAAGATATGACAAAATACTAAAAAAATGTATTAGAAAAAAATATTAACTTATTTTGTTATAATTTAATTTTATAGAGAAAGTTTAAGTAAAATCTAAACTGCCTTTATAGCATTTCTTTCTTGTTTTATTATATTTTAAATTAAAAATATGATTTACTTTTGACATGTGAACCTCTCAATCTATTTTTTCAGTAAAATATTTTTCCTACTCTTTCCTAAGTAAAATATTTTAAACTGGTTAGTAAAATTTAGTGGGTTTAATATTTTATTTTTTATATATTATTTATAAATAAATACAGTATTTTTGGTCAAATATAATTATTTAATCAATTTTTTTGATATTTTTATGCAACTAAATGCACTGTTAGTGGTTAAATTTTTTTTAATATTCATTGAGTTTTTGAAACATGACAAGTGCTCTTAAAAGATTTTAATGCCCTCAAATCAACGAAACGTAAATATACACATTTAAATATTATCATTCATTAACAAATGTATATATTGACCAAAAAAAAAAAAGCAAATGTATATAACAGAGGAAAAATTACTTTAAAACTTATAATTTATTAGATCCAATATATCTAAAACTTTCTCTTTCAATAATGAATACCAAGAATTTTCTAATAATATATAGGTAAAAAGGAATTTTTTTTTCAATTATGGGTAGTACCATAAATAGGCATAGCAACGAATTTGATATTTTTCGGATATTTAATCTATCTGTGTCTGTTTATATAGAATACGAGTAATTTATAAATTTATTTGGACGACTATGGCTAGTGATTTTACTGTTTGTGATAGGTTCGGGTCAAATTTTAATACATATCTCTAGATATCCGTTACTCGAATTCAGATGCATATTAATTTTTTTATTAAATTTTAATTATATATTTATTAAATTTTATTTTAATTATAAATTATGTGATGTGAAATTATTTTAATAAAATTATATTAGTATTAAATTTTTATTTATAATTATTTAATTAAAAAATTATAATTTATATTTTAAATTTTATAATATTTTTAAACTTTTTTATTATTGAAACATATAATTAAACGAATACGAGTAATAAATAGATTGTATTAAATATGTTTGAGATATATTTGAATAATAAATAGTGATTGTAATCATATCAATTTGAATTTAGGTAATATATATTTAAATAGATTTAGATTTGAATATGGCTATTTTCACAAATATTCTACCTATTGACACTCCTAATTATAAAATATCTTGAATATTTCCTTATTCAATAATAATGGTTAGTACTATAATAAATCAATAAATTATATATATACAATATTAAATTTAATTCTTTATAAAATTTAAAAAATATTTTTCTATATCAAATATTAAAAATAAATAATTTTTATGATTTAAATAATCTAATCTTCTATATTGAATATCAAATAATTTTTAAAATTTAGAATTAGAATAGAATTTATTAAATAAAATAGAATAGAAAAATAACTAGAAAATAAAATATTTTTTTAAAATTTTATTATAAAATTTATATTGACAACTATATATTATCTTTTTAATTTTTTTTTACTAAGTTCTAATACTAAAAATATAATACACAATCATTATTTATTTTTTATCAATTGTGTTAAATATTTTATTTTTTTTGTATATTTTTAAAAAAATTTAATAAATTTATATTTTAAAATTATTTTATTCATAATTTTTGATATGAATATTTATAATTAATTATTTAAAAATACAAAAATTATTTTAAATTAAAAACATTATATGGATCATTGGGGTGGTGGGCTACCAAAACTATATTCAACTAATTGCCATAATATAATTTCTCTTGAACTTTTTTTGGAATAAACCTTTGGTAGTTTCTAAAACGGCACGGTCAAACCACGTAGGCTATCAAAACTACATCTTAGCCGTTAATTATCGCAAACGACAAAAGTCGACGGCTATGGATACATGGAATGACAACACAGAAGAAAATTCTCTATCTTTCTTCTATCTAGTCTTATGTGGTGGATGAGATGTATAGATAATTTACTTAATCACTAAGTTATATATGGCAATGGCGTAGTATACATAGAGCTCTTCTCCAATCTTCTCTCTCACAACACTTACAAATTATATATCTAATCAATTTCAATTAATCATTGCCCCTTCTTTTATCATCATTCAATATGGTGACTTATCGTTAATGCTTTATATTATATATATATGCATGTGCACAATGAAAAAATCTATCCTAAATCAATAATAATCTGTTAAGAAGTGATAATTCGAAAAACAACTTATTCTTCTTTGAACTAATACATTTGTTTTTCTTTTTTTCTTTCTGTAGGCTCATGCATTGGAAATTAAGGTTTCATAGTTCTCTCTCAATTTTAGATTCTTATTTATTTGTATTTAGATTCTTACTTTTTCGGAGCACATATTGCTATAATTAATTAGGAAACTGTGTTAAATATGATTTCTGGTGCAGAAAGAATTTACCCAACTATGTGGATCTGCATCCAGCTGAACCATGGTAATTTGTCAAAACTTAGTCTTTCAATTTTTTTTTAAGTAGTATTTCTAATTCTGATCTTTGCAGTATTAATTCAATACATAACCAAATTCCAAAACATCACATTAATGTACTAGTTATTTTCTTTCATCAGGATTATTGCAAGTTTGTACTCAGGATCTGTTTCTGTCTGGAACTACCAATCTCAGGTAATGCACATTAAATTGTCATGTGTCTTGGTTGGACTTTATGTTTTGCCAAGAAAAAGTGCATTGCCAATGAGAGTAGCTTTCAAAAATTAGAGATTATGATTTTAATATTTATCAGATACTCCTCCGTTCAGCTTCTTTATAAAATATAATTATCCAATATATAAACTGATGCTAACTTAGAATTATATTATTAACTAATGCCAGACAATGAAGAAATCTTTCAAGATCACAAATTCACCAGGAATACATTATTATCTTTAGTTAGTTAATATAAGTAAACTTGTTGCTTAATTAATTGATTTCATTTGCGTAAAAAATCTTGCAGTAAGGTCAGCAAAATTCATTGCAAGAAAGCACTAGATTGTCACTGGATCTGATGACAAATTTGTTCGTGTATGTGATCTGAATACAATGGAATTGATTAAACAATTTGAGGCACACGATGATTTCATCAGGTCTTTCTGTGTCCACCCTTTCACTTCCCTATGTAATGTCATCTTCGGATGACAAGCTTATAAAAAGATTTGGGACTGGGAGAAGGATTGAAAGTGCATTCAATGCAAGCAGTTTTTGTTGGAGAATATAAATGAATCCCACATCTGAAAAGTATAATAAAATACAATGACATATAAGGTGGTGTAGATTGGGCCTTAACACAAGCCAATTGGTTTTGTGTTGAGATGAGGTTCCAAACCCATTTATATGGTCACTGTATATTTGGCCCAACACTCGCAGAACCCGTGTAATTTTTCAGTCCACAAGATAACCATGCATTTGCAAGTGCATCACTTGATGGCACCATAAAAGTATTTTGTGAAATTGGGTTTTATTTACTTTTTCTTTTTATAGTAATCAACTTAACTCCATAAAAAATTAATAAGGATTGGCTATATAAATTCCTTTTCTAAGGATTTATAGACCACATCTTCGAAGATATGTAGTCCAATAAAATTATTGTGAATAATTTTTTTTCTTATGTTAATTTAGAAACATTTATAGTAACTCAAAAAAATTTAAAAGAAAACTTAATTAATGATACATTTGATGATATGTTTATAGAATTTGTCAGATAATTTATTGTTAAAATTACTATTCATTTGAAGTGTAATTTTCTGTTTTATAGATTTGGAATTTTGGCTCTACTGCTCCAATGGTTACATTGGATGGGCATTCAAAATGTGTAAATTGTGTCAATTACTTCATTAAGGATGATAAGCTATATCTGCTTAGTGGTTCTGATGATTATACTGTTAAGGTTAGCAATCCTCTAACTCCCTTTTTCTAAAAAAAGAAAAAGAAAACATTTTCTAGCCTAATTATAGCTACATATGCAGATATTCCCATCTTCAGAACGTTTAATTATGATGGGAAACTCTGGATGGGCACATACTGCACAAACATTGTTTGTATGGCTTTCTAATGTCTGAATGCAGCTTTTTCAATATCTTAATCTGCATTCTAATTATTTTTGCAAGTTCTTGACCGGTTTTACATGAAAATTTTCAGGCTTGAAAATACATTAAATTATGGTCTTGAAAGAGTATGGGCTATTGGTTGTAAGAAAGGTTCACAACAGTAAGTCTCTAATGATCATAATTTTATTCTGCAAACAATAAGTTAATGGGATCAGATTTATTTGTGATATTTTTTACAGTATTTCCAAACTTGATTCTTGTAGGATTGCATTTGGTTGTGATAATGGAACTGTTATGGTCAAAGTTTGTGGCTCAAACTGAAGAGGCAGCACCCAAGATTTCAAGAATCCATGCTTATTATTATGCTAATGTCATGATTTGTGATTATTCTGAAATGGGGTGAGTTAATAAATGTATTTGATGTATAAAAATGACTTCCAATCCAATAAGATTTATTATGATTTTTAAAATCACAAAATAGACATTTGATTAATAGTTTATTAGTCAATTTTAAGTCCATTCATGCTGCAAATGTACAATGGCCAAAAAATTAATAAGTTTCAGAAAATATAAATTAATAACATAATTTTATTTTTCAAATTAAGTTATTTATGGGCTCCTAGTTATATAAAATCATAAAAGAATATCACTTTAAAAATTTCATTTTTCTTTTCATATCACTTTAAAATTTTCATTTTTTTTTTCATTCTCACAATATTTTCATTTCCACAGGATGGTTGAGCCAAATATCCATATTCAAATCCAACAAATTTCCTTAATATATAAATATTTGGGTTGAGTTGAAGTTAGAATTTGAAACTTTGAAATTACGACGTTAAATGCAAATTTATATTTATTGATTATGGATGAAGTAGGAACAGGGATGAGTATCGGTTAGATTAAAAATTTGTTTTTTAAAATTGACTACTATTAATCGAATTTAATTAAATTTCGTTGGTTTTATTGAATTTAATCAGTTTTAATTAAGAAATATATAAATTAAAACTAGTCAACGCAATCAATTTAACTCTACATAGATTATCTAATTGGTTGAATCAATTGGATTGGACGGCTTTTAATGGTGAGAATATATGTTTAGTCCTCTTTTAAGAACTCATTCTAAATTTTAACCCATCTTGTTTCAAATTTACTACTATGGATTTTCTTATTTCGTTATCCCTTTATTTCATATAGGCATATCATGAATCAATTTCTACACATGGTAAATTATCTAAAACACACATTATATATGGCAAGATAAAAAAAAATTCAAAGGAAAGAAATATATGACAAAACATTGATTCAAAAATCAAAATACGAAGATCACTATTTTAGCCAACCGCGCGCAAAGGCTGATAAAAATAATAAATAATCTCTTTTTTTTTTTTCTTTAAGTTGAAGCTCTTTGCATAAGAGCTTTATTTTTTATTTAAATTTTATTTATCTATTTTAGTGAAATTGTCATTCCTGTTTAAACAAAATTCTATTAAAATTATCAATTTATAAAATTAAGAAACATTAATTATTTTCTCTTTCAATTATGTCTTATTATTAATGAGTTAATCAATGAAGTAAAAATATAATAAAATTATATTTTAATATTAATGAGTTAACGGATGATATTTAGTACATTTAAAATAATTTTATAAAATATTTAGATAATTGAATAAATTTTTAATAGGTGTGTATAAATTAAATATAATAATTTTGCCGAGACAGAGAAAGTATATTAATATTTTCATTTTGAGTGGTTCAATTTTACTTATTTATTTTTTTAGATATATTATTAATTTAATTTATTCATTACTGGAAATTGATTTTATATACGAACTTAATTTAAGATGGTATTTAAGAATATTAATTTATTTTATTTCAAGAATTATTTTGTGTGCACATTGAGATTTTATTTTATTTATTATTTTTAAAGTTTATTTATTATTTGGGTTTTTAATTTGCTATATCTAAACTTATTAGTTCATAAAATAAATGCTAAAAAAATAGCATATTCGATTTTGTATAAAAAAATAGAATTTTTTGCGAATTAGTTAGATATATACTCCAAAGCAAAACACTAATAAATTATGAATTTTACTAGACCTTTTTGGATAAAAATGTCACTCAATCCCCTAAAAAAAGAAAAAAAAGAATAAAATACATTTTCTCTCTCTTTGCTCTTTCTTTCTTCCTACCCAGACTATATTATTTTCTTTATCTATTATTTTTCGATCTCTTCTTTCTCTTGTTCTTGCTCGATCACTTCTATCTTTCTCTTTGCTGATCTCTTCTCAATCTTTTGCCTTGCTCGATAATCTATAAACTTTGCGGCTCCATTTGTTGGCAACTAATTTGCGTTGTCTCAATCAAGTAAAAAAGTAAATCGAGTTAGTTCTTTTTTCCCTTGAAAAAATTAGTTCTTTTTTTTTCTTAAAAAAAATATAATTTGAGCTAACATAAGAAGATGTTAACAAAGCATGTAGGTGTTGGGTGTCGAAAAATATATTGTCTTATGAGTTTGTTATGAGCATATTTTTACTGATATAACTTGGTATGAGTTTATTATGAGCATATTATTATTGGTATGTACTTATTATAAGCATTTTTTCCTGGTATGAGTTTATTATGAGCATATTTTTACTGGTATGAGTTTGGTATGAACATATTTTTATTGTTATGACTCGGTATGAGCATATTTTTACTGATATGAGTTTGTTATGAGCATATTTTTACTTACCTGACTTGATATGAGTTTGTTATGAGCATATTTTTACTGGTATAACTTGGTACGAGCTTGTTATGAGTATTTTTTTTATTGGTATGACTTTATGTAAGCTTGTTATGAGCATATTTTTATTGGTATGACTTGATATGATCTTGTTATGATCATATTTTTACTGCTATGACTTGGTATGAGCTTGTTATGATCATATTTTTACTGGTATGACTTGATATGAGCTTTTTATGACCATATTTTTACTGAAATGAGCTTGTTATGAGCATATTTTTAATGGTATAATTGGTATGAGCTTGTTATGAACATATTTTTACTGATATAACTTGGTATGAGTATATTTATACTGTCATAAGTTGGTATGAGCTTGTTATTAGCATTTTTTACTGGTATAACTTGGTATAAGCATATTTTTACTGGTATGATTTGGTATGAGCTTGTTATAACCATATTTATTGATATGAGTTTAAAATGATATATATTTTTATTGACATGAGTTTGATATGAGTTCGAGTACTAAGTATTCTTACAATATATACATACATATATATAATTGGAAGCTTTCTTATCTAAATTCTGTGCATAACTACTAGGGTGTAGTATGATGCTCAACAGTGTATGTTATCCGTATTTAGGTATCGAGTTCGAGTCCTAAGTATTCTTCCTCCCTTAGATATAATTAACAAAAAAAAAATCTAAATTCTATGCCTATAATATCATATGGGAATACCGTGTTACCTACATATTTATTTTTTTTTTAAAATGCAAAACAAAAGAAATGATCTTAAAGAAAAATCACAATGCTATTTGTGACTTTCCACATGTATGGCCATATGGTTCACTGGGTTGATTGGGCAAGAAATTAAGATCAGATAGCATACGAAGCTGGAAAGGCAGCCCACAAGGTTTATTTTTGATCAATATTTCCAAGGCATTATTTATTGGACTACAATGTCAAGCCCATCATTTTGGGATAAAATTTTGAAATTTTAGAGAAAATTACACAAATTACTTTTTTCTTCAAATTTCATTTTTATTGTGTTTTATTTTTTTTTTATACAAGTTAAACACTTCGCGTTTAGAAAAAAAATTACTATTTGTGATTTTAGATACTGTTTTTTTATACATGATTTTATACTTTTTGGGATTAAAAGTTGAAATTTTAATCCTATTCTTATCAAAAATTATAAACAAAATCTCAGAAAACCATGGTTTTCACTTTTCAGTGGTATTTTTAATTTCATAAAGAAACAATTTATCTCCCTAAACATGTTTCGTTCGTGTGTTAGTATATTTATGTTAATGTCAGCTGGTATTTTTTTTTTAAATTTTTTCAGAACCATCCATATATAAAATGTTTTTTTTTTATTATTTTGCTTTAAGATTTAATAACAAGATAAAATATACATGGTTTATATTTTTATACGTTATATTGGATTTATTTTAGTTTCAATGAAAAGCAAATTATTCACAATATTCAATCACATTTCAATTAAAGCATATAGATTCGGATCTCAAAAGTTAATCATCTATATATATATATAAATATATAAATATTGATCGATATACAGAAAATAAAAAGAACTAATATAAACATGTAATTGAGTTTGAAAAGTCCGAGTATATTGAAACCCATATAATATCTCATCTTCTTGGAATAAACCTTCGGTGGTATATCTACAATGGCACGGTCAAACCACGAGGGCAATGGAAACTAAATCTTAGCCGTTAATTATGGCAAATGACAGTAATCGACGGGTATGGAGACAATGAATGACAACATAGAAGAAAATTCTCTAAGTTGTCTTCGTCTATGTAGTCTTGTATGGTGGATGAGGTGCGATAGATAATTTCCTTAATCACTAAGTTATATGTGGCAATGGCATAGTATATATAGAGCTCTTCCCCAATCTTCTCTCTCACAACATTTACAAAGTATATCCAGTCAATTTCAATTAACCATTGCCCCCTCTTTTATCATCTTTCAATATGGTGAGTTATTATTAATTCTTTATTTTACATATATATATATATATATATATACGCAATGAAAAATTCTATCCTGGATTGATGTGTATCCACCAAACCAATAATAAACTGTTAAGAAGTAATAACAGGAAAAACAACTAATTCTTCTTTGAATTAATGCATTTGTTTTCATTTTTCTTTGTAGGCTTATGCATTGGAAATTAAGGTTTCATAGTTCTCTCTCAATTTTAGATTCTTATTTATTTGTATTTAGATTCTTACTTTTTCGGAGCACATATTGCTATTATTAATTAGGAAACTGTGTTAAATATGATTTCTGGTGCAGAAAGAATTTACCCAACTATCAGAAAGGATAAAATCTGTGGATCTGCATCCAGCTGAACCATGGTAATTTGTCAAAACTCAGTCTTTCAATTTTTTTTTTCAAAGTAGTTTTTCTAATTCTGATATTGGCAGAATTAATTTAACACACAACCAAATTCCAAGACATCACATTAATGTACAAGTTATTTTCTTTTAGGATTCTTGCAAGTTTGTACTCAGGATTTGTTTCTGTCTGGAACTACCAATCTCAGGTAAAGCACATTAAATTGTCATGTGTCTTGGACTTCATGTTTTGCCAAGAAAAAGTGCATTGCCAATGAGATTAGTTTTCAAAAATAAGAGATTATGAATTTTAATATTTATCAGATACTCCTCCGGTCAGTTTCTTTATAAAACATAATTATCCAATTAAACTGATGCTAACCTGGAATTATATTAACTAATGCCAGACAATGGAGAAATCTTTCAAGATCACAGATTCACCAGGTATACATTATTATCTTGAATGAGTTAATCTAAGTAAACTTGTTGTTTAATTAATTGATTTCATTTGCGTAAAAAACTGTTGCAGTAAGGTCGGCAAAATTCATTGCAAGAAAGCACTGGATAGTCACTGGATCTGATGACAAATTTGTTCGTGTATATGATCTGAATACAATGGAATTGATTAAAGAATTTCAGGCACACGATGATTTTATTAGGTCTTTGTCTGTCCACCCTTCTCTTCCCTATGTAATCTCATCTTCTGATGACAAGCTTATAAAGATTTGGGACTGGGAGAAGGATTGGAAGTGCATTCAAATCTTTGAAGGACATTCTCATTATGTGATGCAAGCAGTTTTCAGTCCACAAGATAATCATACATTTGCAAGTGCATCCCTTGATGGCACCATAAAGGTATTTTGAGAAATTGGGTTTTATTTACTTTTTCTTTTTACAGTGCTCAACTTAACTCTATCAAAAATTAATTAGGCTCCGCTGTATAATTTCCTTTTCTAAGGGTTTATAGACTACATCTTCAGAGAAATGTAGGACAATAAAATTATTCTAAAAAAATTTTTCTTATGTTAATTTAATAGTAACTCAGAAAAAATTTAAAAGAAAACTTAATTAATGATACATTTGATGGCATTTTATAGAATTTATCAGATAATTTCTTGTTAAAACTATTCGTTTGAAGTGTGATTAATTTCCTATTTTATAGATTTGGGATTTTGGCTCTCCTGCTCCAATGGTTACATTGGATGGGCATTCAAAGGGTGTAAATTGTGTCAATTACTTCATTAAGGATGATAAGCCATATCTCCTTAGTGGTTCTGATGATTATACTGTTAAGGTTAGCAATCCTCTAACACCTTTTTTTCTAAAAAAAAAAGAAAAAAAAACATTTTCTAGCCTTTTAGAGATAGTCTACTTATTTGATTATTTTTGCATATGAAAATTGGTACTTGAAGGTGTGGGATTTGGAAACAAAAAGCTGCATTCAGACATTAGAAAGCCATACAAACAATGTTTGTGCAGTATGTGCCCATCCAGAGTTTCCCATCATAATTACAGGTTCTGAAGATGGGAATATCTGCATATGGAATGCAAATAATTACAGGTAAATAATTCTAGCATGATTAATTATTTCTAATTATGTATTAGTTTTTTCAATATCTTAATTTGTATTCTAATTATTTTTGCAAGTTCTTGACCGGTTTTACATGATAATTTTCAGGCTTGAAAATACATTAAAGTATGGTCTTGAAAGAGTATGGGCTATTGGTTGTAAGAAAGGTTCACAGCAGTAAGTCTCTAGTAATCGCATTTGGTTAATGGGATCAAATTTATTTGTGATGTTTTTCACAGTATTTCCAAACTTGATTCTTGTAGGATTACATTTGGTTGTGATAATGGAACTGTTATGGTCAAAGTTTGTGGCTCAAATTGAAGAGGCAGCGCTCAAGATTTCAAGAATTCATGCTTATTATTACGCTAGTGTCATGTTTGTGATTATTCTGAAATGGGATGATTTTAGTATTGTCATTGATAAATTTTAGTTAATAAATGTATTTGATGTATAAAAAAAGTGACTTCCAATCCAATAAGATTTATTGTGATTTTTTTTATCACAAAATAGACATTTGATTAATAGTTTATTAGTCTATTTAAGTCCATTCATGCTGCAAATGTATAATTGCCAAAAAAAAAATAATAAGTTTCAGAGAATATAAATAACATATATTTAATTTTTCAAATTAAGTTATTTATGGGCTCTTAGTTATATAAAATCATAAAAGAATATCACTTTAAAAATTGCTTTTTTTTTCATTCTCACTATATTTTCATTTCCACAGGATGGTTGAGCCAAATATCCATATTCCAGTCTAAAAATTTCCTTAATATATAACTATTTGGGTTCAGTTGAATGCTAGAATTTGAAACTTTAAAGTTACGACATTAAATGCAGATTTGTATTTATTTATTATAGATAAGGTTATAATAAAGATGAGTATTGGATATGTTAAAAATTTATTATTTGAAGCCGACTAATCAAATTTAGTTGATTAGGTTGGTTTTATTGAATTTAATCAGTTTTAATAAATTAATTAATTAATTAAAATCAACTCGATCAACTCAATCGGTTTAAATTGAAATGATCAATTTAGTTAATTGAATCGATTGGATTAGTTGGCTTTTGCTAGTGGGAAGATGGGTTTAATCCTTTTCTTTTAAGAACTCATTCTAAATTTTAACCCATTTTATTTCAAATTTACTACCATGGATTTTCTTATTTTGTTATCCCTTCATTTCATACAGGAATATAATAAATTAATTTCTACACATCATAAATTATCTAAAACGCACATTATATATGACAAGGTAAAAAAAATTCAAAGGAAAGAAATATATAACAAATCATTGATTCAAAAATCAAAATGCAAAGAGCACAATTGTTTTTGCCAACCACACATACAGCTGATAAAAATGCTAAACAATCTCTTGATTCTTTTTTTTTTCTTTGGCTCTTTGTATAAGAGCTTTATTTTTTAATCAAATCTTATATTTATGTTATGATTTTGAATGGTTCAATTTTATTTATTTATTTATTTTTCAGAGATATTGTTAATTTATACATTAATTGAAATTGATTTTATACAAAAGCTTAATTTAAGATTGCATCTAGTGTTCAAAAAAAAATTTAAGACTGCATTTAAGAAATTAATTTTTATTTTATTTCAAGAATAATTTTTTGTGTGCTCGTCTAAATCATTTTATTTTATTTTAGAGTTTATTTGTTATTTGTTTTTTTAATTTGCTATCTAAACTTATTAGTATAGAAAATAAATGCTGATAGAATAGCATATTCATTTTTGTATACAAAAAAAAAATTAGAATTTTTTTGTTTTTATAAAAATACCTTTAGTATTATTATTTAAATAAACACGCGATCAGTATGTGACATATTTTTCTGCCTGTCATGAGTGCACGTGAAGACGTAGAATATACGCAACATATATATTTGAGTTGTACTTTTATCCATTGTTGGTGGAGAAGCGACTTTTGAAAATCGTTAATATGTATAGAGTTAAGAAGCAGAAAGTTTTCTGTCAAAAAAAAAAAAAAAGAAGCAGAAAGTGCAGCTTTGGTTTCGTCTCTTATGCTCTACGTTTATGATCAATTGCCTTTGTTCTCCACTAATTTCATATTTTTTTATTTGTTTTTTAATTCGTTTTATATTTTCATGAAATAATTTTCATATATTAAAAAAATAATATACTCTTTGATTTAACACATATATGTGTTGAGAATTGTTGTGCTTTTTACACAATTTTTCACGATCGATCGAGTCCTTTTTATAGAATATCATAAATTTTAGTTTGTGGTTTTTTTTCCGGCCGGTAGGATCATTACGCATATTTTCTGAGAGTTAACTTGAAGCATCCATTGTTAATTATGTTAAAAAATATTGTGCAAATTTTGTGCTGCTAAATATCATAATGGGATTATCAAAGGCATTAGAAATTAACCTTACTAATGAATTTATTGATACATACATCCATATATATAATTACGTTGAAAAAAAATAATAAGTATAATAAGCTTATAAGGATTATAATATTTTTCTTATTAATTACAAGTGAAAAATGAGAATACTTATACTCAAACTTAAAATATAGGTAGGAGCAAAACAACACACATTCTTAATTACCAAGTTATATTTTATAGTGCGTTTGGTAAATTACTGAAAAATTTGATTATTAATAATATATTTTACAGAGATATATTACATGGATTATATTTTGCTTAAAAAAATTATATTACTGTATTTGAAAGATACAACAAAATTATGAACCGAAACCTGCGATTCTGAACCGGCGGTTCCAGTTAACCGAACCGTGGCCATGGTTACTCATACCAGTAAAAAAAATGCTCATACTAAGCTCATGTCATCTCATACCAGTAAAAATATGCTCATACCAATTAATGCCAGTAAAAATATGCTCAAACCAAGCTCGTACATTGTCATGCCAGTAAAAATATGCTCATACCAAGCTCATATCAACTCATACCAATAAAAATATGTTCATACCAAGCTCATACCAGTAAAAATATACTCATACCAAGCTTATATCAATTCATACCAGTAAAAATATGCTCATAACAAGCTCATACTAAGTCATACCAGTAAAAATATGCTCATACCAAGTCATACCAGTGAAAATATATTCATATCAAGCTCATACCAATAAAAATATTCTCATACCAAGCTCATACCAAGACATACCAGTAAAAATATGCACATATCAAACTCATATCAAGTCATACTAGTAAAAATTTTCTCATACCAAGCTCATACAAATTCATATCAGTAAAAAATATGCTCATATCAACTTATACCAGTGAAAATATGCTCATACCAAGCTCATATCGACTCATACCAGTGAAAATATGCTCATACCAATTCATACCAGTAAAAATATACTTATACCAAGCTCATACCAACTTATATCAGTAAAAGTAAGCTCATAACAAGCTCATACAAATTCATACCAATAAAAATAAGCTCATAACAAGCTTATACCAAGTCATACCAATAAAAATATGCTCATACCAAGTCATACCAGTAATAATATGCTCATACCAAACTCATACCAAGTCATACCAATAAAAATATGCTTATACAAAGTCATGCCAGTAAAAATATGTTCATTCCAAAACTCATATCAACATATTTCAAACTCATATTAACTTCAATATGTATTTATATTGAAAATCTTACATCGTTTGATAGCCAAACATTTTTTACTCATAGTCGATACCAAAAGTCCTTGTAGCTCGTGGAATGCACTGTGAATCATAGATCGCACCCTCCGATAATGGTTGGTCTACTTTTGGATCACTATTATAAATTAAAATACTAATATTAACGTTATAGGAAGAAGAATTTATTTATATCTAAATATAATTAATGTGAAAACCAAAATCTGTAATTAAAGTGCATCTTACTACTTAAAGTTATCAAAATACATATGCCATCAATTATCAAAACTTCAACAATAATCAGCAAATGGGGGGAGAAAGTATCCAAAGGCAGAACAGGTGCATAAGTAACTTCATCCGCCATCTTCTGGCAAATAACTTGAAGACGTTTGCTCCTTTTTCTATGTCCACCTCTTCCTTCAGGAGTCCACTTATCACCAATATATTTTGAGTTCGGCACAGGTAAACGTTTCTTCATTTGTTCATCATATGTGGTCTCCGTCACTTTAACCACTGACAGACTGAGCTGTAGCATGTCCTCGGCCGCCATCGATATATCTTTTCTGCAAGTAGTTATATTTTAAGTGATTAGATATAAGTGTATTTATAAAATTTTATAATAAATAACAGTAATTTAGTATAATCATCATACTCATCAAGAGGTGTAACAATTGTATCATCCAATCCTAATGCTTCATTTTTATGAGTTGCTTTTTTCTTTCAGAGCCTCTTCCTTTTCTTTATCTTCACTTTTCATTTTCTTTATGAATGTTTTTTCTCTTATCCTCCTTTTTCTTTTCAGTTGCAGCTGCCTCTTTTTCTTTAGTTTTATTTTCTTTGCTGCCATTTTATTTTCATTTACTTCTAAGGTGGTAATTCTGTTGGTCAAGCTAGATATGATGGCATTCAGCTCTTTATTCCATTGAATGTGTAGTGCATTTTCACTTTCTAACGCACTGCATCTACTCTCAGTTGCGATATGCGTAACTCCATTTTATTCTTCTCCATATCTACATCCACCTGTATTTTTTTTTTGTTGTATGACACTCAAATATTCCTTCCTTTTGTTCATGCGTTCAAATATTTTGAACCTTTTTTATTCAGTAGCACTGACTGATTTGCTATCAAATCCAATTTTCTGAAAAATGATATACTAGTCAGAATAAAAAACATATAATATTGTAAAACATTATGTTATAATAAATGGAAAGAAATGCAAGTAATACCTGAGGGTCAGTAATTTTTTTTCTTTTTTTAAGTGTCTTTGGGTATCCTTTTGGCAAATTCCTTGTAGATTAGGAGACTAGGCCTCAACATTTATTTTTTCAATTCCACAGCAGTTAGCTCTTATACATTATAGTATTGATTCAATGTGTAAATGAATAATAGCATTGATATTAGTAAAACTCAATATCAAACTCGTATCAAGTTAAATACCTGTTGTGATAACATCGAACAAATGTGTGGGTATAGATATTTAGAAGAGATTTTCCAGTTCATCAATCGTGAAAACTCAATTTCGCACCTCTCTACCCCTAGCTCTTGTAAATTAGGTATAACCTCTATTCAAAATATGGTTAGGGTATCAGAAAAACCAATGACAGAATAGCTACAGACCACTTTGTTCTTCAATTTTTCTAGGGATTCTTTCAACTTTGAACAAAGAAATTTTCAGCTCACAAACCCCCATGCAACGTTGTTGAATGCCCCAACATCGTCTACAATAGCTAAAATTTTGGGATCCATCTTTGTAGTCTTACCCTTTTCTAAAACCAACATATCAACCAGGCAAGCTACTCCTAATTTGATTTGCAATTCAGCATCATTGTATTTTTTAAACTCATGAAATAATCTTTCCCATGTCCATCAACCATAACGTTGAACTAAGCATTTGGTTTTTCCAACTATGTCTTTTAGACCACAGTATTTTAGCTTCGTTACTAAACAATACTCAACAATGTCAAATGTTAGGACTGGCTTTCCAAACTTAAATGAAAGCTCATTTTTATTTTCATTTAGAACTTGGTGTATGAAAAGCCAGTGAAAGAGTTCAAACCAATGATCAAAATTTTCATCATCAAGCTCAAAAAAATGGCTAACATTGTATCGATTAAAGGCAGCCATCTATACTAAAATAATAAAATATTGTTATCAATAAATAAACTCGTATTGAACACGTTGGCAGTATAAATCACAATGTGTCATACATTGTAAATCATATTAACATTTTCTTTGTTAGAATTAATTACGTTCTTTATCAGTTGAATTATTTGCAATTCACGGCCTACCTTGTTAACCTAATGGTACTTTCAATCACTTGGAGGGATGATATAATCAGCATTCTAGTACATATTTTGTTAATTAGTTACTCAATCATTGACAAGTTGCACTTTAAAATATAGTTGCAATTTCAAAAAAAAAAATTTATAATTACTTACTCCAATGCGTTCTTCATTATGAATGAGAATGTCATCACTAAAGAACACCTCGAATCTTAGCTTCTTTGTCTTACCAGTCACACCTGGTTGATAAGACAATCTTCTTTTTATCCTCCAGCCCTTAGGAGAAGTTGACGACATTACTCATGGACTTGAATGGAGCATGGTTCACTTGTCCCCCACATAAGGGAGATTGCTCACTTTGAGAAGATGGACTAGTATGAGAAATTGTTGTCATTTTTTTCTGTATTTTTTTTACTACAAAGTCAAAATCAAAATAACTCATAACATAATCATCTCATACAAACTCATACTAAACAGCTCAATAATACAAACTCATTTCAACTCATATCATACTCATATCAACTCATTTCATACTTATATCATACTTATACGACGTTATACCAGTAAAAATAAGCTCATATCAACTCATACCGGTACAAATATGGTAATAACAAGCTCATAACAACTCATACTAGTAAAAATATGCTCATACCAAATCATACCAGTAAAAATATACTCATACCAAATTATACCAGTAAAAATATAGCCATACCAAGTGATGCCTTTAAAAATATACTCATACCAAGTTGTGCCAGTAGAAATATGCACATAACAAGCTCATACCAAGACATACTAAGTCATACCAGTAAAAATATACTCATAACAAGCTCATATAAGTAAAAATATACTTATAACAAGCTCATACCAAGTCTTGCCAGTAAAAATATACTCATACCAAGCTCATATAAAGTCATACCAGTAAAAATAAGCTCATAACAAGCTCATACCAAGTCATACCAGTAAAAATATGCTCATACCAAGCTCATACCAATAAAAATATACTTATACCAAGTTATACCAATAATAATATACTCATACCAACCCATACCGGTAAAAATATACTCATACTAAGCTTATATCAACTCGTACCAGTAAAAATATGCTCATACCAAGCTCATACCAGTAAAAAATATACCCATACTAAGCTCATGCCAAATCATAATAGTAAAAATATGTTTATACCAAGTCATATCAGTAAAAATATACTCATACTAAGTCATACCAGTTAAAATATGATCATAACAAGTTATATCAGTAAAAAAAATGTTCATACCAAGCTCATACAAACTTATATCAGTATAAATATGCTCATAACAAGCCATTTCGGTAAAAATATGCTCATAACATGCTCATACCAGTAAAAATATGCTTATACCAAGCTCATACTAAGTAATATCAGTAAAAATATACTCATACCAAGTCATAATAGTAAAAATATGCTCATACTAAGCTCATACCAGTAAAAATATGATCATACTAAGTCATACCAGTAAAAATATGCTCATAACAAGTCATATCAGTAAAAATATACTCATGCCAACTCATATCAGTATAAATATGCTCATAACAAGCCATACCAGTAAAAATATAGTCATAACAAAATCATATCATCTCATATCAGTAAAATCATAAATTTCACCAATAATCAAACAAAAATTTCAAAAGAGAGATTTATACAAACACATTTACATTCTTGCTGTCAAATCAAGCATAGCGATTTACAAGAGAGAGATCGAGAGAGAAATGATAAATACCTTCAGATAAACGTGATGAACGGTGAAAAAATAACGACTACGAAAGAAGAATGGAGAAGACAGCAGTAGAGAAAACAGACGATTGAAAATGATTGACGGCGACTGGCGAAGATTTTTTGCTTAAATGGAGAACACGAAGGAGAAGATAAAAGTCATAAATAGAGGGAGAAAAAAACTGCTTCTAAAAATATGAGCAGACTTTTAAAATTCAAAAGATATTTTTATTTAGATAATAAATTAATATTTTAGTCAACAATATATATCTGATTAATTTTTTAATTTTTTATTTTTACAAAATTTTTTTAGCATTATTATTTAAACAAACACGAAACATCACGTACAAGACTTTAATTTTCTTAACATAGTTAAAAATTAAAAATTAAAAATCCAGTTTTATGGTCAGCGAGGGATGGGCTCCAAAGAGCTAGCGTGTCCGCCACATCACTGCCTAAGTTGGTCCTTCTTATTCCATGCTGGCATTCATTCAAACCAATCAGCAATAGCAATACAGACACCCAAATAAAATCTTAGCCGTTGATACGCTAAGTCATCACAGATCCATCAACAAAAACTGATCTTATCCTAGAGGAAAATATACTAGATTCCCACCTGTGTAGTGGCACTTCCGTAATTATATACCTTAATTACAAAGCATCTCTCTCATTTCTTTTCTCGCATATTAACAGAGGTCTTGCTAATACAAAACCTCCTCTCTCTGTCTCTCACTCTGTTCCTATCTCTATATATTTATTAAAGCTTGATTACCTGGATCTCTAGCTTTCGCGATCTGCAAAAATGGTGAGTTCATGATCTATTGATGTTTAGTTATTCACTTCCAATTTTATTGTCGTTTTGAGGTTTTCGAGTGTGAGTAATAGTTAGATCTGGTTAGAATCCTCATTGATTTGATACTATTATATGGTTTTGCATCTAATTGTATCGATTTCTAGCATCTAATCACATAATTAGGCGCTGGTTTTGGTTTATTGAATCCAATGCTTGACTATGGATTCAATTACCCTTGTTTGGTTACGGATTGTCAGGGGTTCTTGAAGTGTTCATTAATTCCTTTGCAACCAAACATAGTTTGAAAGACTTGAATATTCCTGAGATCTGGTGTTTGCTGTGCCCAAATTTGAATTAGTTGTTTGTTAATTGAACTTAAATTTGTAGTTAAAGTGAATTTTGGAGGTATGTTTGGTTGCTGAGAAATTTAAAGAATGAATATATAAAGTCTTGGAATTGTTTTGGTTATGAGAGCTATTTTGAGTTTCCGAATTTTCTTTTGCTTTAACTGGTTTTCTCAGTTGCTGAATGGTGATTTTGTTTTATGATTAATTTGAGATCTGGCATTTGATTTGGAACTGATGAGTTTCTGTTTTGTTTTGTTTTTTTGTTAACAGCCTCTCAGACTTGAAATAAAGGTACATTTATGCATTCTCTTTAATTTGGTGTCATTTTGTGGGATAGATCTCATTACTGTTTATGGGATAGATCTCATTACTGTTTATGGGAGTTTCTAACTATTTTTTGTGATATCCTTGTTTGGCATTTGAATCAGAGAAAACTTGCTCAAAGATCAGAGAGAGTAAAATCTGTGGATCTACATCCAACGGAACCATGGTAAATTATACTATGGTTTTATAGGTTTTGTTTTTAAATCTGTTACTTAGAGCAATGTGATGTGCTAGATGCAAGAAGTTGAGGAGAGAAAGTTGGTGAAGATATTTAGTACTGACTGCATTTTGCTTTGATTTTACTGTAGGATTCTAGTGAGTTTGTATTCAGGGACTGTTTGCATCTGGAACTACCAGTCACAGGTATGAAAATATAACTAAATTAGTTGAAAAGTGAAAAAGGGAACTTGTGCTACTATAGTACCATAATTTTACTTGATTTATTCTTGTACTGTTAACTGTTTTAGTTGCTATAGTAAGAGAAGTGCAAGTAAGTTTGAATACATATTATGTGTGAGGTGATGTGAAGGCGAATTATGCACATAGAGCATGAATGTTGTCTGAAGAGCAGTATTTCTTTATGGGAGGGAATATATCTAGTCTCTTCTTTTCACTTATTGTAAGGAACTTAGGAAGAAAACATGGATTTGTTGTTCAATGAGCTGCAGCATGTTGCAGGGTTAGGTATGAGAGCAATACTGTATTTAAGATTTGACTAGTTTGAGGTTTTTGGGTATTTGATTATTCCAAGGTGATTGGTGATGAATTAGAAATTTAATTACACCATAAGAGAAATGATGGTTTGTAGTTTTGTAGTGCCTGGAAAACAAGTAACTGTTATGTAATTGGCTATGACATTCTTTAGGAATGTCTAAAGTTGGTTCCTTTTTGAATTGGTCTTCTGTGATTCGGGGATATGATGACGAGTTAAGTTTATGAACATCTAGGGCTTTCAGTGGCACTATCATGTGGTTTTAGCCTTCCACTTGGTATTTATTTTGCTCACTCCCACAATGTTGTGATTGTGGAGAATGAAGCAAAATAGCTAAAAGTGAAGTATCTTTTTTTTTTCTCTGGACCTAATAGTCGACACACTCTGACAAAATCTCTGCTATAAACCAAGAAGAAGTGTGTCGGAGAAATATTCTCAGTTTTATCATACTTAAATGGAATAAGAAATAAGCTTCATTGTGATTTCAGAGTTATTTTCCATTATAATCTTCTGGAGGAGTTAAATGTCTTTCTTTAGCTAATATTAGTATTTTTAATTTTAATTATGAACTAATATTTTCATTTATTATTCATGTTTTCTTTATATTAATTATATGAAGCATTCATCTTTTATTTTTAGCATAGGCTCTTTCGAGATTTTTTGTTCTACTTCTAACTTAAAGCTCCTGGTTTTTCGGCCAGACTATGGCAAAATCTTTTGAGGTCACCGAGTTACCAGGTATAGATATGTTATTCCATTGGTCTCTGAGGTTATTATGAACATATTTCTTTATTTAAAAAAATAATTTTTGAAATTTTCTTCTGGGTAAAAAATGTGCTATGATCTAAGTCTTTGTGATCCATTTTTACAGTTAGGTCAGCAAAGTTTATTGCACGAAAGCAGTGGGTTGTTGCTGGAGCTGATGACATGTTTATTCGTGTGTACAACTACAATACGATGGATAAAATTAAAGTGTTTGAGGCACATACAGATTACATTAGATGTGTGGCTGTCCATCCTACCCTTCCATATGTGCTGTCATCATCTGATGATATGCTCATAAAACTTTGGGATTGGGAGAAGGGTTGGGTCTGTACTCAGATTTTTGAGGGACATTCCCATTATGTAATGCAAGTAACATTTAATCCAAAAGACACAAATACTTTTGCAAGTGCATCCCTTGATCGCACCATAAAGGTATAAAGGTTTTTCTTTTTCTATTGTTATCTTTTTGGAATGAATTTTGTGTATCCCCTGACATGCTTATTATTATTTACTTCTTCAATAGATTTGGAATCTTGGATCCCCCGATCCAAATTTTACACTGGATGCCCATCAGAAAGGAGTAAATTGTGTTGATTACTTTACTGGTGGTGATAAGCCTTATCTAATCACAGGTTCTGATGATCATACTGCTAAGGTCTGCCTTCAATTTCTATATCAAATGTTATTCAATGAGTTTTCATTTTATATTTCTTGATTTTGGAGTAAATAAATATTTGCTATGTGAACAGGTATGGGACTATCAAACAAAAAGCTGTGTCCAGACACTGGAAGGCCACACTCACAACGTCTCTGCAGTATGCTTTCATCCTGAACTTCCTATTATAATTACAGGTTCTGAGGATGGGACAGTTCGCATATGGCATTCAACAACTTACAGGTAAACTTTGTTCTGCAACTTACTTTTTATGGTACATGTCCATCAATATTGTGACTCTTTTTGTTTTTAAAATTTTAAATTATAATTTTAACTTGTACATTTCAATTTCAGTAGTAAATTGCTCTAGGGAGTTTTTGTACATTGCCAGAAGAAGATTTATCTAACAGTTGTTTTGTAGAAATTATTTAAGCAATTATGTTTCCATAGTAAATTTAAATATAGTTGCCTGTGTGTGCCATTATTGACTGCATGTTTTATAGTGCGATAATTTTGAATTTCCATTGAAGGACCATATTTGCTCTCCGTGAATGCAGGCTGGTAAAAGGCTAGATTAGGTTGACTTTTGATAGGTAGTCATTAATGAATATGGTATAAAGATGATTTTTTTAAGAAGGCCAAAGTTTTCATTCTTTTTATGGTTTTTTCCCCTCTTCTTTCTTTTTCATGCCAAACTGTCTTTTATCTGAATCTTTGTAATATATAGTCCAGTAATGGGGTTTTATTGCCTTTCAAGTGTTTTGATCTGGAGATGTATTTTACTGTTTTACAGGCTTGAGAACACATTGAATTATGGTCTTGAAAGAGTTTGGGCCATTGGATATATGAAAGGCTCACGTCGGTAAGTTTCTTCTAGATGAGTACTACTGGACTTGCTGTACTACAGTGGTTTTGCTTATGGTGGTTGTTATTTTGTCTATATTTTGATTCCCTTAGGGTTGTCATCTCTCAATAATGTATTACTTTCTCAAATGTCTCAGTTGTAGTTATTCCTCTGGTAATGATTATTATTGCTATATTATCATTTTATTATCATTGTAATCCTAGTATTGCTTTTCTTCTCATTATGTCTTTGCTCCCCTATGACTTTCTGAATTACTTCACTTATAATCTATATTCCTTTTTTGGGATTGCTAAAATATTACCCTTTTGCTAACAGTGAATGGTTGAATGATGCTGTTAAATTCCTACATGATTTTTTGACAGTACAAGCTGCTAAAATGCAGGAAAAAAATATTTTGCTTTTGTAGTGATGCTTGAACATTAGACTTAAGTTGGTGTTTGGTATTCATATCCTTGGGCCAAGTTTGTTCATGATCATATTCAATCATTGCGTGATGTTGTTGGATATCTTTTGCAGTGTCTCTCTTTTCTTGTTTACTGTGACAAAAGCTTGATGGCTGTAAATCTTTCCAGTGTTGTGATTGGTTATGATGAAGGAACCATTATGGTCAAAATTGGTCGGGAAGAACCTGTGGCTAGTATGGATAACAGTGGAAAGATTATATGGGCCAAACACAATGAAATTCAAACTGTGAATATTAAGAGCGTGGGAGCAGATTTTGAGGTGTCTGGAATCTACTATACCAGTTCCAGTGTTTCTACTTGACATTAAAACTTGAAATGCATTTTAAGTATTTTCTATTACATATGATTGAACTATAAGTACTTTTTGTTTGTGTTTCAGGTGACCGATGGGGAAAGATTGCCTTTGGCCGTCAAGGAGTTGGGAACATGTGATCTTTATCCACAAGTGAGTGATTATTTTTCTTGTCTCATTTGGTGAAACTTCGATTTTACATTTTACTTTTTTGGACCTAGCAGTCCTTCACAATAATTGAGGCTATATCCTCCAGGCCATTTATAAATTTTTTGTGCCTCTTAATGAGCTTTAAGTTTACCAATTCTTATAGATGGCTTACAATGGAAGAATCAATTTTTACTGTGGAAGAATTAATTTTTGCTTTGTAAATCTGTTCTGCTGTTGTGGAGATCTGGATTAGACTCCTATTTGTTTTTCCTCTTTAGGGAGGAAAAGTTCAGCTTAGAATCCATGAATCATAAAGATGCGTGCTAGATGGATTGCAAATCAGCATGTTTATGTCCCTTGTGTTTATGGTTCCCAATATATTGATGGGCTATCCTGTGACTTCAGTTCATATAGGGGAAGCCATAACTGTGCATGAAAGCATGAATCTATTTTATCTTTATTGACTTGATTACAAAATCACTCTCGTCATTTATAGCTGAGTTGATTTGAGGTCCATGTGTTGGATCTAGCAACAAGGTTTTTCCTTTTAAAGCGTAATAGAGTATTGGAACCACAGATATGAACAATAATTTTCTAGTGGTAGAAAAAAGATGTAGAGGTGGGGAAATGGAAGTGTAATGTGGATTAACAGTGCTAAAAGTGTACAAATGATATGATGAAAAAATGACGCTAGGTGAACTCAAGTGGCATTGCAAAGTAAAGCTGCTATGGTATAATAACTCTTATGCAAGATGATTTACTACTTCTAACCATCCAATACTTGTACATGCAGTGTATGTGTGGCTAATATTTATTGCATTTTTTCTCCAGAGTTTAAAGCACAATCCGAATGGGAGATTTGTTGTTGTCTGTGGGGATGGTGAGTACATCATATATACAGCTTTAGCATGGAGAAACAGATCATTTGGTTCAGCTTTGGAATTTGTTTGGTCCTCTGATGGAGAATATGCTGTTAGAGAAAGTACATCAAAGATTAAAATTTTTAGTAAGAATTTTCAGGTTTGTAAGCTTTCCTTGCCCATATTCATGTGATCTTGTTTATTTGAAAGATTCATAAAGTGACTAATTTCTTGTCATACATGATGGCAAGCAAAATTTCTTTTCCTTCATGTCGGTCATATTGTTTAGACGAATTGAGTTTTTGTTTTGACTTTGTTTTGGTGAGGGTAGTATGTTTGCTGTTATGGGAAAAATCCTAAGAGCTGTCACTCTTGAGGGGCAATTTCCAAATGGCTGACAATCACAATAATGTAACAGCAGTTCCATTCTAATTGTGAGTTGGGAATTGGTATCAGATTGAATGGCTTTGAATCATCTGTCACTACTGTGAATTTTTTCAAATCACTAGCAAATGATTCAAAATCAATATCGCATTAGAAAGAAAATAGTTTTACTAGACAATATGTAAATGATGTACAATAGAATTTTAATTTTTACTTGGATGCTCAAGGAATTTATTTTTATTTTATATTTAAATAATTCTAATTTATATTGAATTGTATATATCTGAAGTGGAATTTTTTAATCTAATTAATGAATTTTATGTTTAACAATGGGTTTTTGATTAGTGCTACTGGACCAATCAAAATTTCCAATCCCAATACAACAACAACCAAGCCTTAGTCCCAAACAAGTTGGGGTCGGCTGTATGGATCCTCAACAAAATAAGCTCAAAAGACACCAAAAAAGATATTCCAGCCTTAGGCCCCTTCCAAGACACGGATTTTACGTCTCCAATCAAAATTAAATTTTAAAAAAAAATACTTAATTATTTTTTGAAAATAAAATTGTAAAATTTTTATAATAAAAAAGAAAGAAAGGAACGAGTAAATAGAAAGGAAGAAAAAGGTGTATAGAATATAGATACAGAAAAAAAAATTAAGAAAAAAACACAAAAAAAATAACAGAGATAGGCAAATGGGTCACTATATTGGGAATCCGGTATGTTTCAGGGCAGTTTGCATGATATTCAAAACCATGCATTCCTCATTTGCTTGATAATCTTTCTTTTTCTAAATTTTGACTGCTGATGCATTATCATGGATATTTTTCTTTATTTCATGATTCTAGTTGTCAGATAGTACATAAGATCCTGTGTGAAAACTGTGGAGTTACATGACCGGTGATTTGTTTCAGGAAAAGAAGAGTGTCCGACCAACATTTTCTGCTGAGAGAATTTATGGGGGAACATTGTTAGCAATGTGTGCAAACGACTTCATTTGTTTTTATGATTGGGCTGATTGCAGGTTGATTAGACGAATTGATGTTACTGTCAAAGTAAGCGAAAATGTCCTTTAGCGTCTTGAATTATTATTATTAACTTCATAACAAAATGTGTTTTGTGTTTCAAAAATTTCAGAATCTTTATTGGGCTGACAGTGGTGATACGGTGGCAATTGCTAGTGATTCATCATTCTACATCCTCAAATATAATGTGAGATTCCACTCTAGATTTTCCCTTCTGGCTTTATGGATGGTTCTTTCTCTTATTGACAGTTTTTATTGGATACTTGCTTTATAAAATTTAATTTTATGTTTTATTTTTACAGCGAGACATAGTGTCGTCTTATTTAGATAGTGGAAGACCAGTTGATGAACAAGGTGTTGAAGATGCCTTTGAGCTTCTCCATGAAACCAACGAACGTGTTAGGACAGGCTTGTGGGTTGGGGATTGCTTCATTTATAACAACTCCTCCTGGAGACTTAATTATTGTGTTGGAGGAGAGGTATTTCATGTGCTTCATGCTTGGTCTAATTGTTTCTGCAGGCTTAGATATTGTGCCTCAGGCTTGGGTTTGTTGTTTTGTCTTGATAACTAAATGCTATTGGTTTAGGTAACGACAATGTTTCATTTGGACCGTCCAATGTACTTGTTGGGGTATCTTCCTAATCAAAGTCGGGTGTACCTGATAGACAAAGAATTCAAGTAGGTGGTTATTGGTTTGGAAGTTAAATAGGCTGTTTTTTCATCATTATCCTTCTGTTTGCTGATTTTCTTTTGTTATGCAGTGTTATGGGTTACACTTTGCTTCTTAGCTTAATTGAGTACAAGACTCTAGTGATGCGTGGGGAGCTGGAGCGAGCCCATGGACTTCTACCTTCACTTCCAAAAGAGCATCATAATAGGTAAGACTGACGATTTGCCAATTTTAAAATAATGACAAATGGATATTTATCTTGGTTATCTGTAGAATGCATGTGATTATGTGCTGTTGGAAGTCAATGTGTATATGTTTGGTTGGTTGACTGTTGCATGCTTTCAACACTTAAGTTTCCTTTGTGATTTTGATTCCAATACTTGAGATTTTCTACTTAGTTGGATGAGTAAAGTCATGTGTTTCACAGATCACTTGAAAATTTGTTATGTTTACACTGCTATCTGGTTCCATGGCAAGATTTCCTCTTGCAGGACAAACTATGATGGCGTGCTTGACTGAATTTTAAAATTTATATGATACTGTCAATATTTTGTTTTCTTGTTCTTAACGTACTTGTAATTTGCTGGAGGTGGGTGATTACTACAAAACTATGTGGCTGTCTTTGTTGGCCATCAGAATCTCCTTCCAAATGTTATCTTGGAACTTAAAGAATGCAGTAGCATGCTTTATTTATTTTTACACAAACATTAAGTTGTGAAGTTTGGGTGCTAAAATTTTATTTATTTATTTCCTTTTGTTTTTGATGATTGCTAGTGTGGCTCGTTTCTTGGAATCACGGGGCATGATAGAGAATGCTCTAGAGGTAGCTACTGACCCTGATTACAGATTTGAGCTAGCTATTCAGCTTGGCAGATTGGAGATTGCAAAGGTAAATAGCTAATAGGTTTAATTTAGTTTAGCATCTGCACTTTCTATTTTCTATTCATGAATTAGCAATTGTGTCTCTGCTTTAAATGGTTATGTCATTCTGATGTAGGAAATTGCAACTGAGGTGCGGAGCGAATCAAAGTGGAAGCAGCTTGGAGAATTAGCCATGTCTACTGGAAAGGTAAGTCATGTTGGGGGTGGCAGTGTGATTGTGGGAATGGTGAAGAACATTTGAGAGTTTGGATTTTAAGTTTTTTCTAAGAGATGATCAACTTATATTATTAGGATTGAATTTATCACGTAGCCTATTGATTTAAGCATGTTAAAAACAGACATGTAGGATAACTAATGAATTATTTTTTGTGCTTTGGTTAACCTTGCTCTTCCAGTTTGAACTTTACAATTTGACATTGTTTTTTTCCTCGTATTGTTTCTGCAAGCACACTTGCTTACTCATTTCCGACTGTGAGTGCAGTTAGAAATGGCTGAGGAATGCATGAAGCATGCAACAGACTTGAGTGGTTTGTTGCTTTTATATTCATCTCTCGGAGATACTGAAGGGATTTCAAAACTTGCATCTCTTGCAAAAGAGCAGGGGAAAAACAATGTTGCTTTCCTTTGTTTGTTTATGTTGGGCAAATTGGAAGATTGCCTCCAGCTTTTGGTGGAAAGGTACTTGTTCATTCGATTGCTTTCATGTCAAAACACAAATAGATGCAATTGCAATTGAGATACTGAAGCATCTTTATGCAGTAATCGGATACCTGAGGCTGCACTGATGGCACGATCCTATCTTCCAAGCAAGGTTTCAGAGATTGTAGCAATTTGGAGAAAAGACCTCAGCAAGGTATCTGCTCATTGAAGTGTTTTTTTTTTTTCGTTTAGACATAAACCTTCAGGATTTTTATTTGTGATGACTTATTTATTGAATGGAAGTTTATATGTTTCCGTAACTCTGTTTTTAGAATAAATCTTTGATCTTTAGTTAAAATGTGATTCACACATGGGAAGTTACAAGTGGAAAACCCTTTCCAATACAAAAACTGATAACACTAATATTTGTTGTTATTCATTTATTTTGTGTCACATATACCAAATTTCAAATGGTAATTCCTATTTGCTTGAACAGGAAAAACTGATTTTTTTTATTTGATCCTTGCATTACATAGCATTTTTCAGTTAAATTGATAATGTTTTTTACAGGTTAATCCAAAAGCAGCAGAATCTTTGGCTGATCCTGAGGAGTATCCAAATTTATTTGATGATTGGCAAGTCGCTCTATCTGTTGAATCTAAAGTTGCAGAAACAAGGTATTATTGCAAATATTAAATTCATTTTCATGTCCATTTCTTTAGGCATTCAAATTTACTTGTTAAGTATGAGAAATGGCCAAATATTGTTAGCTGAATAAAAATCTCTCTGCTTCTTTTCACGTTTTAAGTTCGTTGCTTCAGATTCTTCACTCTATGAAAAGTACGTCAAACATCCATTGTTGGTCAATTATAACCCTAAGTCAGCTGGACACATAATTTTGATTAAAATGTTATCTACGCATGGCACTCAGATTTGTTTTATTAATCCTCTAATAAATGCTTGACAGGGGTGTTTATCATCCTGCCGAGGAATACTTAAACCATGCTGATAAATCTCATATGACCCTTGTGGAGGTTTTCAGAAACATGCAAATAGAAGAACCTCTGGAAAATGGAGACTACGATCATGAGGTATGTACTACATTTAGATTTGCATATATTTATACATTTGTATCTTTTCCAGTTAGTGAAATTCTTTATGGTTATTGTCTTATGATACTTATCCTTCGTAAAATGGAATGGAGCTATTGAGGAGTTCAAGGCTTTAGATTTTGCAGTCTAATGTAAATTACATTTTTTATTTGCTAATTCAAGTTTGGGCCTTTTTATTTTGATTTGCTAATTAAATTTTGGGGCTTTCTTTCTTCCTCACAAAATTTCTCTCTTGTTGCAGGCTGCAAAACAAAATGGAGATGAACAGATAATAGAGGAACACAATGGAGAAGAAGGAAGCCAAGAGGAGGTGGTGGTTGTTGATGCTGATTCTACAGATGGTGCAGTCCTTGTCAATGGAAACGAGGCTGAGGAAGAGTGGGGTACGAATAATGAAGGAAACCCGTCAGCCTAAAAGCAGTTGGTCGGGGCAGTGTGAAAATCGAAATTGTCTCTGGTGATTAATTTGATTCTAAAGTGCCATCTCTAACTCGCGTTTTCACAAGTTACTTTTATTACCACCACCACCACCACTTCTGTTACTATCTATTGTTAACATCCATTATTTTTCCCATGTGTTATATGAGGGTAACCCTGCTCATAGTGGCTAATCTTCAGGATCTGTTACTTTTGACTGAAGGCCAAGTTTTATGGGACATGGTCACGAGTGCCACTTGTCTGGGTTGGGACTTGGCTCTGTTATGATCTTTTTTTGGGTGCAAAATTGTCATACTCATGTTATAGTATCCTTCTCTAACAAGTTATATAAGGGTAAACTGGGACGTCAAAATTACTCTTTCCATTGGATTAAACATCTCATACTCAAGTTCTTGCAAATACAATTATTTCTCTGCAGCATGCGACCAACCCAATACTGTTAGATTTTTTTTTTTAGTATTGAATTCATGCTAAACCTGAACTCCTGAGTATTCTGTTCTGTTCACAGCCAAAACAATTATGCTCTTCCCAGCTTTTGTCTGTTGCAGAAAAGATTTCCTTGGAACTTTATTTTTTCATCCAAAGTAAAAATATAAACAAAATTAATAATTGTCTGGGTATCCTTGATATTTTAATTTTCTAATTTGGTACTGAGTGGAATTATTTTCTTTACTTATTGGTATCTTTGCAATTCTAATGTTGCGGTTCTTGCTTTGCCTCTCTTTTGTTGTCAGTGCTTACGCCACATCACTAGGTCCTCTTCAAGACAATTGGTTCCAGCTGTATTATTCTCGTAAGGTGAGAAAAGCTTCCTTAGATTGATGGCTAGGTTTTGAGTAGTGACGAGCACAATTTGAATTGAGCAACAGTGCATACAACCATTCTGTATTTGTTGGAAATAGTGGAGAAATTCAACAGGAAGTGAAACATTCTCAAAGGTAGGACTTGTGACCATCGTAGAATTGAAATTTTGTATACCTTTAGGTGTGATTTCCGATGATTATGCTGTACATGGAGCGCCTCAGTCCCATTTGTACCTGAGATGGTTTTTTATATTGTACAATTAGCCATAAGCGTCCACGCTGACAGGGATGCGCACACATTAATAGGGTTGACAATAATTTTTTGTAGAGCATTTCAACATGGATGGAATTTTATTACCTTTTATTTTCGGTTGATGTTCATTATATAGTGAAATGTTTATGAATGCACTTGGAAGTTGTGGTTTTGAAATATTTTATCCCCGTAAATCTCAGATTTCCTGCTGGAGGCTAGAAAGAGGTTATATATGTGGACCAATTGTCTCTTTCCAGGAGGTGTGGCTTTGTGGTTTGCCTGAATTTTTCCATGGAGAATATAGTAAAAAAAAAATGTTCCTAGCTTTAGTTATACTCTTATTGTTGTAATAGGCCTAGCATGTTCTTTTGAGGCCTTTATATCACAAGTTTCTGGTACCATTGAGAATGTAGAGAATAACCCTTCTTATTTTTCAAAATTTATTATATTTTTTATTTTATTTTATATATTACTTCATTCAACAGAAGTGTGTAATTTTTTAATCATTTCAATTTATTTGGAAAAAGACAAAAGAAAGAAAATATCCATCTTTAAATATTAATATATATCAATAACAAAAAATTAGTTATTAGTTCAGGATGTCATTTTTTTTTGTAACATTTTGCATTTGTATGTTTTCCTACGAACATATTTCGAAGATTTGATTGCTGCTGCTTTATTGATTGGTGGTTCACGCTTCAATGTTGGTGACTGAAATGATTTTATATTTCATATTGATACTATGTATATGTTCAAGTGAAGCTTGGCTTGGGACTCTGGCCAACTAAAGCTTTAACTGTGAAAATCGAAAATTTGTATGTGATTAGTATATGCATGCTATGCTTTGGATTGTTCCTCTTCCAAAAGTTGTTCAAGGTCGCTTGGTGTTTCATGTTTGGTGCCAGAAAAGGTGATTTGATTAATTAATAATAAAAATACTTGAACAAGATTAGGATTTAAGGAGGTGAATTGATTGGTTTCGATTTGATTTGTCCTAGTTAATTTTAGTAAGTGTACTAGTCGTATTAGTAATATATATTTGTGAATTCGAATATCGTCCCACGAAAGTGTAAGTTTAAAAGTTAATTATTATATTGTGTTGGTAATTATTTGAGAAATAATATTTGAAAAAAAATTTAAATTAAAATTTAAAATTAAATTAAATTGTTAAAAATTAAATATTTTTGGTGAATTAAGAATAAGCAATTAATAAAATATATTAGAGTTCACAATCCTTCTAAACTTGCATAAATATCGACATTGATTAAGAAAATTGAGTTAAGATTGGCGGGTTATCTTTTAATCTGGCTAACCTTATTCAGGGATAGCTTTTTAAATTAATATTAAACTTTTATTCAGACATTTTAACATTAATTTGCATATGAACAAACTCGGTTATTCGACTTTATTCAGGGATACAAATAGTGCCATAAGCTAATATCAGATCATCTATTCGAATATAATCTCAATTAAACTCGTTATACAAAATTACCTATATAAATCAAGCATTCAAACTCATTGAATAAAAATCTTAACTTCTCTATTCGATACATCATCGAAAAATTTAATCAATTAAATATTGAATACAAGTATTAAGAACCAGAAATTTGTATAAAACTAACTCAAATTTCAATAATCAACATCAATATTCATTCAAAGTTTAGGGTTCATGTTTTCTCTGACAAAAAGAAATTACTCCATACTTAAATCTAAGAAATTAAATCTGAAATTGAAATAAGACATGATAAGAATAAGAAAACTCTTAATAGTTATTTTTGGCTTCAGCTTGAACTCCTTCTCCATTTTGTCTTCAAGAAGAAAGAAGAAAGAAGAAGAAGAAGCCTCCAATTTATTTGAAGAACTTGCTGTATTTTTTTTCAGATTTGAGTAAAAAAAAAATTTTTTTTCCTCAAACTTGTTTCTCCTCCTTTTAAATCCTTTATCTTCCTATTTTCTCTAAGTTACAATAAGTAAGCTTCCTATTCTATTTAAAACTCTTAAACAAAATAGAAAAACAAAATAAATGAAGTTCTAAACAAAATAGGAAAACAAAAGGAAGTTCTAATAAATTGAGAAAACTAAAAATTTCAAATATCTGCTGTAAATTCATGCATTTGCATGACCATGCATCTGTCCATGCACCTCTCTGCTTTTTAAATCTCTACACTAGAAACTTTGGCAGCCACTTAATTTTAAATCTCTGCTTTCACTGAATTTTTATTATATTTTTTAAAATTTACCTACAAAAATATAAAATAAGACTAAATAACTAAAATTAAATAATAAATAAGATAAAACTAATAAAAACTAACAAAAACTAAAGAAAACTATTGCAAATGTTATCCTAATTATATATAAAATACACATTCATTAACTACCCCACACTTAGTTTTTTTATCGTCCTCGAGTAAAGTCAAAATTAAACCTAGTCTGAAAGATCATCTCTACACAACAAAGAAACTTTAAAATTCAAAAGCATGGGTCTCATACTCAACATTAATCATAAAAAATTCATAAAAGTTCAATTAAATAGAAGTTAAAGAATAAAAATATCATATTGACAAAGAAGACCAGCATTGCTCATCCGTATTAAAAATTCACAAGAACTGCAATTAATTAAAATTTGACCCTTCTCATTTACTTATTTATCTATCTTTAAAGCTTCTGTATTTTGCTTCCTTTTCTTCTTCTTTTTTATTTGGCATTTTCTCTCGTCACAGTTGCTTTTTGACCTTTTGACCACCACCTTCAGAAAGCGCCTTGCTCATATTCTTTAATAAATTTATATGAGTTTAAACTATAATAGCGGAACAATATCTATTTGGCTTGGGAACTTTCTCTCGTCGCAGTTGCTTTTTGACCTTTTGACCACCACCTTCAGAAAGTCCATTGCTCATATTCCTTAATGTTTTTAATTTAATTAGAACTAGAATGATGAGTAAAAATTAATTTACTCTTATTTTAGCCAGCTCTTTTGGCCTGAGAGTCCACATGGGGTGCATGTTGATCCCTGGTTACTTTACTAAGCTAGAACAGCGGAGTACAATTCCACAAATCACAGTAACTTTCTTAGTGTTCATTTCAAAAATTCATTCAAAAAAGTAAAAAAAAAACATAAATATTAAAAAAGCAGAGTTAATATTACTTATAAAGTTTACAAGGCTAGTTTCTAAATCAACATGATGCTGAAAATTCTAAAACTTTCAAGTAATTTAAACGTCATAAAACAAAGACAAAATAAGTTGAGTATAATAGACCCATAAAATTGAATTAAGAGTTTCAGCTATTACATCAAAATTCTCAAATAAACTAGAGTTCAACAATTTAACAACAAACTCAAGTTGCATAAACAAACAACTAAGTATGAGTATATGCAAAAATTTCAAACATCCCACCCTACACTTTAGGAACTAGCATTGTCCTCAATGCAAAAACAAGAAAAAGAACATAGGAGAGAAGGAAGAAAAGCAAAGGTTAGAATACTCCCATAATATGTTGTGAGGACAACTAGGACAAAGTTGGTGCTAGTGCGATGGAGATGATTGTTCTTGACTAGGCCCTTTAAGATATTCATTTAGTTTTCTCTCAATCCGATCCAAACAAGCACTATGGCGACAGAGAATAACTACAATCTCAAAATACTTGGCATTCATATCGGTACTTAATGATTCAATTGATGCTAAAGTACGCTCAAGGGTCACTGAGGAGAAAGGGGGACTAGGGATATCATGTGGTATCTCAGGTTGTGCAATAGGTTGTGCTTCCTCATCTATCAAAATGTAGTGATCCCCTAGCTTATGTAAATTTCTACAGTTTGGGCTCCTAAATTCATTAGCCCAAGATGATATGCTATTGTAGTAACCATGCCTTTAACTAAAATATCCCCGTTATTATTATCTGCTACAAATGACAGATGGTGGAGAAACAGTGCTCCATCATTTACCCGTTGCCCATTTTTTATGCACCAAAGAATAAACAACTCAAAATTTGTCACAGTCCTATTGCTAGTGTCTCTACCAAATATTGTGTGGCTAAGCATTCTATGTATATATCTATGTGAGGACTTTATCAATTTTGAAGCTTTAAAGCGACTAGCTTTAAAAAATTCATCATGCAGAGCATATTGTTTCCAAGCATTGATAGCTGAAAAAGCTTCATGGGACTGTGTTTTTAAAAGCAAGGTTGGGGTGTTTAAAACCAGCATTTGAAAAATGAAAAACAACATTTAGTTCAGGCAAATTCAGAGAAAAATTCGAGTTGAGCATCCGAAAGTGTATTTGATCAGTATCAGTGCAATTATACATATTAAAATCATATGTAAGTGTGCTCAAAAACTCTAAAGTTAAAGCATGATATGATGACTTTTGAATGCCAAAGAATTCAGTCCATCCAATTCTTTCAACTAACATAGACATTTCATCAAATAAATATAAATACTTGAGAGTTTCAAGATGGAGATACCTGTTAATACCAAGTTTTCTCTTTGTCAATTTTGCATACCTTGCTCGTTGTTTTGAATTAACAAAGTTAATTGAAGTTGGAGGTGTAGTGGGTTTGGAAGAGGATGAATTTTCTCTTTGTCTTTTGGGATTTGAAACTACTGCACTCCTTGATCTCTTTGGTGGCATGTTGGAACAATTGAATTTTTTTTTTTTGCAATGAGTGAGAGAGAAAATATCTTTGTTGGTCGTTGCCATGCTATTGCTCGGGTGGATGGTTGGTGGAGACAGGTGGTGACTTGAACGGAACATGCAACTGCTCAGGTAAATTGCTGCTAGCAAAGAGAGGTGAGTTTTGATGGTGTTAGTTCAACTAGAGGACTACTGCTCGCGAAAACGCTTCCGGAAAGCTATCGTAGGTTCAATTCGGACCTCCTGGGCAAAAGTTATGTCTATTTTCATAAACAGTCGCTAAACTTGCCGCGATCCAAATTCTCCATGTACTGCAATTCAATATGCTCCGCATCATGTTACCTGTCTCTTCGGCTAGCAAGAGCAAGCATCGGGTCCTCCTCCTTCTAAAAGCACTGGTCTTATCCATGCTGCAGCCTCTTAAGGCTTCTCAGTTCAAGAGGAAGATGCGTCTCATCCTCTGTCTCTCTATGGAGTCTCCCTCTGTCTTCAATCCATGGCTCCTTTCCAGATTTTTAAAGCATTTCTTGCCTCCAATCAGGTTCTGGAGGTTCTTTTTTGGCCATTTCAAATTTGTATCCGGCCTTAGATTTGCTTGGAAGATTTCCCCTACTTGGTTGAGTTTAAAACGTTTGATTGTTAAGCTTCTAATTTTCTCTAGATTTGTTGTGCTTGTTCCCCTCTCTATGGATCCCCTCTCCATGGCAGAGGCTTTAATGTATTATGTGGTTTTATTCTAATATAGTTCTCTTATTACTAATCAAAAAAAAAAATTCACCTTCTCCTTTAAATACAGAGCTACTTGATTTATAATAATTATGTATCTGCTTAGATTTCTACTCCTTTTTTTTCGGGGGGATGGGATTACAGATTTTAGAGCAAAAGAACAGTTTCATTTTTTTTTCAACTCCAAACTGCATAAAATTTGCTCATAATCTCTCTCTCTATAAGCTATCTTTTCAAATTGTTTTTTTTTTCGGCCAGTTTCAAATCAAATTGTTGCCCTTTAAGCTCCTGAAAACGTCATAAATTTTGGGTGAGAATGCAAGATAGAGGTATTACAGGTCTAGTGCACATTTGGGCATTTCATATGAGAAGGAGAGGCGGGTACATGAACTGATGAAAATATGTTGTTTTATGGAAGCTGAATGTCCCTCCAAACAATTAGAACTTTTATTAGGATAACAGCTACAGATATTCTCTTGCCATAACCATTATCAGCAATCATCTTGGCATATGATCATAGCAGCTATTATATATTAAGTGTAGGATCAAAATCTATTGATGAAAACCATTATCAATAGGTAGGATCAAAATCAATTGATGAAAACCATCATCAATCCAAGATCATTCATGTTCAATCATCAAGAATAATTAAATAAAACTGAAAGCGGAAGCGTACCTGAATCCATATGGAAGATCTGAATTCTTAGCCTTATGGTTTTGATCTTCCAAATTGATGTGTTTGAGAGGTTTTAGTTTTTAGAGAAATCTCTTCTCTCTTAAGACTTTAGAAATCTTTGCTTTTATAAGACTTTTGAAATCTTAACTCTTAAGACTTTAGAAATCTTAGCTCTTAAGACTTTAGAAATCTTAGCTCTTAAGACTTTAGAAATCTTAGCTCTTAAGACTTCTTCCTCTCTCTTTATCTTATATATGATGGGATATATATAAGAAGAAACTCAAACACATAATTTGGGGACCATAACCCTAATGTCTTTATTTCTAATTTAGCCCATCATAAAATTAGAAATTACATTAAAGTATCTACACATATAGACCCATACTTTACAACCTTAAATATGCCCATAATTAACCTAAACCAAATTAGATCACTTTAATATTTGGGCCAAACCTTTTATGATAGTATATATATATGACATAAAATTATTTTAACCTAATGTTATATTTAATGTATAAATATTAGTCCATATAAATAATCCAACAATCTCCCACTTGGACTATATTTGTACATAAATATAACTTTACAACTTTATAATCTTATGTCATAATATAACCTTATGAGCTCAAAACTTATCTATCATAACCAAATGGTTTTCTGAACAATCTTGTCCATTAGCTATATCAATATAGAACCAAGGCATTATTTATTATAGTTACATCATAATAAAATTATCCTTGATTACATATACCAATATAACCAAATGACATAGATCAAGTATGGATGTGTAGCATGGAAATTACATGCAATGTGATCTAAACATGTCTATTTCCAATTGATCCTCCTAAAACCATGATGAAACCACATCATGCCAAAATCAAAGTGGAATAAACTGAAAAACTTTATTTCTGCAGAAAATCAAGCATAACATAACCAAAGTTTGTCTATTACAAGAAAGCATAATACAAAACTCCCACTAAAACTGAATTTCTTCAAATGACGTAACACCCATATGAGCAGTGTGCTCATGAAAGACCTTGGGTGGTAGTCCCTTAGTAAGCGGATCCGCAATCATGGAGTTTGTACCAATATGCTTTATAGACAACTGTCCACTTTGAACTCTTTCTTTAACAACTAGGAACTTGATGTCAATGTGCTTTGACTTCGACGAGCTCCTATTGTTATTGGAATATAAAACTGCTGATTTATTGTCACAAAATAACTTAAGTGGTCTTTCAATATTATCCACAATTCGCAGCCCAGTGACAAAATTACGTAGCCATATTCCATGATTAGATGCTTCATAGCATGCTACAAATTCAGCTGCCATGGTGGAAGGAGCTACAAGTGACTGTTTAGCACTTTTCCAGGAAATAGCTCCACCAGCAAGCAGATAAACATAACCTAATGTAGACTTCTTGCTATCTTGGCATCCAGCAAAGTCGGAATCTGAATATCCAAGAATCTCTAATTTATCCGACTTTCTATATGTGAGCATATGATGTTTTGTTCTCTGTAAGTACCGCATAACTCTTTTGGCTGCCTTCCAGTGATCCATTCCTGGATTACTCAAATATCTGCCTAACATTCCACAAATGTACCCAATATCCGGACGCGTACAAACTTGTGCATACATCAGACTCCCTACTGCTGAAGCATAAGGAATCTTCTGCATTTCCTTTTCCTCAAAGATATTTTTAGGACACTGATCAAGACTAAACTTATCTCCTTTAGCCACAGGGGTATCTCCTGGTTTACAGTCTTGCATGCCAAATCTCTTTAAAACCTTTTCAATATAGGCCTTTTGTGATAATCCAAGTACACCTTGAGAGCGATCTCGATGTATTTGGATTCCTAATACAAAAGATGCATTACCAAGATCTTTCATCTCAAAGTTCTTAGCTAGAAATCTCTTGGTTTCATGCAATAAGCCTATATCATTACTGGCAAGCAATATGTAATCAACATATAAAACCAGAAAAATATACTTACTCCCACTGAACTTATGGTATATACAATCATCAACCAAATTCACCTCAAAACCAAATGAGATGACAACTTGATAAAACTTGTAATACCATTGTCGAGACGCTTGTTTAAGTCCATAGATGGATTTCTTTAATTTGCAAACCATAGACTTTACATCACCCGATACAAAATTTTCTGGTTGCACCATATAAATTGTTTCATCAATATTGCCATTGAGAAACGCAGTCTTAACATCCATCTGATGTAACTCAAGATCAAAATATGCCACTAAAGCCATTATAATCCTAAAAGAGTCTTTCGAGGAAACTGGAGAGAAAGTCTCTTTATAATCAATGCCTTCTTTCTGTGTAAAGCCCTTAGCAACAAGACGTGCTTTGTACCTCTCCACATTACCTTTCGAATCCCTCTTGGTTTTAAAAATCCATTTACAACCAATGGGTTTCGAACCTTCAGGCAATGGGACAAGATCCCATACGTCATTATCGCTCATGGACTTTATCTCTTCATTCATGGCATTAATCCACTTTTGAGAGTTAGGACTTTCCATGGCTTGATGAAAGTTGATTGGATCATCTTCCATCACTCCAATGTCAACCTCATGTTCTTGGAGAAATACAATATAATCATCTGGTATTGCATTCCTTCTCTCTCTAGTGGATCTTCTTAATGGCAATATTTCTTGAGGTTGTAGAGTTTGTTCTTCTGGAACAATTTCTTGAACTTGAGTGGGAGATTCAATGACATTGTCTGGAATTGCATCTTGAACAATATCAGGTATGGAGTATTGTTCTTGATTATTGTCAAGAGCAATTAAAGGAATATTTACATATTCCTCTTCAAAGTCAAAGTCTTTAACTCTTTCTCCCCTTGCAAACTCAACATCCTCAAAAAATCGGGCATTTCCCGTCTCAAATATAGCCTTAGTTGTGGGATCATAAAATTTGTAACCCCTGGATCTTTCAGAATATCCAATAAAGTAACAACTGACAGTTCTTGAGTCCAGTTTCTTTTCATTTGGCCTGTAAGGCCTTGCCTCAGCTGGACATCCCCATATATGCAAATGCTTAAGACTAGACTTTTTTACCTGTCCAAAGTTCATATGGAGTTTTTGCAGTTGCCTTAGTTGGAACTCTATTGAGTATATAAGCTGCAGTCTTTAATGCCTCTCCCCAGAGTGATTCTGGTAAGGTAGAATGACTAATCATACTCCTTACCATATCCTTAAGTGTTTTGTTTCGTCTTTCAGCTACACCATTCATAGTGGGTGAACCAGGCATGGTGTACTGTGGGACAATACCACATTCCTCTAGGAATTTCGCAAATGGGCCTGGACATTGTTCACCTGAACCGTCATATCTACCATAGTATTCACCACCACGGTCAGATCTAACGCTTTTAATCCTTTTGTTGAGTTGGTTCTCAACTTCAGCCTTATAACTTTTGAACATGTCCAGGGATTGCGATTTCTCATGTAAAAGATAAAGGTAGCCATATCGTGTAAAATCGTCTATGAACGAAATAAAGTATTGTTGTCCATTCCAAGAAGCCTTAGGGAATGGACCACAAATATCTGTGTGTATTAGTTCTAAGACGTTTGATTTCCTGTTGGCACCAAATATCCGCACATTTGTTTGTTTTCCCTTGATACAGTTTATACACACATCAAAATCTGTAAAATCAAGGGGATCAAGAATACCGTCAGACACAAGTCTCTCAATTCTCTTTTTAGAGATGTGACCTAGTCTCTTGTGCCATAACGAAGCTAAATTCTCATTTGTTAATTTGCGTTTTATGCCTATTGTATTAATAGACAAGGATTCATGAAATGAAGCAACTGTATCAATCATATATAGATTATCATGACCAGACAAAGAACCGGAACCAAATAAATTTGAATTTTGAAAAAGACTAAATTTTCCATCTCCAAATGAGCAAGAAAAACCAAATTTGTCCAATACAGAAACAGAAATCAAATTCCGTCTAAAAGACGGTACAACAAAAGTCTCATTCAAATCTAAATAAAGTCCAGTTCTTAATAATAATTTAAATGTCCCAATTGCTTCAACTTCAATCTCCTGTCCGTTGCCAACGTAGATGTATCTTTCAACATCATTAGGCTTTCGGTAACTCAGGCAACCCTGCATAGACACACTGATGTGAGTTGTTGCACCAGAATCTATCCACCATGTGTGTCTAGGCACAGAAGTCAAATTAACCTCTGAACAAACAAAATTAAGAAGCTTACCCTTTTTCACACGCCATGCATGATAATTGGTACAATGCTTCTTAACATGACCTGGAGCACCACAGAAGAAACAAGTAATCTGATTATGTTCCTTATTTTGTTTCTTTTGTGGCGCTTTTGCAGCTTCCTTATTTTTCTTTCTTTTATTGTCTTTCCTTTTGTCCTTAGAAGTGGAAGCTAAATGAGCACTTGGTATCTTTTCTTGCTTCATTCTATCCTCTTCCTGAACACAGTGTGAGATGAGCTCATTAAGTGACCAAGATTCCTTTTGGCAATTATAGCTCACCTTAAACTGGCTAAACTGTGCTGGAAGAGATATCAAAACCAAATGCACTAACAAGTCCTCAGACAAGGTCAAGTTAAGTGCTTTTAACTTTGAAGTAAGATGTGACATTTCCATAATGTACTCCCTTATGTTTCCTTTACCTGTATACCTCATAGAGATAAGTTTTGCTAAGATTGTACTAGTTTCAGCCTTTTCATTCTTAGCAAATCTTTTCTCTATATCCTCAAGGAAACCCTTAGCAGTATCCACTTGATCAGACATAGTGCCCCTAAAAGCTTCTGGAACAGCACGCTTAATGATCATAAGACTTATGCGATTAGACCTTTCCCACTTTTCCATCTCCCTCTTTTCCTCAGAGGTACTCTTATCAGTAAGATCAGCGGGTTTCTGAACTCTTATCGCATAGTCCAGATCCATGACTCCGAGAGTGATAAGTACGCTCTCTTGCCATGCCTTAAAATTTGTGCCATTTAACATAGGAATCGAATTAATATTGGCAGAAATATTAGCTGCGGTAGCATTAACTAAATCCAAAACAAAACAAACAATCAATATACTAACATATTTCCAAAGTATAACTGAAGTTGAATAATAAATTTAAATAATGGTAAACCCCATCTCAAGATACCGGACACTCCATTAAAATTTTATCTTTGGATAAAATATTAACTTGCAAGTGGTATCTTGGCGTAGCAATTAAATATTGATGATAAATTAACATGCCAAACAATATATCCTCCTTTGGGCTGATTTATTGCTCACATGTAAAACCAAATAATCATCACATATTTATCACCACAAGAGCATATGTGATTATGTTGAATATAAACTTTCCTTTGGGCCAATTTATATTCACATTAGTCACACATACTTAACTCTTTATATATTTAAAATAAATTAATCTCCACTAAGTTCACTTTGGTGAGCCTTATTGTGTCAATCAATTTATCTCAATATATATATATATCATCTTTCCATTATTTAAATCTAAAATTCCCAAAATCCAAAATTAATTGATAAAATATATTTAATCAATGTCCAAACATGTCAAATACATCCTTTTCTAAATTTCAACATGTAATAAATAATGGAACCCATATGAAGAAAAAATTTCAACATGTATTAATTAATGGGACCTATATGAAGAAAATATTTCAACACATAATTAATGAATGGGACCTATGTGAAGAAAAAAAAATTTCAACACATAATTAATGAATGGGACCTATGTGAAGAAAAAATTTCAACACATAATTAATGAATGGGACCCATGTGAAGAAAAATTTCTACACATATTAATTAATGGGACCCATATGAAGAAATATTTTTACATATCCACAAAACCACAAACATATACTATACAAATCATAATTCCATTTAATCAAAATTTTATCACAAATCAACCAAGTCTTAATCCATATTCAAAACAACAATAAGATAACTTGAATTGAATCTCAATGATTAAATATGAATATGCTCTGATACCAATTGTAGGATCAAAATCTATTGATGAAAACCATTATCAATAGGTAGGATCAAAATCAATTGATGAAAACCATCATCAATCCAAGATCATTCATGTTCAATCATCAAGAATAATTAAATAAAACTGAAAGCGGAAGCGTACCTGAATCCATATGGAAGATCTGAATTCTTAGCCTTATGGTTTTGATCTTCCAAATTGATGTGTTTGAGAGGTTTTAGTTTTTAGAGAAATCTCTTCTCTCTTAAGACTTTAGAAATCTTTGCTTTTATAAGATTTTTGAAATCTTAACTCTTAAGACTTTAGAAATCTTAGCTCTTAAGACTTTAGAAATCTTAGCTCTTAAGACTTCTTCCTCTCTCTTTATCTTATATATGATGGGATATATATAAGAAGAAACTCAAACACATAATTTGGGGACCATAACCCTAATGTCTTTATTTCTAATTTAGCCCATCATAAAATTAGAAATTACATTAAAGTATCTACACATATAGACCCATACTTTACAACCTTAAATATGCCCATAATTAACCTAAACCAAATTAGATCACTTTAATATTTGGGCCAAACCTTTTATGATAGTATATATATATGACATAAAATTATTTTAACCTAATGTTATATTTAATGTATAAATATTAGTCCATATAAATAATCCAACATTAAGCTGAAACTTTTATATATTGAATCAGATGATAATATTTCAGCACCATGGGAGATCATGGCAGCTGTAGTTCATCATGAGATGTTGTTTCTGTTTCTTTCCATCAATAAAACAAATTTGAAAAATACTAATTGCAATCATTGAAGAGTAAATTTTAGATAATCACTCTTCTATTTGCTAAAAATTTTTAGCCAATAAACAAAAATTATATAACAATGACTCTCCAAAACGAGTGTAATTAATATTTCTCAAAAAACTTTTACTTTTGATAATTTAACATATTGGTACTTTGCAAATGCTAATGTTTAGTAAATTATTGCCAATTATTAAATATTATTTTGTGTTATTAACTTAGCAATTGGTTATTTATCATAACATAGAAAAATATATGTTTAAACTCAAATCTTGACATTACTTTTTTTCTTTTAAAATTTGTGTTAATTGTTAAAAAAAGTAAATCATCAATAGTTATTGTTGCTAAAATATTAAATAATTTTTTTTTATTAAAGATGAAGCTCAGTATTTGATATTAATAATTGGTAAGCAATATAAAGATCCACGAGAGTATGAGAAATATTAAGAAAAAATATATTATTTTATTAATTTATTTTAAAAAATATGCTATTATTTCTATATATTTTTAATATATCAAATATACTTTTGAAATATATTTAAAGTATATTTAGATAAAACTTATCAATAAATGTATAGTTTTCTGAAAGATAGGGTCAAAGATTAATTATCATCTTTTTATAAAGTGACGGATTTACGTGGGGGCATGCAGAGTCGATTGCCCCCTTCAACCAATAATATTGTGTATGTATATACATATACATAAATACATACACACAATCATATTATGTGTGTAAATATATTGCCCCCCTTCTCCAATCTTATTGTGTATGTGTGTGTATATATATATATATATATTTATATATATATTATATATACATTTATTTGTTTATATATTTATAAATATATTATTATATTATATTGTTTATACATTCATAAATATATTATGACATATAATATATAATATATATTATATTAAATCTTTACATGTTTATATATTTATAAATATATTATTATATTATATTATATTAAATCGTTACATGTTTATATATTTATAAATATATTATTATATTATATTGTTTATATATTTATAAATATATTATGATATATATTATATATTATATATTATACTAAATCTTTACAATATATATATATATATATTAAATTGATAAACCTACTCTACATATATATTTTCTCTAATTATTTTTTATTTATATCATAAAATTGATATTAATAATTATATTGTAATTTAATTATGAATTGAGTCTATGAATTTTGTCATTAGATTAATTATTTTATAAAAAATATTATATCATATAAATTTATTAAAAAATAATTAGTTTAAATATTTTTTTAAATATCTTAAAAATATATAAATATTATTTAAAAATAATATATATTGTATAATTTTTTAAAATAATATTTAAATATTAAAATAAAATAATAAAAATTCTAACATTTAGTATTTAATATTAAAATAAAATTAAATATTAATATTAATTCCAACTATTTACATTAATTTTTTAATATAAAAATAAAATTAAATATAAATTCACCTGAAATTTCACTTAAAAATTTTACCTTTCTTCAACTTGATCATGGTTTCGTCACTATTTTTATATATACATATTTATACATATTTAAATATATATATATATATATAAATAAAGAATAACTCTCAAAATGATTATTTTTAAAATTGAAAAATAAACCTTTTTTAAGAACATATTTTTATTTTCTTAAGATTTTTTAAAGAAATTTAAAATGGACTTTTGATAAAAAATATAAAAAAAAAAATTAAATTTGTCATATTTATAATACCAAAATTTATAAAATATTTATCAAAATATTATATTTTTATTTGTTTATGATTAGTTTATAACGAGTTTATAATAAATTTATTATTAATTTATAATAAAATTATTAAAATATTTTTAATAAAAAAGTTAAAATTTAAAAAAAATACAGTGGGAAATATTATTTTTTCATTTAAAATACTAATACAGCGACATGGAGAAAAGCCCAATGATTTGGTCAAAGAGTACACGTGTAATGATTTAAGAATTAATTGCACGCAAAATCTATGACGCCAAGGTCAGGACAATATTCATTTGGAAATCCCCCCGCCATCTACACTCGTCTTTAAAAGCTGGAAAAGGAAGCCATTTGGATAATACATATATATATATATATATATATATAAAGAGTTTACATAGAACACGGAAATTAAATTTCCCATTTTCAAATATACGGCGAGAATTAGAACCGTGCATATTCATTGAAACCGATCAAATTCAATCAATCAAATAATTTTAAGTGACTTTGGTTACTTATAAATAAAAGTTTGAGTGAAATCAGTATAAATTTTATAAATTAATTTAGGTTTGTTCGAATGATCATATTAAAATTCAAATTTCTATTCAAATTCAAAGTAGACTAAATATATTATATATTTTATAATATATAATATTATGTCGTTTTGTTAATAAATAAATGAATAATATTAAATATATTAAATTAATTTGAATTAAAAAAATTTTATATATTAAATATATTAGAAAAATAATTATTTTAATTTCATATTTATTAAAATTTTTAATAAATATAATATTAAAATAATTATTTCTTCAATACATTTAATATATATATAATTTTTAATTCAAATTAAATTGATTCATTTAATATTTTTGTAAATAAATTAGCATCTTTAATTCCTTAGTAAATCTTAGGTTCACTTTTTTGCCGTCAAACTTCTCATCTGTCTAAATTAATTTTTTTTTCTCTCTATCTTTCAAATTTTCTCAATCTTTCAGCTTTTTCAATCTTTCTAATTTTCTTCTAAATTTCTAATATTCTTCATATTTTCAACGATCTTGGCTCTTCACTGTGAGTTTATAGAGGCTTTTTAGTTTGTTTTTAGGATTTTTTAATTAAAAAACAATGATTTTTATTTTAGAGTTAAGATTTTTTATTCGAAAACAAAGATTTTTATTTTAGTTTGTTCTTCTATTAGGATTTATTTTTTTTTATTTTATGTTATTTTATAAAATATTTTTTATTTATTAGGCTTCTGATGTAAGTTCTTTTATTTCATTTTATAAAATGATGTTTGATTTTTTATTTACTATACAAAATGATTTTTGAATATTAAATTTAGGCTTGATGCATATGCATGTTTATAAATTATTTTTATTTTTTCTTTTGAATATGAGAAACAATATGTTGCTATCATTTTGAATGTTTTCATTGTTGATTTAGGATTTATATTTTTTGAGTTTTGATTACAATCTATAATTTTTATTGAGCTTATATTTTATAGAGATTTAGAGTTTCGTTAAGAATTTCAGCTGAATATATTCAATTTAAATTGATCGAATCTAATTTTGCACTTGTTGGTAAAAAAAATATATGTCTCAATCTATTTAGGATGTTGATTTTTAAGCAATGTTCGGATTCAGTTGGTTCAAAAATTTATTTAAACCCGATCGAACTTAATTTGTATATGCCCTTTTTATTTGTATGATGCACGTGTTTTATTTTTTCTTTTTTACCTAACATAAATAAAAACAAACATAAAAAATAATATATACACAACATATATTAAATATACACATATCATCTACACAACATGTATATAATTTATTTAATTTTATATACAACATCCACATACATAATAAATACATAACATATAATATCTACAATATCTATATAATATACACACAATATATACACAACATCTACATAATAATTTTTTTAAAAACTTTTTTATATGTATAATATGTAAATTTTATTTAAAAATAAATTTAATAATTTTATTAATATATTTTTATATTTTTTACTTTTTAAATATTTTTTAAATTTTGTTTGTTATTTGTAATCAAAATTAAAATTTTTCTTTATAAAAAACTAATATATCTTATTGTTTGAACATATATTCTAAAATATTAATTGTTATTATTTGGAAGATATTTATTTAATAGTAAAATTTAAAAAAAAAGGATAAAATTTATGGTAAAATATTGTTTAAAATGAGAGAGAAGATATTTTTGAAAAAAAAATTATTTTAAAGAAGAGTGATGTATTTTTAAAAATTTAATCTAAATTTTTATAAAATTATAAATTTTTTTATATAACATTTTTGAAAAAAGTTTTATTTTTATTGGTAATTTTGTAAAAGAGAAATTTATCACATGCACGTTATTTCAATTTTCATTTTCAATAATACAATCTGTACTTATTTTTTTAAATTATATACTGTGCATAGGATTTATTTTTTAACTTTGTAAAATTTCAAAAGTATTTATTTTTTTATTTTTTTCATTTTAATTTTATTAATTTTTATTATAAAATAATTTTTTGATATTATATTCTCTCGAATATATAACATACACTTAATATTTATCTAATATCTATAATATATATATAATGTTTACTATATATATAATACATCTACCAAACGTGCACATAACATCTACTAAATATTCATATAATTAATTTAATTTAATTTTATATTCACATAATATCTATATAACATACACACAATATACACAAAAATATAATATATACATAATATCTATTAATCATATGCAAAATCTACATAATATATAAAAAAATATACACACAATATCTGCAAAATATCTAAATAATAAAATTAATATTCTTTTAAATTTTCTATATATATAATATATAAAATTTGTTTATAAATAAATTTAATAATTTTTTATTAATATATTTTTTATTAATATATTTTTAAGTATTTATTTATTATTTATAATTAAAAATAAAAAAATTATAATAAATAATATATTTTTTATGCTAAAAATATAATTTAAATATTAATTTTTATTATTTTATTAAAATATATTAATTTAGTATTAAAATTTTAAAAAATAAAAAATAAAGTAAAATATTATTTTTAATAAAAAAATATTTAAAAAAATTATTTTAACGAGTAACGTGATATTTTTAAAAATTTATTCTAATTTTTTAAACAAATATAAATATTTTTTTATAATTTTTTTAAAATAATTTTTTTTGGACAGTGTTATGAATGCCCCTTTGTAAAAAGCCCCCAAAAAAAATCCTTAAGGGCCTTTACATAACCCATACGCCCATCTTCTCGAAATCAAATCCCAGTTTTCAAAATTAAAACTAATAAAACTAATAATTTCTATGTCAAAACCACTTTTCTCTTCGGATCTGTCCCTCTCTCTCTAGGGTTTTTCTTTAGCTCTTCTTTGGCTCACTGTAAGTTCCAAAATTCACTTCGCTTTCATGCTTTTTTAAATCTATATGTTGCTTCTCAGCTCATTTTAATTGTTCTTGGCGAGTTTTTATTTATTGTATTTTATTTATCTTGTGCATTTGTGGGTTGGGTTTGTAAGGTACTTTTGCTGGACTTGTTTGCTAATTTGTTTTTGAGTTCCTAATTACCCGGTTCATGGAACTGTAGATTTAGCTTTGATAATTAGAATTCATTTGCTTTAGTCTTTATGAATCAATGAAAAGAAACTCAGTTTCTGAAAATGTCATACAATTTTTTTTTCTGGTTTTGCATAGACAAGTAAGGTAATGAAGTGCGTGGTTCAAATATTTAGGTTTTTATTTACACCCATCTATAAATTTCAATTAATTTTGGGATTAAGATTGAGTCAGTTATGTTGCTGATGCTCACTTTCAGTTAACCTATTTTACAACTTTTGATTATATTTTTAAAGTTTAGCTGAGCATTTGACAGCGTGTTTACGATATTCTTTGGGTTTTCTGTTGTTGAGATTCTTTTCTTCTTCTTCATTATATGTCATTTGTTACTTTTAGATTGTAGGTTTTGGCATTTAATACTAGGAAACCTGTTGAGAATGCATTTAGCTGTTTCGAGATATTAAAGCGTTTTGGATGTCAGGGAAGAAAGAATAATTAATTGTGTATGTGTTACCTGATAAATTTGACATACTAATTTCAAGATTAGAAAAAGATGGATAAGACACAAATATTGGTTTCATGGAGAGATGTAAAATTGTGGTGGTTGGCTAAGATTTAATTGTTGTTGTATGAGGCAGAATACAGTACTGCATTTTCTCTCTATTTTTTGGTATTGACATTTTTTCAACTCTTTTAAGGTTTAATTGTTATCGGGTTTTTAATTATCCTCCGTGAAATTATCTTAGGATTACTTTTATGTTTCTTGAATGCTGTAAGCTCTATATTAGTCTAATGTATGGATGCAGGAGCATTAATGTAGCCATGAAGATATAACTTTTCTAATAAAAATATTTGCATGGATGAAATCATAGAGAAGAATGCACTAGATTACTTCTAAAAATAGTACACCAGAAGGGGTAGAGAACATTTCTATTCAATTGTATATTAACATAGTTTGAGAGATAGTTAAGCTATTATCTATTGGTCAATCTCATCATTTTCCTTTTTTACCTGATAGATTTGAGGCAATTATCAATCTCTGAAATGGATATGAGAGATTTAACTGTGCTAGAATCCTAGGCTTAATGTAATAAGTGGTCAGCAAATAAATGGCCAATATTTTACTGACTTGACTTGATTCTATTTTTTGTGATGGAAAATCAATAAGAGATTGGTAGGCATAAATTCTTGAAAGGTAGTGTTGATACTTATGTTGCACTTGATGTCCCCAAATAGAATTAAGATTTGTTGCTTGCATCCTCTGACAAATTCGGGAGTTTAAGCATGATATTTCCTATAAATATTTCTTAGAAGCTGTATGTGTATAAGAGCTACTTGTTCTCCTTAAAATAGATTTTGATTGGCGATTAAATGGGCATCTGGCAAGAATAGATTCTTATAGCGTCTCAGTTTCTAATATATACTTAGTCTTTTTGGTGGTTGAAGTACTATATTACCAAAAAGCATGAATTGGAAGTGTGTTTCATTCTGTTAATTACAGTTTGCCGATATAGACAGTTCTTGTACATTTAGGGAGTCCATGTTTAACCTTTTTCTGCAATGGAACTTTAGGGGATACCTTATACACATTTAGTTTTATTTTTTGTGTTCTTGGCATTCTTTACCAACGTTTCCTTCTTCCCTCATAAAAAAAAAACAAGTGTTCACTATTGAAAAATGAGTTTGCTTTTGTATTAGTTTGTAATGATGTGTTTCAAACTATCATTTCTGTGGATATGCAGATCACGTTTATCCTGTCTTGTTGGGACAAGAAGTCAAGAGTAAATTTTTTGGGTTTGTTTGTCAATGGGGGATGCAGACAATAGACTTCCACCTTCAAAGAAGAGAGCTGCTGGCAGGGAGATCTCCAAAGATAACCCTGGTCTTGATGATGATGAATTTGCAGAGGAAGAGACTGGAACTTTCAAGAGAGCCAGTGATGAGGTGCTGGCAACCAGAAGAATTCTGAAAGTTCGTCGTAATCCAACCTCGTCAACTACTTCATCCTCTTCACCCAATCCATTTGCTGGGATTTGCTTGGTCCCTGCTACTGAACCAGCTACAGCCCCTGCTGTGGCAACAACTGAAGTAGTCTCTGCTGTTGAGAAAGTTTCAGAATATGGGAAAACTGGTGCTGGTCAAGAAGTGGAAAAGGGTAAAGGTGAGACTGGTCAGCAATCAGAAAGCAAGGTTGAAGAGCCAGAAGCTGAAACTGCTACAAAGAAGGAGCTTGCTGAAGATAAAGAAAATAATAATGTAGTCAATGAGGCAACTGGATCCAAGGTTGATGATGAAAAGCCAGCAGGAGATAAGGTTGAGAATGAAAAAGAAGCTGGTGATGAAGAGACGAAGAATACAAATGCAGCGGATGTTGAAGAGACTGAGGACAAAGGGGAAGTGGAAGGTGATAAGACTGGAAGTGAAGAGAAGAAGGATAATGGTGGTGAAAATGCAGATCCAAGCACTGAAAGCAATCGATTAAGTTCATTCCAACAGCTTTCAAGTAGCCAAAATGCTTTCACAGGGCTTGCTGGAACTGGTTTTTCCACTTCTACATTCACCTTTGGGTCGGTTCCTAAGGATGGGTCTGCATCAGGTAGCAGTATTGGTTCTCTATTTGCGCAGAAAAATGATCAGCCTTCATTTGGTTTTGGTCTTTCTAATAATGGTAATTCTTCAATTTTCAACACAACGGGGTCTTCTATTGTCTCAAAGAATGAGGGAACTGGTTTTCCATCTATGCTAGAGGTTCCAGTTGAGACGGGTGAAGAGAATGAGAGAGTGGTTTTCTCTGCCGACTCTGTGTTGTTTGAGTTTCTTAATGGAGTCTGGAAAGAACGCGGAAAGGGAGAACTGAAGGTAAATGTGGAAACTGCTGGGAAAGAAAAAGCCAGACTCCTTATGAGAGCTAGGGGTAATTATAGGTTAATTCTGAATGCAAATCTTTACCCTGACATGAAGCTCACAAGTATGGACAAGCGTGGCATCACTTTTGCATGCATGAATACTGCTGGTGAAAATAAGGATGGTCTTTCTACATTTGCACTGAAATTCAAGGACGCATCCATTGTAGAAGAATTTCGTGCAGCTGTTTCAGCACATAAAGATAAAACTACAGTTTTGAAGACTCCAGAGAATTCACCCGAGGCTTCAGATGAGTGAAAGGTGCTGTAAATCAATACACAATTCTTGTCCCTGGGCTACCTTCTCCTTTTCCCTGTGGCAAAAAGAAGAATCTTGTTCTGAAATTGTCATTATTGAGCCTTAAGTAGCAGAGTCTTGACAAAGTCCGGTTGTTTTTTTTTTTTTTGTTATTTTAAGTCTAGTTCTCAGGAGAATGTTATTACTTTGTTTTGGTCGGTCCCGGGTTCAAACTGCATAATTTGCAGGTTAAAGTGACCTAGAACAATTTTATAATTGCTCCCTCTAATAAGGGATAGTATATAATATCAAATTGCATATGTTGCACGCTGATATTATCTCGTCATAGCTCACCTTAATATTTCCTGTTTGTATGGTGTCTTATGCTTGTGTATGATATGCTAATTTGAAAGAGAGCTAAATGCTTTCACTTGCATTGATAGGTCAAATGCAGGAAGCTGTTCTATTATCATCGTTATTATATTAGCATACATATACATAAAACATGTTATGATATGATGTGATGATATGTTTCCTACGCAATAGGTTGCTTATGACTTGCAGACAGATTTAGATTGTTTCAGTACTTCGTATTATATTTTGGATGCCAAACCAGCTTTATTGTGACTACTGGTTGTCTGGTTTTGCGGGTTAGTTATTTTTTCCATTATCAGTTTATACTTTGTTAGAATTTCTCTTCAACATTTAGTAAATAAGTAATGTGATACAGCAATGACGAGTAGCAAGGTTATTTTATGGCACTTGGCACTTGTTATTTGGAAATGGAAGTGCAGACCCCACTTTCTTCACGTGAGCTATCATTTTGTCTCAACCCACTTACCCACCATGTGACTTCCAGCTCTAAGCTATTCATAGAAAATGAAATTTTATGTCACTTTAATTTTTCCACTGCTGAATTAACTATTAAACCATTATATTTTGATTTTTATATTAGAAGTTGCTTACTTTACTGGATTATTAAATTTATTGGTTAAATTAAATTTTATTTTTTTAATTAATTGATATGGATTAATTCTGTTTAGAGTTGGTGAATTATAACTTAGGATTCTGAGAGGAAGAAAAGATTAGTCTTTTTTTTCTTCTTATTACAGTATCATCCATAGTTGACCTCTTGGATTACAAAAAAAGAAACAATAATTAATATTTAATCCTACTTGCGTGTTTGGTGGTTCCACTCAAACTCATGAGTGGCTTTGAATTGAGAGGACACCAACATTATTATTATAATTCCACCATGTGAGCCCGTGACCATCTTTACTCAAACAGATCAAATTCAATAATAAGACTGCGTTGAGCTGAATTTAAAGTTAAAATTCAGTTCAACACAGAGTAATTGAGCTTAAGTTCGACTTTGAGCTTAATTAGAGTCGCAATCTAATAAGCTGAATATTTATTAATTTGAATTTGATTTATTTAATAAATAAACAGTTTTAGTTTGAGTCTAAATAAACTTTTATTGAGCTAAATTTTAAATCGAATTCGAATAGTTTGATTTATTTATAAAGCAGATTTTTTTTATATAATCCATGATTATATTTGGAAACTTGGAATTTTCACAGAAATTAGACACAATGCAACGAAAAAGATCTACATATTATATGGTTTTTATTCAATTTCTATAGGTATATATAAATATATAGTGATTTTATAAATAGTGAAAACAAGCACAACATACTAATATTCAAAACACCAATCTCTTCATGGTAAGTAGTTCTTAGAGCATCTGTTTGAGCAAGAATTCACACAGCTTGCCACTTTCTCTTCCCCTGTTAACCACAAACAGTAATTACCCATTATTAAGCTCTTCAAATTGTGAATTTTAAACATTAAATTCATTAACTGAATTTTCTTCACTAACATTTTTGTCAATTTTCTTCCTCTTTTATAAACAAAGGTTCGTAAATAGTTTTGAATCAAATAAATAAACAAAATACAAAAATTAGAGAGAGAGAATTACGTACTAGGGTCATGTCTGGAGCTAAGATTGGAGCACAAAGAAGAAGCACAGCCAAACTTGCAGAAGAAATGGGTTTGTTGTTTGTCATTTAAAGAGTTAATTGATGAGGGAAAGATACAATCTTTCAAGCACTTAGTACCACATTGAAAGAGAGAGGTGCCTGGTGTTATCACACATATAAGGAAGCAACCCTTATAGCAGTCACTGAAAGCTGCCGACGACTGCCCTAATAACATACTCAACATCACCAAAACTACCATTGCAGACCTTTTTCCGACCTCCATTGTCTTCTTGCTTTTTTTCTTCCTTTTTGGACTATGAAATAATATGACAAAATGGCCCCATTTATAGAGCTTCATATATTGCCAAAATACCAAGTTGGTGGATAAAGTGTATATATATTTGTATTTTTTTTATAGATATTGGATTAATTACTAATCACTTATTGATTCATCAATTAATTCACCAAATACCCATTTTTAATGATATTAAAAAATATTCTACCGTTTTAAATTGATAGATACTTACAGTTTAAAAAATATTAATTAATGAATCAATAAGTGATTAGTGTGATTGGTTCGACACTCTCATTCCTTAAGTAAGAGATCGACTATTTTTCGACCTCAATCGTCTTCTTGCTTTTTTTTTCTTTCTTTTTGGACTATGAAATAATATGACAAAATGGCCCCATTTATACAGCTTCATATACTGCAAAAATTACTAAGTTGGTGGATAAAGTGTATAAATATTTGTATTTTTTTTATAGATATTGGATTAATTACTAATTCACCGAATATCCATTTTTAAAGATATTAAAAGATATTCTACCGTTTTAAATTAATAGATACTTACAGTTTAAAAAATATTAACTGATGAATCAATAAATGATTAGTGTGTTTGGTTCGATACTCTCATCTCTTAAGCAAGAGGTTGACTGTTTGATTTTTGTGAATGAAGTTACTATTTATTAAGAGCACTTTATTTTTTAGTGGGCCGATCCAATGCAAGCAGAATTAGTTATGGCCTAATAAATTTATAAAATAATTATACAAAAAAATATTAACTGATGAGGAAGAACCAATGGGCTTATGACTAACTGCTTTTTTTTTTTTGCCTAATACATCAACTGTCCTATGAACTTGATAGTTTTGATCATTTTGCCTATTGTACTTGTGCTTTTGCTAGATTAGCCCTTGTACTAGTCTATTTTATTTTAATAGACACTTATATAATTATATATTAATCATTTTATCCCTTATACTTATCTATTTCATACTTAATAGACATCTAGTACTACAGTTGCATATAAGTATCTATTTAATACAAAATATATAAGTATTAGGGATAAAATGATCAATATGTAATTATATAAATATCTATTGAAACAAAATAGTAAGTATAGAAGATAATATGATAAATACATAAATACAGATGTCAACATGATCAAAACTGTCAAATTTAAAGGGCAATTGATGTATTAATTTTTTTCTTTTACTTTTAAAATATTATAAAAAAGTGGTTTTGAGTAAGAAGGGATAAATATTTATTTGTTGAAAAAAAATATAATATTTATGTACATTGACTGGATTTAACAATATTGATTTCGTTTATAAAATTATTATAATTTTAATTTTTAAAATAAATTAATACCGTATATCCATGAATAAATATATTATAGATTTTTAACTTTTAAAGAAAATTAATAAAATATTTTTACGATTATTTCTTGAAGTATAATGAAATTCTTCCAATATTTTTTTGAGCATTAAATTCTTCCAATTTAGTCCCTAGGAATGTCACTCTGTCATGTATAATTCAATCTTGGAAAAAAGAAGACCAAACAAAGCACTTGTAGTGTTAACTGAAAGTTAAAAAAAAAAAAAAAATCCATTTCTCCATAATGAATTTTGTTTCTTGAATGAAACTTCATCTTATGAAATTTTTCTTTTAAAAAACAATTTCTCCACAATCCCATTTTCTCTTCAACAATTTTTCAATATTATAAAATAGTTACAATTTATAAAATACGTCAGTATTAATTTGTAAATACTACGGAGTCTGTAAAATTATTTTTTGAATGTTATGAAATCAAGAATATAATCATGATTAATTGCATCTTAACTATATTAAACATTTATTAAAAGGAATTGAAATTATCTGGATTTGAATTCTGAATAATTTCTAATAGGAATTAGAGTTTAAACTCCAATTATTATGAAATGATATTCATTGTCGATTTTTTATTTTTTAAAAATTAATAAAATAAAAACCATGAACATCAAATTATAATTTTTTTAGGGGATTGTAATATCATATTTAATTGAATATAAACCATCAATTTTAGTTTTTTTTTTCTTTTATCAATGGGAAGACAAAATTAAAATTAAAATTAAATCATGAATACAACGACCTCTCCATCTAGGTATGGGAAGCCATGTGAAGAATTACAAGCAACAAAGAGAATAAAAAGAAACCTAGCTACAAAGAAACCCAAGAAAGCCTAAAACAAGCCCGAAGAAACATACATAGAAAAGAAAAAAAATTTCCAATCATATAAACTCATACCAGATAGATAGTTTAATCGGCTATAAAAGCTTTCGGCGCACACGAAAAAGAAAAAATTAGATCATAATCATTGTGCTCGGCGAGGATAATGAAGAGGTTGGAACCGATTATGTAGGTCAGCAAAACAGTGACAAGGGTGTCTCTAGAGCTTCCTTGAAGAACTAAAAGGAGAGGGATTAATTCTCTTTTTTCGTTCTTCTTCTTCTTGCTTCAAAATCAAACCAGGCCTATCAAAACCTTAGTATCACAGCAAAAGAAGCCACCAGCATACTAAAAGAAACCATATAATGGCTAGATTTAGACGAAACAGCCTTTGATCCATAGATTTTTTTTAGAAGGAATAGTAAAAAACACAAACTGGAGAAAAATAACACACAAAATGAATTGGCCTACAACAGTCTAGATTTAGGACAACTGCACTCTAGATAAGAAGAGAAAAAAAAAAACCCATGAATTTTTAGGTTTGATCATAATCATTACTCATTGCTTGTTTTCATATATATATATATATATATTTATTTATTTATTTATATATTCATTTTAAACAAAAATTATTTATTTATATTTTTCAAAAACTTTGGAATTGAATTACTAGAATATTCCTTTTTTTTTAGCTATCAAACTTATTTTAGTTAGCATTTTAATTTCTATTAATGAAATTATTATTTTTTAGTCCTATTTTCTTTTGCAATCTCCAACATTTATTAATAATCAATAAAAATATAATGTATTTTAATCTTAGAAAATACTTTTTCATTAAATTAAATAATTAATATTCCATATTATCAAATATGTTAATTTCTCAAATTTTTAAATTATTTTATTTTAATTTAATTTATCAAAATCAAACTGTAACTGCAAACCACTAGGTTCACTACGACCTTGGAGCGAAGGAGCCAGTACTGTATAGCCTCAAATCAACAGCTCTGGCTAATTAGCATTCAGCGCCATTTGCCGTCTACCTCCAATGTAAATTCTCATTTCCGTTCATCTAACACTTCTTTGGTTGAAACGCCTTCATCTACTTGTTTATCAAAGTCAAATCCTTGCTAAATTCGCTCAATTCACTTTAATCGATTAGTGTACGTTTTAATTACTTTGCCAAATTGGTTTTTGATCCTAATTTAAGCTTACTCGTGTTTATAATTTCGTCGATTTCTTGAATACAGTTATCAGCCATGGCTGTAGACGAAGATATGATGCCAAACAAGAAGAAAGAGCCCACTGAAAACGAGATTAGGTAATTGTTTCCCCTTTTGATTGTAATTTTTAGTGAACTACTAGTAATTTTGTTACTGAGTATTGGGTTCCCTTCAGAATTTCTTTTTAATGTGTTGTAATGTTTGCATAATCAGGAGAAAGAAGATCGTGCCTGGTAGTTTGATGAAAGCTGAGATGAGACCAGGAGGGGGTGATGCTAGACCATCAGATGGTGATCAGGCTACTATTTATTTATTTTTATATTATTGATTTATTTCAAACATTTTTGCTTAATTTAGTAATTAATTATTTTGAATTTTATTGTTTTGCAGGTCATATACCATTGTACTGTTAGAACATTAGAAGGGGTTGTTGTTGAGTCTACTAGATCGGAATATGGAGGTGGGTTTATCCCATAGTTGCAAGTAGGTTATGAATGTGTTGCCATGTGAAAAGAGTTTTTGTTCTCTTTGATTTCTGACTATATTGAGATTTCTTAATTCTGACATTTAACCTTTGAATAAGATGATTTCTATGATCAATTATTTTATGTTTTTGTGGTCATTGGATTAAACGAGCTTATCCTTTTACATGATAGGCAAGGGCACTCCAATAAGACAAGTTTTGGGCAAAAGTAAGATGCTATTAGGCTTGGTGGAAGGACTTCCCACAATGCTGAAGGGTGAAGCGTCAATGGTACTGGCTTCTATATTTTGCAATATGATGTGTTCTTGTATTTCTGCTAATTTTGTGTGGAAAAAAAAAGGGAAAGGTGAAAAATTATATATGCACAAAAAGGTTGAATATGGACAGAATCAACTCCACACTTATACAAATGTTGTTTTTTGTCCAACTTCATTTGGTGTCTTTTTGCTTTTTTCTTCATGGAAAAGCTTGGGCTGGATACTTAACACTGGAATCAGCGAATATATGTTTGGTTATGTTGGATTTTTCTTGCTTTATTAAGCTGGCAAATATCTTCGTTTCAGTTCAAGATGAAACCTGAAATGCACTATGGCGAGGCTGATTGTCCGGTTTCACCACAAATTAGCTTTCCGAAGGAAGATGAACTTCATTACGAGATTGAGATGATAGACTTCTCTAAAGCCAAGGCAAGAATTTTCAGTTTCAAATTTGTATACTTTTTGTTTATGCTGGTTCAGCATGGTACGACTTTTCTTCACTTGATAAATTTTCAGGATGTCAAATGATATTGTAAATTGCAATTTGTTGAAGATCCATGAGCATGTGCTCATATTTTAGCGCTTAATAGAATTACTTAATTAGTGATTGACAAGTTTATGGTTCTAATGTTGAATTATATTTGGTTGATTAACAGATTCAGTGAAGACTTGGGAGTTATCAAGAAGGTATTGGCAATTTAGGTTGTTGAAATATATTTATTACGTGGCATTATGATAAATCTCACATTTGTACCTCTGATAACTGCTTGGCTGCAAGTACTAGATGATGTTTTCTTTTCTTTGGTCTTATTTGACTAGGACTGAAGTCATTATCCATTAGCGTATGTCAAAAAATATTTTTATAATTTTATTTGACTAGAGATAATAATATTAAATATTCATCTGGTTGATTGGTTTTAATTTAATTTTCTTTCCATTAAATACAGAAACCTATTTAAGTATGCTTTACTTCTGGCCTCTCCAAATGGTAAGATAAAAGAGAAATCAAGAAACAACTGTGCAAAGTTAATAAAACATTACAGAGTGAAATTACAGAGTGAAAGCTTGGAAACAGACATGGTTTTTGAACTATTGCATGTGACACCTTGGCTTTGCGCAGGTTGTTTGAAAAAACAATTTAATGAAATATGCAAGATATTAAATGAATTTTAACCTGAAGAAACATTTTATAAAATAATAGAACATTACTTGTATGAAAGAGTTGGTGGTCACTTATAATTTGATACTTTATGTTTCGTCTACTGTCTCCTTGTGATTGGCAAGTTACATGTAAAGAAACAGAAAACAATGGAACAACAGACTAAACTCTTATTACGAAATGGGCATTGTTTAAAATCCTGTTGTGCCTTCCTCCTGTACTGGAATAAATTGAAAGATGCTTTTGAAATGAACATGATGTTAAATTTCAGTGATACAAGATCTGCAGTCATGTTTATCTGTTTTTCTAATTCATATTCAAAGGTTGCTTATATCTAATATTCTTATCTTGCGGATAGGTAATAAATGAAAGCCAGGGCTGGGAATCACCAAGGGAACCTTATGAAGTAAAAATCGGGTGTAAACTTGTTTATCCTCAATTCTTTTTTTTTTTACTTTGTTTTTATATTATCCTATAAGGTGAAATAACTGAAGTTTTAATTTTAAAAAAAATGCTCTATGTGTAGGATTTCTGCGAAGTGACCGGTGATGGGAGAGTAATTCTCTCACAGGCAGAAGGAGAACCATATTTTTTCACTTTCTGGAAATCTGAGGTTGGTTATATTTTTTTATTCTTAGTTTGCTGTGTCCAATAACGTCCTGGATTGAACTTTCCTTGTTAGTGCATTTTTTTTCAGTTTTGCATTTTTTTATTCCTTCATTTGTCACTGTAGTAGTGATTCTGTGGCGTTTAAGAACGTTAAGTGATCAAATGAGGGGAAATTTTATCCATTTAATATTTTACATTTATGGATGTTGCTGTGGACATCATAATGTATTTGTTGTTATTTCTTATTGAATTAGGTACCCAAGGGTCTTGAGATGGGGATAGGCTCAATGACACGAGAAGAGAAAGGATTAATATATGTAACCAATCAGTACTTAACTGAGTCTCCTCTCATGTCTGTGGTTGAAGGTTATGACGAAGTTCATTTTCAAGTGGAGCTTGTCCATTTCATTCAGGTATTCAAAGTCCTCCTTGATTGCAGACTATATAGATTGTTCCTTCATTAGCGTACTAATTGATATGTCATCATTGTTCAATGGGCAATAAACAAATGAATTTTGTTGGTTGATGAATTTTGATGATGGCATTAGATAGTAATTGCTAATCCAGTTTACTCAAATCCTAATTTAAGTGAAAGGTCATCATTTTGTCTCTATGTGATCATAGCGAACATGGTCTAACAGTCTCTTTTATTTACAATGAGATACTTGTTTATGTTGATTGTCCACTGTGGTTAAGTTTGCATCTAGACATTAAACAACCAAGTTTAGAGTCATGATTAGTGACTTTTTTCTGTATGCTTAATTGGGAGCCTCGACTTTTCACAGTGTGGATGCTCTCATGAGCTCATCATTATTTGGGGTGTCCAAAGTTTAAAAGATATTTATGATAAATAATGGATAATTGTGCTGGAATCACAAAATATTATCTACTTATATGCAATATTTGCAACTTAGTATGCATAGCTTTTAAAATTGTACAATAAAAGCTCCTTATAGCCAAATCTTAAATAATTACTGTTTATATTTTATGGCAAATGGCGCAATTCATAATGGTGTGATTCAACTCTGTCTTAGTGTTGACAGGTGAGGGACATGCTTGGAGATGGGCGCCTGATAAAGCGTCGGCTTCGTGATGGAAGAGGTGGGTGTAAAGAATTCATTGGTGCCCATAAATATGCTTGATGCTTTATCTGTCATTTTTCTAGCACTCATCATCTGGTACCTTTTTGTGGTATGATATGGATTCTTTGATAGATTCAGTTTTTATTCCATTTTCAAGAATGAAAATTTTGCTGCTACTATTCTTTTTTCCTGCCATAATAATCATTTAAACTTTGTGCTATTATTTGATTGTGTAAATCCAAGGCAAAACAAAAAAAAATCTCTTGCAGTACTGTATCTCCTCTTGCATGTCCATGCCCCTCTCTTGGTCCAAAACTAACATATGCTTACTAGATAAGAGGACAAATCACTTTTTTTTGTGCTTTTCTTTTAAGTTCAGACTAACCATTGAAGGAGTATGGTCTGTTCTGGATTCCCCCTTTTTCCATTAATTTTTGTGCAAATGGTTGCTATATATATTCTTTAATTATGTCTTTATTTCTAGTCAAACCCTCTTAACCCAACCAAAGGAAAAAGAAAAATATTTTTCTAGTGTATGCCAAATTGAAGTTATGCTGGCAAGGTGCGATCATTGAATTAGTATCACCTGAAATAGCTTTGCTAAGATTGTAAGAAGTTTTAGTTTATTTTCATTTTTTGGGAAAACATCAAAGATTTTGCTTGCAATCAAGAAGATTGCTTTCTGATATGCATGTGATATGTTAAATTGAATTTACTACTCATTATGTTTTTATTTGTGAAGAGGAGCCTTGGCGCAACGGTAAGTGTTGTCGCCGTGTGATTTGAGGTCACCGGTTCGAGTCGTGGAAACGGCCTCTTGCAATTAATTGCAAGGGAATGCCGCGTACAAAGACCCAATAGGTCCGACCCTTCTCTGGACCCCGCTCATTGCGGGAGCATTCGTGCACCGGGCTGCCATTTTTTTTTTTATGTTTTTATTTGTGTTTTCTGTGAACTTAATTTGCTCTAGCATTTGGTATGTCTTTGCATCTTTAATTTCAGCTTCCTTTTTCTAATTTCTGCCTCTTTCTTTTTTTTTCTCTGGCAAGTGGCTATTCATTTATATGCATAACACTGTGGAGTTGCTTACTAATATTTATACAATGTGTATCTCTGAATTGCTTTAAAAAATTAGGTGAGTTTCCCATGGATTGCCCTCTTCATGACAGTCTATTACGGGTCCATTACAAGGGTATGCTTCTTAATGAGGAAAAGAAAGTCTTCTATGATACAAGAGCTGATAATGATAGTCAGCCTTTGGAGTTCAGTTCTGGAGAAGGGCTTGTGAGTAGCTCCTCCATATAAAGAATAAATAGATTATAGACAATTCACAAGTTTGTTGAATAATAATAGCTGGCCAACTTCTAAAGCTGAGCCTCAGTTTGTAGTTTGCTATACAACTGAGTCTTTAACTTTGGTTTGTGTTGCAGGTCCCTGAAGGATTTGAGATGAGTGTTCGTTTAATGCTTCCTGGAGAGAGAGCTCTTGTCACATGCCCTCCTGATTATGCATATGACAAGTTCCAGAGGTTGCTTTAAAAATCTTCTTTAACATATCCAGTTGTATGCAAAATAAGACGTCGATTAAACTTACTGCTGTACCTGTAACTATCATTCTTAATTTATTTTATCATTTTATTCTTCTCGAAATTATGACAACAATTTTTTTTTGCTTCATATGAGTCGTGGAAACGGCCTCTTGCAATTAGCAAGGAAAGACCGCGTACAAAGACCCAATGGGTCCGATCCTTTCCTGGACCCCGCTCATTGCGTGCACTGGGCTGCCCTTTTTATGATTAGGCCAGCTAATGTTCCCGAAGGTGCTCATGTTCAATGGGAAATTGAACTACTCGGTTTTGAGATGCCAAAGGTAACCAACTAATGTTCCTAGAAATTTAATTTCTAATGTTCCTAGAAATTTAATTTCAAGGCTATTTAATTTGTTCATATAAACTATGTAAAACCTCAATGTGCTGTTTTTTATCATTTTTGAAAACTACTTTTGCTTGTGGCAATGTGGCTTGTTAGTGTCAGTTATTGGCTCCATATTGGCTTTTATATTTGGTATTCATTTAGACTTCCATAACTGAAAGGAAGAACAAGTTTTGGAATTAAGAACGGAAGTTGCTATGGGCCTATGAGTTTAGAGGACTTGTCACTTGATTCAGCTTTGAATATCTGGAATGGAAATGCTTATTAGGAAATAGGAATTCGCTTTGAAGTTTATGATCTTTCTGTTATTACTATACATAGAAAAGTTCATAAGAATCCTTACTGCGGGACTGGACTAGTTTGGATTTTCCAACAATAATGGGTGAAGCAGAGAAGATTAGAAACACAGTATGTATATGCTGGGATGTTTCTGACCACTTGCTGTATTGCTTCATCTTCTCTGATATGTGCACTCCATATCTACATTTATTGCATCAGAATTAGGAGCTTACGATCAAAAGTGTAGGGCCCTTCTTCTAATACTCTTAATTTCCCTTCCTCAGCCTCAAAATTAAACAAGAAAATATTTTCCTTAACCATAAAAACATATTTGAGCTCCCATTTCTTCCATCTCGCATTTGCAAAACTTTCCATGATTGAAAACCTCGGGTTACCACCATACACACTACCCACTAGAGCATTCCTCCATTTCTGAACTTCAGATTCTAGCTCCTGAGAATGAAACTTTACAACCTTTGTACCACCAGAAACCCCTAGGTGAAACAAACCTCAATTCACATTCTGCCTTTCGAATTCTATTTTGTGCCACAATATCCGCCCAAGTCCTCCTATCTCCCTGCAAATTACCATGATTCTCTTCCATCACCGTAACATCCTCATTCCCACTATCAGCATTTACCCCTTGTTCCAGAAAACGCTCAATCGACACTTTCTCAACATCAAATTGCACCTCTTCAATAGAACCACCCATTTGAACAACCACATCACTCTCAACCCCTATCAAACCTTCAAAAACACCTTCCTCAATTAAAGAATCTTCCTCAGAAACCCTCTTATTCTCCTTACAAGGCTTCAGAGAAACTCCCTCAATCCTCACAAGAACTTGCACCTCTTGTTTTCTTGTCTTCTTCCTCATCTATGGAAATGGTGTATGTTAGCAAATACTAACTAGTGCCAAGAGAAAACTCTCCCAAATATGATTAATATCTAATTATTTAATTTAATTATCCTTATTTTCTTAAAAGATTTAATGATGAAATAATATTACTGCTCAATTTTGCATTTTTTTTGTAAGGTGAGAAATTTCACTGGAAAAACAGACTAACGACTATAAGAAATTTCATAAATTAAAATCATGAACTCTTTTCAACAGTCTAGTACTCACTTCAAAATTAACAATATTACTACTCGATTTTAATTTTTTTTATTAGTTATATATATATATAAGTTTCAGTTTTTAAAAGTTAACGTTTTGGAGTAACAACTCGATTGATATTGGCCAAGGTAGCATCATGACATGGGTTTGTGCGAACTAAATTTATAATGCTCTAATTGAAAAACTCAATAACTCGATTGATATTTTAATGCTCTAAATTTATGCCATTGTAAACATAGAAAAAAAAAAGCATCTCCAAGTATTAAATAAAGAAGAAAAATAAATAAATAAATATATTGTTATCATATAAGTTCCTCTAAATAAATTTCACAAAATTTTACATTGTATTAATAAAAATATTCATCTCACTTTTAAAAATTAAATTTTACAGGACTCAATATAATTAAACTATATTTTATTATCTATAAATTAATTTTAAAATTAAAATTTATTTAAACCAAATAGGGTAGAATTTATTACAATTTTCCATATACGTTTTATATCCTTATTCCATTAGGATAAAAACTAGACGCAGTGCATGCATATGATAAAAATAACCATAAAAGAGAGACTCAAAAAGACATTGAACCAATATGAATTCCTCTGTAATTGGTATCTACTAAAAATGACGAAGTCATGCAATACATGTATGTTGCTCTGCTCAAACTACATCAACATGTATATAAATATCACACAGAACACCAATTCATAGGCAAGAAGAAGTAGCAATTGAAAAGAAATAGCTATTTAGAGAGGTTGAAATTAAGGAGGAGAAGAAGAAGAAGAAAATGGAGAGAAAAGCAATTTCATTTGTAATGATGTGGGTGGTGATTAGTATGAGTTTAGGGCAGTCAGCAGCCTCTTTAGAGAGTTTCAAATTTTGCATGCAAAATTGTTTAATCGACTGTGCAATTGGGCCATGGTTTGCTTCTTGCCCTGTTAGGTGCCTTGCTAAATGCATAATTCATCCACCTCCACTCCCTTCTCCACCACATTCTCGAATTACTGTCATTAATAATCCTCCTAAAACTTCATATATTCAAACTCATGATTTCTGTACTTTTGGCTGTGCTGCTTCCAAGTGCTCCACTCTCATTTCCAAAGACAACTCTCGTAATTTATTAATTTCTCTTTTTGTTTATTTATTTAGTATATTTTCTTTTTTTTTTTCTTGAAAAATTAGTACAAATTTACTTGTTATAACTCATGTTTGTTTGTTTTGAAGGTTTGGATGAAGTGGAACACTGTGTGGGTAATTGTTCAAAAGCGTGCAACAAGAATTATTTGCCTGCAAATTGATGAAAAAGACCTTAATTAATTTGCTTTGGTTCAAGATTATTACTAATTTCGTATTTTTATTATAAATGTGACACAAGAGTTTGTAATCTGGAAATAATTAATGAATTTATTTAAATAAAATTATCAGCGTATACCTTATGCATATGCTCTCACTCCCAATAGATTTAATAATATTTCTTAGGGTAATTAATTAACTTCATGCATGTTTATGTTCTGATACTAATTAACAAATAAATGAATATTTAAAGAAAATAAACAAAGCCATGCCAATCTCGTATATATATATATATATATATAGTCATGAAGTTTATTAATTTCAAGAGTTTTTAATTAAGTCTTTCAAAATTAATTGCAAAACTGTGCATTTCAAAAAAAAAATAAAGAGATAATATAAATATATGTGTGCGTGTGTATTCAATGAAGAAATTAATTAAGATTATACATTTCTCATTGGCTAATTCTCTGTGCTGTTGCCGGTGGGACAAGAATTATCTGTTTACTTGGTTTTAATGGATTTTTCTAATTTTAAATATTAGAAATTTTAATTTATCATTTTATTTTATTATTATTTTCAAAATGATTGTCGATAATAAGATAAGTAAACAAGTTAAAAGTAAGAATGATTAATTCAATCAATTTAAAATTAAATTAAATATTTAATAAGATGGTTAAATTTTATAAGAACGTGTATAATAATTATGCACTATTTCCACTAAACTATATAAATAATTTTTTGAAAAAGAAAACAAAAGGAAAATATGAATTCTTTTTTTTTTTTGAAAATACATTACTGAAAATAAAATTTGCAAGGTAAAAAAAATATTTGTAAAGATATTGTACATAGATAATACAAAATTTCAAATAGTTTTATGGTAAAATTATATATTTCCAAATAGAATATTTGATCTGAATTTAAAATGAAATTGTGGCACTTTCATCATAAAAATATCAAAATTGATATTTCAGGATAGTTAGTAGGTATAATGCTCACTAATTAAGTACATTGAAATTAGTCATGAGAGTGTCTGAGAAAAATTTAAGTGGGTTGATAGTCTTTTTCTACATAAAAACATCCTATATATTTCGTTTGGAAAAAGAAAATCACAAAAGCTATCCAGAAAATCTAAAATTCAATGCATGTCACCCAACCTAAAATTCTGAGTAATTAATATATTAATAGATAGATTATTAAAAGATTATTACAATGGTCATACTCTAAGTCAAAAATTTTCTCCTTTTGCTTATTTAATTAATTTATTTTTATATTTACTTATTTATTTTAATCTAAATATTATTTATATTAAGAACATCGATCGAAAAATAATTTCACCAAAATATCATTTAACATTCTCAAAGATACAAAAGTTAATGGGTTGAGTTATTTACCACCCATAGAAAATATTAACGCATTTCAATTTATTAACACATTTCTATTATAAAATTTAAATTTAAATTTTTTAATTATTATGACCCATTAAAATATTATACTACCATTTATATTGTCATACCTAATTTTAATTTATACATCCATCATTAACCTCTCTCTCTCTCAAAAATTATCATCCATTAACCTATTCTCAAAATTTTAGTAACAAAAAGAAAACCCATCTTCTCTCTCGAGAATTCAGCAGTAAAAAAAAAAGAAAAATTCAGTAACAAAAGAAAAAATTCACCTTCTCTCTAGAAAATCCAACAATAAAAGATGAGTTTGTTTTGAATAATGTAATATTAAGCAATTGCTCAACGAAAAATATTTTGTTCAGTAAGACAGTGATGAAAAATGATTCTTGTTCAACAAGAGAAAACTACATAAAACTAATAATTCATCATTGAAAGCTGAATAATAAACTAGAGCTAAAATAATAAATATGCTCTCAAAGTCTGGTCTGTTGAATAGTTTTTCTGTTTTTGTTTTTTATTTTGCAGTTGATTATATGATAACTGTATGTTAACTAAATGGTGTTTTTACAACATATACAACATCTTATTTGTAGATTAATTATTCTTATATGTTGTTTATATGTTAATATATATTGCCTGTATTATTTATATATTTCATATATATATATATATATTGATTATATGTTGTCTATTATTTATATTCAGAAAATAAAAATTGAAAAAATTTACAGAAAAAAGAAAATCTTTTGAAGCATTTTATGGAACATTTGAAACACATTATATTTTAAGAATATCTATCATTACTGTTGAAGAATAAAACAATTAAAACAAAATAGACAACACATTTACAAGCACAAAATATTCATATAATAGTGATTGAAATAGAAAACACAAATAAAAAATCAAGACAGAAAAAAGAAATATAAAATATTTTCAGTAACCAAAAAATCAAACACTCTTTTTGCTAAAAAAAAAAAGATGAATAGATAGGGCCGGCCATGAAACAGTCATCTAAACTTGATGGCACCTTTATAAGCTTGCAAAAACTAATATCACTGGAGAAGGAAACCAATCTGAACTTGGTGGCAAAAAAAAAACACTATGAGGAGCTGGACCTTGGAGGACTCTAAAGCTCCGTTTCAAACTTTACTATTGGCTCTTCTACCTATAAGAAATATAAGAGAAGAGTTCAATAAGAAAATTTTCGATATCTAAGTTAATGTTCAATTCGTCTGCAGATATGCAAGCTAAGAAAATGGAGAAAAATATTCTTTTACATATGAAAATTCACCTTTATTTCTAGTTGAAAGGTAAGAGATAAACTCTAAACATGTCATTAGATCTTTAGAGAGTGCCAGTGTTCGTATGGTAGTGGTGTTAAGAAATTATCTTTCGGACACTAAGAGCTCAATGGATCTTAGAAAAGTTTGAAACTGAGATCCATCCTACTTTGAGAGTTTGGTCTTAGTATTGAGACGATACCGAACTCAATCTATAAGCCTGGGAGACAGAGGTAGTATCATATATGAATATGAAATAAAATAAGAGGGACATATTATATATATATTTTTTATTCTAGTTATTTGCAAATGTGATATAAATTTAACTTAATGTATTTTATTTTATATTATTTAAATTTTATTATATATAATTATTAAATTATTCTGTTATATATTGAGTGTACAATTAATGTTTTATTAACTTTTTATATTATTAAATTTTAATTCAAAAATCAGAGGAATATAAATTTTCCGTGGAGATCCTTGTCTCTCTGGAGGTCCCCGTGAAAGTGGAGACAAGGGCAAGTCTGCCTTCTTTTGTGCTGTGAAGTCCTGCCAAGATGGGGAAGGTGATGGGAATTATCCCTTGGCCTCGCCCTGTCCCATTGTCGTCTCTATGTGATGGAGGAGAAGAGGAGATAATGATGAAGGATGAGGCGGCAGTGATGAAGAAGAAAATGCAAATGAAGGAATAAATGAAAGATGAAGGAAAATAAAAGGAGTGGGCGTTAGGAGGAGAGAGAGACAAGAATTTACATATTTTGGGAAAAATTGAATAAAAAGAGGTATATGGTGTAATTTTGACTTTCGAACACTCCATTAAGACTGAACTAAAAACCCTTCGTAATCTATGGTTTTCCAATGTTTATAACGTTTATGCCTTTAGATTTTATAAGAATACAATGCAACAGTTACTCTCCCTATTGGCTTAGGTTGAAAGAAACGTCGATTTATCACCATGAAAATGATCGTAAATGGAAAATAAATACTCAAAGATAAAGAACTCATCTATACGAAGCAATTAAAATTTGAAATAAACATTGGTCCAAATTAAAATGAATAATGTATTCATATAAATAAATATTCATTTAATTTGTTATCACCATCTCATACATGCAAATGTAGCTAAACTCCAATTGAGTAAAGAACTGAATCTGATGCAGCCGAGTCATAATAATTGATTATGATGATTTCAAAAACCCACCATTTTGATTCTCTTGAATTAAAGTATATTATTTAAGGTCCTTTTGATCAATTTGCAGCAGACACGAACTTCTCAACGCATGCTTGTGAACAATGATCCACGCAAATTTCCACTTCATCCAAACCTGAAAATATTAACACAAACAAACAAAATTATTAATTAATTTTAAATATTATATATGTTAGTTTATTTTATATGGACTAATATTTATACATTAAATATAATATAAGTATAAAGTAATTTTATGTCACATATACTATTATAAAAGGCTTGGCCCAAAATTGAAGTGGTCTAATTCGGTTAAATTTATTACGGGCCTATTTTTAAGTTATAAAGTATGGGTCTATATGTGTAAATACTCTAATGTAATTTCTAATTTTATGATGGACTAAATTGAAAATAGAAGTAGTCTTCAAAAGACATTAGGGTTATGGTCCCCAAATTATGTGTTTGAGTTTCTTCTTATATATATCCCATCATATATAAGATATGTTTTAAGTTTGAAGAGCTTAGAATTTCTCTAAAAAGTAAAATCTCTCAAACACATTAATTTAGAATATCAAAACCATAAGGCTAAGGCTTCAGATCTTCCATATGGATTCAGGTACGCTTCCGCTTTCAGTTTTATTTAATTATTCTTGATGATTTAACACGAATGATCTTGAATTGATGATGGTTTTCATCAATAGATTTTGATCCTACCTTTATCTCTTACATGAGAAATCGCAATCACTGGACATATTTAAAAGTTATAAGGCTGAAGTTGAGAACCAACTCAACAAAAGAATTAAAAGCGTTAGATCTGACCGTGTTGGTGAATACTATGGTAGATATGACGGTTCAGGTGAATAATGTCCAGGCCCATTTGCGAAATTCCTAGAGGAATGTGGTATCGTCCCACAGTACACCATGCATAGTTTACCCACTATGAATGGTGTAGCTGAAAGACGAAACAGAACACTTAAGGATATGGTAAGGAGTATGATTAGTCATTCTACCTTACCAGAATCACTCTGGGGAGAGGCTTTAAAGACTGCAGCTTATATACTCAATAGAGTTCCAACTAAGGCAACTGCAAAAATTCCATATGAGTTTTGGACAGGTAACAAGCCTAGTCTTAAGCATTTGCATATATGGGGATGTCCAGCTGAGGCAAGGCCTTACAGGCCAAATGAAAAGAAACTGGCCTCAAGAACTGTCAGTTGTTACTTTATTGGATATTCTGAAAGATCCAGGGGTTACAAATTTTATGATCCCACAACTAAGGCTATATTTGAGACGAAAAATGCCCGATTTTTTGAGGATGTTGAGTTTGCAAGGGGAGAAAGAGTTAAAGACTTTGACTTTGAAGAGGAATAGGTAAATATTCCTTTAATTGCTCTTGACAATAATCAAGAACAATACTCCATACCTGATATTGTTCAAGATGCAATTCCAGACAATGTCATTGAATCTCCCACTTGAGTTCAAGAAATTGTTCCAGAAGAACAAACTCTACAACCTCAAGAAACATTTCCATTAAGAAGATCCACTAGAGAGAGAAGAAGTGCAATACCAGATTATTATATTGTATTTCTCCAAGAACATGAGGTTGACATTGGAGTGATGGAAGATGATCCAATCAACTTTCATCAAGCCATGGAAAGTCCTAACTCTCAAAAGTGGATTAATGCCATGAATGAAGAGATAAAGTCCATGAGCGATAATGACGTATGGGATCTTGTCCCATTGCCTGAAGATTCGAAACCTATTGGTTATAAATGGATTTTTAAAACCAAGAGGGATTCAAAAGGTAATGTGGAGAGATACAAAGCGCGTCTTGTTGCTAAGGATTTGACACAAAAAGAAGGCATTGATTATAAAGAGATTTTCTCTCCAGTTTCTTTGAAAGACTCTTTTAGGATTATAATGACTTTAGTGACATATTTTGATCTTGAGTTACATCAGATGGATGTTAAGACTGCATTTCTCAATGGCGACATTGATGAAATAATTTATATGGTGCAACCAGAAAACTTTGTGTCAGGTAATGCAAAGTCTATGGTTTGTAAATTAAAGAAATCCATCTATGGACTTAAACAAGCGTCTCGACAATGGTATTACAAGTTTCATCAAGTTGTCATCTCATTTGGTTTTGAGGTGAATTTGGTTGATGATTGTATATACCATAAGTTCAGTGGGAGTAAGTATATTTTTCTGGTTTTATATGTTGATGATATATTGCTTGCCAGTAATGATATAGGTTTATTGCATGAAACCAAGAAATTTCTAGCAAAGAACTTTGAGATGAAAGATCTTGGTAATGCATCTTTTGTATTAGGAATCCAAATACATCGAGATCGCTCTCGAGGTATACTTGGATTATCACAAAAGGCCTATATTGAAAAGATTTTAAAGAGATTTGGCATGCAAGACTGTAAACCAGGAGAGACCCCTGTGGCTAAAGGAGATAAGTTTAGTCTTGATCAGTGTCCCAAAAATACCTTTGAGGAAAAGGAAATGCAGAAGATTCCCTATGCTTCAGCGGTAGAGAGTCTGATATATGCACAAGTTTGTACGCGTCCGGATATTGCGTACATTTGTGGAATGTTAGGCAGATATTTGAGTAATCCAGGAATGGATCACTGGAAGGCAGCCAAAAGAGTTATGAGGTACTTACAGAGAACAAAACATCACATGCTCACATATAGAAAGTAGGAAAAATTAGAGATTCTTGGATATTCAGATTCCGACTTTGCTGGATGCCAAGATAGCAAGAAGTTTACATTGGGTTATATTTATCTGCTTGCTGGTGGAGCTATTTCCTAGAAAAGTGCAAAACAGTCACTTGTAGCTCCTTCCACCATGGCAGCTGAATTTGTAGCATGCTATGAAGCATCTAATCATGGAATATGGTTGCGAAATTTTGTCACTAGGCTGCGAATTGTGGATAATATTGAAAGATCACTTAAGTTATTTTGTGACAATAAATCAGCAGTTTTATATTCCAATAACAATAGGAGCTCGACGAAGTCAAAGCACATTGACATCAAGTTCCTAGTTGTTAAAGAAAGAGTTCAAAGTGGTCAATTATCTATAGAGCATATTGGTACAAACTCCATGATTGCGGATCCGCTTTCTAAAGGAGTACCACCCAAGGTCTTTCATGAGCACACTGCTCATATGGGTGTTACGTCATTTGAAGAAATTCAGTTTTAGTGGGAGTTTTGTATTATGATTTCTTGTAATAGACAAATTTTGGTTATGTTATGCTTGATTTTTTGCAGAAATAAAGTTTTTAATTTATTCACACTTTGAATTTGGCATGATGTGGTTTCATCATGGTTTTAGGAGGATCAATTAGAAATAGACATGTTTAGATCACATTGCATGTAATTTCCATGCTACACATCCATACTTAATCTATGTCATTTGGTTATATTAGTATATGTGATCAAGGATAATTTTATTATGATGTCACTATAATAAATAATGCCTTGGTTCTATATTGATATAACTAATGGACGAGATTGTTCAGAAAAGCCATTTGATTATGATAGATAAGTTTTGAGCTCATAAGGTGATATAAAATTATAAAATTATATTTATGTGCAAATATAGTCCAAGTGGGAGATTGTTAGTTTATTCTATATGGACTAATATTTATACATTAAATATAATATAAGGTTAAAGTAATTTTATGTCACATATACTATTATAAAAGGCTTGGCCCAAAATTAAAGTGGTGTAATTTGGTTAAATTTATTACGGGCCTATTTTTAAGTTATAAATTATGGGTCTATATGTGTAGATACTCTAATGTAATTTCTAATTTTATGATGGGCTAAATTGGAAATAGAAGTAGTCTTCAAAAGACATTAGGGTTATGGTCCCCAAATTATGTGTTTAAGTTTCTTCTTATATATATCCCATCATATATAAGATATGTTTTAAGTTTGAAGAGCTTAGAATTTTTCTAAAAAGTAAAACCTCTCAAACACATCAATTTGGAAGATCAAAACCATAAGGCTAAGGATTCAGATCTTCCATATGGATTCAGGTACGTTTCCGCTTTCAGTTTTATTTAATTATTCTTGATGATTTAATATGAATGATCTTGAATTGATGATGATTTTCATCAATAGATTTTGATCCTACAATATATCGATAGAAAGTTTGTATATAAAGAAAAAGAGAGAAAATTTTACGAAAATCGTATGGAGAGATGAGATTAGAGCACTTGGAAGTAGCGCAGCCAAGAGTGCGGAAATGTTTGTTTTGGTTTAGAAATTGGGTAGTGGGAGGAGTGGTTTTTAATGGGGGAATGTGGAGGAGAAGGAGGAGCAGGAAGTGGAGGTGGGTCGATTATGCACCTGGTCAAGCAAACGAGAGGGTAATAGGCTGACCATGGTCCAATTACACAATCAATTAAACAGTTTTTCATGCAAAATTTGAACCTCGGATAAGGGCTGCTGATTGCCCTACAAGAAGCATATCTATGACATTGCATTTACTACACACACCACAACAAATGAAAATGCTTCTCTCCATTTTCTTCTTCTTTTCTTTGATTTCAACCTCTATCTTTAAGGATAAGTGCTACTTCTTGGTTGCTGCAAACTGTTGTTTTGTGTTGTACTTATAAAGTTGGCCAGAGAGAAATCATGAACATGCATGCACAAGTGAATCTATTGCAATAAAATGGAAACTCAATAATGTGATAATTCTTTCTCTATTGGTTTTTCTAACTACTTTAGACGAAAATATCTAAATACATACAAATTGAAAAGAATATTTATATATTCCCTTCAAAAAAAAAAAGAATATATATATATATATATAGATATATATACACAAAGAAACACAAATGCTTGAGTTGCGTGACTCTTACTAAGGATTATTATAAATTAGGAATGGAAATAAACTCTCTAATTATCTTGTTTTTTCTTAAAAAATTTAATAGTAAAATAATATTACTACTAAGTTTTTATAATTTTTTTTTATTAGTTTTATATATCAATTTTTGAAAGTTAACTTTCTGATAGGCGTACTGATATTGGCCAAGATAACATCATGACATGAGCTAATTGTACAAACTAAATTTATAATGCTGTAATTAAAAACTCAGTGAGTATTATTTATTCCATTTAAAAAAAAAATCTCTATTGATTAGAAAAGAGAATAGAGAAGAGAAATAAATAAATATTTGAATATATATATATATATTGTTATTAATTGTATAAGGTCCTATAAATAAATTTCAGAAAGTTTTATATTATAAATAAAAATATTCTTCTCACTGTTAAAAATTAAATCTTACAGAATTCAATATAATTAAATTATATTTTATTATTTATAAATTAATTTTATAATTAACCAAATAGGGTAAAATTTATTGCAATTCTCTATATATATTTTATTATATTCTTCCATTAAGATAAGAATTACACGCAGTGCATGCATATTATAAAATTAACCACAAAAGAGAGACTTAAAAAGATTAAAATAAACCAATGAACTAATATTATGAATTCTCTATAATTGGTATATAATAACAATGAGGGAGACAGAGATCAGTGAATACCCCTTAATTTTTTAAATGATCGCTCCTTAAAAAAAATATAATATCAAATTGATTCCCTTATTCCTATTTTTTATGAAAAACTAAAAGATAAATTGAGTAATAAAAAATATTCTTTTTATATCTGATTATTAAAATACTTAACGGAGAGAAAAAAATATCTTTATTAATTTAATATTGTATATAGAGTAAATAAATAACTAATATATAGTTACATATTTTTAGATATATTTTCTTTAAAAAATATAATTACTTTAATTTTTTGGATCCTATGCATGTAATATATGGATGTACATACAGTCTGTGTTTCTAATGCATTGAAAATAGTAACAAATTTTAGTGGTCAACTCAAAATTTATACTTTTCCTTTTACATTACCTTATTATTAATTAAATTATATGAATATAGATAATTTAATCTAATAAGGTAAATATGATTTTATTAAGTTTCCATTTCCTGGGTATTGATTTGTATTGGGCTGTACATGTTCATGGCCAACTTCATGTTTATAAATACCACATAAAAAACACCAATTCATCATAAGCAAGAAGAAGTAGCAATTAGAAAAACAAAAAAAAAAATAGAGGTTTAGAGGTTGAAATTAAAGAGAAGAAGAAAATGGGGAGAAAAGCAATGTCAGTTGTTATGATGTGTATGTTGATTAGTATGAGTTTAGGGCAGTCCACAGCTTCTTTAAAGAGGTTCAAGTTTTGCATGCAAAATTGTTTAATTGACTGTGCAATTGGGCCATGGTTTGCTTCTTGCCCTATTAGGTGCCTTGCTAAATGCATAATACATCCACCTCCACTCCCTTCTCCACCACATTCTCAAATTGCTGTCATCAACAATCCTCCTAAAATTCCATATATTCCAACTCATGATTTCTGTACTTTTGGCTGTGCTGCTTCCAAGTGCTCCAGTCTTATTTCCAAAGACAACTCTCGTAATTTATTAATTTCTCTCTTTATTTATTTATTTTAATTAGTATAATTTTTTTTCTTGACAAGTTATTACTAATTTAACTCTTGTTTGTTTGTTTGTTTTTTTTGAAGGTTTGAATGAAGTGGAAACCTGTGTGGGTAGTTGTTCAAAAGCATGCAACAAGAATTATTTGCCTGTGAATTAATTTGCTTTGGTTCAAGATGATGTTTTCATTGTATTCGAGATGATAACTAATTTCGTATTCTTATTATTAATATGTCACACAGTTGGTTGTAATTTGGAAATGATTGATGAATTTATTTAAATAAAATTATTAGCGTATATCTTATGCATATACTTACTCCCAATAAATTCAATTATTTCTTGGGGTAATTAATTAACTTCATACGCGTTTATGTTCTGAAACTAACAAATAAATAAATGAATTATTTAAATAAAATAAACAGTCATTTCAAAAATATATATAAGACATGTGTGCGCTCGCGCGCGACGCGTGTATTAACGAAGAAATAATGAAAATCACTTTTCTCGACACTTTATTCTCTGCGATGCACCCGGTGGGACAACAATTATTGGTTTACTCGGCTTTAATTGATTTTTTCATTTTACATATTAAAAAATTAATTTATTGTTTTATTTAATTATTATTTTCCAACTGATTGTTAACAATAAAAAGTAAGAATAACTTAACTAATTCAATTCAATTCAATTAACAAGATAATTTCCAAAAAAAATTAATAATAAGATAGTTAAATTTTATACGAACATATATACTTATTATCAACTATTTCCCTTAAACTACATAAATAATTTTTTGAAAAAGAAAATCAAAAGATTGTTTTTTTTCTTTGACAATACATTAATGAAAAGAAGATTTGCAAGGTAATAAAAATATTTTTAAAGATATAATACATATTTTTAAATAGTTTTTATAGTAAAATTATTTCCAAATAGAATATATCTAAATTTGTTTATTTACAATGAGATTGTGGCACTTGCATCACTAAAACATCAAAATTGACATTCCTGAAAAGAATAAAGTAGATACAATATTATTTAAAAATAAAGTAGATACAATATTATTTAAAAGTTTAATAGATAATTAAAAGATTATTATAATGATTATATACTATCAAAATTAAATTTTTCTCTTTCACTTATTTAACTAGTTTACGTTTACATTTATTTATTTATTCATCCTTTTCTAAGCTATTATTTATTAAAAACATTCATCAGATAAAACAATTTCGCCAAATATCATCAAACATTCTCAGAGGCAAAAGTTAATAATTGTCCAGTGTAATTGATACCAAACGCTATACCTACAGCGCAAAAGCAAACTATCACGACAGCAAACGCTATACCTACACTGCAAAAGAAAACTACGTTAAATTGCAATTACGTGTCTTGGGCAAATCCAAAAGTTATGTACATATCATCTACATAGGCACTATGGCCGATGTAACATAACAGAAAAATTTGAAAACCAAATCTATTGCCGAGGCATATTCGATTGATTTAGAGAAATGTAGCTCCATTCAATCAGATGACTGATTCAATAGGCACAGCCCTCTTTAGAAATTAGGGGGGAAGGGGGGCGTATTTCAAGGAAGGTGAGTGGCCGACTCGTCAAAAGCAACAGACTGCTGAATGTATTTGGAATTTTGCCTCCCCCACATTTTTGTTATGTCGTAAACTTCCAGAGGAGCATTTCTACGACACAGGTTCATTTCTATGAATCACATTTTTGTTTTGTTGTAAACTTCACAGGAGCATTTCTACGACACAGGTTCATTTCTATGAATAATACTCTTTTTATTTCTAGAACAAATGAGGTTTATCCTATTTCTAGATCAGCGCAAGGTCCACGTTTATTTCTTTATGAGAAGGCTTTCCTCCTAATGAGGTGTAATTACAACTAGGCAAATTCAGTACAATTGATTAAAAAAACGAAAAAAGAAATCACAAACATGAGGCTAAAATTGATCAGGCCATTTCAAAAGAGAGTTTCTATGCATAATCATGCGACTACAAAGCCAAGTAAACTCGATGAGAAGGCAACTACTCATGGTCTGCATGTGTTGAAAATCTCACCCCGCATCACATCAATTGGCATATGCTCCAGAGTGTACCGTTCAGGACCTAGATACACACCTGTCCTCTCCAGTAGAGCAAGACCATCATCTCTTCCATATCTAGAAGTATAGAGCTTCAGGTACTCAATGTCCTGATAAAGCAAGGTAGGATAGGGGAATCATCAAAACAAGACACACACTGGAGACCCATCAATGAACAATCTCACATCCGATAAGAGTTGCAAGAATTAAAAAAAATAGATTTTAACAAAAACATCAAATATCAGATTCCAACTATAGTCGCAAAAGCAAAATTTAAAAAAAAAAATTGAAAACGTGCAAACACACATCTGCATCATGGAAACAGCGGTGAAAACCTGCAGTACAAAGATAGGCCACTGCATTGTGCTTTTTACAGTGACAACATCCATCAGTAATCACGGAAGTGCAAATGATTCATTTTGGGAACAACTTAAAATCGGAGATCTTGTAAGATATTCACAATGATAGCAGTCCATGCACTATGCTTACCATAAATAACTGAAAGACAACTAACGACACACCTGCAAGCCACTAAGAATGCGCTCGAGTCTAACCGAGGCAACTGGTTGTCGGGAAGATGAGAACACCTCACCAGGATAGTACAAAACTCCATCACCTGGGGGTAGACCACGCCTGAATCGTATCTGCCAATAATAAACTTTATTTTTTGGGGAAAGAAGAACTAAGAACTCAAATAAAGGAGACCTAAAAGTACATTCAACTCCATTAAGGAATCAAAGGCTAGGCAAAAACCTCGGCACCAGGGACCGTAGCCTTCTCATAGCAGTTAGCACCCCAATATAAAAACCCAGTTCCACCTTCTTTCCATACACGCCACATCACAGCACGGTGCTGAGTACCTCGCATCCCAAGATGCCAATTAGGGTGAGGATCAGAGGGTCCCATACAAACATATGTCCACCATTCCTGCAAGAGGAGTAAGCTCACTTCCCTTGGCATAAACAGTGCGCATAATAAGCAAATACATCTAAATTCTATTAACACTTAACTTTCCCCTAAATAATAATCAGAGAATGGACTACAGAATTATAGCCTCATAATTATTTTCAAAAAAAAAATTATAGCCTCATAATTAATATGAATTGGGTCTATAAAAACTGAAACTCTATTGCAGGGATTAATATAAGAAAAGGTCCTTGACTCCTTGTTAACATTGACATTAATTTTTAGGACCCATCAATATATTATGCAGTTTTTAACATCAGCATTAATTATTAGGGGTCAGATTACACAACTATTTTACTCCCAGTGAACTGAGTAAATATCATACGAGGCCAATCTTAAGTTCAAAAGAGTGCAGTGATTATTGGCAAAAGATATCAAGAACATAAGTATCACTTAAATGTTGGAACTGTATTACTTGGCTTAAACAAACATAAGTTTATGTCAGGAATAATAGCAGGATGATTCATATGGCAAAGCTACACAGTTAGACCAGCCAAAGTTCTACAAAGGAAATGAATAGATCCTCAAACCCTATTGTTTCAGATCAGACCCTAAAACCCAAAAGCAAATAGAACACAGATTTAGCAGTCTACAACCCAAGGACGGCTCAATTAGGAGCTGGTTAAAATCAAAATATATAACCCATTGGATAATTATTCGCAAGAAGATAATTTTGTAGTTTGAACAGTTTTCTCCAAAGAAGGGATTAGAGCATTAAGTATTACCTCACCATTGTCTGGCTGCAATTCAGAGACGATATCCTTGACTAGATCCTCTCGATTACCAAGCACCCACTCGCTAGAAAAATAGAAAAACAAACAAGAATCTTAAAGAACTTTTAAGTGTCAGATTGATAAAAGAAAATTGGTATTCTTAGATCACCTTATGCAACTACATAATCAAATTGCATACTATCATCAAAATAGGACATCTAACTAGGCAGTTCAACTAGCCACTTGTGCATCCATGGGGTTCAGAAAAGTCAATTCCTTCCCTTTGCATGATGCAAGGAGTGATGTTCACTTATAATATCTAAGCTACAAATTTGGAGTGGTGCCGATCATGCAAAGAGAGGCCTATGTGAGTGCAGCTCGAGAGCTACATGTGACAAAAAGTCAAAAGATGGCCAAATTAAATTCTATCAAGCAGACTGAATGACATTGATAAGCAAATAATTGCCTAGAAACTCGGGTACATTAACATCAAGTTTTTTTTGGGTTTGTTTGTGATTATATATTAAGACAGATTTTTTTTTTTTTTTGAAAAATTATAACAAAGTCCCTTTGCAAGTTTTATGAACTTCACCATGCTCATCATCAGTAGGTATTATATGCAATAATTTGTTATCATAGAGTTACAATGCTAAAGGTGAGTGTATTGTACATATAAGAAAAGTTTTGATTTATTACAATCAGAGGCAAAACTCAAGGAATTGGATGTAATTTTACCCCAGAAACTAAGCTTCATAAAGGTACCAGCGCAACCAGGAACATGATTGAAAGGTGACTAGTCGCATGTGGGTACAAAACAGTAAATAGTCTCTTGCTGAGCTAAAGAGAACAAACAGGCCATTCAAAGAAATGTTACGCAGACAACTGATACTCTCTTAGCCAGCCAAAGAAACCCATGGTTCATTTAGATCATTAACCCCCTCTTTACTGCAACCCCACAAAAGAAAAATAAACAGAAGAAAAGGAAACAAGGGTCACAAAGAGCAAAGCAGTAATGATCAACAGCAATACCTTATACAATAAATTTGAGTGTGAGGGCGTAGGAACTTTGGAACTTTTACAAAAGCCTCAAAAGGGGTAGGCGCAAGTGGGGCATCACTTGGTCCTACATTAAGGAAAAGAAACATGTGAAAGCATCATCCATATGAACTAAATGCTGAAAAATCCATGCAAAGATGGAAAGATAGTGGAGCATACAACCAATAAATGAAGTGAAGAAGAGAATCTATACCACAATAGTAAGTAGTTAAAACACGAGCATCGGGAGCATAAGTGTGGATCTCACTGGCCATGTTGCGTACTGAATCATATTGCTCTAGATTCAGTGGCTGCCATTAAATAATTCAGTTTCAAAGAATATCATAATGGTTGCAATGCAACATATTAAACAATTAAAATGTTTTGTGTATGATATTGCATGAAGTCGCACAGAAAGTGAAATATTTAATCATCACAGTCGCAAATATTGAATAAAAATAAAAACTTTCTCAGATGACTGTTTAGGTAATGGTAGTCCTAATTTGAGTGGATTTGAATAAACTATAAAATAAAACTGAGATAATCGTCACCTTGTTTTCTCAACAAGCATAATAATCAAGAAAACTATAGCACAATTTTTGGGCCAATCTTGAGTAATTTTTCTTTTCCACTTTTTGATTTTTTCTGACAAGTTATTAAGGAAAAGAGAGAGAGAAACAAATAAGGTAGAAATAAGGAAACTAGAAGTACAAAAAAAAAACAGTTCATCGAAGTACAAAAAAACAGTTCATCCCAATAGAACTAGAAATACTGTTTTTACCTCATCCCACAAGTAAAAATATGCTTTCTTCCAGTGAGACTTTGTCCTCAAGATCTCAATTTCTTTCTGCAAGTAATCCTTCGCTGCGTCATTACTGTTCCACATCAAAAGGCAAGGGAGGTTCATCAGCTTTAAATGTTAATATACCTGATGGAAGCGAGCATGGACAACTGATTGTATACCCAGAGACTGCTCGACTGAATGGTACAGCATATGCTGCCAACCTAGGGTCTGACAAAAATTCATCTGATTTCGGGTGATCGGCTGCAATGGCAAACAGAAGAATAGATTTAGCAACTGCATTGACATTTCACTGAGCAATTGAATAAAACATACATTAAATATGCAAAACAATGAACCATAAACAATCCCATAAAATAAATAAATACATGCTGTCAATCTTTGATTTTCCTCATTCAATTACCTGGCCATGGGCAGGTGTATGTCAAAACACGCATGCTATCTCCCCATCTACAAAAGTATGGGCTTATTCTAAACTGAAGAAGCCACTTGAAATGTTGATACAGTGCTTCATACCATTCATCACTTCCATGTTCAACACCAAAACGATCTTCAATCACAGTATCTGATATCTAAAATATGGTTAAAGAAGCACACACTTAAATCTTCCGGCACTCCCTATGCCTGTAAAGCTATATCATGTCATACATGAAGAATATGTTGCATCAATATGTTCAAACAAAAATTTTGCTTCAATGATGACATCATCTATGGTGAGGACCTAATTGCTTGATGTTTCAGTATCCACTATCCAGTCAAAATCTGCACAATGTAGCAGTGCCTCATAGTACTTATTTTAGATACTTTGGCTCTATTCTTCAAGAAGATGGGGATTGTGAAAAAGATGTAAATCATAAGATTAAAGCTGGTTGGATGAAGTGGAGGGGTGCTACAGGAGTTCTATGTGATCGAAAGATGCCAATTAAATTAAAAGGAAAATTTTACCGTACTGTAATACGGTCTGCGATGATGTATGGTAGTGAGTGTTGGGCAGTAAAAGGACAACACATGAGTAAAATGCACGTTGCGAAAATGAAAATGATAAGATGGATGTGTGGTCATACTAGGATGGATAGAATCCGCAATGAGTGCATTAGAGAAAAAGTGGAGGTAGTACCTATTGAGGATAAGATAAGAGAGCATAGATTGAGATGGTTTGACAATGTGAAACGAAGACATAGCGATGCGCCTGTTAAAAAAACCGAACAAGTTAGAGTAAATATAGCTAAGAGAGGCAGAGGTTGGCCTAAACTGACTTAGTCAAAGGTGGTCCAAAATGATCTTATGATGTTACATCTATCAGAAGATATAACCTTAAATCGTATTGAATGGAAAAGAGATCCATATAGCCGACCCCAATTGACTTGGGATTAAGGCTTTGTTGTTGTTAATGCATATTAAAAGGCATGACATGAGCTAGAATGCATGCCAAGGCATATCCTCCATCAAAATGGACATGGCGTTTGACTCCAGACCCATTCAGCACAGTTGATAGCCTCCGCTGGCTCAATTTCAGCCAAGTTTAACAATTTGATGAATTTGTGCTTTTGTTCATTTCCAATATTCCATGTCCTTATTTAACATCTTCTTGTTCTTCTTCTGCTGGAAAGAATAGTGTGACATTACAAAAGGCTATCTATTCTACCCTATACAACTTACATTAAGATCAAAAGTGTAGTAAACCTTTAGAGAAGGTCACCAATTTCAACTTTTACAAATATTTGACTCCGGGATAAGGATACACCAAATACAGCAGGAAGTGAAGGAGTTGCCGGAAGTATGAAGTCCCATACAGTCAAACTCAGCTTTACACGAACTGAGAGGTTAGAAATAGCATCTTCATCCATCATATCAATTGCTCCATTATCTGAAAAGAACTCAGAAAATGATGGAGACAGAAGAACTCTTCTTAAACATGTAGTTGCAGATTTCACTCTTTCTACCTAAAAAGGTACATTAGAAAGCTATAACTACTATATTTTGAACCCAAATAATAATGAGGAAAAGAGCATAACAAAAAGAGTGACTAACTCAGACATTTACCACTTCATCCAATGATTTTCCTTCAATAGGCTCCACAATGTCAAGACAGTTTCTCAGTTCCATGTATAATCGATGCTTCTCAGTTTTGCTCAAGCATTGTGACCGAGATCTGTTATGAATCAATGAATTATGATAACCAACTCTATGTCCGACAGAACCATAATTACTGGGCTCAGAACTCTCCATGACAACACTATTGATAGTTTAAGTGTGCAGACTACACATGCAACACACAACTACTAGCAACTTTAGTAAAGAGAAACAGGTATTACTCTGCCTCTGCTTTCACAGCAGTAATGATGAACTCGCCTTCATATTGACCTGGTGGTTGTGTACTTGGAACATCTATTGAAACCCAAACTGAACTTGTTTCTCTGTAGCATAGATAAATAACAACAAAACCACCTCACTCTCAGGCAACAAGAAATCAATAGGCTTTGATTAGAACACATCAAAATAAGTCCTAGAAATGGAGGCAATACCCAGGAACTAGGCTTATCTGACTAGCTGGATGATCAAAAGGCACAAGAGCATCTGGAACACCTAATACACGTACCACTCTTCGAAATGTTACTGATTGTCCAACAACCATCCTGCCCAACGGCCACAATATAATGAACTAGAAGAGTAAACTATCTAAATGTGAAATGAATATATAGCTTCAAGAAGCTCACCGATCACCAGATGAGGAGGATAAGTCAGTACATTGAACCTGCACAATACCTGCATTACCAGAACTGCTCCAAGAAACTTTCGGACGTATAGCAATTTGGACACTTTCTCTCTCATTCCTAGCTGCTAGAAGATTTACCTACAAATAGAGCTGATATTAGAGCACAGAAGCCAAGAAACTACATCACCAAAAACATCATCTAACTTTTTAATTGAGCCATCAAAATAATATATGTACCACAAAACATCATGATTCCAGAAAACACCAAACAGAGCCTTGACCTTTTACCCATCTAATCTGTTAGTAGGAGCCAAAATGTGAACTAACTGGTCTTCATGCGCATTTAGAAAGTAAACATATAATGCAAGAGATGTTCAAATAAATAACTGGTAGAAAATGCATGCAACAATTACAACAACTAGCAATTGCGTATCTATAAGAACTGCTAATTAAATACATGAGTTATTAGTTGGTGGAAGAGTGTCATCTGAGTAATATGTAAACATTAAACATTCACGATGAGGCTTATTAATTATGTAAATTAGAAGGCTATTAAAGTACACACTCATATGCACACCAAAAGCTATTCAGATTTCAATATGCATCCTTTAATAAATTGCAAACAAAATACACAATGAAAACTAACTAAAAGTAGAACTTACAGGCTCCAAATGTCTAGGCATCTCTTGTTCCCCAACATTTGCAGTACTTGGCATGCACCACACATGCAACAAATCGGCAGTAGGAACCTCTGAGGGGTCAATTGATCCCTTGAGTAGATTTGAACCCCGTAAACCTCCATCGTTCCATCCATACGCTGTCCCTCCACCGGCAACACCTTCAACGGGTGGCACAACATCTTGAGGACTCCCTCCTGAATAGTCGGCCATTTGATAGATCAAATAAGCAGAAGGAAAAATAATGCATCAGCGTAATATAAAAATTCCAGAGCTGAAGGATCCCGGAAGAAAATAACAATAATAACAACAGCAAGAACAATACATGGAGGGAGCAATTGGAATCTTCATATTACAATTGATAAACATAACAACAAAATTAAAGCACTCTTCAACCAAATTACTTTAAAAGAATAGAATAAGCAGCAACTACGAGATAACCAGTAACAACAACAAGGATTAATAGAAAACAATATTAGCTCATATTAACATTTATTTCCTGATATTTTCTAAGCAACCAAACAGAGTATAGAGTATTGAAAAAAATAAATAAATTGTTAAGAGAAGCATGAATCAGAGGATATGTATAACCGCCATAAAGGCAAGTTGTTAAAGAAGTTGAGGAACTAACCGGCGTTATCCATTTTCCGGTGCGGTGGATGTAATTGCAAAGATATCAGAGCCGACAATTTTATGCCGCAATTGGTTTCGGTTTCAAGATGAAATTAAGAGAGAGTGACCCGAAAAAAAGATGATCGGTTTTTTCAGAGTAGTACTGAAAACTAGAGAGTTAAAAACGAGTTTCTCTAATCATACATTCTATGGGAAATGATAGTGCCACTCCGCATGTTGCTACTCTCGCTCCTAAGGGCGGTTCTCCCTGTGTCTTTACTGTAGATAATGTCGTATTTATGTGTTCTCTATGCATGCGGCATGATTGAGTTTGGATCGGGTTTGACAAAACTTCAACCCAATTTAATATTTGGTGGGCCTAATTTTTAGTCCAGTACCAAAGCAGTGGACTGCCTTCCAGGCCGGCTAGATATGCTAGATGCGTTATATTACTGAATCTTTACAAAAATATTTTAAAAAAATCAAATTTATCATTTTTTAAAAAAAATTAAAATTTATGAGAATTTATATTTTTATAAAAATATTAAATTTAAATATTTTATTATAAATTTATTATATATTTATTATGAATTTATAAATTTATATATTTTATTATAAATTTATTATAAAATAAATAAAATACTCGATAAAAATAAAAAAATTATAAAAAAAATTACGAATGGTGTAATTTTTTCTATATCATGTATTATTATTATTATTATGAAAAATAATAAACTTACAAAATAATTTAGTATTATTTATAAAGCTATTTCTAAAAGAATTTTGCTAAAAGGATTTATTAATTATATATTATCTTTAGCTTTATATATAAGCCATAATTACCTTCCACAAAATTTTTAAAATTTGTCCCTTTGATTGTTTTTGAAAATCGAAAAACTCAAAAGACAAATAAATAATTAAAACAAATTTTTGCATTTTAATTTGTTACTATATTTATTTTTTCATACTTTTTATTATTTTTTTTTAATTCAAACTATATCAATTAAATTAAAATTCAAACTATATATGAAATTAGTTTGAAGACATGACAACATTTAGTTAATTCTTTCTCTAAAATCTCATTCTCTATAAGTATATTATATACATAAAAGAAGGATAGCCAATCTAAAATGAAGCTAACTGTCATAAAAAGAAAATGTCACTTGGCGTTTTTTAGAAGAGAGAAGCATAGTTTTATTAGCAAATAATAATTTTCAAAACTCAATGTATTTATCTCATATTTGTAAATTTTAAAATTAAACAACTAGCAATTTTTAACAACCAACAATTTTTAAATTGAATAAATTTAAAAAGAAAATCTAAATTAAATTAAATCAAATTTATTATTATTCATATAAATAGATTTTTCTAATTTAATTTAAAATATTATTAGATATATTTTTAATTAAATTATTATATATTATCTATATCTATACATATGTATATAAAGAATATTAATTATAGAACGAAGACAAGTGTAAAGAATAAAAATTAATATTTTATTTTATTTTATTTAGATATTATAATGAATTTTTGGGTTATCATTATATTATCTATATGTATACATATATATAAAAAAGAATAATAGTCAATCATAGAATAAATAAAAATATAAAAAATAAAATTAATATCTTTTTATTTTATTTAGATGATATAATGAATTTTTAGGTTATCATTAATTAATATGGAAAGAGAATTACTTCTATCGTGTTAATCAAATGTAAATGCATATTAAAAAATTTTAAAATATTAATTTAACTTTATATATAAATTTAAAATAAAAATTATATTTCTTTATTCTAAATCCTAAAAGTGCAAATAAATAGCTTAAAAAATTTTATAAACATCCATTTAGAAAACAGAAAAAACTCTAATACCTTACTTTATAAATATAGAGGGAGAGAAATTTTCTTTTTTAAAAAAAAAGAGAGAAATTCAAAATCTACTGTGCATTAAGTGAATATAAATATTTTTTAATAAATTAAAAGATAAACTAACGTTTAGTGCTAAAAATCCCGATGGAAAATTGGCATTGAATTGTGATGCAGATGATACATTTAGACCATACACTATAATAATGATTGATACAAATAAATTTAATGATTGTGATCAACAGACTTTGTTGCATGAACAATAATTATGGTTGTAAAATCAAGACAAGATAATTATTAAAAATCTTACTTGATTTTTGAATCAAAATTACTATTTAATTATTATTTAGTTAATTTAATAGTTTGATCATTTTTAGATTTTTATATAAAAAAATAAGATTATTTTATGTAAATTGTATGACCACATACAATATTAATGGATTTATATACAAAGATAGCAAGTGTAAAGAATGAAAATTAATATTTTTTTTATTTCATTTAGATGATATAATGAATTTTTGGGTGATGGAGAATTGACATTAAATTATGATACAGATGATCCCTTTGGACCATACACTATAATAGTGAGTAATATAAATGCATCTAATGATTGTGATCAACATACTTTATTTTATGAATAACAATTATGATTGCAAAATCAAGACAAAATAATTGCTAAAAATCTTACATGATTTTTGAAATAAAATTACCATCTAATTATTATCTAGTTAAATTAATAGTCTGATCATCTTTAGATTTTTATATAAAAATTTTAAGATTATTTTATATAAATTATACCACAACGAACAATGTTAATTGATTTGTATGCAAAGATGGGACGTGTAAAAAATAAAAATTAATATCTTTTTATTTTATTTAGATGATATAGTGAATTTTTGAGTTATCATTAATTAATATAAAAAAGATAATTGTTTTCTATCACATTAATCAAATGTAAATATATATTAAAAGACTTAAATATTTTAAATTGACTTTATATGTAAATTTAAAATAAAAATTATATTTCTTTTTTTTTAAATCCTAAAACTATAAATAAATAGCTAAAAAAATTTATAAACATCCATCTAGGAGAGTGGAAAAAGTCTAATACATTGCTTTATAGATATAAAGAGAGAAAAAATATTTAAAAAAAAAAATTAGAATCCGTTATACATTAATGAAATATGAATATTTTTAATAAATTAAAAGATAATCATGTTTATATCAGCAAAAAATTCAAATTTTGATTAAAAATATATTTTTGACTATTTCTTCTATTTCTACAATTGTAAAAACTCTTAAAATTTAAAGAAAGAGTTAAATAGAAAAACTCTTACACTTAAGAAAATAAAAATAAAATATTACTTTTAATAAGAAAAATAGATAACTGATAATTAATGTATAATTATGGCAATATAATTGTAGGATACACTAGTAGAAATATAATAAATAAAATAATTAATTTTATAATACAAAATATGTTTTAATATTATTTAATGAGTTATGTTTTTTTCTGAAAAATTATTTTAATTATGTTTTCATTTACTTTATCATCATATTATTTTAGTAGTAAAATGATAGAATTCAAATTGAGTAACATATTAATAAATATTTTATTAATTTAAATTTTACAGTAAAAAATGAATAAAAGATGATTCAATGATTGTACATGTAAAATGTAGCAAGTAGCACTGGCTATTTTTATTCTTTTTCAGACTCTTATTATTAAAGATAAACCTATTAAAAAAATAATCTAAAAAAGAGAATGAATATAAAAATTTATATAAATAAAAATTTATAAAACTACTATATGAATAATTTTTTTTATAAAATATGGTATATTTTTATATACGTTGAGTATATATTCATTATATTTTTATAAAGAAAAAATAGTAATTTTTGTAAATTTAAAAGTATAAAAATTATGAGAAAAATAAATAGAAAGATTCTTACTCTTGAAAATAAAAATAAAATATTACTTTTAATAAGAAAAATGGATAATTAATAATTAATAAATAATTATGGCATTAAAATTATAGGAGATACTAATAGAGACAAAACAAATAAAATAATTAGTGATGTACAGTAAAAATATATTTTAATATTATTTAATGAGTTGTATTTTTAATGAAATTAATTTAATTATTTATTTATTTATTTGTTTAGATTATTAAGCAGTAGAGTGATGAAACAAAATTGAATAACAGTTTAATTAATTTTTAGATAAATTATTCTATTAATTCAATTAAGTTTTAGGAAAAATAATAATTTATGATAATAATCGACAAAACTTCAAATAAAGCTATAAATTTGAAATATAAATTTTTTTTCATAATTTAATTTAAGATATAGTTAAATATATTTTTTTAATAAATTATTATGTATTATTATTTGTATAAAACCATATTATATTTCAATTATGTCAAATTGAAGTTTTATTAATTTAAATATAATATTAAAAGACATATAAAAGTTGCTTTAATTATTCAACTGTTGTGCATATAAAATGTTGCAAGTAGCAAAATTTTATTTTTATTTTTTCAGGTGTCTTATTATTAAAGAAAAATTTATAAAAAAAATCTTAAAATATAATAATTTAAAAAATTGTACAAATAAAAAATTAGGAAAATATTATATGAATATAAATTTTAATAAAAATATAGTATATTCTTATATATGTTGAATATATATTCATTGTATGTTTAAAAAGAAAAATAAAGATTTTTGTAAATTCAAAAGTATACTATTTTAAGAAAAATTAAGGATGAAAAATAATACTTCATTTGATTTTGTCATTACTAAACTATAATATATTTGTATTTTTTTTTATTTCAAGATTCAATTTGAGATTGTCTTCTCATTAAATAACAATTATCTAGAAAGCATTACTAAAAATAAACCCTAAAAAAATATTTCAAAAATCTCAATAAGAATTTCTTATCAATTTTATAATTATCTAATTTAATTTTTATAACTTTAATGAAACTTTAGAAAAACATTTAGGGTGACAAATAAAATAAAACTCTAATTTTCTTGGAATATTATAATAATTAATCCATTTGTAATATGTTTTGATATTACTATTTGAAGGATTATTATTGTCAAGGGAATAATGTATTAACAATATTTTTAAATATTAATATATTGAAAATGTTAATTAAATATTATTATAGAATAATTTTTTGTATATTTTATTTATACAAATTAAAAATAGTTAAATATATATTTTCAACTGTTTTCTCTTAAATAATAATAGTCATTGCAATATATTTTATTTTTAAAGTAATCAATTTAAATTTTTTACCAATGATTTATATTTAATGTTTTAATCAATTATAATTGAGCCGAATAGAGGTTTTTAACCCATTAAGTAGTAAATAAACTTATACAAAGCTTACAAGTTTAAGAGGGTGTTTCTCAAAACTGGAGCTTTTCAGCTTATTGTGAATAAGTGATTTTTAGATTATAATCAGATTAAAAATAAGCAGTTAAGCGTTTCTGTAAACTAGTTAATAATCAGCTGATAATCAGTTTATAATTAGTTAAGTGTTTCTGTAAAATCAGCTTATAATCAGTTTTTAATTGCAGAAACTGCTAAAATGACCAAACTATCTCTGAATTTATTTATTGTATAAAAATAATTTTTTAAATGTCAATTCAAAATTTATTTTGCAATAATAATAATAATAAAATTTATTTAAGAAGAAACATAAAAGAATTTTGATGGGAACTAAAGTGTATAGGGTGGGCAAATTTGAAATATTGAAAATTAGGTAGGGATAGTATGGTCTTTTACTTGGTCAAAACTGCTTAAAAAATAAGTGCTTAAAAAAAAGTAGCAAAACCCAACTTTTAAAAAACTAATTAAAATCAGATTATAATCTACTATTTAAGTTTTCAGAAACACTTAAATAAACAACTTATAATCTAAAAACTGCTTATAATCAGTTTTGACCAGCTTTTAAGTTTTGAGAAACACCCTCTAAATGAGTATAATTTAACTTATATTTTATTAATTAATTGAAAATTTTCAATTCTATCCATTTTTTTTTACCAAAAGATATCATAGGTTTATTATTGCTAGAGTTATGCAAAAATTCACAATCCGTCCGAACCCGCCTGAATTGATTGGTTTCAAGCGGATTCGGTTGGTTCGAAAAGTATACACAGGTGAAAATGGATTAAGATTTTTTAAAAAAAAAATTTGATTTAATCGGTTCGGTCAAATTGAGGTTATAATTTCTACAATAACCCGAAGCTGAATGATTATAAAAGTATATATATAATTAATATATCACATGTAAAACAACGTAGTTTTAAGATGCATATATAAGCATCTTAAATTGAAAACCCTAGCCGCACACTTGGATTTCTCATCTCTTAACAATTTCTCTCTCCCTTCTCTCCACCGTTTCTCTTTTTTGCTGTGATTTCAGACTTCTTCTCAAGGTTTTCTACATTCTCAATCGCCCGGAGGCTATTTTTCCATCATTTTTGTTCAAAGTCGTTATCTTGCCAATATAAAATCTCCTTTTATGAGTTTTTGTGAGTTTTCTATATTTTTCCTAGTTTTATTAGGCTTTCGTTCTTTTGTTTTGTTGGTTTGTTTTTTCATTTCAAGGATTTTTGAAATTCATAAAAACGTGTTTGGGTTTTTAGGTCCTTTGATTTTTTAAAAAGGTTTTTTTTATGATTTTTATTTGGGGTTCTTTTTATTTTAGGTATATTTCGAAATTTATTTAGGCTTTTGTAATTTATTTTTGTTTAGGATACTAGGATTGCAGTTTCAATTTTTCTGTTATTTTCATTTATAAATATGTTTGTTCTATATTAGATTATCTGCATTTAGATGTATTTTTGTCCCATACTAGATCTATATATGCATGTTCTTATACTATGTGGATTAAAAAAATTACATGTTGCAATTATACTTCAATCTGTTCTTGCAGCTATTACTAGTTTTTTATGTTGACATATTGTATTTGAGTTTGTTCTTGCCTTCTTGGGTCCAAATTATTTCAATTGTTTTTCAAATCGAAACATCCAATTATAACCGATCGAAACTGAATGTCTACGAGTCGGTGAAAAATTTTCATTAAGATGTCGGGTTCGATCGAATTAAAAAAATATTCTAAATCTGACCGAATTAAACCCATGCACACCCCTAATTATTGCAAAGCTTGTTCAGATTTAATTTAAATTTAAATGAGTCTAATTCAACTTATATTTTAATATTTATATTTGATCATGATTGCAAAGCCTGTATAATATTTTATACAAATAAATTCTTTAATTTGCTTATTTTTTATTATCTAAAATATTTTATTTTTAGATAATTTCTTTTATAATTGTCACATCATGATTTTTTGAAATGTGACGGTCCCAAAGTCCAAGAAAGCTTAAAACCAACATACACCACATAAAATCCAATTAAACTATTCATAATAATTCAACAAAGCAACTAAAATATTATATAAACTTAACACTTTAATGCAATTGTTAGCTAATTACTTATTCTCAGAGTTATTGCTGGAATGAGAAATCAAGACGCTGACTGACTTCGATAATTTTTACCTGAAACTACATAGACGATTGGATGAGTCTTCGACTCAATGAGATTACAGTATCATAAGGGCATAATACACAATAAAAATAACTTAGAGTGGTTTCACAATAAAGGAATATCAATAAAAGTTAATCCATAATAAAGGCTCACAACAATTGGACAAATATTATAAAATAAATCAAATAATATGACAGATAAATACATAGTAATAACACTCCAATATTATTACACATCACATAATAATAACACTGAAGAAAATAATTATTATGTACATTCCAATATTATCACATATCACATTTATATAAGGATAGTAATTTCTACTATTTTTATCACAAGACTTTAAGTGTACATAGCCTGATAGTATAACCCTCATCAAGTTGGGATTATATCATATTAAATCTTCGTATGATTACATAGACCAAGATGTCACATAAAATTTCACAATTCACACACACTAAAGCACAATAAATAAAGATATCAAAATATCCATATTTTATCAACAATTTCAAAATAACAAATAAAGAAATTGACACTATAACTCACCTTAAAGTTAAGGTTTTAACTTTTCTTAACCTCTGCAGAATCTATAATAACCTGATTTTTTAAATTATTTTAAAATGTTATTTTAAAAAAATATATATATTTATTTTATTATATATAAATTTATTATTTAAGTTATGAAAAAAATAAAATAAAATACAAATATATATATGTATATGTAATAAAGGAAGAAAGAGAAGAAAAATAAAAGAGAGAGAGAGTCGGAGACAGAGAAAGAGAAAAGGGAGAGACGGAGACATCAGATTAATTTTTTCTCCGATTTACCGCTATCCAGTTATCATTTTTTGTCGCTGACCATACGAGCTGATAGCCCATTCGCCATAAAGTTCAACACCGTCTGACTCGCCTTTAGAGGCCACCGGAGTCCGTCACGCATGCCGTCTGAAATCTTCCAATGAAGATTTAGGTCGTTTTGGATCTCCTTTCTCGACATGACAGGTACAATTGAGTTTCTCTCCCTTCAAGCTTCATTTTTTTATATCGTTTATAATTTTTAAATGAGTTTATAATGTGGCCAAAATTTGCGACCGTTCTGAATATGACAACTGTTTTTCAGTGATGGCGATACTATCTCAACAACAATGATACTATTTTGGCAAAAAAAAATATAAAATATAATAAATAAAATAAAATAAAATATATGTAATTAACAATAGATTAATTAGATATGTAACTAGTTAGAAATTTTAAAGTTAAATAAATTTAGAATATATATAATTTTAATTAGTTTAAATAAAAATTTATTAATTAGTTAAAATTAGATGAGAAATCGATTAAAATAAATTTATTAGTTATAATTAATTATTTGGGAATGTAATTAATAATTAATTATTATTATCATTTAATATTAAACTTAATACAAATAATTGTAATTAAACTCGAGAAAATTAAATAATTATTTTGTAATGGAAAGTAATTAAATAATGTTAATTACTAAGTAAATAAATAATATTTATATTTATATTGTTAATGTATTTATTAAATGAGTGGTCGAAATTTAAATTAATTTAAATATAATATTATTAATTTAATATTTAATAATTATTAACTTTGTGAAATTATTAATGAGTAGTTATTGAGAACATTGAAGGAACCCCATAAGGGATAGTTTGGTTGAAGTTGATTATTGTGAAATATTTAGAAGTGTTTTTTTTTTTTTGTTTCAGGGGGAAATATCCTAATTGTAGAAAAGATTTTACCGAAATTTTGATAAAATCTTTAGAATCATTAATCCATTCATATTCCAATAGTTTTTGTTGTCGTTTAAAAATAATTTTTACGTGTCTTCTATTTTCAATAAGATGATCCAAGGAAAATAATTGAATTTTCATATATCAATGAGTTTTATAGATTAATATAATGCCTCGTTCCCATAATTTAAGCTAATAACTACATTTGCATAAATCCATTAATTGCTTGTGCAATATAAACATTATTATCGTTATTAACATTTGAGTATATAAGCATAATGTACATTGGTGTATAAGTTAAAAGTTTTTGATGCATATAATATGTGTTGCTGGATAGAGTTAAAATGATGTAGGATCACACATGATCGGTGATACGAGTTATGATATGATGATATTATATGATAATGAGATTAGAACTGACATGACGACAACGACATTCTCATACTCAATACTGCTTTATTAGTCAGATAGTGTTGTTTAGCTAAGGCCGTGACGGCAGACCCTATATATTAGATTTTAAGTGAAATGTGTGGACAAAGAGAGTCACATAGAGGGATCGGCTTCCCAATTTGAATTTAGTATGACCCAATTGACTTATTTTTATCTTTATATGATTATTGCCTGATTGACATTTGCACGAGCATTATTTGAATGGGATCAATATATTATATTAATTACTATATAACTCATTGAGTTGAACGCTTATTTATGTTCATCATTTTTTCCCAGGTTACAGGCTAAGCATGAGAAATATTTCATCGAGTTAATATATCTTTCTTTTTTCAGCAAGAGTGTTACCTTGTAATGTTATACTTGTTGTATCTTAAAACTCTGCATGTATTTATTAACTAATATTTGATTATGATTATGATGATGTGATATTATATTAATAGTATAATATTAGTAGGTTTATGATTCCAGTTCGAGATAATGATTGCTGTCTCAATCTAGTTTTCTAAAAAATTCAGTTATCAGGCTAACTATGGATTGTGAAAATCACGTGCTTTTTTATTTTTTAGTGCTGGTCACGTGCCATCAGGTTTGAGTCATGATAAAATTTATTATTGGGCAATTCTTAACATACATTTACATTTACACATATATTATACATTTAGGTTATTTCTTAGTTCCTTATTTAATTGATTTAATTTATTTATTCTAAAACTTTAACAATAATAATAATAACTTTAATAATAATAATATCAATAATAATTTATTTTATTTAATTTTGATAGTATTTATTTAATCTTGGTACAAAATAATTATTTTAAATTTTTAAACAAATCATAACTTTACATTTTTTTTAAAAGAAATTCTTCTAAATACTCGTAATTAAAATTAAATATTATATAATTTTTTTACTTTAACTTTAACAATAATTTTTCTTAAGTTCAAATAATCATTTATTATAATTTTTTTAATCACTATAATAATAATAATAATAATAATAATAATAATAATAATTTACTATTATATATTTTATAAATTAAAAAAATACTAATTATCATTTAATTATTTGATACATAACAATTATATCTTAATTAACCAACTACTAATTCTTTTTCTTTCAATTAATAATTAACCAACCACTAATTATTCTTCTTCCAATTAATTAACTAATTCTATACACATATATATTTTTAAATATAATTAGTTTATTTTACAAATTACTAATAAAAATTATTACTCATTTATTTTATTATTTATTAATTTTTATTTTATTTCATTTTATTTTTACACATTATAAATTTTCTCTTAATTACAAATAATTAATTAAAATAACTATTTCTAAATTCAATTAACTTCATAATCATTGTAAAACAAATTACTTTTGAAGTAATTAATATTATTACATTTATTTATTTTATTATTTTCTCCTCAATATATTTTATTCTTCAACTAATCCAAATTACATATTTTAAATTCATTTAATTTTTAAAATTTCAATAATTCTCTTTTGATCACAATTAATTAATTAACTATAATACTATTTCTAAATTCAAATTAAATTGGTAAATCTTAATTAATTAATAATAATTCAATTCAATTTAAATTCAAATTATAATATAATTATTATTATTATAATATTTAAAATTTTAATATATATAGGTATTTTTTAAAAACTCATCTATAATTTGCAATAATATATCAAATTGAAACTCGTAATGAGAATATTTTAGAAATATCAAAATTGCCGAAAAAGGAGATCAGAAATGACTGAAAAATCCATTGAAAATCTACTATTGGCGTAATTATCAGATAGCTTGTGCATCGTCATCTGATGGCCTCCGACAGCGAGCCACATCTTTTTGGACTTGTCATAGCCGGATGATCTTTTTGACTTAGCTCTTGCCGTCGATCACCGGACTACGGTACATCGACCCAAAATCGTCCGGCATACACTCTCTTTTTCCCTCTCACTCTGTCACTTTCTCTCTCCTCCCTCTTTTCTTCTTCTTTTTTTTTTCTCTTTATTCTCTTCTTTTTTGTTATTTTCTTTTTATTATATAATATTTATTTTTAATATTTATTTATTTTATTATTTTATTGTATATATTTTTAGACTATTATACTAATTATATGATATTTTGTTATTTTAAAAGCGTAGCTGACAGATGATAAGATGAAAAATCATTGTTTGTAAAATTGAAAAAAAAAATTTAAAAGGCGGTGGCATAATTTTTTGAAAATTTTCAATATTGCCAAAACTAGTTTATGATTAAGAAGAAGTTGATTTCTGTAATATATTAATCTTTGATGAATTACATTATAATAGGTACTATTTATTAAAAAAAATTAGCAGCTTTAATGAATTTGACGGTTGAATAGAAATTTGTGTATGATAAAATAATAACAATAGTGAATGAAGATAAATATTGATTGTTCTTTTTGTATAGTTATGGAGGTATGAGCAATATTCTCATTTGGAGGACTCTATATTCTAGAATAAAATCTAGATAAGATACTATGTTGCTACTAGGAGATCGAGCAACTTATTCAATATTTGCAATTCTTCTCAATCTAAATGCTGGTTTGCCATACAATATAAAGCAACGTAATTCTCTAAATAATCTTATTGTTATGACAAAATTTAAAAATGCATTCAATTTAGATCAATTATTTATAGGTAAAACAATAGTTTTTGAAGATGATTTTAGACAAATTTTATTTATCATTGCAAAAGATACTAAGCAAGATATCATCCATGTTACAATAAATTATTCATATTTATGGCCTCACTTTTAAGTTTTGAAACTAACAAAGAAAATGAAGTTGCAAGAAAATTAGTTTGGCATACATTTAAATGAGTCTAGAGATTTTTCGTAATTTAATATGAGATATTATTAGATGTATTTTTTTTATTAAATTTGAACAACATTATTATTTGCTTTGAATTACATTATATTTTAATTAATCTCAATTTCATTTAAATAGAATTTTGTATAAAAAATATTAATATAATTTTATTTTATCATACATTAATTTTCTTTATTATTACCTCGCGCGCAATGCGAATTATAATACTAGTTTAAATATATATATATATGTGTGCGCGCACGCACAAACACATTAGAGTATCTCTAAAATGAGTAAATATAATAAAATATTATTTTAATTATTTGAATTTGACAAAAAATTAATATCACTTTAATATTTAAAAAATAATTAAAATGAAAAATTTTTAAAAATTTTAAAAAGCATATTGATGTATATATTTATATAAAATATACTAATTAAAATAAAAAGAGCCATTGAAAAATGCTCTAAAGCAAGACATTTTAAAAATCATTGTCTCATTTACTTTATTGTTTTGTTATTTGATGCCTTTTATTTTTTTATATTTTAAAAATTTTAATAAAAATTGAAGAATAGGTGATAAAGGAAGAAGGAAGGAAAACTTATCAATAAGATAAAAATTTATAATATAATATATTTTAATAAAATAATGAGAAATTCAAACATAATCGAGTAGCCAAATACCTTTTTTTTATAAAAATTATAACCTTATAGCTATTTAAAATTTTTAATAGTTATGTATTTGTTTAAAATATTTATAAGTGGTTGATAAATATTTAATATTTTGATAAAAAAAATAAATTATAAGTATATTTATTGTTAAAATAATTAAAAATTATATAAAATAATATTATTATGAGTATTTATTAAATTGAAATAAATAAACATAATATAATAAATTATTTGGTCAAATTAATTTATAAATTAATTATTTATAAGCATTAAAATAATAAATTAATTCTCTAAATTTATTTTTTAATTTATAAATTGAACTTATAAACTTATAAACTTATTTAAATAAATACATCAAATTAAATTTAAAATTTATAAGCTAGTTAACTTATAAGTTAATTAAAACACCTTCTTAATTTAGCAAGAAGGCCACACATCATGATGTATTGAAGAGGTCTATTAATAGAGGTAAAGCTAATCAACTAAAAATATTAGACCAAATATATATATATATATATAACTTATTAAATTTATAGTATTTAGTCATTTTGTCCTTAAAATTTTTATTTTAACCATTTTATCTCTTATATTAGCCTATTTTACAAGCATATATTTATATTAATGAATACTGATTATTTTATTTATTTTATTTATATATTTTATATTAAATAAATATATTATTAACTCAATACTACACAATGTGATTTAATGAATTTATATTTATAATTATAAAAATATAAGTCTAAAAAGTTATATAATTAAATTAAAAATTTTAAAAATAAAATAATTAAATCCTACAATTTCAGGGAATATTATTAGTTGATCATCAACTCATGAAATTTGCATGCTTGTACAGCCAACAAATGCCCCCCCACCGATTTCTAATAATTTTTTATGAAAATTTATCTTTTATGAATATATATATATATTTTTGGATATTATCTTTTATGAATATCATTAGTATTTTTTTTTTAATTTTTCATGCGCTAAAATGGACACACTTGCATGATAGGCCCTCTTGTTATTCTTAAACTACTTATAGGACCTGGTGCAAGCCCAAGAATTTAAAAAGTTAGGACCTAAAATTTTTTGATGGACACGTGGCGTCACCCGTTGGTCTAAATCCCACAGTTAGATTCAAGAAATTCACTTTAGTAATAGAACACTTGCATAGCCTAACAATCCTACATGTTACTTTACAACGTAAGCAAATGTCTTACGTGTTCGAATCCAACTTGACAACTTATATCATTAATCACGTGACCAATTAAAATCTAAAAAAGAAATTTAAATTTACGTAATTATCCTTATTTAATTCCATATATACCCTAATATGCCTGTCTAATATAATATAATTCCCTTTTCCTTCTCGGATAAATTGTTTCTCTGTCTATCCTTTCTCTTTTTCTTACCTATTTAATAATAGTAATAATAACAATAATAATAATAATAATAATAATTCTGAAAATCTATTTTTCTATCTTTTTAAATTAAAATCTAGGGTTTGGGAATCTGTAGCACTAGATCCTGAGGCGTTTGAAACCTTAAATTTTAATCTAATTTAGGGTTTTAAGGTTTTCGATTTCTTCTCATTATCTCGAATTGGCTTTTGGTTTATTCGGGAATTTGGAATTTTAGGGTTTTGCGGGTTTTGGTTGACCTGAATTTCTTGAATTTGGCTTTTTGACTTGTGAGATAGTTAGGGTTTTGGTTGCGTAAGGTTTTCGCTAAATCGGTCTATTTTAAAGGGCCTTTTTTCTGTTTGAATTGACTTGGAGTTTCTATAATTAACATTTGGTCCTTGCAAAAGTTTGTCGAGTTTCAGGGTTTACTTTGGTGTTGATTGGCTTGCTTTTAATTGTCTCTAAATTGGCGTGAGTTCGCTTAGCGTGAAAGCTCTCAGTTTTAAGTTTGTTTTAATGGCGAAGGTGGGTGAGGAGGACGTTGAATATGAGAGCGATCCTGAGGAGGAAAAACGACTGTTGGGCATGAGAAGGCGTGAAGCGGCAAGTGATGATGAGGAGGGCGAGGGGGAAGAGAAACCCAGAATGGATCGAAGGGCTCCCATTCACTCTGATGAATCCGATGGCCAGGGTGGGGCTGCTGAATATGATGACGAAGACGAAGAATTAGAAGGGGAAGAAGATGAAGAAGAGGTTTATGAAGATGAAGAAGAGGAAGAGGTTTACGGGGATGAGGAAGAGGAAGATGAAATTGATGGATTTGAGGAAAGGAAAGAAGGGAATGAGGAGAGAGTAGGAGGCGATGGTGGGTTGGAAGTTAAGAAGAAGGAAGTAGAGGGGAGGAATGTGGAGGAGGGATTAGAGGGGAAACCAGTGGAAAATCATGTGGGGGAGGAAGAGGATGGAGAGGGGAAAAAGGAGAACGAGCCATTTGCAGTACCCACCGCAGGAGCTTTTTACATGCATGATGATCGATTTAGGGACAATGCTGGTGGTCGGCACAGGTAAGTGTGGTCTATCAGCAGTAGAAATTTGTTAGAAAAATTATATTTTTCCCTGGTCAATATTTTACATCCTTGGCTATTGGGTTATAGTTAATTAGGTAGTTTACTGAAATTTATCTTTGTTTCTGGCATTGTTGATTTGTATATGATGATATTGATGGTTACTATTGGATTATAGTATGATAAATAATCTAGTTTCATAATACACTTACATTTTGTTTTTGTTGGGATAATCTAAAGGGACTACTTTCTTTTCACTGTAGTTTACTGAAATTTATCTTTGTTTCTGGCATTGTTGATTTGTATACGATGAAATTGATGGTTACATTTCAGTAAATTGATGGTTTACTGAAATTTATCTTTGGTTACTATACAATAAATAATCTAGTTTCATAATGCACTTACATTTTCTTTTTGTTGGGATAATCTAAAGGGACTACTTTCTTTTCACTGATAATGTTGGGTATCAAATTAGCAAATATTATTGTGATATTTATAGTTAGCACCAAATTTCCCTTTGTAGCATGTGACAAAGGTAGTTGCTATTTAGTAATTGGGGGAAAAAAGAATTTACATGCAAGCTATCATGGTACGTTCAAAATATGGGTATGCAGGGCTTTTTGTTCCAGGTCAATTGCCCCTTGTATTTTAAGGAAGAAATAGAAGTTTGAAGTGGTATATTATGTTGTTGTGCAGATCCTCCATTTGTGCTCTCTTTCGATTCCCCTCTGAATTAAGCTTGATTCCCCATTCTATATATATGTGGAGTATGTACCCTGGTGGCTAGATAGTAGAAGTGTATTCTCATGCCTGCACTAGTCTATTTAATTTTCCTTTTGATACCTACTAGAAGTTGCGGTCTTGTTCTACCATTTTTTTAATATCCTACTTACAACAACAACAACAACAACAACAACAACAACAACTAAGCCTTAGTCCCAAACAAGTTGGGGTCGGCTGTATGGATCCTCAACAAAATAAGCTCAAAAGACACCAAAAAAGATACTCCAGCCTTAGGCCCCTTCCAAGACACGGATTTTACGTCTCCATTCAAGTCTGTCATTAATCAAATCCGCATCAAGATCTAAGGCACGTAAGTCTCTTGCTATCACCTCATTCCACACAGTTCTAGGCCTTCCACGACCTCTAGCCCCCTTAATCAACAAATTCTCACACTTACGAACCGCAGCATTAGGAGGTCTTCTTAAAACATGCCCATACCATCTAAGTCTTCGTTCCCTCACCTTATCTCCGACATCCGCTACTTGGACTTTTTGTCGAATATGAACATTCTTAATTTTGTCCAGTCTGGTATGTCCACACATCTATCTTAGCATCATAATTTTGGACTTTTTAATATCCTACTTAAATTGATATTATTCTGTATTTCAAACATTTTCTTTATGAATTGGTTTAGTTGTGTCTCTTTGAGTTGTTAATTAGTTGGTGATGGGATATCAAATTTCCATTAGGTGGTTGCACTAAAATAACTTCTGATTAAACAATGGTTTTTCTTTTCTTTTTTTTTTTGTGATTTTTGGATAACATTGTGCATGTTAATGTAGTATGTGAATCTGAATATGCCCAATTAATATTCATTGTGCATGTTAATATGTTATGTGAATCTGAATATGCCCAATTAATATTCTTATATACAGGATTGTAATATCACATTCATATATCATGTGCATTTTTGTGTTTTTATTCACGTTTTGCATTTTGAAATGAGATAAGTTTTTCTTGATCCCTTGGCATGTTGCTTTTCTTGATGGTTAGAAACAACAATTATGTGGTGGATAAATTTTTGGATTTGGTAATGGGTTGAAATCGGGCAACAAGAATTGGATGAAAATTTTTACATCTAGCTTGTGTCATTACTTGATCTAGTTATTTGTCCTTAAAGTTATGCTTCAATTTTCATATTCTTGCAACACTAATATTCCCATCATGTTTTACTTGTAATTATGTCATTTATTACACAAGTAACTTTAAAATCAATTGTCATACTTGGTTTAGGCGAACATATGGTGGAAGGAAACTTTGGGAGTCCAAAGATGACAAGAAGTGGGGGCATGACAAGTTTGAGGAGATGAATATGCAGGAAAGGCATTATGAACAGGTGATAATTTTTTGGAATGGATGAAAATGCGTGTTCTCTTTCATCTACCTCTTTTGTTTTTCCCGTTCTCTCCTTCTAAAATATCTTTTAAGAGTATTTTCAGGGAAGGAGAAGTTCTAAAGGACATTTTCGAGGTCGTGGTGGGAAAACCCGAGGTCCAGACCGCGGATATGCCAGAAGGAACAAATCTAAAACATTCGGCAATAATAATAATCAAAACCAGGCACCAAAAGGTGTGAGAGGGAGAGGGCCTAGAAAGTATGAGCCTGCATGGAAGAGCAGCAGCCAGGCACATCCAACACAAAACAAACAACCTGAGAAACTGTTTGAGAAAAGTTCGCATGGTACTTCTGGGAGAATTTTTGCCCCCATATCAAATATAGAATCTGATCAAGTGTGTCCTGCTAGAAAACATTCAAGCTTGAGTTCTGCTTCTCCTCCTTTTTATCCTTATGGATCTTCAAATAAAGATACAAATTTAACTCAGAAAAGGGATGTACAAACTGGAAGTACAAGTAGGAATCTTCGCACTTCTGTTATAGATGAAAGTTTCTCTATGCAGCAAGCCGATGCCTTGATGCGAGCGAAGAATCTAGCTGATTCTGTTGGTATCGACAAGCTTTATATAGATGATTCTGTTACTGCTGGGAAGCACACTATACAAATGCCATCTTCTGGATCATCATTGGTCAATACCATGCAATCCTCTCAGTCTAGAACCCAAGAAAGGGGTATAGCTATTTCGGGACAGATGACTTATCAATCAGCCCCTCTGCAAGACCAAGTTAGCAAGGTCTCATCAGCAACTCAACCCCATTCTGCTCAGCAGAGTCCTGCTCAAAATCGTGCCCCGCCTTCTGTTCAAGCTCCTGGACAGCAGTTGGGCCAACGCTCTGGTATTCGATCTCAAGCTTCTTCACCACCAAAAACAGCTATGTCAATAAATTCTTATGAACCTGAAACTACTTCAGAATCAAGTAAATCTAGAGGCGCACCGGTTGGAAAGGGAAAAGGAAGTATCCAAGGGAGTGGAAGAAGCTCTTTTCTGCATGGTGGGGGGCAAGTTATGGGAGCCACTGGGAATATGGGTGTTGGTCATGGTGATCAAAACTTCCCTGCAACTCCAGCCTTCTTGCCAGGTATAGGTTTGTGCATCACAATTTTTTTTAAAATTTTTTTATTAGAATTATGTTGATTTTTTGGTGTACGAAAGAGCTTACCATATTTTACTTATTTTTAGATTCATAAATCTGTCTTTTAAGAAGCTAAATATTGTGAGTATGGTGTTTATGAATTGGATAATTTCTCATCATGCAGTTATGCAATTTGGGGGTCAGCACCCTGGTGGTATTGGAGTTCCTACTGTTGGTATGGCATTTCCTGGATATGTTGCTCAACCACAACTTGGTTTAGGAAATTCTGAAATGACATGGTATAGTAATTCTTTCATTTTAGCAGTAAGCTATTCATTTAGAGATTTCTTGGCTTTTCCCTTAAATCTTTTATTCTCTATGAGGGTAATTTCTTTTCTCAATAGAGGCCGATTAATGCAACTGTTGCTGAGCAATGTATAAGCAACTGGATATTAGTTTTGCAATGTAGTTAAACAAATTATCACATGTTGGAAGTTGTTGCTCAGTTTTTAAGGATAGATAGTCGTGATGATTTTTATGATATTTAGGCTACCTGTTTTGGCTGGTGCTGGAGCTTTAGGGGCAACTTATTGTTCTCCATACATTGCTGTTGATGGTGCTTATCATCCTCGCCCTTCTGGACAGACAGCTTCTTTGGGTTCTTCAAGGTTAGTAACCTGTCATTTCCATTGACATTTTCTTTTACTTTTTTGGTCCACTGGTATGTCTGTCGTTCAATATACTTGAATGCAGTGTATGGTTGTTAATGTTCTTACTATTTGTCCTAAACTTTATCATGATATGAGATAGAACGGATGTGCATGTGCGCTTCATATATTAAAATGCTACATGGAAAGTATGTGGATGCAGACAAGGAAAACCTGTTGTGATCTAGTATTATGTACGTCTTTTTTTAAGTATTCTGTTTATGGATTGCTTAATCTTATATTGATACTTGTGTGCTAGTAATTCAACTCTGAAGGCCAGTTAGTTGATTTATTGCTTTTGTTGTTCTTAAAAGTTGCAGATGTGGGGCACTAGCTTGCAACTTGATGGATATATTGTCGCATTTGGTCTGCGATGAGTTAAATGTGTGCTTGTGATTTCCTGGTCTAAAATTTTGAGTTCATATTCTTAAATCTGATTTTGTATTTTGCTCTTATTTTTTTTGTTCTTCATATGAACATATATTCCTTGTGTCTTTAAAGGCCTGGGTTTTCCTTACTTGTGAAAGATTTTTCTTGATGTTTCCATGTCACTGCATCACCTTGTTTTTACTTTTCATTTGTCTCTGCAAGTTACCATGTCATTCCTTGTTGAAGTTGAGTCCTCATTGACATTATTTATTGATGGTGTCTTGCAGCAAAGATAATAGTACTAACAAGTCCAGTAATGAATGGAAACCCTCCCAGAGACCTGGTAATACTCAATTCCTTATGCTTTTGTACTTCAGTCTTTTTCACTTATGTAATTACACACCATGTTCAGTCATTATATTCTTGTATGAATTTTGACTTGTCTTCTATGCAGAACTTGTGAATGATGAGTTTGGGCAACGACAAAAGCCTCGCAGGCAAGTGGACTTTTGCATGTTTATCTTATTTAGCGATGTGCTTTCCTTTGATTAAGGTTTTTGAATTATTTCCTGTTTCTTTATGCAGATACTCGGAGATGGATTTTAAGCAGCCAAGTACAAGCACTTAGATAAAATGGACCATAGTTGAATAAGCTGATGAAGGTTAAGTTCTGTTCAATCAAGCTTCATATGTCATTTGAAGATTACAAAGTTGTTGATTGTGGTTTTGTGGTGATGCAGGCCCTTGAGAAGGCCCTTTGTGTTCTCCAGCTTATTCTGTGGAGTGCTTTGGGCCGCATTATGTTCCAGGATATTTTAGGTGACTACATTTTGGTCTCTTGCACTACCTTTAGGAGTCTTCCTTATTGGTTTTCTGAAATTAGAGAGATCAAGTTTCTTGAAGAAATTTTTTTTTAAAGCGCATGATACCCTTTTATTTTTACTCGGAAGTGACTTTGCCATCTATTTAAATTTTGCAGTTATATGTAACCAACACCTGCTCATGCTGCAGTAAATTTGAGACCATAATTGTGGCTTGACGGGTGGTAGTTTCTTGTTTAAATGTGAGGTATGAAAATTATGGAAAGAGGCCCCTCAATTTATTAGTTTCTAAAGGCATACTGGGCCAATTGATAATTTTGCCAATGTTTCTGTTACAGGTTTTCTTGTGGCTTGGTTTTTCAGTGAAGCTTGAGAGAATTTGTATGCGGGCTTCTCCAAAAACTATATACTAAAAAAACAAAAATTGAAAAAGAACAAGAACTATTGTGCAGAAGCTGTTTGCTCGGTGACATTGAGTTTTCATTAACTTTCTGGTTGAGTCTGGTTTCGAGAGTACTTTATATATGATGGGGTTTATTTTAGATGAGGACTGAGTACTTGCAGGGTAGAGAATTTATTTGTCCAGTGAACATGTATTATGTTGACCAATGATTTTCTAAAGCTATGGAATGTGGAAATGATTTTATACTCCTGTTCATATTATGATTATATATGATAAATAAGTTTTCTGTGCCATATTTATTTGTAATTTCCTTTTAGTTTTGATTGAAACCTGGAAAAATTCTGATGTTTCTGTTGGAGTTGTTGCTGGGTCTTGATTCTGGTGCAGCGGCGGAACCACCATGGGGTCGTGTGGGGTCACACGACCCCCCCTCACCGGCAGCCAGACGTGGAGGACCATAGTTCGCCGGCCTCTGTGCTGAAACTCAGCCCCCGCTGAGTTTCAGAGAAAATTGCAGCGAGGGGTAGACGAATCCCTCGCTGCAATTTTATTTAATTTTTTTTTTATAAATTAGTCCCTGGCGAAACGGCGTTGTTTCGCCAGGGGTTTATTAAAAAAAAAATAAACCGGCCCAAGCGAAACGACGCCGTTTCGCTTGGGCCGGTTAAAAAAAAATAAAGGGCTGCGTTAAAAACGCAGCCTTTCCTTCTTCTTCTTCTTCATGTCTTTGCCCCCTCTCTTCCCTGTCTCATATCCCCAATTCACTGCCAGCAGCACCATGCCACCACAGCCACCAGCCGCAGCACCACAGCCACCCACCTCACCGACCCCCTCAGTAACATTCTGGTTCCGCCACTGTTTTGGTGCACTTGCTGGGTCTTGTAATAAAGTAGAATTGCAAAATCAATATTAAAGCCTAATCAATCTCAATCATGGAAAATCAAAATAATGGTGATGAGTTTTTATGACGAATGAAAATTGCAGTTGGTAATTGTTTATTTTGGGGGTTTTGGGAATCTGTACTCTTCAAATGGTCCGTGTTGGCCCTTATTCAAAACTGCCCTTTCTAATTTGTTTTTAATTTTTATTTATAAATTTAGCGCACGCTGAATTTAATTTCGAGATTAAGAATATAGTACTGAAAAGCATAGTATTAATCAAATGTTATTCAAGCTTTATTGCAACTACTTTTTTAGGGAATTTATATGTTATCACTACAACTACTATGATAGTCATTCATTAATATACATTTTTGTGAAATGAAAAAGCCATTATAATTATATTAAAAATTAGAGAGATGAGTTGAGAAAGTAAATAATAACATAATAATTCTTATTTAAGCTTCCTTGTTGAGTGAGGATTGGTTGGAGTACGTCTATGATATCATATGACTAAAATAAGCCATTAAAAAAAATACGTAGCGGTTAGTTAAAGAGGTCTAAAAGTTTCCCACGAATATAAGAGGAGAGAAACAGCTCGAGTGACAACGAGAGAAGTAAAAAGGATGAAATTGACGGGGAACACAGAGAAAAGATCGCATGATTTTGTATTAGGCAATTTTAGGCCATCGATTGGCAATTGATTGAATGTGCTTTGTCAGCTCATAATGGAGTACTGGATTGGCCCTATTATTATCCTATAATTTACTAAGAAGGCGAAGCTGGAAATTTTGAAAGAACTAGATGATGTGATAAAATTTCTTTAAGAAAGAATCAAAGAAGACATTATTAATTTGTTAAAAAAAATAACAAGAAATTAATTTAAAAAAGCTTTGATGTTTTTTTCAAAAGATATTTAAAATAATAAGAAATCAATCACACCTTATGCTATATATTTTTTTTAATTTTTTAAATTCAAATAAAAATATTTTCTGAGCAGCAACTTTCATGCTTTGACCATCCAGTACTTGGTGGTATCTAACTAATTAAATGAGCTAAGAGCATCCCCAATGCGGGATGCTCTTGATCTCAGTTTTTTTGCGGGACGGCTCCTTTAAGGATGAACGACCCTTTCAAGAAGGGACCGTCCTTTTTGGAGGGACTCTAATAAAATGATAGTCTCTTATTTAAAAATATATAATTTTAATTTTTTAAATAAAAATAATATTTTTAATAAAAATAATATTTTTTATAATTTTATAATAATTTTTTAAATGATATTATTTTTAATAAAAATAATTTTTTAGTAAAAAATAATAATTTATTAATAAAAATAATATTTTTTTAATAAAAATAATATTTTTATAAATAAAAATAATAACTTTTTAATAAAAGTATGGACTACTATAAATGAACTTAGTAAAATATATCTGACAATTTTATAATACTAATTAAATTAAAAATTATAGTTATATAAATTTATAAATATGTGATATTATTTATAATTTTAATTTATTTTATAATTTAATGTTTAAAATTATAATATATTATTTTTGTTACATAGTTAGTTATTCATAAAAACATCATTTTATTTATTAAGAATTAATTTTAAATAAACTAATATAAATTTTTTTAATATTTTTATATAATTAAAAATTAATCTAATTAAAAATTAATTAAATAATTTATTTAATTAAATAAAATAAAATTTTTATATAACTAAATAATTTTATTATTTTATTATAAAATAAATTAATATTTAAAATTTAATTATTAAAATAAAATAATAGAATACATCAAAATGAGACTTAATTTTTACTATTAAAGATCAAGTCTTACTTTTATTCAAATTCTATATAATATTTATGTGATATTTTAGTGGGATGGAATTTGGCCCTTCCCATCGCTGTGAAGCATATACTTACTATAATAATTAAAAAAAATTATTCAACGGCTGTGATTAGTTGGATGTGCAAGTTGTCTGTCAAGATGGATCACACCGACAAATGCTGTTGTGTCAAAACTAACACTGTAAAAAACCTCTCACATGGTAGGTTGCGCTGTATGCTACTACAGCCAACTCCTGAATGACACGTGCGATCCGTCTTGCGCCATAAACATTTTCATATTTCACACTCAGACACCTCTCTTCCTGTCTCTCTTTCTCTCAAACTCTGCAAGTCTTTGGTTTTTTCTCTCTCTAAAAAGCTTTCAGTAGAAGAAACAAGAACAGAGATCTTTAGTTTCTTACTCAAAAGATCGAATTAAGTAATCTTTTCTTCTTTAACTGTTTTTTTAGCTTGAATAACAACTTAGTTTTTTACTGAATCTTGAACATTACCAGTTCTTTAAGTCGATCTCTTGAGAAATTTGTTCATTTTAGGGTTTGATACATTGAACGCAGAGCCTTGTTATTGAATTCCAGAAAGAACAAAGAAATCGTGAAATATTTTTCAAATTAGTTTCTCTGAGTAGCTTTGAAGTGTTTTTGGTTACTTTAAGTTCTGTTGGTTGCTGAGAAAATGTAGGAAGTTAAAGAAAGAAAAATTTCTTTGTAAATGTGCTTTATAGGATCGGAATTAATTGAGGAACGTTACTTTCTTGGAGCACTATGTTTGGTTAATGATTGTGGCTTGCTTTACATGTTGATAAACAAATCGTAGTTTAAGATTCTACTGTTGATTAATAAGAAATGATTCTTTATAGTTTCTTGTTATGGCTTTGTTTGGTTGCTGAGAAAGTTTAGGATAAGTAAAGAGCTCAGAGAGATTATTTTCTGTAGTATAATTAACTGAGATTCTGGCTTCAGTAGTAACTGGAAATGTTGACTAATTTGTTACGTTAAACTTTCTTTTGGGGCGGAAAAATATATAGGAAAGAAAAAGAAATGAAACTAGAGGTTTGGTATTTACTAAATTTCACTCGAATATGCTTTGGTTTTTCTTTTTTTATCAGCAGTCAGGCGGACTGCTCCACGTGTTTTAAATTTTCTATTCTTTCAATTGAATTTTCTTTGTTACTTATTCATTGAATGGTTTCTGAGAACTGAAATAAAGCATTGACAAGTAACAGAAACTAAGAAAATATTCTCTTATTTTTCAGAAAGCAACTAAAGGTTTATACTTCTTACATGTTCTGCTGTATATGAAAGAAGAAAAATAAACCTTTTTAATTTCTTTTTTCAGGCGATTCTGAAGGGAAATGACTAGATGAATGCTGTCAGTTCTGTATATTGGACAGGCAATGTGTATTAAGCTCTTTTCTGTTGGAATATAGTTGCAGAAACAAATGGAGGAAGGAATGCCCAGAGGGGATTTGCATGTAAATGTTGTAAGGCAATCATCATTAAGGCCTGGTGGAAGCATTAAGTCCATATTTTCTGGGAGATCAACACCTAAGAATTCTCCCACATTTCGGAGGTTGAATTCCAGTCGAACTCCACGAAGAGAGGGTAGGAGTATTGGAGGTGTACAGTGGTTTCGAAGCAATCGATTAGTTTACTGGTTACTTCTGATTACTCTCTGGACATACCTTGGTTTTTATGTCCAGTCAAGGTGGGCTCATGGTGATAACAAGGAGGCCTTTTTGGGGTTTGGAGGTAAAACTAGAAACGGGATTTCAGACACTGAACAGAATAAGCGATGAGATTTGCTTGCCAATGATAATTCTGTAGCTGTAAATAATGGGACCAATGAGATTCAGGTAGAAAATGGCATTAGGAAGGGCGTGATTTTGGCCAAGAAGGGGCAAAAAGTTTCTGAAGAGAACAAAGTTTCTTCCTCAAAGAAGAGGAGTAGGAGATCAGGGCGCAGGCTATGCAGTAAAGCACGGGAGAAACAGAGGAAAACGGTAAGGTTAGAAAGTAACGACGTAGAAGTACAGGAACCAGACATTCCCCGGACAAATTCTTCTTATGGTTTTCTTGTTGATCCATTTGGATCAACAGAGGATAGAGTTCTGGAATGGAGTCCTGAGAAGCGAACGGGAACTTGTGATGGGAAAGGGGACTTTGCACGCCTTGTGTGGTCTAGGAAATTTGTCTTGATATTCCATGAACTCTCAATGACTGGGGCTCCACTTTCAATGATGGAGTTAGCAACAGAGTTTTTGAGCTGTGGAGCAACAGTTTCAGCTGTAGTTCTAAGCAAAAAGGGTGGTTTGATGTCTGAACATGCTAGGAGAAGGATCAGAGTTCTTGAGGACAGAGCTGAACTCAGTTTCAAAGCTGCCATGAAGGCAGATCCTGTGATTGAAGAATCTGCAGTATGTGCATCATGGATAGGTATGAAACCCTTTGCTACTGCTAATTATCTGTATGAAAGCTTTTAGTTAGAGGCCATGAAACAAAACACATATATCCCATTTTGAATGAGTCTTTGTAATCCCTACTAGTTGCTCCTTGTTTTAGAATTATACTACTAGTTCCACTTCTAACCAGCCGCAGGACATAGTGTCTGTGTCTACGTCTTCGACTAAAAATCTAAAATCTTTTGATAATAAAATCTAAAATCTTTTGATAATAAATTTTGTACCTGTGTATATGTAATTTCTGATACTCTTGTCTGTAATGGAATTCGAACTGCATTATTGCAAACTTATTATGCTTTGTGAGATTTATGTTGGAAATTATACCAATAAGTTTTTTTTTTTCTGACAATTGCAACAATTTCAGAGAACATATGATGAAATTATATTCTGTAAAAAGATAGTATCTTCCTGATACTTTCTTCTATCCCTTTGTAAATGGGCTGAGCTGACTAGGACTGATCAGATGTCCCATAATTGCTTATGCCAATTGATCTTTTATAGGTCATGGAAGATAGTTGGAATTTTTACTGTTAACAGTTTTGTCTTTCAATGCATTGAATCATGCATATGTATATGATTTGGATGATTCTGTTGGTTTCTCTGTTCTGTTGGATGTCTTCTATGCATTTCTAGTTGTATTAACCAGTTAAATAGATTTTTAGGTCCTTCTCTAGGTTTGATTGGATCCATCAAGTTTTATCATTGAACACTTTTTTTTTTCAAAATATATAGTTGATTTGAGGTCTTTGTTTTGACAGCAGAGACTACAAATTTTTTTTTTTTGTTATATAGTAATGTTTTTACCATACAGCTGACCCCAACTTGTTTGGGACTAAGGCTTAGTTGTTGTTGTATAGTAATGGTTTTTACCATTGCCTGCTTCTGAAAATACACTAGGGAAGCTGATCTAGTTTTTTTCAGATATATACTGAATTTGTTTTGCAAATGCTGAATGTTATATAGCCTTAAGTTTCTGCTTTGGTTTCAGATCAGCATATTGCTCGTTTCCCAGCTGGCGGAAGTCAAATTACTTGGTGGATTATGGAAAATCGTTGAGAATACTTTGATCGGGCAAAGATTGTCCTTAATCGAGTGAAGATGTTGGTCTTTCTCTCTGAAATTCAGTCCAAACAATGGCTATCTTGGTGCAATGAAGATAATATTAAGTTGAGATCTCCACCTACAATAGTTCAACTTTCCATTAATGATGAACTAGCTTTTGCTGCTGGCATAGCTTCTTCATTAAATACACCATCATCTACCACTGAGAAGATGCTGGAGAAGAGGCTGTTGCTACGAGATTCTGTTAGAAAGAGATGGGATTGACAGATAATGATGTGCTTGCCATGTCTCTCAGCAGTATAAACCCTGGAAAAGGTCAACTTTTACTTCTTGAATCAGCACGGTTGATGATTGAACCAAAACCTCTTCAGAAAATAAGAAATTCACTGGATATAGGTGAAGATCGATCTACCTTAGCTGCAAAATATCACTTAAGATCCTTTTTACAGGACCCGAGAAATACTGATGGATCTTCAAATGGTCTAAATAACTCCAGTAAGTCCTCTATTAGGTTGAAAGAACCTAAGAAGAAAGGCTTACAGCTAGCCCATCTCTTTAACAGCAGACGCAAGAAAAGGAAAGTTATGTCTAATCTTGAACAAGTACTAGAACGGCATCTTAAAGTTCTTATTGGTTCTGTTGGATCTAAGAGCAATAAGGTGCTTTATGTCAAAGAAATGCTGAGGTACATATCTGAGCATTCAAACTTGTCAAAGTCGGTGCATTGGACTCCAGCAACTACACGTGTTGCTTCACTTTACTCTGCGGCTGATGTTTATGTTATAAACTCCCAGGTATCAAACACACAGCCTGCTACTAACTTATTGCTGCATGCACAAGCATCACCTGTTTCATCTCGAGAATTATGAATGTGAAGATATAAATTTAGTTTATAAATATGCATCTTACATTGCCAATAAATTTCGTTGGCATGCTAATGTAATTACTATTTTTTTTTTGTCTTTGTTGTTTGAGGTTTCTTTCATTAATTACTATGTTTCGTAATCCTCATATGAGAAATTCGAATATGGCTTGTTATTCAACAACTTCATTTCACACCTTCGAACAAGAGAGAGCTGATAGCACACATCCAAGAAATACATTGTGTGAAAATTTTTTCCATTCACACAATGTTAGAGTTTCCTTTCAGTGATGTTTTCTATTCCTGTCTGCTATTGAAAATGCAGTAACATACTGAAGTTTATGTAAAAATATTAGTATTGATTTGATAGCCTTCCATTGTTAGTTTAAGCATCTTGTCCTTTTTATATTTTCTTCCTCTGGTTGGCATGTAGTTATTATGCTAAGAGGAAAATTCGTAAATTTTTTGTTGGCATACAGAAGAAAGCATTTCAAAGTTAAGAGCTCATCAAGAACGTCTTACATACTATATTTCATTGAGAACTTCATTAACGTATTCTAGGTTATGTTTTCTTCAAAATTTCCTTCGAAGATTTCATCCACAATAAGGTTCAGCAATATTCTATCACAATTTTTTCTTCAGATGAAACCTTAGAAAGGATTGATTTTGGTAATCAAGTGAAAATGTTTTCCTTTTGGAAGGGCCTTGAATACAACATTATGGGTTATTTGTTTAATAATACCTTGTGAATCTACTGAATAATCTAGAATAAAGAAACAATGCTTTGCCAGCTTTTTTGAAGTTCAGCATTTTCCGATATTATCCGTAGTACAAAAAATTTCTCTTTCATTAAATTTATGGTTATTACTGACCTATATGATTATTCCATGCTCTCATAAAGCACGTAAAATTTTGAGTTCATTCACAGGGGCTTGGAGAAACCTTTGGGAGAGTGACAATTGAAGCAATGGCATTTGGTCTTCCGGTAAGTGATTCTTTAACAGACCTTATTTACTTATCCCTGCTAAAATTTGATTCCCAAATCATGGAATGAATTTTTTTTTTAAATTTTTCTTAAACATGCCACAGCAATGGCATGTGCAAACTCTTCTATACAAAAATCGTCTATTAGCCTGCTCTTTCTGGGATCAATGTCAAATTTTTATGTTTCTAGAGGGGCACTTTTGCAGTAAACTTGAAAGCATGTCATCTTCCACATTTATTTTAGGGTTCCTACTGATAAACTGTGTTTAGAAGTTTTCTGCTTGATCCACTTCATTTTATTAACTTAGAGGCTAAAACAAGCTGGTCAAGCTCTCTTCTTGCTTCGCATATTTTTGAGGAATCACATCATGGCTTCATTCCATTCTTACACTGTGGATTGCTCTTCAATGGGTTCGCCGATTAAGTTTTACAGGAAGAAGGCTTGAATCTTGCATCTCTTGCACCTGCATTAACCTGTTAAATACCTTTAGAAGGAGCTAGCAGTAAATATTAAACAATGGACCACTAGGTAAGGTGCTTAGGTTTGGTCTATCTAAACATGGTAGGGACTTGACATTAATAAATTCAGATATTATAGCTTACTCCAATCAACACTTCAAGCAATCTGCAGTAAAATATCATGAATTATATTGTTTTGTTTTCAGATTTACTTGAAAGAGCCTTAGAATCATGCCTTAATTTATGAAACGTTTTGACAGCTATATGTTCACACTTCTCACTTCTGCAGTGCCCATAAAATGAATCACGGAGAACATGTAGGGGAGATAGTAGGAAGAACTGAGCACTGGAGTCCTAGACAGTCTGCATGTATTTATATGGGACTACAAGCTTCATTCTTAAAAGTGAATAAACAGTGGTTATTAAATTTGTGTTGGAGCTAGGGATGAGCATCTAATCCACCCACCAGTTCGTGTGGTTGAACTGCTTAAAAATGATTTGGGTTGGGTTAAAATTCTTCAAATAGCTTTTCTAGGAGATTTGGTTTGGGTTCGGAAATTTTTCAACCTGAACCTGCCTGAACCGCTCGCTTTGTATATATATATATATATATATATATATATATATATATAAGAGCTATTGTTTTCATTACTCGTCAGTTTATTTGTTGGTTTTCAAGACTTCAAGTTGTCTTTGAATAGTTTATATACCTTTTTTTTTAATAACATGTTGTGGTGATGTGTTATATTTTTGGATTTTCTTTGAATTGTTGCTTGTAACATTTGGTTAATTAGTGTTGTTGTAACTTATATTCGGTTGTTGTGATAGTTTTGAACCCGCTCAAACTTCCTTGCTCATAACGGTTTAGTTTGATTTGGTTTAGTTTATTCTTCTTTAGTGATTTGATTTGGGTTAATACTCTTTCAGAACGTCCAAATTGGTTTGGTTTGAAAATATATCAAAAAACAGCCCAATACTCATCCCTAGTTGGAGCAAGGGTGGGCTTTGTGAAACTATTAGCCAGAGACATGTAGCAAGGATTAGCCTTTTTCCTTTTTAAGATAATATTATTTTAATATGCCAAAGTGGGGTTCTAACATCCTCTGCACAGGGGAATAAACAGAGAGCAAAAAATGTATAGCAAGGTTTATTGTCTGCGCACAGAATGTAACTCGTTGCTTTACTGGGTCCTGACAGTGCATTGGTCTCTTAGATGATTATATAATTTTTATTGTATTCCTTTTATTCTGGTGCTGCATTGGAAGCTAGATAGACGTCTTATTGGTGAAATCCATCCTGGAATTTTGTAATGGTTCTGAGTCCATTTGAGATGTACAGTACAGCTGCATTTTCATCTCATGCTGCATGGATTCAAAATGCAACAAGATAAGTCTGAACAGTTTCTTTTCTTATCCATTTTATGGTGCAGGTGCTTGGAACAGATGCTGGAGGCACAAAAGAAATTGTTGAGCACAATGTCACAGGACTTCTTCATCCAGTGGGGTGGGCGGGAACTCGTGTTCTTGCTCAAAATCTTCAATATTTGCTAAAAAAATCCATCTGTAAGGGAGCAAATGGGGATGAAGGCGAGGAAAAAGGTAGAAAGAATGTATTTGAAGCGGCACATGTACAAGAAATTTGTAGATGTTCTGTACAAGTGCATGAGAATCAAATAACATCTGCACCTAGACAGGCTTATTCTTTAATTGGTTTAGCAAGCTGTGAGTATCACTACACAATTCTTTTTCCTTGTGCATTTTGATATGGAAAAGGCAATGAATTATCAAATCTGAGGGAATGAAATGTTTCTCAAATCGATTTGAAATTGTAGCCATTTGCTTTGAATTTGGAGCTCTGAAGCTCATTTCCATGAGCATTTTCTCTTAGGTGTACATATAATTGTTTCTTGCATTACATTGAATGACTCACCTTTAATAGATGTGTGGTTTTTTTGAGTGTTAGTTGTTTGTAAATTGGTGTGTCAATTTACCTCAACTGTCTATAGGGTAGGAACACCAATTCTTGTATAATCCACCAGGTTCTCAACAAAGAAAAATGTGCTGTAACTGTAGTCTAGTTCTCTATTAATTTGATGGTACTACAGATGGCTTTAGCATATATTTGAAGCAGGCAAAATATCAGTTTAGATAGACCCCTGGGAAGGAAAAGTTGGGTAGTCTAATCTGGCTCCAAATATCCAACTCAGTTCAGATAAACCTTTTAACTGGTCTTTGGTCAGGTAATTCTGAAACTAGTTTAATTCAAGGACCATTTTACTAGGGAAAAATTATATACTTCAATTTTTATAAAATTTTCCTCCATTAATTTTTATAATTTTTTTTTATTTTTATGAGGATTTTTTAGCCATTTTATAATAAATTTATAAATTTATAATAAATTTATAATAGGTTATATAAATCTGTTATTTTGGTAAATTAATTATAAATTATTTCCTTCCCTTTTATCATAAGTTAATTTAATTCAAGGACCATTTTACCAAGGAAAAATTGTATCCTTTATCAATTTTTATAAAATTTTCTTCCATTAATTTTTATAAAATTTTTTATTTTTATCAAAAAAATTTTAATCATTTTATAATAAATTTGTGATAAATTATATAAATTTATAATAAATTAATGAGATCATAATAAATTATATAAATTTAATATTTTAGTAAACTAATTATAAATTATCAAAAATCTAAATATATTTTTAAAAATATAATAAATTAAATTTTTTTTTATTTTTTTATTTTTTATTTTTGTAGGCATCAAGAGTTCCTAAAAAATGGTAAAGGTCCCAACGTGGCCAGATGTCTCTAAACCTAAGGGCCTTAGCCTGCTGACTGTCTCAGAAACTGTATTAAGCCTTAGGTCAGTACAGGGCCTGTGTCCCATAGTTCAGTGGGTTTAATTTACTTGAATGAGCTTAAATGATCTGAGCAAATGCCCATTCATTTTCATTGTTTGCTTAAATGAGCATCCTCAACTGACTTCCTCTAGGTCCTTTTTGAGAAATTTAGAATATTTTTTTTCCCACTGAAAAGTCACAATATATTTTTTAAGTTATTATGTTTAATGAAAATAATTTTGTCGAAACTATAACCATTATGACTGTTATTTTTTCTAAATAAAAACACACTATTGCCAACTATAATTATTTCATTTGTTATATCAAATCCCTCTCCCACACGCACACATATATATATTAAGACTTCATCTAAATGAGATTAATATCATTGAGGTATGTCTACCTGTTTAAGACACTGTTAATTTCAACTCATGCATTTAACAGATCCCACTATGCCAAAACAATATAATATTTTCAATATTCATTTTTCTGTTAATTATATATAAACATGCAATCAATATTGATGAATTTATCTCTATTTGTCTATTTTATATGTTTATTATTTACACTTTGTTTACACTGATATGAATTCCTAAATTGACAGTGAAGTGACAATTATTTCTTGCTCAACTTCCTCAATTAAATTAATAATATACCATAATTTTTTGTACATATTAAATATTCATAAATATTGTAAAATAACTATTGCAGTCATACAAATGGGAAAATGGGTGTTGGCTGAATGAGAATTATGATTAAAAAAAATTTTAAATATTTTTCAATAAGACAAAGAAAGAAGAAAAAAAAACTGAAAAAAAAAAACAAGGAGAATTGAGCCCACTGATTACACATAAGTCAAGCAGAGTCGTGGAATGAATTCCAGCCACAAACAAGGTGTCACGACCCAAACTGGAAAGCCGTGACCGGCGTAAGGCTATACCTAAGTACAACCTTACAAGCTAATTTAAAATTATTATTATAGTGCAAAATTACTAAGTTCAATAAATTTACTCCAAATCAATTTATCAATAGAAAATGATATTATCCAAAATCAAGTTCGATAATTAAAACTAAAATCAGATGCAAAGAAACAGTCTACTCCTTATTACAAGAAAAAGGGTTCGGACACGGTCCGCCCAAAAATATCCAGAATTCTCTATGGATTGAACCAAAATCCACAATCAAACTATAAGAACCCACAAGGAGAATGACCGAGCTCACTAAGGAATATAACTGCAACCTGCAAGTCAATCTATAAGGGTGTGAGCGTTATATATAGACGCTCAGTAAGTTCATGAGAGGCAGAGAAACACTAATACAATATATATCAAAGTAATATATATATCAAGTACACATCCACAATAAATCACATACATGATGGTGTATCGGGGTCTACAAAATATAACATCCTCCTCTTCCAATCATATCCAATAACAAGTAGGCACGTGGCCCCAAGAGCAAGTAGGCATAAGCCCCAAGAACAAGATCGATATCGATATACAAGATAATCTCCACAATCACAATCCATATCCTCCGTCCCCATTAGATACACCATCGCACATCACAAGAATATTCAATATCATATCAAGGCATTTAGCAAATAGCATACAAGTTTCTCTGTCTCCTATTCACATGCAAGGCTAGGACAAGAAAGGATAATATAGCGAAATTAGGATGAATAATATATACGAAGGCTTATATATATAATAGCTTAATTAGCAAATAGCACATCGCAAATAATACACATACACCCTTGAACTTACCTGATATCCAAAGAAAGCTTAGCCCAATCCTCACAACCTACTGACATCGAGCTTCAGCCGGATTATTGCCTAAGGAAAGATAATTATATAGTTCAACAATCAATTCCACTATCTCATCTATCATGAGGGATGCAATGCATGCTATGAATGCAAAAAGACCAATACTTAACCAACAAATAACCAAGATAATCCAAAATCAAAAACCAACCCGACTCAACTCAAAATTATGGTTCAACCCAGTGGTTAAACCGATCGCACCTCAAAAATACAAAATCAATTAATTACCTAAAATTTATTAGAACCAGAACCTCAACTCAATTTCTATAACTCATTTATCAAATAATATCACATCAGTCCCTATGCAAAAATCATAATTCCTACCAACACCCAAAACTGATAAAATTTTTTAAGTAGTCTCTATAATTCAAAAATTTCCAGAAAATAATTCCATCATTAAAAAATTCTGGAAACATTCCAGTAGCTTCTCCAACATCAAAATAATGTGTGTACCAAATTTCAGACTAATTCAAATTTATTTGATACCCCAAAAGTATTTTACAATATTCTGGTTCTGTTTGAATCACTAAAAATCAGTACAGCAAAAATCATCATAAATCCTTCACATTTCGTTACCACCAAATTATCCAAATAATTTTCTCATATACTAGACATCAGGATGGATAACATATAAAATTTCATAATTTTTCAAGACATCTAAGACCTTCAAATTAATTTCCAAATCAGACATCATCAGAAAATCCTTAACCAACAGCAGTGCCAATACTTAATTTATTTTGGAACCTAAACAATAGAACCAGACTCCAAATTATTTTTCACAGATTCACAACATCCTAATAAACAACATATCAAAATTTCATAATTTTTAGAAACCTCTAAGTCCCTCAATTTAATTTTTTTAAATTGGATTCATACAACCAGTTACCATACTGGCAGCAGTTGAGAAATAAATTTATTTCGAAACACAAACATTTGAACCAGACCTCAAAATATTTTTTATAAACACCTAACATCATATCCTAAAACATATCAAAAATTCAGACCTATATCATTTACCAATAATTTTTAAAAATTCAACAAAGTTACTGAAATATCAGTAATTACAAGCAGAAATAATTTGTCACTTTATTAATAAATTAAAAATATAAATCAAACATGAAAATTCCAAAAATAAATTTATAGATCAATCTTAACACCCCTAGAACAGATTACAATTGCCAAAAATACTAGATCATTAACTTAAACTCCCAAATCAAATATTAAACATCAATAGTCTCCAAAATCATCCTATAACTTTTTAATTATTTTTAATTAATTAAAAATCGAAATAAATCAAAAATATTATTTTATAACACCCTAAACATCATACAAACATCCAACAACACAAATCATGCCATGAGTTTGGAAGAAATTGAAGAAAAATAGAAGAAACCTCAAAAAAATCAAATCTGCCAAAACTGGGAAGCCCGAAACGACAATCTGCAATTTCGCGCTGGCCCGCCGAACGACAAGCTCCACTCGCCGAACGACATCGCCTCCAGCCCGCAGCTCCACGCCGAACGACACGGTCACACGCCAAACGACATGGGCACTACCGCGCGCGCACTGACGAAACGACAAGACTCTGTTTTGGCCCAAAAAATTTAATTTTCCTTCTTTTTTTTTCTCTCCGACGGCACAAGCATTTAGACACACAATTGGGTGCCCTAACACCCCTATTTATAGTGTTTTTAGGTGGCAAATTACCAAAATACCCCTAAATTAATTTATTTAATTTTAAAATACCCTAAAACTCTTTAAAAATTTAAAAAAAACACCCAACTAATTTATAAAAATTCACAACTAACCACAAATTCAATATTTTTCAAAATTATTTTAATTAATAAATTAATTATTTAATTTATTTATTTATTTATTTAATATATTTTAATTAAAAATTAATAAATTCCCGAAAAATTCCCGAAACACAACCATTTTAATTAAAAATTAATAAATACCCAAAAAATTTTCGAAACACAATCCCTAGCAAAATTATATTTAAAATAACCGTAACGACATCACGGTTATCAAAATGACATCAAAAACAGTAAAACAAAACCCGAAAATTTTCCGACCGTTAAAATGACCAAAATACCCCCCGAAGCCAAAAACACAATATTATACTTAAAACAAATATCTCAACACTCACATTATGAAAATAAGCACCAATCATTATAAAATACACTCGAATATGAATTGAAGGTAAAAATTACCATTTTACCCCTAGACTCCAATTTCCCTAAAAATCAAGGGTTTTACACAAGGTATCCTAATCCAACTTTGCTTCATTTAATGAAGCGTCATTCTAGAACATTTGTTTTGCAAAAACATGGGACTCGCAAGCTAATTTATTATAACATTCAATTTAAATCGTTTTATTTTTATTTTTTATCTTTCTTGTCCTTTTAAAAATTCCACGTGGCAATAAGAAGAAAAACCAAATTTTGTAGTTCATGTGTGAGTATGTGCTAGTTTTGAGCCAATGATTGTTTGCTAAAATTTTTTTATACAATTATTATTATTTTTTTAATTAGCTGTATTAAATTTGCTTAGCTATTTTTTTAGTTAAACATTTACTGCCTTATTACAAATGATATTTAAATATAAAAAATAAGAAATATGAATATTTATCACTAAAAATATTAGCAGCAATTACAAATTATAATTTATAAGTTACATATCTACAACAATCAACTATCAATTATCAGCTTATAGTTAAATGGGGTTTTAAGATAATATCTAATGTGTTATTTATATTGTGAAAATTAAAATTTCATGATTATATAAAAAATCATAATAGTTATAATAACCATAAGTATTTAGATTTCTAGCAAAAAAATTTTTTTATATTTATTTAGTCATGTGATCATACCATAGTTTGAAGGAAATAAAATTATAGAGATACATACACCGACATGTATTAATCCAAACTTTGATTCACATAAATTGCTGATACTTGCATAAGATCTACTAACTACCAACTGTACATTATCAGAATTTCTTGATAGTGATCTTCGACCTTATTGCTCAATTTTACCTGTAAATAATCCTTGATTGATCTTAGAAAAAAAAAATTTCCAATATATAGAAATTAAATTATTCTTTTTATTAATATATTTATTTAACATGTGCAGAACCCATTTTAAAGAGTAATAAATATTTTAAATATCTTTTATTTTTATTGAAATTAATTAAAAATCACTTTTTTAAAGTGATTATTAAAATTACTATTAAAAAGTGGTAAAAGAAATTACTACAGTATTTTACTTAACCAAGACAGCAAATGGGATGAATAAAATTATAAATTTCTGCAAAGAACTTTGGCATTTTAACTATTTGATGTGCAGAATGTTAAATTTTGATTACTCGGTCATACACTTCACTGATATTCCATACAATACGAAGCTTTTTTCAACTATTTAAGTTAAATTATTCAATATTGTAGTTTTCAAACTTTATTTTAGTTTATTTTCCTTTTAAGGAAAAACTGGACTAAAAGCAAGTCTCTATCTATCCAATTAGATAAGAGTGTTTATGGATTTGAATTCCAACTTGGATGGCTAATTTTGGATTTCTCAAATCATAAATTCATAATTGGAATAACTTTAAGTCTTTGATGGAACAATTAACTTAATCTTTGCTCATTCTAATTAATGATCCTTCAAATTGCAGACCCATTTTGCCAAAATTCATGACTACCGTGTAATGCTAAGTGTGAATCGGATTAATTCTGACTTTAGGGAGAGATGTCAATTAGATAGTTGATATTTAAAGAGACCGATTAATTATCCTATAATATAATAAAATATGTGTAATTTTATGCCTAAAAATATAAAAATATTATTAAATTAATATAAAAATAAATTTTCACCATTAACATTTAACTTTTAGGATTAGTATTTCGAAATATATATTAATATAAAAAATATAATATGAGAAATGAAACTTGTCCTATTAATTTTTTTAACCTAAGATGAATTTTCTCTAATTAACTTTAGTTTAACACTTCTTCCATATAAAACTGATAAACACATTATTTTATTTCATAAAAATTAAAAAAAATTATTTTTTTTGCTATAAATCTAAATTTACATATATTTTTTAAACTATACTTCTATTCTACTATGAAATATATTTTTAATAGATAATATAAATTTAATATAACTTAAGATAAATAGAGAATATATGTTTTATCAATTTAAGATAGAAATAATATAAAATAAATTAATTAGTATAAACAATATTTGCTTATATTTATTGATTTAAATCTAAAATGCAATTAAGTATATCTAATTTTATATGAATTCAGATGAAAAAGACCTTCTGAACCATTTGCCAATTACTCTAAAGATTTCAAATGGTGTCACACCAACACGCACAACACGTGTGCAAAGTTTAGCATAAAGCATTTTTTTTCCTAATAAAATTAAATATTTATTAATTGAAGTAGAACTGCCGAATTATGATAGAGTGCCTTATATTACAATTCCTTGTATCATAACAAACTATAAATATAAAAAAAATTCTAAAATGAATTTAGTTTATATTTTTATTCATAAATTAAATTAATTATAAATTAAAATTTAAAAAAAATAATTAAAATTATTTTTTAAATATTATAATTTAAATAAAAATTTATGATTAATATGATATATGAGTAAAAATATGAATCAAATCTATAGTAGAATTTTTTAAATATAAATAATGATAACAACAACCTCAATTTAAAGTACTAAATAATATTACATAATAATTATTATTTTTTAATTTTTTAGATTTTATTTTACATTAAATCGAAAATAGTTTGATTTTAATTTTTCAATTTAAATTTTGAATTTGACTAATTGGCTAGAGTAAATAAAAAAAAATTCAATAGATTCGAATTGAATGTTGTTTGACAAAATGATTAGACTCGTAACAAGCTCAATTTTTAAATTCAATTTAGATAAAAAAAAATTATGAATTTAGATTGGTGGAATGAAATACAAATCCGACTTAAATCAATCAATGAATAATATTTTTTTTTTGTCAAGTAAAAAAAATAATGGAAGTAAGAAGATTAAATATATTATTTATTGAAACATAGGCATCAGTAGAGGTTGAATTTATAATCCGAATTTTCAATTAACAGATAATGAAATAAAGCAGCCAGACTGAGTAAACTTGTAAAAAGGCCAATAAGAGAAAGCCATTTTTCGCATTATAGTAGCTGAAAAATTTATAATAATAATAATATAGCATAAATTTGTAAATTTGGCCGGCATTATAATTCAATTTCCTTCCTTCCTGGATCTCCTTTTTTTTTTCTCCTGCAGAAAAACATAGTTTTTTTTTTATTTTTTATTTTAAAAAATATTCAAACCCCTCAAATATATTTTTAGGGATTTAAACTTACGACCTTCTTATAGTGAATTGGATAGCTAGTCCGCTGAACTATTCCCAGCGAATTACAGAAAAACATAGTTTAGCTGAACTATTCCCAGCGAATTACAGAAAAACATAGTTTACAGCATCATGTTCATGCCTTTACATTTTTAATCGCTAATTTCGCCGTCCATGTCATTTGTTTATTTACCCACATACAACTTTAGGAACTAGGATGGCTCTTCACATATTAAAAAATTATTTAAACCAAGGATTTATTAAATAAATAATTAAATGCTTAAAGTTTTTTTATAAATCTAATTTAATAGAAAATGATATTCTCCTTGTTTAGAATTGATAAAAACATTTTTTTTTTATTTTATAAAAATTAAAAGATAATTATTTTTATTATAAATGAAAATTTATATGTATTTTTTATTATATTTTTTATTTAACATTATACATATTTATTAAACAATTTTAATAAGTAACAAAAGGTGTGGATATAATATAAATCTAACATAACATTAACTAACTTATTAAAATAAAATTATAATTTAAAATAAATAAAAAAATAAGTAAATTAATTAGTAAAAAAAAATCCTAGAAGGGTAAAATTCAAATATTAAATAAACAACTATATTAAATTTGATATAAACAATTTTAAACCTCCTTCGCAAGTAGAAAAAAATATCAAATTCTTGTCATAATAAAGGAAAAAGACTTACTCGAGGAATTATTGGAAGTAGTAAAAAAGGCAACCAAAACTTGTATGCATATTTTAATGGGAAAGCATTTAGGAAAAAGCAACCATACTCTTCTATTTACATTAACGCTCTCTCTTCATGCGAAAAGCTGACTGAACAATTCAAGGTGACCTTATTACCATCACTTTATTTATGGGCGCATATAACAGCTTTCTTATTAAATCTCCAAATAGCAACCCGATTGAACATGTCCGCTGTATTGCTCAGGTGTCTCCACTTTTGTCCACGCGTACTTCTTTAAGTCCAACTCATAAGCCATGTGGGGCTCATCGAATCCCTTAGAGCCAATCACCAATAACTTGCTCTGCCATTGTTGCACGTAAGAAATATTGTACACATCAGCAGGCAGCCTGGCAATACCTTGCCATGTCGTGTTTTTAAGCCCCAACACATCACCTCCGTCGCACACGTATAACACATCATCTTTGCTTGCACATGTCCTAGGACACATGGCGGATTGTAATAAGTTATCTTGTAAATGATTCCATTCCCAAGTGGCAACATTGAACACCTCAGCACTTCTCTCGAATCGCCCTTGCATTTCAGTACGGTATCCACCGATGACGTGGAGCTTGCCACTATGGAAAAGTGCCTTGCATTCGTCACGTTCCATAGCCATTTCAGGAAGTGGAACCCACTGATCTTTTACCACGTCATATGCCATCCCAGATTTCAACGCATTTTTTTCACCGTCATGTCCACCAACGACGAACACCATCCGATCAGAATCAGAAACACAACCGAAAAATGATCGCCGTACACCTGGCATATCAGCTCCACGTCGCCAAGTTGCTGAAATGAAATCGGTAATAAAAACTGAGTTGGAAACTTCCCAACTCGCCGGATCTAACCCACCCAGTACAACAATTTCAGACCCAACACTTACCACCTGACAAAACATGGGTAACCCATCAGAAAACCCAGGAATCGGAGGCAATTCACCCCAATCACCAGCATCAGGTTGAAGAATAGCAAGCCGATAAACTGGGTTAACGCGATACATCAAATTATTATAACCTTCTTCTTGGTCAACTCGTGCTTGAGCCATAATAATGAGTTTTTGAGTATTACCAGTATTTTTCCTGAGCCGGAAAAAGTCCGGCGACTCAAGTTCAGTTCTCCAGCGTTTACAGACCGATGCCGCATATGCGAACTGCTTATACATGAGACGAACAAGACAATCGCGAGCAACATCATCAGGCAGACCAGGAATTAGCTCCATGTATGGAAAAAAAAATACAAGAAAAAGAAGAATAAAATCGAAATAAAGAAAGAAAGAGAGAGAGAGAGGGATATTTAATTTTAAACTGGGTTTTTCGAGATTGGCTTTTAAAAAAGAAAGGGTTTACGGAGAGTAGAGACTTGGAGAGGTTGATATTTATTGGAAGGTGGGGTAATGAGAAGTGACCAAGTTGCTGACTAGCTGTTATTAAAGATAAGTTTTATCAATAATGAGAGTTCTGGAAACCTGATTGGTGCTAACTGTTAATTACCGCAAAACGACACACAGCCCACGGAAAAAAGCCACTTCTTGTCAATCAACCAACAGATATATATTTTTTAAAAATATTCTGCCTCTGTTTTTTCCATTTTTTAACAGTAAAGATGCTTTGGTTAAATACGAGCTACGATTTGACCGATTGAATATATAATATAAAAGTGTGAACCACTTGTTACAGAGGTCATCATTGAAGAAAAACTTACTATATGTTTTCCAATGGATGCTAAGCCATGTTACTATTTTTGAATTTTAGTATCCTTTGTTACAAGGTTAATATATCCCTAGCACATGTAATTAGACATTTTTATCATTTTACCTAGTGAATCTTCCAATAACTATTTTATCCCTTTAATTTATTAATTTTAATAATAAATAGGTACTTTATTTAATAAAGCTAGATATTTTTAATGCATATATTACAAGCATTGTAACTAATTATACACCATTAATTTAAAATAATAAAAAAAATTAAAAACTTAAAAATTATATTTTTAATAATAAAAAATATTAAAATTAAAAAAATATATAAAACCTATATGGGTTTTCTCCTCGAATCGATCGATCATCATCTTTTATCATCATCACCCATCAACCATCATCATCTTCTCTAATAGCCATTTATATCTTCTCCAACAAATATCTGCATCAATAAATAAAAGTCATATGAAAGGTTGAATCGATACGAAGAGAATGAAGCCAAACGAATCTCTTGTTCTCACGGCAGAAGCGACGATGAAGACGGAAGAGGAGCTAATGGCGATGCTTCTAGAAAAAAGCAGCGGCGATAACAGAGAAAAGACTCACTTTTAAATCGCTTGCCCTTTCTTCGAGTTCATCAATTCTGATAATGCTTTCTCCAAACTCGATCAGCTGCAAAAAATGTCGATGAAAGTTGAGATTTGTTTATTGATGTTTTGTATTTCCATTAATGAATATTGAAAGGTTGATTGAGTATGAAATGAGTATTTTGGTACTAGTGGTGAACATAAAAGGTTGGAATTAAGATTGAGATTTGCCTATTCCAGTAGTGAATCATTAGTTTGTTTCAAGACATGAATGTACACAGAAATTTCAGAATTTTAATTGAAATCTGCTTTTTAATTAAAATTTCAAAAGGGTAATGATGGATCGATTGTTTTTTTTTCTTCTTCTTGTTTTCAAAGCTTTGTGTGTATGATGTGAAAGAGATCGGTTTTGTCGTCGATCTTTTGCAGCTGTGGAATCGATTGATGAATGAGGGAAAGCTTTATTTTTCCTTGTTAATTGGTAGTTACAGTAAAGGAAAGTTTTGAATTACTAACAATTAAGGAAAATTTTGAATTGGTTTGGATTTGGACAATGATCGATGGTGATCATGACCCATCTCAATGAGCGTCGATGATGAACCAGTGTTTGACTTCAACGGTGTCCCAGTTGCAGTATTGGAGTGGAGGCGAAGATGTGTTGAATTTCTTGATTTTTCTTTTTTTTAGTTTTTTTTATTTAAATTAAAATTATTTATAATATTTTATCAAAAAAATTTATTTATAATATTATTTGATATATAAATTTATGCTGCAAAACTTGTAATGTTTTTACTTATTTAATTACTATTAAATTTGTAATTTTTTACTCTATTTCAATTAAATTAAATTAAACTAAAATAAAATAAAGGATGAGAGATAGAGAAAAATAAATTATTTTTTAAATAATTTAATATAATAGTATAAAATAAATTTTTAATGTTATTAATTTTTAATAAATTTAAATATTAATACTTTTTATTACTATATTCTTTTATAATTAAAATTATGAATGTTATTATTGTCATTCTATTATAATTATATTCATATAAATATAAAAATGAGGAGAATTACTGTCGTTTTATAATAAAGAGAATAAAATTTTAATTGATTCGCACGCTACTAGAGAATATATTATACGTATACTGTCATCTGAATATTGAAGAGCCTATTTACTATTGAAATTAACAAGTGAAAGCATAAAGTTGTTATCCAAAGACTAAAAGATAAGGTGATAAAAATATCTAAATACAAAGACTTTAACTAAATACAAAGGACTGAAGATGTATTAAGCTTTTATTCATACAAACAAGAAGTGCATAACACATTTGGGGAGAAAAACAAAAATGAAGAAAATAGAGTTGGGGAGAAACATTGAGCTCCTCAGGGTTTAGTTGGATTACTTACATTGATGATATTTTATCTTTTATTTTATTCTAATAAAATTTTTAAATTTTATTTTATAAACATAAAATTCTTAAATTTTTTATTTTATTTAAAAAAAAATCATTGAAACTATTTTATACAAATGGAATATATAGTGACAGTCACATATATCGTACGAAAAATAAATTCAATTCTATCTTACTTTTCATCTATATTTTTTTAATAAATTTAAAATCACATTTTCATTATACCTAAAATTAATTATTTTACCCTTAATTTCTCACGTACGAATGTAAAATAAATTAAAATTTGATTTTTTTATTTGTTGCCGTGGCAATATCTTACAACTTCGTCGTATTTTAATTAATAAAAAATAGCTTCAAATATTTTATTGGGATAAAATTAAAAATTTATAATTTTTATTCTTATAAAATAAAATTTAAGGATGTTAGTTTTGATTAAGAACAATCTAAAATTGAATCAGATTCATAAATGATCGATTATTGAGCGGATGGTTAACTAATATTTTTAAGTTTTAACTTACATATGTAAATTAAAATTTAACAATTATATAATATATAATAAAAATTTAAATATAACTCATTGTAATAAATTTTTAGACAGATATATAATTAAAACATAAAATATATATTTTAAATTTAAATATAATCTATTAAAATAATTTAATATATATAATTTATTATATCGATGTGCATTCAAAAAAATAATTTATTATAAATAATTGCATACATAAATTTATAATTCATATATATGTAAGTATAAAAATTATATAATATAAATAAATCACTTAATACAGTTAATCAAACTAAATGGCTTTTACTAATAAAAACTAAAATTAAAATTGAAAATATTAAAATAAAAAAAATATAAATATAAATCAACAATTCAATTAAATAAGGAATGTCTCTCGCAATATAAAATGCATTTAAAATGATATAATAGGCTAATTTAATTTCTCAATTTTTTTTAAAATGTAAAAATTTTGAAATTAAAAACTTTTTATTATTGTTCTTAATTTGATTTCCGCAAGATTAAAACATATAATTGCAAAGTTAAAAAAAAGATAAGCTTTCATATCATCAAATAAAAAATAATAATTGATATTATATAGTATTTATTATTTGTGACATTTGAGGATGTGTAATTAATGTTAATTAAATAAGCATATAATATAGAAGTGTTTTAAAAAAGGAAAATAAGATAAATTCGTGGGTCATGAAATGTCAATATCAAGGAGTCTCATATAGGCAATTGGCAAATTGGATTTGCAAATTGGTTGCTGATGCTGCTTAATCGGTTTACACGTAACACGTTTCCATAATCTGTTATCTTTGATGACAAGTTCTTCCACTACTTTATTTTATTTTTTTAAAACTAAACAATTATAAAATTTTTATAATTTTATATATTATATTAGTTTATTTTTATATTTTTAATATTTAATTTTTATATTTTTATATTTTAAAAATTAAATTAATTAATTTTTTATTAATATTTTTATTTTAAAATTATTAATTAACTATTTTGATATTATAAAATAACTTATTTACTTTTTCATTATATATATTTATTTTTATTATTTATTACGTTTATTTTATTTTTAATTTTATTTTATATATAAATTTTTTATAAAATAATAAAAAATATTATTTATATTATTTAAAATTATTTTTTTAATAATATCTATAAAATTAAAATAAATGAGATATATAGATTATCGATAAAATAATAAAAAATATTATTCATATTATTTAAAATTATTTTTTAATAATATTTATAAAATTAAAATAAATTATAAATAAAAAATATAAATATAATTTAATAAATATTAGAAATATATATATATAAAGAAAGAATAAATAAATTATTTTATAATATTAAAATAATTAATTAATATTTTAAAAATAAAAATATTAATAAAAATATTAAATAGTTTAATTTTTGAAATGAATTTTATAATAGATGAGAATATTATGTAAAATTTCAATAATTTTATAGTTATTTAACTTTTTTTTAAAAGAATTCCATTATTTGCATAAATACTGAAAAATGACAATGACAATAACGATAAAACATTGACTTTAAAAGGTGAATGAATTGTCAAATGCAATGACTTCTTTTTGTATAGATAACTCTTATCCAAATATTTAGGCGCTTCACGCAAAGAAAAAGGCTTAATCCGACTATGTTTCGAGTTGGCCTACAAAAGTTTCAAAAGTTGGCCTACAAAGTGCAACTATTATCGCATAGACTTTAAGAACTTCTTAAAAGGATAAAAAGTTGGTTTTTTAGGGACCCAAAGAGCTCAAAACAAGCCATAATTAAATATCGACAAATGAGTGTAAAAGCTAAATTAAATGTAATTAATTAAAAAAATTACCATAGACCGATTCAATTTTAATAATTAAAAAAATATTGGATGGGGTCAATCGAATTTAGATAATTTTTTGTCCCTTGAAGTGAAACTCGATCACTTTTTTTATAATTATATATAAATATATATTACATATATTGAATGAGTCATTTTATTTGATTTTACCACTTAGCTCGATAGAATTCAACATGACAAAAGAAAGACTCCATTTATAATTTATATTTACCGTCGAAGAAAGCAAATTAATTAGTTTACTATCGATTTGCCAATTACAATATTTTGTCAAAATGATGGCAAGCTAATGACAAATTTTTAAGAGATGGTATGGTCAATCAAGTTAAGTTAATAATTTTGTATTGCCGGATGATATGTGAATTTAATTATAATTCTTTCTATTGTAAATTCAATAAATTAAAATAATATTATAGATTATATAATAAAGGGTGACATTTTTCTTCGAATTGATGATGATTTATCACAATTTGGAAATAAAACTTGAGAACTTTCATTTCATATAAATTTACCAAATTACATATGATCGAGTCTTGTTTCACGGTAAAACACTTTTAAGATTTAATTAAAAAAAAGAGGAATATATATAAATTTTCTTGTTTTAGCTACTTGACTTCGGATGAATGTGACTTTGATTCCTTCAAAACGTAACAGAATTACTACAACCAAAACAATATATATTTTTTAATATTAATATTCGAGAATACACATAAAAAATAAAAGCAGCCGAAAATTGAAAATAATTAATCAACAACAAGTGGTTTTTTTATTATTAATTTATAGAGAAATTAGACGCATAATTATCATCATCATCAATGATTCTAGAAAGTTTAAAATCAACGCTTCTGGCAAATTCAATTATCCAAATTAAAATTGTATATTCGATTTAATTGCATATATTATTTGCACCATTTTTTTTCCATTCTAAATTAAAATATTTAGAATTTCGTGACTTGTTTTACAAAACTAATATACCAAAACATCAACCAGGATAAATAATTTGATTTAGCGATAAAACTATAAAATTAATTAAGATAATAAAAAAAACTGTATATTCAATTGAACTGCAATATTATTAATTTATTTAAGAGAATTGAAACCAATAATTTGGATTCCAATAATTCATAAAATTATTAGATATTGATGTATCAGAAACGAAAAATAATTTCAAATGAATAGTGAATTCAACATATCTCCAAATATCTAGTGCATAATTTTTTTTTATTCTCTTCGGTAAAACGAATTAATATATATTCTATATGTTCAAGTTCAACGCTCTACTTTTAATTACTTGTCAAAAGGAAAGAATGGTAATGCAAAACTTAATTTAAAAAAATAAAATAAAAACTATACTATTAATTTGTTTAGAAAACAATAGAAGATTATATATATATATATATATATATATTCAAGATGTTGACAAATTCAATATTGTTGCATAAAGTAATTCTTTGTAGTCGATCCTGCTTGAAGTGTGTAGAAGCTTTATTAGTTAAACTCTCAAATTAAGCATAAATATTTAGACAAACGTTAGCCCTTTACATATTTCTTTTATTATTATTATTATATTTTTTTTTTCGAACAAGAAAATTTCAAACTTTTCATATATTTGACAACATGTAGTCGCCGCTTCTGTATAAAATTATCAGTCAGACAAGAAATCTTCAAAGATTATGAATTGAAAATTGAAAAATGAATTTCAGAATATTCAAATGGAAGCTTTCTTCTAAATATTTTGTATGATTGCTAGCTGTGATATAAGCTTTCCAGCTTTCATGCATCGTATCATGGGACAACTCCTTTTTTTTGTTTTTTTTAAGAAAATTAATAAATAAACATATTAGAAAAATACAATTCAATTCAAATGTGGGGCTTCAGTGCGCTTCCATTTGTGTTTTAAATTTTGTAGGTAGAATAAACTTCTAAGTTCTAAGACTTTGATTGAGTTTCAGTTTTACAAATAAGAATTGTTAGCTAATTTAATTATATATATAAAAAATAAATCTCATAGAATAGAACATATTCTTTTGAAGGGGAAAAAATAATGAATATGTTTGCATTATTTATTATAATAATAAATGTTAAATTACTATTTATTACTCTAATTTAATTTACTATTTATAATTAGAATTCTTTCTTAATAAATTAATGAAAAATTTCAAAATATTTGAGTTTGTAATTTACCACTTTCGGCACTTCAATAAAAGCTAAAAAAAAAATTACATTAGCCAGGCTGCCCTTGATTAGTTTATTTTAGTCTTGAACTGGTAAAAAAAAATGGTGACTAAATAAAAAAAAAAAAGCAAGAGGCAAGAGTTAAAATTAACAGAAAAATTATAATTATGGTGAAGGAGATTCGATGACTCTGTATGAAAAATGAATTTATAATAATATAATAATTAATAAGGAAAAACGGGAAAACCTTTAAAAAATTTTGAGCAACATTTCATTAAAGAATCTAATCTCTATTTGACTTTCTTAAGCTCCGCTCATATATCTAATTTGTTCATTGTATCTTAATATCATTTTATTCCTAATATTCAATTATTAAATTAACAAATTCTCAATTAATGATAATTTTTACTGTCATATTCTAAATCATATTAGCAATGTTTTATTTATTAATTAATTTTTTGAAAAAAAATTATCAATTGATAAGTCATTCAATATATAGATAATATCTTGAATTAAACATAAAATCTTAATTCAAGATATTATCTATATAATACTGAACACTGATTATACCGACCAGTCCTCTATTACCATGTCATCCAACAATTATACATATATTTACTTTTATTAAGACTTATTTTTAATTTTAGCCTACATAATACTGATTGTGAATCAGATAATATTTGATTATAATTAATAAAATGAATTATTAAATAACTCATAATTTTAATATATAAATAGTAGTTTGATAAAAAAAAAAAAGAAAGAAAACAAGAGTGTTTGATCTAATATATAAGTTGATTTAAGTGGCTTAAAAATCTTAAATTTAAACTGAGATGGATGAAATAATTTATTATTTTGATGTTGATAAATATATTATTTATAACTTAGTTTAATTAAATAATTTATCATATTATTTTTATTTATTTTTTAAAATATATTAGATACTCTTATTATTATAAGTTATATATTTGTCACTCATTTTTTAGTTAATATAGGTTTATGAACATTTTAAATTTTAAATAATAAATATTTTAGTTAATATAAGTTTATAAATATTTAAAATTATAAATAATTATATATTTATTTTAAATATCACTCACTTTTTATTTAATATATATTTAAATATTTAAAATTTTAAATAATTATTTATTTATTTTAAATATTTATAAGCAATTGATAAATATATAATTTATAATAATAAACTAATTTTTCAAATTCGCAGTTCGAGACTTTGGAGATACCGAAAGTGTGCCCGGTGCTCTCTCCAGCGCACTTCTTCGAGACTCAGTGGCAAGGTCTATAGTAATCGCCTGCGACAGCCCTAGATCCTCCGTTTCTTTGCTTAAATTTCATAGTTCTTTGTAGTTTCCAGCAGTCCTAAGTTTGGATTTTTCAGCCATGTTTCCTTCATTTTCTATGCTATCCGAGGAAGTAAGGGACTTTTGGTTTGTGTTTGTGTGTTAGGGCTGTGGCCCTTGATACCTTGGTTTTAGCCGTTGTTATGCTTGGGATTCTTCTGTACTGATTTAAAATGGCTTGCTGTACATCTTGCCTGGGTTTACCTAAGGCCTATTGTAATATTTATTTAGTGAAATGCTTTCGTTTCTGATAAAAAAAAATTAATAAAGTAGCCGTATATTGTTTAATAATATATATAAAAAAACCTTCATTAAATGAATATTATTAAAAAAAGTGGTAATGGTTCTGCAACTTTGTCTTATTACATGTCGAGCCAAAAGCATCTCAAGCCACTTGCCCAAACCATACCTAATTTACACATTCTAAATCATTTTGCTTCTCACACCCACTCTCACTCTCACTCAGTCACTCTACTATATTTTTGACTCAGTCATCAAATCCTTAATCCTAAATCAACAAAAGCTAACCATGTCTCTAACACAAACCCACCACCACTATCTTCAATCTACCTTCTTTACTCCTCTTAAAACTACAAAACTCCCCAGATCTACCATTTTTAAACGCCCAACTCTCACTGCGTCTTCATCCCTCTCAGGCCGGAAATTACGCGCCGCCGTGATCGGTGGTGGCCCGGCTGGCTCTTCTGCTGCAGAAGCACTTGCTGCTGGTGGAATCGAAACTTTCCTCTTTGAGCGCAGTACTTCCACTGCCAAGCCTTGTGGCGGCGCCATTCCTCTGTGCATGATAGATGAGTTCTCTATCCCTCTCCATCTCATTGATCGCCATGTCACTCGGATGAAAATCATCTCACCGTCAAATCTCACCGTCGATTTCGGTTCCAAAACTCTTAGGCCTCATGAGTCTATTCCCATGCTCCGCCGCGAAGTATTGGACTCCTTCCTACGCTCCCGAGCCCAATCCAACGGTGCTAGTTTAATCCCCGCCCTCGTCACGAATCTCGAGGTCCCTACCTCTTCAACTGAGCCGTACATCATCCACCACACGATCAACAACACCAAAAAAACTCTAGCAGTGGACGTAATCATCGGAGCCGACGGAGCTAACAGCCGCGTCGCCAAGTCCATAAATGCCGGAAATTACACATGTGCTATCGCGTTTCAAGAGAGAATTAGATTACCGGACGAGAAAATGGAATATTATCAAAATCTCGCAGAAATGTACGTTGGAGATGACGTGTCACCCGATTTTTACGCTTGGGTATTTCCAAAATGCGATCACGTGGCAGTTGGAACTGGTACAGTGTGCGCCAAACCAGAGATAAAACTATATCAGAGAGGAATTAGAAAAAGAGTTGGCGACAAGATCAACGGTGGGAAAGTGATCAAAGTGGAGGCACACCCGATACCAGAGCACCCAAGACCCACAAGGGTAACGGGAAGGGTGGCGCTGGTGGGGGATGCGGCGGGGTACGTGACCAAATGTTCCGGAGAAGGGATATATTTTGCGGCGAAATCAGGAAGAATGTGCGGAGAGGCCATAGTTAAGGCCTCAGAAGGAGGAGAAAAAATGGTGAACGAAGAAGATTTGAAAAGGGAGTATTTGAGAGAATGGGATAGAAAGTATTATACTACTTTTAGGTTTTTGGATTTGTTGCAGAGTGTATTTTATGGGAGTAATGCAGGTAGAGAGGCATTAGTGGAGCTTTGTGGAGATGAGTATGTGCAGAGAATGACATTTGATAGTTATTTGTATAAGAAATTGGCTGATGGAGATAGATGGGAAGATTTGAAAATGGCTTTTAATACTCTTGGGAGTCTGTTTAGGTGTAATATTGTGGGCAGGGAAATGAAAGCTTTGAAGGTTTAATATTAACCCAATTGTTTTAATAATTTGTTTGCTATGATGGAGTTATTAGTGTTAAAAAATTTTAGTGGTACTTAGTGTTTTTTCGTCTTTCCTTTCTTAATCTCTTGTTTTTTTTCCCGGGAAAATTATGGTAAAAAAAAAATAGAAACATCTATAATTCTAACTATTGGGGCAAAAAAAAGAATACACCTACAATTCGAACTCTAAATTTATATAAAAGCATCACAAGTATCAAATCACGAATATTTTTGTATTAGTCTGCTTCCCTTCCACGCGAGCTTTTCTCTCTCGGTTCCTACAGCAGCCTCTCTTCCTTATGTTTTTTAGGCCTAGATCTTAGGCCGCTGTCCGCCTCTTGGCTGGCGAGGCCTTAGACCTTCTTTACTCTTACTTTTTATGTTTTTATCTAATAAATTTGTAGTTTTGGTACTCCAATATCTTTGGCTCTTAGTATATTTATTTGGGTTTTCTCTTTCATGGTAGATTTTGTTTTTAAAGACTTAGAAGTTCAGAGGAAATATCAGCGGCTGGTTCTAAATTATGGCTTGGTTTTAAAGGGGAATCAATTTATTTGTTCCAATCTTCATATTCTACCTATCCAAACTCCACATTCCTTTTTAGTCAAGTTCCGTTGCAGATATATTTGACTTTTCCTTTATTTTTTTTGGCATTTCAAGGTTATTATTTATTGGTCAGAAAATCAATCTATCTTTAGCTATCTGTGCAAATTTTCGATCGCATCGATTTCCCATTTTGGAATTCCTTGATTAGCATCTGAGGAAGATGGCTTGGTGAACATGGTTGTCTTTTAATTACAGCTCAATCTCTCGATTATATCAGAGCTTTCTCCGATATCCTATTTGAGGACGCTTTATCCTTCATTTCCCTCAATTTTATGAATGTTCACATTTGAGAATGCATTAGGATTGTTGATCTTATCAATTCAATTAATCCGCTCCTATTTGTGAGTTGTTTCGATACTTTAGTCTTAATTCATTTTGTAGACCGTTTGCATTGGCTATTTTATTTGGAGATATGTTTTTAAGATTCTATGGGATAGAAAAAAGATCAATTGTCTTCTTTATGGTCTCATACCTTGGCCTATTAAGGAGTTATGTATTTTCTTTTTTCTCTTTAACGGTATTATTTACTTGCTCCAAAAATTTTAAAAAAAGAAACCTATCAAATCACACATGGTGCTAAAATAAAGCAAATTCAGTAACCAATTAAGTAAAATTTTTAATTACTAAACATGATTTTTTTATGAAATTATGAAGGACAAAATCATTACAATCCTTAATTTTTGGATTACAATAAAAATAATTAAACATGATTTTTTTTTTAAGAAAAGAGAGATTACAATCCTTAATACAAAATAATAATATTAGCAATGATCGATAAAATTGGTTTCTTGCCGCATAGTGGATAAACTCAATGCTTACTTAATAGGACTGTTCACGGGCCGGATAGGCCGGGTTTAGCCCTGGCTCAAGGCCTGACCCGAATAGATTTCGGATCATAGAATTTGGCCTAAAACCTGACTTGTGGCCCTAATGGCCCGAGTTCCTCTGGCCACTTGGGCTCCTCAAGCCAGCGGATCGGACCCAATAATTTTTATTATTTATTATTTTTTAATTTTTTTAAAATTTTTTTTAAAAAATTATTATTATTTTATATTGCACGAAGAAGGAGAAAAGACACGCAAATAGGACTAAAATTTTACATATGATCAGAATACACAAGATATCAAAAATCTTTGTTGGGATTACCAAACGAAATGTTTTGTTAATGCTAAATAAACAAGGTGTGTATGAAAGAAAATTTTCAAACATGCAAACATTCTTATATCCAAACGAGAGAAGCTGATGAAACAGAGCAGATGAATTACCAGGAAATTGCAGCCATGAGTCATCTCAATACAGAGCAGCTTGTTCCACCAGACCCTTGTATTCATCAGAAACAAAAGATTTCACCTTCATTGTGGATCTTCCATTATCTTTTCCTGGAGACTCATACTTTATCCCAATAATAGTGGCCATACCTGCATCACAGATTCAATTTGATTGATCAAACTTCATCTAAATTTATTATTATTTTTTATATAATATGAATGAAATCCACCATTTTTTTGGCACGAGCACATATGAAAGAATTGAAGCTTTAGAAATTACAAGTTTATGGTTCACGTAATTGCACTTTATAACTAATATTTTAACATCTTTTGAAGAAATAATTCAAGCTTTTTCACCTATAAACTTCATGACACAAAGTTGAAAATATATTGCTTATTTTTTTAAAATCATATTATTAGCTTTGGCAAAAGGTTTCTTTTGAAAATGTTAAAAATTGGCAGCATAAACATGTCTTGGAACATCCATTAGAATGGAACTTATATAAGCAAATAGAAACAAAAGCCATAGCATCAATGAACCATGTAAAATGCTAAAGAAACCAATTCTTAAGAAAATTGACGTCGAAAGATTTCGAGATAGTATAACCAAAAAGGATATATTGTCATAAAAGTCGAATTATTTATATTGATAAATCCATAGAAGAAAGGACTCACTCTGATGGATACGCCCATATAAGAATCTCTCCCCTCTCCAATACTCCAAAGGTCTTGACCTGATCCTGGTGCTTCGTCTTACCCCAGTTTCCCACGACATACCACAACCTACAAAAAAATGAATGAAATTTTGCAGCTTGATGGCTTTAAAACGCATGCATACAAACTGTTGGACATGGAAGAAGCGGGTGGGAGGGGTGGGATCATCACTGATGCAAAGTTTAATACGACAGTGAAAACCTGCAAGGCTTTGCCTCCCAGAGGAAGTCGTACGCTTATTTTCTTTCCGAGGACGTGATGTTGTTTTGGGCTGCTCATTCATCAATGCCATAGAAGGTTCCTGAATTTTCTGTTGCACAAGAGATAATAGCATAATTTTAAGACAACCATATATGAAAGCAATTTCATTATCAGCATGTGAAAGATAATAGCAAAATTTTCACACAACACTCAAGAGGCATGGTCTTTTAGGCACATGCACTCAATTTTTGTCAAGGAATTGCTTTTATATCACAGCCTCTTGAATGATTTCATTCCATTTATCTGAAAAGTGAGACAGGATTAAGATTGACCAAGACAGATAAAATACACTGAAACATCAAACTGCCTTCAGTTCAGAACAGTTATCTAATAGAAGTGTTACACGAGTTTGCACATGGAAAAGTTTAACCAAGTAAGAGGTAGGCTATTATTTCCAATTACCATTCTAAATTTTCATTTTAAATGGCATGCTTTGGGATTACTGTAAAGATGTCCCGGTACAATTGAAAAACTTAAGTAAAATAAATAATACCAGCATTTGCAGAAAAAAATGAAAGGAAATACAAATACTTCACATGGAAAAGGCAAAGAAATTAAAGACCTCATCCTGCAGGACCAGGTCTGAAGCCATATTTTTAATCTAAGAGTAAGCAACGCTCTTAATGAATAGACACTGAACATCAAATAAAAAAGAATAAGCAAGAAGAAATGTGGACCTCATTCTGCTGTTCTGAAGCAGTGATATTGGTTTGTTCTCGAGCAGTATCGTGGGTTTGACCCCGAGCATTGTCCTGGCATTCAAGGCACTCATCCATTGGTTGGTCTTCAGTAATTGCAGAAACTATCAGAGAAAAGAAAAGAAAATGGCACAAAATCACATCAATGAAAAATCAGCAGAAAAAAAATTTTCATAGTGCAGAAGCATGGTATTCTACCACCTGCACATGAAAAATAAACTTTATAACATACAGAACTTATAAATCGACGCTTCTTGTATGATCAACTTTCATAAGGCTCCATTTGGACAGATGAGGATTCATAGTACAATGTATTTTATGATTTTATTTTCAATTGAAACTCAATTCTAAAATCTGCAGTTAATCAAACGCACACTCATCCAAATGGATCCTAATGCCATTTTAAAGGCTATAGCTCATTGATAACTAAAGCGGGTCAGCATGGTTTGTTTAGCAGAATACTTGTGCTTCTTTAAGCACCAAACAACTTTTCATCATTCTTAAATGCAAGCAAAACATATAGGTGGCGATAAGGTCAAGCAGTAAGTTCAGCTTATCCAAGTGTGAACTTTTCGGGATTCATTTTAGGTCAATTTTGTAATTTATGTTCTTTTTTTTATCTATTTTTCTTATTTTTTTTGTGCAAGGATTTGCCCCCTTGTTCTTTTTAGATTTTTGGACATCCTAAATTTATAAAAAAAAAAAAAACTAATTTTTTCCATTTCATGTTACTCAGTTCAAGTCAGTTGGAAAAAAAAAAAGAGGTTACTCAGATCAAGTCTATTACATCAAAAAATTCCAGCATAATAACTATGAAAAGTAGGGGGGAAATAATAATACAGGATGGAAGAATGAATGAAACAGTAAGCACCTGCAAGACTTTGCCTTCTGGAGACAGCTTTCTTATGTTGTCTTTTGCGAGAAAGTAATTTTGGTTTGTTTTGATTGTTCATGGATACCACTGTAGGTTCTTGAATTTTCTGTTGAACAAAAAGACAACAATATAGTGTACGGAAGAAAAGCTACCAATAACAGCAAATAATTCCTTCTCTGATAAACTAGTTCTCTCAAATATTTATTTATTTTCTTCATCTATCCCATGATATAGGTTACTGGGCAAGAAAGCAAGTAAAATTAGTCAGCTGAAAAAAGAATCAAAGGAGAAGCAGATCGAGTAGATCATGAGATCCATGTTTGACTCACAAACAATGTCATATCAGTCTATTGTTGATGGCAAAGACTACAATGGACTAGAAATGCTGACCAAAAGAGTAAAGGACATCAAAATAATTAGCAGAGCAGAAAAAATAACAGCAAAAATATAGAAGACCTTGTCCTGCTGACAAAGACCCATGTTCCATGAATATCACCAACAAATGTGTAACTGAATTTTAATCAAACAAAAGAAAAAAGCCAAGTTAAATGAAGGAAGAAGCTAGATGAATATAAACCTCGTCTTGCTGTTTGGCAGAAGTCTCTTCAGTCTGTTGTGAAGCACCATCTTGAATTGCAGGGCATACATTTGTTGTGTGTTCATTATTTGATGTTGTATCTGATTCACATTCAGAGGAAAAAAAACCCGTAAGTTCAAATGATAAAAAGTGTTTAGAAGAAAAAAACTAGAATAAGGCAAAGTATCTGGTGCCAACACATCTTAATCAACAATTGCCAAAACTTCTAGAAGAAGCTTTTAATTCATAATTGAAAACATCTCCAAAATCAAGAAAATTTCACTTTACAGAAAGCAATGAATAATATAAAGAGAACTAGAGCAGGCAAACATAATCTGCAACTGGTCATGCAATGAAGGGATTGCTACACCCCCACCTACTTCTTCATAATTGCGAGGAAGCGATACCCACTCAAAATTTTATTACCCTAATCTAGGCCTTTACTAGAAACCAACCTGCAAACAACGCTTGTGTTATCAGGAATTTATCAAGATAAAGGAATTAAGATTTGATCAAGATAAAAGAATAAGGATTTTGTACAGCGGATAAAGCAAGATGAGAGAGAGAGAGAGAGAGACCAAGGACCTTTAGAGTTGGGCAACCTTATTACCAAATAATATCCAGTCACTTGATAGTTCAATTTCTTCACAAGCATCTAGTATAACAGGTCTACTAGTGGATGAAAATTTGAGAAAGAAAGGAGGGTAGTTTCACCTCCTCATACTACCTTTGGTGACAAGCAAATGGAAAAAACTTGTCGGAATAAACTAATCGATCGTATCATGTTTTTACCCTCTATTAGAAAACTCGCAAACAGCAGAACCTACCCTTCCCGCTTCCCGGACCTCTTCTTTCAAACTAATTGCCATTCGAACCCTTTTAATAGTAATGTGTCAGTATTATTCATTTATTCTTTCGAGAAAGTGGTCATTTATGAACATTCTTGCATCATACCAGCTCAACTCAACTGCCATCCGAGTAGTAAAGGTGGGTAGGATTGGAAGGTAATATCCTAGAATAAGTGAACAAAATTGATGGAAATGCAAAGAAGAAAGGGATGTTTTGGTCCTTACCGAGTAAAATTACTTAATCAAAATAGTGGATGCAGCTATGAGATAGTAACTGACACCAACTTATAACTTGGGCATTTAACTTTTTGTAAATTATATTTAAGCAGTATGTCCCAACAAGTAAAGAGAGAAATTACTATACCGAGCTCATTTTGAATGTTGAGTGACGATTGCACAGATAAGCCGCCTGATTTTTTATCAAGCTGCACAGAAGCCATAACTTCCTGCACAGCGTCTTGCACCTGTATTGTTGCAGAACCTCACAATGAATCGTTCCAGATGAATACTTCCAAAATAATGCAAACAATCAAGTGCAAAATAAGCAAAAGAAAACTTACTATGTCCACTTCATTTGGTACATTTGTCTGAAGATCTACATCAGCTTCGGCACAGCTTAAGTTCTCATTTACGACTTCATTATCTATACTAACATCATTATCCCCCAAGTCAGGAGGACAAGATTCCCTAGAGCCAACCTCACCATCAAAACTAAGATTAGTTAAATTAGTATTCACATCTTTCTCCAGTGAACTGGTAAAATCTGCAATTCGCAACTCAGCTGAACTCTTCCTTGCAACTGGACCAACATTTTCTTCAGTTGTTAGAGAGTCCAACTTACCAGAAATGCACAAAGCATTTTCCACATCAACTGGGTCAGAATACTTATTGATGCTTTCAACATAAGTATTACTTCCTGCTGACTGCTCAATATCAACAGCTGAAAATGGATCACTTGATGGATTTGAACGGAATATACGTCTCTTCAATAATGATAATGAAGCCAGTGGACTTTTTGGTGGAGTAGGCGAACCAAAACTAGGAACAGAACTGTCCACATTGTTCAGCTTCAGTGGAGTTATATTCCTTTTCATTTTCAACAAGTTGTTTATATCTGATAATACATTCCTTGGCTCTGGCAAGTTTACTTCAGAAGCCTTATAATCAATCCTTTGAATATCCTGCAGCTCAGAAAGGTTTAATTTCTCTACGTGAAGAGGTTTGATCTGCAACTTCTCTTGTAATAGATTGACTGCTCTATCCTCATCTAGCTCTTCATAATCATGACCAAGCAATTCATCCAGAAGCTTATTAACCCTATTCTCAGCCTTGGCTAGTGAACCTATATGGGAATAATGACATGCTATCAGGCATTTAACAAGGAAAAGGAATTATTCAAGCTTTCAAGGAGGCCAGATATTCAAGGGAGATAAAGAGTCAGGTCATAATTGATCAATGTTCCTTGATCTGCATCCACTCACCATTTAGCTCCATTTCTTCAGATACAGCATTTGCTGATTCTGTTTGTTGTGAAGCATCAACTGTTAGTCCCATCTCTTGTGTTGATACATTTACCGTTTCTGTTTGCTGGGATGTAATATCTGGGCATATTGTTTCTTCTTGTGAGCCACAATTAGAGAGAATGACCTCTTCAGAGGCTTCTTGGGAGGGCATTGTTGGATAGAGATGTTTGTATTTTGCAATCGATCTCCTGAGATTTGGAACATATGATATTAAGAAGATAAAATATGCAAAGTACAATAAACACAAAAAGTTTAAAAAAAAAGTCATATCACATATTAAACCATGCAAAACCAGGAAATAGATATACAAACAATGATCACACCCTGGAATTCCTGGTCTTTCAGAACGTGGAACCTTGAATACATTATATTGATCAGAATCCGTAAATCTATGGCCTGTCTGTTTGGCTATTTCCTTTTTAGCATCTAAACAACAATCAAAAAACAGTGTAAGTCAGTCTTGAGATACAAACAACAAATTGCGGCATACATTCTTAAAGATCAGAAGAAGTGTAACTCACTTTCAAGCCTTTCATATGCAGAGAAGAATTCTTCAGGGTCTTTCAATTTATCAAAGTCCAGAGTTGGTTCCAAATTAACTGTAGGTTGACTGTCAAATGAAGATATAACATACATTCTCGTATAGTAAGCACCTCAATTAACAATACTTTCAGTTTTATATTTTATAAAGTAAATAGGCTTTACCTTATGTTAGGAAGCAAAGAAAATCGAGGCCGTTTACGACCTAGCCCAGGTCTTTGTCCCCTGGGAAATTCCAAAGCCTTTTCAGCAACAACATCATTCTTGCCTTCCATGGCCGTGTCACTGGTCATTTTAGCATTCGGAACTTCCGCAGAATCATCTAAAACATTTTTTGCCTGCTCTATAAGCTTATCAGGGTTTCGTACAGGCTGAAAATTAAACATAGCAAAAAGTTAACAGATGCAAAAAAACTTAAGGAGAGGGATATTCCCAAATTCTATTGCATTTTCTCATTAACCAAACAATGCTTAAGTTACAAACTTCTAAATTAACATTTTCTAAGTAACCAAAGAAGCCATAAAAATGAGAAGGAAAAAAAAAGAAACTACAAGGAAACAACCATTGAAAACACAAATTTCCATTACACTCAGAACAAATCAAATGAAACTCTAGAAATCGAGCACAACTTAAACAAATAATCCTTACAATAATAATTTCTAAAAAAAGAACTGAAAAACCATTCACGATTCCTTTTTTGGACGGAAAAAGAACAACAGAAGAAAATGAGCTTAAATTGAGAGAGATGAGAGGAGGTACCAATGATTTGAGGAAGTTATGGATAGAGTGAGGATCATCGGAGTCGTGAGGCTGCGGCGGGTTAGGAAGAGAAGCGAATGTTCGAGAAAACAGAGACAGTCCCGTATAAGCTTGTAGAGGATCGGCCAGATCCGGCATTGTAGTTTTTGCTTTCTTTTTCAGAGAGAGTGAATTCGAAAAGCAAGATCAAGTGGGAGTGATTTTGTGCAGAGGGGTTTCGGGGAAGTTTGATTTTAGATTTTTTTTTTTTATCGGAGAATTTGACATGTGTCGCTGAGCCGTAACCCTCGCGACTTTCCTTTTTAAAATTTAAAAAATAAAATAAAAATTCCCTCCAACTAGCTTTTTTTTTATTTTATCGAAACTTCTTAATCTGTTTATTAATCTATAAATAAGTAGGATAAAGAACTTTTATCAAATGGAATTTATAATTTATCACCTTAAGACAGCGAAATTAAAAGGCAGAGTTATCTTCTCTCTTAATCAGTCATCTCAAATTTAAATTTTAAAAATAAAATATTTTTATATTTTAAATAAAATATTTTACTTTTTAATATATATATCTAATACGAATTTAAATATATGATATTTTAGTTATATAATATTAAATAATTAAAAATATATATAATTTATTGCAGTATAATATATAAGGTAAGGAATGTGTTTGTTAAAAATTATTATTTTTATTAAATAATTTATCATTTATGAGATAAATAAATTTCAAACAATTATTTTTTAAAAATATATTTTTTTATTAAAATTGAATAGAATAAATTGGTTAATAATAAAATATGTAATGTATACCTTCTTCTTCCTTTTTTTTTTTTGCTGATGCAAAAATGCTAAATTGCCTATATACTTTGGTTGGGAACTGAATAATGTAGGATTTTGATGTTTATCATTTTGATTCAAATAATTTTGTTATAGCTTCTTATAGCTTCTAAAGATGAGTATAAATTTATAATTGACACAAGATCGTTTTTCAAATGGTCAAACACTATTCACAAAACAAAAAAAAATCTAAAATTTTATTTTTACCAGTGTATTTTGTTATTTATCAATTAATTAAATTAAGTTTAAAAACTATATGAATTGTAGTTTTTTACATTTCCATAATTTTTTTTGGTACAATTCCATAATTTTGATCAGTCAATATAAACCAGTTATAAGTTTTTAAAATATAGTGAGTAAATAAGATTTTTCAATTGAATTTCTTTCGAAATTTTATTTATTTATTTATAACAAAAAAGTAATTGCTTCAAATTGAATCTTCAATTTTTAACTATTTATTTTTCTCAAATTATGTGTAAATTACTTCAAATATTTTTTTTATAATTATTATATAGAAAATAAGTATAATTTTCTACATGAACATCTGAAAAATACAAAAAAAAAAAGAAGAAAATTTTACACATGCAAACTTATTCTAATTATGTAATTATTTTATAATTATTATATTGTTTTTTCGTTTGTGTTGAATTGAAAAAATGGTTGAAAATAATGATATAATCATATGGGTCATAATGCAAACCATTAAAGTTTTGATTGCATTGGAGCAAAAGTGACGTGGACGGCAGGATTCGAACCTGCGCGGGCAGAGCCCACATGATTTCTAGTCATGCCCGATAACCACTCCGGCACGTCCACACCCTTGCCCTGGTGTTCAAATATTTTTTTAAAGAAAAAACTTTACAAACTAAAGCACCCAACTTCTGTATGAAATAAAGAAGCGGTTCCCTGCGGTTAATTTCACTGAAGTCTCGATCACATTCTTCTTTTGGGTAAACTTTGAATTTTAACAAGAAGAACTTGCATGGCTATCTCTGAGCTTAGCTGCGTGTAGAAGAAAAACAGAATAAGAAATTAGAATCTAATCGGAGTTTAGGTAAGTATGTTTTGTTTAGTTTTCAATTAAGTTTCTCTCGGTGGCTTGGCAATTACTTCCGGTGCTAGAATTTTTAGCTTAACATCATTTATTTATTGAAATTTAGAATCGAAATTAAAATAAGTTATGTGCGTAGTTAGCTATGTGCTCTTTTCAGTATCTGATTGCCATTTTCAGAATTAACAGAATGGTTTATACTTAATGATATCATATTCTTTACTACTTGGCTCTAATTTATGGGACTTGTGAATTTGGGTTCAAAATTATTGTAGTGCTCTGTTAATTATTCAGGTTCTGTAATAGTGAATCTTCAGCTGAGGTTTTTAGTCTGAGGCTTTTTTTGCGAGTTTTTTAATATGTCCAACTCAAAGAGAAGTCAAGGAGAGAGTGATAGAAAGAGGAATCTTCCTTCTTGGATGAGTTCAAGAGACAATGGGAGTAAATCTAGTGGACAGAATCCCACTAGCTTTGGAAAAAATGAGGAAAGGAAGGAACATAAAGACAGTAACCATACCAGGGAAACCATCAGCAGCAGAAAATCTGAGGGTTCCAGTATAAGCTCGACTAACTTTTCCAAACTTTTGGTATAACAGTTTAGTTTCACTTTTTGTATTATTTGCGTTTCATCTGCGTTTGTTTTTCTTTTTGATTGGCGGTGATTGTATGAATTTGAATTTTGATAGGAAGGAGTAGTATTTGTGTTGTCGGGATTTGTTAATCCAGAGCGTGCAACATTGCGGACACAGGCTCTAGAAATGGGAGCAGAGTGTCGACCAGACTGGAGTTCAGAGTGCACACTCTTGGTTTGTGCATATTCAAATACTCCCAAGTTTCGACAAGTTGAGGCAGATTGCGGAACAATTGTTAAGAAGGTTTGTCTTTTATTATTTAGATTTGTTATCATAACAATAGTGAATCAAAGGAAAAAAGGTTTAACATAATTTACAGTCATATTATTTTGTCATTTTAGATTGTAAATTGGAAAGTTAACAATTGATTGTCAAGGTTTCTGATTGTATCTAAAGGGTATCTTTCATGGCTGATTTATTCATATTTTTTTAATTTTCATTGGTCTTGTAAAATAAACTACGACCTTTTCCAATGCCACCGGAAGTGATTATGTTAGTATAGGTACTTGGTTATACTGATGCTTACATTTGTTTGACTAGCCTGAACATCATAAAGTGTTACTGTGATTTTTAGTGGCCTGGTTTCTGTTGTTCTCCCTGCCATTCTTTAACCATATAAGATTCTGTTATTGCAATTGACAAGTCTAGAGTTGCTCAAAAGTATTGAAATAATAAAGCGTTTTGCCTTTTGCAGTCCTCTAACAATGTGGTGTCTCTTACTTTAAGTCTTGATTGGATTTGTGGATTTACCCTAGAATTAAATACTATTTTGAGCTTTCTTGCTGTTACAACTGGTTTTGAATGCATGTTTGTGCATAGTTATAATCTGTTGATATTTAGTTTCTTTGCCCCAGGAATGGATATTAGATTGTTACAGACAGAAGAAGCTTGTTGAAATTGATAGATACATGATGCATGCTGGGAAACCATGGCGGAAAAACAATGTGGCTGCTGAAAGTAGTAGTGGTACTGTGTCTTTATTGCTCTTTCATCTTTATAAATCATATAATTGCAAAATCCTCTTAACTATCACATAAATATTCTAAAAATTTTGTACTATTTCTTGGATTGACCCCATATATACATATGTGTTTTAACATTTTATATTGTTTCTTGGATTTAACCCATGTATGCATGTGTGTTTATGCCTTTGATATCATGTTTAAGAAGCATGGTCCAATCCCAGACCTTCATTTGCCCTGGCAAAGGTCAGTTAGCTTGTTTTACAGTTTCACTTGTTATAACACTTCTTATTATAGAAGAAGATATGTGTTTTCTAACCTTTAAATTTATTTTGCTGCATCATTAACTTGCTAATTGTAATATAACAAAATTTGCATAAAACTCGGACATTTTCTTCTTCTATGGTAACATCACCCTATGTTTTGGACTTTGTTCAATACAGGCTTTTAAATAGCAGTTCTGGAATCAGACTGAATAGGTTGCCTCTATTGTGAATAATTTTCCAAATTTTGCAAAATGACTCAAATAAATATAAAGTAAATACTTCAATCAAATATGATTATGATCTTGCGTGTTTAAAAATTTATAGTTGGTCAAAAAATCATTTATTACATTTTTTTAAAATAAGTGTTTAAATCACCCTTATCGTAATGAGAAAATATTGCGTTGATGGGCTAAAAATCTGATACATAATGAATGATAAGTAACATATTGGCCATTCATTAAAACCACGGTTCAATTTAACCTGCTGAACACCTATATTTGTATGGCATGAGTTAACGAGACCTACTGAAGACCTATATTTGTGTGGCATGAGTTTGCTAAGTGTGTACTAGTAAATGAGAGATACACCATCTGTCCTCTGGCATCAATTTTTTGCTTTCAAACTTCTAAGGACTTCTTTGAAAAGCTAAAATAGTGATATCTTAATGCTCAAGATCAAAACAATTAATTGGATTATTGTGCCCTACAGTTTTGGGGTTTTACAAGTTTTGACAATGTCAGTGATTAGTCATTGGTGACATTTGGAAAGTGGCTAATTAACACTTTTGCTGATGATTTGTTACACGCTTTTGAAATTTAATTTGACATGTCTGAATTTATACAATTTCTTATCAAGGTATGGAGAAATGATTCTTCCATAGCTGCATTTGATGATCCACTTATTGACCAGCACAAAGTGCTTTAGTTTGATAATTGAAAATTATATACTGTATTTTGGTTTCCTTTTTCCTTTTAGTCTTGTTAACAAGTCTATCTTCTGAATCCTAAGAATTCTTGCAGATCAAAAGCCATCCCCACCCAGAAAACCCGAGAAACAAGTTGAAAGAGGATCACTTTCAAAACCAACTACTTCTTTAATCCCAAAGGTTATTTTGAATAATTATTGTACAAATGATGATTAATAGTTTTTTCCCTAGAATTACAGTGGTAATTTATTCTATGGCGCTATCCCATTCTTCAATGAAAAGAAACTAAGACTATATATTTCATTTAGAAATTGTACTTGGTTTGTTGATAGAATAACCATTTGTTTTATGTTTGTCAGAGTAGAGCCTCTAATCCTGCTAAAGAGCACTTCTCTCCTTCTAATGTAAAGGAATGGGCTATTGATGTCTGAATAGAACCATCTCATGGCTGTAGAGTCAAGAGGAAAAGGTTAGTAGCACCTGATAATTTAGTTACTATGTTTGATTCTCTGATTCTTTTCCATTCTTAAATATTATTGCCTGCTACTTTTTCAATCCTTTTTTCTAGTGACTCCTACATAGAGATCTTATGTGGTAATTTTTTATGATCATGCTGCATGCTATGGAATGGTGTAGTTCTATGGGGAATCAGCAATAACGACATACATCATGTATGATGATCAATGATATTTTCCTGTTTAAGAATTTTTGCTCTCATTAATAGTTTTATTAAGCAAGCCAAAAGAAGCAGACCCTACTGCATATTTCACTTTATTGTGCGTGATATGTCTGCTTTTTTGTTATGAACCATTTTTTTATTTGTTTCTTGTTTCTTGTGAACAGCCTGAGCCAATTGCTGCCGGAGGGATCATAATTTGTTTGCAAGATGCCATAGATTCCCTTGAGCAGAATCCGGTATTTGCCTGTATGGTTTGGAGAACATACATGGGGGGAATCATATTTGCTTTAATTTTTATTTGTTTCTGTGGAAGATACTTGAGACAAGATCACTGAATGGCAAGACTTACTTAAAGCAAATCTAATTGATTGATTATTTAGCTGTTTACTGCCAATGGAAATTTTGCGCTCTATGTCATTCTTTCTATGATCCTATCTGTGATCTGTAAATATTTGTTATCTTTTTGGAGAGAACATCAGAGTGGAGTATGTTTAATAGCATCTCACTGTTTGCAAACAACTCTCTTTTGGCAGATCATTGACTTTTTCTTAACTTTTGCAGATTATAGATATTATTCTCTGAGTTCTTAATGCTGCAAGCATCATGGTTATTAAATAGTTATCTTTTTGAGAGAGAGCATTAGAAGAGACTAGAGAGTACGCTTAATACAGCATCTAACTTTTGTTGATCATTAACTTTTTCTTAGCTTTTGCAAACCGTTTACATAGGTTTTATCCTTGAGTCCTTCGTAAGCAATGTTGTATAATTACGCCACTGTTTTCCCTATTTTCACGAGCTGAATATTGAGGCATATGACACTATTGTCCTTCACTACAATTGGAGTTCTTTGTCCTGTTCACTTAACTAGAGCATGATTTGCTGAAGACATTTACATCTACTTGATTATTACATTAGGCTTGTACGACCAATAGTTTATTGAATTTATTTTTGGAAACTGACAGAAATTAAGTCATGATAATTGTTTTGTATGAACACCTGCTTAACCACAATTTCTAGTTTAATAATTCTACGAAAGTTGATTCTGAATTTTATGTTACCCTTAATCTGCTTAGGATGTGGGGCAAATTGTAGAGCAGTGGAATGTTGTTTCTCGTGCAATTGAGGAGCTGATAAAGCTTGCAGACACTGGAAACAGCTCATCTCTTTCAAGGGAAGATCTTTGCTGGCAGGATAAGGCATACAAACAAATGTATGAGGCAGAACTTGCTAATGTAGATGATGATAAGCTAAAGACCGATGAAAGTGAGAGGGCTAGCAATTGGAGGCCTAATTCCTTCTCTGGTGTGGCAACAGACTATGACAGTGATGAAACTATAGAAATGACCAAAGAGGAAATTGACCTTCCTCTCAGATTACAATAATGGTGTCTCTAAGATTTGCAAATCGTAAGTGATTCTCATGTAATCTTCCTCTCAGAATAGTTATTTTGATGCTCCTTAGCGGAAGTTAAAGAAAATTTTCCAAACAGAGAGTTGCACCCATCTGTGTATATAGGTTAACTGACTGTGGCTGGCCTTGGCCTGAAACAGAAGCCGGGGGGCATTTTGGGTTCTGATGTACCGCTGAAGTAGTTGCCTTGATAGTTCAATTTTTTTCCTGCATTTTTTCAATTAATATATTTACTATTTCATTTTTGGCTTTGCCTATGTATTATTTCGTAGGACCATTGCATTGCATGTTTATTATTTGAAAGTGCGTTTCCACTTTTTTTTTTTTTCATTTTTCTCTTATTTTCTTCTTCAATTATGTCCTACAAAGTGTAAGGCTTAAAATTTGATTTCATTGGAAGTTGTTACTTGTTAGTGCTTTTTAAGAACATGTTAAAAGTAATTTCAGAGAACGTTGATCTGTTTTATACATTTGATTTTTGGGTTACTATAAAAATTAAATTGTTAAGAGGGGCAGGGATTCTTCAATGATATGGAAGAATAAACATTGCTCCATAGTTGCGCAAAGTCATTCAAAAGTATATATAGTAACTGTATACTTTGAAGTTATTCAATTTAAGCCCAAAGAAAAAAAGCAAGTTCGGTAGATATCTAAAACTGTATGATTAAACCAATCTGAATGCCACAAGAAAAGATGAAAGAAGGAACTGGAAAATTATATGATAGAATGATTATTCTAATTTGACATCTTAATTAAAATAATAAACTAATTAGATAATTACATGTATTTATTAGGAGAAATTATAGTGTTTAATATATAACTTTTAAGATATGTTTTTAAAAAATATTAATATATATAATTATTTAATTAGTTTATTGTTTCAACTAAAATGCCAAGTTGGAATGGCCATTTTAATTATATAACTGTTGTACCGTTTTATAATTTCTCAACGAACTGAATGACAAAAAAATAATATGGTTTGTTTTAATGAATTGATTAATATAATAAAAAAATAATATGGTTTGTTTTGATGAATTGATTAATATAATTAAATTATATTTAAATGTATTTTCTTCATATAACTCATCTATTGGCATGAATATTAATATTTAATAAAAAAAAATATTTAGTCCAAATTATTAACCGATGTAAAAGTACAACTATGCTGCCTCTGTATTAAGTTTTTTACAGCATGCCATTGCCGTGTTTCAGTTTTATAAATACGGCAGACGGTGTTTCAAAAGAAAAAGAAAAAAGAGGTAGATGGTCTCTGTTATGAAATTGATTAGAACTTTCATTATTAATAAAATGGTCTGAGAATTTCATCAGAACTTTCTTCATTCACTTTTGCATTAGGTTTATTTGTCTCAAAACCACTATCGATAAGGGCTTATTTGATTACGTCGTATTTATTTTTTTTTTAGTGAGTTTAGTTCACTTATTAATTTTTATTTCTTATTTTAAAACTGAAAAATCAAACTTAATATGATTTCATAATAAAAATAATAATTAAAAGTAAAAAATTATCTTATTTTATTTTTTTAAAATCACTAAGAATCAATTTTTTTAAATCACTAAGAATCATGTTTTTAAGTATTGAGCCAATATTTCAATAGTAAAGCTTATGCTTTGTATTATACGAGATAAAAAATAAATAAATAAATTCATAGAGATCTTTTCTAAATTAAAATTTTAGGACGTATTAATAAAACTTAAAATTTATAAATGAACAAATTTAAAAATAAAAAAGGCATAAATAATTTGAATTTATGAAGAAAAAATAACACTTTGATTACAAAAAACTAAATTGCTTAGTTCATAAATCACTATAGGGTTAATAAACTGCTATGGTTCAAGCTGTTCATTGTTCATTAAATAATTTTTTTATTTTAAAAAAAACAAATAAAGCAATAACTACGTAAATATATGGCATGAAATTAATAAGAAGCAAAGCCCTTCGAATTTTCTAAAATTTCACATGCTTCCACGGGCTTCGGAAAGAGAAAGCTCTACAGTAACCGGACTTATTTCGATATAGGAGTTTACTGCTACTCGATTTTTGACTCTCTTTGTTGCTCACTATAGGTTGCAGTAGATAAACGCCACCACTCCTCTCTTATATTTCGCAGGCGCAGCCCTCTGATAATTCATTTCAAAACCTCTCTCTGTAAAGCTATCTGTTCGAACTTTCTCTCTCTAAAACCCTGCCTCTCTCTCTTTTTCTCTATCACTTGTTCACTATTAACAATGGGGGCTTCTCTGCCTCCCAAAGAGGCCAACCTCTTCAAGCTCATCGTCGTAAGCCCCGATTGTCTGTTTCTCTATTTGTGCTTATTGGTGTATGTTTAGGTTCAGTTTCTCCCTTTGCTAATTTGAATTGCATTAAGATCGTAATTTAGTTATAGTTGCTGATTTTTTTTATTTTTTGTTTTGTTTTGACTGTGACCTGTTTGGTTCCTCTGTTATTAGAAAAATTGAATGGATGGAGAAGGTTAGGGGCTTTGTTCCCTTTTTTTTTTTATTTGGTAAATGATGCTGTTAGTGTAGTTCTGTTAGCTGTAAGCTGGAAATATTGTTAGGGTTTCTGGGGGTGAGTTTTTTAGTTTGAAGTTATGTTGGTTTTGGATCCGCTGAATCAATTTTTTTTGTTGGTTATTTAAGAGAGTGACTTCAAGAAATTTGTTCGGAAGTTTGATGATAGAAGTGGACGAAATGGCAATTTGGCTAGTGATAGGCTCAATGGAATTTCAATTGAATTATGAGCACATTCAAATTTTTTAACTTGTGCTTATGGACACTGGGAAGTAGATACACAGCACAGATGCTGGTATTACTTTCCAAGACTCGAGCTATTATCATTTACTTTCTACTAAATCTATTTTGATAGAAGGTGTTATTTGACCCTTTTCACCCACCGTTGTTTTTAATATAATATGGCTTGTCATATTAATATATGCTGTTTGAGCAGCTTATTTTAAGCTATTATATTATTTATAATCTTTGTAATTGTAAGACTTAGTATTGTTTTTTAAGTTTGTTGCTGGTTAAGGGTTGGCATTATTAGTGTGAGTGATGATAATGCCTCCACAAATTTATGAGCCTCCACAAATTTATGATACGTGTATAATTAGCATTAATTCTTATCATCTTCTACATTATTTTGGTTTATTATCTTCTCGTTATTATGGTTATGAACCTGCAGAACAATTGCAACTACTATTATTGAATCTTGACGTTTGCATTTCTCTTAATCATTGCAGAAATCATATGAAACTAAACAGTATAAGAAGGGACTGAAGGCAGCGGATGCTATATTGAAAAAGTTTCCAGATCATGGAGGTAGTTTATTTATATTCTGAAATAGATTTTGATTATTTTCTGGGAAAATGGGACTTGATGTTTGAACTTATAGTGGAAAACAATGTGATGCTTGCTGAGGGGAAAATATTGAAGATAATGCTGTATAATGTGAAAAAAATAACTATTTGGCACTTGGGAGTGAAGAGTTAAATATCCCCTCTAAGTTGGAAAAATAAGGAAGTATAACTTTTGCAATATGTTTTTAATAATTTCATGTGAATTGAAGTAATTGGCTGAAAAATGTAACTTGTTTGCAATCAGCATCAGATTTCGAACGTTTCCTTTTACCTGTGCATGGCTTGAATCTCTTATTAAAGAATGTTGCAATATGGACCAGGGATTTTTTATCATCAAATTCACAGTATGCAATGATACCTGCTATTAACAGAACATGATAAGTTATGGCCTATGTGTCTAGTGGCCATAAATATAGTAATGGCTGGGGATAGCTTAAATGTTCTCAAATTATGATTTGTCTCTGCATGTCTGTCTCTTAATGGTAATGAGAATTTCCCTTTTTCCTTAGTTTTAGTGAAATTGCATTTAGGGATGGAAATTTCATAATTTCATGTCTTTCTCTTGGTTAAATTTTATCATAATTTTTCCACCTTTTGCAAAATCCGTACATCAATCCTTATGCTTTTTTAATGATTTACTAGATTTGATGCATTTCATTACCATTTTATTAATTATAGTCTCTCTTTTACCAGAAACTTTATCAATGAAGGGTTTGACATTAAATTGCATGGATCGTAAATCTGAAGCATATGACCTTGTCCGGCTTGGCCTAAAGGTTGAGATGTTCTATCTACTTATCATTTGGCATTTCATTTGTTTATTTTCTTGTATTGCTATTTGTTAATACAGTCTTGGGCTTATGCTCGTGTATCTAATGCAGAATGACCTCAAAAGTCATGTTTGCTGGCATGTTTATGGTCTCCTTTATCGCTCTGACAGAGAATATAGGGAGGCTATAAAATGCTATCGAAATGCATTAAAGATAGATCCAGACAATATTGAGATACTGAGGGACTTGTCTCTCTTACAGGTACATACATACTGACCTTTTTGTTTATTATTATACATTGGTTAGGTTTTGAGATTATTTGAGGGCGATATCTATGAGAAAATGTGACCATGAGCTGATGTTTCAGCTTGTACACAAGAAGTTCATGGATAAGAAATTTCAAGGACTCCATGTTGAGATAGTATCCTATTCAGCCTGGTCCCTGTGCTTCCTAAGCCTTCTTATGCATGCAAACATTTTGCTAAGTTTCTTTGTGTAGTCTTCAGGACTTGAAAAGTTATAAAAATCATTGATTGTTGCCTAGCAACCAAGTGCTGTTGTGAAAGATGGTACATTGTCTCCTGCACATTGAAATATGGATCATCATTTTCCATGGTCCTACTGTAGATCAGAAGGATGCCACTTTAAATGCATCCTGCACTATAGTTTTGATGAGCTAACTTCAGTTCTCAGTTTTTGTCTATGCTTGCAAGTTGTTAGCGACGCCTTCTTTTTTGGATTTCTTCAACATAATTATAGATTTTACTCCTATTTCTCTTGCGTGTTGCAGGCACAAATGCGGGATTTGACAGGTTTTGTTGAGACGAGACAACAACTTCTAACCTTGAAACCAAATCATCGCATGAATTGGATTGGATTTGCTGTTGCTTACCATTTAAACTCAAAGTATATAGTTTGATCTTTGTATTAGAGAAGTTTATCCTTTAAAGCTTTTATTCATTGCAAGAGAATGTTGAAATCTTGTAACAATTTGTATCATGTTTTCAAAATATTGAGAATTCTAGGAATATATAGTCAAATATTTTTTGAGAAATTCCAACTTTTGTTCCAGTGAGCATTTCTTTCTCTTCTCAATCATAAGTAATTTTCTTCCCTGACGCTATGATATGTAATCTTGCTTTTTATCTTGAGTCCTCTTCTTGCTGTACACTGAAAAATACCATGTTCTTTCGTAGTGCTTCAAAAGCAGTTGAAATTCTGGAAGCATATGAAGGGACGCTAGAGGATGATTATCCTCCAGACAATGAAAGATGTGAACATGGAGAAATGCTTTTATACAAGGTATTATCATGGATTTCATACGTGCAGCTCATATTTATTCATATGTCCTTCAACCAGTTGGGTGTTTCATGCTAGACATCTGTTGTTAATTATTGTTAAATTTTGAATAAATATCTGAGTGATTTATAGTCTGTTTCTCTTTGAGAGTGAGAACTATTTTCCGAATGCATTTGTTGGGAAAAGCAGTTTGGAACTATTGTTTAGGAGTTTTTATAACTAAAGCCTGCTAAACTCACCTTAACAACAGTTTTTTAGTGCCTCTAATCAGCATAAGCAACATGGTACTTTCCTATTTGGCGACTAAAACATAATATCAAACAAACTCTTAATGGTTGCAAGTCTGCAATGATAGCTATAATAATGAGTCTTGGCTTTTGGTTTATTATGAGTTAAGGCATTCTAGCTCGAGATGATTAATCAGTTTAAGTTTAGGATTGTTCGATTTCTGTTGATTGAATTTGGTCTCGATATTTCACAATGTGGTTGTTTATAATGATGTCCTGTTTATTGTATTATCTTTTATAGATAATAAACATGATGGGTGTGCATATGCATCCTTTTGGGGGAATGCTTGCATGGTTATTAAGTGCTTTATAACAAGCTTTGCCTTCTTAGCTTTAGTTTATTGGAATGTTCAAGAAATTGGTTGAAGTAAAACCAAGCATTTTCAATTTAAGTCTTTGGTTCAGTATTAATTTTCCAATTACATAAGGGAATGATGAAATTATAATGGATTCTTAAGTATATGATTTGGGAAGTTTCCAGTTTTCTCAAAAGCACTGGGATGTGTATTTTCTTCATCTTTGATTGAGCTGTCTGTGAGGTAATGAGAGTGTGGTGTTTGTTTTTTGCTTATTTTCTTGAGCTGCTAGTATGGGCTGATTCTAATGGGAGCATAACTATTGGCCAAGGCAATTCATGCCTTGGACAGAATAATTTGCTTGTATATTATGTTCAGTTTTTACACATCGCTTTGTGTGTGTGTATTAAATTTCACTTTATGTTGCCTGAAATTTTGAAGTTCTTGATATTATCATTTGTTAAGTCTTCGAAATGACAACTTCAAGCATGCTCAATTTTTAATAAATTGTCATTTTTCCACTACTGGTAGGATGGATGACCAATTTTCAAACTTAATCTGCACAGAGCTTAATATTTCCTCAACTATGTGGGTTGGCAGCAGGGTTTTCAATATATTGTAGCATCCGATATTTATCAGATTTTAAGGGTGAGATTCGATATTGAGTGATCCTCTATTGGTAATTCAAGAATCAAACTGAAACTAAGATTTGTTGCTTGGTTTCAAAGATGTACCTTTTGTAATAATTTATATTCTGTGCTTCTTTATAAATTAGTATGCATAACAAGATCATTAAGATATTCTGTTAAATTCTGTTAAATTCTTCATTTAGGATCGATCTGGCTCACCTTGATAATTTTGTTAGAGAACTCATAGTAGCGCAACTAGTTCAGTCCATTTCGTTCTGATTCAGAGCGTCTGCTGTTTCTGATAATGAATGTATTTTTTCCATTATTTAAACTCTGATGGCAGATGATGACACATTTTATGCATGTCTAGGATGATGTTATTTGGATAGGTTAGAGAAGCTGGAGTTTTGCAAATGGAGGTTTGGATTGGAAAGCATATTTACAATCCTTCCTGGACATACTTTAACACAGAATTCATGTTTATCTACAGCTTGTTTACTCCTGCATTGACTGCCTTTTTGTTGATGATTTTGCAAGTCTCTTGTCAAGTTCATTGCATAACTCAAAACAATATAAAATTATTTTTTTTAATATTTCATTTCTTTGTAATTATTTTCTTATTACATCTGACCGCATCAACTAGTGGTGCATGTCAATTTCCATTTTTTGAGTTGCGTACTAGCGGTAAACATTGTTAGACATCTCAGCAGTGAATTGATCGTCATATATGCTATTTTTTCTTACCTCCAGATCTCTTTATTGGAGGAATGTGGCTCTCTTGAGAGAGCTCTTGAAGAGTTGCACAAGAAAGGGTCAAAAATTGTAAGTGTACCATGTAAATTGGTGTCTCCACTGTAAACTTTAACTATGAACAGATGCTGATGCATAATGCATGATATGGATTCAGGTTGATAAGTTGGCATACAAAGAACAAGAGGTCTCTTTACTGGTGAAACTTGGTCGCCTCGAAGAGGGTGCTGAATTATACAGAGTTTTACTTGCTATGAATCCTGACAATTACAGGTGATTTTATTGAGGCTTTTTAACATTCTGAGAAATTAAACATAAGAGACAAAAAATATAGGATTGTTAGACTGCATTAGTAAATTTATTCTGCACCAATAATCTTGATGAATGCCTTTGTTTTCATGCTGTCGCTAGATGAACTTCCTTTTGTCGAGTGGCTATTTAAGTATAAATGATTATATTGAAATTTTTTTTCTTTGCTTTTTGGCAAGCAATGCAACATCAATTCCAGTGGAAGATATGGATTGTAATATTTTAGTCTTTAGTTTATCTCCTACATACCTTAATGAGTAAACCTCGTTAGTTGTCTGATGTGTAACAGTACATAATCAGTGACAGTGCTTTCACAAGTATATACATGTTATATATTTATGTGTAGGACAACTATTGCCTTCCGCATTACAAACAACTTTTTTAGTGGGCTTTTCACTCCTGCTTATGGAGTTGATGACAGAAGGCAACTGAGAGAAGTAACTACAAAAACTTGTCAGAGTTTGCTACTTGATTTATTGTTATTTTTCTTTGTACTAATATGACACCTTTTGTCCAAAACCAACAAAGTTTTAAACTACTGTGTTTTTTTCTACCTTGTTGCTCTATTGTAGAGCATATTTTTTTTCCTACTTTTTTTTCTTGTAGTATTGCATCTCTTCTTTTATTATTATCTAGAATTGATTTAGTTTTCAGATACAATATTTTTTTACAAAATTTTATCCTCTGTCTTGTCATGATATTCTCATATTTTTTGTGCTAAAGTTGCTACACTCGCATCCCTTTGGGCTTGCAATTGCTGTATTTTTTTTTGTTATATATAATTAGCCTGGCAATGAACATGTGGTGTTGGATAGGCAAAATAAATGCATATAACAGCTAATTTGCAGATGTTGGTTGTGTTATACTGACCTTAGTTGGCTTGCACAATCTTCATTGTGTGTTTATGTGGATGCTGGTTGTTTACTTCTACTTTTTAGAAGGAATCTGAAGTTGGTTACTTCATTTTCTCTGTTCAGATATTATGAAGGTCTACAAAAATGTGTTGGGCTGTATTCAGAAAATGGCCACTATACTGCTGATAAAATTGATAAGTTGGATGACTTTTACAAATCACTTGGGCAGCAGTATACTTGGTCATCTGCTGTTAAGGTTATAAATGTTCTAACCTTGTTTCAAATGATATTTATTGTTATCCTTTTATCCAGAGTAGAAATTTCTATGCTTCGCCTGTTATGTCCTCTGTTTCCTCTTTTTAAACTCTGTTTCTATCTTAGTGTGCTTTGCTCTTATGGTCAAAGTCATATGTAATTTATGGCATCAAGCAAATAAGGTTGAGGATCTTCTGCGGGTAGCCATGGAAGATATACTAAAATAGTGATGTAAAATCTTACAAAATCATATGCATGAGTGCATGAAACTACTATTGTCCCTTTTCCTTCTCCTATACCGGATGAAAACCCCTATCCTCACACACACAGCAACAAAACAAAAGCTTCCTCCTTTCTTCTTCTGGGTATTTGAGCCAATGACCACCTTCATCTTATCCTTGATGTCATATAATTTGGTGTATTTGAGCAATGTTTATCAACGGAATTACGTTAGCCGGATATCTAGTGTTAGATGAGTATTTTATTTTTGTTTCATTTATCGTATTAGTCCCCAACATCCACTCCCCCCCTTTTGTTTTTTAAAATGGATTGTTTACATTTGCATGTGGCTTACTCTCCCCTCTCTTTCTCTATCTCTCTCTGCCCCATGTTTTAGAGAATACCGCTTGATTTTCTCCAAGGGGAAAAGTTTCACGAAGCTGCTGATAATTATATTAGGCCCCTCCTTACCAAGGTATTGATAGTTATTTCAAACAATTATTGTTTTCTATTTCTGGGGTAACATAATGAATCATATACTTGTTGCTTTCAGGGTGTTCCTTCATTATTCTCTGATCTTTCTCCCTTGTATGATCATGCTAGTAAGGTGAGTTAGATTTTCTTTTTTGGCATTTGGATTATTTGGCGGTCGCTTAGGTAGATTATTTAGATTTTGCTGTGATGCTACAGGCAGACATACTAGAAAAACTTATTCTTGAATTGGAGCATTCAATTAGAATGACTGCAACATACCCAGGGAGGTAATTTGTGCTTTAAACTTTTTCTTATGATGTTATACATGGTGTTTATTATATCTGATATTGAAAATAAATATTCAAAAAACTGAAGGGCAAATCATCTGGGTATGTTGAAATGGCTTCTAGCATATGAGTTGAAACAATTAGTGATAAACATGGATTGATTATAAAGTAGATCATCTTTCAGTTAGAATTTCCTGCTTGTTTGTTTTCTAGCATACATATGCATTTGTGAGGACACATAATATTGCCATTAATGCGAGACATGTGAATCAATCCCCAAATGGATCTTAATAATACAACATGTGGTGCACATTAAAAATTAATTTGCTGCTGTATTTTATTTATATCATGCTTCATTTCTCTTTCAAACTTCATTGAAATCCTAGCCCTTTTTTTCATACTGAATGCAGGACAGACAAAGAACCACCTTCGACATTTATGTGGACTTTATTTTTCTTGGCTCAGGTTTGATCACATGGCATGCTTAAATTATTATCTGTCATCTTTTCTCTACAAGTTTCTGATTTGTATTTTGCAATGCAGCATTATGATAGACGTGGACAATATGAGATTGCTCTCACTAAAATTGATGAGGCTATAGAGCATACTCCAACAGTCATTGATTTGTACTTGGTCAAGGTTTGTTTTCTCAAGCCATCTACTTTCAAGTTTTTGTATGCAGGGCCATAAAATCAATCATACTATCTATTTGGATTTTGATTCTGGGCTACAGTATATTATTGTCTAATGCTTCTTTTTATTAGTCTTGTTTTTGCAGCGGCCCCCTTTTCCTCTTCCCTTTTCTGAGATTGATTTCTGTCAATGCAAGTTTCTGTCTTTGGTATACATTTAAAAAAAAAAACAGAGATTTAATGACCTTGTTTAGTTGTGGAAAACATAGCCTGTTTTTCAGAAAATTATTCGAAGAAAATAAAAAAACTAGAATCTGGTATTTATCAAAATTTTCTAAATGGAAAATTTGTATGCACTTCATTATAGAAAATTACTTTTTAATATTTTCCACTCACCTTTATAATAAATAGTTATGGAAAATAATTATTGTAATTTTAGTACAAAAGAGATATCTTATAAACACAAATGGAATTGGAGGGATGGAGAAAGTTTTAATTGGAAGGAAATTTTAACATATTTTCTTTTTGTTTCCAATTTTCAATTTGGAAAATGGAAATATAGAAAATTGGAAAGTGAAAAAAAGAAGTTTCCATTTGATGTTGTAATACCTAAAATTTCTTCTTTTGTTTGGTCACAGAGTCGGATTTTAAAGCATGCTGGTGATTTGGCAGCTGCAGCAGCATTGGCAGATGAAGCAAGATGCATGGATCTTGCAGATCGCTACATAAATAGTGAATGTGTCAAGCGAATGCTGCAGGCTGATCAGGTTTGAAGCTCATATTTACCTGAGTCTCACACTATATTGTTGGTTTTGGTGCTTTATCTTTTGGAACTTGTTCCTGTGCTGTTGTGTTTTACTTGGAACTATTCCTTGAAGGTGGCTTTGGCAGAAAAAACTGCTGTATTATTCACTAAAGATGGGGACCAACATAACAACCTTCACGACATGCAGTGCATGTGGTATGTATCTTTTTGCTTCTGAAATTGATTAATGTATAGTTGATATTCTGGTTTATATGTTCTTACTGTTGAATCCATGCTGATAGGTATGAACTTGCTTCTGGTGAAAGTTACTTCCGCCAAGGTGATCTTGGACGGGCCTTGAAGAAGTTTTTAGCTGTGGAGAAGCACTATGCTGATATCACTGAAGATCAGTTTGACTTCCATTCCTATTGCTTAAGGAAAATGACTTTGCGTGCCTATGTGGAAATGCTTAAGTTTCAAGATAGATTGCATTCACATTCATATTTTCACAAAGCAGCTGCTGGAGCTATCAGGTTGAGCATTTCTTTTAGAACCATGAAGTATATTTTTATGTCCCTGTTCTCTTAGTTTGCAATTTTTCCCCATCTTTTTTCTGGATACCAAGTTGTCTTGACACTCTGCCTCATCATGTGAATGTGGTGAGCCAACTAGTTATCATTTCATTTCTTTTATTATTATTTTTATGTGCCTATGATTGGTTGATGGTCAAGTGGTGGTGGCTTTGCAAATATTCCACATCTCATACTGTGTACGGTTGGTCTTATTCCAGTTCCTAGATTACTTGATTGCTACCTCTTGATGCCAAATTGCCAATTGGTTGAAACTACAATTCTGATTAATCGATTGTCAACTCTTTATGCTATTTCTTTGAAAATGTTTGTTCACTGTATGTAAATGGTTGAATCTGGTAGGCCTTTACTTGATATCCAGTTGAAAACCTGCTTCAGCTTATATGTCAGTTCTGTTTTTTGTCTGACATTGTTACCTAGATATTGTAGAACAGAGGATGCAATGTCTTGGTTTCCTGTTATTTCTACTCTTAGATTATTCTATGATAAATGCCTTGCCAGTTGTTGCCATTTGCATTGCCCAGGTAACTGGCTGGTGGGGTTGTGTCTGTTGGTCAGTTTGCCTGTTTAAAACTAGATCTTTATGTCTTAACTTGATTGTTTTATTGCATGGGACTTGAAATTGAAATTATGGTGTCTACAATACAAAAGTTGAGGTTCCTGTAAATCCTTCCCTTGTTTTCTTTTTTTAGTAGTCTTCTACATCTTCCATAAAATATTATTATGTCAGCGGATGATTGGATACTGTCCTTAGAAAGCTCAGAGGAAAAACTTAGGTTCAGAATGGGGGATAAAAGGATTAGACGGCAATGAATCTGGCTCAGAATGGTGTTCCTCCATTTGAACTTTTTGTATTGGAAATGGGAAGTTCCACTGCATCAGAAGATGTATTAGAGTATTCCAAAAAGGACATTTTCTGTCACTTTGGAATTGGTTAAAGATCGATGTTTCGAACATTGCCTTTGGATGTCAGTCCTCTTGACATCTTGATACCAAACTTTGTTTTGTAGTTGAATTGCACCGACCATTTATTTACCATTTAACTACAGCTGCATTTTGTTCTTTTGCCTTACTAACATGTCATTTTTCTTTTTGACTTGTGCATCATCCCTCCATTCTAACAAATTCTTTTAAGTTATTTAATTTATATCTTGTCTTACTTTTATGCACACAATTTTGTGGTGCAGATGTTACATAAAGTTGTATGATTCTCCCTCCAAGTCGACCACTGAAGAAGATGATGAAATGTCAAAATTGCTGCCTTCTCAGAAAAAGAAGATGAGACAGAAACAGAAAAAGGCGGAAGCCCGAGCTAAGAGAGTATGCTACTTTTTGTCTGTAGCTTCTAGGGCATCATTCCTGTTGACTTATTTTCATGAGTTACGATATACTGTCCTTTTTCTTTTTACAGGAGGCAGAGGTAAAGAATGAAGAATCAAGTACTAGTGTATCCAAGTCAGGAAAGCGACAGGTCAAACCTGTAGATCCAGATCCAAATGGGGACAAGTTATTGCAGGTTCCTTCTCTTTCCTATAGCTCTCTTTTTTTCCTAAGTTTTAGATTCTTGACCGCCTCGATGGCCCCCTAGGGCTGCTCAACAATGTCACTATCATTCCTGATGAATTGTACTGTCTAATTTGGACATGTTATTCAGATTGAAGATCCATTGTCGGAAGCTACTAAGTACTTGAAACGGCTTCAGAAGAACTCACCCAACTCTTTGGAGACTCACATTCTCTCTTTTGAAGTGAATATGAGAAAGCATAAAATTTTGCTTGCTCTACAGGTAGTTTTTCATCAATGGTACCAATTGTGTCACTTTGCATGTTAGTTTATAATGTCATTGGCATTGGAAGTGGGTAGAAGTAATGTCTCTAGGCATTCTTGTCAGTAAAATGGCGTAAAGCATTCTATGGAGTCGCAAAAAGGAAGATAAAAATAGTTGGGCTTCTTTGCTTCACAGGAAATATTTTCTTGAAAAACGTTTCAAGAAGATTGGTAGGGAAAATATTTTCTTGGTCAATGGATTCTTGTTTAATGAAATCATTAAAAGAGACGGAACAAGAACAACAAATGCATGACCTTGGTAGTGTGCAGTTTCCACTGTTTGTTCTTTGAAGTCTCTGATCACCTACATCTTCCAGAACAACGTCAAGATATCGCTCTATTTTTAATATTTAATCATAACCAAAAAAAAGTAAAATTCTTGTAGACCTAAACGTTTTGTAGTCCTAAAAGAAATTTATATTTTCTAATGTACTCCAAAAATATTTAACAAGGATTTTCAATGTTGCCACCATATAATGGAAAATGCATTGGACCAGAATTTCTAGTATGCTGTTTTTGTTCACATTTTGTGCTTTCTGTAGGCTGTAAAGCAACTGATAAGGTTGGATGCTGAAAACCCAGATTCTCATCGCTGCTTGGTGTGTAACTTCTCTCGTAGGCTGAACCAATTAACTCGACTTATATCACTTCTGAATTCATGTACTGTTTTTCAGATGCAAAATGTCTTTTTGTGTAATGGATGCATTGTGAATCAGAGCAGCAGGGCTTTTTGACTGGTATTGATTTTAAATTCTATGTGCTGCAGATAAGATTCTTCCATAAAGTGGGTTCCATGGCTGCCCCCGTGTCAGACACCGAGAAACTTATTTGGAGTGTCTTGGAAGCAGAGCGCCGATCAATTAGGTTCTTTGAAATTCTTTTTCCCCTTTCCTATGTGTGTAGATTGAAAATAGATTAATCTTTTTATTAAATAATGTTGACTGTATGATTGGTTGCACTAAATGCTGATTTGCTCTCTGTTTGTTTGTTTTGTAGTCAACTGCATGAGAGATCTTTGATTGAGGCTAACAAGTTTTTCCTTGAACACTACAAAGGTCACTCTCCCGCCTTTAATAGAACATGTTAGCACAAATGTTTGACTAACTAATCATTTGTAGGGTTTACATGCTCACTTTCTTTTTTTCTCAGATTCTTTAATGCATAGAGCTGCAGTTGCAGAAATGTTATTTGTTTTAGAACCTAACAAGAAAATTGAGGCTATTAAATTAATTGAAGATTCAACCAACAAGATTATGCCAGTGTAATGCCTCTCAATTTTTGTTTTTACTTATTTTCTGAATTGTCTTCTTGTATGTTGCTTGATAACTTGAGGTGTACATCTTTATTGGGAACTAAAAACTGAATCGTTTTCATTTATTTTTTCTCTCTGTATCATTTACATCAGTTTCTTTTATTTTTCTAAATTGTCTTGTTATCTCAGGAATGGAGAATTTGAAACAGTCGAGGAATGGAAACTGAAAGACTGCATCAGAGTGCACAAGCTACTAGAAACAGTTCTCATGGACCATGATGCTGCATCAAGTAAGAACCAAAGTTTACTACGGATGCATATTATGCGTTTTTCTGTGTATGTTTTGTGGTTTTTCATTGATAGTAAATGTTCCATAATATAAAGCAAAATGCTGGGTGAAAGTAAACCTCAGAACACTTTCATACAAACACCTGGGAGCTTCAACCTTATTGCTAAAGGGAAAAGAGGAAGCAGTGGGAAATCATTTTTCGAATCTTCATTGGTCCTTGAACATATATTAAAAGAAAAGAACATTATCTTTTGGTTCTAGGTATTAAAATTTTCATCATTTGCAGGTTGGAAGGTGCGCTGTGCCGAGTATTTCCCCTACTCTACATATTTTGAAGGCAACTGCAGCTCAGCCATGCTAAACTCAGTGTACAATCAGATGGGCAAGAGCCCTGAAAATGGAAGTGCTAGCTATTCTGGAGGCGGTAATATATCAGACTCCATTGCATCAAATGGAAAGCTGGAGGCTTTTAAGGATCTCACCATCTGAAATATGATGTTGAATGCCCGCTGATGGACGATTGCACTATAATTCAATGGGTAGATAACGTAGCCAAACAGCAGCAGGAAAGATTTTTTTTGGAGTATGTTTGATTTGCTGCTTATCGAGGAGAGGATCATTTTGAGGTTATGTGAAAGTGCTGTCAGCCCCAACTGTTGCTTTAGATAAAAATTTTCTATCGGTTTTACTGATCCCAAGAATATAATAAACGAACATAACATATTTTTTATTTTTTCACCCAAGAATATGAGGTGTCCTGCATTGCACAATTACAAACATTTAAGATAAAAATGTATACGCTAATGCTAAGGCCAAAATATCCTGCTGTTGCCATTTACAACATTCCTCAAATCAAAATTTAGTTTGTCTAAGGATGAGTGCGTTTGATTGGTGTCTTCCCCAGGCTTGCAACAACAATTCTAGTGTGTAAATTCAGCTGGAATCTCTTGCCACCGTTGTTAAAGCAGCAGTGCTCTCACCAAGCTCACTTTTACATAGGGGGCATGACGCATTGATTTTCAACCACTTATCCACACAGTCCACATGGAAGACATGAGAGCATGGTAGCTCCCTCAGCTCCTCATCATCCACATACTTGTTCAAGCAAATACAGCAAATCTGTACCAGATTGACACAGGGATGCGAGCAAGTTAGTTCTAAAGCACTTGCTAAGCAAGCATTAGTTTACTGCTCTCACCTAGAAACAAATACGATAATAGTTATCTAACCATAGAAAGAGAGGAAAGCTGCAATTTTTCAATTGTTCTTTGCTCCATTCAAGGAAAAGAAGAGATGTAACACTTGAACTATATAATGAATTACTTTTTATTGCATTATCCAGCTTCGCAGAAAATATGAAATGATAAGTACCCAACATGAAATTAGTAGGAACTGACTAATCCAATGGACATGCTTGTCGAATCCATCCCTTCTAATTTTTCTAACAATTTAAACTTCTTTTCTATTTAGCATGGAACATAACCAACTTGATAATCATCACTACTTCACGTTAATGCCCTTCCCATTTTTCTGAAAATTCTACAACCAATCTAGAGAAGCATACTTGGAATATTATTAATTTAAATAAACCAAAAATGTAATTTAAATATAACAAGGTAGAAAAAGTTGAGTTATTAATTGTAAATCTGTTATGGATTATTATAAAGTTTTTACTCAATATGGAATATTGAAGCCACTGATCAAAACTGGTTCCTGATAAATCATGAACTGCAAGGAATTATGGATACTTAGCATACCAGTGAACTTACCGCATCTTCTCCTGATATTGTGCGTTCCTTTTCTGTCCCAGCAGCCAAGACTCCACCATCACCAGTTCCCGAGATGTCATAATCATTGACATTCTCACACTTCTGTAACGTGAACTTGTAGGTTGGCAAACTATTGATGCACTCTACAGTGGCTCCTCTTGTTTGAGAAAAATCCTCCCGAAAGCCTAGGAGAGAAATTATGCAAGGCAAGCAGCAACAAATTGTTGCACATAGTATAAATGGCATGGCATATCCTATACAGCTAAAAGTAAGGAACACAATACATAATCTGCAAGGAAGCAATAGAATAGTTAAGGAACTCCACAAAGGTGAAACAAGAAAGAAAATGAGAGAATAAATATCAGTAAATTTTACTTGTACAATTTGGGAGCATCTGTGGGAGTAGAATGACCCCCAAATACCCACACATTGCCCACAACGAACCACACTGCAAAAAAGCAATCTAGGGCCATTTTGAGATGATCCATTATTCCATTGAGCCTGCACATCAGAAATTGAATTTCAATTGATTGACAACATCACAAATTAGCAATGGAATCATTTGAATTCTATTACATGACATGGAATGCCTACGCTTCTTAACCTCAACTTATTGCTTGACGGGTATTCTGGCATAATAATCTGATGTATATTTAATGCCTATTCTGCCATAGAAAGTTACAATACACTTCCTCAACTTATCCATTTCATGAACAACCCTAAATTTTCTTCCACTTCAATTTTTCTACACACAATCTTTACTTATAATAAAAAGCTCATATTAATCAAAATAGCTAAAAAAAAAGAAGCAAGTATTTTTTCAACTTTGAATAATTCATCCTAATAAGTTCCTTGCTAGATAAGTCCATTATGAATCTCATTAACTCACTTGTACACAATAATAAAAAATGAATCTCATTTTGAATTGTAACTGAAAAGGTAACATTCTATTGCCAGAGACATAAAAAATTGTCAATTCTGGATTTCTTTTAACATTGGCTTGTTCTGGATATATGTCCATATTCCCAAACTCTTAAGCGAAAAATGTGAGAACAATGTTCGCTTAGTGCAAATTGACCAAATTGAATCTCAAGTTTGCCCGAAGCATTGTTCACTAACTTCACCTAAAACACTTGCTCAAATTTGAACAACAACCTATGCTATTGTAGAGACAAAGGTCACTAGAATGATGTCATAACATCATTTGGGACAAACAGGCAGATTTCCCTTGCACTGAAATGATGATAGACCATGAGGAGAATCTTCATCATCAAATCAAGTTAAGAGGCAGGGCTACATTTGAATAGAGAGCGACCACCTATTCAGTTCATTTCTTAGCAAGAATCGTTCTTCTTTGGTGCTTGAAATAATTCATACACTGGCCAGGAATAAAAGGAAATTTTTTTGTCAAGCTTTCTCTTCCTCAAAGTTACAATTATAAGTAGGATACTATTATGAACCTTTGGCTTTTGAGCAGTTTCATCACATGCCAAATTAGCTGAATTCAGTTACTTAGATACTTATCTCAGTTGGCAATCTCACAAAACAGTTCACCTTGCTTGCTCATTCAAAGCAAGCTCAAGCCAAGGCCTTGCCAAACTGAGCCCTTGTTTATTCCTAAACAGTAAACAGTATAGAATAACACAAAACAAATCCTCTTCTTTTTTCTGTCTCACTTAAGAGTATGCCATTGAAAATATTTCCATCCAATTTTTAGTATCTTCAATATTGATATATCCTGAAGGCTGAATTTTGAAATATTTCAAGAGCTTCATGTCCACTAACAAAACTATTGCAGCCACAAGCACTAAAAAAAATTCAAACTGATAATAGAGAATTAAAAGCATGAAAATCAAAATTATTTTATTTGGGGACAAAAAAGCATAACAAAAAAAGGATAAAAAAAGGGAGACAAAATTGTTTGGAAGAAGGACAAATTAGGAGACTCAACCCATTGAACATGATATGCTAAGGTTCAGAACTGATTTGGGAATACAATTAGCAACTCCAACAACCCCTTTATAAAGATTCCAATTAAATTAGAAATGTAATAACATTAAGAGCCTGATCTTAGAATCCAAAAGCAATAAAAATGTACACCGTCAATTGAAATTTAGATCCTGTGCTGCACCATCTGTTGTCTGCTACTTGGCTATCAGATTAGCTAGCATTCAGGTTGCAGAATAGTGAAATACAATCTATTATCTGTTCCTCTAGGATCATCATTATGAATAAGAATGGAATAGGACTTGCTTATGCTCAGATGAATACCATAAACCTATAATATTTTCTTGAAACAACTTTCAAACAGTACAGCTATAACTTGAGATTGTAGCTGAATGTTTGTTAGCTGCATTTGCAAGAAATGGCTCAAAACAAGATAGAGATTGAAAACCCTAAACTAAAATGGATAGTTTGAGAAAAATTCACCAAATAAAAGAGCACCAAACTCCATCTGAAGCTTTGAAGAAAAATGTACGCCAGTGTAATAGAAATATTAAGACCCTTATTCCTAGGTTATAGTACTTGACCCTAAATAAAAGCTTAAAACCTACATACTAGAACATCTTAATAAGAAATGGGGGAAAAATGAAAATTCCGAATATTAACTAAAGCTAAGTAATTTTCCTTATAGCTCAATTCACTTTACACCATTAATTGCAAAATGCATACCATGCAAGAAATAAGAGATGGGAATAAAAGTACAATTCTTATAAAGAAATGCATCACAGAAATTATAATTGAATAAGGTATTACCTTTCACCTAAGGGCCTCACAGCTTGACCATTTATCGTGGCTGATTCGGCAGAACGAAAATTTTCTTCATCTGAAGCTTGAGTAACAGAAATAGCTGTGTAAGATGTAGAGCCAGGAGGATTGTTTTGGGAGGTGCCTTGTAGTGACTGATCAGAATCCTGCTGGGCACTCTGGATGTGGTTAAGAAAACGCCAGTAAAGAATGGGAAGTGTTGCAACACAACCAGATGCATAACCCACAACCCATGCAAATAATGGTGCTTGTGGGTTTTCTTCTCTAGACAATGATAAAACAACAATAGAGGCTATAATCTGGCCCACAGTGACAAGTAGCTCAATAGAAATCCATAGCCCAGAGTTCAAAGGGCTCCTGCGCCGATGATCATACCCATCACCTCTTCTTGCAAATGTCGAATTCCTAGAGTTTAATCTATTTAAGGAAGAAGATGAAGTTTGATTAGTAGGGCCACTTGTGCTGCTTGATGATCTATCTTCATGCTGAGGCAAGTCTACTTCAGGAGGTTGATCAGCATGAGATGAGCTTGATGAAGCATCATCATTTCTTGTTATGTCAATTATGTGCTCATGATCACAATGGCTATCCATCTGTTCTGTCAGCAAAGGGTATCGATCACTGTGGACGTTGCTATTTGTTTTGGAAGAAGTAGCATCCATCTAAGTCTAGCAATGGATATAGAAGGCATTAAAAGATCGTTTGGTGATACAAAGTTTTCCAATTTTTTCCCATAACTTCCAGGCTCAATTGATGCACACCTATCGACAATCTCATAATCTCAGCGAAAACCACAGAACATTTGGCAAAGCAAACTCTTTATAGATTCTATGATGGTCGTCCTGTATGAAATAAAAAGCTGCCACCACCAAGAATAACTATAATAAATTTCTCAACTTTTCACAACAAAATAAAAAATAATAATAATAATAAAACAAAAGAAACTAATGTAAATATGCAAGAGAACATATGAGAAGGCCTGGATTGCCAAATACATAGAAGAAAATGGTAACACTCAGACAAACCAGCAGTTACACCACATACATAAGACTCTTAATGCCAACAAATCAATAAGCTACTTTCTAAACTACTACGTAGCAATGTCACAATAAAGAAAAATTACCTTACAACTAAACAAGGATACTCAATTCCGTCGTATATTAACAATTTTTGTGCAGAAAATCTAACACAATAAATACATCCAGAGGATTAGAACACATAAAATTCTATCATTCATGAAATGCAAAAAAAAAGCAAAAAATTATAACTAGACCAATGGAAATTGATCATATACATTACATTTTCAACTACATCTTGATTCTGTTAAGCACACAGAACGCTGATCAACACACAACAACTGCATTTCTTTTTAAAGACCCACCAAATATGTAATCCATCTAAAGTAATTCACAATATCGAATGTATAAATAAACCTTAAAAAGACAAAACCCACAATTCAAAACATCATTATGACAAATATACTAAAATCAAATTCAGCTAAAAATTGCAACTTTGTAATACATTGACTTAAATAGACCTATGAAATTAATATCAGGTATCACCCCATAAAAAATATATATATAAACTCTACTAATTTCGCAAAATCAAACTCAAGAATCGTAATTTACAAATAATATATTGGCCACGGTGATTAGAATAAATGAAATAAAATAACAGCAAGCAAATTTGAGATACTGTACCAGATTTATAAGAAAGTTTGATGCACAAGTTCACGAAGATTAATAGGGAAAATTAAAAAAAAAAAAAAAAAAAAAAAGGGGTCTCCAAGCTCAGTTTATTTTTCTTTCCTTTTTCTCTCATTTTCTCGAGAAAATCTAACGTCAGCCTTTTACTCCATTTGCTCACGCCTAACTCTCTGAGAGAGAGAGAGCGAAACGTTTTTTTTATTTTATATTTTTGGTTTTTTATTTTTTGTTCCTTCTATCATGTTGTGAAGAGAACGAGTGTAAGAATTGGATTTGGTATATTAATAAGAGAATCTAGACGGTTGGATCTGTTATAGATTAGATCATCAGGTGGGGTCCATTGAATCTGTTGATCAAACGGTTAAAATCACTTTGATTAAAATAAAATTAATCCAGTGGACCCTTAATTGTTTGCTTCGTTCAAGTGAAACTTTTACTTCAGTGGTACTTATAATACACAAATAACTTCTCTGTTCTATTCTAATTATTCATGTGTACAGTGGCGGGGGGCCGGGCTCCAGCTTCACTCAATTTCTCTCAACCATACATACATATAACTCAATATATATGTCTTTTAACCTTTTTTTTTTCTTAATTATCGAGCTAAATTAATATGATTATTATTAATAAAAATATATATTATTTTAAGTTGTTATTTTTTAAAAAAAATCTTCTATTTTTCTACTTTTTTTAGTATTTTTTTATATAGCACACGGCTATGAATTTTTTTAGCCAAATTTTTATATTATATCTTTATTTTTCTACGTGGTTTCTAAATGATATAAAAATTCTCTTGTTTCTTAACTTTATTTTATTTTTTATTTTAAAATTTATAAAATTATAAATCATTAGATTTACTATTTTTTGTATATATATAGCAAATATACAACTATATTTAATAATTTATATGTAAAGTTATAATTACATTACCCGTGAAATGCCCATTTTAATTTATTCTCTATTAATTGTATTGGTTATGAAAAATTTTAAAATCTCAATTTATTTTTTATACTTTTTTTATTAATTTATATAATTATTGTGAAATATTAATAAATGATAAATTTATTATTTTAAAATATAAAAATATTTTGCAAAAGCTATAGCTATTAAAAATTTAAAAAAATATATGTTCAATTGAAAGAAATTTTGATTGACTTCAAATTCTGCATTTATCTATATAAATTTATATATAATTTTACAGTAAATTAAAATATTATTTTAAGATAATTTATATAGTTTCATATATTGAACGAAATGGAACCGTACTGGCCAAAAAAAAATGGAACCATGGTTACATGATTTGTAACTTTTTTTTTAACATAAATGGTAAATTACATGATACAACTCTTTGATTTTTACAATTTTTTCACCCCGCCAATTACGGTTGTACATATAGCCCGTCAATTCAACCTGAGACCGAATTAAGTATGGTTCAAAAAAAAAATGGGCTAAATTTTGAGTTATATAGAAAGGTCGATGTTACCTTAAGTTCGACTTTAAATTTGAGGAGAAATATCGGCCCAACCTAGGTTAAGGTGTTTAAAAAAAAATTAATTATATTAATTTTTATGTATAATTCTTTGTATAATAAAAAAATTAGCATTAATTATTTAAAATAATATGTAAAATTTAAGAAAATTAATAAAAAAAAACTATAATACTAATAATTAACCTGGCATGTGGCTCGAGTAACTCGAGCAATTTAGGCTAGGGTCGAAATTCAGGCCTTTTTTTTTCAAAGTATTTTGGCCGAATTGCGGGCAAGGGTAAAACCCAACACGCCCTACCATCAACTTTTAATAGCATTTGAATCTATACCTTTTTATAGAAATTTCATGCGTTGATGTAAAAAATTAAATTGAACTAATCACTGTCCCGTGCCATGTGATTTTTTATTTGATTATGAATATGATCAATTTTTTAACATTAATAAACTAAAAAAATTAAATAAAATATTTATAAATAAATAATTAAAAAATTAAAAATATGATTTTATCATATACCTCATAATAAACTCATCACATATTATATATAATTGATTAGATTGTAAGAGAGAGAATTATTTACTATCATATAATATACATAGAATCTTCTTATGACATTGATAAATTATGTTGAATTTATTTTTGTCACTTATACATTATATATAAATCTTTCTTTTTTTGTTAAAAAATAAACTATATGTACTACTTTTTTTAACAAGAGCATAATAAATCATTGTTGCAAAAAAAAAAAGTAAAGAAAATTCTATATATTTTATTTCAATCCAAACTAATTACTATTGCATATATAATTTTTTAAATTGAAAATTTTCTATGTTTATAATTATAATTAAAAGTTCTTTAACTCTTAAAATTTTTACCCATTAATTATTAATTTTTTAATTAATAATATTTTTTAAATGACAATAAACAATATTTAATTATTTATTATCTTTTAAATTTTAATTTTATCTTTTAAATTATTAACATTTTAAGTTCTAATTTTTATAATAATAAATTATAAAAAATTATGACTTATATTTGTTCCCTTTTCTTATATGTCAGCCTAAAATTTATTATTTTTCTTCACAACCTCATTTTATACATATATAATATAAATATTTTGCTTGATTAATGTGAATCCATTACTCAAGTGATAGATTACAATTGTTAATCACTTTAATTGATTTCTTTTGCATGAAATTTTCATTTTCATCCTATGATAAAATGAGATTTTTTTTTCTAAATAGAATTTAGGAAAGTTACACTATATACATTTAACTTTCATAATTTTTTTTAAATATTCATAGTTTTTATATATTTTTTAACAAGTATATTATTAAAAACATATTAGACATATATCTATGAAGGTATAGTATAATGCTAAAATATTAAATATGCACTTTTGAAAGAGAGAAAATTTTGAAATTAAAATTTGAGAAGTGAGTATTTAAAAAAAAGAAAGAAAAGTGGGTATTTTTAAAATTCTTTTTAAGTATTTTTGAAGAAATTCCTAGAATTCGGAATTTACTCACTGCACTAGTGGTCCTAATAACCTAGGCCGAGGAAAATTATTGCGAGGGCCCAGTCTGTTTCCAAATGAATTGAGGCCCAGTACATTTGAAGCCCAAACTCTAACTTCTGGACAAAAATGTTTTAGGCTTCTTAAGTGTAATTATGGTATTGTTAACAAAAAAAAATAATTATGGAGTTTTGACAAAATTACAAAAATAATAATAATAATAAATTTATCATATTTTTAAAATATATTTAAATTTATAAAAATTTATAATTAATTTATTTATTTACTAAATTTATATAATTTATTATGAATTTATGAGTTTATATAGTTTATTATGAATTTATTATAAAATAACTAAAAAATTACGATAAAAAAATTTATAAAAAAATAATGAAGGGTATAATTTTTCTCTATAATTACGAAAGTAAGAAGGAAGAGCATGAGATGATTTTTTATGTTTTGGGTTATTTTCAAATAAGTAAATAAAAATTACTGAAAATGTTGAGAATTATTTTAAAAAATTGATATCATGTTAATATGAACTCAAATTATTAAAATATTAAAATCTATTATATTGAGCTAGTTATTCTTCCTTATATATATTACATACGTAAAACAAAATATGTTAATAGATTTAATACATCAATTTTCCGTAAATTTATTAGCATTGATTATTTTACTCCATATATATTTATATATTGCTCTTTATATTTATATATTTTATTTTAACAGACACTTATATAATTATATATTAATCTTTTTGCTTACGGTATATATATATTTTATATCAAATAGATATTTATTTATATTTATAATATTATTTTTGTATAGATTCCGTTGAATATAAAATCGATAAATATAAAGGATAAAGTGACAAATATATGATTATATAAGTATTTATTAGAATAAAATAAACAAGTGTATAAAATAATCTGATAAATATATAAATACATAAACAAAATAACCTAAACTATTAAATCCACTAGGCAATTGATATATTAACCCTATTTCAATATACGAGCGGAGCCAAGGAAGTCATATGAGTCAAAATGTAATACATAACCTCATTATAATTAAATAAATAAATTTTGAAATATTTTAATTATTTTATTTTTAAAATTTCTTGATTTATATACATAAATATTATTACTAGTGATTTAAATATTTATATTAATATAAAAATATTGATAATTATATCACGTCTTCAAAAGGATTCACTATTATTTATCATTTTTTTATTCTTTTGATTTTTTTTTTAATTTGAACCACTTTTTTATAGTTCAATTTTTCTAGTCATCTTTATTTATTTTGATATATATTTTGAAAAAAAAATTAAAGATTGTTAGGTTTTATAATTTTATATTATTGTATTTTATCAATTAATAAATATTTAATTTTCTAAAAAAAATTAAAAAGTTGACATAGCACACAAACACACACACACAGATATATATATATCTATATATGCGTACTTTTTGCTTTGAGAAAACAAGAAATTAAGTGCCACAAATCAACTAACTTCACCAGCAGAAGAAAGAAAAATGCCAACTACTGCAAGTGCCTTGCCAGTTAATAGCAAGTGTGCCCATGTACGTGTGCAAGCCCTTGATCACTACAATATTATTGTAAAATCATCATCATCATTATCTGTAACAATTAAGCTAAATAAAAAGAATGATCAGATGCAAATGGCTTCATCAGCAGCCTGCAGGAGGAAGAACATTAATGTTATTTTTGCCATTAAAGCAGCTACCACTGAGAAAAAACCCAAATATCAAACAACAATAACAGTTGTATAGGTGGTGGTGATTGTGAAACTGGAAGATCGGTGCAAGATGGTTTTGTTTATAGACAAAACGTTTTAATCAGATCATTTGAAGTTGGTTTTGACACAAAACTATCCATCGCTTCTTTGACCAATTATTTACAGGTTTTGCTTTGTTTTATTTTGTTTTGTTTTTTAATTTTTATATCTCTGAATGATAAATATCTTAAATAAGTTTTGTTTGGTTTGCTGCAGGATACAGCAATTAACCAGAGTACAATTGTTGGGCTACTTGCAGATGGTTTTGGTCGTACACTAGAAATGAGCAAAAATAACTTGGGTTGGGTTGTCTGTCATATACAGATATTAGTTGATCGCTATCCTTCATGGTAACATTATCATATATATATATATATATATATATTTATATAATAGATATTACTGAAATCAAATTATAATTTATTGAAATATAAGCGTTTTGATCAATATTTATTATATATTGATTAATTTACCCTTTATGTTCTTTGATAAAGAAAGATCTTAATTTGGATGTTTAATTATTATTAATATTTTTTGCTTTTTTAATCATATTACATAAATAAATATAATTAAAATACTACTACTTCACGATATACTGAGTATGCAATAATAAGATATGCTAAAGCAATAGATATTTTGTAACAGAACAATGGGATTTTTTTTTTGTTATTTAGCAATCTTCAAAAACTGTTAATATATATTCATACCAAAAACAAATTAAAATAAAATTATGAAGAATGTAATAAAAATATTTCTTTTTAATATTCATTCCCATGATACTAGTCAAAAAAGAAAAGAAGAAACCTATCAAATTACACTTGATTAATAAAAATCTTTATTTTTCTTTCAGTAATGATAAAAATCTTTATTTAATAGAACATAGTGATGAAAGGGGGAGAAAACCTTATTCCCCTAAAACATAAAATATGCATAAATCACTAGATTATTCAAATTAAATTGCAAAGGGCTAAATTATGTACCTGACATCATCGTATATTGAAGCTGAAGATGATTTTGGAGTTTGTCGCCTTCCAGGGGATACACACTTTAAGTTTAGCGGAAGCACTACTGAAGGAACGTAATGTTCTCTCAAAATTGTTATGTTCCCCTGGAGACCACGACCCCTTATTTATAACTGATGATGATGATTTCTATTTTGGTCCTTCAACAAAACAGAAATTCTTATCGGTCTCTACACTTATAATCCTATTACGAGTAGGACACCTCAATAGTCAACAATCCTTATTTGATCATAACTTTAATTTGACTATTTTAATTTGACTGCAATACATATTTAATATTTAAATATATTTAGCCCACACTTATGATTAATTAGAGGATTAATTTTAACAATTTAAAATTAATTCTAACAATCTCCCACTTGGGCTAACATATATTAAATATAAATATATATACCTTAATGAGCTCATAAAAGTAGTCATACTGAAGGTGCCTCAAACAATCTCGTCCATTGATTATATCGATAAAGGACTGAAGGGCCAGTCGCCACATTCATCGTGACTCAAACCACCATCAATCACATTACCAATACTCTCAAATGACATAGATCAATAATAGGAGTGTAGCATGGAAACTACATGTAATATGATCTAATCATGCCTGTTTCTAACTGGTCACACTTAATTGAGATCAACCACAAAAATAACACAGAGTGTAATAAACAAAAGTGAATACTTCATTTTCTGCAGAAACTGAATTAACATATCCAAAACCAAATAGAGCATTCAAAACATAACGAACAAAACTCCCACTGAAACTAAACATCCTCAAATAATATGACACCCACATGAGCAGTGTGCTCATGAAAGACTTTCGGTATCAATGCCTTAGTAAGAGGATCTATAATTATGGAGTTCGTTCTAACATGCTCTATGGATATCTGTCCACTCTGTATTTTCTCCATTTACAGCCAGAAACTAAATACCAAATAGCTCCTACTGTCATTGGAGAATCAAACTGCTGAATTAATGTCACACTTAAAACTTTATTAGCATTTTCAATTCTAGCCATAATGTGCAGCCCTGTGACATTCAGCAAAGTCAAAAAAAAATTCATGATCAAATGTCTCATAGCATAATACAAATTCCAAAACCATGGAATGTAGTCTAATGTGGATCTTTTGCTACTCAAGACATTCGATAAAGTCAGAATCAGTATACCAAATGATCTCATACTAATCTGACTTTCTGTATGTGAGCATACGTTCATTTATTCTCTGAATATTTCTTAAAACCTTATTGGCTGCCTTCCAATGATCCATTTTTGGATCACTAAGATATCAACCTAACATGCCAATTATAAACACAATATTCAGATAAGTATAAATTTGAGTATACACCAGAATCCCAACTGCCGATGCATAGAAAACTGCTACATCTACTGAACCTCAAGTTCATCCTTAAAACACTGTATGAGACTAAACTTATCACCTATGATGATCATGGGTATAAATTGGTTTATATTCTTGCATACCAAACCTCTTGAGCATATTCTAAATGTAGCTCTTTTGTAATAATCCAAGAATACATCGAGAGTGATCTCGAAGTATCTGGATCCCTAATATAAAAGAAACTTTATCTAAACCTTTCATGCAATAAGACCTTACAGCTGGTAACAAAAAATTATGCTATCCACACATAAAACCAGAAAAATAAACCTACTCCCACTGAATTAGTGAAACACACAGTGATATACACAGTCCTCAATAACATTTGTCTCAATACCAAATGAGACAACTACTTGATGGAACTAAGGTACCACAAAAGAGATGCTTGCTTGAGTCTATAAATGAATTTTCTTAATTTGCATATCAGTAGCTTTGAGTTTCCTTATTCAAAGCAATCTGACTGCACCAAATAGATTGTTTTATCAATGTCTCCATAGATAAACACAATCTCAATATCCATTTGATGAAACTCAAGAACAATTGTGCAACGAGAGCCATGATTGTCCTAAAAGAGTCCTTCAATAAAACCAAAGAGAAGATCTCTTTATAGTCAATCCATTCCTTCTGAGTAAAGCTTTTAACTGCAAGACATGCTTTATATCTCTCCATATTACCTTTAGAATTCCTTTTGGTCTTAAATATTCATTTAAAACCAATAGGTTTCTTTCCTTCAGGTAATGGGATAAGATTCCAAACTTTATTGTCTTGCATAAACTTAAACTCTTCACTCATTGCCTCAATCTACTTATGAGAGTTAGAATCCTATAGAAATACTACATAAACATCTAGAATAGCACTTCTCTTCTCTCTAATGGACCTATTTAAAGGCACATGTTCTGGCTCAAATTCTTAAGGTTGATGAGCTTGATCCTAATGAAGAACGGATCTTCAAACTGATGGGAAGTTCTTTAACATTGTCTTATATTGGATCTAGAATTGCTTCTAGAATAAGAGTGACACTACCACTCCAGAAAACAATGATGAGAATCAAAATTTCCTAACTTGATCTCTCCTCAAAGACAATATTTATAACCTTATTTCCCCCCTCAAGCTCAACATCCTAAAGAATGTCATAATACACATCTCAATACACTAATATGGTAGTAGGAATATAAAATTTAGACCCTATGATCACTCAGAATAACCAATAAAGTAGCAGTTAACATATTTGGAGTCCAATTTTACCCTTATTAGGCCTATAAGGCCTAGCCTTAGCTGGATACACGTAAGTATGAAAGTACTTAGACTGCTTTGATTGGTACTTAATTAGAAAGATAGACTGCTATATTTAATGCTTTTTCTTAGAAAAGACTCTGATAAGGATGAATGACTAATCATACTCCTCATCAAATCCAAAAGAGTCTTGTAATGTCTCTCAGCATCACCATTCATACTGGTTATACCAATCATTGTGTATTGATGGATTATACTACATTTCTGTAGGAAAATAACAATTGGTCCAGAGCGCTACGCACCTGAGCTATTAAATCTGCCACAGTACTCACAACCACAGTCAGATGTAATAGATTTAATCTTCTTTCTGAGTTGATTTTCAACTTCAGCCTTATAAGATTAAAATAAAGCGTCCACAGACTTAGATTTTTCATGAATGAGATATAGGTACCTTTAACGTGAGTAATCATCTTATGAATGATATGAATTATCTTTGGTCATTCATGATGCTATAGAGAATAAACCACAGATATCCATATATATCAACTCTAAGATGACTGAAGACTTAATAGCACCTAATCTCTATGTTTGTTCTATTTTAACTTAGTATTCTTAACATAGAAATCCAAATCTGTGTAATCAAATGTATCTAGGTTACCATTTGACACAAGATGTTCTATTCTAGATTTGGATGTGTAATCCAAACATCTGTGTCAAAGTTCAGCTGAGTTATCCATATCTAGCTTTCCTTTGATATCTCTAGTACTCACATGCAGAGTTTCATTATAAGAAGCATTGACATTTAACGTATATAGATTATCATAAACATTTAAGAAACTAGTATCAAATATTTGAATCTATAGATAAAGTAAATTATCTGTTTCTAAATGAACAAGTAAAAAATAAATTTGTCCAAATAAGAAACAGAGACCAAATTCTATCTAAAAGATAGTATAACAAAAGTATCTATAAGATTCAAATAATATCCAGTTCTTAAACACAATCTAAAATGTTTTTATGTCTCTACTTCTACCAGTTTGTCATTTACTATATGGACGTATCTTTCATCGTCAATTGGTTTTCAGTAGTTCAAGTAACTCTACAATGAAACATTTATATGAATAGTAGCACCGTAATCCATTCAATAAGTGTTTCTAGATACTAAAGTTGAATTAACCTCATAATAAACCAAACAAGGTACTACCCTTCTTTATACGTCGCGTGGTGTAATTGGGACAGTCCTTCTATTAGCAGTCTTATTCTTCTTTTCACCTTTGTCCTTATCTGCTGAAGCAACCAAACGAGCATTCTCCCCTTTATTAGCCATCAACTAAATAGATTAAAAGGTCATCTGGTAAAATCAAATCCAGAGCCTTTAGCCTCTTGGCTATTTTGGACATGCTCAGAATATGCTCCCTAATACTACCATTGCCAGTATACCTAACGAAAATTAGATTGCTGAAAATGTCCCCACTTCGACTTCATCACACTTGACATAGTCGCTTTCCAGTTGGGCAAAGTAGTTCATAGCATTATAGCTTTAGCAGAGTGGCTCCTCAAATATTTCTGGGATTCTTTGATGCATGATCACTGGACTCAAGCAAGATAAAAAATCTCCCACTTCTCATACTGAACCCTCTGAGCATCTTTGCTCTCTTCAGTAAGAGAAATAGGTTCATCCTTCTTAAATGCTAAGTCCAAATACATGCGTCCCAGATAAATCAACATGTTTGAATTTCTAAATCTAAGTTTAACCTCTAAAGAAAAGGTACACTAGGAGTTTATATAGCATTTTAGCTAAATTCAGAGAAAAAGAAAAATAAAAAATTGTACGCTCACGATCCACAAATTATAAACTTGATTTTGAGTTTAAATAATGGAAACAAGATACCAGGCACAACGTTAATATTCTCATCTTTGGACATAAAATATTAATTGTAATTGGTATCTCACGCAGCAATCAAAATATTGACAATTAGTCCCGTCAGATAATAACCTTCCTTTGGGCCGATATATTATCCACATGGATAAAACCAAATAATTGTCACATATTTATTGCAACACGTGTATTCAAAACTCAGCCAGATAGCAGCCTTCCTTTGGGCCGGCATACTACCCGCAATGAATTTTAATACACCTGTCTAATATTCCAAATAAATTAATTAAAACAATAGAGGCCACTTTGGTGACTTATTGCTTCAATTAATTTATTATTAAAAATATTAGACACAATCAGGACTAAAATACCAAAATTTAAACTCAATTGAATTAAATTTTAAATTGAAATTTTAAAATTAAATGAATTTTTTTTAATTAATTAACCCAAAAATTAATTAATTCCAGAAAAAATCACAAGCACAAATTCAAGTTCATAAATTGATTTTTTTCCAGAATCAATTAAATAATAACAGTAATTTAATCCAAAAACAAATCAAACCAAAATTGATTTTAGATTAATAATTTCGATTTCAAATTAATTCTCGAAAATTACAATCACCGAATTAATTTTCTAGAATTAAAACAATAATCAATACCGCAATTTAATCGGAAAATCTAGCAACCTAGCATAGGGCTCTGATACCAATTGAAAGGGGGAGAAAACCTTATTCCCCTAAAACATAAAATATGCATAGATCACTAGATTATTCAAATTAAATTGCAAAGGGCTAAATTATGTACCTGACATCATCGTATATTGAAGCTGAAGATGATTTTGGAGTTTGTCGCCTTCTAGGGGATACACACTTTAAGTTTAGCGGAAGCACTACTGAAGGAACGTAATGTTCTCTCAAAATTGTTATGTTCCCCTGGAGACCACGACCCCTTATTTATAACTGATGATGATGATTTCTATTTTGGTCCTTCAACAAAACAGAAATTTTTATCGGTCTCTGCACTTATAATCCTATTACGAGTAGGACACCTCAATAGTCAACAATCCTTATTTGATCATAACTTTAATTTGACTATTTTAATTTGACTGCAATACATATTTAATATTTAAATATATTTAGCCCACACTTATGATTAATTAGAGGATTAATTTTAACAATTTAAAATTAATTCTAACAAGTGATTGTTGAAGAGGTAAAAATTATGGTCAATAGTATAATTAGTTAATTACTATTATTTTTTATAAAATATATGTTGTTATTTGTATTGTTATTTTCACCATTATGATGACTGATTGATACTTAGCTGCTAATTAGGTAAGATAACTTCTGCCATTACCATCCGGGAGTTACTGTGGTCGACCCTTCGACGGTTCGACCAAATATAATAAAATATAAAATGATATTTATTTCATATATATATATTATTTTTTTCCTTTGTAGCGAATTAAAAAACCTAAAAACTATTTTTAAGCAACAATAAAAATAAATTTAAACCAAATAGTTATATATATATATATATTTTAAATGCTTTTAGAATAATTATGTTGCTTTGTTTCAAGGTCTGATGAAATTGAAATAGACATTTGGGCGTATCCATCAAAACGATATAATTTAGAGCGCATTTGGCATATTCGTGACGTCAAAACAGAAGATATTATTGTTAAGGCAACTAGGTATCTTTCTTTAATTTTCTTGTTTTGATTACAGTTTATTTTCATTACAGTATATATAAAAATATATATACAACCCAGGGGCGCGTAGGGAGGGGGGGCTGGGGGGAGGGGGGCAATCGACCCCCTCCCTTCCCATCACATATATATATATATGCATATATAAAATATATAAACTATACATAATTATATAATAGATTCTCCCATCCCTCCTTCGTGTGTGTGTGTGTGTGTATATATATATATATGTGTGTGTGTGTGTGCAAACTATAAATAATTATATAATATATCTATATACAGTTATATATATATATAGTTTAAATATAGTTTATAGAATTGAAATTATAAATTATGATTAGATTATTAAAATTAAAAGTATAAATTTATGTTTAAATTTTGCCCCCTTTAAATTAATTTTTGATTTTACCACTGATCATACCAATAAAGCATAAATAAGTATTCAAATAAAACAAAAAGGAAATAGATAAGCGTAGAATATTATGCCTTATAATAATAACATTTTCATTGTGTTAGGAATTTATTTCCTTTTATTCAGCTAAAAAAGGTGCCTATGTTTTCGTGTTTTTGAAGAACTAAATATTTGATAATATGAGATATGGACGTCTTACCAGTGGTGAAATCAAAAGATTATGAAAGAGGAAGGCAAAATTTAGAAGAAAAAAAATTACATGTAAATTTAAAGTACATTAAATATTTAATATTATAATAATTCAGTAATTAATTTATATTTCTAGATTAACTATGACTATAAGATGGTAATTATATTCTACGAGTTTGCATTTTTTAAAAATATTGTATGATAGCTTCATTTTTAATTTTTACAAAAATATCTTTCTCCACGTAGCACACCAACCAGTCGGTTAAAAAATCATCTCCCATCTTATTGCGCAAATCTATTTTGATAACATTCATTGCTGAAAAAACTCTCTCAACGGTAGCAATTGCAACAAGTAAGACTAAAGCTAACTTAATAAGTAAATATACCAAAAGAAACACAGTGTCGTATCCTGTCTCAGCTATTTTCTGAGCAAGAGCTCCAATATTATGCAAATTAGTGAAAGCTTCATTCCATTTTACATCAGTAATGTAGGTCTTAAGTTGATCCCGAAGTATTATTTAATTAGTGTTGGAGAAATCATATGGATATAGTTCAGCAAGATGAAGTAATCTAGATAGATTGAAATTAGACAAAAAGAGTCTGTAGAAGAAAGATAATCAATGTACAAAAGTAAATACGTACTTGATTTACAAAAATGACTCTTCATTTCTTACGCAATAAAATCAATAACTTGATATTTAATGAAAAAATAAGGTTGTAGTATAATAAATAGTTGAGTATTAGAAAAATAATTTATGAAGAAAAAAGAATACCTGACAAAATATTTGAACTCGAAAGTGATAATAATAAGTAATAGAAAGATGAACATATTTAGAACACAGACGACCTAAAACATTATCTTTCATATTAGGCATTGTCACATTATAATCTATACAAAAGTCGTTAATAACTTTCAATAATTCATCTCAACCATTCTCCCTGAAGTTTGGCAATTGTTATTTAGCAGTTGCAATCAAATATACAACATTACCAATGTTTTGATCCTTTCTTTGTAAGATTTGAGATAGATCATTTGTCATTCCTAAAACTTCCTTCATTAAGAAAGTAATGAAAATAAACTCATAATTTTTTATTTTGTCAACCAAACTACCAACTGTCCCTCGATTTTTTCTTTCAACACCATATTCTGCTATGTTCTCAATAACCTTTTTCACTGTAGACCACATAAAGAGAAGACGGGCAATTGTTTTATAATGTGAACCCCAATATGTGGCACCAGGTCAAGCTAAAGTTATTTCTTGATGCAAACATCTTCTAGTTTGAGTACCATCGCTTTTCAAATGTTGAACTACTTTATCATATTATTTTTTACGGAGAGCATCCCTCCTTTTACATAAAACTCCAACCATATTCACAATCATTGAAGTATAATAAAAAAAATTACTCATATATCTATTGCTCTCTGCTGCTGCAACAAGCACCAATTGAAGTTGATGAGCGAAACAATGAATATACCTTGCTTGAGAGTTTTCATTTAAAATGAGGGTCTTTAACCCATTTAATTCACCATGCATATTAGAAGTCTCATTATATCCTTGACTTCTAACTCTACTAAGTGATAATCCATGTTTCGCAAAAATCATCAATTGCACTTTTCAAAGATACAGCGGATGTGTCACTCACATGTGCTACTCCAATAAATTATTTAGCTACTTGTTCCAACTTATTAACATATCTCAATACCATAACCATTTTGCTCTTTCACTAAATTATCTCGAGCCTCATCAAATAATAAAGAGTAGAAGTCATCTCCAATATCCTCAATAATGGCTCGTGTCGTCTCTAAAGTACAAGCACTCACTATTTGCTCTTGAATATATGGAGAAGTGAGTTGATTATTTCTAGGAGCATTTGAACTAACTACTTTTTCCACATCAATATAGCGTTCACTGTACCAATCAAGAAGTCTAAAAAATTATCCCTGTTAAGTGATGTTTCTGACTCGTCATGTCCTCAAAAAGTTAATCCATGTAATAGAAGAAAATAGATTATTTCAACAACAATAGTCAAATATGTCCAATAAAAAGCCTCTTATTCTTAGCTGAAATTAGATAACAAATTAAACACACTTTGTCTTTGATTTTTGAAGCTAAAAATTGCATTCTTGCACTATTGTGTGGACTAGTTAGACCGCCAATATGTTCATTAAATTTTTCTAATGCCTTCTTCCAATTACTGACACCAATGAATGTGGAGACATTATCCCCATGCTTAGCTCCTCTATTCGAACTAAAAAGATAACACCAGAAATAAAAGGCTGCATCTTTGGATATACTATACTCTAGCCACTCGTATTTAGAGAATCAAACATCCCTAAAATTTCTTTTAATTTTTTTTAAATTTTCTTTGTGAAAAATTATGTCCATGAGGTTGACAAGGTCCCTTAGCTAAATACTATCTCCTAACATCATCCCTAATCCTAACATCATATTTATAAATAGGTTTATGCAATGCTGGGTTACCAATAATATTATTAAAATTAAACTCCGAACACCCTTTTTTACTGCTAGCTTACCCACCACCACTAGTTTTTTCACCACCACTTGCTTGACTATTTAATATCTGGTTTTGGATCGGAATATTCGACGATTCACCCCATACTCTCTTAGCCTTGATAAAAAATTTATCCATATCTATTTCAAGAATTTCAAAATTATTCACATAATTACAATTCTCTAAATTCTCAATTTATATTAATATGCAACTTAATTGATATCATAAGTAAAACAATAAATTAAAAAACACAAATCATTCACCAAATAAAATCAAAATAATAAATCAAAATCAACATATTAAACAATACATCTTTAAAAAATTAAATAAAAACTAATTTTAAAAATACAAATAAAAATCCTAAATCCTAATTTTCATCAATATTCAAATTTACTCACCTAATAAAATCAAATTAATAAACTAAAATCAACAAATTAAATAATACATCCTAAAAAAATTAAATAAAAACTAATTTAAAAAATACTAATCAAATCCTCTAATCTCAATTTTTCATAAATATTCAAATACATTCCCTAATAATATCAAAATAATAAATTAAACTCAACAAATTATATAATATTTCTTCAAAAATTAAATAAAAACTATTTTAAAAATACTAATCAAATCCCTAAATCCCAATTTTTTATAAATATTCAAATACATTCCCTAATAATATCAAAATAATAAATTAAACTCAATAAATTATATAATATATCTTAAAAAATTAAATAAAAACTAATTTTAAAAAATACTAATCAAATCTCTAAATCTCAATTTTTTATAAATATTCAAATATATACCCTAAGAATATCAAAATAATAAATTAAACTCAACAAATTAAATAATATATTTTCAAAAATTAAATAAAAATTAATTTTTAAAAAATACAAATTAAATTCCTAAATCTCATTTTTTCATTAAACTTAAACTTCATTAACCTAATAAAATTAAAATCAATACATTAAACAATCTAAATCAATACACCATCAAAATAATAAATCAAAAACTAATTTTAATTTTTTTTTGAAAAAATCTAAATATTATTAACAAAAACACAAAAATTATTTAAATTAAAAAAAAAACTTCTGCCTACCTCTTGCGTCGCTGCTGCCTGCTGGTAGCCGTTGATGGCATTCTGCGGTTGTCGCAGGTGAAATCTTTTCCCCTGCTCAGTCGGCCGGCCTCCTCACCATCGCCCCTGCTCAGCTGCTCTCCTCAGCTTTCTTCTTCTTGCTTTCCATTCTGCCTAAGCCTACTCTTTTAACAGCTTTATTTTTTTTCATTTGCCTTGGCTGAAACGGCGCCGATTCAGCCAAGGCAAAATAAAAAAAAATAATTGTCTTCTTCCTCATCGAGCAAACGCAGGTCGCAGCGGGTGGGTGGAGGGAGGGCAGCCCCCATCTCTCCAATGCCGGCGACTAGATGCCCCCCTTATAAGGACTTCTAGTCGTCGGAGAGGGGGGCAAACCTCTGCCTCCGCCCCTGCTTGACAGGGTTTGCGATTGTGAGTAGCTGGCAGGACTTTGAAGCAGTGATTCTGATGGTGAGAGGAAGGTGATAATCAGTATGGGTTTGATGAAGATGATGGACTGGCTTGAGGATGGAGATGGTAATGATGGTGATGATGAGAGATAGCTTGAAGATGATGGCTTGAGTATAAAGATGACGGAGGCTTGAGAATGAGGGGCTGAGATGCTGGGTTGGTGAATGGTGATGGCCAAACCCGCTTAAAATGCTTCGGGTCAACCAGGTTCGGTCGAACTTTCAAATTCTGCATAGCCATGACAATTCATTTTACAAGCCTTTTCATGGGCGTTTGCCCATTTTATTATGACCTATTTTGTTTTCAATAGATTTATGATGAAGACTAGATTAGGACTGTTTGGTCAATAATAATACATTTTTATTCTAGCATTTATTTAAAAATATCAAAAACATATTTTAAAATATATTTTTTATTTCAAAAATACTCACTTTTTATTTTTTAAATTTTAAAAATATTTTATTTTTAAAAATATATATTTTTATATATTAAAGATGTACTCTATTTTTAAAAATATATATTTACCATATTTTTTAATATATTAAAGATATATAAAAACTATATGCCAAAATATAGTCTAACAATAAATGTATATTCTCTAAAATATAGTCTAACATCAAATACATATTCTATCAATAAATTTAAATTCGATTTTTCCTCTTTATATTATAATGCTCAAAAGATATATAAAGTGATATGTAATGTAATTTTTTAATATATAGTCCTAATGATGAGGATCCACAGCTTTTATTTATATTTATATTTTACCTCATTAGTTGATTTTATTTATATTTATATTTATATATAGTCCTAAAGCTTATTATTTTTTTATTTATATTTATATATAGTCCTAATTTTTTAAATGATTGATAACTGTTATATTTTACCTCATTAGTCTTTTCTATGACATTGAATAACTTTCACACATTTTAGAGAGTAAAATAGCATTTTTTTTTTTTAAAAAAAAGGTTTACATATGATCTTTGAAGAAAAGCCAATTATTTTGATTTTACGTCTCTTATCTATCCTACTCTTCTTTTATGCTTCATAGGGGTGTTCATAGTTTGGTTAAGTGACTTTAAAAAACTATACTTTCTGTTTAGAAAAATTTTAAATTGAAACCGAACCATTAGTGAACAGTTAATCAATTATTAATTAACCATTTAAAATAGACGATTAATCAATAATTTTTATTTTTAATTGTTTCACAATATATATAGCAAAAATATAAAATTTAACAGAAATAATAGATTTTATATACAATCAAAATACATAATACATAAATTAAATTTAAATGCAATATATTAAAATTTATATATAATAACCATAATATAAACACAATCTAAATACATTAGGCCAAGGCCTCAAGCCCAGCCATCTCCACTAGGCCATTACTTCTTATTTCCTACTAACTTAAGTTCATTGTTATTAAAATAGTGAACTCAAAAGATGTGAGGCAAAGAGTTTCAAATTTCAATTGATCAATTATAAATAGAGAACTAGCTAATAATTAATTCGAAAGATGCGAGGCAAAGAGTTTCAATTGATCAATTGTAAATAGAGATATAGCTAATAATTGATTCGAAAAAAAAATTCCTTTTAAGAATGGAGGATGGATGTTAAGGTAAGCAAGCATGGTGACATCGCGCGCATATATACAACAAAAACTAATAGGATCGCAAGGGAAAACTAATAACTTAAAAGATTTAAACTAAACAATAGACAATCAGGCATAAGCCTCACTCTTAGATCTAGACAGATATTAAATAAAACTTAAATAAATATAAAATAATAAAGACTATATTAAAAATAAAATAAATACTTTATTAATAATGAAAAATATACATAATATAAATATACGGATATACTGGTACGTGGAATTGTTACACACAAGTGCATATAGGAATACTATCCTTTTGGATTCAGTTCCTAAATTTATATTTGGATTTTCATCCGATATACCAATAGATCTAATATTTATGATACAGATAATATAAATTTATACAAGAGACAGATTATTGATATATTGCTTTTCGTTATACCAAGTACTACAGGCTTATAGATCCTGCTCACAGTCAGTAGCCGTTATAACTGGGTGTCCAGCTTATACCAATAATTCTTTAAAATATAAAAGATTTACAGATTTTTAATGTACCAGATCAGAACAAGTTGCAGGTATAGAGCATACTTATACAATATAGAATTTAAAACTTGAAAATATAAATAATATAACTTATAAGAGAGATTTACAACAGTAGAGATATAGGTATGGAAGAAGGTCTATAAGTGAAAGAGAAAAAGGAAAGGAGGTAATTTAAGAATTGAAGTTCATCAGAGCTCCTGGGGCTCAATCTGGAAGTTGTAAAGATGTCTTCATGCTTCAGAAATGGCTCCTTAAATAGACAGAGGGCCTTAGCTTTTTACTGTTCTTGTCACATGTCTAGTACTGTAGATAAATAGTAACTTATCGTTACTGTTTACTTTTACTATACCTTCACGCGTCTGGAACTGTAAAAGAATAGTACCTTGTTGAGGGTATTATTTACTTTACTATTGAGAACTGTAAATCAACAGTTTTTTTAACTTTACAGTTGGTTTTCTCTGGTCAATACTATTGATAAACAGTATTTGGTCAATGAGCACCGTCTTTATTGACTTTAGTGAAGAAATGAGGTTTCTTCTGCCTTTATTCTAACGAGTCTAAGTCAGATTTATTTATTTTTTCTTTTTCTTTTTATTTTTCTTTTCTTTCTTTTATTTTTCTTTTCTTTCTTTTTTATTTTTATTTTTATTTTTTCTTTATTGTTTCTTTTTTACTTTTTATCTTTACGGGGGACAGGATCCTATAATATTCATCTTCATTGCGGGAATAATAGTCTGAATCAGATATCTGAGTAAAGGTTGATGTAATGGATAATGAAGAGGAGGAGTCAGAAGAAGAAGGGGACTTCTTTCTCCTGGAATGGGCTTTAGATGATTTTTTAAATTGGACTTTATTTGAAGATCTAGCAGAGCTAGTTCTTCTAGACTTCATGAGCTCAAAGGTTGAAGGAAGAGATTCAACCATTTGTTGCATTAGGGCCTTATAATCTTCAAGAGTTTTAGCGGCTAAAAAAAGAACAACATTTTGGGCTCTTTGGGCTCCAAAGAAAATCGATAATTTTGGATCAAAACCACCATGATTCCTTTTGAGAAGCCACTTCTTTACAGTGTGCTCAAACGTAGAGTTGCGAAAGGCACTTCAGCATTTGATTTTAGTCTTCTTTAATATTACAAGAATATTGAAACCAGATTGTATTCTAGTATCGAAATATCATTGGTATACCCAATGAATATTAAATGCCATTGAAAAGAGAAGAAGAGGGAGAAATTTCTTTTCGAATGGGCTTGGATTGAAGTAAGCTTTAAAATATTGGAAGGCCAATAGTATATCTTGTGATAGTATACGATCTTTACTACCACAGTAGTACCACCAGTCCACAAATCACATGGGTAGTTTGTCAAACTTTATATTGAAATTGAAATATATCAGTCAGGAATGGGTTTTGTCAGAGTTTTAAAAAAATAAGACTTTGATCCAGGCTTCAATATAATCCCAGTAATTATATGATAGATAATAAGAGGCTTTAGGAAGGACTTTAAACTGCACAGGGATGTGCAGAGGTCTTCCCCATTCAGAAGGATGAAGAATCCTTTTAATTTTAAAGGAGAAATAGGTAATAATATTCTTTTTCTTCTCATTAAAGTTATGTTTTAAAAAGATATATTTAAAATCAACAAGAATATTTAAAAAAAAAATACTCTTCAGGTTTAGATAAATCATTAGCTTTAAAAAACCAACCTCTAGGTAATACAAATTCAATAATCTTTCATGGATTCTACTGAGCAGATCCATATTTAATAATTAATTATGTACTAAAATATATTTTATTAAACCATTCTGATTTAGAATATTTTACTAAAAAATTTAAAGAAACAATTTGAGTTGATGGGTTTGAAACAATCAACACATCTTTAGAAATATTTTGAGATAGAATTTTACGAGATGAAGATTCTCCTATTTCAATTTATTGCTTTAAATATGAGATCAAAGCAGTCTCATCTGGAACCTCTAGAGGAGGTTCATGTCTCATCTTTAAAAGGGCTTTAACCACTTCTGGAGATTGAGCCAGCTAGGAGATCCATTTTTTCATTTGGGCTTTTTGTTCTTCCTATATAACTATGTCAGCCCAAGGCTTAGGAGGTTTAGTAGTGACTTTAGTGATCTCATCCGAGTGATCAGATAAGGCTTTAGGAGAGTTTTTAGGAGAGTTTGGCTTTAGGGTTTCTTTATCTTTATTTTTTTATTTTTCTTTCCCATGTTGTTTGGAAAAAAATTCACGAGTTAGAAAATCTAGTAAACTATTATTTAATCCCTTTATAAATTCAATATTAAAATTAAAAATACTTAAAATAGCTTGCCACCTAGCAAATATTTACTTTGAAGTAAGATTTTTTACACCTTTTTGTAAAACCTCTTTAGCACTTTTACAATCAATATGCAGTAAAAACTTTTAATTTAATAAATCAGATTGAAATTTTAAAATACATAAAATAATACTCAAAATTTCTTTCTTAATATTAGAATAATTTAATTAGGTTGGACTCCAAATAGAACTTGACTATAGTTTCTTTTCCATCTTTAACATGTTTCAAAATCCCACTAAATTCTATATCTGAAGCATCAGTCTCAACTATTTTAGGAGCTAATAGGTCAGCTATATGGAGACATGAAATAGTCTTTACTAAGGCTTTTATTTGTCTTACTATACTAGTATGGACTTCTGTCTATGGTCCTAGGTTCCTCTTTAATCTATCATGCAATGGCTTTATAATTCTATTTAAGTTGGGATAAAATTCTATAACATAATTTAAACAATCTAAAAATCTTTGTAACTAAGTTTTATTAAGGATTTGATCAGGAAATTTATCACCAAAGGCTAAGTTTCTTTCTATAAGTTCTATAATTCTCTGTTCTATATGATGTCCTAAGAACCTAATCTTAGTTTGAAACAGAGATATTTTAGTTTTACTTAGTACTAATTCATTCTGTTTAATTACCATAAAAAATGTCTTTAAATGTTTAAAGTGTTCATCTATGGTTGTTGAGTAAATTAATACATTATCTATATAAACTATATAGAATTTAGTATATGGGTTAAATATATCATTCATCACTCTCTGAATTCAAAAGATGCATTCTTTAACTCAAAAAACATAACATTCTATTCATACTGTCCAAATGGAACAGTGAATGCAGTCTTATACATATCTTTAGGGTTAATCTGAATTTGTCAAAATTCTGATTTCATATCAAATTTACTGAAAATATTAGTTTTATATAATCTTCCTAATAAATCTCTTTTATTTAGAATAAGATACCTAATCTATTTTAAATATTTATTTAATGGTTTATAATTTATTACTAATTTAGGTGCTCTTCTTTCTATTTCAGAGGCTTTGTTAACATAAAATGCAGCACAAGACCATGGGCTTCTAGATTTAGTAATTAATTTTTTATTTTCTAAATCATTTATTTCCTTTTTATAGAATTCAATCATATCAGGCGCCATCTGAATGGGCCGAGTTTTAGTTGTAATAGACTTTTTATCAAAACCTTCTTCGTATGGTAAATCAATCATATGTTGCTTCCTATTCCAAAATGCATTTAAAATATCATCACATAAATCTTTTTCTATTTGAAGCTTTAATTTATTAATTTTATTTTGTGTAAATTTATTATTTAATTATTCATTTATTTTTTATAAATAATAATTATTTTTTAAATTACAAAGTTTTTTAGATTTTATCTTTATTACTGTATTTATTTGTAATTCATTTATTGAATGAGCTTTTAACAAATTTATGTTTCTCTTTTTTGGTTTTTTTTATAAATGAAAAAATAATTTTTTGATTTTTAACTTTAAAACTTACACTATCATCTTTAACAGAGTAAGGCATAATTAGATTCATAGATGACGTTCTTAAAATTACCATATGTTGAATATTGGTTAAAATAAATATATTTTTTATTTCTAAATTTTTATCTATTATTGAAGCTTCTGCTTTATCAAGAATATTTAATTTAGATTTATTTGCAACAGATAAGTTTTCACTAGTTTTTTGCCAAAATTTTTTAGGGACTAGACTAGGTTTGATATAATTTAAATCAACTCCTGTGTCAAACAAAGCTATTATTTCTATATTATAATTATTTAAAAATTTTAATTTTATTTTTATTAAATATTTTTTTGATGTAATTTCATGTAACATAAAAATTATATTATTAATAATCTTTTCTTTACTTATTAAACTTATTTCATTATTCTTAGTTTCTTCTTTATCTTCTTCATCAGAAGAAGTAGAGTTTAATAGAGATTTTATTATTTGTGAATCATGTTCTTGTTTAGTTTTTTTAATTCTTTTAATTCTATCATTATTTCTTTAATTTATTTTTTATAAATCATTTATGGTTAATTTATTATTTATTATTTTATTTAAAATTATAGTTAAATCATATGTTTGTTTACTTGTGCTAGGTAGTATTGAATGTTTAGGTTTATCACTAGTATTTTTTAATATTTTATTTAAAAATCTTTCTTGAATTTTTGGATCATTAATATGTTTTATTGCTTCTAAAATATATTCTTATTCATTAGTTAAAATATTTATTGATTTACTACTATTTTCAGAACTAGTTTCTGATCCTATATCATCTATTTGATTTATTTTTTCAGATTCTGAATAGCTCTCAGAACCTGAATAATCTAAATACTACTAATGAATTTTATTCAATACATATTCTTCTAAATTTAATTCTTATAATTTTTTTATCAAATTTATAAAATTTGAATTTATATCATTTTTTACCACAATTATAACATGTTAAGTCTTTATACGATCTAAATTATTTATTTTTCTTTTAAATAATTTATTACTAGATTTTCTAGACTTATAAGACTTATAAGATTACTGTTTCTTATAATAATCTTCTTTATTATATATATATTTTTTATAATTCTTCTTATATTTTTTATATGGTTTCTTATACTTTGTAGAATACTGACCATTACAATCTTTACATGTTTGGGTTATACTATAATCAAACTGTTTGCAAAATGAGCCAAATTCTTATTTAGTTTTTCTCATATCAAACTTTAATGATTTTTGGAGTTTTATATCTTGACAGAGCTTTAAACCTTCTTTTTGAACTATACTCATCAATTGACCATAAGTTAAGTTATCATAAGGAATAGGATTTTCATATTTCTGTTTTATATGGTTTCTAACTTTCTCTTCTAAAAAAAAGAGCAATCCTGTCAAGAAATTTTTTTTTTAGAAAGCCTGGTTGGAATATTCTCTAAGTATAATCCTAGTTAAGAAAGTTGTCTTATAAAATTAAAAATCACTAAATTTTTTACACCTAAGATTACTTAGTAATTCAGCATTTTTATCCTTTAAATGAGAATTATCTCCTATAAAGTGAAATGATATAGTCATAATTAGTATTGTCACTGCATCCTAAATAGTATCACCATATGCATTTAATACATGCGTTCTATCTTCATATGTCTTTATAGCATTTAATATTTTTAAATGTTGTTTATCAATGAGATGATTATCCCATCAATATTTTAATTGGTTTGTGAAGCCAACTATAAGTAATTCTACTATTGTTTTATCTGATATATCTGTTCGGTTCTATAAGCATTGGCAGCCATTGTCATCTGCTGTAGAAGAATCGGAATACTATATTTTGATAGGCTATCAATATTCCATTCATATACTGAGGAGACATTATATTTATATTGTGATAAAGTATTAGGTCTATCTATAATTTCTAAGTCTGAAGCAGATATTCTAGGTACTATAGATTGACTATGTATTATACGATTTATCTGTGGGTCTATATCTTTACTAAAAGATTCAAGTTCTTCAGTTTCAGGTTAAGAATCCTCAACTGATTCTGAATCTTGATATTGAGTTACTATACTAATAGTTTTAGAGGTTTTGGATTGAGATGTTTCTTGAACAACCTGTTTTGATCCAGATGAAGAATCAATTTTACTTAATTGTTCTCTAATTGCCTTATAAAATCAGAATATTTAAATTTAACTTCGTTTGCCCTGTTTTTGAAGCTTCAAAAGGTTTAAAAGCATGAGACTTTAATTTTTGATCTGAAATAGCTTTCTCCACTGTTGTTATTATTTCTTTATCTTTAATAGAATTTTCTATTCTATTTAACTGTTGTCCTATACCTAGTAAATATGCATTACTAAAGTTATTTTGTTCTAATATCTTTTTATTTGGATTATTTTTTGATACAATTTTAAATGGTGCAATTTGAATTTCTCTATTGCCATACATAAATATACTCGAAGTTTTAGGTGGATGTTCACTTTATATAATTTTGTCATTTACTTTTCATTATGTTCCTTTGTTTCTAACTGTTATAAAATTTATTAATTTTTATGTTTTAAGTTTTCCTCTATAAATTCTTTTAAACCAATCAATGAATTTCATATTAACTTCATATTGTTTTACAAAATTAATATATTCATTCTTAACTGGTTCAAAATCTTTTACTTTATTCATTACTTCCTTTAGCTTGTCTGAATTTTTTACTACTGTTAATTTTTTATTTAGCTTATCTTTTTTAAATATAAATTCTTTATTAATTATATTTAGTTCTCTATCTATGCTTTTTGCATTATTGGTCATAAAAGAGGCTGCAGGTGATTCAGATGGAGAAGGAGATTGTTCTCTATCTTGATGTTGACTATAATTAGGGTTCGGTTATAAATGGTTCATAGTTCTTGTTGGATTATAGAAAAGATGTGGTACAGTTGTACTGTAATCTACACCTTTTAATTTATTACTAGTTTCAGGTATATCTGAGATAGAATACGTAGGCTTTACTACTGTTTGTATAACAGGTTTAGGTTTATTTTTTTTATATGAAGCATATATAACAGAGGATAACTGTGAAACTCCACCTATGTCAACTGTCAAAACAAAGGAGGAAGAGTCTGAATACCTACTGCTAATACTATGTCTATTAAATTTTAATTTAACTTTATTATCTTTATACTGTTTAATTTTACTCAGTTCTATATTGGGCTTCACTATTTTCTTTGGTTTTGGAGGAGGAACAACGTCTTCTAAGATTCATTCATCAGGGGGACTAATATTTTTCCACTGAATAGTCCTAGAGATTACTGTATTGGTTTTACTTAAGTCTATTTGTAAAAATTTAGTTTCTCCTAATTTAGGTTGCATTATATATTTTGTTGCAAAAGCAGATACCATAGCTTTATACTTTATTTTGTACATTAATGCTACTGGAATAGATCCTTGAAGCATATTATAATTATGGATTTTAATTTCTAATACTACACTTTTTAATATGTTTAGATCATTTAAGGATATAGTTATATCAGAAAAACAATCAAATAAGATATGTCCACTACTCAGACTGATTTTTATAGTTCTTAATAACGAGTCATTAAAATTTACAAACCTAGCATCTCTAACAACTGCTAAAATACTAGTATTTAGTCATTTTCTGGTTAAGAGTTTTATTTCTGTCTGTATAAGTCCTATATGTATATATTTATATTTTTTACTTTTATGGTACTTTATAAATTCTGCAGATAATAATGTTATTTTTTCAAAGGGTTTACTTAATTACACATCTTTTTCTTCAGCTTTAATTATATAATCATTTTTAAATATATTTAATTTGAGAATTTTATAAATCTGTTCTTTGACTATGTTAGGTATTATCCAATTATCAATTGATTTATTAAAATCTTCTAATATTACTTCATTTCTATTTACAATCCTTTTACTTTCTGATGTCTCAGAGTTATCAGATTTAGTTGTACTAGCAGATTTATATAAAAATGGTTCTATTTTTAAATATTTGAAAAATAGATTTTAAAGTGTTTTCATATTATTTTCAGATGTGACCACTGACTTATTGTCCTAAATGTCTAACCATCGGCTGAAACGGGACTTAGTGCATATCCAAATCCTAAATAAGACTTTTCACTTTTAGATCTATAAATCAAAGATTTAATTATGAAAGCAAGTTTTTATCTATCTACTACCACCCCTAAAAAGTGAGTAGCTCTTATACCAGCAAAAGCAAGTTTTTCCTTTCACTTATAGACCTTCTTTCATATCTGTATCTCTACTGTTGTAAATCTCTTTTGTAAGTTATATTATTTATATTTTCAAGTTTTAAATTTTGTATTGTATAAGCATGCTCTGTACCTGCAACTTATTCTGATATGGTACATCAAAAATCTGCAAAGCTTTTATATTTTAAAGAATTATTGGTATAAGCAGGATACCCGGTTGTAACGGTTACTGGCTATAAGCAGGATCTATAAGCTTGTGATACCTGGTATAACAAAAAGTAATATACTAATAATTTGTCTCTTGTATAAATTTATATATATATATATGACAGTATTTGCAGTGTATTTCTAATATTTGTTATAAATGTTCATAACTAAATCATGAATGTAATTTTTAATTTTTCTTTTTAACTTTTGAGTTTTCACATAGAAGGAACAATATTTTTTATCATTAGTTTACAAGGAGAGAATGTAAATAATTGAATTTCTAACTTATAAATCCTAGATTACATTACATCATATATCCACTCAACTATTAATCAATAAACATAGACCTGGACTTCTAAACAGCCCAACATTTATTAGTTTTCTGATGCATATCAATGAAAATTTGAGCATGAGCACTAGTTTATTCCATCATTTGTTCTAACAATTTATTTAGTTAAATAAAAAATATTAAATACAATGCCCAAATCATAAAAGGTATTTCTGTTCAAATTTTCTCTTTATCAATTTGAATTAATTTCCAAAAATTAAATCATCACGTTAGTTAACTATAATTTTTTGTTCGATTTAATTGATTTTTGTTTAATTAGCTTTTTTGATAAGCCCTAATTGCTTCACCGATATGAAGTTTCCTTTCATGGGAACTTGCAGTCGCTTTAGAAAAAAAATAATAAACAAAATTAGCAATTTATTTGCTATTTCTTTTGTTATGTAAAGGGTCAGCGTAAACTTGGACTGTCTTGCCAAAATGTTTATTAATTTATTAGCTTTCAAACATCTTAACTTACTTGATTTATAAGTTGACAAAATTCGAAGCTCTCTTTTCCCATCTCACGAGCTGTCAATTAAGGAATCAAAAAATTTAATTTTCAGAATCTAACTTTTTGTACAATATTTTACCTACGAAAATAATAAACTATGATGATACTCTCAAAAAAAAAAAAAAACTATGATAATATAACACTTTTTAGAGTTTCTTTAGCATGAGAATTAGAAAAAAAATTCTGAAAAAACCATATTGCAAATGTTTGTTGGAAAAATTAATGTGAAACCTCTTTTTTTTTTAAAAAAAATTAATTAAATATTTTATGAGTATTTTAAATAAATTTAGGTATTAATTGACATTATATTTTCTTTTTTATATAAATTAAAAGGCATATTTTATGTTTCACTAATTTATATATTCGTAAATTATTTTTTGAATGTTAAGTCAAAATGACTAGTTACTAACATGAAGAATAAATTTTGCTAATTGAATCAATTTATTTTTAATTAATATTTTTGTTTTCTTAATAACATCTCATGTAATTATTTCAAATGAATTATTAAAATATAATTGGATAAATAATGATCAATTGAGTTTCTATTTTAATTTATAATGAGAAAAATTCAGAAATTGGTTCTCTATTGCCCTTCTATAATAATAATAATAAAAGAAAAAATAGAAAAAAACTGAAGTATTTTCTTTTCCATGGCCAGTTCAGGAACAGAGACTTTCAAGGAAGTACAGTAGGTCAATTGATTGATTTCCCAGTTATTTCTACAAATTAAATGATGAGTTCATAGAAAAACAAAATATACAGAATCATGTGTAATTCACATGCATGTAGGTCCACTGCCCAACCAATCGATGTGTCGCAATATATTACACCCATCTCATATTTTAATCCAACGGTCCATGATCGATCAACGGCAATGATGAATGATGGTGATCATTTAAGGGGTCCACAGCTAAGATTGTTGGACCACGCATATTTACCAATATATATGAGATCTTTAATCTAATGCTCAAAAGCCTAATTCTAAATCAACATTAACATAGCGTATAATTTAACGGTATATATATAATTTTTTTATATTAATATTAAGAAAAGATAATATTGATTTGATGATTTTTTTAAAAAAAAGTCAATTATATATAGAGATTTTGTACGGAAAGCATATCTATAATATAAATAAATAGGCATGAAACTATGAATGTCCAGGGATGATCAAACCGCAAGGACAAAGTGATCCAGTGTAGTGCCGGTGGAAAATAGATCAGGTCTGATTTAATCAGGGTCCATTAGATTAGATTGTCTAATTGTAGGGAAACATATGCTCGGTTGTAAGGGAACATCTCCTCTTTAAAAATTAGTCACCTGCCCAGCTACCCTCTTCTATATTCTGCTCACACACGTGGATATTAGTTTATATAATTAACAATTCATTCTATAACTAATTATAACATATAATTATTATATATATAAATATATATATATATCAGTCGATATGATTTAAAATTATATCTTAATTATTAATTTGATACCGATATTATCATTTTTTTTAAATAACTAGAGTTCAATAGTTAAAATTGATACTCATATTATGATGGATGATAAAAATTAACTTATAATTATATCTTAATTAATAAAATAGAGTGCAAATTAATAAAATATCTCATAATTATAGTATTAATTTATGAGTTAAAAAATAAAGTATATTAATTATATAGTTATATTTATCTGTTACTAATCTTATTTGATGTATAAAATACAGTTATTTATAAAGATAATTTTAAAATTTTGTTAAGAAACACTTCCCATAATTTTTATTTTAAATATTTTTTTCTATATAAAAAGAACATCATAACTAAAAATTTTCTCTATATAAAAAAAACGGAGAGTATTAATTATTCACATCCAAATTAGTGATGTGTTAAGGCAAAGATTACGACAATAATAAACATGAGTGATGACTAAAGCACACACAAGTTCTAAAAACTGCAAGTGGGGGATGCCAATTTAATTATTTAATTAACTTAAAAAGAATGCTTATTAATTATATTAATTAATTAATTAGTAACATCAAGAATGTGCTAATTAAAGCCTCAAACCAATTAGTATATTTTTCTTTTATTAATGTTATACACAACAACATTGTCTTATTGTAAGTTATATTACGATACAACAATGTCTTTTTTTTTCTAAAAAAATTATTAATTATTGGTTGGTAAAGTATGTTTATATACTTCAATTAATTAATAATTAATTAATCACATAATTTGTTTAATATGAAGATGCATATGCACATCATCAGGAACATGTGGGTTTGTTTGATAGCATGATGCATATAATAAAATGCATGAAGTTCTCTAAAATTAGGTATCAATGATTTATCAAAGAAAAAAAAAAGAAAAAGAAAGAGATGAACCAGAAAACAGATTTTTCCAATGATTATGTGTGAAGTTAGGTTTATAAGTTAGAGATAAGTTGGGTTAATAATGAAGTTGCTGGTTAGTAGGCACTTCCAAATTAGAAGAACCCCATTATGGGGGAACCATTAATAGTAAATTAATTCAGTGAATATATATATATATATATATATATATAATTTGATTATGATATGATGATGATCATATGCATATTAAAGTTGAAGATTTTGTATCCATGTTACTAGTACATTAGATTCTTGATTTTATTCCTTAGTTTAATTAAGTTTTTCTTTGTAGTTTGTGGAATTCATGATTCTTACCTCAGTTCATGAACAATATCGATCTCTTCTACATAATAATTTTATAGAGATATTATTGTGAAGAATCTTGAACCCTAATATTAATTAAGATTTTCTTTCAGAATATGAAATACGACACTGATCATTGAGAAAAATATATTATCTCATTAAGTTTTTGTCTTATTTTATGTTGTTAATTTATTTTTAAATATTATTGTATGATCATGAATATATGATATTATTTTTTCGGAACCAAATATTTATAAAATGTCAATTAATTAAAGATTTGAATTCTAATTATTTTTCAAGAAATTAATTTTGACATTAGTTTTTATTTGATTTTCTAATTTTGCCAGTTTGCATTATAAAATTCAATTAAATGTTTTGTTAGAATGACTTGCTTATTATTATTATTATTATTATTATTATTATTATTATTATTATTATTATTATTATTATTATTATTATTATTATTATTATTATATTCTATGGCAGTCTTAACATATGTGACACTTGATTAATAATTGACAGTAATCTTCGTCTGGGTCATTTAGGAACAATGTTCCTCCACAATTTTAGAAACACAATTCCCTATTCACATGCCAAATTAATTTATTATGATATCATATAAAATACTTTCTTTTTTCTTTTTAATATAAATTTGGGAGTGTCAATTTTAAAAGCTAACCATTAAAATTAAAAATTTATTTCTATATTAATTTAATTTTTTTATATTTTTATATATGAAATTTCTTATTTCTATATTAATTTGATTATTTGTTTTATATTTTTTATATATAAAATTCTCATACTTGTTTTTATATTGTATGTTATAGGGTAGTCTTAACATTATACACACACACACACACTAGAAAATCACCAACACGATGCTATGGAAATTATCAATAATTAAAAATATGATATAAATTTTCTAATTTTCAGTATTAGATTTTATGATTTTTAATTAAGTCAATATTCTAATTAATATTTCAATAACAATTTTAATAAATAATTTTATTATGGATATATATTTATAATACCACTATTTCTATCATATCTTAAACCATTTCACAATATGAATATCTCATATGCGACATGATATTTTTAAAATTTTTTATTAGTTTTAGCTTATTGATATTTTAATTTTTATTAGTTTTAGCTTGTTTACATGTTAATAGCTTAATTTTTTAATATTTTATTTTTTTTATATAAATTAATTTTTACATAATAATTATTTATTTTTTATATTTTTATATTTTGTATTAGATTTATTTATAATTTAGTGATATTTATTTTATAATATTGTAGATAATTCACAGATTAATTACTACTATGATTAATTACTACTATTTAAGATAAATTTCAATGATTTTCTTTTAATAAAAAATATTAGATGAAAATTCAAAGAAATCCAATAGATGATTAATATGAATTTTTTATTTTTAATATCTTACTATTTTAATATTTAAATGAATTATTTTTAATTAAAATTTAATAAAATATATTTTAAGTAAATATGATACGTCATAAAACTGAAAAGCTAATTACAATGGAATTAATTTTAAACCTGCATATTATGTGGTAATATTTAATAATTTTATACTTTTGATAAATTTAATTTCAAAAATCTAAATTATATATATATATATATGCAAAAGACATATTAATCTTAAAATGATTAAAAGGTTATTTTTATTCACAAAAAATTATATATTACTTTAAAATTATAATTAATATATTGCAAATATAATTATAAAATGAAAACAAATGAAACAAAATAAATAGTAGATGAAACAAAATATAAAAAAATATATCATTATAAAAAAATATAAAAAATACAATATATTAGTATTGTAAGAGATATACTAATAATATATCTAATTCATTATTTTTAGATCTATTATTAAGTTCATGGAATAATAATAATAATCTCAATTTCATGAAAAAAAAGACTCATTTTGAAACAATAATTAATTTATTAATTTTCTGATATGCTCTTATTTGATGTATAATTTTATTAATATAAGTTATTTAATTTTAATAACATCATATGATATATATATAATACTAGTGAAATGTTATATTAGAGAAATGTTATATTAGAAAAATATTAGCAAATTTTATTAATTTAATTATAGTAACTACATGTTTCTTAAAATAATTTTTTTTACAGGACAAATTAATTGCAAAAATAAATTTAGTTATTTTGAAATCATTTTTAAAATTGAAAATTTTCAAATAAAAATCTTAATTGAAATCAATATTATTAAAAAAATAAATAAACAAATTAATGAATTCTAATTTAATAATATTAGAATCTTCCTGCAAATTATAATTAAAATTTTGAAGTTAAATTTTAATGGGAGTGGATATTAAAAAAATTAAATAAATAAACAGACAATAACACTTGTGCTTTGATCACAAATTTCCTAAAAATTTAATTTTCTTTGAAAATTATCATCATATTAATGGGTCATTGTCTTGCTAATTACCAAGTCTTCGTGGCTTTATTTTTTCCTAAGAAGTAAAAATTATTTTATGGTTATTAGCCAAAAAAAATTATTTTATGGTTTTTAAACATGTTTTGACAATTAAAAGCCTGGAGGGTGAGCCTGTTGTATATAGTATGCACGAGCCCAAGAGACTATAATCAGCTGGAGCATTCTAAAAGACAATATTAACCCTTTTAAAAATTTTAATGACCCAAAACACTCTAAAAATGGTGTCGTTTTCATTAAAGGTTTGTGAAGAAAAATAAAAAGTTCATATCAGTGGATCCTACTTATCAAAGCAAAAGACCAAAAGACCCTTTAAAAAAAACACTTTACATGAAAAATTTAGGAGATAAGACTGGTTTTTCATTAAAGTCAAAATCAATTAGAATTTACTATTCATAAAAATAAGCCCTATGTTGTATGTTTATTATAACTTCAATTTTAGCAATTTATGCACAAGCATTAGCATGATATGTGTACCTTCAAGGAATTAATTCATATTCCTTGTTAGGGGAAGCAAGCAGCTGCACACACTCGCCAATGCTGAGAGCTTACTTATATTTACCAAATAAATTTAATGGCAATTTAAAGATTTCATCACCCACTTCATCACCTGTTTTGTCCATTGAATGTGTGTGTATATATATATGAACAGCAAAATATTATCTTTTAATTGTGAGGTGTAATTAACTTCAAAATCAAACACTTCTTTTTGATCTTAAAATAATTATTAGTAAATTAAATAGCATTATGTAATTTTCTATTCTATTTCTTGTCCAATTAAAATAGATTATCAATGTTGAAAAAGGAATAAATTTGCAAACGAAGAAAAAAAATCATTATAGAAATTAAATTAATTAGACCCTAAAAACAAACTCACTTATCAATTGATCAAATTAATCAGTTCTTAATTTGTTATTATTATTATTATTATTATTTGCATTTTTTCCAATTAAATTATATTATTAAGGTCTAATTTGTTAAAAAAAAGATCATTATTGCACCATTATATCTTTCATATCTTTATCATGTTTTTCAAATTAAATCACAAAATTAAAGGCAATATCGATCATGTCTTTCTGCTGAGAACTATCATGAAAATGAATAGACAAAACTTTAATTGAAACCTGACATATAGTGCAGAGAGATAGAAGAGAAGTTAAGTTGTTAGCAAGTCCATATTGGAAGAGGACCACATTAAGCTAGTGATTGATGATATTAAAAAAAAAGAAAATTGTTTGGAGGGTCCATATAACTTAGCTTCAAATAATAAAGTTGCAGTACTCATTTTTTGCACAAACAATTGCATATGATTTTATAGAGAGTCCTTTTGTGTACCGTTTGGTGATGCGGGTAATATATATATATATATATATATATATTCCTGGCTTAGGGCTTAGGCAAACAAGAGTACAATAGTCAAAACTGTGCTCAGAAGTCAAAACTGTGCTCAGCAGTCACCGTCTTGATTCTCTATGTAAATTGTTCCCTTGCCCATATGCAATGGAGTATGGCTAGATAGCTAGCCATGGATGTATATGCATTTACAAGCGTGGAACCCAACTAAATTTATGATCTGTAACCATCATTACTACATCTCCATCTTATATATATATATGTTCTTTTTATAGAAACACTAGAATAATTTCAAAGAATATCTCAATGGTAAATAGTTGGCATCTCCATATACAGTTTCAAATTCAAATTTCAATAAAAAAAAGCTAAAATTGTATACATATAAAAAAAAGGAGATATGGATAAATTTCATTGGTCATTCATTAAAATTATATTAATATCTATCTTCGTTCTTCATTGTCAAATCGTTCTATTGTAATTTTTAAAATTTCATCTTAAGTATGCTGTCGTTCTTTCATCCATTTTTCTATCCAATATCAGTTTTTAGAATGACATAACAATGTGTTAAGCAATATAGCATGTCACATCATTTATGAGCTAATATATATAGTATCATATCATCCGCCACATCAGCTAATATAAAATTTTTTAAAAATTCTCTTATACTATATTTTGAATAAATAAATTTGAATTATAGAATTTATTTACACATAAATTTTATATAGAATTCATTTGTAAATAAATTCTCATATTTAGTATCTTATAATTTAAAATAGATAATTTTATTGAAGTTCATATAATTTTATTTGAAATATATTTTAGATTAAAAATTTATTTATATATTTTTTAAATATATCTTTAATATGATAATATTATACAGAAGGGCGAAGACACATATAAAGGAAGGGGGCAATTACCCCCCTTCTATTTTCAAAAAAAAAAATACATATATATATAGTAAAAATTTAAAATTTTTTATTTGCTCCCCTTCAAAATTTAAATTATTTTGTCTTTTCTTTAGATTAAGTAAAAAAAATTCAAATAAATTATTTTTTTACCAAATAAATATATTTTTCTAAAAAAATTGAAAAAAAATATACTCTTCATGGAGAAAAAAAAAAGCAAAATGATAAATTTCTTCAACTAAATTAACTTAAACTTATCTAATAAATTAAGAGATTACGAAGAAATTGAAAGCAAATAAAAATTAAAAAATTAAAAAATAACATAAGGTTAGAATCTTTAATTTTTTTTAAATTTTTATTTTTGATTTTATTATTTCTACTTTTAATATTATGTGATAATTTTTTTATTCAACTTTTTTCTTAAAAGATTATCTTTGTGAAATAATATTATTTTCTCTTTATTTTTTCATGTATCAAATAAATTTATAAGTGTATGTATATATATATATATTTATTAATTTAGTGAGCATTAAGACAACAATATGGAGAAAAAATTAAAGATTAATTTAAAATTATAAGTAAAATTTTTCCCCTTCTATTAAAAATCTAACTTCGCCCCTGATTATACAAATAGTAATAAATACTAATTTTATTACTTTTTATCTCACAAACTGATAATTAACATGAACATGCGATATATGCATGAAAAGAAGAGAAAATAGTTAAAATAAATAATATTTAAAAAAATGAGTTCATTAAAATAAATAATATAAAAAAGAATTTATTAAAATAAATAATATTAAAAAATAAATTTATTAAAATAAATAATATAAAAAATGGATTCATTAAAATAAATATTATAAAAAATAGATTCATTAAAATAAATAATATTTAAAAATGAGTTTATTAAAATAATTAATATAAAAAATGAGTTCATTAAAATAAATAATATTAAAAAATGGGTTCATCAAAATAAGTTCATGAAATAAATAATATTAAAAATGAGTTTATTAAAATCAATAATATGAAAAAAAGATTCATTAATTTTGTGAAACAAATTAAAAGAGCGAAGTGGAAGTGGGAGAAACGGGTGGAGGTCTATCGAGAATAATTTTATAAATTTTTTTTATTAATTTATAAAATTTATGTGTAAATTCTATATAGTTTGGTAGAATTTAATTTATATTAGTTGAATTCTATATATTTAAATTAATTGAATCGTAATAAATAAAAAAATTATTTTAAATAAGTATTTCATAAAATTTAAATGAATTTCATAAAATTTTATGAAATTTATTTATTTCAAACATAGTGTTAAAATCAATGAGGAAATCCATGCACCTTTAAGTACCAAATACCAACACTTAATCATTTTGGCTATACTCTATTTCATATTAACATATAAACATAGTTACTTTATTTATATATTTTTTTTTGAAATAGTACTTTATTTATATTTTAATTATAAGTTAACAAAAAATTATAAAATAATTTCATTATTTAACTATAAATAAAAAACTTGAATGTAAGAATATTAGTATTTAATTTAATTTAATTAAGACGAACTAAAGAAAAATTATAATTAATTAATTATACTTCGATCTAATAAGTTAAAATGGTATATATATACATATATATATATATATATAATTTTTAAAAGCTCGACCCTCAGAAATTATTTTTGGAGGATCGAATACCTGACCTTTTCGTAGAGAATAACATCATGTGGGTACTGGGCTAAAGTTAAAATGGTATATATATATATATATATATATATTAATTTTCCTTTCCAATTCGAAACTCCAAATATTTCAAAGTAGAATATATTCTTTTCCCACTGTAGGGTACGAATTTGATAGGATGGGATGAGAGTACATCACAGCCAGCCTCGTAGGTAATTAAATTAAGAAAATTATAATCTCCCCTATTTTCTATAAATTTTTTTATTAAAAATTTATTATTTTATAATAAATTCATTATAAACTATATAAACTCATAAGCCCATAATAAACTATATAAATATAATATTTTAATAAATTAATCATAAATTTTTTTAAAATTAAATATATTTTAAAAAATATAATAAATTTAAAATTTTTATATTTTTTCTGATATTTTTATAAAAGTTTCAATTATATTTGGATAGCAAGACTAATTAACGTGGTTGGAGGAGTTAAAGAAGGCCCAATTTTAAGGTAATTAAAACTCTTATTTATTCAAACTTTCCATACGTTAATTGGGTCCAACTTATGCAATATTATCATAATTTCTTACAATTTCTTGTTACCTATTTATTTTTTTTTGAGTAAAAATTTGTGAGACTTTTATTTCTCTTCAGTAATCAAATCAAAAATACAACTTGGAGGTATAGATGTCCACTCCAATACATCCGTCGAATTAACACAGGCCCTAGCTAATGTATGGGCTACGTTATTCGCAGATCGTCTCACAAACAATAGATTAATGTCCCGTATTTGATTGAACAAGGACTTACAATCTTCAATTATCAGACTATAAGAAGAGAGGTCACGAAAGTTAGGATCCAGAATAGCTTGAACACACAATTGAGAGTCGGATTCCATAATTATAGTTGACCAACCTTTGCTTTTAATCCAGCTGAGTGCCTCCCGAATTGCCATGGCCTCCACCGTTCTCGGCTCAATATCACCCACTATAGATTTTTGCATAGCCGCCACAAATTCACCTCTGTTGTCTCTAACAACTGCACTGACACCTGCATAGTTTTCGTGAAAAAGGGCTCCATCAACATTAACCTTCCAATAGTTACCAGGTGGTTTATTCCATACAACCTTTGGAACCACATGTTGAATTTGGACACGTTGAGGAAGGACAACAGCCTCTATCCAATCTTTGAGAAGCTTGTAGGCCCGCCGTAGCACCTGTCGAGCATTGGACCACTTACTTTTCCAAACAACATTGTTCCTGGCTTCCCAAATAGACCAAAGAATCATGATAATATTCTGCAGATCCTCATCACTACCATGCTCAACCCATTCAAAGAACCACTCGACAAAGGTAGAGGCATGATTAGAACTCAAGTTGATCATAGACTCAGCCCAAACTTCTCGAGCAAAAGGGCACATAACCAACACATGAAAATCAGACTCAACGTCATTACTGCAGAAATAACACGACCCAGTTGCTGGAATCCTAACGCCAAAATGGTGGGTAGAGCTCTCAAACACACTCTCCAAATAAAATTAAGACATTTAGGAGGTACTTTACATTTCCAAAGCTTCCGCCAAAGGGAAGGGGCAGTTTGAGTTGTTGCAAGATTCACCTCAGTCAAGCATCTATAAGCACTCTTAACCGTGTAAATTCCTTTACGGTCCAACCTCCAATAGAACTCATCATTTGGCCTGCGAATACTCAGAGGGATTTTCAGAATTTCTTTCTTATCAGATTCATTGAAGACACTGGAAATGGCTTGAATGTTCCAATACCCATTGCAAATTAGATTGGAAACAATTCTCAACTCAGTTGAAGGGGGCCTCGGTGTAGTAACCATCATAGAATCTATCGACGGCAGCCATTTTTCCTCCCAAATGGACACCGAAGAGCCATTACCAATGCGCCAGCATCCACCTTTCTGGATAACAGTCCTACTCTCACAAAGGCTGCGCCAGATAAAACTTGAGTTGTTCCCAACTTGAGCATTCAAAAAGCTAGTGTGAGGAAAATATTTGTTTTTAATAATCGAGTAACCAGAGATGTCGGTCTAACAATGAGGTTCCAGGCTTGCTTACCTACCAAGGCCAAATTAAATTCGTGTAATTTTTTAAAACCCAGCCCTCCAAAAGCCTTCGGACGACTCATGCGATCCCAACTCACCCAACTAATTCCCTTGTCATTATTCTGTAATTTTCCCCACCAAAAACTACTCATAATCCTTTGCAACTCAGCGCAAAAGTTTTTGGAAGCAAGAACAAATTCATCACATAAATAGGTAAAGCTTGTAAAACAGTTTTAAGCATTACCTCCTTTCCTGCCCTCGATAAACAATTACGCTTCCAAGAATTAAGCTTTTTCCAGAGCCTATCCTTTATAAAACTGAAAACTTCCTTTTTATGCAAACCAACCCGAGTGGGGAGACCCAGATAATAGCCCAAATCATCTTTTTCTGTCACCTGTAAAATAGAACAGATATTCTGCTTAGCCTGTGCCTGAACGTTCTTTGAAAAACACACGGCCGACTTGGACATGTTCACTTGTTGTCCTGAAGCCGTAGCATATGTCTGAACCACTTGCAAGACCATTTTAGCTTCCCGTGGATCAGCTTTGAAGACCAGCAGACTATCATCGGCGAAGAATAAATGGTCAATAGATGGAGCCCCCCGAGCCATCACACAACCATGCCAAACCCCATTATCAACTCTGGATCTAACAAGTCTAGAAAGACCTTCTGCACATAAGATGAATAGATAGGGGGAGATTGGATCTCCTTGCCTAATTCCCCTTGAGGGAATGATCGGGCCAACATGTTTACCATTAAAAAGCACCCAATAGTTCACAGTAGTAACAAATCTCAGCACGAGAGATACCCAAGGGGGAGAGAATCCCATCTTCTCAAGAACAGCCGAGAGAAAGTTCCACTCAAGCTTGTCATAAGCTTTTGATATATCCATTTTCAGTGCAGCATATCCATCTCTACCACCACGCTTGTTGAGAAAATAATGCATTAATTCGAAAGCAACCACACTGTTGTCTTGAATACTTCTGTTAGCCACGAATGCATTTTGAGATGGAGAAATTATCAGCGGCAACAATCTCCGGAGTCTATTAGAAACAGCCTTACTCATGATCTTGTAAATGACATTGCACAAGGCTATTGGTCTCAAATCATTGGTGCTTTCCGGAGCAGCCTTCTTAGGTATAAGCACGAGAAAAGTATTGTTTAAATCCGCAGGAAAGTGACCCATATTCAAATACTGAATACAAGCTGCAGAAACTGCAGGACCAATAATATCCCAATAATGTTGAAAGAAACAAGGATTGAAGCCATCCAAACCTGGGGCTTTATCCGGGTGCATACCAAATACTGCCAATCTGATTTCCTCCACTGTATATGGGGCAAGCAAGCTTTCATTCATCTCTTCAGAGACACACATTGGAATATGATTGGTAACAGGCTCAATACTACCCGCCGAAGTCTGAAAAAGCTGAGTAAAATGATCTGAAAGAAGAGAAACCAGCTGCTCTTTATCCTCAACCCACTGCCCATTACTGTTCTTAAGTCTTGTAAAACTATTCTTCTTGAAACGGCAAGTAGCAGCTGAATGGAAGAATCTTGTATTTCTATCCCCATCCTTTAACCACAAAACTCTAGATCGCTGTTTCCATCTGATCTCCTGTTCATGAAGCAGCTTGTGAAACTTTGTCTTAGCCTCCATAAACTTATTAGAGTCTTGAAAAGTTCTCGATCCCCTTAGCTTCTTCATAATACATCGGCACTCCTTCAGAAGCAACTTATCAGAATTACATAATTCCAATCCCCAACGCAATAATTTGGATCCACAATTATTCAGCCGATCCCCAATACTCAACGTACCAGCCGACATCCAAGTTTCAAGAATCAACTCTCTACAATCGGGATTTCGAATCCAGTAATTTTCAAATTGAAATCTTATAGCTGAACGACGTTCCATGAATTTTCGAATCTCCACCAGGATCGGGAGATGATCCGAAGAGGATATATCCAAAGTATATGCTATGGCCGCTGGAAAGAGGAAATTCCAGTTGGGTGATGTTAAGACCCGATCTAATTTGGATTCAATTAGATTACCCGAGTGTCTTCCATGCTCCCAAGTAAACGGATACCCACCCATTTTAAAGTCCACCAGACCCGAATCCATGATAGCTGATCTAAAACCATCCATAAGATCCCGGGGTTGAGGTCTACCTCCACGTTTCTCCGATTGGTGGAGAATGTCATTGAAATCACCTAAGCACAGCCAAGGCAAATTACTACAATCAGTCAAATTGCGCAATAGAGTCCAGGATTCAGAGTGTTTAGTTCTATCCGAATGGCCATAGAAACCCGTCAACCTCCAAGTTCCAAATTCTTCCACCGTAACCTCCACATCGATACAACGGGTAAAAACATTAATTGGTCTAACCATACAATTCGACTTCCACATTAGTGCTAATCCACCGCTATGTCCCACACAGTCAATGGAAATACAATCATCGTAACCCAATAAATCTTTTATTTCTTTCACTTTGTTAGACAAACAAAAAGTTTTAATCAAAAAAATAAAAGAGGGGCGATTCTCAAATACAATATATTTGAGACACTCGATTGCCTGTGAGTTGCCCAGCCCACGGCAATTCCAGCTTAAACAACTCATTTTGTGCGGCGGGTTCGATTTGAACCGGCCGATTGAGTAGTTGTTGAACCAGTAGGCATGCTTAGGGTTGTAGCAAGACCTTGGGCCTCCATGGGATGGTCCGAGCCCACACACTTCCTTTTGACCTCATTAATTAAAAGATCATCTGTTTCCATATTTTGTAGCTTCACAATCTCCTCACAATCAGAGGTAGAATTAATATTTATGGCAAGAGGATTTGAGTAAATAAAACTTTCCTTCTTCTCCCTAATCTCTTTGACCAAATCCCTTTCATTACGGGGATTATTACCATTCTTCTCTCTCATTCCCGAATTAACGGCTCCATCAACTCCATCACCATCCATCTTCACTTCACCGCCCTCAACTGATGGCCGGAGCCACCGCTGGCCAATCTCTTTCTGTCCACGTCGTGAAGGAGCTCTAAGGGCAGGGGAAAATTTCCGTTCAGCTTTCCCAGGTTCAAAGTCCAGCAGCTTGGGGCAGTAGCGTTCCGTATGACCGAAGAAACCGCATATGTAGCAAAATGGCGGTAGACGTTCATACAAGAACTCTACAGTGAAATGGTTTCCTTGTCCCACTTTTATCAAAAAGTCTGTTCTAACTGGTTTCCTGACATCCCATCTAACTCTCATCCTCATATAAGAATTCCAGGCCGAGGAGAAGTTATTGGGATCCACTTCTATGAACTCCCCAATCTTATTTCCTATATCCTTAAGGATCCGTTCTTGCCGAAGTCCAGACGTTAAACCTCTAACTTGCACCCATATGGGAAAATGAAAGAGTGGCACATCTAACGGGCTAGGGTAATCTCCCAGCCTTTCCAACAGTAAGAGTTGGTTATCAAAGGTCCAAGGACAAATGTCTAACACCCTATGGACATCCACCTCATGGAATAGTTGAAAGGTATAGCAGTTACTATTCAGTTCTTTAATCTGCATTCCCATCAAAGGCCGCCATAAAGATGCAATCGTTTGACGCATAGCCTGAAAATTTATATTCCGATCAGTCAGAAAACGACCCACCAAACAGAACTTCTCATCATCCTCTACCACCAAAGCTTCTTCATCGTAGACGAGCCTGTCATCATCTCCCCCATCAACCGCCAGATTTTGCATCTCAACTGAAATCTGATCCTCATCCATTCTAAGAGAACCCTTGAAGGCACAAGGGACAAAAGAAACAAAAAGCGAAAAACTCCTCAGAGAGAAGACGAGAGAAACATTTCGCTATTTAGGAAAACGATTAGAACTCTTTTTCTTAATTCTTGTTACCTATTTATGTATACTCTAATTCAATGCTTTGCTATTTATTCTAATTATATAAATACACAAGGACCTCTCTTCACATATATGACCAATCAAATAATCTATGTTTCATATCATTTAAATATATGAGGCAATATCAGAAATAACAAACATATTTTTTAATCGTCTGTCTACTAAGTGTAATCATTCATACATATATATACACATGCATTTCCAATTGACATATACCTCTAGCTCGGTCTAGGGCCCTATTAGCATATTGAGATCTAGGAAAAAGCTACTTTTAACTCAGTTTGAACTATCGTGATCAACTAAGGTTTAGATATCGGACATTCGAGAGTGTATTCTATATAAATCGAATTTATTAAATTTGGCAAATAAATCTTTGACTCAGTCATCGTACAATTCTGATATTTTCTAAAGATCTATTGATATTTTCATATTTTGTCTCTTACTCTTCAACTATAAGTAAAAGTAGACATCCACATGTAAACATGATTCTTTTTCTTCTTCTTTGTCCTCTTTTTTCATTCTCTTCATACTTATCTGCAGACAGACTGAACTCTGAATTAATTATCAGAGTATTTTCACTAGAATCCAAGTCTTTCTCTTATCTTGCAGGTAAATGAATCAATAGTAGCAGAACCCAAACCAAAGCTTAGAGTCTTTGAAATCTACCTCGTCATCACCAATCATTCATGTTCCTCACATTGAGCTAGCACATATATATATACACACATCATATCATAAATTATAATAATATGTAACTATAATTATGTTCTTGTTTCTTATTCAATGATATTGTTAATTAAATTTATAAAAAAAAATACGATAATGTTGCAAGTTCGAATTTTAATTGAAACTTATTTAATGGATGTAATACAATTATTATAATCTATCATGATATATACATATAATTTAAATGTTGGTAGTAATACCAATAATTATTCTTTCCTCACCTGATTTAATAATTATTATGTAAAAATGTATATAGTATGGCATGGTAATTAGTTGTATAACTTTGCAAATAAAGATGATAAGCTTTTGAATTTAGTAAAAAAATAATATAATTAGAATTTCTTTTTTTAATTAAAGGTCAAGTTCGCATTACAACTCAATTTTATTTAAAAAATTTATAAATAAGGAAAAACTATTTATCTATATATAGTTTAACTTAAAATCAAATCTTAATCAAGCTATTACCTACCAAATTAACTCTTGACTAATTAATTAGAATTCTTATATTGGTTGATTTAAAGGGTGGAATATTAAAGCATAAAGATGATTAATTATTATGATGTGACAATAATATAATATACGTATATACATATTTTATATAGTGCATGGATGGGATGGGCAAACATAATGTTGCAAAACAGGCGTCTCTATCTTTTATATATAAATGGGTGAGACGTACTTGTATATAGAGAGAGAGATATATATATATATATATATATGGTATTTTTTTTTCAATTCTACATAATTAAATTTATTACATAGACCCTTTCAATAAGGCAGATATCACATGATTTGTTTCCCATTAACCAAAACAAACGGCCAAGATCAAATCCAACCAAATAAGAAAATACCCAACAACCCTACGATGTGTCCCATATCCAACTTATAGTGTTGGTTTTTAATAGTGTTATTAGGAAGCATAAAGTCCCTAATTTTGCCTCTCATGTGACCGACCATTAAGTCTTATTTGACCTGTCATTGCTCCCACTTTGTCCCTCTCTTCCTTCTCTTCAGTTCACCTTTTATACATATAATACCTTGCCGTTTTGGCCACTGATTAAAAGTTAAAACCATTACCAAACAGTATATAACACCCTAAAAACAACAAGAAAATTGATAAAGAAAACTTTGATCATTCAAGATAATGGCAAAAGAAGGTCTTGCTCTTGGACATGAACTTGTCACTGAGCTAAGGTTGGGACTTCCTGGCCGTTGGAGTGGCGGAGAAGGTTTTACTAAGAATGAGAAGAAAAGGGTATTTTCTGAAGTCTCCGACGACGGCGCCGGGGAGGCTAATAGTACTAGTGATGACCGGAAAATTCCAATGAAGAATCAAGTTGTGGGGTGGCCACCAGTATGTTCTTATAGGAAAAAGAATAGTTTTAATGAAAAAGAAGGGTTTAGAATTGAAACTTCAAAAATGTATGTGAAAGTTAGCATGGACGGAGCTCCATTTCTTCGAAAAATTGATTTGGTTCTTCATAAAGAGTATTCTCATCTTATTTTTGGATTGGAGAAGCTTTTTGGTTGTTTTGGCATTGGTAAGTTACTATATACTCCTCTTGTTTTAATTAATTTTATTTTTCTTTAACAAGATTTTCTAGTTATTTGAAGTCCAAAATTAACCTTCTTTTCTATATATTTAAGGCATGCAAAATTATATATATTTATATAGATATGAATTTAGGAATTTTTATTATTTTTAATTTTTTTTATAGATTTAATAGCAAAATATGTATAATTTTTGTAACTTTTGATAATTTAATTTAGAAATTTTATAAAAGAAGAAAAATAAAAGAAAGTTATTATTATCTCTGCACAACAAAGCATGGAAAGTGGGGCATGATTTTTTTCTTCTTATTCCTTATGAAATTAATTTTCAAAGGAAATAAAAATTAATAAAAATAAAAAATAAAAAAGGGTCAAAAACAAAAAGGAAATGAAAAGAAAAACATCATTTCATGGCATGCACTCAAATTCACGCGCAAAATATAATAAGGGTAGACAGACTATAATGGAATATATATCTCTCTCCATAATATCAATTAATACTTTACTAGAATTAACAAATATACAAAAAACTGTTGAAATTGTTGTATAGTTTTTTTTTACTATTTATATATTTAATGTAAATTTATGCAGAAATTAAGTATAAACGAAAATCTTTAGAGACATCATAATCAAATATTTGATTTCTTTTGATAAATATTGCATGATTCACATATATTAATTATTTAAGTTTAAAATGTGATAATTTAAAAAGAAAATGCTTTCTCATATAGTTGTGAAATTGATATTTTTGAATATTTTACCCAAAAATCATTAAAATTTATATTCGATCTCTTATTTATTTTAATAAAATAACTTAATTTATTATATCCTAATCATAATACAGAAGATATTAATTAAGTTAAATACATAGTTCATTAGAAGAATAAAAATGAGAATTTAATTAACTCTAAATACTATTTAAAAATAATATATTTTTGAACAAAATTTCAACGTTGTTGAGTAATTATTCAGTATAAAAATGATAATAAAAATATATGCATGTGGATAGGCAAAGCCCTGAAGGATGCAGACAGCAGTGAGTACGTTCCTATATATGAGGACAAAGATGGAGACTGGATGCTTGTGGGAGACGTTCCATGGGAGTATGTCTCTTCAACTATTATATATATATTTTTTCAATTATTTCATTTATTTCACATCACATATCATACATATGAATCTATTATTATTTACAAGGCATGTCCAACATGTATAATTTCAATTTGATATTTTTCTGTCTAACTTGAATGATTGAATATATAATTTTGATAAGAAATAACTTAAGATAATGAAATATATGTTAAAAAAACATTAATATTTTATTAATTGGGTAAATATATTATACCAAGTTAAATCTTATATAAAGAATAAATTTTACATGCTAAGAAGACAGGACTAATAAGATTTAAAAATGAGTTGGATTTTTGTAACAAAAAAAAAAAAAAAGAGAGTTGGATTTTAAGAGAAAATTGTATGTTGAAGTGCAACAAAAATATCGTGTTTGATATCTAAATTCATAATTAGATCTATTTATATACAATAATTTAATTAAAAATTAATTTGATTTGTAATTTTGATTAGTAATTAGCAATAATTAAAATATTAATATTTTAATTGATGGTTATTTTAATATTTTAGTTGATGGTTATTTTTTATTACTTATTAATATATTATTTGATGGTTAATAAATTTAATTTTCAAAAAATTATTCAAATATGGTGAAAATTTTATAAATAAATTTTTTATTTCAGTTTAAGCCTAAAGGAAATTAAAAAAGTAGTCAAATAATTGGCCTATTTAAGTTGATGTCCACTACAATTGAGGCATGATTCATTTAATCACTTTTATGGTCTAGTGCAAATATGATTTAGACAAACACCTTAATTTGTAATTTACTGATTTATTCTTGAAAATAAAGGACCTTGAAAAATGGTAGTGCTAATGTATATCAAGCCATCAAACTTGACTTTAACAATATTTATGTAATAATTATGTCCACAGCTAGTCTCAATAAAGCTTGACATAATAAGGTAGCTTTTGAATTAAGGAGCCTTTATAAAAACACCAAAAATAAAAATTTTTTAAATTTATCATAATTTTATAAAATATTTTTAGTTTTATAAAGATTTATAATTTTTTATAAAAATATTAAATTTTATAATTTATTATAAATTTATTATATACTTATTATAAATTTATAAATTAGCTTAATTTATTATGAGTTAATTATAAATTTATTATGAGTTATTATAAAATAATTAAAATAAAAAAAATTATAAAAAATATAGGATGATATAATTTTTTTATTAAATTAAACATCTTATTATAATTAATCTAATTTACAAATTAAATATCATTCTATCTTAATTTCTCGACAAGTTACTTTAATTTTTAAATTTCAACTTTAATAATATACATGCACACAAAATTTATTCTTTATGATATTGATCAGGATAGATGTTAATAATAGCTTCAAAGAACATATGAATTATTAGGCTGAAAAATTCTTGCCACGTCTCCAAGCATGACATAATTTTGAAAGAAAATTCCATACTAATGAATATTGTTAAAGGCTTAATTCATTTTTTTTCTAAAATTTTATTATGAAGATTATTTATGTCAAATACGTGGAAAAATAAGATAAATTTATGAGAATTAATAAAAAAAATTAAATATCATTTAAAAATTAAAATTTGAGGAACAAATTTAAAGTTAAATATCATATTTTCTTTTTTTTCATTTTTTTATTGTTAGATTATTATTTTGATTATATTCTATTACTCTTGATGCATTGGGTTTAATTTATGAAAAATTTCCTTTTCTTATTGATGGGGAAAATAAACATAGTTAATTATATATAGTTAAGCTCATTTAGTGTTTTGTTTCTATAATTTCCTTTTTATAATAAAAGAAGGAAGCTAATTAGAGTAATTATTATTGTAATTGAAAACAGGATGTTTATTGAGTCATGCAAGAGACTAAGGATCATGAAGAGATCAGAGGCTAAAGGTTTTGGACTGCAGCCCAAAGGGATCTCCATAGAAGATCGTAATTAAAACACATATCATGTGGAGAATTTGACCGAATTTGCTTGTTTTTAATTACACCCTTAATTTTATGTTTAATCATTATAATTATAGTGTATGCCTCTTTTTTTTTTTTTTTTCCAATTAAGCTAATGATGATTCCTGGAATTCATCAATTAGTTAAATTATGACTCTAAGACTTAATTAATTTGTTGTTTTGATTTGGGGTAATTAAATAGGAAACTAAAGACAATTTGTATTTGTTTTTCCTAAATCTATGTTAATTATATGTGTTTAAAAATATGAAAATTTATAAATGTTTTTTTTTTTATAATTGTTATTTCAATTGCTTTTTCTTTTTAATTTCCTAATTCTATTTAGGCGACGAAAACATTAAATTCATATTGATAAAAATATATAATATTTTATCCATATTTTTTATGAGTTAATTTACTACTACTTCTTCTTAATTTCTATATCCAAAATTGAATAATTTATTTAAGAAACTATATATACATATATATTATAAATTATTTCAAAAATATGTGAATGAAATTGAATGTTATTGGCAATCAAAATCCATGTTGAATCTAGGATTTGAATCTTGATTTCTCATTTTCTACATGATATTGAAGAGATTCATTATATAATAATTTGTTAAATTTATTAAATATTGTTTTTATTCATTTTTTATATATTAATTGTACTCGAAAATAATTCAGTCTTTCTCTCAAGAAATGAAGAAATTGTAATCTAGAATTGATTAGTTTATATACTATCAATTAAATTTATTTTTCCTAACATGATAGCCATGTTAGTCTTAAAATAAGGCAAATATATTAAACATGATATATAATATATCGTTCAATTGCATATACTTTTCTTCATGTTTCTGTCCTTTCATGCTTAATTAACATATATATTAAAAATATACATAGGTTATACTTTGTCATAAGCATATATTAACAATCTTTTCTTGTGAAAACTAATAATTAATTAATTATTATATACGCCATTAATGGAATATAAATTTAATATTTTAAACCATAATCGGGGATTCCATCCATAGTCTTATTAGAATCAAATTAAGTAAAGAACTTGTCAACTTAAAATAGGACATAACAGTTTCTAATTAAGGTCTAAAGCACTTTAATTAATTTTATAAAAAAAAGATTATAGAAAATTAAGAAAGTAGAGCATTTCTAGAACCAAGGCCCATGTTCTCATATTCTTATACATGTATTATTTTTTTTATAATAATTATAAGAAATGCCCATGATTGGGAGTACAATAATTGACATTGAATTAAATTAATTAATTAACATACTTAATTATTCTTGGTATCTGAATTCTCACATAACTATATATTCTTAAAACAAACTATACTTAACTAAATTAACCTACACTTTGTATTATTCGGTTACCTGAAATAATGCAGTTAAATAGTATCCATTGTCGAGATGTTAATTAAATATTAATCTAGATTTATATTAATTAACATCATAATTTATATGCATATGAATGAGATATATTATATGAAGTGGTTTTGGTCAAGATTTGATTAGGGAAGTTAAATTTATCAGAATAGGTACTTAATTTATTCTTACTTTATAAGTAATCAACTGCAAAAAACCACGAATTTAATTATTTCTTAGGCTTTGACTGTCTAGCTGCAACGAATTCAGCATTTCCATAGCTGATAAAACAAGCAGCCCTTTTAAGGTTCAATTCGTTGCATGATGTCTTTGGATTAATTAAAAGAATTTTGTTATTGCAACTCTTTCAACTATCACTATTATTCACTGCTAATATATATATATATATATATATTAATATTATTATTACTCTCTCTCTCTTCTAAATAGGGTTGTGCATCTGCCCTTCGATTTAGATTGCTCGGTCTGAATGAATTGGACATAGTTCAAAAAAAAAAGGGTTTAAGCTTTGAACTCAATGAAAAATCCGATACTATCTCGAATTGGGCTTCGGGCCTAAAAAAATACCTTCGGTTGGTCGGCTGGGCCCTCAGATATTTAAAAAATAAAATTAATTAATTATATTAATATTTATAAAATACTTATATTGATTTTTATATATAATTTTTTATATAATAAAAATTATAGTATTAATTACTAAAAAAATAACATGTAAAATATAAAAAATTAATAAAAATTATATATTTATAATTAAAAAATATATTAAAAAATATTTTGGGACCAAATAACCCGGTTCATTGGCCTGAGCGGCCTGAGTAACCTATGCCACATGGGCTAGGGTTGGACTTTGAGTCTTTTTTTTGCCAAAAGTATTTCAGGTCGAGCTACGGACAATGGCTAAACTCAGCATACATAACCTTAATTTTAATAAAATTATTATTTTTAGCTCATACACATTTATTAAAAAAAATCATTAAATTTTTTAAATAGTATACTATAAAATTATTTTCTATGTATTGAAACATCATTCATAACTTATTGATATTATAATTATTATACTCTCACTTCATTAATTAATTCATTAATAATAAATATATAATTAAAAATAACTAATTAATTTTTTTATTATATAAATTATTAATTTTAATAAAAAAAATTTTTTCGTAAAAGTGACAATTTCAATGAGATAAAAAGTATTTATTATTATCAATTTAATTCTAATTTTATAGCTTTTGAACCATTATATATATTTTATTTCTACTATAAATTACAATTAATTAGTTAAAACCATTGAAACTTAAAAAAAAAGAGTTAAGAGCATTGGATTAAACAGTTTAAAAAATAGATAAAAGTGGAATTTTGCAATCTATAATAATATTTCGGAAATTAATCACACCAAAGTGAGGAGTTAGACGAAATAAATAAATAAATAATATATATTATACTAAAATTATTAACACTAATATAATATTATGCATGACATAATATTATATTATGTGTCATTATTTTAATTTTATTATTATTTTATTTTTAATATGTCAAATAAGATTATAATATCCTATTTGATATTGATAATAATTATATTTATTTGAAGAATTTAAATAAAATTATGATATCATATTTGATATTGATGATAACTAGTTATTTTTATATATATATATAAAATATAAAAAAGTAATAATTATTATATTTTTTAAATGTTTTTTTTATTATAATTTTATTTTAATTTCAGTTATATTAAATTTTAATTTAAGTTTATTATTTTAATTTTTAATTTATATTATTTAATTTTGTGTTAAATTTATTTTTTAATTGCTATTATTTAAGTTTTATTTAGATTTAATTTTATAATTTTTAATTAAAATTTTTTTATTTATTTAAAATTAGTATATATATATTGAGTAAAAATATTTATACCATCGCGGCGAGATATTTTTTAGTTGGTAAATATGATGTGTAGCTAAGCTAAGTTAATTTTTTTTTAATTTAAAAATCGTATATATAATTGATTTACTGGAATTAGTAATTAACTAATTATGTAGACCATCTAATTTCAAAAACACACACATGACTCTAAGCTTGTTGATATTTTCAAAGACTAGTGTATATCGCAATTTGTGATGTTGGGGAACATTGAAATGGTTTAATGCACTGTTGTCCACACCATTTAATTTGAGACTTTTTTTCATATTATACTTTTAATAATTATTAGATAATGAATCATTATTTTAGAAAAAAAAATTTATTTAACTAAATTAATTATGATTTGAAAAAATAAAAAAACGTTAGACCTTTTTTTAAATTATGATTTACTATAAATATTTTAAATGTAATTTGTCAAAAACTATTTAATCAAAATTCCAAACCGATATTAAGCAAACACATTCTTTTCTTTTTATACATATAAATATATATATTTTGAACAGAATTTCTTTTATATTTTTTAAGAGTATTAAGCTCACAACTCATTTATTATTATTATTATTATTATTATTATTATTATTATTATTATTATTATTGGTTTTAAGCTAATCAACGTTCGGTAGCTTTTTTTTTTGTCTATTATTATCCTTAGTTCTATTTATTAAACAATTTTACAAACATTTTTTGAATTAATTAATTAAACTCAGAAAAAGCGCAAACCTACCACATTTTAAATTTTTAAAAATTAATATCAATAATATTAAATTAACATACATCACTAATTTTATAGATTTTGATAAATGAAGCATTCAAAATTAGTATTTAGACATTTTTTTTCTTCTAAAAAAGATTAGACAACACTTTAATTAATGAGAAGTTAATTGTTATTTTTCATAGTAAAACAAGAAGCAGCAAATAGAAAAAGATATTGGAGTACTCCTAAAGCCAAGATTCTCGCAAGATCGAGCAGCGAGCACTTACTAAATCTAGTCTCTTTTTAGTGGCCTGCTTAGTTCACCCAAATAAAAGATGAAATTGAATAAAAATATTTTTTAATGGGATTTCTTCAAAAATACCCTAAAAAATAAATTATTTTTAAAAATATTTAATTTTTAGATTATATTATGTATTTTTTAATTTTTATTTTTAAAAATCTTATAATTTTTAGATTTTTTTAAAAAAAATTATATGTATATATTTGATATATCAACTTTACAAATTAAAAATAGGTACTTTGAAATCAGAAATTAAAAAGAGATATTTAAAAAATAATATTTTTAAAAATATTTACAGTTTTTTTAAATATTGTTATACAATTTTTTTTAAGAATATCTTTACACGCACTTCAGTTATTGCTTATTATATGTATTAATAAAATCTAATACAATTTATATGAGCTGACTTTTCCTTAATATACTTATTAGATTCACTTTTTCAATTTATTTAAAAAATTAAAAACAAAATTATTAATACTACTATATATTAGAAAAATTCATAATGAAGAAAAATATTTAATTTCTTTATATATGATCGATCTATTCTAATTAATATTATAATTATGGTCAATGAGTGAGAAGTGAGGAGTAAATATATAATTATATTATAATAAAAAAATTTGCACTTAAATTTAATGGGATTATATAATTTCAATTATTTATTATTTATTTAGTATCATGTTAGCATTTATGCTATAAAGTTTCAACAAATTACCTATTATGGGAGCATATCTTAATTGAAAAATAAAAATAAAAATTATGTAATACTTTAAAATAAATTTAATAGTTTTAACATTTTGGAATGAAACCAAAAAATTGAGGGATAAATGATGACTCGCCCATAAGGAAAATTGATGGGTTACTGTTTTCAAACAGAGATATAAATAAACCAGCCACCAAATTATAATATAATTACAATTAATATTTCCCTGTGAAAAATAACAAAAGATTTCAAACCATTCGGACAATAAGTAAAAGATGAAGCATGTTAATTGCGTTTCTAAGTTGAATTTGAACTCTTTTGGAAAACTTGGCTACTTTCTTGCCATTGCATTACCACTTGATGTTTACATACGTCTGGCTAATTCCAAAAACCCATGTGACTGACCACAGCATTTGAATAGATTTGGTCAATACATTACCACTTGAAAAGAAAACAACTTATATCATATAAGAAAGTTTATGATTAAGTTCATATATATTCACTCATTCGAATTCAATGCATCCAGTGGCATAATTTTGGGGTTTAGACTCTCACGTCGGTAAAATAGTATATATTTAAAAAATGTATTGCTTAATATATCATATTAAAATTATTATATTTTTATTATAGGATGTATTTAGTGGAGGAACTGGGATTCCATTGAAGGGGAGTCAAAATTTAAAGAAAAATACATTTAATATATAAATTAATAATAAATAAATTCAAAATAAAATTGAACAAAATATGAAAAAAATATTAAACATATGGAATATATTAAAATATACTATATCATCCTCCTAAAATTAAAAAAAAATTATTTAAGTGGTGAAATTGTATAGCATTCAAGATATATTCTTGAATTGTTTATAAAAACACATATAATATTGCTAAATATATTATTATTAATATCAATTTTAAAATATAAATTAAAAATAATTAAAAATAATAAATATGTGAAGTAGATTTTTCAATTTAATATATATATATTAAATTAAAGAAAATATAAACTTATATATGTCTATGTCATTATAATTACGAGTAAATATTTTATATTAAACATAAAGTTATAACTTATAAAGCTTAAAAAACTTTGAATATATTTTTTCTGTTAGTATATGGTAGTTTTTAATTTCTTTGTCAATTTGTTATGCAACTTAATATTTCAATTCTCTTAATTTTATATCTTCTTCAAAATCATTAGATGAAAATTTTTACAGAAAAAATTAAAATTATATTTTAATTAAAAGTATAATTAAAATAATAATTTAAAATAGTAATAATTATTTAAAAAAATAAGGCTAGAGTGGGATGTTACATTTGAAAAAGAAATAATAATAATAATAATTAGCTATTATTATTAGAAAAAATCTAAATGTGAAAAATCTATAATGAAGGGTATGAAAAAGAGGAACTAATTTATTAAAATGACTAAAATTATATATATATATATATATACCTAAAATAAATCAATATATCAAGTGACTTTAATGTTAAAATGGACTCAATTGATAGACCAATGGATAGTTTGATAGATTAATGTAAAAATTAATTATTGAAAATATATTTTATAAATGTATATTATTGAAATTATATTTTACTGAAAAAAATTATATTACCATTTGAAAGATACAATCTAATTTTACTAAAAAAATATGTTAACTTGTATAGTTACAATCTAATTTTACTAAAAAAACTTTGAGCAATATCTAAATTACCCTTATAATATCTCTTTCTTGTTTTATTGTATTTTAAAGCAATGATATAATTATTTTTTAATACGAAACTCTACAGTAATCTTTTATCGTAAAATAGTTTTTTCTACTTTTTTTATATAAAATATTTTACTCGCTGATTGTTAAAGTTTAATGGATCTAATATTTTATTTTATATAGATTATTTGTATAAATAAATATAGTATTATTAGTCAAAAAAAATTATGGAGTTAATTTTATTTCAAAAAAAGATTATAAAATTAATTTTCTCGAGATTATACTACAATCAAATGCATTATAAGTTTATATTTAACTTTTAACCTAATTAATTATAATTTAACTTATAGAGTAGATATTTAAAATGCATTTTTTAATTAAATAAGCCGAATATAATGGACAAATGTGTATAAATAAATTTATATTTATATGTCAAGTGCCTTATTGTTAGAAGTTTGTATTGGTTAAATCTAGGGGTGTGCATTGGTTGAAACTTATATTTTCTGTTTGGTAAATATATTCAAACCAAAATGACATATAATCAATAATTTTATGATCCGGTTTAAATTATATCAGATTTAGTTAAGGCATAAAAAAATTTATATTAATTTTATATTGAAATTAACTTTTGTTAAATATTATTAAAATTATAAAATCTAGAAATATTTGTATTTATAAAAAATATTTTTAATATATATATATGATAGGCAAAAGAAAACAAAATAAATTAAGAAATAAAAAAAGATTAATATCAGTTCTATTTAAATTATGACCAACTCTATATATTTAAAATTGATAGTTTTTAGTTTGATTTGAATAATTTGTAAAAGAATTTTATTTGGAATTTTGAATTTTTAGCAATCTATTAGAGGCAATATATATATATATATATATATATATGGATTTGATATCAACTACATATTCTTTTTCCCATGATATTGTTAAGCATTTTTTTTAAAAATATTTTTATTATATTTTTCGCTATTTTGGTTGGAAGGTGAGATACGCAGTGATAATTGAACAAGTTAATGATGATATTATACATGTTAGCAATAGAACCATGTTGATGGGGGCAACAATATAATTTCCATTTTTGATTTTCTTTTTTTCCTTTATGTTTATATTCATATCCAATTGTATGTATGATTGTGGAGAATTATTTTTTTGAAAAGCAAAGTGACGAAAAAAAAAATCATTTAGCTCCCCACTTTCCCAAGCCTAAAAATATACAAAATAAAACCAATTTTTTTTCTAAAAGAATTATTTTGGGTTCTTCAGGATTTGTTATGGTTAGATCTAACTTAAAATTAATTAATTTTGTATAAGATGATTTTAGTATTTGTTGATTTTATTAAATCATTTTTCTTCCAAGTTCATAAACTATTAGATTAAGATTAATTTATGATATTTTCATTTTTTAACTTGACTATGCTATGTATTTAGATCCAAAGTGAAAGTGAAAGTGTTATAATTTAAACATATGTATTGTTTGATTCTAATTTTTTTTTCAAAAAAATTAAATTTCACATTTAATTTTCAATAAATTCAATATTCTATGATAAAATAAATTAATAAATATCAATTTCTTTAATTTATATTTTTCATTTAAAATAATTAGATTTTATTTGGTAAAACCAAATAAATACATATCAGTCTATATTAGTTGAAAGTTCAAAAAATTATTAATTTGAAAATGTTTATTATTAATTAATTTGATATTAATACAGTGACAATGAATAACAATTAGTAAATAGTTTAAATAATATTCATAAGAATTATCGTAATTATGATTAAAAGTACAACATATGAATTTGAAAATTATTAAATATTATTTTTATTATTTTTATAATTTATATCCCATATTAAAAATAAAGTAATTAAAATAAATAATAATACATAAAATAATCTATAATCTTAAATATTAATTAAAATTTTAATAATAACTAATAAAAAATAATATTATTAAAATATTATTAACTAATAAAAATATTATTTATAACACGTACCGATAATATATAAAAGATATGATAAAAAATAATTTGTTTATTAAATATAAGATTGAAATTATTTTTTTTTCATAAAAATAACATTTTAAACGGATCAAGAAAATAATTTTGCAGTGTTATTTAATTATTTAATTTATTTTGTAGCTTTTTTTAATTATAATAACATGTAAATTTTATTTAAGGATTATTCTTTTTTTTGTCTTAAAAAAACCTAAGAGTCAGAGGAGATCAATTAGAATCGGGCACGTGTCGGAGGAGATAGAGAAGGGGGAACCGACAAGGAAACATGTTCACATGCATGTTTGTAGGATCGACAGAAAACTAAATCTTTTTCCTGAAGTTGACTTGTAGCTTAAGAACCACCGACATTTTGGCCCCACACGTGCCTTTCTTTTAACTCCTAACTTCCCCACACGAGTTCTATTTTGGATTTCCAGTCTCTGTTTTTTGACAGTGAGATTCTCTCTCTCAAGTCTCATCTATATTTTTATTTTTTTTTTCATTCGCAATAACATATAATTAAAAATATATATTCATTACACAATCTCAACAAATAATAATGAAAACAATATATTTACCTTATTTTTTTTATAAATATTTTTTTCTGCAAACATGAAATAAGAGACATGTAATAGTTCAATAAGTTTATAATAATGGGATGATATTTTTTTTAGTATTAATATAAGAAATAGAAAATCAATTTTTAATTTATTATTTAAAATATTTATTTATCCCTGAATTTTTAATGACAAGAACCCGGCCAGTCGGACCGACCATCGCCCGGAACTTTATAGCACTAAAAATCACACGCTTTCTACTCAAGCTGTGTAACCCAAACGGACAAATCAGAACCGGAATTTCTTCAACACGTGTCAATCTCCGAGTGGTTCAATCATTTTTCATGCCAGATTCACCTTTCTCTGCCTTTATTTATATACCCAAACTTCTTTTGTTTCCATGTATAACTTTCGTGCAACATTTCCCTCGCGCAAGCGTCTCTCTCTCAAGCCAAACAAACCCAAATATGCCACTGGAAAATGCTACCCACTTGCCGGAATCTGATAGTTCCGGCATGAATTTCAAAGAGACAGAGTTGACTTTAGCGTTACCCGGTGAGTCGCGAGCTGTAACGGAGATCAACGGAGTCAAAACAGGAATGAAACGTGGATTTTTGGAGACCGTATATCTAAAACTAGGAAGTTCTAAAGATCATACTGAGTCATCGGAAAATGACGTCTCAAGCTCGGCCAAGCCTCCGGCAGCAAAGTAAATATTTCTTATATATATATATATTAAGTAGTAACAAATTTCTATGATTAATATAATTTTAGGAACTAATTTAGCGTCTAATTAATGATTTATTACAGGGCTCAAGTGGTAGGATGGCCGCCGGTGAGAAATTACAGGAAAAACGCAATGAAAAGCTGTAAATATGTGAAGGTGGCGCTTGACGGAGCTCCTTATTTAAGGAAGGTTGATCTTGAAATGTACAACAGTTATCAACAGCTTTTGAATGCTCTAGAGGAAATGTTTTCTTGCTTCACTATACGTAAGTATTTCAGATATATTCTCATTTAATTTTTTTTTTTGATAATTTTGAGATTTAACAATAGATTAGTCATCTTGATATATAATTATACATATATAATTGTATTACAGGCAATTATTATTTGAATAAAAGGAAAATTATGGATGAAGTGAATGGAGTTGAATATGTGCCTACTTATGAAGACAAAGATGGTGATTGGATGATGGTTGGAGATATGCCATGGAAGTAAGTTTCTAAATTTTTATACCCTTTAAATTATCTTATTATTTAATAATTAACATACAGTTAATTTTCATTTTTTAAATAATTAATTTTCTAATTACTTGTAAATTTCATTGGTTTTTTTTTTGCAGAATGTTTGTTGAATCATGTAAAAGAATAAGGTTAATGAAAAGCTGTGGGGAAATTGGATTAGCACCAAGAACACCTTCAAAATGCTCAAGTTCAAGTGATTAATCAAGAAATAATCATATAATTGATGATGATGTATAGAGTCTTTTCTCTCAAGTTTATACGACCCCAGTTGTTTTATCTTGCAGAGTTTTTTTTTTCGAATTAGAAATATAGAAATAAAAAGAAAAAAAAAATTAAAGAGGCCTGCATGATTTTAATTTTTATCTTATACGTTGTTTCAATTGATGCTTTTGCAGTCTCTTTAATTATTATTTTTCTTCCATTTTCAGCTTTACTGGTCCTTTTTTTTTCTTTGTTTTCTGCAATTTTTTTTTCTAACACATTGTTTGTTACACTTGAATATATATAAGTACACTCATCGTATTACTAATGAGAATTGGGATTTTTTCTTTTCTCACTTTCAGTAAACAAGAGGTTACAATATCTAAGATTTATATGTTAATTATGAAATTGTGTGTAAAAATAACTTAATTTGCCTATATAAACAAACATATATTGATTGTATCATTAACTCAAGGATAACTTGTCCTTAATTTTATTTGTTTTTTCCTTTTTCCTGTAAGGATTATTAATATATAATAGCATACATAGATTTAATGTTTAAGAGTATTTTTCATGTACCATTCAATATAACAAGCATGGATCTACATAATCAGAACATTTTGAACTCAAAATGTATATATTTTCGCGCAAGAGAAAATTGGCTTTAGTTTTATATATCCTAAAATTAAACAATTTCCATATTATCTCATACAGCAAATTAATTATATTTGAATTTGGATAATCAATTACCTTCAATTTATTTGTTATTAGAAGCAATAGAGCTGGGTTTTCCTTCTTTGTTTGGATGCTATTTTTCTCTATTCGTTTGGTTGATTTTTGTCTCCACGGGTTGGCCATTTTGTCATATTGAATTGTTTTAGTGTCATAGTTGCGGTTAAAGATTGAACAGAGTATAATTTTTTATACGCAAGTGTTACTTTCATATTAAAGCTTGCTAAGACTACCTATGAATCAAATATAGGAAATTCCAAATAAATGATCAAACTAATATAAAAATTAACTCTTCAGGCTTAACAGTTAGTTTTTAAAGTTGACACTCTCAAATTTATATTAATAAAGAATTTAACTTAAAAACCAACATTAAAATGAAAATTTAAGAAAGCTAATTTGCAAAAATTCATGGCTAATCATTCTTTTTCTTTTTTTCTTTTCATTTTAATTGAAAAATATTCAATTTTTGATGATCATGATAAGAAAATGCGAGAGCTTGCTAAGAATCCCATTAATTAAGACTGGGTAGGTTCACCAGATGCAGAAGACTTGAGAACATTATTTTGTTGTGGTATCCGTGCCCATTGACTTCATCCTCTAACTAGCAATTAAATATAGTTGTAAAGTTTCAAGATTTGAAGGATACACATATTAGCCATGCATGCCAAATCTTTCAAAGGACAACCTCTAATATGCACAATATTGTGAATCTAGGAAAATGACGAGTTCTCCCTATTCTTAACTACATTAAGATACCGTATGTATTTTGGGCGTCCAATCCCCTCATGTAGTTGCATCAAGTCCAAAATGTTAAATAATAACTCATAATCAAAATCAGTTTGGATTAGGAGTTCTAATAAAGAGGAAGATTATTAGTTTTATAATAGAGTTTGAATAGGAAAAATATGTTAGAATAGAAAAATAATTTCCTTATATATCGGATAAAAAAATATTATATATAGAACAAAATCTTAATCCATCGTACTTCAATTCAAAACTTTAAGATATTAGGTGGTAGGTCTTTTCCACTTATATACTCGATATTAATCCATCTCTCTTCGATGTATAATTTCTCTAATACTTCATAATTCTAACACAAAACTCTCATCTTTGGCCCATGTTGTTAGAATCCACTTGAAAATGTGATCAGATCATGGGAGACAATAATTAATAAGAGTTGGGAAGCCTTTGAGTATATTAACTTGATCACCCCATTATCACATTTTCTCCACCACTTGCTCACGTTTTGGTTTGATTGTCTCGTGAAAATTAATCATCTTTTTACCAGAAATTTGTTCTGTTTTCCTCTGCTCATAATCAGCCAACCAGAAAACCATTTCCCCAACCACATCATGCAAAACTATCTTCTAATTTATCACTTTCTAGTAGATACACAAGTTTTAAGCTTCCTATTATGTATTCAGCTTCAATCGCGCGTGGCATCACATATGATATGAATTGGAATTTGGTATTAAGATTTGAAATGGGGTTTTTTGGACATATGAAAAATAGAAGATGATAGGATTAGGACAATTAACTCAAAATGTCTAACACTAGATATATATGCAATCATCCTTCACTATATTTAAGTTGTTGATGTTTTTATTATTTTTTCAATATGAGATTATATTCTTAATATTCCCCCTCAAGTAACAACTCTCTCAAGTGGTAACTGGAATAGTCGACACTTCGAATATACAATTTCAATACCCCATGAATGATCGGGTCATTTGAACAACTGGTGAAAAAATTCATAATCAATCATATAACTAGTCCGGAATAAAAATTGAACAACCAGTGAATCAACTGGGCCAAAATGAACATCAAAAAACAAGTGAAACTCAACAATAATTAATTAGACAACCGTGCCGAAATGAACATCAGACAACCAGTAAAATAATACAACGAAATAATTGCTCTGATACTATATTAAGATTTGGAATGATATTTTTTTGGACATGAAAAATGAGAAAGGATAGGCTTAAGACAATCAACGTAAAATACCTAATACTGGACATATGAACAATTATCATTCACCATATTTAAATTGCTGATATTTTTATTATTTTTTTTCAATATGCGATCATATTCTTAATATTTGGAGTTTTGATTATTAAGTAAATTATTTTGAAATTTGATTATAATATGAATTGAAAATTGAAAATTTTATAATTAGATTAATTATGTTATAATTTGATTATGAATTGAGTTTATAGTTTTGAGAATTAATTTAATTATTTTGTAAACTATATTCTATCATATAAATTTATTTAAAAATAATTAGTTTAAAAATTTTCTTTAAAATATCTGAAAAAATGTAAGTATTATTTAAGAAATAATATATAATGTATAATTATATCTGTAATTTTTTAAAGTAAAATTTAAATATTAAAATAAAAATAAAAATAATTATTTATTTATTTAATATAAAAATAAAATTAAATATACAGATTTATATCAATTATTTGTATTAATTATGTTAATATAAAAATAAAATTAAATGTAAATTTGCGTGTAATTTTTTTTTATTTACAAATTTTGCCTCATTTTCTTTAAAGTTTTGATTTGGCCACTGCATACACATTCACGATCTTTTGATCATCTCCCGGGCTGGAGGGGTGGATGATGTCTTGGAGATCAAGTAACTAGTACTGTTTTAATTAGTAAAGGAAATTTAAAAAACATTTCAGAATTCTGAAAAATTTTCTAGTACCACGCTACGCAGACAAAGTTGATTGATTCACACTTCACGTTTCTGTTCTTTTTAATTATTTGTGAAAGAAGTATAAAAAAATCCCTCACTTTTTTACTAACAGCATTGATAATAAATCTTTTATAATTTATTCATTTAAACCCATAAATTATGAGCTAACTACGTTTACCTTTTCTATTCGTCATAAAAAATTAAAAAAATAGAAATGCTAAAAAAAACCCATAGAACTAAGAAAAAAAATTATGCTTTTGAATTCTTTGTATATATCCTTTTTGGCAATAAAATGAATTTATTGACCACAAACATTATGCTTTTGAAAAATGAAAACTAAACTAACATTAAAAACTTATAAATTTATTTTTTTTAAAAAAAAATTAAGCCGTTTTGAGGAAAATCAAGACTTGAACTTGACAATGGATTCAAATGATCCCATATGTGTCTCTCTCATTCCTCAAAATTAAATCATTAAAATCATGATATTGATCATTCCCTCTCGAGGGCTAATTAGCATGGGAGCCATTCATCACATCACTTATTTAATTGCATATTAAGGTGGTAACTAACTTTGTTTCAAAAAAGATAAGAAAAGGTGGTAAATAACTTGGATTTAATTAAGTTGAATTTTATAATTTTATGTTAAATTTTAAACTTTTCATTTTTAGCTGTGTAAGGATTCATTATAATATAAGTAGTTTCACAGGTTATAATAACGATAGTAAAATAAATAAATTTTTTTATAGAATTAATATTAATATTAATTTATCAATTATTTAATTTTATATAATAAATAAAAATATAATTTAATGATAACTATATATATATATATATATTCAATATTGTTAAAAAAATTATTTGATGCCATTACTCTTAAAAACTATAAAAACTTAATGATATTATGAATCATCGCTAAATGACTCCTTATCTTCTCATAACTCAACCTAAAAAAATAAAGAAAATTCCCTTTGTTTTTTCTACCCGCCACCTCTATATATTGCATGTTCTCACTTTTTTACTGGCTCATCTCTTCCTTATTTTTACTAACCATAAGTAAAATAAATAGATCATACAAAAGCAAAGAATATAACAACTTTTTACAGTAGAAAAATAATAAAATTTAATTTTTTGTCAATTTTTTTTATTGAATTTACATTATGAAATTGTCAATAATATAATATATTTTTTTGTAGATTTTTCTACTGATCAAGCATAATTAATAATATATATAGCTGATTTTTTTATTGCACAATTTAAGATATGAGACCAGTGACTCTGGGTGATGGCCCTCAAAAGATATGAGTGATGGTTTATTGTCTATTGATATGAATTTTTTAAAATCTTTTGCTTTAATATTTTATTAAATTATTTATATAGATATTATTGAATATTGTGCTAATTTATTTTAGTAAATTGCATTTGCATATGAATTAATAATATATATATATATATGTATGCATAATTTTTGTTTACAGATGAAAAAACTTCAAATTCAAATAAACATTCAAATACTTATACAAACTCTGATTCTTTAATTTTTGATGTTACTACTACTAAAGCACAAAGAATTAATGTCTACTTTCTATTTGTATGCTACTATATATTGAAAAAAAATTACCGAAATATTTTCTATTAATTTATTTACTAATGATTTTCGTGATTTGAAAAAATAACTTGTTCTATTTTGATAGGTCAAATGTATTTGAATTTATTTTAGCAATAAACATTGATTATATTAAATTTATAATTATTATTTTTTTAAAAAATATTATAATTATTTATCTTGATTGGTTAGCCTCTTCTAATACCTTATCCTAGATCTGTCTTTTACTAAATTCTTCATGGATCTAGCTGTTTGTAATATAAGAACTATTTTTCTTAAACTGTGGGTTTGGCTTGAACCTAAAATATTAAAAAAAAAATTACACTCTTCACCATCTTTTATAAATTTTTTTTTATTTTTATCAGGGATATTTTAATCATTTTATAATACACTCCTAATAAACTCATAACAAACTATATAAATTCATAAACTCATAATAAATATATAATAAACTCATAATAAACCTAAAATAAAGTAATAATAAACTATCTAATATGATATTTTTATAAAAAAATTATAAATTCTAGTACACTTATAAATATTTTTAGAAATATGATAAATTTAAATTTTTTTATTTTTTCTGTTATTTTTTGTAAAGACCCCAAATGCTAAACCTTAGCTCAATTAGGCAGGCCCAGCTCCCATGTTGAATAGATCACGGGATTTTGTAAATACATATATTTCAAGGAAATTTTTTTTAAAAATATTCTTAAAATAAAATTATTTTAAAAAATATTCACTTTTTATTTTCTCTTTCAAAATACTCATTTTTAATTTTTAATTTTAAAAATATTATTTTTCAGAAATATATTTTTAATATACATTTAATATACTAATAACATATTTCATTTTTAAAGATATATTTTATATATTAAAGATATATCAAAAGAGTTAAATATTTAAAAAAAGTTAAAAACGGTGCTATACAGAATATTTTCTCTATTTTAAATTACTGTTTTATCTTTTAAAAAAAAAGTAAACTGCAGTAATATATTTTCATTTGAACTTATTCATTCTAAGAAAGATATTTAATGTGAACAAAAACATAACTTCACAAATAGTACTCTTAAAGAAATTGAATAAAAAAGTTAAAACATTCTTTTGTTTTTATTTAGGGAATAAATTTTGATATAATGTCTTGTAGGTCAAAGAGGAAACAAATCAATATAAACTTGAACTAAAATTTTAATTTTCAAAGTTATTGTTCTCCACTTAAAAAATTATGTTAACATCAAAAAGAAAATAAAACAAAAGAAAAAATAAAAAGGTAAACCTGTTCAATTCACCTATAAAATGCCAGTCTGTTCTTCTCCTTTCCCCAGCCCACTTTCATCCATAACTTAGGAACCCCTATATAGGAGGTCAAATGGTCAATATCTCTTTTATTTTTTTTTATGAATAATTTCACATTTTTACTGTGCATTTTGGTTGTATAAAAATTTTAAAAAAAATTGACTATATAATAATATTTAATCAATAATACTATATTTATTTATAAATATTTTATATAAAATAAAATACAGAGTCCACTAAATTTTACCAGCTAGTTGGTAAAATATTTTATTTAGGAGAGTAGAAAAAATATTTTACTGAAAAAGTGGATTGGGATGTTCACATATCAAAAGATAATCATACTCTTAATTTAAGATATGATAAAATAAGAAAGATATATTATAAGAATAGTTTAAATATTATTTAAATTTTTTCTATAAAGTAAATGAGAGCGCATCATGCACTTTAAGAAGTACAATATCATGGAGTCCCCGAAACTGCTATTCCCTCTCTCTATTACACTATTTTTCTAGTCAAACATGGGAGTCTTGAGCGTAAAAGTGATTCTCTTATCTTACGATATTTCGATATTATTTAATTTTTTTCTATAAAGTTGGGTTACAATCAAATAAGTTAATATTTTATTTAATTTATTTTTTAGTATTTTATTGCATTTTCAAATACAATAATATAATATTTTTTAGTAAAATATAATTCATGTAATATATCTCTATAAAATATTTTTTTAATAGTCAATTTTTTAGTAATTTATCAAAACCACTATTATTCTTCCTCCAAATCTATGTTTAAGAATGAACCAATAGATCCAAAAATCTTTATTCCATGTAACCTTTTTTTTTTCCTTGGTATTTTCAAAATCTCCAATTTACTTAATTGTTGCCTATTTTGAGGTTTCCTAAGGCTTTCTTTTTCCTTTTTTTTTTTAATTGTTTTGGCCAATCTTTCTTTCTTTCTTTTTTTAAATTGCTTTCTTATAAACACCCACCGAAATATTTTACTTCATGTTGTTATCATTAGTGGGTTTTAAAGAAATTATTATAAAATTATGCTTCTTTTTTTTTTTTTTTTGATGACTGAGGTAAGTCACGGATTTAATGTTAGAATACTAATTAATGGTGCATGGAATGAGAGTATGGATTAATGGTACCCACAAAAAGAAAAAAATTATGCAATTCTTATTTCCACTAATCACTCTTATAATCACTAACCGCATATATAAAATTTAGATGGATACCCATAGTCCATTAAATAACACAAAGTTAGATGGATTGAAATGAAAAAATGTCATGATTTGATTGGTTAATTTTAATTATATGTAATATATAGGGAGAAAAATTGTCATTTTCTTCTTAATTATTCTTTAAAATTATTTAATTAAAATGGTTATAATTTATCATAAATAATATACTTATTTATGTTTTTCTACTATAATTATCCACTAAAATAAATATATATATTATTATTTTTTTAATTATATATGAAAAAAGAGTACGAACTTTAACTTAAAATTTAAACAAAAATAATATATTTATGGATATCAAGATACAACTAAATGGTTCCAATTACTTATATTTAATTTAAAAAACTCTTTCACATTAATATATATCTTGTCTTAAGGAAGGACAAAAGAGATCTAAAACTTTTCTTGTATTCTTAATTTTCCTTTAAGATCATACATAAAATTTTTAAATTCACACAAGTGATGCCTATCTATGCCCTCTCCTACTCAAACTTATATATAAAAGCAAACGGTCTCTCTCTTTTCATATACCTATCTAATTAACAATTTGTATGATCATTGATTGAATCCTTCTTTAACTTCCACTGGAGCTTTTAATTCCATAATTAACATAAAGCAAACACCACCTATTCACGTTTCCTTCCTATTCACATATTCTTAAGATCTTAATTATATATATATAAACACCATAATTGATCATTAATCCCCAAAAAAAAAACACATAATTATTCATTTGAAAAAAAAAAGAGAAACATTAGGCAAATATCAATGGCCGATGGTAACAATGCCATTGATATCCCAGTAACTGATAATGGCCTTGACAACGAAGTCGAAAACCTCTATTTCATGAAAATGGGATTAGCAAAACTAATGCTTCAAGGAAAAGGAGGAGTAATTGTTGAAGTAACAAATGCAGAACACGCTAGAATTGCAGAAGAAGCTGGAGCTTACTGTATTGTAATTCACAACACAACATATGCCTCAACTATCTGTTGTGACCAAAATCAAGCGAACAGTCTCAATCCCAGTCATGGTAAGAGTTCGTCTTGGTTATTTCGTTGAAGCCTCCATTCTTCAACAACTTCGTGTAGATTTTATCGACCAAAGTGAACTTGTTAGCAATCAAGGTAACACTACAAATTACATAAAAAAGAATATTTTCGACTCCCATTTGCCTGTCAGGAACTTGTGTCATGGAGGGAGACCCTCAGCCAATCTCCAAGTTCTGACTTCACAGGAGAATTGCAGTGAAGAGGAAGAAGAGAAGAAGATAATAAAGAGAGAAAGAAAGAGAGAGAGAGAGAGAGAGAGAGAGAGAGAGAGAATAACAGAATTGAGAAGGAAAAACGATTGTATATTGATTAGCTATTCCATCATACATTCATTATGTAATTTATAATAGATTTCATCTCTTTCAATACAATAACAGAATTCCCTAACAAAATTTCAGCTGTCCTCAATATCTGTGCTATAACTAACTACTAACAACTCAAATAACAACTAACAATTCTTCGGGATCACTGTTCACGACACTGTTCACGTGCTCTCACCTCCTGAGCTGCTGCTGCTGCTAAGGGCTTTGATGCGTCAACCACTGAATCAGCGACTATAGTCCTGACATTACCCCCTCCTTCAAGAGTTTCCTTGTCCTCAAGGAAGAAGTCAGGAAATTGAGAAGTGAGAAAATTCTTATCCTCCCACGTAGCTTCATCTTTGCTCATGCCCATCCACTGGATTAAGAGCTGTTCAACTGATAGGGATATACTATTAACCATGCAAATGTAATAGTGTAGTTTTGATTTTTTTCTATTAACAATTATTTATTTATATTTAATTAAAAAAAATCATTAAATAAATAGTTTTTCAGTATATCATTAATGATTGTGATTAGTACATTTTGTATGTATCTAATTGGACCAAGTAGAGAATGGATGTTTTATACTGACTATTAAAACATATTTTCTAGGACATTAGAAATAAGATTTGTGTTCTTAATCTTGATTTAATTAATATGAGCAAATATACATTGTCTTGTGCTTTGATTCATTAAAGAGTGAGTTTCATTTAATGGAATAATATTTCTCGGTGAGTTGAGCAAAGGCATTTTATATTTGTGAAATATTAAGTTAATGATAGAATCCATATCTCGGTTTAGAGATTGATGATGCACTTTAAGTAAGCTTATAAGGTTTCATAGTGTAAACCCTGCAGGTGGATTTTTTAATCCAACACATGAAATAAGTTAAGCGACAATCTTAAAGATATATTGTTATTTAAATAAATTGTCGGTAATTTATTTAATGTAGCAGCATCTGTAATCTTAACATGGGGAACATAAATATTATGTTATGGAATGGTAAAATTAATAAGGAGTTCGATCATGAATTTTTAGTGGAATAATTTATGATTAATTATAATAAGAATATACTGGTGCTGTATGTGGTCTTATTATAATTAGTAGCCTTGTTAATTTTATTCCTGCGGTCCCTGTTGTGCCTTCATTATTTTGGAATGTATACGGTTATTTTATTTTAAATTTAAAAAATATTATCTTTCCATCGAAGAGATATTTTTTAAGGAATTTAAAATAGAATAAAACTCTAAGGGATAAAAGTAGAGTTGCACGTACAGTTTCTACCCACTCAGAAAACTATTCCAAAGAGAATAATCGAGGAACACAACAGAAGATCGTAGGTGACTCTAAGGTCTCAGGCAAGAAGACTGGTGAACGATTCTGCGCTTCAAGAGGTCAGTTTGATTGATTAGTTCAATGTTTAGTTTGCCTCATACGTGTTTCGATGTGGGTTGTTTCCGCTTTATACCCGCTCCCATCAATTGGTATCAGAGCCTTTCGAAACCGTACGAAGGTGGCTATTTTAATCATGTTTTCGATTGATTATTTGTATCATTCAGTGGCTACATGATTTGTTGAGGTTTGATTGTTTTTGTTTCGTTATATTGATTTTGTTGGATATTGATTAAAACGTTTTAATCAAAACAAAAACAAAGAAAAGTTTTTTTTTCTTGTGTTTTTCGAAACAGTAATAAAGAAATTAATATATATATATATACATACTTGTTTTTCCTGGGTTTTGCGTCGAAGAACACAGTACCAGTATAATTTTTTTTTTGAATTATTTTTTTTTGGGATATTGATAATTGTTATCAATTTAAAAAAAAAAAACTTGATTCTGCGTTCATGGAAGCTTGAAGGAAAGCAATGCAGTTTTTTTTAAATTTTGATTTTTTTTTGGGATATTGATAATTGTTATCAATTTAAAAAAAAAAAAACTTGATTCTGCGTTCATGGAAGCTTGAAGGAAAGCAAGGCAGTTTTTTTTAATTTTGATATTTTTTTGGATATTGATATTTGTTATCAATTTAAAAAAAAAAAAAAAACCTTGATTCTGCGTTCATGGAAGCTTGAAGGGAAGCAGCCAATATTTTGGTTTTTCCACGAAGAAGAAGTGGTAATTTTATTTTTTGGTCCTTCAAGTTTTTAGTTATTACAAACAGACCCAGAAATTTTCAGTTTTTTCAATTTGACCCTGGAAGTTTCAGTTTTTACAAACAGACCCAATTTTTTTTGTTTTTGCAGAATAGCCCAGGTTATTCCTGTTTCTTGCAAAACAGCCCAAAAAAATTTTATTATTTTGCAAAATGATCCTAAAAAATTTTAATTTTGCAAATTGGCTTTATAATTAAATATAATTATGTTTAATTATATTCAATTATATATATTAAAATTATTTGTGAGTGGTTATTTATTATTTTCTAGTTGTGATTATTTGCATTTCTTCCCCATCGGAAGATGTTATGTTTTAATATAATCACTGATCTAGTCTAATTTGTCTGTATTATTTTAACTCTCTATCTGAGTAAATTAATTAGGGACATGAATTAGATGTAATATTTTCTCACATATTAATTTTTATTTAAGAGACATGTTTTTTTTTCCTATCGAGTAGTACATGTCGGTCTTATCTTATTTTTATATTCATGACATGTGATTGGTTGAATTCTCCCATCGAGATTACTATTCATGAATGTTGCATAGATGCATATTTGAATTTTGATATCATTGTTGTCAATGTGCAATTTTTATTTAAATTCAGTGTTATATTATTGTATTATTAATGATATACTGAATTTGTTTAATATTTTTTTTTAGAAATGACATCTTTCAATCTCCTAGCCAACATCATTACCCAAAATAAGCTTGAGGGTCCTAACTATGTGGACTGGAAAAGAAATTTGGACATTTTGCTTACTGCTGAGGAGTACAAGTTTGTGCTGACTGAAGTATGTCCTGAAAAATCCGGTGAGGGTACCTCTGAGGAGGCTACCAGAGCTTACCATAAATGGGTTAAGGCTGATGAGATGGCGCGATGTTACATTTTCGCATCAATGTCAAATGTTTTGCAACATCAGCATCAGAAGATGGACACTGCTTTTAACATCTTAGAGAATCTCAAGGAGATGTTTGGAGACCAAACTAGTGCAGCCAAGCAAAATGCACTGAGGGAGATTCTTACTTCTAAAATGGAGCAAGGAACTCCTGTTAGAACTCATGTCTTGAAGATGATGAGTCTTCTGAATGACATGGAAGTTCTAGGTGCTGAGGTTGACAAGGCAACTCAGGTTGAGATGGTCTTGAACACCTTGCCAGCCAGTTTTCAGCAGTTTCGTTTGAACTACAACATGAATAAGATGGATTTTACTCTATCTAAGCTGCTGAATGAGCTGGTAGCTGCTGAGACTATTATTATGCAAGGAGCCGCACCTATTGTGCTTAATGTTGAGCGAGGTTCTTCATCTGCCCAGTATAAGGGTAAGAAGAAGAAAAATGCTCAAAAGCCTAAGCCTAAGAGAAATGGTGCAGCTGCTGGTGCTAATGGTGCTGTGAAAAAGCCTAAGGGTAAGTGTTTTCACTGTAAGCAAAAGGGTCACTGGAAGCAGCAATGCCCAACTTGGATAACCAAGAAAAAGCAAGGTATGTCACTTTTTTATTTACTGGTTGTTGAAACTTGCTTAGCGGTATTGACTACACTCCAATGGTGTGTAGATTCAGGAGCCACTAATCATGTCTGCAATTCTTTGCAGGGGTTTCAGACAACACGCCAGCTAAATGAAGGAGAAGTGAGCATTTTTCTGGGAGATGGCACTGAGGTTGCAGTTCTAGCTATAGGAAATGTTATTTTGAATTTTGAGAATAATAGAACATTGTTTTTGAAGGATGTTTTATATGTTCCTTCAATTAGAAGGAATTTGATTTCTGTTTCTAGTTTGAGCAAGAATGGATATTCTGTTTGTTTTAATGAATTTTATGATGATTCTGTCGTTATCAAATTTAGAAAACAAATAATATGTTCTGGCTCTTTAATTGATGATCTTTTTATTCTCAAAGTTTCACCTGAACTGCAACTTTCTAATTCTGAGGTTAATAACTTTGATATCGTTGTACCATTAAAAAGAAAATGTCCTATTAAGTTTAGCTATACTTATCTTTGGCATTTGAGGCTTGGTCATATTAACTTAGATAGGATTACTAGGTTGGTCAAAGATGGACCATTGAGTTCATTGAAAGTGGAGGCACTACCAACCTGTGAATCTTGTTTAGAAGGTAAAATGACTAAGAGACCTTTTCCCTTAAAAAGGTAATAGAGCTAATGATGTTCTTGAATTAATTCATTCTGATTTGTGTGGCCCAATGAGTGTCCAAGCTAGGGGTGGTTTTGAGTATTTTGTGACTTTCACAGATGACTACTCAAGATATGGATATATTTACCTGTTGCGCCGTAAGTCTGAATGCTTTGAGAAATTCAAAGAATTCAAGGCAGAAACCGAGAAACGACATGGAAAATGTATCAAGTCATTGCGGTCTGACCGTGGTGGCGAATACCTCTCTAGGGAATTCATTGATTATTTATCAGAACAAGGAATTACTTCACAATTATCTGCACCTGGTATGCCACAACAGAATGGTGTAGCAGAAAGAAGAAATAGGACGCTTATGGAAATGGTTAGATCAATGATGAGTTATTCAGATTTGCCTATTTCGTTTTGGGGCTATGCCATAGAAACAGCAGCATATATTTTGAATTTGGTTCCATCTAAGTCAGTACCTAAAACTCCTACAGAACTGTAGACTGGGCGAAAGCCAAGTCTAAGACATGTTCGGATGTGGGGTTGCCCAGCCCATGTGTTGAAAGGGAAAGCAGATAAGTTGGAATCAAAAACAGACTTGTGCTTCTTTATTGGATATCCTAGAGGAACGAAAGGAGGTTTATTTTATAGTTCAAAAGATAAAAAAGTCATTGTTAGCACCAATGCACATTATCTTGAGGAAGACTATATTAGAAATCATATTCCCAAAAGCCAATTAGCCTTGTATGAATTGAGAGGAGAAAACATACCAACTAGAACATTTCCATTAGAATATCAACTTGAACCATCCATGGTCGGAGCTGACATTCCATTACCTCGTCGTAGTGGGAGAAATGTCAGTGCACTAGAAGATCAACATCCGCCTGAGCATTTAGCGCCTAACATTCCACTACAGCCCGAAAATAGTGAGAGTAATGTTGGAGCTACAGTGGCGGCTGATGATCCTAATGTACATGAGCAAGATGTTGGAGCTTCTGACATTTCATTGCCTGTTGGTAATGAAGGACATGTTCAGGCTCCAGCACATGACCAGGATGCAATACCACCAGTCATAGACTTGCCGGCATTACAGCCACAGCAAGATGAAGGTGTGATTGCAGAGCCTGTAGTACTTCGTCGTAGTGGGAGAATTAGACGAACCCCGGTTCGATATACACTTTTGGGAGAAGCTTTTGATAGAATCCCTGAAGAAGTGAATACCGAACCAGCTTATTACGATGAAGCACTACAAGATAAAGATACTGATAAGTGGCTTATAGCTATGAAATCTGAAATGGAGTCTATGTACTCTAATCGAGTCTGGGAACTTGTAGAACCACCTGAAGGGGTTAAACCCATTGGATGTAAGTGGATCTATAAGAAAAAGAGGGGTATAGACGGTAAAGTGCAAACTTTTAAGGCAAGGCTTGTTGCGAAAGGGTTTACTCAGAAAGAAGGGATCGATTATGAGGAAACTTTTTCGCCGGTAGCCATGGTGAAGTCTATTAGAACTCTTCTATCCATTGCTGCTCATTTTGATTATGAGATTTGGCAAATGGATGTCAAGACGGCTTTCCTGAATGGAAGTCTTGATGAATGCATCTATATGAAGCAACCAGAGGGTTTCATAACTAGTGGACAAGAAAATTTGCTATGCAAATTAAATAGGTCCATTATGGCCTTAAACAAGCATCTAGGTCATGGAATACTTGTTTTGACCAGACGATCAAAACTTTTGGTTTTGATCAGTGTCATGATGAGTCTTGTGTGTATAAGAAGTGGAATGGTAGTAAGGTTGTGTTTCTAGTACTATATGTGGATGATATTCTACTTATAGGGAATTGTGTAGGTATGTTGACTTCTGTCAAAGACTGGTTATCTCAGCATTTTGATATGAAGGACTTGGGAGAAGCTGCTCATATTCTTGGGATCAAGCTTATGCGAGATCGTAAGAAGAGGATGATTGGCTTATCACAGGCACTTTATATTGATACTATTCTTGCTCGTTTCAACATGCAGGATTCCAAGAAGGGATTTCTTCCCTTCAGACATGGAATCACTTTATCTAAGGATCAATGTCCTAAGACACCTGAAGAGATAGAGAGCATGAAGGCAGTTCCTTATGCTTCTGCAGTTGGAAGCCTCATGTATGCCATGTTATGTACTAGACCTGATATCTGTTTTGCTGTTGGCATGGTTAGCAGATTTCAGTCTAATCCTGGGCGGGAACATTGGACTGCGGTGAAACATATAATCAAGTACTTAAAAAGAACTAGAGATTATATGTTAGTCTACCAGTCTGCAGATCTTATACCCATAGGGTATACAGATTCAGATTTTCAGTCTGATAGAGACTCTCGGAAGTCTACCTCAGGAAATGTTTTTGTCTTGGGAGGTGGAGCCATAAGTTGGAGGAGTATTAAGCAAACTTGTGTTGCTGACTCCACCATGGAAGCTGAATATGCGGCAGCCTCTGAGGCTGCTAAGGAAGCTGTATGGCTTAGAAACTTCCTAATGGATTTAGGTGTAGTTCCTTCAGTGCAATCGCCTATTACACTTTATTGTGATAATAGCGGGGCAGTTGCGAACTCAAAGGAACCACGGAGCCATAAAAGGGCAAAACACATTGAGCGGAAGTATCACTTGATACGAGACATAGTTCAAAGAGGTGATGTGGTAGTGACAAAGATTGCATCAGAAAACAACCTGGCAGATCCTTTTACAAAGAGCTTACCAGCAAAGACTTTTGACAGTCATGTAGAAGGAATGAGAGTTAAAATTATTGATGCATGGTTATAAGTCTAAGTGGGAGATTGATAGGGATATACTATTAACCATGCAAATGTAATAGTGTAGTTTTGATTTTTTTCTATTAACAATTATTTATTTATATTTAATTAAAAAAATCATTAAATAAATAGTTTTTCAGTATATCATTAATGATTGTGATTAGTACATTTTGTATGTATCTAATTGGACCAAGTAGAGAATGGATGTTTTATACTGACTATTAAAACATATTCTCTAGGACATTAGAAATAAGATTTGTGTTCTTAATCTTGATTTAATTAATATGAGCAAATATACATTGTCTTGTGCTTTGATTCATTAAAGAGTGAGTTTCATTTAATGGAATAATATTTCTCGGTGAGTTGAGCAAAGGCATTTTATATTTGTGAAATATTAAGTTAATGATAGAATCCATGTCTCGGTTTAGAGATTGATGATGCACTTTAAGTAAGCTTATAAGGTTTCATAGTGTAAACCCTGCAGGTGGATTTTTTAATCCAACACATGAAATAAGTTAAGCGACAATCTTAAAGATATATTGTTATTTAAATAAATTGTCGGTAATTTATTTAATGTAGCAGCATCTGTAATCTTAACATGGGGAACATAAATATTATGTTATGGAATGGTAAAATTAATAAGGAGTTCGATCATGAATTTTTAGTGGAATAATTTATGATTAATTATAATAAGAATATACTGGTCCTGTATGTGGTCTTATTATAATTAGTAGCCTTGTTAATTTTATTCCTGCGGTCCCTGTTGTGCCTTCATTATTTTGGAATGTATACGGTTATTTTATTTTAAATTTAAAAAATATTATCTTCCCATCGAAGAGATATTTTTTAAGGAATTTAAAATAGAATAAAACTCTAAGGGATAAAAGTAGAGTTGGACGTACAGTTTCTACCCACTCAGAAAACTATTCCAAAGAGAATAATCGAGGAACACAACAGAAGATCGTAGGTGACTCTAAGGTCTCAGGCAAGAAGACTGGTGAACGATTTTGCGCTTCAAGAGGTCAGTTTGATTGATTAGTTCAATGTTTAGTTTGCCTCATACGTGTTTCGATGTGGGTTGTTTCCGCTTTATACCCGCTCCCATCATCAACCTGCTGCTTCTTTCTTGCTTGAATTCTCTTCCCCAGAATGGCAAATGGCTCAATTTTAAACTCACCATTTTGATAAAATGGTGGTAAGTCCACTGAAGCCACCATTCGATCTCCCAAGCATCTTTTAAGAAAAGACACATGAAAGACAGGGTAAACAGAAGTGGAAGGAGGCAAGTCTAACCGATACGCAACAGGACCCACACGTGCTGCAACTCTGTAGGGGCCATAAAATTTTGCTGCCAGCTTGAGACACTTCCTTACAGCCACTGAAGTCTGCCTATATGGCTGTAGTTTTAAGTATACCAAGTCATCCAAATTGAAGCTTCTATCACTTTTGTTCTTATCAGCCAATTGCTTCTGTCTATTCTGAGACGAGCAATTGTTCTCTTGGTAGAGTGACCATCCTCTGTCTATCTTGAAGAAAGTCCTCTACTGCTGCCACTGATGCTGCAGCCACTGGTACAGCAGGAAGTTGCTCAGGGAAATACCCATAAAGGGCTTGGAAAGGAGTCATTTGCAGGCTTGTGTGATAATTCGTATTGTACCACCATTCTGCTGATGCTAACCATTTGACCCAAACTCGTGGTTTTGAAAAGCAAGCACACCGCGAGTAATTCTCCACACACATATTTACCAGTTCCGTTTGACCATCACTTTGAGGATGGTAAGCAGTTGATAAATTCAATTTGACCCCATTGAGCTTGAACAATTCCTTCCAGAATAGACTCGTGAAAACACGATCTCTGTCACTAACAATTTCTTTAGGAAGGCCATGAAGTTTAAACACTTGATTAAGGAAGATTTGACTTACTTTGACAGCAGAAAACGGATGGGCCAAGGCTATGAAGTGTGCATACTTAGAAAATCTGTCAACTACTACAAGAATTGCATCCTTTCCCTATGATCTTGGTAGTTGTTCGATGAAATCCATAGAGATGGACTCCCAAGCTCGATTTGGTACTGGCAGTGGCTGTAACAAGCCTGAATAAGCTACATTCTCATTTTTACACCGGTTACAAATGTCACATTTAAGGATCCAATCATAGAGCTCCCCTTTCATACCTTTCCAATAAAAATGGAACTCCAACCTGCTGTAAGATCCTCTAACTCCCGAATGGCCACCAATAGTTGAATCATGAGCTGCCTCTAAAATTTGCTGCCTCAAGCTTCGCTTGTTCCCAACCACAATTCAGCCTTTGTATTTCAAAACTCCATTAGTAAGAGTATAGTCAGGGCAAGCATTGGGATTGACCATCAGTTCTCTAATGATAGTAGTACAGTCATCATCTTGATCGTAACTGCTGGTAACTTCTTCAACCCATAGTGGTACCACAGCTGAAGTTATGCCATAGCATTCCGATTTCTCCACCTCTAACCATTCTCGCCTAGAGAGGGCGTCTGCCACCTTGTTCTCACAACCCTTCTTGTACTGGATTTTGTAGTCTTGTCCTAGAAGTAGAGATATCCTTTTTTGTTGCACAAAGGTGTGAACCCGTTGCTGTAATAGGATACTTTCATGATTTGTGCTGATTACGAAGCTCCCATTTTGCAAATAGTGCCGCCACTTGCTAACTGCAAAGAGAATTGCCATTAGCTCTTTCTCATAAATTGAGCGATCCTGATTTTGTACACCCAAAGCCTTACTAATTTAGGCAATTGGTCTGTTGTTCTACATCAGCACAGCCCCAATTCCTTTGCTACTAGCATCGGCCTCCAATGTAAAAGGAAGACTGAAGTCTGGCAGAGCTAAGACAGGGGCAGTGCTCATAGCTTGTTTCATTTGTTCAAATGCACTATCAACAGCAAATGCGAAGCCAGGATTGTACTATAAGAGGGCGGTTTTTTTTTAAATCCTTTTTATATAATAATTATTTAAGAAATTTTTTAATCTATTAATAAGACATCTTCATTGTTAACAAAAAAAAATAATTAAAGAAAGTATAAAAAGTAATTTTTTTAACAAATATAACTGATTCAAAAATCATCAAAGAATATTAGAAGTATAAATAAGAAAAAAAATTAAATAAAAAAAAATAAAAAATAAAGATCTTAATTTTATATTTTTTTCTCAGTTTTCTTTTTTTTATTATGCTTTCAATTTATTTTTAATCTTTTAATTGATTGGGTAAAGTTGAGTTAATTTGGTTAAAGATTTAATTAATTTTGTTAAAAATTTTAGAATTTATATATTTTTTTCCTAAAGATAAATTAAAATTTTAAGAGAAACAAATAAAATATTTTAAAAATTTTAATATATATATATATATTTTTTTATTTTTTTTAAATGAAGGGGGCAGTTGTCCCCTCCCTGATCACGTGGCTTCGTCACTGATCAGCAATTGGGTTCCATACGAAGGCATCCTTCTTAAGCAAATCTGTTAATGGTTGACTTATCAGGCCTTAACCACGCACAAACTTCCTGTAATATCCAGTCAACCTAGGAAGCCTCGCAATGCCTTTAACGATTTGGGCCTAGGCCACTGGAGCATAGCTTCTACCTTGCTCTGATCTGTGCTGACTTCCCCTCCAGCAATAACATGCCTCAAGTACTCAATTTTTGTTTGAGCGAAGCTGCACTTCGAAAGTTTGGCATATAATTGATTTTGCAGAAGCAATGACAATACTACCTCCAAATGTTGGGCGTGTTCCTCCATCAATAAACTGTAAACCAGTATATCATCAAAGAAGACAAGGATGAACTTACGCAAATAGGGCTCGAATATATGGTTCATAAGTGATTGGAAGGTGGCTAGTGCATTGGTGAGGCCAAAGGGCATGGCCATAAATTTGTAATGCCCACTATGCGTCCTGAATGCAGTATTATGAACATCCTCAGGCCGGACCCTAATCTGGTGATAGCCCGATCGCAAATCCAATTTTGAAAAATAAATGGCATGTCTGAGCTCATCAAGAAGATCGTCTATCAACGCAATGGGAAATTTATCCTTCATTGTAGCTTGAGTGAGTTGGTGATAATCGACACAAAATCGCCTCGATCCATCCTTTTTCTTCATTAGTAATACTGGAGAAGCCAATGTAGGTCTGAATAATGCCATGTTTGGGCATTTCTTTAATCTGGCGTTCGATTTCTGACTTCTGAAAATAGGAATATCGGCACGGTCATATATTAACCACCGGAGCTCCTCTTTGAGAGGAATGACATGGTCATGACCACGAGATGGTGGAAGTTTGGTTGGTTCATCAAAGACAGTAGCATAGCGCTTGAGGAGTTGTGCGATGGCTAGAATTGGAGTTTCCAGCTCATTGTTAGGACTGTAGAGATTATCCACCTTTGGTTTGCACAATACGTTGTCGTTTTCCTCAAGTGAAACGCAGCGTATTGAAAACAATTGTGGAAGCTCACATCCCTCATCTTCATTAATCAACTTCGACACTCTCGCACGACATCACCTTCAACTTCCCTTCTTCATGAAATCCTTTCAGCTCGACCTTTTCCCCATCCTTAGAAAATGTTAGAGTCATCTTCTGAAAATAAAAAAGAATGGGGTTGTGGTGCTTCATCCAATCCACCCCCAATGACCATATCGTGGGCTCCCGATTTAAGAACCCTAAAATCAAAGTCAAACTGCCTACCTTGCATTCCATCGAAATTGCTTACACTCCAACTTACTAACCATGCTTTGCCCGATAGCCAATGTTACTAACAATGTTCTAGCCTTAGAAGCAAGAGCCCCAATATCCTTGACCATAGCTTCATCCACAAAGCTATGAGTGCTTCCACTATCCACCAATATCACAACCCCACGGCCATTCACTTCGCCTACTATTTTAAGTGAATTCGCTGTTTTTGTTCCCACAATTGCATGCATCGAAATCTCCACACAATATTGTTTTCCAGTCTCTTCGTCACTCTCACTTTCAGTCTCTTCTGCTTCCGTAAGCATTCTCAACTGTTTAGGCTGGCACATATGCCTGACATAGTAACGGTCTCCACACTTATAGCATTGCCCAGGATTGCGTTTAAAATAGGGTTGAGTGTTTGAATTTTTGTGCATTTCTGGGTTGGTTTGGGTATCTGATTTAGGGTGATTGACTGTTGATTCTGAACGAGGGTCGAGTTTAAGAATGGTGTTGGTGATTTGGGAGTTTGGATTAGCAGGGTTTCTGAAAGTATTGTAGGGTTGATGGCTCGATGTTTTAGGAGTAGATTTTCTTTTGAACATTGCTTGTATCGACTGCTCATGTAACTTAGCTTGCTCACAAGCTTTGGTAAGGGTTGTGGGTTTAAACAATTTGACCATTGGCTTGAGCTCCTTACTGAGTCCACTTACAAAACTGGATACAAAGTAATTCTCATCCAACCATGGGTGATACTTCAACATCAATGATTTGAGCTCCTCGAATTTCTCCTGGTAGTCTGCTACTGATCCTTTTGCTTAAGTTTGTTAAATTCTTCCACCACTTCCGACGCTTTCAATTCACCAAATCTAGCACACAAATCCTCCTCAAACAGATCCCATCCTCGATCAGGATACTGCATCTGCCAACCCTGATACCATGTGTCCACCTTCTCCCCAAAATAGAGAGAGGCTATCTGAAATTTCTGATTGTCAGGTACTCCGTACAGCTGAAAATAACGAGCACATTTTCGCAACCAAAGCCTCGGGTTATGACCATCAAATTGGTTAGTTCAAGCTTAGGTACTCTGCCATTCAGCCCAAATTGAGTAACATTGGTTTTTTGGGTGTTAGGTTGTGTGTCTCGCTGGTAGAAATTTCTGGGAAATTGGTCGTTAACTGGTTGTTGGGTATTGGTGTAAAATTGGTTATTCGGGAAGGTGTTATTGGGTTGTTGTTGATGCGATGGTTGTGGTCTATTGAGATTAGGGAGGATACCAGCTCCCTGAGGAAATGCGATCCCAACTGGAGGGTTGTAACTTGCTGGAACTGATAGTTGAGATGTGTGCTGGGTATAACTTTGATTTGTGGTGTTTGGTGGGTTAAGTGGCGCATGGGTTTGGGTAATATTGTTTAGATTTTGTAGTTCTCCTGGTTGCTGAATTGAGGAGGATCTAGCAGCTGCCGGAGAGGCACTACTGGATCCATGATGCGGTTGGCTACCCTGTAACTGAGATGATATCGTACGCATCATTTCCAACATCGTGTCCATCTGCTTCTTTGCTCCTTATTCTGCTGGTGATACTGATCCAAACGTTCATAAACTTCAGTCATGAATTCTTGCGAACGTTGGTCTAGCATTTGAACCTGCAGTTCCATCTGTTGGAATTGCTGAGCCTCAGTCATAGCTGCCTTGCTTTTCCTTACCGTCTGCGCAATGATTGGGTCACTTGAGGGATCAGAAGTGTTCTCTGATACCAAGTTGTCAGGAACTTGTGTCATGGAGGGAGACCCTCAGCCAATCTCCAAGTTCTGACTTCACAAGGGAATTGCAGTGAAGAGGAAGAAGAGAAGAAGAGAATAAAGAGAGAAAGAAAGAGAGAGAGAGAGAGAGAGAATTGAGAAGGAAAAATGATTGTATATTGATTAGCTATTCCATCATACATTCATTATGTAATTTATAATAGATTTCATCTCTTTCAATACAATAACAGAATTCCCTAACAAAATTCCAGCTGTCCTTAATATCTGTGCTACAACTAACTACTAACAACTCAAATAACAACTAACAATTCTTCGGGTCCACTGTTCACGTGCTCTCTCCTCCTGAGCTGCTGCTGCTAAGGGCTTTGATGCATCAACCACTGAATCAGCCACTATAGTCCTGACAGCCTGTGGCTGTACCAGTTTCGAACGAGCACTGGCAAGAATTCAAGAAGGTGCAGCCATTAGATTATGATTCAAGGGTCAAGCTTAGATGCCACAGTTGAGAATGTGATTTCAATAGTACAAAAAGGAAAAGAATTAGCAGAAACTGATGAAGATCAAGATTATATTTGTAAAAATACATTTGTTAAGGAAATGGAAACATCTTATGATTTAGCAGAAATTAAGGAAATGGGTAAGCTTCCAATTGTGTTAGTTGCTTTAGGAGGAATCCAAACTCCTGCTGATGCTGCTCTTATGATGCATTTGGGTTGTGATGGGATTTGTGTAAAATGGGAAATCTTTGAATCATCAGAATCATTTTATAGTGATTTGATTAATCCATCTAAGCGTGTTCGGGCAATTGTTGAAGCTGTTAGACATTATGATAATCCAAGAGTGTTAATAGAATGTAGTAACTGGTTTGATGGTAGCACCATGGAAGGTGATGAAGATTTGACCTAATTTGATTCTATCTTATACGAGCATTTATAGCACATTATATACCTTGTATAAGTGAGAAAATTCATGTGAATATAATGTATATAATTCTATATTTTACTTTTGGCTGTAATTGTATATTTGCTGTCACATGTAAATGTAAAATTATTCCATAAAATAATTAAACTGATTATTCAATAAGTCACACGCATCTATATCTTGCTCAAATGTATATATTTTTGTATGATTTTAGGTATATGCATAATCAGACATTTTCATGATAAATCATCAAGTTATTATAAATTTTTGTATTATTTAAAAACCCTTAAGGCGAAATTATTGATGAAAAAACCAAACATTTTCTCCAATTTATGTAATCAATTATATTAACTTTATTAATGATATTATATATTTTTCTGATAAAATTAATATCATGAATTAATTTCCGCATATGATCACATTAAGCTGTTATGTTTTTATTCTTGAAATGTTTTATGTTTTTCTTGCTGAATTGAAATTTAGAGTTATACTCATGACCCTACTTTTTCCATAGATATATCAAAATTCAAAAGCATAACAAATTTGAGAAAAGGCATAGTTGGTTTCTAAAATAATCGAGATGATAGCTTTATTCAGTAGCGCGGGCTATAATAAGAGCTTAGTATCATTATGTTAATAAAACATGACTTGACGTTCCTTCTATCTTTGAACACCATTCTTGCAAATTGTCCCAGCGACGTTATATTGTCAGAATCTATATTACATATTTGAAAGTAGAGGTATGATATATTTTAACTCAATCGAACCTAATTAAATATTAAAAAATTTAAACTAATTTTATCCGAAATTATATATCTTTATGATGGATTCATATATTTTTAGGTTCGGTCAGATTTAATGGTATTAAATCAGATTATATAATATATATAATATATATTATAAATATATTCAATATATATAATATTGTATATATTTTTAGGTTTGATCATATTCGGCCGAATTAAATAATATATATTATAAATATATATATATATATATATATCGGTCAGATTCGAGTTTAAGCGGAAAAATAAATATTAATCTAACCATTCGACCAAATTGAAAATTTTTTAAAAATATAAATTTGATTTCAACTATATATATAAGATAAACCGATCGAAACTGACTAAAATATATTCAATTCGATTGACTTCATATTTGAATTGAAAAATTTGCACACCCGTACTTGAAAGAAGTTGAACTCCTTGCTTCTTTATATTTAAAAGAGATAGAACTCCTTGCTTCTCTCATAGTATAATTATTTTCTGATCGAGCCCCTTTCATGCACTACTTGAAGGGCTCAACCTTTCATTCAAACTAGTAAACTTCTTCTTCGGAGCCACGAGGACGAGATACTATGATCATGAAGAGAAAGGCTGCCTTTATGCCTTGTTTGTATATCTTCCCTCTTTTAGTTTTCCAGAGTGATTTCTTTTCCTCCTTTTTTTTTCTTAAAAAAAAATCCATGGAATTCATGGCTTTGCTTAAGATTTTCTCAGATGCACCAACCATACTACGACTGTATGGGTTATATATATGAATATAATTTCTATTTTCGTTTAAAAGCCTCTAATTTAACTAAAACTGTACATAGACATCGAAACGGCTTGTAATATATTTGATATTGATGCAGTTTGTTCGCTCTGTGTTGCTGCTGCTGCTGCTATGAGTCTTGTGAGTACCGTGTTGAGTGCTGCTGCTGTGCTGGTTGAAAAAAATTGAAGGTTTCTGCGTTTCAATGTTGTCAATTTTGTGGACACATATTGAAGAATTCCTCTGTTCATGTTATAATTTTCCAATAATAAGTTATCCTACTTTCGTTAATTGTAAAATTCTTTGTAAGATTCCATCTGTGAGATTGTTTATGCTTCTTGCATTATTTATGTTATGTTTGTGAAAAATAAGAAATTTGTTTTGGATATAGCAGCCCAAACTAAGTTTTATCATCCACTAATGGAAGCTATGAATTTCTGCTTATTTGAAATATGTTACATGCTAAATTTACAATTGACTGTTTCCTTGTACATATTTATACCAAAACCCCATGTAAAAGTTACACTATTGAAAGAAATCAAAATTGGAATTTCAAAGTGAACTTCAGTATGAAACTGTAATCACCTAAGTAGCCAGAATTGGATTCCTCTCTTCATCAATCTCTACGAGAAGGATATTTTCTGGATTTGATCCATTTGGTCCCTCTGCATAAAGGGTGGGAAGGTAAGCCTTGTATGCTGGCAGATATCGGGAAACGAAATCTTTAACCTGCAACAGAAGAACGAAAATGCTTAATTTCAGAAATAAAAGTTGTGTTAAATTTTTGCCAGAATAATGTCCTAATATGTCCATAGATAAGCACACCTCCTCATCAGTCATCCCAGGTTTGCCTGCCTCCCTCATGGCAATCTCTGCCTGTAAAACCCACAACATTGATCAGAGGATAAGTTTTGCATAGAATTTGATAGTTACTCTTTCATTTTATGTTATAACAACCTGCAACCGCCACTGGTAGACACAACTGGGATCTTGAATTTTGATGACTACCCATGCACTTATAAACTTGTCCCATGCATCATAATATGCTTCCAGATTCTTATTTACTGTCTCTAGCTGCAAATAAGTAAAATTTGGTAATGGAATCCCGCAAGAAGAAAATGAATTTGAAGAAGATATTCCAAAATTATTCATAAGCGAATTGTTGGGTTCCCACCTGTGGATCTACAGCTACGTCATCCACTGCTGGAAGAGGTTTAAAACCAAGCATCCAACCTTCAAACAGAACCACCTATGGTTCATCAAAAGCAGATGCAACATTATAAATATAGGGGAAGGAACGTTCGCCAAATATCCTACATGACAGTAAAGTACTGATCAACCTAATCACATTGGGTTTTAGCTAGCGTGTCCAAAACTTTCACAATCTACAAGATTCTATTCTGTTGGCCTTCAAAATTACTTCTAACCTTATGGTGAAATCATGAACCTGTATGAGCTATATTGTCTCTTTTTGGATTGGTAAAAACTCATACTGACCTCCACTAGATGTGCATATTTTGCCAGATACAAATTGACCTACACTAGATGTGCCTATCTTGCCAGATACAAATTGAAGAATCTCTTACCGTTAATGGCCCTCCAACCTCTGGCCATTCTGAAGGATCAGATCTGTCACCCCTCCCACTGTATGCAGACTGCAAAAAGAGAAATATTTCATTTGAATCTCTGGGCCAAATTACTGAGAATGAAAAAACTAAAAAAGTTTGTGTGCTTACTTTATCATATCGAGGCAGCTTCATCTTCACACCTAAAAACTTATGGTGAAAATCAAATTAAAAGAGGACAAGAATAAATAAAGGGAAAAGAAAAATAATTGAAAAAACCCATACCTTCTTTTGTCAATTTTCTTAGAGCTGTTAGGGTTTCAATGGAGAATGAAAGATCATGGCTCCCAGCATTTCCGCGAAACTGGAATGCATGAAAATTAGAAAGGAAAGTTTAAAAAAAAATCTATTTTAACCCTTGATTTCTGCTTTTCTTAAATAATTAAAGCATGCATTAATTGCAACCTCTAGAAGTGCATTTCCTGGATTTGCTTCTCTCAGTTTAGCCTACAGCAGACACAAATTTAAATCAGCGACTACAAGATGAAAAGGAGAAGAAAAGAGAATACCAAAAGCTCCCAAGAATATTACCTGGCCCTCTGCAGTCAAATAAAAATCATCTATCGATAATGTTGCACAATTCCTAAGGGAAGAAGATATGCAAATAATTAACAATTTGAGTTTCATAACCACAAGTGACAATTGTTCACCATACAGTTTAAATTATATAGCATATTATGTTACCTGCCTGTGACTTTGAAGAGATAATCAAGAGCAAAGACAAGTGTAGTCTTTCCACAACCTTGGGGTGCACTAAAACCAATCTACATAAAGTGGGATATCAACATTGTAAGATTTAAATAGCATAAAATAGCATTTTTTGCAGCATGGTGGCGTAATTCATATATATGTCGATCAAAGGAGAACTAATGCAAGCAATTGTCTCAAAATAGAAAATCAATAAAGGAAAATTACATATGTACGTACCACTAAAGGAGGTATATCTTCTCCATCTTTAAATTGGGACATATGCTTTGATATCTTATCTTCACACCATAAAAAAACTGGTACATAATAGTGATAGATCCTTGCTTTTTGAGGGACTGTAAGGTACAATTCATTGAGCTTAAACAATCGGCATATGTGTAAGCCATATGATATCCACTTGTCAACAGAGTCAGCAATCATTTCTGGAGTCAAGCCCAACTGGCTTATGAGAGGACCCGAGCAGATAAATTCATAAAGATCTTCCACAGACGAAATTTTAGCAGGTGTTGTCGGAAACACCGAATGCAACTGGCCTGGAGACCATTTCTTTATAGGAGTAGAATTTTGGCATCTGGAACTGTCTTCAATCCATGAATATTCACTGCCTGCTCACAACATTAGAAAAAAGCATTACAGTGATATCTCTCATCCAAATGTTATTTCCACATAAATTAAGCGGATGGCCACTAACCTAGTTTTTCAATTTTTTAAAACTTATCAACTTATAATAATTGTAGCCAACTAAACTAACCATTAAGTTAAAGATAATTGCTATTAAGATAAGATAACGCCTTAATGGAATGGATAATATTTTAAAAATAATAGACAATGGTTTCACGTTCAGTTTTCTAGCTTTCTTCTCTCATCTATAAAAGAGCACATAAAACTTTTTTTGATAGTAATCAAAATTCCATCGCTTAAAGATAGATAAAGAGAAAAAGAATATTTAAAATTAAAGATTAAAATCAATGGGCTCTTCAATTCAACAATGACTGCTTCGTCTTTGAACGGTATCTCAATTATTTAATATGTTCTTAGGATATTTTGAATTCAATTAACTATGGCATTATGTTAATTTCCGCATTAAAATTAGCCAGCCTAAATGTCAACAAAGAAAGGAAAACACAACCCAATTTCACAAGAAACTAATTATTTCCATATTGTAAATAGTTGGCAGTTGTCATTCCCAATTGCAGCAACACAGTCTCATCATTCAAATATATACCAGCTAACTGCATTAACATAATCTAATATGGTATTGCCAAAATTCTGCTTCTACAACCATTGGGGATTGGAAAAGAAAAGAACTGACATGAAATACATTATAACCAATGCTAATAACAGCAAAAGAATTGAGTATATTTATGATACATTTTGCCTCAAAAACTATACAGATGTAACTATTCTCGTAAAAGAACAAAAATCAAACACTTGCTGGACATCAAACAATTCGCATATGTTCAATCCATCCAATTGTGAATCTTATACCGTGTAAAACTAGTAAATCAGTCATCAGGTAAACAAAAACCATGAAGTTTACCTAAACTTAGCACTGTATTGTATCCGTTGCAGAGGAAAAAACAGAGAACGAGCTATGAGTGGCACCATTTTACAATCTTCATTGCAGGGGAAAATATGAAATTGAATACAATAAAAAAAACTCACCTGATTTCGTGAAATGGGTAGGCATTTGAGAAAGCTTCGAAGATGGATATTTTGAATTGGATTTAGATTGTGTAGAAAGATAAGAGAAAACAGATAAACGATGAGAACAAGGCCTTTTAGTCTGAAATTTACAATTGTGATTATTACCATAATTAGAATCATTATAATAATTATTATTATTATTATCATAATAAGTATCATTACGAGATAAGTTTTTGTATGGCAATTGAGATAAGATGCTCAATGCCGCCATTGCCATAACCAGACACCTCTATTCTCTTCTCCCTTTCCCTCTCTCCTCACCGTCTCCTCTGTTCACTCTCTCCAAAACAGTGTAGATTTTTTAGCATTTGAAATGTCGTAGAACAATGCCACGTGGCCTATCAAGTGAATGGGCTGTGGATATAAACTCATCGATTTTTATCGAATATTTTTCAATATTTTAAAATTTTAACCAAACGAATTGATAAAAAAATAAAAAAAAATAGTGATATAAATTAAGTTGGCTTTGGTTAAAATTGGATTTTTTTTTTCACTGCATGAGATATAATTTCTATTAACAATAAATAATTTATAATTTTCATTATCAAATTACCTACTTCTGTTCTGGATAATTTTTATAAATAAGTCAATGTGAAGAAGATAATAAATGTGTTTTAAAAATAAAGAAAAAAATGGAAGAGATGCTGTACCAGATTATTTAACATAAAATATAAAAAATATCTGATTTTTGATATTTGATTTAAAAAATAATTTCTAAAATTTTATAAAAAATTAAATTTAAATTAATACAATAAAATTATGAATAAAAATAATTAAAATTTTAAATTAAATTATCTGAACAATTTAATTAAACTATTTTTAAATAAAATAATTGGTTATTCTATAATAATAGAATTTTATAATAATATAATGAAATATATAATGTTTTTTACTCCTTTATGGTAAATAACAATAAAACAAAGGTAATTTGTAGTTTTAATTAAATAGATTATAATGGATCAATTTTTTTTTTAAGAATTATAATGTATCAAGTTATTATACCGTCTATTTTAAATAGTATTATAAATAAGTCGATTTATTTTCAACGTAATACATATTTTATAATTATATGTATATATCATGATTCATTTTGATACCCTCAAATTAAATTATAATGATCTTTTACCTAAGCTAGCTATTTTGTGTGAATAATCTGCAAGAAATTATTATGAACCGCCCTATGAACATTATATATGCTTCACAAGTATTTTATGAACAGGAATTTATATTTCACAACTTAATTAATCAATATTTCCCGATACAAAATTAGAAAAAAAATGGGAAAAAATATAATTATTCCTCAACGAAATGAAGTTCAAGGATATCCTGGTGGCAACATTCATTACCTATTCAGAAAAAAAGTTAACAAAAACTGATCTTTCTGAGGGACTGAAAATTGTGGGAGATGGAGTTACATTCTTTAGCAATCTTAATGCAAATACGCACAGGTCACTGGAGCAAGGCCTTCATATCAGACTTTATACTCCTTCCTGTAATAATCAAGTCAGATTAAAGAAATACTATGGCAGTCACTACAGTTTGAATCTCACAAGATGGAAAGATATTGTTGACCATGATAGATTATCATCAGCCAAATCAGTTCTGCCTACTTATGCAAGCGGTAGTTTATTATTATTATTATTATAGTCAGATTTAAGAATGGTAGTAGATAGATATAAAATTGTTTTCATAGTTAGATATTTGACTTATAAATATAGAAGTAAATATTATTGACTAGAATTTGAATATGCAGTAAGTCTCGTTTAAGTCAATGGGTAGGCATTTAGAACAGTAAATCAGTTGTTGCCTCTAAAATCAACAAAAAAATACTTTAAAATTTATTTTTTAAATATTTAAAAATAAAATTATTTTTCTGTAAATCTGCTAGTACAACTAAATCTGATAGTTCTGAGTCATCAGAAATTAAAAGAATCGTAAATAGAAATGAAATAATTTTAGAAGATTTTAATAAAGTAATAGATAATTGGGTAATAACTAAAGTAGATAAAAAAATAAATTTATAAAAATACCTAAATTAAACATATTTAAAAATAATTATATAATTAAAACAGAAGAAATGAATGTATAGTTAAGTAAACCTTTTGAAAAGATCATATTATTATCTCCAGAATCTATAAAGCACCGTAAAGTAAAAAATACAAGTATATACATATAAGACTTATACAAATTGATATAAAGCTCTTAACTAGGAAATGTTTAAATATAAGTATATTAGTAGTAGTTAGAGATGTCAAATTTCTAAATTTCAATTATTCTTTCTTAGGAACGATAGAGACTAGCCTTAACAGTGGACATATCTCCTTTGATTATTTTTCTAATATCACAATATCTCTAAATGACCATAATATATAAAAAAGTATTATACTAGAAATTAAAACTCACAATTATAAAATATTAGAATGATTTATTTCTGTAGCATTAATATATAAAATATATTATAAAGTCGTAGTCTCAGCATTTGCAACTAAATACATAATAAAATCTAAAATAGGAGAAACTAAATTTCTTCAAACAGGCCTTAGTAAAGCTAATACAGTAATCCCTAAAAATATTTAATAGAAAGTTATTAGTCTTCCTGATGAGTGAATTTTAAAAAATACAGTTCTCTTTTCAAAACCTGAAAAAATAGTAAAATCTAATATAGAACTTAGTAAAATTGAATAATATGAAGATGGTAAAGTTAAATTAAAATTCAGAAGACATAGTATAAGCAGTAGGTATTTTAATTCTTCCTCATTTGCTTCAATAGTGGATATAAGAAAAGTCTCACAATCATTCTCTGTAATATATGTTTCATATAAAGAAAAAGAATCTAAACTTGTTTTACAAACAGCAGTAAAGTATAGGTATTCTGTATCAGATATACCTAAAATCAGTAATAAATTAAAAGGTATTGATTACAGTACCACTGTACCACATCTTTTTTATAATCTCACAGAAAATATGAATCTTATAGAAACAAACTCTGATTATAACCTAGAACAGTATAGAGAACAGTCTCCTTCTCCATCTATGTCACCTACAGCTTCTTTTGTAACAGATAATGTAGCAAATATAGATAGAGAATTAAATGTAATTAATAAAGAATTTATATTTAGTAAAGAAAAATTAAATAAAGAATTAACTTCAGTAAAAAAATATAGATAAATTAAAAGAAGTTCATAATAAGGTCAATGATTTTGAATCTATAAAGAATGAATATGTTAATTTTATAAACCACTATGAAATCAATATGAAATTTTTTGATTGATTTAAAAGAATTTATAAAGAAAAGATTAAAGCAGAAAAATAAATTAATCCTATAACAGTTAGAAAGAAAGAAACAGAATGGAAAGTAAATGATAAAATTATATAAAATGAACATCCACCTAAAATTTCAAGTATATTTATGTATGGTGATAGAGAAATTCAAATTGAACCATTTAAAATTATAGCAAAAGATGATCCAAATAGAAAATATTAAAATAAAATAATTTTAGTAATACACATTTACTAAGTATTGGACAACAGTTAAATAGAATAAAAAATTCTATTAAAGATAAAAAAATAATAAAATTAGTTGACAAAACTAATTCATATAAAAAATTAAAAACTCATATTTTTAAACCTTTTGATATTTCAAAAATAGGACAACATGAAATCAAATCTAAAAATTCTGATTTTGTAAAAGCAATTAAAAACCAATTAAGTAAAATTGATTCTATATCTGATTCAAAATAGGTAGTTCAAGAAGCACCTCAATCTAAAGCTTCTAAAACTATTAGTATAGTAAACCAAGATCAGAATTTAAAATCAGTTCAGGATTCTTAACCTAAAACTGAAGATCTTAAATTTTTTAGTAAAAATATAGATCTACAAATAAATCGCATAACATATCATGAATCTATAATACTTAGAATATCTGTCTCAGACTTAGAAATTATAGATAGACCAAATACTTTATCACAGTATAAATATAATGCTTCCTTAATTTATGAATGAAATATTAATAGTCTATTAGAATATAATATTCCGAGTCTTTTACAATAGATAACAATGACTGTCAATACTTATAGAACTCAAACTGATACGTCTGATAGAACTATAGCAGAATTAATTATAGCTGATTCACAGGCCAATTAAAATATTGGTGGGATAATCATCTCACTGATGAATAATATTTAGAAATATTAAATGCTATAAAAACTTATAAAGATGGAACCCCTATACTAAATGAATATGGTGATGCTATTCATGATGCAGTAACAACACTAATACTGACTATATCACTTCACTTTATAGGAGATCTTACTCATTTGAACGATAAAAATATTGAATTACTAAGTAACCTTAGGTGTAAAAAACTTAGTAATTTTTAGTTTTATAAAATAACTTTTCTAACTAGGATTTTGCTCAGAGAATATTCCAACTAAGCTTTCTGAAAAAAAAATTTCTTAGCAAGATTGTCCTTCTTTTTAGGTAAGAAAAATTATATTTCTTATAACAGTTTGACTTATGGTCAATTGGTAAGTATAGTTCAAAAAGAATAATTAAAGCTCTGTAAAGATATAAAATTTTAAAAATCATTAAAATATGAAATGAGAAAAACTAAGTAGAAATTAAGCTCATTTTGTAAATAATTTAATTATAGTATAACCCAAAATTATAAAGACTGTGGTGGATAATATTCTACAAAACATAAGAAATCATATAAAAAAATCTTATAAAAAATATTATAAAAGAAAATATAATAAAGAAGATTACTATAAGAAACAAAAATCTTATAAATCTAAAAAATTTAACAATAAAAAATTATTTAGAGAGAAAAATAAATAATTTAAATCGTATAAATATTTAGAATATTATAATTGTGGTAAAAAGGGACATACATCTAGATTTTATAAGTTTAACAAAAAATTATAAGAACTAGAATTAGAAAAATATGTATTAAATAAAATTCATGAACTATATTTACAATATTCAGATTCTGAAGATTATTCAGATTCTGAAGAAATAAATCAAATAGATGACATATGAAATAATACTAAAACTAGTAGTAGTAGTAAAACAATAAATGTTTTAACTAAAGAACAAAAAGCTATTTTAGAAGTTATAAAATATATAAATGATCCTAAAGTCCAAAAAAAATTCTTAAATAAATTATTAGAAGATTCACATGAAAAACCTAAATCTTCTATAGTACCTAGTGCTAGTAAATAAATATATGATCTAACTTCAATCTTAAATAAAAATAAAATAATTAAAATTAAACTAACTATAAATGATTTATAAAAGAAAATTAAAGAAATAAAAATAGAATTAAAAGAATTAAAAATTAAACAAGAGAATGATTCTCAATTAATAAAACTCTTATTAAATTCTATTTCTTCCAATGAGAAAGAAGAAGAAAAAAAAATAAGTTAATAAAAAAAATAATAATGAAATTAGTATAGTAAGTAAAGATAAAATTCCTAATGATATAATTTTTATATTATAGGAAATTATATCAAGAAAATATTTAATAAAATAAAATTAAAATTTTTAAATAATTATAATATAGAAACTATAGCATTATTTGATATATGAGTTGATTTAAATTATATTAAATCTAGCCTAGTTTTTAAAAATTTTGGTAGAAAATAAATAAAAGTTTATCTGCTGTAAATAAATTTAAATTAAATATTTTTTACAAAGTAGAAGTTTCAATAATTGATAAAAATTAATAATTAAAAAATATATTTATTTTGGCTAATATTCATCGTATGGTAATTTTAAAAACTCTATTTATGAATCTAATTACCCCTTATTCTATAAAAGATGATAGGATAAATTTTAAAGTAAAAAATTAAAAAATTATTTTTCTATTTATAGAAAAATCTAAAAAGAAAAAATTAAACTTAAGAAAAAATTAAACTTACTTAAAGCTCATTTAATTTATAAACTATAAATAAATACAATAATAAAAGCAAAGTCTGAATAACTTTGTAATTTAAAGAATAATTTTTATTTATAAAAAATAAATGAACAATTAAAAATTGAATTTATACAAGATAAAATTAATAAATTAAAATTTTAAATTGAAAATGAATTATATGTTGATATTCCAAATGTATTTTGAAATAGAAAGCAGCATATGGTTGATTTACCATATGAAATAGGCTTTAATAAAAAATTTATTACAATTAAAGTCTGACCCATTCAAATGGCGCCTGATATGATTAAATTTTATAAAAAAGAAATAACTTATTTAGAAAATAAAAAATTAATTACTAAGTCTAAAAGCTCATAGTCTTGTGTATCATTTTATGTGAACAAGGCATTTGAGATAGAAAGAGGAGCTTCTAGATTAGTAATAAATTATAAATCATTAAATAAAGCTTTAAAATAGATTATGTATCCTATTTCAAATAAAAATATTTATTAGGAAGATTATATGAAGCAGACATTTGTAATAAATTTGATATGAAATTTAGATTTTGGCAAATTCAGATAAACCCTAAAGATAGATATAAAATAACATTTACTATTTTATTTGGCCAGTACAAATGAAATGTAATACCTTTTGGATTAAAGAATGCATCCTCTGAATTTTAAAAAATGATGAGTGACATATTTAATTCTTATACTAAATTTTGCATAGTATAAATTGATGATGTATTAATATATAGTACAACTTTAGATGATCATTTTAAATACCTAAAAATATTTTTTATGGTAGTTAAGAAAAATGAATTAGTATTCAGTAAAACTAAAATATCTCTATTTCAGACTAAAATTAGATTCTTAGATCATTATATAGAATATGATATTTTAGAGCCCACGGAAAAAAAATTTAACCTTTGGAGATAATTTTCTTGATCAAATCCTTAATAAAGCCCAACTACAAAGATTTTTAGGATGTTTGAATTATGTTATAAAATTCTATTCAAACCTAAATAGAATTATAAAATCATTACATGATATGCTTAAGAAAAATTCTGACCCATGAACTAAAGTTTATACTGGCATAGTAAAATAAATTAAAATCCTAGTTAAAACTATTTTTTACCTACATATAGCTGACCCATTAGTCCAAAAGATAGTTGAGACTAATGCTTCAGATATAAAATATGGTGGGATATTAAAACAGATAAAAGAGAGCAGAGAGACCATAGTTCAATTTTATTCAAGATATTAGAATCTAACCCAATTAAATTATTCTACTATTAAAAAAGAGATTTTGAGTATTATTTTATGTATTTCAAAATTTCAAAGTGATTTATTAAATAAAATTTTTTACTTCATATTGATTATAAAAGTGCTAAAGAAGTTTTACAAAAAGATATTAAAAACTCTGTCTCAAAATAAATTTTTGCTAGATGACAAGCTATTTTAAGTATATTTAATTTTGATATAGAATTTATTAAAGAAGAAAATAACAGTTTACCTGACTTCCTTACTCGTGAATTACTTCTCAGGAATCATTAGGAATAAAAAGAAGAAAGCATGTAATAAAGCTAAAGAAACCCCAAAGCCTAAATCTCCTAAAGTCCTGTCTGATCATTCAGACAAAATCACTAAAAATACAACTAAAGCCATAAAGCCTTAAGTCCAAGTGGTCGAAAAAGACAATAAAGCCCAGATGAAATAATGAGTCTCCCAGCTAGCTCACTCTCCAAAAGATATTAAAGCCTTAAAAAATATGGGTTTTGGGCTGCCTAATATACCAGATAGTGATACTGTAATCCCTTATTTAAAATAAGAGATAGAAAAATCTTTAAAATCTAAAACCCTATCTCAGAATATTTCTAAAACTGAGTTATAAGTTTCAAACCCTTCAACTCAAATTATTTCTTCAAAATTTTTCTTTAAAGCACCCTAAAGCAAAATGGTTTACTAAAATATTTTTCACTACAAAATTAATAATAGAACATGGACCTATCCAGCAGAATCCATGAAAAATGATTGAATCTGTATGGCCAAAAAATTAATTTTTAGACCAACTAAAGTTTTAAAACCTCAAGAGTATTATCTTAATATTCTAGAGGATTCTGATTCTATATATTTAAAGTATAATTATAACCAGAATAGTAAAACTTTGATAGCATATTCTTCTTTCAAAATAAAAAAATCTTTCATCAATCTGATTGGGAAAAATCTTTACATATCCATGTGCAATTTAAAACCCTTCCTCAAAACTTCATCTACCCTCATTATAATTATTGGGATTATATTGATGTCTGATCCAAAGTCTTATTTTTTAAAAACCTTGGCCAAACTCATTCTTGTCTTATATATTTTGATACCAATATTAAAACTGATAACATTCCCATATGATTTGTTGAACGGTAGTATTACCGTGGTAATAAAGATAAAATATTATCACAAGACATACTGCTAGCCTTTCAGTATTTTAAAGTCTATTTTAATCCAAGCTCTATATGAGAAGAAATTTTCTCATCTTCTTCTTTTTTTTTCTATGATTTTCTATATACCTTGCGTATACCTGTGGTATTTTGATACTGCAATACAATCAGGTACCAATATATCCATCGTATTAAGAATAACTAAAATCAAATGGTGGACTGTCTTTCACAATTCTACCTATGAGTAAATAGTAAAATAGTGGCTACTAAAGAGAAACTATGGTGGCTTTTGACCCAAAGCTATCTGTCTCTTTTGGAGTCCAAAGAGCCCAAAATATTGTCATTCTTGCAGCTGCAAAGACTGCAGAAGATTATAAAGCTTTGATGCAATAGATGGTTCAATCTCTTTTTTTAACCTCTGAGCCCATAAAGCCCAGTAAGACTAGCTTTGCTAGATCATACAATAAAGTCCATTTAAAAAATCTAAAACCCAGTCCAGAAGAAAAAAATCACCTTCCTCTTCTGACTTCTCCTTTACATCATCCATGACATCATCTTTCACTGATAAAATGGCTGACTCAGACTCAGATTATTGCCATAGTAATGAAGACGATTGTTATGATATTATGTCTCCAATAAAGATAAAAAGCGAAAAAGAAAAAGAAAAAGAAAAAGAAAAAGAAAAAGAAAAAGAAAAAGAAAAAGAAAGAAAAAAGAAAGAAAGAAAAAAGAAAGAAAAAAGAAAAAAAGAAAAAAGAAAACTCTAACAAGAGCTCATCAGAAAATTAAAGGCAGAACGAACCTTATTCTTTCAATTTTTGTAAAAGTCAATAAAATTGGTGCCCACTGACAAAATATTATTCATCTATAATATTTATCAGAGAAAATCAATAGTAAAGTCAGAAAAATTATTTATCTACAGTTCTCCACGGTGAAGCAAAATAGCACCCCCGATAAGATACTATTTATCTACAGTTTCAAACGTGTGAAGGTAAAGTATAAAATAAATAGTAATGACATACTACTATTTATCCATAGTACCCGGTATGTGAAAAAAAACAGTGTAAAGTTAAACCTCTCTGTCTATATAAGAAAGTTATTTCTGAAGCTTGAGGATACTTTTCAGAATTCTCTCACCTCCAAAAGCTCTGAAGAACTCCAAGCTTTAGTTTAGGTCTCTCTTATAATAATAATAATAATAATAATAATAATAATAATAATAATAATAATAATAATAATAATTCCATTCCTTTTTATATATTTAATTTATAAATTGATTTCATTTTATTTCGAGGATAATTTGCTATTTTTGATTCTTAATTAATTAACTAGGTTCATGCCAAAACTGATGAAAAAGATCATGTATGAAGATGATAATTCTTATGAGGAAGATAAATGGTTACGGCTGATGTTAATTCTACTGCATTTAATTATGTATTTTTTTTATATTTCGTCTTGAATTTATAGCTATACATTTATTATTATTATTATTATTATTATTATTATTATTATTATTATTATTATTGTTATTTAAACTGTCTGATTTTTAATTTCACTTATTTAACATTATCGATGGCTTAATTCTAACCCTAACAGTCCTACACAAAACAAAAGTTACTCAATATTTTATGTGACATGCTAAGGCTTAGCCAGCTCACTGCACATACAAGACAGAAACAATATATTCAGATTCAATTCATTTTCTGAAAAATAAAACCGGATAGAATTAATAAAACTTTCATAATTTTGTTGTGATAAATAATTTAATCATTAATTATTTAAATATTAATTAAATCTACAAAATATTAATTTAGTTATTTAAAAAAATATAACATTATTCTAATTAAATAAATCAAAATGTCATTAAAAAATATTTTTTTTTAATTTTGCATATTATATTAATAATAATGTACTCTGTATTAAGCCTTACTCTCTTCGTCTCTAAGGGTCCTCTGCTCCCTAATATAGTGTCTAGGGTTCTCATCTCCCTCATGTTTCTCTCTGAATCAGTAAAGGGTTTTCTCCATTTCTTTTTTTTTCCTTCTTATTTCTTTCTCTTCTTGATTAGCTCTCTTCTAATGGCAAATCCAATCATTGTAAATGATCTGTTGAGCTCCTTAAAGCTCACTGAAGAGGAACATGAAATCACCGAACTACATATTGACCTTGAACTACAAGCCTTACAAGATCTGAAGATCTCTCTCTGTTTAGTTGGAAAACTACTGACGAAGAAGGAAATCAATGTGCCGGCTTTTCGTACAACCATGCTTCGGAGTTGGAAGCTTATGCAAGGCTTTAGACTGCGAGAACTGGGGCAAAACACCTTTGTGTTCCAATTTTTCGACGAGACAGAGAGGAGGAGGGTAATGCAACTAGGCCCCTGGTGTTTTGATGATCACCTGTTAATGCTACAAGAGATGCGAGAAGATGATGTCCCGAACAAAATGGAGTTCAAGAACTGTGATTTCAGGATAAGAGCTTATGAGATTCTTTTTAAGTTTCTTTCTTCAGCTACTGTGAAAACAATTGCTTCATCTATTGGGGAGCTAATCAAAATAGACAAGGGTCATAGACTGGGGTGGAGGCAGTTCGTGCAATTTCGAGTGTCTATTTCAATTGAAAAACCTCTTAGACGGGGAGTTTTACTTAAAATGGCAAATGGTGATATTTTTTGGGCTAGGTTGAAGTATGAACGACTCCAACTGTTTTGTTTTGGTTGTGAAAGAATGGGACATGTTCTTACAGACTGTGGCTTCGAACAATAAATAGGGGAAGGTCAATATGAAGCTTGGCTCAGGGCCTTACCGATGAAGAGTTTTTAGTTGAAGAATGTGTTTGAGAAAGCAAGAGAGGAGAAACTAATTGACTCTTTGAACCGGAAAGATCTTGGTCCCCAAAATACTTCTTCATCAATAGGGCAGAATCTTCATTCTTCAGATCATAAGGAAACCTGTGCTAAATCGTTGAAGGATATACTGGCATATTTAAACATGGTTAACAAAGATGTGACTGCAGGAAACCAAGCCAGTGATGTAGAGGTGGCGGCAACTAGCATTGGCCAAAACATAGAACCGTTGGAAAATATTTATGCAGAAGCTAAACTGCTAAATGCAATTAGTCATGTTTCATGCAGGCTTCTCTGAAAACCAGACCCAATCCAATGAGACATACTCAACAGGTACGATATGGTGAACTATCAAATTTCTGCCACTTGAACAATTCTATCAACCAAGATTATGTAACTGCTGAATTGAATAATAAAAACAAAATTAGGTTATCTGAAAATCCAATGATGGGTTGTGATGTCATGCATGGCAGTGACTTAAAAAGGAATGCTAAGGTTGGGGGGCAGGTGTTGTGAGCACTTGGAAACATAGAAAACAGATTAAGGATAATGAAGAAATGCACAGTGTGGAATAAATATTGAATGATAAAAGAGATTTCTTCGAAATTGACAATTGGGATGTTGACTATGTTACTACCACTAGTAAGAGACATAAACTTGATGGAGTAATTGTGCCCTTTAATTCAATGGAGGCAGCCGTCAATAGAATTGACGGTTGCTTAGAATAATGAAACTCATCAGCTTCAATTATCGAGGCTTAGGGACTGTAAAATTAAGGCGACTAACTACGACGCAACTCCCTAATGTTTTGTTTCTTATTGAAATAAGATCTTCTGGTGAGCGGATGCCTCTTATCAAGAACTCTTTGTGCTTCACTCATTGTTTTTCTGTGAGAGGTGGAAAGATTGGAGGTGGTCTTGCTTGTTTATGGGATGAAACAGTAAAAATTGATCTATTATCTTTTTCCAGTCATCACATGGACTTTATAGTTACTCTACCTGGGTTGGGGTTTAGGTGGACGTGGACAGGCTTCTATGGATGGGCAGAATGGCAAAACAAACATTTATCTTGGCAATTGTTAAGGCAGATATACACTAAATAGGACCTACCATGGTTGGTTAGCGGCGACTTTAATGAAATTATGAGCCATGATGAAAAGTTGAGAGGGTGTCAGAGACCCAATTAGTTTATTGATGCATTCAGGGAGGCACTATTTGACTGTGGTTTATAGGATATCGATTTCAAAGGTTATCTATTTACTTGGGATAATAAAAGATCTGAGGAGCACTTCATTGAAGAACGGATTGATAGACATGTGGCTTCCCATTCTTGGTTTCAACTGTTTCAAAATAGTATTGCATCTCACATTCTTCATAGTGGATCTGACCACTTACTGATTTGCTTGGATACATTGGGATTAACTATATGTAACAAAAAACCTGCGCACTTCAAGTTTGAAGCTATGTGGGTAAGGGACCCAAGTTGTGTGGATGTCATTAAGAAGAATTGGATAAGGGCTTGTACTAACTGGAATTCTTGTCTACAACATTGCTCCAAAAAGTTGTTGGAATGGAGTTAGGAGCAGTTTGGTGATCTGAAAACCAAACGCCAACAACTAATTAGGCAACTCCAAAGGATAGAAGATGGGATTGGACAACATCTCCGACAAAGATTAAAAGTGGAGTTAGCATAATTATCTCTCAAAGAAGAGACTATGTGGCATCAACGATCCAGAGTTCTGTGGTTGAAGGAGGGGGACCGAAATACTAAATACTTTCATGTTATGGCCTCTAAAAGGAAAAGAGTCAATAGCATCACTAGCTTACAAAATAAGCATGGTGCGTCTCTTACAGGTACTACGCTTTCAATCCATGTTACTAGTTTTTATCAAAATCTCTTTTCATCTGAAATTGAAGAGTTGCAAGTAGCTTAACTAGATTTTATTCCTTAAAAAGTTACTATAGAAATGAATTATATGCTGGATCAACCCTTTAATTCTGATGAGATTCTTACAGCTTTGAAATGATGCATTCGTCAAAAGCCCCAGGCCCTAATGCGGTACCCCCATTATTTTATCAACATTATTAGCATGTTGTGGGTCCTGATGTCACTCGATTGATCCTTAATATTTTGAATGGTGAATCTTTGCCAGCTGGTTTTAATCATACTCACATTTGTCTCATTCCAAAAGTTAAAGAACCACAACTCATTTCTGATTACCGCCCTATTAGCCTTTGTAATGTTGTGTGTAAATTGCTACCGAGGTTTTAGTTAATAGATTGAGGTCAATATTGAGGGATATCATTGATACTAACTAAAGAGCATTGTACCTGGGAGATTGATAACATATAATATTTTAGTTGCCTATGAGGTGTTTCACCATATGAGGTTGAGTGGGCCTAATAGGAGAAAATTGATGTCTCTTAGATATGGCTAAAGGCTATGACCGGGTGGAATGGGCTTACTTAGAGGCTATGATAGTGAGATTGGGATTCTCTAGTCGCTAGATTTCTTTAATTATGAAGTTTGTCTCTTCTGCCTCTTACTCAGTTCTTATAAATGAGGTCCCAACTGGTCATATTATCCCTTCTTGGGGGTTGAGACAGAGTGATCCACTTTCACCATATTTATTTTTATTATGCACTAAGGGACTAACTGGCTTGTTGGAAAAATATGTGAACCGAGGAGTGGTTCATGGCCTCCAAATATGCAGGAAAGCTCCAGTCATGTCTCATTTAATGTTTGTTGATGATTGTGTGTTATTTGCCCGTGCTAATATGTCAGAATTACAGGCTATCTTAGATATTCTTTGCCATTATGAAAGACTTTTTGGTCAAAAGATTAGCTTCGATAAGTCAGAGATTACTTTTAGTGGTAATGTTGAGGTCCCTCTACAAAATCAACTGGCAACTTCCCTTGGAGTCCGATTAGTAGAATATCATGCTATGTATTTGGGATTACCAATTTCAGTGGGTCGATAAAAAAAGCAGATATTTTACAGAATTAAAGATAGACTTTGGAGCCGACTACAAGTTGGAAAGAAAAATTCTTGTCATGGGCGGATAGGGAATTATTGATAAAAGGCAGTGGCTCAGGCTATTCCTAATTATGTGATGCAATGTTTTTCCTTACCTGTCTCACTTTGTCAGGAAATTCAAACTATGATTTGCAGATTTTGGTGGGGATAAAAGATTAATGAAAGAAAGATTCATTTGTGCAAATGGTAAAGCTTATGCAAACCGAAGAGCGAAGGGGGGGGGGGGGGGTTGGAATTTTGGGATGTAAATTGTTTTAATATGGCCCTCCTGGTAAAACAAGGGTGGTGCCTGGTAATGAATCCCGAATCGTTAGTGGCCCAAATCTTAAGAGCTAAATACTATGAAGATTTAGATTTCTTTAAAGCCAAATTGGGTGCCAACCCGAGTTATACTTGGAAGAGTCTGCTAATGGGTAGGTCCATTCTTGAACATGGTGTTAGATGAAAAATCGGCGATGTGTCTAAAGTTCATATATGGCGTGATAAATGGATCCCCCAACCCACAACTTTTTGAATTATTACTCCTCCACAAATTTTGTCTGCTGATGCCAAAGTATCTTGTTTGATTGATGCCGATTCTCACTCATGGAGATGGGATATGATCTCGAACATCTTTCTGCCAGTTGATTTGGAGCAAATTCTGCAAATTAATCTAGGAATTTTAAATAATTGTGATAGATTATTGTGACATTTTCATAAAAGTGGTGATTATATTGTCAAAAGTGGTTATCGAGTGGCATATGATATGAAATTTTCTACGAACTCAGCCTCCTCTTCTCATCAAACTGAATCATCCTTTTGGAAGAAGTTATGAATGTTAACTCTCCAACCTAAAATTTGCATTTTCTATGGCTTGCAACCATGGACATCCTACCAACCAAATCAGTTTTACATAAAATGATACAGAGCTTACCCAGCAAGTGTGAATTCTATGCCGATGATGAGAATACTATTCACTTATTCTAAGATTGCTCCTTTTCTTCCCAGGTATAGACCTCATCAGAGCTTGCTCATACTGCAGGTTTGAATAGTTTTAGTTTTAAACAGTGGCTTATATCAATCTTTGAATATTGTAATTCGGCAGAGGTGAAAAAGTTTGCTCACTATTGTTATGTTATTTGGCTCTTGAGAAATAAAAGATTACATAATAGAGTGGAGGTTACTCTTGGTGAGGCTCGCTGCTTGGCAAGTAACTTAAAGTCTTCTATGCTACATTTATCATTAAATGTCCAACCATCGAGAATGCTTAACAAAGCTGATCACATCCTTAGATGGCATCCTCCCCCTGCGGGAGTTACTAAACTGAATTGTGATGTTGGTTATTTCGATGATCGGTGCATTAATTTGGAGTGTATATTTAGAAATGAGAGGGGATTAGTGTTGGCATGTGGGGTTAAAATGTGCTAGAGGGAATTGGTCTGTATCTACAGTGGAAGCTATGACCATTGCATTTGGACTACAGGTAACGATAAAACTCAAATTCACAGATCTAATAGTAGAGTCTGATTGCAAATATGTGATAGATAAGCTCTCAGAAAATGTAGTGCTTCAAAATGGATTGAGAATAGCCTTCTCGAATTGTTTCTCTCTAAGTTATAAACTCTCCACTTGTGCATGATCCTTCACTCACCGTTCGGGTAATGTAGCTGCTCACCCACTTGCTAAGTTTGATTTTTCTTTTTTTAGTGAATTTATATGGTACAAGGATGACTATCCTAATGCATTAAATGATGCATTATATCTGAACTCTTTATTTTTGAATTAATAAATATCCTTGTTTTATAAAAAAAAAAAGGTACTCTGAATTACTAAAACATAATTAAATGGAATATATCATTTCTATTTATTTTAGTTCAAGTTGGATTCAGTTTTTTTTTTTTTTCATGAGTGAAATCCAACTGGATTTTCATGTGCATTTATGCATAAAAAAGGGTTATCTTTTACATAAAATTTTCTTTTTCTGCATAATCTGCAAGATTATTATGAACTACCATTCAGTTAGATTGACAACTTAATCATTTCAACTACACTTTCCTGATTTATACCAAAAAAAAAAGGCAATTCCTCAACCAAATGAAATTCAGGTATATCTTGCTGGCAACATTCATTACTTATTCAGAAAAAAAAAATTAACAAGGTCGGACATTATCAATGGTTTTACAATAATGGGAGGTGCTTGGAGGTACATTTCTGACCAAAGATTAATGCACAAATGAAATTTAGTTAGATTTAACATGTAAACAAATAGAATAAGCATGACAGCAAGATAAACTCTGATTCTGGATAGATAAAAGTGAGAAGGGTTTACAAGAAGAAAAACACAATTAATTCAACTGGCCTGATGCTTGCCATGGATATATTCAAGTAGTTACATTTTTGTCTTCTGAACTTTACAATCTAACAAAAAATTTGTTTTTGGTTGACGTGCTATGAATATTGATAACATTAGTTACACTAGATTCTAGCTTAGTGGCATGACAAATAATAGCATTAAAATGATAGAACAGCATAGTCGAAGTTGCAGAAACCTATAAACAAAGATTATGGTGGGAAATAAAGATCAGAAAGTCTATGTAAAGGAGGAAAGAGGGTTATGATTAGATATCAGGTACAACCTCAAGAAGGAAATGATGAAGTCCCGGGGAACTTCATTTGGGAACTGTTCATGTAGCAAAAGATTTCATGAACTAGAACCTGTCAACTATCTTCAGAACAAAGTTTCAAGTAGTTTCGGAGAAGACAAAGCTGCCACAGATTTGAACTGCAATGAGAACATCAGTCAGGTTAGGAAACTGAAGGAAGTCACAACATAACAATGTGCATTCACCATGGAACCTGATATGTTGCTATACATCAAGTACGACATTTGAAGCTGAGTAATGAAGGCAAAAAGATTGGAAATACAAATAAAAGCGATTACTTCAGCAGTATTCTGTTGATAGTTGATACCTTTTCCTGCCTATACTTCATGCGAATAGAATTTAGAGGACAGCCAGTGGAATTCAATTGTAGGTCTTGTAATGCAAAAACTGTGGTTTTAATATCTGATGCCTTGTAAGAAGTGTAGTGTTCTAGAGTTGGATTCTGAGAAAACATAACTAAAATTATGACTCTGAATGCAGAGAGTCTAAAACCATGTAGAGAGACAGATAATAAGGAAGGAGAAAAGCATACCCAAGGGTGGATCGTTTGATCTAGTGTCCATCTAGCAAGAAACACAGCTGATGCAGCAATGACTGAGGGAAGGAAATTCAAGAAGCTGTAGCATATCAATGTTAGTTCTGCTAAATAATCAGCCAGGTACTCCAGTTCATAACTTGGGCTCTGCAAATTTGCAACCACAAATGAAAATGAAATATTTTTTTCTGAATTAAAAAGGCTTGGGCATGTCATGAAGTAAATCATCCACATTACCTTGTAAGAAGCTTGTGCCGCACGTAGAAATCTCCTGAAAACCAGCAATTTATAAAACACGTAGCCATAAATATTTAAAGGACTTATGGATCTTTAATAAATAGTTGTGGAACATTAGATAAACCATTACCTTAGAAAAGTTTTTGCAGTGGGAGCGAATATTTGAAAGCCAAAACATTTCAGCACTACACTCTCCATCTTCAACACCTGCAAGTTTATTGTAGTCAGGAACACAACCACAAATGAAATGACAGTATTATGCTGCAAATTTTGCATTATGGTTGGTAATTTTACAAAAGAATAAAAAGACCTTTTTATCCCTATTGTTTTTGTTTTTTCCCCTTGATGTTTTGTCATTTTCTTATGAGTGGCTTATTAGATATCAAGTAATATAGCATGTCCAGTCGTCCACACAATCCCAAGAGTTGTGTTCAATACCTTCAGACTAGCAATAATTTCTTAAATTGTTGTTATGCGTGAGACAACATTTGACATGAGAAAAAAGAATTCATTAGAGTGATCATTAATATCAATTTATCTTTAACAGCACTGCCAGTGATGCAAGAAAATAAAGCATGAGTGATTGGTTTGAATACAGTAAAAGATATAACACTGAAAGGAAAACTTTTTATTTCAGGAAGTATCCATTCTAGCTAGCCAGGAAACTATGACATACCTCCCCCTTTGTGTATGTGTTGTCAGTAATGAAGCAAAATTCTTCCACATGTGGCGCAGAAATTTCTTCAAATTTGCTTCAAGAAATAGAGGAAAACTAATTAACTATCATATGAAACAAGAAAAAATAACCTAATCAACTAAGTGCCAAGAAAGCCATTTGAGCAAAAGTTTGTGCAAAACCATTATATAACCTTGTCATTATTTAGCTAGTGCATATGGCTGCAAAAGAAATAATCTGTTCTACCGTTTGGTGTTTCCTCTCTCCTTTTTTAAAAAAAAAAATTGAACTTTCAAGAGCTGTGTCCAATAGATTATTTCTTGCATTTGATTCATCAATTTCATATAAATCTTAGGAGCAATTTGTAAGGACAATCATGAAATCTACAATTTTGTTAGGTATCCTCTGTGATCCTTGATCTGAGAAAGCAAGCAACCACTGATGAAGAAGCTAATCTTTAAATAAAATTTAATTGGCAGTATATCAGCCAACTTGGATTAAGATCGAACTTTTTGTGCTTGAATAGTTGGTGTACCATCAATAATAAAGTAAATGCTACTGTTGACAGGAGAACTTACGAGGCAATCAGCATGCAAGTAATACCAATTAGTTGAAGTCTGTGTCTTTCAATGTAATATTGAGAGAGAAACCAATCTATAAGATATACTGTGAGGTAAAGTGTATCTGGCACCAACTTATATTCCTCAGATACCTGAAAACCAAGATTGAATTTTATTTGTCGGTATTTCTATTGATATTCAGATTTCATGGGTAACAGAGAGAGTTCAATCATATCATCTGTTATATTAGCCATTCAAAATGCTACAAAATGTGCACCAAAAAACTTTTTCAAGATGTTAATTTGATATCCTAGTGTGACAGAGTGAACAGACAGGAACTTATCACGAGACTGCAAATAACCTGATAATGCACTTTTTTGAGTTATAAATACAGTTCTTTCTTCTTTTTTTTTTTTTTACTTTCTTAGAATATGTATAAGACCGAGGGCATACAAACAGTGTAAATTCGAGCAAAGGCTGCATTAACAGGTTTCTTTTTAGAAGAGTTGCTGTACTCTACAATAATATATGCCAGAACAAAACAAAATCAATTGACCATCCAAAGTAAAACTCTTCAACAACAACCAGTACAGACCAAGTGAAGCAAAACTGACAATAAACCAGTCAATACACAGTAGTTGGGTGCTGACCAAGAGTCAAAAAAATCAAGTAAAAAAATCAAGTCTTAAACTGTTATAAGAAAGACAAATTAAATTATTCTTCAACTGAATGTATTGCACAAAGCAAAACTTGCTAAAAGTTTTAAGTCGATATCTTATGATAAGAACCTCCTTACTGTTAGATGACATATAAAGTGAATACCTCTGAGATATAGGACACAAAGAAATGAGTTGACAGTATGAAATAACATATTGCCATTCTATACAATAACCCTGGTTTAGAAACAATGGTTAAACAATATAAAAGATCACCAAAAGTGGAGCACTAATCATGCAAACTAATTTTAATCTTTAGAATGATTAAATGACCAAAGTTGAGAAAAGAATGTCATTTGACAAGTTCTGTGAAATACAGCAGACCTTTAATTCCTAAAATTCAAGTATCTGCTAGGATTAACTAAAGGTTGTAGCAAGGCATACAAAATGCCCCAAGGTCAAAACCTTACTATGGCTCTATTCAAGTGCACGAGTTAGAGATTTGTGGGTGGCCACTCCATGCAAAAATGCTGAAAGGTTATAACTACTATTTGAGGGACGAGAACTGGCGTTGTTTTTTTCTTTTTTGTAAAGCCTCTGGTTCCTTTTTTCTAAAGCCCCTAGTTCCATAAGAAGGAAGCCGAAAGGACATGACAGATCTTTTACTATAAAAGCTTAGGCAAAAGAGAAAAAAAAATGACAAAGACTTGGACACTACAGTGAGAGCTTGTAATTAATGAGGGAACAACAAATCAATGATTCAGAATAAAAAAAAATAACCAATAGTCTAATATACAGTTGAAGGATGCGGATATGTGTGCAAGTTGCATAAAGTTCAACTGGTAAAATCTCTCAGAGCCATAGCAAAAATTTTCAAACCCATGCCCAATTTTTCTGGGAGCAGATGTTCAAGAAAAGAGGAGATTTACACAAGCTTGCCTACCCTGCCGTTAAGCCCAATTGAAAGATCAAGGAATGATGATCAACAATTGAGCAGCCCTGCACTAGACTACAAGGGTGAGGACCATGTTATGTATCGTAGGAATGAGAGGGGTAAAAGGGTGAATTAGCCTTTTGCATGAGTTGTGCAGGGATTTGGGTAGTTATGAGTATGACAAATGAGAGAATAATTTTGTGGCTGAGATCACCTTTTGTTAGTAGCTAATCTGCTATTTATAGGCTGTAAATATATTATGAATGCTATGAATGAATATAAGTATTTCTTACTCTCTAATTCTTCCTCTATTTCTCTTCTCTTCTCTTCCTTCTTCCTAATTTCTGCCCTCTCTTCCTCTGATTCTTCTCTGTTTCTCTCTTTCTTCTCTATATCTCCCTCCTTTCTATATCTCTAACTGTTTGGTTGTTACAGACCAGAACTAACAAGCTGCTACTCAAGAATAATAATTCAACTTTTCTTGATGAATTTCATTCAATAAGAAGAAAACTAAAAAATCATGAGACTGTATTTCATACTTAAATTAAGAATTAAAGTTAAGCACAGTGTTTGTCTGAATGTTCCATGGTACATTAAATAAAATCAGCCAAGATCAAAATCAAGGGAGACATATTATTCATTTTGTATCTGACTTGAATAAAGTCAAATTCTCTGTAAGGTATATATGTCAACTATAAACATGTGAAGGCATTATCTTCTTATACAAATATCATTTAGAAGATTTTTGAATACTTTCTTTCAACAGAAAATTTTGTGTTGTCAACTAAATCATCCAATGGCAATCATGTAGTAACCCACTGAGTATGGCAGTATGAGAGAACAACAGTAAATTCTAGTAAGGAAACAAAGACCAACCTCCACAAGCCAATCGACCAGAATCCCTCGCATACTTTGTGTAATGTCTCGCTGCATTGTCTCCATGTAAGTAGGATGTGGCCTTCGGACTAGCTGTATGAATGAAGTAGTAAACAAGAAGCAAATTTCAGTATCTTGCAAAACAAAGAAGAGACAGATGCTCAAATTGTCATCTTTCCTTTTCCTGATGAATAGTAGCAAAATAATGTCAAGCCGCAATTTAGGAGCATTATTGCACAGAGCAGGGTCTTCTTTTGATTCCAATATAAAATTATTATCAGAAAAATGAATCAGAGATGAAGAATAGACAGATTTTTCTGCAGAGGAAGTAGCAAACATGGCACAAACCTCAGCAACACGTAAATTGCTGTAGATGTCAGTAGCATAAAGGCTGCAGAGTTGAGGATCCTTATGATCATAATCAATATCTGTAAAGTCTGGATCACTTGATGTTGTTCCAAAGTCAATGAGGCTTTTTTTCTCCACTACAGACATTTAACAAAGAAATATCACTACTTGCTGAATACTACAACACACAAGAGAAGAAAAATATGGAAAACATTATTTTCAATGAGCAGTTCCTTCCCCTGATACTACGGCCACAATGTTACCTTTCATCCACCTGTGTGGTAGATTATTATGTCTGCATTATGTTGAAATTGAAGAAACCTTAAACAAAATGCAAGTGACCTCTTCAGTTCATGAAAACACGCTATAGCCAAAGGGCTGGGTTGCAAGCAACATCATTACATATTCTTAAGAAGTTAAGCCTAAAAGTTCCCGGACCATTTTGTTATGAAGCTTTACACTCCAGTTTTGGGGTACAGCTTTCATGAAGATTGCTAGGTTGACATAAAGGCGGACACTGTGAAATTTAAACTGAGTTAAAAGGTCCAAACTTTACTAATTGGCATATGAAGTATTGAGGTTCACCATAGAATATGGTTTTTGCTGTTAGCCTAATTTTGTTGTCATATTTTTTCTATATGCTTAAAATTATTCTCCCCAACAAAATTCTCTTACTTTGAGAGCTTGAAATTTCCACAAGAAATATAAATGAAATTTAAATCATAACACTACTATTTGTGCCTAAGAAGTATGCACTTAGTTGATGATGATGTTAGGCAATCCCTTATCCAATTGAGGAGGAAGCAAGCAAAATTGGATTGCGAAACTACCTCAGTTAAGTCCTTCGAACACCTCATCTTGTCCTACAATAGCTATTTCACTACTATCATGAATTTCACTTCATCGAAGTGTCATTAATGTAGGAGTAAAGGAAACAAACAAAGCACCTAAATTATTTAGTAAATATCTTGAATGAACATGTCAGCACATCTTGAGATAGGATCATGAACCTCGCACCAAAATACCCTTCTTTTCTCTCTTCTCACATTCTATCCAACTTTGTAATAGTGGTAGCTATTCAAGAAGGAATAAAATTTGAAGAGAAGCAAACCTTTCTTTGGAGGAGTGCAGGTTTGTGATGGCATTCTGGAGATTGGTCTTGGAACACAATGATTATCAAACAACCCTATACTGCTGAACTGCGAATGTGCATCTTTGTCCAAAGTAGTTGAACATTCAACTTCTGATTTAGGTTCCATTTTTGTGGCGTCCTGAACAACTTTTGTCTTTGAGGGAGCTTGAAGTTGAGGGAGTTCTGCAACTTGTGAAGGAGCCACTTTGGAAACATTGAGCTGACCCTTTTTAACCTGCTTACCATTCCTAGCCTGGCAATTAGTGACATGAAAGCAGAAAAGTTCAGATTCTTTAACTGAATGCATGGAAGGCATTTTATGAGAGAAGAAAAAAAATTAATGAGAAATCTTGTAGTAATTTTAAATTTTTTCATAGGGGAATAAAGGTCAAGGTCATATATTGTCAATCTTGTATATAAAATTATAATAGCAGAAAGCAAATCAACAATTCATTTTCATTTGTTTGCTCACTTTTCAGATTATATAGCAATGATGGGTACATTTACTGATCTTCAAATTTTGAAATGAAATTTAAGCTGGGAAATCAGTAATACAAGAAGCTTTAAATGAACTTTATTTCTTACAGCATTCACAACTGAAACTATAACACCAAAAAAGAAATCATTAAAGTAAAAGAAGACAGCAAATCAACCTGAATTCTAGTTGCATTGAAGCAACTCCTGTATGAATTCTCACAACAAACATTTGTGACATCCCGAAGCACTGCTCTCCTCTTAGGCTGAACACCTGCATTTTCAGGTGCACTGGAGTTATTCTCATCCAAGGCAGCTCTTTTTGAATTTGCACCCAAAATTCGCTTCTGGCCTTGTTGTGTGGTTGTCTTCAAGGTTGGCATCTTGCTAGATGCACGAAAAGCTGCTGCTCGTGCACGTGTTATTCGGCCATTTGACTCTCCGACATTAGTAGGGAGCACATTTTCCTTCTTCATATTTACACGCCTTGGACAAAAACGATATAGGGCATTACACTCAAATTAGGAGAGCAACCTGCAATAACATGCTTAAATCAGTGCAAGCACTAAGAATATTACAATCTATGAAAATCTACATACTTGTACACGCACAATGACATTATGACCCAGAGGAACAACATTGAACTTGTGAAGAGATTATGTTGGGTTTCTAATGAAATACCAAATAATAAATCATAACTTCATATACTCTGTAATGAGAATATATATCAAATCATTTCGGAAAAAAAAGAAGAATATATATCAAATTATGTCAGGAAATTTTTACGTCGAGCTAATACTGTCACACAGCATTACCATCTTATGTGAATATTGACGTTAAGTGTGAAGCATAGAGCTGCTTAAAGAAGAATTCACTGTTAAATACAATTTTTGATCGTTTTGTCTTTTGAACTAAGAACTCAATCATGCACAAAAATATCATCAAATGACTGGATCTTCACAGATCAACTCAAAATGAGATTCCCATTTTGAAGGAAAAATCTTCTGTGAAAAGATCTTCAAATCACTCCAATGTCAAGGGTAGGTCTCTATAAATTCTTTTGAAAATTCCCTCTGTACCCAAAAGTTCTTTCTTCTTAAGAAAACTTTCCCTTTGAAATAAGCAATACCCACATCAAAAAAAAAACTTTGAGAAGTAACAAGATTCAGAATAAGAAAAATTCACATACAAGACAAAAAAAATATTGGAAAAAAAAATCCCAAAGGTGAAATAAGAAAAATCAACCTCTTAAAAAGAGAAAATGGATTAAAATTTGAATCCTCAAATTATAAAAAGACAAAATTTGATCCCAGAACTTCAAGATTTCCTAGTTGTAACCTCAAACGCCAAAACATCCAAAATTAAATTCTCTCCATGCATTTCCTTTTTTCTTTACTACTTCTGTTTTACTTTTAAACTATCGCTATTTTCAAAAGTAAATGCAGGTTGAGAAAAAGAAAAAGAACTCACAAAAAATATTGACTCGGTGGAGTAATTAAAGTGATAACCCTTCTTGTTTCTTTAATCGGTCCAAATAAACTTTTGAAATCTTTAACAAGAAAAACGAAAATACAACTTTCTTTCACAGTCCCACATCTTCCCGTTAACCAAACAGAACATTATCTTATAAAAAAACACCAAAAAATCAATCGTCTTAAAAAATCATGTCCGAAACTTTCAAAATTTCACAAATTGGAAAGAACCCATTAAACAAAAATTGATCTACAAATGAATAAACCTCCAAAAATGAAAAACAAAGAACACAAAAAAGCATATAAAGACCCACATTATGTGAATTTAAAATATATCTGTGTGCAGAAAAATGTGTATACAAATTCAAATTGACCTGAATTAGTCTTCTAGGCTCCACAAAGCAAGGACTGAGAGAGCTTAAAGAAAAAGAGTGTTATTTCTTCAAGAAATAGATAGAGGGGGAGAGAGACAGCGAGCGAGATAGTGCAAAGGTTTAAACCAGAGAATAAAAAAATATATATTAAGAAATATAATTTATTTAATATTTTAATATTTTATTTTTTATAATAATAAAAAAAAGAACATTGACTGTTTGACTAGACTTAACAAAAGGTTCATTAGTGGTGTTAATTTGGTTTTTTCAATTCATTAATTGTGCGATTTGTCATGCTAGATCCCAAGATCTGGATCATTACGGATTTTAGAAGATTACATAATTACCCTTATTTGCTTGTAATTTCTGGGGTTTGGGGAATGGGGTTTGGAAGTTTTGAGGGTGTTTTAGTCATTGTGGTTTTCAGGTTAGATTTGTTTTAGGTGTAGTATATGGTAATGAATCACGATGCTTCTCTTTTTCCAAATTTCTTTTGCATGATTTATTTTATTTCTAAGAAAGAGAAATAAATTCTTTAATTTAGGTAAGACAGAAAAAAAAAGATTAACTTGTAATTTGCACTTATAACTAATGTACATTGAATTTTAATTTGATACATGAAACATGCAAAACAATTGATTATCATCAAAGAATTTTCAAGATCAGGTTTAGATTAAATTTAGATATTTAAAATGCAATTCGTATAAATGATGATTTTTATGAAATTTTTATATGATTGAACATTTAATAAATAAGATTTTTTAACAAAAATTAAAATTTATCATATTTCATTATATTATATATATCTAAATTACAGTATTATTATAAATATTAGTGTAAAATAATTTTTTATCAATATTTTAAAAAATAAAAATTAATACTTAATTAATTTTCAATTTCCATCTTCTTTTTTTCACTTAAAAATTGTTTTTAGATTAGAATTAATTGTTTTTTGCAAATTTGTTTATAATTATTTTATATATGATTAGGTTTGAAAATTTGAAATACTTTTGAAATTCTTGTTCAACAAAAAAAACACTACACTTTTGAAATCCAACGGTGAATTTATTTATAAAATTAACACGTGATGTTGCAGCTTTATTAAATGTTGTCACATGATGGGTGACAACACCCTTTCATTATTTTTAAATTTTATTTTATTTTATTTTACAATAATGCTTAATTAATAACATCTCCATATTTTATTTTCCTAAATTACATATTTAATAGATTAATATTCAATTTGAATTGAAGAAAATATGTAAAAAAAAAAAAACTTTGTTTATAGATTATTATATTTAAATTTTAAGATTAAGAAAAACTTTATTTGTACATAATTTAGATTTCAAAATGTGGTTGGTTATTTAAATATTGACGAATGAAGAAAAATTGGGAAGCTTCTCACACATCAATGCACAGTCCTAGCTAAAAGAATATTCGTCTATTTAAAAAATATCTTACCATTGATTTTTTATGTATAAATATCAATAAATTTCCATCTTGCTAGAAGTTTATCCAATAAAAAAAATAACAAATTAGGTAGTTAAAATTCATTTAATTTTAAGCATATATTTATGAATAAATATAATATAAAAGATATGAAACATTATAAAATAATAAATATGCAATCTTATTTATGAAGTACTAAAGTTAGGGTGAAACTATATAATTTAATATTGGTTTAATCTAAATAGAGAAAAATCAATCAATATTTATAAAAAAAATAAGAATTATATATTCATTTTATAATTTAATTTGAAATAAGTCAAAAGAATCTATTTTGAAAACTTACTAGTGGCACGTGATATATTAGATCTAAAAAAATAAAATAATCGTTTCAGTCATTTAAATTTTATATTTGATTGGGTTTTGGGTTATATATTATAAAAGATATATTTATAATTAAAAAAAAATTCTGACACCAAAATTTGGAAGTGATTGAAAGCTGTAAGTTGAGATATTTACTGATCCTCAAATTATGAAATAATAACATTTTCTCAATTATTAAAATATGGATTTGAATTTTGCCTCAAAAAAAATATGGATTTTAATTACTGATGAATAATAATATATGTGCACTTCATGGCCATCTCCTCAAATTTTTAAAAAAAAAATCAAAGGCAAAAAAAAAAAAAAAAGTGAGTCTTAGGGCAAATGGCAGACCCATGAAGGGTCTAGTAGGGATCAAGCTTCTACTCAAATTTCTCTAACTATATATATATATAATTATTATGAGTTGATTCCATCTAATTGATACATATATATTTTTAACCTTTTTTTTTACTATTATCAATAAAAATGTATTATTTTAAATCATTATTTTTTAGAAATTCTTCTATTTTTCTGTCATTTTTTAGTCAAATTTTTTATATAATACACATTTCAAAAAATTTTCTTCAACTAATTCTTTTATTCTATATCTCTATTTTTTTCACATAGTTTTTAAATGATATAAAAGCACTCTTATTTCTTAATTTTATTTTATTTTTTATTTTAAATTTTGAATTTTATATTATTAAATTTATTATTTGTTTAAATTTATATATATAAAGCAAATATGCAATTATATCCAAAAATTCATATGTAAAATTATAAATATATTATCTATGAAATAGTCAATTTAATTTGCTCTCTATTAATTGTGTTAGTTATGAAAATTTTCAAAATCTCAATTTATTATATTTTTATATCTTTTTCTTTTTTACTTTATTCAATTATTTTATGAAATTAAGAGATATTAATAGTGTTAAATTTATTAGTTTATAATATAAAAATATGTTGTAAAAGTTATGGCTAATAAAAATTCTAAAAACTCAATAAGAGTAAATCTTCATTGACTTTAAATCATGCGTCCGTCCTAATTTAGGGTGTAATTAATTAGAGCTTTCAAAAGAGAAGAAATTTCAATATCCAATTTTTATTTTTTTTTATTTTTTTTATATTTACTAAAGTGTTTAAATGATAACTTATTTTTTTATGAGAAAATAATAAGACAAAAAAAAACAGTGAGTAATTTAGAAAATAAAACTCCAGAAACATTTCCAAATAAAATAAAAATAAAAAGGGATAAATTACGATAAATTATCTTTTTTATTAAATGATAATTAAGGGATAAAAATATAAATTAAATATTTAACTTTTCTTTAATGTAAATTTCGAAAAGGATTAAATTTTTTATGGGTCTTGCGTGAGGATAGAAGAATTAGTTTTATTCTTATTTTTTGAGTTTATGCCATGTTTGGTTAAGAGGATGGAAACCAAAAGAAAGATAATAAAAGGAAAGATTGTTCGCTCGTTCCAACTTTGATGAAAATGAAAAGAAAGAAACATTTTATTTGCTTTAGTTTATTTTGAAGAACAGGAAGCTAATATAATGAATTTACTAATATATCCTTACTTTCTGACATTCAAATTTGAATTTGAATTTGTAGTTAAGACAAGAGAGGCAAAAATGAAAAATTAAATTAAAAATAAGCTTAAAGATTTATTCTCAATCCTTTCTCTGCTCATCAAACCAAAATGTGTTAGTAAAGGCTGAATAGAGATGGCCAACAAAACAACTCTATCAGCCCATGACCATTGTGCCACCACCAATAGGTGCACTTTTGATAAAAATATAAAAAAATTAAAAAAAAATTTAAATTTAACATATTTATAAATTATTTATCAAAATACTAAATTTTTATTAGTTTACGATGAGTTTACAATAAATTTATAATAAGTTTATCATAGGTTTATTATGAGTTTATAAATTTTACATAATGAATTTATAATAAAATGATTAAAATACTCCTATAAAAAAATAAAAATTTTAAAAGTTCTAATAAAAAAATAAAATTTTTAAAAGATACGGTAGACAGTGTAATTTTTTCTTTTAGAATTAGTCATTTTTGTTTTGGTATCTCACCGTTTGTTTGGCAGGAAAATGTGGGGTGCGAAAGAAATTTAAGTGGGTAATTGCTAGATGTTCCATTTTCTTTTCTTATAATTACTGGTGGAATTTTGAGAGAATAGTTTATGTTGGGGGTAAGATATGGAAAAACTTTAAGTTCAATTTTTTAAGAAATCAAATTTATATGAAAAGTAATTGACTTATGCAATATTAAATAATTGGACATCCATAATTACAAAATTTTGAATTCTTTCACTCTATTCTTTTCTTCCCCCTTATATATTATACAAAAAACTTGTAAAATATTTATGAATAATATCATGTTAACTTTTTGAAAAAAAAAATTACAAAGAAGGAAAAATGATTCAAACTTAAAAAATTATTAAAATCATTACTGTTAGTTTAGTAAATGTGAATGCTCATGATAACTATTAATTTGATAGTTCTGTTAGATATCCTTTCATATTATATAAATTAACACTAAAAAGTATGTATATATTTTGACACGGTTAAAAGTGTTGGACATAATTAAAAATCAAATAAAAATTTTAAATTTTTATTCATTAACATAATCACATTTTTTTTTACATTAATAATATTCGTTTCTCCTCAAGGCATAATAATTTTATTATAGAAAAAATAAAATACATAAATTAAAATTTATATTTTTCCTAAATTTATACAAATATTATTTGATAAAAAAATAGAGTATAGAAGAAAATGAGTTGTCTTCTCATTTTAGAGAGACAGAAGCTACAAGAATTATATATACAAGCGAAGGAAGAAGGCATGAGAAAGAACTAGAAGATATATTGGCTGGCACACCTCTGTTACTAGCTCAACTTCCTCTAACTAACTACAAATAAAATTATTAACTATGCATAACTAACCTACTAGCTACAAATAACTTATATATACAGATTCTTCATCCTCCTCAAGTTGAACTTTGGTGGAAATCAGCCAAAGCCAACTTGGAAGACAAAGTAGAAAAGAGAGGGAAAAAAAGCACCTTTATAAACAAGTATGCTATCTGCAATGTCAAGCTCACATGGATAGCCTTGATGAAACCTTCATTCACTTTACATCTCACTATGTGGCAATCAATGTCGAGATGTTTCGTTCTCTCATGGAAAATGTGATTGGAGGCAATATGAATCGCAACATTGTTATCACACTTGAGACTCATAGGAAGGGGAGGTTTTATTTGGAACTCTTGGAGAATATATGTAACCTATTGTAACTCACATAATGCTGCCGCCATAGAACGATACTCAGCCTCAGCTAAGCTTATGCTGACTATGGCTTGTTTATTTGTCTTCCATGAAATAGGATAACTTTTGAGGAATACATAAAACTCAATGAATGAAGAAACCTTCAAGTGGAAGCATAAAGACCTCTTCATCCAAGAACAATGAAGAAATGCATTTTTTTATCATCTTCTTGGTGAAAAGACCAATTTCGAGCTGCTGCAACCGAGAAAAGAATCCTGACCAATAATTAACTTTGCCATGAGTGAGAAGTTGTCATTATAATCCACTCTAGCCATCCGATGGAACCTTTTTGCCACTAATCTAGTCTTTGTTAATTGATAGTGCCACTGGGATTTAGCTTTAGTTTGAATACCCACTCACAGTCAATTTGTTGACTTTCCATGGGGAAGAGAAGTTAATGTCCAAGTGTGGTTTTTCTTTAGAGCCTTAAGCTTAGTGTCCATAGCCTTTTTCCAGTCAGCTGACTCTTTTGTTTCATTATACGATATGGGTTCACTTGGTTGAGTGACATTTGTAAAGAAGGCTATGTAATCAGCATTAAGGTTTTTGCTATAAAGGCTAGTAAAAGTATTGGGAATGTGTGGTGAAGTTATAGGATTGTCAATTAAGAAGTTGATGTTAGTGTTATAGTCTTAGAGCCAGGTAGGTTTCCTTCGTGGTCTGGAATTGACCTTCTTTTTGGTCTTGGGTGGTCCATGGAACATCCTCCACCAACTTTAAAAACAATTTACTAGCCTTTATAACATTAAATGAATAATTGGAATAATTGGAATAATTGGAATTTAAATAAGCTACTGAAGCAAATCTACTTAAATAAACATCATTGGAATTTGCAAATCTACTGAAGCAAATCACCTACGTCAACATCATTTTCAACCAAACCGCTTCTTTACCAGCTTGTGTAGCCGCTACATATTCTGCTTCAGTAGTTGACGTAGCCATAACTGATTGCAATTTTGAAACCCAACTTATAGCTCCGCCAGCTAGCGTAAACACATACCCGGTAGTAGATTTGCTTTTATCCAAATCTCTTGCATAGTCAGAATCGACAAATCCACTGATAATAAAATATGATCCTTTGTAACATAATGCAACATTAAAGGTTCCTTTGATGTATCTTAGGATCCTTTTTACAGCATTCCAATGCTCTCTGCTAGGATTCGCCATGTATCGACTAACCACTCCCACTGCTTGTGCAATGTCTGGTCTTGTACATATCATGGCAAACATTAAACTTCCCACTACTGATGCATACGGTACTCGAGACATCTCCCTCCTCTCTTTTTCACTGCTAGGACTCATACTAGAGGATAATTTAAAATTAATAGGAAGTGGGGTAGAAATTGACTTACAATCTTGCATGTTGAAACGTGACAAGATCTTCATCAAATAATTCTTTTGAGAAAGCCAAATATTCCTATTATTTCTGTCTCAGTGAATTTGCATCCCCAGAATCTTGTTTACTGGTCCCAAGTCCTTCATTTTGAATTCCCTAGCCAATTGGGCCTTAAGTTCTTCAATTTGATCATTGTTGGGGTCTGATACCAACATGTCATCTACATACAACAACAAGATAACAAAATTTTTTTCATCAAACCTCTTGAAATACGCACAAGGGTCTGAATTAAGCCTGTTGTATCCAAGGCTTATGATGAAGGAATCAAATCTCTTGTACCAACACCTCGGCGCCTGCTTTAATCCGTACAGAGATTTGTTCAATCTACAAACTAAGTTCTCTTTTTCTTTCTCTTCAAATCCTTCTGGCTGGAGCATATAAATTTCTTTTTCAAGGTCTCCATGAAGAAAAGCAGTTTTTACATCTAACTGCTCAAGTTGCAAGTTGAAAGAAGCACACATTGCAAGAACCACTCGGACTGTTGTTAGTCGAACCACAGGAGAAAATATTTCATTGAAATCAATTCCTTCTTTCTGAGCATATCCCTTCACCATCAGCCTCGCACGATACCGCTCCACTTGATTTTCACCATTTCGTTTAATTTTGTAGACCCATTTATTACCAATTGGCTTTCTTCCTTGAGATAGTGTTACAAGATCCCAAGTATTATTCTTATGAAGAGCTTCAATTTCTTCTTCCATTGCTGCCATCCACTAAGATGCATCTGAGCTATTCATTGCCTCCTGGAGAGTTGATGGTTCTCCATCCTCAGTTAAAAGACAATATGCAACATTGCTCTCCATAACATAATCTATATGCCAATTTGGTCGTCTTTTTGTACCACTACAAAAAAACACGCCATTTGCAACGGCCAAGTTCTGTCGCAGATCCGTCGTAGATTCGTTGCAAACAACGATCTGCAACGGATCTACGACGGAAAAAATCCGTTAGTAAAAAAGGCGTCGCAATTTTTATTTTTGCAACCGGCCGTCGCAGATTGCGACAGATTTGCTACGATATTTCGGTTGCAAATCTGGCGCTCAAAATTTCGCGGGTAAAAGTTAGCCGTCGCAAATTCGTTGCAAAATCGGTCTCAAATCCGTAGCAGACGTCCGTTGCAAATTTCCGTAGCAGATGTCCGTCGCAAATTCCATTGCAGATTCCGTCGCAGAATGCGTTGTAGATTCCGTTGCAAAATCGGTCGCAAATCGGTTACAGATCCGTTGCAAATCTGTTGCAAATGTAATTTTTGGAATAAACAATTCATTACAAATACGTCACTTCTATGTTCAAAATAATTTATAAATTTAATTACTAAAATCGATTACAAAAACTAAATCGATAATCAAATTTGCATATAATTTTTCATTGATTTAAATGAAATCGTTAACATAATCCACAATTCATTACAATTATTTTGAATACAACACTTTAAATTCTAAGTCTACAACTAAAATGTAACATGAAATGACAATAGAACACTAAACCGAAGACAAGTGCGGGTTATCATCTGGATGATCTTTTACTGCTTCATATTTTGCTTCAATTGAATTAGATATTCCTCTAATATTTTCAAAAAGTGTCCTGTAAATTAAAAACTCAAATCAGAACAAACCAGAGAATATGGACTTATGACTTAATCAAGATGATGCCTGACTAATTTTCAAAGATGGATGCTGCACTAATGCCAAAGCTTCCTTGAAAGTCATTATCATAACAAACCTGAGAATATGGACTTATGCCTGAATCAAGATGATGCCCGACTAATTTTCACCATTCTTTGTATCTGCAAGATTGTCAAAGTAGGCAGTTCACAAACCCCATTTTAGGCACAATTTGTATTCAGAAATAAAGAGACAAGAGCAAAAATGATGAGTAAATAGTAATAATTTCATTTTAGTCTTGTGGGAAACTAAACTAAAAGAACACAGAGTTTGTAGTGTAAGATGCAATAGCTTTTATAATAAATTATCTAAGAGGCGATGCATGAAACTTACCTAACACAAAAAGAGACAAAAAGAACCCGATGGCGATGATAATTAATACAAAAAATGCTTTTAATAAAATAAATAATGTAGAGTAAGCTAAGCTAAGAAAAGGATAAAAAAGAAGAGACAAAAAAACCCACCATTAAACCATTAAAAAGGATATATATATATATAATTAGTGAATTAACTGCAGCATAAGTTGTTACAAGATGAGGCATCTGAGAAACAAAAATATAAGTTAATGTTGAGCAGAGGCTCATCAAAAATTCTAATGAAAAAATAATTAATTCAAAAAACAGAATAGGACTTCCAGAAATTTTTTAGATCTGCTCAAGAGAAAAGCCACTACTTTTCTCCAAACACAAGGAACGGTAAAACATTATATTAACTCAAGAAGGCTACTGAAGAATTATAGACAAGACACAGCAAGACATTAACACTGCATCCTCCCACATGGCAACAAAAATAAGACAGCTCCGGAACTGTGACATGACAAAATTTTGTCTCTATTTCTTAAGAAACACATGCAAATGAGCCTAATCACAGATATTAGAGTTACAAGGGCATATATATTTATCTTATTAGCTTATGGAGAGGTTACTTGGTCTCTTGTATTATTTAGAAGGTGAAGAAAGATTGAAGCATAGGAAGGAACATGTCTTGTGGCTCAATTTTGAGTAAATTTAGTTTAACAACTTATCACATAATGATGGACATACTAAAAATGATGAATTCACAAGAAGATGCAAATCATCTTGCCAAACACTAAAACACTTGCCTGTCCTGGTCCACCACCATATCCACCATTTGGATCCTGTTAATATAAGAAACCAGAAAAAAAAGGCTCTTAGCACACCTAGTCCAAGTGTTATTCATGATAAATATAGTCCAAAGACCGCTACCTCCCAAAAAAAAAAAAATAAAAGGGATGCCTAGAGCTGTAGGTAATGATCTTGGCTGCTCTTCAAAATGAAAATTAATTGTTTAAACAACTGTTTGTTCAGTTATAACATTAAATAATATGGTTAAGCATTCGAACATTTTAATGGTAAAAAAGTTAGGGATGGACCTTCTCTTGACCATGTCCATGAAAAGGGGTTTTTTGAACAATTTTGCTCACTTGCTCTTACAAAATGTCAACCATTCACACAATTTTAAATTATTCCATGGAGGATAAAATATAGTGAAAGAATCATAATCTAAAGCAAGGATGAAAGCACGCTAATATGAATCAGACCATGGAAGGAGTATTGGCATTGCTTCTATGTGTGGTATCATGCAGATGTAAATAAATGTATCATGTCTAACTATGAAGTCAAAGATAAAATACTAAATTCCAGATTTTATATCTTCCCCATTCAAACTAGCAACTGTAAAAACCTCTCTTCTAACTTGTAAAATGAGTCATTTATATTATCTTCACCATCATCTATGCCTAAAAACTATATACAACAACCACTCAATTTTGGCATGCAGAACAATAAGCAGCATTTCCATTTCTACAGACAACTAAAAATTAAAAGATTAATTTGAGGTTTTTAATATTTTTAAAAGCCAACTCCGCAGCATCTTTCTAAAGTATTACAGTGCGACTTGCAACTGTGATGAGGAGCTAACACTACAGAGCAAGCCAATTCAAGGCCAACAAAATTTTCATATTTTAATACTAATTTCAATTTCAATCAGATAAACAAAACAACAAGAAAAAAAATAGAAACTGAAGGAGATAAAGAGACGCACCTGGCATCCAATACAACGAAGGAAGAACTGAGTTGCTTGAGTCCCTTGGTTAAGTAATCCATGTGCTCCTCACGTAGAAGCTCAAGCCTGTAAAATACCAAATAAAAATTCAGAAAAATCGAGTTAAAATTAAAAATTGAAATTGTTACTGAATCCATAGTGAGATTAAGATTTTAGTTTACATTAGGGTTTGGCCGCTTTGAGGAATATTAGCGAAGATATCGTAGATCTGGAACACCTGATCCTGAACCATCCATTGCTCGTGTTGACTCACTGTGGCTCGGTGTTGTCCCGACGATTCCACAGAGTCCATTTCGTTCTGATAAGCTTTGAGCTGAGCGATAGAGAACTCGTTCCCTTAACTCCAGTCACTCACAGCACTGAGTCAACGACCTTTGCCTTCGTGAAGCAGAGGAGTTGGAATGCGATGCAAGGAGCAGCTAGTTTTGTTTTCTTTGCTTCCCAAAACAGAGCATCTGTGTGTGGACGGCAAATGGTGGAAGCAAGCAGAGGGAGCCCTGGAGCAACGAGCTGGTGGTGTTTTGTCTTTTGCTTTTTTTGTTTCTGTCTTCTTTGGAAATGGACAATAGGGAAGGGAAGAAGGAGATATGTGCGGCTGTGTGGAATAATGGGATTGGGGTTGGTAGTGAACTGATGAAGGAACTAAAAATGAAGATGGGGAGTGAGGTAGGGAAAAATAAGGGAAATGGAAAAAAATAATCAGAAGGAAGGGAGCAAAAATGTTGCCGTTTTTATATTTTTATTATTATTATTATTATTATTGCTACAGATCTGCAACGGATCTGCGACGGATGTCTTAAAATTCCATTTACTTGTATTTCCACTGCAAATCGGTTGCAGATCCGTCGCAAGTTCGTAGCAGATATTCGTTGCAAAATGCCTTTTTTTTTATTTTTTTCCAACCGATTTGCGACGGAAATAATTTTCACGAAAATTCTCCGCGGTCCTTTCTCCCGCCAAGCAACCGCGCCAACTTTCATGACTGAAATTTGCGTCGGACTGATTTCCATCTCAAATTTGCTGCGGATCTATAACAGATTTGCGACGGATGTTTCAAAATTCCTCTAACTTGTCTTTCTGCGCAAATGCGTTGCAGATCCGTGGCAAATTTGCTACGAAAACTGGTTCGTTGCAGATTTCCATCGCAAATACCGAATATTTTTGTAATGTATGATCTGATTGACGAGTCATTGGAGCATCAATATTTTCTACTAGTTGTTCCTCATGCTCTGGTGTTGCTTCAGAAGAATTCTTTTGTTCAAACTCCTTTTCCACCTGCATCTTTATAGCCTCTAACTTTTCTTTTAAAATGCTGCTATCTTCCTCTATCCTTTGCAGTTTATCCTCTAAAAAGATAACATCCTTGCTGATGATAACCTTGTGGGCAGTGGGATCCCACAAGCGATACCCTTTTACTCCATCAGCATACCCCAAGAATAAACATTTTCTAGATTTCGGATCTAGCTTTGTAATTTCTTGGGCATTATACATCACGTACACTGTACTCCCAAATACATGAAGGTTTGAATAATCAGCTAGCTTTCCATTCCACACTTTCATCGGTGTTTTGAACTCAATTGCTGTTGATGGAGTTCGATTCACCAGATAATAGGCGGTATTGACTGCTTCTACCCAGAATGTTTTGTCTAAACCAGCAGCTCCCAACATTGCCCTCGTTCTTTTTTAACAATGTTCTATTCATCCGCTCTGCCACTCCATTCTGCTGAGGAGTGTATGCCACAGTGAATTGTCGTTTGATACCTTCCTTTTTGGAAAATTCGTCAAAGTCATTGCTTGTATATTCTCCTCCATTATCTGTTCTTAAACACTTGATTTTCTTTCCCGAATCAAGTTCTACACGTGCTTTGAAAGTTTTAAAAATTAAGAACACATCAGCCTTCCTCTTGATAGTATACACCCAACATCTCCTGGAATAATCATCAATAAATGAGACAAAATATTTTGCTCCTCCTAGGGATGGAACCGGTGCTTGCCATACATCAGAATGAACCAATTCTAGAATAGCTTTACTTCTAGAATTTGATGTGTTGAATTTAAGATGATGGTGCTTACTGGTAATACAATGCTCACACAAAGGTGATTGCACCTTTGTAAGACCTGGTAGTAACTTCTGCTCAACAAGAATTTTCATTCCTTGTTCTGACATGTGGCCAAGTTTCTGATGCCATAACATTTCAGAATTTGAACCACTAGAAGCAACAGATGCTTCTGCTTCTTGCATAGTCTCTCCACTTAGCAAGTATAAATTTGCAGCTATCTTTTCCGCTTTCATCACCACACGTGCTCCATGGAATATTTGTAATCTTCCTTTTATACTTTCAATCTTGCTGGCTTGATCATCCAATATTCCATAAGACAATAAATTTTTCTTCAGGCCCTTCACATGCCGTACTCCTTGAAAAGTATGAACTATACCATCATACATTTTTAATTTGATGGATCCAATGCCAACGATCTCCAGGGCTTCATCATTACAGCTATACACAGATCCTTGTGAGACAGGTTCATATTGATGGAACCATTCTCTTCTAAAGGTCATGTGATATGTAGCTCCTGAGTCAATTAGCCATACATTTGCAAATCTTTTTCTGCCTTCAAAAGTCGTTGCTGCGTCATAATTCAGAACATAGCCATCATCTGAAGTACTCGCAATATTTCCTTGAGGATTAGAATTTTTGGTCAAATTCCAACAATCTTTCTTTAAGTGACCTTTCTTGCCACAGTTGTAGCATTTGACATTCTTCTTACTTTTTGACTTTGATCTACCTTGATTTTGGCTCCCACTTGAGCCACGTTCTGTTGATTTTCCTTTCATCGCCAATAGAGCTTCTACTTACTGTGTACTTGCAAGTCTGTCTTCTTTGTTTTTGCGCCGATTTTCTTCTTCCAAAATAGCAGCTGCAACATCATCGAAGGCTAAATATTCCGTGAGGATATTATTTGTCATATTGATGATGACTTGATCATACGAATCAAGTAGACTTTGAAGTAGAATTTCAACACGCTCTTATGTGTCTACTTTATAACCTAACGTTGTAAGTTGAGAAAATAAAGTATTCACAGTGTTAAGGTGCTCCGTCACTGAAGTAGATTCTGACATCCGAAGAGTATAAAGTTTCCTCTTAAGGAAAATTTTATTATGCATAGATTTGGCCTCATAAAATTTGGTGAGATAGTCCCAAATCTCCTTTGCTGTCTTCTTCTCCTTTATGCCTGACAAAACTTCATCTGCTAGTGCTAAATGAAAAATTGAAATAGCATTCCCGTCCATCTCATTCCATTTGTTGTCATCTGTGAAATTTGTTGGCCTTTCGCTGATAGCCATTAAACAATTATCTTTTCTCAAGATAGCTTTTATCTTCATCTTCCACAGTGAAAAATTACTGCCGTTGAATTTTTCAATCTCAAATTTTGCCGCCATCGCTTCTATTACAAATTCACACTATTTCACTTCTGGATGTGAATAGTATCAAAAATACCTTCAATGAGTATGTAATAACCTAACTTATTATTTCTGCAGTGGAGTATCCAATTTTATTGGCAACCACAATGCGTACTCTAAGTAGATATATATACACACTCAGATCAGGCTCTGATACCACTTGTTAATTCTGGAAAGGATAGAATAGAGCAAATTGCAGCTAATAAATTTAGAGAGAACAGAAAAATAAAGACAACACAGAATTTACGTGGAAAACCCCTTAAATGATTTAGGGTAAAAACCATGAGCAATGATAGAAGAATCTCACTATGGAAAAATTATGAATTACAAATACACTCAAATTATCAAGGAGAAACAATGGAAATTCTCTCTTGATATAAGAACTACTAAAACTCTCTAATTTTTCTCTCTAGTTTTGTGATTTTTGGGATGGGAAACAATGAATGAGCAAGGCTCCTTATATAGGCAAATTAATGGAAAAATTCACCAAACCCATTCACCAAATTGCCAATCAATTTTGAATATCTTTATTGTACAAATTTGACTAAGATAAATCAAAGTCCAATTTGTACAATCTTGATAATTCAACTTGGTACAATTTTGAATAATTCAACTTGGTACAATGTTGAATAATTCAATTTGATGATTTTTAATATTCAATACCAAAAAGTCTTGAGCTCTCTTAAGTCAGGTTTAGAGTTAAACAATACCTCATAGGGGCTCCTCCATTGAAGTATGGAAAATTGCAACATATTAATCAAATACATAGCATGTAGTATCACCTCCCCCTAAAAATTAGAAGGTAATGAACCTTGAAATATTAGTGCCCTAGCTACTTATGATAGATGTCTATGCTTCCTTTCATCTCTCCCATTTTGTTGGGGAGTATAGACATAAGTTCTTTGATGGGCTATTCCAAATTCATCCAAGATTGGTTGCCAAGAATCCCCAAAAAATTCTCTACCATTATCAGCTTGTATGCACTTCATAGTAGCATCAAATTGAGTCTTGACCATTCTAAGAAATATAGAGAGCGCTGCACTAGCTTAATCTTTTGTTTGCATTAGAAAAGTTCAAGTGGACCTACTACAATCTTCCATAATGGTTAAGAAGCACCTAGCTTTTGAGATACTTTGTTTCTTGTAAGGCCTCTATGTCTATGTAAAACAATTCAAATAGAACCTAGCAATGACTGTCACTAAAAGCAAAGCAAAACTCACTCTGGCTTTTTTGGACCTTATAAACACATCATAAGGGCTGATCGAGAAATCATGTTCTTTATTCATCAAATCCAATTTTTTTAACACATGTATTGAGTCTATTATTATACTATTTATAGTGCACTCGTTGTTCATAGAACAACAAATGAATTTCAAATGAGGCCTGTGTTTGTGTATGATTTCAGGAGCAAAGGATAGTTGGTCAATAATGTATAAATTTTCAATAGTTCTACCAATAACAACAGTGCTTTTAGTCTTGTGATCCTGTAACAGGCAAAATGAAGGGTAAAAAAGTGAAGATAATCATGTTGTGCGTTGTTAACTTGCTTACTGATAATAGATTGAATCTAAAATTAGGGATACAAAGTACTCTATCTAGGGATGATATCATCTTAGAATTTTGGACCATGGACAAATTGTAGTCAATTTGTGGTATTGGGCTGCTACATTTTTTAGTATTGGATTTTAAACTTGCATTAATTTTGAGCTTTTTCAAAAGGAGCTCCTCATTAGACACAATGGCATAAGTCATTTTATTTTTACAACTATTTAAATTATAAATTTTTTTTATTTAAATCGAATATATGTGTAATCGACTAATAAAAAATTATCAAATGATAATAGAATAATTGAATAATTTTATGCATAGATAAGTCATTCCCCTTAAATTATATGCTCATTTTCCTTCTTTTAAGTTGCCATTTTATTATAATGTTTTACACGCACTTATAAAGAAAGAGATTTTTTTTTTTTCAGATTTACACTTTTTCATAAAATTATAATATTAATTTAGGCAAAAAAAACAAAGTTTATAATAAAACAAAAATCACAGAATTTAAAATAGAAAAAAATTATTTTCTTGTCTACTTCACACATAATGATAAAATTATAATATTCGTTCAATGCATTCTAATAAAGTTATAATATTTGTTCTATGTATTCTGATAAGATTATAGAAAAGGAAAAATATCTAAAAATTTCTCAAAATACTTTTTACACATTACTTTTTGATATGTGAAATTATTATATAGAATTATTAACTCAAACCAGCCATTTTTTTTAAAAAGTAATTCAATAAAGTTTTTCTTTCTACTTTCCTTTATATGATGCTTAGATATTTATAGAAAATTCATATTAAAGATAGGATCTACATCCTCTATTATAGTTAATATATGAATGGTATGAAGCAAATACTAATTTTTTTTAATAGAAAAACTAATTATGTCTTTTAATTAATTTGAGAAAAAAAAAGTTGATGAAATTTTCTAACAATAAAGCTAGAAGAAAAATGGAGATTTTTGAAAAAAAAAAATTAAGAAAAAAATCTACTAAATAAATGTACAGGAGGATTTTCACTTTTTTTTCCCCTCTTATTTACACATTTTGACAAAGTCGAAATAGAACAGAAGTAACACAAAATAAAAGTACAAGAGAATTTTTCACCTTTTTTTTTCCTCTATTGTTTACATATTTTGCTCGATATTTCTGATAAAATTGTAAAATTAAGTCAATGTATTAAGTTATAGAAAAAAGACAAAGTTTGAAATAGAACAGAAGTAGCACAAAATAAAAAAAAGAAAGAGAAATTTACTTCTTTTTTTTCTGCTTTACATGTTTTGATAAAATTATAATATTTACTCCATATATTTTTATAAAATTGTAATATTGCTCAATACATTATAATAAAATTATAGAACAAGACAAATTTTATAACGTAATATGTCAAAGAAAAAAAAGTATAATGCTTTCTAACAACTTCTTAGAAAAATATTTCACACTTTTTCAATGCTACTTTTTGATATGTGAAATTATTATATAAAATTATTAACTCAAACCAACCATTTTAAAAAAATTAGTTCAATGAAATTTATTACTAAACTTAAAGAATTTCTTCTTTCTATTTTCCTCTATGTGATTCTTAGATATGTATAGAAAACTCATAGTAATGATAATATTTAAATCCTATATTATAAAAAATTTATGAAATATATGAAAAAAACACTAATTTTTTTAATAGAAAACCAATTATATCTTAAAAATAATATGAGAAAAAAGTTGACGAAATTCTCTCACAATAAAACTCAAATAAAATAGAGAATTTTGAAAAAGGAAAATTAAGAAAAAAAAACCCACAAAATAAAAATGCAAAGAGGATATTCACTTTTTTTTCCTCTTGTTTACTCAATTTAACAAAATTATAATAAAATTTGCTTGATATTTTCTAATAAAATTATAAAATCTAATCAATAAATTTGATAAAGTTGTAGAAAAATACAAATTTTGAAACAAAACAAAAAAAGAAAAAGTACAAAGTAAAAAATAGCAAGTGAAATTTAATAAAAAAAAATTGAAAGAGAAATTTATTTTTTTTCTGCTTTACATGTTTTAATAAAATTATAATATTTGTTTCATATAATTTTTTTAAACTGAAATATTGCTCAATGCATTCAGATAAAATGATAGAAATAATATAATTTTGTAACATGATACGTTAAAGAAAAAAATATAATGTTTTCTAAAAAATTCTTAGAAAAACGTTTTACATTTTTTTCATGTTACTTTTTAATATGTGAAATTATTACATAAAATTATTAACTTAAATGTTTATGTACTTTTGAGATATTTGTAGAAAACGCATATTAATAATAAGATCATATTCTACTTAATATATGAATGATATAAAGAAAAACGCTTTTTTTAATAAAAAAAAAAACTAATTATGTCTTATAATTAATATGAGCCAAAAGTTTATGAATTTTTCTAATAATAAAACTCAAAGAAATAATGGAAATTTTGAAATATAAAAATTAAGAAAAAATCCCACAAATTAAAAGTACAAAGAAAATTTTCACTTTTTTCTCCTCTTGTTTACACATTTTGATGAAGCTATAATAAAATTTTCTCAATGTTTTTTGATAAAATTATATAATCCAGTCAATAAATTTAAAATTTTATTGAAAAAGAAAAAATTTCAGAACAAAAAATAGCACACTTCAATCCTATAACCAATTACTATGTTCAACTTCCAAATAAACAACATATTCAAGTCTCACACATTGTTACAGTAGTATTCACACCTATAAATTAATAAAAGTTCATAAATTGATTAATAATAAATTGATTAATAAGAATAATTAAAAATTTAAATAAATTTATTTAAATAATTTAAATAAACTATTTCTAAGTAAAATAATAATATTCTCTATAATAATATATTTAAATAAAATAATAATATACTCTATAATAATATATTCTATTTCTATAAAATTCTATAATAATTATAATATTCTATAATAATAGAATTATATTAATATAATAAAATATATTTAAAATAAAATATATTCAAAATGCTCAATTATCTTACTCGACAAAAAGTTCGTTTATGTACAATAATCGCATCGTAGCGGGTATAATTTAGTGGTAAAAGTATGATTCGGTCAATTAATTCTAATAGTTAAGGGATCACTCATATACGGTTTCCGGAGAAAAAGTCTTTGTGATTTATCTATCTCAATAAAATTTATGCTTGGTTCGAAGAACGTCTCGAGATTTAGGCAATTGCAGTTGATATAACTAGTAAATATGTTTCTCCTTATGTCAACCTATTTTATTGTTTAGGAGAAATTACACTTATTTATTTTTTAGTACAAGTAGCTACGAGATTTGCTGTGACTTTTTATTCGGGTCTATAAGTAGTGACAATTGCTCTATGAAGACTCGCTTTTGCTACGGCTCTAGTGAGTTCTCTTAACCAAGCCCCTGCCTATGAGTCGTTGGCTCATTCTTCAACAAGCACGCGGTCAGAGCTAAACCATGGAACAAAATCTGATCCTAGAGCCAGCAAATGTGTTTTCTTCAGTTTCCAACAAGGAACAAAGGGATATAAGCTCTTTGATTTGCACTCTAGAAAAATTCTAATCAGTAGAAATGTTATTTTTCATGAAAAAGTGTTCCCTTTTATAACCATTTATCTTCTTTTGATAATTCTTTTGTCTCAGCACTTCCATATGATCAAACTGATATTCCAGATCTTCCTTCTTCCAATTCAAATTCAGCTTCTATCCTTCTTCATACAGATAAATCTTCATCTCATTCCAACACACAGCAGCTTAGAAGGTCCACTAGATCACATAATCCTCCTACTTACCTTCAACATTATCACTATAATCTTCCTTCCACATCCACTGTATCCCCTGCTAATTCAGTCTCCTCAGATGTTGTAAAGCTGCCAGGTACACGTCATTCTCTTTCTAATGTCCATTTTTATGATAAACTTTCTCCAGCATACAAACATTTTTCAATTGATTTATCTACCACATCAGAACCTGAAACATATACAGAAGCTATAAAGAGTAAACAGTGGCAGGAGGCTATGCAAGCTGAATTACAAGCTCTTGAGTGCAATAATACCTGGTCCTTAACTGATTTACCAGAAGGAAAGAAGCCAATTGGTTACAAATGGGTTTATCGCATCAAATACAACTCCGATGGCTCAATTGAACAATAAATCCAGGCTTGTTGCTAAAAGCTATACATAGCTAGAGGGCATCGACTTCTTAGAAACATTTTCCCCAGTAGCAAAAATGACAACCATAAGAACCTTGCTTGCTATTAGTATTTGGAGCAACTAGACATCAACAATGCCTTTTTGCATGGGGATTTGAATGAAGAAATATATATGAAGCCTCCTCCTAGTTTAAAGCTTCAAAACCCATCACAGGTCTGCAAATTAAACAAGTCCTTATATGGACTTAGGCAGGCTAGCAGACAATGGTATGCAAAGTTGTCCAGTGCCTTGATTTCTAGAGGATTTGTTCAAGCACCTTCAGATCCCTCTCTCTTTACTAAACAAACCTCTGAATTCTTCATAGCATTTTTAATTTATGTTGATGATGTGATCCTAGCAAGCAAGTCTATGACAGCCATCAATTCCATCAAAGAGTATCTTGATGCCTACTTTCAAAATCAAGAATCTTGGTGCTTTAAAATACTTTTTGGGGTTTGAAAATGCAAGGAGCACAAAAGGAATCGCCATTTGCCAGAGAAAATATGCTCTTGAGTTACTTGACAATACTTGAAGAAACTGGTTTTCTGGGCTCTAAGCCGTGTGCCACTCCTATGCTTCCAAATCTCACAGATATATATGCTAAAAGGGAAGTAATTTCAGATGGTCCTTCTAATAGAAGACTCATTGGCAAGCTGTTATATCTAACAAACAATAGACCAGATATCAATTTTTCTGTTCAGCAGCTTTCACAATTCTTAGACTGTCTTATAGATATATTCATGTTTCTGCTGCACACAGAATCCTTCGATACTTGAAGTCTTCACCCGGTCAAGGTTTGTTTTATCCAGCCAATTCTACTCTTCAGCTTCAAGGATTTTCAGAATCTGATTGGGCAACCTGTCAACTAACCAGAAAATCAACCACTGGTTTCTGTTTATTCCTTGGTTCATCTTTAATATCTTGGAAGTCAAAGAAGCAAAGCACAGTGGTTAAGTCTTCATCTGAAACTGAATACAGAGCTATGGCAGCCACAACTTCTGAATTGCAGTGGTTAACTTATTTATTAACAAATCTTGGTATTCATCACTCTCAACCTGCACTCTTGTTCTGTGATAATCAAAGTGCCCTTCATATTGCTCATAATCGAAATTGATTATGGCAGTAACTTGATGCTTCCATAAGCGCACTAAACATATCGAAATTGATTGCCATATTGCGAGGGAAAAAGTGCAGAGTGGTGTCATCAAGTTACTGCCAGTCTCAAGCTCTCAACAACTTGCTGATTTTTTCACTAAAACTCATTCACCTATCTCTTTTACAAAAGTCAACAACAGATAGCAGTTAGTTATTGTTGTTCTAGCTCACGTGTATATAACTAATGAGCTGTAACATTCAATCATATACTGAAAGCGTCATTCAATTTGTTTCCTTCTGATTTCTTGATAATCATACTTAAAGTATGAATAGGTTGAAGAAAATCACAATTTTTTTAACAAAAAAAACTGATTTTCTTATCATTAATATGAGAAAAAAGTTGATAAAATTTTCTACACAATAAAACTAGAAAAAAATGGAGAATTTTGAAAATTAAAAATTAAAAAAAATCCCAAAAAATATTATTACCAAGAGTATTTTCAACTTTTTCTTCTTGTTTATACATTTTGACAAAGTTATAATAATATTTGCTCATTTCTTTTAAAATTATAAAATTCAGTCAATAAATTAGATAAAGTTATAGAAAAAGATAAATTTTGAAACAGAACAAGAACGATACAAAACAAAAATAGAAAGAGAAATTCACTTTTTTTTTTCCTATTTTACATGTTTGATAACATTATAATTTTTGCATAACATATTTTTCTAAAACCTGTAATATTGCTCAATAAATTCTAATAAAATTGTAAAACGAGATAAATTTTACAATATAATACGTTAGAGAAAAAACAAAAAAGAGTGTAATTTTTTCTTACAACTTCTTGGAAAAATGTTTTACAGTTTTTTGATGTTGCATTTTGATGTGTGAAATTTTTATATAAATATATTAACTTAAACCAACCGTTTTTTTTAAAAAAAAAATCAAATGAAAGGTCACCTGGGTATTTTAAGTCAGATATGCTTCCCACGTTTTTGGATAGAGTCCAATCTGGGTTTCATAGTCTTACTCTGTTGGATGAGAGGTATGTAATAGTACAGTCAGATATCCCTGAAGGGCAGTTCAGCTGTCAAAACTTAGAATTTCAACTTGGAAGTCTTAGATTCAAGCTACTGGATGGGATGGGATTTAGTGGATTAAAGTGAGCTGCTTTTATTGTGTAAGCCAACTATTTGACTGTGGAATAGACGTTAAACATACTTTATTTTGAACAAGCAATACACGAGATTAATGCACATTTAATATAAGTTATCAAGGTCCGTTTTCTTTCTGTAGCAGTCTTGTCTTTGATTGCATTACTACTCATGTTACTTCGAATTTCAGACTGGTTGAAAAGGACACTATCAGAAACTAGGCCAGTTCCGAAGGTCGTGACTGTTGTTAACCCTGGTAACCCCTCTGGGACACACATTCCAGAGCCCCTCCTTAAGGTTTCTTTATCTCTTCATCTTCTTAACTCTCTTCGCATTATGTGCACATACGCCACGCTCCTTCACACATACTAAAAACCCTTACACTTGTGAATATACTCGTATTTGACTCTCTGCAAGTCTTCTAAGCGGGATGTCTCTTTTGTATTGAGCAGAGGATTTCAGATATATGCAGAGAAGCTGGATCCTGGCTTATTGTGGATAACACATATGAGTAAGTTTTCTACTGTAGATGCATCTAATATAGCAGTTATTTTCATTTTTAGATTTTTGTGCATTTAAATATATCCTATTGAATGTTGGGCGACAAAAGTTGTTCTTGTGGGCTACAAATTCACTGGAAACATTATTTGGTTGATTTTAAATAAGAATTAATTCCTAAGAGAACTTATTGTTGCATTATTACGAGAAAGGCTAGTGACAGCTGTTCCGGAACTATTCATGACTTTCAAACTTATTATACTTGCTCAATATCACTGTTCTTTGAAATCTGTCCTTGATTTACTTAGTGGATGGGAAGTTCAGACTTTGTCGACAGCGTTACATGTTCTTGTTCACGTATTTTGCATTTGAAGTGATGGGTGACCAAAAGCAGAAAGTGGTTGTCTCTGATTAAATAAGAATACATAATAAAAATATGCTATGATTTTCCTGGTCAACCAAAATGTCTTCCTAATGGTTTCACAGTTACAGTATAGAAAAGGGCCATTGAAAACCAGTGCCAAATTGATGAGTTTGTCACCAAGTGTGGTTGCTTGGGGTCTTGCATTCTTCTCTCTTAAAAGTTCTGGCTGCTTATATGTCATCCCAGTTCTCTCGAGGATCTACAATATGACATTAGTTGTTGCCCCTCAGTGAATAATCTTATGGCGTTGATGTATGGATCTTAACAACTTTCTTTGTAGGTATTTCATGTATGGTGGTCTAAAACATACCTGTGTAGAAGGTGATCACATCATCAACATATTTTCCTTCTCAAAAGCCTACGGCATGATGGGATGGCGAGTTGGATATGTAACACTCCGTATCTCTTGTGATAATTATTAACTAGAGGCTTATTTTTATTCAATTTATGCATTTTTCATTATTTAGAATGAAACATTGAGCTATTCATATTAAAAATACTTCAATTTTAATTACTTCTTCACTAGAAGTTATGGATATACATTTGTACCTTGTACTGCAGATAGCATATCCATCAGGAGTGAATGGCTTTTCAACTCAACTCCTCAAGATTCAGGACAATATACCAATCTGTGCCTCATTAATTTCACAGTACCTTGCTCTCTATTCCTTGGAAGTAGGACCTGAATGGGTAACTGAGCGAATGAAAGATCTTGTCAAGAACAAAGAAATCCTCCTGGAAGCTCTCTCTCCTCTAGGTGAAGGTGCTGTGAAAGGTGGAGAAGGTGCAATTTACCTATGGGCAAAGCTTCCTGACAAGTATGTTGATGATGCTAAAGTCGTTCGCTGGCTTGCTACGAGGCATGGGATAGTTGTAATTCCAGGAGATGCTTGTGGATGCCCAGGACATCTCAGGATCTCTTTTGGGGGCTTGACAGAGGCTGATTGTAAAGCTGCTGGAGAGAGGTTGAAGAAAGGGTTAGAAGAACTAGTGAACCATGGAATGGTGGAGATGGAGAGTGAGGAAGTGACTGTTTTACAGCCCATTTGATGTTGAAATGGGAAACCCAACCCAATTGCCAGTTTGTTTAACTTGGTGCCATATGAATCGGAATAATGAGAGTTATGTACCCGGTGAATTGCCTAAAATAGAACCATAGTTCACTGTAAAGGCATTAACCGAATCACCTTGTAGTTTTCTCAAGCAGAGTAATAATAGTTCAGTAATCATTGTTCGACGTTAAGTTTTTTTCATCTGCATATGCATTTCTGATAAATGATGCTCATTTCTGCATGGGATAATGCCTAGAAAGTGGATTGATCTTCAATTTTTATTCTAATTTTTCATTTTGGTTGATTTTTAAAACTCTGAAAATGATGATGATTGCTCCAAAAACTTTTGGAAAAGGAGCATGTCCATGCAGCCAGGATTGAATTTGAGATTTTTTCATCATTTTAGTTGGGCATGAGGCCATGGAATTCGTCACTATCATTGTTACTGACACTAGCAATTTGGGAAAGGCAATGCATTATTTATGATAACCATAATTTCTCAAATCTTGCCTTTCTCATTAATTTAGATTCTTAGTTTTAGAACCTACTAATTTAACAAATATTGCTTGTAACAAAATTTTTTTGAATCGGTTTATTATATTTTTATGTGATATAATTTTATTTGTTATAATTTTTTTAAATATACTTTTTTTATATAAATAATAAGTACCATTGTTATATCTTAATTTTAAGAATTAATTTAATTGATAAATAGTTTTGCATCTCAACTTATTGATAGTACATGCTTTAAATAATATTCAAAAGAGTGAATTTAATAAAAAGTATTGATATAGATATTAATATCATTAATTTGTAATAACTTATTTATTTAAGATTATGAGAATCGTTTTTAAAATTGAAAAAATTTAAATTTGAGTTTCAATTATATATAAAAAAACAAAACTCATCAATAAATAATTATTATTATGTTTATGTGATATATGTTTTGCAATGTAAATTTAATTGACTATAAATTCAAATTATATAAATAATTTTTTTTAAATTGATGTATTTGATACTTTTATTAGTTACTAGTAGTAAGGTGCGTACCTTGAATAATAGATCGAAGATTGATTCTCCTCTCTCCTATGTAATATTAAAAAAAATATTAATTTTCTTTTTATGTTCTCTTTTCATCTTTTCTTGACAAATTAACTTTAACTATTCAAATATGGATTGACTGTTGTAACTGTGATTTCTTTAAATGCAAATAGAAAAAGTAGAGCGAAAAAGGCCAAAAAGGAATAGTGGCAAAAGTGTAATAACATATGATGACCTTTGTATTAGATCTAACAACTGCCTAATTGGGGCCCCACATCTCCGAACGGCCAACAAACCCATAGAGGGCCCAAAATCACATTGTAAATTTCTAAAAAGCATGAGGAGAATTATGACATTTCGAAATTATTTGAAAACGTTGCCGTTTGTCTTGACGAGAGGACCTCAGTTAAAGGGAAGATCTCGTCATTTCATTTTTCGTCGATTGTTTAAACGCCGCCGTCAAAGTTCAGTCTGGCCCAGGCCAAGCCAAGCCTTAGCTTAGCTTAGCTAGCTGTAGAGAGAGAGGGGAAGTTACTGAGAAGTGAAAGCCAGTCTTTTAGAGGGAGAAAGAGAGAAAAAAAATATCTGAGCATATAGACAGAAGTATGAAACCCTAGATTTTGGGATTAGGAAGTGAAAAGAAGAAGAAAATGGTAGGAAGTTCACTGAGTGGATTGCAAGATCACTTGAAATTGGCTAGAGAGTATGCTCTTGAAGGTCTATACGATACTTCTATTATCTTTTTCGATGGCGCCATTGCTCAGATCAACAAGTAATCGACTCTTTCTATTTTATTTTGTTTTAATCTCTCACTTTCTAATAAATATGATCTGATTTGGTGGAAATGGAGTTTCTAATTCGATTTACATTTTTATATTTTTGGCGGAAAATCAATTGGATTGCAATTACTGTGTTATTGTTTCAGGCATCTAAACACCGTTGATGACCCTTTAATTCGCACAAAATGGATGAACGCTAAGAAAGCCATTTCAGAAGAGGCAGAAGTTGTAAAGCAATTAGATGTAGAGAGAAGGGCGTTTAAGGAGACTCCCACAAGCCGACGTGCTGCTTCACCACCTATCAATGCAAAATCATCCTTTGTTTTTCAACCATTAGATGAGTACCCTACTTCTTCTGGTGCTCCCATGGATGATCCTGATGTTTGGAGGCCTCCGAGTCGAGACACTACAAGTAGAAGACCTGCTAGGCCTGGTCAAGTGGGTATGAGGAAATCACCCCAGGATGGGAATTGGGCTCGTGGAGGTACTACAAGAACAAGTACATCTGGCCGTGCTTCAAAGGCTGGTGGTTCAAACAGGGCGAATTCAGGGGTTCGAGCTTCAACTACTGGAAAGAAGGGCACTGGTGCTGGAAAATCTGGCAAGGGAGATTCCGCTGTAAGTTCAATTAGATATAATAATTATGTTTGTAATGTTTTAGCATCTGTCTTTAGTTGTTTAGTTATTTCACGAATCACGTTCATATTTGTCCTTGTTATATGATCTTATTTGCAAATGGAATTTTTAGAACGGTGATGCTGAAGACGGAAATTCCAAGAAAGGACAATACGAGGGACCCGATCCTGACTTGGCTGCAATGCTTGAAAGGGATGTGTTAGAAACTAGTCCTGGAGTTAGATGGGATGATGTAGCAGGACTTAGTGAAGCAAAAAGGCTTCTAGAAGAAGCTGTTGTCCTTCCATTATGGATGCCTGAATATTTCCAGGTACACTTGAATGGTTGAGATGAATTATATTTTTGTTCATACTCTCATCTTCCAATAATTCTTGGGGCTTTATATTTTGCCACTTAGTCATGCATTCCAAATCTGTTGGTGTTAAATGACATGTTGAAGATGTTCTAATTTCATTTCTACCTCCTTACCTTGATGAAGGTTATTGATGTTTCTTTTCTTGCGGCAGGGAATTAGGAGGCCATGGAAAGGAGTTCTTATGTTTGGCCCTCCTGGTACTGGAAAAACATTGCTTGCTAAAGCTGTTGCTACTGAATGTGGTACAACATTTTTCAATGTTTCATCTGCTACATTGGCTTCAAAATGGCGTGGGGAGAGTGAGCGCATGGTGCGGTGCTTGTTTGATCTGGCACGAGCTTATGCACCAAGTACAATTTTCATTGATGAGATTGATTCTCTATGCAATGCCAGGGGGTAAGTATTTCACTGTTCTCTGGAGGTTTGTTTCCTATTATTTCTTTGCGATGGTGCTAACCAGGGAAGTTTTTTTTTTGCTCTGTATATTTTATACTAACAGTGTGCATCATGTTAGGTTTTTGTATTTGTATGAAAATTAGTTTTATCTGTGGCATATGCTGAATCTGCTTTCTACATTTCCTATCCTTATAATGGTGCTTCAAAGTTCAAAATTTCTCTATCATTTGTTTTTTTCCTATTATTTCTTTGGTTTGGTGCTTACCAGGGAAATTTTTTTTGCTCTATATGTTTTATCCTAACATTGTGCATCGTGTTAGGTTTTTGTATTTGCATGAAAATTTGTTTTATCTGTGGCATGTGTTAGACAGCTGCTTTCTACATTTCCTATTCTTATAATGGTGCTTCAAAATTTAAAATCTCTCTTATCATTTGTTTCTTACTTACCTGCACATGGATTCCAATGCACGAAGTTGTTTGCTTTGCACTGAAAAGTGAACTGATTGGTCCAAACTTCCCTTTCTATTGAATGACTACAACACTACAGGGCTTCTGGGGAGCATGAATCATCTAGAAGAGTGAAGTCTGAACTTCTTGTTCAGGTAGATGGTGTAAACAATACCTCTACAAATGAAGATGGAAGTCGCAAAATAGTGATGGTTTTGGCAGCTACTAACTTTCCTTGGGACATAGATGAAGCACTGAGGTTAATAATGCCTTTTATTTTATTGAGTTTTGTGCTCTTGGAGTTTTCAGTTAGAGTGAACTATCATTATATTGGTATATCTGTAAAGATATTTTATGTCTGTTACTGATTTTAATCTTTATCTAATTTAATGCTCTGATGCTATGCAGGAGGAGGTTGGAAAAGCGTATTTATATTCCTCTTCCAAATTTTGAGAGTCGTAAGGAGCTTATTAGGATCAATTTGAAAACTGTTGAGGTAAATTGACTATGTTTGTATAAATCTGAGGTATAATGGGACACAAGAACATCTGAGATATAATGAGAAAATCTTAGCTATAGTGAGTGTATCTGACTAGTTTGAACACCACTGCTGCGTAGGAAATATGGTTGAAAGAGAAGGATGCAGATTCCCTGATCCATGCAAAGAACTTTTCGAAACAGCAATTTTTCTCAGAAAAAGTTCATTAACATTTTTTAGACAATGTATTTGAGCGGATCTGAAAATGATGGCTTGGTTATATGATAGATATTATATTAATAATTCTGGTTGTCAGTTATTTTTCGTGCAACATTTATCACTCAAGCTAGGTAACCTGATAGTAGCGTGATTTAGGTGTAAAGTTTTGTGATGGATGGTGCTATTTGAGTTTGCCAGTGGATTTTTTGTTTTATGGCAATCATGTCTGACCAATTCTTGGATAAAACATATTCTTGTAAGTGATGATTTCTAATTATGCCACTGATTTGGTGTCACTGGCTGGTTATAAATGTTACTAGGTGGCTACTGATGTGGATATTGGTGAAGTGGCTCGTCGGACAGAGGGATACAGTGGAGATGATCTAACAAATGTTTGCCGAGATGCTTCCTTAAATGGCATGAGGCGCAAGATAGCTGGGAAGACTCGAGATGAGATTAAAAATATGTCTAAAGATGAGATTTCAAAGGATCCTGTTGCAATGTGCGATTTTGAAGAGGCCTTGCAAAAAGTCCAAAGAAGTGTATCTCAAGCTGATATTGAGAAGCATGAAAAATGGTTTTCAGAATTTGGATCTGCATAAGGAGTAATAACGATATGACCACTATTGAAATGAATACTTCTGGTTCTTTTCTTCTTTCGATTCATTAATGTGGTGCAATATTTCTATTTCTCAGCAGTAATTTGATTGATTGTAATCCAATGATTAGAAGTGGCCCATATATATTGTGTATTTTTCTGTACCTGCTTTTCTCATGCAATGTAACTCGATTGTTCGATTTATAATTATAGAATTCTGTAACTTGTTATTAGATCAATGAAAAACCCGAGAAAATGCATTTCTTTCTTTGGATGGGAAAGGCAGCCAGCCAAAATGTTAATTTTTTTTTGCTTCATGGATGGAAATATTAATTTCATACTTTATGATAAAAGTGATGTCATGAAATCTATTTAGAAATCTCATGAGGAGCATGTTTATATTATTGTTCACTTTTTATTTATTTATTTTTGCGTAGGAGGAGGTCAAACGGAAGGATTCGAACTTGATCAAATATGTAAGCTATGTTTTTCAACTTGTGAACTCTTTGTATCACTTTCTACAATCTACAAGCCCTTATTTTTCTTGCATATTTTGGTATAGTCAAGAAGTGTATTTTAATATTCTCTTTGAACGAGAGAGAGAATGCTACAACTACAACGGAGTCGTTTGGGCAAATTGTATTTTCTCAAGAAAAATTAAAGTAGGCTGCGATGTTTTCAAAATTGGTCTTTTGCATACCAGTTCCTGTTGATATATAATAAAATATATTTCTTGTATCTGCTTCAGCATCAGACATGGAAATAAAGTTGACGTCAACATCTCTCTTTATCTTTCCTTCATTGCACGTCTCGCCCCCTATGCCCTATAAATATAAATTTCCTTCATTGTCCCACGAAAGTTGTACTTTGTATAGAAAATTAACAACAGATTTAACTTGTTAATTTTTTAGGTTATTTCTGGGTGACTTTATCACCACTTTATTGGGCCCTATTAATAAATGCTCTTTTAACTGTCATTGCCAAACTTATTGCCGTAGCTCCTCCATAAACTATGGGCAGGTGCAATTTGATGAACTACCTTACTCTTTTTTCTTTCCATATTTTTTCTTTTTATTCTCTTCACATGTATTCCAACAGCCACTTCAAAGGGTAATTTTTTTGAGACTTTTGTGTTGGGAATTTAATGGGTTTTGGATTCTTTGGTTATTAATTTGCATTTGTTTTTGGATGTACAGATGCTGGTGTGTGTGCATTGATTTTCTGTGGGAAAGGAACATGCAACAGTAATGATACTTCATTGCTTGGTTTTGAGTGCGGGTGCTATACTGGTTGGAAGAAGATACAGATTGGTCCTTTCATCTTCCCTTCTTGTTTAATTCCCGATTTTGAGTTCCTCTCTCCTTCTCTTTGTATCTGTGTTTCCCATACCGAAAATCATTAAAGAGAGATTTAGGTTTTGAACTCTTTAACTTCTTAGAGCAACTCCAACGCTGCACTATTACTTGCGCCAAATTGAAGATTTGCTACACTACTATAGCAACGCCAATTTTTTTTAATTGTTTTTTCACTGTTTGGTTAATGTATTTTTATTATTAATGTTTAATTAATATATTTTTATATTTAATGTATTATTATTTATATCCAATATATGTATTTATTTCATTTATTAGATTCTAATTTTTTTAATTTATATAATATATTGTATTATTAATTTATTTTATATTTTTAATAATTATAAAAATTTAATTTGTATTAATATAATATTAAATATATGTAGTATTTATAATAAATTATTTATTTAGGATTGTTTTGTATAGAAATAGTGATATTATATATATATTATAATTAAATAAAATACATTAATAGGGAAAATAACAAATAATACACATCATTAACTTAATTAAAAACACAGCATAATAAAAAAAAGTACTAAAAAACATAAAAACATAGATAGATAAATATAAAAAAAAGGCTAATAAAATAAATGTTTAATATTCCGGTAAGTCAGATCCGGATCCACCAATATCGTTGAAATATTGGCCATACATGTTTGAGGCAGATGGTGGTGGTTATTGACGTTGAGCTCTTTTTTGTTGTATTCGAAGCTTTTCTTGGCGAAACGTTTCACGAGCAATTGGATTGTCAATAGCATTTAAATCGAGCAGTAAAATTTTATTTTCTTCTTTAAATTCTTTTAAATCCAAAGCTCTACTTCTCATCATCCTTGCCTCCCGCCTTTCTGCAGTTGCTTTCGCCAACTCTTCCACAAGTTTTTCATTATCTGTATGAATACGTTTTAGATCGGATGAAAAAGATTCATCAAGTTTTTTCTTCAATTTTGCTTTTTTGACACCAAGAGGTCGTTTTGCTGATGTATACTCTCCTGAAGTATCCTCATTTAAATCAATTAAAAATGATGATAAATTTGGAGTTGGTACCATAGGTGAGTCAGGAGTTGGATTGTCTGACTCTGAGGACAGAAAACAAGAGTTTTGGCTTGAAACTATTTTTTTTTAGAGTGACAATCCTTGAACTTCTCGACATCTTTCATCATGCTCCAAACATGGTCATATTTGAATCCTTTTTTGTAGGTTGGATCTTGCATGAGTAAGGTTTTCACTTAATCAAGCTACATAATTTACAAAATATTATTAAAAAATTTCAGATTTCTAAACCAAGTAATTTGCAAAAAATACTCACCATATCTTGCTCTGCAGCACCACTAGGATGTAAGTTTTCAATTTGTCGGTAACAACCATTCAACTTTCATATAGCCTTCTCAATTATTTGTATTTTGCATTGCAAAGATCGCGGATTGCGGGACTCCCAACCTTCTTTTGTTGCTACGGCATCATATGCTTCTGCCACACGAGTCCAAAATTGCTTACTCGATTGTTGCTTACCTATAATGGGATCTTGCGATACATCTAGATAAATTCTACATAATAGTACATCTTCAACTGCAGAATATCCTGCTGATCTTGAAGTCATAATTGATAAAGTGATTAAATGTTTAAGAGTATGGCTAACATATGGTAAGTTGTAGATGTTGGCAGCCCAATATATATAAGTATATCAATAATAAAGTAAACAGTGCCTTGATAAAGCAATTTTAAAATCGACCGTCGGATGAATTTTCTTTCAATCACCACCTTCCATTGGTATGCAGCCATATCTGCACATATCTCTATGAAGTCAGAAAGAATCTTACACAATAATAAAGTAAACAGTGCCTTGATAAAAGCAATTTTAAAATCGACCGTCGGATTGATTTCCTCTCAATCTCCACCTTCCATTGGTATGCAGCCATATCCGCACATATCTCTATGAAGTCAGAAAGAATCTTACACAATAATAAAGTAAACAGTGCCTTGATAAAAGCAATTTTAAAATCGACCGTCGGATTGATTTCCTCTCAATCTTCACCTTCCATTGGTATGCAGCCATATCTGCACATATCTCTATGAAGTCAGAAAGAATCTTACACAATAATAAAGTAAACAGTGCCTTGATAAAAGCAATTTTAAAATCGATCGTCGGATTGATTTCCTCTCAATCTCCACCTTCTATTTGTATGCAGCCATATCTGCACATATCTCTATGAAGTCAGAAAGAATCTTACACAATAATAAAGTAAACAGTGCCTTGATAAAAGCAATTTTAAAATCGACCGTCAGATTGATTTCCTCTCAATCTCCACCTTCCATTGGTATGCAGCCATATCTGCACATATCTCTATAAATGTATTCTTCTAAGATAGAAATATAAATCTTATTTTTGCAGTTCCTTTTAAATTTGAGTTAAAAAAATTCTATATTACTGAAAATGAATTTCTATGTTGGAGGTACATCAAATGTTGACGGTGAAAATTCATCATCATCTTCTTCAGATATTGATGAGTATATTTCAGATGATAATGAGTTTGAAGTAGAAATACAAACAGTTCAACAGCAAATTCTTAAAAATAAGATGGTTTTGCAGCAACTACAAAATCAATACCGAGTTTGTAGAAGAGGTGGCTCTATTCCAGGGCATCTGGTAATCAATCGAGATCGTGAAGCAGCTGATCGTAATTTATTTCTTGATTATTTTTCAGATAATCCTCGCTTCAATGATGTAATGTTTTGTCGACGATATAGAATGTCTCGAAATTTGTTCCTTCGTATTGTAGATGCAATAAAAGCACATGATTTGTACTTTGAACAACATAGAGATGCAGTAGGTAAAATTGGATTATCTACTCTTCAAAAAATTACAGCTGTATTTCGAATGTTAGCATATGGTTTACCGGCTGATGCTACCGATGAATATGTCAAAATTGGAGAGTCCACTGCAATTGAAAGTCTGAAGCGATTTTGTCGAGCGACCGTAGAGGTATTTGGTGAGCAGTAACTGAGATCACCAACTGCCCATGATGTTGCAAGACTTCTCCATATTGGTAAGCAACGTGGCTTTCCAGGAATGTTAGGTAGTCTTGATTGCATGCATATTTTGGAAATGGAAAAATTGTCCTACTGCATGGGCTGGACAATATACAGGTCGTAGTGGATCACCAACAATCATTTTAGAAGCTGTAGTTGATTATGATCTTTGGATATGGCATGCATATTTTGGAATTCCTGGCTCCAATAATGATATTAATGTTTTAGAGTCATTGCATTTATTTTCGAATCTTGCGAAAGGTATTGCTCTTCCAGCTCATTATGTTATTCAAGGAAAAGAATATGATACTGGTTATTATTTGGCAGATGGTATATATCCGAAGTGGTCAACTCTTGTGCAAACTATTCGTGAACCATAATCAAATAAGAAGAGGTATTTTGCAATGAAACAAGAATCATGTCGAAAAGATGTTGAACGTGCTTTTGGAGTGTTGCAATCACGTTTTGCAATAGTTTCAGGCCCATCGCGTTTTTGGAAAAAAGAAGTATTGCATGACATATTAACTACATGTATTATCATGTATAATATGATAATCGAGGATGAACGTGATCATAGTGCACCTATTGATGACGGTAGAGAATTTCCATCTCCAACTGTTGAAATGGTCGTCGATGAAAATACTCGCTTTCAACAATTTTTAGCTCGACACAAACAAATTAAGGATAAAGATGCTCATTTTGCACTTCGTAATGTATTAATAGAGCATTTGTGAGAGCAATATACAAATTCAAATGATTATCTAAATTAATTTGTACTTTTTTAATAATGTAATATGTATGTGTGTATTTTATTTTTAATTTGCTAATTAATGTATGTTTTTAATTAATGTTTGGTTAATGCATTTTTATTATTAATGTTTAATTAATATATTTTTATATTTAATGTATTATTATTTATGTCCAATATATGTATTTATTTCATTTATTAATTAAATTACTTAATATTTAATGTTGGATGAAAATATGAAATATATAAATATATGGGGTTAATATATAAAATGATAGGAAATTTTTGTAGTGAAATGAATAAATAAAGTTAAAGATAAAAATTAATATAATATTAATGAGAGAGAAGAATATGAAAAGAATATTCTTTTTGGTGTTAAAAATGGTATAAATGGTTGGAGATAATATTACGCTATTTTAGTATTTTACACTAAAATAGTGCAAAAAATGGTGCAAACCATTGGGGATGGCCTTATATTATAAGACAAAGGCACGATGAGGCTATTAATCTAACTCTCTTTCTTTTACACCTAATTAGACGTATTGTGTGTCTGATCATATGAGCCACTATAAATTTATGATGATCCTTTTTGTTAAGTGTGGGATGATGACTAATAATGTCAATGTCAATGTCGTCAATTAGAATATATGCATGTGTATATCATCTTATAAAAAAGAATACATGTGTTTCTTGAAAATTCCGGTGAGAAGGAAAATTCCAAGAAAATTAATTTATTGGGCTGCTCTTTGTTAATTAATTGATTAATTTTTTTTTATAAAAGTATTTGCTAATGGAAAGATTACAGAATAAAGAAAGAGTACTTCTGTGCTTAGACAGATCCAGAGTCAAAGATTTTGAGCTATCCTCCTATCTGGAACCACATGCACGAACATCAGTTCTCACTTCCCACCTTCTGTAGAAAAAAAGTGGTGGTTCAAATCGATGATTTTTATTGAATGGTATTAGAGTTGTTTGGATTATAAAGCTGAAAATCAAATCCCTATTAGATTCTAATTAATAAAACAAGTGGTAAATTCAGACGCTGGTTCAATTGTTGAATATTATAATTATCTGGTTTGATCATTAAATTTTCTAAAACAAAAATCCTTTGTGCTTTTTCACTATTTTCCTATCAACGTAAAGGTTTTGGAATTTTAAGTGCCTGATTTCACAAGGCGTCATATATTCTTGGTGTGGATGATGATTACTTTATGTGCAACTTTTGACATAGGAGCAATGACTAGATCACTTATAAACTTGCAGGCACAATTGATTTACAATGTGGTAATGGATCTCCACCACCTCCTCCTCCTCCAACACCTCTGCCTCCGCCACCGCTAAATTTAACAAACCCTGAGTACCATCAACTGTTACTGATCTTATTCATTTTAAGAAAGTTTTGCCTCCTAATCCTAAATCAATCATGGAATTCTATTTTACAGCCTGCAACTTAATTTGGTGCGCTGATGGGACTTGCATGCCTAGTGGAACAGCACACACATGCCAGTGTAATGAAAACTCAGCAAATTTGGCAAATAAGAGTTACCTTGTTTTCAACAATGTAAGCTAGACGCTTCCTCGGTTGTTTATCGATTCCAAATAAATTATTGTTAAAGCAATAGTCAAATGATCGATTAACTGTGTTGTATGTAGAAGGTCAGAATTTAAATCTTAACAATTCTACTGTTTTTTAAGAATTTCTAATATACCACAATTTTTTTTTCGTTAAATGTGCCTTAAATGAAGAGCCTATTGAAAACAATTTTTCGCTTTTCCATTTTCTTGTAGTGCATATGTGTAAATAGGTCAACCATTAGAAATGACACTCTGAATTTACACATCATTTTGTTTCTTTACCAGGCTACTTTGGAGCAAATTGTTATGGTTTAGGATTCGGTCCGCCGGTTTCGTTGACGCCATCCAGCAATGAGAGTAATGGTATGCCTCCACCATCACCACTGCCACCAAGTACTTCGAACTCTGGTGGAAATGGTATATACCATCATTTATCATGGATCAACTTAATGCAAATGTTACTATAATTTTCTAATTTACAATATCATGCTATATATATATAGGGTTCTCAAAAGTGAAGAATTCCTTCAGGAGTCTTGGAGGACTAACCATGATATTGTTAGCAGCAGCTCTCCTAACATTGCATTAGAGATCAGAACATCAGCAACATTACAGAAGATACTAAAAAATAAGAAAAAAAAAATTATTTGTTATTTATTTTAGAATAGCGAATAACACAACAATAATGCATGCTTTTATTACAACAGATCATTTACACGGCTTGTCAGGACAATAATTAAATGGTAGATGTGTTGGTACTAAATAAGAAACTGAAATATACTGCCTTGTCTGCTACGATATTTCAGTCAATTCCATTTTTACAACGACTGCACAAATTTAATCCGTGTTATGATTTGTTTATTTCATGTTTTTTTATGATTTTATAAGCAATAAGATGGTTTTATTTTATTTATTTTGACTTCCATCTTCAGGACATAGTTTTCCATGGTATCGTAATTTGAAAATTATGAATTTTAATAATTTTTCAAACAACAATTTATTCAATTCGATGTTTTTTCATATATGATTTTATCATTTTGTTTTTTTAAATATCGTTAATTAATATTTTAAATATTAAGCATATATTTATAATTTATTTTTCATTTTCATAACCTATTAAAATTTTAAAAATATTATTAAATTAAATAAAAATATTTTATTTAATTATATTATACTATATCATTTTTTCAAATATAATAGACAGTGTTTATGATAACATATTATGCAATAATATATGATATCATATTTTATTAAATCGCACTTTCGCTCGTTATAGGATAAAATTACCAATGATAGATTATAAAAATAAAGGCATATTTACAATCCTTTGGTTTATGGGATGTGGTTAAAATGATATTGAACTCCTATTATTATTAGCTCATCCTATTTTGTCTTAAATTAAAAGTCATAATAAAGAAAAAGCCAAAAAGTTCAAAGTAAACACTTGTTTATACTCTTCAATTTTTGAATTAATATTTACCAATATTACGGCATGTGAAACCCCAAAAGAAATAAGAGTCACTAAAAAATGAGCAAGAAAATTTTGCTAAAAAAATGGATATATATTTTAAAAAAAAGAGTTTGAGAGAAGTGTTCTAAAATGATTGATGACAAATTTTTTTTATGAGAAGTGCATTAATAATGAAATGTTGGTGAGATGTGTATCAATAATTAAAGAGAAGTGTTTTGAAATATTAAAATTAGAGGCACTGAAGAGAGGTGCTCTAACAAAATAATTTGGTGGTGGTTCCAACTTAAAATCAAGAGACAGTATTAAAAAAAATAATTTAAAATTTAATTTAATTTGATTTTGTGTATTTTTGTTCATTCAAAATTGTTTCTAGAAAATATTAGTAGTTGTTATTAAAAGATTTAGTAGATTTTTTAATTATTTTTTAGTTTAGCTTGTTATTTCATAATATTAGCCTCTTTTGCGAGGCATTTTTCATAATATTAGCCTCTTTCGTGATGAGGTTTGGAGGATGTCTCGCCGTAAACAATTCTCAAGTATGTCTTATTCTGCATTTCTCAAATTTACAGTGAAAAAAGCCTCATGTTTAAGTACGAGAGTCGGATTTATTTTTCATCATATTTATATATATATTATATTAAACTTATAAATTATATTTATTTTAGAGGTCCAATCAACTGAACAAAGTTTTCACGGAAGTTCCAAAAGATCCATTTAGCTACCATACATGTTTGGGAGAGGCAAACTTTAATTTTCCTCGAACATATATGTGATAAGAATTTATGAAAATTACATATTATGAATTATAGAGGAATTTACACAACAATATACCCCCTCTTTTAATTTCTCTTTTCAAATTTACTGTCTTATCTTTTTATTTTTAAGAATAGCTCTTTTTTTTCAAATTTACTGTCTTATCTTTTTTTTTTTACTGTTAACACAGTTAGCAATTCTTCAACTTCATTGTTTGAAGTAATTTTTTTTATTTTTTGATTTTTTAAAATATTTTTATTCAAAAATATTTTTATATCATATTCTTAATTATAAAGATACAATATATATAATATCCGCCAAGTATCTATTAAATATATACAAAATAACTACCAAATATCCATAGAATTTATTTAATTTTTTAATGTTATTTTTTATTTTATATTCACATAAGATACACGCAACATCCAATGACGAAATCAGAAATTTACTGAGGGTGGTTAAAATTTATACAAAAAAAATACGGACGAGCTCACAATAAAATTAAACATTTAATATTATAGTATTAGTAGTTTAATAATTAATTTGCGCTATTAGATAGACTACAACTAAAAGACGATAACTGTATCCTATGAGTCTGTATTTTTTGAAAACGTTGCATAGCAGTTTCATTTTTAATTTTTAAAAAAATATCTCCCTCCACATAACAAACTAAGCAGTCAGTAAAAAAATTATCTCCTATCTTATTGCATAAATCCATCTTGATAATGTTCATTGCTGAAAAAAATCTTTCGACAGTGTCAGTTGTAACAGATAAGACTAAAGCTAATTTGATAAGTAGATATATCAAAAGAAACATAGTGGCATAACATGTCTCAACTATTTTCTAAGCAAGAGCTCTAATATCATCAAGATCAGAGAAAACTATATTTCTTTTTACATCAACAATGTAGGTCTCAAGTTGATCTTCACATTCGATCAGTGATCGAGAAATTATATATATATAGTTCAGCGGGACGGAGTAATTTGGATAGATGAAAGTTGGAGAATGAGTTTATAGGAGAAAGATAAGCAATACATGAAAGTAATTTCGTACTTAATTCTGTAAAATGATTTTTCATTTCATGAGCAATGAAATCAATAACTTATAATTGAATGAAAAAAATTAGGTTATAGCATAATAAATAGTTAAGTATATTATTAATTAAAAAAATAGTACCTGACAAAATATTTTTACTCGAAAGTGGTGGTAATAAGTAATTGGAGTACCAACAAGCTTAGATCTTAGATAACCTGCATTATTTTTCATATTAGACACTATGACATCATGATCTATTCAAAAGTCATTAATAAATTCTAATAATTTATCCCATCTATCCTCCTTGAAACTTTGCAATGCTTGTTTAATAGTTGCAATCAAATAAATTGCATTAACAATATTTTGATCATTTCTTTGTAAGACTTGAGATAGATCATTTGTCATTCCTAAAAATTTTCTCATCAAGAAAGCAATAAAAATAAATTCATAACTTTTTATTTTATCAAGCAAACCCACAACTGCCTCTCGATTTTTAAAATCAATACAATCCTAAAAAATATTCTTAAAAATCTCTTTCGCAGGTGACTACATAGAGAGAAGACGCATAATTATTTTATAATGAGAACCCTAACGCTTGTCACTAGGCTAAGCTAAATTTATTTCTTGATGCAAGTCTCTTCCAGTTTTAATATCACCACTATCTAGGCGTTGAACTACTTCATCACGTTATTTTTGACGAAGAGCATCCTTCCTTTTATATGAAACTCCAACAATATTCGCAACCATTGCAACATAATAAAAAAAATTACTCACAAATCTATTGCTCCTTGCTACTGCAACAAATACTAATTGGAGCTAATGAGCGAAATAATTAATGTACCATGCCGAGAGATTTTCATTTAAAATTATAGTTTTTAATCCATTGAATTCACCTCGCATATTAGAAGCTCCATCATAACCTTAGCCTCCAACTCTATTTAATGATAACTCATGTTTCGCTAAGAAATCATCAAGTGCACTTTTCAAAGACAAAGCAGATGTGTCACTTACATGTACCACTCCAACTAATTGCTCTATCACTTGTCCCAACTTATTAACATATCTCAATACAACAACCATTTACTCCTTTACAGAATTATCTCTTGCCTCATTAATTAATATAGAGTAAAAGTCATCTCCAACATCCTTAATAATAGTTAGTGTCATCTCTATAACATAAGCACTAACTATTTATTTTTGGATATGTGGAGAAGTGAGTTGATTATTTTCAGGAGCATTTGAATTAACTACATTCTCAACATCAATATTACATTCACTGTACCAATTGAGAAATTCAAAAAAATTATCCCGGCTAAGTAGCCTTTCTGACTCATCATGTCCTCGAAAAGCTAACTCATTTGCTAAAAAAAACTTATAAAGTCAATAATTGTTGTCAAACGTATCGGATAATGCTTCTCTTACTCATGACTATGAGAAAATAATACATAAAATACACTTTGTCTTTCATTTTTTAAATCAACATATAGTATTCTAGCATTATTGTGTGGACTTCTGATACCACCAACGTATTCATTAAATCTCTCAATGGCTTTTTTTCAGTTGCAAAATCTGATTTCTGTGAAAATATTATCCCCCCTCTTAAATCCTCTATTCGAACTAAAAAGATGACACCAGAAATAAAATGCTGCATTTTTTAAAATACTATATTCCAACCACTCAAATTTAGAGTACCAACTCTCTCTAAAACTCCTCATTATTTTTTAAATTCTGTTTGGGAAAAATTATAGCCGCGTGGTTAGCAAGATCCTTTAGCTACATATTGTCTTCTAACATCATCTCTAATCTCTATATCAAAATAATCAATAGGTTTACGCAATGTCGGGTCACTCATAATATCATTAAAATTAACATCCGGACACTCTATTTTATCATTAGTTTCCTCCTCACTTGCATGACTACTTAATGTAGAGATCTGTGTTGGAATCGAAATATTTGAGAATTCACCATATTCATTTCGCATTCTCTTAGTCTTGATCATAAATTTATCCATATCTGTTCAATTTAGAATTAATTTAACCTAATTTATATTCAACATTTTAGACACTAGCAAAACATTAAATTACATTTTATATTTAAAACCTAATAGCAATTTACGAAACACTAACAAAACCAATAAATTCAACATAATCACAACACATATCACTTTAAATAAATTATTATAGTTAATTAAAATTCAAATAAACAACAATATATATTTATATAGAAAAAAAATTATCAATTTTTATCTAAAACCAAATAATCACAAATTCACAAAACACAAGTAAATTCAATTAATTCAACATAATTAATAAATTATATTCTATATTTAAAAACCAATTGAATAAACTATATTCTATATATAAAAATAAAAACCCCTAATTTTTTACCTAAAACAACAATTATAATAAATTCAAAAAACAAAATAAAATTAAATAATTCAACTAATTAATAAACTATATTCTACATTTAAAATCCAATATATAATCTATTTTATATTTAAAAAACATAATCTCTAATTTTTTACCTAAAAAATTATCAAAATCTTCAATTTTTATCTAAAAAATAAATTATCATAAATTCACAAAATACATTAAAATTATTTAATTTAATTAATTAATAAACTACATTCTATATTTAAAATCCAATATATAATCTTGTTTATATTTAAAAAATAAAATTCTCAATTTTAGTAGCCTAAAATAAAATCAAATAATCACAAAAAATTAACAAACTAACTAATAAAATTAAAAAAAATTTAATAAAATATTAAAAATCTGGACTGGTGGTGGTCGACGCACCATTGCCGGTGGATTCGGTCGGTGGTTTGGCCAGTGGTCGGCACACTCCTCCTCCCTTGCTCTCTGCAGCTTTGCCTCTGTGTGCCATGCTCCTCTATACCTCTCTTTCGCTTGGGAAACATTGCTGCCTTTTAATTTTTTTTTAATTGTCTTAAGTGAAACAGCTTCATTTCACTTAATGCAATTAAAAAAAAAATAAAAGCCCCTGGTTGAAACGATCATGTTTCAACCAGGGGGCAAAATTGTAATTATAGGTGTGAGATGTTGTCTTCAACCTCTCACGCCTATCTTCAACCGAAGACACAGGCAGCAGCAGCCCAGCCCCCCTGTTTTATCTGCATCACGCACCGGCAGCCAACGACGCAACTTCCCCCTATATTAGTATACAGTGCCGCCAGCGAGGGGGAACCATCAGCCCCCACTCGACCCCCTAGGTTCGCCACTGATAATATCTATATAACATACACACAATATACATAAAAAAGACTTCAACATCTATTAAATATTTATAACATCTATTAAATATACACAGAACATCTACTAAACATGTACATAACAAAATTATATTTTTTAAAATTTTGTTATATATTTTTCTATTATACACACAAATCTGTATAACATAAACACTACATAGACAATACAAACTTAATATGCACACATCTACAAAATATTCATATAACATCTACCAAAATATCTACACACTACAAGAAAAATTATTAGCGACGGTTTAACGATAAATTATAGATGGTTTAAGAACAGGGTAAATTCATTGCTAAATCTACGCCAACTATTGGCACTTTGCATTTAGCGGCAATGTTAAATCGTCACTAATAAACTAAAATAGCGACGTAATTAATTTTCGTCGCTAATTAGTGACGAAACACCCTATCTGTCGCTAATTTCATCTGAATTAGCGACGAAACTATTGTGTAGTTAATTTTTAATTATTTAAAAATATAGATAAATTTTTTTTGCGAACTAATTAGCTACTAATTTTGTCAATAATTAGCGACGAAATTTATTTTCGTCGTTAATTTTTTTCATTTTTGTCGCTAATTTTAAATATTTTAATGAATGTATGGGATATTTGTGCGGGATTTTAAAGACAAAATTAATTTTTGGTGCGAATTAGTACCGAAATTATCTTACGTCGCTAATTTTAAATATTTTAAAAATTATGTTGAATTTTTGTGCAAAATTTTAGCGACAGAACTTATTTCCGTAGCTAATTTTATTGCTAATAATGAATTTTAAAAAATATCAAGCGTCTTTTTAGCAATAGATTTTAATTCCGTCACTAAAACCTAAATATTTATTTTTTCTAATTTTTTTCCTTCATTTTTCTTCTTCCTTGTTTATTTATTTATTTATTTCTTTCTTTCTCTCTTTCTTCTTTTTGTTCTTCTCCTTCTTCTTTCTTCCTTCTTTTTCCATTCTTCTTTTCTTTCTTTCTTTCTTTCTTTCTTCCTTTATTTTTCTTCTTTCTCCTCTCTCTCTCTTCTTTTTTTGATTCTTCCTCTTCTTCTCCCTTCTTCTCTTGCATTTTGATTGAATATTTTATGGTTTTACAAATTGATTAAAGATATATATATTTTTAGATTGTTTATTTATTTATATTTTTATAATTATTAATAATTTTTAGAATAAATATTATATTTTGTTGAATAAATAATATTTAAAAAAATTTAGAAATTATTTGATAGAAAATTTTTAGAAATTATTAGGTTGAATAATTTATTTTTAAATTGAATTAATTATTTGATTGAATAAATAATTTTTAGAATAATTTTTTTAAAATTAATTAATATATTGATTTATGCTTTAGATAAATGTTAGAATAAATTTTTTTAAGAATTTATTTAGTGGAATAATTTATTTTTATGTTTTAGTTAAATATTAGAATAAATTATTTCTTAGATAAATTAGTTTAAAAATTATTTTTTAGATATTATTTGGTAAATTATTTAATTTTTATATAAATAAATTATTTATTAGGATAAATATTTTTTAGAATAAATTATTTAATAGAATAAATATTTTTAGAAATAAATTATTTTAGAAATTAAAATAAAATAAATAAATAATTTAGCGAAAAATTTTTTATCGCTAAATTTGTCTTCACTAAAAGGATGACAAAATTAAATAGCGACGAATAATATCGACAGAATGAAAATTCTGTTGCCATTTTTTCAGGACAACATGAATAGTGACAATATTAAATCTGTCGTTAATCTATCGCTAATAACTGTTAGTGACGAATTTTTAAAAATTAACGACAGATTTTATCCGTTGCTAATTCTTATTTTTCTTGTAGTAATAAACATCTACATAATAAAATTATATTTCTTTAACTTTATTCAATATTCTTCTAGCATACAAAAAATATATACAATTCATCAATATTTTTATTTTGTGTTTTTAATTTCTTTTGTTTGTACCTTTTTTATTACAATTTTATTTTTGAATCAAAGTTTAGATTTGATTGTATATGAAATTGTTGAGTTTTAATTGATAATTTATATCTTTATTTTTTTTTAATGAATCTTTTTTTATACCGATGTTGACTAAAAAGATGATAAAAGTTTTTTTTATGAAGAAGATGATGAAAATTTATTTCTAGTCTGTTTTTTTTCTAGAGTTTTTATTTTTATTTTTTTCTTTTTTAATACTTTTTCTGAGTTTTGATTTTTAATTGTTGATTGTCAATAGAAGAAGAGGAAGAAGAAGAAGGATAATGATGAAGAAGAAGATAACAACTACCGAGAAGAAGAAGAAGAAGAAAAAGATAACGGTGCCATAATTTTTGCAGTAGGTTTGATATTTTAATAGCGTATTTTTTAGATTTATAATTATTTTTTATTTTTATCGTATTTTTGTAATTGGAGTGGTTTTTTTAAGTTAGTCTTGTAGTAAGCCCCAAATTATATTTGTTCTCCGAGTCCAAATCCACCCAATAAAGCTTTCATGGAAGATCCAAAAGCCCATTTAGCTAACTAGCTTCTGAGGAAAAGTTTTCCTCTATTTAATTAACTGCCAATGTTTTTTCCTCTTTAGTAAATCGGCAAACTTTTCCGTTGTATAGGAAATGAAATTCAAGTTAACAATGATCGATAAAATAATAACAAGTTTTATAAATAATTGAGAGATAGATTTAAAATAAGTTAATTTTTTTTGCACAAATGAATTTTAATATTTATTTACTTATAAACTTAAATCTATATATATCGGCCAATGGGTTTTTAATATATTATTCGACTTTTATACATATTTATATTTTTATTATTAGACTTATATAATAACTCAGGCACAAATTAATAAAAATATGTCATCAGTATTTATGAGTAAGTATTCATTAATTTGGCTGTTAATAATATTGAGCCATATGCAAACATGATAACCGGTTACACCAATTTCATATTTCATATAAAGAAAAGAATTTATAGATGATTGTACGATTGATTTAGCAAAAGAAACTATTTGATTTTTAAAATAAATAATTTTAATATTTATCTGCTTACCATTAATTATTTAATTACAAGTTCATGCAAGTATCAAACTTACAAAATTTTAATATTCTTACCAGTTATCATGAAAAATTATTCTAATTTAATTAGATATCTCAAATTCGAGTTCTAAATATATAATTATATTAAAATTCAATAGAAAAAAAATTTTATGGTGCTAATAGTCTTAAAAAATTAATATCCTCAATATATATAGATAAGCTATGACAATATTATGAATTAAAACTATAAATTAGTGGTCGAAATCAACCCACTAAAGCTTATGTAATAGAAATCAGAAGAGATTAAAAAAAAATTATACTAATAAAAAGGCAGGTGTGGAAGAGGACAACGGCATGTGCACAGAGAATAACATCCTGTGTTCTAACTATTGTAATTGTCACTAAAACAAACTTGCATTCATTTTTATGTATTTTCATCATCTATTGTGATTACCCTACATTGTTGCATATGGTGCTTCCGCTGCTCTCTTATTCTTAAAATTTGTGCTTAATTTTATTTCATGTCCTTTCATATATATTTAGTGGCCTTTTTTTAACTTTGTTATAATAATTATAAATTGCTAACACCACCAGAATCTCTTTTTTTTTTTTTAATATTACAGTACATTAGAAAAAAAAATTAATCTCGAATTTATTATCTCTAGATAAATATACTTATCGCTAAATTATATCCAACGTACACCTTAATCTCTTAATTATATTATAAGATATACAATTAATCATTGAGTTGTTAATCTAATTACAATTAATTAATTAATTATTTTTTAATTAATTAATTACAAAAAAATTAATAATAATTAAAGAATATACTCAATAATACAAGCACTCACCATTCTAAATTCTATCATAATTAAGTTTTTTTCAATATAAAATAAATTTTTATTTATAAATTAAAAATTATATATAAGATATAAATAAAATTATATAACTTTAAAATACATAATATATACGTAACTAATAAAATTTTTGCATCTTTCTGAATTTTTTTTAATGTAAATAGCGAATAATAATAACATATCACTAACAATTTATTTTTAGTGAGAAACCCATTTTATCTATAAACATATTGAATTATCATTACCTTGAATGACACATCCATTTAACAAGTATACACAATCACTATTAGATGTTGAATATATATAAACATGTTGCATTATCGTCACCTTAAATGACACATCCATTTAACAAGTATACACAATCACTATTAGATATTGAATATTTATAAACATATTGAATTATGGTCACCTTGAATGACACATTCATTTAACAAGTGTACACAATCACCATTAGATAATAACAAAATTTTATTTAAAAAGAACACATAATTTTTAAATAATAAATAATAAAAATTTATAATAAAAATTTAAATTGTACTTAATTAAGCTAACTTATATAAAAATTCATTACAATAATGGAAATAAAATATTATAAGTTTTTGTTTATGATTTTATTTTCTCTTAGCAAGCAAGCTTCGTGAGGTGAAACTGGCTAGAGTATTTTTGGGGCTTATATGTATTTATTAATTAATTTTCAGTTATTATAATTTTCTTAATTAGCTAACCCGATGTATCCTACTTGATTTCGTTTCCCCGACATATCCCTGTTGATCTCGAAAAGAGAAAAAAAAATATTACCTGATTTATTTGGATTATATTTGTAAAATTCCCTGACAGTTCTTATATAAAAATTATCAAAGAATGTTATTCGATATATTATTTGTGCTCCAATCAATTCATAGAAAATTTCTTTTTCAACTAATAAAAATTTTTAAATAATAATACAATCTGTATAATACCACACTTATAGGTTCAACATTTACACCAATCTCCAATAATCCAAATACTAGTTACAAATCAGATAACTATCGTAAGTTTATCAAATCAAATGATTATATAATACATTCCTTTCTTTAATAATCATTCACTATAATCCTCAAACTTCATCCTTTAAATACATATATTCTTTTCATGTTTACAAATTTATATAATCTCGTAAATAGCCAAACTAAATTATATATCTCTTTTATAACTTATGAGTACAATATACAAAAGATCTTTATATGTACTATAGATAATTTTCTGATATTCTTAATCCACTTCTTAACTTGTTCCGATGTCCTGATACCTGCGTGTTAGAAAATAATTCTAACACGCTAAGCAAAGCTTAGTGGTGCTTGTATACACATATTTTAGCACTTAATATTAAAGAAATATACTTATGAAAATATAGTAATAACACTTAGTTTTAAGAAGGATTTCAATATATGAACTAATTTCAGTGACAAATCAACATACCATGCTGACTACACAAAATAATAGTTGTACTTTTATAAAAGTTATCATGTAATACAATACTTTCGATACTGTAACTTGTCTCATTAAGAATCATTTTATTGAATACTTGCTTTCTCATTTGATAACACTGTTCACAATACGCTTATTTTGTTTTTCCATAAGTCTTCCTTTTCAAGTTCACATATAGGATAATTTTACTCAATCTATAATTTTCAGCACTTAAATTTAGTACTATACTTTGGAGCACTTTGTATCTCATATCATTATATACACTTTCAACCATTTAATTAATTCAATACTTTGAGCATAACATTTCCATTTCGCGCATTAGAACTTTCACTTGTAAATATTAATATATGTATTAACAATCACTTTTTCATTGTAATACAGTAAGTCAATTTTAAGTAATTGACTGATATTATTTTTTTGCATTTCTTCTATTATTCACAACTATCATGTTCACATATATTTTCAATATAGATATCTTTATTAAATATGCTCATTCATACTAAACTTAGATCATAGGTTTGGATAACATGTTAGTGTAGCAATGTTAATGTCAAATCTCAAACATGTATAATGGCAAATATGCCCACTATCACTGATAACATAATGTGTCCATTAATGGCACGCGGTGCACACTATCACTATGAGTATCATTTCTCTGGTTAACCATTCAATCCAAAGCTAGATATAAACTTAGTATGATTTGGGCAATTCATTAGTTTTGATTAACACTAAATTGTGTATATCATTTCACTGGTACAATACTTTTATCAACATGTAGTATGATATATATTTGTCATATTTCTAAAGTTTATCGCTCTTTTTCGTAACACGGCCAAGTTATGTTCAATGACTTGGCCATATCTCTCATTAATGAAAAATGAAAAATTTTGACAGTATGTGACAGACCCACTGACTTGGCCATGTCACTCATCAAAGAAAATAGAAATTTTTGATAGCATGTGACACACCAACTGACTTGTTCGTGTCACTGCCCGTGTCAATAGACATACTCACTGACTTGGCCATGTCACTGGCCATGTCACTCATCAAAGAAAATAGAAATTTTTGACAGCATGTGACACACCCACTGACTTGGCCGTGTCACTGCCCGTATCACTAGACACATCCACTGACTTGGTCATGTCACTCATCAAAGAAAATAGAAATTTTTGACAGCATATGACACACCCACTGACTTGACCGTGTCACTAGACACACCCACTGACTTGGCCATGTCAGACAAAAATTCTGCATTTCACATACTTAAACATTTTAACTCAATAAAGTCAAAATCTATGATAATAATGAATCAAATATTTTACTCAAATTTCAAGTAATCAAACCTTCAAATATCACTTATGGCTAAAACAACATCAAATTACCCAATTCTTATAAAGATTGAATTAAAAATCAAACTCATCACATATAAATTCTTTTAATTCATTTTTCACTCATCAATCCATTTAATCAATATTTTTAAGAAATCATTCATTATAAATGACTTAATCAATCAATTCAAACATTCAAACTCATAGAAATTCAATTATTTGCAAAGTATAATACATAAGCACATACCTCTTAAAAATTTCTCCTTCTCTTTCTTTTTCTCTCTTTCCCTTTGATTACTTCTTGATAATCTTGCCTTTTCTAGCTTATTCTTCTCAAAATCTATATCTATATGTGCTTTTCTCTTAATCCTTGATTAATTTGATGAAAGGAAGAAGAAATAGAGAGAAGATGGTGATGATGGTAGAAGATGGCGTGGAAGATGGAGAAGAAATCAAAAATTTCTACACACATACACATATAAACACAGATATATATATAATATTTTTAATCAGGTGAGGGAATGCTCATAATAACTATGGTGCACCCTCATTCTTAACCATTAATTCTAAATCGAGTTTTAATATCGTAAAACAGTAAAAATAATATTTTCAGTAAATTTTTGAGATATACATTTTACTATTCTCTACTTATAGCATTTATCTACAATACTTTACCACTATATACCATCAATTTTTCAATATTATTTAAAAGTTCATGTTTAAAATCTTGACCATTACAATATTGTTTTATAATAAGTTGAATTTCACAATATAAAATAATTTAGAAAGTATTTAATTAAAGATAAAAATGAAAATAAGAATAAATTATTTTTATTGATATTATTTAGCTAGATAACATAGATGGAACAATAAAAATTTCATTATCGAAAAAGAATGAATAATTCTTTTTAATCAGATTTAATTCTTGATTGAAATTAAAAATTAAGAAATACATATTTATTAAAAAAATTAAAATAATATATTTTTATTTTTAAAATAAAATTAATAAAATAATTTTATTTTTTTAATTATAAATATGTCTAAAATTTTTAAATAAAATATATTTAATTTTTTAATAAAATTAAATTAGATTTTTTAAATAAATAAATAAATTTTTTTCTTAACAAAATTTAAAATTAATTTTTTGATTTTTTAAAATAAAATACAATAAATCTATTTTTTATTTTTTTAATCATGATATCTCTCAATTTTTTAAATAATAGAAAAATAAATAATTATTTTAATTCTGATTTTAATTTTAATGTAAACTGAAATCCAATTTTATTTTATTTAAATTTAGATTCCCAAGTTTGAATCAAAGGTTACTTAAATTATTTTAATTGAGGTAACTTTGTAGTGATTTTGCAGTACTAGTTGGGTTAACACACTATGTTGCACGTAATTTAAGAGTAAATTAGACCGAAGTATTATTTCAATTTTATGTTTAGTTCATCATGTCATAATAATATTACATATTTAAATCTTATTGGGTAAAAATCCCTCAAAATGTTTATTTCAAATTTTAATTATTGTTAATATAAAAAATCAATTCATTAATTTATTTTAAAGAAAAACGCATTTAGTAAATTATATTATAGAAGAATTATATATCATCAAAATTGTTTTAGCATTTGAAAGTATCAAATATCACTAATAGGATTGTTATCTTTAATAATGATTAATTTTTTGGAAAAACCCAAAAGTTAGCAAAGCTTAAAAAAATTAATGTTATTTTTAGTAAATAATATGATAATTAAGAATTCTAACTTAAGATTTACTTCAACTTTTGATATCTCTTCTTTAACCTTTAATTTAGCAAATAATTTATAATTAAGATCATCAAACATGCACTTTGATTTGGAGAAAGTATCAAAACAGTTGAAAATATCTACAAAAACATTGAGAAGATTAGCTAATAATTTGTTAATATTGGGGATGTGATTAATAACATTGATATATTTAAATTAAAAATAAATAGAAAATTATATTTTGGTATCTTAATCTAATAATAAAATGAAATTATTTTTAAAAATATATGACGTCAAAATTCAAATTTTATTAGTGTAATTTTTATTTAATTAAAAAATTAAATATTGAATATACAACTGTATTTTTTTTTCGACGGATGCGTAACACCCAGGCAGACATGAATACTGTTAAAGGGAAGGAATGGGGCTGTGATAAATTAAGAGACTTTATAATTAATATATGACCAATTTCTTTGATAAAATTTTAAACCAGTTGTTCCACATAGACTTTATAAAAATTCATAATGATCTAGTATTTAATGGATTCACAAGATTAATTAAAAAATTTAATTTTTAAAAGTTAAAAATAATTTATCAGATCTATAAAAATTTATTTTGAAATACTATTTTTTTTATAAAATTCTTTAAAAATATATAAAAGGAATAAAAAGGGCATTATTCTTCAATTGTTATAAGAGAAAATTACACCATTTATTACTTTTTGAATTTTTTTTTTCACTTTTACTACTCTTATTTATTTATTTTTAACTTTTATTTTTTATATTTACTGTTCACTAAAAATTTCTTTTCAAAATACTAGGAATAAAATGACATTAATCATCAATTGTTATAAGAGGAAGCTTTTACCGTATTTTTATAAATATTTTTTGAATAATATTTTTAAAATTGAAAATTTTAAAGTTATTTATGAATTTTCTCTTGTTATAAAGATAAAAAAAATTAAGAGTGTCAAAATTTGCAAAATTAGAAACAAGTATAGGAGTTAAAATTTGCAATATACAATTTTTATAAATCAACTAATTTTTAGCAGCAAAATATCTGCTCTCTTCTCCCCGTTAAAAAATTTTCCATATAAAAATAAATACAGATTAATTTTGGCTACATAAAAATATGCTATAAATATATATTAAAATATAGTATAAATCCAAGAGAATTTCTTTTCATGACTCACTCTTTCTCTATATTATTTGTTTGTTTTAAAATTCTAAAAGAATATGTAGCCCATTGACTCCAACTATTTCAATTAATATTGGTATTAGAATATTAAAACTACTATACTTCTTCTTCTTATGTTACAAAATATTAATTGTTTTAAAGTCCTTTTTTTAATATTTATTATTTTAGGATTACTGATATTTTTTGAGCATTTGATTTTTCTACGATATACTTGTATTGATGTGTTTTATTTTCTACAATAATTTAATAATTTCCTTGATTTATGTGCCAAAATTTTTTAATAATTATTATTTTAAAATATAAAGTGTCAAGACGAACCTATAAAGTAAAAACAAAATAAATAAATGAAACAAATAAATTAAATATAGAATATTCTACGTCTAATTATAAATATACACAAATAATTAAATTTTATAAATTTTATAAGATAGATATGAGAAAATCAATTTTAAAAATTAAATATTAAAATTTAAGAGTTCATTTTTATATTAATCAGTTACATATTTTATATTTATTTAATTTGAAATTTTATTTTATATATAAATATTTTTATTAAAATTAATATAAAAATAAAATTTTCAACTTGAATAGTTATATTTTATATTTATTATTTTTAAATTTATATTAAAAAGAAATTAACCTAAATTTACATTAAAAAAATAACACCCTTTTAAGATTCAAACTCCCAAATTTATATTAAAAAAAAAACTCAAATCTATATTGAAAATAAAAATTTCACAAAAGACAGCAGTTTTTTTATAAAATTTCAGGGAATCCACCCTTGATGGTTCTGTTCTTGGCTTCTAGCTATAGATGAAAATAGAATATATAATTAAATAAAATATTATAATTCAGTTTAAAAAATAAATTTAAATAAAACAAATATATTATTTTTATAAATAGGAATTCAAATCAAATCTAAAAATCTTTTAATTTGCATGGCTACGTCTTAACCATAGGCCCGACCAAGGGTCACCTGTAAAAGACGAAACAAAAATTGAAGATGATGTTTTTATACGGCTACGAATACACAGCACAATAGTACAAATACAAATTTATAAATAAAATGTGTTGGCCGACCTATTTATCCATTTGTTTATTTTATTTATTTATTCCCGTGCAAAATAAAAGAACAGAAAAAGGAAATTTGGAACACACACACACATATATATATATACAAACACGCACACGGTTGTAGACTCGTTGGAAGCGCCGCCGCCTCGGCGGTTGCCTTCAATATTTTGTAGTTATTTTTAGTCTCCGATTTGGGGCTTCTTCTTTTTTTTTTTTTAAATTTAATTTATGAATTCCAGTAATATTTTAATATATAATTATATAACTATTATATTATTTGATTAATTTAAATTGTAATATTTTTATAATTTTTAAATGTTAATAAGTAATAAGAATCAAGCTTATTATACATCTATCAATTAAAAAGTAATAAAAAATATTTAATTAAAATTTACATAAACAAAACCAAAATTATTTTATATAAATTTATTTTTTTAATAAGATAATAGCATATAACTTGCCACATTTTACATCAACTTATATTATATTATATTATATATAATGCTGCTTTTTAGCATGTAATGTTGCTTCCCAATGCTGTTGGCAAGGAGATTGCACAAATTGACTCAATTGTTGAGTTGCACGAGTGATATTAGGTTTTGCAAATCCCAAATAGCAACCTCCCTATTAACCTTCTATAGGATTCTGGATCGGATAATTTAGGACAATGATCTTGCACCAACTTTAAATTTTTTTGCAAATGAGTCAGTGTTGGTTTCGCACCTATCAATCCAGCCTTACTTATCAAGTCTAAAGTGTACTTTTATTAATTAATGTAAGTACCAGCTAAGGACCGAGAAATCTCCGAGCCCAAGAAATATCTAGCAAGTCCTATATCTTTAATTGTAAATTCAGAGTGTCGAAACTGTTTATTGATTAAATTTCTTGTAATAAATTGCTGGTAAACATAGACTAGTAAAATTACCATTGTGGAACCAACCCTCTTAATAAAAAGACAATTATCATGTGAGAACTGATTGAAATCAAATTTTTGCAGTTTAGAGGTGAGTTTTAAGTTTCATTGCCTAGAAGCCTACTTCAAACCATACAATGACCTTTTTAAGTTTCTTGACCTTTAGAAGCCTTAAAATAACCCTTTGGAGGTTTCATATGCATGTTTTGTTAAAAGGCAATCCAAAAATACATTATTCACATCCATTTAATGGATTGGCCATTGCTTTATAGTTACCATAGCTAAAACAAGCCTCATAGTTACTGTTTTTGATACAAGTGAAAAACTATTTGTATAATTTATCCCTTCAATTTGGTTATAACCTTTAGCCACAAGGCTTGCTTTGTATTTATCCACTGTACCATCTAGTTTCATTTTAATTTTATATACACGTCAACACCCTATAGTTTTTTATCTCGAGGCAAGTTAGTTAACATCCAAGTCCCATTGGCTTCTAAAGCTTGAAGTTTAAATTTCATAGCTTTTTGCCATTCAACATGTCACTTAGCTTGATCATAAGAGTGTGGTTCAAAAATTGATGAAATATTGGCTAAAAAGGCCATGTAAGTATCTGAGAAAGTGTGAGTTTTAACAAAAGGATATGTTTCTGGAGTATAGGCAGAAGAAGAAAGAATAGCATTACCTTGATAATCCTTCATCCACACTGGTTTTTTTCTTATTCTGTGACTCATTCTTACTAGTATGATTAACTGAGGGTTTGTATTGGAAGGAAGTTCAGCTGGTAAATTTGAAAGAGATGTGACAGTGAATTAGGTAAACTAGGCAGAGTAAGTGAAATAGATGTTATAGGTGAAGTAGGTGTGGTGATTTGGAAATGCTAGGAATTTGGTAAAGTAGTTTGTGAAGTGGGTTGAGAAAATGGTAATACATCAGCAGACATGTCTATAAAGGAAGTATCAGTACTTGTAAAGTCAGGAAAAATGAGTATTGAAATGGGAGGATCTGTGTTACTAGAAGAGTAATTGTGTTTCAAAAAAGGAAAATAATTTTTGTGAAAAATAACATCTTTTGAAATTAAAATCTTATTAGTTGTGAGATCAAACAATTTAAAAGCTTTATATCCCATGGCATAGCCAACAAAAACACACCGATTAGCTCTAGCTTCAAACTTAGTTTTATGAGGAATAGTACTGGTCGCAAAAGAAAGACAACCAAAGGTTTTAAGAATAGAAGCAGCGGCGGAACGACCATGGGGTCGTGGGGGGTCACACGACCCTCCCTCGCCGGCCTCCAGACGTGGAGGATACCTGTTGCCGGCTGCAAGCGCTGAAACTCTCCCGCAGAGTTTCAGACGAGATTGCAGCGAGGGGTTGACGAACCCCTCGCTGCAATTTCATTTTCTTTTTTTTTATAAAATAGTCTCTAGCGAAACGGCGCCGTTTCGCCAGGGATAGCGTCGTATTTGCGTGCAAAATACTTATTTAATTTTATATAATTTTGTTTAATATTTTATTATTTTATTATATTTTGTATTTTGTTTGAGTGTTATTTAGATATAATTAATATTTGAAGTAGAAATAAATAAAGAAAGGGCAAAAGTTGAAGTGGAAAACAAAGTGCAGCTTGCAATCAAGCGCGGGCGCGAAGGAAAGTAAGCGCGGGCGCGCTCCAGCAAATGGAAGCAAGCACGCGGGCGCGAAGGAAAGAAAGCGCGGGCGCGCTCAGCAAAGGGAAGCAAGCTCGGGCGTTTATGGAAAATATGCCGTTTCTCCAGCGGTTTATTTATAAAAAAAATTTAGTCCCTGCCGAAACAACGCCGTTTCGCCAGGGACTAATTTATAAAAAAAAAATTTTTATTTGCAGCGAGGGGTTCGTCTACCCCTCGCTGCATTAAAATTTTGAAACTCAGTCTGTTTCCTCCCCAACCAAAAAGACAGCCACTGCCAGCAGCACCCACCCAGGCCTAGCCGCAACACCGCCGACCACCGCCATCCACGACGACCCCTCCTAGTAAATTTTCTGGTTCCGCCACTGAATAGAAGTAATCCGGTTATTTGTGGAAAAGCAATTGAAAAGGAGTTTTCCAAGATAGAATAGCCGAAAGTAATGTTTATCAAGCTGGTTGCAGTTAAAATTGCCTCTCTCCACAATTTAGTTGGCTGGCCAGATTGAAAAAGAAGAGCTCTAGCTATTTGAAGCAAATGTTTGTGCTTTCTCTCTACTGTGTCATTTTATTGTGGAGTATATTTGCAAGATTTCTGGTGTAAAATGCCAAGTTCAATAAGTAAACTTTGGCAATCCTGACTTAAGAACAATTGCCTGTTGTCTGTTCTAATAGCTTTCATAGTAGAAGTGAATTGGTTATGAATAAGTTTGAAGAATTTTTTGAGCAGAGAAAGAGTTTGGGATTTATGATGCATAAGGAATGTCTAAGTACATCTTGTAAAATCGTCAACCAAGGTTTGTGTGCAATGAGACCCAGAAAGTGAAGGAGTCTTGTAAGGCCCCCATATATCAATATGAAAAGGGCTTAACTATTCGTATGGTATGTAATTGAAAAGAAATTCTGGTTTGTTTGATAAAACTAATAGCTAGAGTCTCTTTAATCAACTGGTCCTACAAAACAATATGAGAGGGATAAAAGATTAGGTCAATACCTGTTGGGAATGTGAATCCCACATCGGTAAGGAATGAGCAGCTCCAGTCACTTATAAGACTGGACAATCCTCTTCTTGTCAACTCGGATTTTCGGGATGAGTTAGGCCCAGCTCTAATATGGTATCAGAGCAATTAATGCCCAAACAGGCTAGATCCTGAGCCAAACCCCCACATGACCGAAGCTGATGAAGAGATGCCAGCCGGTCCGCCCAAACGGGCTTGTGTTAGCAAGTGTCAACCGAAAGGTCCAGTTGCACTTGAGGGGGGATGTTGGGAATGTGAATCTCACATCGGTAAGGAATGAGCAGCTCCAGTCACTTATAAAACTGGGCAATCCTCTTCTTGTCAACTCGGGTTTTCTGACAAGGTCTATCTTGCATACAGTCACCATTAGACGAAAGCATAATACTTGCAAAGTCTCAAAAATAGACTGAATTGACTTGATTCTCATCAACAAGGCACTTATTCTGCATCAGCTTCTTGAACTCTTGTTGTATCGGCTCAATAATTAAAGGTGTAGTCAGTTCTGTAGGTTTAGTCTTCTCTACATGAACTTTAATTTCTTCTATCATCAATGGTGTATCTACTGCATTTGCATATGCTCTTGCTCCTGGCTATTGTCTTTACTTTTTAGATCCTTAAACCAATCAGGATATCCATGTTTCTTAAAGCATGAGTCCCTAAGCTGTCCTAGAGTCTTGCAGTAATTGCAAAATCTATCTCTCTTATTTCTAGCATCTCTTCTCCTTATACCTCTACTAAACTTATTCCTTTGATATGAAGATCTGGCTAGTAAAGTATTTCCTTCAACTGTATCTCCAAAATTAATCTGTACTTGCCTTTATTTTCCTATTCTAGAAATCGTGGAGTATACTTTATTGACATTAGGAATCGGTTCCATTACAAAAATCTGACTCCAAATAGAATCATAAGACTCATTAAGTCCCATCAAGAATTGCATGACTCTATTAGAAGAATTAACATCTTTAATCTTCTTAGTCGCTCCACAAGTACAACCCACACATACACATTTATATATAAACTCTAAAAAATTTAACTCATCCCAAAGCTTCTTCAATTTATTAGAATATATAACTATAAAATCATTGCCTTGCTCAATCGAAGCTATCTACCTCTTTAACTGATACACCTGAGGATCACTGGATTCACTAAATTTCTCTTTTAACTCAAGCCAGAGTTGCTTGGTACTAGGGGTGTAAATGAAAGTCTCATTTGATTCTTTAGACATAGAATTCAAGATCTAGGATATCATCATCGAATCAGTATTACTCCATTCATCATACTTATCTGAATTCACATATGGTTCTTCACAAGTACCATCAATAAAACCTAGCTTATTCTTAATGCAATCTTCATCGCCTTGCTCCAGATCATGTAATTACTACCAGTTAGAAGATTACTTATAAGGCTAATACCAGGATTATCATTCAACTGCGAGTGCACTGAATTTCTCTTTAACATATTGCATTGAGTTCCAATCACGCCTTCACTGTTCGGACCTTGTGCCATCGCCGTGCTCTCTATTGAAACTCAATTCAATAAAAAAAAAAAAACAAAGCTATCAGAAGATTATAGGTAAAGATAACAGAAATCAAGTAAAAGTTCAGTGATTAGATCTCTGCTCTAATACCACGAAAGATTATTCAAAGATGGTAAAGAAAAAAATTATAGTGTAAAGGTACAGAAAACAAATTTGGAAAAAGATAGAAGAAATAGTTTGTTATTCACATACATAGAATAACAGCAAACCAACTATTTATATACAATAGTGATAGTTTGTTATACTTGCCAGCTCACTAAAACAAACTTCTAACTAACTAAAGAAGGCTTCTAGTAATTTTTTCATTTTCGGTTTGTGCCATTTTCGGATATAATTCTATTTTAATTGTAGATAGTGGCGAATCCATAGAAAATACTAGTTGAGATATATATATTGAATTTAAATATCAAAAATAAAAATAATAATATATTTATATATCAATATAATAAAATCTAAAAATTAAACACATTAAAGATATTTTACTATTATCTTGTAAAGAAATATAGCAGAAAATAGAAGGTGAGAATATTATTTTTATTGAATGATAAAAGAGTTTTTACTTGTTTAATGAAATTTTTTTTCTAGACTAATTTGGTTTATTTAGTAGATGTAATTTAAGATTGCATGGGCTGTATTTTTAATAAGTCTATATTAATTAAGTTTAATTTTTTACCTTTTTATTGAGAAAATTACAATGTATAATTCTGTTTTTAACTTTTTTTTTCAAAATTATAATATTTTAATATACCTTTAATATATCAAATATAAACCCAATGTATATATTTGGAATTGAGTATACCTTTATTATATAAAATGTATTTGAAAAATATATCTCTGAAAAGAAGCATTTTTGAAATTGAAAGTTAAAAAAAAGAGTGTTTTTGAAATTGAAAAAGAAAAGTGAATATTTTTTAAAATATTTTTATTTTTTAGAGTATTTTTGAAGAAATTTCTTTTTTATTTGGGGTCTAATTTTCTTTAATTGGGGTCCAATTTTTTTCTCTAGTTGGAGTCCAACGATTAAAAACTCATAATCTCTATTTTACTTGTATTAAAATTAGTTTTGATCCATAGACTCCATATAAAATACACGAGATCCGCCATTGATTGTAGAGTAATTGTATGATTAGCTAACAAATCTCTTTCAGGTGATAGATGTGAATTATATCTAGAGATAAAATAATTAGTTCAATTTTTTTTAATCATCCAATGTCATATAACTCGGAGGTTACAGATTAATACTGGTATTATATGATGGATGTTCAATTTTAAAATATAATTAGGAAAAACCCTTGCTGTGTTTCGGGATATTTTTTATTAACCAAATAATGATGTTTATTTTTTTTTTGCTATGTATTTAAGATTTTTTAAATTTTTTTAAAATTAATATCAATAATTAACTGAAAAAATTTAATGTTGTCTATTCTTTTTTGCTATTGAATTTGAGATATTATAAATTTTTTTAAAAAATTAATGTTAATAATTAATTAAAAATATACTACTTACAAGCTATAGGCTTCATGGGGAGAAAGTGTATTTTTGCCCTTAAGGATGTATAAATTTGCCCCTAAAAAAATTTAGGGACAAATATACTGAGATTTTACCAAAATCAACTATTTTTATCCTTGTCTTAGCGGTGCTTACTAACATATGTTTTCTCTGTTAGTCATATCTGACGTATCATTGATGAAACAAAAAAAAAAAATTATAAATTAACACAACAGTAGGACCTACATATATTTTGTAAATATTAAATTTATGTAATTATTTTTTATATATAAAAAACAAATATAATAATATATACTAATAATTTATTTAATAAATTAATTGTTAAACATTTTTTTTTGAAGGAAAAATTATTTGTTAAACTAATTAATTATAATAATAAACTAAAATAATCTTTATCGCAACTGGTACTACCTGAAAGACTTGTTTGCTTTGTGAGTGCTTTGTGAGAAGGGAATGAACCGGTGATGATCCACTGAAGTAGGTTCAAGGAAAGGGATGTGTTTCTCCAACATCTTTACTCAAAGCAGCCACTCTCAAACCTTGACTTGATACCTGAAAGTTGAGGGTTGTGTTGCTAGTAGACTGATGACTATCACTTTTTGTTTTGTCCTTTACGATAAAAGGAAAGCTGAAGTAATTCATGTATGAGCTAGTTTTTGTTGGTTTTGTTGTATCCTAGACGGTAGTGCATTTACTAGGGAAAAAAATCAAGAGCACTGTGTCTGTTTGCATGAATGTTTTTGTTATATGATATGACAAACCTGTTCCCTGTGTTTTGGATCATATTTCTCTGTTCTTTTAAGCTTTTGTGTAGCTTTTGTGTTATTACAGAATGCCTAATTCTGCCCTTTTCATCAATATCCGGAGACGCGTGGAAATGAAAAAATTCCATTCCTGTTACCTGTACCGTACAAAAAGCATCAAACTTAATTTGGAAATATATATTTTTTTTTGGTCCTGTTACCATATATTTGTTTATTCTTTTCATTGAAAGACAATTGATGTTAAAGTTTTCTTAAAATACCGCATAAAATCTAGAGCAGGTAATTGTCATTTAAGGTTTCATTTTTTTGGATATTTTGGTGTTGGATTATTGATGATGCAGGTTTCTGAGTGGACAAATGGCAAGGGGCTCATCTCATTCTCCCCAGCTGAACGTGCTGTGCAGTTGGACCTGATTGGTAGAGTTCGTGAGCTGGAATATGCAGAGAGCTACTTCCGAAACTTGGATGACCAAGAAAAAGTGGAGCAAACCTATGGGGCTTTTCTACATTGTTATGTCAGAGAAGGTCTTGTTGACAAGTCCCTTCATCATATGCAAAAGATGAAGGAGTTGGGTTTTGCTTCCAAACCTCTCAACTACAATGACCTCATGCATCTCTACACAAAAACTGGCCAGCTAGAAAAAGTTATTGATGTGCTCTCAGAGATGAAGGAGAATGGTGTCTCCCCTGACACGTTCAGCTACAGAATTTGCATGAACTCATATGCTGCAAGATTTGATATTGCTAGTATGGAGGAACTTTTGGAAGAAATGGAGAACCAAATTCATGTTTCTGTAGATTGGGTTACTTATTCCACAGTAGCCAGTATCTACATAAAAGCAGGTTTAATAGAGAAAGCACTTGTATACCTGAAGAAATGTGAAAAGAAAGTGAATAAAAATGCTATATGCCATAATTGTTTGATTACCCTTTATGCAAGTCTGGGCAATAAAGGTAAGATAATGTGGTTGTGGGACCTTTCAAAAGCCAAGCTTAAGAAGCAAGTTAGCAGAGATTATATAACCATTCTAGATTCTTTAGTCAAGCTTGGGGAGCTTGAAGAAGCTGAGAAATTCTGCAAGAGTGGGAGTCATCTTCTCAAAGTTATGATTTTCGAGTTCCAAATGCTCTCCTTACTGGGTATTGTCAAAAGGGATTAATTGAGAAGGCTGAAGCAATGCTTCATGATATAGCCAAAAAACGGAAGAAGGCAACTCCAAATAGTTGGTCTGCTGTTGCAGCTGGATATGTGGATAAGCAAAATATGGTAAAAGCTTTTCAGTGCATGAAGAAAGCTCTGAATGTACAGGCAGAAACTAAGGAAAGCTGTCATGGATAGGTGTATGCTGATGCTTTGGCAATGGTGTTGCAATACTGAATTCATCTTTATTAGGTAGAGAAGAGCAATGGAAAATTACTGTAGTAGAGCTTTTACATAAGTTCATTCAAGAAACAAGAAAAAGATATGAAGCAATTCTTTAAGCTTCATGATTGAAGTATTCAATGTCAGAACTTAAAAAAAAAGCTTAACAAACTTGAAGTTTATTGCCATAATTTGATTGACGTTAACATTCACCATTCATCCAGAGTTTACCCTAGTTGCAGCTGAATCTGCAGATATTGCAGAAGCTTGAATGTCTATATTAGCAGCAACAAAGAGATATCAGATGAATTATAGAATGTAGAAATGAATTTGGGTTGTATAAATGTATTTGGGAGAGAATCAATGGCTCATGTTAAGTTTTGTTAGTAGTGTTGGTATCTCAAACTATGGTGGAAAGCCCTTGATGTTTGTAGCTCTCTGATCTCTGTTTTTTTTTTTCTACCTCTTTGTTGGCTATACTCTTTTAATCCAGGATTTGCCCCTTAGATAATTTCAAGAGAAGCCCTCCCTTAGGCAACGGGGCAAACTAAAACCGGGAATATGGTCAATTACATTATCAATAATGGAGATCAAAACATATAAATCTTCTTCATCAGAGATATTCATATACGTATAGACATATATATACACACATTTGACAAAATACATATTTTCATGTTTTTTTGGTAATAGTACAAAAAGATTTATAAATTATAAAATATATATATTATCTTAAATTAATAGTCTATTTGGCTCTTAAAAGAATTTATTAACATTGTTTTTTTTAAATATTATTATTTCTTAATAATATATTAATTTATTTAATAGATATACATTAATTACATATTAAAATCATATATTTTTTGAAATGCCATCACAATAACGGCTTAATTATATATTTTTTAAATATATTACTTTATGTTATAAAAATAATATATATGTTACATAATGGGTCTCGTACTATTAAAAATTCATCATTAACTTATAAAATAGGGCCCACTATTACTTAAAATAAAATCACATCCAAAGTCATTTGACATAACAATAATTTAGTTAGAAGCACCGTGCAAAAATATCAACTTTTTCTAAAATTGTGATATTTTTGTTTCTGAATTTTTTTTAGTGTAAATTTGTAATCTTTCTATAATATTAGAGGCAAAAATACATATTCTTTCTTTTTTATATTAGATAATGAAACATAAAAAATTAAATTAAAATAAAAATTTTATTTGGTGTATGAGCAAATTATAAAAAGAAAAAAAAATAAATATTATAATTGAAAATAATTTAATATGAATATAAGAAAAATAGTTTCAGACAAATTAACGTTCATACTACATATATTTTAATTATGATTACTAAATAATTTAATTAATAGATGAACATACATAATATTTATGATAATAAATACATACCTAAATTTATCTAAATATTAATATATTATATAATAAATATACCATAATATTTTAAAATACTAACAGATTAAAAATAATAATATTAAAAATGTATCACTTATTGAATGCACTTGTATTGTAAACCTACAGTACAAATGCATCTAATTTTAATTTATAAATATATATATATAATAAATAAATAATTTTATTTTTTTAATTATGATATTTATTTAGGTTATTATGACATTTATTTAGATTATCAATATTAATTATATATATTTTCACTTAAAATAAATTTTTATAAATTTTTTTTAATAATAAGCAGTTAAATATTTAGTTAATAATTAGTATGGCAAAAATTAAAATTTTAGTTTATTTAAATTATGAATTATATATAATTTTACTTTTAATATAGTATTACAATAATCATAAAATCATTTTAGTTATTTATAATTTTATGCTATAAATTGTTTTTAAGTTATAATAATAATAAATAAAAATAACACCAAATTAGATTATTTTTATATATTTATTTAAAATTTAAATATTATAATAATTTAGTGAAATAATTATAGTATAATTTATAATATATTCATTTACACATTATATATTATATATATTAAATTTATATACATTTATTCCAATGAAAATTAACTCTCTCTCCCTCTTTTATTTTTTTTTATTTTTATATTATCAAATTGTTGGATGTAATTTCACTGAAGACATACAGTGAAATTGCATCCAACTTTCATCAAGATAAAAGATTTGAATTTTTTTTTTGTCCTTTATAGGACGAAGGTGGCTTTCATTCATCGGTTTTCTTGAATGTTTTTTTAGCTCTATGATGCGGTGAAAAATAAATAATTTAAAATGATTTTTAAACTATTTTAATGAAAAGTATTATAATCTTATAAATCAAATTGTCAAATATTAATACGTTATATTTTTCTCAATCTACAAATATCCGAAAAAAAATATTTAGAAGAGGTATATTTCATATAAGGATAGAAGTTTAATAATTTCAATTGTTTAAATTAATTAAATAAATATAAAATATTTTTAATAAAATTAGTAAAAAATTTTATTGAATTTTTTAAAATTTCAGAAGATAAAGCTTAAATTTCGTCTCTGACCCCACACGTTTTGGCTAGCTGCATCCAGTTTTTTAATTTGCTTCGTCATGAATGATGAAACTATAATAAAATCTAAGATTTGCCTTTCCAAGCTTTAATATTATATAAATAAATATTCAAAAAAAAATAAAATAATATTTCTTTTTAATAGGCTCACTTTTTTTTTATTTTTTTAAACTATAACTCACTATTATTTTAATAAATTAATTAATATATTAAATTTTTATAATATCTCTATTTAATATTACTTATTAAATACTGTGGCAAAGATAAGGACAACTGCCCTCCTTTTTTTTAAAAAAAATTATATATGCATATATTATTAAAAATTTTAAAATACTTAATTATTCTCTTTAAATTTATATTATTTTTAATATATATATAATATTTTTATTTTACTCCATTCACTAAAAAAATCTAACTTCACCTCTAATTAAATATATTCTATATTAAAGTAATTATATAATAAAAAATATATAAAAATTTATATTTTTAATGAAAATAATTATTTTTTTTAATTCTTGTAAAATAAAAAGTTAATCTATTAATATGAGATAGAGACAATAATGCAAATAAAATAATATAATGGGTAGTGGTGTAAACGCAAGAAAAAAAAATTAATGTGTTAATTGGTAAATAAATAAAATATGGATAAGAGAAAAGCAGTGGCAACCCAACTAAGCAAAATTTGTCCTAATACTCCAAACCCCATGTTTTGATTTCTTGGAGTTTCCGTTGACATGTGATTGGTCAGTTAATAATTTCAATCAAATGAGATGCAACAAAATTAATTTACTATGATAATAATTGCCCAGTCATTCCTTAATGTGTCCAAAAGCAGTCCATTTCTACACTTTTTTTTTTAAAATATATTTGATTTTATTTTTTAATTTCGCTTTTATCAGCATCATAATATATATATATATATATATATCAATTCAGTAATGAAATATTAAATATCAACTTCAATATTCAGTCGATTTGGACGTGAAATTTTGATAGCATATTATTATTAAATTTTAATAGATCTGTAGATACGTGAAGTTATAAATAAGTAAACATTAAAATTTATTTTCGATAAACTAATTCAATTGTGTTAAATTTAATATTTTATTAATTTATAATTTATTTTATTCAATGTGATGTTATATCATTATGCAATTATTAGCAGTCTTAATTAATAATTAGCAATTACATTTAACGTGACCTTGCATGAAAATGCTTTTGATTGAGTTCAAGCCCGTCCTTTATCAGGAGCAACCTGAGCAATTGCTCAGGGCCTCCAATTTAAATGGGGCCTCATTTTTTTTTTAAATATATGTATATATATTAAAAACTTAAAAATTCATTTCTTTCTCGTGTCTTCAGAAACTCTCTATATATCTTGAAAATTCTTCTCCGCCGCCTCTCTCTAGAAATTTCTTTATTGAGAAATTTCTTTACTCGGCCAAAAGTGGGTTTCAATGTCCCGATGTTCGATTGTAGGTATTCTGATTACCTTTTAATTATTTATTTTCTCAATAATTTCGATAATTATCTGGGTTTGTTGATTTGTTCGGTTTTGTTGTTATTAACTTGTGTAATTCAATAGATATGGAGTTTTTGTTATATGGGTCAAATTTAGTTTAGGATTTTATTTGCTATTTTTGATAAAAATTAGTTATTTATTCATTTGGGTTTAGGATCTCAAATGAGTGGAGTTGATTGTTTCTTTTAAGCATTTGAAGTTATGTATTGCTCAAATTCTTGCTGGACCTTTTTTTAATATTTTACTGGATTATCATATGAACTGGTTTTTGCAAAGTCTACTTTTGTGATCTCATTTTAAGAGTTTAAAATGAGTTAAATGGTTCAGATTTATCTTGGATGGACGAGTTCTAATTCTCTGCAAATTGTTGTATTATAATTTAGATTGATTTTCAATGATTATTATCTTATTCATCGGAAGTTCAAATTTCAATTATCATTTACAATGATAGTGTTTAGATTCTGGTATGTTCTCTTTATAAAGAGGTATAACTATCTATATATATAGTCTTGGTGGATATTATTGAAAAAATATATATCTCTTTTTGCAGAATCAGGTTAGTAGCTGTTGCCACTCAGAAGTTTGTTGCAGAGGTTGCAAGTGATGCACTTCAGTATGTGATTTTTCTCTCTCTCTTTCTCTCCTTAACAAGCATTATTACTTGAATGGTGAAGGGCTTTTCTTTTAGTATTGAATACAAGCAAAATTGTATAGGGTATTTAAAGATTCAAAGAGGATTAGGCACAGTAGCTGAAGAGTATGATATATGTAATCTATTTTAGGAAGGAGTTACTAGCATTTTTAATTCTTCCAAAGGAATTGTTTGGTAAATCAGATTCTAGTATAATAAGATTCTGGATTGATAATATAGATTTACAGTTTGTTTGGAACAAATTAATACCATAAAATCAATGGAATTCATTTGCAAATCCATACTTAATACATTTGGAAATTTTAATTCTGTGAAACTGGTTTTCCTAAGTTAAATTGTTAGAATTTATAATTGAACTTCAAACAGAGTATAGAGTTTTGAAGTTTTATGCAATGACCCCTATGTGCTAAACTGAAAGATATCAAAATCAGGAATGTTCTTGCAAACAAATTTTCTATGTAATTGATAATATTCATTTGATTCCAAATTGCTATGTTTATGCATGGAAAAAAAATTATATGAGCTGTTGTAACGCGCATTCTGCCCTTTACAAAACTATGATATCCAATCATATCGAGTCAGTTTTAACATTTTCCTTTCATATCAAATCAGTGAATAAGCTAGTGAAGTTTCTGGTATTCTCTAATGGTATCATTTCTAGATTTTCAGCTACCTTATGTGGTGACTAGTATGTTAGTTTTTCATTGTTCAGGTGATAGTGATGGAGAGATTTTTGTTTATACCCTCATGCAGGCAATGCAAGGCCCGTCAATCATCTGTAATCAAAGACAAAAGAGATAAGCAGCAAAAGGTGCTGCAATGGCTCTGGTACAATTTTATGTTTCTATATGGAAGATATATTTAGCTGGTCCTAACATTTTGTGTGAACATGATAAAGTTAAAGTTTTTCAAAGTTAAAGTTGCTTAAGACTTACTTGTGTAGTTCTATGTCACAGGAAAGGCTTAATGGACTTGCTTTGGTGACGATCGAGAATGAAATTTTAGATAAAGTTGCTTATGAGGATTTAATTGACGAATTTGCTTCAAAGAATGCTCGGAGGAAGATTATTTTGAAGTAATACACTTGTAAGTTTAAAGTTTAGTAATGTTTTTAATTGTTAATTAAGAATAATAATTTTTTATATAAAGTAATAGAAAAAATCGTCATTATTTAAGAGTCTATATTTAAATATTTGCTCAGGGCCCCTAAAATGTCTGAGACGGCCCTGATTGAGTTGATATAAGAGTCATTTTGTAATTCTTATTTATATGAGATTTTAGATCTGTGAGCTTTATAAATATAATTGTAATACTAATGTTTTGAAATATAATAAAACCATTGCATGTAATTAATATATATATATATATATTAGAGTGATTGGTAATTAAGCTTTTGTTTGTTTCATTATTTGCCATGATTTCATAAGATGCCATATAATTTAATTTCTTATTTATTTTAACTTTTATTTTTATGATATAATTTTTTAAAATAATCTTATAGTTTGAAAAATATAATTTTAATGAGTTTTAAACACCATCAATTTACTAATTTTTCATGGTTTTAAAATTTTATTATATAAAAACATTAGCAATAAATTTTTAAAATACCAAAGATATACTTATAAATCTACTTATGTCATTTTTATATTTTGTTGAAACTTTATAAAATATTATTAAATCAAATAAAAATATTTTATTTAACTATACTACATTGTTTCAAATTTTCAAATATAATAAATAATATTTATAGTATTATACTATACAATATTATTGTATATCTTATATTATAAAATCATACTGTTAATCGTCTAAACATGTGCTAAATTTAAAGTCATTTGAATGAGGTTTTTTTTTCACAAGAAATATGGGTATAGGAGGCTGATGGCTTAGAATGAGTACTGAATCATATATTATTGAGTTGATATTTGCCTCAGAAGAACTTGTCTGGCTACTATGAACAGACATTTATTATACATCACATTTTTCAGAATGACAAATAACTTTCTTTACTACTCATTGATTAATTGCTTTGATCTCTCTCAAAAATTGATTGGACTGCTTTCTTTTACCTATTCATTTTAATTTCACAATTACTTAATTAATTACTTCATTAATCGGTTAAAATTAATAGATAAGAAAAATAGTTTTTTTAAAAAAACTTTCTAATTATTTTTATTTTACCCTTTTGATTGAATAAATTATTATTGATCTTCCATATTTATAAGATGAATATTAATTAAATAATTTAAACATTTGGAATTATTTATAAAATTTTAATTTTGGGGGTCCAATTAAAACTTTTAAAAGATTTATTAGAAAATTAAATTAATTATATAGAGATAATGTGTACCGATGCCAATTAGAACTTGTATATAAGCATAAATCATTAGGATGTCCAATGCCAATCTGACACGATATTATACCATACAAATATTATTAATAGCATATTTTCGCCTCAATTTTTTTATAGTAAATTTTTGTTTATTAATTATATATATAAAAAAAAATACTTAAGACTGGAACGAGACTTAAGAATAATATACACCCATAGTTAGTAAACTATAGCTCTGTATATTTAAATTTAAAATAAAGGATAAATTTGAATCTCCTATTCAAATATAAAATAAAGACTAAATTTGGCTTTCTATATCTAGAAAGTATATTTATTTTAAGATTTAATTAATAAATTTTACAACTTTTTATTTACTATTTGTTAATTTTCTCTCTTTTTTTTTACCTATTCAATTAAAAAGTCTATTAAATTAAAATTTTATATTATTCATATTTAAAAATTAATTAATTAAAGACTAATAAAAGGTGATCTTTAAAATAAAAGAAAATACAGTTGGAGATCCTCTAATGCATCTTCTATCGTCATTATCTCTGAATTACATTATAGCCACCATCATCATTATTATAAATATTGTGTTATTGGAATTAGATTAATTATTCATGAAAAATAAGGAATTTTCCAAACCCTAGATAGGTATATAATTTAAGCTATATTGAAACTTTAATGTGTACGCTATTACTAGTAGTACAAGCTTTTGGATATATATCAAATTGGATATGAAAATAGACATTCATTGAACTTTGGACTAAGTTTTGCCTTGCTCGACATTTTTTTTTTCAAGTTGTTCAGATTGAAATTACTAGCTATTTATCAATTTCTCGTTCTAATTAGATATCAGAAGCACTTATATATATATATATATATATATATTATAATGATTGAAAATTTTCAAAGAGTTTGATGAAATTAATTATAATGATAATCAGTTTTTTTTAACTTCTTACGTAAATGACTAAACTAAATATAACTTTTTATAAATAAATTTCAAAACACAATTTTATTATTAACTCGGATATTTATATTTGAGAATAGTCACCCTAGATGTGAACCGATCATGTTTATATTTAACACGTATTATCATAATTTCTAATCTTTTTTTTTCTATCAAATCGGTCGAAATTTAAATGTAAAAAAAATTTAAATGAAGGGTTTCGAGAATATATGATGATTAATATGGGCAAATTGGCTATATTTCAACATATAAGATAAGCTCATTGCATATGATTTCTCATGACTTTTGTCGTTGCTGCTGTCTATTAATTCGTCTTTTAATGAGATGGATTGGTTGATAAGTTAAAACTTAGAAAAATAAAAATTGGTTTCTGATATCAATGAATTTCCATATTTATTGGAAAAAAATATATAATTATAATGTAAGGATTTGTCATGAATCAGAGTGATTAAGAGGATCATTAATTGTCTTATTGGTTAATTTATATATCGATGGCTTGTAGTGAAACAAGAAATATTCCTTATTGCTAAGATATTGAACTCTTACCTTCTAATAATTAATATTGGCAATAAGACATAGCTAAAGTTGAAAAAAATACAAAATAAAATAACGTCTACATCGATTTAGTCTAAGAATATATAACATGGGTAGCTTCTGATTGAAAACGATGTTCTCCATTCTGGTCCAAACCAAAAGCATCTTTGCTTTTATTTGTATTTCTTTATATAATTATTTAACTCTTATTTTAGAAATTTTAAAACAACAAGCAACTAAGTTGGATACTAATCCAAATTTATTTATGTAATTATTTAATTAATTTATTATACCATATGAATTAATTCAGGAAGAAAGGGTGTAGAATTTGAGAGAAAGAGGATTTAAATTGAAACCCTCATGTCTTATTTTTTATTAAAATATATAAATTTTATGAAGTGGGATGTTCTTGTGGAAAATATATAATTGAAATCATTTTTAGAATTGAAAAATTTTAAGTGCAAGTCTGAATGAGACTCATATTTATTTTAATTTTTTTATTTTTCTAACAGACCAATTTATTATTGCTAAAACTATTCTATAAAAAAATGTGAGAAATCTCACATCTAATGAATATTAAACAAATAATCAAATAAATATAAAAATGAATTCTTCAATTTTAATAGCCAATTTTTAGGATTGACCCTTTCCAGTTTACATTAAATAATTTAACTCAAATCAATAATAAAAAAAAATTAACAATTATACATACCATCTGTCTTCTCTATTAACTTTATTACCAAAAAGATTGACAGCAAAATATCTTATTTAAGCTAACAATATCCTCTAAAAAAATGTACAAATATATATATATAGTTATGAGATAAAATAACATAATTTTTTGAGATTGATATACAAATTAATTATTATTATTGATAAAAATTATAAGATGATTTAGAATTTAAGTTATTTCAAATATAATTATTTAGGGTAGGTATAGATGGGATCATTCATATAATAGGAAACTTGGTTGATGTTGGGTTGTCTATTAGTAAATTTTTTTGATAAAACTGGAATGAATTTGGGATATTGAGTTGGTCACATAATAATAATAATAATAATAATAATAATAATAATAATAATAATAATAATAATAATAATATTATTATTATTATTATTATTATTATGTTTTTTATATTATTATTATTATTATTATTATTAGTGAAAGATGGAGCCCACCATGTCATCAAAGTTACAGAATGAGATTTTTTTTCCACACAATAATTCCAAAGCAATTATTGCTAATCACTTGATTACATATTTTCATTTGCAGATGGTATTAACAGATAAGCACTATATATGCAACTAAACTAAAAATTAACCATAAAAATAATTTTAAAAAAATAAAATATAAAAAAGGGAACCAATCACGAAATGTCCCGACCACCACATTGAAGCCACGTGAAGCTCATATGTATGCAGAAGGACTATTATGCATGTCTGTGTTTTGCCTCAAGCTCAAGTCCCATTACTTGAGGGATGGGATTGCCCCAACATATCACTCTTTAGTCTTTATTTCGTAATAATTTTTTTCCTGTTTTCTAACCATTATAATAATCACAAATAAATAATTAAATAAATAAATAACAATAGAAAAGAGAAAAATTAATATATCGAATTATTATTCCTATTATCCATATATGAATAAAAAATCAAATTCATCCAGATATTATATATTATCATAGACGAAATCAAGAAAATTTTAGAGACAGTTGACCCCCTTAGTTTCTATATATATATGTATATACATATATATACATGTGTGTATATAGATATATATAATATATATTAAAAATAAAAAAATAATTATTTCTCATTTTATTTTTATATAAAAAATTTAATATCTAATTTAAATATGGATAAAATTATTAATAATAGACCTAATTAAATAAATAAAATTCTTAAAAAAATATTTTTATTTTAATATAATTTTATTACTTTCAAATCAATTCATTTTTTTTATAAAAAGTATTAAATTTTGCTAATTATATTTTTTTAAATATAAAAATTGGTATAATAAAATTGAATTGAACTTAATTTTTTAAAATTTAAATGTCTAAATAAAGATTTATTTTTAATTAAATATTAATTAATAAAGTTATATTTTAGTATAAGTCTCAATATTTTTATTTATATATTATATCAATATTTTATTTATATATATTATATTATGTAAATTTATTCAAAATAATTAATTTAAACACTTTTTTTAAATATCTCAAAAATATATTAAATAATTAAAATATCTTAAAAATATATAAAAATTATTTTAAAAATAACATATATGGTATAATTTATCAAAGTAATATTTCATTATAATTTTTTTAAAATTTTTGCACTCATTCAATAAAGTTCTGGTTCCGTCACTATATATTATATTATAATTAGATTTTTTTGTCTTATTTATTTATTTTTTCTGTCTTTAATTCATAGCTAATTAAAGAAATGAGAATATGAATTAAAATACTATTAAGTTGATTTAATTCATCGAGAGAGATTCACTTTTATTATGTATTTTAGTAAGTTAAAGTTTTTATAAGTCATCTTTTTTTTCAAATCAAGCAAAAAAAAAAATTCCATGTTAAAATTACTGTGTTTTAAAGTATTATTCAGTTGGATTTCAATATTAAGGAGGGAAAAGAAATTGATAAAGGTAAAGGTAGAAGACAAAAGATGAAAATAGTAAAGAGGTGTTAAGAAAGGGTAAGAGGGAGCCCACAAAACAAAGCAAAATCTAACCGCAAAATCCCAAAATAAACTTTATTACTTTACATGGAAATGACCAAATATACACACAAGTGAAAAGCATAGGAGCCCTATTCCCACTTCTATATTTGTTTTTTAATTTTTTAAAATTTTATTTTAAGGACAATTATACCCTTCCCTTATATACAATCCAAAACAAAATGTACTTTGTTTTTTTCTTTATTTATTTGACTATGAAAGAAAGAAAGCAAGAAGAAGTTGTTGTCGACACATTAGGCCCAGCCAATGCATAATAGGAATAATTATATGCTACAACTGTTGTAGCAATAAATGCCTACAACACACCAATAGAATTCTTACATGTAGGCATTTATTGCTACAACAAAATTAAATAAATGTCAATAAATACCTACGTGTAAGAATTCTATTGGTGTGTTGTAGGCATTTATTGCTACAACAGTTGTAGCATATAATTATTGGCATAATAGAAAGCGTCACCCATTTCAAAAAGACAGGTGGAAGAGTTAGTCTGGTCATTAAAACAAAGAAAGAAAAGAGGTGAAGGTGGGCATTGTATTTTAGTGAAGAAAGATGAGGTTGAAGTTGAGGGGTTATTGATGGAGATGTTTTTCAACTTGAGTACAAGACAAGGGCACATGCATGGAGAAGAGATCACCCTATGGTATTCCATAGGTACCGCTACAATTCCTTATTTTTGTGTAATCAAACCTCTTTAAAGAAAAATTACAAATAATTTTAAAAAAAAAAGACTTAACGTCCTTTCAAACGGTTAAAAGAAGCAGCTGCTAGTCATCCCATTTCTTTCTGATCATTTTTTTCCATGGAAATTCAAATAACTTTCCCATATCGCTAATGAAAAAACCAATTATATTTGATTAGTTCCGGGTTCGAGCGATATGAATCATATTCTATCATGTGGCAGACAATGTTGAAAAAAAATTGGCGAACTTATATGTGATTTAAATAAAGAAAATGAATATATTTTTATTGATAGCTTAAGTTTTTGGAGAAAATAATTAGTATTTTTTCTATTTAAGTCTAGCGATGCAAGGAAAGTACTAAGATAAGTGATATTCTAGAAAGGACTTGGCCGTCATTTGATATCCCACTATCGCACACTAAGTTCGAGTATGAACCTCTTTGAAGAGATAAGAAACGATACATTCTGGGCTTGGGGTGAGAATCAAGTTCAGCCAAGTAGTATATACAGTTGAAATAGACTAGCGAACTCATATTTGATCTAGAAAAGATACATCTCTACTGACAGATTAAACTTGTATTAGAAATAATTAGCGTTCTTTACAATTAAGTGTGCTAGTACAGTGAAAAGATTAAACATTGATGTTAGGAGCATATTCTTCTTTTTCATATGACAGTAATTTGTTGCTTAAATTTTCAAAATTTATAAATTGAAAAAGGATAAAATATCTAGGCCAATTTCTTTTTCGGAACCTCTTTCAGCTGAGGTTATTAAGTAGAATGTGGTTAGGTCAACCTTGGGGAAGCCTGTCCTTGCAGGAATTGAGAGAGTCTTAACTAGTAACTCACGCAACTTCCTTGTTGTTTTCTCATGTAGTGTGGTTATAAAGATTCTAATGAAACTGAGTTATTTATAATTCATAAAGCCCTTGAGCTTTTTGTGTCTCATGAATAAGTAAAAAATAAAAGATTAAAATTAAATTCGACTCCAAAAATGCAAGTAACTGGGTTCATGGTGACTTTGATTATAGTCCATGGAAGTTCTAGGAAATCTCATACGAAATCAAAGATACGGTAAAAATCTTGTTGTGTGCATTATTCTCTTGATTTTGAAATTATAAATTAGGCATTATTCTTCATTCAAAAAATTATTATTATTATTATAATTATTATTGCAAAATTGATGTCTAACATATTATTTTTAAGAGAATTTGCAAATATGGGAAAATGAAGATTTTAGACCTGAATTGAAGAGATTTTGAGGAAGGAAATGAGTGTTAAAGTGGATCCAAGCAGAAGAGGCATACAATTAGTATGGTTGTATAGATTTAAAGTGTTTTTGTCTTGAAAAAAATGAAATTCAGATATATTTTAATCGGCATACCAGTGCATAATAATCAGCACACCGTGCTGGTTTAGCAGCATGGTCATGTTGTAGCAATTATACTCGGCCATGTATATTGGAAAGTCATTGTTTGCATGAAAATTGGTCAAATACTTTAAGAAATCTATTTTCTAACCCTACTTAGAGATCTAAAATCACTATATAAAAGCTTTAAACCCTAGCTTAAAGGGTATCTTTTGATCTTGGAATCTTGGGAGAAGCAAGAAGTCGACAACTACGGCAATGAGAGATATCAACTTGGTTTTTTGAGCTCTATTCAATTCTAAGTCTAGATTTAAGATTTGATTTGAAAAACTTGGAGTTTGTACAAAAATATGGGAGAAGTCCAATATATGGGAGTTAAAAACTTAAACCGAAATTTTGAATTTTAGTTTGAGTTATTATTTTTTTTTTTATGGCATAAACTAAAACTTATGGTTTGGATTTGAGCATAAAACTATAAGTTTCAGCTTGTGAGTTTTGATGGACATTTATTTTTTTTGATGAGTATGAAGCAAAAACTAAAAGTTTAATTCATATGCATATTGCTACCAGCCTTTTTATTTTTCTTAAATGATGATGATGATAATCATAATAATAATAATTTTTAATAATAATAATTATTATTAACAATAATAATATTAATAAGAATAATTATCTTTATTGTTATTCTTAATTAATATTATTATTAAAAAATAATTAAAAAGGTTGGCTGAGAGAAAGTCCCCTTAGCCAGCAATATGTGTTTGAACTGAAACTAAAAATTATACACATAAAAATAAAATAATAATGTCAATAAAAAAATCATAAATTAAGACTTATAGTTTCAGTTATAGTTTCGGGTTATGCAATAAAATTAAAAAATTAATAAAAACTCAAACTGAACCTCAAAGTTTCGGTTTGAGTTTTTAACTTCTATATATTAGTAAATATAAGAGAAAGTCCTATATTTTGTTAAAAATATGGGACTTCTCCCATATTTTTATAAAATTCTTGAAAAGCTTTTAGTTAGTTTGATTCTCTTTTTTAGATTGATTATTTGATTTATATTTTATGAGTTCTTTTATTTTTCCTTTAAGAGCAATTTCTTTTATTTTTATTTAATTATGTTGAATTAATTCCCTTAATGAAATTAGGTGGACTCAGTTGATTTATTTTATGAGGATTTAATAAGTTCTTTTAAATTCTTTCTTAGTTGATTGATTTGTTATTCTTGTGTTTATAGCTAGTAATCAACAAGCCATTGATTACTTGATATTTTATATAGTGTAGACAGTAAGAGTTGAGGCACAATAAAAAAGTTAGAAATAATAACTTTAGAGAGTTGAACTTAGAAATAAGAATACTTTCTAGGAAATTGTTGAAGACATCTTCAAAAAGTATTTAATACCTATTAGAAGAGTTAAGTTAACATTATACAAAATTTTCCTTTTCACAAATCAAGTCAACTACACTTTTATTGTTCGTTTCCACTTTTAAATAGTAAATTTCTTTTAGGGCTATGTAGAATTTATAGTTGGACCGAATCCGCCTATATCATAGCATTTTAAGAGGGTTTAGTCAAATTAAGATGTGAATTCGAGTGATGATAGGTGAGCGTTTTCAAAAAAATTTAAGTTAAAGCGGTCGATCGAGTTGGGATTTAAGTTTCACATAAACCCAAACTTGACCAACAATTAATATATATATTATAAAATTTAATATTATATTATGTTATTATGTAAAATGAACCCTAGAAGAAACTCAACAGTCGCACATTTCATATTTCACACTATCTCTAGATAATTTCTCTGAATTCTCTCTCTCAATTTCTTTCTTTCTCCACCGATCTTACTCTTTTAAATCTTAGTTTCTTCCATTGATTTCTTTTAATCCTCCACTGATTTCATCTAATTTTTCATCAATTTCTTCTAATTCTTTACCAATCTAGAATGCTTTCTTTGTAAGTTTAAATTTCTTTGGTGAGTTTTCAAATCTCTTTGTGGCTTTTCAATTTTTTGTTAGTGTTAGGGTAATTTATTATTGTGTTGCTCTTGGCCGTTGTGATTCTTTTTAGTTTGTGGGTTTTTATTTCTTATTTTACTTTTATTTGGGATCTTAGTTAAAAAAAATTTTAATTTCTTTGATTAAGAAAAATTTAAAATTTTTTTTTTCTATATTATATATATTTCACTATTTGAGGCAATGATAAACTAGATATCTATGAACTTCAGCTGTATAACTTGAGATTCGTCGAAATTAAAAATTTTTTACTTTGGATATTTTTCAGTTGTATTAATAGTGAATTGTTTTGTAAAACAATAGTTTTCTCTACTGCTCAGGAATTTTCATTTCTTTTTTTTTTTTGTATTAATAAGCAATGGTATTATTTGTGTTAATATAAGAAAATTATCATTCAATTGATTAGAACATTTTCACTCTTTTATTTCATACTCTCTCTTTCTTCCATTCTGCGTATATATGCATGCAAACATCATCATTTGATAACCCAATTTGAATCCTTCCAATTTTAACTTATCAAATCTATTTATAGGTGAGTTGATAAAAAAATTTTATTTATTTAATCTAGGTTGATTGGACATTTTAATGAAGTGATCGGGTTCGGTCAAATTAAAAAATGCCTTCAATCTTATTAAACTCGATCTGTGTCTAGCCTTAATTTCTTTACCTCGAATTAGACTCATGTCTCAATAAATGCCCTGGAGTTTTTCCTTTATAAAAGAAGGAAAGTTGATGAAAAAGAAGTTTGTGTTAAAATTATCAAGTGTGAGAGAAATTTTACATCGGAAAGAAATGAGATTAATGAGAGATATATAAAAAGAAAATATCCATAGACCTATTGCCTTAAGGTTTTGGGTTAAAGTGTGGTTTCAAGTTCATAAATATATTCCCTTATCAAGGTCCATCAAGCATATCTCCTAGGTAAGTAGGTTCTCTGTCTCAATATATGATATCAAAGCCGATGGTTCGATAAGACGTGTATGGAGACGGTGATCGAATCATGTAGTTGTGTATGTCTTTCCATATGGAAGAAGAGTAAAGGTTACTCCTAGTTGACCTAGACCGATGAAAGTATAAAAAGCTCTAGGCGATGTCGTGTACTCAGGTCTAGGTCTAGAAAGACTTTCACTTAAGAGAGAGCCCAAGCTCGATGTGAGAGCTCACACTTAAGAAAAAAATTGTTGAAATTATTAATTGTGAGGGAAATTTCACATTGAAAAGAGATGAGATTAACGGGAGATATATAAGTAGAAAAAATTCATAGACCTATTATCTTAAAATTTTATATCAAAATATAGTATTAAATTTATAAATATATTTTTTTATTTAAATCCATCAAATATATTTCCTAAATAAATGGGCTCCCTGTCTCAACAATTTGCTTGTTGATTTTTTTTACATAACTAATTAATTGTAAGTTGTAACATTATTTTTGCGTTAGAACGCTTATTCACTATTTGAAAGTAATAATTATTATAAAAAGGGTCCCGTTAACAAGTACACCTAAGTAACATTTAATACACTTGTTATTCAATAGCATTAATTATATCGATTTTTACTTTTCTCATATCTTTAATTATTGAAATTATGATGTTAAATTTTTCATGTCATCATGAATTAGCCTTAATAATGTACTTTTTTCCAAAACTACATAAGATTGTAAATTTAATTTCTCATGAAAATTAAATAAAAAATAAAAATATTATTTAGAAAATATTAATATAAATATTTTTATTTATATGAATGCTAGACACAGTATAATCATATATCAACGCGTATAGTTCAAATCTACCATGTTAGCATTCATGCCTAAGAAATAACCAGTAATATGATTGAAAATATTTTCTAAAATAAAGTTAATACTAGGAATTATTTTTTTTTTACAAATTAAAATTTTTATAATTTAATTTTCATATAAATATTTATTTATTCTAAAATTTTAAACAGTAGTCTTCATATATTTTTACAGTGTGTCATTTTATATGAATATGAGTGTTGATCAAATATCAAATTTAAGAAATTAATTAATATAAAAACTAATTCATAAAATAAATCAGATCTTATCTAATAAATGTTAATGTTTTAAATTCATTTAAGAAAATTAATTTTATTGAGTTTATAAGTATTAAATTATTAATGATTTATTATTTTAAAAATAAAAAATTAATAAAATAAAATAAATTTCCTTATTTAATGATCTTTAGGGCACTCGTTAATATTATTATCCTTACAAAAATGCTAATTATGATTAAAAAGGAGCGAGAGAGAGAGAGAGAATATATTTAAAAAGTAAAAAATAAATATTCCGTAAAGCGTGTTTCAGCGGCAGGTTAGAATTTTAAATCACAAGTAGACAAGTTGTTTTTTAAGAGACAAGACAGGATGTACATCACAAATTACAACCGGCCGGCGGAAAATGGGTAGAATAGAGGTGTCGCTTCGTTCGTATGATTGGTAATATAATTTATTAATATATATGATATAATATAATATTAAATGGTATAATAATATAAATAGTATTTATTATATTTAGATAAATAAAATAGTGAGTGTAATATGATTAATTAAATTATTTAATTTAATAATATAATATGATTATAAAAATAATTAAATAATTAAAATGTTTTTAAATTAAAATTGATATTAATTTTAATTAAAATTCATAATTAATTTTTAATTTTATTTGTTATAGTCAATAATTAATTATAATTTTTATTTTTTATAATCTAAAGAAAAGGAAAAGAAATAAACTATAATGAAATAGAAAGTAAATTTGAAATTTAATAAGTTTAATAAGAATAAATTTGGAAAGAAAGATCTAAAATATATCAAACCACGTATTCTGTGATTTGAGAAAACGATGTAAAAATATGATTTCTAAACTATGAAAAAACAATGGTGTACTTTAATATGGACATAAAAATTAAAATAACTATGATATAAAACCATACCACACCCAGGGACGAAGTCAGACTTTAGAATAAAGGGGGGCGAATTTTTTTTTATAAATTTTAGCTTCCTCGTAATTATTTATCTTTCATTTTATTTTAATAGTATTTTATAAATTTATTAATTTATTAATAATATATTTTTATTATTAAAAAATTAATTAATAAAAAAATATTAATATATATGAGTTTAATTATAAAAAAAATATTCATAATAAACATAAAATAAAGAGAAAAAAATTAAATAATAAATATAATTTTTTAAAAAATAATTAAAATAAATGAGTTCTTTAATTCATTAAATGTGTTCAAATTAATTTAGTTGAAAAATTTATAAATGTGTTCAAATTAATTTAGTTAAAAAATTTATCCTTTTTTTTATTTTTTTTGTGTATTTGTATATTATTAATATTTTGTCAATTTTTTAAATGAGAACTATTGCTGTAGAATAAATAATTTATTATATATTTTTTTTACTTTTTATAAAAATTAAAAAAAAAGAGGGGAGCAATTTAAATTTTTTTTAAAAAATTAATAAATAATTTTAAAAATTTTAAAAAACATTATATATATATATATATATTCAAAAAGGGAAGGGGGCAACTGCCCCCCTTCCCTTCCACGTCCCTTCGTCCCTGACCACACCACACCCTACCATAAGCTATCACGGTCCAAACAGGGTGTTAAGGTAGCCAAGTGCGACCCGTTAAACCTTTGATGGAAGGCAATAGGGGTTTGAGAGCGAGAGACGTTTCGGCGATGATTTCTATCTGAATCAGTTTATATTGTTTGCAGAGGACAAGTTGGTCCTTTCCATTTTTGTTCTTTATCTCGTCCACAGCAATACAGTATTTTCCTTTCATTTCTTGTCTCCTTCTATCAACACTTCTCCAACACCACTCAACTCTCTTGAATAATTTATAATATAAAAATAAATACCACAATTACTTCCAATACAATTACCACCACCACCACTGCCACTCTCACCCGCACCTTGTCACCATCTTCATCTTCTCCTCCACCACCACCATCACCACCATAATCAGATGAGTTTGACTGTAAGTATCATGAATCATTAATTGCAACTTCAGCTACTCAGATTCTATTAAGGCCTTAATTGTTTATTTTACAATTTGCCATTATTTTAATTATATATTATAATTTAATTTTTATTTATTTTAACTTTCACACTTCACTGTATATTTTTTAATGATAATTTTATATTTTGAAAATCATAAATTTTTAAATTACTAATTTATTATGATTTTATAACTTTATTTTTTAAAAATTTTTAAAATAAAATTTTTAAATATCAAATATATAATAAAAAATAATTTTTCATCTTCGTAATATACTAAAATTTTAAAAGTATTATTCAATTAAATAAAAATATTTTTACTTAATCATATCATATACTATATCATCTTTTCAATTATGATAAATATTATTTTAAAATCATATTATAGCATATTATGTATCATTAAATTACGTAGTAAGTTATACAAACAAAGCGTAAAATATATGTATATGTGAATATAAGTATGAATTTTAATGATTGAAAAACTCTAATTATTTACAAATTTAATCAACTTACTATATATATATATAGAGAGAGAGAGAGAGAGAGAGAGAGAGGTAAATGACATGCACTCGTTAATTAGCTAGGTGGATCGACTTTTTTATTTCCTCATTTTTTTTAAAATAAAAACAAACTTATAAAAATTTTAAGATTATTAATTTTTATTATTTTATAAAATAAATTATTAGACTAATAATTCAACAGGCAGAAATTTAATGTATATCTTTATGTTTTTATCTAAAAATAAAAAAATATCACCTTCTAAAATCTACGGTGAAAGAAATTTTTAAGCTAAATAAATATGGGATTTTTATTTTTTTAATTTATAATCAAGACAATATTTTAAGTTTTCTTGTTTTCTCTCAAATCAAAAAATAATATTAATTTAATATATCAAGATGCTTGGAAAGAACCCAATCTGTTTTATCCTTCCGTCTCTCTTTCTCTATATATATCGACTCCAAAACTATCACATCTCTCATGTCTGAGAACTCCTTCTATTGCCATCCTATGTTTTCTGATCTCCCCATTCAAAGAAACTATTGCTATTACTGTTGCAGCCATTGCTAACTCTTTTTTTTTTTTAATTATAAAAACTTATTATTTTTCATTTCTTTTCTTGTACAATCAAACAACCACATAACTCCCCACTCAGAAAAAAAGGTAGAAAAAATATTCACTATGCCTTCAAGATTGACAGACGCCTTTAGAGCCCACCCTCTCCAACTCCATCATAAGCTACTTGACTTTACCTCTCTTCAAGAATTACCTGACTCATACAAATGGGCTCAACTGGAAGACGACGACAATTATTACCAAAACAACCACCACCACCCTTCCGGTGACTTGGAAACGGTTCCGGTGATCGATCTTCTAGACCCCAATGCTATTAAAAAGATAGGATATGCATGTAAAAGTTGGGGAGTGTTTCAAGTAATAAATCATGGCATTGCAACTTCACTTCTTGATAACACTGAGCAAGCAAGTAGTTGTCTTTTTAATTTACCTATGCAGCAAAAGCTAAAAGCTGCTAGATCACCTGATGGCGTTTCGGGCTATGGCATTGCAAGAATTTCTTCTTTTTTCTCCAAGCTTATGTGGTCTGAAGGTTTCACCATAGTTGGATCTCCTTTAGAGCATTTTCGCCAACTTTGGCCTCAAGATTACACTCAATTCTGGTACTTACTATTTCTTTCTTTCACTCATGCACACGTGTAATAACAACACCTCTCGTTGGATACAATATTTTTCATATTATGTTGTTTTCTTTAATGACTTATGAGCTTTAATTCAGTACCAGCAAAATTTACTAAATAGAAAAACTCAATAAACATAATTAAAATAAAAATAAAAAAAAATCCCATTTTCTTTCCTTAATGCGATTAGCAATGAGGATAACAATGAAACCCATGGACCCACCAAGAAAGATTTTGGTTGATTGGTCTCAACAAACAAAATCCAATATTTTACTGTTTGCTTTGGTTTTATGCACCCATAATAATAGCATCCTTACTATTTATACAGTATTTTTAATTTAATTTTCTTTAAATTTAATTAAGTTGTTAAAATTCTAATTAATTTCTTAATTTTTGTGCTTCCAGTGGTATAATTGACGAATATCAAGCAGACATGCAAAAACTGGCTGGCAAGTTGATGTGGTTAATGTTGGGCTCATTGGGCATGACAAAAGAAGATATTAAATGGGCTGACCCAAAATCAGATTGCCAAAACGGTTCAGCAGCTTTACAATTAAACTACTACCCAGCTTGTCCGGATCCTGATCGGGCTATGGGTCTTGCTGCTCATACTGACTCAACTCTATTTACTATTCTTTATCAAAATAATACGAGTGGATTACAAGTTCTAAGAGAAGGAACCGGGTGGGTTACGGTTCCTCCTAGTCCGGGTGGGTTAGTAATTAATGTAGGAGATCTTCTTCACATATTGTCAAACGGGTTATACCCGAGTGTGCTCCACCGGGCTATGGTTAATCGGACCAAACATCGGTTATCCATGGCTTATCTATATGGGCCCCCATCAAGTGTCCAAATATCACCCTTATCAAAACTTGTAGGCCCTAGTCAACCACCACTGTACAGGCCAGTGACTTGGAATGAGTATCTTGGCACTAAAGCTAAGCACTTCAATAAAGCACTATCATGGGTTAGGGTATATGCTCCTCTAAATGGATTAGTTGACGTAAATGACCATGATAATAGTGTATAAGTGGGTTAATTAACTTGAGATAATTAAGGCAGTAATAAATTGTTTTTTTTTTCTATAATTTTTCTTTGTAATATTCATCCAATTTTGTCTTATTTTGTATTAGTATAACTTTTCCAATAATTTTGATTGGTTAACCTTATTAGTAGTAGTAATGTTTATGGAGAAACTCTATTTTCTTGGAGGTTTTATGTTGCTATTGGCTTTTAAGTTTCCCCAAAAAAATGGAAAAAATAAATTCTTAACAGGATAAGATAAAGAGATGCAGACAAATTATCACTGTTAAGTCTTTTGTCTTTGACTCTATTTGCTGTTGATAAAGAAAGAACAAATTTTCTTTTCTTTTTTAATTTTACATAAAATACCCTTTTGAATATGATCAAGTAAAAGACACAAGAACAGACAACTTTCTGCCCCGCATATGAAGGAAGATCTCTAGTCCAATGAATAAGACAACAATCAAGATAAATTTTGGCTTATAATAAGTTATATCATTAATTTGAAGTAGTCATTATTATATTTATGTCATATGATAATTTTAACTTAACAATATTATTAACTTAATATTCAATTAGTTTTTGAGAATAAAATTTAATAACTGCCAATAAATATTATATGTTTTATGATATTGCTAAATATTAATTAATAATATTATTTTCAAATAAATATTTATGACAACATATGAAATTTATGTATCAAACTATTTCAATATTATTTTTTTTTATTTTTAATAGCAGATAAACTTTTTCATTGTGGAATTTCAATTCAGAAAAATATTTAGTACGTCTCTAAAAATCTAAATCGCTTAGCGCATATGTGGCCCCAACTCATGAATATGTTTAGTAAATAGTGATAAATTTATTTTAGAAATTACTAAATTATCTATGGTAGGATAATACCTAATAAAAGTTTATGTAAAAATTAATTTAATAAAAATGAAAAGTAGATTATAAATTATTAAAAAAATAAAATATAAAGTGAATGTAATTCAAGTCCCAGCCCGCTTGATTAGTTGATTTATTGTATTATATGTATATAATTAGATTTACCATTGGTTTAAAATAATAGAATTAAGTTGGTACTGAAAAGAATGAAGGGATAAATATAGAAAAGAAAAGATGAAAAATAGAATAATGACAAGCCAATAAGAAATTAAAAAAAAAAAAACAAGAACGACAGAGTCGATGTTGATCACAATCTGTGTCTAAAATATTGGGAATTTAATTAAATTTTTTAAAGACAAGAGTGTCTGTCCTTTGAAATGCAAGTAATTGTCTTGCAATAAGCTTAAGATGTTATTGAGTCTCAGTAACCACATGCTCCTCGACATTGGCCACTCTGCAGCCTCAGAATCTTAATTAATTTGTTCTCTGATGGAGACTTCCCACTAGGCCGTTTTTACAGTTTTAGTTGGTAGGGTTAGATTCCTACTACATTATTGAACCATATTTATTATGTGTAACATACCAAATATTTTGACTTCCCCACCTGAAACAACATAAGCAAATTATATGCATTAATTGCACACTAAGAAACACAATAATAGCGGTAATTTAAAGAAATTCAAACATTTTCTTCACGACTATAAATAAATTTACTAGTTTTGTATATTAAAATTATCAAGTATGAGAGAAATCCTATATCGAAAAAAAATAAAATTAATAAGAAATATATAAATAAAAAAGACACAAACTCAATATCTTAAGGTTTTGAATTAAAGTGTGATATCAAGTCTATTAGTATATTTTCTCATTAAGATTCATCAAGCATATCTCCCAGCCAAGTGAATTTTTCAGTGCCAGCATATAGTATGAGAGTCAATAGTTCGATAAAACAAGTATGGAGATGGTAGTTGTATCCTATAGTTGTGTATATCCTTTCACATGGAAGAAGAGCAAATGTTACTCCCGGTTGGACTTAGACCAGTGGAAGTATAAAGGGCTCTAGGTGACGTCGTATACTCAAATCTAGATAAAAAAAAAGCTTTCGTTTAAGAGAGAGCCCAAGCCCGATATAAGAACTCATATTTGAGGAAGAGATTATTAAAATTATCAAGTGTGAGAGGAATCTTACATCAGAAAAAGATGAGATCAATGAAAGATATATAAATAAAAAGATTCATAATCTCAATACCTTTAGATTTTGGATTGAAATATAGTGTCAAATCCATAAATATATTTTCTCATTAAGACTCATCATATATATCTTTTAAGTAAGTGGGCTTTTTCAGTGTCAACATGTATTACTATAAGTTGTTATTTTGAAGAAATAATGAGAGTACAACAATTAACGGATATATCTTTGCTATAAAATTTTTGATGATAACTAATTTATAATATTAGCTATGAAATATATAATTCATAACTTATTGTAATTTCATTAGTAATGAAAAATTATATCTCAAAATAAATTCTTAAATTTTATTTTATTTTTTATTTATTGTAGCAATAATTAATTTTTAATTGCAATCTTTTAATTAGCTTTAATAGCACATTAAATATTTTACCCATGGATGCGAAATTTTTGCAGTAATAATTCTCATTATTAATCATAAAAATTAACTTATGGCAAAAAATATTTATTAATAGCTACAAAATATATGAGTTATAACTAATTATAATTTCATTAGCTATAAAAATAATATCTTTAAATAAATTTTTGACTTTTATTTCAACTTTTATTTGTCATAACAATAATTAACCTTTTACTTAAAATCTTTTAGCTTTAGCAGCATATTGAATGTTTTAGGTATGGATGTGAAATTTTTACACCAATAGTTCTCATTATTACCCATATAAATTAACATATGGCTAAAAATATATAAAAATAGTTATCAAATATATAATTTATGGCTAATTATAATTTCATTAGCTATAAAAAATAATCTCTTAAAATAAATTTTTAACTTTTATTTACTTTCATTTATTGTTGTAATAATTAACTTTTTAGCTTTAATTTTTTAGTCTAAATAGCTAATTGTTTATTTATTCATTGATTATATTTCCATTACAATAATTCTGATTATTCGTCAAAAAAGAAAAAAAATATTTTGCGGTTAAAAAATTACAGTCACAACCACTGAAGTTGATAATCTATAATTATTTCTAATTCATAAATATATATATATATATATATATATAAGAAAATTCAATAAAAATATTTATGATAAAATATAATAAGACTATCTTTCAATTGAATATTTATTAACTATTTATTAGCCGCACGCCGATGTATAATTTAATGACAATTGTACTCTTCTATATAGAATCAAGATCAATTACTCCTTCAGCAATATAATATTAAAAAAGCTATTTATTAGCTATTTTTTTTTATTGATATAACCAAACCATATCATTGATAATTTATAAATTTCCTATCAAAGGTTTCTTAATAATTTTTAATTTTACATTCAGTTTTAAGAATTAACAGTAACATAGAACGGAAGGGTTCAAGGGATAATTATATCAAGCACATAAACTTGTGGATGAGTTTAATTAAAACATCCTTGATTTTATTTAAATTTTATCTTTTAGTTGTTGATTATTACATTTGAATGCAACATGATAAACTGAAAAATATATCTATTATTATATAGATAATTAAAATTTTGTGATTATTTAATAGTTTTTTATGGCATTTCTTTCTTCTTTTTAATAGAGTTAGGGAGAGAATAAAAATTTGGGTTTTATTTTAAGTTGAATAAATATATAATTAATTTCAACTGATCATTTCTAAACTTTATCGTGCATTTTATTAAAATTTTTAAATTTTAATTTATCAAGATAAAAACAATTAGCTTATTCAATAACATTGAAAGCTGGTTTACTAATATATATGGAAACTTGGCCGTACAACACACAGGCTGCCTCACGACCTATCCTATTTCGAGCCAAGTGTCAAACACTGCTCATCTCATTTAGTAGCTTAAGTATCATAGGTTAGGCTGACTCACCCAGCCTATTTTGAGCCTGGCACGACATGGTCTAAATATCAAACATAATCGATCTTACTTGACACTATTAAGTAACTTAGAGTATGCTAGGTCAAGATATATAATCTATTGGATCAATTCAGTCCGTCAAGAAAAATAGCCTGACAAAATATGAACTGTCAAATTAAATAAATATATTATATACATATAACTATTTGAATTAAATTTTATATATAATTTTTTATTATTTAAAATAAATCACTGATAAATTAATAATAAAATAATATATTCAGTGGATATTATTTTTTATTAAATAAATAATATTATATTTATTTTAAATTAAAAAATATTTAAAAATAATTATTGTTAAGTTAATAATTTTTTATAATATTTTAGATGATGATGTTTTAAATAAGTTTGCACTTTTAATTTTTAAAATAAAATATAACTTAATGTTTAATTATTAAAAATTTTGAAATAATTTAATCTCTTAAAAATATTCAAAATATTTATATTTTTAGTTGATGTTGTATATGTAATTTAAATTATTAATTTATAAATTAAAATTTTTATATGACTACATGTAAGTTAAGTTTAAAATTAATGGTAAAATTTATTTTAAAAATTAGACTAATTCATATTGACATGATATAATATAATTCAGCACAATACGACATAATTGTATAAGGACTAACAAATTATACTAAGCTGTTACTTTTTAAATTTTAATATGATTTAATATGACATGATTAATTTTTAAAATCAATAGAGTATGACATGTTTATTTGCTAATTAATAGTAGATATATATATAATGGATTAATTCAACTTAATTTATATATATATACCTTTAATTTTTTTTAGATTGTTGAGCTTAATTAATATGATTATTATAAGTAAACAATATATTTTTCAAATTGTTATTTTTAAAATTCTTCTATTTTCTGGTATTTCTTATTTTAGTCAAATTTTTATATAATATATAATTTCAAAAAAAAAATTTAACTAAATTTTTTATTTTTATTTTTTTGCTTGGCTTCTATTCTTTATTTTTATTTTAAAATTAATAAATATTTATATCATTAGATTTATTTTTTTTTGTTTATATATATGTATGCGTGAATTGTCAAATATACAAATTATATTCAAGAATTCATATGTAAAATTATAATTGTATTATCTATGAAATAACCATTTCAATTTGCTTTCCATTGATTATATTGGTTATGAAAATTTTTAAAATATCAAGTTATTCTTTTTTATATATATATTTTATTAATTTATACGATTGTTATGTGAAATTAAGACATCTTAATAAGTCTTAAATTTATTATTTTAAAATGTAAATATATTTTATAAGTGTTATGATCAATAAAAATTTTAAAAATATAACATTTCAACATGGATAATTTTCACTGACTTTAAACTTGCATCCGTCATTGAGTGGAGATTAATTATTTTAGGAGATGAAGCAAACATACCTAGGAGTTAGAACACCGCTGCCTGTAATGCCAAACTGCTAATAGACAAATTTTTTATATTATCGTAAATAGAAAAATATCATTGGGAATTGAAGGCAGCGGTGGATATGTTAACCTCAATTTTAGGAATAATTATATGCTACAACTGTTGTAGCAATAAATGCCTACAACACACCAATAGAATTCTTACACATAGGTATTTATTGACATTTATTTAATTCTGTTGTAGCAATAAATGCCTACGTGTAAAAATTTTATTGGTATGTTGTAGGCATTTATTGCTACAACAGTTGTAGCATATAATTATTCTAATTTTAGACGTCTGTTTAGACTTTATAACAGAAAAGCAATGAAAACAAGAGAGTGGATACATTATTTAGAATATATATATATTAAATTAAGTGTGCTTGAAATAATTAAATATTTTTTATTCAATTGCATGCTTTTTTTTTAACAATTATACAACCCAGATCTCCCCTAATCATAAACATGTATGTTTAATTTGAACTTGCATACATATGGAAATTTCAAGTAATTTACCTCCAACCAGAACTTAATATGGGGAATACGCCAAACTAACTGTGGTAACTCCTTTTTTTTTAAATATTTTTTTGTATGGATTTTTTTTATATTTTAATATTTAGTTTTTAAATTTGAATTTCTAATTTACAAAAACTTTGAGCTTCATTAAAAAAAATTATCTTTTGTTGAATTTCCTTTTTGAAGATTTTTATTTTGTGAATTTGCTTTTACCAAATTTAATTAACAATGATAGTACTCATCCTAGCTTGTGCACCGAGTATTCTTCCTAGCTCATATACCGAGCACAATCTCTTTATATCGTGATTAACATAGTTATTCGGAGGTCGCCCAAGCTCCTTTGTGTGATACCTTTACAGCTAACATAAATGTCAGATAACTTGAAGGAGTCTAATCGTGCTAACTCTCGTTTAATCGAGCATGTTAACCGAGCTCCATGACTAATCGTCCTTTGAACGGACTCTCAAGAAGACTAGATCTCAGCTTTGTGCATTCTTGTCCACTGATACAGTAGGCATACAATCCCGATTTGACAGGGGCACTAGCATAACTTATTAAATATTTTTCGACATATCCAGATTTGTCCCCCATACACCATCTGTATATAGGGACAAATCTCCATAGGTAAAAAGGGGACTCTCTCCTCCTCTTTTCTCTCCACTTACTCTCTTCAGACAGACCGAGCACTGACTTAGGCATCAGAGCCTCCCTCAGTAGAGCTCGATTCGCCCCTCTCTTGTCTTGCAGGTTGGAGTCCAAGCGCAGCCATTATCCGAGTCCGATCTCTGAGAGCTAGACGGACCCCTGACATAGCCCCGTCATCAAACAACATTGCTATAATTAATAAATCAAACATTAAATTAATCCAAAAATAAGAATAGGAGGAGGAACCCCCATTTTGGTTAAATTATATTATTGAAAAATTTTTTACTGTTAATTTTACATAAATAGTTTGACAATTCAAATAAATAATTAAAATATGAGAATTATAATTACAGTTATACACAAATGAGTAATAAACAACAGTTTCCAAGAATTTTGGAGGTATTATCATGAGTTAACATCAAAGACTAGTATAATAATTCATCCTTATATAATAAGTAAATTAAAAAAAAAATCTTTTCTTCTTTATTATTCTAAACATACATATGTTCCAAATGCAAAAATAAAAACTTTGAAAGTAACGAAAAATGATGCATGTGAGGTTATGGGAGAGCAGTAATCATATCCCTGCAAAACATTAAAAAAAAAAACAAAAGAAAAAGAAATGTTAGAAACTTATAAAATACATTAAAAAAAGAAAAAAAAATAAATAATAGGAAAGAAAATTTCACTATAAATAGAGGTTCAAATGAACACCAGTGGGAATGAAGATAGATAGATACATGAAAAAATATATAAATATATATATATATATATATAAATAAAGAGAAAATTAAAGTGTCTCCTGATAGAGGAAACTATGAAAAATTTAAATTTTGTTAACTACAAAAGCGTACTTAATAAAATTTTAGAAGCTAGTCATATCAAGTCAACAAACCAGAAACTAAGAGCTCATGAAAATCAGGTAAATAAAATTTTCATGAATCTTTATCATTTTTATTACTGTAATTTTGAATATTTATTTATTTATTTATCTATTTTGCAATTATGAATGTGAGTATATAATTTTTTTAAGTAAGTACAATAAGGAATTGATTGCATTAAGACATAATGAACACAAGTATGAAAGAGAGTAAAAATTTAACAATTAATTTTTTGGCAGAGAAAATTAAGAATTTTTTTTTAATTTATTAAGTAGAGGAAGTGTACTTAATAAACTCCTGAAAATTAAAAAAAAAAGTTTAAGGCTTTCAACAATTAAGAACTAATATCAAGTGTTTTATTGTAATCAAAACACTTATTAATTTACTTATTTACTTGACTATTTCTACATTTGTTCTTCTGTTTTAATCTCAAAATGAAATGCACATAATGTCAAGATAGGATGCAGTCATGTAGTGACTGCATCATCTATCTTATTTACAAAATACAAAATAAGAGTTGTAAATTGTTAGGAATCATAGAAAGAGCACAAATACAAATATCTAAATTAAAAAAATCATCAAACCTATATACTTGACAGCAATAAAAAAAAAAGAACAAAATCAAAATAACAAGACAATATATGAAAATTTAACACAAAAGAAGACATAATAAACCAAATGTCCATCGGTTTTCTTTAAATCCATATTAAGAAATTCAAATAAATAAAAATACACACGGAAGAGGAAATGGTCGAAAAACTTAAATTTTTATGAGGCACAGGAAATGTACTATATAAAAAGAAAAATCTAAAAATCAAAATAATAATTAATAACATAAGTTCAACCATTTGCAACAATTAAGGATCACAATTTAGGTAAATATCCAGTGCAAAATTTTTTTCTACAATTTAAGTATCAATTTTTCATTTACTATAATTATTACTACGGATAAATAATTTCAAAAAAAATATGTAATCAGGAAGTGATTACATATATAGAGTGGATGATTTATGAGAATAAGTATACAATTAATAAAATCATAAGCATATACATTTATATACAAAGCTTTGACATTAGCTTAAATATAGAGTTTCGTGCTCAAATAGTTATAAATTCAGCACATCAAGAATCATAAATTAGAAGAATTATAAAAAAAAAAATACAGTAAAAAAGGAGTTAAAAAAAATTGGATGTATGATTCAAGTTCCTAAAAAGATTTAAATTAAGAAAAATTAAATGATAATAATAAACAATAAAGCTAACATCAAAAAGAATGATAGAATAAATTATGTATGTAATTCCACAAAAAAAAAATCTGTTAGGAAATTTAATTTTTTTTCCTCTTGCAAGACGAATTAAACCATAAAAAAACATATATAATAAGTTAAGGGTTTAAAATAGTAAATAAAAATAAAAATAAAAATAAATGAGAATTTAAATTTTTACCTTAAAATTAACTAAGAAATATTGAGGTGCTTGAAACAGGCATTTGTAGCTGCGAGTTTAAATTCAGAAATAATAAAATCTCTAAAGAATAGATGATCCTTCTTTGTTCCTAGTCTCTGTCTAAAAAAAGGGGAAAGTCTTGTTAGAAAGAAGCATGAAAAGAATGAGAGAAAGAAAAGTGATGAAAGAAAAAAAAAATCTGAATGAAATATGAATCAAAATAAGGCTGATAGAATTTGGTTTTGTGTCATTTAGTTTTTTGTTTGTCCCGTAAATTTATTCCTATCACTTTTAAAATTGATATTTTATATATATAAACATGCTTTTTTGCACTGCTCAATGAGACTAATTGATGTTATTGCTCCTTTTTATATTTTTATCAATACAAGCATGCAAGCTTGCATCAACTTGTTTATTATATGTATACTTTCCTTTTTCTTTCTTTATAAAAAATAGTGAAACAAATATACTGATGAAAAAATACTGGGGTGAATAAATAGAATAAAATAAGTAGATAAAATTGAAGTGGTTTTTCTCTTTTGGGCCATTAGATGAAAGTGGTTTCCTTACCACACTAATAAAAAGAATAAAAAAAATGATTATTATAGTTAGATTAATATACCGATTATTTTTTTAAATTAATTTTTTTTCTATTTTGTTTTTCTCTAATCATTTATGACAAAGGAATTTTTTTTACTTGCACATTTTAGTTATTTAAGGGGATAACGAAATTAAAATAAGAATAAAAAAATTATTGTATACAATTAATGGATATAATAGTCATTAAATAAGTTTGATATTAATATTAGAAAATACACATGTAAATAATCATATTCAGACAATGAACATATATATATATATATATGTAAAATCCTTAACAAAAGAAATTAGACAATAAAGATAATCTCTAATTGAATAAATTGTTTTGTCTAAAGATAATAATAATAATAATAATAATAATAATAATAATAATAATAATAATAATAATAATAGAGTCTAGGAAAGTGGACTCAAACAATAATGATAACAATAAAATAATAATAAGGTCGAACTATGGGGACTTTAATTCTGTCAAGCGAATATATAGGCATTCGAAATTAAATTTTAAATTTAAGTTTATTTTAATAAAAAAAAAACTACATTTTCTAAAAAATATTTATTAACAAAATGCAAAAAGAAATGTTTAATGTGAAACTATAATAGTTATATCCAAGAAGTTGACATAATTTAAAAAAAAATAATCATCATAAATTTAATAAATGTTAAGCCATTGAATAATATGAAATCTGTACTTTCAGGTAGTAAATATAAGGAATAAATAATTAACTCATAAATAAATTATATGCTCATAAAAATAATAAAATCATTAAAAATAATAAATAAAATAATAAAAATCTAATAAAAAATATTTTCTTCCAGGCAGTTGACATAATAATAAAACTATTAAAGATAATAAATTATAATATATATATATATATATTTCTATCTAGTAGCGGATATGTGTACAAATAATTATAAAAAGATAATAAATAATTAAATTTTATATTCAGACAATTAACATAATTTCACCTATAAAAAATAGATAATAAAATATAATAATAATTATAGTACAAATTTTAAATATTGTAGGATGTTTTTCTTTCCATACACATAATCAACCCTCCAAACTTAGAAATGCAGACCATTATTAGGTGTCTAATTAAACTTTATAATTGATTGGCAGTGACTCCTAACACATATGATAATAATAATAATTAAATATAAGCCGACAAAAATAAACTAAACAAATTGATAACTCCCGTTGGCTCTCTATCGCCCTGTGTGCGACAGCTGGCTACTCCACTGGTGACTTAGTAAATTACTAAATAGTGGGGTAAGTTATATATATTATTGTGATGTTTATGTTTTATCTATTAATTATGTTTTAAATAATATTAATTGTTATTCTCCATATACTTAAATATAATTATTATATTTCAATCAATAAGTCTCTTATTACACATGCACTTCAAGGTCAAGAAGTGATCTATTACCCTATTAGACTTAGTATGAGGATGAAGTAGGAATGCCTCTGTGAAAAATTCGGTAGGGCCTTCAAAAAATCCTCACTCAGACTTTCTTTTAATCATGTATTGACTGAGAGAACCTGCTAGTCTAGGTTGTGGATGATAGTAGAATAATCAGAGTCTAAGAACCTCATAACTTAGTGAAATAAAGTGAACCTATACTATTAGGAATAGAACTCAATCATTCGCATATTTAGATAAACCTACCCTCAGCACTTCCAAACATGTTTAGGATTAAATAATTTATATTCATGCTCATTTATCTACTCATTATTTCTTAAACTGCAATATTTTTTTTTGTACTGATTTTATTTTATGCATATACATGAAATGTTTCTCATGCAAAATTACACATTAATATATAAAAGGTGTTAGGTAACGAAGCACAAAAATTTCCCACCAATTAAGTGAGTAGCTAAACTCTTACCACCCGATCTGATTTTGAAAATGGCAAAAATGATGCTTCTTGTGAGAGACTTTGAGATGGTCAAGAGATTCCAAAGTTTGTTGTTAAGAAAATATGGGCTACATGATACGTCCATAAAATTTTTTGACTGGAACTCATAATTTCCTTTCATGAATTATTTTATGAGCCAACAGAAGATGTCTGAACTTTTCTAAGAGAAGCATTATGTCTCTTATGGTATTTGGCAAAAGCATACAGGATTGGAATAAATTTAGATAAAGTTCGATTATTAGAATGCTTTAAGAATTAGGAGATTGAAATCGAGCAGAACTCTTACTTTTTCAAATGGTTAATTTCATTTATGGATCTTGATAAATGGCCATTGACATTGTAATAAGAGATATGAAGAACTATTGCCTAACTATATTCAAGATTGAAGGCAAATACAAGTGGAATGAACCAGCTGAACTAGTTTACATAGAACTATTTGAGATAAAGATAGCAAAGGTCTTTGAGGAAAATCCTTTAGTGGACCCTTATAAACATGGGTCTGATTGGTATGCGGTTAAGGAAATTCTTTGTAAAGCCAATCAAGTACAAGCTTATGAAGTACCTTTAGGTCTCCTAACTCTTGAGGCACACCATTTTGACAGAAGATTAAAATGGAATTTAAACAATTTACCTCTTGGTGCTATCCTATATTATAAGACAGTTGTTGCTAATTACTATAATGGGCCAGTTTAACTATTCATGTTAAAAGATGCAAGTGAGATGGAGGAAGATGAAATATATTATGATGAGGAAGATTTAGAGAATAAGAATGAATTGCAGAAGAAGAACCTACACCAGTTGCTGAAATAGTAAAAGAACCATCACATCATGGGGGCAAGGCCACAAATGAGGAACAACTATTAGAAGATAAGGGGTCCAAAGAAGAATCATTCTTGGATGTCCAAGAAGCATAATAGAGACCCCAAACGATGATGCGACAAAGGATGCAGTGTAGAAGAAGTCTTTAGAGGCACATAAAATCAGAAAGATGAAAATGTTTCTTTTTATAGATTTTAAGAAAGACGATCAATGTAATTATGATAATTTAGAGTGATTTTTGTTTTGGTGATGGAATTTTAGTGGAATGTACACGCATGTCTTATATTATCTAGGCTAGAGACATAGGGGTACATCTTTCCTCTTGTAAACTTTCCTCGTGATGAATGTCAAAACGTCCTTTTGATAAATATTATGTAATTTTGTATGACATTATAACTTCACATCATATAACATTATAATTTTGTATTGCATAACATTTTAATATTTGCTTGTGAATACATTAGTGAAAAATCTTTGGTTGACTAATAAGTACACTTTATTATCTCTTTTACATTAGGAATTAATTCACACTCTTGTAACTATCCAACATGAATCCTCGTAATAGGATTGTGATAGATACATCTGAAGCAGAAGTCATATCACATTCAGAAGTGAAGCAAAGAGCAGAGGGAGATTGTGTCTAGATAGGAGTTTTACTTCAGCTCCCCATGTTAGAGCATATATACTTCTAGCAAAATGACCTAAGGGCTTTAAAGGAATTTTGTGATAATTTGATGCCACAACAAAGAATCCAGTTCAATGAGCAGTTTGGTTGGATCGCATACCTAATGTAATCCCAATGTTCTTACCTATGTTGAAAGCCATGCTAAATTATTAGGATCCATGTTATTGGTGCTTAACGTTCAAACAGTTGGACTTGACCCCTACTATAGAGGAATACCGCTTCATGACCAACATAGCAAAAAGTGTGAAATTAAAGTGTATGCACATGATAAGAGGACAGTTGGAAGAAAATAATTAGCCAAAATTATGGGTGTACAAGCAAAAAATATAGAGGATGGGAAAGCCTACAATCTAAAGGTGTTCAAGTGGATCCCTTATTAGAATTCATAAAGGAGAAACTATATCAGAAAGAAGGGTTCCAAGTTTTTGCTTTACTTATATATGAACTAGTCTTTATTCTCAAAAGAGCTAAAACGCATAGATTCCAAGGTCATTACTTTCTTTACTAGTGTAATAAGAGGAGCAGATCTGGTAATTAGTATATTGACAGAAACAATAAGGTTATTAAATTATTATATACTATATGGAAATGGGCAATTTACAGGTTATGCTGCTCTTTTAAGTATGTGAGTCGTCACTCATTTTAGATGCCCCTCTCGTTTTCAACTTTCTACAATTGACTATGATCCATGATACAATGCTACAAAAAATTAAGTGGCAAAATTTGGATCAGCAAAATGTTCTAAAATAACTTCTAACAAAAAACAATGGTTAAGATTTCTACAGTAAATAAAAGAGAAAGATATATCTTGGTTGGCTTTCTAAAAAGATAGACAATTATTAATATTCAGTTGTGGAGATCTCGCATAAGTGCCTTTATTAGGAATATGGGGAGTCATTGCATACCCTTCAGAAGCCTCAGACATTGATAAAAGAATAATTTGGTGACTGGCAATGAATTTCTTTTTAAGTGGCAATATTCTTTACAAAAGAAACTATGATACAATGTTGATTAGATGTGTGGATGAAAAAGAAGATCAAAGCTTAATAAAATAAGTACATGAGGGGTTCTGTGGGACACATTCAAGTGGACATGTGTTGGCCCGGAAAATTCTTAGAATGGGTTACTTTTGGTTGATAATGGAATCAGATTGCATTAACTATATCCAAAAATATCATAAGTGTCAAATATATGCTGATGATATCAATGCTCCTCCAATACTCTTACATGTGATGGCTTTTCCGTGACCTTTTTGATATGGGGAATATATGTAATTGGTCCAATAGAACCTAAAGCTTCTAATGACCATTGATTCTTTTAGTAGTAATTGATTATTCACCAAATAGGCAGAAGCAACTTCTTATGCCAATGTAACAAAGAATATAGTTCTGAAATTCATCAAACAGAATATCATATGCCGGTATAGTCTTCCTGAGCATATAATCACTGATAATGTGAAGAATTTTAGAAATAAGGATACAACAGAGATGTGTGTAAAATTTAAAATTAAATATCATAATTCTTTTCCGTACCGTCCAAAAATGAATGATGCAGTTAAAACAACCAATAATAATATTAAAAAGATCATTTAGATAATGGCAATCACATACAAAGATTGGCATGAAATGTTTCCTTACGCTCTTCACGGGTATAAAATCACAGTCAAAACATCTACTGGAGCAACACCATTTTCTTTAGTATATGACATGGAGGTGGCATTGCCAATTGAAGTTGAGATTTCTTCACTTAGGATTATTATAGAAGTCGAGTTTGATGATGCCGAATTTGTGCGAAATCGTTATGATCAATTAAACTTTATTGAAGAAAAAATGAACAACTTTGTGTCATAATCAATTTTATAAAAAAAAAAAAAAGAGTTATCAAGGTCCACACAAAAAAGATGAGAACCATAGAGTTTCAAGAAGGAGATCTGGCACTCAAGAAAATTATTCTTAGGTATCAAGATCCTCGAGAAAAATAGACTCCTAAATATGAAAGTCCAAATATCATAAAGAAAGAATTCTCTAGAGGAGCACTCATTCTAACCAATATGGATGGAGAAGATTTGCCAAATCCGGTGAACTCAAATATTGTGAAGAGTAATTATGTCTAAAAGTACAAGGAGGAGAAGAAGAGAAGATGTGGGAAGCATAGTTAGGAATTATTTAAAATCAATTCAGACTTATGATCGTTAGATTTGTATAATTCATTGGCTTTCATTAATAAATTTTTTTACGCCTTTTGAAAATAATTAACCATGGAAAGACTTGATAAACCAACTTTCCCGCCCAATCCATACTTTAAGACATGTATTTTATTAAAAATTATTTTTGAAATGATGAAAAAGGAACACAATGCTAAGAGATGTTTAAAACTATGCTAATATTCTGTGAGGCACAAAATGAATAAATAAATAAACTTGGAATGAAACTAACACACATTAATAGAGGGAAAGAATGGCTAACAAGGTACATATAGAGGCACTGGCAGATGGGATTGATTTAAGACCTGAGTTGTTGTCTAAATAAAACCCAAGAAGACATTTTAAGGATTCTATAACTAAAGTTAAGTATTGAATTTGTTCTAGAATCAAATTTCATTGCAGTTTCGATGTTATATTTTTTTTTAGAAAAAAAATCCTTAAATTACAAAAAGGCCTTTTTTTTAAAAAAAAAAAAGGAGGAAGATTAACCTTTTTTTTTTCTTAACATTTAGATACATGTTTGTGCGCCTGGCATAAGAGTTTCAAGCATTCTCAAAAAAAAAATATTGGAATTGCCTAAATACAATAAAAAGGTATGCATATAAAAATCATTTTTCAAGTAATTTTAGAGTCAAACTATGAATTTCTCTTGGTTTTTCAAAAAAAGATAATATAGTTAAGCTTTAGGCACTCAAAAGGTCAAACCTTAGGTTCTTCTTTTTCCTTTTAAATTTCTAATGTTGAGCGTTAAGCACTCTTAAGATCAAGCATTAGGTTCTCTTCTTTTTTTTTTTTCAAATTCATAATGTCGAGCATTATACATTCCTAAAGTCTAGTTTTAGGTTTCTCTTTTTATTTTCTAAATTTTTATTGTCGAGCATTAGACACTCCTAAGGTCAAGCTTTAAATTTCTCTTTTTCTTTTCAAAATTTCCTAAGATAAAGCCTTAGGTTCTCCTTTTCTTTTTCAAATTTCTAATGCCAAGTATTAGACACTCAAAAAGTTAAGTCTTAGGTTCTCCTTTTTCTGTTAAAAAAATAAAAAAAATATTTAATGTGAAACTAGAATAGTTATATTCAGGGAGTGGACATAATTTTTTAAAAAATAACCATCATAAATTAATAAATGTTAAGCCATTTAATAGCATGAAATTCTTACTTTCAGGTAATGAATGTAAGGATTAAATAATTAACTAATAAATAAATTATATATGCTTACAAGAATAATAAAATAATTAAAAATAATAAATAAAGTAATAAAAATCTAATAAAAAATATTTATTTTCAGACAATTGACACAATAATAAAATTATTAAAAATAATAAATAATAAAATTATAATATATATATTTCTATCCAGTAGTGAATATGTGTACGAATAATTATAAAAAGATAATAAATAATTAGAATTTATATTTAGATAGTGAATATAATTTCTCCTATAAAAAATAGATAATAAAATATCACGATAATTATAATACTAATTTTGAGCATTGTACAATACTTTTTCTTTCGTATATGTAATTAATCCCCCGAATTTAGAAATGCAGACCATTATTAAGTATTCAATTAAATCTTATAGTTGATTGGTAATGACTCCTAACACGTATGATAATAATAATAATTAAATATAAACCGAATAAAAGTAAACTAAACAAATTCATATCTCCCGCCGGCTCCCATCGCCTTATGTGCAACACTAACATCTTAATTTTAGGAGAAATTTTAGAATTTCAAATCCTAGTCCGCGGCCCTTAAACGATTTCAAATGAAGTCTAGGTAATATAATTTCGGGTAACATAATAATCTGACTTCACACTATATCATCCATTATTAGTGAATGTCAAATAAGAGTGTCAGCTTGTAGAGTCTCAGCTTGTAGAAACTCGCTATTAGGAATAGACAAAATTTTAGCACTATCAAGTGAAAGCAATGTTTCAATTCCCTGAATATCTCACGTTCCATCATGATCAGAAGTAAGATCTTTCACCCTGGCATCTTCAAATAATCAGATTATATCAGAGATCTAGCAAAAAGAAAAATATCATCATCCAAAATCTAAGGTTTCCGCTAGATATTGAGTGGAGAATTAGCACATAGAAATTCTCTATCTCATGGCCCGTCTTAACAACAATTATTAAGCTTGCAACAAATTTCTCTACACAGATCTCGTATTATTTCCAATCCTACCCCAAGAAACTCATAATTTGAGTGATATTTAGCTTTGAGTACTCAATAAACTAGAGAAATTAGTTGGGTTATAAGACGCTATCCTTGCTTAGCCAACATTGCCAAATTGAAGCAATGGTGACGGAGAAACCTTAGTCCACTTTCCTTCTTATCTGTTTTTAATTTTTTTAATTTTTTTAATTCTTTTTACATATAGACATAAAAAATGAGACTTATAGTTTACTAGTTCTTGGATATAAATTTCATAACTCAAACTAGTTTTCATCAATCTGGTTAGAGTTATTAATAAAATAAAGGATTAGTTTTTGTAGAATTATCACAACAAATAAAAAAAATTATTGTCTGTTTAATATATATATTTATTAAAAATATTATTGAGATAGACATTATATTAAAAAAAATAAGAAAATTTACTTTTACGATGAATTTTCACATAATTTAATAGTTATAAAAATTTCAATCATCAAATTAACTAAAGTTATAAAAATTCCAAACGTTAAATAGTACTTTTAGAATGTTCTTTCTTATAATTATGACATTTAAAATGATGTTGTCTATATCATGGTATGGAACATGTTTTTATTTTGGACTGTATACATATTGGTGTGAACAGTCTTATTCCTAAAATTTTTACCGATACATTTAAAAGATTTTTGTGAATTAGAGGCTTTCGAATACTATCAAATGTTTGTTTCTCTCAATAATAATTATATATGGTTATATCAGTTTATACATATGTAGGTATGTATCTATATCAAAAAATATATATATATATACATAAATATATTCAATTTTTTTAACTTTTGAAACTTAAATTTTATCAATGGAATATGTTAAATGATGCAGAACAGAGAGCTTTGACTTTTATGGAGCAGTTTGATTAAAAACTGCCATAGTAGTGATTTGATAATTACTGTCAAAAGCTGTCGTTGCAATTTGGACGTTCAAAGGGCCTAGCCTAATAAAAAATGGGTTAACGAGTCAAAATTACCGCTTTGCAGTGAGGTCCGCTATTTTTCGACCAAATTTCTTTTTTTAGGCTTTCGAAAATACATTTTACTGTCATGATGGCTTAGGACTGAGTTTTGTTTCCTTATTTAAAAGTTGTATATCGAGGCGTCGTTCAAACATTTTATTTGCCTCACAAATAATATCTTTCCATATTTGTAATTACTATTATTTTGTCAGTCTGTTATCTTTTTTCGAAAAATTTTTCTTATTTAAAACTATGATTTTCTGCAGTCCAAATACTATATATTGTAATGTTTTGAGGAGTTGTAATTAATTTTTTTTGAGATTTGAGTAATAAACTTACAGAGAAGCTTTTCTCTCTTTGTGCTTATTTTTCTGAGAATTTTTAGACTAAACAGAAAATAACACTTTAAACCTTTGTTCGTTTACCTTCCGCTGCGTTGTTAAATCAAATAATTCAAACAACTTTACTTTTGGATAATTTAATAAAAATTGAGGAATAACATTTTTAGGCATTTTTTTTTCTTAATTTGGCTATTACACCTTATTCATATCTGTAATTACTAACTAACCACTTTTGTATAATAATAACAATAAAATTTGAGATTCACTATATGTAGATATGATAATTTATTCCACTCCAACCACTGAACAGTGGAAATGCTCTAGAAAATAAAGGCAACATTACAATGAATGATGTGTAAAAGTGCTTTGGATAAAAAAGATCCTCTGTGACAATTTTTTAAAAGCATGCTCATGACATATAATTCATGTGCTTCATAAATTCAATTCTTTATTAATTTATATGACGGGAGCAACAAACACTCTTGTTCACAAGATTATACTTTGGTGGATATATATATATGCAAATGATTATTACAAGTAAAAAACCAACCTTATTTATTTATAGAGAAATTTTTATCTAGATCAGATTTGTGTACACATAACTAATTAAAAATTATTAAAAGAGTAATACTAGAAAAAATGAATAATTTTATTAATCGAGTATATATACATCTGATTTAGATAAGTAATTTTTTATGTATACATTTTTTTTTATGAAAGGCTGAACAAACTTAGCAATTTAAAGAGCGGCTCAGTGATAACCAGCTCCAAAAATTACTAAGTCAATCAAATATTTTATTCATTCAAAGAAACTTTAAATAAGGAGTTCTAGAAGAGATTTTTTTATGTATACACATATATATATGTACACATATATATACAACACACTCAAGTTCCAATATGTGCTAAAATTAGCATTTGAGCACATTCCAGCTTGAACCCAACTGGCTTCTTAATCATTAGTATATTATAAGCTAATTAAATATTATAATTATTATTATAAATTGAATAGCTCTCTACTATTCGATTTTTTTTATTTATCATAATGTATGCTTTTTCTCGCTTTGATTTAGTTATAACTGATAATGTCAGAAATGACGTGCAATAAAATTATAGTTTCGATTTTTAAATTTATTTTCTATTTTGATATATTAGTATTTATTCTGTGTATAATATCTTTTAATAATGGTTTCGAGATTGTAAAGAATATGAGAATATCAAGTCAATCACTTCAGAGATTATGATGATAAGGCATATGTATATATATGTGTGTGTGTGTGATGAATTAAGATCTTTTAATAGGGATTGCCGTCCATACATATAATTATAGTTTTTTTTTTTCAGGTTTTTATGTATATATATCGCAATCACTTTAAGGATCAGAAACCCAATTGTATTAAAAAGCAAAAAGCATTTTTAGAATTGGGAACTTTAATTATTTTTCTGTTTTAACCAACAAAAAAAAGTCAGAATCCACTTCAATACGGCAAGATATATTGTCTAATTATATAGTAGCCATTTTTCACTTTTTAGGAATCAAAACGCATTTAACATTGTTACAACTAGAAAAGCATATTCACGGGTGATGGATTTATCACATTAAATCAACCATCAATTCTCAATAATCACTTACTATAATTTTTAAAGCACAAGACACTTATTATAATTTTTTTAGTGGTCATTAAATCAACCATCAATTCTCAATAATCACAAGACACTTATTATAATTTTTTCAATGGTCATTAATTTGCCTATAATACCAAGAGGTATAGTACTATAGAGCCGACTTTTTTTTTTTTCTCAGATTGGTTAGCAAATTGGAAAATTATTTTGTTATAGCTATAATAGCTTACATATTATCAAAAATCCCTCCATTTGATTAATTATGAAATAAACATTTCAAAATCAATTTAATTAATTTTTTAAATCTCAAAATCAAATTTATTTAATTCCAAAAATTGACAAGAAAACACGTAATAAAAAATATAAAAAAAATTAAGTATAACCTGATTAGTTTTGTCGTCACTTATCAGTATGACACTATTTATTAAAATTAGATTCTTTTTAACTTTTAACATCTAAAAGAGTTTACCTCAAAAAAAAAAATAATTCTAAAAAAGTTGGATGGCTAATTAAAGAAAAATGATTTGAACATAAATCTATACTTAAGGTTATGAGATGAACCGTCGTATTAGAATAGAGCTTTGAAAATATACTTTTTTTGTTAATTGTATATTGAGAAAGGAGAAGTATTAAAAACTCGAATTTAAAATTTAATAGTCGTTTAATAAATTATTAAAAAAATTAATTATTAAAAATATATTTTATAAATATATATTAATTAGATTATATTTTATTAAAAAAATATTATATTATTATTTTTAGAAGATGTAATAAAATATTGAAAAAAATAAATTAAAAAAATATTAATTTATTTAGTTAAATCTAATTTTACAGGTAAAGTTTAAGTAATATTTAAATTATTCTTATAAAATTCTTTTTTATTTTATTAGTAAGAATATAATTATCTTTTAATATGTAGATATCTTAATTATATTTTTTTAGTAAAATATTTTTTTATTTTTTTAAGTAAAATATTTTATCAACTTATTAGTAAAGTTTAATAAAATTAGTATTTTATTTTATTTAAATTATTTATAAATAAATATAATATTTTTGATTAAATAAAATTATATAATTAATTTTTTAAAAAAATTTTATGCAATTAAATGGAGTGGAAGTAATAATGGTGCCAGGCACCAAGTCAAAACTTTAATTACTTCTTTTTTCAATGCAAAATTAAGAAAGAGTAGCAACATACGTATATTATTATATATGAGCCTATGATTTTTTTCTTTTCTCTCATATGACGAGATAGATCATGAGAGACAGGATACGGAAGTTCATGAGCATATACAATTTGGAAAAATTTTAACATGAATCTAATTCATATTCTTATTTATGAATTAAACTAATCAGAATGAGTGATTTAAAAATAAAAACTAATTAATTTTTTTAAAATATTATAATTTAAATAAATATTTTTGATTGATTTAGTTTATAAATAGAGATGTGGATCAAGTACATAATAAAATTTCTCTATAATTCGAAGCATTTCATTGGTGGGATGAGCATAAAAATCTGTTTTTGCCTGTTAGAGAAAAAAAAAGCATCCTTTCTTTTTCTATATCATTCTTGCACAATTAATATTATTCCTTTAATGGACAGTTGCAATTTCAATTAATATTATTAATTTCTTTTTTATCAGAACAGGATAATAAAGAAAGCAAAAAATCTTTCTGATGAAACACACATATATACAGTCCAATAAAGAAAGAAAGAAAAAAAAAGACAATATATACATATATATGTATATATATATATAATTTTGAGGGCAAGACAGTAGGAAAAAAAAAGATGACGACAAAAAGGCAGGATTAATATTATTATTAGGCCTGTTTTGCTGGTTCTGATATGCGTGTAACACAAATAGCTAGCCAAAATTTGTCATTTAAATGAGGAATTTATTTAGTCCAATCTAAATAAAAACGTATTTCGAGGTTTGAGCTTAAAAAAAAAAATTAGTCCAATCTAAAGGTGTTACATGTTGGATTATTTATATGGACTAATATTTATACATTAAATATAACATTAGGTTAAAATAATTTTATGTCATATATATACTATCATAAAAGGCTTGGCCCAAATATTAAAGTGATCTAATTTGGTTTAGGTTAATTATGGGCATATCTAAGGTTGTAAAGTATGGGTTAATATATGTGTAGATACTCTAATGTAATTTCTAATTTTATGATTGGCAAAATTGAAAATAAAGACATTAGGATTATGGTCCCCAAATTATGTGTTTGAGTTTCTTCTTATATATATCCCATCATATATAAGATGTGTTTTAAGATTTTAAGAGCTAAGTTTTCTCTAAAAACTAAAACCTCTCAAACACATCAATTTGGAAGATCAAAACCATAAGGCTAAGGATTCAGATCTTCCATATGGATTCAGGTACGCTTCCGCTTTTAGTTTTATTTAACTATTCTTGATGATTGAACATGAATGATCTTAGATTGATGATGGTTTTCATCAATTGATTTTGATCCTACCTATTAATGATGGTTTTCATCAATAGACTTTGATCCAACAATTGGTATCAGAGCTTATTCATGTTTAATCATTGAGATTCAATTCAAGTTATCTTATTGTTGTTTTGAATATGGATTAAGACTTGATTGATTTATGATAAAATTTTGGTCAAATTGAGTTATGATTTATACAGTATATGTTTATGGATATGTAGAAATTTTTTCTTCATATGGGTCCCATTAATTAATTATGTGTTGAAATATTTTCTTCATATGGGTCCCATTAATTAATATGTGTTGAAATATTTTCTCATATGGGTCCCATTATTTATTACATGTTGAAATTTAGAAAAAGTGGTATTTGACATGTTTGGACATTGATTAAATATATTTATATTTTATCAATTAATTTTGGATTTTGGGAATTTTAGATTTAAATAATGGAAAGATTATATATATATATTGAGATAAATTGATTGACACAATAAGGCTCACCAAAGTGAACTTAGTGGAGATTAATTTATTTTAAATATATAAAGAGTTAAGTGTGTGTGACTAATGTGAATATAAATTGGCCCAAAGGAAAGTTTATATTCAACATAATCACATATGCTCTTGTGGTGATAAATATGTGATGATTATTAGGTTTTACATGTGAGCAATAAATCAGCCCAAAGGAGGATATATTGTTTGGCATGTTAATTTATCATCAATATTTAATTGCTACGCCAAGGTATCACTTGCAAGTTAATATTTTGTCCAAAGATGAAATATTAATGGAGCGCTCGGTATCTTGAGATGGGGTTTACCATTATTTAAATTTATTATTCAACTTCAGTTATACATTGGAAATATGTTAGTATATTGATTGTTTGTTTTGTTTTGGATTCAGTTAATGCTACCGCAGCTAATATTTCTGCCAATATTAATTCGGTTCCTATGTTAAATGGCACAAATTTTAAGGCATGGCAAGAGAGCATACTTATCACTCTCGGAGTCATGGATCTAGACTATGCGATTAGAGTTCCGAAACCCGCTGATCTTACTGATAAGAGTACCTCAGAGGAAAAGAGTGAGATGGAAAAGTGGGAAAGGTCTAATCGCATAAGTCTTATGATCATTAAGCGTGCTGTTCCAGAAGCTTTTAGGGGCACTATGTCTGATCAAGTGGATACTGCTAAGGGTTTCCTTGAGGATATAGAGAAAAGATTTGCTAAGAATAAAAAGGCTGAAACTAGTACAATCTTAGCAAAACTTATCTCTATGAGGTATACAGGTAAAGGAAACATAAGGGAGTACATTATGGAAATGTCACATCTTGCTTCAAATTTAAAAGCACTTAACTTGACCTTGTCTGAGGACTTGTTAGTGCATTTGGTTTTGATATCTCTTCCAGCACAGTTTAGCCAGTTTAAGGTGAGCTATAATTGCCAAAAGGAATCTTGGTCACTTAATGAGCTTATCTCACACTGTGTTCAGGAAGAGGATAGAATGAAGCAAGAAAAGATACCAAGTGCTCATTTAGCTTCCACTTCTAAGGACAAAAGGAAAGATAATAAAAGAAAGAAAAATAAGGAAGCTGCAGAAGCGCCACAAAAGAAACAAAATAAGGAACAAAATCAGATTACTTGTTTCTTCTGTGGTGCTCCAGGTCATGTTAAGAAGCATTGTACCAATTATCATGCATGGCGTGTGAAAAAGGGTAAGCTTCTTAATTTTGTTTGTTCAGAGGTTGATTTGACTTCAGTGCCTAGACACACATGGTGGATAGATTCTGGTGCAACAACTCACATCAGTGTGTCTATGCAGGGTTGCCTGAGTTACCGAAAGCCTAATGATGTTGAAAGATACATCTACGTTGGCAACGGACAGGAGATTGAAGTTGAAGCAATTAGGACATTTAGATTATTATTAAGAACTGGATTTTATTTGGATTTGAAAGAGACTTTTGTTGTACCGTCTTTTAGACGGAATTTGATTTCTGTTTCTTCTGTATTGGACAAATTTGGTTTTTCTTGTTCATTTGGAGATGGAAAATTTAGTCTTTTTTAAAGTTCAAATTTATTTGGTTCCGGTTCTTTGTCTGGTTATGATAATCTATATATGATTGATATAGTTGCTTCATTTCATGAATCCTTGTCTATTAGTACAATAGGCATAAAACGCAAATTAACAAATGAGAATTTAGCTTCGTTATGGCACAAGAGACTAGGTCACATCTCTAAAAAGAGAATTGAGAGACTTGTGTCAGACGGTATTCTCGATCCTCTTGATTTTACAGATTTTGATGTGTGTATAAACTGTATCAAGGGAAAACAAACAAATGTGAGGAGATTTGGTGCCAACAGAAAATCAGACGTCTTGGAACTAATACACACAGATATTTGTGGTCCATTCCCTAAGGCTTCTTGGAATGGACAACAATACTTTATTTCGTTCATAGACGATTTTACACGATATGGCTACCTTTATCTCTTACATGAGAAATCGCAATCCCTGGACATGTTCAAAAGTTATAAGGCTGAAGTTGAGAACCAACTCAACAAAAGGATTAAAAGCGTTAGATCTTACCGTGGTGGTGAATACTATGGTAGATATGACGGTTCAGGTGAACAATGTCCAGGCCCATTTGCAAAATTCCTAGAGGAATGTGGTATCGTCCCACAGTACACTATGCCTGGTTCACCCACTATGAATGGTGTAGCTGAGAGACGAAACAGAACACTTAAGGATATGGTAAGGAGTATGATTAGTCATTCTACCTTACCAGAATTACTCTGGGGAGAGGCATTAAAGACTGCAGCTTATATACTCAATAGAGTTCCAACTAAGGCAACTGTAAAAACTCCATATGAGCTTTGGACAGGTAAAAAGCCTAGTCTTAAGCATTTGCATATATGGGGATGTCCAGCTGAGGCAAGGCCTTACAGGCCAAATGAAAAGAAACTGGATTCAAGAACTGTCAGTTGTTACTTTATTGGATATTCTGAAAGATCCAGGGGTTACAAATTTTATGATCCCACAACTAAGGCTATATTTGAGACGGGAAATGCCCGATTTTTTGAGGATGTTGAGTTTGTAAGGGGAGAAAGAGTTAAAGACTTTGACTTTGAAGAGGAATATGTAAATATTCCTTTAATTGCTCTTGACAATAATCAAGAACAATACTCCATACCTGATATTGTTCAAGATGCAATTCCAGACAATGTCATTGAATCTCCCACTCAAGTTCAAGAAATTGTTCCAGAAGAATAAACTCTACAACCTCAAGAAACATTGCCATTAAGAAGATCCACTAGAGAGAGAAGAAGTGCAATACCAGATGATTATATTGTATTTCTCCAAGAACATGAGGTTGACATTGGAGTGATGGAAGATGATCCAATCAACTTTCATCAAGCCATGGAAAGTCCTAACTCTCAAAAGTGGATTAATGCCATGAATGAAGAGATAAAGTCCATGAGCGATAATGACGTATGGGATCTTGTCCCATTGCCTGAAGGTTTGAAACCCATTGGTTGTAAATGGATTTTTAAAACCAAGAGGGATTCGAAAGGTAATGTGGAGAGGTACAAAGCACGTCTTGTTGCTAAGGGCTTTACACAGAAAGAAGGCATTGATTATAAAGAGACTTTCTTTCCAGTTTCCTCGAAAGACTCTTTTAGGATTATAATGGCTTTAGTGACATATTTTGATCTTGAGTTACATCAGATGGATGTTAAGACTGCGTTTCTCAATGGCAATATTGATGAAACAATTTATATGGTGCAACCAGAAAATTTTGTATCGGGTGATGCAAAGTCTATGGTTTGCAAATTAAAGAAATCCATCTATGGACTTAAACAAGCGTCTCGACAATGGTATTACAAGTTTCATCAAGTTGTCATCTCATTTGGTTTTGAGGTGAATTTGGTTGATGATTGTATATACCATAAGTTCAGTGGGAGTAAGTATATTTTTCTGATTTTATATGTTGATGACATATTGCTTGCCAGTAATGATATAGGTTTATTGTATGAAACCAAGAGATTTCTAGCTAAGAACTTTGAGATGAAAGATCTTGGTAATGCATCTTTTGTATTAGGAATCCAAATACATCGAGATCGCTTTCAAGGTGTACTTGGATTATCACAAAAGACCTATATTGAAAAGATTTTAAAGAGATTTGGCATGCAAGACTGTAAACCAGGAGATACCCCTGTGGCTAAAGGAGATAAGTTTAGTCTTGATCAGTGTCCTAAAAATATCTTTGAGGAAAAGGAAATGCAGAAGATTTCTTATGCTTCAGCAGTAGGGAGTCTGATGTATGCACAAGTTTGTACGCGTCCGGATATTGCGTACATTTGTGGAATGTTAGGCAGATATTTGAGTAATCCAGGAATGGATCACTGGATGGCAGCCAAAAGAGTTATGCGGTACTTACAGAGAACAAAACATCATATGCTCACATATAGAAAGTCGGATAAATTAGAGATTCTTGGATATTCAGATTCCGACTTTGCTGGATGCCAAGATAGCAAGAAGTCTACATTAGGTTATATTTATCTGCTTGCTGGTGGAGCTATTTCCTGGAAAAGTGCTAAACAGTCACTTGTAGCTCCTTCCACCATGGCAGCTGAATTTGTAGCATGCTATGAAGCATCTAATCATGGAATATGGCTGCGAAATTTTGTCACTGGGCTGCGAATTGTGGATAATATTGAAAGACCACTTAAGTTATTTTGTGACAATAAATCAGCAGTTTTATATTGCAATAACAATAGGAGCTCGACGAAGTCAAAACACATTGACATCAAGTTCCTAGTTGTTAAAGAAAGAGTTCAAAGTGGTCAATTGTCTATAGAGCATATTGGTACAAACTCCATGATTGCGGATCCGCTTACTAAGGGACTACCACCCAAGGTCTTTCATGAGCACACTGCTCATATGGGTGTTACGTCATTTGAAGAAATTCAGTTTTAGTGGGAGTTTTGTATTATGCTTTCTTGTAATAGACAAACTTTGGTTAAGTTATGTTTGGTTTTCTGCAGAAATAAAGTTTTCAGTTTATTCCACTTTGATTTTGGCATGATGTGGTTTCATCATGGTTTTAGGAGGATCAATTGGAAATAGACATGTTTAGATCACATTGCATGTAATTTCCATGCTACACATCCATACTTGATCTATGTCATTTGGTTATATTGATATATGTGATCAAGGATAATTTTATTATGATGTAACTATAATAAATAATGCCTTGGTTCTATATTGATATAGCTAATGGACGAGATTGTTCAGAAAAACCATTTGGTTATGATAGATAAGTTTTGAGCTCATAAGGTTATACTATGGCATAAGATTATAAAGTTGTAAAGTTATATTTATGTACAAATATAGTCCAAGTGGGAGATTGTTGGATTATTTATATGGACTAATATTTATACATTAAATATAACATTAGGTTAAAATAATTTTATGTCATATATATACTATCATAAAAGGCTTGGCCCAAATATTAAAGTGATCTAATTTGGTTTAGGTTAATTATGGGCATATCTAAGGTTGTAAAGTATGGGTTAATATATGTGTAGATACTCTAATGTAATTTCTAATTTTATGATGGGCAAAATTGAAAATAAAGACATTAGGGTTATGGTCCCCAAATTATGTGTTTGAGTTTCTTCTTATATATATCCCATCATATATAAGATGTGTTTTAAGATTTTAAGAGCTAAGTTTTCTCTAAAAACTAAAACCTCTCAAACACATCAATTTGGAAGATCAAAACCATAAGGCTAAGGATTCAGATCTTCCATATGGATTCAGGTACGCTTCCGCTTTTAGTTTTATTTAACTATTCTTGATGATTGAACATGAATGATCTTGGATTGATGATGATTTTCATCAATTGATTTTGATCCTACCTATTAATGATGGTTTTCATCAATAGACTTTGTTCCTACATTACAAAGATAACCGACAGCCAAAAAAGGTAATAGATAGAGCTGATCCCTCTTTGCCATAACAAAATCTACAATTTCTATAGCTGAAGCTAAGCCTTTCAGGGGATTATTATTATTAATATAATCTAGCTTTAGCTTCTACACACTCGCAAATTTCCTGCTCCTAGCAGGATTTAATTGTATAATTATAGTTATTTTCAGAATTTTATATATGATTTCGAATTTGAACCATAATAAAAACTTATTATCACTTATCGCCAACACGGAATTCCGCTTTCAATTTTTTTAAAAAAATTAATATTTGAAAGAAATTCTAAGTGTAGATATTAAAATGAAAGTGGTACTGTGTATGTTGCTGCTATATATCCGTAAATGATATGTAAAAGCTATATTGTTTCCTTCTTTTTTTTTATATTTTGTATTTTGTTTTTTTAACAGGGTTGATGAGATTGAATATAATTTAATTATCAAAACATATATATCTGACTGCGCCCAAATTTAGCTCAAAGACATGCAAGTATGGAGACTCTTTGCCATTTTCCCTCACATTCTGCTATTGGAATGATATATATAATTAACCTGTGCGATTCCACAATTTTATGTAGCTAATAGGCAAGTTCCATTTGACCACCACCCATCTCTTCTGTTTTTTCTGATGACTACTGAATAAAGAACAGAAGGGCAAATGTCAAAGTAGGGAATGTGCATGAATTGGCATTTCTTTATGAGTAATTTCTGCCTGAAACTTGTAAAGGGCCTGGCCTTTCAGATGCTTAAATGCTAAAACGCTAATATTAATTCTCAGAAAGCAGAGCACCTTTACCCTGCTAACGTATAATATGGCCAATCATGTGTCTTTGTATAGACGACAAAATAAACTTGTATAGGTCTAATATCTAATCTTTCCTTGTCTCATCTTGTTATATTTGGATGTGGATTTCAGCTCAGAAACCTTTTTCCTAGACTCATTTATGCTTTTGTCTGAACCTTGAGTTGCAGAATTCAATTGCAGCAGAAATTTTCGTATACGACATTGAACTTCGAATGCTACTAAAATCAGTAGTTTTTTTCTATGACATATTAGGAAAGGATATGATCAAATAATAGAAAATGAGAAATATTTCACTTTGGATTATGTTGTATGTACAATGAATGTATATCCTTTCCCCAGTTTCAATTCCTATATATATATATATATATATATATATATATAGATTTCTAATTTCAATGACATAGATATTCTACCTACAATTTAAAATAGCCAACTCTAATTAATTGACATGAACAAGTGTCAATTTTATGATATAAAACATTAATTATACTTCAAAAAAATTTTGACTTAAAAAAATGTATAATTAGAATTAATTCACGTTAATTTGGTTTTTACAGAAATAATTGATGCGATTCACTAAACAAATTAATAAAATAAAACTTCATATTTATTCTGATATCTTGTATCTCAGTATGGATGAACAATATTAATTGAAATTAAGTAGTCTTTATTATTAGATACGAGAAATTAAAGGTAAAAAGGACAAAAGAAATCTAAATATAATCCATACCAATTAATACATAATTCATACATTAATTGTTAACACCACAATAAGTCTTAAGAGCAGATTCAGCTCTCTGACCAGCCTCTGTATAGTAGAATCCAAGAAACTCTACATGATCAAAGGGCTTAAAAAGCAATGGATGTTGTTCATCAATTAGCTCTTGTGGGGCTTTTATTATACAGCCAGCTTTTGGAATCGAAAACAATCCAGCAGAGTACCTTGCTTCATTTCCACTCATCATTACTCGGTGATACGGAGAGTACAATCTACCATTTGTCCATGCCTGCAAAAAATCATTTCATTTATATATAAATATACTCCATCATTAGATTGTTAATATTAGAGTATAATGTTTCTTTAATTTGGTATATACATGCAATCAATGTTGAGAACATATTGTGAAGAAAAAAAATGTACTTGTAAATTTAAGTGTACTGGTATCTTTTCATTTGGAAAAAAAACAATAACTAATTATTTTGAATAAATGGTAGGGGTGAACAGATTTTTCCAATCCCATTAAACTGAATGGATGTTGGTTGGATTTGATTGGTCTATGGTTTATATTTGAACGAAATCGGATTTGTATTTTTAAAAAATTTCAGTTTTGACCGGCTAATCAAGTTAAGATTTATTTTTCTGTTTGAATCAGAACTCAACCGATAAATTTATATGATATTATATATATTATACATATTTATTTATAATATATATTATATAATCCGATCTGATATGACCAAACTCGGCTCATAAAATTATATATATATATATATATATATTATATATATATTATATAATTTGATCAAATTCGAGTTAGCCTAAAAATACACAGGTTAGTCGAATGTATACCTAATTTTGATAGAGTTTGATTTATTATTTTTAAGACTTAATCGGGTTCAGTTAGGTTAAAATATATCATAAATTCGACATAACCCAATCGATTTTCACCCCAATAAAAGGATTTTTTTTCAAAAATATATAAAAAAAATAAAAATATATTAAAAATATTTAATTTGCTTTTTATTTCAAAAATATCCACCCTTTTTTTTAATTTAAAAAAATACATCACTTTCGGAGCTACACATCAATGTACCAAAGATATACCAAGATATACATTAATTTAGTGTTATATAAAAGAATATTATAGAATATTTATGAAAAAAAAATATTCATTAAAAATTGACATTTTTCCATGAAAATTACTATTTACCTGTTTTGAAATTTTATAATTAGGAGGTATCAAATTTACGTAAAACAAATATAATATTATTTTGTCATAAGGATGCTAAATTAGTTGGATCATTCTAGTTTTTTATTTTAATAAATCTAGAAATTAAAATCAAATTCTAATTACATGGAATTAATTTGGCTAAATAATTGCTTAGAGAAATGTAAGGTGGCCTGAGAAGAATCAACATACCAAGAGAGAGTCTCCAATCATGACAACAAAAGAGTGAGGAGACAGCTTGACATTGATCCATTCACCATTTTTGGTTTTGACATCTAAACCATCAACCTGATTTTGGTGCAAAATGGTAACAATGTTTTTATCAGTATGAGGATGTAGTCCGAGCTTTGTATCAGTAGTTTGGGGTTCCTTATATTTCATCACCCTCAGAAGATAGTTTGTGGAGTTCAAATGTTCTTCTAAGTATTTCTCAACACCAAGGCTCTCCAGTATCATCCTCCTTACTGTTTTATCCAACTCAGATAATTCCGTTGCATATGATAGCACATTTTTGCTGCCAACAAGTGTTTATTAGCAAATAAATTAATCAAAATACACAAATTATATAAGCAAGTTATGTATAAGATTATGAAAATATATCTATTCGTGGGATAATAAAACTTGAACTTCTTATGGAGATTTTCTATTGCATATACGGTTCTTTTAATTGTATTATTTTTATACATGTTATAAAAGTTTCAAAATAGTAAGTGCGATTTGATTGATTTTCTTACTCTCTTTAGGAGTGTGGAAAGTAATAAATCTCATATTTAAATCTTCCAACTTGCACAATTGTCATTAATTTTTTATGAGATATTGTCATTAAAAATCAGGATTATTACTACTCAATATTATTTTGGTTTATTAAGCTTCAAATGAAAAAAAAAATGAATATCAACTATAAAAATAATTTTAGTGTCAAATATATTTTTTTTAAAAAAGAGAGTAATTAAATGATAAACCTAAAAGTTGGGTTTCCTTGAGGCCAAAGGACCTTGGTAAATGTCTCCACATTTTCAGCAACATCGGCATCATCAATGCCCATACTTTCAAATAATGGAGCCTGTGGGTATTGTCCAACATAACCATGAAATGGTTTTTTAGAGACATTTTTAACTTTGGTTTGCAGTGGTAACTCAAAAAGCTCTTCTATTGAACTAACAATTCCCTTTCTAACATCTGCTGGAACCTTGTTGAAGAAGGCCTCAAAGCAACCGTATTCTACTACTGCTTTAAAAACTTGGGATTTCATCGACTCCCATTCTTCACTGCCTGGTTTTAGATCTTCATTAGAGAAGTCTATGACTGGAAGCTTAAGAGAAGTTTCAGAACCCATTGTTTTCCTTTTTATTTCTTTATAATTAATGGTACAAATAGATGTTTTTGGTTGAGCTTTTGTATGTCTTAACCCTCTAATTTATATTGTACAATGCGCACTATTATAGGTTAATTTTAAGATCAAGGCTATTAAAACTTGACTAAGTTGATATATTTAAGTATAATAAGAATTTTTGTTGGTATTTATGTATAATCATGACCTAATTCATGAATATGTTTTAAGATTCATGTGTAGAATATAAGCTTAAATATTTAAGGTGATCAAATGTAAAACTTTTGATTTGATTTACTTAGATGCAATTTAAAGTTTTAACCAAATTTACATCTATGCATTTCATGCCATGGTTCAATAAACAAGGCCTATGTTAATTTTCCTTGTAAATTTCACCTTTTTAAAAGAAAAATTATTATTATGAGAATAAAATGTGAGCCTTAATTAATTTTTAGTCTAACATAAATCATTTTAAATAATTCTTAAAATTCATAAGCAATTATTTAAAAAATGAAGCACAAATCGTTAGTTTCTAATGATTAAGCATAACTATTATTTGTGCTTGATTATAGCATATATAAAGGTATTAGTATATTCTAAAATATTTATTTATTTATTTTTAATATTATTTAAAATATAAAATAAAATTTCATTTATGTATATGTGAATGCCATATTATCATATAATATGAAAAAGCTAATTAATAGTTATTATAAGATTTTGATATAAGATATTATTTTTAATTTTTTTCATGCATAGTATCATATACATATATAAATTTTTCTTTATTATATATAAATAAAATCATGTAATTAATATTGTAAAAAATGATTTTTAGTTAATTTTTTTAAAAGAATATTATAGAAGCTAAAAAATATATTTATTTTGTCATCAAACTCTCTACATTTAAGTGAAATTATTATTTTTATAAAAAAAATTATTTTACTAAAATTATTTTTATTGTTAATGAGTTAATTTATAAAAAAAATATTTTAATCTATTTAAAATAATTTTATATAAATATTTAAAAAATTTATTAGCTTTTTTAATATATATACATAAGCTTAAGGTCATTTCAACGGGAAAAAAAAAATATCGGTGTTACACATCACATCTATGTGCATTAATTAATGGCATCTCTTTCAATTGTCATAAGCTAGGTTACTGTCCATATTTGTTTATTAATAATGTACGTCATTGATTGATGATTGATTATATTGGCCCATTAATTTTTTTTTAAAATGTTTTTGGGGTGATAATATTATTTAGAATAAAATCAATAAGCCAGCCAAAAATGGGCCAGTGATACATATATTCCATGGACTGGGACCATATAATTTTCTTCTCAATATTTTTGAATTTTTTAAGTGCCAATGATAATGGGATTTGGGGAAAATAATGTTAATATAATTCTTTTGTTCAGGAATAGACCTTTCAATTGTCTTACAAGTAATTTGATAGCGGTTTGTCATTTATTGTGGATTTGTGATTCTTCAGCTCTAAACACCTTTATTAATTCAACAATTTCATTGTGAATAGACTTTTTTAAAATTTTAATTAAAAATACAATTTCATCCGACTTGAAATTTAAAAATTCATCATAATTTGAATTATATATATGTATATGCATCAGTCATTAGATTAACAATTTATATAATGATTAAAAATATATCTTGTAATGTAATAAATTAAGAATTTAAAACTTGATTAATCTTTTTTAAAGGAAATTTTAATTATATAAAAATCATTGTTATGTGTGGCTTGAGCAAAAACATATTTTTCTTATATTCACATAGGACTAATGTTGTAATTTCTTATAACAAATTCAAATATTGTCACATTTACAAAGCTATCTAAAAAAATTTATTCCAAAAATATAACAAAAATTAAAAATATTTATATTTTTATAAAAACTAAAGTAAAATTTTAAAAATATCTCACTCCTTATTAAAATAATTTTTTTTTAAAAAAATATCTCTTACCTTACTATAATCAATATTTTACTTCAATTTTTTTTTTCAAACTTCACTATTAAATAAAAATATTTTAATAAAATAATAAAAGTTAATATTTAAATTATTTTTCAGCATCTAAATGTCAATATAATATTTTTAATATTTTTAAATTTTTTTATTCTCACAATATTCATTCATATTCACACAATATTCCTACAAAATCCAAATAACTCCTACATAAAATACATACAATATAAATAACAAAAAAATTTATTAAAATTTAGAATATGACATAAAAAAATTTTAAAATAAAAAAATATAAATATAAACAAATAGAGAAAACAATAAAAAATCACAAAAATAAAAAAATAATGCTAAAAAGTACAAAAAGAAAAAAAAGGATGTATTTAAAAGAAATTTTTGTTCGCCGTATTTGAAAACAAAAGTGTAATTTGGGATTTTACAGCGAATTTAGTAGATAAAATTACAATGTATAGTATACTTTTTAATTTTTTTAATATTTTTATATATTTTTGTATACCAAATATATATCTCATATATATCTTTAAAAATTAAATATATTTTTAGTATATCAAATGTATATTAAAAATATACCTCTAAAAAGGATATTTTTAAAATTAAAAATTAAAAAAAGAGTATTTTTAAAATTAAAAAAAATGAGTATTTTTAAAAATATTTTTATTTTTAGGATATTTTTTGAAAAACCCAACTTAATAGATGTAGAACCACTAAAAAAAGGCCCAACTTTTCCATGTCCAATTATGGAAAATTTTGGTACTATGGGCCTTAGCCCATTCAGTCCATTCGAATGTGTGTTTTTTTAGAAAATTACATTTTTTTTTTCAAAATATCATTTATATATATGTTTTATTTTACAGTTTTAAATTTATAAAATATATATATATATTTTTATTTTTACGGTACATGCTCAATGTTTATTCAACGTATTACATTTTTATAAATTTTTATATAATATTTTTATAAATTTTATAAATATACACATTTTAACTTATTTATGTGAATTTATATTTATATATATAATTTATTTTTTAGATGGTGTGCAAATGGTATTTATCTATGCAAGGGTGTGCAAATTTTTTGAGCCTGAGAATCCGGCCAAACAAAATAGATATTTGGGTTTGATTTTTTTTTTTCTTTTTTGAAAGGTATACTTGGGTTTGATCTTAGAGTGCATATTTAGGTGAAATATGATTTATGTTTTAAAAAGATTTTGAATTTGATCTTATAATCAGATTGAGATTTATTTTTTTCATTTGAATTTTAATCCAATTAAAAAAGTTATATAAATATATAATATTATATTAAATATATATTTATAATATATATTATTTAGTATGAGTTGATCCGATCCGATCGAATCTGATTCTTAAATATACATAATATTATATACATTATATATATTTATATATTTGTAATATATACTATATATTATACAACATACTTCAATCTAACTGAATTCAAAAATATATAGATCAATAAAAATATATATATATATATAATTTAGGTCGAAATCAATTTAATATTTTTAATAATTAATTGAATTCTGTCAAATTAAAATATAGCATAAACCTGACTAAATCCGATAGATACAAACCCCCTGTTGTTGTAGGTATGAGTCAGTTATATAGTGATCCTACATCTATTAAAAAGTATTTTAGATGTGTTCAATTGGATGAAATGTTTGAATTAAATGGTGATATTATTTGAATTTATTTTAACAAAAAATAAAACAATAATAAAAAAGAGATCATTAAAATAATTGAAATAGTGAACAAGTAACCATATGAAATATTGAATTTTAAATGTTATTACTTAAAGTATGAAGCTATTGGTTGAATTAATAGTAAGAACTATAAATAATTATTATCAAATACCAAAATAATCCTTTATAGTGGGATAGTCCATATGAGGATTTTCAAAATTTTGTGCTTGGAAGCGTTGAAGAACTTCCATAAAATCAAAAGGCCTATAGAGCAAAGGGTGGTTTTGATCCACAAGTTCTTCTGGTGCTTTCACTATATACCCTGCTTTTGCTGCTGTAAATGTTCCAACTGAGTATCTCACTTTGTTTCCACTCATTTTAACTCTATGAGGCGGTGCATAAATTCGACCATTTGTCCATGCCTGCGTAGATCAGTGTTATCAGAATAAAATCGTCCACTAAATCATGATATTGTATATTATATAGGAAAAATGACTTTATTGATATCTAAATTTTTTAATATTTTTAATTTTAATTTTTTAGATTTTTTAAAATGAATTAATAATAATAATAACTCACTTGGAAAGTTTCTCCAATTAGGACTAGGAAATTATCTGGTTCAAGTTCGACATTGATCCAGTCTGCCTCATTGAATTTGGACTGCACCTCTAATCCACCAACCTGATTTTGATACAAAATAGTAATCATGTCTTGATCAATGTGAACAGCTAATGCAATCTCAGCTTGACGATCACTAGTGTTGGGAAAATCATATTTCATAACTCTAAGAGCTGTAGTAGTTGAATTTATGTGTTCTTCCAAATATTTGTCGAGACCCAAGCTGTCCAATATCATCCTTCTCATCATTTTCTCCATTTCCATTACTTGGTTTGAGTAGGTTTGAATATTCTTGCTGCCAAAACCAGAGCAGAGGGTTGCATCAAAACTTTAGTAATTCACCAGTTGGGATTTCAAATTTTGAAAATTTAATTAACGACTTCTTATTATTTCATTTTGACTTGCCTACTATTTCAGCATTCAAGTTTCTGTTTTTTAATAGATGATGCTAATTGGATATCTAAGTCTCATGAATATACAAAAACAAAAATGAAAAAAAGGATAAGAAATTAACCTGAAACTTGGCTTTCCTTCAGGCCACAGAACATTAGTTAAGCTCTCAACCTTTTCGAAAGCACAGGGATCAATGATCCCTAGGCTCTCATGTAGGGGAGTGAACTGTGTTTTTCCAATGTAACCACCATTATGTGTTTCTGAAATATTTTTCATTTTGGTGTCCAGCGGAAGTGCAAAAAGCTCTTCTAGATCGGCTAAAATTGACTTTCTTAGCTCTAAAGAAATTTTGCTGGACACAGCCTTAAAACAACCATAATCTTCTACTGCTTTCTGAACTTGAGATTTTGCAATCTCCCACTCCTCAGGATTATTGCTTGGATTGAAATCTAACCTGGAGAAATCCATGGTTGGAAGATTAATAGAGGCCTTAGTGTTCATCTTTTTTCCTCTTAGTTTTTTTTGGCTAAAATATAATGATATAAGATAACACTTTTCTATTATGTGATTAATTGAACTTTTTGGCATGTCCTTGCCTTAATAATTTCCTTTTTATAAAGTACAGTTGAGGGATGCATTGCCTATAAGGAGGCCAATGAGAGTAAAAAATTGAATGTGATGTGATATTTATTTGATAATTTAATTCAGCATCTGAATTTAAGATTTCTAATTCAAAATCTGTATTAATAATTATTAAATAATTAAAATATTTTTATAATTTAAAAACATATCACTTATGTTAATGTATTTACAATTCAGTGCTTAATTTTTAATTTTATCAAATACTACCGTTATCATATTTTTTTAAAGAATTAAACTAAGTTTCTATTAGAGTTTAAATTCATAATTTTATAATTTAATGAGATTTTGGTATTATAAAACTCAATTTAAACAAGAAAATTTCAATTTAATAATATTAACAGATTTTTTTTAAAAAATGGATAAATGTGAATTCGAACTGAAAAGGCTTGTGGATTCAAATGGAGAAAATATTAAATTTATACTATTTTTTTATTAATTACATATAGGAAAGGAAAAAACCTAAAAAAGTTATAACCTGATATTTAGGTGGGAGTAATATATGTTTTTAGATACCGAGCTATACTTTGATGGTTAAATTTATATTATTATTGACAACACATAACTTAAATTTATATTATTATTGACAACACATAACATACATTAATTTTTTGTTATAATATCAACAAACATTTAAAAAAAAACTAATATATGATTTTTGGTAAAAAACAAGGATGAGAAAATTATGAATGGGGCAGTTATATGACACTAACGGCGGACAAAATATAACATCAACATTTATCATCAGAAAGTGATCATGAAAATGAGCATATTATATATATATATATATATATATATATATATGACACTAACGGCGGACAAAATATAACATCAACATTTATCATCAGAAAGTGATCATGAAAATGAGCATATATTATATATATATATATTATATATATATATATTTTCTTGAGTTTTTTTTTTTTTTTTCTATGATGTCTCTTTTCTCACGTTCAATTATTGAAGAATTAAAAATTCTTTAAGAAAATTTAAAACCCCAATTGGAAGAATAATTTAATAGTTGACATCATGCATAGGAGATGCTCTTAATTACGTATATATTAAAGAAAAATTATATTAGGTTTTTATAATTATTCTATGTTGAGAACATAGCTTTCTCAATAGATTTGTACCCACTACCCTGTATGCATGATGCATATTTTCATAGAGCAATTCAACAAAAAAATTGGTCCAATAGCAATTTCATAATTACAACTGAAAGTCAAAATTATAATTTGAGTTTTTTAAGTATGACCCAGTAAAAAATGAGTTAATGAGTCAAACTAATTATTTCTAGTGATATCTAATATTAGGTCAAATCAATCATAATCCTTCATTAATATCTTAAGATAGCAATATCTTACCATATCTCAATAATGAAGCCAAAAGTCATAAGAATAACTATGAGAAGTAGAATTCTCAGGAGGTCTCGTATTGATAAAAGTTGAGATTATATATTTTTATTTATCATGCTGTCAAAAACTCGCATATGTAATATGAAATACATGTTATGATAATATTCTCCCCTTTTTTATAGAGTGCGTACTATTAAAAATATATATTAATTAAAAATGCCATGCAAATAATAATTTAGACATATTCAATGCTTAATTAGAGTTCATATATCTACTCAGGAAATCACATTTGACAATTTAAAAATTATGTAATTGAGATGACTATTTTATTTCAAGCATAAGCTCATTCTCACCTAAATAATATATTTGAAATGAGTTTCATTTTCACTCGTCGCATAGACAAATAGAAAAAAATTAACCATGGTGAGAATGTTAGTATATATGTATATATTCTGGCCTATATGCTCTAATATAATAACATCAAATATTCCAAACGTTCAAATTCATGTAAACACGAAACATTACATCATATTTTATTATTAATAAAATAACCAAGTAAATATATAGTTTGAGAAAAAAACAACAAATAATATAAATACATCAATAAGTTTTGTAAAGGGAATATCTTATGCGCAAATATGTATTTCATATCAATTTCTTTATGTATAATCATTTTTCTAACAAAAAAAATACTGTGTTAATATGCTTTTAATAGTTTATTCAAAGTGCTAGACCTATTCATATTTGCCTATCAACTCAATGAGAAAGCAAATATTAAGTTTTGTGCTCATCATTACATATAATAGAATTCCAACAATACTTGAATTAGAGATATTTTTCATATATTCTATTTCCTCCAGAGTTTTGAGGCATAGTCTGTGACTTAAGCATTTGCCTTTAGCAACAAAGGTATCTATAAGTTTATGATAATGTATATTGAACCGTTTAAGTACTTTTTTTATGCATACCTCTTGTAAAAGAGACAAGAATTTTCTTATATAATTTTTCTAGACTTTTTATTAATCATAACTCTTATAAAATATTTTTTCATTTTGAAATAATAAGTTTAACACTTATTAAAATGTATTAGTTTCACCCATCAATTATATAAATTAATAAAAAAAAAGTATAGAAAAAAGAACAAATTGAGATTTTAAAAATTTTCATCATCAAATAATAGAAAATGAGATAAATTTCATTTGGATTATGATTATATATCCTTTCCTCTGTTTTAAGGCTCTAATTAATTAATTTATATGTCTAAGTGTCAGTCTTGTAATATAAAATGGTTATGCTTTAAAAAAAATTCGACAGACAAAAATGAATCTAATTTATATCTGCCAAGCAAAATAATTAAAATAAAATTTTATATTTATTACCCTGTACCTCATCTTGGATGAACAACTTTGAAATTGAGTCTTTATTATTAGATATGTGAAATTAAAAGCAAAGAGGACAATTCATACATTAATTGTTAACACCACAATAAGTCTTTAGAGCAGATTCAGCTGCCTGACCAGCCTTTGTGCTGTAGAATCCAAGAAACTCTGCAAAATCAAAGGGCTTAAAAAGCAATGGATGTTGTTCATCAATTAGCTCTTCTGGAGCTTTTATTATATAGCCAGATTTTGGAACCGAAAACAATCTAGCAGAGTATCTTGCTTCATTTGCACTCATCATCACACGGCGATCCGGAGAGCACAAGCTACCGTTTGTCCATGGCTGTAAAAAATCATTTCATTTAAATATAAATTTACTCCGTCACTAGATTATGAATACTAGAGTATAATGATATAAATTTCTTTTGGTACATATTGAGAAGATAAATTTCTTTTCTTTAAAATCAAATTCTAATTACACGGAATTAATTTGGCTAAATGATTGCTTAGAGAAATGAAAGGTGGAGAAGAATCAACTTACCCAAAGGTCTCCAATTATGACAGCAAAAGAGTGAGGAGAGAGATTCACCACTTTTGGTTTTAATCTCTAAAGCTAAAACTGATTTTGGAGCAAAATGGTAATAAAGGCTTTGTCAGTGTGAGCATGCAGGCCAAGCTTTGTATCAGTAGTTTGGGGTCCCTTATATTTCATAACCCGGACAAGATAGTTTGTAGAGTCCATATGTTTTCCTCTAGGTATTTCTCAACACCAAGGCTCTCCAGTATCATCCTCCTTACTATTTTCTCCAACTCAGATGCTTGCGTTGCATATGATACCACATTTTTGCTACCAAAATGAATTTATCAGTAAATAAATTAATCAAAATACACAAATTATTATATACAAGATTATGAATATATATATATATATATGCATGGGATAACGATTTACTATATAAAATTTAAACTTCTTAATTATGGAGATTTTTTATTTCATACCTGCTTTTTTTAATTTTATCATGAACCGGATCCATTATGAATTGGGTCTATATTTTCATTTATGGACCCATCTAATTATAATTCTCCATTTGAATTATAATATTTAAAAAAATTAATTAAAAATAATTTTTACTTTTAAATAGTGAATTAAGACTCGGTCTTAAAAATAATTTTTACTTTTAAATAGTGAATTAAGACTCGATCTATCTTACAATTTTTTTTTTCTAGAAATACTTTTTGAAGTGCGATTTGATCGGTTCTCTAACTTACTTTAAGAGTGTGAAAAGTAGAGAATAAAAAAATAAATAGGAAAAAGGAAAACAGAGTAAATTATAAACATGAAAGTTGGATTTCCTTGAGGCCAAAAAACCTTTGTCGAGATCTCCACATTTTCAGCAGCATTGGCATCATCAATGCCCATACTTTCATAAAATGGAGCCCGAGGGAATGGTCCAACATAACCATGAAGTGGTTTTTCATAGACATTTTTAACTTTGGTTTGCAATGGTAAATCAAAAAGCTCTTCTGTAGAACTAATAATGTCCTTTCTAAGGTCTGCTGAAACCTTGTTGAAGAAGGCCTCAAAGCAACCATATTCTGCTAATGCTTTAAAGACTTGGGACTTCACTGATTCCCATTCTTCACTGCCTGGTTTTAGGTCTTCATTAGAGAAGTCTATGAGTGGAAGCTTTAGAGAAGTTTCAGAACCCATTATTTTCCTTTTTTTTCTTTATAATTGAGGGTATCAACTTTTGGTATAGATGGTGTTTTTTGGTCGAGCTTTTGTATGTCCTAACCCTCTAATTTATAATATTGTACAACCACACTATTATAGGTTAATTATAAAATTGAGCTTATTAAAACTTCACTATAAGTAGTCATAATGAGAAATATTAGTTGGTATTCATAGGTGGCTGCAAGATTTCAAATTAGGAGGGGCTTACTCTATGTTAAATATATATTTCTAGAATTTTTATTAATCATAATCATTAGAACATAGTTAAAACTAAGTTATTTTAATTAAACTGTTAAATATATATTTCTAGAATTTTTATTAATCATAATCATTAGAACATATTTAAAATTAAGTTATTTTAATTAAACGGATTATATGGGTTTACATCTCAATTCGCTACATGATCCATTTAAAATTACGTGATAAATGGATTAACTTATTTTTAATCTATTAAGGATCAATCATAGCACGCTAATTTTATATATTTTGCACGCCGTATTCATATGTCATTATTTATTTTAACACTCCTAATAGATTTGAACAATTAAAAATATATGAAAATACTTTTAATTTTTTATTTTCTATTGAACAATTGAGATCATTAGACAATGAAAAATTAAAAGAACAGTGTGTTAATATTCAAAGTTCATTAAAACATAATAGTAATTTCATATTGATTGTCTAAATTTGTTTTCACAATTAAAATTTTTAAGAGAAATTGCACAAATAGAAGATAATACTCCAATTGATAAACTTGATTATATAAAAAGACTTATTCTTTGCCTAATGTATATATTGCTTGTAGATTAATAATGCTGATTAATTGTTCCTGCAACTGCTTCAACAAAGAGGAAGTTTTTTAAAACTAAAATTAATAAAGCCTTATTTAATATCGATAATAATGTATCAAGAAAAAATAAATGGATTGGCTATCTTATCCATTAAAAAAGAAATATTAGAAGTTGATTATAAAAATCTAATTAGTAATTTTGCATCTCAAAAAGTTAAAAAAATAAATTTTAATTAAATGTAAAATAACCATCGAGCCGCCTCTGTATAAAAAGATTATATGTAATCACTAAAACGCTTCCCGCACATGAGTTCAATAATGTATAATTAAGGTCTGCCTGATACTTCTGAGAAAGTGATTGATCTCCCTAATATATATATATATATATATATACACACACATATAAAAACACACTTTTGATTTTTGATTAATTTAATTGCATGTGGCTTGTGGAAATCAACAGAAACATATCAAAGTCAAACCCCAAAATCAAAATAGGTTATATTATTCAGAATTTATCTTATATGCAATGTTAAATGTATAATTAAGTAGGTAACACATAAACTTGTCAAATTTTATAAATCATAATAATTCAGATAAATGTAGAATAAATTGAATTTATAACAAATTAGAAATTATAATATAATTTAAATTATTTTGATTGGATTATCTTTTTAATTGTAAATCCATTATGTTTTTTTAGTTACAATGAGATGTGAAATGATTTAACACAAGAGAGAGTATATGTATTTAAATTATGCATTTAGCTTTTAATTTGATGTATACTAAGTAGACAATTTTATTAGTTTGTCATTTTAATTTGGCTTATGGTCGGCAATTATGCAGATAAATTAACGTTTTCCCACTGTTCAGCCAATGACAGACCCAAGAGAGAAATAGTGGAGGCTCACTCTCCTGTGTACTATTGCTGAATGCAGGAGAGAGGCCATCAAAGAAATCTCCCAAATTTTGCTTACGTGTGTATTAAAATGAAGATTAACTAATGATTCTCGAATCTCACCATAAATAAATAATTATTTGTATCACGCTTCGATTTATGATATTTTATATTATTTTAAATGAAAAAATAATTTATAAATTAATATAATTAGTATATCAAAAAATAGCATTATATAATCAATATTAAAAATTTTCATATTCACATATTATAAAAAACATTTATAAGAAGATATGTCTAACATATTGAAAACAAATCAAATATTAAAATAAAATTGTTTTTTAGAAAATTATTTCAATAAATTATTTCAATAAATTTAATGTTTAAATTGTAATGGTTATTCTTTGAGTGAAATACATTATTTATTAAAATTTATCTTATAAAATTATATGAAAAACAATGAAATAAATTATTTTTGACATAAAATTATTTTATGGTTGTCTTTAAAATTTGAATTTTGCTTATGGAAAATTCCATAGGTAAAACTTTGAAAAAACTTTAGATCTTTTACTCATTAGTTATGATATTATCTAATAACTTTCAACACTTTAATAACTTAAAATTATACATATATCTTTTAATAATTTTCAAAAAGTCAGAGATTATAAATATTGTATTTTTTAATTTTTTTAAAAAAATACAAGATAAATTTTCATTAATAGAGCCTAAGGTACATTTGTAAGGTATATTTTTAAAATATATAAAATACACATAATTAATGAAATGATTGAATATTTATAAATTTTTTTAATATAAACAGTGGATATGATAAAATATCACGGACAATCTGACTTGCAGCGGAAACTCATTATATCTATTATTTTAAATAATCTTTCACACAAAAATAATACTTTCATTAAAAAAGGGCAAATATCTATTTAAAGATGAAACATAACCTTCAAAAAAAGAAAAGATAAAATTTTATAATAAAAATATAAATTGCATTTAGTTTATTTTTAAAAGATAAAGAAATACAAGAGTAATAACAGATACTAAATTTTAAATTTATATTTATCTGAAAATTATTTTGAGAAACATAAATAAAAACACATAAAGGCTAAAAAATAATATAAAAATAAAATAATAGATGAGAAAGAAGAATAAAAAAAATAGAGGGAGCTTTCATCCATCAATAAATTAATAGCAGCACGCTTAAATTAGAAAATATATATATATATATATATAATTTCAAAGAAAAAAAAGATGGCTAGTATTTTAGAGAGGCAGTTTTTAATTTTCTTTCAATATTAATATTAATACGGTCTTGAATTATCCTTACTATTGCTCAAAAAAAAAAAAAAAGAAGAAGAAGAAGAAGAAAAGATGGAAAAAAAAACTTTATAAATTAGTTTTGTCTAATCCCCCCAGTAATCATTTAATTGAGGGATTATTGGAATCACCATTGTCTTATATCATATTTTGTGATTATCAATTAAAAAAACTTGCAAGTTTAATAATTGAAATAACATTTTAAATTTTTAGTTCGTATAAAATTACATATATCCAATTGTTAATGATTAATTATACAATTACTAATTGTTTAACTAAATAATTTCAAAAATATTTTTGAAAAACCTATATATTTGGATTTTGGATATTTAACACTTGATTTGAATTTTTAATCACAACTTTGAATTATTTATTAAATATAGTAATTAAAGTAGTATGAAAAAAATTAAAATATAATTAAAATATTTTTGCTTTAGAAAATGAGAAATATATTTTATATAATTTCCTAATTACCGAGTATTCTATTCTTTAATTGATGAGTGTCAAATTTACCAAAAATAAATTTCTATTCCTAGCTCAGTTAATTTTATAAAATTGGTGAATATGTATCAAACCTTAAGAAATTGTTACTTATTCTTATTTTTTTTAGAATCAAGAAAATTTAATTAAAATATAAAAAATAAAAAATGGGGTTTTGAATAATATTAAAATCTAAATAAAATTCAGGAATAAATTTTACCCATTAAATTAAAGATGAAAATAATAATTAAGAAAAATTCAATGAGAGAAATCTTAGTTGAAGAAATAATCTTCGTTCAATTCTCGAATTAATCACAGATGCAAATATCGCTTTCTTTTTAATTATTTAATAAATTAGTTATAGCATTGAACACGGTCTCAATACTAAACTTTTCTTAGGTTTTAAATTAACTAAAAAATGTTCTCTAGTTAACTCTTGCTAATAAAATATCCTATAGAAACGTTGTTAGAATCTAATTATTAACAGCTTTAAGAGCTAGAAAGACCTGATTCTAACCAATAGATTTAACTTCGAGATTTATTTAATTAGATTATATAATCTCTTAGAATAAACCTAATTGCTGATTGAATCAAAATATCAAAAATAATTACGGACTCAAGAATTTTGAATATCTATATGTTATTTAACTAATCAATCAATGAATCATTTTGATTAATTAGCAAACAATAATTAAATTAAACCATAGAGATTTATATAAATACTAAATAATAAAGAACAAAAAAGATAAATTATTTAGATCTCACAATTTTTAAATATGGTCTTTGATTAACCTTCAACCAAAATGTAAAATTAGTTATTCATGTTTTAAGAAAATAAAACTCTGGAATATGATAAATGTGCAGCAGCCACAATCTATTCCCCCCAGATCCCCTAGGGCTGCTGGTAAAATTAATATATATATCTTTTTAAAAAAACTTTCTAATTTATCTCTAACTAGAAAAACTTAAAAAATAATAATAAAATAAGAATAAGAATATTATCCCAAGTTAAATTTTTAACTAATAAGGGATTATAACATCAGATATATCATTCTCAATGCTACCAAAATCGTATCATAAAATCGTCAAATTAGATTAGATGCTAGTTGTTAGATCCTTCAAAACTGTCAGGTCGAATACGCAGTCAGTTTTGCCCAAGGCTCCGGCCCAAGGGTTGTGGCTGCATATTTATTTATTTATTTTTTTTTTGTAAATTTTTAGTTTTTTTTCAACTTTTCTTCATCTGACTCAAGGCCTTCTTCTTGCGAATTTTTCTGCAAAAATATTTAAAAATCAGTATAATCATTTAATAACAAGTCCAAATAATATCTTAAACATGTGCGAATTTTACTTATTACCATTAATCAATAATATCTTTACAAATTTTAAATGAAATTTAAAAAACGCAAAAATATATATAAAAAAATAGAGTCATAGCTTATTCAACTTGCGGTCAATTGGGCTATATGATCTTTGCTTGCGGGTGGAGAGCTTGGACACGAGTACGAACTGAACTATACCACAAGCCTATAAGCGTTGAGAGCCCAGGTCAAGGAGCTCTCTCAAACAGAGAAAGGGAACTAAAAAGCCAGAACCCTAAAATCTCTTCAGATATTTTTCTTTCTTTTATTTCTCTCCTTTCTCAACTCCTGGTGTTGATACTGTTCAACTCCATACTCAAATTATTTAAAATTATTATTAATTAACTTAAATTAGGCTTAATACATAAATAAATACTTGTAGTTAACAAAAAATACTATTAGTCCCCTTTATTTTGCTTTCGTTTTATAACACACCTTAACATATTTAAAATAGTATTAATATACACCTTAACATATTTAAAATAGTATTAATATACCCTTAGTTCAGTGCATGAAATATATCTGCATAAAAGGTGTGTCAGTATTTTTTTTTCCCATTCTCTAAAGAGCAAAAGAGTCTTTATAACTTTCAAGTGCATGCATCAATGCCGTTTTCAAAGAGAAGAAAAAAATTCGGTTGAATAGTTAGTTTGAGATAGATCCATTAATATCTTTCTTCCTCTCTCTTTTTTTTAATTTTTTTTTTTTTTGCAAATGAGATAATATTTCTCTTCTCTTACTTATTTGTTAGGTTTTGAATATCCATATCATCGTCAATTAGGAAAATCCAGCTTCTAACATCAGATTATTCAATGTCATATGGCGACCAATAAATTTAAATTTCCATTTGGATCCACTCCCTAAAACCCTTTCCAATTCCATATTTTGGAATCGATGCAATTTTCAAATAAATCAAATTCATATACATCTAAGAATCCCAAATAGAACAAAAAATTTAAGCAATTCACATTTCAATTCTCCCAAAACAACATATTTCAGACAGAAAATGATCAGCTAAAACAAATCAAAAATCAAGCCAAGCATATAAATAATGAAAAAGGTCCCTGGCCACAGTAATTTTTGCATTTTTCTTGAATTCACGAGAGCTCCATTCTCAAGCAACAACGTGACAATCATAAAGTAATGTTTTATATGCTTTACGATAGCCAAATTTTGATTAACTCTATCAATGGCTCAACTGATCGGCCATGGGAGATAGAACCTTTGATTTGTAATATTTTAGCTTTCAAATCTCTTTTTGGAGATTGGTCCTTTTCTTATACTCCATGATCTTGTAGTAGGGTAGCCGATTGGTTAGCTGCAGCCGTTCTTAAAGGTACTTTGAAGGATGACTGGGTCTCTTCCCACCCTCATATGCTATCTTTGTTGTTGAGGAAATATATTTTCTAATATTAATAAAATACCTATTCTGAACAAAAAAAACGTGACAATCATAAAGTCAAAATAAGAACCATTGCCCTGTTACAAGGAAAGTGTTACACGCTCCTCTAAGTCACAATGTGTTGAAAGGTCAAGCAATAGGGATAAAATGTAAAAAAATTATATTATATTACTTTATTCATAGTTGGAATGACGTTCCAATTAGATAATGATATTTTATTATTTTATTATTTAAAAAATTATAAAACTTATTTTGAGAAATTTTAAGATATAATTTACAAAAATTATTCATACATGTCATTATTCAATTAGCTTACCATTCCAGTTATATATCTTAGTTGGAATCATATTTGTATTGTATAATTTTTCATAAAATATAAATAAAAAAGAAGCATATGGTTATTTTAAAAATTCACTGTTATAAAAAATAATATTTTTTATAACTCTTTTAATATATATATATATAATATCAACACATTTTTAATGTAAAATAAATTATCAATAATAAATAAAAAAGTACATAACGTACAATAAATTATATAATTTTAAAATATATAAAAAATATATATATCTATAAATCTTTTTTTCTACAAAGAGTGGATAATAGTAGTATGTTACAGACGATATGTTTTTTGTTACATTTATGGATAAATATATGTATATAATAATTGTGCATCATTTTTTTTTCATAAAATGTTTTGAACAAATATTAGAAGTGATCTAATTTTTTTAAAGTATAATGTTCCTAATATTTTATATAAGAAAGTATGAGCTTATATGTATAAATACTTTATTATATAATTTTTTATTTTATGATGGGTAAAATTAAAAATAAGAAAAAAAAAGTACTACTATAATTAGGGCTATGTTTCCAAATTATACGTATATTTTTTTGATATCTCATTATTAGAAAAAAAAAAAAACTTTTCTTGTAAACTTATACGTATCAATTTAGAAGATTAAGAACTACAATATTCAAAATTTTTATTGGTAACATAAATTCAGGTACACTTTCACATTTAATTTATATTTCTTGAAGATTGAACATTATGGATCTTGAGTTAATAGAGATTTAGAATTTTTTTTAATACTTTCAATGTTATACTTATTTTATTTATTATTTGTAGATAATATTGGATCACTTTATATATGAGGATACTTCTATTAGAGAAAAATTAATTTTCATTTAAATAGTATATATAACCTTCAAACAAGAAATAACAAAACTCCATGCAAAATTTAAATTGTATTTGATTTTATTTTAAAAGATAAAAAATATAAAAAAAGAAAAAAATATTAAATTTTATATCTATATGAATTTGAAAATTATTATAAGGATAAATTACAAATAAAAATACATAAAACTAAAAAAAAACAAAAAAAATAGTAGATGAGAAAGCTTTTTAGATTAAATTAAAAAAAAAAAACAAAATAGACTAATGATGCTACTAGCCATCAATAAATTGATGATAACCCACCCTCACATTAGAAAAAGAAAAAACTTATAAAAATTGAAAGAAAAAGAAGGGATTAGAGTTTACAAATAAATAATCAGACACCTTATAGAATGCCCATCGCCATATCAAGGCACTTAAACTAGTAGTTAGGAAAAAGATTTATCAAGAGTCGGGGTATAATCAAGTTGAGATAATATAATATTTTTAATGAATAACTTTTATTTGTCCCCATTTTTTAAGGCTTGTACCTATCCAAATGACATGTCTATTGGCAGAATTAGGGGGATCTTGAGTGGTCCATAGACCCTTCCTCAACTCTATTTCAACTTAATATTTTAACCAACCAATCAATATACATCAATTAATATTTATAATGGACTTATATTATTATCTTGAATTTGTTTGAAATTCATTTATATGTTGAATGCAATTCCTTTACTTCAAAATTTTGATCCCCATCGGTCAAATCTTGATTCCGCCATGTCATATAACTTATGTTACACATCATATAGCAATCAAATCGAAACAAAAAGATATAACAGATTTAGTTCATCAATTTTACATTGCCTCTCTTAATTGTAACTTGTAATTGTAATTGTCTCATAAATTTTCTATCAAACATGTTATGGCAGAGAGTATTAATCGAGTGGTAAAAATAATGCTATTTAAAAATTTAAGTCTTAACTATGAGATCGTAACAATTTCAATTACTATTATACTCGTAAACATACATATAGCTGTAAATCATACACGTCTGAGAGTATTAATTATATAGCCAAAAGAAAGATAAAGAGAAATCAAGGGAATATAATTGGGTTTGGGATCATTTTCATAATACTTAGCATCTCTCTGGATCAATTTGAGGTAGTCAAAATGATCAAATGGCTTATATAGTAAGGGATGTTGTTTATCAGCTAATTCTTCAGGAGCTTTCACCAAGTATCCCTCTTTAAAGGCTGTGAATTATCCTGTTGAGTACCTCACTGTATTTCCTTTCATTGTAACACGATGATACCATTTGTCCATGCCTAAAACATAAAAAATAATAAAATCAAATGGAATTTAACTAAAATAAATATATGTAATTAACATTTAATCTTATTTCATCTTTGTTTTTACTCAGCTTTTAGATTGAAATGTTAATTTTTTTTTATTGTCTGTCTAATTAAAAGTAGGCTATGTATAATTAGCTAGAATGTTTTTCTTTTAATTATTATAAAACTATAATATCATCATCATATCAAACAATCACTCAATCAAAGATTGATATTTATTAATTATAAGCTATAATTTAATTGTTTATTTATATTAATTTCTAACATAAAAAATTAATTTTTGTTTAGTAAATTTGAATTAGAACTAAAATATTTAAGATCTGCTATTTTAATATCTGAACAATTTTTTAGTTTGACAAATTTTTCATTTTTAAAAATTATTCAACATAAATATTTTTAGCCTTTTTCTGGTCCCAAAGAGCTAATTTGTAGCTTTAAAATCTTAAATTATTTTGCAACTTTTTAATTGCATTTAAAATCTTGTATCTCTATCTAATAACTCGAAAAATTTCTTTTGGAGTTGCAAATCATCAGCATTTAAATTACCGAATGGTTAAAAATACTTTTACTTTTTTAAAAATTAAAAAACTCATAATACTAAAAAAGTTATTTCATATTTTAAAAAATTCCAGATATCAAAGTAATTTTTTTATATTACAATTTCATAATTTTAAAACTCTTTCAGTACGTCCGAATCCATTAATTAATTTGATCAATTTGATCAGTCACTACAAAAAAGATGGGTTTTCCCGGTGAAAATGTAGAGGCGGTTTTATAAGTCGCCTCTAGTATATAAAAGATATCTGTTAGTGGCGCTTGGTAGCGGCGTTCAAATAAACCGCCTCTAATAGCGGTTCAATAATTACTCGCGGTTTGCGTTCAATTTTTCGCTAATTACCATAACACATCTCTCATTCGCATTTCATCCTTCAAAATAACGAAACCCTAACGCAGAATATCGAAATCCTTCAAGCCGTTCCATGAATATCGTTAAAACTCCATCAAGCCATTCCTTCAAAATCCGTTGAAATCATCAAAATCCGTTCTGACTCTGGGCTTATAGGAGTTCTGACTCTTCCATTTCTATTTTAATTTCGATTTCGATTTATACTGTAAAGCGAGCGAGGCGGTTCTTGTTTTGAAGCAATTCAGGTGATTTCCTCTTCTATATTTATTTTGATTTGAGTTGATTATGTCTAACAGTTTTATTTTCGACTTCTGGTTTTTCTCCTTCCCTTGCCTCTTCCCACTGTTCGTCTTTCATTTCCCTCCATTCTATCTTTGTTCCTTTGTCTTACGGCTCGGCTCTTTTCTCTCTCTTTGGCCGTTCTCTAACCTAATCAGGACCTCAGCGTTCAAGTAAAAGACGTTAAGTCTCTGCCGCATTTCAAGCACAGCCGTTGTTCGTCGGTACTCGAAGCTTACCTGATCTCTCCACTTCCAGGTAGTGTATTACGGGTTTTGAATTTTTTTTTGTTTTAGATTTTTTTACTGGGGTTTATCTGAATTGCATGTCAGTTTTTTGGGGTTTGATGGGATAGAGTAATTGGCTTTAATCTAGACAATGCCGTTCTTGCCATTTTTGATTTGCCGTTCATCCCTTCACTACCATCTCGTGAAGGTATTATTATTATTATTTTTTAAATTTAGGTTTTCCTGTGCTCGTTTTTCTGGGCTCATTTTTGTGCGTTCTCTGTGTTAATCTGATACTGAATTTTTTCGTTGATTATTATATATATATATATATATTCATATTTTGGTTTAATTTGGACAAATTGCTCTGTCGTGCTTCTTTCTTGCTCACTTCCGGCCAATTAATTTTAAATTTTTTTACAGATTTTTTTCTTTTTTCATTTTGTATTGCTGATATCTGCTGATCTTTGGTTTTTGGTTGCGGAGTTTTTTATTGCAAGCAATCTGCTAGGATAGAGATTATTGTATTTTGGAGTGTTTTTGTTGGGTTTACTGCTGTGTTCGTAAGAAAATGTTGGTGGTCATGAGAGGATTTATAAACATCTGCCCTTTATCTCTGAAAAATTTATAAAATTTATTCCTTAATTCGCTAATTTGTGGATTTTCAGGCCTGGTGCTTCCTCGGGGATTTTGCTTGGTGCAGTTACATTACCTGCTGTCAAGATTTCGAAGCTTATACAGCTTTCAAGAGCTTTCTCATTGCATCAAATTGAATACCAAGGTAACTGTTATTAGAGCATAGCTAGTCTTTATTTCGAAAATATTTGTGTCAGTTAATGGTGAATTGAGGCCAATAATTTACTCCAGATTTAGTTTATTATAATATGATATTCAGTCATCAAACTCTCTAGATGTCGCTTTGAGATGATGTACTTAATTTTCTATGCAGAACTTGATGACATGTCAGTGCAATATTGGGCCGCATCTGCTAGCTGCTTCAGCGTGCTTATCTTCCTGTGTTTTATCATGTGGCATTCATTGGATAATGCTCACTCCCCGCCACATCGATCATGGGATTCTAAGTTTAGCTTGGGTTGCATTATTTTGAGTGCAGCGCTTTTGACTTTATTTTGTACTGGTAAGTCTGCAGTTATACTCCTAGTGTGTGCAACGCTTTTGACTTCATTTTCTTTCATTGGCTGAGGTATCAACAAAGTAAGCAATTTATGCACTTTCTTGTGGATATCTGAACCAATCCCCTTCTTTCAGAATGATCAGAGGTGTATGAACCATTGTCTGTAGTGGTGGTTCAGCTTGTGAAACTTTGCATTGTTGAGACTTCTATTCTTGATTACTGCATTTATTTGTTTTACAGGTATACCGACAACATTAAAATTACTGTGGGTGCTCTTTCATGGATTTGTAGCTGTGAGATTAGTGCACCATCTACTTAATACTTTCCCATCATGTGCTTCCATTGGTATGTGTGGCATTGCTAAAATTATATGCTTTTCTTTATTGTCATTGGGTATTCCTATGGTATTATAGATATTGAGTTCAATAATTATATTGTAATACAAGACTGGTATGCATTCCTTTTCTTTCAGAAATTGGATGGAAATTTATCATTGCCGCATATCATTTATGGTTTCTGGTTTACCAACAAAAAATATTGTGACAGAAGAATGGCTTATAATTGTCTATGATATCTTATTGCTTTTGCAAGTGCATTCAGTTTCCTCATTTCTACAGTCAGGACTCTAATATCATGTATGCACATGAGAGCTTCTAATGCATGTTTGTATGTTCCCTGTCAATTGAGTTATCTCATTAGTATCACATAATCTTCTGTGCATTTATTTTCTTTGTTACTGCGATGAATCCACTGCAGCAGTTACTGGTAAAACCTTAAAACAATGAGTTTTCATGTAGCAATGATTGCCTCACGGCATTAATTTCTTGGTGGCTTCAATTTTCTATAATGACATACACGATAATTAAAGGATTATACCTTCATTAATTTTAATTAATTTGCTTTATTCTTTAATACAAAGCATGATTTCTTTGAAAGCAAACAATATAGATTGTAATTTGTAAGGACTTTATTATCATCAATATATATATAGTAAGTGATTAGTAGCTGAAGTTAATTTCTGTACTTCTTATGTTAATGGCTTTATATTTCTTTTCTATACTTTTTAGATGTATTTCAGTTGGATCTTTCCTTTTCCTCACTCTATAATTATTTCTGCCTTGTGTCTATCTAGGAGAAACACTTTTGGTGACTGTGGGCATTGTTCTTTACTTGGTGACATGCTGGCTTGTACTATTGCAAAGGCTAGTGCTTTCAAAAGGTATTTTACTATTTTTCCCTGGATTAAGCCTGGAATTTTTATGTTATGCTGGTGATGAATATCGTTTCAACAGCTTTATGGATGCTTCGTTTCATCAGAGTCAGTTCCTGTTGAATACAGGGTTAAAAGAAGTGAGATAAGTACTATCATTCAGGTATGATCTTTTAATTGGTGAAATTATCAATTAAGCTAATCATTCTTTTATAAATTAGTCATTATTATAATCACATTCTGGATAGTTAATTTTGTTCTCTTCCATGTAGGGTCTACTTCTTGGTCTTCTTCTATTCCCAGTTGTCTTTAAATCTGTTCTACAGATATGGGCTTATTTTTTCATTGCAACTACCTCTGGATCAGAGGCATATAATGAGAGGAGAAGAGCTTTTCTGTTTTTTGCTTCCCTTTGTCTCATTATGGTCATGTTTGTCCCTTCATGGATGCAGTTTGTTCAGGATTTTCAAGTGCGTCCGTGGTTATGGTACTATATTATTCTCTTAATATTTTCTTCAATATGAAATGTTTATCCACTTGAGTTTCTATCTGCTCTAATGTGGAAGTAAAATGTTTATTCTAAGTGGTTGCTTTAGCTTAGAGACTTGCAACGAACAAGTAGGAATAGCTATACTATGTAATGATACAGATGTTTCTTGACAACTGAACTCATGCCTTTCAAGATATTTGAAATTTTGAATTCCCCTAGTATTTTCCCCCATGACCACCAACATTTTCTTCAAGATTTAGAAAATTTTAGCTCTGTTGTTGTATGAAAGAAATATAAATGCCAAATCACCGTGTTGGTCTTTTTTTTTCTCCCTTTTTTTTTATTTAATCTATTCGCGTAAATGAGTTTATTTTCTTGGAATTAATGAAATCTTGCAGGGAATCACATCACTAACATATGCTTTATGAGTGAAGTAAAGAATCATTGTGATTGTATATGCATTAGGTTTCAATCATAAACCCGTTTTATGGCTATGTTAGTTTAAAATGTTTCTTGCTGCCAAAAAAAAAAAACTTCCCAAACTATCCTCTACCTTACTGAACTATTGTTATTTAAAAACTATAAATTCCTCTGCTTATATAAGTTTCATTTTGTAGGAAAAAGCCCATTCTTTAATAAGCGAAAGAAGTCAAGATCCTTCTATTGATTCATCTGAATTGAATGAACAAGTTTTTCAAGAAGTCATGGGACAAGAACACAATGGTCGAGTGCGAGGTGTTGGCCTTGGTCCTACACCGACAAGTTATTTTGGTCGGAAGAGAGGAAGGTGTGAATCTTCAGATAATGCACAATCAAAGAAAATTGATATGCTTGAGAAACAATTGGAAGAAGTGACTGGAAAATATGATTCAGTGGCAGCAACTTTGAATGGTTTAAAATCATGGATTTCCAAAACATTTCCGGGTGCTCTTGAGGTAATATAACTACAACTCTGATTTGATTTCTTTTGATTGGATGATTTAATGAGTAGGAAGCAATCGGTTAGTTGTGCTAGTGCCTCATCTTCATGTAGCTCATTTATGATTGTTTCATTGGAACATGCAGTTGAATTCTTTTGTTTTGAAATTCAAATTTTAAACCATTGTTTCATTTATGATTTGTTATCTGGAGTTAGCATTGTTTTATTGGACGGTGCTTATATGCCTGTACTTGTCTAATTTGTTAGCAAAACTGACCTTTATAATTAATAGATTGTTTCTTTCATTGGATAAACTTTTTATGGTTTTTATTCATAATACATGCTTTTCATTTAGTGGATTGATATATTTCCATTCATTGACATCAAGTGTTATTTTTATTAAGTATTTTTAATGTTATTTACAGGAGGTCAATAATGATACAGCAACTAACCGAGATGGATATTCTCCACTTAATATTTCGTCACATTCAAGTCATAATCCGAGGGATAATGTCTAGATGGTTAGTTTGAAGGTATATTAAAATGTAATTTAGTGATCTTTTGGCATTTTGACTCGTGGTGCTTTTTAAAGCATAAATAGTGAGCTTGTTATGAAAATCTTATTTGGCATATTGGCTCAAAGTACTTTTTAAAAAGCACAAGTAGTAAACTTGTTAGGATAAATTTTATTGAAAGATTAATGAAACAGATTTGTTTTAATTGTGTAATTTGTTTTTTAGCTTACAGTATATATGTATATTAATTTATTTCAAATTAACATGTGTATTTATATTATTTGATTACAAAATCAGTTCCATTAAAAAAAAGAATATAAAAAAATTGTTCAAAGAATCCCTATAATCGCCAAATATAAATACTAGCAAAATTGTAAATTACAAAAAATTTAAATCTAGCATGGAATTTATAGCGGCGGTTTTAAACCGCCTCTACATACGCTGATAAACAATATTAGAGGCGCATCTATTTTTTTTTTGAAAAAAATAATTAGAGGTGGTTTCAATCGCCGCTATATGCGCCGCTACTAAATTTTAGCGGTAGCGGCGGTTAAAACCGCCTCTACTTAATTTTGGCGGCATTTTTCGTTTTCAGTTGAAATAAACGTAGAGGCGGTTTTAACCGCCGCTACATACGCTACTATTCATTTTTTGCGGCAAAATTGTGATCAGTTCATTAAGTGTTCTAGAGGCGGTTTTGTGGCGCTGCTACATAAACCGCCGCTAATTTTGAAGCTACCCCGTCGGACCTAATAACCGCCTCTACGACGTAGAGACGGTGGCATTGGCGCCGCTTGTGCGGCGGCTTTCCAAACCGCCTCTAATAATTGTAGGGGCGGTTAAAACCGCCTCTATAGACTAAAAAAACCGCCGGGAAAGACCCAGATTTTTGTAGTGAGTGATATGCTTTATGTAATTAAATATCAATTTTTTTAAGGTATAACACATAAAAACACACATATATTTAGAAAATAGTGACATGATACATCACACAATAAAATTTTGATAACTTTATCATGATATATTAATAAATATATTTGTTAAATACACGCGCTCTTATTTTCGATATAGGAGGTCGAAACCGGTATTTAGATTCTTCCAAACACTTGGACTAGGTCAACCAAACTAAATCAAGTCCGAAAAGTGAATAATTATACAATAAAACCGTTGTATTACAACAAGCCAATCGAATATCAACATGTGACAATGTTTTACATTCGATTGGCTTGTTGTAATATAACGGTTTCATTGTATAATGATTCCCGAAAAGCCTAATACAATTAAGTATCTAATTAAGAAGATGAGAAGGGTAGTTATAACTTACATGAAGAGATTCCCCAATGACAACGATGAAGTTATGAGGAGAGGGTTTGACATCAAACCACAGACCATCTCTAGTTTCTACCTCTAATCCATCAACCTCATTTTGATATAATATGGTCATAACATCTTGGTCCTTGTGAATTTTTAATCCGACTTCTGTTTCACTGTTTTGGGGTGCTTCATATTTCTGAACCCTAAGAGCATAAAACACCGAGTTACAATGCTCTTCCAAATACTTTTCAACTCCCAAACTCTCCATTATCATTCTCATTATTACTATTTCCAGTTCTGACATTCTCTTTGCACATTCATGTACTTTTTTGCTGCAAAACAATAAGAGCAAAACATCAAAATAAAATTAAGCATCACATGAATTTAGTAAAATTTTTGTGTATATATATAGATATAGATATATACTAACCAGGAATCAGGCTTTCCTGGAGGTAAAAGGACATTGATCAACTTTCTAAATTCTTGTCAGATTCAAAGGATTATCAAATCCAATGCTTTCATATAGCGGTGCGAAAAAGTTTTGTCCTACATAACCACCATAGGCGTATTCAGAAAAATCATTGTTAAGCATTTTAGTTTCTAAAGGCAAATCAAAAAGATCTTTCAATTCACTAAGAATTGAAGTCGGAATTTGTTGAGGAATTTGCTTGAACACAACCCTGAAACAACCATACTCTTGCGCCGCTTTCCATAGTTGGGATCTCACTGAATCCCACTCTGGAGTTCCTGGATTTAGGTTTGATATATCTATTTCTGGAATATTAACAGTATTGTGATCAGAACCCATATTTTCTTGACTGGATTGGTAAATAAAAATTTTTTACTTAGAATTCTTTACAAAGTATTTTGTATTGTTAGCTAATCTATAGAATTTGAAAAGATACTCTTTTGTGAGGAGACAGATGAAAGATCATATTTTTCCTGTTATTATATATTTTTTCTTTTCTTTTTTTCTAATTTGCAGTATATTGAAAATGGAAGTTGACAATATATATTATTAATTTGTTATTTTGTTGTCATACTATATGCAATGCTAGATATGAAAGGGCTTGTATTCATATATTATTTGTTTGATTATAAGTGACAGCAAAAGCTAGATTAATTTTTTTAATTTTGTTTTGGCGGTACTATTTTATTCTATATTCAATAATTTTTAGGCAATCAATGCTAATTATAAAATGAGAGGCCCATGAAGTATTCGCATAGATTCAGATTAGCTCTTATAATTTTTTTTTAAAGATAAATACACTTTTTTTCCAGAAAAAAAAGTCCAAATTGTTCAATTTTTAAGGGCAAAATTAATAGAGGCTAACAGATGCTAATTTGGTCAAAAGTGAGTCCCACTAACTAAATTTTTACTGGTATGACGGGATGCAATATATTTTTAATTAAAACCTAATATTACCCACCTCTACCTCCACTTATACATATGTATATTCCATAATTATTCACCTCTACCTCCACTCAAATGCATTCTTCCTCACCGGTTTAAGGCAAGCAATATGCTGTGTTTTTTAATCAGATATATAGCATCCCCAACGCATTTGAGAACAATACCTATAAATTTCTTCGTCCATATGAGGCCCACGGATGAAATTATGATAATAAAGAGAATGAAAAAATAAGAAACAATGAGAAGAAATATCAAGTATTTTAGCAATTGTTAAAAACGAAAGTTCCTAAGTCCCATATCTGTTGTTTTGAGCAAATCGCAACGAATGCCTTAAATTCACAAGCTCATCAAATCTCCTTCAGGCATTTCCCTTGAACCTCACCAAAAGAAAAGTGATTTGGTCTTGTCTTAGCTTAGAAGCCAAAGTGGCTGACTCATCAAAATAAAATTTTCATGGAACCCAGCATTTTCCGGTGGCGTTGTTTCGTCGGATAAGTCTCTGAGTTTGGCCGCAGCTGAGTTATTATTATTATTATTATTATTATTATTATTATTATTATTATTATTATTATTATTATTATTATTATTATTATTATTATTATTAGAACATGTTAAGAGTTGTAGTTGGATTAAGGTCCAGGGAGACTTGAGGTCAGCCCAAGAACAAGAAGGGAGAGAAGAAAGCATTTGTTCAAGAAAATCATTGTTGGATGAAGAAGAGTGATCGAAATGAGAGTTTTTGGATCTGGTGATTTTGATGGCCTTGAAGAGGAATTTGAGTAGATGGGTTTAAGGTTGAGTTTAACCCTTGCACTTCTCTACTACTACAAGGCTGCATATATATAAATTTTTTACCTCAAATCAGAGAGAAAGAGATTTTTATTTTGTGGGTTTTGGTTATTGAAGAAGAAGAAGATACAAAGAAAGAGACAGCATGTGGATGGTAGAGGTGGGTAATATTCTTGATTGAAAAAAAAGGCATGTGATATTGGGTTTTAATTAAAAAAAAATATTGCATTAATTGCATCAGTCAGACCACTTAAAAATTTTTTGGTGCGACCCATATTTTTGACCAAATTAGCATTTGTTAGCCTCGGTTAACTTTGCCGTTAAAAATGAAATAATTTAGACTGTTTTTTATAGAAAAAATAATGTATTTATCTATAAAAAAAATTATTGGAGCTAATCTGAATCTACACAAATATTTAGGGGGCTAACTGAACCTTTATCCTATCCTAAAGTGAGAAGGAAAATAATTGAATGGGCAGTTCTCTTTTTCTAGGTCATTGAATGGATTTCAATCTTTTAATTTTTGTTTAAATAAAAATGAAAGAAAAGTATATGCTTGTTTCTTCTGCTATTTAATGAATAAGTTTAAAAAAATTTATGAATTTAGATTTTAATCAAACTGAAATTAATATAAAAAGACTTCTATTTAATTACAAACAAATTAATTATAAGTAAACATGAAATTATCAAAGGAGCCATAGGGTTTCAAAAAATATTGGCAATAATAGTTTATAAATTATTATCAAGCAATATAAAAGCAGTGGAAGCTTCCCCTTGCTAGTCTCATTAACAATTTAAAAATCGTAGATTATCATAACCTCTTACGAATAATCCTTACTGCAAGATGATAAATAACGAGGCCAAATAAATAAAAACAAAATGTCAATTTCTTATGTTTCTATCACTAAATCATTTTAATTGATTTTTGATTAGGTATATATTGATTAAGCTAGAATGTTTGTATATAAATTTTCCACACATCTAAAAATATGTGTTTTGTGGTCCATTTGAAGGGGCCATTTAATTCAATATTTCAAATACCGTTTTTCTCAATTTTATTATATATTTATTTTTTAGTTCTGAAAATATTTATATTGTTTTTTAATTTTTTGTGATGTTGCCCAACATTGTTGAAACTTGTAATTGTAGAATAATATAAAATGTTTTTTTTGTCGGCTGCTTTATTTTTATTAAAAATCATCCCTCCAAAATCCAAATTCTTGCATCATATTTTTGGACACACACACATTATTGAATGCTGGAATAATCAATTTTTTTTAAAATTTTTTGCAGATATCTTATAGTTTTTAAGAAATTTAATGAAATTTGAATTTGATTGAAAATATATTATACATATACTTCTAACATGCTATATGAATATTAAATATGTACTAATTAAATATATATATATATCTAGAAGTATAAATTTTTTAAATTGAAAGTTGGAAAATTGGTATTTAAAAAATATTTTTTCATTTTTTAGAATATTTTGTACAAAGGTGTAAATGAAAGGGATTTCTATAAAAATACTTTAAAAATAAAAATATTTTAAAAAATACTCACTTTTTTCTTTTAAAAATAACCACTTTTCAACTTAAATTTCAAAAAATCCTACCTTCAATTGTATACATATAATATACCGAAGATATACACTTATTTATATACTAAAATATAGTCTAATAATAAATATATATTTCACTGAATAATAGATATATAATTTGATCGAAATATATTTAATAATTGATATGGGAAGCACTATTTTCAACATATTTGTAAGTACTTTGCTACAATTTTACAAAGCATATTACTTAGCGAGATGGGCCTAAAATTCTTCAATGGTTCGGGAATCCATTTCTTGGGAATCAAGACAACTAGGGATATAATTTTTTTTTGACAAAGCCATTGATAGAAGAAAGTGGAATTGGATTTTTGGGCAAACTGGATTTTGCGTTATTCATATTAGTTGTTCGTAAATTATATGAAATTTATTTGCATATCTATTTTAAAAAATGATGACAATGACAGAAAAAGATGAAAGTAATTAGAAAAACAGCAGAAATTGAAAAATCATTGATTTTAATTCTTCAGATATACAAAAAATTTTAAATAATTTATCATTTCAATTAAAAAACTCTAATTAAAATCACAGTTGTACAATATATTTTCCTGGTGTCGAGAACACTATACTTTCCCCATTTATGAGATTTTATTTGTTGACACTATTGAAATGACATATCGTACATATATCATTTTGAGATATTTTACTCTGAACCAAATGTGCATACACCCAATTAATAAAAACTAAATAAATTTAGTTGGTTTTCTATTATTATTTGGTCACAATATAATTTTTCATATCACTTTTGTCACGTACCATAAAGAAACCGAATCGTATTAAAAAGATGTAATAGAATTAGTAATCAACTAGAAAATAATCTGGCACGATATTACGGTTGTTGTTGATGTAATTAATTAGATTTTAATATTAAATTTTATAATTTTAGTAAATTTTATTTTTATTAATGAGAAAAATATTAAAAATTCAAAAATTCTATAAAAATAATAAAATATTAATATAAATAAATAATAAAATATAGTTCAAAAAATTTATAATACTAGAATGATATCCCCGTTTCGCTTCAAATATACATATTTTATTTTATTTTATAAGATAATTTTAATCATTTAGTTACATAAATAAATATTTAAAATATATTATAACAGTTAAAAGTAAAATTAAAAAATAAATTAAATATGTACGAAGTATGTGTCAATATTATATATAATTATAATATTATATAAAGTGTAATTGGGTACCAGAATAAATTGATAGATTAGTCAATAAACATATATAATATATTAATTTATTAATAAAGAGTTCTAAAAATATTATTTTTGAAAATATAAATTTTAAGATTTATTAAATAAATAAAAAATATAAATTATATTTACAATTATAATAAAATATATTTTTATATATATATTTTTTATACAATTCATTATAAAAATAATAAATTGTTAAAATTTTTATATAATTTATCATAATACACATTAATCTAAAATTAATAAATTATTTATACTATATAAATTTAAGAACTAAACTATACTTAAATTTTAAAAATAAAAATAAAATAAAAAATTTTATAATGAAATTATTAAAATATATTTTATTTATTAAATATATTTTATTGAATTGAATAGATAATATTAAATTATATTAAAAATTAAAGAAAATAAAAAAATAGGGATAAAATGGAAAAAAAAAAGAGAAAAATAATTGTTCATGGAAAAAACTAAAAAGAATGATAAAAAAACTATAAAAAAAAAAAAAAGATTGAGGTGTGGGTAAAATGGGAAAGGGAATGGAAAGTTTACTGTTAATCTACAGTAAGCTCCATTCCCTTTTAAATTATAGAATATAGATAGGCTGTCATATGCAAATTCTATAACTAAATAAAGAATTTTCTACATTTATAGTGAAAATTACATATATAATAAAATTAATAATAATGAAAAAAATAAATTTTTCAATGAATGTTCTTGGAAAACTGCTTAATAACAATTATTTCATATAAAATAATAATTATAAAACACTATTTATTTTTTTAAAAAAAATATTGCTAAAAATAAAGGAGAAAAACCAATTCGACAGATGCTACATTAAGTCATAACTGGACAAAGTTTTAGTTTGGAATTCTTCAAAAATTTAAAAATTAGATTTTTTTCATTAGTTGAATATTATCTTGTTGGAACTACATTATGGGTTTTATATGCAATTGATCCGATAGATGTTTTTAAAAATTTCAAGTGCCAATTTATATAAACATTTTCTATAATCCCAAGTTTTATTCTTTTAGTTCTATAGGCTTTTTTTGTTTTCCACTTGAGAATTAAGTCCTTTACCAATTTCCACAATGAGAAGCTTCAATTTATTTTATTTTATTTTTATAATTTGTACTAAATGTTTTTAGTAGATAGAACATTATTAAAGTTTGAAAATCCTGATTTATAGCACTGCTTGAGATAATTGTTCAAGTAATTTAACAATAGTAAAATTATAAACATAAATCTAAATAAAATATCGAAAATATAATAATTATTTTAAAAATAAAGAATGTAATGTATATTAAATATTACTATTAATATTAAATGAGATGATAAATATTATTAAAATATCACTTTACTAACAATATTATTCAAAATATTAAAATATATTATAAATAATATCTTTTTTTATTATTGTGGGAATTGAGTTTTGTTTTTTCTCCATTATATAATTTTTATTTGGCAATAAGATTAGGTTTTTTAATCGACAATATGTTTAAAATTTTAATTTTTTTTTTGCTTAATATCCTAGGTAAATTTTCCAACATATGATTTAAGAAAATAACAATGGAAATTATGATTTTTTTTTAGAAGTATTTCGTTTTTCTGTATGAGTTATTTATCGACTTCAACTAAAGAAAAATTAATGAATTTTATATGTTATTTGTAATTTTTTTCATAAAAATTTATTGTCAATCGGAATTCTCTATTTTTTTTTATTTTTTAACAATTGGCCGGTGTATTGAGGTCCTCAGGGGTGCTGATAAAATTTATCTATAAAATGTTTGTACTTTGTATAGAAGATAAATTATTTAACATATTTTAATTATTTTAATTATTTTTGTTATATTAAATTATTAGATAGAAATATAATGACTTTCATTTTCATTTTTAATTAATTTAAAATAATAATAATTTAAATTTCATTTTTATTATGTTTAAATAATTTAAATTTTCATTTAAATAAATCGGAAAAAATAACATTTTACATTAATGATATATGAGTTAATTAAATAAAAACACATGTTACACTTATTAACAAAAATAAAAAACTGTTACACGTAATTTCATGTACCCCATCAATATGAGACACGCCTAAAAGGTTGGTTTTTCTTAAAATGCATTCACGGAACCGCTCCAATGGATATATGTTATAATAAAGATTTAACATATCAAAATAGTTTATTAAAAATAATTATAATTTATAAAAAAGAAAAAAGAAAATATATTGATTAATTTAAAACGGATGATATATTATTTTTGTATCTGTAAAATATTTTCAATTGTGTTTCAAAATATTAAAAATTACAGAAAAAAAATTGATATCCTTTTTCATAAAAATACATACATATATATATATATATATATATAAAAGAGTGATTAACTATATATATGTTTATTAATCAATTAGTAGTTCCTATTTTTTGGACTTATATGGAATAAAAATTATAAGATATGACAATAATTCCAATTAGACATCATCATCGTTGTATTATAATTTTTTCGATAATACTAGTAGTCTCTCTCTCTCTCTCTGCATAGTTGCAGGTTTTGTGGACTGTTTTGCACCACTTATTTTGCGTGTTAAAACAAAAAGGTTCTTCCAAAAATTAACTCATAAAAATTTATATCATTATAATTAACTATAAATAGATTTATTTTATAAATTAACATATATAATATATCACAAATTAATATTAAATGATACATATATAGACTTATTATAAGATAAGTGTATAGGTATAGTTTTTATCTTAGTCTTAATTAGCCACATGTTTTTGTCGAACAACTAATCTTAAGGCTTAACCCCCCACAATATTCAGTTACCTAAAGCCTCATGGTAGCTAGCCACAGACTTCACATGTGCTGTGCTACATTTTCCTTACTAATCCTCAACTAACTTCTACTCTATTAATTTTTCATATTCTTCTTAAAGAAATTATATATATATATATATATATATATTAGAGATTGTAAAAAGAATTATTAAAAGAAATCAAAATTTTAATTTTATAAATTTTTATATTATAAAATAATATATTTAATTACTAAATTATCGATTAAATTTGAGTTGCTTTCAACGTTGAAAATTGAAATTTTTTGTAAGGGTTGATATAGAAATAGGAAAAAGAGAAAATACGTGATAGCTCATAAATGTTATTTAATTAATGCATGGAGGCATTTTCTCGTGAAAAAGAAATGGTGGCACGTAACGTTTTAATTGCAAAACCAGTTATTATGGACATAAACGTAATCCTAATTCACAATACAAAATTTTCAATTTTCATAATTTGAAGATCTGAAAATCAAAAGTCAAAACATTTTCTAACTTTTTTTTTATCCAAGACGAGCTGAAATAATTAGGTAGGCTTTTAATGGGGGCGGGGCAGGGTGGTGGGAGTTGGGGCGGTAGAGCCGCTCTCTTGTTCAATTGCACAACCAACAAGTCAAGAAATATTGCTGATTCATGCAACCCATTTTTGAAAAAATATACTAAACTTTGATCTTGAAAATAGGTATATTCAAGTCAAAACAAGACATTTGTTTACCATTTAAATTATTTAGGATTTAAGGTCTTGAAAATTAAAAAAGTTTCAGCTTTAAATTTCAATAATATGTATTGTTGATGATTTTTTTTTAGTTACTTTGCTTTGAGAGTGTTTTGGTAGATAATTTTTTTTATATACTTTGAGCAAACGTGTTTTGGAAATTGTCCCATTTTAAGCTAATGCAAATGCCCCCTGTAGGTGTAGCAAAAATTTCAGCAACAGTTCATTTAAATCCAGCCGTAACATTAACCATGAATTCATCCATGATCACAAACCTAAATAGAAAAATGTAAATGATCCCAACCTCATGAAAATGAACAAATCTAGAGAGGAAGAACATCGATGCGTATAAACCAGTTTTCTGCAAAATGTACAACATTAACAACAGTGGAAGGACTGAACTTGTTTAAGCTGTTACCAACCAGCGGTAATGTCTCCAGTTAAACTTCCATTTTTTTACAGTAGCAACTGATAACTGAACATTTAAAACCAGAAAAAAAGTCCATATTTGGGTTCACAAATTCATATTCATCGGCGAAGTAAGGGTTGGGAACAGGTTTTCTTATGGAATCATAGACGTGAGGAAGAAGTCTGACAACTGTGATACCAATGAAATAGAATCCTCAGCGGCTTACATTCTGTCTGCCACGGAATATTACCAATCACTTGTGGTAGCAAGAAAAAATCTTGGACAAGACCCACATACTCCTCAAGATCAGTTTCCCATTGCCGCAATGTCTGAGAATTGCCAGCTGAATCAACATATTTCTCAATTTGAAAAGGCTTCTGGCTAGTTTTTACGCTATGAATAATGAGAACAATAACATATCCAATCAGATGTATGGTCAAAGTAGCAAGGAATACCCGCTTATCACTTGGAACATGATGTGGCTCGTGAGGAGTTATTGTAAGTAATCTAATACGAGATTTCCATACCTTCTGCCAGAGTCTTAGAGTCAGTACAAATGAAACCATGACAAGAAGCTTCACTGTTTAATCAATCACATGCACCCATTGATTCTCCTCAAAATCATATGATTGACATTTCATAAGATTCAGATGACACCTTCTTGAAGAGAGCTTCCGCACTTGTGATCAGCGGAAGGCTATACCCAAGAACTTGAACACCGAGCATAACAAGAGATATGAAAGGAACAGAATCTGCATCCTGCTTGATGTAGAATAGCTGGCTTATAATGCAGGCAATTGCAAATGTAAGTGTCAAAATTCGGAGGATCCCCTACCCCTCTGCGAGATAGAATGTCTTCTCTTTGCCTACGATACATAATAGGAAGAGATTGGAGCCTGATCGTGCTAAAATAGAAGGGATCATCAGCATTGCATTTGCTAGATATGGAAATTCTAGCGGTTGGATTGACTAACCATCAAGGTGTAGTAGGTGGATAGGACACGATTACTTCAGTTAAGCAATCTAAACCTGCTTCAAGATCCATGCTCTCAAATAAAATGTTCCATGAGGCTCGCACGTCTCTGCATCCAATTAAATACATCTTCCCCGCATGAGGGTCATATAGGCCTTCTAGGAAAAGCACAGAAAAATTGCTATAAGCATCTCCATTAAGTGTGATTTGAGCTGATACATTCATGAGGAGCTGTTTTTCAGTGTATTCAGCTTTACTATGGTAAGGTGTCTCCTCATCTGTGGAAGAAATATTGTACGAAGACCAGTAGCGCCCAAACAACAGGCCAAGTGAGAGAACCTCCATCTGTAAATCAGTTCTTGTGGGCCAACAACTAGGTAAAGGATCAGGAAACGCAGATGTGTGAAGAGTCAGATCCTCTGCAAGAAGAGAGACTGGTTATGAATGCCTCGTTGTCTTCTAGTTTAGGAAACTGTAGCAATGATTTCTTTATGACAGTCCGGAAACTAAAGGGCTCATTTTTTTCCAGGATAGTACCAGCTTCCTCTATTTTTGAGTAGCTGTAATATGGATGGGTGGTTCTGAAATAATTCCACAGCTCTGTGGATCGCACTAGTTTTTCAAAGGATAAAGGGAAATACTGAGGCATTAGTTTTATTAGTGCTGGAAAAAGTCCCAAAAATTATGCTCCGTTGCTTTATGGAAAATGACATAGGAATGTATAAACAAACCCGAGAGTCGCAGCTACTTCCTTCTGTATCAACTAGTCCAAGGCAACCAACCATGCAAAGTTGCCCACTGGAAGATTTCCAAATTCCTTCAGCAGCAACAGTCATGTCACTTGGCCCAGATCTCATTCCTGTAACATACTGATTTTCCATTGGAGGGGCAGCTCGAAAGACAGCAGCAACCTTTGCAGAACTAGCAGCTCCCTGTGCAGGTGTCTGTTCACATTTGACATTTTGCATAAAGAGTTTTACACCTTTAAAGCTACCATCTGTTGCCTTAATTTCTTTATCTGACACAAAAGGACCTAATTTACTACAAAAACCATCAGTGCCGTTGCATCTCCAATTTGGTACAATGGTGAAAGAGCCAGCTCCTTCTCCAGTAATTTGCCCTAGAATATCACAAAATCCATATCCTTTATAGACATCAGTGCCCCCATTCACCATTCTATCGTGGTATGGATATGGATCGCAAGCTTTTGAAACAAATTTTTCAGAGCCAAACTCATAGTTTGCCGACTTTGACAACTGTGACAAAATGTGGACTTCATCAAAGAACTTGAGATTTGAGTTGGCTAGATATGGAAGGGATCATCAGCATTGCGTTGGCTAGATATGGAAATTCTAGCAGTTGGATTGACTAACCATCGAGATGTAGTAGGTGGATAGGACACGATTACTTCAGTTAAGCAATCTAAACCTGCTTCAAGATCCATGCTCTCAAATAAAATGTTCCATGAGGCTTGCACGTCTCTGCATCCAACTAAATACATCTTCCCCACATGAGGGTCATATAGGCCTTCTAGGAAAAGCACAGAAAAATTGCTATAAGCATCTCCATTAAGTGTGATTTGAGCTCATACATTCATGAGGAGCTGTTTTTCAGTGTATTCAGCTTTAATATGGTAAGGTGTCTCCTCATCTGTGGAAGAAATATTGTATGAAGACCAGTAGCGCCCAAACAACAGGCCAAGTGAGAGAACCTCCATCTGTAAATCAGTTCTTGTGGGCCAAGAACTAGGTAAAGGATCAGGAAACGCAGATGTGTGAAGGGTCAGATCCTCTGCAAGAAGAGAAAGACTGGTTATGAATGCCTCGTTGTCTTCTAGTTTAGGAAACTGTAGCAATGATTTCTTTATGACAGTCCGGAAACTAAAGGGCTCATTTTTTTCCAGGATAGTACCAGCTTCCTCTATTTTTGAGTAGCTGTAATATGGATGGGTGGTTCTGAAATAATTCCACAGCTCTGTGGGTCGCACTAGCTTTTCAAAGGATAAAGGGAAATACTGAGGCATTAGTTTTATTAGTGCTGGAAAAATCCCAAAAATTATGCTCCGCTGCTTTATGGAAAATGACATAGGAATGTATAAACAAACCCGAGAGTTGCAGCTACTTCCTTCTGTATCAACTAGTCCAAGGCAACCAACCATGCAAAGTTGCCCACTGGAAGATTTCCAAATTCCTTCAGCAGCAACAGTCATGTCACTTGGCCCAGATCTCATTCCTGTAACATGCTGATTTTCCATTGGAGGGGCAGCTTGAAAGACAGCAGCAACCTTTGCAGAACTAGCAGTTCCCTGTGCAGGTGTCTGTTCACATTTGACATTTTGCATAAAGAGTTTTACACCTTTAAAGCTACCATCTGTTGCCTTAATTTCTTTATCTAACACAAAAGGACCTAATTTACTACAAAAACCATCAGTGCCATTGCACCTCCAATTTGGTACAATGGTACAATGTTATTAGTGCTTATGCTCCCCAAGTAGGTTTGGACGGAGCATCCAAGGTTCAGTTCTGGGAAGATATGGATGAAATCATGCAAGGTATTCCGGATAATCAGCAAATTTTCATTGGTGGGGACCTTAACGGGCACGTTGGTAAGGACAGTAATGGTTATGACAGGGTCCATGGGGGTTATGGTTTTGGCAACAGGAATGAGGAGGGAAAGAGCATTTTGGATTTTGCGGTGGCTTATGACCTCGTGCTGGCAAATACCTGCTTTGAAAAGAGGGAGTCACACTTGATTACCTTCAAGAGTGGACAAACCCAAAGTCAAATAGGCTTCATACTTACTCGAAGACAGGACAAAAGTAAGTGTAAGGATTGCAAAGTCATTCCGGGTGAAGCATTGACGGCGCAACATCGTATTGTGGTTTTAGATGTTAAGAATAAAAGTAGCTGGAGGAATGATAAGAAAGTATTGGAACCAAGGATAAGATGGTGGAAATTGAAAGACCTAGCTCAAGGTACCTTTAAGGAGGAGTTACTAAAAGAAGACATTTGGAACCTTGAGGCTAGTGCAGAGGACTTGTGGACAAAAATGGAAGGTGGCATTAAGAAAGCAGGTAGTAAATTGCTTAGGATCTCTAAAGGGGCAGGGCCTCGACCGCACGATGCATGGTGGTGGGATGAGGAGGTTCAAAAGGCTATTAAGGCTAAGAGGGAATGGTATAAAAAGTTACCGAATGCGGTTAATAGCGAGGCCTTTGAGGAATATAAGAGGGCTAAGAAAGAGGCAAAGAAGGCTGTTAGTGTAGCTCGTGGCAGAGCCTTAGAAGGGATTAATCAAAAGTTAGGTACTAAAGAGGGAGAAATGAGCATTTATAAGATTGCAAGGATGAGAGAAAGGAAAAGCAGAGATTTAAGCCAAGTCAAATGTATAAAGGACGAATATCAACGGGTATTGACAGGAGATGTTGAGATTAAGGAGATGTGGAAGGCTTATTTTGAGCAGTTATTCAACCCTGAACATGAACAAGATTTTCAAGGTCTTCATGCAACAAATGGTTATATCAGCTGGTCTAGGAGGATCTTGCATAGTGAAGTAAGAGAAGCCTTGAAGTATATGAAAGTTGGTAAAGCTTGTGGCCCGGATGATATTCCTATAGAGGTTTGGAAGAACCTTGGAGAGCTAGGAGTTGCCTGGTTAACTAAACTCTTTAATGCTATTGTGAAAGGACGTAAGATGCCGAATGCCTGGAGGAAGAGTATCCTGGTACCCATATATAAAAATAAGGGAGACATTCAATGCTGTACAAATTATCGGGTATCAAACTTATGAGTCATACTATGAAATTATGAGAAAGGATTATTGAACACAGATTGAGGAAGCTTACAAAAGTTTCGGAGATCTACTATGGAGGCTATTTCTCTTCTAAGAAGACTAATGAAATTGTATCAAGAGAAGAAGAAAGATCTCCACATGGTATTTATTGACTTGAAGAAAGCCTATGATAGATTACCAAGAGAAGTGTTATGATGGGTTTTGAAGAGGAAAGGAGTCAGAGGCAAATATATCAACATCACCAAGGACATGTATGAGAATGCAACCACTAGTGTGAAAACACCTGGTGGAGACACTGAGGCTTTCCCCATTACTACCGGATTGCATCAAGGTTCGGCCATGAGTCCATATTTATTTACCCTGGTTATGGACGAGCTAACCAGAAGCATACAAGATGATGTTCCTTGGTATATGTTGTTTGCTAATGACATTATTTTAATTGATGAGACTAGTGCTGGTGTAAACCGTAAGTTGGAAGTGTGGAAAAAAACCCTCGAGGACAAGGGTTTTAAGTTAAGTAGGAGTAAAACGGAATATATGCATTGTGAGTTCAGTCTAAGGAAGAAACAGGAACATGAGGTTAAGTTGGATGGAGTTTTGGTTCCTAAAACCAAGCAATTCAAATATTTGGATTCGGTGTTCCAGAATGATGGCCGTATAGATGAAGATGTGGCTTACAGAATACAGGTAGGGTGGTTGAAGTGGAAGAGTGCGACTGAGATTCTATGTGATAAGAAAATACCTCTGAAAGTGAAAGGTAAATTCTATAGGACGGTTGTTAGACCTGCGATGCTCTATGGTAGTGAGTGTTGGGCACCAACGGGACAACATTTGCATAAGATGAGTGTGGCAGAAATGAGGATGCTAAGATGGATGTGTGGACATACCAGACTGGACAAAATTAAGAATGTTCATATTCGACAAAAAGTCCAAGTAGCGGATGTCGGAGATAAGATGAGGGAAGGAAGACTTAGATGGTATGGGCATATTTTAAGAAGACCTCCTAATGCTGCGGTTCGTAAGTGTGAGAATTTGTTGATTGAGGGGGCTAGAGGTCGTGGAAGACCTAGAACTGTGTGAAATGAGGTGATAGCAAGAGACTTACGTGCCTTAGATCTTTATGCGGATTTGATTAATGACAGACTTGAATGGAGACGTAAAATCCGTGTCTTGGAAGGGGCCTAAGGCTGGAGCATCTTTTTTGGTGTCTTTTGAGCTTATTTTGTTGAGGATCCATACAGCCGACCCCAACTTGTTTGGGACTAAGGCTTTGTTGTTGTTGTTGTTGGTGAAAGAGCCAGCTCAACTCCGCCTATACATGAGTTTCTTGTGTATAGCCGGTCCCAAGCCCGGATAAAGGAGGAGGGTTGCGGTAGGTGACAACCAACGTAAAACTTTTGTCACATCTCATGATATGGATTCTAATAATAATATCGTTGGGGCGTTCCCTACTTGCGACGTGCTACATCAGAGCCCGAGTGTAGTGAAGAATAAGCAAGGGTGTAGGCCGTTCCTCGAATGCAACGCTCCGTGTCGGCGCCCGAATGTGGTGCATAATAAACAAGGGTTCTCACATCATGGACGGATGTGGGTAAAGAAGTTAGTCCAAAATACGAATAATAAGAGTAATATGAGAGATACAAGTTTAGATAATGGTAAAAGATTTTATAAGAAGAAGCATAAGAAAGAACAATTAGGGAGTAAGATCAGAATAGAAACTTGGAATATTGGATCTCTTATAGGTAAACTGAGAGAACTTGTAGATACTATGGAGAGAAGAAAAATTAGTGTTGCTTGTATCCAAGAGACTAAATGGGTTGGAGGGAAAAATAAAGACGTTGAGAATACTGGGTATAAAGTGTGGTATACAGGTATAGATAGAAGTAAAAATGGAGTAGGTATAATTTTGTATCGGAACCTAAAGGAGACAGTTATATCGTTGAAAAGAGTAAGCGATAGGATTATTTCAATTAAACTTGTGATCCAGAATGAGACCATCAACATAGTTAGTGCATATGCCCCTCAAGTTGGATTGGATGGGGAAAGCAAACAAAATTTTTGGGATGACATGGATGAACTTATGCGAGAGATTCCAAATGATAAAAACATTTTTATAAGAAGAGACTTAAATGGACATGTAGGAAAAGACAGAGTAGGTTTTGAGGAGGTACATGGAGGGTATGGTTTTGGAATGAGAAATGAAGAAGGTAAGAGTATCCTTGATTTTGCTCTAGCCTATGGTTTGATTCTGGCAAATACATATTTTATAAAAAGAGAATCACATCTGGTGACCTTTAAAAGTGGGCAAAATAGAAGTCAAATTGACTTCATACTCACAAAGAAAGCCAATCGAACTCGATGCAAGGATTATAAGGTTATTCTAGGTAAGGCTTTGACCACTCAACATAGGTTAGTAGTTTTGGATATCAAGTTTAAGAGGTTGACTAGTAGGCCAAGGAGGAACAATAGTCCTAAGATTAGGTGGTGGACTTTAAAAGGTGAAAAACAATTGTTGTTCAAGGATGAGTTGGTCAAAGCTAGAGTGTAGGAGGAAGATGTGAGTATGTCATCAAATGATATGTGGATATGCATGTCTACAACTATTAGAAGATTAGCTAGAAAGATTCTTGGAGAATCTAAAGGGTGTGGACATCCCTCGAAGGAGTCCTGGTGGTGGAAGGAGGAAGTAAAAAAAGCGGTAAGAAGAAAAAGGGAATGGTATAAGAGTTTGCCCAAGTGTAATAACAATGATGCTTTTGAGCAATACAAACAAGCAAAAAAAGATGTTAAAAAGGTAGTTAGTCAAGCAAGAGCGCAATCTTTAGAGAGTTTGTATAAGAAACTTGGAACAAAGGAAGGAGAAAAAGCTATCTATAAATTGGTTAAGATAAAAGAAAAAAAATGTCGTGATTTAAACCAAGTTAAGTGCATTAAAATAAAGAGAATAAGGTTCTGGTTCAAGAAGAGGATATTAAGGAACAATGGAGAAGCTATTTTGAGGAACTTCTTAATGGTAACCATAGTGATAACATTGAGGGTTTAGACGTTAGGCCGGAGAAAAATGTGAAATACACTAGACGGATTAGATTTTCGGAAGTTAAAGAAGCTTTGAAGAGGATGAAAGTTGGTAAAGCCTGTGGACCAGATGAGATACCTGTTGAGGTTTGGAAATGTTTGGGAGATACAGAAGTTACATGATTGACATCTTTGTTCAATAAGATCTTAAGTTCAAAGAAAATGTCTAATGAATGGAGACAAAGTAATTTGATACCTATTTTTAAGAATAAGCTCAAATTATAGAGATATAAAGCTTATGAGCCACACTATGAAATTGTGGGAAAGAGTTGTGGAATACCGTTTGCGGTTAGATACTTGTATCTCCTCAAATCAGTTTGGCTTTATGCCTGGTCGATCAACTACGGAAGCTATTTTTCTTATAAGAGATTTGATGGAAAAGTATAGAGAGATGAAGAAGGACTTAAATATGGTTTTTATTGACTTGGAAAAGGCGTATGATAGAGTCCCTAGAGAAGTTTTATGGTGGATCCTAGAGATTAGGGGAATATGTATACGATATATCTAAGTCTTGAAGGATATGTATGAAGGAGCTACCACCAATGTCCGCACCGTGGGAGGGGATACTAAGAATTTTTTCGTTTCTATTGGATTACACCAAGGTTCAGCTTTGAGCCCTTATCTTTTCGCCTTGGTCATGGATGAGCTAACAAGACATATACAGGATGACATCCCTTGGTGTATGATGTTTGCAGATGATATTGTATTAATAGATGAGACTCAAGCAGAGGTAAATCAAAAGTTGGAGTTGTGGAGAAGCATTTTGGAATCTAAGGGTTTTAAGCTAAGTAGGACTAAGACTGAGTTTATGCATTGTAGATTTAATAGCGAGAATAGAGAAAGGCAAAATTATTTTAGACGGAATAGCAGTGCCTCATAGCACTTATTTTAGATACCTTGGCTCAATTCTTCAAGAAGATGGGGGTTGTGAAGAAGATGTAAATCATAGGATTAAAGCTGGTTGGTTGAAGTGGAGAGGTGCTACAGGAGTTTTATGTGATCAAAAGATGCCAATTAAATTAAAAGAAAAATTTTACCGCACTGTAATATGGCCTGCTATGATGTATGGTAGTGAGTGTTGTGCAGTAAAAGGACAACACATGAGTAAAATGCATGTTGCGGAAATGAGAATGATAAGATGGATGTGTGGTCATACTAGGATGGATAGAATCCGCAATGAATGTATTAGAGAAAAAGTAAGGGTAGCACCTATTTAGGATAAGATAAGAGAGCGTAAATTGAGGTGGTTTGGCAATGTGAAACGAAGACCTAGCGATGCGCCAGATAGAAAAACCGAACAAGTTAGAGTAGATATAACTAAGAGAGGTAGAAGTACGCTTAAATTGAATTGGTCAAAGGTGGTCCAAAACGATCTTATGATGTTACATCTATTAGAAGAGATAACCTTAAATCGTATTGAGTGAAAAAGAATAATCCATATAGCCGACCCCAATTGACTTGGGATTAAGGCTTTGTTGTTGTTGTTGTTGTTGGTGAAAGAGCCAGCTCCTTCTCCAGTAATTTGTCCAAGAATATCACAAAATCCATATCCTTTATAGACATCAGTGCCCCCATTCACCATTCTATCGTGGTATGGATATGGATCGCAAGCTTTTGAAACAAATTTTTCAGAGCCAAACTCATAGTTTGCCGACTTTGACAACTGTAACAAAATGTGGACTTCATCAAAGAACTTGAGATTTGAGTTGGCTAGATATGGAAGGGATCATCAGCATTGCGTTGGCTAGATATGGAAATTCTAGCAGTTGGATTGACTAACCATCGAGATGTAGTAGGTGGATAGAACACGATTACTTCAGTTAAGCAATCTAAACCTGCTTCAAGATCCATGCTCTCAAATAAAATGTTCCATGAGGCTCGGACGTCTCTGCATCCAACTAAATGCATCTTCCCCACATGAGGGTCATATAGGCCATCTAGGAAAAGCACAGAAAAATTGCTCCATTAAGTGTGATTTGAGCTCATACATTCATGAGGAGCTGTTTTTCAGTGAATTCAGCTTTACTATGGTAAGGTGTCTCCTCATCTGTGGAAGAAATATTGTATGAAGACCAGTAGTGCCCAAACAACAGGCCAAGTGAGAGAACCTCCATCTGTAAATCAGTTCTTGTGGGCCAAGAACTAGGTAAAGGATCAGGAAACGCAGATGTGTGAAGGGTCAGATCCTCTGCAAGAAGAGAAAGACTGGTTATGAATGCCTCGTTGTCTTCTAGTTTAGGAAACTATAGCAATGATTTCCTTATGACAGTCCGGAAACTAAAGGGCTCATTTTTTTCCAGGATAGTACCAGCTTCCTCTATTTTTGAGTAGCTGTAATATGGATGGGTGGTTCTGAAATAATTCCACAGCTCTGTGGATCGCACTAGTTTTTCAAAGGATAAAGGGAAATACTGAGGCATTAGTTTTATTAGTGCTGGAAAAAGTCCCAAAAATTATGCTCCGCTGCTTTATGGAAAATGACATAGGAATGTATAAACAAACCCGAGAGTTGCAGCTACTTCGTTCTGTATCAACTAGTCCAAGGCAACCAACCATGCAAAGTTGCCCACTGGAAGATTTCCAAATTCCTTCAGCAGCAGGAATTTGCCTTGACAACTGGTTCCAATCCAACCTCATAGTTTGCCGACTTTGACAACTGTGACAAAATGTGGACTTCATCAAAGAACTTGAGATTTGAGGTTGGATTTAAACTTCTGATTTCTCCCTTGATCACCCTATTGGTCAATGTGAAACTCAATGGATAATGAAGAACGAGCAGAATCTGATCATCTTGCAGAAGAGGTGGCTAGTTATAATTGGAACCAGGCCCCTTCACCCATTCCCATGGATCACTCGATTCAGACTCCCGAGAAGGCAGCATTGTGCTCCCCAACAAACACATCGTTCTTTCACCTTGAAATGAAATTGAAAGCTGGGTATGACCAGAACATATCTGAAAGTGAGGGGTACCCTCATACAGTTTATCCATGAATGAACCTAGTGTTATGTCCATAACCAAGAACCCATTAACTCTAAAAAACTTTTTAGATCGATGGGCATGATCAACATCAGTGAAGAAGAAAGATACCAGGTTCAATGGGCTATGAACATCAGATATGTTACTACTGTAAGGCTTTCTATCAACATATGGCATTATTGGGGATTTACTGACATCCTGCCTCCAATCCCCATTAACAAAAAAGATGTCATCTTTGATACCATAAACTCTACTATTATCAGGTTTCAATTCAGTAGCAGAAGAGAGAACAAATGCACAATGTTTCTTCACTTCATCTATTCTATCATAATTAGGGGTAACAGCAGATTCCACAACTGGCTCAAAACCAAATTTATCTGGGATATACGAATTTGCAAACCCAAATAACAACCCACACAAAAACCAAAAGAGAAAAGCAACAGAAACTTTCATCATAATCAAAATTTCTATAAATCTGAACAATTATACCAAAATATCCCAACTACCCAGTAGCTAAAAATAAAATATTAATTAAAAAATGAAAACCCAAATGGGTAGACAAAAATTGTAATTTTGTTACTTGCCCACAAAGTTTCAATATACAGATAGCCACATAGCCCACAAAGCAAAGAATAGAACTCTGGTAATAGGAACAGAATGATCAAATTCAATCTGTCAGTTAATTGGAGAGCAAGGTGCTAATTCTGCTGTGACTCAATCTAATTACATAAGAAAACTGACCTGAAAATGGATCTTACTTCACAAATCTTGTTGTCAAACTGCGATAAATTAGAATCCCAGATGCAGAAATTAGGTTGCAGAGAGGAAAAAAGAGGGAAATAGAACTCTTTGGTAGTGGGTTTTGATACCAGAGTCAATGGTTGGTTTGTTCGCGTGTTCTTGTCTTTTCGTTGTTAGACAATTTTTTTTATAAGTCTACGCGTTGTATAATGCCCGTGAACAACAATATTACCATTTATTTAAGAGAAAAATAAATAAATGTCACCGTAATAAAAATTTTGTTCCCGTAGCCGCAGGCTGATTAGCCAATCTTCTCCTTTAATTATGAGAATTGAAGTTAAAATTTTTTAAAAAATTTATAGGCTTGAAATCTCCAAGTTCCCGTTTATATAATAAATAAGCAGTGGCCAAAGTAGCAGCTCAGAGAGGGTGGGCAAAATTTCTCTTCAACGCATATAAAGAAGAGATAAAGGGCTGAAGGACTGGAATTTCACCTCTGCTACTCTGACCAGTAAAAATTCATCTTGAAAATGTACGTCCGACGACCGACTAGAATAATCGTCAACCTCCACTCGATCCTACCTAATTTCGTCCCTGTAAATAAGTAAACCATATTTTAATTTAAACAATACAATAATCATATATCAATAATTACATTAAATTTATTTTGATTGATATTACACATAATTCTTTTTTAATTATATAATGAAAATCGATAAATTTATTAGTAAATGATATTATAATAATATTGAAAAGTGAATTAAAGGTTAAAAGTAATATTAGACTCGTTTTAGCAGGGTAAAGTGTCCAATTTAGATTCTAGTCAGAATAAATTTGTAGGAAAATATAAATTTTAAGTTAAAAAAAATAAATTTATTTTTAACTTAAAAAATAAAAATTTTAAGTTAAATTTATTTTTTAAGTTAAAAATAATGTTATTTTTTATTTATTTTATAACTACGAGTATAATTTAATGAACATATTTATTCAGTCTAAATCTCGAGTTCGAATTATAAATATTCTCTTTTCACATATAATTAATAAAAAAAATATTTTTTTATAAAGTAATATTACTTCTATTCACATAAATTATTATTTTTATAAAAAATATATTCTATTAAAATTAGCATTTTATATAATTAAAAAAATTAATTTTTAAATTTTATTTTATTATTAATTAATTAATAAAATTACAGTATAATAATTTTAATAATTTAATAAAAAAAGTATTTTAATAAGTTAATAAAAAATATTTTAATTTATTTAAAATAATTTTATATAAATATATTTAATAATTTAATAATTTTTTAATAGAAATATAGGAGCTGAATTCATCAATGTTTCTTTATTCGTCAATGTGTTTTTTTTTTTCTCAAAAAAAAAAAGTACAGAGCTCGTGGTGAATAGTTGAGAGTATGGAAATGACGACTAGGAAAATTTCGTCATTTTTCATTTTCTATGCAAATAAAAAAAATCTATAAAATATGATTGGATTTAGGTATTATTTTTGCTTAAATATTGCGATTAAGGATAGACAACCTAAGAAATTGTTATTTGTGATGACTGATCCGATTTAGTCGGAAAATTGTCGGCGTTAAATAAAAAATACAGGTGAAAAATAATTTTATTAATGCAAATTATATTAATTAAAATAGGTGTTCTGTAATTATCTTATTATATTTGAGAAATACCAATTAATCAATTATGATATTAAAATAAAATAAATAATCATTCACCATCTCTTAAAAAAATAATAACAATCATTTAGCTTATAATAATTTATATATTCTAATTTTTAGTAAATAATCATTTAGTCTTTAAAAATTTATAATTAATTTTTATTAAAATTTAAATGACTAATTAATAATACAAGGAATGAGATTGCATAAATATTTTAAAGATTGACAACCACTGTGAATAATTAATAAATATTTAAAATTATTAAAAATATAATTTTTCAACAATTGAATGAGTAATATTTAACTTCAGCAACAAATAGAGCAAAATCCCACACCCAAAACCCAATGCAGCACTAGACCCAGTTAATGAAATAGCAGCACAAACCAACATCACAAATGATTCTTCTTTTGTGTTCATGTCAGAGGCGGAGATAAAGGGGGTCCCATGGGGCCCTGTTACCCCCTCAATTAAAAATAAAAAATTTTTAGGTATATTTGAGAATGAATATTACATTGGTTGAGATGGAACAGCTTGGCCTTACTATGTGAGAGCACGTAACTTCGATCCACGCTCCCAACATTTTTCATCCTTTTTTTTTCCAATCTTTAAAACTGGGCCTTTTAATCAAGCCCATTACAAACAAACAAGATTTGTCAATGACTCTGCCCATTACAAACAAACAAGAATAACTTAATTGTGACTATTTCTCTTCTTTCTCACGTTTCTTCTTCGTTAATTCCTTTTTCTTTCTTTTTTTTTTCAGATAACAGTTTCTTCCTTTTTCAATTTCATTCTTTCACCGATTGGCACCAGCAAGGCAGCGGCAACAAGTTAAGAATAGGTACACCACTTACTTTTAATCTCATATTTATTTTGTTGCAATTTTTTTATCTTGCTAAAATGAATTGAAATTTGAAAAATAATGAATTAAGAAATTGGCTTGAATACTTGAGGACATTATAAATTTGAAATGTTTAATTTGATTTTGTAGTATGAAGTTTTTTTTTTTTTTTGAGAAAAGTAGTATGAAGTTAAATTGAAATTATTATTTTTTTGTAGTTTATAATCTGGAATTTTTTTATTTCTTTTATAATTTGATATTTTTAATGTTTAGTATTTAAGTTGAATTGGACCCCCCTTATCTAAAATCCTGGCTACGCCACTGGTTCATGTCCCTGGATGCCATGGCTAGTTCAATTCCTGCAAACAATAATAGAACTCCAAGAATCCCAATTGGGAATTGACTCAAAATCCTTACAAATGAATTCCAAAATACGAATCCAATCACTAGTTTCCCTATTCCCAAAAACACCACTGTCCACTGATGCACCACTTCTTGACCCAAATCTGTATTGCCCTGCTAACCCAACTTGCCCCATGGCAAACTGGCATAGCTCCAAACCAGCAACCCACCAAATTCATTACCCCAACACTAACAGAAACTTTTGTGGCTGACAATTCACGGTCTGGAAACAAATCAGTTGATAATTTACACACTGCAATTACTGAATTCAATACAGATGGTGGGATTTGTGGGATTGCTCCTCTCAAAAACCCAATTTTCCAATCTTCCCAGGTAATTTTCAGAATCTGAATTCTTGATGGACCAAATTTAAGATCTTTAATTATTGAAGGGTCCCTAATGAAACATAACAACAGCCCAAATAAGAACACAATAAGAGCAGCAGGAATTGCTGCTAAAAGCTATTAAAAATATAATCTCACATTGAAAAAATAACAAAAATATCAACTTAAATATAGTGAAAGATAATTATTTATATGTCTAGTGCTAGGCATTTTTGGTTGATTATCCTAAGCCTATCATCTCTCATTTCTCATATGTCCAAAAACCCCTACCTACAGTTATTTCACTGCTTTATTTTACCAGTTGTCCGATGTTTATTTCGGCCTTATTGTCTTTCACATATATAAATCTAATAGAGACTAATATTACAATTAACCAGAAGTTAATAGACTTAAAAAATTTTATTCTATGGCATGATTACTTAAATCATCCTGGTGCTATAATGATGAGAAGAATTATAGAATATTCATATGGGCATCCTTTAAAGCACAAAAAAAATTCTTTTATCAAGTGAATTTTTATGTGTTGTTTGTGATTATTAGGTCATCTCAAAATAAAATTGGATTTGAATCTCTTCAGTTTTTAGAACGAATTCATAGAGATATATGTGGGCCTATCATTCCATCTTGTGGTCCTTTTTGATATTTTATGATTTTAATAGATATTTCTATAAGAAGGTCATATATTTATTTATTGTCTACTCGCAATGTTGAATTTGCCAAATTATTAGCATAAATTATCAAATTACGAGCACAATTTTCAGATTATATAATTAAGAAAATTCATCTTGATAATACAGGAGAATTTACATCCCAAGCATTTAATGATTATTATGTATCAATTAGGATTATAGTTAAGCATTATATGGCTCACATTATACAAAAAATGGTTTAGTATAATCTTTTATAAAACGACTTCAATTAATTACTAGATCATTACTTATGAGAACAAAACTACCTAGTTCAACTTGGAGATATGTTATTTACATGCAGCAGCATTAATTAAAAGTAGACTAACTATTTATCATGAATTTTCTCCACTACAACTTATATCTGGTCATGAATCTAATATTTCTCATTTAAAAATTTTTGGTTGTGCAGTATATGTTCCAATTGCTCTATCACAATATACAAAAATGGGCCTATAAAGGCGATTAAAAATTTATATTGATTTTGAATTACCATTAATTATAAGGTATATTGAACCAATGACATGTGATATTTTTACAACACAATTTGGTGATTGTTAATTTGATGAGACTGTATTTTCAGTGTTAGAGAAAGAAAAAGAAAAGTTAAAAAAAATAAGATATTTCATGAAATACATCATCAATATCTTATTATGATTCTCGAACAAATAGAAGTAACCTTAAAGTTAAGAAAATTATTCATTTACAAAATATTGAAAATCAGTTACCAGATGTATTCACTAATACAAAAAAGGTAACTAGATAGCATATACCAGTATTAAATACTCCTGCTCGAATTGATGTCACAAATGAAAAATTTATCAATATCTGAAGGATGTGCTCGGTATACGCCAGAAGGGTAGTAGACCAATTAATACTAAAAATAAAAATTATAGAAAGAAAAGAGAACAACGTAGACAAATTCGTGTTTTTAAAATTAATACACCAAAAGATATGATGATGCATAAATAAATAATAGATACAACTAATCAATTACCTCCAGAAAAGGAACGATCGCTCTAGAATAATAAAATTGTAAAAAATTCTAAAAATGAAGAGATTTCAACAAGTTATGTCTATACAAGAGAAAGATTGAGTGGAGATAAAACTATTATTGATCAAAAGTTTGCATATACAGTAGCTGTTGGTATAATAAATGGAAGCAATGATTTAAAATCAAAATCTATTAAAAAATGTCACATCAAAGTGATTGGCCAAAATAGAAAGATGTTATTCAGGCAGAATTAAATTCACTTGCAAAACGTAAAGTTTTTAAATCGATAGTTCTAATATCTGAAAATATAAAATCTGTCAGTTATAAGTGGGCATTTGTAAGAAAGAAAAATAAAAATAAAGAGATTGTAAGATATAAGGCACGACTTGTAGCTCAAGATTTCTCGTAGAGACTTGGAATCGATTATAAAGAGACATATTCTCTTGTGATAGATGTAATAACTCTTAGATTTTTAATAGGATTGACAATTTTTGAAGGACTTTATATGTGTCTTATGGACATTATAACAATTTATTTATATGAATCACTTGATAATAATATTTATATAAAAGTTTTTGAAGGACTAGAAATGCCAGAAGTATTTAATTTATTACCATAGAAAAAATATTCAATTAAATTGCGAAGATTTTTATATAGGCTAAAACAATCTAGACGAATGTGGTATAATCGTCTCAGTGATATTTGAATAATCCTATTAATCCAAGGATATATGAATAATCCTATTAATCTATGTATTTTTATTAAAAAATCAAAATATGAACTTACCATTATTGCAGTGTATGTTGATGATTTAAATATTATTAAAACTTCTAAAGAGCTTGAACCAGCAGTAATACTTCTAATGAAAGAATTTGAAATGAAAGATCCTAAAAAGATAAAATTTTGTCTTAGTTTACAAATCGAACACTTATCAAATAAAATTTTTGTACATCAATCGAATTATACAGAAAAAAATTTAAAGAGATTTAATATGATATAGCTCACTCATTGAGTTTTTTCAATTATTGTTCGATCTCTTGATGTAAAAAAAGATTCATTTCGTCCTAAAAAGACAATGAAGAGATTCTTAATTCTGATATATCATATCTTAATGCAATTGGTGCATTAATTTATCTAGCTAACTATACAAGGCCAGATATAGTTTTTTCGGTTAATTTATTAACGAGATATAGTTTTGCGCCAACACGAAGACACTGAAATAGTATTAAACATATATTTTGTTATCTTCGTAGAACTGCTGATTTGGAATTTTATTTAAAATAATTAAATTCCAAATTAATTGAATTTACAAATGTTGTATACCTATCCGATCCACATAAAGGATGATCATAAATAGGATATTTATTTTTATACAATGGTACTGCAATATCTTAGCGTTCAACAAAGCAAACGATTATTGTCGCATATTCAAATTATGCATAGATTATTACAATTCATGAAGCAAGTCGTGAATGTGTGTGGTTAAGCTCATTGGTTCAATATATTTATGACACATGTAATCTCTCATCTACTGAAAGAAGTCCAATAATTTTACACGAAGATAATGTTGCTTGTATTGTTCAATTAAAAGGAGATTATATCAAGGGTGATAGAACCAAATATGTCTCACTAAAATTTTTTTCACACATGAACTCCAGAAAAAATGTGAAATAGATGTTCATCAAATTCGTTTAAGTGAAAATTTAGCAGATTTATTAATAAAAACTTTGCCAACATCAATATTTGAAAAGGTAGTTCGCAAGATTGACATGCATCGACTTAGAGATATTCATTAATATGAGGAGAAGAAAAAAATGTATATATTAATAATATTGTACTTTTTTTTCCTTCACTAAATTTTTTTTCCATAAATTTTTTACCTAGTAAGGTTTTAATGAGGGATATTTTTAATAGAAAAATATTCAATGGAGAATATTATTAATAATTGAAAATATTAATAAGTGAATATTTCTTTTTATCACTTTAATAATCTTATCTCTTTAGTCATATTATCTTGTCTCCTAATCACATTATATTGTCTCAAATTATTTTATCACTTTATTTATTTTATTATCTTAATAATTAATATTTTATTTAATTTTTAACTCCATAAATAGAGGTAGTTTGTAAGACTTAAGAGATATGAATAGAAAAAAAATGATAAATTTATAAATTCTTTCTCTCTAATTTGCTTCTTAAAATAATTAATTTTTAATTCTTCATTTTCTTTTAATCATATATAATTTTATCATTATTTATATAACAAAATCTTATTATTCAATCCTTACATTATTTCTCTAAAAGTCATAATTATACAACAAAAAAAACAACACAATTAATTAATTAATCAACGTAGCAACATTTTTTAAAAAAACTTAATTAACAAAAAAGTCAATAATTATTCTTCAAGGCATAGATGATCTTCTCCACTTATGAGTAGGAGTCCTACATCTAACAAGCTTAGTCTTCATATCAACAGGAGTACTCTGTCTCCCAAACCCAATTTCTTCTCCTCCTCTATTATTATTATGAATATCACCGCCTTCTTCAATTTTCTCAATAACACCACCATTTTTAAAAGTAGACATAATTCCCAATTTTTTCCACCTAAAAAACCCTTTTTTTCTCTCTACCATTCTCTCAATTTGCATTTGCAAAGCATTGCATTGGCCTTGCAGCCTCATCACATCTTCTCTCAATTTTTTAATCTCCATTTGTTGAGCATTCATTTTTCTTTTTGAGAAGCACCTTCCAGATGGGTCCAAACCTGGGTTTGGGCTTCTTGTGACACTAAAAGAACCACTCCAATCTATGTGAGATTGATTGAGCTTGTTTTTCTCTGACAAAAGAACTTGAATAACTGCACGTACTGGTAACCTTTCATTTTGTGCTGCATGGAGAGATGCTTCTGGAGACAACTTTCTGCTATCAATTAATCTACAAAGAATCTTCCTTTCTTGCTTTGATGATCCAGGATGTGCCTATATATTGCAAATTTAATTCTGATTAAGAAACCATGGTGAATTTTTCTATCCATATCTCAGAAATGTTCGAAGGACAAAGCTCAATACAAAACAAAAAATCAAAACAATTTGTCAATGCAAATCGAAGGTACAGACATTGACACTATACCTTACATATGTTACCATGACCACACCTAAAAGAGAGCCCAATATCAAGCAAAAGTATAGCTCAGCTCTCTCTATGTTACACTAGATAAAGGGTACTTATGACAATTCTCCCTTCTTCTGAGTTCTGTGCTTTCTGCAAAACTGCCTTTTCCTCTCCCCCACCACCAAACTGCAGAATCTTGCAGTTAGGTGACAACAACACTACACAACTACTACTACTTTAATTACTTCTTGGTCCCAATTGCAAATTGTGTTTCTTCTTTCCCTTTTTCTCACTAATATTTCACTAATTGTCTTTTTCCTCTTGTAATTAAAATATCTATTAGTAATTAAAGTGGCTTGGACACTTAGTTACTGCAATTTATAACAACTGTAAGAGCCATATCACAAACATCATTATCCATAGACCCTCAAAGAAGTCCAAAATTTTTGTTTTATTTAACAATTTTAGTAATAATTAATTATAGTTTTAAGTTTGGAGGATTATATGTATAATTCTAGCAATTACTTAAGTTAATCTAACATGCATGTATTATATAATGAGATAATACATTACATATATCTATATTTTTCTTCAATTTGGCTCCACAAAAAGTTAGAGTTGACTTTTAAGCTCGAAAATCCCTTAATTCTGAAAATATATCTAATTCTACTAAATCAAAGACTCATTAGCCATAATTTTTTTTTTATAATAAATACTAATTAGTGCACATATCCAAATAGTGAACAGAAGAAAAAAAGAAAATTAACAAAGCATTAATTAATTGAATGACTTACTTTGAGATAGGTATCAATGGCTCTGTATAAACCATCATCGGCAGCACGAACATGGCTAGGAAGAGCAGAAGCGAGATCATCAAACTCTGACAAGCTTAAATTAACATCAACAGCAGCTTCAGCTAAGTAACAATCGACCAGCTTAGCAACCTTAATTAAAGCAGCAACTCCGCTTTTACCAGCTTCATCTAAATTAACAAACCTTCTAACTAACCGAGTAACTAACTCAACATCTAGCAACGTCTCACAGGTGTGGCTAAAAGATGGTATCATTAACTCTTCTAACGATGCTTGGTCAAGTTGCCACGAAATCCTCTTCTCAAGCTCTGCTCTATATGTCGGTTCTACTCCGACAATGCTCGCCGTCCGGAGAAGCCGTAGCAAGAAATTACAGGGGATTGAGTATTTCTCCGGTGGCAGAACACCTACTAGAGTTTCAACGAAAAATCTTTTTTTCATCCATGAAGATGTGACACTTTCTGGGGATTCTTCGAAATTTTTTAGTCCTCTTTGTTCACTATTAGCGTCGGCAGATAGTTCCGGTAGCCATTTTGATGCATAATGAACTATGATAGAGCCGACAAGATCTGGACGGACTCCTTTAGCCTTAATGCCGGCTAAAGTCTTAACGAAATAGTCCATGTTGAGAATGCATGCATCGTCAAACCAACATTCAGCGGCAAATTGTGATATTTTTTTCCGGGAAAGTGACAGAATCTGCAGGCAGTGATACTCCTTTCATTTGGGTTGGAGAAGCAGTATTGGTAGGGGAAATTTGATTATTGGTTGTGTTCTTATAGTAGTGTTTCATGTTACGTACATCTAAATTTGTATAGTGTTTCTCTATATTTATATGAATAATGTGCATATATTGTCACGTTCTTGATGTTGCCTAATCCCAATGGACTAAAATATCCTCTTTCTAAAAATATATATATATATATTCTGCATTATAAAATAAGTACTCTGTGTTAGTGGAGTATTGGGCTATTAGTAATTTTGATTGTATGGGTGAAGAAGATAAAGAAAGAAAGGACATGAAAGGTTTTGGAAATGAAAGTTATTATTTTTATTAGTGGTGTATCTAGCCCGTATTCATTCGATTTTACAGTATATTTTAATCTGATTAAATCTGATTTATTATTAAAATATAAAGTAATTTTATCCCAAATTATATATTTTCGATTAATTCATATATTTTTTAGTTGGATAAGATTAAATCAAATCATATAATATATATTATATATATTATAAATATATTCAATATATAACATTATATAAATTTTCTGGTTTAGTCGGATTCGATTAGGTCGGATTAGGTTACATAATATACATTGTAAATATATATTTATCTATAGGGTTCAGATTAAAATGGAAAAATAAATATTAACTCAATCACCCGACAAAATTAGAAATTTTTTAAAAAATTAAATTCAATTTCATTTGTATATATAAAATAATCTAATTAAATCTGACCAAAATATATTCGATTGAATCGAATTGGATCAACTTTCAAAAATTTGCATATCTCTAATTTTTATTGTTACTTGGAACTTGAATGGATGTGGGAACAGTGAGAAGGATTAGAGTACAGAGAGATTAGAAAAATGACAAATGTGCTTAATGAAAATATTTCCTTCCAAAGACACACTGTCACTACTTATAATATTATAAGGACAAGAAAATTTAATTATAATGCCATCCTATAATGAAAATTGAAAATGACTCTCCAACTGTAAAATCTCTATCACTATTTCTCTTTCACATATCTTATTCAATTCAATCTTAAATTTTTTTGTTTAATGTATAGAGATTTTAAGTTTTTACTACTTGATTATATTATTAAAAATAAAAAAAATAATATTAATTAGATCATTTAGACTGAAACTAAAATTTACAAATTCACTATCATATAATGGTTATATTATATTATGTAAATGTGTTAATAATGTTAGTATTGGAAAAAAGATGTGACGTTATATGTATTTTGATGCGTGTAAAGATAGTTTTAGCTTTTTGGATATAGGTGACGAGTTCACGAAGCATCGACGAAAGAATGCAAGCAATGCAAAAAAATAAATTATCAAACTCTTTAGCACTCACGGGATTTTCTCCAAAAAGAAAGCCATCATTTTCATTTCACTTTTTTTTATTTTTCACTACTAAATTAAAATATTTCCACTTTTCCCTATTTTTGTTTAGTAGGATTTTTTTTTTGAACCATATTGTTGTTTAGTAGTTTATAATTATAAATATATTTAGAATTTTTATTAAGAGATTTCTTACGTCTTAATACATCAAGTATGTTAATAAGGCCAAGGAGAATATAGATAAGTTTTTTTTTTCAACTTTATATTATATGTCATGATATATGATTTCGATATATTTTATTTTTTATATAAAAAAGAAATAAATTAAAAAAAAACACACATACACACATATATATACATATTCACACCATTTTCACTGTAAGAAAAATGAAGAAAGAAAAGGTGTGACAAATCATTTTGGACAGAAATGTAAGAAAATGATGGGAAGATTGACGATGAGGTGATGGGAATGAGTAAGCCAAAAGTTTTGGACTTTGTAAAAATTGAAATTATTATAATAACCACAACAGATTCAGATACAGTTCTCACGTGATCTTCGGTCTTTTGTTTGTTTTTGCAGGTTACTACTGTTCCTGCTGGTCCACAAAGCGATCGATTACTAGGCCTTGGCCCATACTAATTGTGTTTTCAACCTTTTTGATGTAATGGGCTCATAATATTATAAGACCTTCATTCCTTAGCCCATCAACAATTAAAACTTGTATTATCAGATAAAAGAAAATAATAAAGAGAGAATCCAGTCTATATTTTTTTTTTTTCTTTTCAGTAAGGATGAAAAAATGGCATTAAGAAAGATCATTCATCAATAGTATACGCAGGCAATGGAGATGATTTAGTCTAGAGACGTGCATCTCTCAGTTTGGTCGGTTTTATTTAGTTGGCTTTTAAAAGTGTTAAACTGACCATCATCAGTCAGATTAAATAACTCCTACCGAAGCCAACCATTTAAAAGGAGTAAAGTTTTAAAATTAACTTTCATCGGTCAAGTTTTGTTGATTTTGATATATTTCATCCGATTCGGTCAGTTTTAGTTTGTAAAACATATAAATTAAAATTAAACTAATAATATCTATTTGTTAGAATTTCAAAATAAAATTAATTAACTGAGTCGTTTTAAACCAATATAGTCGGTAAAATTAATAAAAATAATAGTCGAATCGAGTTTATTTGACCATTTGATCATCCCTAATTTGTTCTCCAGTCAGACTTAATTTATAATACTGCAAATGTAAATCAATTGACTGCAAAATTACAAGATCTTTTTAACAAAAACAAAGGAACAATTCAAAAAAAAAATTCCTAAAACTTCTAATACTGTGAACATAACATTCAATCTCCAGATGATATGAATTAAGAGAATGACTTTACAGTCTGATTCAAATTTAATATCTCGCATGTTGGATTCTAACAATTATTATTACCATTTATTATTTGATATAGAATTACGCCCCCCTTGAGTTGAATTCATAAAATTAATATTCAAAAGATAATTTTGAATGTGTATACTGAATAAGAAAAATATACTTTACAGACTTGGAAGAAAAAATATTCAGTAGTGAATATGACAAGCCTATAAAATATAAATTGATTAAATAATTATAAAATTTTTAAAGTTTTATATATTACACTAGTCAATTTCTGTATTTTTAACATTTAATTTTTGCATCCTCCAGTTTTTAAAAATTAGACTATTTAGTCCTTCTATTAATATTTTTATTCTAAAAATATTAGTCAATTATTTTAATATTATAAAATAATTTATTTATTTTTTCTTTATATATATTTTTCTTTGTTATTTGTTAAGTAATGCTTATTTTTAATTTTATTTATATTTCTTATACATAATTTATTTTAATTTTATAAATATTTTAATAAGTTATTTTAATTTATATATATATTTATAAAGATAAATATATTATTAATTTATATATATTCTTTCAAAGATAAATATATTATAAAATATCTTATTTGCTCTTCATTTATATATCTTTATTTTTGTTATTTATTAAATTTATTTTATTTTTAATTTTATTTTATATATAGATCATTTGCAAAATAATAAAAAATTTTATTTGTATTGTTTAAAATTATTTTTTTAGTAATACCTATAAAATTAAAATAAATGATATATATAGATTATCTGTAAAATAATAATTTATTTGTATTATTTAAAATTATTTTTTAATAATATTTATAAAATTAAAATAAATTGTGTAAAAAATATAAGTAAAATTAAAAATATGCATTACTTAACAAATAATAAAGAAAAATATATATAAAGAAAAAATAAATAAATTATTTTATAATATCAAAATAATTGACTAATATTTTTAGGATGAAAATATTAATAGAATGACTAAAAAGTTTAATTTTTAAAAATTAGAGAATGCAAAAATTAAATATTAAAAATTTAAAAATTGACTAATGTAATATATAAAATCTCAGAAACTTTATAATTATTTAGTCATATAATATAAAATAAAATACAAACTCAAGAGTATTCTTAATAAAGCCAATGTTAAAGAGGCAGGGCAAAATTTGAATTTAGAATCAGATTTTATTAAAGATTAATGAGCAACCAGCACAGAATCCCAATCCCTACTGGCCTCAGCTTGTCTTCAAAAGTTGAACCACAATTTTTGTAAGCTGAAACAACATTCACCCCCAGAAGATTTACGATAACACTGCCTCTTTCTCTTCCTGTTTTCTTAGCAGCATAATAGGACTTCACACAGTATTTTTCCCAGTAATCAATCAAAAATATGGAAATCAACTGATTTTGATGGAATGATTATATGTGAAAAAACACATTTCTATTAATATCTATTCAATTTAGTTTTACAGGCACATGAACTAAAAGAACAAACAGATAGTAAGCCCATTATTCAGGAAAAAAGTGGACTTAAAAGAACAGTTAAATGCATACCATATTCTGCTATTATTCCTTTCTATAAATAAAATCCTACAATTTGACATTTCACCTAATAATGTTTCTCATTTGCGCCACTTATTCTTCCAGTATTTGTTCCCAGTCGAATGTTGGAAGAAATGTTTTAGACCTTCCGGGTGGTTGTTTCAGATGAACTACTGGTCGAGTCACCTGCAGCCAAATTGAATGCTGAGCCGCTGGGAAGTGTTCCATTTCCGCTTTCTTCTTGAGACACAATTGGGATCTTAACAGCTGCTCTTTCCATCTCCTTTTCAAGCTCTTCTTCCTGTCGCAGAGTAGTGAACTGTCCATCCAGAGACTTGGCTGCAGCTAACCAGGCAAGCACAATCACCAGGAGGGTTCCTCCAAGGTAGGGAGTTGAATTTGCAAGAGACCCAAAGGTTAAGATCATAAACTGCTGAATCAAAGCTCCACCAGACTTGCCCAATGGATTGCAAACGACATCAATAGCTGCCTTCCCTTTAACCTACAGGATTAGTTGAAGAAGAAAAGTGAACAGCAGACTCAAAAAAATTAACAATAAAGTTTTTCCCCCTTTCCATAAGAAGAGGATTATTAGAAATATTTTGAATTTCGTTTTTGTCCACCTAAAAGAGGCATCATAGTTTTGCCAAATAAGAGATAGAAAACAGAAAGCAATGTAAGGATCCAAACCTTTGTCTCCTCATCCAAGGGAATATAGGCCATCTCTTTACAAGGGTCAAACAAGCTGTACTTGGCACTCTTGCTGAAAATGTTTTGCACGGCACCCACATATACAGCAGCAAGAAGTGGAGTCATCCCAAACTGTGAAAGAGCAGGTGCAAGAGGACCACCAAATAAAATTAGTGAGAAGAAACCCACTCCTGTAAGGAGGAGGACTGTCGGCGTGATTTTCGCTGCAACTCCCCATCCATACTTGTCAAATATATATTGACTAAGAAGCATCATTGTGAATGTTGCTATTCCGGTAGCAGTTGAAAAGTCACCCATAAAGGAAGAATACTCGTTTGGGCTAGGGAACTGCAAAATAGATAGGATGAATTTTTGGAGCCGTAGTTAAAAAGAATGGGATGCAGATAAGGCCAAACTCTGTTTACCTGCGCTTTCAGCTTTGATTTCCAGGTAACCTCAACCAGGTTGATGCTAATACCATATGCAACCACCAAAGTGGCAAGATCTCTAATGTATTTTGAAGACACCAGGAATTTCAAGCTCTCCATTGTACCCATCTTTGGCTTTTCCTGCACAGATTTTTCAGCAAATATAAACAAATTTGATTTGCTTCATCTACTGTTTGTTACCAGACTGAAACTCCTATATAAATGTGCATAAACTGAATCTCATCATTCTTTCTGCTTAAAAATGATGCATTCTGTGCACGTGCATCTCTCCAACTTGTTGAAGTGGTGCAGTCCTTAACTGAGACACGCATGATAGTTTTGATAAATAATACAAGATCACTTCCCCACCCTTTAGTTTTTCTAAAATTTTAAAAAATGAGAAATTTTAAGGGGGAAAAAAATAAAAGCCTAGTCAACCAAGTAAGCCAAAAAAAAAAGTAGCAAACCATAGCCAGCATTGAATGAAAGAGTCTAAATAGCTTAATAATCAACAAAAGTTGTCATTTTAAACAAATTGTGTGGGCCCATGTGCCCATCACAAGCCCATGCTTGCATAGTGGAGGAAAACATCTATAACTCTAGCTTCAAATACACAGAACCAGACAGCCTAAGTATGCGCACGGTTCGGTTTAATGATAAAAAATGAAACAGCTACCATCCAAAAGTTACCTGCTTCTCCTACCAAAAAAAAAAGTTACCTTCTTCTTCTTGCTACGGGTTGGTAGTGGAACAAAGTTGTTCACCCCCCAGTACAGAAGACAGATTGTAAGCCCCATTAAAACCACAATGCTCATCATTCCTTTGAGGGAGATGGCCCAACCATCGACTCCAGGTCCCAAATTTTTTCTCAAATTAGAGAAATACTTCACGGTTCGGCCTGAAAAAACTAGGGCAATGTTTGCTCCAAGTCCGAACAAAGGATAGAATTTTTTTGCTTCTTCTATAGTAGTAATCTGAAAAAAAAGAACATTCATATACTCAGTGATGGCTGTCACAAACAACAATCACGAATTAATCAAAGATTAAAAACTTTTCCATATCTTGGCTAAAATGGCACATGATTTAGACAATACTGGGAATTAATGTAAGACAGAGATGAAGTCAATAAAAAAGGAAAATCTGGAATCACAAAGCCCTTTGAATTTTTTAAATTGTAAGACGTTGAATATATCTGTCATTTCCTGGAAACTATATGACAAAATCAGATTCAAGTATTTGCGTGCAACAAGATCACTGCAGTATTGAAACTATAAAAAGAAACAGCAGCTGTTCATGACCACTCCAGCACTTAATGCAGCAAGATCATACTAAGATTTCCATCATCTGTCAAAAATTCCTAGAAAGATTAAACAGCTATGGTAGAAATAATACACAGCACAAGACTGCAGTCCTTTGTACGAAGGAAAAAAGGAACCACGGTCACAACCCTTTTCAACTGCACAAGACTCTAAAAGCACTTGCAAGTACATAGAAGCATTAATATACTTAAGAAGTGAAATGAGGAAAACAATATAAGAAATACAGAATGACTACCACCACAGAAGGAGCACCACACAATGTCATCATGCATCAGATAAAACAAAGGTGATAGGAAATGGAAAAAAAATAATAATAAAATAATTATTCATAACATCTAAGCTAAAATTACCACTAAAAGAAATTTACAGAGACATAAATAGCATGCAGTTCAAAAACACATTATAGACGGTTCTTCCACCCTCCTGTGATGAAAATGCAACCCTCTTTGAGAAGAAGAGAAAATCACACCTCTGACATGTGATATGGCTAAATATACTAAGATCAGGAAACAAAAACTTCAAGCACCTAAAGCTGTCCATTTCAATTCAACTTTCTAAATACCAAATTTTACAAGCACTGCAACAGATCACTTAATTCAGCATTCATGGTGAATGAACCCAATCTAATTCACATTTATTCACAAACAAAAGCAAGAAACATGCATGGTGAATTTATGCATCATTTTGATCAATCATTCATTTAAACATGGAATTCCTTAATTTGAACTACAACTCAAAATAAGAAGAGGACCAGCGCTTTTCTGTGCCAGAAAAGACTTTATATGGGGGATTTTATCGGCGAGAGAACATCAATTCTTCCCAATTCAAATGAAAGAACATCTCAAATTGAGCAACTTAAAAATTCAACACCCAAAGAGGTCTAGTTCAACAAACAATGATATGACAATGAATCAATGAAGTCAATGCCCAAAGAGGTCTAGCCAATAAGTCAATCAACTTAAAATAACAATTTGAACAAAACATGCGTTAGACTCAAAGTTAGCCGAACAGAGGATATGTTAATAATATATATAAACTCACAAATATAAAAAGCATAAAAAACAAGAAGTTCTGATACCAGAATACCAGAATCAAAATTAACATCAAAAATCATGATAATAGACAATCATGCAGTAATCCTGAAGACAATCCACATGAAAGCATCCTATACCTGATTGGCAAATCCCCAGAAAAGCACTGAAATCACCACACTGCCCCACAATTCAGCCATAACATAGAACAAACAGAAACTCCAAATCCTCATAATCGCAATAGGACCAAGAAACCTTGGGCCGAGTATATTCAGAAGCTTATCAGCAAATGCTTGAGGGTGGATGTGATTACTAAGAGGATATAAAACAAACCCAAAAGCCCCAAAGAAAGCAATGAATGGAAGAATTACGGTATAAAATAGAGCCTGCTTAGACAAAACATTAGATAATTGTGTATATAACAACATAAACCCAATAGCCATGGGCAAATTAACCCAAGTTTTTAGAAATGGTATAATCTCTGCACTGCTCCCTTTAGCTGTAACAACCAACACATCCTTTGTATCTCTAAGAATTGTGTAGTTGAAAAGAATACAAAAGAACATTAGCCCAAGTGGGATAATTTTTTTGAGAGTTGAAAGCTCAATACCCAAGAGCTTAGGCTTCTCAGCTTCACCAAATAGAGGTTGCCCATCAGCGGCAGCCGCAGCCTCTGCCCTACAGATATGCAAATTTCTTTCTTTTGGGGGAAAACCATTAGGTTTTGACAAAACACTAGGTAATCTAGGCACGGCATTTGAAGATAAATATAACCCAGGAAAGGATTTTGGTTTTGTAGCAAAAAGCCTCTGCTTTAAGCCTTGTGATGGGCATAAAGCAGCTCTAATTTTGGGGTTTGGAGGTAGAGAGAGAAGCCCTTTGGTATGTAGCACAGCTTCCATATTTGTATCTCCGCCTTTATCTCTCTTATCTCTCTTTAGGTCCCTTCAAGAAAACCCAAAATCCTGGTTTTCAAGAGGAGAGCATAAAGAAAGAGAAACCGAGATAGATGGAGAGATAAGGTGGCTAAAGGGAGATTGTTATTCTAGCCTGATAAATAAATATCTTTTTTTATACCAAACCCCTAAAATTCCTCAACCCTTCTTTATGAACATCGGAAAAATCAACCGTACCCAGAAAGAAACAATAACTTGTAAAAACCAGTTGCAAATTTTTACTCATACACTTCCAACTTTTTGACATTTTTGTTTCAAATTTTTACAATTCCATTAAAACAAGGCTAATTTGATACCAGAAAAGAGATAAAATTTTCAAATTGATTAAGCAATAATATAATTGGGCCTCAGAAAATAGTTGAACAATGAGATCTAGAAAGTAAAAGCATTAAGAAGGGGAGAAGGCCTGGGTGTGGACACGGTCAATGAGAGGAAAAGTACCCAACTGCAGGATCTTCGGAAGTGTGCAGATAGGAATCAATTCATCATGTGCGGCAAATCATTTTATGACTAAAATACCCTTAATAGTATTTTATGACTTTATTGCTTTTTATTTTATTTTATTACTCTATTCGTCTTACCTTCTCCGGTCCACGTATATTTAAAAATATTAAATTTTTTAGATATTTTTATTAATTTATTAATATTAAAATTATTATATTTTTATTTTATTAATCAATTTATTAATAATAAAAAAATAATTTAACAATTAATTAATTTTTTTATTGTATAAAATAATAATTTTAATTTTTTTTTTTGTAAAATGGGATTCATGAGATGTATTGAAAATTATTACATGTGAGATCATTATTTAATATTTTTCATTCACAGCGTTGCCTGTGTGGTTACATCTGTGGCATATACCTTTGTTTAATATTTGAATTTTGCATATAAATGGTAAATATAGAAAACTTAGGCAACTAGTTATGATTAAATCCTAGTGTAAATTTCATCCCTTCTTTTATTCATCATATTAGGGATAATAACAACTCAGATCTGAGAATAAATTTGATATTAGAAAATATATTTTACTTTTCATATTAAAATAATAAATGTTATTATTTGGATTCCTAAATGATTTATTTTGAAATTTTTGGTTCGAATAAGGATAGATTATTAATAAATTTCTTCTTTTTTTGCATATTATAATATTTAATCAAAGGCCAAATATTTTTTTCATATTGAATTAGGCGACAAGTTAATTTAGTCACTAGTGCTATTGCTAGAGCATCATATTTATATGTTAGTCATCACATTTGAAAGTGAATACTTCAATTTGCATTGCCTCTATTCGATTTGAGTTAATAAAATTGCAAAATCTCTTCTCCTTTTTGTTGGCTAAAAATTTTTGCCTTTTTTTTTTCTTTTTACTATTGTAACATTATAATTTGTAAGTAATATGTTCTTTCACTAAATTAAATTTAAAAAAATTCATTTAATTATTCACCTAATTTGATAAATTCATTGAAAATTTATTTTATTTTAAGAATTCATCTTCATTGATTTTATTTTGTAATGGTTAGTGCTGAGATTGAAAACAGTATTCGATATTAGATGTTTAATTTTTTTTAATAATCAATAAAATGATATTAAGGGTCAATTTCTGTCTGCTGTACAAATTCACCTTCTTAATCTTACTGCTAATATAAAAGAGAGAAAAAAAAAATCAACTGTGCATTCAAATAAAAATTTAGATTATTGCGATATAAAATTTTTTAGGATTGAAATCATGAAATAGATACATTTTATTTATGATTTATTTTAAATTATATACTTCAAATGAATGTTATAATTTTAAATATTTATATTTTAATGTAAAATTATTTAAATTAAATTCTTATATTGTGTATATATATATATATATATTTTCAGAAAAGTAGCTTTAAAATTTCAAATCAAAGACACCTTTAGTTAACAAAGTCTTACATGTAATAACCATTTTAGATTTGATGGATTAGTATACAATAACAATGGGGCCAAAAACCATGTTCATGAAACATTTCCACCGTTAATATTTGTATTATATATATGCTAAGTTTGGCATTTCCTTATTATTATTATTGCAAAATTTTTTTTATTTGCTGGCTACCAAAACAATAATCATATTGGGTTATCATATATTAAAGTTAAGCACAATTGTAAAACATCATTTTCATATTCTCAAAAAAAAAAAACGTCATTTTCATCAAATGAATTATAATTCAAATCAAAATCTTTCTATCAACAGCATAAGTTTTATGCTAAAAGACAACATAGGCATCATGTTTCTTGCAAGTTTCGTTGCCTACGTGCGTATGAAATTATATATATTATAAAGTTTAATTTAGACCATCATTTTCAGAGTCAAATCAGATGGCTTTGGCTTTCCTATATTTAAATACTTATTTGTTTAATTACCAGAAATTCTTCAAAAAGACAAAAAAAAAAAAAACCATAGAAGAGAGTAACAGAATATTAATACACCCAATTGGATTTATAAGCACTAGAGTTTATCTATTTGTAGGGGTATGTTTTGATCATAATCAAGAAGAATATTATTATTTCCGTTTTATAAGATTAGATTCATTTTTTTTAATTATTTTAATAAATTAATTATTACATAAATTATCTATAATATTTTTATTTAATATTATTTATTAAATATATTTCATATTAAAATATAAATAAAATAAAAAATATATATATAAATGTATATTTTTAATAAAAATAATAAATATTTTTAATTCTTATGAATTAAGAAATAAGTCTGATGAGACGGAAGAAATATATCAATTTTTTAAAATAAAAATTGAACAATTTTATAGTAGGAGACAGCGGTTTAAGGCAAATGCATGTGTTAATATATTCAATTGAATTTGAGTCAAATTTAGTTTGCGGCAATTTCGTGTTTATAATATGGGGAAATTGCACTAGACAAAAGGCACCCACACGTCCTTGACTGCAACTTGGGCCCCATCGTTTTCCAATTCATTAGTCGGCTATTTTCAAATTCCAATATATTAATCTTTCTATAAAATTAAATATATATATACAAATGGTTTACTTTTTAATTAAATTTTTTTTAAAAAAATATTTTATTATATTAAAAAAATTGAATTAGACATAAAATAATATTATACATCAATTTTGGTACTATATCATATCATATCACATCAAATAATTTATATTTCTAATATGAATATAGAAATGAGCGGTTTCAAATAATTCCTACTTGCTTATTTGTTAGATCATAATTTTGATTTGATACAAGCGGCCCATCAACCCCAAGGACCATGAACCGTCCAGCGGGATGATGATGCCTGTGCTCGTTAATATTTTAGTATTTAACATGCCCTTAATGTGGACCCGTGTCAAGGCATTAAATAAATAAAGCTATTTGGCATGGCTAGATCTAACTACCGCTGAATACGGATGTTAGAGACATCGCCGGTTCGGTCCGAGAATATTTATAATTAAAAAATTATATTTTTTTAATTTTTTTAAATTTTATTATATTAATTTTTATAATATAAAGTGACTTTAAATATTAATAATATTAAAATTAAAAATTAAATTAGGCCAAATCAAATATCAAAAATAATATTCAATTAATTAATAATAATAATAAATTATATTTTATTACATTAAAATATTATCAATATTTAATATTATATGTAATTATATGATAGAAATTTTCTAATTTAACTAAAAAATAAAATATATATAAAAATAAAAAAAATAAAAATATATTTAGTGATCGTATATAATTTTTAATTTATCATCTAATTAATATTAATTTATATATTTTATAATATTAATAAACTAATAAAATATAAATTACATTTAAAAAGTTTTAATTGTCAATAATTTATTAATTAAATATTTTAAATTAAATTAATATTCAACATGGTGTTATGACAGAAATAGTTAACATAAGCATATAAGAATATATATATAAAATGCAATTGATAAACAAAAATATAACATCAATTATATAACATCAATTATATATTTTTAACATGATAGAAATGGTTAGTATAAGCATATAAGTAAGCATACATATTATTATATTGCTAAACATTATATATTATTATTATATGGGCTATACTATATATAAAAACACTATAAATATTTAAATTTATTTTAATTCTTTTACATATTAAATATTATTTAAATTAAAACTATATAATTTTATTTAGTATTATATAATATATTTAATATTTTTATTTTTATATATTAAATACTATTTAAGTTAAAACTACGTATATAAAACTACATAATTTTAACTTATTTAATATTTAATATTTTATAAACCAAATTCTGAAATCTAAATAAAATCTAAAATTTCTTCTTACTTAACACTTCAAGTCGCCTCTTCCAAACCCAAAGAAAATTGCTCCTCTCAACAATCTGCCTCTCGCCTTTATTGTCTAGTGTTTGCTGCCTCTCATCAGTCACCATTGCCAGCAGCCTTTCGCTACCACCATCTCTATTGTTAATTTTTTTTTTGCAAATTATTTTGTTATATTAAATTTGATTGGAATCCAAATTATTTATTGAATTGGATTGGTTTGATTATGGATATTGAATATTTGTATTTTGATTATGGATATTGGCTTCTTGATTATGAATATTGGATATTGATATTTTGATTTTATTTTGTTTCATTATGGATATTAAATATTTGATATTTGTAATAATTTTATTAAGTATGTTTTAGACTATTTCATTATATAATAATTTTAATTCATTATTAATTAAAAATTTTAAAAATAGAGCTAAATGTCCGAAACTCCGAATCGAATATTTTTAAAAAATTAAAGCAATACAATACGGAAATTTTTTAATTTTGAAGCAATTTTGGAGATAATATTTTAAAAATCTCATATATTTAATCCAGTTTTAGAATTTTTTCAATCTCCGAATTGCCTCAAATCGTGCTCACCCCTAGATTTAACCATTCACAAATTTAATTTCTCTCTCTTTTTTTTAACAATTATATAGATTCAATTTCAGTTAATGAAAAAATTATATTCAGAATTGTGTCTTATTTTCATTTATATTTTAAATTTAAATTTTAAATATCTTTCTCTTTCATATATAATTAATAAAAAATGATTTAACTGTAGGTTTACTAACTATAAATTAATGAATTAAATATTTTGAAAATATAATATTTTTAAATTTAAATTCAGTTTATAAGCATGTGTCGACATGAGGATGATATGATGAGAAGTTGTAGTGTATATTGGGACTCAAATCAGTTCAACCAATATATAATATGGACGCGTTGCTGGAATTCACTCATAACATGTGCATGTGTTACATATGAATGAACAACAAATTGATCGTAATTATACTATTATTTTAAATTGATCGTAATTGTTTGAGGGAATGACTTCAAATCTTGGTTTCATAATCTTCTCGATAAATCCGGTAAAGAAGAGTTGCAGAAGATTATCTTGGTATGCTAAAATATTTGGTTTGCCAGGAATAAGGCTAGATTTGATAATACTCCCTTTAACTGCATTTCATTAATAAGAGCTGTGGAGAAAACCATGGAGGAATGGGACTCTTATGGAAAGGTGACAGTTATGCAAATTGGTCATGTCAGTGCTCAACCTCCCTTGTGTAAGTGGAAATCGCCACCGGAGGGAGTTATTAAAATGAACTCCGATGCAGCTGTGGTTGGGACGGATGTTTATGGTTTTGGATTTGTCTTGTGCTGTGTCAAAAAACTATGGTTTCTTGGACCTCTATACTTCTGAAGCCTTGGCAATTGTTTTCAGAATAAAGTTGGCCATTGATCTTTCATTTCATACTTTTATTGTTGAATCTGACTGCAAGTATGTGATTAACAAATTGAAAGACAGCAGCCACCTTAGAACAAGCCTAGGGTTCGTTTTGGAATATTGCCTCTCTCTTTACAGGATGTTTCGGTCATGCAGTTGGTCTTGGACGCCTCGGAATTGCAATAAACCTGCAGATATTCTAGCTAAGTCTGCTGCTTCCTTTCCATCTGATCATGTGTAGATTAAAGAGTGTCATGATTTTCTCTTGTCTAGTATTAAGTATGATGAATTAGCTGTATCCATTTTTTCTTCTTGAATGAAGTTTGATTTGCTTATAAAAAAAAATTAATAATTAAAATAAGAATAACATATTAATTATCAAATCCAAATATTTAATAGTTAGCTCTTCAATTTCACTAGTCTGTTAGCATATTCAACAATATAGCTATCAAAATCCATTGTTCCAAACATATGTAGTAGAAAATTTTAGTTATCGATAATTGCACATCGAAAAATAAACTAATTTTTAAAAATATTTATTTCATATGAATCACTATTCTTTTGAGTAATTTACGTCGTCCCTAAGCAATTAACTAACCTACTTTATCATTCATAAAGTTTAAATTTTACATCAGTCGTCTCTAAAGTTAAGAGTTTTGTAACAAAGTCGTTTCGACCCAAAATGCCGTCATCTTCATTAACGGTGTCACGTTAGCTCTTAAATAGATCCATTATAAATTTCACTCGCCGCCCTTAAAGAAATCTCTTAATTTCACCACTCGTCTTTAAAAAATATCTTAATTTTACTCGTCATTTTTAAATAATCTCTTAATTTCATCTGTCATCTTTAAAGAATTAATTTAAAATCACATATAACCCATGTACAATGATTCTATTCTTGGACTTCTCACTTTAAAAATAAATATCTAACGACTCAAGCAAATCACATATTAATTAGTTTAAAAAATCTTAAATAATATTTAATTTTTAATTTTTTTATATTTGAATGATAATTTTAAATAATTTTTTGACATTTGAACAATAATAATTATTATTCTATTTTTATTTTTGTAAAATAATATTTAATAATTATTATTATAATTCAACTGTAAAAAAATTAAATTTTTCAAAATTTTCTAATTTTAAAAATAGTATAATTATTACTGTAATATTTTTATTTTTAAAATTATTTTTAACATTAATTGTTATTATTATTCAAATGTAGAAAAATTGAATTTTTTAAAATTATTTAAAATTGGATAATTTTAAAAATTTTAATTTTTTTTAAAAAATTACTAATAGATTTGTTAAACCTATTAATAAATGTTATTTAAGTATTAAATTAAATTACTTTATAATTAATAACAATTATTGTTACAAATGATTTAAAAAATAAAAAATATTACAATAATAATTATGCTATTTTTAAAATTAGAAAATTTTGAATAATTTAATTTTTTATAGTTGAATTATAATAATAATTATTAAATATTATTTTACAAAAAATAAAAATAGAATAATTATTATTATTATTCAAATATAAAAAAATTATTTAAAATTATCATTCAAATGTAAAAAAAATTAAAATTTTTTAAGATTTTTTAAACTAATTAATATGTGATTTGCTTGGATGGTTAGACATTTATTTTTAAAGTGAGAAGTCTAATGATAGAATTATTGCATCAACATGAATTATATGTGATTTTAAATTAATTATATAAGGATGACAAGTGAAATTAAGAGATTATTTAAAGACGACGGGTAAAATTAAAAGATTTTTTAAAGACGATTGGTGAAAATAAGAGAATTTTTTAGGACCGATGGATGATATTTATAATGGATCTATTTAAGAGTTGACGTGACACCATTAATGGAGATGGCGACAGTTTTGGTCAAGGCTGATTTTGTTACAAAACTCTTAACTTAAGGAACGATTGATATAAAATTTAAACTTTAAAAACGATAAAATAAGTTAATCAATTTTTTAGGGATGACGGATATAAATTACTATTGATCTTTTAAATAAAGTATCACTTTCAACATTTTTAACGTATATCATGAATAGTTTTTCCATATTATTAACAAATTTTTAATAATATGAAAGCGAAACCCGAAACTTGTTTTCTTTATTCAAATTAGTATATTTCATTGTTATAATAGCAATTTGTTGTTTGATATTAAAGAACTAGCAATTATTTACAAATTATTTGATTTTGTTATGAAGTAAAAAAAAACTCTATTAACTAATTTATTTTTATAATATATGCTCAGTTAATTTGTTTTATGAAATTAATATTAATGCCATTTGGAAGGTTCAATTTTTTATTTTCATATTTGATCCTCTAATGAGGATCCCCTACTCTGTTGGAGTGAAAAGTTAGCTTGTTATTATGTCAAGAGTAGTCTATTTTAACACTGCCATCAGGAAGATGCATTGTGGTGAATGTGGACAATGTACAGGGCCTTTGAAAGAGGTCTAGATTGCCACATATGTGGTTTAAAGCTCTTGTATCAACTATCCAACACTTCTCATATTTTGTACTAAAGGTTTTAGTTGTCGTATTCAGGAATGACAATGTATCGGATGTATCGGATAAATCAAATATCCAATCTATTTTTATTTATTTATATAGAATATGAGCAGTTTATAAATGGAGTTTGAACGGGTACAAATAGTATTTTTATTATTTATGATAGGTTAGGATCGGATTCGGATTTAGACCCTTGAATATTCGTTACCTAAATCCGATTATATTTTAATTATAAAATTAAGTGGTATGAAATTATTTTAAATAAATTATGTTAATATTAAATTTTTATTTATAACTATTTAACTGAAAAAAATTATAATTAATATTTTAAATTTTATAATATTTTTAAATTTTTATATTTAAATGAATAATTAAGCAAGTTTGGGTAGTAAATGAATAATATTAAATAGACTTAGAATAGGAACGAGTATAATTATAATCGTATTTAAATATGCATGGGTAATTTAAAAATTAAAAAAGTTTAGATTCATATAGAGCAATTTTAACAGGTACTCTACCCATTACTATCCCTAGTCATACTTGAAAAATCTTCTATATGAGCAAAGTTAACAAACGTGTCTTATGGTTGTTGCTGACCTTTTAGATACTTGTCCATCTCTTTCTTGATAAACTCCATCATCCATTTTTTTCTCGTCTTTTGTTGTTTTTAGCTTATGCGTTAGCGGTACTTCAACCGAATTAGTTTGTTGTTTCACCTCTTCCTCTCTTTTGTTTTTCAATTCTTTATACCAATCTGGATAGCTATGTGATTAACTTGAAGCATGTCTAACTAACGTGGCATATGTACTTGAAATGATCACAGTGTCTATCCTCTTTCTTCTCATAATCTCTTCTTAGTATACTTCCTTATGCAAAATTGGTTCTATCTTGTCCCTTTTGCCATTATCACAATATTCTCAATAGCTTCAACATGTCTTTTTAAGAGCAATATTTGTGACTCAACAATTCGCAACACAAAAAAGCTCCGTTGATTGTGGGCAATGGACCTTAATCTTTACAAATCATCCCACAATTTTGATAAATGATAAAAATGGGTTGTGAGATTGTTGTTGCACCTTGTTCAACAAGACTAATTTCCCTATCAATTTAATAAATTTGAGGGCTATTACATGCACCAAACTGTTTCTCTATTTGATTCTAGACACTACTATACTAGAATGTACCGGATTACTGATAAATTTTTTTATCAATAATCCATATTATTTTCGTCGGTAATAATATTTACCGATTAATTACCGATAAAAAAAAACTGCAGTTACATTCTTTGTCAATAATACGGATACTAACGAAAAAAGAAATCTGTAGATAAATTATCGATAAAAAATTTTCTTTGGCATTTACTGAAAGAAAAGTATTCGATAAAAATTACTGACAGAAAAGTAGTCGATAAAAATTACCAGTAGTAATTACCAACGAATTATATTACAGCACATAAAAATAAAATTTATGACATAATCAATTTTTATCGATAATTACCGACATAAATTCCGTCGATAATTACGACTAAAAAAAATTTGTCAGTAATTATCGATAAAATATTCTGTTTGTAATTATCGATATAATATTATTTCTGTCGATATTTACCGACACAAAATATATTAGTTAGTATAATATTTTTCCGACATAAAGTTTATCTATTTGGAAAAAATAATATTTTTTAAAATTTAATTATTTATAAATTTAAAAATATATTTTTTTATTACACATTTTTATTTTTTATAATTTATATAAATAAATGCATAAATTAATTGAATATTTAAAAGAATAAAAAAATTAGAAATAATAAATAAAATTTAAATCTAATAAATAAAAAAATATAGAATAAATTGTATATAAAAACAATAGAAATGTATGTATAAAAAGAATAAAAATAAAGTATAAAGTGCATATAGAAAAATAAAATCAAATACAAATAGGAGACACTCAAGGCGGTGATGGTGGTGGAGGTAGAGGAAAATCACTAGGCGAAAACTGTCTTGATGGATCAAAAGTTCTCGCATAAAGTTGGTTATAAACTCATTAAGTTATTGCTGGACCGACCTCTGCACCTCTGTTTGCATATGCTCCTGGAGCCGGGTCTGAACCTGTGCATCCACCTGCACCTGCACATCATGGATCTGCTGCTGAATAGTCCGATTACGCTCCACAAACTGCTCATTCAAATATTTAATCTCCTACCATAAAGCAGATGAATTAGTAGATGAAGAAGAAGAGCTATGCTAACATACTACGAGTCAAGTCCATATAGCTTCCTCTTCTTCTCTCCACCTACGGGAGCTCAAAATAAGCTATCATTGTAAGTCGGCGTGTCGGACTGCGAGGCCTCCTCCTGAGTTGCAATGAAATAATCATGTGTAACAAAAAATTATTAAGTTTTATTTTAAATTTAAATTTAAAAATAAAAAATTATGAAATTACTTACAGTTGCATCCTAAGATCGAAGATCAACAAATGAACATCCGTCGTGACTGCGGGTGTGTATGTATATACAAATAGTTTATAGTTGTTTGGCGGCCGACCCACAGTAGACTCCTATTAAATAAAAAAATATTAATTTTATTAAAAAATTATGTATTAAATTATTTAATAAATATATAAATATACTTACAAGTGTACAGACATGATTGTATCTGTAGATGGACCTGCAGCATCGATATGACTGGTCCTCCTATTATGAGAGGCAAAGACAGATGGTGTTTGTCCCTTAGGAGAGCTCCACTGGGCCTGTAGGTTGGTCCATAACTGATTATCAATAAATGAAGGTTGCTTTCCTGCAGTCTTCATCTCGCTCAGCAGATCACTGTAGCTAATAGCCGCCTTCTTTATGAAGGTAATCAGGACCAGTCTATCAATAGCTTGGTCCCAATAAAAATATCTCTGCAAAAAAATTCAAGATAATTAGTTTTTGATAATTGTAAATTTTAAAACTTTAAATATACACTGAATATGTAAAATTAGTTAAATTTTTACCTTAAACTCCTCAAACAAAAAATTCTTCATCTCTGGAGAGACGACCTTCTAGGAAACCCTTGCAGGGTCCATCTTCTGCATCATGACCTTTCAAATGCGTCTCGTGAAAGACCCAACTGGATCCATCATGTAGCTGCAAAATGACCAAAAATACTTAACAAAAAATAATCACTGGTTAAATATTTATAATTTAATATAAGTCATATAAAATATTAAAATACTTGCTCGTACTCCCGAATAGTCAGATGTAATATCCTGCCATCAGGACCTGATGTAGATGCTACAATACTAGTATCACCCATGAGGGCATCTGTAGTGGTTGAGGGAGAAGGAGAATCCTCTATAGTTTCATGCTGAGAAATAGAAGGATGATCTTTTGTAGCCACATCAACTTGAGGATCCTCAAACGGGACATCATATGGGACATCGCGCAGCTGTTGACGCGGCTAGCCGGTACCACCAGAACCTCGACCACCACTGGATTGACTGTTAGACCCCGATAGATCCAATCTTCTTTTAAGTCCGTGATACATGTCTAAAAAGATAATTTATAGGAATAATTAGTTTGAGTAAAACAATAAATATATAAATAACTCCCCAGTAATAGTTATATCCTAATTAAACATATTTTATATTTTTATTTATCGCTTTCATTTGATAGGGATACTTCAGATTCAGATTCAAGTAATGATTCATCTGATTCATATTCTACTTCCATAGCATCAATATCTATGAGTCGTCCAATTAGGTCATTTAAACGACGTGGATCATTTCATAACTGTTTCAACTCTTCTATCAACGACTGAAGAAATATATCAATTTGATATTTTGGATTATTTGGACCAGGTACGAGTATAGAAAGAAATAAATATTGCTCTTTCATACACATCCATGGTGGCAAATTATAAGGTATCAATATTACTGGCCAGCAAGAGTGTTGTTGTCTTGATGAGCCAAAAGGTTGAAAAACATATGTACACAGACCCAACCTGACGTTACGACATTCAGCTACAAAATCATGATACAATCGGTTGAAATGCTCCCATGCCTCAGAATCAGAGGGATGACATATGACTCAATCTTCTTGTTTATGTTCATAATGTCATTTCATGCAGGGGCGAATTTACGTTGAAGGGAAGAGGGGCAGTTGCCCCCTTCTCTTTTTGAAAATTTATATATATATATATATATATATATAATATTTTTTAAAATTTTTAAAATTTTTTATTAATTTTTTTAAAAAAATTTAAATTGCCCCCCTCTTTTTTTTTATTTTTACAAGAAGTAAAAAAAATATAATAAATTATTTATTCTATAGCAATAGTTCTCTTTTAAAAAATTGACAAAATATTAATAATATACAAATGCCAAAAAAAAATAAAGAAAAGTATAAATTTTTCAACTAAATTAATTTGAACAAATTTATAAATTTTTCAACTAAATTAATTTGAACACATTTAATGAATTAAAGAACTTATTTATTTTAATTATTTTTTAAAAAATTATATTTATTATTTAATTTTTTTCTCTTTATTTTATTTTTATTATGAAAAATTTTATAAATTTAAAATTCTGTACATATATATTAATATTTTTTTATTAATTAATTTTTTAATAATAAAAATATATTATTAATAAATTAATAAATTTTATAAAATACTATTAAAATAAAATGAGAGATAAATAATTACGAGGAAGCTAAAATTTATAAAAAAAAATTCGCCCCCTTTATTCTAAAGCCTGGCTTCGCCTCTGATCTCATGTGCTCTGCTATAGCATTTTAAGCATATATTCTTTAAAGTCTAGTAAAAAATAATATATTTTTTTAAAAGGCACAAATTTTTATCTTCTTGTTACACGATTCTATTTTAATCTGGGTTCTAAACAAAATCTATATATTCTGTCATCTTCGTAAACACCCCAGCATAACATGCACCCATTTTTGCAGTAGTCAATATTTTAAACTGGCAGTTCAAGAGCCTGAACAATTTTTTTTATTTGGTAGAAACTATCAAATATTTCATTATCTTTAGGTATCATCTCTTTAATAAATTGAATCCACTAATCGAAAGACTTTTTGGTCATATGCTACTCAGATTTCATGTTTAAACAGCGTGCCATAGCAAATAACTTAGTATTTTTTTACACCCGAGCCATACTTTAGTATAAAATAAATTCAACAAATTGTAGAACCGTTGAGCTTCCGAGTTAGGAAGCTCATCGACTAGTTTATCATGGACCTCACTTGTTCTAGCTACACCAGCATTGGGCATACCCCAGTCTAACAAATTAGGCCCAACAACATCATATATCATTTGTTGGTACGAATTTTCAAACATACCTTTAAATGTACTATAATATTATGGAACTAGTTGGTCGACTATATTTTTTTCACCATGTCTATTCCAAACTAAATAATTTGGTGCAAACCCCTACTTCATTAAATGTTATTGCACTTCATCTGTTTCCTGAAATATATAATGATGATATTTTATGTAAGGACAACGAATCTTATTACCTTGCATATAATTCATCTGACCAGATGTGAAAAAAAACAAACTTTTCTACCCTATCAATGAATTTCATATTAAAATTGCGATCCGGATTGAGTCGTTCAAACATACAAGCTCGATTTGTATTCATTTTTTCTATGTATACAAAAGGACAATATTATTAAATACTATAAATTAAAACTCCTTATTTCTCCTTCCTAAAAGGCTAGGTCATAACCCATTCAGAAATATAATATATATTTTAATTAATATAATGCAAGAGTATACAAAGTCTAGAGAAAATTCAATAGTATTTTTCCTATGTTCTCTAAGTGTACGATGTCAAATAATATAAATATTCAAAAAAATATATTTTTTGAATATTGATATTATTAGATATGCACTCAGAGAACAAAATGAGAGAAATACTATAAGTTTTCTATAAAATTTGTATATAACCATATCTCACATTAATATTAATTAAAATAGATATATATTATTGTTTCTAAACTGTCCAAACGGAATAATTCAGTAAGTTATCATTTTGCAAATAAAAAGAGTAACTTAACAAACGGGTACTAAAATTTATTTTATACAATGTAATTTCAAAGGATATGCATTATGAATAAATTAATTTTTTATAGCACACCCTTATATATCTTATTTATAAATAAATTACACATTAATTTGTGAATATACTCTTAAATATTATTATAAATTACACATTATAAAATTTTATAGACCTAAATATATACTCTTATAATATTTTAAGTTATTATTTATCATACATTATATAATTTCATACTCCTAAATATTTTAGGCATTACATATTTTTAACGCTAATTTATTAAGAATAATGATATTTATGTAAATATACCATATGCACTTTGGATATTTTAAATTAGTAATTATTCAAAGTTTTTTTTTTATAAAATTTCTTATTCCTAATTTTAGTAATTTTTTGGGTTTCTTATATAAATATATTAAAATTTACCGTTAACTATCGGTTAATTCATTTTGATTTATTATTTAAATTCATTTTAAATATTGCAAAGGTTAATTTTCTCTTTTTATCAAATTTTTCTCTTTTCATTTCATTGCAATCCATATAATTTTTTTATCTTTTTAATTTTCATTTGTATTTTTTATTCTTTTATTTTTTTTTTATAAATTCAATTATAAAATTTGTACTTGACTTTTATCTTTTAAATTTTTTATTTTCAGTATTTAAAATTTTAATAATCGTATGATATACTTTTAAAAATATAAATTTTTAGTTTAAAAAAACTAAACACACATAGCTGGTGAATTGGGAGAGCATGGTGGGGGCAGTATAAAAATTTTGAATCTGATTGAAATAAATCGGTTTAATCGAATATTATCAGTTTAAAAATTATATTACGAGTCATTTTGATTTTAAGAAAAATTATTTAGTTGATCAGATTAGGATATTTTTTTCATTTGAATTCAATTCTGGCTTACTATTATATATATATATATATGCATTAAATAATATTATTTTTAATTTTATTACACCACTTAACTCGGTTATCCGATTCAATCCAATTAGACAATAGTAAAAATAAACTTAAATTTAAAATTTTAATATTAAAAGTCAACATACATTTAAAGTTGATCTGGTATGACCGAATTAGATATTAATACATATCAATTAAAAAATATAAAAAAATTCGATCAAAATTTGTTTAAAATTATTTATATTTGGTCAAGTTCAGTAAAAAATACACCGTTAAAATCCATTAAAACCGATCCATAATCACCTCTAATAGTTGGTTAAATTATCGATATTAAATTTTTATAAAATTAAATATATACATAATATTATTTAAGTCCATAACAATAAATCATAAAACATATATAAAAAAAAAAACATAAACATTTATATTAAATAACGCAAAGAATATAATAAAAAGAATAACTCAGTATTCATGCAACAACGAATAAATTTCAATTTTCTATCATAAATATAATCAACAATTATTTTTTTAAAATATAAATATAACAATCACTAAAATCACAAAAAAAAATTTAAAATTCACTAAAACATGGTCTAATTAATTAAAATAATTTAAAAATTAGTTTATTTTTATATTTAAAATTCTAAATTTTATAAATATCTATTAAATTTATCTTAAAGTTCTTAAAAATAAAAAATACACTAAAAATAAATTTAGCACCCTAAAATTCACCAAAATATATTATAATTAATTAAAGAAATTTAATAATTGGTTTATTTTTATATCTAAAATTCTATAATTTATAAAAATCTAAAATTCTATAATTTATAAAAATTTATTAAATTTACCTAAAATTTTTTAAAATAAAAAAAACCCTAAAATAAAATCTAAAACCCTGAAATTCACTTTTACACTTTCTAATTAATTAAAAAAGCTTTCTAATTAATTAAAAAAGAATAAAAATTGGTCTAATTTAACAATTAAAATTCTGAAATTTCTAAATCTATATTCAATTTACCTAAATTTTCTTAAAAATCAACAAAATACCCTAAAAAATTAATCTAACACTCTAAAATTTATCTATTTAACCAAAACTTTCTAAAAACATAAATAAATTATACAAGAAATAAAAAAAATAATTTCTGTTAATTAAAAATTATATATAATAATATGTTTTTTTATAATTAAAATTCTAAAAAAATTATTTAAAATTTAACTAAAATTTTCTAACCAATCACCAAAAAACTTTAAAAAATCTAAATACCAATATATATATATATAATTTGGATTAATTATAAAAATTAACATATTTAGTTTTTTCTAAATTTTTAAAATCTTAATAAAATTTACCTAATTTTGTTAAAAAATAAGACCTACAAAAAATATCTACAAAAAATTCTATATTTAAAAAAAATTAGAAATAATAAAATTTTTAAATTTTTCTAATTTTTTATACAAAATTCGGAGATAAAAAATATATACACAACAATTTTTTGTTTACCGAAATTAAAAAAATAACCTAAAATTTCTAAATAAATAAAATTTAACAATATTACTTTTTTTTCTAGACCGAAATTTTTAAAAAAATTAACCATAATTTTATACAATAATTTTTATTTTCTATACATACACATGCAACACACAAAATAACTTAATATACAACAATCAGAAATCCACAATTTCATATTAAAAATTAAAAATAATTAATTAAATAGCAGAAAATAAAATATAAATTAACAAAAAATTATTTTTTATACCTTCTTCTTATTCTTCCTGTTCTTCTTCTTCTTCTTCAAACGGCAGTAATAGTGGAGGAAAAAGGGGCAAAGGTGAGGAGAATAGGAGAGAGGGCGGTAGAAATGGAGAAATTGAGAAAAAAAAATATGATTTATATTCTGAAAATTTATCGACTGAATAAAATTTTTGTCGGTAATTTCAAGAGAAATTTTCGACATACATTAATTTCGGTATATAATACCGACAGAAAATAATTTTTATCGATAAATAAAGGGTCAAATTTTGACCTAGCTATTTACCGACAAAATAAAATTTTTATCGGTAATACTGAGAGAAAAAATATTTTCTCGATAGTACCAACATATAATTTGTTTATGTCAATAAATAGGTAAGCTGCAAGCAGAATTTTAATAATTTACTGACAGATAGTATTTTCGCCAGTGTTATTGACAAAAAATAAATATTTGTCGGTAAATAAAAGGTCAACTTTACTATTCTTTATCACTGACACAAAAATTTATTTGTCGGTATTACCGATAGATAAATATACTTTATCGGTAAAATATAAATCCCTCAAAATAAAATAAACATTTATAATTTACTGACAGATAATTTTTTTCATCAGTAATACCGACCGATAACACTTTTCTATCGCTAATATCGACGGATAAATATTTTTTATCGGTAAAAGATAAATACAAATAAAATACACTTTATAATATACCGATTGATATTCTTTTTCGTCAGTAATACCGACAGATAAAAATATTCTGTCAGTATATTATAAACATATATTTTATGTTAAAAATTTTATATTTTACCGATAGAATACACGTATCTGTCGGTATTGCTGATAGATAAAATATTATGTTGGTACATAATAAATATCAAAAAATACAAGTTATAATGTACCGACAGAATATATATATCTGTCGGTAATACTGACAAATTTTTTTTTTCGTCGGTAATACTGACAGATAAAAATATTATGTCGGTACATTATAAATGTGTATTTTATTTTAAGGAATTTATATTTTACCAACAGAATAAACTTATCTGTCGGTAATACCGACTGATAACATATTCTGTCGGTACATGATAAATACCAAAAAATACACGTTATAATGTACCGATAGAATATATATATATATATATATATTTATTGGTTATATCGACAGATATTATTTTTTGTCGATAATACCGACAGAATATACTTATCTGTCGGTATTACAGACAAATAGACATATTCTGTCGGTAAAATAAATATCTCAAAATAAAATTCACGTATATAATTTACCCACAGATATAATTTTATGTCGGTATTACCGATAGATATTAATGTTCTATTGGTAAAAGATCAATCCCTCAAATTAAAATCTATGTTTATAAGTTGCCGATAGAAGGATGTTTAGTTGTTAATGCCAACAGAAAAAAAAAATTTATGTCGGTAAATATTTTTAATTTACCGACATAAGTCTATTTTTGTTGGTATATTTTTTGACATATATTTTTAGTCGAAAAATTTATCACTAAACCTTTTCTTCATAAATTTTTATTAAATATTACTGACTCTTTAGTTTTTCTGTAGGTAAATTTAAAGAGAATTTCTCCCGCTATTTATTAGCGCCTTTATTACCGATAAAATATCTGTCGGTAAAGTTTTCTGTCGGAAAGTAGTCGGTATTCTGTCAATGTATTTTTTAAATTAATTCTCTTTTCTTTTCTCTAGGTATTCTGTCGGTAATATTTTTTTGGTAATCCATACTATTCTTGTAGCAAGAGAGCTCTTGTAGTGGGGAAATATAAGAAATTCTAAGTCAATTCCTTTGTGAAGGATCCAAAATCGAACCATAAAATCCTCTTTCCTCCATTTTGAATATTCTTGACTCAATTCATCTACCTTTCTACTCTTCCATCAATGTGATCTAACTTGTCCTTTAGTCTTAACAAGAGATTTGCACAAATGTAATCTAAGAGAGGTAGTTGGCACTTGAAAATGGTGCTGTGAATAGAGAATAGGTCGTTATATCTACTGCGACGATGATGTTTTGTGGTGGTAACTTACGATATTGAGAGTTATGTATAATTTTTAATAGATTCACCATTAATGTGAATGATATTAATCTTCAATCTCCAATTTAGTAATGCAACAAGTCAATTAAGAGAAAATAACTCTCTAATTGCTTAGAAATCTAAGTTCATAGGAAATCATAGGAAATGTAATCCCAAGGTGACTGATATAATTTTCTTCATTTTTTAGTACTTTCTTCTAACTTGACTTATGTTTTTCAGAGATTCAGCCTTCTTATCACAATACCTCGAATGAGATCCTTGCCATGCTTACTAGTGGACTTGTGGCCACTACTCCTCTTCACCTCCTCCTCATCTAATTGAGGCCATGAGATGCATCAAAGAGAGTCAACAAGAGGCCATTGCTCTTGATGGAAAGGAGATCAAAGATCAAGCTCCAATGGTGAATAATCGAAATATGGAAGCCTCCAATAAAAAAAGTCCTTAGAAGGGGAAGGTCCATCACTTTGCAATGAATCCTATGAAGGAGAAAACAAAAAATGAATGAGCGGGGCTTAAGGGGGGTGGCAATTCATTTACCTTTCCACTGTTCCATCATTTTGATTATATTTGCTTAATAATATTATTCTAATAAAATTATCATAAAAATTAAAATAAATATTTTATTTTATATTTTTTGTAATAAAATTTATTATTAATTTATATATAAATTAATTTATATTTATTTTTCATTATATTTATTTTTATTTTATTATTCTTATTATTATGCATTGTATGGATAAAAAAACTAATTATAAATTGAATATTTATATAAAAATATTATGGTAAAATTAAAAAAATATATATTTCTAAAAATAAAAATAAAACTATTATTTTAAGATACTCGAAAACAAAATTGAGATTATTATTTTGGGACACAGCAAGTAATCAATAACACCTAGAAAATTGGCCGTATGTGGTTATCCATGGCATCAGCCATCAAGTTGGCAAGAAAGGATCGTGAAGGGGATGGCCAATAAATTTTAGCAGTTGAGCAATGGGAGTACATACCTTCACATATTCCTTATTTCTTGGACTCATGTGATGAATGGGACCCACCAACAATTAGAGAGATGTTACTTTATCCACGTGGCAAAAAGGCAACAATAGCCTAAATATCTACCAAAAGCACCTCCAGAAAAAAAAATCGCACGTCTTCCAACAACATTAATTGCCACGTAGGCGACCGGACAAACCGGTTTTGTTCTTACACGTCACGTCTCATACGGTTACTGGTCGTTACACGTACATTCTTATTGCATGTCTAAGATTCAAACACATCATCACCGTGGCCCACCTCTGCAGGTCCCACTATCCTCTTGGCCTTTTTCTTTTCCCCCCTTTTTTTTTCCTCAATCTGTTGTGAGTTTATTAGTAGTATATAGTAATATATTAGCTTAGCCAAATTTAAATTAGAAAAAAAATATTGTAGATAATAATTCCCAGAAATTTTTAATACAAAGGTATTCATTTCTTTTGTAGATTTGAATTATTTTGTATTACTTAGATAATCTAATAAATGTTTAAAAATTTAATATGAGATATGAACTAAAGATCATGTTTTTCTTGAACTATTGATAAATTTTTTAATAAGTGACCTGGGTTGTTTTTTTCAAATTTTAGGGCCCATGCTTCCATCAAGCCCATCTATTTACCACTATGGGTTATATGGTTCAATCAATTACAATGAACAATAAAAAGAATAACACAAATATAATGAGTAATTATTTTCATCTAATTAAGATAGTGAACTTAATATATTTAAAATCATTTTACCATTAAATAAAAGAAAATCTCATATGAATATATTAAATAAACATATTTTTTATTATTGGTAAATCTGTAGCCTGTGAACTGTGAAGATGATGCTTGGTTTATTTGTCTAAACACTCTTTGAGTTTTGGGATATTTACAAAACTAACTAAAAAAAATATTTCAAAAATACTACAACAAATAAAAATATTTATATTTTTTAAAAAATTAGAGCAAAATTTCAAGAATATTTTATTTTTCACTAAAATAATAATTTTTTAAAAAATACATATTCTCTTCACTGCAATTAATGTTTTAATTTAATTATTATTATTAAGTTTTGCTATTAAATAAAAATATTTTAATAAAAATTAATATTTTAAATTATTTTATAAATATGTAAAATTTTTTAATTTTTTTAAAGAAAAAAATTTAATTTTAATTACAAATGACAAATAACACTCAAAAAAATTAAAAAATATATTAATAAAAATTATTAAATTTATTTTTGAATAAATTTTAGATATTATACATTTAAAAAATAATAATTTTATTATATAAGTATTGTGTACATATTTGATAAATATTATAGTTATTTGATAGATGTTATATGTATGTTATATATTTGTTATGTATGCTGTGTGCATTTAATGTAGAAGTTATATAAATATTGTATAAATATTAGTAAATATTATGTGTATAGTGTAAGAATAAAAAATTAAAAAATTAAGTTAAAAAAATATTAAAAATATTATATAAATATTTAGTAGATGTTTGATAGATATAATATATACTGTTTATTTTGTTGTGTATATATTTTATATATATTTGTGTATATATTATATATATGTTTATTTTTATGTGTATGTTCAAATTATGACATTAAAAAAAATTTCTAAATAAAACATTATAAATAAAACTCAAAAAAAAATCAGCGTTACATAACCAAAAATTAAAAAAAAAAAAAAAAAAAGTCCATTCTCCTCTTTTAGAAAAACAAGTTTGGCATTCCTATTTTTGCAAAAGCAAACATACAACTTCGTACAACGTAAATTTCTGAAAATGCATGAATAAGTCCCTATAGTTTTTCATCTAGATACAAGTTAGCACTTAAATCTTTTTGGCTCAATTAGACATAATTTTTTAAAAAATTGAAGCTTTTAAGCCCCCTTTCTAACGGTGTATTAATAACAACGTTAAAAATATGATCCGTAAACATTAAATAATTAAAAAAATAAACATAAAATTTAAAAAACTAAAAGTTAAAAACATCAATTTTCTTTACTTTTCTTTCACTTTTTCTTAGAAAAAAAAATCATTTTTCTTAAAAAAAAATATTCTTTGCCATTTTGTAGCTCCATCAATCCAAACCCAAGCAATACCAGAAACTCATAGCTGTTTATCAGCAAAACCTATCTGCAATCTATGAGATTTGGAAGACTATATCAAATATTATATCATGAGTGTTTTGACTTTGCAAAAGTTTCTTAAGTATTTTACAAACTTAAGAGATTTAAATTCTACATTCCAAATGTTATAATATATGGTGGATTTTAGCCCTTTAATGAAGGTTAGGAAATTTTGAATTGAAACACTTCTTGTTACATTGCATCTTTGATTTAATCTTGTTTGCGTGACTGATGAGCCAAATGGAGAGTTTGACAATTTGGGTTTTATTTTGAAGGTAGCTTTAGATTTTCAATTATTGAAACTAAGAAAAATTAGGAGAAACTCAAAATCTATTAAATAATTGCGGCATAGAGTTTCTAATCTTTGTATTCTCCAAAAATTAAAAGCTTTCGATTCAGAAAATAGGGAATGTTTTAGGTGGGAGAAGAATAGCTTGCATTTGTATTTTTGACAAGTCAGTGAAAGATTTAGATTCATATTGAAATCTTGTGGTTCTAGATCAAAAGGCAATTGTTTGTTTTGATCATACAAAAACAAAGGCGGCGGCGAGAAAACCAAAGCCGGGTTCTTCGTGTTTTGTTTTATTTTAAAATTTTTAATTATTTATTTTAACTAAAGTGAGTCTTTAGAGTTAGAGAGAGGCTTAAATAATTGATTTTCGAAAAAATTGTGTATAATTGAATCCAAAAAATTTATTTAGAGACTAATTTGTATCTGGGCGAAAAGGCGAGAGATGTATTTGCAACTTCTTCCATTCTCCTAAGTTTTCTCACTTTCAAAATTATTTAGATCCAAGCTTTCCCTCATTGAGCCGACGCCGACGGTAGCCCACATCATTCTCTTAATTTATCTGCCTTTGATATTACTTTTGTTAATTGATTATTTTATTTTAGTTTTTGCTCTCAGATCTAATGTATTTTAGCTTCTCCAAGTCAGCCATTTTCAGTAATTGAAAAAGATAATGAGACTAGTAGATACTAAAACCAACACATACTAAAATGTTCATTTGACACAAAAACACAAATTTAAAAACAGATTAAATCACCAATTTAATAATAAACAATTCCCTATTGTCCATAATCAACTCATTAAAGATTATAAGATTATTATGGACCAAAACCCCACAATTTTCCCATTAATTAATCACTCATTTAACCTTTGTTTTTCCCTTTTTTTTTTTGTACACATTAATCAACATTTTTTGAGAGACCATACCTTTCAACTCTCTCATCAATCCATTCTCTCATATCTTTCAAAACAAGATTAGCATTTTCATCAGGTTCGCCTTGTATCAAAGAATGGTACATTCCTTCATACATTTTCAAGCTTTTATCTTCACTAGACGCTTTCTCATATAATAATTGGGATGATGTTGGGCACGTGACTCCATCTGCCGTCCCATGCACTGTCAAAAACGGTGCCGTTACTTTATAGAAATTATCCTCTACATACTGGCACATCCTAGCAATTTCCCTCATGGTCCCTACTCTAGGCTTCCCTGTATATCTTCTAGGGTTTGATGCTATGATCTTCAGTTTCTCTGGGTCCTTGATCGCTTTCCCTACCATTTTATTATCTGGCATTGCTGCCCACGTGTCAGCTAATCCGAAGAACAGGCCGTATATGAATAGATGTAGTTTACTGGGTTTCATTGGTTCTGGGATCACAAATAGTGGGGCTGAAAACATCAGGCCCGCCCACGTGTTGTGTTCTGATTGGAAGTACATTAGCAGTGTTGCGAGTCCACCCATAGACTCACCAAATAAAAAGGCAGGTAAGTCTTTGTATGGTTCGCTGTTTCTCACATGCTCGAAGAATGATAAGGACGTGGCTGCGATTTTCTCCAGGTCACCTGCCAGATTATATGATTTACTATTATCAATCAGCTTATATGTGTTTGAATTTTGATAGCTCTATCAAAATGGCACTCTATCCGTTTGAAATATCTCAAGTGTAAAAGTATTACATATAAACAAAATATTGATTAGTAATTATTAATTTTATTGTAATTTTCTTATATATTTCTATGAATTTTCTCACTCTGTATAATCTCTTTTATTAATTAATAAAAATAATATTAAAACTTTTTAATTGATATCTTTTAAATTTTTAAAAGCAATATTTCAAATTTTTCTCAAACACTTGAAAAATATTTTTTATTATTTTTTGTTCCTCCAGAAAAATTACATACAAGCATTAATTATTTATTATAAATTTCAATTTTTCCCATATAAATTGGGGTTGGAAAATGGTAATTATTGTTAATTATTAATTAAAGCAGCATTTTTTTTTACATTTGAAATTTATTAAATAAAATGGATAGTTTTGACTAAATAATAACTTTCTAACTTCATGAAATTTTTATTTTCTAAGTGAAAAATCTCTCATGTTCAAATTTTAATATTTTTCAAAAATTATGCAATTATATCACATTATTAGGTCCCCTAAACTAAGAATTAGGGAAAATAAAGGATCAAAATTTAAGATAATCTCTAACATTATTTGATTTGGACAAAAACTCACAAATAGTCAAAATAACGATATTTAGATATAAGTTAAATAATAATAATAATAATAATAATAAGCAAAATACCATAAAAATTGATTAAAAGTACCCATATAACAACGCAGACCGTCCGATCTGCCATGACCAAGAAGATCAGCGGCAAAGACAGCATAACCCCAAGTTGCAAAATTGATACATATCTTCTGGAACATCCAGCCAGTGTCAGATCCGTAGCCGTGGGTCATATACACCGTAGCTTTGACTTTCTGATCCAACGGTAGAAAACTCTGCGCGAAGAGCTTCCCGTTGGGCGTTTCAAAGTATGATTTCGAATTTGTCACTCCTTCTGATTTGTAGTACTCCTCCTCCGGCATGAAGCCCCAGAAGTTCGGCGGCGTTTCCGGTTGCTGCATTTCCGACGACATGGTTTTGGTGTCGTTTCCTTTTCTTTTTTTTTTCCTCAACTTTTTTGGGAGATAAGAGAAAAGGATAGGGTAAGAGGGAATGAGTGGATGTATTAAAGAAGTCGCTGTTGAGAGCAAAATAGCAGTTTAGAGGGAGAAAAACTGCAGCTTCTAGAGAGAGAAAATAGAGTTTCACCAACCGAGTTTTGGATTTTGTGGGAGCACTTGCCGCGGTTGGTGGAGGTTGGTGAACAGGCTTTTTTGATGGGTCCCGCCACCGAGGTTAAGGTAGGTGTTGGAATACAATATGAGAGTTTGTGACCATTGGATCATTGGATGTGTCTTTATCTCACCTTTGACTTCATTATTAAGCAATGGAAATCATGCCGTCTTCTGTTCTATTGCGGATATGAAAACATAGAAACATTTCTCTTCAATGTGGTTCATATGTCCGCTAACCATTAGCCTGCTACTTTGCCTTAAAAAATACTGCCAATGGACAGATTATTATTTCATTAAATTAATTAATTAATAAAGTAATATTTATTTAAAAAAATTAATTACATAATTATTATTTTCTTTATTTATGCCAACTCTTTATTCATCTTATTAAAATTTTAAAATTTATATAAAATAAAATGATTAAAATAGATATTAAAATTTTTTTATTAATTGAATAAATAAAATCATTTTTCTCTTCTTTTTTATATTTATATATTTATATTACAATACATATAAAAATATTTTCTAGTTGTATATTAATATTACAGCCAAAGATTGACAATTATTCTTAATTTGAACAATAGAAACAGAGTTTAAATTCATAATCGTTAATTTGAAATGGTTAATAGTTTGTATTTTTGAAATAAAATATCAAATCCAATATATGTAATGATTTAAAATAATAATTGAAACATTAAAATTTAAAAATATTAATGATAATACCCTCACTTACCAAGCTTAAACACTGTATGTCATAATTTAGTATTTGTTATTCGGGCTCCACCAAGCCCCCTTACGTAGCATTTTTAAGTTTAACATAAATGTCAGATAATTTAAGAGGATCGTGTGTTACTATCCCTCTTTTAAACTAAGCATGTTAACCAAGCTCTATGACCAATCGCCCTTTGGACGGACTCTTAAGAAGACTGGATCTCGACTCTGTACACCTTCGTCCTACCGAACTTCTTCAACATCCTCTGACACAGCAAGCATACAGTCCCAATGTGATAAGCACACCAGCACAACTTCCTAAATATTCTCCGGCAAATATAGATTTGTCACTCATACACCATCTATATATAAGGGTAGACCCCCACAGGTAAAGCAGACTCTCTCCTCTCTTCTCTCGACTTATTATCTTTATACAGACCAAGATCTGACTTGGGCATCAGAGCCTCTCCCGGTGGAGCCCTATCCGTCTCTTTCTTATCTTGCGAGTTGGAAACCGAGCGCAGCCATCATCCGAGCCCAAGCTTGGAGAGCTAGGTAGACACCCCCCCACCCCCGAGGTAACCCTGTCGTCAGTGGTACGGTGATCATGGATAAGTTATTCCCTAGCAAAGACGGAATATCTCAGGTACGTCCCACAGTTCTTGCAAGACGCACTTTGGCTGTACTCTACTTTATCATTTTGTACAATGAATATCTCATTTTCTCACAAAGAATGCACATAGTATTTACAATTTATCGAGCTATGTAATACAATGCACAATCACTCAAATATCAAACAGCTCAACCGATATCTCCAATTACTTTCAGCTCAACATGGCTTGCATAAAAAGCCTTATAGCACCCTCATTGTGCAACAATCAATTGCACTATGGCTGTGCATAAGCGTGTCCTAGCCGCGCCCAATCAATCGCACTCTAATGGTGTATAAGTGCGTCCTAGCCGCTCTAAGTTATTTGCACTCTAACCGTGCATAAGCGCGCCCTAGCTGCACCAAATTAATCTCACTTTGACTGTGCATCTTACAAGTGTCCTGGATGCACACCGAGCTTCTAGCTCCTTACAAGTGCTCTGATCGTACACTGAGCTCCTAACTCCTCACAAGTGTCCTGGTTGCGCATCAAGTTCTTAACCTCTTTATCACACCATAGCTCATCAGACAAACAATCAATTACTATTTTTCATACCAATATGTATGCATCAACACATCTAAATAAATGAACCAAGCTCTCCATGAGCAAATGAGCTAATAACAACTATGAGTTCAAGATAAACTATGCAATATAGGAAGTCTTTCGTTCATAATACTGAACTGTTTAGCGCTTTCTCATGCATTTATTTTATTTATAATAGCATAACACTTAATGTTCTATCATTTATCAGTTTGCTTATAGCGCTTGCATGTGCATTTTGTTATAGCCCCATGTCAATGGCCGAGTCCTTGCACTCTGACTAAGTATCAGCGCTCTTATTGTAAAAATTTATATTCATTTTCCACACTTGTAAATTTGGGGGCCTATGTAATCGCATTTTTCATAATTATGTCCGAACCCCCATTTTTCTGTAAAAGTAAGCCTCGATCATTGTATACGACAAACATATGTAACCCCGATCCACCTCTTTATTGTCTTATAGGTTCGAGATTGAGCTCAGCCATCATTCGAGCCTGAGCTTGGGGAGCTAGTGAACTCCCCTGAGGTAACCCCGTCATCAATTAATATTTAATTGTGGAATCACTGTTATCCATTATGTAGATTGGAAACATAAAGGGAGAGAGAGGCCGAACTAACAATAAATGGGTCTTACATGACTCGAAGTGGATCCGATACTGTCAAAAGCCCAATAAGAAATCCAAACAACTTCGACTCAACTCAATCATGCAATCTTAGTTCCTAAACAGATATGAATCCAAGCTCTTCAATTCAGCCCAAATGCATTTTTCTAGAGAAAATTCTATGTTACATTTTTTTTTTCAAAAACATTTCACGGCGTTTAAAAGATTTTAAAAATATCATTTTTTTAATTTAATGTATATTTTTTCGATATAATAAATGTGTATCTCTCTAAATTAAAATTAAAAAGTGAATATTTTTTTAATGGAAAAAGGCAAATATATTTATTATTTATTTTTTTTATAAACATAAAATCTTCTAAATTAAGTTCTGGAAGATTTTAAGGATACAAATATACTTGACATAAATTTTAGATGAAACTATAAATTTGACAAAAGAAGACTGTGCTTGAATGTGACAAAATATAAATTTATTTGCATTGACATAAAAATTAATGAGTTAAAACATAGATATCATAAGTGAATTAGACTCTTTAGAACACCTACCCTCCAAAATCCAATACATATGACCTCATGCATTGTATAATTTATTATTTTCAAAACTTGTTCAGGTCCAAATTTAAATTAATATAAAATTATTGTCAAAGAATAGTAAAAATCCAACCGTTTAAGCGACAAACATTTCAACAACCTTTAAACATTTGCATCTAAAGGACAAAATTCTTCGCATCACTTCAAAGTTCAATTCCAACTCAACTAGCTACTTGTCATCTTATATAAATATATATATAATATATATATATATATATAATTGGGTTTTTTTTTTTGGGGGGGGGGGGGGGGGGGGGGGAAGATAATATTGGTTACTTCAATCTGATTTTTTCATAGGCCAGCATTTGCTTTCTTGGATTCTGCACTAAGTTTCCCCTGGAAAGAAAATGACATAACTACAGGAAAAATCTTTTTATCAAAAAAAAAAAAAAAGAATATTCAATATAGTTTTATTAGTCATTTTTATAAGTCTTTGTATGGTGTGAATTGATTAACCTTAATCAAGTTTTGTATTTTTGGCTTCATATCAAACTAAAGTTAGTTAAACTATATATTATATGCAACAATTAATATATTATAAAGTCATCTTCTCGATCAAAAAATTTTCAATTATAACGGCTATATAGATGAAACATGCATGGATTCTTCAACTTTCAAATTATTCAAAAAGGACAAAATCGAAAATTTAATATAAAAAAAGGAGACCTTTCCCGAATTTTGAGTTAATTTAAGCTTCCAATTATAAATAATCATTGTAACAAAGAAGTCCTTAGAATAATGAAGTGGTCATGCCAGGTCATTAATTAATTTATAGTATTTTATTTTTTATTTTTAATATGGATATAAATATCAGTTTTTCCTGAACAAAATTGCAGTTAATAATTCTTTTTACAGGTGTACACCATTAAATTGCAGTGAAATTTTATGTTCTGATGAATTAATTAAAATAAGGGTTTGAATATATATATATATATATATGTGTTTCTTTTTCTGAAAGAATAATTATATTCTTATTGTTAGGTTGAAATATAAAATTCCAAAGAAGGCAATGACACTACTTACAGATAAGTTATTGTGAGGTTGTTCTCATGGGTTGGTTGTTGCGTTGGCTGCAAAGTTAATATTATATACTAATTATAAAATGGGACCACTAAATTCCCATATTTATTATTTGAACCAATTTGCCTGCAATTTACTTGCTCAAAAAAAAAAAAAAAGCCTGCAATTTCTATCTTTTATATCATTGAGAGATTTCTTAATTTTTGTTTTTTCCAAACATTGAAAATAAAGACAAAAAATAAAATAGCTTTTTTTTTTAATGGTTGGCATAGAGTCTAATTTAAATTTATATTCTTTAAGGTTATGGATTGTAATTGGCTTAATTTTATTTTCACATGGGCACATGGAAAAAGAAAAGATTTCTAAGTGAATATCTCTCTAATCAACCTCTTGCTAGCTTTATTAGACAATAATATCCAAGGAAAAAGAGTTTTTGATCAATACCTTAATTAATTGTGTACAACTCATTCTCATATAAAAGATTTTTTTTATTTAATAATTACTCTCACCAAATAAGCTGTATACTATTCAATTAATTTCTTAATTATTAATAAATATTTGTTCAAAAAATATGCTCAAATGGTTGCCTCCTCATTAAATTGAAAATTTAAAATTAATTGCCTTAAACTAAACAAAAAGTTTAATTAATTAATAATTTTATTAATCAGTTCAGTAATTTTGTTTCTAAATATAGAATGTATATGAATTTCTATTTTTTTTAGCATATCATCAAACCATGTAGAAATGATAATTTTTTTTAAAGTATTACAATATGGGAGAAGGATAATCGAACTTAAATCTTTAGAAGAAGTGTATTTATCGTTAGATTAAGCCTCTACATATATATATATATATATAACTTAATGATATTTAAAACTATTGAATTTTATCTATATATGCGAGAAAACATAAGAAATGAAAATTATCTAATGACTAATAATAAACTTCCATATACTCTTTATTCCATTTTCATTTTTTTGTTATATAATATTTAAGTATTTGTGTGTGTGTATTTTTGTCATAAATTTTTCCTAATACATAATATGAATTTAGCTTTGTGGCATATATATATTTAAGCATATAATATACTATATTATAATATATATGAAGTTTAATTATTTTATTTCATTTTTAAGATAATAATTAATATATATATCCGTAATAATCTTAGTTATTTTTTATAAATAATTTAATTAAAAAATTTTAAATTTTAAGAAGCTGATCAATTAATAAATGAGTTCATTTTTTCACCATATGATGGAGATTTTAATAATACAATTATGATATAAAATAATATTTTTTTTATCTTATTTACTAAATAAAAATTAATAATTTACTTTTAATTTGATTGAAAAATAAATAAAGTGTAAATATTAACTTATAATATCATCTTATCCTTTAAAAGAAAAAGTTCACCTCAAATAATTCCACTCATAGTAAGTGAAAATTTGGTTTAAATAAATTTTATATTTTACCAAATCTCATTAATTATGTAATTGAGAATTAATGGTTAATGGAATAAAATAATGCATAAGTCGACAAAAGCATTACCAAGAAACTGAATTTTTCCACAAGGGGTGAGTGCACAAATTGCTGTAGATATGCTTACTAGATAATCACTTTGAAGTGGGTTTGTAGTAAAAAAGATAATCAATAATACATCTTAAGAATCAAATCATCCATTATATTATTAGACAAGAAATAAACGATTTTTAAAATTTAAAATATTGAATTCGAGTTCAAATTAAAATTAAAATTGAAAAAGAAAACACCAATTAAAATTAAAATAACTTTTTCCAATTGGCTTTTTGCACTATTGTCACCAAGATTAATTATTAGAAAGATAACTAGGTGTGAGCTGTTGAAGGAAAAAAAAAAAAGGAGTAAGAAATGGGCAAATTATTCTTATCTTATTTTTATAGAATAATAATATTAATTCATTGTGAATTAGTCAGAACCAGATAGGAAGGCAATGCAAGTTGCAAGGTTTTGTAGACAAAAGTTTTGTATCTTTATAAATTCCCCACTTGTATTTGTATAAAATATTTTAATTTTAAGAAATTAATTTTATAAAATAGGTATTATAATTAAGGAAAAGAAAAAAAGAAAAAAGAAGTGTATGACTCTTCTTCTTCTTCTTCTTCTTCTTCTTCTTCCATATAAGAAGCAAAGGAATCTCTCTGAATACAAAATATTAGCCAAGTTGGGAATTAAGTGACAAAATGGTGGAGCCAAAATCTAATGAAAGAATTCATATGCTTTTTGCAGTTGCCTTTATGTCATTTTTTTCTTTTTTTTTATTTTTTTTTTGTCTTCTTTTGTCTCTTCATTGCTATAAATTATATAATTTACATATAAAAAAAATCACTTATTAATTACTAAGGCATAATTTGATAGTTAGGAGCGTGTGTTACTCTCATTTAAATATTAGGTTCGAATTTTATAAGTATGCATTCTCTCCGTATACGTAATTTATAAAAAAAACCACTAACTTATTGTTATAACTTTATTTTCACTTTTAAAAAAATTATAATAATCTATTTTTTGTGTTAAAAAAAAGCTGGTACTGTTCTCAATTGCAAATAAATAAATTGAATATTTAGTATACAAATGGATACATTCAACTTGTAAATCGTATTTTTGTCCCTTCTATGATAATAATAGTAGTAAATTACATAATTAGATTTTCCTTGAAGACAACAAAAATTTATGTTTGAAAAAACAATAATTTTCTTACTATAGTTAATCAATAAATCAAATTTACACCTAACTCATGGAAATTGGAATCTCCTACCTCGACTATCACTTCATGCAGAGCTCTAATAAGTAAAAATCCTTCAAAGTCAGATAATAATGTATTATTTATTTGATTTTTGATCAGTTTTTCTGTTGACTCTTTCTCATATATTATTATTAATCCTTAATTATTTTCTTCACTCTCTTACATTTTTTTTATAGAATTCTTCACTCTCTTACATTACTCTAATATTATCATCTGCCAATTTCAAAATCATTATCCCTCCTCCGAAATAAAAAATATAAAAACCAAAATTATAAAAAAAAAACCACAAACCAATAAATTGCACAATAAAATAATATTTAGTAAGAATAATATAAAGAAAATATTCATTCAATTTCCACTATACTTAAATTCAATATTAATATCTTAAATTCAATATTTCATTCTGCAAAACAATTTTAGTATTACTAAATCATAAAATTTGAACTTATTAGATATTATTCTTATTTTTAGGGGGAGCTTTAATTTTAAAAATGTTAAATTCTTTTAATAAAAGATTCTTTGAATTAAATTCTTTTAATATAAGATTCTTTGAATGAATGATTTATTCCATAATTTTTTTATAAGTATCTTCCATAAATTGATATAACCAATAATTATTCTTATCAATGGAAGGAACACCACAGGGACGAGTAAATAAATTGAATCAACTCAATTCAATCATTATTTCGAGCAATTTAACCGACCATATCAATTTAAATTAATCAAATTAGTTAATTTTAATTTAAATATTTGATAAACTGGTATTATAGGATTGATTTTATTTTTATATTTTTAAATTAAATTTGATAAAATTAACCGAACTTAATAGACCGTGTTCAATTTTATAAATTTCTCTCTATGCATTATTAGCTATAGAGGATAAAATTTTTAACTAAGTGGTGATTAGTTTCACATAACCCAAAAATCCCATCAAAATCGAACTTTATTCATTCCTAAACACGATAGATTTTTGAAACTAATCAACTATCCCTAAACTCCCTATCTAACAGCGAAAGGGCAAGACAATAGTCTCTACATGGCTGCCCGAATACGGCCTGCTGCTAAAAAATTAAATCACTGATTCACACGTTAACGTTGCACTCTGAATGAAAAAGAATATTACTTTTAATTTCAACTTGTGTCTAATCAACTGTAAAATAAATATCACTTTTTTTTTCTTTTCAGAAAACATAAAAAAAAAAAAACCTACTGAAAAGCTACACGCGTGGAGCCACTAGCCAAATGGCTGTGAAATTGCGCCTGCCCCTATTAAGCCCTAACTAAACCAGTTAAAAGCTATTCCAACTCTGAACTTTTTTTTTTAATTAATTAATTAATTTTTTTATTATGTCGCTGACGAGCATGTATGTATATGGTATTTCAGAATCAGAAAATAGCAGACTACAAGACGTATTGGCTTTGGAACTAACTCTTCTGTCGTTTTCTTAAGCTTTTGGGCGTTGGCATGTATATGAGCTCGTGATCCTAATCTAAATTATTTACCCCTTTTCCTCCGCTTAATCAAGGTTAACATTCCCAATTCCAATGTTAATGTAATGTTATTACATAGTTTTTTCTTTTTTAAATTGAAATTCATTTTTTTATAATAAATATTTAATATTATTAATCAAATCAGTAAAGCATGAACAATTGAATAAGGAGGTGGATTATTAAATCATTCTCCACATTTAGACTCTGAATGAATAGCCCAAGCTAACCAGTGAATTGCCACATTCACTGAATAATGAGCAAAAACAATTTCTACACTAGTTAAAGACTCAACTAAGTGAAGACAATCATCAATAACTAGACCTAAAAAGTTTGGAGATGAGATTTAGATCACTTGATATACTCTATTACTAATTTGCAATCAGACTCAATCGTGACATTGTTCCATCTCAAGCTTTTGACCATGCGGGAGCTTCTTTGATTCCCATAGCCCTCCGATACATTTCAGTCAAATAAATTATATAATTTCTTTTGTAATAAATTGATTTTGATGGTTGTAAACAATTATGCTAATGTCGATACCATTTGAATGTCAAATTCATATGTTTTTAATTATAATTAAAAATTTATTTAACAAATCTAATTTAATGAAGAATTCGTATATATGTATTATTTTTAAATTTATTATTTATACGCTGAATGTGAATTTAAACAATATTAGTATTTTTTTAATTCAAATCCTTTTTTATTAATAAATTAAGGTAATATATATATAAATATATAGTAGTTACAACCAATAAATTTGCAAAAATAAACTTTTGCAATTATTTTTTTATTTAAAATTAAAAAAAAAGGAGAATATGGAGGAAAATAACATAACTGTGCCATAACCAAAATTTAAAAAACAAAAGAATATGAGATGGTTACTACTTACTGGGTCTCCAGGTGGGGCCGCGTCTGGTAGATGCAACGTAGCAGAAGGACAGATGGACAGGGTGGGACCCAGTAATGGGATGGTGGTTCAGTGGGGAATGGTTTTTTGATTTCTGGTCCCGACCAGGATCTTCAAATTCTCCGCTTTGCTATGACATAACGGTCACGTTCGCTCTCCATTGTTCTCTTATCTTCCATTAATTTCGTCCCTTCCTACCTTCGCCGTCACTAAATTCGATACCTACCATGACCATATTTATACCCAACTTCTATTCATTTCTTAAATTTTAGTACATCAACAATTATAAAAAACAAAAAAAATTTTTATATTATTTTAATCAAATAATTAAATTTTTTAATTTGAATTAATTATTATTTCTAACTTTTTATACATATCTAAAATAACATAAATATAAATATATTTGTTCGACTTCTCCCACCAAATTTTTAATGGATTTTAATCATTGAATAATGGTATTTGTCATATCTTTTCCCCTCTTTAATGGCTAACATCTAACTCACTAATAATTTATTCTTTAATTAATAAATATATTTTCTATTTCATCAAAATTTTAAAAATTAATTGTTTTAAAAAAATATATATTTACATTTATTTTTTTAATTATATCCTAGCTATTTCAATATGATATATATTAAATATTTTTAATAAATAATATTAAATAATGAGCGTAATAAAAATTTAACATATTGACTAATTAGTTAAAATGCAAGTGAACTATAATTTGTGAATGAAAAAATAAGTGTGCATGTCAATTTAAACTAGAGAAAATATATATTTTGTGTAACAAAAAATATACAACACATTTATAATTTTTTGTACCAATCAATTTTTTTGCATTAGATCAATAGATATTTATATAAATTCATATTGGTAACTTTTTTTATATTTATATATTTTATACTAAATAGATACTTATATGGATATATAATATTATTTTTATTTTATATTTAAATTGAATACAAAATGGATAAATATAAAAAAATAAAATCATCAATACCTATATATATATATATTAATATAAAATAAATAGACAAAAGGCGTAAAATAATAAAGTGCATAAATATTAAGGGTAAAATTATTTTACAGATAAACGGAATTGATGATGTATTAAGAAAAAAAAAACTTTTGATAAAAATATAAAAAAAATTAAATTTATCATATTTATAAAATATTTACTAAAATATCATAATTTATAAAATATTATATTTTTATTAATTTATGATAAATTTATAATGAATTTATTATGAATTTATAATAAAATAATTAAAATATTTTTAATAAAAAATAAAAATTTTAAAAAATACAGTAAATAATGTTATTAAAAATAATAATAATAGTTAACGCCAAAATTGATAATTTTTTTTATTATAATCGAGGATTCGTATCCCGTCCACCGATGTTTCCTTTTCAGTGCTGGTAGTTAAATTTTATTCCAAAATTTTCATGCATTTGCTTAGTTGATCTGCTCATAATCAGATTCTAAACTGTGAGCTGTGACGTTACTATTATCAAAATCAGGCAAATACTATTGCGTAAAAAAAATTCATTAAACGTATTTTGAACGTATAATTCAGCACATATATACACGGCAACACATTATTCCTTTCCTTATATATATAAAAAAACTAGTATTTATGCGATAACTAATAATTTATATTAAATATTATTTTAATTATCATAATAAATATAAAATGCAAAAATAAATATATTTATTTATACTGAGATTAATACTCCGGCGTCCACTCCTCTTACTTTATCACTAAATAAAAACACCAAATATAACAATAAATTTTTTTGCATATAATAAAATTTATTAGAACAAATTATGTTAAGTTTATTGTTATTATTATTATTATTATATTAATCGAAAAAGATTGACAATTATATAAAATATTAAGGTTACAATATATATATTAGCAAATTAAATATTACTAAAATATCTAGTACTGTAGTCACGTATCATATATTAATTCATATAATTTTTCATCCCATATTCATGTGGAATTATCTTCTATAAATTATATGTATTAAAAATCCATGATTAAATATATTTGTTATTAAATTAAAATGTAATAGTCATAAATAAAATGTATATGATACAATCATATATATATATATATTCTCTTTAAATATCATATAATTTGCAATTGTTAAAATAAATAATTTATAAATTTTTTGATTATTTTCAGTATTCAATTTTTTTTTCATCTTTTAATAAATATATACATATGTATATAATTATTGTGTGCGTGTAAGTTTTCGTAATATTTGCTCGATTAAATAAATCTAACTAATATTATATAAATTTTTTATGTTAAAAATATATTGTAAAAATAAATTAAATTCTTATATAGAATTTAGATTTATCAGTTTATAGTTTAATTTAATTATAATCCAAAATAATCAAATCGAAATAAATGATATCTTTAGAATTATAAATTTATAACCATCCAAGTTTAACTAATAATGCATTATTATATATAAAAAGATTTTAATTCATTAATTTTTTATTAATTACATTATCATGCTAGCATTTAATTAATATTAAATTCAATTTATTAATTTACATGATGTATATATGTATATATGTGTGTATGTATGTATATATATATATTATTATTATATTTGGTGTCAATTCTATCAAAATTATTACAGAAAAAAATATTTTCATATTTATTATAATGACTAAATTTAAAGTTGACTTTTTAAATTGCTGTAATAGACTGCCAATGAGATAAACTGAAATCAATTAAAAATACAACTGATCAAATCAATAATTTAATTAATCAAATTTATATATTTAAAAAATCTAAATTAATTTCAAAAGTTTAAACGTGAATTTGACCTTGTAACATCATAATTGACATTAAGCAAAGAAACTTTTCTTTCAATTTTAACTTAGGATTGACATGGAATTTCTAAATTAGGACGCAATTATTTAAAAAATAATGGATAAAAAATAGGAAATTTCATATAAACAGTAAAAAAAATAAAAAGCAGTTAATTTCTCTATTTTTGTACAGACAGTAAAGAATGGTAGCTTTTTATTTTGGTGGCCAGTGTGATAGTTTTTCTGGCGAATCTATTAGTATAGTGAAAATGACACCAATACAAAGTTAAAGGATTCCCAATTTTAAATAAATAAAATTTTATTAAAAATGCTAATTTTCTGAAAAATTACGTATTATAAACTATAATCTATTGGCTTTATTATTATAAATTTGCTATTTACCCACAAAAAGACAAAAAATATTTCTATATATATATAATATTTGAATTCAAAAATCATCTATAAAAATCATATATATATATATTAAATACATCTATTAAAAATTATATTTAAATATTTTTTTATTCATCTGATTATATTTTTTAATTTCAATTGAAAATTATAGAGATTGATACATGTACTAATATATATATATATTATATTTTTAACTTATTTATAAATAACAAACTTTTTTATATATGTTTTTATATTAATTCTCTTATAAAAAATTAATATTTAAATTTAATAAATAATGATAAATATAATTTCGTGCACATTAAAATATTTTAAGAAATAAATTAAATAAAAAAATATTGCCAAAAGTCAGTACAATGAGCATTCCGAAAACATGTCTATTTAACAAAAGTGGGAATAAACTAAAAAAATCAAGGGTATTTCAGTCAGTACGGAAGAAAAGCTGCCAGATATGCACCAGACCGGAATCAAGCGTTGTCAGATAAAAAGAAATAGTAGTACTATTTATTTAACTAATTAATCATGATTTTCAAGAATTTTTTAAATAATACATAATTAATTGATCATCAAATTCAAAATAAACGATACAAACGACGCAAAATTTAAAAAAAATAAAAAAAAAGGAAAAAAAAAAGATAGTCATATAGAGAGATAAAAAGAGTAGAAAAACATTCAAAAAAAACAACACACACATACACAACGCCAAAAACACTAAAAGGCCTTTTGATTTTCATAAACAGAAGAAACTGAACAAAAGATCGAAAGCTCTCTTTTCCTCTCTGAAAACCCTAGCAAGAGAAGAGCGTTTTTCATATCGTAATGGATCAATCAATCCATTGAATCTGGAATTACTGTTCTGCCCTCTCTTGGCTCCCCTCCGTCGCCGGGGATTGAGCAATGATCCACTGCAAAATGGCTAATGAACCTCCGCCTGATCACAATCTTCAACATCTTAAAACGCTTGGGTTTCATCAACTCCGACGTAACGTTAAGAACGAGAGGAACGAATTTATTTCTTGTTTTCAAATTAGAGTTTGAAATTAATTTCAATTTTTTTTAAAAAAATACTGTATTATATTATTTGAAACTGACGGGCTGTTAATAGTTGAACAACGCCCATGGCGCCGTCTAAAGGATGTATGTTAATGTTAGATAAAGCGAGAAGGTGTGTACGGACGGTGATCTTTATGATGGCGATGGTGGCATCGCTTCTTGTTTCTTCTATGCCGGTGCTCGTGGCGATTGGGGATGTTTCGGCACCGTGTGTGTTAGTTTCGAGGTTTACGTGTTTGAGTTGCTGCGGATTTAATGAGCATTTGCATAGATACGCCTTCAAGAGTTCCTTGACGGATATTCCTTTTGTTTCTTTTATCAGATCTCTTCTCATCATCTGTACGTTTTTTCAATTCTTAAAATTAATTTTCTTTTTTTTTTTTTAAAATTTTAATTATCTTTTTCTTGAAAATATAGATTTGGTATGTCTGCTTGGCTTTCCATGAAGCCAATAGAGTTTATGATTATTTTTTAATTACCTAAGGTTTTAAAATATGAACATTTGCTGTTGTTTGTCATTTATATGTACATCGAATTTTGGTGATTGCAATTTTTCTCCCTGCTATGTACTTTTGATTATTGAATTTTATGTTAGGTTTCTGAGAAATTGAGCAGAGTTTTTTATTCTTTTTATGCTGTAAATGGTGGGAAAGCTATTCTTGAGTTTAATTTTGTCTGATTCTTAGTACTTTCTGAAAGGGGATGAAAGTTAATCATCCCACTACGTTTGATTCTCAAAAAATATTTTTTCTCTTTAAAAACTGGTATGCTTTTATATTTTGTTTTGGAAATTGCTAAGAAAAAGCGAAAGGGCTGGATAAATATCTTCAGATGGGAAGAATATTAAGCTAAAATGCAAGAAAATGAGCACCTAAGATTATCTAATAGAATGGCAGTTATTTTTTAGTGATTGTGTTTTTCTAGCATAGAGTAAACAGGGCAGAACAAATGACTCTTTGTGCATCCTTCTCTTTTGAGTTTTATTCTGATAACTCTTCTGGGGTAGTATTAATCGTTTGCCATCTCATTTATGTGTGTATTTACTGTCGCAGGTGTATATTTGATGTGTGATGCCCCTGCTCTCTCACACGGACCTTATCTTGGAACTGTTACACTCTGTTCTGTTGTTTCAGTACTTCTTCTTTCTGTTAAGGCTTGCGTTTTCACTATGAATTCTCAAATTGAGGCTGAAGCTTCAACCTCCCTTTCAAGGCAAAGGCTTCATTTTAAGAAGTCATGGGGAATGCCTGTCCTGTTTCTCTCATCAGTGGTTTTTGCTCTGGGCCACACTGTGGTTGCTTATAGAACAAGCTGCAGAGCACGGAGAAAGCTTTTGTTTCACCGAGTTGATCCTGAAGCTGTATGTTTTGCAATAGCTTACTTTTGTCATTTTTTATAGGAATTTGCTCTATTCTGTATTTTGAACTAATTGTCTTATCAATCTCTATGTTTCAAAGGAAGACATTCACAGTGTTTCCTTCCTACTATTTCTTTTGGTTGCAGCAATATTTTATTTTCATAAGATATAGTTTTACATCCTTATTTCTTATAGTTGGCAATAGCATCAACCCTATGAAAAATTTGAATATCTTACAGCTATTGAACTCAAATTACAGGTGCTATCTTGCAAAAATGTTTTCTCTGGATACCACAAGGTGCCACGGTCTCCCACTCCGACTGCAGGAAGAACACCAAAGAGTGACAGTGAAATGAGGCGAAAGCCCTTTGGTACTGTTCATGATGATGGGGAACTTCCAATTAGATTGCTTGCTGACATAGACAGTTTATTCATCACATGCCAAGGGGTAACTATCCACTACAAGCTTTGCTTGCCTGGTTCACCCCCTCGCTCTTTGTCTTCCACTGCTTTTTTTGAATCTTCTCCTTGCTGCATCTCACCAAAGATGACAGTCGGAAGGCTAAAACTTGAAAGGCAGCCATTCAACATGTTGAAAACCCAACATAATCTCCATAGGAGTTATAGCAATCAATTCCCCAGCTCATCTCTGTACGCTCCATTATTGGATGTGCCTCCAACGTCTCCTGTTCTTTCTGAAGGAATTCCTGTTTTGACCCTAGATGCTGCAATTGAGGAGAATGAGATGAGTAAAGTGAACTCTGAATCTCCTCGACAGGATTTGGAGGAAAATGGCCAGTTTGGTATTGTTTTAATTCATGGATTTGGTGGAGGAGTCTTCTCATGGAGACATGTGATGGGAATTCTTGCCAGACAAGTTGGTTGCACTGTTGTGGCTTTTGATCGGCCTGGCTGGGGATTAACTTCTCGGCCTCGTCGGAAGGATTGGGAAGATAAAGAATTGCCAAATCCTTATAAGCTTGAAACTCAGGTAATTCACTATACTATCCTGTTGCTTTGATACCTATCATGTCTCTTGAATTGCCTTTCAGAATTTTTAATTGTAATTTGAAAGTGGATATAACTAATTCTATATTTTTCCCCAATCAACAGTTATGTATACACTTGCAAATTATATTTATTTTGCAGAACTTGAGCGGACTCATATCTGATTGATTAACAATGTTATTTTGTCCTTTTTATTAAATTAATTATTATGTCTAAAGTATGTATTTATTTTTATGTTTTCAGGTTGACTTTCTTCTTGCTTTCTGTTTGGAGATGGGATTTTCTTCAGTGGTGCTTGTTGGTCATGATGATGGAGGCTTGCTTGCTATGATGGTTGCACAAAGGCTTCAAACATCAATGAATTCTTTCAATGTCCGTGAGATTTCTTTGGTTTCTTCTCAAACAGGCCTTTTTTAGCAATTGAAAAAATGTTATTGCTTAGATTTAAAATTAAATTATAATTTGGGAAAAAAAAAAGCTTTAAGCAATTTCAATAAAAAATAGAATAGGTTTTGTTTGTCACTGTTATGCATCGATTTATATAAAGTGGTGATACAGATGATGATTTGTGGGGAATGTTGGGGCTGTGGCAGTACACCATTGCTTGATGGTTGGAGCCAATTAGACCCTGGTAGTTGCTAATTTGTTTGGCTAGAACTTGCTTTGGTGTGTACACTTGTTTGTACTATCTTTTCCTTTTTTTTTTTTTAAATTATGGCTATCTGTTAGTGTGGTGCCTGCTCAATTTGTTGTCATTCACTCGTTTTATAGTATTACTTTTCAAGAGGATTTTTTATAAAAGAATTTGATGTATGCACTATATACATCCATATACTTGGGTGGTTACTCTCTTGTTCAGTTTCATACTAGAATTTTGCAAATTGATTATAAAATAGTGACAGAAAACCCTTCAAAATTTTGGGCATCTTGTTGAGGTATCAGTACTCCATACTTTCCTCATTTCCTTTGTGTTTGTGCGTCTCCCAGGTTACAATAAAAGCATTGGTATTGCTAAATGTCAGTTTGTCAAGAGAAGCGGTTCCTGCATTTGCTAGGATACTCTTGCGCACTTCACTTGGGAAGAAGCACCTGGTTCGCCCCCTTCTTCGGACAGAAATTGTTCAAGTGGTGAACAGGCGTGCATGGTATGATGCAACCAAACTTACATCAGAGACTTTAAGCCTCTACAAGGTAGGCTTATGCATGTTAAAAATATGTTTTTTTAATGGAACTCCAAGATGTTGATATTTGTATTGGTTTGTGACCTGGTATACTATCAGGCCCCGCTATATTTAGAAGGTTGGGATGAAGCACTTCATGAAATTGGTAAACTTTCGTGTGAGACAGTCATTTCACCACAAATATCTACATCATTGCTGAGGGCGGTGGAAGACATTCCAGTTTTAGTAATCACAGGTGCTGAAGATGCCCTTGTCCCTCTTAAGTCCTCTCAGGCTATGGCTTCAAAACTCGTGAATTCTGTAAGTTCTTCTTTCCCCTTCTATTTCTTAGAGTCAGCCAGCGTAGATCTAAGAAAACTTCGGGTGAAAAATCACTGGGATGAGAAATTTATTTGTCATATTACTTCATTGAATATTTGGAGGTGGTCCCGGAAATGCAAATACTTGTCAATGAAATGACAATCCAATTTAATAACATGTAATGAAACACATAATCAGCCATGAATTTCCCCTGGAAGTCTTACCAGGAGAATGACAGTCAAACCTCCTTTTATTTTTTCAGTTTTAGGGAGAAGTTCAATATTGAGAAAAAATATCACTGAATTGTTGTTATTATGTTTATTTTATGCAGAGACTGGTTGCAATATCTGGATGTGGGCACCTTCCACATGAGGAGTGCCCCAAGGCATTACTTGCGGCCATATTGCCTTTCATAAGTAGACTGTTGTTGAAACCAGATTTGGAAAACCAATAGGATACCTTTCTTTTCAACTTATCAATAGGCTTGTATCTGTTTTAGGGGTTTTTATTTTTATCTTTATACTTTTACCCTTTCTTTCTTCCTCTTGTTTTTTCCTTTTCTTCATTTTTCTTTTTTCCAAGCAAATTACCCTGAAGGGGGATATTAATGTTTGTGTCTCTTCTTCAGGGGGTATTTTTGGTGTTCTATATTGAAGCCTTGACCAAACCCTGATTCCACAGGGTTTATATATGGCTCTCTAATTTGTAAATTTTATATGTTCTGTTTAAAATTTTCCTTGTCAAAGAATCAAGATCCAAGTAATTAAAAGCTTTGTTTGGATTTTTGCTGTTTCCCACTTGAGGAGTGGAAAGCACATTTTTTGTATATTCACCTGATCTGAATTTGGAGTGCATTTAATTTTTCTTCATCTCCCGATCCTGAGCAGAAGAAGCTTAAAATTTTCAAAAAAAAAAAAAAATTGAAAGGCATTTAAACAAAGAAAAAAGAAAAAATACATATATATAAAAGAAAAATATATATATATATATGACGTATACTACATTTAATTTTATGATTTTCTCAATTATGAATAGGCCGTCTAATCATGATATCCCGTCTGTCTGGTCTCTTGCAGAGTTGCAAGATTTGATACGTGGATGAAACTTTGGCATACAGGGTCCATTATTCGGCTTAGTTACTTATAGTATTTGCTTTATCTCTAGGAAAATATTAACAATGGCTTTTGTCGTCTCAGATAAAAGTAAAAAAAAAAAATATTAAGAGTTAAAAAATATTTAGAAATATATATTTAGAACTATGTGCCTAAGCATATAAAGCGGGATATGTATAATATATTTGCAATTGTAATTTTTTAAAAAATTATATTTTTTAAAAAATTATAGAATATTTTTTAAAAAAATAAAAAATATATAATATAACTTTTCTAATCATGCAAGCATTATTTCTATATTGAAATATATCTGTTAATCTCATTAGTAATGTTCTAATTATTATTGTAAATTGGATCATGGTCATATAAGCATTAACTGCATCACGCATCAACCCCGTATAATGGAGAAGAAGCTCATAATTTAAACAAAGATCTCCACTTGTACGAGTCATTTTACTTATCATGCATAGCGTAGAATACTTTCTCTATGATTGTACTTATTTTCGCGTCATTAATTAAACAAATATTCTGACTTCTGTTGTTGCTAATAACAAGTAGTTGCCGATGCAAAAATTATTGACAGACATAGTTGCCGATACAAAAACTATTGACCACCTCTATTAATTCTTTGTCTAATAATGAACACAAGAATTTTAATATCTGGTTCCGCATACATGCTTACGGCAGTCGCCTTTTTGTTGTTATTATATCAAAAGATGATGAATATCACAACCCTATTTGTAAACCTCAGGTATAAACCGGCCGGCAGAAATAGTATAGGAATTGTGGTTTTGCTTTTGCTTCTAATGATGTTCTAACATTGGCAGGGAAATGTGGGTTTTCTTTTGTGAATTGTGTAGGGGCATAATTTTTGAGACTTCACAGGAAGTTCACTCCCTGGATAACTTGTAAATAATAAGGGATCTTTAGAAAGAAACATTTAATTTTACTGTAAATGGTTTCGTTTCCTGTGTTAGGCATCTCCGCGGCTCAATCAAACTTTATTTCTAACCGCATCCTCTGAACATTCTTATTCATGTCTATGAACTTTTAACAAACTGTATTAACTTGGTCAAGAGCTAGTGCTGAATTAACGAGGGTTTGAAATAAATCTACAAAGACTTGTCCAATGACGGAAAACGCCAAGTTCTTGTCTATGCAAATAAATTCTCTTCTCCGAAAATAACAGAAAATTGTTGGCCCTTGGTTGGGAGCTGATCATAGAGAACCGTGCAATAATTACTCGTGTAAGTTTAATAATAAGAATTGGACAAAGGCAAAATAACCCATTGATATACTATAGATGGGATTCGTTATATGCGGCGGTGGTCGACAATACTCCATACCAAATACCTATTGTGCAAGAGTTGGAAAAGAAAAGAACAATCGAATTAAAAACTAAAATGCTTTTCGAACAACATTCAAAGTCCCACTTCACTATTTGAAGGATTGTCAAAGCACAATTGGGTTCTCTTCGCTTACCCCCACCATTTCTCATACATTTTTATCAGCTTTTAGGGTACAAACACAACAAAGAAGAGATAAGCAATGCATCAGACTCTACTCCTTGGAGGACTTATTAATGAGTGATTTGTGGATGTGCGGTATAACCCCACCACCAGCAATAGTTCCTTTGATGAGGGTGTCAAGTTCTTCATCCCCTCGTATAGCAAGCTGCAAATGCCTTGGTGTTATACGTTTCACCTTAAGATCCTTGCTTGCATTCCCTGCCAACTCCAATACCTCAGCAGTCAGGTACTCCAATATAGCTGCAGTATAAACAGCAGCTGTGGCCCCAACCCTTCCATTTGCAGAAACCCTGGTCTTCAATAGACGGTGAACACGTCCAACAGGAAACTGCCAGAAAAATTTGCAAGAAAGATGTTTATGTGAGAAAATAACAAAAGCACTACTGTACTGAGTTCTTTTTTGTCTAAGCAAAAATATCAACAGAAAAAAAGAGTTGAAGCAAGCTGTTAGAAGGGAAAGCATCAGACAATGAATCCAAAGCATTGATCTTAAGCTAGTTCTCACACAATCAATTTCCACAGAGCCGCTCGATGTGAATACAAAATGTCAAAGCATCTCACTTTTACGGGTGGATTTTTTTTTCTAAGTACTACCCTCCATGCCCCTCATCATTCAGTGGGCAGAACTAAGAGTCCTATATCCAATTGATAACTATAGCGCTTCTTGATACTCCAAAAGGACACAGGAACAGGGCTAGGTAGGGAATGTTAAATTTACAAACAAAGAAAGTAATCCTTTTTCAAAGTCTAATATCCAGCAAATAAATTCCATTGGTATTGCTCCCTTTAGAGGTATCATACTCTGAAATTCAGGAACTACAAATATGTTTTGCAGATAAATGCTCAAAACATCCACAAGAGAAATGGTGCAAAAAAAAAAAAAAGAAAGTGCCATGTCAGTAGCATTTTGAACACATTTCCCTTCTTAAATAAATTACGCGAGCCACAAATTTAAGTTACCCCTCTGTGGTCAACATACTATTCAGATATTACCTTCCCAATTTCTAAAGTGGACATTTTAGTTATTTCCTAATATTGTAGTTCAGTCCCATAGCAAAAATTGATGACCCAATCACTAAGTCTTAAAGTCAACAACTGAAGGACGGGCCGCTTAGCAACAATTGAAGTCTTAATCACTAAAGTCAACAATTGAAGGATAAGTCATTCAGCAACAACTGAAGTCTAAGTCAACAATTCTACTTAGTCCAACCAACAATTAAAGACCAAGTCACTCAAGTAAGTGAGGAAAATAGAATCTCAAAGTGTCGAGAAATTAAAGCCCAGGTAGAAGAGTGCCTAGTCAAGGATTACCATGTTAATATAGAGGACTTGCAGTTCCAAATTACTTTATGTTATATGGACTAAGTAAAAACGATACATGCATATCTTTAGATTAAGCACATTAACATGATCCAGAAAAGCAGACTTGCCAAAGACAACTTAAGTTAAGATGCAGATCATATAATACAAGGGAAAGGATGAAGAGGTTTTCTCACTATTGTATAGATCATATATATAATGCAAAATTGATACAGAACGCGAATATAAAAATTCTAAGAAAAAAATCCATCCTCTACTTTTAGAAGACCGAGTACAACTTCCACATTGACAAATGGAAATTAATCTCACAAGTATATCAGAGTAGGTATATCTTCATAAATATGGTCAAATCTTTACCTATATGGCAAGGAAGGTTTCTACATGGTCAAATCTCATAATCAAGAAACATAGAATGCAACAATCATTGAGAATTTCAAAATGTGAATGAAGCGTGCCCTTCAGTGTATTGAAAAGATTCTGGCAAGAACATTCAGAATAGACACAATAAATCAAAGATTAAGCATTCCTTCAGTATGTTGAAAAAATTCTAGCAAGAACATTCATAATAGGCACAATAAATAAAAGATTACGCACGACCCATGACGGGGAAAGGTCAGATAATGTAAACTCAACTTGAATCAACACCTAGGAAGCTAGTCTGAACTCTGAATGTATAAGTTCACGTTCTCACACAAACATATTCACATAAGAAAATTCATATACCTACAGTATTCCATGAACGATATTAGTGATGCAATAGTAAAACTTCTAAGTCCTGGGGATGAATTCCAACTAAGATTCCTATTAACTTTAAGCTCTTATCCACCACACACAAAATTTGCCTCATTAACATTTAACAGAAAAAAAATCTCACTTCATTGCAAATTTAGATTCTCGTTAGACAAATCTAATCACAAATGGAACCAACAAAGATTCATACTTCAGGCAGAACTTCAAATCAAGCCAGCAATTTTACAAAATTAAACAGACAAAAACAAGAATTTTCTAATTATAAATATATATAAAAAGAAAAAAAAAGTAATACCCTCCACAAAGAATAATAAACTGAAAACAACTTTAAAGAATTTCCTAACCATAATAACGTGACATAAATAAATATAATACAGAGAAAGAGACCTGGAGACCAGCACGAGAGGAGCGAGAGACAGGCTTCTTCTTGTCCTTATCTTTGTTGTTAACCGTAGATTTTCCTGTAATCAACCCTTTGGCTCCTTTGCCTGACATTTTCCAGTGAAAAATTAGGGTTTCTTGTCGGCGGCGAAGCGAAATCGAGAAAATAATATCGAAAACAGAGCAAAAAGAGAGGGAAAGAGAGCGCTGCAAAGACCCGCAAGAGACTTTGAGAAGCCGAGTAAGATCTGAACTGGTGATTGTACTTTTATATTGTTGGTTTGACGAAATTACCCTCACTGTTTTTTTCTAAATTTACGATCCACGTGGATTATAAATGTGGATAATAAAGAACATGTATTAATGGGTCTAGGATTTATTATTGCAGCCCACTGTCACTATTCTTAATTAATTTATTTTTTTGGTCGTTATTCTTAATTAATTAATATATACTTCCTTCGTATTATTTAGATTGAAAAAATAAAAATGACATAAAAATTAAAAAAATTTCACTTTTTTTCATCTCTATTTACTTAAATATCCTTAAAAAAATATTTCTCAAAACCTACTTTTAAGACAAAAATATAAATAGTATTTGGTCTCATTCCACTACCCAAAATTTATCTAAAATGACATATTTTCTATATAAAAGATACATCAAAAAAAATTTTTCCTATGTAAATAATACGGAGGGAATATATATTTTTATTATTATTTTATTTATACTACTATTTTTTTACTTAAAGATACAAAGTTTATTTTTTTGGTGTGTTATATCGAGACTTTATCTCAATTAATTTAGACTCTATTGACATCGCATATTTATTAATAATGAGCGAGTTTTTTTAACAAAAATAATTGGACTCTATATACAAAATTTACTTTTTAATTTAAAGAAAAAAAGTTTATAAATTAGTCAACTTAAATGTGGACGTCACGTGAAATTCAAAAAGTCAGTCAACATGACAATATTGAATTTAGTATAGTAATTGAATAATTAAATTATTATTATATTTATAAAATTTAATTAAATGTTATAATTGTTTCATATTTTATAAATTATATATTTTAAAAAATTCATATAAATTATAAAATTAAAAATTAAACATATGCCACAACAATAAGAAACATTAATTTTTTTTTTTTGTTTTGAAGGTTTAAGAAACATTAATTTTAAGTTAATTGAAATCCACTATATAAATTTTTCTTTTTTACTTTGTTTAATTTAAAATTACTTTCTCTGATAAATATAGAATAAAAAAATTATTTTAAATTATTTATTTTTAAGTCAATTTAGATCTAACATGATCTCTTTTAGCTATTTTCTACTATAATTGAAGTAAATTTGGTTGTATTTATGCAACTATTTATAAGCTCACTTGTATATAATATGTTACCATGAATTAGATTTTAGTTAAAGGTGTGCACACTGTAGAATCAAGCTGATTTCTTCTAATGAGCCATACGTACAGCCTTAATTTTGCCAAAACCTGAAGTGCCTCTCTAGGATTAGTAAAATGACGAGGAAAATTTACGAGTAGTTTGTTGAATGTTAAAAATAATATTTTAAGAATCATGAAAAATTACAATTAAAATAGAAGAGAATTGCAAAAAAATATTTTTGTATTATATACCAATGATGTAATTTTTCATTTCAAGTACATTATTATTAGCCAAAACCATTGGAAAACAATATCCTCTAGCAGTTCCGCAGTATTTCCAAATAAAAACTAAATTGCAGATTAACTCAAATAAAATTAAATAAAAACAATAACATCTAAAAGATTTTAAGTCAATTTTACTTCCCCAGATGAACCACCATAAAAAAGTTACACGCGTGTGCCTACAAATTGACATTGGTTCAAAGAACAGAACAAGCAGAATGAATCCCTTAAACAGTAGTCTAAAATGGCTAGTCAGGCATCTGTTGCTTTATCCCCAATTTCCCCTTCTTTGCTTATATGAAAGCCTTCAATCTTATGGACAACATCATCAGGGGATGCCTTCACTTTTCCAGTTGGCCCATTTTTGGAGTCCCCATCATTCTCATCCAGATTAGCAGGGCCTGTCTGCCAAATTCTGATCGTTCCATCTTCAGATCCTGAAGCATATGATTCCCCTACAGGCGAGAATCGCACACAGTGAACAGGACCATGATGACCCTTATTGCATCCTACAAGACAACAGCACAGATGGTTTAAAGTTGAAGCCCGAAACCTACTCAGCAAAATTTAACAAAAAATTATTTACACTTCTAGCGGAAGATGCACTTATGTGTCACTTATCTGCCTGTCCCCATAGTAAATCCCCTGCAAAAAGGACAGGATGAACGAAATCCTAAAGAGTGCCAGCAGCTGGCATACCAGATAGGGTTGCCTAAAGGCCAATGCTCAAAGAAATAAAATACAGCTCATTTTCCATTCAGCCAAGAATTATCAAATTTTCTTTTCTTTTTCTTTTCCAGGATGATTGCCATTCCTAGAATATTGCCTAGTTGAGGACTAGAATACCACGAAGCCAAACATTTAGCGAATGACAGATATTTTGATGACAAAACAGTTTCAAGCCTGGACCTTAATAGAGTACTTCATTCAAAGCATCAACTAAGATGTCTTGCTAAGAAGTGTACAGAGGTTACGAAGAAGCAAACATCCCATTCAGCAGAATCAAAATTGCTGAGTGCTTAGTACAGTACATCATTTCATCGGAAAGTACTGTTTCAGAAAACATACCAATCTGCTCTCCTGTATTGAAATCAAATATATGGATCCACATATCTTCTCCACCAGCAACAAATTTATTGCCAAGTTTTGGTTCCAACGAAGCTGATTCTACATTGCAAGGCATATTGTAGCTCTTCACCAGCCCAAAGCTGGAAATGAACAAAAACAAATATTACTGGTCAATGCCTACAGAATCACCGAGATTAAAAATGAAGAATCAAAATTACAACTCACTGATTTGCATCCCAAAACTTAACCATCGACCCATCGGCAGTAGTTATGTATCGACCATCCTGACTCACTTCGGCGCTAGTTACAGGTGACTTTGTTTCTAGTGTTTGAACAAATTTTCCACTTCTTATGTCCCATAACCTACAGAGTCACCCAAAAATTAAGGTCACAAATTGCCATCATAACAATTTCCAAACCTAGAAACGGAAATCAGTCTGCAGCTGAGTAGTTTAACAAGAGACAAAGATGGTAAAGTACCAATTTTGCCTTCATGTGTGATGATAGCCAATATGTAGTCATATTGACCAAGAGTCAGATCAATAAGAAACAATCAGACAGACCACATATATGCAATCTTGCATACAGCTCAATGAAATACCAAAGTAGATTTATTCTTACAATAATGTATGCATTTCAAAGAAACATGGCTCTCTGGTAGCTGACATTGAGTCTTTCATATGGCTGCTTGAAACTTGAAAGTATATGTATGAGTATTTGAATAAAGAAGCGTGCAAAAATGAAAGCCAAATAAGGTGCCCTCTAGTCTTCGAGGACCAATGAAAAAGTACCATAATCCTTTTTACTCGAATAATTCCACAAAAGAAGAGAATGTCATATGAAATGCTTTTACCATAATTTTCCACACTTTTCAACTGAGCTGGCAAACTATATTATAAGGACATTTATACTTCATGAACCCAGTTCAACAACAACTAAATATTAATCCCAATCGCCAATGATCAGGCTACATGGATCTATTTCTTCCATTCCACTCGGTTTTGCATAAAAATTACTGTGAAACTACTGCCCCAACTGGGGAAGGTAAAAAATAATTGATGTATCAGTGGAACAAACTCAATCATTTTATTGTCATTCATACCTCACACCACCAATATCAGTACAAGAACTTAATATGGTCTGGTCACTGTGAAGCCATGCAACAGTTCTAATTGAACCAGGTGAACTGTCAACTTCTCTTGGGGGAGCATCTGGACGATTCAAGTCAAATATGCGAAGAATTTTCTCCATTCCACCAGTCAGTAGAAGGTGTTTCTCCTGCACCAGCACAGGTAAGAGTATGCATACACTAGACCAACGAAAAAAAGCTATAAAACAAACCCATATTTCACCAACTAGAGGATATAAAAAAATACACCATCACAAACACATTCGTACTCTCATTTTTGATGAATCATCTGTATGATTCATACATGACATTAACATTAATGTAAAAGAACTGGATAACATCAATCTGAGACCAACTAATGTTGTTCAAACCAAAAGCAAACATAGTGACTGAAAACACTGGGGGATAAAAGAAATTCAATGTATAAACAAAGAAAAAAAGTAAAAAAAAAAGACTCTTTTTTTAATTCAGAAGTGGAGTCAGTATAATATAGAGATGCCTTAGAAACTTCAAAACCAAAGTCCATCTGTTTACATTTATATAACATCAAAAATAGATGATTTAGTAGCTGCAAAGTAGATTAAAGAAACAAATGAAAAACAAGTCCAGAGTAAGCTATGCAGCATGCAAGGCAGGAAGACCCTTAAACTTGGTAAATCAAATGCATGCAATAAATAAATAAAAAAAATCCATTAAATTGTCAAAATGAGTGGTGGCCACTAAGATTACTGAAGGCACTTGGAGGCCAAGATGAACATAACCTATGGTTATAACTCTTTCAATCATTTTGCCTTATTTGTTAAAAGAAATGCTATAATGGAAGTATCATTATTAACTCTTATTACTTCAATTATATTCCTCTTCCCTTAACTTTGTCATTAAATGCAAACTTGTGGCATCTAAAGATACACAATCAACTAAATTAAGCTTTAATCCCAAACTATCTGGAGTCAGCATTTAAAGACACTCATAAAAAATAAAAAAAAATAAAAAAATAAAAAAAAACTTTCTTTTTATGGTGATGATAAAAATAAAATTCCCTTCCTGAAGTCGAAAAAATTGCATTTGAATAGGCATGTGAAATGAAGAATTTTGCAATAGGAAATGTTTAGATCCTACCTCAGAAAATGCGCATGCCCGAACAATGTGCTTATGCTCAAAAGAGTGTAATTCATCCCCAGTCAATGCATCCCATAATTTCCTGAAAACAATAAAGACTTATTCATTGAACAACTTCTATAAAAGACTATTTTTCTTGATCAGCTGTGATCTTTACGGTTGCCACATTGAGCACAAACATAAGAGAGAGACAGAGAGAGAGTGCACAAAGTCTCAAAAATATGGGATTCTTCATATCATCTTTCAAAAGGTAATTCAATAGCATATATTGCTCATGAATTTTTCAAAATGTACAGTACTTGGAGAGGATTGCATACACTGTAAAATCTGCAGAAGCAGATGCTGCACGTAATGCATTAGTATCCAGGCAACAACTCCACACTGCACCTTTATGTCCTTCAAAGGTCCCAATCCAGTCTCCAGTCTCTCCATTTCTCAACATTGGGCTAGAGTCTAAATTTCAAAGATCAATATTGTTTTAAAGATATAATTAAAAGTTCTGATGAAAGAGGAGCAAGAATTAGCAGCCCTAGTATCAGACACAGCAAATTCCAAATGATATGACGAATCTTCATGCTGATTAAAGAGGTTGAACCTCAATTATTGGTTAATGAAATGATTAATCAACCATTGCTACGAAATCCTGATTTATTAACATCAAGTGATAACAAAATGACCATGAAATCCTTTGGGGTTATCTTGCACTTGGAAGAAATCATAGTAAACAGGGAGGTCTTAGTGCTTTTTTCCGCCCAATATCGGTCCAGAAAATTGAAAAAAAAGTGTACCATTGTAATAAACCCAATTGAAAACTATGTGATTTAAACATCAATTATGGTTGGACCACTAAATGATTACTCAAAACTAGAAAGAGTAAACCAAATGTAAATTCACAATTTAGGGTAACAGATGATCACAATAATGTTACATTTGAGTATTTAAAAGCTACATTAAATGATGTAAGTAAAACCCAATTTCAGAACAAGGCGCCAGAATCCAAGTTTACAACTTCAGATAACCAAAAGAATTATTCCAACAAAAACCAATTCAAAATAACTATTCCAACAAAACCCAATTTAAAATTCCGTTAATTGACTACAAATTCTCAGATTCCAACAAGAATGTAACTAAGTCCAAGTTCAATTTTAAACAAGAAATTACAATAAAAGAAAAGGAATACCTTTGCTAGCACTAATAAGAAAAATCCCATCAGGAGTAACAGGACTGTAGAACAAATCCACAACAGGGCGCGAATGCCCATGGCAGACTAAAGGTATTGCAACCTTCTTCTTATCCATGTCGCTCTCAATAAACCAACAACCAACTCAACAATCCCAAAAAAACAAAACCCTAATAGATCAAAACCTCAAACTAAATCCAATGCTTTTACCCTTTAATGGAACAAACACTGGTAAAAAATCCAATTCACGATTGAACTGCACAAACTAACTCTAATATCAAAAATAAATTAAAAAAAAAATCCTTTTTTCAAGTTTATATATTATCTTTCGGGGAATGTTAATTACTTGCTAAATCTATGATTCAGGAGGTAAAGTTATGAAAATGCCTATCTGAAAAATAAATAATACAAGTAATTAGTTTAAACTAAAAGGGAAAAAAATGAAAATGAAAAATAGAAAGATACAGAGCCTGTAAAAGGGGCTAAAGCGCAGAGATGAGAATACAGAGAGAATACAGAGAGGACTGACTTTACGAGGGGTGTTTCTCGAACGATTGAATTTTAGATTATAATCACGTTAAAAATAAGCAGTTAAGCGTTTTTATAAATTAATTAATAATTAGTTAATTATTAATAAAATATTTTAGTAAAATCAGCTTATAATCAGTTTTTAATTGCAGAAATTATTAAAATGATCAAATTGTCCCTGAAATTATTTATTGTATAAAAATAATTTTTTAAATATTAATTTAAAATTTATTTTACAATAATAATAATAATAATAATAATAATAATATTTATTTAAGAAGAAACGTAAAAATTTTTTGATGGAAACTAAAAGTATATAGGGTGGATAAATTTAAAATATTAAAGATTAGATAGGAATAGTATGGTTTTTTACTTGGTCAAAACTGTTTAAAAAAAGTGCTTAAAAAAGTAGTAAAATTAACTTTTAAAAAACCGATTAAAATTAGATTATAATCTACTATTTAAGTTTTCAGAAACACTTAAATAAATTTATAATCTAAAAACTGCTTATGATCAATTTTGACCAGCTTTTAAGTTTTGAGAAACAGCCTCTGTAGTGTAGAATTTCAGATTTCATTTTTTTTTATTTAGTTTTATCCTTTTGCAATGGAGGTGCTGGAGCCTTTTAAATATGAAAATTAACCCCTTATATTTCTGAAAATTTTAATTTTGGTTGCAAGAAACACTAAAAATTTTAGTGCAGAATATAGATGTACATGCATTATGCCCAACATTTAACAAACATTATACTATTTCAAAATATGTATTGTAGGTCTAACAAAAATAATATAAGTTGATTAGTCGCTTAGTGTTAGAGATTTTATGTATATTCTTATTGATTAATTAAATAACAAGATAATTAATATTTCTTTAAGTTTAGAAGGAATGTCTGGATTTAAATGATAAAAATTCAATTAAAATAGTATCTTACATTTTAACAATCAGACAATAAATAAAATAAAATAACAAATGTTTAGAAATGATAATTGAACAAAATAATTAATTCCATAATAATTAAAAAAACCATTATGATTTATGAGGAAGAAAAATGTTTTTTTTTTAATTTAGTTATAAAGACAGTTCATACGTCATAGATTACATACTTTGCTCATTTGCTATGCTAAGGTTCAAACAATCAAAGCCATATTTTATTCTGAGACAGCAATTCAGAAGATAGGATGATGAAAATTGTGAAAACAAGTGTGGATAAGAGTTGAAGACTCCCAAGAATTATCAATTTGATTATGGATTTTAGTTGATTAAGTTGAACCCAACATTACTTGAATGCTTTTCAGATTGATAATCAATTTTTTAATGCTATATTGAGTAATTTGCATAGAAATCCACATCTATTACTGATACATTAAGGTACAAATACAAAAACGCAGCCAGCAACTGCGAAAAAATCCTGTTGATTTCAGCATTGATTGCTATTTATATGGCTAATAATGCTGTTTGAGTTGGACTGTTCACCAATATTTTCTGGACTCCGAAGTGATGAACCTGACAGGAAAAGCAGAGATTCCTCAGTAGTAACCTCTGATATAATAATGAGTGAAATCTCATATCATATTGTACTAAGTGTTTGAATCAACATGAAACTTACAAGAGCATGACTCAATTGAAGGTTTATTAAACCAAATGTCAACAGGAGTCTTTTCTATTCCATGAGTTATATGGAAAGGTTATGTCAAACAATACATGAATGGATCGAAAAATGAATTCAGTACAACAACGAATTTCAATTTAAAGCAGAAGCTAGCGGCTTCTGAGTTAATGCCTTCTTCGAACATGATAATTGATGATATCTCTAGTGATCCACAGAAAATAGGATGGTAAATTCAGTCGCATCTCTATCAGTAATCCGCCACCATGATGTATGCATGACCATATGGCATTGAGGTTCTCCAGCAAATTCAAGACGAAAAATTTAATAACCAGATCAAAGCTATTCAATTCTTCCTATAAAAAGAGTAGTTGTCAATTGTTTCTTTTACAAGTTCACCTAAGATCTGAAGAAATTTGCTCAATTCAAGATGACCCTGCACCTTTTATCTGAATTAGTTTAGACCCTTTATGAGTCCAAACAGAGGATCTCTAATCTCTCATCCATTTGTTCTCTTAACCAACAGAAACTTTTATACAAACATATTGTCGTGGAATTAGATACAAAATTCAAGATCAACACAATAATATTCCCCGTTTCATAGTCATAAAATAAAAGTAACGTAAATGTCTAATTCCTTCATAACAAGCAAGCAGGAGGTACGTAGCTGTAAAGCACTTTCTATAGATTGCTACTTTTAATGTCTTACTTAAGTAAACATGTCACTGTATAGTTTCTTACTTAAGATATGAATAAACGAAATCAGACAGTTTTGTGCTATAAATTCCTGCATCATTATAGACATATGAATAAAAATGAAAATAAAAAAAAGAGTCAGTAGCACTTTATTTCTATGTTTAAGATGATAGTATATTTGATAATCTCAAAGGTAAGGCTATTCAAGACATATACGGAGCTACAAAACTTGGCTTTTGTTGCTATCTCTCTCACGAATTAATGGCTGGAACAAAGTACCTTCTATATTTAATATAGCAGCCTATAGCTAAGAGCCCAAGAAAAATGAGTAGTCCAAATATCCAAGTAGGTCTCCTGTTAGGTTTTCTCCCTTGTGAGCCTCTATCAATGAGCTGAAGGCAGCTTTTTAAATTACAGGGCTCTTCTCTGGCTGGCTGCCATTCAATAAAGGTGATAAGGGAAACCCTTCAATGTCCAAGAATCAATAATAGTTGACTTACAAATTAGAATTACTATAATCAAAGAGGTATTGATCAGACAAATAAAATTAGTGGGTTGGATGAAAAATTTACATAGAATTTTGAAGCAGATTCACCTGGTAATCTGAAAATTATGATCTGCAGAGCAAGCTATATAAAATTGGTTTACATTCAGACAAATTATGTTAATTCTGCTGATGACATATGAACTAAGTATGTTAATTCTGCAGTTGTAGCATATCAACATATGAACCAAGTTTTTGAAAGATAATTTGTTTCCTCAAATGTAGCAGAATTGGATAAAGATAATTCCTTTTTTTTTTTTAACCTTTGAAAATTTTTTCACATACAATTATTTCCATAGAGCACTTATCATCATATACTGGGTAGTCCAGGAGCAATGTATCTTCAAACACTGCATAACATTCCACATTCCGGTACCTGATACCACCATCACAAGGCAATGAGCAAGGCTCCCATGGTCCAGCAATCCATTTATAGACATCTGAAGGAAAAAGAAGATATGAAATGAATGCCAACAGTAAATGATAAAAACACTATTTCTATCTTCGAACTACAAAAAGTTAAAATGCTATTGAAAAATGGCAAGTACCATTAGGTCTTGGCTCTACAAGTAGCTCTGCACCAGTTCTAAAATAACCCAATTTCGGATCATCAGAAGAAATGTGCGGATCAGAGCAGTCTGTCCAACAAATATATGCATCGCCACTGTCCACCTTACAGTCACATTTTGTACACTGACCTTTTGTCACTTTGGGAGTTTCTGCTCAGGAATATAGCAGCGGAAGGGGTGAAAATCTTATAAAATTGAACTAAAAATTAGAATATCAATATTGGATAATTATAGCCAACGCAAAACCTTTCCAACAGGTTGATTAGCTATGATAAGAAGAAACAGTGCATATTATATGATCATCTCCCTGGCCTTATGGTCTTGGAGACAGGAAAAAAAAAAGGAAAGGAAAGATTAAAAAAATTTAGTTTTATATACACTTTTTTCCTGTAAAGTTTTCATTTTAAAAAAAAGAAATCTAGTTTTATATAGATGAATCTAGCCTATTATGTACAAGCCAACAAAATACAAGCAGTCCTTTATCAAATAATTCTGGATTCAGAAATATTAGTTTTCCATTTCACTAAGAATGGGAACATAATCAAAATAAACTAAGTGAATAAATTTTGAAAAAAAGATGATGCAAAATGAAATTCCAGTGAGCACTTAAATACAAACTTAGCACATATGGAAAACTATGATCCAAAAAGTGTGTGGTGCAGCAGGTAGGTCAGATATAGATAACTTCACAAGTCAAACAGCGTGAAATCATTTACTATGATTTAAAGCCACCCAAATAATAAGTTCTATCTATGAAGGTTAATTCAGGATGTCAACTTTCATGGTTTTCTGATTTCAAGGGAGAAATTAGCTGACCTAGCATGCAGCAATTAAAACATGTGTCATGAGGAAGAGGGCATAAAGAAATATTTTGGCTCTGGGGAACAAAAAGGATAAGGCACATAATACATTCCCCATAGATTCCACAACCATATTTGGCTACAAAAACATCAGAGCATAAACATTCAAATAGTGAACTACACATTAATAGTGCTATCGATCAATTTTCTTAATTACTTTATTCCATTAATAACCATATTTGATTAATTTCATTTAGAAGCAACATTCTATCAAAATTTAACTTATATCCCAATAAAATATGATTAGATAGCAAGATTTGCTAAGAAATTATAAGAATCAAGTATGTTTCTCAAATCAAATTAAGATGAATCCTGATCCAAATCCATATCTTTCCCACACAATGCCCATCACTTACATAAATTTCAGTTCGAAATTTTCCAATCCCACAGAAGCCCAACAATAAACTTCTCAATAAATAAAATCATAAATATTATCTGGCAAACTAATCAAATTAACCAATTCAAAAGATCAATCAACATATGTACAAAATTAAACTTAGCATAGTTTTGCTTCAGTTTGCTGGCATGGAATTTCCTCTGCAAACCAAGAATGAAAAGAGGACAGTGTATTGTATAGGCTTACCAAGAAGAGGTGTGCTATTATTGAGACTGAAAGCTGCTGTGAGAGCAGAACAAAAAAGAAGCAGTTAAAGCTTCAAATACAAATCCTCCAATTCCATTGCCACTTTCCAGGAAAATGGTTTTCCCGGAAAATGTCAAAGACAACTTCACATCGTAGTATTAGAACCCAAATCCAGCCTGGTGATAGGAGGATGAATAATCTCCCGATTGGCATTATTATGGGAATTGAGATATTATAAAACGCTGATAATGATTAAAGAAATTCAACTCAGCAAGGAAGAGAGATCAGAGAAGGTCAAAGATATAAACGACAAATTTTCAATATATAAAAACGTTTACTTTTTGTCTATGAAGTATGGACACGGACTCGGGACGTGGACACTGATAAGAACGCGTCGATACAGTAATTCTTAAAAAAAATAGGATCATGATACGGATAGGATACATCAAAATTGCTAAAGTTAGCATTGCCCGGGTAATAACTAGCGGCGGACCTAGAGGGGCTCTGGACCCCCTCAATTTTGTATATACATGTATATATATATATATATATGCACATTCTTTTTGAGCCAAAAAAAAATACATACATATGAATATATATATATATATATTTATATGCACATTCATTTATACATGTACGAATTTATATATTTAAATTAAATTTTATATAAAAATTTTATATTTATATGTGAATTATATATATTTATTTATATATTAAAATTTAAATGAATTTAAATATATATATATACATACACATATTCATTTATATATTTAAATTTAAATAAATTATATATATAAATTATATATATATTTAAATAAATTTTATTTTAATTTATAAAATTTTCAACAAAATTTATATATACATAAATAATCGACTAGTTAATGTATTATATAAAAAAGATATATATTTTTAAAAATAAAAAATAAAATTATTATATGATATTTTTAAAATATGTAAAATTATAGAATATAATTATAATTTATTAGACGTCGTTAATTTAATAGCATAAATTAATTGATCCACTGTAATATTAAATATTAAATTTATTTGCATTTTTTTTTTGAAAATTGAGCCTCTTAATAATTTTCTGCGTCCGCGCTAGTAATAACCCACATCAAGACGTTATTGTAACTTTTCACTCTCCACATTGGAGGACGTCTGGAAATGATTAACGGCGTCCTGAGGATGAATTCCAAGTTCTAAGTCCTGAGGATGAATTCCAACTAAGATTCCGATTAACGTTATGCTCTTATCCACCACACACAAAATTTGCCTCATTAACATTTAACAGAAAAAAAAAATCTCACTTCATTGCAAATTTAGATTCACGTTAGACAAATCTAATCACAAGTGGAACCAACAAAGATTGATGCTTTAGGCAGAGCTTCAAATCAAGTTAGCAATTTTACAAAATTAAACTGAAAAAAACAAGAATTTTCTAATTATAAATATATATATATGTAAAGAAAAAAAATAATATCCTCCACAAAGAATAATAAACTGAAAGCAACTTTAAAGAATTTTCTAACCATAATAACGTGACATAAATAAATATAATACAGAGAAAGAGACCTGGAGACCAGCGCGAGAGGAGCGAGATACAGGCTTCTTCTTGTCCTTATCTTTGTTGTTAACCGTAGATTTTCCTGTAATCAACCCTTTGGCTCCTTTGCCTGACATTTTCCAGTGAAAAATTAGGGTTTCTTATCGGCAGCGAAGCGAAATCGAAAAACGAAGATCGGAAACAGAGCAAAAAGAGAGGGAACGAGAGCGCTGCAAAGACTGCAAGAGATTTTGAGAAGCTAAACAAGGTCTGAACTGTTGATTGTATAATTATATAGTTGGTTTGACGAAATTACCGTTGTCGTTTTCAAAAAATTTACGATCCACGTGGATTATAAGTGTAGATAATAAAGTACGTCTATTAATGGGCCTACAATTTATTAATGCAGCCTACTTTCACTATTCTTAATTAATTTATTGATATATATTTATTATTATTATTATTTTATTTATACTATATTATTTTTTAATTTAAAGCGAAAAAGAATATAAACTAGTCAACTTAAATGTAGACCGCACGTGCCATTCAAAAGTCAGTCAACATGACAATATTGGATTTAGTATATTAATTGAATAATAAAATTATTAATAAATTTATAAAATTTAATTAAATGTTATCATTGTTTAATATTTTATAAATTATAATTTTAAAAAATTCATATTAATTATAAAATATAAAATTAAGCATATACTATTTATATAACTATTTATAATAAGCTTTCTTGTATATAATATGCTAACATGAATTAGATTTTAGCTAGAGGTGTGCACCCGTAGTAGGATCAAGCTGATTTTTTTTTACGAGCCATATGTACAGCCTTAATTTTACCAAAACCTAAAGTGCCTCTCCAAGGTTAGTAAAATAACGAGGAAAATTTATGAGAAAATTTTAAGCATCTTGAAAAATCTATATCGATATTCTATATATCTATATTATTACTCTATAAAAGCTGAGGAATAAAAGACTCCTCTAAAGCAGCCACGTCAACCATTTTAAAAGAATCCTGCAATTTTACAATTTCTCGCATTTTTCACAATTTCTGAACTTCTCTTTCTTGTAATCATTATTTCCTTTCAACCTTTCTCGGAATTTCTCAACTTTTATCTCTTCGTTATTACTGTTTCATTTCAAATACAGATTCAATCTTCTCAATTGATTGGACTAGTATAATGGGATATTGGCGCACCGGGTAAAGCTTCTTTCTTTTTTCTTTTTTTTTTTTTGCATGATTCAAATTACAATTTTCTTATAGGGTGATGATTCGATAATTGATTTGGCAGTGGTAACATTGTGTTCCGATTGCTAGCAAGAAGAGAGGTTTATCCTCGAACGAAGCATGTGCTGAAAAGTTTGTGGGAAGAATTCCCCGATCAGTATCTTTATTCTCTTGAGCTCATGTCTGAATCAGCTCGAGATGCTAGGCGAACCTTTATTTCATGGTAATTTGGTGGGATTTTTAAATCTCAATTTTTTCTTTTTTTTTTTTCATTTTTGGATATTTTTTTTTTCATTTATTCGTAATTAGGGTGGCGCAGAATCGTTTATGCACTTGTTGGCCAAATATTGTCAATGGTTACCTTCTCCGAGGTCAACCATAGCGGCAATCTTCAGTTTTGATGGGAAGACCCTTGCGTCTACAAAGTGAGTACCTTTTTATGGTTATGTTTTATCTTCATTTTCATGTCAAACATGAATTTTAACTGTCAAACTGCATTTCGTGTGTGTTTTGTGTAGTGGAGACCATACCGTAAAGATTACTGATTGTCAAGCTAAGAAATGCATAAAGGTCTTGAGTGGTCATTGAAGGACACCCTGGGTGGTAAGAAGTATTACATACACTTTTCTATGTTATTCTATTATTTTTCAAATCCTATATTTTATTGCTTGATGGGGATGTGTTCTTTATATTAGAAAACCTACTATGAATTGGACATTTGTTTTAGTTTTTTAGGGCAAGGGAAAGGTCATCCCAGTTAACAAGGATATGTTCATTAATCATTAGTAAGATTTTTCTAAAATCAGTAGATCATGTAACTGGTATTTGATGTTAATTAAAATATGTATTTAGCTGCCTTGGTTATCTTGGCAAAACTTGGATTTAGCCAACCTCTAACACCTCCCGAGTCTTTTTCCTATCCTATTTGTGATATTGGTATCCTAATCACAAGTTTTTGGGATTGTAAAATAATGGATTGCCTCAGTAATGAATTTCGATCAAGACTTTTTCTTTGAAACTCTAATGGCATTTCTGTGATTTGAAGGTTATAATGGTAAAAAAAGTTCGTAACTTTACTTTAGATTTTTCTCTGATTCATATTTTGCATGCATATTTTTTATTGATTCATTTTAGGTTAAGCTAATGGATATGCAATTTAAAAGAGCTACAAGGCGGACTGGCACACAGCTAGCAATGGATATGATTGTTGTATTCTTTAAAGAGGATGGCAACAATGTAGATAGTGAAATACTAGAAAGATTTGCCACCCGGTTAGAACTGCATATTATTGCAGACTTGAAAGCTAAAACGATAGTTGTTAAAAGATTAATCTCCTGGAAAGACTGATCTACCAGTATAGGGAGAGAGGTACAGAATGCTTACAGCTTTTAGCAAATAATTGATCTACTGGAAAGACTCAAAACAAATTGTGATGGCTGATGAAATCATTTATATCAGTGGCATAATCTCTTCAAAAAGTCTTCAGAGGTGTCAATATTTGATAATTCCTCATGAATGCAGTTAAAGGAAAGTCTTTAAAGGTGTCAACCTCTTCTCCTTTTTAATCTTGTCTTATTATTGTAGCTTTGTTTATCAGTTAATTAATTTACTACTAATTCTCTTGTGCTCTGTTTTTGCAGTGCGGTTAAAGGAAAGAAGGAGAAGAGATAGTCCAAAACAATAATTTCAATTTTTAGGTTTAAGAGTTATTGGATTTGAACTCCATTTTGCTTCAAAAACGCTGTTAATTGAATTGAATTTTTTAGTTTTGACATTTAAGATTTATATTGACCCTCGGAACAAATTTTCCCTGATTTTGTATCTTGATTCACTTAATTCTTTGTAAATTGAAACAAAATTAGTACTATTGATTTTGTGCATTGTTGTCATAACTTATATCTAAACGATTGAAATGAAATTTCTATATATAATATATGTACCTATATAAACAGTGGTTACGAAGCAGAGCAACATTGGGCCTTTGTTGATTTTCTTATGGAGCTTTGTGATACTCTTGTAAGAATGCTATACTAGCTACATCTTTTTATTGTTTTACATCAAAGATGAAATTTGTTTCTTAATTAAGTAGCGTCTGTCAACTGATATTTATGCCCTCAAAGATTTGCAGGTGCAAGAGGCTAATTTTACAAATTGGTGACATCAAGCTGTAGATTTCATTTTAGGTGCTGAAAAATTCTTTTATACTCTTTTGATGACTTTGCTCTTCAGTGTGTCAACATGACAACAATCAGCATCCATATCTCTAAATAATTCATTGTTCTTCAGTTTTAGCAGATTAGTAGTTTTGATGTTAATAGAGATAAAAATATGTCTTATCACATTTCAATTGCTATTTATGGTGATTAACATGTTTAATATTCTTATCTTATTTAAACCTCTTAAATTCAATTATACATGTTTTGAGCCAAATGATATTCCAGATATCAGGGAAATGAATTTATAAGTTATGCTACAATGCAAGTGTTAGAAAGAAATTCCAGAGGATGAAAATAAGGGCAAGAGGTTTATAACTGATAGTAGCATGGTGTTCTAGGATGATCAACATAGGTCATTCATTGGTAAGCCGACTTAGAATTCTGTAAAAACAAATTGGAAACTTCTTAGTCAGGTCAAAATAAGAATTGCATCAAGATTGTTAGGAAGGTGGCAATATGTTAACATATTGGTTGCAAGAAGCCATTTAGTTTTGAAAGTTATATTTGACTTGATGTTTGTATTTTCATTAATTGTATTTTAATCAATTAATGACAATATTTTGTGTTGAAATAGAGTAATCCATGTGGATTTTTCAATTAATATGCATCTAACTATCATGGGGGTTTCTATTTCTCTATTTTTAAAGTGCATGTGTGGTTAGTTAAAGGTTGAAATATAATGACTAATAATTAGTTAAACTCAGCGACGAATAACTATAATAAATAATTAAAATATATAAAATATAATATAAAATACAACGATACAAAATAAATAAATTCGCTCACTGCATGGGTCGACCTCTAGTTATTATATAAAAGTCAAGAAAAATAAAATTGTTTTGAGGTTGCCACCTTATTATTTTTTAGAAATAGCTCCTTCACATTTTTTCTTTCTTAATTAATTTTTTATTTAGTTTTAATAATTTATCTAAAATTTTAAAATTGTATTCATCTTTTAATATTCTTCTATTAAATAATTATATATTAATATAATTTTATAATATTAATTAATAAAATTATATTTTTTATTTAATTTTTTTTAAATTAATTATATATTAATATAATTTAATAATATTGATTGATTGATATTTTTTTTAAAAAAAATTAAAAAAATATATGGCTCTTAATATTCATAATAAATTAATTATAAATTAAATAATATATTTCTAATAATAATTAACTTATATATTTTTAAAAAATTAAATAATAAAATATATAACTTTTGATATTTCCAATAAATTAATTATACATCAATAATTTTTTAAATAATAAGAAAAAAAAATTATTTTGACATTGCCACCTCATCATTTTTTATAGAAATAGTTACTTCACATTTTTTTCTTAATTAAGTTTTTATTTAATTTTAATAATTTATATAAAATTTAAAATTTAATAATTAATAAATTATATTTGTCTTTTAATCTTCTTCTATTAAATAATTATACATTAATATAGTTTCATAATATTAATTAACTAAATTATATTTTTGACCTTTATTTTTTTATAAATTAATTATAAATTAATATAATTTATTAATATTAATTGATTGATACTTTTTAGAAATTTAAAAAGTTAAAAAATAAATGACTCTTAATATTTATAATAAATTAATTGTAAATTAAGATTGTCATATCATCAAATTTTAATAATGGCTAATCTAATTTTTAATTAATTTTTATTTAATTTCAATAATTATTAAATTAATTATATTTGTGACTTTTAATCTCTTATAAATTAGTTACACATTAATATAATTTAATAATATATTTATATTTTTTTAGAAATTTAAAAAGTTAAAAAATATATCTCTTAAAATTTATAATAAAGTAATTATAAATTAAATAATTTATTAATAATAATAATTAATTTATATTTTTTAAAAATTTAAAAAATTAAATAATAAAATATATGATCTTGGGCATTATATATATATAAGTTAAGGAAAATGAAAACATCATATAGTACCACAAAATACAAATATACATAATGTGAAAAAAAATAGTATTTATTACATTTAGTAGAATAACTTATCAATATATGAGTATAAAAGATCATGAATTTAATAAATTATTAATAATATTTTTAGCTTAAATTATTAATTTATGTATTTAATAAATTATTAATATAAATTTAATAATTAAAAAATAGATTATTATATATTTATAATATAAAAATATCATATGTTATATTTATTTATCTCTTTATAATTTATTTGTGTCTAATAATCTATTATATAAAACTATTAATATATAAAGATAAAAATTAGATCACATTTTAATTTTTTTTCTACACCTATACTAATTATTATTAATTATATTAAATTTAAAATTTATTGACTAAAATTATTAACATACAAAAATAAAATATCATATATTTAATAAATTATTAATATATAAATATAAAATTATATATATCATAAAATTTTTATAACATGATAAAAAATACACTCGGACACTGTTTCAACATGCTACTAGTTACAATTAAAATAGATGGGAATTACAAAAATTTTTTTTTGTAAAAGTTATATTGAATCTTATTGGGATACTAAAATAATAGATTTCAAAAAATTTATATATCAATGATGTAGTTTTTCATTTCTAATACATTATTACTAGCCAAACCCATTGGAAAACAATATCCTCTTGCAGTTTTGCAATATTTCCAAACAAAAACTAAATTGCAGAAACATTTAGCTCAGATATTTTGAGTAGAGAACAATAACTTCCAAAAGATTTTAAGTCAAATTTTATTTCCACAGACGAAACCCCCTCAAAAAGTCACGCGCGTGCCTACAAATTGACATTGGATCAAAGAACAGAATGTCAAACAAGCATAATGAATCCCCTAAACATTAGTCTAAAATGCCTAGTCAGGCATCTGTTGCTTTATCCCCAATTTCCCCTTCTTCGCTTATATGAAAGCCTTCAATCTTATGGACAACATCATCAGTTGATGCCTTCACTTTTCCAGTTGGCCCATTTTTGGAGTCCCCATCATTCTCATCCAGATTAGTAGGGCATGTCTGCCAAATTCTGATCGTTCCATCTTCAGATCCTGAAGCATATGATTCCCCTACAGGCGAGAATCGCACACAGTGAACAGGACCATGATGACCCTTATTGCATCCTACAAGACAACAGCACAGATGGTTTAAAGTAGAAGCCTGAAACCTACTCAGCAAAATTTAACAAAAAATTATTTACACTTCTAGCGGAAGATGCACTTATGTGTCACTTGCCTGCCTGTCCCCATGGTAAATCCCCTGCAACAAGGACAGGATGAACGAAATCCTAAAGAGTGCCAGCAGCTGGCATACCAGATAGGGTTGCCTAAAGGCCAATGCTCAAAGAAATAAAATACAGTTCATTTTCCATTCAGCCAAGAATTATCAAATTTTCTTTTCTTTTTCTTTTCCAGGATGATTTCCATTCCTAGAATATTGCCTAGTCGAGGACTAGAATACCAAGAAGACAAACATTTAGCGAATGACAGATACTTTGATGACAAAACAGCATCAAGCTTGGACCTTAATAGAGTACTTCATTTAAAGCATCAACTAAGATATCTTGCTAAGAAGTGTACAGTGGTTATGAAGAAGCAAACATCCCATTCAGCAGAATCAAAATTGCTGAGTGCCAAGTACAGTATTTCATCATTTCATCTGAAAGTACAGTTTCAGAAAACATACCAATCTGCTCTCCTGTATTGAAATCAAATATATGGATCCACATATCTTCTCCACCCGCAACAAATTTATTGCCAAGTTTTGGTTCCAACGAAGCTGATTCTACATTGCAAGGCATATTGTAGCTCTTCACCAGCCCAAAGCTGGAAATGAACAAGAACAAAAATTACTAGTCAATGCCTACAGAATCACCAAGATTAAAGATGAAGAATCCAAATTACAACTCACTGATTTGCATCCCAAAACTTAACCGTCGACCCATCGGCAGTAGTTATGTATCGACCATCCTGACTCACTTCAGCACTAGTCACAGGTGACTTTGTCTCTAGTGTTTGAACAATTTTGCCACTTCTTATGTCCCATAACCTACAGTCACCCAAAAATTAAGGGCACAAATGGCCATCATAAGGATTTCCAAACCTAAGTAGAGACAAAGTATGGTAAAGTACCAATTTTGCCTTCATATGTGATGATAGCCAATATGTAGACATAGTGACCAACAGTCAGACCAATAAGAAACAATCAGACAGACCACATATATGCAATCTGGCATACAGCTCAATCAAATACCAAAGTAGAGTTATTCTTACAATAATGTATGCATTTAAAAGAAACATGGGTATCTGGCAGCTGACGTTAAGTCTTTCATATGGCTGCTTGCAACTTCAAAGCATATGTATGACTATTCGAATAAAGAAGCGTGCAAAAATGAAAGCCAAATAATGAGCCCTCAAGGAGGACCAATGAAAAAGTACCATAATCTTTTTTACTCGAATAATTCCAAAAAAGAAGAGAATGTCAAATGAAATGCTTATACCATAATTTTCCACACTTTCCAACTGAGCTGGCAAACTATATTATAATGACATTTATACTTCATGACCCCAGTTCAACAACTAAATCTTAATCCCAAGCGCCAATGCGCTGACTATATGGATCCATTTATTCCATTCCACTCGGTTTTGCGTAAAAATTACTGTGAAACTACTGCCCCAAATGGGAAAGGTTAAAAATAATTGATGTATCAGTGGAACAAACTCAATCATTTTATTATCATTCATACCTCACACCACCAATATCAGTACAAGAACTTAATATGGTCTGGTCACTGTGAAGCCATGCAACAGTTCTAATTGAACCAGGTGAACTGTCAACTTCTCTTGGGGGAGCATCTGGACTATTCAAGTCAAATATGCGAAGAATTTTCTCCATTCCACCAGTCAGTAAAAGGTGTGTCTCCTGCACCAGAACAGGTAAGAGTATGCATACACTAGACCAACGGAAAAAGCTATGAAACAAACCCATATGTCACCCACTAGAGGATATGAAAAAAATACACCATCACAAACATATACGCACTCTCATTTTTTATGAACATCTGTATGACTCATACATAAAAGAACTGGATAACATTAATCTGAAACTAACTAATGTTGTTCAAACCAAAAGCAAACACAGTGATTGAAAACACTGGAGGATAAACGAAATTCAATGCATAAACAAAGAACAAAAGTAAAAATAAAAAAATAATTGATTTTTCTTTTGAAAATTCAAAAGTGGAGCCAGTATAATAAAGTGATGCCTTAAAAACTTCAAAACCAAAGTCCATCCATTTATATGAATATGACATCAAAAATAGATGATCTAGTAGCTGCAAAGTAGATTAAAGAAACAAATGAAAAACAAGTCCAGAGCAAGCTATGCAGCATGCAAGGCAGGAAATTGGTAAATCAAATGTATTCAATAAAAAAATCCAGTAAATTGTCAAAACGATTGGTGGTCACTAAGATTACTGAAGGCACTTGGAGACCACGATGAACATAAACTATGGTTATAAGTCTTTCAATCATTTTGCGTTATTTCTTAAAAGAAATGCTATAATGGAATTATCATTATTAACTCTTATTACTTCAATTATATTCCTCTTCCCTTAACTTTGTCATTAAATGCGAACTTGTGGCATCTAAAGATATACAATCAACTAAATTAAGCTTTAATCCCAAACTAGCTAGAGCCAGCATTTAAAGACACTCATAAACAAAAAAAATATATATATATTAATAATAATTTTTTATGGTGGTGATAAAAATAAAATTCCCTTCTTAAAGTAAAAAAAATTGCATTTGAACAGGCATGTGAAAGGGAAAATTTTGCAATAGGAAATGATTAGATCCTACCTCAGAGAATGCGCATGCCCGAACAATGTGCTTGTGCTCAAAAGAGTGTAATTCATCCCCAGTCAATGCATCCCATAATTTCCTGAAAACAATAAAGACTTATTCATTGAATAACTTCTCTAAAAAGACTATTTTTCTTGATCAGCTGTGATCTTTACAGTTGCCACATTGAGCACAAGCATAAGAGAGAGAGAGAGAGAGAGGCGCACAAAGTATCAAAAATATGGGAGTCTTCATATCATCTTTCAAAAGGTAATTCAACAGCAAGTATTGCTCATGAATTTTTCAAAATGTACAGTACTTGGAGAGGATTGCATACGCTGTAAAATCTGCAGAAGCAGATGCTGCAAGTAATGCATTAGTATCCAGGCAACATCTCCACACTGCACCTTTATGTCCTTCAAAGGTCCCAATCCAATCTCCTGTCTCTCCATTTCTCAACATTGGGCTAGAGTCTAAATTTCAAAGATCAATATTATTTTAAAAATAGAATTAAAAGTTCTGATCAAAGAAGAGCAAGAATTAGCAGCCCTAGTATCAGACACAGCCAGTGAGTACCAAATGATATGACAAATCTTGATGCTGATTAAAGCGTTTGAACCTCAATTTTTGGTTAATGAAATGATTAATCAACCATTGCTAACAAATCCTGATTTACTAACATCAAGTGATAACAAAATGACCATGAAATCCTTTGGGGTTATCTTGCACTTGGAAGAAAATCATAGTAAACAGGGAGGTTTTAGTGTTTTTTTCCCCAATATCTGTCGAGAAAAGCCAAAAAAAAAAAAAGAAGAAGTGTATCATTGTAATAAACCCAATTGAAAACTAAGTGATTTAAACAACAATTATGCTTGGACCACTAAATGATTACTCAAAACTAGAAAGAGACACCCAAATGTAAATTCACAATATAGGCTAATAAATGGTCACAATAATGTTACATTGAGCATATAAAAGCTACATAAAATGTTGAAAGTAAAATCCAATTTCAGAACAAGGTCCAGAATCCAAGTTTACAACTTCAGATAACCAAAAGAATTATTCCAACAAAAACCAAATTCAAAATAACTATTCCAGCAAAACCCAATTTAAAATTCTGTTAATTGACTACAAATTCTCAGATTCCAACAAGAATGTAACTAAGTCCAAATTGAATTTTGAACAAGAAATTACAATAAAAGAAAAGGAATACCTTTGCTAGCACTAATAAGAAAAAACCCATCAGGAGTAACAGGACTGTAGAACAAATCCACAACAGGGCGCGAATGCCCATGGCAGACTAAAGGTACTGCAACCTTCTTCTTATCCATGTCGCTCTCAATAAACCAACGATCAATTCAACAATCCCAAAAAAACAAAACCCTAATAGATCAAAACCTCAAACTAAATCCAATCCTTTTACCCTCTAATGGAATAAACACTGGTAAAAAATCCAATTCACGATTGAACTGCACAAACTAACTCTAATATCAAAATTAAATTTAAAAAAAATCCTTTTTTCAAGTTTATATATTATCTTTCAGGGAATGTTAATTACTTGCTAAAACTATGATTCAAGAGGTAAAGCTATGAAAATGCCTATCTGAAAATTAAATAATACAAGTAATTAGATTAAACTAAAAGGGGAAAAAATAAAAATGAAAAATGAAAAATAGAAAGATACAGAGCCTGTAAAAGGGGCTAAAGCGCAGAGACAAAAATACAGAGAGGAATGAGTTTATAGTGTGGAATTTCAGATTTCATTTTTTTTTTTAATTTCATTTTATCTTTTTGCAATGGAGGTGCTGGAGTTTTATAAATATGAAAATTGACCCCTTATATTTCTGAAAATTTTAATTTTGGCTGGAAGAAACAATAAAAAACTTAGTGCAGGATATAGATGTACATGTATGATGCCCAACAACATTTAACGAACATTATACTTGTTTCAAAATAAGTATTGTAGGTACTATAAAAATAATGTAAGTTAATTAGTTGATTATTGTTAGAGATTTTATGTATATTCTTACTGATTAATTCAATAACAAGATAATTAATGTTACTTTAAGTTTAGCAGGCATGTCTAAATTTAAATGATAAAAATTCAATTAAAATAGTATCTTAAGTTTTAACAATAAGTGTAACACTATTATATTTTATATATGTATAATATATATATTTAATATATATAAAATATGCGTATACAGTATAAAAGAATATTACAGTCTAGTTTAATTTTTATCTTTTCAATTTAAAATCTTAAATACTTTAAAATGTAATTTTAAATAACCAATAAAATATTTATTATTAACTATAGGTTCTAAAATAGTATTTTTCATAAAAATCTTAAAAAAAATTGTCATAATTTTATTTATAATTTGGATATTTTCCAAATTACAATAATCACAACCTGCAAAGAAAAAACACTATCAAATAATCCAATCATATATTTCACCAAAAACTCTTCAATTTCTCCAAATTTCTCAAAACATTTATACATACATATATATCAAAATTTATATAAACCCACATTATAAATTTTATCTAAAATATTCTTTATAATTTATAATATATACCTCGAAACATACTATATTATACATAATATAAAATATATATATATATGTTAGCAGTCGGCACTGATATCTAAAAAGTAGCAAAATCAGCTCCAACAATCACAAAGCTAGACCCGACCTGGTCTAGATGAACTATCCGGCTCAACCGAATCTCATCTGTCACCTGCGCAATGAATTTCAATCGAGTTGAGCCAAAAGTCTAACGGTACAAACTTTGATAATAATAAAAACTCAAATGCAATGTCAATGCACAATACATATAGATATCATATCTCATATCATTGCATTTTAACATATTTCTCAATTGTTTTACAATTCACAATTCATATAAAAACTAAACACAAGTATGAGTCAAATGATCTAATATATTATTCAAATTTTAAAATTACTGTTTTGGTTCATAATAACACCCATTATCTAGCTCGAAGGCAAGTGACGCCCAGCATCTAGCTAGAAGACAAATCATAGTGATTCTCAGCATCTAGTCCGAAGGCAAGTGACGTCTAACGTCTAGCCCGAAGGCAAAAAAATAGCTCCTCAAAAGGTAGCCTCGGAGGTAAATAATGAGAATAATCTTATAGGCATGCCGTCAAACACAAAACTCCAAAAATTGAATAACATACTAGGCACACAATTATTTCATATTTCTCATTATCATTCTCTTTCTCATTTTCTCATAATTCATTAAGCACATTGCCTTCTTTTTCTCATTTTTCACATCTTCTCATTTTTCTCATTTATATCAATATCTATTCACTCCTTTCATCATATTTCAACATATCATCACAATGTATCATATATTTCATTAAAACACATTACCCAAATATTTTGGATATTTTCACATAATTCACGTATTTCATTTTTTTTTTATCAATTTAGCTATTAACAATGGCTCTTCATAATGGATATAATACATTCATAACCAATCACATAATATAATACAATGTCCATACATATTTAATGCATTAAGTAACTTAATACATTTTTTAACCAAAATGTGTTATGCCTAAATTTCATGCAAATATAAACAATTTATTCAAAGTTTGTATTTACATATAAAAACAACCAAAATCAAGCTCAAACACCATCTCCGATCTTCTTTTTCAAATTATCCTTCAATATTACGGTTGGAAAACTATCATTCCTTAATATTTATACCAAATGTGATCAAATATAATCATTTAATATCACATTTCAAGGCATTTTCAACATCAAACCTTAATTAAACATTACTTCTACAACATTTTCAAAATTAATCCAAACCTTACTTAAACTTTGAAAAACTATTCCAACAAATTTTAAATTCACCTTTTAGCTTAAATATACCTAATACATTATATATTAACACACATTAAGTATTAAAACACAATGTATCACTTTTCCATCACAATTTCAAAAATTTGCCCTAAACCTCTTTAATTTTAGTTTTTCATTCTAACTAATTTCAAATGGTAATTTAAATTCATTTTCATAATTAACAACATTAAATAACATAATTCAAATAATAAAATCAAATAAACACAATTTCTTTAAGTTTACTATTCCCAAAATCCTAACTCTCTCTCTCTTCCTCTCCCAAACCCTAATTAAGGCCAAACTTTTCTTAAGTTTAACCTTAAAATCATTATATATACATCAACCTACATCATTTAAACAATTAAAACCAGCCCCTTCACAAATCAAAATTTCACATAATCCATAATTTCATAAAAACTAAAAAAAAAACTTAAAATAACTTTACTTGTTAGTAAATCACCAAAACTACTCTTGATTCTTGAAATTCTACTTAAAATTTAGTGTTTGGAAGAAACAAAAATCACCCAAGTATGCCCATGGTGGTTCGGCCCAAGTGAGGAAGAAGAAGAATAAAATTTGATTTTTCTTTTCTTTTAAACTATTTATATATTTTTTATTTTAAATTAATAATTTATTTAAATATTTTTAATTCTTTAAATTAAGTCTTCCACCCAAAAATAAAATTATTTTTGATCTTTTTGAATTAATTTATTTTTAAGTGAAATTACTATTTTACCCTTCATTATACTATTTATTTATTTAATTTTCTAACTCATGTTTAACTTTATATGTAGTGTATATTTCTCTTATATTTTACATATACATTACCTATTTCTCACTTCTAACTTATCATTTACCCCCCTCAAACTATTTAATTTAATTTAATTTAAATTAAAACCTAGCAATTAAGCGAGTGCTACAATAAGCTTAAATGAATAAAATAAAATAATGTCTAGAAAAGAGAATAGAATAAAATAATTAATTGAATAATAATAATAATAAACCATTAAGATTTATGAGAAAGAAAAATGTTTTTGTCCTTAATTATAAAGGCAGCTCGTATGTCATAGATGACCTGCTTTCCTTATTAGGTATGCTAAGGTTCAAAGCATCAGAACCCCTATTTTATTTTAAGAAAGCAACTGAGAACCCCCAAGTGTGGATAAGAACTGTGAACCCCCAAGAATTATCAATTTGATTATGGATTTTAGTTAATTAAGTTGAAACCAACATTACATAAAAACTTAGAAGTCCATATCCGTTACTGATGTATTAAGCTACTAATACAAAAATGCAGCCAGCAACTGTGAAAATTCCTGTTGATTGATTTCAATATTGATTGCTATTTATAATGCTAGTCATCACAATTGTTATTTAAGTTGGACTGTTCACCAATATTTTCTGGACTCCAAAGTAATGAGCCTGACAGGCAAAGTAGAGATTCCTCAGTAGTATCCTCTGATATAATAATAAGTGAGACCTTATATCATAACTTACAAGAGCATGACTCAATTGAAGGTTTATTAAACCAAATGTCAACAGGAGTCTTTTCTATTTCCATGAGTTATATGGAAAGGTTCTGTCAAACAATACATGAATGGATCGAAAAATGAATTCAGTACAACAAAGAATTTCAATTTAAAGCAGAAGCTAGCGGCTTCTGAGTTAATGCCTTCGTCGAACATGATAATTGATGATACCTCTAGTGATCCACAGAAAATAGGATGGTAAATTCAGTCGCATCTCTATCAGTAATCCGCCACCATGATGTATACATGACCATATTGCATTGAGGTTCTCCTGCAAATTCAAGAAGAAAAATTTAATAACCAGATCAAAGCTATTCAAATCTTTCTATAAAAAGAGTAGTTGTCAATTGTTTCTATTATAAGTTCACCTAAGTTTTGAAGAAATTTGCTCAATTCAAGATGACCATGCACCTTTTTATCTGAATTAGTTTAGACCTTGTATGAGAAACAAAGGATCTCTAATCTCTCATCCATTTGTTCTCTTAACCAACAGAAACTTTTATACAAACTTAGTGTTGTGGAGTTAGATACAACATTCAAGATCAACACAATGAGGTCACGGGTTCGAGTCGTGGAAACGGCCTCTTGCAATTAATTGCAAGGGAAGGCCGCGTACAAAGACCCAATGGGTCCGATCCTTCCCCGGACCCCGCTTATTGCGGGAGCATTCGTGCACCAGGCTGCCCTTTTTATTCAAGATCAACACAATAATATTCCCCGTGTCATAGTCGTAAAATAAAAGTAATGTAAATGTCTAATTCCTTCATAACAAGCAAGCAGCAGGTATATAGCTGTAAAGCTTTCTATAGATTGCTACTTAAGAGTCTTAAACCCTGGCATATAAGTAAACATGTCACTGTATAGTTTCTTACTGAAGACATGAATAAACAAAATCAGACAGTAAACTTTCTTTGTGATAGATATTCCTGCCTTATTATGGACATGTGAATCAAAATGAAAATAAAAAAGAGTCAGTAGCCCTTTATTTCTATGTTTAAGATGATAGTATATTTGATAATCTCAAATGCAAGGCTATCCAAGACATATACAGAGCCATAAAACTTGGCTTTGGCTGCTATCACTCTAAAGAATTAATGGCTGGAACAAGGTACCTTCTATATTCAATATAGCAGCCTATAGCTAAGAGCCCAAGAAAAATGAGCAGTCCAAACATCCAAGTAGGCATCCTTTTAGTTTTTCTCCCTTGCGAGTCTCTATCATTGAGCTGAAGGCAGCTTCTTAAATTACAGGGCTCTTCTCTGGCTGGCTGCCATTCAATAAAGGTGATAAGAGAAACCTTTCAATGTCCAAGAATCAACAATAGTTGACTTACAAATTAGAATTACTATAATTGAAGAGGTATTGATCAGATAAATAAAATTAGTGGGTTGGATGAAAAATGTACATAGAATTTTGAAGCAGTCACCTGGTAATCTGAATAATATAATCCGTAGAGCAAGCTATATAAAATTGGTTTAGATTGAGATGAAGTATGTTAATTCTGCTGTTGTCACATATTAACATATGAACTATGTTAATTCTGCTGATGTGGCATATCAACGTATGAACAATGTATATGTAAGAAGAATCACATAGATGGACTTCAAGCTCCTCTGGGGACCTGACCTAACCAAGGCATGGGTTAAAACATACTATAGCTATCAGATTAGTTCTTTTTTGGATGATATTGGAATTTGAGAATCATCTAATGACCAAGTTTTTGAAAGATAATTTGTTTCCTCAAATGTAGCAGAATTGGATAAAGATAATTCCCTGTTTTTTTTTTGAACTTTTGAAATTTTGTTTCGCATACCATTACTTCCATAGAGCACTTATCTTCATATACTGGGTAGTCCAGGAGCAATGTATCTTCAAACACTGCATAACATTCCACATTCCGGTACCTAATACCACCATGACATGGCAATGAGCAAGGCTCCCATGGTCCAGCAATCCATTTATAGACTTCTGAAGGACAAAGAAGGTATGAAACGAATGCCAACAATAAATGATAAAAACATTATTTCTACCTTCAAACTACAAAAGGTTAAAATGCTATTGATAGATGGCAAGTACCCTTTGGTCTTGGCTCTACAAGTAGCTCTGCACCAGTTCTGCAATAACCCAGTTTTGGATCATCAGAAGAAATGTGAGGATCAGAGCAGTCTGCGCAGCAAATATATGCATCGCTATTGTCCACCTTATAGTCACATTTTGTACACCGATCTTTTGTCACTTTTGGAGTTTCTCCTCAATAATATAGCAGCAGAAGGGGTGAAAATCTCATAAAATTGAACTAAAAATTAGAATATCAAAACAGGATAATTATGGCCAATGTAAAACCTTTTCTCAGTTATCATTCAAAATCCAACAGGTTGATTTGCCAAGATAAGAAGAAACAGTATATATTATATGATCATATCACTGGCCTCATGGTCTTGGAGACCAAAAAAAAAAAAAAGAATTACTTCAGTCCTCCAGAATTCAATCTAATGAACATGTCCATGACCACAGCATTGAAAATTTGCAATTTGTGGACAATTGCAAATTACAGAATCTTTAAACAAATGGTAACAAGGAAATATATGCATACATATGCTGGTTATTCTGAACAAAGATGCAAATCATTCAAATATGGACATTAAGAATACACAGAAACTAAAGAAATTGAACTGAGAGCATAATATTGAATGATTAGACATTTTTTCACTAAAGTTTTCATTTTTTTATTTTTGATAAAAAGTTAATTTACAGAATGGGAATCACATGAGATGTAGAGGCCTTCTACCCAATCTAAAAGGCTTTCCTCGAGCATCCAAACAACACATAGAACAGATGGATTACAAGCCGAGATGAACGAACTAAGAATAAAAATACTAAAGAGAAGTAAACTCGCAAGAGAAGCTCATCCTACAGCACAAACAAAGTACTCCGGGAAATTGCTTAAGAAACTGCAAACTATTACCCATAAGAACTGGTCTCATTCTTCACTTCTAGAAGTAATAGGCCTGATTTGACATTGCAGAACAACTGGAAGAACTAGAAGAGCTGCATACCTAAATCAACCTTCGGAAGCTTCTCTCAAATTGAATAGTTTTCAATTAGTATAGCTTGCAATGTCACAAACATACACACTCAAATTGAATATATATAATATATAATCAATTTTTTTAAAAAGATATGAAAAATAATTATATATTTCATTAAAATATACTCTTCTATGTTTTGTCAAGTTAAACAGCTAGTCTATAAAAAAAAAAGGTTAAGCAGCTAGCTGATGACAGAATCTGATGATGATCTTGTTCTTTTCTTTTCTTTTCTTTTTATTTTTTTCTTTTATTATTTTTATCTACTATTTATAGACGCTTGGTGGGGGCTACTACTAATAACAGTATCACTGATAAGCTGATTCTGACCGAACATTGATCTTTGAGATAACGCGTCTTGCGAGGTTCCAATTGTTGATGATGATTATAAAAGAAGTTCTGTGAACGATCAGTCGTTTTCCTAAACGACAAGCATTCCAATTCCAAAAGGATTCGAATTAATTAGCCGTGTCCTGCACTACAAAATAAAATCAATTTTAACCGATCAATATTCTCTCTCAAGAAAATTGTCGTGCAACTAATGATAATTACACGTTATTACTTATTATTGTATAAATAAATAATATATAAAATATTATATTAAAAATAAATATTAAAAAATTTCTAAAAAAATTAAAAAATTATAAACGGTTCCACTTAAAATTTAGTATCTTTAAATAAAATTTTACTTGAATTATTAATAACATAATATAATAAAACAACTACTCTTGATAATAACTATAAAATTGAGATAAAAATAGGACACCAGATTTAACGTGTTTCACTTTTTTATTTGGACTATGTCTATGGGACAAACTCTGAATAAATTTTTCCTACTAATAAATAGTAGAATTACAAGAGAGAGACTTTTCTAAAAAATATTCTAAAAGCACTACACTCACAATTGAGATAAACCTAAAATAATTGTAAGTGTTTTTCAAATACAATACCCAAAATAAAATCTCACTATTTTATCACTCAAAAATATTTTACACAAATATTTTTCTTTTTCTCTCAATATTTTATTCTCCTTCTCTTTCTATATTTTTCTCTCTAAAAAAAATGATATATTTCAATTGAATGGGGAAGGCTATTTATAATAGTCTTCCTCGCGTTGTTTTTGCAAATTGCATTTGCAATTTGGTAGACATATTTTGAGCAAGCTGTCTTTGACATTCTAAATGGGTGAGACTTCCATACCGGCAATCTTTTTATAAGTAACAAGCTTCTCTGAGGATAGAGTTTTAGTCATCATGTCAGAACCATTATCATTTGTGTGAATATTTTCAAGCTGAAACTATTTTAGCTTCAGTGTATCTCGAATTCAGTGATATCTCACATCAATATGCTTTGATCGTGAGTGAAAGGTGAAATTTTTACTGAGATGAATGACACTCTGACTATCACATTATAATATATGCCTTTCTTGCTTAAAGCTTAACTCTTCTAAAAAAAATTTCATCCATAATATCTCTTTGTTTGCTTCGATAATTGCAATGTATCCAGCCTCAGTGGTGGATAAGGCAATATATTTTTAAAACTTTGATTGCTAAGAAACTGCTCCCCCTGCAAAAGTAATTATATATCCAGAAGTAGACTTTCTTGAATCAACATCACCGGCCATATCGCATCTGTATAAGTAACTAACACAGGATTGGTGGTTCCAAAACACAAACATACTTTAGAAGTACCACAGAGATATATCCATTTTACTGCATCCTAATGTTCATTTTCAGGATTTGAAAGGAACCGACTCACTACTCCAACTGCGTGAGCAATATCTGGCCTTGTGCATACCATGACATACATCAAACTTCCAACGGCTGAAGCATAAGACACCTTCTCCATTTCTTCCTTCTCTTTTTTCATCGAAGGGCTTTGTTTGGAACTGATCTTAAAGTGATTAGCAAGAGGACAACTAATAGTTTTAGCTTTGTCCATGTTGAACCTTTGAAGTACTTTCTCAATGTACTTCTCTTGTGACAACCATAACTTTTTGGCACCCTTGTCTCTAGTAATCTCCATGCCAAGAATCTACTTTCCTGATCCTAAGTCTTTCATTGCAAAAGACTTACTCAGCTGCTTTTTCAAGCGGTTGATTCTAGAAATATTTTGGCCAACAATCAACATATCATCCACATATAATAAAAGGATGATGAAATCGTCATCAGAGAATTCTTTACAAAAATACAATAGTCTGAAGTAGTCTTTTTGTACCCTTGCTTCCCCATAACTGATTCAAATTACCACTGTTTTGGTGCTTACTTCAAGCCGTATAAGCTTTTCTTTAACATGCAGACATGATCTTCTTTTCCTCTTTTCTTGAAATTCTCTGGTTGTTCAACGTATATTTCTTCTTTCAAATCACCATGAAGAAAAGTAGTCTTAACATCCATCTGCTCGATCTCCAAATCGAAATTTGCAACTAATCTTATCACTGTACGAATGGATGTCATCTTCACCACTGGTGAAAAAATCTCATCAAAGTCAATTTCTTTTCTTTGACTAAATCCTTTAACAACTAATCTGGCTTTGAATCATGGTTGGGAACTGTATTCTTCATGTTTTATCATGAACACACACTTATTCTTTAAGGCCCTCTTGCTTGTTAGTAACTTCACCAGCTCAAAAGGTTTATTTTCATACAAAGATTTTATCTCATCTTGAATGGCTTCAATTCATTTCTCCCTATTCTCATCTACTATAGCTTCTTGGTAATTCTCAAGTTCGACCCTATCAATAAGCAACACATACTAATTATTAGAGTATCTAGTAGAAGGTTTTCTAGTTCTAGTAGATCTCCTTAATGGAACCTGAGGAACTTCTGCTGCTGGTGGTAGTTGATTTTCAATCTGGTCCTTATCATCATCTGATTGGACCTCTGTGGGAGCATCGATGTCAGCATTTTCTGGCTGACGATTTTGTATTTCATTTTCAATTTGTCTTGGCACCACCTTTGGAGGAACTAACTTTAAGTTTGTTGAGTTATCATTGAATTCAGGAACATCCTTTTTCACTTTGTTGATGTCTTCAATGGTTTGATCTTCAACAAACATAGCATCACGACTTCTGACAAACTTTTTCTGAACTGGATCATAAAATCTATAGCCAAGTTTATCATGATCTTGATCATAGCCAATAAATACACATCCACGTGTCTTAACATCAAGTTTTGTCTTCTTGTCCTTAGAAATATGCACAAAAACTTTACAGCCAAACACCCGCAGATGATGATAGGAAACATCCTTTCCTAACCACACATTTTCTAGAATATTATACTGAAGAGGAACACATAATAAAAAATTGAGTGCATGTACTATGGCGTATAAAGCTTCACGCCAAAATGTCTTAGGCAACTTTGAATGTGAGAGTAAATATCTGACTCTCTCCATCAAAGTCCTATTCATCCTCTGTGCTAAGCTATTCAATTGCGGTATTTTTAGAAGTATTGTTTGATGTCGGATACCATGCTCCTTGCAGTAGAGATCAAATGATCCAATGTTTTCTCTACCATTGTCTGTTCAAATGCATTTCAACTTCTTTCCAGTTTCTCTTTCAACTAAGGCATGAAATTATTTGAACACATCTAGCACTTGGTCTTTTGACTTTGTGTATACCTACATCTTCCTTGAGTGATCATTAATGAAAGTCACAAAGTATTGAGCACCACTAAGTGACTTTGACATTGGTCTACATAGATCTGAGTGAATAAGATCCAATACATTCTTCATTCTGGAAGAAGTGAAACCTTTGAAAGTAACTCTGTTTTGTTTTTCAGCCAGACAGTCAGCACATTTCTTCAAATCCACTTTATCAATTTTGGATAATACATTCTTTTTCACCAATTGTGTCATCCCTTTCTCGCCCATATGACCGAGTCTTCTATGCCACAACCCAGTCATATTTTTTTTCTCCACTGCATTAACAGAATCACTGGAGAGCTTTGCCTGCATCACATATAGCTTGGAATACTTTTTTCCTTTTTCATATACCAAGGAGCTTTTAGTAAGTTTTTATTAACCATTCTTGAAAGTACTGCTGAAACCTTCATTATCAAGTATGCCAACAAAGATTAGGTTTAGCCAAAGGTTGGGAACATGTCTGACATCTTTCAAGAGTAGCCTTGTCCCATTTTCTGTCTCCAAACAAATATCACCTCTGCCAGTGATCTTGGCTACACCCTTATCTCCTATTATGACAACACCAAATTCTCCTTGTTTATATATTGAGAAGAGTTCTTTATGTGATGTGACATGAATGGTGGCACCACTATATCCTACCAGTCTAATTCATTGGATGCTATATTCACATCATTATCATAAGAAATGACATGAAATTCTTCAATGGTGGCAACAGTGGTTCCTTGTTCATCATCACTGCTATCATATCGCTTGATTTCTTTGCATTTGTTCTTCTCATGTTCTTTCTTGAACTTCCAACAAAATTTCTTGATGTATCCCTTCTTCTTGCAGTGATAGCATTCAATATTTGCATATTTATTTGACTTTTCTCGACTCTTATCTCTTGAATTTGAACCCCTAAAGTTGCTCCTCTCTCTGAAATCAATAACCAAAATATCTGGCTGAGATGTAGATACTGAATTTTGAGATCTCCTTCTCATCTCTTCATTTAGAATTGAACTCTTGACATATTCCAAACTGACAACAACATCAACTGTTGAATTAATGATGAAAATCTTCAAAGTCTCCTAGGACTTCGGTAGAGAGGAAAGTATTAAAAGACCGAGCACTTCATCATCAAATTTTACTCTTGATAACTGGTCCATAAAATCTTGAAAATTATTCAAGTGATCTGCCATAAATGTACTTTTCCTGTAACTAATTTTGACCAGTTTAGTCAAATAGAACAACTTGTTATTTCCTATTTTAGAAGCATATAACTGTTCAAGCTTTTCCCATAGAGACTTAGCATGAGTCTCTTTACAAATATGATTATACACATTGTCATCAATAAACTGTCGGATGAAGCCACACACTTGTTCATGCTCGAACTCTCAACCTTCATCTGATTTCCCATCAGATTTTAATGTGGCGAACATAGACAAATGCATTTTCATCACAAATAGAAGATCATTCATCTTGTTTATCCACACGTGGTAATTCGAGCCATTTAGGCTGATCATCTTGTTTATTTTTGCCTCAATCTCTTCAGCGCAAAGAGAATACTTTGAAATTTTTATTTTCCAAAACCCTAAATCACCACTATCATTTTCAAACTCTATCCAAACTCAACCAAAACCATCATTTGACTTTAAAATATTTGTTTATGCATCAAAACAACTTATTTAGAATCAAATTGCACAATTAAATCACATGATTTCACAAACCCAAAAATTTCATAACCCTAAATTCTCTCTATTCACCAATCTTTACTCAAACTTAACCATTTCTTCAATCTAACCTTAAAATCATTATTAGCTACTTAAAATAATTTTATTCATACCAATTTCAACAATTAAATCATACTACTTCACAATTTCAAAATCAACATATTCTTATTTTAATAAAAATTCAAAGAAAAAGTTAGAAAGCTTATTAAATATGGAGAAAATCCTTAAAAATTCAATTTGAACACTTGAAATCCTTCAATTTATGGAGTATGAAAGAAGCAAATCTTAGAGCTTTGGTCATCCATGGAGTCGGCCTTCAAGGGAAGAAGAAGATGAAGATTAAAAATATTTTCCCTCTTTCCACTTTTATTTTTCACCTTATATATATTATTATATTATATTTTTAATTAATTAATTAATTAATTAAAATTTCAAAATATCATCTTTCATTCAAAATTATTTATTTTTAAATTATTTAAATAATTTTAAATTTCTAAAGTTTATTTACCAAAATGCTCATTGACATTGACTTTTCTTTTAAAAGAGTTGACTTTTTTTATTGACTTTTATATATTTTGTATATTTTACACATATATCATATATATATATTTTATTTTTTCATTTAAAATTCCTTCATTTTTTATATAAAATTATTTATTTAATTTATCCAATTAAAATTTATTTTATTTAATTTTTAAAAACTATAGATTTTAAAAAATTAGAGATATTACAATCCTTACTTTAGAAATACACTCTCACTTCCATTTTAATTGATGTTTTAATAAATTAACTAAAATCTCCAGCTTATCATTAGTCTTTACTCCTTTTATTTCAAAATATATGTCATTTTAGAGTTTTAATTTTATTTTAAAATATTTGACGTTCAACAATAGCTAGGTAAAATTTTAACATTATTTACTATTTTGTTCTTTATATTTAATGTTGTTATTAATAATTCAAAATAATTTGTATTCTTAGGCTCCATTTACTCGGTGTAAATTTCACTATGTATGAGAGAGAAACCATGAATTGATGTTTTAGAGAAGATTTCACACATTTTAAGAAATTAACTAAAATTGTAAAACCCTTGATTTTTGGGAAAGTTGGAGTCTATGGGTAAAATGGTAATTTTACCTTCAATTCATATTCGGGTGCATTTTAAGTCGTTTGGTACTTATTTTTATATTGGGGTTGACGAAACGGTTGTTTTGAGTATAATATTGTGTTTTTGGCTTCGGGGGGGGGGTATTTTGGTCATTTTGGCGGTCGAAAAATTTTCGAATTTCGTTTTGCTATTTTTGATGTCATTTTAGTGACCGTGATGTCGTTACGGTTATTTTAAGTATAATTTTGTTAGGGGTTGTGTTTCGAAAGTTTTTCGGGTATTTATTAATTTTAATTAAAATAAATTAAATAATTAATGAACTAATTAAAATAATTCTGAAAATAATTGAATTTGGGGTTAGTTGTGAATTTTTATAAGTTAGTTGGGTGTTTTTTTAAATTTTTAAAGAGTTTTAGGGTATTTTTAAATTAAATAAATTTATTTAGGGGTATATTAGTAATTTACCACCTAAAATTTGTATAAATAGGGGTGTTAGGACACCCAATTAAGTGTCTAAAATTTCTTGTGCCGTCAGAGAGAGAAAAGGGGAGAAAAAATTATTTTTGGGTCAAAAATCGAGCTGTGTCGTTTCGTCAGTGCGCGCGCGGTACAGCCAGTGTCGTTTGGCGTGTGACCGTGTCGTTCGGCGAGGAGCTGCGGGCTGGAGACGTTGTCGTTCGGCGAGCGGATAGTGTCATTCGGCGTGGCAGCGAAAAATCGCAGACTGTCGTTTTTGGCTTCCAATTTTTGGCAGATTCAAAAATTTGAGGTTTCTTCAATTTTTCTTCAATTTCTTCCAACTTCATGGCATGATTTGTGTTGTTGGATGTTTATATGATGTTTAGGGTGTTGGAAAATAATATTTTTGATTTATTTCAATTTTTAATTAATTAAAAATAATTAAAAAGTTGTAGAATAATTTTGGAGGTTCTTGATTTTTAATATTTGATTTGAGAGTTTAAGTTAATGATCTAGTATTTTTGGCAATTGTAATCTGTTCTAGGGATGTTAAACTTGATCTAGAAATTTATTTTTGAATTTTCATGTTTGATTTATATTTTTAATTCATTAATAAATTGAAAAATTTATTACTGCTTGTGATTGCTGATATTCCAGTAACTTTATCGAATTTTTAAAAATTATTGGTAATCTAGGTCTGAATTTTTGATATGTTTTATGATATGATGTTAGGTGTTTATAAAAAATATTTTGAGGTCTGGTTCAAATGTTTGTGTTTCGAAATAAATTTATTTCTCAACTGCTGCCAGTATGTTAACTGGTTGTATGAATCCGATTTAAAAATTAAATTGAGAGACTTGGAGGTTTCTAAAAATTATGAAATTTTGGTATGTTGTTTATTTGGATGTTGTGAATCTGGGAAAAATAATTTTGAGTCTGGTTCTAATGTTTAGGTTCTAAAATAAATTAAGTATTGGCACTGCTGTTGGTTAAGGGTTTTCTGATGATGTTTGTTTTGAAAATTAATTTGAAGGTCTTAGATGTCTTGAAAAATTATGAAATTTTTATATGTTGTCCATCCTGATGTCTATAATATGAGAAAATTATTTGGATAATTTTGTGGTAACGAAATGTGAAGGATTTATGATGATTTTTGCTGTACTAATTTTTAGTGGTTCAAACAGAACCAGAATGTTGTAAAATATTTTTTGGGGAACAAATAAATTTGGATTAATCTAAAATTTTTCACACACGTTATTTAGATGTTGGAGAAGCTACTGAAATTTTTCCAGAGTTTTTGAATGATGTAATTATTTTCTGGAGATTTTTGAATTATAAGGACTACTTAAGAATTTTTATCGGTTTTGGGTGTTGGTATGAATTATGATTTTTGCATAGGGACTGATGTAATATTATTTGATAAATAAGTTATAAAAATTGAGTTGAGGTTCTGGTTCTAATAAATTTTAATTAATTAATTGATTTTGTATTTTTGAGGTGCAATCGGTTTAATCATTGGGTTGAACCATAATTTTGGGTTGAGTTGGGTTGGTTTTTAATTTTGGATTATCTTGGTTAATTGTTGGTTAAGTATTGGTCTTTTTGTATTCATAGCATGCATTGCATCCCTCATGATAGATGAGATAGTGGGATTGATTGTTGGACTATGTAATTATCTTTCCTTAGGCAATAATCCGGCTGAAGCTCGAGGTCAGTAGGTTGTGAGGATTGGGCTAAGCTTTCTTTGGATACCAAGTAAGTTCATGGGTGTATGTGAATTATTTGTGATGTGCTATTTGCTAACTAAAATAATATATATATATAAGCCCTTCGTATATATTATTCTTTCTAATTTCGATATATTATCCTTTCTTGCCTTAGCCTCACATGTGAATAGGAGACAGAGAAACTTGTATGCTATTTGCCTAATGCATTGATATGATATTGAATATTCTTGTGATGTGCGATGGTGTATCTAATGGGGACGGAGGATATGGATTGTGATTATGGAGATTATTTTATATATCGATATCGATATTGTTCTTAGGGCTTATGCCTACTTGCTCTTGGGGCCACGTGCCTACTTGTTCTTGGATATGGTTGAAGGAGGAGGATGTTATATTTTGTAGACCCCGATACACCATCATGTATGAAATTATTGTGGATGTTTACTTGATATATATTACTTGTTAAATTGTATTAGTGTTTCTCTGTCTCTCATGAGCTTACTGATCGTCTATATATAACGCTCACACCTTTATAGATTGACTTGCAGATTGAAGTTATATTCCTTAGTGAGCTCGGTCGTTCTCTTGTGGGTTCTTCTAGTTTGGTTGTGGATTTTGGTTCGTCTGCATATCTTCTTTACTCCATAGAAATTTCTGGATATTTTATAGGCGGACCGTGTTCGAACCCTTTTTCTTGTAATAAGGAGTAGATTGTTTCTTTGCATCTAGTTTGAGTTTTAGTTATTGAACTTGATTATGGAATAAATTTATTGAACTTAGTAATTTTGCACTATAATAATAAATTTGAATTAGGCTTGTAAGGTTGTACTTAGGTATAGCCTTACGCCGGTCCCGGCTCCCTAGTTTGGGTCGTGACAAAAATCACTAATTATTAATAATTTATCTTAATTATTAGTAATTTACCCTTAATTCTTAATTAATTATTTCTCTCTCACATTTATTGAAATTTATATCAAGTAAATAGAGCATAAGAATATATGCCATTTTGAATTATTAAAAGATAGTTATCAATAACAACATTAAATATAAAGAATAAAATAATAAATAATATTAAAATTTTATCTAGTCAAATATTTTAAAATAAAATTAAAATTCTAAAATCACATATATTTTATAATGGAGGGAGTATATTTTAAGACCATGTAAGATTCACAAAAAAACTAAAAGGTAAATAATTATTTTCAAAAAGATAATCATATTGATAAGTCAACTACAATAATTAAAGTTGTATTGTTGATAATTTTTATTTTTAAATTTTAATTAAAAAAATTAAAATATATTTAATGATATCATTAAATTTTAATTTTTTTTAAATAAATAAATTTTTTTTAAAGTTAAATAAGATTTCATAAAATATAATTTGAAAAGCTTTGGTTTTTGTAAAAAATATTTCATATTAATAACATTTTTATATAAAATATTTTATAATAATAAAATATTTTTTATTATAAAAGTTATTTTTTGATATTTATTTTTTAATAATTATGATATAATTTTTAAAATTATAAAATTAATTTATATAAAAGAAAAAATAATTTTTTTATTTTCAATTAATAAAAGAACTAAAAATCCAATACATCCGGGCCATTGTTTGGATGAGAGTAAGTTAGGGGAGAAATTGAATTTACTTTAATGAAGAAAAAGAGGGTAATATAAAAAGAAATTTACTCTATATCAATTTTTATTATTTGATAATTTAAATAAAAAAAGAGTAATTCATATTTCTCTCCTATTTTTAATGAAGGAAAAAAGATTGAGTTCATCTCTTTACTCCCATTTCCTACCATTTTAGAGAGAAATATTTGGGAGGTTAAAGAGTAAAGAGGAAAAATCTAGTTTCCATCTCATTACTCTTATTTACTCTACTATTGTGTATACCAAATAAGAGAAAGTAGGATAAATTCAATTTCTTTTCTCTTACTTTCTCTTCGATTACCCTCCACCAAACATAGAGTAAATTTTATCAATCAAATAAAAATCCTAAATTAAGTAAATGTCAGAAAAATGTTTAGTTTGGTTTGTCCCGCCCTGCCTGCCTGTTGTCTTCGATAGGAAATGGTGAAAGAGCATGAAATAAGGCCCCTGGACCTGATGGCTTCAATATGTTATTTTATCAAAAGTTCCGGTAGATGATATTTGAAGACTTAATGAACATTGTTCAAGTCTTTTATGAAGAGGGCCTGTTGCCTATGGAAACCAAGGTATCATTTATTGTCTTGATCCCTAAGGTGGAGAATGCTGAAATCATCCAACAGTACCGATCAATCAGTCTTGTCCATGGTGTTTATAAGATTTTGGCCAAAACTCTAGCAACCCGTCTGAAGGCGGTGATGCCAAAAATCATCAATGGAAGTCAGTCTGCCTTTATTGAAGGAAGGCACATTCTTGATAGCATATTGGTGGCAAATGAGGTTATTGACTCTTACAAGAGACATAATTTTCAGGGATCTCTAATTAAATTGGACTTTGAAAAGGCTTTTGATTCTGTGTCCTGGGTTTATCTAGAACAAGTAATGAGGAGCATGGGCTTTAGGGATCACTGGATTAAATGGATGAATGGTTGCTTTTAGGAGACAAAATTTCCTGTTTTGATTAATGGGTTGGCCACCAAATCAATTCCTATGCAAAAAGGTATTCTCTAGGGCGATCCATTATCGCCATCATTGTTTGCTATTGCATTTGAGGGACTAAGTGTCATTCTTAACAAAGCAGTCAAGTTGGGTATGCTGAAAGGGATTCAAATCAAAGGAGTCTCTTCTCCAATCGTTTTATTACAGTTTGCTGATGATTCAGTTGTTTTCTGCCCTTCAGAGGTAAATTACCTGATCAACCTTAGAAGGATTTTGCGTTGCTTCCAATACATATACGGTCTTAAAGTAAACTTTTAGAAAAGCATGGTAGTTGGTTTAAACACAAGCCAGGCCTGGTGCGAAAACGCTGCTTCAATTCTTAAGTGCAAACAAGCTTCTCTCCCTATAAAATATCTAGGCCTTCCGTTTGGTGCACACACAAGAAGTGCTGCCACTTGGGAACCAATAATTCAGAAAATTAAGCAGAGGTTAGCTTCTTGGAAAGCTAGGCATTTATCTATAGCAGGGAGGCTGATGATGATTAAATATGTTCTCAATAACTTGCCATTGCATTACATATCCTTATTCAGGATGCCTAAGAAGGTTGCCAAAGAGATTGTGAAGATTCAAAGGGGCTTCTTCTGGAATCAGGGGCGAAGCCAGACTTTAGAATAAAGGGGGGCGAATTTTTTTTTGTTTATAAATTTTAGCTTTCTCCTAATTATTTATCTCTCATTTTATTTTAATAATATTTTATAAATTTATTAATAATATATTTTTATTATTAAAAAATTAATTAATAAAAAAATATTAATATATATGAGTTTAATTATAAAAAATATATTCATAATAAAAATAAAATAAAGAGAAAAAAATTAAATAATAAATATAATTTCTTAAAAAATAATTAAAATAAATGAATTCTTTAATTTATTAAATGTGTTCAAATTAATTTAGTTGAAAAATTTATAAATATGTTCAAATTAATTTAGTTAAAAAATTTATCATTTTCTTTATTTTTTTTTTGCATTTGTATATTATTAATATTTTTTTAATTTTTTAAATGAGAACTATTGCTATAGAATAAATAATTTATTATATTTTTTTTACTTTTTGTAAAAATAAAAAAAAGAGGGGGCAATTTAAATTTTTTTAAAAAATTAATAAAAAATTTTAAAAATTTTAAAAAACATTATATATATATATATATATATATAAATTTTCAAAAAGGGAAGGGGCTTCGCCGGTGTCTGGAATGGTTTGGATAGTAAAAGGAAACTGCATTGCATTAATTGGGACACCATCACTAAAGCTAAACAATTAGGTGGACTGGGAGTAAGATCCCTTTTAGCAAAAAATAAGACTCTTCTCTTCAAGTGGTTTTGGAAGCTTGCCGATGGTAAAGATCGATTCTGGAAATAGGTTATTACCAGTAAATATGGAGCAAACAAAACCATTTTCCCACAAGATCGCAAAGGCACTTCAGTAATTTGGGGAGATATCATCATGGAGATATATGGTGAATGGGGTATCTGGTGTAAATTAATGGACTGGCGGAATATATCTTGGTGCTCCCCCAAAAATTTGCGCCAGCTCTTTCAACAATGGGATTTATTCTCCAATGGAAAATTTGCAAAGAAGGTTTGGCGCTCACTTCTTTACTTTGCTTGCTGGTCAATATGGCTTGAAAGAAACAATGTTATCTTTAATAACTCTATTTTAAATGCACATAAACTGGTTGATATTATCTTAATCAGACTGGCATTATAGACTTCAGCAACTAATGCATGCTTTCCATACTCAGTCAATCAATTCTTGCTATCCTCAGACTGTCAAAAATTGGGAAACAGCTAGGAAAGAAGAGTCTCTACTGTTTGGAAAGCTCCACCTATTGGGTCCCTCAAGTGGAACGTGGATGGCTCATCCATTGGAAAACCTGGACATGATGGTATTGGAGGAGTCTTAAGGAATTCTTTGGGGCATTTTGTTGCTATATTTTCTTGTTATGCACGTGTTACTGATTCTAATGAAGCTGAATTTAAAGCTATTCTTGAAGCTATCAGAATGTCTACATCAAAACTAACACTGCTGGGCAAAACATTACTTATTGAATCTGACTCTAAAAATGCAGTTCACTGGGCTACTGCTTCTTTAGATGATGTTCCGTGGAAATTGGTGGAGGTCTGGTATGAAATAAAAACTCTATCTTTGTCTTTTCGAATCTGTTAGCTACCTACACATCTTTCGTGAGGCAAACTCTGTAGCAGATTCATTAGCTAAAGCTAGAGTCACTAGGGAGTCTAATCTGGAAGCTTGGATGGTGTAGCTTGGCTGCCGTAGGTCTGATACTGCAATTCTGATGCTTTTAATGTTGTCTATCATTTGGGAGTTTAGATTGTTGCTGCACCAGCTTAGTATCTGCATTTTAGTTTGATTGTTGATGTGTTTATTGTGATTCTATATGTACTACGAAGTTCTTTTGGGTTTTTTTTAAATATTTTTGGGATGATTTAAGTTGGAAATGTAATGGGTTGAGTTTTCTTTTAGGTAGTTTACGTTCTATAAAAATATTTTCCCCCATACTTATGATAATAAAATAACTAATTTTATAAAAAAAAGTTATAGGGATAGGTATTGGCCCTTTGAAGCCTGTGTTTGCTAGAGCACTCCGAGTGTGCTACGAATTAGACCCCAAAACATGGCAATCTAAAATGGAGGCTTATGGGAGATGGGGCTTGTCCCCAGATGAAATCTTATCAGCTTTTAGGAAGCAACCCCAAATTATGGCGATTTCAGAGGACAACATTATGATTAAAATGGATTTTTTTGTGAACAAGATGAATCTTAAGGCTAAGGATGCTGCAAGAACCGCAGTTGTTATTTGTTACAGTTTGCAGAAGAGAATTGTCCCAAGGTGTTCTGTTATTAGACTGTTGCAATTGAAAGGTTTAATTGAAAGGAAAGTCAGTATATGTACGGTGTTGGTGACCTCAGAGAAGTACTTCATGGATGTGTTTGTTAGAAAGCATAAAGAACTAGAGCATCAATCGTTGGAAATTTTTCGAGGGAAAACGAATATTGAAGAACTAGGTTTTGGATTTGATAAAGAGGTTTGAGGTGGGATTGGGACACTGAGGTGCCTATTTTCTGACTGTAATTATAGACTGAAGAAGTGATTTAAATCTACTTTTTCTGGTGCATTGTTTTGCATTTATCTGATTCATCTTCTGTTAAATTGAGGATCTTACTATCCTACTTTTCTCCTGTGTGAAACAAAACAGTTGATCTGATCTTTATTTTATGACCTCAGCAATGAAATTACTATTTGAACTTCTTAAGTAAAAGGTCTTGTTTAACATAGCGGGTGGTTGAACAAGTCTTGTAAACCAGTATGACCGAGAAGTTACTCGTATTTAGAACTCTATACAATTGCAACTTGTCAGCCATATCATGGCACTGAATGTGTACTTGTTATTGTCATCCTCATCGTGGCAATCTGAGATTGATGCTTATGGGATTTTTCTCAGCTTTCATGAAGAAACCGTCACGGATGGTGCTTTTAGAGGAGAAAACTATGAGTTAAATGGATTGTTCTGTGAGCAAGATAAATTTCCAGTTATGATGTCTTATTGTTTGGAGGAGAGGATTGTCCTTAGCTGTTGTATTATAAGAAATTTGCAATTGCAAGGTTTGAAAGAAAGATCATCCTCTAAATGACCTGCTTGTTTTCTGTTTGAAAGTAACCTAACACATAATTGAATAAATCCATTTGTTCGAATGCCTTAATGTACATTTTTCCTACTTCATGTTCGGAATTCTGATTTCTGGCATTGAAAATTTTTACTCTTAATTTTCCATATTTCTCATATTCCCTAAATTTATCAACCTTTTTTTTTAATCTCAATAATGAAATTACTAAACGAATTCCTATAAATCGTTACTGATTTTTCATAATCTCGAGTTCTAAAGCATATGGCTTTTTTTTTTGTTGGTGGTCAATTTATTGAACGAACTGCTCAAAGTAAAGGTCTTGTACAACGGCAGAACCAGCATTAGTGTTGAAAAAGATACTGTCCGCAGAATTTTACAGCGGCAACTTGTAAGAAATGTGAAACGTAAGACAGCAGGGCGAAGTTAAGAAATAATACCCCATTTTTTGCATAAATATGCTTATGATTTGCAGAAACATCCCCCCGCCTTTGCTAAAGTCAGACAATCTATCGATATATACTCTATATATACAGCTATGGCCATAAATATACATCTTTCGTCCATTTGTTGAGAAGTAATGAATAACTGAATAAAGATGTGCTCTTCAAAATTTTGGTAGAGATTATTTGCAGGTACAACACCGTAGAAGAATTTAACAATGGCCCGTAAGTAACTTGAATTAACCCCAGCATTCTATTCATCTGGTTGTGAGAAACATATATACAATCTTTACTCGCTTCTTACGCATTATCTACGCATATTAGCCGATAAGATTAAAATTAAGGGGAATTTGTTGTTCCAATGTTTAGAATATGCATAGAACAAGCATACTATTTATCCTATAATGTCCATCCTACACAAATATACTAGAAAATTGATATTTCTTTCCTTTACATAAATTTTTATATAAAATAATCATTATCTTGAAACTGGGGCTATTTAATTATTGTGATAGAATTTTATAGGAGGGATTCAACTTGGTCTGGAATTCAATAACTCCTTAAATATTTTGCCTGGCAAAGCAGACCAGATGTAAACGAGAAACCCACAATTTTATGCAAATCAACTATTTGTTACTCTTCTATTATTTCATCCTTGAACCTTCGCCACTGAATTAATACTAAATTTCAATAATGACAATAATTTTTTTAATTTGTATCAATAAAAGTCAATGTACTTAACAGAATGAAAAATTTTCAGACTAGGCTAATTATAAATCATAATTTTCAAATTATGATTTATGATTGATCTGATCTATCAAGTCTATCTTAGAATTTTCCTAATAGAATATGCACTAATTTGAAATTTTGAAGAGGCCTAAATTGCCTAGTAAACTGAGTTTCTCTTATATGATAGCAAGTAGGTGTAGTACTCTGTTGTCTGTTAACACAAAATCCCAATTGAGTGTTCACACTTTCCATACTTGTCAAGTTCACCTGCTATATGCTCAAATCAAATAAACAATCATCAACAGCCTCATTCTTCATAAATCCACGTGGATTGACCCGGATTGTGCTAAATTTTAACCTCAATAACCAAAAAGATAACTGCAAAAGCTTCCATTTCCAAGTACCCATCAGTCCGATCGACATGGAAACAGAGTTTTAAATTGCATAATTGGTTGCAGAATTAAAATTGATCACGGTACAATAGAATCGCACTGAATCAATATGAAATGGCTTGAATCGACTACCGTTATTGTGAATGTAATTATAATCACGGAATCGAACGAATCGAATAACGAAATCAGTGAAACGGAATGAATCGGACCGTAATAAAATAAAAAAATAAATATCTTTTACAATATATAAATTAATAATATATGTTAAAATTGATCTATAATAATAATAAAGATCAAATTGTTATCAAAACTTAATTAAAAATAACATTATAACAATAAGTAAATAGTTTTTAACAATAATTAAATACAAATTACAATTTTTTAAATAATAACATTGCTAAATTGCATTAAAAAAATTATTAAAATAGAAATAACAATAATAATCATAATAATTGTTTACTCAATGATTAAAAATAAAGAAAAAATAATCTAATTCGAAAATATATACTATATAACAATTATTAGTTTCCACTTAAAATTAAATTAAACAAACTAATTTACCACCAAAAAAATATTGGAGAGGATTTTGATTATTTTGTTTATCATCATCATAATTTTTATTTTGGTTGTTCCACCTTGAATGATATGAGTTTGGTTGCTGAAACGCATACGAGAACACATCAAAATAATTTGATATCAGCCTGCTCCTAAAGAATCTCAGCCCTTTTGCTATTGTCAATTTGCTACTCTCTCTCAATCACAGCCTGCTGTTCAGGCATCTCAGCAATCTCCCTTTTGCTCTCTATCTTAGACTTTGCTCAAGAAGCTTAGTAATTGCAGAATTTATCTCAGGGTTTTAAACCGTAAAATCAATCGCAGAATCGAAATTGATCACAATAAAATGAAAATGCGTTGAATCGTCATGAAGATGATTGAATCGGTTATCGCTGTCATGAATATATTATAAATCACGGAATCAGACGAATCAAATAATAAAATTAATAAAACCGATATAAAATAAGAAATAAATATTTATTATAATATATAAATTACTAATACATAATAAAATTAATCCATAATAATAATAATAAATAATTAATTATTATCAAATATTATTTAAAAATATATACTACATGATAAAAATATTTATCAATTCTAATTAAATTAAACAGACCAATAACTATGCTATATATTATTTAAAGAAATAAGATGACATGTGAAGGTTGAAGTCTAATGGTAAAAGTTTGGTAAACTCTACAGTCCATCTCACGCGCGAGCCACAGCCTTTCTTTAAATTTATATTATTTGTTAATTATTTATTTATTTTATTAACACTTCTTCTTATTTTTTTATCATTCATCATTTGTGTTGTTCTTCTTCTTCTTTCTTTAGCAGCTGCGAATAGCTATAATACCCAATGGCCATATAATTGATTACCCAGTGGCGAGTTCCTCACTTTCTCTTCTTCTTCTTCATCGGCAAAACCAAAATCATCCTTTCCTCCTCCTCCTCCTCCTCCTCCTCCTCCTCCTTCTTCTTGTAATTTTACAGTTGCAACTTCTGTCCATCGCCAATTCAAGAAATGAATATCGATAAATATCGGCCGATTCACTGATTTTATGAGGTGATTCATTGTGATTTTTAGCATTTGAAAAATCCCATTAATATAAAGGTAAAACTCATACTGGCACCCTCTAAATCCGTTAAATATCGGTCGTACGTTGCGGACCGGCCGACATTTAAAACTATGCATGGAAAGCATTCAAGGAGAGTTAAACAACAGAATCTTTTAAAATTATTAAATATTGGCAGGATGATTCAAGAATGCAACTGTGCCCCAGTTACATTGTGGAATTTTTCTATGAATAATGCATGTAGAACTTGCCACAAGCTACATAAACTGTAAATAAAAAGCTCAACTCTATCTCACGGTTTTTTATTGCCTTAACCATCAATCTTTTATTATTTTGCAAAACCATGTATATGCCAATATAGCATTCCCTTGGATCACCTCTAGATCCATTTCAAGTAATTATGTTGATTATCAAACTCTACTCGGTTACGTTTTTCTACTTTTATGATCCACTAATAGATCCTCTTCTACAATTTTCTCTGCCAATTATAATATTAAACCATACAAGAGATGGAATTCATAGCTTAAATAAATTGACCACAGGCAAACAGAACAATTCTTGGATAAAGAACGCACTAGCAAATTGAGACAAGATACATACATACATACATACATACATACATATATATATATATATATAAAGGAAAGTTGCTTAAGCGCAAAAGTTTCCAACAACCCCATTTAACTAAGCATAAAGAAGAAGTAAAATGCAATAGAACTGCAGAGAGTTCTGGCTTAACAGTACTTGAACAAGTTATTCCATAAAATAGACAAGCTGGAATCTATCACCGTCTAAGTTTAAAGGCGAACAATGGTGGGCTTATAATCAATCACCATAACTTTCTCCAAAGTAGGTAAGAACAAATTGGCGAATTCAACATGAGCAGGATGAGCTACATACTCTGCAACACCTTCTGTACTCTCAAAGGTAGATTCAAAGATATGAGTGAAGCCTTGGTGCATGTTCTCAATACTCACATCCTTACCCCTATTTACATCAAATTAGAATCGTAGTTGAAATTACAAGCTCAAAGTGTTCATTCAGCAAATTCACCATTATTGACAAAGTACACAAGATTAATGGGTTAAAAGCTTAAAGCATCTACATGGGTTTCAATTTCATTATAAAATGCTATTTAAAGCTAATACGAGATTATTTCAGTTAAAATTACATGTCAAATTCGTTACATATGTATACAATCAAACCCGCATACCAGAGTCGAATTATTTGAATTTCAATTAAAATTTTGTTCAAATTAATCTACTTACTACAAATCTTTCAAAGAAAATTATTTCTTAAAAGCATAATCAAAACTAAGGAATCAGTAAAGAAAGAGTGTTTACTGTTACCAATGGAAAGCTTTCATGGGTTGGATGAGATCAACGAGATTTGCATAACCCTTGATGAGTTGCTCAATTTCTTGTGGTGGGATTCCTTCTTTGAACTTGCCTAGCAATACGTGCTTCACTACTCCCTTAGCTTCTTCCATTGCCTTTCTGCGATCTCTGTTACTAGTTTCACGATCTGTCAACCACTTGAGCCCTTTTGCTTATAAAAATGGCAATGGCTGACTACAATTTTAACTTACTAGATGCACATGTACACAAGTAATGGCACGTCCCACTTTTTATCATGATAATTTTTTTTAAAACAAATTTTATTAGATTATTTCATTACAACATTTTAAAATATTATTAACAATTAATTTAAATTATTCGTAAAATTATAAATACACATAATGTATATAAATAAACATAATTTTAATATTTATAATTTTCCATTAAAAATTAAAAAAAATCATTTAAGAAATATAAAATTATATAACAAAAAGATTTTGAAATTATATTTCGCAAAAACTCTATTAATACCGTAATATTGTGAAATTGAAAAAAAAAATAAACTACTAAAATGTGAAAAAAAATTAAAATGTATTTGTTGAATATTTATTATAAATTAAAATAATTAAACAATAAAAAGTGTGAAAATGAGATGAGATTTTAAATATAATATTTGGGTTATATTGTTATTTTATTAAGTGAATGCATTTAAAATTTTTGTTAATTAATTCCTATATAAATGGGTAAAATTTCACCATGAAATATCATCTTAATTGGGTTCCATTCACTTACATTGGTATAGTTGATATGGTTTTAATCATGGAATACATGGTAAAATTAGGTTATGGGCATCTCATTGTATTGTAATAAGTGATCATGGACGGTCGGTCTGTTAATGAAAATCTAACCTTTTTTTTTTTTCAGTTTTTGGTTGAAGTATTTCAACAGAGTCTTGTGTATGTATGAATACAATATTCATGTTCAGTGCACTATTGCCTCATGCTTGATAATGTCTCCATGTGGTAAAATAAGTCATTCAAAAGACATGAAATTTAACTTAATTTGAGATATGTTGTTAACAGGGAAGCAAAGAAGTATCTGATTATATAAGCTGAATCTCTAGCAGTTGCATAATGGTAAGTTATTCTCTGAAGGTTTTATAAAAGATGTCTTAAGCCCAAATATTCAAATATGAAGTTCATAATGCACTCATTCCTGCCATTCACCAATAAAAACTGCTTATTGTTTTTCTTCAAAAAGAATACAATTATTCCGGAGATTCTACTTCATTCAGCATATATATGAACACATCTTCTCACAGATGATGGATAAATACCTACATCTAACATGAGTATTACTACCAAGTTATTTTGTCTCACACCATATAATAAATAGGAGACACTGCAATGGACTAATTAACAACATCAAGCACCAGCCTTCGAGACTTTAAGATTGACCATTTCAAACGTCGATAGTAAGCTGCTTGGACAAGTGCAAGTGACAGCACAAATATCCACTTGAATCCCATCTGCACATTATATAAATCCAAATCAAGTTACAAATAGATATTTGAAATCAGTTTAAGCATCCTGCATTCAGATGTCAGGTTAGTTTACGATGACTACAATTTATTATTGAACCAAGTGATCATTGCCTTCCAAGAAAGCTTTCTACTAGATAATGAAAAGAAATACAAAGTTCAATCATCTAGAACCTCCACTGCTTACTCATGTTGTTTTAAAATTATACAGGTGTCTCTTAAAGCCACTGATCAGTATGAATGCTTACCAATTTTCTCTCTTCCATTTCTGGCTCAGCAGCCCAAGACAGAAATGTTACAACATCCTTTCCCATCTGCCCCGACATTGAGAATTAAACATTAATGATTTTGTATGTCAAATTTGCAAAATATTAAACACAATGACCAGGTTTTAAAGTTTTACCTGTGCCTCTGTTGCTGGAGTACCATCTTCATATTCAACAGCACCATCATTCAGCATTTTGGGCATAGCAATTGCCCCTCCAGGAAAGTAAGGATTATAGTGCAGTCCTTCTCGAATCTACCAAAGCAATTCCAGGACAAGATGGAATAAGACATTGAAGGCTAAACAAATTATGCAGAATTGTTCCATCCAAGAGGAAAAAGGAAAAACGTGCAGCTCCATAAGAAGGTTATGAGGAAACCTTTCAATTTGTGTTCCCTGTTCAATTTCATCATCACTGATGATGCCAATTAAATGAGCCTTCTGGACTAAAAATTTTACAAACATCAGTATGGATGACTTATTCTACGACATCATGCCAATTTGATCCATTCGCATTATACTTTACCCACAAGTTCTCACATATTCTAAACATTTTCAGTCTTTATTAGTTTTTTTTTTATATATTTTTTATGGTGCAAGAGATTAACAAAGTGAATGAAACAAAGGCCTATATGTTTTTTCTTAAGGAAACACAAATGATAATCTCAACAATTTTACCATCCACACTTTTATCACGAGCCACATATTGCAGAAACCCATTAATGCAAAGAATGCCAAATAACTGAACTGGAAATAGCAATGCAGGTATTCCCTCAACTAAATACAATTCATATATGTTTTATAAGCTTAAGACAATTTTTGCACACATATGCACAAAGACATACATGCATTGCACATAGGAGTATTCTATTGGTTGGGAAATTATAATCACTGAGGTAAGCAGAACTTACTGCAACGCCAGCAGGAGGATCCCGGTAACCAGTCAGGAGAGCAAATACATAGCTCTGACCATTATGACGCGCCTAGAAAGAGAGGGAGTCAGACACTGAGAGATACAGGATGACATCATTCTACTCCATGATTCATAGAACTGCCAGTACCTTAGTAATGAGACTTAGATCAGGAGGATATGCCCCTCCATTAGCGAATCTGGCTGCTTGTTCATTTGCATATGGCTGAGGAAAACGGTCACTTAGTTTTCCAGGGCGTGTAAACATTTCTCCCTCATCATTTGGCCCATCAACCACCTCAATCTCAGCTGCCATAGCCTTTACCTCTTCTTCAGTGTATGCAACACCCACAAGATCACGGTATGATATCAGAGACATTGAATGGCATGATGCACAAACTTGCTGGTAGACCTGATGACCACGTCGAATCCTGCTCATGTACAAGTAACATAAATATAAATTAAAACTAGCATGAATAGTGATAGGAGGCTTTCAACCAGATGATAGGAGGCTTTCAACCAAAAAGACAGTTGTTTATTTTAAAAGTCTAAGCAAAAGCCTCTTTAAACACAGCCAAAATTATATCTTTCTGCAGTCAAAATTACAGCCAAAATATACAACAATTTTTTAGTATAGTCAACTAGGAGGCCTTCAATTTGAACTAGTTTGCAACCCCAAGTGAAGAAAAACGAAAAATAGACAGAAACCATCAATCAACTTACGAAGCATGGTCATATGAACTGAGTATCCCCTTGTGAGGCCAAGGATAGCTAGGACATTCCAAGCCATGTTCTGCCTCATCAGAACAAGCTGCTATAGTGGCACAACTTAAAATCCCCGAAACACCTGCCCCGATGAGTGCAAGCATTCTAAAAGAGTTTATGCCAGTAGATCTCATTGTTTCTTGGTCCTGCTTTGAAAGAAGGTAGGACAATGCTGGAAGAGTCTGCGAGCAATTTTGAGGTCAAGTTATAATTATCAAGTTGGGAAAAAAATATACATATATAAGCCCAAAATTCACAATTCCCTTCCACGGGATCTAAAGTTATGCACAATAATGGCTTTAGGTTTACAATATATGGGTCAAACTATGAATGTTCGTGCATGCAGCTGCAGTCCATCACTCAGAACATAATCAAATGAAAGCATGGCTTCTTTGCCATTGACAATGTTTAACCATGAGTTGCTACGTAAAAGTAGAGGATGGTGGTTCCTTTTGCCCAAAGGAAAGAGAAAAGGCATACAGGCACTCCTTAAGTGGTCAATTACTAACAATGCAGCCAATAATGCCCCACTCAAAGAGAAGCCTACACTCCGACCACTTGTTATTCCCCTAAGCACTTGAAATACCATCAAAGAATTTCCTCAAATCTGTTTTATAGCAAAATTAAGAATGGCCAGTATTTAGGACAGGAAAGGAGAAGATTTGACCACCTGAAAACAGCATCACAGTGGTTGCCCAAACAATCAACATTGATTGGAAAATTAGCATATGGTTTAGAGATCCAACTAAATAAAAAAATTTCCTATGCCTGAACACTAGTGGCCATCAAATGTGAAAAATCATCCATCTCTTCTGATCAACTCCTCCAAGATGAGAATCCATAGTTCATTTATTATATCTATTTCACAATCACAACATTGGTTTCAGCATTTTTCAAAAACCGTAATATTATGCCGAAGATGTTGCAAAGCTCAGCTTTCCGCTTGTTGCCATTGTCACTATTTTCAGCCTTATGAGATCATTCCCTTCTCACCGGCAGTCCTCTTTATGCTCTTTTTTTTTTCTCAAATTTCTTTAAATCTCTCCAGACGCTTATTCATTAACCATTAACCCTTTGATGCATCAAAATTAAGTTTTAGATGCATTATCTTTTTAAACTTCACAATATGCAATGCTACTCATCACAAGTAATCTCTCCATTACCATTTCTCAGCAATTGGGCACAATTAACAGATTTTGAAAATTAGATGGAATTTTAAAATGATTTGCGCATTAATTGCCTCCAAAAATACATCTATGATGACTGAAAAAAAAAATGGCAAATATTGAAAACTTAGACAACATAACTCTTTAAGCAATTGATACAAATTGGGTAAGTACAAAATAAACCATTTAAGTACAAAATGGTTTATTATATACAAAATTCCACTAATATTGTAAGTTTCTTTAGCAGGCCACATTGATCATCCCTGGATTCTACATTTTCATATATCTCTCTCTAATCAAATTAATTAATTTAATCAGTAATTTTCCACATTTTTTACGCACCCGAAGTTACTTACGTCAATTATCAATTATTTGTTTTTTTCTTTTTTACCTTCCAAGAATTCGACATGACATTTCCATAAAATATAAATCTAAAATTACTAGAAATTAATTTCCTTTTCCAGCATCTAGTAATTATAACTGAAACAATTCTCACTTAATGGCTTATCATAAGTACCGACAATATAAATAAATAAATAAATAAATATAGCACCTTAGCATCGTGTTTTGGACCAGTGAATCTCGAGATGAAGCCACTGAAGTTGGCATATCCTGAATTTCAGGTTAAGACAAAAATGATTATGATCAGCGAATACAAACATATAAAACTACTAAATTTAAAAACTAATTAATTTGTAGAGAGCCGATACCTTCGATTCCGAGTCTGATCTTCTTGCTTAGACCTGTAAAATACGAATCAAAATCAAGGTTAAAACCGGCATATGAAATTATATAAAATTAACTATTTGTATGCATATATGAATACTAAGAAAGAGAGAGAGAGAGAGAGTACTCATGGCTTTGTACGATTGGAGAATTGAGAAGAAAGTAGTTACTTGCAGTAACGAACGCAGCAGAGACTCAGTGAAGGTAGAGAAGGCAGATAGAGAGAGAGTTGTGATTGGCGACGCGTGTTTTTGTAGATCACCGTTAAAAATGCACGGTGTAGAGTTAGTGTCAGCAGTCTGCGGTCCGCCGTCGTCTGAAGGATATAATTTTCAAATTTATATAACGGCATGTCGCGTTTTTACCTTTTTCTTTTTTAGTTTTTTGAATATTATTAAAATTTTAAAAATTATAGTTTATAAATACATGGTAAAAAAATGACAAATTGACAATATGATCAAAGATGGTAAAAAGTAATGAAAAATAAATTACTAACGTATGTAAGATATTTATTGTAAATTAAATATGATAAAAAAAAGTTGTAAGACTAATTGTAACATGATATAAAATGATATTATTATATTGAAAAGAGTGATTAAATATTCAATAATCCAAACCAAAAATTAATTAGAATAATTTAAAAAAAAGAATGGAATTAATCCGCCAATAATCGAATCCAGTACACAGTTGAACAACGAGAAAGTAATATAATTGCTAACGTATCAGCTCTGAAATTATGAACTTTTCTTGATCTTTTTCTTCAAAAAAAAAAAATTCACATGATCTGATGATGATGATGATATTTCTTGGCCTGCTTCAACACTCGATCGAACTCTTCAGTCGTGCAAGAAGAAAAATTGGTCCGTCAATCTTGGAGTCAAAGTAATCGTCCACCGACTGTATGATTAGTTCTTGAAATGCCGGAAACTTGAAATTCTCCACCGGAACTTCATATCTTTTGCACTCGTCACCGACGTACATGGCTATATGGCCTTTACGAACATGGAGAGGTTTTTGAAGGCAGCTTATGATAAAAAGACGATGATGAGAAAAAAGACCTGGGGTATTAGTCATTTTATTATAGACTCTCGGTAAATTATGTAAAATTTATATATTCATAAAATATTTATAATAAATATATTTAGAAGGGTATCATTTTATCGGATAATATAGGTTTGTCCTACTTTCGTTATATTTAGATTATCTTTAATTAGTTGCTGCTCATTTTATAAGGGTTTATATAGATATTTATATGGATTTTTTCATACTCTTATTTAATCTATAATATTTATGGTGGTTCCGTCCACCTATACTAAACAAAATACATAATGAATTAATAAAAATTTAATATTTTAGTAAGCTAATAAAAAATTATTATAAATTTAAATATATTTTAAAAATATAAAAAATATAAAAATATTTTAATTTTTATTATATTTTTATCAAAAGTCCATAAAATTATTGGTCAAAACTCAAAATTTTTAACCCTTGCTGATGCACTTGGCTACTGATTTTTCGTGAATCTAACTTGAATTTTTATTGTTCATATATATGTATATACGCATTAAATTATGTATATATTGTATTATGTTTTAATTGTAAAATTGTATTTTTACCATATGGTAAGCATAGCATAATCCCTGTTATTACGAGTCTAATTTTTATTATTTTATTTGAGTTTATTTTAAAATTGTATTTTTATCATATTGTAGGCATAGCTTAATCCCTGTTTACGGGTTTAATTTTTATTATTTTAATTTGAGTTAATTTTAAGTTAGTAATAAAAAATACACATATATAATTAAAATTCAGTAAAAATACAATTAATATAAATCATAATATTATATAAACAGTTTCGAGCAGCGAATTGTGAATTTTTAAAGATTTATTTGTATCATATTTGAATCTATTGGGGATAGTGAAAACACTATAAATAACCATTCAAATCCATTTATATAAATAGATGGAAATGAATCGAGTAGTTGAAATAAGGATGTCTGATTAATTGGAGTTGTTTAATAATTTGCTCTTAGTTGGGTTGGGATATTAAAAAGTTGCTACGTAAAATTTTATTTAATAAAATATAAAACGAAAAAATAATTAAAAATTTTGAAATAATAGTTTATAAATACATGGTAATTATTCCGAGTCAAAAGATGGGGGTCTCCGCTCATCTGCTGATAAGGGTCTCTCAATACTCTCAATCGGAGTCAAAAACTGGCGAATGGATAATAATCCTCTTCATGTTATTGTGAATGCATTGTTTTTAGATAAACAATAAAATTTTTATTCATTTTCAAAAATACATGACAATATGGTCAAATATGTAAAATTTATTAAAAATATATTTTTACATTAAGATATATTTTGTTCAGGTACTTATTGTAAATTAATAAATGATAAAAAAATAATGTAATGGAAAAAAATTTTGAGAGAATAAGATATATAAAATATTTTGTAATATATGAGCGAATAAATAATTCATTCACGTACCGAATTTAAACTTAATGAAATATTAAAATTTAAAAAAATAATTCAGTTAGTTTTTTTTTTTTCAAAAACGATCGATCTATTTTATGACCAGGCTTGAATGGATCAAAATAACATTGTGGCTGCAACAATTGATTAGAAATTACCCTACTTGTAGTCCCAGCATAAGATAGTTCATAGCACGAAAGATTCCTCAATCAAATAAATTTAAATATTATTCTAAAAATTTTACAAAATAACAAAAATATAACAACCCAACAAACATGAGACAACACGTCTAATTTGTAATAAAAGAAACTATATTAATTTTATAGATCTGTGATCATAACAATTACAATTGATACTCCATAAATTATTAACTTTTTTAAGAGAATAATTAAATTCCACTGCAGGGAATATTGCAGCGCTTTCGGTAGCTATATATTCATATAGAAAGCAAGATATATGTTGATCAATCAAATAGTAATATAACACGTGCGATAAATACTCTATGATTATAATGCTTATATTTGCCGCTAATAACCTAATAATCTTAAAGAACATAATATTCAAATAATCCAAACCAAAAATTAATTAAAATAATAAAAAGAATGAAAGTACATTTCTAATTATCGAATCCCGTATACAATTTGAAGAACGAGAAAGTAATATAATTGCTAACGTATCAGATGTAAAATTATGAGTTTTTTTATCGATCTTTTTCTTCAAAAATAAAGAAAATCACATGATCTAATTATGATGATGATATTTCTTGGCCTGCTTCAACACTCGATCGAACTCGTTAGTCGTGCAAGAAGGAAGAAGAATTGGTCCGTCAGTCTTGGAGTCGAAGTAATCGTCCACTGACTGTTTGATTAGTTCTTGAAATGCCGGAAACTTGAAATTCTCCACCGGAACTTCATATCTTTTGCGATCGTCACCAACGTACATGGCTATATGGCCTTTACGAACATGGAGAGAGGTTTTCGAAGGCAGCTTATGATAGAAAAACGATGATGAAAAAGAAGACTTATTGGGGTTGGCGATACGTGAACCGATTTTCCTTGCAAAAGATTTTAGCGATAGCATGGTTGTTTAACTAAATCGCAGGGTTTAAGAAAAGTTTAACGAAGGCTGGTAAATTGAACTGAGAAACTGGGTTTAGTAGCAGAGAGACGGCAAGAAAATGAACTAAATGTTGTGCAGTGAGGAACTGATAATATATAATTGTATATATATGCAAAAAAAAACTTTTCCTTAACCTATCAGGAGATTTAAGCTGAGGATTGGATGAAGCTAGCGTAATATTTAAGACGCGCAAATCAATTCCTAATCTAATTGTATTTCAATCAGCTCAACGGTAAAAATACAATTGATATAAATCATATTATATAAACAGATTCGGCTGATTTGGACAGTAGATTTATAAAGATATACAAAATTATATATTTATACTTTATTTGAATTCACACAAGTAATTATAAAAATGCTACTTATATCTATTTAAACATGTTTATAAATTATTTATATTTTATATACAAATATTTAAATGAAGAGTATCTAAAAATAATGGACTAACATCCCTAAGCATAAGAACACCTGAAAAGGATGTTTCCAGAATGAAAGGCTCTTCCACATTTAATTAAGGATACAGAAAATGGCACTTTGACACACAAGAAAGAATATTGCCAAACAATTGTTCACATTTTATATTAATTTTCAGTTGCAAAATCACATCTGATTAATGGAGTTGTTTAATCAATTGGTTTGCCGTATTAAAAAGTTGCTATAAAATTTTATTTAACATACATCCATAAAAAGAAAATAATTAAAAATTTTGAAATAATATTAATTAGTTTATAAATACATGGTAATTAACATGACAATGTGGTCAAAATGGTAAAATGCAATAAAAAATAAATTATTACAAGAAGTTATATATTTTATTATGTATGTCAGATTTTTATTGTAAATTAAAAATGATAAAAAAAATAATGTAATAGAAAAAAAATTGTAAAAGTAATTATAACTTGATATTATAATTATAAGAGTAATTATAAATAATGTAATAAAAAATAAATTAATAATTGAACTTTAAATAATTATATAATTTTTTTAAGTGAATAAATTCCTTACAGGGAATATTGCAGTGCTTTCGATAAGTCGCTATATTCATATAGAAAATAATATTGAAATAATCAAAACCAAAAATCAATTGGAAAAAATAAAAAGAACGGAACACACCAATTATCGATGCCATATACAATAATTGAAATAATATTTAAATAATCCAAACCAAAAAATTAATTAAAATAATAAAAAGAATGAAATACAGTTCTAATTATCGAATCCCATGTACAATTGAAGAACAAGAAAGTAATATAATTGCTAATGTATGATCAGTTGTGAAATTATGAGCTCTACTCTATCTTTTTTCTTTAAAAATAAAATAAAAATCACATGATCTGATGCTGCTGCTGATGATATTTCTTGGCCTGCTTCAACACTCGATCGAACTCGTCAGTACTGCAAGAAGGAAGCATAATTGGTCCGTCAACCTTGGAGTCCAAGTAATCGTTCACCGACTGTTTGATTAGTTCTTGAAATACCGGAAACTTGAAACTCTCCACCGGAACTTCATATCTTTTGCACTCGTCACCGACGCACATGGCTATATGGCCTTTACGAACGTGGAGAGAGGTTTTTGAAGGCAGCTTATGATAAAAAGAAGATGATGAGAAAGAAGACTTGGGGTTGGCGATGCGAGAACCGATTTTCCTTGTAAAAGATTTTAACGATAGCATGGTTGTGAAATTAATTTGAAGGGTTTAAGAAAAGTTTGATGGAGGCTGGGAAGAGGATTGAGAAACAGGGTTTAAATGCAGAGACTAGAGGCAGCGAAAGAAAATGAACTGTATATTTTGCAGTGATGAACTGATAATATATATATATATATATTATGCAAAAACTTTTCCTTTACCTATCAGGAGATTTAATTTCTTATCATTTTATTTTTTATCATCAATATCAATGGTTGGATCAAGGGGCATAGCAATTTTTTCAAATCCGAATGCCGTTTACTAGAACGATGTACATTCACTGCATTGGACCAATTCAAGCTAAATCCAGCCCAGTAAAAAAGTTCGCTCAAAGTGAATTCATCCAATTCACGTTACAATATAGAAATGAAACTATTGGTCAAAGCTCAAAAATTTTTAGCCCTCACTGGTGCACTTATCTTTTGTTTTTCTTACCATTAAATTATGCATGGGGTGTACCTTAATTAAGTATTTAAAATTAACTCAAATCAAAATAATAAAAAATTAAACTCATAAATAAGGACTAAGCTCTGCCTACCACATGGTAGCCAAATTGCCCCATATGATTTTATTAAAAATGGACTCAGCACATAAATAAATAATTATATTAAGCATATAGAGATATGTTATAAGATTAACGCAAAATAGAGAGGTTAATAGAATTCTTCTTTTCTTTTAGACTTTCTCTTTTACATGCAAGATATCACACGTTATAAGATTAACGTGTGATATTATTAGGACCTTTTACACAGTTAAATTAAGAGGCTGAGATGCAAAATTTATATCACACGTTACTCCATACTCAGGTTGAATTCTTCTTTTCTTTTAGACTTTCTCTTTTACATGCAAGATAGCTTTTTTTTTAAAAAAAAATTCTGATGAAAATTGAATAAAAATAATATTCTTAATTTATGAACACTGATGTAGTGGAACAAACAATAAAAAAAACCACATAAAATGTTTAAAGAAATAAAAACTGGAGAGATTTTTTATAAAATTCAATAAAATCCATTATAATTCAATTAAAAACTAGCAAATTCATCGAGATCAAAATCTATTAATACTCAATTACGATTCTGTAAATAAAATTATACAAAACCCTTTTCAATTCCATCAAAAACTTGAAAACTCATTAAGATTCAATCCCAATTATGTAAATAAAATTTTGTAAAACTGATTAAAATTCAATAAAGAAAAACTAGCATATCCATTAAGAATTAAAAAACTATTAAAATTCAATCATAATTTTATAACCATTGAAAATTAAGTTACATTATCAGAATATCCAACAATACATATACAATATACAACTATAAAAAAATGCAATATATAATTAATCTTTTAAATTAAAACAGAAAATTTCCTTTTCATAGTACAACAATAATCAAACTATCCATTCACTGTAAATCTTTTTTAAACTCAAATTATTCTTCAATTAAAATAAATAGAAGTTTTTATCGATTCTAATGCACATACAACACCTTTAACAAGTTATTGTTTGTAGAAATTAGAGTTTCAATTAGAATAAAAATAATATTTGAATGAAAAAATAGATTTAGATGTTAAAAAGTAAAAATAATATTTTTTTATTCGATTTAAACCATAACACGTTCATTTTTTATTGAATTAATTATTATATTAAATCTATGTTATATTCATATTTAATGTTATTTATTATTAATTTTTAGTAATATATTCCCTAATAAAATAGGGATATATGATCAAAACAATTATATATAATTTACATTTCTAACAAAAAATAATTATTTTTTTAGTTCTAATAGAATAAAAAAGATACTTATAAGGACAATGGAGTTGTTAACTTATCGGCGTTAGAAAGGTCTCAAAAGTTGCAGTTTTAGCGTATAAGATTTGTAATTGACAGAGTATCCGTTCATAAATGAACTGCCAAACTTCTGTTTAATTTTTAAAATATTGAAATTCATTTAAATTTGGTTATAATTATATTTATTTTTATTTTAAATCTATTTAATATTATTTATTATTATCTGAACTCATTTAATTATTAATTTAAATATAAAAATTTAAAAATATTATAAAATTTAAAATATAAATTATAATTTTTTAATTAAATAATTATAAACAAATATTTAATATTAACATAATTTTATTAAAAATAATTTTATACTATATTATTTTATAATTAAAATAAAATATAATTAATATAATTAAAATTTTAATAAAATATAATTAATATATAATCATATTTAAAAAACGATACTCAACTATCTATATTCGAATTTATTACGAATAATAAAAATATTAAAAAGTAAAAATAATATTTTTTATTTGATTTAAATAGTAACACATTCATTTTTTACTGAATTAATTATTATATTAAATCTATATTATATTTATATTTAATATTATTTATTGATAATTTTTAGTAATATATTCCCTAATAAAATAGGGATATATGATCAAAACAATTATATAGTATAATTTACATTTCTAACAAAAAATAATTATTTTTTTAGTTTTAATAAAATAAAAAAGATACGTGTAAGGACGGAGGAGTTGTTAACTTAACAGTGTTAGAAAGATCTCAAGAGTTGGAGTTGCAGCGTATCAAATTAATAACTGGTGAAGTATTCGTGAAAAGTACACTGTCAAATTAGAATATATTTAATTTTTATAATATTTAAACTCAGTTTAAATTTAATTATAATTATATTTATATCTATTTCAAACTTATTTAATATTATTTATTATTATATGAATTCTTTAAATTAATCCTTTAAATATAAAAATTTAAAAATATTATAAAATTTAAAATATAAATTATAATTTTTTAATTAAATAATTATAAGTAAATATTTAATATTAACATAATTTTATTAAAAATAATTTTATATCATATTATTTTATAATTAAAATAAAATATAATAAATATAATTAAAATTTTAATAAAATATAATTAATATATAATCATATTTAAAAAATAAATATTTAATAGTTCATATTTAAATATATCACCAATAATAAAAATATTATTATATAAATACCCCGTGTAAATAGATTGAATTAAATTGAATATTCAAAAATACTGGTCCATAGTTATCCTCGGCAGTAAAGGTAAATTGGTAAGTGGAAAAAAAAAATAAAATGGTTTTGGAAACGACAAGTCATTTGGCACACCACGATAGCATCGAAAATTTTTTGAAGACACTGTCGTCGAAACGGCATAACATGATAACAAGTCGTTTAACAGTCAAGACAACTCAACGATGTTAGAAAAGCATTGGGAGGCGTAAACAGTTCGTTATCATCTTCTTCCGCCATTTCACATAAATCCAGGTATAGGGAATTTAACTTTCAATCCACAACTGATCTCCCCTGGAATCCAAATCCTTCCTCTATTGCTCTTCGACAGTCCCGAATTCTTTTAGTTTCCTCGCTGTTAATTTCTCTACTCTATTGGTCTTTCTATGGAGTTTCAAGTGAAGCATGTCGTTGGTATAGAAAATTGCTTTATATCTCTCCCTTTGCAACTAATTAAAACCCTAGAATCCACACGCCCCGATGGTCTCCTCCCTCAAATTCTCACTCTCGAGCTTCGATCTCCAACCACTAATCACCATTGGCTTGTGGCTTGGTCTGGTGCTACTTCCTATTCTCCCGCTATTGAGGTCCTTTCTCTCTCTTTTATACTCCTTTTCCTCTTCTTGCATTGTTTAGCTTTAATTCGAAACTTTTTTTTTTTGAAGATTGCTCGACAATTTGCGGAGTGCATTTCCTTGCCGGATCATACTAGTGTTCAAGTTAAAGCTGTTTCTAATGTGGCGAGTGCTACATTAGTAACTATAGAGCCTAGTACTGAAGATGATTGGGAAGTTTTGGAGCTTAACGCAGAGCAAGCAGAGGCAGCCATATTAAAGCAGGTACTCAGACTTTTTAAACAACTTCACTTCATATGGTTGCTTCTACAAAGCTGGTGGAGTTGAAACCTGCGACTGAATGCCTTTAATAGAATTTGAAAGAAAAGGTTTACAAATTGGCAATTTTCTTTTTCAATATAGGTCAGGATTGTCCATGAAGCAATGAGATTTCCGTTGTGGCTACATGGCCGCAGTATAATCACATTCCACGTGGTTTCGACATTTCCCAAGAAAGCGGTGGGTAAGATGATGTCTGCAACTTCTATTCATGATGTTTCTGGATATGGTGCTGAGCTTGACTGAAGTTTTAAAACATGATAATGACGCTATGCAAATTAATTGCTTTTTCTTGTCGTTCATCACTTCTATTCACATCATTATTGGTGGTACTTTTCCAGCCAAGTCCTCTTGAGCCCCTTGTTATCAATATCATTGTATATTTTGTGGAATTTAGCTAGGGATTTACATGGTGAAAAACGTTATTGACCCCATTTGTTATGTACAAATTAATTTAGAAGATCAAGTTACTACATGCTAGAAGTAAACTTCAGCCATGTGACCTTGAATGATTCAATTTTAGCTCAATTTGTTTTTATCAAAGTAATGTAGAATTCTTAATTGTAGGTGCGTTATATTTTTCGTCTGTAATATTGCACCCTGTATGGCAGGATGAAAATTCTGCTGCCTATGCCCGTTGTTCCAGATAGCTGGTGGGTTATTTTTCTTGGGGACTTGCTCATGGAAAAACCATATCTTTGCACGTGTAGTAATGCAAGCTATTACCTGTATATTTTGTTATTAGTGGAATTTTATGTTCTTTGGTTGTGTTGCATGTCTTGTTGCACAAAAATGATTGGTTTTATAAATTTGGATTTGACATATTTTTACTGACCCATGCAATTGTAGTTCAACTTGTACCAGGAACTGAAGTTGCAGTTGCTCCAAAGAGACGCAAAACAGTTGTAAACAAACAAGACAACTTAGTAGAATCATCTAGTAAAGAGTTCAATGATGTAAAGGCATTATTACGACTTCAAGGTTCAGATGGAAGGTTCAGCCGCAAAAGTGAGGTCAAAGGTTTTGAGCTGGATATTGTCCTCACTTCTGTTGCTTATATGCATCCTGAAACTGCCAAAAAGTTTTCAGTGGACTCTCTTCAGTTGGTTACTGTTGTGCCTAGATTATTGTCAAAGGAGACCATAAGGACAACTGAAAGTGATTTTTCGAGAATGAAAAGCTCTTCTACAGTTAAGGATGCTGAGAATGGCACTTTGACCAACAAGAAAGAATATCGCCAAGCAATTGTTCACATTTTGTATTCAGATTCAGTTGCAAAAGGACATTTAATGATAGCTCGGTCTCTTCGTCTGTATTTGAGAGCAAGCCTGCATTCATGTATGTTAATCCTTCAGAGGATATTCAATAAAAACCACTTAGTTGTGCTCTTTATATTGATTTTTAACAATGCTTTAAAGGAAGGAGGAATATTTGCATCCCTTTCCCTAAAATATTTGTAGTTAAGCAATCTTGTTTTCATTGTTTCATTTTTAATGTTCAGCTTCTGGATTAAAAATGCTCTCTTGCATGCAGGGGTTTATTTAAAAATGTGCAGCACAAATTTGAAGGAAGATATTACCTCAGTATCACTTTTTCCTTGCTACCTTAAGATGCTTGAACAGGATAAGGCCATTGAGAAGAATGGCCTAGAAGTGCTTGATAGCCATAGAAATCAAAAGTTAAGAAATTTGCTTTCAGAAACCAGCTCAGGCGCTTATATGGGTACTGCAGATTGGTCAATCCACGACCAAATTGTTGCTGATCTTTCACATGACATTTCTGGTAAAGAGGATGAAGAAGCTACTTACCCATCTGATAATAAAAAGGGATTAAAAAAACTTTTTCAAGCTTGGTTTCTTGCTCAACTTGATGCTATTGCTTCAACTACGGGATTGAAAACTAATTCATTAATTTTGGGTAAAGAAACTATACTTCACTTTGAAGCAAAAGGACATGACTTTGAGACTGATAGGAAGGTTAAGGTACAGCCAACATCTAAATCAAATGGATCACTTGAAAATGAAAAAAACAGTGAAGTGCCACTTGAATTTCTTTTTTTACTCACTATTTCTGAAGAATCTCTGCCCGACCGAAAAGTTAATACATACAAGCTCGCTTTCGATGAAAGCAAAAATGATTTTTTAAGAGGCGAGTTGTTGTTTGGAAAGCTGAAATTGGGTGATCCTGTATCCTTGTATGCTCTCAAGGAGAGAAACTCTATCAAAGGTGGTAGTACAAATGTATCTTCTCTTGGCTGGATGGGGACTACTGCTACTGATGTAATTAACAGTAGGTATTTCTCTTTGAAAATCCTTACACTTTATTGCTTCTAGTTGTCAAGTGAATCTTCAAAGTTTGCAACGTCTACAGTCCATGAGCACAGATATACTAATATGTATTGATTTGTTTCATCTGTCTTTACGTGTTGACAAATGCTCATGCATATGGCAATTGGAATATTTGAAAACTTGATTTTATATATGAAAAGCAATGTACTCTATTCTTGCTTTAGATTTACTTCCAATATTCTGGTTGAAATAATCTCATTCTAAATTACATTAGTTTTTTCTAGGCACTAAATTCATTTGCTAATATATTGTTATGCTTGGAGGGGGGATATTTTACCTCCACTTTATAATCTCTTTCCACCAATGTAACTTCTTTTGTTGTAAAAGAATTTCTTACCACTGATATGTATCACATGTCAACTGGGTTAAACAATAGTTTCTCATTTCTCTGGTAAAGTTTTCAGTTTCCTTGATATGCATTTTTATCTTATTGCAGGAATGCTGGTGCTGCTATCTCCTGGGTCAGGGATGTTGTTCAGTACTTACAGTCTTCCTCTCCCTGGACATGTTTTGATATATGGACCTCATGTTAGTTCAACCTTTTTGGTTGTATAATTTTATATGTTGCATGATGTTTGGCAGAGAAAAGAAGCTCATTATTATTGGTAGTTTAAATGTCGTGGACGTACAATGGATGCCTTTACATGGGCTTCCATCTGCATCATATTGAAGATATATTTTTTGGATAAATATCCTATGTCTTCTAAATGTAGCTGCAGTTTAATACTGGATTATTGGTCGTTCATCAAATATTGCTAGTATTTTTTAGGATCTGGGCTCATGGTATCAATATTAGAAGAATTGTAGTGTTTGTTTCTTGAGAAACTGGAAGGAAAATTAAGAAATAAAAGAAATAGAAGAAAAACAGTAGAATTCAGTTCCGGGTGTGTGTGTGAGAGAGTGAGGGAGAGAGTATTGAAGAGTTTTCTTGATATTCTGATCTTTGTCAAAAGTTAAATCCTAATACAAATAACACCTTTTTACACTAATGTCGACGGCATAACATGAATATTGGCCCAGCTGATATTATAACTGCCAACTCACAGCAATACAATTTGTTTGCTTTATCGACTCTGTAACTAATAAAAATTTGGAACATGACTCATAAAAATTGCAAGCTAAATCCTATCTGTGTCCTCCTCAAAACTAACTGATTCTTTCTTCCCATGACAAAATAAAAAGAGAGAAAACAATACTACGGGGATGTGGAGTATGCTCTATTTGTAAATTGAAATGTTTGCTCAAAGCAGAATCTTTTATCTTTTATATCATGTCCTGGAATAGAGTGGCCATGGTTCACTAATGTGCTGCATCCATGTTCTGTTAGCCTATATAAGGCTTTGAACATTGTAAGATAGTTATATATATGCACATTTGTAATATATCATCTTCATGCATTTTAGCAATTATTATTATCTTATCAGATCTTATCTTATTCATATTTCTTATTAAGATTATTTTTGAGTTCTTAACTTTCATTCTGAAGCTCTTGATACTCTTTTCCTTGTCTCAAAAACTGTTTCAAAAATCACTAATTGGCATTTTGCCATATTGATCTCATGTCAGTTGATGGCTTGGAGATGGTTTTGAAGAAACGTTCTAGTTTATGAATTCACTTGATCAACTTGAATGCATAATTGAGCTTTTACTCAATCAAGGTCTAGAAATTGAGTTAAAGGGCAATATAGCAAATCAACCAGTTATTCCATATGTAGGGTCAGGGAATGCATTGATCCAATCATTTATTATATAAATCTAGTAAATTTGTAAGATATCATTGGGCCTGAATCTTTGTTTATGTGCATTTTCTTTGGTTTTCTGGGAAGCACTATGTTGATATAGAAGCTTTTTTAATTTTAAAAAGTCTTATAAATGATATTTCTCTTTCATATGGGTTTGCGCTCCCTTGTTTCCTTGTAATGTTATCTATTTGCTTTTCAGAACTGCAACAAATGTATTGTCAACATGCTGGTTAATAATTTAAAATTTTGTCTATTTTTATATTAGGGTTCTGGTAAGACAATTTTAGCAAGGTCAGTTGCAAAATCCCTTGAAGAATGTGAAGACCTCTTAGCACACGTGTAAGCTTTTGTTTCAACACATTTATGCAATTTCCTTCACTACTAATTCTTAGCCTGCTTCTTCTCCTCCTTTGGATCTTTTAAATGATAAATTGAGTTTTAATTTTTGCCGCTTATTCTAAACATATGCAATTGTAACAAGGGCCATAGAAACAATATCTTGATGGTTATATTTATTACCCTAATATATGTCTGTGCGTGTAGAATATTTGTGGGATGCTCCGGACTTGCTCTAGAGAAGGCCTCGACCATTCGTCAAGCACTTTCTGCTTATTTATCTGAAGCTTTGGATCATGCACCTTCTCTTATAATATTTGATGATCTTGATAGCATCATTCCATCCCCTTCTGACTCAGAAGGACATCAACCTTTAGCCCCTGTTGTTGCTCTTACAAAATTTCTCACAGACATTATGGATGAATATGCGGTAACAACTTCATCTTGATTATTGGTCCCTTGAATCTTGGAATAGTAGCACCAAAGCTTTAGTTACATGTTTTATCAAATTTTTAAAAATTTGTGGTATTGTTGTTTAGTTGGTTTATATTGAGAATGCATCATGACATTAAAATGAGTAAAGAAAAATGTTTCTTTTGAAAATTTAACGTAATGCTACTTTTTTTACCATCAGGTCATGAGCAACATTTTTATGAAAATAAGTTTTTTAAATTACCCCTTGAAGCGCAATATTTAAGGAAGTACTTGAGCATAATCTAAGAAAGCTATTCTTTTAAAATCTTTATTTGACATTTCTAAGGATGGTTTATGGAATAGTACAAACTTATTTAGATAAAAGTACCTCTAGGAAAGAGTATGTCTTGGTTATCGCCACACTCAAATAGGGCTTGCTGGGATAAATTTGGTGGCTGGCAGCCACAGAGAAGGTGATGCAATTATTATTGAGATGCATTTGGCGCGGGGCATCCAGAGGTGTTTACACCATTCATTTCTTGGGCTCTTTATCTGTTTAGTGGAAATCCAAGTACAATACTTTTTTACTATAACTATATGGTTTAAACCTGCATTAGGACGTTCAGATTTATTAGAGATTGTCTTGTTCCCTGCCACTTTCATGTAATTTATGAGTTTTCCTGATCATCAGTTAATAGATGCTGCTTTGCTGTGAAATACTTGTTCTCTCGCATAGAGGTTTTCTTTATATATTCTTGTCTTTCACCCCAAGTTATTTATATAGTATTGACTCATCCTATATAAACTACTTTCTACTTTTCAACACTTTTGGTGTGGGATCTTTTCCTTTTAACCTGCTTAATCTCCTCATGTGACTCCTTCTAAACCTCCACCACGCATGTTATGGGATAGTTTATGAATTTAGTATAAATACATGTCGCAAGATGAAAAATAGTCCTTTGGTTACTGTGCTGGTTTCTGGAATATACATGTCACTTTTATATTTATAGACCCCTTTCTTGTTCTTGATGTTACTATGGAATGATTATGTTGGTTCCAATTTTTGTTTTCACATGCAATCCCCTAGTCAACTAATCAATATTTTATGGAGCAGCAAAAAAGAATGGGCTCCTGTGGAATTGGTCCGATTGCTTTTATTGCTTCTGTGCAGACTCTGGAGAGTATTCCAGGGTCATTGAGCTCTTCAGGTTTGTCTCTGTTTTGCATGCAGAAAAAGTTATCATGGAAGAAATTAGTAATGTCACACTTTTTCCTTTGTTGATCATTCTTTTATGCTGGTATTCTTTTGGCTGTTATTAGGACGGTTCGATTTTCATGTTCAACTGCCTGCTCCTGCTGCATCAGAACGCCAGGCTATACTGAGGCATGAAATCCAAAGGCGTTCACTTCAATGTTCTGATGATGTCTTGATAGATGTAGCTTCCAAATGTGATGGTTACGATGCATACGATCTGGTAATCATCTTCACTTGTTCAAAATGCAATACTGCTTTTGTTCTTTTTGTTTTCCCAGAAGATGGTTACAATGATTTGTAAGCTAAATTTAGATATTGCCCACAGTTTCACCCTTATGGCTCCTGCTTTGTGCCATTTTGTGCTGCTCATACAATTGTCAACATTAAGTGCTTATCATCATTGTAATATGTAGATAAAAGATAAAATAAATCAAAGGTGAAAGATTTTGCAAGATATAGAAATTTTGAGTTCAAACATCTAACATGGACCACATAGGAAACAAGCATGAAGCGTGATCATGAACAAGCTTCTGGAAAGAAGCATTTTAATTCATTGATATAAGACAGCTATTCATATGCTTATCTCCCTTAAATTCTGTCAATGAAAGTGTTGGAAATCATCTACATAGCAATAGAAGGATAATAAAAAATAATGAAATTACAGAAATATCAGTGCATGTTGGTTGGTTGAAGAATCGTCAATATAAAAGCATTCCTATACTGTCATAAAGTTCAAGGCTAATAACTTTGACCAGTTTATGAACCCGGGCTATTCATCTCATGCTAATCTCTTTCTATCACTGTCTTAAATAAAAATTGAAGTATGTGCCACTTGTTTAATTTGCTGGATTGATTCTATTCAGATTTTTTTTTTCATTCTCATAAAATCATCATTACCATATGAGCTATTTATCACACTTCATCACGATCATAACTTGACACAGTTTTGTTGATAATTCATACATGACTTATGTGTTAGTAATATCTATATCTTGTTTTATTACCGTGGTTAAGTTTCATCAATGCTTTATGCCTAAAAGTGCATTTTAAGCCTGTTCTCATTTGTTCTTCAAATGGTAAGAAAAGTGAAAATCTTGTGAATGAAAGATTATTAAACCTACTTTTGTTTTGATTTCCACCACATTGTGGCTTTTAATATGAGTTTTTTTTGTCAGGAAATATTGGTTGATAGAACTGTTCATGCTGCCATTGGCCGCTTTTTGCCTTCTCAACATACTTTTGAAAAACATGTGGCACCCACTTTGGTCAGGGATGATTTTTCTCGGGCAATGCATGATTTCCTACCTGTTGCCATGCGTGACATTACTAAATCTGCTCCTGAAGGTGGTCGCTCTGGGTGGGAAGATGTTGGTGGTCTTAAGGACATCAGAAATGCTATTAAAGAGGTATGCTTAGTGACATTAGTTTTTAGCTTATGAGTTAATTTGGTGATTATATCATTATTTAGACTCCTTTTGTTCATAGGAAATACCATATCTATGGAAAATATTTTATGTAGACAATGTTTTCTGAAAAATTATTTATTTTATTTTTTATTTTTTGATTGCAGTATTGAAATTAGATGGAAATTATTTTTCATTGTCTAAAGTACATTGAAAAATATTAATCTCTTAAGATAAAAAAAACTATGAAAAATGTTTAGACCTATAAGATTTCTAATTTTTCTATATATATTTGCATATGAAGGTCCTAAAAAAAATTTATATTGTCCTGTATCGCCCAGTTTATAACAGAATTTGGAACATCAAATAGAAAAATAATCATGTTATTCTTACTGGTGGGCAAACATAATTTTCTTCTCGGATAAGTTTTTATTTCGCCCTTTCACCCTCCCTGTGCTCTGTATTGGAAGTTTACATTTTTTTTTTCTGTTGTTGTTTACTTTATATCAATGGCAGATAATTGAATTGCCTTCAAAGTTCCCAAATATTTTTTCCCAAGCTCCTCTAAGGCTGCGGTCAAATGTTCTCTTATATGGTCCTCCTGGTTGTGGCAAGACTCATATAGTTGGTGCAGCTGCTGCTGCTTGTTCACTGCGATTTATATCGGTGAAAGGGCCAGAGCTATTGAACAAGTATATTGGTGCTTCTGAGCAAGCTGTAAGAGAGCAATTACTTAATTCCAGATATATTTTCTTTCTTGATACCTCAACAACATTTGGAAATTGACATACCTATCATACCTGTAAGCTCTCCATGTATAATACATACGCTATTACTTTCTTGAATGATTCTGAATACTATCAGTTGATGAGAAAAAGGAGTGGGTTAGAATAGTCAGTAAATAGACGTGCAACTTGGCCTGGGTCAGGGTGGTTTATTGGGAATATAGAAGCAATTTGATGTGTTCAGAAAAGTTTGGCACAGTGGTGAAATGATATATTTTTGGAACTCTGGAAATCCAAACAAAGCTGGTGATATGTTACTCAACATAAGAAAAATTTTCACGTGCATTGGTATGCCAAGGTGCTGAAGGTGTACATATGCGCCAAAAGTTTGAGGGGTCATGTGCTTGTACATCTACATTCTCAAATTGACACCATCCGGATGTCCTAGTTCGTGATGTAGTGCTCTTGGAGAGATCCTAGTTACCATTGTACTTACAGTCATTATATTTTCTTTCGCTGCAGTTGAGATGTGGTCAATTAACGTTATTTGTTTCTGGTTGAAGTAAAATTAATTGGGATTCCACATAAATAGCTAGCGATCAATATTATTTGTTGAAATAAACAAAAAATAAGGGGAGAACAAGAGTATGAACACCTTTTTAGCATCAGTTAAATTTGTGATAGTTAATACTGTTCTGCAACTGATCATGTAACTCTATTAGTGACGCTTGAGACCACAGTATTGTCTGCTAGTGGTTCTTTACTGAAAATACGTCAGGTGATTTTCTGGCATAAAATGTAATGCAAAATGCCTGATGGTGACACCCTTGCTTTGATTACAGGTTCGTGATATTTTCTCGAAAGCTACTGCTGCTGCACCATGCCTTCTCTTTTTTGATGAATTTGATTCCATTGCCCCAAAAAGAGGGCATGACAATACTGGAGTTACTGACCGTGTTGTTAATCAAGTTGGTCTCATATTTTCTTGTTTTGTCTTGTGTTCTGTTGGGGGATAAAGGTTATTTATTATGATATTCCTCTTCTTTTGCAGTTTCTCACTGAATTAGATGGTGTTGAACTATTAACTGGTGTTTTTGTATTTGCTGCCACAAGGTTAGTCTCTTACTGGATTCTATGCTTTTTATGTGTTTGTGTCCTGCTGCTAATTTATGAGGAGAAAAATTCATCCCTTTGTGGTTAAACATGCAACTTGGTGATTAGTTTTTTTTTTGTTCACACCCTATAGCCTGTCTAATCATTTAAATCAGATACTGGATGGATGGTTATTTCCTAACAGTATTTGAGTGCATGTGCTTGTATTATCTATGAATTTAGGGGATAAAAGATCCAGCCGGGCAAAAAATTACCTATTTCTTTGATGTATAAAAAACATGCATGCCCCATTTTTTCCTTTTCCTTTTTTGTTGTGTTAAATGTTTATTCTTTGTATTTTGTAACTTATCAAGCGATGAGCTTTATTTAAATGGCATAGGGTGCATGGATGTTAGTTTCAAACCTTATCATTCACCATAAAAATTGAAGGGATAAATGGTCTATGGGGAAAATGGTACCATAAACCAGGTTCTTTTTTCCCTTCAATTTTCTTTTGAACTTTTATGTAGGGTGAAAAATTTACCTGAAATTATTGTTCCCTCTCTGTCTCTCTCTCCCTCCTATGCACTTGTTTGCATGTTACTTACTCTTACATTTGTCAAGCAGTAGACCGGATCTACTTGATGCTGCATTGCTGAGACCTGGTAGGTTAGATCGACTTCTTTTCTGTGATTTTCCATCTCCACGGGAGAGGTTGGATATTCTCATGGTGCTTTCTAGAAAGGTTGGTAGTAACGCCCATGGAATCCATATAGAATATCGCTATCTGTTTGCATTTCTCATGTTTTCTTTCTGGAAATTAATGCATGCAGCTGCCAATGGACAATGATGTTGATTTAGATGCCATCGCTTATTTGACAGAAGGCTTTAGTGGAGCTGACCTACAAGCTCTTCTGTCAGATGCCCAGCTTGCAGCAGTGCATGAACACCTGAGTGCAGACAGCAATGAGACTGGGAGAATGCCAGTCATAACTGATGTCTTGTTGAAGTCTGTTGCTTCCAAAGCAAGACCATCTATTTCTGAATCTGAGAAGCAGAGATTGTATGGTATTTATAGCCAATTCTTGGATTCAAAAAGATCTGCAGCTGCCCAGGTCCCTCCCTTTCTCATTATCATGTCTCATGCTCTCTCTCATGTTTTGTCTTTACATTTAGCTTTGTTCTAATAAATTACTCGTTTGCAGTCAAGGGGTGCAAAAGGCAAAAGAGCTACTCTAGCATGATGATTAACCAGAAAGCTGCTATTCACTGCTGATGAGTCTATAGGGAAGGCATTGCTTTTTTACAAACAATTTGAAAGTAAAAAGAAGCCAAACACGCCTTTATTCCCATTATAATTTAAATATGAGAACTTAGCAAGCCCTTAAAGGGGCAGGGCCTCGACCGCACGATGCATGGTGGTGGGATGAGGAGGTTCAAAAGGCTATTAAGGCTAAGAGGGAATGGTATAAAAAGTTACCGAATGCGGTTAATAGCGAGGCCTTTGAGGAATATAAGAGGGCTAAGAAAGAGGCAAAGAAGGCTGTTAGTGTAGCTCGTGGCAGAGCCTTAGAAGGGATTTATCAAAAGTTAGGTACTAAAGAGGGAGAAATGGGCATTTATAAGATTGCAAGGATGAGAGAAAGGAAAAGCAGAGATTTAAGCCAAGTCAAATGTATAAAGGACGAAGATCAACGGGTGTTGACAGGAGATGTTGAGATTAAGGAGAGGTGGAAGGCTTATTTTGAGCAGTCATTCAACCCTGAACATGAACAAGATTTTCAAGGTCTTCATGCAACAAATGATTATATCAGCTGGTCTAGGAGGATCTCGCATAGTGAAGTAAGAGAAGCCTTGAAGTATATGAAAGTTGGTAAAGCTTGTGGCCCGGATGGTATTCCTATAGAGGTTTGGAAGAACCTTGGAGAGGTAGGAGTTGCCTGGTTAACTAAACTCTTTAATGCTATTGTGAAAGGACGTAAGATGCCAAATGCCTGGAGGAAGAGTATCATGGTACCCATATATAAAAATAAGGGAGACATTCAATGCTGTACAAATTATCGGGGTATCAAACTTATGAGCCATACTATGAAATTATGGGAAAGGATTATTGAACACAGATTGAGGAAGCTTACAAGAGTTTCGGAGAATCAGTTTGGGTTTATGCCAGGGAGATCTACCATGGAGGCTATTTCTCTTCTAAGAAGACTAATGGAATTGTATCAAGAGAAGAAGAAAGATCTTCACATGGTATTTATTGACTTGGAGAAAGCCTATGATAGAGTACCAAGAGAAGTGTTATGGTGGGTTTTGAAGAGGAAAGGAGTCAACGGCAAATATATCAACATCATCAAGGACATGTATGAGAATGCATCCACTAGTGTGAAAACACCTGGTGGAGACACTGATGCTTTCCCTATTACTACCGGATTGCATCAAGGTTCGGCCATGAGTCCATATTTATTTACCCTGGTTATGGACGAGCTAACCAGAAGCATACAAGACGATGTTCCTTGGTGTATGTTGTTTGCTGATGACATTATTTTAATTGATGAGACTAGTGCTGGTGTAAACCGTAAGTTGGAAGTGTGGAGAAAAACCCTCGAGGACAAGGGTTTTAAGTTAAGTAGAAGTAAAACGGAATATATGCACTGTGAGTTCAGTCTAAGGAAGAAGCAGGAACATGAGGTTAAGTTGGATGGAGTTTTGGTTCCTAAAACCAAGCACTTCAAATATTTGGGTTCGGTGTTCCAGAATGATGGCCGTATAGATGAAGATGTGGCTCACAGAATACAGGTAGGGTGGTTGAAGTGGAAGGGTGCGACTGGGGTTCTATGTGATAAGAAAATACCTCTGAAAGTGAAAGGTAAATTCTATAGGACGGTTGTTAGACCTGCGATGCTCTATGGTAGTGAGTGTTGGGCACCAACGGGACAACAATTGCATAAGATGAGTGTGGCAGAAATGAGGATGCTAAGATGGATGTGTGGACATACCAGACTGGACAAAATTAAGAATGTTCATATTCGACAAAAAGTCCAAGTAGCGGACGTCGGAGATAAGGTGAGGGAAGGAAGACTTAAATGGTATGGGCATGTTTTAAGAAGACCTCCTAATGCTGCGGTTCGTAAGTGTGAGAATTTGTTGATTGAGGGGGCTAGAGGTCGTGGCAGACCTAGAACTGTGTGGAAGGAGGTGATAGCAAGAGACTTACGTGCCTTAGATCTTGATGCGGATTTGATTAATGACAGACTTGAATGGAGACGTAAAATCCGTGTCTTGGAAGGGGCCTAAGGCTGGAGTATCTTTTTTGGTGTCTTTTGAGCTTATTTTGTTGAGAATCCATACAGCCGACCCCAACTTGTTTGGGTTTAAGGCTTAGTTGTTGTTGTTGTTGTTATTGTATGACATTTTTTAACATGGATATAACTACTGTTGTATATATAATTTGCAATATTCCAATTTAACAGAGAACTGAAACTTAGACACCAAGTATGATTTTTATGGCCAGGAGAGAAATTCTGTCTAATTTACACGATTTTTTACAGACTGCATAAAATTTACTTGTTTATTTTTTTAGGTTGGAAAACTAAAATAATACATATACATATATATATATATATATATATATATATATGGAGGACAGTAAGCCCTCAATTTTTATTCAAAGATTAGACATGATGTAGAGGACAATAAGCCCTCAATTTTTATTCAAATGTTGGGTAACTTATTTTGAGGAAACAATGAGAGATTCAAATTAAAAGAAAAAGAATCACAACCACAAATCGTTCAAACTAATTTGTGTACAAGTTGAAATCATATGTATTTATATTCTAGACATCATTAGATGATAAATGGCTTTGCCATACAAGGAATAGGGCTTGAGAAGAGCTCAGCAATCTCTGGGTGTTCAAGGAGCTTCGAAGAGCAGAAGCAGAACTTAGTGTAACGCTTAATTCATTCAAATGTTTCAAATGCTGCAGCACCTCCATTTGCCGATCAACATCCTGCAGCATATTATCTTCTCCTCCAGAATTGAAATACTGTAACATCTGAACATTGTTAAAACTCGCAATGATGGCATACTATATATCACTTGCCTTGGAATAATTTTCATGTTAATTGAACTGCAGATCAAAAAAGATTGCAGCTTTTTAAAAACTTCAATTTATGTGGCAATGGTACTAACAAAACCAGTTTTGGAATTTCTACTTGCAATATATCTATCCCAGTATTTGACAGGTTAAGATACTCCAAACGAGACCAATTCTGAAATTATGGTGAAAAGTCTGCTATCCAATTCTGAAATTTCTATGGGCAATTCCTCTACACTATCTAGTTTTCCATGATTGATTACTCTCTCATTTTCAATCCATAGTCAATGAAATTGATATGGAAACTACCTTGTGAGTTATGCAATTAATTTAATTATACAAGCAAGTCAACCTAATGGATAGTTGACCTTCATTTGCAGAATAAAAATTTTTAAGTTCTGCTACACAAATGCAAAGCAAAACAATAAATTAATAATAACTCAGTAACAGCTGTGCATCAATGAGGTCAATACTCGAATTAACACCATGTAACACTAAAAACTTGGCCCAGAAACGAGTTTTCAGGCCTAATCATTTTTTTAATTATCGAGTCTATTGAGCCCCACCTTCAAAGACCTCAAGGCAGGATATAACTGGAAAAATAAAATTTAATCACTCAATTAAATTAATAAAGTTTAATTTAATTAACAATAATATTGATTCTTTGAAATAAATATATAACAAAATTTTTATATATTTATATTTTCATTGAAATCAATTTGTAAAATAACTGAATCAAGAGACTGCCAAGAACGTTATAGATGCAGCAATAGTAAAAGAAGTAACATGTTTATTGCAGACAGCTTTTTGTAATTGAGGACAATATTAGTTCAGATTTCAGAGTCAAAATATTATGAATTGACTTCACACAACAGAAAATTAATAAATCTTTACAGGATTCAACATCAGAGACCAGAGTTAGTACCAAAGCAACTGATAAATTTGTAGCACAGGTTCAAATATGGATATACCAAGAAGGAAACAATAATTGGTTAAGAAAAATACGAAAAAAATTGAAATAATAACTTTTTTTAATTGCCTTGATAATAAGAGAAAACAGTATTTTTTACCTTGACAAATAAATTATAGATGTGAAAATGATGACCTTCTGCAATAAGTGTGAGGTTTGAAATATTGTAGGAAGGCAGCTTTACTAGCATCATCTTCCCATTCAAGATAATTCCACCACCCTTCTTGTGCTTCAATCACAACTTTGCATTCCTTTGCACTATTAGAGTTCAATGGAAGCTTTCTTAGCAGAGAGCACGCAAGTACCTCAATTTTCTTTAGAAATGGAAATGGCAGAACATTCCTACATATGCTATTCAGCTCTGGTAAATGCCGTAGTTCAAGAACTTCCAGTTTTGAAAATGGGATAGTGTTGAGTTCTCCCAATTTAGTGGCACAGATTATTTCTACCATGTTATTGTTATTGTGGACTGTCAAAATTGTCAAATTTGGAGCTAGAATAAGCCATGTCAAATCCTTCAATTTATAGATATTATGCACAGACACTTCCCGAATGCTATAAAGGCGTCTGTTCCTTAACATCACTGAATTATGAAGACTGCTGAATTCTTGTATTTCTGTTCTTTCAATCATTGGCGCAACATCAACATCAACAACATTCAACTCTTCTAGATCATGATGAGTACTGATCTCTAGCTTGTCTAGATTATTAAATATCTAGCGATCTTAGACCATCAATACATTCAAGAAGCAGAGCTCGCGTGCAGATTAGTAATTTGGGGGTGCAGAAAAAACTCTGAAGAGCTGAGGTACTTCTAATTGTAATGCGTAATTCATTTAGATGCCTCAAACATTGTAGCTTCTTGATTAGTGTATTTCCATCAGCAAATGTATTATCTTTTTCCTTTGGATAAAGGTTAGAACCACAGCCAAACATTCTCAAGACCTGCAACATTGACAGACGATATATAACTTGCCTTGGAATTATTTGCAGGAAACCATTCTGCTCCAAGTTCAAATGTTTTAGCTTTTCTAGCATCTTTAGCTCGAGTGGCAAGTTTCTTATCCTGGTATGTGATAGATTAAGATATTGCAATGAGACCAGCTTTGATATTTCTGATGGCAATTTCTCTATGCCAGTATTTGACAGATCTAGAACTGTTAGTCCATTCATAAATTGGAAGAAGTTACCCGGGATAATGCGCAAATTCTGATTGTGGCAGAGAAACAGTGTCAGGAGATCATTGCATTTCAGCATATTTGGCAGTTCCTCAAAGGAGTTTGCCAGCAATGGCAGCCGTCTTACCCCTTGCCAATTTTCAGCCTCTGGTGCTTCAGTAAATTGTGCACCTGTTTTCACCAAAAAAATTCTTTTTTCTTGATCGCATTTACATGATATCCACAAAGCCAACTGTCAGGATCCTAGTTCAGCAAGCTATGGGCCTCCAGAGGAGTCCAAGTATTCAAGGCCAACGTCCGAATCATACTTCTACAATAATCACAGATGGTGAGCTAGCTGAAACTCCAGCAATTGCAAAGGACAGCGGGGACTTGTGAGCCATATTGGAACGACTGTGATGGTTTTGTGCATGTGGGAATTGATTAATTCTGTTATCATTTTGTTATTCTGTTATTTGAATTTAGTGTGTTGACTAAAGTAATGTCTTTTATATTTTTTCCTTATTAGTAGAGATTACAGGATCATTTGTAGGATCTTATTTTCCTATTTTGTGATGTAATACTTGTATATAAACTGATATTACAAACAATAAAAGATATACATAAACCCTAAATAACAGCCTCCTATTACAGTTTAATACAAATTAACATGGTATCAGAGCAAGTATCTGATCCAGAAGAATTCAATTCTTTTGTTTAAACCAAGCTCATCATATACCAAACCAAGCCCTCCCAGAAACCAACCAGAACTCAGAGACCAACCAGAACCCCTTCTCCTAACCAAAAATGGCAAACACGGAAGAATTATCATTGCAGTTGGCCAACCTGCTCAAAAACAACTCTAATGTTCCTGTAATCCAAACCAATGCAGAAGATTTAACTATTGCTGTCAAGCTAGAAAACGATAACTATCTGTTATGGCAAAGATTGATGCGGAAGGGTATAGGTGGCCGAGGCCAATTGAGCCACATTACAGGTAGACCTCCAGCACCTGCAGATGAAGACCCAAATTATCCAGTGTGGGAACAAATCGACAATCTTGTTTTTACCTGGATAATATCAAATGTTGACAAGCGACTGGTAAATAGGATAGCCGAATACCCGACGGCCAAAGCCCTTTGGGATGGCCTTGCCGTGACATATGGCAGCGGAGTAGATGGATTCCAAGTCTATGACCTGCACATGAAAGCTTATAGGCAAACACAAGGATCACAGACTCTTGAGGAGTATTGGACGAATATTCAATCTATATGGATGGCCATAGATCGAAAACAAAAAAACCCAATGGACTGTTGTACCATCGGGATTTCAAAATTTGACAAAATGCAACAAGATCAAAGAATTTACCAATTTCTTGCAGGATTGGACGAAAAATATGACAGAATCCGTCGAGAGGTTCTCAAATCGGATCCCTTACCCTCAGTTGAGTCCGTTTATGCCCAGGTCAGAAGGGAGGCCACCACGCTCAAGATCTTGAAGCCGGCATCCAACCCTTTAGAAGACTCATCATCATCGGGTATTGGGCAGGGACTGGCAGCGAAAAACCCAGAGAGAAACCGAGATGAGACCAGCAACTCAAGGCGCTCAGACAGAGTTTTTTCACAGCGCGATGGGCGCTCAGACAGGGGTTCTTCACAGCGCGATGACAAAGCCTCTCTAGTGTGCAGCCACTGTGGAATGAAGAAGCACACAAAAGAATCATGCTTCAAATTGATCGGTTTTCCAGAATGGTGGAGCGATTCAAACCGAACGAAAACAAGCAATAGATCAAGCAATGGGCGAGCCGCCGCCGGTGTGGGCATCAACGAAGTCACCAGCAGCACCAGCAGCGGCCGCTCAATGGTGAACGAAGAAAACGAAGAAGAAAAGGAAAGAGGAATGGCGGCGTTTGCAGGAAAAAATGGTAACCCTAAACCCTTTCTTAATGTATTTATGGAAGGAGTTTATAATAAAAATAAAAAAAACAAAAAATTAAAAGAAAGAAATAAGGAGGCAGAAATTAAATTGGGTGGGGTTGCTTATCATGTGGGCCAAAATGTTCCAAGAGGCCCAAAGGCCCAATATTCTATTACAGGTTCAAAACAGAAGCAGAAGCCAAATGGTGAGAAATTGGGCTGGCTATTTGACTGTGCCGCCACCGATACCATGACATATGACCGTTCTGACATTGTCGAAATTAGAAAGCCACACTTGACTCATATCCAAAATGCCAACGGAGAATTATCTAATGTGCAAGGGGCAGGAACAGTTGAAGTGACTCCAAATTTGAAACTCTCAAAATGCCTCTACGTTCCCTCACTATCATGCAAACTTTTGTCTGTAAGTCAAGTTACAGCTGAGCTAGATTGTGTAGTACTAATGTTTTCTCGATTCTGTCTTTTACAGGACATTCATACAGGGGAGATAATTGGGCGTGGTACTGAGCGCGGAGGACTGTATCATGTTGATGAGATGGCTCAAAACGGAAAGGGAATGCTGGCTCATGGAACTTCAGAAAGACAAATATGGTTATGGCATCGTCGTCTAGGTCATCCGTCTATTTATTACCTTAAGTTTTTATTTCCATCTTTGTTTAGACAGAAAGTTGATTTTACTTGTGAAACCTGCATATTTGCAAAAAACCATAGAATTTCTTTTCCCCAGAATAATACCCGAGTTAAGACTATATTTTCATTAATTCATTCGGATGTATGGGGGCCCGCTCCAATTAATAGTGGTCCTTTTCAGTATTTCTTATTGTTTATTGATGATTTTTCACGAATAACTTGGGTATATTTTTTGAAAAACAAATCCGAAGTGTCTGAGAAATTTATGGTTTTTTACAATATGATCCTTACACAATTTGACAAGAAAATTCAAACCCTTAGGTCTGATAATGGTGGCGAATTTGTTAACCAGAGTATGAAAACTTTCTGTAATGAAAAAGGAATTATTCACCAAACAACCTGTCCCAATACCCCCCAGCAAAACGGAGTAGCCGAAAGAAAGAATCGGTTCCTCCTTGAAATGACCAGATCCATGTTGATTGAAGCAAAAGTTCCCAAACATTTTTGGGCTGAAGCCATTGCTACTTCAGTCTATTTATCCAACAGACTACCTACCAAAAGCCTTGACCATAAAACACCAATCCAAGTTCTTCAAACCCAAACTACCCTACCTCCACCTTTAACCCTACAACCAAGAATTTTTGGGTGTTCAGTTTATGTCCATATTCCAAAACATGAACGTTCCAAGCTTGATCCTTGTGCTAGGAAATGTGTGTTTATCGGGTATGGGATAAATCAAAAAGGTTATAGATGTTACAATCCTGATACCAGACGAACATTTGTGACTATGGATTGTGATTTTCTTGAGTCAGAATTTTTTTACTCTACCCAACCTAGTCGTCAGGGGGAGAATCATAAGGACTCCTTAGATTGGTTAGATAATTTGTTTGTCTCTGATGGAGTTCCAACAGAGCCTTGCTCCCAGACCATCGAGCCAATTCTTGACATAGTGCAGAATGACGCATCTGAATCACATCCTGACACACCTCCTATGAATGATCCTCTTGAGGTAAGTACTACTAGTCCTACTAGATCTGTGGGTGAAATTGCTGACTCTGATTATGAAAGTGTAGTGCCTGAAGATGATAGATATGTGTTACCTCCCAGATCTACTCGAGGAGTTCCTCCTAAGAAGTATACTCCAGAACATATATCCAGATCCTCCAGATATCCCCTAGGTAATGTTGTCAGGGGGAGTATCTCAGATAATGCTAAATCTTTTTCAACTATCCTCTACTCTGAACAGGTTCCTAGAAATGCAGAAGAGGCAAAAATTGATAAAAGATGGTGGGAAGCCATGAAAGTTGAGATGGAAGCTCTTGTGAAGAACGAAACTTGGGAAAAAAGTATACTACCAAAAGGGAAGCATCCAGTCGGATGTAAATGGGTGTTTACAATAAAACACAAGGCAGATGGGTCCATCGAACGCTATAAGGCCAGATTAGTAGCGAAGGGGTATACACAAACATATGGGATTGACTATTCAGAAACTTTCTCACCTGTAGCTAAAATTGATACCATCAGGGTTCTATTCTCAGTTGCAGCTAATAGAGACTGGCCACTCCATCAGTTTGATGTAAAAAACGCCTTTCTACATGGAGATTTAAGTGAGGAGGTGTATATGGAAGCTCCACCTGGGTTCAAAAATGACTTCAAGGAAAATGAAGTATGCAGATTGAAAAAGGCTCTTTATGGCTTGAAGCAATCACCAAGGGCTTGGTTTGGTAAGTTTACAATGGCTATGAGAAAATATGGGTACAAACAAAGCAATGCAGATCATACAATGTTTCTAAAGAGGAAAGGAAATTTGATCACTTGTCTGATTATTTATGTAGATGACATGATCATAACAGGGAGTGATTCTGAAGAGATAGCAGAATTAAGAAAAAACTTGTTCACAGAGTTTGAAATGAAAGATCTTGGAGGACTCAAATACTTTCTTGGGATAGAGGTCCTTAGATCAAAAATGGGGATCTTTATGTCACAGAAGAAATACATTCTTGATCTTTTGACAGAGACAGGTTTATTAGATTGTAAACCAGCTGAAACTCCTCTACCTGTTAATCATGGACTACAAGTCAAAGAAGGAAGCAACCCAGCAGATAAAGACAGATATCAACGACTAGTTGGCAAGCTCATCTATCTTTCCCACATCAGGCCAGACATTGCCTATGCAGTAAGTGTAATCAGCCAATTTATGCATCAGCCTCAAGAGGAACATATGGAGGCAGCTCTAAGAATCATAAGGTATTTGAAAGGTACTTATGGACTAGGAATTATCTTCAGAAAAAATGAGCGTCTTGACCTTGAGATCTATACGGATCCAGATTGGGCCGGAAACCCAAATGATAGAAGGTCCACTTCTGGGTATTTTGCCTTACTCGGAGGAAATTTGGTAACTTGGCGAAGCAAAAAACAGAAAGTGGTGGCACTCTCCAGTGCAGAGGCTGAGTTTCGAGGGATTGCAAAGGGAGTTACAGAACTTCTATGGCTGAAGAAATTATTGACAGAAATTGGTTTTCCCCCTCCATTACCATGTATGCTTAAATGTGACAATAAGGCAGCAATACAGATTTCAGAAAACCCTGTACAGCATGATCGGACTAAACATGTGGAAGTTGATCGTCATTTCATCAAAGAAAAACTTGAAGAGGAATCCTGGAATTACCTTTTGTTCGTTCTGAAGATCAACTAGCAGATATACTGACAAAGGCAGTAAATGGAAAAATATTCAGAATAATTCTTGACAAGTTGGGTATTGGAGATCCCACTACACAACTTGAGGGGGAGTGTTGACTAAAGTAATGTCTTTTATATTTTTTCCTTATTAGTAGAGATTACAGGATCATTTGTAGGATCTTATTTTCCTATTTTGTGATGTAATACTTGTATATAAACTGATATTACAAACAATAAAAGATATACATAAACCCTAAATAACAGCCTCCTATTACAGTTTAATACAAATTAATCATTTTGTTATTCTGTTATTTGAATTTAGTGCACAGCTGTACAGTAGTTGTGAACTCTATTTTCAGTTGAGAATTGAAATTCTAGAAATAGAAATGGAGGGAAAACTCTATCGTAAAAGAATATCCAATGTATCAGTAAGGGATCAATCAATGAAATTACAATTCAATTTCTCTCTCAATTATTCTCTATTTTCTCTCTCATGGTCTTCTTCTTCTCCAATTAATTCAGTATCTCTCTCTCTGCTCTTCTCTTCTCTTCTTCTTATTCTTATTTCTCTGCACTTTCTTCCTTTCTGCTGCTATTCTGCAATTTCCCTATTCATTTCTTCTTCTTTTACTCCTTCTTTCTCTGTTTTTCAGTCAGAGGAACCTGACACCAACTCCCGAATAACATCATGCATTCTTACATATCTGCCTTCTTCTTCCAATAAACATGTACGAACAAGAGTACCCATGATATTGTATCCCTCATTCTGAGTACAGAAGTTCTCACAGATCCAGTATTGTATTAGCTCATCCTTGAGAATATGGAAATCTTCAGCAAATAAGGAACAATACAAGAAAGAAGCTCTAACTCTATCATTAGGCAAACTATCATAACTGAACATTAAAGTGTAAATACCTCAATCTCAATTCCTTGAAATAACTCATCCTTCTTACACTGCAAATTTGAAGCAGAGTTTCTAACCACCTCAAGAGCATGCTTCCATTCTTCAACTGTATCCCTGCAAGCCATGGCACGAGAAATGGTAATGAGTGCAATTGGCAAACCACCACACTTTCTTGCAATAGATTGAGCTAGGGGAAGGATGTCAGGATCACTATACAACAAGTCTTCCCCTACCTTCTTCCGAAACAATTCCCAAGCCTTTTTCCCATTTCAAAGGCTTTATTTTGATTATATTTTGAGCATCCATTTGTGCGGATAATGCCTTAGAACGTGTTGTCAACACTATCTTTGACCCGTTTTTTCTTTCTGGATAAGGAACCCCAACTTTTGTAAGGTTAACTCGTTCCCATATATCATCTAACAATAACACAAACTTCTTTCTGCGCATTATCTCAAACACATCATTTACCTTCTGTTCAAAGCTTTTCTCTACCCATTTCTCATCAGAAAAGCCTATTTGTTTCCAAATATCTTCTTGAAACTTTTCAAGTCTCAAATCCTTTGACACCATAACCCAGATTAAAACATCAAAATCATTCATTGTATGAAGAAAGTTGTTGTTGATCTGCGTCAAAAGGGTAGTTTTGCCTATTCCCCCCATACCATATATGCCAACAACTCCCACTTCTTCCATCAGGCAATCCCACACCTCGTTTAGCAAACTATCTAAGCCTATCGATGGTTCACTAGGCCTTTCAACCACTGGTTCCTTGGTGCTCTCGCAACAACTATTTCAAAAACTTCATTTTGCTTTAAGGAATCAGCATCTCTCAGCCTTCTGGAAATCCTTTTACCAAATATGTAGCTAGACTTGTAGTTCTTGGAGTAACAACCACCAAGATACAATTTTTCAATTTCATGTGGACCATCTGTCATAAGCTGATCAACTTCAGACAAAATTTCCTCCACCCTTGAAAGCCACACTTGAACTTGTTCCAGCCACTTCATTCCAGGTACTTCCTCACTGCTGATCCTTTGCAACAAATCCATCTTTAATGCCCTTAAATCATCTCTTGAACTCTGCAATTTTTCAAGATTATTTTTAAGCTGCCATACATGCACCATATGTCCAGCAGTGCAATACCAGCAGCGAGTGATCAAGAAATAACACGACATTTGAATTGAGAAGCAACTGTAGGATCAAAATCTATTGATGAAAACCATCATCAATCCAAGATCGTTCATGTTCAATCATCAAGAATAGTTAAATAAAACTAAAAACGGAAGCGTACCTGAATCCATATGGAAGATCTGAATCCTTAGCCTTATGGTTTTGATCTTCCAAATTGATGTGTTTGAGAGGTTTTAGTTTTTAGAGAAATCTCTTCTATCTTAAGACTTTAGAAATCTTTGCTTTTATAAGATTTTTGAAATCTTAACTCTTAAGACTTTAGAAATCTTAGCTCTTAAGACTTTAGAAATCTTAGCTCTTAAGACTTCTTCCTCTCTCTTTATCTTATATATGATGGGATATATATAAGAAGAAACTCAAACACATAATTTGGGGACCATAACCCTAATGTCTTTATTTCTAATTTAGCCCATCATAAAATTAGAAATTACATTAAAGTATCTACACATATAGACCCATACTTTACAACCTTAAATATGCCCATAATTAACCTAAACCAAATTAGATCACTTTAATATTTGGGCCAAACCTTTTATGATAGTATATATATATGACATAAAATTATTTTAACCTAATGTTATATTTAATGTATAAATATTAGTCCATATAAATAATCCAACAATCTCCCACTTGGACTATATTTGTACATAAATATAACTTTACAACTTTATAATCTTATGCCATAATATAACCTTATGAGCTCAAAACTTATCTATCATAACCAAATGGTTTTCTGAACAATCTCGTCCATTAGCTATATCAATATAGAACCAAGGCATTATTTATTATAGTTACATCATAATAAAATTATCCTTGATTACATATACCAATATAACCAAATGACATAGATCAAGTATGGATGTGTAGCATGGAAATTACATGCAATGTGATCTAAACATGTCTATTTCTAATTGATCCTCCTAAAACCATGATGAAACCACATCATGCCAAAAATCAAAGTGGAATAAATTGAAAAACTTTATTTCTGCAGAAAATCAAGCATAACATAACCAAAGTTTGTCTATTACAAGAAAGCATAATACAAAACTCCCACTAAAACTGAATTTCTTCAAATGACGTAACACCCATATGAGCAGTGTGCTCATGAAAGACCTTGGGTGGTAGTCCCTTAGTAAGCGGATCCGCAATCATGGAGTTTGTACCAATATGCTCTATAGACAACTGTCCACTTTGAACTCTTTCTTTAACAACTAGGAACTTGATGTCAATGTGTTTTGACTTCGACGAGCTCCTATTGTTATTGGAATATAAAACTGCTGATTTATTGTCACAAAATAACTTAAGTGGTCTTTCAATATTATCCACAATTCGCAGCCCAGTGACAAAATTACGCAGCCATATTCCATGATTAGATGCTTCATAGCATGCTACAAATTCAGCTGCCATGGTGGAAGGAGCTACAAGTGACTGTTTAGCACTTTTCCAGGAAATAGCTCCACCAGCAAGCAGATAAACATAACCTAATGTAGACTTCTTGCTATCTTGGCATCCAGCAAAGTCGGAATCTGAATATCCAAGAATCTCTAATTTATCCGACTTTCTATATGTGAGCATATGATGTTTTGTTCTCTGTAAGTACCGCATAACTCTTTTGGCTGCCTTCCAGTGATCCATTCCTGGATTACTCAAATATCTGCCTAACATTCCACAAATGTACCCAATATCCGGACGCGTACAAACTTGTGCATACATCAGACTCCATACTGCTGAAGCATAAGGAATCTTCTGCATTTCCTTTTCCTCAAAGATATTTTTAGGACACTGATCAAGACTAAACTTATCTCCTTTAGCCACAGGGGTATCTCCTGGTTTACAGTCTTGCATGCCAAATCTCTTTAAAACCTTTTCAATATAGGCCTTTTGTGATAATCCAAGTACACCTTGAGAGCGATCTCGATGTATTTGGATTCCTAATACAAAAGATGCATTACCAAGATCTTTCATCTCAAAGTTCTTAGCTAGAAATCTCTTGGTTTCATGCAATAAGCCTATATCATTACTGGCAAGCAATATGTCATCAACATATAAAACCAGAAAAATATACTTACTCCCACTGAACTTATGGTATATACAATCATCAACCAAATTCACCTCAAAACCAAATGAGATGACAACTTGATGAAACTTGTAATACCATTGTCGAGACGCTTGTTTAAGTCCATAGATGGATTTCTTTAATTTGCAAACCATAGACTTTACATCACCCGATACAAAATTTTCTGGTTGCACCATATAAATTGTTTCATCAATATTGCCATTGAGAAACGCAGTCTTAACATCCATCTGATGTAACTCAAGATCAAAATATGCCACTAAAGCCATTATAATCCTAAAAGAGTCTTTCGAGGAAACTGGAGAGAAAGTCTCTTTATAATCAATGCCTTCTTTCTGTGTAGAGCCCTTAGCAACAAGACGTGCTTTGTACCTCTCCACATTACCTTTCGAATCCCTCTTGGTTTTAAAAATCCATTTACAACCAATGGGTTTCGAACCTTCAGGCAATGGGACAAGATCCCATACGTCATTATCGCTCATGGACTTTATCTCTTCATTCATGGCATTAATCCACTTTTGAGAGTTAGGACTTTCCATGGCTTGATGAAAGTTGATTGGATCATCTTCCATCACTCCAATGTCAACCTCATGTTCTTGGAGAAATACAATATAATCATCTGGTATTGCATTCCTTCTCTCTCTAGTGGATCTTCTTAATGGCAATATTTCTTGAGGTTGTAGAGTTTGTTCTTCTGGAACAATTTCTTGAACTTGAGTGGGAGATTCAATGACATTGTCTGGAATTGCATCTTGAACAATATCAGGTATGGAGTATTGTTCTTGATTATTGTCAAGAGCAATTAAAGGAATATTTACATATTCCTCTTCAAAGTCAAAGTCTTTAACTCTTTCTCCCCTTGCAAACTCAACATCCTCAAAAAATCGGGCATTTCCCGTCTCAAATATAGCCTTAGTTGTGGGATCATAAAATTTGTAACCCCTGGATCTTTCAGAATATCCAATAAAGTAACAACTGACAGTTCTTGAGTCCAGTTTCTTTTCATTTGGCCTGTAAGGCCTTGCCTCAGCTGGACATCCCCATATATGCAAATGCTTAAGACTAGGCTTTTTACCTGTCCAAAGTTCATATGGAGTTTTTGCAGTTGCCTTAGTTAGAACTCTATTGAGTATATAAGCTGCAGTCTTTAATGCCTCTCCCCAGAGTGATTCTGGTAAGGTAGAATGACTAATCATACTCCTTACCATATCCTTAAGTGTTCTGTTTCGTCTTTCAGCTACACCATTCATAGTGGGTGAACCAGGCATGGTGTACTGTGGGACAATACCACATTCCTCTAGGAATTTCGCAAATGGGCCTGGACATTGTTCACCTGAACCGTCATATCTACCATAGTATTCACCACCACGGTCAGATCTAACGCTTTTAATCCTTTTGTTGAGTTGGTTCTCAACTTCAGCCTTATAACTTTTGAACATGTCCAGGGATTGCGATTTCTCATGTAAGAGATAAAGGTAGCCATATCGTGTAAAATCGTCTATGAACGAAATAAAGTATTGTTGTCCATTCCAAGAAGCCTTAGGGAATGGACCACAAATATCTGTGTGTATTAGTTCTAAGACGTTTGATTTCCTGTTGGCACCAAATCTCCGCACATTTGTTTGTTTTCCCTTGATACAGTTTATACACACATCAAAATCTGTAAAATCAAGGGGATCAAGAATACTGTCAGACACAAGTCTCTCAATTCTCTTTTTAGAGATGTGACCTAGTCTCTTGTGCCATAACGAAGCTAAATTCTCATTTGTTAATTTGCGTTTTATGCCTATTGTACTAATAGACAAGGATTCATGAAATGAAGCAACTGTATCAATCATATATAGATTATCATAACCAGACAAAGAGCCGGAACCAAATAAATTTGAACTTTGAAAAAGACTAAATTTTCCATCTCCAAATGAACAAGAAAAACCAAATTTGTCCAATACAGAAACAGAAATCAAATTCCGTTTAAAAGACGGTACAACAAAAGTCTCTTTCAAATCCAAATAAAATCCAGTTCTTAATAATAATCTAAATGTTCCAATTGCTTCAACTTCAATCTCCTGTCCGTTGCCAACGTAGATGTATCTTTCAACATCATTAGGCTTTAGGTAACTCAGGCAACCCTGCATAGACACACTGATGTGAGTTGTTGCACCAGAATCTATCCACCATGTGTGTCTAGGCATTGAAGTCAAATCAACCTCTGAACAAACAAAATTAAGAAGCTTACCCTTTTTCACACGCCATGCATGATAATTGGTACAATGCTTCTTCACATGACCTGGAGCACCACAGAAGAAACAAGTAATCTGATTTTGTTCCTTATTTTGTTTCTTTTGTGGCGCTTCTGCAGCTTCCTTATTTTTCTTTCTTTTATTGTCTTTCCTTTTGTCCTTAGAAGTGGAAGCTAAATGAGCACTTGGTATCTTTTCTTGCTTCATTCTATCCTCTTCCTAAACACAGTGTGAGATGAGCTCATTAAGTGACCAAGATTCCTTTTGGCAATTATAGCTCACCTTAAACTGGCTAAACTGTCCTGGAAGAGATATCAAACCAAATGCACTAACAAGTCCTCAGACAAGGTCAAGTTAAGTGCTTTTAACTTTGAAGCAAGATGTGACATTTCCATAATGTACTCCCTTATGTTTCCTTTACCTGTATACCTCATAGAGATAAGTTTTGCTAAGATTGTACTAGTTTCAGCCTTTTCATTCTTAGCAAATCTTTTCTCTATATCCTCAAGGAAACCCTTAGCAGTATCCACTTGATCAGACATAGTGCCCCTAAAAGCTTCTGGAACAGCACGCTTAATGATCATAAGACTTATGCGATTAGACCTTTCCCACTTTTTCATCTCCCTCTTTTCCTCAGAGGTACTCTTATCAGTAAGATCAACGGGTTTCGGAACTCTAATCGCATAGTCCAGATCCATGACTCCGAGAGTGATAAGTACGCTCTCTTGCCATGCCTTAAAATTTGTGCCATTTAATATAGGAACCGAATTAATGTTGGCAGAAATATTAGCTGCGGTAGCATTAACTAAATCCAAAACAAAACAAACAATCAATATACTAACATATTTCCAAAGTATAACTGAAGTTGAATAATAAATTTAAATAATGGTAAACCCCATCTCAAGATACAGAGCGCTCCATTAATATTTCATCTTTGGACAAAATATTAACTTGCAAGTGATACCTTGGCGTAGCAATTAAATATTGATGATAAATTAACATGCCAAACAATATATCATCCTTTGGGCTGATTTATTGCTCACATGTAAAACCAAATAATCATCACATATTTATCACCACAAGAGCATATGTGATTATGTTGAATATAAACTTTCCTTTGGGCCAATTTATATTCACATTAGTCACACACACTTAACTCTTTATATATTTAAAATAAATTAATCTCCACTAAGTTCACTTTGGTGAGCCTTATTGTGTCAATCAATTTATCTCAATATATATATATATATAATCTTTCCATTATTTAAATCTAAAATTCCCAAAATTCAAAATTAATTGATAAAATATAAATGTATTTAATCAATGTCCAAACATGTCAAATACCACTTTTTCTAAATTTCAACATGTAATAAATAATAGGACCCATATTAAGGAAAGATTTCAACATGTATTAATTAAAGGACCCATATGTAGAAAAATTTCAACACATATTAATTAATGGGACCCATATGAAGAAAATTTCAAAACATATTAATGAATGGGACCCATACGAAGAAAAATTTCTACATATCCACAAAACCACAAACATATACTATACAAATCACAATTCAATTTAACCAAAATTTTATCATAAATCAACCAAGTCTTAATCCATATTCAAAACAACAATAAGATAACTTGAATTGAATCTCAATGATTAAACATGAATAAGCTCTAATACCAATTGTAGGATCAAAATCTATTGATGAAAACCATCATCAATCCAAGATCGTTCATGTTCAATCATCAAGAATAGTTAAATAAAACTAAAAACGGAAGCGTACCTAAATCCATATGGAAGATCTGAATCCTTAGCCTTATGGTTTTGATCTTCCAAATTGATGTGTTTGAGAGGTTTTAGTTTTTAGAGAAATCTCTTCTATCTTAAGACTTTAGAAATCTTTGCTTTTATAAGATTTTTGAAATCTTAACTCTTAAGACTTTAGAAATCTTAGCTCTTAAGACTTTAGAAATCTTAGCTCTTAAGACTTCTTCCTCTCTCTTTATCTTATATATGATGGGATATATATAAGAAGAAACTCAAACACATAATTTGGGGACCATAACCCTAATGTCTTTATTTCTAATTTAGCCCATCATAAAATTAGAAATTACATTAAAGTATCTACACATATAGACCCATACTTTACAACCTTAAATATGCCCATAATTAACCTAAACCAAATTAGATCACTTTAATATTTGGGCCAAACCTTTTATGATAGTATATATATATGACATAAAATTATTTTAACCTAATGTTATATTTAATGTATAAATATTAGTCCATATAAATAATCCAACAGCAACTACCAATAGTTTCCAAAATTATTTTGCCAAACAAAAAGGAGTGACCAATAATAACTGAAAAAACATAAGGGCATGCGAAGTTATCAAGAGAGAGAGATAGCCAAAGAAAATAATATGTTTGGAGTCGGAAAAGGAAGACAGCCTTCCAGTACTAGACTTTCATAGGTCTAATAATTCAAAAATGAGTAATTGGGTCAGAATATAACTTGCAATTGAAAAAGATATTTCTACTTCTTCACTCAAATGAATGTTCAAAGCTGCCAGCTTTATTCATTGCTCACTTATTGACCTGGTGGCCATCATCACATGGACAAAAGCATTTTTTTTATTACAATTAGTGCAACCATTATTATATTTAGATACTCATTTAACAGGCAACAAGTGAATGAGCAATATTTAGCTTGAGAATTAGCTCATTTGAAAAATTCTTTTAAAGGCTAGTCAACAAGTTTGTTATGACGTTGCCTATGATTCTATTAAAACTAATTTTAAGAAAACTTTTTTCAGTCAAGTGAAAATTTCTATTGCAATTTTTTTTTTTTTACTAATATAGTAAATAACTGAGTTACGATTGTTTTTCCATAGCTTGAATGCTTAGTTCAGACTTTGAAGAGAATCTGCAGTAAGCTTGTATAATTAAGTACTTCTGTATGTATTAGCATCCTCTGTCATTTGTTATTCAATCATCAATAGTTGCCTTCTAGTTTAGCATCTGTAGAAAGAAATTCATGTATAGTCAATGAAATAGAAAGTTAAATAGATTGATGACTTCTACAACCAATTAAGTTAATTGGCTGAGCAGGTCAACCTATTGGCCACTTAACTTTTTTTTTTCAATTTTTTTATTAACAGAGTCAAAAGTTCTGCAAAATGAAAATAAGGCCAAACAACAGGTAATGCAGTTAAATAAATACTAAAAATTAAAGCAAATCGTGAGTAGCTCTGGAATAAAATATTGTTGTTGGCATGTGCATGGATGAGCAGGTCATATATAAACTAGAGCATGAAATACTAAAACCCTGGCTAAGAAAAGGGGTTTTTGTAGAAAAAAAATAATTAATTGAAGAGGCTAAGTTGAAATAATGGAGATGGATTAAAGTGAAAGAAAATTTTAATTAAAGAAAAATATTACAAAAACTAATTCTTTCACTCTACTCACTTTGCTTCAAACTCTCTCTATAATACTACTAGAACACTTAGAAAAGAAGAGAAGATGAGAGGAGATGAGATGAGATGATTTGCAAGCTCTTCTTCTTGCCTATTTATAGGTGAAGAGCTCCCAAAAATATGTGGACATAAATTTAAAATTAATTAACTAAACTTGGTATTCCTAATGCCAAGTATCCTTATTTTCTTCGGCACAATTTATTTAATATGTGGAGCAATGTTAAGCCACATATTTGGTTGATAGTCTTTTTAGCCAAGTAGCTAAAATTCTCACCACACAAAATTTTTTTTTATTTTATTAGATGATAATTTATGTTGATTTTTAATACTCCCCCTCAACATAAATTATCTTCTCTTGTTGCTTCTCTAGAAACCATTCCAAGTTGACTTCGAAAATTTTCAACCTTTGCTGGTGGCAAACTTTTTGTCAATATGTCTGCAACTTGGTCTTCTGTCTTTACATATGTCATCTTGAGTTCATTTCACAATACTTTCTCTCGCACATAGTGATAATGTACCTCCACGTGCTTGGTTCTAGCATGGAACACAGGATTCTCCGCAAGCTTTATTGCGGACTGATTATCACATTGCAGTGAAATGGCATATTGCATAGGTTGATGCAGATCCTTCAGTAACTGTGTTAGCCATGCACTTTCATGAGCTGCCATTGCTGCTGCTCGGTACTCTGCTTCTGTCGTTGATAGTGAAACTGTCGGTTGTCTCTTGCTACACCAAGAAATTGCTCTCGATCCCAATTTGAACACATACCCAGTAGTTGATCTTCTTGTATCATGATCTCCAGCATAGTCAGCATCACAATACCCAACTACTTTCCAGTCTTCACCTCTTTTGTAAAGGAGACCATAGTCAACGGTGCCTTTCACATACCGCAGGATTCGCCGAACTGCTTCGAGATGAGGCTTCTTTGGATTTTGCATGAACCGACTCACAACTCCTACTACAAATGCAATATCTGGCCTTGTCAGTGTTAAGTAAATTAAACTTCCAACTAACTGCCGATACATGGTGATATCTTCTAGCCCCTTGCCTTCTTCTGAGCAATACTTGACATTTGGCTCCATAGGAGTTGATATCGGTTTGCTTTCTGACATCCCAAACTTAGCAAGCAAATCTTTTGCATATTTTTGCTGACAAAGAAATAACCCTTCCTTAGCGTAGTCAATTTCTAACCCAAGGAAATGCTTAAGTTCTCCAAGCTCTTTCATCTGGAATCGTATTGACAAATTTTCTCTGATTTGGCGAACTTCATCTTTTTCATCTCCAGTGATTATGAGATCATCAACATAAACTAAGATAATGACTAGTTTACCACCACGTTCTTTGACAAACAAACTTGAGTCTGCATGGGTAAGAGAGTACCCACTTTGAATTAAGAACTCAGCAATTTTGCCATACCAAGCTCTAGGTGCTTACTTCAATCTATACAGAGCTTTCTTTAACTTGCACAAATAGTTGGGATTTTTACCATTTTCAAATCCCTTTGGCTGCTCCATGTAAATTTCTCTGTCTAACTCTCCATATAAGAAAGCATTCTTTACATCCATCTGCCATAACTTCCATGACTTCTGGGCAGCAATTGCTAGTAGCACCCGAACAGTTGTAATCTTGGCCACAGGACTAAATGTCTCATCATAGTCTAGTCCATACTGCTGTGTAAATTCTCGAGCCACCAATCGAGCCTTGTGTCTTTCAATCGATCCATCCGGAAGAGTTTTGATCTTGTAAACCCATTTACACGATATGGGCTTCACGTCTTTGGGTTTTGGAACTAAATCCCATGTTTGATTTATTTCCAAGGCACTGATCTCCTCCATCATAGCCTGAATCCATTCATCTTTCTGAGATGCCTCCTCGTAGGAAAATGGCTCCTTTTCTTCTTCAACTAATGCCACATTAGAGCTAACATATTTTAGATTCGGCTTCCTTGGTTTGGTTGATCTTCTTAATGGAGGTGGTGACAATTCTCCTGTTAGCTGATCTTCTGGGATATCAGCTGCTGCTGGAGATACTTCTTCAGTTTTGTGATAGACTCCTGTCTGCCATGGCTTTTCTTGTGGTGATGATGATGAAGCTGCTTCTGTATGGTGTTGTAAACCTTTAGACTGCTCTTTAAACGCCTCTTGCACTTTTTCCTCTATCTCTTTGGATTGAGGTAGTACCACATATTCTGGATTCCACCAGGATGAAGTCTCATCGAATACGACATTTCGTGAGACATATCATCTACCACTATTAGGATCACAACAGCGCCAGCCTTTTCTACATTCATCATATCCCACAAAGATACATCTTGCTGCCTTTTTATCAAATTTGCTACGTAGTTGATCTTGCACAAATACATAGCAAATACACCTAAACACTCTGAAGTGAGTTACTGTAGGTCTCAGCTCTTTTAACTTTTCAAAGGGAGAAACAAAACCCAACTTTAGTTGTGGAAGTCTATTGATGATGTGAGCTGCTGTTGCCATACATTCTGCCCAAAATCTACCAGGAACATTTTTAGCATGTAACATGCTCCGACAAACTTCTGCAAGATGCCTATTTTTTCTTTCTGCTACACCATTCTTTTGTGGTGTGCCCGGACAAGTTAACTGTCTTCGAATCTTGCTTTGGCAAAGATACTCAGAGAATTCATCAGACATATACTCTCCTCCATTATCTGTACGAAGGCATTGGATTGGCTTTCCAACTTCACTCTCCACCATCATCTTGAACTTCTTGAATTTTGCTAGAGCTTCAGACTTCTCCTTCATGAAGTCACCCAGACGTATCTAGAATAATCATCAATAAATGTAATCATGTAGTGCATTCCATTTATTGATGATTGTTTGACTTTTCCAAATACATCTGAGTGAACCAACTCCAGTGGTCTCTTAGCTTTAAAACTTGACTCCTCGTATAGTAGCTGGTGCGCTTTTCCATATTGGCAACCTGCACACACTGTGTCAGTGCGAACATCAAGATGAGATAGTCCTCTGAGTGACTCTTTGTTTATCATCATCTTTAACTTCTGGTAATTCACATGTCCGAGTCGAGCATGCAATAGATCTGCTGTCTCATTGCTTCTTGCTTTATCTACATAAGCTTCCTCAGCATACATCACATACATAGAGTCTACCTTTCTTCCTTCTATTATCGGTGAATCAATTATTTTGACTTTCCGATAAACTTTGACATCATTTTGACTGAAGACTACAAAATAGCCAGGATCTGTCAATTGTGATATTGACAAAAGATTCTTCTTCATCCCAGCAACTTGATAAACATCCTCTAGTTGCACTTGCTTCTTGTTGCAACTTGAGTTGATCACAGTGCCACCAACATGAGTTATTGGCAGTCGTGAGTTATCTGCTGTTACCACTACCTGCTTACCTTTGTATTCTGAAGCATTGTGAATTTTCTCCATTTTTCCTGTCATATGACTGGAACACCCTGAGTCAAAGATCCAATTTTTCTCATAATTTATCTGACGAGAGTCAATAGCAGAGGCTGCTAGCTATGGACATTTGATGACTGTCCTACTTCTTCAATCAACAATGCCATTAGACTAGGAACTTCCATTATTTGTGGATCGAAATTCCCTTCTTCTTGCAATGGTTCTGTAGATGCAAACATTGCTTCAAAATTCCACTCAGGTTCATTTTGATGAGTCCCTGAGACTTTTGCTACATTACTCTCCATATTCTTTTTATTATGCCAACAGTCCTTGGCATAATGTCCTTTCTTTCCACAGACATAACATTTGCCATTCTGTCTACTGCTAAACTTTGACTGACGGTTATTTTGGGACCGCCTTTGATGAGCTCCCCCTGATTGAGAACTTTCTCCAATTTGCTTCGCTCCTCCTGATTGGGAACCTTATCTTGTCTCTCCTCTTGGTTGATCACGACTTGGATTCTTCTTTCTATTGGTGAATAGTGCCACCTCTTCTGTGTTTGATGATACTCCAGCCATTTGCCTGGCTAAAGTTTCCTGACTCACCAATAGATTCTCCAATTCTTCAATCGAGGGTTGTGTTGGCCACCCTTGGATTGCAGCAATAAAACCTCTATATTGAGGTCTTAATCCATGAATGATTATTCGTCTCATCCTGTCGGTGTTGACTTTGGATGATTCATCTAGCTCTCCAATTTCTTTGCAAAGAGATTTATTTTGACGAAGTACTGACTAATTGTCATATTACGTTGTGCGATAGACATTAGTTCACTCTCCAATACCTGTAGTCTTGCATCATTTTTCTTCGTAAATCGAGACGCAAGTGAGTCCCAAGCCTCCTTTGGTGTGGAAGTTTCTCTAACATGCTCCATCATTTCCTCTTCAATTGTGGTCTTTATAGCAAACATCGCCTTTCCAACTTTAATCTTCCATTTCTTTAGAAGATTATCATCCGTTGGTGGTGTAGTTTCAATCCCAGCAATAAGCTCCCAGAGGTCCTGACCTTGCAGGTATGACTCCATACAGGTCTTCCATATGCCGTAATTATTGTTGTTGAGCTTTCTGATGCTCCCAACATTAATTGATTCTGCCATCGTGTCTTGTCAAAGAAAATACCAAGATAAATTTCTTTCAGATGTGGAAGATCAGTCTAAGCTGCAACCACAGTACCTACTTAAAATAATCTGGGTATTTAACTTGATTTTGACAATCTTGGCTCTGATAGTAATTGTAGAAAAAAAATAATTAATTGAAGAGGCTAAGTTGAAATAATGGAGATGGATTAAAGTGAAAGAAAATTTTAATTAAAGAAAAATATTACAAAAACTAATTCTTTCACTCTACTCACTTTGCTTCAAACTCTCTCTATAATACTACTAGAACACTTAGAAAAGAAGAGAAGATGAGAGGAGATGAGATGATTTGCAAGCTCTTCTTCTTGCCTATTTATAGGTGAAGAGCTCCCAAAAATATGTGGACATAAATTTAAAATTAATTAACTAAACTTGGTATTCTTAATGCCAAGTATCCTTATTTTTTTCCACACAATTTATTTAATATGTGGAGCAATGTTAAGCCACATATTTGGTTGATAGTCTTTTTAGCCAAGTAGCTAAAATTCTCACCACACAATTTTTTTTTATTTTATTAGATGATAATTTATGTTGATTTTTAATAGTTTTCTAGCCCGATCAATGGATATTTTGCTTGATAAATCATCATTTTTTAATCAATAATTTGCATTCTTACAATGGCAGGTGAATTAGATTAGATATGTAAAAAATGTTCATAACCATCAGATGATAGTTTAAAAAAAAAAAAAGAACCATCAGATGATATTTCCAAAATTAAAGCACCATCATACCAAGAATGATATTAAGAGAATGCCGTCGATTGGTCAGAGCAAGATAAGGATGCTATTTCAAAGTCCAACAAATCGATTTGGATTTCAGAAATAAATTAAGGAATGAAAATTTCGCCTCCATTTTCGTTCATGGAGCATCTGAAAAAGCAAAATAAAATGTGAATGTACTTACCTTTAAACGACAAAAGTGTAGTCATTCATTAGAAAACAGCTGGTCGTTTACCCAAGAGACTGATCAATGAAAAAAATGGACAAACCATCGTTTCAGGAAGAAAACGAATAAAAAATGGCATGTCGTTCTGAAATAATAAATAAAATAATGAAAAAATGGGGATAATTGCCGTGAGTTACCTTTCAAGCTTAAACGACTCGACGTCATCTTCCGCTCCTCTGCAGCAATGCGGTTATATCGATACTTCAACTTTTTTACACACAAACTTGCTGGGCGTTTCATATGATCAATTTTATAGACAGTCTCAAGACTAAAGCAAGATTCATTATACATTTTCCCGGTCTGCTAATCTCACATGAAAACACACAACTTGCAGAAAAAGAATCAAACTCAATGACAGTGCAAACCTTCAAGCACCAATATGAAAACGTTACAGTACAGAGATGACCACATGATACGATGCAGATCTGTATATCCATGTCTTACATTTATAAAAGAAAGATCTCTATTTACCCCTAGAATTGAAGCAAGCACGAAAATGTTGGAATGCAGTGTACGGATTGGGTGACAAAGACAGCTTTAGTAGCATCAACTCCAATTCAAGATCTGTCAACCAATTTTTATCTGCTTCAATTGCAATCTGCACTGTAGAGTACTGTAGTGGAAGCTTCTTTCGCGCTGCGGAAAAGAACATCTCGATCATTTTTAGAAAAGATGGGTGTGTTTGGGAGCACTTCCAACATGTTTTTTCAAGGTTTAATATAGTATAGTTTAAGAGTCAACCATGTTTAATAGCATTTTCATCTCATGGTTTAATATGGTTTATCATGTTGCGATAATAGTAATTTTTGTCCCTTTTTATTTTAAATTATCAATTTGGTGTGTTGACATGATTTATTTTTTTTTTATCAAAATTACTTCTAATTAAATTTTAAAAATCTTAAAAAACTCATCATAATTTATAATCCTTAATTAAATTCTATTAATATTTTTTTTAGTGGCATAATCACTTAAATTTATTATAATATTTAATTTTTTTTAATTTATCATAATATTTAATTTGTTATAGCATTGAATTGATTTTGTTATTATTATGAATAAAATGTATATTTACTAAAAATTTTATTAGTTTTTTTAGATGTAATTAATTATCCTTATAAAATTTACATATTAAAAAATTTATATTAATATGAGTATATATGAAGTAATATATTAGTTTTAGAGCACAATTTTATCATTTTATCTATTTAAATTAAATCATACCATTTTTTTGATGGTAAATCATACCATTAAATACCATACAATCTTTTTAAATATGATATATTATATCATACCATATTATACCATATAAAAAATATAATATCATTGATTATTAAACCATATTAAAAATACTTTAAAAGCGCATGGCATCCCAATATATGCACTTCCGAAAGGTATAATTAGATTTTCTCCGTATCTTCATTGCAAGTGGCTGTGAAACTGATTAAACTTGGAGGTAAATTTAACCATGCCAAATCGCACAGCTTATATATAGCAGCACATGATGGCTATTAAAAGCGTTTCTCCCAAGATTTGCGGGGCGGGGTTGCAGGGACATTCCGGTTTCATCATAAAGTCGAGCTTACACTAAACAAGGAATGTGAAAAGAGTAAATATTGAGGGAATTTTCAAACCAAAGATCCATTAAAAGTCACAGAGCTACAGGGCAATTAAGTGATATTTTGGGTGCTGAAAAAGCTACATAGACTGAGAGAACTTCTTACTGATACAGGCATAACTCCTCAAATTTTTAAATTACTATCAGAAAATTTACTATCAATTTTTCAATTTTTTTTTTTAATATAATTTGCCCCAAAATGACAAGGTGGATATGAACATTATCAGGTAACCCAGAGAAGTAGAAAGCATCAACAAAATAGAGATTATTAAAGGCCCCTTTTTTCTGCCATGGCACAGCATATACTCGCAGAAGGCTATCAGCTATCACCAATTTCAGACACCAAATCTGACGAGGAGTTAGGCAGTTCTGTAACTATTTTCTGTGACGAAAAACATTTAACTCATTTATCTATTTTGATGACAGCCAAATAAAGCCAGATCGAACCTAACGCCCCTTAATTGGACTTCCACATATCATGGTAGCAGTTTCATTACTTCAAAATCATAGAATTTTAATCCATGATTTTACGTGATTTTTCAATTTTATCTTTTAAAACTATGATTTTTCAATTTCATCCTTTAACACTACTTAAATTAAATTTTTTAACTAATAAATATATACTAATAAATATTTTTTTAGTTTTATAATATATTAAAATCTTACAAAATATTATTAAATTAAATAAAAAAATTTATATAATCATTGTTATACCACGTCATCTTTTCAAACATGATAAATATTATTTATAATAATATACCATATACTATTATACAATATTATACTATACATTATTAAACTATTCTATCAATTATCAATATAAACTATACGTCAAGCTCTTCGCATAGTTTTTTTTTTCATTTTCAGTTTCTTTGAGATTTGTAGAAAGTAAAGAAAATGAAATGTTTACAGCCGAGGGTCCAATGAACCACCAAGCTCTTCGCAGAGGATTGCTTGACCATTTTGGTGTATGATAACAAGAGAAGCCAAGCCTCGGAGAAGCTGCCTCATAGCAGTGTAAAAAGAAGAAATATGGAAATGTCATTTAGCTTTTGTCTTCAATGACATCATAATTAAAAGCAAGAACTCATTAATTGATCCAAATGATATCTGACGACCACAAACTTGGGCCTAATTTTCATTAATTAATTTGGCTGTGCATATGATAGGATTAATATCAGAGAAAAAAAAAAACAAATCCAATAACTTAATGAACAACCGAAAATGCATTAAAAACATATAAAATTAAACAAAAGAATATACAAATCACAAAGTATCAGCAACACTGAAAAAAACAAGGATTTCAATCTTGTGATGTGTTTCAACAATCAAGCAATTTCAATAAAGCAAATCTCGAACATTCCAATATGTGTTCACATCATAATGCGAGTTATACTGATGATGTCAATTCAAATCCTGGATGGTGCAACATCGCATATGATCTTAATCGAAACCTGCTTAAACCAATAACATCTTCTTTCCCACACTGAAAAACTAAATTGCAATAAAGTATTACATCATAATTTCATTTTAACAGGGTCGAAGTTCAGAGACAGAGAAGATACATGGGCAACAAAACATGCCGCAAATATTAATTTTGATCTCAATGTTAGTCCCCTAATAGAGACATATTTGCTGTCTGAAACACCAAAGTTCTTCACTTTACTTCTCCAGAATATAAATGCCAGAAGCATATCCTCAAATCAAATGTGGAAATACTGAGCACGTTTCAATTTCTCATTGTGGGAAGCGGGAGTCCTGCTTTTTTCTGTCATATTACAGTATAGGCAAAGTACACCAACAGGTAGATCGCAAGTGAGATTGCCAATACACAAAAAATCAGCAACATCCAATTCTAGATTTATAATATAATTAGCCTTGCTATGATGAAAATATTGAGTTTTCATTAATCATTAATAACTATAAAAGATTAAGAATTTCTCTAGCATAGATATTTCTCCAAGGTGTAGACATTGTGGAAAATGTTATGCATCATCACCTGGAGACTTCTAAAAACATATATAGAAGTCTAGGACATTAGCCACAAGATATCATGGTGAAGCATCAGCATGTCTCTCAGCTAAAATGGTGTCCAGTGTCCAAAATTTTAAGGCATATGAAAGAAGCCGAAGAGCATGGAATGCTCATCAAATCAAAAGCAAGAAGCACAAAGTGAAGCATTTTCCAAACAATTGAGGATCTCAGATAGCAAACCATAAGAACAGCTATGCTTCTCAAGATGTTGGAATATTAAACGCAGCAGCATGCATCTTATCAGACTTCATTACCTTCATTTTAACTCACAAGGATAAAGCCCATTCTATCTTCATTAACATGTCATAACAAATGGCACGTTAACATCATCAAACTTGAAAGATGGCTTTGTATTAAAGTGATATGAAATAATAAAAATTCATACCAATAGCCAGGGCAGCCAGACACATGTTTCTGTAGGAAATCAAGTGTGGATGTTGCCCCTTAGTCTACATCCAGTACGAGGATTACTCTATGAATCGTCACCTTGAGGCCTCTGCAAACAAGCAAGCCTCCAATGATGGCCATGATTATGCACTGCTGAAGCATCAGCATGCTTATCACCATGCTGCTAGACACCATTCATAACAAGATAAAGGTTCAATGGAAAAGCCCACAGAATGATCATGTCAAATTCAAAAGGAGAGAATTGTGGCAAAAGCCTGAAGGTGCCACCTAAAGCACAATAAACAACTCAATCGGCAACTGTTCTCATATACTACGAACAAATTTTGGATAACTTGCAAAGGGCATTTGAAAAAATAAATAAAATTCCATCTCAATCCACAAAAGTACCTACCAATGTTGATTTCTGATCCATTTGATAAATTGAATTCAATGTACAAGTTTACTGAACTGAACAAGTAGAGAATACCACTAATGCAAACACACATTGGAAACAATTGAGTAAAAGTTAAAATTGTGGCCATGGTTCTGAAATTGATAATCCACATTGAGAAAATTAGAAAAAATATAAAAACAGAGACATTAGGGAAAAAAGGAATCAGCTATGCTAACTTTTTAAAACAAAAGATAGACAAAAGAGATCTAGATTATACATTTCTTTTATGCCATTTAGTCCTTTACAACATCTTGACATCAGCGAGGGGAAATATATTGTTAAACAATAGAAGAAAGTTAAAGAAGAGACTAAATCCCCAAGTCAACTAAAAAGAAGAGTACTATTAGCAGGCAACAAATTTCTTAGCATCATTAAATGTTCGTCATCTGAAATATGAAGCACATGACGTAGATTTGTCAATTTTGCTTCATCTTCCCAGCTCAAAGGCCCTGAAGCATATAAATCCTCAATAGTAGTAAAATAGGTTTGTAATTCTGACCTATGGTACAATTGCTCATCTGAGGAAAGTGAACATCCTTCTTTTTCATAATCCACTCCAGAAGATGACTCGGCATCACTACAGTAATCCTCTAAATTGCTATTGTGTTGTGTAGAAATCCTAAAGGGTAAGTCATGAGCACCATTGCTCACAGCACTACAACTAGCAACAGAGGATGTACAATCATCAGTATGCACAGATATTGAGGACTCTAATGCAAAACTATCATTTCCGCTAGACTCGTCCATTCTAGAAAAGTCAACCGTTGGAATATTAAAAGAATTGTGCACACGATTGTCACCCACTATTTCATTTGGATAAGCAATTGCATCTACCTTATCAAAAGTTGGATATGGATGCACTGAGCGAATTAGCTGATGGCTACCTCCTTTTTCAATTACTCTCTTCTTCTGACCAGCTACTGGATGCAATTCATGATCGTATGAGCCAAGTTGGGACCTTCTCTTCAATGTTCTTGTTGCAACCACACGAGGCTTTGGAATTTCAATCACTTTCTCCACAGGGGTGAAATCATCTTCAACACCTTGCTTTATCCATGTATTTGACCGGCTTTTACCCACAGAAACACCGTCAATCTCCAAATCCTGTTTCAACAAACATTAGATTAGGGGATATGAATTGAACAAAAGACATACAACACTTGTATGGATTTGCATCACAAAGCATAAAGAATACACTCTAAATAAACTGACATAATTCCCAGATTGAGAATCACATCAAACACTGTATCACAACCCATTAATGAGCTGCAAAAATTTTATCACTGCCATAAGTAAACAGTATCCTACAAGTATGGTGCAGCTTGATCCAATAAATCAAAGAACTGAATGCTTGCTAGAAAATGACTGTTAGTCTCTAGAGATACGAGAAGAGGGGCAGAAAAAAAAAAGGTTTATGCAAGTGCAAGACCCACAAGTTCTATAAGGGATCGCAGCAGTTCTATCCATCAGTGTGTTTGCTTGAGGCAGCTGCTACCCCCATGCACTTGCAAAGACAAGACTTTGCCTATGCGCAAACATGCGGAAGATTTACTTTTTCCCACCACTGCAAACAATGGAAAATATGTGCAAACAAGCGCAAAATTGAAAATTACCTTTCCAATCACAAACCATTTACCATCTTGCCAGCACTGTCGAACCCTTAGATGAGACTTATGTATAAGCAAACCCTTGGATGATCCAAGTATTCTAACCAAAAAATTATTCATACCAACAACCTTCACTACTTTTCCTGGTTTCCAAGAGAGATCATGAAAAACCTCAACCAGATCACCAGGTGCCCAAGTACCCACCCCTTGCACAGGAGGTGGACAAGGCCTTATCACATTTCTAGGCACCCTCTCCACAACTGCTTCATCTGTCATCGGAAACCAACCATACCTCACACTATATGTGTGGCCATTCCCAAAGATTACTTCAGCACAAAGCCACGCGCCAGTAGAGACCTCCTTCTTGCTAAATACCTCCACTTTACTTCCTTTCTTGAATCTCATTATGTCTATGATTGAAGAACAAGCAGGAATCACCAACCTACCATGACAAAAAAATAATAATAATAAAAATAAAAATTAGACGCTTATCGCAAAAATAAATAAATAAAGAAATAAAAATAAAAAGGCACAGATCTAACAAAATTGTAGCACGAGAAAACATAAACAGATGAATCAAAACGAATTATACAATAATCATGAAACACATATTATTAGTATAACTATCTAAGCAATATACACCAACTTAAAGATGGAAAAAAAAAAAAGGTGAAAAGGAAGTCAACGGAAGAACAAAAAAACCATAAAAAATCGATATAAACACTAGAAATAAAACATATATATATATAACCTCATCTATCGAAATTAATTAAAACTGTACAAAAGCATCAACATAAATTGCAATTATCGTATAAATAACAGAAACGGGAAACAAATTCAACATAGAAGAAGGGAACAAAATCAAATAACCTAAAAGATTTAGCAAAATCCAAAAATCATTCAATATAAACAATATAAGCCAAAAATATATATACCAAAACTCGCAAGATCAAAATAGCAATCTCAATTTGGAATTAGATTGACAAATTAACAGAGAATGATTGAATTGGTAGAGCTTACTAACCTTGTTTTGCACTTTTTCACGTTTGTGTTTAGAATTAGATTTCTGCAGGAATTGAGAACCTATTTCTTTTTCAGAATGAATTCAAGAAGAACTTGATTTGAGTGAATAAACTGATTTGCCTTTCTAAATCGTATTTAAGTTGGGGTTTATGAAGACCAGACGGTTATCGTATCATCTCTTGGTGGTTACGGAAGTAGACGGTTTATCTTGTGGTTTGGGCCTGAGTTAGACCGAGCCCACTTGAAAGTCAATAGAGCTCCTTTTAGTCTTGTTTATGCAAGGAAAATCATAATATATATATATATGGTTTTTTTTTTTTTGAATATTTTTATACTTTTAATATATTAAACATATACCTCAGAAAGTGAGATATATCTTAGATATATTAATATACAATAAATATCCACCATTGAAAGTGAAGTGTTCTTAGAATTAAAATTGAAAAAATGAATATTTTCAAAAGAAAAAATATATATTTTTGAAAATAACTTTTTTGGTGTTTTTTAATAAATCTCTTTACTTTTTTTAAAGAATAATATATCTTATTATAAATCAAACTCCTCTATTTTTCTTAATTTCTTTACAATTTTTTAGTTTTTCTACCATATATGTTTATCATATTTTCAGATCTAGTTTTATTTTTTTATTCACTCCTTTCTCTTTTTGTCAACTAGAGACCACAATACCCTATAAGGGTATTTTAGTTTTTCCTTTTCGGTGGTCTCTTTCGAAAGTTAAAGGGGAGTTTGGTGAATTTAATTTTTTTATCACCATAACTAGCTCTAAGAAACCCCATAATTCTGCTATTGCACTGGCTATACTGGTTGATCTCACCAAAAAGCTGTCTGTGAACCTTCTATAATTTTTGTTCACTTGCGACTCACATTTCTAAAAGAGAAGTATTCCAATCTTCAGCTCTCCATTCGATGATTTTCAAGGTTTAGGACCATGATTTTTCCCCATTTAAGATATCAATTTATTGGTATTCTTTTCTAAAGGGGTCGATAAAACCCCCTATGTTCAAGGTGATACAAATTCTCACCTTTATCTTTTTAGAGCCTATTATCAGTTATTATTTATGGGTCTCATTTAGCCCATGACCAACTCTCAATTTGGGTGTGTCATATTCAATGATCAAGTATTTCTGGTAGGCTTTGTTTGTTTAAATTTTTATATGCTGTTTCACTCTACTATCTGGCTTGAGTTTATCAGATGTGGTTATGGCGATCACATTGGTTTTAGTCAGTTTTATGTTCTTGATTGTTATACTTCTTTCTAATTATTTTATAAGTTTGTTTCTCATCATATATAAGTTTTTGATATTGTCTAAGGTTTTATTTTTCTAATATATTCCTATTTTCTGATAATAAAAAAATAAAACTATCAAACTTCCATGTCTGACAAAGAATATAAAGTCTGATATAACAAATGGGCTACAATAAATTTATAGAGCTTGCAATAAAACTGATTTTAATGTTAAAAGTATCAGGCATGAGCTCTAAATATTGATTAATAATATAATCTAAATAAGAAAAAAAAAACTCCTTTGCAAAATATTATTAAAATTATCCACCATCTTAAATTTAATTAATAAATAGCTTTCAAAAAATTAATTAATAAATAACTCAATTTTCAACGAAACAAAGTTTAGGGGAAGTGGCTCATCCTTGTGTATATGCCAATCCATTATTTTTCTTCTATTATAATTAATAGTATGATTTTCTTTTGAAATAAAACTTCTTTGAATTAATAAAAAAAATATACTAATTTCAAATTGAATTAGATGGCTTTGATTTTTCAATTTTGTTATAAGTTGACTTCAAATTCATAATTTTGGTCCAACCTTACATTGCCAAGTTGCAAATGTATTATATTAGTTCAGCGTGCAATAAATAAATAACAAATAGGAAACACATTTTTTAATTCATAAAATTTGCATGTTTGGCGCATTGAACCTATGAACATATATATATATATATATATATATATATATATTGAGATTTTATTGTTTGAGCTCGTAATTTTCTTTTTTTAATTTAGTTAATATTTGCAGCTGGATTCATAATTAAATTTAACAATCAGTAATATTATGAGATGTAATATTATGTACTATTAAAAATGTGTTAATATTTTGGTTTTATATATATTATATTTTATACTTTAAATAAAAATATATTTAATATTAATGAATTTTTAGTTATTCAAATTACTCCTTTATCAGGAAAAATACTTTCCAATCAATTATTCCGTTAACTTCAAATACCATAAAATAGATAAAAAAATATATATATATTTTTATGAAATAGATGAAATTTAAATTTCATAAGCACACTTCAAAAATAACAAACTTATTTAATATTTTATATTCATTAAATTTCACTTAAAATTAAAATTTATGAACATCTTAATATTGCATGTGATTTCAATAACTTCAGTTAATAAATTATTATTGCTTAATCATTAAGATATAATTTAGTGGTCATATGCATATATTATTTCTGTTTATGTCTCAATTCAAAATTTTTAAATGTTCTCCTTTTTGCATATATAATTTATAAAAACAATGATTACTACTTAAATTATATATATATTATTTATTTATTCATTTAACTAAAATAGTAAATGATGAAAAAAAGAAATTACACGAATTATCTTTTTTTTTTATTTTGTTGTAAAAAATATATTGAACATATATTTTTTCACTTTTAACTTTTGTAATTTCTTAACTTTTTGATTTTTTTTATTTCTTTTTTATCCATGGTATTTAAAAAATATATTTATGATGATTTTGTAAAATTGGCTTAAAAAACTATAAATCAACTATAAAAATTATTATAAAAATAGCCTGAAATTACTGTTGGTACTTGGTGGTAGGATTAAACTTTTTGCTTCAAATAACACATTTGAACCCTAGCGTCACTCCCCTTTCTTTTCCCTTGCTTTTCCTTCTATCAGGCTCGTTCAAGGACTGCCACTGGCTTTTTAATCGGCGACAGCTCCTTTTTTTTTTTTTTTCTTATCTTGGGTTAGTTTTCTTCTTAAGTTTGTGCCTTTACAGTTTAAAGTTTTTCCTTAGTTTTTTTTAGATGTTTTTGGTGTTTTCCTACCATATCATTAATTAGAAGCCTCTTTTTTCAGATTTTTAGAATTTTAAAATCCCACGTCCTCACTTTTAGTTGCTTATTTTTTATGTTGGACATTTTTTTTAGACAAAAATTTATCCATAATTTATTTATCTTTTGGTGTTGTAAGGATTTTACAAGAATTTCATAAGTTTTTCAACCTTTTTCCCTATGGTTTGGGTGTTTCTTGGAACTCTGCTTTGTTTCTTCTTAGAAGTCTTCCTTGATCAGTTTGTGAAGAGTATGATTCCATGACGTTTATGAAAGTCATATTTACTCAACTTTTGTTCGATGTTTTATCTAAGCTATACTTTCTGTGATCCTTGAAAGAGTGTTTATGCTCTATGTTTCTCTCATTTACCATTTGCGCTAAAAATTGAGGATGTATGAGATCTTTGGTTGGAGGAATGAATTTATCTTCTTCTTACTCTTATGTTATTACATATGAACTTTCACTGAGTTTTTTTTTTCTCTATTTTTTCTTTAAACCTTATTGATATTTATCTGTTTATTCATGGTCATTGTTCGCGTGAGAAAGATCATTACATTTCAAGTTACAAACCAACTAAAATGAAGTTTGATAGATTTCTGTTTTTTTTTTTGTACTTTTGATTTGAAACTTTATATAATAGAAAATATTCTAATGATAATTTATCTTATTATTGCTACAAAAAAAAAACCTTTAGCTTAATGCTACTTAAACAAAAAAAAATGTCACTTTTTTAAACTCAAAATAAATTCTCATTAATAAATTAAAAAGTATATTTGTAAGATACAAATAAAATTATAAAATTTTAAAATACATAAGATGTACATAACTAATAAAGTTACCGAATTTTTTTAAACTTCTTCGATGCAAACAGTGAATAATGATAACATGTCATAAATAATTTGGCTTTCAGCGAGACACTCATTTTATCTGTCATATGTTATTTTGCATATGAGAATGACGCCTCCATTAGATAAGGACAAATAACATCTATTAAAAAATAACAAATAATCTCCATTAAAGAAAGACAAATAACCTTCAAGCAATGAATGATAAATTTTCAAAATAAAAATTTAAATTACATTCAGTTTTATTTTAAAAAAATAAAAAAAATTTCAAAACACTATACAACTACTAAATTTCATATCTATATTAATCTAAAAATTATTTTGAAAATAAACTACACAAATAAATAAGCAAAACTGAAAAAATAATATTAAAATTCAATAATAGATTAGAAAGAAATATAAAAGGGATTATCGCCTGTTAATAAACTAACGTCAGTTATCACACCACAACTCTCTAAAACTAAGATAAACTTAACTTACTATAAAAATTTCATATTCAAAAAACTTAATATTCTATAACTCTTATATCTAATTATATAACCATCATTAATAATATTATTATTATAATTAAATACATCTTTAATATTTTTCACCATAATTAAAAATTAACTCCAAATTAAATCAAATTATAAAACTAGTATATTGGTCCAACATCTTTTATACGTCGATCGATGGAATGAAATGAATAGAATTTTACTGAATTACTTTTCAATATCTGAAATGTTATATATATATATATATATATAAAGAGTGAGTTCAACTACTTAGTGAATAAGTAAATATGTAATAAAGAAAATAAATAAAGTTTAAAAATACTTAATATATATTTAATCAATAATCAGTTAGATAATTAATTATTAAAATTTTAAGCATAACTTTCAAATATTTCTTAGTTCTTAGAAAAATCAGAAATAATTCAATTCGTACATTTTTTATATACACTCAAATATTTCTATTGATTCAACTTCAATCCATAGACGCATGATGACTTATCTCGCAAGACTAAGGAGAAATAACTTTAATACACATGTGCAAAACAATTACCTACAGCCAAGAATAAATTTATATAAATACTCGTCATCAATGTGTGATCTCGCAGGATTATAATAAGAGTTTATATGAATTATTTATCCAGCATAGTATAATCAATCAGTCACATAAATAAAAATTCAAACTACCATTATTTATTCTCAATTTTATAAGAAAATAAATATTATTCAAAAATAAATCATCATCTTGAATTTCCTTTTTCTAAAATCATAAATATCTATAATACTTTAGAAATATAATGTTACATATTTACTTACTCACATCGGACAAATATTGTATTTACTTAATTAACAGTGTTCTTTTAATATTCTATAACTGCAGTTGTGTTCGTTCCTATAATAATATATAAATATTATTTAATTTAAATTATACTTAGCTACTATAAATATATGCTATGAAAATTATGTGTAATTTCGATCCTTAAATTCTAACTATTATCTTGGTAACTTTCAGAATTTTCTAAAATAATACTCCAATGAGTATTATCTAATACTTATCTACTTAATTCTCTAACAAATACTTTCAACGACTTAATATAATTTTAAATGTAAAAATTTACTAATATGTATAATATTTTTATACATAATTTAATTATATTATTTTAGTTCATTTATATTAATAGTTTATTATTATCAATAATATTTATTTACTAACTAATTTATTAAATTACATATTGAGTTATATTAATTTAATCTATACGATATATATTATTAGACTTCAAAATAAAATTTGAGCTGATAATAATAATAATGTTATTTACTTAAATTTTCTTAATTTGTTATACTTTGTGATATTAATAATATTTACTTGGATATTAATATTATTTAATTAATTTTTTATTACTTAAAATAATTATTTAATTACTTTTAATTTAACTATAATAATTTATATTAATTTTAATAATAATAAAATAATAGTATCTAATTTATTTACTTAATAATACTTTATTTTTATTTTCTAACAATTACTTATAATAAAGCCACTAAAATAATAATAACATATTTATAAAATTAAAAATAATTATTTAATTACTATTATTTCAAAATTAATAATTTATGTTAAATCTAATATCTAATTTATTAGTCATAATAATAGTAATAACTTAACTATTTAGATAAATATTTAGTAGGTATATGTATACATAAGATTAATAGTAGTAGTCAAAATAATAATATTAATAATTATACTAGTTTTGAAAATTACTAATATTTATAGAAAAAAAATTATAATAATTTTACTACTACAACACTAATATTATTAATAACTACTTAGCAAAATTTATATTTTTTACAATTATTATAATTTATTCTTAAGTAAAAATAACGGTAACTTTACTATTATAATAATAGCAATATTAATATTAATTAAATAATTAATTTTATAAATTTATATAAATCTTGAACTATATTTTATTTATTATCTAATTTAATTAGTTGTTAATTAATTAACTCAATTTAATTCATAAGTAATTTAATTATTTTAATTATTTTTGTAAATAAAATTTTTATTTAGACAATACTTTAATAGTAGTATTTAATATAATTTAATTTAACAAATTATTAATTTATTATCTTTCAATTTACTTATTTTTTTATAAATATAATTACTTATGTTCTTATATCTATATTACATCCAATTTATTTTACAATTTACTAACAAAATTTATACTTTAAGAATTTATCTTAGTTTAAACATAATTATTTTTATTCTAAAGTTAATATTTATTTATATATACATATATATACATACTTATTTTCATTCTAATTAATTATTTAATAAATCATTGTATATATATATATATATTAACAAAATTTCTTAATCATAATTTGATAATAATTTTAAATTCATCAACTAACAACTAACTACTAATTCATAATTTCATTAATTCAATTTATATATTAATTTGTTCTACAATTTACTAATAATATTTAGAACTCAATATTTAATTATTTTAATTATACTTAATATTAATATTTTTATTTTACATATTTTCTGTCTAATAATTAATGATCTTTTATTCTAATTTATCCTTTAATAATATTTACTAATTAATCACTTAAAATTATAACTTCTAATTTACAAACTCATAAATTTTTAATTAATCCCTTTTTAGTCTAACAATTTATTAAATTTCATTATTAGTATTTATACAAAATTTATTTCCTTTAATTATTTCTAATTTATCATAATATCTATATAAAAATTTAAATCCTAAATTCTTTATTAAATAAAAATTTAATTAATTAAAAATATTTTAATTTTTTGTCTAAATAAACCCAAATGCATAATATATATATATTTTTTAAAACTACTTCTATGACTCAAGTAATATACCAAATTAAAGCTTAAAATGAGAGAGTTCTAAAAATACTCGAGTCGTCAGAAAAAGAAATAAAAAAAAGTAGTCATAAACTTGATCGAAAAATGATGTCGACGTGATGTTTGGACGGCATGTATGACTTTCTCCGATGGCGGAAGACAGCTAATTTAATTAAATTCAATTAAATGACCACTAATTTGGCCACTAATCCACAATTAATATTCCACATTTAAAGTTGACACTTTACCTAAATTTTTAATATTATATATATATATATTTTTTCCATAAATTTTTCTCTAATCCTAATTTTTTTTCCACTTCCTTTATTAAAATTATTATTATTAAATAAATTTTAACTTAATTTTTTTACACTAGAAATAACTTTAACTATATAATTATTAAAGTTTTTATAAGATATTACAGTAATCTCACTATCAAACTATAAAAAAAAATGTATGAGAATTCAGTGAAAAAAGAGGCAGCTAGAATTTTTTCTTTTTGATGATGATATCCTTCCTTTTTTTAACATTGACAGATTTTAACATAGTTTTTGTCTCTTGAACCACGTCTTAATTTTTTTTATTAAAATACGTTTGTTGACATTGCAACCCATGTATTTAGGAGCTCATACCATATCAGCATACGTGCCAAGTTAACACATAGATCAGCATATGTTAACAAATCTCGTTAGCACACTTGGCCATACGAGAGATTACGAATGAAAAGGCAACTATAGAGAGGATGCATGAAAATTACCTATATATTTTTTTAGTTTCAAAAGAAAGCTAAAAATAATTATAATAATACATTTCTTGGATAGGCTACTCCTACTTGATCATGCATAATTCAGACACTCGCATCCTCAGGGGGCACCAAAAATTCATGAACTCCAATAGGTAAACGACTTGCAATAGCTGCCATATGGTCTGCAAGGAAATTGGCCTCTCTAAAAATATGATTCAAATCTACATCCCAATCACTTTGTAATATATCTCTAATTTTGCGAATTAGACTCACATTTCTTCCTCTATCCACTGTTTTGTTGTTATAAGTTGCACAACACAATTACTATCTAATTCAACCTTTAATTTTCTAATTCCTTTCTGCCAGGCTAGAAGCAGTCCCAAAAAGATGCCCCACAACTCAGCTTGAGTAATAGAACATAGACCTATATTCATACAGAATCCAGCTACCCATCTTCCTTTATCATCCCTTAACGCCCCTCCAGCCGATGCATTTCTTATGGACACTTTGAAGGCTCCATCAGAATTTAATTTATGCCAACCCCTAGGAGGTAGCTCCTAGTTGACATGAATAGTCTCTGTGTTATGATTTTGCAGTCCTATAGCGCCTCTCTCTTGTTTAGTATGACCCACTTGTTGCACAAATCTTTAAATTTCTTGTACAGTGGCAGATACACTCATCTGGTTTCCCTGAAACAAAAATTCATTATTTCTTTTCCAAAGCATCCAACAAGCAATACCAAAGGCCAAGATACCAGTTTCATGAAACCTTCCCAGGTCTCTTCTCACCAAGTTCTTAAGGAGCCAACTTTTAAAGTCTAAAGTGAAAAAGGTATTGTTCCACACTGGCGGAACCACTATGGGATCGTGTGGGGTCACACGACCCCCCCTCACCTGCAGCCAGAAAGAGGGAGGCGTGGTCCGCGTGGAAGCTTGGGAAACTCAGCCCCCGTTGAAGAGGGCTGAGTTTCAGAGTATTTGCAGCGAGGGGTAGACGAACCCCTCGCTGCAAATATAGTTTTTTTTAAATTAGTCCCTGGCGAAACGGCGTCGTTTCGTTTGGATTGGTTCAAAAAATAAAAAGGGTTGCGTTTTACTCAGCCCTTGTTCTTCCCTTCTCCTTCCCTCTCTCTGTCTGTTCCCTCCCCAACCCCAAAACACAGCCCGGCGCCTGCAGCAGCAGCACCCACCCAGCCAGTCGCAGTACCGCCGACCACCGCCATCCACGACGACCCCCCTCGATAAATTTCTGGTTCCGCCACGGTTGTTCCATCATATGCCCAATAACATGATCCAAACTATTTTTACAAATAGACAATCCCTCAGAAAGTGTATAACATATTCCACACTATTACCATAATGATTACAACTTACATCCACAGCAAGGTGTCTTCTCAGTTGCGGTCTTAATCGTATCAGGTTCTTATTGGAGAGTCTAGTTAATCTCGATCTGAACCTCAGGAAGCTTGGTTCGAGATTGCTAGTATTCAAGGGAGAACCTAGTCAGGTCTTGATTCGGTGCTTGAAGGAAGTAAGAGCCTCTCTTTTCTCTTTCAGTGCAGTTTTTCTTTTGCCCATCAAGAATTGTGCTTGTTTTTCACTTCTATTGTTGTTGTTGTTGTAGTGGAATGTGAAAAAGCTTTGCTTTGAGTATGATACGGATCTGTATTACTAAGCTTTAGATATTAAAATGAAGGTAAGAAGCAAATACACTGTCCCTTGAATAACATAATTTAACAGTTTCATAATTTTTTATAAGTTTACTCTTATTTGTTACTGGGTTAGGCCTTTGCCTCCTCTGCTGGAATTGAAGTTTTCTCTCCGGTGAGTCATACCCTTTTCATTCCCATGGATATCATACAAAAGGTAAGGGAAATTTCACATTATTTTTTTTAATTGCAGAATAAATATAGAATATCTATTTTCTTGGCTGTCTCCGCTGACCTTGGCTAGTTTGTTCTGTTGCAACGATTTTACTGAAAAAGAATGGAGGAAAACCGCCGATGACTTACCAATCATTTCTAAAGCTTGCTGAGCAGCCCTCATGGGCATTATCCCCACTTCCAACCACGATTTCCTCACTTTCTCCTGTTGGGGATGTCGGAAACTGTGAGATTTTAGAAGTTCCGACAGTAAAAGAACCTGGTCGTGAAGACGTTGAACAAGTATGGAACTACCACTCCATAAAATTTGCTCCAATTTTTTGAAACTGATGCTAATATGAGAAACTGCTTGCAGGATGAAAGCACTCCTTTTAGAGGTGGTGAATCAGAAGCACTGAAGAGGTTAAGAGAGTCAATCAATGACAAGGTATTAAGTCTGTATTAGATCATGTAGTAAAAATTATTTTTCGCCCTTCTAATTAGCTGATGGTTACAAAAATAAATGGTTTCTACCTTATTTGCCTTCAATGCTTCATTTTTCCTCTCTCCAGGCTTCTAGCCCCGGATACTCTTTTTTCTGGATGTTTAATTGTGAAACCTCATATTAGTAACTAGGTTGTTTATAGATAGATAGATAGACAGATAGATAGAATTATAGTTTTTATCTTGGTCTGACTGCGGTCAAAAAGGGTAGGGTATGAGTTGGATTAGGAGGTCATCCTATGATATTCCTGTCAAATCGCATTGTGAATCATGTTGGATCTACTTGATCTGGCTTTTTTTATGCACAGGCAGTTTTCACAATATGATATGAGTAGGGAGCTAACTTCTGTTTGTCATGGGCATTCCCTCTCACCTATTCATACTTTTATGAGTTTTAACTTGCTGGGTCCTCAATATTCACTTTTTTAGATGTGGCAGAGGGCAGTTGCTGTAACACCCCAATACTCTATATAAATACTATAGATATACCAGGTATACATACAGTACGTATACAAAGTATAAGGATGTCACTTATTATTACAAATAAAGTCCTTATATTGAGTCCTAACCATATTGCATTAATAAAAAGAGCATTTACCAAATCATCATACTTTTAATGATCTTAAAAGTATATAGTAATCTTATCTTTATCAAAATTCATTTATACATATGAATACATTTATGTCAGAAATACTGCATAATTAAAATTTTACATGTATGCATCACCCTCTAGTTGGTCTCGGCAAACTCTTACTTTACTCGTGGCATAGAGAAAGACTTCATATCTACCATCTACTCACCTGCGCGATTAAACATCCGCGCTAAGCCCGAGAGCTTAGTAGTACAAATATATATGATATAAATATACATTATAGAATTAATGACATATAATGATATATCAATTCCATATACCATTAGTTGCATATCATGTTTCCCTTTTTAATTACATCTTTCATATATCTCTACTATTCTCATATATTATATATATAACAAACACCAACCACAATTCCATCATTAATAATCACAACGAATATATCAATACACATATCACATATCATAATTCATAACATCAACCACAATTCCCTCATTAATATTCACCATTCATGAATCACATTTACAACAAGACAACCATAGACTTCATTATTCATTTATTTCATCACTTATATATCACTTAGAAAACAAAGACAGACTCGGGCCCAACAGACACTAATATGTTATTCAAAGTTCAGAGTTACTGCTTTGGTCTATAATCATAATCATCGAGCCCGTAGGCAATACACATATATATATCTCTATCCATGGATAGGGTAACAGACCCAGTCTCTTGGACCATCAACTCAACATGCTTGAGGAGATCCTCAACCCGGCTAGACTGTTACCTGTAACAGACCCAGTCTCTTGGACCATCAACCCGACTAATCGAGGAGATCCTCAACCCGGCTAGACTGTTACTTTAATTCACATTTATCATTTCACATTTCTCATAGTGTAACAGACCCAGTCTCTTGGACCTCAATTCAACTCAATTTGAAGAGATCCTCAACCCGGCTAGACTGTTACATTCATAGGCATGCCTGCCAAATTCAGAACTCTGAAACTTGAATCAACATATTAGACACAAAATCATTTTACATTTCTTTCTCAATTCATTTCTCATTTCATTATCATCATTATAGCCAACCCCCATGGCTTTATATCTCATTTAAATCATCATAGCCAATCACAATGGCTTCACATGTCATTTAGATCATATCTCAATTCACATTACAACACTTCATCATTCAAGTATACTTAATCAATTTCATTAAACACATAGACAACATGTCCACTTATTTCATTTTAATCATTATTACCAACTATAATGATATCACATTTCATCATTTCTCAAGACATTAATATAATTCCTCATTATAATATTTATCATAACAAATTACATTGCACATACCTTTTTGAATGATCACCATAGCTTTCACACTATACAATTAAAAACATTAGTCACATTATATTAACCATATAATAAATTACTTAACATTGTTTTAAGTCTCAAAAACCATATAAAAGAATGCATCTTTGTAAGTTGTACTTACCTCAAGAGCTATTCCCAACAATCTATACCTTTCCTCTTCCAAGAATTCTCAACATTAAAGTTAATGCAACACAACCTCCTCAAAACCTAATCCAAAGATAATTATATTCATAAGAAAATAAGAATAATAACTAACTAGGGCAAACTCAATACTTGACACGCTCATTAACACGGGCGTGTCCCTGATCGTGCCCTAAACCAACAATACAGAAGCTTTGACACGCTCAGTAACACGAGCGTGTCACTGGACGTGTCACTCATTCTGCCTCACAGAAACATTAACACGCCCAACAACACGGGCGTGTTCATGGCCGTGTCAATTACTTTTTCTCACAGTAGCTATAACACGCTCAGTAACATGGCCGTGTTAATGGTCGTGTCACAAACGTCCAACTCAGTACCGATTACACGCCCAACCACACGGCCGTGTCACTGGTCGTGTCAGACCAAAAATCATGAATTCGAACTTTCATCCATGAAAACACCAACACTTCAAAACTCATATTTCATCACCCTTAATCAACATCTTGGTTAAATTCATCAATTACCCATCTATTTAACACTTAAATAACTTCAATATATCATAATCATAAGCATAATATACCTCACCAAGAATCAATTACTCAAATCCCCAAATCATCTATACTAAACCCTTACTCAACAATCTCAACAATTCATCATCATCCTCACATCTAACCATGTTATTTCACAATTAATCATGTTATCATCATCTAAATACCAATTCCACACATATATATACTTCAATCTTTCATTAACATCATCATCATCATCATCAAATAACCATATCAAATCCAACTCAAACGATAGGAATCAAGACAAGCAAATGAATACTTACTTGGATAATATGCCAAATCTTTAATAACCATCTTCAATCCTCTCAAAATCCCTTTGGGTTTGATGTAAATAGGGATGAAATCACCATCTCTCTCTCTCTCTCTCTCGTTCAAAAAGAAAAGGAAGAAGAAGGGAAGAAGATCTTTTCTTCTTTTCCCTTACTCATCATATATATATATATATATAAAAAAATAAATATACCCAATATCCTTCACCACATATCTTTCCCTTTGACTTTCTTTCTTCCTTTTCCTTTTATTATTTTTATTATTATTAATTATTTAATTAACCTTACTTCTCCTACACCACTATATCCCTTAAGCATATGTGATGTATATGTTGGTATATGTATATCACATATATATATATTGCTTTTATATTTTCCCATATATTTCCCAAATACCATCCATACATATTATCCTTTATATACATATATCTCTTATAATATTTTCCTTACATATTTTACCAACATATCATCTCACATCTACTTCTCCAACGTACACCAAAATCGGGATATTAGATTAAGTCATTAAACATACACATTAAATCCATATACAACCATAATTATTCCAAACTCTTAGGGTGTATTTTGGGATATTACAGTTGCAGCTTACCTTTTCACCATATTGCAGGAGTGGGTGGCAAAATTTGAGAAACCTAAGGGCGACCCATCTTCATTTCTAAAACCAGCAACCACTGTGCTATCTCCATACTTGAAAGTGAGTTACTAACAATATAATTTTTATTGGTTCTTAACATATCTTGAGACTTGAATTATAAACAAAATGGTTTACATTGGTTATTGGAATCTCTTTTTGTTGATGTGAGGATATAACACGGACACTAGAAAAATCTGGCTTAAACCCACTATGTATGGGATTCTTTTATCATTTCTTCATTCTTCCTTGCCAAGTTTTACGATCTGTTTGGCTGTTTGGCTGTCTATCTTCTAGGTACTTCTACAGATGTCTTCAAGATGTCTATAAAAGTGTGAAAAGACACACATCACCACCTGTTTCTCTTGTTGGCCAGGTCAGTTTTACTTCATTATCCTATATATACTCTGATTGCAATTACCACTGAACTAAATTCTGGCTTCAAATGCTGGCAGTTGTTATGGAGAGACTTCTTTTACACTGTGGCTTTTGGCACTCCTAACTTTGAACAGATGAAGGATAATAGAATATGCAAGCAGGTAAGAACAAATATCAGTAGCACAAAATTTTCTTGCAAAACCTGTGTAAATCCTCTAATATCTTCTGTCTCCTTTTGTAGATTTTGTCTTTAAATTATATGATAAATTTTTTATATCAACAAATGAATTTGATAAACATGGTGCTTGCAATGTATAAAGATGAAAGGATAAAGTGAAAAAATAAACTAGCCTATAGTTCTGATAATTTGATTAAGTATATTGCCTGAGATTTTTTTTCCTTTGCACAGTATGTTATTCTTCACTTGTTTGAGGCTTTTCAATATCATTGTGGAACTTTTACATTGTCTGTGTCGTTTTGCAATATCAAATGAACTAGTTTTCTTCTTTTTCTCTCTCTTTTATATATATATTACTTCAAGTTAGATCGCAGCTCTTTCTAAGGGGTCAAGCAGAAACAATCTTGCTGTCCTATTTCTGGATCATGGAACTGTGTATTATTTTAAATATTCCACTTATTCCAAGCAAATAAAAAAGGGCTCTCTCAATTTATTAAGTTTCTACTAGAGAAGATCTCTTTGAGCCTGAGCCATGGGAACTAGAAACAAACTTGCAGCTGGTTTTGTCAACTATTAGTATGAGAGGCTATTTCTTATTTTGTTCCTATTTCTAGTCGTGTGCATCATAAGTCAAATAAAGAAATTTAATTTTGCCTGCGAGTACCGTAGCCGGTTCCAAGCTCGGATAAAGGAGGAGGGTTGCGGTAGGTTGGCTGCCAGTGTTAAATTTTGCCAAACTTTTTATGGATCCTCAAAGCTATCATTATACCGTTGGGACGTGCTCACCTAGGCACGCGCTATATCGGCACCCAGGTGTAGTGTTAAATGAGCAAGGGGTTCCATCACATCGACGCCTGGGTGTGGTGGAGTATGAGCAAAGGTTCCCATGCCATGGACGGATATAGGTAAAGAAGTTAGTCCCGCCATATCAGCGCCCGGATGTGGTGTCAGACAGGAAAGGGCTACCGCATTATGGACGAATGCGGCTAAAGAAGCAAGTCCAAGGGAGCCGATTAAGATTAGGTAGTTGGAATATTGGCACTCTGACTGTAAAGTCTATAGAGCTTATGGATACTTTGAAAAGAAGGAAGGTTAGTATTGCTTGTTTGCAGGAAACCAGGTGGAAGGGAAATAAAGCAAAAGAGATTGGTAACTCAGGATATAAGCTGTGGTATTGTGGCTTGGATAACAATAGGAATGGTGTGGGCATTATTATTGAGCCTACGCTGAAAGACAAGGTGGTACTAAAGAGGGAGACAAGATTATCTCTTTGAGGCTTGTTTTGGGAAATGACACTATTAATGTTATTAGTGCTTATGCTCCCCAAGTAGGTTTGGACGGAGCATCCAAGGTTCAGTTCTGGGAAGATACGGATGAAATCATGCAAGGTATTCCGGATAATCAGCAAATTTTCATTGGTGGGGACCTTAACGGACATGTTGGTAAGGACAGTAATGGTTATGACAGGGTCCATGGGGGTTATGGTTTTGGCAACAGGAATAAGGAGGGAAAGAGCATTTTGGATTTTGCGGTGGCTTATGATCTAGTGCTGGCAAATACCTGCTTTGAAAAGAGGGGGTCACACTTGATTACCTTTAAGAGTGGACGAACCCAAAGTCAAATAGACTTCATACTTACTCGAAGACGGGACAAAATAAGTGTAAGGATTGCAAGGTCATTCCGGGTGAAGCATTGACGGCGCAACATCGTATTGTAGTTTTCGATGTTAAGAATAAAAGTAGCTGGAGGAATGATAAGAAAGTATTGGAACCAAGGATAAGATGGTGGAAATTGAAAGACCTAGCTCAAGGTACCTTTAAGGAGGAGTTACTAAAGGAAGACATTTGGAACCTTGAGGCTAGTGCAGAGGACTTGTGGATAAAAATGGAAGGTGGCATTAAGAAAGCAGGTAGTAAATTGCTTGGGATCTCTAAAGGGGCAGGGCCTCGACTGCACGATGCATGGTGGTGGGATGAGGAGGTTCAAAAGGCTATTAAGGCTAAGAGGGAATGGTATAAAAAGTTACCGAATGCGGTTAATAGCAAGGTCTTTGAGGAATATAAGAGGGCTAAGAAAGAGGCAAAGAAGGGTGTTAGTGTAGCTCGTGGCGGAGTCTTAGAAGGGATTTATCAAAAGTTAGGTGCTAAAGAGGGAGAAATGGGCTTTTATAAGATTGCAAGGATGAGAGAAAGGAAAAGCAGAGATTTAAGCCAAGTCAAATGTATAAAGGACGAAGATCAACGGGTGTTGACAGGAGATGTTGACATTAAGGAGAGGTGGAAAGCTTATTTTGAGCAGTTATTCAACCCTGAACATGAACAAGATTTTCAAGGTCTTCATGAAACAAATGGTTATATCAGCTGGTCTAGGAGGATCTTGCATAGTGAAGTAAGAGAAGCCTTGAAGTATATGAAAGTTGGTAAAGCTTGCGGCCCGGATGGTATTCTTATAAAGATTTGGAAGAACCTTGGAGAGGTAGGAGTTGCCTGGTTAACTAAACTCTTTAATGCTATTGTGAAATGACGTAAGATGCCGAATGCCTGGAGGAAGAGTATCCTGGTACCCATATATAAAAATAAGGGAGGCATTCAATGCTGTACAAATTATCTGGGTATCAAACTTATGAGCCATACTATGAAATTATGGGAAAGGATTATTGAACACAGATTGAGGAAGCTTACAAGAGTTTCGGAAAATTATTTTGGGTTTATGCCAGGGAGATCTACCATGGAGGCTATTTCTCTTCTAAGAAGACTGATGGAATTGTATCAAGAGAAGAAGAAAGATCTCCACATGGTATTTATTGACTTGGAGAAAGCCTATGATAGAGTACCAAGAGAAGTGTTATGGTGAGTTTTGAAGAGGAAAGGAGTCAGCGGCAAATATATCAACATCATCAAGGACATGTATGAGAATGCATCCACTAGTATGAAAACACGTGGTGGAGACACTGAGACTTTCCCCATTACTACCGGATTGCATCAAGGTTTGGCCATGAGTCCATATTTATTTACCCTAGTTATGGACGAGCTAACCAGAAGCATACAAGACGATGTTTCTTGGTGTATGTTGTTTGCTGATGAAATTATTTTAATTGATGAGACTAGTGCTGGTGTAAACCGTAAGTTGGAAGTGTGGAGAAAAACCCTCGAGGACAAGGGTTTAAAGTTAAGTAGGAGTAAAACGGAATATATGCACTGTAAGTTCAGTCTAAGGAAGAAGCAGGAACATGAGGTTAAGTTGGATGGAGTTTTGGTTCCTAAAACCAAGCAGTTCAAATATTTAGGTTTGGTGTTCCAGAATGATGGTCGTATAGATGAAGATGTGGCTCACAGAATACAGGTAGGGTGGTTGAAGTGGAAGGGTGCGACTGGGGTTCTAAGTGATAAGAAAATACCTCTGAAGGTGAAAGGTAAATTCTATAGGACGGTTGTTAGACCTGCGATGCTCTATGGTAGTGAGTGTTGGGCACCAACGGGATAATATTTGCATAAGATGAGTGTGGCAGAAATGAGGATGCTAAGATGGATGTGTGGACATACCAGACTGGACAAAATTAAGAATGTTCATATTCGACAAAAAGTCCAAGTAGCGGAGGTCGGAGATAAGGTGAGGGAAGGAAGACTTAGATGGTATGATGGCCGTATAGATGAAGATGTGGCTCACAGAATACAGGTAGGGTGGTTGAAGTGGAAGGGTGCGACTGGGGTTCTATGTGATAAGAAAATACCTCTGAAAGTGAAAGGTAAATTCTATAGGACGGTTGTTAGACCTGCGATGCTCTATGGTAGTGAGTGTTGGGCACCAACGGGATAACATTTGCATAAACACTACTTACCCAAAATTAATTAACCCACCTACAGCCCGTGCCCCTCAAAACACTACTTACCCGACCTGAACTGACAACACTACCACCCCTCTTCCACGATCAACTGAACAAATAGCTCACCCAACTCGACCTCTAACCCTCCCTGCTCCACCACCAAAACCACCCAATGCTGCCGGAAGATTTCGTGGCGTCCGCCACTACTCCCATCATGATTATCAAGAGCTCTGAGCCAAGGGCCTGTGTTTTCGTTGTAAACAACCCTATTCACCCTTACATGAGTGCCCCAATAAATCTCTTAGAGCTTTGATCGGCGGTGAGGATGATGTTCTTTCAGATGAAGGTTTATTCGAGGATATTGATTCTGACCCCTCTACTCTTCTCTCCTCGGACTTGAATGAGGCCCACTTCTCTGAGCTGGATTTACCACTGTACTCAGTAGGGGGAATTTCACGACCTCGTACGATGAAGCTCCGAGGAACCCTCTTATTCCGCTCAGTCACCATTATGATCGACAGTGGTGCCAGCCACAATTTTATCTCTGGGGATATGGTTAAATCCCTCAACCTACAGGTTAGTCCCACGCCACCCTTCTTCGTTAAATTAGGGGATGGGCATCGAATTCAATCCAATGGTGTTTGTAGCGATTTGAAGCTTCAATTTGGTTCTATAGAAATAACTGGAGATTTCTTTGTCTTTCCTTTGGGAGGAGTTGAAATAATTTTGGGTATTGCATGGTTAGAAACCTTAGGGGAAGTGAAGGTCAATTGGCTGCAAATGACTATGAGTTTCAGTTACCGTGGACATTGGGTAACACTTACTGGGGATCCCTCATTAGCTCGTTCTTCAGCATCCATTAAATCTATATCCAAGGTCGCTTTTGATGACATTGAGTTCTCTGGGTTTTTATGGGAATTTTCTGAGGACACGACACACCAAACCAACTCAACCACTCTTTCCTCAGGACAATTTCAGCAATTACAGCAGCTCCAATCCCAGTATTCTACAATTTTTGACGACCTCAAACACCTCCCACCCAGCCGACCACAAGACCACCGTATCATCCTCCAACCTGGACATGGTCCTATTTCAGTAAAACCTTACAGATATGGGCATCTACAAAAAGATGAGATTGAAAGGATGGTGGTTAGCATGCTTTCTGCTGGAATTATCAAGCCTAGCTCCAGTCCATTCTCTAGCCCAGTGTTGTTGGTTAAGAAAAAAGACGGCAGCTGGAGATTTTGCGTTGATTATCGCCAACTAATCCTATCATTTCAGCCTTGAGGACAAGGCTTGTCTCCCAGGGGATGGTAATGATAGGATTGCAGAGAAAGGCCCAAGACCCTACAAGGTTTACTCTAGAAGAAACAAAGAGCAGCAGGGGCAGCAAAGGAATTAGAATGATTGGAAGGAACGCATCAGCAAATTCTGTTAGAGGATTATTCTATATAAAGCCAATGATTGGATTGAGTGGGCATGCATACAGTTTGTTATTTTTGTTACAGAGAATCTTCTCTGTGTCGGGCTGGTCTTGGGGGTTGCTTGCAACCAATTTGTTTTATTCCTTATTCTGTTATTAAGTTTTTATTATCATTCTTGTAAACAATCCAGAATTAATGAAAGTTTACATTCTATAATCTCATCTATCTTCTGCTCTTCCTTCCTCTCCTTTTTTATTATAATCTGGCTGCGTTCTTCAATCTAACAGGCATCTACATAATCTAGATCTCTTGTACCATAATGTCAAGCTTTAAACCATAATCTAGATCTCTTGTACCATTGTTGTAAGAATCATTAATGATCAACCGTGTCTTTGAAGTTTCAACAAAAGATTAACTTGTTTCATAATCAGGCCCGGCCCTGAGGGTAGGCACTAAGTGCGACCGCCTAGGGCCCATGCTAGAAAGTCTAGAATAGGGGCCCAAAATCCTCAAAAAAAAATCCTGCATTAAATAGCACAACAGCAGCCAAAAAATAAAATAAAATCATGAGTTAATTTTATTTCTTTTTTCTTCTGCCAAAATATCGTTTCATATTCCTTAGAGCCTCTCCGACTTGTCTTCTACCAAAAATCCGAAAGACTTGTATTGTTCTTTGATGTTGGTCCCAATGTAAGGGCCCTCTTTCTCATTATTCGCCTAGGGCCCTAAAAATCTCAGAAACGGGGCTGTTCATAATACCACATAGGTGATAATTTTCTTGCTGATTTTGAAATACTATTATCATAAAATAAGGCGATCTACTGTGAATTAAGTACTCTTCTCCTAAGAAAATACTTACGGTAGTCCTGATTATTTTTATCTGATGGCCTCTTGCTGAAAAGTGGGATTACTGGGTACCAAGTTTCTTGCCTTGTTGCTTTGTAATGCCACTAGTTTATGCTGCAATTCAATTATCTCCAGCTGAAATTTTCTAAAATTAGATTGTGTTTTTGGTGACAAGTATAATCGTATCTACTCACCTATATCATTCGGAAAGAAGTATGACTTGGATTTCTTCTCATTCATCTTTTGATTTTGGGCCTGTATACTGTTATATTTGTACATAATCAAATGTTTATAATCAGACATGCCAAAGGAGTTTATGTATGAGCCATGGACAGCTCCACTAAGTGTTCAAACTAACGCTACGTGTATTATTGGAAGAGATTATCCAAAACCAGGTGAGTTATCTAGCTGCATTCCTAGTCTAATGATTTACCTCTATGGTGAAATATGAGCAGCTGTTGAGATTTGACCCTTTTCTGACCAAGGGACCTAAAGAGTGAGCATGTATCTTGGAATTTCCAAACTTTTAAGAATAACTAAACTGAAAATCTTTAGAACTGAAAAAACCCATGTACTTAATTCTTATATTGTACGTGAACAATAAAAAAAGAAAGATATTCTATGTTGGAGAATGACTAATTACTTGGGGTGCAACCTGCTAATGCCCAAAGTAGAAGCAGGGCCGTCTTGGATATTTTAGGGACCCCGAGCAAAAATTAAAATATGAGCCCCTAAAAAACAGTGTCGGAGCGATATATATATATATATATATATTTAGCTTTATGAGTATTTGCTCAATCACTTATTTTTTTATATAATTTGGGGGGCCCTTAATTTATTATATACTTTAAAAACACATAAAATAATTTTAGTATATAATGCACAAATGTAATTCTGTCAATTAAAAATCATTAAATTACACAAGCGCAGTAATTATATAAGTGATGGCTTGCCTTGGGGGCCCTTAATTTTGATGGCTTGCCTTGGGGGGCCCTGAGCAACTGCTCATGGTGCTCCCCCCAAGAGACGGGCCTGAGTAGAAGCTACCATTCTAAATTGTCTTGCCTATATTTTTTCCTGTAATTTGTTTTTAAGACTTCACCTATAATTCAGAGTCGAGGCTTTACTTTTACATCTTGTTTCAGTGGTTACTCATGATTCTGCAAGCAGGGAATGCAAGAGAAAGTTGGCAGAGGCATATGCATTGAATAAAAAAATTGAATGGCCAGTTGACTGAAGAAGATTTAGTAAATTTAAAAAGAAAACTGGAGCAAGATCAAGATCAAGAGCATAATATGAATACAAGACAGAGACCAAAAAAGTAGATGGAGCTAATTAGAAATGTAGTTGTATGAACTTTAAACACTTCCGATGGAAAATTTATCATTCTAGATTTTGAATAGTGGACACCTTCTTGAATCTTCTCAATTGACAAAGGAGCATAGGAGTTTGTGGAGCAATCATTATAGGTTACAAAATGAACTGAGTTTGATTACGTTGACCGTATTTTGTGTCCAAAGTGCCTAACTTGTGGGGTTGCATTCTATTTTGTATTGAATTTCAGTTAGTTTGTTCGCAAATTAACTCAACAGTATTTATATTAATTATATTAACATCTTTATCATTACCATCATTTTTTTCAGCATAAGAAATGTTTCTGCACATGAAAGCATATATAGAATTTCATCAATATTCGACTTTTAAATGGTTGATATTATTATACAGCTTGGAGCGAAAAAAAAAATACTACAAAATTTTCATGCAATTCAGCTAAATTTCTAGTTCTTATGTTTGTTATGTTAAAGCATGTTTCGTTGAATATAAAATTGAGAATTTTGAAAATAAGTGATGGTATTTTGTAATGGTGCATTGTTCTGTTCTGTTCATGAATATTTTCTTTTTTTCTTTTTAGCTTAATATATTTATTATCTTTTAAATTTAACAGTTTTAATTATTTTACTCGCCCTTTATTATTCAAGTAACTATTTTATCCCTCGTATTTAAATTTTTCATAATAATTTTATTCCCGCTTTAACTAAAATAAATAGGTAGAGATATGTTGGGTGAAGTTCACGTGACTGACGTGGCGTATAATTAAACAAATTACTAAACACCTGGACTATGAATTAACTTTATTTTTCAATATTTAATGAATAAATATATTTAAAAACAAAATAAAAGACAAAAATAATTAATGCTTTAACGCTCATCTCTGCCATTCTTTTCTTTTCTTTTCTACATGAAAAACAATATTTTGATTAATTACTAAACAAAAAAATATTTTTGACTAATAAAAAAAATTTTGACTCTGTAGATTTGGTGATATTTGCTTCAATGGGATCCTTCTTCTCAACGCTTTTGGTAACACCCACAGCAAATCCATTTTTCAAAAGATTGAGTATCATTTTAATAAATTCAGTGTCATCATTTTTCAAAAAATTTCCCAGCATCACCATTCAACAAATTGGGCATTATCTTACCAACTATGAAATGGAGAGATCTGACAATTTTGAAATGTAGGGAAGCGAGAAGGATTTCAAGCCTTGCAGTAAATCCAAGATTCAACAGCAAAAAAACTCCACCAAGGAAAATAGAGCAACAAGACAAAATAGAAGAGATATTTATGAGAATTTTGAAGGGGCAATTTACATAAAAAAGAATGTTGACGCCTGATTTAAGAAAATAGGATTCGTGGGTGAGGACGTCGGCGGCGGCTATCAGGAGGTGAAAACGGAGAATATAAAATAGCAGGTAACTGGGTTTTTGAAATTATGGGAAAATATGCTTCTGGATTTAGGAAGAGTTGAATGAGCTGTTGGGAAATTTGGGGAAGAAGTTAATTGGGAAATTAGGGTTCTTGGCCAAAGGAATTATAAGGGTTAACTAGGGTAATGTTAGTCATTTTAAGCACATCTCAGCATAAAAAATTACATTCACGCGCGGGTTGAATATGAACATCACGCGATCTGTAAAATAAGTCAAAAAAGGTCAAATTATTATAAAAAAAAATCAAATATAATGGATAAAATAATTATTTAAATAGTAAAAAGAGTAAAAAGATGAAGCTATCAAGCGGGAAAAAAAATGGATGTATTACAGTATTTCTTTTTTATTAATTAAACATTCTTCTAAACTAAATGTCAATAAAGTTGGTTGCTGTATCCAACGACAAAATGCCGGGTTATTTACAATTGGGCTATAAATGTCATTTACTGTAACTAAATTATTTTTTTACGACATGAATGAGACTGTTCATCGTGGTAATTGGACGACAAGCAGTAGGCTGTTCATGCAGTCCGTGGCCCGTAAAATCCGGCCCGGCCCAAACTCATATTAGGGTCGGGCCACAGGCTTCAAAATTCAACCCGAGCTATGCTCGGTCGGGCCTCGAGTTGGGATAAAAAATCTCGAGCCGGCCCGACCCGGCCCGAGATATTAATTTTTTATATTTTTTAAATTTATATTTTGATAATTTATTTTTTAAAAATATTATATATAAAAAATATATAATAATTTATATATTATTAGATATAATTTAATATAATAAATTTCTAAAGTAATTTTTATTAAAATTTTAAAAAAATTTATTTTTTTTAATTTTAAAAAAACCGGGCCGGCCCGAACCCGACCAAACCCGACTAGGCCCGAAGTGACTCAGCCCGGCCGGGCTTAGGGCCAGGCCACGGGCTGCAAACTGCAGCCCAAAAAAAATTCGAGCCGGACTTCATGTCAGGGTCAATTTCAGCCCGATTCGGCCCGTGTACACACCTAACAAGCAGGTTTTGCGCTGAATATTTCGTTGAACGACCAATCGTCTCCTATGCCAATAATAATTCATCTATCATGAAACGACATCAAACAAAAACGTAGGTAGGCCGTAGGCCTCTTCAAAATTGAATGAAGCCACTAAAAATTAAGTTCATAAAATCTACTTCAATCCATTTTATTTGAAGTATTTTATAAAAAAAATTATTTCACTTCAAATATTATTTTTAAAAAATTTTAAAAATATTAATTAAAATTTTTTAATATTATTTTTATTAATTAATAAAAAAAATAAAGTAAAAAAATAAAAAATATTATTTATAAAATTTATAATAAATAATTATTTTTTTAATAAATATATATTATTTTTATATGATACTTAAAATAAGATAGAGGGAGTAATTTCTTTTTTAAACATAGGATATCATTAATTTCTTTTTAATATTCCAATATTTTTCTTAAGAACTTTTTTTAATATAATTATTTTTAAAATCTTGATTAATTTTAACTGTGATTATTTATATTTAGAATCAAGCCAGGTTGAGTCTCGTCTCTCTCAGAAAAAAATAAATAATAATTCAGAATTTGAAAACGGGATTCTTAAAAAATAAAATTATATTTTCTGTTTTTTTACTGTATCTTAAATTTAATGGGAGAGTATAATAGATTAATAGTTGAGTTAAATCAATCATAATTTAAATTAAACTTAAATTTAATTCAAATCGATTCAAATTGAATTAAAACTGATTTCAAATGTCAATTATTTTATTTATAGTATTATCACTATTTATTAATAAATGAGAATGTGTCATTGAGGGAATAATTCAGCATCTCAATAATACATGTTAGGAATGTTATCTTTATTTCAAAATTTTCCAATGTACCTAAAAAATAAATAAATAAAATTATTTTTGATGTTTACAATTTTTTTTTTTTAAAAAAAACAGGTTTGAAAAGTAAAACCCTCAAATTCCCACGTGTACCCAAAATTGTCACGTACCAAGCCAATCGCTGCAGCCCACAGTGGCACCGAAACCCGTGGTCACCCCTTCCCATTTTTGCTTTTCTTTTTCATTTCCCCATTTTCTCTGAGACAATTTTAGAGTCTGAGACTCTATACAAAGCTAAAAGAGACCAGATAAAAGAGTTACATACAGGGCGTGACCTCAGATCACAATTCTCTAAACTACCGAAACGACGACGATGTGGAGAAGAGCACTCTCTTCACAGCTCAAAACCCTAGCCTCCTGCCGATCTGCTTCCGCCTCCCCTCGATTCGTATTTCCCAATCGGTCCTCAATTTCCCCGTCTCCTTCCGCTTCCCTCTTCCATCGCTACTTCAGTGCCGATGCAGGTCCTCTCTCAGATCTTCAACTACACTTTTATATGCAGTTGTATCTGTATCTCTATTTGTACTGTTGAATCCCTTCAATGTCTGTTTGATTGATTTGGTTTTGTATTATTTGGAGATGGATGGTAACTACTTTTATGCCTTTGAATTATGACATGTCTGAATATCTATATATCCGTGGTTTTATGACGAGTGCATAGTGTGATATGATTATATATTTATTTAGGTGTTGGTCTCAGGAGATTTGTCTCATGTTGGCAGTTTTTCTAGCCTTTAATGTTGTGTCAAACGCTAATTGCAAGAAAACGATTAGTTATTATCATACACAGGGAATTATGTTAATGTACTATATTATTTCTAATGAGGGTTTTCCTATGTATGTATATGAATGTTTGAGATTGGACTATTGGTGGTGAACAATGCATTTGATATACTTGTAATTTGTTGGGGCTTTTGCCCATATATGATAAGTGACATGGAATTGTTTGGGTTTGCAGCCAATGGTGCTGTGGGAAAGAAAGTTGAGGATATAATGCCTATTGCTACTGGACATGAGCGGGAGGAGCTTGAAGCCGAGCTTCAGGTAGCTATTCTTGGCTTGAGGGAAAAGAAAATGAAAGAATAATGAAGAGAAACTGAGGGGAATTAAGTACTGACTTGACACAAAAGAACTAATAAACTGTCAAGGGCTTGAATTTTACTATTTTGTGATTCAAGGAAAAGGAATGTTAATCGTGGCCATCAATGATAGTTATAGTTGCATTTAGTTAAATGGCCTGTTTACTTTGAACTGAACTATTAAAATTTTTTAATTGAGCATGGTATCTATGTTTTCACGCATATTTTCATCCATCAAATTATTCAAATTAGTAGATGCTGTTGCTAATTTATATATAATTCTGACTATGTTGGTTTGTTTTGAATAGGGAAAGGATATTCTTGAAGCTAACCATCCTGTTGGTCCCTTCGGCACAAAGGTTGGTGATTTGCAATCTCAAAAATACAGATAGTGATTTTTTTTAGTGTGCCTGTAATTGCTAAGATTGATCTTCCCTTAATTTCTGTTATGTTTTTGGTTATAATTGTCTTGCAGAAGCTTTTATATATATATATATATATATATATATTCAAATCTTAGCTATTGGAAATGTTCTGTTTAGTTAGTGTTGGAAATTTTGTACTTATTTTGTGTGATTATTCTTTAGAAAAGATCTGATGTTCCAAAATTATAAAAAGCAACAGTTTCTAGCATGTAACACTGCCTGGCTTTTTTTATTTTTATTATTATTATTGTTTTCTTTTGTCATGGGTTATAACTTAATTTCTCCTTTTGCTGAGAAGGTTTAAATATTGAACCCGTCTAAATGTGCCAACTGAGCAATTCTTAGTTGGAGTTTTATTTTTAGAATGGACGCATAACTTCTATGTTGATACAATTGGTGAAAATGACCTGCCTTGGTTCTGCAGGGAACCCACTTCCACCTCCAAAATAAGGAAAATGGTTTCACAAACTCAGTAGATTTGAGATTTGTTAATTCGGCAGTGTCTTTTTTTCTTTCAAATGCTAATTATAGAGATGAGCAAAAATTTTCGAACCCGACCGACCCGTCCAAAAACCAACCAACTCGACCAACCACGTCGGTTTAAATCAATTGAGTTGGTCAGTTTCAGATTATATATTTATCAATAAATCCGACCGAACCCGATAAAATCTTATTGAACTGCCTCATAATGGTTTGTTTTTAAATATAGATTTTTTCAACCGGTTATTAGTGGTCGGTTTAACCGACTATTGAAACCCGACTAACCCGACCACTGCATATCCCTAGCTAATTACCTTTATGCATAACTACTTGATCTTTTTTGCTACTATGTTCTAAAAATGTTTTTACCATGTAAATTTGTTTGTGACGTTGACTCGGAAGTGCTTGATTCATTATTCACACACGCAGACACACACAGGGACACACTCTCAATCGTACAGGTATATATGATCTAATATACTAGTTTGCACGTCCCCATCCTCCTCATGCTGCAAGCAGAGTATTTATTTCCATGCTTGCCTATCAATGCTATCTGTTTGCCAGAAATTTCAGTACTTGGCAAAGTTGTTGACTGATCCTTGTTTTGCTAAATCAAATGTTGGCCATGTTTCCCATGTTAGAATATGAATATGTGGCCTGTCACAATTTGGTGTCCCTCTACAGTATTTGACTTGTGGCTAAAGATTTGTAGTAAATAGCAGATATTTATGATAACAAAAATGAAAACTTGATTTTCCAAATCTGTTATTCTGCTTGTTTATGTTGTTAAATTTGAAGTATAACAAGGATTAACTTGCTTAACTGTTGAGCTTTCAAGTGTGAAAAGCCAAGATGCTTGCTTGTGTGGTCTTACTCTAAGCATCAAGTAATGGTCGGCTAATTTTAACCTTAGTAACATTTTCTTTCTATGATCTCTTTTAACAACTTGAAGACCTGTTTAACATGGTTCCTGGTCAAGTATACCCCTTGCACAAATTGAAACAGTGATGTATCTCTTTTACCTTTTAAATTAATGTTGTTAATGTAATTTTGCTCAATTATATTATGTAATTTGAACCATGGTCTATCAAAGGCCTAATGATTTCTATATTCAAATTCTGTATGTTGTTAGATTCATTTTAGAGGGATATGGATTCTGAAGTCTTATGTTTTGCTTTTCTTATTTTTTTAGCATAATTATGCTGATTGCCATTTAAGCAACCAATATTCATTGTTAAAAAAAAAATTCCCACTTGACAGTTTTCTAGTGATAAGGCACTTCTCCTTTAGTGCTTAGGTTTTGAATGTCCCACAACAAGAAAGTTTTCTCATGTTTTGTTGTGTTAGTCATCATCTAGAATTTCCACCTTAAATCTTGTTATTTAATTTTCCTATGCTCTGCCTTTATTTTGTATATTTTCCATGCCTAGAGTATCTTTGCAACATAAATTCATCTTGTACAGATTTGCTCTCTTTTCAGGAAGCACCTGCTGTGGTGAAGTCCTACTATGACAAGAGAATTGTTGGTTGTCCTGGAGGTGAAGGAGGTGGGTTTTTTTATTTTTTATTTTTTATTTTTTATTTTACTTCTTTTCTTCTGTAGCCTTTTATGTGTCTATTTTTACTTTCATTTTTACTGCTTCATTCAATGATGACAAAATAATTATCCAATACATTACAATTGATTCGACATGGTTTGCGTTATTTTGAGTTGCAGAGGATGAGCATGATGTCGTCTGGTTTTGGCTGGAGAAAGGCAAGCCTCATGAATGTCCTGTGTGCTCGCAGTACTTTGTGGTATGTGAGAAATCAGAACTGAGACCACTAGCAGTTTGTAGGATTATCTGTGCTTGTGTTCAGTTTGGATTTGCTCTAGGTTGGATTTAGACCATTGAGATCTGTGCCTAAAATTTTAATCATAATGCATCCAGTTTGTGTGTGTGGAGATATGCACACACACAGGTAAAGAGTCCTGAGGATTTTAAGTAAATGGTGCACTGTTGTCCACCACATCTCAATTCTGAGAGGTATGGTGTTCTTTGCTGAGTCATCCTTGAAGCCAAGTGTTGAGGGATGGGTTGGTTTATGCTCATTATGGAATGGTTGGCCAATCAGACATCACAATATGGTTTTTCTGCATAACATGAGTTAAACTTCAGATACTTTGGAATCCATAATCAATCTTATAATGGTGCAGATGAAATTATTCCTTGTTTGGTAACATATATAGTGTTTAATTTGGTGTTGTTCAGATTGGAATTTATACCATGATGCATTAGGTCATCTAAAATGTTTAAGTTTAGCGCAACTTATCGAGCTTAATGTTTAAGCAAATTATCATTCATTATCTTTCCGTAAATGATACTTGGATTTTTTATTGTTACTCATCCAAGTGGCTTTTATCTGTAAGCTGTCAACACTGCACTTCTGCATCAATATATATATATATATATATATGTATGTATATTCTAGGTTGCTTTGAAAATTTCAGATTTACCTGATTATTCTGTTGGTGAATAACAGCTGGAAGTAGTGGGCCCCGGTGGACCTCCAGATGGACATGGTGACGATGAACATCATCACTAATTTCAGAATTTCAATTTTCCTCATGGAATAAAATTTGGGAAGATGATGGGACAATTTCCAGTATATAATGCAGAGCTCGAAGTTGAAAAGCTTAATGTCTTGTTTGTTTTTGATTGGTCCTTAATCTTGCTTTTTCAGCAAATGAGATGGTATCTCTTTTTTATGGTAATGTAGACACAGAATTGGTCATCTGTTGGAACTCTTTAGGTTTCCTTTTTAATGCATTGCCAAAATAATTGATGGCTACACTTCTATTCTTTCATGAAACTTTTTGATGTTAGTGTGAAAGGGAATCAATCATTGTACCTTTTATCCTTGGATATGCCGTGTTTGGTACGTTCATCTATATTTGCTACTGTTTTGAATTCCACCACGTGTTATTCTCTTGCTTCATTTCAGGATTATCGAGGACAACAGGTGTACGGAACTTATTCGGCGAGCATGAATTTTAAAGTGGATAGTTGTGTTGATACCCAGCTTCCATTTACAGGATAATATCGTGTTAATATAGACTCGGTGAAGAGAACATCCAAGGGTTCTCTCGCTAAGCCTAGTGGGGTATTCTGATTATGCCTCTCTTTTATCTTCAAGAATCAAATATTTTTTTTATGTTTTAATATTAAGGAACGTTGCTGTAATTTTCGTCAGTCATGTTTTTTTTTTTATTAGTAAAAGATGAATTCATTAAACCAAAGAAAATACAACCTAGAGTAAAGATTTTTAGCATTTTGAAAAAGACTAGATGCAAAAAATTTCAGAAAAATCTGAAATATTTAGGTTGAAAATCATCATAAAAACAAGAAGAAGCCAGAGGAGGGTATAAATATATTATAGATTTATCATTGGGTGGCACATAAGAGGAAGCCTACAAGAAATCTCGACGGTGGATAGAGCTGAAAGTTGATAAGGAGTATTTTAGCATTGGAAAATCGGAGGCAAGTTAGCTTCATGTTCCACCACTTGCTGAGAATATTAAACTCATTTTGTGCACGGCTATATATCACCAAATGGATCTTCTGGAGCAATATGTTGTTTTCTTTTCAAAATCTCATATCTATAAAAACAAATCCTATCACCGTGAGGATAGAGGACAAAATGGATTTTAAAAAGGTCTGACATAGGAAATCAAGAGGAGAGAAAATTTAAGGCAATCAGCAGCCAAAAAAACCTGACGGCAATCCTAAATTTTGGACAAAAAACACTAAGAAGGAAGACTATGTAGAGGGAGGAAAAAACTTCACGAGGAAGGAGAATGTTGGTCATGTGTTGAGTGTATGATGTAATTTCTAGCTGGGTATCTGCTGGGGAGATTAAAGATGACCTAAATGGAAAAAAGAGGTTTTGGTACCAAAATGATTTTGGATGGGGAATTTGGTTGCTTGCTAACATTTTCTTCTATCTCATTCTTATTTAGGTGTGGCCCTGAGCTAGATTCTCCCCACTAGTACTACCATCATTGTATTGAATTGCAGGTTTTCTACCTTAGTGCTTCTACTACGGTAAAGATGCAGATGACAACTGGGATCAAGCAGCTTTGCCTTTTCTATGTTCTTTTTAATAGAAAATGTGAATATTGTCTCACCTATTTAACATAGATTTTCTTTTTTTGTACATCTTTTAAAATATTTTTTTTCAATAATACTTAATTATAATTTTCAATAATATTTTAAATGTAATATTATCCACCAAATTAGAAGAATTAATTTGATTAAAATTTTTTGGTTAAATTTTTGTTTATTCTGAATTATTTTATTTAGTTTAATTGTACTATATAACTCTAAAGCTCCACTGAATTTTCAATAAATATGTGGATAGGGAAAAGGCAAATATATATATATATATATATATATCACTGTCAAGAGCAATGATAATATTCTTTGAAAACATTGTATTCCAAAAACTTTATCATAAATGGCAATTTCGAACCAAATGTGAGTGCAAAATTAATAAACTTGTCGAAGAATGAGAGCAGAGAATCAAAACAGAATTGATTCAAAATTCTCTATTGCCAATCTTACCAAATTATAATTATTTAAAAATGTAAGGCGGCAACTACTTCTTCCATATTATATATTATACTAGACGGTGGCTTCCCTTTTCACGAATTTATTTATTTATTTTTATATTTTGCAATATATGAAACAAATATCTATTTAATATTTTATTAAGATAATTTTGTCTTTTATTTTGATTTAATATGTGATGACATGATGCAATATATGAAACAAATATCTATTTAATATTTTATTAAGATAATTTTGTCTTTTATTTTGATTTAATATGTGATAACATGATGGAGCTCAAGTACTTCTAGCTTGAATTTAAGTTTTTTGCTTCAATTCTCTTATCTTTAAGATAAGAAAAAAAGAGATATTGTCAGTACCAGAGAGACTCCAATATCTAAATCAGAATTTATTTTATCATAATATAAAGAGAACTATGAGAGTGAGTTTTTTTTTTTACATGTGGGATGGGATTCACCTTCTATTTATAATTGAAAAGTAAAATGCAAAATCTAAATATGTCAATAGGTTTTTAGGAGGCGTCGGTATTATACAGTGACTATGTTAGAAAGACTACTTTTTGGACACTAAGAGCACATTGAGTTTTAGGAAAATCTAAAATCAAGATCTATCGTATTTTGAGGGCTTAGTTTTAATATTGAGAGAATATCGAATTTATTTTATGAGCTCGGTAAATAGAGAATAGTATCAATAGGTAAATTAAAGTTTTTATTTCATATCGATTTGAAATAAATTATTTTATCATTTATTTTATTTTATATGAAATTACTTGCAAGTATATATATTTTACATTTATATATTTATATATACTTATATAACTTGCGTTATGTAAATATTATTTTATGAATTATCAAGATGTGAAAAGGGAACTCTCACTTCTAAAGTTTTTTTGAGGTAATATTGTAGTATTGAATTTATAGTTAGTTGAAAATACTGATTAAATGTCTAACTTTAATGTGTCATTGAATTTCATTGATTTTGGGTATCGGTTATTTTTTATTTTGTAATTATAATTATTAATTTTAATTTTATGTTGAAAATAAAAAGATTTTTCCATTAATAACGCTTAGAAATGCATTATAAATCCATGTTTTGATATTTTTAATAATAACTTAATTTTTGCAATCAAATTTTCATATCAAAATTCTTTACTAATAGGTTGTTTAAGTTGCAAATTTTCTATTCATTTTTTAAATGTTTTAAAATAAAGGAACTTATGCTCCTGAAACCCTAACCACCTTTTTTATTATAAATTTTCATATATTTTCTCCTTCTAATTTAAAAGTGAGATTGTCATTAATTTATATATTTTTTATAATTAATTTTTATGTTAAAATAATTTATATATATTTATAGAAATAAAATTTAGTGTTTGTCTTATTTTAATAATTTTTTATCTTTTATAATAAAATTAAATATAATTTAAGTTTTCATTTAATTTGGAGTTTTATCCATCATTTTTATTTGAAAATTATATAGTTCTATACGTCATTTTTGTTTGAAAATTATGTATTCTTCTCAAATAAAAATTTAGCCTTTTCTAATATAAGTTGTTTATCTTTTCCAAATGAGATGTTATTTTCATATGAGAAATGATTCAATATTTTCTATATATAATAGATGAAATTAGTATTCTACTGAAAGTTAGATTATCTGTCTGTGATATATTATATTATCTAGTTTTTGCACTAAAGAAGTTCAAAAGGATATAGTAACTTTATTATGTATATATCTTGTATATTTTAAAATTATATACTTGTATCTTATAAATGTATTTTTTAATTTATTAATAAAATTTGATTTTGTATTAAAAAAATTGCAAAATTTTATAATTTACAATAACTATTGTGATGAAAAATTAGAATTTTAATTTATATATACAATTATTAAATTTTGATGCTATAGTAGGTGATTCTTTTTACTAAAAGAAATAAATTATGAATTTTTTTATCAAAAATAAATTATGAAATAGATACATAGATACACGGAGAAACATTTATTTTCCTTTTCCATAAGAATCACTTCTGTTCTAAGTGTTTTCATGACTTGTCTAATCCATCAATTCCATAAACATTCCAATTTCCAATCACATTTTCCATTTCATTTTCTTTATATACTTTTCTCACAGTATCATATGCCCCATAACTATTTTTTTTATATATAATTTTTAAATTGCCTACTCATTCTTTTTCAAAAATTATTATTTTGTTCTGTTTTTTAATAATAGTTTCAATTTTTTTTTCTATTTGACAATTGAATTATAAAATTTATCATATTCTCTTTTTTAAAAACTATTATCTTTTAAAATTGTAATTTTTTTAAAAAAAATATTATCATGTTGCGTTCTTGTTAGTATAATAAAATATGATGGAATAGAAATTATATTGTTTTTTTTTCTTCATCCATGTTTAATTTGAATTGAAGTACAAAAATTTTTGAAGGTGTAAATTTGAAGAACTTATCTTTTCTAAAAGAGTGAACCCATTAATTGGTTGCTTTCAATCTGTTCTTTTATTGCATTACAAAAAAGAAATTGGTGTTTCGAGGGACAGCATTTTGACTCTTAGTAGTTATATCATTTTTTTTTAATTTTGATAATCAAATTATATACCTTTTAATTTTTACAATTTTTTTATATATTTTAATTTTTATAATTTTATCACTGTTTAGTATTATTAGAGCAGATATATCATTTTTTTAATAATTTTTTATGCCATATGTGACTGAAAAAGAATAAAATGAAATATATATGTATATATATAATCATAGAATAAAATAATTAATTCTAATTTTTCAACAACTAATTTTATTTTTTTTATCTATATCATACATTAAAAAGAAATAATTAAAATGTATAATAATATATTAGAAATAAATAAAAAATTAAAAAATTTACAGTTATACTTTTTAACCTTGATTTATCATTACAACAACAGTAATTATAAAATTTTACCAAATTATTGTTTTAAGCTTCAATCAACCGATATTAATTTTTTCCCTAATCCATCATTCCTAAAAAAAAAAAAAAATCTCCTCTCCAATATTAAAAAAATAAAACAACTCATTTAATATTTGAATAATTCACTTAACTCTTATTGAAATTTAAATTCGAAAATTTTTATTCTTTCTTAATTTATCCTACATTAGAATCAACTTTATATAATTCTTTTTTTTTCTTTTCATTTGAACACCTTTCAATATGAATGCAACGACTGGCTGCAATCTTTTTTTTATTTCCCTTTTTCTTTTCGCTTATTTTCTTTCTTTGAATCTAGAATAAATATTTTAATTATGATAATACTCAATATACTAATATATATGTATTGTAATTTTAATATTTTCATATAATTATCAACCTCCGTTGATTTGACAATAATAAAAATAAAAATTTAACAAGAAATAATTACTGATTTTTTGAACTAAATTTGAGTAGCAGAACAAAATCTATACCCATACTCTTCCTCAAAAAATCCCATTAATTATGCTTCAAAGATTATATCTTTTTTCCCTTTAAGAAATACTTTCCACAACTTTGTCAAAATACCTACCAATTAATGTTTTCTTAACCTATCTACTTCTAATTATTCCCAACCCGTTCATTAATTATTTAAAAAATTTTATACTTAAATACGTTAATTTTACTACTTTAATTCACATTCGCTAATTAGTTTATTTATTCAATTAAATACTTAAAAATCCAGGGCATAGGGGAACCCTGACCTAAGCTACATGTTTTGGTATGGTTCACAAGTGTCAAGTCATTAAGTGAGTTCCAGCTTCTTATTACGTTAACCATTCACTTTACTCGCAAATATTTTGGAACCTTGATGAATGCCTCTTATCAATTATTTTAATAAATTAATTAATAAATTAAATTTCTATCAATCATATTTAATATTATTTATTAAAAATATTAAATAAATATATTTTATATTAAAATATAACAGTATATTATAATAAATAATATATATTTTTAATTAAAATAATTATTTTTTAATTTTTATGAAATATAAAATGTGAAAATCGAAGAGTTTTGGTGCAATAATAAATATTATTATCATATGATTTGAGATCATATATTCGAGTTGTGAAAACAGTCTCTTGCAACTGTAAGAAAATATTGTGTTTAATAATCCTATAAATTCGACCATTTTTTGAATCCCACGTATTATGAGAGCATTCGTACACTAGACTCTATTGATTCAGAATAAAGAAAATAACTAAATTTAATTTATTATACATATGGAATCCAACTTATGAGCAACTAAAAAATGGAACTAAATTAAATTAACATATAACCTAGTTCTAAAAGTCTGGAATAAAGGTTCAACTTGTTGCATAATTTAGTAAAGATTGTCTTTTGAAAAAAAAGAAAAGAAAATAGGTTTATAGAAATTGACATCTTTAATTAGTAATTTATGAATCCACATTGTAATAGTGCCAACAGCATCTGTTGTTTACTGTTAAAAATAATTATTATAAAAGCCATAATCCCATTTTGTATTCTCAAAAATTAAATTAAATTAATTAAGTTAAATTAAATTTGTAATTTTGAAATTGATTCTTTCTTCCCACATTGAGTGTGGGGGTAAGGAAGGGGTTGACAAACATAAAAGTTGCCCTAAAACTTTTTTCCAAAGCTGAAAAGATGGAAAAAATTTGCCCTAATCTAATATTAATTGATTGACTTTGGATTTGATGACCCCATATCACTATTAATTAATTGCTGTATCCAATTGTAATTCGCCACATCAGCAATATTATTCCAAACGTTTAGTCAACTAGTTAATAAGTTATATATATATATATATATATATATATATCTATATATATATATATATCCTGCTTTTGTTAAACAGTATGGCTAAAAGCTACTATAAATTAACTAAATGGGAAAATGAAGTTGAGTTTTCAACTTTTCTATCATGTTGTCACAGTAATACTTTAAAATTCAGAATTTTAAAATTATAACTGAAAAAATTAAACTTTTATGGATTCATATTTAATCTTTTAACTATAAAAAATTTGTCAATAGGTTAATTGATGAATACTACTTAAGGTGGGTATTAATTGGTTAACCGACCAAAATTTTTAATTTGGTTAATCAATTATATAAAAATCAATTGGTTCGGTTAAATATATAAAAAACTTCGATCCTCGATAAAAAAAATATATTTTTAGAAATAACAATTAAGTTAGAGTTAATTAATCGATCGACCGAACGTTCATTTCTAATATTGCTAACTATAATTTTTAAATTAAAAATATTTGCTCATTGATTAGAAACTTAATTTTAGGGTTAGAACATAAAAATCTTAATTTTTTATTATAAAAGTCTAATTATCAAAAAAAATATTCCAAAATATCATTTTTTTTCAATTTAATCCAATCATTTATTTTTTTTCAATTAAGCATATGAATTTTTTTTAATGCCAAAACATTATATTTTATTGCCTTCGATATAATCAGTTTCATTTCTGCCAAGTCAATATGTCATGTATTATAAATTCAAACAACTCTTTAATCTACATTGAATGAAATTGACGTTAGAATAAATAACATTTAATATATAATTAACAAATTTAATATAGTTAATTATGATTAAGTTGTTTGTGTAAGTTAGAAGGATATATGATGATGGAATTGGAATAGAGATATATTGACATTCGATCTTGTAATTTATGGTTGGGTTCCATTATCAAAACTTATCTTTGCTTAAGTTAGGATATATGCCATTGGCCTTTGATCGCTAATTTAGCAACTCTCCTACATTCATAGTAAGGCTTATTCTCGATTCTATTTGATGCTGAATTTTTATTGCAAATTGTGGTAGGTACAAAGACAATTTTTTTTAATATTAATTATTAACTATTTAAGTTAATTAAGGGTTTAATTAATTAAATCTCTTTACTTTCCACATCAAGTGCCATATTGATTGAAACAACACCCATTAAGAGATTCCTTTAATATTTAGAAAATAAAAAGTAATAGTTGCATCACCTCAGAGGCGGAGATAAAGGGGGTCCCATGGGGTCCTGTTCCCCCCTCAGTTAAAAATAAAAATTTTTTAGATATATTTGAGAATGAATATTACATTGGTTGAGATGGAACAGCTTGGCCTTACTATGTGAGAGCACGCAACTTCGATCCACGCTCCCAACATTTTTCATCCTTTTTTTTCAATCTTTAAAACTGGGCCTTTTAATCAAGCCCATTACAAACAAACAAGATTTGTCAATGACTCTGCCCATTACAAACAAACAAGAATAACTTAATTGTGACTCTTTCTCTTCTTTCTCTTCTTCTTCGTTAATTCTTTTTTTTCAGATAACAGTTTCTTCCTTTTTCAATTTCATTCTTTCACCGATTGGCACCAGCAAGGCAGCGGCAACAAGTTAAGAATAGGTACACCACTTACTTTTAATCTCATATTTATTTTGTTGCAATTTTTTTATCTTGCTAAAATGAATTGAAATTTGAAAAATAATGAATTAAGAAATTGGCTTGAATACTTGAGGACATTATAAATTTGAAATGTTTAATTTGATTTTGTAGTATGAAGTTTTTTTTTTTTTTGAGAAAAGTAGTATGAAGTTAAATTGAAATTATTATTTTTTTGTAGTTTATAATTTGAAATTTTTTTATTTCTTTTATAATTTGATATTTTTAATGTTTAGTATTTAAGTTGAATTGGACCCCCCTTATCTAAAATCCTGGCTACGCCACTGCATCACCTCCATGACAATAACTTTAATGAACTAATAAATAAATTTTTTTTAAATTTATATTTTAACTAGTAAAAAATATATTTCATATATAAAAAGTGAATATTTATAAAATTAAATTTATTCATTCATTTTTAAATAAAATCATTATACTAAAATAAAATTATAATCGTTTAAAAATTTACTATCATTATTCTTTTTATGGTTGTTTATTTTCATCTTACCTTCCACACTCATATGAATAAAGATTTTGTACTATGAGTTTCATAATGCTATTTTCTTCTTGAGCAAAGTGGAAGGTAAATATTTGATTTTCTTATTTTCACCAAGATTTGATGCAAATATGAAATAGTTGATTTTTTTTTTGAAATCCAAATTTAGATTAATATTGAATTTTTTTTAAATATAACTTTTATTATTCACAGAAAATTCTAATATAAAATTTATTTATAGAAAAATAATTTTTTTGAAATAAGAAAAATAAATTTTTTAATATTAAATGCTTTGCAACTGTCTGTGGGATACCTTAAAAAAAATGCTAAAACGGAGCAACACCATTACTTTTTTTCAAATCAATAATCGTTCATTTCCTACAATTTTGATTCTATCATTTTGTTATTATAAAATCAATCTTGACTTTGATTAGAAATATATCGAGTCCTCGAATTAATCAAAGATCAATCTTGATTTTGACTTGATATGTATCAAATACTCTTATTAAAAATATGATTTTTCTTATATTTCTGATCAAAAAAAATTTCACTTTTTTAATATATATAAAATTAGATCATCTTCTCTTATTTTTTATCTAAATTTTTTAAAAAGATTTTTTATTATTACTAAATCACAGTAAATAATGAATTACATTAATCAATTTAACTTTTAATTATGATATTTTCTTTAAATTTGACAGAGTGAAATAATTTTTTTCCAAAAAATTTGAAGGGCAAATAATATATAGTATTTGTTGAAATTATTTAGTTAGATGTAATATATACTTAGGTTGTTTAAAATATGTGGAAGCAACCGCTCTACCCATATATTCATTGATAGTAATAACAATATAAGATTGGATAAGAAAATTTGGGTTAATTATATTAATGGTACATAATCTTTTGCTTTTATCTCATTTAAATTCATAAATTTTATTTTTTAAAGATAAAATCTCTAATTAATTTTTTTTCAATAAAAATTTATAAAGCCATTTTATATCAATCGAAATATAATATATTAGCAAGATATCATCGCATGAAAAAAAAATATAAAAAAAAATTTAATTTTATCTTATTTTATACCCGCGTGTGACGAACTAAAAATGGAACATATAATTTTAGATTTATTGAAAATATAATTTTAGACTTGTTAGAAAAATATAGATGGAGATCAAAATGAAATTAATTTTTTTTTATTAAATGACAATATGCGGCTGCTACATCATATTTTAGTTGCTGAAAAATAGTTTAAGAAATTTATTAGGATAAAAAATCAAAAATTTTAAAATTTTATTTTTACAAAATAAAGTTTAGGAATTTGAGTGGGATAATAATAAAAAATAGGGATTATTGATGTAATTAAACTTGGGAAAATTTATAGGTTGCAAAAACTTTTTACAATTTAAGTAAAATTAAACTAATAATGGCATTGAATGAGTTCACAATATTGTTTCCTTTAGAAAAGCTTCCATTGGCTTGGTAAAAGATTGGAACGAGCTAAAATATATGCAATGTAGAAAATAACTCAACAAAATCTGAATCTCAAATTAAGTGAAGTTCATTATATAGATTTTTTTTTTATTCTACGTGATTTAGAGCTGCATCTTGGGAGAGATGCAAACTGTAAAATCATTCGAAACTATTTTTCAATAAGTATAGTTATCTTAATTTGTTCAATCTTTCTATCAAAGTTATCATCATATCTTTATTTCATGTGATCAAACTATTTTAATATATATTATTTTTTCTTATCCTTAATAGAAGCTATTTAATTTTTCCTCTACTGTCCTCATTATAAATTCTATCAATCGTAGTACGTCTGTATATCCATTTTAGTATTCTCAGCAACATATAGCTTATCCATGCATTGTCTCTTCAACAACATACAATATAAACAAGTAAATTGAAAACAAGTACTAAATTCAAGAAATTGTTTACTATATATATATAATATATATATATATTAATTTATGCAATTTCAAGTTGAATTATTGCCATATATATATGTGTGTGAATTGTTTTAAGATGAGAAAAAGACAGTAGAAAAAGCATAAGAACTTTTCTCTCCTTGCATCCTCTTTCTTGCTTTTATGCTTGCCACTATATTTGTTTTTGTGCTGATTTTAAGTCCCCACCACCTAAAACGTTTTGTTTGCTTATACTCATGTGGTCTGGGGGCACCATCAGCACACAATGCCTCCAAAACCCAGCTCTTCTTTCAAATGATTATTTTGTGACCAAATGCCCTTATTTTACACATACAAACACACTAAATAAATCTGAGTTTCAATTAAAATTTTTATTACAATTTATACTAAAAGATGTAATCTTCAAGGTAAATATTATTTATTAATAATATTAATCTAAATATATATTTTTTTCTAAGTTTAATTAGTAAAAAGTATTTTTAGTTTACCCTTAACAAGTCACATAGAATGGTAAAACTATCATTTCTTTTAATTAGAAATTTTGAATTTAAATTTAGGATGCAAAATATTTTTAAAATTTTTATGACTGATACGAATTCAAATGTAAAAATTACTTTTAACTTTAAGATTCGTTTATAATGTATAAAATGAGAAAGTATACTCATTTTAGCAATTTTTCTTTCTATAGAAGTAGGAATGATGTATTTTTGTAGATATATATAGGGTTATAAAGAAGCAAAATTCTCTGACAAATATGAAATGTTTCGTCTCCCTGTTCATATACCAAATCCAAAATTAAATGTTTTAGCAGGAAAAAAGTGAATTCATCTCAGAGGGGACACATGTTAATGACACCACCCAAATGCAAATAGCTGGCAGCAGAAAAGAATATTAGTGCATGTAATAATAATTTGATAAAATAGAAAAAACAAACCCTAAAGTTCCAAACTTTCACTTCAAATTTGAAATCATAAGCTTACGAGCTTAAAAATATAATAAATAATAGCAAATATTAAATAATAAAAACCACCTAAAACCCTAATTCTCAAGATTTTCCTTGTCCATGAGTACAATCATTACATAAGATTTTGTTCTTTTTTTTTTTTTTTGGGAAATGATAAAATTGAAATCTTTAAACTTATATTAAGCTTTGTGGTTAACGGGTGTCTGTCAATCATGAGAAATTCATAAACAAATGATTACAAAAAGATTTTTCTTTTACAGACTATAATCTGTTTCATTCTTTATAGTTTTCAGTAAAATTCTTGAGAGCTGTCTTTGATTACTGTTTTTGTTGTTGATAGTTGGGATTTTCTTTTTCCTTTATTTTTTGGCCACTGCCCACAAGCATAGATTCTCTCTATGCTGCACAGACCCTCACCCCTTGCCTAGCAGGGTGGCTTAGGGAATGGATGATTGTGCTCTACTCATCTTTGATTCTCTCTGTTCTTGAAAAGATTTTCTGCTTTTTTGGTCCTCTCCTTTTGATGGATGTCTCTCCCTTTTTTCAGTTTCTACGTGGTTTCTAGCTCTAACATATAGCTGGTGTACACACTAATAATACTTCTCATAAATATTACTAGTGAAAGGTTTGCATATTCACCTGTTTAATTCCTTTTCCACACTATAAATAGATATTATCTTTCTGGGTTTTCTTCATTGCAGCTACTAAGCCTCTACCCTCTTCTCTCATTCACTACTATAGGTGGGGTGTTTAGTTCCTTCTCCAAAATGAGCTACCAACAACATCCTTCTATGGGTTCTGGTTTGTTTGTTTTCTTTTCATCCTTTTATGTTCTTTCTTCATTTCAACTTGCAGTTCTGATTTGTTTCTTTCCTTTTCATCCTTTTATGTCTTTTCTTCATTTCAACTTGCATATATCATATATTTTCTTTTATTGACAATAAACATTCTGCTAATGGATCTCAATTAGTTGTTTTTTGGTTTCAATTTAATCACCCAGTTCAACTAATTGGATTTTTATCTCTTATTTTCTTGAACTGAGTACTGATTTTCTTGGTTGATATATAAGATCTATGCCTTCACATGTTTCTATTCTTTGAACTTAATGTGATTTGAGAAATGACTTTATTGCTCCAATTATTATTAGGTAGTCGAACTGCCAGAAGAACTTTTGAGTTTGGAAGGACTTATGTGGTGAGGCCTAAAGGGAAACATCAAGCCACAATAGTCTGGTTACATGGTCTTGGTGATAATGGCTCAAGGTATTGCAGCTCATTTTTTATTTTACATTTTTTCCTTTGTTGCTTAGACCATCTTGTTTATCCAAATCTGTTCTAGATTCCCAAACCCGTCCTCTGTGGGAGCAAACGGAGTTGCATATAGTCAGTTCTTTACGGTGAAGTTCATATAATTAGAGTAATTGGCCTGTATATCTATATGTATATATTATGACCAAGCTGCTGATCATTGTTTTTGTGAACTTCATCTGATACACAGTGTAAATGAGCTAGTGGAAACTGAATGATTAATGTCCGCGTATGATTTTTGTTCATTAACTTGCCAAGTTTATTCACTCTTGTACTAAGAACAAATTCTTGTGTTGGAATGATGGACTTTTGCCTCAAGGACGAGAAAAAGGAAAAGGACTTAAAAATATGTCAACATATTAGAATGTCCTGATGTCTTTTCTTTTGCCCCCTTCTTTTTGACGTTGAGCTCCTTTCACTGAGATTCTTATTGGAATAAATTCTATGGGGAGAGCGGCGGTAACAGGAAGTATATATACAGTTTTCTTATTAAAATCGCATGGGAGTCCGAGGTCAATTTGGGTGGACTTGTATTGGAAGTGAGTATATGCCATATTCGTGAATAGGGATCACTATTCACTAGTGCATTTAATTCAGGAAAGTGAATAAACATAGGCAGTGCTTGTGAAAGATAATCATACATGTGTAAGTAATATATATTATTTCTAGACATTCTTCTTCTTTAAATCCTAAAATGACGGTGCCACAAATTCTAATATCACTTTGCAGATAATTATGTTGCCATTCTTATTTACTTAGGATGCTACTTTTGCTTAAATTCTGCGGTTCCGGTATTTCTGACAAATGTATTGTTTGTCAACTTATAAGTTTAGAGTCTTGATGATTAATAAAAGTTCGAGCCAGAAATATTTCTCATTTAATCTTCTGGTTAGTTGCAGCTGGTCCCAGCTCCTGGAAAGCCTTCCTCTTCCAAATGTAAGCACAGAAGTCTTCAATTGTTTGCTTTCTTGTTAATCGTCATGAATTTTTTTATTACAGCTCCATCCTCAGATGTGAAATACTTCTAGTCATTCTTTTTCTCCATTAATATCTTATGCTTCTGTTGAAATCTATGATGCAGATTAAATGGATCTGTCCAACTGCTCCAACACGTCCTGTGGCACTTGTAGGCGGATTTCCGTGCACTGCATGTAAGACTGGTTTCCATTACCTTTGATTAATATTACAGTACACTTTCACTTTCATATACATGATGAATAAAGTCAAAATTTTAATGCTTTTGACCTGATGTGAAATCACCTATAACGCTTGTACAATTCATGCAGGGTTTGATGTGGGTGAGATTTCAGAAAATAGTCCAGATGATTGCGAGGACTTGGATGCCTCAGCTGAACATATTGCAAATTTACTGTCAACAGAGCCTACTGATGGTACTGCCAGGGCATAACTTTTTTGCAAACACCTGCTTTACTTGCTTACAATAATTTTTTTTCCACGCTGTTAGTTTTTGTAGTATTTTATCTATTTATTGTCCTATAACTTGATGGACAACTAAATTTTAATTCAAATGCAAAGGTCGAAATCATGTGAAATTATTGTTTGTAGACTTCACTAGTTCATAACTAGTGATTTAAGTTTTAGTCTTTATATATAGAACTTCTAGACTTCACACTGCTCTGCAATCCAAGTTGTAGTTAGCTATTGGGTTTAAAGGGTTATCTGGGTTAGAAGTGAGAGATAAACCTATATCTTCTATTTCAATCAGCCATTTAATTCATGGAACCTTAGTACATCTTACAATTTTTTTTTTGCAACAGTTAAAGTTGGTATTGGAGGCTTTAGCATGGGTGCTGCAACTGCCCTTTACTCAGCTACTTGTGCAGCCCTGGGACAATATGGGAATTGCAATCTGTATCCTATAAACCTCAGGGCAGTTGTTGGACTAAGTGGCTGGCTTCCAGGTTCAAGGCATGACCATTTTGAGCTTTCCATTTTTTTTTATTCGCTTGAAACATATTAACATCTGAACTCTTGTTCAATATCATGACAATTTGAGAAATCACTAACTTGATTACCCTATGTTATATCCCTTAATGGATTTCACTAGTGAATTTCATTCTTCAGCGAAACATATAGGAATAAACAAATAAGTGATAATATTATGTTATCAGAACAATTGCATATATGCATTCGGGAACTAGGGACCAGATCATCCACATGTTATTCAAAGAACTTCTACAGAGTCCAGTTTGTATCTAGAGAACATTCAAGAGTTTTTTACTGTGCAGGAGCTTAAGGAACAAAATAGATGGTTCACATGAGGCTGCAAGACGTGCTGCATCCTTGCCCATTTTGCTTTGTCATGGAACATGTATGTATATCTCTCTCTAGCTCTTCTGTGTCATCTTTATTCTTCATTTTTTTTCTAGAGTAGTGTAATTTACAGAGCATAATATAACTGTTAGAAGCACTTAAAATATGGAAAACAATTTTTTAAGTTTGTTTCATGTACCTCAGGTAACAGTATTGCTTTATGAACTGACAATTCATAGAGGCTCAAGTATTCAATACTCTGGTCTTGAGTATTCATATACTCTGGTTATCTAGTTATTTTGTGGAGCCTTTAGGCTGACGTGAGACATTATTAGTCGAACATTAGCACGATATAGAACAAAATAGCTGATCATGTTTTTCATCATCATCAATTTAATCTGATCATAATTCAACATTAGAAATGGGCTATCAACATTGTCTAGGATGGACTTTCTGCCCCAATATCTTGCCTATAACCTCATTGCAGCAGGACATAGCTAAAGTTTTCACCTTGATGAACCAACTAGTTCCATTTATTAAGTCCATAGGCTCATGTATATGTAAGCTTATAAGTGGACTATTGTTATAACCCATTTGCATAATATCGCTAAGAAATTATATCATATATCAGTTTTTTAAACTTTTGTTTTTCGAAAGTGCCCAAAATTTTTGTACATCTTTGATATATTTGATATATACTAGATTTATACTTTGAAAGTGGGTGTACACCTTTTGTACACTAGATCTATACATCTAAAATGGGATATTTTGAAATTGAAAGCCGAAAAGTGAATATTTTTTAAAGAAAAAATAAAAATAAGTTTGATATTTTTATATTTTTAGATAATTTTTATAGATATCTCTAAAATCAATTAGCCTGTGATAAAATCCACTTATTTATAATTTGGTGGGGGAGCATGAACAGGTCACTTGACATTTGCTCACCAATGAATGGACCAGTTGGCATATATTTTTAAACTCTGATGCAAATATGCATCATCACCAGTCCAACAAAGATAAATACAACAATTAAGGTTTCAACGGTGGGGACTTAAACATGGGTGGCGGACTCACATATACTAGCTCTTCTATTATACTAAAATCCTAGACCATATAAGTGTTGGCCTATATTTGTACAAAACCAATTGACTCATATTTATCATATTATCAATATCCAATATGAGATTTATTTCCCAACATCATTAACTATTAAAGGCAATTCAAGACGTGATTTATCCTAAAAGCTGCCTTATAACATGTAGGACACACCGCCTCTCATTCTAGTTTAATTTCCTGTTATAACCTGATGCAGGTGATGATGTTGTTCCCTATAACGTTGGAGAGAAATCAGCCCACTCCTTAAATACAGCAGGCTTTCAACATCTCACATTCAAACCATATGATGGGTAAAATATTTGTCTTTCTTTACGCAGCAGCATTTAACTAATGACCGCCAAGATTGAACGTTAAAGCAATTTCTCATGCATTTTTATATGAACATGCAGGCTTGGGCATTACACGGTTCCTAAAGAAATGGACGAGGTTTGCAATTGGCTCACAGCAAAATTAGGCCTCGAGGGATCACGCTCGTAAGTGGATCACAGAATCAACTTCTAGTCAGAGCTAGTGAGAGGAGGAAGAACAGGGAACAATAACACGAGAAGGGAAAGAAATGGATTTGTACAAGTAGGTAGTAAATAGCATGGGTATATGGTATAGATATATTAACTCTTCTAAATCCCTTTTTTCTTCTTTCCTTTCATGAAAAATAAAGTTTTTTTTTTCTGTTTTTCTTTTTATTTGGCCTGTAGAATTTAGCAGTAACTACTGCATTAGTTAATTCGCTCATAAAGCATTTTAGTTTTACTTTATCCAAGTTCAGTCCACCAGTTTATTCATCAATTTCACATCTATGTTAACTTCTATGTAAGCTGTTTGCACGCACATAACTTAAAATAATGTTAGGAGATAAGCAAAGGTAACTCAATCCCTTCGTGGAAAAAATAAAAAGAAAGAAAACCTTTCGCTCAGATTCTTCTGAAGATCTAATGTAGGATACCTTCGCAACCTTATGAAAGCAACTTCACGGTGTTATCTAATAATAGTTTAAAAAAAAATCTATGGCCATCAGAGAAAATCTAATGAAAAAGATAATAGTTTGTTTCCCATGATTACACGGGGATCAACTGGAATTGTAAATTGATTGAAACTATATATAAACTCTTAACCGCAACCACTAATTGCACCTGTAATCTTCCATGATATCTTGCAGCAGCATCACATAAATGAAGCTTCCAAGATATCTTGGAGAAACTCACTGGCTTGTTAACAATTTCTTGGAATGTGTCCTGGGGATAACAGCGTGCTGCTTTCTTATGCCTTCAAAAAAAAAAGCAGAATCTGAAAAAAAAAACGCAGTGCAAAACCAAACAATGAAATGATGGCACCATAACTTTAGATATGTTTCACTGACAACTGTTACTATCTTTATTATCATCATCAGTGTGTTGGGTTCCATCTTTCAACTTGCTATATGGAGTTAACGAAGGGAAAGATGACACAGCAGGCAAAATGAATTTTCTCCCACTTCGCAACTCCTGTGAAGAACTTGACCTCAACTCTTGTGATCGACTTTGTAGAGGTGAAACCTGTTTCTTATTCGGTGAACCTACTTTCACCGTCTTTGTTGGGGTAATAGTGTTCTTCAGTTTCTCAGGTGTATCATCTTTCTTCAATATGTTATAAATAAGGCTGTCTGAACTAGGCTCAGGCAGAGCCTGACTTCCATATGATTTTGGCGTAAGACTGGAGGGTGAATTATGAAAAGAAAGGTAACCAGCTGTTGACTGAAGGCTGCTTCCCTGATGTACTTGAGCATGAGAAACTTTTGAACTGTCCCTTACATCGAGAGAAGCTGAAGTAGCCCCTGCTCCTGAGCGACGCGACAGTGGACTCAGATTGCTTATATCAGCAAATGCTTCCCATTTTGAAGAGAACTGATGAGCTCTTCCAGCTTTGATAAAATCTTCTCGAGTCTCTAAAGTATCCAGCTGCTCATGAGATGTATTCTCCCATTTTTCAGCTCTTCTATATATTGATTCTGCATTGCCATTATTATGGAACAGTCAGTTTGCTTTCAACTTCAGAAAAAGGAGTAGAAAAAATATTTAGCTTCCAACTGATAGCTTTCAGCAGATCAGCAATTTCATGGCCTCTCAATCGATTATCCATACTGTTATAAATTACATTTTACGTATATATTATAAAAGGAATATGCGCTTCTGATGGATCACAACTGAATTCTTAGACTCTTGGGTCAGCAATTAAGAAAAGAGAGAAGGAGATGTTATGCAGTTAAGAAAATTAGATTTGCAATTACAAGAGTAGTTTATACAAGATCACATATCTTGAAAAAATATTCAGGAAATGATATGAATGCTGATACTTCAGATACCAATTATTATGCTCCACTGTGAACTTTTGCTTAAAAAGTTCAGAATTTTCAGAAAAAGAGTGCCACAGAGATGTTCATAGAAAAGAGCTTCCGAGTCAGCGGGGCTTGGATCTCTTTAATTGATGTTTCAGAGAAATTCAACCATTTCATCCTGGGCTGCTGATAATTAGCTCTACAATTTTCCTAGTTTATGCGATTTTCATTCTTATGCTTCAAATGTTTTAGAGTGCAATCTATGCTTTGTCAACTTGGCATATTTCATTTTCTAATGGCAAAATTATACTCGGTACAAAACCAACAAACTTGAAATAACTAACTGCCAGAAATGAATTCTCACCAGCCTTTTTGCCGAAAGAATTGTTACAACCTTCACATCGGCATCCATTTGAGCATCCAACTCTTGCCTTAAAGTAAAGCAGAATGTTTATACAGTCAGAATAGATTAAAGATAAACATATGTTATCTGCATTCCTACAACTGACATCTGAATGACAGGGCTCATTACTTGTCCTCATTATTTTGAAGAAGCAATTAAAGTCATTATGAAACTGTTGGAAGTGCTTTGAACGAAACTTTTGTTAAAAACCTGATAGCATTCGCAATATTTTTTAAGACACTTCGACTTCTTGCAATTACATCCTCTTTTATGCCTTGCTGATGAAGGTGTGGTCCAGCTCCCTTCTTCCTGCATATCGCTCATCATAATAAGACGTCTGGTTGTCAAGGCTAAAATGCAAGATGAATAACTTAACAAAGGGAGATTACCAGTATATTTGCGGGAGAGTTCATTGCATGCTTAACAACTTTTGGAGCAAATGCAAGGGGATTACGTGCTTCAATTTGTTGTCGTGTATCAAGAACTGTGTCCTCGTATTCAGGCCTGTTAAAGCAGTTATCACATGCACAACTATCTAGACAATAAACTCCAGCTGCAAAGCACTCGCAATAACTGCATAAATACAAAAATCACAGATGAAACATTCTGCAAAATAACAGGAAATTTGAATTTTCTATTTTGAGAGCCATTTATCAGGAAAATATTAATGTTTCTTTTCCTTTTTCATTAAAAAGGACAAAAGTTTTTTGTCTAACTGGTATGAAAGAAAATGCTAATAAATATGCAACAGTTGATGGGATAATGTGAATGCTGATGTATTTAGAGAAAAAAGGGACTGGTTCAGCAATATTAAAGGTCGGAATCATCCCATAAGTGATGGGACAAGCACAATTTTGAGAATTTACAAGGCAAGCATAGTATTGAGAATTCACAAACAATCTTTGCTTTATATTTCCTTCTACTGGCATTAAATATATCAAGAGCCACATTTAGACTGTTGTACAGCACTTTGCTTGATTATTGAGTTATTAATAACATCATACCAATAAAATGAACAGTGACAATATCTACAGTAATAGCCTGAAAGCATACCCATTATTGCAAATAGTAACTGTGGAAAGATCTATACGGTCTAAATTTTCTCCATGTTCACTTACAGTTTCAGGCATTTTGACCTCTTACAGTTGCAACGTTTACAACTCTCGCCCTCATTTATGGACTTTGCCCTTTTCCTAGATACAGAACAAACCATTACAGAGGGTAAGCAATAGAATAAGGCAGAAATAATTAATATTTATTAAAAATATTTAATTGAAACAACTAAATGGTTACTTGCCTATTTCGCTTGGGGCTTACTTGGTATAACTCTTCAACAATGTCAGAGTTATGTGAGGTGAGCATCCTCCCTTCATATAGAATTACCTGCTGATCATAAGATGTCAATAGATTAAATCACTCGGGGGTTGCATATTTTATTAATAGGATAAGTTGCAGAACTTACTGTTGCAGCAGCTCGATTCTCTGGTTGATCATCTTCGGCACGAGCATATATTTTCCTGGCAACAGATGAGATTGAAATACTATTCAAGTCCTCTGCTGAACAATGGTTCATATTAGGCATTTGCTTCTCTTGTGCATGCATATTGCCAGCCACCATCTTGCTTGCAATTGAATCTGAACCCATGGATTCAGATCTGGTGATACTACTTGAAGGCAAACCTAAAGCTGATGGGGTACTAGCTGACATATCATGGTTTCCACAATTTTGAGCTGATCGAAAAGTCTGAGACTGGCAAAAGGAGGAAAAGAAAGTTACAGGCTGAACATGACTGCCTGTTTGCCAACTACTAGAGATCCTAATTGGTTCAACATTATGTGAAACCATATTCTCAAATTTTCTATGGCCTTCTGGCAAGCTTAAACTGGCATTATTATGAGTCTCATTTCCAGTGTACTTGCTGGCCATTGTAACATCAAATTGAAGATGTCTTCGTATACCACGTTGATGTTGATCAGCCTCCTACATATTTGAATATAAGAATTACAGCAAAAAACCGTAGAACATTAGAAAAATAAGTTTTTTTTTATCTACTGACCTCGTACAGAAAACAACCAAGGAAAGACATTATTTAAGTAAATACTAGAAAGTAGTTTCATATTCAGTAGTTATGAACAAAATATTGCTCCCAAGATACATAACACATAAAGGAAATACAATGGAAATTTAACTTTGGAAGAAATTTTGTATAGAACAGTTGAGATCATTTGCCACAACTCCATCAAGTTAATTCCACATATAATTAGTTCAATTAAGTGCATAAGAAACTGAGTTTAATGTCACTGTAGAACTGCATAAATTTTGATATAAACCATACAACACTAGTGGCTCAAAGTTGAACAATTGCAACCAGAATATAGCTTGTACCCTAACAGATCCTCCCGAAGCTGGTCTTGAACTCTCTGCAGAATCTTCATATGCTCCAGTACTCTGCAAAGGTTGGTCAAATGCTTGATAACTACCACCCGTTTTATCATCTTGATCTTTTGCTGCCTGCAACTCACTATTGTAAGAAATTCAAAAATATTTAATGATGCATTACCAGGTAGAAATGAAACTTTCATTTGCTCACCTGAGGGACAAATTGCTCATGTTGGGCTTCAGAGTAAGGGCCGGTAAACATATTAGACTCAACATGATCATCATCAGTTTTGCTAATGGTATCTTTATGGGTAGTGAATGGATGAGATGATTTTGTAGTGTCCTCAATCTCAGCAGGATCAGCCACCAAATATTGATCAATGCACCCAGAAGAGCTACAAGACTTGTCCTCATTTTGAAAGAATTCAGTCTTCAAATTGGTATTGTCCTTCGCATGAACACCTGAACTTGCTGCATCTATCTCCTCTCTGTCAATATTAAAACTCTTCAATCAAATATATATATATATATATATAGTGGCTGATTAATATCAAAATCTTCAATAATTTCTCAAACCTCTTAGTGAAAGTGGTGCCTCCTTGCAGATCTAAACGGGGTGATGTGAACACAGGTGGAGGAATAGTAAAGTTAATCCTTTGTACATGAGTTGTGCTCTTAGTTGATTTTATAGGAGATAAATTTTCAAGAAAATTTGTCAAAGGGGATTCCTACAGAATAATCAAAAATCAATTCAATCAATATATGAACTCCATCAATAATTATAAAAAATTTTCTATTTTGCACTTCAAAATTTTCACAGCCACCAAACACAGATGAACTGATCAAAAAGCACAATCAATCAATCAATCAATCATCATAATTAATACGACAGACACAGCTAAAAACAGAATGTCCTTTAAATTGAGATCCGCTGATCACAGATAACCCACATCAACACCTATACACTTACTTGAATGGTCGGTGGAGATGATGACGAGAGTGCCTGGGTTGTGCGATTTCGTTCAGGAGAATCCATGTTTGAAATTAGGGTTTTTTTGTACCAACAACATCGGAGATATCAAAGAGATGATAACGAGAAGATTTTGTGTCCGATTTTTTCAGTTAAGAGGCATAACCATTTAAACCTCGTAACAAGCGGGAAAGCTCCAGGTTTTTTTTTTTTTTTTTTCAAATTATCTTTATATACTTTCCACAAAACTAACTACAAAAATAAAATACATATATATTACAAAATATGGAAAATTTTAAAAATATTTATAAAACCAGAAAAAGTTATTTGCATAATAATAAATATAGCCATTAAACATATAAATTTTATAATCTATAAAACTTAAATTTGCAATTTTCTTTATTAATAGCGAATAAATTTGAGCAAAAAAAAATACAAAATACAAAATCAAACTCAAAAAACTTTAAGAAAGAATAATTGAAAATAAAAACTCAAAAAAAAGATAAGAAAGTAGATCTAGATAGTTAATCTTCATCTTAATTTTACAATAAATCTTTATCTTTATCAAAATCTCATCATCATCCTTTTTTTACAATAAATCTTCACATCCTAAAAAAAATATGAATCATCAATCAAAACTCAAAAAATAAATCATTTCACGGCCCGAACTTGAATATGAGAGCACGTGATTAGCATTAAAAAATAAAAAAGTATATAACTTCTCAAACCCTTAGTTAGTCTGACAACTTAAAATTCGAGGAAACATCACTATGATAGTCATCAATGTCACTACAATAAGGCTATGAGCCCACTAGTTGACAAAATCTATACATCACTATTATAATTGAGCAATCACTTTAAATCTTATCGAATATATGCTCAACCGAAGCACTCTAACAACTAACTGAACTTACTAGAAATGAAAGTAACCAAAAATATATAATGCATACTTTCTAGAATGTAAATAAGTATAATACATAATAAATTACATATCTAATTAATTTATAAATGAAATTTGACTGTTGGAGAAGAAAGACAGAGTTACTGAATAAACTGCTTTCAAAGCTCACCCTAGAAATTTGAGAAAAAAACAATGAGATGGAAGTGAGCGTTTTCAGTTTAGCAAGTGATACGAGCCAGTACATAAACCTGATGTCCTATCCTAATTTTATTTGAAGAATACTCATGTATCATACAAAATACATAACAAAATAAATAATTATTGAAAGATGAAAATTAGTCAACATGAATCACTTTAAATCTCAAATATGAGAGTTAATCCTCTTATCTAGCTCTCTTCATTCAACATGAATTCTTAGAATTCAATATGCATAAGGTTATTCATCACGACCTTAGCCAAATATCGATACCCGACTGACAAGCAGCGTTGAGCATAAAAAAGCTCTTGCCATCAGACCAATTTTAAATATATCATCATAATATCATATCATTTCATATTCATAATCAAAATCGCACCATGTGTAATCCCATGTCATCACAATTTCATCTAACAACTACAAATTGTATTCATCACATAATTAGACAATCACAAATAAATACCAAAATTCTAAATAATGTATAAATAATAATAATATCTATACATACATTCTATGCAAATGTATGAAATATATGAAAATATATTAAAAAGTATAACTCATAGTTTGAGCGAAAAAACTTGACTCAATTAATGACACAGCCAAAGAGCGACAGGGTATAATATTGAACGGTCTTACGAAATAAAATATCATATATTTTTAATTTTCTTATTTTGCTATAGTAATGTACAATAATGATACTAATAATAATTTATTTATTATGCTAATAATAATAATAATAACATTATCCATAATTAATAATTATTATTATTTGTCATTCATAATTAAAATGGCAATTTTCTATCTTGCTAACAATAATATTATTGAGATTGTTGAAAAATTTATTATAATTTAATTTTATAAATTTTAAAGCATAATTAGTTAAATTAAATTAACTCAATTAATTAATTAATAATTAACAACTTTTAAATCAATTAATCTAAATAAAATAATTTAGATTTTAAACTCATCCAAGCGAAAATACAATAATTAGCGCATCTAAAATTTCGAAAGAAATATTAGAATTGGGATTGCCGGAGCATCATTGGAATTCTCGCCAGTTATCACTTACATCGCTGTTCAAGAAATTTTCGATATTAAAATAAAGCATTATTGGTGTCACTAGAAAGATAATAAAATCATGAGCCCAAATACACTGGAGGTGTCAATTAACTAGCGAAAAAATCATCGAAATCTCATCATAATTTTTTTGTATTTATTAAAATTTTTCTCTCATTTCAGTCATTCTTTCGCAACCCAAAAGTACTCAAATGAAAAATTATAGAAAGAGAATTTTAATGCATCTTGAATCAACTAAATCGGAATTCAAATGAAAGAGATATAACTATTTAAAGTTTCAGTCTCTGGAGTTTATAGGAATTCATTATAGTAGTTCGGGAAGTGTATCCAACACAGTTTATAATTTGATCATAGTGATTTTGATTCTATTAGCTTTGCTTGGATGTTATCTTTCCAATGTCACTGACAATGCATTAATCAGAAGTTCGATGACATTTGGGACGAAGATACTTATATTAAAAGGGGGGCAGTTGCCCCCTTCTGTTTTAAAATTTTAATATCTTTTTTACAATTGTTCTTGCTATTGTTTTAAAAATTATTAGAAAATGGATGAACTCACTCAAACAGTATAAATTGAGACAGAAAAAATAAAAAAATCACAAAAATAAAAAATTTCTTCTTTTAAATATTTTATCGAACATTTAAAATACATTACGTACTGACAAAAAAAATTACAATAGAAAAAACATATAATAAAAAAAAAATTCAAATCTCATATAAAAAAACATAACTCCTTATATGAAATCTATTCAAAGACTTCACCAACTCAATAACTCTTTCATGCAAAATCTTCACTAAAATTGGATTTGTGATAAAAAAAAATAAAACTTTAACATCTTTATGCAAACTTTTAGAAATTTCAAAAAAAAAATATAATAGAGAAATAATAAATGAGAAACTAAAACAAAAAAGAAAATAAAAAGAATAAGAAGATATGAAAAAAAGAAAAAGACGTGAAGAAAAAATTTAGTAAGAACTAAATAATAAAAATAGATAAGATTTAATTACACTCGTTAAATATAGCGAAAATCTCACTTAAATATTTAATTTTTTTTATTCAAATAATTAAAAAAAAAATAATTCAATTACACCTTCCAAGTAACGGAAGCTAGATTTTCGTTTACTTTCATCTACATAGCACTGTAGGTTACGCATGTCACAATCTTATTTGGATGTAAAAAGTTAAAAATTATTAAATTAAACTAAATAATAATTAAATAATAAAATTTAATTGTGATATTACAACTATTATTGTTATTGATATTATCGTAATTATTACGCTTTAAACCTAACTACTGCATCTACTTCAGAATTTCTAAGGGACTCTCGGGTTAGAATAACTGTGAATGCATACTTTGACATGCTAAAAAAAATTCGAAAACAATCCCAATTTATGATTCCCATGGAGTAATTCCAAGATTTTTACAAAAAAAGTTATCTTCGTGACCACTATCTAGCCATAACCTTCGTCGTTCCCAAAACTCAAACCACCATCACTATTTAAACTCATCCCCACCATAGTTAGAAAACCAAAATCACCATCATTAGCGCCGTTCGAAAACCCAAATCAGTGGAATCACCACCACCATCATCATTCCAAAACTAAAGTCACTACTACCATCGTCCTTCCAAAATCAAAACCATCATTGTCCTTCAAATCATTTTATTCTTCAGCGGAGAGATGAAAGACAGGCTGATTTTGTTCTTCGATGGAGAGACGAAAGAGAAATAGAGAGAGTTTGAGGATTTGAGATTGAAAGACGGTGAATGATTTGGGATTGAATAACACGGAGATAAAAAAAAACTATTATTTTTATTTAAAGTTTATTATTTTATTATTTTATAATTAATATTTAATTTAATTATTTTTATTTTTTACAAATCAATGAAATTAAGAAGCGTATAAAAAAAAGAGGTCCATAGTACTATATAAATGTAAAATCTTAATTCCTTTACGGCAAATGTTTGATTAAACTATTTATGAGAAAAAAATTTAATTAAATAAAAAAATTTAAATATTTAAATGAGATTTTTATTATATTTCAGGAGTGTAATTAAATTTATTCCTAATAAAAATATCGTAAAAAAATAAATGTAAAATGCATATTTTTTTTTTTAAAAAAAAGCTATAAAAACATAACTGAAAAAAGGTTGGGGTATAATTAAAAAAAAAAAAAAAGGAGAAATTAAAACATGACTTTCAAATAGGATATATTGTGCAATTTTCTATATCTTTATTTCGGGTTCTTCAATGGGCTTCTCCAAAAGAGCCCATTATCCTTATACAAAATAGCGCTGTAGTTACTCAACACATTGTCTGGTAGTGGTAATAAACCCTACAAATAAACCCTAAATTAAGCTCTTCGTTTTCCATGCTATTGAACAAGTAAAGCTGCAACTCTGCTTGATTCTTCATTTTTTCCTTCTTTCTTTCTTTTACTTTCTCGGCATCAAACGGAGTGGGATAAACTTTAGAAAAAAAAATAATGAATTATAAATTCCTGAATTTGCTTGGAGCTCCTTACAGAGGAGGCAATGCTATAATGACCCAAAATACCCAACTAATCTCTCCGGTTGGTAATCGTGTTTCCATTACCGATCTTATTAAATTGCAAACAGTAACACTTCCTGATCAATCTTCATCTAATATCCGCCGCCTTGCTGCCTCCCCTGATGGTACCTTTCTGGTTACAGTTGATGAGAATAACCGTTGTCGTTTCATCAATATTCCTCGCCGCGTGGTTCTTCACCGTATAACTTTTAAAAAAAGTGTGAATGCTGTCAGGTTCAGCCCTGACGGTATCTTCATTGCTTTTGCTGTTGGAAAATTGGTCCAAATATGGCGGTCTCCGGGATTCAAGAAGGAATATTTTGCGTTTGAACTGGTTCGGACCCTTGCAGATTGTGAAGATACTGTTACGGCTTTTGTTTGGAGCTTAGATTGTAAGTATTTGCTAGTAGGGTCTAAGGACTTGACTGCTAGACTTTTTTGTGTTGAGAAATTGAAACAAGGAATTTTGAATAAGCCATTCTTGTTTTTAGGGCACAGAGATACAGTTATTGGTTGTTTCTTTGGCTATGATAAGAAAACAAATAATGTTGATAGGGCTTATACAATTGCCTGTGATGGTTATATTTTTAGTTGGAGTTACAGTGGTAATGATGATAAATTTGACGAAGATGATGAGCAAGATTCAGAGCCTCCATTTCCAGGTACACCAGAGCAGGATGGGGAAGGGAATTTGGATGGTCAAAATGTGAGTACTGTGAAGAAAAGAAAGGAGTTTGACGCGAAAGATGGCAATTCAGGTAAAAAAGAGGACTATTTGCTTAAAGGAAAATGGAAGTTGTTAAGGAAAGATGGGTTTATGCAATCTCCTGCAAAATTGACTGCTTGTGATTACCATAGGTCACTTGATATGGTGGTAGTTGGGTTTTCTAATGGTGTCTTTGGCTTATACCAAATGCCAGATTTTATTTGCATCCATTTGTTGTCTATTTCAAGGGAAAAGATCACCACTGCAGTGTTCAATGAGACTGGGAATTGGTTAACATTTGGCTGTGCAAAGTTGGGGCAATTGCTAGTGTGGGAATGGCGGTCAGAGAGTTATATATTGAAGCAACAAGGCCATTACTTTGATGTGAATTGCTTGGCGTATTCTCCAGATTCACAATTGTTGGCTACTGGGGCAGATGATAACAAAGTGAAGGTAAAATGGGATTTATTTTAGTGATTTGGAAAATTATGGTTATTTGGTTGATTTTTAGTGGATGCTTTATCTAAATGGTCATAAAAGTGCTTGTATTGCTAGGTATTTTTTTGAGTGGATTGTGCATTTGCGTGCTTCTGTTATGCAGAAGACTGGAATAACGTTTGTCAATTGGCTTGGTGGACATTGTCTTAAATATGCCTTAATTTGTCAATATAAATTTGCATATTAGTTAGCATACACCTGTTTCTGTGATCAATGTATTTATTGTTTGTATTTTGGAGTTTCCGCTCGGTTAATTCAACCGTTGCTTAAAAGATATGAAATGGGGCTTTGTACACTTCTGTATAATGTGTACTTAGCTGCTGAAAATACTTCAAATTTCGTTTGTTTACTCTACTTATGGTTTATGCAATGTGTCCATTCATTTTCAAACCATAAGCAGTTTGTTCTTGCAATGCCCAAAGGTCCTAGACAATCTAGTTTGGTGTTTCTCATCTGCATTGCAGCCTTAGATGATCTGCATTGAATTATGTCATTATGCATTATGTTGAAATTGCCATTAGGAGATTCTATGCAGTTATCTACAATTATAAATATTATGAAGGTTCAGCTCAGATTATTTTATGTTTATTATCTGTTGCAGGTATGGACTGTTTCATCAGGCTTCTGCTTTGTAACGTTCTCAGAACACACTAATGCAGTTACTGCCCTCCATTTTATGGCTAATAACCATTCTTTGTTGAGTGCATCTCTGGATGGGACAGTTCGCGCTTGGGATTTGTTTCGCTATCGAAATTTTAGGACATTTACCACCCCTTCTTCAAGGCAATTTGTCTCTTTGGCAGCTGATCAAAGTGGTGAAGTAATTTGTGCAGGAACTTCAAATTCCTTTGAGGTACTTATGCCCGTTACTAAATTTTAACACCAACATGCTCCTTTTGGTTGCTTAGCCTGACAGTTCAATTAATGTTCATATGCATAGATATTTGTTTGGTCAATGAAGACTGGCCGGTTGTTAGATGTCCTTAGTGGTCATGAAGGTCCAGTACATGGCTTGACATTTTCTCCTACAAATGTGAGTTGTCTCTTATATTTCTCTTTGTTCTCTGTTATTTCCCATGTTTTTTGTCTGTAATCCAATAGATTTTGGAGTAATTTATTTCGATGAATACCAAACTCAACCCTGTCCTTTATCTTGTCTAATTATGATGCTTATCATAGATTATTGTGTACATAGCTAGTGTCAAACAATTGAATGTTTTTTTTATAGATTTTCTAGTTCAAGTCCCTTTTTACCCATTGATTCATTAGTAACTAATTAACTGTCCTCTTTCATATATAGGCTGTATTAGCTTCGTCCTCATGGGACAAAACTGTTCGTTTATGGGATGTTTTTGAAGGAAAAGGTGCTGTTGAAACATTCACTCACACACATGATGTTCTTACGGTGGTTTATCGCCCAGATGGAAAGCAATTGGCTTGTAGCACATTAGATGGGCAGATTCATTTCTGGGACCCTATCAATGGCTTGATAATGTTCACCATTGAGGGCCGTAGAGATATATCCGGAGGGCGCCTCATGACTGATCGTAGATCAGCAGCTAATTCAACTGCAGGAAAGTGCTTCACATCTTTATGTTATTCTGCTGATGGAAGTTACATATTAGCTGGCGGAAGTAGTAAATACATATGTATGTATGACATTGCTGATCAGGTTTGTTCATGTGCTCTTCTTATTCTTTCATAATAAATCTTTTTCTTTTTTTTCCCTTTGGACTATTGAAATCTTTCATTGCCTATAAAAAGGAGAGCTTGCAAAATTCAATCACATGCAAGGCTATTCATGGTAAAAATTAGATTGGAATTAATTTGGATAATCCATATTTTTGAGGAAAATGGGATCATGAATTACTGTTGGAGAATGTTTCTTCTTTTCCCCAGTCAAAGGCTTTTCAGAACAAGGTTTATATATTCTGAAACTGGTTTCTAGGACTTGTCTTATTTTGGGATATACCAAATGGTGATCTGATATATACATATGCACTGATTGTTCTTCTTTACAGTTTTTTTTTTTTCTAAATATGTATGTAGTCATCTTCCAATATTTGTTGGATAGGATCTTCAACTATAAAATTATGTCTCCCAAACCATTGTCAAGATTTACAGTTTTACAAAATTCTTCCTGTGTATTTGTTAGCTGTTTTAGTTTTATGCTACGTGTTGTCTGGGATCGTGTTCTGTTGTGGCATATTCTTTTCTCATATTGGTGCTTGATGAAAAGCTCGTCTTCATAGTTAGATTAAAGAGTTTCCATTGGTTGCTAGGAAAATCCAAAACAGTCTTTATCTCTTTTTATAGTTCTTTGTATCTTACAAGGATTAGTTGAAGTTTCTAGGAGGGATAATACTGTATAAACGTCTTGTGATTGATAAGGCTAGTGCCATCTGATAGAACTTATAGTATGCTAGGGATTGGAATTGCTTGTATCTCTTCAATCACCAAAGGAATAAATCTCCATTTGAATATTCTGCGAACTATCTATCTGCTTTCATTTCAAAAGATTGTTTCAACTGCTCCTCTAATTTAAAAGCTGTAATATAGATTCAAATGATCAGCAAAGTCATACTACTTGCATATGACAGTGCTTATTAGCCTTGTGCTAAAAAAGTGATGATAATTTTATATGGAGTAGATTTTTTATTTTCCCAACTCTGTCCTCTCTTCAAAAACAGAAGAGGAAAATTTTTTCTAACAAGCTACTTTCATCATTACGTGCCTACTGGTTTTTCCTTGTTATATTTGTCTGCACTCGACTTTTTATATGTCTTCCTCGTATGCTTGTTTATTATTGTAGTGAGTTGATTAATTTGCATTGTCTCCAGGTTCTTCTGCGTCGCTTTCAAATATCCCACAATCTCTCACTTGACGGAGTGCTCGACTTCCTAAATTCCAAGAAAATGACAGATGCTGGTCCACTTGATTTAATTGATGATGATGACACTGATACAGAAGAAGGTGTTGATAAACAAGTTCGAGGAAAGTTGGGTTATGATTTACCAGGATCCATGCCTAATCGTGGAAGGCCTATTGTTCGAACAAAATGCCTGAGAATTGCACCCACTGGCCGGAGTTTTTCTGCAGCAACAACAGAAGGGGTTCTAGTTTATTCAATTGATGAATCCTTTATCTTTGACCCCACTGATCTTGACATAGATGTTACACCAGAGGTATTTCATTTTTCTTTTATTTCTTTAGCATTCTTAATTTCTCATGCAATGCTAATGCTTTTGATAAAGATCAAATAGTGAAACATGCAATTGATAGATCTGTAATTTTTTTTTACTTTTATAGATTATTAGAATGATGTTTGTATCATGTACATTTTGAAATTCATTAAGAATTGAATAAAGAGTCTTATTCACCTCCCGTGGACTCCAAACAACTGAATTAAAAAGTAAAATAGTTAACTTTTAATCTTTTTGAAGCCTCTCGGCAATGGAGATTTCATATTAATCAGATGCCTTTAATCTGCAATAGCAGCAGTTCACCTTTTTGCTGATTTTGTTTTTGTTTCAATGGCCACTTTGTTGCACAGGCCGTTGATGAGGCACTGAATGAGGATCAAACAAACAGAGCCTTGATTCTCAGCCTTCGCCTAAACGAGGATTCCCTAATAAAAAAATGTATTTTTGCTGTTAATCCTTTAGATATACAAGCAGTCGCCTCCTCAATTCCCTACAGATATCTGCAGAGATTAATAGAGGCACTTGCTGATCTGCTGGAAAGCTGTCCACACTTAGAGTTTATACTCCGATGGTCTCAGGTACTTTTCCTGGATTTTTCAACTCAAGTAACATCAGAATTGTCACTAGCATCAGCATCTAATTCAGGGATTATGATTGGTTTTGCAACAGGAGCTGTGCAAAGCTCATGGTAACTCTATTCAGCAGAATTCCAGAAATCTTCTTCCTTCTTTAAAATCTCTGCAGAAGGCAATTACTAGAATACATCAGGAGATAGCTGATACTTGTTCTTCCAATGAATATATGCTCCGATATTTATGCTCTGCAAGCAACAAATGATGGAGAGTTTGTTATCGGTTGAAGGGTAACTTCCACATCTGGTTCTTTAACATATATGGTTTCCCTCCCATAAGCATTGGCAAGCGAAAAGCACTTGCTTTACTAAGTGCTTTTCTTTTTCTTCAGATGCTTATATATGACAAAAAAAAAATGAAAACTTCATCCCTGGATCATGTGCTGCAATTTATTGAGGAAATCATATGTAGCCGGCTGCATTGTTTTTATCCATTTTTGTTGCTTGTATTGCATTGCTGATAGATCTACAAATGTTGTTAAAGCCATTTTTTTTCATAGGAAATATACATATGTTTAACATTCCTGTATTACTATGCTGCGGTATGTGGAGACGAGTTTTATGGAAATTTTGATCGTTCAAATTCATTCCTTATTTTTCCAGAAAGAAAAGAATAAGCCTTTTATTTCTTTGTTGCATTTGGATTGTCGTGAAACAGATTGATGTAGATTTTCGTGATTGAGACAACTTAATTTTTTAGGGCAGCCATGAGCAATACAATCATTTTCCATCACATTTTATAAATTAAAAATCATTTACTGTGTTAGTAAATTATTATATATTTAAGACTTCAACTAATGCTTGTGGTTATAAATTTATTATCTCATAAAATAATTATTTTGCAATTAAATTTAAATCAAATCTAAAGATAGCATGGGATGGCTATTAAATATCCCATAGAATAATCATTCTATTACCTTCGTAATTCATGTCATTTCACGAACCAATTGAGTATTAGGAGTAAAAACATTTACACACAATTAAGATGAAAATCACATGTAATTAAGAATTAAAACCATTGGGTCTCATCGAAGTCATAATAACCATGGCACTTTAGCATATTTTGTGTGGTCTTTTATTAAAATAAATAAAATAAATTTGAGCTTATATTTTCCAAATATGAAATACCCTATGCAAATACCAATGAGGAACAAACAGGGATAGGAAAAGCTGCAGAAATAATTGGTTTCAAGTCGCCAAGGGCTAAAGCTAATGCACATCTAGAAGAATTTGATTGTGTTCCTTGTAAAAGTATTTATGTAGAACAAGAAAATGAAAAAACGATTAAGTTGCATTATTGCTCAACAATGTGAACAAACTGTTTGAGCTTACCCTGATTGACATAGCTTGGGTAAAAAACTGAAATTTAAAAGCTACAAGTCATAATTACCTATCCACTCTTTATTTGACCACATTAACTATTTAGACTCCTAATTGGCTGTAATATCTTGGAGCTTTTCTTTCAGTTCACCTTTCTGCAAAAGGGCCATATTTTATGGCAGTCAACTTTCAGGTTTCAAAAAGAATCTGACAAAACGTTTCCACAAATATGCATACTAACCTGGTGCATATCCATAATTATGTCTGACCCACCAATAAACTCTCCCTTGATGAATATCTGTGGAAACGTAGGCCAATTGCTGCACAGAAATACGGGATTTGAGAAACTAATACACAAAACATTCTCCTTAACCAGTCATTATGAATTTACAAAATCAAGATCATTGTTTATGCTAATATCAGAACAAACAATTCTGTGTGTTGATATCCTTTTCTTTGGGTTTATTTTCCTTTTTTGGCAGGGAGTAGTTTTTGTGATGCAGGGATACATGTAATATTACCATACATGTATAGAACTTTTGAAAAGGAAAATTGCAAACTCATGGTCAAACACAAAACACTTCTTGCTTTAAACGCTAACGAATAGAACAAGATTGTCGAATTCATATACAACCATGCGGGGTTAAACAGGCATATTATTGTCAGTATTTCACACAAATTACAATACGAAAATGTTAAATCAGGATATATTATAAACAGGTAAAAAAATATATAGAAATAAGATAGGAGAAATCACTCATCAAAGCAACTACTAAAATGCCATTTGTCGTACGGCAAATAGAGGCATCAAAGAAATTGACCCAATGATTTTCCAATAGTCCTTATAGTTAAAGACTTACCTGAACGATTTTACAGCAGTTTTGAGCTCAGGGTTCTCCAAAATATTTCTTGCACTCAAGGGAACATCTACACAGGCCATATGAAAATAAGAATATTATAATAGCCCAGATATTAGCCATCAAAGTTGAAAACTAAACAAGGACAAGAACTAGTGAACAGAGGCCATCTTACTAATATTAAAAAAAATAACCAAAGATCTGGTAGGAACTTCTTATTAAAAAAAGCAAGTTTCAATTTGATTGGTGAATATTGCTAGATTATTTGACAAATACGTCTATCTAAGATGAGAATACAAAGTGAATATTTTGCAGTAACTGGGGATGATTTCCTTTTATTTCTCTATGCAACACTCTAGTCCCCTCCTCTCAATTCTGGGCCCAAAAGGTTTGAACTTGACAAATAAAGTGCATTTATTTTTTCGTTTCATAAATTGTAATTATACTTTTTAAGTCTAATCATGACCAAGATGAACTTATTCATTTTGCATTATAAGTGTGAAATTTTTTTTTATCATTTAATTATTATAAAATTATTACCTTTTTTCTTCTATCAAAAGCTTACTACTTTAGAGCCACAATTCTTTTAATTTTTTGTTATTGGCTAGTAACATTTAATGAATTTTCCCAATTTCTCATTCATATAAACTATCTTTCTTTTTTTTAATGATCATGACATACATATCTTAAATGGACAGAAGAATTTAAGCCGTGTGAATAATTAATTTGTCTCACGTACAAAATTTCCAATGTTAATCTAATTCTCAGAAATCCTGGAATTGTTTATGCTCCAGAATAACATATTTTTCTTGAAAAGTTGAGACTTTTGCTCCTGGGCTAATACCACTTTCAAGAAGCTTCCTTTTGCATATCACCAAAAGCAAAACCAAGACTTATCCTACATAGAATTTGTTTATTTCCCTCAAATGTCTTAAATAATCAAGAAAGGCATCCTTCCAACTTGTAGAGAAATAGTTCCTCCCACTTTTAATGCTCTCCTCACTCCTCAATCCTCGCTCTCTCTCTAGTTCATCGCACAAACACTCACTAGGTAGCCATCAACAAGAAGGTTTCAACCTAAGATCATATGAATCTATAAACATGTATAAGTTCAACAGTACATGAACTATCAAGAATATAAAACCAGATCACAACAATATTGACCCACTTACTGTAATGTTTCAGAACTCTTACTGCCAGAGCACTGAATCCACATTGAGGAAGATCAGGCACCCCTTTCATGTAAATCATCACAGGGTTGTCTTTGACATCCTACACCAAAAGCAATCATGTCAGGAAAAAAGTTATAAAATTGAAAACTCATATTAACTTTCAAAGAATAACAACGTTAAAACATGCTTTTAAGGGGCATAGTCACCTGCTCAACAATATCTTTCAAAGATATGCCAGAACTTTCAATCTTATTATTTGGTCGAAAATCTTCATGTGTGTCAGGATCATTGGGCACAGTAGTTGAGTATCTCATTGCATTAGAGTAAAAAGGTCCAGAAACCTACGAAGTGTCCAAAATTCCAAATAAAAACATTAGCTAATCAATTAGATTTACCTGAGCTGCCAGGTGAACATAATATCCATAAACTGATTCCCATTTAATAAGATTAATATTAATTGAATATGATATTATTAGATTGGTTCCCATTTCACCGAAAAACAAAAAAACAACATAGAAATGCAGTTGATTCAGCAGCAGCACAAAATTCTGGTTCTTACAATTCTACTAGACCGTGCTGCTTGAAGGCCCGTAATGCTCCTCAAGAGTATATTTGAGAAAGATCTTGCCATAATATTATTATCTGTGGCTCTGTGCAACACCAATGAGCCAGAATTAACAAAAATTTAGCATGTAAGATTAAGTTTGAACATGAATTAAGTAAACAAATTTACAAAGTATAACAGTAAACCCTAGGAGAGAGAAAGAACATCGCCAATACCTGTAGAGAAATAAACAAGCCGTTCCTTTAATCGATCGAAAACACTCGCTTGAGAGAGAACTGTGATAAGAGATTAGAGAGCGAGGGAGAACTAGTCTGTGTGAGCACCAGACAGAGACGGATTGAAATTAAATTGTAGACAGTTATGTTTTATGTGAAAAAATTCAAAAAATTTTGGGTCAAAATGAAATTTTGAAATTGTTCCAAACCTTCTAACGTTGGGGTTGGTTCATGCTTTGCTGACGAGAAATACTCAGTCCTTTTATTAACAAAATAAAATTAGAAAATCATTTCATTATTTCAACACTTTAAGATACCAAACTTAAAATGCAAGTTCATATTTGAATTGCTAAGTAGTTGAATTAAATATAATAATTTTAATTTTTTAAATAGAACGGATTGAATTAATTTAAAATTAATTATTATTTAAAAATTATTTTAGTTCATTCAATATTTTTTGTGTGGAAAATAATTTATTTTTTAATTTTTTTTAAAAAATTGTTGTTCAATTACAATATTAAAATCAATTAAAAATACTATTTATAAAATTATAAACATATTTAAACTTATGAAAATTTGATATTTTAAATTTTATTGTTAAATATTAAAGTAGTTATTAATGGTCGTCCATAATAAATTTGAGATTTAGAAAAAATTTTAAAAAGAAAAAATGTGAAAAGTGAAAAATATCTTTTATGAAACAAATAGAATCTTGATAAAAACTAACTAAAATAAAATCTTGAGTTATTATTAATTATATAAATTAAATTCTAATTTATAGTAAAATAAAATATAAATTAAAGCACAAAAATTATAATTTACAGTAAAATAAAATATAAATTTAAACTGATTAAAGCATTTTTTTTGAGATTTATTATATGAATTATGTAATTTTATATTATTTTGTGAAAATGAAAATTCAATGCACAAAAAATGAAACTTTGTTTACTTCATTGAAAATAAAATACAATTATTTTGAATAATATTTAATTTAAATTATAAAGAATTTTTTTATGATTTTCTATACTTAAAGTTATTTTATTTGTGTTCAAAAAAAAATATTTTATTTAAAATAATATTTATATTATTTATTACATTCTTAAGTCTATATTAGTAATTTTACTTGGTTTTGTAAAAATAACTTTGAAATAAGATTTATTTGTGTTATGTATAATTAAAAATACTAGACAAATATTTTTTCTTATCTCTTTAATCATCTTTTCTTATCTTCATAATCATCTTATCATTCTTCTTTAATTATTTTATGATTTTATTTATTTTATTATTTTAATAATTAATAATTTAATTTTCAACTCTATAAATAGAGGGGATTTAAAACTTTTGATATATGAATAAAGAGTGAGAAAAAATATATATTATTCCTCTTTAAATTGCTTCTTAAATAAATTATTCTTTATTCTTCGTTTTTTTATTTATCTATAATTTTATCATTAATTTTATAACACGTTATTAATACAAGACTCTATTAATTTATTCATTCTAAGTATTTAAATTTAAACTTAATTTGTGATATACTTTTGCCAAAAATTCTAAGATAAATTCTCTATTTTCATCTCTTTTACTAAGAATTTTAAAGTAATTATCATCATATCTTGATCTTTATGTATCATAATATATACAAGCCTTAGAAAGATAATATGCATTGAAAATTATTTGTAAATTAAGATTTATATATTATTTAATTGATCAATAAATTAAATTAAAGAATTAAATTAAAGTATGAAAATAAAACACATGAAATATGAGCATGATAGTTATTGAAATTTATATTTATGAAGTGATATTATTTGAATTTTTAGACTAATATAAAAAAGTTCAATAAGCATGAAATTTTAGTTGAGAGGTTATTTATGTGTTAATAGTCGGTATATAAAATTTTATAATTTATGAGGATGATTTACTATTTAATAAAATAAGAGAAAATAAATTGTTAAAACTATTCTAATAATTTAGAATCTATAAAGGTTGATAAATCTATTTAAAAACCATAATAAATGAACCCATAAAAATATGAAATTTTACATACAAGATAGTATATATATCTAGGATATTTGGCTAAAATTTCATAAATTTTAATAAAAATTTAGATATCAAAATAAAATAAAAAATTGATATTGTTAGAGAAGAAACTGAAAGAATATAATCTATAAGACTAAATATACATAATTTAAAAATATAATAAATCAATGTATAAAATTCTGACATTTTAGATATAAGTTTTTATAAACATCTATATTATATAATTAAAATTTCATAAATTATCATAAAGTTCTGGTACCTAAAAAAAATAGATAAATAGGTACTACCAAAGACAGTGTTAAAGAAACAGAATTTATATGTTTCAAAAACTTAATTTTTAAATATCGTAAAAGAACTTTAAAAAATCTAAAATTATATATATAAGTATATATATGTCTATTTTTTGTGTTTTAAATTTCATAAATTTTGGTGAAGATTTAATAATATAAGAAAAATAAAAAAGGAAACTATCAAGTAAAAGTTAGAATATGACATATTTAAAAGTTAGTAAATAAATTAAGATTTAATTAGTAAATATATAAAAAAATTATAAAAATTACATGTAGATCTATAAATGTGTTTATAATAAATATGGAGTTTTGATCAATCTTTAATCAAGTTTTATAATTAAAATATAAATAAAAGTATTAATTTATGATTATGGAAGTCCATTTGAAAATTTTATTAAAGTAATTATAATTTTTGTAAAATTACAATTTGTTGATTTACTATGAGATTTTAGAGTACAATAGTTATAATATTTTTTTATTATATATATAGTATAAATGAAAAATATATATGTATTGTGGATGGTGAAACCACACATACACTCCTTAAAAATATAAAATGTTTTTCTTATTTAAAAATAGATGAAATAATTGTTGTTAAAATATTTGATAACGCAAAAATAATTAAAAGCTCCATAATAGCAAATATATTATTACTACAACGAACAAAAATTATTATAAATAATACATTATTTTCTCTAAAATCTCATGAAATTTATTAAGTTTTAAAGGTATTCGCAATAATGGATATCATGTTGAGACTGTAAATGAGAAAAATCAATAATATCTTCATATTACAAATATTATTTTAATAGAAAAATATATATTAGAAAAATTATCTATTCTTTTCTTCGGCTTGTACTACATGCAATTAGTACAATTAAAACAAATTTTACAGTAAGCCGAAAATTTACAAATCAAAATATTTTTATAATTTGGTATGATCAGTTGGGCCATCATGGTTTGATAATAATGAGAAATTTTAAATTTATATGGTCATTTATTAAAGAACTAGAAGATTATTGAGTTTAAAGAATTCTCATGTGTTGTTTGATCTCAAGGCAAATTAATTATTAGACCATCATCAATTAAAATTTAAATAAAATTCCTTGTATTTTTAGAATATATTCAAGGTGGTACTTATAGATCTATTCATCCACCATGTGGACTATTTAAATATTTTATAATTTTAATTGATGCATCAACAAGAGGGTCACATGGATATATATTATCATTTTGCAACCTGACATTTATAAGATTACTTGCTCAAATAATTTAATTAAAAGCATAGTTTTCTAATTTTATAATTAATTCAATTCGACTCAATAATGTTGGTGAGTTTACTTCTAAAGATTTTAATAATTATTGTATGTCAATTAGAATAATAGTTGAAAGACTTATTTGTACATGTGTTTACACAAAATAGTCTAATACAATCATTTATTAACGCCTCCAATTAATAGCTAGACCATTATTTATGAACAAAACTCCCTATTTTATATGGGAATATATTATTTTACATGCATTAGTACTTATAAATATTAGAACGACAAATTGTCATAAATTCTCTCCATTATAATTAACTTTTAGTCAATAATCTAAAATTTCCCATCTTATAATTTTTTATTGTAAGGTATATATTTCAATTGCTTCACCACAATGCATAGAGTTGGGACTTCAAAGGATATTGGGAATATATATTGGATATGAATCTCCTTTTATAATTAAATATCTTGAACTATTAACTGGAGATTTATTTACGGTAAGATTTATATTTTGATGAAATAACTTTTTCAACATTAGAGAGAGAAGATAAACAAATGAAAAAAAATTATATGAAATGCTTTATTATTATCTCATTTAGATTCTCAAATAAAACAATGTGAACTGAAAGTTTAAAAGATAATATATTTGCAAAATTTTACAAATCAACTATAAGATGCATTTACTTATTTGAAAAGAATTACCAAATTTCACATACCAGCTGTAAATACTCATGTTTAAACTGATGTTCTTATGGGACAATCTAATAATGCAAATACTAGTAATTCATGGCTGAAGCATTGTAGACTAGTCGGTTTCAAAGATAAAAATTCTCGAAAAAAATGAATAAATAACCAAGATAGTTATTGGAGACAGATGCTCTTTAAGAGACTTAAGACATAACTAATCATAAAACTCTATAAGACATTTGGTATCTGAAAATTATAAAAATAATGAGATCTCAATAAATTATTATGTCACTACGAGAAAAATATAGAATAGAAAAGATATAGTTATCGATAATATTTTTGTTTATAATGTTGTTGATATTTTAAAGCAAATTGAAGATTTTAAATCTATATCTGTTGAAGAATATAAACATAAAAATAATTGGTCAAAAATAAAAAAATGCAATTCAAGTAAAACTGAATTCTCTTTCAAAACGTAAAGTTTTTGAATATGTAGTCCAAATACTTAAAAATGTAACATCATAAAGGTACAAATGAGGATTTGCATGGAAATATATGAAAAAGGTGAAAATTGCTAGATATAAAGCGTGATTAATTACACAAATTTTTTTACAAAGGCTTGATATTGACTATGAGGAGATATTTTCTTATGTGGTGGATGTAATTACCTTTAAATATTTAATTAACCTAGCAATATATGAAAAGCTTGAAATGTGCCTTGTGAATATTATTATAGCTTATTTATATGACTTACTTGATAGTGAAATCTATATAAAAATTTTTGAAGGATTTAAAATGCCTGAGGCATGTAAATATTCTCGAAAAATCTATTCAATAAAATTATAAAATCATTGTATGGATTAAAATAATCAGGGCGAATATGATATAATCGTCTTATGAATACTTATTAAAAAAAGTTATAAAAATGATTCAATTTGTCCATCTATTTTTATAAAAAGATTTGGATCAAAATTTATTATAATTACTGTATATGTTCAAATATCATTGAAATACTTGAAGAGCTTCAAAATGCAATTAATTATTTAAAGAAAGAATTTAAAATGAAAGGGAAAAATGAAATTTTATCTCTGCTTGCAAATTAAGTATCTAAAAGATGATTTTTTGTTCACAAGTCAACTTATACATGAAAGAACTTAGAGCATTTTTATATGGATAAAGTACATCCATCGAATAACTCAATGGTTATGAGACCATTAGAAGTGAATAAAGATCATTTGCGTCCTTGAAAAAATAAATAAGAACTTTTTGGTCCTAAGTACCATATTTAAATACTATAGATGCATTAATATATCTTGCTAATATTACAAGGTCAGACATAGTATTTGTTATAAACCTATTAACAATGTTTAGTTCTTATCCAACGCAGAAATATTGGAATGGAATTAAGTATATTTTTAGATATCTTTGAGGAACAATTTGATATAGGTTTGTTTTATTTAATAAAATTAAATCACAAATAGTTGACTATGTAGAAACATGTTATTTATCTGATCCACATAAAGCTCAATCCCAAATAAATTATTTATTCACATATGGAGGTACGACTATATCATGATAATCCATAAATTAGACCTTAGTTGTTACTTCTTTAAACTATATAGAAATAATAGCAATACATGAAGCAAGTCGAAAATGTATTCGACTAAAATTATTAAGCCATCATATCCAGAAGATGTATGACTTTTCATTTTAAAAAAATATTCCAACAATATTATATAAAAATAATACAATGTGTATAACTCAATTAAAAGAAAAGAATATCAAATGTGATAGAACAATATATATATTTTTTAAAATTTTTCTTTACTCATGATCTTCAAAAGAAATGAAAAATAAATATTTAACAAATTCGTTCAAGTTATAATTTAATAGATTTGTTTACAAAAATACTCTCAACTGTAATATTTGAGAAGCTAATATATAGTATTGGATTAAACAAATTTAAAAATGTAAAGTGACGTCTTTATGAGAGAGAGTAAAATATATATTATACTCTTTTTTCTTTAGCCAAGGTTTTTACCATTCAATTTTCCTTGCAAGGTTTTTAATGAGGTATTATATGTATATTAAGAATATTGTACTTTTTTTTTTCATTGGGTCTTTATCCTAAATGATTTTTTCTAATGAAATTTTACTAAGTCATATTTTTAATGGAGAAATATTCAAGATAGAGTATTATGAATAATTAAAAATAATAGGTGAATATTTCTACTTATTTCTTTAATCATAATCATCTTATCATGTCTGTTTAATTATTTTATAGCTTTATTTATTTTATTATCTTAGTAATTAATACGTAATATTTTATTTAATTTTTAACTATATAAATAAAAGAGGTTATAAGACTTTTAATATGTGAATAAAAAGTAACAAAATATAAATATTATTTCTCTCTAAATTACTTCTTAAGTTAATTATTCCTTATTTTTTATTTTCTTCTATTTATCTATATTTTTATTATTAATTTTATAACAATTTGAAATTATTCAGCTCTGTTTGGGTTTTGTTAAATATTAACGTTTTCTCTAGGGTACTTTTTCGAAATTTGCCATCTCCCCCCTTGTAAAACCCAACCAAAACCCTAAACTCGACTTTCTCTTTCCTGCGCGCTCTCTCTGAAACCGCAAGATTCCTTCTTTCTCTCTCTTTATCTCTGGAAGTGAAAATTCTCTTCAATGGCAAAAGAGAAATTGAAACCTTTAATCACATCTTTCACTCCCGACGGCGGCTTCCTCGCCATTTTATCCTCAAATGGAACCGTGAAAGTAAGTTCTCTTTCGCTGCATATTCATCCGATAAAGCGCATAATCATCCATTGTTTCTTTTGGATTTTCGCTGTGGCAATGAGCAAATGATTTCTGGGCTGTATAGGCATTGGATTGTTTAGCATTTTGAGAGCGTCTATCCCTAGTTTCTTAGAAAACTTTGATATTGAATTTTGACAATTGTAATTGCCTATGGTTTTAGAGCAGTAGTAAAATACAGCTTCCTTTCCTTGAAAATGGTTAAAAGATTAAATTTTTTTATGTGCGCAGATATGGAATGCCAGCAATGCAAATTCATTGGCGGAATGGAAGCAGTCTGATATTGGCCCAGCTAGTTATTCGAGTATGGCTTGCAGTTTTGTTGGAAATAAGGTATAAAAACTCAAAAAGGAACTTTTTCTGGTTGTTGATTCTCTTTCTCTTAAATTGGTATTTGATTAGCGTAATGTCTCTTTATTTTTTGAGAAAGAAAGGAAATAGTACTTTCTTAGTTGCTCTTGGCACAAGTGATGGAGACATATTGGCTATTGATTCTTTCAGTGGTAAGACAAAGTGGAAATCTATTGGATGCCATCCAGGGTATAATTTTAAGTCAATAAGAAATTTCATTTTCCAATTTATAAGTGCAGACGAATTAATATGCCTTTCTTGTGGTAACTAGATTTCTCTTTGTGCAGTGGAGTCATAGGTCTTGCTTTTGTAAATAAAGGCCGTACTCTGCATAGCATTGGAACTAATGGAATGGCATCTAAGATGAACTCAGAATCTGGAGAGCTAATAATGGAATTCAAAGCATCTAAAAAGCCCATTTCTTCTTTGGCATTTTCTAGTGGTAAGGGAAGTGTATTAATTAATTAATTATTTTGTTCCAGTAAACCATTTTTTTAAGTTCGATACAAATCTCTCTTTTTCTTTTTCTTTTTTTTTTTTGATATGCAGATGAGAAAATGATAGCTGTGGCAAGCAGTAAGACGCTTATTCTGAGCCTGGAGAATGGCAAAGAGCTTCTCAAGTTCCCTGATGACTTGGTTAGAGAATTTTCTGTATGGCTGGATAGTTATCCATATATACTTATAAATTATTAACGAGATTCATCCTATTTAATTGTAGGGTTCTGTTCAGCTTATTTCTATATCTGATAACGCAAAGAACATAGTTACATCAACTTTTGGTGAGAAACAACTTCAAGTGTGGAAAAGCAATTTGCGTTCCAAAAATTTGAGCAGTGGTCCTGTTCTTTCCATGCAACGTCCTCCTTTAGTACTTGAATGCAAGAATAGACGTGAAGAAATAGAAGATGATTTAGTCGTCTTAGCAGTTTCTGAGTCTGGTATGGCATAAATATGGAACTTAAATAATGCTTCACAAGATGCAGTTAGTCCAATAAAAATCACAGTAAAAAGTAACAGAACTGAAAAGGACCAGCAGACAAGTGAAAATTCCCAGAAGAGTTGCACTCCAATATTGGCTGCCAGATTACATGATTTAGAGGATGACAAAAAGTTGGCAGCCATAATTGCTTATGGTTCATTAGATTCTCCACAGTTTAGCTTAGTGAATATTGGTGGCTCTGGGGAGAACATTGTTGTGAATGCTGATGAGATTGAAACTGTTAGAGAAAATGGGATCTTGCCTGGGCAAGTTAGGGAAATTCAATACTGGTGAATGAATAAATAAAATTTACCCCACTGAATTGTTATGAATGTTGTATTATTTTCAGTTAATAATTTCTCATTCTTTTTTATTTTGTCGATTATCCTATTTTTTTTTCTTATTCTTTCTTCTAGTAACAATTTTTATTTTTTTTCTTTCTCTTGCAATTTATCATAGGACCTTCTGTTTTTTCTTCCCTTTGTTATCTTGGAAACCTATGTATTTTTATTATAGATAAAGATATTCCCCTCACGTGATTAAAGGAATCTACTAAAAAGAAGTTTCGTGTTTAAGTGCATCCCAACTACCAATCACCTGGGGCAAATATTGGACTCGACTTTTGTTCTTTCTAAAGTTTGATATTGTTATTCCTTGTAGAAAATACATGAAATCCTATAATGGATCTGTCAATCCTGCAAGAATTTGGCGCATGTTTGCCTGTGAAACTGAAAAGAAACTTGATATACCGGCACAGTTCTTCATGGTTTGTTATCTGAAATTCATTGCTCAATATCTCCGAGTGTCATCTATGCTTGCAGGGCCTTGGCCTTTAGGATAATCAGTGTTCTTTTTTTTTTTTATATAGTTAAATATTACTAATGAAGACTAAACCTAATTCTATCTCTACAATAATTATCTTGGGTAAATATTTGTGTTTTCTTTTTCTAGTTCTGCATTATAATAATAGAAATTTTCTCTCAGGTCTCAGTAATTTGGAATCTGAAGCTACACTTGCCTCAAGCCAAAATACAAAAACGAAGAAGAAACGATCTGCATCAGATATGGATTCTTCAGCAACAGGGGATATTGATACTGGTATATGCTGTTAAATAGTCACTTAAATATAACTCTAGATTTTATCATTGATCTCAGTTTTTTTTTATCAGATTCCTATTGAGAAAAATAGCATATATTATAGTTCTCAACTGATAATATTTCCTGTTTCTTGTTTATCAATGAATTAACAAACTATTCATTAAATGAGTAATTCATGCTCCTAATTATTTTGAACTTACGAGTATTCATTGTTAAATGTCTCCAGCATCAACCACATGAAGCCTGCAAATTTAGGACTTAATAGCATTATTTGCCTTTCTTCATTTGTGCTATATGTTTTTTATTGCCTTTTTCCTTAACTCTATGGGAACTTATAAGAATTTCTTCTGTCCAGGCATCCTGTATAATGGCTGGATGTTACCTCAGTACACTTTTTTTTTTCTTTGAATTTCTTTCATCTTGTTTACTTTGTGAAGAGTAGCGCACTCACCTTATCTTCCTCTTATTTTCAACCAATTCTTTTGGACGGAGGAAAAAAATAGGTTGCAGACATAAAATGAAAAGTCAAATTTCGAGAAGACAACATTTTGTTATCCACTTTTAGTTATTTAATTGCTGTTTCTTATGTTCCTTCAATCATGTTTATCTATAGTGTTGTTGAATTTTACAATTTGATTTACCTACTATGGTGGTTTTTTGTTTCTGCCTGTCAGCTTTTATAGCAACTTAGAAGGTGAAAATAAATATTGCTATGAATTCTTAAGCAAGTTTGTGCATTTTCTATGATGTTTGATGCAGATAATGGTGAGGCCATGGATGGAGCGCTTGTTCAAGATAATATGAATGAGCCAACTATGGGTGAGAAACTGGCATAACCATCCAGTACCATCCAGTTGATCGACGTTTATCCAAATCTCCAGCATAATCGGAATCACAATATCCGACTATGCGTTGACCACTTTTCTTATCCTGCTCAAAAACCAATCCAACATCTACGGTGTTCAGAAGGTACCGTAGAATCCATTTCACAGCTTGCCAATGCTCCTTGCCAGGATCATGCATATACCTGCTCACGACTTCAACTGCCTGTGAAATGTCCGACCTCGTACACACCATAGTATACATCAAGCTACCAACAACATTTGCATAGGGAACCTTTGACATATATTCCCATTCTGCATCATTCTTCGGCGACTGAGCTGCCCTGAGTTTGAAATGAGGAGCAAGAGGTGTATTAACAGGTTTGGTCTTGTCGTCCATACTAAAACGCTTTAGTACCTTTCTCAGATATTGCTTCTGAGACAGACAAAGTCTCCCCAATTTTCTATCTTTAAATATCTCCATGCTGAGAATCTTCTTTGCTTCGCCCAGATCTTTCATTTCAAATTCTTGATTCAATTGATTTTTCAGCTTCTCGATTTCTCCTTTATTATTTGAAGCTATCAGCATATCATCGACATAAAGAAGAAGATAAATGAAAGAGCCATCTTGTAGCTTTCGCAAATACACACAATGATCATATTTGCTCCTTGTGTACTTCTGCCCTTGCATAAACTTATCAAATCGCTTATACCACTGCCTCGGAGACTGCTTCAATCCGTAAAGCGACTTTTTAAGTTTGCATACCATATTTTCCTTTCCAGCAACTTTGAATCCCTCCGACTGAGTCATATAGATTTTCTCTTCCAGATCTCCATGTAAAAATGCAGTTTTTACATCCTATTGAACTAGTTCCAAATCAAACTGTGCTACCAAGGCTAACAAAATTCGAATTGAGGAATGTTTTACAACTGGAGAAAACACTTCATTGTAATCAATCCCTCCGTCGGAGCGTAGCCCTTAGCTACCAATCTTGCCTTGTAGTGAACAGTATCTCTGTCAGGAAATCCATCTTTCTTTGTATATACCCATTTGCATCCAATCGCCTTCTTTTCCTTCGGCAGAATTGCTAGCTTCCATGTTTGATTCTTGTGAAGGGACTGCATTTCATTATCCATAGCTTTCCTCCACTTTACTTCTTCTGAACTTTGGATAGCTTCTTTAAAAGTGGACGGAATGCTATCATCTGCAATTGAGAATGCATAGGCCACCATATCATCATAACGAGCAGGTTTTCTTATAGCTCTTCATGGCCTATCAACTGCAATTGATTTATGTTGCTGTGGAGGTTCTTGGATTTGAACCTCATCTTCATCTGACTCTCCTTCTACCTTAGGAGTGTCTGCAGTTTTAACATCTGCTGCTGGGATTTTTCTGTCAAACTCCACCTGTTTTGGAGTATTCTCCACCTGTTGTGGAGTATCATCTGACTGCTCTATTGTCACCTTTTTCAATAAGGTAGATTCATCAAAAGTGACATCTCTGCTAAAGATTATTTTCTTCGTTTCTGGACACCATAGCCGATATCCTTTAACACCTGAGCTTATCCCCATGAAAATGGCTTCCTTAGCTCTTGGATCTAGCTTTGATTCCTTAACGTGATAATATGCAGTGGAACCAAATACACGTAAGGAATCATAATCTTTAGCAGGTTTTCCCGACCATGCTTCCATAGGCGTTTTACCACCAATAGCAGTTGATGGAAGTCGATTAATGAGATGACATGCATATGTCAAAGCCTCAGCCCAAAATCGCTTGTCCAACCCAACATTGGACAACATACACCGAACTTTCTCCAGTAACGTTTGGTTCATGCGTTCTGCCACCCCATTCTGTTGTGGTGTATGTCTAACTGTGAAGTATTGAACAATGCCTTCATCTTCGCAGACTTTCATAAATGGATCATTCTTATATTCTCCTCCATTGTCTGTTCTGAGACATTTGATTCGTCTGCCAGTTTGAGTTTCCACCAATTTCTTCTATTTGAGGAAAACTTCTAACAATTCATCTTTTGACTTCAAAGTATACACCCATACTCTTCTAGAGAAATCGTCAACAAAGGTTACATAATAGTGCTTGCCTCCTAAAGAAGGAGTTTTAGAAGGCCCCCACACATCTGAGTAAACATAGTCCAGAATACCCTTGGTATCATGGATTGCAGTACCGAATTTCACTCTTGTCTGCTTCCCTTTGATGCAATGCTCACAAAAAACTAACTTGCAGGTTTTCACATTCTTCAATAATCCTTGATCGGCCAAACTTTTCAAGGATTTTTCACCTGCATGTCCCAAGCGCATGTGCCATAATCTGGTTGCTTCCAGATCTTTGTCATCACCAGAAACTGATGCTTCTGTTGTTTCTATAATTGCATTACCTTCATAGTAATACAAATTATTCCTTCTCCGTAATCCTTTCATCATCACAAGTGCACCAGAGATGATCCTCATAACCCCATTTTCTGCAATAATTTTGAGCCCTTTTGATTCAAGGACTCCGACTGAAATGAGGTTCTTCGTCAAACAAGGTACATACCGAACATCAGTCAGGATCCTGATTGACCCATCATGATTCCTCAACGGATTGAACCAATCCCTTCAGTGAAACAAGGATGGTCATTTGCTGTATAGACAACTTCATGATCAAGTTCTTTGAAATCAAAAAACCATTCCCGAGTGGGACTCATATGATGGCTGCATCCGGAATCTAACAGCCATGCATTAGAAGAACTTGTCGAACATGATGCAGGAGTGTCTACGGATATCATGACTGCTAATGAGAAGGTTGATTCTGAATCATCACACTCAGCTACATTTGAATCAACAACAGCTTTGCCCTTGCCTTTAAGCTTTGGACAATCTTTCTTCCAGTGACCTTTTTCATGACAAAAGGCACACTCATCTTTTTCTATTTTGGCTTTTGAACGGGATTTGTTTTTCTTCCCTCCTTTCTTTCGGCCTTGTGTACGGCCTCTAACCACCAGAGCTTCTGCTTCATTTGTCCTCTCTTTTTCTTTCTTTCTCAATTCATGACTATATAGATCAGCACATACATCACTTAAAGTCACTTCCTTATTCCCGTGGAGTAGAGTCGTTGTAAGAAACTCAAACTCGTCAGGGAGAGATGCCAACAACAGCAGTGCCAAATCTTCGTCTTTAAAGACCACATCCAAATTAAACAGATCAGCCACCAACTGATTAAAATTTGTGATGTGTTCATTCATCGTGGTACCGGGAACATAATTGAAGCGAAACAGTCTCTTCTTCATAAAGAGTTTGTTCTGATTGTTTTTCTTCAAAAATTTCTCTTCCAATGCCTTCCACAATTTGTTTGTCGAAGTTTCTTTCGAGAAAGCATATTTTTGCTCTCTAGAAAGACAAGAACGAATTGTACCACATGCCAGACGATTGACAGTTTTCCACTCCGTCTCCATTTCTTGGGGTTTCTCCTCTTCAATAGCAACATCTAGACCTTGCTGAAAAAGAGCATCTAGAAGTTCGCTTTGCCACATGCCGAAATGACCAGTGCCATCGAAAATCTCCACTGCAAATCTTGCATTTGTAACAGCATTCCTTACTAAAGTTGACGAGGACGATGCTGCAGTAACATGTGTGATATTTTTCTTGTTGTCTGTCATTTCTGCTACAAATATTTATTTAATAGCTACCAAAAAAATTTTAAAAAATGCGGAAACAAAACCAAGGGTCTTTTTTTTATGTAGAATATCAGACTTAGCTGCAACCACAGTGAATACTTCAAACCCTCGGCTCTGATACCAATTGTTGTGGAAATTGGGCTTTTTCCACCGAATAATTTGTGAATTACTGTGATAAAACTACACCAGGTAAATTCCCAGGAAAGTGAAGGAGTCACAAGCGGTCTCACTTAAAACCCACTTTTCTTAGACTTACTCGTCGTTTGACAGAATTTACCTAGACATGTAATCCCTTTTCACAATAACCACCAAAATAGAGTTTTGCCCAACAAATAGCTATTAAATAAATAAAAGAGAGAACACCAAAATTTAACGAGGTTCGGCCAAAATTTTGCCTACGTCCTCGGACACTACCAAAATATATTTCATTAGAGAAATATTACAAAGGGAGAGAGAAGAGAGAAACTTGCTCCAAATTGATGAGAGGAAACAAGCTTGGGACAAATTGAAATTTAAGGAGCTAGGTTCCTTTTATAGCTAATTTCTAACCCTTACCATTTGTAAATTCCCGATGTGGGATTGCTTGAAGTTTACATATGATATATATATTTAGACATGTGGCATTTGAGCCACCTACCAAGCCTACTAATTTTGACATAGGAGTCTGTCAAATCAATTATCATCAGTTGAATTAAAAATTTTATTTTTCAAAATGGACCACTGATGAGAAGAAAAGTTTGCAAAACTGATCAACATTGATCGGTTTCGACTTATAAAATATATAAACTAAAATCGAATTAATAATATTTGTTTATGAGAATTTTAAATTAAAATCGACCGATTAAGTCCTTTTAAATTGATATAATCAATAGGATTGGTAAAAATAATAATTGGATACGGTTGATTCAACTTATTTGCCGGTTCCCTAGAACCAACAAATGCTGAAAAAGAAAACAAACATAGCATGTCTAAAAACATAGCTCCAACCACATATGCAAAAAACATAGCTCCAACCACATAAGCATGCAACATCAACGTTACATTTGATCAAGTTTAATCCACCTAACGGTAGGACGGCTTATTTGAGCTTGGCACTACTGCGGTAACATGATAACAAATATTATTTCTATATCTTAACTTTTCTCAAGAAAATGAAAAAGAAAGTATATATTCCTTCAATTTATAATTATTAATAATTAGATATTGGTTAGAATATTATTTTTGGATATAAAGTATTAAGTTAAAGTGTATATATATATATATATATATAATAGGGGTGCATGCCGATCCCGCAATTAATAAAAGAAAGAAAGAAAGAAAGTTCATAGAATTTAGTTAACACATAGAGCATTCAATAAGATATTGTGTTAAATTCCTAGCTAGTAGTAATTAAAAAACAAAAATATAAACTAATCGAGATTGAGAAATGTGATGTGAACAAGCATCTATGATATTGATATATCCCTTACTTAATGTCTGCGAAATTGATATCAGACAGGCCATACTCACCTACCAAAGTACCAGTAGCATCAAAAATAAATTAAAAATACACACATGATGTAAATGGAAAATAAATAAAAAAAAATACTAATTAAGGTATTAAAAACTATATATTAAATTTTTTAAATAATAATTATGTTAATATATTTCCATTACATTATAAATATATTTTAAGTTAAATTATATCCACTCATAATGTTTCTAAAATAATTATGTTTCAACTCTCTCATATTTATATAACCAGGCTTGTCATCGCAAAACAATGTGTAATCTAGCATTATTTGCTTAAATAATAAATTTATATTATTGTTTTTTTTAAAGGGAATCAAAACTGCTTTATTAACATGCCAAAATAGAATTGGGTAGCTCATTTCAGACTTTGAATTGCTGGAAATGAACAGAAATCTTGGTTAGCTGATGGGCCAGAACATTGCTAGACCTGCGAATCCAACGAACCATAATATCAGGGCAATCTAATAAAAAATGTTTACAATCAGAGACAATATAACCAAAGTCTGAAAAGTCTTCCATATTCAAGCAAAGCGTCTGAACCAAAATCTGTGAATTAGTAAATATATTACCAGCCTTTGTGAAGTTGGAAACAATCCATAATAGTGTCGCTCGAAGGGCTAGAGCTTCTGAAATTTTTGGATCAGATATGCCATGACTGATATCTGTTATTCCTTGTAAGAAAGAACCTTCATTGTCTTCGAAGATTGCACCAATATCCTGCTGCCGTTACTTCTTGAAATGTTGCACCATTTGAGAAAGCTTGCCATACTCCACCAGCGATCACAGTAACTGCCGCTGACCTCTATGCTCTCAATATTGTCAATGCCGTATTTTTAATTCTCAAGCGCTCGTGCACTATACCTCTCCAAATAGCATCATTCCTGCCATTAATATGAGCTTCTGAAATTCATATTATTGTTATTCTCCCTTTAATCCTTAAAATAAAAAATTACATATGATATTCACATAATTTTATCAGTTAATGTGATAATAAAATAGCTGAAATTTTATTAAAAATTAATTATAAATTTTTATAAAATTTGTAATTATTATTTAATAATAGAATATCAAGTGTTGATTTTAAATTAATGATTAAAATGATATAAACATGAAAAAATCTTAATCTAAAATAATTGTATTAACATATATGTGTCACAAATAAATAATGAAAAATATTTTATCACCCAGCAGTACTTTTGATGATGAATTTAATCATAATTCTTATTTAATTTATATTTTTTAATATTTTAATATATATAAATTACTATTATTATTTCATTAAATTTAAATATTATTTTATAATAGTATTAGATATTAAAATAAATAAAACATATGAAACAATTAAAAAGTTACCAAATATGCATGTATAAATTTTATTTTAAATTTATAAAATTTTAATAATATGGAAAAGTAATTGATGAGTTATCTTTATATAAATTTAATTTTAAAGAATATTATTTAATGCATAACAAGTGATTTTTTTTAATAACTCATTTAATGTGTTTATTTTAGTTTCAAATTATGACAACAATTTATATCATTGCTTTCAAAAATCAAACAAGAAATCACTAAGAAAATGTACCTGAAAATGTTTTCCAAAATTTGGTTTTATTCTATATCTCATCACATTATTGAAACCAATAGCACCATAATTATTTTATTTTTATTATCATATTTACCTTCTTAATTTATATTGCTATCATCATCCTTTTTTTTTTTTATTAATCTTAATATATATACACAAAAATATTATTTCTAATTCCCCCTTTATCATGTATTTTTTACTCTAATTTATAATATGAACACAAAATTTTTTATAGGATACTTCAAATGTTTAATCTTTGAAGTATTTCCTTAATAATTTAATATTATTAGCATTATGCGTAAAAATTGTATTTTACAAAATATTTTTCTTTTTATTTTGGTAATATTATGAATTTAGGAAAACATAATTCTTCTAAGCCTAATTAATAATTTAAAATATTTTTCTTCAAAAAAATAATTTAAATAATTTATTTATTTTCTCAAATTTACAATTTAATTCTAAATTTTTTAATTTTTTTCTATGAAATATTAAATTTTTTACATCATACAAATTTGAGTCATACATAGATGCAAATATAACAATATTAGTAAAAAAAAAAAATCCAATGATTAAATTGAAAATAAGAAAGAATTTAGTTATTATCAAAATTGAAAGAGGAAGATTTCAGAACTACATATACTAAAACAGCATTAAACTACTGCTAACCGTACCTTATTATTTTCTCCATTGATCGACTTCGACCCGTGAGATTCATCTCTCAAGCTTCTCAGTTCTCCCCAAAAACCCACACAGACATAGAAAGAGAATCCTCAAAGATCTCTTCTCAATTTCTAAATCTTTATCTAAATTTATTAGAGATACAGAGAGTGAAACATTATGTCTTTAACAGGCGTCAAAATGTCTGAGGATGTGTGGTTAACTTGCCTGACCCATGCATTGTCTACAGAGACTGAGGAGATTATGGGGCTGCTTCTTGGTGATATTGAGGTTTAATTTTTCTGCTTTTGATTCTCATTTTTAATTTGACCCGTAAAGTTTTAATCTTTGCTTCTATTTATATGAATTTTAGGGTTCATTTTTGTTTAATTTAGTTCCTTTTTTAAAAAATATTATCATCGTTGAGTTGTCATTGCCGTGGAAGTAAAGTGGAAATCTTGCAGTTTTTGTAGGTTTTTTGTGTCTTAATTGAATGGGTTGGTTAGGATTTGATTGCCCATTTTCAAAATTTGAAACTTTTTATATTCCTCATTATTCATATCTGACTATTTTTGAACATTTATTTTTATTTATTTCTAATACATGTGTTTTTGAGAAGTGAAGTTGAAATTTATTGGTTTTTTTGTTTTTTGTGGTTATCCTGAATTCTGATTTTCCCATTTTCCAACTTCAAGCTTTTTGAGTTGTGTAGGTTTTGTATTACCTTTTGATTTTGTGGGTTTTGAGTGGGTACTGTACTTATTTTCTGATTTCTATGTAGATTTTTATTAAACATGAAGTTCATTGGTGTTCCCTGGATTGCTAAGTGTTTATTGTGGTTTTACTTAAATTGGATTTTATAATTTACGGTTCTTTTCCTTTTTAGCTAGACTTCTATTGAATTCGGCTGCTGAGATTGCTGTTTTTTTATTTTGATTTTTCAATTGTTAACAAATGTTCTTTTTTAGTATATGTGGATGTCCAATCTTATTTCTTAATTTGGCTAAGCTTTTGTGAGCTTTGATGCACTCTAGTTGGTAAGGTTTTAGCGTTTATGCATTTAGTTATATCTATAAAAAAATTTTAAATTTTTTGTTCAGTTCCGGTTTTGATATGGGTAGTGGAATTTTGATAATCTCAATTAATTTGAAAAAGTCTAGATTTGGTTGTTCAGATAGAACAGGAAAATGCTAGATTAACTTTATGCCATTTCTATTTTTCTTATATGTGAGATTTTGTGAATGCATTAAGTAGCCAATTTGATTTTGGCACACTGAAGTTAGTAGAATTAAGTTTGGAATTTAGGGTTCTTGCTTGTTGCCATAAAAGCTAGGACTTCATATGGAGTTTGCTATTTGTAGTTTTGGTGCTACACCCTCACAGATGACCTTTAGGTAGTCTCCAGCCAATTGTACTAAGCAGCAGCTGACGGGACCATTTTTCTGTTCCTATCTATGATGAGCATTTTCCAATCTTGTGTTATCATAGCAGTATAGAATGAAGAATCAGGGACTGTTTTGCCAAGAACTAGCTGAACTGCATGAACCTAGTCAGAATCTTGCCTTATTATCTCCATTTGTCTTAGGATTAGCTGAGCCACGTGAAATGGAAATGGGTGACTGACATCCCTGTTCTTTTTAAAGATTGCAATATTCTGCAAGGACAGAGCTTATATATTAGTTTTCTCCTTTTTTTGGTCACAATAACATCTAAAATGACACATTCTAATTCTAAAGGGAGACAAGATGAGTGTGTATGGGATGTTCTAGATAAGTAGCTATTTTTTTTTATTATTTTTTATTTAGAGTCTTGTTGAACTTTTTGGTTGGATGATAAGACAATGCATCTTCAAGTAGCTATAGCAAAACAAAAGAGTAAAGATAGGTTATTGATGCACACTATTGATTCTTGTGTTAGTGATTTATTGTTATCATGCTCATCTGAAAGGTAATTCTTTTATAACACATCAACCTTAATATGATTGATGACACTTTTTTCTTTGGAACTTGAAATATGATTGGAAATCCAATACATCAACCCTTGTAAAAGAGTCCATCTTCTAAGTTTCATTAAGTACTCTTGAAGAGCCACGTAATGGAATCTCTCACTGTTTCACTTCTACTTTAATGGTTTTGATTTTGTTTTCTTCTTTAATATATTTATGCAAACTAAAAGAAAAAACATCAATCATCAATTTTTCTTAAATTAACAAATCTATACCGACGAAATAATGTACATGCTTGTTGATTTTGGGGTTGTGGCATTCATTGCCAATCCTTTGTTGATCCTAATTCATCAGTTCTACCTTTGCATGGGGGTATAACTTAGGTGTTGAACATGGTTCTCAAGTTATCTTTCTGCCCTCTTTATTTGGATGTATAGGAGAATGTTGTATTTTGGGAAATTAGTAGTTTCTTCTGGTTTATTCCTCCATCCATGTGAGTGTGCATGAAGAAAATTCTACTGAAATATATTGATGCTTTTCTATCTGTTTTTGAAAATATCAGTACTCAAAAAATGGGAGCGTCACTGCACTAATCTGGGGAGCTTCACCCCAATCAAGATCTGATCGGCGAAAGGACCGTGTAGAGACAAATCCAGAACAGTTGGCTGCTGCATCTGCTCAGGCTGAGATATCCTTAATTTTTCCTTGTGTATCTGCCTTTTCTATAATAAAAGGGATGGTTAATTACAGGAAGAAAAAAAAATGAGAATGGGAGAGATAGGTTGTCCGTGGTCCTTAAAGAACACTTATTCTATGTTGTTTCAAAATCAGCAATTTTGATCCCTATGGCTATACTTTAGTCCATCGTTACAAAATTAAAATTTTCCACTCTTAGTTTTTAATTTAATTAAACCACAATTTAGTCCATAAAACTTAAAATTTAATTTCATTTAGTCCTTGATTGTCGTATTATGAAAAACTAGTCAATCAAAATCTTATATTTTATAATGCAGTAAGATAGGGACTAAATTACTTTGAAATGGTAGGTAATAAAGTGTATAACAAGGCAACTTTGTGTGGGGTGTCTCATGAGTGTACCTTTGAGATGGTAGACAAATAGTTGCTATCATCAGTGCTACTTGCTTGATGCAATGTGCATAGGCATGTTGAGAGTTGGCTATGCTGTATGCTTTAACTATATAACACAGAATGACTGCATCAACAGGACAGACAACAAGGGTGATTGGGTGGTATCATTCACATCCTCATATTACAGTTCTCCCTTCTCATGTAGGTGAGTTTTTGAAGTTCAATAAATATTTTTAAGATATTAAGGAAATTGTTGGTGCCTCTCCTGATCAAGGCTTTAACTTTCTCTACGCTTTGTACCTTTGTGTAATGAAGTTGAGTTTGTTATCCATTTGCAATAATACCATTTCCATGATACTGTTTGTTGACTAGTAGTTTTTGAATTTTTTTTTTGTTATGTGTTATAATTGGTTGCTAGAAATTTGAAGCAACTCCTATCCTCTGCCTTCTGGCTTCTGCAGATGTGCGGACTCAGGCAATGTATCAACTTCTAGATCCCGGGTTTATCGGGCTGATATTTTCCTGTTACAGTGAGGATATAAATAAGGTATGCCGTCTGCACTAGATCCATTGTAAATAGCGAGTTGTCTACCGAAAATGTTTCCATCATGGCTAAGATGGACTTGCTCTGGTTAATTTCAGGTTGGGAGAATCCAAGTCATTGCTTTCCAGTCCTCGGATGGGAAGCAGAATAATGTATCAAGGCCTATCTCTGCATCACTTGTAAATAGGAGTTATATAGATGTTGAATCATCTTTAAGTTCCTCAGAGAACACATCAGTGAAATCTGGATCTGGAAGAGTAGACAGCCCTGAGCATGACACTGGTGATTCAAAAACAGCTGCAGGATCAAGTAAGGTATGCATTTGATTCGCGGCTTGGAATTGCTACACACTTATTATGAATGTCCGGGATGGAGTTTGGATAAAGGAGTTGCACCTTGGTTAGGGATATTATTCTGATTGTGATTTCCTAATTTATCTTGAGATTCTTATTATTCTTTCAATGCCCAGACCAGGGATAGTTGCTGCTTTCCAGACACATACTTGTGCCTGATTCCCAGGTTCATCTTATGACATCATTTTATCAGAGGGCTTTTCAGTGGCAGTAAAATAAACACTCAAAGATATATGAAATGATGGAATTTGTTGGCCTTTGCTATTTATGGTTTTAAAGCAATAAAGCATGCATGTGCTACCATAGGTACTAGTATAGGCTTCATATAGTGACAGATCCTCCTGTTATGGAGAATCATAATCACATTCCTTTCTCTTTTCAACTGTCTTAAATTTAAATTTAACCCCTCTGCTCCCTTCTACACCAAAAAAGCAATAGAACATGTTTGATCACATTATATTTTTTACCACTGTCATTCTGCTTTAGATCTTAGGATGATGAAGTATGGTTTCCATTCATGGACATGCTTCAGGTCTTAAGATGATACTCTTTCCACTTTGTTGGTGCATCCTTTAATTGTTCCATAAATTAATGACAGGGTGGAGTAAGATCTTTGGACTTGGGAGATTACTTTGCAAATGCTGATGCCAACTATGTTGGGAAAGAGAGAATTGGAGGCAGCTATCCTTCTGGCAATCCAGAAAATGCAGTTGTTGATATAGACCCCATGGATATGTCAGAAAGTATGCAAGAAGCTATGCACCGCTCAAATATGGAAATGAGGTGAGTTAATCGTTGAGCGTATTCTTGGTCTCTTGGTTCCCTTAGATTTTTCTAAGTGGAGTTTAGTCTGCTATCATAGCATGTATTCATGTGATATGATTACTAAGAAAAATTTTAAAAATAATAAAATAATAAAAACTTGAGTAACAGACTGTATAAACTATAGATGCTTGTGGGTAATGATTGTTCATTCATTTTTATTAACCAACTTACAATATCATATCCTCTTTGCCAACAGTGGTGCAGAATACATCAGAAAAGAAATTCCTCTTCAGGTTTTGCCCACCTCGTCTCTGGTCAATCTTGATTCACCTCTAGTGTCATTTACAGATTTGCAACGTGTATTGTATGAAGAGGAGCGGGGAGCATATAACCAAGCTATCTTGCAAAATATGCGGTGATACTAACTATACTGTCACAACCTTGGCGTTTATTTTCATTTTTACATCTTTATTTTTCTTTTTCAGTTACTGTCTTCTAACTTGCTGTAATTTTAAATAGGGATGGAAAAGTACATCCTCTTACTTTTGTACATCACACTGCTACGTATCAAGCTTCCATGTGCAAATTGATTGAATATTGGTTAGAAACAGTGAGCCAATTTTTTTCCTTCATCTTTTTCCTCTGTAGTTTATTTCTTGCCAATACTTACTACTTTTGAAACATTGTGCAGTTTAAGTCCTGCCATAAATGCGCTCCAAGACCGCTTGACAGAGAATGAAATCCGGGTAAAAAATGAAACTAAATTTTTATTTGATAGTCAGTGATGAGGACAGCTTATAATTAGCATAGCAAATTTTTTTCCTCCCCCTTCAAAGGGAAATTGTCTGGTGGAAGAGTTAATTCTTTCGCTTGTGACTAATATGGCACTTGGTTTGGGGCCTTAGAGCAACTTCATATAAAAATGCTGAATGGTAGGACTGTCTCTGGAGTTATCATTTCCAGGTTCCTACTTTGTGACCAGAACCATGCATCAGCATTAGTTTTTTCTTTTTTCTTTTTCCCCCCTTCTTAGTTTAGATAGATATGATACTCCATGTTAGATGCACACGTACTTAAATTTTGAAAGTTTTATATCACATCTAACTTTTGCTGCTGCAATTTCATTTCTGCCATGCTGTTGCCAACCCCCTAATAAAGTAATAATCAATGTAGATAATGTCTGTCTGTCATCAATTTGATCTAAATTGTTATTACTCTCGTTATTCTTTGACTGAGCTGCTTTTGCTGAAACAGTTAGCAATGTTGAGCGATGAAGCCAAGATGTTGGAGGCTGAAACTTCTAAAGTGAGTGAACCAGTTTCCAGATCACCCCATCATGCTCCATTTCATAGTCTCCGAGGAAGTGCAACATCTGGGCAGAGGGAGATGCATAGTTCATCTGAATCTCTTAGTACGAGAACTGTTGGTAGTCCCGGTAGCCGAACCAGAATAGGATCTTAATGGAGCTCCAAAATAAGCCTTTTTTGCATTTTGTAAGTGTTTAACTGGATATCACATTTGTAGCCCCACTTCTTTTCATATTAGCTATTTATATGTTATAAATATTGGTGCCAGTCTAGAATTCAGAGATACGATAAATTGTAGAACTCTGCAACCCTACAATCATAAGTTGTTCCCTGATATATATGCCTTTGAAAATGTGATAATTGATTGCTTTCTTCATTGGCCATCTCTAGGTTCAAATGTTTTCAAGAGTTTGCCAGAGAAACTTTTGCAACTCTTACAGCATTGGAGGAGAGTCTCTTGCTGTGCGTTTATAGCCTCTTCTGAGAAGAGAATCACTGGGAGGAGCTAGACTATCTGCAATGAGCTCTAGTATGTAGGATGCGCATATATTTACCTTCTGGGTTTCACGTAATCCTGTTCTGTACCAGTACTTACCCGTTGTTTTTATGGGATTTTCATAATGTTGTCCGATTTCTATAGAGCCTACTTTTTGTATTTCCAATGAAATGTTGTGTTATTTATCAATTTTTCGTTATTGGTACCAAGGCTTTAATTTTTTATTATTTCGAGCCTTTTATCTAATATGCATGCATGAAAGGGACATTGGATTAACATACATGACTATTGTGAAATTAAATTGCTGAATTTTGGTTATTTTTCTGGAAATGCCTGACGGACAAGCATTTATTCTTATAAAATATCTGTACAAAGTTTAGATGGCACTTCATTTTACGTCATATCATTTATATGGATCATATCATGACACTTACAATTGCAGCAGTTATACATGGGAATAATAACTGATTTTAATTTTTATTGATTAAGAGGGTGTTTCTTAAAACTAGAGTTTTTTAGCTTATTGTGAATAAGTGATTTTTAGATTATAACCAGATTAAAAATAAGCAGTTAAACATTTCTGTAAACTAGTTAATAATCAGTTTATAATCAGTTAAGTGTTTCTGTAAAATCAGCTTATAATCAGTTTTTAATTGCAGAAACTGTTAAAATGACCAAACTGTCCCTGAATTTATTTATTATATAAAAATAATTTTTTAAATGTCAATTTAAAATTTATTTTGTAATAATAATAATAATAATAATAATAAAATTTATTTAATAATAATAATAATATTGGTGTTATCAATAAATTATACAAATAAAAAATTATCATGTAAATATTATCAAATTAATAATAATTATATTAATAATAATATGGATAACGGCAGCTTCTATGGTGGTCGAGAGTGTCTGCGCAGCTACTGCCTTAAGAGAGAAGAAGAAACGTAAAAGAATTTTAATGGGAACTAAAGTGTATAGGGTGGACAAATTTGGAATATTGGAGATTAGGTAGGAATAGTATGGTCTTTTACTTGGTCAAAACTGCTTTAAAAATAAGTGCTTAAAAAAAAGTAACAAAACCCAACTTTTAAAAAACTGATTAAAATCATATTATAATCTCCTATTTAAGTTTTCAGAAACACTTAAATAAACAACTTATAATTTAAAAACTGCTTATAATCAATTTTGACCAGCTTTTAAGTTTTGAGAAATATCCTCTAAATGTATATATGAATATATATTTTTTAAAATAGTAATTATAGAATCCATTCTTGTTCTTAAAAAAATGGAAGAGATCTAGAAGATCGACAAGGGAAAGGATTATATGTTAGAAAATCATTAACCTATTGGTTTCAAAAAAAAAAATTTCTTTTTTCTTTTTTTATAATATTTTCTTATTGATTAATATTTGATTATTAAATTAATAATCATGAGATAAGTATTGAATCTATAAACATTCTAAATGAATGAATGAAGAGATAAATTGTAGTTATTTAAAAAAAAATCTTAATAACTAGAAGCGAAGCCAGAATTATATTATAAAAGGGGTAATTTTTTTTAAATCCTTTTTATATAATAATTATTTAATAAATTTATTAATCTATTAATAAGACATCTTTATTGGTTAACAAAAAAAATAATTAGAAAAAGTATAAAAAGTAATTTTTTAACAAATATAATTGATTTAAAAATCATCAAAGCATATTAGAAGTATAAATAATAAAATAAAATTTAAAGAAAAAAGAATTAAATACAAAAAAATAAAAAATAAAGATCTTAATTCTATATTTTTTTTCTGTTTTTTTTTATTATGCTCTCAATTTATTTTTAATCTTTTAACTGATTAGATGAAATTGAATTAATTTGGTTAAAAATTTAATTAATTTTATTAAAAAATTTTAGAATTTATATATTTTTCTCCTTTTAAATAAAAAGATAACTTGAAATTTTAAGAGGGCAAATAAAATATTTTAAAAATTTTAATATATATATATATGTTTATTTTTTTTTTAAATGAAGGAGGGCAATTGCCTCCCTCCCCAATAATGTGGCTTTGCCACTGTTAGTGATTAATTTATTTGTAAATTTTATGATGAATTAAGACTTACTCGTGCTTATAAAACAGTAGTCCAATCAATTAAGCAAGGCAAATAAAGTGAAAGTAGTCTTCTTTTTTTGGTTTATTCATTGCAAAAACACATGCGCACACCATAACACAAACATATTGTTTGGTTTGATTGAGATTTGGCATACGTGATAGAATTAAAAGGAAAACAAATTAAAAAAAAATTAGAAAGAAAGAAAGAAAGAAAGAAAAGCAAAAAAAAAAGAGTAATAGGAGTAGTAATGAAGATGGTCGTGGTCATATGCATGGGTGTGATTCCCAATAAGAGAATCGAATCAGCACCACTTCTCTTTACTCTTCTTTACAGTTTGCTCTCTTTCCTTCTCCTTTACCCTTCTCCAAGAGAATGGACGCCAGACCCTATTTTATTTTTTTAATTTCATTTTTTTATTATATAAATAACGTCAAATTATAAATCTTCATTTTCATGTTTATGTTTTTTTTAAGAGAGGTTACAGAGAGAGCAGCCGCAGATAAAAAGAAAAGGAAAAAATAAAGAAAAAGGTGGTCAAAATGAAACCTCGAAGACTTGTTATTCCATCATTAATTTCCAGCTTCAAACTATCTTTATTGAAACTCACCATTTTGCCTTTCTCTTTTTCTTTCTTTCTTTCTTTCTTTTTTTCTCTTGTTTAAAACAAGTTTTTTTTTTCTTTTAAAGATTTGCTAATTGCTATTGTGTGTCAAAAATATCTCTTCTTAATTATAATAATTAGCCATTTAATAGAAAAAGAAAGATGCCTTGCTGTATTCTATAGATTCCTCTCTCTAAATCCATTGTACGTATTAATATTATATGTGGCTTTCGCTTACCTAAAAAGAAAATATAACAAGTGTGAAAACTAGAAGCCTTTAATTCTTATCTTAATTACTTAATTTTTCTTTTCATTCAGTGGCATATTGTGCGTTCATATTGAAATTAATGTTCTCATAATCATAAAATTAATTGTGTAAAAATGGTTGGAGAATATATCAATTAAGGTGTCACGATAAATTATTATGGTTTTATTTTAAGGTATGTATAGATACTGTTTTATGTGTACATATATTGTGATCTATATATGTATAGAGAGAAAGAGAGAGCAAAAGTAAAATCTAATAGAAATTGTGATTGGAGGGGGAAGCCAAAGTAAGTAGAAAAGGGAATATACAAATTCGTAAAGCAACAACAATTTTACCCTTAAATGCATTTGCTTTCACTATGCTGATTCTCAAAGTATATAATTCATAGCGACAGTAGCTATATCATCCAAATAATTGAGCTTAGATGTGGACCTCCAAAAACCAACATCAAAATTCTAATTTAATTAGTCATAGTATCCAAAGACACTATAATTATTCTTGATATTATTATTATATTACACCTCTATATTAGATCTTGTAAGTTATATTATATTTCTATATTAGATCTTGTAAGTTTAATGACTCATTCTTGATATGTGTTACACTCTTAACTAGCATGCAATATAAATAGATTATAAGTAATAAGTAAGCATATAAATCAGTTGGTAAGAGATTGTTCTAATTTATTTAGATATTTTAAATTTAAATTATGGTATATAACTGTATTAAAATTCGATTGTGAAAGTTTTACTAATTTTATAGTCTTAACCATCTTAATTTCAAAAAGGATAATTTATAAAAAAGAAAAAAAAAATAGAAGCTGAACAAATTCAAATATGCACATGCATAAGGCAACATGAAGTATGATGTGAGTTAAATACCATATTGAGTTTATATTTTTATTATATGTGAATATTTAATTTTAACAAGTTCCATTTTATTTTATTTTAAAGTTTCAAAATGAGCTCAAATTCAATTCTATATAGATTCTATGTTACTCGATAAATGGGATATCGAGATTAAAGTTAAATAAAATAATTAAATAATTTTTTTGGGAACTATTAATTTCATGATTTCATTAATTCTGGCTAAGCAGTGATATGAGGGACCCAGATAAATATGGTCAAAGGACCTTTTGTAGGTAGAGCTCTGGTGGTTGATCAATTGATTTTTTTTTCTCTGAGGATGAGTAGTAATAGTGTGTTGAGTGTTGTAGTTATAGGCTGACAAAATTTGGTGAATTCTTTTAAGTGGGATCCTCAATCTATTTATGTTTTTCTTTTTGTTTGTGTTTGGTCTGTGTGATTATAATGTAGATTGAATGCGACCACCTAAAGCTTCCCTTTGCTTCCACTTATAACTTCAGTTTTGACTGCCAAACTCCTCTCTCTTTGTGCGTGTGCATGGAATTTTTTGATTTGACTCTTTCTTTTTTTCCATTTTAAGCATGCATTTCTTTTTCTTTTTAACTTCTCCTTATACGGAATACATCCAAATTTTCCCTAAAATATATAAACATATTAACGTTAAATGCACTTAATTTTAAGTAAAGGTCATAAGTAAAGAAGATAAAGTTTGATCCGACTTAAATTATTTCTTAAAATTGATTGATTTATAATTAATTCGAATTTATATGAAATATAAAATATTTAGAACTAAAATTTTTAAAATTTTGAGTCAATTTATAAATCAATTTATATATTCATTAAATTTGTATATAATTGGTTCGTGTTAAGTTAATTTATAAAATATGATTCGTTATTCAAATTCATGGAAATATAAATATTTTTGAAAAAATTTTAAAACTTTTGTCAAAAAGTACTAAAATAATACAAACCACGCCTCCAAAGATATATAAATATACTAAATTTTATTTTTAGAATCAACTTAATATATACTCAAATTCTAAAGTGCTTAAAGAAAATAATATTGAAAAACCATTAATCTCAACTAATATATAAATGATATTCTTTTAAAAATTTAGTTTTGATCAAGATTTGAATTAAGAATTTTTACAAATTTTTTTTAAAAAATATTTTTTTTTATTTGGCACTCTACCGATGAGAATTGCAAAAGCTAATTTAATACGCCAATAACCATTCTTATATATCTTATAAAATCACAAACCAAACGATTAATAAATGTGATAAAGATACATAAATATTTAAGATATATAAATATATATTTTTTGGTTTAGCAGAGATTGTAGGCTAATTTGGATTTTGAATTTACACATGTATAAAATAACTTTAAAAAGGAAGGACAAGCACTAATGAAAAAACATGGGTATGTTGTATAATTGTCAGAGCAGCAGCTGTGATTCTCAATTTTCACGTCAAGAAACCCTAAAAGGAAGTGAAATGGCCAAAGTAATATATTGTTCAAAATTTCGACTCTTATTGGAATCGTAGCAGCTCGAATAATTGTTTCTCCTTTTATATCTCTCTTTTTCTTACTTTAGATTTTTGTTTTGTTGATTTTACTGATAAAATTATTGATATTTATATATATAATTCCCATTTATCAAGGTTTTTTTTTTTCAAGCAAGCAAGCAGGCAGGTGAAGAAAACGAAAAAGTTATAATTAACTTTGGCCCTCCATTTTGATTCTCCCCTTTTTTCTCTAATCTAACCTTGTATATAACCACCCTCCCCCATATCTATTCCATTCACCATTTCCTCCTCCTCCTCCTCCTTCTTCACCTCTGTCTCTATCTATCTTTCAAATTCAATATTCGTTTCTTTATTATCTAATTTAAGTCTCTCTGCTTCAAAGGTTAGGATATTATTAATGGGTTTCTTTATTATTTGCTGGCAATTTTGCTAAAATATTAAAATATTAAATGTTATTTAGTTTCAGTAAATTTTAATTCAAGTCTTGACAGAATGTGTGTGTGTATATATAATATAGAATGTTGAAGGTGGAGATTTTTGAAAATGGATTATTGATGCGATTAATTAAATTAATAGTTAAGAGAAAATTAGGTAAATATAAGTGCTGAATTCAAGTGTCAATGCAAGACTTGTGATAAAATAACAGCTTAATGACATTAATTTTTAAAATGGTTAAATTTTAATATTAATTTTTTGTTTTTTATGCACAGGGTATAAAGAAAAACAATATGAGTAGGCCAGGAGACTGGAACTGCAGGTCATGCCAGCACCTCAACTTCCAGAGACGGGAGTCATGCCAACGCTGTGGAGATTCCAGATCCGGAGGAGGAGCTGACTTCGGTGGTTTCGGAGGGCGAGGTGGTGGCAGTGGATCATCATTCGGGTTCATGACAACCGGCTCAGATGTTCGGCCTGGTGATTGGTACTGCACCGCTGGCAACTGTGGAGCCCATAACTTCGCTAGCCGTTCGAGTTGCTTCAAATGTGGGGCTTACAAGGATGATTCTGCCACTGGTGGTTTTGATTCTGACAATATCCCTCGCTCTAGAGGCTATGGAGGTGGCAGCAACCGCTCTGGATGGAAATCTGGGGATTGGATCTGCACCAGGTCTTTTTTCTTTTAATAACACTATATATCTATGTTACTAAAATCTTTAAGAGTTTTCGAGTTTGGATGAGGAAAGTTTTGCCGTTATTATGGTCCTATCTAGCTCCACCTCCAAATTACGATTTAAAGAAAAAAAAAAGAAAAAATTCTTCCAAGTATATATTAAATTCTATTTTTGACTGCTTTTATTCTTTTTTTTTTCGCATGTGATGAGATACTTTAATTAAGAATCTCTCTCTCAATTTTCACACAAACTACTCCCTTTTTTGGAGCGTTGGTTTGCTACTTAATAATTAACATTTGATTAATTAACTAGTCAAATTGGAAATGCAGGTGGGGATGCAATGAACACAACTTTGCTAGCAGAATGGAGTGTTTCAAATGCAGTGCTCCTAGAGACCTTAGTAACAGAACTTCATATTAATTATACTTGAATTATCCATTTCTGGGTATGAATAGATTTATATATTTATATATTAAATTAAGCTATTATTTAATTTCTTATTCATTTTAATTGATAACTTGCAGGTATTGCATGAGCAGCAGCAACCATGAGAGACAGTATTAATTAAAGAATATCACTAGTTCTATAATATTTTTTTTGTTATTATTTTTCATTTGGGTGTTCTTGAGGGTGTAATTAGACATAGTTTAAGGCTATGTTAATCACTCTCTAAGCTATATGTATAACCCTCCATTGGCATTTTGTGAATTGTGAGGCTTCCAATTCTAGCTAGCTAGTGCTTTTGATCTTAATATATATTGATATATATAAATATGTTTTGTAGCCAAGTGAGGGGGAAAATTAAAAGTCTACTGCCCAAATATATATTAATTTTCCTTTTGTTTTTTTTTTTCTTTTCAATTTAATTATTATTGTATGGTGCATGGTTTTCTTAAAAGAGGGCGATTCTCCTCTTCTTTTCATAAAAAGTAAAGATCTGTCTCTCTATCTATATATCTGTCTCCATAAATATCTGTAATTTCTGTAATTGAATATATATATATATATATTATATACGTATATCTATACTTGAATGGCTGGTTTCATGGATAGTCAAAAAAATAAAATAAAATAAGAAAATAAGTTTATTGATAGTGGATTATGGAAATCTTTTAAACAAAAAATCAAAGCAAACACGTATCAAGATTCATGAAAGCATATAACATTTGAAAGATTAAGGGACCACCATCCACACACATATATATACTCGTAAAACTAATGCCTCGAGATTCATAGAATATAAATCAGTCAAAAGATTCAAAATTAATTATTTATGAATGCCTTGCTAATTAAGCATAAATTGTCTAATTAAAATCAATTGCCACAAGTGATTTTAACAGAATAATGTTCTTAATATTGTACATAACTAAATTAACATAAAAAAAATTTAGTAGATGATTTCTACCGTATTTTATCTATAGCTAGTTGGACCTAATTAAAAAAAATTAATTAATTACAAAACCATTATCATTAGATTATAGTTTGGATGCTAATCTAATGCAATAATCATAGCCATATGTAACCTTAAAAAAATACCAAATTAATAATCTTCGTAATTAACCTTGCAAGGTGATCGTTATTCCATGCTAATCAAAAAAAATAAAAGAATGCAATTAGCAAAAATCCTATCAAAGAGTAACGATTGAACCTCTGAGATATATATTCAGTTTCTATACTCTCTCTCTCTCTCTCTGTATTTTTTTCTCACAGCTCTCCTTTTTAGTTTTAGTGTTAGGGCTGCTGCTGGCCTTTTTAGCCGTTGACAGCCCGCATATATCTTTATTTTTTGTTGTTTCTTTGTTGTAGATCTATAATATTTATAGTTTGACTTATATAGTCTTCAAATCTAGCTCTAAGATGACTTCTTTTGCTTCCCAACTCATGATAGTTGGATTCCTTTTTGAAGATCTGGTAGTTTGGGAAGAACACTAGTAATTATTTTCAAAGGATTACCTTGATATAGCCTTTCCACCATGGATTCTGGTGATTTTTAGTCTTTTTCAAAATGGGTATGTAAATCCCATTAACTTATAGACTTTGAAGAGATTTTAGTCCAGAGATTCTGGTTCATAAAACATCCCCATCCAACTTTCGGCTTTGTTCTTGGTTGTATTTTTCAGTAAGTTTTCTTTGTTGTTGTGCCACTCTATGAAGTATATTTGACACCTCTTTTATTCCTCTGCTTTACATTATTTTGGTTGTTGGGTTCGTTTTTTCTCAAATGTATTAGATCTCAATAGAGAGACTTTTGCATCTAGCCAATTTTTGGATGCTTAAGTCTTTCTTTTAGGTTGTATGTTTTACAGTATATCTATGAATCTCTACTGTTACTAATAAAAAAATATTGTAATTAGCTATATGTTATCATTCCATATACATCTACCTTCCTATTTTCTTTACGTTGCATTTAATTAGCCTTTGTTTGGATATTGACATTATAGTTTAATAATGTTTGATATTATATGATATTGTATTGAAAATAATATTTATTATGTTTAAAAAAAATGAACGGTATATTATAGTTAAATAAAAATATTTTTATTTAATTTAATGATATCTCTTTAATATTTTAATAAGTTACGAAGATAAAAAATTATTTATTAACATATATTTTATGTTTAAAAAATTCATTTTAGATGTTCTTGAAAAATAAAATTGCAAAATCATAAAAAAAATTTTAAATTAGTGGTTTGAAAATTTATGGTTTTCAAATCATAATATTACTTTAAAAAATTATATTGTAGAAGATAAAGATAAAAATAAACAAGAATTAAATCATATAATATCGTACCATATTATATTAAATCATGAAACAAACAATATCTAATAGTTAGAATTTAAAATTGATGAAAGCCTATTAATTTATTATTTTATTTCTAAAACTGTAATAACAAATCATCATGTCACTTGCAATAATACTTCTTCCATTGCATTTATATAGTACATTATACTATTTTTTTGAAGTTTTAAATAATAGTTCATTTACTTAAAAATTGAATCATTGTTTTACACTGTTATACTCTCACTTAATATATTTTTTTCTCACTATAATTTATTTTTAATGAGAGTATATCAGAAAAAGAATAAACTTTAAATTAAATTAATTATATTTTCTTTATTGTGTGAATAATTATCGAATTAAAAAATGGAACAAAAATAGTATATATATATATATATATATATTAGAAATGCCTTAAATTCGAGTCATATACGGTTTTTTAGTAAAATTTTAAATATAAACAAAATTAACATAACATTGTATTCCCTTTATTGACCTATAATGTGCATCTTAAGAAAGCAAGTAGACAATGATGGATGTCTCCTCTAGCAATAAGGTATAAATTAGGCTTTAAGCAATAGATTCTTGTTTTCCTTTTATGGTAGCTTTATACATTTGATTTTTATTTTGATTTTTGTGTTAGTCAAAGTCTAATATCCCTCTAAATTTAAATATCCTTTGCATGACATTAATTCAGTTTGGGTCCATTGTGTTCTCCTATTAGCATGCACTTAGTTCTTTTAGAATATTATCCTATGAAAAAAGCATCTCATTATCAATTTCATAACTTTAATTTTTTTATATATTATTATTAATTAAGAAATGTCTCTGTGTTTTATAAAGAAAAAGGTAACTGAAAGGTAAAAAAAAAAAAGGTAAATCTTTCCATTCAAAGGACATTTTATATATAAAAAAAAAAACCTTTAGCCTTTAATTAAGTTTTTTTTGGTTAATTTGCCATATATAAACATGATAAAACAATGATTAAAGTAAACATTTGAAATTTCTTATGCTTGTTTAAACAATGATCATTTTTTATAAATAAAAAATGTTAATAAAGAAAAAAAAAAGGAGGCTGTAATTATCTACCATGAATTTTTAGGGTAAATTTCATTTTAAATATGAATACATTTTTTTTATTATTTCCAGTGTGGCATTTAAATGCTTATTTTTCATAAATTAATTTGAAGCGAATTCGTTAGAGATATCTCATAAGTTGTTTAATTAACTGTAGAAAATAACTCATATTTTTTAGAAAAATTTCTAAATAAAAAGAAATAAAATTTGTTATTTAATTAGAAATATTTTTATTTAGAAATTAAAAAATAATTTTCTATGTCACACTCCCAACTCTTTAAAGCTAGAATAGACTTAACTTATAATAAATCTCCATTTATAATTTAAATATTCATATCCCTCATAAACATATATCTATGAATATATATGTAACATTTATATCATATCACTCTTTTAGCATCATAAATATTATTCATTATAATAAAATACTAACTCAAAATAAGATCAAACTGAAAAATTAGTCTATTGACCCGACCTTTTCTACATGTCGATGAATTGAAATGAAAAGAAATTTCTAATGAGCTATTCTCCAATTATATCTAAAAATATTTATATATTAAGGGTGAGTCCAACTATTCAGTGAGAAGATAATTATATAACAAAGAAAAAACAAATAAAGTTTTACTTATATACTCATTATTTAAATTTTATACTACTGCATAATAATTTAATTTTTAAAGAAACATAATTTCACAATATCATGTCATAAAATATAATCATATAATTTCATACACTCAATATATATAGTTCATAGATAACATAATACATTAGGTGTAAGTAAACATATATTTACTAGCAACCTCAGGATAAAACATGGCATCTTAGGCGTAGTGATAAAGCATAGCAATACCAAAAGTAAATAAATATAATCATACACATGTGCAAAGCTGCTCCCAAAAGGTGACCATATGATATATGTCCTAAAGGATATATGTATATCAAGCGTTGTCCCAAAGACAGTATCATATCATAATCCGTCAATTCGTTTAACACTCCGTTATCACATATGTTTCTATTAGAAAATATATAATTAATGTATTCAAAATATTTATTCAGTTGTATCAATAATTAATCATCATATTATAATTCAAATATCAACATACCATTATTTGTTCTCATTTTAAATATATAAAAATTATTTCTTTCAAATCCATCATAAATATGATTTCATCATGAAATAATTTTAGCAAATTATATATATATATATATATATAATTTAATAAAATATCAATGTTATATAATTATCAATTCACCTTAATTGATAGCTCAAATTATTTAATCGATTGGTTCCTCTCTATGTTTTATAACTATAGTATAATCTACGCCTAAATTAATATAAAAAATAATAATTTATTAAAATATTATCTATGATTAATACTACTAAGTGGTAAATGACATGAAACAATAACGTGAAAATGAGTCCTAAAATTCTAATAAATTTTCGACAGAGTTTCGACATAACTCGATAGTTCCCAAAATTTTAAATTAATACTCCAATGAGTATTACACAATTTATTAAGCCAATTACTTATCAAATATTTCAGTAACATTTTTAACAACTTAATATAATTTGAGTGTTTAAATTTATAATATTTCTTTATACAACTAAATCATATTATTTTAATTATTTTAATTTAATGATTTAATAATATTTATTTTATTAATTAATTTAATTTTATATAAAATAATATTAAATTTATCTTTTTGATACTACGTAGTTTTAATATTCTAAGTCTTAAAATAATTTATATTAATAATAGCAATAATAATATCTATATCATGCTAAATAATTTATTTACTTTTCTTAATACTTTATTTATATTTTATTTTCTAATAATCCCATATAATTAACTTATAATAATTTTTTATAGTAAATTTGTAACATTATTTATGTAATTAATTATCCACTTATTATTTCACTTTCAATAAATAAATTTTAAATTTAATACTAAATAATTTTAGTAATAATATCAATATTAATAAATAATTCTATATTAAACTTAAAATTAACATAATATATTTATAGTGATTATTCTATAATTATAAAAATATTATGAACCATACTAAAATTAACAATTTTTTTGTAATAGATACAATAAATTTGTTAATATTTTTAGTTACCATAATAATATAATATTAGTATTTTAATTACTAATTAACATTTATTATTTCTTAAATAATGATAATTATAACTTTAATCATTATAACAGAATAAAATATTAAATGTTATAAATTTTAACATATTCATCATTTGGTAACTAATTAATTATTCAAATTTTTAACTTAATATTAAAAATTTTTATACAATAATTCATAGTTTTTCATACATATAATTACTTATATTCTTATATATAATATAATTAATTTATTATATAAATTATTAACAAAATTTATTATTCAATAATTTAATTTATTTTAACCTTAAATATTTTTATTCTAAAATTAATATATATATATATATACTTATCCTTATTCTAATTTCAAATAATTACTTAATTACTAATTAACTATATATATATCTATAACAAAATCTCTTAAATATTATTTAATGATAAATTCAAATTTACAAACAACTATTTATTAATTTATTAATTTTTAAAATATATATGTATAATTTAAGTAATTTATTCTATAATTTATTAATAAATATTCACAATTTAATTAATTTAATCTACTCTATTTAAAATCTGAATTTTTATTTTATTTATAATTATTAAACTAATCTTGTGATTAAATAATTAATATCTACTTTTAATCTTTAAATTCATAGTTTATTTATTTAAATCAATTTCTTACATAAATAATTATAAATAAATAATTTACTATCAAATAAGAATTTTTTTATCAAACTCAGTAAATAGCTAATAAAATTTAAGTTAGTATTTTAAATGTATAATTTGTAATTTAATTTTAATTATTTTTATTTTTATCCTCAATTATGTATTTATTTACTTTTTTTGATTTTCCTTTAATATAATCAAATTAAAATTTATTTATTCAACCTAATCTCATAATATTAACTAATCATGTATAAACCTAATTAATTTATAATACTAACTACTATATATTAATCACTAATTAACAACTATAATTATTTTTTTATTAACAAATGATTTATCTAAATTAAATAGAAATTCTAATAAATAACCAAATTAATAAAAATTTTAATCTAACTCTTTAACTTACTAATTATATTTTAATTTAATATTTATAATTCATAATTAATTATAATTATAATTATTATTCTAAATTAATTATTATTATTTAGTAGTTTATGTTATTATTCATCAAAATACAAAATATACATCCTAAATTAGCAAATGATGTGTTAAATTAAAACTTACGAAGAGAAAAATCTAAAAATACCATGTCGTCGAAAAATGCTTCAAAAAGTTCTTGCAGGCAATACGCTTTTTCCGCACGTGACGGCGTCTCCGACTTCCATTAGTGACATTTTCAGCGGCGGTCGACGCATCTCTGAGTGGTGCAAATGGTGGTCCGGCATGTGTCCCATTTTGAACGGCGGCCGACAGTGAATTTTTCAAAAAATCGACACTGCCTCAATTTCTCCATTTTTCTCTTTGACTCTCTGTTTTCTTTTTTTTTTCTTTTCTCTTTTTTTTTCTCTTTCTTTCTTTCTGTTTTCTTTTAAATTTAATAAAACAGTCTTTTTTTTTAAATTGTCCACCTACTTATTAGATGGGCACGATGTTGTTGTTGTTGTTATTTAAATTTTTTTAAAACAGAATATTAAAATTATAAATAAATAATTTACTATCAAATAAGAATTTTTTTTATCAAGCTCAGTAAATAACTAATAAAATTTAAATTATTATTTTAAATATATAATCTGTAATTTAATTTTAATTATTATTATTTTTATCCTCAATTATGTATTTATTTACTTTTGTTGATTTTTCTTTAATATAATCAAATTAAAATTTATTTATTCAACCTAATTAATATTAATTAATCATATACAAACCTAATTAATTTATAATACTAACTAATATATATATATATATATATATATATTAATCACTAATTAACAACTATAATTATTTTTTTATTAACAAATGATTTATCTAAATTAAATAAAAATTCTAATAAATAATCAAATTAATAAAAATTTTAATCTAACTCATTAACTTACTAATTATATTTTAATTTAATATTTATAATTCATAATTAATTATAATTATAATTATTATTCTAAATTAATTATTAATTATTATTTTTTAATTATTTTATGTTATTAATCATCAAAATATAAAATACACATCCTAAATTAGCAAATAATGTGTCAAATTAAAGCTTATGAATAAGAAAATCTAAAAATATTCGTATTGCTGAAAAAGAAGTCAAAAATTGATCAAAAAATGCGTCGAAAGGTTCTTGCCGACAATATGCTTTTTCGGCGCGTGACATCATCTCCGACATTCGTTGGCGACATTTTCGTCAGTGATCGGCGCGTCTCTGAGTGATGCAAACGGTGGTTCGGCGTGTGTCCCATTTTAAATAGCAGTTGATGGTGAATTTTTCAAAAAATCGACACTGCCTCAGTTTCTCCATTTTTCTTTTTGACTCTTTGTTTTCTTTTTTTTTTCTTTTTTTTTCTTTTTTTTTCTATTTCTTTCTTTCTGTTTTCTTTTAAATTAAATAAAACAATCTCTTTTTTTAAAAAAAAATTGTCCATCAACTTATTAGGTGGGCACGTTTTTATTATTATTATTTAATTTTTTAAATAGGATATTACATTCTATATTTATTAATTAATAGTTGAATTTTAGAAAAAATAATTTTAGGTGTTTTCTAAATGAAAAAACACATAGTCCTAAAATACATCTACTTCAAATAATTATTTTGTATTATTAATTATCTTTTAGTTTTTTTTAGCAATATCCTTTCATATATATTTTTTTTTCTTGATTTTGAAATATTACTAAATAATTTCATTTTTTTAAATTATATTTAAAATCTATCTTTAAATAAAAAGTAGTAATCATATAATAAAATTATCTATATACTTCATAAAATAATTAGTAATTTTTAGTATAATAAAAGTTATTTAATAAAAAAAAGTCTAACAAAATATATTGCAAAATAAAAAGTAGAAAATTGCAAATAAACATATTTTTCATTTTTTGAGTTCTAATTTGAAAAATAAAAATTAAAAATCAAGAAAAGAAAAGGAAAAACCGAAAATGTTTTCTATAACCAAATAGGACCTCCATATTTTAGAAGAAAGAATATCTCAATTCTAAGGGTGTTTTTTTTTTGGAAAAAAAGAAATATTTAAAAATGAATTTTTTTAAAAAATAATTATTTCCAGTATTTTTCACAAATTTACTAAAAAATATATATTTCTAAGTTTAAAAATACTTTTTTTTTAATTTACAATTTTTATTATATCAAAAATCTACATTTAGTACATAACTGAACAATATAAAATATATCTAAAATATAATATTTTTTGTTAAACTTGGTGTAATACCTCAACCTAAAGTAGCTCATAATTATAAGGTATATAGTAATATTTATTTAGAAAAGAAATTCAAATTAGTAAAATATATACATATGTACGGGAAGAATTTAATGAATTTTCATAAAGTTTTGTAACCTAAATAAAATTAAAAAATGGGTACTGCTAGAAGAAATATTAAAGAAACAAAATCTATAGGTTTGAAAAATAAAATTTTTAAATATAGTAATGAATTTAGAAAAATCTGAAATTTTATATATAAGTCCATATATGTTTCTAGTACATATGATTAAAATTTTAATAATTTTAAGTGAATATTTAAAGATGAATAAAAAGTTAAAAAAATAAGATTATCAAGAAAATTATGAAATCTGGCAGATTAATAGAGTTGAAAAATAAATTAAATTTTATATAGCACAAGAATGAAGAAAATTAAAAAAATTTACTTATGAATTTATAGATATATCAAGAATTAAATTTGGAGTTTTAATAAATTAGAACTAAGAATTCATAATTAGAATAAATGAAAGAATTAGTTTAAGTTAATAATTTTTACTATGAATATATATTGATGATTTACTAAAGTGACTTATAATTTTGATTAAGTTAAGATTTTATTATTTACAATGAGTAAATAAAAATTTAATGATATTTTTTTATCATAAATAATTATCAATATTGACTATTTTCTAAATTATATATGAATATATGTAATTAAATATGAATTTATATAAATGGTTTCCTATGTTAAATAAGGAATTAATATTTATTATTGATTTTTATAATGATAAATATAAAAATTATTATATTTATAATCAAGTTATTACTCTTAAAGTAAGTTTTTGAAAATAATTTGGTGATCTTATATATAAAGTATACATATATAAGTTCTTAAATCGAAATATTATTATATTTAAAAAAAATCAAATTGAGATTTAAATGAGATTTGAAATTATGAAATTAAATTACATATATTCTCTATATTTATAAAACTAAAGTTTATATTTAATAAAATAATAGAAAATATATTATTTTAGCTATTATTGTCATAAGTTAATATTTTTGAAAAAAAAACTAAAGTGAATAAATTAATAATTATAATTGAAAGATAATTATAAAATTATTATCTTAGAATTTATTCAACATTTAAAAAATTTACTATATAATTAAATATTAAATGGATATGTTGTAAGTAAATTAAATAATTATTATTAAAAATTTAATAGAATAAATATATTAGTAACATTAATATTATAATAATAAGAATAAATAAATTAAATTAATATAATTGTATATTGAAATATTTTAAATATTTAGTATTTGTGAATATTTAAAATATGATAAGTTGACAGAAGCTATGTGAGATAATTAGATAAATAAGTAGGTTGTGATAATTAGAAAAATAATTAATTTACGCAAAAATATAGTTAAAACTTCAGTAGAAATTAAAAATAGTTTTTATGCGTATTTTCATATCAAAATAGTTTGACAATTTTAAGATATTTTTTAGTTAATAATTATTTTTATCATTGTAGGAGTAGATTTAATAGCTAAGATACATCATAAAGGTGATACAGTTAGATTTATAAATTTAGCTTTTGAAAAAAGTGAATAGATAAATATGTAACATTGTATTTTTAAAGTATTATATATATTTATGATTTTATAAAAGAATTTACAAAATTCAATACGATGATTTTTTAATGATATTTATTTTTTTATAAATTAAAAATAAATAATGATAGTTTAAATTTTTATATATGTAATTGAATGACTATACTGTATTGGATAAATAATTTATATACACACTTATTATAATCCTGCGAGATTACACCTTGATGACGGGTGTTTATATTAATTTAATGATGCTATAAATTTACTTTTGGGCGGGATAATTGTTTGCATATGTGTATTGGGGTTATTTCTCCTTGAACTTGCAAGATAAGTTATTATGCGCCCTTAGATTGAAGTTGTATCAGTATAAATTATATTTGAGTGTATAAAAAAGATACATGAATTGAATTATTTCTGAATTTTCGAAGAACTAAAAAATATTTGAAAGTTATATTTAAGATTTTAATAATTAATTATTCAGCTAATTATTGATTAAATATATATTTATTATTATTATTATTATTATTAAATTTTATTTGTTTTTCCTTATTACGTATTTATCTATTACTAATTAAGTAGATGGACTCATCCCTTTATTATTAATATTTTTCAGATATTTTTGAAGACCAATTTGGTAGACTCTAATAGAATATATTTTTAAATTTAAAATTTTTCTGCATATAAAAAATGTTGGGCCAATAAACTAGTATTTTTAGTTTAATTTTAGTTTGAAAATTGTTTAAATTTTATAAATTATCTTTAATGATGTAGATGATTAAGTAATATTATAGTTGATCATATATTTGTAAGGAATAATAAATAAATAAGTTATGATTTGAAATTTATAACATATTAAGTTGATTCTAACTTTGAAAAATTTGTGGAGTGACACTTGGAAATAGAATAATATTGAAACATAAAAACAGAAAAATATAACTTTTTGAAAACTATATAATATTTTTTAAAAAATAACGTGGCACATAGTTTCCTTCAAAAAGAAAAAAAAATTCTTTTGAATTTGGATTAATAGTGGAATTGTGACTTTCTCAAAGAGCAAAAAGATTAGGGAACTTTATAAACTTACACTAAAAAGGAATTTTTTTTTTCCTAAAACACGGTTATTAAAAATTTTAAAAATGCTGAAAAAGCTTCTAAAATTACAAAAATAGTATATGTTGTCATCTTTTGTAAAACTGTTATTTTTTTGGACTTTTTACAGACAGTGTATACAATATGCATATGCAATATATGTTGTATACATATTGCACATATATTGAGTTCTAACTAAAATATATTTATTATTTTTATATTTTTCTTGAATATAATATATATAGTGTAAATATAATTTATATATTGCATTTTAAGTGAGAATATATACACTTATTGTTAATAATAATTTTAAAAATATATATATTGTAATATTTTTGCATATATTGTAAATATATTTTGTATATGTTATATATATGTATTACTTTTACATCATTCTTAATTATAGTATATATATCAAGTAAATATTATCCATATATTGAATTTCTAGTGGGAATATATACACTATTATTAAAAATAATAACATAAATATATTACATATATTGTGAATATATAGATTTTTATAACTAATTTTAATACAACTTAAAATATTATCTGACATCCACTAATAAAAATTGTAATAATAATAAAAGAAAAAGTTAAGAGAATTTAATAACCAATCAATAGCAAATGAAAGAAAGAAAAAATAGAAAAAATGGAAAATAAAATAAAAATAAGAATATTTGTAAGAAAAAAATAAAAAAAATAGCAAAAGAAAATCATGAAAACATTAAAAAACATAAATTATAGAATAAAAATATGTTTGAAAATAATTAAAAATAAATAAATAATGAATAAAAATAAAAAAGCAGTTAATCTGAAAACGAAACTTAAAATTGGCCTAATTTCCTCGACGGATTATGAATTCAATTAATTGGGCCTTTTGTTTGGACATTTCAGGTTGGCCCAAAATTTTCTCCTGGAAACCTTTTGTAGGGGGGCTTTTGACAAAATACAATAAAAAATAAAAATAATTCTATATTTATAAAATATAAAATATTTTATCATATTTATAAAATATTTATCAAAATATCAAAATTTATAAAATATTTATTAAAATACCATATTTTTATTAATTTATAAAAAATTTATAATGAGTTTATAAATTTTACACAACTTATAATAAATTTATAATAAAATAATTAAAATACTTGTAAAAAAGTAAAATTTTTTAAAAATATAATGAAAAATATTATTTTCTCTTTTTTAGGCTTGAACAACTGGACCAATGGGATACTTACAATTTGAGAACCTATTTTTGCACCATTATTTTTAAAAATATAATGAAAAATATTATTTTCTCTTTTGTAGGCTTGAACAACTGGACCAATGTGATACTTACAATTTGAGAACCTATTTTTGCACCATTAAAAGATTGTGTAGTCTATAAATGAGATTGGTCTAAGTGATAAGTGATTTAGATTCGATTAAGCAGGTCTCGTGTTTGAGTCCTAGCGTATATACTATTTCCGTTGGGAACTCACCCATTATAGTTAGGTGTGCAACCCGGATTGAATCTAGATTAATCGGGGTGAAGCCTCGAATATCGGATGGACAACAAAAAAAAGATCGTGTAGTCTCTTTTATGTTTAGCTGAAAAATTAATTTTTCACAAAAATTTTACTTGAATATTCTTTATTTTTCTAAAAAAAATCATATAAAATCAAATGGAATTGAAGAAATGAAAACATGGAGTTGCCTCGAATTAATTTTAAACTAAAATTTTAATTGTTATTCGAGTGTGATTGATATGCCTAATGATTTTTTAGAAGTACATATACTGTAAAAAAATTTGTGATATTTGTTTCCATATGTGTCTTTAGCAATAAGCATTATATATCTTAATTTTCTATTTTAAAATTTAAATTCAAAATTCAAAATTTATAAATATTAAATATTTGGTAATAATTTTTTATTATCAATTTAAAAAATTAATTGAATATCATTTAAATTTTTTTGAATGTAAGTATGATTTAAAATTAATAATCATTCATTCTCTTAATTTTTCATACTTAAATGAGAGGTAAAAAGAAAAATTGATAATAAGATAGGTTACTATAAATAATTTCTCTTTGAAATGATGAAAATAATATCAGATAAAATTTTTATTTAATAATTTTTCTTAGATTTTATTTTTAAAAATAATATTTTCTTTAAAAAAAAGTATAAAAATGATTCTAAATTTTTTGAGGTATCTCATATTGAATCATAATATATTTTTTTAAATCCATTCGTGGCATTTAACTTTTAAAAATAAAATAAATTGGACTCCAATTTAACGATAGTCAAAATATCTGTTAATTTTTTTTGACATGACATTTTATGAGATATATTATTTAAATATTTTAAATAAAAAATCAAATGACAACAAAATATTTTCAGATATCAAATTAGACATTAAAATTTTTATAATAAATTATCATGAAAATTGTTAGATAATATATGAATGACTACTATATTAAATTAACTTTATCCTATTAAGATTATAATTAGTTTTATCATATTCAAATTAGAATTCAATTTAGTTGTAATCTTTTATTCTATTTACATCACTATAAATATCTCATTATAGATGGTTCATATAACAATTAAGAATACAAAGATTTCTCATATTTTTTCATCCTCTATAATATTTTTTCATCCTCTTCTTCAATTTATTCATTATAAGTATTCAAGTTTAAGGTATTTATTCTAATTTTTTTCCTTCTATTTTTTAGTAAATATTATATTATATATATTACTAAAATAATAAAATATAAATGAAGTGAAATAATTATTATTATAATGATGTGTGTTACTTAAATGATTCTTTTTGTGCCTTAATGGATTTAAATAATATCTATTTTTTTATTGGCTGCAAATATGCTATAATTAATATTACAGAATTTTGCTAATGACATTACTAGTAATGATTTGTTTATTTGCCAAATTAACACTATTAGCTCGTAATAAGTGTGATGTATTATTTCTTACTTTCATTGTGCTAATATAATGGATATAAACTTTTCTAATTGCTTCATTGTGCTAATTGAATTAATCCGACTATTCGCTTATATTTGAGAAATTAAATTAGAAATATTATATGATTTTTGGTGCCCTTGGTGAATAATTTTTTTTTTAGTTAGTATACACATACTAAATATGTTATAAATAATCTATTTAATATAAACTTACATGGCCACTAGTATTATTATTTTACTTCTCTCAAATCTTTATCAATAATCATTACAAGTTATTACAATGAAGAGATAAAATTTTAATTTATTTAATCTACAAGAGAAAAGAATTTTTATTTTATTTTTTAATAATGCATCGTGAATCAAGATACGAGTTTAAAAACTCATAATTTTAAGATATATTTTTTTTATTAAAATGAAGTTCGTAAATAAATTGATATTTACTATGATTTGATGTGATTATTTGTAATTTTAGAGTTATAATATTTAAACTCTAATTATAATTTTTTAGTCCTTATTTATTTGATGAGTTTTGTGATCTATTTAATTTATGAGTTTTATTTAAATTTGGTATTGATAAGAGTATTTTTATACTTGTTTTTAGTATGATTTTAATGTATTTTTAGTTAATGTTTCATTTGATTTTGGTTTAAAGTTTGTTTTAAGTTTTTGTTTTAGGTTAAAGTGGAGAAACTCCCTTGGATGATCAAAACAATGAAGAAAGAGCTTGAATCAAGTAAGACATGGCCAAGCCAAAGCAAGCTAAGCATACACGTTTTGAGCAAGGAGAGAGTGACACTTTCCTTGACTCTTCATCTTCATCCTCCATTTCCATCCTCTCCAGCATCTCCATCTTCCATTGGCAGCTCCTGGAGATTGAAGAAGCTATATTGAAAGGGGTTTTTCTATTTCATCCTTTTATGTATTTTAATGTTATTGTTGTTGTTGTTGTTGTATTAAGTGTATTAAACATGAACTAAATCATTCCCTATCTAGATATTGAAGAACCCTAGCTTATTTATATGATTGAATGATTTTAATTGATGAAGTTGTTTTATTCTTATGATGCTTAATGATTATTGCCAATTGATGATAGCATGCTTATTGATTGGTTGCCATTTTCATATTATTGACTTGAGAAAGCTTGATATGAATTGATTACTCATAAGGGTTGAGGATTGATTGGGGTGCTAGAGATAGACCTACAAGATTCTTTGGTTTATAGTTCCTTGTTCTTAATGCAAGATCTACTTAATTGTGTTTGAGAAGAGATTCCGGCACCCTACTTAGTGATTAGGGATTAATTCACTCTAGAGAGGTTTTAGTCTAAGTTAGAGGAATGTCAATTCAACTCTATCATGTAATGTAGTTGAGGCTAGGGGGATTCAATATCTGGATAGTATCATTATCATCAATCTTTTTTACACAACACACAATTTATCTTTATGTGCATTTATTTAAGTTAATTGTCTTTAATTACAAAACTTCACAAAAATATTAATTTGCTAAAAACAACAGTTAAGGTTTGCACTAGTGCTTGGCCTTGTCCTCAGTGGAACGATAACTCACTCACTACTTTATTACTTGGGCGACCCGTGCACTTGCGGTATTACTATAGCTCTAGGCGCGACGAACCAAGTTTTTGGCGCCGTTGCCGGGGACAATGGTTTCAATACTAGTATTATAATTAAGACTGTTGATTTAGTTTTATTTTTTTTGTTTGTTTGTTTTCTTTGAATTGTTTGTGTGTTTTTCTTTGAATTGTTTGTTTGTTTTCTGTAAATGTGTTTGTTTGTTGTATTTGAATTTGTTTGATTGTTTGTTTTCTTTAAATTTCTGAGTACCTTTTGTAAAGATGCTGTTTTCAAGGCACGGGGAAGTTTATGATGGGGACTGTTATTATGAGCTTGCATGGCAACTCGCAAATTTAACGAATAAAGTTGATAGGCTAATTGCAAGCCGGGGAAGCCCACCAAATTGTACATCATGTGGAAATGCAGGGCATAGTGCCAATACATGTTCATTTGGTTTCCAACGATACCAAGATTGGCACGAAGAAGAATATGATTACCAAAGTTTTTAGCAAATGGGTGGTAATGACCCATATTCCAATTCTTATAATCCCAGTTGGGAGAGCCACCCAAATTTTTATTGGAAAAATCAGCAGTACATTCCACCTCAACAAAATTTTCAGCCTTGCCAAAGAAGTTCTTACTTTCAAGAACAATTTTCAGACCAAGACCACCTTGAGGAATCCACATTGGAGGATAAGTTAAACGCTTATATTCAAAAACTCACAACGAATCAAGATCACCTTGAGGAACCCACTTTGGAGGATGAGTTGAGGTCTAAATCTTTGCAAGAAACGCAGAGGATATTGGATGCTCTAGAGGAGCAGCTGACACATCAACCCCAAGCACACCAAAAGGAGGAGTCTCCTAGCCAATTGGAGCAAATTGAGGTAATCATAAATTTGAGGAATGAACAGATAAAATATAACAATTTTTGTGATTTCTTTGATGCAGGGACCAATCAAGAAGAAAATGGCGAGGAGATCCAACCCGACATAGAGGAGTTGAATCAAACAAAGGAAGAGGAGAATTTAGAAGCATCAACTTGGACAGAATTGCAGGAACCTCCAAATCCTTTTATGCCACCAATTTCAATCCCATGTATGCTGGAGGAAGAGAAACAAGGTATGCATATTCCTGAACTCTATGACATGCCCCATAGTAAAGATAATGTAGATAAGCTTAAGGTAGCCACAACCTTAGAAGTATAGCCTAATATTTCCAATCTAGAAATCGAGGAGAGAAAATTAATATTAAATGATGAGATTATTGAGAGGGAACTTCCAAGTGCTAAAGAGGATGCGAAAGAGATTCAACCAAACTTGGTTGAACTTCAAAAGACCCCAAAAATTTTGAAATTTATTTTAGTTGGGGAGAACAATATGTAACCAATGATCATCCCTCCCACTTTAGGGAGTGCGAAAGAGAAAGAAATGAATTTAACCATGTTGCATACTGAAAAATATTTTTATCAAGTTCCTATAGCATTGGAAGATCACCCCAAGACAGCCTTTATGAGTTTTCAATGGCCATTTGCTCATCCAAGCAGGGGTGGAGGCAGGTGGGGTCGGGTGGGGACTGACGACCCCCCTTGCCGGCCGCCGGAGATGTAAATCTTCAGCCCTTCAACTCCCTCAGCCCCTCAGTCCCTCAGTTTTAGCCTCCCTCAACCCCCCCCCCCCCCTTCAGCCCCTCAGCAGCTCAGCTCCCTCAGCCCCATGAGGCACCTCAGTTTCAGCCCCCCTACCGGCGGTCTTGGCTCCGCCACTGCATCCAAGGACACTACCTAAGCTTTGCAACACATTGGACACAATTTGAAGTTGCATGCTGTCCATCCTCTCAATCATGAACTCCAATTGCATTATGGGTGGAAGGAGCCCTACATATCGCATATGGGAGCGATGAAAATCAGGTTTCATCTGAACTCTCTTTTAGTTTATGCATGCTCATATTGAGGACAATGTAAAATTTTAAGAGTGGGGTGCATATTGTATTTTGTGTTTTTAATTTTAATTTATTTTTGTGTTAGTTTAGTTAATGTTTTTCATGTTTTCTTTGAATAAATGAATTTTGGAAAGTTTAATTATTATAAATTGTTGATTGATGACTTTTGAATTTTTTAAGTATGAACTTGAGAATTGAGTAGAATTTGTGCTTATTGTCAATTTTGTTGGTTTTTCTCTGCATTACCATCAACCTAGTGAGGAATTGAGTCATCAACTGATTATTCTTGTTGTGGGTGAACATCTTTGATTGATGACTTGCTAGAACTTACTTTGACATACATTTTAAGACTATATAAAAATTTCAATTTGGCATCAAGATGATTAAGGTAATCAGGTGAACCCACTTTGGCTTAAAAAGACCAACCCTATTTTTAACATTAGTTAGCCAATTTTGAGCCTATTTCGTTTTTTCTTTTCTTTATTTTTCGCAGCACTACCAACCTTGAACCTTGTTGTTTTAACTCTTACCCTTTCATTAGGTCAAGAGCATTTTAAGAGCGTTTATGACAAAGTGTTGTGTTGAATTAAATGTGGGGTTAAATTTAGTAGGTTTAAGATTGCAAAGCAAAATATATAAATATATATATATATATAATCAATCAAATAATTGTTGAAAGGGTTGGAATATGTTTTGGTATAATCATTGCAAGATGTAATAAGTGAGTTTCCTTGAAAAGTTCTTTAAATGTCAAAGGGTAGATAAGAGGAAGGTGTTTTGGGATCGTTGGGTTATAAATATATGATCGGTTACTTCATTATTGAAGTTCTCTTGAACTTAATGATTAAACTCACATTTTCTAAATGCTATGCCTCTACCTTAGCCCCATTACAACCCAATAAAATACCTTTTGATTGATGCTTGATTGTAATTAAGTGGTGGAGATTTGATAGATAAGCAAGCCTATAGCAATAATCTTTCATTGATTGTTATGAGTGTAAACATCACCTTGATCAAACACTTTCTAAGAGTTGGTGAGGGAGTGACAATGTAAGTTATGCATGAAAAGCCACTTAATTGCATTGGTATCAATTTTGTTTGATTTGATATTGATTGCGGATTTAGGGATAGGGAAGTCTTGATACATTTTTATAACTCTTGAACTTGACAAAATTTTTAGATTTAGTTTGTTTTGATTTTAGCCTTGCTTGAGGACAAGCAAGGATTTAAGTGTGGGGTATTTGATAAGAGTATTTTTATACTTATTTTTAGTATGATTTTAATGTGTTTTTAGTTAATGTTTCATTTGATTTTGGTTTAAAGTTTGTTTTAAGTGTTTGTTTTAGGTTAAAGTGGAAAAACTCCCTTGGATGATCAAAACAATGAAGAAAGAGCTTGAATCAAGCAAGACATGGCCAAGCCAAAGCAAGCATGGCCGTGTCTCTCAAAATAATCTAAAGACAGTGGCTGACACGGGCAGGAGACACGGCCAAGCCACTAGCCGTGTCTCACCTAAGGAGCAAAACCAAAGAGACTAAGCAAGAAAGGAAAGAAATGAAGGCAGTAGCTGACACACCCAGGTGACACGCCTAAGCCAGTGGCCGTGTCACATGACACGGCCACAAGCTTGGCCGTGTCACCCTTGGAAACAAAGAAAAGATTGAACAAATTCAAGCAGAAGGCGACACACTCACATGATACGGCCAAGCCACTGGCCGTGTCACATGACACGACCAGGAGCTTGGCCGTGTCACCCCATGAAATCAAAGAGAAAAGAAAGAAAGAAAGAGAGACAGTGATGGACACGACTAGTTAGCTTGGCCGTGTCCCAAAGAAAGATGAGAGACACGGCCAAGCCACTCATGGCTTGACCGTGTCACCTATGAAATTTTAGCTTCTCTTGCACGAGTTGAGAGACAAAGTGGGGAACAAAACATGATGCTGGCCAAAAGAAATACAAAACAAAGAGAATGTGGGGAACAAGGGAGAGTGGTGTGAGCTGGTGTGAGTTGGAAAGCATGAGCTTGGAGCTTTGGAGGGAAATAAAATGAGAAGAAGAGGGAGATTGAGAGAGCTTCAGCAGAGGGCTGGAGGTTTGTGTAGGAAATAGAGAACAGAGGCAGAGAAGAGAGGTTTGAGAGGAGGAGGCTAGGCATACACGTTTTGAGCAAGGAGGGAGTGACACTTTCCTTGACTCTTCATCTTCATCCTCCATTTCCATCCTCTCCAGCATCTCCATCTTCTATTGGCAGCTCCTAGAGATTGAAGAAGCTACATTGAAAGGGGTTTTTCTATTTTCTCCTTTTATGTATTTTAATGTTATTATTGTTGTTGTTGTATTAAGTGTATTAAACATGAACTAAATCATTCCCTATCTAGATATTGAAGAACCCTAACTTATTTATATGATTGAATGATTTTAATTGATGAAGTTGTTTTATTCTTATGATGCTTAATGATTATTGCCAATTGATGATAGCATGCTTATTGATTGGTTGCCATTTTCATATTATTGACATGAGAAAGCTTGATATGAATTGATTACTGATAAGGGTTGAGGATTGATTGGGGTGCTAGAGATAAACCTACAAGATTCTTTAGCTTATAGTTCCTTGTTCTTAATGCAAGATCTACTTAATTGTGTTTGAGAAGAGATTCCGACACTCTACTTAGTGATTAGGGATTAATTCACTCGAAAGAGGTTTTAGTCTAAGTTAGAGGAATGTCAATTCAACTCTATCATGTAATGTAGTTGAGGCTAGGGGGATTCAATATCTGGATAGTATCATTATCATCAATCTTTTTTACACAACACATAATTTATCTTTATGTGCATTTATTTAAGTTAATTGTCTTTAATTACAAAACTTCACAAAAATATTAATTTGCTAAACAACAGTTAAGGTTTGCACTAGTGCTTGGCCTTGTCCTCAGTGGAACGATAACTCACTCACTACTTTATTACTTAGGCGACCCGTGCACTTGTGGTATTGCTATAGCTCTAGGCACGACACACCAGGTATATTTACAATGTTAAATCTTATAAAACTTGTATTTATTACTCTTAATATTTTCTGAAGAAATAATCTGTTATGGGTATTTGATAATAAGATTCACCTTAATATTGTAAATCTTAGAGATATTATGAAAAAAAAAATCAAGTATCCCTGCAAAATTGCTTAGAAATAATGATATTCTTTTTTATTATTCAAATGAGAAAGCAAAAATTAATTATCTTATTATTAATAATTTATCTTAATATTTTTAGTAAATATTAAAATTTTCATGCCTCAAATATGTTCATGCAGTAGCTATATTGAGAATATAAAATTTCAAATATTTTAAACTAATTTTTTTATTTGTCTGTAGCTAAATATTTAGCTTTTTATGAAAAATAATCAAACTTGTCCAAATATCTTTCATATCATTTCCTGAAGCGAATGTGTTTTTTTTCTCAAGACCATGGACGAGATCTTGATAAAAAAGAGTTGTGGTGAAATTTTTTTTCTACCAATTTTAAAAATTAAAGTGATAAAAAGATATATATTAGCAGAAATTAATATTAATATGATATTTGATTCTGCAAATATGGTTAAAAACTCCAGAAAGTTCACCTTATATTCTAAATTTAAACATTCTGAATTTGAGCAAAATAATATTTCGATGATGCATTGTGTTCAAGTAGATCCTGAAGAAATCTACTAAGTTTTAAATAATATATCGCAATCGATATCCTGTTGAAACAATATGTGTTAACTCTACAAATTTGAACCAGAAGTTCATATTGAAAATATTTTAAATTTCTTAACTGGATTGTACTTTATAACAAATAAAGATTGTTGAGTTACACTATATGCACCAGAAGTGCATAAATTTTAAAATTTTTATACTTTGGTATGATCATATTAGTCATTCGGGTTCAAACATGATGCGGCATATTGTTCAGAATATAAATAGACATCCACTGAAAAATTAAAAAATTCTTTTATCCGATGATTACTTTTATACTTATTATGCTCAATGTAAATTAATTGTGAGATATGTACTATCACAATTATATTTAAAGTCCCTTAAATTTCTGCAAAGAACATATAGAAATATTTATAGCCATACCCTTCAATCTTACGAACCATTTAAATACTTTATATTTTTAATTGATGCTTTAACTCGATGGTCACATGTTTATCTATTTTCAACTCGTAATATTACTTTTGCTAAATTTCTCATTCAAATTATAAAAATTAAGGTCAATGATTCTTGATTATCATATCAAAATAATTTTTATAGATAATGTATATGAGTTCACTTGAAAATTATTTTATGATTATATTACTATTGAACATTTTATTGCATATGTTCATACTCGATATGGTTTAATTGAATTATTATTAAGATTTTACGATCAATTATTATTCTTATGCTTATGAAAACAAAACTTTCAATATACGCTTGGATACATATTATTGTTTATATTGCACATTTAATTTATATTTAATAGTCTGTATATCACAAATTTTTTATTTTGTAACTCGTGTTTATCTGAATTAATATGTCTTATTTAGAATTTGAAATATTAAAATTTCTTGTTGTAGTGTATATATTCTTATTGCATCCCCTTAAAGAAATAAAATGAATTATCAATATTATTTTGATATTTATATAGGTTTTGATTGTCTACATTAGATGTTATAGACCTTTACCGATAAATTTTCTAGAGCAAAATTTTTAGTGAGTTAGTTTTCACTCCATTAGAAGAAGATAAAAGTAAATGGTCAAAAATACAATAGATTAGTTAAAATACACCAACTTTATCTAATCTTGATATATGTACAAATCAATGTGAATTGAACGTTCAAAAACTAATTCATTTGAATAATATTGCAAATCAGTTACCAGATATATTTATAAATACCCAGTAGGTGTTCAAATCACATATTTCAGCTGCTAATACTCTTGCTTGATTGATTATCCCTATAGGACATCTTATTAATATGACAGCTAATAAATATAATATACGTCTGAATCGTAATAGACTACTTGGTTCAAAATATTAATTTTTGAGATAAGGAGAAATGAATAATTTTAAAATGACATACCTGAAGAGGTCAAAAGCAACATAAGTCAATAACTATATATTTCTAAAGAAATAATCCAGAAGTGGTTTTGGTACCTTAAAATAATGAGATATCATTAAAATATAGAAATATGTAAAAAATAGATGAAAATTTTATTGATAATATATTTGCATATGTTGCTATTGAAATTATAAAATATGCATGAGCCTAAAAATATTTAAAATTATCGACATCGAAGTGATTGGCCAAAATAAAAAGTAATCAGGATCTAGCTAGATTCATTTGCTAAATATATAATATTTGGACCAGTAGTCTAGACAACAGAAAATGTCATACTCATGGGTATTGTATATAAAAGAAAAAAAATCATATGAGATTATGAAAAAAGTACATTTCCTCTATTATGAATGCAATTACTCTTAAAATTAGTTTTGCAACCCCTGAAGGACTCGATATTATATTATAATAATTTGCGTATATAGCTCTTAAGAGAAATGAGTTAAATGAAATTATGATATACAAGGCACAACTTGTAGTATAAGAATTCTCACAAAGTTCTTGTATAGATTATGATAAGACATATTCTCCTATCATGAATGTTATTATCTTTAGTCCATGTATTTGATGGATGTTATGACAGTTTACTTATATAGTTCTTTAGATAATGATATATATATGTAAATTCCTGAAGGATTCAAGATGCTTAAATCATCAAGATGCCTGAAGCATATAATATCTTGATAAATATATTATATTGAGTTTAAAGATTATGATATAAGCTAGGTGGATGTGGTATAGCCACATATTTGAATACTTAGAGAAAATAGATATGAAAATAATTTTATTTGCCCATGTATTTTTATCTAAAAGATAAATATAGAATTTATCATAGTTGCAGTTTATGATTTAAATATATTAAGAACTCCAGAAGAGATCTTAATTACAGTATACTATTAGTAAGGGAATTTAAAATGAAAAATCTTAGAAAAATAAAATTTTGTCTTGAATTTCATGTTGAATATCTGTCAAATGAAAATTTTCTCCATTAATTATCATATATTGAAAAAAACCTTAAAATAATTTTATATGGATAAATCTTATTTGTTAAGCACTCCAATAATTTTTTATTTTCTTAATTGTAAAAAGAGATCATTTTCGCCCTCGAAAAGATAATAAAGAGATTCTTAGTCATGAAGTACCATATCTCAATGCAATAGGGGCACTTTTATATCTTGCTAATAATATAAGAACAGATATTAGTTTTGCAGTTAACTTGCTTGTAAGGTTTAGTTCAGCTCCTACTAGAAGACATTGAAATGAAGTGAAATATATTGTACGCTACCTACATGGCACATCCGATATGAGTTTATTTTTTTCAAAATGAATAAAGTTTGAATTGGCAGGATATATTGATGCTGGATATCTTTCTGATCCTCATAAAGCTCGGTCCCAAACATATTATATCTTCACATATAATAATACCGTTATTTCATGGCGATCTATAAAACAAACAATCACTGCTACTTTATCAGAGTTGTTAGTTATTCATGAAGTTAATCGTGAATGTGTATGGTTGAGAAGCTTAATTGAACATATTAGAAGAGCATGTGGATTACCTATAAGCAAACAACCAATAATATTACATGAAGATAATACAACATGTATTACACAAATCAAATGAGACTACATAAAATGTGATAAAACTAAACATATATTACCAAAGTTCTTTTATACTCATGAACTTATAAAGAAAGGACAAGTTGATATTTGCAAAGTTCGTTCAAGTGACAATCCAGCAGATTTGTTCACAAAAGCATTGTCAAAAAGCATGCACACAATATTATAATGCGCTCACTTGGAGATATGTCTTAGCCAGTTATATTCTTGAGGAAAAGTTACATATGAATATTGTACTCTTTTTCTTTCGCTAAGTTTTTATCACACTGAGATTTTCTTAGCAAGATTTTAACAAGACATATTTATAGGGATAGTCATTCAAGGAGAAGTGTTAGATAATATGTGGATGACTACTATATTAAATTAACTTTACCCTATCAAGATTATGATTAGTTTTATCCTATTCAAATTAGAATTCAATTTAGTTATAATCTTTTATTCTACTTGCACCACTATAAATACCTCATTATAGATAGTTCATATAACAATTAAGAATACATAGATTTCTTATATTTTCTCATCTTCTATCTTCTCTCTTCTTTATTTACAACAAGAATATCTATATGTGGTATTATTATCAATTATTTTAAACTAATATAAATATTTAAATGATCAATCACAATATTTAATAATAAAAAATTAAAAGAGAAAATAAATAAAATTTATTAAAATTTATTTTATAATATTATTTTTTTATTTAATTTACTTACATAAAGTCTTTAATATATTAAAATTTCACATAAATTCATGTGAACTTATCAATCTATTTATAGTTTTAACTTATCAATATATTTATAATTTTTATAAATTTTTGAAATTTTTGTATATTAGTTACTTTATGTCAATAGATTAAATAAAAAATAATATTGTAAAATAAATAAATAAATAATTGGATAAATAAATTTAATACATTTATTTATTTTATGTTTTTAAATTTTCTTATTTTTGCTTATTAGATTAGATATTGTAGCTAGTAATCTAAATATTTATAATAGTTTAAAAATATTGATAGTTTAATAATTTACTATAAAAAGTTTGGGATTCAATTCAAGATTTAAAAATATTTTAGGATCATATTTAATTTTTTTGTTTAAAATTTTTAAATAATAGATCCTGTAAAATGCAACATTATCAAAATTTATTAGATGTTTTGGCTTTCATTAAATCAAGATCTAATATTTTTTGTTTTTAAAAGTTCAAAATCACAAATAGATAAAAAAATATTAGAATTTAATAAGAAATATCCCAAATAATTCAGATCATTTATATATTTTTTTTCTGTTTCATAATTTAAAAAAGTAAGTAAAAATAAAATACTATTATTTGATTTTTATGTTATTTTTTTAGTTTTACATATTTTTTGGTGTTATTTATTCTCAAAATAATTTTAGATCAATATAGATATGAAATTTTATGTTTGCGTCTTATTTTTATATTTTTTCACTATTTAGAATAAAATTGAATGCTATTTAAATTTTTATTATAAAGTATTGTTTTTCCTTACTTAAATATTATGTGTTCTCTTCTAATAGAGATTATTTATACTTATCTAATGGAGGTTTATTATATTTTAATAAAGGTTATTTATTCTTCACAAATAGATGTATCTTTCTCATATAAAAGGTAACAAATGACAGAAAGATTGAGTATCTCATTAAATATCAAATTACCCGTAATATGTTACAAATATCCATTGTCTGCATTGAAAAAGGTCAAAGAAATTCAATTTTAGTAACTTTATTAGTTATGTACATCTTGTGTATTTTAAAATTTTATTTATATCATGTAGATATACTTTTTAATTTATTAATAGAAAATTATTTTGCATTAAAAAAAAGTAAAATTAAAATACTATTCTAAAATATTATTCACTATTTTCTAAAATAATAGGAACGATTTCTTTTTTATCTATCATAAAATATTGTTTTATTAATTTATTTAAATTATAATTATATTATAAATTAACCTTAATGCTTCTATTTAGATGTTTCATAATTAATACTATTGTATTTAATTATTTAGATTTTTAAAATTATAATTATTTTTATCAAATTAATTGTTATTTTGATTTTTAATTTTTATAATAAATAATATAATTATTTAATATACATAGAGAATAAAATAAATTAGAGATAAAAATTTTATTCATTATTAAATAATTTATTCTTTCTTAATGTATATAAAAGATGAAGAATAGGGCTGAGCACGTGTCTTGGAGATCTTCGAACTGATCTGAATAACTGAACTGAAAATATTAAAACTTAAAAATTTTTATTGACTTTTGACTTTCTTTGAGCCGAATTGTATCTATTTTTATATTCGGACCAAAAATAAGATCGAATTGGATCAAACTGAAGAGCCGAAATAATATCCAATTTATTGATAATAATATCAAATTCTATTGGTTTTTATTAACATTTAAAATTATATATAATTAAATTAATTTTCTAATTTAACTAAAAATAAAGTAAATACAATTAATGATTATATATAATTTTTAATTTATTACCTAATCAATATTGGTTTATATGTTTTACAAGATTATTAAATTAATCGAATATAAATTAAATTTAAAAAATATTAATTATCAACAAACTATTAATTAAATATTTTAAAATTAAATTAATATTCAACATATTTATATGAATTATTGCGATCAAGTAATTTTTTATAATAACATTAGTAGTTTTTAATAAAAATAATGAGTATAAACATTAATAATATTAATTATAATACAAGTGATAGTAGAGAAAAATAAATTAACAAATTTAAGAATAATATGAATAATACTTATATAATACTAATTTATATATAAAGTACAATTAAGAACTTTTAATAAACTTATTCAAATTGAAGAAATAATTGATGAACTCGAAAGCTTTGAACCAGGTATAAAATCTATCATAAATTAGTTAATTTTTTTCTTTAATTTTTATTAAACATTTAAGTAATTTTAATGGTTTTCAAATTTAAATTTTTCTTAATTTTCAGATATTACTCAAGAAGCTAAAATTTTAAAAAATATTATACCAATAATTAATATAAAGATTTAAAACTCAATGTAAGTAGTGTTATTGTTAAATTATTTTATTATTATTAAAATTTAAATTCATTTTGAATTATTTTAAAAATAATTGAATCAATTATTATATATATTTTTAGTAAATTACAGGAAATAAAGTCTAAAAAAATATATAGATTTTAAAAATGATTTGTTCATCTTGCTTATTTTTATGAATTTAAGTCATTTTATTTAAAATGTGCAATAATTTAGTGTTAAATATTATTTATTTTATTTTATTTTATTATGGACATTAAATATTGATTATGTGTAATAATTTTATTATATATGTTTTGATTTATAAAAGTTAGTTAAATATTTTTTTATTGTTAAAATTGTTAAAAAAATATTTTATAATTTAAAATTTAAAAAAAGATTGGAGATAAATATTTGATTCTCCGAATGAAAATCAAAAGAATAGAATATCTGAATTGAATTGTTTTGAAAAATCAGAGTAATTTAATTGATAAATTTATCTATTACGGCTGGATTCAACATAAAGATTTAAAAATATTCGAATTGCTCCTAATCGTGATCACAGCTAACGAGGGGGTGTCCTGAAATATCATTTTAGGATGAGAGTATAAAAAAATGGGCCAAACTAATCACCAGCTGTAGTGTTTGAGTGCTGAGCAGCTTCCTACTAACTATCGTCTATCGTGTCGTCTTTCAGGGGTTTATGGGCTGTAACGGGTCTCTCTCTGCTTCTCCGTCTTTGTCTCTGTCTGCTCTTATTTTAGCTAAAAAAACCCGCAATTCTAATAGTTTTTTGACACCCAATAGCCACATATTCACTTTCTTTGTTTCTTTTGGATATTTAAGATTGGATTTGAACTGGGTTTTGTTTATTCTGGAGTCTTCAGTACTATTCTAGATTCTTATTCAGAGGCTCCAATGGCTTCCTGTGAGTCCCTTTACCCATTGTATTATATTGATAGAGTTTGACATTGATTTTAATCTATGACTATGTTTTTAGTCATTTCTTATTGATGTAGCATTGAATTTTTTTAATCTTGCGTTTTATTAAAATATGTTAATTTGCTTTTAAAATGTTTACATTTTCTTCTTTGAATTTGATTGTGGGTATTTAGTTGGAAAGGAAAAACTTGTATTTTTATTCACACAATCTAATGAAAACCTCAAATTTCGATAAAAAGTGTAAATTTCGATAAAAAGTGTACGACTTTTGTTTGAATAGTTCATATGGAGTCATTTAGCTCAAAGGGTGATTGACGATGCTGATAAACTTGGCTCGATTAAGCGGATGAGATTTCTCTGCCTTCTGAGGATAGAAAAGTGCTTGCTCTACAAATTTTGGTGACGAATTTTGAATAATTCACTGGACTCTGGAACAATTTGCTCTGAATTATGACTGTTGCTTATGTTTGTTTTGATATGGTCATGGTAAACACTTGTTAATGATAAACTTTTTTTGCAGTGCAATGACACATATGCTTCATCTGAGCATAGGATATATTTGCCTAAATGTCATTGCAATCTTAGTTTTTAGTTTAGATTGACGATGCAATCCAGCTGGGAACAATTTTTGTTGTGGTTCAACTGTCAACTTTACCTTCCTCTGCAACCTCCTTTCAGAAACTACTACAATTTGACAATATAGTTCTTTGCGGAGCTGTTTAATATTTTAAATAGTACATCAATCTCCGTCAACCATTCTAGCATCTTCTTACACTGTTTCCATGGTTGATTTATTAAAGAAGGCAATTGAATTTTTTTCTTTTATTGATGGGGAGAAGTGGTAATCATTCCCAAGGAGGACAACCTTTAAGTATTTGTATCTGGAAGGGGTCTACATGCAATGGGGCTAATTATACTTTCTGGAGCTAAGTATTAGCTGGAAAAGTTTCCTTGAAAATGTTGCAGGAGAAATAGGGATATGTTGTTGAATGTTTATCATCTCAATGAAAGATAGAAATAAAATTAAACTGCAAATTTTTTTATGATTGTTTCAGATTTGCAATTTAGACAGGATTGGAAATGCAGAAGGAACAAGAAGATGTAGATGTGGACAGTGTGAAGGCTTCATTATCCAAGGAAATGCACCAAAGGATTTATTGACCATGGCCATGAGATGTTAGGATGTTGGTTTTGCTGAATTAATTCGAGTTGGAAGTTATTAACACAAATAACTAAATTTGAGTGTCAAGGCAAGGGAAAAAAGATGGGTGGGCCTATGGTTCGATAAGATTCTCTCTGTATATGGTAGCATTCCCCTTGTATATTGTCTATTTCTGTCCACATGTCCTCGACCCGGACACTCTTGCTTGTTCAAATGTATTATAAATTGCATTTTCTGGATGTGGAGCTCTCTGGATTGGAACTTCATTGGCATTGTTAGCTAGAGAATATGCCTATATCTAGTACCAGGTCCTATGTGAATAGGTTTTTCTATAGTTTGAGATATTGTTTTCCGAGGGGACTCGTGCACGCTCAAGCATGTTTTCTTTGTAGCAGTGCTTTAAATTAAAAGAAAATGCATGGCATATAACGGATCAGTGATATTTGTAACTACGGAATTGCAGTGCATTCAAACAAACAATGGGGAATTGTTGTTTTCATTAGACTGTTGAATAGTGAGTAAGACAAAATGAATGATATGATCTTATAATGGAATTCAGATTTAGAAGAAATCTTATTATCTTCTTGTTTTTAATTTATGAAATTTTATTTCCTATCCAAAAGGAATTGATATTACATTTAGCAATTCCATGTATATTATAAAAGATTGTTACATTGTTTAGTTGTTTGGTCCTTACAGGTAGCTTAGGAGCTTCAAATATTAAACTTTCAAGGTCGGATTTCAGGAGGGCAAGAGTTGGTAATATGCAGCGATGGAATGACATAAGAACATGGACTGGAAGGAGACAACTACAATATGCAGGTGTTGCTATGGAAAATGAACCAAAAAATATATTCAGTGTACGCTGTGGTCCAACTATAGAAAAAGAAAGTAAGTGCTTTCCTTGATATATTCAATAACAGTACACTCTTGCTCAGGGTAATTGTATTTCCAACTACTGGTGGATAAGTCCAAAATCACTCGTTTCCCCCCTAAAAAAGCTATAGTGAGTGTTGATTTCGTTGACTTATAATGACCTGTCCTTCTCCAAATACATTGATCCCTTTTTGCCCATTAGGGTTCAAAACTTTGCCTTAAAAATGGCACTACATGGCAATGAAAGGGCGTATAAGTAATTATACCGATGCTGTTTTTGTCTTACAGTGGTAAGATTTTCCCATCCCAGGAAGTAGGGATTGTGCTAACTTCAGGAAGGTCATGCATGATAATAGAATTCTTTATCTGTTATAAAGGTTTTCAAACAATGCATGCGTGCCCTTCCTGGTCATTGATCAAATCATTCATGCACTTTATCTGACCTAATGATCAAGTCTTTTATATAGTTGAGTGGTTCGAGGATACGTCCTTTCGCATTATTTTCTTCTCTGAACACGACACAAAGGTTACCAAATCATGCAAGCCTGTCAACAAAGCATTATTTTCAGTTGCACTTTGTGCAAGTTTTTAACTAACGTTACATTCTGGCCTTCCCTGGAGTAAGCCTAATCAAATGTGGAAAAATCTAGGAAATCCCCTTGGTGCTGTAATATTTTTATAATATACAGATATTTATTTATTGAATTTAGATGCTATGTTTTCTCAAAATACTTATGAATCTAACTTCGGAAAAAATTTGAAGAATCTTTCCAATTGATTGATTATTGGTTGAGAATTTTATGTATTCAGTTGCTTTGTAGCTTATATTACATGCTTATGCTTTTATTTGTAGCTGCTAGAAATAGAGAAGACCAAGAGACTAAATCGTCTGGGTTGACAAGCCAACTTATTCCAAATTCAACTGAGGTGAGTAACCACACCATTGGGTGTCTTGATTATTGAATCATGACTGCCTCTTCTTCTCCATGTTCACTGTAATATTTGTTGCTACTGTAGAGTTCTGAAATTTGTAGTTTATATGATTTCATAAATGGTATTTATCCAGGCTTCATATATTTGTTTACCATACTGATCCCAAACTACAGTACTACACAACACTGAGTTTGGCCTGGCTTATTTGCAGCTTCATCCTTTATATGTTCTCAGTTGAGGTTGTTAGTGGAAAGAAGTCTTCATTTTAATGGTAGAAATACATCCTTTTTCCTTGTTATTTTGTGAATTTCTGAGAAAATCTTCCTCTAGCCTCTTTATGGTGCACAATGAATATGATACAAACTTCCAAATTTACATAAAATGCTAGTGGCATGTATATGTTTAAGGTGAGAATAGCAGATAGAAGTACTACTTCTAACTTCTTCAGGAGACTGGGAAATCCTAGAGTGATGATAGGCCCTTTCTTTCTTAATTTTCACTAAACTTTACCCCTATACTATAACCTTATTGAAATGATGGCACCTGTTGTTTGCAAGCTTAGGTAAATTATTGTCTTCTGTATCATGTTACTTTTACCCACTCACTTAACTTTCATTCATTTTATGTTTCAAGTGTAATGTCAATGCTGCATATAGATCTCTCTGCATGGTGCACAATAAAGCATTTGCAAGTTTATATTTGGCTAAACTCACTCATAGCTTAAATTCATCTGCAGATTGAATCCCTGGTCACAGAAATATGCAATACAACTTCTATTGCAGAGTTTGAATTGAAAGTAAGACATCATAAACTGCTTTGTGCCATTGTTTTTAAAAAACCTGGATGTAATTTTGGAATTCTTAGCTCCATTAAAAGTTTCTGATATTTCTGGTCTCTCTTCTTTTTTTCTCCCGCCTATCGTTAGGTTGATGGATTTCGGCTATATGTGACAAGGGACTTAACTGAGAAAAATAAACCTCCACCTGTTCCTACTCTTGCTTCTCCTCCTTCTGCCACTGCTCCTGCTCCTGTTAGTGTAGATACAACTGTCAAGGCACCTGATCTGAATGGGTCAGTTTCTTCTACATCTTTGGCTATCTCCAAACCAGTACCTTTTTCAGGGAGCATTCAATCGTTTCTAGATAGAGCTGCAGATGAAGGTTTAATGATACTGCAGTCCCCAAGGGTGAGAACCTAAGAATGAATTATTTTACTTCTTCAATCTCAAGGCACTAAAATCATAAATTTGCAGGTGGGTTTTTTCCGAAGATCTCGAACAATAAAGGGAAAGCGTGCTCCCCCATTATGTAAAGAGGTAACAATTGACGAGGTTGTGTTGTATTGAATTGTATGGGATTGGACTCTGCAATAACTGATGGCATTATACACCAAAGATGTAGTTCTCATTGAACCGCAAGGACGAAATATGCATGTGTTCTATTTGAATATAAATTTGGTTTTCTTATGGCTTTTAGGTGCTATGTTTATCTTTCGCTTTATTATTTCATTTTCAGTTTTAGATAAATTTACTGTAGTCACTTCTTGATAATCAAATTTTTATTTTTAATCAGGGAATTACTCTGTTTTGTGGTAGCCAGTGATGTTTTTATTGCAGTAGGAACAGGGGGCTGGGACGTTCACACTTTGGATTTTCCTCGATCACTTTTTTTTTTCAGAACTTTTAGTATTATTCTGTTCTTATGAGCCATAATTAGTAGAAAAGGAATTCAGCACAAGTGTGACATGTTCTTGTTTCTAATTAGAGCATGGTAGTTCATCTACATGCAACAGAAAAGGGCAGTCCAGTGTACTAACGCTCTCGCTATACGCAGGATCCGGGGAAGGGTCGGACCATTGGATCTTTATATGCGGCCTTCCTTTGCAATTGCAAGAGGCCGTTTTCACGATTCGAACCCGTGACTTCCAGGTCACACGGCGACAACGCTTACCGTTGCGCCAAGGCTTCCCTTCATCTACATGCAACAGAAGTTTAGAAAAATGTAGTTGGGCATTGTATAGGAGGGAGATTCTTTTAGGGGCTTGATTTTGGTTCAATATTTTTCTTTGTTTATACATGCATCAGATTCTTGGGGGTGATTATCAAGTCATGTATTGATCCTTGGCCTTATCAGTTGAGATATAACATGTCTATCAACTATGCTAATAATTTTCTTCTGCTCAACAGAAGCAAATAGTAAAGGAGGGGCAAGTAATTTGCTACATTGAACAACTGGGTGGTGAACTCCCAATTGAGGTTTGTGCCGTGACTTCATATAATTATTGTGTTAAATGCTTGAAGCAAATTTCCCCCAAGGCTGGGTTTGACTTGACAGATACTTTGGCTAAAACTGGCCAATCATGTTATCCAAAACAGCCTAATTCTTTTCTTCTCACTACTTCAAAATTTAGGGAGAAGGTGCAATTTTACCTGTTAAGTATACACTGAGGAACACATTAGCCCATAAACAAAATTTGTTCTCAGTTAAACACAAAATTAACTTTTTATGCCCTTCTGTAAGTAGCAATGTTATCCTTACGTTTGATTGAGTCCAAATTTTGTTTAAGGGCCAATGTGTTCCTCCGCGTATACTTGAAGGGCAAGATTGCACATTCTCCCTTGCAATTTACGTCAAACTTTGCATCAATGTCACTGTTTTAAGAACCAGCCCTTATTGAACCTGAAAACGATGACGGTAAAGGGCCAAGGGCTAAAAGCTTGATTAAGGTAGAACCAACAGTCAAGCTATTGATGTTAACTGGATGATGTTAATATATGGTGAAATATAGTTGCAACATAGTTGACCAGCCAAACTTCCATTGTTAAAAACATTGAAAAATATTTTAGCAAAGAAAGTCATTTTCATTTTCATCTTCTGCAGTCTGATGTATCTGGTGAAGTCATAAAAATAATGCGAGAGGATGGTGGTAAGTTCACACTTTTCTTCTTTTAGCCTTCTCAAGTTGTGAGTTTTATTTTTGGTTTAATGATCTTTGGATCTTTGTGCCTGAATTTTCATTCTCATGTCTATTTAACTGGACAGAACCTGTTGGCTACGGCGATGCTCTCATCGCAATTCTCCCATCATTTCCTGGAATAAAAAAGCTTCAGTAGATGTAGTTTATATTTCCTTGGAAGTGTTCCCGGCATTGTTGGGATGGTGATAAAATAGGAGCCATTTATGTCTTGTGTGTGCTAACAATGGATAGCAGAATGTGCAGTTAAGGTATTATCATTGCGGTTTCAGTGGAATCAGATACTGTACACAAATTCGTCGTAGGTATAATTTTCTAAAATTTTGACATTGCCCAATAGAAGTAACTGAATAGAATTTTGTGGAAATCACTGTAATAACCAACCTTTTCTTCTTCATTGTTGTTCATCATTATACAGACCTTTTGCCTTTTACTCCTCCTCCTCCTACTACTCCTACTACTATTTATATTTATTAGAATTCAGTTATTATTAAAAGACAAATCTATTGAATGAAATTTTGAGAGCATATAAATCTTCGTCTGGTCTATTAGTTTCTTGAAATTATCTATTTATTTACTTTTCTATTTCTATTGTTTCTATTAGATTTTATATTTATTTTTTTCATTTTTCATTGAACAAAAATATGAGAATTTTTATTTTTTGAGTTAATACATAATTCATAGAGACATATATGGATTAGTATAGTTTTATATTTGGTCAATGTATATTGGAATAAAAAATTAAACAAAAAAAATCAATATTAAGACAAAATTAAACAAAAAAAGGATTTTTTACAAAATTATTAGAAAAAATTCATAATGTTGCAAATTTATCAGTCCAGAAAAATGGTATTAAATTTATCAGAATTTTTCATCTGTTGGTAAACTTATGGTACGTGAAATTATTATACACACAATAATTTTTATAATATGCTTTTTCCTTTAAAAAAAATCAATACCAAACAAGGCTTTCCATCCTGAGTTGGGTCCCTGGCCCAGTGACCTAGTCATTTTTGGCGGTAACGACTCGCTTTCCTCAATGTTGGTGCTTGTCATTAGAGACATGGGTTTATTTTGTTCTTCAGGTCTTGCTCCAGTGAAGTTGTAGACGCTCAGTGAACAATCTTTGATCTTCATAGGGTTTATGACACACATAGAGAGTAGTTTCTTACAATCTACATTGTTTGGACAGATTTTCCTGAAACTTCGTTGAATCTTTTATATTCTGTGCTCTAACCGATATTGGTTTTTATCACGATTCAATGAAGACGGTTCTAAGTTCAGCATTTACATTTGGGTATTTGGTATAATCTTTCTTTGTGGAAAGTTGTGTGTTGTTGGTGCGACTTGGTGTTCTCAACTTCAGTACCATCTGGGTTTTCTTGATTTTGAGTTAAAATTGTTTCTTTTGGAAGAACCATCTTGGTCTTGCATTTGATAGCCAAATGCTTCAGCTAGATCCTCAGTTTGCCATTGAGAATAAAGGAAATGAGAATCTCCCTAGAAATGGAGATCAAACATGCAAAAAACCCAGAATTTGTGAAATTGCTGTCCCAAGTCCTAAAATGCCTGTGACAGACAATATTATAACTGGCAGCTTCAAGGCTCAACTATGCGAAAAGTTTAGACTGAGGAATTGTAGTTATGGAAGCAAATGTACTTTTGCCCATGGAATTGGCGAGGTGAGGAGGCAACTGCCCAATTTGCAAGCGCCTTTGGTCAATGAGGATGGGTTGGCTAGGACTTGCAATGGGGCCTATAACTTGGAAAAATAAAAACAATGCAGAACGTTCTGTGCCAAGAAACGATGCGCATAAGGGGATAAGTGTCAGTTCATGTAAGTCCTGATAAATTCAATACAAATTTGGTGTGTTATAGAGAGAGTTCAGCTATAAAAATTGGAGCTAGAGCACTTTCAGGGAGTCATGGAAGTGGGTTTGTGAATTCGAAGCAATGGATTAAGACAAAACTCTGCAACAAATGGGAGATGACTGGAAGATGCCCATATGGAAAGATTTGTTTGTTTGCTCATGGACAAGCAGGTGTTTTATGAATGCTCTACTTTTGAATTCACAAACCCACTTCCATGACTCCCTGAAAGTGCTCTAGCTCCAATTTTTATAGCTGAACTCTCTCTATAACACACCAAATTTGTATTGAATTTATCAGGACTTACATGAACTGACACTTATCCCCTTATGCGCATCGTTTCTTGGCACAGAACGTTCTGCATTGTTTTTATTTTGCCAAGTTATAGGCCCCATTGCAAGTCCTAGCCAACCCATCCTCATTGACCAAAGGCGCTTGCAAATTGGGCAGTTGCCTCCTCACCTCGCCAATTCCATGGGCAAAAGTACATTTGCTTCCATAACTACAATTCCTCAGTCTAAACTTTTCGCATAGTTGAGCCTTGAAGCTGCCAGTTATAATATTGTCTGTCACAGGCATTTTAGGACTTGGGACAGCAATTTCACAAATTCTGGGTTTTTTGCATGTTTGATCTCCATTTCTAGGGAGATTCTCATTTCCTTTATTCTCAATGGCAAACTGAGGATCTAGCTGAAGCATTTTGTGTTTATCCTATCTTTCTGGTTTGTGAATCCTAGTTAAAACTTTGTCCCGATTATTGTCTTGGTGTCAATTGTAACAAAGAACTCTTTCCCAATGTGATATTTGGAATGCTTAGCATGGCCATTTTCAAAGTGCCATTGCTATATTTTTAGATTCAGACCTCTTGATTTATTCACAGAAGTAGTCTCTGCTTATATTTGTCCTGGCAGGTGAAAAATGTGTATTTGGCACCTGGGATTGTGCCTGCTAAAACCTTCAAGCATTTAACAAGTTTATACATTTTCTTCCTTCTCCGTGCTTAAAAAAAGCATTACATTTGATTTTGATGTTATTAAATATTATTTTTATTAGTCAAATTAAACTGAATTTTAAAATTATAATTGAGTTAGAATTACTAAAAAACAAATTTTAACAAAATAGTTAGAATTTACATTTTATTAATAAAAGTATTATAAATTATTACTAATAAAAACAATTAAAAATATATATTATCTTATCAATGTGATATATAATAATATATATTGTTAAAAATTGCTTATTTTTATTTATCAAGAAGCAATAATGGTTTATGTTTTGACATAATTTAATAATAAATATATCTCTTCTAAAATTAATAGATCCAAAATTAATTCACTTTTCCTCGTTATAATGTTCAGGAAAATAATAATATAGGTTTTATTAATAGCTGACAAAAAAAAATTGATTTTTTTCTTAACAAAATAATAAAAAAATTTAAAATTCAACTTGATTTGGTTTATTATTTGGTTAAAATCAAACTGCACATCAAATCGCACTTTAAACCAAAACGTGGACTGACGCATTAAGAAAATAGGGACATTTATAAAACTGTACCGAAAAAAAAAATATTATAAAAATACTATAAAAAATAAAAAAATTATATTTTAAGAAAATATTTAAGTAAAATTTTAAAACTGCCTGCTCTTTATTAAAATAAATTTTTTTAAAAAAATATTTATTTTTTCAATATAATTAATATTTTACTTTATTTTTTTAATTTCACTATTAAATAAAAATATTCTAATAAAATAATAAAAATTAATATTTTGAATTATTTTCAGCATATAAAATTTATAATTTTTTATAAAAGAAAAAATTTAATTTTAATTATAAAAATAAATAATACTCATAAAAAATAAAAATATAAAATATATTAATAAAAATTATTTAATTTATTTTTAAATAAATTTTTATATTATTCATATAAAAAAATATTAATTTATTAAATAAATATTTTATAAATATTATGTATATATTTTGTAGATGTAAATATTTGATAGATATACTATGTATATTATATATTTTATGTAGCTGTTTGAATGTTATGAAAATAAAAAATTAAAAAATATTAAAAATATTATATAGTTATTTATTAGATATTTTATAGATGTGTACGTTATTTAGATGTTATTTTTGATATGTATATTTTTGTATATATGTTATATATATATTATATTTATTTTTTATATATATATTAAAAATATGGCATAAAAAATTTTTTTATAAAAAAATAAAAATTAGAGCAAACTGTAAAAAATAAAAAAATAATGTGGAAGAAGTAAATTTGAAAAATATCCCGTGTTTTTATAGATTTTTTAAAAAATATTGTTGAGCCCGCAACTTTAAAATGCAAGCCTAAAAAAACATGGCTAGCGTAATTTTTTCAACAAAATAAGTAAAAACAGAGGAAATTTTTTATTTATAAATTTATGAGAAAAAAATTCACAATACCACAAATATATTCATTTAAAAAATATTATCAAATTTATCAATTTTTGAATTGAATTATAAATTTGCAAACTTTATTATTTATTTATTATAAATATATTATATATATAATATACTTTTATAAAATTATCAAATTTATAGTATATTTAGTTGCATAAAATTTTTTAAAAAATTAACTAAATAATTATGTTTGACCAAAAATACTATATTTATTTACAAATAATCTATATAAAATAAATGTCAGGCCCACTAAATTTTACCAACCAGTTGGTAAAATATTTTACTTAGAGATAAAAAAATATTTCACCGAAAAAATATATTGAGGAGTCCACATATCAAAATACAATCATATCCTTAATTTATAATAAGATAAAATAAAAAAGAGATATTACAAGAATAGTTTAGGTATTATTTAAAATTTCTCTGTAAAGTTGGATTGTAATCCAATAATAGTGTGTTTAGTAAATTAATAAAAAAATTGATTATTGAAAATTTATTTTACAGAGATATATTATAAAGATTATATTTTACTGAAAAAATTTATGTTACTGTATTTGAAAGATGCAACAAAATATTAAAAAACTGGATTGAAAAAAATATTAACTTATTTAATTACAATCCAACTTTATAGAAAAAATTTAAGTAATATTTAAACACATATCTTTCTTATTTTATCAGATTTTAAATTAAAGGTAGATAGTCTTTTGATATGTGGATCCCTCAATCTATTTTTTGAGTAAAATATTTTTTCTACTCCCTAAGTAAAATATTTTATCAACTGGTTGATAAAATTTAGTGGGCCTGGTATTTTATTTTATATAGATCATTTACAAACAAGCATAGTATTTTTAGTCAAATAAAATTATTTAGTTAACTTTTCTGAAATTTTTATGCAAACAAATACACTATAAATTAATATTTTTTAATTCATTTTTTACTATTTTATTATATTTTTCAAATATAATAATATAATTTTTTAATAAAATATAATTTTTATAATATATCTCTATAAAATACATTCTCTACAAAACATATTATTATTATATACAAACAATATTATTAAATTTATCAAAAATTTTAATTGATTTACAAATTTGCTAACTTTATTATAAATTTTTATGAATTTATTATATACACAATAAATTTTTATAAAATTATTATAATTTTATTATATATTTTTATAAAATATTAAAAAGTATTGATTAACAAATAAAAATTTTGAAAAATATGACAGATCGCCTAATTTGATGAAAAAAACAGAGAGAAAAGAAGAAAGAAGAGAGAGAACAGAGTGGATTTCACAAGAACTGGGCCTAATATTTCGACCCAACTCATGCGGGTCATATGGGCAGCTATCCAGTACTGGGACTGATGATTACGTCAGACGCTTTCCAAGTCAAAATTCAATTTCTTCTTCTACATTTCTGTCTCTCTCATCAGTCAGCACTGTGTCTGTGTTTTTCTGATTGTGTTCTCAAATATTTTTTTATCATTAGTTGTCATTTTTGGAGAATTTTTCTCTTAGAACTACCTTATGGGTAACTGCTTCTCAATACAGTTGACTTACGATTCCTTGATCACTCGCTGCTGGGATTGCTCTGCAGGAAAAGCGTTGTATATATACCAGCTTGAAGATAATCTCAAAGCTTTGCGAATTGGAACACAAGAATTAAGGGCATTAAAGAACGATGTGATGCGAAATGGTCAATAACCAAGAGGGTCATCAAATGAAGATGCTGGAACAAGTTCAAATCTGGGTTTCAAGAGTAGAAGCTACAATTACTGAAGTTGATCAGCTAATTGCAGATAGCCCACAAGAAATTGAGAATTTATGCCTTGGTGGGTGTTGCTCTAAGAACTGTAAATCTGGATACAAGTTTGGGAAAAAGGTTGCTGAAAGAAAAGAAGATGTGATAGCTCTAAAGGGTAAAGGGAATTTTGATAAAGTTGTTGAGAGGGTATCTGTAGAACCGCTGTATATAAAGAAACTTGAAGAGAATCTTGAATCTCTCAAGTCTGCAAGAGGAGAATTATGGGGATTGAATGTTGATGTGTTGCAGAGGGTTAAAAAGGAGGAAGGGCTACAAAAGAATCCATTGAAACAGGTTCAATTGTGGCTTTCAAGGGTTGAGGTAGCAATAAGTGAAGTAGATGCTATGCTCAGAGATTGTCCTCAAGAAATTAAGAAACTGCGTCTTCAAGGCAGTTCTGACCATGAGTTTGGGGAAAAGGTTGCTAGAAGTCTTGAAGATGTAGTGGAATTAAAGAGAAAGGAGATTTCAAAGTAGTTGCTGAGAAGGCTCTTGTAGAATCAGTAGTTGAAAGACCCATTGAGCCAACAGTGGGTTTGGAGGCTATGTTTGATAAGGTGTGGAGCTCTCTTATGGAAGAACATGTGGGAATTCTTGGCCTGTACGGCATGGGTGGTGTTGGGAAAACTACCCTCTTAACCCAAATCAACAACAAGTGTAGGTAACGATTTTGATTTCGTGGTCTGGGTTGTAGTGTCAAAAGATTTGAGACTTGTTAAGGTTCAAGAAGAGATAGGGAAAAGGATAGGCATTTCTATTAAGGAGTGGAAGAACAAAAGCATTGATGATAGAGCTATGGAAATATTCAATATGCTGCGCAGAAAGAAATTTATTTTGTTGTTAGATGATGTATGGGAGCGAGTTAATCTTGCAAAAGCTGGAGTTCCTATTCCAAATAAACAAAATGGATCGAAGATAGTTCTCACAACGCGTTCTGAAGTAGTATGCAGCCAGATGGATGCTCTAAGGAGGATAAAAGTGGAACCTTTGGCATGGGAGAAAGCTTGGGAATTGTTTAAGGAGAAGGTTGGGGAAAAAATTCTCAAGTTGGATCAAGATATTCTACCTCTAGCTAAAGATGTTGCTAGAGAATGTGGTGGTTTGCCACTTGCACTCATTACCATTGCTTGTGCAATGGCTTGTAACAAGACACCTGAAGAATGGAGATGTGCTGTCATTGACTTGCGAACATGGTTGTCAAAATCCCGATTCAAAACGTAGAATCTTACGATTCTACGAGTTGAATATGGGATTAAGATTTGAATCGGTAGTAAAATCGTTTTTAGGATTGAATCGGATGGAATCGCGATTCAAAGGAGAAAATCTATAAAGCAAAAGGTGAAATCGCGATTCAAAGGAGAAAATCTATAAAGCAAAAGGAGAAAAAAGAATTACCCGAAGTGAAGCACAAGAGTGAAGCACAAACGTCCACAGAAGTGAAGCACCAGAAAGCGAACCAGCACGAGAAAGAAGACAACGGGGTCTGTAGATGACAACGGGGTCTGTTATAAACTAGAATTGTCTTCGAACCAGCACGTCATGAAGCACCAAATTGGCAGCACGAGAGTGAAGCATCATGGGGTCTGTAGATGAGATATTGTAAACGGACGACCAGGATCAGTCGAGAGTGAATTTGAGGTTCATTTAAGTGGAATTTCATTTCATTTCACACACACTTCTCTTATTTTAAAACAGTGCGTGTACTTTAAACGCCACAACTTGAGTCAGCTAGCATACAGTATGTCGTTTTATATATGTATATTTTTATTTTGATTCATGCGACGATATTAGAATATGAATAAACAAACACGCAAATCTCCCAGCGCCTTTTACACACGCAAACCAGAAAAAAACAAACACAAATCTCCCAAAAATCTCATTTTTTTTTTCCTAAAAAAGGTAATTTGATTTCGGTTTCCATTAGAATATGAATTCCATTAGAATATGAATTCCTAAAAAAGGTAATTTGATTCGGTTCATTTAAGTGGCCAACCTCTTGTTTTGTTTCAGTCTACTGGAATGGCATAACTTATGCTGCATAAGGTGATGTCCTCAACCTCTTGTTTTTAATTATTTATTTGTTTGATTTTTTATTTATATATGTAATTATAATTTAATTTGTATAATTTTTATTTATAAATAATTTTTTAATTATTTATTTGTTAACTAACTGTGTAATTATTTATTTGTTTAATAATGGTATAATAATCAGTGTATATGTTAAAATCATATTGTTTGATTATTTTAATTTTTTATCTTTTATTGTTTGTTTCTAGTTAATTGTGAAAATTCAAAATGGCTAGTGGATCTGAAACTTTAAGAAAAAATGCACCGGGTAATAAAAGTGATGTAGCATGGAATCATTGTATAGAAATTCCAGGAACAAACAATAAAAAAGTGAAGTGCAAGTATTGTAATAGGGATGTTAGTGGGGGAGTGTATCGTTTGAAGCATCATTTAGCTGGCACGAAATTAAATGTTAGTGCATGCGTTTTTGTTCCTCAGGATGTAAGATCCCAAAATGTTGGATGTTCTTAAGAATTTAGAACTTGATTTTTTGAAAAAAAGGGGCACAATTGAAGACCATAGTGATGATGATGGTGACAATGATTCTCGTCCCAATGATAAAAGAAAAGAACCTCCTAAAAAAATATTACATTTTTTTTCAAGAGGAGGAATGAGAGTACTCAAACCACCATCAATAATATGTTCAAAAAAGAGTTGAGAGAGGAAGTTTGCCAACAAATTGCTCGTTTTTTTTATACAAGTGTCATACCTTTTAATTGTGTAAAAAATCCCGAGTTTTTTACTATGTGCCAGTTAATAGGAAAATATGGTATTGGATTGAAACCTCCATCATATCATGAAGTTAGGGAAAAGTACTTAAAGTTAGAGGTTTTAAGAACAAAAGAAATTCAAAATGAGCATAAAGCTGAATGGAAGAAAACTGGATGCTCCATTATGTCTGATGGTTGGTCAGATAAGAAAAGAAGATCTATTTGCAATTTTCTTGTGAATAGTACAAAGGGTTCTTTTTTCTTAAAATCATTGGATACATCTGAAATCAGTAAAACAGCAGAGAAAGTTTTTGAAATGTTAGATGTTGTGGTGGAGGAAGTTGGTGAAGAAAATGTTGTGCAAATAGTCACTGATAATGCAGCTAATTACAAGGCAGCGGGAGAGTTATTGATGAAGAAAAGAGAACATCTTTATTGGACTCCATGTGCAGCACATTGCATTGATTTAATCTTAGAAGATTTTGAAAAGGAATTGTTGGTTCATCATGTGACAATTGATAAGGCAAGAAAAATAACTACTTTTATCTATAGTAGAACTTTATTGATTGCCATGCTTAGGAAGTTTACTAAAGGGAAAGATTTGATTCGACCGGGCATTACTCGATTTGCTACAGCCTATTTGACTTTGCAAAGTATCAGTGACCATAAACATGGTTTGCTAAGTTTGTTTTCATCAAATGTGTGGAAAAATTCTCGATTTTCCAAATTAGATGATGGAATAAAGGTTGAAAATTTTGTCATGGACAATAAATTTTGGAAAGCAATCTTGATATGCTTAAAAGCAGCTAATCCTCTTATCAAGGTACTTCGTTTGGTTGATTCGGATGACAAGCCGGCAATGGGTTTCATATATGAAGAGGTGGATCGTGCTAAAGAGCAAATACAAGATAACTTCAATAAAGTCAAGAAAAGGTAAATTTATTATTTTTTATTATTATATACATCTTTATTACTTGTTTTTTATTTTATTAAATCTTATTCTTATTTCTTATGTGCAATTTTAAATTATGGTGCAAATATCTTTCTATGAAGCTATGAAAAAATATGGGAAATTATTGACAAAAGATGGGCAAAACAATTACACCATCCTTTGCATGCTGCTGCATACTACCTTAATCCTCAATTCCATTATAGTCCCACTTTCCAAGCCGATCGAGAAGTAATGCGTGGACTTTATGATGTGATGGAGAGATTGATTCGAACTTCTAAGGAGAGAGATATCATTGATTTGCAACTTGAGGAATTTAAGCATGCAAGAGGTTCATTTGGGCGGACATCAGCAAAATCAATGATAACTAAGAAAGATCCAGCTGATTGGTGGAGTTCTTATGGATCCGATACCCCAGAATTGCAAAAATTTGCCATAAGAATCTTGAGTTTAACTTGTAGCTCTTCGGCTTGCGAGAGAAATTGGAGTACATTTGAGATGGTAGGTTATCATACAATATTTCATTTTGCATTATTATAAATTTTTTTATTTACATTCATCTTATCAATTGATAATTTTTTTTTCTTTTTAATATAGATCCATAGAAAGAAAAGAAATCGATTGTACAAAAAAAAATGAATGATTTGGTGTTTGTAATGTATAACTTGAAGTTGGAAAAAAGAGTTAAGAAAAATATTAGTCCAAGTGAACTTGATAAAAGTGAAGAAGAACTTGATGTTTTCTCCGATGATGAGTGGATTGTAGAAGGAGAGGAGAAACAAAATGAAGATGATGAAGGTGCTGAAGATGTAGAGAATTTGGAGACTCAAGATGGAGAAGCTATGGATGATGACTTGGAGCTCCCTCATTGTGATGATGATGATGATGATGGTTTGGATGTTGGTGATGCACCAAATGAGGCAATGAATGATGATGATATCTTTGATCTTACTTAATATCTTTAATAATTATTTATAACTTATGTTAATTTATGTCTTTTATTTTAATTTGTAATTTGAATCTATATTTAAACTTGAGAAATTAATCATTTAATTGTGATTATATGTTCTTTAATTTGTTAAATGTAATTTATTTATAAAATATGGTCAAATTTTCATTTGATGTAGAATCTTACGATTCAAATACGATTCTACCGATTTACGGTTCTACAATTACTTTCCGATTCAAGGTAGAATCCCGATTTTGACAACCTTGCTTGCGAAGATCTGCTTCAGACTTGCAAGGTATTACAGATGAGGTATTTCCTCTTTTTAAAGTTTAGTTATGATAAACTGCCCAACAACAAAGTTCGATCTTGTTTTTTATATTGTGCCTTGTTTCCGGAAGATTTTCAAATTTATAAGGATGACTTGATAGATTATTGGATCAGTGAGAAATTTTGGGATAGTGAAAATAGTGAAGATGCCCATCGTGACAGGGGATATCATATCATTGGAAGTCTTGTTTATGCATGTTTATTGGAAGAAGGAAAATATGTAAAAATGCACGATGTGATTCGTGACATGGCTTTGTGGATAGCATGTAAGCGTGAAAGGTAGAAGCATAATTTTCTGGTGCGGGTGGCTTCTCAACTAACTGAAGCACCAAATGTTAGATACTGGAATGGGGTAACAAGAATATCATTAATGGTAAACTCCCTTCAGAATCTATCAGAAGTGCCTACATGCCCTGGTCTTTTGTCTTTGCTTCTCTGTCGTAATCCTCATTTGCATGATATCACCAGCAACTTTTTCCAATTTATGGATTCACTAACAGTTCTTGACCTGTCAAATACTAATATACAAAAACTTCCTTCTGGAATTACAAGGTTGCCTTCATTAAATTATCTTAATCTAGCACGCACCAACATACGGCATTTGCCAAGTGAATTGAAAATGTTGAGAAAACTAAGATACTTGAACTTGGAGCATAATGATTTTTTTGATATGATTCCAAGACAAGTTATATCTAGCTTGTCATGTTTGCAAGTCTTGAAAATGATTCACTGTGGCTTTTTCTATGAAGCAATGGAAGATAATTTATTGTCTGATAGTGTTACACATGTAGAAGAATTGCAGTGTTTGAAATATCTGAATGTTTTGATCTTCACAATAAGATCTGCCTCTGCTTTTCAGAGTTATTTGAACACAACTGAATTACTAAGTTGTACTCAAGCTCTGTCCATTGAGTGTTTCAGTTGGTCAGAGTCAAATTTTTCATGGATGAAAAATATGAACAATCTAGAGACATTCAGTATCTGCGGAATCGAGCATTTGGAAAAGATGAATATCGATTCTACTATGGAAGGAACAGAGATACAAGCACTCAGTGATCTCTATGATTCAATGCTTGTAAGAAAGAGATGCTTCAATTGCCTCCGAGAAGTCACTGTGGAATATTGCTCTCGTTTGTGGGACTTGAGATGGCTTATTCTGGCTCCAAATTTGACAGTTCTAAAAGTTGCCTATTGTGAAAAGGTGGAAGAACTAATCAATTTTTGTGAATTGAGTGGAGTTCCAGATGTGGGTGAAAATGTAGAACCATTTTCAAGACTTGAAGTTCTCATATTAGAGGATCTACCGCAATTGAAGACCATATGTAGTACTGCCTTGACCTTCCCATTTATAAAGATTATCAAGGTGCTTGATTGCCCAATTCTCAGGAAACTTCCACTAAACTCTGGCAGTGCAAAGGAACGCAAAGTAGTGATTGAAGCAGAGGAAAATTGGTGGGGAGATGTCAAGTGGGAGGATGAAGAAACTACATCTGCTTTTCAACATTGCTTCAGAAGATGTTTCTCAAATAAAAGAGAATATCGACCCCCATATTTTTTCTGATATTTGGTAGTCAAGGATTTGTAGTCTATGCAGGAAAAGAAAGTAAAGTTGGTATTTTTCATGTCTCTTCCATTCATTTCTCGACGACCTTAATTTTTTTTTATTACCCAACCCCTTGGGTATACAAAATTATATTCTGCTGGTTAGTTATGTTTTGGTATATCTAAGTTTAAACTTGCCATAGAAAATTTCTGCTGTGTGTGTATTGGAGATGTATTTTCAATTTTTCATGTATGCATTATGCAAGGGTGTTAATGATGCATGCAGCTAGTTACTTCATAGATGTTTTTCTGAAATCTACAAGAGAATAAAAGGAATTGCTGTCTGGTTTGAATTTTTCAGAATATATTATAGATATATTGGTTGGTTGCAGCTCATGTAAAATGAGAATAAATTGCTCTGTATTTGATTAACTACAAGCTTTCCCGTTTTATTTTCTTTCCTTGGTCAATCAAGCGAGGTTCTTTGAAACCATGAACGTTGAACTTTCTTGAAACTTTCTAGGTAATGTTGCAAAAGAAATGGGATCTCTAGATGCAGTATGAAATGTATGATTTTTTTTTTAATTTCCTAGAAATTATTTGGTCCACATTTTCAAAATTGATTAATCTAAATTTCTTAATGATTATTAGAAATTAAATGAAATATTTTTATCTATTAAAACTTTTTATAAAATTTTAACTCTCGTAATTGAAAAATAAAAAGAAAGTCAAAAATTATGAAATATTAAATAATATTATGATTATTAATTAGTACAAATTACAATTCAAAATAAACCAAGAGCCTTTACAGATATAATTGAAAGAGTAAATACTTACCATATCGCATAATTAAAATCCAGTAAAAAAAACATTATAACAAACAAAAATTTAGAACTAATCATGTACTTAATTAGAAAAATGGTATGACAGACAATGAAACAATGCAATTCACGTACATATAGTATACAGCTTATAATATAATAAAATGAAAAGTCATAGTTGTGCAGCTGAACAAGAGAAGACTCCATGGCTAGTTTGCAACGATCTGCACTATCTTTTGGAAGGCAAGGATCTTCTTCAGGGCTTCTTTGGGATGTTAAAGTTTTATCAGGGGAGTCAAACCAAATAGCAAATATTAATAATCAAAAACAAGATCAACAACAAGAGGTAACAGAGCTACAAGAAAGTCATTCAGCAAGCAAGAAAAGGATGTTCAGCCGATTTCATTATCAATTCCAAGACCGATTAGTACCATTGGAAGACGCCGATCTAACGGTGGACAACGAGGTTACAGGACCCATAAGGTGTTTCCGGCGGCAGAACCTCCCTCTCCAAGAGTCATTGCTTGTGGGTTTTGCAGTGCTTTTGTACAAGAAAAAACAACGAAGAGTCATCGTCGGAAAAAGGCTGGTAAGATCAGATCACGATAGTTTTTTCCATGTTTTCCGGTGACTGGAAATGGAATATTTCGGTGAAGTATATATGCTGTTAGGCCTGTAGGATGAATTTTTTTTACATTAATTAAGTTCATCTGAGTAAAGTGAGATGTCTTGAGTTTTTTCTTGAATCAATCCTTTCTTCATTTCCTGTATTGTTAATTTAGTTTTAGAAAAGGAGAATTATATAGCCGACCCCAATTGTTGAATTGAGTCACGGAACAGCAGGCAAGAAGGAAGCTTGATCTTGATGGCTAAAATTATCTTTGCTTTATATGATTATCAATTGAATAAATAGTTATTTTATGTATCATCCTTACATCTCCTATGATTGGTGGGGTGACAGCTTGGTATGCTGGAGACATGTACTGCACTTATGACCTTTATTGCATTTGCATTTTGCAGGTGAAGGAATAATTGAACAAGAATTGAATAAGATAGTAGATGAGGATTCACAATCCAAGGAATTTTTATTCCATGATGGCTTATTTGATCCTACCATGCCTGGTAATCCTTTAAAAGGCAATGGTGAGTTAGTTCAGCCTCAAAGTTTCTTTCCTTTGAATCATGAATTAAAGATGAGTCTTAATTAAAAATAAAAATTAGTTGAATGTATTCTTCTGAAGTCCTAGTTTTCTTTTATCATTAATTTCTCAAAAAGTAAAATACTAAATCATTTACTTATTTGAAATGATTGGATATTTGAAATTGTTTTTATTTTTAACATATAACAATATGAAAAATGTAGAAAAAGAAGCTTGCATATTTTATTATTCATAAAACCTTACATATTTATAATAAAAACTTAACAAACAAAAATCATAACCAAATCATAAAATCAAATCAAATCATAAAATAAAATAAAATCATACTAAAATTATAATAAAAATTTAAACATAAAAAATCTAAAAAATATCTTAACCATCATTATTATACATTTAATTTATTTCCTTAATTATAGCATTTGATTCACTTCTCAACACTTTTTCATGAATCAAATCTTGTAATTTTTTTAATGATTATAGGAATGAAAGTATGACATATTTGTTATTTGTTTTAGTTGTAATCATAGGAATGATTTTTTTTTTGTTGGCATGACATTTTTTTTTATAAGTATAGGCATGTCATATTTTTTTATAGTCGCAAGCATGACATATTTTTTTTATTGGTCGTAGGTATAGTTATATGTTTAAAAGATTTAAAATAAATCTTCTTCTTATTTTTCAATTGCAGCTGTTTTAGCTTATTCTTGTTATTTATTTTTGCATATTTTGTCTATGTGACCTATTTGACCACATTTGATGCATTTAATATCTGACCTCCACCAAAATTTATATTGTGCATGATTTTTCTTCTTGCAATAAGGACATGGTAGATAGTTTCCTTCTAAAGTATTTATTTTCATCATTGATTTGACTAGTAAAGCTCCTTCCACAATGTCTTCTTCCCTCATAGACTTCCTTTGTTTCTGAGCGAACAATGCATTTAACAATTCTGTCAAGATAATGTTCGACAAATCTCTTAGAATTTTTTAAAATAGTAATTGTAGCTTCAAATTTTTCAGTAGTTATAACAAGAATTTTTTGAATAATTCTAGAATTGAAAAAATTAGTGTCAAGAAGTCTTACTTTATTAGCAATACCAAGAAGCTTGTTTGCATAATCTTTGACAGAATTCAATTCTTTTATCATTTGTATCTCAAATTCTCAAACTAAATTCAAAACTTGCATTCTTTTAATTCTTTCACTTCCTTCATACTCTTGTTTTAAGAAATTTCAAATCTCTTTCGTTGTTTTCTTTGTCATTATTCTATTAAAAATGATAGAAGAGACTGCTGTAAATAAAACTGGCTTTGCTTTTAATTTTCGTTATTTTCTTTCTTTGTCAGTTTTTATTTTTGCAATAGTTAAATTGTTTAATAATTCTTGAATTTCGTAATCATGTTCCACAGTTTCCTAGATCATTGGCATCAAGATAGACTGCCATTTTAATAGCCCACATTTGATGATTTGTTCCATCAAATATTGGGGGTGGAATTGAAGAGAAAGAAGCTTCAATTTTCATCTTGAGTTGTTTGTTGTTAAGTTTTGTAAAGATAAAAGAAAGATAATTTGGTGGATTTATAGTTATTTTGTGTTTGTATTTTTTTGGATTGTAGAAACTCACAAATCCCTCGAGATGAATAGCTCTAATACTACTATTATTATTTTTAACATATAACAATATGACAAATGTAGAAAAAGAAACTTGCATATTTTATTATTCATAAAATCTTATGTATTTATAATAAAAACTTAACAAACAAAATCATAATAAAATCATAAAATCAAATCAAATTATAAAATAAAATCATACTAAAATCATAATCAAATTTTAAATATAAAAAATTTTAAAAATATCTTAACCATCATTATTATAAATTTAATTTATTTCCTTAATTATAGTTATTTGATTCACCTCTCAACCGAAGTTTAACTATTTAAACTTAAATTTATATCCATGTTAAATAACGTCTCTTCAAAAACAGTTATTGGAAGGCCCAGTGAGCAAACAGTTGGCTTGGAAAGAACGTTAATAAAGCATGGAGCGTGCTCATGGAGAAAGGAGTCAAAATTGTTGGCATGTACGGTGGGGAGGAAGTGGGTAAAACTACCCTTTTAAACCAAATAAAAAACAAATTTCTCGTCTCACCGAACGATTATTATCTTGTGATTTGGGTTGCGCTGGCTCGGCGTTTAGGACTTCAGAAGATTCAAGAGGAAATTGGTAATGCAATAGGCTTTTCTGGCGAGCAGTGGAAGAACAAAAGCCTCGATGCAAAAGCTGAAGACATCTTTTCTGCACTGAGCAAAAGGAAGTTCGTATTATTGTTTGATGATCTATGGGAGATGGTCGACGTTGACAAAGTTGGGGTTCCTTTACAACTAATGCCAAATGGATCCAAAATAGCATTCACAACCACTTCTGAGAATTTGTGCAGCCTCATGAATGCTGACAAGATTGTTGCATTGCAAATTTTGTCTCTGGAATATGCTTTTGAATTGTTTAAGAAGAAGACTGGTGAAGAAATCATAGATAGTAATCCAACTATTCTTCGCCTGGCTCATCTCTTGGTTGGCAAATGCAGTTTTTTGCCACTTGCCCTGATTAGTGCTGCTTATAGTATGTCTTGCAAGAGGAATCCCCAAGAGTGGCATCATGCTCTGGAGATCTTGGTCTTGGACAAAGTTAAATCTATTGAGCTCTTTGCCTTAAGTGTTCCAGGTTCAAGGGTTGATGTACTTCCTATTTTGAAGTTTTGTTAGGATAATTTGACTTGCATAGCTCAGTCTTGTCTTTTATACTGTAGCTTGTTCCCAGAGAACTTCAAAATTTTGAAGGATGATCTGATAGATTATTGGACTTTTGAAAAATTATTGACTGAACATGATAGTAGAGCTAGTACTCAAAAGCTGGGATTGGATATCATTGATGAACTGGTCAAGGCAAATCTTTTGGAAGAAGAAAACCAGCATGTAAAAATGCATAGTTTGGTTAGATGTGTCGCATTGCAGATAGCAAAAATGTCGAAGGAAAAGTTTTTTGTACAAGCTGGTGCTCATTTAACTGAAGTACCAAGGCTTGCAATCTTGAAAAGTAAGCGAAAGATATCGCTGATGGAAAACTCCATTCGGAATTTATCAGAGGTGCTTGAATGCCCGGATCTTTTAACTATGTTTCTTGGTCATAATCCTCTTACTAGGATCGGTGAGGACTTCTTCCCGTTTATGGATACACTAAAAGTTCTAGATTTGTCAAATAGCAGTATAGAAGAATTGCCATCAGGAATTCCAAAATTGGTTTCTTTACAGTATCTCAATCTATCATATACATGCATAGAAAAATTGCCATATGAATTGAAGATGTTATCAAAGTTGAAATATTTGAACTTGGATTATAATGACCTCCTGCGGGTGATTCCCAGGCAAGTGATATCTAGTTTGTCATCCTTGCAAGTTTTGAGAATGTTCCGTTGTGGTTTTTCCCTTCTAGAAGAAGAAAATAATATATTGTCTGATAGTAATATGCGCGTAAATGAATTGCAGCATTTGAAACATCTGAATGTATTGAGAATGACAGTAAAACTTGCTTCTGCTCTTGAGGGTTTAAGCAGCACTCACATATTAACAAGCTGCACTAAAGCTTTATCACTTGAGTGTTTATGGGGTACAAAGTCACTGAATATTTCACTGTTAGCAGCCATGGAGCATCTGGACAATCTAGAGATCCACCGGACTGATCATTTGGAAGAGTTAAATATTGACTTTACTACCGAAGGAGCAGACACACAAGATCTTGGCAGTCTCTATGACTCATGGATCTCAAGGAAGAGAAGCTTCAATAGTCTCCAAGAAGTGAATGTGGGAAAATGCTTGCATTTGCGGGACCTGACATGGCTTATCCTAGGGCCAAATCTGGCAGTTTTGAGAGTGACGGTTTGTGGAGATATGGAAGAAATAATCAGCAGTGGACAACTGGATAGAATTCTGAATGAGGGTGAAAATTTAATCCCATTTGATAAACTTGAAGTTCTTGTGCTTGAAAGTTTACCAAAACTGAAGAGCATTCACAGGAAATCTTTGCCTTTTCCATCATTAAATAAAATCAGGGTACTTCATTGCCAACTGCTAAAGAAACTTCCACTTAACTCTAGCAGCGCAAAGGGAAATGCAGTTTCCATTCTAGCAGAGGATCATTGGTGGGAAAATGTTGAATGGGAGGACGAAGCTGCTAAAACAATCTTTTGACAGCGGTTCATACATATACCTGATTGATTCCTGTAAGTTGGATCATCGAAAATTGGTTTCATTATTCCACATGTTTTTCCTTTGTTTTGTCCGTTCTAATTACATACAGATACACTGTATTTGTCAAGTCAAGAAATTCAATAGCAAAGCATGTCTTATACCACTATGAGATTTCAATTGTGTTTTTCATATGAAACTTGGGGGTTGATGATTGGCCCCTTTCAAAAGTCAAAAAGGATTAACTTTATTATCTTTTGTACACTAAATCACTATGACAAATCACATTCATGATTATGATGTAACATAATATAAATTAAGAACTGTCTTATAAGATTCAATTAGTTAATGACTCTCTTCCTTCTCACCGAAGTTCTCTCTTTTCTGTCTAATAGAACCTTTTTTCTCTGCTTTTCTGTTCTAGATTTAGGGCCGTCGTTGGCCTAAATCTTTCACTTCCTCTTGTTTTTTGTAATATATTTCAATTTTTTTTTTCGTGGTTTGGTTTGATTTACCCTTATATCTGACCTTTATAAGGTTTTTTTTGTCCTCCACCTTCATGGTGTTATAGTTTAGCTTTGTAGATATGATAGTTTGCAGAGAAAACAAACAAATAGCTTCAGAAGAACTCCTTAGCTTGGCTTGCCTTTCATGCGATTTATAGTCCTACTCAAGATGGGACTGTTGTGCAGTTTATGGACTATGAAGGTGGTTTGCCTCTGCTTTTTTGGTGTTCAAGTAATTTTTAACCAGCTTTTGCCATCCTCATCTGCCGTGATTCTAGTAAGTTTACTCTAACGTACCACCTAATGATGAATCTATGGCCCCTTTATATCTTCCTCTAGTTTCTTGTGATTTTTTTCAGTTCAAATATATTAGATCTTCTATGGAAAGATGTTTGAATCTAGTTTTCTTAGGTTTAAAAAATCCTTTTTTCCGTTGCATTTCCTTTTGTTTAGTGCAATATTTCATTACTGGTAAAAAAATTAATTACTATTTAAATATTTTGGATTAACCATTATATTTATAATGTTTAACTAGTCATCATCTAAATAACTTAAGGTAGAGAGAGCATTTTGGTTCGAGGTAGAATGTTATTTAAATAATCTTATGTTAAGGATTGAGCTTAGATGGGTTGAGCTAAAAAATAGTGGGTGGGCCTTAACTGGAGATGATGAAGGTGCTTGATTGCCCAATTCTCAAGAGCTTCCACTCAACCATGGCACGCGAAGGGATGCAGAGATGGGGTTGAAGCAGAGGAAGATTGGCGGAGAGACGTCAAGTGGGAGGACGAAGACGCTAAAGCTACCTTTTAACCTCGTTTCACAATGCTTTTTCTCAAATAAAAGAACATATTTTTCCGATATCCGGTTCAAGGATTTGCTGCCTATACAGGAAAGGAACGTAATATAATTGCTTCCATGTTCCTTGTATTCATTCTTTTAATAAAAAAAATTATTAAGAGAGATATTATAATAAATAATTTTTAGTTAATAAAAGAGAAATCGTTGAACAGTTAACATTCTTCTTTTTTGTTTTCTCCAGACGCCCTTACGACACTAAATTGTATTCTCCTGGTTTGTTGGTAGATCTAATTTTGATCTCGTGATAGTAAATTTATATGGTTTGTGTATTGGAGAGGTACTTTCAATTTCATGCACACATTATGCAAGAGAATAAAAAGAACTGGAGTCTTATTTGAATTTTCTAGAATCTATTATAATGTGTATTGGAATATTGAGAACATATGCAGCACATGTAAAATGAGAATGAATTGCTCTGTATTTGACAAGCAAGAAAGAAGTATGGAAAAGAGATACTTATTTAAGAGAATCTCCATTATAAGTTTTTATAACTGATCATAGCCGTATGTCTTTTCATTGAAGATAGCTCTGGCAAAGAAAGTTACAATTCCGAAACTTGATAAAATGAATATATATAAGCCTGAAAGTAAGTTTGCCAGACCCTAATTTTTTTGGCTTTTTTTTTTATCTTCTCTAGTTTTACAGAGACAAATTTGACAAATATCAATGACAATTTCTAATTAAGCTTGATACCTTGAGTACATGAAACTACAAGGAACTATTCCTTGATTTTTAAAAAGAATTTCAAGAAATGTTTCCCATCCTACTCTAGTATTCTATTAATTATATGTATGAAGTTCTGAAAGCAATAATGTTCCTGAATAACAATCACTATCTCCTGAGCTTCTTAGCCTTTTCTGGTGTATGGACCTTCAAGAATTTTTTAGTAGAAGCATCCCATCACAAAGCCTTCGCAACTAAAAGTCAATATTATATGCATATAAAATTCATCTCAAAAAAAATTTAAATAAAGAAAAGAAAAAAGGAAGTCAATCAAAAGGCACTTTTGCTGGAATAAACTTGCTAGGTGTTTAATTATACAATAAGGTTATCATATCAAATATACTGTTGCATATATAATTTGAATAATTAAGTCTTGTTTGGCTTCATCAACAAGCACTGAATAAGAATTTCTTTTCTTGATTTTTCTATAGGATGATAACCTTATTGTAAAAATTTCAGGTACAGTTCTCTGATAAATATTTCACTTCTCTGATAAAATTTCAGGTACAGTTCTATCTAATAATAATCTGTATCTGAAAAATAATACACAATGCTCTGGAACAAGTTGCAATACATACATTCTCCTAGCATGATAACAATTGTAAACGTAAGTTTACAGAAATGACTAGACTTTTCTATCACTAGAGATGCATGAAGAACAGCATAAACACATTCTCGGAATCAATCAGCTATGTACCTTTTTCAGCAGATTGTGCCCACTTGATAGTTGAACGGGCTAATGCATCGATTGGATTAATACATTTCTTGAAAAGAGGATCATCCTGAGGCAAAACATCGTGCATATCATCAGAGGCAATGATAACGGTGTTCACTGCTCTCAGCAGAAGAACCTGAAGTGCTATTCTCAACAGATTCCTTGCCCCTTCCATGTCCTTTCTGTTTAAAGCTTCCATTGCAGGAATTACAGTGTGTTCCATTGTTGCTTGGTCTGGAAGCATAACCTCAAATCCCTGCAAGCCCAGGGAAAATTGTATATATTATATAAATATCAATAATGCCTGGAAAAGAAAGAGACTGTATCATAAACAAAATAAGTTTACACAGTAAATGAAATTCTGAAACTGATAAAGATGATTCCTTATTAGTTACAAAATCTTTCAGAATTTACAGCTCCAATAAGCTTAGGTTAGATTCAATAGGAGGCGATTTGAAGCACGAACAGGAATGATATTTCAACAGTCATTTCCCTCCTATTCAACATAAAAATAATTGAAACTGGGTACCGCATGCTTCATTGTCCACATAGTAACAAATCAATTGAGCAGTGTAAGACAGGATTTAAGAGCTGCACTGAGAAATATGTCAGATACCTGAGTCATAGAAGGTAATTGACCTCCTAACCTCAAGCTCTGTAGATCTAGAGGAACTAGAATAAGAAGAGAAAGAGGGAAAGAGAGAAAGAATAGATTTGTATTTCGGTATTGATGCCAGATTCTGTTGCAATCCTCTCTTTATATAATGCTCCTCTATTTGTGGAATAACGACCACAGCTGACTCTAATACAGCTGGCATATATTTCCATGCCACTAACTAACATGCTACTTGTGGCTTACACTCAATTTCATTATTCCCTCCACTCTTAATTCAATTCCCTCCTAAAAGACTTCCTACTGGGCCTTCATACCTGGGCTGATACTTCAAGAACCTCCATCTTCCTCACTTGCTGACTACTACCTTCAGCAAACTTGACAAAATACAACCTAATTCTTTCATTATATCTTCATCTTAACATAATATTTGAGAAGTCGTGCAAGCTGCATCCAGCACTATAGCCTCTTCATCTTAGGTCCCAGACTCATACCATGTATCAAAACTAACTACAAACAGCACCTGCCCATTCTATTACCTCAACTAGGTATTTCTAAAAATTGAATTTCCAACAGGAATCAGCATTTAGTATCAAAATTGTTTCATCTGTTAGCAGTATCAAGACATTCTAGTAAAAGCTCTAGGCAAGGTTGGCAAGGTCCTTTGCTATGCTGGAAGAGAAACGCTTGCAAACATCCTTATTGGAAAAATATTCTGCTTCTGGTCTTCCACTTAGCCATCCAGAGTAGAAAGATATCAGCAGCCCTCTCAGAACACCAAATGCCCCCCCAGCCCATTAAAAGAAAAAAAAAATGAAAACAAAAAGATTACGTGAATCAATCAACCAATCATGCATAATGAAATAAATTACTCCAGCAAAATGAAATGAAAAATAAAAGGCCACAAAGAGAAGAAGCTGACAAGTGATGCGCCAACTGTAAAAGAAAATAACAGACTTTTCCTCCATATTATGCCAATTGAATGAATATTAAGAAGGTGAAATTTGTTGGACAAAAAAAGAATTTGTGAAAAGATGTCAATGTCATTTATGAGGAAGTTGACAAGATACTAGAATCAATGGCTCCCTGATTAAAGTGACTTTAGAATGCTTGTGAAGACAAGCAAAATTGTTACCACCTCAACCTCAGGTTGAGGTATGTAAGCTTCCAAATACCCTCTCAATTTCACATGCCCAGACGTGTTTTACTCTTAATTTCTTATAGTTTCACATACACTTCCCTGCAATCTTAAATAACCAGATTAGAACATTTATTGCCATTCTATTGTGCTACACTTTCGAATATCATCCAATCTCCAGAGTAAAAATATGACTCCAACTTAATGCGCTGCAAGGGCACATTCACGAACAAAAAGATTCTACTCCTTTTATATCTGGATAGCTTTCTGTAATTCATTTGTTAGAGATTGTAACTTGAACAAGTGAATCATTTAGATCATACCTAATTGGATCTTCCAAAATAATATAATCTGAAATAGAAGCAGAAATGAGCAAAAGATGAACCTACCTCACTCTGCAGTTTCTCCTGATAGAAACCTGCAGTCAAAGTAGCATTTGAAGCTAGCACCCCAATCCGCAAAGGACTCCCAGCCTCAAGTGGCTTCAGCTTAGCTTCCTTGAGCTCCCTAGCAACACACTCACCCATATTTAGGAAATGAACAGAACACCCCTTTGAAACCTCATCATGCCATGAATGTGCAATATGGCAAGGCATTACTATGCAGCGTGCTCCTGATCTCTCAAGAAAAACCCTTTTACTCCTAAGATTCTCCACAATCCAGGTATGATCCAATCGTGAAGTTTCACTTTGCCTACCAAGAGAAGGAAAAGAATTCCTTTCATGTGATAAGAGGTCCTTATTTAATACTGGATCGGAGCAGAGAACAAATGGAAGGCAATCTCGCCCATCTTTTAAACTCCACTGAACAAGTTTTTTAAGGAAATTCACAGTAGAATTAGCTGATGATCCTCCAATTATACCGACTGTATTTTCTCGACTAAGCAGTGAATCTATAGAATCACTTCTTGTTGAACCAGAAATTTTCTTAGATTCATGAGATTTGCCATTCTCATTTGTGTGCAAAACAATTGCTGATGGGGGTGTGGCAAGAACTGGGCTCATCCTTCCCTTATACAGGGTTTTATGTGTATTTAGATGACTGAATATATTAGATGGGTAATTCAACGAATGGTAAGACATTGCAAAACTCCCATCAAACATCTTCTATGCTAAAACCAAGCAATTACAGCAGCTAAATAAGTTTTCAATAAATTTCTCAATTTCAATGCCCAAGATTCACAGCTTCCCCTAAATTTTTTGCAAGCTAAGGTTCTAGCATATGTGGCAATAAAAAATCCACCTTCAGAATCAAACAATTTTGACAAAATGTCTATTCTTGATCTAATAATTCCTTTAAAAATACTGTATACAAACAAATTGCTCTTCCATAAAGAAAAACCCTGCTCCCAAAAGCGCAAACAATAGCAAATTACCAATCTTCAACCCCTTAAACCCCAATATTTAGTTGGGTTTCCAAAATAACAGCATATTAGCAATAAACCACCTGCAGAACTGCAAAGCCCTTTAAATGGATTGTCAAAAAACTCCCATGAATCTTTCTCAACCTTTCTTCAATTGAAACCACAAAACAGAAAGAACCAAAATTGAAGATGAAAATCGACAAAAAAAGCAAGTGGTGGTACTGAGTGAGAGCAAGTGAGAAATACTAGACCTCCAAGTTTTTAGGTGTCTTTTTTCTCTTTATTTTATGAACACCAACCAAACAAAGATGGACCCAAACCATTGAAGTCATGGCAATTGACAAGTGGGTAGGAATCTTTGAGCTTCTCTCATCATTCTAAACCATAACTACAACTGGTTAACGCCAAAACAACAAGAAATCACCAAAATAGATGATAAGAATACAGAAATGAAAAACACAAGCTTCAATTGGCTGGTTGCCTTGTTTAAAATTCTTGAACCATGGGAAATTTGAGCACTTGGGGACCTTTTAATCCGCTGTCTACACAAGAAAAATGAATGTCGCGTTTGGTCCGTGTGTCTGACATTCATTCGCACATAATTATAAACATATATGTACGTATTGTTTGATTTAATGAAATTGAATTTATCGTTTGGTTTGGTTGCTTGATTCATGAGAGAAACATATTTTTTTTAGAAAAATAATTCTTTTAAATAATTAAAATATTTTTTATTTAAATAGTGAAAAATAAGTAGAAATTATAAAATTATATTTTATAGACATATTTATTTATTTAAATTATAGAAAAAAAAATTACATTTCTTTTATTATTCAATTAAGATTACCAAATACATTAAAAGAAATTAAATTTCTCTTTAATTTTTTTTATTTATTTTTTTATTATAGTGAATTTAATTTTTGTGCAAATTAGCAACCAAACAAAACAAAGTTTAGTGTCAACAGTCTTAAAGTTGAGCCCTTAATCAACGTTTAATTTACTGAATATATATATATATATTAGACAATCTTTTCCTATGAATTATAATGTTTTGGAAAAATTAGTATTTGCCCATAAATTTCAATCTTGAATCTTTTTTTGATCCAGTAATCTTGGATCTTGAGTAGATGATTTTTTCTGTTTGTTGGATACTTTATTTAGGATGTTTATACTTTTGATTTTCTTTAGAATATAAATAAAATTCAAATAGCATTATGGAAGATTTGGACACAACATTAAGGAATGTCAACATCGGATGCTAAATACTTTTGTTTCCTTTTAATTACTACCCTATTGGCTATATATAGTATTGCTTAGTGTCATGGACCCTCTACTTTCTTTGCTGCTCCCCCTTTGATCTTGATATATTTTGTTGACAATTATCTCAACCTTTTTAAGATTTTAAATTTTGATTTTACCATTTTACAAATTCTGTTACTATGATACTACACTCTCTTTTTTTTTTTTTAGCATAGGGGTGTATTGTCATGATCCGATATGAAGATATGTAACCGATACTAGATAATAAAAAAAGTATATAGCTTTCAAAATTTATAGTCAGCCTAATATTTTTTTTTCGAGAAAATTAAACTAAGACAATGATCACTATCTCAAATCGGGCCACAAGCTTATTAATATTAAACAACTAATATAACATCACGCTATCATCAAATATTTATTAATAAATACATGCAGAGTTTTAAGTCATCAGATATTAATTAATAAATATATTTAACTAAACTGCGAAACTAAATAAATATGAAGATAAACAAGAAAAGAAATACCATACAGAGTTTTAGAAAATAATTATAACATAATTATACAATAAAACATATACAATTAACACTCCAGTCGAGAAATAAGAAGGCAAGATAACCTGAATAAGCAGTACTCCTATACTCAACCTGCAACCTGAGAAAAAGTGGTGAACAAAAATGAGTGTTCGACTCAATGAGCTATATAATATTTAATATAACACAATTATCCCATGCATAACGTGCTCATACAAATACCAATAAATCAACAAATCACATAAGCAAATACGAATAAGAGTAAGTCGACGGTGAACAGAAAAAAAAAATATTATGCAAAGTTCTAGAAACTAATTATAACATAATTATATAATAAAATATATACAATTAATACACCTGCCGAGAAATAAGAAGACATGATGATCTGGATAAGCAGTACTCCTATACTCAATCTATAACCTAAGAAAAATGGTGAATAAGAATGAATGTTCGAATCAATAAGCTATATAATATTTAGTATAACATAATTATCCCATGCATAACGTGCCCATACAAATACCAATCAATCAACAAATCACATGAGCAAGTAAGGATATGAGTAAGTCAATGGAGCCACACAAAACCTTAGACTGGGGAGTATATCCTCCTATATGGCTCTCTTAGTCCATACATTTATCTTAGAATCTAATATATAGGATTCGCCATCACAACCTTAGCAAAGTAGAGCTATCCGACTGACAAGCAGCGCTGAGCATAAAAATATCTCCACCGTCACGCCAGTCTTAACCTCATAATCATATAATATCATCATATCGTAACTTCGATCATGTGTGATCCCACTTCATTCTAATCCTATCTGGCAAACACATGTTATATGCATCAAAAACCATCAACTTATGCATCGACATACATTATGCTCTTATCATCAAATGCTAATAATGGTAGTTATGTTTGTATAGTACAAGTAATCAAATGCATTTATACAAATATGACAATTAGAATAAATTAGGGGAGTGAGGTATTATTTTAATTTACATAATTCACTGTAGACGAAATCCAATAATTCTTCTCGAAACATGAATTAAATGTAAAGGAAGACCTTGCCGAAAAAGGATGTCGAAAGCAGCCAAATTTTTCGTCGAAAGCACTCGGAAGGCGTCAACTTCGTTCGGCGAGTGCGGGCTGCTCCTGCGTCAGAAGGCGGCAATCTTGGTGGAGTTAGACTCGTCAAGCGATGAGCTTTTTAATGGTGCCAAAGGTGACAAAAAATGATCACTGGGCGTCGTTAGATCAAAGAAAAATCGACCGTCTCTCTCTCTCTCTCCTCCTTTTTTTCTCAGACACCTCTTTTTCTCTTCTTTTAAATACATACTTAAATATATTCCTTTTTTTTCTTTTCTTTCTCTTTTTTTTAAAAAAATCAAAAATTGTTTAAATAATTTTATAATTTAAATAATAATAATTTAATTAGATAATAAAATAGTTATTTATATTTTAAAAATATTATTTTAAAATAATTTTAAAAATCAGGTTATTATAATCTTTTTCCCTTTATAAAATTCATCATCGAATTTTTAAATTATAGTAAGCGCTCAAGTAGAAAAGCTCTTTATGCTTTCCTGCGCACTCAGATATACATTATCCTAAGAACTATAACTAATACTCTTAGACTATTTTATCACTTCGAAATCTTTTTCAACTATTATCATAATTTATCTTAAAATGCTTCAATAGCCATTTTAAACTTAATTCTTAAGTTTAATGGCTAATCATTATAATTATTCCTAAATCATATGTTATTTTGCATATACTCTGAATCACTTTTAAGCATATTTTATCTTATATTAATTTCTGAACTCCAATTTTATACCTTAACTAATATTAAATTTTAATGTCTCTCTTTATACATGTCTAAAATCTCCATCCATTTATCTCAATCATTTATACTTATGAATTCATTTCAAATCATGCTTTATGCTAACCATTTCTAAATTTCCACATGTAAAATATGTCAATTCAGTTACAATTAATTTAATCATTTTAAACTCACATTTTCAAATTATTCTAGGAGTTCTAATAATTTTTACAATCTTTAACTAACAATTTTACTTGCTTATTAAATTACATTCTTAACCCAAAATTACCTCAATATATATACAAATTTTCAACAAAATACTAAGATTTATTATCATTTCGACTGTTTACATTTCATAAACTTCACAATTTTATTTCACTTTAATTCTAGTAAACGACCTTCTTTCTTTATCTTTCTACCTTAGTAAATCAAATCCATTCAAAATATTTTATATCAACTACTATATTTACATTTTCATATCATGATTATTTCCACATTCAAACTTATTATATACTATCCATTATCAAGAATTAAGTTTACTCTATCTTTATAATTCATAAACTATTCATATATATCACAATTTCTGTTAATTATTAATCTAAACAAGCCTAAGTATCCACTGGCATTAGAAGTGTGATAAGCTACTTATAAAATTTTAATTATGGATTTTAATCTCTTAACTCAACTTAAATATTGAAATTTTTCACTATCCTCAACTTTCTAGGCTCCATAAGTAAAACTAAATATGCTAAAATTGAATGCATCATTCATAATCTAATTATCTCATATGTTATGTTGTACATTCGATTTCCATTCACTTAGATTCTATTTTCACCAAATCATCGTTTAAGTAAAAAATTTAAATCTATCATGAATCAATTATCTTATTTCTTAAGCTACTAGGTCTACCCAAGGAACTATTCAAAGTTTACTGTTACATGTGTTCGAGAGAAAACACATAACATCATGATATACAATCACAATCCACACTTTAAGGGCATATAAGTAGCAAAACTCATTCCTTGTATTTATCAAACACATATAACATTTACATACATATAATAACTGTTGAATCACAACCCATCGATAACGTTGAATTTGTGGAAATAGAGACTCAATCAAAATGAAAAGGAAATGTATACTCCGCATGAAACAAGAACTTAGATCAACTAGAACTTTTCCAATCATGGACATACTACAAGCCACAAGATCTTTGCCTTGATACCAAATTTTTCACAACTCAATCTGAGGGCGCGTGACTGGTACTAGAAAACGAAAAAAGTACGTGACTTTTAAAATTCGTAGTCAGCCTAACCATTTCCTTTTAGAAAATTGGACTAAGACAGTGATCACTATCTCAAACCGGCCCACAAGCTTATTAATATTAAACTATTAATATGATATCATATCATCATCAGATATTTATTAACAAATACATGCGGAGCTCTATGTCATCAGACATTAGTTAATAAATATATTTAACTAAACCGCGAAACTAAATAAATAAGAAGATAGACAAGAAAAGAAATATCATGCGGAGTTCTATAAAATAATTATAACATAATTATACACCAAAATATATACAATTAACACTCCTGCCGAGAAATAAAAAAAATAGAATGACCTGAATAAGCAGTACTTTTATGCTCAACATGCAACTTAGAAAAAAATGGTGAACAGAAATGGGCATTCGACTCAATAAGCCATATAGTATTTAATATAACATAACTATCTCGTGTATAACATGTTCATACAAATACTAATCAACCAACAAATCATATAAGCAAGTAAGGATAGGAGTAAGTCAATGTGATCATACTAAACCTCAAACTGATGAGCTTATCCCCCCTATCTGGTTCTCTTAGTCTATACATTTCTCTTAGAATCTAATATATAGAGTCTGTCATCACAGCCGTAACCAAGCAGTGTTATCCAACTGACAAACAACGCTAAGCATGAAAATACCCCGCCGTCACGCCAGTCCTAACATCATTATCTTATAATATCATCCTTTTCGTAACTCGTAACCCCAATCATATGTGGTTTCACATTATTCTAATCCTATCCGGCAAACAAATATTATATGCTTCATAAACCATCAACTTATGCATCGACATACATTATGCTCTCATCATCAAATGCTAATAATAGTAGTTATATTTGTATAACATAAGCAATCAAATGCATTTATGCAAATATGACTATTAGCATAAATTAGGGGAGCGAAGTATTATATTAATCTATACAACTCATTGTAAACGAAACCCAGTAACTCTCTTCGAAACATGAATTAAAGGTGAAGGAAGACCTTGCTAAGAAAGGATGTCGAAAAAAGCCGAAATCTTCGTCGAAAGCTCTCGGAAGGTATCAACTTCGTCCGGAGAGTGAGGGCTGCTCCGATGTTAGAAGGCGGCGATCTTGATGGAGTTGGACTAGGCGAACGCTGGGCTTTCTAATAGTGCCAGAGGTGTCAAAAAAGATTACCAGACGGCTTTAGATTAGAGAAAATTCGATCGACTCTCTCTCTCTCTCTCCTCCTTTTTCTTTTTTTTTCTCAAACACCTCTTTTTCTCTTCTTTTAAATACATATATATATATATTTCTTTTTTTTCTTTCTTTTTTTAAAAAAATTAAAAATTATTTAAATAATTTCATAATTTAAATAATAATAATTTGATTAGATAATAAAAATAGTTATTTATATTTTAAAAATATCATTTTAAAATAATTTTAAAAATCGGGTTATTACTTGTATTTACAATGAAATCAATAGGAGATAAAAAAGGAGAAAAAAAAAGATGAAAATGGGGAGAGAGAGAAAGAGAGAAAAAGAAGGAGAAAGAAGAAAGGGAAGAGATAAGAGCAAAATATGAGAGTTTTTTGGAATTCATTTGTACAAAAAGGCTTGATATTTAACAAAAGTTTTATAGTTCTGATCACCAAAAAGAACTTCATTATGAAAAATAAACAAAATCCAACCTGCTATTATATTTAGAGAGCTTCACCTTTCGTCACAATTCTCCACTATTCTTACATTTGCTTTCCTTTCTGAAGCTTTTCATTATTTAAATATTCCTTCTTGTTGTGTTCAATGACCGAATGCTTAACCAAGCAAGATGCTTTGTGGATTATTAGAATTTCAACTTTGATCTTCTCAATGAAATGATATAATTTCTTCTTTATGCTTTATATAACAAGAATCAAAGAAATTTCTCTCGGCCTTTCTCTCTCCCTTCCTCTCCCTCTCTCTCTCTTTTTGTATCTGATTTGGAAATGGAAATTTTTGTATGAAATTTGAGATTGATTAATTTTGGAAGAAAAGAATTGAAATTGAGATCTAATTGTTCGAAAATACTTTCAAGTGAGATCATGATTTGGAAATTCTCATTCATTTGGCTCTTTATATATTTAAGATATGGAGTTTGAATCTAAATATAAAAATAAATGTAACAGAAAGTAAGTAATGCCCGTTCATTATTTTTATATTTGAAAATTATCAATACATCAGCAGTAACTATGATAAAATTAATCTCAACTAGACAAAAGATAAAATTGAAAAGAAAAAAAAATATTCATTACTTAATTTGTAAAAAAAAATCGGAATAAAAGTGAAAAAAATAGTAAAGTTTAAAATTTTGTTTTAATATTTTAGCCTTTCTATTTCTATTAGATACATAATTTTTTTGTTCTGTAAATATGAATGTTATAATTTTTTTATTTTAGCATTAAAATATATGCAATGATTTCTTGTCGTATATTAAAAATATAAATATAGTATAATTTTTTAGTAATATAAAATGCATAATTTTATTAAAATATTCATAATATATTTAAATTTATCCCAAAGCTAAATTTTAAATTCGTACTTATTTTTATTTTAATCTCAAATTTAAATTTTAAATGTTATTCTCTCTAATATTATAGTTAATAAAAATAAATAAGCTAAATATATATATATATTCTAAATTTATGGCAATTAGTCACTTTATCTTTTAAATTTTTAATTTAACCAAATAGCTCCTTTAACTCTTATTTGTTTATCTTATAATACAAATTCGCTGAATTACACTAATTCATGTCGAACAATTACTAATTTAGTATAAAATATATAAATATAAAAAATAAAATGGCTAATATTTATTAATGTAAGTGTGTATTAGTAAAAAATAATTAAATATATATATTTAGCCAAATAAATACTATGCCCTCCTATTTTAGAACATCTCGCAGTTAACGTAAACAGCCAATTAACTAAAAACGAAAACCGTTAATTAGTGATTCACAGTATCAGACATTGTAAGGAGCAATTCTTTTCTTTCATTGCACACTTCACAGCCTCTATTTTGACATCAAAACATAGACATGACAACACTAAATAAATGCACTGTAAAAAGGACTTCTGTTTCATTACCCCAACTGCAATCGCTGCCATGTCCACATCCAAATTGTGGGGACTCTCAGAAAAAATTGATGTTTCTTCGCATGCCCTAGTGTTTTTTATCATGTTTGTACTGATGATACCCAGAGATTTGGTAGAGCAGTAGTAGAAACGAAATTAAGATTCATTTCTTGAAAATTTACCCAAATCTACATATCTTCATAATATAAGCTTGATAAACAAACACAAAATATCAATTGAAGTAAAAAAAAAAAAAGAAAAAGAAAAAAAAAAAGAGAAGGGTTAAACCTTAAAAAAGAAACAATTTCTTGGTATAGAAACAACGGACCAAAAACAAAAAACAGAAGTGATACGAAAACTGCTATGAATCTAACCTACTTTCAGACGATTTCATTATATGATTTCTTCCAAAATGACTTCTTTCCTTGCAAAGATTTGCTAAAAAAAAGCCACTTGAACATGCTAGTATATTAAAAAGTTTTTAACAATCGAAAATCAATTATATTTGGCTTTTGATAGAGATTTCACAACTCTCCGAGCTTTCGAACTAGAAATAAGTTTTCTGACATCCCTTCTTATGGATAGAAAAGCACAAAGAACTGCGATGTTCATTGCTGGGTAGAGATGAAAATGTGCTCCCACTGCAGATTTTTTAAGCATACCTTCTCTTATAAAGCCCCATAGGATAAGCAGTGTTCCAAAAAGGCTCATTCTCCCTGCTCTTATAACACCTAACACTGCTCCTGCCACAGTCAAGTAACTTCCTGAAAGAATCTAACCACACACCAAAATTGTAGAACACTATCACATACATTAACAAGAGAAAAATAACAAAAACTCACTTCTATCAGGCCAATCACTCAGATTAATAATGTTTGCTTCGTAGAGCTTGTTTGAAATAGATGAATTTCACAAGCTTTTATATATTTATAGCATTCATTAATTTCATGAAATTGGCTATATTTAAGGGGGACAAGAACAAGAATTGAAAGTTATAAAGAGAGCTAATCTTTTAATAAACGAACCTCCAGGTGATAGAGATCCATTGCAGCAGAACCTTTCTTCAAATTGGTAAGCTTGGAATTGGTAAGCCTATAAAGCTAACCTTTCTTCAAATTGGTAAGCCTATAAAGCTTCAACATATTATCAGAGCTTGGAATGGTTTTGTTCTTGATGTAAGCTTTTGAAACAGCACCAGGGTAGAGAAGAGCCTTGACAACAAATTCGGGGCAGAGTTCTGATGCAATCAACTGAGTGGATGTCACCTCTACAGGTGACTCGCATATTCCAGTTCTACATGGTATCCTGTCAAGAAACAACAGAACTTGTAAAATTATCAAAAGATGAACAAAAATAAAAGAAAAGAATTTAGGTGAAACAGGATTCACAATCCATTATAGTCTACCAAATCAAACAGCACTTGTCATAGTTTTTTCCATTTTCCAAGACAAAACATAACATATTTTTTGGCAATTGCACCTAGTTATTAATAATAAAGTAATAACAAAGTTGGGGGTTGTGAGAGCTCCTTTTATTAGAACAGTCTTACCCTAACACAGTAACAGCCAAGATTTTGTAACACAATTATAAACCTATAATTGCTAGTACTCAAGATATTAAGAACATGCAAGGAAATCTAGCCCTGAATTTTATCCTTTTTTCCTTCTATATTTTCAGTTATTCCTGCAATTTCTTTATTTTTCTGTAATAAAGATAAAATTAATCAATTATAGATGAAATGTGTGAGCATATTTTATGAAACTTGATCTATAATTGCTCTTAATTTCCTTAATTTTTTCCAGGAACCATCAGAATTTCCACAAATTCTGAACAATTTTCAGGAAAAAATTAGAAAATAAAAAAAATGGATGAGGAAAAAAGTATGATATTTCGCTTATTTAGAAAAAAAATACAAAAAAAAACTAATTGATAAAGACTTGCAAGTTGCAAACAAAAAAAGAAAAAAAAATGAAAAGAAAATATTGATAAGGACTGGAAAAGGTAAAAAAAGTCATAAAAAGAGATTAAAAAAATAAAAGGAAATGAAAAATACCTGAAGAGAGGGACTTGGAAGATTATGATAAAGAAAAAGATGAAAGAGGCAATGAATGAAATGAGAAGAGCCCATCTCTTTGAACTTGAAGATGCCATTTTTTTCCTAATTTTTTTTTTAAATTTCCTCAAAACTGCAAAATTCATTAGTGTCCCATATAATTCAAGAAATTTCAATGAGATATATTACTGGGATGGAATTTCCTCACCCCACGTTTCTTCGGCTCTTCCTCATTTCACATGTGTACAGTATCATGAACTTTTTTTTTTGAGATTTAGATTAAAATTTTATTTCTTTTAAAAATAAAGAAAATAGAGAAAATTATATTATATTTTTTTTATATTTTTTAAAATATTTTACCGTTGCACACTGAAATATAATCTAATAATAAAGCATATTTTTTTTCCTATACAATTGACTCAAGATTAATTTTCTCTCTCCCGATATAATATTTAAAAAATATTTTACTATTTTTAATATACTTTTAGTTATATTTTTTTAATATATTAAATATATATTAAGTATATATCTTTTAAATAAATACTTTTTAAATTTTAAAAATTGAAATTTTAAAAATTAAATATTTTTGAAAAAAAAATTAATTTTTTGATTATATTTAATGAAATCCTTTATGTTAATGTCATTTTGTTTGAAATTTTATTAGAGGGAAAAACTTGTTTGAGATTTTTAATTTAATATTACTCTGTCTATTAAATTCTTAAATTTATTTTTTACATTAATTTAATGAATTTTAGCTTTTTTTTTTTTATCAAAATTCAAGAACTTGTTCAATAATTATTTAATTCGTAAAACTTAAAACTTAAATTTTTTTTTATTATAATAAGTTCGATTCTAATCTTGACATTGAATTAAAATATTAATTCGAGTAATGATGCCACATTTTGAAAAAATTAAGCATATGATCGCATTTTCCAATGAGAAAAGACAAATATCAGAATTATATTATTTTTTTATTTTCAGTGAAAATAATTTATTTTTTATCAAATTAAATAAGTGAATTTTATAAATATATTATGGTTTCTGTTTTTCTGTTAAATTCTAAAAAAAGAAAAGAAAAGACAAATGAAAAGATTGCAATGACAAGGCTACAAATTTAAAAATAAATCTGTAGCCTTGTCACGGAGTTTTCACAAATTCAAATATTAAAGAATTTAGACTAGCTTGTGATATGAAAATATTATTTTATTTCAAATCGGATCTCGCTAAGTTTTTTTATTTTTTATTTTTATTTTATCATAATTCTATGACTCTATTTTTTTTTAATTTGTCAAGTGAATTTTTTTTATACAAAATAAAATTCCATTAATAAATCACAACAACACCTCTAAATTATAAATAAAATTATATAATTTTAAAATATATAATATATACATAATTAATAAAATTATTAAATCTCTCTAAAATTTCATAAATTTCTTCGATATAAACAGTTAATAATATAGCATATCTCAGATAATTTAACTTTTAACGAAATATTTATTTTATTTATTATCTGTAATTACCTTCTATACGAGAAAAATAAATATTTATTAAAAGATAATATAAAATTTTTAATAAAAAATATAAAAATTTATAATAAAATTTAATTTTTAATTAATTTTATTATAAAAGATAAAGTAATATAAAATAAAAATAAGTACTAAATTTTAAATTTATATTAATTAAAAAAATATTTTGAATATAATTTTATAATAAAAATATATAAAATATAAAAAATATAAAAATTAAGAAAAAAAAATAGATAAAGTCGTCACCAATTAATAAACTAATGACAATTTCATATTTAAATTAAGAGGGAGAAAAATTTTTTAATTTATCAAGTGGCATCAATTGTACTTGATTTATTCTTTAAAAAAATTGCACTTGATTTATTTACATACTATAATGATATACTTATTAGACATTATTGTAATCAATCAGGAGTTGTTAGATAAGCTAATTATGAGAAGCAAAGAAGTCACTCATCTTTATCAATTTCTTATCTTTATTGGGGACCAATAAGAAGTCTTTATTCAATTACTTGTTACTAGCATATCAATTGATTAGAAGTAATAATTTTTGGAGTACTCTCATAACTCATGTTTGATATATTTTAGGATTACAAATAAAATTTAATTTTATGAATAAAATTTAATTTTTAAATAATTTTAACTTTTATCAATATAATATATATTGTTAAGTAATTAATTATTAATTTGATAATCTATTTTATTTAATTACTTAAAAAACAAATTTTTAAATAAAATTTTATTTTATGTATATTCTTATTTCAAGATGTATCAAAGAAATTATAAATAAAAAATTTTAAAAATATTTTTATTATAATTATGGACCTATGTCATATTTATGTTGTGAATTCTTTAGGAAAAATAGCACCCTTTATTATGTTTTTTAAAATTTTTATTTTTTATTAGGGGTATTTTAATTATTTTATTATAAAATCATAATAAACTCATTATAAACTATATAAAATTTATAAACTCATAATAAACTGATGATAAACTTATTATAAATTTATTGTAAACGTACTGTAAACTAACAAAAATATTGTATTTTGATAAATATTTTATAAAATATGATATTTTGTTAAATAATTTATAAATATGATATTATGAGTTTTTTAAATAAATATGATATTTTGTTAAATAAATATTTTTTTTAATTTTTTTATATTTTTGTCAAAATCCAATTCTTTAACTTTTTGTATATCTTTCATGTCTAATAAAAGGAAAAAAAAAAAAGAGCTGGTCCAATATTACAACTTTTAATTTTATGATTGAGAACCACAACCACTCTATGTGATCATTATCTTAGCTAATTAAATGAATGATTATTTAGCTGAAAATAACACACTTAAAATGAAAATTTATTGAAGTTTAAAGGCATCAAAGAAAATTTATTAATTAATTTAGATGTTGCCTTAAGCATCTCATAATGAGAACCTTACACTAGAAGACCAATTTGGTATGCCAAAAATTCATAATTATTTAATTTAATACTATAAAAAGCCAAACTTTATTGAAAGAGATAGATGCCAAAAGATTATCAATAGATGTTGATTTGTCCATTTCTTATATATTTCCCCTTATTTTTTTGCCCCATGAGCTTCTCAAAATAACCAAACTTTCTTTATCCCTGTGCTATTCACATGTCCAATAATTGCAATTAATTTGGACCACAATAATGATTTTCTGTACTATATTATATATATATATATATTTCCAAAGCTAAAACCTGAAAAAAAATCTTTTCACATCATTTTCAAGTTCTTCTGTTATATAGAAATGTGGAGCAATCTTCCCTTTGATCTCCCAGCTGAGATCTTCTCCTTCCTTTCTCCTGAATCCTTGGCTCGTGCTAAGTCTACTTGTCGGAATTGGTACAGGTGTGCCGATTCATATCCTTCCATACTCCGCCATCAGCCGCCATGGTTTATAGCTCTTCCTACACGAAACTATGAATTATGTTGTTATGTTAACAATCCGGTTGCTAAGAGGTGGCATGTGCTATCTCTCCGGTTTGTGTACGATTTGATCCGACGCGTTTGCTCTGTTGGCAGCCTAATTCTTCTAAGAGTCAAATTCTACTATTCTCCTTTTGAGTATATGTAATCCCTTTACGAGACAATTTAGGCATCTTCCAAATATGAATATGAATGTTGCTAGGACTAATCCGGCAATTGGTCTTATTCTTCTAAGCTCAAGCCAATTTAGTCCATTTTCACTATTCAAAGTCTATGTGGCAGGCGGGATGTCCGAGGCTCCACATGGCGGTGCCACGTATGAATTCACATTAGAAATGTATGATTCAAGGTATGATACATGGCAAGTTATAAGCCCAATGCCAATAGAATTTGCAGTGAGTTTGGACCTCTAATGAGAGTGTCTACTTTAGTGGAGTATTATATTGGATGACTTCAGCTTGAGCCTACAGTGTAATGGGTTTTGAGATTAGGTCCAACAAATGGCAAGTGAGTGTGCCAATGATAGATAAGCTTGAATTTGCTGCATTGGTGCAGCGCAATGGGAGGTTGACACTGGTGGGTGGTGCATGTGGTGGTGATGGTTGTGTGTGGGTGCTAAATGAAAGAAATAGTTGGTGTTTAATTGAGAAGGTACCTATTGAGATGGGGATGAAAATTAGAAAGGACAAAGCAAGTTGGAGTAGCACTAAATCTGCGGGTGGTGATGGCTCAATTTGCTTGTATAGAGAGCTTGAGGCAGGAATGGTGGTTTGGAGGCCAGTTGGAGAAAAAAATAGATGGGAATGGTTTTGGGTTGAAGGGTATTGTTTAAAGAATAGTGGTAAACCAGTGCCGAATATGTCAATTAGAGGTATTTTTATTCAACCAAATCTTGCTCCTTCCTGTTATATTTTTCATTAAAGAAAATTTTATATTTTTTCTCGCAATTAGTTCTTTTTTTCAATATGTAATTGAGAAATTAGGAGAATGGAAAATGATTGCACATGAATCAGAGTTGGTGGAAAATAGCATTTACTGTAAAGGATATGGAATTTACATCTCTGTTTCATATTTGAGGAAATTCTTACATGAATGCAAGAAATGGGATAAATTTTTCAAGTAAAAAAATATTACATGCAAATTAAAAATAAAATTAAATATTTAATATTATATTAAAATTTTAATTTTTATTATAATTTTTTTTAAAAAAAATCTATCAAAATTTTATATTATTTATTAAATTTTAAAAAGTTTTTGAATTTTTTATATATATTTTTATTTTAATTTTTAAATCTATTAATTTATTTATAGTATTTTATTAAATATTATTTTAAATAAAAATATTAGTTTTATCCAATCCATAACTAAATAATAAAATTATAGTATTAATCAAATACCTAATCATAAAATTCTAAATACTTACTAATTAAAATAAAAATATATATATGGTAAAAAAAATAATATATATATATATAAATATCTAATTACAAGACTATAAATATTTACTAATTAAAAAATATATATAGCAAAAAAATTAATATATATAAAAAATACTATAAAATTTTATAAAAATATTATATATATAAATACTTAATCATAAAATTCTAAATATTCACTAATTAAAATATATATATATGTGATAAAAAAAGTCAATATGTATATAAAATACTATAAAATTTTATAAAAATATTATATATATATATACACCTAATCATAAAATTATAAATGCCCACTAATTAAAAAATATACATATATATAGTGAAGAAAGCCAATATTATATATAAAAAATACTATATATATAAAATACTATTAAAATTTTATAATATACTATATATATATATAAATACCTAATTACAAAACTTCAAATACCCACTAATTAAAAAAAATATATAATAAAAAAGATTTAATATATATACAAAATGCTATATATATATATATAATTTTTATATTTTTATAAAATACTATATATAAAATACTATTAAAATTTTATAAAAATACTATATATATATATATACCTAATTATAAAACTCTAAATACCCACTAATTAAAAAAATATGATAAAAAATTAATATGTATACAAAATACTATATATATATATAATTTTATAGTGCTTATAAAAATTTTATATGTATATAATTTTATAGCATTTATAACACTATAATCTATTTTTACAGTTACCTTTCAAAAAAAAAATCTATTTTTACAGTCGTCCATGCGTTTTGCCAGTTACTTGAAAAAAAAAACCTCAAGACGCACATGTTCCACTAGCGCCATTAATTACATAAGCAATTTTAGCATCCATAACCCAGTTCATAAAGTCCAGTGCAGAAAACAGTGACCACTATGACCAAACAACAAAATAATCACCAAACATATTCATCTCTGCACCTGACGGAACTCTTAGATCCATTCTAATTTTGTGAGGAATTTTAGGTTTATCAGTAAACATATGATTGGTGAATTTCAAAGATGGCAGCTAGTTCTCATATCAGAACCTGAATGTCACAGTTTCACATACCTAGATCGGGGAGGAGATTCCAACATAAAACTTAAATGAAAAAAATAAATCTGTCAAAGACCAAGAATTTATTAAATAATAAATTACAAAGAAAGTGTCCATAGTTTGTCAACTTCCTATAGAGTTTTGCTACACAATTTTAACTTTTGTTTTCCTTCAGAACTACAATCATAACTAATTGAGAACTTAAATTCTCATTTTTCACTACAAGGATGTCAATTAGAATATACATATTACAAATGGTGCTATTCTAGGGGGTCAGCCTGTTAACTCTTCCATCAAACCCTGTTTAAACAAAAGTAGGAAAAAAGGAGATGAGAATTGGAAAGAATTCCAGAACATGTTATAAAGACAATTCAAGTTGACAAGACAACATGACAAAAATACCCGAGCAATGTATTGCTCAGCATCGGTTCGTTTCAGAAAGTGCATTGAGTGCCGAGCAATATTGGCTGTCTTATCACTCAGTAATATCCCTTCACCCATATCGTCAATGACTCTCACCTTGATGTATGGATCTTTGGCTGGCACCATGTCCTAGCGCATACAATTACTTCAACTATCAAAATCTGTTTATAGTCACTTCAAGCTGCTTAGTTGTTCAATGAAAAATTTCAGACAATGCATCCATTCAGTTTAGTTGGCATAACCACCAAGTTTTAAGTCTTTTATCATGATTTAGGATATACTCGAATATGTTCTCAACATTGTAAGTGTTTACCAGATTATTTGATGCTTCTAAAAAAAAAGTATCCTTACTCTCCCTAGTACATGCACTACTTTCAAAAACTTCCTCAGTTGTCAAAACTCAATTTTCATTAACAATTTGATTGCTTTAGAGACTTCAGAGTTTTTGCTAGTCATTGAATCTAGAAAAACTTTCTATTTCTGGCATGAAAATACAGATTTTGTAAAATCAGCATGTATACTGAATAATATTTGAGTGACACGCAGCTGACATTCACGAGCATATTGAGGAGAACAGAAGTTCACTCCATTGAATAAAAACCGAACCAAGCAGTTGGGTGGTAAGTTGATATACAGCAGACTAGATCTACAATTTAGCTATTTTGGAAAGACAGGTCAGTTTTTGGACAATTTCCAGCACCTTTCCAATACATCAATAATCATAAGAATTCATGGGACCTCTAAAAGCTTTCACTCGAAGATAGGCTACCATTCAGATATTTACAAATCATTAACTCCTAACTCTAAAAAAGATGAAGAAAAAGAAAGATGAAGTAGAGAAGTTACCACATTCAAATCAATGCCAACTTCTGCCATATATGATTGCAAAGCAGCAGAATGCTTCCCATAATAATTCTTCTCCGAGTGACTGATCCTCTCTTGAATTTCTTCTGGAAGCTCAAGGAGCTCAAGCCCTACTTTCCATGCCAAATTACGTATAATTTCTGCTCGGTTATACCTGCATATTTAATAAATAATGAGAAACAATATCTGCTCATGTGGCAAACCTTAATATAGAACTATTTAGAAGCTGCTTCAAATGAAATGGCTAAGATAGATACTTACACAAATGCCATTAAGCAGCGCTTGTTGCGAATTAAAGAAAGGTGGTGAATAAGTGCCCCGTAGTGGTCTTCATTTCTAGTTTCTTTCACATCCACATTTTCCCCCTGCATTTTCCTATTTTCACATTGTGTGATGAATCATTTAGCACCGTCATAATCCATATTAAATGCAACACGCAAATGTTACCAACTGAAAATGTAATGAAATTCTTCAAGACAATGCCAATGGGTTATGTTAGATGATCCCATCCTGTCATTGGCCTCGGGCAAAAGTGTTTCTGTTTGAATATGCTAAGGCATGTGAGATCATTAATCAAACAAAACAAATTATTTACTCTTGGTAGGTGTTATCCATTGCGCATCGATCCAATTTTTGTTATCTTTAAAACATCAAGCATGCTGATACCCTTGCAACTCCAGAATAGAAATTATACATATTTCACCAAAACTGATGACCTCTCTGTTAAAAATTTTCATGAGCTGGACAATCATGACATTAAGCAACTCTTAGAATACTGTTTAATTCTGTAGAAGTGTTAATACAAGTGATTTGAGAGGACGAAACACAAAGACTAGCTGCTGAAAAAATAATTCAACAAAATAAAAGCTGCAGAAACTAGAAACAACTAATTTTGAGGGCCTATTTAGATAGCTAGTCATTGAAATAATTGATTATTTGGAATTCAACTCCATGCTAACTTTTTATCATTTTACACTTGAAACTCCCAGTTAAATCCACAATAACTGATGCATAATCAAGCACATCTATTTGTAAAATAACAATGCTCAAACTAGTGACCCACATTCCAAAAAATTCAAGTAGAGCAATTACAAAGAAATGCATATTAGAAGTAAGCATCCTAAGATAGGGATTACCTTATCAAAGCCTGAAGCTCAAGATAATGCTGAGAACATTGATCAATCACTTGATTAAACAGATCTTCCTAAAATTTCACATGCATATGAGATATGTCAATGAAAGGTTCATATTAGTACATGTCAACTAAATTACTGAATATCCATAAATCATTCAACGGAAATTGTGATTTAATAAGGGAGAACCTATGTCTTACATTAAATGGCTGAAGCTGGCCTTTTTCACCACTGGCAAATTCTTTTACCAGCTCATATCATTTTTTTGCAAACATCTTTCTCAATCTGCCAAGAAACAAAAAAAATTGAAAAAATAAATTAGAATGTATTCAAATGGACGTTTGAAACAGATACATTTATGGATCCCAGAGCTTTAAGATCTCTTAAGGACCCAAAAGAAGTCCATATGCATATAACAAGCATAACAGCTTACAGATACCCATTTTCAGATTATTGAATACAGTAAAAACATGACAAAAAGACCCAAATTCCTCCTGAGCCACTGGGACAAAATCACAAACACCTTGTCGCTGCCTGGAGGAAATCGAAACAGTTTCATTCATTGGCAAAGACTCACCTATAATAAAACACAGAAGAATAATACAGTGGCAGAAAACACGAATCTGCACCAGAACAAGAACAGAACCACCACACCAGAACAGTCCACTAGCACTTCGAGTCCGGTAACTAAACCAAGATTTCTGGAATAATAAGAACTAGAAGGTTGAAAATTTAGGAGAATGGAGAAATGGGTTTTGAGAACGGGAACGGGCAATACTCTTTTTGGTGTTTGGTTATGAAGAAATTGCGAGAAAGTGAAAGAAAGGGAAAGAACTCCTGAGCCGGATTTTGGCGGGAAATTTTCGGAATTTTGAAGTTAAACGCTGAAAAGGAAAGTGGAGAGTTGTTAGGGTTACGCAACCAAATGGATTGTCAATATTCTCTTCCTTTTTTTTTTTTTTGGTGGTAGTGCCGTGTTTGAATAGAGGATGTAAAATATGAACACAGAAAATTTCGATTTCATTTTAGTTTGGGAAAAAACAGAAAATGAAAGATAGAAAACTAGTAATATAATAATAATATACATTAAACTTGATAAAATGATTTTCTATAATTCATAATTTAATTTTTTTTTTCTTTTTAGGTGGTATTTAATTCGAACTTCAAAATCAAAATTAAAATAAAATTTAAAATACTATTTATTCTTTTTTGTTCAATTCATTTTAGAATCAGAATCTGATTATTCTTTAAAGTTGTTTGAATTATAACAAGAATGAAATCAAAATTAATAATTATTTAAAGTGTTTTTATTCAAAAATTAAAAAAAATTAATTTAATCTCTCTTTAAAAATAAATTTATTTATTTAAAATTTAAGAGATATTTTAATTAGAAAAATATCAGTGCTTAACATATATATCATATACAAAAAGGAAGCTTATTTTAACATATTCATATGTATTCAAACACATAATCACGTAACAATATTGCGGAGTTCTTGATATAAAACATTTCACAGTGCATAATTATATACATTATATAAATAAAACTCCATTGTTGAAATAACTCAACTTGAAAAATGAAAGATAAAATGACAAGTAAGTGACTTAATTTTGGATATGATAAGATCCAATATATAGTTTCAGTGTCATATAAAGAGAAAATACATAAAAAAAAATTAATTCAAATAACATAAGTAATCAGAAGATAAATATAAAATTAATTAAATACCTGATTCTTTTTGAAATAAATATATAATTATAGGAGGTTTAAAATTAGAAAGAAACAAAAGCTTGAGATTGATATGAACCTTAAGAGAGTGATTCAAACAAAAAAAGTCAATGGTGAGCAACCGGATGGGTATGTCGCAATGATTCTACTTAATGAACAGTGGTGATGGTGAGCAAGCGGCTGGCCGGTAAGCGGTGATGGTGAGAGACGATGTGATTTGTCTTTGTGTGAAAAGAGTTTGCCGTTGTCTTTGGAAGAGGCGGCTTGAAGACTTGAGATGGAGATTGAAAAGATGATTTTAGATTTTATTTAGATTTAAGTTTACATGTATCTAATATTAAATATATTATATAATATAAGTTACAATTATGTAGTTTTATATCAAAATTATATAATTTTAACTTAAATGGTATTTAATATATAAAAAATTAAAATGTTAAGTCTTAGCTATTTAATATATAAAAAATTAAAATTTTAAGCATATAAGACAAAAAAAAAACTATATAATTTTATCTCAAAACTGCATAGTTTTAATTTAAATAGTATTTAATATATAAAAGAATTAAAATAAATTTAAATATTTATAGTGTTTACTATATATATATATATATATATGTATATATATACACGCGTGTGTTATGGTATACATAATATACCATATAGTATGATATATTATAATGAATTTAGTAAAAATAGTAATATCCAATAAATATTATAGTATATATATAACAAAAATAATTTATAATATATATATTATAAGAAAATTTTAATGCGGAGAATAACATAATATCCTATGTAATCGAATTCAAAATACATTAAAAAAATAACAAATTAATTGACATACTGTTAAAAGATAAAGTAGTCATTGTTGAATTGAAGAGCCCCTTTAATTTAAATCTTTAATTCTAAACACTATTCTTTTCTCTATCTAGCTATTATACACGAAAATTTTAAGAACTTTAATTGATGAAATTTTTCTTCGCTGGTTTTTTATACTCTTTTATAGATGACAGAAGAGGGCTAGAATTTGTTCAGTAAAAAACTAAACGTGATAACCATTATCTTTATTTTAAAATAGTACTCACTCTATTAAGGCATTATCTTATCTTTAATAAATGATTATTTATAACTTAATGGGTAGTTTAGTTGGCTACAAATTCTATAAGTGGATAAGTTTATAAAATTAAAACACTAGGTTAGTGGGTCATCAACTTAATTTATATGAAATGAACATTCTCCTACTTGGTCCACTAAACCAGTTATGAAAACTATAATATATAATATATACTTTTATATATCAAAATATAATTTATATGAAATGAACATTCTCCCACTTGGTCCACTAAACCAGTTATGAAAACTATAATATATATAATATATACTTTTATATATCAAAATATATTTATTGAACTTAATAAAAGAATTTGACAGATGGTCATGAATTTTAATTAAAGCTGCTAACAAACCCAAAGAGCTACACCATAATACTGAAATAAGCTTAAATTATAAATGCGAGTAATAGCGGTTATATGCTTCGATGTCATATTTTATTCTATGTACTACACATTAATAATCTTTGCAAACTCAGTTTATCAAGCCAAAATAGCCCCTAAATTTATCTTGTCAAGACATTTCATATTGATCAAATAATAAAATATACACCCATAATTGAAAAACATAAAAGAATAAAAATATATTTTAATGTTCAAAAAATATCAATTACACAACTACTAAAATATTCATTATCATGTATGTTATGGATTATTCAAAAGATTTATCCTCATTACATGTTCCATATATGTCTTTGGAGGTAATCCCTTAGTCAATGGATCGACAATTATAAGCATAGTACTAGTATTATAAGCATAGTACATGATACTAGTACTAGTATCATGTACTAGTCTTTAACAACGAAGTATTTTAAGTCTATGTGTTTTGATTCACTAGAGTATTTGTCATTTTTAGAAAAAAAAAACTATTATATTATTACAATAAATTCTCAATTACTTGGCAATAGACTCGACAATACTAAGCCCTGATATGAAATTTTGCAACCACAAAGAATGATTTTAGGCTTCAAAACAAGCAACAAATTCAGCTTCCATCGTGGATGAGGCAGTAATAGACTATTTTACACTATTCCATGAAATTGCCCCATTTGCTAGCATAAAGACAAAATCTGAAGTTGACTTTAAGCTTTAAGGCAACCACCATAATTTGAATCTGAGTATCCAATCACTTCTAATTATTCTAATCTTTTATATATGAGTATATAATCCTTTATGCCTTGTAAGTATCTCATAACCTTCTTTGCAGCCTTCCAGTGTTCGAGTCATGGATTACTTTGGTATCTTCCCAACATACCAGCTTCGTAGATGATATTCGGTCTAGTACATGTTTGAGCATATATCAAACTCCCTACAACTGATGCATAAGAAATTTTTTTCATTTGCTCCATTTCAAAGTTATTCTTAGGACATTGTTTTTTACACAATTTATCACCTTTTGAAATAGGTGCAACACCTGCTGAACATGACTGCATATTAAATCTCTCTAAAACTCGATTAATATAACCTTTCTGAGACAAACCTAATAGTCCTTGAGATTGATCCCTAAAGATCTCTATGCCAATAACATAAGGCTCACCCATATCAATCATCTGAAAATTTTTAGAGAGATATTCCTTTGTTTTACATAATAAACCGATATCACTACTAGCTAGCAAAATATCATCCACATACAGTATCAGAAATATAAACTTACTCCCATAAACTTTTAAATATATACATTGATCACCAGTATTTTCTTTAACTTTAAAAGATGTGATGGTATCATTAAATTTAATATAACATTGTCAGGAAGCTTGTTTAATACTGTAAATGGGTTTCTTTAATTTGTAAACTAAGTGTTCCTTTTCTTTCTTTGTGAACCCTTCAGGTTGTTTCATATAGACATCTTCATCCAAATTCCCATTTAAAAAATACAGTTTTCACATCCATTTGATGTAAAACTAGGTCAAAATGAGCTATAAGGGTCATGATGACTATAAGTAAATCCTGTTTAGAAACTAGAGAGAAAATATCTCTATAATTCATTCCCTCCTTCTGAGTAAAATCTTTAGCCACTAGTCTAGCTTTAAATCATTCGATATTGCCTTTGGCATTGCGCTTGTCTTAAAGACCTATTTACAGTAGACAGGTTTACAATTATCAGACAAATCAATAAGAATCCAGACATCATTATAGTTCATAGATTTCAACTCTTCATTCATAGCTTCTGTCCATTTATTAGAATCATCACTTTCCATGGCCTGTGAAAATGAAACTGGATCCTTCTTTATCCCAATATCAAAATTAGATTCTTGTAGATACACCACATAATCATTTGAAATGGCAAATCTCTTTTCCCTTTAAGATCTTCTCAAAAGAGTCGGTTGTGGTGTTTCTACAATATTTTTAATGGCAACATCTTCTAATGGGAATGAACCATTTTCATTATATTGCTCATTTTCCTCGATTTGCTTAGAAGGTTGAAGAGCAACAGTTTCTTAAGATAAAAAGGGTGGTGGGATATCCACTCTTATTTTCTAAATGTTTATCTTTCTTGGTTCATTACTGCCACTAATTTTGCATTTTCTAAGAGTTTAGCATTACTGGTTTCAACTATTCTCACACTATGATTAGGACAGTAAAATCTGTACCCTTTTGATTTATCTAGATAACCAATAAAATATCTAAAAATAGTTCTTGAATCTAACTTTTTCTCATGTTGGTTGAAGATTCTTATCTCTGCTGGACAATCCTACATATGTATATGTCTCAAACTAAGTTTTTTATAAGTCATAACTCAAAGGAGTTTTTGAAATTACTTTACTAGGAACTTTGTTCAAGATATACATTGCGCTCTTTAAAGCTTTACTCCACAAGGAAATAGATACAGTAAAGTAACTCATCATACTCTTAACCATTTCCATTAATGTAAGATTATACCTTTCAATAACACCATTTTATTGTGGCGTACCGGGCATTGTTTATTGAGTACGAATACCACGCTTTTCTAAAAATTTGGCAAAATGACTAGGATTTTGTTCTGATTCATCATGTCTACCATAGTATTCACTATCTCAATCTGATCTCGCAATTTAATCTTTTTATCTAATTGTCTCTCAATCTCTGTAATGTATATCTTAAAGATGTTTGTGACTTGAGACTTTTTATGCATTAGATACACATAACCATATTGAGACAGATCATCTTTAAAGGTGATAAAATATCTCTCTCCAGTAAAACAAGAAATGAAGAGTGGTCCGCAAATATCTATATAAATTATCTCAAGAAGCCCATTACTTCTCGTGGCACCTTTCTTTGTATACTTGGTTTGTTTTCCTTTTATACAATCCACACATACTTGAAAATTAGTGAAGTCGTAAAATTTCATCCTTCACTAATCTCTCTATTCTTTCTTTAGAGATATGCCATAGTGTTTTGTACCACAAGAGTGAAGAATTTTCATTAATTAAGCTACATTTTGAACCAATATTTGAATACAAGGTAAATAAAGCTTGTGCAAATTTATGATTCAGACAAATTTAATATAAATTATCATATAAAATGTCAGAACCAATTGTCATTGAATTAAATATCAACTTAGTTTTCTACAACCAAAATAAACTAAATATCCAACAACATCTAATTTGGATAAAGAAATTAAATTTATAGAAATTGAAGGTATATAAAAAGCATTCAAAAGATCAATCTGATGATCAGTCTCTAAAAGTAAGCAATACATACCAATAACTACCACTTATACTTTGAGACAATTTTCCATATATAGGAAATTTTCACTTTCCTTTAGTTTTTCAGGTTGTAAGGAATCCTTGCATTAAATTAGTAACGATAGTTATTGCTCCAAAATCAATCCACCAAGTATTAGAAGGAACTTTAATAAGATTTGATTCATAACATACAAAAAAAAAGATTTGTGCCTCTATTTTCGAACCAATTCTTACGTTTGTTATATTCATTCTTCATGTGTCTATTCTTGCCACAAAAGTGGCATTTCACAATGAATTTACCTTCATGACTATGGCTACTTCCTCCATGTCCACTTTTCTTTAGTGGATTGTGCTTTTCTTTTCTGAATTTGCTTTTATTCTTCGTGACTCCATGAGTTACAGCAAGGGAAAGATTTTGTCCATCTTATCTTAATCTCATTTCCTCTTGAATACACTTACCGGTAAGCTCATTCAAGTTTCACAGCTCATTATTAGTATTACAGTGGATTTTGAATAGAGCAAATTGTGTGGAAGTGAGTTAAGGACAAACTGTACTAAGAATGATTCATCCATATTCATGCCTAATGTTTTTAATTGTACAGCCTTTTCAGTCATGTTTAGAATATATTGTTGAATACCTTTATGACCATCATACTTCATGATAGTCAATTCAGCCATCAATGTGCCTATGACAGACTTATCAACGCGTTTAAAGTGCTCCTCAACAGATTTCAGAAATTTTGAGGTGATTTCGGTTTGAGGGAGAGATGTCTTTATATTATTGGCAATGATCATTCTCATGAACATAGGACTGAGTCTATTTGATCTTTTTCATGCTTTTAATTGCTCCACCTGCTCTGGAGTACTTTTATCTATAGCTTCTGATGGTTTTTCAATTATCAAAGTCAGGTCAAGATCCAGTACACCCAATGAAAATTGAACTCTTTCATGCCACTCAGAAAATTTTGACCTGTCAAATGTTATCATTCCATATGCAAAGGAGTATAAAGAAATATGAACTATATAAAACAAAATAATGCTCACAATAAGGCCTCAAATACAAATTTAATATATATATAACGATGAACTATTGATATCACTAGAGTTTTTCTTTAGATAAAACTCTAGCATATCTAGTGTTTACTCAAAGGGAGCTTAAAATTATATTACTATTTTATGTTATTCACATGTTACCTTTGGGTATCCACATTACCTTTCTAAATGACATAAAATAAACTTATTATTTTATAATTAGTAGAATGTGACTCTCCTTTAGACTAGTCTCAATCTCCTAATTATAAATATCTCCTAATTATAAATATTCTTAAAATATTTTTACTTTATAAGTCTTCCTTAGTTATTTTATGTAATTTAATAAATATATAATTTACTAACTTAAATCACTTTGGCAACTATATAAACTAGAGAACTATATATCTATATAAATTGTCTAATAATATTTTATTCTTTTATGTAGTTTAACTATTATAAAACTCATCAACTTAAATTAGTTTGGTAACTATCTAAATTAATAAATCTTAAGCCATAAAATTATTCAACCACAACATTTATATATATATATATATACAATTATATATTTACATTTCGAAATTATATGGTTAATGTAAACCACAATATTGGTCGAGACCAACTCAATATATAATTGTTGGCAGAATCAAAATTCATTATACTATATATTTTATGCATATTATCATGGCATGCAATCATCATATGTACTAAACAATGGCATGCAATCATTATATGTACAAAACAATATTATATATACACAAGTTAACATGTGGTTATGTTTCCAAAAAAAAATAATAATAAAATAAAATAAAAGATACTAATAGCATACGCAGGAACCATAAATCCATAAGCGTGCCCGTGTGTTGCACATAACAAAAATTAATAACATTAAAACAATTATGACACAGAAACTATACCCAACAATTTCTATAATGGTTTTTTTATTGGAAAATAGTTAAATGGAATATATAAAAGCCAATCACATGCTATTAACAAATTAAATGAACACTTTTAACTATGGATAAACTTTTAAAGACCAGAACTTATCAAAGCATATTAATGAACATTACAGTGTACCTCCTAAAACAATATCAATATTAAAATTAATAGTGTATTATTTCAACACAAAATTATAATTATAAAATGTTTGAATTTAATTGGCTCTGATACTAACTGTAAGAAAATTTTAATACGAAAAATAAAATAATGCCATATTTAATGAAATTCAAAATATCTTAAGAAAATAACAAATTAATTGACATACTGTTCAAATATAAAGCAGTCATTGTTGAATTGAAGAGCCTTTTGATTTAAACTTTTAATTCTAAAGACTCTTTTTCTCTCTATCTAACTATTATATATGAAATTTTAAGAATTTTAATTGATGAAATTTTTTGTGCTCTTTTATAGATAATAGAAGAGGATTAAAATTTATTCAGTAAAATGTGATAACTATTATATTTATTTTAAAAGATTACCCACTCTATTAAGACATTATCTTATCTTTAATAAATGGTTATCTATAACTTAATGGGTAGTTTAGTTGGCTAAAAATTCTATAAGTGAATAAGTTTATAAAATTAAAATACTAGGTTAGTGGACTATCCACTTGATTTACCTGGAATTAACTTATATAATATATAATATATACTACATGTATATGTATATGTAGTAATGTAGTATATAAGTATTATATATCAATTATAGCATATATATATAATAAAAATAATTAATAATATATATACTACACATAATATATAGTATATAAATATTATATATATCTTATTAATGATGTTATATTATCTATAATCATTTTTATTATGTTAACTATTTCAATTATATGTAATTAGGGATGGAGTCTGAATAAAATATTTAAGGGTTCAACAAATCAAGACAAATGTTTATAATATTTTTTTTTTATATTTTTTGTTTGGAAAATAATCACTATTAATAATGAATAATCCATTAACAATGAGTGATCATAATTCATAAAATAATAATAAATATAATTTTTTATTATAACAATTTTAAATAAACATAAATTAAAATTTAACATCTTTTGCCAATAATTAAATTGAAAAAAAAATAATTGGTTGGATCTTTTGAAAATTGGCTTAAATTGGTTAAGCGAACTTCATCATTTGGATATGATGCAGCAAGAATAGTACAAATAAGAAGAAATAGTGGTAGAAACTAAACACTACCCATTTAGAAATAGCAAAAAAATAAAATAAAATTAAAATGACTTTATTCTCTCTCGGATTTCTTTATTTCTGGTTTTTGGTTTTTAGGTAGTAGTTCAAAGGAGAGATACAAAGAGAGAGAGAGGATGCCACTGTATTTTATCTCATTTCATTAAGGTTCATGAAACTCACCTTTGAAACTATATATTTTGTTGGGAACAAATCAAAAGAAAAAAAAAACAAAAAGGCAACTAATTTGCCAGCAGAAACAAGTCAAATAAAAGAAAGAGAAAGGAAAGATGCTATTTTTTTTATGCTCTTTGAATGCTTTTTATTCAAATCAAAAGGACAAGAAATAGGAGGAGGAGGAAATATAACATAAATATAAAAACTTGTTAAAATTATTTTAATGATGCCACGTTGTAAACAAATAAATGCTATCACTTGCTAAATGGCGAGTGTATTTACTTTCTGAGCTGATTAAGCAAAATTGTGTTTATAAATAATAAAAATTTTGGGTTGAAGAGGTTAAATGGTCAAATTATAAGTTTAAATTATAAGTTTAAATAATAAAGTGACTAATAGTTATAAGTTTAGGAGACTATATATATATTTAACTTAAAATAAAATTTTAATTTTGTATTAATATATATTTAATTTTGGGTCAAATAAATATATTTGGATTAAAATTTTAAATTTTAACTAAATTTATGTTGAAAAAGTTTATACAATGGGAGGATACTATTTTAAAAATTCTATAATATATATATAAAAATAAGAGGGGCCCACTATAAATATAGCTCCGTGCATATATATAATTATAGGTGAATATTGGTTGATTTGGCTAATTAACCGGCCAAATCGATCGGTTAACCGAACTGAATTTTTTAAAAAAATTTAATCGAACTGGCCAAATTTTTATTTCGTTCGATTTAATTAATTAACCGAACTAAATTAATCGATTCGATTAATAATCAAACCGAATAATTTTTTAATTTTAAAATAAAAATTTTATGTAAAATAAAAAAAATTAATATAATTAAATAACTAAATAAAACTTATTAAAAAAACTAAAAAAATAACTTTATTTTAAAATAAAAGTTTATATTTATAGTAAAAAATTAATATAATTAAAAAGTTAAATAATAAATATTTTTTTTAAAAAAATAGATTCGGTTAACGGTTAACCGACCGAACCGAATTGATTAACTGTTAACCGAACTAAAAATTAAATTTTTATAACTTCTTCTGCCGAACCGACAGAATTATTCTAAATTCAGTTAACTGAACCAAATTTTTAATGGATTAACCAAATTTTATCCACTCCTATATACAACATATATAATTGGTTTTATATAATATATTATATTTTATGTATCAGTTATATTATACATTGATTTAAATTTTTTTATCAATTATATAGTATTAGTTATTTGTATCAAAAATAATTATATATGATTTAGATAAATAAATTATGTATGCTTACTTATATATTTTATATATTTTTTACAAAAAATCTTGACAAAGTTGTTTATTTATCTTAGTGATAAAATATGTTAATTTTTTTTAGAGGTCAAGTGTTCAACCCACATAACAACCACCTATATATAATTAAATAATAACTATAAATGAAATAAATAGATAGGGTACTTGCTATCAGAATATGTTTATATAAAATTATTCATTATACTTAAGTAACTATTTAATCTCATTAACACAATTTTCGCCGAAATCAATTAATTTACCGTTATAATAACTTCAAGTTTCATTTAAATCATATTTACTAATCTCATTTTTTAATTTTTTATTCATTACTAAATCTTTACTAGAGATTATAAAATTTTATTCATATTCACTAGATACATATATGAATTTATATTTAAAATTTTAGATTTTTCAAATTGATTTACTATATTTAAAAATTAAGTCTTCCAAATTCACATATTATGTTTCTTTAATAATTTCTCTAGCAATACCTATTTATTCATTTTTTTCAGGTATCAAACCTTAATAAAAAAAATTATAAAATTTTTATCATATGTCCTGGAAATATACATGATCTTGTATATAAATTTTCAAATTTCTGGGTTTGTTTGATAAAGTTTTTAAATATATTTCTCAACTTCTACAAACTTAGATTGCTGAAATTGTTCCAACAGTTTGTATTCTTCTATTTTTCATAAATAGTAAATCATTTTTAAAAATTATGAAATTTCATACATAAAATATTAACATATAGAAAAACTTTTAGTTAAAATTTCAAGCTCAATTAACATATCTATATTAGTCTAAAAATTCAAACAAAATCACTTTGTAGCACATAAGCAAAATTTACATCAACCATCATTCACATTTCTTAAGCTTTTTCTTTCATATCTTAAATCATTTCCTTAATTTCACTTATTTATCAATTGAATCGACATAAATCTTAATTTTTAAATAAATTTTCTTAAAATCCTTAATCTCAAATATCTAAAAAGATGCTTATGTTGTGTCACTCCAATCTACACATCTTATACATTATCTCGACTTATATTCGATATATCAAACAAACATTACCACATCATAGATCAATTTAAGTACCAAATAAATGCATGTATTAAAACTTAAATCACATTGTAAAATTCTCCTTCATCATTTTCAAAACTAACTTAGGTCGAAAATCTCAAACCTGGGTTCTGATACCAAAATAAATATAACACCCTTATATCATATATACGTATAATACATACACCCAGTTTGTGCAAAATATATATACAAAACATAAGAATGTCACAGTTTCAAACTTTTCAAAATTTTCATATTTATTAGAAAATTTTTAAATTCTTAAAATACACTTTAAAAGATAAATAAATATATTCATAAGTACTTTAATTACTAAAAATACAATTTTTAAAGGAAAAATCTTTAGAAAAAAATTCGTCAGAGTTTTATCTATATTTCAAACATTTTCAAAATTTTAAATAATACAACCTGAAAAAAAATTTACACTCCCAAAATAAATATATATACATTCTCATTTCAACCTTCAAATCTTTCTCCATATATATATATCACCATCAATATTACATAACTATACATCAAATCTACAACAATTTTATAAAATTCATAATTTATATATACATAATGCATTTGTTCAAAAATAAAATATTTACATGCAATGCAATGACTCTGGTTGGGTAGCAGTCTAGCTAACTTCAAGTACAAACTCAAATAAAATCTAGACTTAGTATGGTGTAGCAGAACTCTCTGCCTTTAACTTGTCACATGCTCGATGAGCGAATCGCGCTAAGCTAACAGTCTAGTGATACATATTTTGATAATAAAATAGCATACTTAAATAATGCAATATGAATATCTTTTAAAACATAACATGAGTGTCTTGTTTAAACATATACATTCTTCTTACAAAATAAACTATCGCATGACAAATTCATATGCATTAAGCCCAAATAATTTTATATAATATTTAAATTTCAGAAATATTACTGGATATTTTTGACACTCAGTGTCTGGCTCGAAGAAAAATATCAGTAACGTCTAGCATCTGACCCAAAGACAATATAATAGTGATACCCAGAATCTAGCCCGAAGGTAATAATAATGGCGTCCAGCGTCTGGTCCGAAGACAATCGTCGATATACTGTAACACTAAACACAATTATCTGAAAATTGATATTATACAAGGTTACATACATTGATTAAACAATTTCTCATTTTTCTCATTCTTTGACAATTATGTCAATTTCTATTTTTTTGTACTTTTTTCATCATTTCTCATGATTTCAACACTTTTCAATAATTTTATCAATTTTCGTGCGACATACTAAATGTGACCAAATTATGTATTTATTAAGCAAAATTACATATTTTTACAAATACATTATGTATTTCTAAGCTTAAGCATATATCTATGCATTTTTTTATGTAAATTCTCATACCAAAAAAGTATAATCATCAAATCACACATCAATGTAGCATGCCAACAAGTGCAGACTAATGCATTTCATTCAAAATATGTACATAGCTCTTGGTTTCACCTCTTCCAATCTAAAAAGATACACTTCCTCACCACCTTTCAATATGTCTTTCACTACTAAGTTGTGGAACAACTACTTACCCAACACATAATCAAAATGTAAGTACATATATGGTATTAGAACCACATTTCCACATGCTTTAACTAATAAACATCAATTTATCTCATTTTCTTTAAGTTTTTATTTTCTTGCCCTAATACACTTTAACTTTAGAATTCTATACTAATCAATTTTAAATTATATTTTAAGTTAATTTTTATCATTAAAATCATAAATCTACTCACTTTAACAATTCAAACTTTAAATTCTACAATTCTATCTAATTTTTTATTTTTTTTCCTAATATACTTTAAATTTGAAAATCTATTCTAACCACTTCCAAAACATAATTCAAGTTATAATAATATATTTTTAAAACCATATTCTAATATTTTTTAAATAATAAAATTTAATTTAAACCAATTTTTTATAAAAGTCTCATGGAAACCCTAACTTCCCTACTAATACATTCAAAATTTCATTAAACCTAAAGAAATCAACTATTTAACTATAAAATCATTATTTTTTTCATCAAATTAATATCATCCATACCCATTTAACAAATTAACCATCACCCCACCAAAATCACAAATTAAACATAATAGAAATTTTAATAAAAGTTCTTTTAAAATCAAGAAAAGCTTACCTAAAACTTGAGAAATTCACAAAACTACTCTTAATTCTTGAAAATTCTTGTAGTTTTTAGTGTATAGAAGAAGAAAATTCTCCTTGACCATAAATGAAGAATCGGCCAACTAAAGAAGGAGAAGAATAAGATGACCAAAAATTGAATTTTTAAATTTTCTTTCTTCCATTCTCAACCAAATATCTATATTATAATAATAAATTATTTAAATAATAAATAATTAATAAATATTCAAATTCCATCATTTTTCAATATCCAAAATAATTTTTATTTTTGATTTATTTTATTTTTTATTATTTTATTATTATTTTTTAATTTTTTTAAATTTTTATCATTTTATTCCTTTTACTATTTAACTTTTAACTTTTTCTTTGTACTATATGACTTTATATATTATGTATACTTAAGATATATCTTACATATATATTTTTATATTCTCCATCTTCCAACATCTTAATTAATCTTTTAAATTATTTATTTAGTTTAATTTAATTTTTTTATATAATTTAATCTTAGTGAATTTAAGGATGTTGCATTATGAGTATGAAAAGATATTTAAAAAAAAAACATGTAAATTTCATCAACAAAAGATTATAATGATTCCCAATCAGGGAAAGACATTAATTTAATTACCATGTGATATAAGAATATGTTAGATTATATATAAAATTAATTGAAATTCGAATGAAATTACTTGTTTCTTGATGATTTTATCACTACAAAAAAAAACGCTATCTGCAACGGACAGAATCCGTCGCAGATCCGTCGCAGATCGGTCGCAGATCTTGATTTGCGACCGATCTGCGACGGATACGATCCGTTAATAAAAAAGGCGTCGCAAATTTCAATTTGCGACGGGCCGTCGCAGATTTGCGACCGATTTGCTACCACTAGGCGGTTGCAAATTTGCCGCTCAAATTTTCGCGGGCAAACAGTAACCGTCGCAAAAACCGTCGCAGATTGTCGTTGTAGATTTTCCGTCGCAGATTTCGTCGCAAAACTCGTCGCAAATCCGTCACAAAAGCCGTCGCAGATTGTTCTGGAGTATACATGCCGTGGTGTTTTCCGTCGCAAATGCCGTCGCAGATGTTCTGGAGTATATATGCCGTGGTAATTTTCGTCGCAAATACCGTCGCAGATTGTCGTTGTAGATTTTCCGTCGCAGATTTCGTCGCAAAACTCGTCGCAAATCCGTCATAAAAGCCGTCGCAGATGTTCTGGAGTATACATGACGTGGTATTTACCGTCGCAAATTCCGTCGCAGATGCCGTCGCAGATGTTCTGGGTATATATGCCGTGGTAATTTCCGTCGCAAATTCCGTCGCAGATGCAATGAATTTACAATTTTTGTGTCATTATATGGATTTTTAATATAAAATACACACCTGTAGTAATAATATTTACAATTTAATTACATAAATCTAAATTTATATCAATTTTCATTTATATAAAATGCAATAGTTAGTTAAACTAACATAATTCAAAAGTCATTACAATATATAAGTTTTAAACATTTCAAAGTATTAAACAAAAAACACTGTCAAAAGTAAAAACTAAGCCGAAGGCATACACTAGTCATCATCTGGATGTTCTGCTGTTACTTGATCTTCTGCTGGTGGGGTTGGTTCTGTTGGAGCCCATCTAGGAGGTTCAGTTGGCCGTCCTAGTAACATATTCTGAATCCAAGTCTGGTTCTCAACCAAAAATCGAGTCATATCTGCAATTTTGGTCTCTAATTTGCTCTCTATATGACTGACTTTATTGCTTATCTCATCACGTATCTCAGTTAACATATTTTCATTCACTTGTTAAGATGTACTTCCACTGCCCTTAGAGATGTGAGAAATCGCTAAATTCCCCAACCCATATAATCTGGCCTTCTTTGTTCCTCCTGCCGCTTCAACAAATAAATCATCATCATCCTTAGTACAAGATTGAACTTCCTCTCCATTTGCCTCCTCTGTAGACTGTGATGCTTTCAATTTCTGAAAGCTTTCCTAAAAAAAAAAAATCAAAACAACGTTAGAGTCAAAAGAATCCAGTAACCAATACACATAATTCACAAGCAATATTCATAAAAAAGCATGTTAACAAACCAAGCATGTTAAAAGTATGTTCTTAATAAAAAAATATAGTACTAATAAAAAAACACTTGCTGCACCAACGTTTCTATAATGCAAAGGTCCAGTGAAGAATCAGACCTATGAGATTTAAGACTATTTCTACTACTTGAATATTTGTGCTAAGGCTTCGCTTCTACCTAATAAAAAAAACTGCAATTTTTTTTTCTCAACTAGAATCTTGCGGTTTTCATGGATCCATGGGTATCTTATTATTATTTATTGATACATTTTATAATTTAAGTGAATAGGTGTAGCTATATATGATATCATGAAGGTTTTAGCTTAAGATTCAATGGATTTGTATACTTTTCTAATATATGTATCCCTTTATTGCCATCGCTGTTAAACTCTTTATTTAACTTCACAGACTATTTTGACAATTAATACAAAGAAAAGAAACTGTTCCAATCCTCTGATCAAATTGACAGTGCCTAAATAATTATACTTTCTAAAAGTAATTCAAATTTCTCAAACAAATTTGAAGTTATACTGTTTTTTTTGTAACTTCGATGAATCCAGACTGCACCATCTTATTTTACAACTTTTCAATTTCAATGCCAAAATATTTACTACTTTATTAAATATAAAACATATTTTTTTTTTGCCAAAAAAAAAGGGTGTTGATGGCAGACTGAAGATGATCAGATTTTGAGAACACAGAAAGAAACATGGGGTCAGAATCTGTCAACTCTAATGGCAAACTCTGCTCATTTGAAAAAAGTGGTGAAAAAAGAAATTTTATCTATGGAAAAATGTAAGTTTTGCTTTCTGTCTGCAATTTTCCCAGCTGCTATTGTACTATCAATATTAAAAAAAATTCACTTCGATGGCCTTTCCTTACACGTCTCATTTTTCTCCTTGCCCTATCAAATGTACTTTCTCATCCATATGTTAATTAAAGAAGATATATTTATTACTAAACTATATCTCGACATACTCTTTTAAATGTTATTTAATTGATTTATAATATAACAAGTTAGAATTAAAATTCAAATATTAACTATTATTTTTTGATCTGTATAAGAAAGAAATCTACACATGTCAATACCATTAACAATAGCAAATGCAAGAAAATATCAAAATAAATAAAGTGACAAGAAGCTTAATGTTTGTCCATGTGAAGACATACCTAATAAATAGTTTTCTTCAATAAAATATGTTCAATTCTCTTTCTCGGCAAGCAAATTTTCTTCACTTATATATATATATATATATATTATACATGTGATCCAAATTATTGGGTCTTCTTTCTTTCTAAATTTTTCATTGTTAATGTTATATATTAAATTAAATAAACCAAAAAAAAATGGGCAAAAAAAAGAAAAGAAAAGAGAGCAAATTATAAGAGGAGAAAAAGCCAGTGGAGCAGTCAAATGCATATGTGTATACATATATACTGCTAAATTGCTCAATTGACAGTTTCGTGAAAAAACTGAGGATCGTTTGAGAAGAAAACATCCACCACGTAACGACCAATTAATCTTCAAAACCGTCTTTGCTCTCAACTTCCAACATTTAATCAACTTTGTCAACTATTCAACTTTTACATCACCTTATGACCCACTTAATTTCCTTCTTTTATTTCTTTCTTTCTTTCCCTTCGGTTTAAACTAGTCTTTTATTCTTTTATTTCCATTCAAACTAATTAAGATTTCATGTTTACAGCAAACAATTTCTCTTCTTTTATGCAACTTTTGATAAGCTATATCTGTATCTTTTTTCCATGGCTTAAAAATATCATCACATCCATTTACATTAATAAAGTTTATGGAATTGGAAGTTATATTATTATTAAACCAATGAAGTTATATAATTTACCAATGACATTATTAAGTAAATAAAATGAAACAATCATTATACAATGAAAAATGTACCTATATTGTCAGCCACTTGGCAAGATGAGCAGCTGATGGATTTGATTATTTTGTAGAACAGAGTGCAAAGAAACGACTGAAACTGAAATCTGATCACAGCAAAATGCATGGAGCATGAGACACTAAATGGCAAGAAAATTGATGCTTGACTCTATTTGATATCAATTAATTGGTTATGCCCAAGTGCATAGTAAATTATCCTTATATAATTAGCCATGACTTCGTGTGCCATAAGCCTAAAGATGTCAAATAACTCATTACTTTATACATGCTCTAGATCAAAGAAAAACATAATGTTTAGTAAACCTAATTAATCCCGCTATTTAATACTCTTTAATAGTAATATTTAAATGAAAAGCATGCTCTCAAATAGAATTTGTCTCACAACTCTCATATTTCCTTCTGCAATTCAGATCTTTACTTTGGGGAGGCATTTTCTTAGCTCTATTTGTTATTTAAAGTAGGATACTTGAAGTAAATAATGTAGATGCGATCAATGCTTCATAAAATTTACATATCCTAGCCCTTAAAAATTCGATCTTTACTGTTTAGCCTTGAATTATATCAAACAACCCCTGCCTCATTAAATTAGATTAGCCTTTTTCAAAAACGGTTAATGCTTCTAAAGAAAAAGCAGGCATAACTGTAAGGGAGAAAATGCTACATACAAACAGGCATGTCAAACATTTTATCTAACAGATAACAAATCAAATATCTTGTTAAAATAAGTACAAACATTGCAACTTTTTGATGTCTAAATATGAGACTGGAAGCATATATGAGAAAAGCACCCAAGTTCTCGGCATACCCAAATTTGAGATTGTCCAAAAACTGTTGTATATGCAGAAATATATGAAAGTTTTCGGCAGTTGGTAATAGGGAAACAAGTGACAGAAACATATTCAATAGTGAAATGTTAATTAGCAAAAGGAAGACCAAGCATTTACACAAGTCAGAAGAAAAAATTGAAAAGTATAGTTAATGGAAGGAAAAACTCTATAATCTCCTTAATACAGAAATTCACAACAGGAAAGAGGCTTAATTTATACTTTAAAAAGCAATGATTTTGAGTTGTAATCTTAAATTCAGCAGGTTTATGTCCTACTATTCACTTGGAAAGTATGCCAAGCCGAAGGAAGTTGAAGAAATGATTACTAGAGAGACAAAGAGAGGAAGAGAGCATTTATAAACAATAAATAGAAAAATTCAGTAGAATATATGAAGTAAAAAAGAAAAAGAAACCCAAGTTTTGACTGTAGCATAAGAAAATGAAGTGACTGTAGCATACTTTTTTTCTACATTCAATTCATATTAGTTGAAGTCAAAAGAATAATTGAGAAAAAGAAAATTATATTATATAAAGACAAGTCAAAAGAATTTGCCTTCTGGAGGATGTTCAAATCCAGAATCTACAATGGCTCGAAGAAGCTCTGGCTTCAACAGGAAGTCTCTGAATCCTGAACTGTGAATTCCAACAGCCCCTGGCATTGTTCAAAAAATAAACCAATATCAACACAAGAAACATTTTAATTGCAAAATGAAAACAAGAGGAATTTCCCCAGTGCAGAGGAAAAACCAGAAACTGAATATGCTACAAGAGTTTTATCAAGAATTACAAAAGCCAGAAACAAAGATCTAAGAAAACATTAAGGCTATACATAATCAAAACAAATAAAAAACGAGAAACCCAGATCAAATTTCTAATACAAAGTGAAAAATGATTTACAAAGAGGTTAATTCATACCAATTACATCACCAACTTGGAAAGTTTTAGTAGCTGCCCACTGTTTTAGTCAATATTACCAATGGTGGTCCAACCAGCAGAATCGCCAACCTTGTAAACAACAGTATCGAACACCTGAGACATTAATGACATTATTAATAGCGTTAGCAGAACCAGAGCTCTCTTCACCAATTCCATGGCTACCAAACACTGAATGGAGGAGTTAATTTGGGGTCTGAGAACTGGAGGAGTAATAGCCAAGGTTGATTCGAAATGGAGATTTGTACTGCTAATAAAGAGTCAGATTCGAAATGGAGATGGTGTGTGGAGGACATACCAGCAGGCTGAGATGAAGATGGAGGTGCCGATGACGGCGGTGACCTCTCTGTGAAGGCGAGAGGAGGCTGAGATGAAGATGGCGAGCTGCGATGGTGGGCGGAGATGAAGATGATGGCTCACTGCAGAGAGGAGAAGTGAGGGAGCGGCGCAAATGGGAGAGTGAGGATTCTGAGATTAGGTTAGGCAGTAAAAGCTTTCATACATTAACCCTTCGAAAATATATCAAAAATTCAATTTTCCTTGTAAACTTTAAAAATATCATTTTTTCAAATATTTATTTAATTTATTAAAAAATATATTTTATTTTTAAATAGACATAGATTATATATTTAGTATATCAAGTGCATTTCTAAAAATAATATTTTTTTAAAAAAAATATAAATTGTGTTATACAATATAGTTTTTTAAAAAAATCAGAATTATCTATATTTATATTTATTTTATTTTGAAGTTAAATTAAAATATATTTTAATTATTTATATGATGATAAATATTAGACCGTAAATTGCTATAATAAAATATAATTGTATAATATTAATATGTTATACTATTAATTTTACTATTTTAATTTACAAAACACAATTCATTATATTATTAGTACTATTAATATTGTTTATTGCTTAATAACTAATAAGTATTTATTATAACCACTAAATACGTAGATCACTTAATAAAAATATCATTTAATTTAATAAAATAATTCGTAAATTTGAATTACGAATATGATTCTATCATACTCCACTTTAAGATAATGAATTGCACAAAAAAAAAATTAAATACTAATTTAAAATTTTATATTAGTGATAATAACAAGTAAATTTAATTTGTCATTATAAATTATTAAATTAATATCAATGTAATATATAAAATATTTAAATGAAGCTATACAAATAAATCGAATTGTTGAAATCAAAATATGCTTTAAAATAATTAAACATATATACTCAAATATATCATTCATGCTATACGATAAATGCAGAGAAATGAGATAAAATAAAATGCCTATAACGAAATTATATAAAAAACAAAAATTAGTATTTTTTTATATAAAATAAGTCTTCTAACTTATTTCAAATAATTATAATTTCTTTTTTGGGCTCCCACTAAAAATTTCCTTTTAGATTTACGACCAAAATTTTTTACGGCTATTTTCTGTCGCAAATTTGCTACAGATTTGCCATCGATTTGCGACGGATACATATATATAGTCAAATTTTATTTTTGTCGCAAATCCGTAGCAAATGGGTAGCAAATTTGCAACGAATCTGCGACCAATCTGCGACGGTACAAATTTTCAACGAAAATTCCCGGAGGGAATAATTTCGCCAACTTTAGCGACGAAATTTGTGACGAACAAAATTCCGTCGCAGATTTATTACGAATTTGCAACCGATTTGCGACGGATTTTGCGACCAATTGCTCAAAATTCCTCTGACTTGTCCTTCCGTCGTAAATCCGTCGCAGATCCGTAGCAAATTTGCGACGGAAACATGTCCGTCGCAGATTTCCGTCGCAAATGGTGTTGATATTTTTATAGTGAAATTTGCGACGGTAATTGACGGTAGCAGATCTCTGTTGCAAATTGCTTCTTTAGTGTTTTCACTTTCGCGCCAAGTTTCCGCGCCAACTTTTGCGACGGAAATCTGCGACGGAATTTTTTCGTCGCAGATCTACGACGGATTTGCAACGGATTTGCGACCAATTGCTCAAAATTCCTCTGACTTGTCCTTCCGTCGCAAATCCGTCGCAGATACGTCGCAAATTTGCGACGGAAACGTGTCCGTCGCAGATTTTCATCGCAAATGGTGTTGATATTTTATAGTGGAATTTGCGACGATAATAGACAGTAGCAGATCTCCGTTGCAAATTGCTTCTTTAGTGTTTTCTCTTTCGCGCCAAGTTTCCGCGCCAACTTTTGCGACGGAAATCTGCGACGAAATTATTTTCGTCGCAGATCTGCGACGGATTTGCAACGGATTTGCGACCAATTGCTCAAAATTCCTCTGACTTGTCCTTCCGTCGCAAATCCGTCGCAGATCCGTAGCAAATTTGCGACGAAAACGTGTCCGTCGCAGATTTCCGTCGCAAATGCCGAATATTTTTGTAATAATAAAAGTTTGAATTTTAATTTCATTAAATCTAATGCAAATTACCACTAAAAATACATCACTATTGAAAATTTTAATTTATATTTTTTTATATTTGAATTTGTAGGAATTTAAAAAACTTTATCAACTTCTCTCTTGATATATTTAGAGAAAGAGTAATGCTAATTACAGTTATTTTGAAAAGTGATTGTTAGGTATTATCTTTTATATTGACTAAAAAATATTTATTAACTAATAGGAGGGAGATTGTCCAACAATCACTTTCTAAAATAACTGCAATTAGTATTTTTTTTTAGAAAAATCAATAATTATCTCTTAAATAGTTGCAATTCTTGGCATAGTTATAACTTTTGCAACAATTGTAATTCTTCACTTTTTGGATCCGGGTTAATTTATCATGGACAACTTGATTTGTTAATTATTTTCAACCCAGTATAAAATTTTTATTATATTTCCTCAAAAATAAAAAAGGGAAAAATAACTTTTTAAAATATCGCAAAATTAAGTTAATTATTTCATTATTATGTCTCTTTGGTTGTGATGATAAATTCATAAAAGGGCAAGATAATTGGTTGTCACTATCATTAACAAGCCAACAAATTAAATTAACTTATTTTAATTTTTTTTTATTATTGTTGGATCAATCATGGCAACATTACATATTGGATTTAATTTCAAAAAACCTTTTATATACTTTCAATGATAACGTTGATGATGTTATGAATCATGATGATGATGATAAAGAAATTAACGAATTGTGGTGCTTGTCTTGGACTAAACAAACACAAAATCTGAAATTTTCATTGTGTTGATTATTATTTCATTACGAGTAGGTTGTCATTTTTGTTAAGCTTTAATCATTTATTTTCTTGTTTTATGGTAAGAGTTATTTTTAATTTTTATATAAATATTAAAAATAATTATTGAAATATTTTAACGGACTAAAATGTTTCTTTTATATTTTTTTCCTAATGTTTTTATTAAAATATTCTCTGAATTCATTAATCAAGGATCATTCGCAAATATTTTTTAAATATTTCATTAAATTTAATGATGATATTAATATAATAATGATAATAATAATAAGAGTAGAATTTTAAAAAATATACTTTTTTATTTTGAATGATATAATATTTTTATTTAAAAATAATTTTTAATATGAACAGAATGAGTGATAAATTAGTTAATTAATCAATTATTAAGTTTGAATTTGGTGGTAAAAAGTATTATTGCTTCTATTTAGATTTTAAATTTTAAATATTTTTTTTCACATATAATTAATAAAAAATAATTAATTAATTTAATTTATGACCTCTTTTTCCTTTTAAATAAAATCGTATTAGGTGGTATTCAAAGGTTAAGATTTCATAAGCCTTGACTTCCTTCAACAGCCAATTACGAAAACGGAGTTGCCAAATTTGAAAGAGAAAAAAAAGCAGAATAAAACTTATGTTCATGGTGTCTGCTTAGTCAGAAAAAAGTTTGTAATTCATAATATATACATTCCTAATAAAATAAATGAATCACTCATTGATATTTGCAACTTTCAGTCTAATATTCTTTTCTAACAAAGTTATTTCAACATTGAAAATGATTGGTGCGTTTGAACTTTAAATTAAACATGTTTAATTATTAGCCGATACTGTTTTAATTTTAGGCAAATTTCGTCATCATTTAAATTCGATTTAAAAAAAAAGATATTTTTTTATTAACATCGTTTTCAAATTATTTCCATCTAAAAATATCCGTATCATTGAGGTCGAGTTTAATTATTTAAAATTTAAAAAAAATAAATATATTAAAATATGTAATTAAGAAAGGTGCAGCTAGAGGTAAGAATAATAAAATAAATTGACTGATGGTATTTATATTTAATTAATTTATTCTGTTGCTGATACGATTAAAGTTAACACAATTATGATTTATTTATTAATTATATCGATATAAATATAATATAAAAATTAAATAAATTATATAAATTAAATATGTATAATATATTTATTTAAATAAATCATATACGAATCATATAATTTAATATGATATGTCTAATTTATATAATATTTTTAATTCAAATTAATTTATATTCTTAAATAATTAATTAAAAATTATTTATATAATAAAATTATGATTAAAATAATTTTAAAATGTAAATATTTTAATTTTTTTAAAAAAATATATAAAAAATAAAATATATTATATAATTAATATAAAGAGTGTGTATTATATTTTAGTATTCTAATTTAATAAAAAAAATTGAAGGGATGATATATAATTGTCAATCCTAAGTCTTATCCCCTCTCTTATTTTTTGTAGTTTTTTAGTATTGTAGCTTACTTTATCTAGAGATTTGACCTTTTAAAGTCCTTTTGTCATCTACGTTCATGTGTATAGGATTTATTTTTATAGATCTAAATTTTTGGAACCCACTAGTAGCTATTCAATTTGTTTTGAAGGCATTTTGTGCTCGTCACTATTGTTTTAGGATCAATGGTCATTTTCTTATGCTTGCCATTGCAGGAAGTTTGATTTATATCGAAGTACCTCATGATTCAAGATTTCAACATTATCATATTTATCCAGTAGGAGATTTATTTGTTTATGCCTTTTGTAGGTCAATTTTATAATCTCTTCATCTTTAAGCCAATAGTGCATTAGATTTGTCTGAGAGATTTTCATCCTTGTTTGATTGTCAATTTTAGATCTCTTGTTACATTTGAATTATTAAACTATTTGTTTAAGAGATTTTTATCCTTGTATGGTTGTCCATTTTAAATCTCTTCTCACATTTGAATTATTGAACTTCTTGTGCTCTTTTGTATTGCGTAGGACTCCCATGCTTACGGGGTGTTACTACACTTTAATTAAGGAATTTCTTCTCATTACGGTAAAAAAAAAATCTTATAGTCTTACATATTTTTTACTATGTAATTTACAATCACTTAAAGTTATATATATATATATATATTTTTAATTTAAAATTAATAACTTTTTTTTTAATCTATCGTCGTTTATTAATAACGAATATAAGGTAATCCCATACAATATGAAAGAATGATACTCCTCAAGAAGCGAGGCAAAGTATCAAAAGAGGTAAAGAAAAAATTACAATTATGAAGCCTACTTAATAGAGCGAAATAGTGAGCCGCTTGATTACATTTCCGATAAATGTGATTAATGGAGCATTGCATAGACAACAAAAGCTGTTTAGTCTTACTAAATAAAGAGGCTAGATGAAGGCGTTGCTGGCTGGGGAGATGAGAAACCAATGGTAAAGAATCACTTTCAACTTGAAACTCACTATAGCCGACAGATGAAAACCACTGAAGACTGATTTGCAAAGCTTGGAGTTCAGCTGAAAAAGCATCACAAGCATGTAAACAAAAAGCTATACCAAGGATGAATTGTCCAGTATGAGAACGCAGCACAGCCCCTCCTGAAGACAAATGTTTAGTGAAAGAGGCATCAAAGTTTAGCTTAAGGCAACCCACATAAGGTTTCAACCAGAGTACCAATTTCGGCTTAAAATTGGCTCTGCCAAAGTTTGAAGGAAGAAAATCAGCAAGGCCCGAAAGATGTTTGGCAAAATTGTCATGAGAATGACCGATGCCCCAGCTCAAGATAGCTCTCTCTACTTGATTCAGCATAAAAGGGAAATAGAAAACTTCTTCGCCCCAAGTACAACGACAAAAATCACACCAAATCGCATAAATAATACATTGAGAGACATACCTTGTAGCACGACCAAGGGTAGACTTAGGCGGAGAGATATTCCACCAAGAAATTAATTCTTGCCGAAGGGAATTCTTTGGAGAAATGTCATAAACCAAAAAGGACCCAAAGAAAGACCACAATTTCCAAATCTCAGGACAAAGATAAAAAACATGATTAATAGATCCTTCTCCTGCATAACAAAAAGGACACACTGATGCCAAGCAAATGCCCAATCTTTGAAGCCGCCTAGGAAGAGGTAAAGCATCATTAAGAACTCTCCAAGTCAGAATAGAGAACTTAAGAGGAATGACAGAGTCCCATATCATTGATGAGATAAAAGAAATCTGATTTTGATCCCGCACAACATCATATGCCGATGCTAAAGTGAAAAATCCGGAGTTGCTTCTATTCCAGGCGATCGGTTCCTCATCCAACAAAAAATGATCAGCATAATTTCCAAAAGAACGGCATAGACGTTTCCATGTACAAGAATCATATGGAAGACAAACCATATGGCCCTGCCGATTGTATTTGGAATGCATAAATCGAGACCAGGGAGACTCATGCAACAAATAATTAAACAAAATCTTGATGGAGAAAGCTTCTTGAAGGCAAGCAAGAGAACGGAGACCAAGACCATATTCATTCACCGGTTTACATAAGTCCGCGTATCTTTTCCAATGATGGAAGTATCCGTGCTCCAAAAAAATGCAGCTAGCTTAGCTTCAATAGCAGAAATGACAGATTTGGGCAAAGAAACTGTTCCCAGAATATGCAAAGGGATGGCGCTAAGGACATGTTTGATAAGCAAAAGACGCCCCCCAGAAGAAAGTAATTTTTTCGTCCAACCCTGCAATTTTTGATCAATTTTACCCAATAAATCATGATAGTAAGAGACACGGTTAATACCTTGGAAAATAGGAGCCCCCAAGTATGTGAATGGCAAATGCTTTCGCCGAATGGCCAAAAGATCAGAGTATTTACTAACCACAGAGGATGAACACTTTCTTGAGCAAAAGAAGGAACTCCTGTCAAAGTTAATTAATTGTCCTGAAGATGCTTGATATAAATCAAGGAATTTTTTAAAAGCTTTAATACTACGAATGTCTCCATTAATAAAAATCAATAAGTCATCCACGAAAGCCAAATAAGAAACCAAAGGACAATTCCTACGAAGCTTGTAAGGTTTAATCTTGCCCGCATTGATAAGAGAATTCAAGCCCCTAGAAAAACATTCCATGGCAATAATAAACAACAGAGGCGAGAGGGGATCACCTTGCTTAACACCCCGCTGAGGCTGGAAAAAGCCATGGCAAACCCCATTAATAATAACTGAAAAATGAGTAGAAGCAAGATTGCACATAATTAGATCAACAAAAGGGGCGGCAAAACCAAACTTCAGGAGAACAGACTTCAAAAAGTCCCAACTAACCCGGTCGAAAGCTTTTGCCATATCCAATTTAATAGCAAGATTATGGCCACGAGTTTTCTTATCCAAATCCTGAATGATTTCATTAGCCAATAATACCTGCTCATATATAGAACGACCTTTCAAGAAACCTGCCTGATCAGGAGAAATAATTTTACCCAGCAAAGGTGCAATTCTGTTAGTCATAATTTTGGTACAAACCTTGCTAATAAATGAAGCAAGACAAATAGGCCGAAACTGAACAAAAGAGGAGGGGTTCTGGACTTTAGGAATCAGAACAATATTAGTACTGCTAAAAGATTTCGGAATAGGAGTGCCAAGAAAAAAATTCTTTGACGGCACTACACACATCCCAACTCAAAAAATCCCAACAAGCCCTAAAAAATTTACCATCAAATCCATCCGGGCCCGGAGCACTAGTAGGATCCAACTGCCAAACTGCTGCTTTAATTTCAACATCATTAGGAATAATCATAAGCAGCCGATTATCATCTGCATTAATCACTGAAGGAATAAGCTGGATCAAATCTGATTCTGGTTGAATAGGTTCCCTACCAAAAAGATTAGAGAAGAATTTGACAACCTCATCACCAGTAAGTTTTTTATCAGAAAGATCATTACCATCAGCATCTTTAATAGAAGAGATATAGTGAATCTTTCTAGAAACCTTGACATAAGTATGAAAGAATTTAGAATTCGATTCCCCCTCAGTAAGCCATTTGACATGAGCCTTTTGCTTCCAATAAATTTCCTCCTGCTGAAGTTTCTGAAGTAAATTAGCTTGTTTAGCTTGCCACTCCGTTCTATTAGCCGGAGAAGGATCAGAAACATAAGCCTGTTTGGCAAAAGCAGCTTGCTTTTCAGCCTCTTCCACTGCCGAGAATATATTGCCAAAATGCCTACGATTCCAATCACAAATAATCTTACGAAGAGCTTTAAGCTTTTGAAAAAGTCCAGCCATACCCCCTCCTGAGAATGATGTAGACCAAAAATCACGCACCAAGGGCAGGAAAGAATTATTGGATAACCACATATGTTGGAATTTAAAAGACCAATGCACCATAACAGAATTAGAATTACATTTAAGAAGCAAAGGCGAATGATTAGAAGATGTTTTATTGAGGTGAGAGCAAGCAACACTGTCAAAATTATCAAGAAAATTAATATTAGCAGAAAACCGATCCAATCTTTCCCAAACGCGACCATTGCGACGAACTCCAGTCAAAGTAAACTGATTACCATTAAAAGGAACATCAATCAAACCACATTCATTCATACAATCATTAAAGTCATTCATACTATTGAGACCCAGAGTTCCATTGCCCTTATATGCAGATAATTTTTTTACCACATTGAAATCTCCAGCTATAACCCAGGAACCATGTGTCAAATAAGCCATTTGACGTAAATGATCCCATAAAGAAGTTCTCGCCACTCTAGAATGATGCCCATAAACTACAGAAAATTTGAAATTAAAAGCCAATGAATGAAACAACACATCACATGTGAGCAATTGCTATTAATCAACAAAACCAGTAAGAGTGAAATGACTATTCTTCCACAAAATCCATATTTTATTATCCCGAGAAAAAAAACCATTAGAGAAACCCAGCTGAGTATCCAAATTATTACTAGCATTGAAAACAACCATAGGCTCAATAATGACTAGCATTCCAATTTGATGAGTAGTGCACAATTTATGAAGATGGCTAAAGGAGGAAGAGATTCCCCGAACATTCCAACATAGCAAGAGGGAGATTTTAAAGCTAAAGATTTAGAAGCATGTGTTTCTAACCCGGGAGAGAAAGCGGCTTTTTTCTTTCTATTCTTTCTTAAGACCATAGCAAAACCATCATCTTTAGTAACTGAAGGCGGTGAAACAACAGCAGCCTACAAATCAGCAGAAGAAAGGAAAAGATCTGCAGAAGGATCCATATCAGAGGCAGGAGCCGCACAATCTGTTTCTAAATTGTCCGAAAAAGCGTCTCTAGTATCATTACTATTATTAACAGGCATTAAGGGCATGTTTTTTAATAACGTGACATCATCAGCCTTGAGGACATCACTAGTTTCCAGAGGAATATGATCAACGTTATTAATTAACGATGTACTGGCATCATTTAAAGTGTCACGAGCTGCATTTTCAGAATCAACAACATGTATAGGATCAGGACCAATTTCAGAATCAGCCACATGCATAGAAACAAGAACAGTATTCTCAATCACAGGAATAGTATTATTTGAGCAAGGACCATTAATCTCAGGGGCGACTGGAACATTAATTTCAGAGATAACAGGAACAGTACCATTGACAGCTGGAGTAGTAGCATTAACCGAAGTTTTGGGGACCCAAATCTTGGTCATAGGCTTTCTAACATTCTGATCATCCTCAGAAGGTGAGTTCGAATCTATTGCATGAACCCCACAAGAGTTGGAAACATGTCCTAATCGACAACATTTATGGCAGTAATGAGGCAAGTTTTAAAAAGATACAGATTGAAAAAATCCTTCTCCAGCATTATCAATCCAGACACGATCAGGTAACTCGTTTGTAAGGTCAATCTCAACGCAGACCCGTGCAACAGAAGGTCTAGAAAGAGTCAAAGTAGCAGCATCCACCTTTAACGGTTTCCCTATTAAATTCGCAATAGGATAAAGCGCAGTTTTATTGAAAAAATGCACAGGCAAACCTTCAAAATTAATCCAAACTGGCACAATTGAACAATCAACATTTGGTCAAAAATTGGCGGTCCATTTAGAAACCCGCATACTGAATCCATTAAAAAACCAGAGTTGTCTCGACCAACAACGAAGGAAATCTTCTTCTAATTCAAAGTTGATAAGAATATTATTGGAATCCAATAATCCTAGGGTAAAAACACCTTTGAATCCAATTAAATCAAATGATTTCTGCAGGGATTTCATATTTGGTCTTCCTGATCCAAAAAAGCCAATAAGAGCGTATTTAAATGGGCTCGCAAGACTTGCAATCTCATCAGAGGAGAATGAAATAGCAGGGACACCTTTGAACCTTGAAGTTGATTTAGAAACAATTTGGGGGCAAACAGATTCCAAATCCCTAAAAAAGCGATCAACAGAGGAGGATCCATTCTGCGAAGAAGATAAACCAGCCTTCAGAACGCCGGCAAAAGAGAGGTCGGCCGGCCCAAGAGGGGCCGCCGCCGTTAAGGGGACAGAAGCCGTGATGGAGAAGAAACGAGAGAATTCATACTGTTGATTGTTGTTATCAAAGGTCACCCTAGTTTTGAGAATACTTAAAGTTATATATATATATATATATATATAAACTAATGAATTTCTTTTTATTACGACCAAAAAAAATCTTATAGTCTTACTATTTTTTACTATGTAATTTACATTCACTTAAAGCTAAATATATATATATATACAGCAGATTTTAACTAATTTAAAATTAAATTTAATTAAATTGAGTTGATTTTTTTTTTGTTCTGTCCAATATTTAATGTATATAGATTGTGACAAAGTGATGTGAATACTGGATGAATAAAGTCAGAAATTACAGTGTGCAAATAAAAGAGATGGACCCAATAACATGATTTGGGTAAATATGTTGATAGATAAGTGATGAGCATGAACCATCCCTAAATTAAGAGTCCACCATGACCGACTCCATGGGACGTCAGTCATTGACCTCCTTAACTTTGCCTTTCTATTCTGCAACTTGTTCAGATTTGAAAATTTTCCACTTTCTATATTTGCCATTCTACCTTCCAATAAATTTAATTAATATCATTTGTATACATTTAAATTAATTTAACATCTTTAATAATTGATATATATTAGTATTTTAATCTAATTATTTTAAGATTAATATTTTTTCTTGAAATTTATTAATATTTGAACTTTTTTATTATGAGAATTACTCGATAATTTAATTTTTATTTACAAAATTATAAACTTTTTAATCATTTATATTTTAATTCATATAACACTTTTATTCCTATAATTTTAAAATTGAATATACTTTAATCATTTAATTATTATATAATAGAAGAGTTGAATTGTTGGGAATCTAACATTTTTTTACTGACGTTAGTTTTTTTTTTAACTCTTTTATTGAAGTTAGTTTAAAGATTAAAGATACTAATTTTGAAATAAACTGAAGTTAGTTTAAAGATTAAAGATACTAATTTTGAAATAAACTGAAGTTAGTTTAAAGATTAAAGATACTAATTTTGAAATAATAAAAATTAAATTGCCATAACTATGTTAAATTTCAAGAGTTATAGTAATTTAACCCTTAAATTAATATTAACTTAATAATTTTTTTTTTAAAAAAAAGGCTTGTGATTTTTATTATTTTCATTAAAAAAAACATATTTCATGATCAAGGCAAATTCCTTACAAAAATCTTGCATGATTCTCAATCATTTTTTTTAAGATACTGTTATTCTGAATTTTCAAGATATAGTTCTGTTATTAATTTCTTTTTTTTTTATGAACTGTTATTAATTTTCTGGTCTGATTGCAAGAATTCTCCAAGCTCTTTTATCTTCTTACTTCCTTTAATATGAAGCTATATTTTACTGTCGATAGCTGAAATCTAATACTTCATTCATCCTAAAATGATAATGACGCTTTTTTTATTTATCTAAAAATATAATTTTATTATTTTATTTAGATTATAATTATATTATAAATAAACCATTATATTTCTATTTAAATATTTTATAATCGATAATATTGTATTTAATTATTTATATTTTCTAAATTATAATTACTTTGACCCAATCAATAGCTATTTTGATTTTTAATTTTTATAATAATATATAACTATTTAGTATAATTAGAGAATAAAATAGATAAATTATAAAAAAATATTTATTCACTAACTAAATAATCTAATTTTTCTTAATATATATGAGATTAGAAGTGTTCTTATAATTTTAGAACGGAATGAGTAATAAATTTTCATTAACTTCTACCATTAGCCTTAATTACTTGTTTATTAGTTATTCCCTTAACTTAAAACATTATCAAATTCGCATTTTGCAAAAATAAGAAAAAAATAAAAAATTACTTAGCAAAAAGAATAATAAAAAAATAAAATGTTGAGACAGTTTGCAAATTTTAAATTATATACATACATGTATGAAATATCTCAAAATATTTCATTTCTATTACTTTTTTTTTCTTTATGATATTTATTTTAAAGGGGATCATTTCTAATCTTTTGAGTATTGTTTAGAACAAAATATTCATTTCTCTCTCTCTTTATAGAATAATTTAATTAAAATCAAAACTCCAATTATCAACTCGATTCTATTTGTGAGGCAAATAATGAAATAATGAAGTAAATTAATGGTATTAAATAAGGGAAAATAAAATATAGACTTCATTATTTTCCTAATAAGTAGAATTATGTTGCTATTGTACTATAATTGTGTAATATTTTAATAAATAAATCTAAAAAAAAATCAATTTCGAATCCTTGTTTTCCTTTTACAATTTTTTTATATCACATATGCTATTTTTCTCATTTTTTTTGACCGACCTAATTTTCTTAATTATGATGTAATATTATTTGTCTTAAATGATCCAAAAATTCAAACAGTCGAAATTGAAATTAAACGTTGAATCCAAATCCTCTTCCCACAGCACATGATTTGAGCAAATAAACCACATAATTCCAAATTTTCAATTCCAGCTGACAAAATTCAGTGTTTTTAAAACGAATTTTATTTAGAAACGACATCCTTATAAAAAGGAAAATGTCAAAAGTTGGAATTATCTCCAATATTTTCAATATTTTTTTTTTCCAAATATTTATTTTTGAGAACTAATCTTTTTTCCAAAATTATAGAATTTCTCTAAAAATATCTAAAAAATAAAACTATTTACTTTTTTTAGAAATATTTACTTTTTAATTTTAGTTTTAAAAATACTTTATCTTCCTTTAACTGTATCTCATATTCAAAGATACATAACTAAGCTACCAAAAATATTTAAAAATTATATGATATATTTTTTTAAAAAAAATAAAAATGATATAATATTTAAAAAATAAAAAAAGCGAATATAACGTTACTTTTCATATGCAATTTATTTTTGGAAACTATAATAAAATTAGATTAATGCTTTGTTATTTTTTTCTTGCTTAAAAATTTATACTATCACAACTTAAATATTTAAGTTTATAGTAAATTTATTTTATAATATGATTAAAATAAAAATTATTCGTACTTAAAGTAATAAAATTAATTATTAAGTGATTTGTGTGAATGTTTTGATATTCTTATTTTTTAAATAAAAAATTATAAATTTAATTATTATAAATAAAATATTATTTATTAGGAATATTTTATTTATTAATGTATTGATTTGGTGTGGATGTGATTAATTTTAATATAATAAATAAAGAGATATATATAATTATAAAAAAAATTATAAATTCATAAAAAATTATAAATAAAAAATACAAAAAATTTTATGACGTTGAAACGATATGATTCGATTTTGAGAGTTGATTGCTGACTGAGATAAGAGCCAAAGTTCATTCACTTTTTGAATTAACAGTGAAATAGTGATAGTGATTTTATTTTTTCTGAAAATCATAGTGATAAAATAATAATAATTAATTAATAAGGTGGCTTCGCTTGGAGAATGAGTAAGACAGGTCAGTTTATGGTGTAAAAATAGCTTAATCACGTTAATAGCCACTTGTTAAACCTTCTTATAAAATAAAATAGAAGTCAATAAAATCATAAAATAATTGATGCATTACCAACAACCCCATAAATAATTTTCATATTATAAATATAATAATCCACCTCAAATATATTATTAAAAAATTACACCAATAATGTCTTTTTAAAAGTTAGCCTCACGAATTTATTAATTTTTAAAAAATAATTTATATAAATGTTTTTATCTTTTTCTAGTTATAGAGTGATTTAAAATTTTAAAATATTTTGAGTTGAGAAAACTTCAATAGTTGAATATCAAAATAAAATTTTAAATCAGCACTCAACGACTAAAAATTAAAAATTGAGAAACTCGTCATCAAATAAAAAAATTATACAAAAACTAAAATAATAAATTTTAAAAAAAATCAAATACTGATAATATAAGATCTTAATTTAAAATAATAAAAATAACAATCATTTTAATATTAATTTAATTACATTTATTTGAAATGCCTGTTTTATAACCATATTTTGTAAAAAATAATTAGTATTAGTCAGTGTTTTTAAATCACTAATTAGAGAAATGGATGATAATATTATTAAAATTATGTTAATAAATTTAAATGTAGGATATAAACAAATCCCTTCTCTCGTTTGATTTTCATCTTTCTAACAGAATTAAAAGAAAAGAAAAATAAATAAATCCTGATAAATTTGACTGAATTGCCTTGTTATGACCCTTTCTTTCTTTCTTGCTCAACCAAAACATCACTTTCTTTTATTTTCTCTTTCTTTCTGTATATGAATATAAAATGAAAAGCCATATATCTACAGCTTAAAAAGAAACAGGGTGAAAACGGAGAGAAAACAGAGAGAACAAAGAAAAAAAGAAGATTAGCCATGGCTGGTTTGCAAAGATCTGATGTATCTTTTAGAAGGCAAGGATCTTCAGGACTTGTTTGGGATGATAAATTTTTATCAGAGGAGCTAAACCAAGTAGCAAGTAATCAAAAACAAGAACAAGAAACAGAGCTACAAGAGAAGTTAGATATCAAGCAAGAAAAGGAAGTTAAGCCAATTTCATCATCAATAAGACCAATTAGTACCATTGAAAGAAGCCGATCTAACGGTGGACAACGAGGTTACCGGACCGGTAAGGTGTCTCCGGCTATAGAACCTCCTTCTCCAAGAGTCTCTGCTTGTGGGTTTTGCAGTGCTTTTGGAAAAGGAAAACCAACAAAGAATACTAATCGGAAAACGGCTGGTAAGATCAGATCACGATAGTTTTTTTTTTGGCCTCTATGTTTCCCGGTGATCGGAGATGGAATATTCCAGCGGATTTGGGTTGGAAATATTTATATATGCTGTTAGGATTTGTAGGATTAGAACTTAAATTAATTAAGTTCATCTCGGTTGTGAAGCAAGATGTATGAGCTTTATCCTTTTCTTCACTTCTTGTGTTGTCAATTTAGTTATGTTCATTTTCTTTTCTTTTCTTTTCGTTTCTTTTCTTTTCTTCCCTTTTCTTTTTTTCAAATTGTTAGATTTTAGAGACGGTATTGTGGCTTGAGTGAATCCAATTATGTGTATACAGTTTGGTTCTTGAGAAAATTTTACCTTTTTCTTTTTTTCTTGTACAAAAGAAAATCTTGATTCTTTTTATTTTTCCTTCTTGAATCTTGAATTCTTGACTATGTATGCAAATAGGATTTTAGGAATCTTTTGATAGGGCATATAATATATTAAAAGATTTCAGTTTCTTGATTAATATTAGGATTTCTTGTTCTCTTTTTCCCAATTTGTGAAAAGAGCAGAATCTAAGTGAATTCTCTCCAGTTCTGTTTCCTCTGTCATGGGGATTCTGGTCTTTCTTGGGATCACCAAAGAGAGGTGGACCCTGATAATCAAACCCCTTTTCTTTTTGACAAATTAGGGATTTAGATATTAACCCCAACTCTTTTGATTTTGTACCAATTAGCAATTGAACTAATAATCCCAATTAGGTGAAGGGTTAGCAAATTAATGGAGTTTTGTTGGGTCAATTCTTGTGAAGTTCAACATCTCTCCAATATTCTCTTTGAATGATTATCTTGTTTGGTCAATTTCTATCTTTGGTAAAAAAAAATTGTCTGCTAATATTTAACGTTTGTTGAGGACCAACCAAAAAAATATGTATTATTTTCATCAAGGATATTATCTCAACCACGAAAGGCTTGAAATTTTTCTAGAATTTAGGCTTGAATGCATGATTTTATATTATTATACTAGAAAAATAAGTTTAATATACAGGGGAAAATAAAAAATCCTTATCGATTGTATGGAAGACAATCAATGCATATTTTTAAATTAACTTTTATCTTGATAATTGGTGTGGTAGACATGAATGTATTCTCATAGAGTTATAATCTTCTTCTATTATTAATTTCTCAAAATTCGAATATTATTTTTTTATTTCAATATTATTAATTATTTGAAATGATTAAATATTTAAAATTTTTAACATTATAATTTATATCTAATTTTTATAATTTTATGTTTAAAACAATTTTTTTTGTAATTTTTACTAAAAGGTAATAGTACTAACTTTTTAACACATTTAAGTATATTTTAGGGGAAATACTTAATTAGATAGAATGCACGTATACCAATTAATAAGATTACATAATTTTTTTTATTTTTACTTTTGTAGTAATTTTTTATAGTTGAATTTACATACATCTTATTAGGGCTGTAAATGAGCCAAGCTATTCAAGCTCAGCTTGAATCTCGGCTCGGTAAAAGCTCGTTCAGGCTCGAGCTCGAACTGCTCATTTGTTAAATGAGCCAAGCTCAAGCTATGAAATACTCGGCTTGTTAGCTAGCGAGCTAGCTCATTTAAAAAGCTCGTGAATTAAGCTCGTAAGCTAGCCCGTTTAGTATATTAAATTAAAAATATATAATTTAATTTATATATATTAAACTATGTATGTGAACATATTAATTTTTGACTAACTTAATTTATATAATTTATTAATATATGGTATATGTAATAAATAAATTAAATAATATACATTATAAAATAGCTTAGTAATTTATAGGAAAATATAAAATTATAGTAATATAATATTTTATTTTTATTAATATATAATTATATTATTCATCTTTCATACAAACATAAATTTTAGTATATCTTTTATGAAAATTTAGAAAAAGTGAATGAAAAATAAAAATCAAAATAAGTTTATTGAGCTCGATAAATTTATTTAAATTAAACTTGAGTTAAAGTTTGAGGTATATGATATATGAGCTGGCTCGATACAAGTTCGGGTTCGGCTCGAGTTCGATTCGAGTTCGAACTCGAACTCGATTATTTTATAATGAGTCGAGAATGAGCTTTTTAAAGTTCAGCTCGATTCGATTATAGCCCTAAATCTTATTTAAATATAAATTTTTCATATTTTAATAGTACGGCTTGTTCAGTAGATTAATAAATATTATAAAAAAAAACCTAATAAAATGTTTGTTTTTAAAGTTAGCAATTAATAAATATGTTGTTTTTTTAAATGAATATAAAGTTTTTTTTTTTAAAAAAGCTGTTGAACCGACCTCGATTGTGACGGTTGCACTGTAGCAACAGCAGATATACATATATATATATATAAAGCATCTCTTGATATCGAGAACATGTGCTTGTAAGAGTCGGCAATCATTGGCCCACTTATTATTATTTTTATTGCTCCTATCCTAATTTTGATATGAGTGTTTATATATAATATATATTCGTCAAATATGCAGCAATTTATTTAATTTATTTATAGTTATACAATTATAATCATATTTTAAATTCAAATTATATATTAAAATTAAATTAATAATTCAACATTCCAATCTAGATAATAAAAAAAATTAATAAAATATTCGAATTGTAATAATTCTACCTTTTTTAGAAGTTACTGGATTAAAATTTTCTGTAAACTAGAAAGGTAATATGAAAATTATAATTAATTAAATAAATTTAAAACATAATAAAACTCTATATATATATATATTATCTAACACTGTTGACCAGTTTTTAATTATTTATTAGTGATGTAAATGGTAGGGCATCCATGTGCTGAGGTGGTGTAATTTTGTGCATTTATTGTCATACTATATAAATAAGAATTAAAGGCAGTATACTTTTTGCATAGCCCATCTCTTTTGGGAAAATCAAAATAATCTTTTTTATAGTGCACAAAAGTGAGTATAAGATGCACTATCAAAGTGTTAGATTAGATGTTGATAAATAAAATGATTTAATGGGCAGGAGATGAAGCAATTTAATCAATTGACCACATCAAAGATTGTGATATTATTGCAATCTTTTAATTTGGACTACTTTCTTGGTTGGTATGAGATCATTTCAGTTGTCATTTCCTATTACTAACTTTAATTATCTTGTTTTAAGTCTAATTTTGTGTTTTATATTTAACTATCTTCATTAATCTTAATCTATAGTTTCCATTATAGATTATAATTGTATTTGATTATAATTAACTATTATTTGCTATATATTGGATTATATACCCCTTTTGAAATTGAAAGATACAATATAGTAATTAGCTGCAAAAAAAAGATTGTATAAAAAATGTCAAATTCCAATTTTTGCATGTAATTAGAGATTCTTTTTTGTTGTTATCTCCTATTATATAATAAATTAGAAAAAGAAAAGTAATGGAATTTTTTCTATAAAATCTTATTAAAAGAGGTTATATCCTTCAATAATTTTCACTAAATTAATGAAAATTTGACTATAAATAATAAATAAAAATTTAAATTTGAAATTCCTTACTTTCTATCTCGCAAATTTATTGAGTATTTGTTTGATATAAACAAATTTATAACATTACATAAAACACATTTATATCTAAAAATTTATCTAGAATTTTAAGTGTGTAATCTAATAAAATTTAAGTTGTTTTTAAACTAATAAAATTACAAGTCAGCGGAATTATAGATTTACAATAAATTATCATTTATTATTTAATATAAAAATATTAAGAATTATTTTATAAAATTTGATGAATTCCACTTTCATTTGCTTTAAATAAGCTAACTTAAAAATTAATTGGATCTTGTAATCTTAAAACTAAATCCAAAAATTTTAATGATAAAGTATTAAAAATCTTTAAAATTACAATCACATTTAAAATTATTTTTAATTTTTTTTGTATTTTTATCAAAAGCGCTAAATTCAAACAATCGTGGATTAAATTAAAACTCAAAAATACGAATTATTATCTATGCTTCTTCTTTTGATGGCTTGAAAAACAACTTGGGAATCTGACTTAAATGGGCCACCTCTTTGTTGTTAGCCCACTCAATGTCTCTCTGAAGCTTATGGCTTGTACAAGTTTCCGATCTACTTCTCCCAAAAATCCATAGCTACAAGCACTCCATGCTAAACCTTATGTCCCCCGGCACCCAGCCCAACCTTATGCAAAATGTTTGTGTATAATTTTTTTAGGACTTTTATAAAATTACCTAAAAAAATAAATTTTATTTAAAAACTATTATAACAAATAAAAATATTTATATTTTTAGAAAATTTTATAGTATATTTTTAAAAATACATTATCATTCACTAAAATAAATATTTTTTAAAAAATATGTTCTTTTACAACAATCAATATTAAATTTTAATTTTCATAATTTTTCTTTAAAATTTCACCATCAAATAAAAATATGATAATAAAAAATAAAATTAATATTTTAAATTATTTTTCAATATATAAAATTTATTAATTTTTTTTAAAAAATTAATTTTTATTATAAAAAACAAATAACAGTCACAAAAAAGTAATATATATAAATATAATAATAAAAAAGCTAAATTTATTTTTAAATAAATTTTACATATAATAAACATAAAAAATTAAAAAATATTAATTTTATTATGTAAATATTGTATAAATATTTTATAAATGTATGTACATTTAGTAGATTTTTTATAAAAGTTGTATATATCTGTTAGATGTGTGTTTGTTATATATTTATTTGTGCTTATTTTATATATTTTATGTAGATATTATATGGATGATGTGTGCATGTTGTATGAATATAAAATTAAAAATATTAAAAATTATATAGTTATTTTTTTGATAAATATTTGATAGATGTTTGGTATATGTATTAGATGTTCGGTGGATTTTTAGTTTATGTTATATATGTATTTTTATATATACTATATATATTGTATATATGCTAATTTTTTTTATATGAATATTAAGAATATGATATAAAAATTATTTTTAAATAAAAAATGAAAAAAAAATAACGGAAATGATAACAACATTTCAAAAAATAAAATTGAAAAAATTACACGTTAACAGAAAAAAAAAATGATGCAGGAAAAAAATTAAAAGGACCCAAGTAAAAAAGCATGTTGGGCATAATTTTCTCTAATTATTTATAAGGCCCATTAAAAAATAATTCCTTTAAAAACAGAGAAAATTATACTATATATCATTTTTTTAATTTTATTTTCAATTCTATTGCTCTTATTTTTTTTTTTTCATTTTTCAATTTTACCTTTTTATATCTTTTGGTTTTTCAAAAATACTGCTACCGCCACTTCGTCCTTTACTTTCATCTCTCTTCTCTCTGTGTTTTATATAGGTTTCTCTCTTTATCTCTCTGTCTCTTTCTGCAGTCTCTTCTCTTTAACAAAAATTATTATTGTTATATTTAAAGCTTGTAGTGATATTCAAGATTTTGAACTTTTGCTTTTGGGTGATCAACTCTATGTATCTGTAAGTGATCACTCAATCAAAACTTCATAATTAACTTCTTATTCATCATGCATAATTAGTCTTTTAAAGCTTGTTTGTGTTGTATCGTCAAGCATTGGATTAATTAGTTTAATTTGTTGCAGCTTGTTTTTCTTTCTTTGATAATCATCTTATATTATAATGTTTTAGAGAGTAAAGCATTATAAAAATAATAATAATCATCATCATAATTAAATATTACTTCAATTATGTTTTATAACTAATATAGTATTAATATAGTGATTTATTTAAGTCTAGGATAAGAATGTTCTTCTGTTTCATGAATTGGCTTCCTCAATCTTTGGCTCATTTACTTTGTTGTCTTTCTACCTCTATTCTCCAGGCCGGATCATGATTATTCCCTATTGATTTATGTTAAATAAATTAATCTCATAGAAAAAAAATCAATTAACACTTTATTTGTTTCATAATTTGCAATGATTTTATTTATTCAAAAAAAATTGCCATGATTTCATAATATATAGTATAATTTTATTTTTATTTATTTTGACTTTTATCTTTATAATATAATTTTTCATCGTGATTTCATAATTTAAAGAGGATGTACTACTAATTTAGTGGTTATTCATAACTTGAAAATTTTTATTTTTCAAAATATTGTCAATAAATTTTTTAAATACCATATATATATATATATATATATTTCACTCACATAACATATTAAAATCTTACAAAATATCATATTAAAATCTTACAAAATATCATATTAAAATCTTACAAAAGTATCATTAACTTAAATAAAAGAATTTATTTAACAATACAATATGATACCATCTTTTCAAATAAATAATATTTATAATACTATACCTTATCATATAATATCACATTATATAATATTCTATTAAAAATTATATAGTCGTTCAAATGAGGTGTAAATTTCAATATTTATGATCAGAATGGATATTTTTTGCTTTGAATCAACGCATATTATATAGAAAGAACATTATTTACTTAAATTTGATTTTAATTTATAGTTTCCTGAAATTAACTATTCTTTGCAGTTATTTTTAGTAATGTAAAGCTTGTGATGGCTACCATATCCATTTAATTGAGAGTGATTTTAGTATAATTTTATTGGTTTGCTCATATCCTTATGCTCTTTAATTAATGGCATAAGAATCATAAAGTTTTTTAATTCTAGTATCTATATAGAATATTTAATAAATTTAAAATATAATGAGTTCAATTATGAAATTCATTTTAAAATTTTAATTTTTTTATTAATATGAATATTAATTTTATTTATATGAATTCAATTTTATGAAATTAAAATTTATATTTATTATTTACATTATATAGGGAAAGAAATCCAATTTTGTCCAAGCCTTGCTGTTGCTGCTCTTGTAACGAATAAAAATATAATTGATTTTAATCTAAGTATGCAAAAAAGAAAAAGAAACATCTATTGATGTTGATCAACTTTGATTGAAATTATAGAAAGTATAATTGCAAATAATTTTCAGAACAAGGACGGGAAAAATTGAAGGCAAATGGTACCAAATGCTAGTCAATGTCTAATATTTACAGCCAATTTGCTCTGATTCAGAATAACATCATTAGATAGTGATCTTTTATACTTAATTAAGTTGGACCGACTCGAAATAAAATATATTGAAATATTAATTCTTCATGAGTATATTAATATTATAATTTTCAAACTCGATTTGCTTAGCTCTTAAACTGATCTGGTTGACTAAAATAATAGAAGAGAAAATCAAAATGAAGTCTACAAGTTAATTTTTTCAATATTTTCTGCCTTTGAAATAATTAATTACATTTCACGGGAGGGCTTCAAAAAGAAAAAAAAAATTACATTTCATGGGAGTACACATATAACTTTATTATTAGCCGCGTCATACATACACATATATATATAATATAAAAAAGAAAAAATAGCATATATCAAAAGGAAAAAAAAGAGCAATATATTTTTTGTGTATTTATTTATAAAAATTAATATATGAAGATGAAAGATAATATATTAAATAAATTTAATAAATTATTAATAAAAATTTATTAACTTAAAATATTAATATTTATTAGAAATTATATATTGAATTAATAAATTAATAAATTATTGATAACAAAAATTTTAATATAAGAAGATAAAAGATTATATATTTAATAATTATTAATTAAAATTATTAATACATGAAGAAAAAAATTATATATTTAATTAATTGAATAAATTATTATTAAAAATTTTATTAATTAAAAATATTAATATATGAAAATTAAATGTCATATTTAATTAATTTAATAAATTATTAATAAATATTTTAATTAAAACTATTATTATATGAATTAATATAAGATAATAAAATAGCATATATTTAATAAATTAATAATCATTAATAATTTTTCAACTGTAGCTATTAATATATTAATAATTATTAATATATATAGAGATAAAATATCATATATATATATATAATAAATCATAAATATATCAATATAAAACGTCTTGATTGAAATTGAAAATAGAAGATATATAGACTATTATGTAATATATATATATATATAAAGTATAAAAATATTATGTATTATAGTTATTTATATTTCTCTCTATATTATGTGTGTCTATTATAATTTGTTAATTGAAATTATTAATATATAAACATAGAAAATTGACTCAAATCTCAATTGTATCTCTCATAATTATATTAATAATTACTAATCACATTAAATTTAAAATTTAATAACTTAAATTATTAATATACAAAGATAAAATATCATATATTTAATAAGTTATTAATGTATAAATATAAAAATTTTTATATATGCTAAATTTTTTAATTGAAATTTTTTATTTGGTTAAAATAATTAAAAATAAATAGTTTAAATATTCACAATGGGATTATATGTTTAATTTTAACAGTATATAATATTTTTTTATAATACAATAAAAAAAATTACATTCGCGCATTATGCAAATTTATAAATAATTTATTATAAATTATTATTTATTTATTATGTTAAATTCTTATAATACTCATACTTAAAATCATTTATTAAAAATGGTTAATAAATATATTTTATAAGGTATAAAAATATATTTAATTATATCACTGTACATATAAATCAACCGGGTTATAATTTAATTAGATGCATCAAATTTGATTTTTTGAGCATATAACTAATGTTAAAATTCAATAAGAAAAACTTTATTACCCCTGTGATTTCAGCCGTTAAGGTGTAAGCATGATCGTGTCTTATTAGCCATCGGTTTTTCAATTTTAAAAGATTAAAATCACAACTCCTCGTTCCCAAATTGGTTACCAATTTCATATTTCATAAAATTTTAAAAAAAATTAAATATTTTTATTGAAAATATGAACTTATATAAGTTACATGAAGAAGATAAATCAAGTTATGGCTATCTGTATCTCTCGTAGCGAACCAGAGATTATGACTACACTATTTCATAGCAAATACAATAAATTTAAGGTGAATAATCCATTTTTCTTTTGATGTCATTAAAAATGGATTTGATGTATTTAGATAGCCAACTATATATTATATTTTTTTCTGATTAATTTAACTTCTAATTTTAACTAAACATTTAACCAAAACAACTATATTTTCATAAAATCATACACTGGACTGTAATATGAATATTCAAACAGTTTGCATGAATCTAAACTTACATAATAACAAAGTGACCGAAAAAAAAAACTTACATAATAACAAAATGATCATCTCATCACCTTCATCACATTTTGCATTTGTCTTATAGCTAGAACAATAGCCGACCGACCGACAGAAAAAAACAAGGGGAAAAAGGTTGAAGACAAACTACAAAGAAAATTAATTAACAACACATGCATTATGCGTACATAATACACATATATATATATATATATTTGACCCCGAAATATAATTTTTACGGGGATCGAACCTCTGCCCTCTCAATTGACTCTCAATTGAGAGTAATAACAGGTGACCAGCTGAGCTACTCCAGCTAATTTATATAATATATATATATATATATAAAATATCCCACTTGACTTTATTATTATATATAAAACCAAAATGTTTCAACAACTAGCAAGAAATTTCTAGATGATTCTAGGATATCTATTTGTGAATCAAGTCCCAAGTTATGAAGAAAATGAAAGATCGAACTCCCAATTTGATTTTGATTATGTAGAATTTTATTGATGAACAAGTTGTTTAATCTGCTGTTGCTGCTTATTGTGCTGAATCACGTGTAGATTGACACGAGAGCAGGCTCTTGCCATTTCGCCAGCTAAAGGAATGACAGGCAAATTGTCACAATCGCAAATCTCAATCATGAAACCGTCTGGGTCATGGAAAAATAGTTGATCTACATGGATTCCACCTTCTTCCACCATTGCTCTCACATGTTTTATCCCCATTTCTTTCAATTTCTTCTCCACTGCTCCCATGCTCTCACACTACATATATTTATTTATAATAAAAAAATTAATATATATATCACAATTCCCATCTTTTAATTACTTGAAAAATGGTCTCTAATATTTTTAATTAATGGACTTATTTTTTTCAGATTCCATTTTTGTGGATGCTTGTTTGTCAAAAGCAAACAAAAATGAGATGACAAATTTAGACGATCATTACTAAACTACAAAGTAAAAAACTCGATAGTTAAAAAACAGAGGAAGCCCCGCATTGTCCTGTTCTTGTACTAGCAGTACACAATAATTGTAAGAAAATTGAGAATCTTGAACAATATTTACATTAATTAAGTCAGCCTATTCATTTCAAAGAAGAATTTAAAAAAAAAAAATGAACCAGTGTTTACATGCCACATAGTATGATTTATAACTTAGATATAAAAGATCGCTTTAATTGATAGATTTGTATATATAAAAATAGAAAAAAAAATATTGATTTTCACTTGCAGCCTCATGTAATTTTGGGGTATATTGTCCCATTTTCAGTAAAATACTATTTCTTCTTTGTTATCTGAATCCATTGAAAATATAAATTCCAGAAATCTAAATCATGTTCAAACTTTGAAAAAACAGAGCATGAAACATTGAGAAAGCAGAGCACATTTATGGATTGAAATTTACCTGAAAAGAGATATGATTGTCCTTTGGATTAATTTCACTTTTCTTTGGCATGTTCTCTGGATCTTCAGATTGCAATAGATGGATTCCAATTCCATAGCCGAACAGCCTAAACATTCACAAAAATACATACACAAAACATCAAAATCATATATAAAATTAACATAAAATTGGGATCTTTCTATTTACAAATTGTTCTTATAGTTTTTTTTTAAATCAATAAAAAAAATTGGATTTTCTTGAATTCCATATATTATCAAGTGTTTTTAAATTTATTAAAAGGGGTCTCTGTAATTACCAAGCTCCGTCAAAATCAAATGATCCAGGCCTCCTTATCGGCACAAATCCAAGAACATTTTGATAAAAATCAATCGATTCCTCAACTGATCTACACAAAAGCGAGATGTGATTCAAAGATTTGAGATGAAGAGGATTTCCCACATTTTCCTTCATTTTCCAAGAAAATTATCAGAACTCACAAGAAAATCAAGCAAGAATCAAAATTTCTTGAAAACAAATAATCGATCACAACTGAGAAAGAGATTCTGAAAATTAAAGAGAAATTTGAGGGTCAAAAACTAAAAATGGGGGTTGAGACAGTCACGGAATCACAATACGAGTTGATATTGCAAAGGAAAAAGGCAATTTTTTATAGAAGGAAAATCTAGGGTGTATTTGATTAAAATAAATCCAAATAAGCCACGTGTCACTCATGCAACGTGTTCATGTAGATGACTCTGACACGTAATTCAGATGCTGACTAGGATTACCAACAACAATCTTTAATCGAGATTGGGTCAGTGACACGTAGCTTACATTAATAACCAATATATTGTCGTATTGCGTTTTAGTGTGGTGTTCGATTACGCTTAGCCACCAACCAGCGTGGCTGTATCTGTACAGCAATAAGCAATTCTCAATCATTAAAATCACATGTCGATGACACATAATTTTAGTTAATATATATTTTTTATTTAATTTATTTCTATAAAATTTAATAGAGAATTAAAAAAAAAATACTAACCCACTCTTTAGTAATAAAATTTAAATTTCATTTATCTTAAATAGACTAATTTTGACAAAATTATTCTTTTACTCTAGAAAAAAAACACAACAAATTCTTTTTTCGTTCTCTTCTTTATCTTTCTCTCTCGCTTACTGTCTCTCGCTCACTATTTCTTCAACAAGGTTTCATCAGATGATGTCCGCCCACAGCTTAGTCGACTCAAATAATTTTTTTCAGCCTGCAATTCGTTTATTTCTCCCTGAAGGCTAAATCGAGCTCTGGCTTAGTTCAAAATAATAACTACCAAACATCATCTAAAATACTCCGATAGAGAGAGAAAATACAGACGTAGTCATTACGCTGAGCGTCAGATATCTCTAGAGCTTCGACATCAAACGAGTCGATGCGAGGTCCAATACAAATCCAACGCTGCTCAATATTATAGTCATCATCGTCAGAATCTACACCCGTACGCTGTCGAGCAGTATCTTCTTCCTCATCTTCATCTTCATCGCCAACGCTGCAGCCCTTTAAGAAGTTTATTATAAGTTTTCTCCACTTTATTTGATATACCGATTGAAGTTATCATTTTATCTTATGCTCTCATCTTGTCTTGCGTATCCATTTCTTCTTCCTTTTGTGGCGACTTGATCTGCATTGTCATCAATTAAAATAGGTAAACTTTAATTTTTTAGGTAAATGTATGTTTCTTATTAATGAATGAAAAACTGAAAAGTTTAAATATTTTTTATTTAGTTTATATATTTTTATATGGTTCTTAGCTATGTATATATATGAAGCCTTGAAGAGTTTAAATGGGTGTAGTTTATTATAAGTTGTCATGTTTTGCTATAGAATAAAATGGATTGTAGTGTGCAGTGTATGTTGATATGGGTTTAAATGTGAGTCAAGTTTTTTGTTCTTTATGCAGTTTAAGTGTTTTTCCTCTTAATTTTGGTTTTAATGAGGTTTTAGGTGTTTTAAACCTTTAAGAAATTTGTAATTGTAGGTTGATATGTGTTAATATGGATTAATATAGGTTGATATGTAATTATTTAAGATTAAATAATTTTTTTATATGTTGTTTAAGTGTTAAACTGTTATTCAGTGTGTTTTTATAGATTTTTATGCGTTGATATTTGTTGATATGAGTTGATATGTGTTGATATGGACTGATATGTGTTGATATAAGCTTTTTTAAATTTGTTATGATTTATATTGATTATGATTTAAGTACAGTTTTGAGTTTGTTATGGTTTTATGGATTATGATGTAGATATAATTGGTTATTGTAATTGTAAGGTATCAATGGATAGATTCAAATTAGTCAGCGGACGAATTCATTTAATGGACGAAATAATAATTTTCATTCAATACGGTGAAAATTTTGATGTGAACATCAACAAATATGTTGGCGGGGGTGCTGAATATATTTTCTTGAATAAAATGGCTAGTTTCAATGAATTTAAAAAAATCAGTATTTGAAGCACTTCACATTGACGATACATCAAAAATTAAATTCAAATTTCTGACTGGTCATGATGCACATTCTCTTTATGATATCGTAGATGATAGGTCACTTAGGATATTTATGGGCATTGTTATGAAGGATAGACTTAAACATCCATTGATTGTTAGTGTTAAAGAAGATACATATAAATTTGGACATGATATTAATGATCCTCATGGTGTGAAAAAAGGTATTGAAGTAGAGGTATGAGAACATGCAGATGCAAGGTTTTAACCAATTACTGATTCTATTAATGTAGGCCCGAAATATAATGAAAATGAAAATGATTTGCCTAATTCATATGCAGAGGAACGAGCAGAACATAATAATAAGATTCATGTAGCTTGTAATGTTGGGGCAGAATATATTAATGATGATCATGTAGAATTTCATCATACTGGGGCAGAACATAGTAATAACATTGGTGTTGGTTGTGATAATGAGGTAGATCATACCACTACTGACAATGAAGAAACTGTGATAGAGTTATTTGCATCAAGGAGCAATACAAAGTTGCTAGGCAAAAGTTCTATATATAAAATAATTGAGGAGGAAAAAATATTTAATTCAAGGAATGATATTAAGACAATTATATTCCTCATTACAATTAGGGAGAAATTCAAGTTTAAGGTCTTCAAGTCCAATACTTCTTTCATGGTCGTATGTTGTATTAATAAAACATGTACGTGGAGATTGAGAGTGACAAGTTTTGGAGACCCAAAGGGTTATTGGATGGTGACAAAATATGTGACCCAACATACATGTCTGACTGATTTTGATCAGACTAGACATAGACAAGCAACTAGTTGGGTTATCGCTGAATGTGTTAAGAAGCGATTCATAAATCTTGAGAGGGTTTTCAAACCTAAGGATGTGATTGATGACATGTGTAATAAATTTAGTGTTGAAATTAGTTATTCTGTCACATGAGGGGACATGAGTATGCATATGGGAATACTAGATTGGGTACTCCAGAATAATCTTTCTCAATTCTACCTGTATATTTGCATATGTTAGGCCAAACAAATCCTGGTTTGATTATACATCTACAATGTGGTGATGATAATAGATTTTTATATATTTTCTTCGCTTTTAATGCTTCAATAAAGAGTTTTCAATATTGTAGACCCGTAGTTACTATGGATGACACTCGTTTGAAAGAAAAGTATCGAGATGTGCTTTTTACTATTGTTTGCCATAATGTAAACCAACAGATGTTCCTTTTGGCATTCGAGATTGGTGATTCAGAAAATTAAGCATCATGGACTTAGTTTCTTATGAGGTTAAAGGAAGATTTTTTTGAAAGATCAGATCATGTTTTTATTTTTTGATAGACTCTTAAACATTCAGAAGGCCTTAGCAGATATTTTTCCAAATACTTTTCATGGGATTTGCATGTATCACTTATTAAATAACTTAAAGTATAAATTTAAATATATAATGGAGGACCTTGAGAAACACTACTACAAAATAGCTAAAGCCTATTAAATAAGTGATTTCATCACACTTTTTGGTGGTTTTTACATTTCTGTTCCTAGTGCCAAAGAATATTTGGAAGGTGTTGGGCTTAATAGGTGGATGCGGTCTCACGTGTATAGAAGGAGGTATAATATTATGACAACTAACATTTCTGAATCAATCAATGCTGCACTTGTAAAGGCTCGAGAGCTTTCAATTATTGCATTTATGGATAAGGTTAGAAAGATGTGTCAAATATGGTTTTATAAACGTCGAAGCAAAGCATAAGAGTCCGCGGATACAATAGCAACGAATGTGGAGAAAAACTTGAGAAAGAAAATGAAGATAGCACAAAAAATGAATGTAAATTCTTTATTTTATTCTTCCCCACTCGCCATTAGTTATGATATTATCATATAGCCTTGTTAATGCTTCTTTGCAGGTAGAGCAGTATAGCAGAGGAAAGTATGACGTTAAGGATGTAGATAAAAATTATATTATTGATATGTCTCAGAGTACTTATTATTGCAGAAAATTCCAATTAGATCAACTTCCATGTGTGCATGCACTTGTGGTTGTTAGAAACAGTACATACGATGATTATGAGTTATGTTTTCCATATTACTCGTGTGAGCCTTGGTATAAGGCATACAAAGAAGTCATAAATCTAATTCCTTATATTACTAATTGGTCTATTCCGGAGTACATTCACAATGTTACTCTTTAACCACTAGATATACGCACATCAACTGGTCAACAAAAAAAATGCAGGATTCCTTCTTTAGGTGAGAAAAAATCTCAACCAAAGTGCAGTCGTTGTCGTAAGCGTGGCCATAATAGGTCTACTTGTCAAAATCTCATCTCTTTGCAAACCATATCAGGATCGAGTATTAAAAAAATAAAATATTATGTTGTATCATTTGTTGTATTCAGTTGGATTTACGTTAAAATTAATTATATGACTAGTTATTGATTATTGTTAGATATTGTTGGATTGTGGTGATATGTCTTCATATGTGCTGATCTTTAATGATATGAGATGATTTGGCAGTTAATATGGAATTATATGGATTGATATGAATTAATATGTATTGGTATGTTATGATATATGTTGATATGTGATGATATGGACTGATATGTATTGATATGGATTGATATGGGTTGATATGAGCTTTTATATGGATTTTTATGTGTCTATATTTAATGATATGTATTGATATGGATTGATATGTCTTGGTATGAATTGATATGAGCTTTTATATGGATAAAAAAGCGTTGAATATCTGATGATATGTGTTGATATGTCTTGATATGGATTGATATGGGCTTTTATATTGATTTTTTTTGTGTTGATATGTGATGATATGTGTTGATATGCTTTGATATGTCTTCATATGGATTAATATGAGCTTTTATGTGGAATTTTATGTGTTCATATGTGATGATATGTATTAATATGATTTAATATGTCTTGATATGGATTGACATGGGCTTATATATAGATTTTTATGTGTTGATATGTGATGATATGTGTTGATATAAATTGATATGTCTTGATATGGGCTTTTATATGGATAAAAAAGTGTTAAAATGTGATAATATGATTTGATATGTCATGATATGGATTGATATGGGCTTTTATATGAATTTTTATGTGTTGATATGCGATGATATGTGTTGATATGTGTTGATATGTATTGATATGGATTGATATGAGCTTGTATATAGTTTTTTATGTGTTGATATGTGTTGATATGGATTGATATGTATTGATATGAGCTTTTACATGGATAAAAAGTGTTGAAATGTGATGATACGTGTTGATATGATTTGATATGTCTTGTTGTGGATTGACATGGATTGACATATGGATTTTTATGTGTTGATATATGATAATTTGTGTTGATATGGTTTGATATATCTTGATATGGATTGATATGAGCTTGTATATGAAATTTTATGTGTTGATCTGTCTTGATATGGATTGATATGAGCTTTTATATGGATAAAAAAAATGTTTAAATGTGATATATATTGATATGATTTGATATGTCTTGATATGAATTGATATGGTCTTGTATATGAATTTTTATATTTTGATATATGATGATATGGATTGATATGTCTTGATATAGATTGATACGAGCTTGTATATAGATTTTATGTGTTGATATATGTTGATATACATTGATATGGATTGATATTGACATTTATATGGATAAAAAAGTATTGAAATGTGATGATATGTGTTGATATGATTTGATATGTTTTGATATGGATTGACATGGATTGACATATGGATTTTATGTGTTGATATGTAATGATTTGTGTAGATATGGTTTGATATGTGTTGCTATGGATTGATATGAGCTTGTATATGGATTTTTATGTGTTGATATGTGATGATATGGATTGATATGTCTACATATAGGATGATATTTCATCACATAATGCTCAATAATCATAAATAATGTTCAACCTATTAATCTCAATTTGTAAGACATCCATTCCATTTCCATTATCAACATCCATCATCACAGCTCAATATATCAATCCATATCATCAATAACAGAACAACAACCTTGAGACATTTGAATTTCATATCATCACATAATGCTCAACAATCACATATAAAGTACGACCTATTAATCTCAACTTGTAAGACATACATTCCATTTCTATTATCAACGTCCATCATCACAACTTAATATATCAATCCATATCATCGGTAACAGACCAACAACCTTGAGAAATCTCATTTACATATCATCACATAATGCTTCTCAATCACATATCAGTTCAACCTGTTAATATTAACCTATAAGACATCCATCCCATTTTCATTATCAATATCCATTATAAAACTCAACATATCAATCCATAATATCAATCACAGAATTGATATCCTTGCTAAAAAAATGTTCATTATTCAGGCTGCTTATATATTATAAATGCAACGTCACAACGCTAAATTAATATAAATTATTATAATTTAATTAACATAACGTACGGAGTGTAAGGTGTGAAAATGGGAGTGTCTGGATTATTCTCTTTCTTTTTTTTCTACCTTGTTCCTCCAAGGCTACAATTCTATCGCTCAGTAATCCTATAGTAGCCTTCATATCTTTGATAGCGTTTGCATTTACTTTGTTTTCTTCTTTCAAATTCTTGCACTTGTTCTCCAAATATATGCATCGTTGTTCAAGTGCATCTAATTTTGTACTTTTTGAATCCTATACAATTAAATATTAATAAAATATAAATTTATTTTTAAAATATGATAGCACCACCTGCTAAATTATAAAAATTTCAAGGATTATCTTAGAGCTCGAAACCCTTTTGTTTGGATCAGTGGGCACTTCTGTCTTCAAGGCTGTTCCTGTTTTTCAAGTCTTCATCTTCTCCTTATGCTTAGGAATGCCCTTTTTTCCTTGTGTTTATCTTCATCTTTGAATCCTAGTATAGCAGGTTGTGCGGATTCAAAAGTAGTCATCTTCATAGGCACCACATACAATTCCTATGCATTGATATTTAAAATTAATGCAAATAATTTATATGGACTAATATGTATTGATATCAAATATATTAAAACTTAAGAGAAACAAAACAAAGAAACATTGTGTTTACCTGACCATTCAACAAAATTCGTATCTTAGCAAATGCATGTTTCTTATTAAAGCTCTAGTTATTCATTTGAGGAAACGAAGAAGCTATCTTCTTGACCCCAACTAGTGAAAGAGCCGGGATGAAATCTATTGCATATATAGAGTGGACATCGAAGAATCCAATCAAGAAATACCCATTGCTAGTTGGTTTTTCCTCCAACCTCTTCAACACTTCCTTAAAATGTGGGCATAATAATTTTCAGCCCACATACCCCTAAGCAATGCTGTTAAAGGCCTCCAAATCATCCACACGGGCCATTATTTTTTGGTCTATATTTGATGTTTTACCCTTCCCAAGGATTAGAAACTCAATGAAGCATGCAACACCTAGTTTAACTTGCAATTCCAGATCCTTGGAAGCTTTGAATTCTTCATATAGTTATTCACGAGTTAATCCCCCATATCTGTCCACAAGAGGTGAATTATCCATTTCCATATCCTCGACACTAGGGTACTCCAATTCAGTTATTAAGAAATACTCTTTGAACCCAAAGCGGATGATGGATTGCCCAATTTTAAATGTTATCTCATATGATTTTGGATTTGGCACTTGTTGAACAAAAAGCCAATGGATTAATCCGGGCCAATTTCGAAACTTTGAATGATCAACACTTATTAGATGGCTTGCTTTGTATCGGTGAAAAATCGTCACCTAAAAAAAGTTTTAAGGAATTAAACAACTGATATGAAATAGTCAAGGCCAAACAATGTTTTAATACAAGTAAGTTGTAAATCAACTGATAATATACAAACCTTCTCCTTGTCATCTCCGATGACATCTCTAATAATACTAAGGGTTTTAAAGCCATAATCTATAGTATTGACTTGTTGATGCTTCCATGTATTTTCTGCAATAACATATTCAGACACCTGTAATAAATTTAATCAGTAAATTATAGAACATCAGCAAAAAAATAACAAATTATAGTATTGATATTTACTTACATCTTTGTCATCATTACTTTTAGATTCGTCTTCATCAGGTTTTGCCTTTGGAAGTAGGACATATCTTACTTTTTTTCCTTTTGAACCTTCTAGTTGAGTATATATTCTCTTTTTAAGTCATGAGCTTTTGGGGCTTGTTGTAGACATCGCCTCGGGGCTAATATTTTCAGCACTGTATTATCCTCCAGTACAGTACATTGTTCACTATTAGAATTGGACATTGACTTAGAGAGAATTTTCATTTTATTCCTATAAAACAAAATTGTAGCCTCATTTTAACAGATAACCAACATGGATAAAAAATGAAATTTTATTAGCAATATTGATAACCATATCATCACATATCAACCCATATCATAGTAAGATCAACACAGATCAGTCAACATTAACTATCACATAAAAATATATCAACTCATATCAAGATATATTAACCTATATCAAAGCATATCAACAAATATCAGTCAACAAAACACTTTTATTTACTATATAAAATATCTAAACATCATTTAGAACTTAAATGCTATATATTTTACAAGTCTCATATCAACAACCATATGAAAATATATCAACTCATATTAAGACATATCAACCCATAACAAGACATGTCAACACATATCAGTCAACAAAATACTTTCATTTGCTATATAAAATATCTAAAAAATAATTAGAAGTTAAATGCTATATATTTTATAAGTCTCATATCAACCCATATGAAAGTATATAAACTCATATCAAGACATATCAATATATATCAGTCAACAAAATATTTTTATTTGCTATATAAAACATGTAAACAACAATTAGAAGTCAAATGCTATATATTTTACAAGTCTCATATCAACCTATATGAAAATATATCAACTGTTATTAAGACATATCAACCCATATCAAGACATATCAACATATATCAGTCAATAAAACACTTTTATTTACTATATAAAACATCTATACAACATATAGAACTCAAATGTTATCTATTTTAGAAGTCTCACATCAACCCACATAAAAATATATTAATTCATATCAAGACATATCAACCCATAACAAGACATATCAACACATATCAGTCAATAAAATATTTTTATTAGCTACATAAAACATCTAAACAACATTTAAAACTCAAATGCAATAGATTTTACAAGTCTCACATCAACAACCATATGAAAATATATCAACCCATATTAAAACATATCAATACATATAAGGCAACAAAACACTTTTATTAATTATATAATACATCTAAACAAAATATAGAACTCAAATGTTTTTCTATTTTAGAAGTCTCACATCAACCCACATGAAAATATATTAACTCATATTAAGACATATCAACCCATAATAAGACATATCAACATATATCAATCAACAAAATACTTTTATTTGCTATATAAAACATCTAAACAACATTTAGAACTCAAATGCAATATATTTTATAAGTCTCATATCAATCCATATGAAAATATACCAAGACATATCAACCCATATCAACACATATCAACATATATAAGACAACAAAACACTTTTATTTACTATATAATGTATCTAAACAACATATAGAACTCAAATATTGTCTATATTAGAAGTCTCACGTCAATCCATATGAAAACATATCAACACATATCAAGATATTTCAATCTATATCAAGACATATCAATACATATAATTAAAGACCAATACTGTTCTATCAATTAAATCTATAACAATAATGATTTGTATTTTAGAAGTTCCACAACAAGCTATTTCTAACCATATCAATCCATATTATGACATATCAAGATATATCATCAAAAATCAACACATATCAGTCAATAAAATCACAGTTCTTCACTATATAAGACATATAAACAACATATGGAATACAAATGCTATGTACTTTTGTAGTTCCATATCAAACCATATCAAACCTTATAAATTTAGGTCAAAATATATCAACCATATCATAGAAGATCAACATATATCAGTCAATAAAACACAATTAATTAATATTATAGTATCACAAACATAAAAGATATGACATTTAAATAATTATGATTCATAAATGTGTTTATCAACATCACACTTTTTGTTCTTAATAGAAAAAGAACTTTCTGTTTCTTAATATAAAATCTATTTCTTATTCATTCAACAAAGATAAAATAAGCAAACTAGCATAACAACACCATTTATGACATATCAAAAAGCACAATAAGCCAAAGAGCAAATCAGATTTTTATTTTCTTCAAATCAATTGCACCATAAATCCCAAGAAAATGACTCTTTCAGTTTCTGTTTTTCTTTCCCTATCTCTTTCTTGATTTAATGGTGAGTCAAAAGTGCTTAAATAAACCTACAAAATAGGGGTCTCTCTACTAAAAAAAATCGAATCAAATATCATATTATTGTTTCTACATTATATAATATTGAATTGAAGAGCACCCAAAAACATAGGCTAATAGTAAAAAAAATACAGAGACAACAACGAAAGGAAACAAACAAAGACTTCAAAGTACAATTAAAAATTCAGACATTCCCAACTCTACAAACTCTCTATTTTTTTCACTTCTTCTTCAATGTGGTATCTTTCACCGTATTATAACTTATGATTTTTATTTCTATTATTTTTCTCTTTTTTTATTATTTATTTTTATTTCTGTTATTTTATTTAGCTAAGCAATTCCTAACTTTCTTTCCTTCTCAGTCTTTTCATCCTTTTTTTAGCATTTTTAAAATCTATTTAGCACTCAATTTGTATAATTTCTCACATCAAACATAACAATGGCAGAGAAATAGAGAGAGAGAGAGAGAGAGAGAGAGAAACTATACCTGAGAAGAAGAATGAGCAGACGACGGCAATAACAATGACGAAACACTCGACGGTCGATGATCTCATTCAATGATGCAACACCAGTATAGAAATTTTAGAAGAAAGAGGGAAAGCGATTTATTTCAATCGAAAAAATGAGCTAGAGATTTTCAGATTTTTGAAAATAATTTGATAGCAGTAGCATTTTTAGGAAATAGAATGAGAAGATTTTTTTTATTAAAGGCTACTTTTGTCAAATTAGGTCTATTTAAGGTGACTATAGTCTAAAATTTAATAGTGATTTGTGTAGGGATATTTTTTGGTTAATTCCCAATTTGATATTTTTTTTATGAATTTTTATTTCCATTTTTACTAATTTTGAAACCCTAAGAAATGTTTGTAACTTTGTCGTTAATTATTGGAGGTCAATTATAGGCCTAGTTGTATGCGGTTAATTTGATGATTAGGAACCGGCAGTATTTCACTATTTCTCATTCCGATTTTTATGAAATTCATTTTCCTAAAAAAAGAAGAAATTCTATATATAATAATATATTTATATAAAAGATGTTTATAGTGCATTTGATAAATTACAGAAAAAATAATTACTGAAAATATATTTTACATAGGTATATTACATGGATTATATTTTACTGAAAAATATTATATTACTGCGTTTAGAGAATGCAACAAAATACTTAGAAAATATATTGGAAAAATATTAACTTATTTGGTTACAACCCAACTTTACAGGAAAAGTTTAAGTAATACTTAAACTACCCTTATAACAACTCTTTCTTGTTTTATCATATTTTAAATTAAGGATATAATTATTTTTTGATATGTGACCCCTTAATCCACTTTTTCAGTGAAATATTTTTTCTACTCCACCCCAAATAAAATATTTTATCAACTGGTCGGTAAAATTTAGTGGGCCCAACATTTTATTTTACATAGGTCATTTGCAAATAAATATAGTATTGTTAGTTAAACAGGATTATGTAGTCAATTTTTCTAAAATTCCTGTGCAACCAAATACACAATTAGTTTTTTTCTTTTTGGTTTAAAATAATGAATAAAAAAGTGAAGATTATTATGTAATCAGTGGCAGACGCAGAAATTAAATATAGTGGGGGCTAACTTTCTATTAAATCTATATTTTTAAAATGGGGGCTAGTCCATATACATATAATTGCCATTGTTAAAAATATCCATTGTTAATAACTTTCTATTGAATCTATAATGTCCATTTCGACCAAAAAAAAAGCTTATAAGTTATTTTTCATTTTGAAATGATAAATTTTAATCGTTATTAATATATTCTATTTCACTTAACAATGATATAAATTAATGAAAAAAGTATAAAACAAGAAAAAATTAAAATCTTAAAAATTTTCATCTTCAATACGATCAACATAGAATAAATTGATATGGATATTTCATGAATAACATTGCAATTATAATTCTACATATATAATTATGTCTATATATATACACAAACAAAAAAGAAATAATAAATTTAATGATATTTATAGATTTTAAAATTAAAAATAAAAAAATAAAAAAAAAATTTATTGAAATAGAGTTTTTATATCTCTTTGAAATCATGCCAAGAAAGAGAGATAAAAAGATGAAACAATTGACCAAGTAAAATTTGCAATTATGTTTTGTATAAAAAAATAGACTATTAAAAAAAGATAAAAGAGAGAAAAAAAATTCGTAAAAATGTTGATATGAAATAGCATATTTTTAATAATGAGAGCCATATTAGTCGAATTAAAAATAAGTTTTATTTGTACAGAGTAAGTTTAATATAATATAACTTTTTATCAACCTATAAAAATTAATTTTTATCAACTGTCTAGCATTATGGATTTTAAACATGGTCAATGGGGCTAGTCCATATATATATATTGATTTCTATTCAGTAAACACATGCACTATATATATATATATATATATATATATATATATATGTTCATGTAGAAATTTCAGTGGGGTCCTCTGCCCCTTACTGTATTCGCCAGTGTATATAATTAATAATAAAATTATAGATAATTAAAAGAAAATAAATAACAAAAACTAATTATTTTAATAAGTAATTTAGAGAGAAAAATTTATAAGTTTATCACTTCTTTTTCTTCATATCACTTAAGCCTTACAAATCACCTCTATTTATATAGTTAAAAATTAAATAAAATATTACATATTAATTATTAAGATAATAAAATAAATAAAGTGATAAAAAAATTTGAGAGATAAAATAATATGATTAAGAGACAAGATAATATGACTAAAGAGATATAATAATTTAAGTGATCAAAAGAAATATCCACATATTTATATTTTCAATTATTCATAATACTCTTCATTGAATATTTATCTATTAAGAATATGCCTCATTAAAACTTTACTAGTTAAAAACCATGTAGAAAAAAATCTAGTGAAGGAAAAAGAATACAATATTCTTAATGTATACACATTTTTCTTCTCCTCATATGAATGAGCATCTCTAAGTCATGTCAATCTTGTGAACTAGCTTTGCAAATGTTGATGTTGGCAAAACTTTTGTTAATAAATCTGCTAAATTTTCACTTGAACGAATTTGATGAACATATATTTAGCCTTTCTTCAGGAGTTCATGTATGAAAAATAATTTTTGTGAGATATGTTTGTTTCTATCACCCTTGATATAACCTCCTGAATATATCACCCTTAATATGAGAGATTACATGGGTCTTGAATATATTGAATCAATGATCTTAACCATATATATTCACGACTTGCTTCATGAATTGTAATAACTTCTGCATGATTTAAAGATGTGGCAATAATTATTTATTTTGTTGAGCACCAAGAAATTGCAGTACCATCGTATAAAAATAAATATTATGTTTATGATCATCCTTTATACGGATCAGATAGATATTCAACATCCGCAAATATAATTAATTTGTGATTTAATTATTTTGAATAAAATAATTTCAAATTAGTAGTTCCAATAAGATAACGGAATATATGTTTAATACGATTCCAGTGTCTTCGTATTAGCGCAAAACTATATCTCGCTAATAAATTAACTGAAAAAGCTATATCTGACTTTGTATAGTTAGCTAGATATATTAATGCACCAAGATATAATACTTCATGGTCAAGAATTTATTCATTATATTTTTTAGGATGAAATGAGTCTTTCTTTACATCAAGAGATCGAACAATCATTGGAGAACTCAATGGGCGAGCTTTATCTATATTAAATCTCTTTAATACTTTTTCTGTATAATTCGACCGATGTACAAAAATTTTATTTGATAAATACTCGATTTGTAGACCAAGATAAAATTTTATCTTTTCAAGATTTTTCATTTTAAATTCTTTCTTTAGAAGTGTTACTGCTTCTTTAAGCTCTTTAAAAGTTCCAATAATGTTCAAATTATCAACATACACTGCAATAATAGAAAGTCCAAATTTTAATTTTTTAATAAAAATACATGGACTAATATGATTATTCACATATCCTTGTTTTAACAAATATTTACTAAGACGATTATACCACATTCGTCTAGATTATTTTAACTCATATAAAGATCTTCGTAATTTAATTAAATATTTTTTCTGTGGTAATGAATTAAATGCTCCAGGTATTTCTAGTCCTTCAGGAATTTTCATGTAAATATCACTATCAAGTGATCCATATAAATAAGTTGTTACAACATCCATAAGACGCATATGAAATCCTTCAGAAATTGTGAAGCTTATTAAAAATTTAAGAGTTATTACGTCTACCACAAGAGAATATATCTCTCCATAATCGATTCAAGGTCTCTGAGAGAAATCTTGAGCTACAAGTCGTGCCTTATATCTTACAATCTTATTATTTTCATTTCTCTTTCTTATAAATACCCATTTATAACCGACATATTTTATATTTTCAGGTGTTAGAACTATCGGTCCAAAAACTTCATGTTTTGTAAGTGAATTTAATTCTGCATGAATAACATCTTTTCATTTGGCCAATCACTTCGATGTTAATATTCTTCAATAGATTTTGATTCTAAATTATTGCTTTCATTTATTATATCAGCAACTACTGCATATGCAAATTTTTTTTTATATCAAAGATAGCTTTATATCGACTATAATTTTCTCTTGTATGGACATAACTTGTTAAAATCTATTCATTTTCAGAATTTTTTATAATTCCATTATTCTCGAGTAATTGTTTCTTTACCGGAGGCAATTGATTAGTTGTGTCTATTTATTTTTGTATCACCATATCTTCTGGTATATTAATTTTAGAAATATGAATTTGTCTATTTTGTTCCCTTTTCTTTATAGAATTTTTATCTTTAGCACCAATCGGTTTACCACTCTTCTGGCATATATCAAACACATTCGTCAGGATATTAATTGATTTTTTAGTATAACATCAATTCGAGCAGGAGCATTTAATGCTGGTATATGCGATCTAGTTACCTTTTTGTATCAGTGAATATATCTGGTATCTAATTTGCAATATTTTATAAATGAATAATTTTCTTAACTTTAAGCTCAATTCTATTTGTTTGAGGATCATAATGAGAGTTTTTGATGCATTCCACGAAATATCTTATTTCTAACTTTTTTTTTCTTTTCCTAATACTGAAAATATAGTATCATCAAATTGACAATCAGCAAATCATGCTGTAAAAATATTACCTGTCATTGATTCAAGATACCTTATAATTGATGGTGATTCAAAACCAATAAAAATTTTCAATCGTCTTTGTGGGCCTATTTTTTTTACGTTGTGGTGGAGCAATTGGAACATATACTGCACAACTAAAAATTTTCAAATGAGAAATATTAGGTTCATGAGCAGATACAAGTTGTAATTGAAAAAATTCGTGATAATCAGTTGGTCTAATTTGAATTAGTGCCGTTGCATGTAATATAACATATCCTCAAGCTGAACTAGGTACTTTTGTCCTCATAAGTAATAATCTAACAATTAATTAAAGTCGTTTTATAAAATATTCTGCTAAACCATTTTGTGTATGAGTATGAGTGTAACACCCATAATATTTCAAAAAAATTAAATTAAATAAATTAAATAAAAAATTAAAGGATTATAAGTGAAAAAGTAAAATGTATATGTGAAATATATATTAAATATACATAATATATACAAAAGTCAATATTTAAAAAAGAAAGTCAAAGGTCAAATGATAAAATTATAAATATGCTTAGTAAAATTCAAATTAATTAAATAATTTAAAAGTAAATTAATTATGGATAGAAGACAAAAATTATAATTTTTAAAATAAATAAATAAATAAATAATTAAATAAATAAATATTAAAATATTATATATATATGGTCTTAAATTAAAGAAAAAAAAGAGAAAATATCAATTTCTTTTATTCTTCTTCTTCTTCTTCTTCTTCTTCAAGGTGGCCGAACCACCATAGCCAAGAGAGAGAGGTTTCTTCTTCTTTCAAGTACCAAGAAGTGAAGGGATTTCAAGGAATTAAGTAGAGTTTTTGTAATTTCTTCTCTAATTAGTAAGCTTTCCATCTTAATCTTTGAAATTTCATAAAATTATAAATATGTGAAGTTTGCGGTTTTAAGTATGTATATTATAATTTCTTGAATGAGTATGTATGATACTATTTTGAGTAGTAAATAATGATTTTCAAGTTAGATAAGAGAAATGATTGAGTTTGGGTTGAGTTTGGATGAAGAAGATAGTTTAGGGTTATGTGTAAATTGAAAATTTTCAATTATATGTTTTAATTATTAGAAATGGTTTGTATGATGTTGTTTTGATGCCTAAACAATGATTTTAAAGTTAAATGATGGATTTAATCAAGTTTGGTTAGAGATTGAGAAAGGTAATATTGAATTTAGGATTTTGGAAGAGAATTTTTAAAGTATGGTTGTTTGTTTGATTTAATGAATAAATCATATTATTAAAAAATTTAAATAATAGAAATAAGCTTAAATTAGCATTTGAAATGGGTTGAAATGAAGAACTATAATTGATGAAGGTTATGACATTTTAGAGTTTTATTAAAGAATATGTGTTTATTGAATTTAATTGGTTAAAACATATTCTAATATGTTTTTAATAATAAAAATAAACTTAAAATACCAATTAAAATGGATTAAAATGAAATTTCAATGTTAAAGTAAGAAAATACATAATTTTGAAATATTGGTTGGAGTGATGTTTAATTAGGGTTTTATATTTGAAATGCCTTGAAATGTGATTCTAAATGATTATTTTTACTCACATTTTAAATAGACATTAAGAGAAAGTGATTTGCCCAACCTTAGTGTTGAATGACAAGTTGAAAGTGAAGGTTAGAGAGTGATTTTTAGCTTGGGTTTGAGTGATAATTAATGTATATTTAAACTTTTGATAATTTAGATATATTTGCATTATATTTGGCCTAACGCATTTTGAATAAAAAATGTGTTAAGCTACTTGACAATTTGAACATTCATGTACATTGTATTATAATATGTAAATTGATGAATATGCATTATGTGCATTATGTAAAGCCATTATTAATGGCTAAAATGAATAAAATGTGGTTTATATGAATTATGTGAGAATGACCTAAAAATATTTGGGTAATATGATTGTAATGTTAAATGACATACATTGTGATAAAGTGATAAGAAATGATGTGAATGAGAAAAATGAGACAATCATGTAATGTGATGAGAAATATTGATTATGAAAACATGTACTATTTGTATGTGCCTAGTATATTATTCAATTTTCAGAGTTTTGTGTTGGCGGCATGTTTATGAGATTATTATCATTATTTGCCTTTGAAGCTAGACTCTGGGTGTCACTGATATATGATTTACCTTCGGGCTAGATGTTAAACGTCACTATGATTTGCCTTCGGTCTAGACGCTAGGCATCACTTGTATTGCCTTCGGGCTAGACACTGAGTGTCAAAATAAACTAAAACAGTAACTCTGAGAAATGAATAATATATTAGATTATTTGGGTCTATATTTCTGTATTTGTTAATATGAAGTATAAAAAGATTAAATATTCTATTTTAAAATAAAATTGTATACCACATTGTGAAATATCGTACAACAGCGTTATGCATTGTCATTATTTTTAAGTTTTATTATTATCAAAATTTGTATCGCTAAGTTTTTAGCTTAACATAATTGTAATTCATCACACATGTAACATGGTTAATCCAGAGAGTTCTTCTAGACCTGGTTAGGTTTAGATTTGTGTTTATTGAGCCGAGGTGATTTTTACTACTACAAAGTCAGAGCCGGTTGCCACCATGTATACATTTTATGTTATAGTATTTTTTATTGTTATGTATATTATATTTATATTTTTTTATTGTATTTTAAATTATTAAGAATATTTTGGTTAAATTGTATAATGTGAGAATGTGTATATGTGTTTTGATACATATATGTATATATATAAATATTTTGAGAAAATGGGAGGAGTTTGAGAAGTTGGAGTGAAATGTTTGATGTATATTTATTGGGAGTGTATTTTTATGCAGGTTGGGTATTGTTAAAATTTTAGAATGTTCAATTTACAAATAAACTTTAACGAATTTTTTCAGAGATTTTTACATAAAATACTTATTTTGGGTTTCTAAAATTCATAAAGAATATTTTATTGGTTTACTAAAAATATATTTTAAAGTGTTTGAGATTTTAAATTATGAATATGAATTTTTTATCAAACTGGTTATGGAATTCTTATACTTTATATTCGTATTTTATATATACTGGGTATATATATTATATGCATATAAGATATAAGAGAGTTACAGTGAGCTACATGATACTCAATTGTAATCCCAATTGATACTCAATAATCATTAAATAATTGGGATGTAAATTCTCTTGCATTATAAAGATGAATTTTCTTAATTGTATATTCTAAAAATTGTGCTCGTAATTTGATGATTTTTGCTAATAATCTTATAAATATAATATTGCGAGTAGACAATAAATAAATATGTGACTATCTTGTAGAAGCTTCTATTAAAATCATAAAATATCGAAAAGAACTACAAGATAGAATGATAAGCCCGCATTTATCTTTATAAATTCATTCTAAAAGTTGAGGAGATTCAAATCCAATTTTGCTTTGAGATGACCTAGTAATCAATCCCCCTTGAGCACAAGTAATACATAAAAATTCACTTGATGAAAAAGGGTACCCATATGAATGTTCTACAGTTTTTCTCATCATTCTAGCATCAGGATGACCTAAGTGATCATACTATAGAATAAAATTCTGAGTCAATTAATTTCTGATTAATTATAATATTAGACTCTATTAAATTTATATATGTGAAATATAATCCAAAAAAAATACTAACAATATTTTTATTATATGTTTTTTTCCTGAGATTGTAGATGTAATATAGAGATATTTTTTGTTGTTTTCATCTTTAGTCTCAATATGGTAATTATTGAAACATATATCTTTAATAGCAATGCATCATTTATTATTAATTTCATGTCTTTGGATAACATAATATGGATTTTTCTAAAATCTTCAATTAAATTTGCGGCACCAGAAATTATATTAATATTAGCCTTAGTTAATTGAAGATGAGAAAAATATATTTTATCTTTTAGAATAGTATGCGTTGTTGCACTGTCTGCCATATATAAATCTCTACCAGTGTCAAATAAGTGATCAGATAATTTTATTTTTCTTCAAAAAAAATAGTATAAATAAATGATAATATTTTATTTAATATATTTATATAAAGTACACATAGATAAAAATAAAATACACTTACTTTTAAACTTAACACACTTAAAAAATAAAACACATTTCATAAAAATAAAAAATATAATATTGAATAAAATACATTAATCAATATGGTCATCCAAAAGAGAATTTTTATCAATCATTAAACTATCAGTTTTTCATTAGTATTTTAAAAAAAAGTGTGAAACATTCAAATGTGTGAAATCATTTGGATCATTATGTTCAAGAAAATTGATCTCCATAATTTTTTCTTTTCTTTTGAAAGAAGTCTGGTAAAGATTCACAAGATATTTGGATATACAATAGGTATGGGACTACTGTCATTTTATGCCACATCTATAGCAAATATTTTTTTCATTTTTATTTTGTAAATTCTTTCATTTATCATTTTCTCACTATAATCATTAGTCTTTTGAAAATTGATATTATGATAATTTTTATATCTTCGATAATTATTACTGTTGTCACCTCTACTATGGCTACGGCCACGACCTCGACCATGTCTAATATTTTATCTTTGTTCAGACTTATTTATCATTACAATATTCACTTCAGTGAATGGTTCAGATTCAGTTAACCATGATTAATGATTTTTCATCAGAAGTTTATTATTTTATTCAGCAATAAGAAGATATGATATCAATTCAGAATATTTTTTAAAACCTCGTTCTCGATATTACTGCTACAAGAGTATATTCGAGACGTAAAATATTGAGAAAATTTTTTCTAATAAATCTTGATCAGTAATCATCTCACTACATAATTTTAATTGATAAGTAATTTTAAAAACTATATAATTATATTCACTAATAGTTTTAAAATATTATAATCGCAAATGCATCCAATTATAGTGAGCTTTTGGAAGAATAACTATTTTTTGATGATCAAATATTTCTTTTAAATTTTGTCAAAATTTATAGGGATATTTTATTGTTAAATATTTAACTTTTAATCCTTCATAGAGATGATGACGAAAAAATATCATTGTTTGTGCGCGATCCTATAAGAATGAGTTATTTTTCTTCTTGAATTGTATTTTTAAGATTCATAGCGTCAAGGTGAATCTCAACATCAAGAGTCCAGTGTAAGTAATTATTTTTTGATATATCAAGTACAATAAACTCAAATTTTATAAAGTTTGACACCATATAGATCACCATATAATAAAATTATAATTAATCACTAATAAGTTACTTTTAATATATTATGTAAAGTAATAATAAATTGCATTAAATTAAGTAAAAGATAAAATTATATATAAGTATATTATAAATATTGCACAATTTATAAATTTTCAAAAATAAAAATAAAAATAATTGATATTATTAATTTAAAATATATTTAAAAATTAAAGAAAGATTATGAATAAATTAATACATATATAGATGTATAAACTAATATAAGATGATAAAAATATAAAATTATGAGTGTAAGTATAAATGCTATTTAATTAAATGGAAATATAATTATTTTATTGATATGTAGTATTTATATTTTTATTATTATAAAATTATAAAAATATAAAGTTTATATATAATAAATATATAATATATATGCAACGAGTATACAATTTTAATTTTTCACTTATATGACCTTTATATCATTTTATTATTGTATATATATAGAAAAACATTGATAGTATAGTTAAAATTATAATTTATTATAGTCAAGAGTTTTTTTTTTTATCAGAATCACCACCACCACCACTATCATCATCATTATTATTATAGCTATTCAAGTTTTTTTTAGTAAGAATGTTAAATAAAATCTCATAAAGATGATTAACATGTGATGAGACGAATTATATATATATATATATATATAACCTATCATAAAATAAATTATACATATTAATTAAATTTAAAAATAATAATTTATGTACAAAAATTATAATTATAGATTTTTTTTAATTTTACCAATTGCAAAAATATATTTATACAATAGTATATTACTACTTAAAATTTTAATCAATTATTAATTTAAATATAATAAGTGAATAAATATATTTAAAGTAAATATGAATAATATATGAATATTATCTTTGATGAAATAGAATTGAAGCTAGATTAATATAAATGATGTAGAACAATCGTACTGATAACTTATTATATAATTAATGATAAAATTATATATAATTAAAAAATTAAAGAATAAAAGCTAATTATTTTAAGAATCAATTTAGAAAGAAAAATTTATAAGTTTATCACTTCTTTTTCTTCATATCAGTTAAGCCTTATAAATCACCTATATTTATAGAGTTAAAAATTAAATAAAATATGACATATTAATTATTAAAATAATAAAATAAATAAAGTGATAAAATAATTTAAAAAATAATATAATATAATTAGGAGATAAGATAATATGGCTAAAGAGATAAGATAATTAAAGTGATAAAAAGAAATATCAACGTATTAACGTCTTCAATTATTCATAATAAAAATAAAGATTTTAAAAATATATTTTTTAAATGATTTATAAAATAAGTTATAAATGGTCAGTCTCACAACATAAATTCAAAAAAGGAAAGAATCTAAAACAATTGATTTAAATATAATGTTTTAAAGAATCTAAAATTTAAAATGTATAAAATTTAGGAGTTTAAAAATCTAAAATACACAACTTTGAACTTTTATTTTTATTTTTATTAATTATATAATGGAGAAGAAAAAAGAAATATTATGTGGGAGCCATCATAGTATATTTTGATGGTTAACTTTTAAAAAATTTTAAATATTTAAAATTTTTAGGATTGAAATTTAAAATTAATAATTTGAATTGGACTGCTATTCAAATGTAAATAAAGCCTAGGATTCAATCTATACGTGTTTGTATTTAATGGTTTTATTATATCTCGTTAATCAAGAGTAGTACCATCTTAATTAATAATAATAACAATAACTTATTTCTAACTTGCAATCATATGCTAATTAATAATCAAACCTCTGAATGAATTGATTAGCATTTAAATTAAAAAATTAAAAAGATTAAATTCATTAATTGATGAAAAGCAATGATTTAATTGAACGATAATGTTTATATGCATGCAAGTTGTCAACTTTCTATATAAAAGGCCCGTAATTTTCATCTTTAATTAAACACACATGCACTGGTCAGTGTCCTAAAAACAGTAGTATATTGTTTTTATATAATTATTTTGTGAGAACTGTCCAACAATTAATTATGAATGAGTCAGCATGATAATGACCTGCTAATTATACAGTTTGTTTATTATCTACATGCATAAAATGCATGAAAGCGAAAGAAATAATATATATATATATATATATATTAACAATTTCCCCAAATCAAACCTTTCAAGTGATAGCAAATAGATTCAAATTCATAATCTAAATTTCAAAGGCAGATTAAATCTTATTTAATCATTATCTATTAGATGTGATAATAGTATGTGGAATAAAAAAATATTAACATTTTTTTATAAAAAAATAAATAAATATAATAACTACCAAATTTTATATATCAGGATATAACCGAATAGTAAGTGCACTATTATTAAATAATAAATTTAAAATCGATTTCTTTATTTATTATAATATTAAAAAAATTATCAAATCTTAGACTTAGCAGCTGTGAGTATTGTTACTCTTACTTATTTTAAGTCAGAATAATAAAAAAAATATAAATAATATCAAATTAGTTGTGAATGATTTTTTCTTATAAAACATGTTTATTTTTAATCTGCAACCTACAAACTTGTTATGACGTGGGGAAAAAAATATTGTGTGTTGAATAAGCTAAGATGGCTAGCGATAATAAGAAAATAATTAAATCATACAAAATCTTAGTATAGAACAAATAATTCAGTACCACAATGGACTATTAATTAATTATTAACGTTTGCTATCGTAGTCCTTTTCATGTTAATTTAATTATTATATAAAATTAGGCCTACTTTCATAGTTGCTATAGATGGGTCTTTCATCTCTGTCATTTTCCCTAAAAAAAAATAAAATAAAGGAAACAAAGGTTTCCCATTAAAAGCTTTTGATCAAGAACATATATTGTACAAAATGAGTTTGCATTATTTTTCTTTAAGAATATAATATGACAAAAAAATAATTGATATGTGATTAAATATGAATATAATAAAGTAATTAATATAAAAATATACTCTTCAATTTTAATAATAAATTTTTGAGATTCTAATCTTAATAACTATACTTAATTATAACAACTTATATTATGCCGTAAAAATGGATTGAGTTTAATTTTCTTTTAGTTTATCATCGGATAAAAAACTATTTTGTGCAGTTGCTACTTGAGAGTAATAAAAAATAAGAAAAATTAATTAAACATAAGCATATTAAAAACTATAAATTGACTGATCAAATATAAATATATTTAAGTGATTGATATATAAAAATAGTTTCTTCAGTAGTTAGCTTAATTTTAAATTTAGTCCCATTAAATTTGCAGGAAATACTTAATTATTTAAATTTATTTATTTTAGTAATTTCAGTTTCGATTAAAATTGAAGCTTCCAATATTTCATTCATAAAAATAATTTCAATATCACCGGATGAAAAGCTTATTATATATAAATACTTAATATATATGTAATTAATAACATCATCGATTCAGTCATTTATTCATTTTTATGTTGGTGTGTCTTCTAATTAATTAGAATGTTAATCAATGATTGAATAATCAAATATTTATTTACAAATGTAACTAAATAATTTTTTTATATTTTCAGAGATTCTTTTTATTTTAGAATTACGATGTATAGATGTTAAAAACTTAAGGAAAATATATGAGATGTTCCCTTAACACTTCAAACTTGTGATTGATAGTAATATATATGAATTAAGTGGTGACAATTAATTTACTTGTACTAAATGGAAGAGGAACATTTCTTAGCCTCAAATTTTGATATTGGAGATATTTTCATAAACGTAATTTCATTCTTTAAGTAATTAAAATCAAATTACGAGATCATATGCAGTGAGATAAGTGCCTAAGTTGGTGTAACAAGACAATATATACATCTTAATTAGTTGAAAAATATTTAGAATACATAAAATAAATTTGATTTTTTATTTTAATTGAGGACAAATATTTCTTAACAAGGTCAATGATTTTATGAAGTGGGATTTATAATTTCATGAAGTGGGATTTATTCTCAAATTAAAAAAAAGAGAGCCTTAAATTAGGCCCCCACATGAATTTAAGAGTTATAAAAAGAAATAAAAGAAATTAATTTCAATGGACCATTTCATGTGTATTAATTTTTTTTTAATATCATGAGTCATGTATTGATATATACGTTAACATTATTTAATAAATTTTACATTAATAATTAGAATTCACAATTTTTATTTTAATATTAATTTTTTATTTAAATAATTTATTATTAAGGGATTTTATAGTAACAAATTAAAATTTAGAAATTTTAATGATATAACTAGTAAAATACAGGAATGGTTAGTAATATTAATTTGTAATCATTATATTTCCTCAGTTCCACTTCAATTATTATTTTAAGAATAATTACACATATTAAGATAATTATTAGTTATTATAAATTTTACAAAAAAATTATAATATTTTACTTAATTATCATTTTTAACTACTTTTTTTTATAAATTATAAATTTTATCTCATAAAAATAAATTTATAACTTTATAATTAATACTATTTTAAATTTATATAAATAATAATTGAAGTAGAATAAAAAAATTCTTTTATAATAATTAAAGTGGAACAAAGAAAATACTAATAAATTAATCAAAGCTATTTTAATCCATTTATAATAATTTTTTTTATAAAACTAAGAAAAGATAATGATTTATTTAATCATTATACATGAGTTAAAAGACTGTTATTTCAATTATACGGAGCATGTTCCATGCAATTTGAAGCAAAAGCTGCAAAACAAGGAAATAATTAATAAAAAAAATCTCAATCATTGAGCAACAATTACAAAATTAAATATTTTTTCTACTTCAATTTAAATTTAAATGTGGTTTAAAAAATTTCATTATTATTAAAAAATTAATTTAAGTTACTCATTTATTTTTAATTAATAATTTCTCCATCTAATATTTATATTCTATTAATTTTCTTACTCATTAATAATATTATTAAATATAAATAATAAAATAATATTAAAATTTTACTGTTAAAATTTTTTTAAAATAAAATTAAAATTTTAAAATGATATTTAAATTAAAATGGAGAGTATATTTTTTTGGCATCAATAGTAACTGGTTCAACGATGTTACTTCTCTGTACGTAACAAATTAATAACATTATTAAGATGGCCAAGCAATAATTTTACATAATATAATAATTACTCCTTTTATCTCATAAAAATTATCTACTATTTCATTTTAAGATATTATAAAATAATTTTTTAATTTTATTTATAGTATATATTTGAAGTTTTTTTTAATTTTATTTTCTAATAAATTTACACTTTAAATAAAAAAATTAGTGATAGTTATGTAGCACAAAAGCTTACCTAGACCGACTTTAAGTTAAAACATGATTTTGTTTTTTGAATGCAAAACATGATTAATTATTTAGCGTAAAACATGATTAATTAGCATGGCTTTTAAGTTAAAAGAAAGGTCACATATTTTACTCTTCAAGACTTCCACACTTATGATGAATGTTCAAGAAGATTTAAATGTGAACTTAGGATATATTATACATACAATATGATATTCAGTTTATGTTAAAGTTTCTGGAGTTTTTGGTTAAATTTAAATTATAATTATATCATATACCATTTACTGTCTACCATTTATGATATAATTACATTCTATCTACCATTTACTGTCTTATTTATTTTGACCCTATGAAATTTTTAAAGGTAAATGAGAAAATTAATTTTGCAGGAAATCAACTTAAGTTCAATTTTGTCAAACTCGAAAGTAATAATATAATTATTGACCCATTGCATTATTATTTTAATTTTAATTCGTTAGTAGAAAATTACATGGGACTTTATATATTAATTATATCTATTTCTTAATTAATTAATTAAAATTTAAATGGTTGTTGGTCATTTTTAAAATAAAAATACATTTAAGATCTATAATTTTACCTGTCTGTATCTGAAGTTCATCAGTTCTATTAGTTTGTACCCTATTTTATTTGAATTGAAAATTAATTTATAATAACATTATAAATTTTGTAAAGTTTTAATTCATATATTTAAAGTTAAAAACTTAGAATCTTTGAATACATATTTATAAATAATTATTTTAAATTTAATTAAATTTATTTATATCAAATAAACTATTGTCAGTTCTGCTATATATATATTAATTATCAAAATCACAAACACAATCACAATCTTATAATATAAACAAACAAAAAAATTGACATAAAATTTAATACAATTTAGCTAGAGAGATAATTATATTCAGAGGTAAAATAAAAAAGAAAATTTCACTATAATGAAATTATGATATATAATTATTAGAAAATGCTCTTGTAATCTCAATTGTCTTTTTTTTTTTTTCCTTTCTTTAATCGATTCATACTCTAATCTCCTATGAATATGTCTCGTGCTATTAACACAATCTTTCGATTTTCTATTTATTCGAATTATATCATAAACATTTTGAGGTCTAATAATAATTTGGATCCATTAAATTTCAAGCCACGTATTATAAAATTAAATATATAGTTCTAATGACTATTACACTATACTAATAATTTTCTCTATAAGCTATTGAGTTTGAAATTGGATATTATGTTATGTGGTTGCATTGATAGCATTCCACTGAGTGATTAGCATTAAATATTTTTAGATAATTCCTCTATAGCGACGTATTGCACTAAACATTTTTCATAAGTTAAAAAATTGGATATATATATAAACAAATTGTAACAAAAAAACAAAATTACAAAAAACAGAAAAAACAAAACAATGTTGAATATGTAAATTTGAAAAAAATTTCCGCTTGCCGTATATATAAAAAGGAATCATGTTTTTCAGGCAGAGGATGTAATTTTCTTTTAAATTTATGGACTTTTAATAAAAATATAAAAAATTTAAAATAATTTTAAATTTATAATATTTATAAAATATTTATCAAAATATTATATTTTTATTAATTTATAAAGAATTTACAATGAATTTATAATAAATTTATTATGAATTTATAATAAAATAATTAAAATACTATGATAAAAAAATAAAAATTTTAAAAAATACAGTGAAGAGTGTATCCTAAACGTTAGGCCCAACAAAAAAAAAAGCCCAAAATTTTAACAACAATTAGAGCATTGGCCATTGCGTTAAAATTTTATTATTTATTTAAATTAATAAAAAAATAACATAAAAATACTTTAGGAAATAAAAATATTTTAAAAATATTATTTTTTTTATTTTCAAAAATATCCATTTCTTATTCAACTTTAAAAAATTACATACTTTCAATTTTCAACAACTAATATATCAAATCAAATGGCTATATCTTTTATCAATTGCATATATATATATATAGAGAGAGAGAGAGAGAGGTAAAAATATATTTTAATTAAATTTAATTTAAGAATTTTTAAAAATTATAGATTATTTTAAATACATTAAAAAATATTTTCACAAAAAATAAATAATTAATTAATTAATGCATGTGGGCATTTTCTCATCTCCCATGCTTTAACTTTGTCTATTTTAATTTTGCACTTGCTTTATTTATTATATGCTTTGGTTTTGTTAGGATTTTCTGTTGACTAAGAGATTTAAAATTATAATAAACAACAAATTATTTTTTTCCTTCCTTTTATATATGTGACAGAGTAGTTTGTAAAATGATGACATGAGAAGTTTGAGTAAAAATCATTAAAACTATTTGATAATAATGCAATTATTTTTAAAATCATAAGACAGGAGTTCGAGTCAAGATTACTAATGTTTAGTAGGAACGATTTTTAATTTTGTGAAATCTTAAGCAATTCATCCTATAAAATTAAAATTCTCATATGATAAAAAAAAAAATTTATAAGCATATATTACTTTCATTTAGGTTTTATATTCGAGTCTAAATATTTTTTTTACTTACATATAATTAATAAAAAATAAAATTTATAATTTATACAAAATCTTTTAATTTAAAGTTTTTAAAATTATAATTTCCATATTTAGGAACTTTTCTTCCTTGCAGTTTGGAATGATCTTCAACAATTTTTCACACTTCTTAACTTCACATAAAATGATAAAATATAAAATATACAATAAATTCTAGATCGTTAATGCATGCACCCTTCCTTTAACTATCTATGTAACGAGAATTGTTGGCCGGTTGGTAGATTACTTAAAAAAAAATGGTTATTTAAAAATATATTTTATATAGGTATATATATATTAATGAAATTATATTTTATAAAAAAAATTATATTAACGTGTTTAGATTTGAACGATATAATAAAATACTAAAAAAATAAATTAAAAAAATATTAACTTATTTAGTTATAATTCTATTTTACTGAAAAAATTTAAACAATATCTAAACTATTTTTATAATATTTTTTCTTATATTTAGAGTATATTAAAGTAGGGGCATAATTATTTTTTGACATGAGATCGCTTTTCACTTTTTATAATAAAATAATTTTTCTTACTTTCTCTTAGATAAAATATTTTATCAACTAGTTGATAAAATTTGATAAATTCAGTATTTTATTTTATATAGATTATTTATAAATAAATATAATATTATTCGCCAAAAATATTATATAGTCAATTTTTCAGAGATTTTAGTACAACCAAATACCTTATTAAACAAATTAAATATATTAACTGCAATTTTCATTAAAATTGAGCTTTCTTTAAAAATATTTCAAAAAAGAAAAATATTTCATTAATGTATAATCTTACTCTTAAATTTGTTTAAAAGCTAAATTTATAATTTCAAAAATGCCTATTTTCAATTTATAATAGTTGATATATTAAAAATGGTTGTATATATGTATAATGACAAATCGTATAATATAATATATTTTCAATTAAACTTAAAAAAATAATAATTTAAAAATTTTCTAAAAATTATAAAAAATTTAAAAAAATTTAAGAAAATGACATATCATATAAATTTCTATTAAAAAATTTATTTTCTTGCAAACTTTTTAAAGAAAATATTGTTTGATATGTTTGATAATTTTTATCGAGGAATTTGTAATTAATTTTTAAGTGATATCAACTTTTAAAAATATTGGAGTTCTACATTGAATATTATTTAATACATTTGATAGTTTTTATGGAGTAATTTATAATTAATTTATAATGATATAAACTTTTAAAAATATTAATTAATAAGTAATTAATAGAAGTAATTTGATACTCTTATATTTTAAATAAAATATTATAAATTTTATTTTTGTGAATAAAGTCACTATTTATTAAAGATATTTTATTCCTTAGCGAGATAATTTATTGCTATTTATATTTTTAAAAATATTTAATTTTTTTATATCTCTCAAATTTATTAAAAATATAAATTTTTAATTTTAAAAATATACACTATATAACAAAATATACAATAAAATATAATTGTATAATATATAATATATCAAAAATAGATATGTAATTTTTTTTTACCAAACGTAAGAAATTATTTTTTAAAATTTTTTAACAGTAAAATATTTATGAAAAAAGTTATAAAAGTGAAGTTCAAATAAAATTTCTTCTTGACCGTCCTGCTCCAGTCTGGCCGACCGACCCGACCCATTTCAAGCTAGCGGTGCCAGTTTCTTGACAGAGAATTGGATTCCGTGGCTCACAGATCTCAGAAACGCGGACGATTGAATCCAGCAGTTCTGAGATCAGATGCTCACAAACCTAAAAATCCAATTTTACAAAGAGATAACTTCTTTGTCAAATGATTGCTGTCTCTGTAAAGCCATTGTTCATCGCCATCTTCACTCTCTCTCTTGTCCTTGCCGTCGTTTTGCTCTCTTCGACGCTGTTTTCTTCAACTCTGGTTCCCTCTTCAGATTCATTCAAGTAAATTCGAAGTTTTCACTATATTTGAGCTTTCTTAACTGTTCATATAGTATTGGTAATGGAGAAATTAACTATATATTTGTAATAATTTCTGCGATGCAGAGGCAAATTGGATATGTGGAGTGTCAGAAGAGCTGTCGAATGGAGGCCTTGCAAATGGTGGCTTCAAGGACATCTAACTGGTACAGATACTGCTTTGTTTACATTGATTCCTTGTGTGACTGCAAATAGTGAAGTTTAATGATAGAAGTTTTGAAGTTCAAATATGAATTTAAAGTGAGTTTTGTTACAGTTAATTATTAGTGTTGTATCTCCTTTCATTGCTTCTCTTTCTTCAGTTGGATAGTCTGGGTTAATTCATTTCATTTACGTTAGAAGTAGAAAAAATAATTCAGGCAATGCATGTGGCTGACATAATAAAGTTTTGCTTTTCACCCTGCTGTGAAGTAGTTAATTTTGAGTTGTTAAAGGATTCAAATATTTGCAAATGGTTGAAAATTATTGAATTGTTTGCGACAAGTTCCGCCACCGTTCTCCCTTACATGCAATTTGGAACAAATTCAGTGTTTGGAAGACATTCAGACTTCACTTATGACCAGGAATAGGATTTGGATTGGATTAAAAGGCTATGAATTTTTTCTTTTTAATTCTGAATGAAATTTAATTGGTTTTCATTGCAGACAACTGCATTGGTTTTTTGTTGAAATCCTGCAGCTCTGCCAGCAAAGAGTAATGGATATATTCGTGTGGATTGCTATGGTGGCCTCAATCAGATGAGACGAGATGTGAGTGTTCAGTAGATGCTTATATTTGTGAGAAATGACTGGTTGTTACATGCTTCTGTGGTAAACTTATTTGTTTATAATGTGTGCAGTTCTGTGATGGTGTTGGCATTGCTCGTTTGTTAAATGCAACTCTGGTTATGCCAAAGTTTGAAGCTGCTGCTTATTGGAACGAATCTAGGTAATGTTGGTTTATTTTTCTCCATTGATTTCTTCATAATTTGGAGTGCAAAAAATGGAAATGGTTTATGCTCTTTTTGTGCTTTTGTCATTTGAAGTTTGAACGCCATAAAAAAAGCAGTTTCTTTTGAGTGTATCTCAAAATTTTAACTAGCATTAGCGAGACTAGCTTGCCTTATTTATTTTTTGCAAGATGATTAGTTATTCTAAGAAGATTGTAATTGCAATATTTGCTTGTTCTTCTCGTTTATTGACCAATATGTTAGCGGCCTAACATGTAATAATGTTTTGAAATGTTTTCCTTTCAAGGAAGTAAATATTTTCTTTTTCAAAAATTGAAATAAGGTCCATTTTCTATTGTAAATGGTTAAACATGAAGTAGAACTTATCTAGATTGTGGTTACTTATTCTGCTTATCACGTGCGGTTACAGTTAATTTGTGATATTACATATAAAGCACTCCTACAAATGTGTGACCTTTTCATTGATCTCAATCTCCTTTTTTTAGGCTTCTTGATGCATTACTACTCTATTCTTTTTCCTCAACTTTTTTCTTCTCTTTTTGGGTTATGTTGATATATTACAGTTGATTCTTCTTTGACGGACCATGTTAATATTAACACAGTAGTCTTACCTCAGTGGCTTTGCAGATGTGTTTGATGTCAATTACTTCATTCAACAGATAAACGTCTTTGTTAAAGTTGTTAAAGAATTGCCCCCAGAAATTGCATCAAGAGAACCATTTCATGTAGACTGTAGCAAACGCAAAGGCCAATTTGATTACATTGAAAGTGTTCTTCCATCCCTATTGGAGCACCGTTATATTTCAATTACACCAGCAATGAGCCAAAGAAGGGACAGGTAGTTTATTCTAGCTTGAGTTTCAAGCATGTTTTTACATCTAAAGCATTGTTGAATTGTGGTGGCCACTCTGTTAACAAGCCTACTTTCTTCTTTAACGGCCATGGAATTTCAATCAAATGTTTTAAGTATAATAATCTGTATTTGAGTTATTTCCAAAAGGGGTTTTAAAACATTTGCTCAATTTGGATGTCATGGATACAATTGGAATGTTATTTTGTAGGTATCCTGCATATGCAAAAGCTGCACTTTGCCAAGCTTGTTATAGTGCATTACGCCTTACAAGATCCTTGCAAAAGAAAGCCTCAGAACTACTGGAAGCTATACCCAAACCCTTTCTTTCACTTCACCTGCGCTTTGAGCCTGATATGGTTGCATACAGCCAATGTGAATACTCAGGCCTTTCTTCTGCTTCAAAGGAAGCCATTGAAGCTGCAAGGGATTATAGAAAACCATGGACTGGAGAATTGGCCCTTACTTGGAGAAAACGAGGCAAGTGTCCCCTCACCCCTAATGAGACAGCCCTCATACTTCAGGCACTTTCCATTCCTACAAACACAAATATATATCTTGCAGCTGGGGATGGCCTGATGGAAATTGAAGGATTAACATCTGTCTACACCAATGTTTTTAAGAAGGCTGAGCTACTTAGTGGTGAGGATTTCACAAGCATGCATGGGAACACAAAAGCTGCCTTGGACTATTATGTATCCATTAACAGCGATTCTTATATGGCTACTTATTTTGGTAACATGGACAAGATGGTTGCAGCTATGCGAGCTTATAAGGGACTGTATAAAACCCTCTTCTTAAGCCGAAGAGCCTTTGCAGAGCTCACTTTTCAGGATCTGAAAGGGAAAGAGTTGATGCAAGCCTTATGGACAGTTCACAAAGAAGATTTTGTCTTGGGAAGAGGATCTGCTTTGCCTGACTGCTTTTGTGAATTCAAATTGTGACTTGTATGTTCTATATTTTATTTCTTATGGTTTGTTTATTAACGTAGTTTTTTTTAAATTTTATTTTATTTGATATCATGCTTATTGCTGTTCTAATTGAAAATTTGGTGCAGCAGGCCTTCCGAAAATTGATTAAAATAGAATGAGCAAATTATGCAACAAGACGGCTTGGGTTGCTATGTAGGAAATTATGATTTTTCTTCTACTCAGGGTTTTGCATTACTGTGTAGAAACTCCTAAACTGCCAAAGTATAATTTCAATTTCTTTTTGTGTGGGCTTTATTTGGTTCATAAGCAGCAGAAGTAGCATCATCTTCATCTTCATCATAATCATAAATGGAAGGCTTACTTCAAAGATACCCATTAGCAAAATAAGTACAATTCAAATCATAAACCAGCCGTAGATGTTACTTGAAGAATTCAAGATTCATTTCCAGTTCTATTTTCTTCAAAATTTGGTGATTTTGAAGAGTTAAAGAAGCCCAAAAAGAACCATTTTGACTCGGATTATTTTAGTAAAAAAACATCACTTGATTTCTATTTCTCAAATCTAAGCCAACATCTGCTCTGCGGAAGTCGAATTTTTGAACTCCATCCTTCTTAGCAATCAAGTGAAAAGTAAAGTTACAAAAAAAAATTAGTAGGGTCTATAGCTTTGGCGATGAAGAAGGCACCAGCATCAGTGCATGCTTGCTTAGTTTTCCCCCTGGCAATGAGGCTCTTAGTCCTGGTAATTATGATAGCCTTTATGCAAAGAAGTGTATGGGATAGAAAGATGCTAAATTTGATAATGTCAAAAAATCAAAATGTAAGAAAATCTTTTTCAGTCTCTATACAGAATTGAACAGGATTATCTTTTCTTTTCTGCAATCTGCAACGGATAGAGAGAAGCAAACATTGATACTATGTTGCATACCACCAAAAGCAAAGTTGCATCTGCTTTCCATCTCTTGCTCATAGTTGCAAAACACCTTTGTTCACAATTTAGTTACAGATACTGTGCAAATATGTATAACTGCAATATGACAGTATCAAACTCTGCTGCTGCCGCAGCAAAAGTTGAGTTATAATCATTCTGGCTCTGGCAAATCCATTATCACATCATAAATTAAATGCATGACCCTCATTAAGAATTTAACTTCCAAAACTTCATGCCACACTGCCATAATCCAACAGATTGTCAGTCCAGATAACCAACAGGATGTTAAAGGATTGTTTGGCAGACCACATCAAGGAACTGATAAGCATTTGGACCAATTACTAGAAATAAGACATTTAGCCCCTTCACTTCATTTAACTGCCAACTCAATCCAAAGCACAACCAAAGTCAGGTTTCAAAATTTTCATCCCTTTTCTATGTTGATGAGACTTTTAGGTTATGCACTTCTCGGATGTGGAGCTTGAACTTTTCAAGCAAGGTTTTTAAAATAAGTGAGGCTTTAGAAGTTAGTCCTTTGAAGAGGAACTGATCCAATTTCTCTGAGTACTTGACAGCAATTTGGAGTTCTTGTTCATTAAAATTACAGGAGATAACATTTTTCCACTCCTGCGATCTTCCTTCCAAGCAAAGACCATGTAGCAATGCAACAAAAGAAAGAGGATTTAGAGGGAACCCCTTACTTATCATTTTATTATGCAACTGCAAGGCAGGTTTCACCATTTTATGTTGGCAAAGGCATACCAGGACAGAATTATAGGCAGCAACCCTGTGATCCCATCCATCTAATATCATCATTCCAAAAAATTCCAGGGCCAGAGAATTCCCATTCTGTTGAGACTCGCTTCTTTTGCTAGAAATTGCAATTTCTATGTTATTGGTTAATCCATTGATCAGATAATTGAAGGTAACATCATTAGGAATGCACTTGTTTATTAACATTAGCTCAAAAAAGAAACTAGCTTTTGTGAGATTACCCTTTTTACAAAAGCAACCAATAAGGATAGTGTATGTTACTACACTAGGCTCCAATCCACAAGATCGCATCTCTTCAAACGTTTTTTCAGCCCTTTTGAAGTCTCCATTGCGACAAAACCCATTAATTAGAGATGTATAAGTTACAACATTTGGTTTGCATGCCTGTTTCACCATCAGTCCAAACATCCTCAGTGCTCCATGCAAGTCATTCTGCTTTACATAGCCATCTATGATTGTGGAATATGAGAACTCATCTGGAGAATGAACCCCTTCTGTCATTCTTTTAAAGCATAGCAGTGCATCATTCATCATTCCATATTTGCAATAACCCTTAATCATGGCATTATATTCAACAACATCTGGATCAATACCCCTTTCAATTGTGAGCCTAAAGAGTTTTTTGGCCTCATCAAGGTGGCCGTGTCTTATAAATCCATCAACCAAGGTGGCTTTGACAAATGTATCAGGGGCTATATTTTGGTCAAGCATCTCCACAAGTAGCAGCTTGGCAGCAGGAAGCTTCCCCTTCTTGCAGAGTCCACTCATCAAAACATTATAAATATTTGCATCAGGCATTACCCCCTTCTCTATCATTTTATCTCGAACTGTCAATGCAACATCAACTTCCCCTGCAACAACAAGGCCATGGACAAGTGCTCCATAAGTAACCAAATCAGGCATATGTCCTCTTTCGGACATCTGAATTAGCAAATCTGAGGCCCTAACATATTCCCCTTGTTTGCAGGAGGCATGTATAAGAGGAGTATAACTAAATTTATTTGGCAACAACCCCATCCTCATTGCCTGTTCTAGAAGTTGCTCGGCTTCCTTAACTTTCCCATTGTTACATGAACTGCTAATCAAAATATTATATGTTGTTATGTCAGGCTCACAACCTCTCTCAACCATCCATCTCACAATCTCTGCTGCTTCAATTTTACAACCATGCTTAAATCGAGCATCTATGATTATATTATAAATGTTAACACTAACAGTCAAACCCCTCTCCTTCATTTCCGCCAAAAGGTTATCAACTGCCTCAAACTTGCGTTTCTTACAAAATCCATTAATCATAGGCCCATAAGTTTTTAATGTAGGTAAAAATCCCTTCATTTTCAATTCCTTGAAAAGCAAATTAGCCCCGTCAACGTCTCCTTTCTGACAATATCCATGAATTAGCGTGTTATAAAACACAATATTTGGCATACACCCTTTTCCCCACCGCTCCTCAATCAAGAGCCTACCCTCCGCAACCTTCCCTTCTTTGCACAAGCCCCATAACATTGTACAAACAGTATAATTATCAACAACCCCATCTCTATCAACCATTTCATCATACACTTTACGTGCAATATCAATCTTTCCACGATGGACCAACAAGTTGAGCAATGAATTGCAAGCAAAAACATCGGCTACACAATTATGAATATCAATAACAGTATGGTATAATTCAAGAGCCTTATTAACCAACCCATAATCTGCATACATACGAATAACAACACTCAGGGCTTCACATGTAGGAGTCAAATCCTTGGATTTCATTATCTTTAACAAATTCTCAGTCTCTTTAAACATTCTACATCTTGCTAACAGCTTAAGAAGCGAAGAACAAGCTAAACCATTTAAGGAATAGCTAAAATCTGATTGATTTGAGGCCCATTTAAAGAATTCAAGACCCAGCTGTGGGTCATGAATTTGATCAAACACAAAGTGCGCAACCTCTGAAACTTGGTTTTCCGCCTCCGAGAAACGGATTTCGAGTGATTCTTGCCATAGTGGGTCGGTTTGGATGATTCGGATGGTGTCTTTGACGAGATTTTTGACGTGGGTTGCAGAGGGAAATCGAGAAGAAGAAGAAGAAGAAGAGTGGGGTTTTGGGTGGTGAAGGGGCGTGATGCGAGAGAGAAGAGTTTTAGACATACGAAAGCGATGAGCATATGGTTTTGGTATGATGAGTTTTTAAGCATTTGAGGATTTGAAGCATAATAATTTATCTTTGGTCCGAATTTCCGGTCTCTGGGTATGGCAAATGGCTTCTCTTCAAAAGCACAATGGGAGCAAAATTTTAATTTGTATTTTCTTTTCAAGTTGTGGAAACCTTCTTCAACTGCCGGGTTTAGTCAGAACTCAGATTAATTATATTTTATTTAGCAGTAAAACAGTACTGTCAAATTTGTCTTTCCTCTTCATCTAAAGATACACTATCCATTAAAAAAGAAAAAAAGAACATGGCCTATAATTTCTTTGTTCTTATATGAACAGACGTTAAGAGACTCCATTATCCCCCCAAAATTGAAGGCCAATATTGTCGAGCTTTTGATCTTGTCCAGGCAAAAACAATTGAAGGCCAATTCTTTCATAAGTAAATCATTCTAGATAGAAGAGGAAAAAAATGGGGCTTCTTATTTTGTGATGCTAATACCTTTTAACATTACATTTTTACCAGCCAAGCAAGGAACGCCATCAACAATTACACTGAATTGACCACAATTTGGAACAAAAGCCATGTTCAGACACCTCAATGACAATCTATTTATTTACAGGAATGAGTTATTAAATACATGTGATTAAGAATATCTGCTTCTTCTTCATCAAGATCCATCTAGCCCACAGGTTACATGTCAGAATGACTATATCAAAGCTGTAATCAAATTTGAACTAGCAAGTCAAAGATCAGGATTGTCAATCTAAGACCGGGTTCAGTTACCAAAGTCGGTAAAGGAATTCCCCGGTTGCTCCTATCCCATTGGCTACTGAATCGGCAATAGCACCCTTTATTTGAGGGTTTTTAACTTTTTGGCAGTGCCAATATTGATTTGCCGATTCCGTCTCGCATACTGCTCCTACAGACCTAACCCCATCGATTTAGGAACAGCACCTTTTGTTTGAGAGCTTGCTTCTTCAATAAGCTTGAACTTTCTGGCCAAGCCATTGTCGATTTTTGACTTCAATCCTGCAAAGAACAAAAGGAAAAAAGGGTCAATGTTCCTCTCAATTTGAACAGACCCGTTGCAATCTAAAAATAGAGAAAATATGCATTTTCTGGTGCAAAAGAAAAAAGGATTTGTGAATTACATCAAGCATTAGAAGTACATTGAATCACCGGTTCAAATCCTAGGTTTAATCCAACATGCAAATAATAGACAATTGATCAAGTAGATCAGAAAATAAGCATCTGAGGAAGTCAAGCCTTATATATCAACATTCTCATTAAAAGACATTTTGTCATTCCCTGACTTCAAGTTGAACTCAAACCTCTAGGTTTTAAGTGATGGATTGAACTTTTATATATAATTAAAAATTGTTTTCTTAAATATTTGCTTCCTCGATAAAGCCATATCCAAATGGTTATATCAGCTGGTCTAGGAGGATCTTGCATAGTGAAGTAAGAGAAGCCTTGAAGTATATGAAAGTTGGTAAAGCTTGTGGCCCGGATGGTATTCCTATAGAGGTTTGGAAGAACCTTGGAGAGGTTGGAGTTGCCTGGTTAACTAAACTCTTTAATGCTATTGTGAAAGGACGTAAGATGCCGAATGCCTGGAGGAAGAGTATCCTGGTACCCATATATAAAAATAAGGGAGACATTCAATGCTGTACAAATTATCGGGGTATCAAACTTATGAGCCATACTATGAAATTATGGGAAAGGATTATTAAACACAGATTGAGGAAGCTTACAAGAGTTTCGGAGAATCAGTTTGGGTTTATGCCAGGGAGATCTACCATGGAGGCTATTTCTCTTCTAAGAAGACTAATGGAATTGTATCAAGAGAAGAAGAAAGATCTCCACATGGTATTTATTGACTTGGAGAAAGCCTATGATAGAGTACCAAGAGAAGTATTATGGTGGGTTTTGAAGAGGAAAGGAGTCAGCGGCAAATATATCAACATCATCAAGGACATGTATGAGAATGCATCCACTAGTGTGAAAACACCTGGTGGAGACACTGAGGCTTTCCCCATTACTACCGGATTGCATCAAGGTTCGGCCATGAGTCCATACCCTGGTTATGGACGAGCTAACCAGAAGCATACAAGACGATGTTCCTTGGTGTATGTTGTTTGCTGATGACATTATTTTAATTGATGAGACTAGTGCTAGTGTAAACCGTAAGTTGGAAGTGTGGAGAAAAACCCTCGAGGACAAGGGTTTTAAGTTAAGTAGGAGTAAAACGGAATATATGCACTGTGAGTTCAGTCTAAGGAAGAAGCAGGAACATGAGGTTAAGTTGGATGGAGTTTTTGTTCCTAAAACCAAGCAGTTCAAATATTTGGGTTCGGTGTTCTAGAATGATGGCCGTATAGATGAAGATGTGGCTCACAGAATACAGGTAGGGTGGTTGAAGTGGAAGGGTGCGACTGGGGTTCTATGTGATAAGAAAATACCTCTGAAAGTGAAAGGTAAATTCTATAGGACGGTTGTTAGACCTGCGATGCTCTATGGTAGTGAGTGTTGGGCACCAACGGGACAACATTTGCATAAGATGAGTGTGGCAGAAATGAGGATGCTAAGATGGATGTGTGGACATACCAGACTGGACAAAATTAAGAATGTTCATATTCGACAAAAAGTCCAAGTAGCGAATGTTGGAGATAAGGTGAGGGAATGAAGACTTAGATGGTATGGACATGTTTTAAGAAGACCTCCTAATGCTGCGGTTCGTAAGTGTGAGAATTTGTTGATTGAGGGTGCTAGAGGTCGTGGAAGACCTAGAACTGTGTGGAAGGAGGTGATAGCAAGAGACTTACGTGCCTTAGATCTTGATACGGATTTGATTAATGACAGACTTGAATGGAGACGTAAAATCCGTGTCTTGGAAGGGGCCTAAGGCTGGAGTATCTTTATTGGTGTCTTTTGAGCTTATTTTGTTGAGGATCCATACAGCGGACCCCAACTTGTTTGGGACTAAGGCTTAGTTGTTGTTGTTGTTGATAAAGCCATATCCAAAATCAGCTGAGAATGGAATGAAGGTGAAAACAGGAAACAATTAAACAAGACATCTGTAGTTCTTAACAATAAGTACCGCACAAAAAGAGGAAAGATCTGTCAAATCTTTGGCTAGAAAATATAAAGTCTATATCTATCAGTTGTCTCAAAGCTTCAAAGAGGAATATAAGTTGAACATGTCAAAGATGAGATCTTCGATCACTGATTTCAGAAAACAATGGACAAATAGAAGTTCATTTTTCTCTCAATATTGTAATTTACATTGCAAACCTTGTGCAAGGTAAATCCCTCTCTATTTAGGATTCTCGCTATAGATTTATGGCTCACATAATTAGGGAAACTACAGAAAACCACTAACATTTAGTGGTAATCTTATAATTCCAAAGTTTTCACTTCGTGGTCCCTAGAACAATTTAAAATAGTATTAACATTTTCCACACAAAGTACACTGTGTTTTAATCAATTTTGAAACTAAGTTCGAAGTTTTCAAAAACCACGTCCTATACTACTTTCCAGTTCATTAGGAACCACAGCTCCATGTTCTTTGAAACATTAGAACAAAGGGAAGATATATTTAAATAAGAAGATTAAACTGAAATTAGCACTAAATCTCAGGATCATTTTTGTTATTTTCCCCAAATTATACTTTATTTTACAGTAGATGAATTGATCTGCGGAGCTGAGTAATAATATACACCATTTAGTATCCTCTTTTACACCATGTTTTGTTTGAAGGAAGGAGCAAATAACAAAAAGGGAAGTATTGACTGGAAAGGCATTTTCCATTGCCTGGCTGGAAATCTATGTTAGGAAGGACAACCAATTATCTTCATAAATTGGAAGGATTAGAGGAGAGAAGTTTCTAAATAAATTATTTATTTTTGCCCTCAAACACAGGCCTAAGTTGTATTTAAATAGCTAAATTGTCAATGAATTCAAAAGCGAAGACTCCATCCTTTCCTTCCTTTATCACCAAACAACAGAAAGTAAACAAAATCCTCCTTCAGTTCTTAATCCTTCTCTTCATTTATTCATTTGCATCTTTCCAACTCACCTCAAAATAAAGAAAGAAGAATATTCTTTTAATGAAAATAACGAAAGTTGGCATCCTTGCAATGCCATAATTCCCTGTCAGGTTTTATATATACTTGCATTCATGCACTAATTTCCTCTATTCTATCCTATGATTTTATTCCTATTTACTTGGGTGCATACCCAATTAAAATGAGATAAGGGATCACCGAAAGCAATTACCTCCTCATTGTTTGTCTGCTACCAAGACAAACTTATTATTTAATAACTGAATTACATTCTACCCTCGAAGATATGACAATAACATTTATGGAGGTTACACAAGAGATTGAAATCAATAAATCACAACTATTAGTTGGAACAGACTATAATATCAAACATTTAAAAATAGAAATATAGACATATATGTGACACTCATTTTTAACATATTAAACTCATTTGAAATTTAAGGGCATCTAGAATAATAAAGAAACAAGTATCTTGTGTAATTTAATGCCATAAGCTAATCCCAACACTAATGAGCAAAAAAACTATGCTTACCGATATTAGCATCTAATCAACATAGAACAGGCAGATTATTGACTTCTTTCTGTTGACCATTGAGCTCTTCACAAATAATGCTGACAAAAAAGATCAGCGTGCATGATCTTAGAAATCAACTATTATCAAATCAAAACTTCAAATACAAAACTCAAGTAATATATCATCGTAGCATATACAGCCAATTAGTGCCACCATAAATGGTATGGCACATCAACCTGAAAGGAGTGACCATTGACAAAATCAGACAAAAAAATGGGTACTTTCTAGGTTGAAGAAAAATAATTGTAAATTATATGAATATGCATGCACACGCATGCATGCATGCGTGTACGCTGTTATGTGTATATAAAAGAGAGGCACTTGCATGAAATTGAAAACTTACAAGAACCATGGAACTGTCCATTAGAAGTTTCATTTCATCATGAACTTTATTGAGGTGGTATAACAAATTAATGTGACAAAATGGATGTTTCCCATGGTTTGATATTAGCCATTGAGATTCAGTGCCCAATTAGTTCTCCAAATCTACCAAAAATGGAGTGAAAACAACAGCTAGTCCTGTTAAGCTGCAGATTACAATGATCAAACTCATTCATGTCTTTTGATCAACTGCTAGACAATATGGACTGCAAAGAACTCAATTGCTTTGCAGAAAAAGGAGGGACTCTTCTTCGAGCAAATGTCACAATCATCCTAGCCTGAGCAAGCTGCCCGTTCTTCTTTAGCCCCTCAAGCAGTGCATAAATGGTATCAACATTCAAACACCAGTTCTTTTGCATACAGTCCTTGCACATTGTAAATGCCAAATCAAACTCCCCACCCTTGCACAAATAATGAATCATGGTTTGGTAAATTTTAACATTGAGCTTATATCCCTTACCGTGAAAGGCAGAGTAAACCCTTTTAGCCATCTCAAGATAACTAGCCTGACAAAATCCTTTGATAACCAAATTATATGTGACCTCATCAGGTGCAATCCCAATTCTTTGCATCATACGCATCACATCATTAGCTTGCCATGATTGTCTGCTGTTAACTAGATATTGAATCCTAACATTGAACGTTGCAAGGTTGGGTAAGCACCTCTTAAGCACCATGAGATTCCACAAGCCATTACCAATCTGCCATCGATTATTCCTATAAAATGCTGATATAAGTGTTGTGTATGTAATCACATCAGGTCTTATACCCAACTTTTCCATCTGCACCATGATCAAATATGCTTTATCCAAAACAACCATCTCACAGAAAGCCTTAATAATAATATTAACTGAAAAAATATCCAACATAATGTCAAATTTAAGGGAAGCCTCACTGAGAAATGATTCAATTGCTTCTAAATCACGAGTTTCCGCCAAAACCTTAAGGATGGCATTGAAAGATTTAACAGTCCTTTTACACCCATATAAATGCATATCATAAAAAGTATCCACAGCATGTTTAGTCATCCCTGCCTTACCATACAACATTATGATCCTCACAATAAACCCTTCACGCCTACCTTGTGGAAGAGTCTTTTGTTGCTCAAGCAAATGCTCAATATAATCAAACCGGCAAGCACCAGCTAAACGAGAGACAGTGTCTTCAAATGCAAACCGGTTCTCAACAACAAGCCTATTCTGAGCATTAGCCTTGAAAAGGTTAAATAACTTGTCGGGGTTTCGCTCTGCTTTTAGCTTGATAAGTGCAGGTTCCTCCAAAGGTTTATGATTCAAAATGTGATTAGATACAACTGCAGGACTATCAGTTGTTGATGCAACGACAGCAGCAGAATGGCAGAATCTGCGAATAGATCGCAGAGAGAGCATGTTCTGGGCTGTTCATCAAACTTGAAACATACCTATACATTAATCTTAATATTCTAAGCGATGATTTGAAAAATCTCCAATCCCCATTTATGCATAAACATGAAAACTTGAGAAGAACAAGCAATCGAGGATTTTTCTCAAACAGAAACATCCCCATGTACGAAAAACCATGTTTCTAGATCGTATATGAAGTGTAAATATCTCTGAAATCCGTTTAATCCAAAAATGCAAATGCCGAATTCTCTGAGGACTTCTATCAAGCACAAGGTGAACCAATTCCGAAAACTTTGATTCTAGTTAATAACTTGAAGAAACGAATGTAATAAACGCCAAAAAATGATTAACTTTCAAGATTGAATTAATAAAATCAAATCAAAAATGGGAAAAAGCAAAAAAGAAGAAGAAAGAGAATAAATTTCTGTATAATGTGACATATCCAACAGTGCAGAGTTGTTACTGGCTTGTATTAGATTATGGAAATTGAAAGGAGATGAAATAACCAATCAAGAGAAAGGAGAGCGGATCTGCAAAAGGAGTGATTTCGTGTTTTGCGGTTTGGCTCTCTTTTGTGTGTTCTTTGTTGGGGAGTCTTGGGGTTTAGGTTTTGGACCTCCTTTGGCTCTGCTCTGTTAAGCCTTTAGGAGGTGACGGTTGAGGCTCACGGTAAGCTACCATGGACTGTCGTGTTGGCTGAATATTATTGGTTCGATTGGTGGATCTGTTTTGAGTTTCGTGTCCTCAACTTAGACCTAACAGTATCTCATCCATTAAAATGCATATTTAATAAGACTCAAATAAAAATAAATTTTGAGAATCAAGTTTCACTATAATATATCATATTTTTATATTTATTATTTTATTTTAATAATTAAATTTTAAATATTAATTTATTTTATAATGATATAATAAATTATTTAGTTATATAAAAATTTTATTTAATTAAATTATTTGATTAATATATTAATTTTAATTATATTAATTTTTAATTATATAAAAATATTAAAAAATTTTAAATTATTTTATTTAAAATTAATTCAAATAAAATTTTTTTATGGTATTAACAAACAACATAATTAAAAAAATATATTATAATTTCATATATCAAATTACTAAAAATAATTATTTTTATTAAAAAAATTTATTTAAAAAAATTATTACTTTCATATAAAAACTTATTATTTTTATATAAAAAATATTATTAAAAATATTATTTTATTAAAAATTATTATTTTTATTAAAAAATTATTTATTTAAATTTATAAAATTTATTTTATTATTTTTTTTAATAAGTGACCCCCTTATTAAAGTCTCATTAAAATGGGACGGTCCCTTCCATGTGGGACTTATCCCAGAGGACTGAGATAAAAAAAACACCCGTAACCCCCATTCCCTTTAAACAAGTAAATAATAATAATAATAAGAAAACTTGTTAAAATTGCGAAAATGAAATCCACATTTTTTACAGTTCTTAATAATAATTCTATTACAATTAGTGAAAAAAAATATAACTTTTTGGTCAAATAAAAAGTGAAAAAATTCCTTAATAATCACATAATATATTGATTATATGAAACTTACAATTATATACCTGTGTTGCAAATTGATTTTTTTTATCCCGCTGCAAAATTAAATTTTATCTGAAAGTTACTTTTACAAGTTTTACATATTGAATTTTTAAGGATTTTTTTGGTTGATCCTAAATGGAGTAGGAATAAAAATAAAAATGGTCCAAATTAAATAAAATTTATTAATTTCAACAAAATTATATTTAAAAATACGCTTTTTTTTAAATATAAATCAAATTTATTGGAATAAAAAAAAATATTAACAACAAATTCAATTTCTTATAGACCAAAGTTAGAATATAAAATTTTAATTCAAAAATTGTATTTCATTTTTAATTTCGGAGAAACACAAGTTAAGTAATAAATAAAATAAAACGCATTAGTAGCTGATAGTAATCACAAAATTAATTTCCAATTTATTATTATATATGCCTCTAGTGAAAGTTTTTATAAATCAACTCGTAACTAATTAAGATTAGGCTAAAATATAAATTAAATATTAGGAATAAGCATAAAATTTACTTCAAAATGGGGGCTTTTGAAATTATTTTACAAGACCCTTCATATAGTTAATATTATTACAACCCAATCACATAACATATAATTTTATTTACAAAATTTGCATTGTTAGTGTTATCTTTATAAAGTTTAATTTTAATCAGAATATAAACTTGAAAATTACTTTCAGACTCCAGCATATATAGGTAATACAAGAAAGAGGCTAAAATTAAATGAAAAAAAAATTGTGGGAAGAAGTTTGCTAAAAATCAACTATCAATATCAAAAATATGACAAGGAAAATGAAGGTTGTGATGCTAGTCATGCATAACAAGCTATCATGGTTTAAATATATCTGTAAAATCCATTTTATCCATCTTTCCTCCCGGCAAACTTTTTTTTTTTTGAAAAAAAAGGGTTAAACCTTTAGCTGAAGGACAAAACTAGCAACAACAGCAGGCCCTGCTAGAATCATTTACTTTGAAAATTTTTTCAAAGCAGTCAATTTGCTAAATCCTTCAGTCCTTTGATGTTATGACCAGCAAACCCAGCGCACCAATGAGGATGTACTGCAAGAGAAAACAATGGGTTACGATTCAACAGAATTGGAAATGTTCTTTTAGTCGGCGAATGCATCCCGGACAATGAGAACGAAAACTGAAGTAAGAATCTAGAATAATTTTATCTCAAAAGAAAAAAAAAAAGGTAATGAGAAATAAAAACTAAATGGCTGGAAAAGTATCATGCTGCAGCAGCTGAAATGCAGATAACTAAAAAGATTTTCAAAAGTTGTTGAAGCGTCATGAGGATAGTTGCCGTTGAGAAGCAGCAGCAGCAAAATCATTAGCATTTGAAGGGTTATTTTTTACATTTTGGCAAATTATTCATATAGAAAACTAACCTTGATTATAGGCTTTTCAGTCATGATAATTGTCACCCAGCCAACGTAAGGTAGGAATCTGGAAATAAGGAAATGTGAGCAACTTTAAGATTTAGGAGTGTATCCATGCTATTTTATTCTGCCACCAACAGAAAATGAGGAGCATTCTAGAACACACCAAAATACACACGGACTCCATTAGAGAAGGGGGAAAAACAAATATGGTTAGAAGTTTTTACCCAACAGCTCTTCCCATAATATGGTTCCGCTGCAGCCAGAGCTGACCTTGAGCATACAAAAGCCTGTCATCGCCGTAGTTATTATCTCCTGAAGAAAACAAGATTATGGGAAAACATTAGATAGAGTGATAATTTTAATAACACCAGTAGAATGTTAAAAACGGCAGAAAATTTAAGAACAGAGGAAGCCATTGCAAGAAGCAACTGTTAATTTTAACAATTAATCCTTAGAAGTTTGATCAAAAGCTGGCACCTTTTGTGAGGACATCAACTTCCCCAGTATCTTGCCTTTCATGCACCTGCGTGAAATTAAAATATCGAACTCATCAGACAAGGCAAAAATTTTCATTTCCTATTTCCAATAAAGGAGACTTAATTCAAAAGCTGGTGCAGCACGTGCCGCAATATTACTTTTTAGTAACACACTTGAATCAAACATTTCTCAGGTGGAGAGAGATTATAATCTAGAATAAACGATTGGAATTTCACGGCCCTGATCAATAAACCAAATGTTATCAGCTAAACCAAATGTTTACCTTAATCACGCGATGAACGATTGGAATTTCACGGCCCTGATCAATAAAGTAGCACCCTTTAGAATAAACACGGTGAGGGGATGAAGTAATGGCAACAAATGAGCAGATATTAAAAGGAAAAGAAAAGGAACAAGCACACAAGCATGAATAGAATGCCGGCATTAAATAACTTATACCCTAAAATGAAAGATCACTAAGATATACATGCAACCCCAGCAATTATCAATAGAGAATTGAATAATAAGAACAGAACATTGAGAATAAAATATATGCCAAATTACCAGTTATATTTTTCCATCTATTTGCCATTTCAAAATAACTGGCGCCAATTAACATAAGAATTTTATGGTGATCTGTATAAATGATAAAATGCACAAGTCAAATTATAAATTTAACCCTGAGCACATCCACTGGATTAAGACTGATTTAAGTTAATTATATAAACCTGTCACCACATTGAGCTCAATTGGTCGCTTATAATAAACAATTCCCAATCTTGAGAATTTAGTCAAAATTTGTCATAGATATAACTAAACAATTTATTTATGTTAAAAAAGTGTGCTTAACTGAATCATCCAATCTAAAGGGGAAACTAAGGCAGTAATGATTCCAAGAATTTGACTTGTGATATTGCTTGAACCATATCTTTAGATTGTTCTTTACTATTATATTCTGTCCTAGAAGGTCCAGAAAGTAAGATTTTTCAACATTAACAAAAAAAAAATTTTGCAAGCATTCAACAAATTAAGGAAAAACTGATACACATGGCTGTAGATGATGAAGCTTGAACCAATAGAGTAAAAACAATGCCAGCAAGAACTTAGTGTGGTCATAGTAAAAGCAGTTGAATAAAACTTCATGTTCAGAACACTGATGAAAATGGAAAATCATATTCCTCTACAACTGATGCAAGAGCAAATCTTTCAATTATAAGCAAGTCAGACAATCATTTTGCTTTAACTCAAAAACCAGAACACTTGTGCCACTCCAATTATATGAATACATTAATTGGTATTTCTTTAGATTTCAATGTACCAAATATTTTCTTCAGTGGATAGCACAATTACGGATAAACATAAAAAATGAAACTCATTCCTGGGACACTGGAGAAATTAAAGGGAAATATAGCCACAAGGCCACCAATAAACGCAAGGCAAGCTAAAAACACAACCCAAGGACAGCAAAGAGAAAATAAAATAAAAGACACTTACATCTACATTAAAAACAACAATTTCCCCAGCACGAATAGGATCTTCACTCATGTGCAAAAACAGAATATCCCCCTGCAATAAAGTGAATAGTTGGTCAAGTAGCGTAATCAATTAGTACAACCAAAAATTGGAATGGTAAAAGTTACTTCATAGTATAGTATCTTCATCATTATGCACAAAAACAATGAGTTAAAAACAATAACAATGCTAACAATAACACCTCTCGCCCACAGAATATTTGAATGTGTATCTAATCAACACAAATGATGGATTCATTTTGAATATTGATGACAAGGAAAGTCCCATTTCCAAAGTCTGGAATTTCTTTTTCAGCCCCATTCTTTGTGCAACGGCTCAATCAAATGTGAAAAATTCAATTTCAATTTATTTCTTCCCATTATCATGTGATTAGATATGCAACAAGAAATTTTGTTTATCTTCTAAACTATACAACATAAAGTAACAAAAAGAAAGCCATATTACAAAACGTTTAGAGCAGAAAAAGGTGCACAAAATCAAAGAAGAGCTCCAAAAGAGAAGATAAAACTATAAAGTGACTGTGAGTAATGGTTAAAATTTTGCTTCTCTAAAAGAATAAAGTTCATCACAAAAAGCTTCACCATTTGCAAAGTGACCTCTCTGAGAAATTATTTCAGTACTACAAACAACTTCCAAAGCCTCCAAGAGAGAAAAGCGCTTGGCTGAGAACGTATTAAAGGCTTTGAGGAAAATAGGACCAATATTCACTCTGCAAATATGGAAACTTTTAAGAGAAAATATTCATTATCCTCTAATTTTACAAGAAGATACGTCTCTTTCTTAATCACAGGGCATATTTAATGGATATACTCCTGGAGTGTAGGAGGACATCTATAAGATATATTCAAGTCTTAAAGGATATGTAGATGAAGTCATCACTAGTGTTCATACTGTTGGAGGGAATACTAAGAATTTTTCAGTTTCTATTGGGTTACATCATGACTGAGAACGTATTAAGGCTTTGAGGAAAATAGGACCAATATTCACTCTGCAAATATGAAAACTTTTAAGAGAAAATATTCATTATCCTCTAATTTTACAAGAAGATACGTCTCTTTCTTAATCACAGGGCATATTTAATGGATATACTCCTGGAGTGTAGGAGGATATCTATAAGATATACATTCAAGTCTTGAAGGATATGTATGATGGAACCATCACTAGCGTTTATACTGTTGGAGGAGATACTAAAGATTTTGCAATTTCTATTGGATTACATCAAGGTTCAGCTTTGAGCCCTTACCTCTTTACTTTGATTATGGATGAACTGACGAGACATATATAGGATGATATTCCTTGGTGCATGATGTTTGCATATGATATTGTGCTAATAGATGAAACTCGAGTAGCGGTAAATCAAAAGTTAGAGTTATGGAGAAGTACTTTGAAATCTAAAGGTTTTAAGCTAAGTAGAACTAAAACAGAGCATATGCATTGTAGATATGAGAACGTGAATGAAGGAGAAGGCGAAGTTGTTTTAGACGGAATAGCAGTACCTCGTAGTAATCTTTTTAAGTACCTTGGGTCTATTCTCCAAGATGATGGAGGGTGTGAAGAAGATGTAAGTCATAGGATTAAAGTCGGTTGGATGAAGTGGAGGGCCGCTACAAGAGTTCTATATGACCGAAAGATGCCATTTAAATTGAAAGGAAAGTTCTATCGCATTTTTATACGGCCTGTGATGATATATGGTAGTGAATGTTGAGCTATAAAAAGACAACACATGAGTAAGATGCAATTGCAGAAATGAGAATGATAAGATGGATGTGTGGACACACTAGGATTGATAGAATCCGCAATGAATGCATTAGAGAAAAAGTGCTCAATCCGCAATGAATGCATTAGAGAAAAAGTGGAGGTAGTGCCTATTGAGGATACAATAAGAGAGCATAGATTGAAATGGTTTGGTCATATAAAGCGAAAACCTAATGATGCACTAGTTAGAAAGATCGAACAGGTCAAGATAGATATAGCTAAGAGAGATAGAAGTAGACCGAAGTTAATCTAGACAAAAGTGGTACAAAATGATTTTACTTTGTTATATTTATTGAAAGAGATAGCTCTAAATCGAACTGAGTGAAAAAGAAAAATCCATATAGCCGACCCCAAGTAACTTGGGATTAAGGCTTTGTTGTTGTTGTACCTTGGGAGAAAGATAAATTAAGAAAAAGTTGTGGAAAATAATATCATGACATGACAAAATCATTTAATTTGACTTACCCTCTTGAAGCCAGGTTCCATACTTCCAGATAGAACAACAACGACAGGGGACTCACTGCCAGTAACACAAATCAAAGCCTTCCATATTATGAGTGCAGATGTAACAATCATCCCTGGAACCAAAAACACATATTCAAGAAACCAGGCACTGCACAAAAACCAAATAGAAATTTTGCTAGTATGGGACACAATAAAAATTGCAATATTCAATGCTGTTCTCTAAAAGTGCAGCTTTCCTTTCCAAGGAAAAATTATGCACCGCTGTATGATTAGAATATGAGAGCAAAAAACCCAAACTGTTAAAATGGAGGCAAGACAATGTAAGAGACAATGGAATATACATATCTGAACTTGATCCAACCACAAAATGTAATACACTATAATTCTTGCAAAAAGAATTTTATAAGGTTCATAATCGAATAAACAAAGAACACTATCCCATTAGATAAACTGAAAACTACCGACTGCTATCCTTTTGGCAAGTAATTTATAATGCAAAACTAAGAGAGCATTACAATACAAACCATAAGTACTAAACCAAAACATTTTTAGCAAGAGGTCATGACTTTCAGTCGAGAATTTCTGCTATTGGAAACTTTAGTGCCAGGAGACTAAAGTTGTTGCAAACATATGTCCAACATTGACATCAGTAACTATATAAGGATTCACCTCCATTTACCTGAAAACAGCACAGAATTATGTGACTGCTATGCGTTCACATCAAAACAACTTTAGTCGTTTTATAACCCATGCTTGATTTGAACTAAAACTCAATTACCGCTAACAATCATAATCAACTTCAATTTCAAAATCCCTTCTTCATAATATTATAAAAACGCAGCACATTCCAAAATCATAACGTGCAAGGGAATTTTGAATCTATAAAAATATGTCTGTATTTGGCTCCAACAGAACAAAAATCCCAATTCAACATAAAGCTTATGAGTCGCATTAAGCTGAATAAAGTTCAGTTCTTTACTCGATTAAGCCCAAGTTTTAACCTAACCCAATACGTTAATCTCAACTATAGCGCGAAATTCCTCGCTCCCAGTACCAATTACAGGTCTTTCAAGCATATATTAAAACAAGTGAAAAACAAAGGCAGTAAAATGCCAAACTTTTTTCGAATCCTTTAAGCCCAATAATTAAGGAAAAAAAATCAAACTTTGAGGAATTACAAGGGGAAAAGTAAATACTGACCAAGACTGACGGCTTGGGTGAGGAGCTGGCGGATCTGGATGGATTTGATGGAATCGATGGTATCTTTGATCCACTCCATTTTCTTTTCTATCTTGCTCTTGGGCACTATCTTCTCTGCGTTTAAATAAAAGATGTCTTATAGTATTTTCTTCTTCGTTTTGGTTTAGGCGTTACAAATGCCCATGGATTGATGGGTCTAGTTGAAATTTCATACACGGTCTATTTTTCCAATTTTCATACATGTATATATTTTTTTTGGTCAGTTTGTTAGTTAAATTAACAAGAATCAATTTTTTTTTCTATTTTTTGGAGCATCGTAATGATTTTTTTTTTAAATTAATTAAACTTTAATCCAAATAGCATTATTAATTTCACAATATTAGAATAATTTGAAAATTAATTAAATTGAGAATTTTTGATAGTTTTACTTTCTATATAGATCACACTTATAGCATGAGATTTAATTTTTTAATTTTAATTATATTTTTTAAAAATATTATAACGTACTCAAACTATATATTACTGTTTTTTGTAAATTAATTATATATTTATTTATTATTAAATTATATTTTATTTATTTATTATTTTAAATATTGATGTAAAGAAACATATACAAGCAAGTTGATATCGAATAATAAAATGACATCATATAGAATTTTTTTTGACAATTTATATATCACATTTAAATTTAATTTATTAAAACAATATTACAAGTTACACAAAAAGATTAATCATTTCTCTCCCTTACATCCCTTTTAAAATTAAAAAAAAAGGACTTCAATATGAAAACTTTGAAAGGACTTGGATATGAAAACTTTTATATTTTAATTTTCATCATAATATATCTTACATCTTACACTTTTTAAAAATACAAAAATACCAATCAAAACACATCGTATTATGATTTTAAATATAAATTTATTTAAATATATTCATATATAAATAACTATGTTGTAAATTATTTGATGATTTCAATATTTTTATCTAATAAAATTAAAAGATATATATTTAACAATTAAACCAGTTTTTTTTTAAGCATGACTAATAAGTTCCACTTTTTTTTTTGAAAAAGAATATATCATTAAGACGAATGAAGAGATACATAAATAAATCTTTTAAATAAGAAGAATGGGTCACTAACTAATCCAAATTTAAATAAGATTTATGGATAACCGATACAATCTAATCTATAATCCTATTATATGACTCTATGGACATGAGAAAATAAACAAGAAAGAAACTTTCTAGTCTCCCTCCCAATATTCGAGACAATAATTCCAATCTCTCATGAGCAAATATTTGCTTTATTTATAGTTTTAATTAAAAGGAGATAATTAGATTCAAAAACGTTAAGCTATCAAATTGAGACACTAAGCTCTTTAAATTGCTATCCAAAGTGTTTAAATTTTATTTTTTCAGTATTGAGTCCGAGTCAACCAGACAGGCTAAATTATCAAGAAGCTTTCCCTCATATCTTCTTATAACCACTGCCGCCGCCACCGCCGCCCCTCCTGCAAATTTGCTTGAATGTTAAAAAGTGGCATCCGAATTAATTTTAACTTTCCTAATTGGAGAGTTTATCTATTTACTGTTTAAAGAAGGATGACTTTGGTGGTTCTCTCTTAAAGCAGCATCAGAAGCAGAGACGGAGCCAACACAAACTAACAGGATGGGCCAAACAGTAAAGATAAATTGTGCAAGTAGATTGATAAAAAATTAAGTTGTATTATTTTTTTATCATGAGCTTTTTTTTTTTGAATTTTTTTATTATGAGTTAGAGTTAATATTTTTTAAAAAAATTATTTAAAAAAACATTAATAATAATTGATAAATAATTAACAATAAGTGATTATAATTATAACATTCATAATTTTATATTTTTTAAAATTTAATAATATAAAAAAATAATTAAATATATTAAAAGATGAAATAAATAAAAATAATAGTAGAACGGTGGTGGATAATGTGCGTAAAAGATAAGGATAATTATAATAATGATGATGATGGTGAAAGAAAGAAAGAAAGAAGCAAAGTCTTCTTTCTTCTTCTTCATCTTCTTCTTTTACTAAACCTTAAAAAAAACTCTTGATTAATTACTCAAATTTTTATCCAAAATTAATAGGTTTCAAATAGATTTTTGAAGAAAAATTGAATATTCAAGTAAGTATATCATTTTTAAGTTTAATTTCAAGAATTTTAGATTATGTAAATTTAAAATTTTAGGAGAAAATTTATTTATGTTAAGAAATAAGATGCATATGTGTTGTGTAAATTAGATTAATTTTTTATTAATAATATATATAGTATGCGAACAATTGTACTAATAATTATACTAGAAAATTTTTTAAAAAAGAAATGTGAGTCACAATGGACACGCTTAAATACCAAGTTTTTTCTTAAATAAAATTTTTCTAGATATATAATTAATAGCACAAAATACTACCATAACTATACCAAAAATAGCTATTAAATAAAAATGAATAAAATACCAAAAATTTAACGAGATTCGGCTAATTTTACCTACGTCATCTGACACCACCAAAATAATATTATTAATTTCAATGAAGAAATACAAAAGAGAGAGAAGAGAAAAAAATATTAAAGCCTTAAAAATGAAAAAACTTAATATTTTGGGATAGATTTAACAAAGAGGGGAGGGGTCTTTTTTAAGACCCCTCCCATATCCCACATCTTTTTCGATGTGGGTTTAAAATAGCCAAAACCAACAAATTTTCACCTTGACTATTTTCTATTTACAATCTGTAAATCTTTTCTCAAAAGAAACTATTTTCAGTAGTGTCTTAAAATGCACTGTAAAGCGTTTATCTTTAATTTTTTAAAATATTGATCAAATCCAAACAATAGTTTAACTTAACAGCTGTCATCACTTTTGTTAACATATCTGTGGGATTGTCAGTGGTTCGAATTTTCTAAAGTAATATTTCACCTTTCTCCAGAATCTCACGTACAAAGTGATACCAAATATTGATGTATTTCGTCATTATATGATAAATTTGATTTTTTGCTAAATGAATAGTATTTTAGCTATCAAAGTGCACTTTTATTTACTTTTGTCTAATTTTCAGTTCACCAAGTAACCCTTGAAGCTAAATTGCTTCTTTAACAGCCTTTGATACTGTCATGCACTCTGCTTCCATAGTAGGCAAGGCGACTATTGACTGTAAAGTAGACTTTTAACTAACTAGCCCCTTAGCCAGTATAAACACATAATCAATAGTTGATCGACGTTTATCCAAATCACCAGCAAAATCGGAATTACAGTATCCAATTACACATTAACCATCTTTTTCATCTCATTCAAATATTAATCCAATATCTACCGTATTTAGAATATACCGTAGAATCCATTTTACAAATTGTCAATGCTTCTTGCCAGGATCATACATGTACCTGCTCACAATTTCAACTACTTGTGACATGTTCGGCCTTGTACACACCATAGCATACATCAAGCTACCAACAATATTTGTATATGAAACCTTTGACATGTACTCCTGTTCTGCTTCATTTTTAGGAGATGAAGATATGCTGATCTTTATATGAGGTAAAAGCGGTGTACTTACAGATTTTGACTTTTCATTCAAGCCAAAATGTTGCAGTACCTTCTTCAGATATTATTTCTGATTCAAACAAAACTTCCCTCTCTTCTTATCTCTGCATATCTCCATGCCTAATATTTTTTTAGCTTCACCCAAGTCTTTCATTTCAAACTTCTGATTTAGCTGAGCCTTCAACTTCTAAATTTCTCCTTGATTCTTTGAAGCTATCAGCATATTATCAACATACAAGAGACTATATATGAAAGATTCATCTTGTAGCTTGTGCAAATATACACAATGATCATATTTGCTCCTTGTGTACTTCTGTCTTATCATAAAATTATTAAATCATTTGTACCACTGCCTTAAAGATTATTTCAATCTGTACAATGATTTTTTCAATTTGTATTCCCATTTTTCTTCTCCAACAATCTTGAATCCTTCTAGCTGAATCATATAGATTTTCTTTTCTAAGTATCCATGTAGAAATGCAGTTTTTACATCAAGTTGAATGAGTTTCAAATTCAATTATGCTACCAAGACTAATAAAATTTTAATAGAGAAATATTTTATAACTGGAGAAAATACTTCATTATAATCAATTTTCTCCATCTGAGAATAGCCTTTAGTTACCAATCTTGCCTTATAGCGAACATCATTCTTATAAGAAAATTCTTCTTTCTTCGTATATACCCATTTGCATCCAATTGTCTTCTTTTTCTTTGGCAGATTAGTTAGCTTCCATGACTGATTCTTTCAAAGGGATTGCATTTCATCATCCATGGCTTTCCTCTACTTCTCCTTTTCTGAACTTTGGACAGCTTCACTATAAGTGTTAGGAATGTCATCATTTGCAATTAGGGATGCATAAGCCACCATATCATCAAATCAATCAGGTTTGTGAATATCTCATCGTGGCCTATTTATTACAATAGATTCTTGTTGATGGGGAGATTTTTAGGGTTGGAACCTCTTCTTCATCTGACTCCCCTTCTACCATAGGAGTGTCTTCATTTGTTTTATTTGTTACTGGGTTAACAAATTTTCTTTCAAACTCCACCTGATGTGAAATATCATCTGTTTGCTGAATAATTTTATTTGTTACATTTTTTAATATGCTAGACTCATCAAAGGTAACATCTCTGCTAAAGACTATTTTCTTTATTTCTGGACACCAAAGGCGAAGTCCCTTTACACCAGTGGTGATCCCCATAAAAAATATTTTTTTTGCCCTCGGATCTAACTTTGATTCTTTAACATGATAGTTTACAGTGAAATCAAACACACGTAAGGAATCATAATTAGTAACAGGTTTTCAGACCATATCTTTAAAGGTGTTTTACCACTAATAACAGCTGATGGTAAGCGATTAACGAGATGGCATGCATATGTAACAGCCTTAGTCTAAAATTGTCTGCCTAACCCAGTATTGGACAATATATACCAAACTTTCTCCACCAATATTTGGTTCATGAGTTTTGTCACCCCATTCTGTTGTGTTGTATCTCTAAATGTAAAGTGTCTGATAATGCCTTCATCTTAGTAGAGTTTCAAAAATGGATCACTTTTATACTCTTCACCATATTTGTACGGAGACATATGACTTTTCTGATCGTTTGAGTTTTCACCATCTTTTTTCATATAAGAAAACTTTCAACAATTCATCATTTGTCTTCATAGTATACACACATACTCTCCGAGAGAAATCATCAATAAATGTTACAAAGTAGTACTTTTCTCCCATTAAAACTGTCTTGGAAGGACCCTACACATATGAGTGAATATAGTCTAAAATACCCTTGGTATCATGGATTACAGTACTAAACTTCACTCTAGTCTGCTTATCTTTAACACAATGCACATATAAATCTAACTTCTGGTTTGCACTCCTTTCAATAATCTTTGATCTGATAAAAGTTTCAAGGATTTATTGCCAGCATACCTCAAGTGCATATGCCATAATCTGATTGCTTTCAACTCTTGATCATTACTAGAAGCTACTGTTGTTGTCCCAATAATTACATTATCCTGATAGTAATACAAGTTGTTGGTCTTCCTTAATCCTTTCATTATCACTAGTGCATAGGAGATGATTTTAATTACTCCATCTGCTGCATTTACAATGAAGCCCTTTGATTCTAGTACTTCCACAGAGACGAAATTCTTCTTCAAACTCAGTACATATCGGACATTTATCAAAGTCCTGATTGATCCATTATGATTTCTCAATTAGATTGAACCAATTCCTTTTATCATACATGGACCGTCATTTGCTGTGTAAATAGTTGCTCTTTCTAGTTCTCTAAAGTCAAAGAACTAATCTCGATTGGGACTTATATGATAGCTACAACTAGAATTAAGTAGTCATACACTAGAAGAGCTTATTGATAACACAACAACTAATGAAAGGTCTGAGTCTTCATCATCACACTCAGTTATATTTGAATTTCACGACAACCTTCCCTTTATCATATTTGCTTTTATTCTTCAGCTTGGAATAATTTATCTTTCAATGCCATTTCTCTTGGCAAAAGGCACATTCATCTTTAACTTATATGTATTTCAATGTCCCCTTCTTTTCTCTTTTTTTTTCTTTGAGAGCGACCTCTTACAATCAATGCTTCTGCTACTCCACTTGAACTCTCTTTCTTATCTTTCTTTCGTAGTTCGTAACTATATAATGCAGCAGTTACTTCAGAGAGAATTACTTCAGTCTTTCCATGGAGTAGAGTTATTTCAAGAAACTCAAACTCTTCTGAAAGGGACCCCAATAACATCAAAGTCAAATCTTTATCTTTGAAAGTCACGTCCAAATTCATCAAATCAGTTACCAGCTGATTAAAATTAGTGATGTGTTCATTCATTGTGGTACCAGAAACATAAGTGAAACAAAACAAATCTCTTCTTCATATGAAGCTTATTCTGACTGCTTTTTTTCAAAAAATTTTATCCAATGCCTTCCACAATTTACTTGTGAAATTTTTTTTAGAGAAAGCATACTTCTGTTCTCTAGAAATACATAATCGAATTGTACCATAAGTCACACGATTAATGACTTTCTAATTTTTTCATCAATATTTTCTGATTTCTCTTCTTCAATGGCAATGTCTAGACCTTACTGAAAGAGAGCATCTAAAACCTACTTTACCACATATCAAAATGACCCGTATCATAAAAAAATCTCTACTGTAAATTTAGCATTTGACACAGCAGTTTTTGACCAAATTTGTAAAGTGGATGTTGTCTCCTTTGGAGTGGATGATTTGCCCGAGTTGTCTACTATCTCTGCTTCAAAAAAAATATCTAATAGCTAATAAATGTGGAATACAAATAATCCAATCTGATGTGAAAGATCAGACTATGATGCAACCATAGAGAATACTTAGAAAACTTTGGCTCGATACCAATTATTTTAGAAATTGAATTAATTTTTCACTAATAATATATATAGTGTGTGAACAATTGCACCAATAATTATACCGAAAATATTTTTAGAAAAAAGAGGTGGATGACAATGGATATGCTTCAATATCAAGTCTTTCGTTAGATAGAATTTTTCTAGAAATATGATCAATAGTATAAAATACCACCATAACTATACTAAAATTGCTATTAAATAAAAATAAAGAGAACACCAAATATTTAACTAGGTTAGGCTAATTTTGCCTACGTCTTTGGACACCACCAAAATAATATTATTAATTTCAATGAAAAAATATAAAAGTGAGAGAAGAGAAAAAATATTAAAATCTTAGAAATGAAAATGCTTGATATTTTGGGATGAATATAACGAAAGGGGAGGAGTCTTTTTATAGCCTTAAGACCCCTCCCATATCCCACATCTTTTTTGATGTGGGATCAAAATAGCCAAAACCTACAATATGAAGTGAATATGATGATTATATGTTGAATTTTTTATTAATTAGTTGAATTGAGTTTGAATTAAGAAATTATGGTTTATGAAACTTTAATATTAGGGATTTTGATGAGATTTATTTAGAATTATAGTAATTAAGAGATAATTAAAATATTTTAAGTATAAATATGTGTTTAATTGAAAGATTAAATATTTTGTTGGTTTAGGAATATTTTGCTCAATTTAATTCAAGTGATGAAATTTAGGGTTCTTTGAACTTAAAGTTTAGGAGGTGAAATTAAATTAATTTTGGAGCTAATTGAAGTCTGTATTTACTTTGAAAATATTTAATTAATATTTATATATTTTTTTATTTTACATAAATTTAATTTGATGTTATTTTTAAATTGTTATTTGTATATGTTTATGAAATTTGAATTAAAATTTATGAATTATGATATAAATATTTTTTGCATTATTTTTAAATTATTACTTGATTAATTGTGAAATTTTAAAGATAATTTATGAATTTTTAATATAATATAAAGATAGGTTTGATTTGATTAATTAAATTGAAAATTATTATATTATGAAATTTTGTAATTTATAAAAAGGATTAAAGTATTTTAAAAATTGTTAGACTATTAAATTTATTTAATTATATGGATGTTAATTTTGAATCCAAATATTAAATAATTTATTAAAGGAATTATATATATATTGATAATGTGATTTTGATGAATTATGAAAAATTATAAAAATGATAATTTGTGATGAATTGTGAAAAATGAGTGAAAATATTATAAAAATTATATCTATATATGGATGAAAATTGATAAAAATATTATTGTATTTTAATGTCTCTGCACATATTTTTACTTTATAATATTGAGTTTGGTACTGTCGAGTTGGCATGCCGATAATTATAGATGTATTATGACGTGATTATTATATACCTACGGGTGAAATACTGCGGTATCGCGATGCTACTATATCGAGATACTATGGTGTTGGGAGACTTATGATTTATGATATTTATATGCCTACAAGCGAGATACTTTGGTATCACGACACTTTATTTTCGGTATTGAGACTTGCGGATCGCGATGGACTTATTTAATATTATTGAAATTTGGACAACTGTGCTTAGGCATAATTTAAATGTATTGTGATATGAAAAGTTGAAAATGTAAAATTATTTAAATTATGATTATTTCATTTATGAAATGTATTATGTGTTAAATTATATTGAATTGGGTATTTATTTATTTATTTATTTTCAAAGTAAATACCACTAAATTTTATAACTTAGCGCGATTAAATTTTATTGCTTGTATAACAGAGTTAGAGAGAAATGAAGCCCTGATAAATCTAAGTAGGTTTAGAACTGAGACTGATATTGAAGTCAGTGTCTTGCCATGAGACTTATTTTGCCGGTGCTGCTTTGCATATATATTTTGTATTCTTCATATTTTAGTTTGTACTTTATAAATATTATATGTAAGTGAGTTTTGGAAACAAAATTTTATATTATCATGTAAATATTTATAAGTTGTACATTATTTCTTTTATTAAAAATTTGGTTGTGAATTGACATAATTGTAGATTTGAGAAATTAAAGTTTTGGAAGTGTTTTTAAGGCAGATTGTGTATTTTGAAATTTGAGGTTTTATGAAATTATAGACGCAACTTTAACAAAATTTTCATAGATATTTTTTATGTACTTAAATTAAGCAAGGCTGCTTATTTGCTATATATATATACACATTTTTATTTATATGCCCATGGTATCTAAATTTTTGATAAAGTATTTTTTTGGTAATTAGTATATTTCAAATGTGGTTTTACAGTAAATTATGATAGCATATTTGTATTTTATATATATAGGGTATGAGGATGTTACAATAATTTATAAAGGAATAATAAATATAACTTTTTACTTTAACAATTTTAAACAAATATAAATTAAAATTTGATATCTCTTATTAATAATTAAATAAAAAAATAAAACTAAAATATAATGAATGTTAAACCCTAATTTTAAGAAATTATAAATACTAGTGTTTATCTTTAGGTGATTGAGAACTAAAGAAAAAAAATTTAAAATAATTACAGAAAAAATAGAAAAAAATCTAAATCGCAATAATTCTAAAATTAATATTAAAATTTAAGAAAAAATCAAATTAACAAAAAAATAAAAAATAAAAATAAAAAAGGCTCATCTATACTGTAAAATTGTGATCTTAAATCTTAGTCATTTTTGATGACTTAATAAAATTGCCTAATTTTTAATCTGCGAGGATGAATAATATAGTAAAAAAATAATAGACTTATTCTATAAGTTTTTTTTTATAAAATAAAATTTTAATTTTAGATTAATATATATTTAATTTTAGGTCAAATAAATATATTTGGATTAAAATTTTAAATTTAGACCAAATTAATATTAAAAAAAATTTATTCAATGAAAAAGGCTTGTTTTTAAAATTATAATATATATATATATATATTCAATGGAAGGGAGTGCTTTGCTAACTGTATCTCTAGGATCATAAATGAGACCTTTAAAATAGAAACAATTTCTAGCCTTCCAAATTTACCAGCTAGGAGACTCATTTTAGAGAGCCAGGCCTGGCTTCCATCAAATGAATCGGACAAGTATAAGATTGATTCAACTTCCTTCTGAATAAATTCTCCAACACTGAATTTGGGTTAGTGGTAACTGGAAAGGCGCTAGAGAAAACATTTGATTTTGGGCTGAATAAGTTCCACTTTTTAGATATTAGTGGTCTCTCAAATGCCACGTGACGACCAAAATGAAGAGCCACGCATCAGCACCAACGGCGAGGAAACCAGAATTATTACCAATTTACCTTTTTCATCCGCGCTTTTATCAGATTTTTACAAAAAAGCCACTCTAATTGTTAATCTCCCTGACGGCCTAACCTTTACATCTCTTTAATCAACAAGAAGGGTCTTTTTGTAAATTCATTCTCAATTCTCTTTTTAAATTTTTTTTTAATCAATCACTGCTGCGAGAGCACGAAGCAGAACTGAGACAACTTCTGCTGTTCAATGGCGCTAATTACTCCGGGAGGGTGCACACTGCTAAGCGTGGCCCCAGCTGCGCATGCTAGACGGAGAATGGCTGCATGTGCTACTTTATCCCCTCCAGGAGGTGAAACGAAGGTGGATTGGGTCGAGGCAACCAATAACTTGTTCGAGAGAGACTTCAGACCCATTATGTTGTTCGATGGTAAAACACTTAACACTCAAAAGGATCTTTTTTTTTTCGTTGTAATTTTACTATAAAGGGTCTTAATAAATTTTGGATTTGTGACAGGCGTTTGCAATCTTTGCAATGGAGGTGTAAGGTTTGTGCGTAACAATGATCGAAACAGGTCCGTGTTTAATTATTTTCTTCTTTCTAGATTAATTCTTTTCACTACTTCTGTTTGAGATTTGTGTTCTTTCAAATAGAGTCAGTTTTGTTTGAGAAACTAGAAAAGATTTTTTAATTGTTTAGAAAGATATAAATTGGAGTTTTGTTTTCTTTGTTAGCCTCATAATTACAAATTAGGATATAGATAATCTGTGATGTTTTTTTGGTCTGAAGCTCTTTTTTCTTATTATGGGTCAATATTGGGCAGGAGAATTAGGTATCAAGCTCTACAGAGTAAGACAGGTAAAAATTTGCTCCGGAGGTCAGGAAGAGCTCCTGATGATATGTCAAGTGTTGTACTTGTCGAGAAGGACAGGTGTGTATCATGCACATATAAAATAGAACTGGTTTTTTTTAGATCAAATAGAAGCGTTAAAAATTGGGGCAATTGCTAGTTGTCATAGTAAATGCCTTTTACTTGCCAGGTCTTAAGTCTTGAGAGGAATTCTTATCCTCTGGGTTGAATTTTGTATATTGTATCTGAGTTTCCTCGGCAATTCATTTGTCTGCCGAGAAGATAGATAGAAATAGGAGAAATGTACCTTGCATCAGTAATTCAGACTCAAGTCCCATTTGACAGAAAATCTCATAATCATATTTGTATTTGCCATTTAGATTGATTGATGCAAATTTCTTGTGGAAGAGGATAACTAAGACTTTGTGGTGAATCTCAGATCATACATAAAGTCAGAAGCTGTATTGAAGATAATGGAATACATTGACATGCCTTTTCCCCAACTAGCATTTTTCTTACAGTTTATACCTCTGTAAGTCACCTTATTCTACTTCCTGGCACAATTTTGTTTGTCACAGTCAATTGAAGTTGCGATAGGTTATCTGTTTATTTAAATTATCTATTTTGGATTGATACAGGTTAATAAGGGATTTTGCTTATGACAATGTTGCAAATAATCGTTACACAACTTTTGGTCGCTCTGAATCATGTGAGGTATATTATGATTGATTCATTCATCACACGTATATTGTGTGTAGTGTGTGTAGCACGCAAATGAAAGATCTTTGTCTTACTCAGTTGAAACTTTCAACTTGAGAGATCTATGATTTGCTCAGTTGTCACTCTGTTTATAATTAGTAGAATTCACGTTAATATTTTGGATGCATCAATATGTCTATATTTTTACTAGTCCTGATTTTACTTCTAGACTGATAAATCTAGAAAATTATGTACATTGTTCCAATTCTATATAGTTATCAGACCTTCTTCTGCTATTTCTTTCCTCTATTCTTGGTGGCTACTAAGGGTTGAAACTTTGAGAAGATCGTTCATTTTATTTTTTAATCAATAATAAAGATTTCCATTCATAATTCAGAGAGGAAGATCTCCAGTAAATGGGGCCTAAAGAGAAGATAAGATCTAATGGCAGAAGACACGGTCGATTAAGATCTAATTTCTTATTGCAAGCACTTCTCATACAAAAGTGGCCTTCTCTGTTGATCTTGTATTTTTTCCGTTTGCATTATTCTTCCGTATCAGACTATAAAAGCCAGCAAATATACAAAATCCCATTGAATGGCTTCTTGTTCTACTCGTATAACTGGACCAAATTAACTGCTCAAAGTAGCAACTTAAGGGCTTATATGAACTGGCAACAAAGTTTCTACAAGATCACCTTGTTTGGAATTAACTATTCATCCTGCTGGTAGTTAAGGAAATGCTTGATTTTTCGGGTCAATTATTATTATTATTAGATGTTCTGTTAGATTGGATGTTAATAGTGATGTGTGGAAAATAGTTAGCCAGTAAGAGACCAATATATAAACATGCTTTAGGTTCTGTTATAAAATGTGGAATGATAATCAAACATGTCTGATTTCTAACAATTGCATTTTATCTCTTTTTCCACCTCTTTCTCTCTCTTGTTTTCTGGGCTGTGAGGATCTTACATGCAACATTTGGTATCATAGCAGTTCAATCCTAGCAATTTTTCTCTATCTTGATTCTCTTTTGTTCTTTGTTCTTTGTTTTCTACTTTTGTTCTTTAACTTTCTTTCTCAAAACCCTGATCCCTGATTCTTCTAATATTTTTCCACTAATCTATGTGGAATTGCTCCTATAATTTTGTTGGTCTATCAAGATACAAGAAATTCTTCTTTCTTGTACCATTGTTTCACGGTCATGGATTGAATAATTTCACAACCCCTCAAATCTAACTCAAATCTTCTGGATCCAAGGGGGAATTATTTAGTTTCATTGGATCCACTCACTTGGTTACAAGGAATTTGTCGGGATTTAATGAAAGAAGACACAAGGGTCTCTGTTTGTGGTGCGAAGAGGCCTATATATTGGGCCGTAATTGTGGCAATGCTTCTTTGCTCTTTGCTGTCATTAAAACCCAATGCATATTTTGACACTCAACACGTTTGCCAAAAAATCTTGCTGACATCTTGAATTTTCAAAATAGCTTATTCGATTTTCAAACTTTTAACTCTTCAACTTTTCAAAAGGGTTTGTTTAATTCTTCAAATCAATTTTGTATAAATTTAACATAAAAAAATCTTAATCAGCCTGCAGACCAGGTTACAATGATGTTAAATCAGTAAGAAATTCATTTAGAAAGAAATATTATAAAACGAGAAGGAATCAAATCAAGTGAAAAAGGAGGAAGAGAGGTGGATAACCAATAAATTTGATTATTGAAAGATTTAATTCTTTTTTAACACATACGTGCATTCAAATTCGCAGATTTATGAGCATTGCAGTGTTGAATGTATACAAAACCAGAAAGTATAGGCGCTAAATAGGCTGTTTTGAAAATTTAGGCTTAAATTATGCATTCAGCACATTATCAACGATGATGATGATGGTGATCATGAGCTGGAGATCGAGGTAGAAGATTTAGATGAAACAATGAAAAACCATAAATCCAACAAAAAGATGTTGGATATGAATATAGCTGAGTCTTCATATGAAACAAAAGAAAAAGTTTCTTGTGGTGTAGATTCAAGGTGATAAATATGATTATTGTTTTACGGAGATTGCTGACACTTGATTGATTGAGTTATAACGGATGGGAAAAGAAAAAGAATCATAAACATCATCCACTTCCTTTCGATAAGCAATGTTGCTGTCATTCCTCAAATCCTGTAAAACACAAGGTTGGTGAGTGAAGGCGAGTTAGGCAGTTGTATTTGGTTAATTAGAGCTTCAAATTAGTTAAGAGTAGTTTGTTGGAGGTGTTCTTCTTATTAGTTAAGAGTTAATTCTGTTTGCTTATAAAACAATCAACTGAGCTGAATTTGTATATAAGCTGTAACAAGCTTCATCTTTGTTGTGATGAATATAGCAATATCATTCTTTTCTTCACACTTTAGATCTATTTTTCTTCATAGTATCATAGTTGGTACCTTTACCTATTAATGTAGGGCTGTGTTCTTAAAGTGGTCCAAACTACGGAGACTATTAAAATATAATACTGTGTTCCTAAGATGGCCCAGGTAGTAGGCACTATATAATTGTCAAGAATCCAGTGAGTAGTTGACACTTGACAGGAAATGTTAAACTACCTTATAAATGTGGGTAATTGCACATCTATTAAAAGAAAAATATAATCCAATTAACATAGAAATAAACTTTTCAACCTTAACATCTAACTTTTGGCACCGTGCTTCCAAATCTATATTAAAGGGAAACATTTAATAGTGTGAGTAAAGAGCTTACGTTGTTCATGATTAAGAAATCCATGGGTGCTAGTTGTAATAAGGATGGTATTCATCATGATGCATTCATCAGAGATTATTTCGTTGTGGGTGAAGTTTTTGTGCAGGATGAATTTGAGATGATGAATATTGACATGGGAAAGGGAATGAATGGATTGTTTTTGCACCCTATTGACGAGGTATGCTTTTTTTATATCTTGAAAATGTTTTAGGAAGGATTAGGTGTTAGATGAAGCAAAAAACCAAGCAAGACCACAAGTGGATTTTTGAGAATGATTAGATGTAAAATGAAGTATTTACTGTGCAAGAAAGTGTGCATTTGAGGATGATTAAATGCGTGATGAGGTAAATTCTTGCCTTAATATTGCCCAATTCTGCTAGAAATTTGATGTTACCAAGTCTACGACAAGCTCCATTTGAACATGCTCCATCTGATAAAGTGTTTTTTTGTGCTTAAGTTCTAGTGTAAGTAATATATTCACCCTAAAAATTAATCCACTGGCTTCAATTAATATATATATCATATATGAACCAATTTTAGTTTATTTATTTTTTATTTTTATATATTTAGGTTTAGTCAAGTTTTTTTTTAAATCATATATATAATTAAGAATTATATATTTAAACATACAATAAAGAATGTATTGATTATATTTGGTTTCAATAATATGAAAGTTATTTTCTAAAATTAAAAATTAAGAGTTGGAACATTTAACTAGAGGAGTTATATTTTAACCCAATACTATTAAAAATCTTAATTTATAGTTTAAAAAAAAAATAAAAAGTTGAAACTTCCAAACAGAAAAAGTTAGGGAATCTATGTAAGTGCAGGCGAAAAATAAATTAAGTTTTTAAGAAAAATGATATGTTGTTTGCATTCCCATATAAAACAACTTGTTTGTATAAGATAATTGCGGTATATATATATATATATACACCATCAATTATTATTATTTTTTTATTCTGCAATGGGGATGGGCTTTGGGTAGATTAAGTAGATCCCATCCCAAGCACTTTCATACATTTACAGGCAAAAAACAAGAGAGAAAAAGCTTTGTGAAAGAATAACAAACCTGAAAATGAAAATAGAGGTTAAAATAATTTCCGAAGAGTGCATTAAGCCCTCTTCACCAACACCATCTCACCTCAAAACCTACAAACTTTGTGTGTTTGATCAATTTACGCCACCCATTCACATTCCCATGATCCTTTTTTATTCCAACCAATTACATACAAATAATAATCTTGCTAGCAATCACAGTCTCATCTCCAAAAGATCTCAATTGCTGAAGCAGTCTTTATCTGAAACCTTAACCCATTTTTATCCACTTGCTGGAAAGATGAACGAAAATAACCTCTCTGTCAACTGTAATGATGGAGGAGTATACTATGTAGAGGCTAGAGCTAACATTCCTTTGTCTGAATATCTTACCAAACCTGACCTCAAATCCATGAATAACAAGTTGCTGCCAAGTCAAGCTAATTGGTTTAAGGTAGCTTCTCTTGACTCTGCATGTTATGTTGCAATGATTCAAGAAACCACCTTTTCTTGTGGTAGCATTGCTATTGGTGTGCTACTTTTACATGTGTTGATTGATGGAAATGGTTTGGTTTCATTTCTCAAAGCTTGGGCAAATATTGCAACCAAATCTACTGCTAGCAGCACTATTTCTGTTTATCTTGATGCTGAATCTATTTTTCCACAACATGATCCTTTCCCTAAAGATGCATCTACAATGTCCTTTTGGGAACTTGTTCTTCGAACGGGGAAGCTTGGTACGGGAAGGCTTGTGTTTGAGGCATCCGCCATTGCTAGTCTTAAGGAAAAACTCACAACTAGTACTAAAATTGTGCAAAACCCAACTCGTGTTGAAGTAGTCTCTGCATTTCTTGAAGAACGTATTGGGGCAGTACTTAAGGAACGATTAAACATTGATGATCGAAGGCAAATTGCATCCATTCATGCTGTCAATTTGCGAAAAAGAGCGGTACCACCATTACCAGAATGTTCACTGGGGAATCTTGTTTGGATGCCACTTATAATGACTTCACTCGAGGAAACAAAACTACCCAACTTAGTGTGCAAAATAAGAGAAGGAATAAGGAAAATTGATAGCAATTTTGTGAAGAGTATTCAAGGAAATGAAGGATTTTATAAGCTTTATGAGGATATTAAAGAGATAAGAAGACAACTTTCAAGGGGAGTGGAGTATTTGGCGGTTAGCAGTTGGGTAAATTTTGAAGTATATGAAGCTGATTTTGGATGGGGGAGGCCAAGTTGGGTATCTTGTGTTGGTTTGTCATCTGGGGATTCTGATACTGTAACGCAGTTTGTCAACGCCATTGTGCTTATGGATGCAAGTATTGAGAAAGGAATAGAAGTATGGATGTTTTTAGATGAAGAAGAGATAGCCATGTTAGAGAAAGATAAGCAACTTCTTACTTATGCTTCCATTAATCCAAATCCTCTGAAATTATAGCTAATTAGCTATATTTAATTATGATTATTCTGTGTGAGATTCATTTTTTTTTCATCTTTTTTAAAACTATAATAACTATATTGTGTATTCATTGTTGTTATTGTCTTTCGTATATGTTGATATTAAAATATGTGAATGCTATTTGGTGAATAAAATTATCGGGTGATGTTATCTACTTTTTCATTAATTGTACAACTGCAAATTAATTTTCAAAATTATAATGAAATATAATTTATTTTGATGAGATCGATTTAGATATAAAAATAAGTATTCATAATCTTATCAAAGTTATTCTGGTATAGTTTTTTCATAATTTTATAGTATTGATTTAATGATATAAATTTATTGAGCTATCATTGAAGTAGTTTATTGAAAATATTTGATTGAAAATTATCAAAAATTTATTTTTGAGTAAATCTATCATATTTTAATTATAAAAATTGTAAAACAGTTGAACAATATTTCAAAATACTTAATTTTAATCACAATCTAAAATAATGCTTTTTCATGAAAATAGTTTCAACTTCAGCATATGCCTGCCAAACAAACGCTTAATCTTAAGTGCACTCTAAAAGTTATTTATATAGAATCAAACTGTCCATTAACCTTTTCAATCTTATACATATATATACATATATACATATATATACATATATATATATATATATATATATAAAGAATAAATATGCTTTCACACTGTATCGTGTTAGGTTGATGAATGTGACATTCATATCATCATATGCTTGCTATGGCTTATTATGTTGTCGTTTATACAGCATCCTTAGATATATTTATATATAGGCTTTATTTTATAACCCTTTTTTATTGCTTTTTCTCTATATTGAAAAAATAATAATAAAAAAATTCATTCATAAATAATTGGATGATTAAGTAATTGTTTAATATAAAGAAAATGAATGAAAAAGAAAGTTGCTTATATTAATTGCCCTCGTAAATTTTTTATTGCAAACAAAAAAGTTGAAATAAAAAAAAATTAATTCAAAACAGAACAGTAAAAATATATTTATTTAAATATAAAATAAAATAAAAATATAATTATAACTGCTTTAAAATATTTTTAAAAATTATACTACTTTTTAAGATTTATAAAAGAGAAATATCCGTAAACGTAAATACAAATAAGACTCACCTCTCTCTCTCTCTCTCTCTCTTTGATAGAATATACAAGTGGCGAAATAATCATGGGGTCGTGTGGGGTTACACAACCCCCTCACCGGCAGTCAGAAGGAGAAAATCAGGCGTAAAATCGAGGGAAACTCAGCCCCCGTTGAAGGGGCTGAGTTGAAGAAGATTTGCAGCGAGGGGTAGACGAACCCCTCGCTGCAAATATATTTATTTTTTTTTATAAATTAGTCTCTGGCGAAACGGCGTCGTTTTGCCAGAGGTTAATTTATAAAAAAAAAACAGGCCCAAGCGAAAACGACTCCGTTTCGCTTGGGCCGGTTCAAAAATAAAAAAGGGCTGCTTTAGAACACAGCCCTTTCTGCTCTTCCCTCCTCCTTCTCTCTCCCCAAATTAAACTAGCCATAGCACGAGGCAGCAGGCCAGCCAGGCAGCCACCACACCACCGACCACATGACTATTTGATCCTCTCTCGATAAATTTCTGATTCTGCCACTGAGAATATATAATAATAGATAAATAAACAAACTAACGATTTCTATAATTCTACTTAGGGAAACATATTTTCTCTTAATGTCCATCTTGGTAATATCTTAAGTATGAAAAATAGCTTTAGTATTGCTGAAATAAAATATAATAATTTTTATTTAAATATTTCAATTTGTAATTCATTAATTATAAATATAATTTTGAAAAAGACTTAACTATACTTGATAAAAAAAAGATTCATATATGATTATATTGTAAGCAAAGGTGGATTAATCTTCGTGATTTGTCATAATGTGGACATGTCTCATACAATTATCTCAGTTTTTGCGAGGATTTTGGTGAATTCATTGAATAATAATTTCGTTGGGATAAAATGGATTGGATGCGAGATTTACATGGCTTAGTAAAATTTAAAATTTAAGAGTTAAATTAACTGTAAAATTATTTAAAAAAAAGTTTATGATTTAGTACATTTTATGTATATTTAAAATAACATTTTATTTGTTAATTGTTTTTAATGAATTTGACTATAATTTTGGAGATCGAGTTTGAAAATTTTCAACTCTTAAAAAATTGGGAAAATTCTCTGTAGATGAAAAATTGGAAAAATTGAAAATTTTTCTATCCGACTTTGAAAGCATAATTTATGAAAAAAAAAACTAGCTCCTTTTTTTTTTTTTTTACCCAAAACTCTCTATTATGTGCCTTTTTCTTTTGAGGAATAGATCTTCCTCTTTATTTCTCTTGTTTTTTTCTTCTTCTTCCTTTTCCAATTGCATCCCTAATTTCACATTTTCCAATTTTATTCCTGATTAATATCATCCATCATCATTGAACTTTACATTTATATTATTAAAATTCTTAAATTTCACTTTATCATTTTAAAATCCTCCAATATTTAATTTTTTTCTCATTGAAATCCCTAGCTCCCTTTTTTTTTTTTTTATGACGGAAAAAGAATTTGACAGAGAGTATTTTAAAAAGAGAAATAAGTGTAGTGAAATATTGTGATTTTTTTATTCTAAAATAAGATTCTTTATAATTTGTAAATTTTTTTTTACAATTTTGAATTTTTTTAAAGATTTATAGTTTAAAACTGAGGTTTTAGTATTTAACATAGGGTGAATTTTTTTTTATCACCATCTGATCATTTAACAAGTAAATAAGGGATTTTAATGGGACGAAATTGAATGTTGATGTATTTTATTTTGATAAATTGTAGTGTTTTAGACAAATTGAATGTTGGAGCATTTTTTTTAAAAGAGCATTTTACAGGGAACTCCATATACGCCAAAACCAGCTGCTGGGAAGATGATTAATAAAGAATTAGTCCAAAAATTAATATTATATTATTGATAGCTGATAAACGTAAATTGATCTTCATTTTCTATTAGATTTATATATATAATTAACTAGAATTAATCTATTCTAAACTTATTTATATATTTTTATTTTATTATTCCTGAATTAAGCTTAGTTTAAATTAATTTTTTATAATTGTAAATAAGCTAAAATTTTTAGTAATATTGGACCTTTAGAGCTTCAAGTATAATTTTGGTAGTTGTAAATTGCAAATTTAGAAATGTGATCTTCATGAAGTTAATAGAGGACGTCTCAAGCTTTCCAAATAGGTCAGGTTTATTAAATTTCGAATTTGTTTGCACCTATAATTTTAAAGTCGAATTTGGGCTATAATTACAGAAACAAAGTTTCAGCCCGTACTACTGAGAGTAAATAGACCATAACTAGGGTGTCGGAAGTCCAAATGAGGTGATTTAAAATCCTAACATCATCTAATCTTCTGGAGATACAACTTTGCTGAATGAGTCAATTGGAGATAAGGAGGATATCTTATAGAAATTAAGTTTTAATTTGGAATTCGAATTTTAAAACAGAAATTGAGTAGGAATAGGAATCTGATTTGAAGGGGCTAATTTTTGTTACTAAAAGGTGATGTGAACAGTACAGAGAGAGCGATTCTAGAGCGATTTTACTATATTTTTCTTTATATTTTGTCTAGACAATTGGAGATTAAGGAAAGAAGAAGATTGTGCTATAGGAAGACTTGGTCGTCTCTATTAGATTCTTCATCAACCTCGTTTTCGTTTGAATTCTCTATTTAGTTTATATTTTTCAAGTTTACAAGTTATTTAATACTTGTTATTTCCTTGTTTTGAAATTTAGAATTATGAATATCATATTTAGTTACTTAATTTCTATATTATTTATGTTTAATTTAGTTATAAGAAACTAATCTCTTTGTGGAATTAGATAAATTTAGATATTTAAACTATTAGTTTAATTATAATCTATTAATATACATAGATTGATTTTCTTTGATAACAGTAAGTTCAAGGAGACTATTAATTTGAAATTTAATTTGATTGTTTTCATTTGCTTTTCTGCATGAGTTATATACGCAGTAACATGCAAACAACATTAGAAAAATATAATCCTGAAATTGATAAGCAGTGCAGAGAGAACAACAGAGCAAGAAAAGAGAGACTTCGGTTAGAAAGAAAAAAAAAGAGAACAGATTCGAGCACAAGAGTCTCTAGAAATAGAAAGAAGAATTGACTTTGAGGAAGCTAGTGATGAAGGAGTTAACATGGCGGATTCACAAGATAAACTTCAACCAAGAAACCTAACTTTAAGGAAACATGCCATGTCTAATTCTTAAATTGGGTCAAGCATCACTCGATCTGCAGTGAATGCTAATAATTTTAAACTTAAACCAATTCTCATCAACATGGCTCAATAATAGCTTTTCTATGGCTTGAACCAGGAAGATGCGATTGCTCACTTGGCAAATTTCCTGAAAATTTATGCCATGATCAAGATGAATGGAGTCAGTGATGATACAATTAGGCTATGCCTCTTTTCTTTTTCATTGAAGGACAAGGCAAAAGCTTGGTTACAAGGTCAAGCAGCTGAAACTTTCACCACATGGGATGAACTTTTTAAGAAATTTTTGGTGAAATATTTCCCTCATGGAAAAAATATAAAGTTCAGAAATGATATAACCAGTTTTGTGTAGTTTGATGGTGAATCGCTTTATGAAGCATGGAAAAGATTTAAAAACCTTCAAAGGAGGTGCCCTCACCATGGGATTTCAGAATGACTGATTGTTCAAATATTTTATAATGGGATAATAGGACCATTGAGGAGTACAATAGACGCAGCTGCTGAAGGTGCCCTTATGAACAAAAATACAACTGAAGCATTGGAATTGCTTGAGTCCATGGCAGCAAATAATTATCATTGGTCTAGTGAGAGGTTTTTTCCTAAGAATGTAGCTAGAGTTCATGAAGTAAATGAGATATCTCTCTTAGCAACTAAGGTAGATGCTCTAGCTAGAAAACTTGATCATGTGAACCTTGCTTCTGTTATGAGTTGTGAAAATTATGGAGGAAGCCATTGGACTATGGAGTGTCGAGTTCAATGACAGATTCAGTTTATGAAAAATCAAAATTGTGCACCACCAGCTTCTTTTGCAAACACTTGTAATCCTAGCTGGTAAAACCATCCAAACCTACCTTGGGGTGGTAATCAAAGTAACCAAAGGGCATTTTATCAAACTTTGTTCTTGAGAAACCAAATTCAAAGCCAATTACAAACACAAGAAAGTAAACCATCTTATGAATTAGCTTTGGATAAATTTATTGGAGTTACTTCTGAAAGGTTTGACAAATTTGAATCAAGAATAGAACAGATTGCAATTCAAAATAGGAATTTGAAAATTCAAGTTGGTCAAATAGCAAGTTTTCTTAAAAATCGCCTACAAGGAGTGCTTCCAAGTCAAACTGAAATTAATCCGAGAGAACATTGTAATGCCATTTTCCTAAATAGCATACAGCTTGAAGACTCAACATAGAAAACTCCATCTCTATAGATTTCTTCTTCTAAATTGACAACCAAGGAGAGTGAAACTGAAAAAGAGGAGGCACCTGTTAAACAAGAGATAAAATCTTACTTGCCACCCATTCCCTTTCCTCAGCGGGTGATACAACATAAGTGGAATGAACAATATATCAAGTTCCTTGAAATTTTTTAGTAACTTTGTTTTAATTTACCTTTAATAAATTTTTTTTAGATGTCAACATACACGAAGTTCTTAAAGGATTATTTGTCTAAGAAGGGAAAGATAGAGGAAATAGTCTCAATTGTACTTACTGAAGAGTGCAACACATTATTACAAAATAAAATTCTCTTTAAGATTAAGGATCCAGAGAGTTTTTCTATTCCTTGTTAAATTGGTATATTTAATTTCTAAAATTTATTATGTGATTCAGGTGCTCGTATTAATCTAATGTTTTGTTTATTTATAGGAAATTAAAACTCACAGAGATGACACATACCAATATAACCTTACAACTTGTAGATGGATCAGACAAATACCCTGAAGGCCTAGCAGAAAATATACTTGTAAAAGTGAAAAAATTCTATATCTATGTCTATTTCGTAGTTGTGAATTTGAATAAAGATATAGATGTTCCACTGATTTTTGGGAGGTCCTTCCTAGCTATTTTTGGAGTTGTAATCGATATAAAGAATAGCAAACTCACCTTAAAAATAGGGATGATCAGGTGGAGTTTAATATGATTGAATCTCCGAAGGATTCTCCTTCCAAAAGTTTCCAAGTGGAGTTAAATGATAAATCTCTTCAAAAAGATTTTATTAAAAATGTTTCGCTCAAAGTTTGCCTAATACCAAATTTCAAGCCAAAGGAAGAAAACTATAAAACAATCTATTTCACTTCACCCATGGATACAAGTTCACAAATAGAAGTTGAAGGGTATAAAGAACTTGGGAAGCATACTTCAAAGTCAACAACAACAAGTAATATGGTGGAAAAGGAAGTACATTGTGATTTTTCACCTTGAGCTCTAAAGGAAAGTCAAGCTAAAGACTTTAAACAAGTGCTTTTGGAAGACAAATCAATTTTTTTTATTTCTTTATTTTTATTTAATCTTTGTGTTCTTAGTAGTTTTAGTTCATTTGATTTAATTAAGTTGAAGTTTTGATTATTGATTTATATAATTTTTGAGTTATTAATTTAGTTTGTTGGTTTTTTTGTAGGTTGATGTTCTAATATTATGTTCTTTAATTTTATATTTTTGTTTTTGTTTGTTAAGCAGATAGCTAAGGTAGAGAAGAAAGAATAAGAAAAGGTGAGTTTGAATTGGATTTTTATTTACTTTGTTTTCATTCTTAAAAAAAAATACTTTAGCCACTGTAGAGATCACGACACGTGTCGCAATCGAGCCAGAATCAAGCAAAATATTTTTTTTTGAGTATTATAGCTACTGTAGCTACTGCAGTGTTGCGATTGCTCCAGAAGCCAAAAAGTTTTTTACTGTAGCTAAGTTACTGTAGCTATAGTAACTTTAAAATTAAAAAAAAATAAAAAAAATAATTAAATTTTTTTAAAAAATTAATAAATTGACTCGGTGGCCACAAATACCCAAATATTTTCCTCTCTTCTCACTTATTATATTTATTATTATTTTTCTCTTCTTCTTCTTCTCTCTAAAAACCTCAAAAATCTCTAACCACAAACTACAAAAATTCACTCAATTTCTTTCTACAATCACACAAATTCTTACCAAATCCCATTTACCCACCACTCAAATCATTAAACCATGACATCACAATTAAAAAGCATTGCAAGAAAATCATCATCAAAAGTAAAAAGTTTCAAGTTCTTCAAGGGATGAAATAGATATCTCTTCTCAATTTGGTGCTCCTTTTTCCATTTATAATGAAAATGAATGTAAGAGGTTTTTATCTCTATGTTTAAGAAATATTTTTTCGTGTAGATATTATTGCCATGGTATATTTAAACATTTGAGTATTAATGCAAGAATGAAGTAATTGTTTGCTAGATTAGGAGGGAAAAATTGATAGCAAAGAGATATGACACTTGTAAAAAACTCATTCCTGAATTTTTTATAACTCTTAAAATGTCTAAATCTAAAGATAAGAATTTAGAGTGTCGAATGCTGGGTTTGGATTATGTGATCTTGTTTATGATAAATTATTTTTCATTGAAGACAATAAAAAGATTAAGTGTGGAAGGAGAGCAGTCGCTTAATATGTCTTGCCATTTGTCTCTTATGTGTGAATTTTTTCTTTTGTTTTGTGAATTTTTCTTTAATTAGAAATAAAAATAATTTTTAATTTTCTTTTTTAGTTTTATTTGTATTAGATTTAAATTTTAGTTTTTAATAAAATAGAATTTGATCTACTCTTATTTTGAAATCTATTTGATTTTTGATCTCTACTTGTTTTTTACTTATTATTAAGTAAGTTGATTATTATTATTTTAGATTTTAACATAATGATTGAACTCTTTTAGCCAAATTGAAATATTTTTTTTGTTATTCTCAATTTAACGCATGAAATGGATGAGATTGTGATCTTGAAAAGTTTATAAATCATGAACACTTCTTTATTAGAATAATTATAATTATTTTCAGGTGAATTATAGTCTTTTGTGTTTATTGTAATGCCATAGGTTCTTAAGTTAGTATGTATCACTTCGGTAGTCAATTATTAAATTAGTAATGATAAGAGAATTATGAATAATTAATTAAAATTTTAAGCTAGATGGAGCATAAGATGCACTCATTGTTGATAAAAAGGTGGAATGGAGCATAAAATGCATTCACTATAAAAAATAAAAATGGGATGGAGCATAAAATGCACCCATTTTAAAAAAAAAAGAGCAAAAATAACTATATTAAATACATAATTGTTATTAATCATAAATTATTGAGTAGAGTTGACTACTTAGTGATGCTTACTATATTCTTAGATTAATAGAATGATGATGAATTACTTATGGCTATGTTTTTATATTGAAACTGTTGTTTATTGTCCTAATAAATGAGAGTGCTTAGTTTGTGGAGTTGTTTAAGGTTGTAATTCTTTGAAGTTTAATGTTTTAAGTTGAAGATAAGTGATCGTTATTTTTCTTTGGTTGATTGAGTTTGATTGATTGTTGAAGTTTGATTTAATGATGTTAATTTGCTTGAGGACAAACAAAAGTTCAAGTGTGAGAGAATTTGATAAGCGTAAATTGACCTTATATTTTCTATTAGATTTATACATGTAATCGACTTGAATTAATCTATTATAAACTTATTTATATATTTTTATTTCATTATTCCTGAATTAAGCTTAGTTTAAATTAATTTCTTATAATTGTGAATAAGCTGAAATTTTTGGCAGATTAGACCTTCAGAGATTTAAGTATAATTTCGGTAGTTATAAAGTACAAATTTGAAAATGTGTTCATGAAGTTGATAGAGGACGTCTCAAGCTTTCCAAAGAGGTATGATTTGTTAAATTCTGAGTTTGTTTGAGTCTCCAATTTTAATGTCAAATTTGGGCTATAATTACAGAAGTAGAGTTTCAACCCTACCACTGGGAGTAAATGGGCCGTAACTAGGGCTTTGGAAGTCCAAATGAGGTGATTTAAAATCTAACATTATCTATTCTTCTAGGGGCTACAACTTTACTGAAGGAGTCAATTGGTGATAAGGAGGATATCTAATAGAAAATTGAGTTTTAATTTGAAATTCAAATTTTGAAACAGAAGTTGAGTAGGGGTAGGAGTTTGATTTGAAGGGGCTAATTTTAGTTACTAAAAGGTGACGTGAATAGTATAGAGGGAGCGATTCTAGAGTGATTTTACTACATTTTTTTTTTCATATTTTATCTAGAGAAAATTAATTTTAGCTCAATTGGAGATTAAGAGAAGAAAGAGATTACGCTAGAGAAAGATTTGGTCGTCGCTGCCGAATTCTTCATCAACCTCTTTTGAATTCTCTATTTAGTTTATATTTTCAAGTTTACAAGTTATTTAATAATTTTTATTTCCTTGTTTTGAAATTTAGAATTATGAATATCATGTTTAGCTACTTAATTTCTATGTTATTTATGTTTAATTTAATTATGAGCAACTAATCTCTTTATGAGATTAGGTGGATTTAGATGTTTGAACTACGAGTTTAATTATAATCCATTAATATACATAGATTGATTTTCTTTTATCCTTGATTTGATGATTTTGATTTAATTGATTAGTAATTGTTTGGCCATCAATTGTTAAATTTAAAGAATCATATAAAATGCGAAAGTTGAATGTGATTTTTGATGTGAAATCATCAACTTTGAGTAATTAGTTTAGAGATAAATTGATTACTTAGGGATCTAAAATTGATATCTTGATTAAATTGAATTGGACATTGATTATTTGACATGAAAATAGTAATTTAATTATTGTCCAATTATATTCTCTTTGCTTGAGAGAGAAGTGGATGAATTGAGTGATATTGGATATCTAGGAATTAAAAATTAGACTTTAATGCCTTATTAATTAGACCTATAGTAAAAACTCCAATAAAACCTAATCCTACTCCTTTATTATTAATTATTTGAACACTTAGTTTAGAGCAATTAACTTGAATATATTTTAATTAATTAGATAAAATTAAACTATTGTAATTTGCTAATTTTTCGATAATAGTTACTTTGAATTTTAGTTAATTAAATTGTTCATTCCCTGTGTGATCGATTCTTATTATCACTATATTACTTGTTATGAACCGTGCACTTGCGGTTTTAAAATCGATATACACAAATCAACTAACAATGACAAAAGAGCATTTACCTTAACAATAAAAGATCAAAAGGAAATTAACCACCAACGAGCAACGGCACTTTATAAATCATAAGAGGAACCACAAGGCATTGAACCCTTTGATCTCCAAATGTCCATATTGAGGAATATAGAGAGAAAAAAAGATATAGCATGCGGCTATATACATACACAGAAGCTTATAATTTAGTGGTTAGTGTATCTTTCATTTCCATTTTCTTGTAACCTAGATAATTAAGAGGACATAGATTAAGTGAAGCATAAGCAAGAAGCTCCTTATCTTTCTCCAACATAGCAAGGTCTTCTGCTTCTAGAAGCAGCCATGCTCAGAGACGGAACTAAGGGGGGCAACCCCCATTTGCTGGTGGCTAGAAGCTCTTTATAGTGGGAGTATGACCACCGGTTTCGTCTCCTGCCATTTGAAGTTGCATAGAAGAAAGAGAAGAAGAGGGGGGGGGGGGGGGGGGGGGGGGGTTGAAAAAGATGAGAAGAGCTTCTGCAACAACATAGAAACAAAGGATAGAGGCGACGACGGGAACGACGAGCAGCAATGCACTGACCGGCCACCGAACAACCACCAGTTTGCCCCCTCCCCCCTCTCTCAGTGAACCCCTGCGTCCGCAATTGGCCATGCTTCGATTCCTTTATGTATATTTGCATCTGCAAGTAAAAGGGTCTTGCGGAACTGTCTTTTATTAGTAGGATCAACTGATGCCAAACCAACATGAGACACCCATATGGGCCTTCCCCATCCAAAATCAACATCATAATTACCCAAGTTACAACAATTTGTAATCGACACTGAGTCTACTTCACTGTAAAATTCTTTCCTCATTTCTTTAATAATCTCATAAAACTTAAAGAATCCTCCATCACCTTGTATGTTACTCACAAAGTTGCTATCAATTTTCCTTATTGCATCTCTCGTTTTGCAAACTATGCTAGGTAGTTCTGCTTCCATAGGTGAAGTGATCACTGCAGGTGCCACCCAAACAAAATTACCCAGTGAACTTTCTGGCAATGACAGCTGAGCACTTCTCCGTAAATTTACAGTATGAATCAATTTGGTTTTCTTTTTAGTAATTGATCTTTCCTTAAGGACAGCCATGATGCGTTCACCAAGAAATGCAGAAACTACCTCAGCCCAGCTTGGATTTTGCACGCTTGAACTGGTAAATCGGACCTTGAGACTATCAATGGCTGACGCACCAAATACAAGCCTCCCTGTTGCAAGCTTTCTTATTTTAGGAACTGGTTCAATAATGGACAGATAAGATGCATCTGTTGGATATGGATCATATTGTGGAAAAATAGATGGAGCATCCAAATTAAGAGATATTATGGTTTCTTTACGACTAAACTTGGTTGCTATGGCAGCCAAAGTTTTTACAAATGCAGCAATAGCAATTGCATCCATGATCATGTGTGAAACAAACATACCAATGGCGATACTACCACAAGTGAATGTGGTTTCTTGAATCGTTGTAAGAAAATATCCACCGCCGTCAGTGGCCAGACTTGGCAGCAAGTGAATCATAGATGTTAATTCAAGCCGGGTAAGATATTCAGACAAAGGAATGTTAGCTCTAGCTTCCACGTAGTGAGCTCCTTCATCATTACACTCGACAGAAAGCTTATCTTTAATCTTTCCGGCGAGTGGGTAAAAATGGGTTAATGTTTCAGACAAGGATTGTTTCAGCATTTGAGACCTTTTCTTGATGATATCTCCATTGTTAGCGAGATCTGCATCTTGATTGGAATAGAAAAAGATTATGGGATGGTAACTTTGTGGCATAAATTGATCTAAATAAGAAATTTTATATGTTTTATGGTGAGGTGGTGTTGATGAAGAAGAATTTTTTTTTCTGTTTATTAATGAACTTCTATTCAGACTTGTGATGGGATTTGGATTTGATCAGTATCTATATATACTATGGAAGTATAGGTAATTACTTGATTATTTGCATTAGAATAATATAATTTGCACATGCATTACACTGGCATTTATATGTACGTTACTTTTAATTTTTTTGTGCATTTTAATTTATTAGATTAATATATACACCGAATATATGAGCAAGACTTGTTCATAGTTTTAATCCAAATCTTTTGACTAGATTGAATGGGCTGTCATGTGGTTGTTCACTTGAATAATTTAGAGATCAAACCTGTATCTGATCATCATTTGGGAATATTAGGCAAAGCTAGAAAAAAAAACATTTGAATGTATAAAAAAAAATTTAGATACATAAATTTTAAAAATATATAATTGCAAAATACAATATATATATATATATAATTATAATTATAATGTATCATACATATTCAACTATGTACTGAAAATATGAAAAGATAAAATAAATTTTTAATAAATAATAAATAATTAATATATTAAAATATAATAACGTTTTATAATATATGGCGCGGTTCCATTCAAAAATATTATTTTGTGATTTTGGTTAATATCTATTTTATACATGTCATTTATATATATAATAAATATAATTTATCATTTGATATATATATACATACTTATATAATGAATTTATTCATGTTTCGTTTGGTGAAAAGTGGAAGTCATGCGCGGCACGCAAATTGTTAATTTATTGGATGACGAGATTCGGGTGGATTAGTAAAATTGAATATTTAAGGGTTAAATTTTAATTTTTAAATATTTTAATTTTAAATAGTGAAATTATTTAAAAAGATTTATTATTTTTTAATGTAAATTTTAAATTAATTATTAAAATAAAGACATCTGAAATCAACAGGCCAAGACCTTCGTACCCTTCTTTCTTTCTCCGCACCTTCAACAGGGTAGTAAAATCTTCTCTTTTTCCTTTCCTTTTTTTTTTTTCTCTTTGTTTTTGTGCGCGTGTGCTTAGTTAGTTTTGGCATTCATATATTTAGGACTTTTATTTGCTTTTATGTTGATGTTAATGGGTTTATTTTATAAGCTACCCCAAGAATACAACTGCAATCAAATTTTCTAAAAATCTTTCAAATGAAAAAGAGAAAGATAATAAAGAAATAAGATTTATTAAGGCTTAATGTATTCTCCGCCCTCTCCTACTTAACATAATTTATTATTTTATTCTCTTTACTTTTTGAATAATCAGATAGCCCCTTATACTATTATTTTTATAATAATTTGATCCTTCATTGATAATGTGGCAAGTAGTTCACTTTTTAATAGTGTATGAATAGGTCTAAATATGATTATATACTTGATAAAATCTCAAAATGCTCTTCAATTTATTAAATTATTACTTTTAAGTTTTATGTTATTTATTAAAAAATTATTATATTAAATTATCTTGTGAAATTAATTTAATTGTTTTTAATTAAAAATTTTGTAGCCCATATTAAAAATTAAAAAATAATTAAATAAGTGAAAATTTAATTGATTTTTTTGAAATAATTTAAAGTATACATTTATTTATAAATTTAATTAAAAATTTTAAAGTATACATTTATTTATAAATTTATATATCAAAATAATAATTATAAATAAATTTAATTCAAACAAAAAATTAAATAAAAAAAGAAAAATCACAGTTGACAAGCATCACCTCCATCGTCGTTGAACGTCGTCAATTAATTAATCGCCACATTGCCAAACCCAGCATCCCGTCTCGCCTCCAATTGCCAAACCCAACATTTATGCCTCCATCTCCTTAAGACCCAAAAACTAGAGTCTCTCCATCCCTAAAACAAAAGGAAAATCATAGCCAGCATTGTCTCACCGTCGTTGCTCCGGTCAAAAGCCACAAACCACAAACCCCACAATCAATAGAAATTGACAAAACGCAATGATAAAATCAATCAGTTACCCCATAAACCTTGGGTAGAGATATTGGTTTCTGATATTTCAAAATCAATCAAATTCCTAAGCTGATGAGTCTTATAATTAGACTTAATTTCTTGTGTTCAAGCTCAGGCTATAAGCTTTTTAGATCTCATTCCTCCACATATCACATTTTCCGCTTTTCAAGCCTCTCTAAATCCTTTAAACTTTCCCATTCGAAGAAAATCCAACAACCCCAAGGCAATCGCAGGCAGAAATTGGCACTGTCGATTCGTTTTTCAAGAAAATCGCTGAGATTTTGGGAGTTGATGATGTAATTTTTGATAAAATCCTATAGGAGTTTTTAATATCAAGAAAGAAAATTTTGAGAAATGATGAGTTAAATGAAGAATTAAAGCCTCACACGCAAGCTGTTCGTGGAAATGTTGAGCTGAGCAACGTGTTGCCACTGAAGGAAACTTTGTTGACTTTTGCAGATATCCATATCAGAGATCTGGATTTAATTGATGTTACTATGTTAGCCTTGTAGTTCATGAAATTACTGGATAATCCATACTTCTATTATTTTTTTATAGTAAAGAAATATAATTTTTAATTTTAAATTTTAAATTAAATTTTATTATTTTTTACTTGTAAAGTATTTATAAAGCACACGTTTTTTCATTATCTAGTTAAATTATATTAAGAGCCAAATTATTATAAAATTATCAAATAGAGATGGCTATATGGTTATTCAAAAAATAGATTGAACAAAATAACTAAACGTGTATAAGAGGTAATATATGTATTAAGCCTTTTATTAATAATCAATAACTCAACTTAAAATATAATTACAATAGAAAATATAAGCCATATTCATAAACTAATCCTATAGTATAGAAGCTCTATTTATAAGCTAACCTTATAAACTTGTTAGGAAATTAATTAGATCTTACTAAATAATAATTATTATCGCTAATTTTATCGAGCATCCACAAAATGAACATATTTACATTAAAAACTTAGTAACATGCTCCATATATACCACGGGGTTAAAGATTTTACAATGTTTATGTTGGAACATTTGGAAAAAACTAGTGGAGAAGAACAATAATCTTCTTGTCCTTTGGCCAAATATCTAATTTATTTGGACAAGATTTATGATCGCAGTGGCCAGTTGCGTGGTCTACTTTCCCCCCTTAAAAAGCCAATTAACAAGTGGCCATCTATTATTTGTTTAACAAGTGGCCATCTATTATTTGTTTGATGGATTCGATCGCCAGTCCCTTTATATGCTGAGAAGGACTTTCAAGTTTTCTGACAAAAATCTCTCTATTGGAGGTTGTCCCTTCTATATTAATTTGTTTTCTTTCCCCACTCCGTAGTCCATACAAAACAAAGAAACTTTTAGAGTCCATCCAGCCAGCAAACCATTTCTACATCTCTTCCACCCCACTTCTAATGCATCTGCATTGCACAATGGTCCCTTCATTACATTCTGCAATATCATATTCAGAATATTCAAAAAATTTGCCCATCACATACATATGTATAATGTATATAGATCATGTAGATATATTTGCTATCTCATTATTTTAACCACTCTAGTGCGTCTATCTCCTATTCACAGTCCATGCATTTTATTTTATTTTTTTTCAACCATATATATATATATATTTAAAGAATATGTCAGTGTTATTAAAATCAAAACCCAGAAGTCCTGCCAAAATTATAGATGTCTTTATTGAAGATTTTGAGCTAGTCTTGTTTCGTTTGCCCTGCTCCATATTGGAGTACATCCAAGTCTTCCTACACCACTTCTTGTGTTTTTTAATTAATTTCTTCTATCAAATTTTTAATGAATGGGTACTCATGACCACACATTTGTAATTGTTTGTTTTTTTTTTTCTTTTTTCCCTGAGGATGCACACCTTTTTTTAATACTAACTGAAAAGTATAAAATAACAATGTTCAGGAAAAATAATTTATTTTGTAGTCGAGAGTTGGAATTTCCACTATATATAGACGTTAATCCAATCCAAATCCCATCATAAGTCTAAATAGAAGTTCATTCATTAGCAGAAAAAAAAAAAGAGAGAAAAAGTTCTTAAAAAAATGGAATTAGAGGTCAAACTAATCTCATATGAGTGCATTAAGCCCTCTTCACCAACACCCCCTCACCTCAAAACCTACAAATTTTCTTATTTAGATCAATTTGTTACTCCCAGTGAGATTCCAATGATCTTTTTCTATTCCAACCACGACGCAGATCTTGCAAACAATGACGATATCATCAACAAAAGGACTCATTTGCTGAAACAGTCATTATCCGAAACCTTAACCCATTTTTACCCACTTGCCGGAAAGATTAAAAGTTATCTTTCTATCGACTGTAATGATGAAGGAGCCTACTATGCAGTGGCTAGAGCTAACATTCCTTTGTCTGAATATCTCAACCCCCCTGAATTCGAATCTATGAATCACTTGCTGCCAAGACATGCCACTCAGAGCAATGGCTTTTTCCCTATAAGGATTCAAGAAACCACGTTTGCATGTGGTAGTGTCGCCCTCGGTGTGCTTTTTGCTCACATGATCATGGATGGACCTGCGTCAGCTGCATTTCTTAAAGCTTGGGCTGCAATGGCAACCAAGTCTAGTCGCAAAGAAACTATAATATCTCTTAATTTGGACGCTCCATCTATTTTTCCACAATCTGACCCATATCCATTTGATGCATCTATGATGTCCCTTGTGGAACCCCTTCCTAGAGTAAGGAAGATTGCAACAACGAGGCTTTTATTCGATGCATCAGGCATTGCTAGTCTCAAGGCTCGAGCTATCAGTTCAAGTGTGCAAAATCCAAGCCGTGCTGAAGTAGTGTCTGCATTTCTTGGACAACGCATTATGGCTGTCCTTGAGAAAAGATCAAACATCAAAAGGAAAACCATATTGAATCATGCTGTGAATTTACGAAGTAGAGCTGTGCCGCCATTCCCAGAAAGTTCACTGGGGAATTTTTTTTGGTTGGCACCTGCAGTGATCACCCCACCTACAGAAGCAGAACTACCTAGCATAGTTTGCAAAATGAGGGAAGCAATAGGGAAAACAGATGCCAATTTTGTGAAGAGCATACAAGGTGAAGAAGGATTCTTAAAGTTCCATGAGAATGTTAAAGAGATAAGAAAACTATTTACCGGAGAAGAAGAGTTTGTGTTGATTACAAGTTGTTGTAACTTAAATCCATATGATGTTGATTTTGGATGGGGAAGGCCCATATGGGTGACCTTTGTTTTCTTATTAATGGGTTTTTCCCTCATTATGCTTTTAGATGCAAGACTACATAAAGGAGTAGAAGCATTGGTGTTGTTGGAGGAAGAAGACATTGCTATGTTGCAGAAAGATTCAGAGCTTCTTGCTTATGCTTCACTTAATCCATGTCCTTTTAATTAAATTAATTTTTTCAAATAAGAGTAGCAATGATTGTACCAATAACATTAATAGCTAATTAGTATTAATACATACATTATTTTAATGATCTATAAAACTAAAAATATTAATCATTCACCAAATTATTATAATTAATAGACATGTTTAATTTTTAAGAATTCTATTATATTGACTAAAATAATTAAATTATACTTTTTATGTCAATGTTGTCATTAGTACTAATTGTAATAGATAATTTCTCTACTTATAATGACATAATGACCTTATAATAATAATAATAATAATAATAATAATAATAATAATAATAATAATAATAATAATAATAATAATAATAATAATAATAATAAAACAATGTATATATATTTAGAGTGTCAATAAAGAAAAGTGTTGGAAAAATTACACAGATAAATTAAATTTGTGAGAATGAGAAATAACAATAAAAAAATACACACACAAAATTAATAACGGAGCTCGGCCAATTGTGCCTACGTCTCCGGACCTGCTGCAGATCTTTTTACTAAAAGAAGAAAAATTATATAAATTGTTTACAACACCCACAACCCACACCCAATTATACCTAAGAATTTTTCTTCACAAAAAAATTAATTTACAAATTTTTCTCTCAAACTCTCTTAAACTCTCAAACTCTCTAATTTTTGGGATGATCTTCCAAATGAGATATAAGGGGTTTATATAGGCTTTAAAAATTGGATTGGTAAAATTTAATAATGGTTAGGCACATCTATTTTTGACAAAATTAGACACCTCCATTTTTGACAAAAAATTAGGCACCTCCATTTTTGACAAAAATAAACCATCATTTTTGACTTTGTAATTTACTCAACAATCTCCCACTTGAAGACTGATTTTAATCTGTCTTCACACCTCGATTTATGCAGCAGGTCTTTTCAGTCTTGTTATTCTTGCACTCCAACTGAAGTTGAACACAACTTCAGCTTCTCAATAGCCACCGTCTTTGTCAACATATCTACTGGATTCTTGCTTCATTGGATCTTCTCCAGTATTAACACATTATCCTCCAACAGAGTTATGATGAAGTGATAACGAAGTCCAATATGCTTGGTTCGAGAATGAAATACTGAATTTTTTGCCAAGTGTATCGCACTCTGACTATCACTGTATAAGACATTCTTCTCTTATTTGAAACCCAGCTCAGTTAACAAAACTTGAAGCCATATCATCTCTTTACTAGCTTCAGTCACTGCTATATATTCAGCTTCTGTAGTGGATAGAGTAACAATCTTTTGTAACTTCGACATCCAACTAACAACTGTATTTCCAACAGTGAATATATAACCGGTGGTACTTTTTCGGTGATCAACTTCACCTCCAAAGTATGCATCTACGTAGCCTTGTACTTTTAACTCTCCTTTACTAAAGTACAAACACTTTTCTATGGTGCCCCGTAGATATCTCAAAATCCATTTTATAGATTCCCAATGAGCTTTCCCTGGATTTGACATAAACCTGCTCACAACTCTCACAGCATAGCCAATGTCTGGTCTTATACAGACCATTGCGTACATCAAACTTTCAATGGCTAAAGCGTAAGGAACCTTAGCCATGAGTTCTCTCTCTTCCTCCTTCTGAGGGGATTGATCCTTAGATAGACGAAAGTGACTAGCTAAGGTATGCTGACTGGCTTGGAGTCACCCATGTTGAATCTCTGCAAAACACGGTTGATGTACTCTGCCTAAAATAACTGCAAAAGTCCTTTATCCTTATCTCTTGTGATTTGCATTTCAAGAATCCTTTTTGCTAGACCTAAGTCTTTCATGTCAAATTCCTTTGACAACTGTTGCTTCAACCTTTTGATATCCTTCATATCTAAACCTGTTGCTAACAAGTCATCTACATAAAGTAGTAAAATAATATAACTGGAGTTATATCTCTTGAAGTAGCAACAATGGTCGGCGTTGCACCTCTAGAATCCTTCCTTATGCATGAAGCCATCAAACTTTCTGTACCACTGTCTTGGGGCTTGTTTTAGTCCAAACAAGCTCTTCTTAAGTCTGCACACCATGTTTTCCTTCCCTTTTTCTTGAAAACCTTATGGCTGGTGCATATTTATCTCTTCATCTAAATCTCCATGAAGAAATGCAGTCTTCACGTCTAATTGTTTCAAGATGAAGATCTTCAATAGCAATAATGCTCAACACTGATATGATAGTATTGAGCTTCACAATAGGAGCAAAAATTTCGGTGTAGTCAATTCCTTCCTTCTGCTGGAACCCTTTAACAACTAATCGGGCTTGTATCTCTTTGAACCATCATGCTACTCTTTTATCCGATACACCCATTTGTTGTAAAGTGCCTTCTTCCCTATGGGTAACTCAACTAGTTCCCATGTTTGGTTAGAGATCAGAGACTTCATCTCGTCTTCCCTGGAAAAATCCCACTTGTTAGCATCTCTAGTCTGACAAGCTTCATCATAGCATTCGGGCTCTCCTTGATCAGTGAGTAATAAATAATTCATGTATCTCTTGTTAGACACATGAGGTCGAGAAGACCTTCTTAATATAGGAGCTGGAGTAGGAGGTTGCGGTGTGTCGGATTGCTGCACACTGTTTTGCCCAACGAGTTCCTCTTGATGAGGACTTACTACAATCGGCTCCATCACGGGACTTTTTGGGATATCATCTATATCTGCAAACACTGGCTCACTCTGCTTTGTGTTGTTGGTATCAAATTTATGTATGTCCTTATACATCACTTTTTCATTGAAAATCACATCTCTGCTGCGAATCACCTTCTTGTTTTTGTCATCCCAAATGCGATAGCCAAACTCATCCTTACCATAGCCAATGAAGATGCATTTTTTAGATTTGGGATCAAGCTTATTCCTACCTTGATCACTAATATGCACATATGCTACACAACCAAAAACTTTTAGATGTGATAATTTTATTTCTTTTTCGCTCCATACCTCTTCTGGTATTTTATGCTCTAATGGAACCGATGGGCCTCGATTAATTAAATAAGCTGCTTTGTTGACTGCTTTTGCCCAGAAGTGTTTCGGTAGACCTGACTGTATACGAATGCTTCTAGCTCTTTCTATCAACGTTCGATTTAATAAGCTGAGCTATACCATTGTGTTGAGGTGTACTCGGCACGGTTCTCTTCATTATGATCCCGTGCTCATAGCAGAACTTCTTGAATCTGATGTCTTCATATTCACCTCCATTGTCGGTTTTGAGCCTTTTAATCTTTAAACTTGTCTCATTTTCTACCATAGCTTTTCATCTCCTGAAAGTCTCAAATACTTCATATTTATGCTTTAGAAAGTAAACCCATACTTTTCGAGAGTGATCATCGATGAAAGTCATAAAATAGTATTTTCCACCAATGGATGAAGTTGTCGTTGGTCTCTAAACATCAGAGTGAATGAGCTCTAGTCTTTCCTTCTTTGGTGTTCTGCCACTTGTCTGAAAGCTGACCCTCTTCTGCTTTCCAAGTATGCAACCTTCGCACATGTCTATGTCAACTGAACGTAGACTTGGAAGTTTTCCCTTTGAGTGCATAATTTTCATCCCTTTCTCACTCATGTGGCCAAGTCTCTTGTGCCACAAATTAGAATTTTCATTTTCTGCTGCAACTGCAATTGAACAACATGCTCCTACTGTCATGTAAAGAGTACCACTCTTTTTGCCCCGAGCAATAGTCATTGCCCCCTTTGAAATCTTCCAATCATCACCATGAAAGATTGTAGTGTAGCATTCACTAGCCAACTGCCCTACTGAGATTAAGTTCTTTCTCAGGTCGAGAATATGTCTGACATCCTTCAGCTCCCAAATAGACCCATTCAACTTAATCTTCACTACACCTTTACCAATAATATCACAAGGTTGATCATTACCAAGATATATCTTTCCAAGGTTTCCAGGGACATACCTCTCGAAGAATTCATTTTGTGAAGTGGCATGGAATGATGCTCCAGAGTCTAATACCCAAAACTCCTCTTTGCTCTTCAAAGAGCATATCAATGCATCTTCTATTCCTGAGGTGGAAGCAATATTTACCTCTATCTTCGGCTCCTGGTCCTTCAATGCACTCTTGCACTGAGTTTTATAGTGTCCAGTCTTCCCACAGTTCCAACACTCAACAGTCATCGAGTTTTGTGAATTATTTGAATTTCTAGACTTGGACCTTCTGCTCTTTGATCTACCACGATATTTTCCATGCCCATTTTCTCTGGTTAAATTTCTTTCTCTTGACTCTATATGCAAAACTGAAGAGGTTGATGATTCACCCGACTCTCTCTATTGAATCTCTTCACTGAGAACCAGATCACGAACATCATCAAATTTCAACTTATTGCTTCTCGATGAGCTACTCACAGCCGTGACAGTAGCATTCTAACTTCTGGTAGAGAAGACAAAAGTATTAATGCTCGTATTTCTTCATCAAATTCGATCCCAACTGAACTCAATTGGGTTGTGACTGTATTGAATTCATTTAGATGTTGAGCTACCGATGCGCCTTCTGTCATCCGCAAATTAAATAACTTCATCATCAAGTGAACTTTGTTAGAGGCTGATGGCTTTTCATATATACTGGAGAGAGCCTTCATAAGTCCTGCCGTGGTCTTTTTTTTTGCTATGTTGAAAGCAACATTACGGGATAACGTCAATCGGATAACTCCGAGAGCTTGTCTATCTAGAAGTTTTCAATCTTCTTCCTTCATATCATCTAGCTTCTTATCCGAAAAAGGTTGATAAAGATTTCTGATACAGATAATCTTCGATCTGCATCTTTCAAAAACCGAAGTCTGTACCATTGAATTTTTCAATTTTCACCTTTCCTTCATCTGCAGCCATTACTCCCACTCAAATCTAATTTTCTCTGGATCTTTTCTGACAATTCTTGCAAACCACTCACAGAAAATTGATAGAATTCACAACCAGCAGCCCTGATACCAGTTGTTGGAAAAATTACACAGATTTTTCTATAAATTAGATTTGTGAGAATGAGAAATAATAACAAAAAATACACACACAAAATTAATAACGGAGTTCGGCCAATTGTGCCTACGTCTCCAAACCTACTGTAGATCTTTTTACTAAAAGGAGAAAAGTTATATAAAGTGTTTACAACACTCACAACCCACAACCCACACCTAATTATACTTAAAAAATTTTCTTCACAAAAAAATTATTTTACAAGTTTTTCTCTCAAACTCTCAAACTCTCTAATTTTTGGGATGATCTTCCAAATGAGATATAAGGGGTTTATATAGGCTTCAAAAATTGAATTGGTAAAATTTAATAATGGTTAGGCACCTCTATTTTTGACAAAATTAGGCACATTTATTTTTAACAAAATTTAGGCACCTCCATTTTTTACAAAAAATTAGGCACCTCCATTTTTGACAAAAATAAACCTTCATTTTTTATTTTGCAATTTACTCAACAAAAAGAAACCACAAGGGTGCGATGGAATGAATAACTTTAAGCTTGTTCTAATTCTACCATTAGTTCATTCTTTTGGATGCGACAACATTTTTCTTGACTTGGCCAAATTTAAATTTATTTGCATAATTGTACATGATTTATGAAATTGTTAAGATCATATACTTATTATTAAATCCTTTAATATAAATTTGAAATTACCAACCAAAAAAATTATTTATTAAGATCAGAAAACTTATTTTTATATTAATTAGATTATATGTTTATATTCAATAAATATGAAATTTAATACTTCCCTTTAAATGTCTAATACACCAATTGATACTTAACAAAATATATTATAACCATTGTTCGGACAACAACACATTTATGCATTGCATATTCTAGATTTAAATTTGAGATCTCTAGTTAAATGAGAATATTTTGTTATCAACTGATCTAAACGTCTGGTGATAAAAATATGTACATTTCTAATAATATAGTTCCAAGAGTATTCTTACTTTGATACCATATTTAGATCTTTATAATTATCTAAACTAGAATATTAATTAAAAGACAATCTCTCAAGATTAATAAAAAATAATCTCTCATTAAATTAAAATGAGGTACATTACAAAGTATTTGTGTAAAGAAATTTTTATTTCAATCGGATATATATAAATTATAGAAAAAATAAATAATTTTATTTACGGAATGAATGTGCATCCAGTTTAGATAAATATTCTTCATTTGTGTAAGCTATAAAACAAATTTACAAACCAAAAATATTACATGTGTTTCTTAACCAATTAATTACAGCTTAACCAAAATGTGTAACTAGTAGCTAACTGCATATTACAGTTGTTAACTAACTAATGATAAATATATTTACAACTATAACACCTATTTTCTTAAAATTTTAAACTAAACATGTTGTGTCAGACACATAAAGATTTTTTCTGATTAGATCCGTTAAAATAATCTCTCAAATAGGTGAGCTCCTTCGATTTAATGGTGATTTTGTCGATGATCACTGGATCTAGCAAAGATTTATGTCCAATTTCTCTTCTAAATTGATTAATTTGAGTGTGGATCATAGAATATTTGAATAAAATATTTAATATTCATACATATATTTTCTGCCAAAACTTGGCAGCCTGGATATGAAAAGGAGTTCAATAACGATTAGCAGAGCAGATAAATGGGCAACCAAAATATTGGCTAATACACAATCTTGGTCAAGAGTAACATGTCTCTTTCTTCCATTGCTTAGCACCTTCATTATTTAATAAAAAAAAAAACAAAACTGATATAAAAACTTATATAGTAAAATAAAGACCCAGAAATCCTTCTTTAGTTTTGCTCAGCACCTTTATTTTTTACGAGTAAAGAAGGAGTTGCAGAGACTCATTTGATCAACAACGTAAAGTCTATTTTTCACTTACTGGAAAATGGCCTCTGTTCGGTGAGGTGAAGTCGGACAGAAGACGACCGAAAGTGTTTTTAATTTTTAGTTTCTAATATTTTTATTATTTAAAAATAATTTTTTATATTTAATATTATTAAATACGTAAGCCACGCTAATATCTACATGCCAAGATTTCATTAAATTTAAAAATTAGATTAAATTTGATTTCAAATAAATTTTATATTTTTTCCATTCTAGTATGCACTGTGCCTAGTTTATTATCCACAAGTCATGTATTTTGATTTTTTAGAACCATATATTTAAAGAAAGACTATGACCCATACCAGTGTAGTGTTATGGAAAAATCAAACTCCCAAGAGTTCTGCCAACTTAGATTCTTGTCTCTATGGAAAACGTTGACTAGTCTTAATTCATTCGTCTCACTCAATATTAGAGTCCAACCAAGTCTTTCAGCACCACTTCTTATATTCTTTAATTAAATTTCTCAGATTAATTTTTACTACATATGCAATTAATTATTACTAATAATAATATAATAGCACATGAGTTAAAAAGAGAAATTATATCTAATTAATAATAAACTATAATGGCTCATCAGTTAAAAAAAATAAAATAATAATTAATAACTTTTACAAAATGTATAACGTAAATGAAAATTGAAAAATTGACATTTAAATCATTAGATTATTTTTTTTGATTAATAAAAAGAAAGATAAAAAATGAAAAGTCCAAAAATACTAAAAGAAGCTGTATATAAAAAAAAAGGAAAAAAATAAACAAATAAATAAAGGCCAAAAAATTAAAAAAAGAAATAAAAAAAGCAATCTAAAAAAAAGAAAGATAAAAAACCGTGAAAAGAGTAAGGAAAAAAATTCATTACAAAATTCATGACTATTAAATACATAAAATTACGTGTAAAGGAACAAAATTGCTAGTGATAGATTTCATCTTTTATTTATTTCATTCTCAAAATATTTTTTAAGTGGCAATGTATATATGGAAGAATTGATAAATAAGATAAGATTTTCTTTTGTTCATTCCTAATCGAAGTGTAAAAAAAAAACTTACTATAAATACTAACTGTTGACTTTTAATCTTTATTAATGGAAGACAGTATAAGTAACATGTCACATAGGGCAAATTAATTATGAGTGGACAAATTTCGATTAACTGACTAAATATTCGATTAATTGACTATTAGTTCGGTTAATAATTTTAAATTCGATTAATAATTAGCTGATTTGATTTGATCGATTAACATGAAAATATGATAATGCCAATTGAAATAACATAGGATAAAAATGAAAACTTAATGAAAATATATGGTTTTTTGGAATTTATACTGTAATAAGAAAATGACAGTTTTAATATATATATATATATATAATTTTAGAGATCACATTCAAATGTATTTTATTGAAAATTTTGATTTTTTTATAGGGTAATGTAATATTTGAAACAGGTTAGTGTTTAAAATTTTCACATAAATTTGTCATGGAATGGCTAATTAGTTATTACTTGAACTACGAAATTAAATAATTTAAAATAAACACTAGCTAAGATTTATTTTTTAAAAAATATTTAGGCACAAACTTTAATTTTGCAAATAGATTTTTGTGTTTATATTTTTATGTATTAGAAAGGAAATTTTAAATTGTAACCCTTAAATCACTTGATCTTTTTCATGTCTTAGTTATCGAATATTAATTAAATATTTGGAATACGTAATACATAATTAAATATACACATTTAAGTTAATTTAGGAAGCTACAATTATATATATATATTAAATGAAATTATGTGTAATTCTCCTTTTTTTAGGGATTACTTCCAAATATTCAAAAAATAAAAATATATTTTTTAAAAAATACACACTTTTCTTTTTTATTTCAAAAATATTTATGACCTTTCAACTTTCAATTTTAGAAATACTTTTCTTCTAAAAATAATAAATCTAATATAAACTTAGTATACTAAATATATATACCATATTTTCAACTAATAACATAGTTTTATTTTTTAATGATCACTGTTCAGATTTTATTTTTTAATGATCACTGTTTGGATCATTTAAAAATATAGTTTTATATCAATTGATAATCTATTTCGATATCATATTAATTTTTTTTAATATAGATTTAAAAAATATCAATTCTAAAAATTAATATTTAAGATAAATATTTTTACATTTATATTAAAAGAATTTAACAAATAGTGATGGACGTTTAGCCTTTTTAAAATTTGGAATAGGGACCATGACTCCATTATCCCCTACCTCCACCTCGTTGATAGCAATAGCCACTCAAATAATGGTATATCTTTCATAAAAGATAAGAGATCAGAAAGCAACAGACCAACTTGTACATATAATAAAGTTAGAAGATGTGTTAACCCAAAATATAAAGACTTGAAAATAATTGATTTATGTTTTCATAGTAAATAATTAGTTATCTCTATGCAAAATTAATTTGGAGCAAAAGGATTGAGACAGAGAAAGCAACTGCCAATTACATGGAAAACATTGTTTGGAACACAAGAAATTCTTACCTATATGGAGTCTATAACCCTACTCATCTACCTAACCAATTGTAATTTTTTAAAATAAATTATAATATTAAAAAATAATAATTTTAATTAATTTTTATTTTTAAATCACAAATTGTGATTAATTGATTAGGTGAATGGGATCATGGATATGATCCAGGTATAAATTTTCCAAAGGAATACTTAGCTATAATAAAATTCAATTTAATGTTTTGCTATACATCATTCGCTCGGTCCTAGTAAAATTATAACTTTTATAAAAAATTATTTTATTAAAATTATCATTTTATATAATAAAAAAATTAATTATTTTTTAATTATATTTTTATTATTAATGAGTTAATTAATAAAATAAAAGTACAGTAATTTTAATATTAATGAGTTAATATAAAGTATTTTAATCCTAAAATAATTTTTTATAATATTTAAATAATTTAATATTTTTTAATAGATATGCATAAACTGTAGACTATAATTGAGAAAATAATATTATATAAAAAAATATATTAATAGTGTCTGAACTTTTTTATTTTTATGATTTTAATGTATGAATTTTTTTATTCACTTTGGTTACTTCAATTGATTTGCTATTTGTTGAACAGTCGGGGATAACCAAGTTATTTTTTATGAAAAAAGTTTAGACATTAAAGCGAATAAAAATAAATTTATATACTAAAATGATAAAAATAAAAAAAGTTTAAAAACGTTGATATATTTTTTATTATTATATATTACTATGTGATGTGAGCTCATTAATATAATTCATGTCATTAAGTGCCTTATTCAACCTGTTAATCACATAACAGCCCATTCAACCTGGCCGGTCTAAATAATTGGATCATAGTTAATTTTGAAGTGAAAAATTAATTATATGTCAATCCATTGAAAAAATCAAATCCAAGAAATTAAAAATTAATGAATAAATAATTGAAAAATACTCCTTATCATATTTTTGAAATTTTTTATTTTTTATTTAAAAAAATTATTTATTTTATAAAAGTGTATAATAAACTCAATATAATTTAATAATAAATTTATAAAAAAAATATTATATGTAATAAACTCATAATAAATTTTATATATACTATATAAAACTGATAAATTTATAAATTAATTATTTGATAAGTTTAATAATAGTTTCTAATTAAATTGATAAAGTTATAATATTGTTATTTTTTCTAGCAATTTTTAATTAAAAAAAATCCTAAATAATTGTCAGGGTAATGAATGTGCAAAATTTTATTTTGTTTTTGGTTACAAGGTGAAAATTTTTAATGCAAGTAACTTAGGTACCTAGAAGTCGGGGAACTTCCATAAAATCTAAATCTCATCATAAGTCTGAACAGAAGATCATTCATAAGCAGAAAGAAAAAAAAAATTCTGAAAATGAAATTAGAGGTTGAACTAATCTCAAATGAATGCATTAAGCCCTCTTCACCAACACCTTCTCACCTCAGAACCTACAAAATTTCTCTTCTGGATCAATTTATGTCATCCAGTCAACACATTCCCGTAGCCATTTTTTTTCCCAACCAAGGTACTGATCTTCCCAACAATGACGATATCATCACTAAAAGGTCTCAATTGCTCAAACAGTCATTGTCTGAAACCTTAACCCATTTTTACCCACTTGCCGGAAAGATTAAAGATAATCTTTCCGTCGACTGTAATGATGAAGGAGCCTACTATGTAAAGGCTAGAGCTATCATTTCTTTGTCTGAATATCTCACCCAGCCTGAATTCACATCTTTGAATAACTTGCTGCCAATACAGGCCACTGAGGAAGGCAGTGGTTATTTTCTTACAAGGATTCAAGAAACTATATTTGCATGTGGTAGTATGGCCCTCACTGTGATGCTTTCACACATGGTCGTGGATGGACCTGCTTTGGTTGCATTTGTAAAAGCTTGGGCTGCCATAGCAACCAAGTCTACTCGTAAAGAAACTAAAATATCCCTTAATTTTGATCCTCCATCTTTCTTTCCACAATATGATCCATTTCCGGTTGATGCATCTATGGTGTCCCTTTGGGAAACCATTCCTCATATAAGAAAGCATGCAACAGGAAGGTTTATATTTGATGCATCAGCCATTGCCAGTCTCAAGGCCCGAGCTACAAGTTCAAGCGTGCCAAATCCAAGCCGTGCTGAAGTAGTGTCTGCTATTCTTGCTGAACGCATCATGCCTGTCCTTAAGGAAAGATTAGGTATCGAAAGGAAAACCATATTAACTCATTCTGTGAATCTACGGAGAAAAACTCTGCCGCCACTCCCAGAAAGTTCACTGGGGAATTTTGTTTGGTTGGCACCAGCAGTGATCACCTCACCTGTGGAAGCAAAACTACCTAACATAGTTTGCAAAATGAGGGAAGCAATAATGAAAGTTGATAGCAACTTTGTGAAGAACATACAAGGTGATGGAGGATTCTTTAAGTTCTATGAGAATATTAAAGAAATGAGAAAAGCATTTTCCAGTGAAATAGACCATTTGCAGTTTACAAGTTGCTGCAACTTTGGTGCATATGATTTTGATTTTGGATGGGGAAAGCCCATATGGATGTGTTTTGTATTTCCATTAGTTTATTCTCCCCTTATTATGCTAATGGATACAAGAATAGATAACGGAGTAGAAGCATTGGTGTTTTTGGAAGAAGAAGACATTGCTATATTGGAGAAAGATAAGGAGCTTCTTGCTTATGCTTCTGTTAATCCATGTCCTCTTAATTAAATTATGTGCATTTGCATGGTTTTATACATATATATATAACAAAAATAATATTTTCGTTTTGACAGTTTAGCTATCATTTTATTTTTTTACCTAGTCAATTGTAATAATTATTCCTGTTAAAGTAGGAAAGTTAACCTGCCATTAAAGAAATTTGTAGCTATTCAAGTCTTATAAAAGTGTCCATTCGGAATGTGATTAAGTAGCTGAGACTCATTCATTTTTAACTAAAAGTCAAGAGTTTAATCATTGACATTAAACATGAAGCAGCTTTAAATTTTCGAACCAGCTGTTCATCTTTTGAAATGCCCACAAATCAACAAAGGGATTAATCACTATTCGACAGTGGATACCTTGACCAATAACAAAAAAAAAAAAGTCCAATTAATATACCTAACTTGCTTGGCGGGTTAGGGAGCAATTATAAAATATATTTGCAATTAGAGAAGTAAATTGCAACATTTCCTTAAATCTCACAAAATAAAAAAGAACTCAAGAATAAGAATTTAATTTTTTAATATTTCAATTTACAAATCATTATTAAAAATTAATCTATTATAAAGTAATTCAAAATTTATAAATTAGTTGGAAAATATTTTTATACCATTATTTACATGTGAAATAATCTTATAAATCTTGTTCTATGAAACAATATTACAGAGAAAAATAAAACTTTCTATTATAGAATAACATTCATAAATTATAACTATGAATAATAAGTGATATTTCAAACTATATGAATTCAACAACTAATTCGATTTTTTTTTAATAAATTTCATATATTTTTAAAATTTTAAAAAATATTATTAAAAAACTCTTGTGATTATAATTGTTTTTGATAATATTTTTTATTCCTGTCTTTTTTTATATGTATTTATAGTTTTATTTCCTTTTTTTTGTAAGCTGTTTTCTGTTTTAGTAATTTCATTATTTCCATAATTTGAATTTTTAGAATTTTAAACCACATATAATTGATTTGAAACAATAAAATTTCAAAGAGCATTTTTTCTCTTTTCATTTTTGAAATACTGATTGCTTATTTTTCCTGAGTTTTCTTAGATTAAACATGTTTATATGAAATTTATCTTTCTATTGTGACATCCAATAGGTCACTAATGATGTGAATTTACGGCTAATTAAGAGCTCTACCCAATTCCCACAAAGTTCAATGGAGAATTCTTTTCGATTAATTTGGCATCTGCAGCTACTTCACACAAACAAACAGAACTACCAGCTGGCATAGAGCTCAAAATGAGGAAAGAAATAAGGAAAATTGATAGCAACTTTGTGAAGAACATAATGGAGGATTCTTTAAGTTTTATGAGAGTATAAAAGAAATGGGCAGAGAATTTACCCGAAAAGCAACTATGATTTTGATTTTGGTTGGAGAAGTTCCATGTGGTGTCTCATCTCATCAGTTGATTCTTATACGATGCAATTCTTGAATTTTGTAGTGCTTCCAGATTCAAAAAAAGTGAAAGGAATAGAAGCATTCGTTGTTTTTGGAAGAAGACAACATTTCTATATTAGAAAAAGATAAAAAGCTTCTTGCTTATGTTTCCTTTGAAACTGTAGGCAAATGCTATTGGTTATAGTTAGAATTAATGAGACTTTTCCTAGAAAGTTATTCAAACTCCTAGAATGTTAACCAAACTTCTAGAGGGTTATCAAATACTTAGCCTAAAAGGTTACTAGAATCTTATCTTTTAGTCAAATACTCACCCTAGAAAGTTACTAGAATTTTATTTTGAAGTCAAATACTTAGCCTAGAAGGTTAAGTATGAAATTTATCCTAAAAGCAAACTCTACATATTCACCAAGTAGTGATTTTGAAAGCAATGAATTTATGGAAAGCAGTTGAGTCTGATGATGATGTTCTACCGCTCAGGAGAAATTCTACTATGGCTGAAATTAAGAAGCATGAAGAAGAGAAGAGTAGAAAGCCTAAAGCTATTACTTGTTAAATAATGGCTTATAAACCAAATCAGTTTTGTATTAAGAGTTCGAACAAAGAGGAGGATTATCAATTTTTTAATAGAGTTTGAATAAGAATTAAAAAGAGATTAGAATAAGAAAAGATTTTGTATATCTATGATAAACAAAATACTATATATAGAGCATCCTAGATAGTAGATATTATATTGTGAGAAAAAAAATTTAATTATATTCTCTCTTTAAAAAATAAAGTGAGAAGCTTCCTGTAGACGTAGGCAAATTGCCGAACCACGTAAATCTTTGTGTTTTGTATAATTATTTCTCTTATTCTTCTCCTTAATTTTTCTGCTCATAGATTGATCCCTTATTTTGCAAGTTCTAAAACACAAGATAGATTTTTTACTTTCTAACAATTGATATTAGAGCTAGATTAGGATGAGTGGTTTTGGAACATATTTTAAGTTTGATGGGAATGGAAATTTCTCTCTATGAAAAATGAGAGTGAATGATCTGTTGACACATATGAAGGTTCATAAAGCATTAAAGGGATTGAAGCCGACAAACATGGATGAAGAGGATTGGCAAGATATTGATTCAATCGCCTTCAGTACAATCTGGATGTATTTGGCGGATTCAATAGTGTATGACGTAATCGACGAGAAGATAGCCAAAGGCTTATGGACAAAGCTTAAGAGTTTGTTCATGTCTAAGAATGTTACCAATAAACTGTTCATGAAGCATGATTTATTCTTGTTTAGAATGGAAGAAGGTAGAGACCTAGGAAATCACATAGCACAGTTCAATCAAAAGGTTAGTGATTTATTGCATGTGGACATTAAATTAGATAATGAGGACAAGGCTTTGATGCTCTTATGTTCATTGCCACCATCTTTCAATCAATTCAATACAATATTGTTATATGGGAAGGAGACGCTAGACTACGAGAAAGTGATGACAATTCTAAGGTCTCATTTTTCAATGCAGAAGTTGGAGATGGAAACTCTGCAAGTTGAGGGTTCCTTAGTTAGTTCAGAACATGGAAGGGGCAATGGAAGGAGCAAGGAGCAGAAGAGAAGAGAATCAAGTGGAAAGTCAAAGTCAAGAGTGTCAAAGGAAGAATGTTTCAAGTATTGTCAGAAGGACCACTGGAAGAAAGATTGCCCATTATTGAAGAATTAGAGGGCTGATAAGAAAGAAGCAGCTTCAAGTTCGGCCAGTGTAGCTGTTGATACTTCAGAATAGGAAGATCTCTTAGTAGCCTCAACGATAAGCAATGATTCAAAATTAGGCACATGAACTTTAGATTTAGCATGCTCATCACATTATACTTCTCAGAGAGATTGGTTCCACAGTTACAAAGCATGTAATGTTGGCAGTGTAACATTGGGTGATAATTATACTTGCAAGGCAATAGGAATTGGAACTGTTAGAATAAAAATGTTTGATGGCATAATCAGAACATTGGAGAATGTCAAACATGCTCCTGAATTGAAGAAGAATTTGATTTCTTTGGGCCTCTTAGAGAAGAAATTATGTAAATTTTCAGCAGCTTCATGTAATGGAGTTTTTAAGGTGTCCATAGGGGCTATGCCAGTGATGAAGGGAAAGAGGATAGGAAACAATTTGTATAGGCTAGAAGGCAGTACAGTTATGAACAACAATTCTGTATGTTTATCAACAGAAGATAGTTCGGATGCATCAAAGCTCTGGCATATGAGATTATGACATATAAACTAGCAAGGTTTGCAAAAACTTCATAAAAAGAAACTATTGAATGGGATAACACAGTGTGAAGTTGGATTCTATGAGTTTTGTGTCTTTGCAAAACAAAATAGAGTTTAATTCAAGATTTCTTCATAGAAAAGCAAGTAAATATTGTAATATATTCACTCAGATGTTTGGGGTCCAACACAAGTTATAGCAAAAGGTGGAGCCAAGTATTTTATAATATTTATTGATGACTTCTCTAGAAAAGTTTGGGTGTATTTCATGAAGGAGAAAGGTAAAGTATTCTCAAGGTTCAAGGAGTGAAAAACCAATGTTGAAAAACATACAAGAAAAAGTGTGAAGAGCTTAAGGTTTGACAATGGGGGTGAGTGCATATCTGAAGAGTTCGTAGATTTCTATAAGAAAGAAGGGATTGAGCGACAGTTCATAATTTTGAAGACAACTCAGTAGGACGGGGTAGCAGAAAGAATAAACAGAACATCACTAGAAAGAGCCAGAGTAATAAGATTACAAGTAGGGTTATCCAAACAATTTTGGGTAGAAGCAGTGAATGTTGCTTGTTTCATAATAAATAGGTCATCTTCAAGGAAGTTAGAAGGGAAGTCCGCACAATAGGTTTGGACAGGTAAAAACGTTGACTACTCTGTACTCAAAGTATTTAGATGTCCAAGCAACGTATTAATCCCTAGTGATGAGAGATCAAAATTGGATTCAAAGTCTATAAAATGTATCTTTGTCGGATATGGAAAAAGGGTAAAAAGATATAGAAGGTGATAATTAGTAGAGATATAATCTTTGATGAATGGGTTATAGTAAACAAGCAGGAATCATCTTAAGAAGCTATAGGATCAACCTTCAAGGTAGATGTGGATTTTGGGTTGGATAGTCCTTCAAAACCAGCTTAACCAGTAGTTGAATCTAAAAGCAAGGATAATGATTCAGAGAGTACAAAAATGCAATATCATCAACATGAGTACAATATTGCCATAGATAGACCTAGATGCATAATTAGACCTCCAACCAGATATCGAGAAGATGATGATTCAACTTTCTTTTCTTTACTAACAAGTGAAGGAGAACCAAGTTCTTTTCAAGAAGCAGTATCAGTTCCAGAAAAGGAAAGATAGTTATAAGCTATGGCTGAAGAAATAGAGTCACTGCGTAAGAATCAAACTTAGGAGTTAGTAAAACTTCCTGAAAGAAAGAAGACATTTGAATGTAAGTGGGTCTATAGGAAGAAGGAATGAGCTTCAAGGAAAGAAGGTATAAGATACAAGGCACGATTAGTTGCAAAGGGATACTCACAGAAGAAAGGGATTGACTACAACGAAATATTCTCACCTATGGTTAGACATACAACTATCGAAACATTGTTGGCATTAACAACTCAATTAAACTTAGAGTTGGAGCAATTAGATGTCACGATAAGTTTCCTTCATGGTGAATTGGATGAGTAGATTTATATGAAACAACCAGAAGGGTTTAAGGAGCAAGATTATAAGCATCTAGTATGCAAGCTTAAGAAATCCCTTTATGGGTTGAAGCAGTCTCTAAGACAATGGTATAAGCAGTTTGATTCTTACATGATAAGTGTTGGCTTTGCCCATTATGAGTATGATTATTGTTTATATCTTAAGTCTTTGAAAAATGGATCCTTCATCTACCTGTTGATTTATGTTAATGATATGTTAATTGCTGCAAGAGATATGAAAGATGTGTGTAACCTTAAATTCTTATTAAGTCTAGAGTTTAATATGAAGGACTTAGGTGCTACAAAGAAAATTCTTGGCATGGAGATTAACAAGGATAGGAAAAACAGGAAGCATTAGCTCTCACAGAAGAAATACATTGAAAGAGTATTAGTGAGATTCAGTATGGATAAGGCAAAATCAGTTACTACTTCTCTGGCTAATCACTTCAAATTGTCGAGCCATTAGTGTCTCAGAATAGAGGAAGAATTATAGTTCATGGCAAAAGTTTTATATGCTAGTACAGTAGGGATTTTGATGTATACAATGGTGTGTACAAGACCAGACTTAGCATAGGTAGTTAGTATGGTTAGCAAATTTATGGCTAATCCAGGCAAGGAATATTGGCAAGCTGTAAAGTGGATTCTCCGATACTTGAGAGGTACCTTTGATTACAGAATTTGCTATGGTGCATTAAATGATTTGGTCTCCATTATTGGATATATTGATTCAGATTATACTGTAGATGTGGATGATAGAAAGTCTACTACAGGCTACATTTTCACACTTACAAATGATTCAATCAGTTGAATGTCAATCTTACAAAGTGTGATTGCTTTATCTACCACATAGGTAGAATACATGACAATAACGAAAGCAACTAAGGAAGCATTGTGGTTGAAAGGGCTTGTCTGAAAATTAGGTTTCAAGCAATAAGATCTTGGTGTATACTGCGATAGTCAAAGTGTCATAGAGTTATCCAAGAATCAAGTGTAACATGTTAGAACAAAGCATATTGATGTGATATATCATAAAATTAAAGAGTTAATTTCTTCAGGTGAGATTCTATTGATGAAGGTGCATATAAAGAAAAATGCAGTAGATATGTTGACAAAGATACTACCTTTGAAGAAGTTCAAATATTGTTTGAACTTGCTCTAAGTCACAAACTGAGAATTTATGAAGATGTTGGAACTCCAAGTGGAGGTACAAATTTTTTCAAGGTTGAACAAAGTCTTCTAAAGGGGATGATTATTCACCAAGGTGAAGATTATTAAACAATAACTTATAAACTAAATAAATTTTGTATTAGGAGTTCCAACAAAGAGAAGGATTATCAATTTTATAATAGAGTTTGAATAAGAATTAAAAAGAAGTTAGAATAGGAAAAGGTTTTTCTTGTACATCCAGGATAAAGAAAACACTATATATACAACATCCTAGATGGTAGACATTATATTGTGAGAAAAAAACTCAATTATATTCTCTTTCTAAGAAATAAAGTGAGAAGCCTCCTATGGACGTAAGCAAATTACCGAATCATGTAAATCTTTGTGTCTTGTATGATTATTTCTCTTATTTTTCTTCTTAATTTTTTTGCTCATAGATCGATCCCTTATTTTGCAAATTCTAAAACACAATATAAATTTTTTACTTTCTAACATTACTTGCATCCATGCCTACTTGGCTGATATAATTTTCTCTAGGGTTATTACCTATGAGACAGCAAAACAAGCTTAGGATAAGTTGAAGGAAGAATTTGAAGGGAGTGATAAAGTTAAATCAGTCAAATTTCTCACTTTAAAACTTGAGTTTGAGATGTTCAAAATGTAAGAATCCAAGTCTATCAAAGATTATGCAACCAAGATCATGGAGTTGATTAATCAGATGAGACTCTATGACGAAGAAATAACTAATCAAAAGGTAGTTGAAAAGATTATAATCAGTGTTCCAGATAAATATAAGGCAAAAATTGCAGCTATTAAAGAGTCATATGATTTAAGTACTCTTTCAATTATTGAACTTGTTAGCAAGTTGCAGGCGCATGAACAAAGAGCATCCATCAGGATTAATGAACCAGTTAAGAATGATTTTCAGGCCAAACATAAATATATAAAGTAGTTTTCCAAAAATCAGAAGAAGCATTATAAGAGCAACTGCAAGACAACTGAAACCTCTAAAGAACCAAACAAGCAAGCAAAAATTCCTCCTTGTGGCATTTGCAAAAGGCCAAATCATGTAGAGAAGGACTATTAGTTTAAAAATAAACCTATGTATCACTGCATTTTTTGCAACAAAGTGGGATACATGGAGAAATTTTATAGAGCTAAGTAAAACTAGCAACCTCAATAATTTAATACACCATAACAACCTCCTCAACAAGCTAATTATGCAGAAGATTTATAAGAAAAGATAGCTCACTTATTTATGACAACTCAAAAGTCAAGTCCTACAGATAACTTAACTTGGCTTATCAACAATGGATGTTCCAACCATATGGCCAATGATTCTAGAATGTTTACCTCACTTGACAACACAATCAAGAAAAAATTTATCTTGGAAAATGAAGCAGTTGTATAAGTTGAAGGCAAAGGGTCAGTAGCCATCAATACTAAGGAAGGTACAAAGCAAATTTTTGATGTCCTTTTTGTGCCAAGTTTATCTCATAATTTACTTAGTGTGGCTCAAATTGTGCATAAAAATTATTCTCTTTATTTTGTTGGTAAAAAAAAATGCACAATTGTTTATCCTTTGGCTGTCAAAATTGCAAAAGTTTAGATGCTAGATAATGTATTTCCTTTACATTCTATTTCACTTAGGGAACATGCTCTATTTGCCAAAGTTGATGAAAGTCTTAAATGACATAGAAGATTTGGTCATTTTAATTTGAGATCATTGAAGTTTATGCATTCTACTAGTCTCGTTAGAGATATCCCTGAGATTCATCTATCTGATGAAATTTATGGAAGTTGTCAAGAAGGGAAACTACACAGATGCGATGAGAGCCAAAGAAAAGCTAGAGTTGATTCATACTGATATTTGTGGGCCAATGAGAACAGCTTCTTTGAGTCAAAATAAATACTTCTTCTTTTTTTTAAATGATTTTACAAGAATGACTTGAATATATTTTCTAAGTAATAAAGGTCAAGTATTTTGGGTGTTCAAAAAATTTAAAGTTTTGGTTGAAAACCAAAGTGGTTGCATAATCAAGACTCTCAGGTCAGATGATGGTAGAGAGTACACCTCAAGTCAATTTGATCAATTTTAAGAAGATTATGGAATTGAGCATCAATTGTCTGTTGTATACTCTCCTCAGCAGAATAGAGTCTTGGAGAGGAAGAGCAAGACAGTTGTGGAAATGGCAAGATGTATATTGTTTGAGAAGAACTTGCCAAAAGTATTTTGGATAGAGGCTGTTTACACTTCAATTTATTTACTAAAAAGATTGCTTACAAAAGTAGTCAATGGTATGACACATGTGGAAGCTTGGTTAGACATTAAGCCTTTTGCTTAGCATTTAAATATTTTTAGATTCGTTTGCTATTCTCATGTTCCTGCTGCTAACAGAACTAAACTTGATTAAAAAAAAGCTTTAGATGGAATTCTTATTAGTTATGCTTCTAAGTCAAAAGGATACAAGATTTATGATGTGAAGACCCATAAAGGTTTTGTCAGTGGAGATGTAATTGTGGATGAAGGTAGCTACTGAGATTTTGAAAAAAAAGCAAGTTGCTTGGAAGAAGTTTGAGTCTACAGTAAAGTCAAACTCCAATCCAGAGTCAAGCAGTTCCTCTGATTTATTTGATTAAGATTCTAGTTTTAATTCTTCTCCTACTGTTGATTCAACTACAGATTACCTAGTTTGCAAAGTCAAATCTCTAGCAAATATTTATTACAATTGAACCCAACAATTTTTAAGAAGCCTTCAAGTCATTTGAGTGGGTAGCAGTAATGAAAGGAGAAATATGGATGATGAACGAGAATGAAACTTGGAATTGGTTAAGAAACCTAAAGACAAGAAAGCTATTGGTGTTAAATAGGTTTATAGAATTAAATTAAATCTTGATGGTTCTGTGAATAAATTTAAAGTAAGATTTGTGGTAAAGGGCTATACTCAACAGCTGATTTTGGAGACACTTTTGCTTCAATTGCCAGTCACGACACTATCAGACTAATTATTGCTTTAGCTATAAATTTAGATGAAAATTTTATCATTTGGATGTGAAGTCAGCTTTTCTAAATGGAGAACTAGAGGAAGAGATTTGAGTTGGGCATCCTAAAGGGTTTAAAGTTAAAAGGCAAGAAGATTTTGTTTATAAGCTCAAAAAGACCCTTTATGGCTTGGAACAAGCACCAAGAGCTTGGTATAACATGATAGATTCATACTTGATTCATCAAGAATTTAGGAAGATTAGTAACGAAGCTACACTTTATGTCAAAAGTTGCAAAGATGGAAACAACTCATTATTTCACTTTATGTTGATGAGTTGTTGCTTATATGCAATGATCTTGAGCTACTAAATGATTTCAAGTTAAAAATGAAATAAGAATTTGAGATGTCAGATTTGAGACTTGTTTATTATTTTCTCGGGATGGAGATTAATCAGTGTAGCTTAGGAATTTTCATTTCTCAAAAGAAATATGCATTTGATATTTTGAAAAAGTTTAAGATGGACACCTGCAAGTATGTGGATGCACCGTTAGCTTAAAATATGAAAGTCTCATAGGATAATGGTCAAAGTTGAATGATGCAACTCAATTCAGGAGTTTAGATGGTAGTTTGCTCTATTTGACTGCAACTAGACCTGACTTAATATTCGCTGCAGGTTATCTGTCCAGGTTTATGAGTTCTCCAAACCATGTTCATTTTGGTATTGCAAAAAGAGTTCTTAGATATTTGAAAGGAACAGTTGATTATAGAATTTGGTTTGAAGCCACTGAAAATCTAAGTTTGATAGGGTATTCAGAGAGTGATTTGTTGATTAGGGGTATGCAAATTTATCGAACCTGACCGAATCGAGTGCATTTTAGTTGGGTTTAGTCTGTTTATATTGTATGCACGGGTGAAATCAAATTTATATTTTTTAAAAATTCGAGTTCGGTCAGGTGGTCGAGTTGAGATTTATTTTTTCGATTTAACCTGAATCCGATCAATACACATAAATATTATATATATATATATTATAATATATATTGCATAACCCGACCTGAATCAACCTGACTATAAAATTTTTATATATAATATTATATATGTTAGGTATATTTATAATATATATTATATATATTATAATCTGATTTAACTTGACCGAACCCGACCGAAACAAAAAAATTTGCCGGTCGATTGAAAATATATATAGGTTCGGCCGAATTTGATTTGATTTTATATATATATATACGGGTTTGGTCGAGTTAAAATATACTCTCAACCTGACCGAACTCAACCAATGCCCACCCCTAGTGTTGATGATACAAAAAGCTCTTCTGGTTATTTTTTTTTTCATTTGACTCAGGAGTTTTCTTATGGCACTCAAAGAAATAAGAAATTGTCATCAATCATCTGCTGAATCTGAGTATGTTGCCGCTATTGCTGCTTCAAATCAAGCTATTTGGTTGCGAAAGATTTTTAAAGATGTGAACTTTAAACAAATTGCTCCTACAAATTAAAAGTTGATGACAAATCTGTTATTGTGATTGTTGTAAATCTAGTGCAACATGGTAGGACCAATCATATAAAAGTGAAGTTTCATGCCATTAGAGAAGCTAAAAAGGAATGAAAAATAACACTTTCTTATTACAGAACAGAAGAGCAGCTTGCAGATATTTTAACAAAGCTATTATCAATTTTCAGATTTGAATTTTTGAGAAATTTACTTGGAGTTTTCAAAAAAAGTGTCAAGGAGGAGTATAGAATTAATGAGACTTTTCCTAGAAGGTTAACAAACTTCTAGAAGGTTATCAAATACTTAGTCTAGAAGGTTACTAGAATCTTATTTTGAAGTCAAATACTTAGCCTAGAAGGTTAAGTATGAAACTTATCCTGAAAGTAAACTCTACTTATTCACCAAGTAGTGAAACTCCTATAAATAGAATAATATAGTTAGTATGTGATAAGTGTGAGAAAGTGAAAAAAAGTTGCAGAGATAGAGAATGAAGAAATTTTAGTTGTAATCTTTATATTATAGCTTCCATTTTCATTTAATATAAATACTTTGCTTCTCATCATTGCTCTCCAATATCATAATTCAATTTTTTCTATACTTTATTTTACAGTTATCCTGTTTTTAATCCTCTATATTTGCTACCTTAACCATGTCCGCTGTTGTTGTTTTCAAATGCCAAGGAAAATTTTGATATGCAAATAAGTGGCTGCTAAGCGCCAATGCTGAACAAAATTAAGTGATGTTTTCACTGCTATTAATTTGAGTGATTCCTTGAAAAGATTTGTGGATGACAGTACCTGTTGGAGAATGAAGAATGAAAAAAAAAAAGTAAAATGGTAAGATGGGGCCCAATAATACAACTGCCGTATAATGCCCATGGAGTCCAAAATGTTAGCACTATAAATGGTTTATATATTGAATCCAGGAAAAGCAAAATCACCACAAGCAAAAATCCTACTTCACCCTGTAAAAGGGTAGGTAAAGAAAGACTCTAATGTGAATCTAAATCACAATCTGTTACAGCATTCTATAACTTCTGCCATTAGAAAATGAATAATACTTTTTATATTCACATTGTTCTTCCATAATCCTTCAACTAATATATGTTGTGAAGTTCATAGAAGCCAGGCCAGCCAAAACACAGAACCTCAGGATTTCTGCTTACTGTTCTGTTTCCGTGCAGCTTAGTTCACAGAGCACATAGCTATTACTTATTATTATTAATATTATTTTGGCCTTGAACTGTACTTGAAAAGCTAGCTATCTAATTCGAATCTGAAGCTTTCAGGAGGCATTTGCAATCTACGTCCACTGTAAAACATTCCCAAGCCCCAAAAATACCTGCAAAATTCCGAAATGTTTGTTAAAATTTCACATTTTCAGTCAAAATATCCTCAAAATCCTGAACGAAATCTAGAGTTATTTACCCGAAAATTAGCAAAACAAATGCTATAACCAACAAAATATACTGATAACACTTGTGTTTGGGTTTCCTTTTGATATCATATCCTGCGGGTATATACCTAGGGCTTACGTATCCGTATTGGGGATGGATTAGAAGAATGAATCCAAGAAGAAATCCTGAAAGAAATCCTCCAATATGAGCTGAATTATCCACATGAGGTATCAGACCAAAGGCTAGATTCAGGGCAATGATTAGCAGCAGGGAGGTAACTGCTGAACACTGAATTAACAAGGTTAGAAACATTTCTATTGGCAACATATATAATTATTTAATGTAAAGAATTGTGAAAATTTTACCTTATTTGAATAGATTGTCCAGTTCATGAAAAGCTCAGAAAGCATGGATCCAAGAAGTCCGAAAAGTGCACCAGATGCTCCTACTGATATATTTGGTTTAGGACTAAGAGCAGACATCAAGCTTCCACCAAAACCAGACAGCAGATATAATAGTCCTATCTTCACTGTCATATCGAGTAATTATAAGTATCAGAAGTAGTCATTCTGAAAATATGTAAAGCAGTTTAATTTGATGATCAAGTTCCAAGTAGCTAAATTTGGTAAGTTCTTACAAAATCCAAATTCCTTCTCAAGTGGGATTCCTATAAAGAGAAGACTCAACATGTTTGCAAGAAGATGGGCAACTCCAGCATGCAGCCATATGCAAGAAAAGAATCGCCATTCTTCTTCATTCTTCAATATTGCTATTGGATCGAGTGCTCCTAATTGTTGCAGCCTAGGAAGAACAAAGATACTCAGAACATGTCCAGATCTTAAAATAATTGTTACCATTTGAATTTTGCAGAATTCATCAAGAAACAGGTAACGAGTGAATGATGTTGCCAATACTAATTCTGTCTTTAACTGGTTGAATTTTATGACAATTTGTGTTTCCTGGCTAATTTTTCTTGCATTTAGAACTTCAGCAGCAAGTTGCCAATCTTAATTCTTGAATTTAATTGTCTTATTTTTTTGGGGTGAGAGATGGGAATTAATTAAGTTCTGCTCGATTAGTTTGAATTTCAAGCAGAGTTCAATAGAAAAAAAAAAAAGCACAAACTAACAAAATTTTCAATTATAAAACACCTTTCTAGTTCATGAAAAAATTGTTGGAGAAATGGTGTTTGATTACGCAGTTTGCCGCCCTGGACATAGGCAATATTTCGCCGATCTAATTAAATATTTTTTTGTATGTGTATGATTTTCTGGTTTTTTTTTTTCTTGTTTGATTCATTCCCAACAATAATTTGGGAAAAACAAAGAATTTAAAAAAAAAAAAAGGAGAATCATATTGAGAATAAAAAGGGATAAAAAAAGAATAAAACAAACGCAAAGAAACAGCACAATTATCAATTGGAATTGAACAAAGAGAAAAATTAAGAAAACGAAATGAGAAAAATCGTACATACGTGATGATGGAAGGCCCAAGAATAGAATTTTCTTTCAATGTTTGAAAAGAAAATCTCCCAAGATAATCATAGAGAACGCATTTATCTGGACCTGTATTTGCAGGGCAATTATTCAAATACATCGTGTATGCAAACATTGATATATTAGCCACGAATATAAGTGGCACCAGCCATGGCGTCCATTGTTGTTGGGGAGGGGGAAAAGGAGGCTGCGGTGGCGGTGATGGAGAGTAATCGACATAGGCCCCCTTCTCGATATCTGGCCTCTTCCCCATCGGCACCGAGAAGCAGGGGATCAACAAGATTAGGAGAGACAAAAAAGAACCTGAGATGTATGGTTTTGGATGGTAAAGAATGAGTCTTGCTAGGCTGTCGTAGTTAAATTAGGTACTTCTCCCGCTATTCGAATTTTCAGGTTGCACAATTTTTATATATTGATAATTATTTTATTATAAAAATTAATCGGAAGAAATTTATGTTTGTTATGAGATACGAGGATGACTATTTAATGAGATTAATTTTATTTTATTAGAATTATAATTAATTTTATTCTATTTAGATTATAATTAATTTTATAGTTTTTTATTTTTATTAAAAATCTATTTATACTACTATATATATATATATATGTCATTATAGGTAATATATTTAATTTAATTAATAATACAGAGATTCTTATATTTTTTATTTTTTATTTATAATATATTAAGACTCTATTAATTTATTCATTTTAAATTATTCATTCTAAATATTTAAGTTCAGTACCTGTTGAATAATAACCATAAAAAGATATTGTTGGAAGAAATAGATTTCTAGAAGCGGTTGGAAGCTGATTCGCAGCATTTGCCATCTTGGGTGATTTCGTTCTACCAAAGAGTAATATCAGATTGCAATTATAGACAATTACTTTATAATCCTTCCCTTGCTGACTATGCCCCCATTTAGGCTATCCCCTATTTCCCACTTCCTTTTTCATCCTTGACACCTTTTTTGGAGGCAGGTGAAGGTTTTGATTATTATTATTTTTTTTTTCGCAACCCTTTTGATAAGAAGTAGAAAATTTTAAACCTTAAACTTGCATGCTTGATCTGTCTTGTCAAGTCATACCAACTTTCTTGAGTGCTATACAACACGAACTAACTTGCCCTTGTTTATTAGATTGGCTAAATGTTTAAATTGATTGCCATAGATAGATATCTTAGTTGATGTTTGCCCCTGAAGTCCTGATGCTGTTTTGCTTTAAATTATGCTCTCTCTCTCTCTCTCTCTCTCTCTCTCTCTCTCTCTCTTTTTCATCATGCATCATGACCTTGCACATTGTTTTACTGCATTGGATAGTCGATGAATAAAAAGCATATGGTCATTGAAAGTTCCATTTCGTTTTGTGTATGAGCTGGAAATTGTCCACTTGCAAGAAATTGCCTTGTGAATTAGTCCATTATTTGCATCTGTATGAATTTTTTACCATGTATACAAACATTAAGGATATCCATTGATTCACTAGTGGGCAAAGAATTACAAAATATTTTAAACTAATTTTTTTATTTGCCTGTAACTAGATAAAATTTTTATCTTTTAATGAAAAATAATCAAACTCATCCAACTATTTTGACATTATTCTCTGAAGTAAATATGATACATTTTCAATATCATGGACGAGATCTTGATAAAAAAATTACAGTAAAAAAAATTTCTACTAATTTTGAAATCAAAAGCGCTAAAAAGATATATATTGGCACAATTCTCATAATTCTTTATGATTAGAAAATATTTGTTATAGTTAACATTAACAGAAATTAATGCTAACACGATATCTGGTTCTGCAAATATAGTTGAAAACTCCAGAAGAGTCTGCCTTATATTCTGAATTTGAGCAAAATAATATTTCAATGATGCATTGTATTCAAATAGATTCTGAAGAAATCTATTAAGTTTTAAAGAATGCGTCACAATGGATATTCTATTGAAATAAAGTGAAAGAGATACTGAATTTTTATGTGTTAACTCTATAAATTTTTACCATAAGTTCATTTCATATTTAAGTAATTTTAAATTTCTTAACTAAATTATACTTTATAAAAAATAAAAATGATTGAGTTGTACTATATACACTAAAAGTGCATAGATATCAAAGTTTTTATCATTTGACATGATTATCTTAGTCATCCATGTTCAATGTGATATATTGTTGAGAATATAAATGGACATCCACTAAGAAAAATTAAAAAATAAATTTGCTTGATGATTACTTTTGTACTTCTTGTACTCAAGATAAATTAATTATAAGACCTTCACCAACTAAATTATATTTAGAGTCTTTTGAATTTCTACAAAAATACATGAGGATATTTGTAATTTTATCCATCAATCTTGTAGACTATTTAGATACTTTATAATTTTAATTAATGCTTCAACTATATGATCATATGTTTATCTATTTTTAACTCCTAATATTGTTTTTACTAAATTCTTTACTCAAATTATAAAATTAAGGTCAATGATTCTTGATTATCACATCAAGATAATTTTTATAGATAATACATATGGGTTCACTTGAAAAGTATTTTATATTACCATTAAATATTTTATTGCATATGTTCATACTCAATATGGTTTAGTTGAATTATTATTAAGATTTTACGATCAATTATTATTCTTATACTTATGAAATCAAAACTTTCAATATATATTTAAATACATATTATTGTTTATATTGCACCTTTAATTTGTATTTGATTGTCTATACATCATAAGTTTTTTATTTTGTAACTTGTGTTTATCTGAATTAATATGTCTTATTTAAAATTTGGGATATTAAAATTTCTTGTTGCAGTGTATATATTTTTATTGCATCCCTTAAAGAAATAAAATGGATTATCAATATTATTTTAATATCTATATAAGTTTTGATTGTCTAAATTAGATATTATAGACATTTACCGATAAATTTTCTAGAGCAAGATTTTTAGTGAGTTAGTTTTTACTCTATTAGGGAAAGATAAAAGTTAAGGGTTAAAAGTATAATAAATTAGTTGAAATACACCAACTTTATCCAATCTTGATACATGCACAAATCAATGTGAACTGAAAGTTTAAAAACTAATTTATTTGCATAATATTGCAAATTAATTACTAGATATGTTTGCAAATACCCAGTAGGTGTTCAAATAACATATTTCAGCTGCTAATATTCTTGCTCGATTGATTGTCCCTGTAGGACATCTTATTAGTGTGGCAGCTAATAGATATAATATACGCCTGAAGCATAGTAGACTACTTAGTTCAAAATATTAATTTTTGAGATAAGAAAAAATGAATAATTTCAAAATGACATTTCTGAAGAGGTCAAAAGTAACATAAGTCAATAACCATATATTTCTAGAGAAGTAACCCCAAAGGTAATTTCGGTACCGAAAAATTATGAGATCTCGTTAAAATATAAAAATATATGAAAAAGAGATAAAATTATTATTAATAATATGTTTGCATATGTTGCTATTGAAATTATCAAAATATGCTTGAGCCTAAAAATATTTAAAATTATCAACATCGAAGTGATTGACCAAAATGAAAAGTAATTAAGGCCGAGCTAGATTTATTTATTAAACATATAATATTTGAATCAGTAGTTCAGACACCAAAAGATGTCATACCCATGAGTATTGTATGTAAAAGAAAAATAATCATATGAGATTATGAAAAAAGTGTATTTCCTCTATTATGAATGCAATTACTCTTAAAATTAGTTTTACAACCCTTAAAGGGCTCGACATTATATTATAATAATTTGTTCATATAGCTCTTAAGAGAAATGAGTTAAATGAAATTATGATATACAAGGTACAACTTGTGATGTATAAATTATGATGAGACATATTCTCCTATTATAGATGTTATTATTTTTAGATTTTTTTATCAGTTTGATAGCCTTTGAAAGGCTTGACATATATTTAATGGATATTATGACAGTTTACTTATATAGGTCATTAGATAATGACATATATATGAAAATTTCTGAAGGATTTAAGATGTCTGAAGCATCAAGATGCTTGAAGTATATAATATCTTGATAAATATATTATATTGAGTTTAAAGATTCTAATATAAGTTAGGTGGATGTGGTGCCTATTTGAATACTTAGAGAAAATGAATATGGAAATAATTTCATTTGCCCATGTATCTTTATCTGGAAAATAAATACAGAATTTATCATAGTTGCAGTTTATGTTAATGATTTAAATATAATGAGAACTCTAGAAGATATCTCAATTATTACAGACTATTAGCAAGGAAATTTGAAATGAAAGATCTTGGAAGAACATAATTGTATCTTGAATTTCAAGTTAAGTATTTGTCAAATAAAATTCTTGTCCATCAAACATTATCAAACTTGAAATAATTTTATATGGATAAATCTTATTCATTAAGTACTCCAATGATTGTTTATTCCCTTGATGTAAAAGGAGATCTCTTCAGCCCCTGAAATGATAATTAAGAGATTCTTGGTTCTGAAGTACCATATCTCAATGCAATAGGGGCGCTCTTATATCTTGCTAACAACATAAGACTAGATATTACTTTTGCAATTAACTTGATTGCAAGATTTAGTTCTACACCAACTAGAAGACATTGGAATGGAGTGAAACATATTCTTTGCTATATACATGGCACATCCGATATGGGTTATGTCTTCACATGTAACACTTCACGTAGAACAATACTGCTATTTTCATGGAGATATGTGAAGCAAATAATCACTGCTACTTCATCAAATCATTCAGAGTTATTAGCTATTTATGAAACTAGTCGTGAATGTGTGTAGTTGAAAAGCATGATCGAATATATTGGAGGAGCATGTGGATTACCTATAGAAAATAACAAGCCAATAATATTGTATGAAAATAATACATTATGGATTGCACAAATCGAAGGAGGCTACACAAGGGTGACAGAACTGAATATATATCACCAAATGTCTCTTATACACATGAAAGAATGAAGAAATAAAAAATCAATATTTACAAAGTTCATTCAAGCGAAAATCCAGCAGATTTATTCACAAAGACACTAATGATATCAGTCCTTAAAAGACATATATACAATATTAGGATGCGTTCACTTAAAATATTTTAGTTGAATATATTTTTGAGGAGAAGTCAACTATGAATATTGTACTCTTTTCTTTTTTTTGCTAAGTTTTTGTCCCACTGAATTTTTTTTAGCAAGATTTTAATGAGACATGTTCATAGGAGTAGTCATCCAATGAGAAGTGTTATGAGATATGTGGATGACTATTTGATTAGATTAATCTTATCCTATCAGGATTATGATTAACTTTATTCTATTCAGATTAGGATTAACTTCATAGTCTTTTGTTCATATCAAAAGTCTATTTACACCACTATATATACCACATTATAGGTGATATATTTAATACAATTAATAATATAGAGATTTCTCATATTCTTCATTCTCTATTTATTTTCTCTCATCTTTTATTTACAACAATGTTCTTAATTAAAGTTTGGCTGAGTTTATATAAATATATACAAAGGCTAGATTAAATATGAAAATCCAACTCCAAAAACAAACCTCAAAATTCCTGTAAATTCATTAAAAATTATAAAAATATACTAAAAATATAGAAATAAGATAGACATGCAAACTATCTATCTAAATTGTATAAAAGCTAAAGAAAATATAGAATTTATATATTGCCATATAAGTGGAGAAAAAAAATATAAATTATATTTTTTTATAATTTATTATTATGAAAATTAGAATTTAAAAAGTTTAGAATTTAAAAATACAAAATTAGAATTCAAAAGTCAAAATATAATAAGACAATAGATAATTAAATATTATTTATTGTTATTTAAAAAATACTATTAATAAAAAAATTATTAATTAACAATGAAAAAGAATTACATATAATTTGATACTGTATAAAAATATTTGGAGCTTATATCCAACCTCAAAAAATAGCTATTGTAGTTGAAGAGTTCAATTGTATATAAGCTCGTTTAATATTCTATATTTAATTTTTTTTTTTTTTGGTAAAGGTGGGCGGAACCACCGGCAATATTTATAAAAGAAAAGATAAAAAAAAGTTTGAGTTACATCCTCTTAAGAAACAGAGTTTTTAAAAAAGGAAAGCTAAAATACATCACTAGATAAGGATAAAATTAGGGCCTAATATCTAAAGGAAACATACGGCAGTCCACCCGCATCTGTCAAGATCATGCCAATAATTCTCTTAGGAAGAGAAAGTAAGGACCGGAATTGTCTAGAATAACCATCAAGTCTGCATTGAAAAGCAATTGAATGAGCTACAACATTACCTTCCCTGGGGATATATGAAATAACACATCCTTGAAGAGTTTCACGAGCATGATCAATCAGATGCGTGGAAGAAGGAGCATCTCCATTTAATTGTTGAACTAGAGAAAGGGAATCACTTTCTATTTGAAGTCTGGATGGGTAAAATCCCTGATCGCGACACCAACAAAAACCATTCCACAAAGCATTAAATTCGGCAATAAAAGGAGAATTAGTCTGTAAAAGGAAAGAAAAGGCTCCAATAAAATAACCACATTCATCTCTCAAAATAGCCCCTCCCGTCGCACTATGCTCTGAAAAAGAAGCATCAACATTCAATTTCATATATCCCATTGGGGGCCTAACCCAATACACGAGTTTATGACGAATGGAAGCCCTCCCAAAGCCAGTAGGCAAAAAATCAAAGCAAGAACTTTCCCTTGCCCACTTGTCACCCGAGTGAACAGCACCCCAACTAAGGAGGAATTTCAAAATTCTATGGTTTATAGCCTGCAAGCAAAATGTTTGAGTACCCCAAGCAGAAGAACAATAAGCACACCAAATCTATATTTAATTCTATATTTAATTAATATGAGATTGCATTATATTTAATAAATGATCTTTTCTATTTTTTAATTATTTATTTATATATATTTTTAGATAATTTTTTAGTTTAATAATTTAATTTATTGATTACTGCAATAAAAAATAACGCTGTTAAAAAATTAATCATGCTCAATAAAAATTTTCACATTACGCGAGCCAATGACTAGTTTAACATAGTTTTCCGAGTTTTGTCTTCATACAATGAAATTAGTATTGTGGTTATATTTCCGATAAATGGTGAATCTCCTTAATAAACCTTTCACTCAAAATTTTAGAAAATAAATGATAAATAAAATTATTTTAGGCATTCGGTTTTCATCTTTTTTAATTCTAATAGTAAGTCTATTAGATGTAGATATGTTAAAATGTGTCATAACAAGCGAATATGATACATGAAATATGTAAAATTAGCAAATTAGTGTTGATTTTAAATGAGTTAGTGTCATAAATGAATTGACTCGTTTATAATACATATTTAAATGAATTATTAGCGAGTTGACATGCGAATCCGATACAATATTACTCAAAACTATATTATTTTATTATTTATTCTAAAAAAATAAAAATAAGTATTTTATTATATTATTATAATTTTATTAATTCTATGATCTATTATTATTTATTTAGAAATATTTTATTTAATTTTTAGTTATTCTTATTAAAATTTATTAATTTTATCTAATTACTAATTTATTTTTAACTATTTTATAAATTTAATTATTAATTAATTTAAATTTAATTCTTTATGAATTTTAGAAATTATTTTTATAAATAAATGTTAAAAATTAAATAATTTTTTTAATTTAAATGATCTAATATTATATATTTTATATCGAATAAAATTTTTTAGTTTAGAATTTAGAATAGAATTTGTAAAAAAAATAGAATAGAAAATAAAATAAAATAATTTTTTTAAAAAAATATTATAAAATTTGTATTAAAAACTATATATTACCTTATTAATTTTTTTCATATTAAATTCTAATACTAAAATATAATACATACTCATTATTTATTTTATAATAATTATGTTATATATATATATTGTGTAATTTGAAGAAATTTTTAGTAAATTTATATTTTAAAATTAATTTAATTATAATTTTATTTTATGAATAATTTTTTAATTGATTATTTAGGAATATAAAATTATTTTAAATTAAAAATATTATATGAGTTAAACGGATTGTTTTAAATTATGTGACTCACATATAATCTATTTGTGTAACATGTTTAATTTTGGTATTGTATTTGTATTAATATGGTTAATAAATGAGTCATATTGTTGACATTAATCGTGTTATCAGAATATGTCAACTCGACACGAACACGATCCATAGTCCTGTTTTAACACCCCTGTTTAGATGAATGTCTATTAATTACACGGAGGTTCAAACTACATGTATGTGAATCTATGCATGGAAGATGGAACAATCAAATTCCATTCTTAATTTGGCAGAAAAAATGAACTTCAATGGAAACGTTATAAAACATATATGTATAATTGCATATAAATCTATCCTCTTTCCCCCCAACAACAGTTACAAATCTCCTGCATCTTCCATCTACCGACCACGATGCATTAACAGTGATCAATTATTAACTCATGACCTTTCATTTTTCCTTATTAGTTTTTTCTTCTCCTCTGTTTTCTCTGTTTCTCTATAAATTCTGCCACTTCAATTCACTCTTCATCCACTTCCCTTTCTACTTTTCTCTCTCGCATTACTGGAAAAAAATGGATTCCTTTCGTATTGTTCATTCCCTAATTTTCTTTTCTTCGATTGCTATTATAGTATCAGCATCTTTACTTGCAGAATCCAGCAATATCAATGGTGGGTTCTCAGCAACTCTCATTCATCGTAATTCTCCCATTTCTCCACTTTACAACCCCAAAGACACTTATTTTGATAGATTATGAAGTTCCTTTTATCGTTCCATTTCGCGTGCGAATTATTTCAAACCAAATTCAGTCTCAGTAAAAGCAATCCAGTCTAAAATTATATCTTCTGGAGCAGTGTATTTCATGAGAATTTCAACTGGAACTCCTCCAATTGAAGTACTTGCAATAGCAGATACAGGTAGTGATCTAATATGGGTTCAATGCCGACCTTCTGAACTCTGTTACAAGCAGAATTCTCCAATTTTCAATCCCATTAAATCTTCAACTTACCATAAAGTAGTATTGTGTGGGACTAAATTTTGCAATTCATTGGATAGTGATGCTAGAGCCTGTGCTGCTAGAGGCTCTATTAAGGCTTGTGGGTATAGTTACTCTTATGGAGATCATTCTTTCACTTATGGCCATCTTTCCACTGAAAGATTCATCATTGGTTCTGTTTATCTTCAGCAAGTTGCCTTTGGGTGTGGAACTAATAATGGTGGCACTTTTGATGAGGCTGGTTCTGGTATAATTGGGCTTGGAGGTGGTTCTCTTTCTTTAATCTCTCAATTGGGTACTAAAATAAACAGTAAATTTTCATAATGTTTAATACCCTGATTAGAGAATTCAAATTACAATGCAATCAAGATTAAATTTGGTAATAACAGTTTCATTTCTGGTTCTGATAATTTCGTTTCAACTCCTCTGGTTTCTAAAGAACCTGATACTTGGTACTACTTAATGAATCTGCTTTGCTTAGAGCCAAATGTTTTATGGCAGATTGATTTAACTGCAATAGGAAAACAAAGACGACATTGTCAAATTTGATGGCTTTGGTTGGTGTGGCTTAATTTGTTGCAATCCCACATCGGAAGTTTTAAAAATAGGGGTGAGTTAGTTGCCTTATAAATAACTCATCCTTTCCAAATTATTTGTATCCCAAAATTAATATACATTTTCGAAAATTTGTATATTGTAAATTTTGGTCTTCTCTTCCCAAATTAATAAGAGCAGGCTGCCTCAAGTGGTGCTCGGAGACGTAGGCATATTTAGCCGAACTCCGTTATCAAATTTCCTGGTGTGTTCTTTCCTTGTCTCTTTTATTTATTCCGCATTTATTTTATTTTTTTTCTGTATTAGTATAGTATTCAATATTTATTTGTCGGGTTTATTTGTAGTGTATTATACTATTCATTTGGGTATATTTTACTATTCACGTGTACGGTACTATTTATATATACACGGGTTTAGGTTGTGATAATATACTGTGCAAGTAAGTTCTGTCTAGGAGACTGAGTTTTAAGAGGGACCATTTGTGACCCCTCCAGCCTTTCCTGGAAATTTATTTGGAATGGTAATTTTGTCTAAGGAGACTATTCAGTAGTCTTTCCTGGAAATTACCGAATCAGTGCAATTCACTAGTTGTAGTTTGAGGAAAAATTACCCGATTTTCCCAACAAGTGGTATCAGAGCCGAAGGTTCGTCCTAGGTCTGTTTGTAATATTATTTATATTGAATACCATCATTTGAGTCTGTAATGGCATCAGTAAATCCATCAACTAATAGTGCTACATCATATATGGCACAAAGGACATCAGCTTCCTCGTCCACATGGCCAAGGATTCCAATGTCAAGTTTGAAGTTGACGGTAGAGATATTTGACGGTACTGGCCATTTTGGCATGTGGCAAGGCGAGGTCATGGACTCCCTTTTCCAACAGGGCCTTGACATCGCCATTGAAGAAAAGAAACCAGAATACATAGAAGATAAGGATTGGAGTATCATAAATCGGTTGGCATGCGGAACAATTCGATCGTGCTTATCCAGAGAGCAGAAGTATGCATTCAAGAACGAGACTTATGCACATAAATTGTGGAAGGCGTTGGAGGAAAATTTTTTGAAAAAGAGTGGTCAGAATAAGCTCCTTATGAAGAAGAGGCTGTTCCAGTTTGATTACCAACCAGGTACTACTATGAACGAACACATCACTTTGTTTCAACAATTAGTAGCAGACCTGTTAAACTTAGATGTAAAATTTGAAGATGAAGATTTGGCTTTGATGTTATTGTCATCCCTTCCCGATGAATTTGAACACTTAGAAACTACTTTACTTCATGGGAAGGAGAATGTATCTTTAGATGCTGTATGTTCTGCCTTGTATAGTCATGAATTGAGAAAACAAGATAAAAGAAAAAACAAAGTAGCTACAGCAGATGAAGCATTAGTGGCGAGAGGTCGTCAGCAGAGCCAGTTGAAGGGAAGAAGAGGAAGATCAAAGTCAAAAAGCAGAGTTGCCAAAGATGAGTGTGCTTTCTGTCATGAGAAAGGGCACTGGAAGAAAGACTGTCCAAAGTTGAAGAATAAAGGGAAGGCTCAGCAAGATGCAAATGTTGCAGAATGCAAAAGTGATGCAGAGTCAGATGTCTCTTTGGTGGTATCACCTTCAACATCCCATCCAGATGAGTGGATTTTGAATTCCGGTTGCACCTACCATATGTCTCCCATCCGGGAGTGGTTCTTTGATTTTGAAGAATGTGATGGTGGAGTTGTTTACATGGGAAATGACAATCCATGTAAAACAGCTGGGATAGGTTCAATCAAGCTGCGGAATCATGATGGATCCACAAGAATTCTGAAAGATGTACGGTATGTTCCAAATTTGAAGAAGAATCTCATCTCTTTGGGGGCCTTAGAGTCAAAAGGCCTAGTTGTGATGATGCGAGATGGAATTCTTAAAGCAACTTCGGGAGCACTTGTAATGTTGAAAGGCGTGAGGAAGAATAATCTGTATTACTACCAAGGTAGTACAATGGTTGGGACAGTAGCGACTGCAACGTCTAATAGCAAGAAGGATTCAGAGGCAACAAAGCTGTGGCATATGCGTTTGGGACATGCTGGTGAAAAATCCTTGCAAATTCTTGTCAAGCAAGGACTGTTGAAAGGTACGAAGACTTGCAAATTAGAATTTTGTGAGCATTGTGTTTTGGGAAAACAAAGAAGAGTGAAATTTGGCACTGTCATTCATGATACCAAGGGTATTTTGGATTATGTGCACTCAGATGTGTGGGGACCTACCAAGACTCCATCTCTTGGAGGTAGGCATTACTTTGTCACTTTTATTGATGATTTTTCCAGAAGAGTATGGGTGTTTACTATGAAGAAGAAAGATGAAGTGCTTGGAGTTTTTCTTAAATGGAAAGCTCAGGTTGAGAACCAGACTGGTAGAAAGATCAAAGTTCTCCGAACAGACAATGGTGGAGAATACAAGAGTGATCCATTCCTGGAGGCATGCCAAGAATTTGGCATAGTTCGGCACTTTACAGTCAGAAAAATACTACAACAAAATGGGGTGTCGGAGCGTATGAACAAGACATTGGTGGAGAAAGTTCGTTGCATGCTGTCTAATGCTGGGTTAGGCAGAAAGTTTTGGGCTGAGGCTGTGACATATGCTCAACATCTCGTCAATCGCTTGCCGTCATCTGCAATAGATTGCAAGACTCCTTTAGAGGTATGGTCTGGGAAACCTGCAACAGATTATGATTCTTTGCATGTTTTTGGTTCTACTGCATATTATCATGTAAATGAATCAAAGTTGGATCCACGAGCAAAGAAGGCTCTCTTTATGGGCTTCAATGCTGGAGTTAAAGGATATCATCTTTGGTGTCTAGAGGCAAAGAAGACCATCATCAGCAGGGACGTTACCTTTGATGAATCTGCCATGTTGCATATGGTAACTCAAGAAGGAACTGATGGTACTCCGCAGCAGGTGGAGTGTACGCCGAAGCAGGTGGAGTTTGAACAGATAATGGTGAGCCCAGCAAAAAGTACTATGAGTGACTCTCCTATGGCAGAAGCAGAGTCAGGTGAGGAAGAGATTCCGACCCAAGAATCTCAACAGCAGTCAGAGTCAATTGCTGTTAGAAGGACAAGATGAGAAATTCAGAAACCTGCTCGTTTTGTTGACATGGTAGCCTATGCACTTCCAGTTGTTGATGAAGTTCCATCCACCTTTCCTGAAGCCATCCGAAGTTCAGAAAATGGTAGATGGAAAGATGCAATGGAAGAAGAGATGCAATCTCTTGAGAAGAACAAGACGTGGAAGTTGACACAGTTACCAAAAGGCAAGAAAGCAATTGGATGCAAATGGGTATTTGCAAAGAAAGAAGGATTTCCTATCAAGAATGATGTTCGCTACAAGGCAAGATTGGTAGCTAAAGGCTATGCTCAGAAGGAGGGAGTTGATTATAATGAGGTATTTTCTCCAGTTGTTAAACATTCTTCAATTAGAATTTTGTTGGCCTTGGTAGCACAGTTGAATTTGGAGCTAGCTCAACTTGATGTGAAGACCGCGTTTCTACAGGGTGACTTGAAGGAGGAAATCTATATGTCTCAGCCAGATGGATTCAAAGTTGCTGGTAAAGAAAATTGGGTTTGTAAACTGAACAAATCATTGTACGGATTGAAGCAATCACCGAGGCAATGGTACAAACGATTTGACAAGTTTATGATGGGTCAGAAGTACACAAGAAGCAAATACGATCACTGTGTGTATTTGCGCAGGCTTCAAGATGGGTCCTACATCTATCTACTCTTGTATGTTGATGATATGTTAATAGCATCCAAGAGCCAAATTGAAATTGATAAAATGAAGGCTCAGTTGAGTGAAGAGTTTGAGATGAAGGATTTGGGAGAAGCCAAGAAGATTCTCGGCATGGAGATAAGTAGGGATAGACAGAGAGGCAAGTTTTGGCTGACACAGAAGCAGTATTTGAAGAAGGTATTACAACGTTTTGGTATGAATGAAGATACAAAACCAGTAAGTACTCCGCTTGCTCCTCATTTGAAGCTTAGCAGCCAGTTATCTCCAAAGACAGATGAAGAACGAGAATACATGGCGAAAGTCCCGTATGCTAATGCAGTTGGAAGCTTGATGTATGCAATGGTGTGTACGAGACCCGATATTTCACAGGCAGTCAGTGTTGTGAGTAGATATATGCATGATCCTGGCAAAGTTCATTGGCAAGCTGTGAAATGGATTCTACAGTATATTCAAGGTACTGTAGATGTTGGCTTAGTGTTTGAGCGGGATGAATCACTTGGTCAATGCGTAGTTGGATATTGTGATTCTGACTATGCAGGTGACTTGGATAAGCGACGATCTACAACTGGCTACTTATTCACTTTAGCTAAGGCGCCAGTAAGTTGGAAGTCTACTTTGCAGTCAACAGTGGCTTTGTCTACAACAGAGGCAGAGTATATGGCAATTACAGAGGCTGTAAAAGAGGCAATTTGGCTTCAAGGATTGCTAAGAGACTTGGGAGTTGGTCAGAAACACCTTGAGGTGTATTGTGACAGTCAGAGTGCTATTCACTTAGCAAAAAATCAAGTTTTTCATGCAAGAACGAAGCACATTGATGTTCGCTATCACTTTGTGCGGGAAATTCTCGAAGAAGAGGAGATACTTCTCCAGAAGATTCGGACTACGGAGAATCCTGCAGATATGATGACCAAGGTGGTGGCAAAAGCCAAGTTTAAACATTGTTTAGACTTGGTCAATATCCTGCACATTTGAGTTGGCGCCTGAAGGCGCAAATTGAAAGCACTACGAAGACTGTTTTGTTTGATTGGGAAGATGAAGAATGTTTGCATTTGGTGGGATTAGAAATTATGCCAAGGTGGAGATTTGTCAAATTTGATGGCTTTGGTTGGTGTGGCTTAATTTGTTGCAATCCCACATCGGAAGTTTTAAAGATAGGGGTGAGTTAGTTGCCTTATAAATAACTCATCCCTTCCAAATTATTTGTATCCCAAAATTAGTATACATTTTCGAAAATTTGTATATTGTAAATTTTGGTCTTCTCTTCCCAAATTAATAAGAGCAGGCTGCCTCAAGTGGTGCTCGGAGACGTAGGCATATTTAGCCGAACTCCGTTATCAAATTTCCGGGTGTGTTCTTTCCTTGTCTCTTTTATTTATTCCGCATTTATTTTGTTTCTTTTCTGTATTAGTATAGTATTCAATATTTATTTGTCGGGTTTATTTGTAGTGTATTGTACTATTCATTTGGGTATATTTTACTATTCACGTGTACGGTACTATTTATATATACACGGGTTTAGGTTGTGATAATATACTGTGCAAGTAAGTTCTGTCTAGGAGACTGGGTTTTAAGAGGGACCATTTGTGACCCCTCCAGCCTTTCCTGGGAATTTATTTGGAATGGTAATTTTGTCTAAGAAGACTATTCAGTAGTCTTTCCTGGAAATTACCGAATCAGTGCAATTCACTAGTTGTAGTTTGAGGGAAAATTACCCGATTTTTCCAACAGACATTGCGTTTATGATATACAATTTTATGCAAGTTTCTGTTGTCATTTTGGCAGAAGATAAATGAAAAATTCCATTAAGTTGAAAACATTATTGCAATTAAGGGATTAAAGCTTCTTGTTTTGACTTCTGAAGCCAATAGTATAACCAAATTCATTCAATTTATACTAAACTACAACCAGTAAATCAGAGTTATTAATTAACAAATACAAGTTCATGGAATTTGCAGCAGTGGAGTTGGAGCTACTGTGATATTGTAACAACCAACAGTACTATTACATGATTAAACACTGCTGTTACGATAAATTAACTGCAGGAGAAGTATTTCTAGATCTTCCACGGGCATTGATGACTACCGCATTAACTTTATTGTTTGCCACCGAAGGAATAATATCGATGTGATCCAGTAAAATATTGGAGCAATGTACAGTTTCACTGCAAGCTATGTATATTGCTGTTTCTGTGAAAGAAGTTCCATTAAACCGGGCAAATGAAACGTCGCTCACTTTGACTGCTTTGGTCTTCAAAATTTGCACATAAACAAAGACATAATGTTAATAACCACATTAGCGTTATCATATTGAATGTATCAGCATAAATAGTACTTACTTGATTAGCACATTTGGCATTTGGGCAGTAAAATTGGTCAATATGAATGGGATTGGAAGTATTAGAAAGAATAATATTCTCAAAATGGACATTTCTTACGAATCCAGATCCTCCCTGAAACAGTCAGATTAATTAAAGAAAGGCAAATCAGTGATCTATAGTACTCAAGTGTTTTTTTTTTTAAAGTGTAAGTAATTTATAGTTTTATTGCTAGTTAATTTTATTACCTGCCATGTTTTGATACGTGCTCCATTTGTACTTGACCCAAACTTGCAACGTTTCACATATACTTCTTCTACAGTGTCAAATTGTCCATTATGTCCCAAACTTCCAATACTAGAATCAAAAGCTATATATTATGAGTAATCTCAAATTTACTGGGGAAAAATAGTATAATTATTAATATACGGGGAGCGTCTATTACCTAATTTGCTAGTAGTACTAGTTAATATATCAATATTTCTATTTTAGAAGGGTGTTTATATTCAGCTCAATATCAAAATAAGTGATAACTGGATATGTATTTTAAATTTTCCCTCGATGATTAGGAGTAATTCTACATTGATTAGGAAAGAAATATAATATAAATATTAATATAAGGTGAAGGCCTCTTATATTTGCCTCCCTTCTCAATTAATATATATATATATATATAAATAGTGATTTTAATACTCTGTTGTATTTGCCTCCCTCCTAAATTAATATGGTATACCATATTAATTTATTTTGGTAATTATAGAAGAGTATTAAACACGCAATCACACAAAATATATGAATATTTTGGGTACTTTCATAACCAATTAACTAATAAAATCTCACCATATATTGACATTTATATTATTTTTTTCCAATTAATATGTAATTACTCTTAATAAAAGCAAACATGCATTGAGATTTGTATTACCAAATAAAATTGATTTTTCGAGAAATTTTCAAAAGTCAACTGTAACTGAAAAATTTTATATTGTATAAATGTCAACCAACCTAATACCATGACCTTTCTCGCAAAATACTCCTGTAACGTTGATATTGGAAGAGCCAGAAAGAATTGCAACACAATCATCACCTATATGTATATATATATGCTATCATGAGCATTCAATTGCAGCACAATAAATTTAACAAAATAATATTAAAAAAATATACAGCTAAATTCTAATATTTCTTGCAGTGAAAATATATTAAGAGAACGAAAATTGAAAATCTGAAACATATGTACCTGTAGAAATATGGCAGTCTTTAACATGGACATTGGTTGAATGACTGATGTCCATTCCATCAGTATTAGGACTTGTTTCAGGGTTAAAGATTTTAAGGTTTGTGATAATAACATTATCAGAATCAGAAATAGAGAGAAACCTAGCTGGGCTGTTGAATATATTTAGTCCAACAATTTTAGTGTTTTTGCAATTATGCAATTTCATCCCCATAGGTCTTTGGCATTGATTTTTTACTGCACATTCCCACCAATTAAACCCTCTTCCATCAATTTTTCCATTTCCAACCACACTTAGTCCATTTACATTTGCAAACACTATCCAACTACCCATGTAAGGTGTCGACCATTCTGATATTTTACCTGGTGCAACTATGCTTCCTGCAACCTACAATTTAAAAGAAAAAGGAAAAAAATAATTAATTAACATTAATTAATTGGTAAATGATTTTTAATAAAAAAGGTGATGGATTTTATTGTTAGTAATTATTTACTGGGAATTTTCAAAAATATCCAAAAATAAAATTATTTTTAAAAATATTTAATTTTTTCTTTCAAAAATATCACTTTTCAACTTTTAATTTCAAAAATATCAATTTTTCATATATATAAATTTAGTATATATATCTAATATATCAAAAATATATTCCACTTTCAGGGTTATACAATTAATATATATTTGATATATTGAAAATATACCAAAACATTAAAATGTTTTTTAAAAAATTTTAAAAAAAAGTAATATATAATGTAATTTTCTCTAATTTATTTACCAGGATGCCAATTTTAGGAGACTTGCATGGGCCAAGAAACTTCACAGGCTTCAATAAAAAAGTCTTTGTGGCTGGTATTATGAGTGTAGTTTCTTGTGTCGCTCCACAAACTGCTTGCCATGCCTTCGTAAAAGCCTATAAATGTCACACCAAATAGATTTTTTTTTAATTTGTATATATTTATAGGATGCAAGAACTTAATCAAAATAAACATAATTAAGTTTAATAGTGGAAAAATAAAAAATATATATACTTTGGAGTCATCTGTAATTCCGTTTCCAACAGCTCCAAAATCAATTACATTTAGAGAATTGAGTGTCCTGCTTGACCCTATTAATGTAGCCATGCACGAGATCAAGAAAATACTATAAAGATCCTGCAAAAAAATAAAATAAAATAAAGGGTCAAATTGATCAGCATTAGAAGAAAAAAATTAAAAATTACAATTCAAATCACTGTAGGATGGGTAAAGAGAGATTGATTTCACCATTTTAAATAGTAGCAACCAAGAAATTGAAGAAAATGAAAAGAGCTATTTGCTTGCAATTGTAGCAAAACACATGTTGCCCTCTATTTATAATACTTTTATGCTCTTAAAATGCCAATTTTTTTCTTATGGAAAGTAAATCCTTTGTTTTTTAGCATTGGCTTGATAATGATCTATACAAGAAAAGCAGAAATGAATTATATTAATAAGAATTTTAATTTAATTTTGAATAAAAATGTTGCCTTATAGAGATGCCATTTTTCGTTCCGGAGATCAATCTGCTGAAATTTAACCAAGTATCCTGTAATTTTTTCAGTATTCTGATTCTCATTCAATTTAATTTAAACATATAAATAATTCTCATAATTAATGGTATTGGGAAGAAAGTGTATGTGAATGGTAAGTTAATTGAAAAGATAATAAAGGAGCCTAATAAATTAATTAAATGGAGAAAATATATAACATAAAAGATCAAAAGAAGTGATCTTTTTTTAGTTAAATCAGTGTAGATATCCTGAAAAAATATTAAATTTTAGTATTTTTCAACGCGATCACCAAAAAAATTTTACAGACAAATCCTGAAGTTGTATTTTTTTTTTTTTAATCGGAGTGACTTGAATGATAGTTATTAGGACATATCACCTGAACTAATTGATTTAACATATAATTTTGGATCCAATTCATACGCATTTCAATGAACATATTAGAAGAAAAAAAAACTCCGAAATTAGTAATTATTGGGATCATTTATATTTTTTTTTATTTTTGATTCTTTTTAATATTATTTTTCATTTAAAATAAAAAAATTCTAATTAAAATATTCATTAAATTATTTTCACTAACATTCTTTTAATTATTTTTTCATCAAAATATTCTTTTAATTTTTTAACTAAAAATAGTCTTTTAATTTAAACTTTATTTAATTTTCATAAATTCAAATAATACATTTTCTCTAAAGATCAATCTATAAATTCAAAATTATTGATTTTTTTTCTTTTAAAATATTGTTTTAATTTTTAAATGAAAATATTAATCTAGTTTAAATTTAAGAACAGATAAAAAATTATTTTGCCACATTAAACTAAAGTAAATTATTTATTGACTTTAATATCAAACTAATAAAATCTTCCTAATCTCATGTTTGCACCAATAAAATCCAAACCTGAAAAATGAAGAAAAAACAGTTTTGAGGACGGATTCCTCAGGAAGTCATTGTTTAAGGAACACAAAAGCTTGGGGAACTTATCATTTGAGGAGCACGACGTGAGCTGAGGAAGCATGAACTACAGTGAACTTGGGCAAAAACCAATTCAGCTTGTTCGACACCAACTATATAAGAGTCAACACTTGCGGTATAAGCATGATGGTTGGGGCAGTAAAAAATATGGAGCAGGCCAGTATAAATAAAGAAATTCAGAATTGAAAAATGTAACCAATCAAATCCAGAAAAACACTTTAGCAATCCAAATAGCAATTTTCTTTCGAATTTTGCCAAAATAGCCAATAGTTTTTAAATCCAATTGTTATCTTTATTTTTCAAATTTGATCAGTTCTCAGGAGCTTAGTTGTATCCAGTATTTCATTGTAATTGCTTAGTACAATTATTGTTCAGATTCTTGTTTGATAGTCCTTGCAAGTAATTTTCAGTTGTGTTGAATGCCTTAAATTTTGTTATATACAATTGAGTTAAATAAACTATTTTTGCACAACAAACAAGTTTTCTTTGGATTATATTATTGTTCCTTTGCTTTATAATTAGATTCCTCAAGTTTATTTAATTTGTTCTTTTTAACTATACATTTGTCTAATCTTGTCGGTCATAAAAAATATTATAGTTTAATTCCTCAGAAATATTAATTTTGCTCTTTTATTTCAGTTTGTCTAATTTCATCGAGATTTAGGTTCCCTTCAATTCTTCAATTCGTAATTTTATTTATCAGTAATCATAACTTATCACTGATTTATATGCCATTTTATTACAATTTGTCTTATCTCATCGGTTATAAGGCATATAGTAGTTTAAGTCCTTTAAGTTACTTAGTTCATCTGAATCATTGATTCCTTAACAAGTAGGTTGTAGTTTTATGTTTGTTCCTCAACATTTTTATCATTTTTATCAAGAGCCACTGTATTTGTTAAATTTGATGGCTTTGATTGGTGTGGCTTAATTTGTTGCAATCTCACATCGGAAGTTTTAAAGATAGGGGTGAGTTAGTTGCCTTATAAATAACTCATCCCTTCCAAATTATTTGTATCCCAAAATTAGTATACATTTTCGAAAATTTGTATATTGTAAATTTTGGTCTTCTCTTCCCAAATTAATAAGAGCAGGCTGCCTCAAGTGGTGCTCGGAGACGTAGGCATATTTAGCCGAACTCCGTTATCAAATTTCCGGGTGTGTTCTTTCCTTGTCTCTTTTATTTATTCCGCATTTATTTTGTTTCTTTTCTGTATTAGTATAGTATTCAATATTTATTTGTCGGGTTTATTTGTAGTGTATTGTACTATTCATTTGGGTATATTTTACTATTCACGTGTACGGTACTATTCATATATACACGGGTTTAGGTTGTGATAATATACTGTGCAAGTAAGTTCTGTCTAGGAGACTGGGTTTTAAGAGGGACCATTTGTGACCCCTCCAGCCTTTCCTGGGAATTTATTTGGAATGGTAATTTTGTCTAAGGAGACTATTCAGTAGTCTTTCCTGGAAATTACCGAATCAGTGCAATTCACTAGTTGTAGTTTGAAGGAAAATTACCCGATTTTCCCAACAAGTGGTATCAGAGCCGAAGGTTCGTCCTAGGTTTATTTGTAATATTATTTATATTGAATACTATCATTTGAGTCTGTAATGGCATCAGTAAATCCACCAACTAATAGTGCTACATCAGATATGGCACAAGGGACATCAGCTTCCTCGTCCACATGGCCAAGGATTCCAATGTCAAGTTTGAAGTTGGCGGTAGAGATATTTGACGGTACTGGCCATTTTGGCATGTGGCAAGGCGAGGTCATGGACTCCCTTTTCCAACAGGGCCTTGACATCGCCATTGAAGAAAAGAAACCAGAATACGTAGAAGATAAGGATTGGAGTATCATAAATCGGTTGGCATGCGGAACAATTCGATCGTGCTTATCCAGAGAGCAGAAGTATGCATTCAAGAACGAGACTTCTGCACATAAATTGTGGAAGGCGTTGGAGGAAAAATTTTTGAAAAAGAGTGGTCAGAATAAGCTCCTTATGAAGAAGAGGTTGTTCCGGTTTGATTACCAACCAGGTACTACTATGAACGAACACATCACTTTGTTTCAACAATTAGTAGCAGACCTGTTAAACTTAGATGTAAAATTTGAAGATGAAGATTTGGCTTTGATGTTATTGTCATCCCTTCCCGATGAATTTGAACACTTAGAAACTACTTTACTTCATGGGAAGGAAAATGTATCTTTAGATGCTGTATGTTCTGCCTTGTATAGTCATGAATTGAGAAAACAAGATAAAAGGAAAAACAAAGTAGCTACAGCAGATGAAGCATTAGTAGCGAGAGGTCGTCAGCAGAGCCAGTTGAAGGGAAGAAGAGAAAGATCAAAGTCAAAAAGCAGAGTTGCCAAAGATGAGTGTGCTTTCTGTCATGAGAAAGGGCACTGGAAGAAAGACTGTCCAAAGTTGAAGAATAAAGGGAAGGCTCAGCAAGATGCAAATGTTGCAGAATGCAAAAGTGATGCAGAGTCAGATGTCTCTTTGGTGGTATCACCTTCAACATCCCATCCAGATGAGTGGATTTTGGATTCCGGTTGCACCTACCATATGTCTCCCATTCGGGAGTGGTTCTTTGATTTTGAAGAATGTGATGGTGGAGTTGTTTATATGGGAAATGACAATCCATGTAAAACAGCTGGGATAGGTTCAATCAAGCTGCGGAATCACGATGGATCCACAAGAATTCTGAAAGATGTACGGTATGTTCCGAATTTGAAGAAGAATCTCATCTCTTTGGGGGCCTTAGAGTCAAAAGGCCTAGTTGTGATGATGCGAGATGGAATTCTTAAAGCAACTTCGGGAGCACTTGTGATGTTGAAAGGCGTGAGGAAGAATAATATGTATTACTACCAAGGTAGTACAGTGGTTGGGACAGTAGCGACTGCAACGTCTAGTAGCAAGAAGGATTCAGAGGCAACAAAGCTGTGGCATATGCGTTTGGGACATGCTGGTGAAAAATCCTTGCAAATTCTTGCCAAGCAAGGACTGTTGAAAGGTACGAAGACTTGCAAATTAGAATTTTGTGAGCATTGTGTTTTGGGAAAACAAAGAAGAGTGAAATTTGGCACTGCCATTCATGATACCAAGGGTATTTTGGATTATGTGCACTCAGATGTGTGGGGACCTGCCAAGACTCCATCTCTTGGAGGTAGGCATTACTTTGTCACTTTTATTGATGATTTTTTCAGAAGAGTATGGGTGTTTACTATGAAGAAGAAAGATGAAGTGCTTGGAGTTTTTCTTAAATGGAAAGCTCAGGTTGAGAACCAGACTGGTAGAAAGATCAAAGTTCTCCGAACAGACAATGGTGGAGAATACAAGAGTGATCCATTCCTGGAGGCATGCCAAGAATTTGGCATAGTTCGGCACTTTACAGTCAGAAAAATACCACAACAAAATGGGGTGTCGGAGCGTATGAACAAGACATTGGTGGAGAAAGTTCGTTGCATGCTGTCTAATGCTGGGTTAGGCAGAAAGTTTTGGGCTGAGGCTGTGACATATGCTCAACATCTCGTCAATCGCTTGCCGTCATCTGCAATAGATTGCAAGACTCCTTTAGAGGTATGGTCTGGGAAACCTGCAACAGATTATGATTCTTTGCATGTTTTTGGTTCTACTGCATATTATCATGTAAATGAATCAAAGTTGGATCCACGAGCAAAGAAGGCTCTCTTTATGGGCTTCAATGCTGGAGTTAAAGGATATCATCTTTGGTGTCTAGAGGCAAAGAAGACCATCATCAGCAGGGACGTTACCTTTGATGAATCTGCCATGTTGCATAAGGTAACTCAAGAAGGAACTGATGGTACTCCGCAGCAGGTGGAGTGTACGCCGAAGCAGGTGGAGTTTGAACAGATAATGGTGAGCCCAACAAAAAGTACTATGAGTGACTCTCCTATGGCAGAAGCAGAGGCAGATGAGGAAGAGATTTCGACCCAAGAATCTCAACAGCAGTCAGAGTCAATTGCTGTTAGAAGGACAAGACGAGAAATTCAGAAACCTGCTCGTTTTGCTGATATGGTAGCCTATGCACTTCCAGTTGTTGATGAAGTTCCATCCACCTTTCCTGAAGCCATCCGAAGTTCAGAAAATGGTAGATGGAAAGATGCAATGGAAGAAGAGATGCAATCTCTTGAGAAGAACAAGACGTGGAAGTTGACACAGTTACCAAAAGGCAAGAAAGCAATTGGATGCAAATGGGTATTTGCAAAGAAAGAAGGATTTCCTATCAAGAATGATGTTCGCTACAAGGCAAGATTGGTAGCTAAAGGCTATGCTCAGAAGGAGGGAGTTGATTATAATGAGGTATTTTCTCCAGTTGTTAAACATTCCTCAATTAGAATTTTGTTGGCCTTGGTAGCACAGTTGAATTTGGAGCTAGCTCAACTTGATGTGAAGACCGCGTTTCTACAGGGTGACTTGAAGGAGGAAATCTATATGTCTCAGCCAGATGGATTCAAAGTTGCTGGTAAAGAAAATTGGGTTTGTAAACTGAACAAATCATTGTACGGATTGAAGCAATCACCGAGGCAATGGTACAAACGATTTGACAAGTTTATGATGGGTCAGAAGTACACAAGAAGCAAATACGATCACTGTGTGTATTTGCGCAGGCTTCAAGATGGGTCCTACATCTATCTACTCTTGTATGTTGATGATATGTTAATAGCATCCAAGAGCCAAATTGAAATTGATAAAATGAAGGCTCAGTTGAGTGAAGAGTTTGAGATGAAGGATTTGGGAGAAGCCAAGAAGATTCTCGGCATGGAGATAAGCAGGGATAGACAGAGAGGCAAGTTTTGGCTGACACAGAAGCAGTATTTGAAGAAGGTATTACAACGTTTTGGTATGAATGAAGATACAAAACATGTAAGTACTCCGCTTGCTCCTCATTTGAAGCTTAGCAGCCAGTTATCTCCAAAGACAGATGAAGAACGAGAATACATGGCGAAAGTCCCGTATGCTAATGCAGTTGGAAGCTTGATGTATGCAATGGTGTGTACGAGACCCGATATTTCACAGGCAGTCAGTGTTGTGAGTAGATATATGCATGATCCTGGCAAAGTTCATTGGCAAGCTGTGAAATGGATTCTACAGTATATTCAAGGTACTGTAGATGTTGGCTTAGTGTTTGAGCGGGATGAATCACTTGGTCAATGCGTAGTTGGATATTGTGATTCTGACTATGCAGGTGACTTGGATAAGCGACGATCTACAACTGGCTACTTATTCACTTTAGCTAAGGCGCCAGTAAGTTGGAAGTCTACTTTGCAGTCAACAGTGGCTTTGTCTACAACAGAGGCAGAGTATATGGCAATTACAGAGGCTGTAAAAGAGGCAATTTGGCTTCAAGGATTGCTAAGAGACTTGGGAGTTGGTCAGAAACACCTTGAGGTGTATTGTGACAGTTAGAGTGCTATTCACTTAGCAAAAAATCAAGTTTTTCATGCAAGAACGAAGCACATTGATGTTCGCTATCACTTTGTGCGGGAAATTCTCGAAGAAGAGGAGATACTTCTCCAAAAGATTCGGACTACGGAGAATCCTGCAGATATGATGACCAAGGTGGTGGCAAAAGCCAAGTTTAAACATTGTTTAGACTTGGTCAATATCCTGCACATTTGAGTTGGCGCCTGAAGGCGCAAATTGGAAGCACTACGAAGACTGTTTTGTTTGATTGGGAAGATGAAGAATGTTTGCATTTGGTGGGATTAGAAATTATGCCAAGGTGGAGATTTGTCAAATTTGATGGCTTTGGTTGGTGTGGCTTAATTTGTTGCAATCTCACATCGGAAGTTTTAAAGATAGGGGTGAGTTAGTTGCCTTATAAATAACTCATCCCTTCCAAATTATTTGTATCCCAAAATTAGTATACATTTTCGAAAATTTGTATATTGTAAATTTTGGTCTTCTCTTCCCAAATTAATAAGAGCAGGCTGCCTCAAGTGGTGCTCGGAGACGTAGGCATATTTAGCCGAACTCCGTTATCAAATTTTCGGGTGTGTTCTTTCCTTGTCTCTTTTATTTATTCCGCATTTATTTTGTTTCTTTTCTGTATTAGTATAGTATTCAATATTTATTTGTCGGGTTTATTTGTAGTGTATTGTACTATTCATTTGGGTATATTTTACTATTCACGTGTACGGTACTATTCATATATACACGGGTTTAGGTTGTGATAATATACTGTGCAAGTAAGTTCTGTCTAGGAGACTGGGTTTTAAGAGGGACCATTTGTGACCCCTCCAGCCTTTCCTGGGAATTTATTTGGAATGGTAATTTTTGTCTAAGGAGACTATTCAGTAGTCTTTCCTGGAAATTACCGAATCAGTGCAATTCACTAGTTGTAGTTTGAGGGAAAATTACCCGATTTTCCCAACAGTATTTTCCTTACCACATAATTTAGATATACTCTTTAGGGTTTTGTCCATTAAGGATTTGGCAGCCTATGTTAATTTAAATTCATTTTGTTTCTTGTTAATTTCAAGGTGTACTCCATTTCTCAGTTAGATTATTTTATTTCTTTTTATTACTAATTATTTTCACAAGATTTAAGAGAATCATGACAGAAAATTTGAGGAACTCTGGTCTTTTTCATATCCTTTCAAGAAATTAATATTTTGGTTTAATTAAAAGTTAGGTTAGTGCATTCAAAAATCTAAAGAACATATAATCATCTGGCACGCCATCATACTATATTAGTAAAGACTAAAGGTCATCATTCCTCGTATGCAACATCTTAATCAACAAGTTGCTAGCTTTTATAAGATTTTATATTGAATTTTTAAGTTAATAATAAATCTTAATCAATAAATTGTTACCTTTTATATGATATCTATTATCTATATATGGATGAAATATAAGTTGTCATATAATCTATACATATAATACTAAAATACCATGTGTCATAGTTATTCATTAATAAAAATTCAATAAAGTTTTAACAAATTTTTAATAAAAATATAATAAATTTAATGAAAATATATTAACTTAAAATATTAATATCTAAAAATTAAAAATCATATATTTAATAAATTTAATAAATTTTTAATAAATTACTGATTATTAATTATTAATAAATATTTAAATTAAAACTATTAATATATGAAGATAAAAGATCATATATTTAGTAAATTATTAATGAAAATTTGTTAATTGAAAATATTAATATATAAAGATCAAAAGTCATATATCTAATAAATTTAATAAAATTATTAATAAATTAATAACTATTAATAAATTTTTTAACTAAAATTATTAATATATAAAAAATGAAAGATCATATATTTAATAAATTATTAATAATTAATATTAATTATTAATTATTAATATTTTTTAATTAAAATTATTAATAGATGAATATAAATTGTCTCACATATAATAAATTTATCGACTGAAATTGAAAAATAAAATAAATATAAACTATCACATAATATATAATACAAAAATATCATTTATTATAATTATTTATCTCTGTCTATATTGTTTATATCTTCCATAATTTAATTGAAATTATTGATGTACAAAGGTAGAAAGTTGGCAATCAGGTTTCAGTTTCATTTTTCATAACTATATTCGTAATTGTTAATCACATTAAATTAAAATTTTATTAACTAAAATTATTGATATATAAAGATATAAATGTCATATAATTAATAAATTACTAATATGTGGATATAAAAAGTTTTATATATGATAAATTTGTTGATTAAAATTATTAATTGGTATAGAAGTGGTTGAAGATCCTACCCGAAAAGATCAATAGAAATAATAACTTTATATGAAAGAGAAGTAGTTTACGAGTTCGGGTTCGCTTATCCTTTTTCATTAGCTTTCTCTTCCAGAGGCTAGTCTGCTCTTTTAGCCCTAGTTCCTATAGTCATTCATTGATAACTGAAATTTTCGCTGGTCCGTAAGCCATCAATCTCGATATTAAAGAAAGCCCACCCAGAAAAGATAGTTCTTACATATGCGAATGCTTAAAGCGTTTAAACTTATATTAAGGTTATATATTTAATTTTATAATTATTCACATTATTATCTTATAACATGATAAAAAAAATCACATTCATATATTGCACAAGTCTATCACTAGCTCTATATAAATTTTTAAGTTTATCTAGTAGATCTAATAGCTATCAATCAATTAGTAAATTATTTTTTAATTTAATAAGTATAAATTATTTATTTAAAAAATAAAGAAAAATTTGAATAAAAAAAGAAAATAAATTTTGAATTCAAACGTTAATATTTTTTATAAAAATTTATTGTTTGGAATTATAAAATTAAAATTAAATCAAATTATAATTGCATTATAAAAAATCTTAATAAATTTAAATATTTAATCATGTGAATATTGAAAAAAAGTTAAATAATATTAATTATTCGGCCCTTTGATCTTAATATATATATATATATATAAAAGATGCACTTCTCAATGGAAATAAAAAAAAAAATCGTTGCCCTAATTTTTACATAATGACAACAATAACTCAAAAAAAATTATTTTTATTTTCTACATGGTGCAGTAACGTTTTTGGAGTTGAATTTGTATTGACAATTATTAAACAAAATAAAAGAAGAGCAAGATTATTTTTATAGCAATTAAAGAATAAACTAATTACATTTATACAGTGACGAAATAAGAACTTAAATAAAAAATGGGCAAAATTTTCAAACAAAATAAAAAAATTACAGGCTAATAGAAAATAAAAATTAAATATTTGATATTATAGTAAAATTTTAATTTTTATTGTTATATATTATTTATTAAATTTTTTACATATCTTTTTATATTAATTTGTTAATCTATTAATTTATTTAAATAATTTATTAAATTAAATTTTATAAAAATATTACTTCATATGAGAATATTAATTTTATTAATTAATAGTTGAATTATAAAATATTAATATTAATCTAAATACATAATCATAAAATTATAAATATCTACTATTTAAAAAAAAGAAACATATAGTATACAAAAAAGCTAATAATATATATATAAATTATATATATTTATGTATGAAAAATCTAATAATTTATATATATAAATATATAATTTATATATTTATAATTATATATATATAATGAGGGGGAGAAGGTGAGGGGGGAATAATATATAATTTATATAAGTATAAATATAAATATTAATATAATTATATATATTTATAATTTTATATATATAATGAGAGAGACGGGAAGGGTCTGTTGCCTCCCAAGACCCTCTTGATTCTGCCAAATATTTATGTAATTAAAAAATTAAAATATAAATAATTATTTTTGTAGAGATAAAAAATAAAAAATAATTGATTTTTTAATTTACAAATGATTAATCTATGAAATTTTTTTAAACTATTATTCAATAAAGCATAATTTAAGAACTAATATATATTTATATATAGACACGCTCACACGCGCACAAGGGAATCTAGGGGTGCTCCTATAAGGCAAGAATGTTTGTCAACTTTAGCCCTCTTTGACATTTGTGTATGTCCCTTTTTTTTCTTTAGTTTTCCAATATGAGATTGGTAACTTCATCATGCTCCGACAAATTCCTCTCAAGTTTTTAAGCAAATTTCTGTTGTTATTTTATAATAACAGCAGATCAAGTCCCTCACAAACCATTAAATAAATAAGATATATGAAAAATTCCATTAAGATGAAAACAAAATACAATTAAGGGATTAACTGAAGCTTTTTATTTTGACTTCTGAAGCCAATAGTTTAAACAAATGCAAACAATAACTAGTAAATCAGAGTTATTTATTAACAAATACAAGTTTATGGAATTCGCAGCTGTGGAGTTGTAGCTACTGTAATATTGTAACAACCAACAGTATTATTACATGATTAAACACTGCTGTTACGATAAATTAACTGCAGGAGAAGTATTTCTAGATCTTCCACTGGCATTGATGACTACCGCATTAACTTTATTGTTTGCCACCGAAGGAATAATATCGATGTGATCCAGTAAAATATTAGAGCAATGTGCAGTTTCACTGCAAGCTATGTATATTGCTGTTTCTGTGAAAGAAGTTCCATTAAACCGGGCACATGAAATGTCGCTCACTTTGACTGCTTTCGTCTTCAAAATTTGCACATAAACAAAAATAATTAATATTAATAACCACATTAGCATTATATCATAAAAAAGACTAATAAATAAAACAATTTCATATCGAATGTATATAAGGATAAATAGTACTTACTTGATTAGTACATTTGGCATTTGGGCAGTAAAATTGGTCGATATAAATAGGATTAGAAGTATTAGAGAGTGTAATATCTTCGAAGTGGACATTCCTTAGAAATCCATATCCTCCCTGAAACAACAACAACAACAACAATAACTAAGCCTTAGTCCCAAACAAGTTGGGATCGGCTGTATGGATCCTCAACAAAATAAGCTCAAAAGACACCAAAAAAGATACTCCAGCCTTAGGCCCCCTTTTAAGATACAAATTTTACGTCTCCATTCAAGTTTGTTATTAATCAAATCCGCATCAAGATCTAAGGCACGTAAGTCTCTTGCTATTACCTCATTCCACACAGTTTTAGGTCTTCCACGACCTCTAGCCCTCTCAATCAACAAATTCTCACACTTACGAACCACAGCATTAGGAGGTCTTCTTAAATTAATTAATTAAACAAGGGAAAAATCAGTCTACAATACTCAAATTAAAAAAGGGTATAAAATAATTTATAGCTTATCCCTAGTTATTACTTTTAATTACCTGCCATGTTTTGATACGTGCTCCATTTGTGCTTGACCCAAACTTGCAATTTTTCACATATACTTCTTCTACAGTGTCATATTGTCCATTATGTCCCATACTTCCAATACTACAATTTAAAAGCGAAAAAAAAAAACAATTGGATTAGCCAATGCCGAATAAAATAAAATTGATTTTTCGAGCAGTTTTACAAAATTCAACTGTATCCAAAAAAAATTCATGAATAAAAAAGTATAAATAATGTCAACCAACCTAATACCATGACCTTTCTCGCAAAATACCCGTGTAATGTTGATATTGGAAGAGCCAGAAAGAATTGCAACACAATCATCGCCTATATTTAAATCAATCAAATCAGTCATCTGTGCACACAAACCTTATAACTATAAGATATGAGTATTTAACAGCAAGATAAAAATCCTGAAATGATGTACCTGTTGAAATGTGACAGTCTTTAACATGAACATTGGTTGAATGAGTGATGTCCATACCATCAGTATTAAGGCTCGTTTCAGGGTTGAAGATTGTAAGGTTTGAGATATTAATATTATCAGAACCAGAAACAGACAGAAACCTAGCTGGGCTGTTGAATATGTTCAGTCCCTCAATGTTAATGTTTTTGCAAGTATGAAATTTCATCCCCATAGGCCTTTGGCATTGGCTTTTTACTGCACATTCCCACCAATCAAACCCTCTCCCATCAATTTTTCCATTTCCAACCACACTTGGTCCATTTACATTTGCAAACACTATCCAACTGGCCATGTAAGGTGTTGACCAGTCTGATATTTTACTTGGTGCAATTATATTCCCTTCAACCTACAATTTAAAAGAAAAAGAATAAAATTAATATTAATTAACATTACTGTGGTTAGTAATTTATTTTTACCAGGATGTCAGTTTTAGGAGACTTGCATGGACCAAGAAACTTCACAGACTTCAATAAAAAAGTCTTTCTGGCCGGTATTATGAGTGTAGTTTCTTGTGTAGCTCCACAAACTGTTTGCCATGCCTTCATAAAAGCCTATATATATGTCACACAAAATAGAAATTAACTTTTTTAAAATTTTCTATAAATTTATAGGATGTAAGAACTTAATCAGAAATAAACATAATTAACTAAGTTTTGTAGTAGCAAAATAAAAGATATAATGTACTTGGGAGTCATCCGTAATTCCGTTTCCAACAGCTCCAAAATCAATTACATTTAGAGGTTTAAGTTTGCTGCTTGACCCTAATGCAGCCATGCACAAGATCAAGAAAATAGTGTAAAGATCCTACAAAAAAAAATTTAAAAAGTGAAATTCAATATTAGAAGATAAAAAAAAATTAAAACAATTCAAATTACTAGGATGAATATAGAGAGATTGATCTCATCACCATTTTAATTAGTAGCAGCCAAGAACTTGAAGAAAATGAAAACAGCTATTTGCTTGCAATTGTAGCGACATGTTGCCGCCTATTTATAATATTTTTTTATGCTCTAAAAATGGTAGCCAATTTGTTTTTCCTATATAAATAAATCCTCTGTTTTTACCGCTGAGTTGATATATACAAGAAAAGAAAAAATCAATTAAATATAAGAATTTTGATTTAATTTGAATAAAAATGTAAAAACCTATATAGATTTGCCATTTTTTCTTTTTGAGATCAATCTGCTGAAATTTAATTACCATTTAAAATCTAATAATTTTTTTAATATTCTGATTCTAAGTATCTAAACATACATATAATTTTCATAAATTCGCGTCCATTAATTAATTGTATAGGAGGAAAGTATATGTGAATTGTATATAAATTAATGGAATGGGGATGCAAATACAATGCATAGATTAAGCTAATAAAGAAACTAATTATTTTGAGAAATTATATCGAAAAGATGAAAAAGAAGTGATTTATTTCTTTTTCTTTAAGAGTTAAATTAGAGGTAAATCACAAAAAATTATATAATATTGAGGCTACTCCAATTAGGCATTTAATTAGAATAACAAACTAATTAGATAATTACATTTGTTCAGCAAAAGAAATTATTGGATTCACTAGATAACTTTTAGAGTATATTTTTTAAAAAATATTAATACTTATAATTATTTAATTAATTTATCATTCTAACTAAAATGCTTAATTGGAATAACCATTGTACCATATGATTTATAATAAATCACCCAAAAAATCATTAAATTTCAATAATTTTTATGTGATCAATAAAAAAATATCTCACAGGCACAGGCACAGGCAATTATCAAAATGTTTATATTTTTTTTTCCATTCATATCTAAGTCAAAATTCCATTAGAGTGGCTTATGTGGTATAACATATCACCTCAACCATATGATTTTAACGTATCATTTTGGCTCCACATCAGATGGATTTTAATTAACATAGTAGAAAAATTCTCAAAATTTAATAATTATTAAGATTATTTATAAATGTTTTATTAGTTTAATTATTTTTTTAAAATAAAAAATTCTAATTAAAAATATTCTTTTAATTATCTTTTCGTCAAAATATTATTTTAGTTGTTTTAACTAAAAATATTCTTTTAATTTAATCGTTATTTAATTTTCGTAAATTCAAATAATACATTTTCTATAAAATCAATTTATAAATTCAAAATCATTGGTTGGTTTTTTTATCGAAATATTCTTCGAATTTTTAAAATGAAAATATTAATATAATCTAAATTTCAGTCCACGCTAAATTTAATTAAATAATTATTGACTTCAATCTAAAACTATTTAATGGATCTTATAAATCTTATAAAGCTTGATCAATAAGTTGTTTCTTTTTATATAAGATTTTATAAAAGTTTAAGTTGATGATAAATCTTATAAATCTTAATCAATAAATTGTTATCTATTTATATAAAATTTTACATAAAATTTTCAGTTCTGCCAACGATCAATTAGAAAAATATCTTTTAATTTAGTTACTTTAAATTAGAATTACATTTTCACTTTAAAAAATAAAAGAAAATTTTGAATATAATGAATGATTTTTTATTCATATATTAATTTTTATGTTGTTTGAACTTATAAAATTAAAATTAAATAAAGTTTGAATTAGAAAAATATTTTCATTTAAAAGAATTAAAATGATATTTTCATGAAAAAATTAAAAAAACATTTTGAATGAAAATAATAAGTAAAAGAAACAAAAAGACAATATATAATTAATCCTAAAAAATCACAAAACTTGAAAGTTTTTCTATGTTATCAAATATTTTTATAAGAAATTAAGATTACAAAAAATTTAAAATAATTAATTGTTAAAAAATTTAATTTCAAAAGTTAAATTATTCAAACGCTAGTTTAGCATATGCAATTGAATCCTATATAAACTAATCAACATACATAACATTTCAACATGCAAAATGATTTTTATGTTTAAAAGATTTTAATTATTTGAGTGTCGCATTTAAGAATTTATTTCTTTTATTATTTCATGAGATAGAATATTATGTTATCGATTTCGTCTATGCTATCAAACGAAATCATAAAAATTGTCCTTCTGAAAATATATTTATTCTTGATACATATTAAACATTAGACCAGAAGCAATTTTAATGAATGTTTTGTAACAAATCTTATGGATCGAGTTAGAGAGAAAGAATTACTTAATTCAATTGTACCATGTGGGTTTATTTTATTTTTTCCTAACTATATCTTTATTCAATCATACTATATGGTTTTTATCTTATTTTATTTTATTTCCAAGTCTTCCTCTCTCTTCAATTTTTATAATCACATTATTTACATTATTTTTTAGGCCAGTCACATTATTTACATAGTTGCTCATTGTTTTTATTTATTTACTAACTCAAATTTCATCATTCCTACAGTTAAATAACTTAATTAAGTTAAAAAAAATGCATAACAGTTTCTACTCACTAATGATGAGTGAAATTTGTCCTTATATTTTTTTATCAAATTTAGTATGTAATTGATTTGAATTAATCTATTCTAAGCTTATTTATGCACTTTTATTTTATTATTCTTGAATTAAAATTAGTTTGAATTAATCTCTTGCATGATTGTGTGAACTGAAATTTTTGACAGAATTGGACCTTCAGAGTTTTAAGTACAATTTTGGTGATTATAAAGTGTAATATTGGAAAAGTGATCTTCATAAAGTTGATAGGAGACATCTCAAGATTTCTAAAGAGATCTGGTTTGTCAAATTCTGAGTTTGTTTGGAGCTCCAACCTTAAAGTCAAAATTGAGTTGCAGAAATTCAGTTCAAGCCACTTGGAGTAATTAGGTCATAACGGGGGTGTCTGGATTCCGAATGAGGTGATTCAAAATCCTAACATTATTTACTCTTCTAAAGCTACAACTTTATTGAAGGAGTCAAAGGGAGATAATGTCATTATCTAATAGAAAATCAGGTTTGAAATTTGAATTTAAATTTTAAGCAGAAGTTGAAGAGGAGTAGGAGTCTAGTTTTAAGGAGTTGATTTTGGATACAAAAAAGGGGACATGGATAGTACTATGAGCAAAAAAATTTTCCCTCATTTCCATGTGAAATGGTTCCTGTGACTTCGAATCTGTTAGACTCAGGGCCTTAGAGAACACGAGCCTATCCGGAGAAAATGGAGTCGCCACCCGGACGGACCAAAAAAATAAAAAGGGGTGGATGACTCGATTTCTAAGGAATCTCCAACCCCCTAATAGGTTCGAAAAGTTGAGTACGTGTGAAAAATGTGAGAATGACGCAGCACTCCCACAATACCCAGTTCATTGAAACCGGCCTCCTTTTCAGGTCTAAATATTATAGAATTTTTAATTATTATGATATAATTCATACTACATACAATAATTAAAATAAAAAGCTTCATTGTATTAAAATTAAAGTAATGTTCAAATAAAATAAATAAATGGACACCCATCCGAGGATAGAAATATATCCTTACATCGTCCAATGTCTAAAACTAAATAGGACACTCACCAAAAGGTGGAAACATGTCCTTCACATTAATCCCAAAATATGAAAATAATTTAAATTACATAAAGTTTAACTAATGAGATACCTACAAAGTAAAAATATGCCTCTAATATTATTAATATCAAGATAAACAAATAATAATAATAATAATAAAGAAAACATTCATCCATCATAAATTAAACAAATCAAATATCAAAATCAAATAAATCAATTATCAAAACATATAATAAATTATATAATTAAATCTAAAACTAAATAAAGTAATAAATATATAAGTTTAGGATTTACATCTTAAATTAGGATTTTAGAATTTTAATAACTAAATTAGGGATTTAAATAAAGAAAGTTAAACATAAAAACTTATAATATACAAATAAATATTGACCCCTTCGACGAGCCCATATGGCTGTCCCGCTAGACCTAATATGCCTTAAAAGGACTTGAGAAAATTGTTTAATGTTGTTTATTGAACGAACAACACAGAAACACATCCGAATGAATTATGGATTCATGGCTACTGGATATAAATGAAATATTTATGGCAGGACATGACTACTGCATATTTGCATCAATGAAATAATGAAACAAGACAATGACTACTGGATATTTTAATCAATGAAATAATCAAAGTAAACAATGAAACAAAAATGAACATAAAATAATGAAAAGGAATAATTGAATTACTGTAATCTTAAAAATAATTTAAATGAAAGATTGCAAACTTTCGTCATAGGTTCTACCAATATTTAAGCTTGTAAATCTTGGTTGAAACAAGTTGAACACGGACGTATAGCATTGCCTTCTGGTTTGATCGTTTTGATGTTTCTGTTCCCTGCTCTCTAGAGTTGCTAGGATTTTCTGGTCGCTGTTTCTTTTTTTTAACTGATGTTGCTTTCTTTGTTGTCGTCCGCTTCTTAATTCACAATTGCCCTTATCCCTGTTAAAATATTAAAGCTTATTATTTATAGGCAAAATCAAGCTTTACCTAGACCTAATCTGCCTAATCCAAGATATAAAAGGATTCTAATTCAATTAGAAAACCCAAAAATGCTTCAGAATCAAATTTCATGTCGATTTGGCTGTCTGAATAGACATGAGCCAAGGCCATGTCGATTTGGTGTGCCAAATCGACATGGAACCAAGGCCATGTCGATTTGGTATGCTAAATCGACATGAGCCTTTGGCTCATGTTGATTTTAGCCACCAAATCAACATGAGCCATGGCTCATATCGATTTTGGCCCTCTAAGTCAATATGAACCATGGTTCAAGTCGTCTGGGGTCCTACTGACTTAAAATCGGTCTAAAAATATTTTAATCAGACCGAATAATTAAATTTATGCATTGTTAACCCGAACCAACTTATTTAAAAATTATAAACTAGGTTTAAATCTTTTAAAGTCGGATTAAATTTATTTTAACATTCTTTAATCAGAAAATCGTACCAACTTGGGGTCAAAATTAAGGGTCTACAAGTACCAAAGGGGGCAACCATTCTAGAGATTTTATTAAACTTTTTTATATTTTTCTAGAGTAGATTAGTTTTCACCATTGGAGGATCGAAGGAAAAAGAAAATTGGGCTTGAGGACAATATCATCATCTCTACAAGAATATTCATCAATCTAGTTTGGACTCTCTATTTTAGTTTATATTTTATTTTATGTCTTTATTTTGTTATTGACTTGAATATTGAAATTATGAATATCATGTTTATTTTCTTAATTTCTCTGTTCTTCACATTTGATTTAGCCATAAGCAACTAATCTTTTTAGTGAGATTAGGTGGATTTAGGATTGTGAATAATGGGTATTGATTAATTTCATTACTATTAATTTCTTAAAATTGAAGTTTTATTGAATTCATTCTTAGTGTTTGTGAAGACTGGCCACAAATTGCATGATCAATTGAAATCGTATAATGAGTGAAAGCTAGGTATAATTTTAGATTAAAGATTCAACAACTTATGAAAATTCTATTTAGAGATAAAAGAATATTCTTTAGACCAATTTAGTTCCTTTTGAGCTTAACAGGTTATTTTAATTTATTGTTCATAAAAATAGAATTAATAAATTACATTAATCATTAATTTTCTTACTTGAAAAATAGAAAAGTTAATATTTAAAGAATTAGTAACTTTGATTCAAGAGAAATTTGAATTAGTTTGAAAAGATATTTTTACCCATTTGAAATAATTCTAATGAAATTTAATCCTGTTGTTTATCTTAATTGTTTAAATTTAGAAATTTAAATTTTTATTTTAAGTTTGAATTAATAAAAAAAATATCTTAGCTTAATTTCATTTTGAATTCAAATTTGATTTTTGAGTTGTTAATTAATGTTCCAATGTTTAAAATTTAAAAGATAAAATTAATTAATTGATTTTTCAGATAATAGTTTATTAAATTTTAGTTAGTCAAGTTACTCATTCTCTGTGGGAACGATACTCTACTCACTACTCTATTACTTGACTATGATCTGTGCACTTGCAGTAGCGAGGCTAAGCCTTAATAAGTTTTTGGCGCCGTTGTCGGAGAAAATAAAATTGATTTGATAACAATAAGTTCAAAAGGACTATTAATTTAAAATTTATTTTAATTATTTTCTTTTGATTTGCTGCAGAAGTTATATGCACAATAATAGACAAGCAGTATTTGAAGAATATAATCCTGAGATTGAAAAGCAGTGCAGAGAAAATAAAAAAGAAAGAAGAGAGAGACTTCGGTTAGAAAGAGAAGAAAGAGAACAAATTTGAGCACAACAGTCTCTAGAAACAGATAGTAGAGTTGAACTAGAAGAAGCGAATGACGAAGAAGTTAACATGGCGGATCCACAAGGTCAACTTCAGCCAAGAAATCTCACTCTAAGAGAACATGCCATGCTAATGCTCAAATTGGGTCAAGTATCACGCGACCTGCAGTGAATGCGAAGAATTTTGATCTTAAGCCAGCTCTCATTAATATGGCTCAACAACAGCTATTCTATGGCTTGAATCAGGAAGATACTATTGCACACTTGGCAAATTTTCTAGAAATTTATGACACGATCAAAATGAATGGAGTCAGTGATGATGCAATTAGGCTACACCTCTTTCCTTTCTCATTAAAGGATAAGACAAAAGTTTGGTTGCAAGGTCAAGCTGCTAGAACTTTTACCACATGGGATGAACTTTCTAGAGAATTTCTGGCAAAATATTTTTCTCCTAAAAAAACTGCAAAATTCAGAAATGACATAATCAGTTTTGTGCAGTATGATGGAGAGTCACTTTATGAAGCATGGGAAAGATTTAAAGACCTTCAAACAAAATGTCCTCATCGTGGAATTTCAGTTTATGATCTGGAACTCGCTGTAGTGATTTTTGCCCTAATAATTTTGAGGCATTATCTTTATAGAGAAAAGTGTCAGATATTCTCTGATCATAAGAGTTTAAAGTATCTTCTTTCTCTGAAAGAGTTGAACTTAAGGCAGTGGTGATGGATTGAACTGCTGAAGGATTATGATTACACTATTAAGTATCACCCAGGGAAAGGCCAATGTTGTAGCTGATGCTCTAAGCAGAAAATCTTATGGCAATCTTTTTCATATTAAGATGGTACGGCTTCCGTTGTTATTAGACCTTTGATCATTGGGAGTGGATTTGATGATGAGTGAATTTGGAGCATTGTTGACAACTTTTAAGGTTAGACTGATTTTAATAGAAAGAGTTAGAGAAGCTCAAGTTCATGATGAGAAAATAAAGAAGATCATTGTTAATGTGAAGGCAGTTACTCATACAGATTATTCTATCAGAGAATATGGCATGTTAGTACTTGGTAACAAATTATGTGTACCAAATATTGGTACTTTAAAAAAGAGAGATAATGAAAGAAGCTCACTGTTTTGCATATTCTATGCATCCAGATAGTACAAAAATGTATAGAACACTTAAAAAAACTACCGGTGGAAGGGTATGAAAAAGGATATAACATACTTTGTAGCAAAATATTTGGTGTGTCAATAAGTTAAGGCTGAATATCAGCATCCTTCAGATCTTCTGCAACCTCTTTTTATTCCTGAATAAAAGTGGGAGCATATTACTATAGACTTTATTTCTGGCTTGCCCTGTACTCAGCAGAGTCATGATGCAATTTGGGTAGTTGTAGATAGGTTGACAAAATTATCTCACTTTCTATCTATTAAAATGGATTTCTCTCTTGATAAGCTTGCAAAAATTTATGTGAAGAAAATTACAAGATTGCATGGTGCTCTTGTATCTATAGTATCAAACAGGGATCCACAATTTACTTCTAGATTTTGGCCTAATTTGTAGAATGCTTTGGGTACAAAGGTGAAGTTCAGTACTTCTTTTCACCCTCAAACAGATGGTCAGTCAGAAACGTACCATCCAGACTTTGGAGGATATGCTTAGAGCCTGTGTGATGAAATTCAAATGAAGTTAGGATAAGCATTTACCATTGATAGAATTTACTTATAATAACAGTTTTCACTCAAGTATCGGTATGGCGCCTTATGAAGCATTATATGAAAGAAAATATAAAACTTCAGTATGCTAGGATGAAATTGGAGAAAGAGAATTGGTGGGTCTAGAATTAGTTCAAATGACTGCTGATAAAGTCCAATTGATTAGAGACAGATTAAAGGTGGCACAAGATAGATAGAAAAGCTATGCAGATTTGAAGAGAAAGGATATCAAGTACGATGTGGGTGATAAAGTATTTTTAAAAATCTCTCTATAAAAAGGTGTGGTGCGACTTGGTAAACAAAAAAAGTTAAGTCCTCGATTCATTGGGCCTTAAGAGATTGTGAAGAAGATCGGCCCTATTACTTATAGAATTACACTACCACCAGAATTATCTCAAATACATGTCTTTCATGTGTCCATATTGAGAAAGTATAGAAGCAATCCTTCATATGTACTCCAGAGACAACTATTGAAATTATAAGAAGATTTGACCTATGAAGAAGAATCAGTCGTGATTTTAGCTCGAGAAGAGAGAGTCTTAAGAAACAAGATTATTCCTTTAGTAAAGCACTTATGGAATAATCATTCGAAGAAATAAGCCACTTGAAAAAAGGAACAAGATATGATTGCTCATTATACCCATTTGTTTTCATCCATAAGTGAGTAGAAATTCAGGGATAAATTTTTTATTTTAGGGGAAAAGATTGTAATATTCTGTAATAAAAAAAATATAAATTAATTAAATTTTAAAAAATTAATAATTAATTAAATTAATAATAATAATAATAATAATAATAATAAACGGGCCCACCTAACTGGTAGGTGAGCAGTGGAGAAAAAAAATTAAAAAAATTGTTAATAAAGGAAAACAAAAAAGAAAAAGAAAGAAAAGGAAAAAGAAAAAAGAAAAGAAATCGGGAGAGTGACAATGAACAGAGGCTAACTGGAAAGAGTGAAAGGAAAATAGACACATTGTGGATTTTTAGTTGATCTACTGTCGACCGTCGACCTCCGTAAGACACGCGCCGTACCACCAGGAGCGCCACTCGAAGACGCGTCTATCGCCACTGGAATTGTCGTGAACAGCCGTCGGAGCTAGCCGCACACGCCGTTAAAGCTTCCTGCCCGCTTGATTTTTGGATGAGTTTTCAAGCCAGTTTTCGACCTCTTTTTTCGGCGATACAGATAATTTTATATTCCTCTTTTCATAAGCTTTAATTTGACACATCATTTGTTAATTATGAATGAATATTTAGAAATTTTATTTATTATAATTTAAAATTATATGAATATAAATAATTAGGTTGTTAATTAGTGATTAATATATATTTTAGTTAGTATTATAAATTAATTAAGTAAAAACATAATAAATTACATGATTAGTTAATATTATGAGGTTGAGTTGAAGAAATAAGTGTTAATTTGATTACATTAAGAAGAAATTAATAAAAATAAATAAATAGATAATTAATGGTAAAAAATAATTAAAATTAAATTACATATTATATATTTTAAATGCTGACTTAAAATTTATTAAACTACTGAGTTTAATTAAAAATTTTAATTGATAGTGAATTATTCAATTATAATTATTATGTGATAAATTGATGTAAATAAATAAACCACTAATTAAAATATTTAGTTATAGATATTAATTATTTAATAACTAGATTAGTTAAGTGATTGTAAATAGATTGAAAATTCAAATTTAAAATATAGTATGATTAAATTAATTAAATACTTAGATTGTGAATATTTATTAATAAATTGTAGAATAAATTATTTATATTATGCATATATATACATATTTATAAATCAATAAATTGAAAAATAGTTATTTTAAATTTTTAGATTAATTAATACTTTAGAATTATAAATTGTTAATATAGTTGCTTATTTATTGAATTAATTAATTATAATTAAAATAGAAATAAATATGTGTATATATATAATAACTTAAATAAAAAAATATTTAGGGTTAAAATAAGTTAAAATTTAGAATTTATGAATTTATATATAAAATTTCAGAATAAATCAATTGAATTATAAACATATATATGTATGCATGTGATGTAATAAATTAATAACTTATTAATTAAGTTATATTAAATATTACTAATAAACTATTAATATATATATAAGAGTTTTTATTTACAATTGAATAAAATTAACTAAATTATATATAAGTTAAATTGAATTAATTAATTAGTAAAATGATCAAATTAGAATTAATTAGTAAATGATCAAATTAGAATTAATTAGTAAATGATCAAACTAGATAATAAACAAAGTATAAATAAAATTCATAGGAATTCATAAAATTAATTATTTATTTAAAATTTGTATTCATATCATTATAATAATTAAGGTAGTAATTTTTATTAAAAACATAATTAATGTTAAAGTTGTTATTACATATTAATATTATTATTGTAGTAATAAAGTATTATTAAAATTATTATATTTATTAGTAATTGTTAATTTTAGTATAAGTATTATTATTATCATTATTTTTACCACAATTACAACTATCAAATATTAAAATCTATTATTTTAATTTTTTTCTATAAATGTATTTCAATAGCTAGTGTTGTTATTATAATTATTATCACTATTATTATTTAGTATTAAATTTAATATAAATTGCTAAATTTGAAATAATAGGTTAGTAAATAACTATTTTAATTACATAAATAATATTACAAATTTACTATAAAATTATAAATTATTTATAGGAAATTATTAAAAAATAAAAAATAAAATTAATTATTAAAAAGTAAATAAATTGTGTATTGATATTATTAGTATTATTATTACTCTCAAATTTAATTATCTTATAAAAAAATATATATGCATATTTATATAAGTCAAACAATGCTATCTTTTAAATAAATAATATTAATATTGCTAATGATATTATTGGTGTCAATATTATTGTTAGTATTATTTTTATAGTATAATGAAATACGAAAATTTGAATAATTATTAAAAATTTAAGTAGATGATATTATTATTATTTTAAATAAATTTATTATTATAATATATATATTGTTGCTGCTATTATTAATATTATTAATACAATTTTAAAAATTTAAAATATTAAATTACAGTAGTATCAAAGATAAAAATTTAATAATACTTAATATGTAATTAAATTAATTAATAAAATAAATATTATACTATTAAACTAAAGAAAGTAAACTAATATAATTTAGTAGTAAAAAGAAATATTGTAAATACTTAGTAAATTTTAGACATTCAAATTATATTAAATTGTTAAAAATATTATTGAAATATTTAATAAGTAATTGGCTTAATAAATTATGTAATACTCATTGGAGTATTAATTTGAAATTTTAGCAACAACCAAGTTATTTCGTTACTCTGCCAAAAATTTGTTAGACATTTAGAAATCATTCGCACGTTTTCTTTTCCATGTCATTTACCCCACAGTAGTATTAATCATAGATAATATTTTACTAAATTATTATTTTTATATTACTTTAGGTATAGATTCTACTACAATCGTAGAATTTAGAGGTGATCTAATTAATTAAATAATTTGACATATTGATTAAGATGAGCATGTAATTATATAACATTGGTAATTTTTATTATTATATATATATATGATTTATTAAAATTGTTTATTGATGAAATTAATTTTATAAAAGGATTTGGAAAGGTAAAATAATATTTATGAATATATTTAAAATAGGAACAAATAATGGTATGTTAATGTTTGAATTATGGTATGATAATTATTTATTGATATAGTTAAATAAATAATTTATATACACTCATTATATATTTTCTAATAGAGACACCTGTGATTACAGGGTGTTAAAAAAATTGATGGATTATGATTATGATATTATCTTTAGGACAGCGCTTGGTATACATATAGCTTTTGGGGCATATATCAAGTGATCGTCTTTTAGAGGCTGCTCTGCACATGTGTATGACTATAAATATTTGCTCTTGGTACTGTCATGCGCCATCACTGCGCCTAAGATGTCATATTTTACCTTTAGATTGCTAGTAAATATATATTTATTTGCACCTAAGATATTATGTTATCTATGGATATATTTATTGAGTGTATTAAATTATATGATATTGTGAATATATGTTTCTTTAAGAAATAAAGTATTATGCAGTATTATAAAATTTTAATAGTAAGTATATAAGTAAAAATTTTATTTGTTTCCCCCTTTGTTATATAATTATCTTTTCACTAAATAGTTGAATTCACTCCTTATTTATATAAACATTTCAGATACTGTTGGAGAATAAACTAATAAGATACCTCTACTTTTTTCTTCGTTCAGCGCATAGAAAAGGTCGGGCCAATATAAGTATCTTTGTGACTTGTTTAAGAAGTATTTATATTTTATTTTGAATAATAAATAATATGTATTTTAAACGTTAGTAAATATTGGATGATATTAATGTGTGTGTGTGTAAGAAGAATATTAAGAAAATAAATTATGAGTAATATTTTTATAATAAAATAATACTATGGTAATTTAAGAAATAAGTCCACCTGTAGAATTAAGAGATTGAAGTGTGATATTTTATGGTATCAGAGCAAAGATTTAGGATTCTGTAAACTTTTATAAAGTACCTATAGGAATTTAGATAAATAAGGATAAGAGATTTAATTTAAACGATTAGTGTACCAAAAAAATCAAATTAAATATATATATATTAAAAAATTTTGCCAAAAAATAAGAGAGATTTTTCAGGATGCACTAATATAGATATATATACAGTAATTTAAGATAATATATATACAAAAAATATAAATAAATAATACGTAGTTAACTTATGTTATATATATATATATATATTTATTTTTGTAGGATAATGCTGCCACTAATGCGAGGTGGTATAAGCCGTGTTAGAAACACTAGCCGGAGAAATCGAGTAGTTAAATTAGAAAATGTTGGCTGACTTCATCGGAATCCTACTCTATCTTTTGCTTCTGAGGAGTTTATTAATGCTAATGAGACTAAGAGTAGCAAGCAAAATAATGATGCTACTTCACAAGAAGAATTATCTAGAGTAAATCCACCTCCTCCACCTCCAGTTCCACCTGTAGCTGCTCTAGCTATGCCTGCATTTATGGATTCTGGTTTTGGTGCTGCTTTTGCTCAAATGCTAAATATAGCTATTGCAGCGAGTAATCAGTGTCAAAATTCTTGGAATGTTATTTTTCACTGTCAGAAATTGGGAGAGGAGATATTTGATGGGTCCTTGAATTCTAAAAAGGCTGATAGATGGTTAAAAAAAATTAGAGAAAGCATACTCACTTGGTCATGTATCATATAAAGATAAATTAAGATATGTTCATATTTTTCTTGATAGTGTAGCGAAAAGTTGATATAATAGGCTAGTTCGTGATTTTAGTGCAAATTTGACTTGAGAGATTTTTGTGGCTAAATTTCAGAAGGAATATATTACTGAAAGATATAGAAGAGAGAAGAAAAATATATTCTTTAATCGTAAGCAAGGCGATATGACCATAACATAGTATGTGAGCAGATATGAAGAATTATACCGATATGTGTCTCATTTGATTATAGAGGATAAAAACAAGTGCAGCAGGTTCTATAATGAATTACACTATACCATTCGTAAGAGTGTGCCTGATTAGCAGAGTTTGAGATTTTATGCCTTGGTGGACAGAATTTTAGAAGTGAAAAAATTGGTGAGAGAGGGAGTTAAATTAGAACAAAGAAAGAGAAAATAATCACATGGTCCTTTTAGTGGGGGTCTTGAGGGATAATTCAATATGGGTAGCGGTTCTCATTCTAGATCTAGTCATAGTAGTACGAGTAAGGTTGTACAAATGAGATCAAACTAGCAGAGTAACAGGCCTTAGGCTAACCGTAGTATGGTGGGTTAGTCTGTTAGTAATTCTGATAGCACTTATAATTTCAGACAAAGGCAGTAGTATGGGAGATGGATAGAGCGGGTGATATTTTCCTCAGTGTGCAACTTGTAGCAAGTATCATATAGAAAATCTCTTGTTTCTTTCTACTGTGAGGATGCATGTCATTTTATGATAGATTGTCCTCTACTTATTCATAGTAGTACTTTAATACAAAGATCTTCTGCACCTACTAATCAGAGGGGTTGTAGGACACAATCTTTTGTGAGATCATCTGGCAAAAAAACTAATAGTGGCATGAATAGAACAGGTGGGGCCTCAACATCAAATCAAGGTACATCATCTAGTAGACCTCCTGAACAAGCATGAGTCTTTGTCGTCGCTCAACAGGAAGCTATAACTTCACCAGAGGTGGTCACCGGTATGTTGATTATTTTTTATAAAGATGCTCATATTCTTATTGATCACGGCTCCTCTCATTCATTTGTATCCCATGCATTTGCCACATACGCGAATAAGAATTTGAGTTCTTTAGAAAGTAAGTTAATAGCGAGTTTTTCAGTTAGGACATCTATGAAGTGTAAACATGTGGATAAAAATTCAGCGGTCAGATTGGGTGATTTTGAGTTATTAGCAGATATTATTCCTTTGCCTATACAAGAATTTGATGTCATTTTAAGGATGGATTAGCTATCTTGCCACCATGCTACAGTCAATTGTTTTGAGAATAATATGACTTTTAGTCTACCTGAACATCCTAATCTTACATTCTACAGTGAGCAGAAGTTCCTTCCATCTTATGTTATTTCTTCTATGATGGCTTAAAAATTTATTATGAAGGGTTGTCAAACATATCTAGCACATGTGATTGATGCACAATTAAAAGGGCCTAAATTGGAAGATATCCCTGCAGTATGTGATTTTTCAGAAGTTTTTTCTGAAGAGCTTCTAGGTTTACCTCCTAATAGAGAAGTAGAATTTTCTATTGATGTTCAGCCTGGTACAACTCCTATCTCTCAAACTCCTTACAGAATGGCTCCTACAGAGTTAAAAAAATTGAATGTGCAATTATAAAATTATTGGATAAATAATTTATTAGACCTAGTATTTCATATTGGGGAGCTCCTGTGTTATTTGTAAAAAAGAAAGATGGCTCTATGGGGTTGTGCATTGACTATAGGTAGCTAAACGGGGCCATTATCTGGAATAAATATCCTTTACCCTGCATTGATGATCTTTTTTATCAGCTTTAAAGTGTCAAAGTCTTTTCTAAAATAGATTTATGATTGACGAATCACCAATTGAAGATAAAGGAGTTAGATGTTCCTAAGACACCTTTTGGAACTTGTTATGGGCATTACGAATTCTTAGCAACATGGAATAGTGATATTTTAAAAAGAGAGATAATGAAAGAAGCTCACTGTTCTGCATATTCTATGCATTCGGGTAGTACCAAGATGTATAGAACACTTAAAGAAAATTACTGGTTGAAGGGTATAAAGAAGGATATAGCAGACTTTATAGCAAAATATTTGGTGTGTCAACAAGTTAAGGTCAAACATCAGCATCTTGCAGGTCTTCTGCAACCTCTTTCGATTCCTGAATGGAAGTGGGAGCATATTACTATAGACTTTATTTCTGGCTTGCCCTGTACTCAGCAGGGTCATGATGCAATTTAGGTAGTTGTAGACAGGTTGATAAAGTCATCTCACTTTCTATCTATCAAAATGGATTTCTCTCTTGATAAGCTTGCAAAAATTTATGTGAAAGAGATAGTAAGATTGCATGGTGCTCTTGTATCTATACTATCATACAGGAATCCACGATTTACTTTCAGATTTTGGCCTAATCTGCAGAATACTTTGAGTACAAATGTACTTCTTTTCAACCTCAAACAGATGGTCAGTCGCAACACACCATCCAGACTTTGGAGAATATGCTTAAAGCATGTGTGATGAAATTCAAAGAAAGTTGGGATAAGAATTTACCATTGATAGAGTTTGCTTATAATAACAGTTTTCACTCAAGTATCGGTATAGCGCCTTATGAAGCATTATATAGAAAAAAAATGCAGAACTCTAGTATGTTGGGATGAAGTTGGAGAAAGAGAATTGGTAGGTCCAGAATTAGTTCAGATGACTGATGATAAAGTTCAATTGATTAGAGACAGATTAAATGTGGCACAAGATAGATAGAAAAACTATACAGATTTGAAGAGAAAGGATATCGTGTACGATGTGGGTGATAAAGTATTTTTAAAAATATCTCCATAAAAAGGTGTGGTGCTATTTGGTAAACGAAAAAAGTTAACTCCTCAGTTCATTGGGCTTTACGAGATTGTGGAGAAGATTGGCCCTGTTGATTATAGAATTATACCACCAAAATTATCTCAAATACATGATGCATTTCATATGTCCATGTTGAGAAAGTACAGAAGCGATCCTTCACATGTACTCTAGAGACAACTAGTGGAATTACGATAAGATTTAACCTACAAAGAAGAATCAATTGTGATTTTAGCTTGAGATGATAGAGTCTTAAGAAACAAGGTTATTCCTTTAGTGAAGGTCTTATGAAATAATCATTCGAAAAACTAAGCCACTTGAAAAAGGGAATAAAATATGATTGCTCATTCTACTCATCTATTTTCATCCATAAGCGAGTAGAAATTTGAGGATAAATTTTTATTTTAGGGGGGAAGAATGTAATATTATGTAATAAAAAATATAAATAAATTAAGTTTTAAAAAAATTAATAATTAATTAATTAAATTAATAAGAATAATAAGAATAATAAACGTGCCCACCTAACTGGTAGGTGGGCAATGGAGAAAAAAATTTTAAAAAAAACTGTTAATAAAAGAAAACAGAAAAGAAAAAGAAAGAAAAGGAAAGAAAAGCAAAAAAAAAGAAGAAAAGAAATCGGGAGAGAGACACTGAACAGAGGCTGACCAGAGAGAAGGAAAGGAAAATAGACACAGTGTTGGTTTTTAGTAGATCTACTGCCAACTGTTGACTTCCGTGAGATACGCGCCGGACCACTAGGAGCACCTCTCGGAAATGCGTTGATCGCCACTGGAATCGCCGTGAATGGCCACCAGAGCTGGCCGCACACGCCGTTAATTTTTTGACTAGTTTTTTGGGCCAATTTTTTACCTCTTTATCCGGCAACACGGGTATTTTTAGATTTCTCTTTTCATAAGCTTTAATTTGGCACCTCATTTGTTAATTACGGATAAATATTTAAAAAATTCATTTATTATAATTTAAATTTTAAATTTATATAAATATATATAATTAGGTTGTTAATCAGTGATTAATATATATATTAGTTAGTATTATAAATTAATTAAGTATATACATAATAAATCACATGATTTGTTAATATTATGAAGTTGAGTTTAAGAAATAAGTGTTAATTTGATTATATTAAGAAGAAATTAACAAAAATAAAAAAAATAGATAATTAATGATAAAAAAATAATTAAAATTAAATTATATAATATATATTTTAAATACTGACTTAAAATTTATTAATCTACTGAGTTTAATTAAAATTTTTATTTGATAGTGAATTATTTATTTATAATTATTATGTGATAAATTGATTTAAATAAATAAATCACCAATTAAAAGATTTAGTTATAGATATTAATTATTTAATGACTAGATTAGTATTGATATTATTAGTATTATTATTACTATCAAATTTAATATGAAATATTATGGCTAAATTAAAAGTAATTAATTAATTATCTTATAAAAAATATATATATGCATATTTATATAAGTCAAACAATGATATCTTTTAAATAAATACTATTAATATTACTAATGATATTATTGGTGTCAATATTATTATTAGTATTATTTTTATAGTATAATGAAATACGAAAATTTAAATAATTATTAAAAATTTAAGTAGATGATATTATTATTATTATTTTAAATAAATTTTTTTATTATAATATATATATTGTTGCTGCTATTAATAATATTATTAATATAATTTTAAAAACTTAGAATATTAAATTACGGTAGTATCAAAGATAAAAATTTGATAATACTTAATATGTTATTAAATTAATTAATAAAATAAATATTATTATACTATTAAACTAAACAAACTAAATTAATATAATTTAGTAGTAAAAAGAAATATTATAAATATTTAGTAAATTTTAGACATTCAAATTATATTAAATTATTAAAAATATTATTGAAATATTTGATAAATAATTAGTTTGATAAATTATGTAATACCCATTAGAGTATTAATTTGAAATTTTGGCAACGACCGAGTTATGTCATTAATCTGCCGAAAATTCGCTAAACATTTAGAAATCATTCGCATATTTTTTTCCATGTCATTCACCCTATAGTAGTATTAATCATAGATAGTATTTTAATAAATTATTATTTTTATATTACTTTAGATATGGATTCTACTGCAGTCGTAAAATTTAGAAGTGATCCAGTCAATTAAATAATTTGAGCTATTAATTAAGGTGAGTAAGTAATTATATAACATTGGTACTTTTTATTATTATATATATATGATTTATCAAAATTGTTTATTGATGAAATTAATTTTATAAAAAGATTTGGAAAGGTAAAATAATATTTATGAATATATTTAAAATGGAAACAAATAATGGTATGTTGATGTTTGAATTATGGTATGATAATTATTTATTGATACAGTTAAATAAATATTTTATATGAACTCATTATATATTTTCTAATAGAGATACCTGTGATGATAGGATGTTAAAGAAATTGACAGCCTTTGAAGCGTATATCAGGTGTCGCCCTTTAGGGACTGCTCTGAACATATGTATGACCATAAATATTTACTCTTAGTGTGGTCATGCATCATCACTATGCTAAGATGCTATGTTTTATCCTTAGGTTGCTAGTAAATATATGTTTACTTGCACCTAAGGTATCATGTTATATGTGGACTATATATATTGAGTATATGAAATTATATGATATTGTGAATATATGTTTCTTTAAGAAATAAAGTATTATGCAGTATTATAAAATTTTAATAGTAAATATATAAGTAAAAACTTTATTTATTCTCCTTTTATTATATAATTATCTTCTCGCTGAGTAGTTGGACTCATCCTTATTTGTATAAACATTTCAGATACTGTTGGAAAATAGACTAACATAAGTATCTTCTGGACTTGCTTAATAAGTATTTATATTTTTATATTGAACAATAAATAATGTGTATTTTAAATATTAGTAACTATTGGATGATATTAATGTGTGTGTATAAGAAGAATATTAAGGAAATAAATTATAAGTGATATTTTTATAATAAAATAATAGTATGATAATTTAAAAAATTAGTCCACCTGTAGAATTAAGAGAATGGGATGTTACAAAATTAATTTACTAATCAAGGTTGGCGTCTTATAACACTCTTTAATGATCAAATAGCATGAAATAAATAATTATTATCAAGAATCAATAAAAGTAATATAATATTTTTTTCTGTCATTATAGCTCCGCGTCAATCCAAGAACATGGTTAACCTGTCAAAACCTATAGATTTCCAACTATGTTTCATGTCAATTATAAACAACAAGTGAATGACTTAAGAAACTCATTTATTCTTCATTCATCTGCCCTGGCCAAGGTCTTAATTAAGATATTTATAAATAATGACAACATAGAGCTTAAACTCATTACTAAGAGTTGACAGATTCCATCTTGATCAATCACTAATTCTATAAGTATTTAATTATACTAAATATTTTTTAAACTATTACTCTAAAGCAGTAGGTTTCTAGTATCAAAGTATGATAAATAACTTGTCTATTACTATGATGATCTCATGTCAAAGGAAATTATTATATTATATTCTTTAAAAAAATATTTTATTGACAGTTTATTTGTAATTTTAACCACTAAGAATTCTCCATTGAGTCGGTTTAATGGTCATATCTCCATATGCATCATTTATATATGTGATTTAGTTAATGAGTATAACTAACCTCTATCTTATAAAGATCATCACATATATATTGATCTAATTGGATCATTAAAGCTATATTTAATGATTTTATGATCAATAACAATTTTAGATTAAATTATAAAAGATTTAACACTCATTATCAAGATCTTCATCTTGATGACGATTCTTAAAATTTAATCAAGGCAACATCATATTTACAAAATTAAACATGATGTCAAAATATAAATGTTACATATTAATTAAAATAAAATGTGTTCAATTATTACATGACAAATTAGAGCTAGGGCATATCATATATATATATATATATACCTAACAATCTCTCACTTGCACTAGGCCCAATTTGTCATGTATCGCATTCCTAATTTCCACTTGTGATATTCAAACTCCTTTGCACCAAGCACTTTAGTGAAATGGATCTGTTCCAATATATTTTCCATCGATCTTCTAGATTGTAACATCTCCCCGTTCAATGATTTCTCTAATCAGATGATACTTTCGCATAATATGTTTAGATTTCTGATGTGATGTAGGCTCTTTTGCTTGAGCAATTGCTCTAGTGTTATCACATAATAGTGGAACTACATCTTTTATTATGGAACCACACCAAGTTCAGTTAAAAACTTTCTCATCCAAACTGCTTCCTTAAAAGCTTCAAAGGCCGCTATATATTTTGTTTCTGTTGTTGAATCAGCTATTGTAGTTTGTTTGGAACTTTTTTCAACTCATTGCTCCACCATTCAATGTGAAAACAAAACCAGACGTAGATTTGCTATCATCTTTATCTGAAGTAAAACTTGTATCAGCATATCCTTCCAGTTTTAATTCAGAATCTCCATAAATGAGGAATTGGTCTTTAGTTCTTCTTAAATACTTAAGAATGTTCTTAACCACTTTCCAATGTTCCTCACCAGAATTTGCCTGATATCGACTTGTTACTCCTAGAGCATAAGCCACATCAGGACGTGTACATAACATGGTATACATGATAGCTCCCACTGCACTAGCCTATGGAATTCTACTCATGTTCTCTCTCTTCAGGTGTTCGAGGAAAATCATCCCTACTGAGAATAATTCTAGTGCCTATCGATAGATAACCTCTTTTAAAATTTTCCATGTTATACCTTTTTAAAATGGTATCAATGTACATAGATTGGAAAAGTCCAAGCAACTTTTAGATCTGTCTCTATAAATTTTTATCCCTAAAATGTAAGTTGCTTCTCCCAAGTCTTTCATAGAAAATTATTTAGATAGCCAAATCTTAATATTGTGTAATGCTAGTACATCATTTCCAATGAGCAAAATATCATCAACATATAATACCAAAAAAATAATTGTGCTTCCACTAACCTTGTTGTATACACAAGGTTCTTCTTTGTATTTAACAAAATTGGACTTTTCAATTGTCTTATTAAAGATAATATTCCAACTCCTTGAGGCTTGCTTGAGTCCATAAATAGATCTTTGTAGCTTACAAACTTTATTATTATCAGATTGAAATATGAATCCTTGAGGTTGTGTCATATACACATCCTCTTCTAGCTCACCATTAAGGAAAGTTATTTTCACATCATCTATCATATTTCATAATCATAGTCAGCTGCAATAACAAGCGGAATCTGAATGGATTTGAGCATTGTCATGGGAGAATATGTCTCATTATAGTCAATTCATTCTTTTTGACGATATCCCTTAGCAACAAAATGGGTTTTATAGGTCTCTACCTTACCGTCTGCTTCAATCTTTTTCTTATAAATCCATTTACAACCAATAGGTTTTATGTCCTCTGAAACATTAACTAAAGTCCATACTTTATTTATCTTCATGGATTCCATCTCGGATTCCATGGTTTTTGCCATTTTTCTCTGTCAGAACTTTGAATAGCCTCTTTATTAGTCTTAGGATCATCATCAGTATGATTAAATTAATTCGACTCATCATCATTTACCATTAGATTTAATCTTTTTGGTGCATGATGTTGATGAGAAGACCTTCTAAGAGGTACATGTACAATTGGATTATTTTGTACTAAAATTGGTTGTTGTTCAATTATAAATGGAACAGATTCATTAATCTGCTCTTGAACTATACTTGCTTCTTGAACATCAATTATCGAAGTTGGCAATTTCTTTGTCAACTTTAAAACATCCAGTAAAGGTTGCTCATCTTATATCTTATGTTCTTGATATAGTGTTGATTCATTATTGTCTTGAACTTCATCAAGTTCAATTCTCTCACCATGACTTCCTTCTGAAAGAAATTCCCTTTCCAGAAAAGTTACACTTCTAGCCACAAACACTTTATGGTCAGAAGGGTGATAGAAATAGTTTCTTATTTTTTCTTTAGGATATCCGATGAATCTACATTTATCAGATCTTGAGTCAAGTTTATCTATATTTACTCTCTTAACATAAGCTGGACAACCCTAAATTTTAATATGTTTAAGGCTTGGCTTACATCCTTTCCATTTCTCATATGATATTGTAGAGACTAATTTAGATAAAACTTTATTTAGTAAGTATGTTGTTGTCTCCAAAGCATATCATCATAAGTTTATTGAAAGATTAATGAACCCCATCATAGATCTCACCATATCTAATAAGATTCGATTCATTCTTTCGGACACACCATTATGTTGTGGTGTTCCCGGAGAAGTCTACTATGAGAGAATCTCATTCTCTTTGAGATATCCAATAAAATCATTATTAAGATATTCTTTACCTTTATTAGACCTTAGTATTTTGATACTTTTACCCATCTGTTTTTCAACTTCACTATGGAATCTTTTGAATATTTCAAAAGACTCAGACTTATATTTCATAAGATATATAAATCCATATCTTGACATATCATCAGTAAATGTGATAAAGTAAGAATATCCTCCTCTGACATGAATTTTCATTGGTCTACATACATTTGTATGAATTAGACCCAATAATTCTGAGGCTATTTCTCCACTTTCAATAAATAGAGATTTAGTCATTTTTCCTTTGAGACAAGATTCACAAGTTGGATATGATTCATAATCATACTTGTTAAGGTAACCTTCTTTATGCAACTTCTGAATTCTTTTCTCTCCAATATGAGTAAGTCTACATTGTCAAAGGTATGTGTGATTTACTTGATCATCTCTTTTTCTCTTACGATTAGAAACATGCATAATTTATTTAGCAATCATATTAGGTAATACATAAATACCATGTTGGATATAATCATTTGCATATAAAATATCACCATAATAAATAGAGCAAATGATATTATTTAGAACAAAACAAAAACCATGTTTATTTAACATTGAAATTGATATTATATTTGAAATAAACTTAGGAACATAAAAACAATCTTCCAATACAAGTACTTTGCCTGCAGGAATTATTAGAGAAAATGTTCCTACAGCTAGAGGTATAACTTTTGCACCATTCCCAACTTGAAGATTGACTTCTCCTTTCTTTAACCTTCTACTTATTTGTAATTCCTGCAACATATTGCAGATGTTAAAACTATTGCCAGTATCTAATACCCATAGTGAAGAATCAATAATAGTTAAAGAAATCATGAAAATATTTTTTATAAAATTTTACCTTATTTCTTTTTCTTAAGAGATGTAAGACACTCCTTACAATTTCTCTTCCAATGTCCTTTCTTCTTACAGAAGAAATATTCAACATTTGATTGATCAGCTTTGTTTACTCTGCGTTTGGGGTTTGGTCACACCACCCTTAGACACAATATTCTTTCTTTTTTGTTTATTTTTACCTTTACCCTTCCTTTTAGAAGAGCTGCCAGCCAACATGATAGTTCATTTCTTCTTTTCAAAGACAAGTTGATTTTCATAATCAATCAGCATATTAAGCATCTTATGAAGATCACAATTCATTTTATTCATGTTGAAATTAATAATAAATTGTGAAAAGGACTCATGTAATAACTGCAAGATTAAATCTTGAGAGAGTTCTTTGCCCATTTTGCATTCCAATTTCTCAAGTTCTTCAATAAGATCAATCATTTTTAGAACATGGGATTCCACTGGAGAATTAATAGTTAATTTAGATCCAAACAGTATTTTAGACAGTTGGTATCTTATTGTGCTGCTTTGAGTGTCATACATCTTCTTAAGATGTTCAATGATTGTAGATGGATCCATATCCTGATGTTTCCTCCAGAGTTCTGAACTCATAGAAGCAAGAATGATGCATTTAGCAGTAAGACATTCTTCCAAGTAGTTCTGGCAATTTTTGATAGCTTCAGCATCATCTTTTGATGGTTCTATAATAGGTTTATCAATTGTATTGATAAGTTTTTCATGCATAAGAACAATTCTCAAATTTCGATACCAAATATCAAAATTTGATCCAACCAGTTTATTAGCATCAAGTATGGCTCACAGTGATATAGTAGACATACTGAGAATTCTATAATTCATAAGAAAATAAAATGCAATAATATAAGAACACATTTATATATTTATATTATAAAGAAATGATATTTTCACTAAATCAAACTATATATTCTTATTATAGTTTAAGAAATATGTATTTCTATTTAGTGAAATAAAGAAAACCTTTAATAATATGAATGAGCCCCTTGGTAGTTAAGTTGTTTCTCGTACAAAATTTTTAAAGGTAGGTATTTTTACCAATTACATCACTATATAATTTTCTTAAATAGCTCTATGTCCAATAGTCCCCTAGTTGTCAAGTCATCTCTACTGGTATAGTTAAGTTCATCCATTAAACAATAATAAAGAATTAATCAAATTTTATACTCCCCCGGGGTGATCCAAACATATATTATAATTTTGAATAATTATTTTCATATATGCATCTTATGAAATAAATAATTTTATTTTATTTCTAAACTACAAGTCTCCTGGTTATCAAGCCGCTCTTTGTAAATAAAAAAATATTTAATTTGATAGAAAGCTATATAACAAAATATCTTATATTTTATTATATGAGAAATCAATTTTTAAACAATAACATGGTGATCAAATTACTTATAATATATTAATTTTAGTTTAAGTTATCTATATACAATTACTTTTAAATTAATTTATATCACATATAACATATAGTATTAATTTATATCACATATAACATATAATATAAGTATGTAATAACTAAATAAAATTTAATATATTAATTATTTATTTTAACCAAGTATATGTATATAAAAATAAAAAATATAAATTCTTATATCGCATATAAATAGGATTTATTAAAATAAATAATATCCATAATAGCATATATTTATTATACATTTTTAAAAATTAAATAATTATGCATAATTATTATACTAAAATTATTTAATTCCAACAATCTAAGAGACCAATAAGCTAATAGCATATATTTATTATATCTTTTTGAAAATTAAATAATTATGCATAGTTATTATACTAAAATTATTTAATTCCAATAAGCTAAGAGACCAATAATCCAATATCATAGGATATGGTGTATGGGGGTAATTTTTACTTTGATGGGCTTAGTATAATCTTTGTTATTGATAGTGTGTGTGTGTGTGTATACATATATAATGATAAACGTTTTATCATTCAAAAAATAAATTATTTAATTCCAAATAATATAAATCATAAAACTATATATATACATATATAACATCTCATGTTAAATATTTATTTCAAAATCATCTTTCAAATATTATTTTATTCTCAATAAAATAATATTATTTTATTTTATTTTATTCACAATAAAATAAAATTTTAGAAAATATCTAAAAATATATATTTTTACCGGTAATAAGAATTATATTTAAACTTTTCAAATATAATTTAAATACAAAAATTCATGGCTCTGATACTACTGTATGATTATTCGATGTTCATAACTCACGGTGAAAGTCTAGAATAATCCATAGTAGATCAATTTGTATTTAAAATTTTTATATATTTATATATATATATTGAAAAATATATTTAAAATTAGATATAATTGAGCTCTTGATATTAAAACTTTGATTGTGCGAAATTTACGTGTATCCACACCGAGACTGAGCTTTGATATCAACCCTTTAATAAATGAAATTTGTGAGCAAATTAAGATTTTAAGCTAAAATTTTTATTTAAACATTAACTTTAAAATTAAATAAGTATTTATAAGATTAATACTTTCTTAATCTTTTAACTCTCGCCTTATGAAAAATATTTTTTTATAAGATTAAGACATTTCTTAATCTTCTAGCTTATTTCTGTAAAATTATTTCTCTCTTAAACTTGTGAAAATTTTTCTTTCTTAAGTTATGTTGAATATCTTTGATCATAAGCCTATTTATAGATATTGAGTTGTTACTATTTACAACTCTTAAGTGTCATATATTATATTAATGTACTAAAATATTAATAATCCAAGCATTAATATTTAGTGCTTGGTGCATTAATGTTAATACTTGGAGCATTAATGTTAATGTATCAAACACTAATATTATTTTATTAATTTTTTTAAAATTTTAATTATTCATATATAACATATATAAATAATAATTTAATAATATTATTAGCTAAATATTATTATTTTATTATATATATTATATATCAAATATATAAATAATAATTTAATATATAAATTTATCCATAAAATATTAATTAATTAATTTTCTATTCTAAATAGAAAATTTTAATTTGCCACTTATAATATTAATTATATTATCGGTGCTAGCAGAAAATATAATAATATTTCATTTGGACTGAAAATATTAGTTTTTTAAATAATTAAATTCTCTAATTTAATTAGTAAATAATAATATAATTAATCCATTAGCAAAGCTCAAAATGCTCGTTAGTTTGCGACCCCATAGATTCAATGTTAAATCAGTAGTAAATTAGTCAGATTAATTTACTAATCAAGGTTGGCGTCTAGCAACACTCCTTAATGACTAAATAACATGAAATAAATAATTATTATCAAAAACCTATAAAAGAATAATGTAATATTTTCTTCTGTCATTATAGCTCCGGATCAATCCTAGAATAAGATTAACCTGTTAAATCCTATAGGTTGTCAACTATATTTCATGTTAATTATAAACAACAAGCGAATGATTTAAAAAGCTCCTTTCTTTTTCATTCATATATCCTGACCAACGTCTTAATTAAGTCATTTATAATTGATGACAACATATAGCTTAAACTCATTATCAAGAGTTAGACAAATTTCATCTTAATCAATCATTAATTCTACAAGTATTTAATTATACTCAATATCTTTTCAACTATTACTCTAAAGCAATAACTTTTCAACTATTCTAAATCAATCACTAATACTTTAAGATCAAAGTATGATAAATAACTTGTCAATTAATATGATGATCTCAGGCCAAAAGAAATTATTATATTATATTTTTTAAAAGAATATACCATTGACAGTTTATTGATAATTTTAACCATTAAAAATTCTTCATTGAATCGGTTCAATGGTCATATCTCTATATGCACCATTTATAAATATGATTTAGTTAATGAGAACAACTAATCTCTATCTTATAGAGATCATCACATATATATTAATCTAATTAGATCATTAAAGCTTTATTTAATGATTTTATGATCAAGAACAATTTTAAATTAAATTATAAAATACTTAACTCTCATTATCAAGATTTTCATCTTGATGATAAATCTTAAAATTTGATCAAGACAACATCTTATTAACAAAGTTAAACATGATGTCAAAATATAAATGTTACGTATTAATTAAAATAGAATGTGTTCAATTATTACCTAACAATTGGAATTAACAGTATATATGGATTTAATCTTGTTTGATACTCCATGCTTGAAATAATCATTAGCACATACTGATGGTACTGCTATTGAGACTTTTTTGCCTTTATGACTGGAGATTTCTATTACTTACTACAACATTGATTTTGCTTGATTTGCAAGGACCTACAAAGTATATAGGATACACCAAAAATCTCTTTCCCTTAGGACTGATCAAAGTAGGTGTGTTTTTATCATTACATGCAGCATTCCATGCCTTAACGAAGGCCTGCAATTCGCAAATTCAAGAAGAAGGTTAATCATCCGAATATATATATATATATATATATTATTATATTGAGAGAGAGGTGTTTTAGTACCAGGGTATCATCTGCGTATCCATTACCAACTGCTCCATATCTAACAACATCATATATACTTTTACTTGAGATAACATTGAACATTGCTGAAACTATGCTAAATATGTAGAGAATAGTATATAGATCCTGCAAATATGTAAAAGAATAAAAAAAAAATTGAGTCCAAAAGATTACTCTATATTAACTTTAATTTACTACTCTTTATCTTCTTGAATATCTCAGGAAAATAAGAAGTCTGATAACGTGTTTTTTGCACATTAATTGTTAGCTTAAATTACGCTAATAATTAATTGAAATCAACTCCTTACCATTGTTAAACCAAATGAAACGGGGGAGGAAGACAAAAATAATTTTCAATGTAGAGTAAGTGCGTTGGTCTACACAATATATAAGGTGGTCTATATTGGCTCTTGAGGAAAGAAAATCCAAGTGGATTCTACATATGTTTTTTTTATTGTCCATAGCTCATTTCTAACAAATATGATACTGCTAAACAAAGAAAATTTCATAATCTGATGTACGTGGAAGCTTTTTTTTTTATCTTTTGTTTTACGGAAAGGAGCTTATGATATTACTTGATATGCTCGCAAATATAAGTCAACTTGATTGCCATAACAAGAGTTTTTTCTCTTTTTTTTTCAAGGAATATATTTTCTTTTAATTGTCATTAGAATTATGCGATGGCTGAAACATTGTAATTTCAACTCTAATTTTAGATTAGTTGTTGCACTGTTTTACTTATAAAAGCACATATAATGTCTTTGGCAGGGCCTAACAAATTGATGAACAGGTCTTTAGTCAAAGAAATTGAAATCTTATGTTTTTACTGTTAATATTAACCTAACATGGATAAATAACAATTGAAATAAAAAAAATTTTAGCAAGTAAATAAACTTTCCTTGCATAATTAGTATAAACGGACCAAATTGATCATCTGAAATAAAAATACATATATCTATGGAATTATCTTCTTTATTTTACAAATTGCTCAGGTAAATAAGGGAGAGGACAGAATTTATATTTATATAAAAATCTAACTAAGATTCCTCCATCATTAATCTAGGAGTCAAAATCCAACAAGAAGAGCGCACACTCATTACACATCAAAAACACATCTCACATTGAATATTCAACGATAGTGATCCATTAATCTTTCATGATTGTTCTGACTATATAATAATATATTTTTGAACTATTATGTTAATCCATTATTGTAAATAATTATTAATCAATAAAATCAATAAATTGAGATGTCTACTTGCAATGTCTTAATGCTGGGAAAATAACAACCTATTTTCCTGATATAGTATTAATTCCCTATACTACAAAGTAAATCATTTACATTTGGGGATAACTGAAATGTCACCACACTGGTGAATTCTGTTATTAAATCTCTTGTATCAAATTAGAAACAAATATTTGGGGATTCTTTTACAGGGCAGGTCCCTATTTTCTTTTCTTTTCTTTTCTTTTTCTTTTAATTTTTTATTAATATTGATGGTCAATTTTTCTCAAGGAAAATATCTTCCTTTTTTCTGTAAATAAAGTCAAATTTTATTGCCAAAAGAATATATATATATATACACACACACATACATATGCACTGAGGAAAATATCTATAGATGATCGAATTATGGAATTTTAGTCAACAGGATAAAGATTCAATGCATTCCTACTGATTTCAGCAATCTTTCACTTGATTCTCAAGCGTACAGATCAGCATACATAATGGATATAGACAATCATCAGTACTGGAATTGTGTTTTAATGAAAAATAGTTGGAACCGTCCAATCCAATTGCTTTGGGAAGGTAGTCATTGTTGATTTAGGTTCTATTGGCTGTTATATGTTAATGGTTAATCGATAATAGCTGATATTGGTAACTCATATAGCTTCTGTGCATAGCTTCTGTGACTAGTCAGTGGGTAATAACTGACTAACTGTGGTTAATGGCTTTTGTTTATATGTAAAATGCAAATTTTATTTTTAAAATAATAATACACTGTATATTTTGTTTTATTAATAAAATTAACATATTCAGTTATACTAATAATGTATCACAAATTATTTTTTATAATGTAAAATTATTTCATCTTAACTCGGAGAAAAAAGAAAACGAAAAGACATTAGTAAAATAGCCTTTTTCCTGGTGGGAAAGAAGGAATGTTTCATATAACAACTTAAAAGCAGTTTTTTTCCCGTTGTTTAATTACATATTAAAAAGAGAAATATTTAATGCTCGAAACCGAAATCTAAATAAGAGAAATATACACTCTCTGCAACCAATTTGATTAACTTGAGCAGTTGTTTTGCCTATTTATAAAAAGAAAATAGGCCTTTGGCAAAAAGCTCCAGCTCCTGCTTGGAGCTATTACTCCTGCTGATTTAAAAAATTAGCAGACAACACAGCTGTTCATACAATATGACATAGTCTTTTGAGCCTCAAACAGGCATTGATCTGCTATTCAAAAATTCCCCCTTCCACCCTATTAGAGTTGAGCCTACATGACATAAATAGGCAAAAACAAGCGTCCCATCACTATTTTCCGTGTTTCACCAAATCAATTTACAATATAACCTACTTTTCTAAAACTTGAGAAAAGGGCTGTCAAATAATTATTTAAATGTTCTGAAAATTTTCTGTAATCCGAACATGTCAAGCTTTCACTCAAAAAATCCTTTCAGCTACATTTTAGGATAAAATCATTTCGTCAGTTTTTTTTTTCATTCATCAGCAGCACAAATAGCAATGTTGATCAAACCCAAAATACCATCATCGATTGAAGATCAGAATAATATATTAATAGCTACTACTAATGCCTCATGTTTCATCAATGCAATAGCCTAGCGAAAAATCAGAACATAAAATACAACAGGAAAAATTGAACAATAAGGGGCTAACAAATTAACCCAAAACGTCCCTAAATTTCAAATTTAGACTTGTCACTAGAAACTCAACATATGAAGTTTGAATTCAATCACTACCTCCAAGTCGAAATACATTCCTGCATAAATTAAATTCCCTACATATCACAAGATAACAAATCATTGCCAGCTTGAATCTTTCCCTGTCGCATTAAGCTAGCAATGACATCAACCATCAATTACAATTTGTCCATCAAGATGGCACTGCATACAAGATAGGAAAAAATGTCATATTCAGAACAACGGATTGAAAGAAGATGAACTATTTGACAATTTGAGCACAATTCATATTTATTTTTCCCTACTCTACGAACTTAAACCGCTGCTGCATAAGCAGGGATATGATGACTATTTGCTCAGGTCTTACAAATAGCAGAACCTAATATAGAAGAAACCACTAGCATGATGAGGAGACAAAAGGTTCTATTTAGCTTCAGTCAAAAGGATATCAGATTATCAGTTGGGTGGTTGGACTCCAATTTAAATGAGAAATCATGGGCACCCCCAAAAGATACAAACACATCCACAATTCAGGGTAGCAAAGTCCTACTGGCATGCAAATGATACTTAATCTTCAAACGTTGGTCAATCCTTGCTTGGTGTCCTTTGAAAAAATGGCAACGATGAAATGATTTTATAAGTTGTATCAAGACCATGACCTTAAAAATTAACTAGGAATGACAGCAGAACTAGGGGGATAGAAAGAGGGAATTATCTGTCCCATTGACATCCCTAATCCCAAGGAGTCAAGGCAATTGAACATTTTGGTTCCAGCAAAGTTCACAACAAAAAGACTAAATGCCAGCTATTATTATATATTGCATGATAAATGGACTAAATGCTAAACCACGAATAGAGACTAGATGGGATCTTACTATATGTGGAGGTATCAATCTGCTCAGGAAGCTCCTTTATATCCACCTCAAACCTTGCTTGAACCTGAACCGTTATAGTATAATGTAACCTACTGTTATCACTAGCAGGTCAAACTATAGAAGAGGGAGGCTGAAAAAGTGGTGAAAGGTATCACTGAAACCATAGGAGAACAAGTTACCTGATTGAGAACGTCCGAGTCAGATGCAGATGAGACAAATGTAATTGCAAGGCCCTTGGTGCCAAACCTGCCAGCTCTGCCCACCTGCCATTGTCAACACATTGAAATCACATTAGCAATAGAAGATAAAATGAAGTCCATGTACACTTTTTGACTGCTATTTACTCAAACCATCTAACAATCAACTGAAAGAACGCATATGCCGCATACCCTGTGCAGGTAGGTATCAGCGGAATCTGGCATGTCATAGTTGATGACAATGTTAACACGCTCAATATCAATTCCTCTTCCAACCAAATCAGTTGCAACTAGAATACGCTTATGCCCCTCCTTGAAACCCTTGTACCGTGTCAACCTTTAACATGCCACAAAATATAAGACAAACAATTTCATACTTCAAGAAAAGGTATAATGTAAAAACTCGATTTGCTTTTACATCTAACAAATATACCAAGAGAAACATACATTTCAATTGACATTCTTTTTCATTTGTTTCCTCTTTTCTTTATACTCCATAGATAATTGACATCAATATGATTTGTGAAAAGATTGCCAGCAAAAAATAATGCATATAAAGTGATCAACATAAGCATGATATAAATAACAAGTAAAAGTATGGCATAAGGAGAGGGGAAAAGAAAAAATAAAATAAAATGAACACATGAAAATTTTACAGGTTCTCCAGTAAACTTCTTAAAAGCAGAAGAATAGAAAAAACTTCATGGAAAGCAAAACAATAAGTAATTTCACAAGCTTTGTTTAATTTCCAAGGTCTATTATTATTAGAAAAAGGAAAAATGAACAAAGAAATGGAAAAAAAAGGTTCAAATAAATGTGCTAGACTGAACGCCCAAAACTCATTCTGAGTACAGGTTGAGCTAAACTGCCTCTCCATTGGTCACATTTCCATCTTAGAATGTCAGTATCGAATAATGATTGAAATAGCCGGGTGAACCTCTCGCAATCCATCCTTTAAGATAGACCTAAGGGCACCTTTCTGTTGATTCACACTTTGAGACTGGCACAACTTGAAAAACTGGGTTATCCAACTTGCACTCAAAGCCTGAATCTTTACCATAGGACAGAGTTCATGCAGAAAGTTCGGGGTTCAGACTACTACATCAATCACTTGCATCACATGAATAAAATACTTACTCCAATCAACCAAAAATCCTTAAGCAGGCTATTGATAAGGAAAGTGCTGAGGTTACAGCGCCAAGCCCAATAGGTTGATTTAGTAAATAGATGGAGGGTAAGGCCCTAACAGGTTCGGTCCAAATATCCCATTTGACCTTTGAATTAAGGTTATCAACTAAAACATCAAACAGTTGTTTATGCAAAAGTAAACATGAAAAATAGCCCACTCCATCAAAATATCGCAATTAACCCTTGTACCAACTACTGACTACTTCAGGAATTTATTTCCAATAAGCATAAAGCCATCACAAAGGTGACAATTCTAGAACACCACATTACAAGCCATTATTTAAGTTGAACTTAAAATGATCAACCTGACACAGACTTGGATTTCCTCAAATTCGTCTAATTAAAGTTTCTATTCCCTAATTTAGTTCCAGGTTGCCCATTAGGTAACTTATTGATTATGATTGACAGCACGCGAACCACCTCAGATAAACCTCAAAATCAGAAGTAATAACCAAATCTAGTACCATATGTCGGGATACATGATAATGTTCATATTAGATGCATATCAGCTACCACATCTTTGAACACCTCCCCAACAAGCATTTATACATACACACATAAATATGTGCCAGTAGAAAGTGAAGATCCAAAATCCACAATGCCTTTTAACTAATTGATTAACAAAACCCTTAAAAGAGAAATGATAAAAGCACAAAAAATAAAACTGAGTTCTCATCTTGCTTCCTACAGTTCAATAAACCAATTAACAAAAGAAAGAAAATAATATTCAATAAACCCATTAACAAAAGAAAGAAAATAATATTCAATAAACCCATTAACAAAAGAAAGAAAATAATATTCAATTACATGATATTGCATGTTTAATTGTCTCCGATATCAAAGCAACCTCACCCAGCCTAGTCAAATAGCAGGTTCACAACTCAAATGCATACAGGTTTTTCAGGACAAGAAATTGTAAGACTCAGAGGTAACATAATAGGAGCATTAAACCATATAGAAAGAAATGTCATGCATCACAAAAATTAGTACCTTTCTTCCTGGGACATTCCAGAGTGGATACATATTGATGGAAAGTTACACTCCACCAACAATTTGTTCAGCTCAGCTGCTCTGTTCACACTTTTGACAAAAATAACTACTTGGTTGAAATCCAAGGCATCAAGCAGGTCATTCAACTTGCGATTTTTCTCCATCTCAGTCAATTTAATGTAGTGCTGAAAGAAAAAAAAGGCAGGCATTAAATGAGCATAAAACAGTTTGTTGATGTCCAAGACAAACAATGTGGAATCATGCTATAGATACCTGTACAAGACCATGTAGAGTCAACTTGGCCTCATCATCTACATAAATTTCCATAGGCTGGAAGGATCAAACATCATAAGAAAGCAAATCAGCAGACCACAATCAAGCCAATGCAATCTAAAATATTTGATCTGTGCAATTTAGATGCCCAGCATGACAAACTATTTATTAGACACCTAAACCACAAATCAATATAAATTCTGTAGTTTCTCTTTGAAATTAGAAACATTAATGCAGAAATACCATCAAACTGAAGTGGGTCATATATGTCAAGCAAAGCACAAAACCAAACTAAATAAGACATTTACAGATTATATTATTAAGTGGAAATAAATAATTACATCTTGCATAAATTTCTTGCAAACAGGACGAATTTCCTTGCTAAGTGTTGCTGAAAACATCATAACTTGCTTATCATGAGGAGTCATCTTGAAAATTTCCTGCACATCTCTCCTCATGTCTGGAAAAGATGCAAACAGACATAAACAAAAGCAACAGATTAAAATAATGATGTAAGATTAAAGAAAAAAAAAACCTCATTTTTTCACTATATAATTGAAAGGAAAAATGTTTATAATTTTTTTCACTGAATGAAACTTAACGTACCAAGTGATTCAAGCATCTTGTCACACTCATCTAGGATAAAATGCCTGACATTCTTCAGTCCTAGGTCTTTCTCTCTTGCTAGAGCTAATATTCTTCCAGGTGTTCCAACAACTATATGAGGGCATTCATTTTTCAGTATATCCTTGTGAACCTTGATATTCACTCCACCGTAGAAGACAGCAACCTTTATATCAGGCAAATAGGTGCTAAATCTCTCAAATTCATGGCATATCTGCATAAAGCGCAAACCAATCTTCAGTATCAAAAAGATGACACTGAAATCCAAAATGAAAAATCTACACCATTTGCCGCACCTGAAAACCATTATACTTCCAAAAGCAATCAATACTAGGAGACATACCTGATATGCTAATTCTCTTGTATGGCACAGAACAAGTGCAGCAACTTGGCCTGCAACAGGCTCAATCTGCTGCAGAGTAGATAGAACAAAAACAGCAGTCTTCCCCATCCCAGATTTTGCTTGGCAGATGACATCCATTCCTAGGATTGCTTGAGGGATGCACTCATGTTGCACTGATGAAGGAAACAAAATCGCAGTGGACGAATCCTCAGTGAGTATAATGACCTTCCAGATCCTTTTAAAGGAAAGGTTACCAAGACCAGTTCTCTTGCCGAAATGATATCTTTCGACAAGTAAAGTTAATAGAAATTACCTGTAAAATAAAATAATAATAATAAGTCAAAAGAAGAGGACAATTGCTGAAATGATATTTTCAGCTATACAATGACTTAACAGTCAGAAAAACAATACCATTTCTCACATTCAAGGGAACATTTTTTTGCTAATTAACTTCAGACGCAAAGAAATATACCTAAACACAAATAGGATAACAACAATAATAATGACACAAATAGGAGAAAGATGGATTTGCATACACAGTCTTAATCCTCCCGCAACTTTTCAATTCTCAACTACAATCTGCTTGTGGCGTCTTTTCTTTGTGCTTCATATTCGCAATCACATTGCAATTCTAATAACATGAATTCTAAACTGATGTTTGTTACCTTTAATTGTCAGGGACTTATTATTTTATTTCCTCTCTTCTTTATAGAATTGTTTACTACTGTTCATCTACTGTCATATACAAGGAATAAGTTCACTGCAGTGCAGCATACCATAAAACTATGCAAAACACACACATCACAGACTTGATGGCTCAAACATTAGAAAAACCATTCGCCCAAAGCCCACACATGATTACATCATATTATTTTAAGTCAAAAGAATAATTAACAAAAAGAAAACTATATTAGACAAAGACAAGTCAAAAGAATTTGCCTTCCGAAGGATGTTCAAATCCAGAATCTACAATGGCTCGAAGAAGCTCTGGCTTCAACAGGAAGTCTCTGAATCCTGAACTGTGAATTCCAACATAGCCCCTGGCATTTTTCAAAAAGTAAACCAATATCAATACAAGAAACATTTTAATTGCAAAATGAAAACAAGAAGATTGTCCCCTGTGCAGAGGAAAAAGCAGAAACGGAAATATGCTACAATGAAACATACACTCGTAATAGCATATTTAAAGGCACAAAGGTTTATACAGTTCTCTAAGTAGCACAATGTCATAGTCAAGAATAAAAGTACTATTTCCACTTTTTAAAAAGAAATTAACAAAGCACAAATTTGAAAAAGCGAACTTTCAAATAAGGAACAATTTCCCAATACAGATAACACCACAAATCCATACATAGACTCCACACTTTATCCCCATCTTTTTTTAGCTCGTAAATCACAACAAGAGCTAATAAATAAAACTTCTTCCAATAATTTATACAAAAATCAAACAAAAACTAAGAGCAATTAAATAATAAACACATAAATAGAAAAATTGCGAATCTAATTATCAAAAAGAGAAAAGAAACTAACTTCTTAGCAGATTCAGCTGCCTTAGCAGAGACGGAGTCAGGGGCCTTTTCGTCCTCTTCCTCGTAGTCGAGCAGCTCCTCCTCGTAAGCGTCGTTGTCTTTTACTTCACCCATTTTTCGCCTGTAAACATCCAAAAAAAATTAAGTAAATTCAATCCATTTCGAAGATTTTTTGGAACGTTTACGAGAAATTAAGTTTGTTGTAGTGCTGGTGAGCTTACCTCTAGAGCTCGAAGAAAGTTTTAGGGTTTCTAAACAATAAGCAGAAATTCTAAGAGAGAGAAACAAAAAACACACGGAGAAGGAAAGACAAAGTGAGAGTGAGGGGAGCTAACTAGGGTTTTGAGGACAGGGAAGGAGTGAATATAGGAAGAAATGATAGAGATACAATGACGATAATAACCTTTGATTCAAACTATGCAGATTAATCCTGTCAATTTATTGTGTGGATCAATTTAGACAACCCTATTTATTTATTTATTTATTTTACTTAGCAAAAAAATAAGAGTTTTTTTTTGAAAGGGCAAAAAAAAGATTAATTTAGAATAATTTACACCCGTATCCTGAAAGATTATTTAACTTACTTTAACATTCTTAAAGTTTAAATTTTATATTTTTATTTGAAGTTAAAAATTTTATAATAAAATCGTTCTCGATCCAAACATCGTTATCTTTATTAATGAAGATATATCAGCTCTTAAAATAAATTTATTATAAATTTCATCCGTCGTCCTTAAAAAATTATTTTAATTTCACCGATCGTTCTTAAAAAATCTCTTAATTTCATCTGTCATTCTTATATAATCTCTTAATTTTATATGTTGTCTTTAAAAAATTAATTTAAAATCACATATAATTCATGTTGGTTTAATAATTCTATCATTAGACTTTCCACTTTAAAAATAAATTTCCAACTATCTAAACAAATTACATATTAACTAGTTTAAAAAAACTTAAAAAATTTTAAAAAATTTATTTTTTTACATTTAAATGATAATTTTAAATAATTTTTTTATATTTGAATAATAATTATTATTATTCTATTTTTATTTTTTATAAAATAATATTTAATAATTTATTATTATAATTCAACTGTAAAAAATTAAATTTTTTAAATTTTAAAGTAGTATAATTATTACTGTAATTTTTTTTATTTTTTAAAATTATTTTTAACATAAATTGTTATTATTATTCAAATATAGAAAAATTAAATTTTTTTTAAAATTATTTAAATTGGATAATTTTAAAATTTTTAATTTTTTTTAAAAAAATTACTAATAGTTTTGTTAAACTGATTAATAAGTTTTATTTAATTATTAAATAAAATTACTTTATAATTAATAACAATTATTGTTACAAATAATTAATAAAAAATAAAAAATATTACAATAATAATTATACTATTTTTAAAATTAAAAAATTTTAAATAATTCAATTTTTTTACAGCTGAATTATAGTAATAATTATTAAATATTATTTTATAAAAAAATAAAAATAGAATAATAATTATTATTATTATTCAAATATAAAAAAATTATTTAAAACTATCATTCAAATGTAAAAAAAATTAAAATTAAAATTTATTTAAGATTATTTAAGGATGGCACGTGAAATTAAGAGATTTTTTAAGGACAACTGATAAAATTAAGAGAATTTTTCAAGAACGACGGATGAAATTTATAATAAATTTATTTTAAGAGCTGATGTGGCGCCGTTAATGAAAATGATGGCGTTTGAGTTGAGGACAATTTTATTACAAAACTCTTAATTTCAGAGACAACCGATGCAAAATTTAATTTTATAAATGATAAAGTGAGTTAGTCAATTTTTCAAAAAAGATAAATATAAATTACCTGATTAAATTATCATAACATTTGTGAGTTTGCGCTTATTATTATTATTATTATTATTATTAAGTTGGTAATCAAAAGTTTAAAAAAATCATTTTACTAACAAATCAAAATAATTAAATTTCAAATAATGCTTATCACTAGGCGCTGCATATATATACTAGTCTATAATGAGTGCTTTGCTGCAGGATTTATTTTTTTTTTTAAATAATTTTATTTTATAATATTATATTTTTTATATTTTTATAATAAAAATATTATTTGTGATTTATGATAGAGAAAATAATTCGTTTCAAAACTTGATTCAAAATATCCTTCAATCATTTGAGTTTTATATTAAAATGTGGAATTTTTTATAATAACATTGCATTATTGCAAGTTTTTTATAATTTTGATTCATAATATTTAAAGAGATATATAGTTAATAAATTTAAATTTTATATTTATTATAAAAATAATTTTTTTAGAAAAGTAAATTTCATAAAAAATTTAAAGTTGAAATGAGAAACATATAAATATCCAAACCATTACTAGAAATTATTATTGCAACTATATTAAAAGCTCTATACTATTTTTCAATAAAACTTTTTTTATAATTTTTATATACTATCAATCTATCAACAAACTAATAAAATATTATTTTATACATTTATTTAATAATATATGAAATTTTCATAAAATATAAAAGATAAATATTTATTTAAATTCTTAATTCAACTAACTTATTAGTATAAGTAATCCCTTAATTATATAATATTTGTTTAGTATATTCTTGAACAATTAGATATATTCTTAAAATTACAACTAAATTAATTTTTAAAAATTCATTTAGTAACCCATATTTAAAAAAATAAAAAAATCTATTAATTAGTTTGTAACTTTGTTTATTTTAATTAAAAATTAAATTAAACCTCTCCATATTCTATTAAAATTAATTAATGGAATATTCATATTTTATTTTTATATTGTATTACATGTCTATGTTCACGAGACACTATACATGGCAACTGAATTAATCAAATTAACTGTAAATGTGTGATTTTGTACCGTCCACTAACTAAATATGACTAAGTTATATAAATACATATATTTTTGTTATTTACGCTAATTATTTACTCTATTAATATCGATGAGCAAAAAATAAGAATTATTAAAAAAATATTAAAAAGCAAAAAAAATGCTTAAAAATTAATGTCGATCACTTCATTAATATCAGTGAAAGTATATAAAAAATAATATAATTTATTGAAAATTATCATTATAAATTTATTGAAAAATTTTTATTATGTCAAGTAATTATTTTAAAAATTAAATTTATATGAAATTATCTTATTAATTTTTTACATCTTATATTTTTATATTTTTTTAATTAAAGTATATATAAATTGATACATTCAATATTTTTTTATTTTTAAGTTGGTTGAAATTTTATTTATATTAATATTTAAAGTTATATAAGATAATTATATTTAAGTTTAATAAAATAATAGTAATTTACATAGATAAAAAAATATTTTTTAAGATATAAATTAAATAAGAAATGTAATCAAATTTGCTGACCAAAGCATACGATTAATTTTAATCAAATTCTAAAGTTATTAAAATCTCCATTAATTCTTTCATTATAAAATTAATTTTCTTTACCCGTAAACAAAATTGACAAAATATTGAATCAAATTATATTAAAAAATATTTTACCTATAATAGATTTAGTTAATTGATTGTCTTATATGTTATATCGTTAAAAAATTTATATTATTTTTTATCTTACATTTTTATTGATTATTACTTAATTGATAGTACATAACGATCATCTCTATCATTATAGGTTCATTTCTATTGTTAGAAAAAAAAAACTGCACACACCATCATCATTATTTTTATATCTATTTAATATATATATATATATAAATTATGATGATTAAATGAAAATAAATTAAAAAATGAATAGTGGATAAAATGATTATTAAAAATAAAAATAAAAACATAAAAAACATGATTTATTACTTATATATCAATTGTTGCAATTATAATGCTTTAATAGTTGAACAATAATATTTTAATTTTAAAAATAAATAATATTATGAGTGAAGAGAATTGTTATAAAATATATTAGACCGTAAAAAATACTTAAAAAAATTTAACAAAAGTAAAATAAGAATGAAAAAATCAAGCTAAAATAGTTGAAAACTCTTATAGATTATGTTAATTAAAATTTTAATTTTATGGGACTGTGAAAAATGAAATTGTCATTTTCTCTCTCATTTTTTTAAATCAAAGAACTTATTTATGGGACTAAAAAATATATTTAATTTTACTAAGAAAATTTAATTTTAATTTTACTTCTCAACTTTGCTCCATAAAACGTGCATATTACTCAAAGAATCATCAAAATTATTAGATGAAGAGAAGAGGGTATAATTTATTATTTTAAAAATATGAAACCCAGTTTACAACCAAATAATTCATAACCATATTTTAGGGACTCTTATTAACTTATATATTATATTATTCATGGCCGTATTTTAAGAATTATAAATTGACTTACTGATTATATTGTATCAAATTTTAATAATACATTTATCTTTTAAAAATTAAAAAAAAAAAAAGAAATGTTGACTTAAGAAGATATTATTAGAATATTATGTTACAGCGTTTATATTTTATTTTGACAGTAACAATATTGATTTTGAAAAAAAAAAAGTTACCTTTATTATTTGTGTTGTAAAAGTTACCTTTCTCAAGCATAAGTTAGTAGTAAAATACATAAAAATATAAAATAGTAAAATATATTTTTTATACACTGAAAATTGAAGATTAAATTGAATTTTTTAATTTAAAATGTAAAGAAAATTTAAGTTTAAAGCAAATTTAAGTCTTAATATTAAAATTTGTAGTTTTGTAATTTGCAGAGTAATATTAAGATTTTTAATTTAAAAAATAAAGAAACTTGAAAATTAATGTTAATACATTTAATTATCATTTTAGTTAAATTTCAATTTTTATTTTTAAATTAATGAATAATAAAGTATTACATTCACTATATGATATGATTTAACTATGATGCATGGATTAATATCTTTAATTGAGTTTTTTTAAATTGATTTTTTAGTGAATTTAAAGAAAATTTATCAACTCGATTTGTATATTCAAAAATATTTTATACTCTTAATTTTAGAAGACTTAAATCTTTATTAATAAAATAAAAAATAAACTCATGTATATGTATATATATTCAATTTATGAAATATTGAGGTTATCTTTAACAATTTAAAAATACTATCTTTTTTATATCATGGTGCATAAATATGATTGAATTTTTAATTTCTCAATAGAAAATCTATTTTTATAATTAATATGATTAAATACAATATTTTTCCAATTAATGTGATTAATTTATTATTAATTTATATTGGAATAAAAATATCTCTTCTTTATACACTTAGCTCTAAAATATGAAATCTTGATATGTAATAATAATATAGTGAAATCACAAAAAAAATTTCGTGATATGTAATAATAATAAAAAGAATTAATCATCATATTTACTATAATTAAACACTTAATTAAAGAAAATTAATTATAGAGTGTGAGATTAGAAATAGCTTTAATTAATTAAAACCATTATCGGTGGTCTCTCACCACTTCTCATATATATATATATATATATATTATTTTGAGCGTAGATGAGACACTTGGCATTCTTTTGTATGGAAAGATATAAAGTTGGAACCCGATGCACAGTATTGAATGGCGAGAATGAGTATAACGTGCAAAGACTATTTAGCCATTCAAAAACTATTAACGATGTCGTTTTATCTTTTGATTTCTAAAAAGCAAAACCCATTTAAATAATTTTAACTTTATATAACCACCTGGGATCTCACTTGGTGATATAAAGATTAAAAAATATTTAAAAATAAAATATTTTTTAATTAATTGAGGAATAAGACTGATATTTAACATAAGTCAAAATCAATTAGAAATTAGTATTCATAAGAATAAGCCTTTTATATGCGTGAATGGAGTATGACGTGCAAAGACTATTTGGCCATCAAAAAACTATTAACGACGTTGTTTTGTGTTTTGATTTATAAAAAGTAAAACCCATGTAAGTAATCTTAATTTTATATAACTACATCGGATCCTATTTAGTGATATAAAGACTAAAAAATTATTTGAAAATAAAATATTTTCTAATTAATTGAGGGATAACATAAATCAAAATCAATTAAAAATTACTATTACTCAGAATAAGCTTTTTATATATATTTTAAAAATTGTAATTTAATCATAAATGGCAAACCAGCTGGGGTAGCTCAGCTGACCACCTGTTGTTACTCTCAATTTAGAGGATAGAGGTTCGATCCCCATAAAAATCATATTTCGGGGGTCGAGCTTTTAAAAAAAAATCATAAATGGTATCTTTTAACTGGAATAGATAAATATCAAGATCAAAATTATAAAATTTAAAAGTTTTAATTTATTAAATGTATGTTAATAACACTTTAACTTAATGATAAAAATAAAATTGAGATTTAAAAAATTATATATTTAATTATTTCCTTTATATTTATATTGGTCTTATATTTTACCCAATTGTATATATACTACATATATGTTATCTAAAAAGCAAAATATGAAAACAAAATACGATTTAATTTTAATTAAAATTATTTTTTATTTTTCAAATAAATCGTTATTTCTTATTTTTGTATTTTATGTTTAATGTTTCATTGATGAATTTTAAATGTATATTTTTAAATATGTTGTTGTTATATTTTCTATATTTTGTACATATAATATGTATTTTATGTATTACTATATATTTTGTATAAATTTTATATATTATAATTATATCTAATATCTAATATTATTTATTTTTCTTATTATTCATATAATAATACTATTCTGCAACAATTTATGGTATAAAATCCAACTTGTGCAATCTAAAACTCAAATTTTGATCATAATGAAGTTTGCATTTAATTTGGAAGTTTCATTCAATTTAACATAACTTAATACCATTTTATTTGAGAAAAAAAAAAACAAATGACAAGCATAAAATTTAAGAAGGTTTGCACGTGGCTCAAAGCATTTTAAATTTTTAATATTGTCATTGAACACATAGATACCATATTAACCCTTAAAAAATATTAAATTACCCATTAATAACCTAAAACTACGTGGTTTTTATCATGGATCTTTAAAAGACAAAGACCCATATGAGTGATTTCAAATTCTATCTACTGTTGAAGGTCCTACTCAATATGCAAAGACCTAAAAACCCCTTAAGAAAAATTTATGGGCCTCGAAAAAGAAGAGCACATATAAGTAATTTGAGTCTCTATCAAATGCAGTGGGTCTCAAGTTTCTACAAAAAGACTGAAAAGTCCCTTAAGCTACAATCACTTTCGATTAAAAAATAAACAAATCAAGGGATAAGACTATAATTTTGTAAAAGTCAAAATCAATTGATTTTTACAGTTACTAAGAATAAGCCCTATATATTATATTGATATTGATATATATATATATATATATATAATACCAACGAAAACTGTACTTAATCATAGATAAAAGAAGCAACTTAGGAGATAATTTAGGCAATAAGCAATTAAGACATTTTAATTTTATTAAGTATTAAACCATTATTCTTTATCACCATAAAAAATATTTTAAAAATTTAAAATAATCATCTAAAATTTTACTATATATTAATACATTATCAATGTGTACTATACAAAATTTAATATAAGAATTGAAAATATTATTCATTACTCTCTGACATTTAGAGGATGTATCTTTTAAATCAAAAACTATAATATTTTATTCATATTGTCCAAATGAAACAGTTAATGTAGTTTTATACATATCTTTAGAATTAATATGAATTTCTTAAAAACTAAATTTCATATCAAATTTACTAAAAATGTTTGATTCATATAATCTTCTTAATAAATCTTTTTTATTTGGAATATGATACATTATTCATTTTAATACTTTATTTAAAAGGTTTATAACTTATTACTAATATAGGAGCTTAAATCTGTTGGGGTTAGTCCAGCGGGCTAGCGACCCAACCCACTAGGAGAAGGTCGCGGGTTCGAACCTCCACAAAATGTATTTTCGGGGGTTTGAACATTTTTTAATAAAAAAAAACTAATATAGGAGCTTCTATTTCTATTTTATAGGTCTTGTTAACATTAAATGCTACACAAATCCGTGGACTTCTAAATTTAGTAATTAAGCTTTTATTTTTTAAATAAATTATTTCTTTTGTATAACATTCAATCATATATGGCGCCATCTAAATGGACTGGACTTTAGTTATAATAGTCTTTTCATCAAAACATATTTCACATGGTAAATCAACCATATGTTATTTTTTATTTTCAAAATGCATTTGGAATATTATCATATAATTCATTTTTAATTTGAAGTTTCAATTTATTAATTTTATCTTATATAAATTTAGTTTTTAATTATTCATTATTTTTTATAAATGAAAATTATTTTTTAAATTAAAAGTTGTTCAGACTTTACATTTATTAATACATTTATTTGTAATTTATAAATAGAATAAGCTTTAAGTAAATTTAAATTTTTTTAGGTTTTTCTATAAATGAAAATATAATTTTTTAATTTTTTATTTTAAAACTTATTTTATCATTTTTTTTACAGAATATGACATAATTAAATTCATAAATGGAGTTCCTAAAATCACTATATGATGAATTTCATTAGCCAAAATAAATATTTTTTTAGTTCTAAATTTTTATCAATTATTAAAGCTTATATTTTAGCAAAAATATTTAATTTAGATTTATTAATAGTTGATAGTTTTTTATTTGTCAAAATCTTTTAGAAACTAAGCTGTATTTAATATAGTTTAAATCTGTTATTGTATCAAATAAAGCTATAATTTCTATATTATAATTATTTAAAAATTTTATTTTTTTATTAAATATTTATGTAATTTATTGCAACATAAAAATTACATTATAAAGAATTTTATCTTTACTCAGTATATTAATTTCATTATTATCAATTTTTTCTTTGTTAGTTATTTGTTCAACATTTTCTTCATCTTCTTCTTATTCTTCAAAGAAGTTGAATTTAATAAAAAATTTATTAATTCAAAATTATTTTATTGTTTAATTTTTATTTTTTTAATTTTTTTGTAAGTCATTTATTGTTGATTTATTTTTTATTATTTTATTTTTATTTAAAATTAAAGTTAAATCATATATTTGTTTACTTGTACTAGGTAATACAAAGGGTTTATATTTTTTATTAGAATCTTTTAATAATTTATTTAAAAAATTTTCTTGAATTTTAGAGTCATTTATATATTTTATAACTTCTAAAATAGATTTTTGTTCTTTAGTTAAAACATTTATTGATTTATTATTAGTTTCAGAACTATTAGAGTCTGAATTTATTTCATCAATTTGATTTATTTATTTAGAATTTTAATACTCTAAATATAATTCATGAATTTTATTTAGTACAGATAATTCTAATTCTAATTATTCTAATTTTTTATTAAACCTACAAAATCTAAATTATGCCCTTTTTTTTACCACAATTATAATATTTTAAATCTTTATATGATTTAAACTGTTATCTTTCTTTTTAAAATTTTTTTATTACTAGATTTTTTAGATTTATAAGGTTTTTGTTTCTTATAATAATATTTTTTATTGTATTTTCTTTTATAATTCTTTTTATAAGATTTTTTATATGGTTTTTTATATCTTATGGAATAATGTTCATTACAATTGTTATACTTTTAAGTTATACTATAATTAAATTGTTTACAAAATAAACCTAAATCTTGTTTAATTTTTCTCATTTTAAATTTTAATGATTTTTAAAATATTATGTCTTGAGAGAGTTTTAAATATTCTTTCTAAACTATATTGAATAATTGACCATAAGTCAAATTATTATACGGAATAAAGTTTTCATATTCATGTTTTATATGATTTATAACTTTTGCTCCTAGGAAAATGATAATCCTACTAAAAAAAATTTCTTCCAGAAGGCCTAGTTAGAATCTTTCCTTAGCATAATCCTAATTAAGAAAGTTGTTTTATAAAACTGAAAATCACTAAATTTTTTATACCTGAGGCTGGGTAATAATTTATTATTATTATCTTTTAAATGAGTAGGATTTCCTATAACATGAAGTGATATAGTCAGAATGAGTGTTGTCACTGCATCTTGAATAATATCACCATATTTATTTAATATAGAGGTTCCATCCTCATAAGTTTTAATAGTATTTAATATTTCTAAATATTATTTTCAGTGAGATGATTATCTCATTAATCTTTTAATTAGCATTTAAAGCCAGCTATAATTTATTTCTGCTATTGTTCTATCTGATGTATCAATTTGGGTTCTATAAACATTGACAACAATTGTTATTTGTTGTAGAATACTCAAAATATTATATTCTGATAGGCTATCAATGTTACATTCATATACTAAAGAAGTATTATATTTATATTGTGATAGAATATTAGGTATGTCTATAATTTTTAAGTTTGTGGCAGATATTCTAAGTACTATAGATTAATGATGTGCTATACAATTTATTTGTGGATTTATATCTTTATTAAAATATTCAAGATCTTCAGTCTCAGATTGAGGATTCTCAGTTAAATCTGAATTTTGATAAAATATTTGACTCAAACTTAGATTATTGTCCTAGTAATGAGAATGATTGTTATGGTATCTTGTCTCTAATAAAAATAAAAGGCAAAAAAGAAAAAGAAAAAGAAAAAGAAAAAGAAAAAGAAAAAGAAAAAGGGAAATAAAGAAAAAAGAAAAGGAGAAAAAAATAAAAGAAAAAGAAAAATAAAAATAAAAATAAAAATAAAAATAAAAAGTCTGATTCTGACATAAGCTCGTTAGAAAATTAAATGCAGAAGAAACTTTATTCTTTCAATTTCTGTAAAGTTAATAAAAATGGTACCTACTGATAAAATACTGTTCATCTGCAGTATTTACTAGAGGAAACTAAGAATAAAGTCAGAAGAACTATTCATCCACAGTTATCCACAGCAAAACATATAATACTCTCAATAAAATACTATTTATCTACAATTATGGACGCATGAAGATACAATATAAAGTAAGTAGTAACTACATGTTACTATCCATCAACAGTACCAGGCATGTGAAAAAATAGTGTAAAGCTAAAGCTCTTTGTCTATTTTTAGAGCCATTTCTAAAGCTTGAAGGTATCGTTACCTCTCAAGAATTCCCTCAACTTTGAAGAAGGAACTCGAAGACTTTCAAACTTTAATTTAGGTTACCTTCTCTCTCTTTCTCTCTTAGACTATCTTACTCACATATTGTATAACTCTCCTGTAAGTTTAATTATTTTAATTTTTATATTTATAATTTGTATTTTGTATAAGTATGTTCTGCATCTGTAACTCAGTTTGATATGGTAAATCAGAAACTTGTATTTTTAAGTTTTGTATTTTTGTATTATTATTATTTTTTTAAAAGCCTTCTATTATATAAATTTTATATACAAACTATTGGTATATCGGATGAAAATTCGGACATAAATTCAGGAATTGAATCCGAATGAACAGTAGTTCTGTCTGCATTTGAGTGTAATAAATCCATATATCAACAGTTTTAGGGGTGGACAAACTCGGTTCGGTTGGCCGAACCGAACGGATCAGACCAAACCGACCAAAAATCGATAATCGATGTTAGTAACCGAAAACCGATCGAACAAAATTAGAAACCGTAAAAAAATTGAACCGAAAAAATTCGGTCGGTTCGGTTCGGTTTCGGTTTAGACCAAAAAATATTGAACCTGATTTATTCTGCTGCGAAAAAATTCTGTCGGTTTCGGTTTCGGTCGGTTTTGAAACAATGAAATTGTTCAATTCAAATCCAAACAAAACGAAATGCGCATGAAATAGAATAGGAGCGGTTTTCGGTCGGTTCGGTTTTCTGAGCAATGAAACCGCTGGCCGACCGAACATTTTCGATTTGATGTAATTTAGAATCGAATACCGAACTGACCAGTCGGTTAACCGATTTTTCGGTCAGTTCGGTTTTCACGGTTTTTTTGTTCACCCCTAAGCAGATTTATATAATTATTTGTATAATAACTTGTAAAATCCAGTACCCTATGTTGAATGGTTACTTTTTTCTGTAAATTAAATTATCATAAATAAGTTAATATGTTTTTTATACATTCTTTCTTAATATATTTTTATATTTTCTTTAAAATATTTATATAAATATAAAAGTGAGGCTTTTGTCTAATTGATTGTTGCCTATATTATCCCGTTGCTTCTTTTATTTATGATCCAGTACTATTTTCATCCTCTGCTCTAATTTTATATCTAGAACGGTTGTCGATCTTATAATTGCCGGCAGCCCTAAATCTACATTTCTTGTTTAGCTTTGAGTTCCTCTATCCCGTTCTTGAGAGAGGTAATCAAAATAAAGATGATGTGAATCTGTCGATGGTGGCCTGTTGTTCTTGCAAAATAGGGGTTTTGGTCATTCGCAAAGGGTTCTCTTTCAAAATACAGAAGCTCTCCAACCTTTGTCCTCTTCTCTGGTGCTGTATCAAGAGCTCATCTTCTGTTCAGTTTCTATGTTTAAGTTAGAGGAAGATGTGATGCTGGCGCCTCATACAACAGTTTTATCTTGGCTCAACCTCTTTGAAAATATTATTTGACTTCCTCTCTAGCCCCTGTTTAGTACGTTTCATCCTTATTTTTTCCTCAATTACTTCTTTTATTTAAGGTTGTATGGGATTTCAAACCAACTAATGCTCTCATTTTTTATTTGTTTAGTCTTTATTAGTTTTCAATCAGATTTAGGGGTTTACTTCTTGTCTCATATTTTGGCCAATTTCTTGTGTATTTTTAACATATGTGTTTTGAGCTCTGGTATTCTACACCCAAAGGGAAAATAGCTGGACTTCTGCTCCTTTTTGTTCTGTGGGTGTCATTACCATTTACATGATTCAAAATCCGTAAATCATGTAAGTCCCTTTGTATACACATATATGTAGGTGCAATGCCAGTGGGGGGCCTGAGCCCCGTTAACACCTGCATAGGTTCCGCCCTTGTATTTATATATATGCTCCAAGTAATTGAAATTTACTTGTACAAAAATAATTGATTTAAAATACAATACCCACAAACTCACTTGGAAGTTCTTTATATATCCCTTCATTATTTGATACGGTATTTTTTAATATTTTTTTAATTTAAAAAATTAAGACAAAAATGAAATGAAAAATTTTGAGAGATTGCCAAAGACTCTGTTCTTTCAAGATTATAGATTACAAATTATAAGAATTAAAACTGCACTTAATTGTGCGCTTTTCAATGCACATCTTATGCTTGTACTCTTTAAATTGATGGGTTTTTTTTTTACTCATGAATATTGCATTTCCTGCAGAAATTACATAAAATTATAAAATAAGTAAATTTATGAGGATTTCCCTCAAGAGTCATGCCAAATACATTTCAATTGAAGGCAAATTCATGAAAATATTTCTGAAAATATTCAGCACATCACCAATTGTAGATATGAAGGAAAACTACAGTTGGGACAACAAAAGCATGAAAGAAACTGAAAATTGGTGGCGTCAAATAAAGAAGCTTGGGGTCCTAATAAAATTTTAAAATTGAAACAGAAATGACAATTAATAAATATCAAAAATAAAAATATCAAAGAGCGTTAATACAACCAACTATAATTTAAATAAATTTTCAAGAACGGTGAATTCAATCAACCGTTATTTCATGAACCATCTTTCTAGTTCATGCTTATGCTTATGTATATTATACATTTAAGTGCTCGTAGGTGCTCAGGTAGGAATAATTACTTTTATATTGGATTTATATAAAATATATAACTAATTAACTTTTACATTATATTCAACTTGAAAATAGATTATGCTTATATAGGGATTAAACGTTAATAAAATAATTTTTCTTATATAATTCGCTAAAAAGTATACTTATTCTACAAGAATGAGGGGCAAAGAGACTGATTAAGAAACATTTCTTATTCTTATTATAAGATCGTGACTAGAATGAATCCATATATATTAGGTAAAAAGAAAAAATTTCACCCTTGTCTAATAAAATATCTTAATTAAAAAATAAATTTTCTTATAAAGTAAGGTATATGAAATATTTTTTTATTTATATGATAATTTATTACTACATTAAAATTCATAACATGAGATGAGACCCAAATTAGAGTAAATAAGACGTTAAAACTATGGAAAAATATTTAGAATTCAAGAATTTTAAGTTAAATAAAACTAAAACTGTATTGTAAGTTCACTAATATAAATAAAAGGGCAAAATTATATCGAACAGAAAAATTCACTGATATCTTTATTCAAATCTTTAAGAAGATGAAAATTGTGAATAAAGTGGTAGCTGTAGAATTAAAGCAAATTAGATAAAATAGAGAAATATTACATAAGTTTTATATAACCATAATATGTCAAATAATAAACATAACACAACCTACTGTAATTTCGGTCAAAAGTTCACTGCAACACAACCTACTATAATGTATGGTTGTGAATATTAAATATTAAAACATATATATATATATATATTGAGTAACCACTGGGGTTAGCCCAGTGGTCACCTGATGTTACTATTTACGGAGAGGTCAGGGGTTCAATCTTCCAAAAACGATTTCTGAGGGTCGAGCTTTAAAATATATATATATATATATATATATATTGAGTATGAGAGAGAGAGAATCGATCCGAATTGATCCCGAATTATCAAGAATAATGTATTTATCATTAGACTAAGCTACGATGTGTAAAAAAATTATATATTAGTAAAATGACGGCTATTGAAATGACAACTATTGATAAAACGAGAACATTACTATGTTTGCAAAATCATAAACATAAACACAAACAGAACTGTTCCATAGCCTTCTAAATGAGAAAATTTCAAGTGGAGCAACATCTTGGATTTTGTGTGCCAAATCAAAATTCAAAAGAAAATTAAGGCTAGCTGATGCAGAACTTGTTTTTAGCTCGACGTAAAACTTTTTTCATTCACATGATTGCTACATTGGCAGGACATAATTTCTTTTTTTATACTCAAGAGAGTATATATATAATCATACAATGACCCAAAAATAAAATGACATTAACATAACAATAAAAATAAAAAAACTGCCTATTGGTCAAGCGGAGGCAGAGGCTCCATTACAGTAATCAAAGCCATACCAAACTCCATTAGGAATAAAAGTATTATAGGTAAATGTAACAGACCTAGTGTTGTACCCATACACAGACACAGTGCTCGGTTTCCAGCCATCATAGCCACTTCTGTAGAGATATAAATAGCAAATTTGGTATGTGCAAGGTCCCCTTATTTCAAATGTATCTGTAGAACAACTCTCAAATGTTTTTGAAGATGGATCATCCAGTCTTGGAACATACACCTGTTCACTTATAAATTCATCCCAATTTTTAATTACCTAACATTCAAAATTTAGCACTTCTAATTGCTAAATTAATTTCAATCAGAATAAAGCAGTTCTAATTATGTTAAATCTCATAGTTTAATTAACCATGGTAACTTGGTGGCCAAGAATGTGTTGCCCCCACTTAATATTCAGTTCGAGATCTAGATGCTGCCTCCCCCACATGTATTTAATAAAAAAATCTCGAAGTTATTAAAATAATTTACCCTTAAAAAATCAACTCAACTAAAAAATTCATGAATTTCTTACATTTTGCGATGCTCACAACATACAAACATAGCGCAGATTACAACATACAAACATAGGGGATTACAGATGCTCACCTGATTGCCATAAGCATCACCAAATGCAAGGCTAATATGGTCTCGTGTGTAACGGATTGACGAACAGCTTGTGCTTATCTTCACTGTGAAAGAACAGCTATTTGCATTCTAAAAAGAATAAAGATATATTATTCACCATTAATTTAGACTTCAAAAACATCAAGAAAACATTGGAAAAATTGGAATTACAAAGAAATCCAAACCTGGGTAGTATTGATCTTGAAGGATCTAAGAGGCTGCGGCAAAGGAGTGATTTGTCTAGCTTGTGAAAGATTTAAAACAAAGGCGAAGAAGAACAAAAATGCGAGAGATTTTTTGCCCCGGAATTGGATCATTTTTGCTTTTTTATTTTTTATTTTTTCAGAACAGAACAGAGAAAGATTGGCGACTTTGGGGAGGTTCCGAGTTACAGCGACATTAGATGCTATCTATAAATATATCAATGAACTTTCTAGCAAAAAAGGGTACATCTGTCTTTTAATTTGCTTTCTCCAACGAATATGCCAATTTTAGAGGGCTATTTTTGGCAATATAAAAACAACTTGCATAATTAAAGAAATTTCATTTTCCTTCTTTTATATGTCTTCCATTTTTACGCATAGAAATATCTTCTTTCATGAGTCTTTCATATTATACATAGATTTATATGTGTGTGTGTTTTTTAAATAATTATATTAAATTAATATTTTGTTCGCTTTGATAAAAAATTAAAAAAAATCAATTATTTTAGTTAAAAGTATATATATTTTTTATTATAACATGCATTTTTCGATTATATTCCTATTTTAATATATGAAATATAAATAATATTAAATGTGGATATATTAACACACTAACCAACTTATAAAAATAGTAAATAAATTTTAGTTTAAGATGAATAAAAAATATATATACTTATTAATTTGGACAAAGATGAATTGGAGGTTGACTTAAAAAATTCTCATTTCCCTCATATATTATATTTTAAGAACTAAGGAAGCCAATCAACTAATCAAATTAAAATTAAAATGATAAATTATGAATTTCAAGTTTAATTAAAATATAATCTTTTAAAAAGAAAACCAACAATTCTATCCGAGCATAGACCAATTTTGCAAGTTAGATCTTACGCCGAAAATGTGTACGGATAGCACAGAGAATTCAAAGGTGAACTGGAAAATAGTAACAATATAGTTGTAAATGTAATTTAGCAGATATTCCTACCTTTTCCTCTAACTAGTAGCCAAAAAAATAAATGTGCATTGCTACCGATCACAATCCCTCCATCATATGAAAAACAAGCCTAAAACGGCCAATTATGCCTTATTCAATCGATTAAATTGAAATTCTGAAATTAAAAAAAAAAAAAAAGAAATCAATTTGAGCTCCACCTTTGTGTGAAAATGTTTGATTTTTTGCATGCGTTTACAACAAGCTGTGTCAACTGTCCATTATGGGATAAGATTGCTATAGCTTTCCTGATTACGCCAAAGTAGTCTCCATGCCAACCAATCCAAAGAAGATGTCAAGGATGTGCTTCAGTATATCATCACTTCGATCCAAGAATAAAGAATTGTCAAAATTATGTCATTTCACATAAAAGCTGCGATGAAAATATTTAACTTTAAATTATGTACAACTTAATTCTGCAAATAGAATCGTCATCATATTGATATGTATGATTTGCTTTTATCATACAAAGATGATATTGCAATAAAATTTCACTACATCTGACAGGAAGACTATTTAATAAAATAAAAAAAAATCCCTGAGAGTCTAAAAATAATTTCCCAATCCCTTAGATGAAACTTCAATCAAACAAATGAATGTGTGAAGACTTAAGAATGATAAGGCATAGCACATCTGGACATAGCTGGCAGTAATATACATATAGTATGCCAAAAGACTCAGGTTCAGACCTCCTTCCCTGAAGCTTAAAAAAGAAAGAAAGGAAAAAGAATGACAATGCATAATCAAATTGCATGCCAACCTACTAATACTGATGCAGTAAGAGGGAAACAACAACAACAACAACAACTTAGAGGACCTAAATAATAACAACAACTTAGAGGACCTATTCTAAAAGTTTCAATCACTTGAAACTTTATTAGTGATATCTATGAAGCTAATGATACAAAACCAGGTCAAGAGTTTTGTACTTGTATAGAAATCAAGTTAATATTCTAACCACTTGCTATAGTAGACATAAGTCTGCAGAAAGATGATGTCATTAGGTGTACATTGGCTTGTACGTGGACAGACTCCATATGGGATGGAAGCCATCGCCCTAATTTTTGGATCTCCTCTATCGGTTCTCTTGCCGATAGTGGCGAAACCAGGACACCGGCGAAGGGGGACAAAATTTTCAAGCAAAAAAAAAAATTACATACGAATTTATACTCAATTTTAGTTTCATATTCAAAAATTAATACAAATAATTAGTATTAATATTTGTATTTAATTTTATTTTTATATTAAATAATAAACTATTGAAATTTTTATTATTTTTATTTCAATATATAAATTTTTATTTCAAAAATTACATAATATATATTATTTTTTAAATAATATTTATATATATTTTGAGATATTTTTAAAAAAGTATTTAAACTAATTATTTTTGATAAATTTATATGATAGAATATTTTTTTATAAAATAATTAACTTAATCACAAAACTTTAAACCCAATTCATAACCAAATTATAAAATAATTAACCTAATAATAAAATTTTAAATTCTCATTTCATATCATAGTCAAATTATAGAATAAGTAACCTAATAATCAAAACTTAAATTCTAATTCATAATCAAATTCTAAAATAATTAATCTAATCATTAAAACTATACACTAAAACTAAAAAATTAAACTTTAAATTAAAAAATAATTATAAATAATTATAATAATAACATTATCAAAAAATAAATTAAAAACTAAAAATTAATCTTAAAGAAAAAAAATAAATATACATACACACACAAATATATATAACTACTATATATTATATTATATTATAAATTAATTTTTTATTACTTAAGCTTTATTAATTTTATGTATATAGAATTATACATATATATGTATATATATATAGGAACCAATGATATAATCATATAAGTATTATTAATTTTATGTATTTATAAATATAGATATACATATGCATATAAATTAGGGGGAATTATATAAATATTATAAATTATATATATATACATATACATATACATGTATATATATATGTATATGTATATAGGAACCGGGGGGGGGGGGGGGCAATAGACCCCCCATGCCCCCCCCCAGTTCCGCCCTTGCTTGCCGATGCTTTTATAACAAACTTTGCCAACTTGAAATAGAGTAAACTGACCCATTCCATTACTCTTCACCTCTATGATCTTATTGTCCAAAACCAATGCCTTCCCCCCCCCCCCCCCAGTTCCGCCCTTGCTTGCCGATGCTTTTATAACAAACTTTGCCAACTTGAAATAGAGTAAACTGACCCATTCCATTACTCTTCACCTCTATGATCTTATTGTCCAAAACCAATGCCTTCACAATCTCTTTAATTTGTTGTTTTGTTAACTGCACTATTAATTGAGATTCCACTCCTATTGATCATGTTTGTAACACCCTCCAAATTAGCGACCTTGAGCTTCTCTATTTGCTTCGTGCACATTTCTGACAGAACTCCAATAAACTTTGTATCAAGATTCCCTCCAACATACCATCTGCCTCCGCTGATTTCCTTTGATGGTTCAAATTCTACTACCATGTAATGTTTCCTCCCCTTGTTCTAGATGTTCACCACCTCTTTTATCGAGTTCTTGGCTAGAAGCACCTTCAGGGATTTATTAACCATATTACCTGGAAGGTTGGTTTCTCGCTTCATCTCTCGTGTCCATATTCCCATATCTTGTTTACTTCGTATCACACCATAGAGGACCCGGTCATGTTCTGTCAGAGATTGAGCTAGAGAATTTGAGTCTAGCTGTTTTCCTTTTTGTCCCTGTAATCGACTCATTCCTATTCAAAGGAACATCAAAACTGAATAGTTATGAATGGTGCGTTAAATGAGCAATTTGACCAGAGTTCTACGATAAGCAGTTATTTTATAGTTCCAATATTTACATAGAAAGTTACAGAAATTAGAAAGACAAGTGCATCATATGACTTTGCACATAAAGTTCTACTTTGTTGCTGGTGAAATTGTAAACAATTTTAGGAATTATCAACCTCTTGCACTTGTGCTAGTATCTTTAACAACAGGAAAAAAAAAAAAGAACAATCACGTCAATTACATGAACTAAAAGTCAGTTTAACATTGAAATAACTGCTTTTCAAAATAAATTGCGTTTTGAGAAAAATCAGAACCTCCCCAAACAATTCAACTTAAAGTTCAAAACTTTGACAATATCCATTTCTTGCTTTTAACAACAACAAAAAAATAAAAAGAAAAATCAATATCCATTTCGATGAGGCAAATAATCAAACACAATATATGTAAAAGAAGGAAGAAAGAAAGAAAAAGATAAAATTGAAATCCAATCTAATTTAGTTATAAACCAAGGATAAAAAAAACAACATCGAAATGTTTAAAGAAACTTACTTGGAGGAGTGTGAGATGGAAAGGGTTCCCTAAAACCATAAATCATCTTTTCCTCTTTGAACGGTAGACTCACTGAGTTACAGTGCTCAAGTTTTAGTGAAGGAGTTAGGGAGTGTTTCCTAAGCTCATAAGCTAGCTCATAAGCTGTGGGAAGATATATTTCTCTAAGCTTATTTATCATGGCTTATCTCCTTATAAGGAGTTTTAAAATAAGCCATAAATTTTGGCTTTTTCTAAAACTCCTTATAAGGAGTTTTAAGTTGACCAAAAGAATTACACATATAGTCTCATGTAATTTTAATATTCCTCAACTACCCCTTAACTTAAAAATTAATTAAAATAATTTTAAAATAAATAAATTGATTTTTTAATTTTTTAAATAATTATATTAATCTCAATTAATATTTATATATGTAATATATTAAACAATTATTAAAATAAATACTGTTATTTAATTAATAGCATACATACCTTTTTTGGTCATTTAACCATTTTTGCTGCTTATAAACTATTTATTAACAGCTCAGGTAAACAGGTCTACTGCTTATGAGCTGCTTATTACACAGCTTAAAGAAACAGGTCATCAAATTATTTTTAAGCAGCTTATAATCTATAAGCCAAAAAGCTTAAGTTCAGGGAAATACCCTCTTATATCCGGTGTAGGTCTATGACTACAGTGTCAAACAAAAAACAAAAAATTAGAGAATTATGGTCAAAATTGTCATTTGACATATACTCTGATTTTTGTAATATGAAAATATTCACTAAAGCGATCTATCGCATAAACTATAAACTATTAAACAAGAAAATTAAGAGAATAATATTTAATAATATATTTTTTAATATAATAAATATAATTTAAAAAATATTATCCATCCAAGATTGAAAATATTTGTTAGTACTCTTATAATGATAATAATAGTATAATACTTATCAGAAACAAAATGTATACAAAAAAATTAAACACACATAAAAAAATTCAAAAAGCGAAAGTAGAAAGCATAATAATTTGAATAAAAAAAATTCAGGAAATAATTTTCAAATAATTATGCTCTATAAATTCAGGAAAATATAACTAAAACCTAATAATATATATAAAAAACTCTTGAATTCCTTATAACTCCGCTCAAACAAGTTTTGGCAAACAATATCTCACAATACTTGTAGACAGTTTAAAGTTTACAGCAAAAAGAAAAAATTGCATTGCAGTAAAGAAGAATTATATATACTATTTGCGTGAACTTTGATTATAAATAGTGTTTTTTACAATTAGAAGTATGTGAATATTATTATGTAATTAATGATAAAATTATAGATAATTAAAAAAATAAAGAATAAAAGCTAATTATTTTAAGAAATAATTTAGAGAGAAAAATTTATAAGTTTATTACTTCTTTTTTTCATATATCTTAAGTCTTATAAATCACATATCAATTATTAAAAATTAAAATAAAATATTACATATAAATTATTAAGATAATAAAATAAATAAAATATTACATATCAATTATTAAGATAATAAAATAAATAAAATATCAATTATTAATAATAAAATAATAAAATAATTTAAAAGACAAGATAATATTATTAAAAATTAAATTAAAATATTAAATCTGATAATATTATTAAAAATTAAAATAAAATATTAAATATCAAGATATAATTGATATTATTATTAAAAATTAAAATAAAATATAACATATCAATTATTAAGATAATAAAATAAATAAAATATTATAAAATATAACATATCAATTATTAAGATAATAAAATAAATAAAATATTATATATCAATTATATCTATTTATAGAGTTAAAAATTAAATAAAATATTACATATCAAATGTTAAGATAATAAAATAATAAAATAATTTAAAAGACAAGATAATGTGATCAGGAGACAAGATAACATGACTAAAGAGATATGATAATTAAAGTGATAAAAGAAATATTCACATGTTAAAATCTTCAATTATTCATAATACTCTCCTTGGATATTTCTGAATATGCCTCATTAAAATCTTACTAGGTAAAAATCCTGTGAAAAAAAATATAATAAAGAAAAAAGAGTACAATATTCTTAATAAATATACATTTTCTTTCTCCTCATATCAATGAACACCTCTAAGTCGGCGCACGCCAATCTTGTAAACTAGCTTTTCAAATGTTGATATTGGCAAAGCTTTTGTTAATAAATCTGCTAAGTTTTCACTTGAACGAATTTGATGAATATCTATTTCACCTTTTTTCTAGAGTTCATGAGTGAAAAAGAATTTTAGTAAGATTTACTTAGTTCTATCATCCTTGATATAACTTTCTTTTAATTAAGCAATACAAGCAGCATTATCTTCATACAAAATTATTGAATTTCTTTCAATAAATGAGAGATTACATATGTCTTGAATATGTTGAACCAATGATCTTAACTCCACACATTCACGACTTGCTTCATGAATTGCAATAATTTTTACAGGATTTTAAAATGTGACAATAATCGTTTGTTTTTTTAAGTGCCAAGATATTACAATACCACCATATAAAAATAAATATCATGTTTGTGATCATCCTTTATGTGGATCAGATAGATATCTAGCATCTTCAAATCCAATTAATTTGATATTTAATTATTTAAAATAAAATAATTTCAAATCAATAGTTTCATGAAGATAACGAAATATATATTTAAAATAATTTCAGTGTCTTCGTATTGGCGTAGAACTATATCTTGCTAATAAATTACCCGAAAAAGTTATATCTGGCCTTGTGTAGCTAGCTAGATATATTAATGCACCAATTGCATTAAGATATGGTACGCCAGGACCAAAAATCTCTTCATTATCTTCTTTAGGACGAAATTGAGCTTTTTTTTATATCAAGAGATCGAACAATCATTGAAGAACTTAATGAGTGAGCTTTATCCATATTAAATCTCTTTAATATTTTTCTGTATAATTCGACTGATATATAAAAATTTATTTGATAAATGTTCAAATTGTGGACCAAGATAAAATTTTATCTTTCCAAGATCTTTCATTTCAAATTCTTTCTTTAGAAGTATTACTACTTTTTCAAGCTCTTCAAGAGTTTCAATAATGTTCAAATCATCAATATACACTGCAATAATGGCAAGTCCATATTTTAATCTTTTTAATAAAATATATAGACTAATAGGATTATCCACATATTTTTGTTTTAACGAATATTCACTGAGACGATTATATTACATTCGTCTAGATTATTTTAACCCATATAAAGATCTTTGAAATTTAATTGAATATTTTTCTCTGGGTAATGAATTAAATGCTTCAAACATTTTTAGTCCTTCAGGGACTTTTATGTAAATATTACTATCAGGTGTCCATATAAATAAGCTGTTACAACGTCCATAAGGCCTATATGAAGTCCTTTAAAAATTGTTAAACTTATTAAAAATCTAAGAGTTATTGTATCTACCACAGGGGAATATGTCTCTTCATAATCGATGCCTAGTCTCTGCAAAAAACCTTAGGCTACAAGTTGTACCTTATATCTTACAATCTCATTATTTTTTTATTTATCTTTTTTACAAATACTCACTTATAATCAACAAGTTTATATTTTCAGGTGTTAGGACTATCAGTTAAAAATTTTTATGTTTTGCAAGTGAATTTAATTTTGTCTGAATAGCATATTTCCATTTTGGTCAATCACTTCGATATCTACATTCTTCAATAGATTTTGATTCTAAATCATTGCTTCCATTTATTATATCAATAGTTACTGTATATGCAAACTTTTGATCAATAATAACTTTATCTCGATTCCATCTTTCTCTTGTATAGACATAACTTGTTGAAATCTCTTCATTTTTAAGATTTTTCATAATTTCATTATTCTCAAGTAATTGTTCCTCTAATTGAGGTAATTGATTAGTTGTATCTATTATTTATTTCTGTATCATCATATCTTCAAGTATATTTATTTCAGGAACACGAATTTATCTATTTGTTCATTTTGCTTTTTAGAATTTTTATCTTTAGCACCAATCGGTCTACCATGCTTCTAGCATATACCGAACACATCCATCGGGATATTGTTAGACTTTTTATTTGTAACATCAATTCAAGCAGGAGCATTTAATGCTGGTATATGCGATCTAGTAACCCTTTTGTATCAGTGAATACATATGGTAACTAATTTGTAATATTTTACAAATGAATAATTTTTTTAACTTCAAGCTCATTTCTATTTGTTTAAGGATCATAACGAAAGATTGATAATATGTTCCATGAAATATCTTATTTTTCTAACTTTTCTTCTTCTCCTATAATGTTGAAAATACAGTTTCATCAAATTGAGAATCAGCAAACCGTGCTATAAAAATATCACATATCATTGGTTCAAGATACCTTATAATTAATGGTGATTCAAAAGCAACATAAATTTTCAATCGTCTTTATGGGCCCATTTTTATATATTGTGGCAGAGCAATTAGAATATATACCTCACAATAAAAAAATTCTCAAATGAGAAATATTAGGTTCATGACCAGATATAAGTTATAATGGGAAGAATTTTTGATAAATAGTTTGCCTAATTTTAATTAGTGCTACTGCATGTAATATAACATATCCCCAAACTGAATTAGATAGTTTCGTCATCATAAGTAATGATTTAGCAATTAATTGAAGTCGTTTTATAAAAGATTGTGCTAAATCATTTTGTGTATAAGTGTGAGCTACAGAGTGCTCAACTGTAACCCAATTGATACATAATAATTATTAAATGTTTGGGATGTAAATTCTCCTGCATTGTCAAGACGAATTTTCTTAATTGTATAATCTGAAAATTATGCTCATAATTTGATGATTTGTGCTAATAATCTGGCAAATATAACATTATGAATAGACAATAAGTAAATATTTGACCATCTTATAGAAGTATCTATTAAAATCATAAAATATCAAAAATGATCACAAGAAGAAATGATAGGCCCACATATATCTCCATGAATTCGTTCTAAAAATTGAGAAGATTCAAATCCAACCTTACTTTGAGATGGTCTAGTAATTAATTTCCCTTGAACACAAGCAACGCATAAAAATTTACTTGGTGAAAGAATCTTCTGGTTCTTTAAAGGGTACTCATATGAGTGTTCTATAATTATTCTCATCATTATAGCACCAGGATGACCTAAGCGATCATGCCATAGAATAAAATTCTTTGGGTCAATTAACTTCTGATTAATTGTAATATTAGACTCTATTAGATTTATATATGTGAAATATAATTCAAAAGAAAATGCTGGCAATATTTCTATTATATGCTCCATTCTTGAGATTGTAAATGTAATATAGAGATATTCTTTATTATTTTTATCTTTAGCCTCAATATGGTAACTATTAAGACGAATATCTCTAAAACTTAAAAGATTATTTATTTATTTATTAGATAGCAATACATTATTTATTATTAATTTTATGTCTTTGGATAACATAATATGGGCTCTTTCGGACCCTTCAATTAAATTTGCGGCACCAGAAATTATATTAACATTAGTCTTAACTAATTGAAGATGAAAAAAATATGTTTTATTTTTTAGAATAGTATGCGTTGTTGCACTTTCTGCCAGATATAAATCTCCACTAGTGTTAAATAAGTGAGCAGATGATTCCATTTTTCTTCAAAATAAAAATAATAAAAATAAGTGTTATAATATTTTATTTAATATATTTATATAAAGAACACATATATAAAAATAAAACACATTTAATTTTGAACTTAACACACTTAAAAAATAAAATACACTTGAAAAATAAAACACGCTTAATAAATAAAATACACTTGATAAAAATATAATATTGAACAAAATACACTAATCAATATAGCCATCCAAAAGAGAATTTTCATCAATCATTAAACTATTAGTTTGTTCATCAGTATTTTCAAAAAAGTCTGAAACATCGATATGTGTGAAATTATTTAGATCATTATGTTCAAGAAAATTGGTCTTCACAATTTTTCCTTTTCTTTTTACAGAAGTTTGATAAAGCTCCACAAGATATTTGGATGTACGATAAATGCGAGGCCACTGTCCTTTCATGCTACATCTATAGCAGATATTTTCTTCATTTTTATTTTGCAAATTCTTTCATTTCTCATTTTTCTCATTATAATCATTAGTCTTTCAAAAATTAATATTGTGGTGATTTTTATAACTTTGATAATTATTACTGTTGTCACCTCTACCATGACCATAGCCACGACCACGATCACGGCTACGTCCATGACCATAGCCTCGACCACATCTATTATTTTATCTTTGTTCATGCTTATTTATTATTACAACATTCGCTTTAGGGAATGGTTCAGATCCAATTTGTCGTGACTGATGATTTTTCATCAAAAGCTTATTATTTTGTTCAACAACAAGAAGACATGATATTAATTCAGAATATTTTTTAAAATTTCGCTCTCGATATTGCTGCTGTAGGAGCATATTCGAGCATGAAATATTGAAACAGTTTTTTCTAATAAATTTTGATCAGTAATCTTCTCACCACATAATTTTAATTGAGAAGTAATTTTAAAAACTGTAGAATTATATTCACTAATAGTTTTAAAATCTTGTAATCGCAAATGCATCCAATCATAGCGAACTTTTGAAACAATAACTATTTTTTGATGATTAAATATTTCTTTTAAATTTTGTCAAAATTCATATGGATCTATTATCGTTAAATATTTAGCTTTTAATCCTTCAACGATGCACCATTTCCTTATCAAATTATATTTTCAAGATTCATAGCATCAAGATGAATCTCAGCATCAAGAGTCCAAGGTAAGTAATTATTTTTTGATATATCAAGTGCAACAAACTCAAGCATTGTGAGGTTTAACATTATATAGATCACTATATAATAAAATTATAATTAGTCACTAACATATTATTTTTAATATATTATATAAAGTAATAATAAATTACATTAAATTAAGTAAAATACATAAATTATATATAAATGTATTATCAATATTGAACAATTTATGAATTTTCAAAAATATAAATAAATATAATTAATATTAATAATTGAAAATATATTGAGAAAAGTAAAGAAAGATTATTAATAAATTAATACATATATAGATGTATGAACTAATATAAAATAATAAAAATATAAAATCAGGAGTGTAGGTGTATATATTATTTAATTAAATAAAAATATAATTATTTTGTTAATATGTAGCATTTATATTTTTTTATTATAAAAGTATAACAATAAAAATTTTATATATAATAAGTATACAATATATATGCAATAAGTGTATAATTTAAAATTTTTTTATATGACCTTTATATCATTTTATTATTATATGTATATATAAGAAACAAAAATGATAATATAGTTAAAATTATAATTTGTTGTAGTCAAGAGTTTTTATTTATTTATTTATTTTTTTTCATTATCATCATCATCATCATCGTCATTATTATTATTATTATTATTATTATTATTGTTATTATTATTATTATTATAGTTATTCAAGTTTCTCTTTAGTAATAACATTAAATAAAATCTCATAAAGATGATTAACATGTGATGAGAAGAATTATATATATATATATAACCTATAAATTTTAAAATAAATTATACATATCAACTAAATTTAAAAACAATAATTTATGTATAAAAATTATAATCATAGAATTTCTTTTTTTTATATATAATTTTACCAATTGTAAAAATATATTTATGTAATAGCTAATATTTTTATGCACCAACTGAAAATTCTTTTTAAATCCGTTCTTAATCTTAAGGTTGTTTCATTATCTCATTATCTGAAGGCTAGCTAACGATCCTTAGATTTTTTGATATCGAATTCTCATTTATGTTATAAGATTCTTGATTTTTGGTTCAATATCCATGGAAAAAGGATGTACCTGTGATGTTAAGGACACTGTAGCGAAGCAGAAGAACCATTTCTTCATGAAAACTTAAAATATCCTTCTGCACTTGTAGCTTCTCTTCATCATTCTCCAAATTTTCTGCTCTAAGTTGCGGCTCCTGGCAATAACCAGCCCATTTGTAAACTTCTTCTAACCATCAATTTTTATACTCTAAGCAATTTCATCAACAGACAAAAAAATTTGATATATAGATATAAACGATTACCTTTAATTTAATGATATAATCTTCCTTTTTATCAAAATAAAACATATTAACTTAAAGAGTTCATTGTCTAATAATCTTGTAAAACCAACGCAAAGTCTTAAATTATTTGCTTCCAAAAATTTTCTTGTAGCAAATCTTGGCCATCTATTATAAACTGTTCTGCCCTTCTTCGACCCTGGATTTATCAATTTCAACTGCTTCTTCAACTTCTTGCAAGATATGAACTGACCTCTCCATTCAGGAAATGCTCTTTCAATCTCATCACGAAGTCTCTTTCCATTCTTCTTTTTTTTTTTTTCTCTTTCTTTCTGAATTGCCTCAAGAATTAAAGAAGGAGATGATAGAATTCATTTTCATATATACAATAATTAATAAAGAATATTCTTTTAGTTCTATACCAAAATATTCTCAAAGTAGCACGCTTATATGCTTAACTAAGTATATCACCTCGAATCAATCTAAAAGCTACAAAAATAAAATAATAATAATAATAAAAGACAAAGATCAGAACAGTAAATGTATGCTTTAAAACATAATTTGTAATGTTAGTTCAAACATTCTCAGTGCTGCAATTTGATTTAGTTTTTGTTGTGGACGACTTTTTATTGGAAGATTATGTATATATCGTTGTATTCAAGAATGTGTAGCCTGCATTTTCAAAAAAGGCCAAACAATTAATGACAAATATACTTGGAAATTAACTAAATTGGAATTTTATGGCAGTAGAGATTAGTTAATTATATAATTAACCTTAGCTTAGCCCGCCAACGTTGCAGGAAAGAAGAATACAACTATAAAGTATTTGGATCAGTATTTAGTTTACGCATAAAATTCAGTAAATGAGCCTTTATTTTAATGATTGTAGGAATCAATTTGAGTTCAAGTCTCCATTGAAGCCAAAAACATAAAACTCAGGTCTCTTAACTTTTACCGACTTGCCAAAATGATTTTGCAGGAAAAAAAAAGAAAAAAAAAGGCAATGGAGTTTCATCAAGTCTCGAATTCAACTGTTGCCAGAGTCAAATTTACAAGGAAAAAGAAAGTTTGCAGAAAAAAAAAGAACACTTTTTTTTATTTGCACTCGAGATCAAATGGCATGTCAAATTTTTATTCCATCCAGTAAAAGCAAATCATACATATAGAAATTAAAAGATATATGACGACAACAACAAGAACAAGAATCTGCGGTGAATAAATTCTAATTGAAATTTTCGAAGTTGCATTAAAAACAAAACTGCATGTGCAGTAATCACTGAGGATTCTTTTCAAATATTTTGAAGCAATTGTACGGTAAAAGAAATTTTCAAATGTATTAACATTAGAACAACAATGTCTAATTTATAGTTTCACAGCATTTCCCTCATACAGCAACTTTTTAAAATAGTTATCAGCAAGGAAAACAAAAAGTACAATATGGATCACTAATATTGGTGAATATTTGGAGGCAATAACATCCCGTGTTCCCGTGTTCCCATGTGATACCAAAAAAAAAAACTGTTTTGCCATCTCCATTTGGCTGGTTACGGCAAAATCAGCTTTGGAGCTCAGAACTCTGTTGGTGGTTTTAGTCTCATCTGTCTTCTAATCCTATCTTTATCAGTATTTTCCAGCAATCCCTAGAAACAATGGAAAAAATTTTAGTGTTGTGATAGTAAGAAGTAAAAATAAGGAGCATCAAAAAGTGTATTCCTCTGCTAATAATACAAAGAAGCTACACAGGGTGATAGTAATGGTTAGCTGCTGTGTTATTGAAATAGCAATATCAAAAGTAGTTCAGTCTATCATTACTATAACATGTTCAAGTCATGGCCAAATCGAGTAAGCATGAGCCATTATATCTCTTATGAAATAATGTCACCAAAAGCATTGACCTCATGCTTCAAACACACTTTATGCTGTCAGTTTTGATCAATGATGAATTATGTTAACAAATCATCCAAAATCTCTCACAACCAGGTTTCCAATTTGTTCTTAATATTCTACAAGATAATTGCTATTGGCTGATGCTGTTGCAAGTATTATTAAGAAAACCGCCATATCAAATTTGTTAATTAAAATCAATTGAAAACAGTTTTTGAACATGATTCGGTAATAAAAATTCTAAGAAGCTACAATGCCATTTCAAACTCAAGCTAAATAGACAAAACCATACACAATTTAGCATCATTACCTTCCAGACAATTTCATCCAGGCATAAGCATATCTTTCCATACTTGTCCAGGAAAAGACGCTCAGTTGGAGGCTTCCCACATACATCCTTCACAGCTGAGGTAATAGCAAAGATGACTTCTGCCACTAGAGAAAAGCCATACAGGGAAAGGCAAAGAGAAACCAATCATCAGTAATACCATCAATCACTGTTAGATACTCCATGTTCTTCCCCCCTTTTGTCTTTTATTAAAGTTTTCACATTACAGTCCAAACAGTATTGCAAAGAACTTTATGTCCAGAAAGGAAGAAAGTAAAACTTATATTGCAAGTGATTTGAACTAGAAAGTATATTAAAGGGATCTACAAGCTGGAGGGTCTTTAACCTTAGAATAACTTTAGCATCAACAAGCTTAATATACCTTCCATCTATGCATATAGAACTAGGTGATTCTTAAAAGAAGTAAAATATAGTTATATACTCACAGGCAAGTTCGTCATATTCATCCTTGCCAACAACAAAAATGCTGACATCCCCAAGCACTGTGTACACAATATACACTGACCTGGTAAGGGAAAAATGACAACACTGTAACTGTAAGTCTAGAGGAACTTAAATAGAATGATAAGAAACTATTTGGGTAGAAAAAGAGAGAGATCCTATGAAATTCAGAACTAGATAGCACTTAATATTGCAACTTGAAAGAATTAAAGAAAGGTACAACCCAGTAGAATGGTCCATGTGATAGAACTTGAATTAATGATTTGGACTCAGATTGCTATAAATCATCACACTGCATCAAGTAAGATGAATATATGAGCATGTTTTAAGCTTATATACTGCATGCATGTCCAAAGATTTTCTCTCCACTAATGCTGTGGTTATACAAATAACATAAATAATTTTTAATGTCAAATTTCTAATATAGCAAGAACTGTCTTCTCCAATAACTGCACTACACATTCATAAACTGAAAAATTAAGACAGTATCATCTGTGAAAAATCTGACTAAACAACTTTACATACTTTATGAATTAAATAAGAGATAAGATTCATCCAAGGCGACCTGATAGTAGATTCTTTAAGGTTTAATCAATCGTTAACCTAAATTGGTAATAATGAAAGATTCTAAAAAGATGTTATAAGGAAAAAAAATTATACTAAAAAACAATTATTTGCAACATCAGTGAACCATTCAAATATATCAAATTTTCTCTTCGTTTTTCAAATGCACGATTAAGATCTGAACGGCAAACATTTACGTTAATAACAAACACGTGAAGAATTTGACAGCAGAAAGCTCAAATTTAACACAAAGAATGACCATGAAAATTTCTGGACATATAATTTTTTGAATGAAAGACACTTGATAAACTTAAAAGTTCATGAATTCAACTTTCATATTACAATTGGCTCAGCATTTATGAAAAACTATGCCCACAACCTAGGTCAGTTGCCTCTTTAAGGCAGTCTTCCAAGTCACCTCTTGGTCATCAACAAAGATAAGGATTAAACATTAAAATTCTAGGAAAATGGGCACCAGGTCTCTGGAAACTGTAGACTACATGAGGAACAAATGACAATCTGTAGTCGATACAGTCTATCTTGGATGCAAATATGACATATTGTTAGTAAATTAACACATTTTAACTCAAAACAAAGACAATGAGATTCTCTGTATATAAAGTAATAGGTGCTAGAGCTAAATGGAACTCCTAGAAGAACAGAGGTGTACATACTTGTGGGAAGCAACAAGAAGTTCTTCGTTTTTTACACCTTTAAGATTATCTGTACCCAGCTTAACCAAGAATGATCTCCAATGTAGCCGTTCCTCAGTTGGAACCCCAGTAAATCTGCAAGAACGGCAATAGTTAAACACTTGAAACAATATGTTGACCGATATGTTCCCTTCATAACAGAGACAAAATATTGTCAATTGAAATCAAGGTAGTTAAAAGCGTCAGGCACAACTAAGGCAATACAAGGATGTATCGCCTTAGGCGCAAGGTGCAAAAAAAGAGATGGCCTTATTGAAGTGAGACGCAAAGCTATTATAAAATACTAATTATTAGTAATAGCAAATAATACATCTTTTAGAGTAAAATATATTAGAAGCTATATTAATTTAACATTATAAAAACTACTAAAAAGTGAAAGATAACTAAAATTAAACAAATAACAAAGCTAATATCAAATAAAAACAAGTTTTAAATAAGTTAAAACCAAAATAATGCAGATGTAAGCAAGCATACTAAACTAAAATTTAATAAAAAAAACTTCAAATAAGTAAAATTAGCTTTAAAAGTCAGCTTAAATCATAAATGTTTTGGGCTATAACTTGGCAAAAATAACACTAAAAGTCTAAAACCCATCACTAGTAAAACAGCAGCAAAGAATTGTAACATGAAAACATACTTACTTGAAAACGCAGCAAATAATAGTAAAGTGAAACAAGGAAAGAAAAAAAACAAACAAAAAAATAAAACAGAGATTAAAAAAATAAAAATAAAAATAAAACAGCAACATGAAAAGGAGAAAAAAAAAAGAATTGGATTGGTATAAAAATACTCATCTTTATCTCCCTTGCTCATGGCTTGGGAATTACTCATGAGTTTTCTATCACTTTGATTTTGATTTTTGAATTTTGTTTGTTGTATTAGACTATTAGTTTTCTATTTTGATAAGCTTTTTTTATTTTGAATGAAATTAAAATTTCAAAAATCCTAAAGACTTTTAGATTTCCTTAAACACTTTAATTTCCTAAAAGACTTTAGATTTCCTAAAAGAGTTTAAATTTTCTAAAAGACTTCAGATTTCCTAGCTTCATAAAAATATAGGCTATTAATAAGAAAAAAAAATATTTGCTACATGAATTTAGGAAAAAAATATATATATTTTGCACTTTTACGCTTCTTACTTTCTGTAAAAAAACACTACTTAGGCGCAAAAAGCCAGTGCCTGACTAAAGGCGCTTTGGAATCCTAAAAGCGCTCAAGGTCAATTGCGCCAAGGTGAGCGCTTGGTTCACTTTTGACTACAATGATTGAAATCCACCATGGTAGCACGTATCTCATGTACAGATTTATCTCTTCTATGAGGTAAGTAAGGTAGGTTGCTTCAGTTCCTCCTCAAAAAGGAGAACAAGCAAGTTCCTTAGACCCGAGCTGTTTCAGAAACAGAAGGCAGCTTAGTTCCCTCATGTATTATAATGACATGGTGCAATCTAATCCAATGTGTGGTGAATAACAGAAACACATGCACATATGAATACTATAATTACATATTAAAGAAGTTGATTCAGTCAGATTCTTTTTCAAAATAATAGAACTGACACTGCTTTTAAAAGGATGAAATGATATAAAAAAAATAAGCAAATGGTACAAGCAACTTCATTGAAATTTTGTAACGAAGACCTGTATTCAGACATAAATGTATGAGCACGTGCTATAAACTGCAATGAAATTAGATCATATCGATATACAAGAAGGAAAATTTTGATAACACGGACCTAACAAATATGATATAACTAGACCTTACCGGAATATGACCTAAACCAAACAGAATGCAGAAAAAATTATCCATAAAGGTTACACAATCCTATATAGCTTTTCCTTTCTTATGAGTCTCCCTCTCCTAATACAGCCAGTCACCTCTAAGGAAACTACAAGCTGAAGCCTTTCTCCCCCATTATAGACATATACTGAGACATGCACCTCCATTTGTTCACAATTCCCAATCCAGCAGTTTCCTCTTAAATTTTGGTCCATTCTAACAAACTCTTATCAAGATCGGCAGGGCTCTAATCTGATCATGGTTCCCTATATCTTTAACAAAAAAAATTCCTATATGGAAGCATATTTACTTACTTTAAAATATCATGATGTGGTCATGTCCTAGGAAGTAGAATCCAAAGCTTATCTTATAATAACTAATATCACCAATCCAACCCATCAACCATCTATAATATAATAGCAAAGGCAAATTATTGTTAACTTAGTTGATATTTTGTTGCTCATCAGAACACTCAAGGCTAATTTTATATCTATCATCCGGTATTTGTCCCATCAAAGTAGGATATTGGTCAGGGAACAACTGGAACAGGTCCTGACTAATAGCAATTTCTCATGAAACGGCCTCTCAAGACCCAAATTGATTCACACTAATTTCACTCACAACAGACCAAGCACGATTCTTGAGTTAGAAAATGAAGTTTTCCCCAAAAACTAAATCTCTTTCTTTATATATGAGCAGCATATCGCAAAATGATACAACAACACTGCCGGGTACCATATTAGTTGGAATGGTAATAAAAAAGACGTCCTTTACAATCTACACAAAATTTCATAATTTTGTTAAAAAATGAACTTCTCCAGCAGTCAAATCCACAAAATCAACAGTATGATTTGTAAATCATAATCAAAGTTAGTCAAAGTAAATGAGAATTGCACCATTTACAGATTATTCGAATTCCTTAAAAGAAAAATCCACAAAACCCAGTAAGATCCAAGAAAAAAAAAAAAGAAAAGCGTATTCAAAATCAAGAACAAAATTCTATCCAAAATGAAGAAAATCAAATAAAAAGAACAAGAATAAAATAGCTAAACGTAAGGTTATATTTGATATAAATATAATCAAGAAAGACGAGTGAGATTTAGGCGCACCGCTCAATCAGGATGTTGCCTTCAACATTTGCAAATAATACAGCAAGAATCATGTTCTTAGGTTTCTTTCTCACCTTTATCTTTCTTTCCTTCCCTTTCCTTTTTGGTTCGGAGACGGAAACCGGAAAAGTATTTGCTCGCCGTCTCGTTTCTTGTGTTTATTTATTTCTTGGCCCCTTGTTAATATAACAATTACACAAATATATTAATATTCTTTAAATTTGTACATCAACCTAACATTTTTTTTTTTATTATTATTCCTTTCATCTAATCGAGCCTAGCATGAGCTCCCTTAGCAAAAATATACTCCCTTCATTCCTCTTAATAGGTTGTTCACAGTTCAATTAAGAGTTAAAAAAAATAATTCATCAATTTCGATTTAAAAATTTTTTAAATTTAAATCGAAATCTAAATAAAGAGTTAATTGATTATTGATTATTTGCATAAAATAAATGATTAACTATTATTTTTTATTTTTAACTATTATACTATATACAAAAAATAAAATTAAAATTTAATAGATTTCATACATATATATTCAATAAAAAAATTAAATATTGCAACATCCAAAATTTTTAAAAATTAAATAAATAAATTAAAATTTAATTAAATAAATTAAATAAATTATTTAAATAAAAAATGAAAGAATTTAAAATGAAAAAGTGAAAGGTATATATAAAATATATATGAAATATACATAAAATATATAAAGTCAATAAAAGTCAATATTTTTAAATGAAGTATGATGAAATCTGGGTAACAGTTGATCGGATGTCAAAGACAACTCATTTTCTTATAGTTCGGATGGACTACTCATTTGAGAGGTTGGTTAAGTTGTATATCAGTGAGATAGTGAGGTTGCATGGAGTCTTAGTTTCTTTGGTATCGAACCGAGACATCGAAATGTTAGAGGAGTTGGCAGGATGCATTGGGTTCTCAATTGTACTTTAGTACTACTTTTCATCTTCGGACAGATGGGTAGTCAGAGAGAGTAATACAGATTCTAGAGGATATGTTAAGGAGTTGTATCATTGATTTCACTGGGAGCTGGGACAGATTCTTGCCACTGATTGAGTTTACTTATCATAACAGTCATCAGTCCAGTATTAGAATGACACCTTATGAGGCCTTGGATGGCAGAAAGTGCAGGACACCTTTGTGTTGGAATGAGGTTAGAGAAGATAAATTGGTTGGTCCCGATTTGATTAAAAAAACGGAAGAGAAAGTGAAGGTGATTCACTGTCATTTGAAAGCAGCTTCAGACCGATAAAAATTCTATACCGATTGGAAGAGGAAAGACATAGTTCAATGTGGGAGATAAAGTATTTTTGAATTTGTCTCCATAAAAGAAGATTATGAGATTTGAGCACAAATAAAAGTTGAGCCCTCGCTTCATAGGACCATATAAAGTTCTAGAGAGAGTGGGTCCAGTTACTCACATATTAGCTCTACCGCCTGAGTTAAACTGGATACATAATGTCTTTCGTGTATCTATACTTCGGAGGTACAAGTCAGACTCATCTCATGTCTTATTAGTGGAGTCCATTGAGGTGAGTCCGGATTTGACTTATGAAGAAGAACCAGTGGCGATCTTGGCACGAGAGGTGAAAGAGTTGAGGAATAAGAAGGTGCCACTTATGGAAGTTCTTTGAAGGAATCCTGTCACTGAAGAGGCGACATGGGAGAGTGAGCAAATGATGTAGAGTCAATATCCTCAGTTGTTCCAGAGTGGATAGCAGGTAATTTCGGCAACGGAATTTTCTTTATGAGGAGAGAATTGTAACATGCAAATTTTTTAAAAATTAAATAAAATAAATTAAAATTTAATTGGATAAATTAAATAAATTATTTAAATAGAAAATGAAAGGATTTTAAATGAAAAAAATGGTAGGTATATGTGAAATATACATAAAAAATATATAAAATTTATAAAGTCAATAAAAGTCAACATTTTTAAAAGAAAAGTCAAAAAGTCAAATGTCATTTTTGTAAATATACTTTAAAAATTAAAAATTATTTAAATAGTTTTAAAATAAATTAGTTTTAATGGAAGATTTAAATTTTAAATTTTTATTAAATAAATAAATAATTAATTAATTAATTAAAAATATAATTAAATATTATATATATGGTTTAAAAAGAAAGTGGAAAGAGAGAGAAATAACTTTGGTCTGTTCTTCTTCTTCTTCCTTCCATAGTCGAACCTCCAATGATGCCAAGTTCAAGGATTTTCTTCTTCCATGCTTAAAGAATTGAAGGATTTAATAAGTTTCAAGTGAATTTTTAGGATTTTCCTCTATAATTAGTAAGTTTTCTTACTTTTTTTCTTAAAATTTTATGAAAGAATGGTTATGTTGATTTTGGATCTTTGAAGTGGTATATTTTAATTGTCTATTTGGATATAAATGAAGTTATTTTGAGTAGTTAACAATGATTTTAATGTTGAATTGAAAAATTAGTTAAGTTTGAGTGAGTTTGGTGAAGAGAGAGAATTTAGGGTTATGAAAGAATTGGACTTTTGAATTCATGTTATTTAATTATGCAATTTTATTCCAAATATGTTATTTTGATACATAAATAAGTATTTTAAAGTCAAATAATGTATTTGGCTAAGTTTGGATAGAGTTTGAATGAAGTAGTGGTGATTTAGGGTTTTGAAAAAGTGAATTTTCAAAGATGGTGAATTATTCGATTTTAATATTAAAATCATGTTATTTAATAATATTAATGATGGAATTAAGCTTGGATTAATAATTGGAATGTGTTGAGATGAAAAACTTTCAACGGTGAATGTTATGCTATTTTTAAGGTTTTGGACATAAGCATATGTTTAACTAATATAATTGGTTTAAACATGTTAAAATATATTTTTAATGATATTTATAAACTTAAAACACCAATTTGAATGGTTTAGTATGATTTTTCTAAGTTAAAGAAAGATTATGCTATATTTTGGGGTTTTGATTAAAGTGATGTATAATTAAGGTTTGATGCTTGAAATACTTTAGAATGCGATATTAAATGATTGTATTTGATCACATTTTATATAGGCATTAAGAAAAGGTGATTTGTCCAACACTAGTGTTAATGGGCAACTTGAAAGAGGAGATTGAAGTTTGATTTTGAGCTTGCTTTTAATAGCTTATAGAGGTATGTACAAACTCTTAATAAATGTGGCATAATTGAATTACATCTGGGCTTAACACATTTTGATTGAAAACTGTGTTAAGCTACTTGATGTATTGATTATTCATGAGCAATGTGCTATGACATGTGTAATATTATATATGCATTAAATACATTGTGAAAAGCCATTGTTAATGGCTAAATTGCATAAAATGTGAATTATGTGAATATAGCCCAAAGTGTTTGTGTAATATGATTTTAGTGTGGAATGTGATACATTGTGATAACATATTGAGATGTGATGAAATGTGATAAATTGAAATGAAATGACATTTAAAAAAAAAAAAGAAAATGAGGCAATATGTCTAATTAATAATGAGAAAAGTGGCAATGTGCCTAGTTGATTATGAGAAAATGAAAATAAAATTGATAATGAAAAATATAAAATAATTATGTGTCTAGTATTTTATTCAAATTTTAGAGTTATGTGTTTGGCAGCATGCCTATGAGGTTATCCTCATTATTTGCCTTCGGGGCTAGCTTTTGAGTAATTACTTTGATTTGCCTTCGGGGCTAGACGCTTGGCGTCACTGTGATATGATTTACCTTTGGGCTAACTTTTAAGCATTATTATGATTTGCTTTCTGGGTTAGACACATGGTGTCAATTTGGACCAAAATAGTAACTCTGATATTTAAATGGCATATTAGATCTTTTGAGCTTATGCTTGTGTTTATTCTTATGTAAATTATTGAATGATGAAAGAATATGTTTAAAAGTGAGCTTGGATGCCACATTGTGACATAGCATAAATGTATTATATATTGACATTGTATTTAAGTTTTATTATTATCAAAGTTTATACCGCTAGGCTTTTAGCTTAGCGCGATTGTAATTCATCGCGCAAGTGACAGAGGTGATTCGGTAGAGTCAGAGAGTTCTTCTAGACCGGGTCAGGTCTAGATTTGAGATTGCTTGTTGAGTTATTTGTTGTTGCTTCTTTGAGATCAGAGTCATTTGCCAGTATGTATATATATTTTATATTATAGTACATTTTGATATTATGTTATATTTTTGGAGTATATATATTATAAATTATAAATAATATTTTGGATAATTTGTATAAAGTGAAATTTTATATGTATTTTGATATATATATATATATATATTGAGAAAATATGGAGAAATTGAGAAATGTTGGGGGTGTGATGTATTGTATATTGGGAGTATTTTTGTGCAGGTTGTGTAATTGCTGAATTTTAGAATTGTTTAAATTACAGACAAAACTCTAGTAATTTTTTCTCAAAAATTTTCATATAAAATACTTATTTTATAATTTATAATTAAGAAATAAATTTTATTCACTATTTAAATATACATTTTTAAGTATTTGAAATTTTATATTGGAAGTGTGAAAATTTTTATTAAATCGGGTTACGATATTTTTATACTTTATATACGTATTTTATATATACTGGGTGTATGTATTATATGTATATGGGGTATAAGAGTGTTACATTTATTTTGGTATCAGAGCCTATGTTTGAAGTTCTCAACCTAAGTGGGTTGTTAGAGAGAGAGAAAATGAGAATTTTAAATATGGTTTTCGATTGTGATACATGTATTGGATCTCTGATGTGATAATTTTTGCTATTTATAGATATAGGTAGTTATAGCGTCTCGGATGCACCAGTCTGCCGAGAGTAGTACAGAGAGTGTAGCTCCTGATGAGGGTAGAGTAAAGCTAAGGCTGAGATTGTTGGAGAGGCATCAGCTTCTGTGCCTGTTAGACCAGCAGCTGAGGAGATTTTGTCAGGCTAGATATGATATATGGTGAAATTGTTGAGACAAGCTGGGGTTCAACAGCCGCAATTATACATATGGAAATATGACAAGTTGAAAAGGTTTGAAGCCAAAAATTTTATTGGCATTACAGACGTTGTAGCAGAGCAGTGATCGGATAAAGTGTAGAGAGTGTTTATCCAGCTGCAGACTAGTTTAGAGGAGAAGTTTGATTATACTAGATCTCTTCTGCAGAGGGATGCTTAAGAGTGGTGGAATATGGTTTTTTATGGTACAGTTGATCTACCAGTGCTGACTTATGACGATTTTCTGCTAAAATTTGAGAAGAACTATACTCCCTAGGAGTATAAGAATGCTAAAAAGATAGAGTTTCTTAGTTTGAAGGAGGACTCCATGTCAGTAACAAAGTATGAGATTGAGTTCATCCGGTTGAGTCAGTATGCTAGAAGGATCATTTCTGATGAGCTTGAAAGATGCCAGAGGTTTGAGGAGGGGTTGAGACCCTTTTATTATGTTTCTTGTGGCAGACTCCTATTATTAGAATTTTTCTCAGTTGGTTACAGCTGCCATGAGTGTAGAGAAGGCATAGGGGTCTTGCAGTAGCTGCCAGAGCAGAGGAGAGCAGAGCTCGGAGACCCTAGAGTGAGACAGGGTCTTCATTAGTGAAGAGAGGTCGAAGGAAATTTTCTCAGAGGTTCAGTCAGAGGTTCAGTGGGAGCCAGGGATAGTCTGGCAGGTCATTACAGCAGCAGAGGTAGAGATAGAGACCTATAACCTCAGTGGCTAGTGCTCCGACCCCAGTGGCTCAAAAGCCTACTCCACCTACCTGTGTTCATTGTGATAGGATGTATGAGAGTGTCTGCTAGAGGATAGGTGCACCAGCAGTGTGTTATAGATATGGATCGCCAGATCATTTTATCAAAGATTGTCCAGAGTCACCAGAGGACAGACAGACAGATATAGCAATTTATAGATCCAGTGTCAAAGGGAGTCGTGGTGGAAGAGATTTTGGCAGAAGAGGTAGATCAGGGTCTGGTCAAAGAGGAGGTTCTATAGTTGGGAGTAGCCTAGACGAGGCAGGGTCATCATAACGGGTTTATGTGATGTAGAGGTAGCCAGATGCTTCAACTGTCATGACTGGTATTTTTACTTTATTTGGTACTTATGTTCTTGCATTGATAGACTATGGGTTGACTCATTTATATATCAGTGCATCCATTCTGTCTGTGAGTGATTTACATTTGAAGTTCCTAGGATTTGATATTTTGGTTACAAATCATTTAGAGCACAGTGTTGTAGTTAACGGGGTATGCCGAGATAGTCCGGTGGTTATTCAGGATGAGAAGTTTCTCGGTCACTTGATTGAGATGCCTTTTAAAAAATGATCTGATTCTGAGTATGGATTGATTATTCAAGTATGGGGTTGTGATAGACTATCAGCGAAAATGTGTTACCCTGAGAACACGTGATGGTAGAGATGTAGTGGTATCTAGTAAGCAGAGACATCTTTCATCCATGTTTATTTCGGTTGTTTCAGCTAGGGGGATAATTTAAAAGGAATATGAAGCATATCTTGCTCATATTGTAGATACAATAGTAGTGAGATCCCAGCTTGACAGTATACCTACAGTTGTCGAGTTTTCATATATTTTTTCTGATGAGGTGTTAAGGGTACCTCCTAAGAGAGAGGTAGAGTTTGGTATTGATTTGTTACCTGATACCGCTCCCATCTCTATTACCCCTTATCAAATGACACCTGCAGAGTTAAAGGAGTTGAAAGTACAGTTGCAGGAGTTGCTTAATAAAGGGTTCATTCGCCCTAATGTGTCAGCATGGGGAGCACATATTTTATTTGTGAAGAATAAAGATGGCACATTGAGATTGTGTATTGATTACAGATAGTTGAATAATATGGCCATCAAGAACAAATATCCATTGCCTCAGATAGATGATCTCTTTGATCAGTTGATAGGAGCAATAGTATTCTCGAAGATTGATCTGAGATCGGGGTACCATAAGTTGAGAGTTGGAGATGTGGATGTACCTAAGATAGCTTTCTGCACGAAGTATGGATATTGTGAGTTTCTGTTGATGCCTTTTGGACTGACGAATGCACTAGTAGCATTTATGAATTTGATGAACAGGGTGTTTAGACCATACTTAGATCAGTTTGTGATGCTCTTCATTAATGATATTCTGGTGTATTCGCGTAATGAAGAAGATCATGACATGCATCTGCGGATTGTACTGAAGACTTTGAAAGAGAAGCAGTTATATGCCAAGTTGTCTAAGTGTGAGTTCTGGCTCGATCAGGTGACTTTTCTCGGTCATGTAGTTTCAGCATAGGGTATTAAAGTGGATCCAAGTAAAGTTGATGCTATTTTGAATTGGAGTCCACCAAAGACTGTGACAGAGGTAGAAGTTTTCTGAGATTGACAGGCTATTATCGTCGGTTTGTGAAGGGTTTTTCTATAATAGCTACACCACTCACCAGATTAATTCGAAAAGGAGTTAGATTTGTGTAGGCAGATCGATGTTAGACGAGTTTTGAGCAGTTGAGGGAGATGTTGACTCAGGCTCCTGTCCTTACCTTGCTTGTAGAAGGTAAACCTTATGTGATATACAACGATGCTTCACATAATGGTTTATGTTATGTTTTTGATGCAAGAGGGTAGAGTCATTGAAGCCTCATGAGCTGAATTATCTAACTCATGATCTGGAGCTAGTAGCCATAGTTTTTACATTAAAGATTTGACGACATTACTTGTATGAGGAGAAATATTTTATTTATATTGATTACAAGAGTTTGAAGTACTTGGATATTCAGAGAGAGATGAATTTGAGACAGAGACGGTGGTTAGAGTTGATTAAATATTATGACTGTTTTATTGATTATTATCCTGATAAGGTAAATATTATTGTTGATGCCCTAAGTCAGAAGTCTTTAGCAGGTTTGACTGCTTATTCGCTCTCGTTGCTTGTTGAGTTGAAAGCGTTGCATGCTAGATTTGAGATTTTGCTAGTAGAGTTGATTTTGGGCATTTAGATCATAGATACTGTCAGCATGTATATGTTTCATATTACATTTTGATATTATGTATATTATATTATGTTTTGATGTATATATTGTAAATTATAAAGAATTTGTTGAAAAATTTTATAATGTGGATTATATATATATGTTTTTGATAAATATATATGTATATGTATAAATATTTTGAAAAACTTGGAGAAATTAGAGAAATTGAGGAGTACGGTTGAAATATATTATTGATTTTTATTGGGAGTATTTTCTTATACAGATTGTGGTTTGTTGAAATTTGAGAATGTCCAAACTACAGATAAAACTCTAGTGATTTTTTTCTTCAGAAATTTTCATATAAAACTTTATTTTGAAACATATAATTTATAAAAAATATTTATTTATTATTTAATTATACATTTAAAAGTATTTTAGAATTTAAATTTAAAATATAAAAATTTTTATTTTTATCGGAATTTTGACATTTTTATACCGTATATGTATGTTTTTTATATATTAAATATGTATATTATATGTATATAAAATATATGAGTGTTACAAATATAATTCATTGCAAAAATTAATCTTAATATAAATACATAATTAAAATATAAAATTATATTTTGAATTTAAATATGATTCATCAAAATAATTTAATATATATAATTTCTAATTTTTTTTATAAAATTATGATAATTTATAATTTATGTATAATATATATAATTTATACATAATATATAATTAATAAATAAACTATAATATAATTATAAATTTATAAATTATTTATACATTTAACATATATAATTTATGGGTAACTACTCAGTTCGACAATGACCGTCAGAGGCTGTGTTTGTAAAGAGGACGGTGATCATTAATAGTGAAAAGCGGCTTGAAGATACGAAGAAAGTGAAAATAAAAAATTAAATAATAATAAATAAGTAAATTAAAAAAAAAAAAAGCGGGGCATGGAAATGAAGCATGCCCTTGCTTCCTAATTTTTATTTTAAAATTTTTTAATATTAGTCTATTATCAGTTAATTTGAAAAAAAATTAAAATTATTGAATTAAATTGACCACCTTTTATATATATAATTAACATAATATTTCATTAAATTTTTAATAAATTATATTTTCAAAAGAAATATTTTAAACTATTTAGTTGAACAATTGTAGTTTTTTATAAGTTAATTACCATAATAGGTTTACAAAAAATAGTAATTATTAATTTAAACATAAAAAATAATATATATATATATTATAAATGGGTGATTTTGAAAATCAAAATGGCTTCATCTGAATTTAGGATGAAATACTGGTAAAACATTTGAAAATAAAAAATAATAATTTTTATATAAAATATTATGATAGTCCATTATATATTTATTATAAAATTTATAAATATAAAACATCTGTTTAAATTTTAGAGCCTATACTCAATAATAAACGATAAATAAATCTACAAATGATCACGTTATGAGCGTTTACATAAGCCAATACCAAGCTTGTATTCAATATGAATGAAGAGCCTAACAAGCTAATTGCCCAATTTGCTAACTACCCTAATAATTGAATTAGTTTGACAGCTAATAAACGAGATAGCTTATAAGTTAAAATCACCAATTTCTTAAAATAAATTAGTTTACTAACATAATAAGTTAAATATTTTTTAATTTGAATTTAACTTATTAAATAAATAAGTAATTTAAGTTTACCTTTTTTTTAATAAATGAGTTTGAGTCTAAATAAATTTTTTATTAAGCTGATATTCAAATCGAACTCGAATAATTTAATTTATTTATAGTCTTATAATTATGATTCTCTGTAAACCATGAACCCCAAACTAAAATTGCCGATTTGGTTAATTGGCTTAGATCATCATCGAATCCAAATTCGAATTAAGATCAACTAATAAGGATCTGATTATGATTTTTAAAATTTTGATCCAAAATTAGCTTGCGTCTCTAGATTATAAAAAAAAATAAAAATTATTATATATTTATATATATTAAAATTTATATATAATATTAATATTTATAAATTTCAATATATACAATATTAATATGTATTAATTTTAATATATATATTAAAAATTAAATGTATAAATTTTAATCCAAATACTTCAATCATAATATTAAATATTCAAGATTATATAGTTTAATACATATATTTATAATAAAAAATTATATTTACAAAAAAATTATTTTTTAACAATTAATATTATTATTTTAACTTAATTAATTCATAAATTTATGAGTTAAATATTTAATCTCATGAAAAGTATTATTAATTATATGTTTTTTTAAAAAATAATTATAGGTTAATTTTTAAAAAAATCTAAATGAAAATACGTGTCTGCATAGTGCATGTATACAGTAGCAATCAACAACTCAAATTTCAAATACAGATAAAAAAAAACTCAATTTACAAATTGAATTTGACTTGTGTATAAATATATACAAAAAAGACAAAAACAATTTAAAATGGAAAGAGAGTAAAAAAAGAAATTAGATTTATGAGTTATGGCCTCATGGGGTGTGTTTTAACCAACATTTTTTTGGCGTGAACTAAGGGATATCCACTTTCTGATGATGGGATGTGACAGCTTAGCGATGGTGCACTTATTAAATAAACAATAAGTGATTAACTCAACGGCAGCCCAACAACCAAGGCATAGCCTGTGATCACATGATATATTGCTCTCACTAAAATTTTTAATTTAAAATTTTTAAATATTTCTCCTTCCTGTATGTATAAAAAAAATTCAACTACCACCTTGTTAGATTTTTGAATAATTTGTTGTGCATTTATTATTTTTTCTTTTTTTTTCCTCCATAAAAATGTAAATCAATATAAAATTTAACTTTAAACCACTCTCTTACTTAAACAACAGATTGATTTATTTTTATTTATTTATTTGTTAGTAAATGATAGCATCATTCAAAGAAACAAGATAAATACAGAGCCTTAACAAAAGGCTTGAGAAAACCATTATCGGTAGAGCATAGACAGTCAAAAGCAAAAATATGCTATGTCCCTAACACGGCACAGAGCATAGAAGATTGAAGCAAAACAAACTACGTACAAGAACAACCTAATGCAACTAAAATTAACTTCCTAATTGTCAATCTAATATTTTTAGAGTAATTGCAACATAACTCAATAATAATCATTGGATGCATGCTTTGTACAATAAAAGTTAAAATTCACAATCATTAATAAACATTTCCCATGAAATAAAAAAGTATATATTTATTTTCTTTTTTTCTTTATAAATAAATGCACATGGAAAAGCTAAGCAGGTAACATGTGCAAGCTAAGTACATAGAGCAAACCTACATATAATTAATTTGAAAACTAGCCATCCAAATTAAAGTTCTTACCCAATTCATGATTGATGTACTATGGAATAAGTTGCATTACAATGAAACTCTACTACTAATGTTAAAGGGTCATTTACTCTTTTTTTTAAAAAAAAAAAAAAAGGCATACTTAGTGTCACGATATTTCTTTTTTACAAGTTTAAATTCGTGCGACACTAATAAATTTTGCCTAATATTTAAAAGAATGCTAGTCGGCCTTCTCTCAAAATGTTTGCCTAGCTTAGATAAGTTTCAATGCGACGCTAAATAATAAAGAAAACAATTCAATCACAAGAGAAGAAGAGAGAATTGAGAGAATGTTTGAAAGCTCTTATTACCTAAAGAATGCTTGGATTCTTGAATTTCTCGGATGGTTACAACAAATGAATCATACCCTTATTTATACTAATCCACCTCATCAATAGACGGTGGTGATCAATTTGATCTAACAGTTTACATTAAAGTTCTACACAATTTCTAGAATATTTCAATAATATTCTATGACATATTCCTAAGAGGTATTCTCTAGCATATTCTCTACATGTCTATATAACTCTAGATCTACATATTCTCTATGCAACTCTAAAATTCTACAGAATACTGTAGAACATTCAAGATACTATTTACTATTACTGATCAAACCTCCCATTTTGGCTAGTCAAATATAAATTTTATGACATTAAGCATGATGAAAGCTACTGTGTGCACGGGCTCCGAAATTGTTTTAACTTTTCAATCTCATAAAAAATAATGCATAATTTAATTTTTGTCTGTTTTTCAAGAAATTTTTAGTTTTTTATCCTTCCTTTAAAAAAAATTACATTTTGATTGTTGTTGTGAGTAGATGTATGAATGGGAAAGTTTAAATTGTGATATTATTATTTAAATATTAAAATAATTGAAATTTTAATTTATTGATATTAAAATTATTTTTACTTTTATAATATTGTCCAAGTCTAATTTTTTTTAAGTATTAAAAGATAATATTATTAGAAAATAAATAAAATACAAATAGCTAAAATAAGGCAAAAGACATAGGAGAGAAGATGTAATACCCCATACATAGCCTCACACTAACTAGAGATGTCACTTAAACACATAACTAATCTATAAAGATAATATATATAATAAATCCCAAAATACATTCATATGATATAATTATTTTTCAAGAAAAAGTACCATGATCATACCTGTAATACAGACATATATTTGTTTAATTTACAAAAATGTCAATTATTAACTTACATTGTAAACATTATTATAATTCTCTTACTACCCTCAAACTTATACAACTGTCATATAAAATTATAAAGTCTTGTTATGTGAACCATACATACTATAATATTTATAATATTGCTTGTTAAATCTATGTAATGCAGTTGATTAGGAACGTATATCTCTCACCCACAGTCTCAACTCTTTTGGTTTGATCTGCGCGTTAAAAAATAATTCTAACATGCTAAGCAAGGCTTAGTGGTACTTATGCATTTATAATATGCAAAAAATTTAAAGAAAAAAAAAACTTTACATAAACAAATTCAGAAACAATAAAAATTATCACTTTAGAATATTACATAAGAAATTGATATAATCGTTGGAACATAAAACACTGACATAATTAGATCTAGAATTTGATTAGTTTAATAACATCCATATAATATATTGTTTTTAATATTGATAACCTTTATAAATTTGCCCATGCACACTGAACTCAGATCATAGATTTTGATAACGGGTCACTGTTGGCAATTTAATGCCCAATCTAAATGATATAGCCGAAGGCCCAATATGCCTACTGTCACTAAAGACGCAATGTGTCTATAAATAGCACGATATGCCTACTATTACTATGGATATCTACCATCTGTCTAGCTATTCAATCCCAAGATAGATCTAAAATTAGTATGATTAAGGTAATTCATTAGTTTGTAATTAACATTGAATTGTATATATCACTTCAATGGAACAATACTTTGATTAACATTTAATATTATACATATTTGTCATATATCCAAAGTTTATTACTTTTTTGCATACTTTTAATACATATACAGGAATTCTCAGCACAAGGGTAAGAAATATAAATATATAAGCCTCATACTAGGACAGTATATCACAAAATATAAGTAAAAAATATTATACAAGTACCCCACGGCCGTGGCATATCAACTCCACGCCCGTGGGATACAAAATGAAACTGTCAAATACCTTTGTAGACCCTCATGATCGTGGCCTTCAAGGCCCACGGCTGTGACATTCAGAATGGCTCTATTTTATCAAAATTTTTAAAGAAACAACCTCACTTTCAACAACCCTACGGTCGTGGCACTCAGTTGCCACACTCGTGACATTGATTTTGGGTCTGCCTTTGGAGTAATTCTTCCTCTAACAGTCCCGACTTTGATGCCATGCCCATAACACCTCTAAGCCATACTCGTGACATCCCAAAATCATGTATTATGCACTTTTAACTTCATAAAACATAAATATATTAGAGATTTAAGTTAAAGATGTATCAAAACTAAATTTTTGATATAAAAATAGTTCATATATAATACTTTACTAAAACTTCAATTAACCAAGTCATTGACAATTGATCTAATCAAAACTTTCACAATCATCATTCAAAATTAAGAAAAGCAACATCAACAACTTCAATTCCTACATATTTCACTCAATAAATTATTTATTCAATATTTAAAAAGTATCTCATTTTAAATGACTCAATCAACTAATTTAAACCTTAAAACTCAAAGAAAAATAAATATTCGCAAATTAAAATACATAAGCACATACCTCTTCAAAAATCTCTCTTTCTCTCTCTCTTTCCCTCTCTTTCTTTGATCACTTTTTGATAATTTACCTTTTCTAACTTATTCTTAAAATTTATAATTATATGTAATCTACTCTTGACTTTTATTTGATTTGAAAAAAGGAAGATGAAGAAAATAAGAAAGATGGTAGAGGTGGTGGTGTTTGGCGTGGATGATGGAGAAAGAAAAGAAATTTCTACACACACACACATGTGCTTATATCTATAGGTTAATCAAGTGTGGATAATCTCATTTTAACTATGATGCACCCTCTTTCTTAACTTTTGATTCTAATTTAATTTTTAATCCCGTAAAACCATAAAAATAATTCAATCAATAAATTTTAAAATTCACTATTTACTATGTTTTACTTATATCATTTATCTATGTCACTTTTATCACTATACACTATCAATTATTAATTTTAGTTAAAATTCACTTTTTAGGATTTTAAACATTACAGAAGATGAACAATCTCCCCCATATCTCTTAGAAACCTGTAGCTAAACCAGAATTCCCTTGTCGAAAAATGCCTTAAGGAAACACAGATCTGGCCAAAACCAAATTCAAAGAACAAAGCCTTGACAAGGCTTGCAAGCATACAATAAGATATAAAACGTTACAAACCAAACATTCCTAACATCCTCGAGTAAGAAAGTGATTAAGGGAAAAAGAGGATCGATCATTCTTAAAAGGGGCAATTAAAGACACAACTCGAATATAACAATGAAAAAGAATTGTAAAACAAATCACAACCATGCAGAGGAGTATATTATCTCTCAAAGATCCATCAAAGAAAACTAAGATATATTGATAAGTTTCTGGGGATAGTGAGATATCCTTAAAGTATCGAAAAGAAAGTACCTTCTTTGAATTTTTTAAAGTTAGATCTATAAGAAAATAGCAAGTTACCATATGAGTGGAAGACAAAAATAGCCTTTGAAGGCTAGATCTAAAAAATGAGACAAAAAAAACCAATAAAAACCTTAAAGAATGAGTCCTAGATCAAAAATTAAAAGAAGTTGACCTTAAGAGATGGAAAGACAAGAGGCCAGAGAAAATATCAAATAGTTGTTTGACATGGATTTCTTACATTTTAAGTCTAATTTAAAATTATAATAAGTAGTACTTTCTCCGTTTTATTTCAAGTGTCGTGTAAGAAATTTTTTTTTTTCACTTCAAGTATCGCTTTTAAGAATTTAAGAGAGCATTAATTAAAAAGTTCTAATATTACCCCTATTAATTAATGAAAAAAAAATAAATGAAGTGAGAAAGATAAAAAAATATTATTTAGGTAAATTACAATAAAATTTTTATGAAACTTATAATGAATAATCATTCCTTTGGTCTGTGCGCACCATTCTTACACGACACTTAAAATAGAATAGAGAGAATATAAGTATTATCTTCCAATAATTAGATGTTTTGTTTTTATATTATTAATATTAATTATTAAGAGATGATCAGCAAAAAAAATTTAATGTTGGAAACAATTTCCATGCCAGGATTTAAATTTTAAAACTAAATCTAGAAAAAAAAATCATTTACAAAGTTTGATAATTTTAATAACATATTTTATTCTAGATAATATATTAAAATTATGAAATCTGTGAAAAAATTTTATATTTGGGGTTTAATTAATGTACGACTAATCATATATAAGTAAATCGCCAGAACAAGCCAACTTTGTCTGAAGATTTATGTATCTTGTATTCTCAGTCTCACAAAAACTAAAATACATACATATAGTTACTGATGGGAAATAATCAAGATTAATTCTTCCCTACTTGAATGAATCTATGAGGAGTGACTAAGTAAAATTCAGCAAACAGCCATTCAATAATCTGCCCCAAGATGCACAAAACCAATCACACATAAACACAATAATTTTTAACGTAGAAAACCCCTTCAATGTGAAGGATAAAAATTACGGAACCTCTCTTGGTCCAAGTAAAATAGCTTCACTATCAAAATTAATATTTACAGTAACTGCAAGCTACTACAATAACCCTCAAGTAAAGTAGCAATACAAAATCAACCAAATAACAAGAAATAAATAAAAGAATGGAGAAAAATACCCAAAATAGCTATTGTTCATGCCAATGGATGAGCTCTGGTTGTTCAAATATGATATTCACCATCCAGATTAAAGAAAAATAAATTCTAAACGTTCTCACCAATATTCATCCAAATCCGACCATAAATGATCGTCCGATCGTCGGAGAAAGACAAACTGATCGCTGCTGCAGAAATGAACATAAACAGCAAACTTCAAGCCACAAATGCTGGCAATCGAGTCGTCCAAAACAGATCTTCACCGTTCTAAATGAAGAACGATGAGTCCTCTAACTGCTCTCTAAATTTCAGCCTGATAGAAGCACGGATGACCGTCCGATCGCAGAAAAATCGAGACTGCCCTGTTGACTTCTTTTGCAGAAAAAAAAAACTCTTTCTTTTCTCTCTTTCTCTCTCTCTCTCTCTTTTCTCCTTTGGTGGCTGACACTAATAACCTCTCACATATAATATAAGGTCATTATAAATGCTAAAACATTAATAGCCTATTGGGCCAAAAGAAAATGGGCTCAAATATTAAAATTTTCACATAGAAGGAAACTCAAAAATCTAATAATTCTCTCCCTTTTCGACTATGTGAAAGAGTTTACTAAACCGACAACTCTACAACATGTCTCAAACTTCCATCTTGGTAAAGCCTTTGTGTACATATCAGAACCATTATCATCAGTATGTATCTTCTCAACTTCAAGCTGCTTAGAATCCAAAACATTACGAATCCAATGATACCTCATATCTATGTGTTTGGATCTACCGTGAAAAGTACAATTTTTACCGGGATAAATAGCACTCCAACTGTCACAAAATAAGGTATCTCTCTTTTGTATAAAGCCAAGCTCATTCACAAACTTTTTCATCCAAAGCAATTCTTTACATGCTCCAGTTGCTGCAATGAATTCGGCTTCTGTAGTAGATAATGCAATGCATTTCTGCAACCTAGATTGCCATGCCACAGCTCCCCCTGCAAAAGTAATCAGATACCTAGAAGTAGACTTTCTTGAATTCGCATCTCCTGCCAAAGCAGAATCTGTATAACCACTGAGAATAAACTTTCCAGTACCAAAATATAATTTTAAACTAGCAGTGCCATGGAGATGTCTTAAAATTCACTTCACAGCATCCCAATGCTTTTTTTCCTGAATTAAATAGAAATCTACTAACAGTACCAACTGCATGAGCTATGTCTGGCCTAGTGCAAACAATAGCATACATCAAGCTACCTACTGCAGATGCATAAAGAACTTTTTGCACATATTCTTTCTCTTGCTCACTAGAAGGAGATTGTTTTATACTCAATTTGAAAGACATGGCAAGAGGGGTACTTATAGGTTTAGCTTTAACCATATTAAATCGCTGCAATACTTTCTCAATATACTTTTCTTGAGATAACCACAGCTTCTTACATTTCCTATCACGAATAATCCTCAAGCCAAGAATCTGCTTTGCTGGCCCTAAATCCTTCATTGTAAATGACTTACTCAACTCTTTCTTCAAGCTATTAATTATTGAAGAACTAGAACCCACAATAAGCATTTTATCAACATATAGCAACAGGATGATAAAATCACTATCAGAAAATCTCTGCACAAAAATACAATGATTAGAAGTAGTTTTCTTGTAGCTTTGTTGAACCATAACTGACTCAAACTTCTTATACCATTACCTAGGTGCTTGTTTCAGCCCATATAAACTCTTTTTTAGTTTGCAAACATAATTTTCTTTTTCTTTTACCACAAAACCTTCAGGTTATTCCATATAGATTTTCTCCTCTAAGTCGCCATGAATGAAGGTTGTTTTAACATCCATTTATTCAATCTCTAAATCAAGATTAGCAACTAATTCCAAAATAACACGAATTGATGATATCTTGACCACTGGTGAGAAAATCTCCTCAAAGTTAACTCTTTTTTTTCTAATTAAAGCCATTGACAACTAATCTAACTTTATATCATGGAGATGATGAATTCTCTTCTTGCTTTACTTTATAGATCCACCTATTCTTCAATGCTTTTCTATCTTTAGGAAGCCTCACCAATTCAAAGGTGTGATTATCAGTTAAAGACTGTATTTCATCTTTTATAGCTACAATCCATTCTGCCTTTTGCTCACTCTCAATGGCTTCTTCATAGCATTCAAGTTCTTCATTGTCTGTCAAGAGTATGTACTCATTTGGTGAATACCTGGTAGAATGCGTTCGATCTCTAGTAGACCTCCTAAGTGAAACTTCAGGTTCCTCAACATGTGCCTCTTGTTGATCACCAGCTGCTTCATATTCAGAAGCACCAACCTCATCTGCATTATGATTATCATTTTGCACATCACCATGATTCTAAACCTCAACTGCATCAGGCGTATGAGTTATAGGAGATAAGTCTAAGTCAATCAAGCTACCAGTTCGAGGCTTTGATTTCTCACTTTGTTGATATCTTCAATAGTCTGATCTTCTACAAATACTACATCACGACTTCTGATAAGTTTTTTCTGAATTGAATCATAGCATCTGTAACCAAACTCATATTGCATATAGCTAATGAAGATACACTATTTAGTTTTGGCATCTAACTTAGACCTCTCATCTTTGGGAACATGCATAAAGCATTTGCAGCCAAACACTCATAGATAGTCATAGGAAACATCCTTACCATACCGAAACCTATTTGGAACATCATTTTCCAAGGTAATAGTGGGAGTTAGATTAATCACATGTACAACAGTATACAAAGCTTCACCTCAAAAAGAGTTAGATAATTTAGCCTCTGAAAGCACACATCTGACTTTCTCCATCAATGTTTTGTTCATCCTTCTGCCAAACCATTTAGCTAAGGAGTCTTGGGAGGTGTCTTCTGATGTCTAATACCATGTTCTCTGCAATATGTATCAAATGGCCCACAATACTCACCACCATTATCAGTGCGAATACATTTCAACTTCTTTATAGTTTCTCTCTCAGCAGAAGCTTAAAATTCTTTAAATATACTAAGAATTTGATCTTTAGACTTTAAGATATGAGCCCAAAGTCTTCTAAAATAATCATTAATAAAGGTTACAAAGTAAAGTGCACCACCAAATAACTTTTTTTCCAAAGGACCACATACATCTGAATGTACCAGTTAAAGTAAATTATTTTTTTTAGAAGGAGAATGATGTTTGAAAGAAATCCTCTTCTGTTTTCCAGCCAAGCAATAAACACACCTATCTAACTTTGCACCTTTCAATCCTGAAAGCAAATTCTTTTTAGCTAGACAATCAAGTCCCTTCTCACTAATGTGACTCAACCTCATGTGCCATATTTCTGAAGAGCTATCACTTTCAACTGCATTAACAAGATTTATAGAGATTGAAGCTTGCAACCAATATAAGCCTGAAGCCTTCTTTCCTCTACCCACAACTAAGGAGCCTTTGCTAATTTTACATTTTCCATCATAAAAAATATTGCAATAGCCATTATCATCAAGCTTGCTGGTGGAAATCAAATACAACCTAATATCAGATGCATGTTTAACATTTTTTAGCTCTAATTTTGTTCCATTTTGGGTCTCCAAACAAATAGTTCCAATGCCTATCACCTTTGACACTCCATCATTACCAATCTTTTAAACTCCAAAATCACCCGAAGTATAAGATGTGAAGAACTCATTCATTGATGTAACATGAAAGCATGCACCACTATCAAGAACTTAAGCAGTATCATCATAGGCTACATTGACCATATTCTCTTGATAAACTATAGCCAAATCATCATCTGAAGTGGTAGTGGCAACACAATCAGTATTGTTATCATTGTCTCTCATTTCTTGCTTCCCTTTGTCTACCTTGTTTTCTTTCTTCCACTTGAAATAATATTTCTTGATATGCCATGGTTTACCACAGTAATGACATTCAAGGTTCTTATACCTTGATTTTGATTTACTCATGCTCTTGCCTCTATTTTGATCTTGATTCCTACTTTTACATCTCTCCTTGTTTTTAGTAACCAAAATTTCTGACTGTGAAGTAGATGCCCCCTGATTTCTTCTTCTCATCTCTTCATTCAAAATACCAGTCTTTGCATACAACATGGTTACACCACTTTCAGGAGCATAATTTTTCAAAGATACGCAAAAGTTTTCCCATGAGTCAGAAAGTGTATTCAACAACCAAAGTCCAATAACCTCTTCATCAAATTTAACACCCATGCCAGATAATTGATCAAAGATACCTTAAAATTAATTCACATGATCAAGTATAGAGCTTCATTCTCTATATTGCAAACGTAAAGCGTGTTTAAGCAAAAATAACTTATTGTTACCAGTCTTTGAAGCATACAAATTTTCAAGCTTTTTTCACAAGGTTTTGGCATTTGTTTCATTAGCAATATGATTCAACACATTATCTTTTGCCCATTGCCTAATAAAACCACATACTTACAAATACTCAAACTCCCAATCTTCATTAGATTTACACTCAGATTTTTTAGAAGCAAATACAGATAAATGCAACCTTTTCACAATAAGAAAATCTTTCATTTTTTCTTTCCACTTGTGATAATTTGTGCCATCCAAACAAACCATTTTACTCATATTCACTTCTATCATTCAAGCAAGCAAACAACCAATGAACTAATGAACTAGCTCTGATGCCACTTTGATGGGAAGGAACCAAGATTAATTCTTCCCTACTTGAATGAATCTATGAAGAGTGACTAAATAAAATTTAGCAAACAACCATTCAACAATCTGTCCCAAGATGTACAAAATCAATTACACATAAACACAATAATTTTTAACGTGAAAAACCCCTTTAATGTGAAGGATAAAAACCACGGGATCTCTCTTGGTCCAAGTAAAAGAGATCTACTATCAAAATTAATATTTACAGCAACTACAGGCTGCTACTACAACAACCCTCAAGTAAAGTTGCAACACCAAATCAACCAAATAACAAGAAATAAACAAGAGAATGGAGAAAAATCACCCAAAATAGCTATTGTTTATGCCAATGGATGAGCTTCGGTTGTTTAAATTTGATCTCCACTGTCAGATTAAATAACAATAAATTTTAAACGTTCTCACCAAATTTCAGTCAAATCCGACTACAAATGACCATCCGATCGTCGGAGAAAGGCAAATTGCTCGCTACTGCAGAAATGAATGTAAATAGTAAACTTCGAGCCATAATTGCTGGCAATCCAGCCGTACAAAACAGATCTACACCGTTCAGAATGAAGAATGATGAGTCCTCTAACTGCTGTCCAAATTTCAACCTGATAGAAGCACGGATGACCGTCCGATCCCCAAAAAACCTAGACTATCCTGTTGACTTCTTTTGCATAAAAAAAAAACTCTTTCTTTTCTCTCTTTCTCTCTCTCTCTTTTCTCTTTTGTGGGCTGACACTAATAATCTCTCAAATGTAATATAAGGTCATTATAAATGCTAAAACATTAATAGCCTATTGGGCCAAAAGAAAATGAGCTCAAATATTGAGTTTTTCACATAGGAGAAAACCAAAAATCTAACAGTTACTTTAGTTTTTTCTTTCAAATTGAGATAATGGGTCTTATTCATTTTTTTTATATTGATCATATTTTACTTTAATCTTCTGTACTTTGTTTTAAAAAATTCATTTTTCGTGAAGAATATTTGATAACAAATTATCATAATATATTTCATTTTTGAATAACGCAATTGGAAATTTTTTAAAATCCAGCTATTAATTAAGTGGAAAAAATAATAAAATTATGTTAAATTAATCAATGAATTATATAGCTAGAACTCAATTTTGTGAAAATTTTTGACATTTTTTATTAGTTTTTATTATTAAATATTTGTCCGACAGCCAATTAGTAAGAAAATAAACAACTAAAAATGATAAATAAAAAGGTAAAACAAATGGCAAATGGAATTTTTTAGTCATGAGGTTAATAGTTAATATTCTTCTGAAAATTAATATGGCCATCAAAAAAATAAGCCTTGTACAGCACCAAAACAAACAGTTTTTCTTTTTAACAAAATTTAATTTTCTACATTATATACATATACAACCACATATACGGGCAGCAAAACCCGCTGGAGTTAACTCAGCGGGCCACCTGTTGTTACTCTTATGGGAGGGCAGAGGTTCGATCCTAAAAAAAAAATATTTTCGAAGGTCGAGCTTTTAAAAAAAAAAAAAAATACGGGCAGCAATTGTGAATGCTAACCTAATTAATTAACTAGTTAAATACGTCATCCACATCTTCAATAGTACTCTTTAGTTAAAGAGATTTTTCAAATAAATAAAAAATATTTTAATGATCAATTCTTAAATATGAAGAGTATATATATTTTTTCTAATCCAGTGAAATTACTGTTAAATAGAGGAAAGAATTAACGTATTAAATAAAGGAAATAATTTAAATAAAATAAAAAATCTTAAAACTAATAATATTTGATTATATAGCGTACACTCTTATACTGAACATATGTCTTTAAAAAAATTTAAATATTAACCATAAATCTTAAATTTCATTAGACTAACACAAATGAGTCTTATGGTTATTATATCGTTACTATATTATTAGTAATTAAGGAATAGCCATGGAAGGTCTTAAACAAACACAACTACTGCAATGGAAATTCTTCACGTAAGGAATAATACTTAAGCATTAGTTCCTATTAAGTAGTTCCTCTATCATTTGCAATGCAATTCTCTTCTCCTCATCGTCGCCACCGGCCGTACCACAGCCAATTAATTCTTGCTCTACCATTGTTTCTGATGTCTCCGAGAGACGTAGTTTAGGCTGATGAGTCTCCTGCTCTCCATCCCTTTTGCCAAGCTCAACAATCATAACCCAATTCGAATCGGAGCGTGGTCCTGGGCCCTTTTGCCATACCCCAATATGGCAATTCTCAGTGTCAAGCCTAAGGCAAGTGAGAGAAGGAGATGAGGATTTGCAACATTTCCGAAGCTTTGCACTAAGCAAAGAAGACAGTGCACTTGTACTAGAAGAAGAAGAAGAAGAAGAAGAAGAAGAAGAAGAAGACTTGTCATTATTGTTAGCTTCTTGATTTGTGGGTATAGGAAAGTTGGTTTTAGCTTTATGGCCATTCATTAAAATTGCCGCCTCATCATAAGCTCTTGCTGCCCCTTCAGCTGTCTCAAATGTTCCAAGCCACACCCTTCTTTTCCTAACATATATTTTGTCAAAATTCATAAGCAACAAGTGTTAATAATCTTTTTCTTTTTTTTAAAATTAATTTATAACTAAAATATTAAAAACTAATTAATATTTATAAAACAAAAAAGAAAAGAAAATATAATTATCTAGGACGAAAGGAGTAAATAATACAACAGAAAAGCAAGACTAAAAGAAAAGAAGAGAAAAGCTGATATAGTTGCAGATATATGGAGAAGCTAATTAGAAAGAGAAAGACACAGAGATAGTAAAAAAAGTACAGTAAAGGGTGACGAATCTCAGAGACCCAAGAACCCCAATGGCGTTGCCTGACACCTCTGAACTTCTTTGATTGTACCATATTTGCACTCCTACTCCTGTATTTTTTTATATCTTTCTCATTCTGAGAGAAAGGCCAAGTTTAGTTGTCAGATAAATATATAAAAATAGAGTTGAACAATATATATATATTTTTTCTTTTCTTTTTCTTTAGAACGGAATGCGATATAGAATATATATATATATATATACTACATCACATGCCGAATATAAATTTATTATCTAATTCAGAAACGCATTATCATTAGACTATATTTAATACTGCACTATTAGCATACATATTATGATGTTAATATATAATATTATGTAGAATTAACATGTTACTTTTTAGTCTGTTATTTTTTTTTCTATTTAGCATTCGTTTAAAAAAATATTTTCTTTTTCAAATTTATGCTTTCTTTTGTCATGTCCATTAAATGTTTGTAATCATTTCCACATCTTTATATATGAAAAGGCAATTTAATAATACACATAAATTTTTCAATGATAAATATAATAATGAGGTTATTCAATAATTTTTTTAATTATAGTATAATAATTATCTTGTACAATACATTAAAATTGGGAGCTGTATTTACTTATTGAAACCTAATTGCCATGACTTAGTGGTCCATTGGGAGGGCATGCATCCCTTATAATAGATTGCTATGAAGTCTGCATCCTCTATAACATTTCCCACTGAGAACTTGTGGAATGCATTGAGCAAATAATAATACTTTATTCATTTCAATAAAATTATACTTTATTCATTTCAATAAAATTATCACATTCAAATCATATACATATATTAAAAAAATTATTAAAATTTTTAAATATTATATAAAATTATTTTATATGGACTAAAATATCATCCTTTAACTCATTAATATTAAAATTATACTCTCACTTTATTAATTAATTTAGTAATAGTAAGAGTATAATTAAAAAAATTAATTAATTTTTCTTAATTATATAAAATAATAATTTTAATAAGATTTTTTTTGGGAGAAGTGATAATTTTATTGGAATAGAGTGAATATTTAATTACAAGAAAAGCATTTTTTACTGTGACTTTTTCCTCTACCTAATTATATCTTTGATCTATTTTTAAACATAATATGAAATTAAGGTCAGTTTCTTGTAATTTATTTAGAGGGTGTTTCTCAAAACTGAAGCTTTTCAGCTTATTGTGAATAAGTGATTTTTAGATTATAATCAGATTAAAAATAAGCAGTTAAGCGTTTTTGTAAACTAGTTAATAATCAGCTGATAATCAGTTTATAATCAGTTAAGTGTTTCTGTAAAATCAGCTTATAATCGGTTTTTAATTGTAGAAACTGTCAAAATGACCAAACTGTCCCTGAATTTATTTATTGTATAAAAATAATTTTTTAAATGTCAATTTAAAATTTATTTTGCAATAATAATAATAAAATTTATTTAATAATAATAATAATAATAATAATAATAATAATAAACGTAAAAGAATTTTGATGGGAACTAAAGTATAGAGGGCGGGCAAATTTGAAATATTGAATATTAGATAGGGATAGTATGGTCTTTTACTTAGTCAAAACTGCTTAAAAAATAAGTGCTTAAAAAAAAGTAGCAAAACCCAACTTTTAAAAAACTGATTAAAATCAGATTATAATATACTATTTAAGTTTTCAGAAATACTTAAATAAACAACTTATAATCTAAAAACTGCTTATAATCAGTTTTGACTAGCTTTTAAGTTTTAAGAAACACCCTCTTAGACATAGTAAAGCCTAAACTAGGTTTTCTGGAGGATATTCATTTTGAAATTGTTGTTAATTTTCTTCTTTTCTCATAGTAAAACCTAAACTAGACTACAGTTCCACCATTAACATCTAATAATATAGATTAAAAAAATAGACAGTTAATTTGAGTATTAAAGAACTTCTAATTGGTCTGCTGTACTTATGAAATTAATAGAAATATTTTTAACTTTTTGGTAGGAGCATTTCTCCATTCAATTAGGTTTCAAATTCGGTCAAAACACCTTAATTATCATAATTGATCAGCCTACAGTAAATAGAAAATAAATTGAAAAAATAAAAAGAGTCAAATATACCCATTCAATATGTAATTTAATCTATAATTATCATTATATTTGTCATGAGAAATCCTATTAATTATATATTACTAATAGTTTATTAGCATAAATTATGACAATCACCATGGTCGCATATGATAAAACCAGAAAAAAAAAAACGAAAAAAAAACACAAAATTCAATTTGGTCCGCAAAGAAATGTTTGTCTACGAAATAAAAAAGAGAATTTTCATCTTGATGATAAGTTATGTACAATCATTGCAAATATTCACTATAATATATATATATATATATGTATATATATATATATATGTATATATTAATAGGGTTGATATTAGGCCGAAAAATTCTCATTTTCTGCAAGGATTTACCCCAAATGATATAGTAATTTTTAGTATTTTTCTTTCACGGAAATTGAGATAGAGAGAAAACTTTACTCATTCACAGTGACAGACTTAAGGAGTCATGTGGGGGTTAATAACCCCCCTAACAGGCAGTCAAAACTATAATATTAGAGGGGCTAGGATTATTTGGTATTTGGTGGCCGGCGGCTTTTACAAAGAGTAACACCTGTGGGGTTGAAAAAAACTTTCCCTAATGCATTTTTACTATTTTACCCTTGGCTAAACCAATATTGTTTCGGTTAGAAGCTTTAATTTTTTTTTTTCAAAATATTTTAAATGAAACGGCATCATTTTACTTAAAACGATTTAAAAAAAATTAAAAGCCTACAGCTTGAGCTCGAGTGAGAGAGGCAGGCGGGAGGAGAGGCAGGCACAATGTAGATAAGGAAGAAAATAGAGGGAGAACAGCACTACACACGGGCGGCGACTCCGACCAGACCACCAGCCGACTCCAACTTCGACCAAGTTTTTATTAATTTAATCTTTTTTAAATTTTATTTGTTTGTTTGTTATTTTCTTGTGATTATTAGATTTTAGGTTAAAAATTTTGAGTTTTTTTTTCTATAAATATAGAATATTGTTTATTAATTGGTTTTTAAACATAGAATATAGTTTATTGATTAGGTTGAATTAATTCGTTTTATTGTGTTTTGTGAATTTGTGATAGGTTTTATTTTAGGTAAAAAATTAGGAATTTTATTTTTTTAAATGTAAAATAGATTATATATTGGTTTTAAATATATAATATAGTTTGTAAATTAGGATGAATTAATTGATTTTATTAAGTTTTGTAAATTTGTGATAAGTTTTGTTTTAGGTAAAAAATTAGAAATTTTATTTTTTAAATATAGAATATAGTTTATAAATTGATTTTTAAATATAGAGTATAATTTATTGATTAGGTTGAATTAATTGATTTTATTGTATTTTGTGAATTTGTGATAATTTTTGTTTTAGGTAAAAAATTGGGGATTTTATTTTTTAAATATAAAATAGATTATATATTGGTTTTTAAATATAGAATATAGTTTATTAATTAGGTTGAATTAATTTATTTTATTGTAGTTTGTGAATTTTTGATTATTAGGTTTTAGAAAAAAAATTGGGTAAATTTTTATTTTCTTTATAAATATAGAATGTTGTTTATTTGAATTTTAATTAACTATAATAATTTATTTAAAATGATTTGTGTTGTGATTATGCTGAATTAATTGGTTTTGTTTGTATTTTGTGAATTGTGATTAGGTTTTAAATGTAGAATGTAATTTAATAATTTGAAAGTTGTACTTAGGTTCAATTAATTATAAATTATAAATTAAAATATTGAATATAAATTAGGTTAAACTAAGTCTAAATTGAACAGATATGAATAAATTTATAATTAAAAGAAAGAGAGTGCGGAATGAATACGGTAAATTCTCGAGTATTCCGACTCCAACATCAATCCCTACATTAAGTTATCATGCAAGTGAGGAGGGAACTAGTGATAAAATAGGGCATATGAACTTTAGTTTTGATGATATTGTGTGTGATCTGGCATTGCGTATTGATAAGTTTGATGTTAAGATTAAGGATGATTTTAGAAGACAATATGCGACTAAAGATCTTTGCCAACTATGTGGTAATAATTTTTTTCAAACAGAATTTGAAAAAATTATGAGGAGTTTTAAAGAGAATTGGTATTCTAAATTTGAGTGGATGAAATATAGTATATGCAAAGATGCAACATTTTATTTCTGGTATTATCTTTTTAGTTCGAATAGAGAATCTAAACGAAGGGATAATGGCTTCACAGAAATTAAGTTTCGCAATTGAAAAAAAGCTATGGAGAGATTTAATGAACACGTTGGTGGTCCCAATAGTCTACACAATAATGCGAGAATACTATATATTAGTTTTAAAAATCAAAAATAAAGTATGTCTCATATATTATCTTCTCACAGTTAAGAGCAAGAGAGATATTACCGGATACGTTTGACAGCTTTTGTTGACTGTATATGTTTTATTTTAGCAAATGAGCTAGCTTTTTGAGGACATGACAAGTCGAAAAAGTCACTTAGCCGGGGTAATTTTTTTTAACTTCTCAATTGGTAAAGCCAACACAATGTTGATGTTGGAAATATAGTTAATTTAAATATTCCTGGAAATAATCAACTTACTTCTCTATGTATCCAAAAATAAATAGTTAGTTCTTGTGCTTTGGAGACGACATTAGCTATTATTAAGAATATTGGAGATGACTTCTACTCTATATTAATTGATGAGGCTCTGGAAAATTCAGTAAAGAAGCAAATAACTGTGATATTGAGATATGTTAATAAGTTGGGACAAGTTGTAGAGTGACTAGTTGGAGTGGTATATGTGAGTGACATATCTACTTTATTTTTGAAAAGTGCACTTGATGATTTTTTAACGAAATATGGGTTATCACTAAGTAGAGTTAGAGGTCAAGGTTATGATGGAGCTTTTAATATACGAGCTGAATTCAATGGGTTGAAGATTCTAATTTTAAATGAAAATCCCTCTGCAAGGTACATTCATTATTTCACTCATCAACTCCAATTAGTGCTTGTTGCAAAAACAATGAACAATAGATTTGTGAGTATTTTTTTTATTATGTTGCAATGATTGTGAATATTGTTGGAGCTTCATGTAAAAGGAGGAATTCTCTCCATCAAAAATAGCATGATGAAATAGTTCAGCGCCTGAAAAGAGGTGATATTCAAAGTGAAAAAGGCTTTCATCAAGAAATAAATTTAACTCGATCCAATGACACGCGTTGAGGTTCTCATTATAAAATAATTGTACGTCTTCTCTCTATGTGATAACCAATGAAAGAGGTTCTTAAGAATATTTATGAGGATGGTTCTGAATAAAGAAATCAAGGGGCAACTATGGGCTTGATTGATAAAATGAAAAATTATGAATTTATTTTCATTGCTTTCTTAAAGAGAAAACTTTTGGGTATGACAAATAATTGATCTCAAGTCTTTCAAAGAAATTATCAAAATATTGATAATGCGATTCATTTGAAAATAACTGTTAAATAAGAATTACAAAGTTTCAGAAAAATGGATGGGATGGATTATTGGAAGCTGTTAATAAGTTTTGCATAGATCATGATATCACAGTGTCTAATATGAAAGATAATACAGGTGATTTGCGTTCTAAGCATACTAGTATTCTTATTACTTATTATCACCACTTTAGAGTAAAAATATTTTGTCAAGTACTCTTTTTTTTTGGTATTATAATACTTAACTATTTATTATGCTATAACCTAATATTTTATTTAATTGTAGGTTATTGATTTCATTGCCCAAGAAATGAAAAATTGCTTTATAGAATCAAGCATGAAATTACTTTTATGCATTGCTTGTCTTTTTCCTAAGAACTCATTCTCCAACTTCTAGCTATCCAAATTACTTCATCTTGTTGAACTATATCCATATGATTTTTCAATCACCAATCATATGATACCTGAAGATCAACTTAATACTTACATTGCTGATGTAAAAAGAAATGAAGCTTTCTCCAATCTTGATCACATTGGAGCTCTTACTAAGAAAATGGTCAAGACAAGTTATGACACTATATTTTCTTTGGTATATCTACTTATCAAGCTAGCTTTAGTGTTACCTATTGTAACTGCTACTGTTGAGAGAATTTTTTCAGTAATAAACATTATCAAGATTGATTTGCGTAATAAGATGAAAGATGATTATCTAATAGACTGCTTAGTATATTATGTGGAGAGAGATTTTTTTAAAAATTGAAAATAAAGCTATTATGTAATATTTTTAAAAAAATACAAGCTCGTAGAATATAATTACCATCTTTTAGGAATAGTCAATCTGATAGTATAAAATAATTATTGAACTACTATAATATTAAATATTCAATTCTATAGTAAACTCATCTATAATTTTTTTCCATGAAAATTTTATCCCCCTAATAAGTTTCTAGTTCTGACACTGCCCATTGATCGGGGCGAGATGGGGAGGAAACGAGGATCCTCTTTACCCCGCTAAGATTCACGTCCCTACCCCAATGGGGACCTGATACATACATACATATACATACATACATACATACATATATTATTGTTTGTTTGAGAATTGATAAATTTTGCTCACCTAAAATGCCCACACTTACTTCTACTCAGAGCGATTGTGCAAAATTCTAAAAATGACGTGAAATATAATATAATCCTCAAACTCCTCTTTATGATTTACTTGAATTCCTCAATGATAAAAATTACAAGCTAACAAATAATCCAATTTTCCTCAAAGGCAGACTAATGAAACAAACGTGCACTTACATTTAAAAAAACACTTAAAGGTACTTCTGAAGACTTAAAAAAGCTGGTATGTAACTAAAGAACAACCAAAACAGATTATGCCTTAAAATGAATAAAACCAATTAACTAATAAACATCTGAGGATTTAATCAGATAACAAATGGTTGGTGAACCTATATGCGAGTAAAGAATAACTAAAACAAATTATGCCTTTAGAAGGAACAAAATAATCAACTAAACTTTTGAGAAACTAAACAGAATGATGAACTAATGTGTGATTAAAGTACAACCAAAATGAATTAAATTCCTGAGGACTCGCTGACAAATTGATGAACTTGCATGAATTCATTGGAAAACACAATATATGGAAACTAAACACTGAGCAACATAAAAACTAATCTAAAAGGAACAAGAAGGAAAACTGGCTAAAGTATTTAATAACCTTTTATTTCTAAGAGAAGATTTGTTTGTGTGTTTTTTCTGGATGTCATTCATTGTCCTTTCTCATTTATGGCACAATCCTTTTATTTGTCTTTCTTCTTATTTTTTCGAGTAGTGACAGACTCTCATGTTCTCATCGTTCTCCATAATATCTATCTTCTAGCGCTTTCTCTAATAAGTGGCGAGTGATTATAAGTTGCCAAGACTTGTTTGTTTCAGTCATGTTCTACTTGTAACCCACATTCTCCGTTTTCCTTGGTTTTGGTTTCCTTAGACACATTTCTCAATATGTTGTTCCTTAGTGAACTTATTTCCTCAATAGGTCTACTTCCTCTCTCATCAATTTGTTCGATTCCTCAAGTTTTTCAATCACTAACATTGGGCCGAGCCTAATATTATTTTTGATGTAAATAATTATATATGTTATGTTTTAGATTATTTGCACATATGAAATAAATTTAACTTGATGTATTTTATATTATTATATTTTTTAAATTCATTATTATTTTATTGAGGGTACAATTATTTTGGATTATTAATTAATTATTATAGATTATTAATTTTTTATACTATTAAATTTTAATTTAAAAAAAATAGAAATTCTTCTTGAGAATATCTATTCCTATAGGGATCTCAATAGAAGCAAGAACATAGACAAATTTGCCCTATTTGTGAGATGAGGATGGAAGATATTTCTTGCAAAGATGGGGATGGAGATATATGGAGATTGTCCCTCCTCCACTCCGCCCGTTGCCATGTCAGAGCAATGCCATTACATCAATGTTGAACTATAGAGTCTGACCTATCAATCTGTGCTTCCGCTGCTAATTAATATCTTTAATTTTCCACCTATTTGAATTGTATCGTGAATATTTCAGATCATGAATTCTTTCTCCTTTTCTCTCTTAGGATTTCTTTCTCTGCTTAGACTTTAGCCGCCATCCCTTTATGGGCTTTCAGATTTAGTTTTGATCATCGGCAGCCTTATATACAACTCTCTTCTACTCCTTAATGGAGTTTATGGTGTTTATGGAGATTGAAGATCTCGATTTCGATCATGGACAAAGGCATACCATAATGTTATGGGGACGCAATGACTTTGATTCCATCACCCTGATATTTTGTGGTTTTGAGCTCAAGAGAGCTAGGTTTTGCTAGTTTGTGTTGAAGGGCAGAGAGAAGCACTATTTTATGAAGCTACATACAAAGTTTGGAATAGCTGTCCTCCCAACCCCGTGGTTTTTCCTATTTCTTGCAAAGAAGAAGCTTTACAATCTCTTTCTTTCCTCTCTGCTTATTTGTTTAAAAGTTGGATCCTTTCCCTTCTATCTATCTCATTGCTCTATTTGTTATTGGCAGCCCCCATGGCTGTTTGGTTCAAAGTTCCGAGATGGTACATGCATAAGTTGAAGGGCAGAGAGAAGCACTATTTTATGAAGCTACATACATAAGTTTGGAATAGCTGTCCTTCCAACCCTGTGGTTTTTCCTATTTCTTGCAAAGAAGAAGCTTTACAATCTCTTTCTTTCCTCTGTGCTTATTTGTTTAAAAGTTGGATCCTTTCCCTTCTATCTATCTCATTGCTCTATTTGTTATTGGCAGCCCCATGGCTGTTTGGTTCAAAGTTCCGAGATGGTAATATGTTTGTGGCTTGGGTATTGGTGATTTTCCTTTTTCAGTGAGGAATTTGAAGAACACCCCTAATTTTTCTTTGGAGTCTTTCACAGTTTACTATCTAGGGCTTCTAAATAAGACTTCTCTAGTCCTTGGTTTGATTCAAAATGGTTCTGCCCTCTCTTATCTTTTGGTTATACTGTACTTACTTTCTTCTTATGGTCGATTTCCTCCTTCATCTGGCCAGAGGGTCTCCCTGAGATGGAACACCCAAGACAAAGTTAGCTTTAGATTATTGATTATTGAGCTTCTCTTTTACTTTTTTACTGCTATTGCTCTCCACATGGTTCCCCTCCCATGGTAGAATTCTTCTGTAATCTGGGATTTATTTTAATATAATTATCTATCTTTATTCTGATAAAATAAAATTCAATAAATACAAATATAATTTGAATTTAACATGAACAAAAATTGTGCTTGAGATGTTTCTCAAAGCTTTATTAACATTTATTAAAACTGAAATGAGTATAGAAGTATCATCGTATTAAATTTTTATAATTTCATAACTTAAAAAATAGGATTAGAATGGGTATTATATATATTATATTCCTTATCTCATTACATTATTATTTAAAATTTCCACTTTAAAATAAATGCCATTTATATTTCCTCTTTACATACAAAAAATAAAGTAAATAAAGTATAACAAAAAAAAACCTAAACCAAAAAAAAAATAATAAAGCAGCCTCATCTGCCACCTCATTTTTGCCTTCATTTTCAAATTATTAAGATCTGGAGAAAGTCGGCATCTGCTTACAATTGGCCCTAACAGCCAGGAAGGTACTGCTCTAAAGCAACGTCCAGGAAAGAGTTATTTGTGGAATCATACTTATTGTTTTAATTTTATTAAATTTCCGTTTCTCTTTTTTTTTTTAAAAAAAATGAAAATTCAAATTAAGTTAGAATAGAATATTATATTCAAGTTAGGAAAATATTTGACCAATAAATTTTCTATTTAATAGTATTAAAGTCATTTTCAAAATTGCGAAATCTTTAAATTCGAACTCCCCCAAATACAGCTAAATTTACCTAAAAAAACGAAAACAGTTGAACTTATCTTACATATCATATATTATCTGACTGGAAATTAATATATTCCTTCATATTTTGGTGTCTATAAGTGAAATTTAAATTTGAAATATATATATCACATACAAGCTTTTCGAATTAAGCAAATTAATTATAAATTAAAGAAATTTTATTTATGTAAATAATTTATATAAATATTAAAATTTATCTTTGTATATTTCTTGAAGATTTTTGCTGCTAACGTCAGTTTCCAAATAAAGGATGTGCTCTTCTTTCCAGTTCCACTCAAGCTTCAGACTCCGTCATTGCTCATCTTAAGTCCTTTCTTAATAGCAGTTCCACTATTTTGCTCTTTACAGTATATTAAACTATGTATCTCAAATTTTTAATATATTTGATTCTTTGCCTAATTTTCTTAAAGGTATTCTGACTTCTGATTGTATGAGTTCACTCTACATTCGATAAAAATAATAAAATTTGTATTTATTAAAAAATATATATATTCATTTATATATTTAAATTCATTTATATATATAAATTTTATATTTATATGTGAATTTATATATATTCATTTATATATTTAAATTTAAATAAATTTAAATATATATATATATGTATATATATAAATATAGATACCCCCGAACCAGCTGGGGTAGCTCAGCTGGCCACCTGTTGTTACTCTTAATTGAGAAGGCAGGGGTTCGATCTCCATAAAAACGTATTTCGGGGGTGAGCTTTTAAAATAAAAAATAAAAATATATATATATATATATATGAAATTATATATTTTTATTTATATATTAAAATTTAAAATGAATTATATATATAATTTAAATGAATTTTAAATATATGAATTATATATAATATATATATATATATTTAAATGAATTATATATATATGAATTATGTAAATATAATATATATAAATTTAAATGAATTTTATTTTAATTCATAAATTTTTTGACAATATATATATATATAATCGGTTATTTAATGTGTTATGTAGAAAAAGATACATATTTTTAAAAATTGAAAACGAGACTATTATGTAATACTTTTAAAATATACAAAGTTATAGAATATAAAGTTAATTTAATAGCATAAATTAATTATTAAACTACTGTAATATTAAATATTTAATTTTATAATAAATTCGTCTGTAAATTTTTTTATAAAACTTAAATCCTCTAGTAATTTTATGCGTCCGCCCTTGTCTATATTATGAATGATACACGTTGAAATACTATACACAGAAGTTGGCCATGTTAAATCCATCATCATTAATAATATATCTACACACAGCTTCTGCTGACAATCCAGAAAATTTTAATTTTTGCTTCATGTTTTCATTACCTTAAGAAAACTCTCTTACCCATATTGTTTGATTTATCACTTCTTTATATATATACATATATAGCCATATATGTAGAGTTTTGGCATTATAATTTGATTTAATGTTGAGAAAAGTATGAAGTTGAGAAGTATTAATTAGATATATTATCAGAATATGTTATTAATTATTTGATTGAAATTCAGTAAGCGAATATCTTTTCTTTTATAGCAGATGCTATAAAAAAGAATTAGCATCTTTTTAAGAAAAATAATTTCAATTTCAATTAATAATAAATTCATAAAATAATTGAATCTCAAAATTTTTTTTAGAAAAAATAAGAATTTTGATTAATTAAAATCTAAGTCTCTATCTTACCATATGAAATAGATATTTAATTAATCATTGGATTAGTGACTCAACCTAATTAATATACAAAACTAAGGATATTTAATCTGACCTTTGTGGATGTTATAATGGGCATGAACAATTCATTTATAAATTGAACATAATGCCAATAAGAGCTGCACAGCCACTAGCTTTTGGGTCTTTAATTTGCTCTCCTAAAAACAAATTACGTATAATAAGCAGTCTTTAATGAATTTTTGGATTTCAATCTTAGCTAATGAATTAACTGTCAGAAATATAAATTATGAAGTTCACAGTCCTGATTGGCAATTCAAAACTAAGTAGCCATAATTTTTTTTTATTTAGGTTAAGTTGCAATTAATTTGAACTCATAATTAACCAAAACCTTACCATGACCAGCAATACAGTGCATAATGCATATTAATTAAATTTTAAAAAAAAAGTTAGAAAATGCAGTATAAGTTGCAATTAATTTGTTTAATACTTATAAGAATAGAATATGGTGCTTGTGTTTACTTAGAAATGGTAAATGTATTTATATATATATATAGAAGCGGACCACTTTCTTGAATAGACTGAAGATCTAATTATATTAGCTTGGGATCACATTTACAGCCAAAATTTATAGCTTATGTTGTTGCTTTGCTACCACTCAAAATACACATATATAACAGATTTAATTTTGGGGTGGCATTAATTTGCACATGGATGATGAAGGGTATATGTAAGATATAAACAATTATATAATTATTGTTTAGAATATATATGTATGGAGCTAGGAGAAGGTTGACAAATAATTTTGTTTTGGTTGGTCTTTACATAACAATAGAAAGAATTTTAATTAGAATAGTGTATTTGTATATCTTTTGTTTGAATTAATATGTAGCTGGTTGGGATATATTATGCTGGACATTTATGTTTTGGTCAACCCTTTGTTTTCTCCCAAATCAAATATTAAAGTATATATTTTAAAATTTTAAAATTAATTTATCACTATTTGACTATATGTTTCACCTTGTGTATAAAAAGAAAAAAAAAACTAGAAAAGGAAATCTTATAATAATAAAACTAAAAAAAAAAAGAATGAATTTACAATATTAATCAAGTAATAAGATGAGTAGAGATTAGGCTGATAGTCTTGCAATTAGATGTCGAGATAGTATTGCAATTAGATGTCGATATTTGTAAGTAAATAAATTTTGAAAAGAAGAATGAATAATTTTTGAAATTGTAATTTTTCTCCTTTGTATTAGTTAAATTTTTAATATTATATTTTTCTTGTTAAAACAGGTATGGAAGTATTAATCTTAAAAGTTAATTATTAAGTTTGAAGAATCAATTTCTATATTAACTAGAACTAGATTATATTCTTATATTTCTTATAGAAAATAAAGTTTTATGTTTTAATGGTCATTGAGTCTGAATACCTACTTTGATATTATGTTAAATTTTTAATATCATATATATATAAATATTGTTAACATAAATATAGGAATGACAACGCTAAAAGTCTATTAAGATTCGAGAGCTCATTCTATATTAATTAGGTTATATTCTCGTATTTCTTATAAGGTATTTGGCCTAGCTCATAAAAATTAGCTTATAAACATCAAGTGTTTATAAGCTAATACGGACTTATAAATATTTAAAATTTTAAACAATTATATATTTATTTTGAGTACTTATAAATAACTGATAAGTACATGATATGTTTGATAAAAATATATTATAAGCATATTTATTGTTAAAATAATAAAAAAAAGAAGAATATAAAATCATACTATTAAGAGTATTCATTTAAATAAATATGGACTGTATAGTAAATTATTTAGTTAAATTAATTTATAAGTCAAGTATTTATAAGTACTAAAATAATAAGTTAGTCCCCTTAATTTATTTTTTTAACTTATAAGCTGAAATTATAATTTTATAAAATTACCCCAACAAACACGTCAATTTAAAATTTATAACTTATAAATCAGTTTGATAAGTTTATAAGCTAAATTAAACGCCCTCTTAGATGTGGAATTCTCACGGTATTATAGGATAGTTGAACAATATTTATAAAGCCCTTTTCCTATGTAATGATTTACATTCGTTCACTCTTATTCATAAAATATCAAATTTAAACATGTCATTGATATCTACGTAAAAAATAGAATATTGATATCTATGTAAAAAATTTATAATTATCAAATTACAAAGAATTTTATAACTTCATAATATTATCATAATAATTTATATAAATAGTAAAATTTATTGGTTAAAACAAATGCACCGACATCATCAATAGTAAATAAAAAAAACTAACATCAATGATTGAAAAAAGTAATACTAACAATTAAAAAGAGTAATCTAGCAAATTTAGTTTGAATTTAACATAAATACTTTAATTTAGTTTAAGAAATTGGGAACGTAATAATATGATTAGAGTGAGAATATAGTGAAAAAATAAGTTATTAACTATTGATTTAATATAATAATAATATATAGATTCTACAGAACAAAAACTTGTACATTATATTTTTTGTAAAATAAATTTTAATTTTAATTAAATATCAATAATTTTAAACAAAAAATACATTCAACAAATTCATTCAAGTAAATAAACTTAAATTAATCATGAAACAAATTCAACACAAATTTATTTAAAATAGAAAATAAATATATAATAAAAATATTTTATATTCACATATAATTTGATAATTTTCTCAATTTAATAATTAAGATTTAAATGAGAGTGAAGAAGTCTTTAATCAATATTTTATTTATTGATTAAATGAGTCACCAGAGTAATTTTCTTAAAAGTAACTAATAATTTTAAATTATTTGATTAATGCCTAATCTAAGAGTTTGTTTTAGAATTGGAAGATATATATTTTTTAAAAAAAAAGTTCTTTTGTAAGTTGATTTTATTTTATTTAATAGTATTTGTTATCAGTAAGGGATTATTTATTTCAAAAATAAAATTATATATCAAATAAAATAAAATATGAAAAATTTAATTGCATATTTTATTATAGTACAAAGGCTTTAATATGCATTTATATCGGTTTTCTTCACATGTATGCATATATAAACATATAAAAATAGATTTTAAAAAGAATTTTTTTTTAAAATGCCCTAAAAATAAAAATATTTTAAAAGATGCCCAATTTTTCCTTCTAAAAATATTAAATTTTCAATTTTTAATTTTAAAAATATCACACTTCCAAAATATATATTTCATATACCATAATTTTATTCCATTTTCAGAAATGTACATTTAGTAGATTGAAAATATATAAAAATTATAAGATATTTTTTGAAAAAAAATTAAAAAGTGATGTATAATAAAAATATACTAAAAATATATTCTATTTTTAGAGATATAAAAATTATAAGATATTTTTTGAAAAAATTAAAAAGTGATGTGTAATATAATTTTCTCATTTTAAAATATACAGAAAAATATATTAAATCGCTATATATGTTTAATAGTTGAGCAAAAATTAAGAATTGAAACTATATGGTTTTATTCATTTAAAAAATTTTCAATAAATTAATATATATATATATATATATATATATATTCTATAAGTACCAATTTCAAACTACTACGTATATTATAACTATGGTAACAATTAAATTGACATGGATTAAGAATAAAATAATTAAAATATTTGTTAGGGAACTCTTTATTATGTAAGAATTTCATAGAAAATAAAAACAAATAATCTTAAAATATATTTCTTAAAAAATTAATTTTAATAACAATTCTCATTACTTAAAATAATATGTAAAAATCTCTTTAATTATTTTCTATAATTCAATTTTATGGCCAGATACTTCTAATTATAAGTATGGTAGATAAAAAAATTGATTAAATAAAAAGTTAATTTGAAATTAATTAAACTAAATTGAAAATTATAATTAACCAAATTGATAATTTAGATTTAAATTTTAAATTTTTAATATTTTTAGTTTTCAATTTTAATTTTTATTGGTAAAAATAATTTCTTTTTTTATTTTTTATGAAAAGAAAAACAATTTCATTTAGTTAATCAAATTTAGTTAATCAAATTTTTGTATAATAAGTATATATTATATATATATATATGATAAATTATATATATTAAATTATTTTAATATAATTATATATGATTTTATATCTTAATTGCGTGTGTTAAAATTTATTATTATAATAATCTTTCGGTTCACTCTTTCTACTTATTTGGCATATATAATTTTATCAATTACTCCTAAATTTATTATTCTAATTTACATATTAAAATTTAATTTATATTAATAGAATCGTGTTCTTTAAAAATTCATACAATTATTATTTTTTAATTTAATATATAATTTAAAAGTATATGATTACCAAATAATGTTTTATATAGGATTACCAAATAATTTTTTTATCTAATAAAATTTATAACTAAAAGTAAATTATAATACTTTCTCATTGAATTGATTTAAAAGTTTTTTCTATTAAATCTAAATATTTAGTTTTTAATAAAAGTATAAATATATAGTTTTTTTTTCCCATCCAAATAAACAGTTATTTACAAATAAAAAAATTGAGGGCCATTTAAATGAAATTAAGAGCAAACAAAAAAATGGCATAATATGTAAATTAAGTAAAATCCAAGCCTATTTCCACTAATGTCCCACTCTAAAGAACACTCCATTAAGTCTTCACCCTTGCAAAATTTTCTAACCCTCTTCTTTCTGCCATTACACGTTGAACTCTCTCTAACTCATACAAATTCAAAAATTTTTATTAAAAAAAAAAAACTCAAAGCTCAAAACTCAAGATTTTTTGATTTATTAGAAAAAGAAACTCGAATCTCAAAATGTCTTGATTTTATCATCTTGATGGAGTGTTAAGTAAACAAATTCAAGATTTTTTTTAGTTAAAAATGAAAATCAAACTCAAAATTCAAGGTTTCTTGATTTCAACATTTTGATCGAGTAAACAAACAAATTCAAGATTTTTTTTTATTAAAAAAGAAACTCAAACTTAATATCTCTTGATTTAATCATCTTCAAGGAGTGTTGAGTAAACAAATTCAAGGGTTTTTTTTTAATTCAAAAATAAAACTAAAAACTCAAGATTTCTTAATTTATTCATATTGATGAAGTAAATAAACAACTTCAAGATTTCGTTTATTAAAAAAGAAACTCAAAACTAAAAACAAAATAGAAATACAGATGAATTTTTTCTTAAATTTGAATAAAAAAAACATTGAAAAAGATGTAATTTTGATCATGTCAAATTGATCATCACTCATTTCATTACTTTCATCATCCTCACTATTTCAAACCAAATTAAAAAACAAACAATCAAAAATTAAAAATTAAAAAAAAATGTTAGCCGATGATGATTGTGTTGCAGAGAATAATAAAAGAAAAATATTAATTTACAGAGTAATAGAAGACCAATAGAAGTTGCACTTTACATAGAAATATGATATCGTAGAGAGAAGAAGTCTTTTTTTCTTTTCTTTTTTTAATAACATAAAGAGAAATGGAGGAAGATAAGAGTATATGTAAAAGGTGTTTAAAAGTTGAAGATAAATGCGTTAATTGTGCACGGGACTCTAGAGAAAGAAACATATTTTAACTTTTTAGAAAAGTAAATTATCAAAGTAACCTTCAACAGTATCATTTTGAATATGGGCTACGGTAAAAAGGAAACCTATATTAGTAAATTCAATTACAATCCCAACCAGCGGGCCCATTCAATAGTAGAAAAAAAAAAAACGTTGACGGTCAGTAAAAATAAATAATACAGGGCAAAGACTGAGATTATACAAAACTCAGAATTAATTGAAAATAACTGTTTATAAAAATAAGTCTTATATTGTTTCTTTTATGATACAAACTAGAGATAGCTAATTTAAATTTCTATTTAACATATGCCAATAATATGTTTGAACATATATATATTTGGACTATTAGTATATGCTGACATGTAAATTTGCGGATTAATCCATGCATCAATGTAAATAACAAAATAACTTGTATAGTAAATTACAATGTATAAATAATTTAGCAACTTATTTCATAATTAATATATTTATTTATAGTCTAGTTTTTATAATCTAAATTGATGTTTGCTCCATATGCATGTAATATGTTAATGTTTGATTATAGAACCATGTTTATTTTGTTATTCTCTCTCTCTCTCTCTCAACCTTCCTGCTGCATTCTCCATCTGCAAAACTGAGCCTCGTCCTTGGTTCAACTCAGTGACCTTCCACTGTAGAAATCTTTCGTGACTCAGCATCATACTAACTTAAAAATATAAAAATATATAAAAATATCATACCATGATACCAACAAAAATACTATGCAAATAAAAGAATTTATAAAAATACAATATATGCCGAATATATGTCGTAGAAATGAAAAAAAAATAAAATACATACATATATATTATAAATTGAAAATGGTAAAATTATAAAAAAAAAATAATGTAAATGATATTTTGAAGAAAATTAAAAAAAAAAACACACACAGAAGAAAGTCTAAAAATTTTGTGCCTAAAACTTTTTCATAAAAAATATAGAAAATATATGTTGATTTTTTTATAATTTAAAATGAAGTGATGCGGGCCGTTTCATTAAAAAATGGGCTGGGGAATGGCAAGGCCATGTCCAAGGTCCGACTATATGGGTTAATTGTCAGCTTAGTTTTGGGAAGGTTCTCCTTTTCTTCTAAATTCATTTTATAAACATATATATTTTTAATATATTTAAAATGAAGAGCTTCTTCCAGGGACTAGACTTTTGGTGAAATAATGAATTGATCCTCCAATATGAAATTTTGGATTCATCATTTATTGTTTCTCATTGTTATCACATCATAAATATAATATATATATATATACACGCACACGCACATACAAATACACAAATCAAAATAAATTATGCTAAGTGAATTAAATTAACCTAAATTAAAAAATTTTATATATTAATTATATTAGAGAAATAATTATTCTAATCTTATATTTATTATTAAGAAATGATTATTCTGATAATATATTTATAGTCATTTCTTAATAATAAATGTAAGATTAGAATAGTCATTTTTATAATATAATTAATGTATAAATATTTTTAATCCGGATTAATTTATTTCATGTAGTATTTTTAAATTGAAATTATTATTTTTTAATATAAAAATAACATATATATATATTTAAATTGATATACGGTATAATGGGTTACGATTTATAAAATAAAAATATATTTATTTCTTATAATATTAATTCAATGTTAATATCTTATTGATAATTAATAAAAACAAGATTATCTAAAAACAAGTATATATCTATATATCAGATGTGATTTGTATTATATTGTTATAAATGATATCTTACGTTTTATAACTTTTTTTTTAGATTATATTTAATTTCACCATTTGAATTTACTAAAATATAGAAACAGATAACTAAATACTACTCTAAGATTAACAAATAAATATAAACAAACATGTTCTATTTATAATAATACTTAGGAGTGGATATCAGTTGTTTTGATTAATTAATCAACCGAATTGACCGATTAATCGAATTTAATTTTTTAAAAAATTTTAATTAAACTGATCGAAATTCTATTTTGATCGATTCAGTTAATTAATCGAACTAAATTGATTGGTTTAATTAATTAACCGAATCGATTATTTTTTAATTTTATAATAAAAAAATTCATTTAAAATAAAAAATTGATATAATTAAATAACTAAAAAAAATTTATTAAAAAAAATTAAAAAATAATTTTATTTTTCAATAAAAATTTATATTTATAATAAATAATTAATATAATTAAATAATAAATAAATAAATAAATAATTTTTTAAATTCAATTGATTAACCATTAAATAATTAATATAATTAAATAATATAATTAAATTCAATATAATTAAATTCAACAGATCACTAATATAATTAAATAATGTATAAATAATGTATAAATAATTAATCAACCAAATCAAATTGATTAACCATTAATCAAATTAAAAATTAAATTTTTATAACTTTTTTAATCAAACTGGCTTATTTATTATAAATTCGACTAATTAAACTAAATTTTTGATGAATTAATCGTATTTTATCCATACTTTTCACTCATAATAATATATAAAACAGATTATTTTAAATAACTAAATTAGTAATTTTTCAAGTAAATTGACCGTATCTTGCTGTATGAATAATTAAATAAAATGGGACCATAATAATTAGATGAGGAATGATTGAAGTGTATCAAAAAAAAAAAAGATTGAAGTGTATCAAAATCAAAGGCACAAAGCTATAAATCAATGCTATTATTATTACACACTCACCCACTAATGGCTTCCCAACTATTGGGTAAACGTGGATGTGATTTATGAAGCGGGACTCATCCTTATCCTTTCCATAAATCTTATCAACGGCCACGATGGGATTTTTCCTTCCATCTTGACCGTTCGATATTTCCAATGGACCACTACGCCTGTCAGATGTCGGCAATCTTGGACCCAGCCGCACGTGGTGCTCTAAAGGAGTGCATGTTGTAATCATTATACTTAGCGCCACGTGGGCCATGGACAGACGGCGACGTTTTCGATTTTAGAAGAAACACGATTAGTTTTCGATTTTTTTTTTATACATAGAAGGATAAATATTCTTCAATCTTCAATGATAATAAAATTTAAAATCTATGGAAAATAATTAAAAATTATTTTTAATTCCATCATTCTTAAATTTAGTTTGACAAAAAACATATTTAATAAATTTACCCATAATACTATTTTGTTACAAAATAAAATATAATACTCCCTTTATTTCAAATTGTTCCATACACTCTTTTTTGTTCAATTCTAAAATGAAAACTTATTAAGTTAGTTAATATATTTTTATTATAATTATTTTAATACTATTTATTAAAAATATTTAATAAATATATTTCCTATTAAAATAATAGTATAAAAGAAAAATTAAATAAAAATTTATATTTTTAATAAAAATTTTTATTTTTAAAAAATTTTATAAAATAAAAATTATGTGTATCAAATGAAATAATTCATTAACATTTAAAAAGCAAATTAAGACCTTGGTATTACTTTGTTAATTATTAGATATATCCACACCATATTTCAAATTAAAAAAATTATCACATTGCACATAATATGCATATATATATATATATATATAACTAGGGATATGTAAAAACACCAAAATCCGAATGATTCGATCTTTTAAATTAAATAAATTAATAAATTTTAATTTATATATTTTATAAAAAAATAAACTTAATAAATTTAATAAAAATTTAATTAAACTGACCGAATAAATTATTATTAATTAATTTTTAATTTTTTTAGTCACTATTATCTAATCGGATTAATTGAGTTTTAAAATTTGATCAACATAATGAATGCACAAGTGTAGATTTTTTTAATTATTTTAATTATAAAAATATATTTTCCTTTTTTCAACAACAATTAAAGGAAGGTTCTTCCCAGTTTCCCACTGTGAAAATAACAAGATTTTATTTTATTTTTTCACCAAATAGAAAATGGGAAATTTCATTTTTCGTAGCTTTTAGTGGGCACTTCAATTACGCATGCTAAAAATAATTTGGGAAAAAATTGAAAATAGACCGCCATTCATCACTGGCTGAGTACGTTCTTCAACTTTTCATCGTGAATCGTGTGGAAATTAACTAAACTTTAGGACTGCTTTTTATTTTAGTTTGTTCTTTGCTCAAGGTTTCATAAAATATCTAGCATATCCTAATTAAATTTTTTTGTTTTTTAGTTGCATTATGTATTTTTAATTTTATAAACCATTTTAATATTTTTAATTTTACTATTTAAATATTTATTTATCAATTTTATTTTAATTAAAATTAATAAATTAAAAGTGCAAAAACTTCCTAAACAGAAAATGATTTTTTAATATATGCTACAAAAAATTATATAATACAATAATAATTTTAACTAAGCATTATATTTAAAATGATAAATCAACTTAAATAATAAAGCGTCTTTTATATTTCATCATTTAAAAATTAAAAAGTTTATATAAAGAAATTTTAGAATATATTTTTAAAAAAATATTATTTATCGTTATTATCTAATTAATTTATCATTCTAATTAAACTATATAGTTAAAATTATCATTGCACCATATAATTTCTCGTATCCTACAAACCTAATCTGTATCTGTTTTTTTTTTTTTTTGAAAGAGAAAATGAAATTCATTTACTGAAGGGAAAAATTCCCGAAGACACATAGGAACAGAGTCCCAAATTTGAGTACGAGCAAAAAGATAAGACGCTCTAGCAAGAGTGTGAGCGCTCATATTCGCTTGCCTACGTACCCAAATCAATTTAATATCCGGTCTAGTAGCCAAAATAGACTTACAATCAAGAATAACAATACCAAAATAAGAATTGTCCACCAAATGAGACTTCAAGGCATTAAACACTATCTGGGAATCTAAATAGATGAAACCTTGTCCCGTCCAGGAATCTTTGATATGGACTAAACAAGTACGAATTGCCAGAGCTTCAATAATCTCAGTAGAACCACCACCATCATAAAAACCAGATACCGCTTGGAGATAGCGGCCTTCATCATCTTCAAGCACAAAACCATATCCTGCTAGGCCCACGTGTTGGAAAAGAGCACCATCAACATGAGCATGCCAAGCACTTAAATTGTTCACGGTAGCATTTTGTATTTGAGGAGGGGTCCGCACCATATGTAGCCTTTGTTCTTGACTATTTGCAGCCTTCCAATCATCATGAAATTTGCAAGAATTTGTATAGATAACATTAGGAGGCATATGAACTTGCTTCCAAATTAATTGATTCCTTGCCCCCCAACCTAACTTTCTTTTTACGATTTTTCGAGCCTTGTGCACGTCTTTTCTCTGCCTTGTGCACGTCTCCTCTCTCGTTTTTTCGAGTTTTCTATCTTTTCTCATGAACCCTAGTATTGATCCTTGAGTTTCTCTTGTCTGTTTTGTTATGGATCTTGGGATTACTCTTTTGTCCCTTGCGGAGGAAGAGGAAGAGGGGTTGGTTATTCCCCCCTGGACGGTGCACCAGTAGTGGTTGAAGAATATTGTATGGTGGGGATGTTCTTAACTTATAATGTGGTGAATTTTCAGGCGATGAAATCCACTCTTGCGGACCTTTGGCATCCGTTAGGGGGAATCTCTATTTCGGACCTGGGTGCCAAGAGATATTTGTTTCGTTTTTATAATCAAATTGATTTAGACAGAGTTCTCCAGGGAGAGCCATGGTTGTTTAACCGCCATTTGATAGTATGGAGTAGATTGAACAAAGGGGATGATCCTATGCGTATTCCGTTGTTGGATACGATCCTGTGGATTCAAGTTCCTATGGTTCCACCAGGTTATATGAGAGAAGATGTGGCTACAATGTTAGGCAATTTTATTGGCAAATTTCTGGAGTATGAGGTTAGGAAGAGGACGTTTGATAGGGAGGAGTACATGCGTATTCGTGTGAAGATGGACATTCGTTCTCCCTTGAAACGGAAGAAGAAGATAGCAGATGGAAAAGGGGGTGCATTTTATTTGAAGTTTGAATATGAGAAGATTCAAGTCATTTGTTTTTTGTGTGGTCGGCTGGGACATGTTGAATCTTTTTGTGACCTTCGCTTGCACCATAAGAAAGAAGACCTGGTATGCATGTGGGATGATAGTATTAGGGTTCAGCCGCGCCGAAGAGTGAACAGCCAGAGCTGGTGGTTGCGCGAAAATGGTAATAGTTCAAATGAGGGTTTGGTGGCAACATCTCGAGGAGGTAATAGGGGCGGTGGAAGTGGGTTGAAATCAGAAGAATATCGCCTTTCCTTATTTGGTTTAAGAAGTGAAGTTGAACTGGACTCTGGAGCTGAAGGTGATAATAGAATGGATACGGATAGGCTCTCTTTGGGCCAAGGACAGCGAGTGGGGCTAAGTGAAGAAGTGGAGTTGGCTAAGTTTGAGGAGATAAAAAAACGACAACGTTCAAACTCAATTTCTGCTGATGGCGTTTCTGAACATAAGGATTCGACATCTAGCTCAACTACTCAATCTACTGTGCGAGTACCCAAGAAAATGGTTGATCCCTATAAACGGGATAGCCGTCAGCCATGAGGATGATTAGTTGGAACTGCCGAGGAATGGGTAATCCTCGGGCAGTTGAAGCTTTGGGCAATTTGGTGCGTAGCTTTCGTCCGGAGATTATTTTTTTGATGGAAACTTTGGTTAGTTGTTCTCGTATGGAGGAGGTTAGAGTGATGTTGGGTTTTGATTTCTGCTTTTTTGTTGACTGTATTGGGAGAAGCGGGGGTCTTTCTCTGCTGTGGCAGAATTCTGTTAATTTAAATATTTCTGGTTTTTCACAACACTGTGTGGATTGTGATATTATGGCTGCTGATTACTCTTGGCGTTTGACGGGGGTTCTATGGTGTTCCTGATAGAAGCAGAAGAAGAGTTTCTTGGAGTCTGCTTCGAGCTTTAGCTGCTAGGAATGATAACCCGTGGCTTTGTATGGGTGACTATAATAACTTGCTTTTACCTACTGAGAAGGTTGGAGGGGATGATTATCCTCGCTTTTTGCTGTCTGGTTTTCAGGAATCGGTTGATGATTGTGGACTTACAGACTTACCTGCTTTGGGCTATAGGTTTACTTGGAGGAAGAAAATTAACAATGTGATTGTTACTAGGGAGAGACTTGATCGGGCTATGGCTACTCAGTCTTGGTCGAATCTTTTTCCTGATGCTCTAGTTAACTCAGTGGTGCCCTCTGTTTCGGATAATGATGCGCCGGTGGTGGATACAGATGCTAGAGTGTCCGGTAATAAGGGTACTCGGTTTCGTTTTGATAACGGGTGGTTGGCGGATGAGGAAGTTTATGAGGTGGTGGAGACTGCATGGAAATATAAAGCTGGTGATGTGATGAGTAAGAAGTTTGAATGTGTTGAAAGTCTTAGAAGATGGGGCAGTGCGCGTAATAAAGCGTTGTGGAGAAAGAAGAGAAGTTTGCAGCGTTTAATTGAAAGTGACAGGGATAGGGTGGGGTCTACAAATGAAAATGAATTGAGGGCTGAACTTTCAAATATTTTATTGCAAGAAAATTTGCGTAGGAAGCAGTGTGCAAAACAGTTCTGGTACGTGCATGGGGATCGTAATAGTAAGTTCTTTCATTCAAAAATAAAGAGCAGAAAGCGACGCAACAAAATTGAGAGGCTACAACGTGTTGATGGCTCTTTTGTTACTAATACTGATGGTTTTAGGGCGGTGGTTTTTGAGTATTTTGAATCTTTATTTAAGGCAAATGAGTCCAGGAGAGCCGCTGTTTTAAATTTGGTTTCAATTCGGGTTGATGGGTCGGATAATGCTCGTCTTGTTGCTGATATTTCTAATGAAGAGGTGAGAGAGGCAGTTTTTGATATGCACCCAGATAAGGCACCGGGCCCTGATGGTCTTAATCCAGCTTTTTTTCAAAAATTCTGGCATGTAATTGGCGATGATGTTTCTGAAGGTTGTCGCTCTTGGCTCAGACAAGGTACTCTTCCTGATTCTCTTGCTGATACTTTAATTGTGTTAATACCAAAAATTGATAGTCCTGTTCAATTGGCACAATTTAGACCCATATCTCTATGTAATGTGCTTTATAAAATTTTATCAAAAGTTCTTGCTAATAGGCTTAAGGTCGTTTTACCTAAAGTTATTTCGGAGAGTCAGTCTGCTTTTGTGCCTGGAAGATTGATTACGGATAATGTTTGTGTGGCTTTTGAGATGTTGCATAATATGACTAAGGTGAAGTATGGTAATGGTTTTTGTGCTCTTAAAGTTGATATTAGTAAGGCATACGACAAAGTGAATTGGGATTTCTTGTTTGATATGCTTAAATGCCTTGGTTTATGTGATATGTGGATTGGGTGGATGAAGCTGTGCGTTATGAATGTTCGATATTCGGTTTTAATTAATGATGATGTGTTTGGGCCGATTGTACCGACTAGAGGACTACGGCAAGGTGATCCATTATCACCTTACCTGTTTTTGATTTGTGCTGAGGGATTATCTTTACTCTTTTCTGATGCCGAACGGAGGGGTTTGTTACATGGGGGTATTGCAGGACGTGGATGCCCTAGATTGTCTCGTCTTTTATTTGCGGATGATTCCTTATTCTTTTTTGAGGCTAGTGAGGAGGAAGGTTCTACTGTTAAAACTCTTCTTGCTATTTTTGAAGAAGCTTCGGGACAAGCTATCAATTTCAATAAATCGGCTGTCATGTTTAGCGCCAATGTGTTTGAGCCTGTTAAAAGTAATTTATTAACCATTCTCGGTGTTACTAAGTCTTTAGCAGAAGGTTATTATCTGGGTCTCCCGTGTATGGTGGGGAGAAATAAAAGGAGTGTGTTTCTCTTCTTGAAAGATAGACTCTGGAAAAAGATTAAAAGTTGGGCTCATCGATTTCTATCTAGAGCTGGAAGAGAAGTTCTCATTAAATATGTGGCCCAAGCTATTCCGTCCTATTGTATGAGTGTGTTTCTCTTCCCTTTGGGCATTTGTGATGAGCTCCAAAAAGTTATGAATAGATTTTGGTGGGGTTTGAAGGAGGGTGGTGGGAGCAGTCTTCATTGGCTTTCTTGGGATAGGATGTGTGGGAAGAAAGTGGAAGGGGGTATGGGTTTCAAAGATCTCCATAGTTTTAACTTAGCTATGTTAGGCAAGCAAGGGTGGCGGTTGCTTATAAACCATGATACTCTTTTTTACAAGGTTTTCAAAGCTAAATATTTTTCGCAAGGGAGCGTTTTTGACGCACAATTAGGGAGAAGTCCTAGTTTTATTTGGAAGAGTATTCATGCTTCACTTGGCCTGTTGAAGGATGGGGTTAGATGGAGAGTGGGGAATGGGGAGGATATTAGAGTGCTGAAAGATCCTTGGCTTCCATGGGATAATAATTTTTTTGTTAATAATGAGCTTGGTTTGATTGAGGAGGACCTTCGGGTGTGTGATTTGTTTAAGGAAGGACAAAGGGTTTGGGATATTGAGAAGCTTATGGAGTTACTACTTCCTAGAGAGGTTGAGCTAGTGTTACAAATTCCATTGGCTTTGGTTGATAGGAAGGATCATATTATGTGGCATTATGAGAGGAAAGGTAGTTACTCGGTTAATAGTGGGTATGGGGTGGCAGTGAGATTGTTGGGTAGAGGGGGTGAGAGGGTGGAGGGAGAATGGTGGAAGTCATTGTGGAAGTTGAAGGTGCCTCCAAAAGTAAAAGATTTCATGTGGCGGGTCCTGAGGGATATTTTGCCAACGAAAGAGAAAATTTGTAAGAGAGGGGTGAATGTTGATGTGAGTTGTGTGTTTTGTGGGATGGAAGAGAATATAGATCATATTTTGGTTCACTGTGAGTTAGCAAAGGGAGTTTGGAGGAAGGCGGGTTATGTGGGTTTTCCTACTAATCTGTATCTGTTAAATTTATATATTTACAAAAAATTTGAAACTCAAACAACATTTTATAAAGCAGTCCTATCACCTATGAGGAGAAATTTCGTAAAATGTCATTGTTTAATAGTTTTTAGAGTTCAAAGGAAGCTTTATTCCTCAAGTCCTTTACTTTCATTATTTTTCTTGCCATGTTAGTATGAGTGTCTATGTCTTATCAGATATTATTAATCAAATAAAAACAAAAACTATATTATATGTCATTTTTTTATTTTTTAAACAATATTTTATATTTTTATATATTTTTAGTATATTAAATATATATTTTAAAAGTAGGATATATCTTTTTTTTAATAAAGGTGGACGACACCACCGCAAACTTTATAAAATAAAATAAAAGTATGGAGAACCAATACAAATAGTTCGTACACTACCCTTATAGCAAATGGGCAGAAAAAACGATGAAGAAAAATAAAACTATTGATATCTAATATATGAAAGGCCTACACAGTTAGTTAAAACAATCCCTTTAATGTAATTAGGAAGAGAACTAAAAGACTCAAAAACTCTAAAAACACTATTAATTCGACTATAGTAAGCAAGATAATGCGAAGCTTGATTGCCTTCGCGGAAAATGTGCAGAAATGAAACCTCATTTGGAATATCCAGAAGTCTAGACCTTTGTTGTTGAGAGAAAAAAGAAACAGCATTAATCGCATCCAACTCAACTTGGACACGTTGATAACCCAAAGCAAGGTACCAACGCAAGCCAACTGTTACTGCTTGAATTTCTGCTTCCAAAGAACTGCACGCCTGTAAAAGAAAAGCATTAGCAGCAATAAAATGGCCATTATCATCACTTAAAATCGCACCACCCGAAGATTTTACATGGTGAAGGAAGCATCAATATTTAATTTATATGAACCCGCCGGTAGATTGTACCAACGAACAAGCTTTACTGCAACCTTCCTAACCCCAAAATTGTTTGGCAGGTGTTCCGAGAAAGGCTCTAATGGAGATGCAAATTTGTCCTGTGAATGAGCAACTCCCCAATTAAGCAAAAACTTTGATATTTGCAATTCAATAAATTGAGAAGAGACCTTTTCATTTCCCCAAACCGACTTGCAGTAGCCACACCAGACTGAAAAAATTATGATTTGAGGAACTAATTTGCAAAGAACCCCTCTAGTGGATCTTCTATTAGTTAACAACCACCACAACAAAAGCTCTTGCCTCAATGTCGAAGGGTGACGACTAACAAAGGGAAGCAAGTGAGCAGAATAATAGCGCCATATTTTAAGAATAATCGGACAAGAGAAGAAAATATGATCCAGAGAGCCCGATGCATGTAAATAGAAAGGGCAAATAGAAGCAAGCTGAACACCCATAGCCTGCAGTCTGTGTGGGAGAGCGAGACCATTATTCAAAAGTTTTCAAGTGAAAACCGACAGTTTAACCGGAATAGCCGCATCCCATATAGATTGACGAGAGAGCGTGGAACTCCGTTTCGGCCTAACCAATTCATGAGCTGAAGATAGACTGAAAGCTCCCGAAGCATTCCCTTTCCATACAACAGATTCGCCATCTTTAAACAAAACATTGGAATGAATATCATAAGTACGACAAATACGCTTCCATGTACAAGTATCCGACTGAACAAATTTCATCAACCATTTCCTATGATACTTCTTAAACATATAAGCGGCCCAAAGAGAGTTACCAGAGAGATACAACCATAGTAACGTTAAAGAAAAAGCATCTTGAATAGTATGAAGAGAACGTATACCTAAACCCCCTTCCGAGGTAGGAAACTGCATCTCTGAATACCGAATCCAATGATGCTTAGGCAAATAAAGATCCTAACTCCAGAAAAATTGAGCACAACGATGTTCAATGGCCGTAATCACAGATTTAGGTAATATCATAGCACCCATGATATGTATAGGAATAACACTTAAAACATGTTTAATAAGAACCAATCTACCACCAAGAGTCAAAAGTTTCTTCATCCAACCAAACAATTTAGCATCAATTTTTTTCATGATATCGTTACAGTAAACAGCTCTATTGATACCTGATAAATCGGTGCTCCAAGATAAGTGAAAGGCAGATAACAACGCTTGATGGAAAGAAGATCTTTAAACTTTTTAATTGAAGTCAGCGTAGCTTTTTTGGAGCAATAGAATGCACTCTTCTCAAAATTGATAAGCTGACCCGAAGCAGCTTGATAAGCAAGCAAAAATTTTCTGAAATGCTTAATGGACTTTACATCACCATTAATGAAGACAAGCAAATCATCTACAAAAGCCAAATGAGAAACAACAGGACAATTCCTGTTGAGCTTATAAGCAACAATATAATTATAATGAATAAGAGAATTAAGACCACGAGAAAAAGCTTCAGAAGTAAGGATGAACAAAAATGGCGATAGAGGATCTCCCTGCTTAACACCCCTCTTAAGTTTAAAAAAGCCACAGCTTACCTCTTTAATATGACAAATGTATATCTTTAAAAGTGATGAGGTATTTTTAAGATTAAAAGTTGAAAAGCATATACTTTTAAAAGAAAAACGGATTTTTTAAAACGTTTTTATTTTTTGAAATATTGTGGACAAAATCTCTAAATATCATTAATAGTTCAAAAAATAAATTGATAAAATAAAAAAAAGTATAAAATATATCTTTAAGAAAAAGAATTTCTAGAACACAAATAGAAAATAAACCTCTTAATTTTCTAATTCTAAACAGGCAACTGAAATTAGAAACTTTCTTTTACAATTTACAGTTGCAATGTTTTCAAACAATGTGAAATTATGAAGATAGAAGTAACATAGTCAATTTCCTTCTACTCTTTTAGTTGGACAAGGGTGACTTTATTTTAATGGCCATAAATTTAATTATCATAGTTTGTAGATTTGATTTTTGTCCATCTTAAATTTATAATATTAAATAATTTTCAGTTTAAATATATTTGTGTGGTATATAATTTCTCATTGAAAGAATTATAATGGGCTTCTAGATTGATATTTTCTACAAAATATGAAATATCCTTCTAGATTGATGATGTTACAAAATATTTATGGGCGGGAATACTTATTGAGGTGCGGTCAGAAATTAATAATAAATACTATGAATAATTATTTGTATAAGAAGTCGAGGAGTATGTAAGAAGTAATTCTAACATAATATTTATATCTCAATGATTTTTATATAGTCTGATTAATTTGATTTTTATTTTGATTATAATTTTTCTCTAACATAATTAGACAACTTATGATTGATTTTTTTTTTGCCAACCAAAATTGTCTTTCTCTTTTTTTTTAAAAATTTTTTTATTATAATTATGTTAAACAGAAGTTTTATTTATATATATATATATATATTGAGGTCTTAATTAGCATTAGTTAATATTAAAAATTAAGTATGATGCCTCGTATGCATTCTTAAAAAGTTTAGACTGAAAAATGGTAAAGACTGCTGTTATAACTAAGTCAAAATCCTTTTTTTTTTTTTGATAAATTGAAATTTATGGGCATTTAGTGACAAATTCAAAAAATGTCAGATGTAATTTTGCTCTTATATGATGGTAAAAAATTACACATTCATTGTATTTTTATGATTTCCTCAAAATTTAGGAAATAGATTTAATTTTTACTTTGATTAGAAAAAAAAAATTTGTTGACTGTTTGTTTTTAACATTCCAAATATATATAAATATATATACATACTAAATAATGCTCTTTAACAAAATAAACTAGTTGTCCCTATCCCAACCAACACCACAAAAAGGAGATACACTTAAATTCCAAAACCAACTACTATTCAATCTTTTCTTTCTTTTTTTTCTTTGTTGTTATTCTCGCTATCTTTTTCTTTTCTTTCATTGTGAAGAGTACTAAATAAAATGAAGAGTACTTGTTGGGTATTTTTAAAATTTTAGAGCAAATGTTTTATATTTTTAATGACTTTACCCGGATGAATCCAAATTAAGTTGTAATTTTTGAGTTGTAAGATACTGAGTGATTAGGAAGAAAAACAAAACAATTGAATATTACTTATTGACGGAAAGCCAGCATGCTCAGTTGCACTCGCACATGTTTAGGCTATTACTTACATTTCTAATCCACATAAAAGATTCGACAAAGTTCCTTTTGTATTTAAAAAAAAGTGGTGATTCTCACTCTAAAAATTATATATATTTATTTATTTGGCAAATAAATATGTTAACATAAAGGCGATCATTTTAAATCAAATAAATTATAATTAAGTATTATAATATTCAAATTCTGGATATGAAATATTTTTAAAATTTAAAATATAATATTTTACTCTATTAATAAATTTGTCCGATATGAATTTAAATTAGTTGGAATTGTGAAACTCTGTTAATAAATTTATCCGATGTAAATTCAAATTAATTGAAATTGTGAGATATTGGATAGTTATAACAAAAAATATATATATAATTAAATCTTATTTATGCATTAAACTTTTTCTTTTGAAGAATAGTTATGCATTTGTATTCTAATATAATTTTTATAAGAACTTTGTACTTGTAATGGAATCCGATTAATTGTAATTTATCTTTTTTTTGTTATTGTAATTTTCCTATTAAACACCAAAATTTAATCCAATTAATACCCAAAATAAATTTATTAGTTCAGTCGAAAAGGGCAAAATCTTGTTTGTGAAAAGTGTGATCGATTATACCGTAGGATTTTAGATTCAAATGCCTCCCTCCATATGGTTGCTGCTGCATCATCCGAGATGGCAGTGGATAAAGAAGGGAGCGTTTTAGAGACTGGGGTTGATAAGCTTAGTATTGATTTGCTTCTCTAATTTTTTTTTATTTTATTTTTCTAGGTCTTGTCAAAAGAGAATGATGAACAATGAGAAATTAAACCAGAGAGAGAGAGAGAGAGAGAGAAGAGTAGGAGATGAACACTAAGTGAATATAAAGATGGTTTGCTGTGTCAATCAGGTGTGATAATTGATGTAGCACCACATAAGATTACCATTGAATTTTGAGTTGGAGACTAAATTATAGTAAAAGTGTGAAATTGATAGATAATCGATGTCAAAATTAAATTTCATATATGATAATGTGAGTTAGTGGTTTTTTTAGAGACGATAATTATAATTTATTTGAAATTATATATTTTATTCTCTTTATTTTATTTTAAATATCATATAAAAATAAAATATGCAAATTAAAAATAATTAATTATTATAAATTTTATAAAAATTTTATACTCCTTCCATTTTCTTTTAAGTGTCCACTTAAAGAAATTTTTTTTATTAATAAATAAATATCTATTTGGAAAAATAAGATATAATTAAATATTTTATTTCAATATTATCTTACTTGTTAAGCTTAGCTACTTAATTATTAAATGTATCTCCATTATTTGTGAAAGGATATTTAAGTAAAAACAAATGTTAATAAATAATTTTTTTAATATTGGTGAAATAGTTAAAATGAACATTTAAAAGGAAATAGAGTGAGTAATAATTTATCTAAATATATTTTCTTATATTTTTTTACTCAATTTATTTTTTTATTAATTAATAAAAATAATATTAAAATATTTTAATTAATACTCTTTTAAAATTTAAAAAATAAGCCTTAAAGTAAAATAATTTTTTATATGGCATTTAAAATCAGACGAAATGAATTTACTTTGAAATTATCTCAATTAAAGGCATACATAAGGCGATCTATAGACACAGTGATTGCCTGCCGTGTGACCTAATAATTAATGATTCAGTTTCACATTACATGCACTGCCCCCTTTTTTTTTTTGTTGAGATTTTCCAAAACATCACTATCTTATAACCTCAAAGTCAGCCATTAATCTTTAGTTCCCTTAAATTGGAGGTGATAAATTTTAACAAATTTACATAATTATCATTACTTGGTATTAATATTTGCTATTGGTTAACATTTATTACAATTAAATATTAGTTGAAAAAAGAGAGGCAATATCTATTGACATTTCTCAATAAGTTTCTTACCTTTTTATTTTCTCATTAAGTTTCTAACCTTTTTATTACTTATAATTTTTTTTAGGGTTGTTTACATAACTATTTTAAAAAAAAAATATTATAAAAATATTATAAAAATAAAAAATATTTATACTTTTATAAAAAAATTAGTATAAAATTATAAAAATACCTCATTTCTCAATAAAATAATTTTTTTTTCAAAAATATCTTTTTTCTCAATCCAATCAATATTTTACTTCAAATTTTTATTTTTATTTTTAAACTTCACTATTAAAGAAAAATTATAATAAAATAATAAAAATTAATATTTTAAGTTATTTTTTATCATATAAAAATTATAATTTTAATTATAAAAATTAATAACACTAAAAAAATAAAAAATAAAATAAAATATTTAAAAATATATTAATAAAAATTATTAAATTTATTTTTAAATAAAATTTACATATTATACAAGTGAAAAAAATAAAAAAATATATATAATTTCATTATGTTGATGTTATGTAGATGTGTTGTAGATGTATTATTGATGTGTTATAAATGTTGTAGATATTATGTATATATTATATTTTTGTTGTTAAATATGTATATATTTTATGTAAAAAATATTAAATATTGTTTGAATATTGTATTAAAGTTTTAAAAATAAAATTTAATAAATATTAAAAGCATTATGTAAATGTGTTGTAGATTTATTGCAGATGTGTAGTAAATGTTATAGATGTATTTTATATTGTTGATTGTGTATTTTATATATGTTGTGTATATATTATATATATTATGTATATGTTTATTTTTTATGTTTTTATTAAAAATATGATATAAAAATTTTTTAGATAATAAATATAAATAAAATTAAATGGTAAAAAAACAAAAGTAAAAAAATTACAAAAAAAAAAAACAAAAAAATGTCACAAATGTATATTTGAAATTTTTTTGACATTTTTTTTGTAACAGGTACTGTTGAAAAGTGAAAGTTTCAGTGAGATTTAGTGAGACATACAGTGTAAATTTTCCTTTTTTTTTTAATCTGTATAATCAAGTAAGGACCCTCTCTTCGTTATGTGCATTTTAACCAAACTACTCAAAAATAAATTAGCACTCTATATTTATTAACTTTATAAATCACTTTCAAATTTCTAAAAATAAAATACTATTTATTAAATTTATATTTATTTTTTATTAACTCCTATATAGAAGATGGAAATTTTTTTTAATACACTTTACTTTTATTAGACACTATTTTTTTTTTACATTGCAATTTGAAAAATATTTTTATCTTTAATTTTTTAATCAAAGTAATTAATGGTTAATGGTAAATAGTGGTGAACTTTTTTTTTTTGGCACAAATTTCTTCCAACTTAAAAAATAGTGATGTTATATATAAATTTTTACAAGATTAGTTATTAATAAAATTTTTAAATATATTTATCGGTATTTGTTATTTTTAAATTTATTATTTAGCTTATCAAAATAATAATGTAAGTTATTTTTATTTAAGATGATAGCTTTTAAATTATTTGCTATCTTTCTATAACATTTTTTAATTAAAAAAATTTTATTTTATTTTATTTAAATATATAAAAATAAATAATAACATTTGCACAACATTGTATATCTGTGTTTAAAATAATTTAATATATCAAAAATTTTAATAATAAAGACATTAATCAAGAATTACCTAATTTTTGAAAGTTATAAAAGGTTTACGAGATCAATAAAAATTTATTACCGAATGTTAATAAAAAAAAATATTTTTTGATTTTTTTAAAAATTTTAAAATTATGTTAATATAATAATTTATTATTAAATGATAAATATTTAAAATTAGAGAGAGTATTTCAGAATTTGATTATTGCTATACTTTAAAAAAAATCAGTGACAGAGACATTTAGAAAAAACCAAAAAAGTAACGGGAGCATGATTACCAAAATAAAGAAAGCAGGAGGCAACGCAATTGTTTAACTCCCGAAAGCCAATTAAACAATTAGTTCAAATAATTAAATAATTAAAATAATAATAATGGCAATAATAGTATATATTAAATTATTAAAAAAAAAACTAAAAATAATTTTCAATAGAAGCAAAGTGGCTCAGGCAGGCTGCCCCTGAGGGGTTAGTCCGAGTGGGGAACTGCCTTGCACCGAGTGGGAAGGCGGGGGTTCGAATCTATGTAGAACCTTTAAAAAAAAAAAAAAAAGTGGCTCGGGCAGGCTGCTACCGTGGTAGGTTTCACCAAGTCCATGAAAAGCCTTTTGTTAAGAGTTAATGTCGCAAGTCTGTCTCTAATCTGTCTCCCTCTCTCTCTCTGTTTCTCCTTTTCACAATCTGTGCTTTTTCTATCTGTACGTATAAAGCTCACGAGGACACTAAGGTCGGATCAGATCATAAAAAGTCTCTCATTCTCTCAGATCTCTCTCTCTTTTATCTCTTGATCCAAGTCAGTGTTCTTTATTTCATTTTCTTTTTTCTTAATCTTAATTCTCATTATCATGTGAAATTTCTTCTGATCCAATCCAATATCTACTTTTAGTTGCAAGTTTGAAGTTATTTATCCATTTTCTTAGTTTTTGTTTCTTTGTTTTTTAAAGTCTTCGATTTAGTGATCGGATTGCTCTCTCTGAGAAGGAGAAAAAACAAAAAATAGTGGTTTTCTGGTTGATCTCTTGTTTGTAGACTGTTGACATTTTCAAAAGCTTAATTAGTTTTTATCTATATATATACACATTTAGTTCATTGCTTGTGTTTTGGTTAACAGGTAAGGGATGGAGCCGGTTTTGTTGCACGGGACTTTACATGTGACGATCTATGAGGCGAAGGACCTTCAAGGTGGGAAGAATGGACCCCACTTCTTCCGCAAGGTATATATTTGTTTCACTCTATTTATTTGATTATTTTTTCTTGGTTGATTCATGTTAATTTGTGTATCTGTTTGGTAGTGTTTTATTTAATGGGCTTTCTTGTTTTTTGAAAACGAGACCTCTGCTTATAAATTGGGTAATGGGAATAGTTTAGATATCTGCAGTGAGCTTAGTTGGTATAATGTGGGCATAGATCTTTTTTTTGTAATGTTGTTTCCATATGTCAGTTTGGTGTTTGTTTAGATCAATCAAAGAAATTCACCAATGTAAGTGGTAAATGGATTTTATTTGAAAACGCCTTGTTTGAGCACTGGGTTTATCTTGTTAGGTATTAATTTATTTGGCAGGGATGTCTCTTTTTAGATAATTACTAATCTTCTTTGACTACCCATTTGGCCTTTGCTTAATATTAAAAGCAAAGAAATCCAACGATGGGAAGAATGGGATAAGTTTTTATTACAATCAACTGCTTATTAATTTAGTTTGGAAAGGATATTGAGAAATGGGAATGAGTTGATGGAATTTCTATAAAGTAGCAATAAAATGATATTTTAATGAATTGTTTATTTGATTATCTTCTAACTTCTTTTCTCAACAAGATATTTGAAGCTGTAGTTTTTTCACTCTTACAAATCACAAATCTCTTATTTTGTGCAGTCTTGATGTTATCACAATTATACTGTTTTCTTTTTCCGCTTTAAGTATCTGATTAAAAATCTTTATTGTAGCTCATAGAAAACATTGAGGAGAAAGTTGGTTTTGGCAAAGGGGTCAGTAAACTCTATGCAACTATTGACCTAGAAAAAGCTAGAGTTGGGAGGACTAGAATACTCGAAAATGAGCATAATAACCCCAGGTGGTATGAGTCTTTTCATATCTACTGTGCTCATAAGGCTTCAGATGTCATATTCACTATCAAGGATGATAATCCCATTGGGGCAACGTTAATTGGAAGAGCATATGTGCCAGTTGAAGATCTCCAAAATGGGGAAGAGATCGACAGATGGGTTGAGATATTGGATGAAGACAAGAATCCTATCCATGGTGATTCTAAAATCCATGTAAAGCTGCAATACTTTGACATTGCCAAGGACCGTAATTGGGGCTGGGGTATCAAGAGTCCAAAATATCCTGGAGTACCTTATACATTCTATTCACAGAGGCAAGGATGTAGGGTGTCCCTCTATCAAGATGCTCATATCCCAGATAAATTTGTTCCTAAAATCCCTCTTGCTGGAGGGAAGTACTATGAACCCCACAGATGTTGGGAGGATGTTTTTGATGCAATTACAAATGCAAAACATCTGATCTACATCACAGGCTGGTCTGTTTATACTGAAATCTCCTTGATAAGGGATTCAAGGAGGCCAAAGCCAGGAGGAGACATCACTCTGGGTGAGCTGCTCAAGAAGAAGGCAAGTGAAGGTGTTCGGGTTCTTATGCTTGTCTGGGATGACAGAACCTCTGTTGGTTTATTAAAAAAGGACGGGCTGATGGCCACTCATGATGAAGAAACTGAGCATTACTTCCAGAATACTGATGTACATTGTGTCTTGTGTCCCCGAAATCCTGATGATGGTGGAAGCATAGTTCAAGATCTACAAATCTCTACCATGTTCACTCATCACCAGAAAATTGTGGTGGTGGACAGTGCACTTCCTAATGGAGATCCCGAAAGGAGGAGAATAGTTAGTTTTGTTGGGGGTATTGACCTCTGTGATGGGAGATATGATTCCCCATTCCATTCCCTCTTCAGGACATTGGACACCGCACACCATGATGATTTCCATCAGCCCAACTTCGCTGGTGCTTCAATTGAAAAAGGTGGTCCAAGAGAGCCTTGGCATGACATCCACTCCAGGCTTGAAGGACCTATTGCATGGGATGTCTTGTTTAATTTTGAGCAACGATGGAGAAAACAAGGTCAAAAAGATGTGCTTCTTCAGTTGAGAGAACTGGAAGACATTATAATTCCCCCATCACCAGTCATGTATCCTGATGATTATGACACATGGAATGTCCAGTTGTTTAGATCTATTGATGGTGGTGCTGCATTTGGTTTCCCTGAGACACCTGAAGATGCTGCGAGAGCTGGGCTTGTTAGTGGGAAGGATAATATCATTGACCGAAGCATTCAGGATGCTTATATCAATGCCATCCGAAGGGCAAAGAATTTCATTTATATTGAAAATCAGTATTTTCTTGGAAGTTCTTTTGGTTGGAGTCCTGATGGTATTAAGCCTGAGGATATTAATGCATTGCATCTAATTCCCAAAGAACTTTCACTTAAGATTGTTAGCAAGATTGAGGCCAGGGAGAGATTCACCGTTTACGTTGTTGTTCCAATGTGGCCAGAGGGTATCCCAGAGAGTGGATCAGTTCAAGCAATATTGGATTGGCAGAAAAGGACAATGGAAATGATGTACAAGGATGTTGTGCAGGCTCTTCGAGACAATCATATTGAGGAGGATCCTCGGAACTACTTGACATTTTTCTGCCTTGGGAACCGCGAAGTGAAGAAGAGTGGTGAATATGAGCCTTCAGAAAAACCTGAGGCTGATACAGATTATGAGAGAGCTCAAGCAGCCCGGCGCTTCATGATTTATGTTCATGCAAAGATGATGATTGGTAAGTGCCTATGTTAACTTTACACTGGAGTAGGGAAATTAGAAACAAATGTAAGCCTTTGCAGAATGTCTTCTCCTTGCAAGGATGTTTAAAATGTTCTTTACAAAAAGATGAAGACCACAATCACACAAATACGTCCTAGAGAAGAAATTAAAACCAATTATTTTAGGAATTTAGACTTTAATTTTGTTCATGCTTGTCTCTCTCTGTGGCACTTATATTCTTTGATATAGTTACTTCGTAGAATTTACACTTGGTTTTTGCAGTTGATGATGAGTACATAATAGTTGGGTCTGCCAACATCAACCAGAGATCTATGGATGGTGCTAGGGACTCTGAAATTGCTATGGGAGCCTTCCAACCATATCATTTGTCAGTCAGGCAGCCAGCTAGAGGTCAGGTCCATGGTTTCCGCATGTCATTATGGTATGAACACCTTGGTATGCTTGATGATTCCTTCCTTAATCCAGAAAGTGAGCAGTGTGTTAGGAAGTTGAACCAGATTGCAGATAAATATTGGGATCTATATTCAAGCGAAACACTTGAACACGACTTACCTGGTCATTTGCTTCGTTATCCTATTGGGGTTACTAGTGAAGGAAATGTAACAGAGCTCCCTGGAACTGAGTTCTTCCCCGAAACCAAGGCTCGTGTTCTAGGCGCCAAATCTGATTACATGCCTCCTATTCTCACTACCTAATCAACTCTGTGGTTCTCTAACAACCTGCTGCCTTGTTGTCTGCTTTATGTTATTTAGTTGTAGGGAAAAAATAAATCAGTTCTTCAGTGCTTACCTATGTTGTTCTCCTGCTAAATATGTTCATGCCAGGATTTACAGAATGTGTTAATGCTATGGTGTGGTGTGACATAATGCTGACTGTTATAAACTTCAAGCTTTGTGTACCTGGCCTCTGTATGTTAATGTTCATTACTATTGGCATCAAGTAGAAGGTTTGTACAATTTTCCTTTGAAGGACCTTAATAATATATAAATCTAGTTTATTTATTTATTTATTGATTTGGCTCTGACTTGCTACGTGAACTCAGTTTCCACCATTGTAAAGATAATATAGTGGTGAAGGTAATTTCAGCATCACTAAGTTTGTGGACTGATGCTATAGATTGCACTTACACCACTAGTGTATAATGAATGAATTGTCTAAATCTCGTGTGCCCTTCTGGCATAGTTTGTTATTGGAAAAATTATATGTTTGTACAAGTGTCCCGTTTTATTGCCTTAAGCAAAATGTTGACAAGATCGGCTTGAACTCTAATACTCTGTCCGTTTTAAAAACTGAAAAAATACGAAAACTAAAAAGATAATTAATGAATTTATTAATCATAATTTATCTTAATTAACTTTAAATAAGCTCAATCATATATATTTATAATGTTAAAAAAAATAATTTATGGTTACAATACTTTAGGTAGTATTTATGATTTAAATTTTTATTTTAAAATAGAGAAGATGAATTGCCTTCAACTTATATAATAAATGTACATATTCACATGTAAATAATATGAAATATTGTGTACAATTAAATTATTTTCATATGGCATAATAATTTATATATCTGCGCACAAAATATTAAAAAGGAAAAAAAATATATTGTGATCGTGTACAAATATACAAGTTCAAACACAAATATCAATTATAATTATGGTTTAAAGATGACAACGTATCATTTATCACAAATGAATTTATTTCAAAATTAATTAACAATTTTCGTATGAAAATATCAAATTATATCGGTCGATATAATTTAAAATTATGCTATAATTATAAGTCTAATATAAATATCACCACCTCTTTCAAATAACCAGGGTTCGATAAATAAAATTAGTGTTCATATTATAATACATGATAAAAACTAACTTATAATTGTGTCATAATTAATAAAACAGAGCGTAATTTAATAAAGTCTCTCATAAACATATCATTAATTCATACATTGAAAAATGAATCATATTAATCATATAACTTATATTTGTCTGTCACTAATCTTGTTTGATGCGTAAAATATAATTACTCCCAAGAATATTTTTAAATTTTTTTTAAGAAACACTCTCCTATAATTTTTATTTTAAAAACTTTTCTTTAAATAAAAAAGAATATCATAAATAAAAATTCTCTTTATAAAGAGTACGGAGTATTCTTTTGTGCTTCTCAATCTATATAATAATTTTTAAAGTGGCAAGCAAGCTTCGCCTTTAAAGCTGTGAGAATTGATAGTTTTGAATTTCATAAACATATCATATCAAGTAGAATAGATTATTTTCTGCTTTCTTTATCTTGCAGTTAATTTTTTTAACATTTTAGAGAAAAAATCAATGAAAGCAATTGGTTAAAGTGTAGTAGTTAAGAAAATTAGAGATCAAACTTTGTTTATGGAGCTTTCCAATTTATGTTTAATTGAAAAATTGTTGATGGTAGCTTGTGGAACTAGATATAACAACATCATATACACCTAAAAGTTTTATGAGGATGAGATTTCGTAAGTAGTCAATTATTATCCCAATTCAAGTTCTTCTTCTTCTTCTTCTTTTTCGGTTTTTGCTACTTGATACAGGTGGTTTGGGTTTTGAGTTGGTTTAGGTCACCTAATAATGAATTAACTTTTACATTTTTTTTGAGGAAAATTATGATGTATGTCACTTCTTTTAACTTTTTTTTAAAAATATTTTTTTATCATTTTTGTATATTTTTGACTTTTTTTAAAAATAATTTTTATCATTTTTGTACATTTTTTATATACTAAAAATGTATTAAATATATACCAAGTGGAGTATTTTTTTAAAAATTAAAAATTGGAGTGTGTTCTTGAAAGAAAGATAAAAATAGATTTTTTTAAATATTTTTATTTTTTATATATTTTTGAAAAGAAAATTCATTTTTTGGATTATTTCTTATTTTTTTAATAATTAAAAAAAGTCTCACATGATGCCGTGGGTATTTTTACTTAATATGTATACATATATAAATTTCAATGCTTAAATAATTTTAAGAAAATAAAATAAAAATTAAATTACAAAAATTATAAAATAAAATTTAAATGATAGTAATTAAAAATAAATCTAAAAAAATTAAATAAACTTAACATAAAATAAAATCAAATAAAAAATAAAATCAAATAATAAGCCTAAATAAAACAATTATTAATGTAACTAAAATTAAATTAAAATCTTAACAAAAAATTAAATTATAGAAATTAAAAACACTAACATAAATTAAAATAAAATTACAATTTACCCAAAATTAAATAAAAATAATTAATTTAAAAAAAGAAGCTAAAAATATTTATAAAAAAAATAAAAAAAAAATAGATCCAAAACATTACAAAGAACAAAAAAATTGATACAACCACCAAATATCACAAATCCACCCCAAAAATTACCTAAGAAATAAAAAATTAAAATTCTATAATAAAAAAATTAAAATCTAATAACACAACAAATTATTCAAAAAAAATTATATTAATAGAAAAAATTAAAATTAATTATATTAAATAGTAATTGATGATGAATGAAAGATTAGAAAGAGAAGATGAACAATTATAAGAGGAAGAATGATAATATATTCTATTATAATTACAAATACGATGATTAATTGATTTTTTAATAAAAATAATAAATAATAGATCAAACTAAAATAGAAAAAATATCAAAAATAAAAGTAAAAGTATAAAAAAAAAAGATATATTACCTACACATTAATCAAACTATAGTGTAATAGTTAAATAATGAGTATTGTGATTTTAAACCTGAATAATATTGTAGAAAAAAAATGATAATAGAATATTAGTTATGATTTTTTATATTTATATATATAATTAATTATTATTAATATCAAATAGAAAATCATAAACTTATTTAAACTCTTCAAATATATATAATTATTATTAATATCAAATAAAATATTATAATTATATTTTAACTCTTTCAATATAAATTATTATCAAATATAATATTTTAATTTTATTTAAACTCTTTAAATAAATATCAAATAAATATCTATTATATGATAAATAATAAACTTAATTTAGAATATTAAGAAATTAGAATAGTGGCAATACTGATATAACAACATATAGTATAATACAGTACCAACGTTAGTTATTTTAATATAATAGATATATAAATACTATAAGAAAGAGTGTTTATATATAATAGATAGACAATGATATGTTGTATAATATTGTATCAACGTTAATTGTTTTAGTATAATAGATATATAAATATTAAAATAAATAATATTAAATAGTAACCAATGATGAAGAAAATATAAGAAAGAGAGAATAAACGATTAGTATAAGAATGATAATATATTCCATTATAATTACAAATATGATGATTAATTTATTTTTTAATAAAAAAATAAATAATAGATTAAACTAAAATAAGAAAAATATCAAAAATAAAAGTAAAAACATAAAAAATATGATATATTACCTAAATATTAATTAACGTATAGTGTAATATTTGAAAAATAAGTATTGTAATTTTAAGGTTGAATAATATTGTAAAAGAAGATGATAATAGTATATTAATTATGATTTTTTTGTATTTATATACACATATATATAACTAATTATTATTAATATCAAATAGGATATCATAATTTTATTTAAACTCTCCAAATATATATAATTATTATTAATATCAAATAGGATATCATAATTTTATTTCAACTTTTTCAATATAAATTATTATTAAATATAATATTTAAATTTTATTTAAATTTTTTGAATAAATATCTATTATATGATAAATAATAAATTTAATTTAAAAAATTAAGAAATTAGAATAATGACAAGATTGATATAACGATTTATAGTATAATAATGTATCAGCTTTAGTCATTTTAATATAATAAATATATAAATATTAGGGACCTCTTTCATAAATTTTCAATTTTGATAATTTTAATTTTAAACGTAAATAAATTTGATTTCAACTATGGTTGTTTTAGATTGATTTATATGAAATTTTTTTGGACTAAAAACACTATTATTGTTTAAGACTTTATTTTATAAGAGAGTTACAAGATAAAAACGCAAAAAAAAAAATGTTGTTATTGTAAACGATAAAATAAAATTTTATAAATTGTGTAATTGATAATTGAATTATTTTCTTTTTATTTTAATTTTAATTGAATCGACTAATCCAACTATTTTGGACTGACCAATGTCCAAATTAATTTCAAGACATAATGAAAATATGATACATTTGATGAAGACCATAAGTAATTGGCATTTTGTGGAATTGTCGTTCAGTACGGTTTATATTGTTCTGTGCCTGAAAATGAAAGGATTTATGACAGTTATTTCAAATCAAACAAAAAAAAAAAAGGATTAGACCAAATTTATATGCGTGAAAAATATGATTTTTTTTCTCTTAATATGAATTTATATTTAATTTTCTTTTCATAATATGAATGAGCTAGGAATACACGAATATAAATTTATTCTTTGTAATATATATATATATGTTAAAATTTATATTCTTAATTAATTTTTTATCAATAATTTTTTTAACCTAAGAGATAAATATTAAATTACTTAACTAATTATATTTTATATTATACTTCTTTTACTTTAAATTGAATAATTCATTTTATTTTTAAATACTAATACTTGGACAAATCTTGGGATGGTCATAACTCTCCATGTTTGAGCTCAGATACTGTTATTGGTGGATCTCTAACCTGTAAGATAAGAGAAAGAATGATTCAAATTTCGATGCTTAAATCAGAGCTTAATTGATCTGAACATAAAAGTAATGAAAGTGAAGTCAAGAGAGTGATACATTTAGCAGGTGATCACTATTTATAGTTAGCAGAAGGAGGCAACTTTTGATCAGTGTTAGCTTGAACTGTAGGTGTGCTAAGGTTGTATGACGACTGTGTCAGGAGAATATCTACCTAGACGCTGAGAGTTCAATCAAACTAATCTTCTTCTGCAAAATTTGGTCGGCCTGATCAGACAAGGAGTTCGATAGATAGGGATACTATCACTTATCTCCTTCTAGTTATTTGATATTTATGTCAAATATAGTCATGCCATGCAAAACAGCGTAGCAAAGCTCGCAAAAGAGCTTAGGATGTGAGAGTACTTTCAAATATATATATATATATGTATAATTATTTAGTATCATATAAATTTTTTAAAATATTTTTATTCTTTACTAGTGGCATATTAATTTTATACATTTTATTTAATATATATCCATTAATTACGTACCTTTATAAAATTAACATTTAAAAATGAAAAGTGGACTAAATAATGAAAGATGAAAAAAAAAGATTTTTTTATAAAATTAATATTTAAAGATGAAAATGAATTAATTTTTTTAAAAAAAGTAAAATAAAATAATAGATTTTCAATTAAAAATTTAAGGGAATAATGATTATCACCATTTGAAAAGTTAGATAAGTTTGATATTTGTTATTTTCATTTATGAACCATAGAATATGGAACCGGCATTTCACTTTCATTTCAATTTCAACCAAAATTTTTAATGCGATTAAATTTGAAATAGAATATTACTTCTTTTTTTTTATTTATGAAATTGATGCAATCTAACGGATTCTGTGAATTAAACTAAAAAAAGGGGTAAATTAAAATTTTGAGTAAAAAATAAAATGTTTAATAATTTAAAAGGAAAATTATTAAAATACTTACTAAGCTAACCATCATATATATATATATATTATTTTTTGATGAGTTTTTGATTCAGTATTATTATTTTCCATACTCAAAAGTTTTTTTTGAAGTTTATTTTCTATACTCAAAAGTTTAAAGTTTGGATTTTAGTGGAAATTATTAAAAGAAAAGAATGTTTTTTTTGGGAAAAAAAATCTTAAGGAATTCAATTAGTAGTCAACTTTTGTATGAATAATAATTTTTAAGACACTTGGTGAACAAAAGAATCTGTTTTACATGTTGCTAAGCGTTGTTTGACGGACACGTTGATCACTTCTGATCTTTCCATAGACAGAAATTAATAATATTTTCAAGTCAATTTAGGGATGTCAACCAGCAAGACGGAGGCAAATACAATCTCTATCCCTGTCCTGCCTTCATAGGGAATCTCCGCTCTTAATCTCGCCATATGTATGGAGGAAAATTTTTCTCATTCTTGTCCTAGAGGAGATTCATGTGGAGAGTGGCATAACCAGAATTTATATGAGGGGATCAAAATTTCAAAGCAAAAAATATGAAAGGCCATTGTTCTATTTCAACAAAGCTAGAAAACTAAGTATTGGGTTCAATTACGTCTAAAATTGTATAATCTGCACAGAAAACACCCCTTAAATTCACTTCATTTAAAGAAGAAAATGATGTGACGTAGCATCATAGTCAATTCAAAGCAACAGTCTTTTCAAAGCTAAATTAAGAGCAAAAAGCCCCCCAACAAAAGAGAGCAAAAGAGCAACACAACAAACAATATCATATACAAATGAATCAGTTAATATAAATTATCCAAATAAACAAGAATAATAGCATCAAAAGCTTCACTCACTACACATCATGTTGGGGACTCTATTTAAGCACAAAAGTTATGAATAGATACAATTGAATATATAATGCAAGCTATTTTTTAGTTCAATATAATCTTTAGAATATATAATGCAAGTAAATTTGTTTCTTTTTTTGACTAATTAAAATTTAAAACGAATTTGAACTTCCAATTAATCTCTTATTCCTATAAAAAATTCTAATATCATCGAGTGAAAAATGTAAAGAAACAAACCATGTGGGATTAGACAGGTTAAAAGAATTAATTTTTTTAAGCAGACATCGACTTGTCTTGTACTGATACAAAGACAAGGACTGTAATTAAGCCATGAAAGCTACTCGTCTTTTCCCTTTAATTTCCTAATACAAGACTTAACTAGTTACAGGCCATTTTACTACTCATTTTCTCAGAGCTTACCTTGTTTTTTCGTGTGATTTTGAGATGTTCTTTCCATACTAATTAAGAAGAAGACTAATTGAGTTCCACTGTATATAAAGAAAGATTCAGTCAATGCAATTGATCCAACAGAAAATTGTGTCCACCACTAGAGACGCTTTGTATCATCTTAATGACGAAAGTTTCTTACTAGCTATTGGATTCAATCACTGATATCAATCAAGTAAGCAAAACGAAAGCTGAAATGAAATTTAAAAAAAAAAAAGTTTAAGAATTCAGAACAGAAAAGAAATCACAACTCTAAAAAGCTCATAATTCAATCACTTATATCACCAAAATCATATTATATTCAGTCTATTCAATCAAAAAACACCAGCAAAATAATTATAATACTCAATATATAACATTCTTAAAATAATAAATTAAAAATTAATTTTAAATTTTCACAAAAAAAAAATCTAACTCTAATCAGTAAAATTACAAAATAAATCAATAAATTAAAAAAAATTAAGCTATCTGTGTGACTGTGTCTCGGTCGATCGATGCTAGATTCAGGTCGCTGCTGCTTCCCTGCTCGTCTATCTCGATCGCCTCACTGATTGCTTGCCTCTCTGTTGCTCGCCTAGATCGTCGCTCACTCATCTGTTCTCTTTACAAGATATTTTTTTAAAAAATAACTCTTAATGAAATGACGTCGTTTTATTAAGAGTTATTTTAAAAAAATAATACGAGAAGGGGTTATCTTCAACCCCTCCTTCTCTGCAATTGGGGGGCACTAGACCAGGAGCTTCCCTCTCCTAAATTTTGTCGGCTAGAAGCTCCCTCCTATAAGAGCTTCTGGCAATGGATAAAGGGGATTCATAGTCCCCTCATGACCCTTCTAGTTTTGCTCATGTGTGAGGATGGAGATTTTCACAGAAAATTTATATTCATATATTTTTTAGAAAAATTAAAATTTAATAATATAAAAAAATTTGTAATCTATAATAATTATATACTATAATAATTTAATAATTATATATAATAAAATTTAAAATTATAATTAAATTAAATATTTTAAATTAAATTTATTTTATATGTATAAATAATTAAAATATAATATATATATATTATAGTATATATATTATGTATTATTGTATATTATATATACTATAACATATATACTATATATCGAATTCTCAATAGGCATGAAGTATACTCTCTATCTTCAATTCTTCATCATGTCACATTCAACGAAAAGAGAATTTTATCTGTTTTCGCTCTCATAGAAAAACTCACGAGGAATTATCGTTTTATTGGAGGTAATCCCCGCAAAGAACAAGGATTTTCATACTATTGTCAACCCCGACTCAATTAATATTAATTGAGTTAATTAACTTAAAATAAAATTATTAATTAAAAAGAAAATAATAATATATCTAATTAAATTAACTGAAAGAAATAAAAAAAAGAAATATATAAGTAAATATTAAATTATACTGCCTTCGTATTATTTATATAGGAAAAATTTTTTTTTTGGTGTATTTTTTATATAGAAAATATGTCATTTTAGGTAAATTTTGGGGAGTGAAATGAGACAAAATATTATTTATACCCTTGTTTTAAAAAGTAGGTTTTGAGAGATATTTTTTTTAGAGGTATTTAAATAAATAGAGATGAAAAAAGTGAAATTTTTTTAATTTTTATGATTATTTTTTTTTTTTTTTTATGTAAATGATAGTATTAGATATTCGAGTTAGGTGTTTTAAAACATTACTCAGTGATTGATTGGACACGTGGTGATCACCATTTAGTGCCCAAGTGGAGCTTGGAAAACTATTATGCTTCCACGTTTCACGTGAATAATGAAATTTTATCCTCTGCTTACGACCTTTTATTGGGGCCCTCCACCATCAAATCAGATAAGTTTCTTTCAGTAATTTTTTGCTTTATCAATGAATTTTTAATTTGTGGATAATCAATATAATATTGTTTTTTATTAATTTTATTCTGAATTTCTTTAAATAGTAGTTTCATTCAATAATTTATTTTCAATATCTCAACTAAATAACCATAAAAAAAATAAATAGCAAAAAATAAGTTATGTTTTTAGAAAAAAAAATCATAAAATATTTTTCAAATAAATACTCCCTCAATTTTCTTTTCAGTATCCACTTTAACTATTTCACCAATATTAAAAAAATTTATTTATTAGCATTAATTTTTACTTAAATATCTTTTTTCACAAATAATAAATATATATTTAATAAGTAAATAGTCAAACTTAATAAATAAGGATAATGTTAGAATAAAATGAATATTTATATCTTATTTTTTTAAATAGACACTTATTTAAAAATAAAAAAAAATCTTAAGTGAATATTTGAAAATGAATGAAGGGTGTATTATTTTTATAAAAGTGTTAATTAATCATTTTAAAAATGATTAATTAATTATACTGTAATAATTTTTAAAATAATAATTATGAAATTAAATTTAAACAAAATTATTTTTCTTATTGTAGTTGTTTCTACTTAAAAAATATATTAAAAAAATATTAATTTAAAGCATAAATAGATACGTGTGGTCTCTCCATTAACATATTCTAATTTTGACCTCAAATATGCATAATTCTGAATTTTATATTTTATTATTAAAAATTAAAATAAAAATTTTAAATAATTTAAAATTGAATCTCTAATTAGCTTAAGTTGAAACTCAAAATGATATTTTAATTTTTTTTTATTATTGGTATGAAGTGGAAATTTAATTTTGAGTTTATTATAAAAAAAATGTGTACTTAATGTTAGACTATGATATTTTAATTTAATAAATTTTATATGAAATGATAATTTCATAATAATTATTTAAAATAAGATATAGTAATATTTAACATTTTATAAAAAATAAATACTCAAATAATTTATAATTTTTAAAATTAATTAATTATATTTATTCATAAATTTAAATCAATTAAAATAAAAAAAAACTAAATATTTCACCAATAAAATCTATATTGCTTAAATTATTTATAATTTCTACTTTAGTCAACCATCTGTGGAAATTAAATATTTGAGATGAACTAAGATCATAGTGGTAGAGAAAACATATTTAAATTAGCACTACCAATAATAATAAGTATGATTATAATAAGCCCTTCTCCGCTTGTCTCCAAAGTTTGCCGCTCTTTCTATAGAGTTCTCCATCTCTGTTTTTTTTTTTTTTTTTCCAAGATTTAGGGCTGCACCAGCCTTTTCGCCATAGATTTTCTTCATCCTCTTAGATTTTTGTATATTTTTCAGTTGTTTGATGGTTTTATTTGTTTTATCCTTAGATCTAGCAATTAAAATGTTCATTCTGTCCTCCACCTTTAGAGTTTATTTTTGTGGATCTGAGAGTTTGGAGAGAAAATTAACTTTTTATTCCAGAAAATCTTCTTTAGTTTGGCATGCTTTCCTTAGATTTTTGTGATATTTACTTAGCTTATGACGAGTCTGTTGTTTCAAGCAGATGTTGAACTATCAAGATGATATGAATCCAATTTTTCGGTATCAAATCACTACTAACCAGCTTTTAGCTTTATCCTTAGCCGCGAAACCAGAAATTGTATGAGATAGGTGGGGAATGACAAATTTTTCAAATCAAGAAAATTATAGGGAAATCAAACATAAAATTAAAATTTTAATATTATAATATAATTTAAATTTTTATTATATATTTTTATAAAAAAAATTTATATTATTTATTAAATTTTAAAATTTTTATTAGATTTATTATAAATTTTTTATTTTAATTATTGAATTTATTAATTTATTTATTAAATTTTATTAAATTAAAATTTATAAAAATATTATTTTAAATAAAAATATTAATTTTAATTAATTTATAATCGAATTATAAAATTTTATAATTAATATAAATAATTAATTATAAAATTTTAAATATTTATAAATTAAAAAATATATATATATATATATATATGGTGTGAGGTGGATTGAGGGAAGGGAAGTCCATCAAGGGCTACCCCTCCCTCTGTCACTGTCCGTAGTCGAGTTTAATTTCTTGTAAATTTCCTCTTATGTGTCACTCCACAATAATAATTATTTTACATTTAAAATTTTTAATTTTAATTGTTTATTATTTCTACTAATTAAATTCTAATAGAAAAATGTAACATGATTATTTTAGGCTGCCTTTTGACATACTTCAGGTTAATTATAAATGTAATTCGCCATATTGAAAAAAAAATTAAATATTAGTTTCGTGATTGATTAATACAGTATTTTTTTAAAAAAATATTTTAAAAATATTTTAAAAAATATTTAATTTTTTCAAAAATTAAAATTTTAATTTTAAAAAATTTTCATTTTCAGAGTTATACATTTAATAAATATTTATCATATCAAAAGTATATTTTATTTTGAGAGATATATAAAGTATGAAAAATTAGAGGCATTTAAAAAAAAAGAAAAATAAATATAGTGCAATTTTCTCTTATTAAAACCAAATTTATAAATAAATGACTTGGAGACGGCAAAAACCAAGTACTCCCAAAATTGAAACAGATTTCAGAGTCGAACCAGAGTTTTCTTATCTAAATATTTATCGGAATCAAAGCCAACCAGATAAGAGGGCTACGGCTACCTATTCAAGCAAAAGAAAATACGATTCTGTTTCGGCCAAACCCAACCCAACCCCATTATTTATACGCATACATGTATAAGCTCTTGTTTCTTGTACATGGTTCCTGGTACTCTAATTAACCAACCAGAACTACCCAATTCCAAATTCTTTTTCTCCTTTCTTCAGTTTTTAATTTTGATTATTAGATTATAATAATAAAGAACTAAATGTCATCTATACTTGGTTTAAGCTCACAAGGTCTGGTCTTTGCCACAGCCATGGTTGTCTCTAGCACCGTGCTGTTTCTTGCTTTTTCTAAGCAGAAAACTCTCACTCTATCTCAGATCTCCAAGATACTTGATCCTCAATTTGCAACTCAAAATTTACGTTCTTGCTTATGTTCAGGTAATTGGGTTTTCTCTATTTCTTCTCCTATTTCTTTTTTGTTTTAAGTTTTTGAAGTTTCTTGAAACTTATTATTGTTCTTGTCTTGTTGTTAGAGGAAAAGAAAAGAGAGAAGATTTTTTAAAGTTTTTAATGTTTCTTGAAACTTATTATTGTTCTTGCCTTGTTAGAGGAAAAGAAAAGAGAGAAGAAAAAGAAGAACAAGAAACAGAGGAGGGTAAAATTTGCAGAGAATGTAAAGGATACAAAGGGGAACGGAGATGAGTACAGATTTATTTCTTGCTAAGGAATTAAAAGAGAATTCAGTTCCTAAAATTGATAGAATTTGCAGAAACGAAATCCCCGGAATTCATGAAATGCCTGCAATCAGGGTTGCTCTGTACAATAGAATTCTAAGGGACAGAGTACATAGAATTGAATGTTCATATTGATCAGTAAAATTCTGAGTCCAACTCTTTTTTTTTAAAGAAAATTAATGGGTGTAAATATTTGAACATTGTCCAAATTATGAATTTTAATAGGAAATTTTTGGGCAGAGTTTTGTTTCCCAAGTTAATTATAATTAATTGTTAAAAAAATTAATTATAATTAATTTCTGACCAGGGTTAGCTTTGTTTATTTATTTTTGGTCAATAAGCTTTGTTTATTTATTTGTTTGTTTATTTTGAATTTGAGTCTTGAATTATTAGATATTACTAAAATTCCATGATTTTTCAAGTAGGAAATACCAAATGGATGCCTAATTTTTTCAAATATTTTATTATCGGACCTTTCTATATTCCAGAATGCATACATCAGTTCCACATATTCATTATAGTTTTTCAAAAGGCAACAACATAATTTTTTTTAAAAAAAAGAAAAGAACAAGTAAATCAAAACTGATTTTTAATATCATTATATTTTGTGATTATTGGTGGGGTTCTCTTCCTACTAAACCCATGGTCAATTTTATTAGTTGAATATGATTAGCCAAGTAAAAAAATTTCAGTTTCTTTTCTTTTTTTTTTTGAAAGAAATTTTCAGTTTCTTTTAGTAATATTATAAAAAATAAAAGAATTATTTGTACTTTATATAATTCAACAAAGAAAAAACTATAAATAAAACTACTAAGATATATTATTTTAAAAAAATCTAATTTCATGTACTTTTCAAGCTTTAAATTAATATAATCTCAATTTTTTATGTTTTAAACTTTTTATTTTTTAACCAAGGTATCACATGAAAAGGTCAAAAACTTGCCAACTTAAACCAGAGAAGCAAATGACAAGTTGGCAAGTTGCGTTCCTATCGCTACAGAAAGCTTAATGCATTTTATATGAAATTTCGTTCACAATTTGGTCATGGACTCAAGGTAGCTCAACTAATTTATTTGCCAACCATTTTATTATATATATATAGACCTACCTTTTTTATTTTAAGATTAAAAATAAAAAACACTTTTTTCTTTATTTGAAAAAAAAAACACTTACATGGTGAACATGTGGCATCTAGCAATGCCAGAGAGCATATACAACTTACAAGTCACAAACACGAAGGATCATAGATTTAAAAAAATAATAATAATGGTATATTATAGTGGGTTTTTCTGGAACGAAATTAATTGTAACAAGTGAAGCCATAAATTAAGAAAGATTATTACAATTAGACAAAACCAAATACCATAAAGAATTAAACAGTCGTCTATTTAACTAAGTGATGGGTCAGAGAATTAAACAAGTGTTGCATAGAATTCATAGGGTTAGGAATGCTTCTTTCGATAGTCTCCAAATAAATGATTTTATTCTCTTATGCACAAATCTTTGAGTTTAGATGGTTTTTTTTATAAATTATTTTTTGAAGGTCTAGTTAAGCAGGACCATAAAAACAGTAAAATTATTTAGTTAGGTAGAGCTACAAGAACAATAAAATTATTTCTATTAAATTTTAATATAAATATATATTCAGAATTTAAATTCAATACTTTTAACTAAATTAAAATAATTTTTTATTAACTAACCTGCATGCCCGATAGACGACTCACATAATTTTGAATGTCATAAGTCATTTTGATATAATGGTTCCAGCCACAAGTTAAATTTTCTCCCTATACTAACAATTTTATTTGTAATTTTTTTAAGAGCGGTGAGTATGTGGCGCATCAACTTTGATTTTTTTTTTTTACAAATCAAAATAAGTTTAGATTTACTTGAAAATTGAGTTGACATATGGATAGAATAATATTTCGCTGAAATTCGAATTAAGATACAAGTTTTGCAAAAAAAATATTAAACTAAAAATTAATTTGAGTTCAATCTCAATCTCAGATCAAATTTGATTAGGATTTTATTGAATTTTAATATTTTAAATTTAATTCGAATCTTATTTTAAATCAGATAACATTTTAATGTAATTGGATTCATACATACTTCTATATTAAAATAAAAATATTAAATTTGTAGGCTGTTATTAAATTATGTATATTTAAGAATGTTAATTTATTGAATAACATTGAACTCTTTAACTGTAATCAATTGCATAAATTATAACATATGAGCAACTGTTCAGATAACATAATATTGGAGGTAAAATTCGTCACCCATACTACGGATGATTATTGTATAGAGAATATATTTTTTTTGTTACGGATGATTATTGTATACATACAAGTGTCACTATATACAATTCACGCGATACAACTTGTGCCAGCTGTACTGTAGCTTCTAGCATACTCTACTAACTGACTAATAGAAAGCTAAAAAAAGAAAAAACAATATGACTTCATCCTCTTAACTTCTTTAACTTAGCAAAACGCTGCGTTTAGTTTAGGATTCCTTCATCCCCCCCACCCCTCAAGTTGAGCCGACTGAATATTCAGTAAGTCCAACTTGAATCGAAACCTGGCAAACACCGAGTGAGATAGAGCTTTTATAAAGAAATCAGCAAGTTGATTTGAAGAAGAAATGTGCTGAGGAAGAACAAAACCAGTCTTGAACTGATCACGCACCAGATGACAATCAATGCCAAGATGTTTAGTGCGTTCATGGAAGACAACATTCGCAGTTATGTGGATGGCCGCTTGGTTGTCACACCATAGAGGAATAGGAAGAGTAACCGAAACAGAAATCTCTTGCATCAGATAAGAAATCCACTGAAGCTCACATACTGTAGCAACCAAACTTTGATATTCTGCTTCTGCAGATGAACGAGAAACAATTGGTTGTTTTTTCATTTTCCACGAGATTAGAGCTCCACCCAGTGATGGAGCGCCTTGTATCTCGACACACAGCCCGGTCTGCATCACAAAGTGCTTGCAATTGAAGAGAATTAGAGCTAGGATACAAAAGCCCCAAATCATGATTGGCCTTCAAGTATCGAAGGACATGCATAGCTGAAGTCCAATGAGATTCGAGAGGAGATTGAACAAATTGACTCAACTACTGGACTGCAAAAGTGACATCTGGTCGATTGAAGCTCTCATACAAGAGTCTTCTAATAAGGCTGCGATACTTCTCTGGTTCTGAAAGAAGAGGTCCTTCAGTTGCTGTCAACAGAGTACCTTTAGTTATAGGAGTGTGTGTTGCTCTACATTGTTGTACACCTGTATCTGCAACTAGGTCTAGGATATATTTTCTCTGATTGATGAAAATTCCAGAGGTTGAACGAGCTATTTCAATTCCTAGGAAGTACTTGGCAGGTCCTAGGTCCTTGATTGTGAATTTTTTGTGTAGAAAATCCTTGACCTGTGAATTTTTTGTGTAGAAAATCCTTGACCTGTGAAATTGCATTGGTAGAGTTACTAGTAACCAAAACATCATCTACATACACCAATAAGATTAGGAAGAGGGAATTCTTGTGATGTGAATAGGCAGTGATCATATGCTCATTGAACAAAACCATAGGTTTTGAGTTTATTAGATAACTCCACATTTCACTGCCTGGATGCTTGTTTCAAGCCATAGAGTGATCTGTTGAGCTTACAAACCTGACCCTAAGTAGCCTTAGTGTATCCTTATGGTGGAGTCATATATATATCTTCATCAATATAGCCATGTAAGAAGGCATTATTGATGTCCAATTGATGAATAGGCTAGGAACGAGCAGCTGCCAAGGCTAAAAACAATCTCACCGTGACAGTTTTGGCCACAGGAGAAAATGTTTCATTAAAGTCTAGTCCCTCTACTTGATTATAACCTTTGGCCTCTAATTTGGCCTTGTGTATGTCAATAATCCCATTTGCCTTCAGTTTAAACTTGAACACCCCCTTAGAACCAATGGGTTTCTTGCCTAAAGGCAAAGCTGTAAGGTCCCGGGTTTTATTAGTTTCTAAAGCTTGTAACTCTTGGTGCATAGCTTGACACCAATCAGGACTCTGTACTGCTTCTTTATAGGACTTAAGTTCCTGAATGGCAGATAGCTTAGCCAAGAAACATATATGATCAGATGTGAAACAACCAGTAACATCAGGGTTTTGAACAATAGGGCAGTGAACAAGGTTAGTTTCAAAATCATTGAGCCAGGATGGAGGTTTTATAGATCTAGAACTTTTCCCAGGTTGAGGATTAGGATTGGTGTTATCATCTACTGTAGGATTGATGGGCAGTAAAAGTGATGAAACAGATTGAGTAAGATGAGTAGAGTTGACAAGTGTAGGAGATGATGATGAAGGTATAGAATCAAAGATTATGGGTATGGTATCACTATCTGGTACAGCAATTGGAATTGTAGAATGTGAAGAAGCATCAATAGTGTCTTTAACAGGAAAAACATACTCATGGAAATTAACATCTCTATAAGTAAAAATAGTATTAGTTTGAAGATCCAGTAGTTTATAACCTTTTTGACAGGTAGAATATCCTAAGTATAAGGCTTTAGTAGATCTACTGTCAAACTTATGTTTGTGTGGATTGTTGTTTTTGGCAAAAGCTAAACATCTAAATGACTTAAAAAACTGTAATCTGGTTGTTTGGAGTACAAAATCTCAAATGTTGTTTTCCAATCTAGTAAGGTAGTAGGCAGTCTATTAATGAGAGTTGTTGCATGAGAAACAGCCTCTCCTCAAAAGGTTAAAGGTAAGCCTGAGTCAAAAATCAAAGCTCTAGCCATTTCAATAATATGTCTATGCTTTCTTTCTAACTCTATTCTGCTGTGAAGTGTAGATACAAGACCTTTGGTGATAAATCCCATGACTATAAAATAGATTCCAAACTTGAGAACTAAGAAATTCACTGCCATTGTCTGTTCTTATTGCCTTAATTCCTGTGTCAAATTGATTTTCTACTAACACCAGGACTTTAGCAAGTAAGAAAGCAGTTTCTCTTATTCTTCATCAAGAAAACCAATATAGCTCTACTATAATCATCCATAATTATGTAAAATAATGTGCACCAGAGATAGAAGCAGTAGCATTGAGTCCCCAAAAACATCAAAAGGTTTAAAAGTCTTAATGTTGCTTGTAGGAAAAAGTTTCCTTGTTTCTTTAGCCATAGGACACACCTGACAAAGAGGCAAAGAGTCTGTTTTAGTAATAAAAGGTAAATGTTCTAATACAGTAGTTGAAGGGTGCCCCAACCTTTTATGCCAAAGATGCACATCAGTTGTAGGCACTTGATTTACAACAGAAGCTAATAGGTTTTTGTGCAGTATTGAAAGAATTATTATTTAGAATGTATAGATTGCCCATCAACCTTCCAGTAGCTATAACATCTTTACTCTTTTGGTCCTGCAGGGTACAAAGATCATCGGAAAAGGAAACTTTGAGTTTATTATGTTTGGTCAATCTAGATACATAAAGTAGGTTATAGGTAAATTGAGGAATGTATAGAACATCAGTGAGAATCAATATGTTATGTAAAACCACTGTTCCTACAGTACTGACTTGTATGACACTGTCATTAGGTAAATGTACTCTAATAGGGTGATCAATGGATTTTGAAGTTACTTAATAGTGTTCCATCTGTACATATGTGATTCAAAGCTCCACTGTCTACTATCCAAAAAATGTCTAATGTTTCTTTAAAATTATGAGCTGCCATACCTGCAAATTCTTCAATTTGTGCAAAATTCAGAAATGCATCAGTAGCCGTAGTAATGTGCTTGCCTTTGATATACCTTGAGACTTACTGTTTGATTAATTCAGCTATCCCTTCCTGAGTCTTCCATTCTGCACCTTCAGAAGTGTGAGTCTCTGTAACAGATTCAGAAGCAGCTAAGTGGACCTGTGCTTCGTGTTCTTTCTTCCTCTTAACTTTCAGTTCAGTGTACCACTCTAGTTCACCAACAAGTTTGAAGCAGGTTTCCTTCAAATGCCCATTCTTCTGGCAATAACTACAGAATTTATCTTCATTTCTCCATGAATCTTTCTTCCTAAAACCTGATCTACAATAACCTTGTTTTTCAACAGAACCAGCTTTAACCAACATTACTCCATTTTCAAGAGTTTCTTCAATCTGCATATGTCTTCTGTCTCTCTACCCTAAGGATTAAGGAGTGTGCCTTATTAACAGTAGGCAGTGGATCTACCATCAAAATCTGATCTATAGGATTATCAAAACTATCTCCAAGTCCTATGAGGAATTGCATTAGTCTATCCATAGAGACTATATCCTCCATCAGTTTTCCAACATTACACTGACATTTACCACAAGTATAGTGAAGTATCGACCTCAACTCGTTCAATTCATCCCACAGTTTTTTAATTTTAGTAAAATATGAACTGATACTCATGTTACCTTGTGTTGCAGATGCAATCTGTCTTTGTAATTTATAGATCTGTGGACCATTGCATTCTCTAAAGTTCTCAGCAATGGTCTTCCAAAGATCCTTTGCAGAAACTATATAGATGAAAAGCTTCTGCTATGTCTTTGCTCATGGAATTAAGAATCCAGGATGTCACCATTGAATCAGCTCTTATCCAATTAGCATATTCAGATGTCCCTTCCTTTGGTATCTGTGCTCCATATTCTATGAATTCGATCTTGTTCTTAGCCGTCAAAGCAATTTTCATTGCTCGACTCCATGTCCTGTAATTGTTGCCATTCAGTAAATTGGATACAAGCACCATCCCTGGGTTATCAGATGATTGTAGCAGAGTAACATCTCCATTTCTGTCATTTCTTCTAGTTTCTGTCAATCTAGAGCTCTCTCGTCTTTCATCACTCATTTTTCTGTCGAACAAAGCAAATCAAAACAGAAATTTCAAGAAGATTGCCAAAACAAAACGATTCAATCAAGCAGAATAGAAAGGAAAGAATGCAAAAAAAAAAATCTAGATCTTCTACTCTAATACCATGTTCAGGTAACGGAATTTTGGAGGTAAAATTCGTCACCCATACTACTGATGATTATTGTATATATACAAGTGTAACTATATACAATTCACGTGATACAACTTGCACAACTTGAGCCAGCTGTAATGTAGCTTCTAGTATACTCTACTAACTGACTAACAGAAAGCTAAAATAAGAAAAAACAATCTGACTTTATCCTCTTAACTTCTTTAACTTAACAAAACGCTGCGTTTAGTTTAGGATTCCTTCAGCAACTACATAGATTATTATTGCTTAAAAAAAAAAAAGAACAACTGAATGTAGATTATTATCTATGAAGTGATCAGCATATTCAGGCATTCATCAGTCACGGATTAATTATTTTAATTTAAAATGTCTCCTAAATTATTAATATACATTATAAGTCGGTGCCCATTCCTTTTGTTCTTATTTTGTTGCACCTAATTTATAATTTTTATATATATATTTTTTAGCTTATAATATATATTTAGCTTATATTTTTTTTTCTCGAAACTGTAATTTTTATAGGTAAATTATTTGTAACGGATATATAGAGAATCCATATTATCCGAGTTTATAATGTACTTTAGAAAATTTGGCAAAGAATTAAAAGACAAATAAACAGCAGGCTTCATACTTATTTTACAATCTATGGCAAGGAAATTTGCGGCTTGATTACCCTCCCTGAATGTATGTAGTATAGTCGAGTTTAAACTATCAATGAAGCTTTTAATGTGGCTGCCTATTGTTGTTGATGTAGAAATCCAGGAGATGTGATTTGATGATGAATTCATGCTGGGTCAGTCTCTATTTCCAGCGGCAAGTAATGTTTCTGAATGCACCATTGGATTCTTTCAAAAGCAGCTTACAATTCAGCTTGGTTGGGAATAGAAGTCCGTAAGAAAAAACTGAGACTTGCTATAAAGCATCCATTGCAATCCCTGACAATAGCTCCACCGGTCGCTATATTCACAGTCACCGAAGCGTCAACATTAAGCTTGAATTTTGGTGAAACTGGTTTACGCCAATATACGAGAGTTGGCTTTATATTTTTATATATAAGATAACAACAAATTAGCTCATTTTTATTCTTATTCTTCTTATTATTATAATGTAAAATTATTGTTTATTATTAGATTTTAAAATTTCATTTAACTATAAGATTTATTTAACAAACACTTTGAAGTTCGGAATTTTGAATAACAATTAATTACTTCCCATTACTGCTATTTTATTTTGATGCAACGAGCAAGAATGCATTTACTTTTTCATTCTAAACGAAAAAGAATTCGTTTCCTTTTTAGATAATATTAGAGAGAAAACTAAAAACCTGCTAGTAGAATGATGGCAACAAAAATCCAGATAGATAGTATAATAAGATTTTGGTTGGATATCGACCATTTTCAAAATTGTAAATTTTTAATAGATTTTGGTAATTTTTTTTTCTACAAAAATTATATTTTGTTTTTCACATAACTGTAAAAAAAATACAAGATATAGTTTATTATAAATTTATTATACATATAATAATTTCTATAAATTTATTATATACTTTTATAAAATAACAAAAATTTTCCTCTATTGATCCGGGCGGATCTATTTGTTTCGAGCTTGAATTAAAGGGTTTAAGATCCAAATTTTGATATGGGTTGGGCTTAATTTTTTTTTTTTTCAATTCATCGAGCAAAAGTTTTTACTAGTTTAAAGGCGAAATTACCGAAATAGGATCAAGAAAACTGCAAAGGCTTGTTTGACAATAGAAACAGAAAAATTACGCATTTCATAATTTTTTTATAAAATATTTTTATTTTTATCAGAAATGTTTTAATTATTTTATCATAATAAATTATATAAATTCATAAAATCATAATAAACATATAATAAATTCATAATAAACTATATCTAATATTTTTATAAAAAAAAAATCATAAATTCTTATAAATTTAAAAATATTTTTAAAATATAATAAATTTAATTTTTTTTTATTTTTTATAGTATTTTTGTAAAGACCCAAATGGAAAACTGCTAAGGCTTTGGATCCTTATGGTCATTTGGAATTTTGAAAATTATATTACATGATGTGTTAGTTTTCTTTTTCTTTTTTATAAAATTCTAAAAATAATTCTATAAAATTTAATAAAAAAATATATTGTATGTATATTTCCAATATATTACATATATATTTTTGTATACATGTATATTTTATAAAAAAAAATAAGTATATTTTTGACGTACCAATCGAAAATGTATATTCTTAATAAAAAAACTCAAAAATTTTAAAATATATGTATCCTTTTGAATCTATGCCATCTTTCTATATCCTTTGAAGAGAGATAAAATAATTAGGGGAGGTGTTTCATCGGGATTGAAAATCAATATGAAAATACATAATTTTCACAGTTATTATTTAGTTTGATAGAATAGATAAGGTAATATAAATTTGATAAAATAGATAAGATAATAAAAATTTCATTATCTTATTAAAGAAAATGATCTTCTGTTAATACAAAAAAAATAAAGATTAAAATCCCCTTTTTATAATAGAATGAAATAAATTTTTTATTTTTATTTTTAGAATAAAATAAAAATAATAAATTTGATTTTTTCTTAATAAAATTAAATTAAAATTTTAAAATAAAATATAATCATTTTTCATCATTTTTTCTATTTATAATATTTTTGAATTTTTTAAACAAAATAAATTCAATTTTTCTTAACTGAATTTTTAAAATACAATGTTATTAAAATAAAATGTAACAAAAATTAAACAAAATTAAATTAAAATTTTAAAATAAAACGTAATCAATTTGATCTTTTTTCATTATTTTTTCTAATTATAATATTTTTAATTTTTTTTGAACAAAATAAATTCAATTTTCCTTAACAAAATTAAACTATTTTTTTGGATTTTTAAAATAAAATATTTATTTTTCATTTTTTCTAATCATAATATATCTATTTTTTTAAAACAAAATAAATTTAATTTTTATATAATTAAATCAATTTTTATTTTTAGTACAATTTAAATAAATTAAATATGATGTATTTTAATTATTTTTATGACTTTTTCGATAATATCTGATTTCTCAATATATATATATATATATATATATATTGATTCTAATCTCGATTCTATTATAATCCAAACAATTAAAAAAAATTTGATTCTAATTCTAAACCGAATCAAGTAAAAAAAAATTAAATTGCTAATTCAATTTCGATTTCATTTTATTTTTATTCTAATTTTGATTTTGTAGTTTGAATCAAACCAAAGCATTAAAGAAAAGCGGTGTTTTAAACTTTTTGTAATTTTATGATGCATTTTTAAATACGATGTTATATTTTTAACCAATAAAACAATTATTATAAATAAAAATAACATTTTTCATGCTTTCTCGTTCTTTTATTTTTCTCTCTCCTCTTAATTTTTTCCTTTTTTTTTTGCCGTATTTTCTGGCAATTTGTCTTATATATAAATGTAGAAAAAGTGTTATAATTTGGGTCCATATCCTCGTTTATGGATCCGATTAATTATAATTTTTTATTTAAATTATAATATTTAAAAAATTAATTAAAATTAATTTTTATTTTTAAATAAAAAATTATAATAGACTAGGTCCATAAACGAGGACATTAATCCGATTCACCTTAAAATGTATATATATATTTTTACTTATTTATCTTTTTATAATTTTATAAATTATTTTTATCATATATTATAAATTAAATATTAATCATAAATATAAAATAGATTTATTTTTACTCAAGGAATTTTTAAGAAATAAGAATAAAAATAATTCATTTATAAATTTATTTTAAATATAAAAATAAAATTCAATTAAATTTTTATTTTAAATCATATGTTTTAATATAATTTATTTGTAAACAAATTTTACTTGAAAATTCGTATGACTCATTTATTCCAAATAGAATATAAAAAAATTGATTTAGTTATATTTAAGAAAAATATGCAAAAATGATCTTAAACTATTTGAAATATCTCACTTTGGATTTTAAATTTTTTTAAAATCAATTTGTAACTTTTTTTTTTATAAAAAAAGAGTAAATTGGATCATCACTTAGCGAAAGTCAATTTTTTTTATTATTAATAATGTAATATTATGTGAGATTTACTATTTAAATATTTCAAATAAAAAAATTAAATATATCTAAAGTATTTTTTAAATCTCGAATTAGATTTGAAAATTTTTATAGTGAATTATTTTAAAAATATATGTATGATAATATTATTTTTCCTATATTAGGTTCAACTTGCTCTAATTTTAATACAAAAAAATCATAAATAGATGAAAAAACATTAATCTCCAAAATGAGATATCTGCATAATTTAAAGTCATACTTATACATTTTCTTTTATATTTATTATATAAATTTATAAAATTAAAATGAATAAATTTTTAAAATTTAAATTTCATAAAATTTTACGAATTTTATTTTTATTTTAAACGATTAGTGAGTGAGTATTTTCAAGCAATAATTATTAATAATCAATCTAATATAGGAAAAAATTATATAACAAATATTTTCTGTAACAGATCATTTGAATTCTCATCCAACAATATTAATTATTACACGTTTAAATGATTTTTTTTAGTAAATTTTTGTAGAATTAATAGGATGCTCTTATCTCTAGATTTGAAAATGATTAAATATGGTAAAATGACAAATATCCACAAAAAGTTAATTGGCAAATAAGAAAGAGAAATATTAGTTATAATCATTTTAAATTTTTATTATAACAAAAAAATTTTGTTCAATCATCTTTCTCTTAATTAAAAAATATACATTTATTTATTAAAAAATATAATATTTTTTTAATTAATAAAAATTAAATTATTAAATAATCAATGTCTAAAGTAAGTGCAATCCACTTTCTCTCTGGAAAACAATCGGCACTTCTTCCATCAGCAGTCACTAGACAGTAAATAAATATTCATCGTTGGAGTGGTTTTCAGCTTTCACAGGGAAAAGCGTAGGCTTCCAATTATTTTACTCCTTCTCTCTTTCACTGTTCAGTTTCTTATTATCTTTCAGTTCCTCTCCCAAAAGGGCTCTTTGGTCTTTCTGTTCTTCTGGAATTCGATTCTCTCCGAACTTGCTTTGCTTTGCTTGCAAAATCCATTCTTCAAGATCCGATAGTGCTGTTAGCGTTTTGATAAATTGCACGCATGGGGTAAGTTTTTCTTTTTCTTCTCCTCCTTTCTGTATTTGAGATTATAGGTAGATTTTGCTTTTGGGTTTTGGTTTTTATGGGCTTTTGTAATTGTTTGTTCTGCTTGGTTTGTGCTTTGTTTGGTTGCCTGAAAAACTGTGGAAGAGAGAGAGAGAGAGAGAGAGATTTTATCCATTTGATTATGATTTCTGTTTGCTTATCTAAACAAATGTTGCAAATAGTAGGAATTAATATTTCTAGTTCTATGTCTTCTGCATTTTAGTTTCTGAAGTATTGTCGAACATAGCTTAGATTACCTTGTCGGTATATTAATTTCTTAAGAAGCTATGAGTTTGTGTTTTCTGTTGGTATGATTTGGAATTCTTAATTGAGCAGGAATTCTTAATGATTTCTTTTGTTTGGGGGGGGGGGGGGGGGGGGGGGGGGAGGAGATAATATGAAATTCCTAATTTTTTGGGGAATGAGACCAAGACGCAGAAAACTATAGTTTGTTTTTCTGGCTATGTTGTTGGTATTTTGGTTAAATTGTTTTCGGAGATCTGCTTAGGATGCATTTTCTTGAAATAAAGTTTGAGGGGTTGAAGTAGTGTAAGATTTATCACCATGAAACATGATGATTTTAACCAAATTGAAAGTATGCATTTGTTTTTTTACATGAGTGCCATCAGTTAAAGGAATGTGGTCTGACTTTGATGCTGGGTCTTGTTTTTCCCTTGTTTGGGTTACTCGGGATGATATAAATAGCTTATTATAATATTGAAGTCTTTGAAGTGGATAATCCACAACCTCAAAAATATTGTGATTCTAATACCACTTTAGTTAGTACATTGAAGTTGTTGGCCTGCTCCTAGTTAGTGTGATCCATGTGCCCAAAGTAGACAAGCAACACTTCTAGGAAATTAGGATGGCTGCTGAGTGCGCTTGAGGCATTAACAAGCTATAGACTTGTTGCAGCACCAGCCATAGGCTTGAGGGAGTGATGGATTGTTTGGCTGGATGAGAGAACTTCATGAATTTGCATGATTCCTATGCCTGGGTAAAATTACTACTAATTGTGAAGTATGCCATAAAAGTTAAAACTAATACAACTATAAGAATAAGATCCAACTCAAAGTTAGCACCAACTTCAAAATTTACAAGATATTATTCCTTGATGTTAACACGCATTGCAAGCATGCTTAACTAACCCAAAAAACTTTTTCTCCAAATCAATTTTCTTTGCTAAAGCTCCCTCTGTTTGTCTCTTATCTTTTGTCTTTTCTACTTTTTGATATCGCTGCTTTTTTCTACAGTTTTGTGTCCATCGCTCCAGTTTCTTCTTACTTATATTCATTTTTCCATTGGCAAATTCTTTTGATAAACTGATGGACTATTGCAGAATGGATCCATATTTGCTTTGGAGATTTATTTGATATTCGTGTTCCCAAACATATACAGAAACTTCAAAATCTTATTTTTCTCTCTTTTTGTTCTTTTTTTAAAAAAAAAAGTATGAAACAGACATCTAATACTGCTGGATATTCCTGAGCACAATGAGCTTCCATGCATTAATGCCTTTAGTACTGTTCAGCAATATAATGTCAAGGAAAGCTATAACAAATTAAGAAGGGTTTGTAAAATGCATTTTGAACCCTATAGGGTTAATGTACCTGATATAATATTTAAGGATTCTTGGATTTTGAGTTTTTTTTATATTATTATTATCTTCGTTTTACCTTTTTTTCATTAAAGTTTCTTATACTTCCGACCTATAATAAGTTACAGCACTATGACTTTCCAAGAGTCGATGAAAATGCAATGTTGTCAAATATATTTTAGCCATGTGAAGATGTTTGTCCTGTTCTGTGCCTCTATGTTTATGCTTTTTTTCATCTGCAGTTCAGGAGCAACATGTGATTTTGTAATCTTATATCTGCATCTTCATAATATGGCCACAACTATATTTCATTGTGGCTGGTATTCATCAGTTTTATGATTGTATGTGATTTGCAACAGAGCAGTGGTTGTCTTGGATGCTACAAGAAGCCCACATTGATTACCACAGTAGATGAGCCATCAAAAGGATCAAAAATTCAAGGTCAGATAGTAAAAAAACCTAGCATATCAGAGGACTTCTGGACCACCAGCACTTGTGATATGGACAACAGTGCAGTTCAGTCACAGGGAAGTATGTCATCAATCAGCACAATAAACCAGACCCTTGATCCACATGGTGGCTCCAGTAGCAACAGTGCACCCTCTGAATTTGTAAACCATGGTAATGGTTCACCATATCTGACAGCTGTATTGTTCACCATATGGTTTCCAATGATTGATGCTTTTTGGGAACTGATTTTAATTCGCATTGCAATTATCAATTTTTTTATTTTTCCTATGTATGATTATTGCAGTATATATTTCATAGGGCCACATACAGCTTAAACCATTGTATGTTACAGTGGGTAATAAGATTTTACAATGGGTAGTGAGGGTCATTTAACCACATATCTAACGCTCTGCCTTGGTTTTCTTCATATTGCTTCTGTGCCCCCTCTCCCCTGCTTGGATCTATTTATTAAACTTTTCATGTTCACTCTTTCCTGTCTTTATGTGCTTGTATGATTTTGCAACTGCTAGAGTTATCAAAATGAACTCTTGATGCAGGTCTTCTTCTCTGGAATCAGACAAGGCAGAGATGGGTAGGAGATAAAAGGTCTGTTAAGTCTTCACAGCAGTCTCGGGAACCCAAATTAAAGTGAGTTGCTTTCAAATTTTTTGAGTTGGTCAAATTAATAGGTGCTAATCATGCATTATTAAAATGATTTTCTAACAGTTGGACATATATATTTCAAGTGTTGGGTATCCACTATGGGTTAAATTGTGAATTTAATGTTCGAAATAGAAATGAGCACTAAATTTAACTTATTAATTAATTTTGCAGTGGAGTAATTTTACAATCTTCATATTAAATTTAACCCCTTTTTTTTAAAAAAATAGTATTATTGAACTTTGTCTTATTATCTTGTGAATTTGCAATATAATATACACTCACACACTTATGTAAACAAAGAGTGCATAAATATGCACGTAGCTCCCACTGATTAAACATTCCTAGATCAACACCTGATGGTGCAATTGATTTTTGTATACATATATATCATCATTTATTAGTTCAGAAAATAATCCTTTTATTTAAGAAATTAGCCAATTATAAATTAGAGTGTAATTCTTGACATTTCTAGTCAAGTTTGTATTTTGTCATGAGCTCGGTTTTTGCTTCCATTGCATCTCAATTTTTTTCGACCCATTGTTTACCAGACAAAATCCCAAGTTTATGATTTTAAAATGACTGTTTGAGATGACTTATTTTCCAACTTTTTTTTTTATAAAAAATAATAATACCATCTGCATTGTAAAATAATTATTTATGGTTTCAATTTTTTGTGAAGAGCTAACTGGAATAAATGAATCGTTTCTGGGTCAATCTTTTTACCCTAAGAATGTTTATTTTTACAAAACCCTGATTGAGTTGAGATCTGAATAGAAGGATAATTTATTTCATGTCATTCCTATTTTGTCTTGTCTAGTACTCTTGATCAAATTTGGTGTCGTAGATATGCTGGAAAATGTCAAGATTGTTAAAAATCTATATGTTAGCATGTGAAAGAAAATCTGCAAGTTACTCAGATTTTTGGGGCATTGCATGGCTATGTGGAGAAATCATCTCTGGAACATATACCTTGATGTCTTGAAAATAAACATTGATCATTCATGAATTTGTTTCTGGTTATCTTGTCAGCACTGATTGTCACTGCATGGTTAAAAACTTCTGGCTTTGCTGCAGTTGGAACGCCACATATGACAGTTTACTTGGGAGCAACAAACCATTCCCTCAGCCCATTCCACTCTCTGTAATTCTCTCTTCTCACAACATTGGTATGTTAATTTCCCAAACCATGCAATTCTTATTGTCTCATCTAAATGACAGGAAATGGTAGATTTTCTAGTGGACATTTGGGAGCAGGAGGGCATGTATGATTGAGAAGCAGAAGTACAAGGCAGATTGAAGGTTGTTTAGACTGGAAATCTGCTCTGAATTAATGGTCAGATTAAGATACTTTTGAACAAACCGCGGTGTGTATATATTAACTGTAACATTATTTATCATATGCCCACCCCGGCTTTTGTTTTCTCCTCTACAGGCCATTTTTAGACAATACCTTTGTATTGCATTCAAAACTATTAAAAACATACTGGCAGCAGTTTTTGCATATATTTCATTTGAGTTCCTCTGAATATGTTGCCTAATTGTTTGCTGATCACGTTAAGTGGTAAGAGCAGTCTCTGTCTCTGTGTGTGTGTAATACAGAGAAATGTCAATGTGACAGCAATATATGGCTACTGGAAAAAGGAATGTTCTAATTGACCAAAAATATTCAGTGTCATCAAGCTGAGAAATGAGAACAATGGGTCTAAAATGGCATGTTCGAATCCATTTACTGTTCTACACTTAGCAGCAAATTTGAAACGGAGACTTAGGAGTGGCAATGGTGCTAGCTGGTGGTTTTCTTAGAAGAAAAAATGTACTTTATTTTATTTGTGCTTAATAGTGTCTATATATTGAAAAGGAAATGAAAAAGGAAAATCGAATGAGACTAATATCCCATGGCTTTTCTTCATATATACATAAATATGAAAGAAATTGAAGACTATTAAAAAAATGGAAGCCATGGTGAAAAAAAAATGTGACATTAGATTCAGATTTGTTTTGGCATTATTGATCGAGTTAGAGAATTTTGTATTGCTGAGAACTTTGCTAAAATATTGCTATATCTCAAAATTATTATTTTTTTAACAATATCTAAAATAGTATTTAAAAAAAATAATTCAAACGCGATATAAGGATACCTTTGTCATCTCCGGAAAACTCCCCAAGTTCTGCTGCATTAAAAGAAAAAAAAAGATATTAGAGAAAGGTCAAGAACCATCTTCTAATGCTTACATGTAAAATTCCTATAGTTGATTAGCCAGTGCCACCCCACCTCCTAGAAACTCTTAGACCCTTCCCCAACTATCCTCACCCACCCACAACCCCACCGCTCTCTCTTTAAAACCCATCTTTTCTTTTTAAAATAATTGCCCTTATTGTAGTATTCTCAGTCACCTTTCTTTCAATACTTAAAAAATGGCTTTGGCATGTCTTGCTTTGAGGAATTTATCCCAGAGGGTTACCTCTCCTTCTTCTTCTATGATGGCTAAAAGGCAAAGTTGGAATGAAGAGTTATTGTTAAAGAGGCTTGTGGTAACAGGGTGCTGATAAGGTAGCTGCTGAGACTTCAGATGGTAAACAAGTTGCTGTAAGTGATGATAGTAATAAGAACAAGTCTTAAACTCTTTTCTAAGAAGAAAGGCAAGAGAGGTCCTTGGAGGACCAATGGTCAACAATTTGTTCCTCAACTTTATGGTATAAAAAATTATAAAACTTCTATTCTATCATAATTTATTCTATTTACTTGTGATTAATTTTCCAAGAAAAAGAGTAAAATTAAGATTTAAATATCAATTTCTTTTTATATGAACTATTATTGTAATTGAAGGTGTTATATTGCTCAACGTGTAGAGTTCTTCCCCTCAGGATTAGGAAATGCACCGTTGCATGCAAGTGAAAACATCAATAAACTATTCCAAAACCTAAAATTGACACCAACAAATCTAATGGGGTCGTTTCAGAGAAAAAGAGCAATGCTACAAGCTAAGATAGGTACGTGGACTGTCAAAGGAGGACCTGAAACTCACAATTGATGATGGAGTTTTGACAATAAAAGGAGAGCACAAAGAAGAAGAAGATGATGATGATGATAACGAGTATTGGTCAATGAAAAGCTATGGATACTATAACACAAGTGTGTTATTGCCTGATGATGCTAAAGTAGATGAAAAATTAAGGCTGAGTTGAAGAATGGTGTTCTTCATATTTCCATTCCAAGAACTCAACAGCCTACAAAGGATCTCAAGGAGGTTCCAATCCATTAATTGATATTTATTCACATGAACTTTGCTTGGATGATGGTAATATGTTTGGAGTTTTTTTTTTCTTTGGTTAGCTATTTATTTACTCTATATTGTAATTAATAAATCTAGTTTTTTTTGGAAGGTAATAATTTTTTGAAAGGTAATAAATCCAGTTATTAATTGAGTATTTGTTTGCTAGCATCACTCTTCCATTCCCCAATTTCAACTTTTTATTTTTTTTATCTATTAATTTCAATTTATCAAAAAAAAAAATTGTTGCTAAATATATAATTGGTTATAAAATTTTTCACTTCTTTATTTTGAAATAACAATAATAATTTAATAATTAAATTATTATTATTTTTTTGTTTTAATTACACATTATCTATATTAGTTTTATTTTTACCCATATAAATTATGATCATAATTTAATTGAGAGGAAAATTAATTAATTGAATGTAACAAAGAGAAAAATTAATTTAAAACTCTAAAGTCTATTTTTTTTTGTAAGTTTTACCTTCGTTTTAGTCTAGTTTGAGAATATAGTTGTCAGTTCATCAACGAGTGATAATTTTATTATTTTTTTCTTTTTTTTAATTATATATATATATATATATTTTAATTTTAAGTATTTTTACTTGTGTTTTATTTTTTAAATAATTTTTAAATTAATATAGATATAAAACTTAACATTTATTTTATTTTCATGTTTAATTATGTTTTAAAATAAAATTAAATATAATTTAAAATTTTATCATTTAAAATTTTATTTTTTTATTTGAAAATTATGTCTATTTTTTAAAATAGATGTTTGTCTTTTTTTTAATATAGATTATTTATTATTCTTGAATAAAGGTGTTTTTTCACATAAAAAATAATTGTGATTTAATATTTTAAAAAATAAAATAAATATTTTATTAAAAATCAGATTACTCATGATATATTATTATTTATTAAAAGTTAAAGTAGTTAAAATAAAAATTTATGAAATATAATTACTAAATGTTATAAATTTAAAAAATTATATATGTATTTGGCTTAATTTTTCATTATCATACTATCATTTACTCCTCCTAAATTATATTGTTTTAAATATTACATTATGGGAAGATAATCATCTTGGGTCTATTATAGTTGATTAAATATGAGATAAAGAAACAATAATCATTTTCACAAAGAGGAACATATTGCTTCAAGAGATCATATTAAGTAGGAAAAATATATTAATGGTATTTAAAATTTTTTTTATTATTTTAGTATATGAAATTTTTTTATTCGTTTTAGTGTCTAATTTTTTTTATAAGAAATAATTTAGTTGTTTCCACCATTTTTTTGGATCGATTTGCTATTTTTTGATATATCGGAGCAATTAAGTTATTTTTTATGAAAAAAATTTAGACACCAAAATGAATAAAAAATTTTATATACTAAAATAATAAAAATAAAAAAATTCAGACATCATTGATATATATTTTTTATTAAATATTTTACTAGAAAATATTTACATATATTTTTAATATTTTTTTTATTAAATCTTAAAGGTCAAGAAAATTATCAGAAAAATACTGCCTATAAAATTTTTATAAATTGAAATAATAATTTTGTGGATAATAATTTTTTATAAATTTTAAATAAAATTTATTATTCATGTAATTACTGAAAAAAAGTATATTATAAATTTATACTATTATTTTTAGACAGTATAATTTTAAATAAATATATAAAAGATGGGAATAAAATTATAAAATTTTTTAAAAAGTAAAAAAAAAAAACGTAAATTCATTTCTCACGTTAAATCCAGAAAAAGCAGAAAAAAGGCCAAAAGCAGACTGAACACATGTCAGTCACGCAGTGACGTGATAAGCTTGATTTCAACAGTTATTTACACGTACGGTTAGGCGTCTTATCATGCACGCTGTTGCTTCGACAATGCATCGGTTACCGTCCGATCTGATGATCAAACAATTTCTCTGATCAACTGATTATTGTTAGGTAGATTTTATTTGTCAAAAATTTCCACGCAAGCATTTTGTTTGGAAATGGAATAGCCAAATCTGAATTCCTGAGATTGTGATTCAATTTAAATAAACTTTCATTTTTGGTTGCAACAACGCATTTTTTTTCTTTAATAATTCTGAACCTGTAAGGAATTGTTGAAGATAATTAGTGAGAAAAAATAAAAATAAATTGAATTAAAATAAAAATAAAATGAATTAAAGCAATTTCCTAAAATAAATTTGGATAACAAAATTATAATGAATCGAACAAAAATGTATCTCATTGCTATTTGTAATGTAATAAAGGAAAGACTGCAAAAGGTTACAAATCCTTACCTTTTCTGCTCTCCAAGTTGAAATTAGGTAGTAAAACTTAAGCATTAAATTTGGCTCTTTTACACACACACACACACACACAAAAGGTTTAACAGAGGAATAATTATATGCTACAACTGTTGTAGCAATAAATGCCTACAACACACCAATAAAATTCTTACATGTAGGCATTTATTGCTACAACAGTTGTAGCATATAATTATTCTTAACAGAGCTCTATATTTATGACTTCTAACTCCAGTTCACTTCAAATTCCAATAATTATTTATTCTTGTTTTGGCAATTTTCTTGGGGTTAAGTTTCCTCTGCATTTGTGTATAATACTACCCTGTATAAAAAAAAAATCACACCTTCGTTTTTCAGATAAACTTTAAAACTAACAATACATAAAATAGTATTTTTTTATACTCTTAATAAATATAATAAAATACACTTAATTTTTTAATTTTTTGAAATATCAAATACTTTTTTAAAATAAAAGTAGAAAAGAAAAATAAACTAAAAAAATAATACATGCAATGACACTTTTGGGAAATAAAAAAAAGTTTCAATCTTTTTTAGACTTATATATATATATATATGTAAATTAGAAATTAAAGATTATTGTTGAACTATACTATAACATGGTAAATTGTAAATAATCTCACATTTGAAAAAATAAAAATACGACCTATTTGATGTAAAAATAGGCTCTTCAATCTTACAAGTTGGCTTTTAAAATTTATATTTTCAGATCTATATTAATAAGAAAAAATATAATATGAAAAATTTAACAATTATTTTATGTGCTCATCTCTATCATTACATAAAAATTCAAACTTAGAGATGTCTAGTGCTAGTAAAAAATGGAGAGAAAGGTTAAAATTCTCATAGAAAAATCACATTGTAGAAGAAGGGGGAAAAAGGTTAAAAAAAATCAAAAGGTTTTAATCAACAGTGAGCTCAGTTGAACCTGAACAGACTATTTTGAAATATAAGAGCTGACAGGCTTTTAGTGGGTAAAGGTGATGTAGCCTTCACATCTGAATAGCCTTCCTTGGCCAAAGAGTAAACATCTTCCATTTCGCTCTGTTACTTTATAAAACTAATGACAAAGGAATTAAGTTCCAATATTCTCTGTTTTCTTTGTCCAAAGAATATTTATGGTTTTGAATCATAAAAATGAAAAAGTATGCACAGGTAAATAATTATTCTTTATGTTAAAAGTTTAGTTCACTATTGAACTAAACACACCATATGCTTACATTTACTTGGAAATTATGGAATCATTTTCCCGAACAATTCACTATATAGCAGTGGACTTTAGAGCATCTCTAATAGGGAGGATCTATGCCCTTTTTATTGAGTCTCACTAAAATATCACATATATATATTTTATGCAACTCAAATAAAAGTAGAATTTGGTCCTCCAATAGTGAGGATCAAGTCTCACTTTAGTGGATTTTATATTTATATTTATTTTATTTATTTTATTTTAATAATTAAAATTTAAATATTAATTTATTTTATGATGAAATAATAAAATTATTTAGCTATGTAAAATTTTTATTTGATTTCATTAAATAAATTATTTAATTTATTTATTAATTTTGATTAGGTTAATTTTTAATTATGTAAAAATATTAAAAAATATTAAATTATTTTATTTAAAATGAATTCTTAATAAAAAGTTATTATTCTTATTAAAAGTTATAGCCGTTGAACTTAAGACTCGAGTTGAAAAAAAAAAAAAGCTAGGCTCAAGAGAGGAGGGCTTTTAGGGACTGGGGAGGGTGGATTATAGAGCTAGGGGCGGATCGAATCGAAGTTTGTCTATTGGGATTGGGCATGGTAAAGTCATTTTGTTTTGAACTTACGAAGTAGATGTTCAGAAATTTTTGTAACATTTGAAAAATGAGGGTTTTCACCTATTTTTTACTTGCTTTTCTCGATCAAGCATTCCTGTGCTTAGCAAAGAGGTAGTAGCATTTGGAAAATTTCATCATTTTCGAGATAAGCCGGCACAACTCTTGCTTGTTGTCTCTATATGGTAGGGTAGGATCGTGAGACTCGAACATGAGAAATGCCTCTTTCTTCTTGATAAGGAGAAAGGAGAATATTGGGCAGAGATAAAACAAGAATTGAATCAAGCCTCCTCTTAAGGGGAGTATAACCGATTCGCTTCGCGCCAGGGAAGGCAAGAAAGTTCAGTTCATGAGACCGAGGCAGAGTGGAGCAGCCGCGACACGAAGACGAAGTTCCTTACCTTACCTGGATCTCGCTGGTGCCACCTAAATGGTAGGTAGGCAACGGATGTGTGACGTTTGGAGTTGGGGCTTCCCTGACATTTTCATTTTCTATAATAGCGGCTAGGTAGGAAACTGCCCCCTTTCACGTACTATTACAAATCTGAAGCGCAAAAATCAACTTTACTCTTTTCAGTTTTATGACCCCTCGGCTTACCATGAGGCTCACTCACAAGCTGTTACATTGCCATTAAAGATAGACACTCTACCGAAAGGGTAAGTTGAATACTCCAATGATCGATCTAAAACAAATAACCAGCCAAAACGGAGGTCGGTTGAGCTGAAACTTGGCTCCATGGGGGGAAGAACCTTGACTTCTTTAGGGGTTTTTTAAAAAATTATTACTTACATATAAAAAATATTATTTTATTAAAAATATTATTTTTATTTATAAAATTAAAATTATTTATTTAAATTTATAATATATATATATTTTTAATAAGGGGCTGCCTGTGATTGAAAATTTTTGCTCTCACTCCCGGTGAAAATGGTTTTTGGGACTTCGACACCGTTAGGCTCATGCTCTTAGAGAACACAAGCCTAAACTCAGAGAAAATGGAGTCGCCACCCGGACAAACTGGAAAAAAAAGGGTGGATGACTCGATTTCTAAGAAATCCTTAACCTGCTAATAGGTTCAAAAAGTTGAGTACGCGTGAAAAATATAAAAATGACTCAGCACCCCAGCAGCACCCAGTTCATTAGAACCGGCCTCCTTTTAGGTCTAAATATTATAAAATTTTTAAGTATTATGATATTATTTATGGTGCATGCGACATTTAAAAGAAATAAAATTCATCACTTTATTATAATAAAATAAACAAAATAGGCACACATCCAATGATGGAAACATACATTTATAAGTGTTCAATATCCAAAAGAAGAAAACAAAATAAATAAAGTAAAATAAAATGAGACACTCACCAATTGGTAAAAATATATCCTTATAATAGTTCCAAAATTTTCAAAAGATAAATTAAATTACATAATAAAAACCGAGACACCTACGAAGTAAAAACATATCTCTTATAATCTAAATGAACAATTAAATAAATTAAATCATTCAAGTATGACAACTAAAATAAACATCCATCATAAAATAAAATAGACCATCCATCATATAACAAATCAAATAATCAACAATAGGATTTAAAGTATTACATAAACCAAATTGGGTTTAAATCTTTAAAAATTAGGGTTTTGGGAAATTAGGATTTCTAGAGCTAAGGTCTAGGATTTAAGCTTTTAGGATTTAGGTTTTTGGAAACAGATTAGGAATTTGGAAAAGCTAATTAAAGGTTTTAGAATATAAAAAATAATTTAGGTATTTAAAAATTGGAAAAATAGATTAGGGTTTGGTTTTGGGTTTGAAAATTAAGTTAGGGTTTTTAGGGTTGATGTTTGAATAAATAGGGTTACTGGATTAGGGTTTGTAGGGCTAGTGTTTAGGTTCTAGGAAAATTAAGGTTTTAGTATTTGAATTTTGGGTTTTTGGGTTGATGTTTGAGTAACTAGGGTTTTTAATACTTGGATTTGGGATTTAACTTTAAGAGGTAAGGTTTAGGGTGGCTACTGAGTATTTGAGGTTTGAGGCTTTGGATTAATTATGAAAATCAGATTATTGGATTAGGGTATTAGGTTTTGAAATTTTGATTTTAGGAATTAGGGTTTAAGACATTTGAGGTTCTGTATTTTGTTTTGAGAAAATAAGTTTTGGTACTTTAGGAATGGATTAGGATTTACTGGATGTTTGGGGTTAGATTAAGGGTTACTGGATTTAAACAAATGATCAAGCCCTTTTGTGAAACATGGAATCAAATTGACTGCTGATTACAATAATTTTTCCAAATCATTTAATACTTTTCAAAGAAAGCACACCTACTACATGTTAAACAATTTATAAATCAATGAATAAAGCTATTGTAAGTATAAATAAATCAATGATTGAAGTCAAACCTCCATTGTTGATTCCAATAAAGTTGGGTATATATTGATTCAAGCTTTCGGTTTGCCTGCATCAATTTAATTCTTTGGCCAAAGACTGTCTTGCTTCTTGCTTTTGTATTCTTTTTGCTAAACCATGCTAATTGTTGGTTGTGTTATTGATAATTATCCCCCCTATTTTTAATGTTAAACTTCGCTATTTATAGGCACAATTAGGTTTAAAATAAAATCCTAAAACTTAATTGGATAATCCAAACAAAGTACATCTTAATTAAAGAATTAATAAACCGAATTAGAACTGGATTAGTAAACTATGGCGAATTAGAAATTGACAATTCACCATGGTAAGCCACCTATGGCGAGTTGGAAATTGCCAATTTGCCATGGACACCCCACCATGGCGAATTGGCTAAGCCAATTCATTAAGATTTTGTCTTTTTTGTTCTGTCCAGCTTATTTTTATGATTTATAATTGAATCAAATTAATTAAATGATAAATCAAACCAAGTTTAGGGTTTTAAAATTAAACCGACTTATTTTTAGATCTAACTAATTTATAAAAGCTATAAACTAGGTTTAAACCTTTATAAATTGAATCAACTTATTTTTAGGCCTTGTAAAACCAAAGCTATGAACTAGGTTTAAGATTTTTGGAATCAAATCAAATGTAGTTTGACTTTTGTTAATTGAGATCGGACTAATTTAAGATTAAAATTAAGGTTCTACACTGTCATTATTGGAGTCCCTCCTTGGAGGAATATGGAACTCATCCGACCGTCCTAGTCCCAAAGTGGGACTATAACTGAAAAAGCACCCGCAATGATATGATAGTTTGAATTCCCTTCGTGATACCAAGTCATTCTCATTTTTTTTAACAGAATACTATTGGTATATATGGATCAATAATTTAATAGTTTGAGTATTTGATTTGTGATAAAATTGTATTTATCAATTTAAGATGGAATAAGTATAATGTTGTTATGTATATTTTGAGGCCATTTTTTTTTTTGCTTTAAGAATGAAATAATTAATGCAATTTGATCAAGATCATTTATGTAATATTATCTAATAATAAGTAATCAGAATTCAGCATATGATATGAAACAACTATGCCAATCAACACTTAACCTGAATAATTTATAGGAGATTAGTAAAAAAGGACAGCTAAGAAATAATTTTTTTAAGAAAAGAGCAGTCAAAATAATTGTACTATTAGACCTCTTAATGAAATTTTGATAAAAAGTCATAAAGTTCTAAAGGCTAAGCACATATATGACACCATAAGTTATACAATATTTAATCAATTTGCTCTTTGAACTTTAAATTTAAATATATAATCTTTTGAATTTATGGTTTTTTTAATTTATAAATACAAATTTATTGAGTTACACTAAATTACTAATATATCTATTTGATATAAAATATATAAATATTAAGAATATAATGACTAATATTTATTAATATAAATATGTTTTAGTAAAAAATTAGAAAATGCATGAAATAAAGTAGTTAAAATGAAAATTTAGGAGGCAAAATTACTGATATATATATTTGACCAAATTCTAATCCTAGCAGTGATAATTCAAGATAGTTTAAATTTCTAACATATAAATATAAATTTTACTTTATGGGCGCTCAAGTTTGTTTGAACTTTTAAATAATTTATTCAATTTATGGGTAATAATTTAAGATAATCTATATTTCTAATATATTCATATAGCTTAAACAATTGATTTCCAAAATTATTGCATTCAAATTTATTCAAAATTTTTAAAATAATTTAATAGATGATTACGCAACTTATGAGTGATATTGGAAATAACTTGCATTTCTAACATGCTAATATGAATTTATTAGAAAAATCAACATTCAGAATTATTTGCATTCAAATTTATTCAAACTATAAGATTATTTATTGAAAGGCAATATATACATCACAAATATCACAATAAAACCATCCAATGATAACTATATAAAATCAAAATCTCTTAAAATTTCATTTTGCCGTACAGAGGCAAGAAAATATTGCTAATGGCTTGAGATGGTGTAGTAAAGATGATAAACGAGGGCTGTAGATTTGGAGCTCCAAAAACTCAGACTTCGGCTTACATATTCAAATTTGATTTATTTCCATGTCCGACTTTGGGGTTATTTAAAATTTTTTGGCCAGTTCGATTTGACATGAGATTTTTGTTCATAATAATATTATTAAACGATATTTTTTTTAAGTTTATTTGAAATGACATTATTTTGGATAAATTTAAACAATGAAAAAAGTACATTTCTTATCAGGTTTTTTTAAAAAAAATTTTACTTTTTATGATGAATTTTTTTTATCATTTTACAAAAAATATATAATAAAAGAAATTTTATAAAACTAAACTAAAAAGAATTTTTTTTCCAAAAAATCACATTAAAAAATTTCAAAAATATGAAAAAAAAACAATGCAAAATACGATGTCAATAAAAATTTCATCATTTTTAAAATTTTTATAAATAATACATATGTCATGTATATATTATATGTTTGCTGAGTTTTAACTGAAAATATATATACTATTTTTATATATTTCTTAAATATGATATATATATATATCATGTAAATATAATCTATTTACTAAATTTCAAGTGAGAATATATATATTATTACTAATATTAGTATAAATATATTATATATATTGTAAATATATTATGTATATGTTAAATTCTAATTAAATTATACTATTTTTTATATATTCATAAATATAATATATAAGTAGTGTAAATGTAATTTATATGTTAAATTTCAAGTGAAAATATATATATATATATATATCACTATTAGCAACAACATAAGATAACATACATATATTGCGAATATATTTTACTTATATTGTGAATATGTTCTACATATTATATATATATATATATATTATGCATATATTATACACATATCTCATATTGGCAGGAATAAGAAAGAGGTCTTTGGGTATGTGAAAGATCGAGTGGAAAAGAAATTTCGGTCTTGGAAGAATAAACCTCTCTCAAAGGCAGGGAAGGAAATCATGTTGAAGACGGTGCTCCAAACTATACCGAATTATGTTATGAGTTTATTCCTGTTGCCGAAGTCTCTTTGTGTTGATTTGCAGCGGTATTTTACAGCTTATTGGTGGGGAAGTGGGACTGATCTCTCTAAGGGGATTCGTTGGATGGCTTGGGATAGGTTGGCTGTTCATAAATCGAATGGTGGATTGGGTTTTAAGCGGTTACATGAATTCAATCTGGCCTTGTTAGGTAAACAGGTTTGGAAAATTCTGGTCAGACCTGAATCACTTGTGGCAAGAGTTTTGAAGGCACGTTATTTTCGTGCTGGTTCTGTATTGAATGCCGAGTTAGGTTCCAATCCTAGTTACCTATGGCGTAGCCTTTGGCAGGCTCGTGACCTGGTGAAAGCGGGTATGTTTTGGCGGATAGGTTCTGGTAGGCAAGTGACCATTTGGGATCATCCATGGCTCGTGGATAAAGAGAACTCTTTTATTTCATCTATGCGGTCTCCATATGGTGAGTTTTATCTTGTTTCTGATTTGATTCAAAATCATGCCTGGGATCGTGGGGTGCTTGATCTTTTGTTTGATGGGAATGATATTCGACGGATTCTTGCTGTTCCGTTGAGTCGTGTACCTACTGAAGATAGAATTGCTTGGAAATTTAGTGAATCTGGGGAATATACAGTGAAGTCTGCTTATCGATTAGTTTCTGGTGGTTTTGATGCTCAATCTCAAGGTTTTTCTCCTGTCTGGCAGAAGCTTTGGAAACAGAAAGTGCCTCCTAAAGTTCTTAACTGTGTATGGCGTGGTTTGGTTAATGTTCTTCCTACTAGAGATTTGCTACGTCAGAGAAGGGTGGAGGTGCAGCGAGGTTGCCCGATTTGTTTGGGTCAGGATGAATCTATTATGCATATCTTTGTTCAGTGTCAGTTTGCTCAACAGGTATGGTCTTGTGCTTCCCTTGATGTTGTTGTTCCTGGTGTTTTGAATTTTAAGCAGTGGTTTCAGGCAGTGTTCATCCCTGCGTCGGTGGTGAATGCTAGACTTCTTGTAATGATTATTTGGGCTTTGTGGCAAAATCGAAATGATGCGGTTTGGAAGAATTCTTGTCGTTCACCTGTTTCTATTTTTTCTTTAGCTTCCCATTTCTTGTCTGATTGGTCTTTGGTAGCCATTAATAGTGGTCAGTCCTTGGCGGTAAATAGAGCCCCTGCTTGGTCTTGTCCTCCTGCAAACTGGTGGAAGCTGAACGTTGATGCATCAACAGGTACAAGCTTGAGTTTTGTTGGCTTGGGAGCTGCTGTCCGTGATGATGCTGGTCAATTTTTAGCTACTCGATCATGGCGGTTTCCAGGTTTCTTTGATGCTAAAACTGCTGAGGTAATTGCAGTTAGGGAGGCTTTGTCTTGGATCAAAGAAATGGGCTGGTCTAATGTCATCCTTGAGTCTGATTCTCAAGTCGTTATTACTGCTATTAATTCTTCTGTTAATGATGGCCTATCTGCTTTCGATTTGCTTGTTGGAGACTGTCAGTCATTGATTTTAGAACTAGATAATGTTCTTTGCACTTTTGTGTATAGGTCAGCTAATTCTGCTGCACATTCTTTAGCAGTAGATGCTCTTAATGAGGCTGGCTTGGGGATTTGGTTTTACCTTTCCCGTGATTCTTTGTAATTCGCCTGAAGTTTAATGATATTCGCATCCTCTTCTCAAAAAAAAATACACATATCTCACTTTTATATCATTCTTAATTATAGTATATACTGTGTAAATATTATTCGTACGTTGAATTACAAGCGATAATAGATGCATTGCTCTTAACATTCATATAAAAATATATGAACTTTTGTAACTAATTTCGACATAACTCAAACCATTACTATATTGCAAATGAAAATAATAAATTTTTAAAAAAAGCATAGGAAAAAAAAAAACTAACAAGAAGCAAAGAAAATCATGAAAACATTAAAAGAAAACAAAAACCATCAAATGAAATTATATCCGAAAATAAGAATGAAAAAAAAATAAAAATAAAAAAAGAGTTAGCTTCGTATATTTGAAAACAAAATTTAAAAAGCGTGTTTGATGTAATTTCTTTTGTAATAAACTTATAATAATTTAAAGGAATTTTTTTAAAATATCCTAAAAATAAAATTATTTAAAAAAATATCAACTTTCTTTTTCTATTTCAAAAATACTCTTTCTCAACTTTCAATTTAAAAAATACAATTGTTTTTCTATTAAATAAAGAGTTATATTCATAGAAAGCAAAAGTTACAGAGATAACCCAAAGAAAAAGAAATAACACTTTGTTTGAGACAAAATACACATAGAAGTTGAAGCAAACCATTCCAAGAGAAGCACCAACTAAGGAGATCTTTCATAATCCTCCTAAACTACAACAAAAGGTCTATAATATAGTCAGTGGCCGAACCAGACGGTTATGAAAGGGGAGCAAAATTTCTACCTCTTGCCGTCGCCGGTGATGGCTCTGTCTCCGTTGTCTTCTTCGCCTCTAGTCGTCTGCCGACTAGTCCGTCCCCTTCCCTCTCCCTCGCTTCCTTTCTCTTCTTTCTCTCTTCTTCAACCTCACGCTCTCTCTCTCTCTCTCTGCCTCTGCAATTCGAGCTAGGGGGCTAATTTTCACTGGCCATCACCGGTGGCCAGAAGCACCCTCCCTATATATACTTCTGGCCACCAATGAGGGGGGGTTGTTTGTCCCCCCACAACTCTCTCAGATCCATCCCTAAATACAGTATAAAAGGTAGAGCCTTCGTTGGAAATAATACATGACTCATGGTCTAGATCTTCATCACAATAGAGGAAATCACACTATATATAATAAGAAGAGAACACATAAGCTCCATGTAAAGTCTTGAGGCAAACCAAATTGATATAAGCCAATATTGTGTAGAAACGCCTATTAAGGGTGGAAAATACCTTGAGAGAGAGGCTGACTATAAAAGCCAATACACACACTCGCATAAACATAAGAAAAACATAAAGGATGTCATGGAAGAATAATGGCAACCTCCCAATGAGAAAGCCCTTTCTATAAAGTATTCTCTATTCGAGAAAAAAAAATAACTGAGAAAGATTGGTTTGTTTCTTGCGGCATCAAAAAAATGAAACTAGAGAGTCAAACCTGATGAAAAAGATAAGGTCGGATAAGACAATCTTAGATCCAGCAAAATGTAAATCTTCAGAAAATCCCAAAAAGAACAAAAACTCTGAAGTTCAAAGCTAATGTGGTAGATGCCAAACTCATTGAGTACTCACAAGTCGAGACATACTAAAAAAGAGAAAGAGTGAATAAAAACTCTATAAAAAAAGGGAAAACACTTCACAAAGAAAAGAAAAAAACTTCACAAGAAAATAAATTGAGTCAAAGATATAAATTGAATGTATATTTGATATATTAAAAATAAGATATTAAAAAAAGTTAAAAAAATACTATGCGTTATTTTCTGTAATCTAATTCCAATTACATGGATGATGGGCCGAATTTCAGAGAAAAATCCAGTCCAAGTCTCTAGAACACCACTAATAAAGACAGAGTCAAGTCAAGTCAACTAACGGAAGATTATACGCTAGTGTTTCACTTTTTTTTTTACACAGAAAAGGAAAGTCAGTGCCACAGTTTCCCATAAGGGCAACCCCAGAAAACCAAAATTAAAAAAAAAAAAGTTTGTTTTCCACAAACAAGCAGAACAGTGTCAAAGTCTAAGCATTTCTTTTAATTGGTGAACAACCCCACTATTCCCAGAGACATGTTCCTTCCAAGGCCAACACCCCTACTCTATCTTCACTTCAACTTTCTCCTCAAAATATAAATTTTATTTATATATATAATCAATTCTTTGTCTTTACTCACCCGATCAACCAACCAATCAACCTTCCTCTGTTTCTAAAATATTTCCCCTGTTTTTCTGCTGCTACAACAGCAATACATCACTCTCTTAAATTTCTTGCCTATTTAGTATTTATAATCTCTTTACTGAAACATACATCAGTTATTATTTTTTATTACTATTTTTGTTTAGGTGTTCTTGGACTGGATATGGCTTTATCAAGAATTACTTACCCAGAAAGATTCAAACTCGCTGCTGCTGTTGCTTCTGCAGTAACTCTGTTTTTCCTGATCTTTTGTCTCACTTTTCTACCATCATCACCACCAAAATCAGGTAAAATATATCCAACCCATTTCTGGAAATTTAAAATAAAAATAATTTTATCATATTGAATTTCAAAATAATTTACATGTTTTTTTTCTTTTTAATATTTGCAGCGGAAGGGTTAGTATTTTCTAGCATGAATTATAATGAGAATTTGCAGAAAAAGAAGATGGTTTTGGGTTCAAAGCCTCCTGGTTGTGTCAATAAGTGCTTCAGTTGCAGACCTTGCATGGCTACTCTAGTAGTTCCTCCTCATCAAAAGAAAGGTTACACTATTTTTAAAGCACCATTATCTTATAGAGGAGATGATAATGATGGTTACTATCTTCTATCATGGAAATGCAGATGTGGAGATAAGCTTTTTCAACCTTAAGTAATTAACTAATAATTAATGATTTAGCTAAAATCAAGTATGTACTACTACTCTATTTATTTTATTTTCACTCATAATCTCATAAATTTTATGTATAAACAACTCGAGTAACAATATTTTCGTATTATATCTTATTAATGATTGGATGTTTGAGTCTGTACTGTAAACAGTATAGGACATGCATATGAATGTATATAGAAAATGTGTGAAAAGACTTATCTATGTCTTTTACATGATAAGAAAAAGAAATATATGTCTTTTGGTATGATATTTGCATAAAAAATTCAAAACCCAGATGGAAACTAAATAAATTAATCAATGTCAAGTGTTGATATATTGATGAGATAATTCATATGAGAATGCAGGCACAGTGAGGGTTTTGGAAGATAGGGCTTTATTGATATAAATGTGGTACAAGTACGTTTTTTTGTTATTATGAATCTATAGTATATCCACTGGTAAAGCATCTGTTTTTGCACATTGTTTTCCCTGTTTCAAATTAATGTTCTTTGGTATATGTATTTTTATATATACTGTTTTTGATGTTTCAAGTGCATATATTTATTATTAAAGTTTATATTAATAGAGTTATTTTATTTTATTTTTTAAACATTTTAATACTTCAATATATAAGAAAATTTTATGTTAGACTTGGTTTATATCCCCACTCATATATTATTGAGGATTGATCGTCTGAGGTTGTTCAATTGTATTGGATTAAGATTCCAATCCTATAGTTGTGTTGAACGTTAAAATTTTTTGGTAATGTGATAGTGAAATGTGGTAAATTTAAAAGGATAAATATATATGTAGCCTATTAAAATTATAGAGTTTAGTCAGTTTGCTCATTAAAATTTATCATTTAATCATATAACCTTTAAACTTATATTTTTTTTAGCTGTTAAATATAAACTTATTAAATCATGTCGAATCACCATCGTATTTATTTAACACAAAGTATATAAATATACAGGATAAAGTGATCAATATTTATTAATTTAAATGTCTATTTATAAAAAATAGACAAATACAAAGATAAAACGGTTAAAATGAAAGTTTAAGAATAAAATGACTAAACGGTATAAAGTTACGGAGCTATATATATATTTGACTAATTTAACGATTAAAAATCTTTGAAAAATAATTATAAATTTAGCTCTAATTATTTAAATAAAATTGAAAAATATTAATTTTTTCACCATATTAATTTATTAAAATAAAATATGATAATTGAATATGATATTATTTCATGAAATATGTACAAGCATGAGAATTTTAAGATACATCAATCAACGATTGATATAACAATTGATATATTAAATCAACTGATTAAAAAAAATTCATAACAATTCATAATTCTTTTTAATCTCTATCGCCTATTCGCTTTTAAAAAAGAGATTGAAAAAAAAAACCACCAATATGAAAATTTTGAACAAATCAATTTTTAGTATAATTATTTGAATATTATTTATACTTTTTATATTTTTAATATAATTCCTACCTCATCTTATTACATTTACATGTATAATAAATTATCTCTATTACAAAATATGAAAGCTAGTTTTAGCAATAAATATATTTATTTTGGTTTTTCCTAAATTATACTTTCCCTTCCGCTGAAATTATCGCTTTCAACTCATGCACACCAATTACGAAAATCATTAAATTTTTTAAATATTATACAAAATTATTTTAAATGGACTAAAATACCTTCTATTGATTTATTAATACTATATTATTACTTTATTAATTAAATTATTTATAATAATAATATAATTGAAAAAAAAACTTATTAATTTTTCTTGGTCGTACAAAATTACAATTTGAAAAGGATAATTTTTTTTTTTTTTGCAAAAATAAGAATCGGATGGAGGGAGTAGAACTTTTGCCATTTTAATATATTAATTAGTGTGTTATATTTTTATTTGATCTATATTTAATATTATTTATTAAAAATAACTTTTTTATTATTTTCCAAAGTAAAACAATCATTTTAAAAATTGAAAGCGTGTGTGTTATCAAATACTTTTGATGTTATGTTTTTCAAAATAAAGTTTCGCCCCTTTCAATGCATATTAATCAATTTTAAAAAAATTAATTAATCTTAGTTAATGCAAAAAATTAATATCTCACATTAAAATAAAAAATAATAAGAAAAATATAAATAGATTTACATTTGTAACTAAAATAATTAATTTTTTCTTAATTTTGATGAATTTAAAAATGGGATTATTAGTATTGGACGGAGATGGTATCTCTTTTATCTAAGGCTGTTAAGTAAGGCATCGATAATAAACGTCAATAATCCTGAAATCCACAATATTCTTAATATGAGAAGTTACTGTTTCATAACAATCACGTACGCATGTTCATACATCAGCTCTGAATTTGAAAAATATCAAAATTCTATGTAGCTCATAGGCATGTTCATACATTTACTCTTTCGTACATTGGCTCTGTCTATCATATAATATCTTTCATAAAATGATCCGACAGGCTTAGATGCAAACCTTTCTCTTACCTCTCTCCTTGGTGTAAATGTAAGATACAGAATTGCCTTAAAGATCTATGAAATCAGCATTGATGTCGGACAAGTTTTTCTACAAGTTCATCAAGGATCTTACCTATTAAAATTTATCAACGAGAAAGTTAACATACTGCAAGTGCAATGTTTGCATTGTTAAGACAGACTTTCTTCCCTAAACTTCTACCATTAGGTATTGGATGTCCTACTAAACCTGTGACAAAGACTCCCATTATAACCAGAAGTAATGCCTCGCAGTTTTCAGATTTATCTCCTGAGTTCGTATCTGTTAAAAACAGATGGCCTCTAATTTTATGTAACAAAAATATGTAACAAGTAACCAATATTTCAGAAAGGCAATATGGAAGTTCCATGAAATTCACTGCAAGAATCTTTAACATTTTGCACGAATAGAGATATGTGGTGGTGTCCCATACCAACAAGTTAAAAAAAAAAAAAGCTGTCCAAGACTACTTGCTCCACCGTATTGCAAATTGTAATTTGCAAGCAACGCGGAAAAGGCTATTCCTCATTTCTATATATACCAAAAGAAGAAAAAAAAAATATATATATATATATATATATGTACATAGAGAGAATAAATTTTGAGAGAGAAAGAAAAAATTATTTGTGAGAAATAATTTTGTGAGTTACAAAATAGTATGATTTTATTTTGGGTATTTTGGAAACACTTATTACTATTTTGGATTTATCTAATTTGTAAATGTTGTGCTTCTAGAATTATTTTTTTCTAAAAAAGTTTCTCTTTTGTAATTATGCTATTTATTAGTGAAAGAATTATTCAAAATTTATCTCGTGCAAGTAGTCCAAGCTAAAAAAGGTAACCACGTTAAATTTAGTGTGCTATTTTTTGTCTCAATTTTATAGCTATTATTAAGTGTAGTTATTTCGTTATATTGTTCTATTAATTATCCGAGTAAAATTATATCTAAAGAAACTGAATTTTAAGTGGAATCGTCTGTAACTCCTCCAGCCTTTTTTAAAAATTTTCTTGATATTTATTTTTAGTACAATATTCCATATATTATTTACTTATATAATAGCAAGTAATTTGTGTGTTATTAATACCTGCTGCTCAACAAGTGATGTCAGAGTGAGATTAATTATTGTCTGTGCAATTTAAAATAGATGAGTTTAGCAGTATTTACAAATTGACTTATTCAAATTATTTCATTTGGAAGCTCAGAATTGAAGATCTCTTGATCTGCAATGATTTTTATGATTCTATTGAAGGAGATAAGAGCAAACCAGCAAATAAAGCAGATTATGATTAAGAGAAAATGAATAGAAAATATGTGGGTACAATTAGGTAATGGATAGATGATAGCGTCTATCGTCATGTGGCTTGAGAGAAAAATGTCGAGGCACTGTGAAAGAAACTTACCAATTTGTACGAAAGAAAATTTTCACAAAATAAAACTTTTCTTGTTAGAAAAGTTGTTCATATGAGATTTAGAGATGAAAACAATATGGTTGAATACTTAAGTGATTTTAAAGAAATTGTAAATCGCCTAACCAATTTAGAAGTTATGTTATCTGATGAACTGCAGACTTGTTTGCTTATTGATACTTTGCTTGATAGTTGGAAGATTTTAGTGGCTGTCTTGAGTAATTCAGCTCCTGAAGAGAAACTGTCCATGGATATAGTTTGTGAAAGTTTATCAAACAAAGAAACCAGGAGAAGAGATCAATGCTCTTTTACCCACTCAGAAGCATTAGTTACTGAAAGACATGGTAGAAGCAGAACTAGACTGTCTTAAAATACAGATAAACGGTCAGATAATCATGACAAATCAAGGGGTAGATCCAAGTCGAGAAAAGATATCACTTGCTATCACTATGACAAGCCAGGACATATGAAAAAATTTTACAAAAAATTAAAAAAAAGAGCAGGCGAAAGATAAAAATGAAAAAAAAAAGATACAACACTAATTGCACTTTGATGGTGATGTTGTCGTTTCTACTTAAGACAATTGTCTACATCTTGATAGCCATAAAATCTCCTGTGATGTTGATTCTGGAGCTTCATATCACGTATTCACTAAATATGAATTTTTTACATCATATACCCGTAGTGATTTTGGCTATATCAGAATAGAGAATGAAACTTCAGCTAAGGTTATTGGCACGGGTAGAGTGTGCTTAAGCACTAATACTGGGTGTAAGTTATGGCTCAATAATGTTAGGCATGTACCTGAGATGAGGGTTGCATAAGTTCTTTTGGGACTAATAATTGCAAAATTATCAAAGGGAATCTTGTGTTGGCTAAAGAAATCACATAAGATATTTTATACTTCGTGCAAGTTAAAATAAGCAAAGGAGAGGTGAATGCAGTGGTAGATACTTCACCAAACTTTTGACATAAAATGTTTAGTCACCTAAATGAAAAGAAAATTAGTGTTCGCACTAGAAATAAATTTTTACCTTTGACATGTATACATTTAGAATCCTGCATTGATTGTTTAGTTAGAAAACAACATAAAGTTACTTTTTAGAGATCTTACTCTTTTAGAAGATCAAATGTTCTTGATTTAATTCACACTGATATTTATTTCATGAGTGATAAATCTCTTAGCGGTACTTTGTATTTTGTAACCTTTCTTATTGTTATTAAAAACTATAAATATTATTATTTTGAGTTACTTTATTAAGTACAAATTGCTATAATTAGTATGAATTGCTATTATTAGTTGCAATTATTCATATAAATATATTAATAAATTATATTTAATTATAAAATTTAAAATTAACTTAGAAAAATAACTATTTAATTATATTTTTTATTTACTTATGTTTAAGATAATATTCATGCAAGTAATATTATAAGTGAAAATAAAATTACGAATGAAAAAATAGTTTTATAGGTTAAAAATGAATATTATTAAAATATTATAATGACATCTATATGTTCAATTAATAAAAAATTAAATAAAAAAATTAAGGTACATCTATATCTATATAAAGCATAATATAAAAAAATGAAAATTCTAAAGTGAAAATATAATATAACATAATATGAATGATTAAAATAATTCTAATACATTTTTAAAATATCAAATATTAAGTAATAAATTAATATAATATAATATAATTTCATATTGTAGTTAATAAATTATTTATTATTTCAGTTATTAAATTCGGTTCAGTATGATTTTTGATGCGGGCATAGCCTAATATTTAGAACCATATCATATTAAAAAAAATAAATATGGCTCGATTAAAAAAAGTTAAAAAGTTAATAAATCTTATTGATTTTAAATACTTTGATCTTTAAGATATCTTTAAAATATTTTGATCTAAATATTCAGATCGATTCATATATATTTAAGATTCGTCCTCAATCCTAAAAGTAGCTGCATAAGAAGATTTGGCCTATATTTTTAGTTATATAAGAAGATTTAGTCAATATTTGTAAAAAAAAAATAATTACATTTTATAGCACACTTTTAACTTTTATTTTTTAAAAATATCATATTTTTTTATATACTTTTGATATACCAAATATAAATTCAATGTATATCTATAAAAATTAAGTATACCTTTAATATATTAAATATATACTGAAGATATACCTTTAAAAATGAATATTTTTAAAATTAAAAATAAAAAAAAGATTTTTTTAAAATTAAAAATAAAAAAAAAAGATTTTTTTTAAAATTAAAAATAAAAAAAAAGATTTTTTTAAAATTAAAAAGGAAAAATAAATATTTTTAAAAATATTTTTATTTTTAGAGTATTTTTGAAAAAATCCTATATTTGTATTAATAAAAATAACGCTCCCTAGACCTTGGACAAAAAAAAAAGTAAAGGGAAAAAGAAATATCATATTTTTTAGAAGAAAAAAAATTAAAAATAAAAAAATAAGAACAATAAAAAAGAAGAAAAGAAAGTTAAAAAAAAAAGGATAAAGGTTTTTGTACAAACTTCCATGTATAAAATTTGTACAAACCATTTGAAATCTCAAAATTACCCTTGATTTTTTTATATATTTAATCAAATTTTCCCTCCAATACATTTTTAATTACTTCATATTGATCAGATTGGCTAATTACTGTATGTAAAATTAATTACTGCTTGTTTCCAATTTCTTGGTAAATGAGTGACTAATTATTGCAAGTTTACTGCATGTTTTTCATTTTTTTTTTCTAATCACGGTATGTTTATTGCATATTTTCATATTAAATTTTTTATATATATCAAAATAATTAAAAATAAATATCAAAAATAATAAGAAATAAAAATAAAGAATAAATTTAATTCAACCAATAATTAATTTAATTAGTTTGGCCTAATTTTATTTTATTATCGTTTTATTTAAAAATTAAAATTTTAGTTCTTGATTCGATTTGATTTGGTAATTAAATTTGATATTCACTTTTAAACTGTATATTAATTAAAAAGAATGTATAAAGATTAATTATATGTCTGATCATATTTAATAAAAAAATAAATAAATAAATATAAAAAAATAATAAGAATAATAATAGCATATAACACATATCGAAGTTTTATATATTTAAATAATTTAAAATAAATATTTTTAATATGAAAAAATATAAATAATAAGAAGTGAAAGTAAAAAATAAACCTAATTAAATTATAATTAGTTTGATTTATTTGTTCTAATTTTATTTTAATGTAATTTTATTTAAAATTTTATAGTTCAAGTTTTAGTTAATGAAATATAATTTAATTTAGTAATTAAATATGATATTCACTTTCATACAACACATTAATTAAAAATTATGATTAAATATCTATTATATGTCCCATCTTATTTACTTGAAAAAAAATATAGATAAATAAGTATAAAAATAATACTAAGAATAATAATAGCATGTAAAACAAATCAAAGTTTTATATATTTAAGTAATTTAAAATAAATATTGGAGATAAGAAGTGAAAATAAAAAAAATCTAATCAAATCAATAATTAATTCTATTTGTTTGATCTAATCTTATTTTAGTATAATTTTATTTAAAATTTTAAAAATTTCTAAGTTTTAGTTCTTAATTTAATTTGATTTAGTAATCAAATATGATACTTATCTTTAGGTTGCATATTAATTAAAAAAATGTGAATAAAAATTAATTACATGTCTAATTTTATTTATTTAGAAATATTAAATAAATAAGTATAAAGATAATAATAAGAATAATAACAGCATAAAATAAATATTAAAGTTTTATATATTTAAGTGATTTAAAACAAATATTTCTAACATAAAAAGATATAAATAATAAGAAGTGAAAATAAAAATAATATTTATTAAATTAATAATTAATTCAATTTACTGGATTTAATTTTATTATAGCATAGTTTTATTTAAAATTAAAAAAAATTCAAACTTTAGTTTAATAAATGAATATGATATTTATATTTAGATTGCATATTAGGTAATAAAAAATCAATTAAACTAGACCAAATTAGATCCACTAGCTTTAGTCACATTTTATCTTCATTTAAAAATAAGACTTAATTTTTTTAGTCCAGTTTAATTCAATTGAGGATATTTAAATTAGTTATTCAGGAATTAAAGGATGAAAATGAAAAAAAATTATTTTCAGGGATTAATGTTTGTGTTGTTCAATGTTATTGAAAAGAGATAAACCATTAATTTAATTTGAATTTTAAGAATATTAAAAATATATAATTTTAAATTTGGGCAATATGCAAATTTTTAAAGAAATAACATCTTAGTAATTTGATATTCAATTTAATCATTTTATATGTAAAAATTTTATACAAATAACAGTATCCAGATGAATCATAAATAAAGCATAAAATTTATTTTCGAAATTTAATACTTTATTCGTTCCGCTGAAATCTTCATTTTCAGCTCTTGCACACTTACTAAAAAATTATTAAATTATCTAGTTATTATATAAAATTATTTTAAATCAACTAAAATACCTTTTATTAATCCATTAATAATTTGATAGCCTAAATTTTGCATATCCTTAAATTTTTATAAATATAATAATTAAATTATTAATTAAACATTTAATTCTAATTATGAAAGCAAGATAGTTGAAAATTCTCTATTTTTTCTCTTACTTAAATGAGTCAACCTTCAATTGAAACTTTACATACTATAATAAAAGTTTAATTATTGTATTCAAGATAATAAAATATATATAGAAAGTAAGTCGTGGTGTTCTTAATTTTATTTAGACATATAGGAAGTTATTGATATTGCAAATCATTGATTTTTATCAATACAGTGAACTTTTCAGAATTTATGATGTGAAAGAAGTAAAAAATATAGCTCCAAATATTATTGAATATATAATTTTAAATTTTTTTCAAGTGAATTATTAATAATTTATTTTCGTTACCAATTGGATATATATCAATATTAATGAAAGAAGTATTATCAATATGTGTTCTCGGTAAGATCTTCATGTTATTTCAAATTAATTTTAACTAAAATAATAGAGAATTTTATTATAATTTTAAAATTATTTAATTCTAATTAAAAAAATTTCTTAGCTTATATTATTAATTTATTATATATTCAAAATAATTAAGTTTTAAATATAATTAATTAATTAATTAATTAATATACTATGTCCTTCAATTATTATGTCTATCATATTAAATGAAAAGCTTTAAAATAATTTTATTATAATTTTATTGATTATTTTATTTAATATAGAAATATTAATATATTTCTATAATTAAATACTGTTTTATTTATTAGATAATCTGATATAATTAAAGATTTGAAAAAACCTTCTAAACTTAAATCAATATAAACTATTAATGAAGTATTGAAATTAGCATAACTCCATTAATTATATAAGATGAAAAAAAAACGAAAGGATTATCAATTAGTTTTTTTTTATAATAATTTTTTACGTTAAGGGTATAAGTGACTTTTCAATTAGTTTGTACAAATTTTGCACAATTAAACTTGTATAAGTAACAGCACCAAAAAAAAAAAAAGGAAATGATGTAATTTTCCTCCAAGTAATAATAACCCCTAAAATTGGAATAATTATATGCTACAACCGTTGTAGCAATAAATGCCTACAACGGACTAATGAGATTCTTACACGTAGATTAAATCGTGTAAGAATCTCATTAGTCCGTTGTAGGCATTTATTGCTACAACGGTTGTAGCATATAATTATTCCTAAAATTGAGTGTACCATTTTATTTTTTCAAAATTTTCCCAAAATGGCGATATTCTCACTACCATCGGCGCCCGCCACCGCCTCAACGTATCCGCCCCCGCAGTCAGTGCAAAAATTTAACGCCAAAATTCTCCAGTCTTTCCCTCTTCTTCCTTTTCCTGTTAATCAGAATCACCCGTTTGTGCCGCCTCGCTCGAATCCTAATACACGGCTTCGCCTTCTCCACACGGCGGTATCTCCTCAACCATCAACACAGCCCGACCCGCCTCCCGAAAAGGACCCCGTTAAACGCCAAGGTTCGTTTCATCAAATTATAATTTTGCCATCAATTATTTTGGTTGATGATAGTAAATATTATACATTCTTAGCATTGTTTTGAATAATTTGGTAGATCGATATTTTTCAGTGCAATTAGCTGTTTAATCCTATCAGAAAGTATAAATTTTTAGTTAAAATAATGGAAACAAATGGTTGTGCTGGAAGAATTCTCGGAATTTCTGTGATCAACTCTACTTGTGTATGCCACAGATTTTGTGCGGTGGAGAATGGTTACTTTTTGGATTAAGTGAATGTGGAATTCATTTCATTTGTGAATGAATCTCTTTTGTAAACGAACTCTTATGTTTTTTCGTTATGACTATTAATTATAGAATTCATTCGCTAAGTCAACTAATTTTAATTAGGTGAATTTGTGGTCTTATACGATTTTGAGTTTATTTGTGCACTGTTAAGTTAAATTTGATAGGATTGGATTCAAGCATAAATCAATTCTATAGATCAATTTAATAGGACCCCGCATCCAGAACGATTGTTAATAGCTGCCGGTCATCATGGTTTTATGGATAGCACTAGCTCTTACTGTAAACGACAGGTTAGGATTGGGCAGAGAATGTAATCACACTATAAGAAAGAATTTTTATTGCAAAATTTGTAAACATCACAAATTCACAATATAAATAAATAAAAATTAGATAGAGCTATGTTGATACTATTAACCAAAATGACATAAATGTTACCTAAATGAGACTATGAGATACCGGTATTGATATGTGTCGCTTGTTTCATGTGTGGCTTTAAGTTACTAAAGAAACTGTCTACAAAGCTATAGAGCCATTAGATTTTCTCATGAAAGTATTATGCTGATGATTCTGTAAATGGGTGCAAAACATGTATGGTTGTTTTAACACGCTGACACTCGATACTTAGTGTTGTGGTGTTTCATAAAAAAACATGGGTGGAGATGCTTTTATATTTGCAAAACCTTATCATACAATGATGTGTTTATAATATCACATCTCAATTTGATTTTTGTTATGCCAAGATTGTAAAAAGCCATCAAGAACTGGCATGCCCTTTTCCAATTTTCAGCTCTTAAAGACCATGGTTAACATCTTAGATGCCTAGAGCTCACTCCTGAAGCTTCTTTGAGGTACCTCATAGGACTTGCATTAAGGCATCGAGTAGTGAAACCATGATATCATGCTTTTCCTTTGAGAGCCTTGTGGTATTTATTGCATATTTAGAATTTATTGTTGTTATATGAGAATACTGGAAGTGTTAATTTGAGGACTCTTTTTAACTTGACATTTAGAAAGAATTTAATATTGTACCCTCTTTTCATTATTGTTGTTAGTTATTCTTAAGCATCTCCTTTCTTTATAGACTAAGTTCTGAACCTTGAGGACTGGCTTAGTTATATCATATCTTTTGTTCTCATCCTGTTGGCCGACTTACCTGAATTTGCATGTGTGTTTTAGGGCCGCTTAATCCTTGAGAGTCATTCATTTACTGAGTTATGCCATATCCTATAAAATTGGGTTATTTTTGTTTGCATTCAATAGTCTTTAATATGCTTTCTGTTGATTATGCTGGTAACTATTTGATGGTTTAATTACTCCACGGGAATTAACTTGGCTTTATTTTTGAATCTTGAGAAGAAAGTGGTGATTAAAGTGTGCCATTTAGTTCAAATGTTCTGAAATTGGGTTTTTTAGCTGCCTTATCATCATCATTATTGTTTTTTGTTCATCCTTGGGCAGGCATTGCTGCAAATTTGTCTAGATTTCAGGACCGTGTTAAGATCTTCTTAGCTGTTTTTTTCTGGATGTCTCTGTTCTTCTGGACTTCTGCATGGGATAGAAGGAATGGTGGCAGTGGTAGATTAAACAAGGGATCTCGATTTAGAAGATGACATGGTAAGCATACAAAATGTATATATAAAAGTATATTTGATGGATTAGTATTAGATTATACATGGCGGAAGCAGTGTTTTCCATATAATAGTCTCGTTGGCATTCATTTTATCAGTTCACTTGAATTATGAAAAATTGGATATTTTTTAAAATGAAACGCTGGCATTCTGGAATTAAATTGCGAGGGAGGGTTCTTTCTGATTTGTCTGCACATACTGATTCAGTTCTTTTCTGCTATTATTTCCTCAGCTAGTGATTTTAGTAACTGGTTTAGCTGGAAATATATTCAGTCTTTCATCTTTTGCTAGAAATGGCTTCCTATCAAAGCATAAGCAGTAGCTCCGTAATCAATACCAAAATAAAACCAATTCCCACACAGATAAACTCTATTAGATTAAAAGAAAATTCATGGTCAGCTCAAGAAGTCTAAAGTTTAACTCGATTGGTTCCATTATCATTAAAAACCAAATTAGTTTATTTATCAATACTAAAATAAAATTTGAATGTAACTGAATAATTTCGAATTTGATTTGAAATTAATAATAATAATAATAGAAAAAATTATTTAAAATTATATAAAAGTTTAGTACTCAATTAATTATGAGCCGTAATATTTAAATTCGACTCTTGTCCTGTTTGATTCAATTAAAATTTAATCAAGTTCAATTATTTTTTTAGTCGATTTTGAATAGCTAACAAATAGCTTTATTCTATCTCCCTATCCCTTTGAAAATGTATTTTAGTGGTTCTATTCCATTCGCCCTCGAAAGAATAATTTAAAAAGAAAAAAAAACATTTCAGAGATTAATTATAATAATTTAATAGTAATCTTATCATTTTATATCGATCTTTAGGTAATTGCAAGAGTGAAGTGTCAAACTGGCCTGGGCAATGGGGGAATTAAGCTAAGATGACAAGATGGAACTGTGAATTAGGTGGGTCCACTGTCACGGGACTATTGGTCAACGTGTCCTTTCCTAACAGGCCCTATGCACAATGCACAGTGTCATTTCTTTGTCGTTTATCACATTATCGTAAGATTGATCAACGGTTAAGATTTTATCATGTTACAAGAAGATATAAATTAGTATCTCTTCAGCGCCTTTGTGTTCTTGATGAAGTTGAAGAGGAGAGGCTTCTTCGCCTTCCCCTTTTCTCTGCAAAGGCACTGTGAAATATCTCTCTCTCTCTTAAAATCAAATCGGTGTTAAGATTAAATAAATAAAGTGTGAAACTTTGTCAAAAGCACTTTTCCATAAGCATGCTCTTAAGGAGCTCTTCAACACCTATCTTGGACTCATGGCTTCCTCCTCACCCCAAAGACTCCTCCTCACCAGAGCCAGAGTTTCAGATCCTCCAAAGAACCAAATCAATTATCTCCTTTCACTCTCAATCTTCCATTGATGATCCTCTAAAGAAAGTGATCATCGCAACCCAAGAACCCAATTTCCTAAAACCCAAGAATGGCACACCTGTTAAACCTCCTCTTCAAATCAACAAACAACAATGTAAAAATGATATTAATAATAATGATGGGGAAGAACCAAAACCCAGTTCAAGAATCCAAAATTTGTTTTCAAGTTCTGGGTTGGGAGAAAGAATTGTTAATGATGATAGTACTGATGGGGGTAATTGAGGGTTGCAGACACTAGTGATGGGTGGTGGAATGGGGAGTGAAGGTGGTGGTGGAATTTGTGTTGGCGGTGGTAGTGGAGGAAGAAGATCAGGTGGTGGAGATGGTAATGGTGGTTCTGAATTTTATGGGAATCACAATACTGATGCTTAGTTTCAGCTGATCCTGGAAATGCACTTTTACTTGGAAATTATGCTAAGTTTCTGAAAGAGGTATAAAATCTTTTAACTTATAATAATATGGAAATTGACTAGTCAACATTTTTTTTTCCTAATATCAATTCAATTATTTAAAACTTGGCTGTAAGAAAATTCTTGTGCTTATTTTTATTCCAATCTTGGCAATTTCGTCAATTTATGGAAGAACAATTTTGGCAAATCCAAATGATGGAAATATTTTGTCAATTTATGGTGATATAATATGGCAAAAAGAGGGAGATGCTCAGAGAGCTGAGAGTTACTTTGATCAAGCTATTAAAACTGATCCAAAAGACTGGTAAGACAAAAATCAAAATTATGAACATGTATTATAGCTTCTAATGTTCTTTAAACATTAACTACAATTCTTGCAGTTATGTCCTGGCTTCATATGCTAAATTTCTGTGGGATGCTGAAGAAGAAGAAGAAGGAAATGAAGATGCACCAAGTTTCTTCCATGGTTCTCCTCAGCCTCCTCCTCTAGCTGCAGCTTCCTAGTCTCTTTTCTATAAGGAGATTAGTTCAATAATTTTGTCTAAAAATAACTCAAGTCGAAATAATTTACCATCTGCGTTATAGTGTATATAAATATATGACTGTCAACTCTGTTTTTTCTTCTTTTTCTTTTAATAAGAGCAGTAACACTAATTATGAGGAATGTAAGCTTTGAATTTTCTTTTTTTCTTTTTTCTTCTATTCAGAATTTTATCAAAGTTATATAATTGATATTTCAATAAAACTTAAAAATTAATAATTGATTGAAACTCAATAAAACTTAAAAGTTAATAATTGATTGAAATTCAAAAAAAAAAACTTAATAATTAATTGAAAATCAATAAAGCTTAAAGTTAATAATTAATTGAAATTCAATAAACTCAAAATTATTTATTAAAAATTTTCAGCAACAATTGATGAAATCATTTAAGACCGAAATTATTTATCTTTGTTCGTAGAAAATATAGCAAGTGATGTTAAATTTATAAGTTAAAATGAAAAGTTAAATTTATTTATTTACTAATGAGATTAATATTCAAAACTTTTCTATATTTATTTTTATTACGTAAAAAGTTAATAATAATATGAATATATGAAAATTTTTTTAAAAAGATCTCATCAATCAAATAAGCTGAAGAAAGGAGCTAACAAAAGATATTTTGTCACCTTATGATGCAAACAATCAATAATCTATGATTTATTTTGTTTTTTTATCAAGTCATTTTGGTATATGGGAATCAAACCTTTCTTGAAAAAAAAAATTATGAGTTAATAATAATGACTTTTCCAAACAAAAAATCAGTACAAAAGAGAACAAGTCAATGAATAATAACCAATAATAACAATAAAAATACCATATACTAAATGGTATTTCTTCAAAATATTTGTATTGGTCAATGATTAGCTACGTATGCTTATATTCAAAGATATTCTTTTTTAAATTTGTGGCCTGCAGTGCTTCGTATGGGTCACCACTATATTTCGTTTTATTTCATGTATATTGTTTATATATATTTTCTGTATAGTTATTATAAGGTATGGAGCTAGGGAGGCAGCCAAATTATAAATTCAAAATTTTTCAGCTGAATTTTTTTTTTCAAAAAAAAATATATATTTTGCATGTAATAAAAAAAATTGAATATGCACCTGTAATTAAACCGTATATATAATAAATTCTTTTTTTAAATCGTATATAATAAATTCGATTATTTAAATTAAAATCTAACAAAATACCCTAGTAAATTTTCTTTATTTTTTTTTCTTAAAAATTTATGGATTTTAAGGAAGAGTTACATTATTTTAAAAAAAAACATGTATATATATAATATGTTTTACAATCAATAAACCATTATAAATGATAGATTAAAAATTTCACCTCTCAGTCAAAATAATTAAGAAAAATATGTCTATTATAATTTAATTTAAAAATTATGAAAAGAACAGAAACAATTAAAAAATAAAACAAACCATCTTGTTCTATGAGAGTGTACCCAACGTTTGGACCCCTCCACCTAAACAAGATAAGAGTCATATCATGTTCAACAACAGCATCAACTAGGTGCTCATATTTATATATATATATATATATATATATTTAAAAAGTTCGGACTTTAAAAATAAATTTTTAAAGTTCGAATCCCCTGATCTTTTTTATTGAAAGTAATATCAGGTGGCCAGTTGAGCTACTTCAACTGATTACTTTGGTGCGCATATCTACTATCACCCCTAAAATATATATATATATATATATATAATGAAAATTACACCATCAGACCGTCATTTTCAATTATCAATTTTATTAGCTTAACAATTAGAAAAAGAATAGTGAGCAATGACTTATGGTTTTTTCTTTTACCAAATAATGTATAGTATCAATTCAATGACTTTATCATGAAAGCAATTATCAACTTCATTATGCAAACCTCTTCTTTTACTCCTCAATTTCAACTTTTCTTTTTCTTCTTTTTTTTTTTAATTTCTTTTTTGTTTTTCTTAAATTATCTCTGAGGAGTTCTTCGCTATCTTAATAAGCTAGTGAATTAGTACTCTAGCTCTAGCATTTATCTGTTCATCTGCTACAAATAAAAAAATTAAAAGCTTACAATTGAAATTGCAATTGCAACAGTAAAGTTGCCCCATCACAACATAAAGCTCAAAAGCTCAAAATTACTATATTGTTGGGTGAAAGTTATGGCTCTGTTTTGTCAGTTTGTCAAAGTTTTTTTTTTTTTTTTTTTTTTTTCTGAATATTGGCATGGGCAAAAGAGTATCGATTCCGAAGCTGCCGTTGCACTTTGGCTTGGTATGCAGTTTGTTAAAGTTATTTTACTTTATTTTTGCTAAATTTATTCAGAAGAACATACTGATCTAAACAAATAAAAATAGGAATTTAAGACAATGAGTCAATAAACTTTTAGGATTAATCAGCTAATCACTAATGACTGAACATCTGTTTTTTCTATTAAAAATTTGCAAGCACAAGTAAATTTGTTGGCGAGGCAGAATATGCAATTTCTTATACTTGCAATTTTGCAGAGAAGTTACATGATACAAAATTTCATGAGATTTCAATATCAAAACTTCAAAACTGTAGAGAGTTTTCATGGAGTCCAGAAATAACATTTATTCTTTAAGCACTATAAAATGCCAATAGAAAAATATATCCACAATGCATCGCAAAAATCTACATTTCATGGCTCTATCAATTGCTTCTTACATCTAGGGCCTGACAGTCGAATATCGAACTGAAATGCATCACTACTATCATCAACAAGGCCTGAAGAGGAACATTCCTTGCTGTACCATTTGATAAAACTTGAGAAACTATGAGAAGCTGATTGATAAGAAATTGGAGGATCAGGTACAACACAAATACCTTCAAGCATTTGGACCAATGCAGTCATAGGAGGTCTCAATTGCATCTCTTCTTGTATGCACCATAATGCAACTTTGATTGCAGTGATAACCTTCGTATCATTTTCTTTGATGTCTAGCTTCGGATCTATTATTTCTGAGTTTTCCTTCTTCTAACATCTTGAATGAATATGATGGGAAATGGGTTTTCTCCGGAATTTCTGATGCGTCATAATTCTTCCTTCCTCCAATGATCTCCAACAAGACTATGCCATAGCTATACACAGCACTTTTCTCAGATATAGGATTGTTGGTGATCCATTCTGGTGCAAGATACCCCCTTGTGCCCCTAACTGTAGTATAAACAAGGCTGTCTTCTCAATTCATTAACTTTGCCAAACCAAAATCTGAAACTTTAGCAGTGAAATTATCATCAAGAAGCACATTTTCAGGTTTTATATCACAGTGGACAATATTCACCTCACACTCCTCATGGAGATAAGCCAAACCTTTTGCCATACCAAGTGCGATATTGAATCTTGTATTCCAATCTAACAAGGAACTTTCTTCAATATTCTTGAAGATCCATTTATCCAATGACCCTTTTCTCATGAACTCATATACAAGAAGCAGATGAGACCCTTCAACACAGAAGCCTTTAAGCTTTGACTAAATGGACATGATGGACACTTCCAATGACGCTTACTTCAGCTCGAAACTCTTTCTTCCCCTGTCCAATGGCTTCTAATTTTTTGACAGCTAACTCAGTACCATCTTGCAGAACACCTAGGTAGACTGAACCAAAACCTCCTTGGCCAATCTTCATAGAAAAGTTTTTAGTTGCTTTACAAAGATCGCTAAAGCTATAGCAGGCAGGCATTCCAGAGAGATTGCCCCAGAAATTATCATCCTCAAGTTCTGTTGAGGAAATTCAAATGATCTGTTACTTCTGCGGTGATACCAGATTCCCACATACAGTAAACAAGTAATTGCCACTGCTGTTGCAATAATAATGATTACCATCAATAATGCTTCCTTCCCTCCATTTTTCCCACTACCAGAATTTCTCTCACTTGTTGACACTTTCATATATGTAAAATAACCTGAAGAACCCTTCTGACTGCGAGTCAAGCTCCCTAACTGATCAAACAGAAAGCATCTTCCAGAACTTTCTTCAAAGAACAGAGCAATGCAAGAACAGTTTCCAAAACAAGCTTCTTTACAAGCATTTAAATTTGATATAAGTGAGGGTGTAACAAAACCAAGTGCAAAATAATCAAGCGTCCTACCAACATAAAAAAGCTCAACTGAAGTCTTTGAGCCATTACAGGTTGAGGCCACTGGAGGCTTGCAGCCAAACTGAGAGTTGAGCTGCGATGGGCATTGGTACCAATTGTCAAAGTAGCATACATAGTACCGGTCACAAGGTTCTGGAATACTGCCGGAATTTTCTGGGATCTTAGCAGCCTCAAGTGTAACTGACCTTCCTTTTTGAAGATTGTCGAATCCAAATGCCCCATCAGAGCCTAATTTCACAGCCCATTTAGCATTTGGATCTGAATTATAAGAGAACATGAACTGCCAAAGCAAGACTCTGTTTTGATCATAGAAATTCCATGAATTGAACATTAAAGGCACGAAGTGAACCTAGCCCTTAACACTATTATTGGTTTTTGCGAGTGACCAGTAAACTTGTGGAGTTCTATATCCTGAATACAAGATTAAATCGCCAGACTTAATTTCAAGATAGTTATTCAAGTTATTCTTATTTGGGAAACTTTTGAGTTTCATTCCTTCAATAAACTCCTGGCCTGGTAAAAGTGTATCGGTGGGATAGCTAAAAGTCTGCCAAAGAATACTTCCATTTCCCCCAAGCAACACCAAGTTACCTGAGTCCATCAGTTCCATAGAAGTAATTGTTTGGCCTTCTGTCCGAGTAGACCAAACTACAATATCTCCTTTTTGCAAATAAACATTCCCATTTTTTTTAAGCACAAATTTATCAGAATCACTAACCAAACGACCTCTATTAGCAGTCCAAACAACTTTGGCACTTTTCATGTGGATAACAACTAGTAAATAAGATTGAGCATCAAGTCCAGTATAGAAGCCAAAGCCAAAAATTGAGTTATTGGATAGCAAGAAAATCCCCTTTTCCTCTATCCAATCCATTTGAGATGCTTGGAAACCAGGATATATTTGGCCTATACATACAGGGCCTGAAATACCGGTTTTAAACACAAGAAATAGACAGAAAAACAAGATTCTAAATTGGAACGAACCCATAGTCTCTCTATACCTATACCAATTTCAAGAATCTGTTCAAAGATTACAGATACAAAGAAAACGAATCCTTGTTTTTGCCTATGGCTCCCCAGTTGTAGTTAAAACTCACAAACCCAACTAAAGAATAGTCTGAAAACCCATCAAAATTCTGAGCTTGAAATGAAGTAGAATCATATGAGAGCAAGAACAATACTCAGTAGTCAGTACAGATTAAAAATTCTAGTTTTGATCAACAAAGATATGAAAGGTGAATTAAAAAAAAATACAAGTTTGTTAGTAAAGAAGAGAGCTTTTGCAATATTACAAAGCCAGAGAAGAAAGAAAAACATGAACACATGAGAAGAGAGACTATTCAAGGGCTAACCTGGTTTCTTGATTTCAGTTACAGAAAGTAGCGGATTTTGTGTAAATGGGTTGTTGGATTTTTCTTGAAGTATAAGACACAGCAACACAGTAGAGTTGAGTGAAGAGGAGGAAGCTATGTTCTTTTTCGAGTCTACTGCTCTCTCTACATAGACTATTCGTCTCCAAAGTTGGAGAGAGAAGTTTCCAATCAGCAGTGCAGCTGGTGGAAAATGGCTGACCAAAGTCGTCTTTTTCTTCACCTTTTTTTCTCTTTTCAGATTGGAAGTAGAGTAGAATAAGGCAAAATCCATTTTCTCCACGTAAGATTTTCATATCAATTTGCATGTATATGGAACTTAAGACTATCAGCAAAATCATTCAACTTTAGTTTTGTGCTTAATTTCATTTTTTAAATTCTTATTTTATTAAATTTATTAGGAAAACTGTCAGAATCCTATATTTATATTTATATATTCAGTAATAAGCGATTGTTAGCAATAAGCCAATATAGTGAAAGGAATAATACAATAAGGCAGTATTTACAAATTTAAAATAATTTTAGACCATCTTTATCAAAAAATAAAATAATCTCAATGCATTAGAAAAAAATACAATAAAACAAAACAAGAACATGCGGGAGCTGGTTTGCGCTTTGAATCCTTTTTTGCCTTCTTTATGACCTTAATGACTTTGAAAAATTTGGCACTATTGCTTGCTTCTAAATTCTATTTAAATTTTGGCTCTACATTATTCAATTAATTTGTAAATACTTTCATGCCAACATTATGTTAATAATATTTATCTAATAATATAAGATATGATTTTGAGTCTTAAAAATATATATAGGCAGATCATTCAAAAAAAAAGTTAATTTTTTTTTAAAAAAAAAGAGGGATAAAACTTTCATATTTTGAAGTAAATATATACTCTGTTAGTTAATTGATTAGTCCAAATCGCAATTAAATAATGTGATAAGATCTTCAAATTGACATTAATTGTTGTTAAAATAATATGCAGTTCTAGTTAATGATTAATTTTAATGTTTTAAATTTGAATTAATTAGATTAAGATGTTTAATTTTGATAATTAAGAGCCTATGTTGATTTCTTTTAAGTTTATAAGTGTCTTCTACTCAGTATAATTAATAAAAAAAAAAGAAAGTAAGTATTTCATATTTCTCCTTACATATGCCATATGCATACCTGTTTTTACATGATCTAACATTTTCCTTTATTCTTTGTTTTTTTTTTGTTCTCTACTAATTAAGACATTTTTCTTTTTATTGCTCATCTTTTTCAACCATAACTTAATGTAAATACAGTGATTTTTTTTTATAAATACCTGTATTTATGGTTAGTTCCTAACGGTATCTTTTTTATTTTAAAAAAAAAGAGCTATATAATCAAAGATAATTTTTATATCTATTCAAACAATGATCTCAAACCATTTGACATTTTAAGTTAAAAAATGAAAATATTACAAGTCTTTAACTCTATGTAATATTTCCGCATCAATTCCAATATAATTTAAATATGAATTCCTTTAATAAGAATTATTAGTAAAATATCTCATTTAACAGCAAATAGTCCAATTGGTAATAGCTGAAATTCTGACATTTCATACCTAATTTTGTTTAATTGTTATTATCTTTTGAAAAATTTGTACCCAAGTTGACCGCCTCAATTTAATTAATTTTAGAAAAAAGTTGGACCAACTAATATTTGTCACTAGCAACGCTCGCTTTAATTTTTTTTTTTTTTGGTACATTTATATATCTATACTAAAAATTAATTTTTATTTTAAAAATAATATAAAAATTAAAAATATTTATATTTTTATAAAAAAAGGTATAAATTTATAAAAATATCTCATACTTTAATAACATAATTTTTTTAAAAAATATATTTTCTCTCAGTATAATCAATATTTTACTTTAAATTTTTATTTTTATTTTTAAACTTTATTATTAAATAAAATTAATATTTTAAATTATTTTTTATCTTATAAAATTATAATTTTTTATAAAAAAAAATTTGATTTTAATTATAAAAAATTAATAACACAAAAAAATAAAAATAATAAAATAAAATATATAAAAATATATTAATAAAAATCATTAAATTTATTTTTAAATAAAATTTTATATATTATACACTTAAAAAATAAAAAATTATATTAAATCATAAAAAAATAAAAATTACAAAAATAAACAAATCAACATTTTTAAGTAAATTAAAAAAAAAAAAGCGAAAAGCATATTGTTGAAAAAAATAGGGCCGGTTCAATGAGATTTTAGGCCATAATATTATTTTTACCATTACAACTTAAGAGGTAAAAAACTTTTTTTTAGATTCCTAATAAACTATCAATCATTAAATCTATATTTTATTTCTTAGCTATCATAATTTTCTTTCTCATGGAGCATAAAACTCGAGATGTTTTTTCAATATGTAATCTGACATGTTGGTATAAGTTTATTCCGAGTGTTTTCTAGCAATGTAAAGTTATTAAGCTTCCTCTTCATATCTATGCCTATTTGGGAGACTTTGCCTTGGAAGATAGTTGGATTTTTTTTTTTTTGTCTTTCAATAATAAGGGCGTGTCTGTTAGATATAAGGCTTTGGTTCTTAGAGTTAAAATCTTATATTTTAGTTTTTATGTTTTATATTATGCGTTCTGCGCCTGTACCGGTGATGTGTTTAGTGATAGCCTCTTGTTATGGGTTTTCTTGGAATTCTTTAACTCCACAACCCCCTAATTACTTTGTACTTTATCAATCTCTCTGATAGATCTTTCCTTTGTTAAATATATATATATATATATATATATATATTGAATGTCACGCTAGACCAACATTTAAAGCCCGTATTTCTATATATTGAATGTTATGTTTAGGGATGACAACGCAAGAGTATTTTTGGATATTTTATTTATCCCGATTATATATGATATGGATAATTTATAAAGAAATTTAGACGAATACGAATAATATTTTTATTATTCGTGATGAATTCAGACCGAATTCAGATATTTATCCGTTATTTGAATCTAGTTATATATTTTAATGATATATTTATTATATTTTATTTTAATTATGGCATTATGTGGTATAAAATTATTTTAATAAAATTATCTTAATATTAAATAGTTATTTATAATTATTTAATTGAAATAAGTTCAATATTATAATTTAAATTTTATAATATTTTTAAATTTTTATACTTAAATACATAATTAAATAAGTTTGAATAATAATTGAGTTTGAGACAGAATAGCTATAATTAAATTTTAATAAATTTTAATAATTTAAAAATAAAATTAATTCAAATAGAGTAATTTTTATAGGTACCCTACCCCCCTTAGTCTAGTCATACTAGACCAACATTAAAAGCCCAAAGTCCCACGCAAAATAAATGGAAGAATTACACCAACCATCAGATTTTATAAAATTTTTATATATTTTATTAGAAATATTTTAATTATTTTATAAAAATGTATTACAAACTTATAATAAATTCATAAAATTATCATTTATATAATAAATTATACGAATTTGATAAATTTATACACTAATTATAAATTATAGTGAATTTGAAAATATTTACAAAATCTTGTAATTTTTTAAATTTTTTATTTTTTCTAGCCATTTTATAAAAAATCCTAAATAAATCAAAGAGTTAAACTTTATAATTTTTTTTATTTTATCTGACAATTTTGTAAAAAACTCTAAACAAATGAAAGAACTAAAGTAAAGTTTTTTTTTAAGATTATATTAGTAAAAAATAAATCAATTCTGAACTTATTATTTTAAAAAGATGTATTTATTATTAAGTTATATCTCTGTACATAAGAGTATTTATATATGAAAGTGAATTTTTATTGTTTGAATTTCTCATCCATTTATCACTGTTGCAGAAATTTTGATTGATTGGAAAGAGAATATTGGTCATTTATATATGTAGTTATTATTAAATTATACAAAAATAAAATTAATCATCATAATAGGATTTTATTTTCTTTGTCAATAATATATTGAATTTTTTAACTCTAATTTAAGTGAAAATATGTAATATTTTACATTGTATTTTGCAATCTTTGATTGATGAATTTTTATATTGAAGAAATTAGACCATATATTTCGTTTTAATTTTTTTTTATTGTTGTTAATTTTTTTACTTATACTATTTTTGTTTTTCTATTTTATTTTTTTATACTGTTTTCATTATTTTATTTTATTTTTCTTAAATTCTTTTTTTCAAAAATACTACTTTTTATTTTTGAATCCATGTCCATCTCTTTCTTAATATTTGATATTCCTTTAAACACTTCTAATAAAACAAATAATATATATTTATTCATCTCTTTATTTTTACAAAATAAAAATATATATAAATGAATATCAAATATTAATTATATAATTATTAAATTAATAATCATAACACATAATACATATAAAAATTAAATTTATTATAACACAATAAAATCAACTTAAAAATTAAAAATATACTATCTCTTTTTAAGACTTGAAATTGAATATATATATATATATATAATATATATATGATACATAATATATACAATATAATTAAATAATATTTAAAAAATATATATTTTATCAATTAAAATTTAACATATATATAATATATATACGATATATATATATATAATATGTACAAACACATACATAACATACACATAATATATATAATACAATTAAATAATATATAAAAATATATATACTTATAAATTGGTATTCAACATATATATAACATATATATAATATTTATATAATATATACTAACATATATATAATATATATAAAATATATACACAGCATGTAAAAGAATTATAAAATCATAGAAACACAACAAAATTCAAATATTTTTAAATTGCCTTTACAAATTTAAAATCACCAATAGAGGAATGTTTCAAAAAAAATTCACTTATACTTTTTTTTATACTTATTTAATTTTTATTATTACTATAAGTTGAATTGGTTTTAAAAAATTAGTAATTTGAATTTTTTATTTTGATATAACTATTACAAATTTGGAAGATATAAACATTATATTTTATCAAATTGGAATGAGAAATTTAATAATAATTAATGATTTTTGATTTAATAAAATTAATACTTAATTTAAAAAATTATAAAATTATATACTTGATACATAATTAAAGCACAATTAAGTAATTAATAAAATAAAAAATTTATTCTTCTATCATTTATATATAATATTAAAATAGACAACACTGATACAAAATTATAACACGTACCGTAATACTAATATTTTTTTAAATATTAAATCAAATTATTATTTATTATAATAAATTAATTAATTATAGATACTTATTTATAGAGTTTAAATTATTTAGAAAGTTCAAATAAGATTAGAATATCATATTTAATATTGATAATAATTATTTATTATCTAATAATATAATAATTAGTTATTTATCTTACAATATAAATTAATTTTTAAAATATTAAATTTATTATTATTTAGAGAGTTTAAATAGAATTATGATATTCATAATTATAATAATTAGTTATTATATATTATATAAAAAATAAATTAAATATTGATAATAATATAAATTAATTTTTAAAATAATTATATTAGAAAGAATACTATTTTTTGGTGAATTGACACAATCGATATTAGATGATTTTTATTTATAAAAAAATTGAAAATATATATATATATATATATTATTTGCAATATTTTAATTTAAACTTTTTTGTATCTTATATTTTTATTTTATGCTTAAGAAAGTTTTTTAAAAATTCTCTCTCTACAAATAATCACATGTCTTTTATATGCAAGTAATTTATACTTATAAAATATTCAAAAATATAGATTGAACAAATAATCACCTGTCTTTTATATACAATTAATTTATACTAAAATTTTTTAATACAACTCATAAAATATTCAAAAATATTGATTGAGAAAGTAAATGATTTATATTTATATTTCAAGATCATGCTTATACGAGCATGTTCTTTGTATACTCAAATATGTGTATATATTTTCTTTTTATAAAAGTCAGTAATATAATTTTTAAATAATTTATTTTCATGTTAATTTATTTTGTTAAAAAAATTTAAAATATTAAGATTATAATAATTCATATATATAATATACTAAATTTTAATAATGTTAATTTTATAAATAGTATTTATGATTATAAGATGTTAATTCTATAATCTTTAAATCAATTATTAAATAAGGAAAAATATTTATGATTATTAATTTTTTATTTTTTTTAAATTATTATAGGATTTCAAAATTATTAATATATATTAACTAAAAACACCTACAACGTCGTATATGTACTATTCTAATATATTATTATAATTATAATACTCTATTGTGTAGTATAAATATATATATATATATATATAGATTTTGGAGTAGAAAAAGTAGCTAGTAGGTGAACCATGTTTGATTAGAAATATGTAAATGAATGAGAAGAGAAGAAAGGAAAAAAAATAAAGATAAAAATATTTACATAGAATAGTATTTTTGCAATTTTTTTATTTAAATAATATTTCTGTAAATTTATTTATTTTTAAGTTTTGTAAATTTCTCGTTTATATTTCATATTATACATAATATCTAATGCGTTTCTGAGATTGTAGACGTAGACACTTTTGCACGGGCTGCCCGCTACGATTAGAAATTACTGTGTAGCTCATTCTTTTGGGCCTTCTCTGTTAGCCACTTTTTTTAATTAAATATGAAAAGAAAAAATATTTAGAACTTGAATTGAAAAACAAACAGCAATAATATTTCTAGTCATCAAATTAACACTTAATGGTTAATCACCTTTTTTTAGTAATAAAAAATTAAAGGAATTTTATCATGTCAACTTTTAATTTTTGTTTTAAAAAATATCATTTAATTTTTAAAACTATTAAAAATAACTTTAAAAACTATTTTTTTTTGTATGTCATGCAGTTACATATTAGATGTAAATACATCAATTTATGCAAATTAATATGAATATTTTTGAAATTTAAATTTAAGGACTTTATCAAAATAGAGAGATAAATGGGAATGACCAATTTTTATAAATATCTTTATTTTTTTTAGTATTTTTATACAAATCTCAAAATCTTATTTGTTTGATAGTAAGTGAATGAGAGAGAAGAGATCTAATAAAATACCCACAAAAGAAATTCATGGTTTAATATTTATTCTTCTTCTTCTTTGGCATATTTTTTTATTGGTTTTTTATATTACCAACTTAAAAAAAACTTTTAATTAGTTTGGTTACAAAAATATCTCATTCATCATTTCAAATAATATTTTATTTATAAAATACTTCATCCCTCACTTCAAAAAAATGTTTGCTTTTAATTTTAAATTACATTTTCAACATATAAAAAATATTAATTTTTTGTAAATAAAAAATTTTAGTTAAAAATATTAATTTTTTGTAAATAAAAAATTTTAGTTTTAATTTTGAATAAGAAATAATATTCATAAAAATAATATAAAAAAATAAAAAATATAAAAATATTTTAATAAAAATTATAAATTTATTTTTTAAATAAATTTTACATATTATATACATAAAAATAAAGAAAAAAAATTATTTATATATTTGTATATATCTATATATGTTGTGCATAAGTTATGTATATATTTTGAATATATTAAATTACAGTTGATAAAATATATAATTTTTACATATATTATTTAATTATATTATATATATTGTATATATTTTTGTATTTTTTGTATATATATTATATATATATATTGTGTATATATTTATATATTTTACGTGTATATTTTGAATATGAAAAAAATAAAATTATTTATAAATAAAAAATATAAACTGCTTAAAAAACAAAAAGCATGAAAAGAAAAAAAAATATCGCCACAAAAATCTGTAAAAAAAATTCAAATGCCATGAAAATAAAAACAGAAAGTATACAATGGTAAAAATTATATTTATATCTATATCCATATCTGTCTATATTCTATAATTTAAAAGAGAAAGAGATTTACTGTAGATGAAGAATGGATTTTTCTTCTCTTTCCCATTTGCTCACTCCTAGCTAAACTTTTTTTTTTAAATTTTTTTAAGTATTAATTTTTTTTCTATTTCACTTCTAAATATATTTTTTTTTATTTTTTTTTATCAATTTTTAATTTTTTATTATAATCTAATATTATCTATTCAATTCAATAAAATATATTTAATAAATCACTTATATTTTAATAACTTCATTATAAAATTTTTTATTTTATTTTGATTTTTATTTTTAACTATAGTGATCCCCTTCTCTTTCTCATTTTGTCCACTCTTCGCTAATTTTTTTTAAAATTTATTTTGAATTTTTTAAGTATACATTAATTTCTTTTTTTTTCATTTTACTCATAAATCTTTTTTTTTATTTTTTTAATTATAATCTAATATTATGTATTTAATTCAATAAAATATATTTAATAACTTCATTATAAAATTTTTAATTTTAATTTTATTTTTAAAATTTAAATATAGTTTAGTTCTTGAATTTATATAGTATAAATAATTTATGAATTTGAGATTAATGTGTATTATGATAATTTATATAAAAATTTTAATAACTTATCATTTTTATAATAAATTATATAAAAAAAAATTATATAAAATTATATTTTATTATAATTATAAATATAATTTATATTTTTCATTCATTTAATTAATATTGAAACTTATATTTTTAAAAATAATATTTTTATAATGCTCTATTAATAAATTAATCGACTATATGTGTCAATGTATTAGGCTTTTTTGTAATATATTTATACTATTAAATAATATGAAAATAACCAAATCAATATTAGTTTCTTTTTTATTTCTATAATTTATAAGAATGTAAAAATAATTAATAATTAAATTATCTGAGATTTTTATTTTGTATAACTTTAAAAAATGATTGAAAAGAAAAAAATGTAAACTCAAATTTTTTTATGCATTATTACTAAATATTATAACATAAAGATCTTATAATACAATTGGAAACAAAATCTCAATACTGAAAATCTGTATTTAGATCTGTTGTTCTAACTATATTATGAGCTATTGTAACATCCCAATACCATATTACAAACATTTCCATTTTTATAATAAAAGTATTTTAAAATTATAATATACTTAAAAGACAAATAAAAGATAGATTAATGTTTAAAATAAAACTAAAATTACATATTTACACTAAAATTTTTTTAAAAAAAAATTGTCAGAGTTTTATCTGTATTTTGGATAATTCTAAAATTTCAATTTATATAACTTGCAATACAATATGCTCCCAAATATCCTTTTAGTACATCCATTTCTCCAAAATGGCCTAATGGCCCAAATCAACCAATATTTCAGAAAAAAAACATTTTTAGATATTAATATATCTATATATCTCATTTTCAACTTTTAACATTTAACTTAAAAGAAGAAGTTTTATAATTTACATTATGACCATATTTATACATACTTTACAAAATATCAAAAATAAAGTTTAAAATAATTACATGAAATGCAATGGCTCTGGTCCATATAGCGCAACAATCTCTAAAATGACTACTACACCTAGACTTGATGTGGTATAGCAGCACTATCTAGAATCTCTAGATCAATCCGGTCACATGCGCGATGAATTTTAATCGCGCTAAGCATATTATTCAGTAGTACATAATTTGATATAAATGAATAGAAAATAATATTATATGTGTGATATCATAATATATATTATATTTCAATGCCAAGCAAAGTATGCATACAACTTATTAACATACCAATCATTCATATATATGCAATGGGCCCATACAACCCTATATATTATTCTAATTCTAGAACTATTATCTTAGACTATCTCATTTATTAGCGACATTAATGTGTCTTGCCCGAAGGAGTCGTACTATTAGTGACACCAGTGTGTCTTGTCCAAAAGCGTCATGCTATCATTGATACTGGTGTCTCGCCCGAAGTCGTCATACTATCGAATAATAATATTCTAAAATTAGACTGTATATAAAATAGCATACAATCATATTTTATTATATACTATTCATAATCAATGTCATTTCTTCATACATTACAAATGTAGCTTATTTTACATCTTAATGCAATATTTATACTTTTCTCATTTTTCACATACCATCACTTTTATTCATTTTTTAAAGGTCATATCATATAATATTAATTCAAAATAAATATTGTTACTTCAAATAATACCACACATACATACACATTATTATTCAAGTATCATAACACATTTTTCATATTCAATGTGTTAGGACTAAAAATAATACAATAAATATTATTAAATGTCAAATTATATACATACCTCTTTAATGCACAAAAGTGAGTCAAAGCTTCACCTTCCTTCAAAATTCCTTAGCACCCTTTACTACTAAATTGGTGCAATGACTAACTACTCAATACATAAACAAAATGTGAATATATAGCATACATTAGAATACATTGTAAGGTGTTTACAATATAAAACATAAATTAGAACACATTCCACCATATTTATCTTTTCTTAAGCCTAAGGCACTTTAACATCATATTTTAAGCTCAAATATATCTATAACATCATATTTTAAGACACTTTAAGCAGTTAAACTCAATTTAAAAATATTTCTTCAAAAATCCTAAAATGTGTCTCAACTCACTTCCATTCTTGTTCTTCATTCCAACCATTTTCAATTATAAATTTGAGTCCATTTCCATCATTTATATCATTAAACAACATGATTTAAATGATGAAACCAATTGAATAAGCATTCTTTAACAAAGCCCTTTTTCATAACTCTAAATATTATTAACCAACTCAAACTTCATCTAAACTTGATCAAATCCATCATTTAACTATAGAATCATTGTTTGAGCACCAAAATAATATCTTTAATACCCATTTGAACAATTAAAATACATAATTTCAAAATTTCAAATCACACACAACCCTAAATCACCTTCTTCACCCAAACTCAAATCAAACTTAATCATTTCTTCCATCTAACTTAAATATCATTACTTACTAATTAAAATAACATCATATATATCAATTCCAACAATTATAACATACTATATCAAAATCTCAAGTCAAACATATTCATAGTTTTCACGGAAAATCAAAAATTAAGAAAGAAAACTTACTAACTAATTAGAAATCCACCAAAATTTCAATTAATTCTTGAAAATTCTTGTCAAAGTGAGTAATTTGATGAAGAAAAAATTCATTCCCATATAGCCATAAAGATTTTGGGGTAAGAAAGAAGAAGAAGAGAAAAAGATGGATTTTCTTTCAAAAAATTTGACTTTTCTCACTTTTTCAATTTCAACCATATATATAATATTTTATTATTTTAATTATTTATATAATTAATTATTTTTATAATACTAATTATCATCTTGCACTAAAAAAATTTTATTTTAATAATTAATAAATATTTAAATTTCTCCATCATCTTCCACTATCTATTTTATTATTATTTTATTTTTTTATTTATTTTTTTAATTTTTAAAAAATACCTATATTCCTCTTCAATTCAAAAAGATTTTCTTATAATTTTTTATAATTTTTATTTTACAAGATATATTTACTAAATTGTAACTCTTTTACTATTTATATTTTTGTCTTATTCTCTTTTATTATCAAAGTTTGTATATTATGTATATTTCTTTATATTTCATATATACCTTTGTTAATTTTTCAATTCTAACTCAATATTTTTTCCTTAAATTATTTATTTTAATTAATTTAAATTAATTTTACCTCTAAAGCGGATGTTACAGCTACCGTGTTAGCAAGTTTATTAACTCAAAATATTTTTTATGAGTGTTTATATTTTTTATTGCATGAGTTAAATAAAATTTTAATGTGTCTTAAAAAATTAAAAAATAAAAAAAAACCATTTTTCATTTATTAAAGAAAAAATTAAACTTATAAAATAGTTAAATGTTTATCTCTTCTCATAACTAAATATTGATTTTATTTTATAAGTTATTGAAATAATTTTATGAAGAAAAATAATATTTTTTTATAATTTAATAAGACAAAGTAAAAAAGTAATTAAGGGATAAAAATGAATATTATAGGCACCAAAAATAAATTTTAAATGGTGTCACTGTCATATAAATATAAATATATACACATATTTATATATAAGGACATTAATTTATATTTTATATTAAAATTATATTTAATATTTATATTTATGTATTGTGATAATTATTAATTATAAATGACACCTACAATTAATTTGAATAGTCTAACATATAATATGACATTTTTTTTTGTAAAGGTGGACGGTACCACCGCAGATTTTATTAATTAAATCTAATGTATGGAAAACTCATACTATCAGTCAATACAACCCCTTTAATGTAATTTGACAAAGAGTTGAAAGATAAAAACCACCTAGAAACACCATTCAATCTACTGTAATAGGCTAAAAAATGTGCAACTTGATTTGCCTCCCTATGAACATGGGAAATAGAGTGAAAATTTGAAGACAAAAGAGTCCTTGCTCTCTTAAATTATGTTGACACATTAGAGACCGAAGACATCAACTGAACTAGCTCTAAATAATCTACCTCCACCTGAACAGAAGCATAGCCAGCCGCATTCACCCATTCAAGCGCATGAACCAAGGCTGTCAATTCAACCTCCAAAACGTTCCTCGCCTTGATCAAGAAAGCTCCAGCGGCGATAACATAGCCTTCTGAGTCACGAATGACAGCGCCTCCAGAAACAGTATGCAAAGAAAATGAGGCATCAACATTTAGTTTAAAACAATGATTAGAGGGCTTACTCCATGCAACCAGCTTAGGACGTGTCTTCCGACGCCCGAAAACAGAAGGCAAATGGTCTACAAAACACGAAAGAGGGGCGGCGAAACGATCTCCCGCATGATTTACTCCCCAACTGAAAATGAACTTGTAAATTTGTAATTCAACACTGTGGGGAAAGAATTTCTCAGAAACACAACGACAATAAGCATTCCATGTATTATAGAGAATAACCTGGGGAACTAGTTTACAAAGCCTTCCCTTAACTGATAATATAACATTTATCACATGGAGTTTATATGTATTTTAAGTGTATCATTGATTATCAAATTAAAATCTATATTGCTATGACCATATAATCTATTGATTAATCTATCAATTTACCATATTATCCAATTATACTTCATATAATGCTATAATTATATATGATCTTGACACTTACTTTCTACATATTTTATTTACTTTTTAATTTTACTCACAACTGTAATAATATATTTAGCTATTCCTCTATGTAACTAAATGACAAATTATCTTATAAAATAAAATAAAATACGTACATTTTCAAAGTGAAGCGAGTACATTATTCTAGTATGTGCTAAAATTGCTTCAATGGTGAATAGTATATTTCTAATTTTATCCCTACTTTACTCTCCTTTTATTTTTTAATTTTATTTACAAATTTTATCCTTTTTTGACTTTTGTTTCTTCTTTTATATATATTTCTACCCTTTTATTTATTTATTTTTATTTTTATCTATATTTTTATTAATTAAAATAAAATAATAAAATAATTTAAATATAGTTTTTTAAAAATAATTTAAATATAGTTTTTTTATCTTTTTTATTTTAATTTTAATTTTTAATGAACGTATGAGTCATAATTTTTAAAATAATACTTTTTAAATTTTAAATTTTATATTATTATTTTAATTTAATTTTTATATTGATAATATAAATTTAATTATCTTAAAATAATTTAGAATGAATATGCAATTAAATATAATTAAATTTAAAATTTTATATTATTTGAGTTTATTTTTAATAGATTTTTTATCCACTTAACGAAATTTATATTTATAATTTTGTTTGGCTTCTATATTTATAATTTTTTTATGACAAGCATATTTTCGTTTTACCCTTTTTTATATATTAAAGTCATTTTGTATAAAATTCATGTATCAAAAAATTTAATATATTTATATAATATATTTTTTAAATTTTAAATGGGCTAATGTTGTCATTAACTTTTAATATATATAATAAATAACATATAAAAATATAAAAAATAATAAATTTATAGAAATATAAATAAATTTTTTTGATAAATTTTTTTATTAGATAATATTAATAATAAATTATTAATATATTTATATTTTTATATAGTACTAGCCGCTATATTTAATATTTATTTTTTGCTTTAATTTTAAATTTTGTCAAAGTTTTGTATTAAAATATTTATTATTTATAATTGTTAAGAATAATTATTTTATTTTTATATTTAATTTTTTGTAATTATATATTAAATTTATTATCTCTCTTTATTTAGTATTTCAAATATATATTTTCTGTTTAAATTATATATTGATAAATATTTTAATTTAAATTATAAAAAATAAAAGTACCATTAAAAAAATTAGTCCCGCGACATTTTGCGGGTCAACTTTAAGCTTGTGAAAACTAAAAAAACTAAAAAAAGGTAGCCGTATATGATGCAAAATTTTTTTTTCTTTTAATATTTATGGAAAAATTCAAAACATGATTAATAGACAGTGAAAAGGGAAATATTGAATCATAATTCAGAGGGTTAGGATTAATAATTTTGTATCTGATTTGATTAAATATGATTATACTCGATTTATTTATAATTAAGGTAAGGCATGTATTAAAAAATTATACTTGAAATGAATTCAGATCGAATACAAATTATGTATCACCCTATTAAACTCAATTTGATTATATATATTAGATATTTATATAATATTTAATTTCAAATATCATACCAATAAAATTTAGAAAATATTACAATGTATATTCCACTCAAGTTTTCAATTTTCAAGATTAATCTGCCGAGCTTTTATTTTTTCACATATGTAAAAATTGATTTCTTTTTGCCAAAATTATTTTTGCAACGTTAATTTTTCTTTTTTTTTCTTTTTGTACATTTTTTAAATTTTTTGCGTTATTATTTTATTTAAAAAATTAATATCATATTTTTAATATATAAACAAAAAATATAAATATATACATAATAAATATACAATATATATAAAATACACACTCAACAATACAAGATACATCTACAATATTTACAATACATTTACAATACATCGACAATATATTTATAACAAATCTACAATTCATCTATATAATATTTTTAATATTTATTTAATTTTTTATTTTTAAAATATTCACATAATATTTATATAATATTAATACAATATTCAATAATTTTTATATAAAATACACACATCTTAAGTAATAAAAATATAACATATACGCAACATCTACAACACATATACATAATGAAATTGTGTGTATTTTTTTATTTTTTATGTATATAATATATAAAATTTGTTTAAAAATAAAAATTTGATAATTTTTTATTAATATATTTTTCTATATTTTATTATTATTTTTCTTTTTTAGCTTTATTTATTTTTTAAATTAAAATTTTTTCTTTTTTAATAAATTATGATTTTTATATGATGAAAAATAATTTAAAATATTAATTTTTATTATTTTATTATATTTTTTATTTAATAGTATAGTTTGAAAAAAATAAAAAATTTAAAGTAAAATATTGATTTTATTAAGAGTATAGGTATTTTTAAAAAAAATTATTTTATTGAGGGGTGAGATTTTTTTGAAATTCTATATCAACTTTTTATAAAAGTGTAAATATTTTTAGCTTTTATAGTATTTTATAATAAAAATTATTTTTTTAGGTAATTATATAAATGTCCCTATTGTTATTTAATATTAGTTTAATAATTTATTTTGAATAAAAAACATGAGACTTGAGATATATTTAATTAATTAATTAAATTGATTAAATTGATTAAATGTATTATACTAATATGTTGATGATGATACTGCTTATATTTTAAGAGATATTTATGCTAATAAAGTTACACTTGATATTGATATTTTTTATAGTATGAGGAGTCGATTATTTTAATTATATTTTTCATGAATTTTTTTTGTATATTTAATTTTCATATATATATGTGTTATATGATCATACTAGCTTTATGACCTAATCCTAATCATTTTTGTCTGATATATAACAGTAGTATTATTTATAGCATATCCAATTCGATTTGAGGTGGATCAGATGACAAATATAATATACCATTTCATTTTATCGAATAAGATAATGATTTTTAGAAACTTAATTCATATTTGATCCATTGTCATCCCTATAAAAAAACGTATTATTATTGTCAATTATGTGAAAATGGATTAAGTTTTTAAACGACACATTAAGTTTTAATCTATATCTATGTTTATATATAAAAGCCAATGGTAAAAAAAAGTACTCTAAGATTGTCAAATCATCAAATTTTAAAAATAATATTATCTCATTTTTTAAAATTAATAATTAATAAATTATTTTTGTGACTTTTAATATTTTATTAAATAATTATATATTAATATAATTTTATAATATTGACAAAATAAATTATATTTGTGACTCTTAATATTTCATAAATTAATTATATATTAATAATATTTATTAATTTATATATTTTTAAAAAATTTTAAAAATTAAAAAATATCTCTTAACCTTCATAATAAATTAATTAAAAATTAAATAATTTATTTATAATAATAATAATTAATTTTTAGAAGTTTAAAAAATATAATAATAAAATATATATGACTTTTGACATTTTTAATAAATTAAATATACAATAATAATTTATTTAAATAATTCATTTAATTAAAAATTTATTTATATATTGTTTGAAATTTACAAATTTAAATAATAAAAAATGTGGCTTTTAATCTTCATAGTTGATTAATTATATATCAATAATTTATATAATAATAATATTAATATCAATAGTAAATCGTAATCAGTGGCAGGACTATAATTTCATTGAGGAGGATTAAAATTTTTAGAATAAAAAAATTATATTCAATATAAAAATTTATTGTGAATAAAATCAAAATAAAATAAAATAAAATATAAAAAATAATTAAATATATCAAATATATTAAAATATACTATGATATTCTCTTAAAATTAAAAAATCATATTCAAGTGGTAAGATTATGTAGTTTATAAAATATATTATTGAATTGTTTATTATGAACACATGTAATTTTGTTAAATCTCTTATTATTATTATCAATTTTATAATACAAATTAAAAATAACTAAAGATAATAAATAGGTGGAATAGATTTTATAATATCCCAAGATATGCCCTAGAAGTTTTAATACAATTGTTGTGTGATTTGAATTAAAGGTATATATGTTTTTGCAAAAGAAATGATTGTGTAAATGGAATGTATATGTTATATATATGTTAATATATAATACATATAAGTTGGTCAAAAGAAAAGTCAAGAGAAGAAAGAGTGTGGTGGAGGATTTTTGGAAATAAGTAATTATTATTATTATTATTATTATTATTATTATTATTATTATTATTATATATATGGCTATCGTGAGAAGAGGAGAAAGATATTTTCTTTCTTCTTCTTCTTCTCCTTTTGGTTCTTGCACGAGAGAGAGAGAGAGAGAGATAGGGAGATGTGATGATTTTCATCAAATTTCTTAAGGATTTGAAGAGTATTGAAGATGGAGATGAAGATTTGGCAACATATTCAAGTAAGTACTCTCTCTTGAGTTGATTTTATTGATTATATATATATGTAAGTTTTTATATTCTTGTTTTGATTTCTTTTGATTGAGGTGATGGTTGGTGTGTAAGATGATTATAAGGAAAGATTGAAGTGTGTAAATGTGTTGAATTAGTATTTAAGTGATGATAAGTTGGGAAATTGTGAGGATGATGATGAATTGTTGAGTTAGGGTTTAGTATGAATGAATTGGTACTTTGAGTAATTGGTTATAGTGATGTATATATATATATATTGATTATTATGATGATATAATGAAGTTATATAAATGCTAAAGTGATAGGAAATTGATAAGCATAAACAAAGATAATAATTTAGAGGGTGGTGGTGTGAATTTGGAAGGGTTTGGATGGATTTTGAAGTATTTGGTCTTTGAATCTTTGAAGAACACGGCCAAGTTATGAGAGACACGGCCAAGTTAGGGCAAACTTGGCCGTGTTGGATGAGTTTTGGAGAGACACGGCCACTGGCTTGGCCGTGTCCCTTGCCTGTGTTTGTCACTGTGGGATTTTTGTTGAGAGACACGGCCGTGTCCCTTGCCCGTGTCTGCCTCGGATGATTTGGTGTTGAGTGACACGGCCACAAGCTTGGCCGTGTCCCTTGAGTGTGTTGGCTACTGGATGTTTGTGTTGATAGACACGGCCACAAAGCTTGGTTGTGTCCCTTGAGGGTGTTAGCTTTTGTGTTTGTTATTTGTTCTTTATACATTGTTGGATCTTCAAATGTTTTTGTACCTAAACACACTTAAAACAATAATGATCCAATCAAATGTACATGGAAGATTCTACATTCATGTATAATGTAAATTGTTTTGTATATAACAATGATGATATAGGAAATGTGGAGGATATAATGATCATGAAAAAAAGTATGTGCAATGCCATTGATTATGTATTGTTGAGTGATGAATTGATCAATATGATTTGATGATAATGATGATGTTTATGATACTATATGAACAATGTTATGTTTTATGCATTGTGAATCTTGTGAATTTCAATGATGCTATATATAATGTGAAGGATATAATGAAGTGATTGCTTATGTACAATTGAATAATGAAATATTATGATATGATTTGAAATATAATATGATGTGAAGTCATTGTTATTGACTATGATGATTTAAATATGATATGAAGCCATTGTGATTGGCTATGATGATTCAAATGGAATGTGAAGCCATTGTTATTGGCTATGATAATTCAATTGAGAATGAAATTGATAAGTGAATTGTATAGCTAATGTGTTATTCCATTTTCAGAGTTTGTTGTTGGTGGCATGCCTAATGGTAACAATCTCTTGAAGTTATGTTGGATTTGATCCTTGAAGCCAAGTTGGGTTGAAGTTTAACATGTTTTACTCCCCTTGAAGCTTGGTTTGGTCTAATCCTTGAAGCCTAATTGAGATGTTACAACCTTTGAAGCTAGGTTGGGTTTGGTTCTTGAAGCCAAGTTGGGTTGATACTTAGCATGCTTTGTTCCCCTTGAAGCTTGGTTGAGCCTAATCCTTGAAGCCTAGTTGGGATAATGATAAATGTGATGATTAAACCAAAGCATTACTCTGAAAATTGAATGACATATTAGTGTGTTGTTTTGGGCCCGAGTCTGTCTTTGTTGTCAATGTGATAATCTAATGTTGAAATAAATGAGTAATGAGATCTATGGCTGTCTTTATTGGAAGTGTGATTCATGATTGATGAATTGTGAATAAAATGATATTATGAAGTATGATTTTATAATATGTGTATTGATATGTTGAGATATGAGTTTATGAAAATGTTATATGATGTGTAAAATGTATACGAATATGGAATTGGTGAGAATTGTTTTCATGAAGGTTTGGAAAGGTCATTGAATGGTGTTTTGTTGAAATAATGTATATGTATAGGTATATGAGATAGAAAGGGTAAGTATTGTGTTGTGAATGTTCTATGTAATTATGTATCTAATGTATGAGATTAGTGGAAACATATGAAGAATGCATTGAGAAAGGAAAACATGGTAAGAGATCAATGAAACATAATGCTAAAAATATGAGGTATGATTCTTTTGTAAAGTTTATTTTATTATTTACTTGTATTACTAAGCTCTCAGGCTTAGCGCGGTTGTGTAATCGCGCAGGTGGTTATGCGGTTGATCTGGAAGTCCAGCGGTTATGCCACGAGAAGGGTAAGAGTGTCTCGAGACCAATTAGAAGGTGATGCATACATGTGTGATTTTAAATTATATTGTATTTTTGAGTTAATATATATTCATATGGATGAATGAAGTTTTGATAAATAAGAATAATGACTTTTGTAAATGTGTTTTAAATTAATGTTCAATTTTATGAATCTGGATAAAGGTTTTTAAATTGAAACTAAAAGTAACATTCTTATACTTTATATACGTATTGTATGTATACTAGGTATATGTATAGTACTTATATGGAGTATCAGGGTGTTACAGATTTATTAATTTAAAATATATATACATATTAAATTGAAGGAAATATGAATTTATATAATTAGTGTCATCATAATTACAAATCAATAATTTTTATTGAAATTAAAATTGTAACTTACAAGGGTTAGAAAACTTTAAATACATTTTTTTTTGTTATTTTATGATAATTTTTAATTTTTTTTTGTCAATTTATTATGCAATTTAATATTTTAATTTTCTTAATTTTAGATTTTTCTCAAAATTATTAGGTAAAATTTTTTATAAAAAATAATTAAAATTATATCTCAACTAAAAGTATGATTAAAAAATAACAATTAAAATAGTAATAATTATTTAAAAAAAATTAAGGCTAGAATGAGAGAATATATTTGAAAATAATAATAATAATAATAATAATAATAATAATAATAATAATAATAATAATAATTGCTGGCTATTGTTATTGAAAAAAAATCTAAATATGAAAGGTTTATAGGGAGAGAATCTAAAAACAGAGGGACTAATTTATTAAAATAATTAAAATTATATACATATTTATACATATCTACATACATACATACATATATGTTTGTATGTATGTATGAACCAAGAGAATCTATGGACTGTATGACCCCTTTTGGTTCTCTGATCATATTTTTAATTATAAAAAAATTTGCTTGAATTTTTATTTTTTTTATAAAATTTATAATTTTTTTTATAGCAGAAATATGTATAAATTTTATTATTAATTTGTAAAAATGTAAAGTTGTAAAATAAAGAAAAACTAAAAATTGAATAAAAATTTATCCACTTCTATTATTTCGACAAAATTATCATAGAAATTAACTAAATATTTTATTTTATATTTTTATAATATAATTTATTATTATTTTATATATAAATTATTTTATATTTATTTATTATTAATTATATTTATTGTGTTTTATTATTTTTATTATCGTTCAATGTGCAAGTAAATAACTAGTGTTATAATATAGTTAAAATTGAGACTCTAAATATATAAGATAAGAGATATCAAGTTTGATTTGTAACAGACCTACTAACAAGTCCGACGTAAGTTTAGAAAATACCAATTTAAAAAAAAAAATTGAACATTCAGAATTTTTTTTCCAATTTGACATTTTTATAATTTGAAGTTTTGAACGCACCAATCCACCTGGTAGCTTGTTAAATTCACCAAGCCAGCACCGATTCCATTTGATGCACTTATCCAATTATTAATTTTTTATTATCTTAATAAATAAATAAATAAAAATATGGCTGCATATTCAAGCCATTTATTTAATAACATTTTATATATGTCTTCACATGCTATATGGTTATAATAAGAATAAGATACTTTCTTACCATTTTTTTTATTCTATTAAACATATAAAAATTATTGTATAACTGTACAAAAAATACCAATAATTGTCAATAGCCAACTGCAATTCATCAATCAATAAAATGATTAGTTTCATTATTAAAAAGTATTCAAACGATCATGAATAATATGCCTCTTCAATTGCTTTTATCAAACTTTTAAAAATATATTATTCTATATTACAAATACGATTTTTTTTTATCTTTATCAATTATATGTAATATATTAAAAAAAATATTTTCAGCGATTAATAAAAAATATTGAAAATACTTTATACATGCATATTAAACAATACTAATAAGTATATACAAAAAATATTTTTATATTAAATATAAATATTTTTATATAATGAAAAAATATCAAATTTATAAAATTTTAAATCCAATATGGACATGAATCAATCTAAATATTATTTTAGGACAAAGATGAGTTTTAATTTAAATCTGAAATATCACTTTTAATATAATAGACAAAGGATCATTGACATTCTCGCAATAAGTTAATAATCATTGGTATACTTATATTTCCAAATCAATGCCTTAAATCAAGGATGTTTTTGGGTTCAAATTTTTGTTTAATTCAATGAATTTGAAGCATTCAATTTTCCCCATTTTGTGATAGAGAATAATAAAATGAAATTCAAAGGTTTTCATATTCAAATGCAATATACTTCACAATGTAAGACATTAATTTAATTTTGAGAATTAGATCTGATAGGAAAAAATCAAAATTAATTCTTTCCTACTTGATTGAATATATGAAGAGTGACTCAGTAAAAATAATTCAGTGAACAAATGCCTTAAAATTTGCTCTCCAAAATGCACAAAATCAATTGCACATAAACACAAGAATTTTTAACATGGAAAATCCCTTCAATGCGAAGAATAAAAATCACGAGACCTCTCTTGATCCAAGTAAAAAAGTTTCACTATCAAGAATTAATGTTTGTAGCAACTACAAGCTACTACAATAACCCTCAAGTAAAATCTCAAACAACCAATCAACCAAACAACAAAGATGAACAAAGGAATGGAGAAAAATCACCCAAAATAGCTACTGTTCATGCTAATGGATGAGCTCCGATTGTTCAAATCCGATCTCCATCAACAAGATTAAAGAACAATATATTCTAAACATGCTCACAAAATTTCAACCAAATCTAACCACAAACGACCGTCGATCATCGGAAAAAGACAAATTGATTGCTGCTGCAGAAATATACGTGACCACTAAACTTCATACTACAAATGTTGAAAATTCAGCTGTCCAAAATAAATCTCCACCGTTCAGAATGAAGAACGATGAGTCCTTTAACTGATATATAAATTTTAGCCTGACCGGAGCATGGATGATCGTCCAATTGCCAAAAAATCGAGATTGCCCTATTGTGAATTTCCAGCAGAAATTTCTCTCTCTCTTTTATCTCCCTTCTCTCTTTTCTCTTTTGGTGGCTGACACTAATAATCCCTCACATGTAACATAAGTTCAATATAAATGCTAAAACATTAATTATCCTATTAGGCTAAGATACGGGCTTAAATATGAGTTTTTCACATAGGAGTAAACCCAAAAAATGCAACAATTCTCTTCTTTTTCGACTATGTGGAGGAGTTTGCTAAACCGGCAAGCCTACAACATGCCTCAAACTTTCCTCTTGGTAAAGCTTTTGTACACATATCAGAACTATTATCATCAGTATATATCTTCTCATGTCCAAACTGCTTAGAATATAAAATATTATGAATCAAATGATACCTCATATCTATGTGTTTGGATCTACCATGAAAAGTAGGATTTTTGCTAAGATAAATAGTACTCTGACTGTCACAAAATAAGATATATCTCTTCTATGTAAAGCTAAGCTCATTTACAAATTTATTCATCCAAAGCAATTCTTTACATGCTTCAGTTGCTGCAATGAATTTGTCTTATGTAGTAGACAATGCAATACATTTCTGCAACCTAGATTGCCATGTCACAGCTCCCCCTGCAAAAATAATCAAATACTTAGAAGTAGACTTTCTTAAATTTGTATCCCTTGCCAAATCAAAATCCGTATAACCACTGAGAATATATTTTCTAGTCCCAAAACACAACTTCAAACTAGCAAAAGCCACAGAGATACCTCAAAATCCACTTCACAACATCCCAATGCTCTTTTTCTTGATTAAATAAAAGTCTATTAACAGTACCAAATGTATGAGTTATGTCTAGCCTGGTGCAAATCATAGTATATATCAAGCTACCTATTGTATATGCATAAGAAACTTTCTGTATGTATTCTTTCTCTTGCTCACTAGAAGAAGAATGTTTGATACTCAATTTGAAAGATATTGTAAGAGGTACACTTACAGGTTTAACATTAACCATATTAAATCGCTGCAGTATCTTCTTAATATACTTTTTTTGAGATAGCCATAGCTTATTGCATTTTCTATCACGAATGATCCTCAAGTTAAGAATCTACTTTGCTGATCCTAATTGCAAAGGACTTACTCAACTCTTTCTTCAAGCTATCAATTCTGGAAGAACTAGAACCCATAATGAGCATATCATCAATATATAGCAACAAGATAATAAAATCACTATAAAAAAATCTTTGCACAAAAACATAATGATCAGAAGAAGTCTTCTTGTAGCCTTGTTGAACCATAACTGACTCAAACTTCTTATATAATTGTCTAGGTTCTTATTTCAGCCCATACAAACTCTTTCTCATTTTGCAGGAATAATTTTCTTCTCCTTTCACCATAATACCTTCAGGTTGTTCCATGTAAATTTCTTCCTCTAAGTCACCATGAAGGAAGGTTGTTTTAACATCTATTTGTTCAAATTCTAAATCAAGAGTAGCAGTTAATTCCAAAATAACATGAATTGATGAAATATTGACCACCGGTGAGAAAATTTCTGTAAAGTCAACTTCCTTTTTCTGACTGAAGCTCTTAACAACTAGTCTGGCTTTGTATCGTGGAGATGAAAAATTTTCTTCTTTCTATACTTTATAGATCAGCCTATTCTTCAAGACTTTTTTATATTTAGGAAGCTTGACCAATTCAAAGGTATAATTATCAGCTAAAGACTGCATTTCATTTTTCATAGCTGTAATCCATTATGCCTTTTGCTCACTTTTAATGGCTTCATCATAACATTCAGGTTCTTCATTGTCTGTTAAGAGTATGTACTCATTAGGTGAATACCTGGTAGAATGCGTTCGATCTCTGGTAGACCTCCTAAGTGGAACTTCAGGTTCCTCAGCATATGCCCCTTGTTGATCATCAACTGCTTCATATTCAGAAGCACCAAGCTCATCTGCATTCTGATTGTCATTTTATATATCACCATGATTTCTGAACCTCAATTGCATTAGGCATATGAGTTATAGAAGATAAGTTTAAATCAATCAAACCACCAATCTAAGGCTTTGATTTCTCTATCTCATCGATATCTTCAATAGTCTGATATTCTATAAGTACTATATTATGACTTATGACAAGTTTCTTCTGAATTGGATCATAACATCTATAACCAAACTCATCTTGCCTATAGCCAACGAAGATACATTGTCTAGTCTTGACATCTAACTTAGACCTCTCATCTTTAGGAATATGTATAAAATATTTGCAACCAAACAATCGTAGGTGGTCATAGAAAATATCCTTACCATACCAAAACCTATTTGGAACATCATTTCCTAATACAATAGTGGGAGTTAAATTGATCACATGTGCATAAGTGTACAAAGTTTCACCCTAAAAAGAGTTAGGCAATTTAGCATTTGAAAGCACACATATGACTTTTTTCCATTAATGTTCTGTTCATCCTTTCTGTTAAATTATTCAGCTGAGAAGTCTTAAGAGGTGTCTTCTGATGTCTCATACCCTGTTCTCTGTAATATGCATCAAAAGGCCCACAATACTCACCACCATTATCAGTACGAATATATTTCAACTTCTTTCCAGTTTCTCTCTTAGCAGAAGCTTGAAATTCTTTAAATGCACCAAGTACTTTAAGATATGAACCCAAAGTTTTCTAGAATGATCATCAATAAAAGTCACAAAATAAAGTTCACCACTAAATAACTTTTCCTTCAAAGGACTACATACATCTGAATGTACCAGCTCAAGCAAATCATTCTTCTTGGAAGGAGAATGATGTTTGAAAGAAACTCTTTTCTATTTTTCATCCAAATAATGAACACACCTGTATAACTTTACACCTTTTAACCCCGAAAGCAAATTCCTTTAGCTTGAATATCTAGTACATTCTCACTAATATGACTCAACCTCTTGTACCATAATTCTGAAGAGTTATCACCTTTATCTGCATTAACAAGATCTATAGAGATTGAAGCTTGCAACCAATATAAGTCTGAAATCATCTTTTCTCTATCCACAACCATTGAGCCTTTATTGATTTTATATTTTCCATCATCAAAAGTGTTGCAATATCCATCATCATCAAGCTTACTAGTGGATATCAAATGCAACTTAATGTCAGGTGCATGTCTAACATTCTTAAGCTCTAACTTTATTCCATTTTGGGTCTATAAACAAACAGTTCTAATGCCTATCACCTCTGATACCCCATCATTATCCATCTTCAAAAATTCAAAATCACCCAGAGTATAAAATGTGAAGAATTTCTTCCTTGATGTAACATAAAAGCATACACCACTGTCAAGAATCCAAGCAGTGTCATCATAGGCTAAATTGATCATATTCTCTTGACAAACTATTACTAAATCATCATCTGAAGTGGTAGTGGCAACACGATCATCATTGTTGTCATTGCCCTTCTTTTCTTATTTTCCTTTGTCTGTCTTATTCTCCTTCTTCCACTTGAAATAATAATTCTTGATATACTCTAGTTTATCACAATAATGATATTCAAGGTTCTTATACCTTGATTTTGATTTACTCCAGCTCTTGCCTCTATTCTGGTCATGACTTCTACTTTTACTTCTCTCCTTATTTTTAGTAACCAAGATTTTTAACCGTGAACTAGATGTCCCCTAATTTATTCTTCTCATCTCTTCATTCAAAATACTAGTCTTTGCATATGACATAGTTACACCACTTTTAGGAGCAGAATTAGTCAAAGATATACTAAATATTTTTTCATGAGTCATGAAATATATTGAACAACCAAAGTCCAGTAACTTCTTCATCAAATTTGACACCCATGCCAAACAATTGATCAAAGATACCTTAAAATTCATTCACATGATCAAGTATAGAACTACTTTTTCTATATTGCAAGCGTATAGCTTATTTAAGCAAAAATAACTTATTATTTCCAGTATTTGAAGCATACAAAGTTTAAAGCTTTTCCCTTAAGGTTTTGGCATTTGTTTCATTAGCAATATGATTCAACATATTATCTTCTATCTATTGCCGAATAAAATCACATACTTATAAATACTCAAATTTTCAATATTCATTAGATTTAGACTCCGATTTTTAAGAAGCAAATACAGGTAAATACAGTCTTTTCATAACAAGAAGGTTATTCATTTTTTCTTTCCATTTCTAATAATATTTGCCATTCAAACAAACCATTTTACTCACATTCACCTCCATCATTCAAACAAGCAAACAACACAATCGACTAATGAACTAATAAACTAGCTCTGATACCACTTTGATGGGAATAAACCAAGATTAATTCTTTTCTATTTGAACAAATCTATGAGGAGTGACTAAGTAAAAATAATTTAGTGAACAAATGCTGTAAAATCTGCTCTCCAAAATGCACAAAATTAATTACACATAAACATAAGAATTTTTAACATGAAAAACCCCTTCAATGTGAAAGATAAAAACTACAAGACCTCTCTTGGTCCAAGTAAAAGAGCTTCACTATCAAGAATAATATTTACAGCAACTACAATCTACTACAATAACCCTCAAGTAAAATATCAAACAACCAATCAACCAAACAATAAAGATGAATAAAGGAATGTTCATGCCAATGGATGAATTTCGGTTGTTCAAATTCGATCTCCACCGTCCAGATTAAAGAACAACATATTCTAAATGTGCTCATCAAATTCTAGCCAAATTTGACCACAAATGACCATCCGATCGTCGGAAAAAGACAAATTGATCGCTGCTACAGAAATGTACTTGAATAGTAGATTTTGAGCCACAAATGCCAAAAATTCAGCAGTCCAAAATAGATCTCCACCGTTAAAAATGAAGAACGATGAGTCCTCTAACTGGTGTACAAATTTCATCCTGATCGAAGCATGATGATCTTCTGATTGCAGAAAAATCGAGACTGCCATGTTATGAATTTTTAGCATAAATTTCTCTCTTTCTTTTCTCTCCTTTTTCTCTTTTTTTTTTTTTATGGCTAACACTAATAACCTCTCACATGCAACATTAAGTCAATAAAAATGCTAAAATATTAATGACCTTTTTGGACTAAGATATAGACTAAAATATCAATTTTTCATATAAGATGGAACCCGAAAAACTCAACAAGATCTAATTCATCTATTCAGACTAATTTTAAGTTTGAATTTCATAAATTCAAATATAATATTTTTTTACAGAATTTAGACGAACACAGTTGAAAGTGAAAAGTCTGCCTAAAACTAAGTAATAAATTCGATTTTTACCATGAAAAATAATTTTTTAAAAAAGTCCAAAATTTTTTACGATTTACAAATGGATTCGATTGACCAAAGAGAAGAGGAAAGGTATGGAAAAAAACTGCAAAGAGTGAGTGTATACTGTGGTGAATCCAGGAGAATATGGAGGGGGCATAATTTATAAGAAAAAAATTACAAAAAATTTAAAATAAAAATTAAACATTTAATATAGTAATAGTTCAATATTTAATTTGTACTACTAGATTGACTACACCTATGAGGTGGTAATTGTATTTTACGTGTTTGCATTTTTTAAAAACGCTGCATAATAGCTTCATTTTTAATTTTTACAAAAACATCTCTCTCTACATAACACACTAAGCAGTCAGTCAAAAAATCATCTCTCATCTTGTTGTGCAAATCTGTTTTAATAATGTTCATTGCTGAAAAAGCTCTCTCAACAGTAGCAGTTATAGCAGGCAAGACCAACTCCAACTTAATAAGCAATTATACCAACTGAAACACAATGTCGTATCCTATCTCAACCATTTTCTGAGCAAGAGCTTCAATATCATGCAAATTAGAGAAAACCTTATTCCATTTTACATCAGCAATGAATGTCTTAAATTGATTCTGAAGTATCATTTGATCGGTGTTGGAGAAATTATATGGATATAGTTCAGCAAGATGAAGTAATCTAGATAGATTGAAGTTGGAGAATTGGTCTCTAGGAGAAAGATAATTAATGCGCAAAAGTAAATTCGTGCTTAATTCACAAAAATGACTCTCCATTTCTTGTGCAATAAAATCAATAACCTAGTAATGAATAAAAGAAAATAAGATTATAGCATAATAAATAGTTGAGTATTAAAAAAATGATTCATGAAAGAAAAAAAGTACCTGACAAAATATTTCAATTTGAAAGTGATGATAATAAGAAATAGGAAGATTATCAGGTTTAAAATGCAGACGACCTGGAACAATATCTTTCATATTAGGCACGGTCACACCATGATCTATACAAAGTTATTAACAACTTTCAATAATTCATCCCATCTATTCTCTCTAAAGTTCTGCAACTGTCTTTTAGTTGTTGCAATCAAATGTACAACATTGCCAATATTTTGATTCTTTTTTTGTAAGACTTGAGATAGATCATTTGTTATTCTTAAAACTTCCTTTATTAGAGAAGTATAAAAAATAAACTCATAACTTTCCATTTTAACAACCAAACTCACAACTGTCCATCAATTTTTTCTTTTAGCACCATCATCTGCTATATTTTCAAGAACTTCTTTCACTGCAGACCACATAGAAAGAAGACGGATAATTATTTTATAATGTGAACTCCAACGCGTGCACCAGATCGAGCTAAAGTTGTTTCTTGATTCAAGCCTCTTCCAATTTGAGTATCACCACTTTTCAAACATTGGACTACTTCATCATGTTATTTTTGATGGAGAGCATCACTCCTTTTATATGAAGCTCCAACCATATTCACAATTATTGAAGTATAATAAAAAAAAATACTCATATATTTATTGCTCTCTGCTGCTGCAATAAGCACCAATTAAAGTTGATGAGAGAAATAATGAATATACCTTGCTTGGAGATTTTCATTTAAAATGAGAGTCTTTAACCCATTTAATTCATCTCGCATATTAAAAGTCTCATCAGAACCTTGACCTCTAACTCTACTGAGTGATAACCTATGTTTCGCAAAGAAATCATCAAGTGCGCTTTTCAAAGATAGAGCGGATGTATCACTCACATGTGCAACTCCAATAAATAGTTCAACCACTTGTCTCAACTTATTAACATATCTCAATACCACAACCATTTGCTCATTCACTGACCTATCTCGAGCCTCATCAATCAATAAAGAGTAAAAGTTATCTCCAATATTTTTAATAATGGCTCGTGTCGTTTTTAAAGCACAAGCACTTACTATTTGCTTTTGGATATATGGAGAAGTGAGTTGATTATTTTCAGGAGCATTTGAATTAACTACTTTTCCCACATCAACATTGCGTTCACTGTACCAATCAAGAAATCCAAAAAGATTACCCCTGTTTAGTGATGTTTCTGACTCATCATGTCATCAAAAAGCCAATCTGTGTAATAGGAAAAAATGAATAACATCAATAATAGTAGTCAAACTAGTCCGGTAAAAAGCCTCATGCTTTTGGTTGAGATTAGATAACATATGATACTCACTTTGTCTCTGATTTTTGAAGCTAAAATATTGCACTTTTGCATTATTGTGTGGACTATTTGGCCCGCCAACATGTTCATTAAATTTTTCTAATGCCTTTTTTCAATTATTGACACCAATGGTTGTGAAGATATTATCCCCATGCTTAGCTTCTCTATTCGAGCTAAAAAGATAACACCAAAAATAAAAAGGCTGCATCCTTTGACACGCTATATTCTAGCCACTCATATTTAGAGAACCAAACATATCTAAAACTTCTTTTAATTTTTTCAAATTATCTTTATGGAAAATTGTGTCCATAAGGTTGACAAGGTTTTTTGACTAAATATTGTCTCCTAACATCATCCCTAATTCTAACATCATAATTATCAATTGGTTTACGCAATGTCGGATCACCAATAATATTCTCAAAAGTAAATTCCTGACTCCCTTTTCTACCACTAGATTTTCTTCCACCACTTATTTGACTACTTAATGTCTGGTTTGAGATATGAATATTTGATGATTCACTCCGTACTCTCTTAGCTTTGATAAAAAAATTATCCATATCTATTTCAAGAATTTCAAAATTATTACCCTGAATTATTATTCAATTTTTAATAAATATTCAAATTTATCCACCCAATAAAATCAAACTAATAAATTAAAAATAACAAATTAAACAACACAACTTAAAAAAAACTAATTTCAAAATATACAAATCACATATCTAAATCTCAATTTTTAATAAATATTCAAATTTATTCACCGAATAAAATCAAACTACTAAATTAAAATCAACAAATTAAATAATACAACTAAAAAAAACTAAAAAAACTAATTTCAAAAATATACAAATCATATACCTAAATCCCAATTTTTAATAAACATTTAAATTTATTCACCCAATAAAATCAAACTAATAAATTAAAAATAACAAATTAAATAATACAAGTTAAAAAAAAATTAATTTCAAAATATACAAATCACATATCTAAACCCCAAATTTTAATAAACATTCAAATTTATTCACCCAATAAAATTAAACTAATAAATTAAAATTAACAAATTAAACAATACAACTTAAAAAAAAACTAATTTCAAAAATATACAAATCACATACCTAAACCCCAATTTTTAATAAACATTCAAATTTATTCACCTAATAAAATCAAACTAATAAATTAAAATCAACACATTAAACAATACACCTTTAAAAAAATTAAATAAAACTAATTTTTTAAAAAATACTAATCAAATCCTTAAATTTTAATTTTTAATAAACATTCAAATAAAATCAAACTAATAAATTAAAATCAATAAATTAAAAACACAACATAACAACAACAAATCAAGAATTAATTTGGTACTTTTTTTTAAAAAATCTAAACCTAAATAGTAATTACCAAAAATACCTAAAATATGCAATAATTTTAAAAAAAATTAAGATAATCTACCTCTTACAGTCGATGGACTCCGGTGAAGACTACGGACTCTCCTTCCTTGAAGTTCGGCGGCTTACTTGATGGTCGGCTGCTCCTCTCCTCCCTCTCCTTTCTTCTCTTCTTTCTTTTTTTTGCTTCTGCTCGCCTTTGTCTCTGCCCGATTCTTTACTTTTTTTTTCAATTGCCTTGTCTCTGCCCGATTCTTTACCTTTTTTTTTTTCAATTGCCTTGGCTGAAAAGACGTCGATTCAGCCAAGGCAATTGAAAAAATAATAAAAGATCAGTCTCTGTCTTCGTTTTTGTGCAACAAAGAAACTAGAGAAGAGAACGGAGGAAAGGGCTGCGCCCAACCTCTATAAGTTCTGCGAATACAAACTCCTCCTTATAAGAACTTTTGAATACTAATAAGAGATGGTCTATTACCCCCCAAGACCTCCTGCCTCCGTCTTTGTGTGTATAACATCAGCTTCTCCGTTACTAAACAAAAGTGCCTAATCCCACTCGTCTATGGACGAGCTACTCCCTCAAGTCACGGACTCCAATTTCACTTTCCAATTTCATTTTATCCTTTTTTTTTCAAAACGTTGCCACATAACCGTTACTTGCATTGCAAACCATTTTTTTTATGGTTCTGACCGAACCGGAGTGGTCCTCTTCCTCACCTCTCCCTACACAGTCCTACGCCCTGTATTTGCGCGTGCAATTTACATTTCATAACGATGAAGTCTCTGCTGTTTAGATGATTAGATCTATTTTCTTTGCCGTTGGTCTCCTACACTATAATTCTAGCGTGTGACAAAAATATCCACTAATATTTTAATTCTACCCTAAAATTTCCCCTCATTGGCGATATTTGGTTAATTTCAAAATAACAAAGTACTAATAATGCTACTGATCATAATGATAATAATAATAATTAGTTGCATTATAAAAAAGTAATAATTAGTTAACTAAGTAGTTAAAAAAATGAATAATAACCGTCTTAAAATTAAATCATATATATTTTATATTGAATAAAAATATAAAATTTTATAATATTATAACTAATTTTTTTATAGTTTAAAATAATATTTTTAATAAAAAGAAAAATAATTATATTAAGCAAAATAATTAATTTAGTAGAGCAGCAGCAGCAAGTTGACTAAAAATAATTTTAATTAAATTGCTTTAATAAAAAAAATAAGGTAGCAATCCGATGGTAGCAGGAACACGTGCACAACATAATAAACAGATAATGTGCTAAATTTAAAAAAAAAATTTGAAGGAAAATATAATTTCTCGAAGTTTTTAAATTATTAATTTTTTTCCTTTTTATTTGGAAGAAGCAAATTGGAATGCTTTTTGGCAGTATCGTTACAAAGTATGACACGTATTAATACAACATTACACGTGAGCATTAAAACTAATTTATTAATTTATGTTTATTACGAAGCAAATCAACTTTATTGAATTTTGGTACTATAAACGGTGATCTTATCACCGCCTCTAAACCGGATTATGTGGTTTTTTTTTAAGAGAGAAAAAATAAAAAAAAATAATTATTGATAAATAAATAAAAAATAAAAAATAAAAATAAACAAAATAGGTGAAGAAAAGGGCAGAGAGAGAGAGAGACCAACCAACAACAACAAACATATCTCAGACTCTCAACGGTTTGTGCCCTTCTCTTCGCCACACACATAAATACCAGATAGAAAGAAAGAGAGAGAAACGAAGTCTTTGAAGCGAAAAAAGTTGTATTTTTTTTTCAAGGGTTTTTTTTGGTTTGTTTTTGCAGGTGAAAAATGGAAGCTAAAGAGGAAGTTATTTCTGTTGAGCTACCAGCTCCTCCTTCTTGGAAGAAAATGGTTTGTTTTTCTTTCTATTTCTATAAAGTTTTGAATTTTTATCTCTTTCTATGTATGTTCATGTAGTTTATAGTTCCTTATCTTGCTTGAATTGTGTGTTGTCTTTTGCTTTTGGGATTAATTTGGTGCTTTTTTCTGTGAAATACTCGTTTTTATATCTAGGTTTTGCTTAATTTGTTGTTTCGTTTATATTTTTAGTGTTGTCTTTAGGAATTTGGTAGCTGTTTATATTTGGTGTTTCAAATTTATTTTAATTAGGGTTTTTTTTGGTGCAAATTGGTTTTTCTGTCAGTGATTTTGCTTTTAGGGTTTGCTTAGTATGTTTTTTGTTCTCTTGTTTGTGGTGGTAGTTGTTATAGTTAGGGATTTTTAGGGTTCTGCTCTCCAATTTCCCTCCCTGCAAAATTCGACTTCTGCTTAATTATTTTAGGTTAATTATGCATTCGATATAGCACGGTAAATAAAACTACTGTCAGTTTTTTACCATACAGTTAAGGTTTCCTTCCGATGTCTCTCTCTTTTTTTTTTTCCAAGGAAAGCTATTTGGCTGAATTTAAAGGGGAGATTTTTTTTGTTATGGCCTATTCTTATGGTGAAACAGTTAATTGTTTGAAAGATTACAATTCCAATGTTCTTTTATTGGATTTCCTTGTGAAATCTACTGCATTTTTACCTGCACTTGGATTATGATGCTTAATGCTTTTCTCTTGTATTTGCCTTATGAGTTGAGCTTCGAAAAGTTAAAGAATGTTGTTTAACAGGAACAAGATTTTCAAACAAGATAATAAGCTGAACTTTTACCTCTCAAACAAAAGCACATAATAGATCATTATTGTTGTTCTTAAGATAGACCCACGTAAAGGGGAATATTTCCCCCCTATTTTTCACTGATATTCACAGTGTAGTGTGTGTTGCAAGACTTAATTTGACACAGTGAAATCCTGTTCTTACTTGGTTATGCCTACTATTTCAAATCTAATGTCATGTGTGCAAGAAAAAAAGGTGTTCTCCCATAAATAGGAAAAAACAGTACTTTCAAGTTTACCACTTAGTGCAACCACCTTCCATAATGTTTCTCACAATGTTCTGCAACCACCTTCCATAATGTTTCTCACAATGTTTTGCAACCACCTTCCATAATGTTTCTCACAATGTTTTGCAACCACCTTCCATAATGTTTCTCACAATGTTTTAGGGGAATATTTAATCTGGATTAGTGAAATAAATGTTAGTGAAGTAAATCAGGAAAAATCATGCTTAGTATCGCACCTGGATGAATTAGCCATTTTGCTTTTATGTGGAGCAAAAGTTATCCCAGATTAGTTCTTCTGGTGTTTAATGGACTTCTGAATATATTTTGTTTTCTACAAGCAAAGTGACAATTTTTAGTGATGTATCAATTTTCTAGTCGTCTTATAGTCTTCAGTTTGTTATGGCTTCTTTGACACATTTACTCCCAGGATTTAGATTTTAGGATTTCTCTTGTGCTTTTTTCTTTTTATTTTTTTTTTCATTTTATCATTGATTTTAATCTCCATTTTTGCTCTGGGTATTTTTCTCTGTCTATTTGCTCTTTTTTCCTTCTAGTAAATTCTCTTATTTCATGTAAAAGGATTGAACAGATCTCTCCCCCTATATCCCCTGCCAAAAATGCCTAAAGATTTAGACTTTTAACTTTTAAGATGGTAGAAAAGGAAGAGAGACCATTCTTATTATTTTCTATCTCCTCGTCAAAGCCTGTTGTGTTCTAGTTTTTCTACTGTCCTTTGCCTTATATATGTCTAAAAAATGGAGGGCATTACCATGTTTCTGGAATTGGATATCCTTTTTAGTTTTTTTCTTTGTTATTTCCATTTGCTTTTCTGTTATCTAAATGGATTTGCAGATTTAACCCATCCTCATGGAATCAACACATGTAAATTGTACACATCTAATTGCTTAACAGAAAAATGCAAGTTATAGTTGGTTGCTGCTATTCAAATCTTGGAGGCAGTAAAACAGAAGGAGAAATTGGGAATGGTGAGTATTGATGAACAAAGAATCATGTTTCAATAACAAAGAATCAAATGCCTAGACGAAAGGTTGTGCTTGGCTTGATCCATGAAGACGAAGTTTGTCTTTATAACAGAAGGGAAGCTATGAGGACATGGATGGTCTTTTTAAGTTAAGGAAGAAAATAAACAGAAGAAGTTCATAGTTGGTATCTCTTGATTTGTGCACTGAGAGGAATTATTTTTTGGACAGAGCTTCTATGGATATTCTCTCATTTTTTATGTTAAATTCTTTTTCCTATGAAATTTTGAGACCCAATTATCTAACTAAAATCTAAGCACAGGAATAATTGATTTGTGAACTCTGGTGATATAGAGCTATATTGTCTGGAGCTTCTTCATTTGCGTAATTTTATCATCACCAGTTACTCTACTTCATAGGTTGCTGCATATGTTAGTCACAGTACTAGTTGACTGATAATTTCTCTAGATTTGGACACTTGCTTCTCTCCATCAAAATCAGCAATTGGTTTATTTGATTTGAAACTGGGAAGCATCTATTTGTTCTTGCGGTTCTGCACTTGATTTTTAATTACAGTTCTGAGGTGACAATATCTGGTGCAACAAATAGTAGATGCAAAGATGGAACTGAAATCGAAAATTCTCTCCTTGTTGAGGTGATGAGCTTTAAGAAAGGAATAGGGTGGTCAGTGCACTGGTATGATATCATGATTAATGTGATTTTGACAAGGGAATCTATCTAACTGGTGTCTTAATACAGTGGTTTCTGAGTTAAGGCTCTTTGTTGGATCCTTTTGTCATTATGAACATTGTGTACTGGCATTGACTATTCAGCCTTGAGATAAATCCAAAATTTCTAAGTTGAGGGTCTAGGTTTCATAAATTTGAAAACGCTCAGTGCTAGCTAACTACACTTATTGATTTAGTTCCTTCAGCTTGATAAAAGAATTTTGCTTTTCTTTAAAATGTTCAGCCCTTCACTTTAAGCATGTGTTGCATTTTATATGGAAGATGCTTAAGGAATGAAATGCTCTGCCGTTTTTGTGGCCCTTATCGTTTAAAAGCTCAAGTCATATGCTGCTATATATATCGTCATTGAGGTTACCTGGGATGAATTTAGGTACTATTCTTGAGGTTGCTTGTGCAGTTTTATATAGTCTTATGTACGGATCATGCACTTTTTGCCGGTCCTTTTTGAGTTCTGTCATCCTAGTTACTCCTAAATTCACAAGCCTTTGTGTATATTGGATATATGTTAAGTTTTGAGCTTGCCTTAACTAATCTCTGCTAGAAACATGCATTTTCAGTTGTGCGGTTTGGCCTACATATTTATGCTTCAGTCTATTTTGAGTGGTAGACTAATCTATTTATAGTCAAGGAAGCCTTTCACCTGGCTAACACACAAAAAAGTACCAGCTGGGCCTTTCTCTTCGTCTCGATGAAAGCCTCATTTTCATTTTTGAAAGAGGGCTTGCTTCTCACCTTAACAATTGCATGATGAGTTGCTAGCCATTGGGTTTTCTATTTATGCTTGAATGTTGTATATTAATCTTTGTTTATGCTTCAGTCCTTTGCGATTGGGAATGTTTATTTTTGAAGGTTTGCTTTTCTTGCTAACTTGAAGAACTTTGTTCTAAAACTTGACCACTTTGTATCCAACAATGTACTCCTATTAGGGCATGAAACTATCTTGAAGACTTGCACTGATGCCTAAGTTCAAGGTTTTTGGTCATGGGTAATTTATTCAATTAATCAATCTCAAGTTCATACCATAAATGTGTAGTTTACCTTGCATTCATTTGCCTTCTCTTTATCCACTGCACTTCGGTGTGAATGAGGATGCTGATATCAGAAAAAACATTCATGAAAGAAATCATTTGGGGGAATTTAGCGGATTGGACAAGATATAGTATGAGGACAGTTAGTGGTGTAGGTAAATAGATTTCCCATTGTATTAATCATTATTACGACTATATTAATTCTCTGTTGCCATCAGAAATGATTCTGTCTTCATTCAGATATCCTAGGCTCAATTTCTGGCGCGTGCATTTGTAAGATAAGCACTAACTGCCAGTTGATAATTGGGAATCCATTGAGCTAGAAGGGAACATAGCATTAGAATATTGGGGGCAATACATTGGGGTTTTCACGAAGAGTTGGACTGAGATGGTGCATATCAGTAGAAATTTAGTTAAATTGATCTGAAGAAGATTTGTGAGAAAAGATTGATAAATTTGAATATGCTCAAACATGCCTTTTTAGTGGTTTCATTGTATGGGTGCAATAAGGAGGTTATTGTCTCTCTAATTTGAGGGATGAGAGATGTCTCTAAGATAAACTAAATGCATGCTGGTCAAATTTTAAGAATTAGCAACGGCCAGGACTGTGCCTTCTATGGGAGAACTTTTAACTGTCAAGTGAAAATGTTCTGAAAAATTTGATGGATAGAAAATGAGGATATATCTACAATTCATTAGGAAGAATGGACAGGGAGAATGGGCCACTTGGAAATTTTAGTTTTCAAGTGCTGGTTCCATGAGCTACAAAAGTTTAGAGCTGGTTGTGATGATGCCATGTTAAAATCTTTTACTAGATTATTTTAGACTATTTTGGTGAAAGGTAGAAAATGGTTATTTTGTAAGCCTCATGATTTTGATGGATCTTGGCTTTGGTTACAAGGGTAACTGAAAAAAAAAGGGGCAAAATTTCTTAATCTTGTCACTCTCTTGTTACTGTTATTCATCAATTGTTTTATGGGCAGGCTTCACTGTATCACATGAATCTGCCAAATCTCATTGATTTTAATATTTAATATGCATCAAGATAGACGATATGGACGGTATTATTCATTGTGGTTTATTGTGCATAGTTCTTGTTGCATGACAAATATCTTTTGCCTGTTTTTTCACAGTACTTACCGAAGAGAACAGGTACACCAAGGAAGAGTGAAGTCATGTTTATTGCTCCAACTGGGGAGGAGATTAATAATAGGAAACAATTGGAGCAGTACCTAAAATCACACCCTGGTAACCCTGCAGTATCAGAGTTTGATTGGGGTACTGGTGAGACACCCAGGAGATCAGCAAGAATCAGTGAGAAAGCCAAGGCAACCCCAACACCTGATAAGGAGCCTCCAAAGAAACGAGGCCGAAAGTTATCAGGTTCAAAGAAGGATAGTAAGGAAACAGAATCTCCTGACAAGGGTGAGGCTGAGAAAGAAGTTCAAATGCAAGATGCAGAGGGAGCTGGGAAGGAGAACACAGAGGCAGGAAAAGAAAATGAGATTATGAAGGAAAATCAGCCCGAAAAAGTTGATAAAGAAGAACAAACTGAGCAGACAAAAAATGCTGATACCAATATGGAAGAACCTGCTCAAGGGGAGGCTACCAAGGACATAAAAATACAAGAGGATGCTGGTGAAAAGAAGGAAATAATGGATGTTAATGAAGTTGCTGAGACCCAGAATGCAATGGAAGTTCCAGAGCAGGAAAATGCAGAGGGAGCATTGAAGAGCAAACCAGCAGAAGAGGCTGGTTCTGGTGAAGGCTCTGCAGGAAATGTGCCACAAGCTGAGGTGGAGAAACAGAATGCCCCAGATGACAAGGTCATTCCAGATTCAGCCACTGTGGAAGCAAATGGAGGAGCAGAGAAAGAGAAACCAGATGTACAGGAGAATGATGGGAAGTGTAACATCCCAGTAGATGGAAAAGCAAAGACAACGGATGGTGAAATCACAGAAAATGGTAAGGTTAACCAAACAGGGAAAACTGATGCCCAGTAAAGTCCAGCTCCTTCTGTAAGCTGCTAAATGTACTGCACTGTTGTCAATGATATATAGTCCTAAGTCTCGTATAGTTGTGATGATGACTTTTCAGATTACTTGGATGACTGTAGCATTGATGTCGCTGTTGTTGCTAGATTTAATTGTATGTCAATACTAGATTTCAATATATGTAGGTATAATGTACGCAGCTCAGAATAGGTTGGCTTCTTTTTTTCTGACATTTTGCAGGAACTTAAAAGACTGTAGACTTAACTTTTCTCAACTGTTATTGTTAGCAACTAAACTAAGTATTATGTGCTTGTACTGCATGTTCATCTTGTTACTATGGCTTGTAAACTGTATCTGCAAAAGGCTGGAAAACCCGATTTTAGCATGGGATGGAACTGGGCAGTGGGCACGGAGGATATGCACTGAAGTTGGGGGGGGGCGCGGGGCGCTTGCTTGTAAACTTGGATTGAGGAATTTTGTTCATGTTGCTAGTGGGAGTTAAACTTCTTTTGGGATTGAATTTCGACTTGTTTTTCAAATTGCATTCGAATGTTTGGCAAAAAAAAGGACAAATGTATTTGAAAGCTGTTCTTTTAGCAAATACAAATTCTTAAGAAGATGGTGGAAAATATATGGGCTCAACTCCAGATTTTCATCCTAAGCTTGTTTTTGAGACGTGGTAACTTTGCGAGAAATATATCTACTTCAATATATCTCCTGTTTTTTTTTTTTTTTTCTCGAGATGAAATCTTTCTCGTTCATTAGTCCGTTGCCTATGATTTGCCAATGCACTAATTATGATTCAACGTGCACAAATTACTATTTTATTTTTCTTACGTTTGAGCATATATTGTTCTTTTCAAGTGATTGAGAGAGATTAATATTTGACTGTAAGAAATACAGAAACCATAAACCAAAACCATATTTAACACAACTTTGAAGGTAAACAAAATTTTGGCTCATGCAACATATGTAGTCGGTCTGTTGATCTTCCCCTTCAAAACAGCTGAATATTATTCATCTTTCTAAAATTATTATGGAAGTTGAACATGTGATCTCTATTTTACTCTTATGGCTACATTGAGATACTTTTTTTAATCTATTAATTCTGATTAAACTACATTTTAATTTCATAATTTTAAATAAGACCTTAACATTAATTATCAAAATTTTGCTAAATAAGTGAATTAATATTAGAAAAAAAAGTTCATATGGTATGGACCATCTATATCCTCCAATCCACCGGCCAAGTTTTCCACATCAATGCAGCCACGAGCTTCAGTAATTAGACGAGTATATACATGGCAAAACTCTTACTTCCCATTGTTTCCCATCGTCAAGAGAAGGAAAGACGGAGAGAACCATTTCCAAGATAGGAGAAAGAGTTCCCATAAGAATCCAGGAAAAGGGTTTACTTTGAGAGTAAAGTTAAGAATCTATACCAAGCCCCTTCAAAATTTACTTTCATCTTTGGGCAAAGGTTAAGAATCTTCTTTTCAAGATTTTATTTTATTTTTGTTTCATCAGGGGCTAAGAATCTTTTTATAGTTTTCTTGAGGGGTTTTATGGCATTCCTCAAGAACAAGATTTGGATTATCATCCAAAGTGTTAATCTTTATGTCACTTTTTGGTTACAAAAGATTGGGTCTTACCCTCTCCTTTTCTACAAATGGAATACACTTTCTTTGTTAATTTTTCTACCAGACTTATGGGTTTCTCCCCTTTCTTTCTTTCTCTTCTCCTCATCCTCCATGTATTATTTTCCAACGGTATGCACTCTGAACCTTTGTCCTTAACTTGTATTCATTTTCTCTTCCGAATATCCTTTTATTGAGTTAAGCCAATATCTATCTCATGATATTTAGTATTTACTTTCAAGAATTTGAATACGTGAGTTTTGGTTCAGTTGAACTAACAAAAAATAATTTAATAATTTGAAGTGAAATAGCTGATGTGTTACATTGGAGAAATTGCATTATCTTTGTAAGGAATTCTTTTATGAACATTAAATTGTCATGGGAAAATTGAAACACATGCACATATGAGGAGCATTTTCTTTTGTTAACCTTATTTTAGGTCTGTCACTTGAATTTGTTTTTGAAGTTTTAAGAATAGATATTGTGCATAAAAATATACAATGATGCTTTTGAATACTTGATAGATTTTTATTTAACTCCCTTTAGAAGTTAACTACTTGAATTGACATGCTTGAGCCTCTGCCTCACAGAAAATATTTAGCATGACTGAACAAATGATCCATGCTTGCAAATATCTCTAGTGTCATGTTGTCATAGGGAGTTTCTAAAATTAGCAAATAGTTTCCTCTCTTGGCTTTAGTATTTAGTTTTGGCAAATAGACAATTTTGCATCAATAACTTTAAGAATTCACTATAAAATGTTGTTTCTGCTTTCCGGTATGTCAGTTAAAAAGCATATACTGTAGACCTATATTTCATGGATAGAAACATATGCGTCTTTCAAAATGAGAATTCAATGGTTAAACTACAAATTCTGTTTTAGAAAAGCTAAATATATTTCATGCCTCAAATTGTAAATCAATGTTTTATTAGCTTATGATAGCACTTTTTAGTGTTTCTGTTATGCAGTTGTTACAGGGAATGCATTCAAAGGAACATATGGAGTGAATTATGGTAGGATAGCAGACAATTTACCCGCCCCACGAAGTGTGGTCACGCTTCTTAAAGCAGCAAAGGTGAAAAACATTAGAATTTATGATGCTGATCATGAAGTTCTCAAGGCCTTTAAGGGTTCAGGAATTGAAATAATTGTTGGACTTGGCAATGAGTATTTGAAAGAAATTAGTATAGGAGAGGATCGTGCAATGAATTGGATCAAAGCAAATGTTGAGCCATTTCTTCCTGGAACTAAAATTGTGGGAATTGCTGTAGGAAATGAAATCTTAGGAGGTGATGATCATGAATTGTGGGAAGTTTTGCTGCCTTCAGCGAAAAATGTTTATTCTGCTCTTCGGCGGCTGGGGTTGGAGAAATCTATTGAGGTCTCAAGTCCACATTCAGAGGCTGTTTTTGCAAATTCATATCCACCATCAGCCTGCACTTTCAAGGAAGATGTTCTTCTATATATGAAGCCATTGTTGCAGTTCTTTTCACAAATTGGTTCGCCTTTTTATATAAATGCATATCCTTTTCTGGCTTACAAAAGTGATCCTGAGCATATTGATATAAACTATGCTCTTTTCAAATCCAATCCTGGAATTGTAGATGCAAAGACTGACCTACATTATGATAATATGTTCGAAGCTATGGTTGATGCTGCTTTTGCTGCATTGGAAAAGGCTGGATTTCCAAAGATGGAAGTCATAGTTTCTGAAACAGGTTGGGCTTCTCATGGAGATGAAAATGAAGCAGGCGCTACTTTGCAAAATGCCAAGACTTACAATAAAAACTTGCGAAAACGGCTGCTTAAAAAGAAGGGCACCCCCTATAGGCCTAAGATGGTAGTGAAAGCTTATGTTTTCGCTTTGTTCAATGAGAATTTGAAGCCTGGACCAACTTCTGAGAGAAACTTTGGTTTGTTTAAACCTGATGGGAGCATATCGTATGATATTGGGTTTACTGGACTTAAAGAATCAGGAGCTTCATCGCTTCTTTCTTTGAAGGTATGAAATTTTTCATTACCTCATTTCAATTTCTTATTTGCTTCATAAATATAATTTGCGAAATTTGACAAGGAAAGATGCTATTTTTATTAGTTTTTTTTGGGTGTATTTTGACAATTTTAATATATCATAATTATTAGTAACTTAAATTGAATCAACTAAATCTCATTTGTCATATTTTCTGCATCAGTTTCTCGAGAATAGGATCAGCAATATCTTCTGTTACTGTGTCTCCAAGTCTAACAGCTACATAAAATAAATGATTAGGACAGCCTAACCATGCTTGCTTAGGATGATGATTTGATGATTATAAAACATCATGATTTAGAACTTCTATAAGCTTTTCATTTCATAATTCATGCTATCTGAATTAGGTGGTTTATGATAATGCTATCATTATAATCTTATTATCAAACAGAACAATAATGTTTTTCGAATCATTGACGCAGAAAATAATTACTATTTTTCTTTTTTTTTTCTTCCAGGGGCTGTCCTATTCATTAGTTCTCACAACATGCACAGTAATTCTGCTGTTAATTTCAGCTTCATGATAATTAATTATAGGATTTGCAGATTCTTTGTATCCAAGTGCAGTATAATGGGTGCAGCAGCTCAAGAAAACACTTGAAGAAGTGCTTGAAAAATGTTACTAATGTAGCTGTAACATATGGAATGTGTAACCAATTCATTTGTTATTCTTGTACAGAATTAATTCTTGAATCAATTGACAACTGATGATTTCTGATTGTTTTTTTTTCTTCCTTTTTATATGTATATATTTCTTCAGCAATGTGAATAAATTTGAAAAAAAAAAATGGCGTCATATCATCATAGTTCTTTATTTAGAGAGTTTAAAAAATTCATCTAAGAGATGAGTTTTGCTAATTCGGGATTTTTATCAAAATTTGGGAGTAATCCCATATATTTACAAAAATATGAGATTTCCTTTTATATTTATAAAATATAAAAGCTAAAAAATAAAATCGAAAGTGTGAGTTTCGGTTTAATAAAACTGAAACCGAAACTTTCAGATTTTAACCTTTTTCTTTCTTCAAATAAATAAATTGCAACTTATAGTTGTGGTTTGTTTAATTTTTTTTAATAAGCAAACCACAACTTGCGGTTTGCTTTTTTTTTTTTTTAAAATAAACAAACTGCAAGTTGCGGTTTGTTTAATTTTTTTTTTAATAAGCAAATCGGAACTATTTTTTTAAAAATGTATTATCTATGTTAAAACTATATATTATTTTTGTCTCACGGCAAGGAGTAAAATTAAATTGCTATTAAAGTCAATAAAATATAAATCTCATCTATCAACAATACTGCATAAATAAGTGAAAAAAAAAGTGAAATTATACTAAATATACGAATATAATAAGTCATTCAAACAAAAATGAATTATCTGTATTAAAACTATACATTATAGGTGTCTCACGGGAAGGAGTAAAATTAAATTGAAATAATGCTATTAAAGTCAATAAAATATAAATCCCATCTATCAACAATACTGCATAAATAAGTGAAATTATACTAAATATACGAATATAATAAGTCATTCACACATAATATAATTTATTTAACGGTGTAATGAATTATTTTTTCTGCCAGTAATTTATTAATTTAGCATAGTAAATAAAAATATCTCGCATAAAATCATATCCCTTAATAACATGTTATACAAATATTTTCATGTTATTTTCCTTAATAAAATCATATATATCCCTATACAAATAAAATCATATCCCTAATAACTTGTTCATCTCCCAAACGTCTAAAAACAACTTATACAAATATTTACATGTTATTTCCCTTAATAATAATAATAATAAGACAAAAAATAAACAATACAATTTATTGCAAACAAAAATAAAAATTAAATAAATTATTAATTCTCAAATTAAATAAATTAATAATAATTAAGACAAAAAAATAAACAATACAATTTATTACAGACAAAAAAAATTAAAAAAATTATTATTTTTCAAATTAAATAAATTATTATTTTTAAGTTATTATTTTTTCATTAAGGAAAATAACATGTAAATATTTGCATAAGTTGTTTTTAGACTTTTGGGAGATAAACATGTTATTAGGGATATGATTTTATTTGTATAGGGATATATATGATTTTATTAAGAAAAATAAAATGTAAATATTTGTATAAAATGTTATTAAGGGATATGATTTTGTGTGAGATATTTTTATTTATTATGCTAAATTAATAAATTATTTGCAGAAAAAATAATTTATTACAACGTTAAATAAATTATAGTATGTCTATAATTTCACTTATTTATGCAATATTATTGATAGTTGAGATTTATATTTTATTGACTTTAATAGCATTATTTCAATTTAATTTTACTCGTCGCCGTGCGGTACCAATAATGAATGGTTTTAACATAGATAATTCATTTTCAAATGATTTTTTTTAAAAAAAATTTAGCAAACCGTAAGTTGCGGTTTGCTTATTTAAAAAAAATAAACAAACCACAACTTGTAGTTTGTTTATTTAAAAAAAAAATTTAACATAGCTGCAATTTGCTTATTAAAAAAAATATTAAATAAACTACAACTTACGGTTTGTTTATATGAAAAAAATTAATAAACCGTAATTTATAGTTGTGGTTTATTTATTTAAAAAAAAATTAACAAGCTGCAACTATAAATTATAATTTTTTTATTTGAAAAAAGAAAAAAAGTTAAAATCAAAAGTTTGTGTCTCAATTTAATTAAATAAAAACTCACTTTCAATTTTAATTTTTAACTTTCACACTTTTATAAATATTGAAGCAAATTTTATATTTTCATAAATATACGTGATTAATCTCATATTTTAATAAAAATTACTGCTAATTCTCTCATTTGAACAACAATATGTACTATTAATTATTTTTTTATATTACAAAATACCCTTTAATTCCTTAGATTAAATTTGACCGCCTTTTTGGATTTGGATTCATTTAATTGGGTTTGTTGCTCTGAAATTCCCCTGCTGAATGACCCAAGAAAGTGTCAATGAACCAAATTTAAAGGCAAAAGCAATGAAAAATCTCCAAGAATTAATGGGTTGAACAATAAATCAAGTTTCTTGGGGATTTTTCTATAATTGTGACTAGGAAGTCGAGTTTGCCTTGCAATACAAAGTCTCAAAATTTAGAAGAAAGTAAAAGTCCTCATTAATGACAATATATATATATATATATATATTCCTTCGACCTTCTCTCTCACCATTTATGGATTAAAAAATACTAATTAAAATTATTTTAAAAAATAATTATTAAATAATTTTTTTATTAACTAATAATTTTTTATTATAAATTTATTTATAATGAGAGATATTATAATTAATATTTTTTAATCAATAAAAAAATTTATTCAATAAACACTTTTTAAACTAATTACAATTAACATTTCACTTTATTGATTTCTTCGTGAAAATTCAAACTCCATGTATTCTGGAAGTTTAGTTGGAAACTCTGATTTTCTAATTTTTTGACTTTTTATAATGAAAAGAACTTCTATATTGATGTAGAAATTTCTATTTCCCGTAAGAACTGCAACAGTCTTTTTTTTTTTGGTAACGCTTGAACATACTTTATTGAGATAACTAGAAAATAAATTATACCCTTCTTTTTATTTTAAATATTGTATAAAATTAATATATATAAACCAAAAAATAATTAATTATTAAAAATTTTATTTTAATTTATGTGACTATATTTTCTCAATCTTTTTCATTCAATTTATTTTCTTTTATTAATTAATAATGACAATATTGAAATTTTTTAATTAATATTCTTTTGAATTATTAAAAATGATATTTGAAGTGAAATAAAAAAAAATTTATCTGATATTTGAAATAAAATAAAGGGAGTAATTATTTTACCTTGAAATGACAATCATCTTAAGTTTGAGACTATTAAATTTCAAGATATTGTTTTTTTTTTTGGGATAATATTACGGCATTGTAAACATGTATACTAATACGTAGAGGTTATTTTGGTGAAAACAAAACTTAAAAATTGGGGTTCAAAAATAAACGTAAAAAAGAAATAAACCAAATTTATTTGCCAATATAAAAGAATTTAATAGATCTTAGGTGTCATAACAATGTGATAAATAAATAAATAAATATATATATATAACATACAATTATAAAAGAATTAGGATAAAAAATAAAATAAAGATTATGCATGCGTATGCACACACTACACATATATATATGTAGGATAAAAATAAAATTAATATTCTGTGAACTAATGTGATATATTTTTAAAAATTATATGAAATACGTATATATATGCCATTTAAAATACATATATATATATATATTTAAAAATTGTCATATCCATTTTAAAAGAAAAAGTATAATTAAAGAATAAATATCTAATTATAAATTTTCAATTACTGATTTCATTATTTTTTATTTATCTCATACATTAAAAAAATTAACTAAAATATATATTATGTCCTTAATTTTAATCTTACGAAATAACTATCAAAATTTACAAAATAATCGAATTATCGAACTACCATCGATTGGCCATCAATTAATAATTATTTGCAACAGTTATCGGCTAATGGTGAAATAGACCCTTATAAAAGTTTGATTGATTTCATGGATGTATAGATGTCTAATAGGAAAGAGTTGTTTTTTTTATAAAAGAGTTGTTAGATTAATATAAATAAATAAATAAATTTTAATTATGGCATCACAAAAAATTTAAAATTTTGTACTAATGGAATTGTAAAAAACAAATGATATGATTTTTAAAAGAAATGTGTTTGGTTTTTTTTTGGCCTTGAAGAAGAGATTTCACCTTAATTATTTTTTTATTATCTAAGCTAAATGTAAATATGTTATTAAAAAAAACATAGGAGCATATGAATGTATTAGAAAATGAGAGGTATTTACAAAACTATCCATAAAAATTAATTTTATTTTAAAAATACTGTAAAAAATAAAAATATTATATTTTTCAAAAAAATTAAAGCAACTTTTCAAAAATACATCACTTTTTACTAAATCAATATTTTTTTTAAATACCCCAACTCTCAGTAAAAATAATATTTTATTTCAATTTTCATCTTTTATTTTTCTCAAACTTTACTATTAAATAAATATATTCCAATAAACTAATAAAAATTAATATTTTAAATTATATTTTTATCATATAAAAATATTAATTTTTATAATAAAATTTTTTATTTTTATTTATAAATAATAAATGACACTCACAAAAATTATAAAAAAGCAAAAATATATAAAAATATATCAATAAAAATTATTAAATTTATTTTTAAATAAAATTCACATAATATACCAATAAAAAATTAAAAAAATATTAATTTCGTTATACAGATTTTGTATAGATATTTATAAATATTCTATGTATATTTAGTAGATGTATGATAGATATTATAGATGTTATATGTATGTTATGTATCTATTATATATGTTGTATATATTTTATGTAGATATTGTATAGATATTGTGTGTATATTATGTAAATATAAAATTAAAAAAATAAAGTTAAAAAATATTAAATAAATTCTATAGATGTTGTATGAATGTTTGATAGATGCTATGTAGATGTTGTTGTTTGTTATACATGTATTTTATAGATATTGTGTATACATTATATATTTTTATATTTTTTTATATGTATATCGTAAATATGATAGGAAAAAAATATCTATGAATAGGAAAACAAAAATTAAAAATTAGAAAAAAAATAGGAAAAAAAAAAGAGAAAAATGACCTTCGAAAATCCATAAAATTGAAAAAAAAAAACCCACCACCTGAAGAAGAAAAAGAAACTTAATGCGCGTAAAAATGAAAACCGCCAAGCACATAGCAATATTCTGTGTAAATTTCCCTTAAAAATGTTATGGTTACATAAAAATAATATAAAAATATTATATTTCTTTCTATGTTAAACCTATAAAAAGAAAAATAAATAAAACAAATAAAAAAATGACTTACCAAGTATGAGGCCAAGTCAAGCAACTCGTAAGTTGTGTATAAGATATAGGAAGAAATGTTCAACTGGCCTGTACAGAAGAGGTCTTCAATGGTGGACTTATACAAAAGAAGACCCCCCCTCTTTGATTGAGGCCGCGAATAATTATTGGTTGCTGGCTACTGCTTCACTATATATAGAGAGGGAGATTTACTTCTTATTTCATACCTAAAATACAAACAAAAAAGAGAAAATTAAATTAAGGGTTTTAATTAAAGAGAGAAGATATAAAAAAAATGGCAAGATTTATTGGTGTAGCTATTGGATTTCTTGCGGTGGTCTTGTTGCAATCTGCGGCGGCACAGACGGTGCATGTGGTGGGAGATAGCTTAGGTTGGACCATTCCAGTGGCTAATACAGCTGCATACGCAAATTGGGCTAGTTCCAAAAATTTTGTTGTTGGAGATATTCTGAGTGGGTCTTTAATTAATTTCCCTCCTCTTCTACCATGCATATTTTAATTACATATCATTTCCACACTCCTTTTATTTTAATCTTAAATTGATTTCTTCTTAAAATTCTGCTTCATTAATTATTTTTTCGAATTTTTTATTTAATTCTTATTATAATTAGTTTTTATATTAATGTTAATCATTCAATATTCTACAAATCAAAAGTTGCAGACTAATATTTTAATACTATATAAGTAATTCAAATTTCTATTTAAAAAAGAATCTCCAATTGAAAGTCTCTCATCCCCATATCTTTAAGAAAAATTACATAAAATTATTAAATGATCTGTGGATAATCAAATAAATAACCTTAATAATATTGGTTTTCTGCAGCTTTCAACTTCACTAGTAACGCTCATGATGTACTCCGAGTAGAGAAGACATCCTACAATGCATGTACCGATTCAAATTCAATTGGAGACAAAATCACAACTGGTCCTGCAAATATTACCCTTGATACTGCCGGCGACCACTACTATATTTGTACAATTTCTGGGCATTGTCAATTAGGCCAAAAACTAGCTATTACTGTCTTATCATCAAGAACCGGCGGCACAACACCACCCTCCACCACCACCCCTACCCCACCAACCACTCCTTCACCAACGAATTCCCCTGTCAATTGCCCAACAGATCCTCCAACAAGCGGGCCCACAAGCTCGAATATTCCAAGAACAATGGGTCCCTCAGCTACTCCGACTCTACCGGGTTCTTCATCTTCTAAGGTGTTGGCCGGCGTCTTGATGTCCACACTAGCTGTTATCATTGGTTTATTGTTTTAGGGAGTATTTCATTGATTTGTTGATGTTTATTTCTTAATTTTTAGGATTTGGAGATTTATTATTGTGAGAAAATAAAGTTTTGAATATTTAATATCTATATATATATATACGTCTAGCTTTAGTTTAATATATTTTTTGGTTTCTATTAGGTGTTTTTTCCCTCAAATTTTCTTTTTTTATGTGTATTTTTAATCCATATATACAGAGAGACCACTGTTAGTGGATCGTGTATTTATTTTCAGGCATGCAATTAATATAATAAAATGTAATGGTTGAATATATGTTTTTTTCCCTCTTCCCAACAATACTAAAATGTTATGATTATATAACAAAATGAATGTCTATATATAACTCATGAACCTTAAAATTTTATAATTCAACATTCTTTAATTATATTATGTTACATATTCTTAATTTTATTTTATTATAATTTATTTCATAAGCTAATTATATTGTAACTTATGTTAATCCTACCCTACAAATGGGGATACTCATAGCATCATAAGATATAACGAAAAGTAATATTATTTTCTTTCATCTTTTTTGTGTCCTTTTATTATATTTTGTTTATTTTCTTAATATGTTATCAGTACAAAACTTTATCAATTTATTTATTTTAAGCATATTTTAATTTTTCTTTATACATCAATAAATATGTTAATGGTGTGTATACATATATAGCTATAGCAAGCAAAATTGACCTTTAATTGGGTAAGACTGCGGGCATGCTAGATGAATAGGTTTCTCAACTAAATTCTAAAAATTTGACCATTGTGTGGATTTCTTAGAAGACTACAAAAAAAAAAAAAAGAATTTAAGTCCCCAGTCTCTCATTCATAATTTACTTGAATTCTACAGTCAAAAATTGAATTAATTTACTTAATAAAAAAATTGTGGACAAACATTTAACTAACAGAATGAGATAGAGTATGAACAAGAAATGAAATAAACTCAATCTGGAATATGAAAAAAAAACTATAATGCTAAACCTTGAAAATAATTAATTAAAAAGCTAAAGTTAAGTAAAATGAAATTGATTAATTCGAAAACTAAATAAAGCTATAAAACCTTAAAGAATTCTTGATGAACACTAGAGCTAGAATTTCTACAAATGAATTTGTTATATTTGGAAACATGTTGCTTCCTCTTTTCATGAATTGATTGTTGGTTCCCTTGAAGTTAACTATTGTCTCCTTTTATACCCTAGATGTGCTCCATTGTCCCATTAGCTCCACTATCTCCACTTTTCCACTCTTCAAGTAAATGCTTCATTTTTCTGCCCCGTATTTAGTACTTTCATTGTGCTCTTCATTTTTGAGAGAGAGACCAATATTCCTACTTTCGTTATTTATTATTATTATTTCCAAGAGTGGCCCAAATGTAAACCTAAGTAAGAACATAAAATAATCATTGGAATAATTTCAAATCAATTACTACAAAATAAATAATGTTTGCATATGCATGTGGCACAATTTGCTAAGGAGTTACTTTTGAGTTTTTTAGACTTCAATCACATTTCTCTTCTCAGCATCCTTTGGATTTTCCATAGGCTCAAAATTCTCTTCATCTTAAGTATTTTTCTCCTAAAATTTTATTCTTCTTAGGATGACCCTTGAGTCTTTTTGCCTTCTTTTTACAGCTCTTTGCCTCAGGAGTATTCTTCTCTGAGTTCTTATCACATACTGTGGAATTTTTTTATTTTGCATAGTATGTCATTGGTTGCTTATCATCACCACAAATCCTGGTTGGTGGCACTATGGATGGCCAGCTTGGTACATGAATTGGGTTTTTTTTACCACCTTTTCTTTCGCTGATTCATTTTATTTTATTCTGCAACAAATATTGAGGTATCCAAATTTGGTAAAATATTTTTTCAGACTTGGCATTTAAGGTGTTTTTCTTTTCTTTCTTTTTTGTCTTAAATTTTAATGGGGATGATCTCTAAATTCTAGGGTGGCTAATCTGCCTTAGGTCACACCTATATTGCATAACCTTTCTCCTTTTAGAATCCACATGTATTTTAGGCCTTTTCTTATGTGGAGAGAGTTGTGGAACTCTCTTGTATGCTGGTGCAGTGCTACTCGGGATACTTACCTACAGAAAGATTAATTTGAAGCTTAGTTAAATATAAAATTTAGTGAAATAATGTTAGCTTGTCATTTTGGAAACTATTGGTAAAATGCTTTCTAAAAAGCTATCAATTTCCTCTCTTTTACGAGGAGGAATATATTTTTCTTTAGCTTGTACCTATGAATGGTACAATTTGCTAGGCTCCTAAGCAGCGGCGAAGGGACTTTGAAGAGAAGGGAGGCAGTTGCCCCCCTTCTCTTTTTGAAAATTTATATATATATGTAATATTTTTTTAAAAAAATTAAATTATTTATTAATTTTTTAAAAAAAATTTAAATTGCCTCCATCTTTTTTTTAAATTTTTACAAGAAGTTAAAAAAAATACAATAAATTATTTATTCTATATGCAATAGTTCTCTTTTAAAATATTAATAAAATATTAATAATATATAAATGCAAAAAAAATAAAAATAAAGAAAGAGATAAAATTTTCAACTAAATTAATTTGAACATATTTAATGAATTAAATAACTCATTTATTTTAATTATTTTTTAATAAATTATATTCATTATTTAATTTTTTTTCTTTATTTTATTTTTATTATGAAAAATCTTATAAATTTAAAATTTTGTATATATTAATATTTTTTTATTAATTATTTTTTTAATAATAAAAATATATTATTAATAAATTAATAAATTTATAAAATACTATTAAAATAAAATGAGAAATAAAAAATTAAGGGAAAGTTAAAATTTATAAAAAAAAAAATTCTCCCTCTTTTATTCCAAAGTCTGACTTCGCCCCTGCTCCTAAGCAATAAAATGTCCCCCCAATTCTTCAAAATTTTGTTTAATAGGTCTTGGTGCAGCACCTGGACATGTTTGGCTAGTACTTTGAATATGTTGGCTTTTTCCCCAGGAAAAATTCGAATGATATCATATAAAGCCTGTATAATAATGCCATGTTGCTCTCCCATTTTATTATAAATTTCTTGGATTTCTTTCAACATTTCTGCAACACATTCAATAATATCTTCTATGTCATCCGTAATAATGGTACCTTATAAACTTTCACTTCTTGGAATTTGTCACGTTCTCTGTGGATATTAGTGTTGAACACGTGGAAATACGATAATGTTTCTTTCTATGTGTTATATAATCTATCATATATAGCCTTCTTGCCTTGCTTTTGTAGTTACAACTTTCGTGTCTTGAGATCTAGTAACACTTTTTTTCTAAAAATCAAGTTTTATATTTGGATGTATCACTGTAGAATGAGTCTTATTGAAGGTGCCAAAATTGTTTCGCTATAACTATATCAAGTAATATTGACCTTTAATTATGCTAGACTCTGGGCGTGTCAGAGGATTAGGTTCCTCAGTCAAATGCTAAAAATTTAACTTCTAACCAAAATAATTGTATGAATTTCTTAAATTACCATAGAAAAGAAATTGTCCCTAGAGGTTACTTGAATTCTTCAATTGAAAATTGAATTAATTTATTTGATATGAAAGTTGTGGATAAATTTTGCAACTAATTGAATAAGACAGAGTATGTAATACCCTTATACCTATATACATATAATGCATATATCTTATATATGTAATATATATATATATATAATATATATAAGAATATCACTGTTTTAGCCTTTAAAAAAATTTTAAGAAAATTTTAATGAAATAATTTATTTCTTAAAACATAATTTTATTAGATAAACAAATGTATTTATATATGATTAAATATTAAAGTAGTATTTTTATAAGGTATCTGAAAAAAATTTACCAGAATTTCATCTATATTTTAGACGTTTTTTAAAAATACAACTCAATCTGCAAAAGATTTTACACTCCCAATAAAAATATAAATATTTATTTTTCCAATATTCTTTCAAAATATATTCATATATATATATATATACATACATACATACATACATACAAAAGTAATCTAAATTTATAACATTTAGGCCAAAATTTTATAATTTACAACATAAATAATAACTAATATAATTATATATACATACGTACATTACACAAAATTTTTTCCAAAACTTATTTAATATATAAAATCAATGTTCATAATATCATTTTATATATATGCAACTTCAACTTCAGTTCTGATCATACGGGCCTGCACTTCCAATCATCTGTGCAATACATATTATCGTGTTAAATTCGAGAGCATAGTAGTATATTTATATTTCTTTTATATAATAACAATATAAATTATACACACATTTATTATTTTTTTTCTCAAATTATAACTTTTCAATCTTTTTATAAAATCTTAACTTTTATTCCATATTCCATATATAAATTATATTATTAATTTCTCAAGTACACACATTCACAAACTCACTAGCTTAATTCTCTTATTTAATTACCAAGTTTAGTGCACACATTATCAAATCCATAACTCAACTCTGCTCGGATTATCTCAGTTTTTAAATACAGCTCTGCTCAGAACTATCAGCATGTACATTATTATTCTCATAATTTAGTCACAATTCATTACCATATATTATTCATTAATTTATCTCACATACTTTATCTTATCACAATCAAATTATCACATACTATTATTCATAGTACAACACATATATATATATATATATGCATAAACACATCACAAACACACACATTGAGCCCAAACAATCTTATACAGTATTCTGATTTTAGAGATATTGTTATAGTCTATCGCGACTCCGATTATCTAAATACCGCATCCGTCCCCTAATAACATTTCTGTGTCTAGCCTCAAAGGTAAATAATAGTGACGTCCAGCGTCTGGCTCGAATGCAAATAATAGTGATGCCCAACATTTGGCCTGAAAGTAAATAATAGTGATGCCCAACATCTGGCTTGAAGATAAATAATAAAGCACCAAAAATAATTCTCTTGAACAAGATACTATACAAGACAAGCACACATTTAATACTCTTTTTCCAATTTATCACTCATAATCAACATCTTTATCATATGCATTATAAATGTAGCTCACTTTCACATTTAGTGCATAATTAGCACTTTTCATAACTTGCACATATCATCGCATTACTTATCAGCATGTTCGCATTCTTATCATAATTCACTTTCGTATATATAATCTACATCACATTATATATTACTTAAATACCATTGTTATGTAAATATTTATCACATTAACAATAGTTATCTTATATTCCCACAATTTATGCATAATATTAATAATGGTTATAATTCCATGGCTTATCATCAAATTTATAAAATATTACACATATCATGAACACTAACACACACAGTCTTATTTTATCAATTTTCATATTTTTGCTTATTTCATAATTTTAATATTTTTCAATCACATTACATTTTATATTTCATTCTCATCTTTTCAAATCATTTTCAATTATTGCTTGACCATTTCTTATATTCTCAATCACATTTCATATTTTTTACATCTTATTATTGTATTTTATTAATTTTTCAAATTCCTCACATTTTCTATTTATTTTTATTGATTAATTTCTCAATAAAATATATATTACATAACTATGCAACAATGCATAGATTAAGTGTTTAACCTTCTTCTTAATTATATTTCATCTTACATATTATTTCTATATTTAGTCTTAAGATTATCAATATATAATACTACTACATTAAAGGAATAAACATATCCTTTAAAGTATATCAAAATAAGTAATATCATTCATATAAATTTAATTTAAGAGTTACCAAAAAATATACTAACCTGAATTTGTCAATTTTCAAGTCAATTTCATCTTCCAACTCAAACTTAACCAATGTACTTCTTCACTCTGATTTTACAATTTCACTTTAATTAATCTTAAACCACATTATAAGTTCCAATATAGCATTAGCAACTTATTTTAACACACTTTAGTCATTCACATACTAATTATATCATTTTTACATAAAATTTTCTCAAAACCTTATTTTTACTATTATTACCTTATTTAAACTTCAATCAAACTCACTCATTTCTAATATTTAAACATAAAATCATTATCTATATATTTAAATAACATTAAATTCATTCATTTTAACAATTATAACCATCCATACCAAAACCCTAAATTAAACATAACTTAACCAAACTCTCTCATAATCAATTTCCAATCATAGAATCATTATATACATATTAAAACAATATTAAGTTATTCTATTTCAATAATTATAATCGCCCATATTTGAAATCCTAACTATACATAATCATTCCAAAACTACAATTCCATCATTCTTTATTGTTTTCAAACAATCAACCACCAATTTATCATATACTTACCTTACCAACTATAATTCTATCAATTAATAATTTTTAATCAATATTCTCTTTCTAGATATTCAAAATATAATCTTAAAATAGAGAAAAATAAAGCGTAGAAAATGTTTACTTACTTGTATTCTTGATTTCCTTTAAAAAAATTCATTTAATTCCTTGGGATTTTTGATGGATTTTCATATCTTTGACAAGATCACTCTTTTCTCTTTTCTCTCTCTTTGCTTCGGCCATGGAAAGGAAACAAAGAAAAGATGAAGTCTTTTCTTCAATTTTACATCCTTACCCTTCTTTATATTTAATTAACTAAATATCTCTTAACTTTAATTTTCCACCAATTAACTCATTTCCTTGTTTGACTTCCCTTTTTCTCTTATTATTATTATTATTATTATTATTATTATCAAATTGTTCAACACCACTTTATATCTCATATATATAAATATATATTAATTATATCTCATATATATGTATATGTCATATATATTTTTACTTATGTTATATATATAGTTTATTTATATATATGTAATGTATATATTATATTTTTAGTATATATATATATTATATACTATATATACACACCAAGTATACTATATATTTTTATTATATATATATATATATCAAGTATTTAATATATATACATATAACCAACATATATTATATATAATATGTATATATTATATATATACTAGGCATAATTCGATATATATAACTCTGATACCTCCAAATACTTATTTAATTTCTCCAAAATCACGGATATTACATAGGATGAAAAAATTGAAATAAATTTACTAAACTTAAATATGAACAATGAACTATAATACTAAGATTTGAAAATAATAAATTGAAAAGTTAAAGATAAATAAAATGAAATTGATGAATGAAAAAACTAAATAAAGCTATAAAACTTGAAAGAATTCTTGATGAACAATAAAGCTAGAATTTATTGTATTTATTGGAAATATGTGATTTCCTGTTTTCTCGAATTGATCATTGGTCCCCATGAAGTTGATTATTGCGTCCTCTTACACATTTGATGTACTTCATTATCTCATTAGCTCCACTATCTCCACTTTTCTATATTTCAAGTATTATATTCTGATAAAAAAAAGTAACTACTATATATATATTGGTCCATATTTAGTGTTTTCACTATATGGTCATCATCTTCCATAGCATGCCTTAATCTAGCAGCCCGCCCCCCTCCCCACCCCTTTTTATTTTATTTTTTGGTACAAACAATAACTAATAACTTGTTAGATTCTTATAATATATGATATAAAGTGTATATTATTATTGAATTTATTTGTTGTATGTTTCTTTCGTTAATTTAAAACATTGTTGAATTTCAAGATATGTTTTGTTTTTGGAGAATATTACGGCATTGTGATTATGTGTACTAATACGCAGATGTTGTGGTGAAAACTAAACTCAAAAATTGGGGTCAAAAGTATACGTAAACAGGAAATAAACTAAATTTGCCAATATAAAAAATTAATAAATCTTAGGTGTTATAACTATGTGATAAAAATATTTATATATAAAACATAAAATTAAATAAGGATTACGATAAATAAAATAAAATAAAAATTGGTGCATATACATATTTATATAAGATAAAAATAAAAATTAATATTCGGTGGGTTATTGCATCAAAATATATGAAATATATATATGTGTATTATATATATAATTCCTTAATCGCTAACAAAATAACTATCAACATTCAACGATAAGATAATTGAACAAATTACGTCCTTCGTTATTTTTTATAATTTTTTTATTTTTATTTTGAGTATTTTAGTTATTTTATAATAAATATATAATAAATTCATAATAAATTATATAAATTTAATATTTTAATAAATTAATTATAAATCTAAATATATTTTAAAAATACAATAAATTAAATTTTTTTTTAATTTTTTTCTAACTTATTTGCCAAAACTCCAAAATAATTGAATTATTCCATTATCATTTAGCGGTCATAAATTAACAGTTATTCGCAATAATTATCAACTAGCGGTGATATGGACCCTTAAAAAGTTTGATTGATTACATGGGGTATATAGATGTCTACTAGGCAAGACAAGAGAGGTTGGATTAATAAAATAAAATTAACTATGAGTTGACAAAAAATTTAAAATTTTGAACTAGTGAAATAGTTAAAGACACCAAAATAAGATTTTTAAAGAAATGTTTTGAGTTTCTTTGGCATTGAATTAAATTTTTTTTATCATCCAAGTTAAATATAAATATATTATTAAACTAAACATAGAAGCACATGAATGTATTAAAAATGTTGCGGTTACTTGCATAAAAATAATTTTAAAATATTATCTTTCTTTCTATCTTAAAACCATAAAAGAAAATTAAAAAGAATAAAAAAAAACAATGACTTACCAAATATGAGGCCAAGTCAAGCAACTGTCAAGTTGTGTATTGGCATTTTAGACTGTAGATAGATGAAGAAATGTTCAACTTGCCTGCATCGAGAGGTCTATAATGGTGGACTTATACAAAATAAGACTGAGGCCGCGTATAATTATTCGTTGTTGGCTACTCCATGCTTCCTGTATATAGAGAGGGAGATTTACTTCTCATTTCATAACTAATTAAAATACTTACAAAAAAAATTAAGGTTTTTAATTAAAGAGAGAAGATATAAAAGAGAATGGCAAAATTTATCGGTGTAGCTATTGGATTTACGGCGGTGGTTTTGTTGCAATCTGCGGCGGCACAGACGGTGCATGTGGTGTGAGATAGCTTAGGTTGGACCATTCCAGTGGGTAATACAGCTGCATACGCAAATTGGGCTAGTACCAAAAGTTTTGTCGTTGGAGACATTCTAAGTGAGTTTTTAATTAATTTGCCTCCTCTTCTACCATACTCTAATTACATATCATTTCCACACTCTTTTTTATTTTGATGATAAATTGATTCCTTGAATATTGCTGAATTAAAATTAATTAGGTTTTGCAGATAAATATTTTAATACTAAAGATTTCTAATAAAAAATTTCTAACATATAAGGCTAATATTAATATTGTTTTTTTTTTTTTTGCAGCTTTCAACTTCACTAGTAACACTCATGATGTACTCCAAGCAGAGAAAACATCATTTGATGCATGCACCGATTCAAAATCAATCGGAGATATAATCACTACCGGCCCTGTCAACATTACTCTTGATACCGCCGGTGACCATTACTATATTTGTACAATTTCAGGACATTGTCAACTAGGCCAAAAACTAGCTATTACTGTCTCATCATTAAGAATCAGTGGCACACCGCCCCTCTCCACCACCACTACCCCACCAGCCACTCCTTCACCAACGAATACTCCTGTCGATTGCCCAACAGATCCTCCAACAAGCAGGCCCACAAGCTCGAACATTCCGAGGACAATGGGTCCCACAGCTACTCCGACTCCACCGGGGTCTTCATCTTCTAAGCTGTTGGCCGGCATTTTGGTGTCAACATTGGGTGTTATTGTGGGTTTATTATTTTAGAGATTTCTATTAATTAGTTGATGTTTATTTCTTAAATTTGGAGATTTATTATTGAGAGAGAATAAAGTTTTGAATATTTGATATATGGATCTTTAATTTATTATATAGATAAATTTACTTTTAATTTATTATATTTTTGTTTGCAGTTTTTCTCTATTTTCCCTTTTTATTGTGTATATTTTTTAATACATATATGAAGAGAGGCTATTTTCAGTGAATCATGTATTTATTTCGGTCATGCAATTAATAAAATAAAATAAAATAATGATTGGCATATATTTTTTTAGTCTTCTCAATGATATATCGATTAAAGCTATAAAATTACGTATCATTACGATTTCTAATTGAAAACTATAATCTACTTAATCGTATGATTGGATATTTAATTATTTTTGTAACTGAGATTTTCAAAATTTTTGTTAAAAGATTTTTTTTATATCATTATGTTAACATTTCAAGCATTTCAAGTGTGAGAGGAACTTCAAACAAAAAGAGAAAAATCTAATAAGAGATATATAATTAGAGAGATCTCATAAATTCATTGCCTTAAGGTAATTTTAATATACTTGATATTATATATAAATATAATATTAAATCTAAAATCACAAGCACAATACTTTAATACTTTATTACGTGTCTCTCCCTTAAATTTTTTTGAATTAATTTTTTTAATATTAAATTAAAATTAATTAATTTTGGATAATTTTCAAATTAAATTAGTTTTCGTTAAATAAATTTAAAATTAAATTAAATTTATTTATATAAATATAAAATTAATTTAAATTCCTTTAAATAAGTTTCAAATTAAATTAAATTCTTTTTATAATATAGATATTTATTGTTAATTTGAAATTATATTATAAATATATATCTATATTTATATATTACCTATATTATTCATTTTGATATTGATTAACTGAGCTACTCTTTTTTAGAATTTTTTAAATTAGGCTATTACAGTAGAAAAAATAATTGGCATACATTTCAAAGAAGTTAAGGTGAACCTTATTTTTTTTTTCTTGTTTATTTTATTCTATATCTAAATTCTTTTTGTTTCTCTTGGATCAAATTTTCTTTTTTTTTTGCCCCATTGATTGTTGTTCCTGTATATTTTGGATGTTATGTAGAGATGTTTTAAATATAGAAAAATTTGTGTTGAGTGCTCTCTTGGCTATTATGATGACAAGTCTATTTCAGAATAATGAATGTAATTGAACTTGATGAATTATGAGATTGCAGGTATTTCTTCTTTTGACTTTTTGTAATTTTATAATTATGAGATTAATTTTTGCAATTTAATTTTTATAACTAATTTTAATTTCTCTAATATGGTAGTTTGAAAAAGATCTCTAATATTGTGATCAATGACAATAGAGATATAAAATATGATTACATTCAATTTTTTTATAATTTTATATGTAATTTAGAAATTTTTAAATAATTAATTTAAATTTTTAACACAAAATTGATTCTTACCTTGAAATATATTTTAATTGGCCTACAAAATCAATTTTTCATTTAATAGTACGGTGAAAATCAATATAATATATAAATATTGAGTAAAAATATCTATAATATTGTGTGGGACCTTTTCTAATGTATATATGATATTTAAGGGTGATAATTTGACGGTTAATAAAAATTATTGTTATATTTTTATTATACTCGACAGTTTAATAATCGTCGCAAAATATTTTTATTTAACGACAGTTGATAATATGTTATATTATGACAGTTTTAAGTGCAGCAGTATATAAATATAATATAATAATTAAATTTGCTATTGAGGACGGTCATAATCGCCACTAAGTACTTAGAGCCTGTTTGGATTAGCTGTTCATAGCAGCTGATAGCTGATAGCTGGTGGCGGATAGCTGGTAGCTGATTCGGGTTAGTGTTTGGTAAAAATACAATAGATGTTGCAGTTTGAATGTAAAATTACCAATAAGCATATCATTATCTAATAAATATTAATTTTTATTTTATTTTAATAGGGTTAATATAGTCTTAATATGAATCAGCTATCAGCTAATATGAAAAAGCTCCGAGTATGAGCTTATTGAAACAGCAGCTGTTTGAGGTTCCTAACAGCTATCAGCTGCTGTTTTAAAATTTTATCAAACATCAAATTTTACCAAACAGCTACTGTTTAGGGTTCAAACCTCTATCAGCTGCATCAAACAGCTAAACCAAAAAAGATGTCGATTTGATTTTATACTTTTGCCTGTCGCATAATTTGTTTTGTTTGGCTTTGACATCTTTAATTAGCTTCTTTCCCACTTTCAATTTCACATCTTCAACTTCACCTGTCTCTCTCATCTCTCTCTCTCTCTCTCTTTTATCGGTGAACATCCTTACTACCACGGAAGGAGGCTTCGACGCCGTCATACGTGGAAAGCTAAATTAAAGCTAGAGTCTTGGTTCATCTTTGTCTAATTTGTGATTGAAGTAATTTTTTGCTCCTTTTATTTTGTGTTTATTAATTTTTTGGATCTTTAATAAATTGTCGTATAAATTGTGCAGGATTTTAGGAACTTTGGCAAAATCAATCCTGATGGTGTGTTAAAAATCGGAAGGTGAAACTTTTTCTTATGCATTTTTGTATATTTATCTGCAGTCTCCGTTCTTTCTCCACTGTATCTCTCTTTCACTCGCGTCCTCTCTATCTCGTATCTCATTCTCTATTGCTAGAGAAAGGAGATTTTGCTACCATTGAAAGGGAAGTCATGCTGTCATATGGGGAAAACACTCATTAATTAGGATTTTAGGTCTTCAGTTGATCAATCTGTTTGTTTTTTTAGTGGGTTCCTGTTATTTAGATGAAGACGCCATTCTTTTGATGAAAAAGCCAACCAGGTTAGTACATGTCAATATTTGTGGCTTCAAATCCATAATGGTGGCTTCAATTCCACCGAATCCACCTAATTGTTTGACAATAAATTAAGTTTGTTTAATTTAGTCAATGGGTTAGGTAGAAGTTTTGCCTATAAATACAAGGCATTTCTTCATTTGTAAATCATTCCAAAACTTGTTCAAATCCTCTCTTAGGAACAAGTGATTCTCTTCTCTCTCCCTTTGTAATATTTCTTTAGTGAAATATATTTGGTAGTGTCCGAGGACGTAGGCAAAATTTTGGCCGAACCTCGTTAAATTTTGGTGTTCTCTCTTTTATTTATTTAATAGCTATTTGTTGGGCAAAACTCTGTTTTGGTGGTTATTGTGAAAAGGGATTACATGTCTAGGTAAATTCTGTCAAACGACGCGTACGTCTAAGGAAAGTGGGTTTTAAGTGAGACCGCTTGTGACTCCTCCACTTTCCTGGGAATTTACCTGGTGTAGTTTTTATCACAGTAATTCACAAATTATTCGGTGGAAAAAGCCCAATTTCCACAACAATTGGTATCAGAGCCGAGGTAACTTAGTATTCACTGTGGTTGCAGCATAGTCTGATCTTCCACATAAAAAACGTTCCTTGGCTGCGTTCCGCATTTTTGAAAATTTGTTTTATAGCTATTAAATAAATATTTGTAGCAGAAATGACAGACAACAAGAAAAATACCACACCTGTTACTGCAGCATCGTCCTCGTCAACTTTAGTAAGGAATGCTGTTACAAATGCAAGATTTGCAGTGGAGATTTTCGATGGCACTGGTCATTTTGGCATGTGGCAAAGCGAACTTCTAGATGCTCTTTTTCAGCAAGGTCTAGATGTTGCTATTGAAGAGGAGAAACCCCAAGAAATGGAGGAGACGGAGTGGAAAACTGTCAATCGTCTGGCATGTGGTACAATTCGTTCTTGTCTTTCTAGAGAGCAAAAATATGCTTTCTCAAAAGAAACTTCGGCAAACAAATTGTGGAAGGCATTGGAGGAGAAATTTTTGAAAAAAAACAATCAGAACAAACTCTTTATGAAGAAGAGACTGTTTCGCTTCAATTATGTTCTCGGTACCACGATGAATGAACACATCACAAATTTTAATCAGTTGGTGGCTGATCTGTTTAATTTGGATGTGGTCTTTAAAGACGAAGATTTGGCACTGCTGTTGTTGGCATCTCTCCCTGACGAGTTTGAGTTTCTTACAACGACTCTACTCCACGGGAATAAGAAAGTGACTTTAAGTGATGTATGTGCTGATCTATATAGTCATGAATTGAGAAAGAAAGAAAAAGAGAGGACAAGTAAAGCAGAAGCTCTGGTGGTTAGAGGCCGTACACAAGGCCGAAAGAAAGGAGGGAAGAAAAACAAATCCCGTTCAAAAGCCAGAGTAGAAAAAGATGAGTGTGCCTTTTGTCATGAAAAAGGTCACTGGAAGAAAGATTGTCCAAAGCTTAAAAGCAAGGGCAAAGCTGTTGTTGATTCAAATGTAGCTGAGTGTGATGATTCAGAATCAACCTTCTCATTAGCAGTCATGACATCCGTAGACACTCCTGTAGCATGCTCGACAAGTTCTTCTAATGCATGGCTGTTAGATTCTGGATGCAGCCATCATATGAGTCCCACTCGGGAATGGTTTTTTGATTTCAAAGAACTTGATCATGAAGTTGTCTATACAGCAAATGACAATCCTTGTTTCACTGAAGGGATTGGTTCAATCCGCTTGAGGAATCATGATGAGTCAATCAGGATCCTGACTGATGTTCGGTATGTACCTTGCTTGACGAAGAATCTCATTTCAGTAGGAGTCCTTGAATCAAAAGGGCTCAAAATTATTGCAGAAAATGGGGTTATGAGGATCATCTCTGGTGCACTTGTGATGATGAAAGGATTACGGAGAAGGAATAATTTGTATTACTATGAAGGTAATGCAATTATAGAAACAACAGCAGCAGCAGTTTCTGGTGATGACAAAGATCTGGAAGCAACCAGATTATGGCACATGCGCTTGGGACATGCAGGTGAAAAATCCTTGAAAAGTTTGGCTGATCAAGGATTATTGAAGAATGTGAAAACCTGCAAGTTAGTTTTTTGTGAGCATTGCATCAAAGGGAAGCAGACAAGAGTGAAATTTGGTACTGCAATCCATGATACCAAGGGTATTCCGGACTATGTTCACTCAGATGTGTGGGGGCCTTCTAAAACTCTTTCTTTAGGAGGCAAGCACTATTATGTAACATTTGTTGACGATTTCTCTAGAAGGGTATGGGTGTATACTTTGAAGTCAAAAGATGAAGTGTTAGGAGTTTTCCTCAAATGGAAGAAATTGGTGGAAACTCAAACTGGTAGACGAATCAAATGTCTCAGAACAGACAATGGAGGAGAATATAAGAATGATCCATTTATGAAAGTCTGCGAAGATGAAGGCATTGTTCGACACTTCACAGTTAGACATACACCACAGCAGAATGGGGTGGCAGAACGCATGAACCGAACGTTACTGGAGAAAGTTCGGTGTATGTTGTCTAATGCTGGGTTGGACAAGCGATTTTGGGCTGAGGCTTTGACATATGCATGTCATCTCATTAATCGACTTCCATCAACTGCTATTGGTGGTAAAACGCCTATAGAAACATGGTCGGGAAAACCTGCTAAAGATTATGATTCCTTACGTGTATTTGGTTCCACTGCATATTATCACGTTAAGGAATCAAAGCTAGATCCAAGAGCTAAGGAAGCCATTTTCATGGGGATAAGCTCAGGTGTTAAAGGATATCGGCTATGGTGTCCAGAAATGAAGAAAATAATCTTTAGCAGAGATGTCACTTTTGATGAATCTACCTTATTGAAAAAGGTGACAATAGAGCAGTCAGATGGTACTCCACAACAGGTGGAGAATACTCCAAAACAGGTGGAGTTTGACAGAAAAATTCCAGCAGCAGATGTTAAAACTGCAGACACTCCTGAGGTAGAAGGAGAGTCAGATGAAGATGAGGTTCAAATCCAAGAACCTCCACAGCAACATGAATCAATTGCAGTTGATAGGCCACGAAGAGCTATAAGAAAACCTGCTCGTTATGATGATATGGTGGCCTATGCATTCTCAATTGCAGATGATAGCATTCTGTCCACTTTTAAAGAAGCTGTCCAAAGTTCAGAAGAAGTAAAGTGAAGGAAAGCTATGGATAATGAAATGCAGTCCCTTCACAAGAATCAAACATGGAAGCTAGCAATTCTGCCGAAGGGAAAGAAGGCGATTGGGTGCAAATGGGTATTTGCAAAGAAAGATGGATTTCCTGACAGAGATAGTGTTCACTTCAAAGCAAGATTGGTAGCTAAAGGCTATGCTCAGACGGAGGGAATTGATTACAATGAAGTGTTTTCTCCAGTTGTAAAATATTCCTCTATTCGGATTTTATTGGCTTTGGTGGCACAGTTGGATTTGGAACTAGTTCAATTGGATGTAAAAACTGCATTTTTACATGGAAATCTGGAAGAGGAAATCTATATGACTCAGCCAGAGGGATTCAAAGTTGCTGGAAAAGAAAATATGGTATGCAAACTTGTAAAGTCGCTTTACGGATTGAAGCAGTCTCCGAGGCAGTGGTACAAGCGATTTGATAAGTTTATGCAAGGGCAGAAGTACACAAGAAACAAATATGATCATTGTGTGTATTTGCGCAAGCTACAAGACGGTTCTTTCATTTATCTTCTTCTTTATGTCGATGATATGTTGATAGCCTCAAAGAATAAAGAAGAAATTGAGAAGCTGAAAAATCAGTTGAATCAAGAATTTGAAATGAAAGATCTGGGCGAAGCAAAGAAGATTCTCGGTATGGAGATATCTAGAGATAGGAAATTGGGGAGACTTTGTTTGTCTCAGAAGCAATATCTGAGAAAGGTACTAAAGCGTTTCGGTATGGATGACAAGACTAAACCTGTTAGTACACCTCTTGCTCCTCATTTCAAACTCAGTGCTGCTCAGTCACCGAAGAATGATGCAGAACGGGAATACATGTCAAAGGTTCCCTATGCAAATGCTGTTGGTAGCTTGATGTATGCTATGGTGTGTACGAGACCTGACATTTCACAGGCTGTTGGAGTTGTGAGCAGGTACATGCATGATCCTGGCAATGAGCATTGGCAAGCTGTGAAATGGATTCTACGGTATCTTCTGAACACCGTGGATGTTGGATTAGTTTTTGAGCAGGATAAGGAGAATGGTCAACGTGTAGTCGGATATTGTGATTTCGATTATGCAGGTGATTTGGATAAACGTCGATCAACTACTGGTTATGTGTTCACACTTGCAAAAGCACCAGTTAGTTGGAAGTCTACTTTACAGTCAACAGTGGCGCTCTCTACGACAGAGGCGGAATATATGGCAGTTACAGAGGCTGTTAAGGAGGCAATTTGGCTTCAAGGGTTGCTTGGTGAATTGGGAATTATGCAAAACAACATTGTTGTATATTGTGATAGCCAGAGTGCTATTCATTTGGCAAAGAACCAAGTTTATTATGCAAGGACGAAGCACATCGATGTTCGATTTCATTTTGTTAGAGAAATTCTGGAGGAAGATCAGGTGAAGCTCCAGAAGATTCAGACTGCTGAGAATCCTGCTGATATGTTGACCAAAGTGGTGACAGCTGTCAAGTTCAAACATTGTTTGGACTTGATTAATATTGTTCAAATTTGAAGTTGCGCTGCGAAGCGCATTTGGAGACACTACAATGCTGCGAGAGAGAATAGAAATTTGTATTTGTGGAATTTTCGCCAAGGTGGAGATTGTCAATATTTGTGGCTTCAAATCCATAATGGTGGCTTCAATTCCACCGAATCCACCTAATTGTTTGACAATAAATTAAGTTTGTTTAATTTAGTCAATGGGTTAGGTAGAAGTTTTGCCTATAAATACAAGGCATTTCTTCATTTGTAAATCATTCCAAAACTTGTTCAAATCCTCTCTTAGGAACAAGTGATTCTCTTCTCTCTCCCTTTGTAATATTTCTTTAGTGAAATATATTTGGTAGTGTCCGAGGACGTAGGCAAAATTTTGGCCGAACCTCGTTAAATTTTGGTGTTCTCTCTTTTATTTATTTAATAGCTATTTGTTGGGCAAAACTCTGTTTTGGTGGTTATTGTGAAAAGGGATTACATGTCTAGGTAAATTCTGTCAAACGACGCGTACGTCTAAGGAAAGTGGGTTTTAAGTGAGACCGCTTGTGACTCCTCCACTTTCCTGGGAATTTACCTGGTGTAGTTTTTATCACAGTAATTCACAAATTATTCGGTGGAAAAAGCCCAATTTCCACAACAGTACAAACATGTTTATTTGCTTTTTTGCTAATGTAAATCTTTGCTTCTATCCAAATTTTGATATTGTAGTTGAGGTTGTTGTTGTTAACATTTCTGTTCTCTTCTCTCTAAACTTGAACGGAATTAGAGAAATTTAGGGGTTGGTTCGAAATGAAGCAAAGCGAAACTTGAAGTCATTGTCTTCTTAGGAAAAGGAAACCAAAAGGTAAGAACAATCTGCAACTTAGTTGGATCATATTTTTCTTTCGATATTCTTAAACAACCTGACCTATAGTGATTAAATAACGGTAAGAGGAGATTTTAAATATGTCCTTTATATATTTAAGAATGAAAACAAGAAGTAAAAAATTAAACTAGAGTAAGCTGTAATGTTCACTTCGTTAGAATTTGCAAGAAATAACTAAAACAGGGGCTGCATGTTGGGGAAAAATCAAATGTAAGTTGCTTGTTTGTTAAAATGAATTAAAATGGAAACTTAAAGTAAAAAAATTCATTTAAACTATGGATTAAACAAGTGGAAACAAGAAATTAGTTGCTGGAATTAAAGTTAATAAAAAAATTGAATGAAAAATTATAGCCATCAACCACTAGCAGATATGTGTATGGAGTTAAAGTTCAGGGGATGTACATGGATGTGAGGGTTGGGTGAAGTGCTTATCAACCTGGGAAAAGAGAAAAAGAATAGAGTGTTCGGTGGGATGAAGAAAAAGGCAGGAATAGACACAAGTTGATTTAGTTAAACATAAATGTGTACACAGCCTACAGATGAAATAATTGAAATAAAATAAACTAATATAATTTAAAATGAAATAATTTAAGAAACATTAAATATATTTATGTGCCGAGACTTTATGTACTGGTTGTGGATATTGGAAAGTTGATATATAAGCACAGTCTAATATATAGATTGTAGCAATTAATTTTGTTATATTCACTGGATTTTAGGAGATATAAAGAAAGATATGTATATTTGTTTGTGTACATGTATGTATATATACACAGATGGATCAATTAGGATTGGTGAAGCAAATAAAATCTGAATAGAATTAATTTAATTAATTTATTAATTTAACTAAATATTAATTTAATGTTACCGGGTTTGCTTTCACTTGGGTTTTTTTTTTTTAATGTAGCATATTACTGACGAAATTTTACAGAGAGAAAATTATTTGTTGGATATTGATATTGATGCTATGGATGTGAAATTTGAATCGGATGAGTTTTTAATTGACTATGAATATGAATCATCCCAATTAGATAGCAACAATGAATAAAAATAATTAATATGTGTAATTATGCTATAGCTTTTATTGAATTTATTTCGATTCTTATTATTTTATTCAAACTAATTATACTGATAATTTTTTTTCGATATGTATCGCGGACCTGAAAGTGGATTGGATCGATCGGGGTCTAGCAGTCGATCCAATGAAGGTAAAGGTTCTAGTAGTAAAGGTCAGCCACGTCTGCAGCTGCGCGATGTCCCAGATGATGTATCGGTTCAGGATCCTCATGTTGATGTGGCTACAGATTATATGCCTAGAGAGGATCTTCCCTTTACTCTTCACCGGGCCTAAACAGAGAATTTTGTTTTTTTTTTCTCCTGACTACTACAGATGCCTCCATTGGTGATGCCAGTACTGCAGCATCAACTGCAGATCGTGATGGTAGGATGCAACATTTGACTGTTCGAGAGTCTAAGTAATTATTTTTAATATTTTGCATTACTTATATTAAATTGTAAAGTAGATTTCAGTTAATATATATTACATATTGTTTATTTTTGTTTATTTTGTAGCTATATGATGGATCCAGCTGGGGCTTTCACTAGACACATCTAGAAAGTCATGACATAGAACATTGATCCTGCTGGAATTTTTTAAAAGGTTGTCTCTTCGGAGATGAAGAATTTTTAGTTCGAAGAGTTTAACGTAAAAAATAAAATAAAATTTTAATATTTAATATATATGTACAACTTAAAAATTTACAATTATTATTACTAATTATCTTATTTTTTTTTACAGAAATATATTTACTAGGACCATGCTATTGATCGCATGATCCAAATTGCATTCATAAAGAAGGCAGTTGTTCGCTACAATAATATGTTGAGTGAGGTAAAAGTTACAATGAAGTAGCCTTCATTTATTGATGATCAGTTATGGGCCAACCTGCAAGCCCGGTAGAACTCTTCTGAGGAGCAAGCATGTTCTGTCGTTGCCTCTCGTAACATAATGTCCAGTGTTGTGGATGATGCATGTTCATCCACACATACGGAAGGCAGCAAATCGCATTATGATCATGCTCGTACACTCGTAAGTATATTCAAATTTTTTAATACATTTCAATTTATATTTTTTGTGTTATAAAACTAATATTTTTCATTAACTAGGAGTCTATTATGGGTCGGCCGCCGAACAGTTATGAACTGTTTGTGCATACGCACACTCAAAGTCACGATGGCCGTTCATTTGTGGATCGTTGATCCTAGGATATAAACGTAAGTAATTTTATAATTTTTAAATATTACAAAATTTATATTTAAAATATAAAGTTAATAATTTTTTATATTATATAGGATCGTTTTATTGTATATCGAGAGGAGGCCTCTCAGTCCGACATATTTGTTGACGATGATAGCTTATTTAGATTTATTGTAGGCGGAGATAAGAAGAAGAAGCTATATGAACTTGGCTTGCAGTATGTCAGCACAACTTTTTCTTATTCTTCAACTAGTTCATCTGCTTTATAGAAAGAGATCGAACATTTGAAGGAGCAGTTGGCGTAGCGTGATCGGACTGTTCAACAGCAGATCTAGGAGCAGGTGTAGATGGTGAAGGAGCAAGTTTAATCTCAGATTCAGGCGCAGATACAAATCGAGGTGCAGAGGTTAATCCAGCAGCAGCTTAATGAGTTTATGACCAACTTTATTGGAGGGACCTTAGATCTATCACAACAGTTTCTGTCTGATGGTGTTCATCTATCTCCGCCACCTCCTGCTATTTAATTTTAGATTTTTTTATCTATGCATACTTTATATTTTAATTTCATATGGTTATATACATTTTATTATTTTTATGTACATCTATTTTATATTTGAATGTTTATTACATTTAAATATAAATTTTATTTTTATATTTTTTCTTTTTAATATAATTTTATACTTATATTTATATATTATAAAAATTAAAAAGAATAATTGTATTTTAGAATTTAAAAATAATTTATTTTTACCGATAGATTATATTTTCTGTTGGCAATTTATTTTGCTAATAAGAACAAAATTTATGAGAATACCGGCAAAAAATATTTTGTTGGTAATACCGAAAGAAAAGTTTGGTCAGAAATATGAGAGAATACCGACAGAAAAATTTGGTCTGAAAATTTATGAAATTACAAACAAAAATTTTTTTTGTCGGTAATACTATGTCAGTATTACCGATAGATTAATATTTCTATCAGTAAATATTGCCGACTATTTATCTGTCGATAAATTACCGAGAGATAAATTTATGTCGGTAAATTATTAAGAGATATATTATGTTGGTAAATTACTAACATATTGCTTTTTTTCTCGGTGAAAGATATATAACGACAGATTTTTTTATTAGTAATTTATCGCTAAATACAATTACCAACTAAAAAAATAAGGATTAACAATGAATTTTTTTTATTAGTAATCTGATATATTCTTGTATTGCTTCTTCTCAAGATTTGATGGACGATTAATTCTAAGCATAAAGAGATTTGTGCATGATTTATCATTTTTTGGGGTAATGTTTTGATATTCTCTGCATTCTTAGTCAAGAAGCAAGGATGTTTCTTTATAAACTTCAAATATATATTGTTTTTAACACTTTTATATATATTGTTTTTAACACTTTCAAAATTGAAAGCCTAATCAAATTTGATGTTATGTTTACTATATTTGGCCATCTTTTTCGATGCATATTAGTCAATGTTGGATGATTAATTAGTATCAGTTTACTCAAAATGTAATTAATGAATATTTCTCGTACTAAAATAGAATATAATAGAAAAATTATATAAATTTATATTACTTATAAAATATTTATTTTTTAAAAAAATTATATGATAATAACTATGTTTATAAGCTACAATGTCTAATAATGTGTTCTTAATTGTAAAAAATAGTTAGTATTATAATATTAATAATATATATATATAAACAAAACAAAAACTACTTTGTAGAAATGTGTAAAAATAGTAATCTGCTAGTGTCAAACTCTACATAAACTTTGATGTAGCTTTAGATACTTAAGGGACATTGAGGTTGGTGTTTGTGATATCATCAAAATTGGTAATTGGGTTCTCTGTAATGGTTGATTGTGATGGCAAGAGTTCAATGTTAACTCAGAGCAACATATGCCATAAAGACTTGATGACCCTCTTTCAGATTTCTTTTTGTAGGATACTTGGACCTTTCATTGATAATGTGGGCCTAGTTTGTGGGGGAAACTTCTGCCAAGGTATACTATAAATTATATCTGCTGCTATGTTGAATTAATATTAGACTTGCAAGTACATTGTGTTCACAGTTAATTTTCAATTTGCTGGTATTTCTACACCAAAGATCATAGTTGATTTTAAAACTGATTTTGGCCTTTTTAATTCAACTTAAGCAGTCTTTCCTAGTTTTTTCACATGACTTGCATTTTCATGCAAGATTTTAGTATTAGCACGACTTCATTAATTGGCACAATTTGCTTATTCATTTATGTTAGTTGCAAAATTACCTTGTTGTTTATGGTTAATTGTTTTTAAATAAATACATAAAAGGAAGTGAATACAGAGCATGCTATTGTGAGATAGATGCCTAGACTCATATAATATTATAGAAATTTTTTTTTATTATTTCTGAAATACTCATATGAAGGGGAGCCTTAGCACATAACGGGAGCATTAGTACATCAAGCTGCCTTTTTTTTTTATGAAAGATTTTAACATTAACATGATGTGAAACTAAATAGAATATTAAATTATACATAAAAAGCTACTTATTTCTTAAATTTAACTGTACACGACTCTTTTTGGATTAGATTTCTATAAAGTGATATATTAATTGACTTAATTCTACTATATATAGCTAGGTATTCCTATTGATCAGGAGCAATATATTCATCATTGTAGAAGAGCAGGATGTGAAGACAAGGATAGTTAGCAATCAAAATGGTGTGATAAAAGCAAGTATTTATAGTTGTTGTGGTAGCTTAGAATATTTTTATCATTCATAAATCATAGTTATATATATATATATATGAAGTTAATTTATTTTAAATATATTGGATTAGTAATTTATTGTTAATGATATGGCAGTGAAATGAATTTTTTTTATTTGTTAATAAAGCATTAAGAATTGATTTTTTTTACTTTAGATTTCTTTTATTTATTTAAATAAATAAATAATATTTTGCAAAATTAATAATATAAAATATAAATTTCACGGTTGTTTCAAATAGAAAAAATAAAAAAAAAATTAACCGTCGCAAAAAGAAGTGTATATATATATATATAAAGGTGCACGATTGTTGAAAATATTCATTAATAAAAGATAGCGGCAGCTAAGAAACCGTCACAAAATACGATATAGTTTGCGATAATTTCGCCGGCGATTGACTAAAACCGTGGCTATATAATATATTGATGCCTTTATTAGCGACGATTTTCAAACTGTCGGAACAGATGATTAGCAATGGCTATAACCATTGCTAAATACTTTTTAACCGTCGTTAAATTACTAGTTTTTTATAGTGTGTAAAGAGACCCCAACAAGTTTAAGAGGTAATTTCTATGCTCCATAATTACATTAAAAAACATACTTTCTAGTAAAATTAAGATAAAAAAATTCCTGGGAAACACTTTAATATTTTATTGGTAACAAACCTATATATGAAAGAATGAAAAAATTACATATATTAAATATTAATTTTTCATTTTACGATATATGCTCAGTATATATCGTATTTATGTAAAATTTTTTATTTGTATACTATTTTTAAAAATTTATGCTTTATTTTTATAATTTTTAAAATTATTTTTATACATTTCCCAAAAAAATAATGATAAAAAACCCACCAAATTCTTACCAATTAAATAATCAAGCCATGTAGGGCCAAAAAAGAAGTTGCATGAATTAGTCTTTAGTCTTTACATGGAGAAAATTTCAACTCGGGGATATTAAAGACTTTCTATTGCCAAAAAAAGCACTTGATCGATAAATGTATATGCATTTACAATGAAGACCGCCACCATTTGCTTACCGTCTAAGTCGGTTGCCCCAGAGATCAAGAGTTAGTCACCACTTTTTTTTTTAATTTATTATTTTAAAGTTAAGTCAGTTAGAAAAACGAAAGAACGATAAAATTCTACCTTCTAAGTTTTAACATTATTACATACTCAAAATTTGAAATTCAAATCTCTTATTAAATTAAAATAATTTCTCACCAATTAATCTGCGTACTTAATGGTAAAGTCAATAACTAATTTAAGAACAACCACTAGCTATCAAATTTGTCCATATATAGAGACTTCATCATCTAACAATGCCACATTCTCATTTCATACATGCCTGAATATACATATAATTCAAAGCAGAAAACACATTTAGTTAATTATTAAGGGTTTTATTAAGTATTTAAAGAGAAGAAAATGGCAAGATTTATAGGCGTAGCTATTGGGTATTTGGTGGTGGTTTTGTTGCAATGTGAGGCGGCACAGACCGTGCATGTGGTAGGTGTTGACTTAGGTTGGACCATTCCATTAGCTGGTGCAGCTGCATACACTAATTGGGCATTCAATACATGCCTAATAATTAAGGGTTATTCAAAATAAGAAAAAGAAAATTATGTAATTAATTAATAATAAGTTCTTTATTTTTTTAAAAACGTAACATGTTATATAATTCTTCACAGAATGAAAATTCTTTTTGTTTATTTATTGTGAAATTTCCATCATCCACTTGATTTTTTAATAATTATTTTATTTTTAATTATTATTAACTTAATTATAATAAATGTCGACAGTAAAGTATACATTCGATTCCCATGTAAAATTCCATTAAACATCATGTCCTCAAATTTCCTGGACTTCTCATAATAATTTTTTCCTTCCATTGCAGAAGAAGAAGAGGTCATTTAAACTTTGACCATTGATATTTTTTTTTATAATAAGAAGATAAATTTTTTATTAGAATTAAATAGGGAAAAACATGTTTTGGTAAGGCTGACTATCCAAGGCAATAGGATGATCTCATACACCCACAACTAAAGTCTCACCAACTCATGTGAAAGCTAAAACCGAAACAAAACCACAAAAGAGACAACTGAGATAAATACATGGAACTGAAACAAAACCACAAAGGTTATTCTACTCAAAGTAAAAGAAAGCTACTGTAGCATTAAGCACAAAGCCTAGAATATGAAGATTAACCTCTAAGGGATATATCACAGCAGAGAGACCATTAATAATTTCGTTGACTAGTTACTGAAATCAAGCTATTGGGTTCCATGAGAATACCTCTCTCAATATGATAAACCTTAGCTAATATCATCACGCCAAAAAGATACAAAGATTTTTTGTAATAGTATTTGATTTGATATGTCAGAAAATCTTTAAATTAAAATAATAAACTTTTTGTACTATGAGATATTTTTTGTAGTATTGGTATATTTTGATGGTGAGTTTCAGAAATTCTCTCGTCTGGGATGCTGGAGTGCCGTTGAATAATTGAGTTTATATTGATGATTAATTAGTTAAGTTAATGCCCATGATGATAACAACTAGAGACAATACCAGCTATAGAGTGAGTAATATATAGGATGCTTTATCTTTGTATTTTCGTATTTAAATAAAATAAATTTTAAAAATAAAATATAATATTATTAATATATGAACTTTTTAATATTTCCTATTGAATATTTTAATTTTTTTTTTCAATTCAATATTTCCATTTTAATAAATGCTTAAGAAATAAATTATTTCAATCGTAATAAAAATAATAATATATATTTATTTATAAATACATTAAAATTAAAATACTGGACTGATAAAAAAATAGTTAAAATATCAAAATCAAAAAACTCAGACACAAAGAGCTTATATAATTTTTTTAAAAATAAATTTCACGATAAGTAATACAAAATATCTAAAATTTAAAAGAAAATAAATAGATTATAATATATGTTAAGAATTTTTAAGCTTTAATGAATGTATATATATATATATATTGAGTCTGGGTCATAGTGGAGTGTTAGGGACCCATGCATACAAAAGAAAGGCAGTCGATAATGCTTGAATTTTAACAAAACTTAGCAATTATTAATTAATATCCACTCAGAAAATCTTTTTACAAAGTCCTAGTAATTATTCCAGGAAGGAACGTTTCTTTGTTTTTCTTTTTCCGTCCAAATTATACAAAACGTATGGAATATAATTTCATTGATGCAGTTCAAATTTCCTTTCAATGTTTCTTCTATTTTTTTTTTTTGATAAATTTTGTTAAATGGGACAACATCACACATACCCAGCCCCTAACTCATAATAATATTCTGATCATGAGCAGCACACCTATATAATATTATTATATATATATATATATATATAAAGATAGATTAATTTGTGTTGTGAACTAAAATCGATTTCTGTACCTTTCCTTTTATTATTGTGTCCAATGAGTAATTGCTGGGTGGCCGGCTGTCTTAATTTTGATTATCTTTTTTAAAGAAGTGGAAGGAAGAAGATAGATTACATATGTCGCCATAGCTTTGCTTCAATTTTTTTTTAAACTAATAAAATTGCTGCATTGTTTATAGTTTTTCATTCTGTTTTCATTTTCCTTAAAATTTTCCTTTAAAAATGAGTCCCAATGAGAATTTTGAATAATAATAACGAATAATAAATAAAACATACATGTTCACTTATAGTAAGTTACGTTTCAATGTAAAATTATTTTTTTTTAAATAATTTTTTTAAGAAAGCCGAAAATTAAAAAAAAAAAACTGGAAAGTAGAAATTTCTGTCGACGTCAGGGGCGAACCTGTTAACCATGGCCCCCCCTTATTTTTTTATGTTATATATATTTTTATATAATATGTTTTAAAATAAATAGATTTTAGCCCCTAATTTTTTATAATATATTTATTTATATAGTATTTTTTTAAAATAAATAAATTTTCGCTCCAAACTCTAAATTTTGATCCAATAATTCTAAGTATTCAATCATATAATTATATAAAAGTTTAATAATTTTAGAGATTTAGTCATATAATTATTTTTAAAAAAAGTCCGACAATATTATTTATTAGATAAGGTGATAGTAAAATAATAATAAAAGGTTCATCTTAAATGAAAAAAAGAAAAATAAAACTTTTTACCCTAATTTTACATAATATAATATCTAACTATAAAAAAATATATAATTTTATAATGTTAATTCCTTTTTTTTAGTTCTACAAATCCATGTATTTCTTTAAAATTGCAGTTCTAAGAATTAATTTTTAGATTTAAATGCAATGTTCTTTTATTTTATTTTATTTTTTGTGTTGTAGATTGTTATGCTAATTGCAATTATTTAATGATGTTAGAATTAGTAACTTCTTTCATAATACTAGTTAAATTATCTTTTTATATTAATTCTTATAAGTATTCGTATAAAATTAAATTTTTTTAGTTCAAAATATATTTTTATTAATTGACCCTGTACTATATGCTATATGATAAAGATTAAAATTATATCCCATTTAATTCATTAATATAAGAATATTTTTTTATTTAAATTTATAATAATAATTATTAGCAAAATAAAAAAAAAATAATAGTACTATATTTATAGCATATTTTTGTAACTTAAAAAAACAATGTTTTTTATGCATATTAAATTTAGTAATTTAAGTGTAATTTAAAATATTTTGGTCTCCTTAATATTGAATGATGTCCGCCCCTGGTGGACATAATATTATTATCCCAGCTTTTTCCTTATTATTAATATTATAATACAACAACAACATCATCATCATCATAAATTTGTGCATGCATGATAAGAGAGATTTGGATTTTTGGCAACCATATGCATAAAACATGAAAATGAAAGCAGGAAGATCACATGTTTATTAACATTACATAAGAAGAGCTTTTATATAGAATTGAAAGTAGGCTCTCATCACTGCCATATTTATTACATATTATTGTATATATTGAATAAAAAGTTGTAGCTTTTGAACAAACCATGCAAAAAAGTGGGAACAAAAAAAAAAGAGTTGTTAGCCTGTCCATGAATTTTCACTGTGAATAAAGAAAGAGAAGAATTATTATTAATCACAGGTTTAAAAAAAGTGATGAGCTGAGATTTTTGAAATCTCAATTCAATTATTAGTATTCCTTTGCTTCTTTGAGAAAGTAGCTTTTGCCCTTCAAATCTATCAGTTAATTTTCTGCCAACTTTGTCTTTCAGTTCTGCAAATATATGTCATCTTGTTTTATGAAAAACTGCCGGAAAATATTTAATTTCCCCCATATTCTTTCTGCTTCGTGTCAATATATTATTTCAGGTAGGCTTAGTAACGGGGCGAGACGGGGCAGAGGAGCCCTCTCCTTCCCCGTTCCCATCTTAGGAGGAGAATTTTTACTTCGTCCTCGTTATATAAATCATAAAAAATATTTTTTCTGTCCATAGGAATCTCTATCTCCACAAAGATTCTCGTAAATTTTTTTTTAATTTTTAAAGTTGAAATTTAAAAATAAAAAAAAATAATAGTTTATTATAATTATAAATTTAATAAAATAATAATACAATAAATAAATATAATAAAATTTAAAAAATATTATAAAACTATGATAAAATATATTAAATAAATTTATTTTGCATGTATAAATAATTAAAATACACTATAAATAATATAATATATATATAAATAAAATAAATATATATATAATAATATATAATATATATAATATATATATGTATATTATGTATATATATAATGTGTATATATATATATAATGTGTATATAATATATATAGTATGTTTATAATATATTATATATATATATTATATATTATTTGGATCACACGGCTTTGGGGATGGGGACAGGAATCTCTGCCAAGCTCAACGAAAAGAAAATTCTCTCCGTTTTCATCTTTGCAAAAAAAATTTCAGAAATATCCGTTCAGTTCATGGTAAATTTTCGCAGGAGGTAAGAATTCACCGTCTCACTGTCAACCCTAATTTTTATATTGTCTCAAAATGTTTGGCTTTAATTTTTTTTTTTTAATTTCCCAAAAAAATTCTCTTATTTCTTTTATAACAGATCTTATTTTTACCTTTTATTACTAGTGCGATTCTTTTATTTGATTTTCTTCTCTTTAACCTAAAATATGAAATTAGTTTTTTTGGAAAGAATATGAAATTCGTTATGCTCTTATGTTTTCAAAATAAAAATATTTTTTTTGATAAATCAAAATAAAAATAATACTACTTCATTAAGTTAAAATAGAGCTGCAATATAAAAATTAATAGAAAATTTCATGATGCAAAGTGTGCTTATTTTTTTCTTCATGAAAAATGCTATTTTATTTATTATATTCTTCATATTTATGCAGGAAACTAATCATTTTAGAATGAATGACTATAGATTTTTACTGAAAAAAATAATATTACAAAATATTACTATCAATTATGAAAAAGAAATTCCCACACTCCCAATTTTTGTTTTGCATCCATCCAAACCCTATTATGATCATATGATTTTATCGAAGAAGACAAGACATAATTGAATTGAAAATTATGTATATTTGTTTTTTTAACAAAGTAATGTATTATACTACATACAAAAGTATTGAGGAAAAAAAGTAATGTATTATACTACATACAAAAGTATTGAGGAAAAAAAATTAACACATGTACAAACGAAAGGAGATTACTGTTAATTATATTATTTTCATATGAACAAACCAAAGACTCAAGAAGTTGTTATCAAACAGAGCTCAAGTAAAGCAAGAGCTCATATGATCACTTCTCTAAGTTCTCATATATAAACTATTATTATTACCAGTGGCGGAACCACTATGGGGTCGTGTGGGGTCACACGACCCCCCCTCACCGGCCTCCAGAAGGAGGGAGGCGTGGTCCGCGTGGAGGCTTGGGAAACTCAGCCCCCGTTGAAGGGGGGCTGAGTTTCAGAGTATTTGCAGCGAGGGGTAGACGAACCCCTCGCTGCAAATATAATTTTATTTTTTTTTACATTAGTCCCTGGCGAAACGGCGCCGTTTCGCCAGGGACTAATTTTTTTTTATAAATAAACCCTTGGCGAAACGGCGCCGTTTCGCCAGGGGTTTACTTAAAAAAAAATAAACCGGCCCAAGAGAAACGACGCCGTTTCGCTTGGACCGGTTCAAAAAATAAAAAGGGCTGCGTTTTACGCAGCCCTTGTTCTTCCCTCTCCCTGTCTGTTCCCTCCCCAACCCTAAAACACAGCCCAGCGCCCGCAGCAGCAGCACCCACCCACCCAGCCGTAGCACCGCCGACCACCGCCATCCACGACGACCCCCCCTCGGTAATTTCCTGGTTCCGCCACTGATTATTACATTACATTACACATATTATAATAATTAATAATATCTCTTATCATAATCTAAAATTAGCAGAAAATGGAAAATAAAATACATAAAAAAAGGATAAAGGTCAAGATAAAGATATTTGATTTCCCCTATCAAGAGGGGACACCAAACTCAAATTAACAATTAATTAATTAATCTTCTGTGGTAGGGTACACCTCAGCAGATTCAATTTCAACATAGTCATCACCGTCGATCTGATCAAGAACAAGAACTAAACCCATCGCAAAAGCTCCATCAAATCCAGGCTTAAGACATAGAGAGAACACGTCCTTACCAAATACAACGTTTGTAGAAGAATCTACTTTGCGTCTAATCTCAGCCAATGATTCTTTCTCTGTATTCAAGATTTTGCAACATCGATTCGAATATGAGCCTTCTATTTGGTATTCTTCCCCTGCATTCCCATACACTTCTACAGCCACGCTACACCGTCCGATTATTGATGATCTTCTCACACTGAAGATCGGTTTCTGACCCTCTAATCTTTCTCCTAAATACCCATCGGTTATGTAGACTCGGCCTCTGTTTACACACACCAAATCAAAAAAAGAACCCGAGTTAATTGACTCAGTTTCTTCTGCAGCCACAAACTTAAAATGTAATATGTGATCTAGAACTCACTGTATGGATTCAGAGATCAAATCTGAACAGAACCCATTTATTAAAATTAAAAAATGAGTTAAACCCATTTGAGCAAATCCTCATTTCAGAAAAATGTATTCCTTTAGAGCATCTCCAACCGGACGACATTTTACCGAATTTGGAGTAAAATGCAGCTCCAACGAGACTGCAAAATCTTGCTGCATTTTGCAACCAACCCAAAAGTCCCTCAAATTTGCGGGAGTTTAATTGTCCCGCAAATTTGTACTGGCTGGTTTGTTTTTTTTTTTTAATTGATAAAAAATTTTAATTTTTCTTAAAAAAAATAAAATTAATTGATTTTAATTAATTTGTTGAGTAAATTTAATGTATGTGGGTGTGATTTTCATATTATTTTTTTAAAAAATTTATGACAAAATAATTTAATGTAAAATAAATAATATAAAATTCGTTTAAAAAATGATATATAAAATAAAATACCATAATACTACATTCATAATAATTTTACATATTACAATACATAAAATAAAACACAAAATTAAATTAAAAAAAAGACATGAAGCATAACATACAATACTATAAAATTATCTTAAATAGACCATATTTAATATTAATATTTGGGTAAATCACGTCCATCTCCTCCGATATTGGTAAAATAATCACCAAAATAATTTGTTGCTGGAGGAGCTGGTTGAAGAAATTGTCCTCTTTTTTGTAGAATTTATAATTTTTAAGCTTCTATGTAAGCACGCACATTCGGATCACTGATAGTTGAAGTATCTTGTAGCAAAATTTTATTATCATATCTTTCTTCTTTCAAAGCTAAACTTTGTTTCTTGAGGGCCAATTTTTCTTCAGCTCGTTTATCTAGTTTTTCGATAAGTCGTCGATTCTCCTCTTTTAATTCGGAGATAGCAGCAACAACATTTTCATCCATTTTTTTCTTCAGTTTGGCTTTTTTCACCCCGTAAGGACGGCCAGAAGAGGAACCACCAATCCCGTCATTCAAATTTATTTCAAAATCAGATAAATTAGGAGATTCTGGTGGATGAGAGTCAGGTGTGAGATTTTCTGACTCGGATGAAAGATAATTCACCCCATGCTTGCAAGAAGTTTGTGTTGGTGTGGTATTATCATCTTGAAATTTCTCAAAATATCGGAAGATATTCCAGACATGATCAAATTTGAAACCTTGTTTGTGGTTCACATCATCCATGTAAAGTCTTTTTGCACGATCTAACTGTAACATACTTTATAATATAAAAAAAATGTAATTTTAGTGAATCAAATATATATGTGTTCTACTTACAATATCTTGTTCAGATGCTCCACTAGGGTTGGAAAGCTCCACTTGTCGAACACAATTATTTAACCTACGAACTGCCCTCTCAATTAGTGTAATACGTCCTTGAATGGATTTTTTAACGTACCTCCCATGCTGGTTCTTTTGTAGCATTATACTCTTGTTCTATTCGAGACCAAAAGCGTTTTGCAGATTGGCCTGCCCCTACAATGGCGTTTTGAGAAATATCGATATAAATTCGACATAAGTGAACATCTTCTGAAGGAGAATAGCCAGAACCACGTAAAGACATTATATTAATTAAGAAAGGGATAAAGGAAGAAGGTGTGGTTGATCTAAATCTCATACCATATATATAGGGAGTTAAATATTTTCCTTTATTACTTCTTCCAGATAAAGATAGAGATAAGAAAATCTATGTAAATGATTTTATCCATTGGATGGATTGCGTATGAAAATAACCATTGGATTTGCCCTATCTTTTCAGAACCTTATCCGAAAAGCAATCCTCAAAAGAGACCGTTGGATGGATTGCATTTAAGTTTGGCCGTCGAATTTGTCCTATCTTTTCAGAACCTTATCTAAAAAGCAATCCTCAAAAGAGAACGTTGGATGGATTGCACTTAAGTTTAGCCGTCAGATTTGTCCTATCTTTTCAGAACCTTATCTGAAAAGCAATCCTCAAAAGAGACCATTGGATGGATTGCATTTAAGTTTGGCCGTCAGATTTCTCCTATCTTTTCAGAACCTTATCTGAAAAGCAATCCTCAAAAGAGACAATTGGATGGATTGCATTTAAGTTTGGCCGTCGGATTTCTCCTATCTTTTCAGAACCTTATCTGAAATGCAATCCTCAAAAGAGACCGTTGGATGGATTGCATTTAAGTTTGACCGTCGGATTTCTCCTATCTTTTCAGAACCTTATCTGAAAAGCAATCCTCAAAAGAGACCGTTGGATGGATTGCATTTAAGTTTGGCCGTCGGATTTGTCCTATCTTTTCAGAACCTTATCTGAAAAGCAATCCTCAAAAGAGACCATTGGATGGATTGCATTTAAGTTTGGCCGTCGGATTTCTCCTATCTTTTCAGAACCTTATCTGAAAAGTAATCCTCAAAAGAGACCGTTGGATGGATTGCATTTAAGTTTAGCCGTCGGATTTGCCCTATCTTTTCAGAACCTTATCTGAAAAGCAATCCTCAAAAGAGACCATTGGATTCCTGATGATAACATTTTTTTTTTATAAATTAGCTCTTCCATATTTTTAAAAATCATCAACCACCCTTTTATTTTACAGTTCTGAAAAATTTTAATTAACAATCCTACAAATGAATTTTGAAATTGGAGGCTCTTCAACTTTCGCTTATGAAAGTTCATCTTCTTCATCTTCTTCTGAAGAGGATGAAATGATACAGCAAATCATATGCAACTCTAATAACATGGTGAAATTGTATGTCGCCCAATTGAGTGCAGAAACAACTCACAGAGGATCAATCCCAGGGCATATTGTTATTAATCGAAATCGTGAATCTGCACATCATAATTTGTTCAATGATTATTTTGCAGAGAATCCATGATACAGTGCAGATTTATTTCGTCAAAGGTTTCGAATGTCTCGACCTTTGTTTCTTCGAATTCTTGAAGCAATTCAAAACCATGATGATTTTTTTCAGCAACGATATGATGGTCTTGGTAGAGCTGGTCTGTCACCGTTGCAAAAAGTAACTGCTGTGTTTCGAATGCTAACATATGGCATACCAGCAGATGCCGCTGATGAGTATGTTAAAATTGGTGAGTCCACAGCAATTGAATGTTTCAAAAGATTTTGTCAAAATATTATTGAAATATTTGCAGAGCGATATCTAAGAGCACCTAATGCCAATGATATTGCAAGGCTACTCCAAATTGGCAAACAACGCGGTTTTCCAGGAATGTTGGGAAGTCTTGATTGTATGCATTGGTATGGAAAAATTGTCCTAGGGCATGGGTTGGACAATTCAAAGGTCATTATAAGTCACCTACCATTATTCTTGAAGCTGTTGCTGATTATGATCTGTGGATATGGCATGCATACTTTGGTATGCCAGGCACTAATAATGATATTAATTTACTGGAGTCCTCCCATTTACTTTCTAATTTGGCTCGAGGTATTGCTCCTCCAGCTCGTTATGTCATTCAGGGAAAAGAATATGACATGGGGGTACTATTTAGCAGATAATATATATCCGAAATGGTCAACTATTGTGCAAACAATACACGAACCACTTAGGCCAAAGAAAAAATATTTTGCAATGTGTCAAGAAGCATGCAGGAAGGATGTTGAATGTGCATTCGGAGTTTTACAATCACGTTTTGCAATTGTTGCTGGACCATGTCGTTTTTGGGGAAAAAAAAAGGGTGCTTCATGATATAATAACTACTTGTATTATTTTGCACAATATGATAATTGAGGATGAAAGTGACCTGCATGCACCTATTATTGAAGCGAGAGAAACACCAGCTCCAACTATAGAAATAATTGAAGATGAAAATATTTTATTTGAGCAATTCATGAATCGATATAGAAAAATCAAGGACAATGAAGCTCATCATGCTCTACGTAATGCTTTAATAGATCATTTATGGGAGCGATATTCTAATTCTTAGGATAATTAAAATTATTAAATATTTTATCTTATTTTTCTTCGTGATTAAAGTGTGTTTTATTTTTTTTTTCTTATATTATGTTGTAATTTTATTATTGTGTCAAAGTATTATAAATTTTCTATTATATTTTAAGGCTACAATTTAATTTAATTTAATTTAATTTAATTTAATATTTATACAAAAAATAATATTAAATATTTATATGGTAAATAATTATGTAATATAATTTTGTTGATAAAATAATGAAATTGGGGATATAAAATTTTAAATAATTTATAAAAGGACAATATTAAAAAGAATATGCTAAGAATATTTTTTTTGAAGTTAAAATGGGGGATGCTGGTTGGAGTTAGTTTTTATCAACTTCCTGTATTTTGGAGAAAACTTTCTCTATTTTGAAAGATGTGGTTGGAGATAGTCTTTTAAAACGCAATTTCTCAACCGAGTTGACTCGGATCTTCTAAACATTAATCTATGAAATATCCAAATAACATACACAAATCGAAAAGACTCGCTGAGTTGTCTAACTCGTTATATCAAGGAAGGGAGAGAAAGAATAAGAGCGAATATTGAAATATACCTTTTTTCTAACGATGAGAAGACAGCGACCATGAGCGTCCATGAGAGCGAGTTCTCCAGTATCGCGGGTATCAGGGCCATACAAATCAACTCGGAAGACTAACTCACCTTTACAATCAAAAACTGTGAAACCATCATTAGCGAAGAATAAAGAGGTTTTAAGAACAGTAAGATATTTCTCTTCCTCATATATAAATCCATTATCCACTATCAAACCTTCTTTCATTGCTAATTGCTTCCTTTATTTTCGTGAATTTTTAACAGATTTTATATAATAGAAATTTCTTTACAAAGAAAAACTATATATATAGAAAGTTTATCTTAAAGCTTAAAAAATGGAAGTCTGTACTGTGAATTAAGAAAATTTACATAAAATTATGCCGATTTTATAATAACGTGTTAATTTATATATTCTAATATATATATATATATATATATAATTTACTGATATAGGATGAAATGGGTTGACGCTAATTGTATCTTATTATTATTATTTTTAATATGTGTAAAATTATTAAAATATCTTCTGTCACAAACTATATTGGCATCTCTCTTTCTCATCTCTCTTTTTTCTAAATCTAGTTAGTGGCTTGTATTAATTAAATAAATATAGTTTTTTTTTTAAGTTAAATGTTAAAGTTTTTAGTCATTATCAAATTTCAACAAGAATAATACATGAGTTGAATGGAATACATTCTAAATTTCTATTTTCTAGTCATATCGCTTCAAGCTTGAATTTAGAGTGGAAATAAATTTTAAGCCAAATTGTACGTTTTGAAAAATAAAATCAAATAATTCATAATACTTTTTTCTAATTTGAGATTCGTTAAAAAATTAATTTTTTATAATTCAAATTTTATTAATTTAAAATTTTAATGTCACTTGAAATAAATTTAGATAGTCATTTTTTTTTTATGTAAATGATGTTTTTAGAGCAATATCTTTTATTAATTTAAAATAATTTTTTATTAATTAATTTATGCGTTGGGTGCTAAATAGAGTCAAATTTATATATTTATATTATATATATATGGTTAACTAAATTTGGTCAATTTAAAATTTCGTAACCCTACTGGCAAATGGGGTCCCCAGGTACCCGTAATCTAAAGGGTTGGGGAAAACTTCTGGGACAGCAATAGTACCACAGAATACATGCAACTCGGTACTTTAAACTGAGTGACCCTAGCGAGTAGGAGGGATTATGGAATAGGAAGAAAAAATCATATAATCCAATATAATTTTTTATATAGTATTGAGTTCGTAATTTATTTATATTTGTAGTACAAAATACTATACTACTTTTAACCTCAAATTTGTTTGTCTTATTCTCTTAAATGAAGTAGAAATACATCATTATCAATTAGCACCCAATACTCAATTTTTTTTTTTAAATTCAATTTTATCAACAGCCTGAATAACTTAAAACTCGAAATCTCATAACTCTATCACAAATTTTTTTCCTTTCTGTCCAAAACTTTTACATTAGGTGAAAAATCACATTCAAATGCACTTATCACTTAATTACAAATTTTTTTAAAGTACTCTTCACGTAATATTTAATGTACGAGAACATGTATGTGTAAATTTGTGTACGTAATCCTTCCCTTTCTACAGAATCAATTAAAACTCAATGATTATTGATAGCTTGAAATTTTATGAAATCATCCAAAATAAATGGCATAAATGTATGTTCTATCAAAAATGTTGTGCCGCCACAGAACAAATTTAGGCCGACACAGAATAAGATGCTCAAAATCGAATTTAATTGGAATATAAAATTTATCTAATCATCTTTTATATATTGGGCAATTTTGTAATGTCTTACATATATATATATTCATTTAATTTTTTTTTCCTATATTTTCCTTTACGAATCTCTTGATTTTTCAAAAAAGAATAGGTCGACGTTAATTAAGGTTTAAGAATTTAAGTAGTTGTTTCTTTCTCAATTCAAATGTAAATTTGTTTGTATAAGGGAAATAAAGAGAAAATTTTAAAATAATTACGCTGTTAAATATTTAGTAATTATTAACTATTAAAGGTTTCCACGCAATAAATTCTCCCAAATAATTTTGAGAAAGGAAGAAAACTTTGAACAAATCCCACATGATTCAAATTTTCAATTGAAACATACGTTTTATAGATTTTGAATTTGCTAAAAAAATAAAAGGCAGCAATAAGAAAAAAAATATTTTATAAATTGTATTTTACATTGGGAAAAAAATCTATTTTTTTTAGTAAAATGTAATATATTTTAAAATTTAAAATTTAAATTTATGTGAATGGAGGTGGGTTACCCTCCTCTTGGAGAATTAATACTTGAATTTATACTTTAGAAGAGTTTTCTTATATTTTGTTGGGTTGAATTTCTTTTCTTTTTAAATTAATGGATTTGTATTAGTTAAAAAGAAACATGAAAATGACATAATGAGTACTTGTATAGGTAAAATGGCAACAAATGTTTGGAGCTTTGCAGGGACACATAGCAGCTACTCTCACCAAAGTAATTTGTTAGAAGATAAAGATGCTCTGAATCTTATACCCTTAGGATTGGTAATGGCGGTGGAGGTGATCAACAGTGACCTTCACAGGTGATCAAATGCCTTCAATTCTGAAAACTAAAATAAAATAAAAAAGCTAAATGTTCAAAGGTTCAAGTTTAGGTGGTCAATAGAGACTCAAAGTATGTCTTACTCTTCTTTGAGAAGGTGATTTGAAAATAATGATAATTGTATTTTTGTTTTTCCTTTTTAATTAGAGAAGTAGATTAGTGAGAGAGCTCACTCATTACTAACATTTAAATTTTTTTTAATAAAATATATTTTTTAAAATGTTATAATTATTTAATTTTGATGACCTCAATTAAATTAATTCAACTACTTATAAGAAATTTTATATGGTTAAAATTTTAATAATAAATCAAATCTGAAAATAGTAATAGATTTTTACATATCTCTATTTTCATAGTATTTAAAACCTCTCTTTTATTATTATTATTATTATTATTATTATTATTATTATTATTATTATTATTATTATTATTATTATTATTATTATTATTATTATTATTATTTCGCTTTTTCATCTCTCTTTCTATCCTGTAAACACTTTTTGACACACTCCTTTCGCCGCATACAAAATTCTATATGTAAAGCACTCTCTCTTTTTAAGTATTTTCCTTATGTATCAATACTAATATCCCATTACGAATACCTCCCATTTATTTTGCCTAATTTTTATATGTAATTGTAATTTCAATAAAATATAACAAAGAGCATTTTTTTTTTTTTGCGTTCATATATTTTAAAACCCATTTTAAGAAAATTGAAAAAATTGAAGTTTAATCTATAAACGTATACTTTGCGGTGAAAAAAATTTGGTTCTTACGTAGCAAATCATAAATAAATTAGAGACCTAAACTAGAGGACCTGTTACCAATAATCCTGACAAGAACATGTTCCATTACGGAAATGGTGGAACCGACTTCGATCCCTTACAACAATTTCTATATCAAACTTGCTTGAAACATGCTTCATGAAGCTATGACAGTCGCGACAAGTTCTAACATTTTTCATGATTCTTATAGTTTTTCTGTCTTTGAAGCTAAGCAAAGCAAACGCAACTGCTAACTTCTCGCTATGATAACTAAGACTATGCTCTTCTCTTCCTCTTCAATGTCATGAAACACATTCGAAATATGTGGTGTATAGCCTTCAGGTCTAATACTATCAATTATATGAACCAAGAATTTTCTGATTTTCCTGATTCAGGATGAGAACTATCTCCTGATACAAACTCATGAATCTCCTGGTCTCTAATAAGTGAACTGTATCCAGGTTTCTTGTGAATCCTCTTCTCTCGCATTGCAGTTCTAACTTCAGCTTTCTCTGTGTATCTAACAACTTCGCCATAAGCGTTTGATAGAAGCACAAAATCCCCATCATGACGAGGTTCTAGCTGATAAATCTTCTCCTTTACTTCTTCTGCTAATGCAAGATTGTTATGATTTACACAGGCACCAAGAAGAGTCCTCCAAATAATAGCATTTGGTTTAAAGGGCATTCTTTCAATAAATTCAAACGCATCACTGAGCTTGCCTGCACGGCCTAAAAGATCACCTACACCAATAATGCTTAACTGTGGGTTCCATACCATAGCATTCTTAATGTTTTTGAAAACTCTCCAACCATCATCAACAAGACCTCCATGGCTGCAAGCAACTAAAACACCAGAAATGTGATATGATCAGGGCTCAAATTGGTTTTCTTCGTCTCATAGAAAACACTAAGTGCTTCCTTACTTCTTCCATGAACAGCAAGCCCATTGATCATCGCAGTCCAGGTTAACACATTTCTCACCGGCATCTCATCAAACACTCTGATAGAATCTCCAACAGATCCACATCTCGAACACATGTCAACCAAAGCAGTACTAAGTGATACAGTAAACTTTATTTTATTTCTTAAAATATAAGCATCAATCCACCTACCCAATTTTAAGGCTCCTAAGTTAGAAATAGCAGATACCACACTCAGCATTTTCACCTCATCAGGCTTTGCATTTCCATCAATTTGCATTTGTTGAAACAAACTCAAAGCTTCTTGCCCAAAACCATTGTTAACCAAAGAAGAAATCATAGAAGACCATGAGAGCAGGTCTCTCTCAAGCATTTCGTCGAACAGTAAAGGCATAATCAACCAAGCCACAACAGCCATAAAGATTGATCAATGAGTTCTTCACATAAATATTTGAACCAAACCCAAGCTTTATTATGAATGAATGGAGGTCCGAACCAATTTGGAGGCGAGAACAGGACGTCAGTACAAAAGGAGATGTGAAGTGATCAGGAGAGACACCAGCTCGGCGCATGTTAGAGACAAGGGAGAGTGCAAAGGAGGGAGAGGAAGGAGCATAGGTTCTGATGATGGTGTTGTATGCAAAGGTCACCTTTGCACCAAACATTGGGTTCAGTGCCATTCTGAAATGCCATGAATTTCAAAAGGTCATTCACCTGGTATTTGATGGTATTTTTAATTCAGAAACGACATCAGTTTCGTATGTTTTCATTCTTGTCCTTCTCTCAACTATCTTCACTACGCCCCAACCACAATATTTGAGAGGCCTTTTCAAAAATGTTTAGGCCCAAAATGAAACTAAGATGACTTCTATTTTTTCAGAAAAATATGTTATACGTCAGTTTTTTTTTTAATTTTTTTATATTAGAATTTTTGTATATTTTGATATATTAAACATATATTAGATATATATTTTTAAAATTTCAGTTTACTTTTTGTACATTAAATATAATATATATCTCTGAATGTGAGATATTTTTATATTGAAAATTTAAAATATATTTTTCTTAGACTATTTTTTTAATTTTTTTTTTATAAAAATCACTTCTTTCTTGGGAAAATCGATTTATTTAATTTAGTGTCCTTTAAATATCTATAAATAAATATCCACAAATCTCATTTTTGATACATATACCTAAATAGATGTCCATAAATTCCAACAGTTACTTTCTAATGTTCCAAGTAGCTATATTTAGTTTTATGATATTCACTTACAAAGTATGTGTATGTCTTATTTTATTCTGAATATATACATATGTAATTTTTTAATATAATAACAGCATGCTGGAATTTAAAAAAAAAGTTTTGTATTTTTTAATAAAAAATAAACACATGAATTATATTAGTTAAATATTTTTTTTATCCATTCAATTGTTTAATCGTTTTGGATATGTGAAGTAAGTATGATAATTTTTCGATACCCATAAAAATTTAAAAAATAAAGACGCTAATCTCTCTAATTTTCAAAATATAATTTTGAAAGAATTATATAAAATATATAAAAATTTAAAATAGATATGTTTAATCTCTCTAATTTTTAATATAATAAAGCCTTCGAATTAGATATAAAAATTTTATTTAAGATATAAATAATTTAATCTTCTTTAAAAGAATTATTTGTTCCATTTTTTCGAGATAATTTATTTTATCTCGAAAGTTTTTATTTTCCTTGTATTTATGAATGAGAAGAGACAATGGCGGCTCTAAAAGCAAACGAGAGTTGCAGAATATGAAATTTGAACTTGCTCTCCTTTGTTAGTAAAGTTTAGAAAATATTTTCCTCGAGCAATTCCATCTGATGGGACAATTGATATATATATATATGATGCTTGACTGATTAAGACAGTTAAAGTTCATATACCTGATTTTGATAAAATGATATAATTAATAATATTCAAATGGATATATATTATGAATGAATCTACCAGCTACAGATATACTAATAGTGACACTTGTATAAAGAGAAGCACTGATTAACACAGTTATAAAAAGCTGATCCTCAAAATAATTACTTAAAATAATAAAAAGAATTGATATTAGAACGACACCTGAGATATCTCCAACTAGAATTAATTCATTTTCATTCATCCTTACAACCATACAAAATCACCCCAAAATAAAAATAAAAATTTAACTCTGCAATATTAAAGAAAAAATACTAACAGTGGCTATATATATAGCCTCATTAATTTCAATTTCTTGATTATATATATATATTATATGTAGCAGACAGCTTGGAAGTAGCCTAATTAGGCTTGGTTTTTAGCAAAAAACCAAATGAAAATAGTGCCCAAATGGAAGTATGAACCCATAGTTTTTATCATTCAATTCTGCATTGGGTATCTCACTCCAGCTGCCAGTACTCTCTGTTGCTCAAGCTGTATATAAGTGGTAGCCAACAAGAAAGTCATTAATAAAGTTGTTGCATTAATACTCTTTTGATATAATATCTATCGAATATACCAACACTAAAAAGGTGAAAAAGAGACAATTAAAAGGAATTGGGAAGTCCAAAATGCGTTTCTATAGTTTTTAATAGTGATACTGAAGTTAATTAGTGAATTTTTATATTTTGTCGAAAATGAATTTTACATGTTCCAATAATTTTTTTTTTTAAATAGTCAATTAAATAACAAAGAAATAAAGATTAAAAGAAATTTGAGGGAGAAATGTACTTGGAAGAGTTCATGCAACTTGCTCTTTAGGTGGCAATATTCATGTTCTAGTAGCTCCAAAGCTCTCAAGCACCTGACAGTTAAAGAAAAAACCACCCACACCACATACACACTGTGAAAATGAGAATTATTTCAAAGTGAAAAGGAGAAAGAATTACAGAACCCAATAAGAGGCTTGAAAGAGAGAGAGAAGTATGTATACCCAGCACGGTTGTTTTGCTCAGAAGCGGCGCGAAAGGCAACGCAAACATTTCTGACTCTGTTAGCACCAATGCTCGAGCTACTTCCCATGAACTGATTTAAATGGATTCCCATTTTCTTGTAGTCCGAGAACTCTCTATCAATCCTGTCCCATCCATCACCACCATTATTAATACCACTTATACAACTACATACATACATTACATTGCTAATATTAGAATAATATTAAATGGATATATAGATTAAAATTATTTTATACATTAATTATATTGGCTATTTTAATTTTATATTTATTGTTGAAGACAACAATAAATGCAAAATTAAAATAGATATTTATCTAATACTATTAATGCATAAACACTTTTAATTTAGATTATTAATTTAATCTATGTAGTATTTTCGATATTAATATACCAATTAACTTAATTATCTTCTGCAAATATTTAATTATTGAACTGTTAAAAAAATGTAATTTGATCATGTTATTAAAAAAAATCAATTAATAAAAATGGGTTTCTATTAAAATTTTAAATTTTTATATTAGGACATTATTGCAATGCAAGTGCAATTATATATGTAAACACCCGCCAAGAGAAGGATTTATGAAGTCAAAAATAAGAGGCTGTGCTCGTGCAAAATGCAGACAACCTCTAAGAAAAAGGAAAAAGAACACAAAAGGGAGAAAAGGGTGAAAGTGAAATTAAAAAGACTCCACAACCCAAAATTAATCAACTTGAAACTTCAAATCCAATAATTTCTTTTTCTTTTTTTTTTTTGCATGCGCATGTGGAAAAAAAAAAAGGAAAAGCAAATGAATGGCGATGATGTAAACTACAGACTTACAGTAATCCTCTGAGATTTCTCAGGAGCTTCTCCGATTCATGAAAGTAAATGTTAACGACTTCTGATACAAAGTTAGGTGAGCTTTCATCTTGTAGTTGCTGCAGCTGCAAGAATTGCTCATCCAGCACTCCCTATATGTATATAAATAATCATAACATTAGAGTTATTTATAATCTTCAATTATTTCATGAAATTGATTAAGGTGATGATGAATTACCTGGTGGAAGAGCAATGCAAGTAAACGGTTCATATCGGCCCGTAACCGATCCACACCCAACCCAAGCATCCACACAGGTAGACCCGTTTTGGCTAAAGTATATATATATATATATATATGCAATTAAATGCTTTGAATTTTGAGTATAGTTATGGTGTCACTTTCTGGTTTTATAAGGGTTTAGGGTTTTGAATGCTTTTTTGAACATATGAGTCAAAGTTAAGATCAGTTGCTGTATTTAAAGGGTGCCGCTACTGCCTTCTTCTTGGACCCCACCTCCACCCCCCACTCTACATTTTTAAAAATTCTTCCTCATTTTTGCACTATGCCAATGTGTATAACACCAATTACGTCAATCAAAAGTGCGATGCACGCGTCAATTTCAAAATTATCTAAACTGTGACAATACAAAATATAATTATTTAAATAATTAAATATATATACACCCGATTGGGATAAGTTTTTCATTCTATTTTAATATTATCTAATAATTTTTTCTCCTATGCTAAATGCTCCTTTTATTTATAAATAATTATTATTTTAAAATTTTTATATAAAAATTAAAAAATATATATTTAATAATTTATTTTATATAATTATTTTACTAATTTATCTTCCTTCTCAATTTATTACTCATTCTATTATATATTAATTATATAAGAATAAATTTAAGATAAACGTATAAAATAATTTTAATTTTTGTGAAGCGATAATTATTTATGAATAAAATCTTTTATTTTAAAATAAAAATTATTTGTAAACAAAGAGAATATATCATATTCGAATTTTTATTAATACTAAATTTATTTAATAAAAAATAAAAATATAAACTTTCTTAGTAATAATTAGTGATATTTTTTAATTAATTTATGTATTTCAATATAAATTCATTCTTACGTGGATTCAGAAACACAAATTTACACTCAATTTATATATCAACTTATTAAGCTAATAATTTAGCAATTTAATATCTATACTTTGTCTTGCAGCGATCTACATTTTTAAGAACTAGAAAAAAAAGTAAAAAAAAAAATCTTATTTGAAATTTTATACAGTATAAGCATATTTTTAATAAAAAGACATTTTCATTTTATACTTAATTCGGTGTATGTCAATTTGTTTTCGTCTTACAGGAATAAAAACAACATTTCTTAAATAACAGCCAATAATAAAGGCTCAGAAATTTTAATTTAGGGATTTCGAGTTTAAATTCTAAATTCATATTATATGTACATATTGTATTATATGTGTTATATAATTAAAAATGATATATTTAATAAATTTTTTAGAAATATCCAAAAATTAAAAACATTTTAAAAATATCCATTTTTAAATTGACTTTAATTTTCAATTTCAAAATTTAAAAGTAATTTTTTTAAAATAAAAAATAATTTTAATTAATTAATTATAAGATATATTTTTTAAAGCTAATTAAAATTTGATATTTTCAAAATAAAAAATAATTTCAATTGAAAATTATGAGTAATTTTTTTATCAAAATTTGGATTTTTAAAATATTTTTAATATTTTTATATTTTTAAGAAAATATGTTAAATATATTCTTCTAATAATATAATATCTGATACAATACATATATATATATATAATGTGAATTAATAATTTTAAAGATTTATTAAAAAATAATTTTAATAAAAATATTATTTATTATAAAATGCTCTTAAATTTATTTAATTCATTTATAAATAGATAAACATATTATTTTAGTGTATAATTGAATAAAAAAATCAATGTGAATCTTGTGAAATTTTAAAATATATATTTGCATATCCCAGCAAAAAAATTAAATATATAGTTAAACGACAATTAACTTTTTTTATTAAAAAGTGGATTAATCTATCGATTTTTTAAACTTTAAATATATAAATAAATCAAAACTAATTTTAAAAACTAATTTATATATTCAAGCGAACTTCAAAGATATTTTTACATCTTCTCTTGTGATGTAATTGGAGCAAAATTGCAAAATGCATCATAATTCCAATTTTGCATATAATAAAATATGAGGAGTGACTGTACGCGCTAGAGGTGAGAGTATGGAGAAATATAGAGATGCAGGAGGGCGTGCAGTGTGGGCCTTATCGAGGTAAATGTGGGGTATCAACCGGACCAGGCTACAAAACCATAGAGATAAAATGTGGCAAAGGAAGTGGTGACCTGCTGTCCAATTCACCGGTCACCTCGCGTGCGGCCTGTTGTAGCAGAGTAATGCGGCGTTAATCCTCCACTCTCACCCGACAACTGCCTGCAGCCGGTTACTTGTCAGTCACCTCAAAATTAATCTAACTTATCGACATTACCTTTTCTCTGTTAAAAACAATTACAATTAAGTTAAATAAGCTTTACCTCACGTGGCAAGTGCATTTTTTGCAGTTAAATAATTGCATTATATATTTAAATTATTTTTTCAAAAGTATTATAACTCAAAATAATGTTTAAAATAATAAATATAACATTTAAAATTTTGGGTTATATAAAAATTATTTTTTAAAAAATACCTATTTTTCCTTTGAAAATATTTTCCTTTCAACTTTTAATTTCAAATTTTAAAAACACCCATTTTCAATTTATAATAATTAATATATTCAATATATATATATTTAAAATTTAGATACAACTCAACAAAATCTTAATTACAAATTAATATGGATCATTTATATGAATTCTTATTTTTCATTTGACAAAATTTAAAATTACATCTTTAAATAAATATAAAGTCAGTAAAATTATTTTAAAATACTTTTATCTAAGTTATTTTATATTTATTTATGCCCCTTCTAACTATATTTATTTTAACTTATTTATTTTTTAATCGATATATTATTAAGTTTTCATTTGAAACCATTTTAATTTATATTCTTTTATCTTTTTATTGATATTAGTTATCCATACTTATTTTTTCAATATACTAATTGTAAATTCTATTAATTTTAGAGTATCTATATATATATTTTTTATTCTCATTAATGTAATAGGCATCTTTCTCATTAAATTTGTAGGATGTTTAAAAAAATAAAAAGTGACATATTATGTAATTTTATATAAAATATAATTAAAATATAATTCTTTATAATACCAATTTATGATTTATAAAAAAAATAGATTGACTCTAGCTAACATCAAATATAATTTTTATTAGTTACAAATTTCTAGAATTAAATTATAAATGAGCTATTTTATTAACTTCGTAATATATATATATATAATACATTGAATTAAATTAATTAAATACATACCTTTCAACTTTTAGTAAATATCATATCATTTCAATAATTACTTCTTTGCCCCAATTTGATATACATATATTTTTTTCATTTATTTCAAATTATAACTCGTTATTTTAATAAAATAATTAATATAAAAATTTTATTATATTCATATTTAATATTAATTAAATAATTTTATTAAAATTATTTAATTTATATTCCATTTCAGTGAAATTATTACATTTTCAAAAAAAAATTATTCCACTAAAATTATAATTTTTTTGCAATAAAAAAATAATTAAATTTTTAACTATATCTTATTATTAATAAGTTAATTAATAAAATAATAGCATAATAATTTTAATAGTAATGAGTTAAAATAATAATTAATTTTTTTAAAAAATAAAAAATATGTCTATTAATTTAAAAAAAGAAATAATTATTTGATTATATTAAAATTATTTTTAAAATCAAAGAATTTCTAATTTAAGTTTCGGCCAAAATCAAAATTTAGATTAAAAGAAAAATATCATAGTACAAATATTAATAAAAGAAATGGAATTTCTTATTTCTTTTTTACCTTCAACCTGTCATTGTGCATGTTGCCGACTTCTCCCAGACAACCTCTTGCTGGGCCGACCTTTTTATCTTCACTTTTCTCTCTTTTTTTTTTTATCGAGAAAAATGCCGTTGCCGTTGCGGGTTATGGGACTAAAAATTGAAAAGTTAAATTAAAAAAAAAAAGCCCGGTAAACAAGGAGTGTCAGTGACAGGTGGTAATTAAAATGACAGATTGCGAAGAATAGGCGACACATGGCAAAATGGGTTTAGTTCTTTTATACATTGCGGGCTTGTTTGTGGGTCGTCACAAGACCCAAGATTATGCGACTTTTCCGATAAAGAATAAAATTAAATTTTAACAGACGGTGTATGACTGTGAGAAATAGCACAAAAATATATGAGCGAGAGAAACTCTAAGTGTGATTTTTTTATATAGTATTTATTTAATTATAAATTCGAGCAACAAAACTATTTTTGGGTTCATATGACATGATTTTCAATTTTCATAATTAACTTAGGACATGGCCGACTACATCCTCCATACATTATTGCTCTCTTTTCCTGTTAGATTGGAGGGCCTTTTTGTTGTGTTTATGTTCTAATTATTTAGTTGATTGCTTTCACTAAAGTGATTAATAATAACAAAACATGCCTTACAAGTAAATTTAATAAAATTAATTCAGAAAAACAACTTGCCGAAAAAAATTAAACTTAAATTGAGAAAATACGTATTTTAAATTTTTTAAGTGATTAAATCTTTAATGAAGGTATAAGTTTTTAATATTAAGCTTTTTTTAAAAAATGAATATTTTAAAAATTTTTAAAATTAAATATTAAAAAAAAGAATTTTTTTTATTTTTTTGAAATATTTTTAAAGAAATTCCAATAATATTCTCGTTACTAATTATATCAAATATTTCTATTATAGTTTTAATATCAATTAGTAAAATATTTCAAAATAATTACAACCCAACTCAACCCAATAAAATATTAATATCAAATTAATTGAGGTTAGATATATAAATTTTAATTTTCATTTGGGGTGGTTGAAGGATACATCTTTAGATAAACGTAAAACTATAAAATTATATTAAACTATTTTTATCAAAGATAATTTAATTTTATCACTGTCTCTTTTTACTATAACCATCTTATTAATTTATTCAATTTCTATTACAGACACATCATTGAGTCTTTATTTTATATTATTAAATTATTTTAATTTATATTCTCTTATTTTATTCTCAATAAATACTGCTTTTACTTTTTTTTACTGCACTTATTTACAGATTTTATTAATTTTAATATGTTCACATATCTATCTTAGTATTCTCATTTTAGAAATATATAATTTATCCGTGTATTATCATTTTAATGTTTAACACTCTCTAATATATATCATAACAAGTCATATTATATAATATATGTGCACGTAATTTTCCAATTTATAATAAAATAATTGAAATTGTTAATGGAATTCAAAATTTTGTTTTAATATCATTGTTAATTAGTTGCAAATTAAAATTTTGATTAATCATGTATATGATATTGATCTCAAAAATCATGTATATTATATTAATATTTACCGTGAATAAATAGTATCAGATACTCCTTCCGTTTTATTTCAAATATTGTGTAAGAAAAAAATTTTATTTCACTTTAAGTGTCACTTTTAAAAATTTAAGAGAATATTAATTAAAAAGTTTTAATATTGCTCCTAATTAAATTCTTTATTTAATGAAAGATAATAAATAGAGTAAGAAATATGAAAAATGTATTTAGATGAATTGTAATAAAATTTTTATAAAATCTGTAATGGCAAATGATTTTTAAATTTGTGGACATTATTTATACATGATACTTGAAATGAAACAAAAAAAAATAATATATATTAAAAAATGTTACTTTTCTTGCATGCCATGACAAACAAAAAAGGAAACAATAAAAAGGAAAAATACCTAAATATATAAAGAAACAATAGAAAATTAATTAAAAGTAAGAATATTCTAAATCAAGTCTCAAAAACTTTCTATCATAAAGAGGGTAAAAAACATTGTTAACGGTCTAGAATTACAATGAAAAGTTCATGCTTAACGTTTTAATGGGATTTCACCAAAACAAATGTACTATGACAAGGAACTAGAAGGTGCAAATTAATTAATTATTAATTACATCTTGCACTTTTTAACCTACACATGATATTCATATGTGTGTAGTTTCCCATACAATATTTCAAACCGTACAAATTAAAATACTAACCTTAGCTAAATTGATAATGATGGAGCTTAACATTTACATAATTAATAATATTAATTTATCATATACTTATAATTAATTAATCGTGTGTGTGTGTGTGTGAAGCATGTAAATTTTTGTTTATCTAATCCTCGACAAACTCACTTGAAAAGCATGCTTTGTATTGACGTAAGCAAGCTTTCATATGTGTGTGTGTGTGTGTGTGTGTGTGTATATATATATGCCAATGCGAATTATTATATTATATTAATATTCATATTTGTGTCCATATAGAATTGTTTCCCTATAAACAATCTCTTCATAATAAAGAAACGTATATCTTTGAGTATGCTCTAATTCTTATTATCTCTCGAAACTTGAAACTCTAAGAAAAAACGGAATGATTATGTTTGGTTGATAAGGTTTGTGAGAAGGTCAAGTAAAATATGGTTTAAATTTATATCTTACCATACAGGCGTGTTTCATTTTAATAAGTGATTATTTTTATTATAAATTTAGATTTAAATTTTAGGTGTAAAATATAAAAAATATTTATAATGATAAATTTTAAATATTCAATCTTTTTAAATGAGTAGTTGTCCAAATGAACTTTAGTGATGTGTAAATATTACATTGAAAAAAAAATTACTAACTTTATGTATTCAATATAAATTTTATACTAAATTATTTTTTATCATTTTAAATTATTTTTTTAATTATCTAAAATTTTCAAAATAAGTATGATATTTAAGTGTTTGGATGATATTTATCAAAATCCAACCAAAATTAAAATATACACTTTCTATTAAACTAAATTTATGAGTGCACTCGATATTTTATTGCTCTTGCATATTGGTTTAGAGAGAATGGTTTTTAAAATTTATTCAGTATATACTATGATATACATGTTAAGAATTCATAATAAAAAAAACAACTTTAGACATCAAACCCATCACTCTATTAAAATTATTTTAACTTCCACCTTAAAAAAATTACTATGTCAGAGTAAAAAACAAAATCAGAGGTGTTATAATAATTAAATAGGCGATTAACTAAATTAAAAAAATTACTAATTAATATTACAGAATGTTTATTTGGCTGTTTAATTAATTTAAATATTAAAAATAAGAATGAAACTATACCAGCCTAAATGAATGATTAAAATTTAAAAGTAATGGCAACTAGAGAAAGGATAATTTTTTAATTTGAAAACAATAATAGAAAAGGGGAAACTGGAAAAGCATGCGGCCTTGGAATGATGTAGTAGTAGTACGCATATTATTGAGTAATGAACCTTAATTAAAAATGCTTAATTAATTAATTAATTAATTATATATTTTAAAAGGAAACAAAAATAGACTATTGAAGGCGATTAAACCCATGCAGTGAAAAAGCAATAAGGTAATTAATTAATTAATTAATTAAACATTATTACAGTTGATAATTATGATTAATGTGATGTTTGTGCTCCCGTGCTTATTTACTATCTACAGTCATCATGTAGAATCAGAAGAAAAACATTCTCTTTTTGTCTCATATATGTTCCTATTATCATTTGTTAATTCCCATATCTTTTTAGCTTTGAAATTCTAAATGTTGGGAGTGAGAGTGATGCTGATTTTTTAATTATTATTAAATTGCATAATTTATTTAGACCTTAAAATGTTGCTTTATTTTTTTTAATGTATGGGATTTGCTTTATAATTAGTGATTAATTAATTAATTTACTTAATTTGTAAATTCAATGGATATGATAGAAGGGCTTGCTAATTGTAATGCAATAATATGGTGAAATGAAAGACTCATTGCTCGAGATAGTGATATATAATTTCGATGGATTAGTACTTGTATTTATATATGGTTATAGGAGATTAGGATTGCTATCATTCCCTAATTTGGATATTATTATTAATTGGATCACTAATTATAGATTGTGGATTAAATAATCATTTCTGAAAGTATATGGCATGGCTAATTTCAATGTTTTGCTTGGTATCTAAGGATAATAACCACATTTGATTAGGAATTTAGGAGCGCAAATTGGGTTCAGCAAGCAGTAGAAAATGGAAAAAAAAAAAATTACACCCTCCACTATTTTTTATAAATTTTTTTCATTTTTATCGAGAGTATTTTAATCATTTTATAATACATTCATAATAAAAGTATAATAAATTCATAATAGACTATACAAATTCTTAAACTCATGATAAATGTATAATAAATTTATAATAAACAATTAATAAAATCATAATAAACCTATAATAAGCTATTTAAATTTAGTATTTTTTTAAAAAAATAATAAATTCTGATAAATTTAAAAATATTTTTAAAAATATAATAACTTTAAATTTTTTTTATTATTTTAGCATTTTTATAAATATTCCAAAATAGGGTTTAGCAAAGTCCGATATGAAGATCTAAAAATCTCTAGAATTGAACTGAAATAGATTTCAATATGTCTGGGTCCGGAATTGAAACTAAATAAAAAATATTCATATTGTATTATTTTGAAAAATTCAGAACAATATAGTTCGAAAATTCAAATTTAATAGAGCTATTCCGATCCAATATTGATTTGAAAATTAGAAGATTTAAAATTATTATTTTTTTTCAAATTTAAGAAATATAACACTATTTAATTGTTCTAAAAATAAAAAAATATGCAAAGTTAATTTTAAATATAATTATAAAATTACTTTGATTATAGTATTAATATTAATATATTTTATTTATATTTAAAAAATTACTTAATTGTATTTACTTAAGTTTTTATTATATTTATATATATATTTTTTATTTTGTAGTTAAATTAAGAAATTACTTTAGTTATTTACATATAATATGTAACACCCATGTATCTTATATACATATCGTACATATACTACGTATACATATAATATGTATATAAAATATAAGAATGTCACGTTACAATGTCGTTTATATTATTATCTTAATTCCACATCAATTATATATTTAATGAAAGAACATTTTAAATTATCAAATCTCGTTCTTTTAAAATAACTTTTTCAAAATTATTTCTACAAAACTTTTATTCTTTTCTTCAATTCCAACTACTCATCATCATCCCCAACATCTAACCATATTTATTTCATCTATACATCAAATCAACATATATATATACTCTAACATATCATAGTTATCATCTTATTCAATTAATCATCACTTTCTTTCACTAATCATATCACACATATATTCAAAATTACACCAAAAATAGACTTAGGAAATGATACTTGTTTTCTTTGTAAACCTTCTTTAATCCCTTTTGAATCTCTTATAAAATTGATGTGTAGCATGAAAAACTCATTCTTCCTTCTCTCTCTCTCTCTCTCTCAAAGCTACATTAAAATGAAGAAGAAGAATTTAAAGTTAATAAAGAAGAATTGTCTCTTCTATTCTCATATATATATATATATATATATATATATGTTAATAATTAATTAACAACCCACCAATCAACTCCTTCCATCTTTTGACATTGTCTTTATTATTATTATTATTATTATTATTATTATTATTATTATTATTATTATTATTATTATTATTATTATTATTATTATTTAAATTCACCTTTTTCTACACCAATATATACTTCAAGTATATGTGGTATATATGTTGAGTATATGTATATGTCTTATATATATCATATTTATTTCAAATATATTTCAAGTATATATAACATATACACATATATTACATTTATTATACATATTCATTTTATATTTTCTCTATCCATTACACCAATATACTCTCTCATAATTACTATTCTAAAGTACATCAAAAATTAAAATATTACAATTCTCTCCCCCTTAAATAATTTCGTTCTCGAAATTATCTAGTACGATAATAGTCCATCCATAATAAAATACCATCTTAAATTTTCATATGAAATTAATCATATCATCAAATTATTATTTCATGAAATCACACAACTTCTACTCTCCCCTTTAGAGTTAATCATCTTTTTTCAATTTCATAATTCATCATTATATTTTTTTTTATTCTAAGCAAAACAATCATGATAAATCATTATATCACCAATCAAATTGTCATTAGATAAAAATCAGTTCATCTTATTAGTATATATACCTCACACATTTTACTCAAGATATTTTATTATTTCATCATTTTATAAATATACTCTCATAACATTAAATTTAAAGGTTATTGAATTATACCTTAATACTGACTATCCAGTCACCACAGTCATTTTCAGAATTGTATCTTTGTTCATCTATCCCTTTCCTATATTTACAAATATGTATTTGTAAAACCACAAATGATAATAATTTTCAATCCCTATATAACAAGTCTCATGGCGATAATTTATGCATCTCTACATGATTTTATTCTTTATACAATTACCACACATTATTTAAAAACAATCAATAAATAATACTACAAAATGTTATTTCTATCATTAAAATTTATTCTCATAATTTATTCATCAAGCCAACATGTATATGCATTTCAATCACACATAACTGACATCTTTCTCAAATTAACCACCATTCTCTTAAGCAATTCTCTTATTATTTAAACTGATATACCTTAACTCACTTCATATCTATACACATATCAGGATAGTGCATCATACATGTTATCACATATCTCTCATATTCTTAATACAACTATAAATATTGAATCTCAATAATTACTCGCAACCTTGCCACATTTCAGATCAATTGATCTAACTATCACAATATCAGCATCATAGCCTTATTTTTTTTCTAATCAACTTTTAACTTGTTTAAACTCATCATTCTATCTCAATTCATGACCTAACTCTATTAGGTCAAATTTATTTTTAAATTTCAATTTTCTTCTGATCCATTACCAGTAATACTCATTTCGACTTATTGGAGCTAATAACTGTATACAATCAATATACATCATTTCAAATTAATTTTTTTTTACATTTCTTTTCTATTATCTCTTTGTTTTATATTACCCATAATATCAATTTCATGACCAAATTATACTTCGGTCATCAGCATATGCATTGTGAATCATATATCTTTAATCATATCACATTCAATTCATCATATTTTGAGCCATAAACACAATGTGACTAGTAGATCACATTTCTTAGAACTCGTGTGATCATGTCAAACTATGATCACCATCAAATATCTCATTAATCATCATATTACATATTCATATATATATACACATATATAACTATACTATTGAGCCCAACACTTCTATACAATTTTAATGTCCAGTTAAATACAATATCATGATCCAGCTCTGCTAAGAACCATCACTGATCTCAATCACATGACCTAGCACTACTCAAGTCAAGACCTAGTCTTGCTCAGGTCTATCAACATATGCATCTCTGGTCCTAGTTCTGCTCAGGACTTCTCATGCATATCCAATCAATCTCAACACAACTGGACAAGTAATAATATAGGCTACACATATATAACATCACTTTACATTTTATTATCACATACTCATTACTCTATACTTTTTTCGTGATCACCACTGTCCATGATCACGCCATATTAGCATTTCACATTTAACATAACTCTTAGTCACATTCTACTTTCTATAACTCATCATATTTTTACAATTCTCTTCTCTTTCACGCTTTCTATAATTATAGATAAATTTCTACACAAGGATACGAGTTTCAACTACACAACCCATAAATCTTGTATGTATCTCATGAAATAAAACTATCAATCTCACCAAAATTATCCCACGACCATATTATTTCAGGCTCATGCCCGTGGATAACAAAACTAATATGCCAATATATTAAACAAGTCACATGGCCATGTTAATTTAATAAACACATCCGTATATAATAAATCTCTTTTACATTGAATAAATTATCTCACCACTTTGCAACACAATTATATATCATTTATAGTCATACTGAATAAATTCAACCACTATGATTTTTTTCTATCTGTCAACACAATTAATAAATTTACATTTTTAACAAGTATTCAATTAGTTCCACGTCAATTTTTCTCATTGCTCAAATCATTCACTTAACTCAAACTTACTCTTTAATATACCATATAACTACTTATACACTCTTTATAATTTAATAAATATTTTCAATATTTTAAATCTTTAATTTTTATCTTCAAATAATCATTTCATTCCAACAACACATTTTACCTCAAATTAAATAATTAACATATCAAGTATTCCTTAAATCATGTATATATATATACCATATTAAAATCTTACTTCTCTATTTATTATTCCATTTTCAATATATCTCTTATAAAAATTCTTATTCATTTTTTTCTCATAATAATTTTACCAAATAACACTCAATGAGCTTACATAAAATTTTATTAAATCAAATTCCATTCCTCTTTAGTCAAACTAACATTTTTGCTTGCACACTCTTTTTATTATATTTCTCTTTTCCTCACAATCTCTTACTTATACACATTTTTATCACAATATACTATGACTAACATAATTCATTTAAATCAACGTCATGTCATATATAATTTTACTCAATAGTAAATATTTCATTTTCTTTTATAATCTTATAACTTAATTCTAGCATTATTCTCAAATTCATTCTCTTGTAACTTATTTCACAAACACATTTCAATAATCAATAATTTCAAAATTAGTTTTACTTAAGTAAAACTCCACTTCTTCAATTTATCAATTAAACTTAAATAACTTTTTTCACATCATTTCTTTCTCTAGCTTTACTCTCATGTGGAATCTCATTTTTTATACATCATCTAACTCATATAATTCAAAACATCATAAATAACATAATGCCACATCCGAGACCAATCTAGGTGTCAAAGCATATGCATGAATCACAACTCGCTTCACTTTTTTTTTAAATTTTCATTTCTTTTTCAAAACTCACTTAAGCTGAGAATCCCAAACCTAAACTCTGATACCAAAATAATTATAACACACATATATCATATATACGTACCGTACATACAATACACGTATAAAATATAAGAATGTCACATTACAATATTATTTAAACCCTTATTTTAATTTTACATTAATTATATATTTAATAAAAAATTATTTTAAATTATCAAATCTCTTTCTTTTAAAAGTAATATTTTCAAAATTATTTCTATAAAACCCTTACTCTTTTCTTTAATTCCAACTACTTATCATCATTCCCAATATCTAACCATATTTATTTCATCTATGCATCAATTCAACATATAAATATACTCCAGCATATCATAGTTATCATCTTATTTAATTAATTATCACTTTCTCTCACTAATCATATCACACATATATTCAAAATCACACCAAAAATAGGCTTAAGAAATGATTCTTACTTGTTTTCTTTGTAAACTTTCATTTTCTTCTTTAATCCCTTTTGAATCTCTTATAAAATTGATATGTAGCATGAAAAACTCAACTCTTCCTTCTCTCTCTCTCTCTTTGAAAGCCACGTTAAAATGAAGAAGAAGAAAAAGAAGAAGAAGAAAGAAGAATTGTCTCTTATATTCTCATCTATATCTGTATATATAAAATATTATATATGTTAATAATTAATTAACAACCCATCAACCATCTCTTTCTATTTTTTGACTTTATCTTCTTTATTATTATTATTATAACTTAAAATCACCTTTCCCTATACTAATATATACTTCAAGTATATGTGGTGTATATATTGAGTTTATGTAACATATATTTTAAGTATCATATTTATTTCAAATATATTTCAAATATATATAACATATACATATATATAACATTTATCATACATATTCATCCTATATTTCCTCTATCTATTACATCAATATATTCTTCCATAATTACTATTCCAAAATATAACAAAAATCAAGGCATTATATAATATTAGATATTACATAATAAATCAATATAATAAAATATCATACAATAAAATAACTTCAAATTTAAATACTTTAACAATTTAAATTAATCAATTTTAAATATATTTTAACACAGAATTTATCCCGTTATGAGGTTAAATCAATACGTTCTAAGAAGAAATTTTTGAATATCAACCTCATCGATCTCATAAATATCATACTAAATCATATCAATTAAATTACTTTTTCAAAAAATACGAGACATTATCATTATCAAATAATTTATAATCTATATTTACAACTCAGTATGGTTCGATTCAAAAAAATTGAAAAGGTAATAGATTTTTTTTTATTTTGAATATTTCAGTTCGGATATTCAGATTAATTTAGATATTTTCAAGATTCGTGTTCATTCCTGATACAAAATCAGTAGCATCAATGAGGCATTAGACCGTTGATTATGAGTTTTAAAAATGTTAAATTTCAAAAATTTAACCCATATAACTTATTATATATATATATATATATATATATTAAGATTCATAATCTTCCGCGAAAAAAGATTAAGATTCATAATCCTTTTGTGGTAATTTATTCGAACTTATAATAGATTTATAATAGGTTCGTGATGCTGCAATCTACTTATTTCATGTCTGGGAGCTGTAAATAAACCCATTTGACTCAGAATCTTCACCAGTTCAAACTTCACTAGTTTAAACTTGATTATTCTGGAAAATAATTGCCTAAAAAATAATTTTTACATTTTGTTGGTGTTTGAAGTCGTCAAAAGAATGGGTCAATACAAGTGAAAATTAAGACATTTTTCTTATTTTTATAAAAATTATTATAATAAAAAGAAAATATATAAATATAGATTTATTAATCCATTGATTATGGATAATTATCATAACCAGCAAAATTATTATTTTTATATATTTTTTCTTATATTTGAAAAATATATAAAAAATATTTAGTAAAAATTTTTATTTCGTTACAAATTAAAATTAAATATTTTACAACTAATTTTCAATATTAAAAATTAGACTTAAATTTTTACTTGTTTATATGTATGGGCAAATTTGAGTGAGTGGTGATTGAATTAAATAAGGAAGTCTTTTTATAAACCATTTCAATGTTTACAACTCAAATTACATTATAATTCTACAAAATAAAAAATTGATTGTATAATAAATCGTATATATATGGCATCTATTTATTTATTCAAGAATTACCTACCTAACCCTTTTTAATTTTATTGTTCAAATTAGATTATATATATATATATATGTATTTTGGGTAGGTTGGACACAGCAAACGTTATAATATATTAGCATTGCCAAATATAAAAACATTCCTCAATTTGGCCACTATACCATAGAAAGTAAATTGCAATGAGAAAGAAGAACAGAAAAATTTGATGTTTGTATACATATATTATTAGTCTTTATTTTATATAGTTAAATGCAAATGTAAAAAAAGGTGACATGACAAATCCACTAAAATGAAGTCAATTTCTCATTTTAAATGTGGTTCAGTTGTTGAAAGCCATCCTTCGTTTTTGCATTTCAGTCGGTACTTTGACATTAGTTGCCAATCCCATGGCTTCAAGGAACTTCACAACATACCAAGTCATGTCAATTTGCCACCATTCAAGCCCATGTCTAGCTGAGTATTCAAATGCATGGTGATTGTTGTGCCAGCCCTCCCCAAATGCAAGCGCTGCTACCCACCTGACATCAATTTTTTTGAGAAAATTTACAAAACCCATTTCAGTTTTTGATTGAAAAAACTTCATTAAATCAAGATTATGAGAATATGTGCTAATTTATTACCAATTATTCCTGGACAAATCACCAGTGTTCCATGCCTGCTTTCCCCATACATGACAAGCTGAATTTACTAACCAAGTGATGTGGAAAACCCATATAATCCTCACTCCCTGAAATCGTTAAAACAATTAACAACCAAATGTTAGGGAAGTATTTTAAAGTTTAATTCATTCCTTAATTCTGAAAGATTCTATAAAATTGTACGTAGTTGATCTATAAATGTAATTATGATCTCTCATTTAAAAGATAATTGAGTCATTTTCATAGTTGCTAGGTGAAATTACAAGCACTCTCTGTCTCAAGTTTATATCTGAATTGATTCATGGCTTCAACAATTTGCACCTAAATATTGAAGCATTCACTTTCAAACAACTTGAGAAATCCATTTGCAGCTAGAGAATAGAGACATGAACAAAGCCCAATACCTAATTTTAGAAGATAAAGACTTTTCAGATATTATGGTCCTACAGTGCTGAATATGACAAACTACTAACTGTATAAGAGGTGGGCAAGTATGGCTAGTGGCCACAAATTCAATGGTGTATATATATATATATACATACATTTTTTTTTTGTGAAAGCCTGGACAAACTTAGTATTTTAAAGAGTGGCTCAGCGATAGTGTGAGACTGAAACCAACTCAGAAAACGACTAAGACCGCCAGAAATTTTTATTTATAACTTAAATAAGGAATCCCGGAGGAGTCAGAAATTACAATGTCTTTGATAATGGAAGGCATATTGACAAAATTCTGAAAATTACAGCAAATGAAAAATAAGCGGCTATATCTCGCTAAAAAATTGGCTACCTGGTTGCCCTCACGATGGACGTGATTAAAAACAATGTTCTCTGAATTCATCAAATGTTTAATCCTGTCCAGAGTCCTTGAATTTGTTGTGTCTGTGCTAAGAGCATTGATAGCCTCAAGAGAGTCACATTCGAGAAGGAGAGGCCTGTACGGCATGTTGAGACCCCATTTTAATCCTACCAGAATGGATTGAACCTCAGCCTCTATTGGACCAGAAGCCTCCAAAGGATAGTAAAATGCAGCAAGTACATTACCACCTGCATCTCTAAGAATCGAGCCACCCGCCGCCTTTGTACGAGAGAATGAGGCATCAATATTGATATTGAATTCACCCAGCTTCGGCATCTTCCATAAACTAGCGTGACCCTCTTCTTCTTGCCAATACCTGCTGGACAGAATTCAGGAAACAACATGAACGCTTTGGAAACCTTCGAACCAGAATTAGCCACACACCATTTAAAAACTAAGTTTGTAATCTGTTCAATGACAGCAGACACATGAAAATTTTCATCTCCCCAAGTTATATTGCAGTACAAGGACCAAATTGAGTAAAGGATCAGTTGGGATATACCGCGTAAAAGAATGCCCAGCGGAGATTTTGGAGAGTAATTTATCCACCACAAGATAAGTTCTTGCCGCAAAGAAGATGCAACTGGACAGGATAGAAAAACATTCCGAAAAAATCTCCAGATAAGTTGAATTTGCTCACACTGAAAAAATAAATGAGGGATCGAACTAGCAGCAGCCAGACAGAATGGGCAACAAGAAGCAAGCTGAACGCCTAGCCGTTGAAGGCGAGATGGAGATGGAAAAGCTGAATTCAAGGTTCGCCAGGATATAATAGAAACTTTAAGAGGAATGTTATCACCCCAGATCATTCGAAAAGACAGTGTAGCAGAATGGTGGTTCCTCATCGCCTCATAAGCATATTTCAAACTAAACTCAGTGCTGTTAGATTCCAGCCATCACAGCTCGTCAATATTGATCAAATTTAGAGCCGTATCATGAATACCACAAACTCGTTTCCATGTGCATGAGTCCAACACTTTGGCTTGCATCTGACCCTCACGTTGGTACTTAGATCTCATCAGCTTGGCCCATACAGATTTGCCTTCCATGTATTTCCACCACAACTTGAGTGAGTAAGCTTCTTGCAAGGAAATTAACGATCTAATACCTAGGCCACCCTATTCAAATGGACGACATATCTTGTTGAAGTTTACCCAATGGTACTTTCGCTTGCCCCCTTCGGAAGACCAGAAAAAATTCGCAAATTTCCGCTCCAGAATGGAAATAATACTTTTAGGAAGAGTCATAGCACCCATAGTATGGATTGGAATAGAGCTCAATACGTGCTTGATTAACAATAAACGTCCGCCCGGAGATAGAAACTTTTTTGTCCAACCATTCAATTTGACATCAATTTTATCAATAAGATAAGAGCAATATTGTGAACGGTTAATACCTTTATAAATGGGAGCTCCCAAGTACAAAAAAGGCAAATCCCTGTGAGGAATTGAAAGAATAGCATGCATCTTCTCCTTGAACGCTAACGAGCATTTCACCGAGTAATAGAATGAGCTTTTATCCAGATTGACCAGTTGCCCTGAAGTTTGTTGATAAGTCTGCAAGAAATGCATAAAATGCTTAGCACTCTTAACATCCCCATTGATAAAAATCAGGAGATCATCCGCAAAAGCTAAGTGAGTAATAATATCACTTCCTTGCGATGATTTGTAAGGAGCAATACGGCCTTCCAAAACCAATTTCTTGATCCCTCGAGAAAAACCTTCAGATGCAAGAATGAAGAGAAGAGGCGATAAAGGGTCCCCTTGCTTCAATCACCGGGTTGGACAGAAGAAACCATAACCAATCCCATTAATTAGAACCGAGAATCTAGTTGCCTTCAGATGAGACAATTAATCCCACAAATCTCGGAGAAAATTCAAATCTTAGAAGAACAACCTCCAGATACTTCCAAGACACTCGATCAAATGCCTTAACCATATCCAATTTGATGGCCAGATTATGACCTCTAGTCCGCCTGTCAATACCATGAATGAGTTCATTAGCCACTAAAATCTAATCATGGATAGAACTGTCTTTCAAAAAACCAGCCTGCTCTGGAGATATAAAGAGAGGCAAAATAGTGGACAGTCTATTAGCAATGATACGGGTGCATATTTTGCTCAAAAAAGTTGCGAGGCAAATAGGCCTAAATTGGCCAAAAGAGCTCGGATTATCTACTTTCGGAATAAGAACAATCATAGCTTTACCATACTCCTTTGGAATAGGAACACCGAGAAAGAATTCTTTTACTGCACTGATGACATCTTCCTGGATGATCTCCCAACAAGAGCGGAAAAATTGACCATCAAATCCATCCAGGCCAGCCGCACTGCTGGGATCCAACTGCCAAACCGCTTGTTTTATTTCAATATTTGAAGGAAGAGCTTCTAGAAACTGGTTTTGGTGAGGATCAACCACTGATGGAATCAAGTCCAAAATCCAGCTTTCATCAATATCAACTTCTGCAGTAAATAGAGTCTGATAAAAACGACTTGCTTCTTTACCAATCTGATCTGGATCATTAATCCATAAACTATTAGAGTCTTTGATGGAAGATATCCGCTAAAATTTCCGTCGGACACTCACAAAATTATGGAAAAATGAGGTGTTAACATCTCCATCATGGAGCCATTTGATGTTTGCTTTTTGTTTCCATACATACATACATATATATATATATACACACACACAAAAGAAATAAAAAAAAAAGAATTAAATCAGCTGGGTAGCTCAGTTGGCCACCTGTTGTTACTCTCAATTGAGAGGGCAGAGGTTTGATCCACATAAAAATGTATTTCGGGGGTCGAGCTTTTTAGAAAAAAAAAAGAAATAAAAAAAGAAAGGCCCACCAAATAAAGCAATAGCCTCAAGTTTGAATAAAGTAAAGCCACCATAATCAGGTCTAATCGCAACACTTTACAACTGTTATGAAGTAATAAATATATAAGTTTAATAATCAAAGATAAAATGGACCAAGAAAATGAAAATATTCCTTACCATTCCCCACACCAAGAAAGGAAATCCTCCTATTGCATATAGCAGAACTCCAAGGGCAATTGGATGAATAATGTATGTATTTTGTATAAACTTGTAGAAAGGTTGCTTCTCTAAATCCCCAATATTGTTTGGCCCTCCACACTGTTCCATTATTTGCATTGCCAAAATCAGTAATAACATAAATTTAATGAAATTTGATTCTGATAACTTCAATCAAAATCCAGTTAATTAATCAGAAAAAGAATATGAATATATACCCTTTCAATAATAGCATTGGTATCAAAGAGCCAATTCATATGACTATACCAGAACCCTTCAATGGGGCTATGAGGGTCTTTCTTAGAATCACAAAACTGATGGTGGTATCTATGCGTGCTAACCCAATCAATGGGATTGCCCTGCAACCATCAAATTAACAAAATTAACAAAAGAAAACCAAAAACCATTAAGAATTTGAACCAAAGAATCAAAAGTACTACCCACCTGAAGCGCTTGAACCCCACAATAAGCAAAAGAATACTCGAGCCATTTAGGAAGCACGAAACTCCTATGAGAAAGATTCCTATGAAAAGATAGAGTAATACCCAAAAGTCCTGTAACAACGTAGAGCCCAAAAGCAACCCAAAATGCTCTCCAATTGAAATAAAATGGAGCAAATAAACCAAGAAAATGCATAGCTAAAACAACACCAGCAGTGCTTATATCCAATGAGTTCCATTTCCTTCCCAAGAACACTTTTCTCTCTCTCTTCACTGCCACATCTGATAACACAATTTTCCTAAAATTCTTTACCACTGGCTCTGATTCAGACAACGGACCACTAGGATTAGCCATTGCCAGTACAACTCCATTGCGGCAATTCTTATTTGAAGCGGCAAAAAGACTCGAACTTTGCCGTTTGCAGTCGGTTTTTAGCTGAAATAATTCTGCGTTTAATGCTTTCGAACGGCGAAGAGGTAGAAACGGGTAGGGCTTGGATTTAGTTAATGGAGAGGTTACCAAAGCCATTGAAAAATATATGTGTATAATTAAGCTTTTGCTTACCTACGAAATTGGGTTTTTTATGGGTTTATATTGATGGGTTTTTTGGTTCCGGTAAGAAAGCTCATGGCTTTCTTGTTTGTGGGTTGGGCATTTGTCTAAAATAGGAAAAATTTATAGTGAAAAATGAAAATAATGTGGAAAATGAGATAAGGCGGTTGTGGCCTTGTGGGGTATGCGGTGCAAGCTTTGTATTCATATTTCGGATTAGAGATGGGTGATATCAGATCCAGATATTTTGTGGCTTTAGAAGATATAATCATCTTTGTTTTGTCATTTTTCACATTAAAGATTTTTTCTTTGCATTAATTTGTGCTTGTGGTTGTCTCTCCTTATATAACACTTAATCTCTTAAACTGCTCCCATTCTAAACTTGATTTCCCTGTAGATAAAACTGCTATGCCTCTCTGTCTCTCTCTTAGTAGTTAAAGCGTCATCTAAAGTGTGATAATGGCGTCAACAAGTGCTTCAATATTTAAATTGGCAACTCAACCTTACTCCGCCACATGGTCATCTCTTAATTCTAAAGCAATTCCATCTGTCTCAAACTCTGTTGGTGAGTGTCTTAAACTACATGACCTCATTCATTTTGAAGGCATTTTTATATTTCCAAACTGTTTTTGGATTTTGTTTGATAAGTGAGTTCTGACTTAACTTTTTGATGTTGATCTAAACTCGATGTTGATCTAAACACGAGTTGTGAAGGATTCATGTTTTCAAGATTGGTATTTACGATTTCTGAAATGGGAGTTTTTCTAATTTAGCCTTGATAACTTTGGAAGTTGGAATTTACTTGATAACTTTGGAAGTTGGAATTTAACTCCTTTTATTTTATTTCTGATGTAAATTTATTTGAGTAATACTAAATAGATTAAATTGATACGGTTTAAAAGTATTTATATATTAATTTTATTAGAGAAATAAATATTTTATAGAATAGTCATTTATCTAATATAATTAATATATAAATATTTTAAATTCAGAACAATTTGATTTATTTAGTATTTTTGAATTTAAATTGCTAGTTTGGGGTAAAGGGCCTGTATGAAATGATGTTCTAATGTTGGCACAGAAATAACTGAATTTGACAGTGAGCATTATTAATTTAAGACTTAAAAGAGTGCAAATATTGAGTTAGTGTCGCTGTTACTCCTACAAGTTTGTTTTACAGATATTGGATATGATCATACAAGGATTAGAAAGAAAAACAAAATGAGCAAAACGAGAATTTGTTTGAAATGAACCTACATAACACATGTAATGTCGGCTGGTCTAATTATAAATGTTTATTTTCCTCTAATTTAGACTCCTGACTCTTCGAAAATTTGTCCATTATGATGCTATATATAGTTTGAAATTCTTTTAAATAGGTAAATTGCATTCTAAACTGAATCAGTATTAATCACATTTGATAAATCACTTTGTTTTCATATGTACATGAAGCTTCTAGGGGTTTGATTTTTAAGTAAAACTATCACGCTTTCTAAATATCATGCATCTACATTTGGTAATGGGATGTTTATTGTCAACCTCTGTGTTCTATCTGTACCATAATTTGTATATGTGTAGGAAGCATTATTCCCAAATGAGCATGAAAATGATAAACACGCATTTTATGTAAAGGCATACAATGCTTGGAAGTAAATATCTTTCAAAATGCAGCAAGTTCTTTTATTGGTGGTCCGTTGCCAATGAGATCTCAAAAAAAGAACGGAACAGTCAAGATTAGCAGGATAGTGACTGCTGCAGTTGCTGTTGCCACTACACCGATGCCGGAGATCACTGAGTATGAACTTATAATTCTTTACATTCTTTGGCTTCATGCTTTATCATAAGCAATCTAGCATGAAAGTTCTCTTTGTAAATCGAGCTAGGTTTTCTTTTATATTGTTATTCTTCTTTATGGAATAAAATATTCTGTTGGTAATCTGCATTTTTTCATGCATCGTATTCACAAAAGTGTGCTAGTCTGACTATTTTGATGTCTTTTATTATCAGTAAGTTGAATAGTAAGCATGGACTAGTCTGACCATTACTCCTTACAGTTACGTGCTTCCTTCCTGGGCTATGTTTGAACTTGGGAGGGCTCCTGTGTACTGGAAAACTATGAATGGTCTTCCTCCAAGTTCTGTAAGTTGAATGTAGGATCTCACTGGAATCAACTGTTTTCTTTTAGACTAGAGCCTTCTAGTGACAGTGCACTCAAAATGATTTGACAGGGAGAGAGGCTAAAGCTTTTCTACAACCCAGCTGCAACAAAACTTGATCCAAATGAAGATTTTGGCATTGCATTTAATGGTAATTTCTGATGTAGGGGGGCACAACACGGTCAAACTAATTTTATTTTGCATAGTATTTGAAGGCATAATTTGATGTCATAAGAAGTTGTAAAGTTCCAAAAAGATTAACTCAACACATTAATCTCTGTAATTCTTGGTTTTTGATACTGTTATAATAATAAATGAGTGATGTTTTTGTGCTTCCTGAGATGATGCAGGGGGTTTTAATCAGCCCATTATGTGTGGTGGTGAGCCAAGGGCAATGCTCAGGAAAAATCGTGGCAAAGCAGATCCCCCAATATATGCCATCCAGATATGCGTTCCCAAGCATGGTTGGTAGATGGTACCCTTTGACAATTTGATTGCTTTGTAGAACATTAAATTCCTTTTTAGTGACTTCTGATCCTTATGGCAGCTGTGAACTTGATCTTCTCATTCACAAATGGAGTTGATTGGGATGGTCCTTACAGACTTCACTTTCAAGTTCCTAAACCTTGGCAAAACAGACCAATTGAATTCTTTAACGAGGTAATAGGCTGTTTAGTTTATGGTGGTTGTGGCAATATAACATGCTGATAACTAGAACCATAGTTTAAAATTCATTGCAAGCTCGAGTTTTTAGTAGTTCTCTGACAAAAACATATCAAACGTGTGTCTGTTTGGCAGGGACTGGCAGAAGAGTTGAGTAAAGCAGGTGCATGCGAGAGAGCAATCTTTCCTGATGCAGGTGTTGTTATTACAAGATGTTCTATCATTGGTAACTTGTCGAAAGAAGGAGTAAGTAAATTTCCATGCTTTCTTCTATCCCATTTGTCATGTTCAATTTGCTTTAATTTCTTATGGAACAAGTACATAATTGTTTATGACAAAATGGAAAAATATTTGCAGGGTGACAGATGCAGTCTTGATCTAGTTCCAGGATGTATGGATCCAAGCTCGCACTTGTATAACCCAATAGCCAATGTAGATGATGGGTCCTGCTTAATTGAATCGGAGGATTGAACCTTTCCCGGCCTATACTTTAGCACCCCATACATATTTACCATACTAGAAAGGCCTTTCTCTATGATGGCATCAAAGTTCTTGAAAATTAATGCTTTGCCTGCTCCTTCAAATATGGATAAACAAGAATCAAAAAACATACTATTAGCTATGATTTTTTATTAGACCCTTGGATTACATGTACATCTATATATGGATTGTCTTGATTTTGAAACATTCTAAAATTTTCAAATATTAAAAATTAAATATGTGAAAAAATATATATATTTGCAGCTGAACTGTGTATATTTATTTTGAATTGTTATTTAGAATTTTAAATGCATATTATTAAAAATGAACTGATAAAGAGATGGGTTGGAAAAGAAAAATCATTAAATGAGAAAGGAAACTATTGCCTGGTTAGGCAAGGGTGACTTAAAATTTTAGAAAGTTTCCCAAATCGGCTATTAATTATTGTTCATGGCGTTACCAAACGATGTGTTTCTCAACCTTAAGTTGGTGGTTTCAACACGCAAACTCTTGTAAATAACAACAGTTAACTCCATGCACTAAAAAAAATACTAGGAATTAATTATTATTTAATTTTTATAATTTGATAAATTTATAAGTTCTTATCTCTGTTTTAATAAATCAAATTAACATATTTTTAATACTTCATCTCACCAATTATTTAACCCTTTTGTAAATATTATGAAATTTAATAGTTGATTGAATGAAATGTTACTTGATAAAGTTAAACTGAATTTTAGATGCTAAATAATAGTAATGGATTCAACTGAGACTATAATAATAATAATAATAATAATAATAATAATAATAATAATAATAATAATTTATATTTTATTTTATTTTATTTTATAAATTATTATAATATTCATATTTTTTTCATAACTAAAAAATTGATTTTATTATTTTAAAATTAATATTTCAAATATTAAAAATTTTCTTAATAATTCATAATTTTTATTTTTAAAATATTAATTTATCATATATTTTAAATTTATCATATATTTTAATCTTTAACGTCTACAGTATAATATAATTTGAGTCGAGTTATTAATTTATTATATTAAAAAAACTCTTTGCTCCATGAAAACCCAAATCTAAGAATTTGAAAAAAAAAAATACTACACTTTTTAAGAATTTAAAATATTAATTTCGAAATAGCATATATTGAAATGATAATTATGTAATGACAAAAAAATTGATAATTATGAAAAAAAATTTGATGCTATAATAATTCATTACTTTGCATACGTAAATAACTCATCTTTTTTTGGAGCGTTCAAGTTTCTTTATCGCGTATTCAAACAAGTGCAATTGAAAGAATAGAAACAAAAGGCCCACCAAACGTTAAATCAGATTTTCCATAGCCAACCCAATTACTACAATCATTCAAACCAAAATCAAACAAAGTCTCCAGTAAATAGACTCTAATCAAACCCAACCAAACTTTACCAAACTTAAAAAAAAAAAAAATTAAACTCAACTCATTATAAAATAATAGAGTTTAAATTTAAACTTGAATTAGACCTAAGTCAAGTTCAATCTTATATCAAGTTAAATTATTTATTATATATCTCAAGTTTAAACTCAAATTCAATTTAAATAAGCCTAACGAGCTCAATAAATTTATTTTAATTCTCATTTTTATTTATTATTTTATATTTTCATAAAAAAAATACTAAAATTAATATTTTTATAAAAAATAAAAAAAAATAATTATATATTATCAAAAATAAAATATAGTATAATACAATAATTTTATATTTTATTATAAATTACTAAATTATATTATATTTTATATCATTTAATTTATTTATCAAGTATACCATATATTAATAAATTATACAAGTTAAATTAATCAAAAAATTAATATATTTATATATATAATTTAATTTATTTATTAAATTATATATATTTTTAATCCAATATAATAAACGAGTTAGCTTACGAGCTTAACTCACGAGTTTTTTAAAAGAGTCGGCTCACGAGCTAGCGAGCCGAATATTTTTTTATTTGAGCTTGGCTCATTTAATAAACTAGTAATTCAAGCTTAAATTTAAATGAGCTTTTACTAGGTCTAGTTCCAAATTAAACTTGAATAGCTTAATTTATTTATAGTCCTACGATTAAACTTTCTATGGACAAGTAAATAAATAAAAGGAATGTCTAAAAAGAACTGTAAGATTTAAAGAACAATAAACAGAAATTATATCATTTTAAGCATCTTCCTTCCTTGTAATAGAAATCTTTTGACATTTCAAAAATGAATGGCTACATGCTACGGCAACTTTCTTTTCTTTTTCTTTTATTTTTAACTAAAGAAAGCCTCTTTGGCAATAGTAATAGGCTACTTTGAAGAGTCTTTTCTCTTGCTCTGTTCGTATTTTCCGGCAAGTGAATCAAAGAGAATACCAGCACCTGCACCAACAGCTAAATCAATTGTATAATGACCTCTAGTCCCAAGAAGTCTCGCAGCTTGTAGAACATTCAGCATATCAAATGTCCACGCCAATTCCCACCTCTGCATTCTTCTCATATCTGCTACATGTCCTAAGAAAAACAAGAAGAATGACACATTCCCAACTGGGAAGTCCACTCCTGAGCCTAGAAATCCCTGTTTCAAAAATTTTCAGTATTTACAGGCCTGTTTAGAAATGGGACTCTCAACTATTTATCAGCTATTCAGATTTATAATTGAAACTGTAAAAGCTTAATTTTTTAGAATTTGCACTGATCTATAATGGCTCGTTTGGACAAGCATTATATGAAAAGAGGGCAATTGTAAAAACCGTAAAAACCGAATCGACCGAGAAACCGACCAAAAAATTGGTTAATCGACTGGTCAGTTCGTTTTTCGGTTCTAAATTACATCAAACCGAAAATATTCGGTCTGCCAGCGGTTTCATTGCTCAGAAAACTGAACCGACCGAATATTTTTGGTCTAAACCAAAACCGCTGGTTTATAATGAAACCGGCCTAATTTTTTTGGTCTAAACCGAAACCGACATAATTTTTTGGTCTAAATCAATTTTTTCAGTCTGAACCGAAACCGACCGAAAACCGACCGAAAATTTTCGGTTCAATTTTTCTCGATTTCTACTTCTATCGGTTTCGGTTTCGGTTTCGGTTACTAATATATTTGATCAGTTTTTGTTTGATTTTTACAAATCACTTCGGTTCGGTCAACCGAACCGAAAATGTCCACCCCACTGGATAGGAAACTAAAAAAATTTCGGAGAAAAAATTTTATTTCTTCTGACAATAAGGAAATTACTAGAGAGTGTTTTGGTGTTTTATTTTGGACTAATGAAGGTGTCTGAGAAGCCTAATCCTGTATATATACTATATAAATAATATATATATATAATGTAATCTAAGTTGACCTTTTGTTATTTTAATTTTGATGTTGTCTTTTAATTATGAATTAGAGAATTTTATATTTATACAAGGAATAGCATACATTATATTCTCTATCAAAAATATATATATTATATTCAATCTACTCTAAATTTCTTTTAATTATATAAGTATGATAATTGTTTTTAATATTAGTCTAGAAAAAAATATTTGATTTTATATTTATTATTTAAGAAAATATATATTTATTCTTAGACTATTGAATGTATGATAATTTTTTAGAGTTAATAGACATTGTTCTTTTTAACATCATCTATATATATTATTAATAAAAGATTTAATGTGTAAAAAACCACAATTAATTTTTGAAAATAAAAAAAAGTCATCATTATTACATTGATTGGATTAAAAAATATAATCATAGTTCTAAAAAAATATATATTTATCAATTATCAATACTACTCTATAAATACTCTTACAAATATCATAATAAATATACAGTTAGAGCATTCTCAACGTGTATTATTTTGTTATATTTAATTGATTTTGTTATTATTTATTTTTTAAATTTTCAATCAACTATTTTTTTTTATTATTGAACATTAATGTATTATGTTGTGGGACACATAATTCAAATATAAAATAATTTTCTCAATTAGCAAGTATTCCTGTTTTATGGTTTATACATACCTTGCAAATTAATTTATATATAAATATGTATGATGAACATTTTGAGCTCAAAATTTGTTAATACAAGTTTTTAAATTGTTTCTTAATATAAGATGGCAATGGTTAAAATTTAGAAGTTTGTAATTTTTTTTATTGAACATATTAGTGTTTCGAATTTATTGTAACAAAAAAAATTGTATGTATTGTATTTGTCGTTATGTTGTTTTCTATATATACTATCTTAATTGTTAATAATTTTTTTATTAAAAAAAACCTCTAATTTTTTTTTTTACATATTATCCGCTTAATTTTTTTTTTTCAAGTACAAGATGGGTGGTGAGTGGTGATAAATCAAAGCCGTATTCTTTTGTTTCTCGAACCACAAACGGTGACATGGCACATTGCCATATCTATATAACTCAGCCGTAGTATGGTTTAGAAGGCATTTTGTTAGGATTCACAGTTTGTGTGAGCCTCTAACATTTCCCTCTTTTTTGTCGGTTCCAGTTGGATTGTGGCGAGAGGTGCAATCAATTATGGGTATCAGATTAGGTTGGACTCATTTGACTTTCATTTGGTTTCTAACAATTTTCCAAACGAATTTCAATTGCATTATATTGAATTTTAAATTTAATATCAAATGGGATATTTAATCTCTCTCTCACTCTATATATATATATATATATATATAATATTAAGACAGATAATATCCATACAATATTATATTATGTGTTTTATTTTTTTTAAATTTTAAATTAATTTATTATAATATTAAATTAATTAGAATTGACAAATATTTATTTAAATTAATATCAAACAACATGTTATTTTGACTAATATTATAATATTAAATTTTAATATAAGTGTCCTAAATTTACATGAAAATATTATTATATAATGTTATAATATTATTAAATATTATATAATTTTGTTAGAAAAACAACTAATATTATAATATTAAAATTTAAAATTTTTGTATTTGATATTATTTAATAATTATATTTATCTGTGATATTCTATTTAATCTACTATTTTTTTCTTTGTTTTCATATTTTTTTATATAAAACTACTATAAAATTTCAAAATTATTAAATATATACATTGACTAAAAGCACTTACAGAATAGCATAAGTACAATTCTAGTATACTAAAAAAAATTAACAAAAGACAAAAGGTTCAAATAAACCTTTTAAATATTACTATTATCCCAAATGTGCTTTTAATTTTTTTTTTTTCAATCAAGTATAGATTTTTTTTTTTGTGATCAAAATAGACCATTTAGACTCTTATCTTTATCAAAATTTAGTTTGTCCTTAAAAGCTGAGATGATATTATGAGATTCACTTATTCACTTTATATTTTTAAATAATTAAAAATATTAAAAATTATTTTTTAAAATATAAAATAACAATTAAATAATAAAATAGAAAATAGAAAATAATATATACTAAAATAATATATATTAAAAAATTTCAAATCAGAAATTTTTTTATTAAAATTAAAAGTATTTTAGAAATAAAAAAAATATTATTTATTTTCTGACTAAGACCAAATACAATAATCATATTGTACTTGTTAATGTTTGACAATTCATAAAAAAAAATTCAAAATTTAATGAAAATTAGATCCTGAATAAAAAATTATCACAATTATTATTTATCATATAAAAATTAATAATTCAATAAAAAATTATTTTTAATTTTAATTTATTTTAAAATACAACATAGACTATAAAATATATATTTTGAATTATAATCTATAAAAAAATTATTGCTTTTTAAAATATATATTTATAATTATTTAAAAAATAAAGTGAACAAGTAAGTTCCATTATATCATCTCAAAATTTTTAAAGGCAAGTAAACTCTCTTGAACAACAGTAATACTCAAGGGTTGAGTCTAAATAACAGTAATACTTCAAAGACTCATTTAAACTTTGGCCATTGATAAATAATAATAATAATATCAGAATTTTAATTTTTTTTAGAATCTATATAATCAAATATATACTCGATGGAACATTTGTTCTAAAAAAGGGATATTATGAATAGGAAAATGTACAAATTTTCTTAACAAATGAACTCTATTTTTTTTTTTGTTTTCTTCATTAGAGTATTTTTTTTATTCTTATTTAATTTATTATATCATTTAATTGGTGATAGTAAAAAAAATTGTTAAAAGAGGTGACAGTCTTAGCAATCAAATGCCGGTAAGAACTATTTTGTGGGACTGGAACATTTTGCTTCGTCAGAATCTACTTGTTATTTGAGAGATAGGGGCATTGCTCTTGTTTCATACAATAACTTCTTCTACACATATGTTAAAAAATAATTTTTGCTTAAATTGTGGCTTTTGTTGGATTGCACTATCCATCATGGATGGAGGTCAATGCAAGAATTATTCCATCTATTTGTCCCAAAAAAAAAAAAAGAACTCTATTTAGAGATACGACACTTGATAACTCTTTTTTTTTTTCTTTTAACATTTCCATGTATCTAGACAGAAAAAGGAATTACCAACAACAATAATGATAAAAACGTTGTATTTTATACTGGAGTATAGTAAAATAGGTGAAATATATATAGCTCCTAACATTATAATATTTAATTACTTTATCTCTTAAATTTTTATTTTAATCATTTTATTTTTCTGAACTTATTTATTTTTTTATTAATAAAAATTTATATCATTGAATATTGGTCACATCGTCTCTTATATTTATATATTTTATACTAAATAGGTACTTCAGTGATTTAGTATGATTTAGCAATTTTGTATTTATAAATTACGAAAAAATAAGTTTAATGGATTAAATGGTTAAATTAAAATTTTAAGGGTTAAAATGACTAAAAACTATAAATTTAGAGGATTATATATATATTTAGCCTAAAATGAAGGGTGGAATGCATAAGAAGATAATGCATGTAATGTGTACCACGAACCAAATAAATAACTATTTGTATAAAATTGCTTTTGACGTTGAATTTGATCTCAACTTCACTGTTTTCCAGCGATCAATGAGTTTCTGATGGCAAAACTTTGTTCTAAGAAAAATTTTCTTTCACACATATAGAAATGCAAAAATCATAATCATAATAAATCCTAGTCTCTAGCAAAGATTAAAAAATGAATTTGTTCCCTTCTTACAATAATCAAGTATTTTATAATTTCTATTGATGAATTATTCAGATTATCTTTGATATAAAATTACGAGATCAAAATCTGACTGAAATTAAATCAGTAAGAATATATTTATGTTAATTTAACTATCACATATTAATTTTGAATTTGATTGAAATCGGACCGACCAGCCAATTCAACAAATCTATTTTATAGGTTTACTCCATACTGATATAAATGAAGGTGATATAACCCTCTATAAATATATAACAGAACACCTCAACTCATATCTGACGTCTGCTCACAATCTTGTATTTTGATTTGATTTTTGGAGACAAAAATCTCATTTAAGTGCGGCCCAGCAAAGAATGATCGGTTAGTAGGAAAATTAATTTCCTTAGTTGTTGTGATTGTTAGCAGTTATTAAGACTTATGATTGCTCACCACATCAGTCACTGAGAGCATAATAATTACATTAGGCTAGAAGGATATTGGAACTCTGGAACAAACTATACATCTCTCAAGTTATCTTCAAGAAAAAGAAAAGGGTAAAAAACACACATTAAAACAACATTATTCTGGATCAAACTACAGAGGAATCTGAAAGCAGTGAGGCCCTTGTCACTTTGATAATATCTGTAAGAGAAACAAGTCCAGCAAGAAGCCTTTGTTGATCAACAACCCAAACTCGGTGCACATGTTTGGTAACAACCTTGCTGATGACATCTCCAAGAGGTGATTCAGGATGGCAAGTCACGAGTTCCCTTTCTGAAACTTTTGATGCATATATTGGGGAAGTTGAGACTTGCTCTGTGAATTCTAGAGCATTTAAAGGTAACCAAGTCTGCAATGCAGCTAAATGGCATCCTCTCAAATCCGTTGCTGAAAATGTTCCTATAAGCTTTTTTCCTTGGCCCTGCACAGATATAATAAGAAACCAATTTCAATGTCATTAAACCATTAATGTAATATGATCAATTAGCTAGAGCAGGTATACTTGCATTTATAAGCTGTTTGGAGTCGTCTTCGAGGGAATTGGAGGCTACAACAATTGGAACAGCATTTAGCAAAGCTGCTTTCATACACTTGATATCATCAATAACTTTGGTCCGACCACTTATACCAAAAACACTTTGATTTATTGCTCCAATTTCCTTAACACTACGTGACATAATGCCTTGTAGTTGGGGTGCATTTTCTTTTAAGAACTTGAGCAAATCCATTTGAGTAAGCATTCGATAGCCAGAGGCCGTTTCTACAAGTTCCACCCGTGAAATGTTCTGCATATGAATATCCAGTGGCACTAATGCTCTATGAATTCCTTTGCTGAATACCTCCATACAATCTAAGATGCTGCACCAAAATATTGAAGTACAATATTAATAATTTATATGCTAATAGACTTGGAAATGAAAATTAATACACTAAAAGAAAATAATTTATAATCTAATTAATAAACTTCTCTACCAATAAACTTAGAAATGAAATTATAATTTATATAATAAATTCATAATAAACTAATAGTAATAAAATTTTCATATAATATACAAAGAAATTTGGTAAATTCGACAATTTTTTTTCTATATTAATAAATTTACAATATTGTAGGCTTATAAAAAGTCCAAAAATAATGGGCAAGCCCAAACCATTTTACAATGAGGTAAGCCTTAAATGGGCCATTTAGTACTCACCTGGTGTTTGGATTTAGAGTCCACAAACTGAGTCCTTCTAGGCAATGCCCAATAATTGAAGACACTGAAACCGACATCTTCTTATCAAGATCAGACGTATCATCATCACTGCCGTTGATCTGATCATCCCCAGCAATATGTGCTAAGATATCAAGCATAGTAACCATTCCTATATAATGCTTCCTTACTACGCCAGCCTGCTTATCAGACTCCATTATCATAGACCCACCAGCCCCTATCCAGTGTCCTGGTGGAGCAGCCACCGGCACAGCCACAACAATTTGAATCGAGTCGAATTAAATAGGTTAAACTTGACTTAATTGGGAAAAAATTAATTTACTTGAAATATTGGAGTTCAAATTAATTAGGCTCAATTATTATTAAACAATTTATTTATTAATTAATTTAAATTGGATCTATATACTTGTTTTTGAAAAGAAATGAAACATTTAAATAATTTGTTTAGTAAATAAATAGAAGCAAAAAAGTTTTAAAGGGCCATTCAATTTAATCTTATCCAATATAAAATTAAGATACAGGTACAGCAGAAATTATATGATATAATTTTGATTTTAATTAAATATTCTAATTAGAATATAATTAATTAATTAAATAATGATATATTGCAATGTTTTCTCAAAAAATATACGTTTTAATTTTTCAGAAAAATCCTTTAATATTGAGCATTTAGTAGGTGTCGAGAATTTGAAATTTCAGTATCGATGAAAATTTTTAATTAAGATATTAATAAGCATAGCTATTCTATATATTTTGATATTGAAAATTAAGTTTGTAAGATTGACATTGATTATTCTTTTTCTAAGTGAACTAATTAAAATTGTTTTTATAGTTATAAATTTGATTAGATCATTGAATAGATTTGAGTTTTAAAGTAAATTAATAAAACATTATATATAATATAGAATATATCAAAAATCATATAATGTGTTAATATTTTTTTTATTATTATAGACTTGCAACCCACTCAAATTTGACTTGATTTATTGCTTAAATGATTGGAATTTGAACTCTTTCTGATTAAAATTTAATGTAATTTGAGTATTTTATGGATAGAGTTGAAGTAGATGAGGCGTAACTTATTAGCACTGAATGTTGTTTTAATTTGCTGGAACCTTAGCTTAGATCATCAATAGCAAGCAGTGGCTCTGAAATTAACACTTTCAACAACAGTCCTTAATTTTATTTACCAACAGTACTATTAAAAAACACATTAATTGTTTTTCATCCACAGAAATTGCCTCCTCATTTAATAACTTACAATTATAGGGACCATGTGCGTTCGTGTGTGTGTCTATATAGTATAATTAAATTTACAAAGTTTTTTTAACTGCTGCTTAATATTATTTTCTGGCTTTTCTACTCCATATTATTTTACCCATACATTTCAAACGAGTCTAAAAATATATTTAAATTTATATATTAAATGAGAGTAATCACAATTAATAAATAATAATTATGAATTTTAAGAGATCATTGCTAATAATATTACGAAAATTTAGTCTAATTATTTATTTATTTGAAGTATTTGAAAATTTAATATATTTGTTTTTTTTTAATTCGTAGAATATAGAAGAGTCCTTAATTTTTTCTTAAAAAAATGTAAATCATCAAATAATACTTCTACATTTCAATCATTAGCATCTAACGTTAATTTTTCTTCTTCTTTTTCTTCTTATTATTATGATTTAGTATCTAATAGTTCAAAATTTAATCAGCACAAAGTTTCAAAAAACCTGATTGTATTTGTAGCAGATAATTGCTTTACTTGAAAATATGTTTATTTCAGGAGGAATTCACAAGTTAAGTATCGAAATTTTACTAATAACCAAATATTGTCCTATAATTAAAAAAATTAAAATTAATTTTAACTATAACAAATAAATTTAATTATTTTTTCTATTTTTTTTTCTAAACACAATCCAATTGTCAAATTATAATGAACAATAGGACAAAAGTAAGTTAAGATTCAATGGTGAAAATTGAATAACTCTCGTGAAAGGCATAAATGCCCAAATTCCCACAACAATTTATTTCAATTCCTCTTTATTCTCGTGAACTCATAATTAGTTTTCCGTTATTTTATGCACCAACTGCCGCTTTTTTCTTGGTCCATCTTATTAATTACTTCGCCCCTATTTAAGCCCTCAAGCCCACAATTCTCCTCTCTTCATTACTCTTGTTTCCAAAATGGCTACATTTTTCTCTTCGGAAACACTACCATTGCTATTACTACCCATTTCTCTTCTACTACCATTCACTCAGCCTTTCACTGTCATTGTTTCTGATTCTAGCAGCCAATCTGCCTTAGTAGATGGGCTTCAAAATGGGTTTCCATCGAACATGAGCGGAGCCCAAACCGAGGCCCACGAACAAGATGCCGTTTACGACATCATGAAGGCTACCGGCAACGATTGGGCGACCGACATCCCAGATATTTGCCGTGGCCGATGGCATGGCATAGAGTGCATGCTAGACAAGGATAATGTTTACCATGTTGTGTCATTGTCTTTTGGTGCATTATCTGATGACACTGCCTTTCCTACTTGTGACCCAACAAAGTCTTATATTTCAAAGTCTATTACTAAACTTCCTCATATTAGGACTCTGTTTTTTTACCGTTGTCTTAGTTATAATCCACAGCCCATCCCTTCATTTTTAGGGCAGCTGGGCCCAACTTTACAAACTTTAGTACTTAGAGAAAATGGGCATGTGGGTCCTATCCCGATTGAGTTAGGTAACCTTACCCGTTTGAAAGTTCTTGATCTTCATAAAAATAGTCTCAACGGTTCAATTCCGGTTTCCTTAGGCCAGCTGATCGGTTTAAGGTCTCTAGATTTGAGTGGCAACAAATTAACCGGTTCAATACCTAGTTTAAGTTTTCCTGTTTTGAATGTTTTGGACTTGAACCGAAACCTACTTACAGGTTCAATCCCATCGAGTCTCGGTTCTTGCCATTCTCTACTCAAAATGGATTTTAGTCATAATCGATTCACAGGTTCGATTCCTGATTCATTTAGCGGGTTGAAAGAGCTTACTCTCATGGATTTAAGCCATAATCGGCTATCAAAACCGCTTCCAATAGCTATTAGAAGTTTAAATTCTCTACAAGTATTAATTCTTGAAGGAAATTCGATGTCTACTACACTTGCTGGTGATGAATTTGGTGGCATGAAGAGTTTAATTTTCTTAATCTTCACAAATGCAAATTTACAAGGTTCAGTTCCAGACTCATTGGGTCGATTAACAAATTTAAGAGTTATTCGTCTGGATGGAAATCATTTAAACGGTTCAATTCCCACAAATTTTAAGGATTTGAAAAACCTGGTAGAATTAAAACTAAATGATAATCAATTATCAGGGCCAGTTCCATTTGGAAGAGAAATGGTTTGGAAAATGAGAAGGAAGCTTAGACTTGAGAATAATACAGGTTTATGTTATGATGCTAATAGTGGGTTTGAAGAAGGTTTGGATTCATCATTTGATTCCGGTATCGGTTTATGTAGCACAACCAAATCCGGTTCAGCAAAAACAGTGCAACATCTATCCATCGTTAATAGGGATATGCCAATTACAGTTAATTATAAATCATCCTCTGGTCCAATTCATAAAAATACAGTTTATGTTAGGTTGCTTCAACAAACCATAGTTGTTGTTTTGATTTTTGTATTTATTTGAAGGTGAATATGGCTGGCATGTATAATACAGAGCATTCTATTGTTTTCAATTTTCTTATAAATATGTTAGGTTTGTATTGTTAGAGGAAATATATATATATATATATATATATACCTACTGCGACTTTAATGTAAATATATGCATTTCATCTAATGTTTTCCTTTTTATCCTTTTACATTTGATTGATTTGATGAACCATGCAGCAATTTATCACTTTTTATGTTTAATTCTTATCCCGTCAATATTAAAAAATAAAATGAGTATAATTTTAATTGCACATGGAGTTACGTTATCGTAATGAAATGATCATATTTATAAATTTAAAATATAAGTTAATTATTTAAACTAAATTTAAAAGGTTAATTAAATATAAAGTTAATTATAAAATTTAGAATGTCTTAAGAAGATTAATTACAATACTTAAATGGGATAATAAACATTTTCTTTTTTTTTCACATGTTTTCCTCGAAAGAAAAAAGCCTAACACAGTCCACTAAATTTAGAAATGATAGATAGTACATCGCTTAAGAGATGGGGCTGCGGAAAAATGATAAAAGAGTTGCCCCTCACTTGAAATTGCGTTTGCCACTTTGCTTCTCCGGAAAATTTAGATGCCACTTTTGTCCATCTTTCCTTTTCATTATTTCTATGATTCTATGTCATCATTTTCATCAAAGTAAATCATTGTATTGGAAGAGTATGGTCAAAGGCATTGCGTTAACAATACATTACAGTTCTTTTAATAATATATTTATTTTTAAATTGAGACTAAATTCGTGAGGACATTCACACATCTTTTCAACAACATTAAATGGGTTTTTTTTTCACTTAAAAAAAAAAAGCAAATGGTATTTTTTCTTAGTAAAAAAATATTTAAAAGAGAAAAAGTGAAGATTTAATTAATTAAATGAATTTTATCTATGATAAGATAAATCTCTAGTACCATTTAGGCCGTAGATTGCAACTTTTTCCACGCCTTATGTTTTATATGTACAAAACAAAGAAATAATTAAATCAACAATCATATTTTGCAGTTTTTGTCTCATAACCCTCTTCCCTGAAGTCAATCATTGGGATGGTAGGCCTACCCATCTCATAATTTAACACAAAGTTATTCCCTTTTGTTAATAATTAACCATTCTAACCAACAATTCTAATTTTTATCAAACCATGATGGAATACAATCAAATTTATTTTTTATTTGTTATTGAGATTGATTTTCACTTCATACTAATACTCTTTTCAGAAAAAAAAAAAAAAAAACTTGCACTGAAATTTTCATAAAGAAAATATTGTATTGTAATATTTTATTTGTTAAGCGATTAGTGAATCTATTAAATTTTATCATATTAAAATTTTTAATATAAATTTAAGAGAGAGAACTCTAAAATTCAACTATTAAAATTGAAGAATCGATTTTTATATTAAGTTATATTCTTATATTTTGTAAATATGAAATAACTAATACTATAATTATTATACGATAGTTTAATGGAATCAAGTGGCATATGCTATCGTTCTACTTGTTTAATGTTTGGTTAATGGATTTGATTTTATTCCCCATTTTGTTTATTGATGTGGGATTAATTTTTTTTTTTTTTACTTTTCAAAAAAAAAATATTTGTTTTAAACATACTTTATATTCTATACATATCAACACCTGCCCCTAATTAACGTACCAAATCTATAATTTATGATATATGCTTGTACATCAACGATGAATCTTATGCATGGCTAAAGTTTTGCATGAATCATACAAGTTGGTTTCAAATTTATTCCCTCTTAATTCTAATTTCTATTGGGCAGCAGTCACGTGCAAAGATAAAGCCATCCCTCAAAAGGCTAATTCTGCTTTGTTCTTTATTAACTAAATTATTTATATTCAATTAATTTAAGCAATTATACATCTCTTTGTGTTCTGTTTTTGTTTAATTGAACTGTGGAATATGATTTAGACATTGGACTGCTAGTAATGAAGCAATATATATATATATATATATATATATATTTGGAAAAAACATTTTATATTATTTCAATCAACATATTGTTTATTAATTCTGTTGTTATCAATTTAATTAGTGTTGGAGAATATAATATAATTTATATTGAAAAATTATATAATTTTTTCCTTTATCATAATATATGCAATTGTGAATAATTTAGGTTTAAACTTAAAGTAGCTGTTTTTTTTTATCCATAAGCCTGTAATGAAGCATGCCTAATTCATCATTTCCAAAACATTGGTAGTTAGATTAGTTATTTATAAAGGTAGTTTGTTGCTCCAATTATTATTAAATTAAGAATGTTACTAATTTCAATTCAATAATTAATTAATCTGTTTTAGCCGTTAATCCATAGTTAACTTGAGGAGAGATTTCAAACCCATGAAAGCAAACTCTTACTTGTGAATATAAATAATTGTCGAAGTTAAGAATATAATATTTTTTTTTTAAAAAAAAATATCAAGAGTATAGTTTGTCGTTTCTAATTATGAATTAGGGATTATTTTATTTAGAATGTTGCATATATTTTTAATTAGTAATAATTATTTGAGTTACATTTTTTCAAATATCATTTTTTTATGTGTATCAATCATTATTTCGTTTAGTACACTAATTAAAAATAACATGAATTACATAATATGTACAAAATGAAAATAATTAGAAAGGACATTATTATCTATCTTCATGTTCATTTTGTTGGGTATAAAAAGGTGATTTTATTATAATGATAAACATGAAGACATTATAATCATTAAATTATTCAAATTTGAAAGCAATTGGAAACTTATCTCATAAATTATTTTTTTTTATCATTTTTTGGATAAAGAAAAAAACTAAAATTTTGATATAAACAAACCTTTAATTTATTTGTTCATCTGTCGTTTTAAAAAATAAAGATTAAAATTTTAAATTTTATTCAAATTATAATATATACGCATTTAATCATATTAAACTTTTTGGGTGCCTCTAATTAAATTTAAACTATATTATCAATTAAATTTATTTTAAAAAATTTAATCTTTTTATTACTAAAACGAGTGACTCAAATTTAAAAAATTTACTCAAGTTAAAATATATAATTTAATCATGTTAAGTTTTTTTTTTTTTTTGTATGCCTAAATTTAAACTGGATTTCAATTCTTAATTAATTACAGTCAATTAATTTTTTTTAACTTTTATGAATTCCATAAAATAATGTTGCTTGCTAAAAGAATGGTTTAATAAATTTAAAATTTAAAATTAAATTCACAATATTATACGATCATTTATTTTTTATATTTTAATTAATATTAAATTAATATATAGTTTTCCTTTTAATTTTAATAAGGGGTATGAAAAGTTAGAAGTAAAGTTTAAATTAAGTAGAATTAATTGAATTGAAAATTCATAATAAAATTTTAAAAAAATATATTGTTTTTAATGTAATTAACTTTTTTTCTGAAAATAATGTAATTATTTTTTAATTTGATGGTTATTTAATTTTTTCAAATTCTATTTAGAGATTTAAGTGTATTCATAAAATTGTTTTCAGCTAGTTATTTGTAGTATTTGATAGCAGGTAGTGGTAATGGATTGGATTGTTAACATACAGGTAAATAATATTTATTTTTACTATTATTTTTTAATAAAATAATTTATTTTTTTAATCAAGTATATGCTAAGCGGATATAAACTGAAATTCGATATTTAAACAAGAACATTAAATATTTTTTATATCTATATAATATTTTAGTGGTTAATTTAAAAAAATAATAAGAAAAATATTAAAATATTTTTAAATTGAGTTTTTGTGAAAAAAATTTTGACTACTGATATTTATTATTAAAAAAATAATAAAACAGATTTAATACAGTAATTGATGATAAGAAAATTAACAATTAGGTTAAAAGTTTTATTAAACATTCAGTAAAATCACATTATAATTGTTCTTATGTAATGTCACATCTAAATTTAAAACATGTTAAAAATTTTCAAATATTCACTCCAAAATGTCTCTCATTAATATACAGAGGGTGTTTCTCAAAACTGGAGCTTTTCAGCTTATTGTAAATAAGTGATTTTTAAATTATAATCAGATTAAAAATAAACAGTTAAGCGTTTCTGTAAACTAGTTAATAATTAGCTGATAATCAGTTTATAATCAATTAAGTGTTTCTGTAAAATCAGCTTATAATCAGTTTTTAATTGCAGAAACTGTCAAAATAATCAAACTGTCCATGAATTTATTTATTGTATAAAAATAATTTTTTAAATGTCAATTCAAAATTTATTTTGCAATAATAATAATAATAAAATTTATTTAATAATAATAATAATAATAAAATTTATTGAATAATAATAATAATAAAATTTATTTAATAATAATAATAATATTGGTGTTATCAATAAATTATACAAATAAAAAAACTACCATGTAAATATTACTAAATTAATTAGAATCCTAAAAATATTAATTAGAATCCTAAAAATAAAAGAATATTTATGGAAACTGAAGTGTATAGGGTGAACAAATTTGGAATATTAAAAATTAGGTAGGGATAGTATGGTCTTTTACTTGGTCAAAACTGCTTAAAAAATAAGTGCTTAAAAAAAGTATCAAAATCCAACTTTTAAAAAACTGATTAAAATCAGATTATAATCTATTATTTAAGTTTTCAGAAACACTTAAATAAACAACTTATAATCTAAAAACTGCTTATAATCAGTTTTGACCGGCTTTTAAGTTTTGAGAAACACCATCACAGCCTGACCACGATTAGGCGACCATCTATTTTTTTAATGGTGAATTTTTTTAATCTGTAAAAAATATATTTTTTAAAATTTTAAATTATTTAAATTTACCAATTATTAATTTTTAATATGAAGGGAGAAAATTGAATTAAAATTTATTCAAAAAAAATATATTTATGGCTAAATATATTTATTAATTACCAATTTGGTGAAATTTATTATAAAAATGTGCGGGTCCCATCTTAAATAAATTTATATCTCAATTGATATTAAATTTATTTTCTAGAGGAATCTTTTTACCCAAGATTCTGCAAATGATGCAATTTTATTTTTATTTTCTATTTATTCCTGCACAAATTAATTACCCAAAAAAAAATAAAAAGAATATAAAACAAGACATATGATTCTCTTCAAATTTCTAACGTAGTGATCAAAAAAAGGGTCCCACAAAAGGGTGATTTTGAAATGGAAAACAGCTTTACGTATAACCAAAACCAACAAATAAATAATAAAAAAAATAATAAAAAAAAAATTAAAATTCCCCTTTGGAAGAGAGGAGGAGGAGGAGAAGAAGAAGTCTTAGCTCACAGTCTTTATCTTTCCCTTTCCCTTTCAATTCTCTGTTCATGAACTGATTTTGGATAGTACCCAGTACCCAAAATCCGCACATTCGCCAAAACACAAGCAATCACACCTATCCATGGGAAAAAAATGTCAGCTTTATGCCTCATAGCTTCACTTCTTGCTTCACCCCATCTTTGTTTTCTTCAGTTTTTTTACTCTCAGTTGCCACGTACAAGAAATTATATTTGATACAGAGATTCTACAACATCAGTAACAATAAAGGATTAAAGGAGGGAACACGTGTAGTGGATTTTGGTTGATAACGGTGGATATGGCTTTTTCTTCCATGTTCTGTTGTGGAAAAGTCTTGGATCGGTAAGTTCATTTTTAATTATGCTTAGTATTGGGATGTGTTCTTATTTGTGAATGATCATATGGGTTTCAAATTTGTCGGTGTTTTTGTGCTTGTCTTGTCACCAATTGTGAATTTAATTGGGTATAAAATGATAATGGAAGCAATTATATGGGTATCAATTTTGAGGGTTTGTTTTGATTGATGCTGTGAAATATTGCCTCTTTTGCTAGTTGTTTGATGACTTTATGTGGTTGGTAAAGAAAAGTAATCAGAGTTCGTAGCCAAACATTTAATATTAAAAGAGGCTAATTTTGTGGCACAAGAGCATTCCAATGTGTTTCCAGTTTGAATTTGCTGTGGATGTCAACAATGTTACATGGTGCTTTTTTAGAGACTTTGCTGCTGCTTTATAGCTGTGCTGGTCAGGAATCGTGGATCCTGTTCCATTGAGCTTTAAAATGCCTTTGGTCTAGATATTACATATCTTCAGATTGTTGTTAATTGGAGAACTGTATTATTGTATTGGTCATTTGCTAAGATAAAGTGAGGAATAATGAGCATCGAATTTGATTTTATTAACTGCTAAGGAGCTAATAAAGCCAGTAAATTGGAGAACATTTTGATGTGTTGAAATTTTCATAAATCATGGTTTAATATGTGGTATATGACTATACAGGAAAGACCGAGGAAAGAAACAGCCAGCATGGCGGATCTTCTCCTTGAAGGAACTACACTCAGCCACGAACAACTTTAATTATGATAACAAGTTGGGAGAAGGAGGATTTGGCAGTGTTTACTGGGGTCAGCTTTGGGATGGGTCACAAGTAATGTTTAACTTTTCATCTTCCATATTTTTTGTTAATTATACAAATAAGTTAGCCTTTTATAGTTGGATTATCATGCAATATATATCATATAAGCAATTGCATTGAACAGATTTTCTAGTTGATTTAACTTCAAAGAACATTTCGAAGGAGACACAAAAGAGTAATTGTAGTTTTATAAGTTTTTCTTTTATGAATCCAAATGTATCCATCAACAGATTCATGATATAAGATAAAAATGCTAGAAATGAGAACTTGTTATAGCACAACCAAATTTCTAAATGCTTTCAAGCAGCTTGTGCTTAAACAGAATGATATGTAAAAGAACTGTTATCGGACCTAAATGTTTACATGTATTCTAGTCTGTGCATGTAGAATATAATCTTTCATGATTTTTGCAACTCTCAAGCACTAGTGTTACTGTACTTATTAGGGGGGGTAGGGGGGAAGGGGAAGATATCTGTATTATGCTGGAGCCTGCTTATCAACTTATTTGTATCAGACCAGATTAGAATGTGGCTCAGGTATTCTTGTAGTCCTAATTAGGGACGGAGGCAGAAATTTGGCTAGGGGAACCAAAATCAGAACACACTTGTCAGAATTCTAGCTAAATGAAATGTGTGTGTGTGTGTATAAAAGATCAATTAGTAATTTAGATAAAATTAAGCATAAAAAAAATATAGAGCATTCATAACCTAATCCAACTTCGTGAAAAGAAATTTGTATATTATTTATAAAATTCATGGTGAATAAAGCAAATATGCTATAACTAAAAAACCTGCATTTAGTGATTAGTAATAAAATTAATGATTACATGAATTTGTCATTGACAAGAAAATGATCCCACCTTTTAAGTAAATACAAATAATTTCATATGTTAAATAATTGACTTGATTATCCTATAAATCCATACTTAGCAATAGCAACAATCATCAATTCTATCTAATTCTTTTAAATTTGTCAATTATGTTCTTTAACATGTCACTAGTATTGACATATTCAACAGGTTGGAATTTGTGGATGAGAAGTAAGATGTTTTTCTATATATTACATGTAAATGATCTTGTCACATTACTCAACCTTGTTATCAATGGAAATTAGAAGACGCGAAAGGTTCATTTGTATTGTGGAATGGATAAGTTTATTTATATATAAAGCCTAGTTAAAATTCATAAAATCAGCAAAAGCAAAAATGAATATACATTTTATCCATTAAAAACCAAGAGTAGGGATGGGAGGGCCAAGGAGTGGAAGGATGGGAAACAAAGAGGAAATGCCATGATAAAAATTTAAAAACTCACGTGGAAAATTAACCTAAGTTTTGTTTCTTCAAATTTCTTAAGAATATCAGGACATCAAACTCATGTCAGGTTATTAGGGTAGATATGGTTTGATGTATAATTAATTGTAATTAAAATGAATTTTCAAGATTAATAATTTAGTTCAGTACATCAGACTTCTTTCTCTTTTTTATCAAATAAGTAAGGTGAAGATTTTAGTTTTTGTTGAATGTCTGTGATAACTACTTGATAACTTTTTCTCTAGTTATTTTTCTGAAAATTCAGATTCATACTCTTTCAAAGAACTAATGAAATGGAGTTGGCTGGTTTTATACTCATATACAGGCTCTGGAAGAAGTTTTTCTAACAAATCTTAAAAGCTTGCTTGGTTTTGATCACCAAATTATGATCTTTTGAACTTAACATCCTCTTTTACATGGATTTCTTTCGATTGGTAGTTGGTATGTGCTTTTTCAAGGAACCACTTAAAAAGTGATGATGAAACTTTTTATACACATTGTTTCATCATTACCAAAGCTTGGTTTGTAACTTTTTGAGACTCAGGTGCCATTGCTGGCTTGATTGAAAAGGCATTCAACTTGAAACTGTAACTGTGTAGCTTCAGGGTCCTGAGAGCTGCCATTTCATACTAAAATACTGAAGGGTAGTTTTCACCAAAATTTCTCTCTCAAGACCACCCTTAGGCGTTATTTTAAATTGTTGAATAGCATTGTTTGAGGATGCTTGCTTGATTTCCATATGCATCCTGAACTTGATATTTTTCTTGTCATATGCTCTTATTCTGTACATTAAGATAATCTTCTCACTATTTATCCAGCATTTTATGGCATTTCCATAAACTAGAACCAAACTCTAAGAAGCTTCTTTGCAGATTGCTGTTAAAAGGTTGAAGGTCTGGAGCAACAAAGCAGATATGGAATTTGCTGTTGAGGTTGAGATACTGGCACGTGTTCGACACAAGAATCTGCTGAGTCTACGTGGTTATTGTGCTGAAGGACAAGAGCGTCTAATTGTATATGATTACATGCCAAATTTGAGCTTGCTCTCCCATCTTCATGGACAGCACTCAGCAGAATGTCTTCTGGACTGGAATAGGCGGATGAATATCGCATTAGGTTCTGCAGAGGGAATTGCGTAAGTATCAAAATTACCTCTCGATCCAAATCTCATCTTGCTGCCTCATGATTCTAATTTCATATTTTGACCTATCCAGGTACCTTCACCACCATGCGGCGCCACATATCATCCATAGAGACATCAAAGCTAGTAATGTGCTGCTAGATTCAGCTTTCCAGGCACAGGTTGCTGACTTTGGTTTCGCAAAGCTAATCCCTGATGGTGCAACACATGTAACCACTAGAGTTAAAGGTACCCTTGGCTACCTGGCCCCTGAATATGCTATGCTAGGGAAAGCATCAGAGAGCTGTGATGTATACAGCTTTGGAATTCTCTTGTTAGAGCTCGCCAGTGGCAAGAAGCCCCTTGAGAAATTGAGTTCAACTGTGAAAAGGACAATTATTGATTGGGCTCTGCCATTGGCAAGTGAGGGGAAATTCAATGAGCTGGCAGATCCGAAGCTAAATGGGAAGTTTGAGGTAGAAGAGTTGAAAAGAATTGTTTTTGTGGCACTCATGTGCGCTCATAATCGGCCTGAAAAAAGACCCACAATGCTCGAGGTTGTAGAATTAGTAAAAGGAGAATCAAAAGAAAAATTTGCTGAACTAGAACGTGATGAGTTGTTTATAGCTCCCAAGTCTGCTGATTATAACAATGGCGTATCAAATGCTGAAGACAGCACAGACTTGATCTCAGAGGACAAGGATCCGAGACAAGAATTGGAGGAGAAGGATCCACCACAAGAATTGAAGGAAATTGCATAGTTAAACCATCACAATAGCTAAAAGTACTTGTCAGTTTGGATTTTCTTAGATGTAAAATTTGGTTTGATATGCGGGGTTGTTACTTGGAACAGTAAGTGGCACTGGCAATCCATTTGCTAAAATAGCCAGGAGTGATGGCTACTTGACTGATGAAAGCATTGCTACATGACTGCTGCGAATTGTGGCGTATGCGTGATTCTCTTATTGCTGTGGATTTCTGTCCTGTGTCCATGACTTTACTGATCGTTTTGTATTCTCGACATTATTTTGACTTGAGAAGTTTCAAAATAAAACACATTCCCGTGTATCATTCTCGAAATGGCAGATTTTTCTACCCGCTATTCTCAACACAGTTGTTCTTAGTTGCCCATATAGTATCGGTATTACCTCTCCGTATGAAGTTCTTAACAATGGCATTCAAACTTGTGGCTAACCCCGCCAACCAAAACCAATAAAAATTTTGGAAGAGCCATCTAGCTAACTTCCACTAATTAACTACCGATGGCAGAACACACAAGCGCCATGTCGCATGACACAGAGATCACAGAATTCAGAAATCAACCGCAATGTAAATACTTCCATTTCTAGAACATGTACTTACAGCTCATTAAGAACAAGTTGCAGATTGTACAACAGTCATCTGAATATGTAGATTACAAAATACTACTGCTAGAAGCAGTATCTTAACCCGAAGCTTCAGAAAGGAAAACTACTTGGGTTTGATATTGTTAACTAGTTAATCGAAAGGCAAGTTTAAAATACAGAATTTGATGATTCCAATGGAAAACTTTAGGTGAAAGTATCCTCACGGTCACCTTCAGCAGTCTCAACCTCCTCCAAGTTGCTGAACTCCAGGTAATGTGTTGGCCTATGATCCTCATGGTAATACTCCCGAGGTGTACCTAGCTTAATTCCATACTTCATGCTAACAGTGTGCTTCACTCCCATGAAGTTGTAGTTCCATGGACCATTATCAGGAATCTAAATAGCAAAAGAGAAAAATTAATGCCCCAAAAAAGACAGCATTACTATTGAAAAAAAAAAGTAATTGCATAAAGCCAAAGAACAGAGAAAAATTTTCTGGGTGGTATAGCAAGATAGTATAGATGTAAAATTGTACTCACCATGTAGAAACCAAGGAAGCGGTCACTCAATAGCATCTGAACCTTCTCATAATGAGTTGGCAAGTAACCATGAGGATTGCTTCCTGTATGCTTGTTGGCACGTCCCCACTCATAACCACTTGGGGTAAGCTTGTATGCAGTCAATGAGCAAGATCCTGGAGTGAAACTGCAAGTCAAGATAATGCACTTCTCCCCATCCCACTGTCTGTTGTTCTCTAAAATCCTAGCATGAGTTGTAAGATCCTGCAAGAAAAAATTGCAAAGGTCAAGCAAGCACCATATCATGGGGAGTTCGTAACTACTAACTCCTTGTATTTGAAGGAGAATGATACAAATATTTAGTTTAGATATCTGAAGAAATGGGCCAACCTGTGGGGACAACTGAGGAAGCTCGTTTGGTTGGGTGTGCATCCATCCCAGAGGCTCCAGATCATTGAGGAAATCTTGTTCAGGAAGAGCTGATGGGAGATGAACTTGCTGATGTGTACCCCACTGAGGTGGCATGGCAATACAGCGAATTTCCTTGACCTGAGGGTTATCTGGGGGACTTATACCATACAGGTATCCAGCAATTTGAGTGCGCAAATCTGCTATGCAGATAAATTTCTTCAAAATATTCTTCGGCATAATGTAGGTATATCCTGTCTCCTGTAAATCATGTTCGTCCAAAGTCAGGTACTGAACTATTCAAATTAATAATCAATATAAGAAAGAAAAGAAGAATGAAGAGTGAATGAGCTATGAGAGAGAGATGATGAGTGTAAATAGTGAAAAAGGTTGTACAACCTTACATGGTGCAGGGTAGCAGAATGTTTGTGAGAGAGAGAGTAGTAGTTATACTATTTTGGAATGTAGCTAGCATGTGGATTATTAGAACACGTACTTTGTCTTGCTGTGTGATACTGTTATGAAGAGAAGTCAGAATATTCCTTTCTCTACTCTGCTAATTCTCTTCCTTTAATTCCCTATTTCCCTATTTCTCTCCTGTTCAATCTTCTCTATTCTTATTTTCCCCATCTCAAATCCCCTATTTCCTATTTCTCTACTGTGATTCATTACAAATAGAATGTGTACCTTAATATCCTCTGAGTTCACATAAATGTGATTGACACGAAGGTAGAGATTTGTAGCCGATATTGCTCTGACACGCCAATCAGTTTTGGAACCAAATGCAGACTGCTCATAGGGACTTGTGGTGGTAACAATAAGTTCATCACCATGCACATTTGTTGTCCTTGTCGTGACTGCTGTCAACTGACTTGCTTCTTTGGCCTGAAAAATCAACAAAATGTTAAGACCAGTTATCCAGCAAGGACGGACTAATGTGTTGAATATAAATGCTGTCAGCAGATATGATACCTGTTTCTCAATCTCTGCTATCTGTTGTCTTTGTTGAGATGGAGGAGTGATCTCAGCACCAAGAATAATATCACGGATCTCAGACTGTGTCAGTGCTGATGTGTTCACGTTGTTTTTCTTGGCATAGTCAGAAAGTATGAGATCTCTTAAAGCAACCTCAACCTTCATCCACTGATCATCAGTGAGAGAAGGCCAGATATGATGTGGCTCAGTAACAATGGTTTTATCAGGCTTGAGTAGCATCTTTGCCTTCTCATTATTCACATGAAGTGCACGAAGGATCAGAATCAGCCGAGAAAATGCAGTGTATGATGAAATACTCTTCAACCAGTCATCGTAAATGTTGAATAGAACCATCTGGGGTTCTGTTGCCTTCAAAATTAGATCTCCAAATTTCTCTATCTTCAAGCATGCCTGGAACGGCAACTGCAACTCACTTCCTTTAATAACAATATTCGGGAAATCAAGCAAGTGAACCTCCAACGGATCAAGCATTCCTTTACGAGTCACAATAATCTGCTTTGGTTGTTCTTCAACAGGCAGAGACCGCACAAGAGCAGCAACTTCTTCGGCGGTTTTCCACTTGGCAAGTTGACCAAGACGCTTCTGTCCAGCCCATACACTAGTGTGGATGACCTGCAAAATAACACTGTATGAACACCAGAATCTCTGATTGTGACAAACAAGCCAAAATAATAACATTTAAGTACAAAACAAACCTTAAGAAATAGCTGGCCAGTTCTTGGATTGAAAATAAATATTGCACCATTAATGGGCTTTGTTGTAAGGTTTCCCTCAAAAGTCTTATGAATTGTGACACGATACACATTGGTGTCATCAACAAACCATATGATCTGATTGCTGAATATCTCACCATAATTCTGGGATGACAAATATGGTTCTGTAGGCTCAGAAGAATACAACTGTAAACCTTTCCTTATCCGCTCCCGTAGGACGTACAAAGCTGGGTTTGACTGCATCACAACAAACCATAAGCAAAGGAGTTAGAAATCCATAATAAGCCAATCAATTGATAAATGCAACATTGAAGTTTTAAATGAAGCAATACTTCATTTAAGGAAAAAATATACCTTCATTATCTTATTCATTGCCTGAGCTAGTAGTGGTTTTGATCCGGGAAACCAGTTACCAAATGCAGAATGCAAATTATATGCCAGATCAATTCCAATCATCACCCCTGCAGAGAAACAAATAAGTATTCATTTAAATGATAAGTTATTAGTTTGACTATAAAGAATTTTTAGAGAGAGAGAGAGAGAGAGATACCAGTTGGAGATGGATATATAGACATGTTATCAGTTGTGTAATCCATAAATTTGGCCCGGGTGTAACGCTCAATATCATGAGAGTCATAGTCACCCCATCGGAGCTGTACATCTATCCAATATTTATTGCTGGCCTTCTGATCAAACACATCCTTTGACTCGGCGACAAGGCTAGGTTTTGACATAGGCCACCTATGTGCAGCAAAGAGGAGAATGTCTGCACAGGAGCTGTTCATCTTGTAACTCTTCCTCGGATGGATTGTTTCCTTCTGTACAGTTTCAATTTCCAGAGCGTCCAGCTCTTGATCTAAGACTTGACATAGATCCATAACAACACTCTCATGAATCTTCTGCCACAAGTGAGCTCGGAATATCTGTATCAGTGAAATCTTCAAGGTTGGGATCTTCCCATGCATGAAGATTCCAGTTAGATCTAACTGCACTTGGAAACCCACATAAACATTAGCCCTGTTTATTGTAGGGGACCACCAAAGTGTAAACCTTCGATTGGGAATTTGGTTGAGACCAGATCTCTGTGCATTGGTGAGCTTCTTGTATTTCATTGACTCTTCAAATCCAGATGCCTTCTCCCAAAAGAGACCTTCCCAAGTTGGGAAACTAAAAATTTCAAGAAAAGAGAAGTTAAGATTCTTTGAGAAAACATGAAGCTCCTACACTAAGGTAGAGATGCATGCAATCTTTAATAGTCCCCAAAGTTTCAATAAAATGGAGAAGTATTAGTTACAGATCATATTTGCCAATAAATTTTAGAACATCATAAACCAAAATTCATCAGCAAGTCTAACTAAAGAACACTATCCACCAAACAATATTAAGAACTGAGATATATGCAACAGATTTTACACAACAAATCTGATCAAGCAAAAGGCAAGTTCTCTTCAATAATACTTCCCAAATCCTAAAAGAGAAGAGAAGTTAGTTATAAAAGAAAAACTTACTATGTTCCTTTAAACAAGGTATGCTCAAGAATTCCCTCAACACCACCAAGAGCTTGGATAACATCGGTTCTGTAATTGTTCAAGTTCCATAGTTTTCCATCATGCCTCTGGTGGGTCCACCAGAAAGGATTCTGTTTGAGAACTTGGTATTGCTTGAAATCCGTACGCACCCTCCATCCTTTGTCATATGCCAGTGTGTGACGGTCCTTCTGAAACAGGGTATTAATGCGTGGAATTCCCCTGTCCCATGAATCCTGTCAAGATAATTGGATAAAAGATTATCATAACAATATTCATTAAAACTTCACAAACATTAAAAAAAGTAACCCCCCATCCCCCCAACCTGAGAAAAAAGTGAAAAAGAGAGAGAGAGAGAGGAGTGCTTCAAGTAAAATAATCACTGTTATATATGCTGAGCATCTCAAATCATTGTAATCATTCTAATCTTAGTCAAATCATCAGATCATCAGACAGTACAATATATGCAGTGCATGAACAAGCAGGGGATAGAGTATGAGAGAGGAAAAGATGAAGGCAAAGGAGAAAAGAAGAAGGTGGATCGTCCAAACACAATAACTTACTTCCAAATCTTCAAGTGTTAAACGCCTATTTTGCGCTTGTGCTTCCTGCCTCTTAAGCGCATACTCTGCCCAGACACGCTGTGAATCTATGAACTCACTCTCCCATGGCTGTTCAGAAATCAATAACAGGATCAGATAGTTACTCACACGGGCACAAAAAAAAATGCAACACAGCTTACTAATAGGAAAAAAAATTGAAACAGGCTAACCAGTCTACCTGAATGTAGCGATAAAGATTTGGAATCAGCTGATCTTCTTCATGGCTCATTCCACTCCTGAAGTGAGTCACACCTACATCTGTCTGCTGACTATATCGAAGGTCACTTTGTGGGATCAAAATGTGGCCCATTGATAACATGCCAAGTCCTCCAATTTCTTTTGGTGTATAGAATATTACAGGCGGAAATCTGAAACAAGAGCAAATTCAGATGAACAATGCAACCAAATCCTCAACCAAATCAAAGTATGAAAAAAAAAATAGTTACCGGCTGGGCATTTTTGAGTTCAAACCAATCTTGATACGAGTTTGAATTTTATTTTCACATTTAACCAGCAAGTCTAACAGTTCTTGAGTATGTACAGTTGCTTCACGGAAATAAGTCATCAGACCTACAAAAAGGAGAATGAAACAAAAGAAGAATTCAGCAAATAGGGCACTGCTGCAAAAAGAACATGCTGATTAAATAAGTGATGTTACATGCCTACAAAAAGAGCAAGCTGATTTAAAAAGTTATGTGATGTACCTATAAGAGCTGTATTCCATTTGTTGACAATTTTAGTGAAAGTGGTTGACCCTGAAGACATAAGAATCTGTCGCACACGATTCTCAAACACCTTCATATGCTCATCATCAACTCTTAGGAAAGCAACTGCTGTCCGCTCCTTTGTCTGCTCATTCTGCAAATTCCAAACACCATCTCTGGTATTGCTGAAGGCCTCCTGAGTCATCCTTATTTTAGGAAGTATACGAACTTCAAACCCACACCTGCACACAAGAAGGATAAGTCAACTATTTTGCCAGCAAAAACAGATGCATCAAAGCATCAGAATTAGGTGTAGAAGGGTGGCTAGAACTGAAAAAGCATGCGATGAGATAGAGAGAGCAAACTAGATGAAAATTTTGGGTTTCAAAAAAAAAATCCTATTCTCGAAAGGGAAGATATTAGCAGTTAGAAATATATAAGACTTCACCAAACTCAAATGCTTAAACAAAATGCTACTATTTCAAAGCTAGAAGACATCATGTGTAATGGCTGTGATATTCAACCTATATAAAATATGGCGGCAGATTGGGGTAAAATAGAAGTCAGTTCTGAAAAGGCAACAGCATCAACCATGTAATCCATATGTCAAATAAAATGGCTCATTTCAATACTTAAATATGCATAATATCAATATAAAATCAATAAATCATAGTGACAACGTACATGCTGAAAAGTAAGTTGGGATTATCCTTGCTGTAAACAGAAACGAAACTATTCTCCCACTCCAAAGTTGTGATGCTTCGAGGGAGACGGTTCTTCATATCCCAGAAAACACTTCTCCCAAGATTCACTGAAAAGGCAGTTCAGAAAATAACATGAATTTAAGTAAATGAAAGCCACTTCGTACAATTATAACTGGTACACAATGACAGAGAATCTAGATGAGAATATATGTACCGTCATGTTTCATGAGCCTCATTCTTGCATCTCTGGGCCAGCATTTCTTGTTTTGGTACCCAACCATATTTTCATTGTTGGGATCAGGATGCTCAGTAAGATAGCGTTGGATAAGATCTCGAGCTTCTTCATGAGTGAAACGGAACAATATGTGTACCCTATCAATATACCTAGAATACAACCGAATTGGGTGTCTTGTCTCAACTTTTGCATCCCAATAGGTGATGAATTCATTTGGCATTTGTGGCGGACCAGCAATCTCACTAGCACGAGTCAAACCAAGAAGCAAGAGATCCAGCACAAGTCCATAATATTGTACAACAAAAGAAGCAAACTGCAGGCCACGTATCAAACCATACGAGTTTGTATGGCTCATATCTTTGTAGGACAGCACAACATTGTTCTTTGCCGTAACATAATCAGCAATGTTGTGATCAAGAACCAAACGAAGAAGCCTGTAAAATACAGGAATATGAGATACTAAGGTACTGAACACGAGAATTAACATATAATACGATAAACAGAAGATCTGAAGAATGTTTACCTATTTAACATTGTCAAGTCAATCTTCTCAAAGAACTTCTCAAACTTGGTTTGAAGCATCACTACACACTGCCCATCACTGGTGTCCCATATGCCCTGTAAATTGTTTATACCCTGACACCATTTATATACGAGCAATGGTGGTGGCTCAGAATCTGCAGGCTTAATCCAGTTTGGAAAGAGATGACGCTTGTCACCTTCATACCACAGATACTGGTCAAGATACGCATCTGTTATTTTCTCAAGAGGTTCAATTTCGTAAACTGGGATCAAAGCACTGTACAAATCCATGAACTCTATGCCAACCTGCATTTTAAAATAAAATCTCAGTTAAATTCCTGCAGCAAAGTGGTGAAAGAAACAAAGTTTTAAAGCCAATTCAATCTGAAATTGCAAATATACTTCTTTAAAGGCACGCTGAGTAAGCAGGTGACGTTTAATACGTGACAAAGCCTCATGTGGATTATCATAAGCTTGTTCAATGAGACCCAGCTCTTCCCTCTGTAGTTGATTTAATCTCACAGCCACACTATATGATTCCTTCAGCCTTTCCAGGGCAAGGATAAGTAGCTTGGTGTCATGCTTATATGAAAGCGGAGGGAATGGAATGGGAGAAAACTTTCGGGACTCCAGCCAATGTACAGTTGTTGTGTAAATCGCAACTGCTTCTTCTGGGGTGACATATGGTCCATCTTTCAAATAATTGTGTTGGCGTTCCTACAAGGAACAAAAATTGAAACATATATTTAAGGAATTGGAAGAAAAAGAACATGCATATAAAGACAACAACAAAGGACAAAAGTTGTTTGCATAATGCAATGTGACTGAAGCATTGAAGGAATATTTGAAGAAAATATCAATATATGTATAAGTTACCTGTTCTGCCTTCAGCCAGAGACGGGTCAATCTTCCCAGATTTTTTCGACAAACAGTCTTATCAACAGTTGCACCTCTTCTTATACGCTCACGATTGTAGTGAGCAACATTAGTCCACCAATCTGCTTTTGACTTGACATATCGAAGAATCATGTTTTCAATAGGAACTGGCAAGCCAGGAACCTTCCAGGGAATATTGGCTTTCCAACAACGCCAAGCCTCACTGAGATGCTGCAATATGGTTCTAGCTTTATTTTGCTTAATGCCCTCTGCAATTTTAGCATCATATTGTTAATATAATCAACAAAAACTAAACAAGCGAAGAGGAAAAAGGAAATAACTACTGTTAGAAGATATATAACCTGGCATGGCATCAAGAACATCATGCATGACAGCAGCACGAAGCTCCAAGTCAAAGTGGCTCTCGACACGTTGCTTTGTGACAGTCTTGGCTGTTCCTTTTGAATGACGACCTTCAAACTGTCGTGCAAGAAGATTCCCCAACCACCGTTCTAGAAGAGGCACAATACCACGTAAGAAAAACAACCATACTCTCCACATTGGTGCCCAGAACCCACAACCAGGTCCTTTCCCGACTGGACCAGTATTGAAACGGTAATATATCAAATGCTTCAAGTCTTTACACATTCTAATCTGACGCATCAGCCTGTATTTGTATCGGTACATGCCAGTCAATTGGCCTACATGGGAGAACGTGTACTGCAGACCATCAGCCAGTTGAAATGCATCAACATTACCCAGTCGGAACTGGATGTTGGCATCAACCACAAGTTTTGTCAAACGCAGGATCTCACGACAGAGGTGAAAAGCATTGCCAAACCGTGACTTCTTGCGTTCCTTTGTGGTAAGGGTTTTCACAGGCTTCAAGTTAAAATTATAATCAAGATGGAGGTAATTCAAATTTTTCCTGTGTATCAACAGATTCAGCATGTTATACCCCTGCTTACAAACTTGCAAGCCTGCTTCAGCCCAATCCAGTTCTGTTGTTTGGAAAAACTTGGTTGCAGCTAGAGACCGAAACAAGTGCTTCTTCTTTTGAGCTTTTGGTGGTCTGTGATGCAGCTCATTCAAAACAAAACATTTCAGCAATTTCTGATAGCTAACCCTAACTTTCACTGGATATGATGGAGGACTGAAAAACAAAGAAACCCAAAAACAATCAGCTTCATATGTAATGCACAGAGGTTAAGCAATTGAACAGCAGAAAAGAAATTAGAGTCTTACCAATGCTCCTTATACCACTCAGAGACAAGTGGTATATCTTCTGCACGTCGCATCCGGCCAGATCTCAAGTTAAAAGGGCGAGGTGCAAATAAGAGGGAAATGCCAGCAGCAGTTGTATCTGTATAAAGCTGAGTATCCTGCAGCAAAGGTTCCACTCCTTCTGGCAACACAAAATCTTCATCCTCATCATCATCATGAGCCTTCTTTTCACGGCGTTCCTTGTTGGCAGAGGTTATCGGGTGTATTAAAGGATCATAGTAGAAAGCAGGTAAATCAGGATCCTCAGCTTTAATAAACATGACCATGGGAGTGTGATATACACTGAGTTTTACTTTCCTAGGCCTATTGTTGTAAAGATGAGGGAATGCAATCCTGTACTCTGTCCTGAGAGGGGACCGAATAATGAGTTTGTTAATGTCATTGAACTCATTCCAATCCTCATCTCCCTTCTCCATGTCACGATACAAAGGTTCAAACTTAGGCCCACCTTCATAAGAACAAAAGTAGCTGAAGTCAGGAAACCGGCAAATAACACCAGGCACAAATATGATGAGAATTTCAAATTATAGCATAATGAACACAGTAGTTAAAAGGCCAAAATTTCAACCACTTAACAAGGAGCGTCAATAAAAAAATTGTTCACTCTTCTTTTTTCAAGTAACAACCACTTAACAAGGAGTGTCAATAAAAAAATTGTTCACTCTTCTTTTTTCAAGTAACAACAACAATTGCTACACCCATATAATTATGGGATGAAAAAGGCATTATGACAATAAAACAAGCCATTTCAACATTTTAAAATCATATTAAGGTCAATGGAAATGTCCCATAACCTCTACCCATGAGCTATACAACAGTCAGAATTTATCTAACTTCATTTTTGACTCTATGAGAAGAACACACTCCTCCAATTTATAAATCATGTTATGAAAATAAATACACAACAAAGCACAAATACATATGCAACCTCCATTCATATCCACAAACAGAACATAAAAACAAAAATGCAGGACATTTACCAGGAATGCACATGTTCAATGCTTTAGCTGTAAAGAAGGACTCCATGTCAAACAAGTAGAAATAATTGCAATCAATCAAATCAGAGAGAAGCTGTCCTGCCAACCGGTGAAGAGTTGCCATGATGGGAAGGGAAAGATGCCACTTCCTGTAACTCGGACCATTGATAAGCTTTGTTTTCACAAGGGGCTTATGGTCATAAAACCAGGTGTAAGCAGCAGAATCCTCCTCTTCATCTAACTCCAATTGTATAGGTTCTAGAGGATCCACATCTAACAAATTATCAGCATAATCCAACGGAGGTTCCTCATCATCAAATGGCGGAAACCTCATTCTCTTGAAATGCCGCCTATCCCTCTTCTCTCTTCGCATCATGATCCACATTGTACCCCACTGCAAAAAAAAGAATATTAGAAGTCAATTGTCACATGGCAAGTAGAATTAGCAACAATCTATACATGAAAAAGAAAATATCCAAATGACCCCAAACAATATAAAAAGATTGAGAGTCAACGTACCTGAGCTAAGTAAATAGGTTCAACAACCCATGGAATTTCGTTCACGAAAGTTATGGCCCCAGTTATATGGTATAGAACCTTCACATCACGAACCTGCTCCCAGGGCATAGGCATATTCTCAAGAAGCTTGTAAACTGCATGTGGAATGAATTTAAGGGCTCCAAGATACACACGTTTATCATGACGATATTTCTTGGATGACATGTCCCCATGGTCTCTGGAATGGAACAAGAACAAATTTAAGAAATCACGTGCAAGGTAAATACTTGTTCTACCCATCTTTATGGACATAAAGCGACAAGAAGCAATAACAAGACACCCTGACACCAAGAAAAAGTCTATTTATCTATGCGTTCATTTCAGAACACCAATACTTTAATTTAAAGCAACCTCAGTTAAGCACAATGCCTTCAATAGAAGATATAAAGTTAAAATGAAAACTACATTAGAAAAACAGGAACATGCGAATAGTTGCATAAGTCAATTGGAAAATCGATAATTCTGATATTTCATCAACCGGAGCAATAATTTTGTTTCCAGAAAACAATAACCTTACAATATATATGAAAAAAAAAAAAGAATCCTTCAAAAAAAAAGAAGCAATTACCAAGAACCTAAATCCAAGAAACAAGAATATAAAGTGATCTTCCATGCTATGACTCGAAAAACTCACTAAGTAAACGAAAAGATAGAAGACATACACAAGGCGGAAGGAAAAAAAAAATGCAAACAGACTCACCAATTAGTTCAAAGCCGAGAAAAACAGAAATCAGAAAAAACCACCGCCAAAAACATAGAGCTAAACCAGAAACACAGCTATAAGTCAGATATAAAACACCATCAGCAAAATTCACCATTCATCACAAAATAAAACCCACCTGATAATTTTCCTGACATGCTCAGGCGGCATATCCTCCTTCTGCGTCTCAACGAATCCAAACTTCCTCTTATCACTATATCTCTTCGTATTAAGTTGCTGCCATTTACGAGCCTTCTCTTCCAACTTGGCCTCTGCCTCAGCAGGAGTAGGAGGCGTCTGCGGTGCAAGCACAGTATATGAAGGTTGTGCCGGCACGGGAGGTGGTGGTACTGAAGGTCCACCCGTACCGGGCGGAGCAATATGCGGTTCTCCATTGTTGTTCCACATATTGATAAGTTGAGGATTCAATTAAAAACCCTAAAAATATATATAAGAAGCCGATCTGTACATACAATTATAGTATGTTTATGATTTATATGTAAAACTTGAAAAGGCGGTTTAATGGTTTAGGGTTTTAGAAGAGATGAAAGTGAGTCTTTAGCTCTAACCCGCTCTGTATATGTGCGTCAGCCTCTGTAAGAAGGGTGGGCAGTGAGAGAGCCGGAGAGAAATGAAAAAGACAAAGAAGTGGAAGTATGTAAATATTTATTAGAGATAAGCATGGCGGTGGCACTTGATTGGACTGTGAAGGCAGCTAGAGAACCGTCTTTTACCAGTTTAAATTATGGCCCAATTCATGTCCAGCCCATTCTATTACATACCCAAAACCCTTTATCCCTCTATTTTTGGATTTTTTTCATTAAAATAAAAAACAAATTATAGGTCACAATGAATTTATTATACATTAATATTTTTTAAACAAATAAATTTTAGCCTTCTCAATTTTTAAATGCTACAAATTTGTCCAACAGTTTTAACTATACATGTATATAACTATGGTTATAAAAAATTTAATAATTTTAAATATTTAGTAATTTTATCCTATTTTTAAAAGACAACAACAAGCAATTATAAAAGGACTTTTGACAAAAATATAAAATAAAATTAAAAATAATTTTAAATTTATTATATTTATAAAATATTTATTAAAATATCAAAATTTATAAAATATTTATAAAAATACTAAATTTTTATTAGTTTATATAGAATTTACAATAAGTTTATAAATTTTACATAATTTATAATGAGTTTATAATAAAATGATTAAAATTTTTCTGGTAAAAAAATAAAAAATTTTAAAAATATAGTAGAGTATGTCATTTTCCTTCTAAAAAATATTTTTTTTAGTATTACAAATTTTCTTCTTTAGTTTATAAGTGCACGATTTTCTTAATCTAAAATGAAATGTTTAGGTTCAATTCAAAAAAATCAATTGCAATTTTTTCAGACAATATATTTATTTGTACTGTTTTTTTAGCCATTGTAATAGTTTATAAATACTATTATTAGTGAAGTATTTACATTATTTAAAAGAATGTTTTTTTTAATATCTTAAAAATAGCAGTTCAAGTGTATTTGGAAATTATTTTATAACAAATTTTAACCATTCTGAATATTTAATTATGGATAATCACAAAGATATATTCTGATAGTTAAAAGTACATGTTGCTTCTGCTTAAATTTTAAATTTAAATCTAGATTTTTCTCTCTTTCCATATATAATTAATAAAAAGATTAATTTTAAGTTCTTCCATAAATAAATCTATAATATTAAGAATCAAAATCAAACAGTAACAACATAATAGTTTATGGAGTTTATGTGCAATCCCCTGAATCTAGCCTATCCTAAGGACGGCCTTGCTTGTAGTCCATGTTATCCAATTTGCAACTCTTTGTCTAAGTCTATTAATAAAAAAAATTACAATTCAAAAAAGATTTTTTTTTACAAATTCACAATCTTGAGGACAATTGCTTCAATACCCAGTGACAAATTCTAAAGCCTAAAATTTAAGTGAATGGATTAGGTTTTTTTTTTTTTTTTTTTTTTTTGAAGGGAGAATGGATTAAGTTTTGATCACACTTAAAAAAAAAAAAAGTCTCATTTTTTACTTGGGAATAGAGGACGCGGGAACCTCAATTCCACCGGATAAAACGATAAGGAAAAAAAAAAGATTCAAAAAATTAATTAAAGCGTACGAGATATTTTTATCATTAATGGAGAGGATAATAGATAAAATTTTTAAAATATTGTTTTAATTTATTTATATAAAATATAAATAATTTATAAATAGATTTAGATAAATATAGATAATATGTTTATTATACATAATAAATTCGAATTGAGTTTATATATTTTATTAGTGGGTACCCTTTGTCTAAATTCGATTATATATTTTAAATATATTTTATTAAATTTTAACTATATATTTATTATATTTTATTTTAATAATAAAATTATTTTAATAAAATTATACTAATATAAAATATTTATTTGTAATTATTTAATTAAGATAAGTATAATTTTAAATTTTAAATTCTATAATTTTTTAAATTTTTAGGAAAAATGTATAAAAAAAATCATGGATTACTTGAAAAATCTCACATTGGACCCTGTATTATTTTATCTCAGTTATAATATTCAACTATTAAAAATAATTTACATTAGACCCTCGCATAATGATAGTAAAAAAAAATCCTTTAAATTTAGGTGATATAATTTCATGGGATCCATATGCTTACTATAAACGAATTAAAATTGAGAAAATTATACTAAATAAAGGCAATTTTTTATTTTTACCCGATTTAACTTTTTTTTGTTTCAAAGTTACGAATTTTTTTTATTTTATTGTTAAAAATCAATTTTTTTTTTGCTTTTTGTTTTTTTTTGTTTTTAATGTTTTATTTTCATATTCTCAATATACAAAAAAATAATATATATAATATGCACATAAAACAAACAACAATATATACATATATATACTAAACACACACATATCATCTATATAATATTTACACAATTTATTTATTTTTTAACTTTATTTTTAAAAATTTTATATACACACAATATATACAACATATACAATAAATACATAATATAAATATAACATCTACACTATATCTACAAATATCTATATAATATACATACAACACCTACATAATAAAATTAACTTTTTTTTTATTTCTTTATGTTTGTAATATGTAAAATTTGTTTAAAATAAATTTAATAATTTTTATTAATATATCTTTATATATTTTTACTTTTTTTATTTTTTGAGTATTATTTATAATTAAAATTAAAAAATTCATTTTAAAAAAATTAATACATTTTATTAGTTGAAAATATATTTTAAAATATTAATTTTTATTATTTGAATGGAATATACTTATTTAATAGTAAAACTTGAAAAAAAATAAATTTTTATAGTAAAACATTATTTGAAATGAGAGAATAGATATTTTTAAAAAAAATATTGTTAGAATGAAAAGTGAGATATTTTTAAAAATTTGAGCGAAGTTTTTGTAAAAATTTAAATATTTTTTTTGTGTAGTATTTTTTAAGAGAGATTTGTTTTTATAAGTGATTCTATAAATATCTTATTAAAATTTAATTTATTCTCATAAAAGTAATTATTGATGTTGCTTAAAAAAATCTTATTACAATTAAATTAATATTTTATTATTATACAAAAAATCTTATTATAATTTTAATTTATTTTTCCTCTGATTATTTTAAATTAAAAATTTTAAAATATTCATCATTATTTATATAATTATATTATTTAAATATATAACTATCCCATGAACTATATTCACTTTTAATTTTAATGTAATACTTTATTTTATTTTTTATTCTGAAGTAATCATCACTTAATGATAGCATTTTAATTTTGATATATAATTTTTTTTGTTTTGAACAAAAGAAGGTAAACTGGCATTAGATTATAAAAGAAAATACATAATCCCATAATCCCTTGGAGGGAGAGATACAATCCAAACGTAAACAAAAACTACAGAAAACAACCCAGAACTTAGAACAAACAGAGTCTATAACTAAATAATAAACATAAATTGGGAGGACATAATAAATAATCCAAAATCTAAGAGCAGTCATCCCTCTAAACAGAAAAGCTTCACTATCATAAGTAACAGAACCGGATAGAAAAGATCCATAATCTTCCAATGAGCAAAACAATCCCTTGCACCAACAGGACTTGGCAGATGCACTAAAATCCACATAAACAGGCCAGAAAATGGAACGACCAAAGAGGAAAACAAGCCTCAAAACCTTTGAACACATGCTAACCCGTAGCATAAATGGATGATCAAATGAAACTATCTTCCTAAAAAACTCTTCCCAAACATCCTCAGATAACAAAGAAGTTCAGGGTAAATAAAGACAATCCATCCTTGACTAGGAGAAAAACACAAGCTCAGATGTTAACTTAGTAATGAGCTGCTGAGTGAAGGTTTCCCAATTGATGAGAGAAAAAACTTTAGAGAGCTGAGATCGGGGGAAACCCAAATTACGAACACTGCCAAGAGAACAGGAGAGGGGATGAATTACACAAAGCAGAAGTTTTCTTTCTGTCAACAAAAAATATATTATCTGACAAAACCAAACAACAAAAGTGAAGCTTTGAAGACAAAAAGTGGAGCCTGGGTTTCGAACCAGTACATAGAAGCACCAAAAGGGGGGTCTAGGACTGAAGTCAAAAAGCAAAAATAACCAAAGGTCTAAGAGTTTCCAGGCCAATGGTGCACCAGAACTGAACAAACGAAGCATACTCACATCAAAGTGAATGAAAATTAGGCTAAATGGTCGAGATTTGGATCAAGATTTGAAAGGAAGGTTAGAATGAAACAAAGGGATCTTTAGATTGAGGTCACTTTGAGTGAAGATATGAGTCATGTGAAGGTGTTAGCTTTAAGGGAGGGATAGAGAAAGCAACAGGGAAGAGGGCGCCTGAGACAGTTAAGGCCGATGGTGGCAAAACCCTAGGGTTATCCGTTTAATTATTTTTGGTTCCTTATGAGTATAATGTATTAATTTATTATATATTGACACGTCCATTTAAGAATTTAAAAACTGGATCCCAAGAAGCTATATCACCTAAATTTAGTAGATTTTTTCGCCCTCATTATGTGAGCGTCTAATTTAAACTATTTTTAATAATTGAAGATTATAATTGAGACAAATAAAGTTTAAGGTTCAATGTGAGATTTTCTAATTAGTTTTAGAGTCTTTTTTGTATTTTTTTTTCTAAATTTTTATATTTAAATAGATTGTTAGATATTTCGGATAGTAAATAAATAATATAAAATAGATTTGAAATGAATACAAGTATAGCTAAAATCAAATTTAAATGATTTTGGATAATTTAAAAATTAAATGGGTTTGGGTATATGTATGAGGATTTGCACATATACTATTAAGCAGAAAAATCATTCAAAATATGCAAATGAAATTTTTTTTTTGATTTGTATATGTTGTGATATATTATGTGTATATTATCTTTTAACTTTTTTATGTGTGATATAATTTTTATATATTGCTTGATTATAGTATTTATATTGCTGATATATTAACTTCTGACTTTTATATGTTAATTATTAATATTATATATGTTAGATATATTATATATATATATATTGTAAATATATTATACTTCAGTCTTTATATGCAATATATAAATAAATAATATAAATATAAATCAAAATAAAATAAATATAATTTTAAAATATATATATATATATATATATATATATCAATTCAGAAAATATAAACTAATAAAAAAATAAAAAATAATCATTTGAAATATTTTTATTGAATATGTAAAAGGCAATATCCTTTAAATACTAAAAAAAGCATCATAACATTATAATTAAATAACACCAAAATCGATATATATATATATAAGAAGTTACAAACACAAAAAATATGTGCACCTTAGATTCTGTAAAAATATGTAATTGAATTATTATTACTGTATCTTAATGCTCATATCTTTTTTTATAGTTAAATGTGGAAATACTGAATAAAGAGAGAAAAAATCGAAATAGAAAATGTTGAACAAAAAGAAAAACAAATGTTGAAAATGTGCAGCGTTAAAAATTTTATATATTTAAAAAAATAAAAAAAAATATATGTAATCTCTCGTTTTATTTTAAGTGTCATATAATAACAGTATATATAGACAAAGAAAATAATTAGCCATTATAAATTTTATAAAAATTATATTATAATTTACCTAAATAACCTTTTCTATCTCTCATTTTATTTATTATCATTCATTAATTAATAGAGACAAATTATAACTTTTTAATTAATATTTTTTTAAATTTTTAAAAAAATGACATTTAAAATGAAATAAAAAAAATTTATACAACACTTACAATGAGCATAGGGAGTAATATTTTTTTAAAATAAAATTTAAAAGCAATAATCCATATAATTTCAGTTAAAAATATATTATTTTGAACAATTAAAATATTGTCTGATGACTAATAATGAATTTAGTAAATTACTAAAAAAATTAATTATTAAAAATATATTTTACAGAGATATATTATAGGATTGTATTTTACTGGAAAAGATTATATTACTGTATTTAAAAAATATAATAAAATACTAAAAAAATATATTGAAAAATATATTAACCTATTTGATTACAATTCAACTTTACAGGAAAAGTTTAAATAATACCTAAACTATTTTTATAATATTTTTTATATTTTATCATATTTTAAATTAAAGGCATGATTATCTTTTAATATGTGAACCCCTCAATTCACTTCTTCGGTAAAATAATTTCTCTATTTTCTAAATAAAATATTTTACCAACTGGTTGATAAAATTTAATGCATTCAATATTTTATTTTACATAATTTTTTTTAAATTTAGGCTTTGCCACTCAGCGCGTATTATTAAAAATCAGCCATTAAAACATCATATAAAAAATCAAGAGGGCATACCCCCATTGTAGATCAGAGCTTGAACCAGCTGCTTTGGCACAAACATGCACAACCTCATTGACCTATAAACAAAAACATAGCTAATGAAAGATAAAGCTTCCAAAAGGCTCCGACAATCATTAATAAGACTATAAAAGTACGATGAACCTGCTTGCTTAACTAAATTCAACGCATTTATTACCACCTGACAATCAGTCTCAATAATAATTGGAGCAAAATTCAATGATTTTATCCAGCTCAAAGCTTCCCTAAAGCACAATAATTCTCCAATATTTGGATCCCATTACCCTGAACAGTCCCAATCCTTCCTGCCATACATAAACCACGAGAATCCCGAATACACATACCCAAGCCAAACTCACCTGATGACAAAATAGCAGCATCAATATTACACTTATAAGTGCCTCTCAAAGGAGGCTGCCATACCTTACTACCACCAGAACCACACGACTGTTTCTGCTTGAATTCATGAGCAATCCACCACTGCTGCAACATATTCCTAGCCCTATGAAGGACTACAACAGGTTCCTCTATATGTTGTTTCCACAGTCGTTGATTCCTACAATACCACAAGCTCCACAATATCATCAACAATTCCTGCTTAAACTTCATGTCTCTACTCGTAAGAATTGAACTAATCCAAGCCTGTAAATTTAAGGCCGGTTCCCACCCAAGAATTGAGCTTACCCATACAGACCTTGCAAAAGTACAATTATGAAAAAGATGAACCTCTGTTTCTGGTTCTTGACGACACAGCACACACAAAACATCAACCTCAACTTTTCTTTTCCTCAAATTCACATTACATGGTAGTGCTCCACGAAGTAATCTCCAAGCTAAAAATTTAACTTTAGCTGGAACTGTTACCTTCCATAACTTCTCCCATAAATCACCCTGCACATAAAATAATTGATCAACAGTTTCCATGGCTATCTTATACCTTCTTTAACTATAATAAATTATTTATAAATAAATATAATATTTTTTATCAAATAAAATTATTTAATCAATTTTTTTAAATTTTTATACAACTAAACACCCTGTAAAAATATTCATTATTTTCAGTGCAAATTTCGAGTTTAAGTGTTTTATACTATATATAAAATTAATAAAAAAATATTTATTAATGATCATCAGACTACAACGGCACCAAATTGGCAGGTTTCAATACGTGAAGCGAGTATCACTCCCAGCGCGAGTAAGCTCAAATTTCCAAAACGGAAATCCCGTAACGGTCTCGGCTGCCCACTGACCAGCACGTAAAAAAAAACGCCCAACAAACTCCCACACCATGTAAGCTCTGTTACTCTATTTTTAAATTTCTGCTTTTCTCTCTTATAAATCTGAATAAGTTTTCAATCAAATTCTAACCTTAGAAAACTAACTGGCATTCTATTATGCGAAGCATTTTTGGTCGAGAACTCAGAAATAATGCTAATAATAGCGATTTTTCTAACAAGAAATATACTCATTTAAGGTCTCTTATAGACAGACGGTGCTTGGTTCCACTCAAACTTAACGACGATGACGACCGCGATAATGGTATAGACAGTCCCATTGTACCGACTCATTCATATCGTAAGCTACCACAACAGTTCCTTAAGCTCACTGTCCTCAAGCTTGATGGCTCTTTCTTTGGTATAATTAATTATATTATTTGCATGATCAAATTGACGTTTAGTTTTAGTTTCATGTTGCTGGGTTTTCATTTTAATTTGATGGGTATGTGGTAATTTTGGTAATTTGAACTGGTTTTAATAGATGTTCATGTTCGGAGAAATGCCTCGGTCGCAGAACTCAAGCAAGCGGTGGAGGAAGTTTTCACTTCATCACCCAAGGAAGATCAAGAAAATATTTCATGGTTATATTTTTTTTTTGTCAGTTTGGTGGCTGTATTTTAATTTTAATGTGATATATTGTGTTATTTGGATTTGGATAAATTTAATTCAGATAATATAATTGAATTTATAATCTTATCATTGGGGTTCTTCGTTGAGTGTTGTTAGTTTGTGAATATTGCACTCAGGTCGCATGTTTGGGGGCATTTTTGCTTGAGCTATGAAGGCCAGAAGCTAATTAATGATAAGGCTTGCATTCAAAAATGTGGGATCAAGGATGGTGATCAGGTTTTGCACTAGTATATATTGTTCATTGATTTATTTTAGCATTTGTATGCCATTTGTTTCTATTTATTTTTGGCTTAATGGGAATAATTTTTCATTCATGTTCCGCACTTCCCCAGCCAGCCCTGCAAGTCAATTTGTTCATCTCCTTCTAGATACCTTCAACTTCATGCGCATTGCTTTGTCCTTTGCTGATAGAGTATTTGATAGTTATTGGATATTTAGGGGAGTCAAAATTTGTCCTTTGTCCTTTGTACTAGTATATATTGTTCATTGATTTATTTTAGCATTTGTATACCATTTGCTTATCTATTTATTTTTGGCTTAATGGGAATAATTTTTCATTCATGTTCTGCACTTCCCCAGCCAGCCCTGCAAGTCAATTTTTTCATCTCCTTTTAGATACCTTCAACTTTATGCGCATTGCTTTGTCCTTTGCTGATAGAGTAGTTGATAGTTATTTGATATTTAGGGGAGTCAAAATTTCTGCTGCTTTTTGTTTGAATTGCAGACCACATGTAAATATGCAGGACAAAGTTAAGGGGGATGTGTAGGTGAATGGATTGTCACTGGCAACTGTTTTTTAGTGCTTTTATCTGCTATATTTCTTTCAATTTTCCATTCTATTATCTGAGGAGCTTGAAGGAAAAAAGAAAAGAAAAGGTAGCAATCCCCTTTTTGCTTGTCCAAATGTGAATTGCGGGCTTCTATTGCATTATTTTTACTTTTTCTAGTTCTCTTGGGGTATATGGTTGTACAGATTTTGTGATTATTTCTTCGTATTTAGCTGCTTTAAAGCTAGGAACCTTGTCATTGTGATTCTTGCAGGTTCAATTTGTTAGGCATATGTCTGGCAAATATTCAAATTCAAAAAGAAGACCTAGGAACCAACATGCTGCTCGCAAACTATACTCAGTGTGAGTATTACTTCTACTATCTTCTTTATTGTGGTTATACATATAAAGCATGACATATTTTGGAGCTGTTAACAGTCGTGCTAAAGTTGCATTAAGAACCATTAATCTGCATTTGCCTCTCTTTTAGTATTCTGATGTGCCAGGTAATTAGTCGTAATTAACTTAAATAAACACACCTGATTTGTCAGTAGTTGCTAAGTTAGGAGAGGAGAGGAGGATTGGGCAGGGGTTGAAATTCAAGTAAGGGATTTCGAACTACCAGACCATGTGGGTTGAGGCATTAAATGTACAAATGAAAATAATATAAAAACTCTGCAAGATGCTTCACCAGCAAATTCTTTCTTTTGGTGTCTTTATGGTGTATTTAGCAGCCAGTTTTTATCTCATTTTGTTGTAGCTTTTTTCATCAGGACTCCCTCTGCCTGCGCCAGCTCTGTATAATTTACTATGAACGGAAATCCAGTGACGTAGGCATCATTACTAAATGCTTTTCTCAATGATGCATATATATTAGCACCTTGATCATCTTATGAGGAAATGTATTCATCCATTTAAAATATAGGATATATGACACATCTAGCTGATTATGTGTTGGATAGTACTTACCCAATAAATGAAAATAAGGGCAAAACTCTGCAAGATGCTTCACCAGCAAATCCTCTCTTTTGGTGTCTTTATCGTATATTTAGCAGCCAGTTTTTATCTCTTTTTGTTGGAGCTTTTTTCATCAGGACTATCTCATTCCTGCGCCAGCTCTGTATAATTTACTATGAACAAAATCTAGTGAAGCAGGCATCATGACAGTAAATGCTTTTCTCAATGATGCATATTACCACCTTGATCATATGAGGAAATGTATTCAACCATTTTAAATATAGGATATATGATCAATAAAAACACATCTAGCTGATTTGTGTTGGATATTACTTGACCAAATTTGTGAAGTTGAAATCTGATTTGCTGCCTTTTATTTCCTATTTTCGCACTATCATGTAGCACTGTTTCTTTTCTATCATGTTTAATACTTTGATTCATATACTAATAGCTTTTGGTACAAGGCCATTGTCAAGAGAAGTTCACAAAGACAGAGAACAGGGTACAACTGAGGATCTCAGTGACAATAATGGACAAGGAGATTACAACTCCAATTACCATTGTGAAGATGAGGAGGAGATTTTAATGTCAGAATTCAAGTTAGCTCACTTTTTAAGAGGGTAGCTGTCATATTATAAGTTACAGGGCGCTTCAAGAAAAGCATCAGAAGGCCAATCTCGGCCTTCAAGGTTCGCCTTTCAGTGCTTAGGAGGTGGACAAAGGATGCTAGAACTTTAAAGGCTAACAGTTTATATGATAGAATTTAAGCTCCATATAGTGATTATGACTGCAAGTTAAAAGCTTCAATTTTGAAATACAAGACAGTGGTGGCGAATAGGCAGAATAAAAGTTTTGTTTGGTTGTATTAGTTATGAGATATTAATACTTGAAGCTCTCTTATCTCTTCTCCCACCACCTTGTTTTTTTCTGGCATATAATGTTTTCTATTTTGCAGTTTTGCTTGATGAAAAAGACCATTTTTTGGAAAAATAGAAACCAGATACTGCTTAATGGTCAACAGTTAGCCACAGGTTCTAGCAACTGAGCTATCAAGCTTGGAAAGAACTTTGAAGCTATATTAGCAATCAGTTTTGTCAATAGTTAGCAGTTGCGTCAAGCAAGCAGTTTGTAGGAGAATTTCTTCACGATGACCTTTCATACACAAATTTTGTATCATCTATCTGGAAAATAACAATTTTGCCCCCACTTCTGCTACGTAAATTGCAAATTAATTCAGTCATTCTTACAGTGATTCTGGTTATAGGAAAACAAATTAGAATTATATTTTTATTAGTGACTCGTAAATTACTAAATATAATACCCTAGAATAACCAAATATTTTAGTTTAATTATAGTGTTCATTATTCTACTAAAATAGTTCAAATTTTGGAGGTGTTAAAAAATTTAAATTTGATTAATTGAATGCTCATCTTATACTTTAATGTTTATTTGGAATTTGTTCAAAAGTTTTTTACTAATTATATTGGATTGCTTTAGAAAACTATTTACACAAAATGATTTTACTAATTTAATTATAATGAAAAAAATACATAAATATATATTTTATCAACTCATCAACCGAATCACCAGTCATCATCACAAGTTTTATTATTTTTATATATTTAATAAAAAAATTTAAATGTGCAATTGTTGTAAATTTATAATTTGTAATTTCTTAATATTATACAAAATATTTTATTGAAAATATATTTTTTAAAATAATTTTTAACCATCAAAATAAAATCTGACCAATAGCATGTATTGTTATTGATTAGATGTCAAATTCGAGTTTTTAGTGTTTTATTCCGTCACATAATTAATATAAAAAAAAGTAATTTTCAAAGATAACAAAAAATAGAAGGGATTAAATTATGTATAAATTCATCTCTTAATTTCAATTATATTTTCTTAATTTACTTAATCATATGATTATTTTTTAATATTCTTTCCAATAAAATCTAACGAATAATTTTAAGCAAAAAAATTATTTATTTCTATAAAGAAAAAGAATAAATTTAATTGCGAATTAAGCTAATATTTATTTAGATTTTAATGAGTGAATAAACTTTCATCAGTGCAAAATATGGACGGCCACGATCACATGCTATTAAGGGCGCGGCCGTCAGATCTTGTGGTTACTTGTTGACGTGGCCAGCCCGAAATACAGGCAGTACAGGATTTTTTATCTTCCCTGAAGCTACTGAATCAAAAAAAATATATCAGATATTTTTGTATTCTTTGTTGGATTTTGATTGGGCGTCTAGAAATTCGAATTTGCTGGGTGGAGCTGAAAATTCTCTCTCCACTGGTAAGCCGATACTCTTCCCTCTGTACACTTTTGTCCTTGTTTGGCTTACGAGAAAATGAAAATTATTTTTCAGAAAAGTTCAATATTTTTAAACAGTCATAGTCTATCCTGATTCAGATTCTCTCTCTTGAATAATTTTCCTTCTTTCTTTTTGTTCCAGGCAAACAGGGTAATTCTAGACATCGATTCTCTCTATATGTTTATGCTGTTTTCTGTGTGTATACATCATTTGTTTATTTACTTAGTATATGTGTGATTGGAAATATCTTTGATCAGTTGGTGTTTATTGAGAATTTGGTAAAGATCGGATCATAAAGTGCAGGCTCAATTATTTGGTTTTGTTCTTTTACTTATTTTATGTACCCTTTTTGTTTATATAATATATATTTGAGCATGAAAGAATTATTTTGCACTATGTTGATGGAGGGAGTATGGGAATTGAGGAAAGCACTGCATATAGATAAAAAGTTAAAGCTTTTTTCTTTCTCTAAAAATGCAAAATTGTATGCAGTATGCAGTTTAGAGCTGCTGTTTAGCTGTTTTGGAACTTTTTATTGCTAGGATATGTGAAATTCAACCTAAAATCAAACAATTTTTAGTAGTAGCTTCTCGATTTGTTAAGGAGAAAACATAGATCATAAATAGGATATTTTTCTTAATATTATTAGGAATATTAATGAATTCTTGATCACATGTTCATTCTTTCTCCATTACCAGAAGAAATGGCTGAAAGGATTAGAGTTCCTGAGCCAGCTACTTCCTTTGAATATGAGCTTTTTGAAGGCGATCCTGACCACCTAAGAACGGTTGTTGCAACACCTACCCAGATTTCACCTTGCATTGAAGCAACTGAATTGAAACTAAAGCACAGGATTGGACATGGGATCTTTGGTGATGTTTGGTTAGCAACCCATCATCAGTCTGCTGATGATTTTGATGAGTATCATGAAGTGGCTGTGAAGATTTTGCATCCATTGAAGGAGGACCTTACACAAACATTTGTATACAAGTTTGAAAAATTATTTTTGAAGTGCCGAGAAATCCTAGGTGTTGGTTGGTTGCATGGTGTATCGGTTATGAATGGACAGGTGACTTCCTTACCAGTAAATTTAGTATCTTTTTCATTGGTAATCTATGGTTTCTATCTCATCAGTGGTATTTTTCTTTATGCTTTTGAGATCTGCTCTCTCTTTTCCATGACAGTTCTCAAAATTGTATTATGATACCATTTTGCTTTTTATGTGGAAGATCTGTATTGCTATGAAATTCTACGAAGGATCAATTGCTGATCGGATAGCTTGGTTGAAAGGGGGCAAACTTCAATTACCAGACATTTTGAGGTGATGGTTTTGGGCGTTTATTTCTTTTGCATTAAAAACAATTATCATGGATAGAATGATTATATCCTCAGAAGTTGCTGATGCTTACAGGTATGGGATAGACTTGGCAAATGGAATCCAAGAGTTGCACTCAATTGGGATACTGGTACTGAACCTTAAACCTTCCAACTTCCTTATTAATGAACATGATCAAGCAGTTCTTGGAGATTTCGGTATCCCTTATCTACTACTTGGGATGCCATTGCTGAATTCTGAGATGTCTTTAAGACTTGGAACACCAAATTATATGGCCCCAGAACAATGGGAACCAGATGTGCGAGGTCCTATGTCTTTTGAGACAGATTCGTGGGGATTTGGCTGTAGCATAGTGGAGATGTTTACTGGTGTCCAGCCCTGGTTTGGGAAATCAATTGAAGAAATATATCACTCAGTTGTGATCAAGCAAGAAAAACCTCAGATTCCAAGTGGTCTGCCTCCTGCTGTGGAGAATGTTATTAAGGGTTGTTTTGAGTATGATCTTAGGAACCGACCTTTAATGGAAGATATTATGAGTGCATTTCAAAGGTATCTCGTTTTTGTTGCTTTTAGTTACAGTTTGCTGAAAGAGATCAGTCTTATCATTAGTCTAATCTTGTTGTAACAGGATCTTAAGAATTGATGTGTCACTGTCTTCCCTGATTTTGTGGGAATTGATGTGTCACTGTCTTCCCTGATTTTGTGCAATGTGTGACCTAATGCTGCCACATTACCAAAATTGTTTAGAGACTTCCTCCCTCCATCAGATGCATGGAACTAATTCTTCAGAAAGTATTGGCAAAAAATTCAAAATATTCTTCCTAGATTTACTCTTTTTCCCCATTCCTTCAATTACCTTTTTATCTCCAATTTCAAACATGCATTTTTCCAATTGAATGCAATTGGTTTGGCTTAAAGTTGCTTTTTTTTTGGTACTGGATTCAACTAAGATTCAATAAATTGTTATTTCATTGCAGCTAATACACATGATTATTCAGATGGTTATGGATTATACTTGCCTCTATAATTAGGCCTCTCGATCTTAGTAACCTGGTCATTGTTTAAATTGTATAGAGCAGTAAAAACAATAGAATATGTATTTTAACTCTTATCAATTCTGTGCCATGTTATTGCATGTCTATAGCTTCGTTAAACAGTAGCACCATGCTAGGAAATTTTAACTTGTTTACTTCTCTCTCCCTCTCAGTCTTGTTCTTTCCATATCCTTTTCTTTTAGATTGCGTTTTGATAAATTTCATTTTGCGCTTGCAGCTCACGAAATGCTATAAACAGTGATGGAGGATGGGTTGGTCTTGAAAACAGAGCTCCAGCTGAAAAATTAAGCTTTGGTGGCTATTCTGCATGGTATCTCTCCAAAGATCATCTCCAAGTGGGCGACACTGTTCGTTCAAGAAAACCACTGAATGCATGCAAACCTCAAAACATGGATGTCCCTAAGGGAACTGTAGTAGGTCTGGATTCTGACACTGATAGAAATGGTATTGTGCTAGTGAAAATTACCGGATTGCACAACCCTCTGAGAGTACAAGAGTTAACACTCGAGAGGGTTAACTCTGGCTTTGCAGCGGGAGACTGGGTGTGTCTGAAGGAAAAACACGGCAAGCATTCTCCTGTGGGAATTCTACACTCTGTGCAGCGTGATGGAGATGTGGCAGTTGGTTTTGTTGGGTTAGAGACTCTCTGGATGGGAAGCTGTTCAGAGCTTCAGACAGCTAAATCTTATTGCGTGGGCCAATTTGTGAGGCTGAAGGCTGATGTGATTACTCCCCGGTTTGAGTGGCCTCGTAAAAGAGGAGGAGGATGGGGCACTGGGAGGATTTCCAAAGTCTTTCCAAATGGCTGTCTTGATGTGCGATTCCCAGGAAGGCTTGTGTTTGGAGGTGAACCCAATAGCTTCCTAGCTGATCCAGCTGAAGTGGAACTAGTGTCTTTCAATAGTTGCCCTGGACTGGTAGAGAAATATCAGCACATTGAGGATTTTCATTGGGCCATAAGGCCCCTTGCAATTGCATTGGGTTTATTTACTGCCATGAAAGTTACCGTGTCTATGGGACGAATAGTAAGCACAAAACTGAGAAAGGGCAGAAAGTCTGGTGATGGCCAAGCTGGTGGTAATGCAGCTTGGCTTCCTCCACCAGTTGCAAATATTCTTTTCAAAGAAGGCGTTCCTACTGCAACTGTAAGGTAATCATATCACTGTACTTTATATCCTGCCATGGATAGTTTCCTAGCATATTATGCATAGCCTCTAAACTGAATACTGAAAGTGTCGAGAATATTATTAGTTTTAGCTCTACGACGACATGGCAGATTGTTAATATGTAAATATTGTTTTATGCTCTTTGTACATACAAAATATGTGATTAAATGCACTCATTGCCTTCCAGTGCCTGTATAAATTTGAAGTTTGATTGATACTTTCTGCAAATTTATTCCTGCATACTTATTTTTCTTAAAATTATCAATTCGTCAAGAAATCAAGTTTCTCTGTGAGAATAGAATAGATTAGAATAGAATTGTCTATTAATCTGGCTGATTCTGTTCAAATCCTTCTGTGCAAATTGTAAAGCAAGGCCAGTTAGCTGGGGTTCAATGTCTTGTAGAATAAATATTTTTGTTCAATCTGTACATATGTGAAAGAACAACTGAATTACATTTCTCTTTTTCTAGGATTTTTTTCCCTATCAGCAAATTTGCAAAATGAGCAAGTTTAAAAAATAAATAAATAAACAAAGAGTTTAGTTAATTTGAGAACTAGTCTGGATCCAAGAATGAAATAAATTAATTTTAGTTTTTCTTTTGTTGAGATATAACTTGTTTCACACTGTTGGCAAAATGGAAAATTTTCAAGCAATTGTTTCTCCAGCACCTTGACATCACTATAACGAGTGACAACTAACAACACCTCTAGCTAATGGACTTCAGGATTCAATTCATATAATAGCAAATTATTTTTACTCTTTTCTTTCTGTTTTTGTTCAATTGCTAGTCTTAATTAGTTCTCTTAGTTAGGCTCAATTTCAACATAAATTGGGTCGATGATACAACAACAAAGTCTTAATACCAAGTCAATTGGGGTCGACTATAGAATTTTAAAAATTTAAAGTTATTATATGAAATTGCCAAAATAAATTTCAAAAGTTAGTAATAAAATTTCAAAATGTTAAAAGCTTACATGTAATAGAGTGTCTTAGAATTTATTAAAATCAATTTACCAAAATTTACTGATATATTATGAGATAAATACTTGATATTGAAATATTATTTTAGTAATAAATTACTAAAATTCAATTTCCCTCTCAATCTTTTACAAGTTAAAATAATAAGTTCTGAGACTATGTTTGGTTGCTTAAAAGTGAAGTGGAAAAGAAAAGAAATAAAGATGAGAAAAGGAAAAGAAAATAAATGAAATGAAGAGAAAGGAATTTTGTTTAGTTATCTAATTAATATAAATTTATAAAGTTTATTTTTGTGATTTTATCATTATCATTTTAAATTGATAAAGAATAAATTAATAATTTAAATCTCTTTTATTTTTTTTATTTCCATTATTTTTTCTCCCAATTAATGGAAAATGATTTTAGTGAATTTTAAAAAAATGAAAAAATTAATTTGTATACTTTTCTTTTCTTTTCTTTTATTTCTCTTATTAATTACTATTGTCCAAATAAAGAAAATAAAAAAAAATACAATTTTCATCCTTTTTTTATTTTATTTTCATTCATTTCTCTAAAAGCAAACAAAGGCTAAAAGATGGGAGAGAAACTGAATAAAACAAGCTACAAAAGATATTTTAGGGCTTTCGACAATTCTATTGATAAAGAAGCAAAGCACTATAGAAATTAAAGAATGATGAAGCTGTCTTTGTTAGTGTTGCGCATTGCCATCTAACTCAATACTAAATTTAGAAATATTCATAATCTTGAAATTTTGGCTAAAATTTTACCACAATTTCACAAATATACAAAACTTCACATTCTCAGATATTTCTTCTTTAATTCTAAATTTTTAACATTTCCTTTTTAGTTATACATGACATGAGAAGATATCAACTTTCTTTACTTTTTTTTTTCTTTCAAAAATCTTATTAGCAACATAATTAACTAAGTAGTAGAGGAAATCATTAAAATCCAAAATGTCAATCAAAGAGGGTATTTTAATCTTATGTCTAAAATGTCTTTTAGCTTAGATTTGCTGAGAAACAAACAGAAAATAAGTAAAGCACTACGAATTTTGGACAGAACAGAGTTATAAAATGAGAAATCTAATGGATTAATGGACCTACCAAAATCCCTTTCAAGGATATCATGCTAATAATTGTCTCCATAATTACGAAAAAATATATTTATATTTTTAGGTATTGATTGCTAAATTTAAATGTTCTCCCTCTAATGCAAGGAATCTGCATAATTATTTATTTTAACTAAATTCTTATATATTTTTTAAATAAATTATTTTGAATACTCTCGAATATATCGTTTCTCTCTTTAATACTTGTTTGTTTCATGGTCTACTATAGTTTTATACGATGTAATATGGTTTAATTTTTATTTATTTAACTTTCATCGTTCATGGTATAGTTTTTCATAATAATTTTATTGTTTGATAATCTATTTTGATAGTTTTTTATGATTTTATAATTTTATCTTTTAAAAATATTTAAATTAAAATATTTAAATACTAAAAATATACTAATAAATAATTTTTAATCTCCATAACATATTAAAATCTTTGAAATATCATCAAATTAAATAAAAATATTTTTACTTAACTATATTATACCATATTATCTTTTTAAACATACTAAATATTATTTTAAATACCATATTATACGGTATCAGTCGTTCAAACAAAATTTATGATGATAAGAAAATCAAGTAACACATGAATGTCTGAACAACCATTAAAGTATTACCATTCATATTGGATGATCTAGAAAATTTTTCACTAAAAAAGAAATCATAATTTGAATATTGAAGATAAGAGGCTAAAGATGCTGCAATATAATTTTTTTTTAATAAAAATCACAAATATTTAGTAAAATTGAAATTTAAAATTTAAAATTGTAATCCAATCTTTCTTTTTTTTTTTTGTAACTTGTAAGGAATGTATAATAATAATTAATTAATTAATGTCTCCTTGTAATTAATAAATACAAAAACTTTACAAAAACAAAATTTGGTATAGCATTCTTTCAATAAACAGGCATGTTTGGGTTCCACAATATAATTGATATAACTATATAAATGAATCATACTCATGAAATTAGTGATGCCATTGCCAAGAATCAATTATAATTAGATAACTATCCAATACAAAATTGATTGATGATACTGTTGCAAAGATGCATGCCTCCAATTGTTGTACTATTGGCCTAATTAGGTGTGTCAATTATCATATTATAATTGATAAACACATGATTGTTTTGGAGAAATTCAATAGAGAATTTTTCAGTTCCAAAAAAAATAAAAATAAAAATCTTTTGTTCTGTAAGATAGTGATAAAAAATAGTTTTTATTTAGCACAAATAAATTTGTACAAAATTAATATTTCATTATCATCAATTGAATAATAAAATATGTACAACCAAATATAGTTAAAATTTAGATTAATTTCACTGAATCAAAGTTACAGTATGATAAAAAAATCTAAAATATTTAATAATATGCGGCTGAATCTATTTAATAATTCACTTAAATTTGGCTGAATTAGCCCCCAAAATAAAATCACTAGATTTTATTTACTTTACTTTAAATCATTGGATACTTATAACTCATAATTTATTATTATTTTTTTCCTAATTTAACTTTAAACAATAGCTCAGTAGAGTAATTAGAGTGAAATGGAGAAAGTTGTTTAAAATAAATGATAAAATTAAAATAAATGAAAGGGCTTTTAGAATTTAAAATAGAATGTGTATAGTAATTTACGTGGGTGAGATGTAAATATAAATATTAAAATTATAAATATCATAATTCAATATTTTTTTTAAAATAAAAATATTTTAAAAAATATATTAAAAGAATATTTATTATTTTTATAAGGTGTAAATATTTTGAGCCAATATATTAACGTATTTGAATTTAAAACATCTTGATAATTGCAAATGTTGATTTTTTGCATAAATCACAATGTTTTATGTGATATTAGTTATTTATTTTTTCTTTATAGAAAAATAAGGGGTGAAAAATATTTATTTTATCATTATATAATATGTAAACATTATTAGACCTAATTATGGTCCGACTTGGACTTGAAACATTTTAATTTTTTAAAAAAATTTTGTACACTACTATTTTTATAAAAAATTTTCATTTTTATTATAAGTATTTTATTCATTTTATAATAAACTCATAATAAATTTATAATAAATTTATAATAAACTATATAAATTGATAAACTAATAATAAATTCTTATTAATTTAAACATATTTAGAAAATATAATAAATTTTAATTTTTTTTATTTTTATAATATTTTTGTTAAAAGTAAAATTTTCAAATGTTCGACCTATTTGCCTACATTTTTTTTTTCACTAATTGAAACTCAAAGCTATAACCATATATAAGATTTAAATAAGAAATTGTTTGAATTTTTTAGATTTTTTATAATATTTACTATTGTAATCTAACTTCCCATGCATGTAGTATTTATAGAGTAATATTAATGATATGGCTCAAAATAACAATCAAATTTCGATAACTTTGATATGAATGATAACATTTATAATACATGCTAGTTGAGTCATTCATGAATTTGATCAAAGTCTATTTTTTGAAAACACTAATTTATCACGTTTAATTTTTAAATATTAATTATATATATTTTTTATTAAATGAGATGATTAAAACTATTAAATGATTGAAATTCATAAAAGATGGTTACTAAATTCACATAATAAAACATTTAAATTTCTTAATATTATATTTTATATTTTATTATTTATTTAATTAGTTTTAATTATAATACATATTCAATAAATATTTTTAATATATATTTTAGCAATTTTAACTAAAAAGGGGCTCGTAAAAGACAAGACATCAAATTAAAATAAAAGAAGCTCTTCATTTTTCTTCACATATATTTTCGGCCGATCAATCAAGAGAATCATGCTACCCGCGTAATTTTATTTGATTCTGCCACTCATAATATGGTATGCATTTAAAATTTTAAAAAAATAAATATAAATAATTTGATTGAGTCCATTTACTCGAGTCAGTTCGGAGAGAATACTATAAATTATATAGCCTTTTTTCTAAACTAAAAATTGAAATAAATTAATGGAAAAAAAATCAAGTTTAAAAAGAATACAGTATCAGAATTGATCTTGACCATACAATTGATGGACCTACCTCCACCGAATCCATAATGCCACGTCATCCAATAAAATCTTTGTGGGCACGGCACTAGAATCCAAATTTGTCCAGCCAGCTTCGGTTCTATACTGATCCCCAGCCGTAATTTCTTGAAATTACCCATCCCAAAATCACTTTTTTTTAATACAGCCGTAATATAATAAGAAAATAATTTTCCATAAAAAAATTAAAACTTTTTTTATTTTTATATTTTTACTCAAAATAGTATTTTGCTTTCTATTTTATCTAAAATTTTAAATTTAATTATAATCAGCGCAAAAAACCTAATAATAATAATAGCTTTTGAAACAAATTATATCATCAACTATTTTTTATACTTTTTTATTTTTACTAAAATTATTTTAGTCATTTTATAACAAATTCATAATAAATTTATAATAAATTTATAATATAATATGTAAATTTATAAATTGAAAATAAATTGAAAATAAATTATCTAAATTTAATATTTTTATAAAAAAAATTATAAAATTTAATATATCTGTAAATATTTTTAAAAATATGATAAATTTAATTTTTTTTTATTTTTTCTAGTATTTTTATAAATATCACAAGCTTTTATCCTAAAAAAATTTGTTACTTATATCATGAACACACTCTTATTATACATTTAAATTAATAAAAAAATTAAAGAGTTTGTAAATATAGTACTAAAAAGAAAAGAAGAAATATTATTTTAAAAATTATATATTTTTTTGTAGAATATATATATATTGCTTTGAAAAATAATAAATAAATAACAAGTAAACAGTAAAGAAGTTGTCTGAGGCTATAAATATTTAGCACTGAGCAATTGGATTTTCTTCAGCGGTGCTTTGGCTAACAAAGATGCACTTTCTTAATAAATGCCACTCTCATTCTCTCTTCTTGCTTAGGAAAAAGAATCAAACTTTCTTGGTTTAAAGAGAACTAAACATAAATTACAATAACTAACCATTCAAGAAGCAGAGACCAGAGAGAAAAGAAACAGAGCAAGAAAATGTTTGCAGGAGAAAATGGGCTGCAAGGAGACCGAAGATTGAAGGCCATTTCAGATGCCATTAGAGTAGTCCCCAACTTCCCAAAACCAGGTTCTGATTTTCCTGTTTCTTGCAGATTTTTTGTATGTAAATTTGCCTAATTTAGTAGTTGTCTCTATTTACTAAAACATTTTCTTTTCTGTGTTTGTGTTCTTAGGTATTATGTTTCAAGACATAACGACACTGTTACTTGAGCCTAATGCTTTTAAACACGCTGTGGATATTTTTGTTGATCGTTATAGAGATATGGGTATCTCTGTGGTTGCTGGTACTCTCTCTCTCTCTCTCTCTCATATATTTTTTTTTAAAATTTTGGGTGCTACTGGTCTGCTTACTTTTTTTAAGTTCCAAACAAGGTGGTGTAATGGGATCTCTATAATTTACAGTGGATGACGTTGGGATTTGTATTTTGAAGTTTTTCCTTTCTTTCCTTCAGTTTATTCCTGTTGAAATGAATGGCTAAAGCTACAATCTTGATTCACCTAATTGACTTCTCTAATTCTTGCATTCTGATCCTTTGCTTTTTTTTGTATTTCCTTCTAAAAGATTAAAATTCTTTGTAGATCCCTTTGAATAAAACAGCTAGAGAGTATTATATAGATGTTATACAAACTTTCATGACTAAAACAAATATATGTATCTTAATAACTTTAATGATCTCTAATTAATTAATATTTTGAACGTGTTGTTTTTCTCATCATCCACGGCTCAAATAATAATGCGAAATATACTCTTACCTATGGAACCATTATAAGTGTGTGAGTGTCCATAGAAGCATCTTTCTGCTTAATTTTTTTATTAAGGCTGCTTGCAATTTCAAATGTGTCTGTAGGAGTGGAAGCCAGAGGTTTTATGTTTGGCCCTTCAATTTCATTAGCTATTGGTGCTAAGTTTGTTCCTATGCGTAAACCCAAAAAATTGCTAGGTATGTTCTTACATATATAAATTCTACAATTATTAAACTAGATCATGCAGGACAAGCTGTGGTAAAACCTCTATTATGCGTTTATAAAATTTATATGGAATATGTGGATTCATATACTGATTAAGATGGTTCTTGCTGCTCTTTCTCAAGAAAGTCAAGAATGGCATAATAGATTTTTCAAATGCATTGGCTTGAATAATACTGAAGATATTGCTCTATATGGTTGTTTTGTTACAATGATGTTTAAGTTCACTTCTCTTATTACTAATCGAGTTTAATAATTGTCTTAGAATTTTCTTTTATTTCCATCTCGCGAATTGCCAATTAAATCTTCAGTATATGAATAATAGGAGAAGTCATCTCTGAAGAATATGTACTTGAATATGGAAATGATTGTCTAGAAATGCATGTGGGTGCTGTTAAACATGGCGAACGAGCTATAATCATTGATGATTTAGTTGCTACTGGTGGAACACTATCTGCAGCTATAAGACTATTAGGTAAATTTCTGTAAAACATTGGTTTTCTCTTTTGTTTTGTTTTCTTTCTTGTTTTGTTTTCAGCATTTATACTTCTTGTATAATGCACGTACCGAATTGCCATTGATTAGAACGCGTTGGAGCTGAAGTTGTTGAATGCGCATGCGTTATTGGGTTGCCTGAGTTGAAGGTAAGTAATGAAATTATGTTTTCGCATGTGTCATTGCAAGGTTTCTTCATAATTTCAGAAGTATTAAGTTACTAGTTGCTTAGGTGTTTTGTAACTGACTTACAAAGATCTCCCTAGTCTTTACTTGTGGTTATTTGATCTTCACTTGTTAATGAGTTCTTGAACATGTACTCACTGTCACTGACTTGCAAATGCTTGCTCTTGCAGGGAAAGTACAAGCTCAATGGGAAACCATTATACATTCTTGTGGAGCCACGTCAATGGACAAATTGATGTGGTGGTACTAAATATTTCCATGTTCTTTTGTTGTTAAAATGTTAACACATGAAAGCTTAAACTATCCAGTTTACAGAATTATTCGTACACAATCAACAGTTCATCGTGATGTGTTACAGAACTTGGTCGTCACCAAATTGAACAAAGCTCAGTTGCTTCCAGATGGTTATTGCACCTCTTTTCAAAGAATAATTGCTGTAACGATGATGCATTTAAGTTTTTAGATTTATGTTCGTTTTCTTTGAAGTAAAGCAGTAGAACTAATGTAATAGGTAACAGTCAAAGTGCCTTGATTCAAGTAGGGAAATTTCCAGCGGTGATGATGGGACATCTTGAAAGAGTTAGAAGCCAACATGTTACGTAATTTGTAGTATGATTGGGTTGGGTTCTGTTAAGACGGTGCCTCCATTACGGTTTAAGCGCTGAAATTCTACCAGTGCACTTGACACCATGTCGCTACTAAAACCGAAATTCTACTAAAATGGATGAATTGAAACGCTTAAGATTTGGTTTCTAATGAAAGATTCAAACTTGTTTTGAGATTCATAGACACATGATACATATAAACACAAGGATAACTTGAAAGTTTTCTGATGGAACCTCAAACCTTACCACTAGTACCAAATAATTTCATAGCAGATGGTTATCCTGTGAATGAAAGTAGTCTTAGCCTGAAGCGGCGAAGATTCCATAAGAAACACCGTTATTTTTTCAGAAAAAAAAAATCCATATTATGATATTCATAGCCGGTAAAACATAACTATTAAACTGTCTGATGTATGAATTAAAACCCAATGTGTCGATTTTAGGAAGATGGTTAAAAAAAAACATACTAGCAAACTGTAACAAAATTTTGAGAAAATCCTGCCATCAGATCATGTCACTAATGGTTTAACAATGAGTAGAAGAAAAAGAAATACACAGACTACATTCAAAAGCCATCTATCATTTCGTCCCGCCTGCTTGGATGGGCTCATTAAGTTGATTAGTTGATAGAGATCTTTTACTGTCACTGTGTTCCAACATATGATGTTTCTACTATTATGATAACCTACAATCCCAAAAATTCTACAGTAGAAAGCAAAATTGAAGTGCACACAAGCAGGTGGATAGACATGCCAAAAGATCAGCGCAGACCTTTTACCGCTTTCTTTCTGTTCGCCATTTATATACTGGTTTAGATGTTGAAGAGACAATCTCATCTTCCCGTAGTTTGCGTTTTTTACCCTTTTTCTGATGATTATACATTATCTTTTACGTTAAACTTCAAACCATAACTACACCAAACCAATCATGCATAAGCAAGGCAAGGTTAAATTGTTGATACCTGTAACTCTTTCTGCAACGCCATATCTGCATATAGTTTTTCCAACTGATTTACTCTGTTCTTCCGGGCCTCTAGCTCTCTATAGGAACTGGCTGTTTTCCTAGCCATTGAAAAAAAAAGAAATAATGTGATACCTATGACCTATCTCATACAGGAAAGATACCATAGAATAATGTTTAGCACTGGTTTTTATATGACAAGAATTCATCTGAATCAGGAAACCTCCATGTTTCAGGTCAAACATCATTATTTGAGTTCAATGTGGCAAAGTTGAGTTGAACAATAAAAAAAGAAGAGAAATTCTTATTAATATCACCAATAGCCTAAAAGTTTAGAAGAATAAGAACTCACAAGACCAAATAGTCATCATCTACCAAAAGCTCCAAATCTATGATGTCAAAATCAAGCACCACTAATAAAAATATATGAATTATACTATCTTCTGTTCCTAAACTTCCGACTTCTAGCTTCATTCTAAAGAATAGACAAGGCCCTATATAATGCTTTATATTCAGCCCAACAAAATACTGCCAAGAAAATTATTTCAGTCAGTTTTTTCCAACATTATTTATTCCATTGGCACACAGCATATTGTAAAAAGAAGAGTCAGGGTAATTTCTTGAATCTTAGAATTGAGGATCCACATAACCTTATTCGCCTCTTGCAATTATGAATAAAGAGTGACAACTCAAAACAGCCATGATGGTAAGAAAAGCTACTGCATTCCATTCTGAAGAAAATTTTCCTTTCTTATTTTAAAAATGGGGATATATGTCTCACCAAGGAAGTCATTTTTACCTTTTGATGTGATCAGGGATATCCTTGGAAGCAGCAACAAATTTATTTTCAGAACTCTGTTTCCTTATTTCTTTAGCATCCTCTCTACAAGGCATATAAAAAGGGAAAAAAAATTAACACAGTAACCAAAAAATAGAAAAGCAAGAAATGAAAACCATATCCTCAAATAATTCAGTAAGGAGAGAAGCACACTCCGCAGATAGCCACCAGAAAGGTTAGGTTCAAAACTTAGACAATCAATACCAAAAAGGAGTTACGATGAAACTTCTGTGAATTTCAAATTTTTTTTTCTAAAAAAAGGAGTGAAGATGAAACACTTCAAATCACCATATGAATAAAATAATCAAGAGAATGATGCCGAATTTATTCAAATGAGAATTTCTACAATAAGTAATCATATATTATAAGTTCTTAACATTGTGCAAAATAAATTAGCGCTAGTTTGGAGAACTTACACAAACGTAAAAAGTTAGCAATAAAGCAACCTGTTTGCTTATCGATTCACACACTGCCCATTCCATTCCATTCTTTTCATTTTATAAATATGTTTCTTTTTTAATTTCAGAAAGTCTCAAAATATAGGCAAAGCAGAAAAAAATCATGCAGCCTCATCTTTGCAAGTAACACATTTTGTCCATACATACATACATACATACATATATATATATATAAGAAACCCGCCATACACCCACATCCCCATAGCAACACTGTAACAAATACAAATAGCAGAGTAACCTTCTTTAAAAAGTGAACCTCAATCAGAAGGGGATAATTAAAGTGTACATAAATCACAGATGTGATTTCTTTATATTTGCATATACAAACAAATATGTAATATCTACTAACAACCATTTCTTATTTACTTTTTCTTAACTTTCTTACGAAAGAAAACTTGAATTCAACATCAACAGACAAAATGGAAGCCCAGTAGCAATAAATGATTAGGAAGCTCGAACCTGTCTTCAGCATAGTAAATATGCTTGTTTGATGGCTGACTATCAAGACAGTGCAATGTAGCAGTCAGCTTTTCAATTTTCTGCAGCAAATAACAGGATTTTCATTATTACTATGACAAAGCAAAAAGTCGTCTAAATCCAAAATCCCACAATAAACAGAAAACCAAATTCAGAACAGTGATTTTATCAATCACCCACATTCTTTTCACTTTGCAGTTTCTGTAGAATATACCCAATATCCTGCGTCTTCATCAACATGAGTTCTTCTTGAGTATATTTGTTCGCCTGACTCCTATTAAAAAAAAAGAACCAAACACATTAAATCACATAAAAAGAAGGAACAAGAAAATGATTACAAAAAATAAGAGAGAATGTGTTACTCTGGTCTATGTACTCCATCAACAGTTCTAGTTTTAATCATCTTAAAGTAAAATTCATCAGGATTCCTAAAAGCCGCCTTTTCCTTGAGTCTCTGCAGAGCACAATCATAGGCAAATCCAAGAATGAACACAACCCAAAATCACAAATTGATTAATTTACTAAAACAATGAAACAAAAACACAAAGGGTAAATGTGCTCTACCTGTAAAATTTCCTCTTTCTTGTGGAAAGCTTTAGCACGGACGGCATAGTCTTTGTGTTTCTCAAGGAGTCCATATTTCTTCCTCGAATGTCTGATATAGAATCCAAATTGTAAATCATAAAAAGGGGTAATTGAGATAGAATCCAAACAAGTGCTGCAAAAATGGGGACAGATATTAATATAACTCACGGCTGAGATCGCTCTTTGTGAGCCCTTCTGGGAATAGCGTTCCTTAGAGATGACATGCTTGAAAGGCCAAGACACCACTGATGAAATAGTCCAGAAAGCAACCATAAAAAATAATATCTTTTGGGGGTTTTTTGAAATAGGGAGTAACTTAAATTCCCGATTAGATTAAAAGTTACCCTAGTATTCAATTTTTCCCAGAGTTCAATTTAAATCCACATTTATTTTCCTTCCCTTTCCTTTTTTACATTGTTTTTGTATAATCAAAAATCATAATAGGAAAAAATAAAGGGAGAGATTTACCTTGGAGTCGAAGAAGCAGTTCCCTTGTGGCAGTCCGGTGGCTTTCGAAGGAGACTGGGGAGCAGCAGGGTTTAGACCTTAAGGTTTCGCTCTGAACGAGCTAGCAGGGTACTATATTACCTGTTTAATAATTTATCAAATTACATTTTAGCCTCCAAGGTTTAAAGAATTTTAAATCGACCAACAATATTTTTGAAAATTATAATTATGTCACTATTTTGATTACCTATTAAAATACACCTATTTATTATTAATTAAACTGCTCCAACCCGAAATCTAACCCAAATTATTAATACTTTTGACATATTTTGAGAACTCAATTTCTAATGCATATATCTTTTAAAATTATTTTTAAGACTAGGATATGAAAAATAAACTCTCCAATTAAAAGTAGATATAATTCGATTAACTAACTGAAAATTCAGTTCGATTAATCAACCATAAAAATTATTTGATCGATTTGATTAGAGAATATAATGTTAAATTTTTTTATTTGATTAACGGTTAACTGAATTTAATTAATCGGTTAACCGTTAACCGAATGAATATTTATTTATTTACTTATTATAGTTAGAATTTTAGTGATTTAGTCTAATAATTTAAAATTTTTTATAATTAATTTATAATTGAAATTATTTTTATTTTTGGTCCGTTCAATCAATTATCGAACTGGCCGAAGATAATTTGATTAATTAATCGAATTAATTAAAAATAAAAATTAATTGATTTAGTTAATAAATTTAATCTTTAAAGAATTCGATTAAGGTTAAATTTGATGGGTTGTAGGTCCTTACCACTGCCTCCAATCTGAAAATAATAAAAAGATGCACTTAATATTGCAATATTTTTTTTTTTGCTAATAAATATAAATTCATTAAAGAACAAGGAATATATATATATATATATACAGGGACGAAGCTAGACTTTTTAATGAAGAGGGGCAAAATAAAAATATCATATATTTTTTTTACAAATTTAAAGGGGGGCAATTATACATTTTAAAAATTTTAATAATATATATACACATATATATAAAAAATTACACATATATATAAAAAAAATTCAAAATAGAAGGGGGCAGCTGTCTCTCTTCCACCGTTAGTAGCTGCGCTCCTGTATATATATATAGCCTTCCAAGATATTAGAGCCCTAAGAAACACGAAAAAATTACAAAAAATATACAACCTACCCCGTAAAAAAATGCATAAACTATTCAAAAAAGCCTATCACATGAGTAATTGGCCTTGATAAATAATTAAATAAGCCTGAAAAACACCCGAGTATCCTGCACAGAGTAATCCCGGAGAAACATAAAAGAAAAAAGGTATAAAAAAATAATCTTTAACTGTTTGAGGCATCTCATGTTGGATCATAATTTTTTTTTATGAAATTTTAAAAATAGAACAAATTAGATATTGATTTAATGAAAGTTAAAATATCAATTAATTTTTTATGACGTGATATTTTATGAAACTCACTATTTAAAAATTTTAAATAAAAAATTAAATATAACTCTAAAATATTTTTTAGAAATCGAATTGGACTTCAACTTTTTTATAGTGAATTATTATAAATATATATTATATTATATCAATATTTTTAAACTATTATAAATATTTATATTATCAACTATTATATTTAATAATAAAAAAAAGAAAATTTAAAAGAGAAAACAAGTAAAATGTATCAATTTCATTTATACAATTTATTTATTTATTCATTTTATAATGTTATTTTTATTTAATGTATTCATAACATAACAAATTATTAGAAAAATTTTGAGGTCCAATTCGAAATCTAAAAACATTTTAGGATCATATTAATTTTTTTTGTTTAAAATCTTTAAATAATGGATCCCGCAAGATATCACGTTATAAAAAAAATTAACGAATATTTTAACTTTTATTAAGTTGAGATCTAATTTATCATGAATGGAGAAAAAAAATATTATGGTTAGATATGATATATCAAAAATAGCTCAGAGTCATTTTTATACATTTTTCTAGCATAAAAATTGGAAGAAATATTACAAATTACTCAAATTACTGCTCCAAAAACATCATCTGATGTGTAAAAATAAAAAATTGAGGATAGTAAAAAGAAAACACCTGAATCAGGGGCCAAAGATAAAAGGAACAAAGGTCAAAGATTTTGAATTAACTGAAAATTTGAGGTATCATTATCTTTTATCAAATCACTTCCTCGAAAAAAATACCAAAGAAACAGTAGGTAGAAAGACAAAAGATTCCATAGTGCAATTGTGATATTAAAAGTAAATTGGTTGCATTTTCAAAACCACAATATCATTGTGAAGATTCAAGTTATGCATAAAATATTAAAGGGTACCATGAGAGTGGTAACATTAACCATTTCACAAAAGATATCATCGTGAAAAATAATAGGCAAAAAAGCCATTTAGAGGTTAAATTTGAAAGAAAATAAGTAAAAATATGAAAATAAACTAAAGGATAACTGAAATAATATGATTTTATAAATATTTTAAAATATAATTTAAAGATATATAATAAAATAATAAAATATTTATATAATTACTTATATTATTATTCATTAGTATTATAAAAAATAAAAAAATTAAATATATATAATTAAATAATAATAATTATTATTATTATTATTATTATTATTTGAGAGAGAGTTTTGTTTGGACAAATTTAAAAATGGGGAAAGAATTGAAAGTTAATGAGAAAATTTTAAAATAAAATAATGTAATATTATAAAATATAATTAAAAAATAAGAAGAAAGAAATTTAATATATTTGTGTGGGGAAGGTGTTGAAAAAAAAAAGGGAGAGGGAGAGAGAAAATAACCTATAATTTTTCGGCCATAATTTCATCATCGGATCTCCGATAAATACACTGTTAGTAGTATTGAAAAGCTAACATCTAGATGAAACTAATAATACCAAAACTTATTTGATCAAACATTGGATAATACCGAACGTGCTTCACAAATTTTTTACCCTGAATTTCAATAAATTTCGGAGACTGAAATTTGAAATGGTCATATCTTCTTTGTCTGAATTTCAATTCAGGTGATTCAATATATGATGGAATAATCTTTTCATGAGATTTTATTTAAATACTATTAGAACATTGGTGGATCACTGTAGTGAGAGAAAAATTTTAACAAATATAAAATCTTTTCAGCAAAGATTTTGGTGATTCTCCATTGAGTTAGTTGACATCTTTGGTATATTTGGGCTCCTACTTTTATTATCTTCTCAATAACACCAACCATACTTTATTTGGATGCCAAGAATCTCGTGAACGATAATATGGGCGATAACCGATAAAAATTTCATCAGCAGCTCCGGCGATCTAATTTTGGCAACTTTGTTTTGACACTTTAATATGTATAATGATCTCGATTCGATCGGATTTAGTATTGGTAAAAAGATTAGAATCCTTGAATTTTAGTTCTGAATTAGATTTTTAGGATTTAGTGGCTTAATAATTTTCGTTTTTATTCTATGTTATATTTCAAATTAGTGAAGTAATTAAAAATCAAGATATCATTATTATTGTCATTATAAATTTTTAAGTTTATTATATAATTAATTTTATTATAAACAAAGGTAATCAAATGTATTATATAATTTAATTAAAGGATATCTATAAAATTTATTTCTTAAAGTTGTTTAAATTAATTTATGATACATTTTGAAATTTAAACAATTATTTTACAATGAAAATTGATTTCATAATATTATTGTTCAATTTAATGATATTAATATTGTTGTTAAGTAATTTGGTGAAAATTTTAGTTGATTGTTATTGAGAATTATGATGGATGTCCAAATGAGATAATTGATTGATGTTGACTACCGTAAATTATTTGGAAGTGTTTTTTTTTCACATTTTGTTTCATGAGGAATTATCCTAATGTTATGGGAGACTGCCAAAATTTTGGTAAAAGTTTTAGAGTTAATTTATCTATATTCTAACGATTCTTGTCTTGGCTCGCAAAAAAAAAAAAATATTTTTTCAATTTCGATCAAAAGCTTGTAGATGAGTTGTTGAATTATTGTGGTTTTTATTAATCTGTGAGTTATATGAATTAATATAACATCTCGCTCTCGTAACTTATGTTAATAGCTACATTTACAAAATTGCATTGATTATTTGCACAGTATATATATATACACACACATATATATATATATATATATAAACACAATCATCATAATCAATATTAGATTATAAAAACATAATGTGCAATGGTGAATAAATTGATTGTGCTTAATGCATATTATATGTATTTGTTAAATAAGATTAGAATAATACGAGCCTACACATGATCTGAGATATGAGTTATGATATGATATGCGTTTAAGATTAGTATGACGACGAGGCTTTTTTATACCCAATGTTACTTCTTAATCGAATAACGCTACTTGGTTAAGGTCGTGACTGCAGACCATATGTGTTTAATTCTAAGAGACTGTATCAGATAAAAAGAGCTAAATATAGAGATCGAATTTTTTGTCTGGGTTAGTGTGTTTCTATTGACTTACTCATATTATTGTATAATTATGTGATTGATTTACTTAGTTGACATTTGCATGAGTACTTTGTGCATTGAAATGTTATGTTATATTAATTGTTATATAACTCATTTAGTCAAACTCTTATTTCTGTTTATTATTTTTTCTCTAGGTTGCATGTTGAGCGAGAGAAAAATATTTTATCGAGTTAATCCAATTTTCTTGGATAATATATTATCAAGTTGGCTATGAATTTTTTAAAGTCACGTGCTTTTTTGTTTTATAGTGTCAATCACGTGTCTACAGTTTTTGATCATGATAATAATCAAGAATAGTGGATGATCTAGGATTGTCACCAACTAAAATACCGAGTACAGTCCTAAATTAAAGAGAAAAAAGATGAAAAGGCTCACAATCATAGAAGGTTGAGGAAGTTTTTTGCTAGTTGGTTTACTTAAAAGCTCGTACCTCCCACAATTATTTCTTTATTTTTCTTTTAGTTTGAACACATTAATAAGCAATTTTAGTTTATAATATGATTCATATAATTGTTAAGCATCCAAGCGGTTTTGGCAATTCACCTGTCATGATGTAACCTCGAGTATATGTGATTGGTATTAAAAAAAATAGGAAAACATGTGATTTTTAAATTTTATAATTAGTCTACTGGTCTATAAATAAAAAAATTAATGCATTTTATATATTTAAAATGTAATTCAAAATATTCATTTTTATTAGAGTATATTTATTTAATAGTAAAATTTGAAAAAAAAATGAAATTGGGAGAGAAGGTATTTTTATAAATGATTTTTTTGGAAAAAATCAAATTATTTTTGAAGGTATAATATTCTAAATTAATTATATAAAAAACCTTGTTGTAATGAATGAATAATTATTTACATAATAAATGTAATAAAGCTAATTAATGTACTAGAGAACTGATCAGGTCCTAGTAGTTAATGACTTGGTACACTGTTTATATGGATAAACATCAATCAGTTTGATTGAATTTTTAAAATATGTCAAACCCGTTACTATCAATCGAATTAAAGATTTCATCATTTGAAATTAACTACTCAAAAAGAAAAAAATTTACAAAAATAAAAATTCAATCGATTTTACTCTATTCGGTCAGTTATAGACTTATAATTTACGACAACTAAAATTAAATTAATAATATTAATTTATTAAAATTTTAAAACAAAATTAATTAACTTAATTAATTTAAATCAATATCATCGAAATAATGGTAGAGTTAAGTCAGTTCAGCTCATTTGCTCATCCACGGCTGCTTGAGGACTTTGCTTCAAAATTGAGCAGCCTGCAGCCATCACAAATACATGGATACTGCTATTATTATTTAGGTATATATATATATTATATTATATTATATTATATTTTATCTTATTATTTATATATATAGCAATAATTTAAATAGATAAAAATATATAAATAATTAAATAAAATAAATCATAAGTAAATAGTTGAGCAGATAAATAATTACATCATTTTAAAGAAATTTGAAATTTTAAAATATTTCAAAATTTGAGTTATTACATCACCAATTAACCAGACTATTCTTTTTTCACATTCGATCCGTTATCAAGTCAACTCTCCAGTAAGCTCGCACCTCAAACTTCATCGGTGAAAACAACTTTTTCTACCGTTGATTATTTATTAATTAAGCAGAAAATTTGTCTAAATTTAATAAAATGAATACAAAATGTCCATTCAAGCTATAAGATAACCATCGGTAAGAAAAAAATATTGTAAATTAGTTAACAAAAGCTACCATTTTATTATATATTAACTTATAAATTAATATTTAATTAATAATCAAATAAAAAAATAAACTAATAATATTCAATATTTAAATTTTTTTTTCTCTCTCTCTATATTCATAGTAAGTGTTAATTTAAACTCTTTAATATATTTAAAAGTTTAAATCACAATTTGAATTCACTACTACATTGCCATTTGATAAAAAATTCAAGTACCAAATTGACATTTCTCACCTGAGTTGAATAATTGTTTCTCCGTCCTAATTTGGCCAATTAATTTGTGGCAACAAAAATACGTCATCGTTTCAACAACTTAAAAAATCAGAATTCGCGGAAACATTTCCACGCGCCCGTCTTGTCCTTTTAAAAAAGCCACAGCTTTACTTCTTCTTTACCACCATCATCCCTATATATACAACAAACCCTATATCGCCATCGCAAAGGCAAAAAAAAAATTTAAAAAAGCAAAAAACAAAACAGAAACCAAACCAAACAGACCTTTTATCAATCTAGTCCAATCTCTCTATTTGAAAAACCCTAGAAGAGAGAAAATTAAGCATTTTCTCGAGAAAATGTCAGCGGCAGTTTGTGGGAGCAAGAGATCTTACTTGCTTGAAGACCTTCCTTCTCCTCCTGTTTCCAAAAGGCTTCGCTGCAGTAGTTCTTCTACTTCCCCTGTTCGCTTCTCTCCTCCTCCTTCTCCTCTTCACCACCTTAAAACTCTTTACCCTCACATCGATCCTCAGGTCCTTGTTTTGGTTTTTTCTTATGTTTTGGCCTTTGCGTTGCTGAATAGTGTCAGTGCTTGTCTCATTGTTTTACTTCTAATTGGCATATGGTTGATTTCATTGTAATTATGCTACATTTATTATTTTTATGGTATTCAAATCTACCATTCTTCAAACAAATGATGAAATTGAGCGATGGCCAAGCCAAACGGTGTTAGTTTTGCTTAGACAGCAGGATGTCATTTCTCGATTATAATTTCTTATTTATACGTGATATACTGATCTCTGATGATATTAGGGCAATTGAAGCTGAAATGCTGGTGTTTTATTTTAATAGGTTTCTTCTTCTTGTTGTTGTTGCAATGTCATATGTTGAATGTTGTATATTAGCTAATTTAATTCCGACTATTGATATTGCTTGGTCATGATTATATACTACCATCAAAAGTTAATTTGTGATTGTTATTCATGATACGATTTTTCAGGTTCTTGAAAGAGCACTGGAAGAATGTGGTAATGATTTGGACTCTGCCATCAAGATCCTCAATGAGCACTCTCTAGAAGAGCATAATTCTTCTGTTGAAGAAGCTGGTCCCAATGTGGAGCAAGGTACGATATTTCATTATTTGTATATACTGAACTATTTTAACCGTCTGAATGGAGATTTACTCTTCTCCCTTGTTCTCTCTCTTGTTTGGATGGTTCATATATGAATATATGTATTAATGAGGAGCTTGATTAACTATGAATAGCAATTGAATTCATATTAATATTAATAAAATTCTAGGTTTATTTTTTTTCAGATAAGTATTGCAGAAGTGCTTATCATTTTTCATGTTTTTGCCTTCTCTGACTGCCCTTGTTGACAAATTTTATCGGCTCTCAGTAAATTCATCTTGATTTTAGAAAATATTGAATTTCTAGAAACAGATTGAAGTCAAAATTTTACCAAGCTGGATATGTGGAACAATTAATGTATGATCTATTCCAAATGTCCTCTCTGGAAACCCACGTTCCTGTGATTTTTGCCACTCAAATTTTAGCTTTCTAGTTGCAGAATCATCCAAGTGAAAGATCGAGAGCTATACATGTCAATGCTAATCAATATTGAACTATGTTGTACATGTTAATGTTAATGAATGTTTAACTATGTATTATCTTTCCTTTTATGGTTTAAAATTGCTTTTCTGTGGCTTATAACGTTTTTTTTATATTAAGAATTTCTGATTGTTCTGGTGAATTATGTTGAGATAATAGTGAGTAAAGCCTACATGAAGCTTGGCTCTTGTGAGATCTGTTTGTGCCTATCTATCAATACAATCCTCTCTCCAATGAAAGTTATGAAGCCTTGTAATGTTAGTTTTGGTGTCTCAATGAAGTTTAATGCCTTTGTTTTGGTATTGACAGTTTTAGCAGCCAGCCTTTCTTAACCAACCAATTTGCTTAATTTTTAGCATACATTCTATCCACTACAATATTTCTCTGGGTATAGGAGAACAATTTCTATTCCCTTTTCCTCTCCAATCATTTGATATACTCTGTTGTGGCATGATCAATTTAGTAATGGCTTGTTTGTTAAGATTGTGTTCTAGAACCGTTTATTGCTGTAATTGCAACTGCATTTTAGCTTTGAAGTTCATAATGGAATTATTAGTGAGAACTAAATTGTTGCTCGCTTCTATGATGTTCTGACTCTGTCTATCTGCTTCTTGATTTATTGTGTACTTCCTTTGTTGTCAACTAAAGGAAGATTGGAATCTCACACTTGCACCCAAAATATGACAGGTACATTGCCTGGGGATGGAGTTGCTGATGCTTCTGAAAATACAGCAGCACCTAGCAACCTTCCTGCACATGGTGCAGAATGGGTGGACTTGTTTGTGAGGGAAATGATGAGTGCTACTAGTATTGATGATGCCAGAGCCCGTGCCTCAAGACTGCTGGAGATTTTGGAGAAATCTATCAGTTCACATGCGGCTGAAGAGATAGCACAGAATTTTCAGAAGGTATCTATCTGACTTTATTAGTGCACAGCTCCTGTCGTGGGTGTGCTTAATCAGGATTCTGAGGTTGGGATAGTCTTTGGTAGGCACAACAGTCATGAAATATATTGCCAACTGATAACAATAATCATTGCAAACCTGCCAATTTCTTGACACGTCTAACATGGGATTGATTTCAAGCAAAAGTAGTGAACTATTTCCCTGTTTTCTTGTTGTCCTTGGTACACATATCACACAAAAGAGGTATTCGACACCAGCAAACATGACTTATAACATCTAAAAATGGTCATATAAACGTTGTGTCTAGCTAGTGGCCTTTCTCATTGAGGGAAAACTTTACCAGATCTAAAGGAGTGTTAAATAATATTTCCATTTTCTATGTTAGTTACCTTCCCTTACAGAGAACTGAGCAGCATGGACTGTGTACAATGAAGTAGCGTCCCATCTGAGTTTTGAGCTGGGAAATGAATAGCAGAATAGAAGTGTCATGGTTGTAATCCCTTCTTCTTGAAGAAAGTTAAAGATGAATTTTATTGTAATTCTAATGCAGTTAAAATGAAATCTTCATATGGTCTTGTGATCAATTTGAGTAATGGAGACTAAGAAATGAGGATTAAAAGTGGGAGGAGGGAGTTTCATGTTGAAGATTGTTGATTGATTTCATTAATAATGAAATGAAATTTATTATAATATTCTTTTGTAATCAGAGTAAAATCGTGGTTAGAAGTTACCATCTGATACATATTTGTGAATGCACCTACAGTTATTGCCCTTTTTTTTTTAATCTCAGGAAAACATGATGCTAAAGGAGCATGTTGAGTTAGTGGTCAGAGAGAATGCCATACTCAAAAGAGCTGTAGCTATTCAGCATGAACGCCAGAAAGAATTTGAGGATAAAAACCGAGAGTTGCAGCAATTGGCATCTCAATATCAAGAACAGCTGAAAACTCTTGAGGTAAGATCTCAGAAGCACCTTTTTTTCTTCTACCATTATCTATCCATTTTGGGTGTCCTAAATATTTCTACTATATTGTACAAATTGAAAATTAAATTTGGTTTTTTGGGCATCCTAACAAGTCTGTCTTTTTGTGGTTGTGCTCACAGATGAATAACTATGCATTGATGATGCATTTGAGACAGGCCCAGCAAAGCAGTCCTATCCCAGGGCGTTTCCATCCTGATGTCTTTTGAACTTATTTACTAAGATAAATCTAGAAATACACAACTTCATTGCTAGTGGATTTGGTCTTGAGTTTTCCATAGATTGTGCATGCTAAGCATATAGAGATTGTCATGAGTGTTCTCCAGTTCAATGGATATGGCAGGCCACCAACTTGGTGTGGTGATTTACAAGGGAGAAAAATTTTCAATTTCTTTTTCCTTTTAAATAATTTTTTTTGGCAGCAAATTATGACTTAATACAGTAACTTGTATCTTGTAGTCTTTGTTCTATCATATAACTGTATTGATTTTCTTATTAACGATTTTGGTAATCTTTGTCAGCAAATAGCAAATCCTTAAAAGATGATATAAGGTATCAATTTTGTAATAGGTTCTTCTGATTGTGGTAGTCTACCTCTATCTATCTTACGCAGGAGTTCTACACGTTTAGTTAATTTTCTGAAGTATATTATTCGTAGTTTATAATGGAAAAAGCTTATTGATTTAATTGTTGCTGATCTACTCTCTAGATGTTTCCAGGCACAAAACGCCCGCTAAAGGCTCGGTAGCTGAGTGAGGAGAAAGATCCTCTTTGATAGTCTTTCCATGCAAACTCAGAAAATCAATACTAAAAAACTCATAAAGGGTTGTGATATCCATAGTTTACAAAAAAAAATCCCGACCTGTGGATTTGTTAGATCTAATATTAAAAAAAACTCAATAAAAGTTGAAACCAATAAGTTTATAATCGTTTTTCATGGGCATAAATAAGATCCAATGACTCAAAATTATAATTAGCTTTTTATTATATTTATTATGAAGAATGAATGCTATTTATTATCATTGCATATATAAAAAATGAAGTTTTTTTTTTCTTTTTAATTCCTTATTTTTTCACAGGTCCAATGAGCAAAAAATACATGATACAAAATAGCTCAGTTTCTCTTCATTAGTCCTAAGCTATTTCATTTCAGGGGGAAAAGAAAATCCCAAGTTATTTATGGATTGGAGAAAATTGAAAAGACAAAAAATAATTTCAGATAAAAAAATGATTAGTTAAATTTAATATTTACAAATTGATTAACGAAATAATTCATTTGATAAAACCAATATTTGACATAATCAAATTAAAATGTATAATTTTTTAATTATTAGATTCAAATATATACATTAGTGTAGCCATTTGATTTCGCTATTCGCACAGCCGTCCCCCCTTTAGTGCTGATGGCTCATGATGGTAAGCGTTTAATAAAATTATTATTAATTTTGTAAATTTGATAAATTTAAGTTTTTTACTTTTGAAATAGAGAAATTACTATTTTACTTGACTTCCTTATTTGGACCGTCCTAAATGATAAAAAAAAAAATGAAAAAATTCATCTTCTTTGTAATTTTGGAGCATTATTTCCCCTATTCTAAAAAAAATAATTTTCATTATTAATTTAAGTTTTAAATTAGTCCATTAAAATCAAAAATAAAGTAAATAAAATAAACAACTTGTTGTTTCTAATAAAAAAAATTTAAAATTTGCATAGATTAGGTTAAAATTTAACCAAATTAAAAACTTAAAATACAATTTGCAAGCTCTTATTTTATTTTTCTGTCTTTCTTTTTTTTTGAATTATTATTATCTTTCACAAAAGAGGAAAAAAAAAGTAGAGAGCGCCTGTGGAACTGAGCACGTGTATAATGTAAAAAGTTACACCGACCACAAACACAATCCTCAATTCCTCTCTCTGTTTGGTTCACTCTCGCCGGTTCCTTCTTTCCGCTATTTAGCTCTATCTTTGCGGCAATGGCGAACAACAATAAACCCAAACACTTCTCTTAAAAATCCAAATTTTATCAATTGTAGAAAAAAAATATCTTCAATGGCCGCCACCATTGCCACAGCCGCAGCCACGGCCACTTCCACTACTTTTTCTCTTGTTCTATCTCTGGGAGCCACTTCTTCTTCCTCTTCTATCTCTTCTGCTTGCTCATTCTTTACGGGTGGTACCGACTTATGGGCTAATAAGAATTTCGCCTATGTTTCTTTAGCCTATCTATCCCCTGCTTCTCTTAAGTTCAGAGCTAAAGCAGCCTCCTCGTCGAATCGTTTTAGACCTTTCGTTAATGCTTCTGGGGATTACTATTCTGCTCTTGGTGTTCCCAAATCTGCTTCTGTTAAAGAAATTAAGGCCGCTTATCGAAGGTTAGCTCGCCAGGTACTGCTTCTTTATATTTACTTATGTATGGCTATTGCTAATCCTGGGAAATTTGAATTGTAATGGGATATTTTTGTGGTCGGTTTTTAGAAGAAGAAGAGAACCTTCTATTATTTTTTTCTCCCTAAAGTGCTGACTTGTAATTTTTAATTTATTGTGATTCCAGTACCACCCAGATGTTAACAAAGAACCTGGAGCAACAGAAAAGTTCAAGGAGATAAGTGCTGCCTATGAGGTATGCATTAAGAATTGCCTTTCTGAACCTTCTTTATGGCAACATTGCATATTTTGTGATAGTAGTATCCTTGAATTTGTATTGCTTTATTAATTATTTGGTTTGGTCCATAGACTTGGGGCAGATTTCACTATCCACCATATTCGTATATTATTTCACGCATCTTAGTCCAAAATTTTGGACCTTTTTGGGAGGTTTATTTGATGGATACTGGATTTGCAGTCCGTAATTTTCAGCCTAAGAGTTGACAATCTGTCTCGTTCAGTACCTCTTACCATGGTCTTGCTGATCTGCAAGAATTCATCCTGGCTTGTATATATCTTACTTTCACCCTCCCCCTCTCCCCCAGAATCGTGCCTGATTCTTTCACTTCCGGGATGTTTACTGTGGCAGTTAAGGTTCTTTCATTTGTCACATTGTCTTTTGAATTCTGAAGTACTTCACTGTCAGGTGCTATCAGACGACAAAAAGAGGGCTCTGTATGATCAGTATGGCGAAGCTGGAGTTAAGAGTACAGTAGGTGGATCATCAAGTCCTTATACGGTATTGCATCTTGTTAAATATAACCTCCTCCTCCCCTCTCTCTCTCTTTTTCTTGTGCTGCGACTATCTAGAGAAAAATTGATGTACACCTGAGAACTTGACAGCTTGCATGTCAGTTGCATCAGCAGAGTCTCCTGCAACATGTATTAGCGGATTCCTCGGTGCAGAGTGCGCTCTATGTTGTTGCTGAAGCATTTATTCAAACTTTATCTTGTGTCAAAATTTGCAGGAGGCCAACCCTTCCCTGATGTTTGACATGCCAGTTAGTTTTTTCCCTTGGCGATCTTTGTGTTTTTGTCTATTTGGTGAATAGATATACGAGATTATGAAATTAATACATCCTTCAACTTTTTTTTTTCAAGTTTCTACCCTTTGGTACGATGTCTGTTACCTATGCGCAAAAGGTCTTTTAAAATGCAATTATTATTTTTCTTAAATTTTCTTCTTTATGTAGATGAAAACAGCTATAATATAAACGAATAGACACTAAATTTTGGATAAACTTCTTCTTCTTCCTATTATATAAATTAAAATACCAGTTTGCTGAAGCCCTGCTGAACTCAATGAGAGAGGGCAAGGGGTGTGGGCTGGGGGACGAAATATTTGTTCTTAACAGTGGTCATATCTGCTTTCTGTCCTTCCTTTTCTCTCCACAATTTATTCAGGTGGCACAGACTGTCAACATACCTGTAAAGTTTAATGAAACTCACAAATTACTTTTTCTTCTGCAGACCAATCCTTTTGATCTGTTTGAGACATTCTTTGGACCAAGCATGGGTGGTTTTCCTGGCATGGAAACGGGGTTTAGGACAAGTCGCCGTAGTACTGTTACTAAGGGTGAAGACTTACGGTGAGTTACAAATAGGTATTACTGATGGATTGTTGTCTTGCCATATTCATCACCAATCAATCTAGAGGTGTATGAATTGGTTATGTGGCCTGATTCTCTGTTAACGGTACTGGTATTGTCCACCTTGTTTATTGATAAATTGGTTAGCTATGAATTGCCAACACACCTTCAATAAGGGATATGCTGCATTTTCACATTTTCACGTTGCCAATACCCGCCAAACTTATGTCAGATATAAACTTTATCCAGCAAAAAATATGAAACAGAAAATCTTTGATGCATGGATGCACAATTTTTATATAAGTTGGACACACATTTAACTTTCTACATGGTCTTTCTAATAATAAACTATCTTTGACATTTATTAATAAATATGGAAATGCCCCATTAAAAGAAAAAAAAATGTATTAAAGATGAAAATTTAGATTAGGAGAGTATTAGCATTATCCCTATAAAACATAAACACAAGGTATTGAAGCTATGTTGGTTAGTCTGTTGATTTTCAAAATAATTGCTTATTCCTCTGTTTATTTGTATTAATGTCTTGGGTAATAAAATATCGTTGGAGCATGAATAGAAATGTGCTAAAACATATAAAGCACATGGGGCATATTTGCTTTTGAAATTTGTTATGAAATTGCTGTTAAATACTTGATCATGTCATTGTTTTGCAGTTATGACATCACTTTAGAATTTTTGGAGTCTATGTTTGGAGCTGAAAAGGAATTTGAGCTTTCTCATTTGGAAACTTGTGAAGCTTGTATGGGTACTGGAGCAAAGAGAGGCTCCAAATCGAGGATATGCTCGACGTGTGGTGGTACAGGTCAAGTTATGAGAACTGAACAAACACCCTTTGGCTTGTTCTCACAGGTATTTGGCTCTCAACCCCCAACTCCAATTTGATCTTACTGGATTTTTTGGCAATGATGATTCTGTCATGTGAAAACTGAAAAAATTGATTATGAAAATAAAGGACTTCTTGTATTTTCTTAAACTGGCCTTTCTTGATACCTTCACTGCTTAAGAGAAAAAATGATGTTTTTGCTGCTTGCAGAAATGGCAGCTATGTTATTGCTTTCATGATTTTATAAAAAGTTGAGTGAGCTATATTAAATAGTTGGAATTAAGAAAGAAAGTTCTTGCAAGGATCTTTACCCAAAAGGTGTTAAAAAGCGAGGATATCAGAGTAATTGGACAAAAGCATATGTGAATTCATGTGTAGTAGGATAGCAACAGCAAAAGACAATTTGAGCAAAATGGTTTCACAATTTTCAAGGAATAGCAATGGTTATATTTTTAGGTTAGAAGATTGCCCAATGTGAATAACATAATGTGGAAATGACAAGATCTGAGGCGTGATGAACAAAATGATAAATTTTTTGTGAAAATGATTATATATTCTCCAAATAAAGAAGATTAAAAAAGGATGAGTAGAATTCCTTATGCAAGAACAGTTTAAAAGAAGAAACAAACTAACAGAAAGGGATCTCAATTCCTTTGCATATCATCCCCAGAGAGAGCACCAAAGAGAAAACAAAATATATCCCAGAAAAGAAAGTATATCCCATAGTAGTCATTGCAAAACGTACTTCTGATTAGAATCAGATTATAGAAGTTTGACAATTTAATTCATTTTTCTTTGTTTGCTTGTTCTCTGATCTCAACTTTTAACATGAAGTATTTATTATTGTCGTATTCCTTATATATATCTGTCTTTTATAATATTAGGTCTCTGTATGTCCCAATTGTGGTGGGGAAGGTGAAGTCATTTCTGAATACTGTCGAAAATGCTCCGGTGAAGGGCGTACTCGTGTTAGGAAAAATATCAAAGTCAAAGTCCCTCCTGGAGTCAGCGCAGGCAGTATTCTTAGAGTTGCTGGAGAAGGTGATGCTGGACCAAGAGGGTATGTTGGTGAACTATGCTTTTCATATCTTGTAGCTTAATTCAACTATTTTGTATACTATTGCAAACTATAATTGTTGCTTTTATTGTGTTGGCTATTGACCCTATTCCATATGAGCCACAGTAGTTATATACTAATTACTGGATCAATCTTCAATCTTTAAGAAAGGATTTGATATCATACATACTGGAGGAACAAATATTAGGTTACAAGATAAAAACACAACTAAAATCTACCAATGCAGCAATTTAGAAATGACCTCACTTTTGTATGTTTAATCAAATTATTAGTTTGAACTTCCTCAGGTTTGAAAATATTTTTGATTAATGACAAGGTTACTGCCTCAAATTAACCTTTTATAGTGCAATGTTGATGCTACAACAGATTTGATACTCCTCTTATGGATTATTCATTCTATTAATTGGAGTATATTTCAAACTGCTTCTCATCTTTCCAAGTTTTTTTTTTGACATTTCTCATCTTCCCTTTTCTCCTTATGATTCTTGAACAATGTTACTACTTTGTTTTTATTATTATTTCAAAGCACTCAGTCTTTGAAAGCTTCATGTATTGTCCCTCTTTGACAATAAATAGTGATAAAAAAAGTTTGATCATTTTAGTATTTGCATATCTTTTGCAGGTTTCATATTTGATACTGATCTAATGGTTCTAAATAATTAATTTTGGTTTCTGCAGTGGTCCTCCTGGAGATCTATATGTCTATCTTGATGTTAGGGAGATAACTGGAATCCAAAGAGACGGCATAAATCTCAAGTCAATAATATCTATCAGTTATCTTGATGCCATTCTTGGTTCAGTGGTTAAGGTTTTAAATCTATTTTTTGGGTTTAAACTTTGACTTTTAGTCTTTTAAATAAGTGATAGATATTGATTTTAGGTGAGAAAATGTTTAGATAGAGTTAAGGCGAATAGGCCTTAGGTATATAAAAGTTTTCTTCAACTTGTTTTGTTAGTTTACACTGCCTCAAAATTTAAGCTGGCAGGAATTAGCATTTCCTTCACATGTTAGGTCCACTAGCATGTGGAACTTGAAACAGAATTTAATGCAAATGTCCAACTCTAACACAACATGATAGAAATACTGAGCCAACTGTTATTGTTGATTGATGGTTGGGGTATCAAGATCGAACACAAGATTTTCAACAGAACAAGTCCTCTTACCCTTTTAAATAGTTGCTAGTCCCGAGAGGTTATGGAATTTAGCAAATAGTGTATGTCAATTTTCATTCTCTTCCATTTTCTTGAAAAAAAAATCATTCTTTTAACAAAACAGATGCAGATGATTTAAGTTTTTCATATTGTACAAAGCATATTATCTAAGTTTTGATGTTAACTAGTTCCTGCTAATTGCTTGGCTATATTACAAAAATTGAAACGAGAACTCCTTGATGCAGGGTATGACTTTCCTTGTCACATTCTGAACCATGTAAAAGACTATTAGTTTCTTAGTATCTAAATAGTGAACCGACACTACCATCACCTTAAAGACCATAGGATGGTTTTGCCATTCCCATCCCTCTCCAATCGGAAATTAAAGTGGGAACAAGGAGGGGAAAGATTGGGATGCAAGAGTGATTCTAACCATTTATTTTTATGATACAAAGGTCATATATTCTAGTTAAATGTCATATGCATATACAATAAACTTTGAACTTTACTAGTTTATGTATGAGAAAGAATGGATTATATTAAGGTGGTGTTTGATACGTCATGTAGTACTTAAAATTAAAAATTTTCATTAAATTGTTTGACAATATATCACGTTGAATGTTTCAATTAAGCTAATATTTATTTAAATGATGTGTAATTCAAAATTTGCATTGAGCACAATAAGTTATTAGACTTTTAAATAATTTTGCAATTTATAAATTTCAATATTTACACACTTATTTCCAGTAACAACTGTATTTTTTCAAAATATTTTACCTATTTATGCTATTCAAGATTATAATATAAAATATGTATTTTTTGAAGTTAAAGAAAATTAAGGGGGGCAGGGTGGGCTAAACCTATGCCTGCAATGTAGAGGCAGGGATTCTCCATCAGGTTTGGGGCAGTTCTTGTTATATTATGCAAGTTTTGATTTTCTTATGGATCTTTTGATCTATGTAAATCTAAACTAACTTGGATAAGAGTGGTTCAGCATGATCTTACGGTTTTACATCTCTCCGAAGATGTGTCTCACAATCACTGTGAGTGGAAAAAAAAGAATCTATATAACCGATTCCAATTAACTTGAGATTAAGGTTTTGTTGAGTTGAGTTGTAGTGTTGAGGGTTTGGAATATTACACATTGATCAATTAGGAAAGATAAAACGACTAAAAGAAAGATCTATTCTTTAGGGATGGGCAGCTTTTCTATTGTACATTTCTGCATGTGCCTTGTAATGGTTATAGTTATTTCTAAATGTTGAGTCCATTATAACTATTGACCTTGATAATAAGGTGAGAGCTCAATACAATTTTTTTTTCTTTCTTGAAGGACAATGCCTTGCTGACTCTTGAGGAATTCAGTTGTCCTAGAAGAGAGAGAGAGAGAGAGAGAGAGAGAGAGTGAGAGAGAGAGAGGGAGAGAGAGAGAGAGATCACCTCAAGCACAGACTATTATGCTGAAAGTCCTGCTTAGTTTTAATGCATCACCTTTGGCTACTTTTGGAATGACAATTTGCTATGCAGTATATGTTGTCTCATAGCATATTGGCCAGAGAATTCAAACTCCTCTTCACTAGACTGAATTGATATTTTGACATTCAAAACAGGTAAAGACAGTTGATGGAATAAATGATCTTCAGATACCGGCAGGTACTCAGCCTGGAGATGTGCTAGTCCTGTCAAAGAAAGGTGCACCTAAACTCAATAAACAATCAATATGCGGCGATCACTTGTTTACAATAAAAGTTACCATACCAAATCGCATTAGGTATGTATTCATTTTCTTGAGATCTATTAATCATTGCAGGTTCAATGTAATTTTGAATTAATTATTTTAACTGTTGGTGGGTATGCTACTCTTCGGCAGTTTGCTATCTGTCTTATGCATGGTTCTTCTTGATCCTTGATCTGTCTTTCTGTAATTCATCGTGGTACTTCTAATTTGTTAGAACTTCAGTTATGTTTTTTGGCTTATTTACCGTCTTCTCCCACGCCACCCCTTCCTTTTTTTCCTTGTGCTGTCTTTCCATTGAAGTGATTTTTAAAATTTTTACTTGTTTGGATGGTGATGTATTCTTTCTAAGATAGGTGATTATACTATCTAATATATAACAAATCTGATTAATTTATAATTTACATATTTCTCTTTTTCTTTGGTTTACTAATTTGCCATGGTACATTATTGTTTTTCTTTGTTATCTTACCAATCTCAAACTTGACTACGGTCAATGCTTTAGCGTGGAACTTAATTATTTGTAGCCCTGTTGTTAGATTAGTTCAGAGTACCAAAAAAATTTTATGTTTTCCTGTGATCATTGGTATAAATAATTTACATATTAGTCATACGACTCATACCCACATCTTTTTGTTTATATTTACAGTGCCAAAGAGCGTCAATTACTTGAAGAACTTGCTTCATTGAGTAAAACTACCTCCACTCAGTCAAGAACTCGCTCCAAAATGCAATCCACAAGTAAGCCATTGTTTCTCATTGGTTGATGATTGCCATTGTTTCTAATTTAATGAACTAACAATTGCTGCTTATTTGTGAGTATGGCTGCGAGTTTATGGGTGGTGACAATGTATTATACTTTTGTAGGTAAAAATAAGGAAAGTCAGGTGGTAACTGTTAATGAGAAAGGTGAGAAATCAGAGGACCAAAATGACCTGTGGCAGACGTTAAAAGATTTTGCTGGGTAATATTCTTTTCTTATTTTATGTCCAGATCATCATTTACTATGAATCTCTGATCATATTTTTGGATTGCTTTTTAGCTTTATTGCCTGTGGCCGCATATTCTTATTGTGGGGGCAATTCTGAAGATATAAGAAACCATGTGTTGCTTAAAATTTTTTTGTTATATTATGCAAGCAATATGTTTAATTATGCAACTAAATTAATTTGACACATGTAACTAGGGTTTGGAGTTTCATATGGCAGTTGTTAACTGCATAGCCATATCAGATCATGCTGTTCAAAATATTATTTGTCATGTTGTTCTGTTTTAATATATTGATGCATACTATCTTATGGTATTTTTATGTCAATATTGATGAACCCTTTGCATCCTTTTCTGGATCATCTCATCAACAAATTTAGATTCATTAACAGAAAGTATTACAAATTTACAGCTCTGTTGCAAATGGCGTGATGAAGTGGCTGAAAGACAACCTCTAAGTTTGGAGTCCTCACTAGGTGACTAATTTGCAATCTGTGTTTTAAGTTGGCCATTAGAATTTTTTTTGTACTCAAGAGATGGTCCCAAGGGCCAAGCCATCGTTTATTTGGATTAGATTTCTCAGCATTCTTCTGAAGAAAATTCAATGGTATACTAGTGGGGGTCCTTTCATTTTTGTCCCTCTTGTAAATTCACACTTATGGCAAGCTACTACAGATTAATCTTTCCAAGTGTATCAGTTTACATATTCTATGAGCAGGTTACAGCAGTAACAGCAAGCATATGCGCGCAGTATTTCAGGAATGTACATCTGATTTTCCATTTTGATCTGTAGAAGTGGGCAGCATAATGTTGAGTAGGATTCATTTAAACTACTTCGTTGCTTTACCTATTGAATATGGTGAGAATAATAACATATACATGAATTTTAATTCCATGGCGGATGGTAATAAAAATTCAGGGTAGAGGTTGATGAAATGGATATTTATGATGTTTGCCGTTTGCAAGTTGCTAGTTGCAAGTGCCATTACCATTATAAGCTGAACTGCAGTTTTAAGACCTCAAATTTTGCTATTCAGAATGGTGCTTAGGTTAAACCTGTGAAATCTGACGTTGTACAATGTAATTTTTGACATAAAATTTCAGTTCTTTATTTGATTCATGAGTTCAAATTCTTCTAATAATCTATACTTTCAAGTGCGGTTTTTTAATTATTTAAAAAGCACATTCAAAATTTTTTTTTTCTTTTTTTCTCTTAATTTAAACATCTTCATTTCATTCTATTTTTAAGATGAATCAAACAAATTCTGAGGACATCACTTTGCATACTTTCAGAATAATACTATCTACACCAAATTATTGGCTACAAGCATTCTAATTACTTGACCTTTGTGCTGTTTAATATTAATGGATTATAAAGACTTAAAATATTCTCAAAATCAACTCTCCAATATCAAATTAGAAATGGCTCCTGTAAACTTGGGGAAATCTTTTATGTCCTCAGAGGGCAATAGCCTTGGCAACATTGGTAGAAACTTTGACATTATCTAATAATTTCAGCATAAAAATGTACGAGGTAGAACAAATAATGCAAAATCCTTGTGTGTGTAATGATATGATGCGATAATAAAATCGCATATCAACAGATTTCCTTGTGGCAGTTACTACTTTTTTTCAATTTCTTTCCAAGAAATATATGCATCATTTCCCATTTTTATGGATGAATATTAACTTACTAGACTACTCAATTTTTTTTAAATCAGAGTACATTCCTATTTATCAAAACAATAATAAGATAACGAAATGCATCACTTTAAACGACTATGCTTGACCAAAAGCACAATGGCTACAATTACCGGAGCAGATACCATAATCAGAGCTTGAAGGATATTTGGTGTTGTTATCTCAGGGAAAAGAATGCTTCCATACTTTATAATAACTGCGCCACCAACTGAACCAGCTCCTAGTTTCCATACATAGTTCAAGTCCTCCTGTTTACATATGACTGTTTCAGCTATTCTTTTTTTGCATTATTCAAACCAAGTAGTACTAAATTTTGTTTCTCTACTGTTCTGGGCACTTCTTATCTTTTACTTTCACGCTGAATCAGTTGTGAAATCAGAAACAAATAAAGGGGATAATTTTTTTTTTTAAAAATTATAAACAAATTAAAAATAAAATAAAATATTTAATATTATAGTAAAATTTATATTTTTATTACAAATTTTTATTATTTACTGAATTTTAAAAATTTTATATTTATATTTATATTTATTTTTAATTTTATTAATTAATTTATAGTATTTTATTAAATACTATTTCAAATGAGAATATTAATTTTATTCAATTCATAATTAAATAATAAAATTTTAGTATTAACCTAAATACCTAATCATAAAATTCTAAATACTCACTAATTAAAATAAAAAAGAAACATATATAATAAAAAAACCAATATATATATAATACTATATCTATATAAATATCTAATAACAAAACTTTAAATATTCACTAATTAAAAAATATATATGATAAAAACATTAATATGTATACAAAATACTATAAAATTTTATAAAACTAATATATGTATATAATTAATCTCAAAAATTTTAAATATCCACTAATTAAAAAAATATATGATGAAAAAAATAATACATATATAATACAATATATATATATATACCTGATTACAAACCTCTAAATACCACTAACACTCACTAATTAAAAAAATTTATATGGTAAAAAAAATAATATGCATATAAAATACTATTCGTATAAAATTTTTATGTTTTTATAAAATATTATATATAAAATAATATTAAAATTTTATAAAAATATTATATATATAAATATATAATTATAAAATTTTAAATATCTAAATAATTAAAAATATATATATGATAAAAAAATTTAATATACATATAAAATATGTATATAATTTCTATAAAATATTATAAAATTATATACATATATATGTATATAAGGAGGGAGGAGGGGAGGGGGGTGCATTGTCCCCCAGGACCCCTCCCTCCGCCCCTGCGCCAAATCAAGAACCAAAAATCAAGAATTAAAGAAAATCAAGAATTAACATTCCAAGAAAATCAAGAATCATTACGGCTGTCCAATTATCTCTAGAATAGAAAGAGAGATAAGAGTGACCTGAGTGATGGCGTTGGTGTTATCTATGTTGGGAGTTTCTTCTTCACTTGGAGAATTGGAGGCTTGGATAGGAAAAAGTCCTTTTAGGGTTAAATTTGATGAGACATTTTGGGTGTTGATGAAGAACTTTGGAGAAGCCATGAGCTTCTTTTTTGTGGGTTTTAACAATAGCTGGTGATACGAAGAGTATGAGTAGCAGAGCTTCGGAGCTCCATTTGCCACGGCTGCCACTGCCATTATCTGTTCTGTTTACCTCAATCTTCAAATTTTGCGGATCCTCTTGCCTTATATATGTATATATATATATATGAATTGGAGCTATTGCGACCTTTTCAATTACAGTGAATTAAGTAATTGAGAAAAGTCCCGTAGCTAAGAGATTTCGATTTCGGTATTAGCGATTTTCAATTAGTTAAAATTTTAACCAAATTGAATTTTTTTTACTTGAAAATTATTTAATTTAATCAGAAAAATAATTTAACTTAAATGCATCCATTCAGTTAAACGTTCTTTCTTTTGTTTAATTTAATATTACTTTATAGGTTTGTGAAATAATTGAAGTTAGACTTTATTCCTTTGTTTGATGATTTGGCATGATGTTTATAATGTATTGTATAATTTAATTTCTTATTTATTTTCACTTCAATTTTAATCTCTATTTGAATGGTATGATAAATTACGGGTGTTTAAATCATAAATTTAGTAATTTTTCATAAGTTAAAAATTTTATCTTTCAAAAATATTCTTAAATTTTTTCTATTTGATTTCCATATCTTATTAAAATCTTGTAAAATGATTAGAATTTTTTTTAAAAAAAATTTATCTAATCAATTTACTAAATACATAATGTATCATATTTTATTGAACGTAACTGTTAGTCATCCAAACAAAATCTGAAGCTCATATACCTTCTATATAATATATGTTAATACAAATTTTTATAAAAAATTATAATTTTTAAGAAAAAAAGAAGTTATTTTAGAGTTACCATAAAACAGAGAAAATGGAGGCCTCAATAAAAGATATGGAACTGGTCAAGCTTTTATCAAACTGCTACTTTATCTTCCCTGCAAATATGCTTTGTATTATTAGAAAAAATTGTTCAGCCTTCAATACCAACGAAATTATAACCAATAGTACAGCTGAGTGACAAGACTATATTTTCCAAATGCCATTTATTAATATAAAACTACTGAGTATTGACTGCATACATATTTCTAAGCTAAAAATTTTGCAGATGACTTCTCAAGTTTCCAAAACAAGCAGCCACTCTGATGATAGGATCCATTTCATATGAAATAGACATGGCTCTTGATAGCAGCAATTCTGGAAAATGTCATAGCTATAATGAGAAAGTTGAGAGCAAAGACACTAAGGATTAGGTTGCTTGCTCGCAGGACGAATTGAATGAAATTTAGTCTTCTTTGGTTTTTCTTTGATGGCTTCAATCAGTTCTAGTGTATGCACAACTTCTTTCATTGATGGCCGGCATTGAGGATCAGTTGCAATGCAACTTAAAGCAAGCTGAGCTTTGTGATCAGCTTTCGGTGGATATTTTCCTTCCAACCAGGGATCCATTACGTTTTTCAACATCGTTCCATCACATAGATATGGTTTGATCCAATTCACCAGATTTTCTTGCCCTATTGGCCGCATTGGATCAACTACATGCAAACCGGTTAGGATTTCAAGCAGAACCACGCCAAAGCCATACACGTCGCTCTTTGCAGATAGATGCCCTAAAATCAAACATTATACCAATCATAGCAACTTCTAAACCAAATCTAGATCAAGTGACTCTAAAAAATATATGCCTGCAGAGCAATCAAACTTAAAAGCAATCACAGAATATATTACCTGTGGCAATATACTCAGGACCAGCATAGCCATATTAACCACTAGTTGATGTCATATATGATTCACAATTAGTTGAACTCATTTTTGCTAAACCGAAGTCTGATATCTTTGCATTACAGCACTAAAAATAAGATCACAAGTAAGGCAAGATTAGAACTCTATTTATCATTTAATGACAGCTTCTGAAAGACATCTTTTTGATGTATTTACAATATCTTCATTTTGTCAAAATGGTACACAAATTGTAGTATTTATGTTATCACGGTGAAGTGAAGAAAAGATGATGAATATTGACCAGTATGTGTTAAGAAACATAAGTCTGATTGTCAGAATTCATGCATCGTTAGAAGTTTACCCGATCAATTAGAATATAAGAAGACCTGAAATCTCTGAAAATTATTTGCTTCTCTAATGCGTGCAAGAAAGCCAAGCCTTGAGCTGCTCCTGTTGCAATCTTAAGTCGTACATCCCATGGAATTCTGTCAACTCCTGAACACCCTACAAGTTAAACAATGAACTGAACAGCAAACCAAAAGAAATTATTGAATTATGAAGATTACATGTGATTTCACTGCAGGTGCTTGTAAATATTCAGAGTAACAATCTTTTAAAATTCAGCAATGCTTCTCATTCTTCCAAATAGATGATTTATCAAGCTACCCCTTTCCGCGTATTCATACACAAGGAATAGAACCTTGCCATCTCGACAGTATCCCAACAACTTTATAAGGTTGGGATGAGAAAGAGTTCCTAAAAACTTCACTTCCGACTGCACTACAAATCAACAGTACATTAAGGATATTGTAAATACTATGCAACTTGATATATTTCCACACACTATTTTTATTAAACAAATTTGGTGAAATATGCAAAACTGTTCAAAATGGTTAAGGGGAACATAACAATGTGATTCATCTAGACTATGGCAATGGATAAATTGATCCATTTAAATGTGAGATTCAAATTATCTTATTGATTTATTTGAGTAATGCATTTAAAAATCAGAAGGCACCTATTTCTTGTAATCTTAATGGGATTCAACATTTCTGAGATTAATTGTCAATGCCAAGTGGCAGTAACATATATCAATTCATAGGAGAAATCCATTACAAAAACTCTGGAAGTATATGGAAACAAAAGACAGTTTTTAAGTAACCACAATCAATTTATTACATTCTTCATAATTGGTCTTTTCGTATTGAAGTTAAATAGTTAATATATATGTGACTACATGCATTTGTGTACCCATACCACATACCTACGTACACACGCATCTTTTATATTTAGCTTAATTTCTGTATGACCTTTCATCTATGTAATCATGTGTGATCAATTTTTCAAATTCATCAGCAATAATTTTTCAATAACACAAGCAAATTGCATGAGCTACTGTATAATTGTCTCTTTACTATTAAGGAGCTCCCAATGAGTAATTTACACCCATTGATTTTGAAGAATTGACTAATTTACTTTATCTTTCTTGAAGTTTAAATATTATATCGATCGTCCCTGAAGTTAAAAATTTTATAACAAAATCGTCCTCGGTCCAAACGCCGTCATCTCTGTTAACGGTGTCATCTTAGCTCTTAAAATAAATCCATTATAAATTTTATCTGTCGTCCCTGAAAAATTCTCTTAATTTCACCAGTCGTCCTTAAAGAATTTCTTAATTTCATCCGTCACCCTTATATAATATTTTAATTTCACCTGTCGTCTTTAAAAAAATTAATTTAAAATTATATATAATTCATGTTGGTACAATGATTCTATTCTTGGACTTCTCATTTTAAAAATAAATGTTTAACTATCTAAGCAAATCACATATTAATTTAATAAATCTTAAATAATTTTAAAAAAATTAATTTTTTTACATTTAAATGATAATTTTAAATTTTTTTACATTTAAATTATAATAATTATTCTATTTTTATTTTTGTAAAAATAGTATTTAATAATTTATTATTATAATTCAACTGTAAAAAAGTAAATTTTTTTTAAAATTTCTAATTTTAAAATAGTATAATTATTACTGTAATATTTTTTTATTCTTTAAAATTATTTTTAACATTAATTGTTATTATTATTTAAATGTAGAAAAATTAAATTTTTTAAAATTATTTAAAATTGGATAATTTTAAAAATTTTAATTTTTTTAAAAAAATTTACTAATAGATTTATTAAACTGATTAATAAGTTTTATTTAATTATTAAATAAAATTATTTTGTAATTAATAACAATTATTATTACAAATAATTTAAAAAAAAATAAAAAAATATTACGATAATAATTATGCTATTTTTAAAATAAAAATTTTTTGGATAATTTAATTTTTTACGGTTGAATTATAATAATGATTATTAAATATTATTTTACAAAAAATAAAAATAGAATAATAATAATTATTATTCAAATATAAAAAAATATTTAAAATTATTATTCAAATGTAAAATAAATTAAAAATTTAAAATTATTAAGATTATTTAAGAATAAGTAAAATTAAAAGATTTTTTAAAAACGACTAGATGAAGTTAAGATAACTTTTCAGAAATGACAGATAAAATTTATAATAAATTTTTTTAAGAGCTGATGTGACGCCGTTAATAAAAATAATTATGTTTGAGTTGAGGACAAATTTATTATAAAACTCTTAATTTCATATACGATCAATATAAAATTTAAATTTTAAAGATAGTAAAGCAGGGAGATGACAAATGTAAATTACTCACATTCCAATCCCAAAAGATTCTCCAAGTTTTTCGTTCTAATCTTTCAACATAAGAAAACGACTAAAGAGGAAAGTTATAATTGAAGTGAAGCACGAAAACAATTTGTGTAAGAAATTTAAAATACCATAAGCAAAAAAATAAATCAGAAATTGAAAATGTTGTTGACCTGCCATTCTTCATAAGCTATTAGAGTTCAGCCTTTTTATGGCAACCAGCATTTTCCGCCTGTATTTTGATGTCCCTTTCTCATCTAATAAGCCCTTAGAGACTTTCCCAAAAATTCCTCTTCCCATCAACCTATCATCGCTGAAATTGTTGGTTGCAGCTTTCAATTCTGCATAAGTGAGAACCCATAACTTTGAGAATGGCAAAATCTGCCATATGCAGTCAGTCTCATCACTCCTTGTTGCTGGTAATTGATACTGTCCGGACACATCATTTTCTTTGGCAGTTTCACAGAGATATAAAAAGTTAGTGAAGAGGTAACAAATTGAAAGATAAAAGAGGACGCAAAAAAGCTTTTTTAGAATTTTAGTTTTATCAAGACGTGAATAAGATACAACGATGATTATCAGACCTCAAAACTCAAGAAATTGATGACTGAAATTGAAGCAATTTCAAACAGATATGGAACACAAACCAAGTCAATTGTAGTTACAGTCAACTAAAAAGGAAACAAGCAAAGCTGAAATAGCAAATATGGGATTTTGTTCTAAACAGCCAGAGAGTCAGCAGCACAAATAAAATTTCAATAAACTTATTAATCGCATTAATCTTGAAAAAATAGTGCAAGAAAAATTAAAACCAAAAAAGGAGTTTAAAGATCCAAGTGTAACAAGGTTAAGTAGAGATGAGTTTTGAAGGTTGCCACCATTAATCAGCGCCTTCCTATTATTATACTCAGACAGCCCCAGAAATTTCCCATCCGAACCTTAATTCTCTAAGATTAGAGGCAATGCCAGAGAGAAAAGAGTAGGTTATAGACATATATACATATTATATATTCTTGAAATCGTGTTAACATATAGGAGAAAATACGGAGAAGCTCTTTGTTGACAAAGAAAAAACATAAAAAGAAAGTGAATGAAAATGGCGCTTTAATCAGAGTTCAAAGTAAGAGCTTCTTTCTTTGTCCTTTCTTAGTTTACCTTTACAGAAGCCATGGTAATAGTTATAAGATAAATATAGAATTAGAATTCAGTTAGCAGTAGATTAGTATATTCAGTTAGCAGTAGATTAGCATACATATCTTTCCCTATATTTGTGGGACTCTTAGCTGTACATCCTGTGTATATTAAACACTTATGTACTGTGAATATTAAGTGAATAACTTTAATTCCTCTTCATTATGGTATCAGAGCCGTATACCTAACGGTTTCTCTTGATTTTTTTTCTCTCTTCCAAATCACAGACCTGTGATTTCTTCTCCAATGGCTGATGATGATAGCTCATCTGGTACACGAACGCCTACTGTGGTTCAACACTCTTCCACACCTAACATCAATCTTAATGACAACAATCAGCTGGTATCAATCAATGCATCTGCTCAAGCACCAATCAAACTCACTGCCATGAACTATATGTCATGGTATATGCAGTGGTATTCTCTGCTCGTTGGCTATGATTTTCTCAAATTCGTTGAAAAACCCCTTGCTGCTGACTTGATGGGAAATCCTTACTGGATGCGACAGGACCAGTTGATCAGAAGTGCCCTTGTTGCATCCCTCTCACCAGAGATTGTTCCCTTTGTTGTTGGTGATAACACCTCATACGAGGTCTGGCAAGCCTTGCATGGTATGTACTCCAAGCCATCGCATGGGCGAATTATGAGTCTTCGAGAGTCATTCTTTACTGTAAAGAAAGGTACTTCTGTTTCTTAGACGACCAGACAATTGGATTTCTTCCTAAATAAAGGATATGCGCACTGGTTGAAGTCCGGTCATCTTGATTTCCGGCCCAGTCAGAGTCCGAAAATGCATGCAAATCTAGTGTGGAGTCCTTTCTGATATGTAATCCATGATCAAATGTACCAATTAGATAGCGAAGCAAACGCTTGACTGCTGTCCACTGAGTCACCGTGGGTCTTGAATTGAATTGGGACAATTTGTTCACAGCAAAGGCAATGTCTGGCCTTGTCAATAGCAGGTATTGTAGACTTCCAAGAATCTGTCTATACTCAGTAGCATAGTGGACATATCTTTCCCTATATTTGTGGGACTCTTAGCTGTACATTCTGTATATATTAAACACTTATGTACTGTGAATATTAAGTGAATAACTTTAATTCCTCTTCATCTTTTAATAGTGGAGAGAACGACGTACATTACCCATCAATCATAAGACTTTAGATTTTTTTTTTTTAAATTTGATAAAAAAAATTACAGACAAATATTCATTTTTTTTTAAAAAAACTAAAAATTACTTACAAAATTCATATTGAATTAAATTCTACAAAAATGGTTAACATACCATGCAGATGCAGTATTGACGAGGGCTTAAGTGCCTTTTAATTTTTAGTTTTTGCACTAACTAAAATTTTCAGTTTAATTCAAGATAAATTCTAATAACATGAGATATAACAATTTGGTCTTTAATTTGTAGTTTTTTCATTGATTAAAATTTTCAGTTTAATTCATGATAAAATATAATAGCATGAGATATAATAAGTAGGAGTTTAAAAAATTTTAAAATTTTAAAATATTTAATTTGTTCATATTTAATTTTTTTATTAATTAAGATTTGCAATTTAGGTCTTGATCAAATCTAATAATATGAGATATAACATGTAATTGTGTTTAAATTTAAAAAATATTAATTTTTCAAATTTAATTTTTTAATTCATATTTTTTTATTAATTAGATTTACAGTTTAATTCATGATCAAAATGACATAATTTTTCTTGTAAAAAAATGACATAATTTTTTAAATGATTTTAAATGTAATTTTTTAATTCATAGTACAATTTCTTACAGCACTTAAAAATGTAAAAATTTCTTACAAGACTTAAAAATGTAATTTTTTTAATTACTTATAAAATTATTTAAAAAATTGTGAGGATTTATTTATTTATTAGTATTTTATTCATTTTAGTAGTTGATAATAATAATATCCGCCAAAGACAAATGGGTTGTATACAACAACAGCTCCGATTCAATCACCCTTGAAGCTTCTCCAACCTCCACATCTCAAACCCTTATCCCCTAATTCTGTTTCCTTCTCCTAAAAACCCTAAATCCTAATTGTGAGAATTTAGTCAATCCAATCGAAAAAAATGGTGTTGGCACAGTTAGGCGGGAGCATATCCCGAGCAATCCAGCACATGAGCAATGCCACAATCATCGATGAAAAGGTCTTAAACGAATGCCTCAACGAGATCACCCGCGCTCTCCTTCAATCCGATGTTCAATTCAAGCTCGTCCGTGATATGCAAACTAATATCAAGAAAATCGTCAATCTCGACGATCTCGCTGCCGGTCACAACAAGCGCAAGATTATCCAGCAGGTAAATTGTTCATTTTTTTATTGTCTTTTAAATTTGTACTTGTGACGACTAAGTAGGATTTCTTAGAATTGGAGATTTTTATGGAAAAGTAAGTTTGTGTTTTTGGATTATTATAGGCAATATTTAACGAGCTCTGCAAAATGTTGGATCCGGGGAAGCCATCTTTTACTCCGAAGAAAGGGAAAACCAGCGTTGTAATGTTTGTTGGTTTACAAGGTATACTTCATACTGGTTTGGATTATATTCATAGGCATAGGATTGAGTTATCACTTGTAGTTTTCTTGCCCATATGCTTTGTTTTTTGCTGTAATTATGTAGATTAAGCGCCATATATGCGCTAGTTATATATGGTATTAGCATGTTTATATGTTTCTGCTTTATCTATAAAAGTTTTAGAAAACTGAATTTATTAGTTGTAAAAGAATAAAAAACATGTCTTAGCTCAATTTGACTTCTTTTACTTTGATGATGTATCATATACTTATTTGTATGTACAATTTTCTGGAAACCATTCTTTCAGTAAATCCCATGTAAATTTTTCCTTGATTCCTTGGAAACTCCTTATTTATGATGTTATTTGTAATCATTCCTATTTAATATAGCTTTTCTATGCAGGTATTTTATGTTTAAGAAGTAAAAGTCTCATACAAATTACTCAAACAAATGTTTCTTCTTTGCCATACTAGTATGTTTTTGTTTATTTATCTACTCTGCTTTGCCATGCAAAAAATGTTCAGGGTCTGGGAAAACCACTACGTGTACTAAGTATGCATACTATCACCAGAAAAAGGGTTGGAAACCTGCTCTAGTCTGTGCTGATACATTCAGAGCGGGTGCGTTTGATCAGCTGAAACAGAATGCCACAAAGGCTAAAATTCCATTTTATGGAAGGTGCTTATTTCTACTAATTTTTTATTTTGTTGTGACATATTGTAAATTAATATTTGCATTTTATATTTGTATTAAACTCATAAAACCAATATAACAGTGTAAAAGATTATGTTTTTGTTTTATCATTTCAAGTATCTTTTGGCTTTCCCCTACAGTTATATGGAATCAGATCCTGTGAAAATCGCTGTGGAAGGAGTGGAAAGGTTCAAGCAGGAGAATTGTGATCTTATAATTGTTGATACTAGTGGGCGCCATAAACAGGAAGCTGCTCTTTTTGAAGAGATGCGCCAAGTTTCTGAAGCAACGGTATTTTCTGGTTTTGCAGCTCCCATAATCTTGTTGGTTATTTGTATAGGCATTATAGGTCTAAAATCTTTTGTACCTTCAGAAACCGGATCTTGTTATATTTGTAATGGATAGCAGTATTGGTCAAGCTGCATTTGATCAAGCTCAAGCATTTAAGCAAAGTGTTGCAGTAGGAGCCGTGATTGTTACCAAAATGGATGGTCATGCAAAGGGTGGTGGTGCTCTCAGCGCGTGAGTATTCTCACAATTATTAAAGCCTTTTGCTCAAATGTTTTTCATTGGATGAACTATAGCAATAAAATGATTCAGCAGTTGTTCAACCAGACTTTGTTTCCAGCTGCCTACGCAGTTATCCTTCAAGATATTTTTTCCTTTTGGATTTATTTCTCTCATGGACCTGGTTGCATTTTAGTACCCTGAAATTTATTTATTTGCAAGCAAAGAATTGATGCATGCTTCTTTTTGTTTAACTATTGCAATGATATTGATATCTATTGTGAATCCTATTTACAGTGTTGCAGCAACAAAGAGTCCTGTTATATTTATTGGAACTGGAGAGCATATGGATGAGTTTGAAGTTTTTGATGTTAAACCTTTTGTTAGTCGCCTTTTAGGTATTGATCTCCCTTGCAACTCTTCTCCTTTGATGGTGTTAATCTAACCTCAAAGTTGTTACTTTGCTTGATTTTATAGTATTTCTGTGATTAATTACAAGATGATAATCCTCCATCCAGGCATGGGTGACTGGTCTGGATTCATGGACAAAATTCATGAGGTTGTTCCTATGGATCAACAGCCTGAGCTTCTACAGAAACTCTCAGAAGGAAACTTCACCTTGAGGATTATGTACGAGCAATTCCAGAACATACTTAAATTGGGTCCCATTGGCCAGGTTCTCATCTTATTTCTGTTAGGTTGACCTATAGTTCTGTCTGTGTTTTTGCATTCTAGAAAAAAAATTAAATTTACTCAACAGAAATAAACCCAATAATTAGTTACCACTGTTTATAACTTTTAGTTCATTGATCATATGTTAACAGTTTTAGTTTGGAACGTTCTTAAAATCATCTTAGATCTCATAAGTTACTATAATTTTTATAAATTCGAAAATTAATGAAGAATTATTTGATAGATATTGTTAGACAGTGAGTGAGCATGGGTGAAAACCAGAAGAGACTGGTCAAAACTTTTCAACGTTATTGACTCCTTGTCCAAAACATCCCATTGTTAGCTTATCACCATCAGATTCTTGCCACTCGGATAAGGATGATGGTTGGGATATGTCCATAGCTTCCTGTTGTTAGCTTATCACAAAATCAATTTCTTGCTACTCAGACAGGTAAGAGCTTTGGTATATGTTCTTAGGAGATACTATAGAGCTCCAAAATATGGAATACTTCTCTCTTGATCCATTTCAACATTGAGAATTTCAATGTCATCATATTGGATTTCAAAAGTTACTCTATTTGTACTTCACATGACTAGCTATATGTTTTGGCAGATGGGCGTGTGGACTGTAAACGTAACTTTTAATAATTTTACGTTCCTAAATTGGGTGGATAATTTAGAAATCTTAACTAATTTTCCTTTGATGGGGCAGGGCGCCATATTCCGGAAGCCCAAACTATGTAATCGAATAAATCTTCCTTTATCTCTTGCACTAATCAGATTCTGAAAATTATATGATGTTGGAAACGAATGTCACTCCACTGTGGTTAAATGGCCTTGTGAGCTATAACTTAATAACTTGACAGCAACAAGTGATGTTAATACTTTCTTGAGCTTGAATTTAAAATGAACTACAATTCGTAGTTACTTCCTTTTCTTGGAATATTCTTGATTGAAATTTCATGCTTGCTCTCTTTTCTTGGGTTGTGATTTTCTGTTGAGAAATATGTGGGTATTTTGTATAGGTATTTTCAATGCTTCCGGGATTTAGTGCTGAACTAATGCCAAAAGGTCGTGAAAAGGAAAGCCAGGCAAAGATTAAACGTTACATGACCATGATGGATTCAATGACAAATGAGGGTGAGTTAATGCTTTTTTCTATGTACTTTTTTTTGAGTTAATGCTACTCTATGCACTTATATTTAGTATATTCCTTCTTGGATAGGGAAAATGTATGCACTTTTTTTAATAAATGCCATTTGTTGTTTGTAATGCTTGGCTACTTATATTTCACAGAGTTGGATAGTTCTAATCCAAAGATTATGAATGAGTCGCGCATTATGAGGATAGCACGGGGTTCTGGCCGCCAAGTTAGAGAAGTGATGGAAATGTTGGAAGAATACAAACGTTTGGCTAAAATCTGGAGCAAAATGAAGGGACTTAAGATTCCTAAGAAGGGTGAAATGAGTGCTCTATCCAGAAATATGAATGCGCAACATATGAGCAAAGTCCTCCCTCCACAGATGCTGAAGCAAATTGGTGGGATGGGTGGCCTTCAAAATTTGATGAAGCAAATGGGTTCTGCCAAGGACATGATGGGAATGTTTGGAGGTGCGGACAAGTAGAATGTGATTATAGTCGTGCCCTCATCAGCTGAATTGGATTGCAATCATTATTAAGCACATATCTTGGCAGGCAAGGCAGGCGGCTCATAAGCAAATCCATCAATGTTACCAATTGTAGTTTGATAGTGCTTGAAGATTGATGCATTTTGGCCCTTATTTTTTCTTTATAACTAACACAACAACGTAACCTTTGTTTATGTTGGCAATTAAAGTGTGCCCTATTCTGTACGTATTTGAGTTGATAGAGAAAAAAATGGGGAAGTAAAAAAAAGAATACGAAGAATCTCTAGGAATTTTAGATTTTCAGATATAAATATTTTTATTTTATTTTGTTGTCACTATTCTAGAGAATTTTGCATTTGCAACTTCATCTGAGCGCATTTGCACTGCTGTCCAGTTCATTTTGAAACTAGAGGTTTTAATATCATGGAGTCGAGTGTCCTAAGGTTTTTTTTTGTAATGGATTTTAGATTGCATAATAACTAGGTTTCGGGATCAACATAAAGAATACCTTAATTTGCGAGAAATCTCCCATAATTGGGATGCATCACAATTGAGAATCTTCAAACCCTATATGAATAATTTAAGCAACTTGACTTTGGCAAAACTTTAAACCATATTTTCCTGGCTTGAGAGAGTAACATAAACTGTTGCCAAGAGGTCTTAATACTTGCTTGGCTAACGCCAAAAGATCGACAAGACATGAGATGAGATGATTTAGATTTATTTTAATGGGAAAAACATGACAATTTAACAAATAAAAATTTATTCTAGGCAAAAAATATTATAAGAAAATGAAAATAAAAAACTTTGGGCTACATCTGTTGCTGCATTTGTACAATGGAGTAAATTAGTTAGCTATATTTTTGAATATGCATATTAACATGGATGGGTCTAATGGACATATTATCTTTCTAAGAACTTGCTTAAAACTGTTTTTCTAAAAGGAGCCTCCTCGTCCTCGTCATCTTCATCTGACTTTACATGCGAATTTAGAGCACAACGAATGACTGAATTGACTTGCATCCTCAATCTGGCATTGTCAACAAAAACCTCTGTTAGCAACTTCCTTAACTCAGCATCAGTTCTGTCACTGCCGTTTGCATTGCGAATTTCATCCAATCTTGCCACAGAATTTTCTACATCTTGCGCAAGGAGTTGTGCCTGTTCAAGTTTTTGCAACAGATATAAGTAAGGTTGCCACAATAATGACGAATTATGAGAAAACAATGAAAAGAGATGGTATAATTAGCACGGTCAATTCCGCTATCACATTAGGATGAGCAAGGGAACTGCTGAGCTATTGATAATATAATTTTCTCACAATTTCTTGATAATAAAAGTAAGCAAGCAGGACTAAGAAATTAGTTTGAATTGTGGATAGGATTCTTAATTAATCCTTTTTCTATAGCGCCATTATCCAATATTAGTGCCCATGTACATTGTATCTGAACAACATTTGCATTTGCCCAAAAGAACAAGCAAGAAATAAATGCAACTTAACATTTTTCCAGAAAATTCAACTAATGGCAACACTGAATCCTATGCATTCTAATTTCCAATTCATAACTTTATCTTTTCCTCCCAAGGTATAAAAGTAAGAAGGCATGCAAAACAAGGTTCAAGCCAGTGGGTATATGACCATTATCTAATACTGAAATGAACATGCACTAATTCAAAATAAACTATAAATATACGTATGAAATGTTATAACATCAGAAACACAAAATTAAAATAATTTATCTAAAAGCATTGCATTAACTAGTCAAAATGCCACATTCTGTAGATGTGCTTTCACAGATATAACTATGAGCAGAACTGACTCTAGATGCCATGACATTTCATTTTGGGGTGGAAAGTTGTCTGTTGAAGTTACCTCAGCAAGGAGGAGACCAATTCGATTATCAGATGTTGTTAAGAGATCTATGGCATCAGATGCCGATGAAGTATCCACAATTAATTTATCTTCCTCTTCAATAAGAAAATTAACACTACATTCTTGAAGCCTATCTCGAAGGATTTCACACTCATGCAACAACTTAACATTAGCAGTAGTCACAATCTGCATTCTTTGCTTGTCCTTTTGAATAATCCTCTGAAGTTAGACATACAACAGCATGAAATCAATGATTTTTGTTTTTATAACAAAACAAAATTTACTTCCAATAAAACAGCAATCAAAAAGAAAAAATCGAAAAGACTAAGCAACTGAACAGAAATCACAAAACCAAAATGAATTCAATTTTATCTTCATAACCATTTTTGTTAGTTGACGGAGAGGACTCAAAGCTTGCAAGTCAAAATATACACTACCACTAGGTCAAGCTTGTGAATGCCATGATTATAATTTTATTAGAACACATGATAGGTGGCACCAGCTGTGTTGGTGGGAATTTGAAGTCTCAAATAATGGTAGCTACATAAATGTAACAGTTGTTAAATTATGAATTTGCAAGCTCACATTAACATCACTGCCTGTAACTGCCATTACATAACAGAATGACTGCTATTTTGCCACCAGAAGACTAACAGCTCTTGCAGCCATTACATGAATAAAAAGCATCTTTTCTTTGCTTGAACTCCCACACAAGGTAAATTTCGAGTCAAGGGAATATATTTAGGCCTTTTCACAGTTACTTTGAAAGAAGAGAGTTAATTTTAGTCAAAAGTTGTAAGCATTACTTAATTCTAGTAAACTCCTTGTAAAAATCATTTCAGGCATTTTTCAATTCTTAAAAAAAAGTGCAGTTACGGGCCATAATAATCCTGTTTCCAGTATGCACAACTGGATTTAGATCTAAATCTAGAGTGGGAAGCCCACAAGACAAGGACCATAACTCACCAAAAAAAAAGGTAAAAGAAAAGTGAAGAAATCACCTCCAATTCTAATTTTTCTTTCATCAAACGACTAAGGTCCTGTTTCAGATCTTCCTGAGAACTTCTAAGAGATTTCACCTCCTTAACAAGCAGTTTTATATCTGCTTTGGACTTCAGCTCCAACTCTTCATGATGCTTATGCAAGTTTTCAAGCTCTTCTCTAGAAACATCCAGCTGGTGTAGCAACATTTCATTCTCTCGAACAATAGAATCTTTTGCAGACTCAGCAAGTGCCCTTTCATCCTGGAATTTTCTCACACATTATTCACTAATAGTCATCACACGATCAAACATTTAAAACAGAATATAGGAGCCAAAAATATTAGTTACAGAAAATATACCTGTTCAGATTTTAATTTCAGCTCCATCTCTAAACACTGCCTGCGGAGCTCTTCCACATCCCACTGAATTTGAGTAAATCTTTCCCTTTCATTTAAAACAGCCTGCTGCATGTTCTCTTTGCAATTATTCCTAGTAGTCTCAAGATCCACTTCCAAATCTTTAACCTGCAATAGAAAATAATTCCACCAGTTATTAACATGCCGACGAAACTGTAAAGTGTCCATTTTATAATCTCAATATAAATGCAATCACTATTATGTTCAATGATGCTTCACTTAGTGCAAGTACAGTTGACGCTCTTCAGCTCCTCAAAAGTAAAAAACGTCAGAGACCAATGAAATGCATTAGGGAAACCAACAATGTTTTATATAGCATTGCTGTATTCTATTAGAAAGTGAAAAGTGACAGCTAAACTTTCACATCCATTCAGTAAATAAAATTACTTCTTTCCTTATTATATAGTGAAGCCTTTAAACAATACACAATATATGGAAGAAACAGAGAAAGATGCATATGGTGAGTTATAATTCCAAGACACTTGACACTGTTTCACATGTATGGCACTAATGGTAGAATTAATTGTAACCATCACACGCAAGGTTGAAAAATATATCATCTCACAAGCACTAAAACACAAGGAATACTAACTACAAGGGTTTGTCCATGACAAAAGAAAGAGCACCAAATTATTCTTAAGCTGTTAAAATCAAAACTGGATCCTTTGTGAGTTTTACAATCTTATTTAGGGACTCATAATGTGCTAGGTCTAAGCTAAATAAAGCACCTCATCACATCAGATAACCTATCCATTATATAGTAAAACAAAGGTAACTAAAAGCCCAAAGCGTAGCTCATTCAATATGAGTCCTGCTACAGAGAGAAGTCCTGTTAAATGAAACACAGAACAAGAATTGAGAAGCCAAAGAAGATTTGTTGCTTCTGCATTAAATCCTGAAGGGAAAAATACAATTAAATATTGAGGGAAGGATAATTATAATGGTAACAGGAACTCACCACACGCTAAACAAAGTGAGGAGATAAAATAATGGAGAAAATAAATACTATATATTGGCAAGATGAAAGGAAAGAAAAGTTGACACGTCAAAAAAATAACATTTTAAAATTAATCATTGCCATGGTATCATTTGAAAACATACAATGAAGCATCTATTTTGATGCTGAACATACAAAGATCAAAGCTGCATATGAAAGTTCAAAAATGTGGTCAAGCACACCTTTGTTGTTAAGAATTGCCTCACAGTAACTTCTTGATGTAATCTGGCTATAAGATCCTCCATGTCTGTTTTTGCCGTAGCTAGTCTTTGTTGTGCCGTGATAAGAACCCTATTCAACTTATGTCGCTCATCTGATGGAAGGGCAACTACTAAGTCCTTTGATAACCATGAATTAGAGCTTACAGGAGCATCAACTATTTTGGGAGTTTCAGCACCCTCTAGAAGGTCAATGGAATCATCACCAAACAAATTGTCCACTCCCAAATTTGATATTTCACTAGCCCTTACCGAACTCAAGTCACTACCAATACTCCCTGTTGATAGTCTCCGGACATGACCATCAAGTCTCTGATATTCCAGTCCAGGCAAAGGTTCATTTTTATCCCCAAGAAAAGATGTGGATCTAGATATATCCTCAGCAAGTTTATTTCTCCTCATGATTATTTTTTCTCTTCCAATATGCATTTTCTGCTGGAAAAACTTTTGTATGTTCTCCATATTAGATTTCCCGTTAAATATGCCATATTTAATGGCTGTCTCCATTGAATTAGTTAAATTTTGTTCAGAAGTTGAAGTCTCCATGCCAAAATCAACACTACTATCTCTTGCGTGCCTTGGAGTTCCAAGCTCTGATATCTCAGGAGAACCATTGCCATGATCTGATGCAATTAACGAACTACCACCAAGCAAAGAAAGATTTGAGTTGGTTTGACATAGAGCTGATGGAACTATGTCACTAGCAGAAGAATTTGCATCCAAGTTCTGCTGATTTGCATCATCAAAATCTGCGAGGATTCAAGGCACATTTCAATTTGAACAGTATTATTATTTGAATAATTAAATTATACTCTTTAAGATGTGACTTGGACTCAGTTAAGGGTACCAGATATACAAATGTTCAAGGGCCAGATTTGCCTATTTTCCGAAATTTTGTACATTGTTCAATTAATTGAAGTGCCAAACATCCTATCCATATCTGAATCTCAATTTCAGAAACGTAGTGTTAAGAATTGAAAAAACCATAACTATAAGGTTGCAGCTTAAAATTCAGCAAGAAAATATAGTTATTTTTAAGATGTATCGGGAAAAACCTACATGACCTTGCTGCAGCTTCTAGTTCAAGAAATGTTCCAACAGGAGCACTTCTAGATACATCAATATCTGATAATAGCTTTTCCATCCAATCCTCCAAAGAACATCTTCGCTGTGAGATATTAACAATTTTGAGAATATTATTATCATGATTTAAAGTAGACAATTCAATATTAGAATTAGAGGAAAAGATGCGTACTACTCAGAGTCAGAAAGACCACTATGTGAACTGCCACTTTCATTCTCTAAAGATATGAGTGGATAAAAAAAAATATAAATAAAAATTCAAAGTGTAATCCAAATTGTTAAGTTTTGAATGCATCATTAGTTCACAACAGAAAAACATAAGAAGGGGACAGTCCACATATATAAGAAGTCAAGCCTGAAGAAGCAAACTAAAATAGCGGTTTGGAAGGGAAAAGCTGCTCCAGTTATCCCTTTACTTCAGGCTCCTCAAATCCTTGGAACTTGCTAAAAGCAAGGATATATTATATCTTTTTCTAAATGTAACTTAGAACTGCTATCAAAGGATGTGGCAGTATGCATATGCATATTTCCGAGTTTATGTCCATGTGTTTATTTGTTTGTTCCTTTTCTTTTGAATGTTTTTTCTTGCTTTGGCAGTCAGGAGGGGGTCAGAGAACAAAAAGAGACACATTCAGGAACTTATCAACAAAGTATCTTCAAACACACGCGCAAAATATTATTTTCTGTTCCAAATAACCAATAAATTGAAAAATTGCACATGTATAACACATTGCTAATTTTAAAATTTGACAAGTGGATTGAGCTGCTTTAAAGATTCTAAATTCTGGACTATCAACAAACCATAAATGAAGGAATAAAGACAGAAAAAACTACCTACCTCTTCCAGCAACATCCTGCTTGTCCTTCTCAAAATCCTCTTTGGAGGAGCTGGAGGCAGAGTTTTCCTAGGAAATGCTTTTTTAACCTACAAAAGATGGTAAAGCTGAGATGAGAAATGGTTCACATGCACCCAAAGTCAAAAGTTAAAAAAAAAATAGCAAGGTAAACTTGACATTCAACTGACTTCAGAAAGTAGCTTTAGGAATTCACTATATCTTCGCAAAATTCCTCGAGTAGTAGTGATCCCTTCTGGCGATTGTATACCAATTTGGATTCTGTAAAACTGTAGTGTCCTTAATGGATGTGAAAACAAGGTGGTAACAGAGAATAACTTCGAACGAATGCAAGAGAAAAAATAGATAAACTATGCAGTATAATGTCACTAGTAATATAAATAAATCTGATTTTTTAATCAACAAAACATTAAAAGTCAAAGCTTTTTTGTAAGTGTATCAATGAGAAAGTTCCGAATAATATGCTTAGGAAGAAGCATACTGCCGCAGGATCTGAACCTCCTGAATTTGGTAGAAGAATCCAAGAAGGAACTGTAACACAGTAACTCCATCCTGTATGAGAGTCATGAGGCCAGATAGTGTCTCGTCCACTCTGCAATGAATACTAGAATATGTTATACAATACAACAAATTGAAGGCAAGGTTGAAAGTGCATACATTTTGCTATTAAAACTCAATAAGTATATGTATTTCTAGATCACTTAATTGCTGACAATTTCTTAGGCAGATTTCAACCGTATATGCAACATAAACTGACCGAACCCGACCAAAATCTATTTGGTTCGGTCGGATTCAAAAAATTTGCACACCTCTAGATGTATATAAGCTACCTCCAACTTTAATATAATTAAGCTTCTCCTCTTACCACCCCCAACACCCCTCACCCTCCAAATTCTCTGGATCACTAGAAGCTTAAGGTGATGACCTAGAACTGAAAATAAGAGAAATGCTAGCATTAAGTTCCAAGCAGCTATCTGCAATACAAATCTCGGGGTCTTGTTTGCACCCAACAATTTCTTCCACTTGTACTCTGCTGTGCCCCCCCAAACTTGTCAGATTTTCCTAGCTGCACAAGTGCACATTTCATGGTCTGCCTTGAAATGTAAGGCATAAATTTTGTAATATATCCGGGGAGACTCAAGTCAAATGTGCCATCCTAAACTCTTTACAACAAGTCAATGTGACAATTTCTCTTAACTTCTGATGAGCATAGATTCTCCTAAGCTGTTATTATGCTCAAGCTTTAAGCAGTTATGCCACGACTATTTCCTTAACAAAAACTGAAGTTAAATAGAAGTATCAATAGAAGCTATCAGGGTAATCAAATCAAATAGTCAGCTCAATTAACAAAAAAAAAATCCAAAATCAACAAAATTACATCTCAATAAAAAATAAAAAAAAACCATTCAGGGAAGCCATAAATCGAATGAGAATCAGAACCAAACAAAATCATAACAAAAGTCGAAAACTAAAACATACCCATTTCCCAGGAGGGAGACTCCAGTCCATCCCCAAAGGCAGAGGCGATGTACCATCATGGCGGTGTCTAGGTGGGCTCTCAGGCTTCCGCATAACCGATTTACCATTGATTTTATCCCCAAAGCTACTCTTATCATCGTCGCTTTGGTCATAATTTTCATCAATAGAGAGCTCGGATGATGAAGATGAACGGTGAAGACGATGGTGGTGAGAGATAGAGATGGGGTCGATGATGGGATTAGAGAAATTAGCAAAATCAAAAAGAGTGAGGTCGTGCGCATACACATTCATTTCTACGGGTTTCTGTTTTCAAATTCTAAGAACAAATTGAAATATTCTCTTTGAATCTGAAAAAATCTCTGATTTCTCTGTAACAGAATTTTGATTTTGAACTTCAAATTTCGTTTCTCGTTTCTTTCTCAGGTTTCAGACATGGCTTCCGTAATCATTATCAGTTATTGGGCCGAAGAAGAAGGACCAGTTTTTAAAAGACATTTACAATTTTTTTTTGAAAATATTTAACTTAAAAAAGGAAAAAAAAATACAAAAATATTATATAAATAAAAAATTATAAAAATATGATATATATTTTTATATATGCTGGGTACATATTAAATATATTTTTGATATATATGCAAAAATAATATAAAAAATAATACTTTTATTAAAAAAGAATATAAATGAATTAAAATTTTTTTTTGGTAATTTTCTCTATTATTTAATGGCTTAAAGACCCGCTAGTTAAAATTGAGGAAATTAGTATACATGTATTTTTGAGTTTTTTAATAAATTTTAAAAATATTATTTTTGAATATAATTAAAAGCATTTTTTTTATGAAAAGAAAGAAAATATTTTTTTTTGAATTATGTAGAAATTACTATATGTATATTTTTAAATTTTAATATTTTTAAAATTGAAAATTGAAAAGTAAATAATTTTAATAATTTTTCTTAAAATATTTTTATATAAAATTAAAAAATTATTTAGTCAAATTAATCAAATTTAATTATTTGATATAGAATTATCATTTTGTAAAATATATAAATTAACTAAATAATAATAAAATTAAAAATAGTAATATTATTGAATGTATAAAAGTAGCTGTAGAGTTGAATGAACTTGAGTAAAGCTTTCGATAGAGTTGAATTGTCTTTCTTATATGTTGTTTTACTTAAATTGGGCTTTGATCTTAATAATTATACAATGAAACCGTTGTATCACAACAAGCCAATCGAATATCAACATGTGACAATATTATAATACAACAAGTCAATCGAATGTAAAACATTGCTTGTAATACAACAACTCAATCGAATGTAAAATATTGCCACATGTTGATATTTAATTGGCTTGTTGTAATACAACAGTTTTATTGTATAATTATTCCTTTGATCTAAGATGGGTGGCTTTAGTTATCTCATGTATCTCACCAATTTTATATCACATTACACATGATGAAATTCTTTTTGGCCCAGCAAGTAGATGTTTTAAGATAAAGTGATCCGCTCTCTCCTTGTTGTTTATTTTATGTACCGAAGGTTTTTTGTCTCTTATTAAGAGATGGGAATCAAGAGGAGATTTACATGGTTGCAGAATAGTAAGGGGAGCCCCTTCAGTTTCTCACATCTTCTTTGCAGACGGCAGCTTACTTATGTTCAAAGCACCAAAGAGGAGGCATCCCAATTTATGGAGATTATTGATGTTTAAGGCTTCGTGCCAATTAATAAATTTTGACAAGTCTTCTATATTTTTCAACTCCAACATTTTAGTGTATGCTAGAGAAGAAATTTGCAACACATTGAGGATTAAAGAAGTTAACGATCTTGGGCTATACCTGGGGATGCCCACTAAGATTGGAAGAAATAAGAAGGAAATATTTGGTTACATCAAGGATAAAGTTTGGAAGCAGTTGCACTCTTAGAAAAGGAGAAGCTATCCATGCCTGGCAAAGAAGTTCTATTGAAGGCAGTATCTCAATCCATTTCCATATTCATCATGAGTTTGTTCTTGCTATTGCTCTCTTTATGTTCTGAAATAGAAAACATGATGAATGCTTTTTGGTGGATATTTGGCCATGGTCAGGGTATGATTTGGATGTCGTGGAAAAGAGTAACTACTCCAAAAATATTTGGAGGCTTGGGCTTTTGAAAGCTTCATGAATTTAACTTGGCTATGATCAGAGGACAAGCATGGAAGCTCTTGACTAATTCTGAGTCGCTAACAGCTAGAACACTGAAGGCAAAGTATTTTCCTAGCACATCCTCTTTAGAACCAAAATTGGAACCAAATCCCAGTTATGTATGGTGTAGTATCTTGGAAATGCAGCCATTAATCCAACAATGGAGCATATGGAGAATAAGAATTGAGGAAAACATCTCTATCCGGAATGATAACTGGTTGCCTGGCAAGTTCTTTCCTAAGATATCCTCTGATTTAAATGCTGAAATACATGTGTCTTCAGTAACGGAATTAATCAACAACGAGGAAGCTGAGATAGAAACATGATTAATTCTCTCTTCAATGAATGGGACAAGAATCTTATATATGCCATCCTGTTATTTAGTAAAAGAGTAGAAGATCAACTGACATGGAATGATGATAAAAAAAAAAGGAAGTTATACCATTAAAGATGCTTATAAATTTCTGACTTCGCTACCTGGCCAGCAGATACTGATAGAGTTTGATTTCTTTTATGGAATATTTTAGCAGCCTCTAAATTAAAGAATCTTCTATGGCGAGCATGTCATAGTGCAATTCCTTCAATGGCTGTTCTCAGGCGTATGAATCTTGATTTGGATGGTTTGTGTCTCGTTTGTCGAAGGAAGGAGGAAATTGATTCTTCATATTTTGCTTTGGTGTCCTTTTGCTCAAGAAGTCTAAAGGCGTTCCAAGTTAGGTTTCTGCCCAGGTACGTGTTTAGCTTTCAAGAATTGGCTGCCTCAAAGGCTGTCTTGTTTAACAAAAGAAGAGGGTGGGCTTTCGGTTTCAATATATTTGCATATTTGGGTCAACAGAAACAACTTGTATTGAAATGGTAAGTCCTCATCTCCCCGTCAAATCTTCCACTAGGACGTCTCACTTATCTTAGCTATGGAATTGGGATGGTACTCAGGAATCACTTGGGACACTTTATGGCAGTAGGAATACGTAGCTTCATTGGGAATGTTGGCCGCAGTACTGTTGAAGCGTTAGAAATCAGGGAGGTACTAAGCTGGATAAAGGAAAAGAATTGATCTCAAATAGTTATCAAATCGGATTATTTTGTAGTTAACTACGTCAATAATAGGATCAATCTCCTCTTTTATTGGGCTTATTATAGATGACTATCTTTCTCTTTTGTCTGATTTAAGTTAAGTTAAAATTAGAGATGGACATTTATGAGTTAACCGACCAATTCGGTTAATCTATCGTATTAAATTCGATTCGGTTTAGTTAATGAATTTGTATTAATTTAGTTTTCATTTTGATTAATAATTAATTAATTTGGTTCAACCGATTAACTGTTAATTAAAAATTTTAAAAAATTATACATTTTATTTAATTATTTATTAATTTTTTTATTTAATTCCTATTGCAAAATATAATTTTTATATTAAATATAATTTTTATTGTATTTTTTATATAAAAGAAAATTTTTTTATATTAAATATAATTTTTTATTATAAAATAAATTTTTTTACCGTTTCAGTTAATTAACCGAACCGATCAGTTTAATTTGGTTAATTAATCAAACTGACTAAAATTAAAATTTGATCAGTTCAGATAAAAAATTAAATTTGAAAAATAGGTTAAAAATCGATATTGTCTATTAATTAATCGACCGACCGAATACTTATCCCTAGTTAGAATTATTTTTATCCATCATTCTGTGAATGTAGTAGCTCATGATTTTGCAACGCACTACAAAAAAAGGCTTAAATTGTAATGGATTTTTGTAACATCCAATTTTGTTACAAATTTGTAATAACATTGTAATAAAATAAGAATAATCATCTAGATTAGTGACGAATATTAACAACTATAAAAAATATAGTTAAAAATATTAGTGACAATAATTTTATAATAAATTTAAGATGAATTAGTGATGCATTTATAAAGAAACGTTGTAACAATAACTACTTTGTTACAAGACTATGGCGCGAAGTTGGTGTGCAGGTTTAACGACAAAATTGGGACACAAATATGTGTTGCTAGTGAATTTTGTCACTAGTTTTTTAGTTAAATAATATTTATTTTTAACTCAATTAGGGACTATCAGATTCTGTTACAATAAGCAAATATAGTTTTTTGTTACTAATAGAGATGGAATTTATATACCGTCGTTATATCAGAATTTGGCATTACAATTAACGATATCCTTGGCAAGGTTCTCTGTGATTAAGATATATAATACTTCTCTTATTTTTCCCTCCTAACTTTTTCATCTTTCCTGCTAGTCTCTTTTTTTCCCTCTCCTTTGAGTTTTCATCTTTACTGATTCTCCTTTTTGCTCTTCTTTGAGTTTTACTTTTTGCTTCTCATTCTCCATCTCCGTCTCGCTCTTGTCCTTGTCTGATTCTCCTCTTCTCAATTTATTCTCTAAGAGATAGAATGTTGTCCTTTGGTGTTGATATTGGTAAGTACTTCTTTTCAATTTATTTAATTTTTTCATTTTAATTTGCTTGTTTTTGTTATATAGATCAATTATGCGTTGTTTTGGTTTTGATTTTAGATTTATGATTTTAGGGGTTTTAAAATTTTGGGGTTTCTACTGTTGGGTTTTAGAGTGTAAAATTTTCAATTTTATTACTTTATATTATTGGGAGTTTCGATTTTTGGGCTGTTCCTGTTGGGTTTTAGGAGATTTTGTTGAAGTGGGTTTGTAGATTTTGTTTAAATTTGTTGGATTTTGTTAAACTGTGTTTGTTGAATTTTGTTGGATTTTGTTGAAATGGGTTTGTGTATACTTTGTTTCTGATGGCTGTCTAATAGCAGAAGGGGGAAGAGGAAGATGAAGAAGATGATGGGTCTGTGTATATGTTGACTTAGCTGTCAAATAAAGGCATTGTTCTTCATATAAATCTGTAATTATTAAAATTGATTGGAAATAATATCAATTGACATATGGTAAATAAAATTCAGTTTTATATGAAAAACATAAATCATATACAATACCCAGGTCAAAATTTAGAGGATCACCTTCTTGAACTTCAACTATTGCTCCTTGTGTTCCCGTCTTTTGCTCTATGTGCGTGGATATGCTATTAATGCTATGGAAAGTAGTCTTAATAGATTATTGTTAGTTTTAGTTTGCTATCTCATCAAGAAATTAACTACTTAGCTCTAATAATTGATTTTATAGTAGTATTACCCGAACCAATAAATCAAAGAAGCTTGATTTTGGAATCTAGATTTGATTCTTCTAGACCCAAGGAAAATAAAATATTAAGCATCCCATCCAAATTGTACCAGTACATTAAATTGATGGGTGAAGTGTAACATTCTAACATTTTAGAAGAAACAATAATAATTTATTAACAAACAAATCATGAAGGGAAAGTGTTAATTCTTATTAAATGGTCCATATAATATAAGTAATAAATAAATATGCTGGAGAAAAGAAGAGATGGTGATATTTTCCTTTCAATATGTAGATCTGGAAATTTAAATGGAAATAAAATCTATTATATTTAACATTTTAGTTTTCATTTCCTTTTCTTTCACATATAACTAACTACTTTTACCATTTCCTTGTTATTAGTTAGTGTTTGCCTAATTAGGAAAATCCCAAAAAAAAGAAATGCAATTTTTACTTTATATTTGTCTAAGAAACTGAAATAGCAGTACTTGTTATTAAAGATTAGTTTCTGATTAGTTTAAGTTTAATCAAGATTCAATTACCTTTCCTTTCGTAGTAAATTTCTCAGCCAAGAAACATAATAGACTTCCAAAAACAAACCCAAAAATCAACTTTTTTTCCTTTCCACAAAAGTTTAAATATAGCGACAAGATCGGCTAAGAAACAAAGTGTAGCGTTCATTGTGTTTGTGTCTTGTTCTGAGATATCCAGCAAGAAATAGAATAGAATGTCCAAGACTTTGCATTAATGTCAGCTTCTAGCCTTGAGCTCTTGTATGTAGCAATCAAACCATAACTAATAATGCTTTCTAAATAGAGATTTTGTAAACAATTGCTTACCGATGATGTCAGCTTTGCAACTTAAGGATGTGTCTATAAGTGCAGTATTTCCAATGTGTAATGTTGGTTTGGAAGATACAGGGCATGCTTTGACTAGTTGCCCTTTGGTTAACTCAATCTAAAGTTATTTGCTTCCTAGATTTCATGTCGAACTTGGCCAGATTTTACTGATTAGTGGGCTAATTTATTGAGCAGGGAGAATGAGGATGATTAGTGCAACAACACAATACTTGAACACATTTTATGTAGGCAATTATAAGGTTTAAACTAGATGAATATTATAAAATTCACCAAAATAAATAACCAGCAATGATTATTTATTTTCCAAAGAGCATTTTCAGAAGTTTCTTAATTGGCCCCATTTTTTTTAATTACATTTGGTTTCCCTGAAGTTCTTGAATTATTTTTGCTCAAATTTAACCATATAATGATTTATTTTTTTGATTTACGGATACAAAGGGAGAGAGAACAGTTTCATTAATTAATTTGGATAGGAAATACTTTCTTCTTGCTTTGCCATATATTTTGTACTTTGTATCCTTTTTTTTTTTTTCGTTTTGTTAATTTCAAATGCTGATATTTACTAATTTATGTTTATGCTTGAAATTTTGCAGGATTTTTGAGATTCAAGCAAATTTACATAACTTTACAAGTGTTGTAAGTTTTATTAACTCATTTGTATCTTTTAAATATTTATTTTATTTTAGAATAAGCTATTTTGATTTTCATTATTCGAAGTGCTTGGGATTAATTGTTGATTGATGGAGTTGAGGGTATGAGGTGGAAATATTGGGAGTGTTATCTTTGATGAATGTGTCTTTATGTTGTGACTTCAACATAAATTCTCTCTTTTTTTTTTGGCATGGAATAGACTGAAATTTAGCAGTAAATTAAGAGGTGATCAACCATCCAACTAAAAGCTAAACAAATAAATAAATAACAGGCCAAGTAGAATGACCAAAACTTTATAACCCAACACCTTGCATTAGGAAAGGGAGATTAGATTCTTGATCATATGTTCTTTATATATATATATATATATATATATCTCATAAGATGCCTTTTTCTGTTGCTTCTCCCTCTTTGTCCTAAAAAGCAATTCTTTTTGGTCCAACAAAGCATCTGAATTATCATATATTCAATAAAATCTGCATGTAAGCTTGGAAATATTCAATTGAAAAAAAAATAATAAAAATCACTTTCTTGACAGAATAATGCACATAAGTCTTTCAAATCTTTAACAGACCTCAGCTTCATTGGATATATGTGAACTCTAATCCAAGTTGGCTTATAAACACAGTTTATTTGTATAATTATTTTGATTTGCCTAAATTGCAGTTTGGCCTATTTAGTCCTAGTGAGAGTTATATCGTGAAAGATCACATGTAAATAATTTTGTTGACAGTAAACAATATAATAGAACATTGTTTTCTCGTCACCTCACAATTAGTGAGAATTCAAATAACCTGCTAATGTACAAATTGATTATTAAAAATTCATATAATTAAAATGTTTAAAAAAAAAATTTAACTAAAGTACAAATTCTAATGGACTAAACGACTAAGCATATATATTATAAATGATAAAAAAAATGCTACTTATAAAATTTTCTTATGTAAAGAATAAATGGAAATTTATTGCTAAAATTATTAATTTGTGTATGAATTTATATATTCATTTTTGTATTAAAATAAAACATTTTTAAAGTTGGACATGCATGTTCACGTCCAAATCATTCATCTTAAATTATTATATTTTAAATAGTATGAAATAATTCATAATTTTTTATTTAGTACATGATTCATTTGCAGTAAATTAAAATAATAAGTTATTAATTGAGTCGTTTTTTTTTTTAATGTTTGGAGCTCATGAGAAATATATTGATTTATTGCTAAAACTATTAATTATTTCTGTTAGTTTAATGTTCCTTTCTATTTTCTCATCGATCTCCGAATTTCATACTTTATTTTAAAGTTTACCCATAGATAGCCCATTTAGTGATATGCTAAGTCTAAATTGAGCATATCACTGAATTGTGCATATATGATAACACAGAGATGCTACTAAAATTTCTTAAAATGCAAGATTAGTGGAAATGTCCATATATAATAGTATAAACCACGTACTCTCGAATAGGTTAGGTCCATATCCTTGGAGCAGTAAGGCTGTATATTTTTAAATTACGTTTATAAAATGTAATATATGCTAACATACTACCATATAGCATTTGATATTTGGTTTGTTTTGTTATATATGTCAGAAAATTATAAAATATCCGTCCAGATCGTCAATGGATGTATTTAAGGAGAGAGAAAGGTTTATTAAATCCTAAATTTATTGAGGGTGTTGAGCAGTTTATTGAGTTTGCAAAGCAGAACCCACAGTTTAGTAAAGATTCGTTGTCCTTGTAATCATAGAAAATGTCAAAATCGGAATTTTCTAGAAGAAGATATAATTGAAGCACAGTTGGGGGCGTATGGGTTTGTTGATAATTATTCTGTTTGGTATAATCATGGGGAATCCGAAGATAATGTACTGCCACAATCAGATCCGCAAAATAATATGGAAGGACCTGTATTTGCGGATCAACAACTGGATACTCATGGAAAGCAGTCTCTCTGAAGTATAAGAATTTTTACTTACAAGAGTTTATAGTATATATATAATTTTTTAATTATATATGTCTAACTAATTACTCAAACTATATATTAATTACATTTTTTTTATTTTTTTATTTGTTTAGAAAAACTATGAATGGCCGGAAGGAGAATATGGGGTATGTAAGCCAGGCTGGAGTAAAATTGCAGGTAGTCGGTACAATAAGAATTTATGTAAATGGCGGAAGGCAGAATGAAGACCTACCTGTGTTCTTGAAAATGTTTGGCAGAGTTGGCAAGCACGATGAAGATCTGAAGCATGGCTTAAACGTTCTCGTACTGCATCAAGGAATAGAAAGAGTGAGATTGGTGGAGTTGGGATTGGATTAGCACGACATACAGGCGATTCTAGATCTACTGTAGAGCATGCTTACAAATGGTAATTAATTATTATTTTTAAAATGTTTAAATTTTATAAATTATTTAAGAATTTTATTTATATAATTGATAATAATAATTATGTTTTAGACTGAAGAGTTACATCGAGTTCCAACTTCATGGGAGCTATTTAAGAAATTGCATACAAAGAAGGATGGAAGTTTATTTGACGGTCGAGCCCAAGCAGTAAATGTAAAGTCTTTGAAATTAAAATATTTGCATATATATCATTAATTTATTTTGTATTATTATTTAATTATTTTCCATTTTTAATTAATATATGTATTGTATAATATAGGATCGAGTTAAGAGTCTAGTGGCCACAACTTCTCAACAGCAGGTAGAGGGTTCTACCATATCTTGAATAGCTTCATTTGATGGTTGGGCATAACCTCTCATCTCAAAGGTTGCAGAAATGGTGAAAGAATCAAAATGGTAGGTTGAATGAGTGACGCCAGATGATGAAGAGATAGATGGTGAGAAAATTTGATGGTTCATCTTCAGAAGACGAATATATGGGTTAGGTTCCCAGGCTTCGACATATCATTTTGATTCTTTCACCATATCTGTAGCCTTTGAGATGAGAGGTTATGCCCAACCATCAAATGAAGCTATTCAAGATATGGTTGAAGCCCAAGTAGGCAATGTGCTTCGACGGATTGAGGAGGATCGCCGATTATTTGAACAAGAACGTGAAGATTTTTGTAGAGCGCAAAATGAGTGGCGCCCTATGATGGAGAGACAGATGGTGAGAGAATTTGATGGTTCATCTTCAGGAGCAGCTGATTCTACTGGATTATAGAGTTTTTGTTGGATTTTTAGTTAAATCTTAATATTCTATGGTATTTTTAGGTAAATATGAATATTTTAAGGATTTTTAGTTGAATCTTAATATTATAAGAATTTTTAGGTAAATCTTATTGAAAACTTAGGATTTTTAGTTAAATTTTATAGATTTTTGGGCTAAGATATATTTTGAATTTTATATAATTTTATATTATATTTTTGAAATTTTGAAATTTCTATTTTCTGAATATTCTATATAATTTTGAATGAATGGAATTTTTATTTATACAATAATAATTATAAAAAAATTCAATAAAAATAAATATTAAATTTTTATTTTATTTTATTTTATTTTGTCATGGATTTATAATAAATTTCCTACAAAATTTGTTACAATTTATTGTAAAGTATTTATAATAAATCCGTCACTATTTGCAATGGAAAATAAATAGTTACGTTTTCAATATTATTTACGATTATATTGTCATAAAATCATTCCAATTTATTATGGATTTGTAATAAGCAAAACGTTGTAACAATTTGTAACAACCAGCTGTGTCATTATTCTATTATATTTTGGAACAAATTTTTTTCTAGTGTGTTGCAAATTGCAATGGAAATAAACTCATTACAATTAGCGACGCCATGTTGTTACAATGTTCGTCATTGATAACGATGAAACTTCTCTTTCTGGTCCATTTCAATCGTAAAGTATTAAACATTCTTTTATAATTAGCTACAAAATTTTCGTTATAAATCTGTTGTAAATATAACAACGCTCCAATTTTTTGTGCCATTAATATTTGCGACTAATTGTTTAATGACCAATTTGTGACCAATTGGCCAAATTTTCTGTCGCAATTGCTTAGCAAATAGCATTTGTGACCAATTTGTGATAAAATGTTTCGTCACTAAAATGTGAAATTCTTGTAGTGATGGCAGCTCTTTTTGTATCAAAATATGAGGATTAGTATGGAGAGGTGGGCATAGTTCGGTTAACCAAACTGAAATATAAGAAAATTATTAACCGAACCGATCAAATTTCTATTTTGATCGATTCAGTTAATTAATCGAACCAAATCGGTTGGTTTGATTAATTAACCAAACTGATTAATTTTTTAATTTTATAATAAAAATTATATTTATAAAAAAATTAATATAATTAAATAACTAAATAAAATTTATTATAAAAATAAACAAAATATAACTTTATTTTATAATAAAAATGTATATTTATAATAAAAATTTATATAATTAAAGAATTAAATAATAAATAACTATTTTTTTAAAAAAAAATTTCGGTTAATAGGTTAACCGACAGAACCGAATTGGTTAACTATTAATCGAATGAAAATCCAAATATTTTAAATTTTCTGATCAGACCGATCGAATTAAACTACCGATTGATTAACCGAATCAAATTTTTAGTCGGTTAATTGAATTGTGCCCACCCCTATTAGTACGACGATACTCATTGGATTTTAAGTAAATTAACTCTTGATCAATGAATTGTTTCAAAAAAAATAGCTATAAGAAAATTAAACTAGATTAACGGAATTGGTTAGAGTCTCGTTTGATTTGATAACTTGCTCGACACTTATTTAATTTATATAAAAAATATTTCTTTAGAGGTTAAACACAAATATTAATTCTTATGTAGTTTTCATAATAATATTATTCTATATTATTAAAAATAAAAAAAATAGTACAATCACTTTCTAAAATATTTAGTAGTATTCAATAAATTTCAATTTAATACTAATTAAACTTCCATGTCAATGATTTTCTCCCTCCCTTAAAGCATTTCTATAAAATCACAATATTTTTTAGGCATTTACTACTTTTGAGATTGAATTAATTCATGTCAAACTAAGTGAAAGCTCTAATAATTATTTTTATTACTAATTACATATGAAGAGAGATAATATTTTAAAATTAAACTCGGATGAAAGTAATATATATTTTTAATCACCAAATTATACTTTGGTGGATTTAATAATGATTTAAGATTATCTTTTATATTTACTTTATGATAATATAAATATAATTTTTTATAAATAAAATATTCAGTATTTGTTTATTTTAAAATATTATTTATTTAAAAAATTTAATATAAATATATCCCATACTAAAATAAAAATATGTAAATTTATATTTTTAGTTGAAACAATTATTTTTTAAAATTTTTATGAAAAAATATAGTTATCAATTCAAAATAAAGTATTAGTTTTTATAAATAGTTAATTTAGAATAAACATAATTAAGAATAAATGATTTTATATAAAAAAAGAAATAAAAAAAGAGAAATAAAATTGAATTTAACTCCAAGAAATATATATGAATAGGGAGCAAGTTAAAATTGAATTGGTAAGTAGTTATTTGTGTTTTCAGCTGTGATTGTCGTCCTGTCTAGTACTTTACTTGTCCTGCTCCTAAAGGCGCAACAAACTAAATCGCACGTTCATTTTGACAGCTGCTCTGACAACTTTTTCATTTTCATTTTTGTTTTTTTATTATTAGCTATAGAGTCCATTATTATTATTTTTCCTTAATTTCATTATTATTTTTCTTAATAATGAGAGAATTAAAATGGCAGCTCCCACTATACCTCCATCGCCAATCCCCGCCCCGCCTTTGCCAAAAATAATAATAATAATAATAATAATAATAATAATAATAATAATAATAAAGAGAAGTGAATGGGGAAGTAGGAATGACAACATAAAATATAATTAAAATATAAAAATTATTTATGGCTATTCTTATACTATTTATATCTATTTAATTATTTATTTAAATATAAAAATTATAAAATATAATAAATTTAAATTATAAAATTATAATTTTCTTAATAAAATAATTATAAATAAGAATATAATTCTAAATATAATTTTATTAAAATAATTTTATACATCAAAATTATATAATTAAAATATAATATAATATAATAAATATTTAATTAAAATTTAATTAAAATATAACTAATAAAAATTTTACTATATAAATAAATTCATATAGTGGATATCCAAAGGCAATTTGAACTCGATACAAGCCTATTACGGATAATAAAAATGCTAATAAAAATATCATATATATTTATCTAAATCAATTTATAAAATAATGGATCAAAACAGATTTAATATTAAAAACTATCCGATCTTTTATCATTTTTATGGGATAAATAACTAGATGGATAAATTTTGGATGAATGAATTAAGTTGCATACAAAATAAAATTTTAAAAATAATTTTTTAGAGTGTTTGGTTATATTAGAATCCTAGAAAAATTAACAAAAAATTCTATTTGACTAAAATACTATGTTTGTTTATAAATAATATATGTAAAATAAAATAGTAAACCCACTAAACTTTATCAACTAATTGATAAAATATTTTATTTATAAAAAGTAGAAAAAATAATTTTATTGAAAAAAGAGATTGTCGGGTTCTATGTCAAAAGATCATTATAATCTTATTTTATGATACAATAAAATAAGAAAGAAATGTTATAATGACAGTTTAAACATTACTCATATTTTTTCAATAAAGTTAGATTGTAATAAAACAAGTTAATTAGATTATAACAAAATAAATTAATATTTTTTTAAATCTACATTTTTATTTTTTTATTAAATATTTTAAATACGGTAATATAATATTTTTTAATAAAATATAATTTCAGTAATATATATCTGTAAAATGTATTTTCAGTTTTCAGTTTTTTCAATAATCTACTAAACCATCTATTATTATGTTCTAATATTAATCAAAATCAAGCGCTTGAAATGATAATTTATATTGAATTAATAATAATAATAAAATTTATTAGTAATGAAAGTATTTCATTAATTAAGTAATAAAGAAATAGGAAGCCATGAAATAAGACAACCTCCAGAACAACACACAACAAACAGAACAAACAGGAAGCCATGAAAAACATGGCTTAAAACCCAGAACCACAAACCAACAACCTTCGGCAAAAACAAGCTCAACATTCCAAATAAGATCCTCATGTCAAGCATCGGCCTAAACAAAAAGAGGAGGCCTACAAAGAAAAAGAGGACAACATCCCTGAGAAAATATTTAATCAAACACCTACAAAACCACATAACCTCATATATCAAGTTAGATGAGGAAAATAAAAAATGATTCATGTTCAAAGTTTTATTTATTTGGTTATATTTATAATTTTTTAAATGAAATATAAATTTCAAAAAATATTTTAATTTATGAAAATAAAAAAAAATTAAAATGTGTTTAATAATATTATTCAATACTTAAAATTAAAGTTCTCAACATTAAATTATTTATTTTGTTTAATAATGCTGCCTTGCAATTTTTAATTAAGCGAAAATCACGCCATTTTAATTTAAAAACAATGCTTAGATTTTTTAAATATTTGTTAATTTAAAAATAATATCGTTTAATTTTATTCACTATTTAAAATTCAAGGCTTTGATTCTCCGCACTTAATTTTTAATTTTATCAAATGTTACCATCTTACAAGTATATCAACACACAAAACTAGTAGTTAATATATAATCTTTTTAATAATAAATTTAAAATCAATTTCTCCCTTCCTATATTTATACTAAAAAAATGCAACCTTACAGGAAAATGAAAATTGACTACATAATTATAAACTAAATTAATAACATATATAGAGAAAATATGTAAATTTCAAGTTATAACTATTTATCTTTTTTCTTTATTATTTTTTGCTAACTTAGACAAGTTTTCCTGATTAGATTTCCCTTTCTTTTATGGTTATTTAAAACAACTAATTTGAACAAAATGTCTCGTAGATGATGAATGATTTGAAGAAAAAAAAAGAATTTTAACTAATAACTTAAAATGATATATAATTATTAAAATCATATATATATATATATGTGTGCGCGCGTGCGCGCGTTCTAGAATTATGTCTAAAAATTTTAATAAAATTTAGAATGAGATCTTTTCTTATTTAATATGTGAGAAATATTCCTAAATAATCTAAATTGAATGGATCATTATTTTCTATATAAAATAAAATTTTTATTTTAATATTTTTTCCAATTAAGTGAATATCTTTATTGAATGAGATTAGTATAGTGAGCAATATTATATATAGAAGTATTATAGTAAAAGTTTCTAAGGATTTTTATCATGTAATTGACTTTTTCCCTCAATAAGTGTTTATTAGAGATAGTTATAATTCTAATAAGTTGGCTAAATTTAAGATAATAGGTTGAGTGTTATTTCTTTTTATAAATTTTAATATCTCTCTAATTTAATTAGTATTTTTTTTATTTTCTTATGGACATAAACTTATACCGAACCATATAATTTTTTTTATTTTAAGGTTGCGTCTTTTATATAATTTCAAAATAAATTTTAAATCAATCCTAACAATATACATGTAACTTATCTATACTTATATGCAATAAATTAAGTAAATAATAATAATAATAATAATAATAATAATAATAATAATAATAATAATAATAATAATAATATACAAAACAAGAAATTTTTAATCAATTTTATAGTGATTGGAAACAAATTTCTGGTTGCCTCCCATTCCTATATTGTCGATTTAAGATTCCACTACACTTAAGATTTGTGCTGAAGAATTCTTACAAACTTAATTGATTTAAAATTTTATGCTATATTTTCATTGTACCTAAACATTTTGTAGGATTATTTGTTGTTCATAATTAACAGCGGAAGTCTAAAATAATCTATAATAGATCTATTTGTATTTAAAATTTTTATATATCTATATATATATTGAAAAATATATTTAAAATTACCTATAATTGAGCTCTTGAAATTAAAATTTTAATTATATGAAATCTCTATATATATTCACACCGAGGCTGAATTTTTCTATCAACCCTTTAAAAAATAAAATTTATGAGCAAATTAAGTTTTTAAGCTAAAATTTTTATTAAAATATTAGCTTTAAAATTGGATAAATATTTATAAAATTAAGACTTTTTTAATCTTCTAACTCTCTCTTTATGAAAAATATTTTTTATAAGATTAAGATATTTCTTAATTTTCTAGCTTATTTCTCTAAAATTACTTCTCTCTTAAACTTATAAAAAAAATTTATTTCTTAACTTTGTAAAAAAATTTCTCTCTTAAGTTATCTTGAATGTCTTGATTATAAGCCTATTTATAGATATTAAGTTGTAACTATTTATAATTCTTAAGTGTCATATGGCATATTAATGCACTTAAATGTTAATATTTCAAGTATTAATATTTAGTGCATAGTGCATTAATGTTAATGCTTAGAGCATTAATATTAATGCATCAAACACTAATATTATTTTATAATATATTATTTGATCAATTTTTTAAATTTTAATTATTTATATATCACATATATAAATAATAATTTAATAATAATATTAAGTAAATATTATTATTTATTATATATATTATATATCAAATATATAAATAATAATTTAATATATAAATTTATCCAAAAAATATTAATTAATTAATTTTCTATTCTAAATAGAAAAATTTAATTTGCCACTTATAATATTAATTATATTATCGGTGCTAGCAAAAAATATAATAATATTTCATTTGGATTGAAAATATTATTTATTTAAATAATTAATTTTTTTAATTTAATTATTAAATAATAATATAATTAATTCATTAGCAAAATTCAGAACACTCGTTAGTATGCGATCCCATAGGTTCAATACGAAATCGATAGTAAATTAGTCAAATTAATTTACTAATTAAGGTTGACATTTAGCAACACTCATTAATGACCAAATAGTATGAAATAAATAATTATTATCAAGAACCTATAAAAAAATAATATAATATTTTTTTATCATTATAACTCCGAGTCAATCATAGAACATGATTAACCTGTCAAATCCTATAGGTTGCCAAGTATGTTTCATGTCAATTATAAACAAGTGAATGATTTAAAAAACTCCTTTCTTATTCATTCATTTGCCCTGACCAATGTCTTAATTAAGCTATTTATAATTAATGATAACATAGAGTTTAAACTCATTATCAAAAGTTGATAGATTCCATATTGATCAATCACTAATTCTAAAAGTATTTAATTATAACTAATATCTTTTTAACTATTACTCTAAAGCAATATGTATCCAGTATCAATATATGATAAATAACTTGTGAATTACTATGATGATTTTAGGTTAAAGAAAATTATTATATTATATTTTTTAAAAGAATATCTCATCGACAGTTTATTGGTAATTTTAATTATTAAGAATTCTCTATTGAGTTGGTTCAATTGTTATATCTTCATATGCACTATTTATATATGTGATTTAGTTAATGAAAATAATTAATCTCTATTTTATAGAGACCATCACATATATATTGATTTAATTGGATCATTAAAGCCTTATTTAATGATTTTATGATCAAGAATAATTTTAGATTAAATTATAAAAGACTTAACTCTCATTATCAAAATCTTCATCTTGATGACAAGTCTTAAAATTTAATCAAGGCAATATCATATTAACAAAATTAAACATGACATCAAAATATAAATGTTATATATTAATTAAAATAAAATGTATTCAATTATTACATGATAAATTAGAGCTAGGACATATCATATATATATATATATATATATATATACCTAACACATTCAATCAACTGTAAACGATTTGAGGTTAATACCTTTCACAACTAGTATAAAAACTATTATAATTGAAGAGTTAGAGCTTAATAGCTTTATAAGAATGAACACAAAAGATTTTAAGTATGGAAACAAGGTGTTTTAAAATAGTGTAAGAGTAGTTTGAAATTTTGAAACTTAGGTATTACTTGAATATACTTGATGACTCTCTCTTTGTTCACTTAAAAGATTTTCACTCATATTATAGGTCTTCAAATTTAATTCAAAAAAATGGTTTCCCAAGTAATTTTCAAAGGTTAAAAATTTATACAGATTTTACATAAAACTAGAAGGTAACATTCGTTATTTTTCAGTGACATCCGTTGCTTAATTTCATAACGTGATAACTTTCATGAATGATCGTGGTTTTATTATCTATATTAGAAAATTTTAATAGGTAAAGTTCATTATAAATATGTAATGTGCATTCTTTTTGCTTAATTAACTACTTTAATACTGGTGATTTTTTTTCTAAATATTGATCAATATTTTTCAGTATAACTACAAACGTAATTTTACTCTTGATCTGATTTTTTTATAAAATTAATCAAATCTAATATTTGTTACTGGAGAGAGATTTTTAATTATTATCAGTAATATGATATTAATTTCAAAGATGATGTCACTTGAGGAACCGGTTTAATATATACTCTTTTTTTTCTTTCAAATAATATATAAATGAATTAGGCACATTTACATTGTTGTATATTCCCTTTTCCTTAAAAATATATACTCCAACTAAAAATATCTCTCTTCAATAATTTTTATGGACATAACAAACACATTGACTGACTTGGGGCGCCATGCAGATGCAGTGTATATACATACATACATACATATATATCTCTATGTATATATAATATGATGGAGTTAGATACAAAGATCACATGGTATATCCTGTGAAGAGATATGGGTCATACTTATACTCATTCATGATTTTTATTATAATGTTCATATATATATGTAATATATATTATTTTTTCATTCAAGAAGATGCGCATATATATATATATAGAAAGAAAAAGAGAAAGAAATGAAGGCATCTTTCATTGAATATATCTACCAATCTACCCTACAGACTCGTGGCAGTGGGGCAGTGGCCACTCACTCACAAGCAATGTTTTTTCCGATCGATTTTGTCCACCCTTATTCTGCTCAGAAATAAAAACCCTACACAGTACAGTACTGCCCTTCTAGATTAATCTGTAATTTACTGCAAAATCTCTCTTTAATTTGTTTCGTTAATATATACTAACTATATGGTACGTTCTATTGATAATATAATTTGAAGCTAAAGTGGTCCTCCTCTCCTCCTTTGTATAGACAAGGGTCCTCCTTAATTCTGTCTTTTTTCTTATTATATATTACTTTCTTCTTCTTTTTTCTCTGTCTAATTAATAATGAAGATATTGTAGCATATGGTTTTGTTCTATAAATTAAAGAGTGAGTCAGCACGTGAACTGAGAGATTGTCAAGAAAATGAGAGAGAAAGAGATGAAAAATGGTGGAAAAGTCCTGTCATTCTATTCCACAGCTTTCTTGAACTTCTTTTTCTTCTTCTTCTTCTTATGAGTCCAGTCTTTCTTTCAAGACTCTGTAATTTCTTCATCTTGATGTGTTTATAGGTATTTATATATAAATAGAAGTTCAAGAAAGCTGTGGGATAACATGGCAATTCAGGGCTTTCATATTCATATATACTTCATCAAATTATTATATACAATTAATTTTCATTTATATATAAATCCTGAAAATTCCCATGACTTAGAATTCTTGAAACCCTACATATATAGATTCTTTACGTGTTTCTTTTGTTTCCTTTTCAATTTCAGGCACATTTTCCCCTTTTGGTGCTCTTCATTAATTTGCAACTTTGACATTTAAGGTAATGTTTATTATTGATTTAATTTCAGGCTTTAATTAAGACAATGTGCTTCCTTATTATTATTATTATTATTATTATTATTATTATTATTATTATTATTATTATTATTATTATTATTATTATTATTATTATTATGTTTCACTTGAAATTGAATATGGCTAATTAATCTTATTGCAAATTTAGGGATTTTTATTAATTTATTTATTTTTGCCATCCATTTGGTTAATTTGATTTTGTTCTGAATTTGTATACAAAGTTAAGCTAATTCTCACTGTACTCCTTCATTTGCCTCCTAAATTAATTATTATATTAATCAAATTTTATATTTTTTTATTCAGTAGATCATAAATATTTTCAGATTTAATTAATTTATTAATTAATTTTTTTTTAAAAAAAAAACTTCAATTGGAACGAATTCAAATGTATAACTACGAACAAATTAAAGGGTTGATTTTATATTTTTATTTTAAGATTGTTACATTCTTGGTGAAATTATTAATTTCATAAAATAGAGAAGTCGATTCATTAGTTTAGTATCTTATATATATAGTAAGGTGACATTTAAAATCCTTATTTTAAAATTTAAATTTGTTGAAATGAAAGTTCTAGTTAGTTTAGTTTGATATAGAAATAGAGGAGATATTTTCTGTACAAAATCTGACAATGGAAAGAGATTGTATAACAGATTGTAACATTGCATGTGTTGCAGGGAAGATTCCTTTATACCTTTTATTTCATTTATTTATTTATTTTTCCATCAGCCATCACCAATAATATTAATATTAATTCCTCTCTGCTGCTTTCTTTTTCTCTCTGTCTTTGGCTTATTTTCTTTTTTCTTTTTCTTTTTTTAATTTTTTTTAAAAAATAATCTCAGTAATATAGTGTGTGTTTGTCTCTCTGGTAAAATTATAAGGATAATATATATTTGTCTCAGCACACAAGAATTTCAGATTTTCTCTGTTGAATTCCTGTACTCCATATTGGTTGGTCTTCAAATAAAATAAAATCCTTTTTATTTTTTGCAACTAATGAATTTCTAACTAAACTATAAAAAGAAAAAAACTTGAAAATTATTATGATATACGTGGATGACTATTTAATTGGATTAATCTTATTCTATCAGAATTATGATTAACTTTATTATATTCATATTAGGATTAATTTCATAGTATTTTATTTTTTTTAAAAGTCTATTTACTCCACTATATATGCTTTATTATGATTGATGTATTTTATATAATTTAAAATAAATAGATTTTTCAGATTTTTCATTCTCTATATATATTCTCTTTTATTTTATTTATAATACGTTATCAACACGAGACTCTACCAATTTATTTTAAGTATTTAAATCTAAGAAAAGGGAGAAAATCCTTCTTCCAAAATTTATATGTATCAATTTGAAATATCAAAAATCACAAAACACAATTATTCAATTAGCAATATAGATTCAGGTATATCTTCGTACATTTAATTTATATTCTTGATATTTTAACATGATTAATTATGGTTTACTTAAGGTTTAAAATTTTTCTCAATAAGTGATATTAGAGTTATCCGTATTGAATCATTAAGATTTTTTTTAAAGTTACAATATGTATTTTTGTTCGGTGTCTTATAATATATAATTTATTTATGTTTGTGAGGTTGCAATTTTGGTTAGCCTTGAATTTGCTATTGTTGATACGTATTTTCTTTGGGTGATAAAAGAAAAAGAGGAAAAAATCGGCCGTACTGAATAGTTTGGGTAATTCTATTCATGATCATATCCATCTGGTCATTGTTCATAGGTTTGCTAATAAACAATTCTTATATTGTACAATTCTTATACAAAAGACAAAATTTTGATTTTTGTTGTAGTAACATGCCGCCATTGCTTAATATATAGAGGGTGTTTCTTAAAATTGAAACTTTTCAGCTTATTGTGAATAAGTGATTTTTAGATTATAATTAGATTAAAAATAAGTAGTTAAGCGTTTCTGTAAACTAGTTAATAATCAGCTGATAATCAGTTTATAATCAGTTAAGTGTTTCTGTAAAATCAGCTTATAATCAGTTTTTAATTGCAAAAACTGTCAAAATGATCAAACTGTCCCTGAGTTTATTTATTATATAAAAATAATTTTTTAAATGTCAATTCAAAATTTATTTTGCAATAATAATAATAAAAAAATTTATTTAATAATAATAATAATTTATTTAATAAAATTTATTTGATAATAATAATAATTTATTTTTCAAAATTTATTTTGCAATAATAATAATAATTTTGCAATAATAATAATAATAAAATTTATTTAATAATAATAAAATTTATTTGATAATAATAATAATAATAAAATTTATTTAATAATAATAATAATTTATTTAATAAAATTTATTTGGAATATTGAAGATTAGGTAGGGATAGTATGGTCTTTTACTTGGTCAAAACTGCTTAAAAAATAAATGTTTAAAAAAAGTAGCAAAATCCAACTTTTAAAAAACTGATTAAAATCAGATTATAATATATTATTTAAGTTTTCAGAAACACTTAAATAAACAACTTATAATCTAAAAATTACTTATAATCAGTTTTGACCAGCTTTTAAGTTTTGAGAAACACCCCATAATCAATGCAACGTTAAAGTACTGGATTTTGTGCTGTGATAATATACAAAAGTTTATGTTGGTTTTGACAATCAACGAGTTTTGAATATAAATAAATCCACTATATTTCATCAATTTTTGACGATCATATTTCATTGATATATATTTTGATTTTCGTGCATATATCATGCAATATGGCCTTAGTTATATATATATCATATTGATTTATGCACATATAGAAGATAATATATTAAATATAATAACAGTGTTTATATGCCTTTAAAAATAAGAATAAATAAATTTTAAAATTTTATTTATAAAATTTAAATTTAATAGTTATTTTTATCTCTATGATTATATATTTAACAACTTAATAGAGTATATGAAAATAGAAGACATATAAAATTATAAGTAAATATTTACATATTGAAGTAAAGTTAGTAAATAAATTGATATTTACCATTATTTGATATAATTATTTGTAATTTTAGAGTTATAATATTTAAATTCTAATTATAATTTTTAGTCTTTATTTATTTGATAATTCTACAATCTATCTATTTTATGATTCTTATTTAAATTTGGTATATTTATAATATTAAATCTCATAAAACTTAACTTTAATACCCTTGATATTTTTTGAAAAAATTATCCATTATGGGTACTTGATAATGAGATTCATCTCGATATTGTAAATCTTAGAGATATTATGAAAATGAAATCAAGCATCCTGTAGGATCGCTTAAAAGTAATTATTTTTTTATTATTCATACGAGATATTAAAAATTGATTATCTCATTATTAATGATTTATTACAATCTTTTTAGTGAATATTAAATTTTTTATGCCTTAAAAATGCTCCTACAGAAGCAATATTGAAAGCATAGAATCACAAAATATTTTAAACTAATATTTTATTTACCTTTAGCTAAATAAAATATTTAGCTTTTGATGAAAAATTATCAAACTCATCCAACTTGCTTAACATCATTCCCTAAAGTGAATGTGATATTTTTTTAAGACCATGGATAAGATCTTGATAAAAAAAAGATTGTGGTAAAATTATTTTTTTTTATCAATTATAGAAGTAAAAGTGTTAAAAAGATATATATTGGCACAACTCTCATAATTTTTTATGATAAAAAATATTTATTATAGTTAATATAAATATAAATTAATGTTAATATGATATTTGGATCTGTAAATGTAATCAAAGGCTCCAGAAGAGTTCACCTTATATTCTGAATTTGCATTGATTTATTATATCCAAGTAGATTATGAAGAAATCTACTAAGTTTTAAAAACACGTCACAATAGATATCTTATTGAAATAAAGTGAGATGGATATTGAATTTTTACGTGTTAACTCTATGAATTTGAACAAGAAGTTTATATTTAAGAAATTTTAAATTTCTTAACTGGATTGTACTTTATAAAGAATAAAAATGGTTAAGTTACACTATATGCATAAGAAGTGCATAGATCTCTAAAATTTTTATACTTTGGCATGATCTTCTTGGTCATCCAAGTTCAAATATAATGCGATGTATTGTTAAGAATATAAATGGACATCTAATAAAAAATTAAAAAATTCTTTTGGCTAATAATTATTTTTGTGCTTATTGTGCTCAAGATAAATTAATTGTAAGACCTTTATTATTTAAATTACATTTAGAATCTCTTGAATTTCTATAAAAATACATGGCGATATTTGTGACTCTATCCATCAATTTTATGGATCATTTAGATACTTTATGATTTTGATTGATGATTCAACTTGATGATCACATGTTTATCTGTTGTCAACTCATAATATTATTTTTGTTAAATTTTTTACTTAAATTATAATGTTAAAATCAATATTTCTTGATTATCATATCAAGATAATTTATTTAGATAATGCATATGAGTTTACTTGAAAAATATTTTATGATCATATTACTATTGAACATTTTATTACATATATTCATGGTCAATATGATTTAGTGAATTATTATTTATTAAGATTTTATGATAATTTATTATTCTTATGCTTATGAAATCAAAACTTCATATATTCGCTTAGATATGTGTTTGGATATATGTCATTGTTTATGTTACATCTTTAATTTGTATTTAATTTTCTGCACGTCACAAATTTTTTACTTCACAGCTTATGTTTATATAACATAATATATCTTATTTAGAATTTGTGATATTAAAATTTCTTGTTGTAGTATATATGTTCTTATCACATCCTCTCACAGAAATAAAATGGATTTATCAATATTATTTTAATATCTGTGTAGGTTTTATCTATACTAGATATTATGGAACTTTAACTATAAATTTTCTAGAGCAAGATTTTTTTAGCAAGTTATTTTTTTCACCATTAGTGGAAGATAAAAGTAAAGGATAAAAAACTTAGGAGAGTAGTTAGAATATACCAACTTTATCTAATCTTGATGTACACATAAATCAATGTGAACTGAAAATTTAAAAACTAATTCTTTTGTAAAATATTACAAATCAGTTATCAGATATCTTTACAGATACCCAGAAGGTGTCTAAATAATATATTTCAGCTGATAATACTCATGCTCGATTGATTATCCCTATAGGATATCTTATTAATATGACAACCAATGAATCTATTATACGACTGAAGCGTAGTGAGCAACTAGATTCAAAATATTATTCTTTGAAAGAAAAAAAAATAAATAATTTCAAAATGACACTTCCAAAGAGGTCAAAAACAACATAAATCAATAACCATATATTTCTAGAGAAGTAACCCAAAAGTGATTTCGGTACTAAAAATTTTTGAGATCTCATTAAAATATATAATATATGAGAAATGGGTAAAATTATTATTGATAATATATTTACATATGTTGCTGTTAAAATTATTGAAATATACTTGAGCCTAAAAATTATTAAAGACGTCGAAGTGATTGACCAAAATGAAAAGTAATTTAGGCTGAGCTACATTCATTTGCTAAACGTATAATATTTGGACCAATAGTCTAGACACTAAAAAATATCAGACCCATGGGATATTGTGTGTAAAAGAAATGAATCAAATAAGATTATGAAAAGAATATATTTTTTCTATTATGAATACAATTACTTTTAAAATTAGGTTGATAGCCTTTGAAGGGCTCGACATTATATTATGATAACTTACTCATATGGCTCGTAAGAGAAACGAGTTAAATAAAATTATAAAATATAAGGCACAACTTGAGACATAAGAATTCTCAAAAGATCATGTATAAATTATGATGAGATATATTCCTTTGTCATGGATATTATTATATTTAGATTTTTGACATATTTGACAATCTTTGAAAGGCTCAACATATATTTGATGGATGTTGTGATAGTTTAATTATATGGTTCATTAAATAATGACATATATATGAAAATTTTCGAAGGATTCAAGATACATGAAGTATCAAGATGCCTGAAGCATATAATAGTTTGACAAATATATTATATTGAACTTCAAAGATCTTGATATAAGCTAAATTAATCAAGGCGAATGTGGTATAATTGTTTATTTGAATACTTTGAGACAATGGATATGAAAATAATTCCATTTGTCCATATTTTTTTATTTATAAGATAAATTTAAAATTTATTATAGTTGCAGTTTATATTTATGATTTACATATAGTGAGAACTCCAGAAGAGATCTTAATTACTACAGACTATTTTAAAAAAATTGAAATGAAGGATCTTTGAAAAATAAAAGTTTATCTTGGTTTCAAATTGAGTACCTGTCAAATAAAATTCTTGTCTATCAAGCATCATATATCAAACTTGAAATAATTTTATCTTATTCATTATGCATTCAAATAGTTATTTATTCTCTTGATGTAAAAAGAGAATCTTTTCGCCCATGAAAAAATAATGAAGAGATTATTGGTCTTGAAGTACCATATCTTAATGCAATATGAGCGGTTTTATATCTTGCTAACAATAAAAGATTAGATATTATTTTTGCAGTTAACTTATTTGCAAGGTTTAAGTTTTACACCAACTAGAAGTCATTGAAATAGAGTGAAACATATTCTATGCTGTCTATATGGCACATCTGATATGGTTATGCCTTCACATATAATAATATTACTATTTCATAGTAATATGTGAAAGCATACAATCACTGCTACTTCACTGAATCATTCAGAGATATTAGTCATTCAGGAACCTAATTGTGAATGTGTATGGTTGAGAATCATAATTAAACATATTAGAGAAGCTCGTGGATTACCTATAGAAATTAACAAACCAATAATATTATGTGAAGATAATGCATCATGGATTGCACAAATCGACGGAGGCTACACAAGGGTGACATAACTTAACATATATCACCAAAGGTCTCTTATACACATGAAAGAATAAAAAAAATAAAAAATTGATATTTACAAAGTTTGTTCAAGCAAAAAACCAACAGATTTGTTCACAAAGACACTGCCGACATCAATCCTCAAAAGATATGTATACAATGTTAGGATGCATTCACTTTAAATATTTTAGTTGAATGTATTTTTTCAGGTAAGTCATCTATGAATATTGTACTCTTTTTCCTTCACTAAGTTTTTATCTCGTTGACTTTTTCTTAGCAAAATTTTAACGAGGCATGTTCATAGGTGTAGTCATCTAAAGATAAACGTTATGACACATGTAGATAACTACTTAATTGAATTAATCTTATCATATCAGGATTATGATTAACATTATTCTATTCATATTAGGATTAACTTTATAGTCTTTTATTTTTATCAAAAGTCTATTTACTTCACTATGTATACCTTATTATGGGTGATATATTTTATACAATTCAAAATAAAGAGATTTCTCAGATTTTTCATTCTCTATATATCTTCTCTCTTATTTTATTTACAATAAAAATATATTTTCTGTTTTTTATCCATATTCTTAAAATTGTATTTTCAATTCAACAACTTAGCCTGCATATGAAAAAGCTCAAACTCTAAAAAATATTAAATCAAAATTTTATTCTATAAAGAGTTAGATTAAATTTTATTTTGTCAATTCTAATATTTTTGAAAGGTATAATTAATAGAATTCATTTTTTTAAAAAAATTAAAAAATCACTCTTGAATAAATAAAACCAAGTATGAAAAGGTTCTACTATTAAAAACTCAAAATATTTCATCTAAATTAAAAATCACTCTTTCAATATAAGAATGTGATGAAAAACTAATTATTTTTTAATTAGCTTAAATGAATTTTAATTCTTAATTTCAAATTTATTCCAGACACGTAATTAAATTCAATAATTAATTGATTGAGTTATACTAATAAAATTTAATTCCATTGAATTCGTGCGAATGATTTATTCTAAATGGGTGTCTTAAGAATATGAGCATGATTTTTTTTTTTTTGTCTTTCACATCAAAAATTAATTAATCAAAAAATAATGTAAATTAATTATTATTATTGTAAATAAAAATTTTAAAGGATGTGAGCAAACAAGTAAAAGCAAAAACTCCAACCATGGGGCTCGAACCCACGACAACAAGGCTAAATATCTTCCGCTTTACTAACTGAGCTAGACGGCAAGATGTTGCTTGGTTTCTGCATTTGTTAATATAAAGAAAAAGATTATGGTTTAGAATCGAAAGTTGTGCGTGTTTTTACTTTCTCAAGTTGCTATGTGATAAGTTAGCCTAAATGAGGGGCACTGGATATATTTCAAGTGATAATTGCAACATTGAGGTATCATTTAATATATAGACTCCAAAAGATATAAATTTTAAAAAATTATTTAATTTATATTTTGCATTATAATATAAAATTCTAGAAAATGAAACTCTTATTCATGGGTGTGCATTCATTAAATGCACATCACTTAGTTATTAATACATTTTTGAAGGAAAATAAATGACCTATAAAATTAATATGTAAAGATTCTTTCTTTCTTTTTTTTTTTTTTTCTGAAGGATGTAAAGATTCAATTGTATTGGTATAAAAGTGAGAATTTTCATTTGTAAGCTCAAAACTTAATGAGATTATAAAATCTTATTTTGATAATTTTCCAACAGTTATAAATTATAAAGTTCAATTCATAAAAATTATTAATCAATGTGATCAAAATAAATTAATTAATCCGGTTCTAATGAAAAAAAAACTTTGATTAAAATGGAATTAATTTATTATTAATTCATCATACTTGGAATTGAGATATAATTTTGAGTTAATCATTATAATTTATTTTAATATAATTAGATTTTCTTGCATTTTATTAGAAATTATTTAAATAAATTAGATCGATCATTTAAATAAAAATTAAGTGGTATTAATGATTTAAATAGTTTTGAGTCTGATTTTGATTTAAATAAAATTTTAATTATTTATCAACTGATTTTCATGTTTGCTATAAATCAAATCTTAGAATATGGTTTGTCTAGCAGTTTGCTTTTAATTTTTTTTCTTAATAATATTGAAATTATTTCTAAAAAGATTGCTTTGCATGAATAATTTTCTGGGTTCATTCTTCAATGTTCAATCAATCATTCTAATGGGGGAAGAAAATGCGTTTTACGGGCTTTTCATTTATCCTGGAAATGTTAGTTTATGTATATTTTTTCAGTATTAATTGTATTGTTGTTCTCCTGTATGCAAACCGTTGCTTCTGTAATTTCAGGGATTATTTTAGCTGTTGCTGGTTTTTTGATTATGCTAAGTGGCCATATCCACTTCTTCAATTGTTGTTTCTAGTTATGTGTAGCTAGAACCCATTTTTGCAATTTGTGTAATTCACATTTTCCATGATTGCTTTTCGATTTTGCAGGCTCTAACACTTACTATTTTTTTTTCTTTTTCTTCATATAACCATAACATTTTGTTCTGCGATGATTATTCTTGAAGAACCATAATGGGAAAGGATGGACTATAATTAACGAAAGGGGTAGAAAATGGGGACCTTGAGACGCAATAGTCACTGCAACATTGTTCTGATACATCTTTCTGCTTTTAAAGTTTTGCTTTAGGGGCAAGAATTGCCTGCACAATGGCATATGTGAATTTTTTTTAACCCGCATTTTGTATCATTAAATGCTAAGTTTTTTCCTTTTTTTGTTTTTTTTTTTAAAGAGTTTTTTCCTTCTTGATTAAGTTCAAAAATGTTCTGTAAAGGATGATGATTTCTTGTCATTTATTCATTCCCTTTTATTTACTGCATTTTTCGTTTTGGCAAACACCTCAGAATATTGGCACAACTGCAGTACATGTTCCGCCCATTACCCCCACAGTGCTTGTTGGGTAACAATAAGCCACTTATTTCCAAGAAACAGCCTTACAGACGTTTTGTATCTAATCGAATTCAGTAGCAACCCATCTTCACTGAGAAAATATTGCCAAGCAACTCCTAAATCCATAAGCACTCCCTTTGTTCAGGAACACTGCATCCATGAGAAAGAGAAAAGCTGGGGCAGAAACTAGCAATCATCTAACCCCAACAATATAAAGAAAGATAAATTTTGAATAAAACTTGATAAAGTGTTTAACTGTCTACAGACTATCGTTCTAAAAAACTTTAATTTTGAATAGAACCTCTTAAAAATTTCTAAAATATTAAAACCTTTTACTTATTTCATCTATTTTGAGTTTTCATAAAGTTCCAGAAATCTTTTGTATAATTTGTTCAATTTAGAATGCAATTCTAGGTGCTTTAGCCAAAAATATAGACTCTTATTCATAGAGCCTCTCTTGACAGCAGGGGTGGGCATTTTTCGGTTAACCGACCATACTGATTTATTAATTTGGTTAATTAACCGTAATACTGTGGTGGTCCGGTTGGTTAAGAATACTAGTTGAATTTGATTTTCATTTCCGTGGGTTAATCGTTAATCCAAAAAAACTCAAAATTAAGTTGAAAACCACTTTTGAACAAACAAAGAGCTCTCTCTAATCTCATTTATCTATCTTCTCTTTCCAATTCTCTTTCCTCTGTTTCTTTCTCTCTTTCATCCTCTTTTGAACAAAACCCTTTTTTTTCAGTTTCTATACCGTAAGCCAAAGTCGTTCACAATTTGCATTATCACAGTGAGCTCTTCTTTATCTTATTTGTTTTTTTATTTTTATTTTTTATGGTTTTTTAGATTGTGTTCTGGGATCTACTTGATTGAAATGTGAGAATCTGAATCTGGATAGCGTCTATAATTGTTGATTATTGAAATGAAAAATGGTAATTTCTAAGTTTCTGTTGCCCAATTTTTCCTTTTCTTCTTCCTCTTGCTTGCTCTACTTGTTGCTAGTTTTCTTTTCTGTATCGAAACCAATCATTTTATCCCTCTTTTTTTTTGATAAATAAGTAATTTTGTTAAAAAAAATCTTAAAAATACAGAGTGGGAAGGACATGAAGTGCAGAGGCCTTCTATCCAATCCAAAATGCTATCATCAAGCCTCCACAGCTAAAGCATAATTACTCATGCGAGAAGGCCCCAAAGCCAAGCTCAATACACGGGGATCTACCCAACTACACTTTGAACAGAAGGATAACTAAGCGGAGGGAAAGAAACTAAAAATTTAAAAACTCTGCTTTATGCTACACAGAAGCACTACAGATAAAAACTATAGGCTGCAAACATTACCACCAAGAAAATATGCCCTTGTTTTCTCTCTTGTCTTCAGATCTTCCTCAAAATTTCATTTGTCAGTGCATGTCCATTTCTGTTTGGTTTTTACAATTCTCAAATTGAAATAACAGTGAAATTTGAATATCTACATAAAATTGATTTTTGGGTTTACACAATGGGATTTTCATTTCAATGAAATTGATGAACATTTATAGGGGACATGTAATGGTGGGTGCTGTACATTAACACTAATTTATGACAATTAATAATCCATTGCTAGTTATTAATCACTGATTCACTAGTTATTAATTTATAAAACTAATTCACTAATTACCATCTTAATTTTAAAATGAAAGCAGCTAATTGTAAGAGTCTTCTTGGGTCAGTGGGAATGGAGGAGAAGGATTTGTGCAACTGTAAAATGAATCTTCTAAGTTCATCTTCACCTGTAATTGTTAGGATTTCGGAAATAAATTATTTATTTAAATAAAATTTGATAAACAAAATAAAAAAAATAAATTAAAATATAAATTTATGTGATTTAGCGTTAATCTGCATTTAAAATAAGTAATATGGTACAAATTTTTTTAAAAAAATACTACTTACAACCATAAATCTAATTACATTCAATGCACTCACTTAATTTAGAGACTCAAAATATTTAAATAAAAATTACTTGAATTACCCAAGTAATTTTCAAATACTCAAAATACTCCTACACTTCTTTTTCTCTCTTACAAACCATACAAATGGTATGCATATGTTTATATAGAAAAAAAAAAAAAAAGCCGGCAAAAACAGCCCTAGCTGAACTTTCATATAGGAGTAAAACTCAAATATCAATTGGTGAAATTTGAAATTTAAATCAAGCTTCAAATTTTGTTCTTCTCGAACAACAGATTGAGAAGAATTAGCAATCTTCCTTTTTATGCCATTAGAGGCTATCCACTATGCTACCCTGTTTAACTATGTTGAGAAAATTGTTCTGACACTTCTCTGGCACATTATTGATCATTTTGAAAGGACAACTCTAGAGAAGCTAGAGTCATGGCTAGGTGAGTCTAAATGGAGCATCTTTGGTAACATGTGTTGACATGGGGGAGCCTAATTGCCTTGATGAAGAATATAATCATAAATTTAATATCACACTTTAATTAAAAGTTTTAAAATATTAAATTTATGGGTTATTTTCATATATATCTCTCTCATCAATTTTATTCTTTTTCAATATAAAACTTCTCTCACGTTTCATATATTTCAACATTATGTCAACTGTGTAAATTGCTGAAACCTCTATAATTTATCTTATCATGATAAAGAAAGACCTAGATGTTTAAAGGCAAGACCATCTAAACTTTTTGGATGCTAAAGGCTCAACGTTTTCTGAGGAAGAGATAAAGCTAACTAGATGCTGCAGCTCAACATTTGATTGTCCAAAGAAAGGAACTTCTCATGCGCAAGAAGTCAACTGCAGTTAAAATAGTGGCAACCAAGGACTTGGAAGAATGGAGGAATAGGGAAAATGAATTCAAACAAGCAAATGAGAATTGGATAAGAGGGAAAGAAAAATTAGCTTAAACCAATGCTAGTTAGAGGCTCTTCTAAGAAAACTTGGGGTTTGTGACTTTTAAATTTTGCTATATCTTTTGTCTATTATGGTTTTGTATGATGTATTTATATTATATGGATGGAATTTAATTTTGGATTTTCAAAACTTATTTCTTCTTTCTTTTAAATGGTGAATCTGAGGACAAAAGATTAATTTTCATTGAGATAAAATTAAAAGAGTGTTTTGGCTCAGTGTATAAAAATTATTTGTATAAGCACAAAATGCTTATAAATATTTAGAATTTTAAATAATTACATGTTTATTTTAAGTGTTTATAAGTAGTTGATAAATACCTAAGATATTTAATAAAAAATAGCTTATAAATATATTTATTATTTAAAGAACTGAAAATGATTTAAAATTATATTATTAAGAATATTTATTAAAATAAATATAGACAATATAGTAAATTATTTGATCAAATTAACATATAAAATAAATATTTATAGACATCAAAATAATAAGCTAGTCCCATAACTTATTTTTTTTACCTTATAAGTTAGACTTATAAACTAATAAAATTATCTAAATAAATGTGTTAAGTTAAATTTAAAATTTATAAAATATTCTTAGTTTGACAAGTTTATAAGAAAGTCAAACACCCTTTAAGCCATATATATTATGTATGCAGTTTTCAACTTATTTTTTATTGATCTTATTATTAAAACTTTATTTAGAAATAAATGTACATATAACCTTGGCAATAAAATTATTTTCTATTTTTTTATTTTAATTTTTTTTAATTTCAATTCTTAATTATGATATTCACTCTGTTAATTATAATAATTAGAAACAAACTTTAATTTAGATATATTGGGAAAACCTATTGATTTGAGTCAAATAGTTGTCTACTTGTTTCTCTATTCGACTTTGTCTAATGAAAGTTTAGCTTAAAAAAAATTAAATGTAAAATATCTTCACAAATTGAGGGGGTTTCGTTTTGCTTTTATTTTTTTTTAAAATTAAAAACTATTTTTAATTTTAATTTTATATTTTTTAAAAATATGTTTTATATTTTTTAAAAACTATATATCATAAGTATTAAAATTTTAATTATTAAAAATAAAAAATTTAAAAAAATTTAAAAAAATAATGTCAAAAACTAATTTTTATTAAAAAAAGAGTTTTATTAATATAAAATATCTAATATTAAAAAAATTATTGATATACAATATCTTCTTAAAATTAAAACCTTTAAAATTATATTTTTTAAAGTTATATATTTAGCCTAAAATTATTTTTATTTAATTAAAAAAATTTTAAATTTAATGATATCACTCTATAAGTTTTTATTTTATTTCCTTAGAAAAAATTGAACGCTACTTACCAAAAAAAGAAAAAAATTGAAAGCTCTTTTTGTTTTTTTAAATTATTTTTGGTGGATCAATTCAAATCTTTAGGCTTCAATTCAGTAAATTTTGTTGATAATTCTATCTATCCACACGTTCTTTTATAAATGGATACAAAAAAGCTTGCTCTTCCCTTCACCACACAGTCAGGGGACCGACTTAGAAGAAATCCATTGGGCCCCATAAAGTTCAACGGTCTAGATTAGAAGGTTGTTAGGTGGGCTCTCTGTGCGATCGCGCAGATTAAAACTCATGGTTCATCTAACCGTAATAAAAGTAGATGTACATAAGGCCTGATGGACATCACGTCCATATCCAACAGCGAGGTCAATTAATTAATTAATTAATAATATTATTATTATTATTTTACTTTTCTGTCCTTATCCCCTCCTTTCTTATAAGAGGATTCTGCTTATCCCCCAAAAAAGGCCTTGAAATTTCTTTAGCCCTAGCCCCCGTCCAATTAGGGTTTTTTGTTTTTCCTTTTTTTAATTTCGAAGCTCAAAACTTGAAAGAAAGCTCGAAACTTTCAAGCTCAAGCCCATTACCTTCGTCTTCCACTTCCAGTTTCTGTTGCATAAATTCGATTTTTTTAAACAAAAAATCGGATTGTCGGAAAATTTAAAAATAAAAAAAGTTATAATCCTAAATTTGTTTTCGCGGGTAGATTATCTGTTGTTCACTCCACTACAGCTCTGTTAATCCAGGTACAATTTATTGTCTATAATTTTGCTTTTGCATAACTCAATTATGCAGATCTTGTGACTATTCTTTTTTGTTGTTAATTGTTGCTTGTTTCTCGTGATTTTGGGGCTTTTTGTGACTGTTTAATAATTCATCTGTTTGTTGTTTGTTTTCTTGCGTTTTTGTTTCGTTGGTTCCTGAGTTTTGCTTAGGTCCTACATTTATGCATACTTTGATGTTCAGTTTTTATTGATTTCTTTTTCTAAAATTCTTATCGATTTTTTGTAAATTTGATTAATCTGCCTCTTGGGTTTACTCGTAATTGTGATATTAATAATTATAATTGAGTATTGTTTTGTAGTTAAAATTTTTAAATTGAGTCCAGTGTTAAGAGGTTTTTCTATGTGATTAGTTGATTCATTAGTTCTTTGAAGGATCTGCAAGATGTAATCTCTGCACTTGCAGTAAACATTAGTTGATGCCTGTCTTAATCATATGTACTGGAGATGCATTTGGTTAGCACCTCGTATCTAAAGTGGACTTGTTATGATAGGTCATGTTGGAGGGACCTTTAGATGCAGGTATTTGCGCAAAGAGTTTATTTAGTATTTTTTTCGTGTTGGATGGGCTTCTTCTTAATGGCCCAGCTCTTAGTATCATATTAAGGCCCCCTTTTCAGCTCAAAAGGTCCCCAAGGGGCTACTTCTAACTAAAAGCAGTTGTAAGTTTTAGCAAGCTCTCTCAAGTCTTTTAGATGCTGCGATCTTAGTGAAAAAGTTAGTAGAAATTCAGAATGGTTTAGTAAAAGTGTTTATGGAAGTGGTTTTCGCCAGAAGCGGTTGTGAAATATCTACCCACTTGGACTTAAGTCTTTCAGAAACTGTTCATTTCAGGGGGCGGAATATTCTTGGCGGGAATTTGGAGTCTTATTTACCTAAATGATTTGGGGAAATATTTTTCCCATAGTATCAGCAGTCCTTTGTAATTGGCAATGACTGAAAATTTTTGGAGATTGAACAAATTTAATGAGTGGCCTGATTTGGGGAACTTGAGTTACATGTTGTGACTTTCTTGTGGTACTTTTGGAATTGATTCCGTAATAAGGTATTCTAAACCTGGAACAGTTTCGGAACATGGATAAAACTGTAGTATACTGCTTTGCAGTTTTGGCTATGTGATTCATCATTCATAATATATTTTTTAAAGCACTTTAATTCATGTTATATATGGTATTTTCTCAATACCATTTTCACAACAGTAATCTGCCTCGCATTTTGAATTCACATTCCATGTTTTTTTTGGCTATGTGATTCATCATTCATAATATAGATTTTAAGCACTTTAGTTCATGTTATATATGCAATTTTGTATTTTCTCACTGCCATTTTCACAACAGTAATCTGCCTTGCATTTTGAATTCACATTCCATGCACTTTGATGTGATGATTGAATTTTTATCTTTTGTGCTCCTTATTTGTTGCAGTTGTGGTTTTAAGGAGCTTAGTTTGTAAAGAAAAAAACTATTGGATGCTCCCTCATCAGTTAAAATTCTTGCAATCTTAAATTTTTGCAATTGGTTTGGCTATTCTAATGCAAAGAGATACCAAGTGTCTTTTTTTTTCACTTTTCTTAAATGTCAGCTATGGTCAGCATGTTTTGTTAAATTATGCAACTCTAATGAAATTTCCATCCTTTCATCTGCTTCATACTGGGAAACAAAAATTAGGTAATTGAGCTTTATAAGTTCTAGATCCTTGATATGTGGAAATCATAAGGCAGCGATAAAGAAGTCAGTCAAAAATCCAAGCTTCAAAACTTAGTTTTGAGATAAAGTGAGCAGCACTTCTTCATTCATGGAAATCTGCTTTAATCTCACTAAAAAAAACAATAGGATAACTAGTGCTGTAGAGTCTAACTGTGAAGTAAAAAAGGAGGACCTGCATATATAGTTGTGCCTTTTCACAATCTGGTATTTTCCGTGGTTGAAGTTTTAAAAAGTAATCTTTAAAATATGCAAATTGGACTTGGAAAAAAAGAAATCAGCTTTTCTCTCTGTCTTTTTTTTTTAATGATCACATTAATGTAGAGGGTCTAGATTTCTCCTGGTTTCTTGGCCCAAAGAGGTGTTGCCCTTGAACTCACACTACTGACTACTGCTGTCTTTAGCTCTTAGAACTTTAAGTGGATAATGATTTTCTGAAAAAAATATTATTTTTGAAAAGAACAAGGTAGAACGTTAACTGCCTAGATTTAGTGTCGATGCTGTGTAACTTATCTGGTTATAGATTTTGAAAGTATATTAGGAATGATCTTTTTATGGTGTCTGCTACTATATTTTCTGTCAACTAGGTGCTAATCAGAATCTGAGATATTTTAGGTAATTAGTTCTGCATCTTTCAGTTAAAATCTTTGCCACTAGGTCATTGTGGAAGTTCAACTCCTTTTATGTGCCCAAAAGCATTGTTGTTGTGTGAATGTCTATTAGACCACAAGATGGACAAAAAAAATTAACTTCATTTGTTGACCTGATGTTTTTCTTTACCAAATTGCAAAATATGTTTACAGTGTTCCCTAATTTGATTCACTTCCTTCTCTTTACCATTACATCATGTACTGAGGATGAATTTATCTTTTTTGTTTTGCTCTATTAAGCTTTAATTGAATTGATCTTGAGAAGATATTATTACTTGGCTTGTCAACAATTTTCCTTTTAGCAAATATGTAATGCTGCCAAGACTGCAGTGAATGTTGCTCTTCAGATGCATTGCCTGTTATTCCATGTCATTTTTTGTTGCTGAATTTATATTCTGTTGTAGGATTATGACTTCTTTGGATATAGACTCCCCTTCAACCCCTATGATGGCCACTACTCCTGTACTACCTGCTGATAACAGTGAAGCTCCCATTTCCGAGGAGCCTCCCAATAAACGTAGGAGAAAGAAGTCAATTGTCTGGGAACATTTCACTATAGAAAGTGTTGGTGCTGGTTGTACAAGAGCCTGCTGCAAGCAGTGCAAGAAATCATTTGCTTATATAACTGGTTCAAAGCTAGCAGGAACCAGCCACCTCAAGCGGCACATTGCCTTGGGAATTTGCCCCGTCAGCCGTCAGAAAAATGAAGCATCCCCATTGACACCGGGTGCAAAAACTGATCCACCTAGAAGACGCTATCGATCAACTTCCGGATATGGAAGCATTCCCTTTGTTCAGGACCGTTGCAACCAAGACATAGCTAAGATGATTATACAGCACGAATATCCACTCCACATAGTAGAGCATCCCGCTTTTACTGATTTTGTCCGCACTCTACAACCACAGTACAATATGGTGAGTTTCAACACCATTCAAGGGGAATGTGTGGCAATTTACTTGAGGGAAAAGCAAAGCCTTTTGAATCTTATTAGTGGGATTCCTGGACGAGTCAACCTTACACTTGATTTGGAGACTTCAAACCTTAATCTTGGCTATGCTTTTCTGTCAGGACATTTCATTGATGATAATTGGAATTTGCATCGTCGGACCCTTAATGTTGTCATGCTTCCTTTTCCTGATTCGGATTATGCCTTCAATCAAGCTGTTGTGTCTTGCCTATCTGATTGGCATTTGGAGAGCAGGCTATTTACCCTTACAGTCGATCAATCATTTTCAAATGAGGCCATATTAGGAAATCTCAGAAGCCTCCTGTGTGTCAAGAACCAACAATTGTTCAATGGTCAATTACTGAAAGGGAATTGCTATGCTCGTGTCTTAAGCCGTCTTGCACAAGATGCACTTAGAGCTATGGGGGAAGTTATCAGGAGGATCCGGGAAAGTGTGAAGTATGTGAAAACCTCAGAAACACATGATGAGAAGTTTGCTGAGCTGAGGCAACGACTTCAAGTCCCTAGCACAAAGGGCCTCGTCATTGATGATCAAACCAAGTGGAACACCGCTTACCAAATGCTGGTGGCTGCCTGTGAATTAAAGGAAGTCTTTGCTTGTTTGGATACTTCTGACCCTGTTTACAAGATAAACCCCTCGATGAATGATTGGAAGCAGGTGGAGATTCTCTGCACATATTTGAAGCTTTTCTATGATGCAGCTACCATTTTAACTGCCCCAACATATCCACCTGCCAATGCATTTTACCATGAGGTGTCAAAAATTCAGTTAGAGCTGACACATGCAGCCATGAGCCAGGATCCATTTGTCCGCAACCTGACTAAACCTTTGAAAGAGAAATTTGATCAATATTGGAAGGATTGTTTTCTTGTTTTGGCAATTGCTGTAGTGATGGATCCAAGGTTTAAAATGAAGCTTGTTGAGTTCAGTTTCTCTAAGATCTTTGGTGAGGATGCTGGTATGTGGATCACGATTGTTGATGACGGGATTCACGATCTCTATCTAGATTATCTTGCACCGAATCTTTCTGTAACAACTTATATGGAAGCAGAAGACATGGTCATCTCTCAATCAGAGATTCTTCAGGGAGTTGGCCCCCAGGACCAGGAAACACACTTTCAAGACCTTCAAGTGGTACAACCTGCAGATCTACCTCCTCAAGAAGTCCACTTTCAAGCGTTGATCATTCAAGATGTGAAGCCTGAAAATGCAACTTCCCAAGTGCACCTAAAAGAAGAACCTCCACAAGGGTTGCACCATCAGGAAGTAGTCCAACAAGAGATGCATGCTCGTGAATTACCGGTGCAAGAGATGCAGACTCGGGAGATGGATGCTCAACCACCACCAATGCAGGAAAAGGTCACTCATGAAGTACCAGTGCATGATATGTGTACTCAAGAAGCACCACCAGAGCAGGAGATGCACATTGATTATCAAGTTCCATTGCAAGATGCAGACACTCAAGATGTATCAGCACAAGAGATGAACACCCAAGAAGTACCTTCTCAAGGATTACGTACTCAGGAAGCACCTATGCAAGAAATAGCTGCTGAAGAGGTGCATTCTCAAGAAGTACCTGCTCAAGTGATGGATGCTCAAGAGGTAGCAACTCAAGACATGCATGCACAAGAAGCAAGGACCAAAGAGATGCATCATCAAGAAGAGGTGACACAAGATATGCACCATCCGGAAAGGTCAATGGATCCTTCAGAAGGACTGGCCCAGGAGATGCACTCTTCAGAAGCAGAGACCCCAGAGATGCACCCTACAAAAACAGAGACCCAGGAGATACACCCTTCTGAAGTTGAGCCTCAGGAGGTGCACTCTCAAGAAGCACAGAATAACAAGTTGCAACCTCAAGAAGCAGTTTCCCAAGAGGCACACCCTCAAGAGGTGCAGACTCGAGAGATGGGCCATCAAGAAGTGCAGACTCAAGAGATGGGTCATGAAGAGTTGCAAACTCAAGAGATGGGCCATCAAGAGGTTCAGGCTGAAAAGATGCATCATCAAGAAGTGCACTCTCAAGAACAGAATAATAAGATCGAGCTTCAAGAAGCAGAGCAAGAGCCACACCTTCAAGAAGTACCATCTCATAAGACACAACCTTCTGCACAGTCTCAAGAGATGCACCATCAAGAAGTGCAGACTCAAGAGGTGCATCATCAAGAAGTACAGACTCAAGAGATGCACCATCAAGAATTTTCTCAAGAGATACACCCTCAAGAGGTGCAGACTCAAGAGTTGGGCCATCAAGAGATGCAGACTCAAGAAATGGGCCATCAAGAGGTGCAGACTCAAGAGATGAGCCATCAAGAGGTGCAGACTTTAGAAATGGGCCATCAAGAAATGCAGACTGAAGAGATGGGCCATCAAGAGATGCAGGCTCAAGAGGTGCATCATCAAGAAGTGCAGGCTCAAGAGATGCACCATCAAGGAGTTCATGCTCAAGAGATGCACCATCAGGAGGTTCATACTCAAGAGATGCACCATCAGGAGTTTCGAGCTCAAGAGATGCACCACCAAGAATTATCTCAAGAGATACAGCCTTATGAAGTGCAGTCTCAAGCACAGAATATTGAGATGCAACATCAAGTAGATTCTCAAGAGGCACACCCTCTGGAATTGCAGCCTCATGATACAAAACCTCAAGAAGTACGGACTCAAGAGATGCACCATCTGGATGTGCAGACTCAAGAGATGCACCATCATGAAGTGCAGACTCAAGAGATGCACCATCCAGAATTTTCTCAAGAGATACAGTCTTACGAAGTGCACCATCAAGATTTACCTCTGCTTTCTATTGGCGATGATAGCCTTTCAGATTTTGATGTATATATCTCTGCAACAAATAACCAACATTTGAAATCAGAATTGGATCAATATCTTGAAGAGTCTCTCCTGCCTCGAGTACAAGATTTTGATGTACTGAGTTGGTGGAAACTAAATAAACTTAAGTACCCTACTCTCTCCAAGATGGCTGCTGATATTTTGTCAATACCAGTATCTACTGTTGATCCTGACTGTGTGTTTGACACTGGTAGTAAAAAGTTAGATAGCTACAGGAGTTCATTACAGCCTGTGACACTTGAAGCCCTTATGTGTGCTAAGGATTGGCTCCAATATGGTTCATCAGCATCGGCATTGGAGATGTCTAATGCACTTGTGAAAATGGAGTATTAGCTATGTAGGGTTCAATTCTCATTCCTATTGCGTAGACACTCTTGACTCATTTTTTTAGCCTTCTTTTTTGGTTTCTTTTTTATTTATACTCTTGTTATGAGATGCTTGGCCAGGATTTTGTTTTGCTGCAGAAGGAATTGGTGTGTATCTTGGACTTGGGAATTATTTGTGAAATTAATGCTTTTTATCGTTTTCTTTGGCCTGAGTCTATTGTTCTGATTTTTGCACTGTTCTCAGATTGTCTTTTTACTCTTCTTTTATCTTCATATTGGTGTCGATTGTTAGCCTGTCCCATAATTGAAAATTGCAGGAGTTCAATTGTCTGCAAGACTGAGAATTTACTGTTTTCGATTCATTAGGACATTGTTGGGCAAACTTGCTATCTGGATACATATAGAACGTAGATGACATACGTGTCTTTGAACGGAATGCGAGAATGAGAATCCCTTTGGTTTAACATTGCGATTTGTAATCAAGTGGGGTAAATTTTGTGTTAAAAATCCAGCTCGTTGTTTTTATGTTTTTCTATTTTCTCAGTAAGGTGAGGACCAATGGGTTTGATTGATTTCTTGAATTGGAAATTTCAAGGTTGTAGGAAATCATTAATTCTAACTCCTGGTTCCCCCAGAAACGTTTCATCAAAGCAATGGGTGATGCTAACATCTTCAAATATTTGTTCTTTTTCTCTTGAACCTGAGATGCTCTGTCAATCTCTGTTGCCAGAAAAGAAAATACCAGTGGTGGGAAACAGATGGTGCATCTCATTCTCATCGTGGGGGAGATATTCAAGCTTGCTTCATCAGCTGTCTAAGCACTTCCAATAAAAATTCTCAGAAAATGGAACAGTATTACTGTGCATGGAAAGTAATATTTCATACAAGTTAAAGTGGGACGTAAATAAAAATTAATATTTCACTTTGTTTAAGACTTTATTTTTAAGGTGTAAATTGTAATGGGAAGTTACTGAATTGAAATTTTTGTATTTGTTGATATCTTATACAACAGTAAAAGATAATTGAAGTGATAATTGGTATTTTAGATTTGAATTCAGTGATCAATTTTAAAGAGAATTTTTTTTATCACAAAAGCTGTATTTTCATTCGAATCTCACGGTATATAAGTGCTAATTTTTTGTTCATATACAAGTTTAAAAGTTTAATTAAAAGTAACACCTGGATAGTAATTTCATTTTACCTTTTTTTGCTCCTGATTTATTCTACAAATATTTAACTACTCTAACTTTTATTCATAGTTAAAACACAATATAACCGGGCATGCTTAAAAAAAGGATATTTGCATAACTACCGTAAAAAGTAATTTTTGTTATAAAAATATTATAAAAATTAAAAATATTTATACTTTTATATAAAGTTATATAAAATTTTAAAAATATTTCATTTTTCAATAAAATAATTTTTTTTTTAAAAATGTATATTTCCTCCCTAAAATCAATATTTTACTTAAAATTTTTATTTTTTTTCAAACTTCAATATTAAATAAAAATATTCTAATAAAATAATAAAAATTAATATTTTAAATTATTTTTCATCATATAAAAATCATAATTTTTCATAAAAAGAAAAAAATTAATTTCTAATTATAAAAAAGTAGCTCTCAAAAAAATAAAAATAAAATATAAAATATAAAAATATATTAATAAAAATCATTAAATTTATTTTTAAACAAAAATTTTACATATATACAAATAAAAAAACTAAAAAATATATATAATTTCTTTATTTAGATATATAGTAGACGTGTTGTAGATTTATTATAGATGTGTTGTATATGTTGTATATATTATATTTTTATTATTTAAGTTGTGCATATTTTATATAAAAAATATTAAATACTGTGTGAATATTATATGAATAATGTGAGAATAAAAAATTAAAAAATAAAATTAAATAAATATTAAAAATATTATACAGATATATTGTATATTTTTTATAGATGAACTGTTGATGTGTTGTAGATGTGTAAATATATTTTGTATTGTTGAATATGTATTTTATAAATATTGTATATATGTTTATTTTTTGTGTATATTAAAAATATGATATTAAAAAAATTTAAATGAAGGAACATAAATAAGTTAAATGGAAAAAATGAAAATAAAAAAAATTATAAAAAAAGATAAATCAACGTAAAAATTATTGTTTTGAAAAAAAAAAAAGCCCGTGCCCGTGTTATTGAAAATAAAACATTGAGTATACATTATTTTTAAAAATGGAAAATTTTGTAACGTGTACAGTATAATTATCCCTTCAGAAAAAGGGAAAGAGATCTTTTAAAGAAGCCCATAATAATAATAAATAATATAAAATTGATTTTTATAGCATTTAGCTTTTTTTGTGGATTTCATTATATTATTTAGTTAAAAAAAATTGCATAGAATAGATATTTTTTTATCTATTTTTTGAATTGAGTTCATATAATACGATTACAATGTATATAATAAAGGATATTAAACGTACGCAGACATCCTATATATATATATATATCTTTTTAAGACAGTTCTATTTTAAATAGTGCATGTCATACTCTATTAAAAATACGTTTTTTTTTTCGTAAATGAATTTAAATGTAAACCATACATCATACTCAAATTAAAATGAAATTACTATCCAAGTGTTATTTTTAATTAACTTCTAAACTTGTATATGAACAAAAAAAAATAGCACTTATATACCGTGAGATTCAAATGCAAATACAACTTATGTGATAAAAAAATTTCTCTTTAAAATTGATCACTGAATTCAAATCTAAAATACCAATTATCGCTTCAATTAATAAGATCATAAGTAAGAAAATATTTAATAACTGAAGATAAAAATTTTTGATGCATATTTTTAAAAATAAAAGAGATATTCAAAATTACTCAAACTATAGAATTATAAAACTTATGAGCTACACCATGAAACTGTGGGAGAGAGTGGTGAAACATTATTTACTTTTGACTACTTGTATCTCCTCAAATTAGTTTGATTTTATGCCCGATAGATCAACCATTGAAGCTATCTTTATTATTAAAGACTTGATGGAAAAATATAAAGAAATGAAAAAAGATTTATATATGGTTTTCATTGACTTGGAAAAGGCTTATGATAGAATTTCTAGAAAAGTTTTATGATGGGTTCTAGAGCACATGAAGATATCTATTAGATATATCCAAGTCTTGAAAGATATGTATGATGGAGCTATTACTAGAGATTTTTCTATTTCTATTGTGTTACATCAAGGTTCAATTTTGAACATTTATCTCTTTGTCTTGGTCATAAATGAGATAACAAGGCATATATAGGATGATGCCCCTTAGTATATGATGTTTACAGATGATATTGTGTTAATATATGAGACTCAAGCAAGAGTAAGTAAAAGTTGGAGTTATGAAGAAGTACTTTGGAATCCAAAGGCTTTAAACTTAGTAGAACTAAGATTGAGTATATGCGATATAGATTTAATAACGTGACTAGAGAAGGAGGTAAAGTTATTTTAGATGGGGTAATAGTACCTCATAGTACTTATTTTAGGTATTTTGGCTCTATTATTCAAGAGGATGAGGGTTCTGTAGAAAATATAAGTCATAAAATTAAAACTTGTTGGATGAAGTGGATAAGTGCTACAAGAGAACTGTATAGCAGAAAGATGCCAGTTAGGGGTGTTCAAAAATTCTGTGGCCTGAAAAACCCATACGCCCTGAAAATTATTTAGGGTTGGGCTTCAGGGTTGAAGGTTAGGCCCGAGCTCAGGTCTGGTCGGGCCTTGGTTTATGCTTTAAAATTCTCGGGCCGGCCCAAAAATTTTTGATTTTATTTTTTTTTAATAATCCTATACTAAACAACTAACTAATTAACCCATTAGCCCAAAACTAAAATAACCTTAAACTTTATCATAAATAAATTAGACTTTGATTTTTTATAATTTATAATTTTTGATTTTTTTAATTTAAAAAATTATAAAGTTTATATGAATTTTAATTATTAAAATGGCTAGTAGCCACTAAAAAAATTAAACTCAATTTGAAAATAGAGATACACTGTGTGCAAAAATTTAAAAAGAAAAAAATTAAGTGGAAAAACTATTAAAATTATTTTGCAAAAATTAAAATAATAATTTTTTAAAAATTATAAACACATTGGGAGGGCCTGTTCTGGCCCGAACAGGCCCAGCCCGACTGGACTTGGGATTAGGCCATGGGCCAGCATATGCAGCCAGAGATTTCTCATGTTGGGTTATGAGCTGGGGTGAAACCCTGCCCAGCCTGGCCTGAGAACACCCCTGATGCCAGTTAAATTGAAAGAAAAGTTATACCACACTACAATACTATAATATCCTTGATGAAATAAAAATTTAGTAGCTTAAATATTGTATAAATTAATGAATAAAGTGAGAAAAAAATCTTGATTGAAATAAAATTTTAATATGCCAAAGTAATATAAATAAAAACTTTAAAATATTTGAATTGAAAACTCTACAACTTATAACAACTGTGAATCAAATCAACTAACTGTAAGTTATTAAATAACTAATTATATTTGTATATAAACTATTAGAGAAATAAACTGACCTATTAGAGTGATAAAGGAATCATTTATATGCAAAGAAATAAAATTTATATGTTACTATAGTAATAGAAATGAAAATTTTAAAATACTTTAGTTACATTAACTAGTATGCATAAAAATCTTAGCATATTATACTCAAAATGTATTATAACATAATTAATAATATCTTAACATAATAATATATATTAAAACCATATAAAATAAATTAAAATTAAAATTTTGAAGTAAAAATAATTTTTAAAAAAAATTAATTACAATTATAAGTAGCAATTTAAGATGTGAAAAACTGAAAGGGCATACGAGTTAACAAAGAAATATAAAACACTTGAGAGGAAAAATGGACATTTTATCCACTTAATTCTCAGTCATTTTTCTATGAAATGAAGTTGGTGACTCACCTAGTTTGAATATAAAGTGGGTTTGATCAAATGATGAATAAAAGATGACAAAGAAAAAAAATTGTTCTTATCTTCTTTCTCCTTACTATCAAAATATCTCTACTCTATCACGAATTTTTCTCCTTTTTCAGCAGTCAAAAATCATTCTTAGGCTAGGTTCTTATGTCTAGAAGTGATCCAAAATAAAAAATTAAACTAACAAAGTGAAATAAATGCAAAGAATGCAAAGGAACTCCTAAAGGTAAGAAATCTAAAAATTCTAAACCTTAATCTTTTATTTTATTTTTCTAATTTTAAATCTATTATTTATTGAACCTGAACTAAAAATTATCATTTATACATATTAATTAAGTATTTAGGATATTGAATATTGATTTATATTGAAATAAATTGAAAGAAATGAAGGTATAAATCCTAACACTCAAATCTGTCTAAATATTACAACTTGAACTTTTAATAATTTAGCTGTTATGTTTTATTTATTTTAATATGCAAACAAGCTTTAAAATTTATAAAAATTTACAGAAAGTTATATTTGGATGTTGGAAAGGTTGTGGTAAAAGAAAAAGTCAAAATGATGAGAAAAAAAGAGTAAATAAATAAATGAATATAAGTTGCTCATTTTAATAGTATGAATGAGTACCATTGAACTTTTGCTGCTATATTTGAATTATTTACCTATATAAATAAACTCTATAATTTGTAAACATTTATAGAGAGATCACATATGATGTTAAAAACATGATGAAAAAATTTCATAGCAAATGAATTTGAAGAAATTAGTATACAATTAAATAAATATAAACTGCTCAAATACTGAAATTTAAGTATTTTGTTTATTTGGAACTGAATTGAGTATAGCAAAATATATTTAATTTGGTTATAAATATAAGTATATAAAAGATGAAAATAAAGTTTAATATATGTATTTAATGTTTCCAAAAGTATAAATATTAATTTAATGAATAATTAAATCAAATGATTTGAAGAAGTCAATGTATATTAAATATGATACATATTTGAATTTATTCTATTGTATAGTCTCATTATAATATAATTTTGTGATATTTAAATTCATAATTACAAAATAAATTTTAGAGTATATTAAGATGTTAAAATATGATATAGGTGCCTAATAAATAATTAAGATAAAAATGACAAATAATAAATTAAAAATAAACCTAAATATGCGATTTATGTGTGGATATTAATGTAGGTCGGGTATTGCCATCGAACCAATCAATTATTTTCAATAACTTAGAGGAATCAAATTTGCATATTCAAGGTGAATTATAATGTTCACCCTTTTTCTTTGCCACTTTAGAATTCTTTGAAGAAATTTGAATCATTGTTAATACTTGAGCTATTTGATACCATTTAATTCTTGTGTTCTTGTAATTACGGATTGTGAAACTCAATGTGGCCTCGAGGGCTATATGATCATACCAATCCATTTGATTAACCAATATTATAGAATTTTAACTTAATGGAGATTATACCATCAGACTATGTACACATAGAAATTTATAATTCATAAGGTAGAAGCTATTCTTATGTTAATGTGATGTGTGATAGCACCAGAATAACAATATATTTTTTTCAGTCCTATTGCTATGTATTATCTGTCATATTATGTGATTTATATTTGTGTTATTGGTCTAATTATTATGGGTCTTTCTTGTAAATTAAATTTTATTGTTATACCTTTATTGTGTAACTACCTTATGTATTTATTATTCTTAGACCTTGGACTATTTTATTGTACATCCTACCCTTGTAACACTATAATTTCACTGAGTTGAAGACTCATCCTATCGTCTATGGTTTCAAGTAGAGGTGACTCAAAACCATCAGCTTCTTGATTTCTTCTTCTAGCAAGAAGCTTGAGAAATATGTAATTAGCAAATACTATCATTGTTGCGCTCGAATTAAGTACTACTACAAGCGTCACTCGTAAGTATACGAGGTAATTGTAGCAAGGTGATTGGCCTAAGGTCGTCTCTCAAGGAAGATGTATTTCGTAATAGCTTGATTAACAAGTAATTTAAATACTAGAGTTTGTTGTTTGGAATGGTGCAGAAATAATTTAAACCTAAGAGTTACGTGCATAGGGTTGATGTGTATGATGATTGTACAAGTTCGATTCAATTATAGGGAAAGTGCCTAGGGTTATAGGTCCATTCAATCAAAGCTCAATTCTTAATTATCCATTAACATAACCTTATAATTAATTTGTTCCTTAAGGTTAATTAGTCAATTACCAATTCATTAGTTCTCATATTCATGAATTAACAATGACCAATTCTTTTACATTACTAAATTAATAAAACCCTAAAACTTATATTTCTAATTCATTCATAGGGTGGTTGATTATATAGTTTCGATATCGGATTTCACCTCTTGGTCCGTCATCCAATATTCAAAGATTAATAGGTAGCTAATCTATCAACCTAGCATTTAATACAATTCAATCAACCAATAAAAAAGGAACATCAATGGAAATATCAAATCAAGACATTCAATCAAATATACTACAAACTCTAGGCATGGGTATTTAGCTCAACATCATCAATTTATAACAATCATTCAACTCAATATAAAATAAATACAAATTGTTCATTGCAATATCAATTCTCTTAATACAACAACAACAATAGAAATAAATTAAAAGAGAGAATAGAAAAATCCTTTGTGAAGATGCCAAGAGTAGGATTACTAGTCTTCCTCCTAGCTCCACTTTGATGTATGATGAAGAACTCAAGCCCTCTTCAATGGTTGATTCCCCTTTGCAATATGGAATGGAGCTTTCTCAAGTCACCAAACATTTAATTGATTATGCTTTTGGAAGATGGAATGGAGCTTTCTCAAGTCACCAAACCCTTCAATGAAGCTTCTTCAACCTTCAAGAGCTTGTTAACCCAATTTATCCCAAAGAATCTCAAAGAACTTATCAATGGAAGATGGAGAAGGTGGAGAGGATAAAAATGGAGGTTGAAGATGAAGAGCCAAGGGAAAGTGTCGCTCTCTCCCTCAAAAACGTGCATATCCCAACTTCCCTCCTTCTTCCTCTTTTTAATTCATTCAAAACTCAACCCATGCCTTCCAACTCACATCACTTCACCTTGTTCTCCACTTTTTCTTTGGTTAGTATTTCTTTTGGCAAACACAATGTCTTGTTCCCCACTTTGTCCCCCAACTCATGCAAAAGAATTCAAATATATTAAGTGTGACACGCATGTCTCTCATTTTTCTTTGGGACATGGCCAAGCTTGCTGGCCGTATCCATCACTGCCTTCTTTCTTTCTTTCTTTCTTTTCTTTGGTTTTATAGGGTGACCCGACCAAGCTCCTAATCATGTCATGTGACATGGCCAGTGGCTTGGCCATGTCTCTTGCCAGTGTCTCCTTCTGCCTTCTTTCTTTTCTTTGTTCTAAAGTGGTGACACGGCCAAGCTCCTGACCATGTCATGTGACATGGCCAGTGGCTTGGCCATATCTTTTGCCAGTGTCTCCTTTTGTCTTCTTTCTTTTCTTTCTTTGGATTTTGCTCTTTAGGTGAGACACGGTCAGCGACATGGGCAGAGACATGGCCAAGATGGTGCTTGTGTTCAACACTGCTTCTATTTTCATATGATTTTATTTTCTTAGGATGAAACACGCCCAAGACAATGAGACATGGCCAAGCTTCAAGCGACATGGCCAAGACGAGCAGATATGGCCAAGCTTCAAGCAACATGGCCATGTCATGTGAGTGTGTCAAGTACTGCCTATTTTCTTTTCTTTCTTGGTTTCTTTGTTTTGGTCTTTAAGTGAGACACGGCTAGTGGCTTGGCCATGTCTCATGGGTGTGTCAAGCTCTGCCTTCATTTCCTTTCAGGTGACATGGCCAAGCTTGATTTGGCTTGGCCATGTCCTGCTTGATTCATACTTTTCCTGCACTGTTTTGATCTTCCAAGGGAGTTTTTGCACTTTAACCTAAAACAAACACTTCAAACAAACTTAAAACAAAAATCAAATAAAACATTAACTAAAAACACATAAAAATCATACTAAAAATAAGTACAAAAATTATCTAAATAATCATATGTAATTAAATAATTGTATTTGTGATATACTCTAGTTGTTCCATAGTACTATTGTGAATGGTTTAGTAAATTATGAAAGTAAATCATAATATAATAAAAAAATATTTGTGTAATATATAATATAAAAATAAATGTGTAATAATAATATACCATAAAGTTATAAGTAAATAATAAAATTTTAATATAAGGTTTTAATTTATTAGTACAATTAACCAATTTGTATAAATTTATAAATTAGTTAGGTTCTACATGGTGCCTGACGGCCTTAAGTTTATCTGATCCTAAGATTGTCACACTTGTAAAAATAGAGTGTAACTAATATTATCTGCGATGATGTATGATAGTAAGTATTTGACAGTGAAAAGATAATAGATAAATAAGATGAATGTTGCAGAAATTAAAATGCTAAAATAGATATACGAATGTATTAGGAAAGATATAATATGTAATGAGTACATTTGAGAAAAAAAATATGAATTACACCTATCAAAAAAATAAGATAAGAGAATATAAATTAAAATAATTTAAACATATAAAATATAAACCTAATAATACACTGGTTAAAAAATTAAATAAATTATATTAGAAATAGCTAAAAAAAAAAAATAGGAGTAGATATGATCTAATTTAAAAATAAGTAATTCGAAATAAACTTTTTGTTTTATATTTTATGAGAGGAGGTAGATTCTCCTTTTGTGATCTCTTTGTCTAGAAAGATTTGGTCTGTGATCTTAGATCTGGATCTCCACCGGTCTTAGATATGGTTAGTTATTGTTCTATCTCATTGCTTCTCATCTTAAATGACAGCAGATCACCTAGCCTTTTATCTCTTTTAGTGTTCGCTTTTGGATCTATCTCCCATGTCTACTGGTGAAGTTTCTTTTGAAGTTGTCTCCAGTTCAGCGTCTCTTCCAACATCGAAATTCTTCCTCTCCGATCCCAGTATTGGACGATTGCTCCTCTCCTTCCCTCGCTCGCTTCAAGATTTACGGATGATTGGGATTTCAAACCACTGTGGAGCTAGGCTTTCGGTCCGGTATCTCTGCTGTCTCTTCAAGTGGTTGATGTTTCTTGTGGCAGCAGCAAATTTGGGTTCTCTGGAGCCCTGAATACCATCAACCGCTGAATATGAGGTTTTTTCTGGTGGATTTTCATGGCCTATTTGGATCTGTAAATGTAGAGTAGCTCGGAGTCGATTGCTGTTGAGTTTTCTAGATGTTATTTTGTGGTATCCATTTAGTTAGGAATTCAGTACCAATTTGCCAGCATGAGTTGACGTTAAAGGGTTAATGCTTTGTGGGGTTTGATAGTTTTGGGGGAAATGGGTATTTGAGGAGTTAATTGGTTGCTCCTGAGGAAAAGTCTGTGGTTTTGATAGTTTTTGGGAGAAATGCGTATGTGAGGAGTTAATTGGTTGCTTTGGAGGATTTGGGCATTTTATTGTCTGTGTTACGGAGACAAATAGGATAGGTGAGGTGAGTCTCTTATTGATCCATCTGTAGTAGTAGTGGTTCTGCATCTGCAAAAGAAGAAGAAAAGAAAATATGGGTACTGCTTATATCGAAGCGATCTAGTAAATTCAGTCTTTAATGGTAGATATAGATGAGTCACTGAAGAACACATTCCAGAAGATAAGCTTCCATCCTCTGTACTTTCTCAAGTTACTTGCTGTGTTTTCCTACCCCTGGAGTTTTCTCAGTCGTTGCTTCGGTTCTACGGCCATTTTGTGGAGATGTATAGCTTCTCCTTTCAACTCTATTTATTGGTCTTATTTGAGCTTGTGCAAATTCTCAATGGCTGCGTTACTGTCAGTCTACGCACCTCCTTATGTTCAGCTGCAGTAATTCATGGTGATCACATGTTGGGATTATGCTTCTCTACATTAATTCTAGAGAATGTCAGTTGGCATTATGCTTCTCTGCTGGAGTTCTTGGGCTGCTTGTTTTTTCTGTAATTTGATGTTTTGGAGTTTCACATATGTTGGGATGTTTGTAGGATGGGTATGTTTGGGTCCTTTGGGTTCTTTTGTGCAGCCTCATCCCACAAATATGTTTTTTCCATTAAGAATTATAGTAATAAAATACTTTTATCAAAAAAAATATTGTAATCCTACTGTCTGCACCAATTAAATCCCGTTGCATGTGTTCTTTTCAAAATAAAAAAAATAAAATTTTTATTAGAATATATTTTGAAATTACTTGCTTGAGTGAAAAATGATGGATTTTAAGATATTTTGTTTAGAATGAAAATAATAAATTTGTAAATTTCTAATTTCTATTACAACTTCAGATGTTTTCAAGCAGTTGGAAAAGAAAGTTAAAAGGAAAAATTCATGTTAATATGAGAACAATAGTTAAGCTCAGTAGCGAGTGAGCTAGCCAATGACTCAAATCTCAATGTCAATTGCATGTATTATAGCTAAAAATTTTGTTTTATGTCAATTTCATTTTTCTGCAAAACCCAACTCCTCTACATAAAAGACCATTCTTCAGCTTTCAAGAAAATGATCTCCATGGCATCTACCTCGAGCCCTCGCTTGTCTCCACCCACCCACATCCCCTCCTTAGAATACCCACCTTTTATCCTCTTTCAAAACTGCAAATCCATGGACCAACTCAAGCAAATCCATTGTCAAACAATTAAAACCGGCATTATATGCAATCCCATTATACAAAGCAAGATCATTTCCTGTTGCTGCACTAAAGAATTCCGGGATATGGATTACGCACGCCAACTGTTTGATGCGATTCCTGAACCAACAGTCTTCCTTTGGAATACAATGTTAAAAGGGTATTCCAGGGTTGATTGTCCTAAACTAGGAATTTCTATGTATTTAGAATGTTAAAGAGGAATTTTATGCCTGATTGTTACACTTATCCATTCTTGGTCAAAGGTTTTACACGTTCTATTGCATTCGAATGTGGCAAGGAGTTGCATTGTCATGTTGTGAAATGTGGGCGTGATTCCAGTTTATTTGTTCAAAATGCATTGATAAATATGTATTCTTTGTGTGGTTTAGTTGATATGGCTCGTGGCGTTTTCAATTTGAGTTGTAGGACTGATGTGGTCACTTGGAATATAATGATTTCTGGCTACAACAGAATAAAGCAATATGATGAAACTAGAAAGCTTTTCTTTGAGATGGAAGAGAAAGGAGTGTTGCCTTCTTCGGTTACACTTGTTTCAGTTTTATCAGCTTGCTCTAAGTTGAAGGATTTAGAATGTGGCCAGAAGGTTCATAAGTATGTTCGTGACTGTGACTGTGTCGTGGAGTCTAATTTGATAGTTGAAAATGCTTTAATTGACATGTATGCTGCATGTGGTGAAATGGGTGTTGCACTTGGGATTTTTAAGAATATGAAGAACAAGGATGTGATTTCCTGGACTGCTATTATTACTGGGTTTGTGAATATAGAACAACTTGATACAGCTAGAAAGTATTTTGACCAGATGCCTGAAAGAGACTATGTCTCATGGACTGCCATGATAGATGGATACCTTCAAGATAATTTCTACAAAGAGGGGTTGATTCTCTTCCTCCAGATGCAAGCTTCGAAAGTAAAACCAGATGAATTCACCATGGTTAGCGTACTTACTGCTTGTGCACAACTTGGTCCACTAGAGCTAGGAGAATGGGTAAAGACTTGCATCGACAAAAACAAGATCAAGAAGGATGCCTTTTTGGGTAATGCGTTGATAAACATGTATTGCAAATGAGGGAATGTTGAAAAAGCACAAAACATATTTAATGATATGCCTCAGAGGAACAAATTTACATGGACTGCCATGATTGTTGGCCTTGCCATTAACCGATGCGGTGAACAGGCTCTTGATATGTTTGCCCAAATGTTGGAAGCTTCGGTAACTCCAGATGAGATAACTTGCATTGGCGTTCTCTGTGCTTGTACTCACACTGCCATGGTATATGAAGGAAGAAAGTTTTTCGCCAGCATGACCACCCAACATGGGATTGAACCAAATATAGCTCATTATGGATGCATAATTGATCTTCTTGGTCGAGCTGGGCATCTAAAAGAAGCTCATGAAGTAATCATGAATATGCCCATGTAACCAAATTCAATTGTTTGGGGAGCTCTTCTTGGTGCCTGTAGAATTCATAAAGATGCAGAAATGTCTGAAATGGCAGCTAAGAAAATTCTCGCATTAGAGCCTGCTAATGGAGCTGTTTATGTTATTTTATGTAATGTATATGCAGCTTGCAATAAATGGGATAAATTGCGTGAATTAAGAAAAGAAATGATGGATAGAGGAATCAAGAAAATCCCTGGTTGCAGTTTGATAGAAATGAATGGTGCTGTCCATGAATTTGTTGCTGGGTACCAATCTCATCCTCAGACTAAAGACATATATTTGAAGTTGGATGAAATGACAACTGACCTGAAATTTGCAGGGTATTCACCTGATACTTCTGAGGTGTTCCTTGATATGGGGGAAGAAGATAAAAAGAGTGCAGTTTACAAGCATAGTGAGAAGCTGGCTGTCGCATTTGGGCTCATTAGTTCAGGACCTCAAACCACAATTAGAATTGTGAAGAACCTCTGAATGTTTGTAGATTGTCACTGTATGGCAAAGTTGGCATCAAAGGTGTATGATAGAGAAGTGATTGTTAGAGACCGAACTCGTTTCCATCATTTCAGGAGTGGTTCGTGCCCATGCAAAGACTATTGGTGAGAGTTGAACAAAATGCAGATTGAAAATGTTCTTACTTAGAGCATCTGACGCCAGAAGCTAGCTAGCATAAGTCAACTATGCATTTTTCGATGAAGATGTAAACAAGTAAATTCTAGAAAACTTCGCTCTTGATGTGGATAGCTTTTGAAGAGTCAAATGATGTTGAATCAAGTGAGACCGTGTTGCCTCAAATTGTCTGAATTGGAAATCATACCTGGTATATACCCTTGGTTTTGCTATAAACCTTTTATATGAGGAATACCATCTCTTTAAAGTGGAGTTTCTGTTTAGGCCTATGAATAATGACCATAACATATAAAGATCTGCAACGTTCTCTCTCTCTCTGCTTCTCTAACTGCCAAATCTTCCTCTCTTTTGTCTACAATGTTGATTTGAACAAAGGAACTGATGAACTGATTCCATTAAATCGTTCTTTACATTTGGATCAACCCTTTTTCGAGCTACGGAAGCCAAGCTTATTGCGAAGTGAACTTGACACTATTCTTTTTGTTGGTGAATGGTAAGATTAGATATTTGATATTCCTTTTTTTTTAAGGTAGTTATTAAAATTGATTTCAAAAATATGTTGATTTGTTATGCTCATTAATTAGTTTTATTTCAAATATTTTAGCCAAAATTTTGGAATATTTTCATTTGTTTGCATTAAAAAGGGTACAGCTCACAAGTGCAATTAAATTTTGATAATAAAATCCATTAATTTTTAACTGCAAGACTTCCTCCTGTTTGGTTTAGTCTATTTACAGTTACAGAGAGAATTCCTAGACCCCATAATCCATGCGACAACGGGAAATAAACATTTCGCTGAAAACATATACTTTGATATTGAATTCAGGCAGACATGTTCTCCCAACATATTCAGTTATCACCTTGTGATCAATCCTTCTACAATTCAACATAGCAACAGAGAGATATTACCATAACTACAAGTCCCAGATTGGTTTCTGGGATGCAAAAAGTTTGCACTAAGATCTTTTGAAATTCAAATTACTCGGTTCAAAGTGAATACCACTGTGCCATAAGGAGTTTAGATGGCAGCAAAACTTTCAGTTCGCTCCTGGGTCAATCACAGGAAGCCTGCAGTGTAGACTGATTGATTTATCTGTCTGCCGCGTCCCAGGAATGAAGAATTGGAATATCACTGTCAAGCAAGCACCCTGACCAACAATCCCATAAAAAGCGGTATCTGGTTTGGTCAGGTGACATTGAAGACTCTTGGAAAAGTGCCTTATACTAACTTGCACAGACTGAGCATCTCCTCTTAAAACTGCACTCTGTGATCGAGTTTGAGCACTTAAATTTCGATCTTCAGGAGGAGCTTGGGCTTTATCTCCAATAACCAACAGTTTACGGAATTCAGCACCGAGTGTGATCAATGTAGTTGAAATTTGCACATGCAGATCCCCATACTTGCTTATAGAGACATTTAACAAATCACCAACATGCTTCATCCTGTCCACATAGTTTTGCAACTGACTCAAGTCCGGAACTTGAACCAGAGTTGAAGGCAGATCTTGGGCTGAATCAAGAGCAGTTTGAAGTTCCAGCACTTGAGCTCTAGACAATGGTTTTGATATTGGTACATCTTGAATAACTGCAGATTTATAACCCTTGGTTTCAAACGTGAGAAAAGGCATTGGCTGGGTACAATTTGGTGGCAGTTTCTTCACCAATTTAATCTGGAGGCGATTTGCAGTTGGTCCACCACTACCAAATTCACTACAAATACTGACACTGCTTCGCACAGCACGGTAGAGAAGAGAAATGTCTACTGCAAAGGCAATACGGTCCTCGTTCTGACTAGAAATGCGATAATCATCAAAGAGAGCCTCTTTTTGAAACTGTGCAATGGACTGAACTCCGTCTCCATTGAGCAGGTTGTGAAGGAAAATAGCATGGTCCCTGGTAAGGAAAAGGTGACATACCTTTCCCATTTTGTCCAAGGCAGGTAGGAACCTCCTTTCTAACAGACTAACACCATTCTCTGTCAGAAATGCCTTGAACTTCATCACTCTCTCTTTTTTTCTGAAAGACTGCCTCTTCACAGAGAGAGATGCAGACCACCACCACTAAAAGCACGAGGAAAACCAAAATTAAAAAGCAGAAATAAAGAGGGAAATAAACAAATTATTGACCCTTTTTGCTTATTTGACTTCAAATCTTGGGACCTTTCCCGCCCTAGATTGACAATTTTTGAGTGTTGAATTCTAGTATTATGCATTGAACTAAAAAAATACAGTTCCAAACCCTATTATGATCTTAGAACTAGGTGAATTAAATAGTAAACCAGCACATTGTGCATGAGCCAGTATCAAAGTACAAGTTCCATTACTATAGAGAACAGCCCACAAAAAAGAGAACTACCATCACAATTTTTTACAGCCAAAACCTAATTCTTTATCAACAATCTATCATTAATTTCATTCACAAGTCTTGTAAGAAGATTTCCAGGCAACTAAGACAAAAAAGGGTATTATGAAAATGCAATATTTACATGAAAATCTAGTCTTTATCCAAGGCAATTATCACTAAATTTGAGGGTTTTTTTTAAACACTTTAAATTATGAAGATTGTGTAATAATTTCAGTTACCATCATAGTGAAGCCTGCAGATGCTCAGTATCCGACAGTTAATTTTGTTTACAGGGATTTATCAACAATTTTTACTGAATAATACCAAATTCAAACAAAAAAAGAAGAAGTACAAATAGCAATCAATTAGAACTTTGATCGCCAACTACATTAGCTAGATTTGGTCATATAGAGTGGACTTTTTTTTCACTTGATTTTCTCCGGAATCAAACGGAAAAATTAGAATCGAATGATTAGAAGCTTACCCGGATCGAGGGCTTTTGAAGATGGCGCCACAAACCTGGTGCTTGAAATGGAAGAGGGAACCGGAAATGGAATGATGTATTACGCTAAGGGCAACCTTTGGAAATAAAACGTATCACAGGGGTAAATCTGTAACTTAATTTTTTTAAAAATTTATTTGGAATTTTTAAAATCATGATGAAATTATTTTTTTCTGAAGTAAAAAAAAAAAAAAGAAAAGAAAAAGATGCATACCTTAATAAAATAAGTTTATGAATTTTCTATAGCTTTTGATGGAAAACTAGGAAAATTATTAGATTAGAAATGAGATTTGCATCAAATTATAAAAAATAGATTTCATACTTATATGTATTATCTTCAGTGCGCTTAATAATTTCTATTTGATTAGTATGAAAACATTTGTAATTATAAAAATGCAAAATCATATTTCTAAAATTATTATAACAATTTTTTATTTTTAATCAGTTGATGGTGATTCATTTTTCAAGAAATTTTCATCATTTTAATCTTTTAGTAGAAATTTAAGAAACATTAAAAATAAAAATTAATATTTCAATGGTCAATCATAATCATTAAAACTATGTATTATAATTTATATAAGACAAGTCATGCATTTTGACCATGGATTTTCTAAAAACATAGAATCATTTTCAAAAATATTATTTGTTTCTTTTAAAAAATATTTATTTTATAATTTTTAATTTTAAAAAAATATACATCTATTATATATTCAGAGCAAATATATTAAATAGTGTCTTTTTAAAAAAAATAAAAAAAGTGACATATGTTGTAGTTTGCCAATGAATTGAATACTTCAAGGATTGAATCATAGAGGCAAATTTATTATTTCTTTTCTAGATAAGCAGAAATTAGAAAATTAGTTGGGCAAATATCTTATAATTTGAAAATTTTCTGTACATTTTTCCTAGCGAGGCAGAACCGAATCATTAACATGTAACTTTACATGCAAATAACATGTAATTCACTAACTTCTAGTTTAACAAAATCAGGTTCCCTAATAAATTTACATGGCTAGTTTTTTGAAAGATGAAGTTTGCTTAATATCTCACCCCAAAGCCAGTGGCGGACCCCAATACATCAATCAGGGGGGCAAAATTTGATCGCCGATCGCCGGTCTTCTCTCCTCTCTCCTCTCCTTCCCCCTTCCCTTGTCTGCAAACGCCATAGATTTATAGCAAGTGATATCTCCTCTCCTCTCTTCCCTCTTCTCTCATCTCCTCTCCCCTGTCTTCTTCCATCATGGACGTCGGTGAGGGGGGTCGTTCCCCCCCCCCCCCCCCCCCCCCCCCCTCCCCCACAACTCCCCTAGGTTCATCCCTGCCCAAAGCTTGCATTGTAACTTTGTAGCCATCTTGCGATTTACTGCCTTCCTCTACAATCCAAACAATGCATTTATGTAAATGATCATACCTGTGAACTGGGTTATTAGTATCAATACCACCAGCTCTATTATCAAGAACATATGATCGTTTCACATCTTTTCACCATCGGACGAGAATGTAATGAGGTGGGATCTCCTCCAAACCATTTTGGTTAGGAGACTCAGAGCATGCCTACATAAATATCCTCTTAAGTTGAACAAACCACAAACACAAATGATGTCCATTTCTGATGCATTGTACATAACCTCGAAGTCCCTTGTCTCTGCCCTGTTTCCAACTTCAACTTGTTCTTTAATTATGCATGTTACTAATGGTCCATCAATACTCACCTGTCTTGAGCTAAAACATGTGTACATGCCCTCCACCTCCTTTTCAAACTTCTTCAATATTTCATTTGTGTATAATTGTAAGAGTTGCAGCTCAAAGTAACATCTAGATTTTAGCATAAATCTTGAATTCCTTGAATCCATATATGCCAAGGCTTCAAGTTCATGATTCATTTGTAAAGCTTCATCATACTTGTCCAAAAATTCTTTCAAAAGAGTTTTTTTTTTTATTTAAATACGCTTCAAAAATTATAAGCACAATCTTATTTTGCTGCACCAGGAACAAGCCTGACAAAAATGTCTCCTTCACATAAGCTGGAACCCACCTTTTCTTATCTTCATATAAAGTTTGAATCGATTTATGATCCCAGATTCCATGATATTGGATCATCTCCTCCTAAGCTGCTTCAAATTCCTCGGGCCTTAGACAGTCATGAACTATTCCATTTAATGCTTCTCTAATTGCTTCGAATTCAAATAGATCGCCAAGATTCCGAGAAACACTTTGCAAATTTTTGGGAAAACAATTTGCAAACTTGATAAATGAAGGCAATGGGAAACTCTTGGGAAAACATCAGCAACAGCAGTTTGCAAATTTTTGTATTTGTCCGTGATAACAGCTTGCGGAGGGCTTCCTAACATTCACATTAACCATGCTCTCAACAACCATATATATGATTCTGTAGTTTCACTTGCAATCAGACCATAACCTAATAGTATAGATTGTCCATGGTGATTTACTCCTAAAAATGAAGCTAATGGTACTTCAAATTTGTCTTTCAAGCATGTAGCATCAATTGCAATGACATCACCAAAATAACCATATGCAACCCTAGACCTTGCATTAGCCCAGAACAAATTCTTCGTACATCCTTTTTCATTAAGATCCACCACATAAAAGAAGTTGGGATTGACCATCTGTAAGCGACAAAAGAAATTTTGAATTGCCTGGGCATCTCCTTCTATTTAAGTTTCAATTTACTGGAGCAGATAGGATTTCCAAATTGTCCTTCCTCATCATCTGCACCTTCATTGCCCTCGGTATCTACAATCATAGTGTGATACAACCTAATTTTCTACACTTCATCAGGACTATTTAATTGCATCGCCCTGTTAGTTCCAGCTCCTATGAGCTTATGTGATTTATAGAATTTCCCACTTGCCAGGCTAATTAGGTGATTGTGCTCAAGATCAACTTCAATAATTCTCCACCTTTTATTTTCCATCAACCTGAATTTTATCATTGCTGGACAACCAGTTCTTGTTTCAGGTCTTGGCCGATTTGCTTCACTTTTCTTTTGAAACCAGCACTGCTACAGCTGAGCTTTCCTCTGTATCTTTCTTTACTCTTTCTATACCATGCATTACTTACTCTAAACCCAAATCCTTGATCCTTGGCATAGCAATTGTAGCAGTAATACACATCCTCATAGGACTCAAACTCCATTCCAACAATGAGAGGCAGTGGCGAAACCAGAAGATTACAAAGGGGGCAAAATTTAAAAAAAAAATTATAGACAAATTCAAAATACATTAAACATTTAATATTACAATAGTTCAACAATTAATTTATACTTCTAGATTGACTACAACTACGAGATGATAATTGTATACTATGAGTTTGCATTTTTTAAAAACGTTGTATGATAACTTCATTTTCAATTTTTTACAAAAAAGTCTTTCTCAACGTAGCACACCAAGCAGTCGGTTAAAAAATCATCTCCCATCTTATTGCACAAATCTATTTTGATAACATTCATTGCTGAAAAAGCTCTCTCAACAGTAGCAGTTGCAACAGGTAAGACTGAAGCTAACTTAATAAGCAAATATACCAAAGGAAACAGAATGTCGTATCATGTCTCAACCATTTTCTAAGCAAGAGCTCAAATATCATGCAAATTAGAGAAAACTTCATTCCATTTTATATTAGCAATGTAGATCTTAAGTTGATCTCGAAGTATCATTCGATCAGTATTGGAGAAATCATATGAATATAGTTCAGCAAGATTAAGTAATCTAGATAGATTGAAATTGGAGAAGGAGTCTATAGGAGAAAGACAATCAATGCACAAAAGTAAATCCGTACTTGATTCACAAAAATAACTCTCTATTTCTTGCGTAATAAAATCAATAACCTGATATTTAATGAAAGAAAATAAGGTTGTAGTATAATAAATAATTGAGTATTAGAAAAATAATTCATGAAGGAAAAAAATACCTCACAAAATATTTGAACTCGAAAGTGATGATAACAAGTAATAGAAAGATCAGCATATTTACAACGCAGACGACCTAGAATATTATCTTCCATATTAGGCATTGTCACACCATGATCTATACAAAAGTCGTTAACAACTTTCAATAATTCATCCCAACCATTCTCCCTGAAGTTTTGTAATTATTATTTAGCAGTTGCAATCAAATGTACAACATTGTCAATATTTTGATTATTTCTTTGTAAGACTTAAGATGGATCATTTGTCATTCCTAAAACTTCCTTCATTAAGAAAATAATGAAATAAACTCATAACTTTCCATTTTGTCAACCAAACTCACAATTGTCTCTCGATTTTTTCTTTCAGCACCATCTTCTACTATGTTTTCAAGAATCTCTTTCACTACAGACTACATAGAGAGAAGACGAACAATTGTTTTATAATGTGAACCCCAACGTGTGGCACCATGTCGAGTTAAAGTTGTTTCTTGATACAAGTCTCTTCCAGTTTGAGTATCGCTGCTTTCCAAATGTTGAACTACTTCATTATGTTATTTTTTACGGAGAGCATCCCTCCTTTTACATGAAGCTCCAACCATATTCACAATCATTGAAGCAAAATCAAAAAAATTACTCACATATCTATTGCTCTCTGCTGCTGCAACAAGCACCAATTGAAGTTGATGAGCGAAACAATGAATATACTTTGCTTGGGGGTTTTCATTTAAAATGAGGGTCTTTAACCCATTTAATTCATCCTGCATATGAGAAGCCCCATCATATCCTTGACCTCTAACTCTACTAAGTGATAGTCCATGTTTTGCAAAAAAATCATCAATTGCACTTTTCAAAGATAGAACGGATGTGTCACTCACATGTGCTACTCCAATAAATCATTTAACCATTTATCCCAACTTATTAATATATCTCAATACCACAACCATTTACTCTTTCACTGAATTATATTGAGCCTCATCAATTAATAAATAGTAGAAGCCATATCCAATATCCTCAATAATGGCTCGTGTCGTCTCCAAAGCACAAACACTCACTATTTACTTTTGGATATATGGAGAAGTAAGTTGATTATTTCCAGGAGCATTTGAACTAACTACTTTCCTCACATCAATATTGCGTTCACTGTACCAATCAAGAAGTCCAAGAAAATTACCCCTGTTAAGTGACATTTCCGCGTCATGTCCTCAAAAAGTCTGTGCAATAAAAAAAATGAATTATGTCAACAACAGCAGTCAAACGTGTCCAATAAAAAGCATCTTGTTTTTGGCTGAAATTAGATAACACATGAGACACACTTTGTCTTTGATTTTTGAAGCTAAAATATTGCATTCTTGCATTATTGTGTGGACTAGTTGGACCGCCAACATGTTCATTAAAATTTTCTAATACCTTTTTTCAATTACTAACACCAATAGATGTGAAGACATTATCCTCATGCTTAGCTCCTCTATTTGAGTTAAAAAGATAGCACCAGAAATAAAATGATGCATCTTTGGACATGTTATACTCTAGCCACTCGTATTTAGAGAATCAAACATCCCTAAAACTTCTTTTAATTTTTTTCAAATTCTCTTTGTGAAAAATTATGTCCATGAGATTGGCAAGGTCCCTTAGCTAAATATTGTCTCCTAACATCATCCTTAATCCCAACATCATATTTATAAATAGGTTTACGCAATGCTGGATCACCAATAATGTCATCAAAACTAAATTTTGAACACCCTTTTTTACTGCTAGCTTCCCCACCACCACTTGCTTGACTACTTAATGTCTGATTTTGGATCGAAATATTCGATGATTCACCCCATACTCTCTTAGTCTTGATAAAAAAATTTATCCATATCTATTTTAAGAATTTTAAAATTATTCACATAATTAAGATATTCTAAATTCTCAATTTATATTAATATGCAACTTAATTGATAACATAAGTAAAGTAATAAATTAAAAAACACAAATCATTCACCAAGTAAAATCAAAATAACAAATTAAAATTAACATATTAAACAATACATCTTTAAAAAAATAAAATAAAAACTAATTTTAAAAATACAAATCAAAACTCTAAATCCTAATTTTCATCAATATTTAAATTCACTCACCTAAAAAAATCAAATTAATAAACTAAAATCAACAAATTAAACAATACATCCTAAAAAAATTAAATAAAAACTAATTTTAAAAAATACTAATAAAATTCCTAAATTTCAATTTTTCATAAATATTCAAATATACTCCCTAATAATATCAAAATAATAAATTAAACTCAACAAATTATATAATATATTTTCAAAAATTAAATAAAAACTAATTTTAAAAAATACTAATCAAATCCATAAATTCCAATTTTTCATAAATATTCAAATACATTCCCTAATAAAATCAAATTAATAAACTAAAATCAACAAATTAAACAATACATTCTAAAAAAATTAAATAGAAACTAATTTTAAAAAATACTAATCAAATTCCTAAATTTCAATTTTTCACAAATATTCAAATACATTCCCTAATAATATCAAAATAATAAATTAAACTCAACAAATTATATAATATATCTTCAAAAATTAAATAAAAACTAAATTTAAAAAATATTAATCAAATCCATAAATCTCAATTTTTCATAAATATTCAAATACATACTCTAATAATATCAAAATAATAAATTAAACTCAACAAATTATATAATATATCTTCAAAAATTAAATAAAAACTAATTTTTAAAAAATACAAATCAAATTCCTAAATCTCAATTTTTCATTAAACTTAAATTTCATTAACCTAATAAAATTAAAATCAATACATTAAACAATCTAAATCAATACACCACCAAAACAACAAATCAAAGATTAATTTTAAGTTTTTTAAAAAAATCTAAACATAATTAATAAAAATACACAAAAATTATTTAAATTAAAAAATTAAAAAAAAAAACTTTTGTCTGTCTCTTACATCGTTGCTGCCTACTCGTGGCCGTTGACGACGTTCAGCGATCGTCGCTGACAAAGTCTGCTCCCATGCTTGGTCGGCCGGCATCCTCACCACCGCCCCTGATTTCTCAGCTTTCTTTTTCTCCTTTCTTCTTCTTCTATTCTGTTCTGCTTTTGCCCGAGCCTGCTCTATTAAGAGCTTTAATTTTTTTTTTCATTTGCCTTTGCTAAAACAACGTCGTTTCAGCCAAGGCAAAAAAATAATAATAATAAATAAATGTTTTTTTCCTCGTCGAGCAAACACAGATCGCAGATGCAGGGGGGAGGGGGGGGGGGGGGGGGGGGGGGGGGCACAGCCCCCACCTCTGCAACGCCGTCGACCAGATGCCCTCTCCTTATAAGGGCTTCTAATCGCCGGCAGAGGATCCATTGTCTCCCTAAGATTCCCTGCCTCCGCCCCTGGTGGGAAGTAGAGAATTCTCTCCCTAAATTACATATGTTTGACCAACATAGTCTGCCATGGCACAACACGTTCAATCTCAAATTCATCGACATCGTCATCACCAACAGGTTTAGTGTTGAGAGACACTTCATCCATCTATAAAGGACTTTGAATGAAGAGACAAAAAATAAGCCTGCTGCAAATTTTAGCCATTAAGGATCATGAAACATAATATAACACATAAAAGTTCGTCTGTCATACCACCTGATCATAACACCCCTACAAAAAGTTTTAAAAAAAAATCAGAGCAATTAGTTTAGAGGGATTCAGGCTACATACATACCTTTTATATTCGATATATCACTTTTTCCCCTCTACTCAAAGATGACAATGCCCTTTTAGAAGTTCCAATGCGAAGCAACTATTTAGTGCCCAGATAAGTAAAAGACTACAAACTACAAAATTATTACATGTAAAAGCAAACAAGTGCATCAACACCTAATTTAAAAGCTGTACAAGAAAAAAGATTGAATCTTTAGAACCCCGTCTATAAATTAGTCATTCATAAACAGAGTTGGCAATTCTCTGCAGCGACTTCAAAAGCTAGAATTTGGCCAAGTAAAAATCTAACTTTGATCTTCTATCAATTGAACACATGCCCTTTTCAAATTAAACCGCAACCCATGATTCCATAACTCAACTTAGATTTCAATCAATTAATAAGCACGATACATAATTGAATGAAGAAGGAAAAAAACAACTGTGAAACAAAACGAGATGGTAAGAAAAAAAGAGTTAAAAATTTAAAGGGTTACTGCAAAAATGGGTTACCACCTGAAAACTTAATGATATTAGAGAGTCGAGGCCGTTGAGTCAGTTGAATAAAGAGAAAGCCGATTTCGTTTACGGCGAGCTGGAGACCGAATCGGAGCTTCCTTGACAAATAACAAATTGTTACTTTTGGATTTACCATTTTCTTGATTTCATGTTGACCCCTTGTCACTTTTTGGTACTATGTGAAGTGAGAACAACTGAGAACTTCTGTTTTCTAATAAAATAAGATCATTTCGTGGACTCTCTTATATTATTGTTTTGATTGCAAGACCTAGCAATTAAATTAATTGTAATGAGTACGGTGTAGTTTGATGGTTAGAGAACTCTGTTGATTTTGCTTAGGTATTGTGTTTAAGTCTCATGTACGTTTCAAAATGAATTTTCTAACAATGAAAGTTTTTCTTCTTTTTTTTTATTAGGTTTAAATATTTCATCATATTTTTTTCATTTTAGTCTTATTTCATGTTATAGGATTAACGGATTTTTTTTCTTCTTATGAATATGATATTTATGATTTTATAAAGTTTTTAGAAGTTTTTAAATATAAATAGCTCTAAATAAAAATAAATTTATACTATCTTTCTTTATATAAATGAATTTTACAAAATTTTGTGAAATATATTTTGAATTTTACTATTTTTTTTTTTAAATTGTGTTTGAAACATAAAAAAAGTATTCATTCAATTCTAAAAATTTCCATAGAATTTAATGCAATTAAATCAAGTTCCAGTAAAATTGATAAAATTTTAAAATGTCCACAAAACTTTTTTTTTAAAAAAAAGTAGCAGCAACTGGGAATACTTTTGTACCATTTATGCTCTCTCTTTCCTCTCATTCTGTATCAGTTTATCTTACTCTCTTCTCTATTCTCTTTCTATCTCATACAAGGTGACTTTCTCTTATGGTTATTCTTAATATTTCTCTCTCTTTATTTTTTTAATTATTTTTATTATTCTTATAAATTAAATATTAAATAAAAATATAATTATTTTAATATGTTTATTTTTCTAAATATATTTATAATATTAATGCTATTTTAGAAAATAAAAAAATTAATTCAATTAAAAATTAATAAAAAATGTTAAATTCAATTAAACTTTATATTTTTAAATTATATTACGCAAACAAAAGATTTGGAATTCATTTACAAATAAATTTCAAATTTATAATTTAATTACAAAAATTATAATTTTTACTAATAACAAAATAATAATTGTTGATAAAAAAAACTTTGATATATAATTAATATTTATTTTATCATTACTTTTTTACATCACATTTCTGTAATTTTAATGTATAATTTAAAATGTAACAATATTACTAGTTATTCATTTTAAACTTAATATAATCTAAATCGTGCAATGCAAGTAGGGCTGTAAATGAGCCAAGCTACTTGAGCTCGTCTTGGATCTTAGCTCGGTAAAAGCTCGTTCAGGCTCGAGCTCGAACTGCTCATTTGTTAAATAAGTCAAGCTCAAGTTATGAAATACTCTGCTCGTTAGCTCACGAGCTAGCTCATTTAAAAAGCTCTTGAGTTAAGCTCATAAGCTAGCTCGTTTAGTGTATTGGATTAAAAATATATAATTTAATTTATATATATTAAACTATGTATATAAACATATTAATTTTTGACTAACTTAATTTATATAATTTATTAATATATGGTATATGTAATAAATAAATTAAATAATATACATTATAAAATAGCTTAGTAATTTATAATAAAATATAAAATTATAGTAATATAATATTTTATTTTTATTAATATACAATTATATTATTTATCTATCATACAAATATAAATTTTAGTATTTCTTTTATGAAAATTTAGAAAAAGTGAATGAAAAATAAAAATCAAAATAAGTTTATTGAGCTCGATAAACTTATTTAAATTAAGCTCGAGTTCAAGCTCGAGATACATGATATATGAGCTGGCTCGATACAAGTTCAGGCTCGGCTCGAGCTCGTCGAGTTCGAGTTCGAACTCGACTATTTTATAATGAGCCGAGCTTGAGCTTTTCAAAGCTCGGCTCGGCTCGGCTCGATTATAGCCCTAAATGCAATCATACAAGATAGTGCAAGAAATGAAGAAAATGATCCGATATATGTTTTCATTTTTCAATTTTAAAAAGGCAAAATGTATTATTTAGCCCCTATATTTTAGTACTTTTTTTTATTTAGTCCTTATATTTTAATTATGACCTATTAGTCTCGTATACATTATTGTCTTATACTAAATTAATCATTTTTTAATAAATTTTTTGATGTCGTTATAATAGATGGCTTAATAGAAAAAACAGTATGATATAAAGGTCAAAATGATATTTTTTGCTTATTATATATGTAAATAAAAAATTAAGATAATGCAAGAAAAATTAGTTTTAAGATATAATAAATAAATTAAATATAAATAATTTATTAAATAAAAATTATATTCTAAATTCAAGTAATAAATGATTAAATGACTATTAATTATTATAATAATATTTTAGAACTAATTGATAAATTAAAAATTAAAAATAAAAATAAGTAAAAAACTAATAAAATAATGAAGTTAGTGACAATAAAAAGAATTGCTATGATTTTCATACTTAAATTCAACTCTAAAACTCAATGACAAATGTAATTAATGATTATATTTATAAATTAAATTCTCAATTTTTTTTGAAATTAAAATAAATTTAAAATAAAAAATAAATATTTTACTTTGATAATTCCCTTATCTAGGGGTCGACATTCAAACGAATTCAACTTTGACTGAATATTTTGAGCACTAAATTTATTAACCGAATTGACCATTTTAATTTTGATTGATTCAATTAATTAACCGAATCAAATCAGCAATCAAATTTTTTATTTTTGTAATTAAAAATTATATTTACAATAAAAATATTAATATGATTAAATAACTAAATAAAATTTATTAAAAAAACAAAATATAATTTTATTTTGTAATAAAAAATATATTTATAATAAAATTTATATATTTAAAGAATTTAATAAAAATTTAATAAATAACTAAATAATTTTTTTTAAATTTTTGTTTGACAGTTGACCAATCAAATTGAATCGGTTAAACATTAACTAAATCAAAAACCAAAATAATTTGAATTTTTTTACTGAACTGACCGAATTAATATAGAATTGATTAACTAAATTAAATTTTTATTCGGTTAACTGAAAATTTGATCTGTTAACAGAATTGTGCCCACCCCTACTCTTACATGGGAGAAACACAACATCAATTTTCTAATAACTTTGTTATGTGCTAACAATCATTTCTCTTCTCTCCTTTAGTACCTAAAATTTTACTAGCCCTATCTTACTCAACCAGCAATATATGACAACATCATTCTTGGTCAAATAAGTATATCTTTAATTGCTGTACCACACAGATGTGCATAATCATTTCAATTGAAATATAGCATACTCATTAAAATATATACACACATATACATATTTTCATTATTTTCTTTTATTTATTTTTATTTTTATTTTTAATTTATTATGTATCAATTAATTCTAAAATAATATTATGATAATTGATAGTCATTTAATCATTTATTAATTTATTTTTATTTTTATTTAGAATATATTTTTTATTCAGTAAATTATTTATTATTTAATTTATTTATTATTCCTTAAAATTAATTTTTTTTGTTATCTTAATATTTTATGTATAAAAAATGCAAAAAATATCATTTTGATCATTGTACTATATTGTTTTTCATATTAAGCTCTCTATTATAACGGCATCATAATCCCTTAAAAAGAGCCAATTTAGCATGATACAATAATGTATAGGAATTTAGTAGGTCACAATTAAACACAATTAAAGTATAAGGACTAAATAGAAAAACTAATAAAATACAAAGGTCAAATAATACATTTTGTCATTTAAAAATGTTAATTCTTTGTGCATGTACATGTTGTATGGTTGAAATCCCCATCTGATGGCAAAAATTGACAATGGCACTTAAAAATATATTATCATCTAACGTAAATATCCCAAACAATTCACCTATAGTAATCTAAATCTAGCAATTTTCTTTGCTAAAAAACAGTAAAAATCCATTTTTGGCTTTTAAAAAAGGACAAGACTACAAATATATTTACAACGAATCTTGTACCTTCACATTGTAATAATTTTATTCTTGCTTCGCTTCTACTTCATGAACTCTATTCAATGACTCTTCAAATGTTTGCAGTGCAACACTGTAATGGTCTAGAGAAATCATCCCCTCTTCCACAACCTGCAAAGCACTTATATACAATTGATTAAACCATTGCACACGGTCGGTAGCATCAACTCTGCTCGAGCCATGATCAGGAATATGTAAGCGCTTGTAATCTTTTTTCCACCGAGACAGAATATATTTAGAAGGGATCTCTTCCACTCCATTAAAGTTAAGAACACACAACGCATGACGACATAAATATCCATAGAAGTTGAAGCAGCTGCAAATGCATCTAACATCTCCAGCACTTCTATTGTATACGACTTCATAATCTCTAATCTCCCTCCTATTTCCTTCGCCCATAACTCGTTCCTTCACCAAAAATATAACAATTGGCCCATCAACATGTATCTTTGTTGTGCTAAAACAAGAATACATTTCCTCCACCTCAAATTGGAACTTCTTAAATATTTCCCTAGTGTATATTTTTGACAGCTGCAACTCAAAAGAACATCTGGTTTTCAATGTCAGGCCAGAGTTTCTGGACTCAATATCTGCAAGAGTTTCTTCCTTGTGCTTTTTTTGTAGGGCTAATTCATATTTGTCAAGAAATTCTTTTAAAGGATTTTGTTTGTGTACGTATCTATCAAAAAATGGATTCAATGCCTCACCTGGCTGGGCAGAACCCATTCCAGCGAAAACAGTGTCTTTTAAATAAACTGGAGCCCACCGAGCCCGATCTTCATACAATGATCGAAGCCATTCATGATCAGCAACTCCAAATCGCCGGACCATAAATCCCCATGCTGCTTCAAATTCAATCACTTTCAAAGATCCATAAACTGCTTTAATCAAAGCCTTTCTGATTGCATCGTAGTTGCGCAACCCTCCCAGTTTTTCTGGAACTCTTCTCATGATGTGTGACAAACCAAAACAATGATGGGATCTTGGAAACATCTCAGTAATTGCTCTCTGCAAAACCTTACACCTGTCTGTAATTATTGTTTGTGGAGTGCACCCTGATAGGCATGCAAGCCATGTTTTGAACAACCAAATATAAGACTCCGTTGTCTCGCCTGCAAGTAAGCTACAACCAAATAAAACAGACTGGCCATGGTGATTTACTCCGACAATTGCCACAAGAGGTATCTCATATTTGCTTGACAAATATATGTTGTCAATATAAATGACATCACTGAAGTAACCACATGCAGCCCTTGACCTAGCATCAATCCAGAACACATTTCTCAGATGCCCCTCATCATTGAGATCCATCAAATAAAAGAAGTTTGGATTAGTCAACTGCATACGGCAAAGGTAGTTATATATTGCTTGTGCATCACCCTTTTTAAGATTCAGCTCATTGGGAAGTTCAGAAAAATTCCTGACTTCTCTTGAACTTGAGTTCCCAGTACCCCCTGCATCTATTACAAGTGCTCGGTACAACTTAATGGTTCGTACTTCTGCATCTGAGCTTGACTGCGACTTCCTTTTGTTTCCAGTTCCCATCTTCTTAATGTATTTGTGTATCTTAGCACCTAACAGGTGGTTGTGTTCAAGTGTAACCTCTAGCACCCTCCACCTCTTGAAGTCCACCAACCTCATCCTTATCATTGCTGGACAACCAGTTCTTGTTTCCTTTCTTAAGCAATTAACATCTTTAATTCTTTTGAAACCCTGGCTACTGCAACAAAGCACTGCACCGTACTTCTCTCGACTGTTTCGCTTGAACCATGAGTTCTTAACTCTAACACGAAATCCCACTTCCTTAGCATAGCAATTATAATAATTGTAAGCATCATCATAAGACTCGAACTCCATGCCAACAGCTGGTGGAACAAATTCTTTCCGCTCTTCAGGCATGCCATCTTCACCATGTAAATCCGTCATCTCACAATTCTTTTCTTTCTGACTTTCAATCAACTCACTGTCAGGCAATTGCTCAATGTTCCAGGGGGCTGCATCCATCTGTCAAACAAAACCATCCCTTATACCATAAATATGATATGCAACACAAAAAAAAGTACCAGAGAAATAAAGTGATGAAAACATTTAATCCTGAAATGAAAGAAGATGTCACATCTACATCCCCCTTGACGAATATCTTAAACCATCATCACCTTAATTCCATAATCTTTTACTTAAAGTTCCAAACCACTCTTTAAGATCAAACAAAATGCACAGAAATGAAAATGTCAATATGATGATAATCCAACATCCTCATTACTAGCAAAAACATTTAAAAACATCATGTATTTTCTGTGAAGAACATTTAAGCAATACCTGTCTCCGAAACTGTTCAGCTTGCAATCTTTAGGACCTTGAAGGTCTAAATCTTGAAGATTCTCCCAACTCAATACAGATTATAAAATCTGGGGCCTTATAACTAAAGTAAAAGAAATTAGCTCGCTTCCCTTCAGCTTAGAAATGGTCAACCTGGAGACAGGAAGGAAAATATAAAAAAAAAATACAAGTTCAAGAAGAGATTAGTGATTTAACACAAGAAAAGGTAAAACAACACCAATAGTAACTGATAACCAACAAAAAGGAGCAACTAGGACACGTCCACAATTTCATGCTATTTGTCCAATGCTTTCCATATTGCTATTAGCAAACGCCACCAAATTTTATTGTTATTTATCTTAGTTTCCTTGATTTGGTCAGCAAACAACACAAGGCCACTTATTTCCAGGGTCGATTAATGCAATCAAATTCACCTCCTACATCTGAATGCAAATTATTACAAAAAATAAAAAACTTGATTCTAAAAATGACTTGAAGAGGCCGTCGCTTTAGAAATTTTTCCTGCCTTTCTAATCAAACATCAATCACAATATTCACTTATGAAACTGTATTTTGTCTACATCTTAGCTTCCTTTTCTTTTAATTCTCCTTTTCTTAAGTTTTATCATAAGTAGATTACTAATGCAAAGCTATAACCACAAAAACAATTTAAAAGAAGAAGAAGAAGAAGAAATAAGATCGAAGTATAACAATTAAAGGTTAAAACTCACATGGAAGATAGAGCTCTCTAAGAAGCATTAGCAATGTGATTTTATTAAAATAACCAAATATTTAACCACAACTTTCCCGTTCAAACTCAACAACTAATTCATATTCACTCCATACTATTGATAAATAACACTTATTATACCTAAAATTGAAAGAAAATTCATCAAAATAATAATTGCAAGAGAAAAAGAAAAACGAACAAAAGCCTTAAAATTAAGAAACAAACAATGAAAGCAATGCAAAAATTGAAACGCAACGGTAAATAAGTGAGATTACGGACGTACTTACCGGCGCATGACTTTGGATCCGGCGAGTCGGACAGCTGCAGCAGCGACCGTAATTTTTTACAGCCGTTTTTATTTTTGGGGGGTCTTTTGCCTGTTGCGAAACGGGTGAGAGCTCGACGGGTGGGGTTAGAGTTTCCTGAGCAACTGTTGTGTCCGGTTAGTTTGTTAGAAGTGCTTTTCGTTTCTCCGCTGTGATTGCGCCATGTCCAAGTAAAATCATCAGGACGCGTCTACAGTTAGATGGGTTTCTCCATAAAATAACAACTCACTCAGTTCACCTTTTACTTTTATATATATATATATATATATATATATATATTTTAAAAACTCCAACCTTTTAAATACGGTTTTTGAAGATTCGAACCTGATCTCTGCTAAACAGAATAATATCAGGTAGCCAATTAAACTAACCCCAATTAGTTTTCATATACATATATATATATAATGAAAAATATTACCTAATACTTGATTTAAATCAATAATCATTTAAGATAATGATTATTTGGGACATGGTATAAATATATCCTTCATCTATAATGAAAATTTCACTTAAATACTTTATCTTTTTTTATCTAATTAAATATTTTTTTTATTAAAAAAGACTCAATTACACCCTTACGTTATCATAAGTTAATTTTTTATTAGAAAAGCTAATATAATCATTGTGAGAACTGCTTATTATTAATTTAAATAATAAAATTTTAAATTTTAAAAATATTAAATAGTAAAAATTAAATAATATTAATTAATTTATAAAAATAAAATAATATACAAAAGGCTAAATATATATATGTATATATATATATAGTCCTCGAACTTGCAGCGACTAGTCACTTTGCATTTTAAACTTTCAATTTAACCATATAGTATTCTAAACTCGTATTTTTTTAATTTATAAACACAAATTTATTAAGTTATACCAAATCATGCCGAGTTACTAAAGTATTTATTTGGTATAAATTATATAAATATAAAGGATAAAGTGATCAGCATTCATTAATGTAAGTACTTATCAGTAAAAAATAGCCAAATACAGAGATATAGTGATTAAAATAAAAGTTTACGGCACAAAATGACTAAATACTATAAGAACCATAAGAACCATCACCAATACCAACTTCATCACCATCAAACCACCACCATCGAACCATCATCAAACCACCAGCATCAATCATCGAACAAGAACCAAAAGAACCATCAACATCACCGCCTTCATTCACAAACAAATAAAAAATTCAAAAATATTTTTTCCATTCACTCAAAAGCAAAATCATTCACAAAATTCAATTCTATTTTATGTACTATCCACTAAAAAATGAAATCAATGCAAAATTGAAATATTTTACAGTATTGACACTCCGTTTTGAGGGAAATAATAGATAGCAATTATTGGATTGGTGAATGATAGACAAGCAAGACATTTTTTTGTGCGATCGTTGCATCAGAATCGAAATCGTGAGCAAAGGTAATGATGATAATCGAGATTGTAGGGAGAAGATGAGGATAAAAGTAGTGGTCGAGGCTGTGGGGAGAAGATGAGAGTAGTGGTGGTGGTGGTGGTGGTGGTGGTGGGAGGAAGTGGTAGTGGTGGTTGAACTGGTGATGGTGGTGGTGGTGGGAGGAAGTGGTGGTGGTGGTTGAACTGGAGTTAGAATTATTGGTATTTTTAGATTTGCATTTAGGTTGAAATGGTGGACGAAAATGGAGACAAAGAAATTGATCTAAATTGGCTTGGGTTTTCAGTTAGACATAGTAGTAATAGTAATTTATGTTTCTGGACATAGCTTTGGTGGATGGAGGCCGGCAGTGATGGCAAAGAGGTGATGATATGAAGAAGAAGAAGAAGAAGAAGAAGAAGAAGAAGGCACTTTTTTGTTATTTTGATAATTTTATTATTATTATTATTATTATTATTATTATTATTATTATTATTACAAACCAATGAAATTATAACATATGTAAAAAAGAGACCCATTAATAATTTTATTACTTTGATAATTTTATTATTTCTTTTTTACAAACCAATGAAATTATAACATATGTAAAAAAAAAAATCCATGTGCTACAAGTTAACGGTAAAATTCATTCGTTGTGACAGTAAGGATTTAATTAATTGATTTTTAACAATAAAACACTTTAATGGCTCAAAAAAAATTTTAAGTATTTAAATGAGATTTTCGTTATAGTATAAGGATATATTAGGGAAGATAGTTTAACTTTGGATGGCAAACCCTAACGTGCACTTTACGGAAACTCAAGGAGATCCTCCGGCATCCATGGAGGAGGATGATCAGCTGAGGCGTAGTAGCAGGAGGAAATGCAAAGAGCTAGAAGTGGTTGAGGAGGGTATAGAGATTAATGGGGTTTTGGAGGTTAATGATGGCAACGTGCATGTTAAGGAAGGTGCTCATCCTATGGTATCTCATTCTTTCAAAGATACTCTAATGGGAGAGAATGCGGGCAATACCGAGATGCATGTTGAGGATATGTGGGAATTTGAGGAGGAGATTCAAAGGGATGATGATGATGAGGATCCTCTTTGCCCTACAATCACGATTTCTAAGGAGGAACATGTTAGAATGTGTAATCCGTGGAGGAATGCCCTTCTGGTTAAGTTATTGGGTCGTACCATTGGGTATGGGTTCCTGTCTAAACGGCTCAGGGAGATGTGGAAACCAAAAAAAGCAATGGAAGTCATTGCGCTGGACAATGATTTTTTCTTGGCAAAGTTCTAGGATTCCGAAGATTACAAACATGCATTACTGGAAGGGCCTTGGATGATAGCTGACCATTATTTGATAGTGAGGAGGTGGTGCCCGGATTTTGATCCGTTTTCGGATGTCCTGGATAGACTCATAGTTTGGGTTCGTATCCCTTGCTTGCCCATAGAATATTATGATGTGGATTTCCTTTTGAGTGTAGAAAGCAAAATTGGTAGACCAATTAAAGTTGATTTGAATACTAGTTTAGTCTCGAGGGGACATTATGCAAGAATTTGTGTTGAAGTTGATTTGAATAAACCTTTACTTTCTAAATTTAGGTTAAGGAGACGGGTTAGACAGATTTAATACGAAGGTCTCCACTTGATTTGTTTTGGATGTGGGAAGTATGGGCATGGTGCGGAGTTTTGCCCGGCAAAACAGAAAGATAACTTTGATTCAGCTAAGAACCAGGCTAGGAGTGGTGGTGCTATGGATACGCCAGTTAACCCTGCGATTTATGATGATTTTGGAGAATGGATGGTGGTTCGGAAAGAGAGAAAACATTTTTCTAATGCTAATCCACGGAAGCAAGCTTCTGACGTCCCCTCTAAAAATAAACGGGTTCCTTCGAATACGGGCAACCATCTGGTTGGTCTTTCCAAAATTTCTTTTCATGTTTTAGAGGAGAGGGACCCTGTTTATACTGAGGGTGGACAAGAGCAGGCAGCTTTAGGAAGGAATAAGAGCAATGTTCGTCAGGAAGTTGTGAGAAGGGAGAAAGGCGAGGGTCCGATAAGACATGATCAACAAGTAGCTTCTAAAGACAGGCGTCCGAATGTAATTATTAATAGCAGTCCAGTTATTTTAAGGAATGACAAGGAGTGTAGTGGGGCAGGAACGTCTGTCAGGAGTCCTCCTATTTTTTCTAGGACGGCTGCGATACAAACTGAACATACAGTTGTGGTGGGGAGTCAGCAAGCTAAAGGGGAGAGAAGTTGGGTCGTTAATCAGGAATAGAGGGACCTGGATTTGTCTGCTGAACATAATGTTGGTTGTGAGCACTTTAAGGATCCTTCATGTCCTTATCCTATCGAGCCTAATATTAGGGAAGATAGTGATGAGGTACTGGTACATGAAACTCCTCCTACAGATGATGTCATACATACGGTGGCGCGGACATTCCTTGAAGCTTTTCAAAGTGGGGAGGATATAGCAAGAGAGATTGTTTCTAATCCTCGTAGTGAGGATATGGAGAGTTAATCCTTTTGGATCTTTGCGGTCTGGGCACATTTGCAACTGTTGGTGGTGTTTGTGCCTATTTGAGTGGGCCCTTTATTTTTCTTCAGTTATTTTTATGATAATTGTTTCTTAGAATTGCCGTGGGGCATGTTCTAATGAGTTTCGTCAAGCGTTCAAAGAGTATGTCAGTTTGTTTAAACCAGATGTGTTTTGTTTGTTGGAAACACACACCAGTGGTAAACAAGCTCACAGAATTTGTGCTAAATTGGGTTATGATCATTGGATAAGGGTGGAGGCTGTTGGGTTCAGTGGTGGAATTTGGATTCTTTGGAATGCTCCTGTTCAATTGGTTCTGCTTGATACTAGCCCTCAGTTTATAACCTGCAAAATCTCGTCCAGTAGAGTGGTTGATTGCTTATTTTCTTTCGTGTATGCTAGCCCTCACAAGGACCTTCGTAGATTGCTTTGGAATTCTTTGGCAGTTTCCTCCTATGGTGGTTCTAATAAACATCTGCTGCTTGGGGATTTTAATGCAACGACTACTTCAGAGGAGGTTTGGGGATATGTTTTGGATCGAGAAGCAGGTTCTAGAGACTTCAGGGATTGGATTTTTGATAATGCTTTGATTGATCTGGGTTCTTCTGGTAATCCTTTCACTTGGAGTAGAGGGAGAGATGAACATAATTTGAAGATGGCTAGGTTAGATAGGGCCCTGTGCACCGACTCATGGCAATTAGCTTTCCCGCATGCTAAAGTAACGCATCCTACTCGCTTTTACTCCTATCATGTGCCGATCATTGTTAATTTCTTTGAGCCTGTCATCCCTTTATCTCGTCCCTTTCAATTTCAACTTTCATGGCTTTCCCATAATGGGTTTTTGGATTTGATTAATCAGAAATGGACTCCTAGATGCTGTCCTCTTCAAGCACTTGAAGGGTTATCGAAGGAGCTAGATAAGTGGAATAGGGAGACTTTTGGTAACATCTTTAAGCAGAAAAGAAGGTTAATTAATAGACTTCAAGGTGTCCAGCAGCGTTTGGCTTTTTCTCCGGAGCCCAAATGGATTAAGTTGGAATTTAATTTGAGAAATAAATTGGAACATATTTTAGCTCAAGAAGAGCTCCATTGGTTCCAGAAATCAAAAGAAGACTGGATTATTTCAGGTGATAGGAATACAAAATACTACCATCTTGCGGCGGTAGTCAAGAAAAAGAAGAGTATGATCTATAGGCTTAAGGATAGCAATGGGGTTTGGGTGGATCAGCCAGGGGCTGTTAAAAGGGTTGTCCGGGATTATTTTCAGAATTTGTTTTATGAACAAGAGGATTTGGTGTCTTCCTGGCAATTTTCTTTTGATTCTCCGAATTTGTCTGCTGATCTTATTGCAGATTTGGAGGCCCCCTTTTCTAAGGATGATGTGTGGACCGCATTATCAAGTATGGCACCTTTCAAAGTTCCGGGAATTGATGGCTTTCAGGCTGCTTTTTACCAAAAAGCGTGGAGTGTGATTGGTGATGACATATCCAATTTTGTGATTTCAATTCTCCATGGTGAGCCTTTGCCGAAAAAGTTAAATGAGACTCTTTTGGTTCTTATTCCTAAAGTTAATAATCCTGAATCAGCTTCGCAATTCAGACCCATAAGCTTATGTAATGTCTTGTACAAGCTTATTACAAAAACTATTGTTAACAGATTAAAGAGTAGCCTTAAAGTGTTGGTGGGTCCTGAGCATAGTGGTTTTATACAGGGTAGGCAAATTGTGGATAATTTAGTGGTTTACCAGGAAGCTCTCCATACGATGTCTAAGTTAAAAGGTTCAAAATGTTTTATGGCTATCAAGATAGACTTAGAGAAGGCGTATGACAGGCTTAATTGGAAGTTCATTCAGTGGGTTTTAGAGAATGCTGGATTTCCAGAGAATTTGATTCGAATTATTATGCAATGTGTTAGCTCTTCGTCTATGAACATTCTCTGGAATGGTGAGAAACTGGAGTCATTTCGGCCTAGTAGGGTTGTTAGGCAGGGCGATGGTTTGTCACCGTATCTTTTTGTTTTGTGCATTGAATACTTGGGCCACTTGATTAGGCATTCCCTGAATTCTGGAATTTGGAAGCCGCTACCAATTTCGAGAAGAGGACCGAATATAACACATTTAATGTTTACGGATGACATGATTTTGTTTGCAGAGGCATCATCAGTTCAATTGGGTAATATTTTGAGGATTTTGGATTTCTTTGGCAGCATTTCAGGCCAAAAGGTGAACTTGGCTAAGTCGGCCATTTTTGTTTCACCTAATATGGATGCTAGGGTGGCTTTGGAATTATCCAGGATGGCTAGCATTCCGTTAACTGCTGACCTTGGGAAATATCTTGGAATACCATCTTTCTATGGGAGGATAAATGGGAGATCACATGGGTATATTTTAGATCAAATGCGCAGCAGATTAGAGGGTTGGAGAGCAAAGAATTTATCTCGAGCGGGCAGAGTAACCTTGACAGGATCGGTTTTGAATTCTATTCCAGTTTACCCAATGCAAATTAGTCTTCTTCATGTTTCCTTGATTAAGGAGATGGAGAAAATTTGTAGAGACTTCATCTGGAATGGTAGCGGAGATGAGAGACATGTGCACCTTGTGAACTGGGATTGTATCCAACGTCCTCATTCGGAGGGTGGTCTTGGTATCCGCAATTTACAAATTATGAACACGGCTCTTGCGGGGAAGTTAGGATGGAGGTTGGTTCGTAACAAGGATTCTTTGTGGGCAAGGTGTTTAATTAATAAATATTCGAAAGGAAATTTAACTGTCCCATATAAGAAACTTGTTGCCTGCTCTGGTGTTTGGAGAGCTGCGGTGAAGGGCCTTGAATTGGTTAATCAGGGGGAGATGATTGATATTCGCAATGGTGCGGGAACCAGTTTCTGGATGGATAGTTGGCTATCTGTGGGACCTTTAATTGCCGAGGCCTTTATTCCTATCCCGGAGTATGAAAGGCAGCTTTCGGTTAGGCATTACTGGTTGCCAGGAATAGGATGGGATTGGGATAGGCTCAAGATTCTTCTTCCTGATTCAATCCTGATCCTTATGCAACCTGTTGTTATTTCTGATGATGTGATGGACTGGGATGATCCGGTGTGGAAGCATACTTCGAATGGTATTTACACTACCAAGTCTGGCTATGGTATCTTGCGTAATAGTAGAGGAGCTTCGGACAAGATATGGAAGGTAATTTGGAAAATCAAGGTGCCACAAAGAGTTTGCATGTTTCTTTGGGAAGTGGCACATGGAAAAATCATGTGCAATGCTGAAAGGAAGAGAAGGCAGATGGGTTCGATGGAATTTTGTGGGAGATGTAACTTGCAGGTTGAGGACATCATGCATGTCTTACGTGACTGCATACATGCGAGAGAGTTGTGGAATTTGTTTGATGCTGCTGGGATATGCACTAATTTTTTTAGAGTACAGGAGGTGAGAGGATGGTTGATGGACAATTTGTCTGCTTCGACTATACAGGTGGATGGTATTCCTTGGGATACTATTTTCTCTCTAGCTTTGTGGCATTTGTGGAAAAACAGGAATTCTTTTGTGTTTGGTGAGCTTCCTTTATCCCCTGAAGGGTTATATGCTACAATCTTTAACCAAGCTGGAGATGTTGCTAAAGCTTGGAACCCATCTTCACTCAACATTGAAATTGTCAAGAGTGGTTTTAGATTGGTAGCTTGGAGACCTCCGGAGATTGGTGTAGTTGCTGTCAATACTGATGGAAGTTCGGGTGGTGTTCAGGGGCAAGCAGGTTGTGCTGGAGTGTTTAGAAATAGCCAAGGGACTTGGTTGGGTGGTTTCGTTCATTCCTTGGGGATTTGTAATGCTCTTGAGGCAGAGTTATGGGGTGTTTATAATGCTTTGAAGTTGGGATGGGATAGAGGCTGGAGGAGTTTGGAGGTGTAATCAGATTCCAAGACTGCAATTTTGCTGCTGCAAAGTCAGCAGGCTTGTCCTTTTAGAGTGAGAAATTTGATTCGCCAATGCCAAGAATTTCTGAGGAAGGACTGGATAGTGAGATTCATATTCATTTACAGAGAAGCAAATGGTGTGGCGGATATCCTTGCGAAGATGGCAGCCCGCAGATCTCCTGGTTTGCAGTGGCTTGATGCTGCTCCTGTTGTTGCCTCAGTCCAGCTGCTTGCTGATGCCGTAGGAGTAGTTCATGAGAGAAGAATTTAATTTTTGCTAGGTTAATTCCCTCCAATTCAAGTAAAAAAAAAGGATAAATTTATACCTTAAGTCATGATTATTTACATTTAACATTTTATTTTTCATTAATACACTTAAAAAAAAACTAAATATACTTAAATTTGCACTTACACAAATAAAACACAAAATTATTTAAAATTTGATATTTTATTGATAATTTATAATCATTCATTTCAATTCGGATATTTATTTTAAATTTTCTACTCTATGCTTAAGATATTTTTGAAGGGAAATTAGTAAATTTTCTTTAATTAATAGTCATTAAGGAAAATACTTTTTTGTATTCAAATGAAATTGTTGTCTTCAGCTCATGTACACCCTTTAAAAAATTTAATAAATTCTTTAAATATTATATAAATTATTTTAAATGGATTAAATTTTTTTTATTAATTTATTAATATTATATTCTCACTTTATTAATTAAGTTATTTATACGATTATAGTTGAAAAAAAATTAATTAATTTTTTTTATTGCATAGAATGATAATTTGAGAGAATTTTTTTTCAAAAGTGATAATTTTAAAGGGACGAAAAAATATATTTATTGAGAGACATATCTCAAATTTAAGAGAGGAATGCTAATTACAGTCATTTTAGAGAGCGATTGTTTAACAATATCTCTCCTATTGATTAAAAAAAATATTTATTACAATTTATTTTTTAATAAATAAACTTATAATAAATATTTTTTAACAAATAAAAAAAATTGTTAAACAGTCACTCTCTAAAATGATTATAATTAACATTTCTCAATTTAAGAAATTAATGTAAGTAAGAAAGTAAGAAGTAGACGCTTATAAAATTTATCAATAAACATTTATTATTATCAAATGATAATATGCAAGTTATTCAATATCTTAATGTCAAAATATTTAAAACTTCTCATTATTAAAATTTAATTAAGGTCCAATAGTTAAAAATTAAAAGACTTAATATATCTTCAGCTCTTTGTACTTATTTATTTTGATCATTTTATCTTTATATTTATGCATTTGTTACTCTGCCCCTTATATTTATCGATTTTGTACTAACAAATATTTGTGTACATATATATTAGTTACGTTGCTCTTTCTATTTGTCTATTTTAGTCATTTTACTTTCTATATTTATTTATTTCATATTCAACAAATATCTAAGTAAATATAGTACTACATATGTATATAAGTATCTATTTGATATAAAATATATAAATATAAAAGATAAATTGTTTAAAATGAATAATTACAAATAATAATCTGACAAATATTTAATTATAAGAGATAAAGTGATCAAAATAAATAAATACATAGAGCTATAAATTTATTATGTCAAACTTAAAATGATGACTTAACTCATATTTTAAGAGATGTGATATTGTGTTTAAATAGATTCAAGTCTTAACTAAATATTTAACTTTTTATATAATTTTAAATACTCCTTTCATCCTAAAATTATAGTTTCACTTTTTTGGGCTATCTAAAGTAATAGTCCACTTTTTATTTCTGATTTTAAATATTATATATATTTTTAATTATACCCCTCAATTAATTAGTATATATTTATAATATTGAGAATTATTTTTTATGAAATTATTAATTTTAATTTTATCACCATTAATTAAGAAAGATGAATGAAATAAATGACATTTAAATATAATACATATCAAAAAAAAATTATTTGAAAATTTTTTTCCTCATTTTTGATAACTGTATTTCTATTAAATTGGTTGTTATTTCTATGATAATGTTTCTATCATAATTTCATTTCCTTAAATAAAGTTTGTGAATTAATTAGGAATATATATGAAAGAATATAAAAAATATATAATTAAACTACCTACCTTTTTTTTAAACTGTATGAAATGAAAATGAGACTATAATTTTAGCATAGAGGGAGTATGTTCTATCTTGTGATAAAAATTTGATGTTGAAATCACCTACCTCAATTTGAATTTTATCAACTCAGTCTACTTTAAATTTAACAAGATAAAATTAATAAAATTCCAGTTTGCGTCAAATTTTAGTTTTTAGTTGTGACCGCACACCCAAAAATTAGACGTGAGATTCAATTTATTAGCTATGTGATTTAAACCTGAAAAAAAATGAGTTCCCCTATAGATGTAATGCGGCCATTCTCAAATGAAAATTTTCTAATTATGGTGAACAACATCCATTCTACAAAAAATCAGAACTTCATGAAATCAATCAATACATGTTGTCTGCTACAAGACGGACCTTATTCAAAGATTCTTTAAATGCTTGCCAAGCAACCATATAATGATCTTGAGAACTCATCCCTTCTTCAACAACTTGCATTGCTCGTTTATATAAATGATCAAACCACTGAACTGAGTTAGCAATATCCACATTATTCGACCCAAAATCTGGTGCATATAGCCGCTTAAAATCCTTCCTCCACCGTGTCAAAACATATTGGTAAGGGATTTCTTCCACCCCATTGTAGTGCAAAATGCACAAGGCATGCCTGCACAGGTAACCTTTGAAGTTGAAACAACCACATATGCATCAAACTTCTGCTCCTGATTTATCATACAATACCTCATAAGTTCTAAAATTGTTGAGATTTTCTTCGCCTTCACGTTCTTTGATCATATATGTGACTACCCACTCGAATGAAGTTGGGTTATGTTAAAACAAGAGGACATCATCACAACCTCGTCTTGGAAATTCCTGAATATTTCGTTTGTATGAACTTTTGAGAGCTGTAACTCGTAATAGCTACTTGTTCTCAACATGGGGGTTGAATCTCTTGATTCAATATCATCAACAGCTTCCTTCTGAAGTTTCTTTTGTAAAATTAATTCATACATGTCCTCTCAAAGAAGTTCCATGGTGCACATAACCATGAAAAAATGGAATCATGGACTCGCCTCTTTCGAAAGTGGACTTCCCAGCAAAAAATGAATCTTTGGAGTAAACTGGAGCCCACTGCTCTCGATCTTCATAGAGATTACGAAGCCAGTCATGATTTGCAATTCCAAATCGCTGGATCATGCCTTCCCAAGCCATTTCAAATTCATCCACCTTTAGTGTGTCATAGACTCTGGTACTGAGCACCATCTGAAAGGCTTCAAATTCTCGCAATGCTGCCAAATTTTAAAGAATCCTTTGCATAACATGTGACAAAGAAAGATGATGGTGATCCCTAGGAAACACCTCTGCAATTGCACTTTGCATGACTTTACATCGGTCAGTAAGGATGGTTTGTGGAGGATGACCTAAAATGCATGTAAGCCATGCTCTGAATAGTCAGATGTATGTTTCTAATGTCCCATCTGCAAGTAAACCACAACCAAGCAGAATAAACTGCCCATGGTGATTAACTCCAACAAATGCAAAGAGTGGAATTTCATATTTGTTTGATAAGCATGTTGTGTCAAATATGACGACATCATTAAAGTAGGCAAATGCAGCCCTTGACCTAGAATCAATCCAGAAAACATTTTTCAGAAACCCCTCATCAGTGAGATCCATCAAGTAGAAGAAATTTGGATTTGTCAGCTGAACCTGACAAAAATAATTCTGAATGATCTGGGCATCTCCTTTTTTAAGCTTCAGGCGCTTGGATCTGTCAACACAGTGGCTATTTTCTCCTTCTTTAGAGCTTCCATAACCTAGAGGATCTACAGCAGCTGTTTCATATAATTTGATTGTCCGTACCTCCACATTAATAGTTGGCTCTACCTTTCGCTTAGACCCAGAAGTCATCTCCTTATGCGACTTAGAATTTTGTGCTCTCTCAGGATCAAATGAATGGTTGTGTTCAAGCTTGACTTCATCGACCCTCCACCTATTAGATTCTACTAGTCTCAACCTTATCATTGCTAGACAACCAGTTCTTGTTTCCTTTCTATGACTGTTTGCTTCTTTCACTGTCTTGAAACCCTCACAGTTGCAGCAGAGCACTGCACCACGTTTCTTCTTGCTGTTACGTTTTGTCCATGAAGATTTCACCCGGATGGCAATTCCTTAGCATAATAATTATAATAATTGTAAGCATCATCATATGATTCAAACTCCATCCCCACAACAGGAGGGGGATAGTCATTTCCTTGGGATTCAACATATTGGTCATCCACTACCAGTGTATTGCCTCTGTCATTACCATGATCATGGCCTTCAATATGAAGAATTTGGTCGCAGTTATTCTTAACATCATTACCTTCTGTTTCAAGCTCATGGCTTTCTAAATCAAGGTTGTTATCTTCAATCTCAAGACCATTTCCCTCGATCTCAATATCCTTCCCCTCAATCGCAAGGTCATTCCCCTCAATTTCAAGGTCATTTCCCTCAATGTCTAGACTATTGCTATCAAATTCAAGATCATCACCTTCCTCCTCAAGCAGTTGCTCACTGTTCTGAGACCCTTCTTCTATCTGAAATGCAAAATAAAATATGCAATATACTGTTGGCAACAGCAAGCAACAACCGTCAAAATCCTTTGAGCAATTTTAATTGCATAATATCATAAGCTCTAAAGTCTCCGTTTCTCTCTCTAATTTATCTTTACAAATTTAACACCACTACACTAAACAGTTTCTTATTGAATTTAACCCCTTCACGATCCTAACTTTAACAATCATTCGTAATTTGAGTATCACAAAAATAAACCAAAATATCTTCCTTTAGTACTGATTTTATCTCAATAATCAACAACAAACACATAGCTCCAATTAATTTAATCGAATACCAAACCCCTAAACTAAAACTGCTCAAAAGCAAGCAACTTGTTTGACTATCTCAAGCATCAATGGAAATACTAAAATTATTTTACTTTCAGCAAATAAACTAAAAACCCAATTGAACGTAAAGTTGCTAAATTTACCCTACAATCAGAATAATAAATACACAAACAATACTGGGTAGTAAAGAAAAAGAAAATAACCCTAATAAAAAATGAAACCTATTTACCGAAATTGTTGAATTATATATACAAACAATGACAAATGAAAACTGATCTCAATCATCGCCATCCTCTAGCAGTTTCCTCCCTTTTAGAGCTTAAGGTGGCCGCTTTTAGTTGACAGAGACGCCGCCATAAAGTTCACCGGCGGCTTCGCTGAAATCCGACTAGCAGGTGGTGATATCAGGTAAAATTTTCACGTAATCACGGGTAATTAAAAGGTAAACAAATAAAAAAAAATCTGTAATTTACAAAGGGCTTTAGTTGAGTTTTTAATTTAGTTAATCAGTTTAGATCTACAGAAAGCGACGCTTAGGCCTGTCGATGGAAAGAGACCGTGTGCTAAGGCAACTTTGTAGAATATGGATTGTGAAAGGAGAATACTTGGAATTAACCCCAAAAAAAAATCATAAAATGTCAAAAATGCGATGCAATATTTTTTTCATTTTTTAAATTGAATATTTAATGTAATTAATATTAATATGTATATGTTATTTTACTTTGCATGTATTTCTAAACTTTGTACTTTTTTAATTAATTTAATTTTTTTTGCCTTACCATAAATGAAGAAAAAAAAAGTTTTTTTATGACGATGGATAAGTAAATTTATAAAATATACTATAAAAATTAAAATTTTTCTTGAGAATTCTGTTTTAAACGAAATATGTAATAATTTTTGGCATTTCAAAAAATAATATTAATAAAATTTAACAATCAATAACAATAAATTATAATTAACATCTGCTAATAGCAACTCATGCAATAATATAGTATTACCATAAGATTGTATAATTGAGAAGATTATTAAATTTTTTACAAACTTTCAAAGAATAAACAATTATTACTATGTTACTAAAATGATTAATATTAATTTCTTTTTTTCATTTTTAAGAAAAAATCTTATAAGCAAAATAAAATAATATATGAAATTTCAAATGGTTAACAATTTACATAGAATGTTACAAAATACTCCTATACAATAGCTAACAAAAATTACGTCGAACTTTTTCTTTTATTTAATATTAATTGGACTATTATTTATATAACACATAATCTAATTTTACATTTTTTAAATTTATAATTTTATTTATTAAAATTTCTATGAGTTATGAGTATTTAATAATTAATTTTAATTTATAATATTCACTCTATTTCATTAACTTTTTTTAAAAAATTACTCATATTAAAAACCTAAATAAAATTATCAGTTTATCATTAATTAATAGTTTCTCTTTTTAACATTTATACCAATTATTATTAATAATAGCATTAAACATAAAATGCAAGCTAGTAAACAACGTCAAAAATTTTATCTAAATATTACTGAGCGACAAATATTTTTAAAAAAAATTAAAACTCTAAGACGTCATTTAAAATAAAACAAAAAGAGTAATAGATTTTAAAAAGTTATTTATTGCCTTGAATTTTAAAAAAATATATTATCCAACCATAAATTCATAATAATATGTAAAAAACAAAAATATATACATATAGTTTAATTATAAATCCGTACATTATAAATATGTTTAATATTAAAAAAAAGAAAAATTATATTAATTTTATCTAAAATTTTTAATTTTTTTTTATTTTGATATCTCTATAATCTTTTGACTTGTTTAATATTTATATTTTATTAAATAACTATATTTCAATAGTTTAGTTCATTTTGTTCATCACACAGATGATGATCAGGATAAGTGAGTTTCCTTTTCAAAAAAAAAAAAAAAAGTGTCTTATCATGTGTTGTTAAAATGATGAAAATGACCCTTCTTCTCTGCTATTTAAAAAAAAAAAGAATTCTAGACTTGGTTTAATCTTATTTATGGTTGTGGGTGCCATTGTACGGAGAAAGAAAGAGTTTATGGATTTTTTGGTCTATTCTTATGTATATGCTTGTTTGCATGACTAGAAACAAAAAGATTTTTTTTTTCTTTCTAGTGAGAAATTGACATTACATAGACGATAAGAGAAAGCTTCTTCTTGGTCGATTTTCTTTGTTAAATACTGATTATTTTTTAAAGAATAAATTTTGGATTGGTTTAATCTTATTTATGTTTGTGGGTTTCTTTGAATAGAGATAGAGAGGGTTCATGGTTCATGGCTACTTTTTATTTAATCTTGTGTATGTGCTTGTTTGGATACCTAAAAATTGGAAGAATTTATTTTCCTTTTCAACGAGAAATTGATGTTATAAAGAGGATAAGAGGAAGCTTCTTCTTCTTCGATTTTCTTTGTTATTCATTGTTAATTTTTTTTAGGTATAATCTTTGTTTATGTTCGTGGGTCTCTTTAAATAGAGGAAGAAAGGATTTCTGATTTTTTTTTAAATCTTATGTATGTGCTTATTTAGATGCTTAGAAATTGAATAATTTTTTTCCCTTTCAAATGAAAAATGATGTTACAGAGAACTAAGAGGAAGATGATACAAAGAGATATCATGTTGCTTAACTAAGAGTTTTAATGTTCTTTTCTTAGTTGAAAGTGAGGCCATTTTCGTCATTTTAACAACATTAAGCATCAGCCAGAACCACATTCTTTTGCATGTGGTAAATGATACAGTGTTATTTTATTTTTGCTGAAAACGGAATCTACTTATTCTAATCATCATTGAAGTGATAGATAAAATGGCTTGAAAACACTAGAATATAGTTAGTTAACGAAGTTCGGACACTAAATTTGTTAGGTTTTATTCAAAATAGAAATGCAGCAAAAATATAAAATTAAAAAAATTTCATCCAATATGAATCTCGTTCAAATGATTAAGGCGATAATCAATAACAAAAATAATACATTTGTATTAATTCTTCAAGATTATAGATAAAAAAAACTACTCTTCATGGTTGGGTTGTCTTAAATCATCAATAGTCTAATTGTTCGGTCTTTAACAGTATCCACATGAATTGACAATTGAAAAACTCTAAAAATGATTTTAGAGAATTGAGAAGTAAGAGAAATCTTTGAGTGCTAGCTCTTAAAACCTCTCTGTAAACTTTTTTGGTGGCTACACACTTTAGGCTCTCTTTAGAAGCCTGTTTATGTGAAAAAACTAGGTTAATAATTAATTTTATTTATTTATTTATTTAACCCCTTAAAATAAATAAAATATAATTAAACCCAATAAGTTTTAGAAAATTTACAATTAAATTCTTACTTAATGTTTTAGATTAAAATTATAGTCCCTATAAATAACAATTTTACCCTTATATCCTAAAAACTTATTTACAATCAAGTTATACTTGATTAAATTTCTTATTTTATTTTCTCACATCAATTATCATGTGTGTGACCCATTAGATTTTAAATATGTTAGCAATAAATATGATTAATTTATTAATCTATATTTAAAGGTCAAGAATATTGTCTAGCAACAAGTTAAGACTACCCAAATATTTAAAATGTCAATAATTATTTGACTTAACCTTTCATTGCATGGTTTCTCAGTGTAACTAATATCCCTTCATCAATAATGTTCTGATTTAATAATTTAAGTATGGAGTGTGTCTGCTATATTAAATCATATTAGTTTTTCTTACTATTAGTTATTGATTGCTTGAATGAAATTGTAAATCCAATTTTCTAATTTCATTTCACCTTGCGCAATGATTTTATGATCAATACTGACGAAAATAATTGAAACATTTTCCCTAATTTACCAAGGGTGATGAATTCCATCTCAACCACACAAGCATCTTCATATAGTTTCTACTATATCCAATTTATCTCCGTTTATTACCCATGAACTGAGCAATATGTAAGCTGAATCAAAATATAGCAGCCTCTATATAAGATAATTTATTGACTTCAAGTCAAAAGATCACTTATACAACAATTATTTGAGTATTTCATAGGCACAATTAACTCTCTATATGAAATTTTCAGACAGATCAGTTCAATACACTTGTTTATATAATAAGTACCTACATATTAGTTCAAGATATCTAATATATCCCAGTTTGTGAGAACAATTGCTTCCTTTCACAAAGGAAAGAACATAATATGTATCAATCTCAGCAGCTCTAATTAACATCCATAATAAGGAAAGCATCGACCAGGAACAATTAGAGATATTATTTTTGATGCAAATAAGAATCTCATAATTATAACCACATTTTAATTTTCTTTGCAAAAATAATATAGTTTCATGGACTTTATCTTTACTCTAGATTCTTTTAATAGAATATTAAAGGTAAATAAATACCTTTATTAATTTATGAAATATATAAATGCATGAAGAAAAACTAATAATGTCTACATACATAACCAATAATTAGCTATAGGGCAAATAACTAACAATCTCCCACTTTCACTAAAGCCAATATGCCTTATCCCATAAGTTTCCATATGGTAATTATATTTTTATATGGATAATGCCTTAGTGAGAGGATCTGCAAGATTCTCATCAGTAGGTACTCATTTTGTCTCTATATCTTTCCTTTCAATGATTTCTCTAATCAAATGAAAACATCTAAGTACATGTTTGGATCTTTGATGAGACCTGGGTTCTTTTACTTATGCTATGAGTAGACTCTTAATTTTTAATCCAGTCCAGTCCAAAAATTTTAAAACAGTTCAAAATAATTTTTTGTGGTATTTTAATATTTATTATTTATTTTAATAAAAATTATTTTTAATAAAAATTATTACTTATAATATTTATTTTATTTTTATAAAATTTAATAGTTATTTTTAATAAAAATAAAAAATATCAAATAAAAAAAGGGCAGTTCGGTGCACGAATGCTTCCGCAATGAGCGGAGTCCGGGGAAGGGTCGAACTCATTGGGTCTTTGTACGCGGCCTTCCCTTGCAATTAATTGCAAAAGGCTATTTCCACGACTTGAACTCGTGACCTCAGGTCACACGGCGACAACACTTACGGTTGCGCTAAGGCTCCCCTTAAAATATATATATATATATATCAAATAAAAAAAAATCGGCGGCAGCAGAATCAGCAACGAAAGTCGCTAACAATGAATTGGCTTGAGCCAATTCGCTGCAGGAACACTTGCGACCAATTGGCCACAAGCCAATTTGCCGCAGGAAAAATCTACGGTGAAATTGCGCCCCGCGCTCAACCTGATCCTCGTGCAGCAGCACCTAGCATCAGTCTCGCCTAGCCCCACATGCAGTTTTTGCCAAAATCTTATTTTACTTGATTTTTAATATTTTCCTAAACAGTTTTTATTTTCTTAACTAATTAGTATTAGGTTTTTATTTTTTCATATAAATACCACATTAAAAAAACATAGATAGGGGAACAATTTTTATTCGGCCACGGAAGAATTTTTATTCAGCCAAAAGAAAAAATTTACAAAAGAATTATTTGGAGTTTTTCTTAGCAATTGGTTCAAGGACTAGACTTTGAAAATTTGAAAGGAGAAAGCAATAAAAATAAAGGAGAAACCTTAGCGGCCAAAGGAGCAAAAATTATTGAACGAAGGAAGCAACTGGCAGTGTCAAGGCAATTGTCAAATTGTCAAACTTCAACCGAAAAAATAATTAACTCAGGCAGTAGCAAAAATCAAACAAAAACTTAGTTCAAATTATTTAATTTCGGTGGAGCCAACGAACGAAGGTTTGTTTGTTATGTTTAATTCATTTAAATTATAATAGTTACATTTATTGTTATCTTATGCATTAATTTACTAGACATTCAAACAAATCAGTAGTCATATTTACGTTTGTTTCATTCATCACAGTAGTGAATATTAAAATCAAAACTCTAACTTGAAATACACAGTAACCATGCTTTTATCAAAATCCTAAATCCTAGCACTGTCTTCATAAAAGTTTTAAATTTTTATCAAAACCCTAACCCTAATTTCTAAACTAAAAACCCTAGCTTTGTTTTTTAAAACCCTAATCATATTTTTCTTAAACCATAAAACTAGTTTTTAAAATTTTCAACACCAAAACCTACAACCCTAAAGACTAGTTTTCAAAATTTTCTAGGGCGCTGCCTCCGATCCGGCAAGGAGCGCTCCCCCCTTGACTCTCATCCGCTAACCGGTTAGCGGGACTGCCGTATGGGCTCGTTGAAGGGGTCAATAATTATTTGTATATTATAAGTCTTTGTGTTTAACTTTCTTTATTTAAAACTTTAATTTTGTTATTAAGATTCTAAAATTCCAATTTAAGATGTAAACCCTAAATTTATATATTTATTGCTTTATTTAATTTTAGATTTAATTATGTAGCTTATTATATATTTTAATAATTGATTTATTTAATTTTGATGTTTGGTTTATTTAATTTATCATGGATGAACATTTTTTCAATTATTATTTGTTTATTAAAATTATAAGAGGTATGTTTCCATAATTGAGTACCTTATTAATTAATTTTCATGTAATTTAAGTTTTTTTTATATATTTTGAGGTTAATATAAAGGACACGTTTTCACCTTTTGGTGGATGTCCTATTTAGTTTTAGACATTGAACGAAGTAAGGATACGTTTTCATCCTCGGATGGATGTCTATTTATTTATTTTATTTGAACATTGCTTTAATTTTAATATAATGATGTTTTATTTTAATTGTTGCATGTAGTATGAATAATATCATTATATTTAAGAATTTTATAATATTAAGACCTGAAAAGGAGGTCGGTTCTAATGAACCTGGTGTTGTGAGGTACTGGGTCATTTCTCATCTTCTCCACACACACCCAATTTTTTGAACTCAATTAGGGGGTTAGAGATTCTTTAGGAATCGAGCCATCCACCCCTTTCTTTTTTTCGGCCTGTCCGAGTGGTAACTCTATTTTCTCCGGGCTTAGGCCCGTGATCTCTAAAGCCCTAGGCCTAACAGTACTGAAGTCGCAAGAACCATTCCACCGGGAGTAGGGGCAAAAATCTCCGCTCACACTATGGCTCCATTATTGTCACAGTACAGGGTTACTGGCTCAACAATGCTAGGAACCACACTGAGTTCATTGATGAACTTCTTTATCCAAACAACCTCTTTTATTGTCTCACGTGTAGAGATGTACTTAGCCTCAGTCGTAAAATTTGCTATGGTTTTTTGTTTGGAATTTTTCTAACTCACCGCTCCACCATTCAGAGTAAAGATACAACCAGATTGTAATTTGCTACCATCAATATCTTACTGGAAATGAGCATCTGAATATCCATGAACTTTTAGTTCATTAGTCCCTGCATAGACCAGAAAAACATCCTTAGTTCTTCTCAAATACTTAAGAATGTTCTTAACATCTGTCTAGTGACCTTCACCCGGATCACCTTGGTATCTATTTGTTACACTCAAAGCATAAGACACATCTGGCATAGTGCATAGCATCGCATATATTATGGATCCTATTGCAGAATCATATGGAATCTTTTCCATTCTTTCCCTTTCAACTTGTGTCTTAGGACATAAATCTTTGGATAGACGAACTCTATGTGACATAGGTAGGTATCCTCTCTTGAATTTCTACATGTTAAACCATTTTAGCACTTTATCAATGTATGTGGATTGGGATAAACCTAACAACCTTTTAGATCTATCTTTATAGATTTTAATTCCCAAAATATAAGCTGGTTCTTCCAAATCCTTCATAGAAAAGCTCCTGGATAATAAAATCTTTTCAGATTGGAGTAGTGGTATGTCATTTCCTATTATCAATATGCCATTAACATATAGAATAAGAAACACAATACCACTCTTACTCACGTTCTTGTACACATAAGGTTCATCCACATTTTTAATGAAATCAACTAGTCTAGCTTTATATGTTTGTACATTACCATCAATTTCAATTTTTCTTTTAAAAACCCACTTGCAACCAATAGATTTTATCCCTTCAAGTGCATTAACCAAGGTCCATACCTTGTTTGTGTACATGGAATCCATTTTGGATTTCATAGCTTCTAGCCATTTTGAGGGATCAATGTCAGACATTACTTCTTCATAATTGTTAGGCTCATCAAGTATGAGTGAAGCGTCATTACGAGTCTTCATAAGAAGGTCTAACCTTATTGGAGCATGACACGTCCTAATAGATCTACACGATCGTTCTTCAACCTGTGTTTCTGACTGCACATCTAATGTGACATCCTCTGGTTCTTGTTCCATTTGGCTATAAGTTTGTGTTTCTTGAACTTCTCTAAGTTCCACCTTGCTCCCACTGCTCCCTTTAAGGATAAGCTCTTTTTTCAAAAAGGTAGCATGTTTTGAGATAAACACTTTTCTCTCATTTGGGTGATAGAAATAATATCCAATGGTTTATTTTGGATAGAAATAATATCCAATGGTTTCTTTTAGATATCCTACAAACTTACATTTATCTGATTTAGCTCCTAGCTTGTCAGATATCATACACTTCCCATAAGCGTCGCATCCCCAAATCTTTATGTGTGATAAGATTGGCCTTTTACTAGTTCACATCTCATATCAAGTCTTATCTACAAATTTGGAAGGAACTCTATTAAGAAGATAAATCACAGTCTTTAGGGCATAGCCCCAAAACGATAGAGGTAAATTCACAAGTCTCATCATGGATCATACCATATCTAATAAGGTACAGTTCCTCCTTTCTGACACTCCATTGTGTTGAGTTGTTCCAAGCGGAGTTCATTGTGAGAGAATCTCATTCTCTGTTAGATAATCCTGAAACTCTTGGCTCAAGTATTCCCCACCTTGATCGAATTGAAGTACTTTAATACTTTTTATAGTTTGTTTCTCAACTTCAATTCTAAATTCCTTGATTTTTTTAAAAGATTCATATTTGTATTTCATTAAATACACATAACCATATCTTTTATAGTCATCAGTGAATGTAATGAAATATGAATAACCTCCTATGGCTTGGGTAGTTATTGGTCCATATATATTTGTATGTATTAGGGCCAACAATTATTTTGACCTTTTATCTTTTTACAGTAAATGGTGTTTTAGTCATTTTACTCATTAAACAAGCTTTACAAGTTTCATATGATTCATAATCAAAAGGATCAAAATATCTTTCTTTATGTAACTTAGTGATCCTTGTTTCATTAATGTGACCAAGCCTACAATGTCAAAGATAAGATAAGTTTTAATTATCCATTTTAAGCTTCTTGTGGTTTACATTGAGTATGGGCCATTCATTGAAAACATTATATAAACCATATATATAAATTCCAGTTCCATAATAAACACCTTTATTATAAATGCAACAAGTATTATTCTCAATAATAAATTTGAATCCATTATTTAAAGCTAAGTATGAACCGAAATAATATTTCTGCAAAGTACTGGAACAAAATAATAATCATTTAATTTTAACACTAAGCCCGAAGGCAAGGATAGATAATAAGTTCCTACAGCTAATGCAACAACCTTTGCTCCACTGGCCACACGTAGACCTACCTCTTCTTTACTCAATTTTCTGCCATTCTTTAGTTCCTGCACATTATTACAAATGTGAAATCCACATCTGATATCTAATACCTAAGAACTAGAATTAAAAGTAGAAGGATGAATCTCAATCATAAATATACCTGAAGTAGAAGTTGCACTAAGCTTCTTTGCCTTCACGGTTGCAAGATACTCTTAGTAGTTCCTCCTCCAATGGCTTTCTTTGCCATAGTGATGATAGGTAACCTTATCTTTCTTGACACCTTCAGTGGGCTTCAATGCTCAATGGACCTTCTTATTTTGTTTCTTCTTTGAATTTTTAGCCTTTATCTTAGAACATTGAACTAGAAGAACATGAGATTTTTCCTTTTTAAGGGCTCTCTCAACAGTAGTGAGCATATTCATCAATTCAGGTAGTGTCACATCCAGTTTGTTCATATGAAAATTCAAAATGAACTGCAAAAAATTGGATAGTAATGACTACAAGACCAAGTCTATACTTAACTCATGGTCCATGATAAAATCCAATTGGCCCAATTTCTCAATGTAGCCAATCATCTTCAGAACATGAACGTGTACCGAAGATCCTTCTGCCATCTTGCAACAGAATAATTTCTTAGAGGTCTCATACCTCTTTGTTCTACCTTGGGAGTCAAACAACTCCTTGAGATGCAAGATAATAGTTCGAGAATCCATATTCTCATGTTGCTTTTAGAGTTCAAGAGTCATACTAGCTAACATCACACATGTAGCCTGTTCATTATCATCAATATGACGGATGTATTTATCCTTGTCCCCATCACTAGCATTATCATCAGGAATACCGGGCATTTCTTGATCAAGAACATATAACATCTTTTCTTGTTTGAGAACAATTCTTAAATTACGATACCAATCTAGAAAATTTGGTCTAGTCAGTTTATTAGTATCAAGTATGCAATATAAGGATAGGTTATTACTCATGGTGGTGAATGATCTACAAAATAGAGATATCAATTATTAGTTTCATGCATTACCAAATTTAAGTTAAGGTCTTTAATTTTTTAATTTGGTCTCCCATTATTTTATTCAAATTAATAGCTTTGGATTTCCTAGTAGGCCTTTCTAATAATTTGGGAAATCCGACGGTAAATTTCCTAGTAGGCTATGATCCCATTTAATTTATATAACATTGGGTTTGCCTAACAAATTATAATAAATTAAATTTGGTAGATAACATAGTTTATCAATCACATGTCTATATGACTTCTAGATCAGTTAGATGACAACTCTTTGTCTAAATATATCATATATGTTTCCCCTAACCCTTGCCCTAATCCTACATGATCATGGATATGCCCATCCAAATCAAGTAAATTAGTTAAGTATAACCATTGTTTAGAAATATTACATATTTCATAGCATTAAATATATACGTGTGAAATTAACCTTGGGTTTGCCCCACAAGTTAATTAAAACAGAACTTTGGTTTTACTATAACAATGGGTGGCAACTTATCATGTTCTTAACATGTTCTTAAAATTTTAATACGGTTTTTTTTAATTTTAATTTTAGGTCTCATTATTTATACAATGATTATATCATATATAATTTATAATAACATACACCATATCATGTCATTCTAATTGGATCATTATGGACGTATCTAACCTAATTCCTTCGAGCAATAAAGGGAATTAGATGGTCAAATCCTAAATAGCAACTTCTTTGAACACCATCAATAAAGCTTCTTGTAATTACTCCAATCCCTTCCTTTCTTTTTAAGTTACAAAATAAAATCCTATCTACATATTCTAACTACATAACTATTACATAATTTGAATAAGAAACCTTGAGTTACATTCAAGAGGAATTGGATAAGAAAAGAATTTTACAATTTAGAATAAAAGGAGAAAAGACAAGACACGCAAACATTATTTATTAAATTACATTAAACCATTTAACCATGAAAAACACAATCATATTGGTTTTCTAATGTTCATAATCATCCATTATGCGTAATAATCATATTAAAAGCATATAATAGGTATTTTTAGTTGCATTGTATTCATTATTGGTTTACGTGCTAAAATAAAATTTTAACAATTTAAAATTATAATTTGATGTTTTAAAATTTAAACTTATGAATTAAACACTTTTATTAATATATTTAATCATATTAGATATTATATTTTAAAATCAACTTTAGAATTTATTAAATTATTTTATGACTTAATTCTACTTTTCCTAATCATACTAGGATTAAGAATAATAAATTAAACTATTTTAATTTATTTCCTAATCCATACAGGAATAACTTGCAAGATAATTTATAATAAATTGAACTACTTTAATTTATTTTCTAACTTGATTAAAATAAATTCTATATTAATTTTAAGATTTTTGTCAAATAATTTTGATGGCCTTAACCAGATTAAAAACATTTAAATCTAATTAGCCATTAAAATGCATTTTGATTTATAAACAATCATATTATTTAATTTATAGTCTAATGGTAGTATTTATAAATACCCAAAAAATCCAGGGACACTACTGTCATTTAACCATCATCAACCTAAGAGAACAATTTTTTTTTTGCGTGGCTGACTTGAAGAATTAACACATTAATTCAATCACATTACTGTCGTACAATGATTTGGTTAAACTATTCAAATCATTGTATGATAGTAATTATTGTCATACAATTTTAATCACTGTATGACAGTGTTTACGGAAAAAAAATATTTAAAACAAGATTTTAAATTATATTTTAAAAAATTAAAATTTTTTTAACACAAATTTAATTCAAAATTAAACTCAATAATAAATACAATTATTTTTACACCATAAATATTTAAACGGAGGCTCTAATATCACTATTGAATTTTATTCAAAATATAATTTTAATCAAAATATAAACGTGGCTGAAATTAAATAAATTTCATTCAGCATGAATCTCGTTAAAACGATTAAGGAGATAATCAATAACAAAAATAATATTTATATGTTAATTCTTTAATAATATATATCAAAAAACTAATCTTCATGGTTGAATTGTTGCAAACCAACAACCTTCCAATTATTTGGTCTCTAATAATATCCACACGAATTGATAATTAAAAAACTCTAAAACTGATTTTAGAGAATTGAGGAGTAAGAAAAATCTTTATGTGCTAGCTTTTAAAATTTTTCTGTAAACCTTTTTGATGGCTACAAGCTTTAGGCTTTCTTTAGAAGTCTATTTATATAAAAAATCTAGATTAATAATTAATTATATTTATTTATTTATTTAACCCCTTAAAATAAATAAAATATAATTAAACTCAATAAATTTTAGACAATTTACAATTAAGTTCTTACTTAATATTTTAGGTTAAAATTATAGTCCCTTTAAATTATAATTTTACTCTTATATCATAAATACTTATTTATAATCAAGTCATACTTGATTAAATTTGTCATTTTATTTTCTCACATCAATTCTCATATGTGTAACCCATTAGGTTTTAAATATTTGGCAACAAATATAATTAATTTATTAATATATATATAATTAATTTATTAATATATATTTGAAAGTTAAAAACATTGTCTAGCAATATGTTAAAACTACCCAAATATTTAAAATATCAATAATGGTTTGACTTAACCTTTTAACGCATGGTTTTTCAGTGCAACTAATATCCTTTCATCAATAATATTCCGATTTAATAATTTAAGCATGGAGTGTATCTACTATATTAAATCACATTAATTTTTTTACCATTAGTTATTAATTGCTTGAATGAAATTTCAAATCCAATTTGCTATTTTCATTCCACCTTACGCAAGAATTTTATGATCAATACTAATAAAAATAATTGGAATATTTTTTCTAGTTTACCAAGGGTGATGAATCACATACCAACCACACAAACATCTTCATAGAGTTTCTACTATATCCAACTTATCTCCATTTATTACCCACAAACTAAGCAATATGTAAGATGAATCAAAACATAATAACCCCTATATAAAGTAACTTAGTGACTTCAAGTCAAATGATTACTTATACAATCATCACTTGAATATTCCATAGACACAAGTAACTCTCCATATGAAATTTTCAGGCAGGTCAGTTCAATGCATTTGTTTATATTAGGGTGTACACGGGTCGGGTTCTTTCGGGTTTGAATAATTTTTCAAAGCGACCGAACCCGAATATTAAGAGAAAACTTGTATCTGAAGCTGACTGAAAAATGTATTTTTTCTATCGACCCGCGTAATATCAGGTTTGGTAGGATAAAACTGATTTGATTCGGGTTGGGCTTGTCAAATGGGTCTTAATTTTGGGCTTGATTATTTAGTCATCAAATAATAAATTTTTACCTGAATTTGAAACTAATTAGTTTTAAAATGCCATAATTATTCAAAGACTAATTTAACAAAAAAAATTTATTTTTATTTTTCAAAAGCCATTCCAATTTCCAAAAATAAATCAAGTACGAGAGACCAGTCAAATAATCAACAGTTTTAAAGGTTGTTGCAAGTATTATATGTAAAACATATAATTCAATAAATTTTGAATCTATAATTTTCCAACATCCTATTTAGTCCATAATTGATAATTAAAGTCCAGTCCATAATTTATTCCATAATTGATAATTAAAATTTAGTCCATAATTAGTAATTAGCTATCAATACAACATATTACAAAAATCATTAGTTAGATTACAAGCAAAAATAATAAAGATTAAAGTAATTATCCCTTAACCTACAGGAGAAAAATATGCTCGATCAATAGTCAAGTCTTTTGGCATACGTAAAAATAGTTATAAAATATTACATAAATTTTGATATAAAATAACAATTAAATAAAACATAAATAAGATACAAATCATGCAATAAAACATCCAATAAATTATTAATCACAACCAATGAACAATATAAATAGTTCAATATCATTTTAAAAACAAACAAAATAGAATTGGACAAATATAAAACACATTTAAAAAATTCATACACTCAATTTAAAATACTTAATAATGCATTAAAATTTGAATCGTGGTTCATCACTCCATTAAAAAAATTATACAAATACTCAAATTACTTAACTAGACAAACAACATAACTTCAATCACACTATCATAGAGGTATTGGTTAATAAAGCAGTTCTTTCCTTTTCATTATCATTCATTCTCTATCATCAATATCTACGTAGCTTCATAGATATGACCTTGCACTTTAAGAAAACAAATATAAAAAATAAATTCTATTTGTAATGATTTTATCTTTGATCAAGTCATTTACAATAACATATACAGTAGGCGATGTTAGCTAGGCTGTTCATGGGTTGTTATAAGGCAACATCTTTTTTTCCATTTCTGCTATATACTTCAAAACTGCTATTGCATTTAACCATAGTTATATGTATAAGTAGAGAAGAAACTATTTAATATACAATTATATATACAAAGATTACAAGAAGCTTTATCTTAAGAGCTAGAAGAAAATGATTATAGCAAGATTTGTTAAGTGTGTGACAGTGGGTGAGAGAGCTGTAGGAAAGACTTACATGCTCATTTCCTACATGCAATGGCAGATCTAACAGATTCTACATATCTATAACACGATTAACACCCCTATCAATTTATATTTTACAACACAAAAAATTAACAGATCTAAAACCAAAACTTTAAATCAAACATTTAAAATCGTAAAATCTACAACAAAACTTCAAAACAAAATTAAAAATATGTATAAGAACATTATAGTATACCCAAATCTAAAAAAAAACTACAAAATAAACTACAAAAGCATAAAAAAAATAAAAGTCCAACTCTGAAATTCGAATCGATAAAAAAGGATTTTTTCATAACAATCAAAAAAATATTTTACAAAACCTTCAAACACAAACATCAAACCAATTATACATAGCTAGATCTAACAAAAACCTAACAAAATTCAAAATTTTTAAGAAACTATAAAAAGACTGATCTTTAAACAAAACTTAAATCAAATATTATACAAGTTTATAACAACTCATAAATTAAAATACTCGTATGTATAACTAAAAACAAAAAAAAAAGTAAAATAAACAACAAAACAAATAAAGCACAAAGCCACAAACTGTGAAATAAAGAATCGGTGAAAAAAATAAAATATTTATAGCATTAAACAGAAAATATTTTATAACATAAAATCTTAACAAATATTTTTTTCATCAAACAACAAACACATAGTAAACAATCAAACATATCAAAGATTAGAAACAAAACAATAAACATCATTAAGAAATACTCATAGAGGATAAAAGGCAAGAGAGACTGAGAGTGATAAGAGAAGGGAAAGAGCTATAACCGAGTGATCAAAGAAGGAGAAAAAATATTGAGATTCAAGTCTTTTGACATAATTGAGAGAGAGAGGAGAGAATGTCAAAGAGTCTCCAGAGAAAGTAGAGAGAATTTTGAAAAGTGAAAAGAAGTTGGGGGTGAGTGGTTGTGTGTGGCTAGGGTTGTCTGAATGCTTAGAGATTGGGATGTTCATATATAATATTATTATAATTGCTGAGCCACTCTTAAAATTACTAAGTTTGTCCAAGCTTTCAAAAAAAATATATATAATATTATAATATATATATATACGAGTATTGTAGTGTGTCAGTCGGTTTTGGATTTACTTGAAATAAAAAACACCAAACTGACCGATTAGAAATTGAATTTTTCTATAATTTTTCATCCGCTCACACCCAGTATAGAGTACCGAACAGACCGAACCAGCAATAAAACATGCGGCTCGGTCGATTTTGGTCGAGTACTTTTATTCTATACACCTCTAGTTTATATTACAGGCACATACATATTATTTCTAGATATCTAATAGTTTATGAGAATAACTGTTTCTTTTCATTATGGACGATGATTAAAACTGCTGAGATTGGTATATATTATTTTTACTATAAATTATTTTAATAGAATATTAAAGATAAATAAATATATGTCTTTATTAATTTATGAAATATATAAATACATAAAGAAAAAATAATAATTTTCATATATATAATCAATAATTGGCTATAGGGCAAATAACTAAGAAAATTAGATAAGAAAATTATATGACCATCAAAATAGAAAAAATTGAAAATTTCAGCCACCATTATATAATTTTGCCTATTAAAAAATCACTATACTGAGAAATTTGTAATAGGTGAAAAAATTTTACATGTATGAAAAAGAGAAAAGGTAGAAAGGATACAAAGCAACAAAGAATAGTAAAAATTGTAATTACGCAAATGTACATTTTATAATGAAAAAACTTGCAATTATGCATAGAAGATTGATGGCAATCTTGTAAATAAGGAGGATAATTGAAAAAGACAAGGAAATTCATTATTCATCATAAATATTGAATTCATTCTTTTTTTTGTCATACATATTGAATTCATTTTAAATATTAAAGAGTCTCGGCATAATTTTAAGTATCATATTAGATAATAAAATAATTATTATTAATTATAAAATTTATAAAATTTAAAATATTTTTAATTATTTTTTACTATAAATTATTAATTTAAAAATATTTAATATTTATATTGTCTTAAATTTCAATTTAAAAGTGAAAAATAAAATATAATAATTTTTTTGGGTAATTACAAATCTAATTCAAAATAAAATTGCATTTTTAAAAATATTATAATATTTTTTTTCAAAATTACGAAAACAATATTTTTTAAATTAAAAATTTATGGAACAAACAACTTGGACTTTAAAAGCATGGATGTAATAAAATTATAAATATGTCACTATTTAACAAAAAAAAAATGTAACATATACTATTATGTACCATCATATATTACTGTTTAATAAAAATATATATAACATATATTATCATATGCTTATATATACTTAAAAAATACAAACTCTTTATTTATAAAAATATTATTATTTAGTCAAAGTATATGTAATATATATTCATACATATAATCATTTTCTATGAAGATATATGAAAGTATATTAATATATATATAGTATATATCTACACATAGCTATTATTTTAGAGAAAGAATATCAATATGCAATCCTTATATTTTAATATCTATAGGTTTATGATAACTATAACTATATATATCTAATATATTTATAAAAAAAATTAAAATGCAATTGTAATATCAAAATATATGAAGATATATATAACATATACTTTAATATGGATGTATTACATGTCAATATATCTCTGTAATAAAGATTTTTTTTAAATATTTTATCGATCATTTAATATGCATTTAAATTGAAGAAGAAAAAACTATCTAATCATTATATTTGAAATTCAAAAATCAATTAAAACTAATATATATATATTATACTATTTTTTGCTTTTATTTTTTTATTAGTAATTAATTAATCATCAAAATAGTAGTTTTCATAATAATTATTTTCATATTAAAGCAAGTTGTTTCTACAAGTAAAATTGACAATTCAACAACTTTTTATATTTTCTGAAACAAAGGTTGACTATTTTTATAGTCAAAATAATTAAAAAAAGAAAAAAAAACTGTTGAAAATAAAGGAAAAACAAGAAGAAAAGAAAAATTTGCTAGAAAAAATATATTAATATAAAAAAAAGAAGAAGCAAAAAGATAAAAAATAGAAAAATCACTAAATATATAAGAAGATAAAAAAAAGAATAATGTATTTTTCAAAAACATATTTTTAAAAACAAACACAATGAATAACGTAAATTTAAAAAAAATTAAAAATTAAAAAAAAAAGATAAAACACTAAAATTGAAAAAAAAAAATAAAAAGTAGTATATTAGAAAGAAATTGTTACGAAGGGTACTGTTATACTAATCTTAGAGTATGGGCCACGGCAACAATTTCTTGGGACAATTTCGTCATTTTGACAAGCCAAGACCGCTATATAAATGGAGCTGTACGGTTGCCCAAATCCATCAATTCTCAGAATCATTGGAAGTCTCTGATCCCTCGTTTCTGTCATCCTCTCAAGGTATTCTCTTATCTTTTTGTATTCAATAAGTTTGTTCTTTTGTTATGTTATTGTTTTTGTTAGTGTTATTGTTTAGGTTCATAAATTTATAAATAAATTGATAATCAGATAATATGGAATTGTTTTCAATGCGCTATTGGTTTAGGTTTTTGTCTGATTTTGATCCTATTTGCTAGATCTGTTTGTGTGCCTGGGTTTTTGTTGATTTTGATTATATTTGCTAGATCTATTTCTTATTTTTGGTAAAATTGATAGGAATATCGGATGAGCGATAGTGATTTATATTTTTTGGTTGATTTTGATTTGATCTTAATAGTTGCTTGATCGATTTTGTGTAATCTGGCGGGGCTTTATTTTTTCTATTCATGTTTTTAAGATCCATGTAGATCTGATAGGGAAGATTAGAGATTGATATTTCTTTCTACCAGGTTTTATTTATCAGATCTATCTTGGGTCTTTTTCCTCCAAAATATAGATATTCTTTTCCTTCTTTTTTCTGGGCAGAAGTTATGTGCTGATTATTTTTGTGGTTGTATTATATGTTTCTCTTATCAAGGAACCGTGAATAATATAGTTTATAAGGTTTTAAATTTGAAAAATATCACAATTTGGCCTTTTAGATTTTTTTTTTCATTTTGGGTTGAATACATGATACGGGTTGAATTACAGGATTACACTATGCTAACTGAACATTCTTATTTTCTATTTTATAATAGAAGCTGATAATTATTTTATTGTCGAGTGTTTGATCTTCCCTTCAACTGAAGTGTTAATTTTTTGTTCTTTAATTATTACATTGGTACGCATTTTTCCCTGAATTTTTGTTCCTTTTGTGTTGGTCAGAGCAGGCTTTTGTGTAAAGCTTTACCTTATTGTTTCATATTATCATCCTCTTTTTTCTTTTTGTCAAACAGATGCAGATCTTTGTTAAAACCCTCACTGGCAAGACAATCACCCTTGAGGTGGAAAGCTCGGACACTATTGACAATGTTAAAGCTAAGATTCAGGACAAAGAGGGCATTCCACCTGACCAGCAGAGACTGATCTTTGCTGGTAAGCAGCTGGAGGATGGCCGTACTCTTGCCGACTACAATATTCAGAAGGAGTCCACCCTCCACTTGGTGCTCCGCCTCCGTGGTGGCATGCAGATCTTTGTGAAAACCCTCACTGGAAAGACAATCACCCTTGAGGTTGAGTGTTCAGACACTATTGACAATGTCAAGGCCAAGATTCAAGACAAAGAGGGTATCCCACCTGATCAGCAGAGGCTGATTTTCGCTGGTAAGCAACTGGAGGATGGCCGCACCCTTGCTGACTACAACATCCAGAAGGAGTCTACCCTCCACTTGGTGCTTCGCCTTCGTGGTGGCATGCAGATCTTCGTTAAAACCCTTACTGGGAAGACTATTACTTTGGAAGTTGAGAGCTCAGACACCATCGACAATGTCAAGGCCAAGATCCAAGACAAAGAGGGTATCCCACCTGATCAGCAAAGGCTGATCTTTGCCGGTAAGCAGCTGGAGGATGGCCGTACCCTTGCTGACTACAATATTCAGAAGGAGTCCACCCTCCACTTGGTGCTTCGCCTTCGTGGTGGCATGCAGATCTTTGTGAAAACTCTCACTGGGAAGACAATTACATTGGAAGTTGAGAGTTCAGACACCATTGACAATGTTAAAGCCAAGATCCAAGACAAAGAGGGGATCCCACCTGACCAGCAGAGGTTGATATTTGCTGGTAAGCAGCTTGAAGATGGGCGCACCCTTGCTGATTACAATATTCAGAAGGAATCCACCCTCCATTTGGTGCTCCGTCTTCGTGGTGGCATGCAGATTTTTGTGAAAACACTCACTGGTAAGACAATCACATTGGAAGTTGAGAGCTCAGACACCATTGACAATGTCAAGGCCAAAATTCAGGACAAAGAGGGGATCCCACCAGACCAGCAGAGGCTGATCTTTGCAGGTAAGCAGCTTGAGGATGGCCGCACCCTTGCTGACTACAACATCCAAAAGGAGTCCACCCTTCACTTGGTGCTTCGTCTCCGCGGTGGCATGCAGATCTTTGTGAAAACCCTCACAGGGAAGACAATTACACTAGAAGTTGAAAGTTCTGATACTATTGACAATGTGAAGGCCAAGATCCAGGACAAGGAAGGAATCCCACCAGACCAGCAGAGGCTGATCTTTGCTGGTAAGCAGCTTGAGGATGGTCACACCCTTGCAGACTACAACATCCAGAAAGAATCAACCCTTCACTTGGTTATGCGTCTTCGTGGTGGCATGCAGATCTTTGTGAAGACACTCACCGGCAAGACCATCACCTTGGAAGTGGAAAGTTCAGACACGATTGACAATGTGAAGACCAAGATCCAAGATAAGGAAGGCATTCCGCCAGATCAGCAAAGGTTGATTTTTGCAGGGAAGCAGCTTGAGGATGGGAGGACCCTTGCTGATTACAATATCCAGAAGGAGTCGACCTTGCATCTTGTACTCCGTCTTCGTGGTGGCTTCTGAGTGCGTCATTATTTGTTAAATAGTTCTGGGTTGTTCTTGCCGCTATTGTTAATAGCTATGAATAATTTCAATCCGTACTGAACTTGCAATGTTGAATGTTTCAAGTACTTTTTGTTTTCAAGTTGTCTAAATGGCCTCTATGAGGTCCTTTTTTTAGGTACTTTTTTCTTTTCAAGAAGTTTAAATGGCTTCTATGAGGACCTTTTTTTTAATTTTTTTTTTTGTTTTGGATGATGAGTTCTTGGTTTGTAATAATCTTTAGCATGTTAGCATATTATGTTTACTTATGATTCGATGTCTATAAGTGGTGTTTGATGACTTGAAAAAAAAGATACACGTCACATTTACATTCAAGTTGTTTGTGGTTGTATACATGTAGGAGGTAAGTTGCGTGTTGATGGGTGTCTTTCAGAAGGAGCTTTTGGTTGGCAAGTACCAACTCCTGAGTAGCATATTTGGGACTTAAGAAAACAGGTCTGCAAAAAATATTGTTATCCTTTTGATATGCGTCGCCTCTAGAAAGTCTTCCGTAGAATTTTTACCCTAGAAAGAATGAGATTCCAGAATTTTATTATTTGCATGTTACTGTAATATAAGTAGAATCAACCTGAGCCAGTAAGAAAGCGCGTGTGAAGCTACGAAACCCCAACCAAACACAAATTGTCCTTCCAAAAACACCAACACAGAAAAACAAGTCATTCAAAGCAGTGGTTGGTATTATTCAGTTATAATTATAACCGGTGCCCTCCTCCATAGAAACACGCACAACAAAACCAGCAGAGAACTAAATGGCTTGGGCTCTGCTTTCCTTTTTCACCTATTCCATCCATTTGTGCCACCGCCAAAACAAATCACAGAAACATATGGTCAACTAAAAAAAAAGAAAAACAGCAATAGCAAATGCTACCAACAGTGAAGGCAAAGATGATGCATCTGCTTTTAATCCTTTTGGTTTTGTCACTGAGAATCCGTCAAGCCGCGGTGCCATCCAGCTTCCAGAGTCCCCTGCTGAGGACGGCAATGTCGGTCAAATGCTCTATGTGAGTTCTTCGACATGTTACGCAGATTGTATAAAAATTTGTATTAGTTGTGTTTTGCCATGTTAAACCAACTTTATTGGTTGTAGAGGATAGAAGACAAGAGAAAAGAATATTGTTCATACAGAAACTCAGGGAAATTAACATGGTTCGTTAGAGAAACTGGTAAAAACTTATCTTTGTAGCAGCAGCAGCTTTTATTCATTCATTCATTCTACTTTTTAAAGTTGAGAGTTCGTTTCTTAATCCAGGATGTATTTTTGTGTTCTTTGGTAACAGGATCGCCTAAGAGCCGACGGGGAACAATTGTCTTCCTACATGGGGCTCCTACTCAATCTTTCAGCTATCGAGTTGTCATGTCTCAGGTTCTTTCTTCCTTCCTTTTTTGTTTAATTTTGAATTTTATCATTTGACTGAAGCTTTATGACATTTATATGGCAAATTAAGTCTTGAATTCTTATGCTTCTACAAACTTATTACATCATTTTCAATTATCAAGTATAAATGAATTCCGAAAATTTTACTGTCCTGTGCTATAGAAATTTGAGTACTTTGAAAAGAGAGCTCATAGTTTCTAAATTCATTTGCTTGGTTTTGGAATTCGGAAGTATTTATTTTCAGGCTTTATTCAGTAATATCTACTGTTCCATCTTGTCACTTTAAATTTTTGTATAAGAATTAAGAAAATTATTTAATAATTTAGTTTATATAATTATTTTACTAAATTACAATTATCTTTAATTTATTACTCATTTCATTATATATTAATTATATAGTAGTAAATTAGGGATAAATGTATAAAAATAATCTTGATTTTTGTAAAGTGACAATTATTTATAAATACAATTTGCCATTTAAAATGACACTTATTTGTGAACGGAGGAAGTAATATTTTTAAAGAAATTGACCAAAAAGAAGCAACTAGTTCCATAAGGTTATCGAATTTCTACAAAAAGCAATTTTCTGATGATTTTTTTCCGCTGTCATGCCTTAATAATCTTGTTTCCCCTTTTTGCTTCATAATTTTGGATTGGATTCTGAGTCAGGTACCACGTCCATGTTTTTTAGCTATAATTGCAGATAACTACATTAATTACCTTATCATTGTCTAAAATTTTCATTTATCACTCATCTTACAACAAAAATTGCCTGAAGCTTATTGGGTTGTTCATAAAAATGCATTAAGTTGTAGGTCAGTGAATGAGTTTGCTGCTATATCAACAACATAAGAGTACATAACAACCAGGAAAATACCTTCTGATCATCTTGTACAAACTTTTCCTACTTGAGCAGTTCTGTACAAATCAATTTTCATTTTTTTTCCAATGATAAGGTTGTTTTCTCCCCTTGTCTTGTTTAGATGTCAGATGCTGGGTTCCACTGCTTTGCACCTGACTGGATAGGATTTGGTTTCAGTGACAAGCCACAGCCAGGATACGGCTTTGATTACACAGGTTTTTATTTACTGTTAAAAGCTAATGTTATTATAACAGTAAATTTATTCTTAAGCAGTATGTCACACATTTCCAAATTCTGCTTGACAGAAAAGGAGTTCCATGAGGAATTTGATAAATTACTCGATGTGCTGGACGTTAAATCTCCCTTCTTCCTTGTTGTTCAGGTTTGGATGAATCATCTGAATACAAGCTATACATATGCATTTGTGACAAAATACTGTGCAATTTAAAGATAAATTTGAAAAAATCCTAAATCTGGCATTAGCAGAGGATGGTTTGTTTTTTGAGTAATGATTTGATTTTAGAAATGTTCAGGTGAATATGTACCTAATGCACACTTCTCATATTGTCCCAAAAAGGGGTTTCTTGTAGGTTCATATGGATTGACTTGGGCCTTGAAAAACCAGAGCAAGATATTGAAGATCGCAATTTTGAATAGTCAATTAACAGTTTCATCTCCTGTTCCTGGACTATTTCAACAGCTAAGGTTTGTGGGATTATTCTGATGATCAAATGCTTGTGATCTGTTACTTCATAGATTTTTTTTTTAATGCTTGAAGCATATGCAGCCTTTAGTTTTTTGTTTCAATTGCTCTTTCTCATTGTTTATTGATCCCAGGATCCCTTTATATGGAGAATTTAGGTGCCAAAATGCTGTTATTGCTGAGCGCTTTATTGAAGCAGGTAGCCCGTATGTATCCAAATTGTAACTGACTTTCAGATCTTACTACCTCAAAATGAATATCTAGTTTTTTCAGTAAAGCCATCTGTTGCCATCATACGTTAGTGTCTTGGATATTGTTTCATGATTAATTCAATATTGAAGCAAGGAAATAACTGGAAAAATGAAGTTCTCTGTCAGTTTCTGTCATTTTCTTTGAATTCTAAGACAATAGAGTCATTCTTCAACTTATGATTATTTCGTATCTCAGTTTAATATCATATTTAGCGCGAGTCGAGTCATGAGCATGGAGGTTGATTTTATTATTTCACATGTCTATCCCATCATTACGTTCCCATCTTCAAATATTAATGGTGTTTTAGCTTCTATGTCTTTGCATGTGGATTGATGAGGGACATTGGAGCTTCATATTTTATTGTTAACTGCTTATTGATATATCTCTCTGTCTTTCTTCAGTAACTCATGCATGCTGTTCTCTTACAAAAATGAGAATCGGTTTTTGCAGTTATGTCCTGAAGCTGGAAAAGGCAGATGCATATTGATTGCCGTATTTGTCAAGTGGTGGACCAGGATTTCGTTTGTACTCGATTCCTGATTCTAATTTACAGGACTGGATATAACACTCCAATAATCAACTTCTCAAAACATATGGTTTTGATGTTGTTGTATGACTGTAGTCACTGCTGTACTAAGAAGGATAAACATTTGTTGTCTCCGCATAATTCACACTCGATGTCAAAACAACTAACTTCATAGGTTGTAACTTATATTGTTTCAGCTTTTTTTGAGGCGGCAAGAAAGATTAATTTCAGAGATATTTCAAGCAAAATAGCTAATGGCTTTCATCTGGAAGGTATAATGTGTTTAGATCGTCCCTTACATGAGTTAAAGCAATGCCAGTTGAATTTCTTTGGACACTGTATATAGTGAATTATATACATTTCTTTACTGTCTTTACCAGATATTTTGAATTAATGGATTTTGTACTTCAGATGGAATAAACCGATACTTCTTGCATGGGGAATGGCAGACAAAAATTTGCCTCAATCTGTTGCAGAAGAGTTTCAGAAAGGAAATCCTGATGCTGTCGAGCTGAAGCTTATAGAAGGTGCTGGCCATATGCCACAGGAGGACTGGTAATTCTGCTACCTTATTTGTAAGCTTAAAATTTGTTTTTGTTCTTCTGTTCTCCTTCCTTTTCTGATGCCAGATTTTTACCTGATTTGAACAGGCCCGAGAAAGTTTTGGATGCTCTGAGAGTATTCTTTTAAATTCGAGACATGAATCAACAATCAAAAAGTGACACTGCTAATTTTCAATTGTATTTCTATTTGACTGAGGTAAGAAACAATAACTGCTTATTTTTGGGGAACATTTTTAAAATTTTTCTGGCATTAGTGGCTAAATCCTTTTCTTTTCTTTTTTGGTTTTCAAAAATTTGCTACAGCTCATATACAAGGGTATTCTGAAGCATTAGCAGAGGTGTCCATGAGAAACAAGAGAAAGTATCTGCATGCGTATTTCCCTTCATTTTCTTCGTCCTTTTTCTTTGATACATACAAACAGGCATTTTGGATCAAAGACTTCACTGATAAACTGTTGATCTTGTGCGCATAAGCTAACGCCGAGGATAGAAAACATCAAGCATCTGATGCAATTCCATTATTTTTCTAATCAACTAGAGATATTTGTATAGTAAGCTGAAGCATCTGTCAAAAAGATTATGCTTCATTACCAGCAATTGTCTTCTTTTGAAATTAGAGCATTATAAGGAAGTTCAAAAGAAATCAGGTCCAGAATGAAAAGGGATTGAAGATAACTAGAATTAACCCTTTCTATTACTGGCCAAGGCAATCTTTTCAGTCCTTGTGTGAAATACAGAAAGCATAGCTGTAATTCATGGATTTCAGCAGTTTCCCAAAGATCAAATCTGACCAACAGCAAACGTGTCCAATTAGAACAAGTCTACTCAAATTGAATCTACGAACTTAAACAACCTGAAACCTGTTTCAGGAAAATACTATTCTGAAAAGTCATTACATGACATTTGACAACACTAAATATTTACAGAAGCCATGAGCAAGCAGAAAGGTAGTAGCTTATCCTAAATAATAATCCAAATATTGTTTTTCAGTACTAACAAAATTGAAGAAACCCACTCATGATTCAAAATGCGGGGCTGCAGTTTGGCGCGCCTACTATCAATATCTACAAAAGTTGTCTACTTCACCTTCTTCTTTGGCTTCCTACTGTTTTGCTTGGAAGTCTTCTTTTTGGGCACCTTCTTTTCTTTAGCTTGCTTATTGTTGGTTACTTTCTCAGGTTTTTCCTTCTGATCTTCCCCACCATCGCTGTCTTCATCACCATCATTGTCATCCGGAGCAGCACCACTATTTTCATCATCACCATCACTTACCTTAGATTTTCGTTTTGTTGGAGGCTTCTTGACATGACCTCTAGGCTTCAACTCTCTCTTAGATTTAGCCGTTTTAGTAGTTTCTTTTTCCTCTCTGGCTGGTTCACCGGCAACATCTTCTGCTTCATCTCCATCATCATCATCTTCACCCTTTTTTCTTTTTGATGGTTGTTTTTTTGGTTTATCTTCTCCTTTTGCAGCTTGTCCTCCACTTAGCTTTTGCAATTCTGGTACATAGGCTGTTGTCTAAAACCAAAAGTACAACCCCGTAAACAATCACTATTTCTTTTCATGCCAACTAAGTAATTACAGACACTGAGATATGATAAGATTGAAAAGAAAAAAAAAACACCTACAACTCAATAGTCAATATAGCAAGTTAGAAACAAGAAGGATGTGATAAGCTTCGTTTTAGAGTGACTTACCCTACCACCAGCAGTAATGAAATCAATTTTCTTCCCTGCCATAGTAAAAAAATAATAATAATAACTTGTCAATGTTTGTCCACAATCCAATCAAACAGTGTTTAAGAAACAAAAACAGAGACTGTTGGGTTGAGCAAGAATGTCAAATTTAATAGCTGGTGGGTCAAGCGAGAATGTCAAACAGCTATGTTTACACTACACTCCCGGAACAAAAATCAATACGTATGTGGAAAGAGAGAGAAAGTAAATAAGATGACAATGTGGGGTATCTTGAAGGTCAGGAGCCAAACCATCCACGAAAGCCTTCCCAGTCTTCTTTTCACGCGAGTGAAAAATCCAAGTATTGGGGAACTGATTACTATCTGCCCCAACTTCTATTGCTTTTTCAATGACCTGTAAAAACAATTGTTCGGTCAAGATGATTTCTCATATCATAAGTATCTTACCATTAACTTTTCCAGTTTTTTTGCCCCATCGAAAATGAAACAACCATTCAAGAGGAAAGTGGCTGCATATTGCATCAACTTGAACCGCATATTGAATAACCTGCAGGTATTGTCTTCTATTTTTCCATGAAAATTGCATGTTTTACAAGTAAAATTTTCTTTTTCTACTAGGACTTCATGGAAAGCAGAGCACTTTATCCTACCTCCTTAATGCACTTGTGTAATGTTGCACAACTTTCTTTGGACAAGCTGGAAGCAACTTGCAGTGGATGAATTCTGGCCTGCAACAAACCAAAAGTACAAAATCAACAAACATACTGACATTTGACTTGGGTAATAGCAATGAGATAAAAGCACATTACAAGATGAAGAAATTGTTGAAAGGATGTAGCTTCCTCAATAGAAAAGTAAAATGTACAGTAATAGGGCTGCTAGTAATTAATAGCTAGGGTATAACTCTTGTATTTATACCGCTTTTGTAAATGGCTTATTGACCATGAATAAGATTATTAAAAAAATTTCTCCCTTTCAAAATCAACAGAAATTCATCTACTGGTGGTCTTTAGCAGCCATATTATCTATTACATTGTGAGCAATGATGTTCCTTCTCGTCCAGTGTCTTAGTCTAATTCCCTACCAATATTACTTGACCAAGCCATTTCCAGCAAACCAGTAATGATCGTTGGCAACCATGAACGGGCCATCTAAGGCAATATTCATTCTCACTCATTCTTTCCTCTATAGCTGGCACCTACCACCTAGAATTTCATAAATTTTATTTACATTTTTTGATCCAAGCACTCGTCTGTTTCAGATAACTTGTTTCATCTGAACACACTTTCTAACATGTAATCCTTAAAAAGACCTGCAATTCCTAGGTAACTTGTGTCAACTAAAAACTCCTGAAGTTGCATATGCTAAGGATGAACCCTTTTATTATATTATAAATATATTAGAGATAAAAGTTGAAACGGCAAAATAAGTTCTATGAGCTTAGGGTTTTACCAACAGTGAGTTAAAGAAAACAAGCCTAGATGTATCTAAATCAGAAACTTCAATGTTGGTGGCAATATTAAGTGCTGAAATCTGGAACTGTGGAGTCACAGCTGTAATCAAATAATAAACTTAGCATTTGGATGGATGTCCACTAACTTGGTATAGAACTTCATCTGCAATCCAGTTGCCAATACCAGAAATAAAACTCTGCAGAGATTAAAAAAATATGTTATTCAATACTTAGAAGTTAGATTTAGAGAATTTGAAACTATTGCCACACTGAAGTAAACATTCTGCTCAAGGGGTTTCAAGTTCAATACATAGACTTGATAAAGAAATCTATAGTTACTTAACTCCAAAACTTTTCTCAAACTTATTGATGCTGGGCACACAAATCTCCTCATACCACTCCTTGGTATCCAAATGTGGTTATAACTTTTTTTTTCAGGCTATTCTGCTGCTCCTTAATCTAGGAGCCACTAGTCTTCCATGCAAATGGTTAAATTTAAAGTTTTAAATGCCATAATATTCAGTAGACTTCAATTCTTACCAGTAATTGGCCAGAATATTTTCAGAATGAAAAGGTATTTCAAATTATGCATTTTAAAGCTTTGATCTATGGTTTAACACTTCCATTATCTTAGCTGTCTGCTGCCTCATTACTTGTACATGTTCACAGTATACTGGAAATTATAAAGCAAAAAAGCTTTTTTAAACCTGATCCAGTAGCAGAGCCTTAATTGCAATTTTCTTCTTGCGCAAAGATTCATAAAATTCATGAACTGTCATGGGCTCCAACAATGCATCAGGGCCGAGCTCAGAAATTGGAGGCACAGAAGCTGGCTGCACCCAAAAAAAAAATAAAGAAATAAATAGAGAAGGGTGAAAAATTAACAAAATGTCCACCAAGTTAGATAAGCAAGAAAAGTTTCTGTAGACTAGCAAATGGTACTTGCATCCTTAAGTAAGCGAACTTTAGCAAATCGCCTCTTATCAGTGAAAGAAAGCTCCAGACCATCATCCAGCTGCAGGTGTATCACATGTCAGTTAACTGGTATAATAGAGGTTAAACCATTCCAATGATAAATGCATGTTCCCTCACCAATTCCACTTTTTATGGTGGCATAGACTCATCTATAGAACTAGGATTAAACATATCAATCTATTTCTTTCAAATGTACCAAAAAAAAACACACTAATGTGTAATTTGCAGTGTTCTAAAATGGATGGTATCATACCATTCATCTATATTATCTGCACAAGTTACTTAAGGGAAATTTTCATTTAAAAAAAATCCATATTTTATTAGATCTCAAAAATTGTCTGATTAACCAGACATTTAAAAGAAAAATTATGCGTGTAAATATAATGAGTTTCACTTTTAAGTCAATAATTTCCTTAAGTATTTATGAAGTATACACTAGCCAATTTTATTGCCATCCAAACTCAAGAAGTTTACATCAATATTCTGTGTGCTTTTTCTTGAATCATAACTGTATTAATTTGCTAATTTTGGCACCACATTTTAGTATACGTATAATCTCAAAAGGCACTAATCATATGGATGACATATGAATACTAAATGCCTTATCTAATAAAAACATCATTAAAAATGATGAAAATGAGTCAATTCTTACTTCAATAAATAGCTTTGAATATTTTGATGGCCACTCGTCAGTGTCATTCACAGCAGACCTGCAACGATACTCAATTACAATCAACCACTGAAGATCATTGTACAATCAGAAATCATTACAACACAACAATGCTGTCTCATCTGAAGTGAGATGTATCAAGTAAATAAAAGTACCCTAATCCCCGCTTCTCCAATCCATTAGAAACATTGTCCTAATAGGGCCATAACCTGACTGTAAAGTTGACTAAAAAATAAGTGTTATAAATGGTTCCGTCTTTTTCAATTGATTACAATTAAGATATTATTGATGACCCGAGGACACATTGTTACATACATAATATATGGGTTGATACTTATAATATCATAGGAACGATGAAATTTGAGAAGAAAAGCTAACCCAAACTAAGTTCATTTACTTCTGCAGTGAGTAAAACAACTATTACTATCCATTGTGCGTAGCTACCATTCCACACTTCAGTTTCCTTTTAAAAATAAATGGGCTCATTACTTCTTTTCTTTTCTTTTTTTCAGAGAATATTTGTGATTCTTGAAGAATTAGAGCCTTCTCTTTCTGACGACAGTTTCCTATTTCCACAATCAGCATAAACATGCTGTAGAATATAAATTTTGATGCCAAACAAAATATATTTTCTTATTAGTTGCCACTCAATTTTGAGTTACTTGAATTCTTGCATAAATCCATCACTGGACAGATAAGATTCACATTAAATGGTTTTGCATATGGTTTCTTCAACATAGAAGAACCAAATTGCACAAAAAGATACTGCAAGAACCAGCAGTCCTGCAACTCCAGACGATAGCTCACCTCTTATATTTGGTAACGGCAACCCCCTTAATATATATAGCCCCAGTCATCCCTGAAAAATATATTTTAATTTGTAAGCAACAGGACCACTAAAAACGCCGATGCTCACTCATAAGTTGCACAAAAGGTCAAAGAAAAGGTGAAAAGATTCAATCTTTCATTAATACATATAATCAAAACACAGATTTCAGTTTCATCCATTCCAAAATCATTGGAAAGCCAAACAAAATTTCGAAATTATATTAGGCATTAGCTATTTCCTTTGCATTTTGCATGAAAATAAAAGCTTTACTAAAAATCTAAAAATGCGTTACTTCAAAAAATAAACCCTACAATATCTCCCCTTTTTCCACTTGCAAATAAACACAATTCTCAATTTTTCCAAGCATTATAAACATACCGAACTGCAAGGAAGGAAAAGGAGGGGAATCAAGCTGAAGCCAGAGGTTCTTCCCCTTGCGAAGAGAAGAAATTAGGGTTTTGCCCACAAGAGCGGCCTCGAAATCAGAGGGAGAGACACCGTCGATGACTTTAGAGTCATTGGCTATGACAGCCTTCTTGATCTTCTTACCTAAGCAGTTATCCTCTATGGCCTTTCTCGCCGCCTCCACTTCGGGTAGTTCCGGCATTGTTTGTAGCTTCCGTCGCTATCTCACGGCTGGCGACAGTGAAAAGTAAGCAAGAGTTTGGTGGCAGTGAGGCTATGAAATTGGAGAGCCTTTGCTATTGATGCTGTGGCAGAGCTTTGCATGTACTTCGTGGGACCCACCTCTCTATGATCACTCACCCAATCTTTCCATGTCAGCATAAATATCACGAATAATTAATCCATTTGGTTAAATTACTTTGTAGCCCTGAAATTTTCTATTATGTCAGATGACATTACAATTATTTCAAAAAGTTTAATCAACTTATTATTTAATCCCATTTTGTCAATTAATTAATTCTTATAAGAAACATAAATAGTGGCTTCTCCTTCTCTTAAATACAACAATAAAAAGATGAATTAGGTAATAAATGTTGTTATAATAATATGTACATAATAATATTAAGTTAAATGTTAGTCTAGTCTAGTGATAAAATAATTAATACAATAAAATATCAAATATTTATTGTTTTTAATTTTTAAAAATAAAAATAATAAATTTATACATTAAATTTAAAATACTAAATATTAACTTAATGAAATATTAAAATTTTATTAAATCAATTTAAAATAAACTTAATAATTAATAATAATAATTAATTTTGATATAATAGAAAAAATTACATAAAATATTATTTTTCTTTAAAGATTCATTTTTAATGTGCTTTATCTTTTATGATCTTACAATTGTAAATTTATAAAAAATACTTTTTTATATTTCTACAACATATACTAAAATCAAAAATATATTTAATATATACTTTTTCTATCCTAAATTAATAGATTCATTCTCTATTTAATAAGAATTAAAAAAATAATTATGTTTATCAAAAATATAAATTTTATATATAATTTTTTTAATTATATCCTTATTTTAGTATGAAATATATTTAATAAGTAATATTTAATAATAACTTTACAGAATATGTTGACTAATTTATTAAAATAGCAGATGAGTTACAATTTGAAATAAATGAAAAAGAAAAATGAATATATCATTTTATTGCGGGAAGAGCATTAAAAAAATATAAAAATAAAATATATTTCTGTAAATTTTTTATTTGTATACTATTCTTATAAATTTATTTATTTGCACAATATATTTATAATTTTTCTCTTTTTTAAGTTATTTTTGTAAATTTTTCTTAGTAATATTGAGAGTAAATTACACTATATACTACTTTTTTACTTTTATTTTTATTTTTACAACTTTTTTCATTTTAATCATTTTTTCATTTTTTTTATACTTTATATCTTTTCAATTTCACAGTTTTTTTCAGTATAACATTTTATTCTCTCATTTCTTTTCAATGTTTTTCATTCAGTTAGATTTCTTAGTTAATTTTCCTTCTTTCTCTTGAAAAGAATATATACAATCGAAATCATGCTTTTAAGATTAATCATTTTAGTTTAATCAAATCACGTTTTCACTATAAAACCAACTTCTTCATTGTTTCCTACTAATTATTTTTTATTTTCAGTTTGATGTAATATACTTTTTTTCTGTCTATTTCGTTACTAAAATCAACTTCTTAAATTTTAAATTTATGAAGAGATCTTTCTGGACATGTTTTGAGAATTTTGTTTGTAACATATGAAAGAGTAATTTTGTTTCAAATGTTAAATCATTTGTTCTTTACTTCTTTTTTTTTTTTTTAAAGCTCGATCCCCGAAATACTTTTTATGGGGATCGAATCCCCTGCTCTCTCGATTGAAAATAATAATAGCTGACCAGCTGAGCTATTCAGCTGGTTGTTCTTTACTTCATTTATTTGATTTCTGTTATATATATATATATATATATTGTCTTTTTAATAATTTTGAATGAGTCATTTTTGCTAAATATGATAGACTTTTTTTTTATTTTTTTTTCAAATGTATCACACTTTAGTTTATATATATTTTTTTTTCTTTCAGAAGAAATCAAAGAGATTTATTAAGAATCAACACTGTAACATTCTTCGATACAAACGAAAGAACACTAAGTGAAACTTTTTCCATAAATATCAAAAGGTGGCGGTAAAAGTGCATACTGAGCCATGGCGTGTTCTGCTGTGTTGCCGTCCCTTCTAACATAGAAAATTTTGATAATATCAAAAATAATCATTTTGCATGTTTAATAAAATATTTTTAAAAAAATAATTTTATATTTAATGAATATGCATGTGCTAACACATAAATAAATATAAATAAATATATAAACATCGTTACACGTACAAAAATATATATAACATGATATTCTTATAGTTATTGCTTGCATATTTTTTTAATTAATTGTTGTATATTTCGTATTTTTAAAATTTTTTAAACCTCTTTATTTTTATAAATAATATTAATTTTTAGATTATTTTTGTAAATGGACAAATTATAACAAACACGGCAACTCAGTTTTGCCTTTCAATTATACGGACGTCAGTTTTTTTTTAAATATACGACACGCGTATTTGTTTTTCCTTTTTGAATTTTTTTAAAGTTATCATTTTTTTCTTTTTTTTTCAGTCTTTAATTTTTAATTAGTATTTATATTTTTTTATTCATTAATATTTTTTATTTTTATATTCTCATTATCCATAAAAAATAAATATAAACATTACATAAACATATCATACATATAATATATATAAAATAAATAATAACACATCGTGACGTATACAAAATATACCTATAATATATTTATAATATATACACTATAATTAATCAATTTATAAATATTAAAATATATACATATCTCTAACATATGTATTAAAGACTAAATGATAATATGTACACAATATATATATAATATATCTGAAACATATAAAATTATATTACAAAATAATATTTTTAAGATTTTTTTTTAAAAAAATTATAAAATTATATTATTTTGTTTTAGAGATATTATTTTATAAAATAATATTTGAAATAAATTATATTTTTATATTTTTTTAAAGAATTTTATAATACATAATATATATAAATCGTAAAAATATGATAATGCATGATATTTTTATAATTTTGTAAAATTTTTATATATTTTAAAAAAAAATTATAGTAATAGTATTTTTTAAAAAAAATTATTTTTATAGATAATTTGAAAAAAGCTCTTTGTAAATTTCTCAAATATTAATATAAGTTTTTGGCTTTCAACTATATTACTTCGGCAAGGCCCGTTGTTTGTAATGGACCGAAAAGCCTGTCTATTATATTATTATTAATCAAATCAAATCATTTAATTTTCTCTTATAAAAGGAATATGAATATATATATATATATATAAGGGAACACTAATATACTAGCCAACTTATGTATATTGCCTTAAGAAAAATTTTATTAACTTTTCCCCACTGTATAACTCTTAATTTAGATGTGTATCACTGCTAATATTAATTTTAAAAAACAATTTAAAATTATCAAAAAAATTTATTAATTTAAATCGAATTAAATTTAGATTATCAAAGTTAAATGAATCACATTCAACTATTCACTATTCAAATTTAAATATTTGAAACTTTAAATTAAATTTATAAATCAGATCAACATTTTATCAAATATGTGATTAAGAGGAATATGAATATATCACACTATTGAGCGATAAATGCATATCTTGAGATTTAAAATTAATTATCTCCTCTATCATAATAATAAAAAAAAGGAACATAATTGTGAGAGTATAAATAAACTAATAAAGAGTAATTAATTTTTTTTGTGTCCTTCCGATATTTAAGACTTTATTATAACTAATTCGAATTCAACTTGCATCATACACCTATGCGATAAATGCATTTTATCAAATATTTAAAACTTTAAATTAAATTTATAAATAAGATAAATATTTTATCAAATATGTAATTGAGAGGAATATGAATATATCACACCATTGAGCAATAAATGCATATATTGAGATTTAAAATTAATTATTCCCTCTATCATAATAATAAAAAAAAAGAAACATAATTGTGAGAGCATAAATAAATTAATAAAGAGTAATTAAATTTTTTTTATGTTTATCCGGTATTTAAAATTTTATCCCGACTAATTTGAATTCGATCTGCGTCGCATACCTAATAATAATGAGTGCGATAAATACTTTTTATCAAATATTTAAAACTTTAAGTTAAATTTATAAATCAAATAAATATTTTATCAAATATGTAATTAAGAAGAATATGAATATGTCACACCATTTAAAGATAAATGTATATCTTGAGATTTAAAATTAATTATCCTCTCCATCATAAAAAAAAAAGGAATATAATTGTGAGAGTATAAATAAATTAATAAAGAGTATTTTTTTTTGTATTTGTATGATATTTGAGGTTTTGACTCGATTAATTTGAATTTAACTCATATTATGTATTTAATAATAATGGGTGAGTCTCTCAGCAAAAATAATTATATATGTAAGACTATAAATTTTAAAATCTAAACTCATAATCTATTTAAATAATATCAAATCGTTTATCACTCAGACTTACTATGTTAATAAGTAATTAAATTTTTTTTAGTAGCATTTACGTAAGAGCTATGATAGCTATTTTTTTATCAGAGCTATGATAGCTATTTGCTACTATCTACATCTAGACTGGTACTGATCTCAATAATTATTAATTAAAGGGTTATGATATAACATACTAATGTAGAGTTTAATAATAAGAGCATTTCTTCTAAAATTCAGGTATCTCCTTGTATTATAATCTTAAAAAAATATATTATCTTTATTTTATTCTAAGTATCCTATAAGAATAATATATATAAATTAAAAAAAATTAATTATTATAAATTTTATAAAAATTTTATTATAATTTATTTAAATAATATTTTAATTTTTTAATTAATTAATTAATTAATTAATTAATAGAGATAATATTAAAATTATTTAATTAATATTTTATTAAAATTTAAAAAAAAATAACATTAAAGTGAAATAAATTTTTTTTGCGTGGCATTTAAATAAAATGGAGAGAGTTAAAAAAAGAAGTGATATAAAATAAGTTCTAATGCACGTGTTAAAAAAGGTCAAATATTGACTGCTTTGTTCACCGCACGCCACATGACATTTTCAATTCACGTTTTTCTCATAAAACATTTGTTATATTCATAACAAGTGAATTTTTTGTGCCAAATATAAAATTAGAATTTTTTTATGAAATAACTTCTATATTACTGAAAGTATTAATTATTGAGTATACAATAAATTTTATTATATTTTTTTGTAATTTTTAAATGTAAAATAAATTTAATACTCCTTTATCAAATATCAAGTACTTGGATAACACTTATAAGTATTTTAATAGTCATTGTTTGTATAATTTAAGAATATAATTCAATACTTAATAATTATTATTCATACCTTATAGATAAAGATGTCAAGACTTTAATATCATACCAAATTTTATAAGCAATAATAAATTAAATATATATTGAGTTTATAATAAATTATGAAGTATCGATATTTTTATTATAGTGAAGTGTCGGTGTCTGACACTTTTTTAATATGGACACGGTTTTACATATATCGTATCATTTATTATTTTATATTTTTTAGATACGAAAAGAATATAATGGAGATTCGAAAGACATATTTTATGATATTTTATAATATTTTATAATATATTTTGTTATAAAATATTGATAAATTATTAATTAGATAATTATTATTAATTTTAATTATAAAATTTGCCTTTTTATCACAAAAAATATTTTTTTTATTTTGTAATTATATTTATATATAAACCATCTAATATATATTTATTTTGAATATAAATTTATCTCTTATTATATTTTTATAATTTAAAATGTATATATATATATGTATGTATGCATATAATTATATTAATATATAAATAAATTAATATATAATTATTTTGAATATATTTATATATATGTAAATATATTTTACTCGTATCATGTCTTTTATTGAATATGCACAATTATTGAATATGTAGTATATATAAAATCTGAGATAACTGACAAGGATAAATTTAACAAAAAAAAAAGAGTCTGGAACACTCTAGCTGCCTCGTTTTTCTATAAGTTTTCATCGATTTTTCATTGACGAGCGGTAGTAAAATATTATAAACATAATTGAAATCAATATAAATAGAAATGCAAATTAAAATATTATTTTTTGAACAATACAAATTAAAATATTTTGAATCTTAGAGTTTTAATTTTTTAATTTTACCATTAAACTAATTAGCATCATCATTCGAATGACATATTTTGAAAATTAGCAAATAATGTGTTTTGCCAATTGAAGAAACATCTTGTTGGTGGTAGCACACCAAAATTGAAAAATAAAAATAAAGAAAGTCAAAAATGCAAGGTGCCTAACAATGAAGAAATTGTCAAAAATGTGAGGTGAAAATGGGAGGTGCCTAATTTAGCCTAATTTTCACCTAATTTAGTTTGACAATTTATTTGCATTTGAAGCCTATAAATAGGCTCATTCTCTCCATTTGTAAATACACCAAGCAAACACAAAATATAGCTTAAGGAGAGCTATAGGTTAAATACCAAATAGTTTATATTAGGAATTAGAGAATCAATCTCTTGGAGTTCCTTGGAGTATAAATATTTGGGGGTTGTTTTGTGGGTGTCAGTTAGAAAAATATTTTGTAATTTGTGGTTGTAACAATTTGCCGCATAGTGAATATTTTTCTTGGTTGTCGTTAGACAACGACCGTGGTTTTTCTCCATTCGGGAGTTTTCCACGTTAAATCATTGTGTTTTATTCTCTTTAATTTCACAGTCATTATTTTATTTTCTCATTTATTCCTGCTTAAAGACGGTCCGAGGGGCGGGAAAATAGCGATTTTCCCAACAAGTGGTATCAGAGCTTAGGTGTTATAATTTTTTGTCAAAAATCTTAGTATGCTCTGTGGTTGCAGCTTGGTCTGATCTTCCACATCAGAAAAGATTTTTGTTAAAAATTATTTTTGTTTTTAAGCTGGTGGAGCTTTGGAAAAGGTGGAGCCGTTTTGCTTTGGTGTGCTTGAGTATTGGTGGTGAGATAAATAATTACATGTCGAGGTAAATTCTGTCAAACGACACGAATTTAGTCTAAGGCAAGTGGATTTTAAGTGAGACCTTTGTGACTCCTCCTCTTACCTGAGAATTTACCTGGTGTAATATTTATTTCTGGTCCTTTATTAAGCACAAAGTAAGCATGTCGGCAATGAGATGCGAGATTGAGAAATTTGATGGGAGAATGAATTTTGCACTGTGGCAAGTGCAAGTCAAAGACGTGTTGATACAGTCTGGACTACATAAGGTTTTGCAGGGTAAACCAGTCAGCGGAAGAAATTCAGAAAAAGGCGGTGGCAGTGGAGACTCAGAAAAATCCAAGATTAGTGACGAAGAATGGGAGGAGCTGGATATCAAGGCGGCAAGTCAAATTCGCATGTGTCTAGCAAAAAATGTTCTTGCTAATGTGCTTGGATTGTCCACGACAAAGGAGCTGTGGGAGAAACTGGAAGAATTGTATCAGGGAAAAAATATATCCAACAGGTTATATTTGAAAGAGCAATTTCATACGTTGAAAATGGCGGAAGGTACAAAGCTGTCCGATCACCTGAGTGTCCTCAATGGTATTATCTCTGAATTAGAAACTCTTGGAGTGAAAACCGAAGATGAAGATAAAGCTCTCCGGCTCATCCTGTCACTTCCTTCAACATATGAGCACATGAAGCCTGTTCTGAAATATGGTAGTAAGGAAGTGGTGTATGCGGATGTGGTTAGTAAGCTCATTACTGAGGAGAGAAGACTGAATGAAATGGAAAATAAATCTTATGAGAATTCAGCTTTATCTGTCGGTATCAGGAAAAAGAATAAAGGCTCCGGAAAGAGGAAGGTTGTCTGCTGGGGGTGTGGTCAAACTGGACACGTGAGAAAGGATTACCCGAACGGCGGAGCTGATTCGGCTAGAAGCTCTAACGTTGTTGCTGCCAATGTGATCTCCTGTGGCGAAGGAGATGATGAGTTGTCTCTGTAGTTGAGAGAAGTGTGTCCTCATGGCATGATTGCTACCCGTTGAGATGCCATGGAAGAGGACTGATTATTGGTAGCTGGTCCACGGAAATGCGCGCTGCATTGGTTGACAGTTGATGCAAGGTGCGTGGTGGAAAAATTATGTCGATGGCTAATGAACTCTCGGAAAGTCAACAGGAGGGTTGCACCATAAACTATTAGCGGGATCCGACATGGCCGATGAAAAATTCTTGGAGTTGGCGAAATAATTCCAAGTGTCGATACTCTTTTATGGTGGAGTATGTTAATTCTTGACGTTAAGAATTATAATTGTCGGTAACAGACAATGTTGTGTTTTTATTTTTCAAGGTGGAGATTGTTGGTGGTAGCACACCAAAATTGAAAAATAAAAATAAAGAAAGTCAAAAATGCAAGGTGCCTAACAATGAAGAAATTGTCAAAAATGTGAGGTGAAAATGGGAGGTGCCTAATTTAGCCTAATTTTCACCTAATTTAGTTTGACAATTTATTTGCATTTGAAGCCTATAAATAGGCTCATTCTCTCCATTTGTAAATACACCAAGCAAACACAAAATATAGCTTAAGGAGAGCTATAGGTTAAATACCAAATAGTTTATATTAGGAATTAGAGAATCAATCTCTTGGAGTTCCTTGGAGTATAAATATTTGGGGGTTGTTTTGTGGGTGTCAGTTAGAAAAATATTTTGTAATTTGTGGTTGTAACAATTTGCCGCATAGTGAATATTTTTCTTGGTTGTCGTTAGATAACGACCGTGGTTTTTCTCCATTCGGGAGTTTTCCACGTTAAATCATTGTGTTTTATTCTCTTTAATTTCACAGTCATTATTTTATTTTCTCATTTATTCCTGCTTAAAGACGGTCCGAGGGGCGGGAAAATAGCAATTTTTCCAACAAATTGAAGAAACATCTGCGGTAGTAAAGAAAGAAAGCGTTTTTTTTTTTTTTTTTGATATTGTTGATATTTAATGCAATTTGGCACTACTCGTAGACAGAAATTCAAAAGTGAAATGCAAGTTTCACGTAAATCGTAGAAGTAGCAATTTTAAGTCATTTCAGAAAAAAATGTGTAAGCCACTTAAAAGCATTTATATTGGAAGCTAAATATGCATGAGAGGGACTTCCATAAAACCATTAAATAATTAATTATTGCTTTTAAAAAAATTGCCAATTTTAATTTTATTTATAAGAGGAAAATGAGATGTTAATTTAACTTGGTAAATTGAATATTTTACATTATCCATTGGATACTACATTAGATTATAATATTGAAGCTAACAGAGATATTATTTTGCATAAAATGTATTTCTAAAGTCAATCTTAAAATCGTCAAATCAACCAAATTTTCAAGTTTTAAAATTTATTTATTAATCGTTGAATGAATATGATCCTTTATAATATATTTTTATTGTATATATAAAAGAAGATGATTAAACTTATCGATGGACAACTTATTAAATAATATTGCTCCAAAAAAAAAGAAGATAACCTAGTATATAATGTGAAAAAAATAAAGTAATTTATTATTGTATTTTTAATTAAATACAAAGAGTTAGAAATAAAATAGCAGAAAAACTCACCCTTCTTAATCCCAAATAAAAAAAACACAGATATATTAATTCATTAACAAGAAAAAGGAGATCTTCAATTTGATATTATCAAATAATTTATATTTTTCTTATTGATACTGATAATATGACCCTATACATATAATATATATATATATATATATATTAATTTGACTGGTTTTTTTTTATATTCATATGCAACACATGTTTGAAATTGGCAGTTTAGTTAGCTATTGTGAAATTACTGAATCTAGGGTTTGTGTTTAGGAAAGTTGAGAGAAAAATAAAGTGTTGAAAAAATGTACTGAAAATCATATATTGAAATTCATCCGAAAAATACAGCATTACCGAGTTTATATACAACATGAAAAAAGACTAAAATATCATTTATAACAAAACTAAATCCTAAAATATAACTGTACAGAAAAGTAAAATACAATAACTCAACATCTCCCCCTCAAGATGGAGAGTGGTGTACCAATTCCATCTTGGACAGCAAATAGATGAGCTTTAGCACTAAGAGCCTTTGTAAATAAGTCTGTCAGTTGATCTTTGGAAGGAGTATGATGAGTAGAGATGAAACCAGCTTAAAGTTTGTTCCTCGCAATGTGATAATCAATGTCTAAATGCTTAGTCCTCTCATGAAATACTGGATTTGCAGCTATGTGAAGGGCTGCCTGGTTGTCACAACTCAAAGGAATAGGAAATAAAATTGGAACTTTAAAATCTTGAAGCAAGTAAGACAAAAATTGCAACTCACAAACAACAGTAGCCATACTTCTATATTCAGCCTCAACAGAACTTCGAGCAATAGTTACTTGCTTCTTAGTTTTCCAAGAATTTAAACAAGAACCCAAGAAAACACAATACCTAGTTAATGACTTCCTAGTCAACTTACAAGTCCGCCAATCTGCATCACAGGAAGCTCTTAACTGTAATGAAGACTCCGCAGAAAAGAAAAGTCATGTAGAAGGAGTAGCCTTGAGATATTTAACTACATGCAAAGCAGCTTCCCAGTGACAAACTTTAGGAGAACTTATGTACTGACTCAATTGTTGAGTGGCATAAGAAATATCAGGCCGGGTTAAATTCAAATAGAGAAGCCTGCCAACCAATCTTCTGCATTTTTCAGGCTCTGAATATAAATCAGAGGAAGCATCTTCTAAATGTAAACCGGCAGGCAAAGGTACTTTAACAAGTTTACAACTAGAAAGACATATATCATTTAAAAGATCTAAGACATATTTTCTTTGATTAAGATACATACTCTTGTCATTCTTATGTACTTCAAGACTAAGGAAATATTTAGCAAGACCAACATCTTTTAGGGTAAATGCATCATCAAGGGCCTTTTTAACCCTATTGATAGTAAATTCATCATCACCAGTAATAAGAATGTCATCTATATACAATATCAAAGCAACAAAACCAACAGTAGTAGAAATGGTGAACAAGCAATGATCATTAGGTGACTGTGTAAACCCCGGGGCATTCAAATGAGAAGTAAATTCTTTATTCCATTGTCTAGATGTCTGTTTAAGACCATATAAAGACTTTTTCAATTTACAAACCAATGTGGAGTTAGATGAAGTATGATAACCCTCAAGTAAAGTCATATAAATGTCTTCATCTAAATAGCCATGCAAAAATGCATTATTAATGTCTAGCTGGTAAATGTTCCATTGCCTAACAGTAGCAATAGTGAAAAACACCCTTACAGTAACTAGTTTAGCCACTGGTAGTAACTAATCTGACTTTATATCTATCAATAGAACTATCAGGTTTAACCTTAACCTTGTAAACCCACTTACAACCTATAGGCTTCTTACCAGAAGGTAATTCTATGATTTCCCATTTCTGATTCTGTTCTAAAGCAGTTATTTCTTTTTGCATAGCCTCTATCCAATGTGGATTAGATTTAGATTGATTATAAGATTTAGGTTCTTGAATTAGAGACACATTTGTAATAAAAGAAATATTACTTTTGTCTAGGTATGGCTAGATGGAAGAAGGAAAGGGCGACAAAGGATAAAGAGTGCTAGAAGAGGTGGAAGAAGGGACAGGGATTGTTAATGGTGGAGTTTGGACCATGAAAACAAACTCATTCAGCCACCGTGGTTTATTTCTTACTCTGGTACTATGTCTGGTCATAGCAGGAACTGGATCCATAACATGAATAGAAGAGTCAGCAGGAGTAGAAAAAAGTAGTAGTAGAAAGAAAATTGATATCAACAGGTGAAGACATAAAAGAAGAATCAAATACATCAGGTTCTATGAGTGAAACTATAGGAAGAACATAATTAGAGACTTCAATAGATGAGATAGACTGAAAAGGAAATATATTTTCATGGAAAATCACATCTCTATACGCTATAATAGAATATGTTTGTAAATCATACAATTTATAAGCCTTTTGACCAGATGGATAACCAATGAAAACACATTTTACAAATCTAGGAGCAAACTTATCTTTATGAGGTTGAACATTGGTTGAGTAACAAAGACATCCAAAGACTCTTAACTAAGTATAATTTGGACTTTGATTATGAAGGACATGAAAATGTGTTTGCCAATTTAACATAGCAATAGGTAATTTAGTAATGAGGTGAGTGGCAGTGAGGATAACATCTACCCAAATTTTGGTAGGCGAATGAGATTGAAAGAGTAAAGCTCTTGCTGTCTCAAGTAAGTGTTTATGTTTTCTTTCAACTATACTATTTTGTTGAGGGGTACAAGGTGTTGCTTTTGATGTATAATTCCATTGGAAGAAAATAAATCTTGGCACTGATGATTAACGAATTCTGTGCCATTATCAGTTCTGATCTGTTTAATAGTTTTAGAGAATTGAGTTTTGATAAGAATGATAAATTGCTTATGGTATGTAAAGGCTTCAGTTTTAGTTTTAAGAAGATAATTCCAGGTTGCCCTACTATAATCATCAACCAATGTCAAAAAATATTTAGTCCCGTATAAAGATGGAGTACTATATGGTCCCCATAAATCAACATGAACCAAATAAAAAAACACTCTGAAGTTTTACTAGTACGAGTAGAAAAGGATAATCTTTGTTGTTTTGAAAGAGAGCAAATATCACAAAATGAAGAATTTCTGGGAGTAAAAGAAATTACAAAGGAAAAATATTGAATTTTATTTTGTGAAGTATGACCTAAATGTTTATGCAAAAGATCATAGGAAATGACATTGTTTTGACTAGAAGAATTGATTGTACAGATGAGTGGTTTGACTGCCTCAATAACATTTATGAGAGCAAACTTCTTATTTTGAAAGAAACTAATTGAAACTGTTGTAATCCAAAATATAGAGCCTAACCTTTAAGATTTTCACAACTATGATAGCATCAGTTAAGAGGTCCTGAAATAGACAATGGGTGTTGTAAAAAACTACTCTAATATGATGATCTTTGGTTAATTGGCTAATAGAGAGTAAATTGTATTTAAATGTGGGTATCAAAAGAACTTGTTTAAGAACCAAAGAAGGATTAAGGACTGCTGTACCAGAAAACATAACTGTTTTAGTTGTTTTATCAGGTAAGTGCACAATAATTTGTGTTTTCAAAGGATGAGTGTTTGTAAAATTAGTCGGATCAAAAGTCATATGGTTTGTTGCACCCGTGTCTACTATCCAAAAATTAAAATCATTATAAACAGCTAATCTATCAAGAGGTGAGTCAGAAATACCTGCAAAACTGAGAAGGTTTGCAGAAGCACTTTCAGCAACTCCTTTTCCTTTTAAAGCCCTTTGAACTTCTTATTCCATTACTGCAATGATAGTAGCTGTCTAATCAATACCTTTAGTAAGGTCCATTCCAATACTTCTCTCATCAGCAGAATGTTCTACCTAAGTAACAAATCTATTTGGCCCCTTACCCTTTTGCTTCCCAAGCTCATAATACCAGTCCGGATAATCAATGAGCTTAAAACACCCCTCCTTCGCATGTCCCTTCATATTACAGTGAGTGTAGAATCTATTCAACCTCTTATTATTATCCCTATCATTGGTATTCCTTCTATAAGTGTCCCTCACATTCTGCTCCCTAGTTCCATTATTCCCTTGACCTCTGCTGTAATATCCCAAAGTATACCCTAAAAGTTTTGAAATATTTATTGTTGTATTTTGATTAAATGTATATGTTTAAGTGAAAAGAGAAAAGAGGTAAGGAGGAGAGTGTATATGTTGTATATATAGAGATATATACAACATATACAAGTCAAAGAAATGGGTGGTCAAAAGAAGAAATAATTAATTTTAATTAATTGAAATGGAAATTAAGTGGAAAGTGGATGATGATATTTGTAATATTATATTAATATAATTGGTTGGTTTAGAACAAAAGAGAGAGTGAGTGGTTAAGTGAAGAGGGAGAGTTGACTTTGCTCTTTTCTATTCAACCTATTCTTCTTTCTTTGGTTGGCCGACCATCACCATAGCAAGAGAGGAAAGATAGATTTTGCTCATTCAAACTCAAGATTGAAGGATGTTTCAAGTGATCAAATTGGAATTCTAAGGGTTTTCATCACTTTTGGTAAGTTTTCTACTTGATTCTTTGGTTTTCTTCTAAGTTTATATTTTGAGTTTGGTGTTTGATTGTTGATGGTATGTGTATGTTTGATTATGGTGTATTTGAGGGTGTTTGATCTTATTGGTGTTGATTTTGAGATAGAGTTAAGTTTGGTGTTGGAAGAAATCAAGTGTTGTGTGTATGTGATGGTTGTGAATTAGTGTTTGATGTATGTTTTGAATTGTTTTGGTGTTTTGGCAAGTTATTATGGTTTATGGGTGTGTTTAGTTAAATTTGTTTGAAGTGAAAAATGGTGGAAGTAAGAGGTTTGTTGGATGTGTTGTTATTGTTGTCGGAATCAGGATTTTTATCCTGACATGCTCATGAGCACGGCCAGGTCTTTAGGCGTGTCAATGGTTCTATTTTTTAGATGGGTGACACGACCAGTGACACGCCCATGTCACTGAGCGTGTCACAGCTTCTGTGTTGTAGTAGCATTTACACGTCCAGTGACACGCCCATGTCACTGAGCGTGTCATAGCTACTATGTTGAAGAAGGATTGACACGGCCAATGACACGCCCATGTCACTGAGCATGTCAAAGCTTCTGTGTTGTGAGTTTAGGACACGGTTAGGGACACGCCCGTGTTGTTGAGCATGTCATGTGTAGAGTTTGCCCTAGTTGGTTCTTATCCATATTATCTTATGTGTATCTCTAATTGAGTGTGTATGATCACCTTTGGTTTAAGTTTTGAAGAGAGTTGAGTTGCCCTAATCCTAGTGTTGAGGATTCTGGGAAGAGGAGTTTGGTGTTGTGTGAGGTGCACTTGAGGTAAGTACAAACCCTACATTATTGCATACGTTTACATGACATTGGAACTTAACACATTTGATTATAAATGTGCTAAGTGATCTATTACATGGTTGATACATTTGATTAATATTATGATTTGCATAATGTGAAAGATATGATGATCATTCAAAATGTATGTTCAATTCAATTAGTTATATATACTCTAATGATGAGATGTGAAGCCATTGTTGTTGGCTATAATGATGCAAATGAAATATTTATGGCATGTTTGCTTAGATGATTATGAGGAAATGAGAATGGAATTGATAATGAAATAATGAAAGAATTGTGTGTCTAATATGTTAGTCAATTTTCTGAGTTTTATTGGTGGTGGCATGCCTAATAGTAACAATATCTTGAAGCTGGGTTGGGCTTGATCCTTGAAGCCAAGTTGGGTTGAAGTTTAGCATGCTTAACTCCCCTTGAAGTTTGGTTGGGTCTAGTCCTTAAAGCCTAGTTGAGATGTTACAATCCTTGAAGCTAGGTTGGATTTGGTTCTTGAAGCCAAGTTGGGTTGATGCTTAGCATGCTTTGCTCCCCTTGAAGCTTGGTTGAGCCTAATCCTTGAAGCCTAGTTGGGATAATGATAAATGTGATAATTAAACCAAAACATTAACTCTAAAAGTTAAATGGCATATTAGTTTCTTTTGGGCCCATGCTTGTCTTTGTTTAAATGTGATTCATGAATGGTAAAACAAATAAATAATATGATTTAATGTAAGGTTTGAAATATGATATATGAATGTGTGACATTAGCATTATATTAAAGCATATTGTTATTGTGGTTTGTACCACTAAGCCTATGGCTTAGCGCGATTTTGGTTCATTGCGCAGGTAACAGGGTAGAACCGGAGAGTTCATTTAGACTGAGTCGAGTCTAGACTCTGAAGTGTTGATTGTGGGCTTAAAGATCAGAGACGAACTGCCAAACATGTATAAACTTTATGTTTTGTAAACATTGATTTTGATATATATATATATATATATATATAAATACCGCTACATTTTTCGCTGCGTAATAAATAAATATTTTATTTATTATGTTCTATAACATAAATATATATTATAATATAACTTGAATGTTTTAAGTTTACTTATATTGTTGTTAAATTGAAAAATTGGGTTGTTTAATATAAACCGTGACACTCTTGTATCCGGTATACGTATATTACAGATATAGTAGTGTGTAGTGTGCGTATATGAGGTATAGGGGTATTACATCTGCCACCAAAAGGAAACTGATTTCAACTTCCACCAGACCCTCTGGCTAGCATAACACTGCCAGTGCCAATTTTAACAAAACTTCCATGTACCTCTCTCTGTTTTTCTATAGTAAGAACCATAGAATAGGCCTTATGTATGGTAATGGTTCAGTGATTAGAATTTAATTTTTAATATGATCATATTGATCATTGAGCCCCATCAAAAATTGCATCAACCTATAAAGATTATTCAAATCTACTGTTTCTTTAGCAGCCTCACAATTACACTCAGGTATTTGAATTAAGTATCCCAATTCATCCCACAATTTCTCAAGCCTAGTATAATATTCAGTGACAGAGAGATTCTCCTGAGAAATTAAAGTAATTTTTCTCTGAATCTTATAGATCATTGGGCCATTATTGTCTCCATACCGAGATTCCAACCCATCCCATAATTCTTTAATAGAGTTAACATACAGAAATGCATCCGATAATTCCTTAGAAATGGAATTTAGAAGCCATTAGGTAACCATTAAATCTACTCTTTTCCAGACTTCATACTCCTTCGAGTCTTCAATTGGCTTTTTACATTTACCATCTATGAAACCAATTTTGGTTTTAGCTCCAAGAGCTATCTTCATAGCACATCTCCAAGACAAAAAATTAGACTTAGTGAGATGAGAGCTTACCAAAGACATTCCAGGATGATCAGACGTATGAAGATACAATGGATCACCAACATCTCGACTAGTATTCTGCATGCCTTGAATTCCAGTTCCATTTGAAGAATCACCATTCTCCAACATTGTTTCACAAGTAATCATAAAGAAAACTTACAGAAATAGAATGGAAATGATTATTCCAGCACAAAACTAGGGTTTGATAAGAAAAAATTAGGGTTTCATAAAAAAATTAGGGTTTCAGATTATGAACAAAGGTAATGAAACAATCAAGAAAAAAAAAATTGAAGAATACGAACGAGATTTTATGGATTTGAAGAGGAAATAACAAGAAATAAAGTCAAAGAAAAATTTTCAAGCAACCAGAAAAGATCAACAAAAATTGAGAGAGAAAAAAAATGGATTCGATGAACAAAACAAGATTTTTAATTAGATCTTTGACAAAGATGATAATTAGAAACAAAGAAATGAAAAACTAACCATGATTTTCATTGACATTTGCTCTGACACCATGTGAAGTTACTAAATCTAGAATTTATATTTAAGAAAGTTCAGAGAAAAATAAAGTGCTGGAAAAATGTATTGAAAATCGTATATTGAAATTCATCCAAAAAATATAGCATTACTGAATTTATACACAACATGAAAAAAAACTAAAATATCATTTACAGCAAAACTAAACCCTAAATTATAACTGTACAGGAAAATAAAATACAGTAACTTAACAGCTATATTTCCAATTGTGCTTCACTGGATTTGCATTACACGATGCCCAGTGATAAACTCACTCTCATTATAAAATTAATTAATTAACTAATTAATTAATATTAAAATATTATTTCAATAAATTAATGATTTACTAACATAATAGTGGCAGTCATTTTCTTGGTATGTTATATATGTATATTAGATTTTTAGTCGTGCACGCATCTCTGAGTGCATGTCATCATTTAATTTGAACATAATATATTTTACATACGTTATAATCCCCAAATAATTTAATGAAGCGACATCATTCTGCTGTTGTTCTTTTCAATGTCATAGAGAAATGAAACACATTAATTTTTTTACAAAAAAATAATGTTAAAAAAATTTATGCTTTTAAATATTGCATGATAAGGGATCAATTTATAAATAAAAATTTTATATAATATTTAAAAATTTTAATAAATTTATATAAATTAAAAATAATGATATCAAAGGGACGAAGAGATATTTCAAAATTTAATAGAAATTTGAATGAGTTATTCTCTTCTTTAATATGTAAAATTAGAAATTAAGAAAATATTACACTATTTTTATTTATAAATAATTATCATTTTTAAAATTTTAAATAATAATTAAAAAATTATTTAATAATTTACTTTATATAACCATTTTACTAAACTATTATTCTCATTAATTTATTACTCATTCTATTAATAGTAATTTTTTTTGATAATTATATAAGAGTAAATTTAAAATAAATATAAAAAATAATTTTAATTTTTGTAAATTAATAATTATTCATAAATAAATTTATCACTATTAAGTGATAATTATTTGTGAATGAAAAGACTACTATTTCTTCATGAAAATTATATTCTTTTAACTATAATAAAAAATGATGAATATTTGTCCATGTAAAGTTTGAACGAAATGAAGATTATTATCACAAATCAAAGTAGGCAACAAAAAAAAAAGTATTCTGAGATTCGAATTTATTAATTATTTTTAATATATGAATATAAAATTATTATTTTTAATATATGAATAAAAAAAATTATATTATTATTTGAGAAAAACAAAAGGAAAACTGCTGTATCTGTTGACCAAACTCTATTTGTAGAAAACAATACAATTAGTAAAAGTTCCAATTTCTATATATTATTATTGCCAAGCAATGAGCCAACCCACTTATTCAATTCTAAAATTTTGCTCCCACACCATCGGAGAAGTATAGAAATTTAATATAAGATTTAATAAGATCTCATATTTTAAATTATATCGCTTCAAATATTAAAATTCATCATTTATAATTTATTTATGAATAAAATTTCTATTTCTAATAATGTATTAATTTCCTTTATGGTTCCTATTATTTAAAGAGAATAATAATTAACAGATTAATTTTTTTCTACAAAAAATTTCAGCTTTAAAACACTGTCGTAAACAGCTAATTAAAAATTAACCTTTTCCCAGTATAACAATACACAGCAAAACTGAAAAGCACATTGTAAATGACTATATACAAGCACTAAACCACCACCAAACATATGACAGAAATACTTAATTATTAAATAATTAAATAATTAACTTACCCGGCAGATTCTCTCGAGATCCCTCTCAGAAAGACAAATTAATTATTAATTAATAATAATTATCACAAAACCCTAATTAACTAATTATAATTATATGTATATAATCGAAAAATTGGTAGCCAAAACCAAAGGCCAAAACGCATGAAAAAACAAATTTTGCTCGGCTAGCTGTAGCTCCAGTTGCAACCCACCCAACACTTGCCATGTGTCACGTTTTCAACGATCACCTTCTTGGTCCTACCATTTTTTTTTTTTGTAAATTTCTCCAAATGCTATTGAATAAATGGAAATTTTTCTTTGGTATAAATGGAAATTTGTTTATTTACATTTAACTATGTTTTATTTCATATATCAAATTAAATGGAAGGAAATTTTTAATTAATATATTTTTTTATGTTATTTATATTCTTCTCCATATAAAAAATATACAAAATTGCTTTTGAATTAATTTTAGGTACAAATAAATTAGAGTTTCTGAAAAAAAATGTTGTAGCCCAATTATTAACGGAATAAATAACAACATTCTAAGAAAATAAAATATGTATTTATTAAAATATTAAGGGTAAAAATAAACCAATAAATTTTTTAAAATATATATTTTTTAAAAGTAAAAAATATATATTTCTAAAATTATATATTTAAAAATCTAAAATTTAAAAATATGTAAATTTAAAGATTTAAAAACTAAATTAATGTAATATAATAAATTTAAAATTTGAAAAAATATTATGACTTAACAATTTTAAATTCTTAAAAACTTATTATTGTAATAATAAATAATAAAATAATAATATAATAAAAATTCTGGGTTTGCCCATGCAAAATATTGAACAACTGAGATGATTGTAGACAAAATTTTAGAATTATATAGATATTAAGTGTTTTATTTATATAACTTTAAATATATATATATATATATTTAAATATATATTTGTTAAATCTATTGTATTATATTAAATATATTTTTCAATTTATATATATTTTAAATATATTTTCAAAATTTAGAAATATATATTTTTAAAATTTTAATTTATATATTTTTTAACTTTTAAATATTTTTATTATTTAAAAATATATTTTTTAAATTTTAATTGGTAATTAGCACACTTTTGCCTCTAATATTTTAGTAGGTACACATTTGTTATTCTTATAATGTCCTTATTTGTTTCATTAATAGAGGAGTTAAAATAATTATTTTTTTAGAAACTTTAATTTATTTGCGTCTAAAATTAATTTAGAAATAAATATATAACTCATTATAACTTAGGAAACAAAAATGCACATCTTTTTTTTTTTTTAATTATATGAGTTAATTAGTGTAGATTGAATATAAAAAACTTACTTATTTGTCAATAAATCTTATATATGGCGAGTATATATACTATAATAAGAATACATAAAAAAAAATGAAATTATATCCATATGTAAAAAATGTATTTTCAAAAGTGAATGGCCTTTTTTTATTTTTTCTCGTGGTAATTTTTACTATATATAAATTTAGAAAGGCGCTAACTAGCTATCATTTTGGAGAGAGAGAGAAAGGCAGAGAGAAAGAGAGAGAGAGAGAAGGGGGACAGGCAATCAGGGCTTTAGCTAGAAGGAGAGGCTATAATTGCTCACAAATCTGCTAAAAACCCAACCCTAAACCCTTATCCTATCTTTTTCAGTAACCTTTTATTTTTCACAAGATTTAATTTGTTCTTTCTGTCTCACTCTCTTTCACTTTGGAGAAAACAAAAATGTTTCTTTAATTTGATTCTCTCTCTCTTGTTCAGCTCCTTTCATTCTAATTTTCTTGATGTCTTTCTTTCTTTGTTTCTTGCATCTGGTTTCTTTATTGGCCAATATTAATCCATAATCTTGCTTATTTCAATGGTTTCGCAAATGGGTATTTGAAATTTTATTGGTTAAAATTACATACACATATACCAATAGCCTTTTCTATTTCTCATCTAGTAAAAGAAAAGAAAAGAAAAAAATGGCCCCCAGGTCTGGAAGAGGCAAGTCAAATAAAGCTAAAACAGAAAAGAAAAAGAAAGAGGACAAAGGTAATTACCTTTCATTGATTGATCTTCATCTTTTTCTTATAAACTATTAGCTTTTTCTTATAAACTATTAACTAATTTAATAGTTATTCAAATTTGTAATTTCACAGTTTTTTTAACTGTTGAATTGATGTTAATTTTAATTTTAAATTCATTAATGTTTATTAATTTTGCAGTAGTAGTGCCTAGTCTTGTTGATGTTACTGTCATCACTCCGTATGATACTCAAGTTATCCTCAAGGTAATAGATTTTATAATTTTTCTTTTTGAGAACAGATTTTCATGAATTTACATACCCATTAGGCCACCAAATTCTGGAAAATAAATAAAAATAATTAATTACTTGAAGTATATATTAAGGTTAAATAAAGACAATTAGTTGGCTAATTAGTTGAAAATATATATATTTCTTTTGTGAAGGGTATTTCTACAGATAGGATACTTGATGTGAAGAAACTACTGGCTGTGAATGTGGAAACTTGTCACCTTACCAACTATTCTTTATCTCATGAAGTAAGTAAATCTAATAATAATAATAATAATTTTTTTTGTTAATTATTCTTATAATAATTTTCATTTTTCTAAATTAATTGATTATTTTTTGAGTTTATAAGTTGCTTTTTTTTGGGGGTTAAATTTCAGGTTAAAGGGCAGAGATTGAATGACAGAGTAGAGATTGTTACTCTGAAACCCTGTTTGCTCAGAATAGTGGAAGGTAAGTGAAGGCACAATATTATTGTTATTATTTAATTATTTATTTTTGAATTTTTATTAATTATAATACCAAAATTTCAGCATCAACTACCCATGTGGTGGTTCTGATTTAAAATTTTTCTCTAATATTCATTTAATTTATTATTCTTCTCATATGGCATGTCTTGCTATATATATTTTTATTGTTATTCTTACTATATATATATATTATTTTATTGTTATTCTCCTTAAATAGACTGATTAAATATTATTTTTAAAAAATAAGCTTAATTTAAAATCACGCCTTTAAAAGAAAAAAAGGGCTATTTTTCATTGTATTTCCAATGAGAAGGACAATTTTATTTTGATGTATTCGAAAAAAGATTTAATAAGATTAGGCATTTTGTTAGGAACCTCACTTCTATAATTATAAATTTAGTTCCACCAAAATAATGTGATTATATCATTAAATTAAACGTGTCTGTATTATTTGAATTCGAAATTTCATTGATTTAAAAAAAAATATATAAGTATTATTAAATATAAAATACACAAGTAAAACTTAAAATTTAATTATTCTATTCATTTGGATTTAATAGGCATCTTCTATTTCACAAAACAGTTAGTTATTTTTATTTAAAATATCAATTTACATGTAATATTTTGTTATATTTTTATTTTAATGTGATATATTTATTAAACATATGATAAATAAAATAAAATTTTAATATAAGAAAAGTTTAATATAATTTAAAATAAGTAAAAAATAAAATATATTTATCAATTTAAAAAAAGAAGGAAATATTATTTATTATTTTTAAAAATTAAATTAAATAAAAAAGAAATAGTATATGTTTGGAATTCTCGAGAAGTCCGTCGCTACCAAACTTTACAACAAACACAAGATTTTCATCTCATTAAAGACCCTCTCTAATTAAGAGAAAATAACAAATTTGCATTAATTAATAATAATTGGAAGGGCAAGCACCGCACTAGCCGAGCTGCCAAGCAGGGAACCTCCGCCGCCGCCTCTGATTCTCACGTGTTTCATTAGTTCCTTCTGTATATTATTAAACGTGTGCTTTAATATTGAATTCAATATTTTTTTAAATGATTAAAAAATAAAAAAATTTAAATCTAAATTAGGATTAAATTTATATATATTTTTAATTCGATAAAATGTTCAAGAAAGTTCAACTATAATGGGAATTTTCTTTCTTTTTTATTTTTTGTACTAAGCAAGATAGGAATGGGGTAGGTTTTAATGGTTAAGTTATAGATAGATTGGCGAAGCCTTTTAATCAAATTAGTTAGTAGTTGGTAGCTTTTTTTTTTCTACATTTTTGTGGAATATTGCATAGAATTCTTTTTTTAAATTCAGGATGGAAAACGAAAAATTATAATTTTATTTAAATTGAGATATTTATTGAATTGTCAAATTAGTTTTATGAATAATCATTACATTGATTCAAGTTAATTAATTAATTATTTAATCTGATTGGAAATAATTTTTTTTATTTAGAATATAAATAATTTACACTCGTGATTTTAAAGATAAAGGATTTGATGTCACTTTTTTTTTTAATTAGATGGAAATGAATTATAAAAATAAATAGCGATTTTGACTAAAAAAATGGACTTTTCATATAAAATTAAATTCATTAATTTTATATGTAATTTAATTGAAATATTTAATTATCATGAAAATTATAAAATCATTTCTAATATCTTACATAAAATTAAAAAAAAAACTGCGCACTTAGATATTTACATCTCTGCCACTAACGTTGAACAGAGGACTACACGGAGGAAGAACAGGTCGAGGCTCATGTCCGGAGGCTTCTAGACATCGTAGCCTGCACAACCAGGTTCGCGAAGCCCAAGCGACCATCGTCATCAACGCCGCCGCGACAATCCAAATCCAGAAAATCTAACACCACTACTAGGCCTTATCACAGCATACCTACACAGTCCGACTGCAATGGGCCTCACAGATCATCATCGCCATCAGCAACGGCAGTGTCGGAGAATCTGGATATGGCGGAGATTCATCCGACACCAAAGCTCTCCGATTTTTATGAATTCTTTTCCTTCTCTCATCTCACCCCTCCCATCCTCTGTAAGCTTCTTTAATCTGAAATGTAAAACTAATGATAATTATTATTATTGTTTTAATTTTTGAAAATTTTTGTATGAATAGATATAAGGAGGTGCAATAGTAAGGATGGTGAGCAGACAAGCCAAGGGGACTATTTTGAAATCCAGGTAAATTGATTTTGTTCTTTGTTTAAAATAATTTTGAAGATATTTTTGATAATTTAATTCATTTAATGGTAATAGTATTAGCAATTTGTCTTGTATTTTGTACACGAAAGCTGCAATTTTGAATAAATTTGTGCAGATTAAAATCTGTAATGGGAAGCTAATACATGCAGTAGTATCATCAAAGGGGTTCTATACAGTGGGAAAGCAATTTTCCCAAAGCCATTCTCTGGTGGATCTTTTGCAAAATCTCAGTCGAGCTTTTGCCAACGTGGGTAGTTTTTGTTTCTTGTTATAATATTCTAGTGTAAAAGATTTTGGTTTGAAATCAATTGCTTAATTACTATGTTTTGTGATTAATTAATAAAGATGGTTTTGTCGTATTGCAGGCATATAATTCTCTTATGAAAGCTTTTGTTGAACGTAACAAGGTGTGATTTTTGGATTCATATTATATCGTTTGCAATTAATGAATATTTTTCTTTGTAAAAATGTCTGAAGTGTAATTTGCTTTCCCTCCAGTTTGGTAATCTTCCCTATGGATTTCGTGCAAATACATGGCTTGTTCCTCCGCCTGTTGCTGAGTCTCCATCAAGTTTCCGATCCTTACCTTTGGAAGATGAGACTTGGGGCGGCAGTGGTGGAGGGCAAGGAAGAAATGGTGAATATGATCTGCGACCATGGGCTACGGATTTTGCGATATTGGCTAGTCTGCCATGCAAGACTGAGGAGGAAAGAGTAATACGAGACAGGAAGGCCTTTTTGCTTCACTGCCAATTTGTTGATGTGGCAATTTTTAAAGCTGTCGGAGCGATACGCCACCTGCTTCATTCCAATTTAAGTCCAAGAAGAACAGTAAATTGCATTCTATCAGAAGAACGTGTGGGAGACTTGTCCATTGTTGTAAAACGTGATGTGGCAGATGCAAGCTTGAAATTTGCTAAGGAAGTTGATGGCCATCAGTTATTTAGCATATCTGCTAAGGAAGTTGCTCAAAGAAATTTGCTAAAAGGTGTAACCGCAGATGAGAGTGTAATTGTTCATGTAAGTACATTGTTCCCTTTCTTCCTTTGTCTTATAAGTGCCTGCTTGCTTGTAAGTCATGACAATAAATCAGTTAAAATTGGATCTGCAAATATGGTGAACGGTGTATCATTTTCTTCTTCAATTTCTTTTCTTTTTTATTTTATCTCTCTCCAGCTAATTGCATCTAACCATTTGCAGTCTTTCTTCTTTCTTTCCTTCTTCACCTATACTTGCTTGCTGAGTGACTCTCTACTTCTCTGCATACGTAAATATATACGTATTTTTGTGTCTATCTCAGGAGCTGAAACTCAAATATCTATATAATTGCATAAACAAATAACTTCTTATCATTTCAAGAAACTAGCCTATCTAAAACAAGTGTAGTTTTTCCTTAAATGAAAAAAAAAAAAAGGTTCTCTGATCTATAACTTAAATCTTGCCAGTCTACTTTTTCAAGACCCTATTTTCTACGAAAGCACATGACAGATCATTTCCCTACCAAAATATACATGCTCTTTGGTCCCTACCAAAATATACATGCTCTTTGGTCTTCACCTCCTTGTAGTGCTTCCAAACTGAAACTCGACAACCCTCTCTGATGCAGCCTATCTTTATTGCACATGGCCATATCATTTCAACTGGGCGACACTTGAAGATATTTCTGAATGGTAGAAGGCTAATTCTACATCTTATAAAATTGAATGTTTTAATATATTAAAATTTTTTATAAGCAAGGAGCTGAAACAAATCATCAATTTTTCACAGGATACTTCTTCACTGGGTATCGTCATTGTGAGGCATTGTGGGTATACTGCAACAGTGAGAGTTGTTGGAAATGTTAAGAAAAGAAACTGTGAGGCCCAAGATATTGAAATTGATGATCAACCTGATGGAGGGTCTAATGTTCTTAACATTAACAGGTCTGAACTATGAGCTAATTTTCTCTCTATCAAAAGATAGATAGGACTTCTATGCTAGGAAATTATGTGGATAGGTATGATAAGTGATGAACTCTGATACATGGATGTAGTGAATACGGGGTAGATCCTATACCAATCCAAAATGAAGAAACTTGTGAATAAACAGTAAGATGTAGTATTTTCAGAAAAAAGAGAACAGTAAGATATAGAACATTAGATTGAAGCTTTTATCAGATTTGAGCTTCATTTGTATTTATCATAACCAAAGTCATGATGTAGAGTGCTATTGCTGATAAAATATGTTCCAAAGCTTGTATTTGGGATTCTTATTACCATAATGTGATAAAATGAGATTCATATTAATGACTCTATGAGCTGGAAGTGGGATTTTATTCCAGAAGTGCATTCTCAGATTGTATCACATTAATCTGATGACCAACCAATGAAGGTTAGTGGTAAACATAACAAATTATCATAGACAAGAAACAGTGAAAGTAAAATAAAAGTGTACTTTTATGGCTACTTTGGAGCCAATATAATAGGATAGGTCATGATAGTGCTGTATTGAGACTATAAGATATGTTTTGCACTGCAATGTACTGTTGTTGAATGCATGTGCTTTCATAAATCACTATGGACTTATAAGGTGCAAAACATTTTGCAGCTTAAGGGTTCTGCTTCATAACTTTTGCGTCAGGGAATCATCTGGAGGTCATTCACCTCACTGCTCCTTTGATGATTCAGAAGCATCAAGATGTCTTATTCGGCAAGTAATTAAAGATAGTTTGACCAAGTTGGAGGAGATGCCTGTTGTTTCTGAAAGGTCGATCAGATGGGAATTGGGTTCATGTTGGTTGCAACATCTGCAAAAGTTGGAAACTCCAACAGATACTGATTCTAAACACTCTGAGGATGATACTGAGACTGAACATGCTGTAAAAGGTCTTGGAAAGGAATTTAAGTTTTTGAAGAAGAGGGATAAAAAACCTTGTGCGAATAGTACACTTGAGAATGAAGAAACTAACGCTGCTCCATGCAATCTAAGTATGGAAACTGACGAAGGACAGCATGCCACTGGGGAGTCCTATCGTGGGAATGAATTGAAGGAATTGATTCCCGAAGAAGCCTTCTTGCGTCTAAAAGAGACTGGGACTGGCCTTCATTTAAAGGTTTTGGAAAATCTATTGTCTGATTTGTTGTTGTTGCTATTATTATTATTATTGTGGGATCAGCAGTTTCTGCTTATTATTTTCACTAACTTTTACCACTTCTTGAAACAGTCAGTGGATGAGCTTATCCAAATGGCATATAGATATTATGATGAAGTTGCTTTACCAAAGCTGGTAATATTTTGTTTATAAAGTGAAGTACCATGCCATAAATGGTTTCACACGTAGTTAATGATCTAAATCTCATGATTGATTAGGTAACAGAATTTGGCTCACTTGAACTTTCCCCTGTTGATGGCCGTACACTGACTGACTTCATGCATTTAAGGGGACTGCAGATGCACTCTTTGGGCAGGGTGGTAAGTTTTATCTGTATGTGCATCTTTCTCTAACATCTTCATTTACTTCTAACTCAAAGGTCTACTTCAGAAGTTACAAATACTTTTCAGGAAGCATATGGATTTATTCAAATTTTTGATATTTGCAACTCTAGCAATCCTTTGAATCTATTCATTTCTAATTGTAAGATGCTGTTGTAAAAGACTTGTATCACTGAATAAGATTTCAACTTTTTTTTTTCCAAGTAAAATATTCTTGCTTTATTGTTTCTGATATAGCAATTTTGTTGTAATCAGGTTGAATTAGCAGAGAAGCTTCCTCACATACAATCTCTTTGCATACATGAGATGGTTACTAGAGCTTTCAAGCACATAGTTAAGGCAGTTATTGCATCTGTGGAAAATGTAGCTGACCTACCAGCAGCTGTGGCTTCAGCCCTAAACTTCTTACTCGGATCCTATGGCATGGAAGATAATTACCTGAACTTGAAGGATGATTATGCTCTCAAATTGCGTTGGTTACAGACATTTCTTTCCAGAAGATTTGGTTGGACTTTAAAAGATGAGTTCCTGCACTTGAGAAAGTTTTCGATTCTTCGTGGACTTTGTCATAAGGTACTCTCTTTTTAAACTAATTTTGGCTGCCAATTATATTCAAAATTCAGTTCTTGGTAATAATTCTTTTACCAGGTTGGCTTGGAGTTGGTTCCAAGAGATTATAATATGGAATGCCCAAACCCCTTCAGGAAATTTGATATTATCAGCATTATTCCTGTGTGTAAGGTTAGAGTTTGTCTTCTATCTTATTTTTCTGTGTAAGAGTAGATTTTTCTTTTTTTAAAAGAGTAGATTTTTCCTTTTTCTTTTTTTTAATAAGCGAATTTCAATGTTGAATTGGATATTTATGCCATGATTTGCAGCATGTTGGATGCTCTTCAGCAGATGGACGAACTTTACTGGAGTCATCCAAGATTGCTCTTGATAAAGGAAAGCTAGAGGATGCCGTTAATTATGGAACAAAGGTGCTATTTCATTTAAAGCATACATAAATTCTGCACTATTCTTTTTATTTAGATTAAACACCTGGTTGGTCTCATAATATGTTTTAATTGCACTGAAGGCACTAGCGAAGATGATAGCAGTGTGTGGTCCCTATCATCGAACTACTGCAAGTGCTTATAGTCTTCTTGCAGTAGTTCTTTACCACACTGGAGATTTTAACCAGGTAATAAACACTCTGCTATTTATCATCTCTAGTTTTAGGATTTTGATTTCTGTCATTCTTATTCTACTTTATGCAATGGTAGTTGTTTCTATCATTAGGTTATCTGTTAAGATGCTGCACTGAATTGGTAGGACTGGACATTGATAAATATATTTTCAAGTTTTCTTAACTTTGATTAGAGAATGGCTATATTCAAGAACTGAAAGTATATTCTGAAGTTACTGGAATACGTTGAATCCTCATATCTATTTGATATTTGCACGTCCAAACATTGATGCAACTCCCAACAAAATATTTAAATGTTTTCAATCATGTCAAATTATCATGAGATAGTTACATTTACAGGTAAGTTTGCCCTGTGTTATTTTTTTACATCTCTTTACTGATTGAGGATTTATTTTATTTCTTTTTTCATCGTTAGGCAACTATATATCAGCAAAAGGCTTTGGATATCAATGAAAGGGAACTTGGGCTTGACCATCCAGATACAATGAAAAGTTATGGGGATCTTTCTGTGTTTTATTATCGGCTTCAACATATTGAGTTGTCTTTGAAGTAAGAAATAGATAATCACTGGCTGGGATTTATTTTATTTGCCAGTTATTGCATATTTTATTACTTGATTAACTATTCTATGCTTAAAGATAAATAGAAGAGTAGTCCTTGAAATAAAGTTTTACGGTTGAATCTGCCTCTTGACCTTTGATTTGCAATTAATTATTTCCATGGGAACTAAGTTTTGGTAAATGTAACCTCATTGTTACCTAAGCTATGTGGGTCTAGTTTATTCTTTTAATTAGTTACTGTAATTTTTTTTTTGTTTGTTCTTGGTGCTTATTTGGCTCTCTTCATTGGTCCTACTTTCTATTGGCAGATATGTGAACCGTGCTTTATTCCTTCTTCATTTTACTTGTGGACTATCACATCCTAATACTGCAGCAACTTATATTAATGTGGCTATGATGGAAGAGGGTATGGGAAATGTTCATGTTGCTCTCAGATTTCTGCATGAAGCTCTGAAATGCAACCAGAGATTATTAGGAGTGGATCACATACAGGTTTCTCTCTATCTCCCTCTCTTTGTCTCTTCCAAAATATTTGAGAAGACCAGTCACATTTTAGTATTCTCATAAACTAGACATTTTTGTAAGAAGAAAATCAATGAACAGAGCTAAATTTTGTTCACTTATTCCATTTTTATCTGACAGACAGCTGCAAGCTATCATGCCATTGCCATTGCTTTGTCGTTGATGGAAGCATATTCGCTCAGTGTTCAACACGAGCAAACTACACTTAAGATACTTCAAGCGAAGCTTGGAGCAGAGGATCTTCGAACTCAGGTAACCAGTAAAGTATACGGTCATGATCTATGTTCAATTGTTAGCCATTTTCCAGCATTGCTTTTCAAGTCTCTGTAGTTGCTATGCTCATGAGATTCATCATCTCTTGGTATTATTATCTTTGTCCAAGTCAAAAGGGGGTGTAGAAAACATAATTAATGGTTGTACATAGCCATTTTGTTTTATGTAACACATTATTGGCTATTTATGATTTTATGTTGTCAAACTGTTGGAGACGGTGATACTGAGTACTAATTGAGCTGCTGCATTTTGTAATGCAGGATGCTGCTGCATGGCTTGAATATTTTGAATCAAAAACTCTAGAGCAGCAAGAAGCTGCCCGAAATGGAACTCCAAAGCCAGATGCATCCATTGCAAGTAAAGGTCACCTTAGGTATTGATATGGTATTCTCCCCATTACTTGCTTTTAGATCTAAAACCACAACCTGTGGTACCAAAACCTGTGACCCTTTCTTGCAGTGTGTCAGATCTCTTGGATTACATCAGTCCCGATCAAGATTCTAAAGGAAGTGATACACAGAAGAAACAGAGGCGTGTGAAGGTAGTGTATATTGCTTGTTTATCAGAAACTTCTATGCTAAAAAATTAGGCCAATGCCTAGTTTCTTGTTAATTAACACTTGGATTTTGAGGTCAAATTCTGTTTGTGGATTTTGGGCCTAATCACCAAAAAAAAAAAAAGACCCCAAACCTTTTGAAAAACTGAAGCTGTATCTAGACCTTCTAAAAATAAATTATTTTGCAAGTGTACCTATTTGATCAAAATTACACCCCATCATTTTTTTTTTGCAATGAGAAATTGATGGAAGGTTATTGATAAAATTGGGTTTAGTTTTGAGTGACCAAACTAGACATTGTTTCAATTTTGATCAAATGGTTAGAGTTGCGAATAATTCAAAATTAGGATAAAATAGGCTATTTTGAAAGGTTTGGATATAATTGCAATTTTCAAAAACATTTTTTTTGTCATTAAACTTTAGTTTTGATATGACGCTGATATTTTCCCATTAATCTAGATTATCATATGGCTTGCAAAGTTTAGCTTTGGCATCAGGAAGTGTATCCTTATGTATCCAATTAACTGCTTATGCAATTCATCACCCAAGGGCAACAGAGTTGCAGAAAATTTTTGGACAATTGATTTTGCTGTTCAAGAGCTCTCATCTCACATTCCTCAAGAAGTCATTAGAACATGATCAAATGCTGTCCACTGAATTTATCACATTCTCAACTTGCTAAAATCTAATGTAACTTACCTATCAATTGGAAAGAACAATAACAACAACTCTTCCTTACATTGAAATTTGACAGGCACTGCAGATTAGTGATAAGGGGCATCTAGATGAAACAGTCAAGGAGGCCATACTCCACAATCGATCTGAAAATGCATCTTTGGCTATTGTTGACATAGAAGAGAAGATGGATATGTTTCAGTCTGTAGAATCAGAGAAAAGAGATGATGTTGCTACATTCAGACCAACAGTTACAAGAGAAGTTGTCAAAGAAACAACATCAGATGAAGGATGGCAGGAAGCTAATCCAAAAGGGCGGTTGGGAAATGCTGGCAGCAGGAGATCTTCTCGTAGACGACCATCTCTTGCAAAGCTAAATATAAATGGTTCTGAGTATTCACATTTTAGAGAGAACAGCTGTAGGAGGGAAATTATTTCGCCAGCTCAAAAATCAACTCCCAGGACCATTAAAACAGAGTTGTTGCCACTAAAGCAATCAAAAACATGTGGCATGAGTGTTGTGGAGACTTCAATTAAACTGCAGGCAAAAGCTTGTGTGCCTAAAATGTCATCATCTCTGGCAAACCTCAATGCTATGGCTTCCAAATCTTTATCGTACAAAGAAGTGGCTGTGGCACCACCAGGCACAGTTTTGAAGCCGTTGCTGGAGTCAGTAGAAGTATCAAATGACAGAAAACCTGAAACCCAGGTGTGCAGTATCCTAAATGAAACATCAAAGGAGGAAGAAAGCAACAATAAAGAAGAAAGCAACAATATCTCAGTTATTGATAATGTAGCAGATGATTATGAAACAGATGGAACAAGTGATTGTGGAAGTCAATCAGAAAAATCTGGTTCTGAATTTAATGAGATTCCTACCTCTGATCAGGAAAAATCCAACGAACAAAATGGAAGTAAACTTTCGGCTGCAGCTGAACCATTCAACCCTGGAGCACTTCCCATGGTTCACCCACTAAACTCAGTTGCCATGACAAGAATTTACGATGCAAGAGTTAGTCAAGGTATGGTTGCAGAGCCAGTGGCACCTCCACCTGCTGCTAGAGTTCCTTGTGGACCTAGATCACCACTATATTATAGAACCACTAGACCTTACCGCATGAAACAAAATTTTCTGAAATATCAAACTCCCATGACAATGCCTGCTAGAAGCATGAATGCAAATGCACCAGAGTTTGTACCCAGGAAAGCTTGGCACACAAATCCTGGGAAAAGGGATTCGAGTGTTCTAAATGAGTCAAACTCTGTGCTAGAAAAGATCAATGCGGAAGAGGAGAGATTGGATAAGGAATCCAACAATAAAGTTGAAGATGGTAGTTCCAAAAAGACCAGCTCTGATGCTGAGAGGGCAGAACTTGCTAGGCAGATACTTCTGAGCTTCATTGTGAATTCGGTTCAGCACAATGTTGATAGTAGATGTGAGCCTGTAGCTAGTGAGAAGAAGTTTGATAGTCCTGAAAGCACTTCAGATGCAATTACAAATGACACTGCCATTATAAAAATTCTCTATGGAGATGAAGGAAAGACAAATCTTGATACTCCATCCGGTGATCGTGAAAAGTCAAAAACAACAGATGTAAATAAAAAGAAAAATAGCGATAGTGAAGGATTTATTGTTGTAACAAAGCGGAGAAGAAACAGGGAGTTCACTAATGAGGTTACTGGGTTATATAATCAACAATCAATTTGTGCTTCCGTTCGTTAAACAGGGAGAAAAGTGGAGATGGAAAAGAAAAAAGTTCACTAGAGCGCTGTCCTTGTTTTGCAGTTCTTTAATCTGACAATGCTCTTTGTGCCATCTTTTAGCGATAGAAATTGGGAAACAATGTAGAAACAAAGTTCTTATCATGTTCTGTATTTATTTCTATTTGATTGTTACATTCTAATAATCTCTGTAAAAATCTGAATTTTCTCTTGTTCAGAGGTTTTTTGTTTTATCAATAAAAGGCCAGATGCCAAGCTCAAGTTTCATGATTTCCTTCTCTGTGTTCTATGCCCAATAAAGGGCTAATCTGTACCTGATCTCATTCATCCTATTCAGTGCTTAATTGAGTTGCTGATGATGTGCCAAAGCCATAATTAATCTCTGGTTATTTCAGTTGCTTCTGAATTTTTTTTTCACTTCAAGATATATTTACTAGTACCAATGTAAGAAATGCTGCTAAACCATATGAAGATGCTGCAAAAGAACACAGAACAGTAGTAATTTGCATAGCAGTTTTGTAAAATTTTTTTCTTTTTAACATAAATCTGGGAGTGCAATCTTAAAAACTAATCATTATGGCTGCAGAGTCTATTTTTATGTTAATTAAATGATATATTTTTTATGTAATCGATAAGTGTTATTGTTAGAATAGTTCAACAAGTTTAGTGATGAGATATTCCCCCCATAATATAAGAAGTTTGGACATTCAAATTTAAACTTTGATAATCATTCTCTTTTAATAATTTTTAATAAACTAAAAATAAAGTACAAAATTGATCACACTTTTCTCTGCTTAGTATTTATTTATACTGAGAAAAGACTAGCAAGGCTAACTGTTATAAAAAAAAGATTATTTATCATAGAAAAATTAGTCAACGATAATTTTGTTTTTAAAGATTGCGTGGTTATATTCTCATTAATCATGATTATTATAACCACTATACCCCCGAATTAATACATAGAGCATTGACCATAATATATGCAGATTGTAATAAAGTTAGATTGTCGTAGTTGACAAGAAATTATTACGCATTTGTTTTTCTAATGCGTTAATAAATAGGAGTTAATAAATAGGAATGACTATTCAATAATCTCTTTTTACAAATAAATTTATAATAAATATTTTTTAATTAATAGAAATAAAATTCTTAAATAATCATCTTTGAGAGTGATAGTAATTAGCATTTTTTACACACACACATATATATATATATAAAGAAATGAAATTTTCTAAAATATTAAATAAACAGTCATTCTTTAAAGATACAGTAATTAACATTTTTCACACACACAGCGGCGGAACGATCATGGAATCGTGGGGGGTCACATGACCCCCCCTCACCGGCAGCCAGATGTGGAGGATACTGCTTGCCGGCCTGCCTCCGTGGAAACTCAGCCCCCGCTGAGTTTTAGTTGAAATTGCAGCGAGGGGTAGACGAACCCCTCGCTGCAATTTTAATATTTTTTTTTATAAATTAGTCCCTGGCGAAACGACGTCGTTTCGCCAGAGACTAATTTTTTTTATAAATAAACCCCTGGCGAACGCCGTTTCGCCAGGGGTTTTAAAAAAAAATAAATAAACCGGCCCAAGTGAAACGACGCCGTTTCGCTTGGGCCGGTTCAAAAAATAAAAAGACTTTCTTCTTCTTCAGTCTTCTGTTCTGCCGCCCTCTCTCCCTGTCTCAGCTCCCTCTCCCTGTCTCAGCCCACTGCCAGCAGCACCACAGCCAGCCGCACCGCAGCACCGCCGACCGCCGCACCTCAGCACCGCCGACCCCCTCGGTAAATTTCTGATTCCGCCGCTGCACACACACATATATAAAGAAATAGACTTTTCTAAAATATTAGGTAAACAAAATGTAAAATGACTGTAATTAGCATTATTCACGTGTATATATATATATATACATACATACATACATATATATATATATATATATATAAACTTTATTAAAAAAAAGGGAAGTCAAATTGATTATTAGCACATTTGAGGAAACAATTTTTTAATTTCTTACTTGCAGAATAATTTTTAATTAGATTTATATTATTTAACGCAACCAGTGCATAAAATATAATGTATTAGGTTAGGAGTTGAAATAGTCATTCCTTTGCTTGTCCACCAACAAAAACTTGATATATTTATAAATTATAGACTTTACAAGTTATTTTTATATGTAAATTAAAATTAATATATTCTGTAATATCCAATCAAAATAGGCATAGCTTATCACGTTTTATATTAAAGGTTTAACGTGAAATAAGAAACATTTGTAAAGCTCAATAAATAAAATTCAATAAGTTTCCAAGATTTGGGTTTTTAGCGTAGATGAGAAAAATAATGGAAATTTCTTCCACCACACACAGGAGAACTTTCAAATGAAAAAGATTTATCTCCCTTAGAATAAACAAGTCTATGATCCAATAACAAATAGTTAATTATTATATTAATTTAAGAATTTAAATGCAAAATACAATATATCTTATCATGAACCAAATAATATATTAAAATAATATATAATATATACTTACTAAATTATATTTGAGTATATATTATATATGCAAATTGATGAAGCATGAAAATATTTGTCTTGTGTGACTATTTTTATTTTACTTTTAATTTTTCTATTTATTGATTAATTTTTATTTTTTACACGTTGTAAAAATACAAAAATTACAAAAAGAAGAAAATTTAAGATGAGAGAAAGAAAAATAGTTGAAAATAAGAAATTTTGAAAACTCTACTTATAGTATGGAGAAAAAAATTTATTTGTCTCTTTTCTTTGATAGTGGAAAGGAAAAAATCTATTATTAGGCTTAATGTGTAATCTTCCAATCTATGCTAATCTACTTTCATGTAAGCTTTTTTTTATATTATTATTTATATTGAATTAAATGAATGAAAGTAATATTACGATGTTATAAAATATAAATAAATTTTCTTTTTAGTAATTATTATGAAATTCCACCATATTTTAGCAAAAAACACTAAAGAAATAACAGTTGGTATGTTTAAGTAAAATAATTAAAGTAATTATTCAAAGACAAGTAAATAATATTGAATTTCTGATAATACAGTTACAGTTGCGTGTTCGAATTTTCTCTTTTATGCGTTTTGGCATGTTTAGCATCTTTACACATTTTTTATTTTCTTGTGAAAGTAATTAGACATCTGTCCGTCTATTTATTTATTTTTTGGTAAATTTTATTTTTGCTTAGCTCACTAATTAGATATCTGTCCGTCTAATTAGACATCTGTCGGTCAAAACAAAAAGTACAGATAGAAACTTTGGACAAGCAAATCTAAATATTACTCATTTTTTTATACTTTATTATCATTATTTTTTTTAAAATATTTACACAACAATGCGGGAGTTTTTTTTTAAAGGTTTAATACCCATAAAAATTTTAAAAAATCTTAATTTAATCCTAAATTATAATATATTATAAATAAATATCAAATTTTATATTTTTAAATTTTATTCAACCATCTTGAAGTACATAATTTAATATGATATGACATCTTAAAATACAAAAAAATAAATTATTTACAATATAAAAAAGAGAGTAACCCTAAAAAAAAACTTATAAAAATAAATAACAATGCGACTCTGTTAGCTTATGTAAATAAAATATAATAATATCAGTATATAAACAAAATGTGATAGTGATATTTTTATTTGTCAATTAATTTAAGATGGATTATAAAATTTTTCATATTAATACTTAAATCCATTTTCTTTGTTAATCAATTTGAGTATTTACATTTAGATAAAGTATTAACGACAATTTTATGCTTGAAGAACTTTTAGATTGTGGAATCTGCCTATTTTATTTTATTTTTTTATAAGTTATTTTTTCAATAATACAATTAATTGAATTCAAATTATTTATTTATTTTTATTATGTCCTGCAACTGTCGACGAATTAACTGAGAAGCTACAAATATAAATTCCAGTTAGCTTCGAATTGATTAAAAAATTAACTATACTCGAGCCATAATTATACTGTATATATATTCCGTACCTCTCCATAACCCGTACTTAATGCTTTCAACCACATAACTTTCACCTTGTCTTGCTACCAAATGAAGCCTTCTCTTCAATAAAAAAAAAATGAAGTCTTCTCTTTCTCTTTTCAGCCTTCTTTGTTCTCTGAGCTTACTATGTTGGCTACTACAAGCTGAAGCTTCAGAGAATGACACCGATGGATTTGCTTTGCTCAAGTTCAAGAATGGAATTACAAGTGATCCTAATCAAATCTTGAATTCTTGGAATGAATCTTTCCATTTCTGTAATTGGTTTGGAATCACTTGCAATTCTCAGACACAGAGAGTCACATCTTTACTCTTACAAGGCCAGAATTTGATTGGGTCCATTTCTCCATACATTGGTAACTTGAGCTTTCTCACCTTCATCAATTTCCAAAACAACTACTTCCATGGTCAAATTCCACATGAATTTGGCAAATTGTTTCGCCTGCAACATTTCCTTCTTACTAATAACTCATTAGTAGGCGAAATTCCAGCCAATTTATCACTCTGTTCCCAGCTCAGGACAATTGATTTACAGGGGAATAATCTATCGGGTAAAATTCCATCAGAGTTTGGTTCTTTAATTCAGCTTCAAGAACTTTGGCTTGGAAATAACAATCTTGGGGGACAAATTCCAGCTTCTTTAAGCAATCTTTCTTCACTTACTACCTTTTATGTCACATTCAACAAATTGGTGGGAAAAATTCCTGATGGTATGGGAAGATTAACAAGCTTAATTACCTTCGCTGTTGGAGTTAATCAACTATCTGGTAATATCCCTTCATCTATTTTTAATATCTCATCTTTAAATAAGGTTCAAGTTACTCATAATCAGCTCAATGGGAGTTTGCCAGATAATATAGGCCTTACTCTACCAAATCTTAAATTTTTTGGTATTGGTGAAAATGATTTTTTTGGGTTAATCCCAAATTCTTTATTCAATGCTTCTCAACTGGAAATAATTGATCTTGGTTGGAATAACTTTGTTGGGCAAGTTCCATTGAACATAGGAAATTTGAAAAACCTGTGGAGGATAAGACTTCATGGAAATAATCTGGGAAGCAATGCAAGTAATGATTTGGATTTCATAACTTCTCTTGAAAATTGTACCAAGTTGAGAATTTTAGATTTTGGTAGAAACAATTTTGGTGGGGTTTTACCAAATTCTCTATCTAATTTGTCTACTGAACTCAGTTTGTTTTATTTTGGGCGAAATGAAATCAGAGGGAACATTCCTGTAGGGCTAGAACATTTCATCAATTTAGTTGGATTAGTGATGCACTATAATCTTTTCACTGGTGTTGTTCCTTATTACTTTGGGAAATTTCAGAAGTTACAAGTTTTGGATCTGACAGGAAATAGATTGTCTGGTCAGATTCCATCTTCTTTGGCTAATTTAACTCAATTGTCTATTCTGTTCTTGTCAAGAAATGGATTTGAAGGAAGCATTCCTTCAAATTTTGGGAACTTGAAAAATTTGAATTGCTTAGTCCTGTCACAAAATAAACTTAGTGGAACCATACCTCATGAAATTTTTGCCCTTACTTCTTTATCACAAGCATTAGACTTGTCACAAAACTCACTAGTAGGTGATTTACCTCCAGAAATTGGGAAGCTAACTAGCTTGACTACACTAGTCATCTTCGGAAACAATCTTTCAGGCGAAATTCCGAGAACCATTGGAAATTGTTTGAGCTTGGAATATCTTTACATGCAAGATAATTCCTTTCGAGGGGTTATCACAAGTTCCTTAGTTTCCCTGAAAGGCCTTCAGTATTTAGATCTTTCACGAAATAACTTGTCAGGAAAGATTCCGAAAGGTCTAGAAAGCATTCGGTTTTTAGTTTATTTGAATCTTTCTTTCAATGACCTTGAGGGTGAGGTACCAATTGAAGGAGTTTTCAGAAATTTAAGTGCATTGTCACTAATTGGGAACACTAAGCTTTGTGGCGGTGTAGCAGAGCTTAATCTGACAAAATGTTCCAAGGAAGTGGTAAAGAAAGGGAAATCCACTGCATTTAAGTTAGCAATTATAATTCCTTCTGCAAGTTCATTTGCCCTTTTGATTTTAGCCTTAGTTTTTTTGTATTACAAGAGAAAATCAGAAAAGAAGTCATCTTCTGAATCTTTAACGATGGACAACAACCTTACAAGGTCATCTTCTATGTCCTTAATAATGAGCAAGCTTATTTTGAAGATGTCTTATAGAGACCTCTTTCGTGCTACAAATGGATTCTCTTCACGCAACTTAATTGGATCAGGAAATTTTGGTTCTGTATATAAAGGATATCTTGATAACATTAAACAACCTGTTGCTATTAAAGTTCTCAAGCTTGAAAGAAAGGGTGCTTCCAAGAGTTTTAAGACTGAATGCAAACTGTTGATGAATATTCGCCACCGAAATCTTGTTAAAATGTTGGGGTACTGCTCTTGTGTGGATGAAAATGTTAATGAATTCAAAGCTCTAGTCTTTGAATTCATGGAAAATGGAAGCTTAGATATGTGGTTGCATCCTGATATCAACAATGAAAATGGATCCAAGAATTTAAATTTTCTTGACAGACTGAATATAGCTATTGATGTAGCATCTTCCTTGCATTATCTTCATGACCATTGCAAGAGACCGGTCATTCATTGCGACTTGAAGCCAAGCAATGTTCTTCTAGACAATGATATGGTTGCTCATGTTTGTGATTTCGGTCTAGCAAGGCTCCTCTCAACTGATTGGTCTTCAAGTCAGTTAAGCACAATTGGAATCAAAGGAACTATTGGTTACGCTGCTCCAGGTAATTAGATTTCGTTTTTCCTTAAAAAATTAAATCATAATTAGACATATAATAGTTGCTTGATATATCTATTCATAATTTTATACAATTGCAGAATATGGAATGGGCTGCGAAGAATCGAAAATGGGGGATGTGTACAGTTATGGGATTCTTTTGTTAGAAATGTTCTCAGGAAAAAAACCAACTGATGAAATGTTCAAAGACGGGTTAAATCTGCATGAGTTTGTGAAACGAGCATTGCCAGAGCAAAGACTAATGCAGATTGTAGACCCAAACCTCATTGCAGAAGAAATAGAAGGAACAAAAGTAGCAAGAATAGCAATAGATGATGAAGAAGAAGAAGATGATGATGAAGGGATGAAGAAGATAAGAGAAAACCTTGAAAATTGCTTATTTCAAGTACTGGAAATTGGGGTAATATGTTCAGCAGGATCAGCTAGAGAAAGAATGAGCATGAATGATGTTACCAAAGTACTGCATTTTATCAAGAATGATTTTCTTAAGGAACAGTCCAAGCATAATAAAATAAAATAGGTACAATTAAATTATGAAATGTAATTAATGTAAATATACTTGTTGATTTATCTATTCTTCTTATTTATATATATATATATATATGTATATAGTAAATATATGTGTTCGTTTATGAGAAAAAAGATTAGTCATTCTTAACATTTATCTTAGTAATAGAATATGCCCATTCAATTTTTCTTGGACTCAAAAAATGATGGTCCAGTTAACACAACCCATTTGACTATACCGTTTGGATCAAAATTTTTAAATCCTTACCGTTTGATTGATTTTAATTATTATTATTAACCATGGTTAATATTCGTGAATATCGTATAAGTAAAATTTTTGTGACAAGATGTGACATCACATGCTAATTTTTTATCTACATGGTAAGAACGAAGTGAATTGCATTTATAAATTTTCAAATTAATTGTAATAATTACATAAAAAAATTAATTGGAATAATCAACATTGTTTTTTATTTTATTATCCTAAAAGAATTGGTATAGCTAAATTAATAATTAAAACATTATATGATTCTGTCCTTTACTTTAGCCATAATTTCATGTAAATTATGTAACTTGGAAATTTTTAAAATTTCATCAATTGATATTTGAACTTTGGGGGAATTTTTCTGCTGGCTTGAAATCAAGATATTCATAGATTGTATGTTAAGTTAAATAGTAATTGTATTATTGGATTGCTACAAGGTTTTGCTTCTTATAATTCAGTTCAGCTGCTTGTTGATAAGTTTTAAGAAATTGTTGGAGCGGAATTAGAGCATGGAACTTTAGCATATTTAATCATTTTGCCTCTTATGCTACTCAGCTTTTTATTGGTATACATATTCTGGAGTAAGTGATTGTTAAATTATGTGGGTAATTACTTCATAACTACATTAATATTAATTATTCTAAATAGGTTAACTCTTAATCTTTGAGAAAATGAGTCTTCCACCGTATTTTTTAAAAAATTTACTTTTTATCATAAGTATTTTAATCATTTTATTATAAATTCATTATAAACTGTGTAAAATTTATAAATTTATTATAAACTCATAATAAACTCTTTATAAACTAATAAAAATTTAATATTTTGATAAATATTTTATAAATACGGTAAATTTTTAATTATTTTTTATATTTTTATCAAAAGCCCTTGACCTTTTGGGCTTTTCATCACTGCTCCATAAAAGAAAAAGATAGATCAAATAAACTATTGTATATATGAAGGAAAATTTCACATATATTGAGAATGAAAAAATATAAAAGCATATATGGTGAAGATCAATAATGCCCAATATATCAATATATATCATGTGTGTTTGTAGCATTAATATTCTGCTATAATTGTCAATCTCTTCCATTCATGATTGTAATAATAATAATAAGTTTTGACAAAACAAATTAATTTTTTGGATGGATTTTCAAAAATAAGTTGTGAAACTTTTTTCTTAGATGCATTACTTATTTCAATAGTTATTTTTATTTTTTGTCTTATTGAAGGCTATATAATTAAGTGGCAAATATAATCAATATAAAATTTTTATTTTAGGACTGTGTAAATGTTAAGTTTTATATCAAAACATTGTAGTTGATTTTATATGTGAATTGCCAATTGAATAAAAGTAAACTTAAATTGTTCATTTTTCAAAATAGTTTGAAAAAGATTGTTGTGGTTCTTAAATTAAAAGGCAAAATTAAATATGAACTGTCAACTTTTTAAAAAACATATAAACAAATATAAAATTACTTTTATAATCTAATAGTAAAATTATTTTTATTTTTAAATTCATTTAAATTAGTTTATACTATAAAAATTCAAATAGTTTTAATAATAAGAAATAATTTATGTACTTTCAACTTTTTATTATTTTTTTTCTTCTTTTGAACGATATGTAGATGGAGTTGGTTTATTCATAAACTGAATATGTCTAAAAACTGATGGATATGTCTAAAAAATGATGGTCCAATTAACACAACCCATTTGACTATACGGGCTCCAGTGACACTGGCTTGTTATCCTTCCACCGCAAGGAGAGGGAGGTGGTCGCTGCTCTGTGAAACCAGCCTCACGCTGTATCCTCCGCTTTAGGATCCAAGCAAGTCTGGCTTTCGCCAAGTTCACATGGTTCAACTCCCTGCTTGGAATGGGCGAGCCAGAAATTAGCCACACAGAACCCAGTCATTTGGATAAATGTAATGTTCCATCATCTTAAGGCCCTCGCTTGAGTAACAGGCCCACGCTACTGAACCCGGCGGCCATCAATGTTTCGGAGTTTACTAATATGGAGAAGGTGATTATTGTATGGTTTCGATGTGGTATTGCAGCTTCTTTCCATATCTTTTTATAGCCAATTTGATGGGTCGAACTGTGATGTACCAAATACACCATATACCTGTTAATAATGACCTTTGGATCAAAATTTTTAAATCCTTACCATTTGATTGATTGCAATTATTATTATTTAACTATGTTTAACATATATGAATATCGTACAAGTAAAATTTTTGTGACAAGATGTGACATCCCAGGTTAATTTTTTGTTTACATAGTTAAAAGCGAATTGCATTTATAAATAGTATCTTCAAATTAATTATAATAATCAATTTTTTTTTTAATTATCCTAAAAGAACTGTCATAGTTGAAATCAATATTTATAACATAATATGATTCTTTCCTTTATTTTAGCCATAATTTCATGTAAATTAGTATGTAATTAGGAAATTTTTACATCAATTGATATTTGAGCTTTGGAGGATTTTTCACTTGAAATCTAGATATTCATAGATTGTAGGTTAAGTTAAATAGTCCTTGAATTATTTGATTGCTACATAATATTTTTCTTATAATTCAGTTCATGCTAGTTAGGTGACAAATATTAAGAACTTGCTGGAGCCAAATTAGAGCATGGAATGAACTTCAGCGTATCTAATCATCTTGCCTCTTATACAATTTGCCTTTTTATTAGTATGCATACTTTGGAGTATGTTTTTGCTAAATTGTATAGGTGATTACTTCATAACTCCATATTAATATTAACTGTTCTAAATGAGTTAACTCTTAACTTTTCAGGCTTTTTATCACTACTCTATAAAAAGAAAGATAGATCAACTAAGTTATCATACATGTGAAGAAAAATTTCACATATATTAGGAGTGAAAATATAAAGGCTAATATATGGTGAAGATTTACTATTTAACTGTCTAAAGCTAGACATTTTAATTATAATAATATCTAATATATCAATAAATATTGTATGTGTTTGTGACCTTAATAATATGTTGTAATTGTTAATCTCCTCCATTCATAATAATAATAACAATAATAATAATAAATTTTAACAATACAAATTAATGTTTTTGGATAGATTTTCAAAAATAAGTTGTGAAACTTTTTGTTTAGATACATTACTTATGTCAATAGTTTTTTTTTTTATCTTATTCAAGACTATATAACTAAATGGCATATATAATCAATATAAAATTTTTATTTTAGAATTGTGTAAATCTGAAGTTTTATATCAAAACATATTAGTTTTGATTTTATATTTGAAATGCCAAATTGAATAAAACTAAACTTAAATTGTTCAATTTTCAATATAGTTTGAAAAATATTTCAAAAAAACAATACAATAATTAATTATCTAAAGAAGTAAGTGATGGAATTATTAATGTTGTGGTTCGTAAATTAAAAGGCAAAATTAAAGATAAACAATTTATCAAAATTTTAAAAAATATATAAATAAATATGAAAACTTTATTATCTAATAAGAAAATTATTTTTATTCGTTTAGATTATTTTATACTATAAAAAATTTCAAATAGTTTTAATAACAAGAAATGATTTGTATATTTTCAGAGGCGAAGCCAGGATTCGGAATAAAGGGGGGTAAATTTTTTTTTATAAATTTTAACTTTTTCGTAATTATTTATCTCTCATTTTATTTTAATAGTATTTTATAAATTTATTAATTTATTAATAATATATTTTTATTATTAAAAAATTAATTGATAAAAAAATATTAATATATAAGTACAAAATTTTAAATTTATAAAATTTTTCATAATAAAAATAAAATAGAGAGAAAAAAAATTAAATAATAAATATAATTTTTTAAAAAATAATTAAAATAAATGAGTTTTTTAATTCATTAAATGTGTTCAAATTAATTTAGTTAAAAAATTTATTTATTTATTTATTTTTTTTTTCATTTGTATATTATTAATATTTTGTCAATTTTTTAAAAGAGAATTATTGCATATAGAATAAATAATTTATTATATTTTTTTTACTTCTTGTAAAAATTAAAAAAATGAGAGGGCAATTTAAATTTTTTTTAAAAAATTAATAAAAAATTTTAAAAATTTTAAAAAATATTATATATATATATATTTAAAAAAAAAAGAAGGGGGCAATGTAGCTTCGCCATTGTATATTTTCAAGTATCAATACTAATAAAATAAACAAGAAAATCTTTAGACAAAAATAAATCTAGTGATTTCAACTTTTTATCTATGGAGAGGAGCTTTCCACTTTTCAAAAATAAGCTATGAAACTTGTTATTTAGATACATAACTTATTAAGATTTTACAATTAAATTATGAAATGTAATTAATGTAGTACTTGATTCTTAAGATTGATTTGTGTAATACTTCTATATATTATTTATGTTGATTGTTAAATATATATTGGTGGCTTATGAGAAAAAGGATTAGTCATTCTTTGGTCCATATCTCCAAAGACAGTGTAACAACATTTTTTACATCAACCATCATTCAAGAAAATAATAGCTGATCCATTTGTAATGATTTACTCATTCTTCACATAAAAAGAAGATCATCCTAAATGATTTAATGGTCCTAATGCATTAATTTTAACTATTGATTATGATTTATTTTTATTTTTTACTTTTATTAAGCCATTGATTATTTTTATTTAAATTAATGATGAATTTATTATTATATAAAAATGCCAATTAAGAGAAAACATAGTACGTATTTTCCCGATTTAGTTTTAGAACATAATTGTAATTAAATATTTCAATTAAAAGCAAACGCAGCCCATTCGATTATATGGGTTCAAACAGCTGAAAGGATAGGGAAGTAGTCGCTGCTTGTGCCTCGCGTGATACCTTCCGCTTAGGAGCCAAGGATTTAGGACCGAAATCAATCTTTTTAAGGAAGAATGATAAAATAAAAATATTATATATTTTTTTAAAATTAAAAAAAAAAGGTAATTAAATATTTTAAAAATTTTAATAATATATATATATATATATAATTTTTAAAACAGAAGAGAACTGACCCGTTCTACTATAAGTGTCCTTGCCCCTACAAGAAACTCTGGCTTCAACTCCTCTCTTGGAACGTACGAACCAGAAATAAGTCAAGAAAATTATACTGTATCACACACTTTTTTTTATATATAAATATCTTATATTTTTTATATATTTTTTATATATTAAATATATATTTTAAAAAATTGAGTATATTTTTAATATATAAAAAAATATATCAAAAATATTTTTTGAAAGGAATATTTTTAAAATTTAAAATTTAAAAAAAATATTTTAAAAATATTTTTATTTTTTAGAGTATTTTTAATAAAATTCAAAATAAGTCATGATTAACCCAACCATCTGTCCTAGATAATGTCCCATCTTCTCAAGGCCCACGTTACTGAACAGGGCGACTCATTCGCTTTCAAAGCTAACTAATATAGAGGCAAAAACATTTGTATTATTTTGACGTGGGATTCTAACTTTTTTTCTGCTATATCGAAGCGAGTAATCTTTGTATCAAATTTGATGGGTCGAACAGTAGTGTACCAGGTAACACCGTACACCTGTTAATAATAGCGCTTGGATCAAAATTTTAAAATCCTCACCATTTGATTGATTGTAATTATGATTATTAACCATGGTTAATAAATGTGAATATCGTATAAATTTTTCTGAGAAGATGTGACATGACAATTTTTTATTTTTCCAAAAATTCTTTCAACTTGACAAAAATCACATAGTAAAAATGCATCGCACTCATAAATTGTATTCTCAAATTAATTGTTGTAATAATCAAGATTTTTTTATTTTATTACCCTAGAAAACTGATACAATTTAAATAAACTTTTATAACATTAATTGTGTATTTGATAAATTTCTGAAAATATATTTTATAAAAATATATTATAGAAATTATATTTTACTAAAAAAATTATATTATTATATTTGAAAGATACAATAAAATATTAAAAAATAAATTAAAAAAATATATTAAATTATTTAATTATAACTTAACTTTACATAAAAAAAAATAAGTAATATCTAAATTATATTTATAATACTTTTTTTTATTTTATCATATTTTAAATTAAAAATATAATTATCTTTTAATTTATAGACCTCTTAATTTATTTTTTTCATGAAATATTATCTATTTCTTTCCAAGTAAAATATTTTATCAACTGGTTGGTAAAGTTTAGTGGGTCTGACTTTTTATTTTATATAGATTATTTATAAATAAATATAGTATTTTTGATAAAATATAATTATTTAGTTAACTTTTTTAGAATTATTGTGCAACCAAATGCACTATAATTATATGAATCTTTTCTTAATTTTACCCATAATTTCATATAAATTAGTATGTTAATTAGGACTTTTTAAATTTCAGTAATTGGTATTATAATTAATACAGATCAAATAACTTATAGTACAAAATAATTATTTCTCTATTCATATTTCTTGATAGATGTCAAAAATAAGTTGTGAAATTTTTATGTTGTTTTGATTGATCAAATAAATAAGTTTTTTCGATACATATACTTATTTCAGTTAGGTTATGTAACTTATGTTTATGTTTCTTCTTAATCAAGACTGTAATTATGTGGTGTATATGATGAAAGTAAATTTTTTTATTTTAATATTATGTAATCTTAAATTTTATAACAAAACATGGTAGTGTTTTTATTTTGTACATGAATTGCTCAATTGAATTGAAAGTGCAATTTAAATTATTCAACATTCGATATACTTTTAAAAATATTTGGTAAAAAAATTTAAAAATCATTTAACAAAGTCAGTGGATGACATTATCAATGTTATTATTGATAAATTAAAAGGCAAAACGAAACAAATTCAAAGTTTAACAACATTTAAAAATATATATATACATATTCTCAAAACAAAAACATTTTAAAAATATATATAACCAAATATGAAACTACTTCTATAATCTAATAGGAAAATATTTTTATTTTTTATTCATTTCAATTAGTTTACACTATAAAAAATAAGAATAAAAATTTTAAAATTTTTAATTGCAAGAAATAATTTATATATTTTCAAGTATTAAAAAATAAAATAAACAAAAAATTCATAAAACAAAAGAAATTTAGCTTTTTTCTCAATTAAGGATGAAAATCGATCAGTTTGATTGAATTTTAAGAGCATGTTAAACCTACCATCATCAATTGAATTAAAAAATTTATCTTAAAAAATTTACAAAATCAACTAACATCAATTAAGTTTGATTAATTTCATAAAATTTAATCAGTTTTAAGTTACAAAGCATGCAAGTTCAAATAAAATTAATAATATCGATTTATCAAAATTTTAAATCAAAATCCACCAATTATTCAATCAGTTTAAATCAACATAATAGATTAAATAGATAGAAATAATAATCGGATCGAGTTGATTCGGACTTATTTATTTATCCATACTTGCAATCAAACAAAATCTAAATTTCACACCAATTTTTTCTTCCTCATCCAAAAACTCATAGGTCATACTATTTATGCATGCAATATCCGTCTCTTTGTTAGTTTAATTAAATAATAAATAGTAACTAATTTAGATTATATATAAACATAATTTTACAATAAGAGTGTATATAATCTGAATAGTGTTTGAAATTTTTTTTTGACAATGCAAAATACTAATTTGAATTTCATACAATTTTGATTGAGTTGTTGAGCTACTATATTAGAAAAAACATTAGGAGGCTTTGAAGTTTGAATTAATTCATTTTGGCATGTTCTTGGGACTGTTTTGGTGCTGAAGGAAAAATAATAATTTTACGACTAGGTCTTGACAATTGTTTGAATTTACCAATTAAAATAAATTAACTTAAGTTAATTTATTGAATGTCACAGACCTATATATATAATTGAAAATATGAGTCAAATCTAAATTCAATTTAACAAAAAAAAAATACTTGACGAATAATTTTGTTGATATGGTCTAATAACTGTGGATAAACTATATATAAATTCTAATTATGAACTTTTCTATATAATTCATAATTTATTTCTAAAAAAATAATATCAAAAGGATTGAAATTCGACCATTAAACTGAATAATATATTTAAAAATGGAAATTAAGGATTGAATTAAGAAATTTAAAAATAATAATAATATTGGAGAGTTGAATAGATTTTTCTCATTAATTTAAATTAAGGGTTTCTATAGAAAAAAAATACAAACTCAAATAAAGAACCTTACACTATGCATGAACATGACATGATCAACATTCAAGAAAATAATGAGACAGAGTACTTTGACAACTCAGTGACAAATGCTGCACAGAAGAAGAAGATAGAAAGCTCACTTGTCCTTTATTTTCTCAGTTACAGACTACTTGTTGTTATTGAAAAAACATATAAAAAAAAATTTAAAAATCTACGATGCTTTTCTTCCCTAAAAACTTCAAAATTTAACTTCGATTCACTTTCGCTTTCCAACTAAAGTCAACATTCCCACTATTTATGTTTAATGATTGGACTTTACCTCAACCATTAATAAATAAATAAAATAAATAAAGAGGCCCTTTTTAAAACCCAAGTCAACCAGCCCACTGTTTTTCATTATCAGATCAGTATTTTCACTTGTCCTAACCAACCAATAATTGTTTAACACTAGCCCTGCATTTAAAATTACTATTAGTATAATTTGGTACATATATAGTTATAAAATATGAAATTAAAATCTGGAATCGAAACTAAATTATATATAAAAAATTATTGATTTCAAGCACAGTACAAAAATTTTGAAAATATATAAATATCAATCATTTAAAAATTAAGAAAAATACAATACTTACTATCATTATTTATTTATCATTTTACGAGACATAATATATTTGTGTAAAAATATTCTATTTTATTTTTATAAAGATAAAAATGTGAATTCACTTACATTTACTTAATAAGTACAGAGTTCTACTTGTTTTTGTAAAAATTTTCGATTAGCTTTGGTTTTGCTAGCATATATAATTCATTTTTATAGATTCAGCAAATTAGAGTATTAAAATTTAAAATTTTCACTTTTTTTTTTCTTTACCTTATCTGTTCATCATTATTTATTCATATTGAAGAAGGTAAACCCCACATAGACACAGGGCGAAGGGACGTGGAAGGGAAGGGGGCAACTGCCCCCCTTCCCTTTTTGAATATATATATATATAATGTTTTTTAAAATTTTTAAAATTTTTTATTAATTTTTTAAAAAAATTTAAATTGCCCCCCTCTTTTTTTTAATTTTTATAAAAAGTAAAAAAATATATAATAAATTATTTATTTTATAGCAATAGTTCTCAATTAAAAAATTGACAAAATATTAATAATATACAAATACAAAAAAAAAGAAAATGATAAATTTTTTAACTAAATTAATTTGAACACATTTATAAATTTTTCAACTAAATTAATTTGAACACATTTAATGAATTAAAGAACTTATTTATTTTAATTATTTTTTAAGAAATTATATTTATTATTTAATTTTTTTTCTCTTTATTTTATTTTTATTATGAATATTTTTTTTTATAATTAAACTCATATATTAATATTTTTTTATTAATTAATTTTTTAATAATAAAAATATATTATTAATAAATTTATAAAATACTATTAAAATAAAATGAGAGATAAATAATTATAAAAAAACTAAAATTTATAAAAAAAATTCGCCCCCTTTATTCTAAAGTCTGACTTCTCCCCTGCATAGACATAGTACAATTCTTTGCCATAAAAGAAACTCAAACCTCAACCTTCCATCTTAAAAATGAAGAGCTAAGACTGACCTATTTAAAAAAAAAAAAAATGGAACTATACTTGGTTGGTTATCTTGTACATGCAACATTACTGATACATGTGTAGCAGTCACTTTATTACAATAATGTCACAGCGAAATTATTTTATAATAAATACGATAGCACGAATCGTAGCCGTTGGTTTGTCAGACAAAGGCGCCGCTTGCTTCCTGCATCTCCACTGGTCATCATTTAAATCTACGGGTATCATCTTTTTACAGTCAGCAAATTTAGTTTATTCGATTTACCGGTCCAGTAGATCGCTTTCTGACTACGCGCCGTGGAGCGCGTGCATGTTTGAAAAAAAAGAAAGGTTTAATAGATTGGCCGATGAAACATTCTAATTAAAAGTTAACAAAGATAATTAACAATTCGTTGGATCAAAATAACATAATTAACAAATTAGAATATGAAATAAATCACATTAATTATAACTTCCTACTAGATTGAATTAGTGCTAGATTACTAATTCAAGAACAAGAATTTCGATCATGATCATTTTGATCTTGATTATTGTTATTTGTGGGAGATGTCAAAGGAAAGAGAGGCAACAATTCAGGAGGCTCAGCTCCTCTAGGAGTATTCAAAGGACTTGGCTGCAAATAAAATCCTTTTACAGCAATTGCTCTTTCTTCTTCCTCTTTATTAGGACTACTCCCACCCGCACATAACTCTTCGAAAGGTGGTGACCTGGGACTATTCAAGAGCGCAGCCAAGAAATCTAAAGTTGACACCGGAGAAACCAAGAAACCAGCTCGTTGTCTGAACTGGAACGTGTCATGATGGTCAAAGCTGTTATTAAATATCGTAAAACTATTGCTGTTATTATTATTAAGTTTGATATGAAGATTCTTGGCACTTTGTCTCCTTTCTTGAAGCTTGAATGCCGGCCTTTTCGGGCCAGGAAAGGATGTAGGTCGGTTCGGGTGATTGAGAGGGAGTTTTTGGGTTGATGGGTCATCAGGAGCTCCGGTCAGTTTCTGAACTATGATACGGAAAGTTGATGGATCAGCTTGAATGAAGGTGGTGTTAGGTGAAATTGGGTCAGATCCATAGGCAGGTGGTGGGTTCTGGTGCAAATTAGAAGAGGAAGCCATGAGAGACAGAATGTGTGAACATTAAAGAATAGGCTATATTTATTTCTTTTTCTTGATTTGTTCGGGTGTGAGAAAGGTAAAGAAAGAAAGTGGTAAAAGAGGGAGATTTAAAGGGTTTGTGTTAAAGAGTTTTGGTTGCTTTGGGAGATTATTTAATAATGGGGGAAATGTGTGGGGTTTGAATTGTCAGAAAGAGATATGTATTCATATGCTAAGTACCAAACTTTTATGATTTGGAAATGAAGGATTTTGTTTAATATTTCCACTATGGTTTTGCTATTTGTAGACTATTATGGTGTTTGGTCATGGAGGATGATAGCTAATTCTTGTGTCAAATTGATTTTTTTTTCTTTTCTGTTATAATATGTTGAGTACACGTTTAACTTTGATGTATCGGGTTGGACTGCTGTACCATAGGAAAGTATTTAATTAGTTGCTGTTTTGTTAATTACTTTTTAAATATATTTTACATTAAATTTGATTTTTTTTTGTTTTAGAAATAATTTATTTAAAATTCATTCATTACAATTAATTTTTTATTCTTTTAATTAAGGTAAAAATGAAAAAAAATAATTGAAACAGTAGTAATTAATTAAAAGTTGTTAGCTTAATTTGAAGATGATTGAGGACGAGCATATATATGATATAATGTGAAGCATTTATATCATATTCGAAGTCTAAACCTCCCACAAATAAAGCAGTAGATAGATCAAAGTTGACTACGTGATGCAATGCAATAATAATACTAACAACCCAAAGCAAACAAACAAATAAAGCAAATTTCAATTCACAACCTTTAAAAGTAAAGAATGAAATGGTGTGGAAGAAGTAATAATAATTGCTTTGAATAGAAAGAAATTGAAAATTCGAAGAAAATGGAGAATGAGCTGGCATTGAATAATGAGTCATTCGGGGTCAGCGGGGTGGCATTGAAACAAGAAACGAGGGGAGAGACGACTTTGCAGCCAGCCAGCAGCTGCAGCACTGCTCAGGTCAGAGACCTCAACATTCAAGAATTTCTTTCTTTCTTTCTTTATTTTATTTTCTTGTTTGTGGTAATGGTAAATTTTTTCTTTTCTTGTTTTTCCCCCTTCTTGTGCTCTCTCTATTTACCTTTCTTTTCTCCTTCCTTTGCGTGACGGATTCCACTTTGACATTTGAGAAATCAAAGAAAGAATTTAAAGAAAATATTTATTTATTTATTTATTAAAGTTTCCTTATCACTCTCACTCTTCATCTAGAGCCTTATTTCAGGTTCTTTTTTGCTGTGTTCTTTCTTTGCTTTACTCCTCCTTTTTCGTTTCTTTTCTTTTGATTGCTTTCTTGGCTTGCTTGGTTTGGTATTCTCATCTCTTATAATGCATGTTTTGTTTATTCTTATCGCGCTTGCATGACATAAATATTCTTTCTTTTTCATCCTATCATTAGTCATATATGCAACCTTAATTAATTTTTTATCGAATTATTAAGACTTCGATTTATCTAGTGTTAAAATCACGATTCATATTCAAATATGATGGTGTTAATTATGTCATGTGTATTTATCAATGAGAGATATAGCCAGATTGATCATGCATGAATCTTTTTCTCTATGTAATGCAACAAAAAAAAAAAGAAAAATTAATTGTGTTCTTGAGACAAGAAAAAAAGATCAAAAGAAATGTCTAAAAAATTAAAGAAGTTTATCAATTATTATTAGAAAAATACTATCCAGATTAATGAAATTTGATTTTTAAATCCCACTTAATAGCTTATCACATAATATGACAAAAGACCATGTATTTCATAGAATAAGTGGCAGACGCAGAAGCTCATTAAAGGGGATGGTCGGTCTATAGCTGATAGAAACTTTTTCGCCCGTATTATTTGTTATTTTATTGTTTATCGCCACACTCGCACTTATAGTGACAGAATAAAAAATTCATCGAAAAAGCTAAATTTTTACGAAAAAAAAAATATAAACGACTTTACCATAAATTTGAACATTTAATATTACAATAGTTCAATATTTAATTATACTATTAGATTAACTACACTTAAAAATAATAATTATGGTAATTAGATCTTACAACTTTGCATATTTTAAAAATGTTATATAATAATCTTATTTTTAATTTTTAAAAAATATTTTTTTCATATAATATACGAGCAGTCGATTTTTTAGTATATATGAATTTTGATAAAAATTTTATAAATTAAAATAAAATTCATTTAAATTCACATATATATAAATTATATATACATAATTCACATATATATAATTCATTTAAATTATATATATAATTCTTTTAAATTTATATATATAAATTTATATATACATATAAATTCACATATATATATAAATATATATTCAAATTCATTTAAATTTAAATTTAAATACATATATATATATATAAATTCATATATAAAAATAAAATTTATAAATATATAAATAAATATGTGTATATATTTTATTAAAAAATGTGTGTATATATATGCACATATATACATATATATATACATATATATAATTTATTTAAATTTAAATATATAAATGAATATATATAAATTTAAATATACAAAATTTATAAAATATATAAATAAATGTGTATGTATATTTTATATAAAAAAAAAGAATGTATATATATATGGATGAAAGGGGGTCCAGAGCCCCTTGGACCCCTTGCATCCGCCACTGCATAGAATCTAAACATATACTAGAGCAGGGGCGAAGCTAGATTTTTAATAGAAAGAGAGTAAAATTTCATTTATAGTTTTAACTTCACCTTTGATTTTTTTTTCTTTCTATATTGTTATCTCAATGCTCACTAAATTAATAAAATATATATATATATATACACACACTTGAAAATTTATTTGATGATACATAAAAAAATAAAGAGAAAATAATATTATTTCACGAAGATAATATTTCAAGAAAAAAGTTGAATAAAAAAATTATCACATAATATTAAAAGCAGAAATAATAAAATAAAAACTAAAAAGAAGAAAATTTTAAAAAAATTTTAAAAAACTAAAGATTCTAACCTTATGTTATTTTTTAATTTCTTTATTTTTTATTTTGCTTTTAATTTCTTCCTAATCTCTTAGTTTTTTTGAATGAGTTCAAGTTAATTTAGTTGAAAAAATTTATTATTTTTCTTAATTTCTTGTTTTTCATTGAAGAATATATTTTTTTTAATTTTTTTAAAAAAACATATTTATTTGGTAAAAAAATAATTTATTAGAATTTTTTTTACTTAATTTAAAAAAGAGATAGGAAACAATTTAAATTTTGAAGATGAGTAAATAAAAAATTTTAAAATTTTACTATATATATTTATATATATATATATATATTTTTGAAAATCGAAGGGACAGGAGCTAAAAATTGAAGGAGCATAATGATGATGATGATATCGGAAATGGTCCCCCATATGTATATATTAATATTGTTTTGCATTCCTTCTAAATTATGGCGTAACCATTATAATTTTATAAGATGGAAAGAAGAAGCCAGACTATATATTGAGACATTCATAAAAATACAAAATTTACAAAAAAAAAATATTTTTTTTTCTTTTTTTCATTTTTTATCAATAAAATAATTGCAATTCATCAATAATACGAATTGTCTCAATTGATAAAACAATTTATTATTTTCTTTATCAAAAAGAGATTATATTAATTGAAAGAGAATAGAGAATTGTCACACTCTTTTATGGTGGACAGAGAATTGATCAAGGATTTTGAAGAAATCAAAATTTCTCTTTTTTTTTTTTGGAGAATTTTGCTGTAGATTTTCTAGCAAATCAAGCCAAGAAATTTGGAGTAGTACTATGTGGGAAAGAGTAGGGGTGATGAGATTTTTCCAACCCGGTCGAACTAAATAGATAGTCATCGGATTCGATTGATTTATAGTATAAATTCGGGCGAAATTGAATTTATTTTAAAAAAAAAAACTTAGTTTTTGTCTATTAGTTAGATTGAGATTTATTTTTTTTATGAACCCAAACTAGATTGGCAAAATTATATAAATATATATAATACTATATATTATACATATTTATTTATATTATACATTATATAACCCAACCCGACTTGATTAAATTCGTCTGAAACTGACAAATTTTAGTTCGATCTGAATATCTATTCTTTAAGATTGAAATCGGTTGAGGATAAATATGCATTTTACGGGTTCAATCAGTTTAAAAATTTTATTTTAATATGACTGAACTCAACTCATGTACATCTCTAGAAAAGAACTCTTATTGGCATTCATAGTTGGTTTATTCATAATATTTATGGAATTTTTTGTATATTAGTCTGGTTTTTCTATGAGATTTTCTCCCCTTTTTGTAGCAAAAAATAAAGATTATAATGTATAATAAGATACAATTGTATCTTACTATAATAAATGTATATTTTCCTAAACGGATTAATTCTTTGAGAAATTATATACTGACAAGGTGATTCCATGTAGATTGCACAGTTGGAGTAGCAAATGAATTAAAAAAGAACACGTGGCTAGTTGAATAAGAAAATTTACTCAACCACTGAAGATAAAGACATGGATCACGGATATTTAAAAGGTCTAAGAGGAATTTGCAATTAAAAATCACTCAGGTGTTCATTTATAATTTGCTTGCCATTCCAACCATACGGTTTACATGGAATCATCGTACTAGTATATAATTTCTCTTATTCTTCTATACAACATAGATTCATGTTTAAAGTTATTTTAAAAAATTAATTTGAATTGACATATAAGTTGAAATGAAGATATTGATGATTTTGATAAATCTCTTGACGGGATATAATGACGTGTATAGTAGTGTAAATGCATTGGTAGGGTTTTTTAGATCATCATCGTACGTGCCCCAAAGATATCAACACAGAGAGAAATTAATTTTGTGTAATTCACTTTCTATAACGTGAAACCTTGAGGGTGTTTCTCAAAACTTAAAAGCTGGTCAAAATTATTTATAAGCTGTTTTTAGATTATAAGTTGTTTATTTAAGTATTTCTGAAAACTTAAATAGTAGATTATAATCTGATTTTAATCAGTTTTTTAAAAGTTGGGTTTTGCTACTTTTTTTTAAGCACTTATTTTTTAAACAGTTTTGACCAAGTTAAAGACCATATTATCCCTACCTAATCTTCAATATTCCAAATTTGCCTACCTTATACACTTTAGTTCCCATCAAAGAAATTTTATTATTATTATTATTATTATTATTAAATTTTATTATTATTATTATTATTATTATTATTATTATTGCAAAATAAATTTTGAATTGACATTTAAAAAATTATTTTTATACAATAAATAAACTCATGGACAGTTTGGTCATTTTGACAGTTTCTACAATTAAAAACTGATTATAAGCTGATTTTACAGAAACACTTAACTGATTATAAACTGATTATCAGCTGATTATTAGCTAGTTTACAGAAACGCTTAACTGCTTATTTTTAATCTGATTATAATCTAAAAATCACTTATTCACAATAAGCTGAAAAGCTCCAGTTTTGAGAAACACCCTCCATATATAAAACTATTGTGATATTATTGATTAATGTTGATTAATTCTAATTAAAGTTATGATAAGAATTTAAACTGTTCACGATAAATGGTGGTCTGTCACATAATTAAATTTAAGTTGAGATTAATAATATATAATAGTATTTTCTTCATTTGGAAAGCTTTTTGTGGTATATCAGTGTCTATATATACAGTACACGAATATCCTGAATTATTGACAAAAATATTAATGAATAACCCCTATTTTTATCGGTAATCACATTTACCGACAGATTACTGATAAAAAAAAAACTATAGCTATATTCTTTATCGATAATGAATATGCCGGCAGAAAAAGAAATCTGTCAGTAAATTACCAACAGAAAATGTTTCGTCGGTATTTGCCAATAAAAATTATTTTATGTCGATAATAACGATAAAAAAAATATGTCGATAATTACCAAGGAATGATATTACAGTACATAAAAATAAGATTTATGAAAAAATAAATTTTTGCTGATAAGTAACGTCAAATTTTTTATCGGTAATTACCGACTAAAATTTTTTTTATCAGTAATTACCGACAAAACTTTCTATCAATAATTACCTACAGAAATATTTGTAGTTAATTATCGACAGAAAAATTTTTATTCGTATTACCGACAGAAAATTTTATCTGAAATTATCAATAGAAAAATTATTGGTCGATAATCTATGATCTCGTACATTTTCTGACAAAAAGTTTAATATGTTAAAAAATATATATATTTTTTAAAATTTAATTATGTGTAAATTTAAAAAATATATTTTTATTACTTTTTTATTTTTTGTAATATATGTAAATAAATGCATAAATTAAATAAATATTAAAAAAATAATAAATAAAAATTAAATCTAATAAGTGAAAAAGTATAGAATGAATTGTACATAAAAGCAATAAAATTATATTTATAAAAAAAATAAAATTAAAGTATAAAATACAAATAAAAAATCAAGTACAAGCAGGTGACAATCAAGGTGGTGGTGGTGGAGGTGTAGGAGAACTACTAAACTACTTTGATGGATCGAAAGTCTTTCGCATAAAATTAGTCATAAGCTCATTAAGTTATTATTGGACCAACCTCTGTACTTCTGTTTGTATCTGCTCCTAGATCCGAGTCTGAACCTATGACTCCACTTGCGCCTACACCTCATGGATCTGCTGCTGAACAGTCCGATCATGCTCCGCTAACTGATCCTTTAAATGTTCAATTTCTTTTCGTAAAGCAGATGAAATAGTAGATAAAGAAGAGCCAAGTACATATAGCTTCTTTTTCTTTGCTCAGCCCACGACAGCTTAAAATAAGTTATCATCGTCAACTGGCATGTCGGACTGCGAGGCCTTCTCTCGAGATGCAATGAAACGATCCCGTGTAATAAAAAAATTATTAACTTTTTATTTTAAATTTAAAATTAGAAAATAAAAATTTATGAAATTACTTACATTTTCATCCTAAGATCGATATCAACAAATGAACGTCCATCGTGATTGCGAGTATGCGTATGTACAAACAACTCATAAATGCCCGGTGGCCAACCCATGATATACTCCTATTTAATGAAAAAAATGTTAGTTTGATAAAAAAAAATACGAATGAAAATATTTTAAAAAATATAATTATACTTATAAGTTTATGGGCATGATCATAATATGATATGCTGTCTTTCGTATGTGTGGATGGACCTGCACTATCTACATGATCGGACATCATGTTTTGAGAGGCAATGCCAAAATGTGTTTGCCTCTCTGGAGAGCTCTACCGAGCCTACAGGTTGGCCCATAACTGATCATTAATAAATGAAGGTTGCTTTCCTGCAGCCTTTACCTCGCTCAGCAGATCACTGTAGCGAATAGTCGCCTTCTTCATTAAGGCAATCCAAACCAGATTATTAATAGTCTGATTCCAATAAAAATATTTTTACAAAAAATATTTAAAATAATTAAATTTTGATAATTATAAATTTTTAAGTTTTACATATACATTAAATATTTAAATTTAGCTAGATTTTTTAAATTTAAACTCCTCAAACCAAAAATTTTTCATTTTTTGAGAGACAACTTTCAAAAAAACTCCTGCAGCATCCATCTTTTGTGTCATAATCTTTCTAATGGATCTCATGCAAAACTCAACTGGATCCATCATGTAGTTGCAAAATTAACAAAAATACTTAATAATAAAATAATTATCGATTAAATATTTATAATTTAATATAAGTAAATGAACAAAAATATTTATTCAAGCTCCTGAACAGTCAGACGCAACATCCTTCCATCATGATCTACAGCTGATGTTGCAGTATTAGCATCACCCATAGGGACATCTGAAGTGGCTGAGGGAGAAGCAGGATCCTTTGCAGTGGCACTGTGAGAAGTAGAAGTAGGATCTTCTGTAGCTGCATCAATAGTAGGATACTCAAGCAGGACATCATCTGAGACATCGCACAACTATAAACGCGGCTGGTCGGTACCACCAGAACTTCGACTGTCGCTAGATCAACTGCTAGAGTCCAATCGATCCAATCCTCTTCTAGGTCCACGATATATATCTAAAAAGATAATTTTTAAGAATAATTATTTTGAGAAAAATAATAAATATATAAAAACTCTAGTAATAGTTATAGCCTAACTAAACATACTTTATATTTTTAATAATCGCATTCATTTGACAGGGATGATTCAGTTTCAAATTCAAGTAATAATTCATCTGATTCAGATTCTATATTTATAGCATCAATATTCATAAGTTGTCCAGTTGGATCATTTAAAGGACCTGAATCACTATCATTTGTCATATATTTAAATATCTAAAATTTATAAATATCTATTAAATTTATCAAAAAAATAAAATAAAAATATCCTAAAAATAAATTTAATAACCTAAAATTCACCAAAACATATTCTAATTAATTAAAATAATTTAAAAATTGGTCTATTTTTATATCTACATTTATAAAATTTATAAAAAATTATTAAACTTACCTAAAATTTTTTTAGAAATAAAAAATATCCTAAAAATAAATTTAACACCCTAAAATTTACTAAAATATATTCTAATTGATTAAAAACATTTAAAATTTGGATTATTTTTATATCCAAATTTATAAAATTTATAAAAATTTATTAAATTTACCTAAAATTTCTTAAAAATAAAAATACCCTAAAAATGAATTTAACACCCTAAAATTCACTAAAACATATTCTAATTAATTAAAATGATTTAAAAATTGGTTTGCTTTTATATCTACATTTCTAAAATTTATAAAAATTTATTAAGCTTACCTAAAATTGTTTTAGAAATAAAATATCCTAAAAATAAATTTAACAATAAAATATCCTAAAAATAAATTTAACACCCTAAAATTCACTAAAAAAATATTCTACCTATTTAAAAATATTTAAAAATTGGTTAATTTTTATATCTAAATTTGTAAAATTTATAAAAATTTATTAAATTTACCTTAAATTTCTTAAAAATAAAAAAATACCCTAAAATTAAATCTAACACCCTAAAATTCACTTTCACACATTCTAATTAATTAAAAAAGAATAAAAATTGGTTTATCTTAACATTTAAAATTATGAAATTTATAAATATTTATTAAAGTTACCTAAAATTTCTTAAAAATAAAAAAATGCCGTAAAAATTAATCTAACATCCTAAAATTTATATATTTACCCAAAACTTTCTAAAAATATAAATAAATTATTCAACAAATCATAACAATATATTCTGTTAATGAAAAAATAATAATAATTATGAAATATTAAAATTCTAAAGAAAATATTAAAATTAAAATAAAATTTTTTATCCAATCAACCAAAAACCTAAAAAAATCTAAATACCAAAAATTTTCTAAATATATTATGAAATTTTTAAACTCCCCTAAAATATATATGTATATATAATTCGGATTAATTATAAAAATTAACATATTTTTTTTTTCTGAATTTTTAAAAATTTAATAAAAATTAACTAATTTTTTAAAAAATAAAAAATAAAGCCTACAACAATAAAAAAAAACTACTAAAAAAATTCTATATATCAAAGAAATTATAAATAATGAAAATTTAATATTTTCCTAATTTTTATTTACAAAATTCGAAGATCCAAAAAAGATTTACGCAACTATTTTTTTATACCAAAATTAAAAAAATTAATCTAAAATTTCTATATATACAAAATTCGGATTAACATAAAAATTTTACAATACTATTTTTTTTATACCAAAATTTTTTAAAAAATTAAATGAAATTTTACAACATAAGTTTTTTTTTTATGCATACACATGCAATATATATATATATATATATATATAAAATCTAATCTACAATAATCACAAACCCACAATTTCATATCAAAAATTTAAAAATAATTAACATAAAATCAGAAAAAATAAATAAATTAAAAAAATAATTTTCATACATTTTTCTTCTTCTTCAACCGGCAGCAGACGGGGGATGGGAGAAGATGCAGAGATGAGGATCAGAGGAGAAGAGGAGGGGAGAGCGACAAAAATTGTGTAATTGATAAAAAATCTGATAGTCTGTGATATTATTGACAGATTAAAATTTTTATCAATAATACCGAGAGATATTTTAGACAGACACTAATTTCAATCGATAATACCGATGAAAATCAGAATCTGTCGGTAAGTACTGCGATGACTTTAAACCTAATTCTTCACTGACAAAATTATTTCTGTCAGTAAACGGACAAGCTTTAAGGGGGAAAATTTTCTCCCAAATTAGTTCTTTACCGACAGATAACCATTTTCGTTAGTATTATCTATAGAAAATGGCCATTTATAGGTAAATGCTGTGATGACTTTTAATCTAATTCTTTACTGATAAAAAATTATTTCTGTTGATATTATCGACAGATGACACGTTCTGTCTGTAATATCAACAAATACACAATTTATGTCGACAAACGGATAAATTTCAGGCCAAAAATTTTCCTCTAAAATTAATCATTTACTGATAGATTGTCATTTACGTCGGTATTATCAACATAAAATGGCCATCTGTCAGTAAATACTATGATGATTTTTAACCTAATTTTTTACCGACAGATGTCATGTCCTATAGGTAATACTGACAGATAAATAATTTATGTCGGTAAACAAACAAACTTCAGACGAAAAAAATCTAGCCCAAAATTCTTTATCTACAGAAAGTAATTTTCGTCGATATTACCGACAGAAAATGGCTATCTGTTAGTAAATGAAATGTCATCTTTAGCATTTCTGTCTTTTACCGACATATAAAGCTTTTCGTCGGTAAATAGATAAATCCTAAAAATAAAGTCCATGTTTATATATTACCGACAGAAACATATATTTTGTCGATATTACAGACAGAAAGACATATTCTGTCAAAAAATAGATAAATCATTGAAATAAAATTCATATTTATAATTTACTGACAGAAATATATTTTTGTCGGTAATACCGACAGATAAATATTTTTTGTCGGTATTATCGACAGACGACACGTTCCGTCTTTAATATCGACAAATACACAATTTTTGTCAATAAACGAGCAAGCTTTGGGAGGAAAAATTCCCTTCCAAATTAATCCTTTATTGACAAATATCCATTTACGTCGGTATTATCGACATAAAATGGTCATCTGTCGATAAATGCTACGACAACTTTTAACCTAATTCTTTACCGACAACAATTATTTATATCGGTAATACTGACAGATGTCATGTTCTGTCAGTAATACATATAGATAAATAATTTGTCAATAAACGAACAAGCTTCAGAAGAAAAAAATTTCGTCCAAATTAATCATTTACCAATAGAAAGACATTTTCATCTGTATTATCGACAGAAAATGACCGTCTGTCGGCAAATGATAGGTCATCTTTAGCATTTCTATCCTTTACCGACATATAAAGGTTTATGTCGGTAAATAGATAAATCCCAAAAATAAAGTCTACATTTATATATTACCGACAGAAACATATATTCTATTAGTATTACCGACAGAAAGATATTATGTTGGAAAATAGATAAATTCCTAAAATAAAATTCAACTTTAGAATTTACCGATAGATAAATATTTTCTGTCAGTATTACCAACAAAATGACATATTTTGTCGAAAAATAGATAAATTCCTGAAATAAAATCCACGTTTATAATTTATTGACAGAAATATATTTCTTTTGGTAATACAGATAGATAAATATTTTTTATCAATATTACCGATAGAAAGACTTATTATGTCTGTAAATAGATAAATCTTTGAAATAAAATGCACATTTATAATTTACCGATAAATTTTTTTTTGTCAGTATTACTGACAAATACTCTTTTCTATCGGTATTATCTGCAGATATATATATATATATATGTTTTATCGGTAAATTATAAATATTTACCGACGTCAAATATTTTATATCGGTAAATTTACCGATATATAGTTTTAGTCGAAAAATTTTAATGCTAAACATTTTCTCCATTAATTTTTATTAAATATTATCGATTAATCATTTATATGTTGGTAAATTTTGACTTTAATTTATCCCGCTATTAATTGGCATCGTTATTACCGATAAAATATATATCGGTAATTATTTATGTCGAAAAGTTATCGGTAATCTGTCACTGTTTTTTTTTTATTTATTTTTTTTTTGATATTCTGTTGGTAATAGCGAAAAAAAATATTTTATTGGTTTTTTTATAGAAATATGCAACAGTCTTGTAGTGATACATATATATAATGTATATAAAATTATCTGAAATCTTAGCTTCACTGTAGTGGCGCCTCACTTGATGCATGTAGTGCAAGATGCTATTGAGGTGTTGCTTAAACCCGAAGTTCAAACTTACGACCTTATTGCGTTACGTCATGAGTCTTATCAACCCTTCTAACCCATGGTGAATTAAAGTACATATTGAAGTGGGGGCTTTGACAGTAATATGCTAGGCTAGCTCTCTCAGAATTTAATCTATTTAGCTGGTGATAATAGCCCTAAAAGAGTGTGGTTGATGTACAGATAAGTAGGAGTTTCTCGTTAAAAAAAAAAAATCGAACATGACTTTAACAATATCTTTGAAAATTTCATGGCTGGCTTAGCTTTAAAAGTCTAATTTTTTCTCGTAGTCCATGTATAAACGCAAGGAATGTCATTCATTAACCAATTTCGTAATTGGATTCACTTGTTAGGATACGACTCGTTTCGCACCAAGTATGAAAGACAACTATTTATGTTTTATATTATTTTTTAATTTAATATGAGAATTCTGCTCCATAAACATACTGATTCGCCACTTAATATGCATGTAACTAAAATTTATTAATAAATAAGACAAATATACATACAGCACCCATAGGAAAACACATAAATAAAACTAACAAATTATTAAAAATTTGATTTTTAATATTTAATAGTAAGAAAATAATTAGAATTAATCGGCCGGCGTTGTTAGCAATCTGACTTGCCCCTTATAGCCAACCTAACCACCAATATTATGGCCGTCCATCGAGAATTATTGGTCTGTTATCTGTAAGGTTTAATTTTTGAGTCACATTTTGATGTTAATTTGAACTTCATCTAAACGTTAATACATAAGTGTTTGATAAAAAGATTCCATGGGTAACAGTTGAATCTCCAATTATTTTTTGAAATTATAATTAATCCAATTATTTTTTTGAATTATAATTAATTAAAAACTAACTTTTGATTCAAAAGTTAAAATTTGTAGTACTTTTGAATCCAAAAGCTAATTTTTATTAAAATTTTACTAAAATTTAAAATAATTACGAAAATATTTACTATTAAATAAAAATATGCATCTTTATTTTAACTTTTAAATCATTTAATATATATATATATGTATATATGTATACATTCACATAATTAAATATAAAATTAATTAAAATATGCAATTTTTTTATGAGTATATTTTATGTGTAATGTTGTGTACCAAATGATATACCAAAAAAATATTAATGTACGAGGTTACAATTAGTGATTAAAATAATATTTTAAATTTAATAATTTATTAAAATTATAAATAATTATATTAGTTTCGATTAAGTAACAATTGAATTATTTCTAACTTGTAATTATTGCGATTACCTAATGGCAACATCATTCAAATTTAAGGCCTTAAATTAATTATTGATGGTGTTATGGAAGTCAAAGAAATAAGAAGATGTAATCAATAGGAAGAAAGCAAGAAAGAAATGCCAAATCACATACAAGATGCGTGGACAAACATTATAATTACATAAAAAAAAAAAAACTTACGTTGCATAACAAATGTGAGAACTATGATTCACACTTCAATGATATTCTTGCCTAACAAAACTACTTAATTAATTGGTTAATTATGCTAAAAATACTTAATTAATTAATTATTAACTAATAAGTGTTCTTTTATCAACATGAGCAAATATTATAATGAGTCATTTTCTACTTATATATTTAGCAACTTGCTTTGATAGCAATCAATCTTTTTTTAGTGGATTTGGAAAGAAAAATTAATAAGAAGAATTGACCTTAAAGCATACTAAATCAATTAATTATTAAAATATATTCGCGTCAAATTTGACACGCTTTCTATTTTGTTTGAAAATAAGTAAATATATAGTTTTTATAGAATATAATCAAAATATATTCAATATATATACATATTTTTATAAATTATTTTATTCGTATTGTGTTTCTTTTATAAAATTTTATTTGTTAAAATAAAATCTTCCTCCAATAGTCTAATCTTGTTCACAACTTCAAGGAGTTTTGAAGAATACTCCTTGACAGTATCACCATCCTTCATTCTCAACATTTCAAACTCACGTTTGAGAGTTAACAATTTCATTGTTTTTACCCTCTCATTACTTCCAAACTCCTCCTTAAACTTGTCTCAAGCTTCCTTAGAAGTTTCACATGCCATAATTCTGGTGAAGATTATATCTGAAAGGGCAGAATGTATGCAAATGAGAGCCTTGGATTTTCTTGTAACATCCTCTTCATGCTTTTTAATTTAAGCCAATGTAGGATTTGCTCTAAAGGCTGCTGGTTCTTTATCATTCTCAACCACTTTTCATAGACTTTGAGCCTTCAAATAAGACTTTATTTTTATGGCCCAAATATGATAATTCTCACCAGAAAATACTGGTGGTCCAGCACCATTTGTAGTAGCCATATGTTCACTCTAAATGTGTTTAACTCTCAACTCTCTTGCTCTCAATTTCTCAACATAAAACTCTCTGACTCATAAGTCCCGCAAGAAGTATTTTGCTCTGATATCATTTGTAAGAATTCAAATCTGAAAAATAAAATCAAATAAACTCAAAATGAAGAGTATGAAATAAACTATCAGATGCTGAAAGTGCAGAGGCAGCAGAGTAAAGGTGAGAGAATGATGAAAGAAAAAATGTATTTCTTTATTGATAATATTAGTTTAAATACACACAGACATATAACAAAAATATACAACTAATACAACTCAAAAGATGACAATATTACTGTCAATATGGACAACCATACTCATGACAACACTATTATTAATTATGGACAGCTATGCTCACAAACAATAATCATCATAAAATACAACAAATATAAAAAGGAAAATTAGCTGTAAAATAAAGAAAAATCTTAATTTATCATCAGACCAGAAACTTCATCCAAGTATAAGTTATGCAAACACTGTGAAAGAATTGTGGGATGATCTAAAAGAACGCTTCTCAATTGGTAATGCACCTCGCATCTATCAACTAAAAAGTGAATTGGTTTCTCTCAAACAAGGAAAGAAAAATGTGATGGAGTATTACACAAAGCTTAAGGCGATGTTGGACGAACTTGGCAGCTATACGAAAGTCTCAAATTGTGTATGTGGGACAACAGCTGATTATGTGAAAGAAAAGGAAGAAGAAAAGGTTCATCAGTTTCTGATGGGGCTGAATGATGAATTGTTCAAGACAGTACGATCTCAGATCCTAGCAATGGATCCTTTGCCGTCAATTGGGAAAGTCTATGTCGTGGCAATACAAGAAGAAAAACATAAAAGTGTGACGAGAGGAAGGGTAGAAAAGAGTGAAGCAGCAACATTTGCTGTATATACTAGAGGAAGAGGCAAAAATCAACAAGAAAGGGAAGAAGACAAATCCACTTGCAGGCACTGTGGCAAGTATGGACATGATGTGACTGATTGTTTTCAAATTATTGGATAACCGCCTAATTGGGGTGTTTGAGGAACAGGCCGTGGTAGAGGAAAAGGAAAGGGATTTGGAGGAGGAAACATCAAGGGAGGAACACGTGTAAATGCGGTACCTGCAGCAATAAACGTTGGAAATGGGCAACACAAGAGTGACGAAGGAAGGGAGAGAAGTAGGCCAAAGACTTGGATTCATGCCAGATCAAGTGCAACAAATTTTAGCATTGATAGAAACATCATCAAGTGGATAAGAAAAGCTAACAGGTAATGATGATTTTTTGAAAACAAAAGGGCGATGGCTTCTTGACACAGGAGCATCACACCACATCACAGGATGCATAAAGTTGCTCACAGACATACATGAAAGCAGTCCAGTAATAGTTGGACTATCGAATGGTGTACAAGTTATTGCCACAAAATATGGAAAAGCGAGGATCACAGAAAATATAGTGTTGCAGGATGTTTTATTTGTTTTTTCTTTTAGATGTAACTTGATTTCAATTGCACAATTAATGCGAGAATTGAATTGTGACTTTTTCTCCTGATTTGTGTGTGATACAGGACCGGTCTATGAAGAACCTGATTGGAGTGGGTGAGCTAGAGGATGGGGTCTATTATCTGAGAGTAAAGAGGACAGAGAAAGGTGTTGAAGGTGACAAGTACGGAGAAAGGGAAGCTGTGGCATAGAAGGATAGGGCATCCATCAAGTCAGATTTCTAATTCTTTATCATCTTTAGTCGTTAGTAATTTATGTTGGATAAGGATAGGATCATTTGTGATGCTTGTCATAGAGCGAAACAATGTCGTTCAAAATTTTCCAAAAATAATAAAATTGCAGAAAATTATTTTGATTTAGTGCATTGTGATATATAGGGACCATATAAAACCGATAACTTGTATGGAATGCATTATTTTCTCACTATAGAGGATGATTGTAGTCGAGGAATTTGGATATATTTAATGAGAGAAAAAGGAGAGGCTGAAAAGTTGCTACAAAATTTTTGCATTCTGGTAAAGACACAATTTGATAAAATTGTTAAAACAATTCGAAGTGATGATGGGAAAGAATTTTGTTCCATAATGATGAATAATTTTTATAAGGAACATTGAATAATACATGAAACGAGTATGGTCGATACACCACAGCAAAATGGATGGGTTGAGAGAAAACATAAGCACATCCTAGAAGTAGCTAGAGCTTTAAAATTTCAAGCAGGAATACCTACTGAGTTTTGGGGAGAGCGTGTTCTTACCGCAGCATACTTAATTAATCGGACACCAAGTGTTCTCTTGAAAGGTAAAACACCATATGAAATATTGTTTAGAGAAAAACCTTCATTAGAACATCTTTGGGTATTTGGTAGTTTGTGCTATATGCATAATAATGAAAAATCAAAGGATAAGTTTGGTACTCAGGCTAAAAAATGTGTGATGATGGGATATCCGTATGGAAAACAGGGCTGGAAGGTATATGACTTGGAGAATGGTGAGATATTCACATCAAGAGATGCAATCTTTCATGAGGAAATCTTTCCTTTCATTGAAAAAGAAATTAAGAAAGTGGATGTAGAAAGAGACAAAAATAATAGAGGCTTAATGTTTGATGAAGCTAATGAAGAACAATAATTAAGAATTATTGAAGGCACTAATGCACTAGATGATACAAGTGAGGGAGAGCAGCATACCGATAATAAAGAAACTATATAGCAACAACAAGAGAAAGAGGCACAGGAGTTGGGAAGAGGGAAACGTGAATGGAGAACTCCTACATATCTTAATGACTATGTCTGTCACACAATTACAGCAGCAATAGTAGACCCCGACAAGGCTCAATCACTACAAAAAGATTCTTCTAAGACAGGTACACGCTATCCCATCAAGAGACTTGGAGAATGGTGAGATATTCGCATCAAGAGATGCAATCTTTCATGAGGAAATCTTTCCTTTCATTGAAAAAGAAATTAAGAAAGTGGATGTAGAAAGAGACAAAAATAATAGAGGCTTAATGTTTGATGAAGCTAATGAAGAACAATAATTAAGAATTATTGAAGCCACTAATGCACTAGATGATACAAGTGAGGGAGAGCAGCATACCGATAATGAAGAAACTATACATCAACAACAAGAGAAAGAGGCACAGGAGTTGGGAAGAGGGAAACGTGAATGGAGAACTCCTACATATCTTAATGACTATGTCTGTCACACAATTACAGCAGTGATAGTAGACCCCGACAAGGCTCAATCACTACAAAAAGATTCTTCTAAGACAGGTACACGCTATCCCATTACAAATTATGTCGCATATAACTCTTTCTCTACTGCACATAGAAATTTTCTTGCAGCTATTACAGTTGAAACGGAGCCTAAAACTTATCATGAGGCAGTAAAAGATCAGAGGTGGAGAGAAGCGATGGCGAAGGAGATATCTGCTTTAGAACAAAATGGAACTTGGACGATAGAAGAGTTACCAACATATAAGAAAGCTATTGGTTATAAGTGGGTTTATAAAATAAAGTATCGAGCAGATGGTACAGTTGAGAGATTCAAAGCAAGATTGGTGGCTCAAGGATTCATACAAGTAGAAGGGATAGATTTTCATGAAACATTTGCACCAGTAGCAAAACTGGTGAGTGTGCGAGTGTTCTTAACTATTGCACTGGCGAAAGGATGGAGATTACACCAGCTTGATGTGAATAACGCTTTTCTACATGGAGATTTAGAAGAAGAAGTTTACATGAGGATGCCTCCAGGTTTTACAGTAAATGGGCAGAACAAAGCTTGTCGTTTCAAAAAATAACTATACGGCCTGCGTCAAGCTTCAAGAAATTGGTTTGCAAAGCTAGTAAATGCATTGAAAAATTATGGCTTCATTCAGATTATTCTCTTTTCACTTATAGCCATGGAGATATTTTTCTTGGTGTTCTGGTATACATGGATGATATTATTTTGGCAGGGAATGATGATAAAGCATGCAGAGAGTTCAAAATTTTTCTTGATCGGAGCTTTGTAGTAAAAGACTTAGGGAAACTCAAGTATTTCCTAGGCATTAAGGTGGCACATGGACCGAAAGGGTTATTCCTTTGATGTGGTATGCTTGGGGCGAAACCAATAGATTTTCCTTTGCCACAGAACCATGGTTTGAGTCTAGTAGGAGGTGAAGATTTGCATAATTCTGGGAAGTATAGAAGGCTGGTGGGAAGACTTATTTACTTAACAATAACGAGACCAGAATTAACTTATTCTGTGCATGTTCTATCACAATTTTTGCAGGCACCGAAAAAGGAGCATTATGAAGCTGCGTTGCAAGTAGTGAGATATCTGAAAGGCAGTCCGGGCAGAGGTGTTGTGATAAGAACTTCAAAAGATTTACAGTTGTATGGTTATAGTGATTTAGATTGGGCAAGTTGTCTGATCACGAGACAATCATTGACATGATACTTTGTTGCTTTGGGGGCCAGTCCAGTGTCTTGGAAGACCAAAAAGCAAGCGATGGTACAAGGTCATCAACAGAGGCTGAGTATAGAGCTATGGCGAGTGCAACAAGTGAATTAATCTGGTTGAAGTTTTTTTTGGCATCGTTGGGAATATATCATAAGTAGCCAATGCAGTTGCATTGCGACAATCAAGCAGCGATGCACATAGCTAAGAATCCTCTATTTCATGAACGAACAAAGCACATCGAAATAGATTGCCATTTTATTCGAGAACACTTGATGAAAGGCAATATAGCCACGTCCTATGTTCCCTTCCGACTTCAGTTGGCCGATTTATTCACTAAATCTCTTGGAAAGAAGCCGTTCCTATAATTAATTGGCAAGTTGGGCATTGTTGATGCACCAACTTGAGGGGGGTGTGTAGAGATATATAATAAGGATTGACAACTGTAAATATTGTATTTGATAGGATTTGTTGTACATATTTAGTTGAGTTGGTTTAGGAAAGGTAGGAGAAAATTGCAGTAGTTTTGTATCTATAAAACCAATATGTAAAACAAGTCTGGTACAATAAGAAATATAATTCCATTTTCTCCAGTTTTTGACTGCTAGTGATGCTCTCTCAAATTCGTGCTTTGAACTTATCACACAATCAGTTAATAGGATCCATTCCAACTTCTTTCTCAAATCTTACCCAGTTAGAAAGCTTAGACCTCTCTCACAATCATTTAAGTGGACAGATTCCTTCAGACTTGATAGCTCTACACTTTTTAGCCGTATTCTCAGTAGCTTACAACACCCTATCCGGTACTATTCCAGACATGAAAGGACAGTTTAGTACATCTGACAATAGCAGCTATGAAGGGAATCCATTTCTCTGTGGACCTCAGTTGGAGAAAAGCTGTAATAATGGTGATGATGAATCACCAGCGGAGCTCCCACATGAAGGGGATGATAGGAAATGGTATGAGATTGATAAACTTATCTTCTTTGCAAGCTTCTCGGTGTCTTTTACAATATTCTTTTCAGGAGTTATCACTCTTCTTTATATTAATCCTTGCTGGCCACGAAGATTATTCTATCACTGCAAGGAATTTATGTTTTCATGTTACTATTTTGTGTGTGAAAATTTCTCCAAGCTTTTTGCCTGTCTGTATCATTAGTAACTGTGGTTGAATCCATATTGGTCAAACTTATTCCAAATTTGCTATAGCGGAAATTTGCCTGCGAAAAAAGATATGTAATTAGTCCAATTTTAGAGTTATTTTACATCATAAATTCATATAATTTTTCACATTGCGAAATTCTGATATTATTGGTTCTATAATTGACTGGCGGATTTTTGTGATAGAAGTGTTACACTTTGTGGAGTATTATTTTAACGAGCTTTTTTTTTGAAGGTACAGCTATCCTTAGCCATTTTAATGGTCTAAAACTAAAGTTTGAAATAATCATGTCATTTCTAAATATAAAAACGGGTTAAAGAAAATTCATTTTTAAGGTTTTTCAAAATATTAATTCTAGTATTGCATTCAAATGGATCACACCATTCCTTTTGTCTACCATTTTTAGCCTGAAGAGTCCTCCAATTATATATCATTACTAAAAAATAAAAAAAAAATGATCGCGTTGCTTCAAGATATTTATATATTTTTATTTATTATTATTATTATTTATCTAATAAAAATATAATATGAAATTTTTTATATTATACTAAATTTTTATCTTATCAGTTGGACAATAGAAAAAAAGAAATTAATATAAAATTATTAATAAAAATATTATGTAAAATTATTTATTGCTATATTGACCAATAGGAATAAAGAGACAAAAAATAAAAAAAATTTATGAAATAACCTAATATTAATATAAATAAGTATATATTTGACATTTCACATGAAATATACTATTTTATAAAAAAATTAAATATAATTAAGGATATATTTGACATTTTACATAAATTTAATATAGTATGAGCAGTTTTTTCCCTATAATAAACAGTGAATAAGTCATAATTTTAAAAAGAACATATTTATTATTTTACTATAATATATATCGTGCTTTTTACTTCATTTTTAAATTATAGAATAGATTTTTTCTTTGATAATTTATGTGGGACCCACACTGAATAGTATTATATGTTTGCAACGCTGTATTCTTTTTTTAGAGGTAGATAAAATTTGGTTAACCGATCAAAAATTTAGTTTAATTAATCGACCGATATTATAATTTGGTGAGTTCGGTTGAAGATTTATAATATTTTAATTTTCAGTTCGGTTAATAATTAATCAAATTTAGTTATTTATTATTTATTATTTAATTTTTTAATTATATAAATTTTTATTATAAATATATATTTTATTACAAAATAAAGTTATATTTTATTTATTTTTATAATAAATTTTATTTAGTTATTTAATTATATTAATTTTTTTATAAATATAATTTTATTTTATAAATTTAAAAAAAAATCGGTCGGTTCGATTAATTAATAAATTTTATTTAGTTATTTAATTATATTAATTTTTTATAAATATAATTTTATTTTAAAATTTTTAAAAAAATTAATCGGTTCGGTTAATTAACCGAACCGACCAATGTGGTTCGGTTAATTAACTAAACCGATCTAATTTATATTTGGTTAATTTAATTAGTAATTTTTTTGTACTTTAATTTAATTAATCAATCAATTCAGTTAATAAATTAATCAAACTGATTGATATTTATCCCTACTCCTCTTGGCTAGTTAACCTAACTCGGATGGACTTTATTCTTTTTTCAAATCTGTAGTCATTTCCATATCTTTGCTTCAACTTGTGGGCTTAATTTCACTCTAATTTCAGCTTTCCCCTTTAATGGATCGGATCTTGACTTTTCTTTTGGGCTCAGATGATGCAACACTTTACATTTGTCCCCTTCTTTGAATCAGCTTTAAATTTAGAAAAATGGGACATCCATCTGTTTTTTAAAATTTTTATTTTTTATTTAAAATATTTTAATAATTTTATTAAAAATTCATAATAAATATAAATTTCATAAATTTATAATGAACTCATTATAAATTAATAAATATTTATTAGTTTAATAAATATTTTATTATAAATTTTAGTATTTTAATAAATAATTTATAAATATAATAAATTTAAACTTATTTTTATTTTTTTAATTTTTATCAAAAGCCCCTTTAAATTTGTTCACAGTTCATAATGACAATTGGGCCTTGGTCCCCGTCTCTTTTACTTCTCGGAGTGCTATTTCAAACCTGAGATAAATAGGGAGCCTGGACAATTTACATGGAGAATCCATTGAGAAACTTACAAAAATAACTTATAAAAAAAATACAAAAATATTGTTTAACAAAAATTTTTTATAAAAATACTATACATATAACCAAAATTTACAAAAATATGATAAATTCATATTTTTGTAATATTGAAGATACTTTTAATGTATGTAGTAAAAATGTAAAAAAAAAAAAAAACCTTAAAAAACAGTATTATTGTAAACTAAATAAAATATAGTAAAAACAAAATTTTGAAGAAAAAAGTGGTATTTTATGTAATTTCCTCAAGTCTCTTCGGCATTGATAAGCCTAAATTAGTAAATTTTCTGGGAGTGTTCTCTGTTGCTCACAACTCGTCTGGAAGAGTTCCATAAATGAAACCACAATTTGGGACTTTTGAAAATAGGAATCCCTTCCTTTGTGGACCTTCATAAGCAATCAGTTGCAGTGTCGTCATCCAGGAGTCACCAGCATTATTTTCTCATACGAGTGAAGAAAATGCTATGAGATTGACAGTGCGGCCTTCACTGCAAGTTTTACAGCTGCATATGTCATGTTCTTGCTGGGTTTCTTTGCTCTTCTCTAACTTATTGGCGACGAAGGTGGTTCAAGTTCATTGAGGATTGTATATATTCGTGCTATTACTTCTGATACTTCTCATAAGATGTTAACTAAAAAAATTACATAGATAGATCTCTTTCTCTGGCCTCTTATTAGATGTGTTATATTTCTGTATATAAATAATTTCTCCATAATTTATGTAACCTCATTGCATGTGTTATGTAATTTTTATGTATTTAAACCACTGTGCCTTTATAATATGCCAAAGACATTCTGTTCGTCTGTCTCACTTTAGTTTTGTATTAATTGCCTTTAATTTGGAAAGAAGTTAATTCTTTCACATAATAATATTTATTACAATTAGTTTTCTGTATTATATGGATTGCTGGATTCAGTTTTTTTTTTCATCAAAATGGATACATTTCTAAAGATCTTTCCTTATCAGTGAGTATTCACGTCAAAATAAATCAAAAATTGAGTAATTTCAAAAAATACATTGAATTAACATTAGGATTGTCTTTTATTAATAAGGCAAACTTTGCCTAGAGAACAAATGTATTGAAATAAAACTGCCATTATTAATGATACAGACGACTAAATAACTTTGATAATGTATCATACGCGAAGTAATAACATGACAACACAAGTTTCTCACCATGATAGAACAACCTTTGTCGCCAGTGTGGATTGACAAAAAGAAGAGTGATGACCCCCAAGAAGAACATCACAAAAGATACCGAGAAGCTTGCAAAGAAGACAACATGATCAATTTCATTCCATTTTCCGTCTTCAGCTTCTTTTGGCAATTCAATTGATGAAGAAGGTGGCTCGTTATCGCCATCAGTGCAGTGTTCATCCAGCGGAGGCCCACAAAGAAATGGATTCCCCATGTAACTGCTATTTTCGAATGTACTAAATTGTCCTTTCATTTCTGGAATCCTGCCTGTTAAGTTGTTATAAGACACAGAGAACACTTCCAGGAAGTTTAGATTTATCAAATTGGAAGGAATCTCTCCACTTAATTGATTACGAGAGAGGTCCAAACTCTCCAACTGGGTAAGATTCGAAAAAGATTCTGGAATGGATCCTATCAACTGATTATGGGACAAGTTCAAGGCATGAATCTCAGATAGCTTGCCTAACTGAAATGGGATCTCACCAGTTAGTTCATTATGTGACAAATCTAATCCAGACATATATCTGAGAATATCACCCCTATATGTGTATGTCATATGTTTTGTAACAAACTCAATTTCTTCCTGGGCAAATATTTCAATGTCGAAATATGTGAGGATTTCTTTCTCGAGTATCAGACTTTCTCTCTGAAATCCATCAATTGTGCGACTAGTAAAAACTCTGTTTTGGAAAGTGCTGTGAAGATTTACTTTCCTTCCAAAGGATATATTTTCCAAGCAATGAGGTACATAACCAGACAAAGAATTTCTTGAAAGATCCAAGAAGCTGATTTTGTTCAGTTCACACAACCAATTTGGAATTGACCCATTTAAACTATTCCCCCCTAATAAAAGAACCCTCAAGTTTGAAATGGCAACAAATGTATTGTTAGGAATTTTGCCAGACAAGTTGTTATCTCTCAAATCTAATGTTGCCAGTGTCGATAAATTGAGAAAAGCTTTTGGTATTGATCCACTCAATCTGTTACCTTGCAGATTTATATGCAGAGAATTTCCAAAATAGTATGGATGGAATTCGATTCTGTTGAAGCAAGCGGGCAATGATCCAGATAAAGAGTTATAAGAAAGGTCTAAGTATCCAACTGAAAAAAGTTGACATGAAAGATGACCATTAAAAAAATTGTCCTTCAAATTGAGGGAAATCAAATTTGTAAAGTTGCAAAGCCAGCTTGGAATCTCACCATGAAACCGGTTGTTGCTGAGATCCACCATCTCTAGGCCAAAAAATTGATCACGAAATTTAGTCAGAAAAAATAAACTTGATAGAGTTCCCATGAATTGGTTGTCATTCAATTCCAAATAAGTTAATAGAGTCAAGTTAAATTGACTCTTGAATATTTGGCCATGGAAATTGTTATGAGATAGCTTCACACTTTCCAAGTAACTGCAACTTGAAAACAGTTTCTCCGGTATTTCTCCAGAGAAGTTATTGACAGACAAATCCAAAATTATCAATTTACAATCATCACTTGGAGAGAAAGGAAAATCACCATCCAAATGATTTCTTGCTAAATTGAGATACTTTATGTTTGGCATCCTTTTTTCACCAATTTCTTGAAGCTTTCCATACAGAGAATTGTTCTTAAAATTTAAGATATTTAGTCCTGTATTGTTCTCAAGCAACCAATTTGGAAATCTCCCTTTTAGATTGTTGTCAGAAAGATCGATTAATTCTAACCTGTATTGGTCCAAGAGAAAATCAGGAACATGGTGAAGACCACAATTTTGCATGATAAGAACCTTTAGTTGAAATGATGAAACCCAATCTTGATACTTAACCTCGGCCTGAATTTCGTTATCACTTAGATCAACCTCCTCAAGGCTAGAACAGTTACCAAATGAATTGAATGAGAATGAGACATTAAAAAAATTATTGCTAAGATCAATAGATTGGAGACCAGAAGGCCAAGAAGAAGGAATTTGTCCTGTGAATTGGTTATTAGACAAATCTAAGAATCTAAGAGATGTTAAATTGGTTAACCACCCAGCAAGATTGCCCCCAAGATTATTATAGTTTAGATATAGTTTTTCAAGTCTCTTCAACCCAACAAATCGTGGAGTGCTATTCAATTCGTTACTACTTAAATCCAGCAGTTGCAAGTTCTCCATGTTACCGAGTTCTGAACCATGCAAATGAGAGTAGAAAAAAAATTAGAAAAAGAAAGTAAAATAAATTAAAATAAAATAATTATTATCCCACTGAAATTCATATTATCTACCACTTATTACCATTATTTACTATTTCTATTAAAAAATTTAAAAAACTAGTAATTATTTATATTTTAAAATTATATAATTTTATTTATATTCTACCAATTTAATCTATTAATAGAAATTTATTTTACATTAAAAAAAATATTGTCACATACCTTGACTTGGGAAGGAACCATCTATTTGGTTGGACCTAAGAAATAAGGTCTTAAGTGATTTAAGAGCACCCACTGATGATAAGATGCTATTGTTGAAACAGTTATGACTGAGGTCTAACACTTGAAGCTTGTTCCAACTTCTTAATCTTTCAAAACCTGCACATATAAAACTCAAATCCATTGTGTCATCATCCAAATAATTAATTTACAAATAAATAAATATATATATATATACACATATACCTTCATTGTGAATGAACCCACCAATGTTATTGAACGATAAATCAAGACTTCTTAACTCTGAAAATTGCTGGAATATTGACATGTTTAGAAACCAAATTTTATCAAGATCATCATAAATCCAATAGTTATATCGCTGCTGCAAATTCCCGAGAGAGAGTTGAATCACGTGACCGCTGGTAGAATTGCATGTGACTCTCTCCCATTTACAGCAGTTGCTTATTGAGTCATTATCAACCCATGAAGGAAGAAGATGATCTGCTGCATCAGAGCCGATTGACCTCACCAATGCTTTAAATTGTAAGAGACTAAATCTCTCTCTTTCAAAGCACCCTTTGCTACCATGGATTTGAATCCATAAGATCATAACCAACAATAATAAGTATTTTGCTAACCTCAACTCCATTAATTTGGAAATGCGATCGTTGCTCCCATTTTATATACTTTTTGCCTCCTTATTTATATTAATCAATTCCTATACCATATAGTATTATGTCAATGATCAAGATTGTACTTGAATTTACACATAATTTAATTTTCTATTCGATTTTCCAAAAAAAAAAAGAAAAAGAAAAGAAAAGAGAAGAAATTTCAGACTTCAAGCCCTGATTTCCAAAGTACATTAATGAATTTGACTTTTTAAGCTCTGCCTAATTATTTTTTTAAAATGTATATACTGCGATGAAGTTAACAATAATTATAAATATTTTTTAAATAATAAATTATTTATATTTTTTTTTACAACGGTAATGACTTTTTTTTATCAAAATATAATTTCATAAATTATAATTACATTATAAATTAATCATTATATCCCTATTTAAATATTTTATAATCAATAATATTAGATTTAATTATTTATATTTTTTAAAGAATAATTACTTTGACTCGATCAATACTTTTTTTTGTATTATCACATATATTTTTAAACTCATTGGGCCATGACTAATCATATTCACATCCGATCGACTGAGTTAAGACTGATTCTTTTCGCAATGAATAAATTCACTAAGAAGTAAAATACTCCCAATAAATGATGACTTAATTCGCAATGATCGATTTTGTGATATCTTATTTAAGAGATGAAAGTGTCGAACCACTCATAACAATTAATAACTACTTTGATTTTTTATTTTTATAATAATAAGTTGTTATTTAGTATAAATTGATAATAAAATGAATAGATTATAAAAAATTAATTATTAATTAAATAAATTAATTTTTTTAATATGTGAGATAAAAAAAATATTCTTATCATTTTGGGTTCAGAAGACTAAATTTTTTTGCATGTCGATATTAAAAAAATACAATTTTAAAAAATTGATATATGTTGTAAATAAAAAAAAAGAGAGAAGATAGATAGAGAATGAGAAATTAGAGAAATCTTTTTATTATCAATTTTCTTAAATGAACCATCTATAATGAGGTATTTATAGTGGTATAAGTAAAAATTAGATGAGAAGAAAGATTACAATTAAATTTTAATTTGAATAGGATAACAATAATCATAATCTTAATAGGATAAGATTAATCTAATAAGTAGTTATCCACATATTATTTAATATTTTCTCTTAGATGACTATCCTTATAAATATGCCTTGTTAAAATCTTGCAAAGAAAAATCCAGTGGAATAAAAACTTAGTGAAAGAAAAAGAGTACAATATTCATAGGTAACTTTCTCTCAAAAATACAACTGATTAAGACATATTTTTAACTGAATGCATACCAATATTATATACAAATTTTTTAAAAATTGATGTCGGTAATGTCTTTGTAAACAAATATGTTGCATTATCACTTGAACAAACTTTACAAATATCTACTTTTCCTTCCTTCATGAGCTCATGAGTATAAAAGAACTTTGGCGATATATGTTTAGTTCTATTACCTTTTGATGTAGTGTTTCTTGATTTGTACAATACATACTGCATTATCTTCATGTAATATTATTGGTTGATTGCTTTTTATAGATAATCCACATGTTCTTCTAATATGTTCAATTAAACTTCTCAACCATATATATTCACGACTAGCTTCATGAATAGCTAATAACTCTGATTGATTTGATGAAGTAACAGTAATTGCTTGGTTTACAGATCGCCATGAAATAGAAGTATTATTACATGTGAAGATATAACCCGTTTGGAACCAAACTTTATGAGGATCAGAAAGATATCCAGCATCAGCATACCCTACCAATTCAGACTTTATTCCTTTCGAAAAAAATAAACTCATATCAGATGTGCCATATAGGTAGCGTAGAACATGTTTCACTCTATTTCAATGTCTTTTAGTAGGAGCTGAACTAAACTTTGCAAGCAAGTTAACTACAAAAGCAATATCTTGTATTGTATTGTTAGCAAGATATAAAAAGCACCCCTATTGTACTAAGATAAAATACGTCAGGACTAAGAATCTCTTCATTATCTTCTCGATGGAGAAAAAGATCTTTTTTTACATCAAGAGAACGAACGTACTTAATGGATAAAATTTGTCCATATAACATTATTTTAAGATTTTTTCAATATATGATTATTGATGTAGAAGAATTTTATTTGACATATACTCAACTTAGAATCCAAGACAAAATTTTATTTTTTCAAGATCCTTCATTTCAAACTCCTTTCTTAAATAGTTTGCAGTAATTGGGATCTCTTCTGGAGTTCTCACTATATTTAAATCATCAACATAAACTGCAACTATAGAAAATTATGAATTTATCTTTTGATAAAAACATATAGACAAAGAGGATTAATTTCATATCCATTATTTGCTAAGTATTCACTGAGTTGAGGCGATTGTACCACATTCGCCTATATTATTTTAGCTCATACAAGGATCTTTGAAGTTTAATAGAGTTCATTTGTCTAGATTTTAAATTATATGCTCCAGACATCTTAAATCCTTCTGAAATTTTCATATATATGTCATTATTCAATGAACTATATAAGTAAACTGTCACAACATCCATCAAATATATGTCAAGCCTTTCAAAGGCTATCATACTGATAAAAAATCTAAAGATAATAACATCTATGATAGAAAAATATGTCTCATCATAATCTATATAAGAACTTTGTGAGAATTTTTATACCACAAGTTGTGTCTTATATATCATAATTTCATTTAACCCATTTTCTTAAGAGTTATATAAGCAAATTATTATAATATAATGTTGAGCCCTTCAGGAGCTGCAAAACTAATTTTTAGAATAATTGCATTTATAATAAAGAAAATGTATTTTTTTTCATAATCTCACATGATTTTTTTTTCTTTTACATAAAATATTCATAGGTATGACATTTTCTGGTGTCTGAACTACTGGTCCAAATATTATATGTTTAGCAAATGAATCTAGCTCGGCCTTGATTACTTTTCATTTTGGCCAATCACTTCGATGTCGATAATTTTAAATATTTTTAGGCTCAAACATATTTTGATAATTTCAATAGCAATATAAACAAACATATTATCAACAATAATTTCATCTCTTTTCTATATATTTCTAGATTTTAATAAGATCTCATAATTTTTTGATACCGGAACCACTTCTGGAGTTACTTCTCTAGAAATATATGGTTATTGACTTATGTTACTTTTGACCTCTTTAGGAGTGTCATTTTGAAATTATTCATTTCTCTTTATCTCAAAAATTAATATTTTGAACTAAGTAGTCTACTATGCTTTAGGCGTATATTATATCTATTAGCTGTCACACTAATAAGAAGTCATATAGGGACAATCAATCGAGCAAGAGTATTAACAGCTGAAATATATGATTTGAACACCTACTGGGTATTTGTAAATATATATGGTAAGTGATTTGCAATATAATACAAACGAATTCATTTTTGAACTTTCAGTTCACATTGATTTGTGTATGTATCAAGAATGGATAAAGTTGGTGTATTCCAATTAATCTATTGTGCTTTTAGCCCTTTACTTTTATCTTTCACTAATGGAGTAAAAACTAACTCACTAAAAATCTTGCTCTAGAAAATTTATCGTTAAAGGTCTATAATATCTAATGTAAACAATCAAAACCTATATGAATATCAAAATAATATTGATAATCCATTTTATTTTTTTAAGGAGATGCAATAAGAATATATACACTGTAACAAGAAATTTTAATATCGCAAATTTTAAATAAGACATTAATTCAGATAAACACAAGTTATAAAATGAAAAACTTATGATATGCAGACAATCAAATACAAATTAAATGTGCAATATAAACAATAATATGTATCCAAGCTTATATTGAAAGTTTTAATTTCATAAGCATAAGAATAATAATTAATTGTAAAATCTTAATAATAATTAAACTAAACTATATCGAGTATGAATATATGCAATAAAATATTCAATGGTAATATAATTATAAAATATTTTTCAAGTGAACTCATATGCATTATCTATAAAATTTGTCTTGATATGATAATCAAGAATCATTGACCTTAACTTTATAATTTGAGCAAGGAATTTAGCAAAAACAATATTAGGAGTTGACAATAGAAAAACATATGGCCATCTAGTTGAAGCATTAATTAAAATCATAAAGTATTTAAATGGTCTATAAGAATGATGGATAAGGTCACAAATATCCTCATGTATTTTTTATAAAAATTCAAGAGACTCTAAATATAATTTAGTTGGTGAAAATCTCATAATTAATTTACCTTAAGTACAAGAAGCACAAAAGTAATCATCAAGCAAAATTATTTTTTATTTTTTTAGTGAATGTCCATTTGTATTCTCAACAATACGTCACATTATATTTGACGTAAAGTAATCATCAAGCAAAATTATTTTCTAATTTTTTTAGTGGATGTCCATTTGTATTCTCAATAATACATCACATTATATTTGAACATGGATGACCAAGATGATCATGCCAAATGATAAAAATTTTGAGATCTATGCACTTCTGGTGCATATAGTGTAACTCAGCTATCTTTATTTTTTATAAAGTATAATCTAGTTAAGAAATTTAAAAAATTTTAAAAATAAACTTTTGGTTTAAATTTATAGAGTTAACACATAAAAATTCAATATCTCTTTCACTTTGTTTCAATAGAATATCCATTGCGACATATTTTTTAAAACTTAATAGATTTCTTTGGGATCTATTTAAATACAATGCATCATTGAAATATTATTTTGCTCAAATTCAAAATATAAGGTGGACACCTCTAGAGTCTTCAACCACATTTGCAGAATCAGATATCTTATTAATATTAATTTTTATTAATGTTAATTATAACAAATATTCTATGATCATGAATAATTATGAGAATTAGCACTTTTGATTTCAAGATTGCTAGGAAAAAAATTTACCACAACATTTTCATCAAGATCTCATTCATGGTGTTGAAAAAATATCATATTCACTTCAGTGAATAATATTAAGCTAGCACTTTTGCTTTTAAAAAAATTTTCACTATGACCCTTTTATCAAGATTCTCGTCTATAGTTTTGAAAAGATATCACGTTCACTTCAAGGAATGATGTTAAGTTAGCTGAACGAGTTTGATGATTTTTCATCAAAAATTGAAAAATTTATTTAGCTACAAGTAAATAATAAATTAGTTTAGAATATTTTATAAATATATGTCATCAATATTACTACTGCAGAAGCACTTTGAGGTATGAAAATTTTAATATTATCCAAAAAAACTATAATAAATCATCAATAAGAAAATAATTAAATTTTAATTTCTTATTTGAATAATTAAAAGAAAAATTATTATTTCTATTTGATCATATGGGGATACTTAATTTTATTTTCATAATATCTTAAATATTCACAATATCAAAGTGAATCTTATTATCAAAAACCCATAATATATAATTTCATCAGAAAATATCAAGGGTAATAAATTTAGTTTTATTAAAAACTTGAATCAAGAACCACGAAATGCGCATATATATACACATGAAATTCAAGTTTAAATTCATTGGTTAATGGGTATAAAAAATAAGAAATTTACATAATATTCATGAATTCAAGTAAAAAATATGTACATATGTCAATTATTTCTATTTATATATAATACTTAAAGCTGACAAATAATAAAATAATAGTACATATATCTTTGCAAATATATTAACGAAATATATATTATTTATTATAATGGAACAACTCTTTATGCAAGAGATACATATATTAAACAAAAGAAATCCATAATATTTTTTTCTTTTTTCTTAATGATTCAACATGAAGAAATTTGATATTACTTATTGAAAAAAAATCATAAACTTTAATTAAACCAAGATCAATCATATTAAATTATATAAATTAAATATACAGAAGCATATCTTAATTTAAAAGATATAAAATTTTTCTTTCAAATTAAAAAAATTAAAATTTTCTTCCTTTATCATTATAATTTAAAGAGACTATCGTGTTGATAACGTGTTGTAAATAAAAAAAAGAGAAAATATAGATAATGAAAAATTAGAAAAATCTCTTTATTTTTAATTAATTATCATATGAATAATTTATAATAAAATATTTATAGTCGTATAAATAAAAATTAGTTGAGAAAAAAAATTATAATTAAATTTTAATTTAAATAGAATAATATTAATATTAATTTTAATAAAATAAAATAAATATAATAAATAATTATTTATATATTATTTAATAATATATAATTTATTATTTTATAACTTTTCCTATATAGGTCTTATAAGAGTTTAAAAGTCGCCAATGACCTTGACATATACATCTCATAGTACAAAATTTCAAAATTCTAATAAATACTGATAAAACAGGAAACTGTTCTAACGTGACAGATTTTATATTTGATTTCCATATTTTACTGACCATTATTCATATAGTTGACTTTGAAAAGTTGGACTTAATTTTACATATAGTATTCAGCTTCGCTCTTGGATGAGAGATTGCATACATACACTCCTGGTGAACTCTACAAAGAGTTCATATATTTAATTTAAAAAATTAAATTATTTTTTCATAATATTATAAATTGAGAAATTATTTATGATATTAAGCCCTTAATATAATTTTATAAAATTTTTCACAAAAATTCATTTCTTTGCATTCTTGCATAAGAAAACAAAAGCTTTAATTGTGTCAAATTGTATCAAAGTCAGTATGTTGTCTTTAACTAAACTTTGTTCAACTGTTAAAAAAAAAAATTGTCGACCTCAATATTTAGACATATTCCACTCCACTGAGAATGAAATCAGAACTTAAATAAATAAGGAGTAAAATTTTTAAGTAAAAAAAATTATAAGCGAATTTATATTTAATTTTATTTTTATATTAAAAATTAATATAAATAATTGATATTAATATTTATATTTAATTTTATTTTTATATTAAATGATTAAATATTAAAATTTTTATTATTTTTATTTTAATATTTTAATAATTATATAATATATATTATTTTAAAATAATATTTATATATTTTTGAGATATTTTGAAGAAAGTGTTTAAACTAATTATTTTTTTGATAAATTTATATCATAGAATATTTTTTCATATAATTAACCTAAATACAAAAACATAAATCTAATTCATAATTAAATTATAAAATAATTAACCTAATCACAAAATTATAAATTTTCGGTTCATATCATAATCAAATTTTAAAATAATTAACTCAATCATCAAAACTTTAAATCCCAATTTATAATTAAATTTTAAAATAATTAACGTAATCATTAAAATAATAAATTAAAATCTATAAATTAAATTTTAAATTAAACAATAGTTATAATACTAAATAACATTATCAAAATAATAAATTAAAAATTAATTATTTTAAAATTTTAAAATAATTAATTTTTTAAAATTAATTTTTAAAATAATTAATTTTTTAAAATTAATTTTTAAAAAATAATATATATATAATATGGTGGAACCAAGGGGGGCAATAGATCCCTCTGCCCCCACCCACCCCAGTTATTTTTAAAATAAATAAATAATCATATGATTTATTAACTTTTAAAATTAATTTTTATAAATTATCATTTTATTATAATAAGATTCATAGAATTTTTATCAACTCAACACAGTCCTCAATCAATAATCCAAGATATAAACGATCCATCTGTTTAGTATTCACAGCATTATTGTCCAAGCCAATAGAATCAAATTCAAGTATGACATTACTCAATTGAAGTTCTTGAGTAAAATACTTCCAGGATATTGCAGAAAGAAAAGATTACTCTTGTCAATCATTCGAAAACCTCATCTTCAAGTCTGATGTTACAATTGGTCCCATTAGATTTAAATTGGCGAACAAACCTCCTTCCAAGTCTGCCATTAATAGGGACCTCCGCACCCCCAATTATTGGCCTCTCCTACTTTGTAATGCCACAACTTTCCAAGTCTTTCGTCAATGAATTGGACCATGCAACCAGAGGTGTTCGTAAGTTGCCCAAACGACAATTCGAACCCAACCAATCTGATCACAAGTTACAATTTTATATAAATGACGATTTTACAATTTTAAGAAATTAAACATCAATATAGTTGTAAATTTTTACTTTTAAATCAATTAAATTGAACCGTCAAATATCATATACATATAAAATTATATATTTTGATATTTATATATATGAAGCAAGTTGGTTTTGCAATTAAACATAGATATTTTTTAGTAAAACTTTAAAAAATTAGTAATCATTTGATTAATATTAAATAATTACATTTATTTTAGATTCAAATATTATATAAAAATAATATATTAAAATTTCAAAATTAATGACTTATTTAAACTGAATTTTGTCAAGGTTGAACGAGTTAATATCTTCATGGATTGCTGGACAAAGAGTTTACGGTTTATATCCAAGCATTGCAGAAAATCAGTAATTAAGTTTGTTTGTCCATTTAGTCTCTATAGGCTAATTCTTTATTTTATCTTGCCTGAGACTGTTATTGTTTTAGTTCTATTTGATGAAACCACACAAAATGTAGTTGATGGGCGTACTTCTGTTAGGATCTCCTGGAGTTTTTTGCTCAGTAAGGCTCCCATCTCCTTATCAGAGATTAACTATTATATTGGGGTTTCTTTCTAATTTTTAATATCATCTCTTTTCTGAACAAAAAAAAAAAGAATGATATTTTGAACTCATTGAGTACACTCACTTCCCTTGAGACGCTAGACCTGTCTTATAATTATTTGGAAGGGATGCTTTTTACTCAAAATATGCTCTACTATCAGTTTATATTAGGGCTGAGTACGAGTCCTGAAAATATTTAGATCAAAAAACTCCATTAATTATTTATTTTCTCTAAACTGAATTGTACCGATTTTTATAATATGAAACGATTTAGGAGATTAGTCCATATTTAGACCGCGAATCGAACTAGTCCGAATCGAACTGGACTGAACCGAATATTTAAAATAATATCCGATTGATTAATAATAATATAAATTATATTTTATTATATTAAATTATTTTCAACATTTAATATTATATGTAATTAAATTATAGGAATTTCCTAATTTAACTAAAAATATATAAATAATTGCTGCCGAGTAATTTTTTATAATAATATTAGTTTTCAATAAAAATGATAAGTTTGCACATTAACAATAATTAATAATATTAGTGATGAAAATAAATAAATGATGGATTTGAAAATAAAATGAATAATACAAATATTAATTTAGGTATAAGTAGTAAATATGATCAAACTGCTAAAATTTTTTAAGATGTGTTAGAATTATATATTATTATTAATGATACATATAGTTAATATAATATAATTAATATAAAAAATTTAATTATATATAATGCAATGATAAATAAAAATATGGCATATTATATAAGATTAATAATATATTTTGAATATGATAGAAATGGTTAATATAAGCATATAAGTAATCATACATATTATTATATTACTAAACATTACATCTTATGTGGGCTATACTATATATATAACCACTATAAATATTTAAATTCTCTTACATATTAAATATTATTTAAATTAAAACTATATAATTTTGAGATAAAACTACATAATTTTATTTTGCATTATATAATATACTTAATATTTTCTTTTTTATATATTAAACATTATTTAAGTTAAAACTACATATTTTTGATACAAAACTACATAATTTTAACTTATTTAATATTTAATATTTTATAAACCAAATCTTAAAATCTAAACAAAACCTAAAAATCTCTTTTTACTTAATACTTCAAGCCGTCTCTCCCAAACCCAAAGAAAATAACTCCTCTTAACAATATGCTTCTCATCTTCACCATTTGGTGTTTGCTGCCTCTCATCAGTCACCATTGCCAACCGCCTTTCACTACCACCATCTCCATTGTTAAGTTTTTTTTTTGCAAATTATTTTTTTAGATTGAATTTGATTGGATTTCAAATTATTTATTGGATTGGGTTGGTTTGATTGCTGGTATTAGATATTTGCATTTTGATTATGGATATTGGTATCTTGATTATGAATATTGGATATTGGCATTTTGATTATGGATATTAGTATTTTGATTTTGTTTTGTTTTGTTATGGATAGTAAATATTAGATATTTGCAATAATTTTATTATATATTTTTTAGACTATTTTGTTATATAATAATTTTAATTCATTATTAATTAAAAAATTTTAAAAATAGAGCTAAATCTCTGAACTGAATTTCTTTGAAAAATTGAAGCAATACAATGCGGAGATCTTTTAGTTTTGGAACAACTCTAGAATGATATTTAAAAAATCTCCGACATTTAGTTCAGTTCTGGAGATTTTTCAATGTAATACCTTAGGCAAATCCTAACTGAGTTTCTAAAGGCAAATCCTACATCGGTTAAGTATATAGAAGAAAGTAATGTATATAAGGGTGGACAAGTCTTGGACTAGCAAGATACGTTTTGGGCTTAAATGTAAGTCTAGGCCCAAGATCAAAATCATGCGGGCTTAGGCCCAAAGTGGATAATATATTGCTAGGGCCATGATGTTACAACTTGGTATTAGAGCCGAAGCCTTGTTCCTTTGGCTGGTGGTCGGGCAAACCTCAGCGAGGATGCTAAGTCCTATAGGGGGTATATATGTAACACTTTAGGCAAATTCCAACTGAGTTTTTAAAGGCAAATTTCACATAGGTTAAGTACAAGGGAAAAATGATGTATATAAGGGTGGACAAGCCTTGGACTTGTAAGACGTGTTTTAGGCTTAGATGCAAGTCTAGGCTCAAGAACAAAATCATGCGAGCTTAGGCCCAAAGTTGACAATATCTTGTTAGGGCCAGGATGTTTCATTCAATCTCCGGATTGCTCCAAAACCATGCTCACCCCTAGTTCATATGCTAAATTTTCCCATTTAATGTAATATTTACTCTAATGTGCAATGCGGGAATTGATAGATATGGGTGGTAATAGATTTTTTTTGGTATCAGAGCCTACCAGTCTTTTAGGAGTGGTAATAGATAGATATAAAATTATTTCTATTTTTAAATCCTTGAACTATAGATCAAAAAGTATAAAATGTTGACCAGGATTTAAATATGAAGGCCCGTTGACTAGATTTTAAATCCTTGGCTGATGATTATGTAATTAGGGCAGTAAGTCAGTGGTTGCAGAATTAGCTAATATGAGCAACTTGAAGATTCTAAATTTACAAAACAACTTACTAACTGGAACCCTTCAAACTGAAGGCAAGAATATCTGAACCTCATTTCACATTTTTTTAAAAGAAAAAAAAATCTCTGAGAAGAAAACAGTGAATTAGCTTATATATTCTATTATCATTAACATATATGAAATTCTCTTACTTTATGGGCAGAATAAGCAACGCTCAAGAACTTAGAAATCCTGGATTTGAGTAACAACCAGTTATTTGGATATATTTCTCCAACAATTGGGAGCATGACATCTCTCAAAGCTTTATCTTTGGCCAACAACAAACTTAACGGATCATTATCCGAACAAGGTATTTAGTTATTACTACTCCATCACTACTCAGAACTTAGTTATCACATGACGTTTACCAATGAAAATTGGTGAGGATAATTTCTGTAAATTAATTTTTCAGGTTTATGTGAGTTGAAGAATCTTCAAGAGTTGGATCTCAGTCAGAACAAATTTAGTGGAGGTTGTTCCACAGTGTCTTAGAAGCTTAACATCTCTGAGTCTGTTAGACCTTTCATTTAACCAACTTGAAGGAAACATTTCTTCTTCTCCAATACCTTCCCTGGCATCCCTGGAGTACATTGATCTCAGTCATAATCTCTTTGTGGGCTCATTCTCTTTCAAATCAATTGCTAATCACACCAAACTCAAAGTATTGATTCTTCAATCTGATAAAAATAAGCCAGAGATTGAAACTGACTACTCAAGTTGGTTCCCTAAATTTCAGTTGACAGTTCTTGTGATGGCAAACTGTAATTTGAGCAAGCTTCCGGAGTTTCTCACTCAACAATTTGAGTTGAGAGTAGTTGATCTCTCCCACAATAACTTAACAGGAGCATTCCCTAACTGGTTACGAAAAAACAACATCAATTTGGAGGTTCCAAGTCTTAGAAATAACTCTTTCATTGGTGAGTTTTATTTGTCTCCCAATTCTAGAAGCAAAATCTTTCGGACGGATATCTCAGATAATCGTTTCCATGGGAATTTTCCAGAAAATATTGGGGAGATGCTTCCAAATGCCTTTTACCTTAATGTTCTGAAAATGCTTTTGAGGGTAGTATTCCATCCTCAGTTTGCAACATAGGCATTTTGGGGCAATTGGATCTATCCAGCAACAATTTCTTGGGGGATGTTCCAGATATGTTTGCGGAAAATTGCTCCAGTTTGCTTTTTCTGAGTCTATCAAATAATAGATTGCGTGTACAATTGCCAAATCTTAACACTAGCGAGTTGATGATGTTGCATCTAAGTGAAAATCAGTTCTCTGGATATCTACCAAATGGGATTTCACAGTTGACAAACCTATATAACATGGACATCAGTTGTAACTACATGTCAGGTGAGATCCCTAGCTTCTTTGGCAACATGTCATCACAAAGATTGGAACTCATCATGCGAGATAATGCCTTTGAAGGTAAAATCTTTTGTGAAATGTGATTTCTTCATTAATGTTCTTGGATCTCTCCTGTAACTCTCTTTCAGGACCTTTACCATACTGTGAGTTTTCAAGTGTAAATGGGCTTCTGGTCTCGGCCATTTTAGTCATAAGCACCATACATATATCAACACTTCTTTTTCTTTGTTTTTTTTCAATGTGGGACAACCACTTCCAACAACATTGTTCAACACTTCATATTTACTCACTCTAAACCTTAAAAATAATTTCTTGTCTGGTGAAATTCCAACTTCAGTTGTTGCAAATTCTGATCTAAGGTCCTTCTTCAAGGAGAAAATAATTTGAGTGGCTTAATCCCTGATCAACTATGTCAGTTTAATAAGATAGGCATGCTAGATCTCTCCCAGAAATCATTTTCTGGATCAATACCTTGTTGTTTTAACAATATCACTTTTGGAAACATACAAGCAGATGACTCTGAGCTAGGAGATTCATTGAATGTCCCATTATCCAAGCTAACTCAATATGAGTTTGAGAGTCTTCTGCAACGGGAAATCATGCATGATAAAGACTATGAGTTCATTGAACAAGTTGCAGTTGAGTTTATTACGAAAACCAGAACCAATATTTACAAAGGTCGTATCCTTGATTTGATGTCTGGACTGGATTTGTCATGTAATTACTTAACCGGTGAAATACCACCTGAACTAGGAAAACTAAGTTGGATACGTGCTTTAAACTTGTCCCATAATCAGTTGACAGGTTCTATACCGAGTGCTATTTCAAACATGAGACAAATAGAGAGCCTGGACCTCTCCCACAACAATTTAAGGGGAGAAATCCCTTCAGATTTGATCAGTCTAAATTTTCTGGGAGTGTTCTCCGTGGCTCATAACAACTTGTCAGGTAGAGTTCCAGATATGAAAGCACAATTTGGAACTTTTGAAATAGCAGCTATGATGGGAATCCTTTCCTTTGTGGACCTCCATTAGCAAAAAGTTACAGTGTCGTCATCCTGGAGTCACCTGCAAGTGAAGGAAAATGGTATGAGATTGATACTGTGGTCTTCAGTGCAAGTTTTACTGCTGCATATGTCATGTTCTTGCTGGGTTTCTTAGCTCTTCTCTACATCAATCCTTATTGGCGACGAAGGTGGTTCAATTTTATCGAGGATTGTATGTATTCATGCTATTTCTTTACTTTTGATACTTCTCATAAGATATTAGCTAAATTATACAGATAGATAGCTCTTTTTCTTTGGCCTCTTATTAAATGTGTTATTCTGCCTGTATACAAATAATCTCCAGAATTTTATGTAACCTCATTGCATATGATATGTAATTTTTCTGTATTTAAACTAAAATGCCTTAACAGCACTGTTACATGTATAACCAGTCTTTCTTCCACAGCCAAAGGTATTCAGGTTGTCTGTCTCACTCTAGTTTTCTATAAATTGCCTTTAATTGGAAAAGAGTTATTTTCTTTCACATAATAACTACAGTTAGTTTTCTGTATGCTATGGATTGAATTTATCTCATAATCACTTGGAAGGATCCATTCCGAAAACTTTCTGAAACCTTTCACAAATAAAAAGTTTCACAAATAGAAAGTTTGGACCTTTCTCACAATTACTCGAGTGGAGAAATACCATCAGAACTTACCGGTGGCAGCGTTCTCTGTGGCTTACAACAACTAATTAACAGGTCAGATTAGCACAATTTGGGACATTTGAAAATGAAAGCTACGAAAGAAATCCATTTCTTTGTGGACTGCTTTTGGAGAAAAACTGCAGCAGTATAATTATTAATGAGTCACCTCCATCGTCAGAAACAAGACCCGATGAAACTGAAGGAAATTGGTATGAAATTGATCCTGTAGTCTTCTTCGGAAAATTTTCAGTATCTTATATCATTTTCTTCGTTGGATTCATCACTGTTCTTTATATAAATACTTACTGGCGACAAAAATTGTTTTATCATACCGAGGCAATTATTGTATTCATGTGCTACTTTTCTGTATCCAATGTTCTACACAAGTTATCAGCCTGTTTTTAATGTTATAGTGATTTTGCTGGATGGTCAGGAAAAACGGATCATATTAATTCAGTGGTTGCAAAGTGGTTGCAAAGTTAAAAATGACTTAAAAAGGAGCCATATGGAAGCCCAACACGTCACGTCAACTATTAAATAAAAAAAGAATTTTTTTTTGACAAAAATATAAAAATAATTTTAAATAATTTTAAATTTACCACAACTATAAAATATTTATTAAAATATTAAAATTTATAAAATATTTATCAAAATATCATATTTTTATTAATTTACAAAAAGTTTATAATGAGTTTATTATGAATTTATAATAAATTTATAAATTTTTATTTTGAGTTTATAATAAAATGATTAAAATAATTCTGGTAAAAAAATAAAAAATTTTAAAAATATAGTGGAGGGTGCTATTTTTTCAATAAAAAATAAAAAATAATTACACTCTTCACTATATTTTATAAAAAAAAAATTATCAATTATATTTTAATAATTTTAAATTCATAATAAATTCATAATAAATTAATAATAAATTATGTAAATTTATAAACTAGTAATAAATTCAAAATAAACTCATAATAAACTATCTAAATATGATATTTTTATAAAAAAAAATTATAAATTTTAATAAATTTATAAATATTTTAAAAAACAAGATAAATTTAATTTAATTTAATTTTTTTTTGGTATTTTTATAAAAAACCCAAAAAAGCAAGCTACTCTTTTTGTCCATCGAGTTAGCAGAAAGTCAACAAATTTACTCGAAGGTATACTTAAAGTCTTAAATATATACTCACTCTGTTTTATAAATATAGGTTTACTTTTTATTTCAAAAAAATTAAAAAATATTAATTATTTTTATTAAAAATATAAATTTATATAAATTTTTTTTATTATATTCCTACTTTAATATTTAATATATTTAATAAATAATATTAAATAGAGGTATTATAAATAATTTATATAATAACTAATTTATTAACGCAACAAGTGGACTATAATTTCAAAAAAAAAAAAAAGCATATCTTTGTGGACAGAGGGAGTATCACTTAATCCTTCATTTTTTTTTTTTTTGTCAGGCATCTAAGTCATGAAGAGCCAGTCCTCTCCAGTGTTTCAACTTCCACTCAATGGAATTAGCAGTATACAAGTAACAGATGCAGAATGACAGAACGAGAAGAAGAATAAGAGGAGAATTCAAAAGAAGCAGATAAGCAGAGAAGAAAATGAGAGTTGGAGCAGAATAGAAATGAGAAAACCGAACAGAAATTACTGAAAATCAAACGGAACCAATCAAGCTAAATTTTAAAGAAAACAAAAGTTTTAGTTCCCTTCTTTATTTTTTTTCTAGTTAAACTAGTTAGTCATAATCCTTATTTGGCAAAAATTAGATTGGAGTGGGCATGAATTTTTTTTTTTAGGCCATCAAAGAGAAATTCATTAAGATCAAAAAGTACTATACAGAAGACTTAAATGGCTTTGGAGACCATCCACGGTACAAAGAACCCAGAAGTTAACCAATTTTACAATGAAATATGCTCTATAGACCACAGAAACAACACCTAACTAGTAAAGACGAAAGTAGTGAAAATATAGAGGTCTAACAAGCAGATGAAACGAAAATGAAAAACAGCTGCAGATAAAAAATGACCACACACGATACATAAAAGGCCGTTAAAAACAAAAGGTCATTTCATTGTGCATATAACAATAAATTACTGAGCATGCGAGGACAATAAATATTTAGTCATTATACATTCTTGAATCAAAGGAAAAAGGGTAATTTCAGAAGCTAAATACTAAAAGTAATTTGTTGATGTGTATTTTTTTTCTGGGTATTATTAATGATGTCTAGTCAAAGCACGCTAAGACATTTCAACATCATTAATTTCCCATACACTTAGAAACAGCAAGTGGATAAAAAAACAAAGCTAGGAATAGTCAAGCCAACCACATTTAATTTCAAAAAAAAAAAAGCCAACCACATTTAGTCTGCCAACGTGGAATTGACTTTATATAATAATATTACTATAAATAATACATAAATGGTGTGTCATTTCCACAAGATTAAGAGTCTTCCAATATCGACATTTTCTAAATGGACTTGCTGTTAGAGAAGTGTTTCTTGTTAAGCTTTATATTTTCACTTCAAATTCATGGAAACAATGGTTGCTCTCAAGAGGAGAGGTTAGCTATCTTAGACTTCAAAGCATTTGTTCAATCTAATGGGGATGATGCAGACAAGCTTTTGCCTTCTTGGAAACATGATAGAACAAGTGACTGTTGCCGGTGGGATAGAGTCACGTGCGACTCTACTCATAGTCACGTGATCAAGCTGTCTCTTGACAATATAAGGCAAATACCTTGGGATGGTTATTATGAAGATATGAGTATTTGGGACCTTAATATATCTCTTTTTCAGCCTTTTATGGAGCTAAGAAGCCTTAATTTGTCTTATAATGCAATTTTTGATTTTATTGACCATAAAGGTATGTTTTTTATTCTCTTCTGTTCTCTCTTTTAAAGAGATATAGCCTTTTTCAATAAATTTTGCCATATAATGATATTAGAGTCATTTTTTTAATATTGATATGGGAATCAGAAATCAATTTTAGATCTATTATTCAAGAAAATATATACTTATTGTAAACTGTGTTTTGATGTGCATATTAAAGTCGCTTTTAATATTGAGAGATTCTAAGCTTAATGCTACTTCGTGCAATTACTCCCCAAAAAAAAAGATTTTTATTGTTTAGCATTCTAAAAGAAAATAATTCAGTCCCATTTTTCTATTGCATAGTGATTTTCTTTGAATTTAATTCTTAAAAACTGACAGCCACACACTGCTCTTTAATAAGTTTCAGGTTCCAAAAGTTTGTCTAAGCTAAACAAGCTAGAGAATTTAGACTTAAGCTGGAACGTGCTTTACAAAAAAGAAGTGTTAAAGGTTTTAGGCGAATTTGCAGCCCTCAAATATTTAGATCTGCATAATAATTTCATAGAAGGTTCACTATCTTACAATGGTAAGTGCCTAGGCAAAATTTCATGTTTTATTGCTTTGTTCTTGACAAATTAAACATTAATTCAATCATGTTTGGAACAGATCTTGCTGGACTCAGCAACTTGAAGACCATTATCCTGAACTTCAATCAACTGAATGGAACTCTGCCAATTCATCGTAATTAAGTTCTTATCTTATTCCATTTCGTTTATTTTTCTTAGCATTTATTGTCTGAATTTTGTATGTTTTTCTTGGTAGATTTGGTCAATTTCAGTAGTTTGGAGATTTTAGACTTGAGCTGGAACTACTTCACTGGGAGCATTCCACAAAACATTGGGCATCTATCATCTCTCAAGGCTTTAAATGCGTCTAGAAATCAGTTGACTGGCTACATCCCAAGAACTTTATCAAAGCTGAGCCAAATACAAAGCTTGGATCTTTCTTACAACAGATTGAGTGGAAAAATTCCACCAGAACTGACTGATCTACACTTGCTGAAGCTCTTCAGTGTGGCGCACAACAATTTGTCAGGTAGAATTCCGGACATCAAACCACAATTTGGAGCATTTGATAACAGTAGTTATGAAGGAAATCCACTTCTTTGTGGACTACCTTTAGTTAAAAGCTGTTAGTTTGAAGCAATTTTTGGCTAAAATGAACAATTAGTTATCTTAATCTTGTTGTCTTGCTAAACTCATCATTCTTGGAAATGTATGGTTTAGATAATAAAAGAATAGTTCGCTTTGTACAATAATCTCTATGGTTTGAGACCAAAAGGATAAATAAATTGCTCAAAATTATACTTTCCTTGAATTTTCTCCAAACATACTGCATAACCAAGAAATGTTAGTCGTGGATGGAAAATTGTCTTCTACATAGAGGGGCCTAATTAATGTTGAAGTAGCTCAAGAAGATTACATAGAAAAAAAGGTTAAAAAGACATGATTCAAGTAGCAAAGAAGAGCTCTAGAAGAAAGGCTAACATCCTCAGGTTTTAGCACTTGTATATCATGAAAGAATACCAAACGAACCAAACTGTAGCATTGCTAGTTACAGGTCAGAAGCCAAACATTGCCAGTAACTAATCCTACGTTACAGGCTTTGTCAGTGCTATTACAAATCCTTTCTAAGTAATACCATTGCCAGTGCTTGTGTGTTACAAACATTAACGAGAGAGGCAGAAGTAACAAAAATAAGCAGACTATTATTATTGAAGAATATGAACACATTAATCAATCATCTAATCAGAGATCAGCAACTATTATTATTGAAGTGTCCATATCAAATATTAACACGGACAGTCAAATTCACAATGTATCTACACAGGATTAATTTAAACTTTATCATTTAAACGAGAAACTATTAAAGGAAATAACTAGAAAAGAAGAATGAAGAGCAACAAGCACAAACATAAAAGTGCTTCATATTGAAAGATCAGCCAAGTCGAAAGATCTTTCAACAGCTTTGCACCATGACTCAACCTTCTTCTTCCTTGGTTGTTCATCTAATTTGGGATGGAAAACGGTATCAGTCTTAACCTTTTCTTCAGTAGCAAAAATCTCCTGTTCTTTCCAAACCCCAACAGCCAAACCAGCAGCATAAGCTGCTCCAAGAGATGTTGTCTCTATATTCGCTGGTCTCACAACTGGGCTTCCCAATAAGTCTGCCTGCAAGCCATTAGGAAAACAAGACATATGTTATGGATCAATTCACATTTAAACAATTAAGCAACAGCTCCATCAGGTAGAAGAAAAATGATTGCTGCATTAAAACCATATTGCATGAAGAAATCAAAATGCAACTTTTTCAAGATCAATTGAACAAGTTATCATTATGATGAACTTATTACCCTTATTCTAGAGCAATTGAAATAGGTGACGATTTCAATAATAAATTAGGAAAAAAAATGCAACAAACTCAAACCTGAGACTGCATCAAGAGGTTGTTCACAGCGGCACCACCATCCACTCTAAGCAAGAACTCCCCCTTAGCATTTTTTCGCTCACCCTTTTCCCCTGCATCTTTGTGCATTGAATCCAACACATCTTTAACTTGAAAACACATGCTCTCAAGCACAGCTCTTGCAAGGTGAGCCTTACTTGTAAACCTTGTGATCCCAACAAAAACCCCACGGGCATCATCACGCCACCATGGAGCAAATAATCCATTAAAAGCAGGCACAAAATAAACCCCACCAGTTGAATCAACATTCGCTGCAAGTTCCTCAATCTCACTTGCAGAACGGATTATCCCAAGACCATCTCTGAGCCATTGAACTGCAGCTCCAGCAATGGCAATTGAACCCTCTAAAGCATAATTAGTTGGTGCTTTTGGGCCAAGCTTAAAAGCCAAAGTGGTCAGAAGCCCATGCTTTGACTTAACTATCTCCTCACCTGTGTTAAGAAGTATAAAAGCACCAGTCCCGTAAGTGCTTTTTGCCTCACCTTTTCTGCAAGCTTGTCCTAACATTGCAGCATGTTGATCACCTAGACATCCCGCAATTGGAATACCTGCCGTTGGCCACCCCTTCCCGACATTTCCAATAACCTCAGAGTTGCTTATAATTTTGGGTAGAATTCCAGCAGGGATTCCTAGGGTATCCAATGTGGGTTTATCCCAATCAAGAGTTTTGATGTTCATGAGCATTGTTCGAGATGCATTAGAGACGTCAGTGACATGCAGACCACCGGTAACTCCACCAGTTAAATTCCAGATTAACCAAGTGTCTATGGTTCCAAAAAGAGCATCCCCATTTTTTATAGCCAATTTAACAGCATCCGCATTTTCCATCAACCATAGTATCTTCACTGCACTGAAATAGGTACTTATCGGCAGCCCACAGGTCTCAACAAAATGAGTTCTTCCTCCTGGTAATTCTTTCTCCAATTTCCTTGGAGAATTTAAAAGGACAAAAAAATCAATACAAGTATTTCTCTGATCTCATAGAATAATCAAATGGTCACAAGAACAATAGAGCTCAAAATATGATTAAAAATTAAAAGTTCAAAAAATAAAAGCCCATATCATAATGAAGAATTCCGATAACCAATTTGAGAAATAAAGCAAACCAATTTCAGAAATGTCATAAAAAAAAGGCAAAATAGAACTTTCATTACAATGAAGAACCATGAAAACCCGATTTGTTAAGCGAGGATAAAACAGAAACTAATCAAGAACGAGAATCAACAAAATCCTGAAAAAATTAATCAATTAGTTTTCCACCAAAACCAAGACTAACCACATTCTGATCATCAATCTAATCATATATTTTGATCAAGAGAACAAAGAAGGTACCTGCAAATGGCACTGGTGCGAGCATCCATCCAAACAATAGCATTATAAAGAGGAACACCAGTTGATTTGCTCCAAATGACAGTGGTTTCTCTCTGATTGGTGATCCCAATTGCCTTCAATGCACCGTCAACGTTATGACCATCTGCAGTGGCCTTATCCATGGCCTTAGCCATACAAACACGCATACTTTCCAAAATCTCCATGGCATCATGCTCCACCCATCTAAAAATCATCAACCCATAAATCCAGAAAATGAAAACTATATAATCAAATTTGCAAAGCAATAGAAAGAGAAAGAAAGAAAAGAGTACCCGGCTTCAGGGTAGAACTGGGTGAACTCGACCTGGTGAGATCCAACAGAATGAGTATGGCGATCGTAAATGATGAATCGGGTGCTGGTGGTGCCTTGATCGATTGACCCAATGAAAACTTCTCCATTTTTTGCCATTTTTGTCGAGAGGGTCTGAGATTTAGAGCGAGGAAAAATGAGAGTCGTGAGTTTCGCAGAGCAGAGTCCACAGAGAACAATATTATATGGATTTATTGGAATTTGGGATTGACACCTATGTTTCCAAAAGTTAATTCTAATTAGTATCGTCCAATGACAGTCATAGTGGATATCGTTAAATCCTCAATTTCATCCATCCTAATCACTATTTTAATCATAGTTCACACGTAAAAAAATATTTTATTATTTAATTATTTCGGGTTGATTATAAGCAGTTTTTAGATTATAAGTTAATTAGAGGGTGTTTTTCAAAACTGGAGTTTTTCAGCTTATTGTGAATAAGTGATTTTTAGATTATAATCAGATTAAAAATAAGCAGTTAAGCGTTTCTGTAAACTAGTTAATAATCAGCTGATAATCAGTTTATAATCAGTTAAGTGTTTCTGTAAAATTAGCTTATAATCAGTTTTTAATTGCAGAAATTGTCAAAATGACCAAACTGTCCATGAGTTTATTTATTGTATAAAAATAATTTTTTAAATGTCAATTCAAAATTTATTTTGCAATAATAATAATAATAATAATAATAAAATTTATTTAAGAAAAAACATAAAAAAATTTTTATGGGAATTAAAGTGTATAGGGTGGGCAAATTTAAAATATTGAAGATTAGGTAGGGATAGTATGGTCTTTTACTTGGTCAAAACTGCTTAAAAAATAAGTGCTTAAAAAAAAGTAGCAAAACCCAACTTTTAAAAAACTGATTAAAATCAGATTATAATCTACTATTTAAGTTTTCAGAAACACTTAAATAAACAACTTATAATCTAAAAACTGCTTATAATCAGTTTTGACCAGCTTTTAAGTTTTGAGAAACACTCTCTTATTTAAGTGTTTTTGAAAACTTAAATAGTAGATTATAATATGATTTTAATCAGTTTTTTAAAAGTTGAGTTTTGCTACTTTTTTTTAAGGACTTATTTTTTAAGCAGTTTTAACCAAGTAAAAGACCATACTATCCCTATCTAATCTTCAATATTTCAAATTTACCCACCCTATACACTTTAGTTCCCATCAAAATTCTTTTACGTTTATTATTATTATTATTATTAAATAAATATTATTATTATTATTATTATTATTATTATTGCAAAATAAATTTAAAATTGATATTTAAAAAATTATTTTTATACAATAAATAAATTCAGGGATATTTTGGTCATTTTGATAGTTTCTGCAATTAAAAACTGATTATAAGCTGATTTTACAAAAACACTTAACTGATTATAAACTGATTATCAGCTGATTATTAACTAGTTTACAGAAACGCTTAACTGTTTATTTTTAATCTGATTATAATTTAAAAATCACTTATTCACAATAAGCTGAAAAGCTTTAGTTTTGAGAAACACTCTCTCAATTACTTTTTTTTTTAAAAAAACTACATTTTTCAAAACTCCAACTCTAGAAATATTACAATTTTTTTTAATTCATTGGAGGAATTTAACTCATGGATTACACAATAGGGGGTAGTCATCTCCTATCAACACTTATCACAAGGATAATCAACACTCACCACAAAGATGACGGAATGAGAAATCGAATTCGTGACCAACTGATCACATCACAGCGCACTAACCAACTAGGCTAGACCCTCAACCCCAATATCACAATTTTTTTATTTTTAAGTTTAGCATTCTGGTTAATTAATTAATTTTATATAATATGTTTTTCAAATATTTAGAATAAAAAATTATCTAATTATATTTTATTACTCTTTTTTTTAATCTGACTACAAACTTAAACAATCTTTGCAATTTTTAAGTGTCCGTCTTGCATTATAGATAACGAATTGCATTTGCAATATTTAGTGTCTAATCAATCATAATTTTGAAACTCACAATTCAGTAAAAACATTCAGATTAAAATTAAAGAAAAATTAAAATTCAATTTAGAAAAAAATTATTTAAACTTAAGGCTAAATAGAGTTTATGATTAATTCAATATTATTAGTTAAGGCTAAAACTCATAATATATACCTGAGTTTATGATGAATTTAATATATTTAAATAATAAAAACAAATATTGTTTATAACACCAATAAAAATATATAAATATCAACAACTTCGTTTTTTTCAAAATCAAAAAATCTAATTTGTTGTACTATACTTAATAGTTTTGATATAATATATACTTCATTTTATTCAAATTTTATGCAATAATTTCTGATGAATTCATTAAATTCAGATTAAAAAAACACTAAGAAAATATGTTCTTAATGTTACTACTGTATTAAAATCTTAATTATTAAAATGAAGAAATAGATCAAAATAATTGGAAATTTTAATTTAAAATTATATATTTATTTATTTATTTATTTGTTACATACGGAGATGAAAAATATTTAAAAGGTTGGGATTTATGTATGGGCAATATATATTTTTAACCGTTAAAATGTAATTATTTATTTTAAATTATATGTGTATATATATATATATATATATTTGGGGGGCAGAAAAGACGAAGCGTTGCTTTAAATAATGCGTCAGCATTCCAGACTTCTTGATTTTTTACGCTACCTTCAGAGGATAGTAGGTGTCGCCACGTGGATTTTATTATCCGTTTATGGCTGTTGACTTTGACAAAGTTGCACGGTACGCTCGCGCATCTACCCATGCCGCCGCTATTAAAGTTATTGTACTCGCTTGAGTTACACAATTGTCTATACTCGCTGTAGAATTTTAAAAGGAGTTTCGAAGACTAAACGTGTAAGATAGACATGGCGAGTAAGAACGAACTGCGTTACATGAAATTGTTGGAAAGATTGGTTGATTTGGCTCGTGATTCTTAAAGTCAAATCATGGGAAATTAAAATATTTTATGACCTGTTGACGGTTACAGATCAGATCATCTCCCTATCAGATTTAGTGGGGTTTTTCAAAATTAAGAAAATTGTTTTTATTTTTTTTTTTGAAAAAATTCAAATAAAAAAAATTGTTAATATTGCCTTAGTGAGACTAAGATCATAAATATCACTCATTGTGTTTCATTGGCGGTATCATTCTAGAAATAATTATATATATTAAATTAATTATTAATAACTATAAATTTATAAAAATTCACATACAATGAATGACATAAGAGCAAGATTTAGATAAAATCATTTCTCAAATCAAAGATTCAATGCATCCTTAAATTTTAATTGGTGAATAGGGAAAATGAATAACTTAAATACTCTTTTAGAGATCACTAAAAGCACAGCTCCCATAGCATATCGAACCAAAACTTGGTAAATATAAATTTTAAAAACGTTATTAAAGTATTTTCCTCACAAAACAATTGCGCCGCAGAGAGAAGATTGAAATACTTATGAGATTTTTATAAAATTATTATTGCCTCAAAAACGGAAATAGAACAAAGATTATGAACATGGGCAAAGAACGAAGACAAATATAAGGAGCATGGTAGAATTTGGAATCTCAACTATGGCAAAAAATGGGATTGGCTCTTTTATTTTTTTTTTTTCAAAAGAAAATTGAAATGTTTTTCAAATTCAGAAAAAAAAAATTTAATTGACCAAAAAAATACATAAACTATAAATTTTGTGTTAATTTAATCATATTTATCAGAAAAACTAATTTAACCTATAAAATTGCTGATATATCAGTTTTTTTTAGTTGACTTAGACTGCTAAAATTGATGCAAAAAGGTTAATTATAAAAAAATACATAAATTTTAACATTTTTTTTTTGTTATGAACTTTTAAAAAATTAAAAAATATATATCAACTATACATTTCGTTTCAAATATTTATTTTTATTAAAAAATATTATTTTAACTCATAAAATATTGATGTATCAATTTCTATAAATTATCTATTTTGAAAATTATTACTAGCATGTTATATTCTATTTTTAAAAAAAAATTATAAAAGTTAATTCTGATTTCTCACTGCAGTTCAATATTCAAATTCAACCTTAATATTTTTTAAATATAATCTAATAATAATTACATATTACTTAATATATTAGCCAAAGAGAGAATTTTTTTCCACAAAGTAATTTGTTTATCTTTATTTGATCTCATAAGGATGAGTATACTAGAATGTAAAAACAAAATGAATTTTCATCTTATGGATTATTTAGAAATTCAATTTCATGTTTTTAAATTATATTATTATATTTAATATTATAATTATGTAATGATAAAGCACTAGAATTATAGTCTTATTTTAATGATATATTTGCAATTTAAATATTTTGAAAATCATTGGGGAGGAGGTTAGCCTCTTTCCAAGGCAATGCGTTATTATGATTATTCATATTTAAGTTATCTTTTGTGAAAATAAACATTTACGCGTTGTATTTGAAATTAATTTTTAAGTAATATTAAAAAAATAAATGTACATAATTTAATCAAATAGTTAAAAAAAATAAATGTATATAATTTAATCAAATAGTTATTACCATAATTATTTTGATATTGCGTTCACTTATATATTGAATTCTTGCGTATTCTTTGATAATATTTTTGACAAAAATGTATTAAAAGAGAAAAAAAAATGATAAAAATATATATAGTATATCATACATGATTTAAGTTGTAGAATACCTAAATTGATATTTTTTTTATATTATAACATAAATTATTTTTAAGGAATTAAATTAATCTTTTATCCATGTCATAAAATAGATATTGATATAAAGTAAAAATATGTATAAAATAACAAAATTAATTTGAAATTCTTCAACATTCTCTACTCATATTAATAGAGTATTAGAAATGTCAAGAAAAAGAACACTCAAAAAATCAATTTTCATATATTTGAACAAACCTCTGAATTGTTTGAATGTTCATAACAGATTTAAAATTAAAATTTTAGTGATGAAATTATAAAAGAATTAAAAAGAACAAAATAATTATGTGAAAAACTTAAACTTTATAAAAGAAATAATAAAATTTATAAAGAAAAATAATAAAAATAAAAACATATTCATGTTCAAAAAATAAAAATTGAAAAATTTAAAGAAATTTATATTTATTAAATAAAAAATGAACAAAATAAAAATATGCCAACCAATAATGAAATATCGGCAATAACTTAGAAAAAAAAAATAGTAAAAATAGACAGAAAAGAGAGTGAGGCCAAAACTAGGGGGTTGGAGAGATTTAACACTTAATTATTTAATTATTGTTATTAATACTATTAATAACAAAATATATCAGAACTTAAATAATAATTTTGTACAAAATATATTGAAATTGAGAACCAAATTAAGGCTTTGGAGCAATTGAATAGGTTGGTAACCAAAGATTTAAGTTGTAAATTGTAACTGAACATTGGAGTTTGGCTAACTAATTCCTGCAACTTGGCATTATTACACACACACACACACATACATATATTCTGAAATTAGGAACCAAACGTTGTGAAGCATTTAATTTGGTAAATGAATTTTAGAGTTGGCTAGCTAACAACCAACCTCTAAGAGTCTGAAGTACTTATATTTGTGTGTTTTTTTTTTATTGCATAGAATGGTATCTATGCATATCTTTTAAAAATATATATATTTCTTAAATATATAGTTTTTATACAAAAATGAAAATATAAATTTTTATTTTTATATAATGGTATAACTTTTGAGTCTGATTTTTATTTTAAAGACCATTAGTGTAAGTAGTTAACATCTCAAAAATGAAATTGTTGCATTTAACATTCAATTGTATTCCAATTAATATAGAAGACTTAAAATTTGAATTCACAATTTTATACTTATGAAATAATCAATTGATTATTTGTGTGATGATGATGATGATGATGATGATGATGATGATGAATGTTGTTGCTGTGAATCAGTGTTAATACTGTAGCAGAGAAAAAAGAAGTTTTTCTAGACTTGGCCCAAATTTACATGGATACAATGGGCTAAGCAATTGAGAAAAAAATTTGGCCTAATAAATTGATGCGACCCATATCGAAAATTAGGTCTATAACATGGACTGAATGAGTGTACAATACCCAAATCCCCAAAGGCCTATTACCATGCAAAATGTCTAATCCACTGCACTTTTTAAATTTTGTTTTTTTATCATAAAAATTTTCATTATTTTATTATAAACTCATAATAAATTTATTATAAATTATATAAAATTTAAAAACTTATTATAAATCTATAGTAAATCCATTATATACTATTGTAAACTCATTTTAAACTAATAAAAATATTATATTTTAAAAATATTTTATAAATTTTAGTATTTTGATAAATAATTTATAAATATAATAAATTTTAAATTATTTTTATATTTTTATCAAAAACCTTATTATCATTATTAATATGGAAATTTATAAAAAATAATTTTAAAAAAATTACAAAAATGTTGTGTACATACTAAAAATTTACAAAAAAGATAGTACATTCTATGTATATATTAAATATATTTTTAATATATATATTAAAATGTAAAAAAAAATAAAATTAAAAAAAATGTAAACTAAAAAATAACAAAAATGTAATTTTGAAGAAAAAATAGTATTTTATGTAATTTCTCCTTAGTAAAATGCTTTAAGCATGAATCGTTAAGATTATTGTAAAAATGGACCAGATAAAGTAAGAACACAGCTAAAATTTTGAGAAAAATAAAGATAAAAGAGACACAGAATTTACTTGGAAAAACCTTAAACGAATTAAGGTAAAAACCACGGACAAAGATAGAATAATTTTATTAGAAAGAAATAATAGGAATTATAATATAACTCTCAATTTTTCCTCTGCCTCTCTCTTTTTGAGATGCCGATTATGCTTAAATCCTTTGCCTATTTATAAGCAAGGGAAAACGCGTATTTAGGAGGAGAATTTCATTTTGCCTTGTTTTTTTTTAATCAACAATTTCGGTGCCTCTATCAAATTCTAAAATTGCTGCACCTTCAAAAATTTCGGCGCCTGTATATTTTGATTTCCTTGGTCAAAGTTTGTTGGCCAAGGAAACTTTGTTGGCGGCGCCCACAATCTCCCACTTGAAGATTTGATTGAAGATCAATCATATCTTCACACCATTCTTTCTTCCTTGTCTTTCCATGCTGCTTATGCTTCCGTCAGGCCACTAGAGGATCGACACAAAATAAACTTGTCAGTGTTAACTGCTTTTGTCAAAAAATCTGCTAGGTTGTCTTTTGTATGAATTTTCTGCATATCCACAATGCCCTCTTCCACTTTCTCACGAACGAAGTGATACTGGACTCGTATGTGTTTTGATTTAGAATGAAAAGCTGGATTCCTTGCAAGATGCAAGGCACTCTGACTGTCACAAAATAGAGAAATTTTCTCTTGTTCATGCCCGAGTTCCTCCATGATTAGTTTTAACCATACTGCTTCCTTACTAGCTTGCGTAGCGGCAACATATTCTGCTTCTGTTGTTGAAGTTGTCGCAACTGACTGCAGTTTTGATACCCAACTTACTGCTCCACCAGTAAGAATGAACACATACCCTGTGGTAGACTTACTTTTATCAAGATCACCTGCATAATCTGAGTCAACATATCCTCTGACAAATAAAATCTGATCCTCCATAACATAATGCAACATCTGAGGTTCCTTTAATATATCTTAGAATCCTCTTTACAGTACTCCAATGCTCTCTACCAGGATTCGCCATGTACCGACTTACAACTCCCACTGCATGTGCAATGTCTGGTCGTGTACAAATCATTGCGAACATCAAACTTCCCACTGCTGATGCATACGGTACTCGAGACATTTCCATCCTTCCTTCTTCATTGCTAGGACACATACTGGAGGATAATTTGTAACTAATAGGAAGTGGGGTAGAAATTGACTTACAGTCTTGCATATTGAAGCGTCGTAAGACCTTCTTTAAGTAATTCTTCTGAGAAAGCCAAATCTTTCTATTGTTTCTGTCTCGGTGAATTTGCATCCCTAGAATCTTGTTTGCTGGTCCCAAGTCCTTCATTTCAAATTCCCTAGCCAATTGTGCCTTCAATTCTTGAATATGATCTTTGTTGGGGCCTGCTACCAACATGTCATCTACATACAACAGCAAAATAATGAAATCACTTTTATCAAACCTCTTGAAGTATGCACAAGGGTCTGCATTAAGTCTGTTGTATCCAAGGCTCATGATGAAGGAATTAAATCTCTTATACCAACACCTCGGCGCCTGTTTTAGACCGTATAGAGATTTGTTCAACCTACAAACCAAGTTCTGCTTTCCTTTTTCTTCAAAACCTTCTGGCTGGAGCATATAGATTTCTTCCTCAAGATCTCCATGAAGAAAAGCTGTTTTCACATCTAGCTGTTCTAAATATAAATCAAGTGTAGCACACATAGCCAAGACTACACGAACTGTTGACAACCGAATTACAGGAGAAAATATTTCGTTGAAGTCAATCCCTTCTTTCTGAGCATACCCTTTTACCACCAATCTTGCATGATACCGCTCCACTTGGTCATCACTATTTCTTTTGATCTTATAGACCCATTTATTGCCAATTGATTTTCTTCCTTGCGGTAATGGCATAAGCTCCCAAGTCTTGTTCTTATGCAGGGCTTCAATTTCCTCTTGCATTGCTGCCATCCACTGAGACGCATCTGAACTACTCATTGCTTCCTGGAGAGTTGATGGTTCTCCTTCCTCAGTTAGAAGACAATAAGCAATATTACTGCCCATAACATAATCCTCTTGCCAGACTGGTGTATGTTTTTTGCGCTTTCCCTTTCCAAGCTCTGACTCTTCAGACTCAGTTTGCTCTTCCTCCTCCTCGTGCTCTGGTTCTGCTTCAGAAGAATCTTCTTCTGTGGACTTCTTTTCTACCTGTACCATTGTAGTCTCTGAATTTTCTTTCAAAGTGCTATCACCTTCTTTTTTCAATTTATCTTCTAAAAAGATAACATCCCTGCTGACTATAACCTTGTGAGCAGTGGGCTCCCACAGGCGATACCCCTTTACACCATCAGCATATCCCAAGAACAAACACTTCCTGGATTTTGGATCCAACTTCGTAGTTTCTTGGGCATTGTACATCACATACACAGGACTTCCAAATATATGGAGGTTTGAATAATCCACTAGCGTCCCTGTCCACATCTCCATTGGAGTCTTTAGATCAATTGCTGTAGATGGAGACCGGTTAATCACATAACAGGCGATGTTGACTGCTTCTGCCCAAAATGCCTTATCAAGATCTGCAGCTCCCAACATTGCTCTTGTTCTTTCTAACAGAGTTCTGTTCATCCGCTCTACTACTCCATTTTGTTGTGGAGTGTACGCTGTAGTGAACTGCCTTTTAATGCCTTCTTGTTTACAAAAGCTATCAAATTCATTCCCAGTATATTCTCCTCCATTATCTGACCTTAAACACTTGATCTTATTGCCTGAATCAAGATCAACCCGCGCTTTGTATATTTTGAAAGTTGCAAATACATCTCCCTTGCTCTTGATAGGATACACCCAACATCTTCTGGAGTAATCATCGATGAAGGACACAAAGTACTTCGCTCCTCCTAGTGACGAAACTGGTGCTTGCCATACATCAGAGTGGACCAATTCAAGAATATTCGTGCTTCTAGAATTGGATATGCTGAACTTTAGTCGATGCTGCTTGCTTGTTGTGCAATGCTCACAAAAGGGTAATGACACATTTGTAAGGCCTGGAAGTAACTTTTTCTCAGCAAGAATTTTCATACCTTGTTCAGACATATGTCCAAGCTTTTGATGCCACACCATTGCAGATCTTTCACTCGAACTGTTTGAAGCAACAGATGCTTCTGCTTCTTGCATAGTCTTTCCCAAAAGAATATATAACTTTGCAGCAATCTTTTCTCCTTTCATAATTACAAGCGCTTCTCGGCTAATCCTCATGATTCCTTTCCGAACTTTGATAGTACAATCAAGATCATCGAACTCTCCCACATATAACAAATTCTTCTTCAGACCTTCTACATGTCGCACTCCTTGAATAGTGCGAACTATACCGTCATACATCTTCAATTTGATGGATCCAATGCCTATGATCTTTAAGGCATTATCTTCACAACTATACACAGATCCTCCTAAGATAGGTTCATAATGATGGAACCATTCTCTTCGAGAGGTCATATGATAAGTTGCTCCTGAGTCAAGAAGCCACACATCCGCAAATTTCTTCCTGCTCTCCGTAGATATTGCTGCTTCACAACACAACACGTTTCCATCTTCTGAAGTGCTTGCCACGTTTCCTTGAGAATTGGAATTCTTCAGACTCCAACAATCATTCTTCAGGTGACCTTTCTTGCCACAGTGGTAGCATTTAAAATTCTTCTTACTCTTTGATTTTGATCTCCCATGATTGTGACTCCCACTTGAGCCACGTTCTGTTGATCTTCCTCTCATCATCGTCAAAGCTTCCACTTGTTGTGAACCTGCCTGCTTGTCCTCCTTGTTCTTCCGCCGATTCTCTTCTTCCAAGATAGCAGATGCTATATCATCAAAGACCAGAGAATCAGGCTGAACATTAGTTGTCAAGTTGATGACGAGTTGATCATATGAATCAGGTAGACTTTGGAGTAGAAGTTCTGCACGTTCTTGTGACTCTATTTTATAATCCAAAGATGTAAGCTGAGAAAATAGAGTATTCAAGACATTAAGGTGCTCCGTCACTGAAGTAGATTCTGACATCCTCAAGGTGTAAAGTTTCCTCTTAAGGAAAATTTTGTTATGTAATGACTTGGCCTCATACAGTTTGATGAGGTGATCCAATATCTCCTTTGTCGTTTTCTTTTCTGCTAAGCTAGACAAGATCTCATCTGCAAGTGCTAGATGAAGGTTTGCAATAGCATTCTCATCCATCTCGTTCCATTTAGTATCATCTGTGAATCCCTGCGGCCTTTCACTGATTGCCGCTAGACAACCATCTTTTCTCAAGATAGCTTTTATCTTTAATTTTTATAGTGAGAAATTTCTCCCGTTGAACTTTTCAATCTCAAATTTTGCCGCCATCGCTTTTATCTTCAAAAATTAGCTCCCACTATTTTTCAAGTGAACAGTACCCCGTTACAGTGATCCGCTACAGTGCTTCTGCTACAGTACCCTGCTACAGTGATCCGTTACAATATTCCTGCTATAGTACCTCTGCTACAGTGCTCCTGATTATAGGCTCACTTGATTGGTGCTTTATGATCTGCTACAGTAATATGCAATTACAATTCACAAATTTCTGCTACAGTACTATTCAAAAAACCACGTGAATAGTGATGAGTTACTATTCACAACTTTCGCATTTTTACACCCGTTTTTAAAACGGATCACACCAAAAAACTCCACGTAATTTTCTCTTCCTCGTGGTATATTTGATTTTTTAAAATACCACAGCTCTGATACCACTTATTGTAAAAACGGACCAGAAAAAGCAATAACACAGCTAAAATTTTGAGAAAAATAAAGATAAAAGAGACACAGAATTTACGTGGAAAAACCTTAAACGAATTAAGGTAAAAACCACGGACAAAGATAGAAGAATTTTATTAGAAAGAAATAATAGGAATTACAATATAACTCTCAATTTTTTCTCTGCCTCTCTCTTTTTGGGATGCCGATTATGCTTAAATCCTTTGCCTATTTATAAGCAAGGGAAAACGCGTATTTAGGAGGAGAATTTCATTTTGCCTTATTTTTTTTAATCAACAATTTCGGCGCCTCCATCAAATTCTAAAATTGCTGCACCTTCAAAAATTTCGGCGCCTGTATATTTTGATTTCCTTGGTCAAAGTTTGTTAACCAAGGAAACTTTGTTGGCGGCGCCCACAAAGATGCCAATATTTTTCAATCGTTCGCTAATTTTAGTGCTAGAGTCCTAATCACCTCAATGTAATCAAGCGTTCATAATTAAACATGATAAGATAGACAATAAATGTGGCCTGTCTAGATAAAACCTTCCCTTTACAGTGCTTGAATATTTTATCTTCAAATTGATAAGTGCAATATTTTTTTTTATTTAAATATAGTTGATTTTTTTTTACATTAAACCACACTTCTAAGTTTGACTACTCAGAGCAACATTATGAGCCACAATATTCGCAGACCTATAATTAAAAACACAAGAAACTGACTCTAACTCACTAATGAGAGAAACACAATCCTGAATAATAAGACCAAAAGACGAATTATCCATTGTAGAAGAACTCTGAATAGCTTGAACAACTGTTTTTGCATCAGTTTCCACAATCACACTCCTCCACCCAAGCTCTTTAATCCAACTCAATGCTTCTCTAATGGCAATAGCTTCGGTTACATTAGCCGGGTAAAAACCCACCACACGCCATGATCTAGCTGAAATAAACTCTCCACCATCATTATGAGCAACAGTACCAATGCCAACATACCCAGTACTCGAACCTGTAGAGACATCAACGTTGGCTTTCAAACTTCCAGCCGGAGGTGGCTTCCAATAATGACTTGCTGGAGATCGTGTAGTTAACAAAGGTCTGGAATTTACAGCAGTCCAATTCCTATAGAAACTTACTGCCAAACTCACAACATGTTTAGAAGAAATACTCTTTCCTTGCCACACCACCAGATTTCGATTAAACCAAAGAGCTCACACAATCATAAGAAACAAAGCAGCTTGTGTATTTGACAAAGGAAGTAAAACATCCACACACCAATCCATGAAAGAAATAACAGGTGAACTTGAGAAAGTAAATCCCGATGAGTTCCATACCTCAACAACAAAAGGACACTCAACAAAAAGATGCAGAACTGTTTCACCTGAATGATAGCAAAAAGGGCAAAAATCCATCACTTGTACACGACGGTTTGCCAAAACAGCACGACAAGGAAGTACACACGATAACGCTCGCCAAACAGTATTCTGCACTTTAGGAGGAACACTAAGCCTCCAAAGCTTCCTCCAAACTGCCTCATAGTGAACATTAACTTCATTAAAACACTCCACAGCTAAAGCATAGGCTGATTTAACACTATAGGTACCCGCCTGCTCAAATTTTCAGCAAATTTTGTCAGAAACCGCTGCCATGCCCAAAGGAATAGATAAAATGCTTCTTTGATCATCCTCATTAAATAAACTTTGGAGTTTACCTCTGTCACATTGCCTATTCTGAATTAAATCAGATACAACATTAACACTGCAAAAAGAAGGCCGAATAGAAGAGACTCTCAAAGACATGCCACTTGACAACCATGGAGACTCCCAAACTGAAATGCTTGTACCATCACCTACACGCTAATAAATACCCTCCTTTAACAAGGATCTTGCTTCCCAAGTTGATGTTACTTAATATATTAAATTTTTATTATATTTATATTTAATATTATTTAATAAAAATATTGAATGAGTATATTTTAATATTAAAATAATTTAATTTTCTTAATTTTATGAAATATCAAGTGTGTTTATTAAGCATATTGATATTCTCTAAATTCAAAATTCTACCTATACATGAACAGATGTATTCAAATTTGTCTATGTAGAACCGAAAATTAAAATATCTGGATCCAGATTTGTGAATTAATATGATATGCTTTTCTTTGTTCCACCGCATCAAAATTAAATATTCGGAAATGCATCTAATAAGAATTTACTATTTATTTGTTCTTTTTTTACCTCATATTCAATTCAAATTTATGACGCTTCATACTAAATTTATTTGACTTTTTAATTTCATCTTAAATTCATCTGTTAGATATTTGTATATTATAAATTTATCATGGACTATAATCTTATATATTATTCATTCGTTTTATAATTTCTTAATTTTTTAACTATAAATGAATGTAACGGATGTAATATACAAAACAAAAGTAATATATATTTATTCATTTTTTTAGAATGAAAAATAAAAAATGACTGGTGCATCAATATAATACCCAGTAAAAGTAAATTTAATAAATCAAAAAATATATTTGAAATAAAAAAATAAGTTTATAGATCAATTTGTCCAAAAAATTGTGATAAAAGTGAAAAATGAATAAAATATAAGTATTTTTTGTTAATTAAGTCAATTAAAAAAATTAAAATTCATGTTTTTTAGTGATTAACCCTATAATAAAACAGTAAAAAATATCACAATCTTATTATTTTAGTTAATTTCAAATCTACTTTACCAAAAATCATGTGTCATCGTTTAGCAACTAAACACATTATTTGACCGTTGATTTTTAAAAGTTAAACTAAATATTTACATGAACTAATTGATTTTCTTTATAAGAATTCAACTTAAATTATTTTTTTTATTATAAAACATTAGTTATATGCTTATATACGACGGCGACAACGAGTCGGTTATTTTTAAATACCTAATTTATTTTGATCCATTTATATAGAATATAAGTAATTTATAAATTAGTTTAGACGAATACAAATAGTATTCTTACTATCTATGACGTGTTCAGGAATAAACTCATAGATATTCATTATCCAAATTCGATTATATATTAATTATATTTTTTTAAAATTTTAATTATATATTTATTATATTTTATTTTAATTATAAAATTATATAGTATAAAATTATTTTTAATAAAATTATGATAATATTAAATATTTATTTATATCTATTTAATTAAAAAAATTATAATTATAATTATATTTTAAATTTTATAATATTTTATATTTTAGACAGATAATTAAATGGATTTGATTAGTAACTGAATAATATTAAATGAGTTTGGGATAGATACGGATATAATAATAATTATGTTTAAATGAATTCGACTAGTTTAAAAATTAAACGGATTTAATTCAAATATGATAATTTTTAGAGATATCAAATCCGTTGTCACTCTTATAAGCTAATAAAATGTATTTGTATGTAAAGAATAATTAAAAAATAATAATTTCTTATTTTTACTTAATAAAATATGGCGTTTCATAATTTTCGTTTCATATTTTATTAAATTTAAATGTTTAAAAATTTATAGTTATATGCTCATTAAATTTAAATAAAAAACTAAACAAATATAAACCAACATGTTCATGAATATAATGGAGTGGAGTTCACTTATATTAATATTTATTCAATTGACAACCCAGGTTTCAAATATATATATATATATATATATTAAACTTCACAAATAAACTCAAACGAATTTTTGCCCAACTATTCTACGAAGTATTTTATTTAGTGTACCTATTCTATCAACCGTTGATTTATTATTCAAAATAATTTTGTATTATATAAAAATTAAACATATTTTAATTATTATTTTCCCTTTATTTTTAATTTTCGAAAAGTATCATTATCTTATAAATAAAATAGAATGTCTCGATTATACACATATAACTTTAAAAAATTATTTTATTTTTTAAATATATATAAAATTAAAATTTTCAATACTTATTTATTTTTTTCTATATCGAATTAATAGATAAATTTTATATTTCATAAAAAATAATTATTTTTAAAAATATATATAAATTTATATTATATATATATGACGTCTTAACAAATTTAAATAACGTATAGAGGGCATTTGTGGGAAAATAAGCGACTAACATACCAATTTATTGTCAACTCATGGTTGCAACGCAACCAATGGCTAAGATTTGACGGTGTTTAATCCAGTGGCTGAAAATCTAGGTATGTGGCGTGCTCAATGTAGTTATTTAAATAATTAAATTTTTAAATTTAAATTTAAATTAATCTATGTGATAGTCACGGGGTCCTAAGATTGAAGCGATTATTTTTGTTTCACATCACTAGACAACATAAAGTTGGGTGGATCTTCATTTTTGGTACACAAATCAAACGTTTAATTATTTTACTTGCAATCATAAAAAAATTTTCATATTATTTTAATCAACGATGAAGAATATTTAATGAATGTGGGAACCATATAATAAAAAAATACCATAGAAATTAAAGCTGTCTCATCCTCTAACCACTGAAACCTTTTGTGCTGTATTATGTCTACACGTAGATCAAAGATTATGGACGCTTACTTCTTTTTTAATTGATTGATTAATTAATTAATTAATTAACAATGGTTGCCTCTGCGATCCACACGAAGCTTGTCCCCCCAATTCTCTGATTTCAAAACTTTAATTAAACAAACAAACAATCAATCAAAGAATGAGATAGAGAATTAAGGATTTTTTTTATCTGAGGATACTTTAAAAAAATAAAATAAAAATTAAATTTATTATATTTTTAAAAATATTTTTAAATTTATAAAAATTTAAATTTTTTATTAAAATATCATACTTATATAATTTATTATAAATTTTTGATAAATTTATTATCAACTTAATATAAAATAACTGAAATTTTATTAATAAAAGTGAACAAATTTATAAAAAAGAGTAGAAAGTGTGATCTTCCCTTAGTTGTTTCGTGAAAAGCAGCGACGGAATCATAAATTTATTGAGGAGGCTAAAATTTACTGAGACGGCTGTTTTGAGCAGTGGTCGATGATGGTTGTCGGTGGGCCGGCGGTGGTGAGACTGCATGCTGCTAGCTTGGTTGGGGAGAGGAAAGAAAGAGAGGGGAAAAGGAGAAAAACGCAGGTCCTTTTTATTTTTTAACCGCCTCCAACGAAACGGCGTCGTTTCACTGATTCGATTTTTTTTTTAAATTTACCCCTGGCGCCAGGGGTCATTTTATAAAAAAAAAATAGTCACTGGTAAAACGATGCCGTTTCGCCAGGGACTAATTTATATAAAAAAAATTAAAACTATTTGTAGCGAGGAATTCGTCTACCTCTCACTGCAGAGTCTGTAACTCAGCCCCCTTCAACGGAGGGCTGAGTTTAGCTCCATCTCCACCGGCACCTCCCCATTTAGCTGCCGGTGGCGGTGAGGGGATCGTGTAACCTCACACTATCCCATAGTCGTTCCACCCCTGGTCAAAAGTCGAAATATTTCGAATTAAGGCCCTTTATTTCTGAAGAAAAATATTATTTTAATTAGAAAATAATTAATTTATTTTAAGAAAAATAATTTTATTTTTAAATAAATGTTAGACTAATTAAAAATAATTAATTTATATTTTAAATAATTTTATTTTTATTTTAGACTAATTAGATTTAATTAATTAGGTATAATTTAAGGTTATATGGATTGTATTTTTAATAAGTCTAAAATTAGTTGGATTATATATATATTTTTTTTTGTTAGAGTCCAATATTTTCTTTAATTAGAGTCCATTTTTTTTTTCATAGGTGGGATTGAACAAGCAAAGACCTACAATCTCTATTTTATTTATATTAAAATTAGTTGGTCTCTATGCATCCCACTAATATAACATTTGATCTGCTACTAATTTCTTCGACTATTATAATTTTCATAAATTCAATGAGTTGGTAAAAATGGAGAATTATATAATTTTTCAATTTTATGTTGAATCTTTTTTTTTTTAAAAAAAAAAACATACATCATTTAAATAATCCCTTCGCTTTTTATGAAGAATTAAAAAATGTTAAGAGTTTGAACATGGTAGTATTTTTAAAATTTAATTTGAAAATTGAGATAAGTTTCAGTTTAACTTTTTTTTTTGGGTTATATTAAGTAAGAATCATTTTGTTGATAAAATCATTATTTTTTTTTTGCTTTTTAATTTGGGCATTAAGTTGATATATGCCATTTGTTTCTGGCTATATAAATTAGAAGTTTATAAGAAAATAATTTAAATTTATTTTATAGAATTGTTTTTTATTATATATTTATTTTTTAATTATAAAATATGAATTTGTTCTCACACTCATTTAAATTGTATTTTACATATTTTAACATATTTTCTCTAGAGTTTAGCTACAAATAAAACTATATATTACGTAAAATAATAGGGTGATTTGACATCAAATTCAAATATAATTTATTTTTGCCTTAAATTTGAAGGAACAAAAAAAAAAAGGCTAAATTGAATTTATTTTGAAATCATATCTCATCAGGGTAATTAATTTGATGAGAACATATTATTATTAATATTATCAATTGGCAATGATGTGAAATTTGTACTTGAAACTTATCCCTCACTCTATGTTTGAAGTTTCTTAATGCTTTTTAAGCAAATAATAATAAGAAAATGCCCCACAAAACAAAACACAAAATTGTTGCATGCATCAGCTACTCAAAACCCACTTTCGCTTGTGTTCTCCTTTTACATTCACTGAAGAAGCTACTGCCTACTGCCAAATTCATTTCATTCCAGGCTGTTAATGTCCAACCCATCCTTTTTTGTTTATTTAATCATACAATTAAATATGACAAAAATCCATTGTTGCCTTTCATATTCATATTTTTATTAATTATTCTATCATCACTTATTTTCTACTGTATTTCTTCACCCATGTTCATCCTTGCACTTGATCTTTCTAAAAGAGGACTTTTTTAGGAGGATTTTTTAAAAAAAAAATCAACAATTTCGATGTCTAATTTTTAGTTTTTATTATTTTATGAGATTTTCTTATTTTATATCGATGAATAAAATACTTAAAATGTTTGCATCTAATTAACATACTCATTTAGTGCATTAATTGGACTAATAATATATAAAATGCCATGTATTGTATTATTGAATAGCAAATATTGACAAATTAAATAAAATAATTTTAATTTTCAAAAAAAATATAATTCAACCACTTATTTGGAAATTGAAAACAAGATTATATATATATATATATATATATATATGTTCGCACATCTTATTATTGATACCAAATGGATCAATTTCTTGATTTTGCACAATGGAAAAATTCTGTTTAAAAAAAGAAAGAAAGAAAGAAAGTTAATTGTTTCTATTCAAGTGGAGTAGACATACACGCATGGTTTTTTTGGACAGTGTAGACAAATTAATGTATGTGGGCATTGCGAGTGAATTATGAAGTTTGTTGGAATGTTGCAAATGAAGAATAGTTCTATTTGATAATGATGACATTCTATCCAAATCAGAGGCGGAGATAAAAGGGGTTTCATGGGACCCTGTTCCCCCCTCAGTTAAAAATAAAAAATTTTTAGGTATATTTGAGAATGAATATTACATTGGTTGAGATGGAACAGCTTGGCCTTACTATGTGAGAGCACGCAACTTCGATCCACGCTCCCAACATTTTTCATCCTTTTTTTTCCAATCTTTAAAACTGGGCCTTTTAATCAAGCCCATTACAAACAAACAAGATTTGTCAATGACTCTGCCCATTACAAACAAACAAGAATAACTTAATTGTGACTCTTTCTCTTCTTTCTCACATTTCTTCTTCGTTAATTTCTTTTTCTTTTTTTTTTTCAGATAACAGTTTCTTCCTTTTTCAATTTCATTCTTTCACCGATTGGCACCAGCAAGGCAGCGGCAACAAGTTAAGAATAGGTACACCACTTACTTTTAATCTCATATTTATTTTGTTGCAATTTTTTTATCTTGCTAAAATGAATTGAAATTTGAAAAATAATGAATTAAGAAATTGGCTTGAATACTTGAGGACATTATAAATTTGAAATGTTTAATTTGATTTTGTAGTATGAAGTTTTTTTTTTTTTGAGAAAAGTAGTATGAAGTTAAATTGAAATTATTATTTTTTTGTAGTTTATAATCTGGAATTTTTTTATTTCTTTTATAATTTGATATTTTTAATGTTTAGTATTTAAGTTGAATTGGACCCCCTTGTCTAAAATCCTGGCTACGCCACTGATCCAAATAATTATAACGATAATTTTAAAGTTATTTAGTTTTAGTGACATTTATTTTGATAGATTAATAAAAATATAATGCTGAATTGTTTTTTAAATAAAGAAGAAATAAAAATATTATTAAATTTATTGAGTCGGCAGATGAGTTGTTTTTTATTCAATGAGTTTTACATTCAAGAGAGTTCATCCATACTCTATTTGAAAATTATCCTCCTAAATTCCTAAGACTTGAAATATCAACCAATTCATTTATGCCCATATTAGATTAAGAAAAAATCTACTAATTAATAAACTACTAATGTCGGAGATTTAATCCTTAATTTGGTATAAAGAAATTTTTTGTAGATACCGACAAACTAAGAAAATTAATTTTTTAATCTAAAATCTAAAAAAATAATTTATTTATGATTTAATAATTGATTCAAAGAAAAACTATGTAAAATTAATTGCCACAATATACATAAAAACTATGTAAAATTAATTGTCACACAATACATTATTTTCCAATCACATAATCGCATATGTATTCATTATCAATTTATATTCAGGCTGTTCAGGTGGCCCGTGATCCCGAGAAATTCTACCAAACCTTAGAGATTCAGTTCGGATTAACCCAGTTACATGGTTGGGCTTAGGGTTAGAGGTGTCTAACCCAAGTATAACTCGAATTGGTCTTTGTGTATATATAAAAAACTCTTAGGCCCACCCGCCCGGCTCGATAGTATATATAAGATAAATCCCTAATTTTATCTCATGTCGTCTACCTTTAATCCTCTTTTATTTTATTTTGCCGCATTTCTTTTCCTAAGCTCAATGAAACTATCTCTTTGAACAACTACTTCTTCTCTTCCATTTTTTTTTTCTGAGATTGTCTCTATTAACAACTTCAAGTTCTCTTTAGTTGTCTTTGTGGTTCCTCAACTTTGCTCCATCAACCATGCATCACACTTTCTCTCGGCTACACTATCAAGGGCTCTCTTTGCAAAAGTCTCAATACATCTCTCTATCTTGGTTTGTCGGTCATTCGCTTCATCTTTTTGTCATTGCCTCTTCAACATCGATTTTTAATTATATATAGATTTGTAGTTTTGGGTATTATATACTATTGATATTATTCTTGTAATATTTGGTGTTTCACGATTTTGGTTTTGAATTTTTCAAATTTCATTCTTATCCTTGAGAAATATGTGTTTTGTAATATCCGTAATTTTAGAGAAATTAAATGACTATTTGGAGGTATAAGAGTTATATATACCTAATGTATACCTAGTGTATGCATAGTATATACATATCATATATATATAATATATGTTGGTTATATGTATGTATATTATATACTTGATATATATATATATATGGGGTATACTTGATGTGTACATAGGGTACACATGATATATATATACATATGGGTAAATACATAATATTAAATATATATTACATATACATAATATATATTACATGAATATGTATACAAAAATATATGTAACATATAAGTAACGTATATATGACATATATATATACATAAAATGTATGTAATATATAAATGATTATTTATAGATGAAAAGATGGAAAATTAGTAAATAAATAAAAGAAAAAAAGAAAAAGAAAGTCAAAGGGAGATACTTGGTGGATATTTAAATTAATTAATTAATATATATGTATTTATGGATAGAAATTGTAAGAAATAAGAAGAAAATATCATCTTCTTCCTTTCTCCATGCCATAGCAAGACCATAGAGAGAGAGAAAGAGAGAGAGAGCTTCTTCCAAGCACATTAAATTTTACCAAAATATTTTAAGAATCAAGTGGATTTTTGAAAGAGATTAAGAATTCAAGTAAGTTTCTTTACTTTAAAGCTTCAAATTCTTAGTTTTATTGTTATCTTTGGAATTGCTAGAGAGAAAAAGTGATGTTAAATTATTTTAATAGATGAAAATGATGCCTAAATGATGAGTATATAATGAATTGGTGGTTGATTGTTTGAAAAAACAAAGAATGATGGAATTACAATTTTGGAATGGTTATGTATAATTAGCGATTTCTATATGGATGAATATAATTGTTGGAATGAACAAATTTAATGCTATTTTTATATGTTTGTAAAGATTCTATGGTTAGAATTTAATTATGGGCAAGTTTGGATTTAAGGTTTGGTTATGTAAAAATTAGGGTTTTGATGTGGGTGATGTTAATTATTGTATTGAGATGAATTGATATTATTTTAATGTAAATAATATGATTTTAAGGTTGAAATTTTGATATAGATAAGTTTTGGTGAAGTTAATATTGATGATTATAATATGTGAAATTAAAATTTTTGAAAGAGATTTTCATAATTATGGAAGTGAATTGTTTTAATGTCAATTTGATATGAAAGTAATGGTTTTATAATTAAATGTTGAAAATGAGTTAGGTTGGATGAAATTTAAGCAAAGTAGTGAATGGTGAAATCAAAAGGGTTAATGGAATTTTTTATGAGAATTGAATAAAAAATAATTTGATATGCAATAAGCATATAAGTGATTTTAAATGAGAAATGTTGCTTATTATTGAATTATATATATATGTAGGGTAAAGTCATAAAGAGATGAAATTTAGAATTTGACTTGAGCAGGATAAAAGATGTTAGTACATATTATTAAAACTTGTATTTGTATTAAATGCAAGTGAGCAATATGTGTGTTTAATGTTATTTTAAAATATGTTGTGCACATAATATGCATTGTGGCATGGTGATGTGTTGGGTGTCACATTGGCAATAATCTAATATGGATGTATTTATATGTAAATATATATAAAATATATATATGGTATGATGCCCAATATGTGCATAATTATGATTTGTGAGAAAATATGAGAAATGAGTCACATTCACATTGTTAATATAACTTATGGATATGAAGTTTAATGAATGAAAAATAGAAAAAGGATTAAATGTGAAATGTGGAAAATAAATATAAAAATATGAAAAATAGTTAAAGAACATGAAAAAATAAGGAAAATTATGGAAAAAGAGTGATTGTGATAAAATTGATAAATGTAATTCAAAAGTGAAAATTAATTGTATAATAATGAGAAATTCACAAACTAAATGAGAATATAGAAATGCAATTTGAAAGTGATCATTGTAACACCCCTATACCCCGTATACGTACACAGCATGCTAATACGATCGTAATATACGTATACTGAATATAGAAATGTCACGGTTACAAAACACACATGACATGACTCTTATATACTATGAACAAATTCAAAACTTTTAAATGAGTTTATAAAACGAAATTGATAGAAAGTTTATTTAAAACACAGCGGAAAATATAACAAATGTTTCCCAATACATTTGCATCAAAATCAAAAGTTACAAATATAAAATATATACATGAGTGGCAGCTCTTCTCTGATCTTTAAGTCCAAAAATCAACTCTTCAACGCCTAGACTCACTAGGTCTAGAGGAACTCTCGGGTTCAATCCTGTCACCTGCGCGATGAACCACAATCGCGCTGAGCCAACAGCTCAGTAGAACAAACTATAATGATATTATGCTATGTCATACATTCAAACAATATAGATCATACTCAATACACTTTATTTTATGGATGTTACATTTCATTATTTCAATAATTGTATCATCATCCATTACTCACACATTTAACATAGACACACATGGGCCCAACAAGCATTTAATATGATATTCAAAGTTCAGAGTTACTGCTTTGGTTTATAATCACAATGATCAAGCCCGTAGGCAATATATATCATATCTCTATCCATGGATAGTGTAACAGACCCAGTCTCTTGGACCATCAACCCATTAACATGAGGAGATCCTCAACCCGGCTAGACTGTTACTAGTAACAGACCCAGTCTCTTGGACCATCAACCCGACTAATCGAGGAGATCCTCAACCCGGCTAGACTGTTACTTTTCATAAATTTCATTTTCACATTTCATTTAGTGTAACAGACCCAGTCTCTTGGATCATCAATTCAATTCAATTGAAGAGATCCTCAACCCGGCTAGACTGTTACCTTTATATAGGCATGCCACCAAAACCAGTACTCTGAAATTTGAATAAACATATTAGGCACACAACCATTTCATATATCTCTTTATAAATCTTTTTCTCAATTCATTTCTCATTCCACAATCAACTAGGCAAACATGCCTCATTTGAATCAATATAGCCAATCACAATGGCTTTACACATCATCTTATCATCACATCTTTCATTTTCATAACACATACATATACCATATTACATTTCATGAGGTTCATATTGTATAAAACATAACATTATTCAAACATATCAACAATACAATGAAATTACTTAGTACATTCACACTCAAATGTATAAGTTCCAAAATCACATGAATGTATGTTATAATGCAAGGTTTGTACTTACCTCAAAAGAAATCCACACAATTCTAAACACTTCCTCTTAATAAGTTCTTCACCAAATAATTAAGGCAATTCACCTTCTTCACAACCTAATTCAGAACAATGAGGAAACTCACATAAGATCATAAGGCTAAGAATCAATTAGGGCAAACTCTAAACTGGACACGCTCACCCACACGGGCGTGTCCCTGACCGTGCCCTAACTCCACAACACAGAAGCATTTACACGTTCAAGACCACGGGCGTGTCACTGGGTGTGTAATACCTACTGTCTCTCAGAAGTATCGACACGTCCAACATCATGAACGTGTTCCTGGCCGTGTCAATTCCCCAAAATCACAGTAGCTATGACACGGCCATTAACACACGCTCACTAACACGGGCGTGTTAATGGCCGTGTCACACCTACTGCCATCCAACACAATTGACACGCCTAAAGACCTGGACGTGCTCCTGAGCGTGTCAGGCCAAAAACCCAGATTCCGGCCAAAACAACAATCCAACCAACAAACAACAATTTTCCACCATCTTCCACTTCAACAAAACTCAACTAGACACACCCAAAACCATAACAACCTTGCAAAAACACCAACACAACTCAAAATACACATCCAACACCAAATCACAACATCATCAAAAACTCTAAACACAACCACAACTCAATCTTAACCAACAAACTTATTCTTCCTTTCAATCTTACTCTTTTCTTCAATCCAACCCAAGAATCAAAGATCAAGTAAACCCAACACTCTTAAACACAACACACTCAAAGAAAACAAGGGAATCAAGAGGAAACTTACCAAGAATGAAGAAAACTCTTAGATTCCTCCTTGATCTCTTGAAAACTTCTTCAATCTTGAGCTTGGAAGGTCAAATCTCTCCCTCTCTCTTGTTCTCTTGCTGCTGCCGTCCAAAGCAAAGAAAGAAAAAGAAAAGGAAAATGAGAGACACGAGAAGAGAGGAAGAAGGAAGAAAAGGAAAAGAAAGAAAAGTCAAACATTAACCCTCTCTCTCCTCAAAACATTCTCCTCCACACAAATAAAAAATAAAATAATCTCAAACATCACCATCCACCCATCTTAATCCACTAACTCAATTCAAAATAATTACCTTTATACCCTTCAAATAAATATTTGTATATGTTAAGTATATCACAATATATACAACATATACACATTACTCTAACCTCAACTCTCTTTCCAATAAAATAAATACACTTAATCCAATAATAACAATAATTACTCCAATACTTCTAGGGTACATTTTAGGATATTACAATCATAGCGTATGATGATCACTTGGGAAATGGATATGTTAAGATATGAAATAAATTGTGTAGAAATTAAAAGTCACGAGCATGGTCATTGAGTGTCACGGTCATGGGTTGTGTTTATGTGGCAGTGAAATTGGTTTTGAAACCCACAGACATGGCCATTGAATGCCACGATTGTGGGGTTGGTTTAATGATATTGATAGTTTTGTTTAATGATATACGAACGTGGCGTGCTGCTTGCACTACCGTGTCTTTTAACCCTGTGTTGGGAATTTTATACATAGTTATCAAATTTGTTGAAAAGAGTAAAAAACTTTAAAAATGTGTTTAAACGTATAATGTGACATATAGTTGGAAGGTTGATGTTGACTCTGTTGAGTCGGGTTGTCAGCAATATGTCTTGGTGATGATTTTTCCTACGTACGAGTCATTATACCTTAGGGCGAGACACACTCATATCGAGTATATTTATGCTTAGGAGATGACCTTCAGATGATGATAAACACTTTATTTCCGGTGTCGAGGGAGGGCGACATTTGAGTGAGATAGTTGACACTTTACCTTCGGTGCGAGAGGAGGCGGTCTTTGAATGAGATTTGATACTTACCTCCGATGTCAATAGAGGATGACCTACAGGTGAGATATGACACTATATTCCTGGCGTCAGACCTTCGGGTAATTTTAAATGAAATATTGGTCTCAGTATATGTGAGCAAGTGTATGTGTGAATTGTGATTGTATAGTGTTGAATGGTTTGTGAAATCATGAATATTGTTGAGTAAACAAATGGTGCAATGTGAGGTGGCATAAGTGCTAGATGTCATTAAAGAATGTTTGAGATCAACATTGCTAATGTGACATGTTGGTGTGTTCTCGATGTCAATAAAGAGTCATTTTAAATAGTGCATTTTATATAATGAGATTAAATATTTTGATTTTTTTATTTGTTGATGTTAAATATGTATCACTAAGGAAATTATTTAACGCGGTTAGTTGTATCGTACAAGTGATAGGTATAGCATCCGCTTAATTGCGAATATTTAATTTAATTTAAATTAAAACAAATAATTTAAGGGGGAATGATGAGTCAGAGGTGAGAAATAGGTAATATATATGTGAAATATGAGAGAAATATATATATTATATAAAATCAAACATGAGTTAGAAAAGTCAATAGATGAATATTAAAATGAAGGGTAAAATGTTAATTATAATTAAAAAATAAATTAATTAAAAATTCAAAAATAATTTTATTTATGGGTGGAAGAAGTAATTTAAAGAATTAAAAATATTTGAATAAATAATTAATTTAAAATAATAAAAATATATAAAAATAGTTTAAAATATGAAAAAGAAAAGAAAAAAAAAGTTAAATTTCACTTTCTTCTTCCTCTCTTCTTCTTGCTTGGGCCGAACCTCCATGGGAGCACTAGGAGGATTTTCTTTTCTTCCAAACAACCAATTTTGAGTAGATTTTCAAGAATTAGTAGGAGATTTGGTGATTTTTCCAATAATTAGTAAGTTTTCTTCTTTAATTTCTAAGTTTATTAAAATTTTGAATTATGTAAAATTTTAAATTTTGAAGGGGACTGATTTTAATTGCTTAAATGATGTTGGGTGATGTTCGTTCAATATATGTATAATGATTTTAATATTGAACTTAAGAAAAGTTTGGAATTAGTTAGGGTTTGGAGGAGGAAGAGAGTGATCTAGGGTTTTAGAATAGTAAATACAAAGAATGAATGCTTATTTGATTTTATAGTTTAAATCATGTTATTAAATGATTAAATGATGTTAATAATGAAAATGAACTTAAATTAATAATTGGAATTGGTTAGAATGAAGAACTAAAATTAAAGTGGCTTAGGATAAAATTTTAAAATTTTAAAATAAATGTGATACATTGTATTTTAATGCTTAAAATGTGTTAAAATATAATATATTAGATATTTTTAAACTTAAAACTCAATTTGAAATTTGTTAGAATGACTTTTCAAAATTAAAGTGTATTATGGTAAAATTTTGAAAAATTATAGAATTATATCTTAATTTATATTTTAGGCTTTAAATACCTAGAAATGTGATGTTAATTGATTATGTTCATTCATATTTTTAATAGGTGTTGAAAAGGGTGTTGTTTTATCAACCTAGCGGTGAACGATTTTTGGGTGTGTTGAAAGTGGAGTGAAGTTTTAATTCCATTTATTGCTTTAAAGAGGTTAGTATATATTTTATTCATAATGTGTGTGATTATATTGAATTTTAGTATAGCACATCATTTATGTTAAATGTGTGATAATACTTGATTTTTATAAATATGTGTCTATAGTATTATTTGGAATAACAATGTTTGATTGATGTTGATTATGGCATGATAAGCCATTTGAGAATGGCTAAATAAGATGTTTATGTAAAATGTGTAGAGTGCAAGTTGTGCTCTAACATGAGGAAGTAGACCATATTTATATTATTTATGATAATGATTTATGGAAACCAAGATGTAAGTCGGGATGTAAAAGCACATTGAAAAAGAAATATCCATTGTGTATACCTTATTTACTATCTAGTTGTCAGAAGATTGCGTTTGGATGTTGGCATATCATACGCCAAAATGGATGAGACGCTAGGTGCCACAGAGATGTATCTACACCCGAGTAAGACACCAATGATAGACCAAAACAACGAGCCAGAAATTAGATAATTGTATAAGGTGTTTGAGCCCAATATATGTGGATGTTTAATGTGTATAAATAATATTTGACATTTATAACATGATGAAAATATAGCATTATATATGTAGTATATCATTTCTAAATTTTATTAAAGTATGTAGTACTAGGCAATATGCTTAGTGATTGAATTCTATGACGCAAATAACAGAGTAGATCCGAAAATTCGGAGAGTGCTGCTAGACCACCCCAGGTCTAGATTTTTGTGTGTGAAGATCTTTGAGCTACCTTCAAGCAGTGCCACTTGCATATCATGTATACACTTTAAACTTTCTAAAATGCATTTGAGTATATACATTATATGTATAACCATATATGTGGTGTAAATTATAAATTTTTTCTTTTGTGTAATATATATAAAAAAAAACGAGACTTATCTTTATATATATATAGCAAGAAGCAATTAATTTAGAAGCATTTTTCTAGATCTATTGACTCGCGCAAAAGGAGAGATGAAGCCTTGTCCTTCACGGGTCACCACTGACAACAGATGAAGCCACATGAAGAGGGAAGAAGGGAGAAGAAGAAGAAATTAGAAGAAGAAGAAGATGATGATGAAGAAGAAGAACCGAAGGAAATTTTTAAGAGAGGAGAGGGAAATTTTTGGATGGGGCAGCTAGGGTTCTCTCTTTTGTTTTGTGGTTGGGTAGCTGATCTGATAGGTTAAATAAAAAAAAATTAGATTTTAATTTTTTCGAAAATATTTTAATTTTTAATTATATATATTATTATATATAATATATAATATGATATAATTATTATATAATTATATATAATATAATATAATTATTATATAATTATATATTAAAATGGTTTTATATATAATTATATATTATTATTATTACACATAATATATATTATTTTATATGTATATAATATAAGATATATATAATAAAAATAAAGTGGTCAGGTTCAGTCGATTTTTCTATTTTTTAAGCAAAAATCGACCGATTAGGTCAGATTGAGCTGACTAGATTGATCAGCTTGGTAGGATCGTCGGTCGATTTGGGTTGAACCAATTTTTTTTGCTCATCCCTAATTTTAAATCTGAGTGTTTATTATAATAATAATTACAAGAAGAAGAAAAAGATAGAATTTCAGAAGTTACGAAACTAACAGTTTAAGAAGTTATTTTTTTCATTTGTAATAATAATATGTATCATATAAAAGATTTAAAAAAACACGTAGCCCCCATGGCCCAGTTGGCCCGAGTCTGCTTGGCCTGTTTGGGCCTAGGTTAGGCTGCGAGCATAAATTTTCATCTCAAACTATACTCGGGCTAGGTTGCAGGCTGGGGGTAAACTTGGCCTAGCCTAACCTGAGTACATCTTTAATTTATATCAAAATATATATGCTGAATATAATTAAGGAATAGATCATAAATATTTATACCTTGAGGAGCTGCTGGAGGTCTTTCAATATGGAAAAGGTAATTGGCTCTTTCAAATAATTCACGGAGATCATAATTTTATTCATACATCAATTTATGATCCTAACTTCAATTTTTTTTATTACTTTTGTTTATGGCCTCCTTATAAACAAGGAAAAAAGGAGATTTTTGAAAGACTAAAAAATTTATGTCCAGACCCAGCCACTCCATGGTTATGTGTAGAAGACTTTAACCAAGTATTCTACTCTTTTGAAAAATAAGGAGGATGTTCTATTGATCTATACTGGTGTAACTATTTTACCCATTGGATCTCATGCCCAATTTAATTGATTTGGGATTTAAGGGTCCCCCATTCACATGGTCAAATAAGCAAGGAGATGGTAACAACATCCAGAAGAGGATTGATAGGAGTCTCGCTAATCTTTCATAGAGGACTCTTTTTAGTAAAGCTCTAATCATTCATGAGAATTATTTGGATTCTGACCACAGGCCCTTGATCCTAGACTTCATTCCTCATAGGAAGTTTAAGAAAGTACAATTAAAATTTGAATTGAATTGGATGGACAAACCAAATTGTTGAGAGTTGATATATGACACTTGGAACCTCCTTACACAGGGCTCTAGTTCCTCAATTATGGGGCATAAACTTAAAGCTAATGAGAAGATGTTAAAACAATGGGCTAAGGCAACTAATCTCAATGCCAGTAGTTTAATTAATTTTCTAAAAAGGAATTAGAGCTCCTATTCAGCAGGATGTATAAAAAACTTTCATGACAGGGAGGTGGCTCTATTAAAGGAGTTTTAGGAGTGCTGGTCCATGGAAGAAAAGTATTGGTTTTAGAGAAGGCAGACCAATCTGATCCATAAACTGAAGTCAAATGAAGGGATTTGGTTAGTAAAAGAGAAAGACATTTGCATAGAAGTGGCGGAGTTTTATAAACCTCTTTATACCAAAGGCTCTACCTCTCATGTGAAGCAAGTCATAGAACACATCTAGCCTTATGTATGAGAGCAATTGAACTCATCTATTATAGCCATCCCCTCAAAATTAGATATTTACTCGGCCATTACTTAGCTTGGAGCCTATAAAGCCCCTGGACCAGACGGCTTTGTTGAATTCTAATTTTAGAAACATTGGCAAATTATTAAACCAGACATCGTGGGTGCAATCACAAAGTACTTTAGGTCTGGTTGTATGCAAGGCGACTTCAACAAAACTAATATTGTTCTAATTCCAACGGTACAGTCTCCTGAACATATTTTTCAATATAGACCTATTATGTTGTGTAATTTTGAGTATAAAATTATTGCAAAAATAATGGTGAATCGTATTAACCCACACCTAGATAATCTGATTAATCCATTCCAATGAACTTTTATCCTTGGAAAAGTCATTTTTGATAACATTATATTGGCTCATGAAATTTTTCTTAAATTAAAAATTGAGGCATCTAAGAAACAATGGCAATTTGTTCTTAAAATAGATATACATAAAGCATATAATAGGGTGGAGTGGGATTTCATTGAGGAGGTGCTAAAAGCAATGGGATTCAATTATAAAGCCACGTTATGAGTAATGAATTGTGCCAAAACTATTTCTTATCAAATTATGTCAATGGTGAGATTGTTGGCTACTTTCAACCATCAAAAGAATTGAGACAATGGGACCATCTATCCTCTTATTCCTTTTTTATTTCTAATGCTCTTTCCCTTTTAATGACTCATGCCGTTACTTCTAATCATATTAAAGGCTTTGCTTTAACTAGAGGGGCTCCAAAATTATCTCACCTTTTATATGCTAATGACACTTTAAGCATAGTGTTCAGTCGAAATACCGTTGCTCAAATCAAATTTCAATTATACAAACCTTTACGGTTAAAGAAATGGGATATGAGGATAGGTATCTAGGAATCCTTTTTACTGGAAAAGTCCAAAATTGAAACTCTCTTTTCTTAGAGATAGATTGATACCAAAAGCACAATCATGGAAGCATAAGTTTTTATTGTATGTAGGGAAATAAGTCCTAATCAAGGAAATTCTTCAAGCCATACCCACCTATATTATGAGCTATTTTTTTAATACCGAAAACCTTTTGCAAAAAGCTTAATAGTATAGTGAGTCATTTCTGGTGGGCACAGTGTAACAAAGATAGAGGCATAGCTTAGAGAAATTGGAATATATTGTCAAGGTCCAAATTTAGAAGGGGTCTTAGGTTTAAAGACTTCGAATTATTTAATATAACTCTCCTCTCAAAATAGTGATGGAAATTATTCCAAAATGCATTTTAACTTACGGACCAGATTTATTAAAATCATTTACTTTCCAAATTATATATTTCAGGAAGCCAAGTTGGGATATAGACCCTCTTGGGGCTAGAGAAGCATGGTGAAAAATAGAGACAAAATTCAAAAAGGTACTAGATGTTAGTTAGGAATGGCAAATAGATAAGGATATGGGAGGACAATTGGATTCCAAATCTACCTTTCTTCAGAATTACTTCTTCAAAACCTGGCAACTACCCTTTTAAATATGTTTTAGATTTAATTGATGTTAATGGATGCTGGAAAAAATAAAATCTGATTAATATATTTTATGCTGTTGAAGTTGAGACAATATTGAATATCCATATATTCCTATCTAATGATATTTTTGAACTCATTTGGGGCCATGATAAATATGGCAAAATGTCGACTAAGACAGTTTATAAATTTCTATGCAATTGTGAAATTAATTATACTGCATGTCAGGGAAGTTCTCTGAATAATATGTCAGTTTGGAAATTTATTTGGAGATTGGCAATGCCCCCCAAGGTATAAAACTTTGTCTGGAGTTTACGTGTTGATGCCATTCCTAGACTAGCCAGCCTATACAACAGGAATTTATCAAAAACTAATTTATGCCACATCTATGGTGAAGCAAATGAATCAGAGATCCATCTTATAGTTGAATTTCACCATGCGAAGGCTACTTGGCTAGCATCTAATCTTAGTTTTTCCCCTCTAGCTCTTGATACAAGTTCATTCCTTTACTGGTGGACTGATGCTATCACTTTATCTAAACTATCTAATAACCTGTATTTTGAAAAAATTGTCTCTGCTAGTATGTGTGGAAAGCAAGGAATGATGCTTGTTTCAATGGAGCCACTTCAGATCCCCTCTTTATACTACATCGAGCATGTAAATTATTTCAAGACTTCTGCCATGTTAAAGAAACAGAAGCTTAATAATATGTACCGTACCATCTTCCATCCTCATCTAATTCAGTTAGCAGTCATAACCAAACAATATTTTAATCACCTCCAACTCAGGGCTAGATAAAAGTTAATACGAATGCAAATTTTACTCTAAAAGATCCAATGGCAGGAGTTTGTCATTTTCAGATCTGCTGAAGGCTCCTTAATTGAAGGCTTTACTGGCCTCATTAAATCCGCATCCCCCTACACAATGAAGCCCGAATAATTTTGACAGCAGTTCACGAAGCTATTAACTCCAACTTCCATTTTTGTCTATTTGAATCTAATTGCAAGGACCTCATTCAAGCTATTCATTAAGTTGATAGTTGCCCAATAGAGATAGATGCCATTGTTAGGAGGATCAAATGTTTGGTTGCTCCCTTTCCATACTTCTTTGTTTTTTCTAAAAGAAACTGTACAAATTACAGATTGGATAGCTTATGCTGCCTTAGGAAGTCTTTAAGAACAGATTGGGTGTTTCACCCTCCTAGCCACCTTAAAAACTTATTAACTTTGGATTGTACTGCTTATCTTAATGCTTAGTTTAAATTCAGTTTATTTATTGATAAAAAAATGAAAGAAATATTAAAACTTAGATCTCGTGGTAAATAAGTAGGTGTCAAAATAGATTGACAAATCATATTTGTGTCGTATTGATTCACTATGATAATAAAATTAGAGTTAATACGAATACAATTCATTTATTAATTACGTCTAAATATACTATTTGTTGCTAAAAATATAAATTTGTATAGCTAAATGCTTTAATCGCGATTATAAGTTTTTATAACTCATGAACTAGAACTATTATAGTTAAAAGTTAGTTATATATTTTTTTTTTCGTGACTCATAGCTAATATTTTTCACATTGGAAATTATTATATAACTAAAAAATTAAATATTTTTACCATAATAATAATGAATTTGTAGCAAAAAGTTATTCTTTTAGTCATGATAAATAATATCTATAGTTATAACATATATATTTTTAACTGAAATTTGAAAATACTTGCTACAAAAATATTAATTGTAGCAAATATATGAAGTTTTTAGCTAGAGTAATTTGATCCACTGAAAATAAATGAAACCTAACCACTATTATTATACTCGTTACTATTAAATCATTATCTCTGATATTATCCATTGGCATTAAGGAGCCCACTTATTTAAAAGATTTTCTTCATGAGCCTGATAAAAAATACATCTTTAAACTGAACATGAAACACTACCCTAGTTATTATGATTAAAAAGTTATAGTTAAAATATCAATTATCGCTGTAATAATTAAAAATTGAAATAAAAGTTAATTATTTATTTTGAGAGATAAAATTTCATAGCTAGTGAAATTATAATTGACTGTAAATTATATATTTATAACTATTATTATTTAATTTTAGTCACAAAATTAATTTTCATTGATGATGAAAACTATTATCATAAAAATTTTACATTAATAGTTAAAACATTCAATATACTATTAGGGCTAAAAGGTTATAGCTAAAAGTTAATCGTTATTACAATAAATAAAAATTGTGAATTTATTTTGTGAGTTTATTTATCATGACTAATTAAATTTTAATTAGTAATTAATAATATATTATATATAGCTATTATCAATAGTGTGCAGCGTTAATTAATTAATTAATTAATTATTATTGGTACGTTGAAGTAAATTGGGGGGGAAAATCAGAAAATGGTTGGTACATGTACAGGCATATGCCATATTTAAGAGGAGGATTGATTGAGAGAACAAAGAACCTTTTCCCACAAAGCCACCCGCTTTTGCTCTTTTGTCTGTAACCCAAAATGGGTTAAAAGTAAGTTGTATTTTGAACGTCTGGTTATGGTCAAGTTTTGTTTCTTTAAATCCAAATAAATAAATAACTCTAAAAAAATTAAGAAATATATTAGATATATATTTTTTTTTCAAAAAAAAAAAAGAGAAACTAGAACGTTAGAAAATGCAGAGAAAAGAACCAATTAAAAACAAGGGTGGTGGAGCCACTCAAAAGAGAAGCGGAGCGGAGTCATTTTCAACAGCAGTGTTACAGTGTACATTCTCTTCTTTCTTCTCCCTCCTTGCATTCTTCAATATAAAGCAAACAAAACTCCCATTATTTCCTTACCATCATATTTTTATTCCTTCCCTTTTCATCTCCTTCTTTTTCCACACTTTGCTCTTTTTTTTTTAATCTTTTCGTTTTTCATTATTTCGTTTATAAAATTTTAGCTTGAAATTACTTTTTAATATTTATAATAAGATTTGGTGTTTTATTATAAGATATTTTTATAATAAGTAGATAATTAGGCACAGTATTTTGCAAGGGTGTGTAAAACGAAGAAGTTGATGTCCCAATCATAAATTGTCGTTGGCCTGTCACACTACCATGTTAAATCACTTAATTATCAACAAGTTAATCATATGATAATTACACGTGGTTTTCAAAAAAAAAAAGCAAAATGAGAAATACCGTGAAAACAGAGAATGAATATTGAAAAAATAAAAAAGAAAGAAAATCCTAATAACAATAAATAAAAAAAAGCAAAAAAGAAAAAAAGGAAAAATAATTAAATAAATGATAATAAATAAATAAATATAATATTATCCGATTAGAAGGAGTTGCACTCCATTCAAAACACTAGACGTCACGAGTCACTCACTCAATAGCCTATAATATTTTGTTTCATCTTAGATATTCCCTACTTTCATGTCCACTGTAACTTATGGTGGTCGCTTTTCTCTAGATTGCAGTAAATTTCCTATGTTGGTCATAAATCGCTCAACAGTTTGATTCTGAGTTTCAACGGCTCATATTGTTTCAAGCCCTGAATATATATATATATACACATATTGAGTAGAGATAAGTATATTATATTATAAACAAATCCACTATACAACAATATCTCTGACCCAATCAGTTACGCAACTATAAATCTATTGGCGTTGGATGATAAATTTTCTCAGAAAAAAAATTACAAATCAATTGATGTTAAAATTAGATATTTAATATTATAATAAAATTTAAATTTTTACTATAAATTTTTCTTAAAAAAAAATTTATCTAACAAAATTTTATTATATTTTTTACATATTTTTTATTTTAATTATTGAATTTATTAATTTATTTATAATATTTTATTATTAAAAATAAAAAAATTAATATCTAAAAATTATTAATATATATATTTTAAAATGATATATTAAAAATATATACTTTTATAGAAGGGTATACAATTTTATGATATATATAATTATATATATAATCACATAAAATTATATAAAACATGTATTAAAAAATTATATATATAAATATCTATATATATAGGGGATTGGGGTCAATTGACCTCCAATGGTCCCCTTTAAATCTGCCCCTGACTTCAATGTGAGAAACTGAAGATCTTACATTGAACAAAAAAAGCAAATATATGCAATATGTAAAAAAAAAAAACCCATAACAATAAGAAAAATCTTTCCAAAAAAGTAATAACATAAATACATATCAGATGAATGTTTAGCTGGTAGAAAGAAAACTCCAGCATAATATAGAAAAAGATAATCCAAACCATATCCATAATGCTAGAAATTAAGATTATAGAAGATTTTGAATGAAATCTATAGATAAATTGCAAGATGAGATTCCAAAAAGAGTTGGAGAAGATGGAAATCATTCTTCTTCACATAATAACTAAGTCTAACCAAAGTTGAAAAACGAAGATTCACCATAATTCAAAGTGCCACTGGCTTGTTTTTGATGGACAACGAGAGAGAATATTGATTTTATTCATGTAATTTTTATTGAATTTTCAATACCATGCCATGCCAATAAGAGTTTTAGTAATAGAATAAAAGGAACTATTAAAGGCCTAGCTAGGCAAGCTAAATAAGCCATTCCACTAATTATTAAAGAATACTTGTAATAAAAGGCAAAGTAAAAATTCAAAGAAAATAAAAAGATATTGGGTTATTGTCAGCAAAAAACAACTAAAGTAACCAAATGAGAATGCACAAAAAGAAGAGAAAGCGTTCTTCATTCATCATAAATTGACAAATATATATATATATATATTCAAATAATAACTCTACCTCTTTTTTAATAAATTAATTTACAAGTTTTAAATAAAATTTCATTTATATATATATATATTTTCAGAATTCAAATATTTCATTTTATTTATACATATAATTAATATAAAAAGTTAATTGCATCTTAATATTTTAATTTTTTCTATTATAATCTCTTATCTATGATTAAAAAAAGTATAATCACAATATTAATAATTATTAGTAAAATTATCTCACTATTTTCTAATGAATTTTGCATGTCTAATAATATCTTATTACTATATCAGAAATGCCAACAAGCAACAATATTCTCGTAATAAAAAACAAAAATAAAATATAGCATAATGAAATATTAATATTTTTTTATAAAAAACTATTAGAGGTAAAGCAAAATCGAAAATTCTTTTAAGTTTGTCATCAACAAAGGTTTACAAACAAGGAATACCCTTCAGGATTTAGAAAAACAACAAAAATGAAAAAAAATCCAAAGTAAATATGAATGCGATTCCGACATTAATGCGTTGATTTTACGAGCTATCTTTTATCCGCTGCCATGTTACTTCATGCACCAGATTATCACCATTCTTAACCTATACCCAAATTATGAACCGTTCATTATCAATCAAATGTCACACTCCGATAAAATATCGAAAAGAGTTTTACGGTCGCTATCATGGATTCTATCATGTTATAGAACACCCGACCGCATATTATTGCTCTCTCATTTTCAGAATATATTGTGCCTTTCTTTTATTCCTGCATATCCACAGCTCCAATAATCAAGCGACATTTGCTTTAACTAATCACCGTTGATCATATTCTGGTCCCTACAACATCTAATTTTTTGGGTAGGATCAATGGTGTATGTGTAACAAAAATAAAATAGGATAAAACACAATATATTTCCTCACTTTCCCCAAACGCTTTCCTCGTTCAACATAAATAAATCATTCGAACCTTGCCGAAGAGCTTCATTCTTTTTCACTTTTTCCAAGAAGGCATTTCTCTTGCTAGAAGAAGATTCCGGCGTTCGGACACCGGATAATTGTTGTGGGGTTCAGGTGAAGAGAATGGGATTGCCGGTGCTGTCAGAGCTGGGTACCGAGATACTGGTACCGGTGTGCGCGGTGGTTGGCATAGCCTTTTCATTAATCCAGTGGTACCTGGTATCGCGCGTGACTCTCACGTCGGAGCGCCACACTCCTCCAAGTGGTGCCGACAAGAATGGCTACAATGATTGCCTGATTGAAGAAGAAGAAGGTTTAAATGACCACAGCGTTGTGGTCAAGTGCGCGGAAATACAGAGTGCAATCTCTGAAGGTATAAACAAGTTTAGATCTGGTGGTTTATGTTTTTCATTTCTGTGTTCAAATAGTTTTTCTGTGGTTACATTTTCAAAATTTTAGCATCTTTATTCCATATTTATTGGTGAATCTCTTTAGATGTGCTGTTGTTTTTGAGGAGAAAAGCTAAGTTAAACTTCATAGTTGTGTGTGTGTGCGCGCGCCTGTCTAGGTTCTAAAATTTGAGCTTCGCCTTCTGTTTGGTAACCCGAAACGAGAGTTAGTTACAACTCCTTGATTTTCCTTTTTACTTACTGGGTAATGCTAAATATAATGTTAGCATAATTATTTCTCTAATATCATTAAAGAACAAAAGTTGCATAAAATGCTTTTGATTCGGATTTGATTCGGATTAATTTGATTAATGTAGTATTTTTATTACTTATATGTTATCATGGCCTATTCAAGTGAATTTTAACTGTAGCATCTGTTTTTATGATGTTTATAGAACAGATTGAATTTTATGTTTTTAGATTTTAATAGATAAAAGGATTGAAGATTTAAAATTTAATTTTATTTTTAATACCGATTTAACGATAATATAAGGTATGTTATTATCATATTCCATCAATTATAAAGTCTACATTTAAGCTCAGATCTTCTTGCTTATTTGGAACATTTGCTTATTTTAGGTTTTGCACTGCATGTAGTTCCAGCATCACAGCTTTTTTTTTGACTGCGTGTAATTTGCGCTGTTTATATCTGCCTTTTGCCTTTTTGTCAAAAAAATATTGTTGTTTCTGTGTTTCATCTTTGTATATTAGGTCCATGGTTGTGTTGTTTTACAGGGGAAATGATATTGTATTGTAGCGCTGCGCTGTATTACTTTGCCGTGGTTATTATTACTTAGGTCTTTATTATATTGTCTCATATATACAAGAATGTGTGGCTTTTGGGTGTTACAGCTACTGTCCACGTGTGCTGCACGTGGATGCTGTCTTTCTGGGAATCTTTTTACATATTAATTATAAGAATATTTTTTTTAATATTCTTTATGGGAATAAAAATAGTCTATTTGTTTGGAGCTCTGTGCAATTTGGGAAATAGTTTAGCCGTTATGTGTTTTTTTTTTCAAATTTTTTGGCCTTAACTTATATACATTATTAGGAGTTATTATTTTGTCTTATTAAAATTATATTCACTGGCGGTATTGATATCAGTAGCATAAGAGATTTTCTCGCGTTGTTCAAATTTTTTTTACTCGCAATTTGGTATTACTAGTGCAATATTGTCATTGTTACATGTAGATAAGGATATTAGTTAAACTGGAGCCTTTTTTTGGTGTGCATATCAATTATATACCGGGGAAAAATGATTTGTACACTAATACGTCAAGTAATAGCCGGGTTCAATGTATTCATCTTATTACGTATGCTGCTTAATTAATGCTTTTCTTTGTTCGTAAGCGATTGGAGTTTGTGTTAAAGATATTTACATTGTTATTGATGTTATTGTGTGCATGTATTGTTTTATCATGCATTTTGGGAGATAGAGATATAGACCAGTAAAATTAGAGAAAAAAAAAAGCTGGGGTGGGAAGGATAAATGAGATATATTAGTGCGTTGCACATGGTATTGTTTGGATTGTGTATCCAAGTTGAACTTCTGAATTTCTTTTCTTTCGTGTATCTGGAGCGTGGGTGTGGGTTTGGGTGTGGGTGTGGGTGCATGCGCATGACTGATGGGTTCTTCCAATGTTAATTTTTTTACTTTGGAATTTGTTTGGATGTTGAGACAGTGGAGTATCGGAAAGGAAAATGTTGTCCTTTTTTTTTTTACTTATGATTTTCTTTGCACAAAATGTATTATTCTCTCAGCTTTTTTAGCATTCTTTGCCACCAACCAACTACCAGTCTTAATTTCCATTAATTTAGTGCCTGCTGCTACACCTGCTTGTTTTCTTATTCTTATTTTTTCAGCCAGCACTTGCAACGTCTACTTTTTTTGTTATTAGATGCTATTACTTTTATCCTCTGCTTCTTCCCTCGTTATCCCGCAAATGACCTGTCACTTTTGCTAATTTCCATTATTTTTATTCAAGTATGTAATTTAATTTATGTGTTCATATTTAATTTATGAATGTGTGGATGCAACAGGTGCTACCTCTTTTCTGTTCACTGAATATCAGTATGTTGGAGTATTCATGATTGCTTTTGCAATTCTGATCTTCCTTTTCCTGGGTTCTGTTGAGGGCTTCAGCACAAAGAGCCGAGCCTGTACTTATGATCCACAGAAGACATGCAAGCCAGCCCTTGCTACTGCAATATTCAGCACTGTCTCATTTTTACTTGGTGCTTTCACCTCAGTTCTTTCTGGTTTCCTAGGGATGAAAATTGCTACCTATGCCAATGCAAGAACAACCTTGGAAGCAAGAAAGGGTGTTGGCAAGGCTTTTATTACTGCATTTAGGTCTGGTGCAGTGATGGGATTTCTCCTTGCTGCAAATGGTCTCTTGTTTCTTTATGTTGCTATAAATCTCTTCAAGCTGTACTATGGGGATGACTGGGAAGGCCTCTTTGAATCTATTACTGGTTATGGTCTTGGGGGATCTTCCATGGCTCTCTTTGGGAGGGTCGGTGGTGGAATCTACACCAAAGCTGCTGATGTTGGTGCTGATCTTGTGGGGAAGGTTGAGAGAAACATTCCTGAAGATGACCCAAGGAACCCAGCTGTAAGTGTTGCCTCTGCCTTAAAGTCAATTTTTTGACCTATATATTATTTATTTACATATGGTATTTTCATCTTTACAGGTTATTGCTGACAATGTTGGTGACAATGTTGGAGATATTGCTGGTATGGGGTCTGATCTTTTTGGTTCATATGCTGAGTCATCTTGTGCTGCCCTTGTTGTTGCCTCCATCTCCTCTTTTGGTATCAACCATGATTTCACTGCCATGCTATATCCTCTGCTTGTTAGTTCTGTGGGTATCATTGTTTGTTTGATTACAACCCTCTTTGCCACTGATTTCTTTGAAATCAAGGCTGTAAAGGAAATTGAACCTGCATTGAAGAAGCAACTTATTATCTCTACGGTTCTGATGACTGTGGGTATTGCAATCATAACATGGCTTGGCTTACCTTCATCTTTCACTATCTTCAATTTTGGTAGTCAGAAGGTTGTTAAGAGCTGGTAAGTTTTACAGAACTCTCTTCTGCTGAACAATGATGTTATGGTTAAAATTTTCATTTACTTGGTCTATTTCTATAGCAGTTAAATGGTTTTAAAAGCAATAAAACCTAGTTATAGTTCTATCTTATTTTCTTTTTTATGTCACTTAGTGAATACCATAGCATTTTGGTTCTAGAGGCTTCAGCATCTTGAGTTTAGCAGGCAGTTGCACCATATGCAATGTTTTCAAGTGGTATCATTTTGGTTCTAGAGGTTTCAGCATCTTTAGTTTAGTAGGCAGTTGCACCATATGCAATGTTTTCAAGTGGTATTCTCCATTTCACTTGCGACATAAGAATTGTTTAAACAATGCTGTGCCTCATACTCGTGATCTTTTTTTAAACACAAACTACTGCCTTCCTGATTTTTTTTTAAGATTTCATATTCCCGGTTTCCTCGACTTGTAGTTGATATGTGACACTTCTTTTTTCTCCTGTACAACTTGTTTTGGTTTGAATTGTATAAAATCTATTAATACTGCAGTATCAGCTAGACAGAGGACTTGCTTTGCAAGTTGTTGCATGTCTAATGCTCAGTGAATTGAATTTTTTCTGAATGATTTCATTAGTTTGGTCTTCCATAGTGTTAAGTGCATGTCCGTTAAAGATCTTGTGTCAGTAATATCATGATTTTCATTTGCAGGCAGTTGTTCTTATGTGTGGCTGTTGGTCTATGGGCTGGGCTTATTATTGGATTTGTTACTGAGTACTTTACCAGCAATGCATACAGGTATAAAACAATGAATGTTGTTTGAATAGATGTCTCATTGTTTCATCTATGTATTAATGTTAAGCTTGTACTTTATGTCTGCAGCCCTGTGCAAGATGTTGCTGACTCCTGCAGGACTGGTGCTGCCACTAATGTCATCTTTGGCCTTGCATTGGGTTACAAGTCTGTCATCATCCCAATTTTTGCCATTGCAGTCAGTATTTTTGTTAGTTTTAGCTTTGCAGCCATGTATGGCATTGCTGTGGCTGCTCTTGGAATGTTAAGCACCATTGCCACTGGATTGGCCATTGATGCTTATGGTCCCATCAGTGACAATGCTGGGGGCATTGCTGAAATGGCTGGCATGAGTCACCGCATCCGTGAACGAACTGATGCCCTTGATGCAGCTGGCAACACAACTGCTGCTATTGGGAAGGTATAATTTAATTATATGTTTTAGAATACATACGGCTTTGTCATTTTATGCTGTGAACTTCAAAATCAGTGGAACTAAGTAAGAGGCATGATATTGTTGTTGAGTGTGCTCAATTGTTGACCATGAACACCAAGATATCATCTAGGAATCTTAGACTAGGCTAAAACATGTATATTGGTTGGGCATTTCTTTTTTCTTTTATGACTTGTTTTTTAGAGGTTAGTTTCCTTTCACCTGGGTCAGTTTGTTAATAGCACTCATAACTTCTCGTTTGCTCACAGGGATTTGCCATTGGATCTGCTGCCCTTGTGTCTTTGGCCTTATTTGGTGCTTTTGTGAGCCGCGCTTCAATTACGATGGTTAATGTCTTGACCCCAAAGGTCTTCATTGGTCTGATTGTGGGTGCCATGCTTCCATACTGGTTCTCTGCCATGACCATGAAGAGTGTGGGAAGTGCAGCTTTGAAGATGGTTGAGGAGGTTCGCAGGCAGTTCAATTCCATTCCTGGTCTCATGGAGGGTCAGGTCAAGCCTGATTATGCTACCTGTGTCAAGATCTCTACTGATGCATCTATCAAAGAGATGATTCCGCCTGGTGCTCTTGTCATGCTTACACCCCTCATTGTTGGAATCTTCTTTGGGGTAGAGACTCTTTCTGGCGTTCTGGCTGGTTCCCTTGTTTCTGGTGTTCAGGTAATGAAATGGTTTCAACTTAAAATGATAGTTCAACTCTACAGAGATCATCGAATTTGGCAGGGTCTGACTCATTCTTTTACGGTACTTTATATTAACAGATAGCAATTTCTGCATCCAACACTGGTGGTGCATGGGATAATGCCAAGAAGTACATTGAGGTATAGACCTAATTGGTTGTATCTACTTTTTCTTGTCATTATGCTGAATTGGTAAAATAAATATCTACGGGTATTGCTATTGTCAGGCTGGTGCTTCAGAGCATGCAAGGAAACTAGGTCCAAAAGGTTCTGAGCCACACAAAGCAGCTGTGATTGGTGACACCATCGGAGACCCACTCAAAGATACCTCAGGTCCATCGCTCAACATCCTCATTAAGCTCATGGCAGTGGAATCTCTTGTTTTTGCTCCCTTCTTTGCAACTCATGGCGGCCTGCTCTTTAAGATATTCTAAGGGAAAGGAGGGGATAATGACGAAGACATAGGAAAGGGGGGTTATTGCTTCCTCGCCTCCTCTTGTAGAATCTGCATCCATCCTCGTCCTCATTCTACTGCATTTATCTTTTCTTCCATTTCATGAGATTTTTAAGTTAGTTCCCCTTAGTTTAGTCTGGTGCTATTTTTGATGGGTTAACGATGATGATAATTAAAGATGGTTAAAATGATGGCAAGAAACAGAAAGAATCATTCGATTCAATCTTGTCTAAAGAGAGTGTGGTAATTTACCTTTTTACTCAGTAGTTTTGGAACAATTCACTTTTAAAATTTTGTACTGTTACCCATTTACCTTATAAATGTATTGGCTTGGCATTTTGAACTCAAACAAGTGCGGAGATTTGCTTTTTGGCTGGCTGGTTGCCATGGTTTAGGCCAAAAGTTCAAATTTTGAGTGGTTATGGAATTAAAATTCTCATTTTTCCTCTGGATAAAAATGGTTTTTGATGTCCTTTATTAACTCATCGTCAAAATAAGATTCCTATTGCAATTTTGAAAGATTAAAATGTGAAGAATCTTTTAGCTATGATCAACGTAATAAGAAGCCTTATCAGCAGATTGTGCTTGAAGTGTTTTAATTCGAGTCATTTCTAACGGCGAGGATGCAGTTGAATATGAATTTGTTGTTTATGATTTTGGTTAATTAGTAGATTTTGTTTATGAATTTCTTGCAATTGAATTAGTAGATTTCGATTGTAAATTGACAACTTGAACACGCACACATACACACACATACATACATACATACATACATATATATATATATATTAATTTAACCAAATAAATACTCTTATACTAACTTTTAATACATTTTAAGCCTTGCTAATTCTATTTAGATTATTTCGGATAATATTACCATTTATCCTAAAATGAGCTATTTTCTTTTTTCTATCATCTCTTTCTTACGTCTACTTCCTTTCCTCTCTTTCTCTTTTTTTTTTCATCATCTCTTCTCCCTCTCTGATGTAACTCATTAAAAATATTTTTTTCTCATTTTTTTTCTTCTCTTATTCCATTTTCTTTTCTTCCTCCTAAAAATTATAACTTCTCTTAAATCTTCATAAAAATATTCACTCTCTATTTTTAGTGGAAGGAGCTCTATAACGAAGCAAAACAACCTCTCTCTTCGTTGAAGTCGTTGGAAAAGTGTAAGCATCTCTCTCGCTCAACTCTATTGAAAAAACTCATTTCAACATTCTATGATTTTCAAATAGTTACGTTAATAGATTTTTTGCATGTTAGTTTTTTAAGAGAATGATGAAAAGAATGATATTTATTCATTGTAAAAGATAAATTATTGAAGCTTTGAAGTCCTATATTAATATACTGTCAGTTTTTTTTATGATATTATTGAGTTTTTATTGATTGTGTTTATTCATTGTAAAAGATTGATTATAAAAGTCTTGAAATCCTATTTTATTGTACTATAAATTTTATATGATGTTGTTGGGTTTTTATTGACTGTTATTATTAAAGTTTTGAACTCATATTTTAATATTGTTTATTAACTGTCAATTTTTATGACATTGTTAGATTTTTATTGGCTGTTATTATTGAGTTTTTTATTAGATTTTTATTGACTGTCATTGTTGGATTTCTTGTTAAATTTTTATTGACTATCATTGTTAGATTTTTTGTTAGATTTTTATTAATTGTCATTATTTTAATATTAGTTTGTATTGATGGTTAGGTTATGAAATGTTGGGTTTTGAATTTTTATTGGCTTTTAGGTTATGTGTTAATGAATTATATTATATTGAATCATATTCTATTTTAAATAGTATTTAGATGTGCTAAATAGTCTAGAATTATGCATTTGTATGCTGATATGGATTAATATGAGATGATATGGGTTGATATGAAATAATATGAGGGTTGATATGGGTTAATATGGTTGATATGTGTGTTAAAGGATTATATTGGATTAAATAATTTTTTTATAAATGGTGTTTAAGCGTGCTAACAGTCTAAAATTATGTATTTATCAGTTGATATGGTTTGCTATGGGTGATGTATATTAAGAGATTATATTAAATTAAATTATTTTTTACTATAAATTGTGTTTACGTATTCTAAATGGTGTTTAGTTGTGTTAAACTCTATAATTATGTATTTAAATATTAATATGGGTCAGTATATATTGATGTATATTGATATAAGCCAGTATAAATTGCTACTGCATGACGCAGGTTGGAAAACATGTATTGTGATCCATTAATGGTTGATAGGTTTAAGACTATAATATAGTTTAAGACTGATCAATTTCTTTTTGTTGCTATATATTAATATGCTTTGATATGTACTAAAGAATGAATGATGTTGTGTTATATATGATGTTTAGCTATATTAAATAATAAAGAAGTGTGTTTAGCTTACTTATATGGATTAATCTGTCTTGATATAGGTTAAAATGCTTTGATATGCTTCAATTTAGGAATGCAAAAACATACATCACTTTGTGTTTTATAAGCTGATTACCTGTTTTCAAATAGTGAAGAACTGAAATTTTTTTTTAATATAGAAAAATCTTATTGATATGTGTTGATATACTTTGATATAAGACTATTAAAATATGAATGTATTATATATGTTGTTTATATGTTTTAAATAACGAAGAAAAATATTTTTTTGACTGATATGTGTTGATCTTTAATGATATGACTTGATATGACATGATATGATTTGGTATATGACTAATAAAATATAAAGTACTTATGTTATAGATGTCATTTACATATTTTAAATAGTAAAAAATATATTTTTTGTTCACTGATCAGTATGAAACTTTGATGATGTAGGTTGATATGTCTTCATATGGTTTGATATGTAATGATATAATTTGATATATGACTAGTAAAATATAAAGCATTATTGTTTTAGACGTTGTTTAGATGTTTTAAATAGTAAAAAATGTGATTTTGTTGACTGACCAGTATTGATATTTAATAATATGAGTTGATATGTCTTAATATGTCATAATATGGTTTGATATGATACTAGTAAAACTTATTATATTTAAATATGTTGTAGATGTCATTTACATGTTTTAAATAATGATAAAGTGTGTTTTTATTGACTGATTAGTGTGAAATTTTGATAATATGAATTGATATGAGTTGATATGATTTAATATGTCATAGTATGATTTGATATATAATTAGTAAGATATAAAGTATTTGTGTTTTATATATCATTTATATGTTTTAAATAGTAAAATATTTTTGTTGACTGATTAATATATAATTTTGATAATATGAGTTGATATGTTTTGATATAATTTAATATGTCACGGTATGATTTGACATGAGGCTAGTAGAATATAAAATATTTGTATTTTATATGCTATTTACATGTTCTAAATAATGAAGAATTTTTTTTTTTCAATTGTAAACTTCAATTGTAATTTTTTTTTCTTGAAGGCAACTTTTTCTAGTTTTCTATTTCTAGTTCATGAAAGCCCACTTCAAAACATTGCCAGGTTTAAGTTGAATTCGTGACGTAAATTACACCTCTTTTCTCGAGTGCATAAATATAGAATCTACTAATTCGTTTCTATTTCACCATTCGATTAGGCATTATTCATTGGGACGGAAACGATCTTCATATGAAGCTTAACTTGGTTTATTCAGAATTTTTTTTTATATTATTATAAGTATTTAAAAATAATTAAAAATAAATATTAGATAATTAATTAAGTATTTAATTCAATTATTTATTTTTTTATTTTTACATCAACAACTTTATTTAAAAAATTAAATGAAAAATAAAAATTAATAATATAATAAATAACTAGTAATATTTTTAACCATTATAATTATTTTTATTGTGTTCTCCAAAGGTTCATTTTTCTGTCCTTTATTTGAATTATTTAGTAAATTAAAATTTTATGTTAATATAAAAATAAAATATTATTAACAGAGAAACTGGTTAAAAATTTATTATAATAAAAATTATTTTATATAAAATATATAATGATTATATATTTATATTTATAATAATACATATATTTTACTTTTAATAATATAATATAAAATTAATTAATAATATTTTTTAATAATAAATTGTACATAGCGTGGAATTACTAATTAATTTCTTACAAAAAGCAAACAATTTTTAAATGTATTAATGTTAATGGCAGCAAGTTAAACAAATTTGCTAATTGCAGCAAGTTAAATCTGGTCAGATTGCTTCTTAATGCATTAATGTTATTTTTTTACACTTGCTGTACCTTATACATGGCATTATCTTTAGCCATATAGTAAATAAAGAATTAAAAATGACACCAAAAAAATAAAAATATAATATAATATAATGTGATTAATAATTGATAAAATTTCATTTAAAATATTTTTCAAAAATCAAATTGATTCAAAATTCAAAAATCAATTTGTAGGAAAACACCTAATGAAATCAATTTGTTGGCATTTTGCAAAGAGGGAAAAATCACCTAATGTCTTTACCAAGGAATTAAAACCTCACAAAATAAGGTGTTAAAGGACAATTACAGAGCTTCAAATGATCATTTCTAATGAATATCGAGACTCGGCTTATGCTTCCATTATCAGGAGCTGGCTTATGACGGATTGGCAGGTGAGGATCTCCCATATCTGCCGAGAATCAAAACATGCTGCGGACTGGTTGGCCAATTATGCCCTAAGTTTCGGTACCGGGGTTCATGTTCTTCAGTTTACAATGTTTTAGTGGGGGTCTCCTTCTCAATAATGGTCCCTGCGATTTTTCTTCTTTTGTACTGAAAAAAAGGGATAATTATTATTAGGAGAAACAATCTTTTTTCTGAATTATTGCTCTGATTTTTTTGATCAGAATTTTTTTTTATCAGAAATAATTGCTCTGGTTTTAAATATTCATTCAAGTAAAGTAACAAAAATTAGGAAAAAAAAAACAATGTTAAATCAATTAAAAATATCAAAATAAAAATTAATTTCCTTGTTTCTTCATTAAATTACAGTGAAAACATTGAGTCTTTCTCTACTTTCCTCTCTTCTTTTCAGTCAAACACTCAACTTTCTGTGGATTCTCCCTCCACTTTCTCTGTCCCTCGGCAACAATGCTCCACTTCTCTTCCACAAAACCGCCAACTTCTTCTTTCCTTTCTCTCGGTTTCCCTCCATTTATTCATTCTTCTTTCCACTCCATTTCCCCTTTTGCTCTTCTCAATCCTACTACTAAATCCACCCACTTACCTCTCCTACCCCAGAGTCTCCGTGCTCGTTCCATCGACGCTGCTCAGCCCTACGATTATGAATCCCACCTCCATTCTCAATACCCCAAATCCCAATCTCTTAAGATCGCCATTATCGGTTTCGGCAACTTCGGTCAATTTCTCGCCAAAACCCTCTCTCGCCAAGGCTATACTCTCCTTGCTTATTCCCGTACCAATTATAGCGATGCTGCTGAAAAGCTTGGCGTTACATTCTATACTAACCCACATGATCTTTGCGAAAGCCACCCAGAAGTTTTGATCTTGTGCACTTCTATTCTCTCTACAGAAAAAGTGCTTCAGTCTTTCCCATTTCAGAGATTGAAACGCAATGCCCTTTTTGTAGATGTGCTTTCTGTGAAAGAATTTGCCAAGAATATTGTGCTCAAGTATTTGCTTGTTGAGTTTGATATTTTGTGTACCCATCCAATGTTTGGGCCTGAAAGTGGGAAAAATTCGTGGTTTGGATTGAGTTTTGTGTATGATAAAGTTAGAATTGGGAATGAAGAGGATAGGATAAATAGGGTCACAAGTTTCTTGATATTTTTGCCAGAGAAGGATGCAGAATGGTGGAAATGACTTGTGCAGAGCATGATAGGTATGCGGCAGGGTCACAGTTCGTGACTCACACAATGGGGAGAGTGTTGGAAAAGTTTGGGTTGGAGTCATCGCCAATTAGTACTAGAGGGTATGAGACTTTGTTGGATTTAGTGGACAACACAGCTGGGGATAGTTTTGAATTGTATTATGGGTTGTTCCTGTATAATAAGAATGCGATGGAGCAGTTGGAGAGGTTGGATATGGCATTTGAGGCAATTAAGATGGAATTGTTTGGGAAATTGCATCAAGTTTATAGGAGGCAGTTGTTTGGGACTTCAGAGGGATTAGAAGAGAAGCCTAGAATTCAGAAGTTGCTTCATAGTGGTGCACCTGCGGAACCTCCTACAAATTAGATGAAACAAGAAAGATCTTCGGCTTAAATGGACTATTTCTATGGTATAAAAGTTTATTTTCATTTGTTAATGGATTAGTTTATGAAATTATTGATTAATGTAGATTTCTGCCTTTTTTTGTTTGGTTAAGTTAGTTGTTGCAGCTCAATATTTGAGTGGATTGGCAATGCATTAGTTGGAGAGGTTAATTTATTGATGAGTTTTCCCTGTACTGATTTTAGTCAAGCTTGAGAATTTTGCATATGCAGTGAATAAATTTAATATTCTGGATTTTAGTACCTCAAAATTTGGTTTCTGTAAGCTAATTAGATTTTGTTGTCGCGCGGAGGTTGATACATAGAGGAACATGCTATTTTAAACTATTTTCAGATTCCTTCTTAACGCCAGGAAATGGTATTGGATATACTGATATGATGCACATTCAACCAGTAAGGTAAATGTATATGCAACAATTCAGAGTTGGAACCTTGATTAATGATTAAGATGTAAGAAATAATTGAAATGGAAGAAATATAGAAGAATACAAGGTTACCAAACACCATTAAAAGGATCTGACCCTACAATTATCTTCTCACTGCCTTTTATCGTGTTTCCAGTGTTTCTTATATTGGTAACTATTGGGTTGGATTGTTTGGTTAGATTAGGATAAATCGTTTGAAGCTTGCAGTAGCTGTGTTTCTAACTAATATGTTCCGATGCTAATGTTGGTGTCATGTTACATAGCAGCATATAAAAAAAATTTCTCTCATACCTAATCAATGGCAGATTTATAACCACCAAATCTTCTGTTTTTGGAATTTTACTTTTATAATCCTTGTAGATTCTGGTTCAAATCCTTCCAACTCTGATAATTCTATGTGCTTGCGCCTCATTTCATGTTAAAGCCCATCGATTCAGATGCCTGATTCAAATATTTTGAATTCCACTTTGTGACTTTGGGATAGATTAAATAAGCTTGTTCTATCTTTATGGGATGCGATTTCTTTTCTTAATTTATAGATTTGAATTGCACAGTTGGATTTCAACATTAAGAAAAATGTTCAGTAGCTCGGCTATCCTCCCACCATTCTGTTGCTCTCTATGTAAAACCATTTACCGCTGGAAATAAATAAGTACTGAAATGGATCAATGCAGGATGAAAAATGAAAACTAGGGAGGACAAGGTGAGAACAGAAAGCTAACACAAAAAAGTTTTAATCTGAAGCTATCTATTTCTGGCAATGAGGTCTCTTTTTCATTCTTTTCCCTATTTTTGATGCTTCTCTAATTAAAAACTGTTGAGTATTCTTTAAGCTTTGTAAAGCAGGGGTAATAATGCATCATTCTTTGGTTTTTTTTCCTTGCCTTTTGCGTTCGATCATTGGAAGATCCAAAAATGCACCTTATTTAACTTCTAGCTGCTATTGTCTCACAGCTGAGGAGACTTATCTCTGGGATTTGGCTTCATGGATTGGCTGTCAAAAGGTCCAATAGCATTCCTATGTTGAATTTTTGATAAAGATTGTAAAATTTCCTGGAACTGATGGGATTGAGGAGAGCCATACCAACAGCATTTAGTTTGAGGCACTTGTTCTAGTTGTAAACTTCCGTGTTGCATCTCTAGGAGCTTTAGGCCTGTTGTGCTTCTAAGATACATGGTCAAAGGGGATTTAGTGTCCCACCCAGAAGTTCTCTAGGGCTTTCTCAAGAATTTAGGCCAAAGATTTGGCATGGCAGAATTATATCATTTACCTGGGAGGTAAGATGGCCATTTATGTCTAAGAAGGTTTACTTGTTCACGGCTGTTTCAAACCAAGTAGGTTTATGCTTATTGTCTATCTCACTTTTGATTGGTAGTAGTTGGTTTGGCACTTTTTGAGTTAAGGCTGTCTGTGAACATAGCCACCTTTTAAGTTCATCGGTGCCCTTTGGTGGCATTAATAGTGTTCATTGCGTAGCCAAATGATTCGGGAAATAGAGAGAGGCACTGAGAATATCAATTAGCAACAAAAAAGAGACACAAACAGCAACAAAAAAAGAAAAAAAAAATTGTTATGGTACTTCTAATACTTTCTACAACGGGCACTTTCTTTCCCTCCTGGCAATAACTCGCATCAAACAGTTGCTACATGTGCTCTCTTTCCTTGCTGGTAGTATTCCCAGTGTACATCAGCATAGTCTTTCACCTTCTTGAATATTCTTGGCCTTTCAGCATTGATCAATCCATTTTCTGGTCCAATCTCTTTGTTGGGTTCAGGTGTGTAGAAGACAGCCACAGAAATCCTCTCCCTCTCCGAGTTACTCAAAATTCTGTGCACTGGACTCTTGAATACTCCATTAGTCATGATCTGCCAATTACTCGTGCAGCTAGTTATAAGGTGTGACGTGTATCATAAGCATGCACTTTTTTATTGTAAAAATAAGGTCTATTATTAACCAAAAAAAAAGGTCTATTCACATTATCGATGTTTAAACCATCTGGGGCTGATACATGCATGAAAATCATGCTGGCAATAGCATTTCCCGATGGAACTTTCTGCCCAAGTAGTCAGTTTGCCATTTCATATTATTATTTAACATATTAAAGGCAACTCTACCTCCATTTGATCACCCATTAGGATTAGGAGGGCATCTGAAATTGTGGGTACTGCGATCCATTTCTCGTCTTTTAGGGCTTGCAGACCTTCAACAACATCCTGCAAGATAATTGTATATCCTGATCCATCTGCATGGGCCTTTAAGCCAAGCACGAGATCAGGTCTTTGACAACATGAGTAGTAGTTAAACCTTGCCTGTATAGCTGCTCTGTCTCCGAATTGATCCAGGAAGCAATTTTCCTCTAAATTCAATGATTTCGCCATGGCTTTCGAAACAAGCTCTGTTAACATTCTCATTTCTATAGTGTAGTCTTCTAAGACTTCTCTGCATGGTTGTGAATAAATCATGCATCGTATTAAAAAAATTACAGAAGTGATATTTGAATGTCAAATCTGTTTCAAGATACTCTGAAATTGGAGAAAAAAGAGAACGAAAATGAAACCATGTAAACCTTTCGGAAAAAGAGAAGGAAAATTAAATAATATGTTGATGTTGATGATCATATCATGCTATACAGCATGTCTCGAGATATATGTACTTTTTGAGAATGTTACTTGTGTTGCTCTAACTGGTATAACTCCTAATTAGCATCAGAAACAATTACTCTGAAAAGTGACAAGTATTTGTTTGTCACAAAAATTCAAGCTAATATCTGAACTATGTACATGTTCGGACAATCAATATTCACAAGTTGCAGGTGAAGAACCTGAAAGATTTTGGATTGTCTGGCCAAAATTTGAACTTCCTCCTGTCTTCTGGGTATACATCAAGAAATAGACGATCAGACCAGTCAAGTGACTGACCTTCTGCAGGGACAGGATCGGCTCCATACCCTTCAAACTCTTATACACCTTTAGCATGCTTTTTCTTGTCTTCCATAGGCTATTCAAAGAATTCCCTTGCAACTTGGCGAATCTTGTCCAGAAATAATTTTGGAATCCCATGACCTATTGCCTTAAAATCCAGAACTCTGTTAGAACGCATGGAGCACATTTATAAGTACTGCCACTTACTGAACTATCAGAAAAAAAGGAGTTTAGAGTGTATACCTGAAAGTAACCCCATGAGCAAAGGGCTGACTTAAGCTTCTGCAGTTCTTGAAGTGCTGCGGATGGCTCCAAAGAGAGGAGGCTGAGGTCTATCATAGGAAGCGGAGGTGGTGGAACAGAAACATTATCATCTTCAGAATCATCTCTCAATAAATAGGGTGGTTGTGGTTGTTCACCATTGAGGACCATATCCTGGACACGCTTTGATAACAAAACTTCAGCAGGAAGAATGGAGATCCCAGCCATGTTTGCTGATGAAAAGGAGAAGACCAACACTATATATGATAATATAAAAATAAGAGAAATGCTAATTGTAGCAAGTGATTGTTTAGAGAGATAATATAATAAATAAATTGTAGCTAATAGGATTCAAAGTAACTGTAATTAATATTTTTCTAAAAACTAATCACGGAGAAAAACAAAAGGCGGTGAAATGGCAACAGACCACTATGACTAAGCTTTTCTTGTCATTTTTTGTTGTAAATTTGATTCATAAATGTTTTTGATAAAGTTTGATGAAAGTAGGGATCAAATTGGTTACATCTGTATAATTTATCTTATGAAAGTGGTGCGATGCGTTCGGTGCTATGTCAACATCCCTTGGATAAAAATCTATTTATATGGTTGGATTAAAGCAGTAACTAATGATGGCGACTAGCAGTTTTTTATGGATTAAAACCATAATTATTATTTTTATAGTGAAAATAACCAATCAACAACAATAACATAACTACTATTCAACTCAGTTAAAAGTACTTTAAAAGGAGTTACTTGGGTTCAATTATATTATTATGTTTTCTGCAATTTGCCTATCTTGGAACTAATTCATGGGAGAAACTTAATTACTCCATCATTATCGCCCTCGATGTCCTTAGGAAACTATTTATTACATATCTATATTTTGAAGCAAAAATTATTTGTTCCATGCTAGTGTTAAAGAAAAACATAATGGCAATTTCCTCTACTAATATTAATAATAAAAATAAAAAAAATTCTTTCTGTAATAAAACCATTTATTCTTTGCTTTTTTTTTTTCTTTATATCTATTAGATTTAATATGTAATATTTTTGAATTGATAAATATTTTTGTTATTTTTAAACTTTTATTTTAAATTTTCTATAATTTTTAGATTTATCATTAAGGGCAGCCCGGTGCACGAATGTTCCCGCAATGAGCGGGGTCCGGAGAAGGGTCGGACCCATTGGATCTTTGTACGCGGCATTCCCTTGTAATTAACGAATGCTCCCGCAATAAAAGGGATTCGGGGAAGGGTTAGACCCATTGAGTTTTTATACGCGGCCTTCCTTTGTAATTAATTGTAAGAGGCCGTTTCCACGACTCGAACTCGTGACCTCATGTCACACGGCGACAACACTTACCATTGCGCTAAGACTCCCTTTCAATTTTTAGATTTATCATTAATATATATAAATAAAAAATTATAATATTATTATTTTATTAAATCAAAGTCAACATAATTAAATTGATAAAACCATAAATTAATTATCAATCCGGTTTATTGTCTTTCATTTCGACTAGTTTAGACTCACCATATCATGGTTTTACACTAAAATATAATTCATTCTTTTTCCAGATTAATTTTAATTTTGACGAAATGTTCATATTTACATTCATAATAATTTTATAATTCAAAAGTTAAAGCTTAAATTTTAAATATTATAATTAAGTTATAAAGAAAAAAAATCAAAATTTTACAATTATCAATTAAAGGGTTGAATAGTTATTAACTTTGAGGAATTGAGATTACCGACTAAAATAATTATTGGCAAAGTATACATGATTAAAATACACAGACCTGAAAAGCATTTCTTTTTTTAAAATTAACTTGTAATATTTTAGTAATATTTATACTAATTAAAATTTCTGATTCCGGTTATGATGATGATATAAAATTTAAATATGACATTAACTTCGAATTATAATAAATTAAAATACTAAATATTTTAAGGTGTAGTTAACGCACGCCCCGCCCAGTACATTTATCAGTTTAAACGAGCGTGTGCACATAAGCACATGTATACCTAAATTTTAAAAGATTTATTAGTATGCAATATCAGTTGTCTTTATAGATCTATCAATTATTATTGAATTTAATTTAATTTTGTTCACCAGTCATACCTTTATCAAGAATAAAATCGAGAAATTTTATTACTTTTCTTGTCTTAAATTAATAATTATATATTTTTTATTTTATTTATTTTAAATTATGATACGTCTATTATTATAATAAGTTAATTAATATTTTAAATTTTTATTATATCTATATTTAATTATTTATTAAAAATATTTTATATTAAATTAAAGGTATAATAAAAATTATATGTAATTTTTTATTTATAATAAAATAATTAATTTTTCTTGATTTTTGTGTGTCTATCAATTTGAAGACAAAAAAGTAATTGTTAATAAAAAAAACCCTTTTATTTTTCAAAAATATATTATACACAAATTAATCGTTCCTCAAAGAAAATTGAATTTTGATTTCATTTAGATATTAATAAACCAATAACTTAATTTTTAAAAATTTTATTTATCATCAATTAAAATTTGATTTAATAGAAATTGAAAATTTTACACTAATTACGGAATTTTGGCAGTCGCCTGTCAAAATATGCGGCAATGAAGTTTTATTGTCATTTATAAGCTGTCTTAATGTACACATGAACAATAAATATATACATAATATATATAATATATATATAATAAATAATTTTTACATAATATATACTATATTTTTTAAAATTTTATTTTTTAATTTTATATATAATATTCACACAATATCTATATTAATATTCACATAATATTTACATAACATATACATAATATATACAATAAATATATAATATATATAATATTTATCAAATATTTACAATATTTATATAACATATATAAAATATACATACAATATCTGTATAATAAAATTAATTTTTTAACTTTATTTTTTATAACTATAATATGTAAAATTTATTTAAAAATAAATTTAATAAATTTTATTGATATATGTTTATATATATTTTTATAATTTTTGTAAGTGTTATTTGTTATTTATAATTAAATTAAAATTTTTTCTTTATAAAAATTTATACATTTTTTATGCTTAAAATACAATTTAAAATATTAATTTTATTATTATTTTTAAATATTTTTATTTAATAATGAAATTAAAAAAAATAAAATTTAAAGTAAAATATTATTTATAGTAAGAAAAGAAGTTTTGAAAAAAAATTATTTTAACCGGAAGTGAAGTATTTTAAAATTTTACTTTAATTTTTTTTAAATATATATTTTTTATTTTGTAGTATTATTTAAAAAAAAATATTTTTAAAGATAGTTTTGTAAATGTCTTATCTTTAAAATTAACTAATTTATCAAAACAAAAAAGAAGATTTTGGTTATAATTTTTTTAGATATATAATGGTCCAATAGGAAAAAATGTTCTCAAATTAGGAAATTTTTATTTCACAGGTTTTTTTCACTCAAATGTATATTTGCAAATATTTCAATTTCAAATGTTTTCATCATTCTGCAATTTCTCCAGTCTAATCTGAAGACAGTAAAAGATAGGCCCAATGACTCCCCAAAGGCCACATGCACAAGTCATCATCAGCTAAGAATAACTATGCAACTGCCAACTCATTAAACCTGATTGACTTGCGGAGTACAGGATAGCCAACCAAATTCGAGGGATCAACATGAATTTCTTCGCCGCGTGGTTCGAACAGAACATATAAATTATACGATTTCTCTATCTGTTTTCGAATTCCGATAATCACAAAGTGAATTCCTTTGTTTTATATTTCTCCTCAGTCACTCTGTCTTCGATCCAACCATCTTCAGATCAGCTCCCAAAGTTTCAGGTTTCTTATTTCTCAATAATACTTCCCCTTTTTTCTCTTAAACTTTCTGTTTGGTTCTCTGGAAGAAAGTTTTGCGATTGAAGGTAAATTTAATACCTTTTCTTTTTTTATTCTAATGCTTTATGCTGAATTGTTTTTGAATAAACGAATCACTCTACCCTGCTTTAAGCTAAGTAGCTCTACTAAAGCTTTTGAATATGGTTTTTTTATGATTGAATTTTAGAGTGGTGGAATTAGATTTGTATTGGAATTGATAAAGCTTTCTTTTTTTATTTAATTTCTTGCAGTTTGTACTCTGTTGGGAACTTAGAGCACTGTAGTGATGTTCGTTTTAATTTTTTGTAGAGAAAATTTATCTTCTTATTGGTTTGAGGTCAATTAATAGAATTAGCTGTTTGTTCATATCTGTGGAATCAATTCAAATTTTTGAAAAGCTTTTACTTATGTTTTAGTGGATGTTGGTTATTTTTAGTAAGTGATTAATAGGTAGGGTTTTTTTATTCAAATTTGTAGATTTTGTGTGGAAGCTCAATGGGAAATACCTCATCAATGCTTACTCAATATGATATAGAAGAGGTTCAACGGCACTGCCATAATCTATGTATGTTATTCCCTTCAGTTCCTATGCTCTTGCCTTTTTGTTCATGTTATTTTGATTTGATTCTCAACTCCATTGTTGTGTTGTGAACTCAGTTTCCCAACAAGAAATAGTGTCGTTGTATAAAAGGTTTTGCCAGCTTGATCGTAATGCAAAAGGATTTATCTCAGCAGATGAATTCTTATCAGTGCCTGAGTTTGCAATGAATCCACTCTCGCAGGTGTTTTTTTTTTATTAGTATTCTTTGTGGAATTTTGAATGGTTTGAATTTATGATAAAATAAGAGCACAAATTTATGGGTTCTTGCAGAGACTACTCAAAATGGTGGATGGTCTGAATTTTAAGGACTTTGTGGCTTTCTTATCTGCGTTTAGTGCTAAAGCAAGCTTGGAACAGAAAGTGAAACGTAAGTATTAGTTTGACACTATGACAAATGCTACTGCTTATGGTTGCCAATTTTTTGTAGTAGTTTTAGTAAGGGTGAAGGAAAATAAGTATTATTTTTAGTAAGTAAGAGAAAATATATGGAGACTTATCTTATGGGTTTTGCCTGCTTGCGATATTAACAGTGCTATAATCTAAATATGTTCTAATGTATAAAGATTCTATTTTTGTTGTTCTTTTAGGCTTATTTCTGTATGAATGAAATGGAGATTTGAATTTGGCATTTTAGTTATGTTTTTACCCTACCTTTGATCATCCTGATAAAAGTAATAATTGAAAAGGCTATATTTGCCAGTTAAAGAAATGTGTAGGACAGAAAGGGAAAACTAAAAAAGCAGGGTGGAATATTACTTTTTATAAGATTATTTAGAATGAGAATTACTAAGTTATAAGCGGAAGGGAAATTCTATAGGATTTTGATGTTTTTGAATTCTTGGACTGTACAATAACTTGGTAGTGTAATTCTATAATGAGTTTGTGTGGCAGTTTTTTCATAGCATCTCAGGAGATAACCAATGTTGCATCGGACAAAAGAAAAGGCTGAACAAAATGAATTTGAAACCTTTGTTGTAAAAAGAAAGAATTTGCTAATGAAAAACAGAACAATTGACTGTTATGGACTGAAAATTAACTGGTTAGCCAAGATGGTGGACTTGACGCATATCATGCCATTTATCTCTTATCATTTATTTTGGATTTGCCTATTTTTGTGGTTAATAATTCTAGTATTTCTCACCTCAAATGTTCATTGAGAATATTATAAAATATTCCTCTCTGTGGAACTGAAAATTCTATTGTTTTGATGCGGTACATTAACATCATTTATATCTTCATATCACAGTTATTTTCCAGGTATACGACTCAGATGGTAATGGAAAAGTATCTTTCAATGACATATTAGAAGTGCTTCAAGATTTATCTGGTTCTTTCATGTCTGATAAGCAAAGAGAGGTACTAGCAAATTTTTCTTTTTTTATTTCATTATGTAAACCTACTATTATAACTTGGGATAGTGTAGGACATTCCATGGATGTTAATCATTAATAAAGTCATTAAAATGTCTTACTACTATGTTATTTATAAGAGTGTTCTAACAGGAATAGTGACATTAATAAGCACAATCTAGTTAATGTGATCCTTCCCGAAGAGTTAATTTCATTTCTGTATATACAATAATTTTCACATGCATTCTCTTCGTTTGATGCATCAATCAGTACTTTAGTTTCCGTATCTACTTTCTATATAGTACCTTGGTATTCCTCAGTTGTTTTGTTAAAATTCCACTTTTATTAGTGTAAGTATTACATAGGTTTATTCTCTGTTGCTTTAGATTTGATAACAGCAAAACTAATTCTTTGAAATTTCTGTTCTTTGTCTTGCAGGAAGTTTTGTGCCAAGTTTTGAAGGAGGCAGGCTACTCGAGGGAATCTTTCTTAATGTTGGATGACTTCATTAAGGTTCTTTGCATTGCATTTTTTTTTCTTACTCTATCAACTTAATTGTTTGGAACACTTTTTTTTCAAATTGCAAATTACTGTCGCAAGATGTGGTGAAAGAAGAGGCTTAAAAAGAGACAGCATTACATTTCTGATCGTGTTCTTAGGTTGAAAATGGCACTAAATTAACATTGGCTTTGACTGGTGGAGAAGTGGAATGTTGGAGAAGCAATGAGAGCCACGAGAAAGAACTATGTGGCATTTTTCATACAGTTGCAAAGGCTAAAAGGCCTGCTACCATTGGTGATTTTATTTGTTTCTAAGGGTGAAAATTCAGGAGGATGGCAGCGCAATGTTCTGTCATTACCTGAGATTCAAAATTACTTAATTTTCTTATTAGAGATTCATGATCCCTTAGAATTCATAAGGCATTTGAAATCCATTAGAATGTTGTTTATTGCAATGAAACTTGAGTGCATAAAAAGAGTTTTATCTCGATCATAATAGCATATGGCCCATAACCATGATAACATCGTTGAAACAACTTGCTGATCTAACTAATTTCTGGTGGCATTCATTTAAGAATGAATGTGCCATAACATAGTTTCATGCTTTGTAAGATTAGGTGGGACCAATCCCAGGTGATCACTGGCTAGGATATTTTCTTCAGGTATACTTTGTCCTGTACGATACATTTTTGGTTTCCCCATGATAGCAAACTTCAAAGGGATTTCTGGGTAGGATTTGCTTTGGACACTTTCTGTTGACCTCCTGTGTCCCCTGGTTTATTTGAAGGATAATTATACGTCAGATGATAACTTAATGATTTTGCTCTTCTACTAATTTCTTTTAATTTAGATTTTCTTCTTAAAAACATACTTTAAGGAATCTGCTTAACATGCTTCTACTAATTTCTTTTTATTTAGATTTTCTTTTTTAAAGTCATTATTGCTATGTTTATGACGATGCTTTGCATTTAACACAGGTTTTTGGAAATTCTGCTCTAAATATGGAGGTTGAAGTTCCAGTTGACTAAACTAAGCAGGCAGTTTCGCCATCCGTCAATTTCTATTAGCACCTGGAGAAACACCCCTTGACTGCACCTAGAAGAACATGCACCTGTATCAATTTCCTTTTACTGTTTATAGCAAAAGGGGGAAAAAGATGAATAAGCAACATGTGTATTACAATGAACAGTCAGCTTATCCATAAATAATTCATTATCCCTCTGCAATTTTCGAATTCCCGAGATGTATGATTAAGCTGTTCACAAGTTCTTACCATCTTGTCTAATTTTTCTTGCATTACCTTGTCTATTTGATTTATGGCAGTTTGTTGACAGTAGCAATAGCACATAAAAGTAACTTTCAAGTTTTTGTTGGGTCCCATTTCTTACTTGCTGGAGATGAGAAAAGAAATGATTTTGTGTGACATCTACTGTTTTATTCGTACTCGAAACTGCAAGTTGCTTCAAGATTAAGCATACAGCAGAGCCTCTGCTCTAATGGGGCCAAAACTTTGCCTCCTAAATATGAATAAGAAGCCAAAAGATATTTCTTCTAGGAGGCTATACGGTTCTTAAAATGCCACTCTGTTAACAACTTGTTAAGCTGAAGCTCCAATCACCAATAACAGTCATATTCTCAAGTGAAATCGTTCTCTTAGCAACTGCCTGGCAATTTCCTTGGAAACACTAATGTTTCTCTCTTTTTATTCTTTGACGAAGAGTATAATTTACATCCTCTTCTTTTCATCCTTTTGTTGTCTCTGTAAAACTCTCTTTGTAGAGAAGCAAAGGGAAGATTTGCAAACATGTTCTCTATGTCCTTCACCACTGCATTTTCGTTATTAAGCAATCATCATTTGATTTTCTTACGCTATCATGTTCTCCAACAATATTTTTTCTGCTTATATTTTCTGTATTTTGTTATAATTTCAATTATGGTTTATATTTTTTTTGTTTATGTTCCATGGTTATTCAGGTATATGCTGTTTTTGCTAATTTCTGATGGTTCTTCTGTTTCTTGACATGTATTCTTCTTGTTTTCCTGATAGATAGTATTAGACGCCGGCGTTCCAGTACCTCTAATGCTGAAATTTTGTGTGCCCTGCAAAAAATTGAAGAAATTCTGCGTCAGAAGGAACTGCAAATTTCCTTCCTTGATTTGGATTTTTATTCCTCGCAAAAGAATCTTTCGGTTGTCAAGAGCATGACGAATAATTCAAGCAATAACAAGCTCAAAATTGAAGCTATTGATGAACTGAGATTAGAGGATGAAATTTCAGAGGATTTTAATGGTACAGAAGATGCAATGAAAAAAGTGGAAAGATTTCAAGTGCTTAGAGTGATGAATAGTAAAAAGCTAATAACAAATTCAAGGGCCTCATGCTCAAATGAAGTAGCAAATTCATATGAAGGGAAAGAAGTTTTGCAGGGAAGTGAAATTGAACAGCTGAAAATGCGACTGGAGTTTCTTGAAGAAGAAAGCAAATTAATGAGGCTAGAATTTTTTGACCATGTACAAGAATTGGTGAAAGTTACATCAGCATTTTCAGACTATATATCGTTGCCTTCAACTTGAAAATCCAGCAAATGGAGACAAAGATCGACCTTTAATTGCCAACCCTTGTAAGGTAATAATGAGATCATGCAATTCTTGTAGTTTGTAGACAATTCTCGTTTATCATTCTTCAAATGAATTAAATTAAATGTTAATAGCAAAAAAATGAACAATTAAATTGATTTCTAATGCATAGTTTTTGCATGTTGTGTTCAAACAGGATGATTCATCCACATGCATTGTGACCAACAACACAGACCCAAGAACCAATTTATTGACATCAAAGGAAGCTTATGAAGAAACATACAGTGAATGACAAAGCTTGCTATTATGCATTTTGCCTTTGTGTGCTTGCAGTTTTCTTGGTTGGATTTCTAAAGAATTTAAAGTCAAATATACCTTCATAGAATAAATTGGGTTTCCAATCTCTCTTTTTTTATGAGATTGTTTGGATTGGAGACCTATATAATTACACCCATTCAATACCTATAATCATTCATAAAATTGAAAGATTTATAATCAAATATAATATGCGTATTGTAATTGAGATAGTAAATATATGAAGAAATATTGGTTTCATCTTGTGTTTACCAAAGCCTAATAGCTAAGCTCACTGAATCAATGCTCCATTTTGTATTAATGAATTTATAATTTAAAACTCATTTGTAAAAAATAAAAATAAAAATTAATGCTTTATTCAGAAATGATAGATTTTGAGCATATTGAGTGGATATTTTATATGTTTCAAATTCTCTGTTATTTCATTGTGCTCTTTGTATTTAAATTGAAAATGGAGAATGAGTTTGATTCTCTATACTTGGTCAATTTTATTTTTCATTGTAAATTATATAACTTCTATGTTGGAGAAATGTTATGAAATAAAAAGAAAGAAAATCAAATCAAATCATTAATAGAAAACTTGAAATTTAAAAAGTCCATTGGATTTATAAAAAAAAATACACTATTCGTATATAAAAGATGCTCTACATTCTTCTTGTGTTAAATCCAAAATATAAAAGGAGAATGAGTCTGAGATTTATATTACAAAACATATTGTGAATTTCATATTTAAGCAAGCTTGAAAACTTGAGAATTGTCATTGACATGCCTCAAGTTAATTGACTAAAAATAGATATGATATTCCATTCTACTGAATAAAACTTGATGAAATCTCTCCCAGATCTAAATCAATTGGCTTGATACTGAGCACAGCTCATTGAAGAAAATAAGAACTTAAAAGCTCTTTATTACTTAATTCATATATTAGTATAAAATTAGATTTGTAATCACTGGGGAAGCTATACAGTAAAGAAGGGGGCAACTCCTCCTTCTTTTCCCAAAAAAACAAAGAAATATATATATATATATATATAGTTATTAAATTTTTTAAAATTTATTATTTACCCCTCTTTAAAATTTTAAATTATCCCTTAATTTATATAAGAAGAAAAAAAATGAAAATTTTCAATCAAATTAATTTTTGAACCCATCCAATTAATTAAGAGACTAAGAAAAAATTGACGTCATAATATAGAAAAGAAAAATTGAAAAAAGAATACAAATTAATTTAAAATTTCATCTTTTTTTCTAATATGTTTTTATTTTCTTAAAAAAAAATCTTTCGCTTTGCTTTTGATTTTAATTTTATTATTTAATATTATATGATAATTTTTGTATTAACTATAAATGTTAATAGATTATATTCATATTTATGATTTATTTACAAAATGATAACTATATATATAAAAAAACTATAATGAGTACCGACATAAGAACATAAAAAGACAATTTAGATTAAACCAAGATTTTAAGAGATTTTTTTTTTTGAAGTCCTGGTTTCACTTATGTATATAATATCAAGCTCAGGATAATAAAAATATGAGAGAATTAATATTACTTATGTTGAACTCTATATTTATACGCTTAGACAGCAAAATAAAGAAATTAAAATGAAAAATATGGATTAACTCAGTTATCTATAATTTTCTAATTTATATATTAGTAAAATACTAAAATATTCTAGGTTTTATCATAATTGTAAATTTTGGTGATTATTTAATTTATTAACCTCTTCACCTTTTCCTATAAGAGTGCATAAAGTGAACCTAAATAGATTCTTTGTATTTTCTATGAAAGTGATATTGTATGTCTACAACAATTGTTTCTTCTTTTATTTGGAGGAAAGGAAAATGTCAAATCATTAGAGTTGTTTAATTGTAAAAAACATTTTTGAATTAAAATCAGAAAATAATTTTTTATGCTTATTTAAAATTATTTTTTAAATAAAAATATAAATTCTAAAAAAATATCAATATTTATTTTCTATTTCAATTCAAATTGCTTTTTTATTTTAATTTTTTATATTTCAATTCAAATGAAAATATAAAAAAATTATGACATGTAAAAATATTTTTCATAACTAAACAAGGCCAACTCTTAGCTTGCTTACATATTCAAGCCCCATCCATATGTATGCAAATATCAACTCTCTAATGGCTGCAATAAAACAATCTAAAATTATTGAAAGCAAATTTATAATAAAATCTTCTCTACAATTGGATAAAAATAGATACATTCAAGTGAAGAAGTGTGGAGTTGGAATCATACATTTGCAAATAGACAGCTTTTCTTTAAGTAGAAATGATTTCAACTTATAAGAAGCCTTTAGAACTATTCATCCATGGTATGAACAAACACATTACTACAAGCAATGCCTGTTTGATTATATAGACTTGAGAGTCGAAGAAAAATCAGATTCTATAATTGTTAGCAAACTAATGCTATTCAAGGCATAACATTTGACAGCATCTCTATTCGATACCCAATGGTGCCATTTAAATAGTTTAGCAAAAACAAGATAAGAAACTTGCATCCTAGATCAAGTGAAGACGATAAAAATACATCAGATCTCTCCTCTATACCCTCCAGAACCAAAATAATCCCTTCTGGAGTTAGCAAGTTGCTGGGATCGCTGATGCTCCAACTTGGGGCAATCATGAATACGGTGACCAAGCCCACCACAATAAGCACAGCCCTTAACTCCACTTGCATTAGCTATTGTCTCTCCATCTGTTGTTGGATCGCCCAACTCGGCAAGGACAGGTGGGATCCTCTGTTTTGCTTCTTGTAATAGGTGCTTCAAATCAAGCAGTGTTGTTTCACTCTGGTTTTTGTTTATAAAGGTTGTTGCAATTCCTGTCTTACCACACCTTCCAGTTCGTCCAATTCTATGAACATAATTTTCGATTTCTGCAGGCATATCATAGTTTATAACATGCTGAATGTCAGGAAAGTCCAAACCCTTGGAGGCAACATCTGTAGCAACCAAGACATCTTTTTGGCCTGCTTTGAAGGATAAAATTGCATATTCTCTCTCTTCTTGGTCTTTGCCTCCATGAATGGCCACGGCCTCGACACCCTTTAGGAGGAGATATTCATGTGTATCATCCACATCAGCCTTGTTCTCGCAAAATATTAAAACTGGAGGTGGAGTCTTCTGAAGGCATTCAAGAAGGTAAACAATCTTTGCTTCCTGCTTTACATATTCAACCTCCTGGATCACATCAAGGTTTGCTGCACCCGCTCGTCCAACATTAACAGTAACAGGCTTTACCAGAGCACTTCTGGCAAAGTTCTGAATTTTGGTGGGCATGGTGGCAGAGAATAGAAGAGTTTGCCTTTGAGCTTTAAAGTGGTCAAAGACTTCCCTTATGTCATCCTCAAAGCCCAAATCCACCAATCTATCAGCCTCATCCAATGTCAAATACCTAGAGAGGAAGCAGTAATGTCAATAAGTAGTATGCATGGTACAACTAGCAGAAACTATACTTCCTTCAAACTTTAAAGAATGGAAAAGGAGGAGAATGTGCATTAAGTATGCCAACAAAAAAAATGTGATAGGATATCCTAATAACAAATACTAGCAAACTGAACAGCAAACAATAAAAACATACCATAACAGCAACACATTTCATGTAGAAATGCAATCAGGTAGGATATATGGAACGTTCCAATTTCAGATAACTCATGACTATAAAAAGATGCTGAAGACAAAACATTAACAAGACATTCAGATCTAAGCTATAACTCTTGTAATAAATGAGAGAATACTGAAGAAATCTGAGAAAATCATTTGCCGACCAGTTGATAAATGGAGGAGTGCCGCTTACCACTGGCTATATTACATGGTTGACATTTGAGACATTTTCTTTGTCAAAACAAGGGGAGAAAAAAAAAGCTGGTCATTTCAACTTACAAAAAAGACTCACTAAACTCATTTTGTGTATAACCTTTTTGTGATAAATATCATTGAGTAATTTCCTGCAATGACTCGAGTGAATTTGGTGAATAATAATGATCTCATAAGAAAAAATTTGCTAAAGTCTAAAGAAGCCTATTGCAGTGATAGTTGGTCATATACCATGTTTATACAAACTAGCACCATTAGCTATATAAATCAGAAACCGTACCGATTCACAAATATAGTACAGTAAAAAATCCCAAGTTAATAATAACTAATAATGTAAATGTAGATGGAAATAATGGTGGTTACCTGCAGTTATCCAGATTCATTTTCTTCTTCGCTAGCATGTCCTTCAATCTCCCAGGAGTTGCAACAACAATATGCACACCCTTCTTCACAACCTCCAATTGGGACCTCATATCCACTCCCCCAATGCAGAGCAATGGCCTCAACTCTGGATACCCAGCTTCTTTCATAGGAATCAAAAACTGTTCCACTACTTCATAAGTTTGTCGAGCAAGTTCTCTCGAAGGACAAACGATCAACCCAAACGGTCCTTCTCCACGAGCAATAGGCATCATAACCTCCTCCTGCAAAGCTATCATGATCATTGGAAGCACAAAAACAAGAGTCTTCCCAGAACCCGTAAAAGCAATCCCAATCATATCTCTTCCACTTAAGATTACCGGAAGACCCTGTACTTGAATCGGAGTAGGCTGCACAATCCCTTTAGCTTTTAACTTCTTCAAAATGGGTTCAGGAAATCTCATATCCTTGAAATTCTTAATCGGCGGCGGAATATCTTCCCCATCGACGATAATATGCCACTGTTTTCGAATAACTTCACACTGCTTTTTGGACATTCTTCTAATCTGAAGCGGCGGTTCCCAGCCAGTCAATAGAGGCTCAGTATAGGTGATTCCTTTAGCCAATTCACGAACAGACATTAAAGTTTTCCTATCCGATAAATGCTCAATCATTTCCTTCTCTTGCTGCATAATCTGCTCCGCTTGACTGATTTCAGGTTGGTCACGTTTAAGCTGAGAAGCCTTGACGAGCAGGCTAGGTTTGACTTCAGCAAGTTTAGATTTCTCGAGTTCATCTTCTAAAGCAGAGGATTTTCCCTTTCTCTGAAGTATCTTTTGCGCCTCTAATGCTCGGCGTTTCGCCACCGGAATATACTCCACATAGTCATCGTCTTCCTCCATATTTTAGTTTCCCCGTGCAAACACAAAATTCAATATTAGATTTGACTGTGGTCGAAACCCTTACAGTTCTCCGTGCGAATTGGAGAGCCAATAATTGAAATTTTAAAAGAGGAGTTAGTATTTTGGGGTTGGGAATAGAAACTTTATGGACGTCGCGTTTGATGAGGCAATAGGCAGTGGGAGCAGCCGTCGCCCGTCGCAGTGATCGGTTAATCATTTCCTTTTGCGACTGTTTTCAAATTTTGTATAAAAAACGGATTATCCGACCCGACCAAATTCGGAGTCGAACCGCCAGCTGTTATTTCGCAGAGCAATGGCGAGTCGGCAACTCGACTTGTTCAATCAAAATAGCAAATGACTCTGAACACCCTGTAGTATTTTAAATCATATAAACTCCACCATGTTCTAATAAAATATTAATTTGAAGCCTCACAGTTTTCAATAGGTATAAACTAAATTTAGCTAAGATATTTATGAGCTTACCTGTGATCCGTAATTAGACTAATCTTGCCTAATCACTTGAGATGCTGGGATCACCTCAGCGCAGCACTATAAAATACATGTTGAGTTCAGCAAAAATATTGTGACTAGGAAGGCGAAGAATGTAATTGAAAGGCAATCATATTTTCTCTTTGAGATATTTTTGAATGGATGCATGTCTCTCTTTGAGACCATGAATAGATATTTTTGAATCGTATGATGGTAGCAATTCCTTCTTTGTAAAAATCCTATTTTGCAAAAGAGTGAACATGTTTTTTGCGCTTTCACATGGAATAGTTTTTGGTCATGGACCAACAGTGCTTCTTCTATGCAACAGACCTGCTCTTCTTTCCGAGACCGACTGCTGAAGCATTTTTATTACTTTCATTAGCATTGAGGTCAATCACTACATTACCTCTATCATACATATGACATATCCCCATTTGTACAGAAATAAGAAGTATTGTGTCTGATATCAGACAACAAGAACAACAATAGGAAATGAATGAAAAATTTTCCCTAATGATGTATTAAAGTCTATTGTGCACATTCTTCAAGAGACATGATATGTTTGAGAAGGGATGAGGTACGTAAGTCACTCGTACAACCGCATGAAGTGGAGGATAACTGTTGAGCATGGGTACTGTACCCCGCTCCAACAAGTCGAAAGATAGTATTAGGGTTGGTCACCCTCCAATTTGGAAGGAGCCCTCAATCATTTTCTATGGAAGAAAGCTATGATAGAAGGCTTCAGCAAATAATTCAACTTCATAAGAAGATTGAACTGACATGAGGTAAGCAAATAATTCTTTTGCTCTTTGACATCAAAAAAGAAGGTTGTAGTAATAAAACGGACATTTGAGAATTTGGTCCTTGCTAGTGGAACAAGAAAGACATGTATCAATCCACGACTCAGGAAACCAAAAGAATAAGAAATCCTCACATTCCTTGATGAAATATCCATTTAGAGTTAATTATTCCTGTAAGCGCTAGCATGAAAAAGTAGATTAGAAAGTGGCAAGGTGCTTGCACCTAACCTTGTCATTGAGTAGTTACGGAGTTGAGCTTCTGAAAGAGAAAGCCCTAACAACAATATGTTTTCTCACACGAGGATGCCTTAGAATGCTAATCTCTTAGATGAAAGACTTTCGATCTGAATCCATAATCAGAACTTCTCTTGTCGATATCAAACTTTTATCTCATACCTAAGTCTCTTAACTACAGTTGTAAGATGTTCCGTTTGCTACAATATGGATTGATGCTTCCACTATTTGATCAAAGGAGGGATCTACCTATAATTAGAATTAGTAGCATTTCATACTCCAAATGCGAGTCATAAGAGTTTTCCCTTTAATTGCATGAAAGAATCGACCTCAGACATGCTGATGAGAAGGAAAGGCTATCAACAACGATTCATCCTCTCTCTCTTTGGGAGAATCTATAATTAGAAGAGGTTCAAAAGAGAGAAGCAAAATGAGTCGACCATAACCATCTCTTTTTTATAAGTTCTACGGACCGATGCCTACTGCTTCATCCCCAATTCACTTAAGAAAGCTACCGAGCAATGGCCTTGTTATTTATAAGGGTGCGACTATGTTTTGTTCTCTATGTATGCACGAAATGAATATAGTAAGAATAAGGTGTTTTTGCAGTATGAGTATGATATTAAAACATAAAACCAGAAAGGTCTGACCCGGACAGTCTCATGGAGATAGAATGGGCAATGGACAAGACTGATCTAACAGGAATTTCCAGAATGATAGCCTCCTAAAGGAGATAAAAGACTTGGCACCTATTGATGAAAATAAGTTAAGACAGCAATCATTCCCTAGCCTCTCATCCTTTTATCCCTTTTTTCATAACATCTGTTGGCTATCATTATAGGAAGAGTCAATATTCCCGCCCGAGCTTCATAAGAAAAGCCTCATTATTCTAACTCAGAATAAGGAAGCGCTTAAACTAGGAATGAGCATATAACCGGCAAACTCACCCGCCCGCCCGCCAACCCTTAAACTACTTGGTTTGGGCAGTTAAACTCCTTCAAAATGGTTTGGTTTAGGGTAAAACTTTTCAAATTCTTTTCTTGGCTGTTTGGTTTGGATTTGACTATTATTTAACCCGAACCCTCCCGAATCGCCCAATATATATATTTATATAAACATTTATTTTATATAAATATATATATATATATATATATATAAATCTAATCTCTAATTTTAGACCTCAATTTCTCTTATACACACTTTGCGCCGCAGCTGTTGTCTATTCTCCTCTCTCTGCCGTGAGCCAAAGGTAAGTTGTTTGCCTCTCTTTCTCTCAATCTCACTCTTATGACTTCTCTTATCATCTCTTAATGTCACTCTTAGTTGTTTCTCAGTCTTGCAGATCTTCTTCCTCCATCTCGATTTCTTTCTCATAGTGTGCTCCATCTCAAACAACAATTGAATATAATGTGAGTAAATTATTATTATATTGTTGAAACATGTAGAAATATTTGTTGAAATTATTATTTACATGTGTTGAGTTTGAAATTGAGTAAATAGGGTAGCCTATGACTATTGAATGGCCACTAAAGGTCTAAATTTATTTGTTTATCATAATAAGGTCACATGGAAAAGCACTATATAGTGACAGATATTTCAATGGTGTTACTTTTGATAGGCTATGGCTAGGAAGTATAAATGAGTCCTTTCACTCATGAACTACTTAAATTTAACTCAATTTTAGTTAAAATGAATTTACTCTTTTTCTGTTGTTCTCCATTTTCTTTACGATAAGTTTACTCTCTTGTTCTTCTGTTATTTTTTTTACTGGTACCTACTTAGAGACAGATCTGGAAAAAACTGTTCATGTGATTTTCTAATTTTTTTTTAATTTTTACTCTTGCTTTCAATTTTCACATTTTATCTTTGATTTTTAATTAAAAAATAAAAGAGTTTCTTATTAATTTTTAACAATTAAAATCATAACTTTTTTTTAAAAAAATTATGTATTAAGTTATTTTTCTATTGAAGCAAGTAAAGCTATGAATTTATAATAATAATAAAAAGAGTTTAAACATTATAATACTTGACTTGAGAAGAGCCTAATTTAGTATTGAAATTTTTTTTATATAAATTAAATATATTTTATACCATTTATAATAGTTTGCTATCCAAGTTCAAGTTCATCAGAGTTTATTCAAGATTTATTTTAACAATTTAAAAGGCTAATTGTTTTTTTTTTCAGATTATCAAACCAATCTCCTTACCATTTTTCTTGGATATGATTTCTTTTAATATTTAAAAAATAATTTAATTGTGAAGACAAGATATAAAGGGGCTTTATTAAAGACGAGATAAGTAAGTGATAGCAAATAAAAGAAAAAACAAACGTGAAAAATTGATAGTGGAGATATAAATGTAAGAAGATAATTACGTAAAAACCAAATTTCTAAGTAGTTCCATTTTATTAAATCAAATTGGCTTCTAATATGTATTAAAAAAAAATCAATTGTTAATTCAATTAAATGAACACAATAGGATTTCAATTAAGAAAAACACATAAATTTGATTAATTTATTGGGAATGGAAGTTTTCTTGAATCTTCTTTGATGTGTTGCTTCTAAATTACTGTTTAATGTTATTTTTGAAAAATGCATTGTTGATGTTCATTGATGTTACAAGTCCAATTTTGATGGAGCTAAAAATGCTTATAATGAGCCTTCAATTTCATATGTTGATTTAGAATCTCAACCTTCCAAAAATCAAGCTATGGATATTGATTCGGAACAAACCGAAGGTAACACTGTTGCTTCTCAAACACAAATATAACCATATTCTAGGAAGCGTTTAGTTGTGTAGGATTATTTCACTACAAATAATGACCCCCAAAAATCTTAGAGTTATTTGTAATTACTGTGGACAATCTTTATGTATGACATGCTAAGAAAATTGGAACTTCTACTTTGAAGAACCACATAGAAAATCAATGCAAAAAAAAAAATCTTAACCGATTAGAAAAAGGTCAACAAATGCTCTCATTTGAGATTGAAATATAAGTATAGTGTTAAAATCTCATGCTTTCAATGCTGCTGATTGTAGAAGATCTTTAGCTAAAATAGTTATTAAAGATGAATTGTCTTGTACATTTGCGGAAGGTGAAGGGTTTGTAGAATATAGTCATACTTTAGAACCTAGATTTGAAATTCCTTCTAGGTGGACTATAGCTAGAAATTGTATGAAGTTATTTTTTGATGAAAAAGACAAATTAAAGAAAATAATTAAAGATAAATACCTATGCTTGACAACTGATAATTGAACATTAATTCAAAATCAACTATATATGCTTGACTTATCATTGGATTGATGATGAATGAAAGTTACAAAAAAGAATTTTGAATTTTCATCAAGTTCATAGTCATAAAAGGCAAGGCATTTGGGAGGAAAGTAGAATCATGCTTTTTACATTGGGGCATTGATAAAATACTCACTTTGACAGTTGATAATGCAAGTTCAAATAATGTTGCAGTTGAATATTTAAAAGAACAGACTAAAATATGAGAATTAACAATCTTAGGAAATGAATTTCTTCATATAAGGTGTTGTGCACACACTCTTAATTTAGTTATTAAAGATAGATTGAAAGAAGAAAAATGAGTAAATTACAAATATTAGAAATGTTGTAAAGTATGTTTAATCTTCACCATCAAGATTGGAGTCATTTCAAAATGCTGTAGAAGCAATCAAAATTGATTCTAAAAGTTTATTATGTTTAGATGTTGAAACAAGATGGAATAGCACATACCTTATATTAGAAATAACAGTTAAGTTTGAAAATGCATTTAATAGAATGTTGGATCAAGATGCCAAGTTTAAAAATTATTTTGATGGGAAAAAAGTGGACGGGCCACCAATTGAACAAGATTGGCTTAATGCAAAAATGTTTGTTAAGTTCCTTAAAATATTTAATGAGTGTACTTTGAAATTTTCTAGTTCAATATATGTGACATCGAATAATTTCTTTCATCAAATTGAGGCTATGGATGATTGATTATATGAAATGGCTGATTCTAATGATGAAGCATTGAAAAATATGGCATTGAGCATGAAAATAAAATATGACAAATATTGAAAAATTATATAAAAAAAACTACTTGTTGCATATTGTTATTGTATTGGATTCTAGATTCAAAATGAAATATGTTAAATATAGTTTACGATCATTGTATGACAATATAAAATCAGAGGAAATGATTTTCAATGTGGAGCATGCTTTATATAGGGTGTATAAATTTTATGAGAATAGGTATGAACATAATGATATTAGTGAATTGAAAGTAAATATTTCTAATTTTGAAAGTGCTAAGAGTGGATGAAAAGAGAATGATACAAGAAGTTTAGACCATGTTAGAGAAAGGAAAAGGAGATTATTCAAGGAGAAGATGTCGGTTGAGACATCTACTGAGAAAAAATCTGAATTAAATAGGTATTTGTCAGCGATGATGGAGGAGGATAGTGATTAATTTGATATTTTGAATTAGTGAAAATTTAATTCTACTGAATATCATTATCTCTCAAAAATGGCTCAAGAAGTGTGGGCGATTCTGGTTTCTACTATATCATCATAGTCAGATTTCTCCACTAGTGGTAGAGTGCTTAATGAATATAGGAGTAATTTATCTTCTAAAATAATTGAAGCTCTCATTTGTACTCAAAATTAATTGTCTTTTTCAACAAAGAATATTGATCTTCAAGAAATGTTATCAGATGTTGAAAAGTTTAAAAATATTATTATCAGTAAATTCTTTTCTTCCTAAATAATATTGTATTTTAACTACTATCAAGATATAAATATATTTTACTAACTATATTAAGTTTCCATCTTAATTTGCATATTTGGAGGCCACACACCTTTAAGTTAAAACAATGATTAGTTTTCAAGAATTTAAATTGTATTTGAATAGTTTATTTACTTTTTCTATAATGTATTGTGTTATATTTTTAGATTATTTTTTAATTATTGTTTGTGCCATTTTATGAATTAGTATTATTGTAACTTGTAATATTTAGTTGTTGCGACATTTTTGAACCCGCTCAAATTGCCCAAACCATCCCTCTCAAAATGGTTTGATTTGGTTTGATTTATTCTTCTTTGATAGTTTGGTTTGGATTAATATTCTTCTAAACAACTCAAATTGGTTTGCTTTAAAAATATGCCAAAAAATCATCCAAACTGTCCAATGCTCATCCCTAGCTTAAACTCCATCCTATTCCCCTTCGATAGGTGCCTGCTACTGCAGCAGCCAGAGATAATGGTCTAAAATAAAAGAAAGCAATACTTAGGGCTGTAAATGAGCCAAGCTACTCGAGTTCGGCTTTGGTCTCGCCTCGATAAAAATTCGTTCAAACTCGAGCTCGAACTGCTCATTTGCTAAATGAGTCAAGCTCAAACTAAAAAATATTCGGCTCGTTAGCTAGTCAACTAGCTTATTTAGAAAGCTTGTGAGTTAAATTCATAAACTAGTTCGTTTAGTATATTGGATTAAAAATATATATAATTTAATTTATATATATTAAATTATATATGTGAATATAATAATTTTTTGACTAATTTAATTTATATAATTTATTAATTTTTGATATATATGATAAATAAATTAAATAATATAAAATATAAAATATCTTTGTAATTTATAGTGAAATATAAAATTATAGTAATACAATATTTTATTTTTGTTAATATATAATTATATTGTTCATCTTTCATAAAAATATTAATTTTAGTATATCTTTTATGAAAATATAGAAAAAATAAATAAAAAATTAAAATTAAAATAAGTTTATTGAGCTCGTTAAACTTATTTAAATTAAACTCGAGTTCAAGCACGAGATATATGATACACGAGCTGGCTCGATATAATTTCGGGCTTGGCTCGGGCTTAATTCGAGTTCGAGTTCAAACTCAAACTCGACTATTTTATAACAAGTCGAACTTGAGCTTTGCAAAGCTCAACTCGGCTCAACTCGATTACAGTCTTAGCAGTACGGATTTAGACATGGGAGAATTAGGAAGATTCTTTTTAAGAGTGACAATATGTCGGATATTTTAGGGTATCCGATCTTTTATACAGGATATGGATAGTTTATAAAAGGATTTGGACGAGTACATATAGTATTTTTACTAATTGTGATGGATTTAGAACAGATTCAAGTATAGACCTTTAGGTACCCATTATCCGAATATGATTATATATTAATTATATTTTATTTTAATTATAAAATTATGTTATATAAAATTATTTTTAATAAATTTTTATTAATATTAAATTTTTATTTTTATATTGATTGAAAAATTATAATTTATAATTTAAATTTTATAATATTTTTAAAATTTTATATTTAAATGGATAATTAAACGAGTTCGGATAATAAATAATTAGTATTAAATGAGTTTGCAATGAGCATATATATATATATAACTATAATCAAATTTAAAATGATTTAGATAATTTAAAAATTAAATGAGTTTGAATTCGAATATGGCATTTTTTATGGCTATTTTATCCATTGTCACCCTTAATTACATTGATAAATTCATATACATCTATTAATTTTTTTAAAAAAATTTTAAATGTTATATAACATTATTTTATATATATTAAAATATTTTTATTAATTTATTTATATTAAAATTATTATTCTCACTTATTAATTAATTCATTAATAATAAAAATATAGTTAAAAAATTAATTAATTTTTTAATTTTATAAAATGATAATTTTAATATGATAATTTTTTGTTTTTATAAAAGTGATCTTTTGTTTTTATAAAAGTGATCATATATTTTTTCTTTTAGGAGTTCCTTAATTTGTTGATTGATTATTTTGACAATAGCAAGTTGTCATTTTCCAAGTTAAAGCATGAGTTTTTGATTTATTATAATTTTAATCATCTTTGAAAATATATTTTAGACTATAATTTTTGTATATTATTAAAACCATGTTATTAGATTGTGCTTCTTGTATGTTATTAAATAAAAAAGCAAGGTCTAAAACAGTTATTAATTCATTAAAAAAATGTTAATATAATTGGAGAATTCATATATTATCTTGATTTAAGTATGATTTTTTTATTTTAAAAATAAGTAAATTTATGAAGTATAAACACAATATACAAAATATGGTTAATATAGTGAGTTTAGTTTAAATGGTGGAAGTCAGGTGATACCTTTTTTAACTCCCAAAAATTACATTAATTTGTTTGGTAAACAAATAAAATTCTTCTATTTAAACTTTCAATAATTGCGATTTTGAAAATTTTTAATTTAAAATTTTTAATAGCTAGTAATTAATTTAAATTTCGATTATATTATCCTTGTATAAAGTATTATCAGTAAAAAAATATTTATCAGTAAAAAAATATTTTTAAGTTAATCTTTATATTGCTATGACAATAATAATAATAGTTAAAATAGTATAAATAATATTTGCAGAAATTTTACCAAACAATATATATTTTTTGAACTTTCATATTTATATATATAATATTCAAAAGTTGTTTAGAAAAGTTTTTAACCTGTCAAGTAATCCTCTAAAAGATTAAGTCTAAGCATAACTATTTTATTAAAAATTAAGTTTATATAGAGCCAACTAATCATTTTTTTTCACATCATTATATTTTCACAAGTTACAGAAATTTATATGGACCAAACCCAAATATATTATATCTGTTTATTATTTTTCAATTGATCCATATATAGTAAATTTGGTCCATAAAAAATGAATTTAAGATTTTAATAATAATAATAATAATAATTCATATATATTAAAATATTTAAAAAACAAATATTAAATTTAAAAAATATAATTAAAACTTGTACAAAATGCGAGTTTTGAACGAATATAACATTAAGATAATATTAATATGTCAGTATGACTTTTGAAAATGTAAAATATATGATACATATAATATAATAAATGATATAATTTTTCCTCAAAAAAAAATAAATGATATAATTTTTAAATTATAAAAATATTTAAAACTTAATTAAGATATTTAAATCTTTTAATTTCAATTATTAAAAATAATTAAGGGTTGATGCTTTCATGAAAGGGATTTTACTTTTAAGGAAGGACTTGATTGTATTAATCAAAAAAAAAAAAAGTGAAGGAACCATGACATCGGGGAAGGGAAAAATAATTCATTTTTTTCAAAATGTTTCTTTAATTATGCATTAAAATTAAGTTTTCAAAATTCATATAAATAAAAAAATAAACATATTCTTAGAATAGATAGAAATAAAAAATAACAGAAGTATAATAATAAATTAATAATAGAGAGGTATTAGATGCAGTTTTTACAGTTATATAACATTTCAAATGCCTAAAATTTTTGGGATTTTCCCTTTGTTTCACTTAAAATGAGTTAAAATAAACAAAACAAATAAAATTGCATTTAAATTAATAATCACAAGGTTAATTGCATAGTTCATCTTCATCCTTTTAAAAACATTTTATTCAGTGTGCAAAGTTTATTCTCATTATCCCGTAATTTATTGGGATATTTACATAAATACCCTAAAAAATAATTTTTATTATAAAAATATTATAAAAATTAAATATATTTATATTTTTATAAAAAATATAATTTAAAATTTTAAAAATACCTCATTTTTAATAAAATATATAATTTTTTAAAAATACATCATCCATCGTTACAATCAATATTTTACTTAAAATTTTTATTTTTTTAAACTTCAATATTAAATAAAAATATTCTAATAAAATGATAAAAATTAATATTTTAAATTATTTTTCTCCATATAAAAATTATATTTTTTTCATGAAAAGAAAAATATTTTTAATTATAAAAAATAACAATAAAATAAAATATATAAAAATATATTAATTAAAATAATTAAAATTATTTTTAAACAAAAATTTTATATATTATACATATGAAAAATTAAAAAATATACATAATTTTATTATATAGATGTATAGTAAATGTGTTGTACATGTATTGTAAATGTGCTGCAGATATTGTATATGTGTTGTAGATATTATGTATATGTTATATATTTGTTATTAAAGTTATGTATATTTTATAAAAAAAATTATTAAATATTATATAAATATTGTATGAATATTGTGTGTATATTATTAGAATAAAAAATTTAAAAAATAAAAATAAAAAATATTAAAAATATTATGTATATATGTTTTAGATTTATTATATATGTAATATTGATGTATTGTAGATGTGTAAATATAATTTATATTATTGAGTGTATATTTTATATATGTTATGTATATATTTATTTTTTTTATGTGTATATTAAACATATGATATAAAAAAAATTTAAATGAAAAAGTATAAATAAAATTAAATGATTAAAATATGAAATAAAAAAATAAAAAAAAAGGAAAAAACAACGTTATTAAATAAATTTGAAAAAAAAAATTTCCATTTTTCCTTTCGTTTCCTGTGCTTTCTGTGTAGCCAAACACAGCATCGATCGTCTTTTCTCAGTTAAATTCTCTATCTTCTTTGACTATATCACTAATTACATATAATTTTTCCTTCATTTTCTCTGCAATTAATCAACAGAGCCTTTTTTAGCATGGAAGTAGAAGTGAAACTTCGCCTCCCAAACTCAGAAGCCCACCAAAAGCTCTCAACTGTCCTCTTTCCTTTCCACACTAAAACTCTAGCCCAAGAAAACATCTTTTTCGACACTGCAAATTCCCAGCTCGCATCAAACCTTGCCGCTTTTACAGTCTGGATTCCCACTGTGTCCTCTCCCTCAAAGCCAAACCAGTGATGGCCAACGGCATCAGCCGCGTGGAGGAGCAAGAAGAGCCCATCGACCCATTAATTGGACGCTTATGTGTTGCTGAGCCATGGCGATTAAGATCGTTGGAGAGCTCAAATATAATGGGGAGAGTCAGAGATGAGTTTGGGGTCAAAGAAAATGAAGGAATTGTTTGTTAATGTGGTTTTAAGAATGTAAGACAAGTGTTTGACTGGAAAGGATTGAAATAGGAGGTTGATTAAACTATTTATGATTTTGGAATAAGCTATGAAATTGAATGTGAAAGTAAAGGGCCAGAAAGGGATAAGAGATTGATTGAAGGGTTGTTGAAGGAGAATGGGATTGAATTTTGCTACTCAGACATCAATAAATTTGCTGTTTTTCGATCAGGGAAATTGCTTCTCTAAATTATTGTTTGTGAATTGATTGTGTGAAATGCTTGTTTCTGGCAGAACTTTTGCTGGGTTTATATTAACTATTAAGATTATTATATTTAAATTGTTAAATTATGAGAAAACTTACTGATTTCTTGCTTTATGAATTGTGCATTGTTATTTTTCTTTTGTAAGTTATTATTTGGAGTATGCTCAATCTTTTAGTTTTTTTGGCTGATAGCTGAAGTACACTTGAAAATGAATGGAATTCATGTAAATAAATTGGTTTCTATTTTTCATGAGAATTTCGTAATCATGTTTTTGACCATTCATCCTTGATAAAGAAGAAGTATTGAAGCTATTGAAGTTGGTAGGTCATCTAAGTGCAACTGTTTAAAGCAAGATGCATTGTCTATAATTTTTAAGAGCGAAACTATGTAAATGTGGGCGTTTGGTCTAGTGGTATGATTCTCGCTTTGGGTGCGAGAGGTCCCGAGTTCGATTCTCGGAACGCCCCATCACGAATATCTTTTTTCCTTGAGTTCTTTTTTGAAAATTGCCTGATTAGCATTCTAAGGTAATTCTGTATTTTTCCCATGTTTACCTGCTTCGATTTTTATCGTCTAGAGTCTTGAATTGTCGAGAATGGGTATGATATAGGATGCTTGGAAGCTATTCGATGAAATATCCCAGAGAAATGTTTATTCATTGAATTTTATGATACAAAAAGGGACAAATTGGTGGCGAAGGAAAAGTTTTTATAATATTTGTAATATTCTTAAATCATCCCTCAAGGGGTGGAATGAGAAGTGACAATGGTTAAAAAGGTTAACCAGTCACTACGAATCTCCTAAATGCCAAGCCGCAATCTCTGAATAATCCAAGCGTGCTCAAGTATGCATAAATTAGGAAGACAAGGGAAGAAGACTAGCTGATAGATGTTCCCTATGAGTGATATTGATCAAGTGTCGGAAAGGTGAACTACTGCAACTCTCTAATCACTAAATTGTAAAAGAAGTTACCAATCCTACGAAATCTCGCCAAATGATTATAAGAAGGAAATCAACAATTGCAAGGTATGTTCCTTAGGCTAGGAAGTAGACCAGGCCATACAATCGGCGAGCTGCCCAGCCAGGCTCGTCCGTCCATGGTGTTTAATTACCACTTTTTTTGAACTGTATTTACCACTTGTTTAATTACATGGTGTTTAATTACAGTTTAACTACCATTTGTTTGAACGGGTTCCTGGTTGACCAATGTATTTTGTAATAGTCACAAAATAGACAAATATATTAATTTGAAAAATTAGCTTAGGAGGTGATGCCGTTTGAAATAACTAATGCTGTATTGTTTTTAGAATAATTTATGACAGCTAATGATAGCCATTTGCTATGCTAAGATTAGAAGGCATTGACTTTTTCGAGTCTCAATAACTATTTAAGGATAACATCATTAGTCTATCAACTCCATCCCTCATATTCAAATCTCTACTTTTGGCAATCATTTGCTATTTCCTTTTTGTTTTTTGTTTTTTTTTTCCTTCTATCAAAAGTAATTCCTACTCTGAACTGTATGGCTGTTGCACTTGTTACTGCAGTGCTGGGGCAATTGGCTTCAATTATCGGTGATGAGGCACAAAGGGAAGTGAGATTGGTTATAGGCGTGGACAAAGAAGCAAAAAAACTCACGCGCAGTCTGCTAGCAATCCAATCTGTTCTTGATGATGCGGAAAGAAGACAAGTGAAGGACGCTAGTGTGAGAGATTGGCTACAGAAGCTTAAAGATGTATCCTATGACGTGGAAGATGTGTTGGATGAATGAGGCAGTGCAATTCTCCGGTCAAAAATTGAAAAGGATGAGGAAACTTTTGTTCTCCAGTCAAAAGTTGAGGAGAAAGAGAAAAAAAAAATGAAGTGTGTCAACATACCAAAGGTGGTAAGTTCCGTCTTCGCCTCCCCATCCTCTTGTTTTAGCTATGTTGCACAACGTCATGGCATTGCTCATAATATTAAAGAACTGGGAAAAAGACTAGATAGGATTTCTAATGAAAGAAAGCGCTATAGATTTAAACAAATGAGAGAAACTGAAGAACTTGAATGGAGAATAACTACACCCGTCATAGATGTGCCCGGAGTATGTGGTCGAGACAAGGATAAGGAAACTTTAGTAAATATGTTGAGAAGTGACAGTAGCCAGGGATCAACCCTCCGTATCATCTCTGTAGTAGGAATGGGAGGGAAAGACTACGATAGCCCAACTAGTCTATAATGGTAGCAAGGTGACAGCCCATTTTGACAAAAAAATATGGGTTTGTGTGTCTGATCCTTTTGATGTGATCAAGATTTCCAAAGCTATTCTTGCTAGAAGAACTAGAAAGCTGATAAACCAAATTTAGAAGAACTAGAAAGCTTGCTAGAAGATATTCTTAGATGTGTTGCAGAAATAAAGTTTCTTCTTGTCTTAGAGATGTATGGACTGAAGATGATAGGATCTGGGAACCACTAAAATTCTCCCTACAATATGGTGCACGGGGGAGTAGAATTTTGGTGACTACCCTTAACGAGAAAGTGGCAAACATTATGGGAACCAAAGATGGAGATAAACTTTACCTAGGGACATTGTCTGAGGAAGAGTGTTGGTCTCTGTTTAGTCAAATAGCATTTTTAAAGAGGTCAGATGAAGAGCGTGAATATTTGGAAGACGTTGCTCGAAAAATTGCCAGTAAATGCAAAGGCTTGCCTCTTGCTGCAAAGATATTGGGTAGTCTCATGCGCTTCAAACAAACTAGGGAACAAAGGGAGAATATTTTGGGAAGTGAGGTATGGGAATTAGAGGAGGCTGAAAAAGGTATTTTTCCCTCCACTCTTATTGAGCTATTATGATTTGCCGGTCCCAATCAGACAATGCTTCTTGTATTTCGCCATCTTTCCAAAGGACAGCATAATAGACATAACTGAACTTATTACCTTGTGGATGGCACAAGGATATCTTAGTTTAACGGGAAGTACAGAGATTGAAATTGTCGGTGAGGAGTACTTTGAAAACTTAGCAATGCAGTCTTTCTTCCAAGATTTTGAACAAGACATGCATGGTCGGATAATTGAATGCAAGATGCATGACATAGTGCATGATGTTGCCCAACTTCTAACAAAGGATGAATGCTTAACCATGGAGGTCAATGGTGTTACAGAGAAAAGGATGGACTTATCACAGAGTCTTCCCCGTCATTTGCTGCTGATGTTTGAAAATCAATCTAATTTTCCTGGCTCTGTTTATGAAGTAGAGCATCTCAGGACCTTGTTCATTGAACCTCCACCTACGAGGGGTGATTGGACCCTACCTGGTCAATTCCATCTCTTTTAAGTATTTAAGAGCATTAAATTTGAGTTGGAGTTCTGCTGAAAAAATACCAAGCCAGTTGTGGTTGGGGGGGGGGGGGGGGGGGGGGGAGGTGGAGATCAATTGATACATCTAAGGTTGCTCAAGATAACTGGTGTTAAAGGTTTGAAAAAACTGCCAGAAGTAGTTTGTGATTTATGCAATTTGCAAGTTCTAAATATTGATAAGGTGCAAGGATCTTGAAATCCTACCTCAAGGGATAGCTAAACTGATCAACTTGAGACTTCTTACTTTTGATGGGACCAGTGTAAGGTTTTTGCCCGAAGGAATTACAAGATTAGATTCTCTTCGCATTTTGAACCCATTTGTTCTGAGTGATGATCATGACAGTCAAGCCGGCGAATTAGGAGATTTGATATACTTAACAAACCTGATGGGGGCATCTTCATATTAAAGGTTTAGGGAAGGTAACAGATGTGGATGAAGCCAAAAAGGCAGATCTGAACTTAAAGGACTACATAAGTAACTTGAATCTAGTGTTTGGAAGTGGAGATGGGAGTAAAGATAATGATTGTCTTGAAGCCTTAAAAGCTCCCTCAAACACGAAGACTTTAAAGATATCTAGGCACAGAGGTCCTGCTATCATCTTCCCCGATTGGATATTTTCACTCAGAAAATTGAGAGAGCTTACACTCTATGATTGTCGCACTCCTGGACACTTGCCTCCCCTGTGGAAACTGCCATACCTTGAATTTCTTGTGATTGATATTATGAGTTCTTTATTTGAAGTGGGCCTCGAATTTTTGGGGATGGAAACTTCCAATGACACGAATGGCATTGCATTCCCCAAATTGAAGGAACTTAAGTTCACAGGCATGGTGGAATGAAAACAGTGGAATGGGAAGACAGAAGAGAGCATAGTAATCATGCCCTCTCTTCGTTTCTTAAGAATTCACAGTTGTCCCAACTTGGTTGTGCTACCAGAATTTTTTTACTTTATACAGCTGGAGAATCTTGAGATCCTTTTCTGCGATAAATTGAGTGAATTGTGCCGAAGGGGAAGCGGAAAAGAATGGCCCAAGATTTGTCACATCCCTAATATCACAACTGACATTAATGTCATAGGACGGATCAGATCCACACTCCCTTGGATTGTGAATGCAGATGCATACTTCCAGCCTCCGGTAATTTCTCGCTCTAGTGCCTTTATTGTTTGTTCCTCCCTTTTGAACTTCATGTAATCTAAAAAAGTTGACATGATCAATCAGCTAACAAGTTTTTCCTTATTCTATATGCAGCAGCAATAGATGAGGTCCTTTATCTCATTTGTTGAGTTCCCTTAGAATCAACTGCATTCTCGCTTGCAACAACTGGTTTGCTTCTTCAGTAATGCTTTATAACAATGCAACAATAATTGTTGGCTTCTTTCGTTTCCTTTTTTTTTTCAAATTTCTTGAGATCATATTGCATCGGCTAATTATCAAGAAAAAATATTTACAATGTGAAGAATAATGTTATGATTTCTTTGAATGACTATTTGAATATTTGTGTTGTATTTCGTTTTTTACTCCGTCTATATTTGTATCGACTTTAAGTATTAAAAGAAGGATGCACTTTCAGCATGTTGGGTTTGATAAGAAGGTTTTATTCTAATGTGCCTTTGACTTGCAGAGGTTTTGCTTTCGCTTAAGATAACGTTTGATGTGAAGGAAGGCTTTTATAATGTTTGCTGCCGAAATTTTGTATCCATTGCAAAAGCTTGAAGGCAGGCATCGAGTTAGACAATCATTCTTACAGCTTCTTTGCTATTGGACTTCATAAAATTTTATGGAACATTCATTTACAGTTCCAAAATTCCATTAAAAAAAAAAACTTTCCTTTCTGGTGATAAACATCATATTTCAAGAATCACAATTTGATTGTCAATATTACAATAAACCAAAAGAAAATATTATTAGGAAAATCTGATGCAACAAACAAAACTACAGAAGAATATCAAATATACAAAACAGTCATTTGTTGTTCCTTAACCTTTTTCACCACAGTAGAAATTGCCCAGATCAAATGAGCAGAACAGTTGTAGCTTGTTGACATGCAAGTCATTCAAGGACTAACACTGATAATCAACGGTCTGAGGAAGTAACAAGGAATCAGTTGGTAAGTAAGATGGCGTACCACAATTGGAATGAAAACTTTGATATTCGAAAATATATGATTGATCTGATAAAAAAAATGAGAGAAGGAATGAAATGATTGACAATGGCCATATTTGGGAAACCAAGATAAAATATTAATATTTTCCCACATTTTTCTTAATTAATCTCAGAACATTTACAAATATCAAATGTTAAATATTTTGAAGTGATTTTGCCATTGTCAGTAAATAATTTCCATGGAAGGCTGAGATGTTTTGAAAGAAATAATAAAACAAAAAATTGGAAATTTTCTTTTTGTTTTTGACGCCTAGAAACGAGAGCAAGTATCCTTCATCATAATGTTTCCAACGTTTTAACTTAGTTTTGTGAGGAAACTAAAATAGATTTACCTGTTCACACCTACCAACAAATTTAAACTCAAAGCTTTCTCTTCTCAACAGCTTCATCCGTCCGCGGCAACATGTTCCACCAACTCCACTCCCCCATTTATTTTGTTGATTTGTGGGCTTCCATGAAGTGTTGGACTTGCAATATTTTCACTTCTTAACATGGATTCCTTCTTAACATAATGACCTAAACTGCTTTGTTTTAGGAAAATTATATAATTTCTCTTTTGTTTTGAACAAGTCAATATTATATGCCCTCCTTTCTTTTCTTTTTATTTTTTTATTTTTTTAATAAGGGATTTATTGGCATTCCGTACATGCTCCAACGTATTTCTTGTAAACTATTATTCGTACATGAAATGCCGGTTTCATTAAAATCGAGAGAAAGAAAATAACTAAGAAACAATCTGCTAGAACTAAGAGAGCACCGCATAAGTACTCTCCTTCAGTTACTTTCCTTGATTCAATTAATCAATGAATGTCCTTTTTTGGAACTCAAGAGGTTTGCCATCTTCTTTAACTAGACTTCAAACTCTTTGTAAGAATAATCATTATCATTTACTTGCAATAATTGAGCCTATGGTTGATGTTTCTAAACAGCAGTGGTTTGCTAATTTACTGGGTTTTACTGACGTAGTAGCAATAAGATTTGGGTTTTTTGGAAAGCACAGTATGTTTCTCTCATGCAGTTCAAGGATGCTGGTGCTTTTGTCTCTTGTGATGTTGATGCTTTGTTTTTGGGAATTAAATTTCAGTTTACAGCTGTTTATGGTCCTCATACTCGGCAAGCTAGAAATTATCTTTGGGATGGTTTGCGTGATATCCATTCTTTCTTACCTTGGTTAGTTGGCGGGGATTTTAACATTGTGCGATCTCCGACAGAATACAAAGGTAATTCTAAACCATATCTTCCTAGTATCCAGGATTTTGCGACATGTCTTGATGATTGTGGACTTTTAGATGCCCCTTTTTCTGGTTGTTGTTACACATGGACTGGAATGCGCACTTCGGGCCGTGTGTGGAAGCGGCTTGACCGTGTTTTAGCTAATTTGGCTTTCTTTGATTTTTTTCTCTGACATTCATGTGAAACATTTCAGTAAGACAACATCTGATCATGCTCCCCTCTCTTTGTCTTGTACGATGAATAAGTCGGCTGGTCCCACATCTTTTCGATTCCAGCACATGTGGACTACACATGAGGGTTTTTTGCCTATGGTGAGAGATAGCTGGACTAAAACTTTTTATGGAGGGGGCATGAGAGGTATTTTCATGAAGCTTAAGGATTTAAAACAACATATTCTTCATTGGAACAAGTCTCAATTTGGACATGTTTTCACTGATTTAGAACGATGTGAAAAGGAAGCAGAAGAGGCTGAGCTAGCATATTTGGCGGACACTACTGCTGTCAATCGTGCAATTTGGCAGCAGAAGGAGGCTTTGCTCATTCGTCGTCAAAAGCATGCAAAGATTTTTTGGAAGCAAAAGGCTAATATTCGGTGGCTTCAAGAAGGGGATGCCAACACCACTTTTTTTCACAATTATGTCCGTATCAAAAGAAAAGTTCAAAGAATATCTGCTATTCGCAATGAGGATGGCACGTGGTTATATGATCAGGAGTATATTGACAAGGAAGCAATTTGTTTTTTCAAGAATCTATTTACAGCAAGTGGGGATAATTCCTGTTCTTCTCTATTAAGCTTTGTCCCATCATTGATCACGGATGAAAACAATGCAGATCTGGAAAAAATACCCTCGGATTATGAGATTAAACAAGCGGTATGGCAACTTGATCCGAACAGTGAGGCGGGACCTGACGGCTTTGATGGTTTTTTCTTTCGTTTTTGTTGGGATATTGTCCACTGGGATGTTTGCAGCGCAGTAAATGAATTCTTTCTTGGGGTACCTATTCCTAAAGAGTTTAGTAAGGCAACCATTATCCTTCTTCCCAAGACTGATCATCCATCAACCTTTGCTCAATTTCGTCCGATTTGTTTGGCTACATTTTTTAGTAAAGTATGTACCAGAATCATTGCCAATCATATAGGTCCTATTCTTGATCATATTATTTCTCATGAGCAGGCCAGTTTTTTGAAGAATAGGTCCATCCATGAGCATATTCTAATTGCTAATGAACTGGTGCATGATATAGATAGAAAAACAAGAGGTCACAACTTGGCAATCAAACTCGACATGGCGAAAGCATTCGATCGGGTATCATGGTTTTATTGGAGTTGATCATGCTTAAATTTGGGTTTTCTGATAAGATTGTTAAGTTGATTCTCAATCACTTAAAAGCCACAAATTTTTCTATCTTGATTAATGGTGTGTGTCAAGGTTCTTTTCGTCCATCTCGAGGCGTAAAACAAGGGGATCAATTATCTCCTCTATTATTTATCTTGGCATCGGAAGGCTTCTCGAGAGGATTGAAGCATTTGGTAGCACAAGGTAAAATCACTCCTTATAAAACTTCTAGAGGATGTGAAATCATTACGCATCTTGCTTTTGCGGATGACCTCTTGATATTCATAAATGGAGATGCTCGTAGTGCCAAACAATTCATGGATTTTTTGAGGCTTTATTAGTCTTCATATGGTCAATTGGTCAATCTTGACAAGAGCTCTTTCTATTGTTCAACCAAGAGCACTGGATCTTTCAAGGAGAGGATGAAGACCATCCTATCCATTTCGCATAAGTCCCTTCTTTTTCTTTATTTGGGTGCCCCAATTTACAAGGGTATTAATAGGGCACAATATTGCTATCATCTTCTTCATAAGATTGATGCAAAGCTCTTAGGTTGGTCCAAGAGGTTTCTCTCTTCAGGGGGGCGCTTGTTATTAATCAAACATGTTCTTTCTTCAATTCCTATATACACTTTGGGTGCAATGAAACTGCCCAAGAGTATTTGTTCGGCCATTGAGAAAAAGCTTGCTGATTTTATTTTTGGTCATCGGGTGTGGATAATCACAGATATCACAGGGTGAAATATTCTGATTTCTGTTTCCCAACCGAAGAGGGAGGCCTGGGTCTTAGAGCTATATCTACTTTGCAGGAGGCATACTCAGTCAAAATGTGGTGGAAATATATGGAAAACACGAGCATGTGGACAAGGATTATGCACCAACGCTATCACCACAAAGGCTTCATGAAATTTAATATTACTGACTCTTGTTCATGGAAGAGGGTGTGCAAAATTCATCCTACTGCTGTTACTTTGCCTCAAACAGATGAGTCAGGCCTTTCTTGGAAGAACTATAAGACCAACGATTTTAGTCTCAAGCTTGCCTATAATATCATTCGTAGCCGTCGTGTGGTTACCTTGACACATCAATCTATATGGGGGACCTATATTCCTATTAAGCTCTCTGTTTTTATGTGGCAGCTGCTGCGTTGTGCTGTACCTCTTCCTGAAAGGCTTCAAAAAATGGGCTTCTCACTTGCCTCAATATGTCCTTTCTGCTGTAAAGATAGGGGCTGTTTAAATCACATTTTTTCCAATGTCCACAGGTTCAGCTCATATGGAGACATTTTGCAGCGCCTATCATCTTCTCTAGAGGAATGACAACTATTCTGAGACAGGAGCTAATCATTTGGTGGTTGCAATACAAGCCAAACTCCGCAGCTGGTGTTGTTTCTCGTTACCTATCCTTGCTTATTGTGTACTCAATTTGAAGAGCTTACTGCTCGGTGACTTGGGGAGACGGCAGATTTTATGTCCTCGGCCTTACTGAACAGATTCGCAAGGAGTTTTTTGCGTGGGGAGTTGCTCATTCGGCAAATAAATTTTCCAAACCAATGCAGAAATTCAACGATCTCCTACCTGAAAATTTCGGTATAAAACGGCAGGTTAAATTGATCTCATGGAAAGCCCCACCGGTGGGTACCATCAAGCTTAATGTAGATGCATCATTCTCTCTGTCATCTTCAGCTGGTGGTTGTATTCTTCGGGATTCCTACGGCAATGTTATTGCTGTTTCTGCCTTTGATATTAAAGCGACTAGTCTTGCAGAGGCGGAATTTCAAGCTCTATCCATTAGTCTCCTTTGGTATCTTTAACAACAAGTGGACAATTGAAATCTAGTTGTGGAAAGTGACTCTAAGATTAATGTGGATCTGCTACATTCGGGTTCCAATTTATCTTCTTCGGTTATTCGTCAAATTCAAAGTTTAATGCATCACCATCATATCACAATAAGTCATATTTATCGTGAGGAAAACCAAGCGGCCAATTTCTTGGCTAGAAATAGTCGGTTCTTTTTCATTACTTGTAATTTTGTTTCTTTTGCTTCTCTTCCCCCTATTTTGAAAGGGATTGTACCATCAGATAACTCTGGTTTGCCATATTTGAGATATAAATAAATATGATCAACTTTTTGGATTTGCATTAAACCCAGAAAGTTTTGATCCTTTTATATAAAAAAAAAATGTATACATATATATATATATATATTTGTGCGAGACATGGAACGATAGCGTAATTAGTATAAATATCTTAGAAATCAATTTCCAAAAAAAAATTAAAAAATAAAAACTATATTGATCTTTAATTAGTCAAAACTCAACACACATTTAACAATACCATTTTTGATATCAAACAGGTAACTTTGGCACAATGATAATGCACTTTAGACCCCAATTAATTAGAGTAGCCTAATTAGCTGGCAAATTACACAAAAAAAAACATGAATGAGGATAATTACAAAGTAAAGCTAATGAAGAATGTTATGGATGGATTTAATTTGGTTTGGTTTATTATCTACCATATTTATGAAGCTCTTCCAAGTCGTCCTCTGCACATGAGTGTCGCGCTGGAGATGATTCAAACTTTGCTTCTCTCTCAGCAAATGATCCAAACGGTGATCCATCGTGTAGAAAAGTGTCATCTTCCTGCCGCCATATATCCGTCAAAGGTATATACCCCTTTAGAACTTGAACTATCTGCATACATACCAATGGCCACTAATTAATTATAAACTTAGCTTATAGACTATTTACACTAATTGCTGAATTATGAGAGTTAATAGTCTATTATCCATATACTATACTTGTTTTGAAGTTCTTGTTTTATATCAGTAAATTTCATATGTAAAATTCACTCATTTTTAAATTTTCTATGTAATTAAACTAAATTCTATGATAACAATTTTTTTTATTTAACTACAAGTCTAATAGAAATAAAAAATAATGACCAATAAGGTGAATCTATTGAAAAGAAATAACAATTAAGCTGAATAAATTTATATATATATATATATATATATCAATCGTGGAAATTAGAAATAATAAATTTAATGGATTAAGTTTGCTTATGATTTCTCTTTTAAATCTAAGATAGAAATGAATTGGCAAATTAATTAAATAGCTCAAGAACATAGTACATAGATATAGAGAGGAAGGTTGTGTAGCGGATAGATATATAAATTACCTGGCTCATTTGTGGGCGTAGGTGAGCCGGTTTATAGACGGAAGCAGCCGCACAACAAATCATTCTTTCCATTTCAACTGTATTATAGTTCTGCTTCAGGTTGGGATCCACAAAATTATAATCATTACCAGTCTTCAATCCTTCTTTCATTTGAGACTTTACCTATATTTTGAAACACAAAAGTCTTTAGATGATACATATATATTGCAAAAAAAATTCAACTAAATTTACTATTAAAAACACAAAAACACATTTTTTTTTATTTTGGCTTAATAGATCATTTACCCTGAATTTCGTACATTTTTGTAGTTATATCTTTTTGTGTGTCAATTCTACCTTAATTTAGAAACTTATTATTTACAATTCTTAGAAGTCATAATCATAAAATAATTATTAATTAAAAATATAAAATGTCAAATGGAAAACTAAATTTGTTATATTATATTATCAGTTTTGATTAAAATTGATTGAACCCTTTAATCCAAATTCAATTAATTTCATTATTATATGATGGATAATAAAAAAAATGAAAAATAAAATATAAAGATTAAGAGTAATTAATTAATTTATCTATTAGGCCTTTTACTTTTCAATTGCTTGAAATGACAAAATTAATATAAATCTATTATATAAATAGAATTTTTAAATATGATTTATTTCAAAGAATTATATGAGTAAACATATTTATGGATAATATATGCATGTATAACTTGGATAATATATATATATATATACACACACAATATCAATTCTCCAGCCTAAATGATAAGAAAAAATATATAAAAGAGCATTGATATGATGAAATAATTATATATGGTATACGTACCCACAAAACAAGATTTTCCTTCTTGTTACCATACATGGTGTAGGGTCTAATAAATCTCTCACCGGTAATCAACTCCAGAAGCACCACACCGAAGGAGTACACATCAGTCTTAACAGTGACCGTTGTTCCACGTAGCATATATTCAGGAGCTAAATAACTGCACTAGTTCAGAAAGAATTCATGAAAAGCCAACAATATTTTCCTGAAAATTGAAAATCAATGGACATATAATATTTAAGTTCAATTAATATAATATAAAATATTTTCTTACCCATAGGTTCCCGCAACGCCCTCAACTTCAATTTCATCACTTTCAGAATCTGGAAAAACTAAGGCAATTGCAAAACCTGCAATCTGAAATTAATTAAGTACATTTATTATTAATTCTAATTATAAAAGGGTAACACAAAATAGAGATCAAATGGTATCAATAATTATTAAATTATGAAAATTCTCTTCTTTTTTTTTTTTGGGACGAGGAGAGTGAAACGTTTTCAATTTGAATATCTTATCGGCTAATGTACGAGGAAATTTTATTATAGTCTTTTTTTTGAAATATAAAGTATTTTATTCATTTAAATCATTGGAAAGAACACCAATAAGAAAGGCAGGAGCGGTAAAACTCCAGCATTTGTTGATCTTTCAAAAAATTTAATCGAGTAATAACAAAATTCTTTAAGAGGAGATACATTAATCCTGAATAACAAAACCAAAATAAAAGTTCTCCTGTTTCTTGATAGTTTGAACCAATAAAAGTGAATCAGTTATGAAATACAAAGAAAATTATGGTCGTCTCTTAATTATGATTTTATTTCTATTTGAAGTTTTAAATGGGAAAATCTATATATTTTTATAGATGAAGGCTACATTAAGCATATATATCATAACTAAATTGGATATAAACGTTTAATAGATAGCAAAATTAGTAAATAACCATCATATATCTCATAATTCATAAATGTTACCTTGGGTTCAAAGTCATAATCAAGAAGAATATTATCAGGTTTAATATCCCTGTGGACTATCCTGGGTTCACCTAAAAAATACGAGTACATCAGAAAAAGAGAGTGAAATTCAATCTTTAAGTAAATAAATTAAAAAAAAAAGAAAAAGAAAAAGAAAAGAAAAGAACACTCACAGTCTTCATGCAAATATGCCAATCCTTTTGCGACTCCTAACGCGATTTTCATTCTGATTGACCAATCAGTAATTAATTTTCTGTCGTAATTATCTGCCATGTTAATTATTACAATCAGTTTTGCAAAAGAGGTGACAATTTACATGTCTTTTTTAAAAGAAATTGAACAAAAAAAAGAATTTAATTCTATAATGTTTAAGTAATCATATTTTTATTTTCTTCACCTCGGTGGACATGATTTTTGACTTGAAATATTTTATATGCAAATTAATGCACGATGATTGTGAAAATAAATTAAATTAGAACAATTGGGTCTCACCTCGCAACAGAAATCTCAAGGAATTGTTGGGAAGAAACTCAAAAACAAGAAGTCTAATAGTTTTGCTTTCGCAGTATCCAACAAGCTTGATGATATTACGGTGATGGATTCGGGCAATGGTGGCAATCTCTGCCAAAAATTCGTTTTCCTCTCTTTTAGGTTCATTTTTGTACCTCTTAATAGCGACCACTTCACCATTGGAAAGTATTCCCTTGTAGACTTTACCAAAACCACCCTCACCCAGTAGACACATGTGGGAAAAACCATCAGTTGCCTCTTCTAGTTCTTTATAAGTAAAGGACATGGGCCAAAATTTTCCAAGCTTCTTAATGTCAATGGGAGGAAGAAGCTCCAATTCCAATTTTTCTTTTGTATTTGAAGAAGCAGTATCTAGGGGGCGTTGCTGAGCTGATTTTCTCTTAATGCCAATCGGAGACTTGAGAGATGATTTTCCTTTCCCTTTTTTACTTGAAGGAGCAGATTCTGCCTGCCGTTCTGATTTTCTATTAAATATTCCAATAGGAGAGGCCAGCGCCGATTTTGCTTTTGATTTTTCTTCTGCTCTTGAAGGAGCTGTAATGTCTGAATGGAAGACAAATGGACCAGGTTGGTTAACTTCACCGCTGCCTGCACAATAATCAAAATGTTGTTGATGCATAATCAACAGAGAACGAAGGACAAAACAAGACATCGTTATTCGTCGTACATTGAGAAATGCTTAAAAACATTGTTTAATTAAATCAGAGAAATTTCATTGAATACTGCAGACTACAAGATAAATCCTTGAAATTAAATAAATATTTCGTTTATTTGTCTCTGTTGGCCTTTTATTTGATTAAGTATATTTCATTGTATTTGACTACATTTACCAATTATAATGGAATGAATGCACTTGCAAGTTTAAATTTATATTTCATCTAGGCAAACAACAAAGTTCGAGTTTTCTATTTTTCAATATTAAAAAATAAATAAATATAATCAAATGAACAAAAAATTTAAACAAGTGTCAATTTTGTCATGAATCTATACAATAATATAAAAATAAATTAAAAATCTAAAAAATCACTAGCTAACATATGATTCACCCATTACAAATCTCATAATTTTAGTGTGAATGTTAAACACGTTCCACGTCTAAAATTTACAAAAAAAATAATAATAAGTTTATTACTACAAAAGTAATCCAACCAAAATAAGCTAGATTATTTTGTGTTGTAAAGCTCAATTTGTTATTTTATGTTGTTACATATGAATGGTATATGTTTTTAAACAAATAAAAAAATAAATCTAATATGATATATAAAAATTTATTTGTAATACTATTTTATAACTGTTGAATTTATAAATAAAAAAATAGAAGAATTAGAAGAAGAAAGAAGAAGCTAAAATTAGATGTATACCTGCCGTGGAGGCAGCTTCAATGCTAAGAGGCTTCAGCTCATGTTGCGGGTCCAGATATGGAGAATCAGTTGATGACGATGTAGTGTCATGGGCTTCCTGAAATTCACTAACTGGAAACACAACCAAAACTATGCCACTTCATCAAAATTAATTATGAAAATTGCAATAAAACTATAATTTTTTCAACGATAGGTGCGTGCAATAAAACTTAAAGTCATTGTGTGTCCCAAGTGATAAGTCATAAAAAATTTAATAAAATAATTTTTAAAATATTTAAATATTTAAAATGATTATCTATTTATGTAAATTTTAAGATACTTTTACTCTAAATAATTATAAAGTCTATGAGATTTTACATATTATACCAGTCAGTACATGTATTTTCAACATCGAATTCTTGTATCCCTATATTTTAAAAATTAAACTGTTTAATCATTTATCAATATTTTCATTCTAAAATTATTAGTCAATGACTTTAATATTAGAAAATAAATTTTTTACCCTTTTATATATATATTTATCTTTATTATTTATTAATTTATTTTATTTTTAATTTTATTTTATATATACATAGTCTGCAAAATAATAAAAGATATTATTCGTATTATTTGAAATTATTTTTTAATAATATCTATAAAATTAAAATAAATGATATGTATGAATTATCTGCAAAATAATAAAATATATTATTCGTATTATTTAAAATTATTTTTTAATAATATTATAAAATTAAAATAAATTTTGTGCAAAAAATATAAACAAAATTAAAAATAAACATGACTTAACAAATAACAAAGATAAATATATACAAAGAAAAAGTAAAAAAGTCATTTTATAAAATTAAAGTCATCGACTAATGGTTTTATGATTAAAATATTGATAAAATGATTAAACAATTTAATTTTTAAAAATACAAAAATGCAGAAATTAGATATTAAAAATATAAGGACTGACTAGTATAATATGTAAAATTTCAAAGCTTTCATAATTATTTAGCCTAAGTTAATTGATCTTCATAAAACTACCTGCACAAATTATTAAATTTCATTAGCGTTTAGATTGATGCACATTAATTAGTCGTTATGCTATATATAATGCCAACCATACTTATTAATATCATGAAGCAAACAAATTTTAAATTCTTAATTACATACAGAAAAAAAAAGACATGGATTAAAAATAATAATCAATTGACTTTTTATTTTTAAAAAAAATAAAAAATAAAGATTAATTAAGAAAATTAATACCTTGGAATTTGGAATAAAAAACATCTCGAACCGCAACTTCCTCCCATTGTAATTGATCCCACCAGCTTTTACTTCCTTTTATGTCCCTTAACCTCCTGGCACTATGTAAACGAAATGGGAGTCTTGATAATTTTGGGCAGTTATGAACAGCAATATTCTCAAGGACTGGAAGGTGCAAGCCTTGATGACATATGTCATGCAATCGTGGTAGACTTTCCAAATATAATTTCTTTAGATTTGAAAATATACCAAGACGTTGATCTATTTCTTTAATTTCTTCAGATTCAAAATCACTACCTATAATTTCAAGCAGTGACTCACAATTGCGTAGATCAAGAATTTGAAGTCTCGGAGCAAACATGAGCCATCTCAAATCTTTTATTATAGAACAACCCCGAATTTGTAGCCTCAAGATGTTCAGAACATAGTACTGGTTATCTTCACTTTCAAATCTTAGATGTTTACAATCATCTACAACAAGCACCTCCAGATGCACCATTTTGGTTAAAACTGAAACTGGAATGTTGCACTTCTCTACTTTCTTTAGTGATAGGTTTCTAATCCAACTTTGTAATCTTGTAGAGTTCAATACCCTTTCAACAGTCATACTACTGAATAAGCTTATATTTACATCACTTATATGTTCAATGAATTTCAACTCCTCTAATAAGCTTGTGTCATCAAAGATTTCATCGCCTAACTTGCTGAATACTTGCAATGATGAAAGACATGATATGGATCCCTGGCGTATAACTTGAAAATTTTCAGTATAATCAAGAAGCAAAATCTTTAGCTTTGCCCAATTTATGGCTCCAACAGGCAATTCCGTTATGCTTGTAAAAGAGAGATTAAGATAGTGCAGGTTAAGTAGTGAACCAATACTACCGGGTAATAGTGAACCAATACTACCAGGTAACCTAGTTAACATTCTGTTTTTTGACAAGTCTAAAACTCTCAATGCACTCATATATCCCAAGTCCGTAGGAAACGCAGGAAATGCTCTTAAGTTCGTGTTTTCAATAAGCAAAGTCTGAAGTTGGGGACAAGGACCTACACGACCAGGAACCACATCAATCTGACCACTAATTGATATTCTTACAGCCTTAGTCCATTTCTCAAAGCTTTGTTCTTGTACTAAAAATTTATTCTCCTTTTCTCCATGTTCACGAGCTACCCACAAGCCAAAAGCTCGAATGACACTATGCATCCAAACAAAATCATTCAATTCATCACCCTCCAATAGGGAGCATATCTTTAATCTATTGATAATATAATCTCCCAATTTCTTATCACATGCATCCAAAATCCCCTCTCCAATCCATAACTTAATTAGTTCATTTTTTCTAATCACATTAGGCACTAAAGAACTATATACAAAACACTCTTTAAGGATATTATCCTCCAAACTCTCAAAACTAGGTTCAATAATGTGAAATATATGATCCATACCTGGAAGCGTCGATGGGTAATTTTGCAACTTGCTCATGGCATGCTTCCACACCCTATAATTGCCCTTTCTATTCATTGCTCGTCCAACAGCAACAAGGGCAAGTGGCAAGCCTTGGCAAAATTCTGCATTAATAGTACTGTCAGCAAGGTTCTCCGTCACTACAGCCCTTGTTCTGAACAATTTCAATGCTTCTTCTTGTGGCAAACATTTCAATTTCAGTTTTATCTGCGCTTTCATTTCATCACACACCTGCTCTGATCTAGTTGTGAATACTATTTTAGAACCATTTCCATTAGACAAAGAATTCCCAAATTTTGAAAGATCCAATCTTTCCCATAAATCATCTAATAACAAAATGAACTTTCTACTGCCCAAAAACCTCTCCATATCTCTATCCTCTCCTCTGTTTGTATTTTTCTTTGATTGTTTGAGAATAACATTCTGGATTGCATCAAGGTTTGCGTCTCTAGACACTGAAACCCAAATCACCTCCTGAAATTCTTGTCTTCTAACAACCTCATCCTCAATTTTCTTCAAAAGGGTAGTTTTTCCAATTCCTGGCATGCCATAGATTCCGATAGTTCCAAGATTATCATCCTGTAAGCATCTCCAAACATCATCCAATTTTGATTCAAAACCAAAAGTCGCCTCCACATTAATCACATCTACTAAATCATGAGGAGTTCTCTCAACAACAACATCGAAATTACCTCCAATCAAAATCTGATTGACAGATTTGAGTTTTTCCCGAACTCTTTTGCCGATATCAGAGCTCGAAAAGCAGTTACCGGAACAGCAACATCCAGGCCCTCTGTTCTGAATTTCTTCTTCACCTTCTGCAATAACTTCGTCAGCTTTTTCTGCCAAGTAATTTGCCCGATGAATCCAGTCAGTTACTCTAAAAGTGGGATCCTTATATGGGCTTTGTTCACGCTTCACCTGTATCTTGATCAGCTCCTTCTTATTCTTCAGTTGTTTCACTGCCTCCTTCAAAGAATCAAGATTATCTTCTGATAGAGGATCATGTTTCTCCAAAATTGGGCGGATACATGATACTGAAAATGGTTTCATTAAATTTAACATCAGGGAAAATGAAAAATGGGTTTGTTTAATTGTTTCAGATTAAAGAGAAAAGTAATTCATTCATAGCTATGAAAAAATTCAACTCAACCAACCCCAAAGGATTAAGACTCAGTTTTTCTTGGAGTGTCGTGTAGGCAAAGTTGATCATTTTTCATAATTTAAAACTCCAAACTCCGGTATTTTTTTTAAATTGGAACGTGACTTTAAAAGAAAAATTCATCAATTTCATTAACAAAAACATTTTATTGTTCAGCCATTCATTTTTTTAATTTTGTTTTTGGTTTTTCTGAAATGAGAAACTGATTCATTAAGAGAAACAACAAAGTCATACAAGTTGCAAGTAGAAAACATTTATAATTTTAAAAAATAAATAATTTATTTAATCATTAATATCAATAATTATTATCAAAAGTAATTTTATCAATTTAAAAAAATAAAAGAAGAGAAAATGGTATAAATTGACCATAATATTCAACCTTTTATTAAGTCTGGGCTTCTTGCATGGATGACAAATTTGACTTTAGAATGTGCATTTTAGCCTTCAAAACTTTGAAGAAAATCAAGTCGGAATTATATTCTTTATTTCTACAATTGTTCACATTCCTATATTAATTACAATTATAATCATACACTTAAATTAAAATAATTATTATATTTTTTAAATAATATAAAAAATTATTTTAAATAGACTAAAATATTCTTTATAAACTAATTAATATTAAAAATATTATATTCTAACTTTATTAATTAACTCATTAATAATAAAAATATAATTAAAAAATTAATTAATTTTTATTAATTTTATAATGTAACAATATAAGTGGAATAAATTTTTTTATGAAAGTCATACTTAAAATAAGACAAGATAGTAATTTAAAAAAAAAAGTATTTTTCGAGGCAACCGATATATCAACCATAGGTAGCGCTAATTATATGGCTTTCTATAACATTGCATATTTTTCTTTGAAAAAAAAGTATAAAATAAAATAAAATGTAGTCAATTATAAAATAAGAAGTCATATGTATTTACAATGGAATCAATCACAATTGCCAATAATATATTCGTCTCTTTGGCTTGTTTGGAATAATTTGAAAAAAAAAAGGGAAGGGATCATGGTGTCATGTTACTTTCGAGTGGTGGTATCAAACCTTTTATATTGAGAATATTTTATGAGCTAATTGTTAATATTTATACTGTATACAGCTAAAAATACAATTTATTATTTAAATAATGAACTATGTATATTGCAACCAGTACAATGATTACCCAATGAATGAATTTTGTTATTGAAATCGACTGTGAGAGTGGAACTTAATGGTTGCAAGTCATGCAACATCCAGTGGAGAGCAGAAGGATGAGGAACATGCAGTTTACGAACACCAAGTGGGCAATCCATAGCTATTTTAGCCAAATGATCCGCGAGGATGTTACTCTCTCTAAAGTTGTGATTCCAGCTTAGAGAAAAGAAGGATTTTAATGTCTTCCACCAGTGTAGCATAAGCATTAACCACCGATGAATTGCCTGTGATTAAGTCAAAAGCATTTGGACTGTCTGTCTCCAATATAGCTTCTCTGATCCCCATCTCCCATTCAAGAGAAAGCCCTTCCAGGATACCCAAAAGCTCGGCACAAAGAATGGAGCAATGACCTATGTTCATTACAAATCCTGATATCCAGCTGCCATTTGCGTCTCTAATGACCCCTCCCGCTGAAGCACCATTAATGTTTTGGAGGAGAGATCCATCCTTGAAAGTGCCTATTGGAGGAGGAGTCCAAAAAATTGTTATCTCTTTCACTGACGCCCACCAACATTAAGGTCAGACGAAGACCATGCCACGACAATTTCCTTCGTTCTGCTTTTAATCTCTGCGACTCTGACTTCCACGACGCCCTGCAAAATTGCTGAACCGATCTTCACTTCTCCACTTCCAAAGAAGCCAGCTAGTGAAACCAAATTGTTAGAAAATGGATTTAAAGAGAGAAAAGAGAGAATTTTGGCCGTCGAAATATAAATTTAAGTTGATGAAGAAGAACGCTTATGAAGATATAAAAATAAATTAATATTTAACATAAATATACAACAAAGAAAATTACAGATTTGTAGCTCTAAAACAGAGCATTCATAGTATAAATTTTTTTCTCTTTTTCTTCTTCTTCATCTTTACAATGATTTTTCTCTCTTTTCTGATTACCATTTTGCTGCTTATTCTCTTAATTTTAGAGCCAAAACCATGGCTTTTTAGTCAAAAACTGACATACTTAAACCCATACTTGTTTTTTTTTAAGCAAAGATAACCGTTCTTCTTTTGGTAAATATCATCACGCCCTAACACTCTCCTTTAATGAATTTTTTGCTGAACTTGAAGCTTCTGGATCTATTCATCTTCAAGCAGCATCACTCAAAACAAATTTCTTTCATTCAAATATATCGAAGGCTGACAAAAGACTATGTAAATGAGGGCTTAAAATGCTACAGCAAACACTTCATTTTTGCAGCAAGATTCTTCAAGCTAAAATTGTTTTTTTTTTAAATCATTACACCTCTTGACCTTCAACATCTCCTTGAAATGACAATTTAAGGACTTGCAGATCCTTCATTTCTTCATTGTTTGAGCTGTTATAACTTGTCTATATCCATCATTCTTGCAGTTTAATATCTAGCCAGTCATTCTCAATTTTCTCAGTTTAAATACTTGAAAGGCTTTAATAATATTGTTCAGTTTAAGGACATGTCCTAAAGGAGCAAACAAATAAAAAAGAAGATCAAGACATATCTTAAAACAAACCTACAGCATTCAAATGACCAATAGATTCAAATACAAACTTGATTTTTTAAAGAAAATTCCTCTTGAAATAATGGGAGGGTAGAATTCAAATTTCTAGCTTAAAACAACTAGCTTTTCATCAGCACACTTTTTTTTTCTAAAAACAAGAAACTCTACAGGCCAACAAAGTTCATTTGTGCTCTGATATCATATTGGAAAATGGATTTAAATAGAAAAAAGAAAGAATTTTGGCAGTAGAAGCATGAATTGGACAAGTTGATAAAAAAGAACATTCATGAATATACAAACATAAATTAATATTAAACATAAATATATAACAAAGAAAATTACAGATTTGTAGCTCTAAAATTGAGCATTCATAGTAGAATTTTTTTTTTCTTTTTCTTCTTCATCTTTACAAAGATTTTTCTCACTTTCCTAATTACCATTTTGCTCTCATTCTCTTCATTTTATGATCAAATGCATAGCTTTTTAGTCAACAACTAACATACTTAAACCTATACTTCTTTTCCTTGAAACAAGAGCGACCATTCTTTTTTTCAAAAATATCATCACGCTCCATCACAAATTCCACCGTCCAACGTAGGTTGTCCATGATATTAAGCCTGTTAAGAAGATTAAAGACAAACCAATCATGAGAATTAAGATTAAAGAAAATATTTTTTAACTCCCTCAGGTAGCAGAATATTCCATATGTTCCTCGCAAGAGGACAGTCCCGAAGCACATGCATGCATGACTGATTCAACAGGACCACCACACCGGGAGTAGACTTTGGAATTTGCTATGTGCCTTCTAACCCGCTCTTCATTGGTGAGCAAACTTCCCTTGCAGGCCAACCATAAGAACATACGGATCCGTTGGGGGCCAGGCCAGCCCCAAATGATCTTCCGCACATTATCGCTGATTTTATCTTGAGACTTCATGATCTGGAGGTAAGCAGACTTTGTTGTAAACTGACCAGTGGAAGATAGCACCCAAAATAATTTTTCTCCTTTTTGAGAGCTTGGGGGAGGGCATGCAGCACTTGCGAAGAGCTTAACTAGGGAGAAAGTTTTGAAACGAAATCCAGTCCCAATTGCCTGTTGGGAAAATCGGGTAATTTTCCCTCAAACTACAACTAGTGAATTGCACTGATTCGGTAATTTCCAGGAAAGACTACTGAATAGTCTCCTTAGACAAAATTACCATTCCAAATAAATTCCCAGGAAAGGCTGGAGGGGTCACAAATGGTCCCTCTTAAAACCCAGTCTCCTAGACAGAACTTACTTGCACAGTATATTATCACAACCTAAACCCGTGTATATATGAATAGTACCGTACACGTGAATAGTAAAATATACCCAAATGAATAGTACAATACACTACAAATAAACCCGACAAATAAATATTGAATACTATACTAATACAGAAAAGAAACAAAATAAATGCGGAATAAATAAAAGAGACAAGGAAAGAACACACCCGGAAATTTGATAACGGAGTTCGGCTAAATATGCCTACGTCTCCGAGCACCACTTGAGGCAGCCTGCTCTTATTAATTTGGGAAGAGAAGACCAAAATTTACAATATACAAATTTTCGAAAATGTATACTAATTTTGGGATACAAATAATTTGGAAGGGATGAGTTATTTATAAGGCAACTAACTCACCCCTATCTTTAAAACTTCCGATGTGGGATTGCAACAAATTAAGCCACACCAACCAAAACCATCAAATTTGACAAATCTCCACCTTGGCATAATTTCTAATCCCACCAAATGCAAACATTCTTCATCTTCCCAATCAAACAAAACAGTCTTCGTAGTGCTTCCAATTTGCGCCTTCAGGCGCCAACTCAAATGTGCAGGATATTGACCAAGTCTAAACAATGTTTAAACTTGGCTTTTGCCACCACCTTGGTCATCATATCTGCAGGATTCTCCGTAGTCCGAATCTTCTGGAGAAGTATCTCCTCTTCTTCGAGAATTTCCCGCACAAAGTGATAGCGAACATCAATGTGCTTCGTTCTTGTATGAAAAACTTGATTTTTTGCTAAGTGAATAGCACTCTGACTGTCACAATACACCTCAAGGTGTTTCTGACCAACTCCCAAGTCTCTTAGCAATCCTTGAAGCCAAATTGCATCTTTTACAGCCTCTGTAATTGCCATATACTCTGCCTCTGTTGTAGACAAAGCCACTGTTGACTGCAAAGTAGACTTCCAACTTACTGGCGCCTTAGCTAAAGTGAATAAGTAGCCAGTTGTAGACCGTCGCTTATCCAAGTCACCTGCATAGTCAGAATCACAATATCCAACTACGCATTGACCAAGTGATTCATCCCGCTCAAACACTAAGCCAACATCTACAGTACCTTGAATATACTGTAGAATCCATTTCACAGCTTGCCAATGAACTTTGCCAGGATCATGCATATATCTACTCACAACACTGACTGCCTGTGAAATATCGGGTCTCGTACACACCATTGCATACATCAAGCTTCCAACTGTATTAGCATACGGGACTTTCGCCATGTATTCTCGTTCTTCATCTGTCTTTGGAGATAACTGACTGCTAAGCTTCAAATGAGGAGCAAGCGGAGTACTTACAGGTTTTGTATCTTTATTCATACCAAAACGTTGTAATACCTTCTTCAAATACTGCTTCTGTGTCAGCCAAAACTTGCCTCTCTGTCTATCCCTGCTTATCTCCATGCCGAGAATCTTCTTGGCTTCTCCCAAATCCTTCATCTCAAACTCTTCACTCAACTGAGCCTTCATTTTATCAATTTCAATTTGGCTCTTGGATGCTATTAACATATCATCAACATACAAGAGTAGATAGATGTAGGACCCATCTTGAAGCCTGCGCAAATACACACAGTGATCGTATTTGCTTCTTGTGTACTTCTGACCCATCATAAACTTATCAAATCGTTTGTACCATTGCCTCGGTGATTGCTTCAATCCGTACAATGATTTGTTCAGTTTACAAACCCAATTTTCTTTACCAGCAACTTTGAATCCATCTGGCTGAGACATATAGATTTCCTCCTTCAAGTCACCGTGTAGAAACGCGGTCTTCACATCAAGTTGAGCTAGCTCCAAATTCAACTGTGCTACCAAGGCCAACAAAATTCTAATTGAGGAATGTTTAACAACTGGAGAAAATACCTCATTATAATCAACTCCCTCCTTCTGAGCATAGCCTTTAGCTACCAATCTTGCCTTGTAGCGAACATCATTCTTGATAGGAAATCCTTCTTTCTTTGCAAATACCCATTTGCATCCAATTGCTTTCTTGCCTTTTGGTAACTGTGTCAACTTCCACGTCTTGTTCTTCTCAAGAGATTGCATCTCTTCTTCCATTGCATCTTTCCATCTACCATTTTCTGAACTTCGGATGGCTTCAGGAAAGGTGGATGGAACTTCATCAACAACTGGAAGTGCATAGGCTACCATGTCAACAAAACGAGCAGGTTTCTGAATTTCTCGTCTTGTCCTTCTAACAGCAATTGACTCTGACTGCTGTTGAGATTCTTGGGTCGAAATCTCTTCCTCATCTGCCTCTGCTTCTGCCATAGGAGAGTCACTCATAGTACTTTTTGTTGGGCTCACCATTATCTGTTCAAACTCCACCTGCTTCGGCGTACACTCCACCTGCTGCGGAGTACCATCAGTTCCTTCTTGAGTTACCTTATGCAACATGGCAGATTCATCAAAGGTAACGTCCCTGCTAATGATGGTCTTCTTTGCCTCTAGACACCAAAGACGATATCCCTTAACTCCAGCATTGAAGCCCATAAAGAGAGCCTTCTTTGCTCGTGGATCCAACTTTGATTTATTTACATGATAATATGCAGTAGAACCAAAAACATGCAAAGAATCATAATCTGTTGCAGGTTTCCCAGACCATACCTCTAAAGGAGTCTTGCAATCTATTGCAGATGACGGCAAGCGATTGACGAGATGTTGAGCATATGTCACAGCCTCAGCCCAAAACTTTCTGCCTAACCCAGCATTAGATAGCATGCAACGAACTTTCTCCACCAATGTCTTGTTCATACGCTCCGACACCCCATTTTGTTGTGGTGTTTTTCTGACTGTAAAGTGCCGAACTATGCCAAATTCTTGGCATGCCTCCAGGAATGGATCACTCTTGTATTCTCCACCATTGTCTGTTCGGAGAACTTTGATCTTTCTACCAGTCTGGTTCTCAACCTGAGCTTTCCATTTAAGAAAAACTCCAAGCACTTCATCTTTCTTCTTCATAGTAAACACCCATACTCTTCTGGAAAAATCATCAATAAAAGTGACAAAGTAATGCCTACCTCCAAGAGATGGAGTCTTGGCAGGTCCCCACACATCTGAGTGCACATAATCCAAAATACCCTTGGTATCATGAATGGCAGTGCCAAATTTCACTCTTCTTTGTTTTCCCAAAACACAATGCTCACAAAATTCTAATTTGCAAGTCTTCGTACCTTTCAACAGTCCTTGCTTGGCAAGAATTTGCAAGGATTTTTCACCAGCATGTCCCAAACGCATATGCCACAGCTTTGTTGCCTCTGAATCCTTCTTGCTACTAGACGTTGCAGTCGCTACTGTCCCAACCACTGTACTACCTTGGTAGTAATACAGATTATTCTTCCTCACGCCTTTCAACATCACAAGTGCTCCCGAAGTTGCTTTAAGAATTCCATCTCGCATCATCACAACTAGGCCTTTTGACTCTAAGGCCCCCAAAGAGATGAGATTCTTCTTCAAATTCGGAACATACCGTACATCTTTCAGAATTCTTGTGGATCCATCGTGATTCCGCAGCTTGATTGAACCTATCCCAGCTATTTTACATGGATTGTCATTTCCCATATAAATAACTCCACCATCACATTCTTCAAAATCAAAGAACCACTCCCGAATGGGAGACATATGGTAGGTGCAACCGGAATCCAAAATCCACTCATCTGGATGGGATGTTGAAGGTGATACCACCAAAGAGACATCTGACTCTGCATCACTTTTGCATTCTGCAACATTTGCATCTTGCTGAGCCTTCCCTTTATTCTTCAACTTTGGACAGTCTTTCTTCCAGTGCCCTTTCTCATGACAGAAAGCACACTCATCTTTGGCAACTCTGCTTTTTGACTTTGATCTTCCTCTTCTTCCCTTCAACTGGCTCTGCTGACGACCTCTCGCCACTAATGCTTCATCTGCTGTAGCTACTTTGTTTTTCCTTTTATCTTGTTTTCTCAATTCATGACTATACAAGGCAGAACATACAACATCTAAAGATACATTCTCCTTCCCATGAAGTAAAGTAGTTTCTAAGTGTTCAAATTCATCGGGAAGGGATGACAATAACATCAAAGCCAAATCTTCATCTTCAAATTTTACATCTAAGTTTAACATGTCTGCTACTAATTGTTGAAACAAAGTGATGTGTTCGTTCATAGTAGTACCTGGTTGGTAATCAAACCGGAACAACCTCTTCTTCATAAGGAGCTTATTCTGACCACTCTTTTTCAAAAATTTTTCCTCCAACGCCTTCCACAATTTATGTGCAGAAGTCTCGTTCTTGAATGCATACTTCTGCTCTCTGGATAAGCACGATCGAATTGTTCCGCATGCCAACCGATTTATGATACTCCAATCCTTATCTTCTACGTATTCTGGTTTCTTTTCTTCAATGGCGATGTCAAGGCCCTGTTGGAAAAGGGAGTCCATGACCTCGCCTTGCCACATGTCAAAATGGCCAGTACCGTCAAATATCTCTACCGCCAACTTCAAACTTGACATTGGAATCCTTGGCCATGTGGACGAGGAAGCTGATGTCCCTTGTGCCATATCTGATGTAGCACTATTAGTTGGTGGATTTACTGATGCCATTACAGACTCAAATGATAGTATTCAATAATATTACAAACAGACCTAGGACGAACCTTCGGCTCTGATACCACTTGTTGGGAAAATCGGGTAATTTTCCCTCAAACTACAACTAGTGAATTGCACTGATTCGGTAATTTCCAGGAAAGACTACTGAATAGTCTCCTTAGACAAAATTACCATTCCAAATAAATTCCCAGGAAAGGCTGGAGGGGTCACAAATGGTCCCTCTTAAAACCCAGTCTCCTAGACAGAACTTACTTGCACAGTATATTATCACAACCTAAACTCGTGTATATATGAATAGTACCGTACACGTGAATAGTAAAATATACCCAAATGAATAGTACAATACACTACAAATAAACCCGACAAATAAATATTGAATACTATACTAATACAGAAAAGAAACAAAATAAATGCGGAATAAATAAAAGAGACAAGGAAAGAACACACCCGGAAATTTGATAACGGAGTTCGGCTAAATATGCCTACGTCTCCGAGCACCACTTGAGGCAGCCTGCTCTTATTAATTTGGGAAGAGAAGACCAAAATTTACAATATACAAATTTTCGAAAATGTATACTAATTTTGGGATACAAATAATTTGGAAGTGATGAGTTATTTATAAGGCAACTAACTCACCCCTATCTTTAAAACTTCCGATGTGGGATTGCAACAAATTAAGCCACACCAACCAAAACCATCAAATTTGACATTGCCTTCCAAATTAACATAATCAGCAACCCTTTTAGACAAAAGCTCTTCCGAATCACTGTAGCATCCACATTAATCAGAGTTTGCGAGTCCACAACCCAAATATCCGTTCAGAATTTCACTGTTTTGCCATTGCTAATACACAATATCTGCTACCTTGGGTAGTCTCGGACCAGGCCAGAGATAAAGATTTCCAGAGTCACAAGCACTCTTGAGAACAATGAAACACACTCCCAATGGTTGGAAAAAGATTTGTACTTGGGACAAAGGACCTTGATCCAAAGATTGTCCTTTTATACTAGAATGTCCCAAGCCAGCTTCATTAATAATGCAAGGTACGTTCATAGACTGTAATTGTTTAAACCCCAGACCTCCAACATCTTTTAGAAGACAAAGATCATCCATTTAACTAAGGACAGATATTTCCTATCATTAGTACTGCCCCCCATAAAAAAACATATATATATATATATTTTTTTTTTATTTCCATTTTTATGGTTTGGTTTTCTATGGTAATGTCGTAGTTAACCATGAATTTTTCAAATTATCATATCAAATTTTCATTTTAATGTTGATTTTGGATTAAATTCTTTGAGTGCCAACCTTATAGTGTCCTACATTTTTAGGCATAAACAGACTATTTTCTCTTCATTTTGGATTAAATTCTTTTTAATATAAATTTAGAAATGTCAAATCCTAAAAATTCTTTACATGTGAGATTCCACATTTGGTTTGTATTGTATGTTAATACACCAAATTGCCATTTTTGCATGATTTATTCTCAATAAATTTTTTAAATATCATATAGATACTGATAAAATATTTTTTTATTTTTTATAAATAATAAAAATATTATAAAATATAGTTAAATCAAATAAAAATTTTTATTTAACTATATTATATTATCGCATCTTTTCCAAATATAATAAACAATATTTGCAATAGCATAATATACAATATTATGATACATACCATAACTATATTATCCACTATATTGTACCATACTGTCAGTGATTCTAAATTGTATTTCTTTAAAAAAAAAATCAAAGGCAAACGAGTATTATTGTATTGAATTAATATAGAAATCATAATCAATAATGAAGAAACATCAAAATTAATTAGTAGATAATCATTGGACAATATTGATTATTTTAAAATTGGATGATTTTGATTTGTTATTTAATTTTAAGAATAATTAAATTATTTACATAATAACTAGTTGTTTGGAGTCATTAATTCTCGTTTATTTATTTTTTTAAGTAAAACTGGAAGAATCAAACTTGAATCTATTATACCACTAAATTATATTTTAATGTTGGTTTCTAAGTCATTAATTTTTAAAATGTTTAATGAAATATAGTTTTTTTTTCCATTTAACATTACATTTACAACAAGAAATACAAAGTAACTACTGAACTTTGCTTCAAGAATAAATCATCTAAGAAACCTACGAGAATATAAAATCAAATTAATGTGCATGCAATAGAGTCATCTCTAAGGCTGAAAGACTAATTTCAGATTCAGTTTTGAATCAAAGCCAAATTTATGAAAACAAAAGGAAGTCTAAGTCATGTTTCTACAATAGCGTTTGACTGGTCATGTTGAATTGCTTTGATATAAATTTATCTACCATGCTTTTCAAGATCATCAAGGTCGTCTTCACACGAGCTACTGGAGACAGATGTTCGAATGGGTAGTTCAGTGTATGGAGATGCGTCGCGCAAGAAAACGTCGTCGTCCTTGAGCCATATACCATCCAAAGGTATATTCCCTCTTAGAGCTTCAAATATCTGCATGCCATATATAATTATCAATGCTATAGAGGTTAGCTTAGGTAACATTCGCATGATTAATTATTAATTAATTTACATAAAAGCTTAAATATATGTACAAAAACCTTAATTTATATGTCAATTTTTTTCCTTTGATTTGGATTAAATTCTTTAATATACATATATATATATAATAGCCACCATCTAGACCACTCTAAGGACACAATTCTACATCTTAATGGGCACAATCTGAACTATCTAAAAACACAAGTCAGACATAAATGGGATACCAAACTTTTTAATATAGGTCTTAATTAGATTTTTTTAATATAAATTTAAAAGTGTCAATCCTAAACGTTAATTGTTAAGAATGAATACAATTTTATATTAATTGGATTATTTTTCAATTTAGCAAATGTGAGATCACCATTTTTATTGGGTAGCTTAACAATATATTGAAAATTGAACTAATTTTTTTTTCCTAAAAAAAATCACTCACACTCCAAAATTTTTCTAAAAGATTTTTATGTCGGTCACCTAAAATTAAGGCACTGATCCACCACTGCATATGAACATATGAAAGTGAAGAGTAGATTTTATTATTACATAGCTCATTGATGGGCGAAGATTAGCAGGTTTATATACACAAGCAGCAGCACAACAAATCATTCGTTCCATCCCATCTGTATCATAGTTCTCCTCCAGTTTGGGATCAATAAAAGAATAATAGTTACCACTCTTCATGCCTTCTTTCAGTATAGATTTCACCTACATTTTTGAAATACAAAACATTATTCTGTTATTTTTCCAGTGATGAACGATCACTATTTATTTATGTTTTTTATTAATTACAAAATTAAGATATCCTTGATGTGGAATAATAATAATAATAATAATAGAAATATCTACAAAATACAAAATAAAGTTAGTATATCCATTGTAATGCAATAGGGCTTCAAATAAAATAAAGAAAATTTTTTACACGAATCCATCATTGTTTTAGTAGTCTTTTAGAAAAAGTAAATCAAATACAACTTTTTGTACTTTGCTAATTAATAAAAACAATAATGAAAGTTAATGATGGATTAATTTTATTATAAAAAAAAAGACAGTTCAATAATTGATCAAGCACATAACTGAATTGTAAATTAAATATTTTTTTTCTTTATGTTAATAGATTTAATGGAATTTTTTTAAAGAAATTTTTTTATTTTATTTTAATTTTATGATACAAATAATAATCATGAGCAGATTACTATAATTTTTTGGAGAATCTATTTCTATATTTATCACTTTGTATGCTTGTATTCAATTGATGTAAGACTTACTTCCAACCCTCGCAGAATTATTTTAAAACAGAAACAACAAAACATGCATGAGATAATATCCCCACTTTTACTCTTAATTAAATCACGAGTAATGGATCACGTAGTGATTTAATATTGTATCTTCAATTTTTAATTAAATATTTTATTAAATTTAAATTTTATCTTCTTGTTCAGGCTAAAGATATATAATATATGTTGAAATTAATAATTTACAATAATGCATGCTACTTAGCTAACGATACCATGATTGATTAATTTCTTCTTGTTTTGCATGTGGAGGAGGACTAGCACTCAAACTTGATATCTAAGTGGAAGTAATACACTCTTCTGACTATGTCTAGAGTATTAAGCCATATCTAGATGATTATTAATTTTTCTTTTATTAGGTTGTAACACTAGTTTTTACAGATTTTTTTTTAGATTTATCTTGCTAAATATAACAATTTTTGGACAAAAAGTTAAAACAAATTAACAAGATCACTAAAGGATTTGACAAAGCTAAAAAATACTTTATCATGATTTAATCCCAACCAATGATGAAGTTAAGATCTTAAATTACTTAGGTCAAAAATACTATTACTTACTCGTAATTAATAAAATTGAAAAGTTTGTGCAAATTTATATAAGCTATATAACTTTAAAAAACTATTTTTAATTAATATTAATAACTAGTTTTAAAATGTTCTTTTTTTAATATATATATATATATATATATTAACATTTGTAAATCATTATTATTGACATTTGATTGAACTTAATTATTAATTACTTTGTCATAATTTAATTAAATGGTAATAAAAAAGATATATGAGCTAAGTTCATTATATATAGATGAAAAGATATTATGTATATTGATCTATATAAATCATTATACACAATTCCGAAAACGTATATAAATAGGACTCAAATAAGCTTAGTTTTTAAACTCATACTGAATTTATATTTTTTTTATTTATGAGTGTCAAGGAACAAGTACATACCCACAAAACAAGATTTGGCTCATAGGCTTCCCTGTCCGCTTTGAAACCATAAGCTTTCTTCCCAGTAATCAACTCCAGAAGCATAACACCGTAGGAGTAGACATCGCTCTTAACGATGAGCTTCCCACTTGTAGCATACTCGGGATCTATATAACTGCACTAGAGAATGAGTGCATGAGAACCAAAAAATTTTATCCTGAAAATTGAAAATTGAGGGAGATGTAGCTTGAGTTAACAACGAAGAAATTGTTTCTTACCCAAAAGTTCCCGCAATAGGATGAGAGTCAATTTCGTCACCTTCAGAACTTGGAAAAACTACCCAAAACCTGCAATCTGAAATTAAGCCCAACTACACCAAATAAGATGTTAATAATCAAACCAGGCCTGTAGTTCTAGAAAGAAACAAAATAAACTTGCCAATCAGGCATACCCTCGCTATTCTGTTCACTCCATTAAAGTGTGCATGGAAGATGGATAGCTGATGTTGGAATTTATCCATCCAGCAATATGGTGAGAGTACCATTAATTAAAAAGGGGAGGATTACCTTTTGGCCTTTTTTTATGGCATGCAGTGTTGTTTCAATCTATTTAGTAGACTATGAATTAAGAAAAATAATTGTTAATTAATATGCTATTATTACCAACTTTTTCTTCCAATTTCATCTTTCTACATAATATGGTATATAGTATTATTTTATGGGACATTAATAAAACTACCTAAACAAACAAACTTCAGTTCAAAAATATTACAAGAAATAAAAATTTTTACACTTTTATAAAAAGTTAAAACAAATTTTTAAAAATACCTAACTCCTCACTAAAACAAGATTTAAAAAAAAAAACAACTTCTCCCACCATAAATAATATTTTACTTCAATGTTTATTTTTTTTCTTCAAACTTCACTATTAAATAAATATATTTCAATAAAATAATAAAAATTATTATTTTAAATTATAATTTTAGTATATAAAATATATTATTTTTTATAAAGAAAAAATTTTAATTTTAATTACAAATAACAAATAAACATTCACAAAAAATATAAAAAAGAAAATATATAAAAATATATTAATAAAAATATTAAATTTATTTTTAAACAAAGTTTATATATTATACACGTAAAAAAATTAAAAAAAATATTAATTTCGTTATGTAGATGTTATGTAAATATTGCATATATGTTTCGCATATATTATGTAGATATTATATAAATTTTATAGATATTTAGTAAATATTATGTATATATTATGATTTTTTTTTATATATTGGGTGCATGTTATATTGATGTGTAGATATTATATATATATATATATATATTATGTGAATATAAAATTTTAAAAATAAAAATAAATTTTATTAAATAAATTCTGTAGATATTTCATAAATATTATATATATGTTTAGTAAATATTTTGTATATATTTAAAAGATATTATATAAATACTATAGATATTTAATAAATGTTGCGTATATGTTATATATTTGTGAGGCATAAAAAATTATTTCTGAATAAAAAATATATAAATAAAAATAAAATGAAAAATAGAAAAACTAATTCGTCTTATTTTATTGACCATTAATCTCATAGGATATTATTACTGGCATAATAAAATTGATATGAAAAACTATTAGGGAAAAAAAACAGTACTCATCAAATTACCCATGCAAGCGAGAAATAAGTTAAACGTATGCATTGAATTTAAGATTTTTTTTTATAAAATTGTCAGAAAAAATCCACAATATTATAAATTTATCAATCCAAAAAAATATTATCAAATTTATCAAAAATTTTAGATTAATTTTAAGTTTATTAATTTCATATAGTATATAAAAAGTTTATTATGAATTTATTATACAAATTACAATTGTTATAAATTTATAATTAAATCATTATGAATTATTATGAGTTTATTATAATTTTTTGTAAAATGATCAAAAAGATCCAGATAAAAAAGTAAAAATTTTGAAAATCTAATAAGGGGGTGTAATTTCCCCTTGAGTTTATGCAATTTGAAACTAAGCTGACACATGAGAACTCATAATGAGAGTGGGAAAATCTGAATGTTTTTATAGATGAGAGGAATTACAGAAAATGATTTATAAAGTATACCACAATTAATTAATCAGGTATAAATGTTAAGACATATATATAGCAAAATTAGCAAGAATCATATATCATGATTCATAAATGTTACCTTGGGTTCAAATTTAAGATCAAGAAGAATAATATTGGGTTAGGGGCGAAGACACTCGTATTACAAGGAGGACAACTGTTTTAAAAAAATTATATATATATATATATATATATTATTAAAAAATTTAAAATACTTAATTGTCCCTTTTTAAATTTTTAAAAAATATATGATATTTTATTTTGCCCATTTTCACTAAAAAAAATCTGACTTCGCCCTTTGAATTTGGTATTTGATATTCCTATGGATGATCTGGGTTCACCTAAGAGTATATCAGAAAAGGAGAGAGTTAAATTCAATATTTAATTATAAATGAAGGAAAAAGGAAAAAAAAACATTCACAGTCTTCATGCAAATATGTCAATCCTTTTGCAGTTCCTAATGCGATTTTCATTCTAATTGACCTATTAACCGGTTTTTCGTTTTCTGCAATATTAATACCAGAATTAATGTTCCCACAGAAAATTTAAAAAAATTAAGCAAAAACAAAAACAAAAATAAAAATGAACTTTATATTTAGAATAATTATAAAAATGAACTTTATAAAAATAAACTTTATTGCTACAACGGTTATAGCATATAATTATTCTTATATTTAACTCCTTGATGGACAAAACTTTTCAGTTGAATTTAAATAAAAACTAAAAAGTCGTAAAAGGACTTACGGCGTAACTGAAATCCCAAGAAGTTGTCGAGAAGATACTCGTAAAGAAGAAATCTATTAGTCTTATTTTGGCAGAATCCAACGAGCTTGACAATATTGCGATGATGGATCCTACTAAGAATCTCAATCTCTGCCAAAAACTGTTCATCCGTGATTCTAGAATCATTAGCGAACTTCTTAATGGCAACCACTTCACCATTTGGAAGCAACCCCTTGTAGACTACACCAAAACCACCCTTACCCAGTACATTCTCGTTGGAGAAAGCAGCAGTTGCCTTTAATAATTCTTTCTAGGTAAAGGGCTTCGGCCAACTACTTCCAATCTTCTTAATGTCGGTAAATTCCCATACCAATTTCTCTTCTTTTGTTTTTGATGTCGCAGTCTCTGATGATTTCCTCTTAATGCCAATAGGAGATTTGAGTAACGACTTTCTTTTTCCTTTTGTATTTGAAGGAGAGGTTTCTACTCGGCGGTCTGATTTTCTCTTAGTTCCAATAGGAGGCTCCACCGCTGATTTTCCTTTGGTATTTGAAGCAGCAATGTCTGTAATGTCGTGGACAAACTGATGAGGTGGGGAAGCTTCATGGCTAACTGCTGGACAATGAATCAAGATGACTTTAGCAACCTTCAAAAAAAAAGATGACTTTAGCATGTCATGATCAAGTGATCAAGCATATTCCATTACAATGAATTGAAATTTTAGTTCATTGTTATTTAATTAATTTTGGTTAAATTAATCAAATAGCATATTGAATTGCAATGCTATTTAATTAATTTTGGTTAAATTCCATTAAATAACAAACATAACTAAAGAACTACATATAAAAGATGGAAGTGTCAGTTTCATCACAGATGGACACAATTCAAAAATGTACTAAAAGAAAAGGCTGATATCTCGGCTAGTTAGTAATTAGACATGACTCATTATATATTGAGCTAAAAAAAGATACCTTCTGCAGGGCCTTCAATGCTAAGAGGCTCCAGCATCTGCGTATACGTAGAAGCAGTACTCGTGTCGTGTTTGCTCAGCTTCAATAACATCTAGATAAGGAAAGAACATGAATTAGCAACCTGGATTAGTTGGTATTTCTATCTTTTTCCTTTGGGCATTGAGAAATGGAGATCCGAACTGCACTCTATGCACAAGTCGTATACGTACTAGCTATTTATGAATATAATATGATTCAGATATAATACTTGGTTCACAATCAGATAAAATAGCTGGTTCATAATACACACATATACACTTATAAGAGAGTCCATTTGTATAGACAAGGATTTCAAGTGAAAAATATTTAAATTTGATATTGTATTGAATTTGTTACTATAAGCAAAAAATCGAAATTCCCTTTTTTCCCTTAGGAAAATTTAATATTCATTTTAAATATACATACCTACACAAAAAAAATCTTTGAATTATTTAAAACTACAATTCAGTTAGGAAAGTATTAAAACTACAATTCAGTTGGGAAAGTATAATAATTGTCTTATGAGTTAAACATTGAAATAAATTTGTTTTAGAAACACAGAGACAAAGTTAATTTTATGAGTGAGCCAATAAATTTGAAATTCTTGCTTCTTCGAAAAAAAAATAAATAAAACGGATGAATATAAGATAAAAAAGTTATATCTCTTAACCTTTTCGCACTGTGTGAATGAAATGGGAGCTTCAATAGATTTGGGCAGTCAATAACAACTACATTCTCAAGCACCGGAAAGTGCAAGGCTTGGTTTATTTTCGAATCTAAAGGAATTATATTTGGAAGATCTACCACGTTTACGATGCATTTGTACTCAAGCATGCAAAAGGAAGAATTCCAGAGTGTATCGCCGACCACTATTGCTACTTCAAAAGATATAGCTCCAATTATATTATTTTACTATTTTATGTCGATGACATGTTAGTAGCAGGTTCAGATATGGAAGATATTAGAAGGTTGAAACAACACTTATCAAAGAAATTTGACAAGAAAGACTTAGGTCCAATAAAGAAGATTCTTGGAATACAAATCATAAGAGATAAGCATAAAAGACTTTTGTAGTTATCTCAGGCAGAGTACATTAATCGTGTTTTGCAAAGATTTAACATGGGTGACGCCAAGCCAATCAGCATACCCTTGGTTAGTCATTTTCGTCTATCTAAGGATTAATTTCCTCATATGGAGGAAAATAGAGAACTCATGGCTAAGGTTCCTTATGCCTCTTGATGTATGCAATGGTCTGTATAAGATCAGACATTGGCTATGCAGTGAAAGTTATGAGCAGGTTTATGTCAAATCCAGAAAAAGCTCATTGGAAAGCTGTAAAATGGATTTTGAGATATTAACAGGGCACCACAAAAAAGTATTTATACTTTGATAAAGGAGAGTTAAAAGTATAAAACTACGTAGATGCAAACTTTGGAGGTGAAGTCGATCGCTAAAAAAGTACTACCGGTTATATATTCATTGTTGAAAATATAGTTGTTAATTGGATGTCAAAGTTACAAAAGATTGCTACTCTATCCACTACAAAAGCTGAATATGTAGCAGTAACTGAAGCCAGTAAAGAGATGATATAGCTTTAAGGTTTGTTAACTGGGTTGTGATTCAAACAGGAGAAGAATGTCTTATACAGTGATAGCTAGAGTGCGATACACTTGACAAAGAATTCAGTATTTCATTCTTGAACTAAGCATATTAGACTTCGTTATCACTTCATCAGAACTTTGATGGAGGATGATGTGCTAATACTGGAGAAGATCCAAGTAAGCAAGAATTCAGCGGATATGTTGGCAAAGATGGTGGCTATTGAGAAACTGAAATTGTGTTCAATTTCAGTTGGCTTGTAAGAGTAATAAAAATGGAAAGACCTACCGCACATATTGAGGTGTGAAGACATATTACAATCAGTCTTTAAGTGAAAAGACTGTTAAGAAAATTACATCATTTGAAGAGTCAAAAATGAAGGTAATTTTTGGTCCAAAATGTAGGTGCCTAACTTAGATATTTTTTGTCCAAAATGGAGGTGCCTAACTTAGGTAATTCTTAGTCCAAAATGAAAGTGTCTAACTTAAGTGATGATGGTAAAAAATGAAGGTGTCTAACTTAGGTAAAAGAGGTGTCTAACCTTTGACAAAATTTCATCAATCCAATTTTTGAAGCCTATATAAACCCTTAGATCTCATTTAGAAATCATTCCAAAATTAGAAAATTAAAGACAATTTGAGAGAAAAGCTTAAGATTGAGTGTTAGCAATTAAAATACTATTGTAAAATTTAGTGTGAAATATTAATACTTGTTGAATTTGAGAGTTAGCCTAAAAAAAACTATTGTAAAGGGTTTGAATATTAGCCTTAGAAAAATACTTGTAATGCTTATTGTGAGCTTGTGAAAATACTAAGTTAAGAGTGAACTTGCAAAATTCTAAGTATATTAGAATACTCAATTGAGATTTTGGAGTAAATGTATGATCATTGAATGCGAACCATTATAAATTTATTTTTGATATAATTGGGTGTGAGTTATAAGTTGTGAGTATTATAAAAATTTGTATATCTTCTTTCTTTAATAAAATAATCTCTAGGGGTCCGGAGACGTAGGCACAATTGGCTGAATTTCGTTATTAAATTTATGTGTATTATTTCTATTGTTATTTTTATATTCTCACTAATATAATTTATATAAAAATTTATGTAATTTTTCCAACATGTACATTGTTCATTTAGTTACCCATCGACTAAAGATTAGAATAGAATTTTTCGTTTTTAGAAGTTAAAAAAAAAGAGGTTGAATTTGATCTCTCCCCTAAAGATCCAATCCGAGTAACTGACGAGTTGATCGCTTAGCTTTGGAATTGTAGCAATTTGTTTCTTTCTTTGGAATTGTAGCAATTTTGTTTCTTTTTGGGTTTATTCAAAAATATTCTAAAAATTAAAAATATTTTTAAAAATATGTATTTTTTAATTTTAAAAATATTTTTTAACTTTTAATTTTAAAAATATTTTTTAGAAGTATATTTTTAATACATATATTTTATTTTTAAAAATATATATTTAATATATTAAAAATAAAATAATTTTTATAAAAAAAATTAAAAAATGTTGCTACTTTTTTTTTTAACATTAGAATATCACCTCTTCATTCCTTCGATACAAGAGCGGACCATTGAGTTGGCATATTCTTAATTAGAAATTTTAATTTAGTTCGAAATCAAGTTTGCAGGCCACATGCGTCGGATAAGTGTCCACGTTCTAACGCTTATTTCATCCAATTAACTTTTAACAATGAATTATAATCTGCTCAGGAGTTGCAATTATTAATTAGATGTTAAATTAATTTAATCAATTTCAAATTCACCACCACCAACTCTTAATAATTTTGCTGAGATTTGTTTTGTTGAGTTGTTCCGAACAAACTAAAAAGACATGAGATCATGAAACGGTTAATCAAAAAATTTTATGTATATTAAATATATAAATAATTTATAATTATTTTATAAATTATGTATAAATTATATATATTATACATAAATTATAAATATTATAGATAATTTTATAGAATAAATTATAATAAATTATAAATTATATATATTAAATTATTTTGATGGATTATATTTGAATTTAAATATAATTTTATATTTTAATTGTGTATTTGTATTAAGATTACTTTTTATAATGAGTTATATTTAATTTTTTTATTAAATAAGTATGTAATTTATTTATTTTTATTTTTATTTTTTATATAGTGCAACGATTAAAAATCGAAAATAACAATTAACAGACCGTATTATGCGGATAACCGATTATCGGTTAACAATTTATTTAGATTTCAATTTAAATTTAAAATTTTTTTAAACCAAAATCAAACACACTTAAGTAATATCTAAATTACCCTTATAACATCTCTTTTTTATTATATTATATTTTAAATTAAGAGTATGATTGTCTTTTGATATGTAAACCTCTCAAATTAATTTTTTCGATAAATATTTTTTCAACTCTTTTTAAGTAATTATTGGTAAAATTTAATAAATTTAATATTTTATTTTATATAAATTATTTATAAATAAATATAGTATTTTTTCATTAAATATATTTATTTAGTCAACTTTTTAAATTTTTTTGTAAAAAAAAAACGCACTATAAAAACCTATACCACCCATTTTTCATCCAAAATAAACAACTCATTTCACAAATAGGCACTCTCTCCTCTTCCTTCAACTACTGCTAGGGTTGTTCTCGTGTCGGACCAAGTTGGACTGGGCGTGAGCTTTTAGAGTTTTTGGCAAATTGAAGGTAAAGACAGAAGTGTGGTCTTCAACTCATCTGCCAAGAATTTCCTTTCACCTTTTCAACTACTTTCCCTGCTTAATTTTCTTCATTTTCACAAGACCTAATGGCTAATCTAATCCATACAAAGTCGGACTTACCATTTCGCAAGCAAATTTGAAATTTCTTCAGTACATAGCAGCGCATGTAAATATTTGAAATTTGAAAACTCTGAATGTAAAAATTAATAAAAGAATCTACAAGTAATAGAATTTTGAGAAATTATTATTCAATAAACATCAAAACTCTTCCCTATTAAAATTCATGAGGTGGCACTGTAAAATATACTTTATAACAGTAACACTTGTCGAACTCGAACAAAATTAATAATAATAACTAAAATTAAAATCACATTCAAATAACTAAAATTCTTGAATCAATTTTATAAAATAAATATTATATATGCCGGCTCTCTTTTTTCTTCCTGCTCTCCCCTCTCGCTTACCCTTTCTTTGTCATATTTTTTTCTTTGTTTGTTATTCTTCCAATTTTATTACATTTTGTAAATTATACAGTAAGAGCAAATAAATATGAGTAAATTTTTCTTTCCAATTCAAAGTTATATATGGACTAATCTACAAATAGTGCTAACATAAATAGAGTTTTCAATTTTTACATCAGAAATTATAAATTTTATTAGTAAATTAAGAATAAAGTATAACTGAAGTCCCATTTTCATTTTGCCATCATACAACTATTTATTGTCGGTTATTAGGTTATCATGATGCAGAACATGAGAGACTTCTAAGCACTTATCTCAGGACTCAGATTAAACTGTTCTTAATTTCTCAAGTACTTATGGATTGATGTTTTAAAGCTTACATAATTAATTGGGAAGATTAGAAGAAAAACATATTACATGATTTCCAATCTTTATAAATAATAATACGTAAAAAAATTTTATTTGCAAGATTATATTTATGGTTAATTTCGTTAGTAAATTAAGAATAAAGTTTTCTAACATCATTAGTATTAATTAACGTGAAAATGAACTTTAATAATAAAAAAAATTTATTTTTTTGTTAGTAAATATTTTTATTAAAATTCATTAACACATTAATTGAAATTGACGGTATTAAGATATCATATCCTTAATGGATAATGAAGTTAGCCACATATATATATATATATAAACATAAATTCTTGTTTACAAATTAGCAAAACTACAATATAATTTTTTAATATTTCCCCTAATTAATTAATTTAATGTCTTTACACAGTTTTTCCTTTGCAACAGAATATATATATATATATATATACACACACACTATAAATTGCACGTATAATATATGTATTTCTGCTTTTCTCCAAGATATTTTATGTAGAGATAAAAAAAAAAAGTGTCTGCTTAACGTAAAGAGCTATTACGAGCTACGACATAACTTTGTTTTGTGTGTTGATGATCACAAGCTAACCACATGCAATTGAATGTGTCACGTCATGCATCTTTACAAAAATCTCCTGATTCACCAGTTTCCAACGAACTTGCAAGCTCTAAATTTAAACAGTCATCTCCTTCGTCTCTTGCATCAAATATTTGGTCTTTGTTATTAGATTCATCCCTATGCATAAAATCTTCTGCCATTCAGATTTCAATTAGTTTCTGCTTTTTCTTTTTCTTTTTTTAACAAAATTTTGAGATCATTACTCAGATCATCATAGCTGACCTGGAGATTTGTGGACTGTGATGGATTAGTTTTCAACTTCTTAATTGCCTTCTTCATAAGCAGAAATGGCTATTGTTGCATATCCCTACAGAACGGATGGTGCAAATGAATTTGGATCCATTTCCATTTCCATCAGTAGGAATATGGACTTCTTCTAGGATATCTGAATCAAGCCAATTGGCTTTTATATCATCCAAAAACAAAAGCTACTTCACCCTTTATAACAGCTTTCGTACAATCACCTCGTCTAACACAGTTTTATTTTTCCACACCTCTTCACAAATATCAAGCATTTCGCGATTAGCCACCTCAACAATGACATAGCCGAAATTAACATTGTTTATCTGATCAGTAACCCTTGTGAGAGCAGAGCTTACTCGATTTCCCACTCTGTTGTAGCCCAAGCATGTGTTGAGGCAGATCCATCGGATAGCTTTACTCTGAAATTCATCAGCTTTATTTCACCGCTGACTCTAGTCTCCACCTGCTCCTTCCTTTACTCTAGTAACCAAGAAAAGAAAAAAAAAATTCTTTCATATCCACTGCATATTGGCTACAGAGAAATCAAGATAGATCGCAAAATGCAAAGAGAAAAAGGAAGAAAAGTTGACGAATAAATAAGAGTTCTCTGTAAAGGACAAATTAAATGCTCAAAGATTGGGGAGACTGATACTCCCAAAGAAAAAAAAAATGGATGAGAAAAAAATTATGATATTTTATTTATCTCATCAATCCACATCTCATCTAATCATATAAACTAAAAACTGGTAGCAATTGCAACTTCTGGGATACATATATATATATATATATATGTATATATAGATATAGATATAGTTCACTAGTAATAGACCTAATTATTAAGAAGTTACTGGTCATTTATTTCTAGCTAGAGAGGTGAAATCGCTTGCGGAAGAGGCAATGCCCCCATCTCTTCTGCAATGATAGATTTCTGATTACATTTTGCCTGCTCCACTGTAACCATCACAAGTAAACAAGAGATCATATGCCCAAAATTTCCAGCTCAATAAAATATCAAGAAGGTTTAACATTCAGAACAAGGTATGTAAGTTTTAAGCTATGTAAAAACTAATGGTTTGAACCTTTGAAATGTAAGTTTTAAATAAAAATTCTTCCAATCCTATGTAATTAAGCTTAAATAAGGAAAAATAATGTTTTTGTTATTTCTTCTTTTTAAAAGGTGGTTGTGTTTCTTCCTCTTCCTCTTCATCTTCTTCATCATCTTCTTCCTCGTCGTCGTCGTCATCCACATTGTCATCATCAGTATCCTCATCATCATCATCTTCATCGCTTTCTTCATCACCATTAGCCTCAGCCTCAGAATCATCTTCATCATCATCGCTCCCTTCCTCTCCAGCTGTATCACCATCATCGTCTTGATCATTATCACCCTCAACATCACCATCATCACTATCATCATCATCAGTTTCATCAACATCCTTACATTCAGAAGTAAGTTTTTCTAATCTATTTAGTTCAGAGAAAGGAAACCTGCAAACCATTTCCATTAGTTGATCACTTATTCACTCCTTAACTAACTTCAAAATAAAAAGAAAAAAGTCACATCTACCTCTTATAGATTGCAATCAATTCTGGTACCATATAAATATCATCTGGCTTAGATCTCATCTAAAATAAAAATATAAGTAATGACAGACATGAGAAGCATACAAGATTGGCTAAAAACACCAAATAACAATTCTCAAAAGGCTGAGATCTTCAAACCATATTTAAAAAATAGCAAAATTTAAAAAGACGAAAAAGTGTCCTAGCACAACAGACTTTCCACATTACAAACTTCAATAAAGGTTAGGAACCCACAGCCATCCCCTTGCATCACAAGAAGGCTGCTTCTGTAATTTGAATCGATGAACATCAAGTAAAAGATAGCAATCTTGCCATTTTATCATATTTCATCTTCATCTCATAGCAAAATCCATGCAACAAAAATAAAATTAAGATAACCCACATATAGAAAGCATAACCCACGTATAGAAAGCAAAAAGCATATTGAGAAGATAATTCCAAGAAATACACCAACATAAGTGAGGAAATATAATGACAAAACCAAAAAATAAAAAAGAGTACAAAGCTCAATTGATATATAATCTTTCAGGTCAAATGTAATGCAAACCTAGATTGCATACCAAAGTACATTTAATAAATGGGAACCAAATTTATTAAATAGCAAACATGTTCGCAACGGAACAGCATGCATAAACGCGATCAAAAACTTAAACAGCATGCATATACATTACATAATCGAAAACTAACCTTATAAAGTATATGAACTATTTTCATGCAAAATCACAAACAGATCAAACGTTAGACCTTTCAAGAACATTAGTAAAACCCTCTTAAATCATTCATTAAGTTTGTCAATCTAAAATCCCAAAATTCAGGCAACCGTGTGGTTTCCTTGAAACTAAAAAAAGTGAAATAAGAGCTATATATGTAAAGATTAGCATTCCTTTGGTTATAGAAATCTACATAAGAGTTTCAGCATATAAACCAATTAGTCATAACGTGTTCCACAGCCAAATGATAAAGGAGGTTGCCACAAAACCACAACGCAAGATTGGCTTCAGTTTTCTGACTTTATCATGTCCTAAATTATAGAGAAATCTAAGGAAAAAGAATCATTCTGTTCCTACAACTTCTTCAGAGTCAAAATAATTTAGGACAGGTAAATATCAAACAAATAGTAATTAAATAAATAAGAAGAGTTCATCTCAAGAAAGCAAATGTTAAGGCCAACTATAAACAAAATACAATTAAATCAAGCAGCTCAAGGAATCTACAAACCAAAACTTAGAAGAATAATACTCCATTACTATACAATAAAAAACAGAGATCATAAATCTCCCAATAAGTCTTGCAGCATTTAACCCAGACAATAATTGGAATATAGCAACACAAAGAAATCCCCTTTATTAGGCAGAGCACTGTTGCTTAACAAAAACAATCTCTAATCTTAATACTTCTTATTCTGTAGTTATATCAATTCAAACAAGCAGTTCTCCATAAAAAACAGAAAACAACAAAAAGAAATCCTTATATAAAATATAGAGAACAACCCATCAAAAGAAACATCTTTAAAATCAAATAAAAACACTAGTACAACTTCTAATATTGCAAGAAAAATATTAAAAAAAAGACATTAGAAACTGGAAAATATAGACAGGGCAATGTACCATAAAGACGACAGAAAGCATAAATTTTTTAGCAAGCAGAGCAGTCTCCACCACCACAGATTGCACCATGGAGCAGACAATCTGCTCCAAATTCACAGCAATATTGCTAAGTGGAAGAGTTTCCATCTGTCTATGGGTTAGTGAACCAATTTTTAATAAAATACCAAATGACAGAGACACTGAGAAATAGGGAAAGAGAGAGTGACAGATTTTTTGCCCTTTGTTTTTCAGTGATTTGAGGGTTTCGGTGGGGATATAAGCTGGTCAGACAAGATGCAGATAAAATTATTAGGGTTTTGACTCTTTTCATGGTATCTTTCTTTTGGTGGGACCATTCCGATCACTATTGTCCGCCACGTCAACATCTGATACGCCCATACTTTTTCCTAGATTCTAATCTTTCTCCATGGCATCCCTGCCACGTCGTCATTTAGTTCTTAAATAGATTTGGAGAAATTATGTAGTCAATATATAGATGTTAAGATAAAATATACAGCGAAAAGTCGAAAACTGTTATTTGAATTAGAATTTCTAATTAGAATAATATATTAATTAAAAATGTATAAGTTTCCTTTTTTTAAAACGTTGGCATATTTTATGCTCAATCATTTCTTCTAATTGTGAAATTTTTTTCATCTCTTTATGTGTTAATTTGAAAAACTGAATGGCAAAAAAAACTTTTTATAAGTTTCAAAATCCAATAAATGAAATAGAGAAAATAATTAGATTTTCTTTCCGTTGGCTTTTTTTAGGAAAAATGGGAATTTTTTTAAATTTTGAAAAAAAAAAAAGATAATTCAAATGAATCCTTATAGAAGAAGAATGAGAAAATTTTCAATATGTCAATATCCCGTTTCTTATTTTTAAATTATTTTATCACATGTGGATGTGTTATTAGTTTGCTATTTAAACTATTTGCCATTTAATAGTGATTTCTATTTGGAATCATATAATTTCTTTTTAAAGTGGGAGATAATCTCATAGACCTATCATATTTCATTTTGATCATGTTCAATTACATAATTAGAAGTTCATGTTAGTTATTAATTTTAATTACTTACTTCTAAATGGTTACTTGGAAGAAAAAAAAAATTAGAAATTTGGATGAAATAGTAAGTAGAAAGAGCTTGGTATCGGAAATAACAATAAAGAAATAATATTAAAAGAAATTAATTTCCTAGAAATAATAGAAGAAATTGTTGTAGATTAAGAATTTCTAATTTTTCTTTATAATCACAATCCTACATAAAATACCATTCTGATTGTATTTCTATATATTTTCTTCTTTTTTTTTTATTAAATTTCTATATATCTTCGATTAGGCGAATAATAATAGTGAAGAAAGTAATTAATTAATAAGAAAATTCTTTATTAGAAAATAACAGTCAAAATAATAGTAGAACCAATAATGAAAATAATTAATTAATTTTGTTACCTAAAACCAATTTATTTTTGTTAATGTCGAATTTTTAAAATTTTTAATTTTTTTTCAATCTTTTTGTGAAATTTTAATAGTTTTTAATTAGAACCACAAAAAGGTTAAAACTCCTCATATCTAGTTTTAATGCAATTACAAACTGAATTTTAATAGTTTTTAATTTTTATTTTCAAATAGTACACTCTAAAAATAAATATATATATTTTTATGTTCAATAGATATAAAATCAATTCCTTCAACATACTAATACTGAAAAATATATATGAAAAATGAAAATTTTTATTATGGATCTAGTCCATATTATCGTTTATAGACCAAGCTAATCAAATAGGATGACAAGGTGCATGTTAGAATTTTCTAAAAAATAATAGCAAAGCTTGTGCTCAATCAATATTCGATAGTCTATTGGGCTGTGCAAGCACCAAATTAGATCTAAATCGATTGAAACTGAATATACTTGTCTTACCATGCATGTCTTTTTGAGTTTTAGAGGTGGAAACACTCGCAAGAACTTCATCTCTACAACAACAAGGAATCAACACATTTTTGAGACAGCGATGAAATCAAGAAAGCAGAGAATGTAGAAATTAAAATTGAAAGAGCAGTAAAAGACTAAAAAATGTCAATAATTGTACTTTCAAAAGATTATGCTTCTTCAAGATGGTGTTTAGATGAGCTCATGATGATCACGGAACGTAGAAGACTAGTTGGTCATGTGATGATGCCAGTTTTTTATGATGTGAATCTAACCCAAGTCAGAGAGCAGAGTGGAAGCTATGTTGAAGCTTTTGCTAAGCATTAGAACAACTTCAAAGGAGATGGGAAAAGGGGAAAAGTGGAGAATTGGAGGTAAGCTCTAAGAGAAGCTGCAATATTGCAAACTTTCAAAACTAAATCCTAACAACTAATAAACCGTGCTATTAAAATAGTAATTAATGGTTGAGTATATGCTTCAGAGTACATTAGGCATGTGAGATTAGTAGTCTAATAATTGAATGCATATTAATAAAACAATGCTCAATGTTGCCCCTTATTTAGTTGGAATGGGATTCTCGTAGAGCACGAAGTAATCAATGGCTGCAAGAAGGATCGGACGATGTTGAGATTGCTGCAATCTATGGGATTGGCGGCATTGGAAAAACAACAATTTCCAAGATAGTTTACAATCTAAACTTCAAAAAATTTCAGGCAAGAAGGTTTCTTGCAAATGTTAGAGAAGTTTCAGGACAACCCAATGGTCTAGTTCAATTGCAAAGACTTCTTTCTGATGCAAAGACTTCTGATGATCTTGCAAAGGGGAAAACAAGCAAAATTAAGGGATTATTAAGACCAGAAATGCGTTAAAAAAAACTCTTCTAGTTCTTGATGATGTAGATGATGCAGAGCAATTCGATGCAATAATTGGAACGAAAGAATGGTTTCATCCAGGAAGCAAACTTATCATAGTCAGGAACGTTTAGTAAGATTTATTATGAGCTTTTAAGTTCAAGATTTGGATGATAAAGAATCGCTTCAGCATTCTATTTGCTTTGCCTTTGACCAAGATCCTGCAGAGTTGCCAGAAACATTCTGAAAAGGCAGTAAATCATTGTGGTGGAATTCCATTAGCTCTTCAAGTTTTGGGTTTGTCTTCATCTGGGAAAAGTATATCAGCATGGGAAAGTGCTCGACATAAGTTGGAAAAAATTGCAGATAGTAAAATTTAGCAGATTCTTAGAATAAGGTTTGAGTTTCTTCAGGATGATTATGAGATAGTAAAATTTAGCAGATTCTTAGAATAAGGTTTGAGTTTCTTTAGAATGATTATGATAAAAGCTTATTCCTTGATATAGTTTATTTTTTCACTAAAATGGAAATAGGCTATGCTGTTTGTTTTTTCACTAGAATGGAAATAGGCTATGCTATTAGAACACTAAATTGCCGGGAGTTTTGTACTATAGTTGGTCTTCAAAATCTAATTTATAGATGTTTAATTAATAACTATTAGTGAAAAAAACAAGTTGATGATTCATTAATTACTTGGAGACATGGGGATGGGCTGGCAAACTGTTCACAAGGAATCAACTGATGATCCTGGAAAACGTAGCAGACTGTGGATCCTAAGGATGCAACCAATTTATTGCAACAAAATACTTTTAAGAAAGATAATCATCATGTCTTGGCATTTGTGCAAGCTTATGTTAGTTTCAAGCTCTTCATATTATTTTTCTTTCTTTTCTATTATTGCAGGATACAGAATCAAATGAATCAGGGGAGTCGGCCTCAGCCTACCAATGCTGAAAGAAGACAAACGCACAAGGAAACATGCCATAAATCAAGCCAACTCTTGTAATAAAAAGATCACAAGGAAGTTTGTCATTTAACTTCTTGGCCTTGGCTATCACAAAAAAGATGGGCAAAATCAATCAGTTTTTTCTTTTTTTTCCATTAGCCTTCTTACCTCGTTTTTTAGCTGCCTGTGCTCCTAGATTAACAGTCTCGTAATATTCAATTCGCTTGTGTTACACCGGTGCATAAGCCTTACATCGCTTCCTGAGCTTCCATCAAATTTAAACGCGAGATGGAAGACTGCACATCCTCGGAAAGAATCAACAATCTGCCCAACTTGCTGAAACATTAGACTAGGATGTTTTTAAGCTGATCAATGTTCAAGGCTTATTCAGCGGAGGAATAGTCTATAACAGTATAACATGGGAATAATCAATTCGGAGTCATTGAAAAGAACTGAAGTGGAAATGTCCAATGTTTTTCATTGAAAAGAACTGAAGTGGAAATGTCCAATGTTTTTGTGTTGCACAGAAATGAAGTATTCAGGTAATTCTTTATTTGTCACCATTCATACTGTTGATATATTTGGCTATTCGTAACTCCTATTGAACAGGTATTGCATGAACATGAAATATTCAGCATATTTCTTCCTGGAAGTAAAGTACAAGAGGGATTTAGCCGAAAAAAGTGAGAATTCTCAACATCTTTTGGAGTCCAAGCAATGTGAGGAACCAGAGGGCTGAGTTTTATGTGCTGTGTATAACAGTCTTGGAAATGGTAATGTGGATGAAAATTGTGCTAAAATTAATAATAAAATTAAGGGTGTAAAATGGACATACAGCCCAAGCTTCTATGGAATTCATAAATTCACGAAGATAAGTTATCGTTAAGCCACTGGACAATTGGAGAACAGCTAGAAGCTGGAGATAAATTGCATATTTTAGTGAAAATGGCATCTGGTTTATATGTAAAAGAGTGTGGGACTCGCCAAGATAGGAGTGAAGCAGAAACAGTGTTGAACAGAAGCAGCTCTCCTTTGTAAAGGACCACGGCAGATGCAGATATGTTAAATGATTTGGGAACAAATTCATATTTTCTTGGCCATCATAAGTTTCAAAAGCATCAAGGATCAGCATGACTGAAATAATCCGAGTGGCTCTGAGTACTTATTGAAGGAGAAGAAAGAGGAAGACTTTTGAGGAAACAGAAAACTCCAACTGAAATTTGCATATAGCCACGGCCTCATTGTCTTGTATTTGCACTGTTCTGTGCCAACTGTTCTGTCCGGGATTTGGAACGAATGCAAATTTTCAAGTAGGCAGGGACCCTTAAAGTTTTGCCTTTTGCCGCAAGTTTACGCCTTTGATTAAGGTCACAAGGAAAATTAACAGAATAGTAGCTCGTTTTGCATTCTTCAAATTTATATTGAGTGCCCCCGCCAAGAGTCGAAAAACTCTTCTACATGTACCTTTAATTTAAGAATCTAATTACCATAAAATACCTCAACTTTTTCCCTCTTTCCTTCTGAAAACAAGTTAAGTAGTTTTTTCTTTTTCTTTTTTTTTTTAACAAAAAAATTTTTCAACTAGAGAGTTAGCACCAATTTATCAATCATCAAATACGAAGTGGCCTTGATGCTTTCTTTGCATTTTGCAAGTCTGAGAAAAACAGAACTTCACATAATCACCAGCATGACATACACCTTTCTATCAGACACGCATTCCACCAAAGAAATTTTACTGAAACCTTTGAGCAACTCCATCAAGTAATTTTAAAGTTTTTATTGAGTATACTGTTGCACATGAAGGTGTTACTGAAACCTTTGAGCAACTCTGTCAAGTAATTTTAAAGTTTATATTGAGTATACTGTTTCACACGAAGATCATTTAAGCATAAACTGTCACAGGAGCAAGTTCCGAAGACTGAAACACAATATAGCTTTCTGTTAGGAATTATAGCAGACAGGCCTTGAAGCCCTTTTCTATTTACTGTGCGTCCAAGTTCTTCCCTATGAACACAAGCTTGTTTATTCTAGGTTCTTCTGGACCCCAAGGCCGGTCTGGTGAGCCTTGGAATATGTCATGAACACCCTGTTAAACAGCATACCATAGTAAGTGGAGCATAGGACCTGACTGTATGACAAAAAAGGAGAAAAAAAAGGCAAGAATCAAATGTTGGAACTTCTACAATTTCTAGCTTACCTGAAACACAAATCTCTCATCCATCCCTTGAACAGATAAAAGACCTTTCATCCGGTATATGTCCTCACTACGTTCCAGCAACAAAGTACCAAGCCACATGTTACCTGAAAAGATAGTTGACAGCCATCATTCCAATATGGTCAGCTTTTTAAACTTCCAGAGTAAACCAAAATTAAAAAGACTGAAGTCCTACAAATAACCAGAGAAAAACTAGAAATGCTCATCTCATTTAGAAAAGTTTGCTAATTCATCTGAAACCAACCTTCTCTAAATCTAAGATACCTTCACAAACTTGCTGACAGAAGAAACACCAGGATCATGAGTGTGGTCATGGGAATGGTGATCATGATGTTCTGCATAATAGCATCCATAATCATTACAATTAGTTCACAACATTGTCACAAGAAAAGTAGGAGAGCTAATTCATAAGAATTCTCCGAAAATAGGAGCATGCAGCATTTTTCACAATCCAAATTTTGAAATATAAGGTGTATACATATAACAATTAATAGAGGGTATATATCTCTAGATGTGTTCAATCTGTTTTAAAGTATCTACACCAAAGAAAATATTACTTTCACATGGCTTTGGGCCTTGTACAAGAAAAAGCACTGTAAATTCTAAAATTAGAACCTCAATGATAAACCTAGATTAGTTTTAAACAGCAACCGTTATTGTTCCCACAGTTGCAATTGCTGTGCTGCAGAAACAGACCAACATGGATGATATATCACTTGATATAGCTGCTTGCATTCTCCAGCCATTAGAAAGCTGTTATTATTTGTGTGTTGATGGTTCTAGATATCCAGAAATTAGTTACTTAACTGTGATATATAGCAACTGCACTTTAAGAGAGGTACCACTTACCATGATGATGATCGTGCTCGTCATGATGGTGGTGGTGATGGTCATGCATGATTTTAAACAACGGCCGTTCCGAAATTTAACGAAAATTCAAGATGCCGGTAAGATTTTGGCCGATATAGGAATAAAATTTTCTGAAAGCCATAAATCACACTGAATCGCTCTAAAACTTGCTGAAACGGAGAATCAGCTGATTTGAAACGGTTTTTGTTGGATGAATCGGCGATGGAAAGAAGTTAAAGATGTTTTACTTTGATTAACTAATTTTACAAAATTAAAAGAAGAAGAGAGAAATGATGGTTTTAGTTTTGGAGGAAAAGAAGAACGAGAAGAGAATTTAGATTCTTTGAGCCTGCTGAAGAGAGTTTTTTGTTATTTTGGACCAAAATTTTGGAAGCCGAGAACAATAGAAGAACTTGAATAAGGGAAAAAAATTATAGGGATCGGATTATTAAAAAAATAATTAATTAATTAATTAATTAAAATAAAAATAGAAGCAAAGTAGAAAAGTAAAAAAAAAAATTGGTGATAAAGTTGGACTTGTAATTGGATTGGATATTTTTTTATTTTTAATAAGTGCACAATTATTATTATTATTATTATTATTACTACTACTACTACTAAAAAAGTAAAAAAAAAAAGTAATATGTGTTTAATTACTATTAAAAACTATTTAATTATTTGTATTTTATTATTTTTTAAATAATTTTTTATAATATTTTGATTTTATAGACTAATTTTAATAAATATTATTAATTTACATATTATAAAAATATTTATTTTTTATTTTATTTCGGTCCGATTTATTTTGTTTTATCAAGTCCGTTACTTGATTCGTTCGATTTCACAATTACATCTATATTCACGGTAGCGACAGCCGATTCAAGCCGTTTCATACTGATTCAGTCCGATTCCGATTCATCGCGACTGATTCCGATTCCGATTCCGCGATTTAAGATCCTGTGGTCATGTCCGTGATGATTGATCATGATCGTGATCTTCCTTTCAGCTGTCTGCACCAACAGCACTCTCTATCCTGAGAAGACAACTGCAAATATCAGCCTACAACTTCAAGTATAACAATTAAACAGGCAGGCATCATAGTGCTTCTAAAACATCAGACATCTGCTCTTCTAAAACATCAGACATCTGCTCTATCGAAAAGAGTAAGAATATGTTAAAAAGAAAGGAAAGGCAGAATGGAATTGAAGGTCAACAAAAAGTTCATTAAATGACAATAGTAAGCTGAAAAAAAGATGAACAAGGCCTCAAGAATAGCATTAGGTCAATAAGGAAAGCAAATCCAAAGTAAGAGCAAGAATACTGTAATTTAATACAAAAAAATTTATATGCTCAAACAAGGAAACGACTGTGAAAGCGAACCTCTCCAAATCAAAGCCTCCAATGCCAAGGACATAATCCAAGTCTACTTGTCCAAACATTGTCCGCTTCAAATGAGCCATACGGTTGATGTTCTGTATTAAGGCACATATGTCAACTTCAACCAAGTGCTTAACAAAAACATTAGCAATAAAGAAAGGAAGGCAGCTTAATGGTAAAGAAAAGGTCCCCACCCTTATCCGCTGCACCAGAGAAGTAATTTCTTTCTCCCCGACAAGATCAGTCTGGTGACAAAAAAAAAAAAAGGTAAATCAGTCAGAAATAGAGTAACATTTTTTATCACCGAATTAGAATTTCGACCCAGGTCCAAAAAGATTTCCAACAAACAAGTCACCAATAGCAGTGGTAATAAGCCAAAAAAGGGCCACATGTAGGAAGCCCAATGACATATCAAACCTATCAAATTTTTATAGCCCAATGGTTGGCTGTTCACAGGCTAGCACCTACTAATTCTTTTGCCATTTCTATGGAATTGGCTGACTTTCATACTCAAGGAGCATGAAAGGTAAAATTACTAGCATTCCTTTTTATGGGGATGGTCAACATCACACAATCCCAACCTATCTAATCTCTAGAAGCAGCAAGCACTCGAGAAAAATTAAAATTTATTAGTATGAAATATTAATCATAAGGCCTAGTGATTTATCCTAGTAAAGTATACTAATGCTATTAATTGTGTAATTTGTGTCAACATAAATCTAAGCCACGAGTGTAAGAGTTGTATTTATTTACTTTATTCACTATAACCCGATCAGCATAAGCAATTTGCTCCACAGCCTCATTGACCACTCCCTTTGGCTTAACCTCATCCAAATGAAATGCAGCAATGTTTAGCATCAACCAAAGTTACGACACCATCCAACATGAAAAATACTATCCACAGCATAAAAAGTCTGAATGATAGGTGCTGGATTTGCAAGCCCTACAAAGTTAAACATGAAAATAAAACAAGTATTACAAACAAGCCCAATTGCAGGGTAATCAGCAAAATGGGAAAACAGGCCTTCCAGGTTACGCAGCATGAAGATAAAGATATGATTACATTGCAAATACAAACTTTCTGACTAATCTCTAACCTGTAGTCTCTATTACAATATGATTGAATTTCCCTTTTTTCTTATCAACCAATTCTGCTATCATTCGCACAAGATCGCCTCTCACTGTACAGCATAAACAACCATTATTCAACATAACAATGTCCTCAGCTCCAGTAGTTTTTGCAGCAACAAGGGAACCATCAATGTCGACTTCGCCATACTGCAATTCAACATTTTAGGGCAGAAAATTATTTGTCTATGCATGGTTAAGTTAAATGTATCTTGACAAGCTTAAGCAGTACACTATTGTTGGCAGCCAAGGTTAAAGATCAACAACCTTGAAAGCTATAAAAATGTATGCAGGAGTTAATAATTATAAGAAAAATATTTTTATTAATAAACAAACAGCAAAACAAGCAACTTCTTACCTCATTCTCAATCACTGCTATGCGCTTCCCATGGTCCTCTGTCAAGATATGGTTAAGTAATGTTGTCTGTTCATCACAATAAAGAAGCATATCAACCCAACTAACCAAACACTCAATCCCCATCAAATGCTAAAAATGGAAACTTATACCAAAATTGAGCATAACAATTTACAAAGCTGAGACTTTTCAATTACCACAACCAGTAAGTTCCCAAGAATATCTGTACACATAATATACCTTGCCAGAGCCCAAAAATCCAGTAATAATAGTAGCTTGTATCCGACTATCAGGTGGAATCTTGGTGGTTAAATCAGAATCCTCGCTCTGAGGGGCGGCGGAGACAGAGAATCTACAGCGAGAATTTGAAGTGGGTTCGAAGAAACCGAGGGCGACAATTTTAGAGTGAAACGACCGTGTTTTGAGGGATAAGGTTTGGTATTGGTGTGATTTAAATAAAACAGGAAAGACTGTGTTGCGGATTCTGGAAAGTGGGGTTTGGCGGCGAGAAGTGAAGGAGCGAAAGGCCGTGGCTATGTCCACTGACAGCGAAGCCATAACTAATGGAAGTTTTGTTGAATTTAGAGAAAACAGAAACAGTGAAAGGGGTTTCTGAAGGGTTTAGATTTTAGTTTTTTGAGGACAAGAAGATTTGGAAAATCGTCTCTGGTTCTGTTCTTGGATGCTTCGTCTTAGCACTGTAACCCACCATATACGTAATAAGGCCACAGCAAAAAATCACCTTTTTTTAATTATATGAATTATCATTTTTGCTAAAAATTATAACTTGTCTAACGAATATGGAAATTTTTATTTTTTTTTTAATTTCATTAATTTAAATTATATAAAAAAAAGACAAATAAAATGTCAAATACAAATATATAATGAGTATTGAGGAGTGAGAAAAGCCTATTAAATTAGAATTTAAGGGGTGTCTTAAATTATAATTTTAATATATTTTAAAAAAATTAGTGATTTTAATGTAATTAAAAGATTTTACTAGAATTCTATAGATTCCATTAGTCTTATATGAAATTTAATAAAGTTTATTAGATTTTTATTATAAATTTTATTAAAATTTTAATTTTTTATATTATTTATATTTTAATAAAAAATATAATATATTTTATTATAAATATTATACCATAAACATAACTTTCATAATATTGAGCAAATAAATAAATATTATAAAATTTTACAATAAAAAAATAAATATATAAATATCAAGTTTCTCTAATGTTATCATTGTAAGATAAAAAATTATAAAATAAAAAATATAAAGATGAAGTAAAATAAAAAATAACATTAAATAAATATATCAAAATAGTATATCATCTTCAATATTTATTATTATATATTGAATAAATTAATAAAAGAATTCATTATTTATTATTTTAATTTCTATTATTTTAGACATATTTCCACATATTTGAATATATTGTGTTTTTTTTGGTCCATTAGCATTCTCTTGTTTAAGGCAGGATAAAAAACCATTTGATTAATAAGGGAAAGAAAATCTTACTCTTTCATGATTTAAAATTATCATCAATGAATAGCAGTTAGCCATACCCCATATCAATACAATCGCCCCATAAACAAAAACAAAAGAAATTAGAATGTACAATTAAAAGGTGGCATCTTTTGTTAATTACAAAATCCACTTAACTATCAAACAATAAGAAATAAATTTTGATATAAAAGCAAAAACAATGAGAGTTGCTAAAGATATACGCACTGATTATATCAAAAAAATCTTGCTGAAATAACTTTAACAATTTTATTACCTTAACAATTCTATTACCTTGCGCAAATAAAATCAAAATTAATGATACGAACTATAAAATTAAGCCTATTGGATATTTAACAAATATTTAATAAGTGTTTACTGATACAAACTAATTCAGTTAATGAAGTTGGAAGAAAAAAAAAACAAAGCACATAAAATCCTAATTATCCAATAATATTTGTTAGTAATATATAAAATTAAAAGAAAAAGAAGGGAAAATATGAGAAGAAGAAGCAAGCAATAGATTAAACAAACAATTGGGTTTTTGTTTTCTCGAGGGAAGCTTCATATAAAATTCAAAACCACAAAAATCAAGAATTTGAGGATTTTAATTCTCGAATTGAAGGGAAGAATACGGAGAACCAAATTAAAAAAAAAAAAAAAAGAACAAGATATGGTTTTGCTATGTAGACAAAGATAAAAGCATGTTTTTCCAAAAGATTTTTATGAAGCATGAAATATTTGGAAATGCATGTTTGATTTGTAAAATATTTTTTTATTTATATCCATCATTCTAAAATTCAAATAAAATAAAAAAATTATAAAATTCATCTAAATTAATAATTTTTAAATACTATTAGATTTTAATAGAGTTTTGAAAAATCATTATTTAATACTATCAAATTTTATAAGATATCAAATAAATTTAAATTAAATACCATTAAAATTTTTTAAAGTCAATTAAAATCTAATAAAATCTCAATTCAATATACCCCTAATTCTGCTGGGTCCTATAAGCATGTTTGTACCGAATGAATTGAAAATTCATTTAAAAATAAACTTAACCTTGTCTAGAAAAGATAAATATATATTTATTGAATAAGATGAAGAACAAAAAATATTCAAATTATTAAAAATACTAGTCATATCATAAAAACAAAAATCTAATTTAAAATCATAAAAAATCAAATAACTACTTTTTTTTACAATTTATTATTTTTCGTCCTTTCTTACTAGGCTTGTGCACTCCAATTTAAATATTTGCAAATTTCTCAAAACTGTATTGAAAGTCAAATACTTCAAGAATTTAATTTCTAAAATTATATTGAAAATAAAAATCTTTTTATTATATTATTTTGATTTATGCAAAATAAAGATTCAGTTAACAATTCAGTTCAATTAAATTTAATATGAATATTCAGAATCTTTTCTAAAAAAGAAGAAAAATAAATACATTTAAAATGTTTTCAATCCAAATATTCATACTATAATTTAATTTCAAAGTTAAATATAAAATATTTGCAAAATTTAAAGTTCGAAATATTTAAAACAAATAAAAATATAAAAGTTTAACATAATAATAATTTTTATGAGCATCACTATCTCAAGTGGTGAAGTTCACTATTCCCTTAAAAATCATTATCTCAAGAAGTGAAACTCACTGGATGCACATTCAAGCTTCCTTGAAATTATCATATTTATCAAAATAAGATATATAGCCATAAAAATTAACCAAATAAGCTATAATTAAATTTCAATAACTAATTTCTATTAAAAAGTTGTAGGTAGATTTCATTCATATAATTGGTCATTACAATTTAAACAATTCGATTCAATACAGTTTTTAGTTCAAATATTATATAATCAAAATTATATCAATTAAAGCTGATTGTATAGTTCGATTAGATTCTATTCAAAAAATTAATGGTACAATTTTATTCGGTTGTAGTTAAAAATTACAAAGAGAAAATAAAAAGAAACATCTATTCAATTCTAGTTAAAATTTTATAAATATCCAATTTTTTGTCTATAGTTATATTTCTTATACCTCCACAATCTTATCCTCAAATAAAAAAATTTAAAAATTAAAAGAAAAAGAAGACAACTGCTACCATTGTTATAATAAAATTATTACTTTCAACCCATTTATACCTATTAAAAAATTATTAAATTTTTTAAATATTATAAAATTTTATTTTAAATTGACTAAATGTTATCCATTAACTTATTAGTATTAAAATTATTATAATCTTGCCTCATTAATTAACTCATTGATAATAAATATAATTAAAAAATAATTAATATTTTTTTATTGTATAGAATAAAAATTATTGTAAAATATTTTTCTTTTTGCAAAACTATGATAATTTCAATGTAACAGAGATAACATTATATTTTTAAATAATAGAGTTCAACAATTAATGACACTGTTGTTGGCTGAAAAAAAAAATCGTAATCGTAGCCATGGGTTGCTTGTTTCATTCGGCTTTTCTTGCCTATGAACTTTTGGACAATATATTAAGGAAATACTTATAAAATTACTAAAAAAAAACTAGTTTTTTTTTTAAAATACTATAAAAATAAAAATATCTTTATTTTATAAAAAAGTTAAAATAAAATTTTAAAAATATTTCACTTATTAATAAAATAATTTTTTTAAATACCTCTTATATCACTACAATCAATATTTTATTTTAATTTTTATCTTTTTTTTTCAAACTTAACTTTTAAATAAAAATATTTCAATAAAATAATTAAAAACATAAAAATTTATTAATTTTTATAAAAAAAATTTAATTTTAATTAAAAATAATAAATAGTACTCACAAAAGATAACTAAAAAATAAAATATATAAAAATATATTAATAAAAATAATTAAATTTATTTTAAATAAAATTTATATATTATATATATATATATAATAATAAAATTATTTTGCAGATATTGCATGTATCTTATATAGATGCTACATAAATATTTGATAGATATTATGTGTATATTATATATTTATTATATATGTTGTATGTATATGTTATGCAAATATTATATAAATATTATGTGAATATAAAATTAAACATATTAAATATTAAATATTAAATAAATTTTATAGATATTTAATAGATATTTTATATATATGATAGATATTTTATATATGCTTAATAGATGTTATATAAATATTATAATATTTGATAAATATTATATATATATTATATATTTGTGATAATATGGCATTAAAAATTATTTTTAGATAAAAAATATAAATAAAATCAAAATATAAAAAATAAATGAAAAATAAAGGAGCCCACAATTTAGTTTTGAAAGAAAAAAAGAAAAGTCCGTAGTTTTGAAATCCACCAGTAATTCCATCTATATTAAGATTGAAAATTTTTAGATGATAAATTTTAAGTAAATTACATTCGTGTTTCTGTCAATTTTTCTTTTTGTTTATATGACTAACTAGAAAACTGATATTGTATCATACATAACATTATATCTTATGCCACATTAAATTTTTAATGGGTATTTTATAATGCGACTCAGTTTTCGTTAAATAAAATTAAAATAGTATAAATATAAATTAGTATTAAAAAACAAAATTTTTTGCACATAGAATATAATCTAGCGACAAATGTACTTCTCATTGAACCAGTATACTCATGATCGATTCTCCTTCCTTAGTATAATGTTTTAAAAAATAGAATATTTTCAAAAAATTTACTTTCTTTCTTTTTCTCAAATATGCTCAAATGAGCTTTCAATTTCAAAAATAATTACTTCCATAATTTGTAACGGTTGATTTACATTACATACAGTATAATATATAATATACTAGAAGTAAATGTATAATATATTTTCAGTTAAATTTTAGAAAATATATTTTACAATTTCCTAAAAATTATATAATATTTTAGAAAAGGTGAAATATCACTCTAAAATTTAAAATTATTTATGAATATAATTAGTCAAATGGTTTGAGTGGTAAAAAAGAATAAAATTTGTGAACAGCAAAAAAAATTATCAACACCAAAGATCTCCCAAATTCCTTTGGTGGGTTTTCGCTAAATCCACATTGTAAAATTCTAAAAATTTATTTTTAATTTTTTAAAAATCTTTCAAATAGAAAAGTTCAATTTTCATTAAAAAAAAAAAGAAGTTAAACTTGAAGTTGAAGAAAAACATGTTGGACGATGGACCTATTACGTTCAGGAACTTCTTCTATTGAAACAAGTTTGCTTAGAATGCCTACAGAAGGAAATCCAGTGAAGTTATGAGCCACCCATATAGTTTTCCAGTAACGAAACTAAAACTAATAAAATGAATGCAACTACGTTAATGAATAATATTAGCAATAGCCAAACCGAAAGGTAGGGTTGTGCAAAATAATTGCACTCAAAGCTGGGTTTGGTCGGCCCTATTTTGTAAATTGGTTGATGACAGGCCAAATTTCTTAAATTTCTTTAAAAAAATTTATTTATATTGACTGGTCGGGTTGGGCTTAAAAATGTTGTATAAATCCGTACCTGACTAATTTATATAATATAAAATAATATATATATATATAAAGAAAACTATGTTATTTAAGATGAATATTTATTCATCTTTAACTTTAACCCTAGATCAATTTTTATTTGGATTCTCTCTCTCTTCAAAACATTCTTTTCTCAATTCTCTTTCTCTCTCTCTCTCTTTATTTATCTTTCTTTTCTATATAATTTCCCATCGATCTTTTTTTTTTTGTCAAATATCTAATGTTTCTGGATTCTCTTAAATTTTTTCTTTGTTTTTTTTAAGCTGTAATTTTTATAGATAAACTATTTGTAACGGATATATGAAAAACCTATATTATCCGAGTTTACAATGCACTTAAGAAAAATTTGTAAAGAATTAAAAGACAAATAAACAGCATGCTTCATATTCATTCTACAGTCTATGATAAGGAAATTTGCTGCTTGATTACCCTATCTGAATGTATATAGTATAGCCGAGTTTGAACTGTCAATGAAGCTTTTAATGTGGCTGGTCATTGTTGTTGATGTAGAAATCCAGGAGGATGTAATTTAATTATGAACTCATGCTGAGTCAGTCTCTATTTCTCATCAATCTTAAAAATGCTTTTACTTATTCAAAAATTTCTCCTTTATTTATATCATCGAATTAATTGTTGTAGGTTTTTTTTTTAAATTTATTATTTTCTTTGTGAGTTTTTATTTTCGAATATCTATGGTCTCTACAGGACTAAACATGTGATTGCATTTTGTGAAATTACTATTTTGACTTTTTAGTTTTAGGATTTGTATTTAACTATTTGTTTTATTTTTGGTTTTATTTTGTATTTTGCTTTGGTATATTTATAATATGTAATATGTATTTGTGTAAATTAATTGTAGTTTTTAGTTTTAGAATTTTTATTTATTGATTTCTCTTGGCGCTAAGCCATAGGCTCAGTGGTACAAACCACAATAACAATATGTTTTAATGCAATGTCAATGTCATACTTTCAAGCAATAGAGATCATATTCAAAATGTTATATCTCATAATATTACATTTCATTATCTTATTTAATTGTTTTACCATTTATGATTCACATTAAAACAAAGACAAGTATGGGCCCAAAAAGGATTTAATATGTTATTCAAAATTCAGAATTACTGCTTTGGTCCATAATCACATTCATCAAGCCCGTAGGCGATATATATATCTATCCATGAATAATGTAATAGACCCAGTCTCTTGGACCTCAACCCGGCTAGACCCTAGGGCCCCAGTATCTTGGTCCTCAACCCGGCTAGACTGTTACTATTTTTGAGGCTTACGACCCGGTCTTTTCACCTCAAAAATATCATTTTCATATTTATCAGCTGGGCTCGGCTTACGATCCGGTCTTTTCACCTGCCCAGCAATTCATAGGTATGCCACCAAATCCAGAACTCTGAAAATTGAATAACATACTAGGCACACAATTAATTCATTTATCTCATTATCAATCTCTTTCACAATTCGTTTCTCATTTCATTTCTCATAATCAAACTAGGCAACTATGCCCCAATTATTTCATTTGCATCATTATAGCCAACAACAATGGCTACACATCTCATCATTAAAGTATACATAGCCAATTGCATTGGACATACATTTTGAATGATCATCATATCTTTCATATTATGCAAATCATAACATTAATCAAATGTATTAACAATGTAATAAATTACTTAACACATTTATAACCAAATGTGTTAAGTCTCAAAGTCATGTAAATGTATACAACCATGTAAGTTTGTACTTACCTCAAGAGCAACTCACACCAATATAAACACTTCATCTTCCAAGAATCCTCCCACGCTTGGATTAGGGCAACTCAATCTCTTCAAAACCTAATCCAAAAGTGATAATACACACTCACTTAAAGATACACATGAGATAATAAGGCTAATAATCAACTAGGGCAAACTCTACACATAACACGCTCAACAACACGGGCGTGTCCCTAACCGTGCCCTAAACTCACAACACATAATCTTTGACACGCTCAGTGACATGGACGTATCACTGGCCGTGTCAATCCCCCCTCAACACAGTAGCTATGACACGCTCAGTGACATGGGCGTGTCATTGGACGTGTCAATGCTACTACAACACAGAAATTGTGACACGCTCAGTGACATGGGCGTGTCACTGGTCGTGTCACCCATCCAGAAAACATAATCATTGACACGCCTAAAAACTTGGCCGTGCTCATGGTCGTGTCAGGCCAAAAATCCTTATTCCGGCAACAACAACATCACATCCAACAAATCTCTTACTTCCACCATCTTCCACTCCAAACAAACTTAACTAAACACACCCATAAACCATACTAACTTGCAAAAACATCAAAACAACTCAATACATACATCAAACACCAATTCACAACCATCACATACACACAACTCAAACACAACACTTGTTTTCTTCCAACACCAAACTTAACTCTATCTCAAAATCAACACCAATAGGATCAAACACCCTCAAATACACCATAATCAAATATACATATACCATCAATAATCAAACACCAAACTCAAAACATAAACTTAGAAGAAAACCAAAAAATCAAGTGGAGAACTTACCAAAAGTGATGGAAACTCTTAAATTTTCAACTTGATCACTTGAAAACATCCTTCAATCTTGAGTTTGGAAAGATAAAATCTCACTTTCTCTCTTGCTATGGAGCTAGCCGACCAAGGAGAAAAGAAAAGAAGAAGAAGATGAATAGAGAAAAGCAAAGTCAACACTCAACTCTTCTTTCAACCACTAAAACTCCCTTTAATTCTCAACCAAGCAATTTTAATTAATATAATATGAAGTATTTTAAGTTTTCTTATATTCTTGCAGAAGAGAAAAATTGGGTTATCTAATATAAACCGTTGTACTCCTGTATTCGGTGTACGTATATTACAGGTGTAGTAGTATATAGTGTGAGTATACAGGTATAGGGGTATTACATCTGTTTTGGGAGTTTTATTAGTATTTTTTCTTATTTTGATTTGGAATTTCACAATTAAATGTTTTAATTTGAAGATTTTTTTTTTATTTTGCCGATGTTTCAACTTGAATCTACTCGTAAAAACCGATCGAATTCAAATTTTATATAGGTCAATTGAAATTAGTTACTGATCAGTTAACTCCAAATTGATTTTTTTATATCAAATTCGATCGATTTAAAAGATACTCTAAAATTGATCGAATCCAACCATACACAACTCTACTTAAAAAGAGACCTGTGCTCATTTGAGGGAGCTGTTAACCCAGTCGAGGTTCAGTTGACACATTCACATCCATGTAATTCCGCAACAGTTTAACAGCTCTTAGCCTAGTGCCAGCAGCATCAAAAGGTTTTTGTTTGATATGTTTAATATTAAAACTGTATCCATGAGGCTTTATCTTCAAGCTTTAGTAATATTAGAGTTTAAAAAAAAAATTGTTTACTAACATTTAAAAATATATTCTAAAATCTATATCCTTATTAAATTAGCTAGTTTTTTAAAAAATACCACTATTAATGTAAATCATGCGTGTGCTCACATAAAACATACTAAAAAAATAAAAATATTTCTTTAAAAAAATAACCCCTTTTTTCTTTTAAAATTTTTACCAAACAACTTCAATTTAAAAATTGTAATACTTTCAAGAATATATATTTAATATTTTAAAAGTATATTTTATTTTTAGAAGTATATATTTACTATATTTTAAATATATAAAAATTATTAAATATTTTTTAAAAAATAGGATATAGTGTAATTTTTTTAATTATTTTCATAATTTTTAAGCCCAATTGATAGTTATAGACTTAGTTCAAATAATAATAAATAATTTAACCAAAGCTTTAGCATTACGCGTCGACAGCAATAATAATAATATTTTTTTTTTGTGTATCCGTTCAATATTACTCCGATTAATCTCGACTCGACGCAAAACTAGCAATAATGAGCGATCAACGGGAATAGCTGTATAATAATAATTTAATTACTCGAAAGATACTCATTTTCATCATTGACCATAAATCAACATTCAGTAAAAAAATTATCTACCAAAAACAATTCAATAAAAAATTAGAAAAAAAAACTTTGCGTGTACAATCCTCTAAAGAAAACCCAAAAATAGGACCCATTTACTCTAACGGATAAAGCAATGTGAAAAAGAAACAATAACAATAATTTTAAAAAAATAAAAGCTAAATAATTAAAAATTTCATAAAATTTTTATATTTTTAATATTTAATTTTTATATTTTTAAAAATTAAATTATTTAATTTTTTATCAATATTTTTATTCTAAAATTATTAATTAATTATTTTAATATTATAAAATATTATATATATATATATTTATCTTTATTATTTATTAAATTTATTTCATATTTAATTTTATTTTATATATATATTCTGCAAAATAATAAAAAATATTATTTATATTATTTAAAATTATTTTTTAGTAATATCTATAAAATTAAAATAAATAATATATATAAATTATCTGTAAAATAATAAAAAATATTATTTGTATTATTTAAAATTATTTTTTAATAATATTTATAAAATTAAAATAAATTATATAAATAAAATATAAATAAAATTAAAAATAAACTTAATTTAATAAATAATAAAAAATATATATAAAAAAATAAATAAATTATTTTATAATATTAAAATAATTCACTAATATTTTTAAAATAAATATTTTTAAAATAAAAATATTAATAAAATAATAAAATAATTTAATTTTTAATAATAAAAATATAAAAATTAAATACTAAAAATATAAAACTAACTATTATAATATAAAATTTTATAATTATTCAGTAAAAAATAAAAAATATCCTCCCCTTATCTCTTCCTTTTTTTCTTACCTTTTATATATTTTTAAATTTTAAGTGCACCTAACGCTGATCCAACCTCCCCTTTATCACTGACAAAATCCGCGTGTAACTCATCAAGTGGTTTTGATTCTACTTGGGTCACAGCCATGGCTCATTTTTCTGTTCTTTTTAGTCCGGCTTTACACTGTGCTGTTCTATTTTCCCCTCACAGTCTCTCTCTTTCAATGTTTAATTTAATTTTTCTCAGAGATTGATAGAAATTGGTTCCTATAATCGATCATGATAAGGTATTGATGAAGATTCAGTTTTTAATTTTTTCCTTTTTTTCTCCCTTCTATGATCTCTTTGTTTTTTTTTTTGGGTTTTGTGTGAAGTATGTTTCCTCGGAAAATGATTTCCATGAAAATGATTTGTGGGATTCTTTCTGAGAAATAAAATTTCGCTTTTTGAGATTTTAGTTTATATACATACATATATATATATATATATTTGTTACGTGGTTACTGGTTAGCTTTATGGAAAAAAAGTTCTATCTTTTTTTTTTTAAAGTTTGTTTTCTTACTTTCGTATGATCAAACGTCTCTGTTTGTGGATTTTTTTTTTCTCTTTTTTAGTTTTTCTCTTGTTAGTTTTGTTACTTTTGTGTGATCAAACATATCTGTTTAACTATTAAAAAAAAACATTTTTTTGAAGAATTTTTGTATCCGTTTTGGTGTAAAGTTTTCATTTTTATAGATTGGTTTACTTGCTGAGAAAATTTATAAATTATGAATTGGATTTCATTATTTTTGGAGTATATGAAATGTTTGAACTGCAACTCGATTGTAAAAATGTATTCATATGGCAAGTTATTATGTGAGCTTTTATTTTCTTTTTTTTTGTTTGGAATTATAAGTAATTAGTCATTTGGTTCATGAAACGTCATTTTTCTTGAATCATATAGGATTTATGTTCATAGAACTCCAGAAAAGATTGCCCTTTTCTGATTGTAATGTATATTTGGCTTTCTTTTTCCTTTTTTTTTCTTTTTTTTAAAGAAATTGATGTAGTTCATTTATACTTCTCGAGCAATTACATTGCATGCTATTAAGACAAAATTTTATTAAACTCACTCAGTTATTAATAATCATGCCAACTTTCCTTGTGGAATTATATTAATGCAAGTGGGCTTGTTAATCATTCTTGTTTTTATTTAATTTGGTGAAAAATAATATACCTTTAATTCTGTTGGACACTTTCATATTGTTTTGATTGATTGATGCCTGAAATATTAGCCTTGTTTGTTTTCCAGCATTTAGTAGGCTTTGATGGTTTCAATAGGCAATTGTAGCTTATAACTATAGTTAAAACTTTTATTTTCCATTAGGGAGCATTGGAATATCATAAATTTTCCAGTGTAGCTTTGTTATGTTTGCTCTTTTGGATTGAAGGTGATATGAATGTCATTATCAGAAGCATAATTTTAGATTTGCTTTTACCATAGAGAAGAATCATGTGTTGATTTTAATAAAAAAAAATTCTGGGGAAGAATTTTTGCTTGAGCTGCCAGTGACCTCTCATAATAAGAGGTACATCGCTGTATATGCACTGAGATATGCTGAGGCGTTCACCTTTAATTGTAAATGAACTCTCCTTCTGTAACCCGCTGCAATCTGCATGTTCTAGCAGAGGGCATTGCATGTTGCTCTCATTTGTCAGTGGTGCTCACACACATGATTTTCTATTGCATATTTAGTCCATAAAAAACAAGACACTTTTAAATGATGCCCTCAAAAGTATTTTCAACAATTCCTTGTTGAAAGAAATGGTCGTTCTATAACAAGGAATTATTGAAAATCATTTTCAGGAGGGTGTGATCATGATCATGTGGGCTGAATACTTATTCTGCTACACTTTCTGATTTTTACAGGGTGAAGTAGTGTGCATATTTCTATTTTTGGTAATTGCATGGATTAGGGTAGTGTACTGCTGCAGTTTTTATGGCATATAATTGATTGCAAGAAATTTCCTTGATGGGGGGAGCTTGTTCTAGGAAGAGAAATCAACTGGAAAATGGAGATAATTTACACAATGGAATTTCTAGAAGGCATAGCAAAAGTGCGAGCTCAAAGTGGTTGGCAACTTCATTTTCTAGACCTGCATGTGAACTGCAGCGGGGTAATCATAGATGTCCATCCCTCATGGAATTATGCATCCAAAAGATACGTGAGGTTGTTCTATGACATATCAGGATTCCCATAATTGTTTTCTAGACATACTGATTGCTTAAGCTTTTTACTTACACAGGATATAGATAAACATACTACATTTTCCATGCTTCCAAAGGACATTAGTCAGCAGATCTTCAATGAATTAGTGTATTCTCAATGTTTGACTGATGTTTCTCTTAAAGTTTTTCGAGATTGTGCTCTCCAGGTAATTTCTGTTGAGATCTTTGTCACTATTTGCATTTTTTGTCATTACATGCTTCTTATCTGTTTGTGGGTATCACAGGATCTTCACCTGGGTGAATGCCCTGGGGTTAATGATGGTTGGATGGATGTTATATCTTCACAAGGCATATCTTTACTTTCTGTGGATCTTTCTGGTTCAGATGTCACTGATTCTGGATTGATTCAACTAAAAGACTGCATAAACCTTCAAGCCTTAAATTTTAATTATTGTGATCAAATTTCAGACCTTGGACTTGATCACATTAGTGGTAACTTTTTTTTTCTTTCCCCTTAAGTCATTTGGGTTTCAGTTCTAGTTCTCAGTTCAGAAGCACTACACTGTTTTTCTTTTTTCTTTTTTTTTTTCTATGAAGTCATGAAATATGGTCTAAGTGGGACTAATCTAAAGTGGCATATAATAATAATAATAAAACAGATGAAAGGGAAACAGAAAGCAGAAAAATAGGTGTTATCAACACATATTGATCTTAGTAATTGTGACATGCAACCCTACAACTCCAAAACTGAGAAAATTAGAACAAAGGTGAATCTGTTATCTTGCTTTACTGGATTAGTTGCATTTCTGTCGGCCAGGTGACCACTACATTTTAGAGGACAGCCAAGTTTAACTGCTTAACAACACCCGTGCTTCCATTTTCTGTATGTGTTTGTGGGCTTATTCAAACATTTCTGGTCTGCTTGCCAACCTCTTGAAAAGTAATTTTAGATTTTCTGGTCACTTTTTCTCCTCTGGACCTTTAACTGATGACAAGTAGTTGATGCACCGATATAATGGCATGCTGCTAATCTAGAACAATTATACCTTTCATGAATCTGGATAGTTGGGCCTTCATTTGAATTTGTTAAAAATCAAGATTCAAGGTACGGCATGAGGAGAGATCTAAAAGCATTAAATGGTTGGTTGCCTATACTGGATAATAAATTGGAAAAAACTGGTTGTTTGTTTTGATCTGTTTTTCCTGTGCTCAATGTCATATTCTAACAACTAAAACAAAATCTGACACTAAAACAGTTGTAAATGTGGTGCAAGAATTCACAGCCGACAATAATAATTTGAGATTTAGGTTTGCTTGAGTTCTCACTATTGTTGTGGTCTGTAATGCATTTGTTGCTCACAGATTGTTGGACTGGCTCATAGATGCTATGTTAGGTCAATTTCTCTTTCATCATTATTTTAGCTATTTATTTCTATCCATCCTTAAATTTGGACATGACCCTGACAGTTGTTCGGATTTAGTTGGTATGCAAATGTTGTGACTTAGAATAAGACAAAATTTAGGTGAATTTTGTGGAATAGCATTTCAGGAAACAGGCTGGCCACATAAGCCTAGTAACTAAAAAGGATTTGTTGCATGCAATAGGCATTTTTGCATGTAGAATTGATCTACTTTGTACTTGTAAAGCTTATTGTGATAACCATGGAAAATAATGATATGAGCTTGTTAATTGTTAGGACTTTGGAATTCCACATTGAAAGTGTGAGATTTCAATGTGGGGTTTTATATGAATTTTAAGCTCTCCAACCCATTAAGCTAGCTTTTAGAGTGTGGTTATCCTAAGGTTCATGATAGTTTGTATCAGAGCAATTCACGCTCGAAATAACTTGAGATTCGAAAATGGGTACCCTGCAGGGAAAACATAGTCTCGAGAAGAAAAAAAGAAATTAGAGCCGGAGCTAGTGTCGATAAGATTAAGAACCGTAGAGGACAATGCATGTTCAACTGTAGAAAAATGTTAGGATCCTATTGGCTAAGGTTTGGGATTTCAGAATCTTATATTGGAAGTATGGGATTTCAATGTAGGGTTTATATGGATTTTAGGCTCTCCAATCCTTTGAACTAGCTTTTAGTGCATGGTTCTCCTAAGGTTCATGACATTAATCAATGAAGTTGTTTGAATCAAATGAAAACAAACATGTTGCTGATTGACTGAAAGCTTTATTTAGATGAGGCTTTAGTGTATTTGTTTACTGCGACTGGCATTGGCTTATTTATATTGTTGATGCAAAGTTGCTTTGATGTATTCCTTTTTGGTATCCCAATCCATGTGGTTCTCTAGCTCAAAATTCAATGCTTTTTGTGATCTTCTTTCCTTGTTTAAGTTTTTATGTAAAGTAGGATAGGGAAGCGATTTTCTACTTTTTCTAACACCATCATCAATTTCCTTGATCTTTGGACTGGTGATTGAATGATAGGTCAACCTTTGGCATTTTCTTGTCCCTTTCAAGACAAATTTAATCAATATAGGAAGTTCTCTGTACCTGCTTGAACCAAACAACCTCCCCATTTTTGATGTGGGAGGTGTGGGTGTACTTCGTAGAAGATGGGGGAGTTAGGGAGTCAAGAGTTCTTTCTTTTGTTTATATTAAATGAAAATTGAGCATTTTTATTTTTATCCCTTGAAAAAAAGAAGTGGTAAACGAGGAAAAAAGTTGTCCAAAATGATTTTTCTGTTCTACATTTATTAGAAGAGATAGTCTTAAATCAAACGGAGTGAAAAAGAAGAATCTATATAGTTGATCCCAATTATCTTGGGATTAAGGCATTGTTGTTGTTGTTGTATCCCTTCCTTGAACGCATGACCTGGTGGATAGATGTATTAAGGAGATTGCCAGTTTAATTTCCTCTTCCTTCAACTCTAACCAGCCCTCTAAATATTCAACTCTGACCATGTCTAAAAATTGACTTCCTTTCATTCATTTACTTATTGTTCTATGCCTTCATTGAACTAACCTTACTCTTTTTTTTTCTTTTTTTCTTTTTGAATTTTTTTTCTTATCTCATTGCTCTCACAGTTATGTGAATTGATATGCAGCTATAATTGGAAATTTCATAATAGTGTTTGTGAAAAATCTGCAGGACTCTCAAACTTGACAAGTTTAAGTTTTAGAAGAAACAACTCAATTACAGCACAAGGAATGAGGGCCTTCACTGGCTTAGTGAACTTGGTTAAATTGGATCTGGAGAGATGTCCTAATATTGAAGGTGGTCTTGTAAATCTGAAAGGTATTTTTCACCTTTAAAGGACCTCTGATTTTCTTAGACGACTTCATATATTTCTTTTTTTTTTTATAAATTTCAATTTTCAACTGTAATTTTGGTGGGTATTGTTGTGTTATGGCTTTTACTCATTCAGGTATGATTTGTCTGTTGAATACATAAATTAAGTGTAATTGGGATAGCGTTTGCTAGGATCCTGTTTAGTTAAATAAACGTGTTTTAGATGATCCATTTGGTACTATGGGTCATTGGATTCCATTTTCTCTTAAGTAGCATCATTACAAGTGTTTGTGTTCTTGTGTACATGTGACTGGCTTTCGCATTGTAGATAAACATGTCCACACATGCTTATCTATATCTCTATTTTATTGTGCGAATCATACAGTAGTGTCATGTTCATGTATTTTTTGTCAAATATCCTTGAAAGCCTTTTCTGGAAATCTTTGGAAATTTTTTTGAAATCCTTGAAAGTCTGTTTTTGCACATATCTATAATGTGCACATGCCATTGGAACTGATGAACTTGCATCTGCAAAAATTTTTGTATTGTAATTCATATATAGCTACTCAATAAATCTGTGCAATGTGCTGTGGGGATTTATAATTGAAGAATTGATGATAACGGAGATTGAACTTGGAGATTTCAAGTTGTGATATTACTTATTGAGGAATGTGCTGATATTTTAATTATTGCTTGTCACTCACACTTTCTACAGGTTTGAGGAATTTGGAGTCTCTTAATATCAAGTGGTGTAACGGCATAACAGATGCTGATATGAAGCATCTCTCAGGTAATATGCCTCACACTCTCTCTTTCCCCACCTCCCCCGCACACCAAAAAAATGTATTAGATTTTTTAATTGTTAGTTTAACCATTTCAGTATAATTTTGGCTGGTTGATGTTGCTTCATTCTGTCTTGCATTGAGAATGCTTTTTATTTAAGGCATGGAATTACTCATCTCACACCACCTTAGAATGTGTCTTCAAGAGGTTTTGGACTTTATCCATATGGCATGTGGGTTACAAGGATGGGAATTTGCAAAACATTTAGCTAGTTTTGTTCATGAGATAAATTCATGTGAAAAATGTGAACATGTTAATTTCAACTTGATCTAGTGAATGTACTAGTGTTCCCTACTGTGCAAATTGCTCATTCAATTCTGTTTCAGGGTTGACAAACTTGAAAGGACTGCAAATTTCCTGCAGTAAGGTTTCAGATGTGGGCATTTCTTATTTGAAAGGTACTTAATTTGTGTTACTACTAAAAATAGCAAAATTACTCCCAAACCATTGGAAACGTGGACCTTTCCTTACCTTGCATAGTGAGTAAGCTACTGCTATTTGATGTTTCTAAGAGTTGAGGACCGTCTGGGAAAACTTTCTTTTAAGAGATTAAGACTAGTGCTTGTAGAGAAATTAAAAATTAGAGCATAAAATTAGCATGATATATCTGAATTACTTCAAAATTTTAAGGGAAATTAAACATAAAAATATAAACTACTGGCATCACACTAATAGCATTTATGACTCACTCCCATCTTGAAAGTATCACACTAGGGTTTAAAGATTGCATCACGACTTAAAAGCATAAATTTCTGGAATTTATTGAATGAGACTTCAAAAATAGAGCATTTCAAGAGTGAGAATTTGAGACCCATGCTCGTAGAACTTAAAAGTCAAGGAATTCCAAAATTTATCCTAATCCTAAATGGTTGGACTCCTAAATATAACTATGGGAATGATGTTATGTCAACGCAAAAAGGACTCAAACTAAGATCATAAAATGAGAAACTTAATACTCCCAAAATGATATTGACAGATTTTCTAGCAAAGCTGGAAATTACAAAACTGCCCTTGTTTTCAAAGTATTTGACCAGCAACTTATTTACTTAATAAAATGGGCATATAAATATAAGTCAGATGATTAGAAATATACTGTAATATATGAGGTAAATCTTAAGATAAAATCTGTACCATAATCCTAAAATTTGAGTCCTTGAATTTGAATTTTTCTTGGCTTCCTTATCTGCATCACTAGGAAGAGGCTAAATTGGTTGAACTTAAAACTCTTCCTTCATGCTAGATGATCACTACTGACAGTGAGATCAGAAAGGCAAGGAGAATCTCTCTCCCTGGCCATTGATATTTCTGTTATATAGAGCACTGTCTGTCGGATTGATAGAGTGCTATTACACTTAAATAAGAGGAAAGCTTGATTACTAGTTATGTTTCAGGTTTGCATAAGCTTAATCTATTAAACTTGGAGGGCTGCCCTGTAACAGCTGCATGCTTGGAGACTCTCTCAGGTTTGCATTTCATTTGACTGCTTAACATTTCTATGTTGGTCATGACACCTTTCAGTATTAGTATCATGGCTTGCTGCCATTCACTTACTTAGCAAGTTTGTGAGAATACAGTTCTGATGCTGGTGGCATACTATGCACCTGACTCGTGCATTTGTTCTGAAATAGACTATGATGCTTGGCAGGCTTTGTCTTTTTATGACTGAATGCGGCTACTACGATTTGATTAATATTTGTGGATAGATCAGATAGCCTCTGTAAACTTTGTCCGTCTCTGTTAACCTTGTGCAGAAAGTTGGATTTAACCTGACTTCATTTTACCCTGTTCTTGTGCAGATCTTGCTTCTCTTATGTATTTGAATCTTAACAGATGCCATCTTTCTGATGATGGATGTGACGGTTTTTCCAGTAAGTACCAATTTTGATTCAAACATATCCTGTTGGTAGTGCTTGTTAATAGCCACCTGATGCTTCTAAAGTTGAAAGCCAAAGTTGATACTTGCTAAAACTTAACAAATGATCCTGCGGTTATGTCTGCTTTGTCATCTACAGAGCTCAAAAAACTAAAGGTGCTAAACTTGGGCTTCAATGACATTACGGATGCATGTTTGGTGCACCTGAAAGGTAGTTTCTTTTCCACTTATTTTTTTCATGACTTGGTTGTAACTATTTTGTGTTTTTTTTTCTTACTGGTTAATCATGGATAAGTTTTCTGGATATTAATCAATAATAAACTGAGAGATGCCTTAAAAAGATGAGAATGTGTGGAAACTAAAGCAGAGAGAAAGTAATATCAGTGCCCAGAATCATGGATTCCAAAAATACTGAAATCTAATTCCTCCGATGTTCCTTTGGTTCATATACGGGCTGCCCCCTCCCTTTAAAAGGTCTGAATTTTTCTCTCGGCAAACCATGGGAACCTAATAATTGAATTGTTTACTAAGTTGTGCCACTAACAATCCCCTTGAATTTTGTGTGCCTAGAATATATGCTAGCCAAACGTCTTTATTGAGGCTTTGCAACTTAGTTTTGTATTTTGTTGTCAGCAAAATGGTTCTAAATTTTGTTCATGTTTACAAATTGCAAGTTTATTGAATATCTTGAACTTTTGTAGAATTATTATGTTTCTATGCCTAAAAAAATTGTACAGTCCAGTGGTTAATAAACTACGAAAAAAATAAGTTTGATGAATTTTTAAATATATCGTTTTCATTGTTTTGAGCAGGTTTGATAAATTTGGAGAGCTTGAACTTGGATTCTTGCAGAATTGATGATGAGGGGCTGGTTAATATGACAGGTCACAAATTCATTTGCCTCTTGTTCCCGGCATGCAACCCCCACCCCCCGCGCGGATGTGTTTATCTCAATCTTTTTGGTTTTAATTTCTCCTAATAAAAAGGTTATGGAAGCATGCTTTGTATGGCTGATTAATATTTTACACACCCAAGCTTTGGCATGAATATAATATAAAGGCGATATGAATTGCTATTTTTTTTTTGTTAGTTTGCATTTTCCAATTAAATTGATACTATTTTATATCATGTGAGAGGTCTCAAATTAGAGCTAGATTAAATTGTCAGAAATCCATGCTTTTGTGCTTGTTTAATCATTCCACTGCAGATGTGATGTTTTTAATCAGCTGAAGCATGTATATTTCACTTCTAAATTCTTGAAGGGGCAACAGAAAAAAAAAAAAAAAAAAAAAACAAGCACAGAGACTCTTTGATCAACGGTCAAGAGTATGGTGGCAAATTTATGTCGACATAAATCCAGTGTTTTCATCAGAAGCCTTGTTATGAGGCAACAAATTGAGATTTACCTATGCATTGTTCAAAGTTTTTGACCTCAGTATCTCAATTTAAGTTGCGCGCGCACACACACACAGATATATATATATTGCTTCCTGCTCAATTCTTTTTCTACTTTCCTCTTTTTCCTGCATCAACATAATGATGATGTTTGAAGTATACCATGATGCATTTTGATGATTTTTCCACACTATTTTCTTCTATCGGCAGTACTAATTAGCCAAATATTCTTTGGTATGTTAGGCCTTCAACAATTGAAATGTTTAGTGCTGTCAGATACTGAAGTTGGAAGCAGTGGGTTGCGCCACCTATCTGGTTAGAAATTTTTTTTCTACTTGTATTGATATTTACAATCAGTGCTAGGTAGATATTCTTTTTTTTTCATTTATTTTATTCCTTCGCTGACTGTAGTATAGATATGATTCTTTTAATTCGTGTTATCTTTGTGATTGCTTTCTTTTCATTGATCACTCTTGATTGTCGGAGATCCTAGCTGATGATAGAGCTGCTCTAGTTGTCAACATTGCTTACTTTGGAGTCTTGAGAGTTACTGGTTTTGTTCAGCCGTTATATTTTGGATAGCTACTTCTGAATTTGAGATGTTCTTTTCTCAGTTTGAATGTAGCCTATGAGTTCTGTCAAGTGAGATCTGTTTGGACAAGGAGCCTTCTTTGCCATTAGTTCTGAAAAGCTCAGAAGAGTAATATTTTTCTTCAAAGAAAGCTATGGTATATAATTTTCCAAATTTTTTTTTTTATCAAGAGTAGGCCTATGAGGCATCGGCCATAGTATAAGAATGTGAGCAATGCACAGCCATTGATATTAGATATGATACTGGAATTAGTTTGAGAATCTAGTTTGGTTGAATATTAGATATGATACTGGAATTAGTTTGAGAATCTAGTTCGGTTGAAGGAGCAACATATAATATGAATGCTGTATTGCTCTTATGAATGCTTTCATAAAGGAATAATATCTACCTTAATAAAGAAATAATGTCCGCAAAAGGCTACTTGAGACAGTTTTTGTTGGTTGCCTGCTAAACATAAGGAGCATAATTTAATGAAATATTGGCAATCCAGTTTGACTCTACTATAAAACTTAAGGGGAATCAAAGAGTGCCTTACAGTACATTTGTGTGCACGTGTGCATGAGGGCACATCTAACAGTAGGCATACTTATGCCCATGTGGTGTCAATTACACAAATCTTCACCAGGAATGGAATTCAAGTCACAGATTGAAATGATTCTTAGGAAAAGTTCCAGCTGGGATTTTTCTTTTTTAATTTTTAAGTGAGAGAGAGAGAGAGGGGAAAGACAATTTGGATGAATAGGGTATTTCAATTTGATGTTATTCTAGCCGTTTATGATTTTTCTCTTGAAACACATCCAAATCCACCTCCATATCAGAAGTACACCTATTCAAATGGACCGTAATGGAGAAGGAAAATCATGATTTAGTTTTAAACTTTCAATATTAAGATCTTCAGGACTTAATTATGGTTTTGATGCAAGACAAACAAGTTCGAGGGACAAAGAAGCTCTACTTATGTGGGAATTTTCACTGCCCAAGTCACTATAAGGTAGTTCTTGAAGAAATGTTTGGTGTGGAAGTTCATTAAGCAGTTCCTAGTTGCTACCAAATTTCTCGTCAATTCCTGTTATGAATGTGGTTTATATGCATCAAATAGCCCAATATTTTCTTTGTTTATATGCCTTGCATGGCCTAATGTTTTAATATTTTGTTTTTCTTTTCTTTTTAGGTTTGACCAATTTGGAGAGTATAAATCTGTCATTCACTATGATTACAGACAGTGGTATAAGAAAATTGTCTGGATTATCATCTCTTAAATCCCTTAATTTAGATGCACGGCAAATTACAGATAGTGGACTTGCACCCCTGACAAGTAAGTGGGGATAGTGTCCTTTTTCTTGATATGGCTGATTCCTTAAAATCTTTACTATACTTTTTCTTTCAATTCAAGTGAGCTTATTTTTGGGTATGGAATTTAGAATATGTAAGTTCAAGCAATATCTTTTCATGCTGAAGCCCAACTTCTCTAGTTGCCTCCTTGTCGGTTTTGCGATTAAGCCTAGCAGAGGCTTCTAGAAATCTTTATTAATATATATATATATATATCCTGGTTAATTTGGTTGTAGTTTGTTACTAGCCTTAGCGCTCTAAAGATTTCTTAACTTGTAGAAAATTTGGTTTATATGTCAGAATGATTATATGAAATATGATGCCACGATTCTACTTTCATATGATTTATCTCTAAATGTCTTGAATGCTCCTCTCTGTTATTGCTTACCCATCAGGTTGAAGACAACTTGGATCGCAACTGAAAATTTTATTTTAACTGAGGTGAACAAGTCCTTGTGAGTCAGTAAAGGGATGGATGATTTGGAGTTAAATAAATGACGGAAGGCTTACATATTGAGCTTAGGACAGAAGAATAAATTAATTTGATGAGAGTATTTGTAGTGGAGATTTTTGTAAAGTAATGGTTGATTCTTAGTCTTGGAAATTATGTTTATGGTTTTTCTCTAATAATGTTTTACCATATTAATAGTAACTTGTTTGAGTTTGAGTAGCAATCTCAATTTTATGTTGTGACATTGCCACTGTCTAAATCTTGCAATCTAAATTGAACAATTTTTTCACTTTTGAGTACCAAGTGCATGTATTCTCTCTGCAGGTTTGACTGGATTGAGACATTTGGATCTGTTTGGAGCTCGAATTACAGATTTTGGAACAAACTATCTGCGAAGTATGCTATACATTGCTGAATGCACAAGCAACCCCAAACATCTTGTTTTCCAAAAAAATTAAGAGCTCTTGCCTTTTCCTTACTTCTTCTCATACTGTTTTCAATTGCTTGTTCTTGTGTAGAATTCAAAAATCTGCAGTCTTTGGAAATATGTGGTGGAGGATTAACTGATACTGGCATAAGGAACATCAAAGATCTTTCATCCCTGTCATTGCTAAATTTGTCACAGAACTGCAACCTGACAGATAAATCATTGGAAATGATTTCTGGTAATAGCTGAATCACCTTGGCTTAATAAATTTTTACCTCCCATTTGCTTACGTTGGGTAGTGCAGTAGTCTCTCAATTCCCATTTGCGATCATGCAGGGTTGACAGGATTGGTCTCTTTGAACATGTCAAATTCTCGTATAACCAGTGCAGGGTTGAAGCATCTGAAGCCACTGAAAAATTTAAAATCATTGACCTTGGAGTCATGCAGGGTGTCTGCCAATGACATAAAAAAGCTTCAATCAACTGATCTTCCTCAGCTGGTGAGCTTTCGGCCCGAGTAGTTGAGGAGGTAAATATTCAAACATGGGACATTCTGTAAATAGCTTCTGTTGATATGAGGATGCTAAGATGTTTTAAATAATAACATTAAGCTTATGAAGACCAGTGATGAATTGTAAATATGGGTAGGCCTAAATATTTCTCATGTGATGCTCGTTCAGGGAAAAAAATAGAATTTGCACTCTGTGAAGCTTTCTTTCATGTTGTTCCAGTATGAAAGAAATTGTAGATAAGCTTCCTTGCAATCTTCTGATCTATGGTAAATGAAAAAGAAAAAAAATTGAAAATATTGTGTATAGTCTTGGATGACAGTTTGTTTGGAACTGCTGTTTCTTTATAATAATTCTTCTTTACTCAAGAATGTGTTCCATGCACTTTTCCAATTTTTGTTTTGTTTGTTTGTTGATTGATTTTTTCCCATTTCGAGTTTGATTTTTTACTTATGCATTCTCAAGTCTCTTGCATTTGCATCTGCAAATGTAGAAAGTATCTGTTATAGTTGGTGGCTAGTCGAATTATTTCATTGTCCTAATTAATCCTTCATTTCTTATAATTATTGCAACAACTAAAATCTGTGATACGTGTAGTGTAAATCAATTTTTGGTTCAAGTATTGAAATATAGTTAGCTATTTTTGAATTAAATTTGACGAAATATAATTTTTAAATATAAGTTTAATGAAGGTGTAATGGTTACACAATTTAAACTAGTAAAGATGCAACTGAATTAGGCTGTAAATTTATAATATATTACATATTTAATACTTGTGCACAAGAATTTATTTATTTATTTATTTATCAATATTTGTAAATCCAAAGAAATTTTATCTGAAGCACCATATTACTACAGTTCTTTGTTCATTCTTATTTAGTGGAACAGAGGATGGGAAGAATGGGAGGCTATTCAAAGTATTTATCATTAGTTACATGATTTTTCAGTGAAAAAAATAATAATAAACAATATTTTTAGTACGACCTAGTAGTAAGTGTATGCTTAATTTTAATATAATCAACATATAAAATCGATTAATTTAAATTATCAAATATGACTTGTTACTAAAAAAAAAAAGGAGATTTATGAAGCAAAATTAAATCTAATTAATTTAAAACTGTTCCAATGAATTATATTTTAAAAACTTGGGCAAAAGAACTTTTATGATGTAAATTAAGTGAATAAATGTATTTATATTTCATAAGTCAAACATGTTTGTATGCAATGTCAATAAATATGATTAGACGGCAATTGATCAATAGAAATTTTATCTGAAAATAGAAAAAGACAAGAAATGTTCCTATTTTTGGAGGTTTGAGTCCATTAATGCACTTTTATTAGTTTTGGATAAATCAGCAGCAAACTCATCTTTGCTTTGCCATTTAAACAGACATTTCTGAATCATTTTGAGTACTAATAATTCTAAATTAGTCCTCCCTTTAAAATAAAAAAAAAAAGAGGAGAAAATTTTATTAATAGAAAAATAGAAAATAAAAAATAAAATTTTAATTATGTTTAAGCTTTTTAATAATTTTTATGTCAAAAAAGTAACTAATTATACATTTTTAAACTATAATTTCAGTTAAATAAAATTTTATTGATTTTCCATATTTATAAGATAAGATTTGAGAACTAATTAAATAATTTTATTATTTGAAATTTATTTATAAAAATATTACCATATTTCCCTAATATCACCACTTGACATTAGGGAAAATATAACCAGAAACCATTGTCAGGCAATCTGCAAATTAAAAACCCTATCAATTGGGACTATGATTATGTTCAATCATTAAGGAGTGATTTTTTTTTGTATGAACACTTTCTTTTAAAAAAATTATTGTCAAGCAAATTGTGCTTTAATTAGCTTGTAATTTGTATTGTTTTTAATGATTTATATTATTTAATATAGTTAGATTAATAATTTAGTTATTGAGTATCTATCTTAAAATATGGAGAGTTCAAAATATTTAATTAACTTGTAATTTGTAGTTTTTAATAATTTATTTTATTTAATATAATTAACTTAATAATTTAATGACTAAGTATCTTGTCTCATAATATAAGGAGTTATGTATTGGATTTCAGATTTTTTTAAAATAATACTTTATAGTGATATTTACCAATTTTTTATTCTCAGTTATGTATTGGATTTTAGATTTAAGTTTTTATAATATAATTATATATTATATATTTTATAAAAATTTTATTATAATTTATCTAAATATTATTTTTCAACTCATCCTATTTATTCTCTTTTAATAATTAATAAAAATAATATTAAAATTTTTAATTAATATTTTCTTAAATTTTTAAAAACAATATTTAAATTGAAATAAATAAAAAATTATTATACGATACTTAAAATGAAATGAAAAAAAAAATATTAAGAGATACGTAATAAATATTAAAACTACTTGAAAAATAGATCAAAACCATACAATAATTCAACCATACAATAATTCAACTAATAACACATCGAGAACTAAAAATTGCCACTTTTTTTTTTAAAAAAAAAACACTTTAAATGTGTTTTGACAGCTTAAATGTTAAAAAACAATTAAACGCTACCATCATTATTTTCCGCATATGGACACATTAAAATGTAAAAAAGGAAAGTGAAAGAAGAAGCTTCAAAATATAGGATGCTTTCTGGGCCAAATATTAAAAATTTCAAACTATTAAACAATTGAAAAAGGGAAAAAAATTAAACACTGAACAAATAAAAAATAAAAAAAAAATCTTCAAGATATTTCTTTTCTAAAAGAGTGAAAAGCAATTTCACTAGTAATATTTCCTATAGCATTTACCTTACATAGTATCTGACAGAACATGCTAAATCTACATCTTTTGCAATTTTTTCCTTGAGTAAATTACACATCATGAACCTCAACAACCTGCAAACAAAAATGGCATCTACATAATAGGTGTGAGAAAAAGGTGGAAGAAAATAAGGGTTTATCAAGTCAAATTCAAACAACCAATATAAAGCCAACTTGACCAAAGGTAAAAGGAAGATGGATAAGCTAATTATGAATTCGGTGAAGGCAAATATTACTGTAAATTCAGAAATAGTTCATACCGTAACAACAAACATATGGTTGCCAGGGCTATAGACTTAATACTTTTACAGCTAAAGTCTACAACTGACTAAACAAAATAGTTTGCACTGAAAAAAATTCATTTCTTTGGCCGTCACTTTAAAAGCAACAAGCAGAAAAGTATAGAAGGCAATCGTACCTAACTTGGGAGTGGGCCAGCAAGCCAAGCATGCAAAAGAACTTAAGCTTTGGCAGTCATTCAATCATCTCTGGACTTGATCTGTAGCTGAAGGTCCAACAGAAGGAGCAGCTGGCACACTGCTTGCTGACCCATTCTCAGCAGGCGGAGGCACACCCCATTTTCCATCAGATTCCAGGGGTTCAAATACGTGAACCCCACCATCAGATAGTCCCAATGCAAACTGATTCGCTTCTTGTGGATGTGCAGCAATCACGAGTGGGTAGACATTGGAACTGCTGTATGGTAAACAAGAGTTAAAATTGACATGGCTGTTGTATAAGCTGAGGCAATAAAAGACATGAAGGTACTATACTTACTAAACCAAGCTAACAAATGTCATACGACATCAATGAAGAAGCACAGACAGAGTTGACAAATAATATAACATCCCAAGAAAGAATGACAGATGAAAGAGATTGATATGTTTAATCATATTTTGAAATTCATTCCCAGTATCCAAAGGATACCAAGAACAGCAAAATAATGAGGTGTTCCACCTTTGAAAAGGTAATTGAGGGCAAGAATAAGGAAAACCCAATTTTATACAGGGTACGGGCTAAGGCACTCCCCATTGCAAAATGTGGTTAGTCTTATTTCTGTTGTGCTAGTGAGCATGCCTCGAAAAAAAAAAAAAAAAAAAAAGAGAAAATAACTGACAACAGGTGTGCTATAATTCATTCAAGTTTTGCTTATAAAATGACATTACTGCAAGAATCAATTGGAATAATTTAACAAAAAAAATATGGAATTATTGGTCTCCAAAAATGCATACAACCAAAACTAAAATGGAAACTAGTACCGAGCAGGGGGGAGGTGAATATAAATAGATTGCCATTGAGCAATAGTAAAAGGATGTTACCTGACATTAGCAGGAAGATAAGAGGAAGGATTGATGCGACAACGTAATCTCAGATTTTGAGCGCTAAACACACAAACTGTTGCGTCTAAGAAGCAAGCATATACCAGCTGACTATCACATGAGAATGTTGCATGAGAGATTGGTGCAGATGATTCACGTGCAACCCACTAAAGAAATAAAAAAATTAAAGAATTAAGATCAAAATGGTGTTATGTTGCTCAAACAAATTTCAAAAAAAAAAAAAGAAAAGCTACCTGCTTTGCACACTCTAGTTTTGTTGCTTCATAAATTGCAAGCTGAGTCTCATGTACAACCAGGAACTGTATCTGGTCCTGATGAAACTGTACACGAGTGTCTGATTGTCCTGTTGACCTCCCAGCTGGAACCTGCAAAAATCTTGTCTTCTGTTTTTCCCATCCATCAGAATTCCATACACAAAGCTGGAAAAAGAACAAAATGGTGTTTATCAAGCCAGTATGAAAATTCTGACCATCAGTTCAAACTTCAAAGTGAGAAACCCAAAAGAAAGGTGCCTCGAGATTTAGGAATTCTAGCTTTTCATATTTGAACAAAGAAATGTAGAAAACGTAAAAAGTTGAAAATAGGAAAAGTAGTTCAGGCCATATAAGGAGATACGAACATAAACTCATATCTTTGTACCATTTCAGAAAAAAAAAAATAGCAAATTTCTTTTTTATAATGCCTGAAAGTTCACTGAAGCACTGAATTATGCCATTAGCCAATCATCACCTGAGCATCTGCTCCTGATGACACTAACACGTTCAGCACATGGGAGAAGGCAAGGCCAGTTATTCTTTTAGAGTGGCCTTTGAGCTTGCTCTTGACCTGCATCAATAACAACAGTAATAAATTAGAAGTGTTGCTCCTAAACATGAATGTTAAAAATAACTGCTCACTACAAACTTATACCTCATCTACACGAACATTGTAGATCTGAATTGTGGAATCATCCATGCCAATAGCAATTATATTATTATCTTGGGGATGAAAAGCAAGAAATGTTGCAGCAGGTGGTGGTGGCATGAACGTAGTCATTGTCTGCACTTGCTCATAAGAAGAATTTAGTCAAATAAAATTGATGGATAAATCCAAATTAGATCCAAGGTCTTATTCAGTACCTTAAATGTCATCATGTTGAAAAGTGAAATCTTTCCTCCAGATGCTGACATGACATAAGAATCATTTTTAGACAAAGCAAAGCAGGGCACAGCCTCTTCCGGGTTAGTATCAGCAATGTCGTTTGTCATCAGGATGCCACTTGATGGTTGCCATAATTGAGGTGACATATTGGCAGTAGCCTATAGGATGAACCAATGTTAAGGCATGGTGGAATTTATTTAGAAATTTAGCAAAAATACAAAGTAGATTGATTCATGAAAACGATTTGATGTTCCCATACCTTGCCAGTTGAATTTCGGTCACTTCGTTGCCACTTCCATAGCAGATGAATTGCATTTGATGCTAATGCCAAAATAGCATTACCTGAATTTGTATAAATTAACCTTGATATCTGCAATATTCAAGAAGGAAGCTGATGAGGATATCATCAGTGGAGGAAACGAAATAGCCAAACGAAATTTTTCTAAGTGGAAAAAATCATGAAACTACTTGATATGAGATCATAATCCAGTCCATTTTGAATTAAGACCTAATTCATTCAAGAACCATAATGAGCCATTACCAACTGCTAATCCCACCAAGCTGGGTTGATTTGGAATAACAAGAAAAAATCAATGTTCCCTTAACTATTTGAGCAAATAACTTATATTTGCAGAAATGCTTTTATCCCTCAGGGAGATATTACTTGCATAAATTAAAGGTGGTCCTTCCGAGACCTTCCTTGGCTTTTCACAGACCCCTAGGTTCCCCTAATTCAATATTCATGTTAGTCAACATCTTCCCAAGCTAGTCCATTTTGTTTCTTCCTTCACTAGTTCTTAAAATAATTTCAACCTTCACTGCTTAACATACATTCTTAATCATACATCTAGAAAAACATTTAAACAACTAAAAAAATGCTTCACAATATTCCATTAATTTGCAAGTAATTCAGTTTTAAATAGCTTCACTTTCCAGTTACAACATTGAACCAATCTGTCTCATGCTAGCACCTCATAAAGGTAAATGTGTTGGCATTGATGAGAAGAATAATCCAAGCAAAAATCCAATCTTAGGAGCATGGACAAGGAAAAGAAGCATCCCCCCAATGTTATGTTCATAACACACTGGGGCTTAACTAAGATGTGCACCAGTTTGAGTACATTGTCATGCAAGCATCCTTAAATAAAGACATGAGATCAGTCAAAAGTCCAAAGAAAAACATTTCTGACAAGAATGCCATCTGCAATATTCAGAAACACTACAAATAAACATGCAAGACAAAAATGACAATCATCCCTTTATCATCCATGAAAGTACTGCCGAGAAATATATGGATATAGAAAGAGGGCCCAGTAAGAAATTTGCACCTTGTTTACCCTCAAGTTCTCAGGAAGCCTTAAGGACCGACATTGAGATGGTTCACTGATTTCAGTGAGCTTCCATATCTTTGATTTGTCATTAGATTCTTCAGTTATTCTAGGTTTCACATCTACCAATGTCCGAGCATCTCCATTCTGCAAAATTTTATTTTCATTAAACATAAGGGATGACAAAAATCATAGGGGACCAGCAGAAAATTCATTTTATAACGCTTGTAGGATCTACTCTATTTCTCATAAATAAAAAAATTTTAAAAGCATATGAAATTAAGTGTGATTGAAGGTAGCTGCTACTCATGTTGCCAATAGTGTAATATTGTAATGCTGGATATACAAGAATAAGCATGTCTAACCAACCATTCCAGGAATAGTAACCACAGAAGCATTTCTGTCTGCAAGTCCTGCACAAGTTGCAGCCGCTGCTGAGATTGGGTTAATTATAGGCTGCACAAGAGAACACGCGTCAGGCAAGACTTGATTAATAACTGGTAGACAACAAATAATCTAATAATAATACCTTCATAACATTTTCAGATACTCGTGAGGCATCATAAGATATCTCAAATGAGCGCAACAACCTAAGACCATCAGAATTTGCCAATATTTTAATGCCATTCTCATTGGCAGAAACGGCCAAGAGGGTGCCATCTTTGTTGAAGCGGATACGTGGGCTTGCCTGAGAATAAGTAAAGCCAAAATTGAGCACCTATCATTTTCAATATATGCTTTTTCAGTTATTAGTACAAAATGAACTTACTGGAAGGCCTCCATCAGCATCAATTGAAGTCAAAAGTTGAATGTTGTCCATATCCCAGAACTTGATAGAGAAATCATCACCAGCAGCCAAAAATCGATTCTTTGTCGTATCAAATTGCACAACCCCCAAAGAACGTTTCCGGAAACCTTGATAGCTCCTTTTCACATTACCTTCACTTTCATTCCATTCAACAATATGTGACTCCCCATCTTTACTTGTCCCACATGAAAAGAGCCTACAGTTTCCAACCAAAAACCAGAGAGAGAAAGGAAGCAATGAATATTTGATGTTGGTCCATGCACCAATATGCATCCAAAGACAGTACTAACGGTACACTAAGTTGAGTACCTTGTCCCATCAGCACTATACGTCATGGTCGTGCACCAGCGACCAGGAGCCTCATAATCTACTCTAGATCCCAAATTGTCATACAACCATGCTTTTATCTTCCCGTCCAATGCTGTTGAAAAGATAAACTACAGAAGAAAAATAAAAAGAATGTCAAGTCACAAGTGGAGATTGGCAATAATCTGTTAAGGAAAAAGAAGCATGACAAGCCCAAAGTAGGTAACAGACAACAATACGGTAAGTGGTTAAAAAACAGAAATTTTGTGAGAATTAACCAAGTTACCTGAATGTTTTCCTTATAGTGAGGGCAGACAGAATAAACAGGAGCTTCATGACCTTCAAATGTATACTGTTTTGCACCAGTAGCAGCATCCCACACCTAACATTACAAAATAAATGAGCAACAAATGACCAAAAACTCATCTGAAACAGATATAAATGAAATGCGAAAAAAAAAAACCTTGATAGTCTTGTCATCACCACAGGTTATTACACAGAGTTGTTTATTAGGGGTGGAGAATGCAAGATCATTTACTCCACCAACATGAGCGTCAATCTGAACATCAAAAACATTATTGTTATTTTCCATCTAAGAAATCAAGTACCATAAGTAACAAACCCCATACTCTGCTTCCACACAATATATATGTTACCTCCAAATGCTGCCTTACGTCGTCACTCCCATGGTAAGAGTATATTTGTACAATATGCCTTGAGTATGCAACACCTGTTGTTACAGAGAAGGCATCAGTGAAGTTCCTTTCCATCCCTAAAGCATTTTATTGATGCATTATGTGATGCAACAATGAATTGTAAAACATTTTGACTTACCAAATAAGGATCCATCAGGACTCCAAATCACACGGTTTACAGAAACACCAGGATCCTTGACTAGAGCTGCCTGGCATTTCATGAAAAATAATTTTAAGAAATTCAAATAAGATAGGTATGAAGTATATAGTATGTTCATTAATCAAAGTAGACTATAAAGAACACAACAGATAAACCTGCAGAGACGTTGAGCATGTACTAACATCCCAAACTTTGAAGTTCCTTAACACCAATCGCTCCTTAGAACCAACTTCCCATAGCCCAACATCCCCCACATTGGTACCAACTGCAGCAGCACATTGAGAATATCTAGTAATCAATTACCAGGTACCATAGAGAACATCAACCAATAAAAGACAAAAAAAAATATAAGACCTAGGAGAAGAGTTTGTTGGATGGGATGGAAATCCATGCTCATAGGAGATGATCCCTGATTCAAAGTTCGTACAAGTGTCTTCGGCAAGTCCTCTGGTGCATTAAAAGTCTGACCATGACCATGTCCTGGAAATGATACTGGCAACACATTAACTGGCAAATTTACCTGCAGAAATGGAAAAGTTGTAAAATAAAAGCATATATATATCTCGATAACTTCGGGAGAAAAAACAAAAATAAAAAAAATGGCAAAGCAAGCATAAATAACCAGACATAGTTTCAGAATAAATTTCATGAACATAACAACCAATGGCTAGACTCATATATTACATATCAGAATATGGTGAAAACAAAGCTTAGCTACCTCATCAGAAATTCCCATTGGCCTTGTTCTTTTTGCAACATGATCAGAATCTCCAGATGGGTAGTCGACAGCAGGGTTGGTTGGAGGTGTCCTTGGATGCTTCAAAGCAACTAAGCAAGGCAAGAAAACACATCTGTAGTTAAAAACAAAGAACTACCTGTTTCATACAATGTCAGCATGAAAATGCAGAGAAACTTATTTACTTGTATCAAACTAAGGTTAGTACCTGGGATTGATGAAGCACCAAGACCAATGGCTCCTCCACCAGAAACTGCTGGATGAGTTACAGTGGAAGGATTAGACATCCAACCCGCTAGGGGGGCTGGAACTGGTGCTGGTGTAGGCTGAAATGGCTGATGCAAAAATCCAAGCTTGTTAAGATTAGTACACATCACTAAAACAGTATTAAAACAAAGCAAGACAGATAACCAACCCCATGAGCACCAAGAGGAGGAAACCCTCCAGCTTTTGGTAAAGATCCAAGCAATGGGTTATTTGCAGGTGACGGAGCCCGAGCACCATTTGGTTGCCCACATGAATGATCCACAAAGAGAGTTTTAATATCTGGATTTGGCCTTGGATTTTTACAAAGTTGATGCTGCCAATTCAAGCTGTAATTTGGGCAACAAATAAGTTCTTAACGATTGGACATCATGCATGAAAAAATAGCTAATGCCAACTAAATCTGTTACATTAATGCACATTCCCAAAGTCTAAAACTGAATAAATATTGCCTGTTCCAAGCCTTTACACATGTATTCCAGAAATTATTACAGGAAGTCACAATAATTGGCCGCAAAGAGCACAGCAATAGTTTCAGTGGCACAAGCCAGCCACAGATTACAACTTACCTTTTAATTTTTATATGTGTGAGAAATTAAGTACCAAGCAAGATAGATGGATTCATACCATTTCTAACACAGATAATGAGATAAAAAATAATAAAAAATAAAAAACCGTCAAGCAATAAAGCCCATGAAGGAACTTAAAAAAGAAAACAAATGTAACCGGTTAGATTAAACTAAACAGCATTCCTATAGAATACCTTTGGTTAATAAGGGTCCTCAGCCTTGAATTTTTAAGGTTAGGAAACTGTAATTTATCACGAAACAGGGGATTTGCTTCAATAAGCTTCTTGAGCTCCACCAACATAATTGCTCTTGCTGACTTTGTGTCTCCATATTTGGATAGTTGCTCGTTCTCCCTGTGAACACAATCATCTTCATTACAATTGCTATAGTTATTTCACACTGACTTCAAATTATGTAGCCCATCTATTATACCTGAAATTTTCCAATGTCAAGAGCTGCGTGATTTCTTTGAAAAGATCCTCATTGAATGTTGCAAACACTTTCAAATCCTTTACCAATATATCCACTGCCTTAGACCGATCATGCCTATTAAAATCTCAAAGATTATCATTCATAAAGTAGTGGACAATTGTTGCATACGAGTTATTTTAATTCCTGAAGTAGAAACTGACGTAAAAAATGGAAGATTTTATGCTTACTTATCCAATGCTTCAAGGTATTTTTGCTTCCTAATCTCAAAAAAGATTTTCATTGAGTATCGGTTATCATCCACTTTTGTAAAACCAGAGAGATACTTCTCCACCTCATCCCAATTACCACTGTGTACCTCATCCTCAAAATACTTCATGTTAAAGAAAAATCCAGACTCCTGTTCAAGCCTATTTTACATTTCAAACAATAATTAATGTGTCCACATCAGCAACTATTAATTGTTCAAAACATACCTAATAATAAAAATAATAAATAATTATAGAAAAAAATGTTAGAAAGAAGAAAAAAAACTCACTTGTGAACAGTCTCTTTGAACTTTTCTTCATCAAGGAACTGCAGGATCAAGAACACAAGCTCTCGACTGAGAGATGACATCTTAAACGCTCCGTTTTTGCTTAGAAATGCACAAATAGCAACCTAATTAGCCCTAGATCTGGGGAGGAAATTCCACAAAAATACCAAAAATTATAAATAAAAAAAAGGGTCAGCCAAAAGTTTTTACATAACAAAAAAAATAAATAAATAGAAACTCTTAAATTTAAAAATCGACCTTGACCAGAACCAGATCATTTAACTATCTTCAAGAAATACTCCATCAGCACACCAAATATATCATTGTGGGCAGAAATAAGCATTTAATGAAACATTTGAAGTGAAATCAGGATCATAAATAAGTAAAACAAATAGAAAATAAAAGCAAAATTAGGGTTTTAAAAAAATTCAGGAATCAAAGAGGCAAAGAAAGCAGCTTTATATTATAAAGGATTCAAACATACAAAGGGTAAAAATTAAACCAAAACAAAAAGCAGGTCAAGCAAAAAAAATTAGAAAAAAAAAATAAAAATTAAAGTGATAGATTCTATAGCGTAAAGCACAAAAGCGAAATTTCTAAGAAACTCACCTGCTAAACAAAGCAGAGAGATCAGAGAGACCCAGAGCCAGAGAGCTAATGAAGCGAGATTTATCTTTCTTTTTCTAGACTTTCTCTCTCCATAAAAACTATATATGTACATACAAACGTTAAACCTTGCAGGAATGGCGATTTTTATAGGAAAGAGGGACAGATAAAGAGTTGATAAGTAACCTTACTTATCATTAGTACTTATCAATTTTTTGATAGGCCATGTGGATAAGATCAACTACCCATGTATAAGTGTTTCTTATAGTCCCCACTTAGCCGGCTACAATTTGTCTAGTTTATCGGCGCGGAATCTCTAGCTGACAACTGTCTGACTAAGTTGAAATGTCATCTACAATAAAGTCCACTCGTTATCCTATGGACTAGCAAAGGCGTGGACCCACTTAGGAACTCAAGAGTCGAGATCACAACATCTATTTGCGTGATGAAGTGTTTAATAGATGTAGCGGCTAAGAACTGAGGTGTAGGTAAACCCGGACAATATAGGAGAAATGCTATGAAAGCGATTTTTACCCTCTCAGATCCCTCATAAAACGACAATCTTTTCTCGGACGGGACCAAATTAATTTACCCTCAGATTTGGCAGAATATTACTAAGCTTGCCATTAAGAGTTTACGGAGAGATGGAGACATGGTTCTGATTGTATCACGTGATACAGTAGTTCTTTGTTCATCATTTCCGATATATGAGACGATAAGAGATGATATGAGAAATTAGGTTCATCGCTTGTTGTAAAAATAAAATACCTTTTTTTTCGAGAAAGTTTATTGGAATTTATATCGGTGAAGAAATAATAATTGATCAATTTATCATTAGATGGATGAATTAATAATCTTAGGTGGGGGAGTTTGGGTCAGAGAAGTGCGGGTTACTGTGCATTTCATATATTCGTCCACCTGACTTAAATACTACCCCTCCCAAAAACATTATCATTTTTTTTTCAAATTTTAATAAAATATAATTAATATATTAATAACACAAACTCACTTTATTTAAAGTATAATTTTATTAGAGTACAAAATAAAAGGAATAATATTAAATTAATTAAATTAATTGGGATGAAAAAGCTCTTTATATATTAAATATATTAGAGAAATAATTATTCTAATATTTTATTTATTAAATTTTTCTAATAAATGCAATGTTAAAATAATTATTTATCTAATATATTTAATGCATAAAGAGCTTTTAATTCATATTAAATTGATTCATATAATATTTTTAAATAAAAATAAATTTTAAATATATATTATAAATAAAAACAGATAATTAATTTGGGACATTCTAAAATAAAATAGTGACTAACCTTTTGAGACAGAAAAAATATATGAAAAAATAATTATTTTTTTCCAAATAATAAATAAAGATAATATCATTTGTAAACTTCAAATAAATTTGTATTAAATATTATCATTGGAATTATCATTTTTTTTTAAAAAAAAATCTCTCGCTGAAATTGTCATTTCATGTCTTAAGAAAAATTAATTAATTTTTTTAATTATATCATTATTATTAATAAATTAATAAAAAAATATTTTAATTCATTTAAAATAAATTTTTATAATATTTGAATAATATAATAATTCTCTTAATAAATATGTATGAGTTAAAGATTATAATTTCACTTAAACATTTGGTTTAATATGAATTAATTGATTATATAAGAAAGTAACATATTTTTATAAAGAGATTACGAAAAATTTTATAGAAAAAAATCATATTAATTAATAAAATAAAATTATTTTAAAATTTGACAGAAAAATATTTTGACATACAAAAATAAAAACAAAAAAAGGCCTTGCTGCATGGATTAATATGCAAAAATAGTCCAAATTGATTGCTAGGGTTTGAAAGGACAAGGACAGAAGGAGAATTCCAATAGTTTTTAATATTTATTTGATTTATTTTTTTAATGTTTATTGAACGTATTAAAAATATGACCCTTTAATTGGCTTGCATGGGAGCGTATGTGTGGCAGTAAGAAAGATGGTGGAATGGGATTTCGGGATTATAGAAGCTTTAATATGGCTTTGTTAGGAAAACAAGCTTGGAGGTTACTGACAATTCGGGATACTCTTTGTTATCGTATTTTTAAAGCGAAGTACTTTCCTGATGGAGACTTTCTTAATGCAATTGTTAGTAATGGTTCTAGTTTTGTTTGGAAAAGTGTAGCTTTTTCCCGTGAGATGGTGAAAAAGGGTTTGAGGTGGCGTGTTGGTAATGGGCACTCTATTAAGGCGGCTTTGGATCCTTGGATTCCAAAGGCTGATTCATTCATTGCAGATGGTGGTGTGGACTTTATTGATCCTCAGGTGCGGGTTAGTGATTTACTGGAAGAGAATGGTAGGCGTTGGAATATATCTTTACTAATGGATCTTTTTTCGGTCCGAGATATAAGGGCCATTGTCAGTATCCCTCTAAGTACTTTTAATAGAGAAGACAGTTATATGTGGCACTTTGATAAAAAAAAAAAAAAGGTGTATATACTGTTCGTTCAGCCTATTATGTTAGTTTGAAAGTTTTGCAGCGGGAACCTGAGATTATTGCTGGTGATGTTTGGAAACATTTGTGGCAATTAGAAATACCCCCTAAAGTTAAAAATTTTTGTTGGCGGGCATGCAGAAATATTCTTCCTAGTAGGTGTAAGTTGAGGCTGAGGGGTGTTGATGTTCTTGAGAAGTGTTTAAGATGTAATGAAGCGGAATCGATGGATCATGTTCTCCTTAATTGTAATGTGGCGTTGGAGGTGTGGAGGTTGGGTGGTGTAGGTAGTATTCAACCTAATATTTCTTTTCCCACTTTTCTGTTACAGGTGCTAGTGACTTTTGGGAAAGAAAAATGTTCTATGGTTGCTATTTTGGCATGGAGTCTCTGGTCAGCAAGGAACAAACTGTTATGGCATCAGCAAGACTCAACTGCGACCCAGATTGTTCACATGGCCACTGCATTTCTTGATGAATGGAAAGGTGCTCAGTCGTTGTGTGATGGACTTACTGCAACCAATCGTGCTCAGTCTGGTGGTGGTTTGTCAGTGGTGGCTTCGGATAATGTTACTTGGATTTGTCAGGTAGATGAAGCAATTTTCCAGGCACAGGATTTTATCGGTTTCGGCTTTGTCATTGAGGACTAGGAAGGTTTATTTCAGCGGGCAGTTTCTAGTTTTGTTGAAGGTGGTGGCTCATCTGCGGTGGTGGAGGCTCTTGCTCTTCGGCAATATTTGGAATATGATTGTGATTTCTTGCCATTAAATGGACTTATTTTGAGCGATTCGTTACAAATTGTGTAGGCACTGTCTAGCTCATTGGATGATAATTCTGAGTTAGATACTGTTTTATTTGATTGTAGAAGGTTGCTGGATTCTAGAATTGATATTTCTTTAAAGTGGGTAAGAAGGCAGGCCATTGCTGCAGCCCATGAACTAGCTAGGAATTCTATTTGCTTTCATACTTTATCGGTTTGGGATGACATTCCTATTTGTTTATCTCAATTTTATTAATATATTTCTTTGGCTTTGGCCTTTCAAAAAAAAAATATGACCCTTTAAAGAAAAATCCTACTATGTATTCTAAAAAAAATCTCTCTCTCTCTCTCTCTCTCTCTCTCTCTCTCTCTCTCTCTCTCTCTCTATATATATATATATATATATATATATATTAAAAAGCATGATTTGAATATTTCATATAGTTTCACCAAACTTGCAGTCTAATTTAATTTTATTCTATATCTATAGTAAGTGAATTGCCCTTTATTAGCATTAGACTTCCCTTTTAGTTTTGTTTTCTAACGAATTAAATAAAGGATTTTTCTATAATCCTTAAATAAAGTGTTTTATTGTCTACTTTTGGAAATGAAGCCTTTTTCATATCATAATCAATAACTTGTTATTTTGAGGATGAAGAACTAAACATTTAATTAGTAAAAACAAATTTATAGTTTTTAAACACGATCATTTCTTTGCTATTGCACTTTTCTTAATTTTAATACACAATAAATTATTGAAACAAAGATCAACATTCGGAAATAAATTAACTAAAAAATTTTACCACTTTGCATCATCAACTTGCCCTATTTTAATTGATAAGACTCAATAAACTATTATCTTCGTTAAAATAAAATCGTCGCCTCTAATTTATGTAAACCTATTAAAAATATTAAATTATTTAAATATTATAAAAAATTATATTAAATGGTCTAAAATATCCTTAATTATATTATAATTAATACAATCTAGCTCATTTAATTAATTCATTCATTGATAACAATAGTATAGTTAAAAAAACAATTAATTTTTTTAATTATATAAAATAATAATTTTAGTAATATATATATATTGCAAAAATAATCATTTAAGTGAAATGAAAGTAATAAATAAAAAAGCTTAAACTTTAATTTTATTTTGATATTTGATAAGAATATAATTTTAATCCAAAATATCTTTCTATACAATTCTATTAATTTATACAATTATCAAAATTAAATAAAAAAATTATTTAGAATAAGTAATTTTTATTTAAACATTGAAAATAATTTAAACAAAAAAATCAATAAAATCAGATATATTTTCTATTTAAATTAATTAAAATTTAAAAATACATATCGAGTATATATTAAAATTCGAAAATAAAAGGTATATTTTCATTAACATGGTAAATGTCTAATTAGTAAAAACATTAATATTGTCAATCATTATTTAGATAAATATATAGTTAATATTAAAGTTTTTGTCTTATCAATATTAGGGAAAAAATAACTAAATATGTTTATTTTTCAAATTATATATACTTTACTATTGAATTATATTTAAATATTAAAGTGTTTATTTAATAAAATCAAAATGTTAAGAATATAAATTTTCCCATTCGTTTAAGATGTCCCAAAAGTAGTTGACATAATCGATTGATTAATGATTATATATGATCAAAATTATTGTCAAATAAATTATATTTTCATTTTCTTCCTCCTTTTGTAGAACAATGCTACGAATAAGTAAATACAATCATTGCAAATCGTAGAAAATCTAATTTTCATTGTAATAAGATTTTATTTTCTAATAATTAAAGTCATCTAATGCAATAATAATAAATGATAATGATAATGCATATAGTTAAAAATAAATTAAAAATAAATAATAACTTCAAATATACAATATAATTAATAATAAAAATACAATGTATTTAGTTGGATATTTTGAAATTAATAATAATAATTTAGTGTATTTTATTATTATAATAATACTATGTAGTTAATATAAAACTAATACTAATAAACTTAATTTATTTTTATAATAATAAAAAAATAATATATAATTGAGATAATTTATAAAATAATAATGATTTTAAGAGTGGGATAGCTTCTCTGCTTCGTGCACGCTTCTTTTGCTTCATGCAATCTCACTGTCTGATGTGTTTCATTGCTCTGTTTTTAGAGTTTCGGCTGTGATTCCCTTTCTCTTTGTTATATTCTAATTATGGAGGTGGAGGAGGAGTTAGAGAACTTAACGCTGTCTGAATATGAGGATGAATGTGTTAGGGTTTCAAAACCTATTGAGAAGGAAGTATTCTCGTATAAACATTGTCTGGTAGGTATGTTCATAACCTTTAACCGTGTTAATTTCAATGCTATAAGGAGTACTTTATCTGATGTTTGGCATCCGATTGGAGGGGTGGAGATTACTGAGTTAGGGGGAAAGCGATTCTTATTTAGATTTTTTAATAAGGTGGATGTGAAGAGAGTTTTAGATGGATCTCCATGGGTGTTCAACAATCATTTGTTGGTGTGGAAGGAGATAATGGAGGGTGATGATCCATTACAGATACCGTTAACTAAGTCACCAATTTGGGTGAATGTTTATGATTTAAAACACGGCTTTATTTCCCAAGGATTGGCTAAAATTTTATGGGATTTTATTGGTGCTTTTATTGAATATGATCCTAAGGAAGGTGTTGACTGTAAAGGGAAAACTTTTATGAGGGTGAAGGTGATGATAGATGTTGGGAAGTCATTGAAAAAGGAGAAAGCGACTGGTGGATGACAATAATAATATGTTTTATGTTTGATTTAGGTATGAGAAATTGAAAACATACTGTTATCTTTGTGGAGTGATTGGACATACGGATAATTATTGTGCAAGTCGTGTGAATAAGGAAGAAGACGACCTGGTTTTTGGGTGGAATGAAAACCTTCGTGCTCTGCGACGCCGGATGAACTTGCCGGTCAGTAGTTGGCTGAGATTTGGAAACACAGAAAACGTAGGCGGGAATAATGGAAATTCGAATAATTTAGATAAGGAAGGTGAGCAATTCTCGGCTAATGTTTTTAGAAGGCAAATGTTGGGTAATCAGTACGGCCCATATAAGGAAAGAAATAATATGAATTGTGATTGGACCAAGGGGGATTATAGTGGGCCGAATGATAAGCAGCCTATGAATGAGGATGATCCAATTCGTAGACCAGCAGAGTTGAAGAAACGGCAGCGTTTTAATAACAGTGTTTCTGAAGTTTCTACCGAAAATATGGATTCTTCAGTAACTGATATTCCAGTCAAGCAGATTGGTGATATTTTAACGGCTAATCCTGCTATGCAGGATAGCCGACAGCAATGAGTCTTCTTAGTTGGAATTGCCGGGGCTTGGGCAATCCCGGCGCAGTTAGAGCACTTAAAGATGTAATTTTTACTTATAAGCCTATGATTGTTTTTTTGATGGAGACGTTAGTTCAGCGTAGGAAAATTGAAGAAATTAATAAAAGTTTGGGTTTTAGTAATTGTTTTTCTGTTGATTGTATGGGTAGAAGTGGAGGATTATGTTTACTTTGGAATAATGATGTGGGTGTTTTTATCAATAGTTATTGCAATAATTACATTGATGTTTGGGTGAATTATGTTGATAAGTCTTGGAGACTTACTGAATTTTATGGGTATCCTGAAACTAATAGGCGGAGAGCTTCATGGAATTTATTGCATAACTTGAGTAATATGAGTAACCGTCCTTGGTTATGTATGGGTGATTTTAATAATTTGCTTACTTTGGATGATAAATGGGGTGGTGCTGTGGTTCAAACGAATTTATTGCATGGGTTTGCTGAAGCTTTATCTGATTGTGAATTAGTGGACATTCCTTGGGAAGGATTTTGGTGTACTTAGGAAAAGAAATTGAATGGGAATGTAATTTGTAGAGAGAAATTAGATAGAGTTTTATCTAATGTGAGTTGGTCTTCTTTGTATGCTGATGCCAATGCAAAATGTGTTTCGGCTCCTGTATCGGACCATGCACCTGTGCTGGTGATGCTTCAAGGTAAGAAAGATCCAAGTATTTACCGTCGTTTTCGGTTTGACAATAGTTGGCTAGGGGAATCGGATTTGGGTGTTATTGTTCAAAATGCTTGGAATCACAATGTGCATGGGAATATTTTACAAAGAAGGGATGAGTGTATTGTTGCAATGGATCGGTGGGGACATGATCATAATAAGGCGTTTTGGAGAAAGAAAAAACGTGTTAGTGACCAAATTGAAAGGGCCCGTGCAGCTTTTGATTATAGAAAGGTCCAAGATTTGAAAGTTGAATGGAATACAATTTTATATAAAGAAGATTGTAAAATGAGACAAATAGCTAAGCAGAGGTAGTGTATGGAGGGTGATAGAAATTCAAAGTTTTTTCATGCTTCAATTAAATCCAGAAAGCGTCGTGCTAAGATTGTCAAGTTAATTGATGATGATGGATTGGAGGTCACAGATACGTTGGATTTAGAGAGGGTGGTTAGTCAATATTTTATGAATGCATATGCTGAGGAGGAATCAGATAGTGATTCGGTTCTGGACTTGGTTGCTTCGAGGGTTACGCAGATGCAAAATCATTGTTTAACTGCTCCCATTACTTTAGATGAAGTCAAGACGGCAGTGTTCGAGATGGCTCCTGACAAATCGCCTGGTCCAGATGGTCTTAATTCGGCTTTTTATCAAAAATATTGGCAGGTGATTGGAACTGATATTTGGCAAGGTTGTGTGGAGTGGCTAAATGAAGGTACATTTCCTCAAATTTTAACTGACACCCATATTGTTTTATTGCCAAAATGTGATGCACCTTGAAGTATGAAAGATTATAGGCCTATTTCGCTATGTAATGTTCTTTATAAGATTGTGGCTAAAACTTTAGTGAATAGGTTGAAGCATTTACTCCCTGAGATTATTGATGAATGTCAATCGGGTTTTGTTCCGGGAAGGTTGATTTCTAATAATGTGGCGGTTGCTTTTGAATTAATTCATAACATTAAGAAGAGAGGTGAAAGTAATGGAGCATGTGCTTTTAAAATTGACATTTCAAAAGCGTATGATAGAGTATATTGGGATTTTTTGAGAAATATGATGGTGCATATGGGTTTTTGTGAAAAATGGGTAAGATGGATGTTGATGTGTGTCGTGGGTGTTAGATATTCTGTTTTGTTGAATGGAAAAGAGGTTGGTCCTATCATTCCTGGGAGGGGTTTAAGGCAAGGGGATCCTCTTTCTCCATATTTATTCCTTATTTGTGCGGAGGGCTTATCTACTTTATTTTATAATGCTAGGAATATGGGTGTTCTTAATGGTGTTAGTGTTGGCAGAAATGTTCCTGGTATTACTCATTTGCTTTTCGCAGACGATTCTTTTTTCTTTTTCAATGGCTCGGTGGAAGAAGCTTGTGTGGTGCGAGATATATTAAAATAGTATGATAAAGCTTCGGGTCAAGCTGTTAATTTGAGGAAATCGGGTATATTTTTTAGTCCCAAAATGAGTGCTGATTTGAAACATAATATTTCTCAAATTCTTGAAGTTGATGGTTCTTTTGGTGATGGTAAATATTTGGGCCTTCCGTCTCTTATTGGAAGTTCTAAAAAACAAGTTTTTAGTTTCTTACGTGACAAGCTTGAAAAGAGGCTTAGTAGTTGGAATGTGCGTTTTCTTTCTAGAGCTGGACGTGAAGTTCTTATTAAATCGGTGGCACAGGCAATCCCGACTTATTGTATGAGTATCTTTAAACTCCCTTTGGGTATTTGTGAGGCTCTTCAAAAGAGAATGAATAGGTTTTGGTGGGGGGAAAAGAAAGAAGGAGGGAGAGGTATTCATTGGCTTTCTTGGGAAAGGATGTGTGTTAGTAAGGGTAGAGGTGGTATGGGTTTTAGAGATCTCTTTTGTTTCAATATGGCAATATTGGCAAAACAAGGGTGGCGTTTGATGAGTCATCCAAATACTCTTTTTTCTAAAATCTTCAAAGCCAAATATTTTCATAATAAGGAATTTTTGGATGCTTCTTTGGGAAGGAATCCAAGCTATGTGTGGAGGAGTATTCATGCGTCCATTGGTGTGTTGAAACAAGGTGTTAGATGGAGGGTAGGGGATGGGAAGAGTATTAGAGTGGTTGATCATCCTTGGTTACCCATTGATAATGCTTTTATGGTTGATGAAAGTCGTGATTTTATTGATAGACATATGAAGGTGTGTGACTTGTTTGTGGAGGGTGAGAGGAGATGGGATGTAGAGAAAATAATGAATTTATTTAGTCTAAATGAGTTTAGAACAATTTTGAGTATACCTATTTCTATTTTTGAAAGAAAGGATCAACTTATTTGGCATTGGGAGAAGAAAGGGGGTTATAGTGTAAAGTCGGGTTATTATGTGGCAAAAAGGTTTTTGAGGGGTGAGGAAGAAGAGTTGAGTGGGGATTGGTGGAGTTCCATTTGGAGGGTTGATGTTTTACCTAAAGACAAGGATTTTATTTGGAGGGCATTAAGAGATCACTAAATCAAGATTAAGGAGGAGGGGTGTTGAGTTGAAGGTGAATTGTCCATGGTGTAATGAGGATGAAACAATTGATCATTGCTTGGTTAATTGTTGTAAAGCAAAAGGGGTTTGGAGGGTTTGTGATTGGAGATGCTAATATTTCTTTTAATAATTTCTTTTTGCAGGTTTTTAATGCAAGGAACAGTAATAAACTTCAACAATTTATTATCCATGCTAGAATGATATGGCAAGCTAGGAATGATTGGTTGTGGAATGGTGTTCAAAGCTCTTGTTATTCAACTCATTTGAAAGTTGTGGAAGCTTATAATTTCAACGTGCAACTGAAGGTGTTATGCCTGCAATCTTCGATTCAATCACCTGCTGACGGACGGCTTAGACAAGCGGTGCCGGCAAGTAATTTGGGATGTGTCCAAGCTGAAGGGTGGCATGCTTTTTTGGATGGTGCTGTTTTTAATCAAGAAGGAATGCTTGGTTTTGGTGCAGTTATGGAGACACAAGAAGGTATCTTTATTCGTGCGGTTTCTGGACATTTTACTGGTGGAAATAATCCTCTTCTTGCTGAGACTTTAGCTTTGCGAAGTTTTTTATTATTTATTAAGCAATTTTATGTTGATTGGGGAGGAACAATTTTTATAGACTCCTAGGTTCTTTTTTATGCTTTAGAGTCTTCTTCTTTAGATAGGTCCGAGTTCGGGAGTGTTGTGTCGGATTGTTTAGTTTTATTTCGTGAACTTCCATTAGTCTCATGTCGTTGGATTCGGAGGCATGCTAATAGAAAAACTCATATTTTAGCTCGAGCTTCTATTCGCTTTGCTTATCTCCGAGTTTGAAATAATATTCCTCCTTATTTGGTGGATATATATGATTCTTGATTTTAATGTGATTTGATTAGCCAGTTTAGTTTATTAGGGCGCGGTAATCTGTTGGTATTGCTTGGCTGAATAATTAAACTCTATTGATTTTGATCTTTTGCTTTCAAAAAAAAATAATAATAATTTTTAATTATATTTATATGCAGGTGCGTGGTGGATATTGAGAGTTGACTTGGCAGAGTGAATTAAAAAGAAAAGAAAATATGAAAAAATTGAATAATAAAAATTACAAATCACGAGAGAGAGATCGACGGTGGAACTGCGTAAAGAAAAGGGCTTCAAATTCAAAAAGACCATACAAACGTAATCTAAAAGGGCATCCATCTACACCCACGCTCTATGATGAGCGTGTCATACACGACTCACTGACAATGGAACAAAGTCGTTGCGTGACTTTGTGTCAGAGAGTAGACAGATTTTGATGTGATGGGTACCAAAATTGTTACAATATGTCTCTCTCTACGTTTGGATTTGCTTTGTGCCTTTTCGTTTCTTCAACCAAAAGCGCGTGCGTCGTCACTCCTCCAATTGCGATTTCTATTTTAACCAGATCCCTTTAGTTGAGTTTTAAAAGAATGCTAAATCGATCGATAATTGGTTAAATTAGAAAAATTTAACATTTAAAATTAATCATTTAAAAAATTATAAAATCAATTATTATTAATTAAATTTAATTGATTTCATCATATTTAATCTATTTTAACCTATAAAATATATAAATCAAATTAATAATACTAATTTATCAAAATTTTAAACTAAAATTAATTAATCTAATTAATTTAAATTAATATAATCTATTGAATTAATCAAAACAATAATCAGATTATCTTGGTCCGACTCATTTATTCGTCTCTAATTTTAACTTTGCTAACAAATAAAAATGAAGTTTTATTATTTGTTTTTTTAAAAGAGATTATATGTATATCTTAAGGATATTGATGATAAATATATTGCATAATATGAGAAAAATAAAATTTAAAGGTGGAAAGTGTGTTTTCAAAATCTTCTTTTTTAGTGTCAACTGTAAAGTGTTTGATAAATTTAATATTTAAAATGATATTTTAAAATTTAACACTTACTATTTCAAAATTCCATTTAAAATTTAAAATTAAATTTTTTATTATTAATATTTATTATTCTAATTTTTAAATATCACCCTTAAATTAAGCATCCTTTTGTGTTTACCACTAAAATTTGTTTATATTATATAAGAATTTCAATTTAAATTTGAATTTTTAAATTTAAATAATATATGATATTATAAAATTTAATGGTGAGATATACTCTAAATATGGAAAATTTTAAGTTTGAATTCTTCATTAACTGGTTTAACTGTTTAAGGATGAAAAAGAAATTAATATTGAAATTATAAAATTTTTAAATAAATTATAAACTCACAAAAGTATAAACAAATAACTTAAAAAAAAAACAAAAGTATAAACAAATGAAAATTTTAAAATAGTAATATGTATATATGTTATTATGCTACTAATTTAAACAAATTATATTCTTAATGCACAATGAGTCTCATGAATCTCATAAAATTTTTCGAGATTAAAATCAAATAATTTTTATTGATTTTAAGTTGAATTGAATTATATTTTTAATTAATTCATAAAAAAGAATTATATTTTTTTTATTTATAAGTCGAATTGAAATTTATTACATTTATTATGCATTTATCATTATTAAGATAATATCTATCCATGAAGGGCCCAAAAAGAAAACGAAGTGCATTCGTAAAGTTTCGAAGAATATCTTTTAATTTTAATTTTAATTTTTTATGTATTTGTGTTTTTATAATTTTTTTTTTTTTAAGAATAACATTAAATTTTATATGCATGTATATTCGAAAATAAATGTGTATGTCAGTTGCGATCTTGACGTGCTTTATTTTGAAAGATTAATCTAATCAAATATCTAATTATTATATAAAGGAATAAATACACTATAATGACACGTGCAAGCAATAAATTAAAATTAAATAAAAAATAAAAAGGTCACTAACACTAAGCTTTGGCATAAAACAATACCCGCTAATCGACATGCAAATATATGATTTGACAGCCCATAATTAAAACCAAATTATGCCTGCTGCCCATCAGTTATATATTTGGCATATTTACCAAAAATAATAATAATAATAATAAATTGCTTTTTTTTTTTGATAATTTTCGGTCGACATGTGGCTTTAGATTCACCCTAAAATAAATTTAGTAATTATTGATTGATACTTAAATTAGTTTTTTTTTTCACAGATACTTAAATTAGTTGGAAAATGTTTTTAAATCACTTGAATAAAAATAATTAAAATATTCTATTTATGTCACGACAAATTTATTAGTCAATATATTAATTAGATGCTATCAATACATGGTGACTAATTTAATGAAACCCGAGAGCTGTATTAAATCTTAACCACAGATATGTAGCTGAAGAAATAATTATGACAATACACAGACCGGGTTTAAAATCAGACTTTTGTCCTGTTTAAAGTTTGATTTAAAATTAAATTTGGGTTAAATTTGATTTATTTAGTTTTAATTCCACATAAATTTTTTTAATTTTTTAAGTCAATTAACAAAATATTTATAAATGATTATAATTAAATCAATAATAAAAAATGAATAATTTTATCGTTGCGAGTCTATGTTTTCACTCGAATAAATTTTCAAATTCTATATTCCTTCATTCTTTGTAAATAAAAAAAAACTCATATACAAATAATATAATAAAAAATCTAAAATAATATTTAGTCTCTTTTTAAATTTTTATCATACATAAAAAAAATAGAAAGTTATATAATAATCCATTAGACTAAAATTATACATGCATAAGATATAATGATTAGAAACAAAGCATGTGGGATGCATGAAAATTCCTTTACATGTCCCTTTATTTATATATATATATATATATAGCCTAATAAATTTATTCCCTTAATACTACAAACAAACCAAGACAAGAAGTTCAATCAAAACCTTTTATTTGGGGACATCCTTTTGTAACCCCACTATTATATGCTGTTGATGCCTTTTAGATAGAGAAAAAATCCAATTGCATAAGAAATAAATAATTAAAAAAATAAAAAATTATGTATGTGATAATTTAACTGCAAGTGTATTTTTATAAATTTAAAATTCATTTTTCTCTTTTTAATTATAATATTAAAAAAATTCAAAAGATGAGATGGGATGATGGAGAGTTTAGAATTAGAATTATGAATATGAGGTAATTTTAAAATTTAAGAAGAAATATTTTAACTTTTACTAAATCTATTTGGTATAAAATCAGTAAAAAAAAAGTTAAAAAAAATCTAAAAACATGGGTGCCATGATTAACTATTGAAGTACTTATTTTGAAATTTAATTTATCCTTTTTTTAATGAAAAGCTGAAAACTTTTCTTTTTGTGGATATCTGAAAAACTGAAAACTTAATTTGACTTCATATGTATGATTATTTTAAGACAATTCTATCAATAGAGAAGAAGTAATTAACAGCTCAACACATCTCAAAAGAACTTAGGCTCAAGATTTTTGAAATAAACATTGAAAAATACGTTTTTGGAAATAATTGTCTATCAGTTTTCTCCCTCTCTCCCCTTTTCTTGCAACCTTCTCCATTTATAAGTATATTAAAAAACAAAGTTTAATTAGTTTATAAGTGGATTTTTTAATATTATTCATTGATTTTGAATTTATTTAAATTTTAAAGATCCGATTTTTTAATGGTATCTAATATTAATTAATAATAATTATTTCAGATAAAATTTAATTATAATGTATAATTATTTAAAAATAATTAAATTAAGATTAAGATTAAATTAAAAAAAATCTATATTATGATAAAATTATATTTCTATACATTCATATTATTATTTCAAGTTATATGTTAAAATATTTATTTATCATTCATTTAATTTATTTTAAATTTATTAATTTAATTCTATCTGCATATGTATTTTTAGAAAAATTCTATAAACTCTGTTTATATTTCCACTTATAGATCAAGCCAATTAAAAAATATAATTTTAAAATAAAAATTAATAAAAATTATTTTTTAAATATTATAATTTAAATTAAAATTTTTAATTAAATTAATCTATAAATAAAGATATGAACTAACTATATAATAAAATTTTTCGTGTTATTATGTACTATTTCTAAAAGAAAAACTGTCTTTTTTTAATTAGTATCATTAAGTCACTTGTCGAAAGAAACTTTAGAACAATATTGTCTCCCATGAAAAACTTTTTTTTTTCCCAATTTGTTTTGTCTTTAGACAACTGTAACAATGAAGCAGACGAAAAAGAAGAGGATAAGAACGAAAATAAAGTGCGTGGTGAAACAATGCATGGAGCCTTAAAATTTTCTCATTATTGAAGGGACGATCCTTCCAATATCAAATACTTGAAATATTTCTTTTAGATAATATTTAAATTTTAATTGATTATATTCATAAATATATATCTATATATAAGACCATTGCAGTTAAAAATATGTGACACAATCATTCTATCATTAAGAAGTTAGAATTTATTAAGTAATAATAATAAATATTTTAATTTTTATTAAAATTTATTATAATATAATAAATTTTTAATAAAAATAAAATGAATTTCAATAAAAATTAAAATATTTTTTGTGGTTTAATATGTGGCTTATTTAATTTTAAGATACAAAATAGATAAAATAAATAAATTCAATATGTGGTTTAAATGATGGACAGATGAGAGTATATCTCACACACATTTGTCAAATTGATTAAAATCAAAAGTTTTATGTACACAAATCTTTTGCATAAATAAGAAATATGAATGGTACATTCATAATGACTACGTTGCCTAATTTTTTGATTAAAAAATATGGAATGATAAACACACAATTCTTTTGCGTAAATAAGAAATATAAATGATATATTGATAATGGCTATCTAGCCTAATTATTTGATTAAAAAATATGGAAAAAATTATATTTTTCATTATTTTTTATAATTTTTTTTATTTTCATTAGAATATTTTTATAATTTTATAATAAATTCATAATAAATTATATAAACTTATAATAAATTCACATTAAATTATATAAATTTGATAAATTAAAAATTAATTCAAATTTTTTATAAATATGAATATATTTTAAAATTTTAAAAATTTTAATTTTTTTATTATTTTTAATATTTTTGTCAAAACCCAAAAAGTATGTAGGTTAATTATAATTTAAAGTGGTTGATAATTGAAATGATATTTATTCAGAAAAAAAAAAAGAAAAAGAAAAAAAGTGGGGTAATGTTATTGTACTAGTAGAATGTGGTTACAAGAAGAAACTGATTGTCACATGTCACATGTCATTATTAATTGCCATGTTGAGAATTCGACGATGAGAACCATTAAAGGCTCCAAAAGAATTTTTTTGTCCAATGAAACTTCTTCGAAAATCACTCTCCGTTACTACAAAATTTACATTGTTTTTATCCTAAGCAGCGGCGGATCTACAGGTCGAGAGGAGGCTCTGGCCCTCCTCTCGTCGATGGCTAGAAAGAAAGGCTATTTTTTGGCCGCCGATTATGTCCATTTAATAGCCCCTCCTCCCTTGTTTCTTTCATCGTAATAGAGACGGAGAGAATCGAGAAAGATAGAGAGAGGCGTAAAAAAAAAGACACCTTTTTTTTTTATAAAAATACTTATGACTGAAACAACATTGTTATTCTGACTGAAATACCATCAGCTATATAAAAAAAATAATAAATACTAAAACGACGCCCGTTTCAGCCATAAATTATTAAAAAAATACTGCTATGAAGAATATATTTATAGTAGCTCAGCGAGAGACGAGAGGAACAGAGAAGAGGAGGAGAGGCGAGGGAACGCCTGCTGCGACTGATTCACCACCAACGATCGTCCAGCACCGCCGGACAAAGCCACCTAAGGCCCAACGACGGCGACTAAAATATTTATTATTATTTTTTCTTTTTACGTTGTTTTATGTGGGATTAAATTATGTATTTTAGTTAAATAAATTTGAAGGCTTTTTTATATATAGAATTAAGTATTAAATAGAAATTATAGTAATTTAGTTAAAATGATTTCTAATTTTGTTGAATTAATTTGTGTTTGTGATTAGGTTTAGATAAATTTGTAATTTTTTTTGTAAGATTAAATGTAGTTTATTTTGAGAAAAATTAAGTATATATTATTTATCTAAATTCTAAAATGATTAAAATGATTGGTGATTTTGTTGAATTAATTTGTGTTTGTGATTAGATTATGTTTAGTTAAATTTAGGAATTTTTTTAAAAAAATATAGAATGTATTTTATTTTAAGATAAATTAAACATAAATTATATTAATTTAGCTAAAATGATTAAAATGATTGATGATTTTTTTGAATTAATTTATGTTTGTGATTATGTTTAGTTAAATTTGGGGAATTTTTTTAAAGTGTAGAATGTATTTTATTTTAAGGTAAATTAAGCATAAATTATATTAATTTAGCTAAAATGATTAAAATGATTTGTGATTTTGTTGAATTAATTTGTGTTTGTGATTATGTTTAGTTAAATTTGGGTAATTTTTTTAAGTATAGAATATATTTTATTTTAAGGTAAATAAATTATATTGATTTAGCTAAAATGATTAAAATGATTTGTGATTTTGTTGAATTAATTTGTGTTTGTGATTATGTTTAGTTAAATTTGGATATTTTTTTAAGTATAGAATGTATTTTATTTTAAGATAAATTAAGCATGACATATATTAATTTATGAATTGAATATATAGTATAAACTATTTATGAATTGAAATAAATATGGATAAATTTATAATCAAAACTAATAAGGTACGAACTGAATGTGGTGAACCATAGAATATTCTGATACTAAGTAATCATGGAAGTAGGGAGGAAACTAGTGTTAGAAGAGAGCATGAGGAGATTAGTTTTGATGATATTGTTGATGACCCAGCATTGCGTAAGCCTATTGATGAGTTTGATATTATGATTAGAGATGATGTTATGAGATAAAATGTGGTTAAAGGACCCTGTCAACCACATGGTTATAATTTTCCACACAGACAATTTGAAAAAATTAGGAGAAGTTTTTGAGATAATTAATTTTATAAATTTGAGTGGTTGAAATATAGTATTTTAAAAAATGTAACATTTTATTTTTAGTGTTATATTTTTAGCTTAAATAAAGGAGCTAAATAAGGGGATGATATTTTTACACATACTGAGTTTTGCAATTGAAAAAAGTTCATAGAAAACTTTAATGATCTTGTTGGCAGTCCAACTAGTTCATATAATTATGCTAGATTGCAATATGTTAGTTTCAAAAATCAAATATAAAGTGTGTCTCATGTCTTATTTTTTCATAGCTAAGAGCAAGAGATTTTTTATCGGATACATTTAACAGTTGTCGTTGACTGTATCCGTTTTCTTTTAGCAAATAGGTTGGTCTTCCGAGGACATGATGAGTCAGAAAAGTCACTTATGATGACAAATTTTCTTGAACTTTTCGATTGGTACAATCAACGAAATATTGAGGTTGAAAATGTAATTAATGCAAATACTCCTAAAAATAATCAACTCACTTCTTCATGCATTCAAAAGCAGATAGTGAGTGTTTGTGTTTTAGAGACGACCTTAGCTATTATTGAGGATATTGGAGATGAATTATACTCTTTGTTAATTGATGCGGCTCGAGACAATTCAATAAAGGAGTAAATGATTGTGGTATTGAGATATGTTAATAAGTTGGGATAAGTGGTTGAGCGATTTGTTGGAGTGGTACATGTTAATGACTCATCTGCTTTATTTTTAAAAAGTGAACTTGGGTTATCACTAAGTAGAGTTAGAGGTCAAGGTTATGATGTAGTTTATAATATGCGAGGTGAATTTAATGGGTTAAAGACTCTCATTTTAAATAAAAATTTCTCAGCAAGGATAATAGATTTGTGAGTAATTTTTTTAATTATGATGCAATGATTGCTAATATTATTGGAGTTTCATGTAAAAGGAGTGATGCTCTTAGTAAAAAATAACATGATGAAGTAGTTCAACGCCTGAAAAGTGGTGATATTCAACTTAGAATAGGTTTGCATCAAGAAATAAATTTAGCTCGACCTAGTGATATACATTAGGGTTCTCATTATAAAATCATTGTTCGTCTTCTCTCTGTGTGGTCATCAGTGAAAGAGATTCTTAAGAACATTTATGAGGATGGTTCATATGTAAGAAATCGAGGAGTAGTTGTGAGCTTGATTGATAAAATAGAAAGTTATAACTTTATTTTTATTCCTTTCTTAATAAAAAAAACTTTTAGGCATGATAAATTATCTATCTCAAGCCTTAAAAATATATGATCAAAATATTGATAATGTAATTTATTTAATTGTAACTGTTCAACAAGAATTACAAAGCTTCAGGGAGAATGAATGGGATAAATTATTGAAAGTTGTTAACGACTTTTATATAGATCATGATGTCACAATGCCTAATATAGAAGATAATGTAGGTTCTCTATATTCTAAGCGTGGTGGTACTTATATTACTTATTACTACCACTTTTGAGTAAAAATATTTTGTCAGATACTATTTTTTCTTCATGTTATAATACTTAACTATTTATTATGCTACAACATAATTTCCTTTCAATTAATTTTAAATTATTAATTTCATTGCTTAAGAAATAAAAAATCGCTTTACATAATCAAGTACAGAATCTCTTTCATGCATTTGCTTATTTTTCTCCTAAAAACTCATTCTTAAACTTCCAGCTATCTAAAGTACTTTGTATTACCGAACTATGTCTATATGATTTATCCATCACCGATCAAATAATACTTGAAGATCATGTTAATACTTACATTGTTGATGTTAAAAGAAATGTAGCTTTTTCTGACCTCGATGATATTGGAGCTCTTGCTCAGAAAATGGTTGAGACATATTACGACAATATGTTTCCTTTGATATATCTATTTATCAAGTTAGCTTTAGTTTTATCTGTTGCAACTACTGCTATCGAGATAGCTTTTTCAGTAATGAACGTTATTAAGACGGATTGCGCAACAAGATGGGAGATGATTTTCTAATCGACTATTTGGTGTGCTATATAGAGAAATGTATTTTTTTTAAAAGTTGAAAACGAAGCTATTACGCAATGTTTTCAGAATATGCAAAGTCGTAAGATTCAATTATCATCTATTAGACGTAGTTAATTTAATGTAACAAATTAATTGTTGAATAAACATAATATTAAATGTCCAATTTTATAGTGAACTCGCCTGCAATTTTTTCATAGAAAATAAGCCCCCTCATTCATTTTCTGCTTCCGTCACTGATCATAAGTACAAACAAAAAAATATATATACAGTTGGCCTTCTCTACGTCCTTGTGAAGTTTTCTTTCTCTATTTATCGAGCTTTCTTTCTATTTTTTTAGTCTAAATTTAGAACTATTGTTAATCTTTTAGCTGTCAACGGCTCTAAATTTTTTAATTTTTTACCTATTTTCTCTTTATTTTCTCATATATCTTAATTTATTTAATAATCTAGGTGATTTATTGACCAAATTGACTAATACAAGCCTCTATATTTAGACTTTCCGGAATTTAAAAGTCTTGACTTAGTTATTAGATGCATGTTTCTAATGTTTGGAACTCTTTTAAAGTCAACAGAAGTATCTTTGATTTGTTTAATTTTTGGCATTATAACGATAACTCAAGTATTTCAGAAGCAATTCAATCTTCTCTCTACAGTTCATGTATATTGCGGAGCCCAGATTTTTCCTATTTAAGTATTCACGGTTCTATATTTAAGGATAATGTTTTTATACCAATAGTTGTTACCCTTCAAACCAGCTCATTTCCGAAAATTCATCTGAGCTTTTTGCCCAAAGTCTCCTAAAGAGGATTTTTTTGGTTTTTTTCCTCCCTCATTTTTTATTTTTTTTATAGTTGAGGTTGTGTGAAAATAGTGGCTTAAGGATTCATTGTGTCTCTTCCCTTTCCTATTTTTAAGCAAATGAACCAAACGGTGATTTTCCCTCTTGTGTTGCCTTGTAAGCCTTGTTGCTTTATTTTATATGGCCTTTAGTTGTTTGTGAGGTTTGTTTATTTGGGTGTTTATTGTGCCCTTTCTAGCACAGATCATTATCTTTTTGGCTCTCCTATGATGTCTAAATGGTTTTTCTAAACCATTTGAGGCTTCTTGCATTTTTTTTCATTTTCTTTAATGATATTTTCTTTCATTGTCAAATATATATGTATACTGTACATATTCTTGAATCTATATGCACGAATATACATTTTTTTTTAATGATTTGAAGTTCTTTTTTTATCCAATTAGAATTTTCTGTGATTATGAAGAATTATTAATTCAGTAATATTAGATCTTTTTTTTTTATCATGGACTAAAATTTGAATCCGATACTTTTTAACTTTAATTTTAAAATTAATTTTAATATTAATAAATTAAAGACTCTTATAGAAGTGTTTTAAATCTCGAATTCAAGTAAATAGAGAATAAATAAATAAATGCCCTTGATATTCATGTCTTTTATTATTGTTATTATATATTGAATTGTACCTTTCTTTAGATTATTTATTTTGATGACCAAAAACTGGAAATTATTCAGAACATAATTGTTGACCATAATCACACTTATTCTAATTCAAATTAATTAACTTTACTTTCACTGACATTTATTAAATAAAGATAAAGACATGTGGTATGCCCGTCATTTTTTTCTTTTTTCTTTTTTAAATGTGTATATGTACACATTAAAAATTATTATTAAATTTGATATAAGCGGTGATCATATAATTTGAAAAAAAAATATTAAATTTATTATTTATTAAAATAGATAATTAATTAATTGTCAAAAATATTTATTTAAAGAGTTTACATAAAATAATAATATTATATATATTTAATATTAATAATAAATAATTATTATCTAATAAAATAATAAGCTATTAAAATTTTATCTATCTCTTATCTCTTTAAATATTCATATTTAAAAAATAAAAATTTATTATAATAAATAATAAATTAATTTATAAAATATAATGAAAATATGTGATATAATATTATGTCATCAATAATTATTTTATTATTATATATAAATATAAGTTCCACAAAAAAAAGTTAATTTAATGTTTGGCAAAAATAGAACATATAAAAATATTTTTCTCTAATAAATCTAATATTAAATTGAAGTATAAATTATTTTTAAAATATTTTTCTTCACCGCACCAAATTAGAGGAAAAAAGAAGCTATTTCAGTCTAATAATTGGTTGACCACTGCTTCTTTTAAAATTGTTCTTTTTCAAGTTTATTAGCCAATTCATTCAAAAATAAAAAATAAAGAAGAAGACTTTATTGCCCACTTCGAAAATTTTTGTAGAATTTGATTGGCTTAATTTAAATAATCAATTAATCAGTAATTAATTTAATATAAAAATATATCCTATTTAATATAAAAATAAAATTTTTTAATTTTAATAGCTAATTTTTAAAATTAACTCTTCTAATTATATATTAAAATATTAATCATAATTGATTTTTTAGCATCGTTAATTGGCAATAGTAAGCATTTAATTTGTAGAGAATAGGCTACGGTTTTATTAATATAATAATAATTCAAGTGTAGATCTGACGAATGCAACTGAGATTTTTATTAATGTTAACCTATTATTAGATTATGCCTAGGAATACATAAACAATATCTTAATTGAAAATATTAAAAAAAGAAAATAAAATAAAATGTTGGCAAATTTATAGTAAAACATTTTATGCTTATGGAGAATGATAAACATTCAAAGAGTAATCTTATCAAAAAATGAAATTTTCAAAAAAAGTAAAAAAATATATATTTAATATATATTTTAAATAAAGAGATAGATTAGATTTTATTATTTATCAACAAGACTTAAATCAACAATATTATTTTTTTATCTAAAAGTTATTTTCAGCTTACGTATATTTATTAAAAAATAATTAAAGTTTTTAATATTATATAAATTATTTAAAATAAACTAAAATATTTTTTATTAATTTATTAATATTAAAAAATATTATATTTTTAATTAATTAATTAATAATAGTATAATTAAAAAATAATTATTTTTATTGATTTTATAAAATAATAATATAAATAAAATAAATTTTTTTTATAAAAATAATATTTTAAATGAAATGGAAGTACTACCATTTTAATACTCGTCAACAGGAATTTAATTCGATTTTATTATTTGTCAGAAATAATGTATCAAGAAAAAGTCCAACGCAGGAAATAGAAGCTCTTGATAATATATGTGCAACCGTATTATCTATATTTTATTAATTTCAAAATTTCTGATTAAAAACAATAAATTTATTGTTATTGAAGTGGCAGATGAGTCGTTGATCAAGAAATGAAGCAATTAAATAAATAAATTTCGGCTTTCTGATTTAAAATAAATAAATAAGATTAATTTTTTCCATTACCAAACAAAATTTATATTATCAATGTTATCCTTTCATCCAAAATTAAAATTTCACTCCTTTTTTTTTGGACATCCGGATATAATAATTCACTTTATATTTTGAATTTTAAATATTATATGTATTTTTAATTATTTCCTCAATTAATTACTCTACATTTTTAATATTGAGAAATATTTTAAATAAAGTTATCAATTTTAATTTATCATCATTAATTAAAAAAATGAATGATATAAATAAAATTTAAATATTTATTTATTTATTTTATATTTTTAATAAATATATATCTATTAAATTGACTGTTGTTTCTATAATAATAATTTCATTATAATTTTATCTCATTAAATTAAGTTTGTAAATTAATTGAGATTATGTATGAAAGAACATGAAAAAATTATAATTAAATTAATTTAACTTTTTTTTAATTGTGCGGAATAGAAATAGTAGTATAATTTTGGGGAGGGTAATGATAATGTAATCAAAGGCTCTTAGCTTGCCACGGCTCAACTTAGTTAGCCGAGCCAAAAAAAAAACACTTTTATATTCGTTGCTTTTGCTAAAATTCTACTCTCCAGTTGATGTAGACACATGAAAAAGAAAATAATTTTTTCCCGAGAAAAAGAAAAGAAAGAAAAGAAAGTTAAAAAAAAAAAAAAAGAAAGAAAGAAAAAGAAAGATGTTGATAATGCCAAGCAAATTTATGGAGGCGAGAGCTTTCAAGGAAACTCATATTGAAAAGGACAATTTCATCCTTTAAAAGTTCGTTTAATTGCTTTGTGATTTTGGTAACCGAATCATTTAAATTTGAAAGCAAGCATTTTAATGGAAACTTTTTATTTTTCTTTCTTTTTTTTTTTTAATTTCGTTTGAATAATACATTCAATTTTCATTCCTGGAAGAAAAATCATTCTTTCCATTAAATTAATATAAATGTATTTATGTCATTTTCACTCTTTTTTTAGGAAATATGTCATTTTCACTTTGTTCAAACCACATTAATATATATAAATATATAATATTATATCTGAAAATTTGTCTTACTCTCCTAAAATTCATTTTATAAAAATTTTACTTATATTAAAAGATTAATTCGTGATTAATTTATTTTTAATTAATAATTTCTTCCTTGAATATTTATAATAAGTTAATTTTTTAGTAATTAATAATAATATTAAATATAAAAAATAAATTAGTAAATAATATTAAATTTTTATTTTAAATTAATTAAATATTAAATATTTTAAAATAAAATTAAAATTTTAAAAGGAAATTTAAATTGAAACACAGATAATATATAAAAAAAATAAAATAATGATTAATATAATAAATATTGTCCTATTTAAATAACATATATAAAAATAATTTATTAGCTCTGAACTTAATCTAATTGGTTGATAAGGGAATTTATTTATTTATTAAATTTATTTTAATAAATTTCTTTATGGTCTTCAAATAATGTTTATTAATTAATTAAACCCATATATTATGTTATTAATATTATTTTATAAAGAAAATTTGAATTCTAGATATAATGATGCGAAAAATGACTAAAATACAACACTTCCCACGTAGCTAGCAAAAATTTGAATTTAATATATTAAATGTAGAGGCAATTCTGCCATGTTTAGTAAAAGATAGTGTGCTTCATTGTTTAATTTCAATAGCGGCTGGATCATATTGGTCGTTAAAATTTGTTTTTAATAAATTAATTTTTTTTAAATTCTAGCTAAATTAATTTTTTTAATAAACTTTTAATTAAATTAATGATAATATTCAATTTAAACCTTAATTAAATATATTAAGGTCAAAATTAATTTTTTATAATTTATTAATATTGATATAATATTTTTAAAAAATATTTATTCATAATTTATAATAGAATTAATTTATAAAATTAATTTATTAAATATATTATAAAATTATTTTTTTATAATTTATTAATATTGATATAATATTTTTAAAATAATTTAATTATCATAATTTATAATAGATAATATTTTTTTAAAAAAATAATAATTTAATAAATTTTGTAATTTAATGATTTTAGATAAAAAAAATAAAATATTGATTGTTAAAAATTTAAAATTTTAAAACTAAAAAATTATTTCATTAATTAAAATAAATTAGATAAAAATAATATAAAAAATTACATATACAACTATTTTTAATCAAATTGCGAAAAAGGTTATTCAATTATTATTTTTTATTTTTTTCATCTTTTAATATTTATAATTTTGACTTCTTTTTTAAGATTTTAAAATTGATGGATATAATTTTAAACTCATGAAAGTTATTAATGAAGGTGAATAAATTAATAATTTTTATTCATTTTATTAATTTTATCTAGTGTAACTATTTTTGTGTAAATAATTCATAAACTGTTAAGCTAAGATTTTTTATTTTTAATCCAGTGTTTGTTTAAGAAAAATAAATTTTTAAATTTTTAAAAATATAAAATATAAAAATTGAAGAAAATTAAAAAAATAAATTACAAATTTTTTTAATATCTTAAATTATTAATTTTTATTTAAATGATTATAAATTATGATATTATAAAAATTATTTATTTAATATTATGAATTATTAATATTAAAAATTTATTTATTAATAAATAAATTTTAAAATATTATAACAATAATAATAAATTATAAAAAATTTAATTTGGATATTAATATTTAACTAAAGTCTAAATTAGACTATGCTGTTAGTTCAGTTAATTATTCCATTAAAAAATTTAATTCAATCCGAATTAAAAAATATATATATAATTTAAGGGCTAATTTGGCCTGCGCACTGTAATATAGGGTTCAAATTATATCTTTATCCTATATTAATTGCAAAAATTGTAATTTTTAAGATTAAGATGTCAAATTTGTAATTTTATATTAAAAAAAATCATATGATTGAATATTTATTTTATAAATGTGAAAAATCATAAGTGTAAATCTCAACAATATTACCAACTTTATTAAATGGCAATATCCTAAAAAAACATTATTAAATGGCAATAATGATGAGATTGTATTAATGAGTTTATGCCTAAGTCACGATTTAATTAAAGTAAAGCATATCATCCCTAAGAACAATGACAAACTCTACTTTAATTATCAATCTTAAATATTTAGAAAGATGATTTTCAAGTTATTCAAAATAATCCGTTGTGATAACAACCTACCACCCAATGAAGCTAATAATTACGAATTCCATTATTATTATTAAAAGTTTATGTTTGGAGTTTGGGCGAAACAAGTTGTTATACACACACCAATAGTCTCTTAATTATGAAATTAATTAAAATTCATATATATATACGTCGCAGTATGATATGACATTTGCAAAATATATATATATATATATATATAAACTTTATTTTTGTGAAAATTTACAAAATAAATTTGAAAATATCACAAATTGTGAGTTCAAAAAATTGAGCATAATAGTATATTTGGTTATATAAAAATTTTAAAAGAATTGGCTAGATAATTTTATTTTATAAAAAATATTATATTTATATATAAATAATTTATGTAAAATAAAATATTAGGCTCACTAAATTTTATTAATAAGTTAATAAAATATTTTATTTAAAAAAATATATTTTACAAAAAAATAAATTAAAAAATATATATATTAAAAAATAATTTAAAATATAATAAAATAAAAAAAATATTATAATAGTTGTCTGTAAACGAGGATATCCACTAAATTTATAATAAAATAATAGAATTGCTGTTTACTTAAGAGAATTATATCTCCGGATTGATATTTTGATTTGATTAATTGGTTGATTTGATTGAATTGGTTGCTGGAATTATCTCCCTAACGTGTTTCCTTTTACGGTGATTGATTTTGGTTTAGCACCAATATTTTTAACAAAAAATTTATTATGTTATTATATTTTATATCATAATAAAAAATATTAAATAATAACAAAGCTAAAAATTTCAGTTCTAGTAATTATAAATATATGTTCACATTAATATCAATTTTTTTTTATATTTCTTATTTTTATTTGTTCGAAATATAAATTTCTCATATTCATTTTAAAAATTAAATTTCCATGCCAACATAATAATATATTAAATTTATGTGCATTCTATTGATATTTATTTATTTATTATTTTTTGGCAAATAATAATTTAAAGTTTATTATCATTAACAAACTTGACTCATGGCACAAAAAAAATTCACTTTACAAAAAAAAAGAAATATTTAAAATTTTACTGTTTAAAATAATTTTTTTGGTCAACTTTTACCTTTTTCTTTTTAAACAAAAGATTACATTACAAATCATCTCTATTAATTAAAAATTTAAAATGCACTTTAAAATTTGTATTTACATTCATATGTAAATTAGCAAATATGAAAATTATTACTACGAATACAAAGACAAAAAATATGACTTTTTGACAAAAATGTAATAAAAATTAAAAATAATTTTAAATATATTATATTTATAAAATATTTATTAAAATATCAAAATTTATAAAATATTTGTCAAAATATCAAATTTTTATTTATTTACCAAAAATTTACAATACGTTTATAATTAGTTTACAATAAATTTATAAATTTCATATAATTTATAATGAATTTATTATGAGTTTATTATAAAATGACTTAAATATCTCTGATAAAAAAATAAAAAATTTTAAAAATATGTTAAAAATATTATTTTCTTCAAAAAAAAAAAAAAGACATTAACATCAATAAGCCCATTATTCATTTATATATGTTAGCATTAATAAATCAACTCAAATAAATTTAGCAATTTTATTTGAATTAATTGTTTCGCCTTATATATATATATATATAATAGCCAAGCTATTAATTGTCTTTTTTTTGTCAAAATTTATTTTATTGAGCATATAAATTTTTTTTAAAAAAATTAAGAAAAGAGTTAACAAGATATTTATATAATATTTGACAATAAAATAATTACTTGGAGAATTATGAGCCATAAAAATAAGTTAAATCATGAATGGTTACTTTATATTCATTATGTAATTTTTCAATTATATTATATTTACTGAAATTATAGTAATTTTTAAATTTTTCGAGGGGTTAATTTTAAGAAATATTCTGTAAAGAAAAAAAAAGTGAGGAAAAAAGTTATTTTTTTATTTTATAAAGTAACATTTTAATTGGGATAATTTTTTGACATAAGTCTTATCAATAATTAAACTAATTATCTTTTGTGATGAAAATAAATAATAATTATCCTCAATGATCACGATAAGATTTGAAGTCGAATATTTCTATGAAGATATTATTATAAAAGAAAAAAAAATATATATATATATATTTAAAAAAAAATAAGAAAGCTTTCTCAATCACATAATAAAGTCATTTGTCAGTTGTCACACGTTACAGCTGGGTGACCGTACTAATTGCATGGCTTCTTTATTATTGGTTTTCTTATACCCCAAAATACTCGCTGCCCATGCCTTGTCTATACTGTGACATTCACGCGCCTTCTTCGAGACTACATTTTATTCTTTTCACTCTCAGTGGTCTGCTCGTTTCATCACCTGTCTTGTCTTTTCCTAATACTCATTTTAAGGTTTTGCATATATATTTTAATAAATTAAAATATTATATTTATTTTTTATAAATTATTTTTTATATTCAAGTAGAATATAATATTTTTTTTATAAAATTAATAAATTTTAATATATGTATATATATAGGATTCCAAAAAAATAAATTAAAATATTATATATATATATTTTAATGTTATTATTGAAATATTTTTTGTTTTACCCATTGGTTAATATGTAAAATATTAAAAAAAATGAAATTTATAAATATTTCACAAATATTTTAAAAATTTTGATGAAAATATTAACATAATATAATAATGATAATAACAAGAAAGGTAAATTTTTTATGATTGGAAACATGGGATATTAATTAATAACAGTTTGATTTCAATTTTTTTTAAATTTTGATTTTTTAGTTATTTTATTCATAAATTGAAATATATGTTTTAACATAAGGGTATTAAAATATTTTTTATTTTTTCTCTATGTTTTAATATTAATTTAATAATTGTTCTTTAATAACTAATTTTTTAAGCAGAGAATGCTTATTAGAAAAATTTTACTTTTTAATATATATTAATATACTTCTCCAAAATGGGAACAGTCAAACCAATTTTTCCTCTGTCGGTCCAATTTATTTATAGATTTTTATTAAAAATTTATTTTTACATTAATTTAATTATAAAATAAAGCTCCTCTTTTTTTAATGGATATGAGTTTCACCAAATTCCAAAACAGCCAAAGCCGGTTAGGCGACCAGATCCCGAGATGATAGCATTTCAATTTATCATCAAAATGTCGAAATAAAACAGCATATCACCAAAATAAGATCCCGATAAGTTTTTTTGAGATCAGTTTATTTTTTTTTCCTGGCGAAGGGGTCAGTTGTCAGATAGTGGGTCTTTGGTTTTTTTTTTTGGAAAGTGGAGTTACGTTATCAATCACTTTTTGTTTTCTTTTTAAATTTTTATTTTTAACTTATTAATTTATTATTTTAAAGAAAAAATAAAATTATAAATATAATCATAATGTTCAGATTGCGAGACACATAAGAATCTTATATATATATATTCTAAAAGTTAAAAATATATATAAAAATAATCATGATATTGACTCAAAGATGCATGTCCATCTCACTTTTTTTTGTCTGAAAATATATAACAAATTTATAAAACAAAATAAATATACAAAAAACTTAACAGAAAAATGCATAAAACACTATTTTTCTTCAAAATTTCTTTTTTACTATGTGTTTTTTTTTCAATTTATAAAAATATCATTTTATAATTTTTTATATTTTTACGATATATATAAAAAATATATTGAATATATACTAAAAATATATTTAATATATATAAATACCATATTTTTATAAATTTTTGATATATGTATAGCACTTTTGAAATTTTTTTATTGCATAATATTTTTATTTTTTTTGTTGTATATGTATTGTGGACATGGACTTTCATTAATTTTCAGAAATTTACAAAAATAAATTTAAAATAAAAATTATAAAAATATTGTATATATGCCAAAAATTTACAAAAATATGGTATATTTTTGGTATATATTGAATATATTTATGGTGTATGTCATAAAAAATTTAAATAAAATTCTTAAAAAAGTATTTTTTTAATTAAAAAAAACACATAATAAAAATAAAATTTTGAAAAAGAAAAGTATTTTATGTAATTAGTTTCTCTTTATTTTTATAAATATTTACTTTATTTCAGAAACTTGCTACATATTTTTAAAATAAAAAAATATGAGGTACATATGTATTCTTTAACCTAAATATCATGGCCCTGTCTTAAGTTAACATTATTCAATTGAAATTTTTTTTTTATTTGCTTACGATACTATACATCTTATATCCAAATTTTGATCAAAACATTTGTCTAAAATTATTGGTTTGATTTCTTTGTTTATGTTGAGTTTGATATATAATTTGACAAAGCTTTATTTTAAATTAAATTATTATTTTAAATTAATTATAAAATATGATTTTTAATGTTGTTAGAAACTTAGGATATATATATATATATATTTGTATTTATGGGGTAAACAGAGAAGGGGCTGTGGGCTTAGATGGAAAAGAACAATGAGAATTACATACATAATAGGAAACTTTGTCTCTAAGAAACACACCTTTGCATTCTTTGATTGGGACTTTATTAAGTCGCTTTTTTAAAACTCTGTTTTTGGGCTTTTCCTATATATATATATATATATAATATGAGGAAAATTCATAATAATTTACCTACTCTTTTTAAAATATATTATCATCATTAATTATTAAAATTAAAAAAATAAAAAAAAAACCCTAAAAAATTTACAACTTAAGTATACATATTCTTAAATAGAATAATTTTTTTTATTAAGTGATACTTAACTGAAATAGATGGAGTATTAAAAATAACATCAACATTAATCGCGATTAGCTCTGACGTGGAGACAAATAAGGAAACTTCATTATTGGATGCCATTCATTAGTGTGGACCGACAAGATTAAATACAAAACACTATCCTATTTTCATAATTTTTTAGAGATAATTACACAAAAAAAAAGGCAAAGAAAAGAAAATTGTAGGTAGAGAAAATTACAAAATATAATATTACAAAATATATTTTCTTTTTTACTTAACTAAATGATGCTATGAGAAAATCAACATCATTTAATGAAATAAAATTAATAATCGTATAATTTTCGTATTTTTATAAATAGTAAAATTACATATGTCCAATAATTTCCATGGTAAATCATTGAGAAATTATATTGAAAATGTAAAACTATAATATAATAATTATTTTTATTTAAAAAATTGTAATTGCTTTATATATACTTACAAATATATTTATATATGTAATTGCATTTAAAATTTAATTAAAAACACAAAATAGATTGGGTATGTCATACCCCCACATTCAATTGTCTAAAACAAATATGACAATAAACACTAAGATGTGACTTTCCTTAATAATTAGTGCGGCCAAGGCAATTAATGTTTGTTGCATCTTCTCCACCAACCACACTTAATATAAATATGATCATTATATATATATATATATATATATATATATATTGTATACTAAATATGGTAATTATTTTTTGTTTTCAATATAGAATGCTAATTAAAGTATTACATTATAATTTAATTCATTGAATTTTTTTCTCCATTTTATTTTTCATTTTATCTTTTGAATAATTTAATATATATAATTGACCAAAATTGACTTTCAGAACCATCTGAAAAAAATAATTTTATTTTTAAAAATATTGAAAAAATTAAAATTTAATTGATTTATTTATAAAATCATTTACACATTTAGAATTAAAATATATATACTTAATGCACGTATTTTAATCAGTATATGCCTGATATTTAATAATCATTTTCACCAATTTTCATTCATAAAAAATTTGCTGCCATCTTGTGATTTGACTATCAATTATAATTGCAAAAATGTGAACCATTTGATTATTCTTGTTGAAAATGTAAAGGTACGTATGAATGAAAACTAATGATCAACTAATTATATCGTAATTTTTTTTAAACACTATCAATTTAATTATATTTGCAATAATTAGGGGCAGATAAATAATTTTAGTGATTTAAATATAAATATAAGACATTTTAATTTTATATAATTATTTATATTATTTTTACATACTTTATTATTGAACTGCTTCTGGTGATAATCTAAAATACTCTTAAAAATAAAGAAAAAAGGAAGAAGAAAACAAAGAAAGATTGAAGAAGTAAGACAGAGATTAAGGAATAAGCATTCTGATTCAAAATTTAGATAGTTCAAGTGTTGTGGAGTTTATTTAAAATTATACAATGTTGATTTTAGTTATATTCATTTTGTCAAATTAAATCCAAAAAATTAATTGAATATTTTATAATATTTTGAATATAAAAATATTTTTTAATTTAATAAAATAATTTATTCAACATAAAAAATATTTATATAACAGACAAAATGTTCTTTACCTCATAAAGTTATAATTAATCCCAATATCCCATATCCCTTTAAGTGTGATATAATAATTTTAGGACCATGCATCATTGATTGTTATTGCAGCAATTTCATCTGTTATGAAAAATAATATTGCAATAAATGTATTATGAATTTATCATTATTAGTAATAAAAAAGAAAACCCCATGAACACAACGCCTTTGGATCGACAGATTGGTCTATTTAAAGAGCCTGTGGTCCATCTGCTCTGTCGTGTTAAGATTTGGAGAGACAAATTTCAATTTAAGTTATATAAATCTTTGCTTTTTTGATATTTGGTATTGTAAATTTGAATTAGTAAAAAAAATTTCACTTCAATAATTATCTTTAACTAAATTTAAAATTTAGTGGTTTTTTTTTTAATTATTATGTTCTTCACTTATTTTTGAGGAACAAAAAAAGGTATTATGTGATTTGAATATATGATTATTTAAATTTTTATGATTTTTTTTTAGCAAAACAGGTATTGTGATTTATTATGTTAGTACAAGGGGGATCATTTTTTTTAACAACATTGTAATTCTCAACTTTGCTATTTTTATAGGATCCTTTTGACTTTTTTTTTTTCCAAAAAAAGAAAAACTTGAATAAGAAAATTTTTCTTTAAAAAATTAACCTAAAAAATTTGCTTGTTTAAAAATATTTCTTTCTTTTTTTTTTTGTTTAAAAAAAATCAAGTGAACCCCACAAAAATTTGAAAAAAAATGATATTATAACGTTATGGGTTGGCCAGGTTATGAACAGATAAAATTTTTATCCCACTTGAACTAATAAATAAACAATATTATCCATTTTATTGACATCAAATTTGAGATTCTTCATCTGCACACCTCTATTTCTGCTCAATTTCTTTAAAAATATTTATTTTTTAAATATCTATTTTTTAATTTTTTAATTTTAAAAATATTTCAATTTTAAATATATATATATATATATATATCCAATCAATATATATATTTAATATATTAAAAATATATGGAGATAAACATTTTGTATATATTCAATATATTAGATGTAAGCATTTCTTTTATTCAATATATTAGATGTAAGCATTTCTTTTACTTTTGGCATCTATCCCTTCTGTTTATCAATAAAAGCTAGATTGATTAATGTTTTATTTGGTTACTAATTTGCACTAGGGAAATGAAATTTACTTTAATGAAAAAAATGGATAGAAAAGAAAAGAAAAGAAAAGAAATTAAATTTACTTTAATGTTTTTGATAACTATAATTGAATAATGGAAAAAATGAGGTTTCTCCTCTATAATTTAAATAAATAAATAAATTTATAAAATATATTTTTACAACTTTATCTTTATTTATTAAATCAAGATAAAAATAAAATAAGAATATAAATGGTATTCCATATGATACAATATTTTTCTTTTCTCATTTTCTATGGTTTTCTACCATTTAGGTGTAAAATTATTTTGATCATTTAAGATAAATTATTTTCCTAGTAAAATTACATTTCTCTTCTTAATTAAACATTCAAATAATAGAAACTAACAGAAATCCTATTTCATTTACTTTCATTTCTCTCAAATTCTATCAAAACAAACAATATATAAAAGAAAAAAAAAAAACAAATAATACATGAAACTGTAACAAACGGTTTGGGAAAATTATCTCCATACAGAGTATAACCAGGTAGCAAAACAAGCTAATAATCAAAATCAGCCATTACAACCATCACAACATAGAATATAACAAAAAAAAAGAAAGAAGTAAAACGAGCTACATCCAACGGCTCATATAAACAAGACAAATCTTTCACCATATAAAAAAAGCCAAATAATGAAAAAAAAATGATCAAACAAATCTCTCTAAGAACATGAATGTAGTGAACATCATCATAGGAGCTATATCGATGACTAAGGTCTCGTTGATCTTTAATTTTGAAGAAAATAAAAGAATGATGGGAAAAATACTTCCCTCCTAAAGCCTTCCAAATGGCATGTGTCCCAAAAAAGTGCCACCATTTGATTCTGATGATGAATATGACCTATCATATCATTGTTGTCTTGCCCTCTTCAACAAGTCTTAACGCATTATATATTAATGCCTATGCATGGTTTTGATTTCCATGATAATCAGAAATTTGGGAATTGGAAACGGAAGGTATACCTAACTTTCTTTACCCATATCAAACTAAGTAACCTCTCTTTGTGCTGTCTTTTCACTTATCAAGCACTTTGTGCCCTTAATTTTTATTCTTCACATTAACTACTAATTAAAGCTACATGTCCGAATAATTAATTATCTATTATCCTCGAAATATTGAAACCAAAGAAATATATATATATATATATTAATTTCATTGAGTATAGTGAAAAAAAAACATTTATATGCTTATAATTTTAATTTTAATTTAGTTTCTTGAGAAAAAGTGATTAGGGATAAAATTTTGATTCATCTCCGTAAGTATTTTTTTAATATCATTCTATAAGATTAATAAAATCCATCTCACTTATAAATGAAAAGTGTGATGAATAATGGTGTACAGTCTCAAATAACCATTTTATATAAAAGTTTGAATATGTATATAAATACATGTTATATTTTAAATTTTATTTTTACAAATAATTATTTATATTCTAATTATATTGTGTAATATAATATATATATATGTATAATTAACACACACTATAAATATAAGTATATTATTTGAAAATATAACTATATATATTTTTTTCATGGATGGGAAAAATATATGAAATTAAGTAGCTTGCTAATCTTTTACTCCATATTTATGTATAGAATAAAGATAATGAATTAGCGTTTGGATTCAGCATTGTTGTTTGCTTTTTTTGTTTAATGCAACTTACAACTTTAGTTATATATACATTACACTTTTAATATTGTTACTTTTATAAAAAAAAATTATTACACTTAAATTATTATTTTATATAATTAAAAAAATTAATTAATTTTAACTATATTTATATTATTAATAACTTAATTAATAAATTAATAAAATAATATTAATAAATTAATAAAAAATATTTTAATCTATTTAAAATAATTTTTATAAAATTTAATAATTTTTAATAAATATATATAATTTAAAAATAATAATTTAAATAGGACAAAGATAATATTATATATAATTAAATAAGGGACGAAAAATCTAAAAAAAATAAAAAAAAGTGTCTTAGTAATAATTAATTTGAATTAATGACAGGCCCGACACATCTATCAATAAGATTACATCACAAATTAAAAGCAAAACTTTTGCTTTCCAACCGATCACATCTCTAAATAGCTAAATTTTAAGAAAAATTAATTATGACAAAGTCAACAAAACTCCATCGGCTGGCATTTAATTACAAGATTTTGACAATTATTTAATTGATGATCTATAATTAATGACAAAATGAAAAAAAAAATTAAGAGATTAAATTTTTTATATCTCAAATAATCAAGTTAAAATTTAATTATTTTATATTATTTTAAAAAATTGAACTTTAAAAGTTAGGCTATGTCTTTTAATCAATTACTCTCTTCATCAATTTCAACTCATATATATTTTTTAAAAATTTCATTAGATTATCTAGATATTATATAAAATTATTTTAAATAGATAAAAATATTATTTATTAATTTATTAATATTATACTCTTATTTTATTAATTAAATTAATAATAATAAAAGTATAGTTAAAAAAATTAATTAATTTTTTTAATTATATAAAGTGACAAATTGAGAGGGATAAATTCTTTTTATAAAAGTAATAATTTTAATAAAATGGAGAGACTATATTTTATATAATAATTTATCAACTTGTATAAAAATTAAATAGATATATAATCAAATATCATATATATAACAAAATATATTTAATAATTTTAAAAAATATATAAAATTAAATAAATAGTCAAATATCATAATGTAAATAATACCATAAATTCAAATTTATATATATGAAAGAGTAGATTAACATCATGACAAATTCAGTTCTTAAATTCAACGTCATTGTTGTTAGTCGTCATTAAATCCAACTCATCGGGATAATTAATAAACTTAATTAACCATTTTCTTATGATTAGAATTGTTATGACATTAATAATGGCGTATATGCATGGTGGCAGAGAAATTCTATCCTAGGCTCAATCTGTAATTCGACTTATACACTCAACTCAACTAATAATATTCTGTAGTTTAAAAAATTAAAATTAATTTTTAATATTATATTTCTCTTTATATATTATTATTAATTGGGTGCATGAATAGGATTATAGATACAGCACAAATAAGAATTTCTTATGCATGGTATACGTATGAGTTTGGGTTGATTGTTAATTAATGGGAAGCGAACCACTCCCACACGCTTGTTCTACACTTTCATTTAATTAAATTGTTGCTTTCAAATAGCCCATCATCCTCATGCTATTAGAGGCGAGCTAGCATTATTGATCTTTCTCGGTTAAAAAAAAAAATCAATCAAATATATATATATATATATATATATTTTAAAATTTTTAGATTTCACAATTAGTTTGATGTATTTTTTTTTTTATATTTTACTACTCTTTTGGTTCCATTATATTTAATTCATTTGTTCATAAATTTTTAACCATTTCAATTTTTTTAGTAAAATTTAATCATTTTTAATTTCATGAAACTTTGAACATAATTGATTAAATTTAATTTTTATTTTCAAATTTAATGCTTTATGGTCTAATTAGCTTAATTTATCTTCTTTTTTATTTGGTTAATTAATTTTGAAATTACCATTTTTTTAGCAATTGCAATTTTAACTTCTTGAATTTTTCGCAATTAGATATATGTTCTTGGTCTTATCGAAACTTTAATTAATATCACTCTTATACATGAATTTGATAGTTTGGATATTGGACCCATGATATGATACGAGTACTAATCAACAAAATAAAGCACTAATTAATCTTCTACAATATGGTGAAAATGAAAATTTTCATTTGATTTTCTAATTCAATAATTTAGTAAAATTAATTATAGATACTGAAACCAAATCTTAACAAATTTAATAAATATTTACAAAATTATAAGGCTATAAATTTGAATTGACTAACAATAATTGATTTCATGTTTTGCAAATCAAATATCTTTTGTAGGCTTCTTTTTTCATTTAGATTAAATGATTATTTTTCACATTGAAACAAAAGATGTAATAAATCATTTCTCAAAATAATTTAGGTTTTATTTCAAATATTTGTAGTATTTTATTAAAAAAATATCTTTTTTTTTTCATTTCCATTAAATGATTATTTCACGTTGAAACAAAAGATATGATAAATCATTTCCTAAAATAATTTAGGTTTTGTTTGAAATATATTTTCAAATATTTGTAGTATTAATTAGAATAATACTCTTCCATCCTGAATTAATTTTATATTTTATAGAAATTAGAAAAAAATATTATTAAAAATATAAATATAAATTTATATTTATTTTTCATATTACATTCTTACTTCAATATAATCTATATTTATTAAAAAAATTTAATAAATAATATTAAATACGATCATAATAAAAATTTAACATAATAATTAATTTACTATTTATAATTTAAGACAAATAAAATAAAAATATATCCATAATTTGGGATGAAATGAGTAGCTGGATATACAAAATTATTACAAAATTTTATTACTATAGTTGGTAAGTTATTCTAAAGAATTTTTTGTTCGGTAGCAATAAAATCATTATCGAATTTAAAAGTGCTGAATTTAAATTTTTATCGGAATCAAATTAAAAGAAAAAAGAGTTTTATAAATTATAAACACGTGTTAGAATGGCTAGCTAAGTTTTCTCATTTCCTTTCTGATTTCAAAGAAGACAACTTATTTATTTGACTATTTTTATTTTTTTTTTGTTAAAAAAATATTTTTTAAAAAAATATATTTTATAATTAAACTAAAAAAATAATAAAATGGCTAATTAATAACATGAAGTTGAGGTCTACGAAGGATGATACAGCGTCATTAACTTTTATATTTGCCCATTCTCCACGTCCATTTGTCCTCTTATTTTATTTTTTTGACTTTTTTTTTCCGACTGTATTTGTAGATTATACTATTCTGGCCAAGTAGCTTGATTTCTACTCGAGAAATCTCGAGATAAATAAATATGGTTTTCTCAGAACAAATTATCGCTCTTTTTGAGTTTTTGAAATTTGACCGATATGTATTTAAAAATTCCATTATCAATTTATCATGAGATATTGTCGGTATTTCTTAAAGGTGACATGACATGACACGACACGACATAATTCTTAACTTATTTGTGGGGTCTACAATTGATTAATAATATAATATTTTTTTAAGAAAGAAATGTCATTCATGACTTTAGGTAATGTAAGTGCTAATTTGGGTGAGCTGTTGAAATTCAATGTTGATTTTATTTTAGCACCCGAATGGAAATTGCATCAATAATTTCTTTATTTGCCATAAATTCGACCCATTCCACTTTATATTTTTTTTTCTAGTATCTATAATTAGAAAATATTATTAAAAATAATATATATTTATGTTAAATTAGATTTAATATATTTATAATTTTTTATAAATTTTAATTTATATTCCTATTCGAAAATAAATACAAATTGAACCAGAAATAATTAATAAAAAATATTTTTTAAATAAAAAAATTATATATTAATCAAAAATATTAATACAAGTAAAGAAACAATAAATTCAAATAATTGCATTGACCGTAATAACCATTTCTAAAATTTAAGTCTATCATTTGTTATTTAAATGATAAATCTTTTGTTATTGAAATGATAAATCTAAAAAATAATGACATTATTATTAAGATAATTGCATTTACAATAATAACCATTCATATAATTCTTTTTGTAATAATTAAAATAAAACTTTATTGTATGTAGCATCAAAAGGTCTCTATGGACCTTACGGCAATTATAAAGTATCCATTCAACAACGAAAATTAAAAATTGTATTAGTCTATCAATCTTGGGATGATATCACGTAAATAGTTTTTGAATATTTAATTCATTTCTGATCAATTTATATAAGATTTAAATGTTTATAAATGGATTTAAGCAGGTATAAATAGTAATTTTATTATCCGTGATATATTTAAATCAGATTCGGTATATATTCTTAAGTATCCGCTATTCGAATTCAATTATATATATTAATTATATTTAATTAAATTTTAAATATAAATATATTGTATTTTATTTTAATTATAGAATTATTTGGTATAAAATTATTTTAATAAAATTATATTAGTATTAGATTTTTATTTATAATTATTCAATTGAAAAATTATAATTTTATAATTTTAATCTCATAATAATTTTAATTTTTTATATTTAAATGGATAGTAAAACGAGTATGAATAACAATCAGATAGTATTAAATAGTTTGAGATGGATACAAATAGTTTAAATTTAAATGAGTTTAGATATGATAAATTTTGTGGATACCCTACTTGCTGCCACTCTTATATTAGTCTATTTTGATTGTTAAGTCTTATTTATTACTTATATATAAAATGTATGAATTAGAATAAACTAAAATTCTTGCCTAATTAATACCGAATGCAATTTGATTATAATAAAATAATCAATACTAAACAAGACAACATGAATTTATAAAATTCAGGCTATATTCAAATTGGATATATTTTAATTCTTTATTAATTCAAATTAAATATGATTTAAATAATATACATTTTTCAAAAAAAATAATATACAAGATTGCACGTATATAGAAAATAATAATTAAATATATTCTATAATAAAATTATGACAGTTTTATTATAGGGTAAAACCTATAAAAAAATATAAATCACTAAAAATTTGTCATTAAAAAGTAATAATAGAGTACTTGATTGTGTTAGAATTCTAGAAAAATTGATAAAATAATTTTTTTGACCAAAAATACTATGTCTGTTTATAAATAATTGATATAAAATAATATGTCGGATCTAATAAACTTTACAAACTAGTTGATAAAATATTTTATTTAGAAAGAAGTAGAAAAAATTATTTTACTAAGAAAAAAATTGTGAAGTCTCATGTCAAAAGATAATTGTGATATTACTTTATGATATGATAAAATAAAAAAAATATTATAAAATAGTTTAAATATTATTTAAACTTTATACATAAAAATTATATTATAATCAAATAAGTTAACATTTTTTATAATTCACTTTCTTATTATTTTATTATATCTCTCAAAGAAGACGATAATATAATATTTTTTATTAAAATATAATCTCACCAATGTATATATTATATTCTCAGTGTTTAGAAGACTAGTTAAAGAAGTTCTGCCTACCAAATAGACCGACGTGTTAGAATGGAGAATTTTGGGAGCCCTAGGGATCCCTCTACAGAGGAGACTGACTTGCTGATTCCTAGTAATAAAAACGTTAAGGGTAAGGATGGTTCAACAAAAACTTCACCGGATGGGGTTAGGAAATCCTCTGATTCTCCCATGAAGAGGAAACCATTGTGGAAAGAGACTCTGTTAGGGTCAAAAGATGATGAAGATATCGATATGGAAGATGAATTTGAGGATGATGGCATGCCCAAGATGGAAAAGGAATGGGTTGCAGAGTCTGACGGTGAGGATGAAGATGGGTACGAAGAAAAGTGCCCAATTATAAGACTGTCAGCGAGGGAAAAGGAGATCCTTTGGAGGGCATGGAAACAGTCAAACAGTATCAAAGTTCTAGGGCATAAGATTGGCTATCGCTACCTTCACCAACGTCTACAACAGTTATGGGAGAAAAATGGCACTGTGACTTTGATCAATTTGACCTACGATTTTTATCTTGCGAAATTCTTTAGTAAAGCAGATTATGAATTAGTGCTAGCAGGCGGACCTTGGATGATAGCCAACCATTGCATCTCGGTAAGGCCTTGTTGTCCTAACTTTGATTCAGTGGATGCTAAATCAGTAAGACCACGGCTTGGGTTCGCTTCCCAGGCCTCCCTATCAAGTATTATAATAATGCCTTTATTACGAGACTTGGATGCATGGTTGGAAGAGTTCTGTTTACTGATCGTAGCACAGAAGAAGCAATCAGGGGAAAATATACTCGGGCTTGCGTTGAAATTGATCTTATTAATCCACTTCTAGCTAAATACAGGTTGCGTAAGAAAACATATATGATAGAATACGAGGGCTTGCATCATATTTATTTTGCATTCATGGCCACACGCAAGAAATTTGCCCTTCAAATTAGAATGGAGCAGAAGCCTAGGCGGTTTGGAAACCCGTTATTCTTGGATGGAGATGCTGGAATTATCAGAGACGAGGTTTTCGAAGATTATGGGCCCTGGATGACTGTTCAAAAAGGGAATCATCGACGTCCTAATAGGTTGGCGAAGGATGCAGATAGTTATAGATGGAAAGCAGGGGATGAGAAAATATCGCATAACAATACAAGGCAGGTTGCGGAAATGAAGGGGATGGCCCCAGCTAATGATATGAAAGTAGACAAAGACAATGATTCGATTTATTTCCTTTATGGCGCTAACTGCGGAAGATAGATGATATGGATATGGCTATTTCAGGAGATATTAGTGAGGAAAATGTTAAGGAAACCCAATTTGGGTCAGGCTTTAAGCAAGTTTCGTTGGGCTCTCCTAAGGCTCTACCCAGCCTACATAAAGATATAATTCAGGATACGCAGACACCATCTTGTAATAATGCTCCAAATATTACTATCGTTTCAAAAGCCAAATCTAAGAACCTGGTGGATAAGCCTTCTAAAGAAGTAAACCAAAGGGAACCCCATTGTTAAGTAGGCCCTTGCTCACACGCCCTCAAAAGCCCAATCCTATGCTAGTGGGTCTCGGATAAAAGATCCTATCCCTAGCCCGGAGTAGAGTAAACAACCTTGTCTCAACCTAGAGAAGGGATTCACTCATTCTCCTGCTCCAAACATAAGTCATAGTCTGAAGCTTGGGAATTTACACAGTAAAGGAGAAAATGAACCTCAACGTAATGGAGGCAAGACAGACGAGAAGGGACCATGTCCCCTTGGGAACTAAGCTCTGTGAAGCTATGTGGGCACTTGTGTCTGCCAAGGGTAGTCTCTCTCATCATTGGGAGTTTTATGGATTTAATTTGTTGGACTGTTGGGGGTGCTGCGAGTAAGGAGTCTCGTATGCACATTAAGGATCTGATGAAGACTTTTAAACCAACACTCTTTGCTGTGATTGAACAAAAAAATTTTGGTAATCGTGCTTTGGAAGTTATTAAGAGAATTAAAGGATGGGATTATGTGATCTCAGATGCTAATGGTAGATCATCAGGAGGTATTTGGCTTTTATGGAAACCTGATTTTGTATTAGTGGATGCTATTAAAATTGATCAGTAGTTCATTCATACTAGTATTAGCATAAATAATCAATTTCTTTATTGGTTTCCAATTATTTATGCCCCCAGTGCTGCTTATAGGGATGTCTTATGGAATTCCCTTTCGCAACATAGCTCCTGCTGAGAATGAGGCTTCGTTCCTAGCTGGGGACTTCAATGATATTTGTTCCCTGGATGATCAGAAAGGAGGCTCTTCCAATTATACAACAACAGTGAGAAAGCATAAGTCCCAAATGGATGACGTTGGAGTGTTGGATATGGGGTCATCTGGGCACAAATTTACTTGGCACATGTACGGCTTAAAGGTTAGACTAGACAAAGCCTACGTTACTGCAGCAGGGAGACTTTCATTTGAGGAGGCCTATGTCAAGAATCTTCCCTTTAGACATTCTGATCATTGTCCAATCATTTATGGATTCGGAAAGGGGAAAAACTATTTTGGTATGAAATTATATGGGAAACTCAAGATGACTTCAAGAATATGGTTGAGCGGATTTAGAAGCCGGCTAGTGATAGCATCTTGGCTGCCCAAAACTTCAGAAGAGATGTCAAGGAGTGGAATCAAAAAGTATTCAAAAATGTTAAACACAGAAAGAATTTGATCTCTTCAAGGCTTGAGCATATCCAAAGATCGTTGGAAAGGTGCGGGGATGATGACCTAGCAGCTCTTCGACTTCAATTGCAATCTGAGTACTTCAGGATACTCAACCAAGAAGAGGTTTTTTGGTTTCAAAAACCTAGAAACCTTTGGCTCACTCAAGGTGATAGAAATACTAAGTTATATCACACAGCTACTGTGATTCGTAGACAGAAAAATAAAGTAAGTTGCTTACAAGATGATAATGGAATTTGGGTACAAGATGAGATGGCTCTCTAGAACATGGCTGTTGCTTTCTATAAGAATTTATTTAAATTTGATCCTAGTGTGCTGAGGGGCTGGCATTGCTCTATTTTGTTCCCTCATATCCAGCTAGGTTTATTGAATGAAGCTTTTTGCCCGGTGATTGAAGAGGACATTCGCCATGCCTTATTTGACATGGGAGGACTCAAAGCTCCAGAAATTGATGGTCTTCCTGCTGTTTTTTCAGAAACATTAGATGATTATAAAGGATGGAATTGTTAAGTTTATCAAGGGCATATTCGAGGGAGACAAAGATGTAAGCAAGGTTAATGAAACCCTCCTAGTCCTTATCCCCAAATCATCCCAAGTCTTGAGTTTAGCTGGAATGTGCCCTATCAGTCTATGTAATGTTATCTATAAGATAATTACTAAGATTATAGCCAACCGCTTGAAGCTCATTCTTCCCCTTTTGATTAGTCATAATTAATACAGTTTTATTCCAGGGCTTAAGATGGTTAATAATGTAGTTGTTGCTCAGGAGATTGTACGTTCTATGCACTGTAAGAAAAGGTAAAAAGGGATGTGTTGCTATTAAAGTTGATCTTGAGAAGGCATATAATCGCCTTAGGTGGAGTTTTATTTCGGATACCCTTAAGCGTGTTGGTATGCCTAACCATTGGATCGAAGTAGTTGAGAAGTGCATTGGATTGACCACCATAAGGGTGCTCTTTAAAGAAAATATGACGGAGTCTTTTAGACCTTCAAGAGGTATTCGTCAAGGAGATCATATATCTTCGTATCTATTTGTTCTTTGTATTAAGAGATTGGGACATCTAATTGAAGAGGCAGTATAGAAAAGGCTTTGGAAGCCTATCCAGTGTGCGAGAGGTGGACTTCCCTTATCTCACCTTTTCTTTGCAGAAGACCTTATGCTTTTTGATGAAGCTTCAGAGGATCAAGTAAATGTCATGAAAGACTGCCTGAAGCGGTTTGCTGCTACTCGAGATAAAAGTCTTGGCTATGTGTATCTAAAAATGTCTCGAATCTGTTAGCTAGAAGGCTTAGCAAGGCTTGTGGGGTTCCCTTAACAACATGTCTGGGCAGATACTTGGGCATCCCCCTATTGCCTAAAAGGGTAACAAAGAAAACCTTTACAGAGGTAGTTGATAAGGTGAACAATAGATTAAGCTCATGGAAAGCCTTAACTCTTTCCCTTGCTGGGGGGTTAACATTGGTGCAATCGGTTACAAGTGCTGTCCCCAACCATTTGATGCAATCCAATTTGCTCCCTTGTGAAACTCTAAAGATGCTTGATAAGATCAATTGTAAATTCTTGTGGGGGAACTAGATGGGTAATAAAAAGGTGCACCTTGTTCCCTGGAAAGACGTTTGTTAACTAAAGAATAGAAGTGGGTTGGGTCTTTGCAGTAATAACCCAAATTTTTAATTGTTTTAATATGATATTTAAATAATAATGTTAGTTAAATAAATATTTAAGATTTAAAAAGAAAAAGAGAAAAATAAAAAATTTTAAATATATATATATATAATTGTATTTATAAGAAAAAGGAGAAGAAAAGAAACAAAAAAAGAAGAAGAAAAGAAGAGAGAGAAAGTGATAGAGAGGGAGAGAGAAATATTGCATCGATCTATTTTTTTTTAAATCTATCGTCATCCGGTAATCAACTCTTTACACCACTCATACCTCTGTATAGCCCATCGTCCGATAAGTTCAGCGCCGCTAAGAATGCCGCCATAGGCCACCGGAATACTGCTCAAGCGCCGTTCGATCAATTCACCTCCCCAAAACTTCCGATAAAGATTATGGCATATTTCGATTTTCTTTCATGGTGAGACTAGTATTTTTAAAACTCTCTCTTTTCAAGTTTTATTTTGTTATATTATTTGTAAATTTTATAGCACGTTTTAAGTTGGCCAGAATCCGGTCACCGTTCTGGCGACGGTGACACTATTCCGTGATAGTGAAACTATTCAGGCGATGAAAATATTATTTCAACTGAAAAATAATAATAAAATAAATAATGAATAAAATAATAAGTAAATAAATGAATAATAAATATATATAATTAGTTAGAAATTTTGAAGTTAAATTAATATGTAATTTTAATTAGTTAACTAATTAATTGTATTTAAAAGAAAATGAGAATAAAATAAATAATAAAAAATAAATAGATAAATAGCAAATATAAAAAATAAATAAAATAATAATAATAAATATGTTTAATTAATGATTAATAGTTTAATAGATTGAAATTTGAATATTTAGAATGAGTTAATTTAAAACTAATTAATTGTTAAGTAATAGTTTATAGAATTAAAATATATTTAGAATATATAAATATTTTAATTAGTTGTAATTAAATAAAAAATTATTAATTAGTATAGAATAAATAAGAAATTGATTAAAATAAATTGATAAGTTGTAATTATTATTTATTAATTATAGAAAAATATTTAATAAGTTAGATTAAATTAGATTATGATTTTATGTAATGATTTGTAATTTAAAGATTATAATTTTAATATAATTATTTATTTTACTAATTAATTTAGATTAATTTAATTATAATATTATTTATTAACTAATTGAGTTAATGATTAAATATTAAATATGCAAATTGATTATTGAATTTTAAATAACAAAATAGTTATGGATATGTATTGGTCGGTTCGATTAATTAACCGATCGAATAGAATTGAATTTCTTAAAAAATTTTAACCGAACTGATTAAATTTTTATTTCGGTTAGTTCGATTAATTAATTGAACCAAATCAGTTGGTTTGGTTAATTAATCGAACCGACCAATTTTTTTTTAAATTTTATAATAAAAATTTTATTTAAAATAAAAATTGATATAATTAAATAACTGAATAAAATTTATTAAAAAACTAAAAAAATAACTTTATTTTGCAATTAAAATTTATATTTATAGTAAAAAATTAATATAATTAAAAAATTAAATAAATAAATAATAAATAAATATTTTTTTTTTGTAAAAAAGGGATTTGGTAAATGGTTAACCGACCGAACCGATCCAGTTAACTGTTAACCGAACTAAAAACTGAATTTTTATAACATTTTTTACCGAACTGACCGAATTATTTTAAATTTGATTAACCGAATCAAATTTTCAGTCGGTTAATCGAATTTTGCCCACCCCTAAAAATAATTGAGGTATTGTATTAAAGTTTATAAACTAATAATTTTATGATTATAATAATCAAATTATTATTATTTAATTTTAAACTTAATATAGATTATTATAATTAAATTTGAGGTAAAAAAGTAATTATTTTATAATGAAAATAATGTTAATCTCTAAGTAAATAATATTATAAATGATTATTAGAAGTTAAAATAAAATATTGTTAAAGTTAACAAATTATATATTATTATTAATGTTGATTTAATGAATTATTATTATTCTATTAATAAGAAGTATATTGAACTATTGAAGATTGTGATAGTGGCTCAGATAGGATAATTGGATTAATGATGATTGTAATGAGATATTTAGAAGTGTTATTTATTTATTTTTTTCAGGGAGCATATTCTAGTTACAGGGAGAATTCTGTCTAAATTTGGGTAGGATCTTTAGAGTTATCCATCCGACCATATTCTAATAGTTTTTGTTATCGTTTTAAAATAATTTTTAGGTCTTCTCTCACCTTCAATTCATGCTTCGAGGAGAGTTATCATGTTTCATTTACAGTGAGTTATATAAATTAATATAATACTTCGCTCTCCTAATTTACATCCATAGCTATATTTGCATAATACATCGACTGCTTGTATAATATATGAACATTTATTATTACAAGCATAATATGTGTTGAGTATAAGTTGATTGTGCTTGATGCATATTTTACATGTTTTCTGGATAGAATTAGGATGACACGGGATCACACGTAATCCAGAATACGGATTGTGATATGATGACACTTTATAATGATGAGATTAGTATTGACGTAACGGCGGGGGCATTCTCATGCTTAGCGCTGTTTGGTTGTAACGACTGACTAAATATATTAGATTCCAAGAGAAATATATAAATTAAGAGAGCCGGATAAGGAAATATGCTCCCTAGTTTGAGGTTTAGTGTGGCCACACTGACTTACTCTTATCCTTGCTTGCTTATGTCATTTGTTGGTTGATTGACATTTATATGAGCATATTATGCATGATATAATTATATTATATTAATTATTATATAGCTCATTGAGTTGAACACTCATTCATGTTCACCATTTTTCCCTAGGTTACAGGTTGAGCGTGGAAGAAATGTTTTATCGAGTTAACTTATCTTTCTTTTCCCGGCAGGAATGTTACTTTATTACGTTATACTTGTTATATCTTAGAACTCCGCATGTATTTGTTAATAAATATTTGATGATGATGATGTGATGTTATATTAATAGTTTAATATTATTAAGCTTGTGGGTTGGTTTGAGATAGTAATTGCTGTCCCAGTCCAGTTTTCTAAAAAAAAATGATTTGGTTGACTATGAATTTTTTAGATCGTGACATTCGCTCTATAGAGTAGTAGAACATATCCCTCTTGATGAAGTTAGCTTGGAGACTATTGACTGAGCCCCAAGCTTTATGGGTTCAACTTCTTCAAAATAAAGGGGAATAACTTTCTTGATACTGAATTTGGGCGCAAAAAGAAATCCTTTGTGTAGAAAGGGATAGGGTCTATCATCTCTGAATTTAAGGAAGGGTTACGATGGAATGTGAGAGATGGAAGCCATGTGGATTTCTGGACAGACAGATGGCTGAACAATATTAGGCTAGTTGATGCTATTGTTTAACCTCTACCAGATAATATCAAATGCTGGAAAGTTGCAGACATTTTAAAGGATGATGGGAATTGGAATTGGGACCTCTTGAAACCTTACGTTCATGTTGGCCAGTTAAAGAACCTGTTAGCCTGGCATATTTTTAAAGATGGCTCTTTCACCACTAAGTCTTCTTAGCAACTCCTTGCGGAAAAGAATTGGGATCCTCCTAATGGTTTGTGGGATTTGATTTGGAAAGCCCAGGTACCCCACAAGATGAAATCCTTCATATGGCTGGTTGGATAGAAAAGACTGCTTACTAATGTTGAGCGGGCCCGACGTCATATTGAATCCAATGTTGTGTGTACTGGCTGCAACATAGCTCTGCCTTAGAGATTGTCATACAGTGATTAATTTTTGAAAAACTATAATCAGTCCAGATATACAACATGATTTCGTTTACAGCAGCGAAGACGATTGGCTTAGATGGAACCTTAAGAAGGATAGTTTGAGCTCTTATTCTCAGCCTTGGAACGTGGTTTTTACTGTTTCTCTGTGGTGTATTTGGAAATGAAGGAATGATTCCATTTTCAATCAAAGGAAATCTATTCCCATAGACAAGATACATTTTATTGTTGGTAGAGTTGATGAGATTCTAAAGGTGGCTGAGACTTCAGTGATTAATTCTAAACCTGCTAAGGATTTGAAATGGTTAGGGTGGAGTTATCCAAAAGCTGATCATTTTAAGTTGAATACGAATGGCTCGGTTAACAACCATTCTAGACTATCTGGGGCTGGTGGCTTGATTCGAGATGACCAAGGCAAGTGGATGAGCGGTTTCATGCACAACCTTGGTAAGGGGTCTAGCTTTGAAGCAAAGCTCTGGGGTGTTCTATCCGACTTGCATCATTTGTTAGGTCTCCAGAAGATCTAAGTTGAAGTGGATAACCTAGAAGTGGTCCATTTGGTGTCGAAAGGCAGTTCACCTAGTCATCCTTGTAGGAATTTGATTACTGCTATAAGGGAATTCCTCAATTCTAACCTCGTTGTATCCTTCTCTCATGTGTATAGAGAGTGCAATCGTATTGCTAACTGGTTAGCTACCAACGCAATGTGTCACCCTGTTGGTGTATCTATTCTGTAAGTTCCCCCTTAAGAGTTGAATAAATCATCCTTGAAGATGCAAGAGGAATTACCATTTAAAGGGCTGTAATCCTTCAATTTTTCTTACTGTTTTATTTCGTTCCTCTGTTGTTCTTTAGCCAAACAAAACAAAACAAAATATATTTTTAATAATCAGCTTTCTCAATAATCAACCAAATTTAGTTAATGTCAACCCCACTAGCTCTAATCAAAATGATTCACTTTAAGCAATAATAATAATAATAATAATAATAATAATAATAATAATAATAGTAAATTGGTGATATTAATAAAAGTAAAAAATAAAAGAAATAAAAGGGACAGGAGTTGATATTCCTTATGCAAACTACAATGGGCCTTATCCATATTTATTCCTTTACTGTTCGACAACGATTGCAAAGTTGTGGCACCCAAATAATTTATATGTATATATGATTATTGAATCATTAAACTAATTATACATTTAAAATTATGATAAACTGAAAATTATTATTTAATTAATATTAAAATTATAGATAATTAAAAAAAATGAAAAACAAAAGCTAATTATTTTAAAAAGCAATTTAAAGAGAAAAATTCATAAGTTTATCACTTTTTTTTTCTTCATATATCTTAAGTCTTACAAATCACTTCTATTTATAGAGTTAAAAATTAAATAAAATATTACATATTAATTATTAAGATAATAAAATAAATAAAGTGATAAAATAATTTGAGAGACAAGATGATGTGATTAGGAGATAAAATAATATGACTAAAGAGATAGGATAATTAAAGTGATAAAAGAAATATCTATATATTAATGTCTTCAATTATTCATAATACTCCCCCTTAGATGTTTCTCTATTAAGAATATATCTCATTAAAACCTTATTAAGTAAAAATCATGTGGAAAAAAAATCTATTGAAGGAAAAAAGGAGAATATTCTTAATAAATAAACATTTTCCTTCTCCTAATATTAATGAATATTCTAAGTCGACATATACTAATCTTGTGAACTAGCTTTTCAAATATTGATATTGGCAAAACTTTTGTTGACAAATCTGCTAAATTTTTACTTGAACGAATTTGATGAACATCTATTTTTCCTTTCTTCTGAAGTTCATGCTTGAAAAAGAATTTTAGTGAGATATGGTTAGTTCTATCACCCATGATATAATCTCATTTTAATTGAGCAATTCAAGTAGCATTATCTTTATATAAAATTATTGGACTTCTTTCAGTAGATGAAATATTACATGTGTCTTGAATATGTTGAATTAATGAATTTAACCATATACATCCGTGACTTGCTTCGTGAATTACAATGATTTCTGCATGATTTAAAGATGTGGCAATAATTGTTTATTTTGTTGAGTGCTAATATATTGCAGTACTACCATATAAAAATAAATATTCTATTTGTGATCGTCCTTTACGTGGATCAAATAGATATTCAGCATCTGCAAATTTAATCAATTTGAGATTTAATTATTTTGAATAAAATAATTTTAAATAAGTAGTTCCACGAAGATAATGAAATATATGTTTAATACCATTTTAGTATTTTCGTGTTGGCGCAGGACTATATCTCGCTAATAAATTAACCGAAAAAGCTATATCCGGCCTTGTATAGTTAACTAGATACATTAATGCACCAATTATATTAAGATATAGTATTTCAGGACCAAAAATATCTTTATTATCTTCTTTAGGATGAAATTGATCTTTTTTTACATCAAGAGATCAAACAATCATTGGAGAGCTCAATGTGTGAGCTTTATCCATATAAAATCTCTTTAATACCTTTTCTGAATAATTTGACTGATGTACAAAAATTTTATTTGATAAATATTTGATTTATAGGCTAAAATAAAATTTTATCTTTTCAAGATCTTTCATTTCAAATTCTTTATTTAAAAGTGTTACTACTTCTTTAAACTCTTTAGGAATTCCAATAATGTTCAAATCATCAACATACACGGCAATAATGGCAAGTCTAAATTTTAATTTTTTAATAAAAATATATGGACTAATAGAATTATTTACATAACCTTGTTGTAATAAATATTCAATGAGACATTATGTCACATTCGTCCAGATTATTTTAGCCCATATAAAGATTTTCACAATTTAATTGAATATTTTTTCCGTGGTAATGAATTAAATGCTTCAGGTATTTCTAGTCCTTCAGAGACTTTCATATAAATATCACTATCAAGTGATTCATATAAATAAGTTGTTACAATGCCCATAAGACACATATGAAATCCTTTAGAAATTGTTAAGCTTATTAAAAATCTAAGAGTTATTGCATCTACCACGGGAGAATATATCTCTTCATAATCGATATCAGGTCTCTGTGAAAAATCTTGAGCTATAAATCGTACCTTATATCTTACAATCTCATTATTTTTATTTATCTTTCTTACAAATACTCATTTATAACTAATAAGTTTTATATTTTCAAGTATTAGGACTAACGGTCTAAAAACTTTACATTTTGCAATTGAATTTAATTCTGCCTGAATAACATCTTTCAATTTTGGCCAATCATTTTGATGTCGATATTCTTCAATAAATTTTGGTTCTAAATCATTGATTCTATTTGTTATAATAGCTACTGTATATGTAAACTTTTGATCAATGATAAATTTATCTCGATTTCATCTTTCTCTTGTATAGACATAACTTGTTGAAATCTCTTCATTTTCAGGATTTTTTTATAATTTTATTATTCTCGAGTAATTATTTCTCTGCTAAAGGCAATTGATTAGTTATGCTTATTATTTATTTTTGTATCATCATATCTTCTAGTATATTTATTTCAGAAACACGAATTTGTCTATTTTGTTTCCCTTTTCTTTCTAGGATTTTTATCTCTAGCACCAATCAGTCTACCACGCTTCTGGCGTATACCAAACACATCCGTCGGAATATTGGTAGACTTTTCATTTATAATATCAATCCGAGCAGGAGGATTTAATGCCGGTATATGCAATCTAGTTACCTTTTTTGTATCAGTGAATACATCTAGTAACTGATTTATAATATTTTGCAAATGAATAGTTTTCTTAACTTCGAATTTACTTTTATTTGTTTGAGAATCATAATGAGAGATTGATGATGTATTCCATGAAATATCTTATTTTTCTAACTTTTTTTTCTCCTCATAATGCTGGGAATACATTTTCATCAAATTGACAATCAACAAACCGTGTTGTAAAAATATTACTTGTCATTGGTTCAAGATACCTTATAATTGATGGTAATTTAAACCAACATAAATTCTCAATTGTCTTTGCGGGCCCATTTTTATACGTTGTGGTAGAGTAATCAAAATATATACCGCACAATAAAAAATTTTCAAATGAGAAATATTATGTTTATGACCAGATACAAGTTGTAATGGGGAGAATTCATGATAAACAGTTGGTCTAATTTTAATTATATCTGCCGCATGTAATATAACATATCCTCAAGCTGAACTAGATAGTTTTATCCTCATAAGTAATAGTCTAACAATTAATTAGAGCCGTTTTATAAAAAAATTTGCTAAACCATTTTATGTATGAGTGTGAGGTACAAGGTGCTCAACTGTAATTTCAATTGATACACAATAGTCATTAAATATTTGGGCTGTAAATTCTCCTGCATTAGTAAGAAATTTTTTTTTAATTGTATAATCTGAAAATTAGGGGTGTACACGGGCCGGTTCGGGCTGGGTTTGACCCTGGCCTGAAGCTCAGCCCGAGTTTTTTCGGGCTGCAGTTTGCAGCCTGTGGCCCGACCCGAAGCCCAGTCGGGCCGGGCCACTTCGGGCCTGACCGGGTTCGGGCCGGGTTGGGCCGACCCAATTTTTTAAAAATTTAAAAAATAATTTTTTTAAAAAATTTTAATAAAATTTACCTATAAATATTACATTAAAAATTTATTATACTAAATTATATCTAATAACATATAAATTATTATATCATTTTTTATATATAATATTTTAAAAAAATAAATTATCAAAATATAAATTTAAAAAAATTAAAAAATATAAAAAAATTAATATCTCGGGCCGGCCTAAAATTTTTTATTCCAACCCGAGGCCCGACCCGAGCTGGGTTCGGGTTGGATTTTGAAGCCCGTGGCCCGACCCTAGCATGGGTTCGGGCCGGGCCGGGTTGATCGGGCCACAGGCTGTATGAACAGCCCTACTGAAAATTGTGCTCGTAATTTAATGATTTGCACTAAAAACCTGGCAAATACAATATTGCGGGTAGACAATAAATAAATATGTGATCATCTTGTAGAAACATCTATTAAAATCATAAAATATCGAAAAAGATCACAAGATAAAATGATAGGTCCTCATATATCTTTATGAATTCATTCTAAAAACTAAGGAGATTCAAATCCAATCTTTCTTTGAGATGACCAAATAATTAATTTTCCTTGAGCACAAGCAACACATAAAAATTCACTTAGTGAAAGAATCTTCTAGTTTTTTAAAGGATGCCCGTATGAGTATTCTATAATTCTTCTCATCATTATAGCACCAGGATAATCTAAACGATCATGCCATAGAATAAATTTTTTTGAATCAATTAACTTTTGGTTAATTAGAATATTAAACTCTATTAGATTTATATATGTGAAATATAATCCATAAGAAAATGTTGATAATATTTTTATTATATGCTTTTTTCTTGAGCTTGTAGATGTAATATAAATATATTCTTTACTGTTTTTATCTTTAGTCTTAATATGGTAACCATTGAGACGTATATCTCTAAAATTTAATTTTTTTTATTACTAGATAACAAAGCATCATTTATTATTAATTTTGTGCATTTAGATAACATAATATGAGCTCTTTTAGAATCTTCAATTAAATTTGCAGTACCAAAAATTGTATTAATATTAGCCTTAGCTAATTGAAGATGAGAAAAATATATTTTATCTTTTAGAATAGTATGCGTTGTTGCACTGTCTGTCAGACATAAATCTCCACTAGTGTCAAAGAAGTAACCAGATAATTTTATTATTCTTCAAAATAAAAAAAGCATAAATAAGTATTATAATATTTTATTTAATATATTTATAAAAAGAACACATAGATAAAAATAAAATACATTTAATTTTAAACTTAACATATTTAAAAAATAAAACACACTTGATAAATAAAATACACTTGATTAAAATAAAAATATGATATTGAATAAAATATATTAATTAATAAGACCATCCATTTTCATCAATCATTAAACTATTAATTTTTTTCATCAGTATTTTCAAAGAAGACTGAAATATCCAGATATATGAAATCATTTAGATCATTATGTTCAAGAAAATTGATCTTCATAATTTTTTATTTTACTTTTATAGAAGCTTGGTAAAGATTCACAAGATATTTGGATGTACGATAGGTACGAGACTAATGTCCTTTCATGCCACATCTATAGTGGATATTTTCATCATTTTATTTTGCAAATTATTTCTTTTCTCAATTTTCTCACTATTATAATTAGTCTTTTAAAAATTGATATTGAGGTAATTTTTATAGCTTCGATAATTATTATTGTTGTCATCTCTATCATGACTATAGCCACGGCCACGACCATGACTACGGCATCGATCATGTCTATTATTTTATCTTTGTTTAGACTTATTTATCATTATAACATTTGCTTCAATGAATAGTTCGGATCCAGTTGATCATGGCTGATGATTTTTCATCAAAAGTTTATTTTTTTGTTCAGCAACAAGAAGACATGATATCAATTCAGAATATTTTTTAAAATTTCGCTCTTGATGTTGCTACTATAGGAGCATATTTGAGGCGTGAAATATTGAGAAAATTTTTTTCTAATAAATCTTAATCAGTAATCTTCTCCCCTCATAATTTTAATTAAGAAGTAATTTTAAAAACTGTAGAATTATATTCACTAACAGTTTTAAAATCTTGTAATCGCAAATGCATCCAATCATAGCAAACTTTTGGAAGAATAACTATTTTTTATTATTAAATCTTTCTTTTAAATTTTGTCAAAGTTCATAGGAATTCTTTATCATTAAATATTCAGCTTTTAATCTTTCATAGAGACGATGATAAAGGAATATCATTGCTTTTGCGTGATCTTGCAAGGATGCATCATTTCTTTCTTGAATTGTATTTTCAAAATTCATAGCATCAAGATGGATCTCAATATTAAAAGTCCAAGGTAAGTAATTATTTTCTGATATATCAAGTGCAACAAATTTAAGCTTTGTTCAATTTGATATCATGTAGATCACTATATAATAAAATTATAATTAGTCACTAACATGTTATTTTTAATTTATTATGTAAAATAATAATAAATTACATTAAATCAAGTAAAAGACATATATTATATATAATTTATTATCAATATTGAACAATTTATGAATTTTAAAAATAAAAATAAAAATAATTGATATTAATAATTTAAAATATATTAAGAAAAATAAAGAAAGATTATGAATAAATTAATACATATATAGATGTATGAACTAATATAAGATAATAAAAATATAAAATCATGAGTGTAAGTATATATATTATTTAATTAAATAAAAACATAATTATTTTATTAATATGTAGCATTTATATTTTTATTATTATAAAATTATAACAATATAAAGTTTAGATATAATAAGTATATAATATATATGCAACAAGTGTATAATTTAATTTTTTTTACTTACATGACATTTATATCATTTTATTATTATATGTATATAGAAAAAACAAACATGATAATATAGTTAAAATTATAATTTATTCTAGTAAAAAAATTTATTTATTTATTAATATTATTATTTTTCATCATCATCATCATCATCATCATTATCATCATCATCATCATCATTATAGTTATTTAAGTTTCTCTTTGATAAGAATATTAAATAAAATCTTATAAAGACGATTAACATGTGATGAGAAGTATTATATATATAAAACCTATAAATCATAAAATAAATTATACATATTAACTAAATTTAAAAACAATATTTATAATAATAGAAGTCTCAAATAAATTGTACAAAAATTATAATCATAAAATTCTTTTTTTTTAATTTTACCAATTGCAAAAATATATTTATACAGTAGTATATTAATATTTAAAATTTTAGTCCATTATTAATTTAAATATAACAAGTAGATAAAGATATTTAAAACAAACGTGAACAACATATGAATATTAACTTTGATGAAATATGATTGAAGCTAAATTAAGATAAATAATGTAGAACAATCGTATTGATAATGAATTATGTAATTAATGATAAAATTACAGATAATTAAAAGAAAATGAAGAATAAAAACTAATTATATTAAGAAGCAATTTATTGAGAAAAATTTATAAGTTTATCACTTCTTTTCTTTATATATTTAAGCCTTATAAATCACCATTATTTATAGAGTTAAAAATTAAATAAAATATTACATATTAATTGTTAAGATAATAAAATAAATAAAATGATATAATAATTTGAGAAATAAGATAATATAATTAGAAGATAAAATAACATGATTAAAGAGATAGGATAATTAAAGTGATAAAAGAAACATCTACATTTTAATGTTTTAAATTATTCAACATGTATATATTTTTAATTATTCATAATAGAAATATATTATTCATTAACTAAACAAAAAAATTTTTGTGCATGGAATATGAAAAAATTCTGGAAAAGGAGGATGATTTTTAAGATTTTTAAATCCATGCATCTATAAGTTTAGTTTGGTGATGTATAGGTGAATATCTCAATTTGGAGATAATTTTAAATTTTTGAGAGAGTTTTAAATTTTTGAGTTTCTTTCTCCTCAATATTTTCAACTTAAAATAAAAAAAAAGACTGAATTGTAAGATGAGATGGATATTCAAGATTTAGATTTAGACTTCATTTGCAAAATTATCGTTTCTTTTTGAATTGTATTTCATAATATAACAAGAAAAAAAAACCTATATATTTTTGCATTGTGGTTACATCACCTATATATATATATATATATATATATATTAATAATAGCTAAAATCCCAAAAAGAAAACTAAAAATTGGGTAACTAAAAATTGGGTGTTTATGAGAAGAAGAAAAGAATTCCCTTTGCCTATCTATTAAAAAAAAACATAAAAAAAAAAATTGTGGATCCATGTGAAGCGTGTAGTATACTAAGGGGTAATCAATAAAAATAAAATTTGCTTATATCAGTATTGGAGTATCCCTCCTAATCTTTACATGATGATAATCATTAAAGAATGTGGAAGTGCAACCATAATTTAAATTGCAGAGATATGTAATGATAAACATTAAATATTTAAAATTTATTCCTTTATATTTTGTGATTAAATGAGCTAATTAATATATTTTGTAAGTTAGGAATGGATTGAAGGAAGTGGATTGAAACTAGAACATAATGTTCAGTTTTGACTTTGGCAGATTGCTTTGTAAAAATATATTGTAAAGTGATTTTTTTTATAATTTAAATATTCACTTTTCAATTTTTAATTTTTTAAAAATCCACTTTAATATGAATTTAATATATATTTAGTATAAACTTAAAAAAATAGATAATTTTTAAAAAAAGTTTTAAAAATTATAAACTATTTAAAAAAAATTAAAGAAAGACATATCATGTAGATTTTTTTTAGTAGTTTTGACGAGTTAAGGGTTCCAGAACAAGAAAAAAGATTAATTGGCATTTGAAGCACAAATGCCGAACTTTCTTAATTGGGCTTACACATTCAACCCAAGTTGGCTTGGATCATTCAGAGTCTGAGCTTACATTTAGAGGATCCAATCCTGTCACAATGGTTTAGTAATCGGCCCATAATTTGAATTAAGGAAAAAAAAAATAATACCCTCTCCCACATTTTTTTAAATTTTTACATTTTTAACCAAAAATATTTTAGTCATTTATTATAAATTTATAATAAACTCATTATAAACTATTTAAAATTTATAAACTCATTATAAACTCATTGTAAACTAATAAAAATATAATATTTTGATAAATATATTATAAATATGATAAATTTAAAATTATTTTTAATTTTTTTTATATTTTTATCAAAAACCCAAAAAAAAACTATAATTATTTGAAAATATGAAAGAAAAAACACCTAAAATTCAATCGAGAGATATAGATGAAAATAACATAATCCTTGCTATTAAACTACACTTTTATGGTTAATGTCAATTATTATTTTTTGACATGCCAATTATAATTCATTTATCGTGAATTTTTTATTTTGTCCTTAGTTGTTTTCTATGAAAACTTCTCATCTGCATAATAAGGCATTTACTGAAATAAAAAAGTGCTTATTGACCGCAATATCCCACTTCCTTTCTTGGTTCTGCTCCCAGGCTCTAAAATTCCTTCATTTTCTCCATTTCCTTGCCTGATCAAAGAAAAAAAAATACATATTAATATAAACCATAGACACCAAATGAAACATAAAAACCATATTATCGTCTTTAAAAAATTCATTTTTTTTCCTAACCAAAAGCTTTCTATTTTTTACCCTCAATTTCATCAAACTCATTAATTTTGCTTCTACTGCTTGGTGAATCAAGATCAGTATCATCCCAAGAATTCTCACTTGTTGTATCAGATACTTGCCCGCCACCACAACCATAAAAGCCAAATGATTGATGATCTTGATCAATAACTATATCATTTGCAACAGGACTAGAAGCTTGACTTACATCATTAGAAGCTGATGATGATTCTAATGATAATGATCTCTTAAGAGAATGAGGGATATGATGGATATCTATATCCCTATAAGAGCAACCAAAAATCAAAATTTTCATGTCAGCAACTGCAATTATTGCAAGAAAGAGAGAAAAAAAAAACTATGTTTTTACTTGCTCCACTAATATTTTAAATAGGTGTGGTTCATTCTTTATAATTTTAGTAAAAATAGTTTGACTAAGTTATTACCTTCTGAATCTGTGGGTCTGTTGTTGCTACTGCCAAATGAGTTGTGTGGCGAAGAGATTGGCCTAGCCCTAGTAGTTTGAGACTCCAAATCCATTGTAAGCATCTTCAAAGCAATTCTTCTTAAATAATCTGTCTGGAAGAAAATATCAATAGAAAATTTAGATGTCATAAGAACGCAAAATACAAATATTGCAGCAAGAAAAATAATAAAAAGATCCAAACTTGAGAAATACCTGGCTTGTGGCAGCATTTTAAATTTTTTCTTCAAACCGCACACCAATTTTCTCGAGTTCTTGTAATCCTTCTGGACTAGAAAATGGAAAGCGTCTCTTTAATGTGTCCATTCTACACATCCAAAGACAATTGATAATGGCATTAGGCGGCGGAGCCAGGATCTGTGAGAGGGGGCTGAAAGCTGAGGGATCTGAGCTGGTGAGGGGCTGAAGCCGGGGGCTGAGGGTGGCTGGGGCTGAGGGAGCTGAAGAGTCCGACGATTTGCATGTCCGGCGGCCGGCAGGGGGGTCGTCAGCCCCCACACGACCCCACCTGCCTCCGCTCCTGGCATTAGGAATATATATAATAAATTACTACTGATTTTATTATATGGAAATGATAATTAATTAAGCCACACAATACAAAGAACAATATATGCTAACATTTTGTTGACAACTCTCTGTCGCGATCCAGGCTGCCACAAAGCTCTCCAGTCGGCAGTTTCCCTTGCAGTTTCTCCCATAGTACTCCCATTATTGGTATCCATCAGATCTCAAACCTATTAATATTTTATTTAATTCATCAAAAAAAAACTCCATTTTTAAAACTGAATTAACTAGCTATTCCAATTTCATTCGTCAAGTATATAATTATTTTCTTAAATTATCCATGGTCGAATCATTGAAAAAAAAATAAATTAAAAACATATAGAATTTTAAGATAATAAAATTAATTCTTCTTAGAATTTATTTTTTAAAAAATCTAAAAAATTAAATAACAATTCATGATAATATGATTAAATAATTAATAAAATTAGTTTAAAATTAAAATTATAGCTGGTGAATTATCAAAACATTAAGGACTATAAAGTATTTACACCTTAATTCTTCATAACTTTGGATGGCAACTTAATTGCAAACAGATTTAGAGATTAATTATAAATTAGAAAAAAAAAAAAAAACAAGTATAGAAAGAGCACCTGATATCGGAGTTCCACAGCGAGAAGTAGAGAAGGAACAATACAGCGTAATGTGGCGTCTTGCTTTTAGTTTTTAAATTTAATACACTGAAAGCGGAGGCTTCAATGCACTTTCGTAAGACACTGAAAGCGGAAGCTTCGACGCAATTTCGTATGACACTGAAAGCAGAGTACATTAGCACAGAAAACAGAGGGTTAAAAATTTTAAATAGATTAAATTGATTCGAAATAAAAATATTTATATATTAATTATATTAAAAAAATAATTATTTTAATTTTATATTTATTGTTAAAAGTAATAATAAATATAAATTGAAATAGTTATTTATTTAATATAATTGATATATAAATATTTTTAATTTAAATTAATTTAATTTATATAGTATTTTTAATTTTGATAATAATATATATATATATATATATATGTGTGTCTGCGTGTTTTTGAGTGCTACAATTGAAAGGGAGATCGATCTTGAATTTTACGAGAGAGATTCACTTTTCACTTATTATTATACTGTATCTCGGTGTCCACATATATTTATTATTTTAACATAAATTATATTTTTTTGAGCATAAAATCTAAAATAGCATAAAATATCTATATATTAAAATTAAAAAAATAAAAATTTTATTTTAAAAATTTGTCTCATTTTTAAATTTAGATTGTTTCAGATTGGACCTTTAAGAAAAATATAATTAGATCACTCAATAATAGCGAGTTACGAGAGTTTTAAATACAGATTGAATTATAGATAATTAATAAAAAATTAATTTTTAAAACAACAAATAATATATTAATCAGCAATATTAATGCAAAGTAAAGAAACAATAAATTCAAATAATTGCATTAACCATAATAACCATTTATAAATTTAAGTTCATCATTTGTTATGTAAGTGATAAATCTTAACAATAATGACATGATTAAGATAATTGCATTGACAATAATTTTTTTTTCATAGAAAGATCAATTTTATCTGAGTACTACAGAGACTATAGTGACCTTTCCAACGTTGTTTTTTCTATAAACAATGCTACAGCCGAGAATTGAATACATAATATTGCTTAAAGAAATTTAGACTCTTATCCATATGTTTCAATAAAAAATGTAGAAATGAAAGTCTCATTTCATTGATTGAGGAAGCACTGTAAAAAGAGAAAGAAAAGCTATGCATACTGAAAGAGAGAAAAACTACCAGCTACTTGACTGAGTTAGTTACATCTAAGATCCACTTGTTTGACTTTTCTAACTATCTTAGTTACATAAATATCTCTATCCTTAACAATAATAGCCATTCATACAATTCTTTTTGTACCAATTAAAATAAAACCTTATTGTCTAACATCATAAGGTGGCTATGGGCCTTACGCCAAGTATGAAGTATCCATTCTACAACTAAACTTATAGTCTATGGTGATTGTTGAGTTTTATTTATTACTTATATATAAAAAGTATGAATTAAAATAAACTAAAATTCCGGCCTAATTATTACCCAATCCGATTCGATTATAATAAAACAATCATTAATAAATAAGACAACGAGAATTTATAAAATTCAGACTATATTCGATTGGATATATTTTAATTCTTTGTTAACTAAAATTAAATATGACTTAAACTATATATACATATATATTTTTTTTAAGGAATAACATATAAGATTGCACATATATAGGAAATAATGATTAAATACATTATATTAAAAAAAGATAAAAATAAAAATAAAAATTGTGGATCCATTTGAAGAATGTTACTAAGGGTAATCGATAAAATAAAATTTGCTTATGTCTGTGTTGGAAGATCCCTCCTAATCTTTATATGATGATAATCATTAAAGAAAGTTCATATAAAGAAAGTGTAATTGCAACCATAATTTAAATTGCAGAGACATATCATGAAAAGCATTAAATATTTAAAATTTATTCCTTTATATTTTGTGATTAAATGAGCTATCAGTATATTTTGTGAGTTAGGAATGGATTGGAGGAAGTAGATTGAAACTAGAACATAATGTTCAGTTTTGACTTTGGCAGATTGCTTTGTGAAAATATTTTGTAAAATGATATTTTTTATAATTTAAATATTCACTTTTCAATTTTTAATTTTTAAAAATCCACTTAAATATAAATTTAATATATACTTAGTATAAACTTAAAAAAATAGATATTTTTAAAAAATTTTAAAAATTATAAACTATTTTTAAAAAAATTAAAGAAAGACATATCATGTAAATTTTTTTTGCTAGTTTTGACGCGTTAAGAGCTCCAGAACAAGAAAAAGGACTTGTTGGCATTTGCAGCACAAATGCAGAACTTTCCGAATTGGGCTTACACATTCAACCCAAGTTGGCTTGGATCGTTCAAATCGGAGCTTACATTTAGAGGATCCAATCCTATCACAATTTGGACATGGTTCAGTAATCGGCCCATAACTTGACTTGTGGAAGACAGAAAAAAACTACAATTATTTGAAAACAGGATAGAAATAACACCTGAAATTTGAATTTGAGATATAGATGAAAGCAACATACTTCTAACTACCAAACTATACTTTTAAGAGCATTTAATGCCCCAATTATTATAAATAGGGGGATGATTACCGATTATTTATAACATTTAATTGTCGAGAGAGCTTGGTTGCTATGCAAAGTTTTGGTTCCTGTTCGGGTGTGAGATAAACAACGATTCTAAATTTTCTAGTTTATATGGCTTGTGCTTGTTGCTAAGTGTTATTGGTGAGTTTCTATTTTGTATAAATTTTTATAGTTTTGAGTTTTCCCATTAGTGCAGATAAGATGAGTTTAGGAATTCGCCATGTATTTGTAGATAAGGAGAAGTTGAGTGAGCCATATGTACAATTTAGTGACCTAAAAAGGTCTAATAATGAGGTTGGAAGCTCGTCCGATGGAGGGAGCTCAGTAAATATAATTACTAAGGTAATAGCGAGAGGACGCACATCAACCGACCTGGCTTTGATAGATGAAGAAAAGGAGGATCTTAAGGTTCGGGTTGCCGAGTGACCAAGCTCGGGTCAAGGATATACCAAATTCCTTGATCGAGATTAATCTGAAAGGCATCCAAGACAAGTATAAAATATCAGCCAATTATCAGATGCTATTGCCTGGAGAGTACCTAAGGTCATAATACATCGGGGGTAGATCAACTAACAATTTATGAGGAAGACTTAAGGGTATGAGTGTGGTTTCCTCTTCGCCCATTTTTGAAAAGTTTCCTCTTCATAAATGGCATTGCTCTAGGGTAGCTTAGTCCAAACACTTGGTGAACCATCGTGGTATTCGAGCTATTATGCAAACTGCTAAGCATGAAGACATCCCCAAGAGTTCTGGTTGCACTATGCTTGATAAGGGCCTGACCTAAATCTGATAAAGATTTCTTATTTCTTTAGGCTAGGCCAGGACTTATGCTTTTCATCAGAAAATCATACTTTATAAAGGATTGGAAAGAACAATTTTTCATTTTAGAGAGAAAGAGCGAGTTTGACTGTCTTGCAAAATGGAGTGAATGGGGTATATGGCTGACCTTGAAGAGGGCCAATTTAGAGTTTGACAAACGAGCTATTTTTGATAAGATAGAACAGAACATTCAGAGAGAAATTTGAATGTCATGAACTTGATAAAAAGATATTTTTCGATATGGAAGGACCCAATCAAGCCACACCTTGAGGATCGAACTGATAATTCGCTTTTTTCACTTTATATTAAGAGTTATTTTAGTAATAATATTCTGATTTTTTATTTTTATGTAGAGATGGAAAAACCATGAAAGATCGAGTGAAAGCAACCTAGAAAGCTAAGGCCAAGGAGGTAGAGAAGGCAGCTCAGAGAGCGGCCAAAGATGGGCAAAAGAGGGAGGCAGACTCACTTCTGGGAAGAGAGAGGGGGAATCTTCAAAAAGGAAAAAGAAGGAGAAAATGGTGGCAATCGAGGTAGGGGAGACAACCGTGGGCCTGGCAGGGGTCGGGGAGCAAACTCTCAGGGCTCCGAATGCTAGTAAAAGGGTTGTAGTGCCTTCAGGGACTAGGGATGAAGGAGTGGCTCTCGAAGTAGCTCAGTTGGAGCATTCAAAGCATAAATTTGATTTATAAGAGTTAATCGAAGTTGTGGTAAAGGTGTTCTCAACCCAATACGACCCTAATTTCTTTGTGAATGACAGGGAAGTAAGGTTCTTTTCTCAATAATTTCTCAGAAATATACCCTGAGAGAATAAAAATTTGCAGAGATGAGTACAAAGAGATTTTTAGAAACATACCGACCTGTGTCTACCGAGGTATAGTTCAACGTACTTATCGATGTGTGTGGTGTAACTATTTAAATATTGACTTATCATTTTATGCATAATTGTTGTATGAATTACAGTATTATCTCTGAAATCAACATATGAGAGATTGGTACGGAGAGGCAATGTCTAGACTCTATGATAAATAAGGAGAGCTGGACCTCACAAAGAAAAATTCAGTAGAGGCAGAGCATATGCTTGCCAGAGCTGAGAAAAGAGCATATAAGGCGGAGCACCAAGCTACTGATGTAGAAAAATAACATGACTAGACGAAGAGCGATCTCGCTGTCACATAAGAGGCACTGGATAAGGAGCAAGAGGCATTGGTCCACCTCAAAGATAGAATAAACAACCAAATTGCTCATGGAATTGTGAAGTTCGAGGAGATCATTTGTGCCAAGCTACAAAAAGATTGCCTGAGGGGGACTTTGATTGGGTGTTTGATTTAGACTCTGATCAGGCCTCTAAGGCAGAGGCCATCAACTTGGAAGAGGGGGAAGCCCAGGCCGATCAAGAATCCTAGGAGTTGAGGTCCTGGATATTTTACCTTTTTATTTTTATTTGTTTTTGTAATAGTTCGATAAGGAGTTAGGGTATCTAAGAGGAGAGCTTAGTTAGCTTGGTATGGAGCTTGATAACCTTTTTTCATTTTTATATAGGTTGTCATAGATATTGAGAAATTTTATTGATGTCATGCTTGAATTATTATAAAGGCTGATATGTACTTTGATCTTTTAAATTAATGAAGTACTTTTAAATGAGATGTTTCTTTTGATTGCTTAGTCTTCTTAACCCTAATAATTTTATCAACTATTTGTTTTTGTAAAAATTTAGATTACTTAGTTTGGTATGCAATGACTTTATAGTAATGATTCGTATTTTATTGGATAACATGTTAGGCTGTAAACTTGTTATGCAAGCTTATTATTTGTTGAGATAGAGCTTGGTATTAACACTCAATTATTGACAATAATTGAATGTGTAGGCTTATATTGCGATAAGTGATGTCAATAATTGAATGTGTAGGCTTATATTGCGATAAGTGATTATAGTTTAGGGTGTGGTAAGGGCATTGTGTTATGTAGGATTGCGTATAGTTCTAGGCACAATGAGGGTGCATATATTTCGATGCGCAACGAGGGCGCTATTAGTTCAGTGCATGATAAGAGAACTATTTGTTTAGTGCTCGACCATGGCATTATTAATTTAGTTCAGTACTTAACAAGGGTGTTTTAGTACAATGCACGACGATGGTGTTATTACTTCAGTGTATGATGAAGGCACTATTAGTTTGGTGCACGATGAAGGCACTTTTAATTTGGTTCGATGTGCGATGAGGGCATTGTTAGTTCGATATGCGATGAGGACACTTATAGCTCGATAGTTAATGCTCGTTGGAGCTAAGTGTATGCCTTATAATTGAAAGTTGGGAAACTCAGTGTTAGTATGCCCATACATATGCACTTGTTTTATCAAAAATTAAAAAGTTATGCTATGTAGGCACTCTATTTTTGCCCGTTGCTCTTTTCTTGTTTTGTGTATGTATAAGTACAAGTACAAATTTTGTATACAAAGAGTATAAGAAAGGGAAAAGATACAAAAAATTTATAACAAAAGATTGATGCTCGGGGGGGGGGGGGGGGGGGGGTAGGGGGAACAATTGAAATCACCTTCTTAAATTGTTGGCTTTCAGGCTCTCGGGATCTCCTTGCCTTCTATTATGTGAAGCTTGTAAGTACCGCCTTTAAGTACTTTGACTATCTTGTATGGTCTTTCCTAATTAGCTCTGAGCTTCCCCGGTCCTGTCAATTCATGGGTGGAGATAACCCTTTTGAAAACTAGGTCTCCCTTGTTAAGTTGCTTAGGAGGTACTCTTATATTGTGGAAATTGGCCACCTGAGCCTTGTAAGCTGTTATGCTGATGCTTGTTTGATCTCTTTTGAAATCAAGCATGTCCAGGTTATACCTAGAGTCTGCTTCCTGCACTTTTGAATAGTTAAGGGTTCTTGTAGATGGGAGCCCAATTTCTATAGGAATGACAGCTTCGGTGCCATAAGCCAGTGCAAAGGGAGTTTTTCCAGTTACTATCCTTAGGAAGGTACGGTATGCCCATAACAAATTATACAACTCTTCCACCTATAGACCTTTAACATTTTCCAGCCTTTTTTCAGTCCTCTTAGAATTATTTGATTGGTGACTTTGGTTTGATCATCAGACTGAGGATGGCAACAGTATTCTCTAGATATCTTACAGTTAAATTACTTCCCATTGTATGTGATAACAGTATGAATAATACCGAGCCTTGTGATAACTGCTTTGTTGAAAAAATTAATGGAAATAAGGGCATTGCGTCCACCCATTTGATGAAATGATCCACTACCACTATTAAAAACTTTCTTTGAGCCATAGCTTGAGGAAAAGGACCTAAGATATCCATTCCCCATTGAGTAAAAGGCTATAGATCTTTGGTCTATGGCGAGCTTATGCTATAAATTAGCGTGTTTTTGGCACTTCACACTTTTTAACTAGATCCTTCACATCCTCATCCATAGAAGGCCAAAAATATCCCTATAATAGTGCCTTTTGAGCCATCGCTTGAGTTCCCTTATGAGCTTCTTATATCTCCCCATGAATCTCACTCAATAAGCTACCTTATTCTTCATCTACTCCATGGATGAGAAAATGATCCTTTGTATAAAATTTCATCATAAATGGAGTATAAGCTAAATTTTTTGATAATCTTTTTAGCCTCGATTAGGTCTTTCAGTAATTTGCCAGAGTTCAGAAACTTATAGATTGGAAGCCTCCACCCTCCTATTGATTTTGCTACCATTATCACTAGAGTTTCATAGCTCGGACTCTGAATGGTCTCAGTGAGAGCTCTATAGTCATGGAACCTTTCCTTTGCCGCAACGGCTTTAGCCAGCCTGTCAGCCTTTTCATTTTCAACCCGGACGATCTAAGGAATTTTTCAAGAATAACATTTTTCTCCAAAGTGGACAGGAGCTCGGCTATGTGCTCCTTATATCATACCATATTTGGTTCTCTAGCTTCATATTTCCCATTTAGTTGACTAACTACTAATTGGGAGTCTAAAAGTACCCGAAGGAGCTCAGGTCGAACGATTAGGTGAGTCTCAGCCCTAGGCAAATGGCCTTATACTTTGTTGTATTATTGGAGGATGCAAAGTTAAGCCTCACTGGGTATTTGATGGATATTTTACCCGAGCCTCTAAGGAGTACTCCAACACTAGCCTTATTAACATATGATGCTCCATTTACATTAAGAATTGAGGCCTCTTTCTGAATGGTCTCAGAGGGCTGCTCATATAACTCCTTGACGAAGCCTGTTAGGATTTGGGCCTTTATAGCTTGTTTAAGTTAATATCTAACATTAAATCTTTCTAATCTTACTGCCCATTTTGTAAGGTGCCCAGAGGTTTATAGTCTGTGAAGGATTTTTTTCAGATATAAATTGGTGCATATAATGATGGTATACATATCAAAGTGTGGCAGAAGCCTTTCTAAAGCAATTCAAAGTGCTAGTGCTAGCTTTTTTGAAGGAGAGTATGTAAGTTCAAACCCTTTCAAGACATGGATAATGTAGTATATTGAGTACTATTGGCTACCTTCCTCTCTGACCAACACCAAATCCACTGCTGCAGGTGAGGCTGAAAGATATAAATAGAGTGTTTCACCTTGGATGGGTCGACTGAGAAGGGAAGGTGAGCTCAAGAATTATTTTAGTTCAGTAAAGGCTTGTTGACATTCTTCTGTCCATTGAAACTATTTCGAGTTCTTCAAAAGTTTGTAAAATAGCAAATGCTTTCTGACTGAACATGAGATAAACCTTTCCAAGGCTGTAATCCTGACATTTAATTTATGTACTTCTTTGATGTTTTTGGGTGACTCTATTTCCATCATAACTTGTATTTTCTCAGGATTAGCTTCTATACTCTCTCATATATCATAAAGCCTATGAATTTTTTGGACTATACTCCAAAAATATACATTTTTCTGTATTGAGCTTCATATCTGTCCTCTAAGGATCTCGAAGACCTCTGTAAGGTCCTGAAGGTGTTCGACCGAGTTCTTGGATTTGATAATCATATCATTTACATAAACTTCAACAATTTAGCCTATCTGATGTTGGAAAAGTTTGTTAACGAGCCTCTGATATGTGGCAACTGTATTCTTCAAGTTGAATGACATAACTTTATAACAATAAGTACCTTTTCTAGTTATGAAAGAAGTTTTGCTTTGATCTTCAGTTTTTAATGGGATTTGGTGCTAGCCTGATGAAACATCAATGGAGCTATATTATGTATAATGAACCATTGAATCGATAAGATGATTGATGTTTAGGAGTGGGTAGGAGTCCTTAGAGCATGTTTTGTTGAGGTTAGTAAAATCTACACACATCTTCCACTTCTCATTAGGCTTCTTCACCAACACCACATTGGATAACTAATTCGAAAATATAATTTCTTTAATGAAACCTGCCTTCAAGAGCTTCTCGACTTCTTATTCTGCTGACAACTGCTGTTTTAGTCTCAAATTTATTTTCTTTTGCTTCAGTGAGGTAGCATCGAGGTCCACATGGAACTCATGGACCATGAGTTTGGGTGAGATACCCCTAACACAATAGAGTTCTAGGAAAAAATATCTTGGTATTATTCTAATGTTTGCATTAGGGTGAGTTCCTTCTCAGGGTTGCTAGAGCTTGCAATTTTTAAGATTTTGTTTGTCCGGATTTTTATATCCATTAGCATGTTAACTGTCTCAGCTCTGGCTTATGAGTTATCAGTTACATTGAAAGAATCTACATGGAGCACCATGTTAGCATCTTTAAGGAGCACAACGTAAGAATCTTGTGTTATCTATTGGTTTCCCCTGAGGATGGCTACTCCTTGGCAAGTTGGGACCTTCATGATTAGACTCTTCATAGAAATACAAGCATCTACTCCTACTAACAATGGGTACTCAAAGATTGTATTGTGGCAAAATTCATGTTCACTACCATAAAACAAACCGTGCAGCTTCTCACAATGGAATAATCTCCTAGCTATACATCAAGCATTATTAAGCCAAGTATTAGGATGTTGTGCCAAATAAACTGACCACAGATGCAGAGACGGCCTTTAGGATATTCTAAAACACATCAAGCTTCTTATAGACATTAAATATTAGGGGATTAATTACACTAGTTGTGTCCACTAAAAACATTGGACTGAGTATTCGTGAATAAGTTCCTCAACCACTAGGGCATCAGTGCACTGTCCAATGACCTGATGAGATTCTTCTGGGTAAAAAGTGATAACTGTACTCTTCGAGGTGGGAATCTCTGCTATTGAAAAGACCTCATTTGTTTTGCACTTTTGAGAGACATCCACATCATAATGCTCTCTTCCTGCTATATCATGTATGACTCTTACTGGTGCTCTTTTGGAGGGTCGGGATAGCTCAAAGCTAGGTCTAGGTTGATCATCACCCTTAGAGGTGGCTACAAATTGTTTTAGCTGGACTTTTTGAATTAGTCTCTCTTTTTCTTTCCTTAACTACAATAATTAGTTTTATGGTTGTGGCCCCTGTGAAAGCTATAGTAAAGCCCTTAGTCTCTGTTAAGGTCTTCTTCTCATTGGTTAAGGCCAGTTCACATCATTATTGTCTTTAAGCCAACGTAAGATGCTAGCTGGGGAAGCTATGAGGGGTAAACTATTCTAGTGCTTTTGACACATGGTATGTTTTCATAGAGCCCTAGTAGGTGGGCAGTTTCCCCGCACTACGGTTGTAAGTGCACCATGAAGAGCTCGGTCTAGGAGGCCTACAAAGATTTATCTTCAATGGTTCATTATTATGTTGTTGGGCTGGGAGCTCTTCTGAGGAAACTCAGAGATTTGTTCCTGACAAAAGACTCGAAGTTCCTTCCATGTCTTGGTGTTCTCATCCAAATGGATGCATTTATGGGAATGAGCCATCAGTTCTGGGAAATTTTTTTGTGGATTCTTGCTCAAAGAATTTGAGAATTCAATGCACTTCGTATTTCTGATTAATGCCTCCAGTGCAAGTTTAAAATTAACCTTTGGGATTTTTCCCACCATATTATTGAATCTTGTGATATATTCCCTCAATATTTCTTTTAGTTTTTTAATAACCTTAAATAGGTCTGTCGATGTTTGCCCAAGATTAATCGAACCATAAATTTACTAATGAAGAGTTCAATGAGTTGCTTGAAACTAGTAATGGAATGTGGCTTGGGGTTCTTATACCATAGTTATGCATTACCAGTTAAGGTTTTGGGGAACAACTTACATAAGATGGAATCTGACTTGGTGTAGACTGGGACAATGTCAAAGAAAGAGTCCACATGTGTTCAAGGATCAGATGATCCATTATACTACGCTAACTTGGGTATACGAAAGCTCGGATAAACATCTTTGAGAATTTCCTTCTACAATTGAGAGTTAAAAGTAGCTTCATACTGCAATGTTGGTCCTCTATGCATTTTCTTAATTTTCCCCTAAACCAGGGCATTAATGTTATCCTTGATCATCACAACCTTTTTCCTCTTGGATTCTAGCAAGACTGATGTCGAATGAGTTGCTGATTGGGGTTTGACGTGCTTTGGTGAATACAGCTTCCTTCTGGTTTGATTTTCTGGTTCCTGCAAGTCTTCTCTTGGCTGGTATGGGTGATTAAATTTAAGTAGAGGGGGTGGGCGGATAATAGCCTCGTGGTGGTGGTCTTTAAGTTTATTAATTTGTGGGGTGTGCGGGTTGTGATTATGGAGGTGGCATAGTTTCTAGTTGCTTATTGTTTAAAGGTCGTAATAAAATCTCTAGGGGTAGCTATAAGGTCTCGAGCTGTTTGCACTGTTAAACCTGATGACTGTAATACTTATGATGTTGTCTGGACCGACAGGGCAAATGGGGTTAAAGGTCCAGCTGGGATTGCTTCAGTTGTATGGGTAGTTGTTGAAGGCCCCAGAGCAGAGGATCTGATTGGGAAGTGGTTGGTTGGATTGGTGAAAGTGTTTGAGCTATTTGGTACTGACGTGTATATGGTGGTGGGGGTAGTCTGTTGAGTGTGGATTCCAACATATGCTTCATCGGTCATGTCCTGAGTTCTATCATCCATGATTTGAGAATTAGCCAGTCCATGTTCACTGCATCACCGATGACGAGATAAACTCCAAAGATCCAATTTGGGTTCGAGTTCTGCCTTAGTCAACTCTTCTATCTGCAAGACAAGAGAATGATTGAGCTCCAGTAGGGAGACTTCGAAGTCCAGATCAGTGATCGGTTTGTTAACAAATATACTAGCTACTGAGTTGAGAAAAAGATGTTTTACTTATGAAAATTCACATTTATTTGTAGTTGAAAGGTAGGGGACAACCTCTGCATATGTCGGCGGATCTTTATGATGTGTCAATATCATATATATATTATTTCAGACGTTTGTCCGCTAGATATATGACAGCTCAATGAAAAGAGCGTTGTATGAGATCAAGGTCTGAACTTTGATGAGAGTTGAGTTATGATGTGAGGAAAGCATAGAGCTTGGATAGAGAGCTCGGCAAATAGAGGGTAGTACCAATACTGTATTGGAGCTTTTTTCTTCAGAGTCTCTCATTTGGATATTTTATCCTTTTGTACCCTCAATTTGCTTGGTGTTATTTGAGAATGATTGCGACTTTTGTCATATGAATATTTCTCTCTTTTTTCTTAGCTTATTCCTTCGGGAGTGCTTTTTCAAGGCTTTAGGCATTGTTTATGTTATCGGCTGCTTATCTATTTACTTTTGGCCATTTAATTTGGGATGGTGGTATTCTGCCTCTCTGTATCTTTGGGTTAGGGGGTTCTATGTTTACTCTCTGTGTGATTTTATATCTTGGCCCAAGGCTCTTTGTATTTCTTTGATTATCCATCGATATTATCTATTTTCCGATAAAAAAAAATTAGATTGTTCTATTATATTATTTGAAGCACTTTAGTAAGTGCAAATAATATGCAAAGAAATAACAATTTTTATTGAAGTATAAAACTAGAGTTCCATTAATTTAAAAAATAAAGTAATGAATTAATAAAAATTAAAATTTCAACAATTATTCTTTTAAATAATTATTTCATATGCAAAATTTAGATTATATATATTAAGAAAGAACAGACGCACACAAAAAAGTAATAATAAAAATATATTCCACAATAAAATTATAATAATTGTATTATGATATATAATCAATATATTCTCTAATATATACTCTTTTACTGACATGGGAGGCTGAAAATACTTGAGTTAGTTCAACAAAATTATGAATGTCTTCACTACAAAGTTTACAAGCCATCCACCAAACATCATAGTTACAGGCCAAAAATTGATAAACAAAGAACAAACTCATACTATTGCTTTAAATAATTTGCCAACGAATTGAGTGAGAGAAAACTAAATATTTTGATTTACCTATTATTTAGAATGACAACAATTATAATTAGATACAATTATTTAAAAATGTTAATCAAAATTCAATGTTACGTGTTATTTTTTTCTTGTCCTGAACTCTTTCATATATAAAAAGACTATATATGATGAGGGATTTAACAAAATAGAAATGGGCTTGTTGACCATAATATCCTACTCTCTGTTTCTTTTGTTCCCAGGCTTTAAAATTCCTTCATTTTCTCCATTTTCTTGCCTGGTAAAAAATCAATTAATATAAACCAAAGAAGGCAAATGAAACGAAAAAACGATTCATTTTTAACAAAAACTTACAATTTTTTGCCCTCAATCTCATCAAACTCATCACTTCCACTTTTACTGCTTTGTGGATCAATATCAATATCATCCCAAGAATTCTCACATGTATCATATTCCACTTGTCCACCACCACAACCATAAACGCCAAATGATTTATGATCTTGATCAATTGTATCATTATGTGATAGGACCTGCGAACTTGAGTTACATCATTAGAAGCTGATGATGATGCTACTGAAAATGATCTTTTAAGAGACCTAGGATAGCTCATTCATAGTTAACATGTTAAATTTCTACAATATTTTTATTCAATAGTATTTATTAATTATATTTCATGTTAAAATAAAAATAAAATAGAAAAAATATATACAAATTTATATTTTTCATGAAAAAATATATTTTTTAATTTTATTTACCTATTTATTTAGCCATGTTGATGCAAGGAATGTAATAAATGGCCCCACAGTGGTGAGAGAGAGAGAGAGAGAGAGAGAGAAGGTCCCGCAGCTCCACTCTTATGGACCAGTTATATCCTATGTTAAGAGCAACGCCGGCTTCTGAATAGTGAATATTGATTAATGCATTAGCGCATGAGCTGCTTCTTCGGTCCTACTGGCTGCTGCAATTTTACTGTGAAATCACTTGAAATTCGTTGCCTCGGACTCGGTTCATCTGATCATCTCCATATTCAAATTATATGAACGAAGTCATCCAAATGGCAAATTGCATGACTTCGTTCATATAATTATATTTATATATTGCCTGCATCTGCATGCTCAAGCTGAAGAGAACAACAACATACCACAGCAAATTTTGTATTCACCGTTCCATGGTTCCGGACACATTAATGAAAAAGGCAAAACATTTGGAGCACAACATAGAAAAATAATGTTTTCGCCTCCCCCTTGACTTTGAATCAAAATGATGCTTCTTCAACTTCTTCTTGCGCGGCAAAACAGCAGTGCCACTACTTTCTCTGAATGGCATCCCCATGAGACTCAATAGTTTCTGGCCTTCTTGGTCAGTTTTAGCTGTTGCTGTGATGCAAACATCCATTCCTTTTGGCTTATAAAGTGCGTCGTACCTAATTTCTGGGAACACGCTGCTTACGAATTGCAAGGCTGTAATTCCCATGCCCATCAAAGCTACCTGGGCTTACACCTTGGAAATCTCTTGTCCTTGGAAGCCCTAAATTAATAAGCCTATCTAAGAATTGAGTACATTACCTGTCAAGTATAGCATAATCAATGAGCATAGAGCATAGTTAAGATTTATTTGGCGCAACAGAAAAATAGTAACGTAGTGAAATAAGACACAAAAAACCACTAATACGCAACAGTACACATAAATCATGATTCGCGGGTTTGACAGCACGCAAATTCATTGATTGTTATGTCCAGTAATGTTTACAGTTAACAAAAATAGAGTTCGGCGAATCAGCGGAAAGCACCCTTGTACATTAACTCGATAAGATATCCCTTTTTAAGACCTTACAAGTTTCTTCTGCGTTGGGCAGTTAGGGTATGCACATCTGTAATAACTTTTTGACGTTTGATCCCCTTCAAATTTTCCACAATATTTTGTCCATATATATATATCCATCTGCAGGTATTAATCTGCACACTCATTATGTTGTATTGCAATATTATTCAACCAAATTTTGGTTTCAGTGGCTTTATTTCAAGTAAATTTAAATAAAAATAAACAATTAATTCAATTACAGCGGGTGAAATAATTAGCCCAAGATGTAGTTAATAGTTTGTCTACCTGAATAACCTTCCACATCTAGGGTTCTGTTGCTATCACCGAACGGGTTGCTTGGCAAAGAGTTGGGCATACCATTCAGAGATTTGAACTTCCTCGTAAGCATCTTCAAATAAATTTTCCTTAGGTAATCTAACTGAAATAAGAGATACAACAATAATAACCACTAAACCTTAACCCCAGGGCTGAAATAAGAAAGCATAAGAAAAAATTGGATCTCATCAGAATCTCTTATCCTTCATAGCAAAAAGAACTAAGCAAGAGGATTAACATAGGATGTAACTTCAGCATTAAGAATTTACCTGGCTTGTGACCGCAGTTTAAATCTTTTCCTCAACCTGCACAGCAGTTTTCTCGAGTTCTTCTAATCCTTCTTAACTAGAAAATGGAAGATGTTTCTTCAATGTCTCCATCCTACACTAGAAAATGGAAGATGTTTCTTCAATGTCTCCATCCTACACATTAACATTTGATTACCAATTGTATAACAAGGAAATCAACAGCCAGCACCAATATATATTTAACATAAATCATAAGCCACAATAGAAGAACACTAACATTTTGTCGATGGCTCTCTGTCGTGAATCAGGCTGCAACTGAGCCCTCTAATCAGCCATATTCACTACAGGGTTCTTTGCCATGGGCTGTGGGTGGAGAACAATAAAAACATTATCCAGCCAAATTCATAAACACAACATGGCGAAAATAGTTGAAATTTCTAACATTTATTTATGAATATCGGACTTCTTAGTTCCACTCTCATCTTTACCACCTAGGCTATATTTTGATTCATGTCTTTCATTCATATATGCAGGAGATGAAGAGAGTGGGCAGAGAGATGATAGGTTTGCTTTCTGCAGCTCAATAAAAACAATTTACTTAGTCTTTAAAGGTTCAGTATGGCACCACATCATATTTTCTATATGAATTTAACCAAAATTTGAAGATTGAATTTTTTTCAAACCATTAGACCTTACTTAAATATGTTATTTTTGCAACAAATTGAGATTTAGTAATTTTAATGAAAATCAGTGACTAATTCAATTACTGGGGTGAGGTTAACCCAACATAAAGCTCCTAGTTTGACATTAGTATCACATAGAAGTCTAATACTCGATCAATCTATTACCTCCTGGATATAGGGTTCTGTTTCTATGGCCAAATGGGTTGGGTGGCAAAGGACTCGGCGTAATATTTTGAAATTGAGACTCCCATGCAAGTATCTTCAAAGCAATGATCCGTAGATAATCTGCCTGAAATAATTAGATCTCACAAGAATCTCTTATTCTTTTGTCCAAATAAACTAAGCAAGAGAATTAACAAAAAGGATGTAAACTTCACATTGAAGGCATACCTGGCTAGTGGCAGCAGTATAAGTATCTTCCTCAAACACCACAGCAATTTTCTGGAGTTCATCTAAATTTTCTTGACCAAATAATTGAAGATGTCTCTTTAAAGTCTCCATTCTATGCATCCAAAACATTGTATCATCAATTGCAGCGCTTTTATAGTTGCTTTAATGGTAATTATGGTTATCAATTAGATCTTCAACACGACAGCCATGAAATAAATGATAAAGTTTATATTTTAAGCTCTTATTACATCCTAATTAATTAAAAATGAAGAAATTTAAAGCAAATATATTTATAGTTTATGGAATTTCAAATCCCATCTCTTTTCTCATTTCTTGCTTATTTTACATTGTCATTCGAAATATACTAATTTTAATTTAGATGTGTAAATGATAATTAAGCACATATTAAGAAGAAACAACACTAACATTTTCTGTCGCGAATCAGACAACACCCGAGCTCTCCAATTACCCGCATCCACTGCAGCTTCTCCACCTTTGACAAGTAGTCCTCCAATGATTGGTATCCATCAGATTCTACTGCAAATAATAGCAAAAAAAAAAATGTTTTTGGTTAACAACACAATTAGTAAAGTTAAACTTACCCTTAAGAACTTTAAATGGTTATTAAATCGTAAGCCAAAATACAGATTATAAATTAAAACCATGTAGAAAAGCAATCAATCGCAAGGTTTATATTGAAATTGAACGATAATCCGATTTTCATCACTAACATTGACCTCAAAGATCTGTTGGAATTTTGAGTAAAAATCACGTTAAGTATTATCAATTTCTGCATCAAAACTCTCTGAAAAGTTTCCTAAATCAGAATTTAGAAAAACAACTAATCTTGTTCCTTAGTGTTTGTGAAATTGTTCTTGTTATCAGTAGCACTTCACAGGAACTAGAAAGGAAGAGAAGGATAGAACAAACAGAAATGATAAAATGTGAAATTATGACGAACAAAAGCACTCATTTTATTTGATTGCTCTCAGCTCTTCTCTCATTTACCACTCGCTTTAATTATGTAATTTTAATAACATTTATACAATTTAAAAAATCTATTTTAAGTTTAAAAATTTTATTTAAAATTAAAATTTTATCTGAAAATTTTTAAAATTTTACCTGAAATAATAAGTATAATTAATTTTTAAGTATTTTATAATTTATAAATTATATAACTAACCAATTCTAAAATTTAATGTTTAAAGTTTCAATTTTATCAAATATTAATTGAGATTTTTTTTAGTTTTAGCAAAATTTTTATTTTAATTTTTAAGTCTATTAATTAAAATTTTCAATGAAAAGTAATTTATATATTTTTAATTAATAAAAATTTTAATATTATGAATTAAATCGAAATAATAAAAAAAGGGCCAAAAAATAAACTCTTTTTTTTAATATAAGAGAAACAAATATGGATATATGTGGAAAATATGACATCAATCTTATAATTAGAATAAACATCATGTGAGTTTTAGATAAAAATTTAGGTATTAAAAAATATAATTTTTAAACCAAGTAAATAACTAAATTAACAAAAATTTGAAAAAAAAAGGTAAATTAACCAAGAAACACAAGCTCAACGCATAGGTCCAATTTCAACTTAAAATTAATAAAATTCAACCAACTCAATCAATGTTTACTTTTTATCATATTAATTTCAATATAATTAATTAATTTAAATAAATTTTTTTAAAAATAATATTTATAAATATTATGCCATTCTAAATATAGCTTTACCACTTGATTTTATTAATAAAGAAAAAAACTAAGAATGTGAATATCTGTTTTCTTATTTTTTTTTTTATTTTTCTTAATAACTCAATAAAAATTGTTGTTAAATATTTTTACAAACAAATAAAGCTATATTTGTACAATTTATTAAAAAAGAAAAAGAAAAAGACTAATAACCCATAGATTTTGCTTAAAGTCATTACGTAATCCATCCCTTTTAAAGGCAGAGGGGACGCACAGCTCAGATCGGATGATAAGATAAAGAGAACCCACATGACTTAAATCTAAATCTAGTCAGCATTTATGTAGGGCCATAATGACGTCCGGCCTTTTAGCTGAAATATATAAAAAAAATTCATTTTAAGCCAATAACAATACTTTTTCTAATTTCTTTCATCGAGCTCCAATCCTCTTTTCTTCAATCCCTCTCTCTTTCTCTGCGTCAAACACAAATAAGAAAACCGGAAAAACTAGGTTTGACTCAGAGATAGATCATAGATCTAGGAGCTTTCGATAGATCATAGATCTAGGAGCTCTCTTTCTCTCTGTGTAAGTTTTTCAATTTTGTTTCTTTATTTTGTTTTTTTTTTTTCAATTTCAAGATCTGTGAGTTTCTATTTCTTTAGATTTATTTTTCCTTTTTTCCTTGTTTATTTCTTTATAATCATGGATAGCAAATATACAGCTATACCCAAGAATTCGTATGTAGAATTACAATTGCATTACGATCCTGAAATCCCACTTCACCCACGAAATACTCATCTTCCTGTTGATGGTGTTGAAGACGAAAATTTTCAAGATCTCAAAATGGGTAATACTAAAATTATAGATGAGAATGATGGTGGTGATGGTAATGGAAATGATGATTTTGATAACCCATTCTTTGTTTCTAAATCCAATCATGATTCTGGTATTTGTGGTGCGGTTTTTAATCTTACCACATCTATTATTGGAGCTGGGATCATGGCTTTACCTGCTACATTGAACATTCTTGGATTGATTTTAGGGGTTCTTTTGATAATTTTGATGGGTATTGTTTCTGAAATCAGCGTTGAATTGTTAGTTAGATTTTCGGTGCTTTGTAAGGCTGCATCCTATGGTGAATTTGTTGAATGTGCTTTAGGAAAAACTGCCAGGGTCTTATCTGAGATCTGCATAATTGTGAACAATGCTGGTGTTATGGTTGTATATTTGATAATTATGGGTGATGTTATGTCGGGATCGCCTCATCATTTGGGTGTTTTTGATCAATGGTTGGGGGAGGGGGCGTGGGATCAAAGGAAGTTGGTAATTTTGATTATCATGGTGGTTTTTCTTGCACCCCTTTGTGCTTTGAATAAGATTGATTCACTGAGCACGACTTCAGCTGCTTCGGTGGCTTTGGCTGTTGTTTTTGTTATGGTATGTTTTATTGTTTCTTCTATTAAACTTGTTGAAGGGAAAATTGAGGCTCCAAGGATGACTCCAGATTTTGGTTCAAAGACGGCCATTTTGGATTTGCTTGTAGTGATTCCCGTTATGGCAAATGCTTATGTTTGCCACTTTAATGTTCAGCCTATATATAATGAGCTTGAAGGGCGGTCACCCCGGAAGATGAATCGAGTGGGGAGGATTACAACTGTTGTTTGCATTGTAGTTTATATTTTGACTGCTGTATCAGGTTATTTACTGTTTGGGAAGGATACTGAAACTGATATACTGACCAATTTTGACGCTGACCTTGGTGTTCCTTATAGTGTTGCCTTGGATTATATTGTCAGGGTTGGATATATATTTCATTTGGTTCTTGTTTTTCCTGTTATTCATTTCTCTTTAAGGCAAACGGTGGATGCCATGTTGTTTGAGGGATCAGCTCCACTTTCAGAGAGCAGGACGAGGTCCTTGGCCTTAACAGTGGTACTATTGGCATTGGTTTTTCTGGGCTCTACCATGATTCCCAACATTTGGACAGCTTTCAAATTTACAGGGGCAACTACAGCTGTATCATTAGGTTTTATATTTCCATCTCTTGTTGCATTGAAACTGCGCAATCGAGGAGAGGGTTTGAGTCGTGGAGAGAAACTCTTGTCATGGGTTATGTTAATTATGGCAATAGTAGTCAGCATTATCGGAGTAATTGGAAATGTTTATAGCCTTAAAAGCCAATCCGAGTGATGTTCTATTTAGCACAATTTGGTAGTAGTTTCCATGGAGAAATTTTTGTCAATTTTCCACCAAGTCAGGTGGGTGATGCTCTCTGTTTTCATTTTTCTCAAGTGCCTACTCATTAAACAATTGAATCAAATTGGGAATTAGTGGATCATTGGTAAAATATTTTTTCAGACTGCAATTATATTAGAAGGTTCACATAGAGGCTTGGAAAGATCCTGATGTTTCAGGTACAATAACTTTTCAGGACAACTGGGACAGGTTCAGAATTTGAAAAATGTTTAGGGAAAATACTGTTATGAACAATCGCCGCATGTAAGTTGATCTAAACATATACATTTCCGTTGATGCAGTATGTTTCTATTTATTTGTCTTTTCCTTTAACATAAATGTTCAAACTGTATAATTCGAAAACAGCAGTATTGCTGCTAAAACAAATTTTTTACCAGGATTTTTTGTAGCAGTAAGGAGGCATTCCTAATGAAGGTTTTTTGCTTTTTTCTGATTATTACACAGTAGTCTTATCCTGATCATTGCTTTTTTCAATGCTTAAATTCACACATTGACTATCAATTGTGGTTTGTTTTTCTAACATTTGATAGTGTAATTGTAATATTTCTTTAACAAAACAAGGGACTGAGTGAACCGATCAGTATGCAATATTTTTTTTGTATATATTAACTATACCTGCGCACATAGTGCTGAAAAAGAAAATGAAAAGATAACATGATCTGGAATGTGTAATTATTTAATAGGTTTCAATCCAATATAGTAAGATCTTGAATTTAATCCAGACAAGTTCTGAAAAAAGGTCCAGTAACAAGTTCAGCAATATATTGCAGTAAAATGTTCAGCAATATATTGTATACAAGCAGTGGCGGAACCAGAGAATTGTTGAGGGGGGGGCAAAATTACCAAGAGAAAAAACCTGTTGCTGCCTGAGTCGTGCTCGGTCGTCTCCGTCGCCGTCCGTTCACTGTCTCTCTCGGTCTCGCCTGCTCCTGCTCGCCTGCTCGCCGTCGTCTGCAACAACTCTCTCTGTCTCTCTGCCTCTCGGCCCTCGCTCGACTGCTCGAGCAAGCAGCTGCTGCTGCTTTAAATTTTTTTTTTTACTCTATTAAGTGAAACGGCGCCGTTTCACTTAATAGAGTAAAAAAAAAAATTTTAAAGCCCCAAGGGGCATTTCGATAAATTCACGTGAGAGGTTGTCTTCAACCTCTCACGTGAACGGTTCTCTGGCCTCTGCTGATGACTGCCTCTGCGTGGGACTGGGAGGGGGGGGGGTGGAGCAAGGCAGCGGCCAGCAGCAACGACGGAGGGGGGCGGAGCTCTCCCTATATATGTGTTCATTATCTCCAGCGCCAGCTCCGCCCCTGTATACAAGAGTCTGCTCAAACAGGTGGATTACCAATTATATATGGTGTTGCTCTGTTCAATTGCATTTTCAGGTTTACATCCCTGTTTGACTTGAAAGACATAGGTTAACAATTGAAATTTGCTCATTTCAAGTCTATGGGTGAAAAGCTCATTCCAAAGCAAAAACAACCATACTTCGCAACTCCTAGGACTAGACTGATAAAATACAACGTAGTTGTGGTTTTTGTTGGTGTGAGCACACATCAATGAGCTAAAACATTTCGAGGTGATAAAGATTTTGTTTAAAGGCTCAATATTCTGCACAATGTCGTCGAATAGCACCATTAAGGAGTGACCTCAAATACTGAGCTCTGTGATGCGAGTCATGCGACGAAGGTTGAGAAAAAAGTGCTATTCACCTGCAAGCAGTGCAAGTGAGAACAGAATCAGCTTAAAACTGCATTTAATGAGCAGGGCAGAGTCTATTTGCCTACTGGAAGATTCCTGAGTCATCTTGGACCATTCATGAAGGAATGATTTTATCAGAAGAGGGCAAGGACAGCAACTGGGAATTTTAAAACTTTTACCACATTCTGATGATAACTAAATTCTGCAATCTGAACTCTTATTCAAACTGACCAACCTTCGTATGAGAAGAATCATTGTCTTACCCCCATACTGAAAACACACTAGGAAAAAAAAATAGCCAAACCTGTTATGCAACTGTATATAAAATCCAAAATCTAAACGAAATTAAAATTGACTTACTTCAGGATACTGATCTTACCAGCGCATGCTGATCAATCATTTTTTTATAATATTGCCACTGAATTAACATGTTACTGAGCATTTACTGCATATGATATCCTTAACTGAGCATGACTGATTATAATTTTTTTAGTGTCAAAGGTAATGGTGGAAGTTGCTAACCTGCGTAACATTTGTGAATTGGATTAGAGCTATGGTACAACTACTTCTGTCTTCTTAGACCATGTGTTGGCTTTGCCTCTGGCACCTGTTAATAATAATTTAACCAGGACAAGAAAAATAAAATCATTGTCTGAAATATACTTAATAAAAAGTGAAGAAGGCCAGAAAGGAAAAGAAAATGGCATAGACTGTTGAGAACTCTTCGTCATATGTCATGGAAAAGCAGGCATAAGAGCAATATCATTAACATTCCAGAATCAAGAAGTGAATTATGTAACAGCTTCTTGCTGTCAAACAGTCAGAGTGAGAGGGGTGAAGCTTGGCGTACTTCTGAGGTGCATCAATTAAACATTAATTAATTTGTCAAAAGTCCATCAAAACTGTTAGTTATGCCTCTTTTATATGACATTTATTGCATAAATGCAGCTCAGTCTTAAGCCAATGCATTTTTAATACAATTGTTGTAAAATTATACCACTGGGAATCTAGGAAAATTATGATCTACCGGTCAGGAACTGTGTCAAGCTCAAATAGTTACAATAGAAAATAATATAGGATTTTATACACGGCAAATAAATAAAGACATGGAAAAGAATCTCTTGGCTTTGATGTCATTAAATAAACATTTCTACATCGCACTACCCTCACCATGCATATCAGACCATACGAATTATGTCTTATTTGCATTTATGGAACAAGGGAGAGGATTCTGGCCAAACAGGGGAGTGTCTCTTTAATATGTAAAACACTAAAGTTTTTTGGTGATATTTAAGATTCTTCGTCGTGAAAAAGAAATTTTGCATCTTTAATAAATTATTTATTTTGACGTGGTCAGTTACGGATAAGCCAAACTTCAATGTAATTCATCAACTCATGGCTTTTCCTGTCTAGGGTGCATAACGATTCTTTTGCCATGAATCATGCATATACTCAGGAAGATAAGTTTTATGTACAGAACAAAAAGGAGAAAAAAAGAGGGAGGGAATAAACGTTGAACCTGACCATCATACGATGACCATGGCTATTCAGAGGCAGGTAGGATATGCTGCAACTCCAATAATATAGGCTCTTGAGAGAACTTGCTGAAGGATTTCATTTGCCACTTTTGCTATGCCAAGCTCAACAATAGTCCCCACAAGAACATGCACCATCCCAGATATGGTGAAATTGATTGCCATCTCGAATGAAAATCTTACGCTGGGTAGCTTTTGAGATGAATTTCATAAAAGAATGACAGTCAACACAAATTCGGAGATTCTTCATAATTTGAATAGGGGCACCTTTTGGTGTTCTCAAAACTCCATAGACAATGGCAAGTTTCTCACTATGGTAAAGAAGCTCATTCTCATTTTGTTCTTCTTCAACATCATGAAATGCAAGATTTTTATCTGGCAGATAACCTGACTCTCTGAACAATTCGTAGAAGTCCTTCAGTCCCAGCTGAATCTCCTTGATTTCGTCATGTTTCTCGTCTCCTATAAGGAAAAAGTGCAGCTTGTTCTTGATCTGAATCCAGCTGATTCCTGGTTCTTTTTTCACTACACTGTGTTTCATCAATTCCCTTATTTCCCTTGCTTTTTCCCACATTCCTTGAGAAGCATACATATTTGATAATAGGACATAAGTTGCAGATACTTGTTGCCCCATTTGGAGAAGTCTTTCAGCAACCCTCTGGCCAAGTTCCATGTTTCTATGGATCCTGCATGCAGCAAGAAGTGCATCCCATATCACACAATCTGCTTTCACAGGCATGTTTTGAACGAGAGTTTCAGCCTCTGAAAGCTGTCCGGCCCTCCCAAGAAGCTCAACCATGCAAGTGTAGTGATGAACTGAGGGGATCATCCCATAGTCCTGGTTCATGGAAATGAAAAAGTCCCAGCCTTCATTGACCAACCCAGCATGGCTACAAGCACATAAAACACCTAAAAAGCTTATTTCATCAGGCAGAACTCCTGATGCTACCATTTGCTTGAATATCTTGGTAGCTTCTTTACCTAATCCGTTTTGAGCACATCCTGTTAAAACTGCATTCCATGTGACAATGTCTCTGTCAAGCATCTCTTCAAAGACACGAAGGCCATCCAGACTACTACACTTGAAGTAAGTAGATATTCAAGCATTCAACATATATAAACATGAATCAAATCCATGCATGAAGATCAATACATGAAACTGTTCTCCAAGCTTGATTGCACCCAGATTACCACAAGCACTTAGAACACTAGTAACTGTTAAGTCATTTGGTTTCACTCCAGCTGACAACATGTCAAGGAACAATTGCAAGGCAGTCTCTCCTTGACCAGCTTGCATGCATGCTGATATGGTGGCAGTCCAAGATACCGCATCCCTTATTGGCATCTTTTTAAAGGTGTGCCATGCATCAATTAACATAGAGTTCTCTGAAAGACCAGAGATAAGTGAGTTCCATGAGACAGTATCTCTCACATTCATTGTACTAAATGCCCGAGAAACATCTTCTATGTTGTTGCACTTAGCATACATTGAAATCAACCCATTTCCCACATATGGATTGCACTGACACCTTGCCTTGATAACAAAAGAGTGTATTTGTTTGCCTATTTCAACATCTCTAATGCTGGCACAAGCAAACAAAGCACTAGTAAAAGTCGAATGACTTGGAACCATCCCAGTTCTATGGAGTTCAGCAAACAACTGCAAACCTTCTTTAACATTTCCATTCTGCACAAAACCAGCAATCATGGGTGCCCAAGAAGCAGCATTCCTAACAGGCATTTGTAGGAACACAGATTTTGCTTCTTCAAGCATGCCATTATGAGCATATCCACTAATCATAGCATTCCAAGTAACCACATTGGGGTTCGCAATCTCATCAAATATGTGTCTGGCATCATCAATCCTCCCCTTCTGCATATATGCAGCCATCATTGTGGTACTTGTAGCAACTCCCTTTTCGCTATTCCTCTCATAAAAAGCAATCGCGTCATCCAATCTCCCACACTGTGAAAGGGCAGCAATCATGCTAGTCCACGAGTACTCATTCCTCAATAGCATTTCTTCGAAAAACTTAATAGCATTATCCAAGCACCCACTTTTTATATATGCATTCAGGATAGCAGTCCCCATCACTACATTCCCTTCATACCCCATTTTTATTGCTATTGTCCTCAAACTGCCAATTATATCCAAATCATTCAAACCTATTAGCACTGATAATCCAACCACCAAATTTGCCTGGTCAGGCATCAGTCCACTACTCATCATCATCAAAAAGACATGCCATCCTTCTCTATACTGTCTTATCTCAACATAACCAGAAACTACCACCATCCAAGAAACACAATTCCTTTCTCCCATTCTATCAAACAATTCCCTCGCTTCCTTCATCAACCCAATTCGAGAATATCCAGTTATAATCGAATTCCAAGAAGAAATATTTTTCTCAGGCATTTCGTCAAACAGCATCCTAGCATTCTTTAAATCACCATTCTGCACAAACCCAGCTAACATTGCGTTCCAGCTCACAATATTACGCTCAGGCATTGATTGAAATATATTTTTAGCTTCTTCAAGAAGACCAGCTTTCGCATACCCAGATAGCAAAATTGTCCATGTTCTCACATTCTTGTTCTCAAAGGCATCAAAAAGTAATTTAGCATCTTGAATGTTGTTATTTTGAATATAAACGGAGATCATGGAGTTCCACGAGACAGCGTCTCTTTAAGGCATTAAGTCGAATATGTGACGAGCCTCTTCAAGTCGGCCGAGTTTGCCAAGTTCTTGAATCTTTTTGTTGCACTGAAACAAATGCACTTGTGGATTTTGAGGGGTTATGGAGATTGGGAGAGGAAGAGTAGAGAAAGAGCGGAAGTGGAGTAAAAACCGGCAAATCATTGAATGTCGAAAATGCGAGTCTAGGCATTGTTGTACAAAATATTAGTACATAGCCAGAAAAACTTTTACTTCGAGAGAGAAACAGAAGAAGATACTAGAGCAGCCGATCAACGAGTCACCGTCTCTCCCGTTAAGTCATAGGCTATCGTGGGCTTTCTTGATCTTTCAGGGCTACAAAAGTATAATGGACTTTGCGTTTTGATGAAGGGATAATTACAAATCTTACCTAAAATAAAATTACATTTTTAAAAATACTACAATATCGTTCTTTTTTTAAAATTATGAAAATAGTATTTTTGAAATTTCAAATTTAGAGAACGAAAAATAAGGGCTTGGACTTCAAAAGCACAAAACTTATAAAATTATAAATATGACACTATTTAATAAAAATATATAAAATATATACCATCATATACCGCCATATATATTGTTTAGTGAAAATATATATAACATATACTATTATATATTTACATATATTATAAAAAATACAGTCTTTATTTATAAAAGTATTATTATTTAATTAAAATGTATATAAAATATACTCATATATAACCATTTTCTATGAAGATATATGTAGCATATATCTATATATGTATATATTATCTTGGAGAAAAAATATTAATATATAATTTTTATATTTTAATAGTTGTAGGTATATGATAGCTATAACTTTATATATATAATATCTTTGTAAAAAAAATATCAGAATATAACTGCAATGTCAAGATATATGAAGATATATGTAACATATACCTCAGTATACATGTGTTATATTTCAATATGCAATTGTAATAAAAATGTTATTTCAAATATTTTATTAAATATTTAGTGTGCATTTAGAATGAAAAATAAAAAAATTCCCCAATCATTATATTTGAAACCTAAAAATCAATAAATAACAAAAAAAAAACAGCATATATATTTTATAGTTTTTTTTTGCTTTTTTTATTAGTAGCTAACTCATCATCAAAATAGTAGTTTTTCATAATAATTATCTTCATATCAGAGGAGGTTGCTTTTGGGGAGTTGAACCGATGTAATCAATGACTTGTTGTATTTATTGAAATAAAGGTGGACTATTTTTAAAGTCTAAAAGAATAAAAAAAAAAAAAAAAAAAAGAAGAAGAATCTGTTGGAAAGAAAGGAAAAGTAAGAAGAAAAGAAAAATCTATAAGAAAAAAAAACACATTGATATAAAGAAAAAAAAAAAGAAAAAAGAAGATAGAACATAGAACATAGAGAAATCACTAAATATATAATAATAATAATAATAATAATAATAATAATAAGAGCATATTTTTTAAAACAAAAATAATGAATAACGTAAATTTGAATAAACAAAAGTTAAAAATTGAAAAGATAAAGATAAAGCGGGAAAATTGAAAAGATAAGTTAAAAGTAGTATATTATATAATTTTCTCTTGATAATATTTGTTTTGATCTTATAAAAGGGAATGGGCTTTGGTGAAAGGATTTATATTATGAAAATTGAAAAAATAAAATTAACTGTATACTATTTTTTAAATTTCATTTTTATTTTTTACTATTTCTATTCTTTTTTTTACTTTTAATCTTTTATCTTTTTATTTTTATGTTTTAATTTTGCAAAAAGTATAGTGGTGGAGTGCTAAGTGTAGTCTAGAGCTAGGTGTGGTTCTGCTTACATTTTTTTTTTCTTTCTATTCTCTTTTTATTGTAGTCCTACTAGAGCATTTTGTTGTAGTCCAACATGAGCTTCTCTTTTTTTTTTTTTTTTAAATACAAGAGGAAAGAAAAACAACAACACAAAGGAGCCTATGTGCTCAGGTATGACCACGGTTCGATTTTGAACCAAAACCAAAATTGAAACCTTGATAAAATCAGAACCTAAACTTTAATATATGATTTAGTTCAGATTTTAATTTTTAATAAACTGTCGAACCAGCGGTTCAAACTGCTAATTCAAGGTTTGAACCGCTGATCCAATTTTTATGCAACAACCCATTTCTTCGGAAAACCAACCAATGGTCATTTTGACCGTTGGCTGAGCTATGTATGTGCAATGGCCAAAATGGCCATTGCATATTTATTTATTTATTTTTTAATTTTAAAAGTTTTATCAATTTAACTATATAATTACTATTTATTTCAAAAAAAATTACACTTTCAATTTTTTTTTTCATTCTTCTAAATCTCAAATTTCAAATTTCTCTTTATTTTTCAATACACAATCAATAATTCTCTATATTATATTACAATATTTAATATTCAATTTACATTTACAATCTTCAATTTACAATACATTATATTATAATTTTCAATATTCTTTTTAATTTAACTTTATTTTTATTTTATAATTTTTAATTTTTTATTTTTATTTTATAAATAAATTTTATATCTATTTTATTTTTATTATTTTCATTTCATTTTTATTATTTTTTATTTTTTTATATCATACATTATATTTTATTTTAAATTTTATTACATTATATTTCTATTTGTATTATATATTTTTTTCAAATTTTATTACACTATATTTCTAAAAAAAATGTCAAGTGGTCAAGGTTTAAATTTTGAATCAAATAAGAAAAAAAATAGTTGATGATTATCCTAGGCCAATTGACCTAGAAAATATATGGATGAAATTAAAAATGATGATGATATTCAATAATTATATTAATTTTTCACTCAAAAAAAGTCAACAAGTTGATCAAGAAAAAAAAAGATTATTAACTTTTGATATATTCAAGATTCATTTTTTAAAAAAAAATTAAAAATTTATTTGACGTGATTTATAATTATTGTGGACATACATATAAATTTAAGACTGAAGGTGGATATGACACATTTAAAAGGCATTTGGAGCAAAAACATCCTACCAAAATCAGTTTCAACAAGACACAAACACAAATTTTCTGGTTTGTATCTTCTAAACATCATCTCAATCATTATTTAATTATTCTGATAATGAAAATAAAGAAAAAATGACAAAAATAATTTCAGTTGAGTATTTGTCATTTATTTTTATCAAAAATTTAATTTTGTTAGATATTGTCAAAATGCTTTAAATCCTAGTGCAAAACGTGTTCCTAGAAATACTTTAAAATATTCACCTTTTTCTTTATATAAAAAAGCAAAAAAAGATTTACAAAATTTATTTTTAAATATGAATGGACGTGTTTCTATTTGTAGCGATATTTGAAGTGATCATTGTCAAATGTATTCTTATATGGGCATAACATGTCATTAGATTAAAGATGAATAAAAAATTCAAAAGAGATTAATTGCTCCGTATTTTTTATTATAGACATACTGTTGATAATACTTATAGAATAATTAAAAATATTTTAGAAGAATATAGATTATTTAATAAAATTTTTTCAATTTCATTTGATAATGCATCTGCAAATACTCCATCAATTAGCAAGCTTTCAAAAATTTGTCAGCCTAATCTTGAAGGTAAATTTTTTCATATTAAATGTGCATGTCAAGTTTAAATTTGTGTGCAAGATGGTTTGAAAATTTTTAATATTTTTATTTCTCTTATTAAAAATGCAATTAAATTTTTATGGACACATCTTCAAATAATGAAAGAATGGGCTAAAGTTTATAAAATTAATATAAAAGGCAAAAAAGATTTCTAAAAGATACTCCAACTCGTTGGAATTTAACGTATGAATTATTAAAAGAGTCTTATGAATATAAAGATTTATTGTGCACATTTATTAGCAATAATGTATCACAAGTAACATTATATCCACATATATGAGATATTTGTACACAAGTTTTAGATGTTTTAAAAATTTTTAATGATGATACATATACTTTAAGTGGTATTTATTATCCTACAGTTCATTTATTTTTAATTTCATATTTAAATATTATTGGTGAAATAAAGAAATATAAAAGTAATATTGTTTTAAAAGATTGCATTTATAACATGAAGAAAAAATGGTTAAATTATTTTAAAAATATTCCACCAATTTATTTTGTTTCTATTATTTTTTATCCTATATATAAATTAGATGGTTTAAATGATTATTTGACTCTCTATTATTCATTTCTAAATCTTGATGATAGAGAAAATATTAATATTTCTAAAATAATTATTGAAGTTCAAAAAATAATAATAGATTTATATGCTGAATTTTGTGTTCTTCATAGTCACTAAATAGTAGTTAGTCAATCTTCTCAATATAGTGATCAAACACAAAGAATAAAATGGGGTGATCATTTAATTACATAAAGGTAAAAAAGACCTAAGGATTCATTGGTGATAGTTCTAAATTTGATATATATCTAACATCTATTTTTAAGTTTATTGATAGTAATGAAGGTAAAAAATTTTCTATTATTGAGTAGTGGCATCAACATACAAATACTTTTTCAACACTCTTACTAATTGTTAAATAAATTTTAGCAATACCAATTTCAACTGTTGCGGTTGAACAAGTTTTTGGTGAGGAAGGTAGTATATTGGATGAGAGACGATCTAGAATGACTACTGAATCTGTAGAAGCTCAAGCCTGTGTAGCTGATTGGACCAAGGCAAGCTTAAGAGAACAAGATATGAATGAACCAAGTGATAAAGATTTATATAATGTAGGAACCAAATGGACAACTGGAACATCCGGTGGTGGAAGCGACTGAGGTAAGGGGGTTCCACTTGTACAACATAAGATAAGAGAACTACGTGGACTTTGATTTTTCAAGACAGTAGGTATATGCAGATATATGATACATATACTTTCATATACAATAGGTATATATGGCTATATGTTACATATACTTTAACTAAAAAATGATATTTTTTTATAAATATATGCTTCATATATTTATAGTATACGTTAGTATATGTAGGTATATATTATATATATTTTTCATATACTAAGATATTACAACTGCATATTGATATTTTTTTGAAAGACAATTGATATATTTAGTTATAGTCAGTATATACCTAAATATAATAAGATATAACAACTGCATACTGATATTTTTTTCTTTAAGACAATAAGTATATATTGGTATATGTTATAAAAAAATAATATATATTATATATACGTGGATATAAATTGGTATATATTGATATATGTTATATATATTTTAATTAAAGAATAATAATATATATTACATATAATTAAATATATATGTTACATATATATAGGTATAATTTAATGCATGGGATACAAGTTGATAAAGTGATGTTATGTATTTGCAGTGAAGTTGATGTAATATTAGTATTTGATATAAGCACCACCACCGGTATTCTACCTCTAAATAGTATTTTAATTGCAATTTTATAATTATTTAAAAATTATTAAATAAAATGGAAAGTTTATTATAGGATTGGTGGCAAACGGTGATTTTGAAACTGCACTTGCAAATAGTTTTTCAAGTATATTAGTGCCACATGCATCACAAATGATAGACTTGCAGATATTGCATACTGTTCACGGGTAGAACCCATATGTATGGATTTTTAAGACAAAGGAGGATAGTTTTTAATTTATTTCAATATACTTGAGTGAGACGACCCATATTCGTATTTTTGTAAATAAAAATGGCGTGCAAAGTAAAATTAAAAGATTTTTTTTATCTACTGTAAATTTAAAAGGAGAAATAATTTTTAGGTTAATTTTGTAATTATCCCAATTGAAAAAGAATGATAATGGTTGCCTAGACTCATTAGTTCCCACAAGAAATTTCTCAAATTGTATATTGATTTTAAGTCTCATTCATGTATTGTATACTTTTTTCATATTATTTATAATTTTTTTATTCTTAATATCATAATATTTTGAATTAATTTATACATTTATAGATGAAACTATTAAACTATATTTTTTCTATTTTTTCTAATTATAATATAAATAATTTATATTTCAATAAAACTAAAATTAAATTTAACATAATATGTAAAACCCATTTGATATTATTGTTATGTTTTATTTTTTATTTTAATTTTTCAATTGGGCTAAAAAAATATCATTAAAATTCATTTTTTTAATATTAAAAAATTTTCTCACTATAAAACAAAATTACATTTTGTTTTTGCTTTGTTTAGCTTAATCACCAAAAAAAATTCTTTGCAAATTTAGTCAACTTTTTAAAATAATTATTTTACCTTAATTTAAAAAATGTATTAAAATTATATTGGAAAATTAAAGTGAAAAATAATCTCATCACACTTATTAGTCTTTCATTGTATGCAAAGTACTGATAATCCCCGCATTGTGCCACTTCAATTTATTGATTTCTGGGTCTAAAGTCACAATTTACCGGTTGGTTATATGTCCGAACTGATGGCTCAATTGTTTGGTAATTTTATTGGCACATTTTAACAGTATGATTGTCAATTACTAGTGGGTGGTGGAACAGATTATATGCGTATCAGGGTTTGTTTGAATGTATCTATTCCCCTTAAGCGTAAGAAGAAAATTTTTTCCGAGGATGGTCATGTCTTTTATGCTTATTTTAAATATGAGAAACTTACTGTGTTATGTTACTTTTATGGTAAGTTGGGACATATAGACTCTTTTTGCTCAATGCATGTCAATCGTGCACGGGATGATGTGTTTTTAAATTGGGATGATAGTATTAGAGCTCTGCCATGCCGTTTAGCCCCAACAATGAGTGGTTGGCTTCGTGATTTACAAGAAAATAATTTTGCCTAGTCTTTGACTCATGTGGTGGATTCTACTAAACTCCATACTCCTGATATTGTTCGGAATGAGAAGTTAAATATTATTGGCCCATCAAATGGTTCTGGCAAGTATGTATTTGATGGGGATGGTCTTATGGATGTGGAGATACAGGAGCTAGACTCTCGTATTAAAAACAAAGATTTATCTAATTATCTTACGGGCTTAGGGGAGGATGTTACTACTATTAAACTAGATGATTGGAAGAAAAGACCTCGTCCAAATGTATGTTTTGTATCTGTAGTTTCTGAGTATATGGATTCTTCAGGAACTTCATCTCAATCAGTGGCTGATTTTGCTAGACAGGACAACCAAGAGCCATGAGGTTGATTAGTTAGAACTGTCGAGGGATTGGCAACCCTCGAATAGTTCGTGTTCTCAAAGATCTAACCTTGAGTTATAAGCCTCAACTTATCTTTCTTATGGAGATACTTGTGCATTACAAAATGAATGGAAGAGGTACAAAATTCACTCCAATTTGATTCTTGTTTTACTGTTGATTGTGTGGGTCACAGTGGTGGTCTTTTTATTTTGTAGATGAATTGTGTCTCGGTGGAAATCATTGGGTATTCTTGCAATTTTATTGATTTGTTAATTAAATAAGTGGATGATCGTAATTAGAGATTGACATGTTATTATGGCTATCCTGAATGTCAATGTCGAAGAGCCTCCTAAAATCTTCTTAGAGCTTTATCAAGACATAATTCTTTACCGTGGGTGTGTATAGGTGATTTCAATGATTTGGTATCTTTGGAGGAAAAATCTAGTGGTGCTATTCATCCTGCTTCTTTATTAGATGGATTTCGTTTAGCTCTTGATGATTGTTGTTTTCAACAGGTTCCCTTCACTGGTTATTTATTTTCATGGGAACATGGTCGTGGAATGGATTGTTGGATTCGTGAACGTTTAGATCGGGCTATGGCTACTACCCAGTGGTTATCTTGGTTTCCTAATTGTTTAACATGGAATTTAGCTGCCCCAACATCGGATCACTCCCCTCTTTTGCTAGATATAGATGATATTGGTGAGTTTTCTAGTGCATGAAGGTTCCAATTTAATAATGCATGGCTTCTTGTAGACCTCCTAATTTTGGCTCTAAGCTAATCCAATCTCAATTGAAGGAGGCTAAGTTAAATTTAATTTGATTTTAAAAGCTTAAACCTAGTTGTAGACCCTTAATTTTGACCATAAGTTGGTACAATCTTAATTAAAGAATGCCAAAATAAATTCGATTCGACTTTAAAAGATGTAAACTTAGTTTACAACTTTTAAATAAGCCGGTTCAATTTTAAAAGTCACTAATTCAACTATAAAACTCTAACTTGAGTTTTTTAGGCCCAAAAATAAAATTTTTCGGTCCAAAAAATTAAAAATACAAGAGTAAATCGAGTCAGGGCTGCCCAGGTTGACTTGAGTCATTGCTCATATCGACCTGAAAGGCCCAGGTCGACATGAGTTTGGGTCCAGATCGACATGAACCAAAGGCCATGTCGACCTGGTTGTCTAGGTCGACATGAGCCTTAGCCCATGTCGATTTGGGACACCAGATCGACATGAACTTAAGTTATTTTGTGTTTTGGTCGTCTATTTGGTTTTCTAATTAGGCTAGAATTCATTTTAAAAATGGATTAAGAAAGTAATTAGGGTTTTTAGATATTTTTGCTTATAAATAATGAGACTTAATACTTTAACATGGATTGACAATTTTAGCACAAAAAAAAGATGGTAACATTAAGCTAGAAGAATCAAAAGAGTAACCATCAACATTGAGCAAGAGTTGTAATCAACAAAGTTCATCAATAATCCATTTACCAAAGGCAGCAACCATAGCCTTTGGTTTTTGTTTAGATAGAAACATCCAGTGTTGCAAACAGTAGCTTTAGGTCAACAACCATTTTGGTAGAGCCTTCAACGCAGGTTTTGCATACTAAACTTAATTTACTTAAGCACACAGTATCCATAACATATTTTCTTTTACATGTTTGGTTTGTTTGTTTTGATATTAATTTTTTTTTCAGTAGCTTAAAATTATTTAATTGTTCTCTTATTTTTTTAGAACGTTAAAATATTTTACCAAAACCCTAAATTGCCATATTAATTTCCAGAACCTAATTTATTTTCTTAAATTATCAAAACCCTAGTTTAATTTTCTAAAAATCCTAAACTGTTCTTTCCAGTACCCTAATTTTTTATAAATTATCAGGACCCACATTTCTTAAACCCTAATCTGAGACCTAAAAATTGTTAAACCCTAAAATTTCTAATCCCTAATCTAAACCCCAGATCCAATAACTTGAACCAAACCCTAATTCTCAAAACCTAAACTAAACCCTAAACATCCAGTAACCTCCAACTTAAATCTAAAACCCTAAAACTCAAACACTAACTTACAAAACCCTAAAAAAATCTTAATTTATTATTTTTCAAGTCATAGTTTTTAAAATATCTAAAATCCTAACCCTTTATTTTCTAAAACCCAAAAATCCTAAACTTATTTTGAAAATCATTTAGCTTTCTAGGGAGCTACCCCCGAACCCCGCACGGTGTCCCATTTTATTTATTTATCTTGTTTATCCTTTAGACATTGGATATTTGTAAAAATATATTTTCATCTTATATGAGTGCCCATCTTTTAATTGATTTGTTGTAATTAACAATATGATGTTTTATTTTATTGCATGTAGTATGAATGATATTATAATATTTAAAAATTTAATAATATTTAGATCTGAAAAGGAAGCCGGTTCCAATAAATCTGATGTTATAGGGGTGTTGGGTCACTTCTCACATTTTCAATGCGTACCCAACTTTCTGAACCCAATAGGGGGTTAAAAATTCCTTAGAAATCGAGTCATCTACCCCTTTCTATTTTCTCGGTCGGTTCGGGTGGGGACTCTATTTTCTCCGAATTTAGGCTTTTGTTCTCTAATACCCTGAGCCTAATATTGCCGAAAATTGCAACAACCATTCCATCGGGAGTGGAGGCAAAAATCTCCGCTCACAGTGACGACTCCGTTGAAGATAAGAGAAGTTGATTCCGTTGGTCTTTATATTATTTTATTATTTTTTTATTATGATATTGTCCATTACATCATTTTAGATTGCATTGTATACATGAGTTAAGACGCCCGTGTTATCCGAGTTATGTTATGTAAAGGATACCATATTTTTACTCAAGGTATGGAGATTGAGTATGGCATAAACACTCATAGCCTCGCACCATTTGGTATATACTTGTTATAAGAACCTAAGCTTTTCAGCACAAAGACTAAAGCCCATGCAGTTGGCCTAATTACTTTTATTAGGTTTATATCTAAATACTTACTCTTTGACTGTAATTAACATATCTTGGTTTGAACCATGAATTATTTGGTTTATTACATTCCTAATGTGACCTAATTATATTGTAAGCCCAAAATAATCTTTAAGCCCAAAATATCAAAACTATTTTAAAAATTTTTCAAGATAGTTTTTGGAATTAAAACATTTTTCCAAGATGGGTCAAAAATTCCTTTTACCTCATAACTCAAGTTCAAAGCCCAAAATCTATTTTTAAACAAATTTTTTCACAATGGGCTTTGAAATAAAAATATTTTTCACCTCATGACCTAAAGCTCAAAGCTTAAAATTCATTTTTGAAACAAATCTTTTATAATGGGCTTTAAAACAAAACTATTTTAAGTAAACATTTTCAATGGGCTTATAACTATTTAAGTCAATTATGGAATATTTAAAATCAACTGTGAGTCTAGTTTACATTAAGACTTATTAATTATAGGCTTGTTTGAAGTATGAATCACTAGTTACTTTTTCAAAATGGGAAATCTATTTATGATAAACTCTTTAATTTTGTTTTAATTCAATATAGCATAAAAGATATCTTTTTGTTAGACTAATGGATTAAGGCTTAATTAGTGAAAATTATCTTGAACTGATTTCTAAAATTAAAAATATAACTATTAGTTGAAACGTTTGAGGGAATTATTCGAAAATAAGATATCCCATGTTGGTGTTTTGTTGGCCATATACCTAGAAAAAGAGACTCGTCATTCGTGTGTAGAAGTTATGAGGTTGGAAGGTTCGTTCCTACTGTGTTGAGTTGAGTTGTTTTGTTTGTTACTTATGAATCCATACATACATGCATACATGCATTGTATTTCATATCATCGATTCTTTCTGGCACACAACCCTAGAGTACAACAGTTTATATTAAATCATGCAATAGTTGTAAATAAATCTAGTAGTGAATAATTTGAAGGTTATAAAATTATTTTGATCCAATAAGTTAATTTAGTTCCCGTAGTAGTTTTTATTCTTTAATTTCTATCATCATACATCTTTCTTAATTCCATCCAGTAGCAATCCATATACCCAGAACAAATATTTATCTTAATTAATATGTAATGGTAGTAAGTTCATGTAATCACAGTAAACATCAAACCCTAAATTCCAAAGCCCAAACCTTGAAAACCCTAATCCCAATCCTTGAAACCCTAATTTTCAATACCTAATTCCAAAACCCTAATTCCTTAAACCATAAATCCAAAACCCTAAATTCCTTAAACCCTAATTTACATGTAAATCATAGTTTAGGAAAAATTCTAATTTCTATAAATATAAAACCCTAACTTACATAGAAAATATAATTCCTCAATAAAACCATGTCCTATAAATTGTTTACATTTCGGGGGGCGTTGTCCCCTTGACCTCCGCTCACTAATCGGCTAATGAAATCGTCGTATGCTATCTTTTGTCAATGTGGTCAATATTTATTTGTGGATTGTATTCTTTACTATTTATCTTATTTCCTTTTTAATTAAGTCTTAATTTTATTACTCTTTATATGATGATTATTTATGTGTTTATGAGTTTACATTTATTTTGTTTGGACTTCAATGATGTAAAATGTATATTTTTACTTTGTGGGTTTATTATGTAATTTAATTTATCTTTTAAAAATTTTAGGACTGTTGTTAAAGATACATTTTCATCTATAATGAATGTCTTATTTTTATTTACTTTGTTTTCTTTTTTAGGCATTGCATTGGACATGGTTGTAAGGGCGTATTTTCATCTTGTATAGGTGTCCATTTATTTATTTTATTTTGAATATTATTTTAATTTTAATACAATGATATTTTAATTTATTATTCGCATATATTATGGATAATATCGTAATAACTAAGAATTTTATAATATTTAGACCTAAAAAGGAGACTGGTTTCTATGAAAAGGGGGTTGGTTCTAATGAACTGGCGTTATAGGGGTGTTGGATTATTCTCACTTTCCCCATACGTACCCAATATTCTGAACCCATTAGGGGGTTGAGGATTCCTTAGGAATCGAGTCATCTACCTCTTTCTTTTTTTCAGCCCGTTCGTGTTCTTTATGACTCTGAGCCTAACAGTGTCGAAGTCGCAAGAACCATTCCACATGGGAGTGGGGGTAAAATTTTTTACTCATAGTGGTAACTCCACTAGGAATAAGAGAAATTAATTTCGTTGGTCTTTATATTATTTTATTTTTTCTTATTATGATATTATCCATTACATCATATTATATTGCATTGTGTGCGTGAGAACACCCGTGTTACTCGTGTTGTGTTATGTAAGGGATATTATACTTTCACTAAAGATATGGAGATCGAGCATGGCATAACCACTCACAGCCTAGTACCTTTTGGTCTAAACTTTTCAACCCAAAGACTAAAGCTCATGTAGTTAGCCTAGTTACTTTCATTAGATTTATACTCAAGTGTTTGCTCTTTGACTATGATTAATATATCTTGGTTTGAACCATGACTTATTTGGTTTATTCCATTCCTAATATGATTTAATTATATTGTAAGCACAAAATAATTTTTAAGCCCAAAAGACCAAAAAAACTATTTTTAAAATTTTTCAAAATGATCTTTGGACATAAAATCTTTTTTTAAGATAGGTCAAAAATTCTTTAAATCTCATGGCCCAAACTTAAACCCTAAAATCTATTTTTGAACAAATCTTTTCTCAGTAGGCTTTGAAATAAAAATATTTTTTCACCTTATAACCCAAGCTCAAAGCTCAAAGATTCATTCTGAAGTAAACCTTTTTACAATGAGCTTGGAAATAAGACCATTTTTCATTCAAACATTTTTCTTAAAATGGGCTTACAACTAATTAGGTCAATTATGAAATACTTAAAATCAATTGTGGAGCTAGTTTGTGCTAAGACTTATTTGAAGCATAAATCAATAGTTATTTTTTCCAAATAGAAAATCTATTTATGATAAACTTTTTAATTTAGTTTTAATCCAATATAACATAAAAGTTATTTTTGTTGATATAATGGATTAAAGCTTAATTAATGAGAATTATCATGGACTAACTTCTAAAGTTTAAAAATGCAACTATTGGTTAAAACGTCCGAGGGAATTATTCAAAAATAAGATACCCCATGTTGGTATTTTGATGACCATATACCTAGAAAAATAGACTCACCAATCGTGTGTGAAAGTTATAAGGTTGGAAGGTTTGTTCCTACTATGTTTTGGTTGATTGTCTATTATTTGTGCATCCATGCATATATACATACATTGCATCTCATATCATTGATCCTTTCAACTCACAGACCTGGAGTACAATAGTTTAAGAGCTTACGACAATCTAACTTACCTTAGTGACTCAAAGTTTAGTGAGAATTCAACCAATTTCACATCAAATGCAATGAATCCCGAGAAGGTTAAGAAATTGGTGAATGATGCCCTCAACTCCAAGATGGAAGAATTGAAGGAGACCCTAGCTGAAACTGTGAGAAGCCAACTACTTTCACTATTAGAGGATAACAATATTAAAGCATCTGCTAGTACCAAAAAGCAGAAAGACAAGGGAAAGGCTAAGAGTGGTGAAGTAGCCTTTGATGGTGGCAAGATGATTATGGATGATGATGAATACTGGGCTCAGTACTTTCAAGATCCTCAAAATAAGATGAGGAGCCGAAGGTTATGGAGAAGGCAATTGTCAAAAAGACCGAGACTTCTGATATAGAAAAGATTATTGCAAACTTGGAGAAGAAGTTTGAGAAGAATCTAAAAATTAAAGAGATGACGGGGGTGGATAAGATATTTGAATAAGATGATGAGGTCCCTTATAAGTTCAAGATACCATCATTTGCCAAGTTTGATGGAATTGGCAATCCTCATATCCATGTGAAGCAATACATCACAGCCATGCAGTCTGCCTGAGCTCCTAAGGCTCAAACTCTAAGGTACTTCATGCTTTCGTTGGATTCGGTTGTGCACAATTGGTTCAACACTTTAGAGAATAGTACCCAAAAGAGTTGGAATTTATTGTACAAGGTCTTTATCCAACAATATGGGTACAATACCGAGTTGGAGGTCACTTTGATGGAAGTTGAATCGATAAGGCATAAATCAAATAAAAACTTTGTTGACTATGTGAAGAGGTGGAGAAACAAGGCTGCTCTGCTAAAAAAAAGGCCCGATGAGTTAGATCATATTAGAATAATAGTAAGAGGAGTGATGCCTAATCTTTGTGAAAGGATGTCTCACATACTCAATAGAGATTTCAAAGATCTTCTTCAAGTTGGCTTACAGATAGAAGAATGAGAACAAGAGAAGATCCATTTTTTTGGAAGAAGGAATGAGAGGAAAAATTATCAGTCTGGCAGCCAGAGAATATAGTAGATGTCAATACAACTGGTCAAGTAAATAGAAGACAATTTTTATATCTTAGGAAACCTTTATCTTGGGTCTTCAATAAGCTGCAAAAGAAAGGGTTGTTACAACCATTGGCCCCTCGGCGTTTGCCGAATCCTTTACCGCCAAAATTTGATATTAAAGCCTTTTGTCAATTTCATTAGACACAAGTATATGAGATAGATAAATGATTGCCACTAAAATGTGAGATCCAAAATTTTATTGACAGTGAAAAGTTGATGAACCTAACAAGCCCAACACCAAAAGTAATCATTTACCTGAATTTGGAAGGGTGCCACCGCTAGCGACATTCATGATATAGGGAGGATTGATGAAAAGTTTTGTCTTATCATCATTTCAAGATGAGGATGAATGAATTATGGATGAGGAGGTAATGGCCATTACCCCTGACATGTCCAAGTAGATGAAATATTTTTTGACTCAACTCAATGAACTTTCCTTAGCTCATTTGGTTTTTGTTTCATTTTGTTTCTTTAATGTTTTCTAGAACAATTATGTTTTTCAAATTAAGATTATTTAAATAAATTATTTTCATTAAATTTTTATTAGTCTTTGTTTATTTTGGTGTTCAACCAATGACGAGTCTAGCTTGATATTCGTAAATTAGTGTATCTATGCATCATGATCCAAATGACTTTACTAGGTGAGAGAATTATTCTATAGTATTGAACTGTGTATGCTTACTTAGAGAGGGCTCTTACATAAATACTTTTGTCTAGTTCTTAGTTAATCTTAAAACATACTTTGATAAACTTTCGAGACGAAATTAAACTTTGCTTATTTAAGAGAGAAATGATCTAGGCATTATTTGGTAAACCAACAACTAGTTTCTACCCAATTAAACATCAATATCTAGTTGTCCCTTTGAGCCTTCATAAGATTTTAGCTTGCTTTTTATTGGTTTGTGAACCTCAACAACCTACCCTGAGCTATTGTGATACTTATGGCAAGTCTGATGATCATTAAAAAAAATAAGAGGGAAAGAAGATCAAAGAAAATAATATACAACCAAGACTATAGGGATAGTTAAAGGTCACCTGAACTAGACCTAATATCACAGAATGACATTAGGACAACAAAGGACTCATCCATACTGAGGTAGACTTATCTTACTCCATTCATAGCTAGAAGCATAAGATGATGCAAATAAGATAACTTTCTTACGGTTAGAACAAAACATCACAAAACAAAAAAAGAAAAAAAAGAATGAAAAAAAAAAGAAAAGAAAAAGAAAAAAGAAAAGAAAAGAAAAAGAGAAAAGTAAAACCTAAAGAGGGGCAATTCAGAAAGCGAACAGAGTTCTCATTACCTACAACTGCAATAGACTTTCACTTAGTCTATGAGAACAAATTGACTTGATTTGGTCCAGCCCAGCAAAGACTCAATAAGAGAATAATCATCTTATCATAGTTCCAAATTCTCAATTTTGAAAGTCTTAAACTTGATATTCCAAAAGGGAGAAGGAGGGAAAGAAAGAGGAAGAAAATGGTGGTCTTGAGTTTTTAGAAGGAAAAGATCAAGATCGTCCTTATTGGATCCAAATTTATGCCAAGAAGATGGAAGGACATTCAAGCTCTGTATTTTTATAAAGTCAGAAGGAAATGGTACCCAAAATTTAGGAATGCTTCCAACAGTGTACATTTTCAGTAGAAAGTTTATAGTATAAAGGTTTGTCAGTAGTGGCACATCAGTTTCAATATAAAAATGGCATTCATTTAACCTATATCCCTTATAAACCTCGTTTTAAGTCTATTAAAGACATGTTGATCTCTCTTGATAGGTAGAGTCTATTAGTGGAGATTGATTGAATAAGCATGCATATGAGATAAATAATATTCAAATTTAACAAGACCGTTGGCTAAGTATGTGCCTATCTGAAGTGCAACAGTTCTTACTTAAATGGAAATCATTTTTCAGTTTAGTACGGTAACTAGGGTTATGATGTTATAAATGGGTTAATTTGGCAAAGTCAAGTCCTGAGGTATATGGACACTGATTTGGCAAGGCCAACATTTGGTTTCAAAAAAAAAATTATACTTTCGAGCATAGGGAAGTATGTTGCACCGTCAAACCTTGAAGAACACAATGGGCAAATGTGGGCTAATGAAAAGATTATTTGTAAGGCCATGAAGAAGTTAACAATCAAATGTGTTGAAATAGATGTCTCTCATGCCTCTACCCTACTAGGGCTCCCGTTACTGATACATTGTTCATCTTGGAAAATAAAAGTTATAAATGTAAAGTCTTTTGTTATTCTAATGCAAGACTTGAACAAGCATCTAGAAAGAACCAGTAAGAGTGATAGCAGCAGACCATCAACCTCCCTTTGGTCAAAAGGTTTAAGCTAAATATTGATTGGTCATTGCTTCAATACTCCAATCCTCAACCCAACTTAATGCCCCGCTTAATCAGTAGCACAAGCCTACTACTAATAGGAGTGCTTTGATTTATCACATCGGTCTGTAAGTCAATGGAACTAATAAAAGTATCATCCATGCATACCATGCATATATAAGCATGTCACATTACACTTTTGTTGTTTATTCCTCTGTCAAAGTAAACAATAGACACCATGTAAACTAAACAATCAAAAGCAAATATGGAATCAGGGGGCATGGAAGGTCCATCGCTTGAGAAAGATCTAGTCACTTTATAGAAATGAAGATGTATGCTTATACAAGGAACCAAACAAAATGCAAACATCAATCAGAACCCGCATGAAAATAAGATCATTGGTTTAAGCTTACAAAGGGGACAAAACTTCCTCTTTTCAATTCTTGATTTTATATGTGTGCAAAATATTTTTAGACTCACTTTTAATATTTTGCCACATAGGGGGCAAACAAAAGAGAAGATATAAGGGCTAGCTAAAAATAGCTGAATTTTTTTGCAAAAGGAAGAACAAAAAGAATGGAACAAGAAGAAAGTAAGAATCCTAAAAGAATTAAGATGCAAAAAATAAAAGATCAGTCCACCTAGAAGAGCTGAAGTCAATGCAAGATAAAGACCCAATCTCCAAAGGATAAAGATCCATCTTGAAGGGTAAAGACCCAATCTCCAAAGGATAAAGATCCATCTTGAATGGTAAAGACCCAATATCCAAAGATCTCTAAAAGATAAAGATCCATCTTGAAGGGTAAAAACCCAAATCTCCAAAGAAAAAAGATCCATTTTTGAAGGGTAAAGACCCAATCTCCAAAAGATAAAGATCCACCATGAAGGGTAAAGACTTAATCTCCAAAGGATAAAGACCTATTTTTGAAGGGTAAAGACCCAATTTTTAAAGGATAAAGATCTATCTTGAAGGGTAAAGAGCCAATCTTCAAAGGATAAAGATTCATTTTTTAAGGGTATAGACTCACAATCCATTTAATAATAGAACAACTAGTTAGAAGAAAGCCAAAACATGTAGATAACAAAAGGTCAGCAGAATCCATTAAAGAATGAAACTATAGGCTAGAAGAAAGCCGGATTTCTCAAGTGACAAAAGGTCAACCAAGCTAGAAACACTGAAGCTGATCTATTTTTTGATTGAAGCATCCAGCCTTGGGTCCAAAATCTAAATATTTTTCGAGTCTAGAACTCGAGCCAAGACCTAAATCTTTTTCGGGTCCAGAACCCAAATCTCATCTCATCCAGAACTCAAATCTTTTTTTAGTCCATAACCTAAGCCTCTTTGGGTCCAGAACCCAAATATTTTTCAAGTCCAGAACTCAATCTTGGTCCATAACCTAAACTATCTCGGGTCCAGAATCCAAATCTAATCTCGGTGCAAGAACTCAAATTCAACCTTGGGTCCAGAACCCGAATTCAATCTCGGGTCGAGAATCCAAATTTATTATTTGGATCCAGAACCCATCCTCATCCAAAATTAACTCAAAATCATGTTTCTTTTTCACTCTCTTCTACTAAAGTCTCAGATCATTCAAATAGGGGAGCAGACTGTAGACTCCTAATTTTGGCCCCAAGCTAATTCAATCTCAATTAAAGAAGGCTAAGTTAAATTTAGTTCAATTTTAAAAGCTTAAACCTAGTTTATAGCTTTCAAAATAGATCGGTCGAGTTTTAAATGGCTAAAAATAAGTTGGTTTGATTTTTAAAAGCCCTAAACCTTGTCCGATTTATTTAAAATTAAAACAGGTTTGATATGATTTTTTAAATGCAAAATTGATATCCTAATTTGCCATTAAATGATGACCATGGTGAATTAGGCATTCCTGATTCACCATGGTCTTTAAAATTGGATTTTTTAATTTTCATCCGGCCATTTAATTTTTCTCAATAAGATTAAACTTTGCTTTAATCGTCGGATTAATTATTAGGGTTTTAGGTTTAAACCTAATTTTGCCTATAAATAATAAGGTTTAATACTAAAAAAGGGCACCAATAATTAATCAAGAAGCAATAATTGTGAAGAACGGAGCCAACAATTAGCACGGTCTAACAAAAGCAACACAGAAGTAGCAATCAGGCAGTCTCTGACCAAAGAACTAAGATTGGTGCAGGCAGCAACAAAAGAAAGCTTATTTCAATTTAACAACTTTAGTGGAGCCTTCAACACAAATTCGATTTTCTAAATCCAGTTTATATTAAATCATGCAATAGTTGTAAATAAATCTAGTAGTGAATAATTTGAAGGTTATACAATTATTTTGATCCAGTAAGTTAATTTAGTTCCAGAAGTAGTTTTTATTCTTTAATTTCTATTAGCATACATCTTTCTTAATTCTATCCAGCAACAATCCATATACCTAAGATAAATATTTATCCTAATTAATATGCAATGGTAGTAAGTTCATATAATCAGAGTAAGTATCAAACCCTAAATTCCAATGCCCAAACCTTGAAAACCCTAATCCCAAACCTTGAAAGCCTAATTTCCAATACCTAATTCCAAAACCCTAATTCCTTAAACCCTAATTCCAAAATCCTAATTTACATGTAAACCATAGTTTAGGAAAAACTCTAATTTCTATAAATATAAAATTATATATTACATAGAAATTCTAATTTTTTAATAAAACCATATCTTATAAATCATTTACCTTTCGGAGGCGCTGCTCGCTTGACCCCTGCCCGCTAACCGGCTAGCGGGACCGTCGTACGCGATTCCTTATTACTGGAGTCAATATTTATTTGTGGATTGTATTCTTTGATATTTATCTTATTTTCTTTTTAATTAAGTCTTAATTTTATTACTCTTTGTATGATGATTATTTATATGTTTATGAGTTTACATTTATTTTGTTTGGACTTTAAGGATGTAAAAGTATATTTTCACTTTGTAGGTGACTCAGTTTTATTATTTAATTTAATTTATCTTTTAAAGATTTTAGGACTGTTGTAAGGGACACGTTTCTATCTATAATGAGTGTCTCATTTTTATTTACCTTGTTTTCTTTTTTGGGCATTGCATTGGACATGGTTATAAGGGTGTGTAAGGTGTCCATTTATTTATTTTGTTTTGAACATTATTTTTTTATTTGAATACAATGGTGTTTTGTTTTATTATTCGTATGTAGTATGGATAATATTATAATAACTAAGAATTTTATAATATTTAGACTTAAAAAGGAGGCTAGCTCCAATGAACCGGATATTATGCGGGTGCTGGGTCATTCTTACCTTTTTCATGTGTACCCAACTTTTTGAACCTATTAGAGAGTTGGGGATTCCTTAGGAATTGAGTCATCTACCCCTTTCTTTTTTTCAGTCCGTCTGAGTGGTGACTCTATTTTTTTCGAGTTTAGGCTTGTGTTCTCTAAGGCATTGAGCCTAAAAGTGCTGAAGTCGCAAGAACCATTCTATATAGGAGTGGGGCCAAAAATTTTTGCTCGCACTTTTGGAAAATGATATTGGAGATGTGGTAAAGTTAGGTTGGCTGGACAGTAATGACATTACTTTATTAGAGAGGAAAGCTATGTGTATTAAGCAAATTCAGCAGTGGAATATTCGAAGGTCTTCTGAAATTTATTGCCATAAACAATTTTTAATTAATGAATTAGAGGATTATCGAAATTTAGATTCTTTGGTGGATGGTAGGGAGTATAATTTGTTGCGGGATGAATTTAATAAATTGTTAGAGCATGATGAAGTGAGTTAGAAGCAACAAGCTAAGCAATTCTGGCTTGCTAGTGGTGATAAAAATTCAAAATTTTTTCATCATAAAGTGCAACAAAGATGAAGGAATAATTTGATTAAGATGCTTAAGAATGATTTAAGGAATTTGTTTCAGATGATTTAAGGAATTTGATTAAGATGATAATTAATTATTTTGAGCAGCTATTTCTAGAGCAACCATCTTCTAGGAGTCATTTGATTAATTTGGTACCTAAATGGGTTTCTCATATGGATAATCAACTGCTTCTTGCCCCATTTCCCCATGATGAGTTTCATGAAGTGATATTTCAGATGCATAAAGCTCCAGGCCCAGATGGATTAAATCTAGGTTTCTATAAAAAATTTTGGCATCTTATTGGCAATGATGTGGTTCAGGGGTGTATTGATTGGCTTGAACAAGATATTTTCCCTTCAGACCTTACTCATACCCTTATTGTTCTGATTCCTAAAGTTGGTAATCCCGAAACTGTTAAAGATTTTCCTTTCATATCCTTATGCAATGTACTATATAAAATCATTTCAAAGGTCTTGGCAAATCGGCTTAAGAAACTTTTACCTAATATCATTTCTCATAGCCAGTTAGCTTTTGTTAAGGGACGCCTAATTTCTGATAATGTTTTAGTGGCTTTTGAGTTATTGCATGGTATGAAAAGAATGGCAAGAGGTGATTGTGGTTATGTTTCTCTCAAAGTGGACATAAGCACTTCGAAGTCAACATGTTGATCATTCTGATTTTGGTTTATTAGTTCATGATTGTAAAACTTTGTTAAACTCATTGCCTAATGTTGCTGTTAGTTGGGTAAGGAGACAAGCTACCATGGAAGCTCATGTTCTTGCTCAAGCTTCTTTTGGTCATGCTAGTTTTCAAGTATGATATAATGTTCCAGATTGTCTTATTGGTTATTTGGTTTGATCTATGATATTTACTTTATTTAAAATAAATAAATAAATAATCTCATCACACTTACCATTTTATTTCCGTTACTCTTAATTGAATTTAACTCTATCATTAATTTCTATCAGTATATTTTTTATCACAAAAGATGTAATTTCAATAAAATGAATGAAATAACAATTAATTTTTAAAATTAACTAAATAATATATTCTAAATATTTTGAGTGTAAAAAATATTTTTTAATTATTAAAAATATTTTTTAATTATTAAACAATATATTTGTTAAAATAAATAAAATAGTAAAAAAATAGCAAAAATTCAAAATATAAAACAAAAATACATCAACATAACCAAATTTTTCTGAAATAATTGATCTCAAACGCACAGCAAACGTTGAACTAGTCCCAAGCCTAAGGACCATTATTTTCTTTTTCTTATGGAGACAGGCCATTGAAGTACTGCCACTGAAAGTTCAGAAACTTAAAGAAAAAAAAATATTAAAGAGTACTGCCACAGAAAGTTAAGAAACTTAAAGAAAAAAAAATATTAAAGAGATATGAGAGTGTAGATATATAAAGTGTAATAAGTGGGTGTTTTATTGAATATTATAAATAATATTTTATAAAAAAATAAAAAAATAAATTAAAATAAAACAACTCTTATGTCTCATATTGGTGCAGAATCAATTCAAAGGTTGCCTTTGAACAAGAAGATTAAATTATTATATATATTTTGGTATTTTCTTATAAGTCTTATTTATTTAAATAAAAAGATTAAATTATTTTATTAAATACAATATATAAACAGTAATAATATATAATAATTAATTTTATTAAATATTTAACAACAATCAGTTATCACTGTATATATAATCCAAACATTTAATAATTAATACCTTCAAAAAAATATCCAAAAAATTAAAAAACCTACATATAGTATTGTTGAGCTAGCAATTTGCATGCGCATGCAAATTAATTAATAAAAATAAAAAGACTGAAATCATTAGTTGTAACAACTTTAAGATGATTTTCAGTTTTTTTTTTTTTTAAAAAAGAAGCAAATTAGATGTGCAAAGATGATGCTTCCCACTAGTAATTAAACTGCTAAACTCAATTATATAAAAAATGGGTACTCTAATTAATTAAGCAACATCACTACCAAAGCCATTATGTCACTTCCTTAAGAGTTCACTGACTGTATGAAACTTTGAAAGGGAAATATCCAAAATAACACAAATAATTAGCATCATTATTATTTTCCTCTCTTAATTACAATCCTTAAATTCCCAACAATATGTTTTGTTAATTATTTACCATTTAATTAGCCTTAGTTTGATAAGTTTTGGCCATAATAGATGTATATATTTATCCGATATAATAATTATATATGAAGTAAATATATATATATATATATAGATGTCTTTTTATTAAAAAAATATTAATCCTTAAATGTTGAGATGAGATGGTAGGGGTCTTAGCAAAGAAATTAAATACTAAAATATATATTTAATTGGCTAAATTAGAAAGGTTAAGACAAAATAATTTAAAATATACATTATTAAGATATATTCAAGTGTCATTAATATTTTTTGTAAAAAAAAATAGAACTTTTAGCCATCATTATTAATTACTCTTGAAGATTGCACATGCAAATTTTGAAGATTAATTTCCACAGTTGCAAAAAAAATAGAAAAATACTCATCACGAGTGGGATGTGTATATATATGTATACATATATAACATATGCTATGTAGAAATTACGTGAAATTGGAACATGAGCTGCTTTTATTTATTTAATTTTTTTCGAATTCATGTTATTTTTTAAGATAAAATTGAAGTATCTTTTTAATTTTTAATATTTTGTTTGTATCAAAAACATCCAAAGATCTTTACAATATTATTATGCTTCACTCCTATGCATTTCATTCTCACACTCTTTAATTAATTCATGTTATTCAATATATATATATATATATCCGTATAGTGAATTATTAATTAGTAATTATTTGTATCAAAAAATCCAAGTTAATATTCATTGTTAGAAAAATATGTTGCTTGAAAAAGGATATTTGTATTTTGCTTCACATGGAAATAAATCAAGTGCAATTGTACATATATAGTCTATTCCATAATTATTATAAATCAATAGGGCAATATTGGCCCGTGAACCCTACCTTATATTTTTAGTTTCAATTTTGCAATTGATTGGGGCATATAAATATGGGAGATATTGGACAAGCAAACCCAAGATTTTTGTTAGTGAATTTTTTTATTTTTTTAAAAAAAGTGGTATTGGACCCATTACTAAACAAATCTTTTACACAACAATGGCATGCGATACCGTGTTGCTAAGTTGAGTCATATCACATGCATGGAGAGATTTGCAATTTGACTTCTTGTGTTTGATATTTGAATCATGAACTTTTCTTTATTTTCTTAAATGTTACTGATTTATTGTCAAATTAATTCTAATTTCAAGAGGCTTGAAAATCTATTTTTTAAAAAATCTTAATTTGCTAAATCATATTGTTGTAAAAATAGTTAGGAGTGTATAGCACTATTCAATTATAAATTAATCCATAATTAAGCTGAATATATAAAATTTACTTATTTCAATTAAAAGAAATTTATTTAATTTTATTAATCAAATCTTAATCCAAATCAAAAATAAATAAACAATAGTTTTCGAAAAATAACCTAATGAAAATTATTAAATTTTTTTCAATCAATTAAGAACACTTTTGGATAAATTCATGTCTTGATTGAGATTAAGTTTTTTTCTTTGAATGAGTTTACGAGCGGATCCCAATACACGATTTATTTTTATTAATACTTGAACTTGAATTCTAATTCGATTTATGCATTTAGAAATTGTTCTTGAGTGGTGGCCCTAAGAATGGAACTGAATAATAAGAAGAGGAGCAAACTCTCTTGCCAATGAGACTAACCTTCAGAATAAAAAAAAGCAATAATTAAGTATTAAAAAATATTTTAATAATTTAATATTCTTTTTATAATAAAATTTGTAACTAAATTAATAATCAATAGCTCAATATTGGTAAAAATTAAGTGTTAAAACTTTGCATTTCTCCTAGATCCCATATGTATATGAAAAATAAAAATAAATTAAAAGTAATAATTAGTGAGCTTTTAATTGGAAAATAGTAAAATTATTTTCAAAATTGTTAGGTTAGTGTCATGAGTTTTCAACTTTCCCTAGAGTGAAATAAAAATTAAAAAAAATTGAAAAGCTCTAATTAATTTTTAAGTCTAACCATAGCCACAATTCACGGTGAATTATAAATCAGACTATAAATTTACGGTATAATTTATGAATTGAACCGAAACTAAAAAAATAATTTTCAACCGAAACTAAAATTGAATTATAAGGGTTCAATTTATAATTATAATTTTTTGAACTAGAATCGAAACTAGTGATTCAAGTTCTGAACCATGAAAAATAAAAAATAAAAATTTATATATTCTAAAAATATAAATATTTTAATATATATTAAAAATTAATATATGTATTTGAAAAAATATTATTTTTTTAAAATTAAAATTTTAGAGTTAATTTTAAAAAAAATTCTTATACTTCAATTTCAATATTAAATATATAAAATTATATACTTAAATACATGTACTCATAATGAAAAAATTATATTTGCAAAAATTTATCATTATTATTGCTATTATTATTACTATTATTATAATTTATTATTAATAATAATTATTAATTTGTTATTATTTTTATCAATTAATATTATTTAATTTAATTAATATTATTAAATTTATAAATTAAGTATTTAATCTTATAAAAAATATTATCAAATATAGTTATTTTTATTAAAAAAAATTATTAAAATTAATTTGAATTGCCGGTTGAAACTAGAATCAAAATCTGTCCATTTTTAAAGACATAAATTTTAATTGAACGGTCTCTTGATTAACTGAATGGTGGCGATATATAGTTATTTGAGTATGCTGTTGGGCAAATGATTGGGAGACAGTTAAAAAAAACTAGGGATTTTTAACAAAGGCATCCTTGCAGTGTGTGATAATTAGTGTCTGTTTTCTAAGCAAGTATGATTAGGCTGTTTAAGGGTTTATTTCAAAGAATATTGGAAGATTAATTAGTACTATAGATTACATTAATCCTCTGCATGCTCTTAATTATCCATAAATTATTTTTGAGTAAAATTTACCTAAAAAACTGCATTCCTTAGTTAACGTTTGCAAAAAAAAAAAAAAAAAAAAAGGCAATTATACATGTCAATAGAAAAAGTATATGCGGATGGAAGAAAAATTAGAGTTTTTATACTGAATAAAATAATAAATATATTCATAATGGTGGAGAGAAAATTTTTTATATAGAAAATAAGATTTCATATATTATAAGTTTATCATTTTAAAATAAAAATAAGTTGCAAACAAATTTATAAAATTAGTTTTCTCCTAATTAAATTTATAACAAGTTAATTAATATAATAATAATATTATTATTATTATTATTATTAAATATTGAATATTGAGAGAAGTTGAATTACTTGTTCTCACAAGCTAAAGAATAATAATTTTTTATGCAATTCAATAAATTTTCTGGTATTATAACTTTTATAACTCCATATTATTATTTTTGTTATCTATAATTGTAGCATAACACAGTCGGTTATATAAATATGTTTAGTACGTGTACTTATATTAAATTTGGAAAATAGCTAAATTTCCCGGTTATGAATGATCCTATGTTTTGTTAAGCTAAATTTTTGGAAAATAGCTTAATTTTTTATTATGATAATTACAAATTTCATATTACAGTTTTGTCATTTTAATAATTAATCAAATTTTAAGTTCTGAAAATTTTATGTTTTTGTGTTGTCTAATTTTTATCATGTGTCCTACATTCGGGTGATATTCTGTGAAATTATTACTATTGAAAATGAAGTTATAATCGAAAAGGAAAAGAAACTTTTTTTTTTCTTTAATTTGACTTTTTATATTACAATTTAAATTAATGGTATAAATTAATGTCAATAGCATTCGTATATATATATATTTTATTTTTTTCCTTTAAATTTGCAATTTAGTGACTATGAAAGATAAGGTAAGGTGATGAATTTATTGTAAAAAAGAAGATCACAAATGACCAATACGGGCTGACAAGAGTTGTAAGAAATTTATTATCCATTAAGTAAGATTTTATAATTGAGCCTTGGAATGAAAAAAACTCCACTGGAAAAGCCGCTTTCTTTGGAATTTAATAGTACTTGAATTCAGGTTAATATTTTGGATAGCAAATGGTTGAAAAAAGTTATATATATATATATTATTTAATATGTATAATATTTTTAATATTTTTTTAAAAAATTAAAAGATAAGCAATTGCCCCCATTTAATCAATGTCAGGCCTATATTCTTACAAAATATTTTCATTAGAAAAGTGTACAACGTTTTTTCTTTTCAATAGGTGTATATAATTTATTATGTAATTTTTTTAAATTGCATGTAATTCATAATAAAAGTGTATATAATTTATTGGGTATTTTTTGTTAAAAATTGTATACAATTTAATGGATATTTTTTGTTATACTTTTTTTTGTAAAGAAAATTGCATGTAATTCATAATAAAAGTGTATATAAGTTATTGGGTATTTTTTGTTAAAAATTGTATACAATTTAATGGATATTTTTTGTTATACTTTTTTTTGTAAAGAAAATTGCATGTAATTCATAATAAAAGTGTATATAATTTATTGGGTATTTTTTGTTAAAAATTGTATACAATTTAATGGATATTTTTTGTTATACTTTTTTTTGTAAAGAAAATTGCATGTAATTCATAATAAAAGTGTATATAAGTTATTGGGTATTTTTTGTTAAAAATTGTATACAATTTAATGGATATTTTTTGTTATACTTTTTTTTGTAAAGAAAATTGCATGTAATTCATAATAAAAGTGTATATAAGTTATTGGGTATTTTTTGTTAAAAATTGTATACAATTTAATGGATATTTTTTGTTATACTTTTTTTTTGTAAAGAACTATGTACAAGTACATTAATATTTAAATAAAGTGCATGAGTCAATTGCTTAACTTATCTGTTGTATAAATAATATGGCATTAATTGGTGTTTATGTTAAAAAAAGAGAGTAATTAGTTATCGTGGCATACCACCGCTGATAAAACTATGCTAATAATTATATTAAAGTCAAATTTGAGTCCAAAACAACAATTAACTTATAATATCCCAATTAATTAATTAATTAATCAGTTAATATTTTAATTATGTCAAATTTGAGATCAATTACATGCTTTTTTATTTTTCTTTAAATATATATTTGCACTTATTTTCTAAAAATTATTGAAACCAATTTATTTTCTTCTCTTTTAATGGGAATATATATATATGTAAGTATTTTCTTTATTTCATTATATGAATCGCAAAACTAATTATAAAAAAAGGACTAATATTCATGCAAGTATATCAGTTGGTTTTTTTTTCTTCTTATAGAAACTGAAAAATAGGCGAAGATGTGAACATTTCAAATCAGTTTTAAACTAAAAAAATAATGATAATCTCACTTTCTATTTTCTTAATCATGGCATAAATTAATAATTAGTTATTAACTATATTATATAGTGATGGTGGACAACACCTAATACAATAAAATTATCAAAAATTAATTAACATTAAAGTCAAACTTACATATAATTAATTAAATTAATTAATTCTCCAAACCCTTCCCTATTTTTTTCATAGCTCAAGGGAAGTGTGGAAAACTTTTGTATATAATTGATCTTTCAACAAAAAAAAGTTACAAGCCAAATATATTTATTTCTTGTGATAGAGAAAAAGGTTTATAGTTATTTACTTTCAAAAAAAAAAAAACTTGTTATTGTGAGACATTGGTCTGCAGGAGTGCCCTTAATGATAAAGTTTCAATTAACTATAACTGATTAAAAAAAAGTTTCAATTAAATATTATTTATGAATCCTTTTTATCACTTTAAAGTTTAATCTCTTTCAAGTTACATCCTCTCATCTATTTATGATTTGTTTCTTTCTTTATTTTTTTTTAAATTTAATTTTAGCTAACAAGATTTATAGAAAATTTATAAAAAAAATTTAAAAACTAAAAAAAATTATAAAACTATTGTACATATTTTATTTTATAAATATTAAATATAAATTTTTAGTATATATTGAATATATGTTTGGTACACTTCGTTAAAATGTAAAAAAATAATTAGGTGGATAGAGTTGATTTGCTTGTAAAAATCTATTCTAACAAAGTTCCTTGCAGGAGTAATGTCTAATGCATGAAGAATAATAATAATAATAATAATAATAATAATAATAATAATAATAATAATATAGGTGGGGATTAATGAATGGAAATTAGGGGGGTTTGCTTTTAGTGGAACCCAAATATAATCCAACTTTAGGAAAAAGAGTTGTCAAGTCTGAAAATTAGAGTCCAAAATTTTCCACTATCCTCCACTAAAATACATACAAAGACAATTACTATATGTCCCCACCCATTACTATTTTCCCATGCCGTGATTGATGGCATTGCAATTTCATGACCAATTCTTAGTCTTTACTCCTAACTGTGGTTCACAATTTAAACCATTTTTGCAGGGAACAATGAACATGACTATGTAAACCCCACATTTAACCCCTTTTTCTCTAGTCACTCTCAAGATTCAACTACCATTTACCAAAGCCAAGCCCATATTTTTAAAAGAAAAGCGCATCCATCCTCCCCTCCCTTAAAAAAAATTTAAAGAAGTTTTAAGTCTCCCTTTATCTATCTACACCACGACACCTTCAATTCCCACCTTATTATATACATAATATTTCTCAACACATTTCATCAAACACATATACACAAGCACTCGTATTCTTTCAGAAAAAGCCATGGATTGGTTCTTTTGGCTATCAAAAACTGGCCTTGAGCCTTCTCTTGTATATGAATATGGTCTTGCTTTTTCTCACAATGAGCTTGAAGAAGAAGATATAGCTTATTTTAACCATGAATTTCTTCAAAGCATGGGGATATCTATAGCCAAACATAGGCTTGAGATCCTCAAGCTTGCAAGAAAAGAAAAAGGGGCTAGCATTCATCCCATGGCAAGAGTTCTTGTTGCTATAAAAAGAACAAAGAGGTGTCTGGCTAAGTATATAAGAGCTTTGGCTCGCCGCGATGAGTCTGCTCTTGTTGTTGTTCCTAGGCCTGTCTATGCTACTAGATGGAGAGGAGCAATGTTGAAAAGGCACAAGAAATTAATGATGGGTAAGCAAGGAAGATTGTTGCTCACAAATGGAAGTCCTATGGTGGTTTCTGGGCCAAGGCTTGATAGTTTTTCTAGTCCTATGGTTTATGATCTTCACAAAGAAGAGAAAATGGATGGTGATGATCATGATGGATATTGGTCAACTGGTGTTGAAGAGATCAGGTGGGATACTATGTTCCAGAATTTGAAACCAACATGAATGAATTGCTTTAGTTTTTAAGTTTCTTTTTTTAAATTAGTCTATATTTGGGGTTAGAACTTGCAGAACTCGTAACCCCAGCAGTCATGGATACGACTCCATACTCTAGTACAACCGTGTTAAAACTAAGTAACCCTTACGTTGTTTTTAAAATTTTAAATTTTCTTGATGTTAATTTAATGGTGAAAGATGGGTTTTTTGGGTTCTTCCACCAAGAATCTTGTTGTGTGTTCAAGAAGACATATTTGCTTTTTTTTTTTTCGTCTGTGATGGTGGTGGTGGTGGTGGTGGTCGTCAGATAGAGGGCACACAAGCATGGCATGCCATCAATCAAGGGTCTGTTTCAGTAATGAGATTGTCTCCCCCTTTCTTTTTGAATACTGTTATCTTTTTCTTTTCCTTATCTTTAGCAGGAAAAAAAAAAAGAAAAAGAAAAGACATTTGATAGTATTTTTACTGTTTTTTTAATAGACTGATTGTTTTAGGTAATGCAAAATTGCAAATGTGGAGTGAAGTTTATCCACATGCCGAAGCTAAAATCATCCCTTTTATGAATCAATTTTACTCATATGGGCATTAATGGGAGATGGATTCTTTCTTTATCGAATCTATATTACATTTCATATTGGAATTGGCAACACAACATAGAAAATAGTGATGCAGAAGTTAGCTTCATTTCAGATAAAGTCTCAATTAATTAGCAGGGCCATACTTCAATTTAATTGTGCTGAGTGCACATGCATATTCTGGCAACCATACTGGGGGAACTTAGGACCAATGTACATACATACATATATGCACACACGCACATTTCAGTTTAACTGTTGTCAGTGCACGAATGGGCGGCTAGGGGTGTGTACAGAAATGATTTTGAAATCATTCGCACATGACATGCTGGGAATCAGACTTTAACCTGGAAGAGACCAGAAAAAAAGTAAAGAAATTTTGGGGCTACATGTATTATTTTGAATGCTCAGAGAAAACAGTCAGCGACAGGTGTCTTTCCCTGTATAAAGAAAGCCAGAAATTCTGTCAGCAGAATTTTGAAAGGAACAAACTTCAAGCAAACTATTTTGTTGATCTGTTTCGTATAGTTTTGCCACAATATCATTCCAGTTTTGGCTCTGAAATAGCGGAGAAAGATATGATTTTATTGATACACAAGCAACAGTACTCCTCAAAGGGCAATACAGCCACCTGGATATATACAATAAAAATATATCCCCAAAATTTCCAACTCATTACAAAAAGCTTTAACTGAACAGACTGCAATTAGGCTACGTGCAGCCAGTAACCCTTGGGGGGAGACTAATATCTCAGCAATATATATCATAAATAGTCAATTGTAGCCAATTCAAGCTACTTCCTAGTGTACTTTACTACTATAAATTTTGCAGAATATGCAGTTCCACTTTTTATTAGATAATGGTAATAATCGCTACTCATCAATGACCTGAAGATTGTGGTAGGCGAAAAGAACCTCCTGCATATAGCATTTGGTAAACTGGCCGGATTCTAACCGTCAGAATTATGCTCAACATGGTGCCCAACCCACAGACACCAGCTAGAAAAAAGAAGGTCAATTTGAAACAATCAGGACCTACACAGGTAGAGCTTCCTTGTTTGGAAGCTTCTGCATCATACACATAACCAGCAAGCAGGCCTGAGAAAAGAAGCGCGCCTATGGGATTGCCCAGTGACATAAAAGCGTAAATTATGCCGAAATGTTTCAAGCCAAATAGTTCAGAGACAGTTGGCACCATTACAGAATACAAAATACCATAGCAGACACCAATCAGAGCAGTTGCAACATAAAGAATACCATTTAGAGCTAATGCAAACAGAATGAATGTTAAAACCATGATTATTTGTGCAACCATCATCCACACTGTTCGAGGAATTGTTTTTGACCTGCAATATTATATTTATATCAGATTTGGAAGAAGTTAAAAAGTTGGAAACTAAAAGTATTTTGGCTTCAGTGACAGCAATGAAATTACATAAAAAACAAAGAAGCTAACAAGTTGGAAACTAACAATGTGAAATTCAGTCATAAATTAGGAAGGCAAAGAAAGCGAAAAGCCATAGGTAAGAACAAAACTGAGTATGTGTTAAGAAAACAAATACACCAATGCTAGTTTCAATTTAGTAAAATTCGAAATACTACGAGTGCCTTAAGAAAGCATCAAAATCAACCACGTTGCTTCCAGGAAAAACAAAAACAGTTTGTAAGCCTAGTTCATGATGCAAGTCAATGAGGAATAACCTGACAAAGTGCTCAGAAACAGCACCCGAGCCAAGACGACCAACAAAATTGCAAAAGCTGAAGACAGCAAGCAATATTGTTGTATCATCAAGACCAAATGCAACCCCAATTTGAGCCAAATTATTAAGAATAGTTACTCCAGAACCCACTCCAAGAAAGTATACCACCCAAAGAAGCCAGAAATCAGCCTTGATTAAAGCCTGACGAAACTTAAAATCCTCTCCTCTCTTGGGTCTCCTTTTCTTCTTCACTGCTCCCTCTCCCACAGCAAGAAGAATTTCCACATCTGAGGCCTCCTCGCTGTCAAGAAAACTTCCAAGGTATGTAGCTGATGAAGATGGTGTCAACAAAAGATCTGTTGGGATTGATTCACCTTCCCCCAAAACCAGATGATCTGAAGAATCAGTTTCTGGGATATGGTTCTTAGAACTTGCAGGAAAAAGAGTCATTTTGATCGGAATTGCAAGAGGAGACATCAAAATAATTACCATTATGGCAATTAATACATATGAAACAGTATCACTTAAATGAACCATATCACTAATTATAGTGGATATGAGAAGATACAGGGCAAGCACAGCACTTGCAGCTTGGGTAAAAACAAAATGGACATGCTCTGAAGAGTCTTCTCCTGAAGCTGGAGTACAGGCCCGAACAAAGTACATCATAGCTAAGCATATAGTTGGAATTCCGAGTGTAAGGAATAGCAAAAGCTTTGAAGCAGAGTAATCAAGTGCCATACTATACAGCACTGTATATACCGCAGCAGATATCCCAACATAACCTTTGAGAATGCCAGAAACAGTACCTCTACTGAGAGGGAAGTTCCACATATTGGTTACAAGCACAGCTGTGCCAAACCATGCATTGCTGTTAGTGGCAACAACAAGTGCAAGCCATAGCTACAACAGCAACAATAGAGAATATTACAGGAACACATATGATAAATACAAATACAACAATCAAGACTTAATCTGCAATTCTGCCTCAACAACATTGGAAACAAAAAGTATAAATTGAAAAAGTTCAATGAAAATTAGACAATTTCAAATGAAAAGAACACAGATTTACAGGATTAGGCCACAACTACTACCTACAAGCACTTAATCCAATCCCATGTTCAAATTTTTTGCAAATTTCTATATTACATGCCAAAAGAGAGAGAAAAGAAGAAGGTTGAGGAGATCATTTTAGAAAAAGAAGAATAGAGTGAGTTGCATGAGTACTCCAGGCAAAATAAAGGAACAGAAAAGAGAACATCAGGTTTCTGTAAGAACATTTAATTCTCATAAATGTTATCAAAAAGTATGCTTTGAGAAGTGGACAAATGAGTTGTGCATAATTACTTTTGTACAGGTTTTTATCAGTGCTCACATGGTAACTTTTATAGCTCTAAAGGAACTTCTAAATGTCAAAAAAAGTCGACAGCCAGCCAAGACATGCACAAGTAACCAAAAAGCTGACAGCCATTTGCTGTGGATAATGGGAGCAGGAACATACACACCACTTAAAATTTGGACCGATGAAGGTAGAAGGTTAAATAGTTTAAAATGTTGCTTAGAATGTGATAAGTGGTTCTAAGTAAGCTTTGGAAGGTGATGAACATAGTCCTCACCTCATATGAAGTTAGCAAAGTTAGAAAATGAAATGGAGGTAGATCTACAAAAAGCCCATACAGTTATAAAAATTGTTTCGCTAGAAGTCAGGGAGTGAAAGAATAGTCCCAAACTAATATGCATAAGATCTAAAATATTTGCGAAACTAGTTTCTTCACTCTGATCTCCACCATTACCAAATACTTCTCGCTGTAAAGCATGACCTTCCAAGGCACTATAAGTACAGATGTTACCATATACACCAAATAGTCATCTGCATTGACTCAGAAATACCTAGTTCCTTTCCAACCTTATTACTTCCAGCTAATTTTCTAAACCCTTCAAAATTCACGACTATACTCTTCCCTTAGTAAACTTTGTAACAGATAATCACCCTGAAACCATCATTTTAGTTATAATGGCCTCATGAATCTCCTCTAATAACCTTCAATATATTATCTTTACCAAAACCCTTTCCAGAGACCTAAGATACTTTAATCTCAGAAAACAATGAATCAAGTACTGTGCAGCTGCAGATTCCAATATGTGGCCTGAGATGTTAAGTGTTCTCAATCAAACATTAAACTTTTTTATTAGTTGCTCTCGCAGAATTGCATTCAGAAACAAGAGCTGTTTAAAGTAAAGGGTGGGATATGTCCGAACAACGATCTCTATAATACAATTAATCAAAATCTCCTTGTCCATGTTGAAGTTGGGTGCCTTCTTGAATACAATTTAATACCCTTAAATATTACGAATTTCCTCACATCAAGCTAGAATATGGTCTGAACTAAAATATCAAGACAAAAGAAGGGATCTGCCAAAAGTAAAACCCAACCAAATGAAAGTGTTTTAACAAAAAATATCCTCCTGCCATTCCAAAGATGGTTTTAGAAGAGAACTTAAATACCAACAATTACTTAAATGGATTTACATAGGATAAATATATAACAGGGGATAATTCAGTACATCTAATTAGTCAATTGTTGGATGGTTCATCAAGGGAACTAGAAAGGCTCAAGGTAGATTCTGCAAACACCTCCATGATGCTAAGAAATACCAAAATAGATATCCAAATTTTCCTTAGTTGGGAAAGCCAAGTAGGGAAAAACAATACTCAGCAACTGTCTGTTGAAAAGTGTACCAACAACCACATCATGATCCGATCACTTTGTTAGAGAGCACAGTATACAATTCTTTTGTTTAATGGGTACCATAAACAGCCTGGGTCAATGATCCCAAGTATGGGGTTTCCTAAGTCGTGCTGTGTCAAAGTAAAGGATGAAAATTTTTTGCTTCAAAACTCGAAGAGGAAATATCCTTGCACATTAATCCTGTGCAAGACCCAGAAGATTTTATGAACCCAAAAAAAGTTAACTTTCAGGGCCGAAGCAATCTACCTAATATGCTTATACTTAGTTTCAATTAAGAAAATGCAGCAGTAAATTCTGAACCTAAATGAATCTCTTTCCAGCATTTTAGGGAGCTTTGCACCCAGATGCAAAGCTCCTAAATCAGGAAGAAGAATAAGCTAAATTAACATTTATTTACCAATTTGCAGTTCTACAATTTAAGATTCCAACAAATTTGTTAAGCTATACATATTATGAAGACATAAGAAATTAACTAGCTACTTATTCAGAATATTTCTGTTGCTTTTTCAATTAGAATATTAAAGTTGGTAAATCTAAAGTATCGCCAGCATCTAGGTAATGCAAAGAAAGCTGAAATAGTGATTACAGATGAATTCGCCATATTCCAGACCCACTTCATCAGGAGCATGAGACTAAATGATTGAGAAACCAATGCAAATGCACAGAAAAACTCCACAAAAATAAAAGATAACAATCACTAATCTAATAGGTAACAACCAAACACATTTGTGGGCTTAATAGCAAACTAAGTTAAAAGATTAATCAAGGAAATGGCATCCGATCAAACCTGCATATCATTATGCAGTGTGTATGCTATCCTACTTAAACAGATGAAAACTTCAAAGTGGATTCTTCTATAATTAATTTGCCAAAATAGTAAATGGAAGGGTTCCCAAATATTAGGATTAACAACTAGCAATAGTTTCAAGCAATCAAGCTATGTCTTTTTTTCGAGATGAACCAAATCCAAGTATTAGCTCCGACCAATCAACTCCTAACAAAACTTGATACTGACTCAAAAGTCAGACTTGAAACAGGAAGCAATCAACCAACTAAAGAAACCAATAGAGATTCCAGTTTCATCAAATAGATATAATTTTCCAAGCAACTATAAAAACAAAGAGAACCATGAAGCAAACGCAAAAAGGGAAGGATTAAAAATCCCAAAGGAAAGTTAGAATGCTAAATTCTCCACCCCGTATCTTCATGAAACCGATTTCAAATAAATTAGAGAAGAAAAAACAAATCAAGCAACAATTCCAAATCCATCAAGTCCATAAATGGGAAAGTCAAAAACTTGAATTCATTCAAAAATCTAACTCACCAACCAATACGGCAACCCACTGACAGTCTGTGTAACAGCAAGCCAAAGAACGCCATAGCCCAAGAAACAAAAAACGACACCCACAGAAAGCACAGACCAAGGAGGGAACTTGTTGATAACAATACCAGGAATTAAACCCACATTTTCCCCAATATCATTAGCCACTCCAAGTATTGTAAGTTGCTGCTGATTATATCCCAGAACTGACTTGAGAGCAGTAGAATAAAGTGGGAAGTTGTAGGCATTCCCAGCAGCCACTTGCACCCAAGCCGCCGCCGCCAAGCCCACCCACGGTGGCCTACTCCCAGCCTTGAGTACTATGTTTGGCATATCAAATTACAAAGGTGGAGGCAACATCCAAAGATTGGACAGAGGGTGGTGGTGGGTTACAATAACAGCGGCAGTTTCTTGAATTTTTCTGTTTGTGGGTGATTGTGGCTTTATAGTATTGGTTTCTTTATTTTTTTAGGCAGGCCAACGTGGTTAACTATTTTTGTTTTTTTCCTAATCAAAGAAAAAGAAACCATGTTTTTGTTCTAATATTAAAAATCTCATCTATTTTTTTTTCTTTTTTTTTACTAGTACAAAGTTTAGATTTGTAAATGAATTTTGTAGTATAAGTTTAGTATTGCTCTTTTTAAAATAGGCAACATTATTAAAAAAAAAATAAAGAGCTAAATGAAAAAACAAATGTAAATTAAGTTTTGGCAACATCAAAATATGTATAACATATATTTGTATAAAATTAACAATGCCACACACATATATGTATATATCGATATATGTATAATTTTATTTGTGGGTTTATAGTTATACCAATTTGTATTTATTTTTCCCTAAGGTATGACCAAAAGTAATAAAAATATATCAATAATATTGACTTATGTGAGTGATTACTTGCCATAAAGATTTTTTTTTTCCAAAAATTTCCATATGATTTATTTTTTAACAATAAAAATATTTTTATTTATAAAAAGTCATTTGATACTTATAGAAAATATCTCCGAAATATGAAAATAATAATAATAATAATAACACACATATTAGTGCAAATAAAAATATAATTTTATCAGTAAGTTTGAAATACAGTCCCACATTTATCAGGTTTTAAACTCTATTTCAAACTGAATTTATGAATGGTCGTTTGGCTGCTACAAAAGCCACAATTTTTTTCCTTTTTCTAGACACCAACCATTCAAACTAAAGCATATAATTAAATTTGTTTCTTTTAATAATAAAATAATGGTTGAAATTTAAATTATTAATTACTTTTAAATTTATATAGTCAAGAAAAAATTAAGGTGTAGAAAATTATGTGTAGCTTAAAAAGATTTGTGTTTCATATACTTTAATGATAATACTACAAAATTTGCTTTTTAATAATGAATTTTAGCTGTTATTAGTTCTCTAATTAGTTTTAATGCGCTTTTAATTTTGTTTTGTTTTTATTTATGTTAGGAATTAATAAATTAACTGTTTTAATTGTTACACTTTAGTTTCATGGACTTTGCCAATGCATGGATAAATTGCTAAAGGTTTGATTTGTGTTTACTATTGATTATTGAAGCTGAATATCAGATTTACTCTCACACACACTCTCTTTAAATTTATAAATTTTTTGTTAAGAAACACAATTATTATTATTATTATTATTATTATTATTGATGATGATGATAAATCTCTATCAGAGAAATTTTAGCCGTTGATCTAAGATATAAGATTACATGTGGGATGTATACAAACAAGTATTATCTGGCAAATTAAAATTACCGTGAAAAATCGTTTGGACAGACTAAAATTAAATTACACAGCATAAATTAAATGTACAAAATATAAAAGATAATTAAAAAACAAATCAAATACAAAAAAAAAGTATAATGTTAAGTTTGGAATTAATATTCAAATAGGTTTTAATTTGTAATATTTAAGAATATTTTAGTTGTAAATCTAAATATTATAAAAATATAATTTTTCTTGTCAAACCTATTGATAATATTTTCAAATTGATTTATATACGAATTGTCATTTATTTATTAATTTTGTTTTACATTAAATAAATTAAAATTTATATTTTAAGGGCTGTGAAGAACTGGAACCATGTGAATAAAAATATCATATGTAGAGATTTCTATAGAATAGATAGTAGATTCAATCTCAAAAAAAAAAAAAAAAAGAGAGAGAGAGAGAGAGATAGAGAGGATTTATACAGAGAACTTGTAATTCGTACCTACCCAACCTTATCATAAGGTGTAGATTGAAGGCATTATATATTTAAGCAATGGCATATGCACATCAATCAAAATTTAATTGAATACAACCAAGTAAGAGCCAAATCTACCTCTTTCTTTCCTTTAGTTTAGTTGCGTGAATGAGTGGAATTGGATCGAATTTTGATTTAATAAAAAATCGGGTCTAATTAAATTAAAGTTTTTTTTTTATCAGTATAGAAGAGTTTCATTAAAAAAAAAAAAGAAGAGAGATACAGGTATTATCCTCAAGGCTGAATTCTTTGAGAGGCAAAGAAAATAAAGAGAAGAAATATAATCTACCACATAAAATAATATTATTAATTATTTTTGAGTCTAAATAAAATTATTATTAGTTATATAACAATTTGTAATTTTTTTTATCAATAATTTGTAATAGTTACTACATCAAAAGTATAGATATTTTCAGTTGAACTTACAAAAAAATTTATTTGTAAAAATTATTAAAAATCATAAGGCATTTTATAAAAGAAATAAAAACGTGACATGCAATGGAATTTTCTCTTTTTATTTTTGTTGTTCTATTCCGAAATTTATGCTTTAAAAATAGATGATCAGATAGAGAAAATCATCTTTATAATTTAATAATTTTTTTATTCTAACTCTAAATAATAAAAATAAAGAAAAAATTACACTTTTTGCCATATTTTACAATTTTTTTTATTTTTACCATGAATATTTTAATTATTTTACAATAAACTTATATTAAACTCAAAATAAATTATATAAATTTAAAAACTCATATTAAACATATAATAAACTCATAATAAATTTAAAATAAATTCATAATAAACTATCTAAATATTATATTTTTATAAAAAAATTATAAATTCTAATAAATCTGTAAATATTTTTAAAAAATAATAAATTTTTATTTTTATTTTATTTTTTCTGCTATTTTTGTAAAGATTCCAAAAATAAATAATAAATTTATACTTTCACATTTAATAAATAAAAATTAAAAATCAATAAAAACAATGATCCTAAGAATAGAACTATTTCATTATTAATAAAAACTAAAAAGTTGAAATAATTAAATTATCATTTTAGACATTTTTAAGGTCCAGTAATAAATAATCACCAGTTTCAATACAAATTAAATGCGCACTCTTATAAAAAAATTTTAAAAAAAGCATTTAAATTTTAAGAAACTAAAAAACAAAATTTCTGTTGTCAAAGCAAAACTAAAAATAAATTTGTCATTTGAATGCTTTTTGTTGGATAATTTCAATTTTTTGTTAATAAAATAAATCTTGGGCCTTTAAAAAAATGCCATAAAAATTAAAAAAATTTAAATTTATGATATTTTTAAAAATATTTTTATTTTCTGATTTACAAAAATTTATGCTTTTTTATAAAAATATCATATTTGTATAATATATTATAAATTTATATAATTTATTATGAGATTATTATGTATTTATTATAATTTTATTATAAAATAATTATAATATTTTTGATAAAAATAAAAAAAAAATTTTAAAAATGGTGGAGTTTGTAATTTTCCCATAAATCTTTTGGAAGAAAAAACATGTATGCAGACTGGGCCTATTGAGCTTCTTGATAGCATTATTTGGGTTAAGCTTTGCCATTAACATCTTCACCCCATTCAAGGGCTTGACCATCTTTAGAGCTTTGGAAGGCTCGACTAATATATACATATAAAAATAATATTTTTTATCATATTTTTAAATTTTTTTTATTAAAAATATTTTGATCATTTTATTATAAATTTATTATAAACTATGTAAAATTTATAAACTCATTATAAACTAATTATAAACTCATTATAAACTCTATATAAAATAAACTCTATATAAAATAATAAAAATATAGTATTTTGATAAATATTTTATAAATTTAGTATTTTGATAAATATTTTATAAATATAATAAATTTAAAATTATTTTTAACTTTTTTGTATTTTTTTCAAAAATCCTATATACATACATATATATATATATATATGGATTTTGAATGGAAATATTCTATAAAAAAATGGAATATTTTTAAATTATTTACTTTTTTAATTTTTAAATTTAACAATATTTAATTTGCAGTTGTTGTATATCAAAATTATACATTTACTATATTCGGTATATATATTCAGTTAAATTTAATTAAAGTAGTATTTTTTAAACTTTTTAAAAATTATAGGATAATTAGAAAGGAGCTAAAAGATGACGATACCATTTAACTTAAGGAAATTTACAAAAATAACTTAAAAATAAAAAAATTACAAAAATACTATGTAACAAAAAAAAATATAAAAATACTATACATATATATTAAAAAATTATAAAAATACAGTGCCAATACAAAAAATTTGCAAAAATATGGGATATGTTGGGGATAAATTGAGTATTTATACAGCATATGTCACTAAAATGTAAAAAATTAAAAAAAACAATTTTTTTTAAATTGAAAAAATAATAAAAATAAAATTAAAAAAAATAAATATATCATGTATTTTTGACTTTAATTTATTCAAGAAAAAAAGCTCCATATTTGTGCTTTGAAAAAAAGGGAAGAAAAATCTATTTTTTAAAACACCAAGTCTTGATTTTGTCGCTAAAAGCCTGACTCAGTGACTCTAGCCCAATATGAATTATATAATAATTGACAATAATATTTATTATCTTTGAATATAATATCAGGAATAATAAAATTAAATATCTCATTTATAATTAACATTTTGAATTCAGAATAATTTAACTAACATGAGTATAACATATAGATTATACCTTTTTTCTTTAATTTATAATATAATATATAATTATTATTTTAAATTTTAATGGAAAGAAAATTAAATTTGACAATTCATGTGAGCTTCAGTCATATAATTAACATTATTCATATATAATTAAATTCGAATAGTCGAATCAAATTGGACTTAACCAACTTACCGTTTTATTATTAACAAGTTTAAATTCAATTTTGATGTGTAGATTCGTAAGGCAAATGTGAGGAATATCATAAAAATAGTAATGGCATCGTATTAGACAAAAGCCAAGCCAATGAAGTTGTCTCCCATCCAGAAACAATGCTGTCTTTGCTGGCTTTCCCATAATTTAGGGCTTCCCGTCACTACTTTTTACTTTTTATATAAGTTTATCATCTTCTCTAGAAGAATTAATATTGGACTGCATCAACTAGTATTCAGCTTTTGTTTATAAAAATTTCTTACCAACTACTCCCTTCATTAAGTAAATCGACCCATTAAACTCTCGTACAACTATTAAAAATATTATTAAAATTTTTTAAATATTACATAAAATTATTTTAAATGAATTAAAATATTATATATTAAAATATTTATACTCTTATTTTATTAATTAACTTATTAATAATAAGAATATGATTAAAAAAATAATAATTCTAGTGAGATAAATTTTTTATTACAAAAATGATCATTTTACCGAGGTGAAGAAAATAACGATTTTGAACTATCTCCTTAATTTAACTTTCAACAATATCAAACTTTAATTCATTAAAAGACCATTGTCAACGGTCAACAACTTTTGAGAGAAGTTTTTTATCTTTCTTTTTGGAGAGACCTTTCTCCTCTATTTTAATCCAAATTTAGGGTTGCCATTAGTCTTTTGGCTGCTGAAAATTTTAGATTTTTTGTTTCTTTTGGTTTTTCAGTAGGAAGGCTATGGTTTTTTATTTTTTTCCTTGGTCTAGCTATCTAGTATATATAATGTAAAGATTATAGAATAATCTAAATTCACGCCGGATATATCCATAAAAAAAAAGTAAAATGCTTTTTTTTAAATTTTAAAGGTACTCTATTCTCGTAACTCAAACTCGAAATTTCTAGTCAAGAGAAAAAATATTTCAACCATCTCATCTTACCCATTTTATTTTATTTTTTTCCTTTTTCTGGGACAAGATGAATATTTACCCCTTTTTGAGGTGGATATTTTGGAATATAGGACTGTCTTGTTTAATTATTTTTATTTTTACTTATACTCTTATTTTTGTGTTTAGCTTAACCCCTCTACTTTGGCTCTTCAAAATCAAAGAAGATAGCTACTCAGTGCTTCTTGAAGCTCCTTCTATTTGATTCAGTCCATATGCTTGTGTTGAGCTTTTTTTTTTCTATGGTCATTTTTTAAGATGTTTGATTTTTCCTTTCTCTCAACTTATTCAATATCTGAAAATGGTAGAGACTTCATATCAGTTCAAGCCTTCATCATCTTATCGATTGGTGAATACTTGCATCTAAGCAGATTCAAAGCTCTGCTCCTTGATTATTTTTATGGCAAGATATCTGTCAGCCTATGGTCTTTTTTTGAAGTGATGTTACATGCATCTCTGTCCATCTATTGTTAAAGAGTTTTTTTAATCTGTATTTCTGCATTTTTATATTTATTGGTTTTTATTGATGTTTTAGTTTTTTTTTTTTTTCAGGTAGTAATTCTTCGTTCTTCTTAACGAAATTTCTCTTTTCATGACAAAAAGAAGAGGATAAATTTAGTATAATACATAGAGTGAAGAATTTTTGAATATTTATTTAACATAATGTTAGTTAACACATCAATATTCCATGAATTGTCGTCGAGGAAACAAAAGAAATTACAATGAAATAGTAGAAATATAAATAAAATAAAATAAAATATGTTTAGAAGGTGATAAGGTAGATGTAACTAAATAACTAATCCATATCCACACAATTATTATTATTAAGGCTACATTGGATAATCCGCAAAAAATATTTCCCAAAATTTGGACATTTCTTAGTAATCTTTGAAAAAAAAAACATCACTTCATATATAAAAAAGTATTATATAAAAAATTAAAATCTGCACCTGACCTGTTCTTAGATTTTGTAATCCAACTTATCATTTACTTAGAGAATTTCAATGTATTAGTTTATCTTCAACTTCAGGGACGACATCTTGTTATTTTAGTTTTTCCTTTTCTTTAAAAAAAAAATAATTTTATCATAGATGTATATGTTTTTAATTAATTGACAGTTCTGCTTGTCAATTATATATTTCTTAAACCAATATAAAAAGTACCATGACTGTGACCTTTTCGACCTCATAAGGTTTTTTTTTATTATTTACGCATCTTATAATTTTTTTTATTTCATTTCTTCTTCTTTTTTTATTCAATGATTGCATAAATAATATCCAATTATATACATAGCAATTTTTACCTTTTTTATTTATCAATTGTCGTAAATAAAATCATATATTTTAAATAAAAGTAAAACTCCCATATGTTTAATAAATTATTTGTTATTATTTATTTCAACTAATCAATTAATTTAATCTCTTAATATTTAATCACTTTTTTAAATAATCACCTGTCAATTCCTTAACGAGCAGTGGCGAAGCCACTTGTATAAGAAGGGGACAGCTGCTCCCCTTCTGTTTTAGAATTATATATATATATATATTATTAAAAATTTTAAAATATTTAATTGTCTCCTTTCAAATTTTTAAAATATCCCTCTATCTTTCAACTTCTACAAGAAGTTAAAACAACAAACTCAATATAAATTACTCTTCTTTAAATCAATAGATATTTTTTTAAAAAAATTAATCAAAAAGTAATTGACATTCTCTAAAAATAAAGAAGAAGAAGAAGAAGAAAGAAGAAGACAATGTTAGAATTTTTCTCTTTTTTTAATATGTTTTAATTAGATTATTAATTATATCATTTATAATTGATTGAGTGTACAACTTCACATAGATGATATTAATAGATGAAAAATTCTCACCATAAAAAAAAGGAAAAACACCCAAAAATCTACTTAACAAGAAAGCTCAAAACAGTGGCTTGATATGAATTTTATCCACTTGACTTTTCTTCAATCAAACTTGGCTGAATTTTATCCACTTGACTTTTCTTCAATCCAACTTATGGTTTTAGACAATCAGTTAGAGACATACATCATTGATATGAAGTCCAATTGTGAGTTTTTAAATTTGACAGGAATTTCTAATCTTGCTGAAAAAATAGTGAAGACAAAGAAAGATATTTTGTATCTGTTGGTCTATAAACTTATAACTTTGGCTTTAATTTTACCTGTTGCAACTGCTACAGTTGAGAGAGCATTTTCTGCTATAAAGGTTATCAAAAATCGATTACGCAATAGGATAGGAGATCAATGTATGACTGATTGTTTAATTACATATATTGAGAAAGATTTATTTAATATCATCGACAATGAGACTATCATGTGTTATTATCAAGAAATGAAAACACGTAGAGAGCAATTGTAATTTTTTTGTTCTTTATATATGAAAGATATTTACGCATTAGTTTATAAATATATAAAAATATTATTATTTATATTATTTTTAATACATATATAATATTTTTATTTTGCCCCATTCACTAATAAATTTGGCTTCGTCTATGTTAACGAGTTACATAAATTTTAATAAATATGTTTGTTAATTATAATAAGATTTAAATATATATATATATATATATATGTGAAAAGATTTGCACGGTATGCATACTACAATGAAAAGAAATTACACTACGTACAATTACATATAAACAAAAAAGGAAAAGAAAGTCTAATACTGGTTAGAAAGAGATATTCAAATTCTAAAAATAATCCCTCATAAAAATTCTAATTACATTCAAAACCCTCGCCGTTCGCCGTTCTTTACAAAAAAAAAAAAAAAAAACCTCTGCCACCATTATCGACTCTACGAAAATCAAAATAGGCATACAAAAATTAAAAATTATGCACCGAGTCAACACACCGATTCAAGAGAGAGAATTCAAGAATCTCCGGCTTTAGACATGACGGAGAGCCGGCTAGGTCTAGGCTCGAAAGCTGCGCGACGCCTCAGATGATGCGAAGAAGGCCGAATCAAAGCCGATAATGCTCTCTTCACTAGCTCTCCTTCCACACCACCGATCCTCACTAATGAATTCGTCATCGCCGATCGCCGGAAATTCAATCTACTGCTAGAGTGATATGACGCTGATTGAGTATTGTTACTGTCATTATTATTATAGCCATTGTTTTTCATCAATGCCCTGTGGAAGGCGCACCGGAAAGAGCCAGGATGCGTCGTAGGGGAACACGTGCACGTTCTTTTTTTATTGGACATTGCATTGGCATTAGGAGTATGCCTTTTCATGGATATCGAACGGCTAGGAGAGATCGGACGATCGAGGGAGAATCGCAAGGACGGCGATGATTGATTGTTGCTCTGGCGATTTTGGTGACTGTGCATGTTCACACGTGTTGGAGAGGTGGCACGTGCGAATAAAGTGGCGGTGGGAGACGAAGAAGAGCATCCGGATGTGAAACTGGAGGCTGTTGATGAAGCAAAAGAGGAAGCCAACGGCGATAATGAAGACGGCGACGAAATTGACGGTGAAGGCTTGCGACACGTGCAGAAAGAATGATGGTCTGAATTGTTGTTTGAGGTCGCCATTGTCTTACAGTAAAAAGAAAAGAAAGAAACAATTTTTCTTTTTTTTTTATTGTTTTTTTTTATAACGTCGGCGTGAGAAGCAAATTCGGCAATCCTAGGGCAAAGCAAGAGGGATATATGTAGGAGAGTTTGTGAGTGGGCGGATTGCAAATAAGTGGTGATTAGGAGGGAAATTTTGTAACAGAAGTGTTTTCAAGGACCTTTTTTTTTACCAAATTATTCAACAACCGTCAGTCATTAGCCAAGGGGGTCCATATTATATCTTGGCGTAATATACTAATATTTTACATCAAATGATTGTTCTGAATTTTTAAATTAATATATTAAATTAAAATAATATAAAGTAAATTAATTTTAAATTAATTTGATTAATTATAAATTATATGAAATTTCGCTTGAATGAATTAAATTTTATCTCAATTAATAGGTCTAAAATAATTCTTATTAAACATTTATTTGACTTTTAAAATTACAAAATAAAATATATAACTTTAAAAAAATTCTACCTATATAATAAAAAATAATATAGATCTTATTTAAAATTGAATTATATCATTAAAAAGAATAAATAATAATAAAATACATTAATAGTAAAGTCTTATTAAAATCATTCCTCAAAATATTATTAAATATTTTGATATTATTTAATTAACAATTTATTTTTATAAATTGTTATTTTTTTAAATAATAATTAATTTTATATATTTATAAACTGAGTAATCTTTTATTTTTACAAACTACAATTTTCAAATTTAATTTGGGTGAGATATCGTTTTAATTAATTTTAATTTTATTATATATAAATATATATACATATATTTCTTGTACTGTCCTTGGTCATTAGTGGAATTGAGAGCGGTTGTTATGTAATTAGACTTGGTTTGCGTTTATGAGGGACTTCTGGTTACGAAGAAACCAGACGGGGGTTAGGGTTTCGTTTTGTACTCTTTTATGCCAAATTCATATTTATATTTTTAGTTAAACTGATACACTATTAGTTCACTAACAATTAAATATATTACATTTTGTTTTTTTTAACCTAGAGTAACTCATTAAAATTGCTGTTTATATTAACTACTGTATAAATCTATTCTTACACAGAGTTCTAATGGAATCCATTAACTGTTTATCTTTAGAAACATAGATGGAGAAGTGCGCTTTGAAAGTAAACCAATATGGCTATTTCTAATCCTGTTGAATAAGGTAAACTAACGCGTCATTTCATCTTTATATTTCTTATTTTATAATTTTTTATATTAAAACAATAACACTAAAAAAAATTTATATCTATGTATTTATTTATTTAGTATAAAATTTATTTATTTTATTTATTTAGTATAAAATTTATTTATTTGTCCACTGTCATAAAAGTTATATTTATGGTATAATATTTTTAATAAAATATATTATATATATTTTTAAAATATTAATTATATAAAAACAATTAGAATTTCATTAAAATTTATCAAAATCTATAGTAAAAATCCAATGAAGTCCATTAAATTTCATATAAAATTCTAATTGAGTATGTAGATTTTCATTAAAAATTTTTGAATTTTATTAAAATTACAAATTCTTTTAAAATCCATTAAAATGATAATGCAATGCACTCCTTAAATTTAGCAACGATTTTAACTTAATATACTAAAATTTTATCTAAAATGATAAGATTTTAAATTTAAATAATATTCTAAAATAATTAATAAAAAAATCAATTACTAAACTTTTAAAAAAGAAAGCATGAAATCTTATGATAATTGATGACGAGCTGAATTTGGAGGACTGTTTCTCTGAGAAATTGGGGTTTGGGAGGGGTACTTGTAGGCAGTGTGTGAAGAATTGGACTCCTTAAGGGGAGATTTTGATACATAAGTCATAACTCAATTTATATAAATGTAAATAAATTTGTATCTCGCAATCCAGGCTTAGGGGCTGGCCTCATCAGGATGCATTTCCATTATTGCTTTGTCAGGGTATTTGTCTATATATTTATAACTCTATATTCTATTTTATATATTTTGATAATCATTTACATATTTAGAAAAAAATAGTGTGGAAGTGCAATTATGAAATTTTTATAACTAGAAAATTTGAAATTCTCTCGACATTTTCAACAGAATCTTTTCTCAACATAGCTACTTGGATCATTTGTTATGGCTTTTACAGGGTTGTGATGTTTCGGTACTACTAGAATCCACACCAGGAATGCCATCAGAGAGAGAACATATAGTTAATAATCCAAGCTGACGAGGTTTCGAAGTGATCGATGAAGCCAAAGCCCAAATCGAAGCCATTTGTCCTCAAACAGTATCATGTGCAGACATTCTTGCTTTCGCAGCTAGAGACAGTTCGCAAAGACTTGGAGGCATAAACTATGAGGTGCCAGCAGGAAGGTGAGACGGGCGTGTTCAAATATAAATGAAGTAGAAGCAAATCTACCCCCTCCCTTCTTCAATGCAGACCAACTCTCTCAAAGTTTTGCAAGAAAAGGAATGTCAGTAGATGAGATGGTGACATTATCAGGAGCACATTCTCTACTCGTCTTTATTCTTTCAATGCAACTCATGCTCAAGATCCCTCTATGGATCCTACCTATGCTGCTTTCTTGAAGAATAGGTGCCCTCCATCTAATTCTAATAGGGATCCAACGGTGGCTCTTGATCCCATTCCTAATCGCCTGGACAACAAATTCTATAGTGAGTTGAAGAACAGAGGATTATTGACTTCGGACCAGGCATTGATGAATAGCCCTTCAACACGGAATATGTTAGTAAAAAATGCAAGAAATGGCAGAGCATGGGTTTCTAAGTTCGCAAAGGCAATGGTGCACATGGGTTCCCTTGAAGTTCTCACAGGAACTCAAGGTGAAATCAGAAGACAATGCAATGTGGTGAACTAAACTTCATCTCCACCTTCAATGCCATAATATTACTTTTTGTTCTTTTTTCGTTCTTCCCTTGATTAATTCAATTTTTAATTCTTTCATTCATTCAATTTTTTTTCTGTATGAAGCCTTTTTTCTTATTTGATATTTTTTCAACACAATTGCATATCATTTTTTAGCAATCTAATTGATATGTCAAATTTAATAAACATTTCAAACAAATTAATACAGTGTCTACCTTCTTTTTCGCCTTGCTAAGAATGAAATATGCTTCATTAAAATATTGCAAATATTAGAACTGTAATGTTGTGAATTAAGCTTGCCCCCTACAATCCTCTTCTTGGTTTATTAAATTTTTTTGTTAAGTTGAAACATGGTATCACTGATTAATTCTTTTTAATTAAAATTACTTTATTTTTTAAACTACTTTATACCATTTTATTCTTAATTTCGTTCTCGGCAATGTGTTTTTTTTTTTTTTTTTTTTGCCTCAGTTGAATATTTTCAGTGCAATTATAAATAGTTTCTCCAGAATGCAATAAGAAATGCTGATGAATGATTTAAATTGGATTTTATTATATTTTTAGACTCAAATGTTTGCTGAACACTGTAAAGATCTCAATCTAGTTGGGATATTCGCATGCATTCGCTGTTTTCTGATTTTCAATCTCCCACTTAAAAAAAGCAATATATAGTGTTTTGAACTAGGAAAAAAAATGGCATAAATTATATGGCGGTTGGGAATGCAAGAATCGATGGATCGATACATGTTGCTACCTTGGGCTACCATCTTTAGTGGAAAGAAATAAAAAGGAAAGTGTTTGCTTTTGTGAAGGAAAAAACATAGAAGCAACCTACACTGATGGAAAAGGCGACTTATTTCTAGGGCTTGAAATGCGATACTTCTCTAAGTCAGTACAGACTATACTAGCATACCACATGAGCATGTTTTCGCTACCATTGGAATTGTGTAAGGAACTTGAGAGTTTGATGAATGATTTCTAGTGGGAGAAAAGAAAGAAGCACAAAAAGAAATTCCGATAAAGAAGCATAAAAAGGAATTAGATGGCTAAAATGGGTATGAATGTGTACAAGCAAGAGCAACAATGAACTTAACTTCAAAAGGGTCCATGACTACAACATTGCCATGCTAAGGAAACAGAGTTGATGTTTGCTTACATGGGAAGATTCTTTTGTGGCTGCATATGTAAGGCTAGGTATAATTCTAATTCAAACTTTTTTTGAGCCTCAAATAGAAATAATTCAAGTTATATATGGCACAATATTCTATCATCACAAGATTTACTGAAAAAAGGTATAGAAGAAAGGTTTTCATGTTATGAATTTTTTTGTGCTGCTATGAGCCGCCATCGGTCAATGGGTGGAGCATATTTGGCTGTGTCCCTCTCTTGCGGCTCCATCTGTGATTCTACCTTCTATCTCTAGCAGATTTCAGTTAGAGGTCTAGCCTTACACAAATGGCTAAACAGTTCTTTAATTGTCTGCATTCTAGAGTGAAGATATACCAAATGGATGTGGAATATCAGGTACTGGTGTGCTAGATCTTGTTCTTTAGTGGTTGGATAATGTTATTGGGGTCTGCAGCCCTTCAAGTTCTTTATGGCTACTGATCTCGGCAGCTATAGCAGCTACTAAAATTATAACAGGATCTATCTTGTTGGTCTCTTACAGGGGTAGCTTTTGTTGAGGTTGTTTGTAGGTTTGAAAGGTTTTTGTGAGATTTGAATTGATAATGCAGTATTTCATGTTATGTGCTAACTCTTGTCTTAGTATAATGAAATCCAACGCCAATTGGGTTTTAAGAAGAGCAGACTGGGTTTTGGTATTAGCAGTGCAGCTGTACGAAATAAGTGAAGTGCATATCTGTTGTATTAAAAAAAAGCTTCTCTTTGGGAATTAACCATATCATCTGCTGACTTCCTTTTGCTGGGAGTTTTAAAATTTCCTTTGGGGTAATCTCTGCTATGTTTGTGCCCATCAATACATGCATAGTATGGATGTTTGATTTGTATTGAGATTGATGCTGGAGTTTTTTCATGAGTTGTAATTTAGTTGTGGGTGTATGGGGATAGCCTTTTGGCTTGGGTAGTTTATCTCAACAACTCATGTTTTTCCATTTTCTGTAGTATTAATAATAAATAATAATTATACTTTCTATAAAAAAAAGGTATAGAAGAAAGGTTGGAAACGGAATGCAAATTACTGTATGGGAAGATTATTGCATACCTGACCTTGACAATCCAAAGATCTTAATGGCGTATGATAATCAAGCCATGATGGAGGAAAGCAAGCATGTCTTGTTGTTGACCAAAAGTGATTCTAAAGAATGAGATGGAGAGGTAATTAGAAGAATCTTTAATAAAAGAGATGCGGAGCTTATATTGAGCATCATGTTGTGTAGATTTAGAAAGAAGGATGGGTGGTTTTGTAGTTTGGATGAGAAAAGATGTTATAAGGTTGCTACAATAGACATAGAAATACAAAAAAAATTAGAATTAGCAACAGAAAATTTTGACACTAATTTTTAAAAATTTGTCACTACTATTTATTAGCGACGGAATAATATCTATAGCTATTCATATAGTCGCTAAAAATTAGTTTGTCCATAATTAACGACAAAACAATCCATTGCTAATTACATAAAAATTGTAGCTATTTTTTTTTTCTCATCCTTCTTTATTTGGAGATAAATTTAGCTATGGAAATCCATCGCAAAAGTTTTAATTTTTTTAAGAAATAAAATAAATTATTTTTAAAATCAAAAACTATTTTTAATTTTTATTTTACATTTTTTAAAAACTTGTTTTATATTTTTTAAAAACCTATTATCTATTTTTAAAAAATTTATTATAATTTTTTTACTGTACATATACAAACACATATTTTATTCACCTATATTAGAAAAAAATATTTATTCTAATAGTATCATAATATTAATTAGATATTATAGATAATTATTAAAATAAAAGTATTAAAGATAAAAAAAATTAAAAAAAAGAGAAAAATCTCCCATTTTATAATTAGATTTGCAAAAAAATAAAAAAAAAGCAAAAAAAAATGTGTAAAATATAAAAAAAATAGTAATAGAGAAAAAAAAATTACTGTATCTCTTCACAAAACTAAAACGTTAAAATCCATATTTTATGGACTTTATATTTTTTTTAAAACTATTCATTATAGAAAACTAAAATCAAAACAAAAAATCATTCCAAATGCATCCTAAGTTCAAATAAGTCCTACGAAATAAGGTAATTTTTGAGTTATATTCTCAACTATTGATTTAAGTACTTGGAAAGAAGGAAGTGGAAATTCCAAAAAATGGAGTTGAGGGTTAAAGAATGTAATAAAACTATTACTGAAGTTAATAATGTGTCTTAATCATTTGTAAAGAGATCAATAAACTCTACTCGTTGGCGAAAGCAACATGTTCTATGTCTAGTCTTTCGGAGTAGGGTTATCTATGTTCCTCCAAACTTTTTCTCAAATCATTCATATGGATGTGAATTAATAAATTTTGGCTATTAAAAAAATCTTATATTTGAACCGCCAAAATCATTTGCTAATTTTTAATATGTATATATATATATATATATCTTTTAAATGTGTTAAGTATTATATACAATTTCACATTAATTAAATATAGAATGTTGAATAAAATTATATATAATTAGGTTTTTCAACTTTACAAACTAGTTTTTGGGGTTGACTTTTCCAAGAATATATAAGCTTCTTATATTTCTACAAAGTATCAGAGCTAAATAATACTTGTACCTATCTTCTATCTCAATTTTTCTTCTATCATAATTCAGACTATAATTTCTCTTTCAATTTCTGGTATGTACTGGTTTTAATATCATTTCAATTCTTACTTCATTATGAGTTTCATTCACCCGACAATGGAGTTTTAAAATTTATTCTTCGTTCGGTATGGGATATTCTTCAGATTTTTTAATCTTTTGCCTGATAATGGGAAGTCTCTTATACTGTAAATTTTCTTAATCCAGTCTATATTATAAATTTATAACTGTAAACTAGATTTATCAAAAATTATCTTAGCCTAATTGCCACTTGAGACTGTTAAGTATAATATGCAATTGCACATTAATTAAATATATGATATTGAATAAACTTATATATAAGTAGGTTCTCTAACCTTATAAGCTAGCTTTTGGGGTTAACTTTTTCAATATTATATAAGCTCTCAACATTTCTACAAAATATATTCAATTTTTTTTATTTGATATAATTATGTTTTACTAGGTTCTTTTTTCTTGGTTTAAAATGAAAATGTTCTGTAAGTTAATTATTAGCAATATTCAATCATACATCTAAATATTAATTTATATAACTAAATTAGAGAAATGAATATTAAATATGTATCAAATGTATTTTTTTTAAAAAAAAAAACTCTAACTTGTGATAGATAATTATATTTTTTTTTGAGGAAATAGATAATTATATTTAAATGCGTACTTCAAACTATTGTATTTATTGTCATCCTTAATTTCATTTTCTGAGATTTTAATCAAATATTAGACTCTCGACGAAAATTTCAAGTTTAATTTTCTAATTGATGAGCTAGCAGTTGGCTCATAGTGTAATTCACGCTTAAAGTTTGATTTTAACGGCAAAACCATAACAATAAAAATATATATTTCGCATAAATAACATAAAAAAATATATTCTTATTGTCGGTATTTTTTTTGTCATATTTTTGGGGATTCATTCAAATTTTATTTAAACCTTAATAAAATAAATTAATTTAATTTTTAAGCTCTAATAAATAACAAATGAAATCTTAGATTTTGTTTCTTTAATTTTTTAATCTATCACAAATATTTTTTTTATCAATTAACTTATTAATTTATTAAATTATTTAAAATAATACAACATTGTCATAGAACAAGTAGTTATTTGTTTTAATATTATACTGAAAGTTAACATTATTAGAAGCCAAATTTATTATAGAAGGATATAAATTTTGAATTATATTAAAACAAATAATTTTATTAATTAATCTAATTATATAAAATATCAGTACATTGCACTAGTAAAGAACTAAAGAAAGATTCAGTACCACACAAATTGGGCAGAGTCAAACACCGCTAGTTGCTTGACCATCCTTGTGAGACATGAGCCAAGCAAAACTATATATCATTATCTAAAACCAAAACACATTAATTGTTAAAGAGTTTTTTTTTTTCTAGTTTGAATTTTTCATCTATTAATATAATACTATCTTCGTCCCTCCCTCGTCTTCGTACACACTTATTAAAAAATAATTAAATTTTTTTAATATTATATAAAATTTTTTTAAATGATTAAAATATCATTCATCAACTTATTAATATTATAAATATTATACTTTCTCTTCATTAATTAACTCATTAATAATAATGGTGTAATTAAAAAAATACTAATTCATTTTTATTGATTTTATAAAATAACAATATAAGTGGATAATTTTTTTTTTTGCAAAAATGATAATTTAAACGAAACGAAAGTAGTAAATTTTTTTATTAATTTGATGAAAATTATTAGAAAAAAGACTATTATTAATAATACATAATATTGTTTTCTTTTCATGAATTTAAAAAATAAAAATACACTGACTTTTAATATAAAAATTAATTGAAAAGTAAAATAATTAATCAATTGTTTGAAGAATATATTAATGAAGGTTAATCACATAAGTATTAATTAAATGTTGTTATTATTTGCACAAGTCAAAACAAAATTAAAGCTATAGCCCCCACCTTATAAAATGATGTGAAAAAATATTTTTTTTAGAGGGTGAATATGTGTGTGTGTGATAGTATCTATATATATATATATATATATATATATATATGGTTAGTAAGTTACAGGACAGAAGATGGAAATATTCAAAACAAAATAAAGGTTCAACTAAAATCACCCATTCCATGACTGCAACTATACACGCTTTGTTTTCAACAGTTATCACTACTTCCATATGTATAAATATGGTACACTCTCATGTTCCATTCTCATCTAATAAAACACTTCTTCTTTTTAATCACCTCATTGCTTTTTATATTTTCTATCATTATTTTTCACATCGTTCTTTTTATCTGAAACTATTAATTTATCTTTTACAAATATATACAGTAGATAAAATATTCAAATAGTATTTCGATTCACCGTATTCAAATAAAAAATAAAAATTTATCTTAAACTGTCATAATAATAAAATATTTTTTTAAAAGTTTAAATGATAAAATTTAGCTCAAAAGCAGTAGATCTCACCATAAATTATTAAACTACCACTAAAATAATTTTTTATCAAATTATATAATGAAAGTCAGAACTCTCTATCCCACAAAAAAAAAGACCGATAAATTCAAAAATTACCAAGATTTAAAGGACATTCGAGTCTATAAACTAAAATATCTTAGAAAGGACAATCAAATCTATAAGCTGAAATGTTATTAAAGAGACTGACATACTTAAAAACTGTAAAAGCGATGGAAGAGACCATCAAGTCTATAAACTGAAATTGGATGAGACCTACATGTCTATACAAACTGAAATTTTGAAAAAAAGGACCTGTGCGTGTCCAAAAACTGCTAAACTTGTTGTTGAAAGGGCAAGAGATATACTTTGCGTGATTCTTTTGTTCAATGTGAACAACAAATAAAAAGACAATATTTGAAGAAAACTTAATGTTTTAAGGAGGAGTATTTTGTTAGTGAGAGGCCACCAAAGAAAAGAAAAGAAAATATAAAGAGTGAAAGTTGTTGACAGCAACAGATCTAGTGTTTTAAAATCTCCAACAAAAATTTCATCAAGGAGGAGTACTGGAATTGATAACATTTTTGTTTGAAAGATAATGAAATATGTACTTTGTATTAATTATGTTAGGTATGCTTATTGATGTTTTAAAGTGAAAAAAGGATGGTGATCTTTATTTTAATTTAAAAATTTTTATTATAATTTTCTATTATACATATATAAACACACATTGTATTCACCTATTAGAAAAAATTATTCATTTCAATAATAAATCATAATATTAATTAGATATTATAGATAATTATTAAAATAAAATAAAAAAATTGAAGATAAAAAAATTAAAAAAGAAAAACCTCCCATTTTATAATTAGATTTGCAAAAAATATATGCAAAATATCAAAAAAAATGGTAGCGAGAGAAAAAAAGTTTTTACTATGTCTCTTCACAAAGCCAAAAACAATCGAAACCATATTTTGTGGATTTCATATTTATCTAAAACTACTTTCTTATCTAACAAAAATTATCTAAAAATCAATGATATTAGCAAAAACATTTTTTTTTATTTAAAAAAAAACTAAAATCAAAACCAAAAATCATTCCAAACACATCCTAAATGAACACATTCTAAAGTTCAGATAAGCCCTATGAAATAAGGTAATTTTTAATTTATATTCTCAACTATTGATTTAAGCACTTGGATAGAAGGAAGTGGAAATTGCAATACAGAGTTGATAGCTAAATAATGTAATAAAATTTATAAATAAGTTAATAATGTGTCTATATCATATGTAAAGGGATCAACAAACTCTACAACGCACTTATTGGCGAAAGCTGCATGTTCTACGTCTGGTCTTTCCAAACTTTTTCTCAAACCACTCAGATAGATGTGAACTGATAAATTTTGGCTATTAAAAAAAATCTTATATTTGAACCGCCAAAATCATTTGCTACTTTTTTAATATATATATATTCAATTTTTTTATTTGATATAATTATATTCTCCAAGGTTCTCTTTTTTGGTTTAAAATGAAAATGTCCTATAAGTTAATTATTAGCAATATTCAATCATACATCTAAATATTGTGCATTGGCAAAAACAAATAAAAATCCCATAAAACAAATATATAATGTTTACTTGCACACTCCATCGAGAACAATACAATGCTTTACAAATACTACAAAGTCACAAATTGCAGCATCCATAGATAGATGAGAACAATCTTGTGTACATCTACGTAATGCTCCATTTCTTCAACCTAGTAAACAACATACAAAGATTATCCTTGGAAATACAGCAAAACAGATTGGCTCAGGAGTCTTCAGGTAGAAAAACTTTACGCGTGATAAAATTTATGATTTGAAAAGTAAGGCTGTTGATCCACGCAAAATTGCTTATTTGGTCTATGGCACGGAGTCCTTTTTTTTTTTGCAGACAGCTTCCTCTTTAGGTATTAAAATGCATTCAAGCTGCACTCAAGCAGTTTTCCCAAGTCCCGTATTTTGAGCTGAAGCTTCCTCCGCCACCCTGCTGTGCATGCTCAGAAATAACTGCACGAGCACAAACATCCCATGTCCCTGCTATGTCCCCAAGTGACATGGGTTGTGAAAGGCTTCGGAGAGAAATGCTGAACCTTGATTTAGCCTTAACTGAAAGATCCTCGTACTCCTTACTTTTGAAGTGGCAAGCAAGATCAAAGTCAGCCAAAAAGGGACAATATTCTAACACATGCAGGAATGTGCAGATATCCGTAATGAAGAGCTTGCAACTCCATATTTAATGTCACTCCAGAAAATGATTGAGAAAATATTCTTATCATGCAAAAAGGTGGATTACATTAATTCTATCAGTAAGTAGACTTCTAATCCTATTAACTGATCAACATGTGATATGATATGATCAATGCTCAAGTAAACCCACGACTTAAAACATACCTTGAGAGAAATTTCCAAAAACCATCTTTTCTTTTTCTTTTTCTTTTGTTCCCATATAGGTTCTTAAAAAACTTTCAGTTCAAAATTTACAAGCTGCTTATCCATGCCAAATTTCTGTATAGGTATTAGACAACATTTTTTTATTGAAACAGAGAGCGAGAGAGAAGTTCAGGGTGGAAAAACCAAGTGAACCCATGATGTTGGAGATTTCCTCAGAGATATCACATCCCAGTGAACTAGCAGTACATGGGAAAAAGGGAAGTAACAAGAATCAGAATCACATGGCCCCTTACCTGACTTCAACTGGAAACTTGTCTAACAGTATTGGGGAGAAAGTTGGATAATTTGTAGGCACAAGCAATCTAAGGGTCTGAATTGGTGACTGCACAGTAATAAAGCACAAATAAATACCGAGAAAGGTACAGCACATGTATAGATATCATTTCATATTAGGTTTCAAGGCCCACCATTTGCGCTGAAGCATACTGCGATTTCAAGTTTGGACTAAAAGCAACAGCACTGAAAGAGCACTTGACAATAGTTCCTTCACCCCCTTCAGCAGCAGCAGCAGCTGCAGTTGGATCAACATTTTCCTCACTAATATCAACCACTGTGTCTATAAGTCGCTGATTAATTTCCCGTATCTCTTCCAAAAGATCATGATTAGCCTAAAAAGGAGCCATGGCATTTATCAATCTAGAAGAAGCTAAAATGATATTTCCAAGAAAGAATCAGGTGTGAAGAACATGTTGTAACTTAGAAAAGAAAACAAGAAGATGGGAAAATTATATGTATATCTTTGTGATGTTTGTACAGAAAATATATACAACCAAGATATGCTAGAATAGGAAAAACAATAATCCTAATTGATTCTGTATTAATAGCAGAATATAAACCTTCTATTTTTAGTTCCTTTCCTTAATACTCCCCCTCAAGTTAAATAATATGATCACATATATTTAACTTGCTTATAATTTCTGAAAAAATCCGGCCATTGACAGCTTTGGTTAGAACATCAGCCAACTGGTCTTCAGACCGAACATAAGGGAGAATAATGACACCACCATCCAGTTTTTCTTTGATGAAATGTCGATCTATCTCAACATGTTTTGTTCTGTCATGTTGCACTGGATTTTCAGAGATACTGATCGCTGCTCGATTATCACATTTGAGTTTGCTTACTTTCTGGACTGGGAACCCAATTTCAGCAAGTAACTTTCTTAACCACAGTACCTCAGTTAGCCCTCTGGCTATTCCTCTAAATTCTGCCTCTGCACTTGATAATGCAACAACTTTCTGCTTTTTGCTCTTCCAAGTGACCAAGTTCCCTCCAACTAGGGTGAAGTATCCTGAAGTAGATCTTCTATCAATTGGATTTCCTGCCCAGTCAGCATCAGTATATGCTTCTACTTCAAGATGCCCATATTTCTGAAACAATACTCCTCTACCTGGAGAACCCTTCAGATATCTAACAACCCTTAGGGCAGCTTCCAAGTGATCTCCCTGGGGTTGGTGCATAAACTGGCTCAGGACTCCTACTGCATAGGCAATATCAGGTCTAGTATGGGATAAGTATATCAGTTTCCCTACAAGATGCTGATATTGCCTTTGGTCTGTTACTGGGCCCCCACTTACGATCTTCAGGCCATGATTAACAATAATGGGAGTATCGGCTGGCCTACAATCCAACATACCTGCCTCTGCTAATAAATCCAGAATATATTTTCGTTGAGAGATAAAGATTCCCTTCTTTGATCTCAAAACTTCAATTCCAAGGAAGTATTTTAACTGGCCCAAATCTTTCATTTCGAATTCCTGGAATAAATTCTCTCTCAGCTGCTTCATCTCTTCCTTATCATCCCCAGTTATGATCATATCATCGACATATATGATTAAGCAAGTAACTCTTCCCCCATTTTTCTTAATGAATAAAGTATGATCTGAATTACTCTGCTGATATCCATACTTTTTCATTGCAACAGTGAATCTCCCGAACCAAGCTCTTGGAGACTGCTTTAGTCCATACAGAGCTTTCTTGAGTTTGCAAACTTCTCCATGGTGAAATTCTTCAGAAAAACCTGGAGGTGGTTCCATATAAACTTCTTCCTTTAAGTCCCCATGAAGGAAGGCATTTTTTACATCAAACTGATATAATGGCCAATCATGATTAGCTGCTACTGAGAACAATACTCTAATAGTGTCAATCTTGGCAACTGGAGAGAAAGTTTCTGAATAATCAATCCCATATGTCTGAGTGTACCCCTTTGCAACTAGTCTAGCTTTGTATCTCTCTATGGACCCATCTGCTCGGTGTTTAATTGCAAAGACCCATCTGCACCCAACCAACTTCTTCCCAGTAGGCAACATACATTTTTTCCAGGTTTCATTCTTCTCAAGAGCTGTCATCTCACTTTTCATAGCTTCGTACCATTCTTTCTGACTCATGGCCTCCTGTAAAGTTTTGGGAAGAACTTCAGAATATACTTCTGCTGAGAAGACCTGGGCAGCAGGAGACAAGCTTCCTCTGACAAGATTAGCCATAGGATACCTGGACTGTTTAGGCTCATATTCTGGTTCATATCTTTTTGGGGGAATTCCTCTTGTACTTCTGGGAGGTAACACATATTTTCCTGGCTCTATTCTGGACTCTGGTTGTTGTTCTATATTCCCAGTATTATCTCTGGTATCTGCATTATTTCCATCAAAAGACATACTTTGATTATGATCATTGTTAGTACAATCATTATTTACCTCATATTCATTCAGTGGGAATTCAGGCTCAGGACCTGATGAAGAACTCTGTCCCATGGAACAAGACGGTTCGGTGGAACCACGTACTAGCTCTTGTGGACCTGTATAAGACACAGTAGGTGTGACAGAACAAGACACACTAGTTAACCAACTCAATGGGTCATTTTGACTCTCCCCCTGACCAGTGGGTTGGTGAGAATAGAAAAACTCTGTTTCTAGAAAGTCACAGTCTAAAGAAATATATACCCTACGAGTAGGAGGATGATAACAGCGATACCCTTTCTGATGACTACCATATCCCACAAACACACACTTAAGAGAACAGGCTTCAAACTTGGTTCGCTCTGATTTCGGAACATGAACAAATACAGAACAGCCAAAGATACGGGGCTGAAGAGTTAAAACTGAGGGAATACTTACATGACTAGATAGTTCTTTGAGAGGGGTCTGGAGATTTAGAATTTTTGTAGGCAACCTGTTCACAAGATACACTGAGGTTGCTACAGCTTCAGGCCATAAGTAAGTAGGAACATGAGATTCTAGCATGACTGCTCTCGTCATTTCAAGTAACAGACGATTTTTTCGCTCTGCAACTCCATTTTGCTGAGGGGTATGAGGACAGGAAGTCTGATGAATAATGCCATTATCCTGAAAGAATTGTTTAAGGGTAGAATTGACATATTCGCCCCCATTATCAGAACGCAGGATTTGAATTTTTTTGTGAAACTGGGTATCAATCATTTTATGAAAATCAACAAATTTAGAAGCAACTTCAGATTTATGTTTCAAAAAATATACCCATGTCATTCTAGAACAGTCATCAATAAATAAAACAAAAAATCTGAAACCATTGTGAGAAATATCTGACCCTGATTGTGGAGCAGGTCCCCAAACATCAGAATGAATCAAGGAAAAAACTGTTTGAGTTCTACTATTAGATAGTTTGTATGACTGTTTATGACTTTTAGCCAAAAGACATGTTTCGCATGACAAAATATCACTATGAGAAAATAAACTAGGAAATAAAACTCTAAGGTACCCTATGGATGGATGACCTAGACGCCGGTGCCACAACCACTGTTGTCTTTCTACTGATCCGCGAGCCAGCGCAGCAGTCCCTTGTTGAACCACTTCATCCACATAGTAGAGTCCCCCATTTTCAGTGCCACGTCCAATCACTTTCCCCGACTGAATATCCTGTAAGAGGCAAAAAGTAGGAAACATGAGAACGATACAATTCAGCTCTTGGGTCACATGACTGACAGATAACAGTTTACATGACAGACTTGGCACATATAAACAATTTTTTAATTTTAAACTGGGAGAAATTTCAATTGTTCCAGCTCCATGTACTGGAGACAATCCACCATTAGCACTTTGAATGGAATTCTTCAGTCGTACTGAGGATGTAACCAAGTCTTTCTGATCAAATGTCATTGTATCTGTCGCTCCACTGTCAACTAACCATTTGTTATTTTTCTCAGTAATATTCTGTCCCTGTTGGTACTCAACAAAAAAATTAGTTCCAGGATTAAACTGACATTTTTTAAAAGTTTCAGGATTATACTGCTGTTTTTCAATACTTCTGGGCCCTTTCTGCAATTTTAAACTTTGTGAGGGGCAGGATTGTAAAAAAGGCTCCTTACCTCCTTTAAACCCTACTTCAGCTTGAGACGTTTTCACCACAGCCGCTACCCCCATATTTTTGTTTCTGACTTCTTCATTCCTCTCCATAGCCGGCACTTGAGCTTGCTCGCCGGTAATCATGGCAGCGCTTCCCTTCTGACTATTCCTCTGCCTCCGGCTTTTCCATCCCTCTGGGAATCCGACGAGCTCAAAACATTCTTCCCTTGTATGCTTCATCATTCCACAGTGACTGCATTTTAATTTGGATCGATCGATCCTTTCTCCGCCGCCGCCTCGCTGTGATGATCGGTAATTCTTGGCCGGATCTGAGCTAGGCCTGGTGGCGAACCCTTGACCGATGATGTCTTCTCCCTGAGGTCGAGCTGTTAAACCACTGCCGATTCCTGTAACCACCTCTGATTTTTTCTCGGGACCCATCAGACCCCTCCTTGTACCTTCTCGCCGGATGATGGAGAATGCTCTCTCAACTGACGGCAGCGGCTTCTCCTTCAGGAGATCCCTTCTCTCGGTATCAAACTTGTCATCTACCCCACTGAGGAACTGGTACAGGCGAGCCTCCGATTTGAGTCGATTAAAAACGGTAATATCCTCTTCGTATTTCATTGGGTTAGGCTGCCGGAGATCAATCTCCCTCCAGATTCTTTGACAGTCACTATAGAATTGCTCTATGGTGTTGTTTCCTTGTTTCATGCCATGTGCTTTCACTGTTAATTCATATAGTTGCAGGGCATCATCCTTCTGGCTGAAAATCGAAGCCAATCCATCCCACAAGGCTTTAGCTGACGGGTATTCGGCATAATTAGGTACTAGTTCTGACTCCATGTTCTCTAGAAGCCATGTGCAGACCATGAGGTCTTTCTGTTCCCAAATCGAGTATGCTGGATCATCAATTGCTGGTGCTGCTGGATTACCAGATAAGTGGCTTAGTAATCCTCTGCCACCTATTGCCAATTTCATTAACCTTGCCCATAATGAGTAATTGAACTGGTTTAACTTTGTACTGATACTTACTGTTTGTGGATTCTGGTATTGACTGATTTGAGCAGGTTTCTGCAGGAGTTTGGCTAATTGCTCAATGAGAGATACACCACTTGGTGAATTCTCGGTTTGAACAGAGGTTCCACTATAGCTATCTTCTCCAGCCATTGGCAGAGAAAAGGTAAAAAACTGGTAGATGATGAAGCCTACACACGACTGTTATCTAGTCGAAAGAATGGCTCTGATACCATGTTGTAACTTAGAAAAGAAAACAAGAAGATGGGAAAATTATATGTATATCTTTGTGATGTTTGTACAGAAAATATATACAACCAAGATATGCTAGAATAGGAAAAACAATAATCCTAATTGATTCTGTATTAATAGCAGAATATAAACCTTCTATTTTTAGTTCCTTTCCTTAATAGAACATGCCACTCAATTTTTTCCCACGGTGAAAAGTAAGGTTTTTTCCTTGTACTAGGATCTTGAAGGTTTTTTATTCATGTACTAAATAAACTTAAACACAGTATCAGAAGAAAAACTTCTGGCTCATTCATTTAGAATTTAGACTAAAGCACATGAAACAGTTGTAGCAAACACAATGCTTTTTTCTATATTTTAATTTAATATTTTCTCTGCTAGCATGATAATTATGAAATGATGGTCTTAAGGATGATGTTGGCAGCCGCCCAGATGTATTGCACATTGTCCTATTATCAAACTTGTCAAAACACCACCACAAAAAATCTACAGATTTAAATATTTAGACCAGAAGACAAAATTTGATAGCAAAAAAGAATTACCTCAGTTCTAGGCCTCTTGACGCTTGATGTTGCAGTTGACTCCAAATCAGACGTCTCTAGAGCATTCAACAGCTTAAAACTGTCACTCATGCTGCTAGCTGATGATACAACATTCAAGGGCATGGCACTTGTATATCGCCTCATTTTCCTTGTTCCACTCACTCCATCTTGGGTGATAAAATTTCTTGCTTGAAGGCGACAATTTGTCATTGCTACCAAATCCTCACCAACTGCAGCTCTAGAACCGTTTCCTGGGGCTGATCCAGCAATTCTGTCAATCATACTGACAACTGAGCCAATGTCACTGACAGATGCACTCAATGCTCTAGGGGACATAGACTTAACCTGGAAATTGCAATTACAGTATGAACATGTTATTCATAGTCAATAACAAAATGCCTACAGAACATTTTCAAGCCCACCCCTTTCTTTTAGCCGCCCTAAGATCAGGGTGGGTAAAAACTTAAAAGCCTAAAAAGGCATGACTAACCGCTTTAATCAAACGCTCAAGAGGTTGCTCTGTGACACTCGACTTGCCAGAAGTGGTAATCAAAGCATTACCGTGTGCACCATCAAGACCAGTAAATTCTGCAAGCAACGGTGATGCTGATATCCCAGGAGTGCCAATTGCAAGGGACGGAGCTGGTACTTGAGCACCAGTTGTCTGTTGCTGTCCAACGTTTCCAGCATTTGAAAGTGATGAAATACCAGATACAGGTTTCTCAGAATCTCCTGGCATTGGGGATATTGCTAAAGGAGTTGAAGGAGATGGAACAACAAAAGGAGAGTTTGCAGATTGCAAAGGGGTTCCAGTTTTGGTTAGAGTTGATAGTAGATTTTGCTGATCAACATGTGGAGAAGAATGCTGTAATAATTGAGGAGAGGCAGCCTGAAGCAGTTGAGGTGAAGAAATGGGAAATGACGCTCCCGATTTCATCTGTTGATGGGGATAAGCCATGCGCTGAAAAATGCCAGGCTTAACACCTATCCCCTGTCTGATCTTAAGCTCATTGACGTCATTCATCTGATGTACCTGTGGCATTTGGTGAGCCTGCATCTGTGCAGGCAACTGCTGCTTTGCTTGTTGGTGCAATTGTTGTTGTTGTTGCTGCTGCTGCTGCTTCTGCATCAACTGTTGCTGAATCTGGCGCTGTTGATATTGTTGTTTGAGCTGTTGAGTCTGCAGCATTTGTTGTTCTTGCTGTTGTTTCAGATGCTGATGCTGAAGCATATTGGGATTTGATTGAAGGGGAATATTTGGTTGCAACATATTCACCCCATTTTGTGCTGACAAATTGTTAATATTGGTCTGTTGGGGATTGCTCACAGGATTCTGTTGTAGAGATCCAACTGTTGCCTGCTGCAATGAACCCATCGCATTTCCTTGACCGGAATCTATATTGGAAGCTGGCGGCAGTGAATTCATCATGTTTTGCTGTGATGTAGAAACCCCAGATAAAGAAGATAGAGAATTATGCTGCAAACTTGATATATTGTTCTGCTGCATTGTTGGTACAGACCCTTGCATGTTCATTGAATGCATTTGGGGGCTCTTTTGATTTTCGAGGGACTGCACTTGAGAAACTTGAGATTGTGGTTGCTGGATGTGAGACTGTTGAAGTTGTCCTTGTTGAAGTGATGGCATAGGCTTCCTGGGTCTATTTGTACTTATAAAATTAATAATCTGCTGCTCGTACGAACCCAACTTTTTCTTAAGACCAAGTGAAATATTGGCTTTTGAAACCTGTAAGAATGATATCATGCGCTCTAACATGGACTTAAACATTTTTAGTTTATCAAGCTGATCTGACTTGGGTTGTTGTGGAAGAGAATCATGCTGGAAAACAAAGAATAACAAACTTGTGAGCTTCAAGAATCACACTGCAAATTTGCAACAAAATTGTTAATAAATACAAGTGCATTTATTTCATTCCACCACTTGGGAGAGTTTAACCAGTAGAGATAACAGATTAATACCAATATAGATAGATAGGCAGAACTAGAGTGAACCACAGATCACCACAGGGTCACCATACCCACAACAGATGAACCAAAAAATTGGATTTCACAAGTACCACATAGGCAATAGACAAAAAAAATATATGTAGTGAGTTAAATTACCTGCTGTAACTTTGTGGCAATTTTCTGGTACATTTAATTTAGTTCAGGCAAGTACTTCTCCTTCATGGCTTTGATCTACAAATTGGAAAAAAAAGGAGAAAAAGCTTTATTTCCTCAGGTAAACATAATGAAAAATACAAGTGATCCAGAAACATTTGTAAACATAATCACTGAACATACAAAGAGAGAGCTAAAAGTTATGGATTTAAACAACAAATGAGCATAAAAATATCAGAAGTTTGACAAGGCATATTGACGCAGTTGAGGAAGAAGAAGAAGATATGATTTAAGAATGAGTTTTTTTAAATTTTCCTAGTTTAATTTGTTTTAGGTTTCATTTCTTTGTTTATTTAGGTTTCTAGTTACAGTCTTTTAATTAGTATTAATTAATAGGTATGTGTTCTTTTTCGGTCTAAGATTAGGATTTATCCTAATTAGTATAAATAAGGCTGCTACTATATAATAGTATATTCTTATTATTTTCAATTCAAAATTTTAAATAAGAGATTTTTCGGTCCAACAACAATTATTATTCTAGCCTTAATTGTTGAATCTAATTGCCCTAGCATTTCTGGCACGTCAAGTGATAACAGAGTAGAAACCTGAATTTTATTTTTTCCATAACCTGAAATTTTTTCAATGGTTGGGCGAGGTCAGAAGCAATCAGCCCCAACAAACAGGGTTGACCGAAATGCGAAGAATGATTGAGGACTTGAGCTATGTTGCAAAAGCCTTGCAGCATTAGGAATCCATGGAACCCAAATGGATAATCTAGAAGGTGACCACAAACTCCTCGAGATTCCAAAAAATCTTAAGGTTGAAGAAGAAGTTGAGGGCATGAACCATTTTCGTGAAGCTGGAACCCCAAACCAAGCAGCACGAGCTGGATTGGAAAGCCAATAATTACACACTCTTGATTTCAATAGTGGAGGAATCAAAATTGAGGTACATGCAGATGATTATTTGGATTGTCAAGCTAGTTTGGGGAATTATTTCAAATTTAGAACCAGTTTTTGATAACTATAATGACAAGATAGAGGAAGTTGAAGAAATAGAACCAATTTTGATGACCCTAATGATGAGATAGAAGAACTTTATGTTCATCCAATATATGGCATGTTCCTGGTGGTGACAAGGGCAATCAACCGTTGGTGACAACGACAATCCATGAGGAAGAGACAAAACAATTGGCAAATAGGAGTTCTACAAGCAGCAAAATTAACAGATGGATGCTACAGGCAGCAAAATTAATGGATACTTATCTGCTGAAACTGAAGGTAGTGAAATGTGTCACATTTGATTTAATTAGCCAATCGTCAAGAAGTGACTAGATTAGGAGTTAGTTAATGACGATTTTTGCCAAACAGTTTACCACCTTAAGGAGTATTGAACATGCCATTAGTTTAGTATTTCAATTTTCATGCTTCAACACTACAAAACTCAAGGATGAATACAGGAAAGTGCAGTAGAAGAAAAAGAAGAAGATACAATTTAAGAATTACTTTTTTTAATTTTTTAAATTAGGAATTTTATTCAATTTCCGAATTTAGTTTGTTTTAGGGTTTTTCCATGTTTATTTAAGTTTCTTGTTAAATAATTCTTTTAATTAGAATCAAGTTCCTAGTTAGGTATTAATTTCGTTTTCGGTCAAGGACTAAGATTTATCCTAATTAATGCAAATAAGGCTGCTATTAGACAATAGTATCATTCTTACTTTTTTTATTCAAAATTTTAAGTCACAGGTTTCTTTAAAACACTAATTATTTTCTTATTCCAACCACAATTATTACTTTATTTTAGCCCTAATTGTTGAATCTAATTGCGCTAATTTTTTCCGCTGCATCACATTTTTATCCACATAAAAATGGAAAGGCATAAGAACCTTAACCAGTTGAGATTATGGCTTAGTTCACTATAATGCCTGGTTTTTTTTTTTTTTTTGCTAAGGACATTGGAAGCTTCGCAAAATGATTACTTGACATTCATAGAAATATGATAGGCCCTAACACGATTAATGTTTCTCCTCTTATAGTCCATTATTTATTATTTCTTGTTGTCAAAACTATCACAATGGTTCCTAACAAACCAAAGTCACTTCACTTAAATTATACCCAAGCCCCAGCACAATATTCCCTTAAATTTGGTCCTACAACAAAAAATGTAAAATAAATACCTTCTGATGGACTTCCTCTTGCCAATCCCCACCATTTGCATGGCTAGTCTGTGCTGCTGAATCAAGTGATGCTACAAAAATAAGTATTCTTATTCATGTAAGTCAACTAAAACCTGCACATTATATACAGACTCCACAATGAATCTTCACAACAAAAGAACAAGCAGTCTCAAGAACATATCAAACACGCATCAGTCCACATAGAGAGATCAACTGAGAAGTAACACACACGTGCATCCAAACAAGTGCTACCGTCAAAACTACTACAAAGTATATGATAAAGCATTGCCCGGAAACTTCATTCATGAATCAATTTCAGTATGTCAAATGCTAGTTTTTCTCACAACAAACAGATACAATAGTCAATGTAAGTAATACTTGTAACGTAAAAACAATATCAAGCTAATATTGTTCATTGCTGCCCCAAGTGAATACTCAGGTGAAAAGGGATCTCAATAGAAGTTACTTTGTGGCACTATCAAAAGAATAAAAAAATAGATAGGATAATAACTCAATAATCAAAATTTCCAAACTAAAAGAGAACACAAAGCATGCAATTCATATATGCTAGGAGCATACTACGAGGGGTGCCTCTAGGTACAAAGGGAAGAATGAAAGAAGCCTCATGAGAAAGAAAGAAGAAAATATTGCACTTCTATTTATGTAAACCCTGAACAGTTAAAAAACCAAAAACAAAGACAAAGAAAGAGAAGCTTTGCATATTAAGACGGACAATTACTACAAATCTTTCTAATAGAAAACCACTTCATAAGAGCAAGCCTCACCTTTTTAGCTTTGATATGTACAAGTGGGATGTACTAAAAACAAATTACTGATGGGGATTGGATCATGAGTTAATCCACTTAACTTTTCTCTACCCTAAAATGCGCATTTCAATTTAGAGAATGAAAGTTAAATTCCTAGACATTAAAGTTAATATACAGCCAATGTTGCAGTGCAGGGACGATATGACAGGTATGGTCACAGTTCCAGAATGTGCACCGTGGGACAACTGAAAGTCAATTAGCAGCATGTTAGTAGGAAATAAAGCTATAGTAGAAGTGGTAGACATTACTTCTCATATCTTCAAAATTTCAAAAAACCTTCAACAATAATTCCAAGTGACAGAAGTTTGGTACAAATTAATGATAAACATGAAAGCACAAACCAAAATAAGTAGAGCTCTTGTTGCAACTAACATCAAAGTCATCAAAGTCATTATGACATACTTGATGATGTTTCTGGAAGAGGTCTTTGTGATTGATATAATTGCTTTTGTTGGTCAATTACATTCTGCTGTTGAAGCAAGGAACCCGGCGCTTGACTTGATGGTTGGAGCCTTAGCTGCAGATCTCGTTGTAATGAATTAGGCTGCTGCTGCAAACCCAGCTTTTGTTGCAACTGTGTTGGCTGTGATTGAATCTGAGACATCAGTTGCTGTTGTGTTATCTGTGGTTGTGGCTGCTGCTCTTGAGTTGCCAACAAATTTGTAGCACTTTGCTGTGGTTGTTGCTGCATTGGAACCTTGGGCTGTTGCAGCAAGTGTACAGAATGCTGATTAGTTTGCATGTTTGAGTTGCCAGGCTGGGCTCCAAGCAACTGCTGCTGCTGCTGCTGCAAACCAGAGACATTATTTTGAGAACCTAATTGTTGTTGATGCATACTTGAGAGGTTATTTTGTTGAGCCATCAACTGCTGCTGCTGCTGCTGCTGTTGCAGAATCTGAAGGGTATTCTGCTGACCCAGCAACCTCTGCTGTTGCTGCTGCATGTATCCAACACTATTATGTTGTCCAGTTATCTGATTTTGCTGCATATTCATGGCATTTGCTTGTTGGCCCATTAGCTGCTGCTGCTGCTGCTGCTGAGGGGGCAACAATGGTTGCTGCATCATTGGTGTTTGCTGTTGATGAATACCAGCAGTCTGTTGTGTTTGCTGCGGCTGCCTGAGGACTGATTGTGGATGTTGTTGAAGCATGGATTGTGCTGATTGTTGAACAGAAGAAGACTGATTCTGTTGAAGACCAGAGAGAGGCGCTGATTGCATAATGGAAGGCTGCATAACAGACGATGTCTGCATGCTAGATTGCTGAGAAGATTGCAATTGAGTTGGCTGTAATAGGTTTTGCTGCTGCTGCTGCTGCTGCTGAATGTGAGATTGCACAAGTGCGTGTGGAAGATTTCCCTGCTGGAACTTCTGCTTCATAAATTGTTGTTGTAACTGCTGCTGCTGATAAAGATATTGCTGAGTATTTTGGGATTGTTGCTGTGTTATGGTCCCGGCTAACGGATCTAGTTATGGGTCGATGGGTAGCTGGAGGGGTTGGTGTTTGGGTGTTTGGGTTAGGGTGTTTCCTTGAGCGACCTATGGTGGAAGACAAGAAAAGTCAGACTCGTTTAAGGGAGCCTGAAACCTCAGTCAAGAAGACTTAAATTGGGTTTTAACAGTCTGCTTTATTCCATCAGATTTGCTGAATATATACAAGTGTAGAAATAACTACTCCCTACATACAAGGAGCACTACTTCTATATGGAGGAATAACCTCCCACTAACAACAAGAAAATAGGGAAATGGAGGAATACTGTAATATCCCAAAATGTGCCCTAGAAGTTTTGGTATTATTATTATAATTGGATTTAATGTATATGTTTCTTTGGAAAGAAAAAAGAATTATAAAGAGAGTGTATATGTTGTGTATATGAAAATATATACAACATATACACAAGTCAAAGTCAAAGAAAGTTAATGGAAGAAGATATTTATGTTATTATGTATGGAATTAATTAATAAGGAAATTATGAATGGAGGAGATTAATTTGGATTATTTTAATATTAAAATGACTTGGTGGAGGTTTAAAGAGATAAGTGTTTGACTTGTTGTCTTCATTTCTTCTCCATTTTCTTTTCTTTTCCTTGGATGGCCGGGCATCATCAAGACAAGAGAGCAAGAGAGAGTTTTGTGTTCCAAGCTCAAAGTTGAAAGGTAATTCAAGTAACCAAGTTGGAGATTCAAGAAGTTTCATTATTGTTGGTAAGTTCTCTCTTGATTTCCTTTGTTTTATTTGGAGTTGTGTTTGAGTTTGATGGATTATTGTTGATAGTAGGAGTGTGTTTGATTGTGGTGTGTTTAAGAGTGTTTGATTCAATTGATTTTGGATTTTTGGGTTGGATTGAAGGAAAGAGTAAGTTTGTTGGAAGAGATAGTGTTGTGGTTGTGTTTTGGGTTTGTGGTGATGATTTTGATTTATGTTTGATGTATGTTTTGAGTTGTTTTGGTGTTTTTGCAAGTTTGTTATGGTTTTTGGGTATGTTTAGCTAAGTTTGCTTGAAGTGGATTTTGGTGAAAGAAAGTGATTTGTTGGATTAAGTGTTGTTGTGGCCGGAATCCATATTTTTGGCCTGACACGCCCATGAGCACGGCCAAGTCTTTAGGCGTGTCAATGGTTCTGTGTTTTAGATGGGTGACACGATCATTAACACGCCCGTGTTATTGGACGTGTCATAGCTACTGTGAAGTTGGAGAATTGACACGGCCATGAGCACATTCATGTTGTTGGACGTGTCAATGTTTCTATGAGGCAGAATGTATTACACGTTCAGTGACACGCCCGTGGTTCTGAGCGTGTCAAAGCTTCTGTGTTGTGGAGTTAGGGCACGGTCAGGGACACGCTCGTGTTGTTGAGCGTGTCATGGTTAGAGTTTGCCCTAGTTGGTTTTAGTCTTATTATCTCTCGTGTATCTTTGAGTAAGTGTGTTGTTCTTTTGGATTAGGTTGTGAAGAAGTTGAATTGCCCTAATCTAAGTGGTGAAGAATTCTTAGAAGAGAAAGGTTATAGATTGGTGTGAGTTATCTTAAGGTAAGTACAAACTACATTATTTCATACATTCATATGGTGTTAAGACTTAACACATATTTGATTGTAAATGTGTTACGTAATCTAATGCATTGGTGATGCATATTAATAATGTTATGTTTGGTATAATGTGAATGTTTTGAATAATGTAAATTGAGATATAATGAGATGTGAAGCCAATATAATTGATTATGATGATTCAAATGAAATAAGTGGGCCAAGTTTTCCTAAATGATAATAGTCAATGCAATTGATGATATATACTCTCTTGATGAGATGTGGAGCCATGGTTGTTGGCTAAAATGATAATGATGCCAATGAGATGATTGAGGCATGTTTGTCTAATGATGTTGAGAAAATGATAATGAGATAATAAATGAATTGTGTGTCTAATGTGTTATTATATTTTCAGAGTTTTGTTGTTGGTGGCATGCCTATAGTAACAATCTCTTGAAGTTAGGTTGGGCTTGATCCTTGAAGCCAAGTTGGGTTGAAGTTTAGCATGCTTAACTCCCCTTGAAGCTTGGTTGGGTCTAGTCCTTAAAGCCTAATTGAGTTGTTACAACCCTTGAAGCTAGGTTGGGTTTGGTTCTTGAAGCCAAGTTGGGTTGATACTTAGCATGCTTTGTTCCCCTTGAAACTTGGTTGAACCTAAATCCTTGAAGCATAGTTGGGATAATGATAATAATAAATGTGATAATTAAACCAAAACATTAACTTTGAAAGTTGAATGACATATTAGCATCTTTGGGCCCATGCTTGTCTTTGTTAAATGTAATCTTCTTTTGAACTGGTTATGAAACTTGATTGTGTGACATTGGCATTACATCAAAGCATAATATTATTGTAGTTTGTGCCACTAAGCCGTTGGCTTAGCGCGAGTGTGATTCATCGCGCAGGTGACAGGGAAGAACCGGAGAGTTTCTCTAGGCCGAGTAGAGTTTATATTTTGAGGTGTACTTAGTGGAGCTTAAAGATCAAAGAGATACTGCCAAACATGTATATATTTTATGTTTTGTAAAACTTGAATTTTGATGTATATGTATTTTAAAATATTTGTTATATTTTCCGTTGCGTTTTAAATAAACCCTTTTCTATTGTGTTTTATAATTTTTCCTTAAATGTTTTAAATTTGTTCATATTATTGTAAAGGGATTATTTATATGTTTTATAAATCGTGGCATACCTATATTCAGTATACGTATATTACGATCGTATTAGCATGCTGTGTACGTATACGGAGTATAGGGGTGTTACAATTGTTTTGGTATCAGAGCCTAGGTTTGAGATTCTCAACCTAGGTCAATTGTAAGAAAAAGGAAATTTTGAGTTTTAAAATATTGTTTTAAAATAAGATACATGTTTTGGTATGGCAGTCTTTGATCTTTAATGAGGAATATTCCGCTGTGTTTGCAGATATAGGTAGAGATGGCATCTCATTCACGACAGTCTGTTGAGGGTAGTGCGGAAAGTGTAGCTTCTGAAGAGAGTAGAGATGGAGCTAGGATTGAGAGGGTTAGTGAGGCACCTGCTTCTGTGCCAGAGAGATCAGCTGCAGATGAGGGTCCTCCGGGTAGGTTTAAGGCATATGGTAGAATTATTTAGACAAGCTCCAGTGCAGCCACCACCACCACAGCCTCAAGTGCCGGTAAGATATTATGATAAGTTGAGAAAATATGGGGCTGAAGATTTCTTGGGCACTACCGATCCTGCAGTGGCTGAGCAGTGGTTGGATAAAGTGCAGAGGATATTCATCCAGTTGCAAGCTACTCCGGATGAGAAATTTGACTATGCCAGATCCATCCTGCAGAAAGATGCCTATGACTGGTGGAAGACGGTTCCTCATGCCATAGATGATCCACCTACATTATCATATGGTGATTTCCTGAGGTAGGTTGAGCAGAAATATACTTCAAGGGAGTATAAAGATATTAAGAAGATGGAATTCTTGAATTTGAGGCCAGACAACCGGACGGTAACAGAGTATGAGATTGAGTACATCCGGTTGAGTCGTTATGCCGGGGGAATTATCTCTGATGAAATAGACCGGTGCAGAAGGTTTGAGGAGGGATTGAGGCCCTCTATTATGTGCATTGTGGCTGGTTCTCGGTACCAGGATTTCTCTCAGCTAGTTGCAGCAGCTAGAAGTGTTGAGAGAGCGCAAAGCATTGCAGCAGCTGCTACTGAGGAGGAGACTAGGGTAAGGAGACCCCAGTTTGAGGCAGGGTCTTCATCTGTGAAGAGAGGTAGAGGAAGTTTTGTTCCGAGGATCAGTAGGAGTCAGAGGTAGTCGGGCAGATCAGTGCAGTATCAAAGGCTGAGACCGACAGTCTCTGTAGCTAATGCCCCGACTCCAGTAGTTCAGAGGTCTAGTCCACCTGTATGTGTTCACTGTGGTAGGCCCCATGAGGGTGTTTGTTGGAAGACTGGTGTATCCGGAGTATGCTTTAGATGTGGGTCACTAGAACATTTTATTAAAGATTGCCCTGAGATGCAAGATGATAGGCAGATTGATATTGCAGTTTTCTCGACCTAGTGTCAGCAGAGGTGGTCGAGGGGGCAGAAATTTCAGTAGGGGTGGTAGACCTGGGTTTAGTCAGAGAGGAGGATCTTTATCCAGGGGCAGTAGACTAGATGAGGCCGGATCTTCTCAAAGAGTATATTTGATGCAGAGGCAGCCGGATGCTTCAGCAGTTATAGCGGGTACATTTTCTTTATTTGGCATTTCAGTTCTTGCTTTGATTGATCCAGGATCTACTCATTCATACATTTGGTGACAAATCCTTTAGGACATAGTGTTGTGGTGAGTAAGATGCATCGTGGTAGTGCAGTTGTGGTGTAAGGTGAGGAGTTTCTTGGTGATTTGATTGAAATGCCTTTTAAGGAGTATGATTTGATCTTAGGCATGGATTGGTTGTCTAAGCATGGAGCTGTGGTAGATTGTCAAAAGAAATGTGTTACTTTGAGAACTGGTAATGGTAGAAGTATATTGGTATCTAGTGAGCAGAGACAACTTGCATCCTTGCTTGTTTCAGCTGTTACAGCTAGGAAGTTGATTAGAAAAGGGTGTGATGCTTATCTTGCTCATGTTGTGGATATTAGAGTAGTGGGTTCTCAACTTGATAGTATAACCACAGTTGCGGAGTTTCCAGATGTATTTCCAGAGGAGTTGCCAGGGTTACCCCCTGAGAGAGAGGTTGAGTTTGGTATCGAATTGTTGCCTGGTACCACTCCCATCTCTATTACTCCTTATAGAGTGGCACCTGCGGAATTGAGAGAGTTGAAGGTGCAGTTACAGGAGTTGTTGGATAAAGGGTTCATTCGCCCTAGTGTTTCACCGTGGGGAGCTCCTGTGTTGTTTGTGAAGAAGAAAGATGGTACTTTGAGGTTATGCATTGATTATAGGCAATTGAACCAAGTGACTATTAAGAATAAATATCCTTTGTCTAGGATTGATGATCTCTTTGATCAATTGAAGGGAGCAGCAGTGTTTTCCAAGATTGATTTGAGATCCGGGTACCATCAGTTGAGGATTAGAGCTGAAGATGTTCCTAAGACATCTATTCGCACAAGGTATGGGCATTATGAGTTTTTAGTGATGCCATTTGGATTGACGAATGCACCTGTAGCTTTCATGGATTTGATGAATAGGGTGTTTAGACCCTATCTAGATCAGTTTGTGGTGGTTTTCATCGATGATATTTTGGTGTATTCACGTAATAAGGAGGAGCATGACAAGCATCTACGGATTGCATTATAGATCTTGAGAGAGAAGCAGTTGTATGCTAAGTTGTCAAAATGTGAGTTTTGGCTTGACCAAGTAACTTTTCTCGGTCATATAGTTTCAGCATATGGTATAAGAGTTGATTCAAGTAAAGTTGAGGCTGTTCTGAATTGGAGTCCATCGAAGTCTGTGACTGAAGTTAGAAGTTTTCTGGGTTTGGCAGGCTATTATCGACGTTTTGTGAAAGGTTTTTCTATGATAGCTACTCCACTCACCAGATTACTTCGAAAGGGAATTAGATTTGTGTGGACAGATCAGTGTCAATCTAGCTTTGAGCAGTTGAAGGAGATGTTGACTCAAGCACCTGTTCTTACCTTACCTGTGGAAGATAAACCATATGTGATCTACAGTGATGCTTCACATAATGGTTTGGGTTGTGTTTTAATGCAAGAAGGTAAAGTCATAGCTTATGCTTCTCGACAGTTGAAGCCACATGAGCTTAACTATCCGATGCATGATTTGGAATTGGCAGCCATAGTTTTTGCCTTGAAGATTTGGCGACACTATTTGTATGGTGAGAAATGTTTTATTTATACAGATCATAAAAGTTTGAAGTATTTGGGGGTGCAAAGAGAGCTTAATCTTTGGCAGAGACGATGGTTAGAGCTGATCAAAGACTATGATTGTTTGATTGATTATCATCCTGGTAAGGCGAATGTGGTTGTTGATGCTTTGAGTCAGAAGTCTTTAGCAGGTATGATTGTTTATTCACTCTCGTTGCTTGTTGAATTGAGAGCGTTGCATACTAGCTTTGTATCATGTGATGATGGAGCCTTGTTAGCTCAATTGCATTTGAGACCAGTGTTGTTGGATCAGATTAAAGAGGCTCAATTGGTTGATGAGAAAATTCAGAAGATTGTTTCAAATTGCCAGAAAAGAGAGAGCCGAGATTTTATTGTGAGAAATGATGGTAGCCTTTGGTTTAAAGATAGGTTGTGTGTTCCTGATGATGTTAGTTTGAAAAAGATTATTTTAGAGGAAGCACACCAATCAGTTTTTGCTATACATCCGGGAAATACAAAGATGTACCATGATTTAAAACAGCATTACTGGTGGTCGGGTATGAAAAGAGACATAGCGGAGTTTGTATCCAAGTGTCTCACTTGTCAGAGGGTGAAAGCTGAGCATCAAGTTCCAACAGGGTTGCTTCAACCTTTATCAGTGCCTGAATGGAAATGGGAGAGAGTAACTATGGATTTTGTGTCTGGTTTGCCTTTGACACAGAGGAAACATGATGCTATTTGGGTGATTGTTGATCGGTTGACTAAGACAGCTCATTTTCTTTCAGTTAGAATGGATTATTCTCTGGAGAAGTTAGCTGAGTTTTATGTCAGTGAGATAGTGAAGTTGCATGGAGTCCCAATTTCTTTAGTGTCTGATCGAGATCCTAGGTTTACTTCAAGGTTTTGGAAGAGTTTACATGGTGCTTTGGGTTCTCGATTGCACTTTAGCACTGCTTTTCATCCGCAGACAGATGGGCAGTCAGAAAGAGTGATACAGATTTTAAAAGATATGTTGAGAAGCTGTGTCATTGATTTCTCTGGAAGTTGGGACAGATTTTTACCACTTGTGGAATTTGCTTACAACAACAGTCATCAAACCAGTATTGGTAGGGCACTATTTGAGGCATTGTATGGTAGAAGATGCAGAACACCGTTGTGTTGGAATGAAATTGGAGAAGGTAAGTTAGTTGGTCCTGATCTGATCAAGGAAACGGAAGAAAAAGTGAAGATTCGGGATAGGTTGAAATTAGCTTCAGATCGACAGAAATCTTACTCAGATTTGAAGAGGAGAGACAAAGAGTTTAATGTTGGAGATAAAGTATTTTTGAAAGTCTCTCCTTGGAAAAAGATTTTGAGATTTGCTCGAAGAGGGAAGCTGAGTCCTCGTTTTATTGTACCGTATGAAGTTTTGGAAAGAGTTGAACTAGTTGCTTATCGACTTGCTTTGCCGCCTGAGTTGGATAGAATCCATAATGTTTTTCATGTTTCTATGCTGCGGAGGTGAGCCCGGATTTGACTTTTGAAGAAGAACCAGTTGCTATTTTAGCATATGGTATGAAAGAATTGAGACATAAGGAAGTGCCAATTGTAAAGGTTCTTTGGAAGAATCATGATAGAGAAGAATCAACTTGGGAGAATGAGCAAGCGATGCGAGATCAGTATCCTCAACTATTTCAGACTTGATATCAGGTAATTTCGAGGACGAAATTTCTTTTTAGAGGGGGAGAATTGTAATATCCCAAAATGTGCCCTAGAAGTTTTGGTATTATTGTTATAATTGGATTTAATGTATATGTTTCTTTGGAAAGAGAAAAGAATTATAGAGAGAGTGTATATGTTGTGTATATGAAAACATATACAACATATACACAAGTCAAAGTCAAAGAAAGTTAATGGAAGAAGATATTTATGTTATTATGTATGGAATTAATTAATAAGGAAATTAAGAATGGAGGAGATTAATTTGGATTATTTTAATATTAAAATGACTTGGTGGAGGTTTAAAGAGATAAGTGTTTGACTTGTTGTCTTCATTTCTTCTCCATTTTCTTTTCTTTTCCTTGGTTGGCCGGGCATCATCAAGACAAGAGAGCAAGAGAGAGTTTTGTGTTCCAAGCTCAAAGTTGAAAGGTAATTCAAGTAACCAAGTTGGAGATTCAAGAAGTTTCATTATTGTTGGTAAGTTCTCTCTTGATTTCCTTTGTTTTATTTGGAGTTGTGTTTGAGTTTGATGGATTATTGTTAATAGTAGGAGTGTGTTTGATTGTGGTGTGTTTAAGAGTGTTTGATTCAATTGATTTTGGATTTTTGGGTTGGATTGAAGGAAAGAGTAAGTTTGTTGGAAGAGATAGTGTTGTGGTTGTGTTTTGGGTTTGTGGTGATGATTTTGATTTATGTTTGATGTATGTTTTGAGTTGTTTTGGTGTTTTTGCAAGTTTGTTATGGTTTTTGGGTATGTTTAGCTAAGTTTGCTTGAAGTGGATTTTGGTGAAAGAAAGTGATTTGTTGGATTAAGTGTTGTTGTGGCAGGAATCCATATTTTTGGCCTGACACGCCCATGAGCACGGCCAAGTCTTTAGGCGTGTCAATGGTTCTATGTTTTGGATGGGTGACACGATCATTAACACGCCCGTGTTATTGGACGTGTCATAGCTACTGTAAAGTTGGAGAATTGACACGGCCATGAGCACGTTCATGTTGTTGGACGTGTCAATGTTTCTGTGAGGCAGAATGTATTACACGTTCAGTGACACGCCCGTGGTTCTGAGCGTGTCAAAGCTTCTGTGTTGTGGAGTTAGGGCACGGTCAGGGACACGCTCGTGTTGTTGAGCGTGTCATGGTTAGAGTTTGCCCTAGTTGGTTTTAGTCTTATTATCTCTCGTGTATCTTTGAGTAAGTGTGTTGTTCTTTTGGATTAGGTTGTGAAGAAGTTGAATTGCCTTAATCTAAGTGGTGAAGAATTCTTAGAAGAGAAAGGTTATAGATTGGTGTGAGTTATCTTAAGGTAAGTACAAAATACATTATTTCATACATTCATATGGTGTTGAGACTTAACACATATTTGATTGTAAATGTGTTACGTAATCTAATGCATTGGTGATGCATATTAATAATGTTATGTTTGGTATAATGTGAATGTTTTGAATAATGTAAATTGAGATATAATGAGATGTGAAGCCAATATAATTGATTATGATGATTCAAATGAAATAAGTGGGCCAAGTTTTCCTAAATGATAATAGTCAATGCAATTGATGATATATACTCTCTTGATGAGATGTGGAGCCATGGTTGTTGGCTAAAATGATAATGATGCCAATGAGATGATTGAGGCATGTTTGCCTAATGATGTTGAGAAAATGATAATGAGATAATAAATGAATTATGTGTCTAATGTGTTATTCTATTTTCAGAGTTTTGTTGTTGGTGGCATGCCTATAGTTACAATCTCTTGAAGTTAGGTTGGGCTTGATCCTTAAAGCCAAGTTGGGTTGAAGTTTAGCATGCTTAACTCCTCTTGAAGCTTGGTTGGGTCTAGTCCTTGAAGCCTAATTGAGATGTTACAACCCTTGAAGCTAGGTTGGGTTTGGTTCTTGAAGCAAAATTGGGTTGATACTTAGCATGCTTTGTTCCCCTTGAAGCTTGGTTGAACCTAAATCCTTGAAGCTTAGTTGGGATAATGATAATAATAAATGTGATAATTAAACCAAAACATTAACTCTGAAAGTTGAATGACATATTAGCGTCTTTGGGCCCATGCTTGTCTTTGTTAAATGTAATCTTCTTTTGAACTGGTTATGAAACTTGATTGTGTGACATTGGCATTGCATCAAAGCATAATATTATTGTAGTTTGTGCCACTAAGCCGTTGGCTTAGCGCGAGTGTGATTCATCGCGCAGGTGACAGGGAAGAACCGGAGAGTTTCTCTAGGCCGAGTAGAGTTTAGATTTTGAGGTGTACTTAGTGGAGCTTAAAGATCAAAGAGATACTGCCAAACATGTATATATTTTATGTTTTGTAAAACTTGAATTTTGATGTATATGTATTTTAAAATATTTGTTATATTTTCCGTTGCGTTTTAAATAAACCCTTTTTCTATTGTGTTTTATAATTTTTCCTTGAATGTTTTAAATTTGTTCATATTATTGTAAAGGGATTATTCATATGTTTTATAAATCTTGGCATACCTATATTCGGTATATGTATATTATGATCGTATTAGCATGCTGTGTACGTATACGGGGTATAGGGGTGTTACAAATACCCTCCTACAATGCAGTAATGTTGAAACAGAAAAACTAAATAAACAAAACAGAAAATAACTGCCTCAGCTAACTAATTCAGCAGCTCAATCTGTGGTGACTTGGACTTGGGACCATGAGTGAAACGGGTTCCCTCCCCCAAAATGCGCTTGTCCTCAAGCGCAAATTCAGGATACTAATAATGGGAGTCTTGATCTTGTTTCTCTTCAGTTTCATCGCCTATGTCGCCTTCTTCAACGAATTCAATCCAAAACAATTTTTTGCATTGATGACGTCGGACAAAGGTTTCATCACAATTGAAACAAAGACTTTTCTTCCTTCTATCATCCATCTCGTCCTTAGTTAACTTTTTCACTGAACGATTTGAATGAGGCTCCATTATCGATGTGGTTTCATTATCAGAAAATTTTAGGGAACGAGAGAACAATTTACGCTCATACAGCCTGAACATACTCATCGCTGTGACCAAATCCTTTGGATGGTGAAGCTCCACTTCAACAGCAATGGAATCCTGCAATCCACTGAGGTACAGCTGGACTTTTTGGTGCTGGGTAAGAGTGCCAGCACGTGACACCAGAGCTTCGAATCTGTTCTGGTATTCTGCAACAGTACCGGTTTGTTTCAACTTAGCCAATTCGCCCAATTTGTTGCTGCGGATTGGAGGACCAAACCGAAGATTACATTGTTGGGAAAATTCATCCCAAGTGGGATCAGAAATGTCGTCCAACAATTGCATATACCACAGCTGGGCAATTCCTTCTAGATGGTATGAAGCCAAACTGACCTTCTCTTCTTCAGGCGTTTGTTGGTGCCTAAAGAAATGTTGGCAACGGTTTAGCCACCCCAAGGGGTCTTCCTTCCCATCACAGCGAGGAAAATCAAGCTTTGTGAATTTTGGTACAATCGAACTTCCTCTAGAATTTTCAGAATTCGAAGTACCAGAAATTCCCTTATCTCTCCGCGATCGTGCTTGACTTCCAGCGCTGCTGGATTGAAAGTCTTTCTTAGTCGATTCCCATTCCTGAGTCAAAGCATCCACTTTGGCATGCAATTCTTTGTTAGCTTGCTGCTCAGCTAACAACAAGTTGAAAAGTTTAGCGAGCTGGTCCTGAACAGAATCGCCCATAACTGTCTGCTCTGATACCAAACTGTTATGGTCCCGGTTAACGGATCTAGTTATGGGTCGATGGGTAGTTGGAGGGGTTGGTGTTTGGGTGTTTGGGTTAGGATATTTCCTTGAGCGACCTATGGTGGAAGACAAGAAAAGTCAGACTCGTTTAAGGGAGCCTGAAACCTCAGTCAAGAAGATTTAAATTGGGTTTTAACAGTCTGCTTTATTCCATCAGATTTGCTGAATATATACAAGTGCAAAAATAACTACTCCCTACATACAAGGAGCACTACTTCTATATGGAGGAATAACCTCCCACTAACAACAAGAAAATAGGGAAAGGGAGGAATACCCTCCTACAATGCAGGAATGTTGAAATAGAAAAACTAAATAAACAAAACAGAAAATAACTGCCTCTGCTGACTAATTCAGCAGCTCAATCTGTGGTGACTTGGACTTGGGACCATGAGTGAAACGGGAATAAACTTGGAGGGGTTTAGTAACATGTTGCTGCTGTGGGGGGACAACTGGTTGCCTTCCTGGCATCTGTCTCTGAGAATTGGCTTGCATATTGGAGGGCACCCCTTGTCCCATTGAATTCCCAGTTGAGTTCTGTGGAACTCCAGTTATATTCTGCATGTTAGGATTCTGACCAACGACATTTGGAACAGAATTCTGTGTTAAACCAGAAACAGGAGGCAGTGTCGATGTCAAGGTGGCAGAACTTTGAACCCCAGTAGATGGCATGTTATTCTGAATGTTCTGGGATAACAATTGCTGACGTGTTTGAGATTGATTAGCTTGCAATGGGATAGGAAGTGACTGCCCCTGATTGCGAACTTGGGGCTGCGTACTATGAGATGCTGTTCAAAACAAGACCACAAGAAACAAAATTAGAGAAACAACCAGAAAACTAGGAGCTAAACAAAATAGCAATTGCTGGTTCATCAAGATAAATATTTACCATTGGAAAGAACTAATTCTTGTTGCACAGGCTATTCAAAGCATGAAAAGGTGATTACACACACGGAGAGAGAGAGAGAGGAGGGTTGGGAAGGATGGAAAAAAGGTGATTTGTATGCCATATATTCTTAAAAAATTGGCACATTTTAAATAATGAAATTCTTCACTCCAAAATTGAAAGGCTAAAATAATTTATATAGAACCATCTCCTAAACATAAAGTATTGAAGTTTTAGAGAAATGGGGCAAAACATGGAGTAAATTTCACTAGCATTTACAAACTAATCACTAAATCCTAATGTCTCTTAAGTCACCATATTTTAAAATCTCTAACAATAAAACAATTGCATCAAAATCCAACCAACATCATAAATATGATGTGGCAGCCATATTGGAAATTATAATCTGCATTTTATTTTTTCTTTTTTATGCATATTGGACGCCTCCACAAGGTTTTTTTTTTTTTTTTTGTCATATATTTCAGTCATAGAGATAGGAGAGATATAGAGAGCGGAGAGAAGTGAGAAGTGAGAATAAAAATGAAAATTCACTTGGGTGGCCCATAAACACAAAATATAATAAAAATGTCCAATATGGTTACCACGTCATATTGTTGATATAAATTAAGTTTTTCACAATTGTTAAGACAAATTGGAATTTAAGTTAATTTAATGACAATTTTTGTCGGGTTATTTAGTGTTTTTTAAGTTAACCCAACAAATAGTTTGACAATGGCATCGCATGGAAGTCCAATGTTCAATAAAGCTATTACCTCCTGTATCAGGGGGTCTGTTGCTATTGCCAGATGGGTTGGGCGGTAATTAATTGGGCATTGTAGTTTGAGACTTAGACTCCATTGTAAGCATCTTCAAAGCAATTTTCCGAAGATAATCCGACTGAAACCAGGGATTGTTAGAACAAAATCAGATCTCACAAAATCCAGTATGCAAATGTTGATGTCAAGGTTTTGGGGTGTGTACATGCGTGTGCTTGTGGCAGGGAGGCTACAAGCTGAATCTTTTAGCATATAGTGGCTTGTCAATGTTTATGCAGTTCTTTCCTTCCTAACTTTGTGCTCCCTCCCTCTCCCCTCTTAGGTCTTTCTTTTTTCCAATTCTCTTTCCTTACAATTCCCTTGTACCCATCCGAACGAAATGGACTAAGCAAGAGGATTAACCTAAGGATGTAATTTCAGCATAATGGACATACATGGCTTGTGGCAGCAGTGTAAATCTTTTCTTCAAACCACACGGCAATCTTCTTGAGTTCTTCTAGTCCCTCTTGACCAGAAAATGGAAGATGTCTCTTTAATGTCTCCATTCTGTACATTCAAAACATTGTATTACCGATCACATAACAAGTACAAGGAAATTAGTAGCCACTGGGGAGCCAACAAAGAGAACCCTCAAACCATGACAAAAGCAGTAGGAAGAAAAGTTAGCAAAGCCACCGACAAATAGAGAAACACAGTTCAAATGCAATGCGTGATAATTGACTGACAAATCAAAAGAAAACTAACATTTTGTTGACAATTCTCTGTCGCGAATCAGGTTGCAACTGAGCTCTCCAGTCACCTGCATCTATTGCAGGTTCTCCACCCTGGCCAGGAGGCCGCCAATTATTGGTATCCATCAGATTCCAGCCAAGGACAGTAACTGCTACTAGCACTACAAAGAAAGACACTATCAACTGTAAATAAATCTAATTGCAGAAAATTCTCCTTAAGATCTCTAGAAAAACATCAATTCTACAGCAAATAAACGCAAGAAACGAACAAAAGAAATGACAAATTAAAAAAATTTTTGGTTAACAAATAAATTCATGAAAAATGTTTACCCTTAGTTCTTTCCAATGGTAAATATTTATCTTGATGAACCAGCAATTGCTATTTTGTTTAGCTCCTAGTTTTCTGTTGCACAGGCTATTCAAAGCATGAAAAGGTGATTACACACACGGAGAGAGAGAGAGAGAGGAGGGTTGGGAAGGATGGAAAAAAGGTGATTTGTATGCCATATATTCTTAAAAAATTGGCACATTTTAAATAATGAAATTCTTCACTCCAAAATTGAAAGGCTAAAATAATTTATATAGAACCATCTCCTAAACATAAAGTATTGAAGTTTTAGAGAAATGGGGCAAAACATGGAGTAAATTTCACTGGCATTTACAAACTAATCACTAAATCCTAATGTCTCTTAAGTCACCATATTTTAAAATCTCTAACAATAAAACAATTGCATCAAAATCCAACCAACATCATAAATATGATGTGGCAGCCATATTGGAAATTATAATCTGCATTTTATTTTTTCTTTTTTATGCATATTGGACGCCTCCACAAGGTTTTTTTTTTTTTTTTGTCATATATTTCAGTCATAGAGATAGGAGAGATATAGAGAGCGGAGAGAAGTGAGAAGTGAGAATAAAAATGAAAATTCACTTGGGTGGCCCATAAACACACAAATATAATAAAAATGTCCAATATGGTTACCACGTCATATTGTTGATATAAATTGCAAAGTTTTTCACAATTGTTAAGACAAATTGGAATTTAAGTTAATTTAATGACAATTTTTGTCGGGTTATTTAGTGTTTTTTAAGTTAACCCAACAAATAGTTTGACAATGGCATCGCATGGAAGTCCAATGTTCAATAAAGCTATTACCTCCTGTATCAGGGGGTCTGTTGCTATTGCCAGATGGGTTGGGTGGTAATGAATTGGGCATTGTAGTTTGAGACTTAGACTCCATTGTAAGCATCTTCAAAGCAATTTTCCGAAGATAATCCGACTGAAACCAGGGATTGTTAGAACAAAATCAGATCTCACAAAATCCAGTATGCAAATGTTGATGTCAAGGTTTTGGGGTGTGTACATGTGTGTGCTTGTGGCAGGGAGGCTACAAGCTGAATCTTTTAGCATATAGTGGCTTGTCAATGTTTATGCAGTTCTTTCCTTCCTAACTTTGTGCTCCCTCCCTCTCCCCTCTTAGGTCTTTCTTTTTTCCAATTCTCTTTCCTTACAATTCCCTTGTACCCATCCGAACGAAATGGACTAAGCAAGAGGATTAACCTAAGGATGTAATTTCAGCATAATGGACATACATGGCTTGTGGGCAGTGTAAATCTTTTCTTCAAACCACACGGCAATCTTCTTGAGTTCTTCTAGTCCCTCTTGACCAGAAAATGGAAGATGTCTCTTTAATGTCTCCATTCTGTACATTCAAAACATTGTATTACCGATCACATAACAAGTACAAGGAAATTAGTAGCCACTGGGGAGCCAACAAAGAGAACCCTCAAACCATGACAAAAGCAGTAGGAAGAAAAGTTAGCAAAGCCACCGACAAATAGAGAAACACAGTTCAAATGCAATGCGTGATAATTGACCGACAAATCAAAAGAAAACTAACATTTTGTTGACAATTCTCTGTCGCGAATCAGGTTGCAACTGAGCTCTCCAGTCACCTGCATCTATTGCAGGTTCTCCACCCTGGCCAGGAGGCCGCCAATTATTGGTATCCATCAGATTCCAGCCAAGGACAGTAACTGCTACTAGCACTACAAAGAAAGACACTATCAACTGTGAATAAATCTAATTGCAGAAAATTCTCCTTAAGATCTCTAGAAAAACATCAATTCTACAGCAAATAAACGCAAGAAACGAACAAAAGAAATGACAAATTAAAAAAATTTTTGGTTAACAAATAAATTCATGAAAAATGTTTACCCTTAAAAGCTTATGGTTTTCGAGTCCATGGAATATTGACGAACATGGAAATTTTAATTTTCTTATTAATTAGATGATAAATTAAACCATTAAAGCTGGATTTAAATTAAAGACATGAAAATATTCAAATTCCAAAACCAACCACAAAAATCAATTGCCGGGTTTCAATTTTTATCGAATTGACCAATTACCCATTTCTTAACTTCACTTAAAGCAATCAAATTTATAGAAAAGAAGATAACCTGTTAAATTTCACTTAAATCTCAACAAAATTACTTCCAAAATAAATTATTCCTTAAAAAAAGGAAAAAATGTTCCTGTAATAACAACATATACTCATAATCGTCCAATAAACGGAGGAAAAAGAAAAAGAAGAACCTTGAGATTTGAAGTCTACTCGCTGATTTTGTTGGTCGTTACCAGAAACACTGAAAATTTGGAGAATAAGAAAAGAGAGAGAACAAACATAAATTACTTTATCATTACGTATTCTAGGACCAAACCTGAAAGCTGAAAGTTTTGATAATTTAATTTAAATACCATCATTACCCTTCTCAATTTGGTTATAATTTTGGGAAAATGTCAATCTACAAATAAATACTCTGATTTTTATTATAATAATACATTTTATTTTTACTAAAATTTATTTAATATTTTTTACGCATATAATTTTTTTATTAACCATCTTGTAAATTATAGTAATAAATTTTAATAAAAGCAGAATTTCAATAAAAATTTAAACATTCATTATTATTGTTCAAGGGGAATTAATATAGCCTGTGTTAATAAGACATAATTTTATTAATTTCCCCTATTATCTTTTCGTAATCGTATTTTTCTTTTCCTTTGAATTATTTTTTGTCAGATTTTTTTTCCTAGTTAAGTTCGGATCTACGATTAACTCACTATTTTTTTTTTTTTGAAACAACTCGCTATTGTTAAAAAGTCTGCTTAATTTGTCATAATAATAATATTTTTTTTTTGAAAAATATAAGTTCAGCAAATATTATGCCTTTTTTTTTGTTTCCGAGAGAAATAGATGAAAGATAATAAAATAGGAATATATTTTTTCTTCATTTTCTTTATTTAGATAATAATAAAAAAATAGATAAAACAATAGAAATAAATTCTCTCATTTTTTTTAAATTCATTAAAAAAAATTTAAACCAATGAAGAAAAAAAAAAGAAAAAAAGTGAAATGAAAAAAATGTATAAAATATGAAATTATTAATTTATTTTTTATTAATTTAAAATGATGAAAATATAATTATAAAAATATATTTTATCAATTTTTCTTTAGTTTTCTTATTAATAATCAAATAAAAAAATAGAAATTCTCTTTTCTTTTTTTCTTTTTTTTTTAATTTTTTTTCTTTTTCCATTGCACTTATAAAAAAACAAACATAGATTAAAAGAAGTGTAAATTAAGGTCCCTCAAGACTTAGTGGCTTACACTTTTATTTATTTATTTATTTTTTAAAGCATTGACATCGAGGATTTGTGGTTAAATATCTATTGAAAGTTTTGCAAATCATAACTTTTAAAAAGCTATATTTTCTTCTTCTTTTTTAAATAACAAAAATAAATTAAAAATAAATAGAAAACATACAATTTTAGAGAGAGGAACCGACCCATGACAAATTGACCAACACTCGCATGGCTTTCGATAAAATTATGATTTGAGGATGAGCCGATCAACTTTAATAAGGGCCAAAATTGTTCCATAAAAAAAATTAAAGACCAAAATTGTTTAAAATATATATACTGTTATTATTATTATTATTATTGCTATTAGATTTTGAAAAAAAATAATAAAATAAACTATAAATTTTTAAGACTTTTTATTATCATAATTAAAATTTTTTATTAATGGAATTAATGCAATTATTCATCATCAAATTGGTTACTAATATAGGTATTTAAATTTAAAGTTGGGCTTCGACTTAGCTGCCATTGATAGCAGTTAGTAAATTATTGATAACTAATTGAAGAATATGGCAGTAAAGTTTTGCTAGTTTCTGCTATTGAGATGTTAAATAAGGATCAAGAATATAACTTAACTTTATCCTAAAAAAAAGAATATAATTTAACTTTCATGTATTGCTATATATTTTTTATTTTTCTTTTTTAATATGTGCTATAAATTATAAAAATAAAAGAATTGTAATTGTTATCTTTTACAATATTTTAGTAATTATTTTTATCTTTATCTATTATATATAGATTAAAATTGGATATATTTATACTATAAATTTAGAGTGCAAATGCATCTAAAAGATAGATAATAGTATTTACTTATCATAAATGAAATAATATAGTGATTATTTATTAGAAAAAGTAATATTTAATTGATTTTGACTTTTTTGTAAAAAATTGATTTTGTCTCTGAATTTATTGTAATCTGCTTTACTTTTTTAAAAAAAATTTAGTCTTTATCCCCAAGTGGATTAGCTGATAGTGAATAATATAATATAACTATGTAAAACCTAATCATGCCTATACAGTAAAATAATGCAATATCGTCCTCCAACGCTACAATAATTGAATATATTGTGTAATACAATGAAAATTTTGACTATGCCCAATTGTTTTTTCTTTTGAGAAATAAGTATAATTTTTATTCATGGTAAAGAATCTATCAATATATTATATTAAAATCCTAGTTTAATATTGTATTACGTATGGTTATTCTAATCTTATCACATATTTTAATTTTTAATATTATAAATTAAGTTTATTATTTATTATATAGTAAATATTTATTTGATATTTATTTTAAGAATTTAAATATAATTGGATAATATATTTGATACTGATTTATATTTATTTAAAAAGTTTAAATTAAATTATAATATTTTATTAGATGTCGATGATAATTATATTTATTTGTAGTATTTAAATATAATTATAATATCTTATTTATAGATAATAATTATTTAATTAATTAATTATATATATATATATACACACAAAATCATAATTATTATCTTATTATTTTCATCTCTCCTAATATTGTTTAACTTCAAAATCATAATACTATTGTTCAACTAACATATAAATAATATATCATTTGTTTTACATTTTTATATTTAATATTTTCTTATATATCATTTAATTTATTATTTATTTTTTCATTTGATCATTATATTTATAATTATGATAAAAAAAATTATTATTTTTCCTCCTATTGTTATTTCCCACTCTGTTTCTTACATTTTATTGCTCTTATTGTCATTTGGTCCAACTTTAATTTTTTTGTTATTTATTCTTTCTAGTATTTTAAGTTTCTTTTTGAGTTTTTTAATTAATTATTTTTATTTGGCCTATTAATTATTTTTTTTATTTATTTTCGTTTGATAATTATGTATGCAATTATTAGGGGCGAAGGGAGGGGGGAGGAGTGGGCAATGGACCCTCCTCCCCTCCTCCTCCTTATATACATATATATATGTATATACACATGTATATAAATATATATATAATATTTTATAAGAATTATATACATATAGTATTTTATATACATATTAAATTTTTTTATCATATATATTTTTTAATTATTTGGGTATTTAAAATTTTATAATTAGACATTTATACATATAGTATTTTTATAAAAATTTAATATTATTTTATATATAGTATTTTATAAAAATATAAAAATTTTATATAGATAGTATTTTATATAAATATTTATTTTGTTTACTATATATATATTTTTTATTTAGTAGGTTTTAGTGAGTATTTAGAGGTTTGTAATTAAGTATATATATATGGATAGCATTATATATATTTTTTACTTTTTTCATCATATATTATTTATTAATGAATGGATATTTATAATTTTTGAGATTAGTTGTATATATTTATTATTTGTACAAAATTTTATAGTATTTTGTATACATATTCATTTTTTATCATATATATATATATATATATTAATTAGTGAATATTTAAAGTTTTGTTCTTAGATATTTATATAGATATAGTGTTATATATATATTGGTTTTTTTTATTATATATGATTCTTTTTTATTTTAATTAGTGAGTATTTAGAATTTTATGATTATATATTTAGATTAATATTAGAATTTTATTATTTAATTATAAATTGGATAAAACTAATATTCTCATTTGAAATAGTATTTAATAAAATACTATAAATAAATTAATAGATCAAAATTGAAATGAAAATATATGTAAAAGTTTTAAAATTCAGTAAATAATAGAAATTTGTGATAGAAATTTATAACAAAAATATAAATTTTATTATAATATTTAATATTTATTTTTATTTTTATTTCGTTTATAATTTTTTTTCTTGGAAAATTTACCCCCTTTCATTCTATTTCTGATTCTGTCACTGACAATTATAATAGAAAAAATTATAGTTATTCTTCTCATCATTGTTTCTTGCTCTCTTCTTGTGTTTCTTTGCTCTCATTATCATTTGGTCTATTTTTATTTTTATTTTTTGTTATTATTTTTTTTGTACTTTAAGCTTTTTTTAAGTTTTCTTTGAATTAATTGTTTTATTTGATTTAGAGTAAACTGTAAGTTTTTTAATTTATGTAATGTAATTGTTTGTTAGGTTTTTGTTTTAATTTTAATTATGTTAATTATTTTATTTTAATTTTTATTTAGGTTTATTACTTAATTGTGTTTTATTTTTAAATTAATGTTAGATTTATTTAATTTTTGTTAGATTTATTTTTTAATTGCTATTATTTAAATTTTATTTTAGATTTTAATTTTATAACTAGAATGATATCCTCATACTGCTTCGAGAATATACATATATTTTTTTTATAAAATAATATTAATCATTTAGTTATATAGGAGAAATATTTAAAATATATTATAATAATTAAGAATAAAATTGGAGAGCGAATTAAACATGTAATAAATTAAAATAATATTTTAAAAAGTATAAAATAATTATACTATTTACTTATTTGCACTCAATTAATAATACTTATAATAATTATAACAAAGCTTTACTTACTTGTACTCAATTAATAATGTCTTATTCTTAATTTTTGATTTATTTTTTATTTTTTCTAAAAAATATTAATCGTTTTTTGTATTATGTATAAAAAATTAAAAAATATATATTTCTGAAACAACACAATAGTGTTATTTTAATATAAATTAATTAATGATAGAGACTAATATTTTATATTAAATATAAAAAAAATTAATTTTAATATATATATAAAAGGGTATATGTAAGGGTAAAATGGGTAGAACAGTGATTTCAGATCCTCATTTAAACTATAGAATATAGATTTTTGTGTTTTAATTTTAATTTTATCTTTTAAAATTATTATAAACTTTGCAATTAGTATGTTTTGAGTTAAAATACTTGCAATATCGCGACTTTTTCTAGTAATTATATAAAACTATGAAAAATATTCTTATAATATAAATTTAAAATAGTTATTAACTGATGAAAAAAAAAAGCTCTAAAATGAATATTTTCAAATCAATAATTATTTGAGCTATTTTTTATCAGAAAAAGATAGATAAAATTCATTAAACATAAACAACAAATACAGTAGTCCAAATTACGTTGGAACCAACCCAACAAGGGTAAGACAAACAGAGCAAACCAAGCATTAGCAAACAGAAACATAAGGAAACAATAAGGAGATACAAAATGAACCATAAGCAACAACAACTTAACTAAAACAAAATACACAAATAGAAACAATAACAAAAGGGATCAAGGTTGCCTTCAAAGAAACCCTTGGCTAAACCCCATACAAAGATTGAAGTATAGCACCCTCCATCGACGACCAAACCATAAGGATCAAAAGGCCGAGAGCTGAGGCATTTGGCAGAGTACTGAGGCTGCAAGGCCACTACAACCAAAATGATAACATAAAGATGAAGACTCGAACAACATTAAAACACCACACCTCCTCAGATTTCAGATTACTTGAGAGAAAATCAAGATAAAAGATCCTAAAAGGGGAATGTGAAGGAAGAAAAGCCCCAACCTTCAAATCTCGCCAGATCAGGGGGAACTCAATATCTCCTGAGATCGCTTCTCCTTCCTTAATCATTTGAGCTTTGATAATGGACAATTACTATTTTATTTATTTATTTTTATCAAATGAGTTTGGCTTTTATAGTGTCTCACTACACTGTATAACCATATAGTAGAAATTCTTATTTTAGATATGCTTAACCACATCTTTGTTGATTCATCTCCAAATCCTCTTCCTTATTAGTTCCTTAAATGGTTCAATGACATTTCATGGTGGTAAAGACAGTTATTACAGATCATTTATGAAAACTAATTATTGCAGAAACCATATGATGAAGCAAGAAATTACTATGTCATTTTCATTTTGCATAAACTAATTTTTTAATATCCTCAAACTGGAGTTTTTTGGTCAAGAAATGAAACTGTTCATTGGAAGACTTATTCTGATCAAATTTTTTCTAATTATCATAATTAAATTGAATTAAGAGCTCATCTCTGAAGTCTCAATAATTCAAAAGCTTTTCTCTAGACAATCAAAAGACCTTTGATTTGCACTTCAATGGTGAAAAATAAGAATTGGACCATATATAACCAACAGTATGCTGAGACAGCTGCAAAACGCCCTTTCCAGCTCGCAGGAAAATATTTTATTAATTATGGACCTATGAACTATGAACAGACATAAGATGCAGGTCTTTGCACTACTCAGCCTCTAGCACAAAGAGATTCCTCTTTATCTCTTTTAGCTCTTCTAGCTCCACCAGACCCACCTATCTCAACATCTCCAGCTGTCACTACAGTAGCTAACTCTTCAATTCAATGAAATGTTGATGGCATACTAACTATTCAGACAGATATTGATGATGTTTTAGTTAGTATTCAGTCTATTTAGCCCACTCAGACTGATAATTTTGATTATATAGCATATATGACAGATAATCCTTTAGTCCATTCCTCTCATAACTCAGATGATGAAGACTATAGAAATATGAATCTATCTCCTAGTCACTTTATCTGATGCTAAAATTTCTCCACTCAACAGTAATACTGTAGTTCTTTTTACTATTTATAATAGTATTTTATTTATAATAATTCACTTTTTTCATAGTGTTTGTATTGTTTATATAAGTGGGTTATGCCTGTGCACCCATGATATGTTTTCTTTTATGCTTTATGAAGTCATTGCTTACGACTTCATTAGTGTATGTTTGCTTCTCATTTGTCTATATAGGGAGCCTCTATGTATCAGTTGGAGATATAGTCACTTTAGACTAATCCCTTCTAAATAAACCATGCAGTTCTAAAAGACTCTCTCTTCTCCATCTTGATTTATTATTCTGTTTATTTATAAATAGTGTGCAATGATCCAGAAGAATTAATATTGACTATGTTAACCAGAGATAGTTAAAAGAGTGATGTCATGTTTAAGCTTTAGGGATGACTGTGTTTATGGACGATGCTTGAGATTATCTGGTGAAACAATACTTTATTTATTCCTCTGAGGATAGAGTATGCTCTATATGAAACTTGCAGCTTAGGCTGATCTTGTTCCGATACATTAGAAATATCTATGGTTCTTTAAGATATATAAGCTGGAAACCAGACAGTAGCTGCTACTGATGGTGAATAGGTTTAAGGAAGTATGTGTTCTAAGAGAGATACAGTATGTTGTTATACCAGACAACACAGACTTTTTTAGGTCTGAAAAAAAGTGAATTATTACAGATAAAATACTATTATAAATAGTAAAAAGAACTATAGTATTATAGTTGAATGGAGAAATTGTAGCATCATATAAAATGATTGGGAGACAGATTCATATTCCTATAGTCTTCATCATCTGAGTCATGAGAGGAACGCACTAAAGGATTATCTATCATATATGTCATATAGCCAAAATTATCAGCCTGAGTGGGCTGAATAGACTGAGCATTAACTAAAACTTCATCAATACCTATTTGAGTGGTTGGTGTTTTATAAGCATTTCATTGAATTAAAGAGTCAGCTACTGTTGTGAAAGTTGAAAATGTTGAGACGGGTGGGTTTGGTGTAGCTAGAAAAACTAAAAGAGATAAGGAGGAATCTCTTTGTACTGGAGGATGAGTAGTGCTGTGACCTTCTTCTTCTGTCTGTTCATAGTTCATGGGTCCATAATTAATAAAATATTCTCCCGTGAGCTAAAAAGAGAGTTTTATAGTTGTCTCAGCATATTATTGGTCATATTTGGTTCAATTCTTATTTTTCACCATTGAAATACAAATCAAAAGTCTTCTGATCGTCTGGGGAAAAGCTTTTGAATTTTTGAGACTGCAGAGATGAGCTCTTAATTCAATTTACTTCTGATAATTATGAAAAATTTGACTAGAATAAATCTACCAGTAAACAGCTTCATTTCTTGACCAAATAACTCCAGTTTGAGAATATTGAAAAATTAGTTTATACAAAATAAAAATGGCATAATAATTTCTTGCTTCATCATCTAGTTTCTGCCATAATTGGTTTTCATGAATGACCGATAATAATTGTCTTTGCCACTATGAAATGTCATTGAACCATTTAAGGAACTTGTAAGGAAGAGGATTTGGAGTTGAATCAACAAAGATGTGATTAAGCATATCTAAAATATGAATTTTCGCTGCATGGTTATACAATGTAGTGAGACACCATAAAAATCATAATTCAGCTGAATATTTTGGATGTGCAGGATAAAGATAATAAACCAGCATCCATGGATATTCTGGAAGGGCAATTTGGAGGGAACTCTATATTAGGGTTTCTCCAAGGTGGTCTTGGTGGAAAGTTTCCAAGTCTATATTCTCTGTACATTATGAAACAAGAAAAATTGTTGGCTAAGGTTATAATAGGAATAAGTTTAGAAGGTCTGGATAGAAGGTCTGGGATCAAATTCTTTTGGCCGTTAATGTGCTCAACAAAATAGTCATATTTTGAAAACTATTTTTAGAACCTGAGGAGTTGTTGAGGAGGTAAGGTTTTTTTTTTTTTTTTTTTTTTTAAGTCTAAGGCTCTGGAAAATGAGGTATTATCAAGGATGATGATGAAGTGGTGACCAAGAAGATAAAATTCAAACTTCTTGATTTCATATTTTATTGCCAACATTTTTTTATAAACAGAATGATAGTGCTTCTCATTATCTTTGAATTATCCACTAGCATAACCACAGTAATGAGTTTTCTATTAATTTGTTCAAGAAAAACAACATCCCAAAATTTATCACTAGCATCTGTCTGTAAGATCCTGAGACCATCAGAAGGAATATGAAGAGGAGTTGGATGAGCAGCAATCCTCTTAATGGTTTGTACAACTTCTGTTTGTTCAATTGTTCAAGGTGGTGAATTTTTCTTCAATATTTTGGATAAATAACTGATGGGCTGGGCTATAGCAGGATAAAAATTTCTGATATAATTAATTATACCAAAAAACTGTTGAATTTGCTTAGAAGTCAAATTTGCATAAGAAAATTTAAGCAGTTCTTCTGCTATATGTGGTCCTAGAGTGTAAACTCTATTTTCAAAATGTAAACCCAAGAAGTCAATACAATCGTAGCCCATGGTACTCTTCTTTTTAGATATCATAATATCATACTGTTGAACAATAGAAGAAAACTGTTGGAGTAGTTTATGATGGGCTTCTACTGTTGGAGAGAACAATAAGATATCATCAATGTAAATCAAGGCTAAATACAAGATGAGCTAGAAAATTATGATCATGGCCTTCTGAAATAGTGATAGAGTAACTTTCATTCCAAAGGGTATGACTGTCCATTGATACTGAGCATTTGGAATGCAAAATCAAAATGCTGTTTTGGGCCTATCTTATGGCTTAATAGCTAATTGCCAAAAACCAGCTTTCAGATCAAATTTTGAAAATATTTTTGTTGCCTTAAGGTGAACCATGAGTGTAGAGATCTTTGGTAAAGGAAACTTGTCATATGTAAGAAACAAATTAAGAGTCTTGTAATTAATAACAATTTTTTTTCCTCTAAGAACTTCTGATTATTTCTCTATATAGAATGCTTGACAAGCCCAGTTGAACTTAATAAGTTCAATTAATCCTTGTTGCAGTAAAGATTCACATTCTTTTATGGGAAGAGCAAAATCTGAAGGGGACATTTTAGGATGTGAAGCCTTTGTAGGGTTTATATCTTCATTCTTCTTAAAAGAAAGAGAGATGAAAAAATCTGCATTCTTCCATAAAGGCTTTAAATGATAAAAATTAGCATGAAAATCATCACAAAGCAGGTAGTAATGAGAGTTTTATATCTTTAAAATTTACTGAAACTTCTGATAGAGAAAAAAAATTCTCTAGATATCAGTATAAGCTTTGAAAAACTTCTTATGACAATTTTCAGTAGGAATGATTTAAAGATTCTGAGCTTGTTGATAAATATCAAAACATATTAGTAAGTCTTTATCTGGTAAGGACGAGCCAAGAACATGAGTCCAAATAATACAGTTTGAAAAAAATTGTATTCTAATTTTCTTTTTAGTGATCAAATATATAGAGAACATATTTCTATCGGTTGCTCTAAAATGTTCAGTATAAGACTTTCAATAAACACAATAAGGTTCATCATGGATTTATGAGCTCTAACATCCATGAAAGCTATTAAGGGAATAACTCTGTCATACTTAGAAGAAAGTACTGAAATCTGGACTAGTGGAGTTAATAATGAATGATCAACAGAATAAGAAGAGGGTAGTTGCTGCTGTTGGAGATAATAGATAGCAAAGTTATCAGTTTGATTAGAATCAATAGAGATGGATTTTGAATAAGAATCATCATTGTCCTCATGAAGTGCCATAATAGTTTCTTGATTTTCTTCACTTTGTTCAGAAAGAACATATTCAATCTATGTATTATTAGGAAGAGAGATTGAAGCTTGATTGATATGTTAAATTAACTTTGTAGTCTTCATAGGCTTATTAGGATAGTTTTTTGCAAAATTTCCTTTTCCTCCATATTCATAACATCTATCTCTTGAGCTTCTTCTTCTTTTTGAATCTTTTTGAATAAGGAGATCTTCTTTTAAAAAATTGAAACTTCTTTCTTTTCTTTTTGAATTGTTGAGGACATTTATCCTTAAAAGAGAACCTATGAAATTTTTTTGTACAGGATAAACACAATTCTTCTCTTTACATTTGATGTTGAAAGAAGTTGGTTTTTTACAAGTAAATTATAGAATTTTGTCACATTTTATGAACTTCTTCATAGTTCTATGGTGTTCATACAGTTTACTAAGTACTGTAAAAGTAAACTGATGAATTTCACCCAAAGAAATTTATTAAAGAGGTTTGCATGTTTACTGAATAGAACGATTAATATCTGGTTTAAGTTCTTCAGGTAGAGAAGTGACATAAACCTGTTTTTATGCTAGGATCATTGTAACTACCTAACATATATAACTTCTCAGATATTCTTTGATAATGAAAATTAAGATCTTTAACTTTTAAAGAACAATATTCATTTCAAAGAATTCTTCTTTCTGTCTCTTTGAGATAATTGTATGATCTCTCAAAAATGTTGTATAAATTTGTAAAAGAGCATTAGAAATACTCTTTCCAAAGAAAGATAATCTGGTGTATTCATCCATGGAAGTAACCATTCTCTGGGACTTTCAGTGAATCTAGAGACAAATTCTCTGAGCAACTGAGGGAGAGAAGCACCCTCTTTTGCCATTTACAAATCAAGCCATGCGTTAAATTCTAAAATCTGTGATCTCCATTTCCTTGATGGTAAATCATTAAAAGTAAACCAAGGACCATTTGTAGGCTTACTGGTTCGTTGATGTTCAAATCAGAGATCCTGTCTTAAAAGTTCTTCTTATAGAGGATCTTGAATAATTAGTTCAGTATCAGAGGGAAGATCTACACCGGAAGGAGAATCAGCCATTAAAAGCTGAGAAATATCTGCTTGTTGAGATTCTGAATCTGAATGTGTGGAATCAAAATTTAGAAAATCTGTTTCAGAAGAATCTGAGTCAAATGCATGAAGAGCCATATGTTGTTGTGGGAATGGTTCAGAGACTCTTAGAGGAGGTGGTTCTGACTGTATCATTTCAGTATATGTTTTTTGAGAAGGTGAAGGCTCACGTGGAACTGAAGGCTCAGAAGATGAGGAAACTAAAAGTTTATGAGGCTTTGATGGAGGAAATAATTCATGGATTATTCCAAAATAGGGTTTGTAAAAGACACATATTGATATGCAGGTGAGAAAATAGGAAAATAGGGATCAGATACAATAGATGGAGATTATTTTGACAACAAATCTCTTTCCATTATTTCAAGTTTGGATTTCAGGGTTTGAATTTTTTCCTTTTTCTGAGAGAAACTAGGTCCAAGATTTTGGTTTCTGAATCATCATTCTGAGTTTAGTATCTAACTGATGAATTCTCATAAGGAGAGAATTATAGTACTGCTGAATTTCAGTAGACATAGATCTTAAAGCTAAAAAATTTTATCTATCTTAACAGATAATTGATCAATCTTAGAGTCAATAGACATCGAATAATTATTATGTATTTGAGCATTATGAGTTTGTCAATTAAGAACTTATTCTCCTTGAAAAAGTTCTTTTAATTGTCTAGTGAGAAGAATAATGGTTGGTTGAATATAAGGTCAGGTACTGATCTTAGTTTGAGGACCAGTGTGTCTTTCAAGTGGTGGAAAAATTGATGATGCTGAAGAGAATATCATACAGTCTTGAGGCTGTGGTGTTTGGGTTAAAGGTTGATGCACCAGTAGGGCACATCGTTTAATTTTTTGTGGCTTAGGTAATTCTGGAGGTTTTGGAACATTAAGAAATCCTTCATCTTGTAGGACTTTAAAAGCCTTATTATAGATAGGGAGAGGGAGTGGATACTCCTTCTAAATCTCAGGAGAAATTCCTATCCAGGGTGAATTTTTGAATCAGGAGGAGGATGTTTAAATCTTGTGGCTTTTATTCTACGGGAAAAGAAAAATCTCTTCGGTCTAATAAGTTTGGCTGGATTTATAGGAGGATATTGAACATCTCCTATTTCTTTACAGTAAGTAGAACCAGGGTCACATTCTCCTAAACTTGGGGTATCCTAGATAAAGTGGCCTCTGAACTTTCTGGCATAGACCAGGCTACCATCAAATGCAAAACTGTGGACTAGGATTTTCTGTGTTTTTGGGAGAGACTAGAACTATCATACAAATATGAAAAAGTTCTGGGAGAGAACTTGAACTTGCCCCATCTGAATCCTTTGAAGGTTCCTGGAAAACAGTAGCGACTGTACTATCTTTTTTCTGATGAAAACATGATCCATTGTTTGAACAGGTCTGAAATTCTGTTACTGCTTCTCATAAGTAATAACTCATTCAAGAGGAATTAGTCTCATAAGATGTTCTCTAGGCAGCTGTCTAGGTGTCTTAACAATTATAGAAGTGGTGTCTATATCTGAATAGATGTATAGGGCTCTATAGACACTCCTAGAGCAGATAGGTTAATTGCATGATCTTACAATCTATACACTAGCTGATGATAAATAGTTATGGATAGAGATCATTTAATTTGTTCAGCTCCAGCAATCTGAACTTGTATCTTCAAAGCATTTGACAAGTGCACATCATTTAAGGATAGATTATAATTGGAAAAAAAGATCAAGATAACACTTTTAGCATTAAGTGTTGTGAGAATAGTACAAATTATTGTGTTTTCAAAGTAAACATATCTGGTATCTAAAAGTGAAAGTCTAGCAGTAACTGGAAGACATTTTCATCCATGATAAGAGATAACAATTCTCACACCTCCTGTTTCTTCCACTTAGAGATAAACTCCTGTGGAATCTTCATAGTAACATACTATTCAACAGAGGTAAAAGACAAAGAACACTGGTTTAGACGAGAAGTCTGAATGTATTATTTCACATGAGGTCTTTTTATGGAAATAAGGTTAGAAATTTTCTTTATATAGTTGGGTTTTTGGAAAATAAGATAAGTGTTAAGGACAGAAAGCTGAAAGCTATCAACTTTAGAGTCCTCTGCGATATAAACTATTTTTGCAAGATGATCTATTTTATTAGTAACGAATTGAGAGCAAAAAAGAGGGATAAGCAAAGAGAAAGTATGATTAATAAATTTTTTTGGAAGTAATCATGGTATTTAAGGTTCTTTTTTCATTATTATTATTCATGTTTATCATATAAATAGTGTTATATGGCTCTTATGTCACTAAGGGGTGTATGGATATTAAGAGTCCAAGCTCACTATATCAGGGACACACAATTCTCTAAGAGAGGTACAATGCGTTATTATACTAGACAACATAAATTTTTTTAGGTCTGTTCACCACTAGTAACAGCTAGTGTCTGATATATCTCAAAGAACCACATATATCAGCTAGTGTCTGATATAAATTTTCAACTTATATATTTCAAAGAACCACATATATTTCTGATGTAACAGTTGTTAAGTGCGAATTATTTTAATTCACTGATTTCAACGACAAGCCGTGGCACATATGCGTTAATAAATTAATTTGTCGTTTTTCAAAGGATATTCGTTTGAAGAAACAAATTAAAAGCCTACGATATTTTTTGGTGGTACGAGAAAATGTCTTGCAACTTTACGAGGGTGTTTCTCAAAACTGGAGCTTTTCAGCTTATTGTGAATAAGTGATTTTTAGATTATAATCATATTAAAAATAAACGGTTAAGTGTTTCTGTAAACTAGTTAATAATCAGCTGATAATCAGTTTATAATCAATTAAGTGTTTCTGTAAAATCAACTTATAATCAGTTTTTAATTGCAGAAACTGTCAAAATGACCAAACTGTCCCTGAGTTTATTTATTGTATAAAAATAATTTTTTAAATGTCAATTCAAAATTTATTTTGTAATAATAATAATAATAATAATAATAATAAAATTTATTTAATAATAATAATAATAAAATTTATTTAATAATAATAATAATAATAAAATTTATTTAATAATAATAATAATATTGGTGTTATTAATAAATTATACAAATAAAAAACTACCATGTAAATATTACTAAATTAATTAGAATCCTAAAAATATTAATTAGAATCCTAAAAATAAAAGAATTTTGATGGAAACTAAAATATATAGGGTGGACAAATTTAGAATATTGAAGATTAGGTAGGGATAGTATGGTCTTTTACTTGGTCAAAACTGCTTAAAAAATAAGTGCTTAAAAAAAAGTAGCAAAACCCAACTTTTAAAAAACTGATTATAATCATATTATAATCTACTATTTAAGTTTTTAGAAACACTTAAATAAACAAATTATAATCTAAAAACTGCTTATAATCAGTTTTGACCAGCTTTTAAATTTTGAGAAACACCCTCTAAATTTATGATGTGTCGTTTTAATTAGTTATATGTTTTGAATAAATGACGTACTCCTTTAGTTATCATAAGAAAGAAAATGACTAATTCTTGAAATTTAATTTAAAAATTTTAAATTATTTTAAAGACCTTTTTAATTATAGTAATTATTTTCTTACAAATAATTCCAATAATTTAAGAAGAAAAGGATCATGCAGTTTAATCTTATTTTTTTATTTGCTGCTAAAAATTAGCGAATATTAACAATGATTATAATTTAAAATCATTTTTATATACAGTTATAAATTTCATATTCAGTGAAATAATAGAACGAAAACTGATTCTACTAATTTAGACTAGCAAAGCCCACTATTGCGGATCGGTCGTTAGATCTATTTTGACCACTTCGTGTAATCAAACAATGATTTTTTTGAAAATTTTTTATCTAAGACTGAACGTATATACATCTAATTAATAAAAAATTATTATAAAAAAATAAGTAATTTTATTAATTAAATACATATACTGTCTAAATAAATATTTTTCATTTATATAATGATTGACTATTTATTATTTTAGCATAGAGTAATTACATGTATTTAACAGAAGTAAGCAATTTTCAAAAAAAAAAAAAAAAAACAGAAGTAAGCATAATACTGTGATATCCTTCATTTTTTTTTGTTTCATGCAATAAGAAAATAAGAAATAATTAATTTTATTTTATTTAAATTATTTGAAATAATAAATTTAAGAGCATTTTGATCTATCTATAGCATATGTATAAAAAAGGAATTGATAAATAAAATGTCCTTATTAATTTTCAGATTTTCTAAATTAGATAATAAATAATAATAATGATGATTATAATACTAATAATTAATCTTATTACAATCGTATTTTCTTTATGTAGTAGTGGTAATAATAATAAGAATAATTAATAGTTTATTATTATTACATACTCTATAGATTAGATTTATTATTTGCATTAAAAAAAGATATTTATTATTATTATTAAAATATCTTATTACAGTATGATATTTATATTTTATTATTAGTTTTATCATATAGAGAATATTTAGGATTTAGATTTTGTAATTATATTATTGATAAAATAAAATTTTATTAAAAAAATTGAATTAAATTATCGGGAATGTATATAAAAATAAGAAAAGAAAGTGTAGATATGCAGATGAAATTAACCAGCAAATTAATTTATTTAAAAAATTAAATTAAATAAAACTTTATTACTAAAAATTTTAATTCTGATTTACCACGTAAATTTTACTGCAAAATATATGTATAGGCTAAAACTTGTTTCTACTTATTACTCACTAGTTGGGCATTGGCAAAATGGAAGGTTAGCATTTAGAATTGCAACAAGATAATAATTATTTTCTATTTTCACAAACTAACAATTAAAAAAAAATGAAATAACTAGAATTAAAAATAAAAAATAAAACCTTAATGTCCTCAATACAAATCCATTGTTCATCAAGAAAATTAATCAAAAACTAATAAAAAAATATCTCTTTAAATACACCAAAATCCCATAAATTAAATAAAAAAAAGAAAATTTAAATCTTATTATGACTTGAGATGAAGAAACAGTGAGCTCATGCAGAAGAAAGAACCTGGTGGGCTTGGGCTGGAAATTCCTTCTTCTTTAAAGATTATGACTTGATGGCTTTATAATTTGCAATAGAAACACCATCACTACATCAGCTTTCGAATCGATCATCTTTGATTTTGATATTGATGCTTCCATTGATCGGTTCATAAGAGCCGTTGATATTGAATAAAATCCATTACGTGAAGTCATCCTGTGTAGGCTGCACTTGAATGAGCCTGGATGTGTTGTGGGTGAACAAAGACGTACGTGTTGCAGCAGCAGCAGAAGAAGATATATTATTCACTTTATAATAATAGTTATCTTCACTTTATAATTCACGATATTTGTTTTTGCTCATTTAATCTTTCATTTGTCAAAATAAAAAAAATTTTAAAATTTCTTTTTCTTTTAAACATAAATTCTATCGAAAAGGAAAAAAAAAAGCATTTTAGAAAATGAGGCATCATCACATCAACTTCAAGAAAACAGACAATAACTAGCACAAAACCGGGTGCTATATTCCTGTGTTTTGCAGGATTTTGAGTTTGACATTATATTGTTATTGTATTGAGCACATAGAATGACAAGAAGCTGGTGGCCTTGCCTTTTGTTTGTGTTTAACATTTTACAAATCTATACTTTTGAGCACATTGATTTTTCATATGTTTGGTGGCGTTGAAACTATTGAAACTAAGTTGCAACTTTTCTTTTGAAGTTCCTAAAAATTACTTTTAATATCTTTGTTTAATACATTGAACTTTTATAAGGTAAAAATATTAGAGATTAAATATTCAATCTATTTTAATCTCTAATGTTCCAAGACAAATACTCGACCATTCAGCATTTGAAGCTAGTTCATTGATTCGATCAAGAACTCAAAATAAGTTTGTGGTACTGAGAATCATATAAATTGGTTATGTAAATATTCTGCAAAAGTGAAAATGTAGAACATAAAACTTTATTGATTGAATTGCAAGCATCTCTACAAGGCCTGATCATCTCACTAGACTCAATCTGTACATAATAGTGGAATAAAAAACTCAATACAAATACAAATGACCAATGAATGTTGGAACTCACTGCACACAACTTTCTTCTCCAACAGAATCTTGGTTAGAAAGAATTATAAACTGCTTGGCAAACACCTCGTGATGCCTCTCTCTTGCATACAACACCCAGAAGATCAAAGAAAGCATCACTGCTGCTGAAACGATGACAAATCCAATAAAGATCCATCCACTGTAGCGATTCAGCCCTGGACAATGATGCTTAACAATGGCGTTGAGTGTTTGGCGAATGAAAGTGCAATCTACTAGTTCAGCAAGGAAAGGACCATAGTGATGGAGGGCATAGCTCACATTTACAGCAAAATTCATCTGGTTGTAAAATTTAGGTGTCAAACGACCTGTCGTAGTGCAACTATCATTTTCAGAGACTTTGCAGATATACTTGCTCCATTCCTGCATAGAACACAATGAAAGAGTAGCAAGTTCATTTTTTGTTCTTATGATTTTGTAGTCTTGGAAATGACTAATCCCTTGTGGTACAAAGTTTTAACTTACCTGTGATGCATTGCTGAAGTAAACTTCGTCAGCAGAACATATCCGATTTGTCATATCAGAATTGAATGGATTGCAGAGGAGAGGAACTGGTGGACCTGATTGATTGTAATACAAATTTTTAACCTCTGGTGGTAAGTTGGGCGGCAGGTTTTTTGGTGGGTTGATGTTGGAGACGTTGGTGATGAAAAAGTTAACAACACCAACTAGCTGGAAGGTGACCTGTTTGCTTTCTGATAAGGATTGTTGAGCAGTTGCTTTGTCTACACAGGGAAGAAGATCATCCAAAGCTGTGTCTGCCGTGGGGTTTTGGACCCATTCATCCATGGCAACACATGTATCTTCAGCTACACTGCATTGTAAAGGGGCGAAAAATGGGATAGATTTAGTAATAGATTCAAATTGTGTAACTTACCAAATACAAGCACTTCTTTGAGCTACCAAAACCCACAAAAGAAGAAAGAAAAGTAGATCATTTCAGAGAATTACACGTTGAAAATGCTAATCCATTGAACTTACTTATGAATTATGAGAAATAAGCAGCACAAAATCAATGCAAAAGTTGCAAGGATCCATCGGATGATAGATATTCTGCAATCAATTAATCAATAAGATCAGCACATTATAAGAGCACAAAACAACGAATAAGATAATTTATAATGCGAGTGAATTTAGCTAAGATACTCACATGTAAACAAAAGATTGCAGGCCAAAAATTGATAATGCTGCAACCAATGAATGAATACAACATAGTGAGAGCTTATAAGGAAAAATTTATTATAATTAGATATCTAGAAACAAGTAGCATCAACTTGTTGTTTAGTATGCTTACAGAAACCAAGAAATGCAAAGAGAAGCACTACAGCAGCAACTGTGATCAGAATCGCCTGTCTGAAAGACAAAAAAAAAAAATCCAAAAATATTTCAATCAGCAAATCAAAGTAGCAGCATAATGTTGACTTGGTAACACAGCAAAAAGGGCTGCTAACATAATAACATTATTAATTTATGAATTTCACTCACACCAAATCCAAAACTTTCTGTATTTTATCTGAATTTTCATCTGTCTCCTTTTGAAGAGTAGTAGCAGAAGCATTGATCATTCTATCAACTTGGCTGATGCTATTCTGAATTTTAGGAGGGAGAGAAAATTGATCTACTCCTACTCCTTTTGCAGCGGATAGATACTCCGATACAATAGTGAGATTTTCAACAGTATTATCTGCCTGGTTTACAACGTATCTCAGTGTACTTGTCGAACTCTTGTGAAATTTTTCCTGTCCAGTGTAAAGAACAATGCATCCAACACTGAAACCATTAGGAAAGAAAAGGAATGAAGTTAGAAACAGTCTGTCTAAGACACATAGAGAAAGAGATGGAAATGGACTTACATTTCAGCAACAGTGAAGAACATGAGAAAAGTAAGAGAGAATGCATAAGCAGTTCTAGAATAGCCATATTGCTTTACTTGGCAGCAGCAGTGACCAATACAGATGAACAACAATGTCACAGCAAAACCCAGAAACCAGATTACAGTAATGAGAAACAGAGGAGCAGCCGTATAAGCAACAGACTGCATAAAAACAATTATGATTTTAGGAAGTGCATTCGGAACACAATTATCCTTAAAACTGTAAAAAGAAAAAGAGAAATTATGCAGCAAACTGTGCTCCAAGAGAATTTTCAATGTCAAACTTCCATATTATAATGATAACTAGTAAAACAGCTTATATATGATAAACTTACAGTTGACAAAAAAAAAAGCAAAAAACAGGTTAGAACATAGAATCCCAAATCAAGAATTCATATGCCATACAGTTAAAAATGACAGATATTTGAGCAGAAAACTAATTAGCAAAGGCCATACAAGAAACTGGGAATTGAAATTCCAACTGTCAAAATACAATGAAACCGGTATGACAAAATTGACTTGTGTTCTTGGGATAGAAAATTTCATAGTGAAAAGAATCAACTCCAAGGTAAAACTTGATAGCCCATCATAAATTTAATGCAACAACAAAACAATATTTATTTGGCAATTGAATTTGGTTTTAAAGAAACTCACATAGAAATAATGCTCTTCACTGATATTCCATCCACCCTTGTAATACTTAAAATTGTTGAGAGGATCTTTCCTATGTGTTCTCTTTGCAGCTAATATCATAGACTTGTTTTCAGCAAGAACAGACCTCCTCGTTGTTTCCCATGAAACCACATCGTACTTAGCCTCCTCGATAATCCCTATGAAATAGTTTTTTCAAAGGAATTGAATGGTGAAAATAAGAAAGTTCTCATCAGAAAAATGCACAGAACGAAACCCACTTCTGGAAAAGTAAACTATATATATATATATATATATATATTTGAAGGGACATAAGAACTTACCTTGAAGAGCTGATAGGAAGTGAATTTGAGAAGCTCCGTGAGAAACTAAAAGAAAGGTTGAAGAGATGAGGAGGAAAGTTGGTAGAACAAGAAATGACACTGATTTGATACACATTGAATTTCCTTGTTATTATTGTTGTATTTTTTTTTATCTCTGATACTAACACAAAAGGTTAATGTGTGTATATGTAATAAGTTTGAAATTTATAGATATTATCAGAGAAAAGGAGTGAACCGTTCTTGGTCAACTGGAATTCTTGTTTTTGTCTTCACATTTGAGGAGATTATCTTCTGTCCGTTTGAGCATGTACCTGTTTTTGGCTTTTCTTGTTTGAATTCTTTTTTGTTACTCCAAATGTTCACACTGAATTTTAAAAAAAAGTTTTTTCTATGTGTGTAGGTATATGTATATATATAGGGAAGAGTGTCAGAATTATTTGAATATCTTACCTCTTTCGACAAACAGAAACAGATTTGTCTGCCTAAATTTAGAAATATCCAGTGCATGATTTTGATACCATTTAAATGGGTTAAGCAAATTTAGCTTAAGGAATCGTTTCAATTCAAATAAGATTTTATTATTTTTTTGCTATATTTTTATTTCACATCCAAAGATGTGAGATGTAGGAGGGGACTTTTGGTTATATAAGGGACCCCTCCCCTTTTAGTTAGACCATCTCAAAATAAGTCTTAATTATTTTAAGATTTTCTTTTTTTCTTTTTTTTTTTATATTTTTTTAATATTAATAAAATTATTTTGATGGCGTTCGAGAACGTAATCAAAATTAGTATAACCTCATTAAATTGTAGTATTCTCTTTATTACTTATTTAATAGCTGTTATTAGATATAATTGTGGTGATATTTTATGCTATTAATTATATATCTAGAAAAATTCTGTCCGAGAAAAAGGAATTGATATTTAAGTGTGTCCATTGTGGCCTACCTCTCTTTTCTGAAAATTTTTCTAGTATAATTATTGATACTATTATTACACACTATACATATTATTGGTAAAAAATAATCCAATTTTTACAACAATTGGTATCAGAACCAAGATTTTTTGAGTATGTTCTGTGGTTGCAGCCTAGTCTGATCTTCTACATCAGAAAAGTTTTTCTTGGATTATTGATATTCTACATTTGTTAGCTATTAAATAATTTTTGAAGCAGAAATGACAGACGGCTTAAATAATCCATCCGCCACAAAAGAGACAACATCCACTTTGTCAATTTAGTCAAGGACTACTGTGTCAAATGATAGATTCACAGTGGAGATTTTTAATGGTATGAGCTATTTTGGCATGTGGCAAAATGAGATTTGAGATGCTCTCTTTTAGCAAGGTATAAACATTGCCATTAAAGGAGAGAAACTATAAGATATTGATGAAAAAAATTGAAAAATCATCAATCGTATGGCATGTGGTATAATTCGATCATATCTTTCCAGAGAACAAAACTATGCCTTCTCAAACGAAGTTTCTGCAAGCAAATTGTGGAAGACATTGGAAGAAATTTTTTTAAAGAAAAGCAATCAGAATAAGTTTCATATGAAGAAAAGATTGTTTCACTTCACTTAACTATGACTGAACACATCATCAATTTTAATCAGCTGGTAGCTAATTTGGTGAATTTGGAAGTGACTTTCGAAGACAAAGATTTAGCTTTGATGTTGTTGGGATCCCTTCCAGAAGAGTTTGAATTTTTTGAAATAACTCTATTCCTTGAAAATTCTAAAGTGACTCTTTCTGAAGTAATTACCGCATTATACAGTAACAAGCTGCTAAAGAAAGACAAGAAAGGAAGTTCAAGTGGAGCAGCAGAAACATTGATAGTGAAAGGGCGCTTTCAAAGTAGAAAGAGAGAAAAAAAGGGTAGATCAAAATCCAGACAGGCCAAAAATGAATATGCCTTTTGCTGAAAGAAAGGATATTGGAAGATAAACTGTCCCAAGCTAAAGAATAAAAGCAAAACTAATAAAGAAAAAGTTGTCATAAATTCGAATGTAGCTGAGTGTGATGATGGAGACTTAGATATTTCATTAGCTGTTACAACATCAACAAGATCTTATAGTGAATCGCTACTTGATTCAGGTTGTAGTCATTATATATGTCCCAATCGGGATTGATTCATTGACTTTAAAGAATTAGAAGGTGCAACTATTTACACAACAAATGATGATTCATATATGATAAAAGGGATTGGTTCAATCCAATTGAGGAATCACGATGGATCAATCAGGACTCTGACAAATATTCGATATATACCAAGTTTAAAAAAGAATCTCATCTCTGTAGGAGTCCTAGAATCAAAGGGTTTCATTATAAATACAACAGATGAAGTAATAAAAATTATTTCTGGTGCACTTATAATAATGATAGGAATAAGAAAGAATAATAACTTGTATTACTATCAGGGTAATGTAATTATTGGGATAACAGCAACAACTTTTAGTAATGATCAGGAGTTGGAAGTAACCAGATTATGAAATATTCACTTGGGGCATGTTGCGCTCAACTTATTACTTCTACAAGCGACACTCACAAATATATGAGGTAATTGTAGCAACGGTGATCGCTCCAAGGTCGTCTCACAAGGAAGGAATTATTTTGCAATAGTTTGATTGACAAGTAATTTAAAAGCGAGAGTGTGATGTGTTGGAATGGAGAAAAATAATTTTAATTTAAAAGTAAACGAGTAATAGTTGGGTAAGATCAATTCAATTTTAGGAATGGTGCCTAGGGTTGTAGATCAATTTAATCAAAGCTTAACTCTTAAATTATTCATTAACACGACTTTGTATTTTAATTTGTTCCTTGAGTTTAATTAGTAATTATCAATTCATTAATTTTCACATTCATAAATTAACAACCAATCATTTTGAAATTTCAAATTAACAAACTCTAGAACTTATATTTCTAATTCATTCTTAGGGTAGTTAATTGTATAGTTTCAATATCAAATTTTATCTCTCGGTCCTTCATTCAATATCTAGAGATCAATAGGTAGCTAATCTATCAACCTAACATTCAATCTAATGCAATCAACCAACAATAAAGTATATTAATGAAAATATCAAATTAAGTTATTCAATCAAATCTACTACAAACCCTAGGTATGAGTAATTTAGCTCAACATCATCAATTTAAAATAAATATTCATCTCAATATAAATCAAATCACAATTATATATTGAAATATTAATGTTCTTAACAAACAATAACAATCTAGAAATGAATTAAAAGAGAGAATATAAAAACCCGTTTGAAGATACTAAGAGTTGAACTTCTAGTCTTCCTTCTAGCTCCACTTTGAATGTGATGAAGAACTAACAAGCATTCTTCAATCAATGACTCTCTTCTTGAAAGATGGAATGGTCACTCTCTCAAGCCCCCAACTCCTCAATCAAGCTTTCTTGAAACCCTAACCTTCACAAGAGCTTGCTCACCCAATTTTATCCTAAAAAATGTCAAGAATCTTATCTATGGAAGAAATGAAAGATGAAGATGAAGGTGATGTTCATGGTCTCTCTCAAGATCAAGAACAAGATGATGAACCAAGAGAGAACTCCTCTTCAAGCCTCCAAAACGTGTATATGTATATATCTTCCTTCCATTCCTTTTAATTTCTTAAGACACAAAGCATGCTTTCCAACTCATACACTCTACTTTGTCTTTCACTTTCTCATTATTTAAGTCTTCGTCCCATGAATTAGGCACCCTATTTCTTTTTTTAATATTTTTTTAAAAGATGAAACTTATTGTCTCCCACTTTGTCCCCATTTCATGTAAAATAATTAAAAGAATTCTCACAAGACACGGCCAAGTCATGAGTGACTTGGCTGTGTCACTTAATTTTCTTATGGATACAGCCAAGCTATGTGACCGTGTCCATATCTGCCTCAATACCTAATTCATTTTTCAAGTGGGACACGGTCAAGGCCTTGGTCGTATCACAATGGTTTGGCCATGTCTCTTGAGTGTGTTCTTCGCTGCATTTGCTCCTTGCTTCTTCTTTGCTTTGGTCAATTGGTGAGACACAGCCAATGCCTTGGCCGTGTCTCTTGCTTGTGTCAAGCTTTGCCAAATTTTCCTGCCTCTTTCCTTGGATGAGGGACACGGCCAAGCCATGAAGTGTCTTGGCCATGTCTCATGTTTTTCCACCTTAATAATTCATCAAATTGAATTAAAGCTCCATTTTATTTTTCATCCTGGATCAAATACTTTAAACAAATTTTAAATACAAATTAAAAGAAAAATTAATCAAAAGCTAATAAAATCACACTAAACATAAACACATAGATGATCCAAACAGGGCATACTGGCGACAAGTCCTTGAAAATTTTGCAGACCAAAGATTACTGAAATGAGTGCAACCCCAAAAATTAGTTTTTAAGAGCATTGTATCAAAGGCAGCAGACTAGAGTGAAGTCTGATACTGCAATTCATGATACCAAAGATATCTTGGACAATGTTCACTCTGATGTATGGGGTCCTTTCAAGACATCTTTAATGGAAGGAAAGCACTATTATGTAACTTTTATTAATGATTTCTCTCGGAGGGTATGAGTGCATATTATGAACATGAAGGATGAAGTGTTGAATATTTTTCTCATATTGAAAAAGATGGTCGAAATTCAGACTAAAAGAAAAATCAAATATCTCTGTACAAATAATGGTGGAGAATATAAAAGTGATCCATTTTTGAAATTCTACCAAGATGAAGGCATTATTAGACACTTCACAGTTAGAAATACACCATAACAGAATAGAATGGAAGAACGCATGAACTGAACATTGGTGGAGAAAGTTCAGTATATGTTGTCTAATGCTGAGTTGGGTAGACAATTTTGGGCTAAGGCTGTGACATATGCATGTTATCTCGTTAATTACTTACCATCAACTGCTATTAGTGGTAAAATACCTATGAAAATGTGGTCTGAAAAACCTGCTACTAATTAAGATTCTTTATGTGTATTTGGTTCAACTACATATTACTAAGTTAAGCAATCAAAATTAGATTCAAGGGCAAAAAAAGCATTCTTTATGGGGATTACCACTAGTGTGAAAGATTTTCTTCTTCGGTGTCCAAAAATAAAGAAGATAATCTTTAGCAAAGATATCACCTTTGATGAGTCTATCATATTGAAAAAGATAACAAATAAAATTGTTCAGCAAATAGATGGTACTCCATAGCAGGTGGAGTTTGAAAGAAGAATTGTTGTCCTAGCAACAAATAATAAAATCGATGAAAACACTCCTATGGTAGAAGTGGAGTCTGATGAAGAAGAGCTCCCAGCCTAAGAACCTCCACATAAATAAGAATCTATTGCATTAAGTAGGTCACGACGTGAGATTCACAAACTTGCTCGATTTGATGATATAGTGGCCTATGAATCCTTAATTGCAAATGATGACATTTCTAACACTTATAGTGAAGTTGTCCAAAGTTCCAAAAAGAAGAAGTAGAAAAAAGCCATTGATGATGAAATGCAGTCCCTTGAAAAGAATCAGACATAAAAGCTAGTTAATCTACCAAAGAGAAAGAAGGCAATTGGATGCAAATGGGTATATATAAAGAAAGAAGGATTTTCTGATAAGAATGATGTTCGCTACAAGGCAAAGTTTGTAGCTAAGGGCTATGCTCAAATGGAGGGAATTGATTATAATGAAGTATTTTGTCCAGTTATTAAACATTCATCAATTAGAATTTTATTGGCATTGGTAGTATAATTAGATTTGAAACTCGTTCAACTTGATGTAAAAATTACATTTCTATATAGTGATTTAGAAGAAAAAATCTATGTAACTCAGCCAGAAGAGTTCAAAGTTGCTGGAGAAGAAAAACGGATGTGCAAATTAAAAAAAATATTATACGGATTGAAACAATCTCCAAGACAGTGGTACAAGTGATTTGATAATTTTATGAAGAGTCAGAAATACACAAGAAGCAAATACGATTACTGTGTGTATTTGCGCAAGCTATAAGATGGATCTTTTATATATCTTCTCTTGTATGTTGATGATATCCTGATAGCTTCAAAGAATCAAGGAGAAATTGAGAAACTAAAGGCTCAGCTATATCAGGAGTTTGAAATAAAAAACTTAGATAAAGCCCAAAAAATTTTAGGCATGGAGATATGCAGAGATAGAAAGAGAGAAAAAAATTGTTCGAATCAGAAACAATATTTTGGCCTTAATGAAAAGTGAGTACACTGCTTGCACCTCTTATGAAGCTCAATGTATCTTCATCTCCTAAAAATGAAGCAGAACATCAATACATATCAAAGGTTCCATATGCAAATATTGTTAGTAACTTGATGTATGCTATGGTGTATACAAGGTAGAACATTTCACAAGCAGTTGGAATGTTTGGCCTTGTGAGCAGATACATACATGATCCTGGTAAAGAGCATTGACAAGTTGTGAAATGAATTTTATGGTATATTCTAAACACCGTAGATGTTGGGTTTATATTTGAGCGGGACAAGAAATATGATCAATGTGTAGTTGAATATTGTGATTTCGATTATGCTGGTGATTTGGATAAACGTCGATCAACTACTGGTTATGTGTTTACACTAGCTAAAGGGTCGGTTAGTTAAAAGTCTACATTACAATTAACAGTTGCCTTGTTTATTACAGAAGCAAAATATATGATAGTATCAAAGGTTGTTAAAGAAGTAATTTGACTTTAATGGTTGCTTGGTGAATTAAAAATTAGACAAAAATATATTAAAGTGCACTGAATAGTCAAAGTGCTATTCATTTAGTAAAGAACCAAATTTATCATAAAAGAACGAAGCACATCAATATTTAGTATCACTTTGTATGTGAGATTCTGGAAAAAATATAAAATATTACTTCAAAAAATTCGGATTATTGACAATTTCAGAGACATATTGATAAAAGTGGTGACAACTGTTAAGTTCAACCATTGTTTGGACTTGATCAATGTTTTGAACAATTGAATATGAGCGCTTTACAGTGCATTTGAAAATACTGCTAAAATAATTTCTTTTGAGAGAAGATCTGGATATTGTAAATAGAAAAATAGCCAAGGTGAATATTTATTATTTTTTGCTATATTTCTTATTCCACATTGAAAGATGTGGGATATGAAGGAGGAGACTTTTGGTTATAAAATGGACCCATCCCCCTTTAGCTAGACCATTTCAAAATAAGCTTTAATTGTTCTAAGGTCTTATTTTTTTTATCTCTTTTGTATTTTTTTTATATTAGTAAAATTATTTTAGTAGTGTCCGATGATATAGTCAAAATTAGTCAAATCTTGTTACATTGTGATGTTCTCTTTATTAATTATTTAATAGCTATTATTAGGTATAATTATGGTAATATTTTGTGACATTAATTATATGTCTAGAAAAATTTTGTCTAAGAAAAAATTTGATATTTAAGTGTGTCCATTATGACCCACCTCTCTTTTCTAAAAATTTTTCTAGTATAATTATTGGTATTATTATTCACATGTTATACATATTATTGGTGAAAAATAATCTAATTTTCATAACAATTGGTATTCTAGCCAATATTTTATGAGTATGCTATGTGATTGCAGCCTTGTCTGATCTTTCATACCAGAAAAGATTTTTTTTGAATTATTGATATTTCACATTTGTTAGCTATTAAATAATTTTTGAAACAAAAATGGCAGATGGCTCAAATGAATCATTTACCACAAAGGAGACAACAACCACTTCGTCAATTTATCAAGGACTGATGTATCAAATAATATATTCGCAGTGGAGATTTTTGATGGTACGGGTTATCTTGGCATGTAGCAAAATGAGGTTCTAAACGCTCTCTTTTATCAAGGTCTAGACATTACCATTGAAGAAGAGAAATCAAAAGATATTGATGAAAAGAATTGAAAAGCCATCAATTGTGTGACATGTGATAAAATTCTATCATGTCTTTTTAGAGAACAAAAATATGCCTTCTCAAAAGAAGTTTCTACAAGCAAATTGTGAAAGACATTGGAATAATTTTTTTTGAAGAAAAGCAGCCAGAGCAATATTCATATAAAGAAGAGATTATTTCACTTCACTATGTTCCTGGTACCACTATGAATGAACACATTACTAATTTTAATCAGCTGGTAAAAATATTCAGTGCATGATTTTGATACCATTTAAATGGGTTAAGCAAATTTAGCTTAAGGAATCGTTTCAATTCAAATAAGATTTTATTGTTTTTGGCTATATTTTTTATTCCACATCGAAAGATGTGAGACATGGAGGAGGTGACTTTTGGTTATAAAAGGGCCTCCTCCCCTTTTAGTTAGATCATCCCAAAATAAGCCTTAATTATTCTAAAATCTTATTTTTTTCTCTCTTTTGTATTTTTTCTTTAATATTAGTAAAATTATTTTGGTAGTATCCGAGGACGTTGTCAAAATTAGCATAATCTCATTAAATTATGGTGTTGATTTTATTAATTATTTAATAGCTATTATTAGATATAATTGTGGTGATATTTTGTGCTATTAATTATATGTCTAGAAAAATTCTGTCTAAGGAAAGACTTGACATTTAGGTATATCCATTATGATCCACCTCTCTTTCCTAAAAATTTTTTTGGTATAATTATTGATACTATTATTCACACACTATACACATTATTGGTGAAAAATAATTCAATTTTCACAACAGGTTTATATCATATTTATATAGAAGTTTATATTAATTAACTAAGAAAATTATGGATCTTATATATGATGTAAGAACTATCATAATCTATATATGATTTCTATGTATAAATCATTTGTCTTATCCAATGTTTGAAAATTGTGCAACTGTTATGACAATAGCCATCATATTACAAATTAAAATCTAGTAGATTATGAATCACCAACACAGACACCAATTTCGCAACAATTATGCTTCAAGAACAATGAATTTTATCACTCCAACTAGTTCAATCTTGGGCAGTGATACTATCTTCTGAACCATTTGCAATCTGACTTGAGCTTCATGGCTCGTACATAACCACCAATCTTCACATGCTCCTTATAACCATGTAGTTTCAATCCTTCACGCTTCGTACCAGGATACCAATATGCCTGAATTATAAGCTTCAGTGTAGTGGAAATGTTGGGTTCAAATTCAGCAATCCTAGCTCTAGTTAATTGGCACAACCTTTCTCCTAATAAGGCAAGCTTGAATCAAGATATGCCAAGTTCTTATTTCAGTTATCCCCTAAACCCCAAAACATAAAACCATCATAAATAGAGAAATCTTATGCCTTACCTCTGCTAAGCAATATGAACAACAATCACTGTCAGGCACTTTCTTCTGCTAAAGGATTTCGACCTGTAAGCTTCTTGTTATAATTCCTGTTTTGTCTGAGTCTTGCATAAACCATCCACAAGATTAAAGCACACATGACTGAAGCTGCAACTGTAACCAACCCAACATAGGTCCTAAAACTAAACATTATGAGGCCAGGACAATAACTTTCACTGATCTTTCTAAAGGTGTCCAGAACAAAATTGCAAGTTCCTATATCAACAAGGAGCGGGCCAGAGGTATACAATGTGTAGCTGACATTCACAGCAGCTGTCATTTGGCTATATACTCTAGGGGTCAAACGGCCTGTAGTAACACAAATACCATCAGCTGAAACTTCACATATATATTTTCTCCATTCCTGTATGAAACAGAAGGCATTTAATTAGAAATGTAAATATGTTATCAAGCCATTTCCTTTCTCTTGATTTCTCAGCAACCCAACATTTCTTAACACGATTTTTTTTTTCAATAAAACTTACCTGTGCAACATTGTTAAAGTTGACTTCTGCAGCGTTACAGTCGCTTTCTGTCAAATCAGGATTAAAGGGATTACAAAGGAGAGGCACCAATGGACCAGATTGATTGTGATAAACAATTCCCGCATTAGGTAGAAATTCCCTGTTGGGAACCTCCATGATGTACTTGTTAATGATGTTAACCAAATTAGAGGAGGTTTCTTTGGTTGTCTTCAAGGTTTCATCTAAAGTCTTATTATCCATACAAGGCAGTAACTCGAGACTTAATGAAGCATTGGCTCTGGGGTTTTGGAGCCAGTCATCCACTGCAACACATGTGTCTGCCACCACACTGAAAAAGTTAGATAAATTAGGTTAATTTTGATATAATACAGATCAAGAATCACAAATTTAATGGACAGGACATATCAGAATGAGAGATTGTTAATAATTTTGTAAGATTTTGAAAATATTAACTAGAAAGATCTCGGGATCAATTGAAATATGCCAGATAATTAATCAAGGCTGTTAATGCAGTATAATAGATTATTCACACAACTCGCTGTTATTGATTTAAAGATGTAAAAACTGCAGATAAGCCTAAATCAATAATGGAGCAGAAGAAATTGAAAAGCTAAATTCATATGATCGAACAAAACTTACTTGTGCAAAACGAGAAATATTCCGCATAAAATACATGCCAATGTGACAAGGATCCACCCTAAGGTTATCAATCTGCAATTGTTTGATTCAAAGGAAAACTAAAAAGAAATGGGAAAGACAAAACAAACTGTGAAAGAAATAATATTTAATATAGATGAAATATACATTACTTACATGTAAATGCAGCAATGAACGCCGAAAATTGAAAATACTGGAACCAATCATTATAACACTATTTAAAACACAATTAGAAACATTCAATATATATATATGGTTGAAGGAACAAATTAATAGTCTTACAGAAACCAAGAAGTGCTAAGAAGAGCATCACAGCAGCAACTATGTTGAGAGACAGCCTCCTGCAAGGAAGAGAAAAGACAACTTAGATCAGTACATGATAGAAATCTTTAAACAAAATTGAAACATATTGCAAGAGGCAAAAGTCATTTGCTCACAGAGGGTCTAAAGCTTTTTGAATGTTTTGTACATTTGCTACTGATTGGATTTGAGAAAGTCTAGCTGTAGTATTAATCATTTGGTCGACAGCATCAATGTGGTTCCTGACATCAGGAGGAAGAGGAATTTGCTCGATTGCAACCTTGGAAGCTGAAGCAAGTGTGAACAGTATACTCAAAATTTTTTCAAATATGGACAGAGCTTCCTTCAGAATGAACTCCAACAAGTGTGCTATGCTGTTGCTGAAGTTTTCCTGGTTTACGTATAGAACAGCACATCCAGCACTGAAATCAAAAAGCCTAATCAGCTTAAATTTGCTAGCAAAATCGCTATTTTGTTCAAGGAAATCCTTGCCTGCACCTTGCTGCATAGCCTCATTTCATGCACACAGCAACTCAAAAACTTTGCACATGAACAAAATGGACATGCATTAATATATTTAACTACATGCATAGACTTCATTTGGAATAAACATAATACATGTTTAAATTGGTTCTGATTGATGACAATGATAAAATTATAAATAAAATGTCATCTCCAGTGCTTGATTAACAATCACATTAACATTTTTACTAACCATTGCTAATTACTTATCAAAAATTAACATCTAATTAGCTATCGACTATCAGCTACGAGCAGAGATGTACCTAACTGCGGTGGTTGAAAGTGTGAGGAAGATAAGTGAAAGTGCATAAGCAATTGGAGAATAGCCATTAATCTTTCTTTTCCTGCAACAGCAACAACAAATGCAAGCAAAAAAAAGGAAAAGCCCCAACAGCAAAAACCAGACAACAGCAGTGATGAATAAAGGAGCAGCAGAAAATGCAACAGACTGCAATAAAAACACAAATATTAGTTTGATAATTAAGAAACTTGCAGTTCAGGGAACAAAATAATTAGGTAATTAAGGAACCAAAGAGAGGATGGCCAAAATGATTCATATAATAAATCTTTTCCTAAAAATCATCAGATAGTTAGGCCAGATTAATATAACTCATAATTATTTTTTGGGTATATGAGTATAATCTCCAAAATCTAACAAAACACATATTTGCATTATTTTTTTTAAAGTGAGAAATACATTGTTAAAGTTGTGGATGAAAGCTTAAAAATTTGAAATTAAAGTATTATGACTTTAGTAGAATAAGTAAATTAAATAGTGATAATATTAAAAAAGAGAAAAGAAATTAAAAAAAAGGGAAATCATTTAATTTTTTTTTCAAAAAAATTGTCAAATTTTAAATAAATCATAATAATTTATCCATGTTTAATCACATTTCAAATTTTCCTTTAGTATTGTTTTTTAAACAAATGATTTCTGTGGAAACAGATTATTTGTAATTGATTACAGGAATTCTTAACTTAGATCCTAATTCTTGTTTTTGGGTATTTCTCTAACTTTTAACTTCTATTTCATTTTCAAATACATGGTAATAATTTTTTTTAATCTATTCGAAAAAAGCATAAATTCATATAGAAGTACATTCTGATAAAACTGTTTTTTTTTCTTTTTAATATGTTCAAAAGAAAGTATGAAACAACCTAAAATCAAGACAATTATCCTAAAAATAAACAATTATTTTCTTGTCTAAATATCTGTCATTAACTTCAGCTAGTTATCCTAAACGAACTAACCCAAGAAAAGATAAAATAGGTCATCATAATAGCCAAAATAAGAAAAAAGGTGACAAATGAAATTGCAACAGAATTAAAGATATTTTTACCAACAAAAATGCATATAATAAAATATTGAATTTCTGGAAATTTTATTTAAACAAGGAGAATCGAACTCAGATTTATGCAAAATTGAATTCTAGAGTACCTCAAACAAGAGAAATTAAATAGAAAATTACAAAAAATTAAAAAAACTATACTATTAACATTAATTGGGATATGAAAAAAATAAACTTACAGCCCAGTAATGGTCATTTTTGTAATCCCATCCACCTGTATAATATTCAAAATGTTGAAGAGGATCTTTTCTATGTGTTCTTTCTGCTGCTAATATCACAATGGTTGAGTTTTTGGCTTCATTTCCCCCCTCAATAATTGAATTTAATTTCTCCATTTCTCGTGCCACAATATGGTATTTCTCATTCTTTATTCCTATATTTTTCCAAACCAAATTAAAATACATTAACAGTCAAATACATTGTCTCGTCCCATGATAAGAAAATAGAAATTCAAATGTTAATATCCTCCTTTTCTATAAATATCAAAAGACATATAAAATACAAAAAAGAAAAAGAAAAAGAAAAAAAGAAAAAACAAGATTTATATATGTATTACCTTGAAATTGTTTGTTTGGTAAAAAATGGAAATCAGAAGATCCCTGAGAAAGTGAGAAGAAATTTGAAGAAGCGAGAAATAATAATAATGTTGGTAAAAGAAGAAAAAATGGTTGTGCTTTTGTGGAGATATTCATATTTGTATTTTAATTTCTTTGCAAAATTTTGAGAAAGAAATATTAGGGTTCTTTATATAATTCATGCATACAATTTTGGGTTTTTGTAATAAAAATGAGAGGGAACAACCCCAAAAAAATGAAAAAAAAAATGTTTTTTTTTGTTCTTTAGGGTAAATCTTTATATATGTATCTATTTTTGGGTTTTATTTATCCATTAATTAAGATGTTGAGGTCTAGGATAAAACTAAAACTTTTACAGGTTTAAATATATCATTTGCCATTTTTGACAACAAAATTAAGAATTTAATTAGCATGCTTTATACGTTGTGAACAGATAAAATAGATGAATTAATTAATTAATAGAAAGTAACGAATTTGAACACAGAGTTCTTCTTATAACATAAAAATATTTGGAGTTTTTATTTTAAAGGCTTCATGTCTGAATTTCACTAAAAAAAAAAAGGTTTGGTTTTAGAAAGGGAAAGAAAAAAAAAAGGCTTCATGTCTGAATTTCACTAAAAAAAAGGTTTGGTTTTAGAAAGGTAAAGAAAAAAAAAAGAAATTACATTACATATTTTATGATTTTATTGTTCTTTTTTTTTTCAATATATGTCTCTCTCTTTTCTTCTTTCTCTTTTTTTTAAAAAAAAATTATTTTCATTATATGTTTCCACCACCGATTATTTTCCTTTACATTAGTTATAATATGTTGACATATATTGTTTTATATATTTTATATGCTATTTATATATATTTTTTATATGTCTTACATGTTGCTTATAGTTTTAGATGAAATTTATAATATACAAAACTTAAGAAGGAAAAACGACTTTGTAATGCTTATGTATTTTTGTAATTATTATGGTGCTTCCATAAATTTGAATTTTTTTTTAAAAATGCCGTATTTTCATAAATAAAAATTAATTTTAGGTTAGTTTCGTAAATTGTTCTTAAAAAAAAACAATTCCATTTGAAATTTGAGAGACAATATCTAACAGACTAATACTCAAACTATAGATTTTTAATGTGAAATTAATATTTAAAAGTAATTTAAATATTTAAAACTACTTTTAAATTACTTAAATGTAGTGAAGACTTATTTTTAAAATAATATTTATAATTTAGTGGTATAAATTATAACTTAAATTATGAAAATTAAATTTTTAATTAATTACATTGAATTATTTTTGGATAATTAAATGTTAACTGCTAATTGATTGTTAGCAGCTAATAGGTAATTAAATCAAACATGTCCTTAGTTATCCTATTTGTTTGTTATTAGAATTTGAATACCTATTAAATTTTTTCATTTTCATTTACAAACCGTACGTTTGTGTTTGACATGTATAAATGGCATCGAATTTGTTTCTATGTTTGACCAACAGAAGTGCATGTGCATGATCTTATAAAAACCTTAATCAATATATGAATATATATATATATACTTATATTTATATTTATATTTTTTTTGAACAATTATATTTATTGGTTTTTTTTTTCGAAGTTGTAATTTTTATAGATAAACTATTTGTAACGGATATATGGAGAATCTATATTATCCGAGTTTACAATTCACTTAAGAAAATTTAGCAAAAAATTAAAAGACAAATAAACAGCAGGGTTCATACTCATTCTACAGTCTATGACAAGAAAATTTGTGGCTTGATTACCCTCCCTGAATGTATGTAGTATGGCCGATTTTAAACTGTCAATGAAGCTTTTAATGTGGCTGGCCATTGTTGTTGATGTAGAAATCCAGGGGGATGTTATTTGATGATGAACTCATGCTAAGTCAGTCTCTATTTCCAGCGGCAAGTAATGTTTCTGAATACACCATTGGATTCCTTCAAAAGCAGCTTGCAATTCAGCTTGGTTGGGATTAGAAGTCCGTAAAAAAAAACTGAGACCTACTATAAAGCATCCATTGCAATCCCTGACAATAGCTCCACCGGTCGCTATATTCACAGTCACCGAAGCGTCGACATTAAGCTTAAATCTTGGTGCAACTGTTTACGCCAATATACGAGAGTTGGCTTTAATTTGCATCTTTTGCCAAATTGTTATGGCAAGAATTCTTGAAATAAAGCCATGAACTTTGCAAATTTGGCAGAGGAATAAGCTACTCTCCAATTAAAAATTAAGGTGAGGATGGACCTGATAATGCTTGGACTATATACCTCATCGCCACCTCATGTAATTTTACAAATGGCTAGCCATATATGATAAAGAATTACCTGAGGAATGAAGGCCATGACTTTGCCTGCCAGCGAGTTAGGAGAGAATTGAGACCACCACAACATGAATTCTTGTTTAATTGTGCGCTGGACCGAGGCATTGTATTGCAAAGATTGTTTGAAAAACTGCCAGATTTTTATGATTTCAACACTGAGGTAGAACATGTGATATGTAGTAGCTACAGCAGATAAGCAAAATGGACAGCAGGTGGTCATTTGAATCCCCATCATTTGAAGTCTTTCCGGCAACGACAGGGCATTGTGCCATAATCTCCACGCAAGTATTGAATACTTGATGGAAATTAATGAATTCCAAGTCATCTTGTACGATAGTAGCTTGCTTTTCCTTTCTCTCACAACATCATAAATTTATGCCAAGACAAAGGACTTGGAGCTTATCTTGTTACTAACCCAATCTCCATTCTCTTGTTGCGTAAAAAGAGAAGAAGCAGTGGTCGAGATCTTGCAAATTCTCTTCCATGTAGGGGAGTCAGTTTGCAAAAATTTCATATGACCAGCTCTACTATATTTTTTTCTCATAATCCTTGCCCAAGGAGTATCTCCATTTTGATAGTTCAACCAAAGCTTTATTGAGTAGGCTTTTTGCAAAAATACAAGCGATCGGACTCCCATACCACCTTCAGAAGTGGGGTAGCAGAATTTTTCGAACCTGACCCAATGATAGCGCTGTTCAACACTTGAATGCCAGAAAAAAGAAACAAATTTTCGTTCCAAAGCATCAATAATTTGTTTCGAAAATTTGTTTCGGCAGTTGCATAGCCCCCAATGTATGAATTGGAATTGAACTCAATTATATTTATAGGTATATATATATATATGAACGAAACACGAGTTCTCTCTCTCTCTCTCTCTGCTAGGGTTTGCTCTCTACAATAAATCACGGCCAACTTCACTCCGGCAGCGGCTCCCTTGGAGCCTGCTGCCCCTCAATCATGCTCTTTTGCAGACGCTCTGCGTAATGGTGATAAAAAATTCTCGGTTGATAGATCTTTTGCTCCAGCAATTCTAGCAGCCCCTCACTTAGTTAATAAGAAGCCTTCTTCTTTTAAAGGGGTGCCTGCTCTGGCTTTCACGAAAGAAGAATCAGATGTCCTAGCGTTTCCCTTCCGATTCACATTAATCGGTACTTTTAATAATGGCAGGCCTACTGTTAAAAATCTGAAACGTAATCTCGATCAGATTGGGTTCTCTGGTGACTTTTCCTTAGGTCTTCTGGATTCCAAACATGTTTTGCTTAGATTTGCTATGGAAGAAGATTTCCACCGTTGTTGGTTGAAGCAGATCTGGTTTTTCGATGGTTTTGCAATGAGAGTTTCGAAGTGGACAAGGGATTTTCGACCTGAAGTGGACAGCCCCATAGTTCCTGCTTGGATAAATTTCGATGGGCTGCCTATTCATTTTTTTGACAAGTCTGCTCTGTTTCCCATTGCTAACTTAGTGGGCCCACCGTTGAAGGTTGATGCAGCCACTGCTACATTATCCAGGCCGTCCACAGCCAGGGTGTGTGTCGAAATAGATCTCTCTCAGATTCTTCCCACCAAAGTTTGGTTAGAGGATGCCGGTACTGGTTTTTTTCAGACTGTCTCTTACGAAGGTTTACCGTTATATTGTAAATATTGTTGCAAATTGGGTCATGATCTTTCTAGCTGCCCTTTATTACCTCGATCAGAACCTGCTGTGCCTGCACCAACAGTTGAAACAAAGGTTTGGGAGCAAAAAACTTTTGCTCATCAGAAGCCTAAAAGTGTTGATATCCCAGTTTCGAATCCTGTGGTTGCTATTCCTAAAATTATTCAATCGAACTCCTCAACCGAATGTGACACTTCGATAAATGCTGAACTTGGTATAGAACGTGCAGGGCTCAAGGATAAACTATTGCCTGATGATGGGATTCGAGAGGATCCTTCTTTTAAACCTCTGTCTACTAACGATAATGGTTTGGATGAGATGGACCAACAGCTTATTAATAGCATGAAGGCTAAGAAACCTCCAGAATCCTTTGGTTCTGATTTGGATCGATCGAATTATTCTGAAGAGGAAGGGGGCCCAGAACACAATTCGGATTCTAATATTCCTGATGGTCATGAGATTTTCTCTTCAGAGGTATTTCGTAAATCTGCTGCTGTTATTAACAATAAGTTGCAATCTTTAGCTGCTCCAAAAACAATTGATGATCGGTTACAGCCTGACTTCACTGTGGTTAAACGTAAACGGGGCAGACCCAAAAACTCAAAAAATAAGCAGGTGAGTTCTTCTCCTATAAATACACCTGAATTATTTTCTCCATGAATTACATACAGTGGAATGTGCGTGGTTTACTCTCTTCTTTCTCTAGATTGATTCATTTGTGTAAGGACTCTCATCTCTCCTTAATTTGCATTATTGAGCCTATGGTTGATGCCTCTAAGAGTGTTATGTATTGTCATCGTCTTGGGTTTGATAAGGTTTATTGCGCTGCTAGTAACAAAATCTGGGTTATGTGGAAGGATAGTTCGGTATCTCTTTCGAATTTTTCTGATGATCCTCAGATTTTATCATGTTCTGTTAACTACTTGCCTCTTACAATATCCTTCTCACTGTCTATGGTCTATGGCAAGCATTCCCGAGTTGGTCGTGAGCTGCTATGGTGTAGAATGATTGAGTTAGCTGAATCTGTTTCGGGGCCTTGGTTGGTGGGAGGAGATTTTAATATTATTAAAGTTCCATCAGAATATAAAGGAAATTCGACTCCATGTTATTCGAGTATGCAAGATTTTATCTCCTGTTCTGATGATTGTAGTTTAATTGATTTGCCTTTTCATGGTTGTGAATTTACTTGGACAGGGATGCGGTGCTCTGGCAGAGTTTGGGAAAGGCTTGATCGTTTAATGGCAAATGCTGCTTTCTATGATCTTTTTACAGATTTGTTTGTTAGACACCTTGGTAAAACTACGTTTGACCACTCTCCTCTTTTGTTAGTGGGTAAGCAGGTTAATCTGGTGGTCCCTAAATTGTTCAAATTTCAACACATTTGGCTTACTGATAACTCTTTTATGCCCATGGTTCAGAGTTGCTGGAACTCTAATTTTTATGGAGGTGGTATGAGAGGGCTTTTTCTTAAGCTCCGATCATTAAAACGCTCTATCAGTCAATGGAACAGGGAACACTTTGGCAACTTGTTTCATAACATTCATGAGGCCGAAAGGGCTGCTACTGAAGTAGAAGTTGTTTACCAATCTGATTCATCTCCGGCTAATCGGACTTTATGGCAGCAGAAGCAAGCGGATTTGGTGCGTATGTATAAGCTCGAAGAAATCTATTGGAGGCAAAAATCACATATAAAATGGCTGGGAGACGGTGATAATAACACAGAATTTTTCCACAATTTTGTTAAGATGTCCAGGAAGATGAATAGAATTTCGACAATAAAGAATTCTGAGGGGTTATGGCTTTCGGATCAACAGTCTATTGGTGCAGAGGCGGTGAAGTTCTATCAAGACCTCTTCAGTTCAGATGGTATTAAAGATTATGAATCGTTGTTATCTACTATTCCAGCTTTAATTACTTTAGAGCAGAATGCTACTCTTGACAAAATCCCTGATGATTCAGAAATCAAGCTTGCAGTATGGCAATTGGACCCCTCTAGTGCCCCAGGTCCAGATGGGTTTGATGGAAAATTTTTTTCGGGAATGCTGGCAGATAGTGGCTTGGGATGTATGCAGTGCGGTAAAAGAGTTTTTCTTGGGTTTGGCTATTCCTCTCTCTTTCAGTGCTTCTCACATCATTCTATTGCCAAAGGTAAACAATCCATCATCTTTTACTCATTTCCGGCCGATATGTTTGACTTCTTTTATCAGCAAAGTTTGTACCCGCATTCTTGCAAATCGTATGGCTCCTATTCTTGAGGAGATTATATCATCTAAGCAGACAGGTTTCTTGAAAGGACGATCCATCCATGAACAAATCTTGATAGCTAATGAGCTCATACATGACATTGATAGGAAGACTAGAGGCTCCAATCTGGCAATTAAACTGGACATGGCGAAAGCTTTTGATCGGGTTTTGTGGGATTTCTTAAAAGCTGTTCTTTTAAAATTTGGATTTTCCAATAAGACTGTTTCCCTTGTCATGGCTAATCTGGAAGCTACCCGCTTCTCTGTGGTGGTTAATGGAGTGTGCCACGATTTCTTTAAACCAGAAAGGGGTGTGAAGCAGGGGGATCCCCTTTCTCCTTTGCTTTTTATTATTGCTTCAGAATGCTTCACTAGAGGACTAAAGGACCTAGTAGCAAGAGGAAAAATTGGATTTTACAAAAGTGCCAGAAATTGTGAGATCATTACGCATTTGGCATTTGCAGATGATCTGTTAATTTTTCTTAACGGAGATGTAAAAAGTGTGTTAAACTTTTCTGCTTTTCTAGAATCCTATCAACAAGGCTCGGGTCAAGCAGTTAATTTGGAGAAGAGTTCCTTTTATTGTTCCAAAAAAGCATCTCACAGTTTTGTCGTAAAAATAAGCAGGTTGTTCTCTATGAAAAAACTCTCTCTTCCTTTCACATATTTGGGTGCACCAATTTATCAGGGGATCAACAGAGCACCTTTCTGTCAATATTTGCTTAATAAGGTTGACGTGAAGTTGGCTGGCTGGACTAAGAAGCTTTTGTCAACTGGGGGTCGGTTAATATTAATTAAACATGTTCTTAGTTCAATACCAATTCATACTTTTGGAGCAATGCAGTTACCTATGCAAGTTATTACAGCATTGGAAGCTAAATTTGCCTCTTTTCTCTGGGATTCAGGCACGGAACAAAGATATCATTGGGTAAAGTATGAAAAATGTTGCTACCCTACTAATGAGGGGGGACTCGGCTTAAGGTCTCTCCTCTCACTTCAAACTGCCTATTCATTGAAAATATGGTGGAATTACAATCGGGAAGCTTCCCTCTGGTCTCGTTTAATGCATCAAAAATATCATAGGAAGGGGTTTATGACTTTCAGCCAAATTGACTCGAACATTTAGAAAAGACTTTGTAAGATCTCTGATTTGGCTAATTCCTTGTTTCGTATTCAGGATGGTGTACTATCTTGGAAGGGCTCCGGGTCTTTGGAATTTACTTTGGCCCTTGCATATCAGGAGGTGCGTAGGAAGAAGTCTGAAATTTTATCATATCAAATGCTTTGGGACTCTGCTATCCCCTCCAAGATGTCAATCCTTTGCTGGCGTTTGTTCCACAACGCCCTTCCTTTGCCTAACAGACTACAAAGAATGGGTATCTCTACGGTTTCATGCTGTCCTTTTTGTCATTCTGCTGCAGCTTCAGCGGATCATATTTTTTACAAATGTGCGCTCATTCAATCCATCTGGAGTAGCTATAGACTCATCTTATTAGCTAGACCAACGCATGCAACCACTCTCCGAGGAGAGCTGATGCAGTGGTGGTTAGAATACTCCCCAACGTCTGGAGCAGGTAGAATCGCCAAATTCATACCGCAATTGATTCTTCATTCCCTCTGGGTTGAGTACTGCCGTATAACATGGGGCGGGGAATCCTTTTTCTTGCCTAGATTGAGTCGTGTAATCAGGGACACTCTATTTAATTGGGGAGTGTTTCATGCTTAGGATAAGTTTGCCAAGAACGATCACCGTTTTAAGGACCTGTTGCCTGCTAATTTTGGCAAAAAGCGTAATCTACTGCCAGTTTTGGTTACTTGGAAGAAGCCTTTAAATGGGCGCCTTAAACTGAATGTCGACGCCTCCTTTACAGGGTATGGAGCTGCTGGTGGTTTTGTGCTTCGGGACCAAAATGGTGTGATGATTACTGCTTCTGGTTTTTCTATACAAGCAACAACAGCTCTTGATGCAGAGGCGCAAGCTATATTGTTGGGTTTGGATTGGTGCATTAAATATCAGTTTTTGCCTATTGACATTGAAACTGACTCTGAGACTTTTGCCGTCCAGATCCTTTCCCGCTCTAATGTCAATGCTCGACGGATTAATTCTAGAATTCAAACTACAAGATCAACTATCTCTCATATATACCGTGAAGGTAATCAGATTGCGATTTATCTTGCTATTTATAGTAGAAGACACAAGAAAAACGTCATTTACTCTTCTTTTTCAGCTCTTCCCCATGCCTTGCAAAAGCTTGTAAATTCGGATACCATGGGTATCCCTTTCATTCGTTATCATTAGTCTTAGGCTTTGGTTGGTGCTGCTCTCTTCTGGCTAGAGCGGCCATATTTCTTTTGTTTTCATATTTTAAACCAGATGTATTTCCTTCTCCATGCTTTCCTATTAAATAAAATATACGATTAAATAAAAATATATATATATATATAAATAAATATATATATATATATATATATTCAAACATCGTAAATCAATTATGGATATCCTTTTCTTGGTGCCAAACTAGAATCTACCATCTTAAAAAGAAAATATAATTAGAACCATTAATATTATATATGGCCATCATCACAATCAAATATTCCTTCTTACATCAATGGAAATAACATTAACAAAAAAAAAAACGTAAGTCATACAATCAAACTAAACCCATTATGATAATGGGTCTCACTCTCACACCAAGAAAAGAAAAATATTCATAAAAGAAATATTTTTTACAGACAACATTTGCAAACATACTAATTAGAAACGGTGGTCTTAAAACGAAGTACACGAGTGCAACTATAAACAGAGCAAAAGGCTTGTAATGTCATCAGAAGCAAAAGAAAAATTGCAGCTAGTAATGTAAGAAATTGCCAAGAAGCAAAAATATAACGTTTCATGAAAATCCCAGTTTTGATATTCCACCTTCCATTGTAATACTTATTAACATCTTCAATAACTTTGTCTAAGAATGGAACTTTGGTTAATCTAATAGATTTTGTCATTCCATTCCATAAATCTGCAACTTCTTTATCGCTCTTTAATCTGTTCAAGATTATACCTTTTTCTCTAAGCAACTTAACATCTTCAACAGTATCAATAATCCCATTCATTAGTTCAGTGTAACGAGCAAAAACCAACGGTCCTGATGCATTTGATGCTTCATAAGCTACTAAATTTCTTAAAACAACCTCTGTGTTAACATCTAAACTGACTACTGGGAGATGAAACGTAACAGTTTTAGGATCAAAATGAATGCTTGATATGTTACCTGTAGTGGGTAAGAATTGAACTCCACATTTGGAAAGTTCAGTCACACAAGGAATTGCTATTTCTTCTAGTAATGGTGACTTGCAAGCTTCATTGTTTGAGCTCTCATTTTCTGGTTTGGTTTCTTTTCTGTCATTCTGGTTGAAAAATAAGGATTGAACAGGATGTTTCAAGATTGAAAACCCAGGAAGATTTGAGAGAATTGTCCATGGTAATTTGAGAATGAGTTTTATAGGTTTTGAAAAAATCAATCTTTTTAGAAGCTTAACAGGCCCTTTTTTTATCTTTATAATTATCTTCCGTATCTCCTTGAAAAGATCTTTTATATAACTTGAATCCCCAGAATTATTTTCTTTCCGCGGCATTGCTTCATAATCTTCTGGTTCCTCTGTTATCTCTGATGCTGGCGGAGCTTCCACTTTAGGTACAATCATGATATATAAAACATCTAACAAGTGTGAACATTGAGCAATTGGGATTTTTTTAGTATCTTTCATAACTTTGCATGGTGAAAGCTCTTTGCAAAATCCATTTAACATTGACAAAAGCTTTTCATCAGCAAAATCTAATGATGAAAATTGAATTTCTAATATCTTTCTCAACACAAAAAGAGGAATTTGGTTTTCAAGCATCACCATGTCTCTAAGAATTGCATTATGAGCTGATTTTGTCCCTGCATAATCAACTATGTGAGACATCATTGAAGAAACTCTACTAATTTGCATACCTTCTTTAATAGCATATATTTGAAGAAACTCCAACAAGAAAGCTGCATCAAGTGCCATCATCCAAGCTAAAGTTTCATTACTAAACTCCAAGAGCTTGTGATAACAAGCTCGAATTTTCGGTTCGAGCTTGATCAAATGATCAACAAGATTTTGAAACCTGAGATTTTTAAGTTGTTTCTGGATTCTTTTTGCAGCAGCAAGCTTGTATCTCTCCATTTCATAAAGCTCAGATCGCCAGTAATGGTAAGGACCAATAGCAACTTGTTGTGGAGTATATGAACCAGGATCAGTGGACATTAGAATTTTGGGGACATTGAAAATGGAGACAGGAACTTCAGCTTCATTTTCAAGCTCTTCTTCAATGGATCTACGAATGTGAATTATCCATAGATTCTCATCAAAGTTTGGATTTGGATTTGAAGACATGATGGCTTGGAGAGCAGACATGTTGATACTACGTTTTGCTGTAAACTAAAACTTTATGGCAATGGCAGTTTTTCTCTGTTTTTTGGGTGCGTTTACATATGAGAGATCAGAGTTAGCGTTTGATGTATTTAATAGCAGAAAATTCACTAACAATGTGGTTAATGTGATATTTTATTTAGAACTTGTGTTTTAAATTTATTAGTTGAATATTGAACAAAAAAACAAATTCAGAATAAATTGACTTCAAATTAAAAAAAAAAAAAAAAAAAGGTGTCGGTGGTCCAAGGTCATGTGGTCAGAGGTCCATACTATAGAGTCGGACCACACGGTTCGTTCGTATGTCGCTGGTAGTGATTGAAATTAACCTTCGTTAAAATTTTCCACATGCATATACAAACTTTGGCATTATTTAAAAAAAAAACTTTGGCATTATTGGAATTCATTTTCCTGCTTAAAAAATAATAAAATAATTTTGTTTAAAACAAAATTTATTTGTTGTGTTGAGTGAAAATTAATTTAAAATATTTTTTTAATAATAAACGGTGTTCATGCTGATTTACCAACTAATTGAATTTGAAATTGATTTCATTTTGACTCCTTTTTTACAAAATAATTGTTTTTACTTAAAACCATTTCTCAAAATCATAATTTATTAAGTGTATATATATATTTTTGGATAATAAATTCAAAATTGATCACCTTCTCATAAATATTATAGATATATTATATACCATCATATTATATATATTATATTATATTATATAATTATATAAATCACTATTTAAACAAATAATTTTTGGCCTCCTTAAAGAATTGAGGTTTTTTTTTTACAAAAACTAAATTTCATAAGCAAAAAAATGATAGAATTGAGTTTTAATAAAAGTAAATCGGTATCTTAAAGTAAAAAATTTTGCTAAAAAAATTAGGAAGCCTAAGTTTTTAATACTAAGTTCTTAAATAATTTCTTCACTTTTATTGAATTTTTTTTTGTTTCCAACTATAAATATCACAATTTAATTCGAGAGCACGTAATCGACACTAGAAAATGAGAAAAATAAGCGGCTTTCAAAATCTGTAGTAAACCTGACAATTCATTTTCCAGTAAATCTAGATTATAATAATCATCGTTGTCTCAAACTGGACTTACAAGCCCACTAATTATGCACTACTGATATATTTTATCATTGCTATAATACATTGGTTAACAATTCTATTTGACCAAACAACAAAATTAAATATAAAAATAGACAGAAAAAATATCATACGGAGTTCTAAATTGCAACAAGGTGAATTAGATAAGTAAAAAATAAATAATTGATTAATTCATGCTGAGAAATAAAAAGATAGGATGACCTGAATAAGCAGTAGTTTTATGCTCAATCTGCAACAAGTAGAAAAATGGTGAACATAAATGAGCGATCGACTCAATGAGTTATAGAGTAATTAATATAATACAATCATCTCATGCATAATGTGCTCATATAATGTCAATTAATCAACAAATTACATAAGCAAATAAGGATAGGAGTAAGTCAACGGGGCCACACTAAATCTCACACTGGGGAGTCTATCCCCCTATCTGGCTCTTTTAGTCTATATATTTCTCTTATAATTCAATATATATGATCGTTATCACAGCAGTAACCAAGCAGTGCTATCCGACTGACAAACAGCGCTGAGCATAAAAATGCATCCACCGTCAAGTCATTCCTAATCTTATCATATAATATCCTCATATCATAACTCGTATCCCCAATCATATATGATCTTACATCATCCTAATTCTATCGGGCATCATATATTTTATGCATAAGCACAATCAACTCATAATGAACATATATTATGCTTATAATAATAATAATTGTACATATATTGCTAGGTATGAGTATCGGTCGGTTTAGTCGAATTTTAGAACTCGATCAACCCGACCACTTAATAGTAGTCGAAAAAAATATTATAGAAAATCTGCCATTTTTGTCGGTTCGGTCAGATTTTATCTGGTTCAGTCGGATTTATTGATAAATTTATATTCCGAAATTGACCAATTCAGCCTGTTTAAACCGATGTGATCAGTCAGGATGATCGATTTTAGGTCGGGTCGGTCGGGTTTAAAATTTTTTTGCTCATCCCTAATTATGAATATAAATCAGGAGAGTAAGATATTATATTATGCTATATAACTCACAAATTTACGAAAACCCAACGATTCTTCTTGGAATATTTGATTAAAAATAGAGGACACCTAAAAGTATTTTCAATCGATAGTAAAAATTATTAAAATATAGACAAATACGACTCTAGATATTCTGCCTAAATTTCAACAGAGTTTCATCTATAACTATGACATTTTTTCTTGAAACAAAATCAAAAAACACTTCAAAAAAAACTCATAATTAATTAGTTTTATAAATTTTTAAACATAATACTTTAACTATTTAATTTAATTACTTAATACTCTATTAATTTACTTAATAATTAATAATTAACTCAATTAAAATTATAATATTTAAATTATAAATCTTTACATAAAATCATCATCTAATTTAATCGAACTCATTAAATATTTTCTCATAATTAATAAACAATAATTATAACTTATCAATTTATTTTAATCAATTTTTCATTTTATTTATACTAATTAATAAATTTTTTTTATTAATTATAACTAATTAAGATCGTACATATATATATATATATATTCTAAATATATATTTTAATTTTATAAATTATTACTTAACAATTAATTAGTTTTAAATTAACACATTCAAAATATTTAAATTTCAATCTATTAAACTATCAATAATTAATTATACATATTTATTATTATTATTATTATTATTTTAATTATATCTAAAATTACTAATTATAACTCATAATTCATTTTATTATCTAATTATAAATTTTTACCAATTAAATACTAAAAATTTATAATAATTAACCTTTAATTATTCATTTCAATCTATTTATTTATTATTTTATTCATTATTTATTATATTTTTTTACTATTTTTATCATCGCCAAAATAGTATCGCTATCGTCGAAAAACGGTGATGAATTTCAGACAACCTAAAACATACTCTAAAATTTACAAATAATATATCAAAATGAATCTTAAGAGAGAAAGATTTTAAAAATATTAATTTCGCCTTGAAAAGAGATTGAAAAATCTCCAAAAATCTTGTTGAAAGCTCTCAGGAGGTGGACTATTCGAACGACGAGTGAATAGTGCTTCAGCATCGGATGGCGGTGATCTTGGTGCGTTGGACTCATCGGATGATGAGCTTTTCAACTGTGTGGGAGGTGTCATAAATGATGGTCGAACGGTGGTAGATTCAAGAAAAATCGATCCGCTCCTCTCTTCCTTCCACTTTCTCTCTCATCATTTCTGCTCTTTCTCTCTCTTCCTCTTTTCTTCTTTTTCTTTTTCCTTCCTCTTTTTCTTATAAATACAAATATATATATATTATTTTTATTTTTTCTTCTTTTTTAAAATATTAAATATTCTATTTAATTAATAATATTATTATTATTCTCGTTATTTTTTAATATTTTTTAAAATAATTTAAACTTTGGGTTATTACAGAAAATTTTCAATGAGATCATAACGAGATTTTTTGTAATATAAATTTAAATTTTTTATGTTTTCTTTTTTTGCAAATTAATGAATAATAATAATAATGAATTTAATTTTTCAAAAATATAATAATATATTTTATCTTACTTAATGAAATTTAAAAAAAAACAATTGTAAAGTTTTTTTAGAATTCTTATTTGTTGGTATATGCATAGTCTTGGCACCTCAACATATAATCTTAGGTCTGTTCATGCCTTCCCATAACATATTAAATAAATTTAAAAAAAAATAGTCCAAGACAATGAAGACATGACTAAACATTTTTCTGCTAATTAAAGCATGGAAAACAAAATATTTATCTCTTGCTGTAAGAGTTACTCTAGTTAACCACACTATGAGTACCATCCCCGTACTATACCATGCAATCAACAGCTATTCCAAAAGGGATTTGCGTTGAAATTGAACAGATGTGCAGAACATTTTTATGGGGAGGCTGCAACAACCAGAGACATATTAGCCTGGTGAAATGGGAAAATCTATGCCAACCAAAGGATTGTGGAGGGCTCGGTGTAAAAAACTTGGCAATGATGAATAAGGCTTTTATCATGAAGATCGAATGAAGCATGCTGCAAAATTGTGATCAACTTTAGGTCAAGATCATTCTCGCAAAATATTTATCTCTTGCTGGAAGAGTTACTTTAGTTAACCACTCTATGAGTACCATCCCGTACTATACCATGCAATCAACAGCTATTCCAAAGGGGATTTGCACTGAAATTGAACAAATGTGCAGAACATTTTTATGGGGAGGCTGCAACAGCCAGAGACATATTTGCCTGGTGAAATGGGAAAATCTATGCCAAACAAAGGATTGTGGAGGGCTTGGTGTAAACAACTTGGCAATGATGAACAAGGCTTTTATCATGAAGATCGGATGGAGCATGCTGCAAAATTGTGATCAACTTTAGGTCAAGATCATTCTCGCAAAATATTTATCTCTTGCTGGAAGAGTTACTTTAGTTAACCACTCTATGAGTACCATCTCGTACTATACCATGCAATCAACAGCTATTCCAAAGGGGATTTGCACTGAAATTGAACAAATGTGCAGAACATTTTTATGGGGAGGCTGTAACAGCCAGAGACATATTTGCCTGGTGAAATGGGAAAATCTATGCCAAACAAAGGATTGTGGAGGGCTTGGTGTAAACAACTTGGCAATGATGAACAAGGCTTTTATCATGAAGATCGGATGGAGCATGCTGCAAAATTGTGATCAACTTTAGGTCAAGATCATTCTCGCAAAATATGGCGTCTCAATGGATCCAATCCCACTTAGTTTGAAGAAAACTCAAAGTTCCACACTTTGGAGAGCTCTAGATGGAGTGTGGCATGAAATCCTTAATGGAATTCAATGGAATGTTAATAATGGCACAAAAGTGCAATTTTGGAAGGATATGTGGTTGGATGGCTCTCAAAAACTGCAGGATCTGTCAACGATCAACATCTCAGCAGAATTGGAGCACCACACAGTTAGTCAGATGGTAACTGATGAAGGTAATTGGAACTGGGCATGTTTTGAGCGATTTCTTCCAGAGAGCATTCTATCAACCATTGCTACCTACCCACCTCCATCTCACCAAGGCGCTTCGGATGAAATATTTTGGAGCTATGAAGCTAAAGGTAGGTTCACAGTAAAATCAGCATATTGCAGTGCCATGGAGCATATGTGGCAAGAGAAAGATCCGGTCTGGCATTTGATTTGCATGACAGATTAATGACTAATGCTTAGAGACTGAGAAGACACTTATCTACAGTGAGTCAATGTCTTCGATGTGGTTGCCAATTGGAAACCATATTACATGTGCTCAGAGATTGCCCTCTAGCAAAACAAACCTGGTATACAATTGCTGGATTTAATTGGAATGATGTGTTTTTTGCGTAGGATCTGAAACCTTGGCTAATGGAAGACTTGCATAGTAATACCCGCAGCCAGGTTAAAAAAGATTGGCATCTTGTCTTTGGGATTACTTTTTGGAAGTTATGGTTAGCAAGAAATGAGTTTGTTTTTAGTCAAAATCAAAGCAGTTTACAGCAGCTGGTAATGGACATTCAACGAAAAGTGCAGGAGGTTTTCCAAGCACACAAGACCAAAGCAGCAGTTGGTATCCCAACCCCTACTAGAATCACAACACACATAGGGTGGTGCGTCCCTGCGGAGAGTTGGTTCAAAGTCAATACTGATGCAGCTTTTAAAGCGACCATGGGAAGGGTATATGCAAGTGGTATCATCAAAATGATAGAGGAGCAAGGGTTAGAGGTTTTGTAATGAATATTGGTCCCTGCACAATAATGAAGGCCGAACTATGAAGGGTTCTTCAGGGATTGAGACTGGCTTGGCAGGTAAACATTAGGAAGCTGAAAGTGGAAGTTGATAGTCAAAGTGCAATTAACCTTATTCTGCATGCCAATAGTTCCTTTGGTCCTAATAGCTCTATAGTTTGCAGAATTCAAGAGTTGCTTCATTGTAACTGGGAAGTCGGTTTATATCATGTCTATAGAGAGGCTCTAGAGGATTAAAGAAACCAGCATAATAAGATCATAATTGAATAAGGAGCTGAATGACAAACTCCTTCTCATCCTCTTTGTTTGCTGCGAATGGTATACATATATACAAGATAAAAAAAGTTATAACAAACCTATTCTAAAGGAGTCCTATTCTAAGGGGTTGTTACAGTTTGTTACAAGATATATATCCTTTACACCCCCCCCCTCAAGCTGGTGTTGGGGAGAAATCAACCAACCCAAGCTTGGATACAAATGTGCGATAAGAATGAGAAGACAAAGGCTTAGTAAACATGTCGGCGAGCTGCATAGAGGATGGTAGATATGGAGTGCTAATAAGACCAGCCTGCAATTGATTTCGAACCACATGACAATCAATGTCAATGTGCTTAGTGCGCTCGTGAAAAACAGGATTAGCCGCAATATGTATGGTAGCCTTATTATCACAATGGAGGGGAATAGGTCGATCAATATGAATGTGAAAATCAGATAAAAGAGAAGTTAACCACTGAAGTTCACACACAGTAGAAGCCATTGCTCGATATTCGGACTCTGCTGAGGATCGACTAACCGTCGATTGTTTCTTAGTCTTCCATGAAACCAATGAAGTTCCCAAAAAAATATAGAAACCAGTAATGGACAGTCGAGAATCAACACAGGACGCCCAATCAGCGTCAGAGAAAGCCCGTAGCTTTAAATCATTTGAGGCTGGTAAAAACAAGCCTGTGAAACTGGTACCCTTCAAGTATTTTAAAATGGTAAGAGCGGCCTTAAGGTGGGAATGATGCGGAACCTGCATAAATTGACTGAGTTGTTGAACAACATAACTAATATCAGGTCGAGTCATGGACAATTAAAGTAAGCGACCAATGAGGCGTCTGTAACTTCCAGCATCCTGCAACGGTTGCCCCATATCTATGCCTAGCTTCATGCCTTGAATATAAGGACTATCCGCATTCTTGGCATCTTGTAAACCAGTGTCTTGAATAATATCAGTGATAAACTTATGTTGGGTCAATAACATTCCAGCATCAGTACGCGCCACTTCAATCCCCAAAAAATATTTCACGTCCCCAAGGTCTTTGATGGTAAACTTCTTGTCTAGATAAGTCTTAAAATCGGAAATTAATGCTGCAGATGGACTAGTAATCACAAGGAAAAGCCCCTGGATCAAATTTCTGTTTATGCGGTTTAGTGTTAGTAGCATAACAAAGACATCCAATGGTTCGAAAATAAGTATAATTTACCTGGTTCCCATACAGCCTTTCATAAGGAGTTTTCCAATGCAAATTTTCAAAAGGTAAACGGTTTGTGATGTGAGTGGCGGCCAACAATAATTCGGACCAAAAATTGGGAGGAAGTTTGGATTGGAAAAGCAGGGTATGAGCTATGTTCAAAAGTGTTCGATGCTTTCGTTCGACGACTCCGTTCTGTTGAGGAGTATAAACACAGGTTCGTTGATGTAGAGTTCCATGTTCCTGTAAAAAAGAGCTACATGTAGAATTAACAAATTCTGTCCCATTATCTGTTCGAATAACCTTGATCCGTTTGTCAAAATGTGTAAGCACATAATTGAAAAAGGATTTTAAAGTAAGCAACACCTGTTCTTTGGTTTTCAACATATAAGTCCAACAAAATCGACTATAATCATAGACAATTGTTAACATATAAACTGCATTGGTAATTGACTTCAACTTATACGGTCCCCACAAATCAACATGAATCAAATCAAACACATGCTCAGAAGAAATTGTACTAGTATGAAAAGACAATCTTGTTTGCTTTGCAACAGTACAAATAGGACACATTAATTCAGTGTAATCACATTTGGCAACTCCATCCACATGTCTCAAAAGCTTAAAGGAAACGTGTCCTAGTCTAGCATGCCAAAGCATGGCCAAGTGTTTATTATGTTCAGAACAACGAGAAATAGAATTACAATTGTTTTGCTTATGGAAAGAATCTTTTGTCAAATAATAAAGATCTCAGAACACTGTCCCCTTTGCCAAAACTTCGTTAGTCAGTAAATCCTGGAATTCAGGAAATGAGTGCACAGATAATCCACAGGTCCTAGTAAGCAGACTGACTGATAACAGATTATAACTGAACGATGGGACATACAGAACATTGTATAACACAATTCTGGCATTCAACTTGATATTACCAATATGAGTGACCAATCTGGTTGAATTGTTAGGTAGTCTGATAGTCTTGGGTGGATTTAGTTTAATGACATGATCATAAAAATTGAGATGAGGTGTGATATGATCAATGGCGCCAGTGTCAATTATCCAATTATCCTTGCAATTAAAATTAATGCTGGTAAAAACAGAATTGAGTAAAGTACCTGCGAAGTTCACGTTTCTGACATCTCCATCATCGTGTTCTTAGCTGCTGCTTCTGGCTTTGAGGAACTTCTGAAATTCTTGTTGCAAGTAATCTGTCATTCCCGTATTCAGTGAATCGACTCCCTTCTGCTGCGGCATTACTGATTTCAATGGTGTTTCGTCTGTTGCAACGCGAACAACATTGTTTGCACTGTAATATTTGCGGACGTCCACTCCTTTCTTTCGTTGCAGTTCAATAAACCAGTCCGGATAACCGTGGATAATAAAACAATCATCAATGGTGTGTCCTGCAGTTTTACACTTAGAATAATACTGCTTCCTTCGGTCTTCCTTTCGTGATGAAGAAGAGTTTCTGGTATGCCCATTCCCAACACTGCTTCGATTACCCGGAGATCCCCTTTGAGCAAGCATGACGGCGGCGGTTTCAAAAGGAGCAGTACTATCAGTTTGCACCTCTCGCTGTTTCTCAACGCTCATGATCATAGAGTAAGCCTTATTGATTGAAGGTAACGGATCTTGAAGGAGAATCTGATTCTTTACGTTATCGTATTCATCGCCTAACCCCATCAAAAATTGCATTAACCGTCGATTATTGTCATAATCTGTAATTGCAGTACCAGAATCGCAACAAACAGGTAACGGAGCTAAGCAAATTAATTCATCCTATTTTTGTTTCAGATTCGTGTAATATTCTGTGACAGAACTGCTACCTTGCTTGTATCCCGCAATGTCCCGTTCAATTTGATAGATCATCGGCCCATTACTCTCTCCGTAACGCTGCTTTAATTCTTCCCAAAGGGTTTTGCATTCTTACAGAATACAAACGCATCAGAGATGTCTTTAGACATGGCGTTTAACAACTAAGAAACCACCATGCTATCTGCCGTCAGCCACTTGTCATAATCATCAGAATCTGGTGCTGGCGCTTTAATTTTCCCATTAATAAAGCCTAGTTTTTTTTTAGCTCGAAGAGCTATTTGAACATATCGACTCCAAGAGAGGTAATTTGGTCCCTTCAAGGAGGTATTAACAAGACTAAATCCAGAAGCATCAGAATTACCAACATGATACGGATCATCCGCATTATTCTTTGTGTTGATAGCAGCGAGAATCTTCGCTAAATCATCCGGAGACATCATTCTGAGAAACTGAACTGGAGTCAGTATCTAGAAATTGCAGAGAAAAAAAAAATAATGCGGATTATTTATTTTTTGGCTCTGATACCATCTAGAGGATTAAAGAAACCAGCATAATAAGATCATAATTGAATAAGGAGCTGAATGACAAACTCCTTCTCATCGTCTTTGTTTGCTGCGGATGGTATACATATATACAAGATAAAAAAAAGTTATAATAGACCTATTCTAAAGGAGTCCTATTCTAAAGGGTTGTTACAGTTTGTTACAAGATATATATCCTTTACAGAGGCTAACAACTCTGTTGACTTTATAGCTTCCTATGCAAGTCATTTCCCTGAAGGTATTCATGAGCTTCAAGAAACTCCTCCAGAAGCTGTATATTGGCTGAGACATGACCTTGTAGTTGTATCTTACCATAAGCAGATTAGTGTATAGAGTTGCTGCCAGTGCCTTCTTTCTCCAAAAAAAAAAAAAAAGTAACCTAAACATAATCCTAAGCCAATATGTAACAGTTAAATTTGGTATCTTTCACTTTATTTGACAACTGAAAGTTTCATTCCTAAAAAAAATAAAGTTGTATGCATATATATAATTTTACATTCAAAGTGGAGGCTTTATTAATTTAAAGTAAATTCCTGAAACTTGCAACGTGGCCTTTAAATTTGGATTATTTTGGAACTATAATTAAATATTGTTTAAAAAAATAAAATGATTATCTTATGTAATGATTATTTCACTTTTAAATTTGGATTAAATTACAAAATATCTATTCAACAGGAGAAGTATTTTGTTTTTATCCTATTTCATGTCATTGCATCCATAAATGAATTAAAGACTCGTTATTTATACATATGTGCTAAATTTATATAAAAAAAAATTTTGAGCAATATTTTTAAAAAAATCTTATTAATCTAAATGATATTTATTTATTTTTTGGTAATTTTCTTTTCTAAAATTAATATATAAACATTAAAATACGTTAAATTATAAAATAAATCTAAAAGCAAATTTAAAAAATATAAATGTTAGTATTTGAAGGATAATGATTAAATAAAAGACACTTTTTGAAAAAATACATTTTAATATTGACTGTTTTAAAATTTGCAACTTCGAATTTATACCATCGTCGTAAAATACCTAATCTAGGTGCGTTATTTAAAAATTAAAAATAGATTATAATATAAAAACTAAAAATTTATATTTAGGAGATATATATTTTTAACTTATAAAGACAAAATTATGGTCGAATTTAAAATATTAAATAAATAAAAATTTATTTTGTTGTGAAAAACTCAAGTCCAATGTTAATAATAAATTTCAACAACCAAAATGATTACTTTATTTGTTTTTATTTTTTCATTTTCAATAATTGTCTTAGCCATGGAAGTGAACTTTATCACTAGCACTCGTTTTGATGTCTTTTCTATCTATTTTAAATGGCAATTTCTAATTTAAACGATTCTATGTTATCGAGAATTTTATCCATTTTTTTTTATTATGTGTTACATTTATTTTGTATTAAAAAATAATTATGGAATTATATGGTTATAATTGTTAGTTTCCCTGCTTTTTTATACAAATAATTAACAATTAATCATTAAAATAATTGTCGATTAAATATGAAAAAAGTAATTGAAACATAAATAGAGATAACAATAAAATTATAAATATATAATTATTTTGAAATTATATTTTTTATTGTAATATTATGATTGATTTTATATTAAAAAATATTGATATAAAAGTTAATATTGCACGTAATTTATTGTTATGCAAAATATATTTTACATATGTAACATAAAATGAATTTTGATTGTCAAAACTAAAGAAAAATACTACTTTTGCTTTGTTCTTCATGTCATATTCATAAGGAAAGAAACAATGTGAATTACTGAATTAGGGCAACAAATTAATCTAATTATAATTATACTAAAATTTTCAGGAAAAAAAAAAGGGAAAATCGTTACTATTTTGAACTCTTAATTGATAGCCCCAAAAAAGGATGTGGCCAGAAGGGGATGTGGCCCCACCCCACATGCACACATGACACGTATATATATATATTTTTATTTTTAATTTTATTATAATTATTGCCTCCCTTGAATTTTTTCTTTTCCATTTTTGTTCCTTTAATTTTTATTTCTACCTCTTTATCTTAAAAAAAATTATAATAGACCCTTCTAGCTTTTTTTTTTTTTTTTTTCCAATTTTGCTAATTGCAACTTTTATATTTTATATTTCTTGCTAAATTTTTATCTTTTTATGATATTCCCCAAACTTTTATTTTTACTCTCTAGCTCTAAAAATTTTTATAATTAGGTTTTGATATTTATAGACAACACTATGGAAATTGTTGAGCCTATAAATTATATATAAATGTTATTTTTTTATCAACTATTAATTGTGAGGAAATAAATAGAATATTAACTATGAATTGTCAATTTATTTTTAGTGTATTTTAATTCTATTATCATTCTTCAATAATGAAGTTCTGCAGTAACATTTACAAGTGTTATAAGTTAATTATAAGTTTATATTCAAGAAAAATATAAAGCATGGGTATTTAAAAATTGAGATTCATTTACATATGACATGAATTATTTATTTATTTAATTCTAAGCATAAATCAAAACATAAAATAAATAAAATATTAAAATATAGATTTATAGAAGATTAAAAAATAACTTTGAACAGAAACAACCTAAATTGCCAACCAAAACTAATATATTAGTTATCTAAATATTTATATTTCAATTCTAAAATATTAAAAAAAACTTAGAAAGCAAAGAAGAAAATTATCAAAGAAAGGTAACTTATATTAGATATGCTAATACACAGCCGCTAGTATCTAAACTTGATCTAGAACATTTGTGGCTTTGTGCTTAAGTATAGAAATGAAAAGGCAAACATCTAAGATGCAAAAAAAAAAAAATGTTTACTCCAATACAAAACTATTGTTATTGAGGGGTAATTTGAAAAATTAACAAAAAAGAATCTAATAATAATTAATAGTTATGCAACAGCTTTTTGAAAAATATCAAAAAGTACATTAAAAAAAAGTCCATTATAGCATGTTTAATGGCACTCGTTAACATAACTCTTTATTTTTTTTAGTGCTTGATTTTCTCATGTATTGCTTATTACTTAGTTTTCAATCCCTTTTATTATTTTAAATAATATAAATTCGTTAAAAAATCTGCATTCAATTTGGAAAAGTTTTAGCTTTACATTATTTTTGAATTGAAGAGAGTTAAATAAAGTAAAAGTATAGCAAAATAGAGTATTTATTTATTTTGTATTTTGAAAGAAGATAAAGTAAAATAAAATAATATTTTATAGTCTTATATTTTTTGGGTGAAAATTAAGTGAAAATAAAATTAAATATTAATTGACACCTTTTTGCATATGATAGTAAAATTAGGATGCAATAGAAAAACACCCAAAATAAAAAATAAAAAAGGTGAGTTAGTGATGTTGCATAAAAATGTTGAAGCAATAACACTTATTTATTTTTAAGAGATTCTAAGGAAAGTTGGATGGATATATTTGACTCCACGAAACTCGCGAGTATGCAGGTTAGGTTTTAGTGTTGGAGAATCATATATACTTTTTAAAATTAACAATATGGTTGTGTATAAATATATTTAATACTCTAAATACTACTATGTTATGTTATATAGTTAAATAAATCATTTGATGTTTTAATGATTGTGGAAATAATAAAATGATGAAAATATTTTTAAATATATAAATGATGTAGAATTATATTAAATTTAATCCTTTAGGTTTAGATATAATTTCAATAAATAAACTTAAAATCAATGTAGGTTTCACATCTAACAAATATAAATCTATAATTAAATTAATATAAAAATGAATTATTCAAACTTTTATGATTGACTATCCTAAATATATATATTAAAGACTTCAAACCAAACTTATATCCAAAAAAAAATTTCACATGCCTTGGGAGGAGTATCAAACTAATGAATCAATCATGGGAAATCCAACGTCCAACAACTGAGGAGAGGAGGAATACCAAACTAATGAATAAAATGTGGGAGATCACATCTAGCAAATAACAAGAGGGAACCAAACCAATTAATCAAATGCTGAATATCCGAATTGATTTTCCGAAATCTATATTAAAAAATTTAAACTAAGCTAATATTGAAAAAAAAATTACAAAAATTTTAGAATCTTGAAAAAATAAAATAAAATTATATTAAATTAAATTAAAATTTTAAATTTAAAAATAAATTCAATTGAAATATAAAAAAATATTATAATCTTTGAAAGATAATCCAAATATTGTGTTATGCCTTATAAAATATGCCAAACCATTAAACATTAAACAAAGAAGGTAATTGATAGTTTGAGGCTTGAGGAGTAGTTCTCCTTTTCAACCCAAGTCTTATTATCTCATCAGCAGCTTTTACATTCTCTTTGCTTCCATCAAATGGCGGCTGCTATGCAGATCAATGTCAAACCCATCAGAGCCGCTTTCCATTCTAAACTTGCTTCCAAACACTCCCATAAACCAGGCAGACTCAGGTGCGCCGCCACCTCCGCCGCTACACCTTCCAAACGCTACTCCATTACTCTCCTCCCCGGCGATGGTATCGGCCCTGAAGTTATCTCCGTTGCCAAAAACGTACTCAAGCTTGCTGGTTCTCTCGAAGGTTTGCTTAACATTTACTATGTTTGGTTCCTGAGAAAATGAAGGAAAATAAGTGTAAATTAAAAAAAAAGGATGAGATTCTTAAGCTATTCATGTTGACATTTTCTTGCTGGGAATATCAGACATTGAATTTATCTTCCAAGAGATGCCCATGGGTGGATCTGCTTTGGATTTGGTGGGAGTTCCATTGCCAGAGGAAACCCTTTCTGCTGCCAAGCAATCTGATGCTGTTCTACTTGGAGCTATTGGAGGGTATTTATTGTTTTATTTATTTATTTAATCTCCATTTTTTTCACTTTTCAATTCCATCAGTAAAAAAAAATTTCCTTAAATTTGTTTGTTTTTAAGGTACAAATGGGATAATAATGAAAAACATTTGAAGCCAGAGACTGGGTTGCTTCAGCTCAGAGAAGGTCTTAAGGTCTTTGCAAATTTGAGGCCAGCTACTGTTTTACCTCAGGTAACTTGTTTGATTTGATTTTAATGCAGTGCTTAACTTATTTCTCATATGTTGCAAATAATAATAATAATAAACCATTTTTGTGCGTGCTTGGGATCAAATGGCATGGCTAAACTTCCCCCATAACAGATGTTTCCAGTGAGAAAAAAAAAAAGCAATAGCAACTGCATTGTTTGGAACTTTCTTGTATGTATGTTGTTTAGTATCAAAGAAATGGTAAAAATGATTTCCATACCTACACTAACCTGTTTTTTAATAGTATTATTTGCCTGTCTCTTTTTAAGTATGTTATGTCAGTCTCTCTTGTTCACTCCTTTAGTTAGTGGATGCTTCAACTTTGAAGAAAGAAGTTGCTGAAGGAGTTGATGTAATGGTTGTTAGAGAGCTTACTGGAGGTCAGCACACTCTGAGTTTGACTAGAACAAAATATGATGTCTTTTGCTCTTCCTTTTTCCTGTTGTAACTATTTCATAAAAAATTTTCATTGCTTATATGTACTACAAATAGTACATTGATTTTTTTTTTTTTTGCGGGAAATAGGCATTTATTTTGGAAAACCAAGGGGTTTTGGAAAAAGTGAATCTGGTGAGGAGATTGGCTTCAACACTGAGGTGTATGCTGCATTTGAGGTAGGCTTCTGAATTTCTTTAGTTGTAAGTTTCAATTTAGATTCCTGGTTGGTCAAGAATAACTTCTTTATTTGGAAATCATCTTCTCTTCTGCTTTATCCTTCTTTTCCTCAGTTTTCCTATTCCATGAGCTTCTTCATTGTTAACTATTGAACAACAGTTAGGTTACAATGAACTGAATCTGATATTGTTTATCACTTAATGTATATTCATTGTTTAAAATTTGATTACTGATAAATTTATTTTCTGGTAAGCATATTTAGAAGTGCTTGCAAATGTTAAGAGTAGAGGGGTTTCAGAGGTGGGGGGTCATCAACTCATCATTTGGCACTAGGGAAGTAGGGGATGTGCCGAACTGGTGTAGATGGTGTCTTACATATTTACTGAAGGAGGTTAGATTTCTCAAGAAATAATTAAGATGAACGGTACTTGCATCTTAGTTGGGTTTTATTGCATGTTATAATAATCTGCTGTTTTCATGCTTTGATTTGAAAATACTTTGTACATGATCTGCTTTCCTCCTAAGGTAATGAAAATCTGAAGCACAGTTTTGGGGGTGGTTGGTGTGTGTTATGGAATTTGTTGTTTGGGCCCTTATACAAACATGAATGCACATCTATGTTTTCACCAATTTGCTTGCTGATCTGTTGGGAAGATGCTTTGCCTGAATGTATCCAACTATTTTCACCAGTCAGACAACAAAATTGTAGTTAGTCTATGAGGAATAACAAGATTTGAATATCACATTTTTTCCATTTTCATATTTTGGTATTGAGTAGTTGATAAATTGCAGATGTTTGATTATGGATTCTTGCACAAATTTTCTTGTTTTCCAAGCTTGATTTAATAATTCATTTCACATATGATTGACTAATCTGGAAAGAAAATTAAACCAGGTCGATCGCATTGCTCGTATTGCATTTGAGACTGCCAGGAAGCGACATGGAAAACTTTGCTCTGTGGACAAAGCAAATGTCTTGGAAGTATGCTGTATTATTGGAACCTTTTTCATTCTATTCAACATTAAAGTACCATGTAGGATCTTGTGGAAATTTGGTTTTGTCGTTGTTTACTTCAAAGGGAAATGTGATTTTTCTTTTCCTGCTGGTATGCTCATCAGGTATATGGTGTTGCAAGCAATGGGATTCTTTAATGTAATGATTCAAGCATGTTATATGAGTTTTCCACAAAATTCTCTTCCCCTTCCCTTCCCATTTAAATTTGGACTGTGAGATTTTATAGTTGGATGTAACAGTCTGGTGGTGGTTTTGAACTATTACCAAGAAAATGGTGTGAAGGTTCTCAAAGTTTGTGTAAATGGAGTTAGTGGCACGTCATAGGTCTGGTGCTTTGGTCAGTTGGTCATCAAATGTGTGTAGGTCCTTACCTGCTACTGCTACCTCTGTGTGTGTGTATCATGTGTTCAGATTCTAGCTTCTGATTTGTTTTTGAAGGATTATAGCATAGCTAACGGCTATTAATAGATTATTGATTTATGGCCAGGTGAAGAATACTTTATCCCATGACTGTTGCAAATTTGAAGCAATTATAGCGAATTCAGTAATGTTGAACTTTTAAAATATTATGGTTTTCGCAAACAGTTTTGACCTCAAGTTGATAACAAGTCTATGCCACGCCCATTGATACTGTTTTAGAGTACTCAACATTTCTTCCTACTTTTACATGTAGAGAAGCTTGCGGCATTTTTGTCTTATACAATATTGGTTAACTTCATTGTCCTGTATACTTTCGTAATTTGGCCTATTTGGCAAGGCTTGCCTGATTGAACTTAAATTTTAGCCTCTGAATTTATATATCAATGTTTTCTTTTTTACCCTCTCATTGTATATAATCTCCCTTAATAATTTTTTTTATAAAAACATTATTCATCAATGAATCATGTGATATTTTTTTTCCTCATCTCCTTTGGAAAGGAATGTATGGTAACATGCTAGTGGAGTGCTAAAAACATGCTAGTGGAGTGCTAAAAGCCATGCCCTAGTTATACTTTATTATTCTTGCTGCTGATGACATTGGATATAGCTTATAAGACGACACTAACCATCACATTTCTGTCATGACTGCATTATTCTATTGCTTGTTATTAGTGTTAATGAAATTTATACTCATATTGTCTTCTTCTTTTGGGAATATACATATTTAGTTAACTTACAAAAACAAGCTATGACCATCAGTGTGATGTATTCATGCTTCAATAAATATCCAGGCATCAATGTTTTGGAGGAAAAGAGTAATGGCTATTGCTGCAGAATATCCTGATGTTGAGCTCTTACACATGTATGTTGATAATGCTGCTATGCAGCTTGTTCGCAATCCAAAACAGGTTAGAATCTAAAGGCATGTGTTTTCATGTCATATTTTTTGATGCTTCAGCAAATTAGAGGAACAGGGAAGTGAAATTGGTGAGTGCTGAGAAATGGAAGCCTAACAATGTTTAGAACTGTTTATCGCAGTTTGACACAATTGTGACAAACAATATATTTGGCGATATACTTTCTGATGAGGCTTCAATGATTACTGGAAGTATAGGGATGCTTCCTTCAGCTAGTCTTGGTGCATCGGTATGGCAAATTACGATTATTTTTCAAATCAACCCAAGTACTTAGTGGCTCTTATTGTAAAAGATTGATCATGTGCCTTCCATTTTTCCTCTTGATGAAAATGGTCTCGTTTTTCCTTGTTTGATAATGTTAAAGTCTTTTTCTCATTGATGTTAAGTTTTTTCATCGACATAGGGACCTGGACTTTTTGAACCAATACATGGTTCTGCTCCTGACATTGCTGGACAGGTTGGTTGACTTTTTTTCTTTAATAACACATTGTTCTTTTATTTATTTTCAGAACAGGAATGTGAATGATTTGGTTCCTACCCTCACGTGCCTCCTCACCCAAAAAAAATAATAATAAGAGAGTTGGGAGAGAAAAGAAAGTAAAAATAAAGGAGAAATGAATGACCAGATTCAAACATGATTTGTAATATACTGTTTCTTTAATGTTCAGGATAAGGCAAATCCATTGGCAACAGTTCTTAGTACTGCAATGCTTTTGAGGTATGGCCTAGGGGAAGAAAAAGCTGCAAAGAGAATTGAGAATGCAGTTTTGGATACCCTGAATAAGGGGTTTCGAACGGGTGACATCTACTCTACTGGAACTGTATGTGCCTTTTGAACTCCAATATCTAATTTTGTTATAAGTTAGGAGAATGGAATTTTTGAACTTGAAACATCTTTAATTAATCAGTTGGAATTATTTTGGAGCAAGAACCAAAATTTTATGAGATTTTACATTTTAGTATTTTTTCCCTTCTCTTTCTTTAATCCTTGTTAATAAATTGGAGCATGAGAGGTTAATTTGTGGCAACTTCTTGTGACAGAAGGATCAGAGAGGAGATTGTCTTTGGGATTTTGAGTTTGGCATTCAACTGAGTTTCCTTGCATTTTGATTGCCATTCTTCATGCCATCAATCAATGTTTTTTAAACTCTTTATCTTTTCTGCTGTGGCTATCATTTTATTTCCCCATTGGGACCTGTCTTTCATAATGTCATTCATCCAACCAACAAATGTAGATCTTAATGCTTTACTCTTTTGTTATCTAAATTGTCATCTCTGAACTGGGCAAGTCATCAAGTAGAAGTTCCAACTGTTTAATCTGCATGTCATTTGTTATCTAAATTGTCATCTCTGAACTGGGCAAATCATCAAGTAGAAGTTCCAACTGTTTAATCTGCATGTCTGGTATGAACGCAGAGAGTTGCGTAATGCACATAATTATAGCTAAAGGGCATCCAGTATTTAATCCTTTTAATTGCAATTATGCTTTGATTTATGGAGAGATTCGGAACCAGTATGATGCTTTAGAGGAGAAACTTGCTATGTCTTGCTACTTTTATATGTATTGCTGCAATTAAGCCTTCGGAAGGAAAATTTCTTCTGGGCTATAGTTCAATTCATGATAATCCTTTTTATGCCTTGCTACAGAAGTTCTAATATTCTAGAAACAATGTCTTGTCTTCATGATTCATGTAACTAGCTCGATTTTTCACCCCATATTTTGTCTTTTTATTGTGAATGATTTTTTTCTTTTTTTCTTTTTTTTGGTGCTTGCTTTTGCAGAAATTAGTAGGATGCAAAGAAATGGGCGATGAAGTGCTAAAATCAGTAGACTCCCAAGTTTCTGTTGCACTTTGATCTGAAACCAATTTACAGCTAAATTCCGGAGTTCAATATGTTTTCGCCATTATATCATCTTGAACATCATAGGCATACTAAGTAGGAAAAGATGTTTTTCTTCATATCTCCTTATCCGTGTAAATTATCAGGCTTTTCATAATATTTTAGTTGCTAGCCCTGACTAGGTCTAGGTGTTGTATTTTATTGGATCCACTGGTGGTTCTCTGTCTGTGGCATGAACGAAGCTGCATCTGAAGACAGAGTCGAGGCATTGCTTTTGTAACAGCCTGGTTTGCTGAGGTTTGTTGTAACACAAACAGCTGCTAATAAATCGTCTATTTCAGAAATAAAAAAACTTGGCTACACTATTCACAAGATTATTTTACTCCAATAATTTAAGGAGGATTAGTCACCATTTCCCTATAGTAAGATATCTTCATATGGTGTTTGAAAATTGAAAATATGATTTTATTATAATTAATCACTGACTGAATTATCTTTTTTTATACATAATTTTTATTAGTATCGTTTGTTTTGTAATACTAGAAAATCAACCTAGGTTTTACTTTTTCTTTTTTTAACTCAAAAGAGTACATCCATTACTGTAAATCCAAAGAAATTACATCAACAATATCTGGTGGAGAATTCACCCAAATACTAGGCTCAGTTAAAGAATCAGAAACTTGTGCTAATCTATGAGCAATTTGGTTTGCAAAGCGCTTAACAAAGTAAACTTTGGTCTCTCCTATAACAGAAATGAGAGACTTACAGTTTGTAATAACTAAACCAAATTCAGTATTATCCACACTAAGAGAAGTTGCAGCTTGAACTACTTGTAAGCAATCCAATTCAAATATCACATTTTGCCACTCATGCTCTTTAACCCCGCTCAATGCCTCTCGAAAACTGAATGCCTTCGCTAACATGGTAGGAGAAGAGCCATCATAAATTATTGAAGAAGCAAACAAAAATTGGCCATTTGCATCTCTGCCCACAAACCCCACGCCATACTTGTGCTCTTGAGAAAAAAAGTGCAGTATTAACGTTGCACTTGCACCATCCCTGTTGTGGTTTAGTCCATTTGACAACTGGTATTGATTGTTGACCATGTCCATTATTTGGTTGAACTTGCACCTAAGTGCATTGTTGCAATTGATTAGATGCCAAGCAAAAAATCTCTTGGGCCGACAACGATTTCTGTTTCCATACAACCTAGTTATGCCCATACCATAGTGCCCATAAAACCATTGCCACTAGACACCTACGGTCCACATCAACAACACCTAAAAGATCACACAACCACTGCAAAACTGACCTAGCCTCACCAAAACCTATCCCCAAATAAGAATGATGCCAGATCTCCAGTGCCAAAGGACATGATAACAATAAATGAACTGCAGGTTCAACACTTGAGTTACACATAGGGCAAAGAGCATTTAACTCCACATGTCGAATTAATAAGTTATTCTTTGTAGGAAGACACTCAGCACATACCCTCCACACAGGGACAGACCTGAGGGTTGTGGGGGGCAAATGACCCCCCCTTCACCGGTGGCCAGAAAGTACTTACAGGGGTATTTTTGGCCACCGGTGATGGCCAGCGGGGACGAACCCCCTGGCTCGAGTTGCAGTGACGGAGAGAAAGTGTGTGAGGTTGAAAAAGAGAGAGGGAGCGAGGGAGAGGGAAGAGGATGGGTTGGACGGTGGATAGAGGGCTCACCGGCGACGACGACAAAACTTGGATTAGACCTAACCATAGCCTTAAAAAATGAAGTGTTAAGAAAATATTTGGCCTTAAAAATCTGGCCAAACAAAGAATTAGGCTTAGTAATTATTCTCTAGCCTTATCGTCCCAGCAGTGCTATATTGAACTCATGAATTCTATGAAAACCCAAGCCACCATCAACCTTTTGCTGACACAGTTTACTCCAGCATAGCCAACGAATTCTACTACGATGCTAATTTGACCCTCTAGTATGCATTAAACATACTCTCCAACTTCCTACACAACCCATCTGGCAATAGATAAACACTTATCAAATATGATGGTATCGCTTGTAAAACAACCTTTACCAACACTACCTTACCAGCTTTAGATAAATGATGATTTGACCAGCTTGTAACTCTCGATCAGACCCGATGTTTTATGCATTCAAACACCTCTTTTTTTTATGACCAACAATTGTAGGCAGGCCTAAATATTTTCCAAGAGAAGAAGAAACTGACACATTCAAAATAGCACATACCAATGTCGATCTTCTCTAGCAGTATTAGAACTGAAAAAAGCTGTAGACTTCTGGTAATTGACTATTTGACCTGATGCCTTTTGATACAAAGAAAGAGAGAGTTGAATAGAAGATGCTTCCTGACTTGTTGCTCTAAACAACAAGTAGCTGTCATCGACAAAAAATAAGTGAGATAGTTGGAGCTCCTCTTGCAATTTTGCATCCATGAATTCGACCCATAATTTCATATTTCTTTAGCATACTTGAAAGTCCTTCAGCATAAAAGAGGAAGAGATGCAGAGACAAATGATTACCCTGACGCAAACCCCTTTTCAGATAAACAAGTCCCAGCTTCAAACCATTCACATTAATTATAAAACTAATCTAAGAAACACACATCTTTACAAGATTTATCCACCGACGATCGAACCCCGGCTTAGACATCATCCATTCCACGAAACTCCACTCCACCCGGTCAAATGCTTTACTCATATCGAGTTTTAAGGCCGTCCAACCTAATTTGCTTTTGGTTTTACGCCTTAGAAAATGAAGAATTTCCATAGTATATTATTTGTGATTAGGCGTCCTGTAATAAACACACTTTGAGATTCTGATATTAAGTTAGGCATAATTACCTTCAGTCTATTGGCTAAAACCTTCGACATAATTTTATATATCATATTGCAAAAAAGCTATGGGCCTCAAATTAGTAATTTTAATTTTTTTTTTTGAGGAAAGTGGGCGACACCACCAAAGCTTTATTAAATATCAAAACTCATAAAAGATAATACAAATGGAGGATAGTCACAAAACCATTCCCCCACATTCACCAATCCTCGGGATGCTTGAGCTAAACTATGGGCAAACCGATTAGCTGAACGACTCACATGTCTAAAAACAAAGCTATCACTACTTTGCAAAATAAAGGCCTTAATGACACTAATAACATCACCAAACACAGAATCCTCATGAAAATAACTATTCTGTAGCGCCTGAATAGTAACCAAGCTATCACTTTCAATAATCACATTATTCCACCCCCTACCTTGTATCCAACTCAAAGCTTCCTTTATGGCAATGGCTTCAGCCTCCCTAGCCGATAGAATTAAGTTGCACCGTCCCACCTTCACTCCAAGAACAACACCACCACTATCCCGCATCACCAAACCATAACCCATAAATCCAGAACCAGCCGTATCTGCAATATCAGTATTAAGTTTTAAATAACCATCCTCAGGTCGACACCATTGTACCTGTGCAACACGACTCGCCACAACCATCCTATTAGCATTTGCCCTTCGCCAATCATCCAAATATCTTGAAGCTCTTAACCAAGCTCCAACAGCATAACAATATTTATTATTCCAGATTATATCATTCATGCATCCCCACACAATCCAACAGATAGTGAATGCAAGAGCAACATCCGATTCATTAAATAAATCACAAACTCGATAAATCCAATCCTCAAAAGAGAAAATTGAAGGACGAAACCAACCAAGGTATGACGCCTCCCAAACGTGTTTAGCAAAATTACACTCAACCAATAAATGTAAAACAGATTCTGTAGCTTGATTACAACATGAACAGATGTTAGCAACATCCACATGCCGCTGCCTCAAAGTTGAACAAGTTGGCAAAATGTCATGCACTTCTCGCCAAATAAAATTAGTCACCTGAGGAGGAGCTTTTACTTTCCAAATCTTCCCCCACAATTTCTTTTGAGCAGCAGAGCCAGTATTATTCCTCCCTTCCATCATCTTCTTATAGGCTGAATGAACACTATAATGCCCTTTTTCCTCCCATCTCCACACAATCATATCGTCATTACCATTAGGTAAAGGCATAGTTAGAATTGTCTTCGCATCTTCCTCATTAAAAACAGAAACAATAAGATCATAATTCCAACCAGTTCCATCAATCAAATCACAAACATAAAAAACACCAAAAGACTCATTAAATGATGTAGTAACAAAAGGGTTATCCCTCCTAAGCCAAGGATCAAACCAGATCGAGACATTAATACCATTACCAACCTTCCACATCATACCTTGACGAATAATCTCTTGGCTTTCCCTTATGCTACGCCAAATAAAGCTAGGATTTGAACCAATCGGTGCTTCAAGAAAAGTAAAATTTGCATAGTATCTAGCCTTAAGCAATTTAGCCACAAGCGAATTAGGATCTTTAAGAAGCTTCCAACCCATTTTACCCAAAAGAGCCACATTAAACTCTCTTAAAGATTTAAATGCAAGCCCCCCAGCTGATTTATCTCTGCATAATCGTTGCCAACTCATCCAATGAATGCTTCTTCTAGAATCAGAGGAACCCCACCAAAACTTACTCAACAATCTCTCTAAGTCAGTACAAAGAGTTTTCGGGAAAAGAAAAAGCATCATTGTATAGTTAGGAATGGCTTGAAGGACTGCTTTTAAAAGAACTTCACGACCTGCTTTTGAAAGCTTTCTCATTTTCCATGAATTCAATCTTTTCCATAAACGATCTTTGATGAAATTAAAGATTTCCTTCTTATTCCGACCGACTGTCAAAGGAAGACCCAGATAGTTTCCCATATCCTCTTTTTCCTCAACATTCAGTAAAGAGCAAATTTCAGTTCTAGTCGCCTGTTCAGTGTTTGGACTGAAAAAAATGGCAGATTTACTAAAATTAACGGACTGCCCAGAAGCTTTCTCATAATCACGAAGAAGATCACACACAACCTCAGCCTCATCTCTTTTAGCCTTGAAGAATAACATGCTATCGTTCGCAAAAAATAGATGAGAAATAACAGGAGCTCCAGAGATAATTTTCACCGCATGAATTCGGCCAACCTCCTCACGAGCCTGAATTAATTTAGATAATGCCTCAGCACAAATAATGAATAAAAAAGGACTGAGAGGATCTCCTTGACGAATTCCACGCCCAGGAATGATTGGTCCAAGAAGCCGACCTTGTTGAAGGATTTTATATGAAACAGTAGCAACACATTGATTAATTTTCTCAATCCAACCCACACTAAAACCCATCTTACGCATGACCGCCCTCAAAAAACCCCATTCCAAGCGATCATACGCTTTGCTAATGTCTATCTTCAAAGCAGCAAAACCCGTTTTACCATACCTTCGAGCCTTCAAATGATGCATAGTCTCATATGCAATGACAGAGTTATCTTGAATATGACGATTAGCCACAAAAGCACATTGCGTAGGCGAAATAATATGAGGAAGCACCTGTCGAAGCCTATTAGCATGCATTTTTGCAATGATCTTATAAAGAACTTGACACAACGCAATTGGTCTCAATTCAGCCATACACGATGGCGTCTGCTTTTTAGGAATTAACACGAGTGCCGTTTCATTAAGACCAACAGGTATCTGACTAGAATTAGCATACCTGATGCAAAACTCAGTGACATCCTCCCCAATGATACTCCAATAAGATTGGTAAAAGCCTGGATTAAAACCATCCACTCCAGGAGATTTATCTCGCCCCATACTAAAAACTGCCAATTTAACCTCATTAGGCAAAAAAGGAGCATCAAGAAGTTGATTATCTTCAATTGTAACACACTGAGGAACAACATTAGCAATACGTTCCGGGTCACACGCTTGAGATTCATAAAGTCTCATAAAATAATCCACCATAAGGTGATCCAAACCAGTCTCCCAGCTACGCCAGTCACCATTCTCATCTTGCAATTGATCAATTTGATTTCGTTTATGACGAGCAGTAGCTTTAGCATGGAAGAAACGGGTATTTTTGTTACCCTCTCTCAACCAAAGCTCTTTTGACCGTTGTTTCCAAAATACTTCTCTTTGATCAAACAAAACACCAAGTCTACTTTTAGCAGCTAGAAACAAACGACGTTCAGCCTCATTCCTACGACCCCTTAACCGATTTATTTCCTTTATGCAAATGTCCAGATCTCTTTTAAACTTGGCTTTAAACTCCTTCCCCCAAACTTCCAACACTCTGCTACAATTAGCCAATTTAGAAATTAAATCAGTAGAAGCCTCATTAATCCAATAATTCTCCAAAATGCTTCTACATTCCGCTTCCATAACCCAACTATTTTCAAACCTGAAAAGATGAGCTCTCTGTCGAGGAACAAAAGCTTTAATCTTAACCAATAATGGAAGATGATCAGATGTAGTAATATCCAAAATTTCTCCGTTAGACATAGGAAACAAATCCTTCCAACTTTGAGTAACAAGACAGCGATCCAACTTAGCTTCCGTATGGTCCATTCCAACCCTACCATTATCCCAAGTAAATTGATATCCCTCCAACTTCAAATCCACTAGACCTGCCGATTCGACCGCATTACGAAAACCAGTTAACAAACTATTAGGTTGTGGGAGACCACCCCTCTTCTCCGAATTAAAAAGAATATCATTATAATCCCCAATTCAAATCCATGGGAGAGTAGAAACACCAGCCAAATTAATCAAATGTTGCCAAGACACCTCTCTTCTATTTCGATTAGCAACCCCATAAAAGCCAGTAAGTCTCCAAGAACCTAAATCAGCCATACTAACCTTAACATCAATATAATTAGCAGATGAACCCTAAAAATTCACACTTCCAACATTCTTCCAAATTAGAGCCAAACCCCCACTATGGCCGGTACTATCAAAACAAAAATAACCATCATAACCCAAAAACTCTTTTATTTCAATTATTCTGGAATCATTACAAATTGTTTCAATCAAAAAAATAAAATTAGGCCGCCTATCCATGGATTACAATGATATTCTTAATAAAAAAAATTGTTACAATGAATCATTACAAATTGTTTCAATCAAAAAAATAAAATTAGTAATCTTAATTAGTTGGATTATCCTTCTTAGGAAGCAACACCAGGATAGTGGAATTCCATTAAGTAGGCTTTGCACCTGAATTTAGAATCTGCAAGCATTCTCTAGTAATATAGTGCCCTACCACATGCCAAAAGGATTGATAAAAACCCTGGTTCATCCCATCTGGCCCAAGAAAATTAACCTAGCCAAGTGTGTAAAAATGCATAATGTACTTTTTATTACTATTCATTTAGACAACAATTGAAAACGAAATTTTCATTTATAGCCAAATATATATATATATATATATTAAGTAAAATTGGAAATAGATAAATATAGTATTTATTATTATTGTGTATCTCTGTTAATTTTAGGCAAAATGCATTATTTAGCACTTGTATTTTAGTGTTTTTTTTATATTGAGTCTTTATATTTTAATTATGACCTATTAAGTCATTGTACATTATTATTTTATGCTAAATTAATCTTTTTAACATATTTTTTTGACGCTATTATACTAGAAAGCTTAATAGAAAAAATAATATAGTACAAATGTTAAAATGATATTTATATATATATGAAAATTAAAATAACGTGAAAAAATTAATTTTAAGATATAATAAATAATTTACTGAATAAAAATTATATTCTAAACAAAAAAAATTAAAATAATTAATGATGAAATAGCTATCAACTATCATAATAATATTTTACAATTAATTGACAAAATAATAAATTAAAATTAAAATTAAAATTAATTAATAGAAAATAATGAAAGAATGAAGTTAGTAATAATAAAAAGAATTGCTATCATACTTAAACCCAACTCTAAAACTTAATATCAAATGTAATTAATGATTATCTTTATAAATTAAATTCTTAATTATTTTTTGTTTGAAAACAAAACAAATTTAAAATAAAAAATAAATATCTTTAATAATTTTCTTTTCTAAGAGGAATACAACACTAGTTTTCTAGTACTCTTGCTAACAACAATTTCTCTTTTCCACATTAACTATCTAAAATTTTACTATGTCCTGATCCAATAATGTATACAAGACTATTCATGGTCAAATAAGTATATTCTTAATTGCTGCACCACGCAGATGTGCATAATCATTTCAATTGAAATACAACATGCTCATTGAAACAAATACACGTATATACATATTTTTCATTATTTTTTTATTTATTTTTATTTCAATTAATTTATTATTTATCCATTAATTTTAAAATATTATTATGATAATTGATAGTTATTTAATTATTTATTATTTTATTTTTATTTAGAATATAATTTTTATTCAGTAAATTATTTCTTAGATCTTAAAATTAATTTTTCTCACATTATCTTAATTTTCATATATAAAAAAATAAAAAATATCATTTTAACCCTTGTCCTATATTATTTTTTCTATTAAGCACTTTAATATAACAACTTAAAAAAAAACTATTAAAAAATGATTAACTTAAAATTAAACAATAATATATAAGGGCTTAATAAATCACAATTAAAATATAAAGACTCTATAAAAAAAATACTAAAATACAGGAGCTAAATAATATATTTTGCGTTACTTTTATAATTTATTTATAAATTTTATTTAATCTTAGCAAAATTTTACTAAACATTAACTTTTTTTTAACTAACTAAACCCTAGCGGATGTCTTAGAAATTAAATATATAATTTTTTAAAAAAATCATTATTCACATCTTGATAAGTATATATTTATAAAAATTCTATAAAAATTTATGAAAATCTTTTTAATATTTATAAACTAAATAGGGTTGGTGTTTTTTTCCGATAATGATCCAAAAGTGTTTTAATTTTAAAATAAATAATAGTAGTGTTAGAAAGGCTTCTTCATACGTGTCTTATTATCATTGGTTGGCGTTCGTCCCTCTATATAATTGTTCTCTGCCACCGAACGGCGCGAAATAATCTCCCATTTTAGCCGAATCTGACTAACATGCCTCCGAGTTCAAGCACAGCAGTCCCCTCGACCTCACCGGAGGAAGAACATTTCCGGCAAGCGGAAGTGAAGCTCTCCTGCGGTTTTAGCGGCTTCTCCACATCTTCATCGTCTCCTATGACTCAGGCCTTTCCTTTCTCCTCTGGAAACCCTAGGATCGAAGAGACCCGCGGCGTCATGCACCTCTTTTCCAGTGACGGCGTTGGTGGTCTTCCGGTATGGTTAATTCCTCTATCTCTCTCCCTCTGCGTTTGCATGAAATCATAGCTTTCTCCTTTTTGTTGTTAATTTTATCAGAAAAAAGAAGCTAAGATGACAAGACTGAATTGAACATTCACTATTTCTCTATATCCTTTATTAGGTCGGAAGGAAGCCTCTCGTATCAGTTCTTAAGGTTCCAAATCACATGAATTATGCAGACTTCTGCCAGTTTTGCGCTTCTTTTATTCATCACATATTGGAGATGCGGATTGTCAGGTAAATTTTGTGATAAGAATTTGGTTTTGATTGAAGTATTGCGGCATCAAATATAATTTGTATACAAAAAATGAAAGTTTCGGGAAATGAACAGAAGGGCTAATTTCAAGTTCAGAAATAGCAAAGTAATACTTGACATTAAAGGGAAATCAGGTTAAATTTGACTAAAATATGAAATTTTGAATGTAATGATAACCCTTGAGCAATTATTGGTAAGGAAGGTGAAATTAGTAGGTTATAATTTGGCCAGGTTTTGATAAAGTGGAGAAGTATTGGAGCTTTGGGAGGGAACAAGAATGAGATGGAAGGAGAAAACAAATGATAAGGGAGCAAGGATGAGGTGTGGCTTTCATATCTAGGAAACATGGGGCAAGAAAGAGATAAAGAGGCTCATTTATATCTTCATGTAACTGGGAGTATGATTTTATTCTAGATGTAAAATGTTCCGGTTATTGAAGAATTTCTAGTCCTATTTTTCAGTATCGAATGTTCAGAATTCAGATCCTTTTTATGTGCGGAAACTGCAAAAATTAATAATATAACCCGTGTGACATTTCTGATAAGATGAAAGTTCACAGTTAGATCCTGCATCTGCTGGTCTGCTACAATTTCCAATGAAACTACGGAGTAAATGGTGTTTTTTATTATGATCGATCATCCATATTTTTAGTTCTATTGTAGAAAGTTGTTTTAGTTAAAAGTTAAAGAAATTTGACAGTGATATTCTGACATCTATATGAAGAACACTAATAATAATCTTGCTTAATTGCTTTTTTTTTTGTTCATAATATGATTATGTGCTAATGATAGTATTGATTTATTATTTTGAATGGTAGGAATGATGGGATGGAAGATCAATATAGTGTCCTGCTAAGATTTGACAGTCAGGACACCACAGACAGATTTTATCAACATTTTAATGGTAGACAATTTAATTCTTTGGAGGTATACTTTGTTTGTATTTAGATTTATTATTCTTAGTTAATAGAAGGAAATATAACATTAATTTCCAAAAGTTCTAGGAAATAGAATAAGTTGGTGATAGAATTCCAAAATGTCATTGTAAATATTTTCCAATTTTTTCATTTTTTCAGGAAGATGTTTGCCAGGTGCATTTTACAGTTGATGTACAGTTCGCTGGTTATAGTGGTTCACTGGACACTCAGCCTTCCATGGCAAGCAGCACTGAGCAACCTTCATGTCCAGTTTGTCTTGGTACATTCAGTTCTCACTTCTGAAATTTTTTAGACTCTCTTCTCTAGCTCTTTCTCTCTCTCTCTCTCTTTTTACAAATACAGTTTTTTTTCTCCTTTTACAAGTACAGTTTTTTCTCTTTTTTTACAAGTACAGTTTCTGCAACATCTGTTGTGAAAACAAGCATATCTTTATATTGAAACTGAAAATTCATTGAAAGAATTTGCACATTTTTGAAATGCTACAGTTGCTATCCTTGTTATTGTATTTAAGAGCATTTTGAATTAGAGCATGCAAGTGCTAGAAAAGCAGATAGACTTTAATAAGAGGGAAATTATTTTTTTAACACTAGATCCTTGGCATCTGTTTTTTGATAAAAACAGCTAGGTCTATCTTGCTGTAAGTACTAAGAATGTTAGAAAGGAGAAAATTTGGACGCTCAGGATGTAAATTTATCTTTGGTGCCCATGAATTCAATTTTTCTTATTTAAAAAAATTAAGAAGGTTAGAGAGGAGAAATTTGAAGCAAAAAAGAATTATGAGATTTATGTTGAAGAATTTGGTTTCTGCTTGACTTGGAAATATAAGGTAGAGGCCAAAATTTCATGAAATAATAGAGGAAGCATAATGTCATCCAATTTGTGTTGGGAGGGTTAAGTAGTAATATCCTACATTTTATTTCATTCACTTATATTTTTCTTCATGTTACAGAGAGATTAGACCAAGACATGGGTGGAATTCTCACAACTATTTGTAATCATTCTTTTCACTGCTCATGCATTCCAAAATGGACAGATTCTTCTTGTCCAGTAAGTGATTGTGATTGTTTTTGGACTTTTGTCTTGTTTGTGGTGATTACGCCATAGCATCATGCATAATGGCTTCTATAGAAGTCAAATACATGAAAATATTGAGCTGTTTATAAATTATAGCGAGATCATTTTTATTCCTCTGTGGTAAGATGCCACTTGTTCTCTAGCATAGTATTCCAAGATCTGCAGAAAAAAACTGAAAATCAGTTACCTTTACTGGACACAGCTACAGCTATTGGAATGTCCAGAATGCTAGATTTGATTAGCTTGTTGTACCTAAAAGTACTACTGAGCTACATATATGATATAACAAAACTAACATATTACTGCAAGTGTTTTGATGTTAGTGTTAAGCATTGCTCCGTAGCATTTGTTACTGGATTGAATGTCAGTCTACTGCTGGTTAATAGCTTTTACATATTGCAGATGGTTATATTATCAAATTTTTAAGTGGATTTATTTTTGAAACCAGCCATATAGCATACCGTATAGAGTTTGCTTGGGAAAAAAAAATACTCCCATGAAATTCAATGAGCCAGTGTTCTATTTTATAATATTTTTCCTGAAGATATCAACTGGAATCGTAATTTTCAATCCTTTGGTGGTTCTATTTTGGCATGATCGACAGAACTCATTATTTATCCATCTTGACCTGTAAAGCATGAAACAAAGATGACAATTTTTATGCTAACCTAGGTAATATGGATTAGCAAATTGTTGTTTAGCACCTTGCCTTGTTAGTTGTTGCGATGTGTAGGCATTGCTTGTACTTAGTAATTGGTTATCAAAGCATTTATTGACAAAATTCAGCATATGCTGAAGCTTAAAGAAAAAATTTTAAAGACAAGTTTAAAATCTCAATTATTTGATTTCAGTGCTTGATTTGTTATTATTTTTAACAAATTCATTCTTTCCAATCTTTTCCGCAACTCCTATCTTCAAATCCCCAAGTTGTGCCTACTCTATAATTGTTACTGTATTTGTAGTTATCTGATGCCAGTTTTATTCCCAAGTATTTTGATCCTGGTTAAGTATACATCAGCTTATTTTTGTGGGGGAGAAAATAAAGAAAACTAGAGAGTTAAGAAGTTTTTTTTTTTCACAAAGAAATGAACTCTATTTTTGTGGGACGATCAAGAATTTAAATTTTGTCATGAGGTTATGGTTTTCTTGTCTCCATTTGCTTACACTAGCTTTAGTCTTAGGGGGCTGGGCTCTACCAAGCAGTAGAGTGACATGGTTTCAGTTTTTACTTCTAGGAATTGTTTATTTTCTGCCATTTGTGTACTGTTTGTCTTTTGCATATTCTAAAGGTCTGCTTCAAATAAAATTGGAAGGACAAAATATTGGGTAGTGAGCTGACTATTTATTCGATGTTTCATTTAGGTTTACCGATATTGCCAGCAACAGACTGAAAAATCCACATGTTTTGTATGCCAAACTTCTGAGAATCTATGGCTTTGTGTTATCTGTGGTTTTGTTGGCTGTGGAAGGTAACGATTTCAATTTCTTTCGTGGCAATGTTTACCTTGCACTTTTTCTCTCTCTTTCTCTTTTTTCTTTAGAAAAATGTGTCGTAATATTCCTCATAATTATGTTATTTCTTATTGTTATAGATATAAAGAAGAGCATGCCATAAGACATTGGAAAGAAACGCAACACTGCTATTCTCTTGAGCTGGAAACACAGCGTGTTTGGGATTATGCTGGTGACAATTATGTTCACAGACTGATTCAATAAAAAACTGATGGAAAATTAGTTGAATTGAATTCCCACTGCATGCATGCGAATGATGGTTGTGGAAGTTGTGACTGTGTAGACTCTGGAATTAGTGAGGCTCGTTTGAACAGCAAAGTTGAATCGGTAATGCTTTCTATTTGATGGTAAAAGTTTGTGCAAGTCCTTTTTTTTGTCTTTATGTTGCAGTAATCTCATGTTGAATTACTTGCAGATTGTTAATGAATACAATGAACTCCTTGCGACTCAACTTGAGAACCAAAAACAAGTAAGTGTATCTTTCATTTTCCAGGATCGAATGAGTTAGCATTGAGCCTGTTTTTGAGGTTTAGCTTGATTTTCATTGGAACATAATTATTTTTTCCGCTATTGTTGTGAGAAATTGTATTTTTTTATGCATAGGACATATTTTTTATCTGCCTCAACGACTAGGATATATTTTTATCATATTGCTTAACAAATGCATATGTTCTTCTGATAGTATTTTGAGACCTTGCTGCTAGAAGTTGAAGAAGAGACTGGAAGAGACATTACCGAAGCAGTTAAGAAGGCTCTTGGACAAAAATTGCAAAAGTTGCAGGCTAAGCTGGATAGATGTCTCAAAGAGAAGAAATTTCTTGATGAAGTAAGCATTTTTCTGTTATGTAATTTATATTTCTATATCATTAAAACATTTTCTTTTCAAAGTCTATAGAATTGATCATGTGACATGTCTGTTAATGATCATACCTTGTTTCTGCATGTAGCTCAATGAGAATCTACTGGAAAATCAGGAGATATGGAAGGCAAAGTTATTGGAGGTTGAAGAGAGGTACGTATGGTTTGTAATTGAAAAAATAAATAAATAAATAAAACCTTTAACCTGTGTTTGGATGTTGCATGGGTTCACTTCAGTTTCTTGAAAATAATTTGATGCGAAAGTTTTGTAGAGTCCTTGCTGGGGCAGTAAATCCAAATGGCATGGTGGTCCCATTTGAAACATGGTGTGATTGGTACTTTGAATGCTCTGCATAGTGGGTAATGGCAATCAATTATAACCCTTCTTTTAATCAAACTAGTTCTTGGTATTCTTCGATTTGTAACTCTGATCTGTATTATTATTGCATCCCAAATTCCAACAAGAAGCATGTTGTAGAAAACTAGGAAGTTGAACCATAGGTAAACCATTCTTGATTTCTTATTTGACGTGTGTTAACCAGAATCTTAAGATTACTTCTGGATATATATAAATTACATGACTAATATCATTTTTACATTTGCTTTATTCCTGTGTTAAAATGATTTTCAGGGAGAAAAAGGCTTTAAAAGCAAAGGATGACAAAATTCAAGACCTGGAAGAACAGGTTTGTCATTTTTTGTATTGCTAGAATATATCTCATTTGCATTGTATGCGAGCAGAAGGATCTGTAATTTATGTTATGCATGTGATTGCAGCTTAAAGATTTAATGGTGTACCTAGAAGCAGGAAGAACGATGGAGCAGGTGTCAATTTCGAATGAAGTTAGGGATGGGACTGTTTTGCCGATATCAGTGACCCACTCCAAGGGGGCAAGAAAGGGTAAGAATCGCGAAAAAAGCTGAGGGCATAAGCTATACAGTGCACATATCAACTTAGATTTCTGGTTTAGTACCTCCTAGGCTCTTTTCTTATGCAATTCTTGAGTTAGTTTTGCAGCGTTTAACCAAGTTGGTGTAGTTAGTTCGCATAATTTTAGATGTCTTGAAAATTGTAGTTGTACATAATATGATGGTTTTCAAATGAATCAAAAATAAAAAAAGGGAAAGATGATTTATGTATTATGCTAAACACATTGGGCTTGTGATACGGCTGATCGTGGTCAAAAAGTAATAATATGTACTTTTGGTTTTGTTTGGTTTCTGATGGGACTGGTGTGGTTTCATCAGTTGTGCAATTTCCTGGGGATCTCTTATTCTAATTCATTAGTTGTCTTTGTGGTTGATTAAAGTTTTTGCATAATTTTTCCAGTCTTAGGCTAACTCTTAAAGTTCGTTTGATTCAGCATTAATTTTAATTTTATTAATAATTTGGAATTTTTTCAAAAATATCTTAAAAATAAAAATATTTTTAAAAATATTCACTTTTTTTCAATTTTAAAAATATTTTTTTAGCTTTTAATTTTAAAAATACTCTTTTTTAAGTATATATATATTTAATATATTTAATTTTTAAAGGTATATATTAAATATATATGAGAGTATGTAAAGTAAAAGGGTGTTTAAAAAAAGGGTTAAAAGGTGTGTTAAATAGTGTAATTTTTTTAATAATTTTCGTTTCACTAATTTAGGTGCTTAGAAATAAGTTTTAAAATTTCATTAATTTAGGTGTTTAGAATAAGTTTTAAAACTGATATTTTCAATATTTTAAATAATTAGAAAATAAATCAAATTCTTGTGATTTCCTAAAGTATATTTGGAGATTTAAATAGTCGGACTAAAATTTATCAGGTAATAAATAAATATAATTCTTTAACAAATATTATGGTTCTTAAATCATTGAAAATTAAAATTGAATTTCAAACACAAATGTAAATTTGGTTAAAAATGGCGGCCCTCATACTGTGTACGATTCAGAAAATATCTTCTTCAAGTTGAATTCTTATTAATACGATGTGTTTTCTGTAGAACCCGTTCTACGATATTTTTTGCTTCTGTAGGACCCATTCTATGATATTTTTTTGCTCTTTTTAATGCAATCTAAAAGACCAAAATACCACTGCTTTAAACTTTTAGGACTTTGTGATTGTTTGCTTATTCCAATGAATTCATGGCTAAAAAGTAAAAACCACTCCCTCTATCCCTTGACATGCTCATTTTCTATAAATTAAAAAAAATAATTATTTTTAATAAAAATATAAATTTACATATAATCTTTCTATTATATTCTTATTATAAAATATATTTAATAAATAATATTAAATAAAAATATTATAAAAATTTAATATATTAACTAACTTTATAAATAATAATTTAAAACATACAAAAAAAAACATAAACTAATTAATTTAAAATGAAATAATGTAATAAAAAAATTGTTTCTTTTTTATTAAAAGAGAATTACATATCTTCTTTAACTTCGTTGCTTGATTCTTAAATTATAATCATATTATTTTTTTTAAAAGAACTTTTTGTTAATAGGAAATTGTCTCCTTAAATTAACAAATTCATCTTTTATATTTAAAAATATATCTTTTTTCATAAGAAACAATTGATAATTAATATCAAATTAAAAAGTTGAATGTTTAATTTGAATTTGGACGATGATAATAAAAAATATAAAATGAAAAGAATTTTTTTAGTTAATGATGTTTTTAAAAGAAAAGAAATTCTTCCTCGCATTTTCTTCTATTTTTACTTCCATTTTTGAGCTTAGATTTACAATTAATTATTATACATGAGACATGCTTTAATATTCGATTAAATATTGAATACAGTTCAAAGCAGTGGCAGTTTTGTAAAGGCATTTGTTTCTTCATATTGACATGCGAGGAACAAAAACACACACCGAACAGAGCATCATGAGATTAGCGTATTTACATGTAACAAGTTTCGTAAATTAAATACCCAAAATCCAACTACTGACACTTCCTATCATCCTGATCTTCTTCTTCTATCTGTTTCAGGTAAAAAGTCTCTTTCTTTTTGTTAGTAATTCATAGGTATATGATTGATATGCTCGATCCTAACAACGGTTAATGAATTTCAGTGTGATTTTAGTAGATATCCGTGCGTCTTTTGTAATTTAGTTTCCTTTAGGTCAGTTTTTATCTGGGTTTTGTGCATTTGTTCGGTGTAGTTATTGAGAATTTGAATTATTAGATTAATTATCTTTAATATCACTGGTTCAAATGATTTTCTGTGAGTGTTGCATCCAGGTTCTTTAGGATCTATCAATTTCCGTGTTGGAAATGTAGATTGGTTATTGCGAGTTTGTGCGAATGTGTCTGTGTGAGTGTGCGCTTTATGGGATGTGATACGTATATCTTAGCAATAATAGTTAAGAGGAAAATATTATGATTTGCTTTCGTTTTGTTACCCGTTTGTTGATCTTAATTTGATTTAATTTTAAGGGCATATACTTGCAATGAGTATTACCTTCTTTGTTAGTAGATAGATCGAGTTTCATGTTGGTTATGGCATTAATATTTCAGATTGTTGATATTCTTTGATCAAGGCAAAGAAAGAAATTTGGTTTTGATGGATAATTTACCAGATCAGTTACTTTGGGAGATCTTGGGCAGAGTCAAGAGAACTGTTGACAGAAACTCTGTCTCATTAGCATGTAAGCATCTCTATGAATTGGATGGCGAACAAAGACTATCTCTTCGGTTTGGTTGTGGATTAGATCCTGCAAATCAAGCTCTGACTTCCCTCTGCAATAGATTTCCTAACTTGGTAAAAGTGGAAATAACATACTCTGGTTGGATGTCCAAGCTTGGAAAGCAATTAGATGATCAAGGGCTTGTCATTCTTTCTAACAACTGTCCATCTCTGGCTGATCTCACTTTAAGCTATTGCACATTCATAACTGATGTGGGTCTTCGCTATTTGGCTTCTTGCTCCAAGCTTTCAGCCTTGAAGTTGAATTTCACACCAAGAATCACTGGTTGTGGCATATTATATCTTGTTGTGGGCTGCAGAAAACTCACCATTCTCCACCTTAACCGTTGTCTTAATGTTACCAGTGTTGAATGGCTTGAATACCTTGGCAAGCTTGAAACACTTGAAGACCTCTCAATTAAGAATTGTAGAGTGATTGGGGAGGGTGATTTAATTAAGCTAGGATCCAGCTGGGGAAAACTTAAAAAGTTGCAGTTTGAAGTGGATGCTAATTACAGATATATGAAGGTTTATGACCGGTTAGCTGTAGATCGATGGCAAAAGCAATTAGTCCCATGTGAATCTATCTTGGAACTTAACCTAGTGAATTGTATCATCAGTCCAGGAAGAGGACTTGCTTGTGTGCTGGGAAAGTGCAAAAACTTGGAGAAAATTCATTTGGACATGTGTGTTGGGGTAAGGGACTGTGACATTATATGTTTAGCCCAAAAGTCAAGAAACCTTCAGTCAATTTCCCTCCGAGTTCCTTCGGATTTCTCCTTGCCTCTTTTGCTAAACAACCCATTGAGATTAACAAATGAAAGTCTTAAAGCATTAGCTCAAAATTGTTCAAAACTTGAATCAGTACGGATATCTTTTTCAGATGGGGATTTCCCTTCTTTTTCATCATTTACTTTAAATGGAATTCTTGTTTTGGTTCAGATGTGCCCTATTCGAGAACTTTCTCTTGATCATGTGTATTCCTTCAATGACATTGGCATGGAAGCTCTATGTTCAGCTCAGCATCTCAAAACCTTAGAGCTTGTCAGATGCCAAGAAATTAGTGATGAAGGGCTGCAACTTGTGAGCCAGTTTCCTCGCTTGTGCATATTAAGGCTAAGAAAGTGTCTAGGAATCACAGATGATGGGTTGAAGCCTCTTGTTGGGTCATACAAGTTGGAATTACTGAATGTGGAAGATTGCCCTCATATATCTGAAAGGGGCGTTCAAGGAGCTGCAAGAACTGTATCATTCCGACAAGACTTGTCATGGATGTTGAATTTGGTATGAGCCTCAAAAGAGCTCACTTGTTCTAGTCTTCCTTGCATTTCTCTGTGATTTATTCTAAATGATTTTCTTTTCATATGTTCTGTTGTTTGTTTAATCATTCTTACTTTGTGGCTGGATTATTTCATTGTGATAGAATAATGTTGCTGTAATTGACCACCCAGTTATTTTATCGAGTAAATTATGTTGTGGCTGCTTTCATTCTTGTTATATAGCATGCGGATGCATTACCTTGCAAATTTTTATTAGCGGATTTTGAGAACCACTACTAATTTGTAATTTAGATGATATGTTTAGTGGCTTGATGAGTATATCTGTGTATTAGTCAGTTGCAGTTTTTTATTAATTGGATTAAGTCCAAGGTTTAAACTCTACCTTAATTGCATGTTTTTAAAGGTTAGGAGTGTTAAGAGTTGAGCAGCTTGATTTTGATTTGTAAAACTCTTGAATTTAACTATATTTTAATTGTATGGAGCTTGAGCTATAGTAGCTTGAATATAGGTCTCAGCCGAATTTGAGTATTATAATGCCCGAGTCAAGTAGTTGACAACCTAACCGAGTATTAGTATTTTATATAATTTTAAATATATTTTATATTATACATAATAATATACGAATTCGATCTCGAGCTCAAGGCTAATCGAATTGGTTCAGGTTTTAATTTGATATTAATAATTTGGCATTAATAAATAAGTTAATTTTTTAATAGCAATGATTCAAATTTGAGCATTACTGGAATTTTAAGTTCTTTAATCCAGCAGCAACAGGATTGTTCAAGAGCATGCAACTAATGAAGTAGGCAACCTGATCATAAAATGTGTTGTTTTTCAAAATGAGTGCCTTTGGGCAAATGCGGGGAAAACAAACTATCTAGGGCAGAATAGTTGAGCATGACAAGTCTTTTGGCTGAACAGGAATGCCAGCTTGAGCAGATTTTCAAGCTTGATTTGAAGCTAATTGAGGTTGTATAGCAAGTATCAGAACAACACAGCTGAAACTGACAGCGCCAAGAAAACATTCAGGCAGCAAAGCAATATTACAGCATTACAGGCATAGCCTTGTGGTAGCATACTAATGTCTCTCGACTTGACAATGAACTTGAAATTGAGCTCAGAAAAATTAAACAGCCTTGAACCAAAACCCACACAAACCAGCAATTTACAAACTCAAGCTGCGGATGATAATAACAAACAGCAGCTTTATACCAGACACAAGCAACATTCAACAATCCGAAATTTCCAAAATTTTAATGATGAAAGCAAAAATTATGGGGAAGAAGCAAGTTAAAAAAGTACAAAAGCAGGAATGTAGAAACCTGCGTCTCAAAGCCAAGCTAATACATACTACAGTGGGAATTTCTATATTAATCTGAAACTGAACCATGTGCAAAAACTTACAGAGAATCCAAGATGATTTGTGCTTCCGCCAGAAATCATTGGATTTGAAAGAGGGATGAAATGCAATTTTAGTTGCTTCATCCTCCAATTGTACTTCTTTCCACCAATCTTCATTTCCTTCAATGATGATTTTATGCCTCTTTGCACTGTTGGAGTTGAGGGGTAGCTTCTTGAGCTTTGGGCAGTTATATACGAAGATTCTCTTTAGATATTGAAATGGAAGGGCATTTCCATGGATGTTTTTCAACTCTCGCAAAAGAGATAAATGAAGAATTTGGAGTCTCCCAATGGAATCAGATTTCCTTTCATCTCTGGAACTTTACTCATTCTTCCATTTCAAAGCACAGTGACACTCTAAGAACAGTCAGATTTTGAGCTAAAATAATCCATGTCAAGTCTTTCAGTTTTGAGCAATTGTCTGCATACACTCTTTGAAGACTGTTGAAAAATCCCTTGTCTATGATCTCTGAATTTCGCAGATTCTGAGATGCTTGTATGTCAAAATTCACCTCTTCCGAACTTTTTCAGCTACTCATATGAAGCAAATTCAGTTGCTTTATTTGATCCAGAGTTAAAATATTGAGCAACTTTGAACCGCTAAAAAGCTGAAGAGACAAATCCTTAGTGCAGTTTTGTTGAAATTTTTATGAACTTCAATGATAATTTTCTTTTCGGCTTGTTGAATATTGGAGTGTTGGGTTTCTTGAATTAATGGGCTTCCTTCAAGTTAGGCTTTATGTCCTTCACACCACTCATTTAATATATCCTTTCTCATTCTTTTATTTTTTCAATGAGGGATATTATTTTCACTTGCCAACATTCTCCCTCAAATACAATTGGACTGAATTTTATATTTTTTTTTAAAGCTCAGTTATCACTTCAACTTTCTTACTTTGAACTTATGGGCTCGACTTCGATTCAACTTCAGTCTTCAACTTTACATTTTGCCACAAACATTAATTTTGGCTCTTCATTAGACTCAAGGATCAGCTTTAAATTAATCCGCAGTCTATTTCACAATTAGGATTTTTTTGATACATGACTTATTTTATTTTTCTAGTGTAATCTGTTTTCTTTTGGATATTATCATTTGGGCTTGACTTGATCAGGATCTTTAGCCTATTGCGACATTGACGTCTGACACCGTGTTGAAATTTTAGACTCCATATATAATTTTCTTCTTGGCTTGTTGAACAGTGGATTGTTGAACTTCTTGAATTAATGGGCTGCCTTCAAGTTGGACTTCATAACAATATAAGAAGCATCATTTAACCTTATAGTTAGGCAAATTATCATAACTGAAATTCAAAAGAGGAAATACATCATCCCCCACACCTGAAAATTCAGAGGTAGATTTTGTCAAGACTTGTATTGCATGATGCCATTCTTGGGGAATCTTCTTGCAGGCCATGGCTCTACCAATGGTAATCAGTGACAATGGCAAACCACAACATTGTTTGGCCACCATTCTTGCTAACCTGGGAATTTCTGGATGATTTTGCAATGTCTTTCCAACTTTCTTCTGAAACAAATCCCATGCATTACCCCATGCTAAACACTTCACCTTGATAATTTTTTGAGCTTCCATTTGACAACAAACTTCCTTGGAAAGAGTAGCAAACACTATTTTTTATTCATTCTCTTTATTTGGAAGCGGAACCTCTACTTCTGATATATTAACTCTCTCCCATATATCATCTAACAACGACACAAACTTTATTCTGCTCAAAGCCCTGTAAATGTCTGCAGCTTTCTCATCAACCCCTTTGCACTTCCACAGCCCATCGGAGAAACTTATCCTTTTCCCAATATCTTCTTAAACCTTCTATAAATTTAGGTCTTTAGACACCATTACCCAGATTACCAGATCATTGTCACATGATATTTTTAGAAATTTATTATTCACATGGTTTAAGAGGGTAGTCTTGCCAACACCCCCTATCCCATGTATACATATAATCCCAACGTCCTTTCTACTAAGGCTCTTTCAAACTTTGCTGAATAGCGATTCCAAGCCCACCGTAGCTTCACATGGTCTTTCATCTACATGAGCAGCAGGTACCCTCTCAGCAACCTTTTCAAAAGCTCCCTTGCTCTTCAGAGAATGCCACATGTTGGAGTTCCTTAACGACCTTTTTCCCAAACTTGTAGCTGGACAAGGGACTTGTAGAACAACATATTTGTTGAAATTTGATGGGCCCGGTCCATGATCGATTGAATTTTAGAGGTGTTGGACTCCATTAATTTGATATCCTTAGTAAATTGACCAGTCGATTCATATGATTCTTATCAATTTGGGCTCACCTTTGCTAAAATGGCGTAAGCCATATTAGTTTTGGTGAGCATTTCTTTTCTTAGGATTTTCAATATGAGATTTGGTTTTCCATCTCCATCTTTTTGCTTGGCTTCTTGTATTTCCAACACATCTTATTAATTTTGGCTTGCCTTCACTAAAATGGCCTAAGCCATATTAATTTTGGTGAGCATCACTTTATATTTTACTTTTCTTTTTTAGGGTGATTTGATTTTTCATCTCTATTTTTTTGTTTGGTCCAACCGGTCTGACTCAATTGCGACTTACGTTCATTTATGATGAGCTTGTATTAGTCTCATAGGCTTCGGGCCTGATTTCTTTTTTATGTCTTCATCTTTTTTCTTTTAGACTTCAAGTATTGGGACGTAGATCTTTATTTTTTTATGGGTTTTAGCTTCTTGTCACATTCACCAGATATACTTTATCACCTTGGATCTTGAATCTTGTATCTTGAATCGTTGTACTGCTAAGCTATATTGGCACTAATACCATATTAAAATTTGATGGGCCTAGTCCATAATTGATTGAATTTTAGAGGTTTTGGACTCCATTAATTTGACATCCTTAAGCAAATGGACTAGTCAATTCATGGGGCTTCTTATTAATTTGGACTCACCTTCACCAAAATGGCCTAAGCCATATTAGTTTTGTTGAGCAATATTTTATATTTTGCTTTTCTCTTCTTGGGATTTTCAATATGGGATTTGGTTTCTCATCTCGGTCTTTTTGCTTGGCTTCTTGTATTTCCAATCAAATTCCAAGACATAATTTCTCAATCTCTTGATGTAGTAAACCAGTTTTTACATGATATAAATAAAATTGAAATAAACTAAGCTATATTATTAATATCTAATTAATATTTAAAAAAATACATCCAAATTAAAAAGACAAAAAAATTAAAGGCAGAAAACATGGAGCAGAAAATCATATTATTGAAAAAAATAATTCCATGAAAGGTGCAGCAAAATCAGAAAGATGAGGAGAACATACAAAAACAATCAAAATAATAAATACATGAATGTTGAACTACCTCCTGTATAAATACAAGAGAGAATAACACGAAAGGGGGGTAATACAAAAAAAAAACAACACAGAAAATTTATAGAAACAAATACAAAAAAAAAAAAAAACAAGAACGATAAAAGAACAGAGAAAAAATTTAGAGACAGTTTCCTAGAAGATGAAATTATAAAAGTTTTTGAATCTTATTAAGTGCAGGAAAGTGCTTAACAAATTTTGGAGCCCAAATAGATACTCATTCCACAATTAAAAAATTATCTATCAGGTAAATAAATTGAGACTTATTATTATTATTATTTTAATGGTAAACATTGTTCATTTATTTATTTGTTTTAAGCAACCAATATACAATCAAGAAGTGATTGCATTTTATGTTTTTAATAGTATAGATGATTGTAATTTAAAGAGATTTATGCAGTAAATACAAACACAGTCCAATAGATACAAATAAATATGCAAACACAGTTTAAATTACCTATAACACCCGTAGATCCACAACCAAAAACTGTTCATCACCATAAACAAAAATAAATACACATACGCAGGAGTAAAAATAAGCAAATAATAATAATTCAACTAGAACAATAAAAATTAGATGATGAAAATAGATTAAATATATATATATACTTAACTTTGAACATCAAGTAGATATGCATCCTTAAAAAAAATAAATAGAAGTCATAATACTAAACGTAAAAAAAATGTGTACAGAAAAAAATGAAATAAAATAAACAAACAAATATATGTAGCAAAAATAAGTGATTATAGTGTGAAAATTTTAAATTATACTCATAAATAAAATAATATGTTAAATGATTTTATAAAAATAAATAATAAATAATAAGCTTAAATATTTTTTTACCTTAAAATTTGAGATGCTTGGGGCAATGCTACCACTGTAAATTGAAATAAAAAAAAAAAAAAAACAAAACATGTTCAATAGAAGGTGGCTTTTAAGAGGAGAGGATGAAGCTTATCATGCAGTAGAAAAAAAAAAAAAAGAAGAAATGGGAAAGACAGTGACGGCACAAAGTGGAGCAAAATATAGAAAAAATTGTATTTATATAAGATGATAGAGAATGAGACTAGGGTTTTTGATTTTTAGTTAAAATGGTCCCATTTTTTTTCTTATATATATATATATATATATATATATATATATATATAAAGTCTTTTAACAGAGTTGCAAGTTGCAACTAATGTCTCATTGCATAAAAAATGAGGTAATGTAACGAGCCCACCAATGACATTACCCCATTCTTTTTTTTAAAACCTTAGTTTTATGAAAATATTTAACTGATTATTTAGTTAGTTTTTTTTTCTTCTTTCCTCATCTTAGCTTAATGGTAAAAAAAATAATAAAATGAATGCATATATACAATGAGTCAGTATCATCAAATAAAATATGCTATTATAATTTTTTTTAATTCCCGGTATTAAATCCTTCAATTATAATATCTTAAATTTATTATTTTTATTTGTTAAACATATAAGCTATCCTAGTCAAATAGGCATATTTTTATTAATTAATTATTTGAGCATGATATAATACATATTAATATCAAAAAATAAAGTTATTGTACTCAGGTTAGAAGTATAATGATCTTCAAATAAAATATAAATTTTATAGATCAAATTTGTATACATAATAAAAATACCAAATGAACAAATTTAATAATTATATTCAAAAAGTGGATATTGTTATCAAAGATAATAGCATATTAACTTTTTTTATAATAATAGTAAAATAAAAGTAAATATATATATATTAAAATGTTTATGTCTAAAAAGTAGACTTAATAATAATAATAATAATAATGAAAGCAAACAAACCATATAAAACAACAAATAATAATAATAAATCGTAATAATAATGAAAGCAAACAAACCATATAAAACAACAAAAAATAATAATAAATCGAACTAGAGAGACTTTGATTCCTTCAAATGGATGCGTAGAGAATCAAAATCAAGTTTTGAATTTAAGTTCACTTTAATTAAAAAAAACTTTTTCAAAAAAATACATTTATAAATTATAAAAAAATATAAAATTTGGACAGCTATATTCAAAGAGTGAGCATAATTTTAAAAATAATAATAATAAATTTAATAAATATTAAGTCATAAATTTTTTATATTCATGTAGTGATTGCAAGGATTAAATTATTAACTAATAAATAAAATATAAATCCATAAAGATAATAAAATTATTAAAATAATAAAATAAAATTATAAAATTTAATAAAAAAATATACAATAGCCAAAAGATAAAAAAATAAAAAAATATAAGTAGGATTTATATTCAGGCAACAAATATAATTTCTTTTATAAATAAAAAATAGATAATAAAACATCACAATTATTATAGTATTAATTTTTTAGCATTAAGATGCTTTTTATTTTCGATACGTAATTAATCTCCAAATCTAAAAATGCAGATAAGAAGTAGGTGTTTAATCAAATTTTATAATTGATTAATGGTGACTCCTAATAAAAATAATAATAATTAAATATAAGTCGATAAAAAATAAATTAATTCTATAAAATTTCGTCGGCTTCCCGTCGTCCCGTATGCGATGCTTGAACACTATCTCTAATAAGTTTATCACATTCAACTATGGTAGCTTTCACCCTTGAAAGCCAGCCTTGTACTTGATCAAGACGTTTCAATTGTTGGTGTTGCTCATCCACAATTACCCGAATCATCACATCATTCCTTAGCTCCTTTAATTCCATCTAGTGCATCCTTCAAAGCAGTAGGATTTTCTTCTAACATACATATATACTTTGCGTGCTGTCCCAGCAATGAGAGATTGTATCCTCAGTTGCAATTGAGATTGAGCACAAATTACCCATGTTTCTAAAAAGATTGATTAATTTTCTTATTGACAATAACCACTAAGATTGTTTTAGAACAATGAAAGAGCATAAAAGTACAGACTTCTCACTTCTATTAAAAAAAAATCTGCTTGGTTAGTCAGTGGATCAAAGTTGTCATTAGTGGCGAAATCAGGATAAAGTTGAAGGAGATGATAAAATTTTTAAGTAAAAAAATTACAGCCAAATTTATAGTTAATTTTATTTTTATATTAAAAAATTAATATAAATAGTTAGCATTAATATTTATATTTAAATTTATTTTCATATTAAATATTTAAATCTTAAAATTTTTGTCATTGTATTTTAATATTGAAATATTAATTAAAAAAATTAGAAAATATATGTTATTTTTAAATAATATTTATATATTTTTTAAAATATTTAAACTAATTATTTTTTAATAAATTTATATGATAGAATATTTTTTGCAAAATAATTAATCTAATAATAAAATTTTTAAATCTAGTTTATAATTAAATTATAACATAATTATTAATATCAATTTTATGATATAAATTAAAAATAATTAAAGATAATAAATATATAGAGTATATTTATCAATTTAATATATATTATAAAAATTTTAATATAATATATAGTATATATTATAATATATTTATGAATATATAAATAAATATATATCATACAAAAATATATAAGTTTGTATACATACAATATAATTTTGGTGAAGGGAGGGTAATATTTATGCACATATAATATATATTTTTTTTTGGTGAAATATACACATAATATAATTGTGTGTGTATATATATAGGTGTATATATATATATACACACACTAAATTATTGAGGGAGAGGGAGGGCTAAAGCCCCACATGACCCCACATGGGGGCCGCCTCTGATTGTCCAATAACAAAAAATTAGATGTAGTCGAACTATGTTTCAACTATGGTAGTCACTTTTAATTATTTTAAAAATATTTTATAAATTTTAAAAAAAATCACCTTACATACTATATGTATACTTAAATATTTTTAAGTGAATATTTTTTAAAAAAAATATATACTACTTATGAAAAAATTTTCATTTTGTTGATATTTACAATCCTTAACAGAAATGCAAACAAGTTTCATAGTTGATCTCAGTCAATTGCCTTTGTGAGTGACCACCATAGATAAGGAACTTTTCATAGTTTGCCCTAGTCGATTGCCTTTGTTGGAAAAATACTCAGAAGGTGAGCGACCAGAAACTTTTAAAATTTTTCCAGAAAAGAAATCATGAACAATTTTATGCTTATTGAAAGCCAAGGAAAATAATAATAAGCTGAGAGATCAACGATGAGGGAAAAAAAATGGAAATTATAAACAAGTTTATGCTTTCATATGATGCAATTAAAGGAAACCTCAGAAGGTGAGCTACGGACCATCGCAAATAAGAATAGTAAAACTAAAAATTGGATGAAATTTTTTGGTGAACTCAGTACATATGTATCCATCCAATGAAAATCAAATAAATATAATTATTTTTTCTATTATTTCTCTTTTAGTGGCTTCATTTAAATGGATGCACGTGCACCAGTTCCATGATGGAATTTTACAAAAAATATATATTGTGTTTTTTTAAATCATTCTGTAAGTCTCTTTGTAAAAAAAATCGTTAAAAATAATATAATCTTTTGACTAATTCATTTTTTCATTTATCCATTTATCAGTTCCATAAACTATAGGAAAGATCTCAATCCAAGTTAAAAGATTAATTTGACTTTTTGATATTTTAACTGATAATGAAATAATAAATTTTTTATCAGTATAACTTAAGATGAAATTGTCATTAAATTTTAATATTAAAGTAAAATTTGATAATATAATATATATAATTATACAAACATGTAAAATTCAACTTTAATTTATATATTAGACCAACTCTATCCAGTGACGGAACTAGCTGTTCAGAGAGAGAGAGAGATGCAAAATTTCTCTTCAACGCGTGTAAAGAAGAGATAGGAGGCTGGGGGGCTGAACCTCCACCTCTACTGCTCCGGCTGACAGAAACTTATCTTAAAAATATACGTCCGGTGACCGGCCAGAGGGGTTGTCAACCCCCACTCAACCCTACCTGATTTCGCCAATAAACTCTATATCTTCTCCCCATCTCTTAACTTGAAGAAAAGCAAAAATTTATTTTTCTTACTACTTAATTAGAGATACTTAAAAAAACAAAAAAAAAATGAATGATTTTAAAATATAGACTAAATTTAGAAAGAGAGATATTAATAAAGCATTTGATTACATTTTATTGCATTACATTTCATTTCCACTGAAATCTTGAAATCGTAACTTTGATATCGTAGTCAAAGTTCTTACAATTCATCATCATCTTCAAGTTGGATTGATGGTTGGATACGGTAAAGGAGAAAATAAATATTATTAAGGAAAAAAACTATTTACTTATAGGATTAGAAATTATATTGATTATTTTGATATTCTCACATTTAAATAAATAACTTTAACACATATTTTTCCATTTTTAAGGTGCATGTATACAAGGCGAATGGAAGATTTAAAGTTAGTAAAGGGTTTACCTTATTGAATCTATGCTTCTAAAATTTTAATTTAATATAATTCTTATAAAATATTTTTACACTCTAAAATATTAAATTTGACACTTATTAATATATTTTAATTTTACATGATAAATAACATAAATGAATAAGAAAAATATAAAAAATAAATTAAAATTTTAAAAATTTTCATAGCCAACACAATCAATAGAGATCAAATTGAGAAAGTATTTCGTGAATAATATAATTGTGATTCTACTTATGAATTCTTCAATATAATTATATTTTTGTTGTTCATATATATAAATATTATATATATAAATCAAAAAATAAATCTAATGGTATAAAAATTTATAAATTTTGAATGATAAAAATAGAAATAAAAATACAATTAAATAAAATTGAGTAATAAAAAAAATTGTTATATCTTTTTAAATTCACTTAGAGAAAAAGAGATAAAGGATGAGAAAATTAACAAACAAAATTGTAATTATCTGATATATAAAAAATCTGATTAAAAAAGAAATAAAAAATAAAAGAATTTCTAAACAATAATTATTCAAAACAACATATGTTTTAAGGGTAATAATCATATCAATGGAGCTTAATTAGCTAAACAATAAAAGATATAATATATATGTATATCAGCTCTGCTTCTCTAATTAATCCTCAATCGTTCTCTGGCATCTTGCGATTTTATTATTGTCTCTGTTACAAAAAGATTGGAAATATTTCATATTATTTATTAAAAATATAATAAATAAAATGGCATTTTTTCTATACTATCATATTATCATTGAATATTGATAGTATAACTAAGACACTCAATTTTTTTAATATTAAAAAATAAAATTATTATAAAAATATATATTTTTAAATGAAAAAAAAAAGTTAACTTTATCCATTTTTTCAAATTTATCATGAAAATTTTGATAAATCAAATAATAAAATTATTTTTTTAATTCTATCTTATTAGCTGTTGGGGGGTGATGCAACTTAATAAAATGCTGACATATCAATTTTTTTAATATTTTATTCTAAAAATATAATGAATGGGCATTGTTTTCAAATATAATGAGACTATTAAAATAATTTTGACTTAGTTTAATTATAATTATTTTTAGCTTGATAAAAATTTAGAACTCTAATAAATAAATATCAAATAAAATATTTAAATTTTATTTAAATTTTTAAAATAAATATTTATTTTAATAAAAAATAAATTTAATATATTTTATTAAATATAATTAAAAAAATTATAATACATGATAAAATAAGAGAACAATATGTGATATAATAATTATTTGAGTATATATAATATATGTATTTCATCTAAATTGCCATTTTTAATATTTCTCTTTCTATTAATTAAAGCTTAATGCATTTTTTTCATATTTTTCTAAAAAACCTTAGGAACTTAGAGCTAATTGAAAATTTGTTACACAATTACTAGAAAATATATTCTCAAGAAACAGTAAATTTTTTTAAAATTTTGATTACATTATTAAATATTATTATATATTAGTATTTTTAGCAAATGAAAACCCCGCCATTTATCTGCCCTTTTGAAGCGTAACGTTTCCAACTGTATTTTCCATGTTCAAGAACGAACCTCAAACCCTGGCCCCTCTTTTGATATAGCCTTTTCTCTCCCTCTCATATCTCTATCAATTTTCTAAAATTCCTTTCAATTTTGCGAATCGAATTGATTCATTTTTTCAATTATTTCTCACAATTCAAGTCGTTTCACACCCAATCGAACCTCTATAAATCCCCAACTTAAATTCAACACAAACACAGACTGCAAATTTCTTCAAAATTTTAACATAATATTATCAAAATGAGCTCATTCCAGCTCTTTCTCAATTGTCCGATCTTACTTTCTCCTCCGGTGGCGGATCTCCATCGTTCATTAAAGATACGCGCATGTCTTAACGTGGACGTGAAGCCTCCTGATTCAGTGAAACTGAATTTGAAGAGTAAGGAGGTGATAGAAATGGAAGCAAAGGTTCTAGTGGGGACTTATGCAAGGAACCCTTTAGTGCTTTCTAGTGGCAAAGGTTGTAAATTGTATGATCCTGAAGGACGAGAGTATTTGGACAGTACCTCTGAGATCGCCGTCAACGAGCTTGGCCACGGGGATCCTGATTGGGTCCTGGCGGTAACAGAGCAAGCCAATTTGCTTACGCATGTTAGTAATGTCTATTATTCAGTACCTCAGGTGAGAGCTTTTTTTGGTCCTTTTTTTTTAAAGGTTTTAAATGTTTTGGTAGATGGGTATATCTGTTTAATTCAGTTTGCTCTTTAAGTTTTTCAGTTACTTATATATATATATATATATATATATATATATATAATTTTTGAAGTGTTTTTTGAGTAATTTATTTTGGGTATTTTGCAGTATTAGCTTTAGGGCAGATTTTTTTATGGGTGGTTGTGCATTTTTCTATTTTTTTTTTTTTGTTTTCCTTTGATTCTCAAATATCAATAATGTGTTCAAATGATGTTGGATCATCCTTTTTGAGTTGTTTAATCAGTAATTAGTTTGAATAACGAGATAAGTAATCGTTCTATTAGTTTATTTAGTCAGTAATTAGTTTGATTACGATACTATGATTCACCCTGTTCTCCATAATAGAAACGTATCGATTTAATATTGGCACCTTGTTGTTATGTTAATGTTTAGCAGCTTTTAAGTTCTTCTTAGTTAGTGTTTTTCTTTTGTCTCCCACAAGTTACTTAACGGTAGACATGTTGTTGCCGTAGGTGGAGCTTGCAAAACGTCTTGTGGCTTCTAGTTTTGCTGATCGTGTCTTTTTCACAAACTCTGGAACAGAAGCAAATGAAGCTGCTATCAAATTTGCTAGGAAGTTTTAAAGAGTTTCCCATCCAGATGAGAAACAGCCTCCAACAGAGTTCATTTCTTTTATGAATAGTTTCCATGGAAGGACTATGGGGTTTGTTGCTTTGACAAGCAAAGAGCATTATCGTTCACCATTTGAGCCTGCCATGTCTGGAGTTACTTTCCTGGAGTATGGCAATATCCGAGCTGCAAGGGAACTGATTAAATGTGGGAAAATTGCTGCTGTATTCATAGAACTTATCCAAGGTGAAGGTGGCATTTATAGTGCAACAAAGGAATTTTTGCTATCCGTGCGTACTGCTAGTGATGATGCTGGGTCTCTCCTTGTTTTTGATGAGGTAAACAGCTTTTCATTTTTCAAAATTTCTTATTCAGATGATCCTGAGATCCAAGTTTCTTAGTTCTTATAGTTTTTTGATATTTCTTTGTTCACTTACATGTTAAAAATTTCTATTCTCAGGTTCAATGTGGGTTAGGCCGAACTGGTTATCTTTGGGTTATCTTTGGGCACATGAAGTATATCGTGTAGTCCCAGATATAATGACCATTGCCTAGCCTCTTGCTGGAGGCCTTCCCATTGGAGTTGCACTAATGATTGAAAGAGTTGCTTCTGCCATGAAATTTGGAGAACACGGAAGCACTTTTTATTGTAAAAACGGATCAGATAAAGCAAGAACACAGCTAAAATTTTGAGAAAAATAAAGATAAAAGAGACACAGAATTTACGTGGAAAAACCTTAAACGAATTAATTTCCACAATGAGAAGTTTCTCCCGTTAAACTTTTCAATCTCAAATTTTGCCGCCATCGCTTTTATCTTCAAAAAATTAGCTCCCACTATTTTTCACGTGAATAGTACCTCTGCAGTGATTATACTACAGTAATATGCAATTAATACAGTAATATAGTGCTCCTGATTATAGACTCACTTGATTGGTGCTTTATGATCTACTACAGTAATATGCAATTAATATCCACAAATTTCTGCTACAGTTACTATTCAAAAAACCACATGAATAGTGATGATTTACTATTTACAAATTTCGCATTTTTACGCCCGTTTTTAAAACGGATCGCACAAAAAAACTCCACGTAATTTTCTATTCCTCGTGGTATATTTAGTTTTTCAAAATACCACAGCTCTGATACCACTTAATGTAAAAACGGACCAGATAAAGTAAGAACACAGCTAAAATTTTGAAAAAATAAAGATAAAAGAGACACAGAATTTACGTGGAAAAACCTTAAACGAATTAAGGTAAAAACCACGAATAAAGATAGAAGAATTTTATTAGAAGGAAATAATAGGAATTATAATATAACTCTCAATTTTTCCTCTGCCTCTCTCTTTTTGGGATGCAAAAAATGCTTAACATCCCTTGCCTATTTATAAGCAAGGAAAAACGCATATGAGAATTTCATTTTGCTTTTTTTAAATAAAAAATTTCGGCGCCTCCAGCAAACTTTCTTCAATTGCTGCACCAACAAACTTTGATTTTCTTGGTCAAAGTTTGTTGGCGCTGTTGGCACCCGCACTTTTGCTGGTGGACCTCTTGTCTGTAGTGCTGCCACTGCTGTTTTGGATAAAATATCAAGGCCTGGCTTCTTGGCCAGTGTCTCTAAGAAAGGACAGTACTTCAGAGAAATGTTAGTTCAGAAGCTTGGAGGAAATTCACATGTGAAAGAAGTAAGAGGTGCAGGGCTTATAACAGGGATAGAACTCAATGTATCTGCTTCACCTCTTGTAGATGCCTGTCGAAACTCTGGTCTTTTGATATCAACTGCTGGGAAAGGAAATGTTGTTAGGCTGGTACCTCCATTGATCATCTCAGAACAAGAACTGGAGCATGCTGCTGATACTTTGCTTGAATGTTTACCTGTACTTGATGGGACAAATTGAAGCAAGGAGAGGTCATATAATATCAACATTTAGTTTCAGGTGATTTCTGATTCAAATTTCCACTGGATATAGTGCACCTGTCGCTTAAACATTTGTTGTAATGCAATCAAAGCGTAAGAAAGAAATCCATGGGTATTCAGTTAGCTTTGGGTTAAACTTGTTTTGCCTATGTCGTGTGTGTTTAGCGTGTTATTATCTACTATGATAGTAGACCTACTGAAAACTCAGCCAAACATTGGAGCCTTTAAGTATACTTCTGCGAAATCATTGTCGATGTAGCATCGCCAGTGAATATGACTTAGAGGCCAATGTTTGGTGAACTCTTAACGGCTTCAATTTCTTGTGGTTCAGGACTATTCACCAAATTCTAACCTAGCACTTTTTATTTCTACCTTGTTACTATTGTATATGACGACAACTTTTTTGCGGTCACACTTTGGTTAGGCCGAGTCATCAGCTCAAATTAAGACATCAATTTCCTCCTCTGTATAATGTTTTTTTTAATCATGTTTAGAAAGATTATTTGATCTAATATGATTAAATTTTTGTTTTTTTTATATAATATTTTGTAAAACTGTATGGCGTTATGAAAATGGAAAACAAATTATAATAATATATTTGATATTTAAAAATTTTATTAAATATATTTTTAAAAGATAAAATTTTAAATTATGAGAAATCACTAAGTTCACTAAATCACTGAGTTGAAAATTTTAAAATTTATGATTTTAAACTATGAAATGATATCATGAAAAACAATATTATTGAAATAAAAGTAAAAAATATATAAAATCATCATAAATTATCACCGAAAAAAAGGGTGAATGGTTATCCTAAAATTTCCTTAATTAATTGATAAGATGATATAAAAATGACAAAAAAAAAAGAAAAAAGAAAAAAACAGAAGAGCTCCTTTCCTAGAATTACCTTCATGGATGGTAGTTATGTATTTCACTAAAATATTGAATACTGAAGTCACAGAGAAAAAAACTGGTCAATAATATATATAGTTATTTATTAGTTATTGAATTATTTTGTTAAGAAAAATTATATTAATATTTTTTTATTAATGTTAATTAATATTTTTTTTCCTCAACCAATTAAATGGATAACTAGAAAGATTTAAAAAACTTTATTTGGTGTTTGATAGTCCTTCATTATTACAAATTAACATCAATATATAATTCATTAGCGTATTAAAAAAAACTATAAAAATAGACTTAGACATATCACATATATTTATATATTATATCTTGTGATTCATTTTTATAAATAATAGGAACATGCATATGTTTAACTAAAATAAAAGAACCATGGAAGTTCATTTTAGAACGGTAAAATCAATTTAATCAAAACATTAAAAATCTTTATATATATTTGATTTTTATGTTCTCTGAAAATTTTCCTTTTCATTATCATATAAATAATATATTTAACTACCCACAAACTATTTTTGTTTAAATGTGAATTTTGAATATTTTCATCCACCAACAAAAATTAATGGCAATGGAAACCATGTCTTGTTAATGGGAATAGGCAGGATGGGATTTAACTTTTGTCAGTAAGTTTTTTTTAATAAAATTAAATATTCACTGATTAATAAAATAAAATAATATAAAACTATGAAATTTTATATATAATATTTTCATGTTTTAGAATTAATATAAAATAAATCAACACAAATATATATATATATATATATTGTTAAAAAAATAACTCATAATAGAGGAATAATTCACTCTCAAAATAAATCAGAGTGAGAAACGCAAGTTTTTACCATAAAATTAGAAAAGAAAAAATCGTTTGATGAAATCATAAGTCATATTAGGGGTGCTTACGGTTCAATTAATCTAACTATGAGAATGAAAAAAAAAAAAAGTCCAGTAGTTTTAGTTTAGAAAAATTTTAAAACTAAACCAAAATTTAAGGATTTATTCGTTTTTATTATGGATTTTCTATTTTTTGTTTTTTTTAAATAAAAAATATTTTTAATTTTTAATTTATATTTTTTAAAAATTTATTTTATGTTTTTAAAAACTATATATCATAATTATTATAATTTTAATAATTAAAAATAAAAAATTTTAAAAAATATAATATTAAAAACCAATTTTTGCTGCAAAAAAAAAGAAAATTAAGAAAATATAATATACGTATTATTTAATAAGATTATGAGATTGATGATAAGGTGGACTGTGAGAACTCCGGTTCAGATTCACAAGTTTAATTCGATTATCGTAGATTGTACCACTTGCAAGATCAAAAAAAGGAGGAACCGAACTCTCATAAGAAGACTTCGATGTCTAAATCAGAAATATGCAGTGGACGAACTCATAATAAGAGAAAATAGAGTTTTTTCAGAATTCTTTACCTGTGAGAGTCTACCCTTATATATAGTGGACGACTGTGGGACTATATCGGCTAGGGTCAGCTGATTTTTCAGATGTCGCCATTATTGCCTTTTGTTATATCATACAAACTACTGTTCGGATGGAGTAGAGTTCGGTCAAACAAGTAGCTCGAAACGAGAGATGTATCATCCGGATAGCAAAGAGTTTGGTATCATAGTTCGTGTAGTATCACTAATCCCTCCCAATAGATTGACATTTATGTTAGGGAAAGAGATCGTGGCGAAGTGATGATGTTGTGGAGAACATGTGTCATGAATTAATGGGTGAGACATTCGAGTTGTTGAACAATGTTAGGGGGGAAAAGAAATCAGTTTTCCCACTCTACACCATAAATAAGGTTGTCTATAAATATGGGTTGAGAGGGGTAGCCATTAATCACCTAGAGTTAAGTTTTTGGAGTTCGATTGCTTAGCACAATTTGGTGTAGCGTGCTTAAGTTCGGTGATTGGTGAGCGAAAGTGGATAACTGACTGAGGTTGTAGGCATATATTGGTGAGTTTCACTTCTATAATTTGTGATCTGTAATATTGTATTTCGTATAAAATGAGTTCATAGAGTGATCATGTGTCCATAGAAGAACAAATGATGAGTGAGGAGTACGTAAGATATAGCAATCCTTCTAATTCTAGTAGCGAGACAGGTAGCTCATCAAATGAAGGTAGTGCAGCCAATATCGAAGTGGTCAAAGTTCCTGAAGTCAGGGCCACAACAGTAGGTCTGTCTCTTCTGGACGAAGAGATGGAAGGAGAAAAAGATACAGGTTCCCAGGTTAGTACTGACTGGACTCGTGTGAGGAATATCGCATGTATGTTGACTGAGGAAGATCTGGAGAGAGTTCGTGAAAAATACAAAATCCCCGCTGATTACAAGTTATTACTGCCCGAAGGAACAGTTTGGGGTCATGATACTCTAAGAATAAACCAGATAATCATATACGAGGAGGATTTAAGGGCCGAAGTTCGGTTCCTACTGCTCCCTTTTATCACACGATTCTTAAATGTTAATGGTATTTCTCCGGGACAGCTGAGTCCAAATGCTTGGAGAACCGTAGTGGTTCGAGCTACTGAGTAAGCTACTAGGTGTCGAAGCTTCACCTAGAATTCTGGCCGCTTTCTATTTCATCAAAGCTAGCCCAAAATCAGAAGAGGACTTTTTGTATCTCCAAGCGCGGCCAAAGCTCTCCCTCTTCAGTGAAAAATTGGATTCCATGAAAGGTTGGAAATATCAGTTTTTTATCTTAGAGAGGGCCGGAGGGTTTGACTACCTTACCAAGTGGAGCCAAGGTGGGGCAATGATGAATATTAAGAGGAAAAACCTGAGTACTAATGACCAAGCTATCTTTGTTAAGATAGCCTGGGACATTCAAAGGGAGAAATTGAATGTCCTGTATCTTATTGCAAGATATTTTTCTTTGAGAAAAGATGCTATTGAGCCACGCCCTGAGGACCGGGCTAGTACAATCTCTGTTTGATGTTTCTGGTAACTTTATTGTTAATAATATTCTAATTTTCTATTTGTGTGCAAAAATGAAGAAAGAATGGATGAAAGCACAGGTGAAAGTCCCTTCAGAAGGCAAGGGTCGAAGTTGAGAAGATTGCCCGAAAGTCTTCGAAGGAAAAGGGAAAGAGTGCTAATGCTCCTACAGAGAGGGTGGCGAAACCCTTGAAGAAAAAGAGAAAGGAGAAGGGTAAATAAATTAGTGTTTCTGTAGACACGGGTGCTCCAACTGTTGAGGTGGAGCAAGGGGGTTGAAATGATTGAGATCGAGGGGATCTTAGCTCGGGTGAAGACACGAGAGGAAGGAGGATACTCTGAAGGTCAAGAAGGAGGAGCTCCATTCCAAGAGATCGTGCACACGATCGAGCCTAAAGAGTTGGTGCGAGCCCTGGTGAGGTCATTTGTGTCTCAGCATAAGGAAGACTTCAGTCTCAAAGACCGACAGGTCGGGTTCCTTGGTCGGGAATATCTGAGGAATATATCGTAGGAGAATACATACTTTGACAGTATATCTCCTAGAGTGTTTATGGAGTCTTTCCAAGTGATAACTACCAAGGTAAGTGGAGTTTGGTGTAGAGCTCATTTATTCTCTATGGTGTGGTTTACTTTTAAAACTTCTTACGTTAAAATTTGCTTGTGTTTTTCTTTTTAGTTCGATCTTATGTGCCAGAGCATGGTCAATCGATACACTGGGGTAGTGGCGAGGTATGAGGAAGTTCAAATAGAGCTTGAATCGTTGAATAAAAAGCATATGGAAGAGCACCCCTTACTCTCAAGGTCCCTCACATGTTGCACCGGCTTTGTCAGCTTATCTGCTTGTTCATTCTCTGCCCAACTATTTGATGTATCAAGAGACTTTCTTGAGTTTCATACTTCCCTGTCAATTGACTAGCTACCAGCTGAGAATCTGAGAATATTTGGAGTGACTCTGGGTGAACTTTTGAAGCAAGTCTCAATCCCAAACATATGGCTTCATACTCTGCCATATTGTTGAAAGCTGCAAAGTTAAGTTTCGCCGAGTATTTAACTTGTATTCTGTCTGGGCTTATAAGCACTGCTCTAATACCAGCTCCCTCTACCCCAGAAGCTCCATCCCTATGAAGAGTCCATACTTTAACTGGTAACAAATCAAGGGGCTTCTCATACAACTCAGTGGCAAAAGTTCGTCAAAATCTTCGCTTTTATGGCTCGTCTCGGTTCATATCTTATATCAAATCTCCTTAACTGTGTTGCCCATTCTGTTAGGAGGGCCTGAGGTCTCTGGTCGCTGAAGGAGTTTCTTCAAGCAGGAGTTAGTTCGTACAGTTAGAGTATGTGCATCAAAGTACGGAAGAAGTCTTTGTGAAGTAGATCAAAGTGTGAGGGCTAACTTTTCTGAGGGGGAGTACCGTAGTTCTGACCCTTTCAGGGTGTGGCCAGTATAATAAATCGGGTATTGTTGACCATTATCTTCTCAGACCAAAACTGACCCCACAGCCCCTGGTGAGGCCGAAAGATAAAGATAAAGCATTTCGCATTGACTGGTTCGACTAAGCAATGGTGCCGAACTCAAGAATTGCTTTAGGTCATCAAAGGCTTGTTGGCACTCCTCTATCCATTGGAAAGTCTTCAAGTTCTTCAAAAGTTTAAAAAATGGCAAGCATCTCTTCTCTAAACATGAGATAAACCTTCCTAGAGTAGTGATTTGACCATTCAATTTCTTCACCTCCTTAATATTCCTTGGCGGTTTCATGTCTAGCACTGCTTTTATCTTCTTAGGATTAGCTTTGATACCCTCTCTGAGATGATGAATCCCAAAAATTTTTTGGATTGAACTCCAAAGGCGTACTTATTTGGATTGAGCTTCATATTTGCTTGCCGGAGTATAGCAAAAATATATGCTAGATCTCTTGGGTGCTCTGCTGAAGTCCGAGATTTTATAATCATGTCATCAATATAAACCTCGACGTTGTGGCCTATCTGATTCTGAAAGAGTTTATTTACCAACTTCTAGTATGTTGTCCCGATATTCTTTAATTCGAAGGGCATGACCATATAACAATATGTCCTTTTGGTAGTGATGAATGAAGTTTTACTCTGATCTTCAACCTTCGAGGGGATCTAATGATATCTAGATGAAGAATCAACGAAACTGTACTTAGCATAGCCTGCCATAGAATCAACAAGGCGATATATATTGGGCAAGGGATATGAGTCCTTAGGAATGGCCTTGTTCAGATCGGTGAAATTCACACACATCCTCCTGTTAGCCTTCTTCTCCAAAAACTACATTAGACAACCAATCTGAGAACAATACTTCCTTGATAAATCCTGCATGTAAGAGCTTTTCTACTTCTTGTTTCGTGTCCAGTTGTCTTTCTAGTCCTAAATTTATTTTCGTTTGCCTTACTGGAACAACCTTGGGGTTCACATGGAGTTCGTAGATGATCAGCTCAGGTGAGATGCCTTCAACTTTAGTCAAGCTCCAAGTAAACACATCTTGATGCTCAGTCAAAACCCTAGTTAGGGCACTCTCCTTCTAATGCCCTGCATTTCTTGCAATTCTGAAGGTTCTGTTCTCTTCTATTTTTATTTTTTTGAGCATGTCAGTAGGCTCCGCTCGAGACTTGGAGTCAGACAAATCCAAAGAATCAACTGAGAGTGCTAAATTTGCATATTTTAGCAGGACTGCATAAGAATCTCGAGCCGTTTGTTGGTTTCCCTTCAAGATTGCTAGTCCCTAGAAAGTTGGTATTTTCATGAGTAGGCTTCGCATTGAGATGCATGCATCCACCCCTATCTGCAATAGACGCCCAAAGATTATGTTGTAGGCAAGGCTTATATCTACTATCATGAAATAAGTCATGCAGTTTCGAACTGTTGGGCCATCCCCCAATTGTACATCAAGCATGGCAGAGCCTACTACTGGCACTGAATGCCCAGATAAACCTCCAAAGGTGCTACAACTGGCCTTAGAGCTAGGGTCGATAAACCGAGCTTCTGGTAAGCATCGAAAGTTAATAAATTTATGGCGCTACTCGTATCGACTAATATTCTTTGCACCAAATAATCATGTATCACTTCTTTTATTACCGGTGCATCGGTATGTGGGCCCATGATCTAATGTGATTCTTTTGGGTGAAAAGTAATCACCAAGCTTGAGGATCTCGGGATCTCTGCAACAGAAAAAACTTCCTTAGCCCTTCTTTTACGCGAAGGTCTAATAATATCATAATGTTCGCCCCTCGCTATGACATGTATCACCCCGGCTGGGACTTTTCTCGAGGTCGCAAGATGTTGAGAGCTAGATTCGGCCTGACCCTCTTACTTTGGAGCTGAAGTGACAAACTATTTTAGCTCAGCCTGCTGGTTCCCTAGTCACTTTATTTCTCTCTTCAGCCTATGACAATCATTAGTCTTATGATCATGGCCCTGGTGAAAACTGCAATATAACTCTTGGTTTCTATTTGGATCATCTTTTATAGGTTTGGGCCAGTTCACCTCAGTGTTTTATTTAAGCCAGCGTAAGATACTTTCTCTAGAAGCATTTAAGGGGGTAAAATGTTCGAGAGCTTTAGTAATGTGGTAAGAACGATTAGGGTAGTGTGGTGGGAGCTGCTTCATTGGTTGATTAGAATTTCTCCAGGGGGTATGTGGTTTAAATTGGCTCATTGTGTTTGGTTTATGTTGCTTGGGAAGTTCGGGTTTTTGAGGCCCTTCTGCAACTAGTGTTAGGCCAATGCCTTGGTGGTTGGGGTGGAGTTCCTACTAAACTCTGCTATCTTCATCAGCCTTAATGTATTTGTATGACCAGGTCATGAGCTCTATAAAATCTTGTGGAGGATTTTTACTTAAGGATCGAGAAAAGGGAAGCCATTCTGTACTCCGAGTTAGCGCTTCAAGCAAAATCTCAAAGTTAACCCTCGGTATCTAGCCCACTACATCATGAAACCCATCAACATACTGTCTCAATATTTCTTCCAGTCTCTGCACTACCTTGAATAAGTCGGCTAGTGTTCACCTGGGCTTAATGGAAGCCGCAAATTTATTAATGAACAACTCAGTGAACTGAGTAAAGCTATGGATTGAGTGTGGCTCGAGGTTCTTATACTACAACTGGGCATTGTCTGTGAAAGTTTTGGAAAACAACTTACACAAGGCGGTGTCCGAGGTTGTGATTATGAGGGCAGTAATGTAAAAGTAATTCACATGCGTTAGCGGATCTGACATTCCATTATACTCCTTGAACTTCGGTATATGAAAGCTAGGATAAACTTTGTCGAGAATATGCTTAGATAAAGAGGAACGAAAAGTAGCATCATATTGCAATGTTGTTCCTTTGCACATAAGTCTAATTTTGTCTTCTATTGGAGTATTAATATCCTCGGCGGTGACCATAGCCTCCTTTCCCTTGGTCTGGGTTTGGGATGGAGTGGAAATTAGAGAGGAAGTGGTGTGAGATAAGTGCTCTGGAGAATGGAGTCTTCTTCAAACTCGTTTTGTGGTATTTGGAGAGGTTTCTCTATGTCGATATTGTTGATCCTGGTTGAGGTTATTCTGTGAGGGCGGGGTTTGGTAATTTGTAGTGGCAGGAGGGGGAGGATTTGTAGTGGCTTGTGTTCAAAGGCTGCAAGAAAATCTCTGAGGGTCGAGGTTAGATTTTTAATTACTTGTTCTGATGGGTTGGGGAATTGTAACATAGATGTTGCCATTCGTGCTAGGGGGTAAATGGGGTAGATGGTCTGACCAAGTCTACCATTGAATTAGTGGACAAAGGTTTAAGTACAGGAGGTTCTGCTGTGATGTGCTCAGTTTGCTGATGACCTATCATGCTAAGGGTTGAATGGTGTCGGGTGTATATGGTGGTTGGGGTAATCTGGTGTTTGAAGTTTGAGTTCGATTTTGGGAATTGGGGGTTAGATTTTGAGTCCTATTGTCCATCTTCAGGGATTAGCCAGTCCACGTTCACTGCACCAATGATGACAAGGTGGACTGTAAGGACTCCGGTTTAGATTTAGAAGTTTTAGTTCAGTTACCGTAGATCGTACCACCTACAAGATCAGAAAAGGAGGAACCGGACTCTCGTAAAGAGATTCCAATGCCTAAGTCAAAAATATGTAGTGGACGAACTCAGAATAAGAGAGAAGAGAGTTTTTTCGAGACCCTTTACTTGTGAGGGCCTACCCTTATATATAGTGGACGGATATGAGATCATATCTATTAGGGTCAGCTACTTTTTAGGATGTTACTATTATTACTTTTTATCACATCATACTAACTACCGTCTGGATAAAGCAGAGTTCGGTCAAACGGATAGTTTGGAACGGAAGATGTGTCGTCCGGATAACAAAGAGTCCGGTACCATAGTTCGAGTAATATCAGAGATATAAAATTTTAATTTTTCAATGTTCTATAGTTGAAAATTTTAATAGAAGTCTTTGTAATCTTGTTCGTTTTAGTAATTTTTAATATAAAAAAATATATTTTTTAAAGAGAAAATACATAAATAAGTTTTTTAAATTTTGCGATAATACACATTAATTCTTAAATTAATTTTAGGCTTAATTATATGTAAATTTGAGCAAAATAATTTTTTTTAACCTCTCATTAATAATCATTCATTAATATAATTAAAATAATAAGTTTTATTTTAAAATAATAATTAAATAAATTTAAAAAGTTGCAAAAAAATAAGAACACGAAAATCATCATCTCTAACCCAAAAATTTCATGGATCTAAACAACAAAAACTAAAAAATAAAAATAAATTGAAATCTCCAACTCATAAACATTAATCCAGAAAGAAAAACCAACAATCTCCGCAATCATTTCTCGGTACGAAACCAATACCTCAATACACTCTCTGCAATTCCTCTCAATATTTGTCTGTTCTTATTCAAAACAAAGAAGAGCCCTATTTTTGCAAATCACCAATTTCTCTTTTTTTTTAAAAAAACAAAACATGGAGATGATAGCCGCGAAGAAAAAGAAACTCGGTAAGATTCAATCTATAGATGGGTCAGATATGCATGATCCAGTTAAAATTTTGATGCAACAATCAATCGCATCGTCGATAATGTTATCACCGTCCAGTGTGCCGTTAGTCTGAGTTTCCATTGAAATAACCTAAAAAAGGTTGAAAATTGGTGGGTAATAATTATATTTATGGAAATGAACCACCAGTGAATAATTTTTTGAAGAGTGATTAATGGACCAAGGTAAATGAAAAAGTAAACTTGCTAAAAAGATTCAAAGTAGCTTTAGGGACAAAATGGAATTTGTCACGAATGAAAACAAACAGAGCAAGTGTATTAAGTTTTAATAGAAACAGTATTGCAGCCAGAACTTATTCACCTTCATATTTCATCTCTTTATGGAACACAAAAAATAAAAAGATTCCACCATTTTTTTTTCTTTAATCAAGAATATTCAGAAAATCATGCATCAGAATTTCAAGAAATGGGTTATCAATAAATTTTACACTATGAGAAGGAAAATCTCAATAAATTATTATGATTTTCTTTTATGAGTTAATGTTTATGGGTTAAAAATTTCAATGTGTTTCTATTTTTTGGGTTTTTATTCTTTAGATTCATAAGGTTTTTTTTTTCTTTCTGGGTTAGAGTTTATGTTTTTAGTGTTCTTCAAATTTTTTGTAATTTTGATTTTTTAAATTTATTTAATTTTGATTTTAAAATAAAAATTATCAATTTAATGATGTTAATAAATAGTTGTTAATGAGAGACTTAAAAATTTAATTTGCTAAATATTTTATATAATTGAGGCTAAAATTAATTTAAGGGCGCAAAAATTTAAAGAATATATTTTTATCTTTTTTTTAATATGGTTGAATGTGAATAATGTAAATTGTAAATATTAAAATTTATATTAATTTGGTTATATACGCTGACAAAAATGAATTGAATAATATTGATAATAAAATGATAATGGAAATAATTTTTTAAAACATAAAAAAAATTTATAATAAAGAATAATTATATAAAAAAACAAGTGTAATATTAGAACCTCTACACTGTTTTTTTTTATATTGTAAGTAATAATTGTGTTGAAATATTATAATAAATGTTAAATATATTTATATATCTACTGATTTAAAATTGTGATATTTGGCTGGTTTGTGTAATCTTTTTTCTATTTTTACTCCTAATAAAAAGAAAAAGAGATTAAGAAAAGTTACGTTAAACACAAAACAGTCAAACAATCTTGTCTGCAGACGACATCGTGACGCTCTCATGGCTTAAAAATAAAAGGTTTACATGTAATCCAACGGCTATTAATTAAACTACTGTAGGGCTACTCTACTTCAATGAGTCCTCGATCCCTTAATGCCCCCATCAAATCATCCCTGTTCTCCGTTTGCCCATTACTTATTCCTGATTGACGTTTATGTCCTCCTTCTAAGATTTATCAACTATTAATGTAAATTTTAATATATTATCAATTAATATATAAGTTATGATAATGGAATGTGTAAATTAATTGATAAAAAATATTTAAATTTAATTATAAATTATAAATTATAAATTTAATTATTTAAATATATTAAAAATTAATAAAAAAATTTATATTCTTTATGATTATTCAACTATAAATTGAATAAAAATTATTAAAAGAAAAATATATTTTTTTATATATTTGATTTTGGTTAACAGATTATAAATAGAAAAATAAATAGATATATTATCATTTATATGCCTCTTATTATAAAGTTTAAAATATTATTTAATTTATTTGACATGTTGGCAAGTAAAAAAATAAAATAAAAATTTGATTGCCACTAAAAATAGGCTAAGGAATCAAATGACATTGTCCCAAAAGGATAGTACCATATAAGAGCAGTTCTGAAATTTGGCACAGAGTAGTGCTCGTGCAAACCAAAGGACAACTATGTAAATGTGATGGGATTACGGTCTCTTCCTACTTGACATCATTAATTCTTTCTTAATTAATAAATTAATAATTATAGTTTATATTATATTGTTTTATAAAAAAAAGATTAAATATTTTTTTTTGTCTTCAAAAAATTTAATTCATTATTTAATTTTTTTTATCTCCTATATATAAACGGATACATATTCGCTTCTCTCTCCGTTACCATTGACATTACTCGTTCCTCTATACGACAGCGAAACGCCATGAACGACCAAAAGGTAATCTCCGTTCCGTTCTTTTCTAATTTTGAAGAAACTTATCAAATATCCAAAACGTTTCGCTTTTCAACCGAAACTTCTAATCTCTATAACCCTGTTTTTGATAATTATCACTACCCCATTCTCTTCTAATGATAATAGTGACCAGTTAATCAACCCGGCTACTCACTTTAAAGAACCCGAAATCCAAACCGAACCGCCTCCGGTTCTTGATGGAATCACTGCTGTTGTTGGCCAACATGTCCTGTTTGGAAGCAACGCTAAAATTCCATTTCTCAACGAACAAAAACCGTAGAAGATCAGAACAACCAGAGGAAGGGCCCATTACAAAGGAGCTACAAAGGAGTGAGAAAGAGGCCATGGGGAAGATGGTCAGCTCAGATACGCAAGGGCGGAACCAGGGGGGGGGCATGGGGGTCTATGGCCCCCCCTTGGTTCCTATATACATATACATATATATACATGTATATGTATATGTATATATATATATATAAATTTATAATATGTATTAAAATATTTTGAGAAATATTAATAATATATAAATTATATTATTAATATTTTAAATACAAATTATATTTTAAATACAAATTATTTTAAATACATTATATTATTAATAAAACTATATACAAATTATATTATTAATATTTTAAATATTTTTTTAAAAATATCTCAAAATATATATAAATATTATTTAAAAAAATAATATATATTATGTAATTTTTGAAAATAAAATTTAGATATTGAAATAAAAATAATAAAAATTTCAATAGTTTATTATTTAATATAAAAATAAAATTGAATACAAATATTAATACCAATTATTTGTATTAATTTTTTAATATGAAAATAAAATTGAATATAAATTCGTATGTATTTTTATTTTTGCTTGAAAATTTTGCCCCCCTTCGTCGGTGTCCTGGTTTCGCCCTGGATATAGGTGACCGAATAGGGAGGTGTCGCCACTGGCTAGGAACTTTCAACACCGCAGAAGAGGTGGCGCGTTATGACGCGGCTGCTAGGAGACTTTGAGGTGCAAAAGCTAGAACAAACTTTGAAATACCTTCTGTGTTGCCAATTTCTTCTTCACCGAGTTCTTGGGGTTCGTCCACCGAGGTGAGAAAGAGAAATAACAATGCGAGTGGTGGTGGCAGAAAGCGTGCTGTTGTTACTTCGGTGGCTCATTTGTTTAGGAATGTCCTCCTCCATCTATGGTTGTTTAGTGTATGTGTTCTTGATTTAGTTGTGTCACTATATATATATATATAGTTAGTGTTTCTTGTTTTGTTACGTGGGTAAGATTAAAATAGTCATCTAGTAAGCATTTTGGTAATTTAAGTTCATGAAAGCTTGATATAAGTTAGCCAAGCTTTTCATTCTTGTTTATGATTAATTATCATATATGTAAGAATATTTATATTATATATACACACACATACCAATTTTTACTAGAACAAAGAAGCAATAATTATGTAGCAAATGAAAAAGAAGAAAGATGACTAGAGAAAGTGAGAAAGCCATGTACTATACTAGTAGTGGCTCAGATAGCTCTGTGGCCTTAAATTTTCAACAGAAAAAAAAAAAAAAAAAAAAAAAAAAGAGGGATTGATGAATTGTACTACTTGCACGTATAGTATAGAATAGGCTAGACCAGTTATAATGAAAATCATTCGGAGAACTACAAAAGTCAAATTAGGTTACACTTTGGGGACTGAAAGAACTCGCCCATGAAACGCGCGGGCGCCGGCGAGAGGGACGACAGGCAGGGCTGTGTTTGTGTATAGCTATGAGTAATGATGGTTTATTATGGCGATAAATAGATAAGGATGAGGAAGATCGTAAAACTATTATTTACGAAAAAAGCGTTAAAAAAACAAATCAAAATCTCTGATAATCTCTATACGTAGTTGACGTTCGAAATGTGGAGGGCATATCAATATTTCGCCTTATTACAGGTGGCGTCAGTGACAGTAATGGAGAAGACTGCTGCAGTCTGCCTTTTTGAATGATTGAAAGCAAACACTTCTGATTTTCTTTTGCTTAGCATTTTAGAGCTTCCTTTTTTTCGTATCGAGATAAGTTTTTCTTTTTGCATACTAGTAATTACTATTTTACTGAATGTATAAAACCTTTTTAATATTCGATTATTTAAAAATTAAAATATCTCAGGTGCCATTTCCTTCAGCCTAGTGTCTCAATTCATCCCCTCCTATCATTAATAATTTATCTGATATTTTGATCCATGTATCTTCATATTCATATGACTAAAAATGGACATGATTCCGATAAAAAAAAAAGTAGACATGATTTTACGTGTGCCTTTTAATTTTACTCATAATTTTATGTCTTTTTTGAAAAAATAATTTTATGTCTTTTGATTTTGAAAACTTTTACAATGTTATTAAATTATAATTAATTGGTCTAATTTTAAAATTTTAAATTTTAATCACACTCAAAACTAAAAAGAAGAGAGCTCCAAAAAAAATTTCAATTTTTAGATTTTTTTAATATTAAAATTATTAAATATATAGATCAATTAATAATAAATTATTTTTCTTTAATTAAAAGTCTCAAATTTTATTATTTAAATATAGAACTGCATTAAAATTTAATAGAAAATTTTTTATTATTTTTATGATTCTATTTGACTCGACTCTAAAAGAATAATTTATATTAAAAAAATATTATATAAAATAATTACATAATAATTTAAGCTTTGAAAATAATTTTTTAATTGAAACAAATAGAAAAACAATACAATTACATGCCCTTTCTTTTGTTAGAATTACGAAGGAGTGAGATAAGCTGGTAAGATTTTTTTTCTTCCTTAATGTTACGGATCTGAACAGTAAACAGATCGAAGAAGAAAACTGAAACAATCAAACAAGCAAGAACCAACACAGATATTTACTTGGTTCACTCTGAACAAATCAGAGCTACATCCAAGGAGGAGTTTTCCTCAGTCTTTCCACTAGAATCGTAGAAACCAAAAGATTACAAAAGTTTACAACAGTCTCTCTAATTACAGTATCAAGTCGACTCACACAGAGATCAAAGAAAACATGATGATCTCTTAACCAACTCTCAAACATAACCTCTCAAACATTCAAGAACAGAAAGGTAGAAGCTAAGGGTTTTGAAACCCTAACAGAGAGAAGAATAATCGAGCAGCGGCTTAGTTTACAAGAGAAAGCGAAAAATCATAATCTGACCCTAAAACTGATTAATATTTAGTATATATAGCTGCTACATATGTAACCCTAATAATATCAATACGCAGCGTTTTGACAAGAGCAGAACAGTCTCCAATTTTGGGCTTCTGGGCTTCAGAAAAATGTTTAGAGACACACTCACAATACTCCACCTTGACTCTAAACACCTAAACAAGAAAGACATTTGGAATTCTCCTCGGGTAATCACCAGCTTCAAGTGTCACCTCTTTGAAACTCCAAGTTTGCCAAGGGCAGCTTAAAATTTCCCAACAAAAACTACTTTAGTAAAAATATCAGCAGGATTTTCTAAAGTGGATATCTTTTTAACAGAAATATCTCTTTTAGTGATAATATCTCTAATAAAATGTAACCTGACATCAATGTGTTTGGTTCTTTCATGATACACACTGTTTTTGGACAGGTGTATGGCACTCTGTGAGTCACAAAACAGATCAATCTTACCTTGTAGAAAATCAAGTTCAGATAAAATACCTCTAAGCCATATGGCCTCTTTGATAGCTTCTGTTAATGCTATATATTCAGCCTCTGTTATAGACAAAGCCACAACATGCTGCAGGCTATACTTCCAGCTTACAACATTGTTACCAAAAACAAAACAAAAACCAGTAATTGACCTTCTTTTATCAAGATCAGCAGCAAAATCAGAGTCACAATAGCCAACAAGATCAAATTCAACATTCACAGATTGTTTAAACAACAAACCAACAGAATTAGATCCTTTTAAGTATCTAGCTAACCATTTTACAGCATGCCAGTGTTCCTTATTAGGGTTTGACATAAATCTACTCACAAGACTGACTGCATAGGCTATGTCTGGTCTGGTACAGACCATGGCATACATCATGCTTCCTACCACATTCTGATATGGCACATTACACATATATTCAGTTTCAGACAATGTCAATGGTTTAGAGCTAGCACTTAACTTGAATTGTGCTCCTATAGGAGTTGACACTTCTCTACTTTTATTCAAATCAAAGTGTTCAAGAAATTTAATCACATAATCCTTTTGATTTAAAAACAGTATACCTCTATTTCTATCTCTTTCAATGTTCATACCAAGAATTCTTTTTGCTGGACCTAAATCTTTCATATCAAATTCACTGCTTAACACAGATTTCAATTTATTTATTTCATTCAAACTTTTACAGGCAATTAACATATCATCCACATACAGCAGAAGATAAATGTACACATTATTAGGCAGGACAGAATAATACACACAAGGATCAAAGTGACTTCTCTTAAAATTTTTCCTAAGCATTATCTTGTACCACTACCTAGGTGCTTATTTTAAACCATATAGTGACTTTTGCAACAAACACACACAATCTTTCTTACTAGTTTGAATGAAATCAGGTGGTTGTGACATATACAGCTCTTCCTCCAGGTTTCCATGGAGAAAGGCTGTTTTCACATCAAGTTGTTCAAGTTTCAGATTTAACAAAGCAGTAATAGACAATAATAGCCTAATTGACACATGCTTAACAACAGGACTGAACACTTCATGAAAGTCAATACCCTCCCTCTGTGAGAACCCTTTAGCTACAACTCTAGCCTTAAATCTCTCTCTCTCTACCCCAGGTATAGCAGGTTTTTTTCTATAGATCCATTTACAGCTAATCACTTTCTTATTAAAAGGTTTTGGTACTAACTTCCATGTGTTATTCTTCCACAAGGAAGACATTTCTTCTTTCATAGCCTTATACCACTGTTTGCTGTTGCTGCTGTTCATGGCTTCCTCATAGCTTAAAGGCTCACCTCCTTCTAACTCTGCAGCAGACACTAAAGCAAATGCAATTAAATCAGAATTCATAACATTCAATGTATAATCATCAAACCTCTGTGGTCTCCTGATTAGCCTTCTTTGTCTGTCTCTTGTTAACATATAATCATTAGGTTCTGGATCAGGTTCACCTTCCTGATCAGAACCATCAGATTGTATGTCTTGCTCTGCTTCAGTTCCTGGTTGGATGTCTTCTACTTGGGGTGGCTCATTCTGATCAGTTTGTACAAAACTGTCAAGCTCCATCTCAAGAGTTGACCTATCAGTCTGTATGTCAGACTTATAAACCTGCAAGTTAGTTCTAGGAAATTCCAATTCATTAAAAACAACATTCCTACTGACAACAATTTTCTTATCATCAGGTAACCAGAACTTATAGCTTTCAATGCCAGGAGGATAACCAATAAACACACACTTCTTAGCTCTAGGTTCTAGTTTACTAGCAGTGTTGTGGATATATGCTATGCAGCCAAAGACTCTTAAATGAGTGTACACAATTGATCTGTTGTTCCAGACCTCATTAGGACATCTTAATTTCAAAGCAGAAGAGGGAGACCTATTTATTATATAACAAGCAGTCTGAGCTGCTTCAGCCCAAAATTTTGAGCTCAAACCTGATTCAAAGAGCATACATCTTACTTTATCTAAGATAGTTCTATTGTATCTCTCAGCTACTCCATTCTGTTGTGGAGTATATGTGCAAGTTCTATGCCTAAGAATTCCATTTTCTGAACAGAAGTCATTAAACTGCTTATTAATGAATTCTAGCCCATTATCAGTTCTTAATGTTTTAATCTTCTTATTCTTTTGATTTTCAACAAACAGTTTCCATTCACAAAATTTCTCAAACACATCATTTTTGTTTTTAAGAAAATAAATCCAAATTTTTCTTGAAAAATCATCAATGAATGTTACAAAGTATTGAGATGCAGATAAGGACAGAGGCACAAAGCTGGAACCCCATAGGTCACTGTGTATATAGTCAAGACAGTCTGTTGACTTATACAAAGAAGAACTAAAGCTTTGCTTGTGTAGTTTTCCCATCACACAACTTTCACACACATCAGGTTTACTAAAATCAGTCAACTCTAGATTCCCTTTCCTACTTAGGTGTTCTAAGATTTTATAACCTATGTGTCCTAATCTTTTATGCCATAGAATAGTGAAATTAGTGCCAGAGGTTACACTTCCAGTAATGTCAGACTCAACAGCTCCATCAAGATGATAGAGTCTGTTAAGTCTTAGACCCTTTAGGACACACCTATCATTCTCGTACACACACAGTACACCATCTTTGGCAGTGTGTGGGTACCCCTTCTCTTCTAATAATCCTAAAGAGATTAAGTTTCTTTTAAGATCAGGTATATGTCTTACTTGGTCTAGCTCAACTAGCTTCCCATTCCACATTCTAAATCTAATTGTACCTATACCTTCTATCTCACAGGAGGAGTCATTACCCATCAACACATTTGAACCATTTAACCTTTGATATTTACAGAACCAGGTTCTGTTAGGGGTCATATGAAAGGAACAGGCAGAGTCTAAGATCCAATTATTAGGATTTCTTACTGTACTTACAGTGAGTGCCTCAATATCATCAACATCTGTTGATGCATTTACAGTACCTGACTCAGAATTCTTTTGTTCAATTTTCTTTAATCTTTCCCTACAATATTTTCTTATATGACCATTCCTTTTACAATAATAACAAATCCTATCAGACTTAGATGAGTTCATATTGTTTTGATTATTATTAGTATTAGAAGAACCACTTGACTGTTGGGTTTGACTGTTATTGAAGACTTTGTTTTTGTTATTCTTTTTGTTATTTTTTGATTTCTTTTTAACATACAAACCCTTTGCATTGCTGCTAGTTTTACTAACTATTTTATTTTCCATTTCTCTTAGTTTCAATGCATTCATTACATCTTCTAACCCTAATCTGTCTCTGCCATATTTCAATGCATCTTTTACATTCTTGTAATTGTCAGGGATAGAATTTAACAGTATTATAGTCTGGTTTTCCTCACTTAGGTTCTCTCCTATGTCAGACAGATCTAAGACTAATTTTTGAAAACAGTCACAATTTTCATCAACAGTTTTAGAGGCATCCATTTTAAAACTAAACAGTTGTTCCTTTAAAAATGCAATCCTAGACACTGACCTCACATTATACAACTCATTTAACTTTGTCCATAACTCAGGAGCAGTGGACTTACCTCTGACTTTCCTGAGTACACCATCGGAAAGATTCAGTATTATTGTACTGTAGGCAAGATCCATGAGATCTTGCTTTTCCTCGTCCTTAAGGCTCTCTAGAAGAGCCTGTAAACCATCAAGTGCACGTTTGCACTTTTGTTGCACCAAGATTGCAGTCATTTTCTCCTTCCAGATGGTAAAGTCCCCTTTACCATCAAATTTCTCAACGTTGATCTTAGCGATCGACATCAGTTTCTCAATCTTTGATTTCACCGATCAGATTGACACTTTCTAACTCCTTTACACCCAGATCCTGTCAAACAGAAACAGTCTTGACAGTACCAGAACTTACAGTAATAAAGAAATCACTAAAAGAACGAAGAAAGTCAAACTGAAAACAGAAATTGAAGATGAGAGCACTAGATATTGGACTAGAGACAAAGACAGTTACCACCTTTGCCTGTTAGTCTTCTAGATCTAGGGTTTTGATGAACTAGATCGTCTTTTTCCCGATCTACAACCTTCAAATCTTGTCAAACACAGAACGACACTTGACAGTACCAGATCTAAAAGTAAACTTAGAGAATCGAAGAAAGAAGAAACTGGAGAAACAACAAAACGTACAGATCTAAAGAAATAGGACAAGAAACGTTACCACCTTTCATTTTTCGTTCGCTGTTGAGATCCAGAGCGTCGTTCTGATACCACTTGTTACGGATCCGAACAGTAAACAGATCGAAGAAGAAACCTGAAACAATCAAACAAGCAAGAACCAATACAGATATTTACTTGGTTCACTCTGAACAAATCAGAGCTACATCCAAGGAGGAGTTTTCCTCAGTCTTTCCACTAGAATCGTAGAAACCAAAAGATTACAAAAGTTTACAACAGTCTCTCTAATTACAGTATCAAGCCGACTCATACAGAGATCAAAGAAAACAGGATGATCTCTTAACCAACTCTCAAACAGAACCTCTCAAACATTCAAGAACAGAAAGGTAGAAGCTAAGGGTTTTGAAACCCTAACAGAGAGAAGAATAATCGAGCAGCGGCTTAGTTTACAAGAGAAAGCGAAAAATCATAATCTGACCCTAAAACTGATTAATATTTAGTATATATAGCTGCTACATATGTAACCCTAATAATATCAATACGCAGCGTTTTGACAAGAGCAGAACAGTCTCAAATTTTGGGCTTCTGGGCTTCGGGAAAATGTTTAGAGACACACTCACACTTAATTAAGATTTCAAATTTAAATTCTAAATATACAAAACCTTTAAAACTTAAAAGTAAGTGTTTTATCTCTTAATGAGGTCTGTATGATACTAATCTGTAATATATAAATTATAGAATATTGTATAATTAGAAAAAAAAAATTATGATGATAAAATGCACAGCTAGATTGTGTAAGTTTGATAATGTGAGGAAAAAAAAAAGAAATTTATAGGCTTGAAATACTACAAATTATTAGAAAATTTATAGGTTTGAAATTTATAGATTATTATTTTCTACCTTTTCCATATTCTTTATTAGCAAAATAATAAAACAAAAAAAAATTATAAAGTTAATAACTTTGTTGTGTTTGTTCCTTCAGTCAATACCTTTATTAATATTAATTTTTTTTAATCTAAAATATTTTATGTTTGACACATATAATTAATGATAATTTCAATATATTAATATTAAAAATAAAATTTTAATCAATAATTATAAAATAGATTGAACACTAAACTTTTTGGTAACATCAAATTAATTAATTGCGTATAATCAAATAGTAAACTTTTTTTTACATCAAATTAAATGCGTATACTCAAATAGTAAACTCATATTCCAATTTCTAATATTTATACCATATTTTTAAGTGAAACCATAATTTACTTCTGATAAAACAAGTTTTTAATAAAACAAATTTAAAAAATATATATTTTTTCATAATTTATTCTTTTTACATCATTATTTTCTTTTATTTTTTAATGCATAAAATATAAAAAAAAAATCAACCAGCAATACTGTGCATTATACTTGACAGTCACTGGATCCCATGATTATCAGATGGAATTTTTTTTTAAATTTTCCAAAAGATATTGTATCTTTTATAATTATTTATTATAGGCTGAAAATATAATCCAATAAATAATTTATATAGATAAATGAATGTTTTTTATTTTCTTTACTTGTCTCCCAAACATAATGTAAATTCTTAAATTGTCAGAGTATTTGCATCAAACCTACCTCTCTGTAAATTCTTCAATCAATTAATTTCTGATTCAGCTTCTTTACAAAAACCGACTTCAATTACTGGCTCAATTTCTAGAACTGTTCAGCTTGTTTGCTGCAGTTAATTTATGGTTCTGACTGATAGATATAAATCTAATGTTAAGTCATCGAATTTTATTCTCAAAAAATATATATATATTTTACTTATAAATATTTTTTTATAGAATAATTAAATAATATTTTAAAGTTATTGTCTCAGTAAAATAGTATTTTTTTTGTCAAATAGTATTTCCATAATGAGAAACTCCTATATTGTTTGTCTAATTAAATAATATGAAATACCTGAGACCAGAAACATGATAATAGTACACATAAATAAATGAGTTTATTGCTTAGGAAATTTCAGATTTAGATTTCAGAGTTATTGATTTTGCGGAAAGGAGGGTGTAACGATAAATATTATATGATATGAGATTCAACCATTTATTTCAGAGTGTATTCAAAGTACTGTTTCCTTTTCTCTTTTAATATATATATATATATATAACACAATTGATATCTTTTAATAGGTGTATCACAATTTATAAATATTATTGCAATTAACCAATTCAATGCTTTATCATTTTAATAGTGAGAATACAATTGCATATTATTATTTAAAATCATTTTTTTTATAATAATATTTTATATTTGATTTAAAATTTAAATAAAAATTAAAGTTGATGTTGATTTTTTTTTGAAATGATTATATCATACATCTAATAATAAAAATAATAATTAAATCTGATTATCTAATAAAAATTCATCATAATAATTTGGATTCACATTTTTCCTAAATTTTGATGGATTTTTATCTGATTTTTATTCTTAAAATATTTTAATATACATAAATTAATATTATTTTTATTAATTTATATTATTTTTGATAATTTTAAATATTAATATTAAAAATATAAGTCAAATTTATTATATAGTCAACTGAAAAATATAAAACCTAGTACTTGCATTGATCAATATAAATTGACAACAATATATAATGATATATAAAAAATTAATAAGATAATTTTAGATATTTTTTTTAAATATTACATTAGAGAAGGGGAAAAACGATCTTAAATCTATTTAGGACATATGAACTTACTGCTAGACTAAATTTTGACCTACAATTTGAGATAAAGTAGTTCTTGAAAGTAAGGAAAATTTCAAATTACTCCAACGTTATTTGCCATGGATAGAAACATGCAAAAAAAAAATATATATTTAAACTGAATATAAGTTTTTAAATATTTTATTATTTAATATATTTTAAATATTTTAAATATATATTCAATATGCACCTCTAAAAATAGTTTATAGCGTTAATATATTAGAAGTATATTCTGAAATGGTATATTTTTAAAATTAAAAAAATGTGATATTTTTGAAAATAATTTTATTTTGAGGTATGAGACTTCCAATACTTTCTAGATATTTAAAAAAAAAATGACATCCTCCGTTACTTTTTATAAAATTTTTACTTTTTTTATTAAAAATATTTTAGTCATTTTATTATAAACATATAATAAACTATATAAAATTTATAAACTCATAATAATTTTATAATAAATTCATAATAAATTAAATAAAATCTAATATTTTAATAAATTAATCATAAATTCTTATAAATTTAAATATTTTTTAAAAAATATCATAAATTAAAAATTTTTAATTTTTTTTAAATTTTTGTCAGAAGCCCACATTTTCTCTTAAAGAACCAGGCCACAGTCCAAAAGATCCCATTGGAAATGACTTATTAGATCCTTCCTACCTGTGATAAAAGTTAAACAAATGTTTTTTTTCTTTTCTGATAAAAGATATTTTATTATAATTATATATGGGAGGGGAGAAAACACATTTACGAGTCAAAACTACCCAGATTTTCCCTTTTAAACCCATAACCTACAAAAGCTCACAAATATGTTAAAAAACCCCTCAAAGTTAAACAAATGTTGCTTACTTGCCTTTCCTTCAAGTATTGATTATTGTGACTTGTAAACACCTCAATAAATGGGTTTTGATTTACTCGTATTAATTTAATGTTCATAATTATAAAATCATGACTTTTAGATAAGAGTCTAATTTAGAATTTTTCGATGAAAAAAAAAAATGAGCCATTTAAAAAAAATTATAATTGGAAAAAAAATTGGATAAGAGAAATTTTACTGTTATTGTGACCCTATTCACTCCAATTTTAAAAGAATGATTTATACTAAAAAATAATGATAATTGAATATGAAAAAATATTGTCATAATTCAGATTAGATTTAAACTCTTGGAATTGAGTTTAGTAAGGAGAAACTAAAAACAGTATATATGTGCAATATATTATTTATTATTTCCATTTGAGTAAAATAATTTATTTAAAAAGTTATGATAAAATGATATCTTCGTTTGAATTTATCACCCTAAAAAAATGAAGATTTAATGGAATTTGGGCTGTGTATTTCAAGATAAGTAGTTGCTACTGGCTGCGAATTTACATTTCGTTTTAGAAAGAAAAGCCTAGACACACTCGGCCTACCATATATATAAACTAATTAGTTGAGAAAAAGAAAAAAAAAAAGACCTATTTATATTACAATGAAATCCATTTATTGAACGTCCAATTGCCCATATTAAATCGTTCTCTACATTAGGAGTAGGACGTTCCATTTGCAAAGCTTTTATCCGTCACACAACCACATCATTTCCCCGATAAATAAATACCAATGTCAAAAGGAATGTGCTTCTTCTACGTGGTGTATTGTATAGATGAAAATTTTTTATCCAAAATCGAATCTCTGACTCCATATCCAACCAATAATAACTTGTCAACTAAATTATAATATTAAAAAAAATCAAAGGCGTGTTGATTTAATAAATAATAGTTTTAGTAGGTGATAGTCTCCCATCCTTACCTTACCTGCCTGCCTGCCTACTGAATACCAACTTCAACTTTGCCTTATCCCAACGCTAAACTGAAGCATCAAGAGGAGCTTCTGTTTTTCAAGTTTGTGGTTGGTGTTGCATTATGACCATTTCACTAACTAACTTGAAATAAATATTGATTGACCAAAAAAAAAACTTAAATTAAATATTCACAACCCAACTTTTCGGCCAATCAAAAAATAGCCACTACTAGTATTCACAAATGCATTCCAAGTAAGATTGCCTACTTCCCAACCACCTCATGCTACTTACATAACAATCAAACATGTATCTTACAAGGCTACAGCTAGCATTTTAATAAAAAGCATATAAGAAAGAAGGAACGGAAGATGCGGGTTTCATAACAATCGAAATGCCGGGGAAAGTAGATAAACATAGAATTATTCAACAACTACTTTAGATTCAATCAGTACTTTTACTAAGACGTGATTATATCGATAGTATATTTAAAACTTATCTGTCAATACTTACTAAAAAGAAAGCAGAAGGAATGAGGGTTGGCCCAAAAGAATCTGCAAGAATGTAGAAAGTTGCTCGAAGAAAGAACCTAAAAATTGTAACTAATGATCAGGATTCCTACACTACCCTACCCTCAGTACCTTCGGTGTAAAGTTCCACTTCTTAGGTATCAAAGCAGTGAAGGTAATTGGTCTAGCTAGCACTTATATTAACTCGATTTGAGATACTGTTAGGACTGAAGAGCCATGAATCATTAAGCATAATTGCTGCCTATTGATTTGGATAATAGATTACCAAGTAGTATACAGCTTATCCTTCTCAGCTAATTCCACATAACACATCAGAGACTGAATTATCTTCAACGGGTAGATTTAGGTCAGGTAGCATAAAGGAAATTTCCCTACCTCCAACCTCTTGTTTCGTTAAAGAAGCATTGGGTGAAGATGGCTCAAGTTTATTGCACGCAGCACTTATTGGCACAATGGAATTTGCGTGATAATCAGAGGTTACTTCTATTTGCTCTGGTCGGTTTGAATCAACTTCGTCAGTTTTAACAACAGTTGTAACTATTTGTGGTCTTTCCCTTGACAGCAAATCCAGCTGCAAAGAAAAACTATCATCATTACAATCTAATAGCAACCTTTAGAATGATGAAGTATACTTGGTTATAAAAATAAGTAAATTCAAGTTTTACTCAATCACAAGACTTTACGTTTTAGATCATTCACAAGAGCAAGAAATTATAAATAAATACTTATAAAATTTATGGGGGCATACAATGAAACAAATCAGAGAAATTAGAAAATGAGCAACAGGGAATAAAAATTTCACCTTCAATCTTTTCAAGTTATCATTTGCAATTCTCTGTTTCTCTAGAGAAAACCGCAACGCCGCCAATTGCTAATCAATAAAGGATCATAAGATTAATATTGTCAGTACTTAAAACGAATATCTAAAACAAGAGCAGAAGAGAGCAAGAAAAGAAATCCAACATAAGTAGTTGATGAAACATACATTCTTCAAATTTCTCCTTTCCTTCAACAACAATCTTTCCTCTTCTTTAAGCTCAGGTAATGTCTGAAAGGAACAAAAATCAACATGTAACATATCTAAAAATTTAATCACTTATGAAAAAAAAGGAATACTATGTAAAATTAATCTCTCTGTATTTAAAACATAGAAAAATGTACCCACAATTTGCGAATTCAGCATTTTACCTTTTTCTTTCTCGACCTCTTAATGGTTGGTGTTTCACTGGCCACATTAACCTGCAAACATTCCAGAATTATACAACTTGTCCTTCGGATTAACATACACAAATGAGTCTAATCAAACAATTCTCCAAGGGATGTCCTTGAAATCATTGCAGAATTACAAGTTTCAACAAATCGTAAATCCAGTCCACGTACGCTTAGTTACAAGCTCATGTCTGCTTCTGCTAGGCACGCACGTGATTCGCATTTGACCACTATTACAATTGAGTAAATTTTGAGTGGTCATTATGTGTGGTTCCCACACTAATTGGGACACTCCTTCGAATCGATACCAAATTAAACTAAATCCCACCTAAAAAAATTTATTTCTCTTTTTTTTAATATATATAATGTACAATTCAAGCATAGAACATTTATTTGACCGTGGATATGTAAAAATTCTAACTTTCTGGACCCACAAGATCCTACCGAGACAACCTGTCAAATTAGCCCAATCATCTGATTGCACGCTTTCTCAGAGTGAATGAAGAAAGAGAGGGAAAGAGAGAAGGGTGCGGTTGAGATCGAGCTATCACGTGATGAATGACGATATTTTGGTGCGGCCACAGTAAGTGGAGAGCTGCAGCGACCACACTAAATCATTTCCCTAATAAAGTACATAACCACTAACTATACTACACCAAACTACACGCAGATCCATTTTGCCACAGACACACGCCACCGTTTCCAACAGTTGAAATTTTAATTAAAAATAACAATGTTTACCCTATGACTAAAATGCCCTCCTAGTTAAAATTTAAATAAGATTAGGGAAACATTATCTAAGAGATTTGATTCTGCGGAAGGACAGAATCGCCGTTTGTGGGGGCATGTAATGTAAGCGATCATGTGCTGAACCGATTAATTAGACGATTGTACCCTTCCGAATGAAAACCGAGTCAATGAGTCAAAACTCAACGATGAAGAAAAACCGAAGAAAAAAACAACAGCAGAAAAAGGTAACAAACCTTAGATCTCGCGGTGCCAATACGCTTGGCAAGAAGACTCGACTCTTCGAATCCGTCGGCTGCAGAGTCGCTAACGGAGGTGCCACCACTCCAAGAAAGCGGCGTGGTAGGGCTAGCACGAGTAGCCTCAGCCTTCTTCCTTGGTAGCAGTTGCTTAGACCGTCGTTGTCGTATAGACCAGTCAAGCCGCAAAGCCGGAGGAGTAGAAACCTTATTCAACAGTGGAGGAGGCTCCGCTTGGTTAAGATTCAAAAGCAAATGGACGACAAGCATGTCATCCGCCATGGCCACTGCAACCCACTCGTCTTCGCTCATATCTCTTTACGACAGAGAGAAAGAAGAAGAATAAAGAGAGAAAAAGTGAGAAAGTGAGAAGAGAGTAGAGAGAGAGAGAGAGAAATGGGTTGGCTATATATGTGTGGGCTGTGGTGCGTGAGGGTGGGATTAGTTTTTGTAATTTTATTTCTTTATATGAGTGAGACTATTTTCGCTTTCTTTACATTAGGCTCTCGCTAGTATTACACTCATTTTCTAAAAGTTTATCGTATAGCGACGTGACGTACTTTTCCACTCTTAAAAAGCCATAGTTTTATATTATTCAATTAAATATCTCATTAATTTTAAAAATTAAAAGGTAGTGCTCTACAAGAAAAATTCTTTATCGAATATATATTGGCTTCTTTATTTTCAACAAATGATTAATTGTAATTTATAAAAATTATATATATATATATATTTCAATATTTCCTTTTTCAAATGAACAAAATATTTGCATATAAAATTTCATTCTATATTATATTGACATGGACTATCATAAATTTCATACTGTCTTCCAGTGTTGAAATTTGATTTTCATTTTTTTTTTGTAATGGTAGATTTGGATTAGTTGGGTATAAGGATTTGATCCATTGAATTTCACGGACTTAAAAATAGAATAGAAGGCGAGTGAGAAATTGATGGGCAAGATAAGAGAAATTGATAGGCAAGATGACGACCTGTGCTATACCCGCTACAATTATCCTATCCAAACTTAAATTTATCTAATTTTTTTATTATTTATATTCATGTTAAATTTAATTATAATTATTTTTTTTAATATTCATTCTAAATTTATTTCACATTATTCGTTTAAACCGTATTCATTCAATTATTTATTTAAATATAAAAATTTCAAAATATTATAAAATTTAAATTATAAAATTATAATTCTTTCAATTAAATCATTATAAATAAAAAATTAATATTAATATAATTTTATTAAAATAATTTCATATTACATAATTATATAATTAAAATAAAATATAATATATACAAAATCAAATACCAATGAAACATAACTAATATAAATATTATCATATAATCTAATTCGAGTAGTAAATATCCAAGGATATACACTTAAATTTAACTTGAATTTATTATAAATAATAAAAATATTATTCCTACGTATTAAATTCTTTTATAAACTATTTATATTTTTATATAAAATGGATTAGAACGACTTAAATATTCAAAAATATTTAACTTGTTGCTAGAAGTGTTCATAACATCCTCCAATTTGAGTAATCTAGCCCGACCTAACCAAGTTTAAATATCTTCATGTCGAGCCTCGGGTTCAAAATAAGTTTTTTTAGCTAATCTGGCCCGACCTGAGATATTATATTCATTATATATATAATATTTTTTATAATGTAATATATAGTTAATGTATAAAATAATGTATTACTTATATAATATTTATTAAATATTATAATTATATATTAATTATATTATATATTATAAAATATATATAATTATATTTTATATAATATATTAAACTGCATATACATATGCAGTATACAATTATACATACTGCATACATATGTAGCATACTGCATATATGCAGTATATTGTAGGAAATTTAAAAAAAATACAAAAGAAAAAATAAAGAAGACCCTGTTGGCCCGACCTGTTGGCTCAATTTATCTTATCAACCCAAAGTAGCCCGACCCACTCTGGTTAGAGTCGGACTACTGGCCAAGATTTTTTGCTATAAGTATACTTGGGCCAGGCTTCTACCTAAGGGTAAATCTGACCAATGTGCACCCCTGCTTATTGCCATCAATATATGCATTTTGTGTGGGTTTTTAGTGAGGGACTTAGAGGATGGAATTGGAATAACAAAAGCTTTTAAAAAAATTGATTAAAATGAATATCAAATCAAAATTGGTTAACTCAAAATAAAAAATTATAATAAATTAAATTAATATTTTAAGTTTATTTTTATTTTTAATTTTTATTAATAAAAAATATTTGTTTTGATCAAACGAATTGAGCTGTTTATATATATAATGCATTATATGTATATAAATTGTAAATTATAAATTATATATAAAATTATTTTAATGAATTATATTTAGATTTAAAATATTTAATTTTTATTTTATATTTTAATTTTGAATTTATATTAAGGTACTTGGCTTGAACCTTTTTTTACTTGTTTGTTGTTGATCCATGTTTTTCTATTATTTTGGAAATGATTCGAACGGGTAAAAAGATATTTCTTGTTGCATGATAAATTCTTATTCAAGGAGAACTAGTTATGTATAGATTGTAGCTTGTGCCTCAATATTATCTAGGAGCTACATCTCGAAGGGCATGACGGTCATGATAAAATCTTACAATTGGTTTAAACTTCCTACTTTTGGCCTACCATGCGGCGAGAGGTGAAGAAATATGTACAAAGATGTCAAAATTTCTAGGTCTTTAAGGGTATAACCACTAACTCTTGCTTGTACGTGCCATTACCAGTACCTATTTAGCCTTGAATAGACATAAGTATGTATTTTATATTGAGATTGCCCGGTATATATATAATGCAATAATGATTTCATCTTTGTAAACAATTCATTTTATTCTATGTAAACGGATGATCGATGCTATCAATGTAGTCCAATTATATTAGCCACTTCTGGCATAACTTATGGAAAATGTTAAATACATAACCAAACTTCAGTAGCACCTATGTCACCTATGGATTGATGACCAAACTAAGGTGTTAATAGATTCTTGGATAATTTACTACAAAGTTTGGTTGACAAGTATGTGAAAAATTGGGACGAGTAGTTATGTCAAGCTGAGTTTGTCCATAAACATAGTTTAGGTTTTAGCCATTCAGGTTGTTTATTTTGTTATGCCCAGAAGGCATTTGAATCTGATTTCTCTGCATGAAAAAGGCAATAAATTTTTTTGGCTAATATACAAAATATATATAAGACAGTGCACGCCAACTTACTTCAAAGCTAATACTAAATATAAACAAGCTGCGTATCATAAATGTTGCAATATTGAATTTAAAGTGAGAGATTTCGTATGGATTGACCTCATTAAAGAATACTTTTTAATTGGAGAGTATAATAAATTTTGTAAAAAAATTAATCTTAATGCCTACTACTTCAAATTGCCAAATCATATTTGTACTGCGGATGTCGTTAATGTCAAGCACTTTTAGACTTCCGCTGCGTCACTTATGTGAAAGCTTGAGCTTTGGAAATTGATTGTATTTTGTACAAGCAACATATGGAAATTGAATAGGAAATAAATATGTACTCTTCTTCCTCTTTTTTTTTTTTTTTTTTTTTATTTCTCACTCTCTGTGTGTAAATTTAATGAGCTCTTATCGGCTTCCAACAATGTATATTATATTAGAAAAGTGATTTTGCACTTAGGCCTGGAATAATATCACTGGCCAGTCTTTGCTTAATTTTAGAATTAATGGAGTGCAATTAATTTCAAACGTTGTGAAAAGCCTCTTAAATACCCTTCTCAATATATAATTAATGGTGAGATGATTAATCGAGTTTTATTGAATGCAGATAAATAATTGCCCGGCAAATCTCCATTGGCAGAGAGCACACGAGTTCTATACTTCTTTCCAATCTACTTCGGAATATCCAATTGAAGTTTAAGTGGATGTCTTTTGTTAATTAGATTCGGCTTTATATTCGAGCCAACAATCTTAAAAATCACTCTAATATCATTGTTAACAAAACAATCCTTTTGTTTTTTTATCAAACCGGCCCAAATATAATTTTTAAAGTTTTGAGTTTTTGACAAAAATATAAGAAAAATTAAAAATAATTATAAATTTATTATATTTATAAAATATGTATCAAAATATCAAAATTTATAAAATATTTACTAAAATATCAAATTTTTATTAGTTTACAACGAGTTTACAATAAATTTATAATTAGTTTACAATAAGTTTATAAATTTTACACAGTTTATAATAAAATAACTAGAATACTCCCGGTAAAGTAAAAATTTTAAAAAATATGGTGGAGAGTGTTATTTTTTTATTTTTAAACTGACTTTCTAATATATAGAGGGTGTTTCTCAAAACTGGAGCTTTTCAGCTTATTGTGAATAAGTGATTTTTAGATTATAATCAGATTAAAAATAAGCAGTTAAGCGTTTCTGTAAACTAGCTAATAATCAGCTGATAATCAGTTTATAATCAGTTAAGTGTTTCTGTAAAATCAGCTTATAATCAGTTTTCAATTGTAGAAACTGTCAAAATGACCAAACTGTCCATGAGTTTATTTATTGTATAAAAATAATTTTTTAAATGTCAATTCAAAATTTATTTTGCAATAACAACAATAATAATAATAATAATAATAATAATAATAATAATAATAATAATAATAATAATAATAATAAAATTTCTTTGATGGGAACTAAAGTGTATAAGGTGGGCAAATTTGAAATATTGAAAATTAGGTAGAGATAGTATGGTTTTTTACTTGGTCAAAACTGCTTAAAAAATAAGTGCTTAAAAAAAAGTAGCAAAACCCAACTTTTAAAAAACTGATTAAAATCAGATTATAATCTACTATTTAAGTTTTCAGAAACACTTAAATAAACAACTTATAATCTAAAAACAGCTTATAAGCAGTTTTGACCAGCTTTTAAGTTTTGAGAAACACCCTCATAATTTGATAATTATATGGCTTAAATTTTAAGGTACAAAATAAACTCACTTATTCATATATACATAATATAATTTTTACAGAGAAAATTACATAATTATATATGTATAAATGTTATAATGCGTTTGATTACTTGCCAACCTTTCGTGTCATTACTTTTTTTTTTTGAGTATTATATCAGGAGAGTAGGATTCGATCCTGAGTCATCCAGGAGGGTGTATTTATTGTTAGACTAAATATCGGTGTACTCATGTCATTACTTCTTAAGCCACCTCTGTTGTAATTTCACAATTGAGATCTCTACTCTTTTGCTCTGTAATTGAACAATAGTCAAATAAGTATGAAGATAGAAATAGCAGTTAAAATATTTATAGCTAATAAAGCTTTCCAAATTTACTAACAATTTTTTTACTCAAAATTATATCAGAATGGCATGATAGTAAAATTAAGCATGTGTTCATGCTTTTGACGGGTATAAACCCTACAATATTTGATTCGGATTTGGAGTAGAAACTTGCTATCATTTGAGGGTATTTCAGCACATGTTATGAAGGATGAATTCTTGATGAGAAAATTGTACTTGGATGTATATCAAAGAAATGCATAGGAAAAAGAAAAAGGATAGATATGCATTCGGCATAGACAAATACTTTCAAATTAAGCATTAACAAGTTGGACTGTGAATGACTTGATAACATTAATCCCAATTGCAAAAGAGTTATTTAAACTAAAATTGACCTTTCAATGAAGGAAACTCCATCTCCATGAGCATATGTGTTTTTTTGAAAGGTCTGTTGGGAGTAATTTTAATTTATCATCATTTCAAGATTCTATAAATTAATTGGTGACCTTCAACTTCGGGGATTTGAAAATCTTCTTATTAGCTGTTTCGCTCATTTTACTGCTCGAAGGGCCCTTATTTACTTTGATCGTCGGCACCTTTGATTTACCACTCTTTAGTGGTTTCATTTCTAATCTTACACCATTTGTAAAAGAACGTCACGAATAGAATTAGGAAGAAACTCTTTCCCATATCAAAAATACCACCCAACACGTAGTCACTGATAGATACCATTTCCATCAAGAATAAGAAGTCCTGGACTAAGTCTTGTTCTTTGATTGAGTCTAGCTGCTGCTATAGTTATTTAGTTAATTACTGATATTTTTCATGCTTAATAATTAGTCAAATGTTGTTGAGATTTTCCAGTAATAGTTGGCTAAAATAAAGCACCTATTGCCTTTAGAATAGGTGTAAATTGGTTATTCATTCTTTCCTATTTATTCTTTGTAATAGCAGCAGATTATCATGAATGAAAACTAATAGAAAATTATGGTTCATTCTCACCCTAAGAGAAAGATTTGTGGCTCAATTCTCGCCCGAAGTAGAATATTTATCTAACTCTGATTGGGACCTATCATTGGTATCAGAGCCCTTATCCTAATTTTCTTTTTCTTTTCCTCTTTTATGGCTACCAACAAAGAGAGAATCGAAAATCTGAAAGTTGGCTTAGGCCAGCTCCAAGACAACTTATCAAGAATAGAACGGGGACTTAGTGATGAACTGCAGCAAATTAAAGCAGCCATCACTAAATTCTCAGAACTTTCCCTTCCTAGCAAAGATGCTTCCAGCAGTGCAAGTGACCGAAGTGGCCAAAATCGCACTCAGCAGGATGAATCCAAAGAAGGAGGAAAACCATTGTATTCTGCGAAATTGGCAAAATTAGAATTTTCAAAGTATTCCGGAGACGACCCAACTGAATGGTTCACAAGAGTGAATCAATTTTTTGAATATCAAGGCACCCAGATTCAGAAAAGGTGTCCTTGGCTTCTTATCACCTTCGAGGGGAAGCGAATGAATGGTGGCAGTGGCTTCGCAGAACTCATGCCGAAGCAGGAACGGTAATAACATGGGAAATCTTTTCTGAAGAATTGTGGTCCCGCTTTGGGCCCACTGATTGCGTAGATTTTGATGAGTCCCTATAAAAAATTCACCAAACTGGACTCTTACGATATTATCAACGGGAGTTCGAAAGGCTAGGCAATAGGGTTAAGGGTGGACTCAAAAAGCACTGGTTGGAACATTTATGGGAGGCCTTAAACTCGAAATTGCAGAAGGGATCCGAATGTTTAAACCGAAGACGTTGAAGGACCCATCAGTTTAGCTCGGATGAAAGATGAGCAATTGTTGAGGCAAAAGCAAGTTATATGTCCGTCTGGCCAAGCGAGTATGATGTCCCCAATAAGGAACACGCCTAGCACTCCATTAAAGCGCTTGAATTGGGAGGAGATGCAGAATTGAAGAACTGCTGGCTTGTGTTTCAATTGTGACGAGAAATTTACCTCTGGACATAGATGTTTAAAGCCTCAGCTGCTTCTTTTGGATGGTAGAATCGATAGTGGGGAAGATGAGGATGGCGGCGGATTGGAAAATTCACTAAAGTTGCAGAGAAAACTTCAATTTTGATGTGTTGATTCCTCATTTGAACCTTGAGGACAAGGTTCATGTGAAAGAGGGGAGCAATGATAGATACCATTTCCATCAAGAATAAGAAGTTTTGGACTAAGTCTTGCTCTTTGATTGAGTCTAGCTGCTGCTATAGTTATTTAGTTAATTACTGATATTTTCATGCTTAATAATTAGTCAAATGCTGTTGAGATTTTCCTGCAATAGTTAGCTAAAATAAAGCCCCTGTTGTCTTTAGAATAGGTGTGAATTGGTTATTCATTCTTTTCTATTTATTCTTTGTAATAGCAGCAGATTATCATGAATGAAAAACTAATAAAAAATTGTGGTTCATTCTCACCTTAAGAGAAAGATTTGTAGCTCAATTCTCGTCCATAGTAGAATATTTATCTAACTCTGATTGAGACCTATCAGTCACCTAGATCAGTTGGCAAAGAATGATTCTAACGAATACTAAATATGTAAAAGGAGAATTTATACCAAAAAATCCCATATAAAAAATATAAAAGAATAGAAAGCGATTTATATAGTCTGAATAATACTATTTAAAACAATTTGAGTTTTTACCCTGGCTGTTACATCACCAACTTTTCCATTCAAACAATCAAATTTGAAAAGAATGAAACTATGGATATATCATTTATTCAATTTTTTTTTTAAAAAAATATCTTATATTTCAAAAAAATTAAAAAGAATATTATTTAACTGAATGAAAAATAAATATTTTTTCCAAGTATTTTCACTTTGGCTTTTGAAATAATAGCCGGAAATAATAATAGAAAATGAAAGTATGAGTTGTGATTCTAAATCATTGTCCTTAAGAATTATTTGGTGAATTTACCAGGATTAAATAGACTCTTCTTGAATTTATTCAAGGAAGCAAAACAGTAAATAGAAATAATATAATCATACCTGGAAAGGCAGTGATTTAGCTACTGAGAAGAAAAAAAAAAAGAAAAAGAAGTAGAAGCAGAAGCAAATTGTAGAGGATTGTATTTTCATTTACTGAGACATCACATGTATTTATAGGTAAAAATTTGAACGTTAGATGAAATAAAAAGTGGGTTTTACATGTATTTATAGGTATATTAGGCCTCGCGTGTATCTCCTGCAGAGGAAGATCCATCATCTTCACATGAATTGGGTTTTTGGCCCATCCCTCGTGGGCGAGAGAATATACACGTATTGTTCATTTGAAATAGCTTGAAAATATATACATATTTCAGATATATTTAATTAAATATGAGAGAAATCTCATATTTTTATCTAAATTTGAGATTTCTTTCAATATTTACTAAAATATGTGAGTCTGATATTTAAATTAAAAATCATATTTTCGATTTGAGATTTAATATTTTTTTAGAAAATGAAAACTTTAGATTTCAGTTGCAAAATCAAAACTTAAAGTTTGATTAAAAAAAATAATCAAATTAATAATATGACTTTCCATTTAGTTAATTTTTTTTTTAAAATCAAACCAAAAATCATATTTTTGATTTGGCTTAAAATTATTAGCCACTAGCAATTTTTTTTTAAAAAATTTTTTTGCTCGCTATTGCCATGCACTCTATACACTTTTTTTTTGTTTTTTGGCTTTCTCCTTCACTTTTTCATAATAAAAGCAACGCAAAATAGTGGTGTTTCTAGCTATTTTTTAAAAAAATTAATTTTTCTTAAACATAATTTCTTCATAAATTATGATTTAAGCTGCAGTTTAGAATAATAAATATAAAAAATTGTGATTGATGAATTATAATTTTAAATTCAATTTTAAAAATGAAAATACTCATTATAAAAATAACTAAGACTATTGTTGTTGTTGTTGTTGTTATTATTATTATTATTATTTTAGTAAAGGTGGGCGGCACCACCGGTAAATTTTATTAATATCTCAAATAGGAATAAATATTATCAGTCAGAACAAGGCCCTTGATAAATTTGGACAAAGATATGAATGAGTCAAAAGTTTTAGAAATCCTATTAACACGAGAATAATATGCTAAAAAATGGGCAGATTGGTTACCCTCACGATAAACATGGGAGATGGTAACAGAAGGGGGGAGCTTGATCAGCCAAGAATATTCAGAAGGGATAAAACTTTGGCGGTTGGCCATATCAACCACCTGGATGGAGTCCACTTCAGCAATAATCTGATTGTAGCCCAAAGAAAAAATCTATTGGAGACTGTGTAATAGAACTTGTATCTCAGCATTGAAAGGAGAAGATGCCTGCAAAATAAAACATTTTCCAATAATAAAGTGACCATTATCATCACGCAAGATGGCACCACCTGTAGCAAAAGAATCTGAGTAAGACGCATCAACATTCAATTTGACATATCCACTCTTCGGCCTCTCCCACCAGACTAGGGATGGCTTCCGAATCGGCTTCCCATAATCATAAGGAAGAATGTCTGCCAGCATGGAATTATGGACTGCAAACTTCTGTGAAGATGTGGCCACTCCCCAATGAAGAAGAGTCTTAGAAATGAGAAGTTGCATAGCATTCATATCAACGACAAGACCTCCCCAAACCATTTTGCAATAAGCTAGCCAAATAGAATACATAACAACCAATGGAACAAGACGGCAAGACCTCCCCAAACCATTTTGCAATAAGCTAGCCAAATAGAATACATAACAACCAATGGAACAAGACGGCATAGCTTGCTGCGAAGATTATTCGAATTAGCATTCAGCCACCAACAAGTCAACTCACCCCGAAGAGTAGAGGAACGACTCCGGTCGTGAGGAATGATAATGGACCTGTAAAAAATCCATAATCTATAGACCCAGTCACAATAAATATAATTTTTATTTCATACTAACTATTAACCAATGAATTTTTTTATAATAAAATATTCATAAAGATCACTCAAAATAATAAATGATTCCTTAATGATAAACTAACTCATATACCTGTTAACCAATGAATTATTTTTTTAAAAAAAAAGCACCAAACTGCAACTTAGAGTTTGCAGTTTGGTGTATGATAGGCATCTAAATTAACAAACTAAAATTATAAATTTTGATTTTTTTAATTTTTAAAATGAAACCTAAACTTTGAGTTTCGATTTCATGTGAAACTGAAACTCAAAGTTTCGGCTACATCTAAAAAAATAATAAAATAATTAATAAGATCAAACTGAAAGTTATACTTTCGGTTTGATTTAAAGACTCCCATAATTTGATAAAATAGGAGAGAAACCTCACATTTCAGTAAATTTTTGGGAATTCTCTCCTATTTTAGTAATTGTCCCTTAAAAGAAGTCACATCTTTAATAAAAAAAAAAATACGGGTCTTCTCCCATATTTAACAAAATATCCCCATATTCTAACATTGGCATGGGGTTGGACTCCAGTCTCCTCTTTGTAGACAATCACTATGTCAATAGAAGAGGACCAAACTCCGCCGTCGCCAGAAATGCAGTTTCTTCTCGTCTACTCTTCCGATGATAATTCCATTTCCCCTTTATCTTCTTTCCAGTAAGCTATCTATTTATCAAGTTCAATTTAATTGGTATTGTCACATTGGCCTTAGTGGTCTTGTCATTTCTTGAAATTCAGGATGACTGTGGAGGAAAGATTTCAAATTGTGACAAGTGTTGGAGAAGAGTTTTCATTTGAGACGAAGCTTTTTGATATTCTTTCCAAAAAACCTCAACCCATTAGCAGTGACGGAACTAGAAATTCACTGTGGTAAAAAATTTCACAGAAAAAAATTTCACAGAAAAAAATTTCAAAAAAATTCAACATAAAATTAAACATTTAATATTGCAATAGTTCAATAATTAATTTGTATTATTAGAATAACTACGCCTAAGAGATGAAACTGTAATCGACGAGTTTGCATATTTTAAAAATGTTACATAATAGCTTCGTTTTCAATTTTTAAAAAATATATTTTTCTGCAAAACACACCAAGCATTCTGTCATAAAATCATTTCATATCCTGATATGCAAATCCGTCTTGATAATTTCATTGCTGAAAAAGCTCTCTCAACCGTAACATTTGCAACACGTAAGACTAAAGTCAACTTGATTAGCAAATATATCAAAGAAAATGCAGTGTCATAATCTGTCTCAACCATTTTCTGAGCAAGAGCTCCAATGTCATCGAGGTTAGAGAAAGCTACATTCATTTTTACATCAGTAATGTAGGTATTAAGTTGATCTTCAAGTATAATCCGATCGGTGATAGAGAAATCATATGAATATAGTTCAGCAAGACGAAGTAATTTGGATAGTTTGAAATTGGAGAATAAATTTTTAGGAGAAAGACAAGCAATGCATAAAAGCAATTCAGTATTTGATTCTGTAAAGTAATTTTTAATTTCTTAAGCAATGAAATCAATAACTTAGAATTGAATGAACGAAAATTAGATTGTAGAATAATAAATAGATAAGTATGATAATACAAAGATAAAAGAGTACCTGACAAAATATTTTCACTTGAAAGTTGTGGTAATAAGTGACAGGAACATCAACATGCTTGGAATACAGATAATCTGCATTATCTTCTATATTAAACATTGTGACATTATGATCTATATAAAAGTCATTAACAACTTCCAATAATCCATCCCATCCATTCTCCGTGAAGTTTTGCAATTCTTGTTTAACAGTTGCAATCAAATGAATTGCATTATCAAAATTTTGATCATTCCTTTATAAAACTTGAGATAAATCATTTGTCATACCTAAAAGTTTTCTCATTAAGAAAGCAATGAAAATAAATTTAAAATTTCTCATTTTATCAATCAAGTCCACAACTGCTCATCGATTTCTTTGTTCAGCACCATTCTTATAAAAGTTCACAAGAACCTCTTTCACTGGTAAATACATAAAGAGAAGACACATAATTATTTTATAATGAGAACTCCAGCGCATGTCTCCTGATCAAGTTAAATTTATTTCTTGATGCAAGCATCTTTCACTTTGAATATCACCTCACTCTAGGCGTTGAACTACTTCATTATGCTATTTTTGATTGAAAGCATCCCTCTTTTTACATGAAGCTCCAACAATATTCATAATCATTGTAACATAATCAAAAAATTACTCACAAATTTATTGCTTCATGCTATTGTAACGAGCACTAATTAGAGTTGACGAGCAAAACAATGAATATACATTGTCGAGAGATTTTCATTTAAAATGAGGGTCTTTAACCCATTGAATTCACCTCGCATATTAGAAGCTCCATCATAACCTTGACTTCTAACTCCACTTAGAGGCAACTCATGTTTGGCTAAGAAATAATCAAGCGCACTTGTCAAAGATAAAGCAGTTATGTCACTCACATGTACTGCTCCAATTTATCGCTCAATCACTTATTCCAACTTTTTAACATATCTCAATACTAAAACCATTAGCTCCTTTATAGAATTGTCTCGAGCCTCATCAATTAATAGAGAGTAAAAATCATTTTCAATATCCTTAATAATAGCTAGTGTCATTTCTAAAACACAAGCACTAACTATTTACTTTTGGATACGTGGAGAAGTGAGTTGATTATTTTTAGGAGCATTTGAATTAACTATATTTCCAACTTCAATATTGCGTTAACTATACTAATTGAGAAGTTCAAGTAAATTACTCCGACTAAGTGAGTTTTTCGACTCATCATTTTCTCGAAAAGCCAATCCATTTGCTAAAAGAAAACGACTAAAATCAATAATAGCTATCAAACTTGTCCGGTAATAAGCCTCTTACTCTTGGCTGTGAGAAGATAGGATAGGAAATATACTTTAACATATAACATTCTAGCATTATTGTATGGACTATTTGGACCGTCAACATATTCATTAAACTTCTCCATGGCTTTTTTCCAGTTTCGAAATCTAACTTCTGTGAAGGCATTATCCCCCCCTCCCTGCTTAGATCCTCTATTCGAACTAAAAAAATAACACTATAAATAAAATATTGCATTTTTTAAAATACAATATTCTAACCATTCAAATTTAGAGAATCAAATATTTCTAAATCTCCTCATAATTTTTTCAAGTTTTGTTTGAGAAAAATTGTGGCCATATGGTTGGCAAGGTCCTTTTGCCACATATTATTCTCTAACATCATCCCTAATTCCAATATCAAATTCGTCAATTGGTTTACTCAATGCTGAATTACCCACAATATTATCAAAACTACACTCTGAATGTTCTATTGTATCACTAGTTTTTCTAACACTTGCATGACTACTAAATGTCTGGATTGATGTCGGAGTGAAAATTTTAAAAATTCACCACGTTCATTCCGCAATTTCTTAGTCTTTATCACAAATTTATCTATATATATTTTAATTTTTATTCTAAATATAATTAGTTTACTTTTAGTTAAAATTAGAGTTTAGTTCATATTTTTTATTTTATAAGTATTTTATATTAAATTTATACTTAGTTTATATTCAAATTATATTTAACTATTAATTATTTTACACTCACAATATAAACTAATTTGTTTATGTTCAATTTATAATTGGTTTAGTTTATTAAGTAGTTAATTTATAAATTTATAATTCTAATTTTATTAATCTAATCACAATTTATATTTAAATTTTATTAACCTAATTACACTTTATATTAATTTTTTTTATATTCAATATTTTAATTTATAATTATAATTAATTTACTAAAATTCAAAACACTAAATCAATTCATTATTCAACCAATCACAATACAAATTATTTTAAATAAATTATTATGCTTAGTTAATCTCAAAATAAATCAAATTTTATAATAAAAAATAAAATTCTAAAATTCACCTAAAACTCTAACCACAAAATACACAAATTAATTCAATATAATCACATCAAAAATCATTTGAAATAATCAAAATAATTATTTGAGCTTCAAATAAATTACATTTTTTATTAAAAAAAAGTCCCTAATTTTTACCCAAACCTAATATCAAACAAAATAACACATAAATCAATTAAAAAAATAAAAATAAGTACCTGTTGAATTCGTTCGGTCGGTGATGGTAGTTCTCCGGTGTCGTGCGTCGTCGGCGAGCCTAGCCGTCCGCCCGTCCCTGCCAGCAGCCACTTGCTCATCCCTTTCCCTCCCTCTCTAGTCTTTGCTTCTCTCGATTGCTAGGCAGAGGAGCTGCTCGATACAACTCTTCTTTTTTTTAATTTGTTATAAGTGAAAAAATGCTGTTTCACTTATAACAGATTAAAAAAATATATAACTACTGGCTAAAACGACGTCGTTTCAGCGAGGGACATTTTTATAATAAAAAAAAATGTGAGGGGTCATCTTCAACCCCCTTACGCTCGCCGGCTCTGCAACTAGCAGGGGGGCGCTCGTCTCCGCCTCCGGTGGCCCCTACTGCCATTACCGGCGGCCAGAAGTACACCTTCCCATATGTGCTTCTGGCCGCTGGCCGGGGGGTTGTTTGCCCCCCACAACCCCTCAATGTCTGTCTCTGCCCATTAGTTACGATGGCTTTGAGCCTTCAAGGAGAATGCATATCGCCCAGGTACTTTGATAGTTTCCAATTGGTTTTGTACAATTAGCCATGAAGCTAGAATTTTGAAGATTGGTTGTTTGCATAATTTAGACTATTCAATAGTGATTTTGTTTTATTTTTGCCAAACAGGGAGTTATGAAGGCAATAAATGTCAACAAACTGACTTCTGCTGGGTGCAAGGTGAAAATTTGGATTGCTGATTGGTTTGCTCAGATGAACAACAAGATGGGGGGTGACTAAAAGAAAATTCAAGCAGTCGGACGTTATTTGATTGAGGTATGGAAGGCAGTTGGGATGAATATTGAAGGAGGTAATGTAGAATTCCTATGGGCTTCAGAGGAAATTAACTCTAGACCAACTGAGTACTGGCCTCTTGTGATGGATATAGCTTGTAGGAACGGGCATTCCAGGATAATGAGGTACAAGATATATAAGAGATTAAATTTAAATTTTTCTGAAACCACATAGTGAACGAAAATACTGGGTGACTAAATTTTTCTGTCCTTTCCTCTCTTTTTCTGAATCTTAAATATTTTCCCTTGCTTTCTGAAGTATGTAGGTTCATCATAGCCTTCTCACTCTTATATTTAATGTTATGGATCATGAACTTTTTGCTTTGGATGATTGTAAATAAAATCTCAGTGAGCTGTATCTCGATGTATTTCATTATTTTGATATTTTAGGACCTTTAATAGCTTTGAAGAACTTGTTGCTCAATATAAACATGGCAAATTGAGCCCTGGTGACCTGAAACCGGCACTGTCTAAAGCAATAAATAAGATGCTACAGGTAAGCCATTTCTTTCCCCGGTTATGTGAATGATTTTATTAGGCTGATATATTCTCTTAAGAATAAAAATATCTTACTTAGTTTGGCATGACCTCGTCATAATTGAGATGGAAAGAAGTTGAAGGTAAAGATATGCAGGATTGTCCACGGATTTTATGATGGTTCAGTTAAATTCAATTAATTGGGTGGTAAATTTGGTTTCTCATTTTTAAGAAGTGTTATGGGGTGTGGTACTTTTCTTGGCGGATATGTATTTTTCTCTACAATGCTTTTCGAGTATAGTCGTCTTTTTTCTTGGGCCAATGGCAATCTGCAGCTAAGAAATATATCTAATAAAGGGAAGAAAGCCTTCAGAGTTCAAAAAAGCAGCAATTCTAGCAAGTGCAGGAGTTCCTTATGATGCTTGTTGAGCAGGAGAAATAGTTGAGGGAAATTTGAAATATGCATTTGACACAGAAGACAGAGAGAGCAAGAGATTGTGAGATTCAGAAGGATACAAGTCAGTGTTTTTGAGAGAAATGGAGGTTGGGGATTTAATTAATTAGGTTCTTAATGCTTTTCTTACTTCTGTTGTATGTTGTGCCTTGAAGTAGAAAAATTGTTGGGGCTTAATTTCGCATTGTGAAGAATGGAGGTTCTTAATGAAATGAAGTGGAAACTGGTAGTAAAGCATCCTGGGAGGAAATTTTTATGGGAGGTGTGAGAGAAATGATGTTGCTGATCTTCAAATGTTAGTGATATAGCCAGTCAGAAATACCTAGAGATTTTGGAATTTTATGTGGGCTCTGATGGGGTTATATACAATGGAAACAGTAACACCGCTATTATAGTTCCCCCGTCATTGCAAGAAATTGCATGGGGAAGAAAGTGGGTTTGCTTGATGAGAATTTTCTTATTTGTGATTGCTCTTAACATTATATTTTCAATATTGAGTTGAGATTGATGCTCATCTTTCAGTCTATTCTCTCATGATACAATGTTATTTTCTTAAAATTAGAGGAAAAAACTTTGTAACTTGCATATCTGGTGCATTTATAATAGTGTTGTGGCCTATTTGATTGGTTCTCCATCTTGCATTAAAAGAAAAAAGCCAGTTTTTAATTCATTACCAATTCAGTTTAAAAAAAGAAAGAAATCAAAGTCACTGCTATGTCAAATCAGTAGAGGTATCTGTTGCTTTCATAGTTTTCTTTAGATTAGTGAGATATGCATCGTGGTGTACTAACTTTCTATGGATAGTAAGCTGATTGTATGTTTGATATTTGCTGCAGTCTGTGCGGGAACATTTCAAAAATGATGCTAATGCTAAGGATCTGTTAAAACAGGTCAAGGTTAGTGTGGTTATTCTGCTTTGTTATTTGTCTGAGGACTGTTGAGTTGAGCTAAGCCTGAAACTTTAATCCTTTTAACTTGAATAATTCTGGTGGATATTCATGTGAACTTGGACGGGTTCTTGAATGTTTATTGTTTACCTTGATTTTGTTTCTCCTTGAATTTGATTGTTGTTTTTTCAAATAATTGTAGAGTTTTTGAGTAACAAGGTGATGTAGAAAGGCATGTGCAACCTTTGTTAGCTCTGTTGGGCTGTCATGCTAATGAGCTGTTTCTGGTTTGGGGAAATTACATGAATCACAGCATTTTGTTTTTTTTAATGTCATTTCCTTTATCTGTTTCTTTTCCTTTTTTCCATGCATTTTTATGTCTGTATATTTTTTATGCAACTGCGCATAAATATACGCTGATGACTATTTTTTTTTTTTAATATTGATAGAATATTTGAATTGGCGATTGAACAGGAAATGTGCTCTACTTAGTATTGATTAAAGCATAAATTGAATGATCTCCATGTTTTTAAACAATTCCAATTGTTTGAATATATACAGAAAATTCAAAAAAAGCAAAATAAATTCATACATTGTAAATATATAATTTAAGAAAACAAGATGCTTATATAAAAAACAAAAAAAAATTGAAAGAAAAGACTAAAAGAACCTGATTAAAAGAACAAGAAACCTCACAACTAAAAATTAAATAAATAATAAATTCATACTAAAAAATATAAATTGAATTAATACATCTAGAGAAATTTGTACTTAATAATAATAATAATAATAACTAAAGCACATTTCCTGTTCAATAATAATAATAATAATAGGTTTGCTTCTATTGAATTTTTATAATTTTTATTAACCATAACTCTTGAAAAATATTTTTATATTCTGAAATAATAATTTAAGACTTATTAGTATATTATCTTAACTTCGCACAATAATTACATAAATTAATAAGAAAAATATAAAAAAATAAATTAAGATTTTGAAAATTTTTATAGCATTATAGCAACACAATCAATAGAGAATATATTGAAATGAGTATTTTATGGATAATGCAATTGTAATCTTACATATAAATTCTTGGATGTAATTACATATTTGCTATATATATATATATACATAAATAAAAAATAATAAATTTAATAATATAAAAATTTGTAGATCTTAAAATAAAAAATTAAAAAAGTGAGAGAGCTCTTGTATCGTTTGAAAATTATGTGAAAAAAAAATAGAGATGTATGATAAAATAATTGGTTCAAGAAAAAATTTTGAAGCTGTGTGTTATATAAAAAATTTGACTAAAAATAATAAAAAAAGAAGAATTTCTTTAAAAAATACTGACTTGAAATAATATTATTTTTTTTATTGGTAATAGTCATATTAATTGAGTCCAACCATAAGAAAGTTAAAAGGCATTTATATCAATTAACTTGAATTAACTCCCAATAATTATGTAAGTATATTTTTAATACAAAACATTGAAAAGAAAAAAGAAAATCATTTAAATATTATTAAACAATGAAAAAGAAGAATTAAAGAACAACATGAAGTAAACATGCAAATCTAAAAAATAAAAATAATCTTCATAAAAGAATTTGTCCTAAATATTTCTCTTCGTTAAAAAAAATGAAATTTGATTATTCAAAAGCTCATATGCCTTCATAGAATTTAAGTGCTTTTCTTCTCACGTTTTTGTTTTAAAACTTGATATAAATTTAATTGAATTTGAATTCTAAAATTGGATAAATTGTAATATATATACATATAATATCAGTATGCCAAACATACAAACTATATATAATAAAAAAAAAATAATTTATGTATGGACCTAATCAATAATAAAAATAAGAAAATATTATAGTATATCTCACTTTTTAATTTTTTTTTGAAAATATTTTATAGATTATATATATATTAGGATAAAATTGATATAATTTTATATTTTTTTAAATAATTAAAAAATATTAAATATATATGTTTTAACCACTAATGTATAATTTAGTGGCCAGGAGCGTGTGTTGCTCTCGCTTAAATTTCTAATTTTAGTTTAGACATTTTTTCTCTCTATATGTAATTTATCAAAAAAAATTAAAACACATTAAAATTTAAAAATAAAATAATTTAAATAATATAAAATATTAATAGTATTAAATAATATAATAAATTTAATAATAATAAATTTAGGGGGTGTATTGGATTATGATTTTAATGGAATTTTATAGATTCTGTCATAATTCTATATAAAATTCAATGGAATTTATTAGATTTTTCTTATAGACTTTGATAAATTTTAATAGAATTTTAATTCTTTTCATATAATTAATATTTTGATAAAAATATAATATATTTTATTTAAAATATTAAACTATAAATATAACTTTCATGACATTGGATAAATAAATAAATATTATAAAGTTTTACGGTAAATAAACACAAATATAAATATCAATTTTTTTCAATATTATAATTAAAGATAAAAAATTATAAAATAAATAATATAAAGATAAATTAAAATATTAAATAATCTTAGATAAATATATCAAATATCTTATCATTTCTAATATTTATTATCATATGCAAAATAAGTTATAAAAAAAATTCAAACTATCAAATATGTTTATTCAATATCTATGAGTCTATCATTCAACATGCATATGTATACAATAATTTTTTAAATTAATATATTTTTATTTATATTTTAAAAAATTCAAATCATTTCGCACTATTAAAATATAATACATATCAAAATAAGACAAAAAAAAATCTATAACTGAAAAAATACCTTAAATCTTCTCAACTTATATTACATAAATATCAATATATCACACATAATTATAAACACTTCAAATAATAATTTTCTTATCGTTGTTTAACTGATTCTATATATTAACTAATAAACAAATATAAACTAATTTCATAATTTAATAACTATTTTCACATGTAAAGTATCACGAACTAATAATTATTAATTAATTCAACAAAAAATACCTATAAACATAAAATAATTAAAAAATAATTTTTTTGTAATAAAAAGTTTTATTATATTTCTATTTAATACATATTTAAAATATATAATAATAATTTTATATAATGTTATAATTTCATAAAATTTTTAAAAATCCAACTTATAAAAGGTTATTTAAAAATATTTTCCTAATATAGCCATAGAATTTTTCTAAATTTACAAGTAATGAGATAAATATTTATTAATACTTTAGTGGCATAAGAGTGTTATTTTATAGGATTAAATTTGGTCTAACATTAATATTGTGACATGTCGCATATAGTATATATAAATTTTAAATATTAGAGAGATTTTATATTAAAAAAGAAATAAATTTTAATAAAAGATATATAAGTATAAAAAATTTAAAATGAATGTTGAATTTGTGAAATCATTAAAGACTGAATTTGTAAAAGATTTTTTTTAATTTATATCTAAGATCCTAAAATCCAATGAAATTCAAAATTTATAAAATTCATTAAAATCAATGACTATTTGAATATCATTAGATTTTAATAGACTTTAAAAAAATCATTATTGAATAATATCAAATTTTATAATATTTCAAATAAATCTGAATTTAATACCATTAAAATTTTAAAATCAATTAAAAATCAATCAAACACCCCCTTAGTTTTTTCAACTATTACCAATGAATCAAAGCGTTTCACACCCAATCGAACCTCTGTAAGACTATAAACCCACACTTCACTGTAAAAATTCAATTCATAGCATAACATTGAGTAATTTACACTCGTCGTCTTTAAAGAATACACTCACACACTTTTATCGTTACTAATGTTTAATTTTTACACCCATTGTTCCTCAAATTGATTGTTTTGTAGCAAACTCGTCCCGACTCAAACTTCCGTCAAAGGAGTTAACGGCAATCTCTTAGGGATGCCTTGTCATCTTTTTTTTAATTTTTATTTCTCTCTTCGGCCTTAGTGTCTTTCTCTACTTTGTTCAATTTAATTTTTCTCTTCTTTAATTTCTTTCAATCTGGTGAAAAAAAATTCATAACAATTTATCCCATGTTACTGTCAACAAAATCAAAAGAAATTTATACAAATCAAAATCGAAAATCGATTTTGTGATGGCCGATCAACCTCAGTCTCGCTAGAGCATCAATGATCTGAAAATGATATCGCATCTGATCAAGCAAGCCGTCGCTTCTTTCTCCAGCAACCTCTTCCCATTCCTTCTCTTATCTCTCCTTCTCTTCTCTTTCCGATTACTCTTCTGTCTTGACCTCACCAACAACCATCTCCATTCTTATCCTCACCCACATCATTGCATTCATCACCTTCCTCCTCATCGCCACCACCATCCTTTCCTTCACCTCCCCAAAAGCTTAATTTTAGATTTAACAAGTTTGAAATTTTGATTTTTCTGCCTGATATGGTAATTTTGATATATAGATCTGTGTCGATTTGATTTGATTAACTTCTCCATTTTGTTAGAAATTACATAATCGTTTGATTTTGTAATTTTTTTTTTGATGATTTCATGATGCATTTTCAGTGTTTTGGTGAAGTAGAATGTTTGGCGTTGAGCTTTGGTCTCCAAAAGCATAAGCTTTTCTTGTTTAAAAAATTGGAGAGATAATTAACAATGCAACATGGAAGAATAATTATAAAAGGTGAATCTCTGCAAAATTTTGGATACTAAGTTTAAATAAATTGAAAATCTACAAAGGTGAATTTTGAAATATGATGAGAGATGAAAATAATTTCTATATGGAATTAAATAAAACCCATATAGAAATTTTAAATCTTTCTTCAAATTACAAATTAAAATCATAAAATTTTTCGATAAAAAGCTTTACCAAGATATTAAACAAGTGAGATTTCGGTTATTTTGTTTAATCTTAAAAAATAAAGAGATCGGACCTCCTTTGACTTCAAGTTGAAGAGCAAAGCTTGACGATCTCTTAGTTCCAGGCAACAAATAATTGGCTGCAATAGAACTATTTATTTGTTCTTGCATTTTTTATTTTACAGAGATGGATAATAGAAGAAGTTTCTTGCTTCTTTTGGATTAAATATCAATAACAGTATTAAATTTTAGAACAAGAAAAAGAGAAGATGAATAGTAAATAAAATATTATTCCTTTTTAAAGAGTATGACGTGATAATAAAATGTGTCAATCTATATAGGGCCACATAGTATTGTTCAAATAGTATTGTTGTTAATTTTTTTAATGGTAGTTTTAGCCATGACGAGTTTGTTATAAAATACTCCCTCCGTATTATTTATATAGGAAATTTTTTTTTTGTGTATCTTTTATATAAAAATTATGTCATTTTAGATAAATTTTAGAGAGTGAAATGAAATAAAATACCATTTATACCCTTATCTTAAAAATAGGTTTTAAGGGATTTTTTTTAAAGGGTATTTAAGTAAATAGAGATGGAAAAAGTGAAATTTCTTTAATTTTTTTGTCCATTTTATTTTTTCTATGTAAATAATACAGGGTACTTAATTTGAAAAACGACGAATGTAAAAATTAAATTTTAGAAATAATAAAATGAGTAAATATATTAGCTAGGACGAAAATTAACTGATAACATCCCATTCTATTATTGAATTTAAAACCCCAGCAAATGCTAAAAAAGAGCCTACTAAAATTTCTTTTTAGAATTCACAGGCTGGAGCTGTGGCTTCGCTTGGGTCTAGCCATTTTAGACGGTGGCGATTGAACCAAGGCCCGTAAATTTGAATTCCGTCGTGAAAGCCACCGCCGCGAAAACTAGCATCTAGCTTCATCTGGAATTTATCGATCTCGTCGGCCAAGTGGGAGAGACTGTGAACTGTACGCAGAGCTTTTTTTTTTTTATTAAATATTTTATTATTTATTAAATAATTTTTTAAATTAAATTTATACTGAGTGATTTATTATTATTTTTTTTCACGTTTTTTCAAGTGATTTTTAGTAAAACCTTCTCTCATGACCTTAGAGCTTCGCACAAACCCATTGCTAAACCCTAACCACTGGTCTTCTTCGAGGGTGTTTCTCAAAACTGGAGCTTTTTAGCTTATTGTGAATAAGTGATTTTTAGATTATAATCAGATTAAAAATAAGCAGTTAAGCGTTTCTGTAAACTAGCTGATAATCAGTTTATAATTAGTTAAGTGTTTATGTAAAATCAGCTTATAATCAGTTTTTAATTGTAGAAACTGTCAAAATGACCAAACTGTCCATGAGTTTATTTATTGTATAAAAATAATTTTTTAAATGTCAATTCAAAATTTATTTTGCAATAATAATAATAATAATAATAATAATAAAATTTAATAATAATAATAATAATAAAATTTATTTGATGGAAACTAAAGTGTATAAGGTAGGTAAATTTGGAATATTGAAGATTAGGTAGGGATAGTATGGTCTTTTACTTGGTCAAAACTGCTTAAAAAATAAGTGCTTTAAAAAAAAGCAGCAAAACCCAACTTTTAAAAAACTGATTAAAATCAGATTATAATCTACTATTTAAGTTTTCAGAAACACTTAAATAAACAACTTATAATCTAAAAACAGCTTATAAGCAGTTTTGACCAGCTTTTAAGTTTTGAGAAACACCCTCTTCATTCTCTACCCCTAGTTCATTTTATCTCATTCTTCCTCGACGTAAACCTCATTGTTCATCTTTCATGGCTCTCTTTGTCACCAGATCCAAACACAGGTCGCTCACTAACCCTTCTCTCATCCATCTGTTCTCTACTTCTTCCTCTTCTACAACTCCACCTAGCGACCAATCAACCCCTCAAAATGGCACCAGTTCTCAGTTTCAACAACAACAAGAAGACCAACAACAGCAATTTTCTCAGTTCAGTGATGTTAAAGCCAGCTTAAAACAACATCGACAAAACCCACAATACCTAAACCAGCCAAATAAGCCCAATTTCCCCCCCTTAAGAAACCCCTCCAATTCCGCTACCAAAGCTTCTTCTTTCGAAGAAATAAGAAAGTCTCTCAGTCAGTTCCGCCTTAGATCCGCGGTTCCGCAGCCAACTGAATCCAGCACTGCAGGATCACCTTCTGAACCACCGCAAGTCTCACTCCAAGAACTATATAATCGGAGTAGGCTTGGAAAATCAGAGGATGTCAACAGAAGTAATGAATCTACCATCAATAGCAAAAATACGTCCATTTCTGAGAAGCTCTCATTTCAAAAAATTAGGGAGAGAGTGCAACAGATGAAGAACAATGACTCTTTAAACAGAGACAGAGGTAGAGACCCATTGTCGTTTTCGGCTCTTAAGGCTAGCCTGAACCTAAAACCGACACATGAATCTGAGCCGACGAAGTCCCGTGTGATTGGTGGAACTCAGGGATTGCCACTACCGGTGTCCAGGAAGGAGGATGCGAATGTCAAAGCAGGAACGGGTACGGAATTTGTGAGAATGTATACCTATGGAGAATTGGGGAAGAAGTTGAGGAGTTTGCGGCCAGAGGTGAAAGAGGGAGAAAAGGGGTGGTTTTCATTGGAAGAGTTGAATGGGAGGTTAAGGAAATTAAGGGAATTGGAGGAGAAGGAGGCTGAGTTAAGGATGAGCGGGGTAGCTATTAGGGATTTGAGGGACAGCTTTGCGATAATTATGAAGTCGGATGAGAAGGCCAAGCAGAGTTCAAGTAAGTATAAAATAAAGTTTTCTTTATGATAATGGTTTTTATTGAATTTCATTTTGCTGACGCCTCACAGATGGTAGCTTTTGCTCCTCATTGTGATATCATGAAATATAGATAAAGAATTTATGTTTAAGTCTTCAGTAGTTGGGCTTTTCAATTTGATTATCCTATTTGAGGTTTTATTAAAATAAAAATGTGAATTAAAATCACTGTTTTGTTATTTTAATTCACCACCTGTAATTGAATTTTAATGTCCATAGCTAACGAGATATGCAGAGTAGCCACAAATATCTTGTCTGTATGTGTTGGTAATAGTAATAGAATTTTGGGAATGTTGTTTGTTTGATGGATTGATGTTATTTCACTCTTAGACAAGAAGTGAAATGGACAGTATACTTTTATTTATAAAATGCAATCAAGGTCCAGTAATGTTTGTAGAATTTACCAGAATTTGGACCAAAGACGTCTCTATTTTCGCTATACTTTAATCATATCATTAGAGCAATGTGTGACCTTTGAGGTGATAAGCTTTTGTGCCTGTTTGTTTATGTGCACATGGTTATGTATACTTCAATGATCTGTCTTTAGGAAATAAACCATTATGGGTCTTTGTAGAAAATCCTAGGTGAGGCACTGAGACCTATAAATTCACTATAGAAATGCAAACTATATCATAATATATATATATATATATATATATTAAGATATAACAACTGTATAATTCAGAAGTAACATTATTACTTGGATCAAAATGTGATTTTAGTTAAAAGTGCTAAAAAAAGAAATTATTTCACTAAGTGGTAAATAAAAGCTAGGCTAGGCATTCTTGACATGAATCTGTGGGAGCAGAAAATGAGGCACTTTTTCTTGTACTTTGAAAAACATTTTACCAATTTTGTTATTTTTACATGTAATTAGTTATGAAAAAATAAAAAAAAATGAATTAAAGGGCATTGTATAAGGTACAGTTTGTGAATTGTATATGAATAGCAATTCTATGATTAGTTATTTGATCTTTACCTAACCATCAAACTAATTGATTGTATTTTCACATGCCAATAAAATACTTGTTAGATCAAATATTCCCCAACTGTTTTGGACTGTTCAAACCCATATAGGCATATACTGTAGTTCAGTGTAAAATGCATTCTTTTTGAATGAGTGTATTATTAGGCTTTAATGTTTGAAAACCTGAAGTGGTAACCTATATTATATTATATATATAGTTTTCTTTTAAAAAAAATTATGGTTGCTTATGCCAAGAAGATACATTCAAATCAGTTTAATTGTTTGGAAGTAGAGATGCTGTTTAAGAGAAACAGGGGAATTTCTTCCAATCAGGGCTTTGCATCAAATTCACAAACTTAACAATCTCAAACATTGCTCACTTACCAATCACCACTAAACCCTCCTTGATTTTTCTTGCATGGCATGTAAGTACAAATCCCTTCTTAATATTTTCGGATTCTCTTTATACATATATATGTTCCTCTTAATTATGGTATATTGAAGATTTGATTGGTCTTCATAATTTGTTAAGATCCATTTTAGAAATGAGAATAGAAATATTTTTTTTCAGTATGTTTTCCAGGAAAATCCAATAAATGCGATGTGTTCCTCCTTCCTTTTTATCTAAAAAAGTAGTTGCATGCTTTTTTCTTTTTCTAAAATTTATTTAGGGGGGGGGGGGGGGGGGGGGTGTTTGTTGATGGTGATTCAAACTCAAGTTAGGTTATGCAACAACTGAAAATCAGATTACATTTTGCATATATACTGTAAAATTAGGCCACATACCAAGTCTTGAAGCTACTGTTTCCGTAATTCAAAATTAGAAAGAAAAGCACTAAAGCAAAATAAATAACAAAAAAAAATGTATCTAGTGCATTCAGCAATAGTGGAAAGGTTATTGATCAATATACGAGTACACGTGTGTTGTAGAGATTGACTATCTAGTCTTAAGTTTTAAAATAATTTTTATCATGATCTGTACATGACCCATTTGAAAACAAACATGTTACATGTCATGCCGCTTGTTTAAATTTCATATCGTGTTAGGTTAAAATGCTGATACTATTAACAAATAGGTCATGTTCATGTTGACTCTAATTATGTCATCAGAGTCCATTAACATGTCATGAACACATCTTGTCAACATGATTTGACACTCCTATTTAAGGCATGAGATATGCAATCTTCAGGTTGTTGAAAGTTTTGTGGAAAATTAAAGACCTTTTTTGGATAAGTATGAGATCATGTTTTTCTTCTAAACCCTGCATCCAGTTTACCAAATATTTTGATTTATTTTGACTTTTCTTGATTTCTCTTTTTTTACTCTTCTCTGCTGGGATGTGGCAATTTTCATATCCTATTTTGGCTAATGTTCAGGAATGAAAATATGATGGGGAATTTACTGAATTCCAATTCCTTAACGACGAAACTAGCTTAATTCAAGATCATCCTAAGTGTATCTATGCGTATTGATTCAGGCACATTTTCTAATGTGCGAGTACTTCATGCTGATCTTGCTGGATATAGTTTTCATACTTAAAAGACGATATACATTATTTCCCACAAATTTTTATTAGATTTATTGTTTCAGGCCAAAAACTAAATCTCTTAGGTCAGTTGGGTGTGCCGAGTTTTATGATGCATCCTCCAAAGGAGCATTTGGTTGAGAAGGCAAGTGCAAAGTTTCCTTTGTTATTAACTTTTTTTTTTGGTTTAGTACCGTGAAGCTTCATAAGATTACTTGTTCCTTAAACATTGAATTGAATTTTGTGATTTGCCTGAAGCTTCATTCTTTATTTATTCTGAGCGAACAGGCTGTGCTCTTCACGATTCCATTTATTTAGTGGTTTTTTTTTGGGATAAAGAAACTTTATATTAAGATGAGTCCTTGTTGGGGTCAGTTTATGAAAATTGTTGGTTAATGTATATTTTTTTTTTAAAATCTAAGAACTCAGTAGAAGCTCCTTAATTATTAATGTTTCATGGTTTTCTTGTCTGAATTAACACCATGTTTATCACCAGAAAAGCATTTAGAAAGATAAGGCAGTAACTAAATCTTTTTCTTGGATATGTTTGAATGACTTGTATTTTATGTATTTGAGGTTTTTATTAGGTTTGTTTGTTTTTGATCTTTCAAAATTTCTTGTCTTCTTCTGATTCAATGGATCGAAGGACTTTAGTATTCATTGCATATTCCCACTTGAGGTGTTTTCTTTTTTATTATTATTATCAATATTTGCTGGCTTCTTGTCTGATTTGTTGGTATCTGGTTTTGCAGTATTTCCATCCAGATAACATGTCTTCTGCAGAGAAATTGAAAATTAAACTTGCAAAGGTTAGAGAAGAATTTAAAATGTCAGAGTCAGATTGTGGATCTGCGCGTGTTCAAGGTAATTAACTTTTCATTTTTTTTCTTTATTATTTGACCATAGTGGGAAGGTACTTCTTTGGTTATTGGTTACCTGATACGCCTGCATGATAATTAATTTTAGGCATGCATGCCCTTTGCTATTCTGACAAAATGTCAATGAGAATGTTGTTTTTGTAAGTGATCTGTCGTTTAATAAAAGTGGAAAATATAAATTGACTATAAACCACTTTAAGGGTTGTCATTCGAGTCCTTTTATTGGGGAATCTCACCTTCTGAGGCTGTGATTCAAATTTTGCTTCCATATCCTGGAAAGCATTGGTCTGAATACTCCAATAAAGCTTCACCTCCTTAGAGCAGCAAACCCTAACTGACTCTGCAATGTTAAGGTTCCCTTACATTGTGTTAAGTTTGCGCCTCTATATTGTTCCCTAAGGAATTTGGGGAGCAAAAATTTTGACATAAGACTAGAAGGGAGTAGACTAACATGTGGAGAGAATTATGGATAGAATCAATTGGGGAGGAGATGAGTAAACTGATTTAATTTTATCAGGTGAAAAGAGTTTTGAATCCTGCAGTCTTAAGGTTCCTTTCACATTGCATATGTGAAAAGGATTTTTGCAAAGCTGTTTTCTTGTGTTCAGGAGAGAGTAATTAAAGCTTTAATTATTTTATAAACCAACGTAGAGTATGTTCAATTTAATTTAAACCATGTACTTCGATATTTTTATTGCTTAGGTTCTTAGACATAAAGATTGCCTGCCTGTTTGGCCTTTAACTTGAGAAGAGAACATGACACGATCCTTTAGAGCATTAAGAAGTTAGCATTTGACCAGGAGTATCAAGTATTGATGATAATTGTTAGAGATGACAATAGATCTTGTTAAATTACAGCAACAACAACAACAACAAAGCCTTAATCCCAAGTCAATTGGGGTCGGTTATATAGATTCTTCTTTTCCACTCAATACGATTTAAGGTTATCTTTTCTAATAGATGTAACATCATAAGATCATTTTGGACCACCTTTGACCAAGTCAGTTTAGGCCTACCTCTGCCTCTCTTAGCTATATCTATTCTAACTTGTTCGGTTTTTCTAACCGGCGCATCGCTAGGTCTTCGTTTCACATAGCCAAACAATATCAATCTATGCTCTCTTATCTTATCCTCAATAGGTGTTATTCCCACTTTTTCTCTAATGCACTCATTGCGAATCCTAGTATGACCACACATCCATGTTATCATTCTCATTTCCGCGACATGCATTTTACTCGTGTGTTGTCCTTTTACTGCCCAACACTCACTACCATACATCATCGCAGACCGTATTACAGTACGGTAAAATTTTTCTTTTAATTTAATTGGCATCTTTCGATCACATAGAACTTCTGTAGCACCCCTTCACTTCATCCAACCAGCTTTAATCCTATGATTTACATTTTCTTCACAACCCCCATCTTCTTGAAGAATAGAGCCAAGGTATCTAAAATAAGTACTATGAGGCACGGCTATTCCGTCTGAAATAATTTTGCCTTTTTCTCTATTCTCGCTATTAAATCTACAATGCATATACTCAGTCTTAGTCCTACTTAGCTTAAAACCCTTAGATTCCAAAGTGTTTCTCCATAACTTCAACTTTTGACTTACTCCTGCTTGAGTCTCATCTATTAATACAATATCATCTGCAAACATCATACACCAAGGGATGTTATCCTATATATGTCTTGTTAGCTCATCCATGACCAAGGCGAAAAGATAAGGGCTCAAAGCTCAACCTTATTGTAATCCAATAGAAACGGAAAAATCCTTAGTATCCCCTCACACAGTGCGGACACTGGTGGTAGTTCCTTCATACATATCCTTCAAGACTTGGACACATCGTATAGATATTCCCCTACGCTCTAGGACCCACCATAAAACTTCTCTAGGGACTCTATCGTACGCCTTTTCCAAGTCAATAAAAATCATATGCAAGTCCTTCATCTCTGTTTACTTTTCCATCAAATCTCTTATAAAAAAAATAGCTTCCATAGTTGATCGATCAGGCATAAAGCCAAACTGATTTGAGGAGATACAAGTATCTAACTGCAAACGGTATTCCACAACTCTTTCCCACAATTTCATAGTGTGGCCCATAAGCTTTATACCTTTATAATTTGAGCAATTCTGAATATCTCCTTTATTCTTAAAAATAAGCATCAAATTACTTTGTCTCTATTCATTAGGCATTTTCTTTGTACTTAAGATCTTATTGAACAAAGATATCAACCATGTACTCCTGTATCTCCCAAACATTTCCAAACCTCAATAGGTATCTCATCTTGTTAAATTATATCAGTAAAATGGTAATCTGGACTTAATTCAGGTTTACTTCTGAATCAGCCTGGAAAACTAGGTTCCAACTTCTCACTGCTCCCCATCCCCTTTTGCTATTCTCAGTCTCTGTCTCTGTTACTTTTCTCTTTTAGCAGTTGCATAATTAATTATATAAACGTAGATAATTAGACTATGGGATTTCTGTTAAAAAGAAAGGAAAGATTATGATGTACAGTAGTGAATATCATAGCTTCAGTAAATTTTCCTTTTTTGATCAAAATCTAGACCTTCAGTTTCTGTTCATTTTCATTTTTTGCACGAATTAAAGCAAAGGTAAGGTTCTAGTTTGGTTGGAAACTTCAATCCACACATGCATGGTTGCTACTTGTTACTTTTTCTTGTGTTTTTAGTGCCTTCAAATGATGGATTATTAATGTCCTACTAATTGCTTTGCAGTGGCTCAACTCACTACTAAGATCAAGCATCTATCTTCAGTTCTGCACAAAAAGGTGAGAGTGGTGCTAAAGAATTTTCATTTCTTATCCTTTTTATCTTGGTTTACCATTATTGGTGTGGATGTGGTCTGTCTCTTTAACATGTTTTTAGAAACTTCTAGTATTATTACGAGAAAAAGTTTACAGTTTTCCTATCCTAGCAAGGAAAATATTGTTGATTTCAGATATTATATTAACATTCCTAAAAATGAAGACAATGTCGTTTGTATAGTTTTATTTCAAAAGCAAAGTGCCAGTTAGCATAAAAAATTTGTTATGTACACTAGTTAGATAGTAGGCTCTTGATTCATGTAGTGAAAAAGATTATTTTCCTTAAGCTATAGTAGTTAACTTATCAACCTCACATAGCTTCATTAAGCCAAGGGATCACATGATTATGAGACATATTTGCCCTCTTGGTCACATACATTTGCTGATTCCCAAGTATCATCCTGTTAACTTTGGCTCGTTCCTGATTTTGGCAAAGCCCCAAGTGATCATTCAATGTTATATATGATATCTTGCTAAGTAAGTAGTCAATATGTTTTTAGTATGTTTTATTTTTTAAATTAGCAGTCTTCGAATCGGATGATGGAGTGATGCTGCTCGCTACCATATGCTTGGACATAATGCAGCTCCTGGTGATTCTGTGTTGTGGGAGAAACTATTTTATTCTATTCATAACATGGTCCTAAATTTTTATTTTTGCTGAATGGTGCTGTATTGGTTGTTTATGCCAATTCCTTCGCGTATATATGATGCTTCTAGCTATTATTTTGGCACTGCCACAATCTGAATTTTTGTTGCCACAATGTGACAATGCTGCAGGATAAACACTCTCGAAAGGGTCTTCAAGAAATGGTACAAAAGAGGAAGAAGTTGTTGAAATATGTGCGAAGAACTGACTGGGATTCTTACTGCTTTGTTCTCTCTAAACTAGGTCTTCGAGACAATCCAGATTTTAAGAACTAGACTAAGCATGGACATAGACCTTATTGTTCTTTCTATTTTTAAATTAAGGTGGTTAGATTTCCCCTCTTTTTTTTTTTTTTTTGTAATAATTGTCTTTTTAAAAGCAAGTTCAAGGCTTAATTGTTGAATTTTTTGAGGCAATTACTGGAGAGAATTAATTGTGGAAGAAGTGTTCTTGCATACGGATAATATACCTTTCTTTGTTGCCATATCTCATATTTCTAATGTTTCCAATAATTTTATAAATTATTAAAACATTATACCCCAGAGGGTTACTGTATGTTAATGAGGGATTAATGATTAGGATATCTTTATAAGAGGGGATTTAAATGGGCATGTAGGAAGATATAAAGAAGATTTTGAGGATGTGTATGGTGGTTATGGTTTCGAAATTAGAAATAAAGAAGATAAAATTATTCTTGATTTTGTTATAGCTTATGATTTGATTTTGATAAATATATATTTTATAAAAAGAGAATTATACCTAGTAGCTTATAAAAATGGGCAAAATAAAATTGACTTTATGTTTACAAGTAAAGTTAATCGAACTCGATATAAGGATTGTAAGATTATTTCTAATGAGATTTTGACTACTCAACATAGATTAATAGTTTTTGGTGTCAAGATAAAAAGGTCAACTAATAGGTTTAGGAGAAACATCATTTATAAGATTAGGTGGTTAACTCTAAAAGGTGAAAAACAGTTGAGGTTAAAAGATGAGTTGGTTAAGGAATGAGGTTGGGAGGTGGATATAAATGTCAATAAATGATATGTGGATGAATATATCTATAACAATTAAAGGAGTAGCTAGAAAGACACTTGAAAAATCTAAAAAGTATAAGCATCCTTCGAAGAAGTTTTAGTGGTGGAATAAAGAAATACAAAAAATAATAATAAATAAAAGAGAATGTTATAAGAGCTTGCCAAAGTATAATGATAAGGATGCTTTTAAGCGTTACAATAAAGCGAATAAAGATGTTAAAAAGACAGTTAGACAAGCAAAAACATAATCTTTGAAAAGTTTATATGAGAAACTTAGAACAATAGAGGGAGAAAAACTATTTATAAATTGGCTAAAATAAAGAAAAGCAAATGTCGAGATTTAAATCAAGTTAAGTGTATCAAAGACGAAGAGAATATAGTTTAGTTCAAGAAGAAGATATCAAGGAGCGATGAAAAAATTATTTTGAGAAACTTCTTAATGGTAACCGTAGTGAAAACATAGAGGAATTGGATAATATAGCCGAAAAAAATATGAAGTATACTAAACGGGTTATGTTCTTTGAAGTAAAAGACACTTTAAAGAGAATGAAAATTTGTAAAACATGTGGACCGGATGGAATACCCATTGAAGTGTGAAAATATTTGGGAGATAGAGGAGTTACATGGTTGACCGCTTTGTTTAATAAGATTCTATGTACAAAAGAAAATGCCTGATGAATAGAGTCAAAACAATCCGATACCTATTTTTAAGAATAAATGAGATATTTAAAATTGCTCAAACTACAGAGGTATAAAGTTTATGAGCCATACCATTAAACTATGGGAGAGAGTGGTGAAACACTGTTTGCGTTTGGACACATGCATCTCCCCAAATCAGTTTAATTTTATGTTTGGTAAATCAACCATGGAAGCTATATTTTCTTATTAGATATTTCATAGAAAAGTATAAAGAGATGAAGAAGAACTTACATATGATTTTCATTGACTTGAAAAATGCTTATGATATAGTTTTTAGGAAAGTTTTATGGTAGGTCCTAAAATGTAGAAGGGTATCTATTAGATATATCCAAATTTTTAAGGATACGCATGATGAAGCTATTACTAGGATCCGCACTATTGGATGGGATATTAGAAATTTTTCTGTCTCTATTGGGTTACATCAATACTTAATTTTGAGCCTTTATCTCTTTATTTTGGTCATAGATGAGCTAACAAGGCATATACGAGATGATATATTTTAATGTATGATGTTTGCAAATGATATTGTATTGATAGACGAGACTCAAGTAGAAGTAAATCAAAAGTTAGAGTTATGGAGAAATACTTTGGAATCAAAAAAGTTTTAAGCTTAGTAGCACTAGACTGAGTATATGCACTATAGATTTAATAAAGTGAATGGAAAAGGAGACGAAGTTATTTTAGACGGAGTAACAGTACCTCATAGTACTCATTTTAGGTACCTTGCTTTATTATTCAAGAGGATGAAATTGTAAAAAAGATGTAAATCATATTATTAAAGCTGGTTGGATGAAGTGGAGTAGTGCTACAGGAGTACTGTGTATCCGAAAGATGTCATCTGAATTGAAAGAAAAGTTCTATTGAACTGCAATACGACATGCGATAATATATGGTAGTGAGTGTTGGGCAGTGAAAAGACAACACTTGAATAAGATACATATCGTGAAAATAAGAATGTTAAGATGGATGTGTTGACATGCTAGAATGGATAGAATCCGTAATGAGTACATTAAAAATAAAAGTAGAAGTAATACCTATCGAAGATAAGATGAGAGAATATAGATTGAGATAGTTTAATTATACGAAATATAGACCTAGTGATACGCCAGCTAGAAAAAATAAATAAATTATAGTAAAAATAGTTAAATGATGTAGGGGTAAGCCAAAACTAACTTAGAAAAAAGTGATCTAAAAATTATCAGAAGAGATAGCTTTAAATTGAACGGAGTGAAAAAAATTCATATAACCGACCTCAATTAATTTGGAATTAAGATTTTGTTGTTGTTGGTATCATTAGATTTTATGTGAATTTTTTTATCATATTTACATTTAATGTCCCTTATTAGAAAATAAGGATGTCATTGCAAAAGTGTATAATGTAAATTTATATTTTTAATAAATAGTATCTTGTTCTATAATTTTTTTAATATATATATATATATATATATTTAATTTTTACAGCAAAACAAACTATGTTGTTGACCAAATGATCCTTTAGGCGATGATATAGTTTATTAGTTTTGTCCCAAGGCAAAATGGTCAATTGCTTACAAAAAGAAGGCATCCCTTCTTTTATATAATGTGAAATATAACTACTCGCTGAATAACATCAAAGAAAACCGATAAATACTCAGAAGTTCTATCAAGAAAAACAGAAAAAAAAAAAAAGAATCTATGCCTAGAAACTACACCGTTTTTATTATCTAAATTCTATTTTTCCACACCTTTAAAGTTCCCTTGGTAGACCTAGCTCTCAGATGGTCTTTGATTCAAGCGGAACTCTCAAGTCTTATCTTCTCCCTCGCACTTTCTATGGCAGATGCAACTAATACTAAATCGGTAAAGTTTTTTATTATCATTGCTTTTAGTGTTTAATACGATCCATCAGATTTAGATATTGAACTCCATGATTTCGTTATTCCGTAATTTGTTTATTCCATAAATTTAGTAGCCTTTTTTTTTTAAAAGATTTTGACCTTGATCCTTTTTTTTTCCATGGATAATTAATTCAATTGTGTCGGAAAAATATTTCAAAGCTTCCTTTTTTTTAACTGTTTGTTGGTGACAAATTGAAGGAAAATTATTTGAAAAAGAAGAGGAAAATATTTTTAGGAGTTGGGAAAAAAAATTTTGTTGCAGGGAATTATGGCGGCTCAGTTGCGTATTGAAATGGATTGATTTCTAACTGTTTGTTGACTATTAGTATTAATTTTTATATGTTTATTACATTGTATCATCTCATTTTCTTATTGTTTTGCATTTTCTCTACATGGATCTTTAGTTTCAAAAGTTTTTTTTTATTAGTTTTTATTTTATAGGATTGTTTATCTTTTTGTAACTTTAATCAAGAAACAATTTGAATCATTTTATTCTATCATTTCCCTTCTGTTTTTCGCGGGCAGGGTTGATGTAATTGTGATGGATTCATAAATGAGCTAGAATGAATTTCAAAAGATTAATGTTGTAATCTCGCATTAATTAGCTGTTGCCAGTGGCGGAACCAGAGACTTGTTGAGGGAGGAAAATCTCCGGTGGGGGTGGCTCGGTGTTGCAGCGTCGTCCGTGGATCGTGCTGGTGGTGGCTGTGTTTTGGGGAGGGAAGGGAACAGGGAGAGGGAAGAGAAGAAAGAAGGAGACCCTTTCAATTTTTTGAACCGGCCCAAGCGAAACGGCGTCGTTTCGCTTGGGCCGGTTTATTTTTTTTTAAGTAAACCCCTGGCGAAACGGCGTCGTTTCGCCAGGGGTTTAATTATAAAAAAAAAATTAGTCCCTGGCGAAACGACGCCGTTTCGCCAGGGATTAATTTATAAAAAAAAAATTAAAATTGCAGCGAGGGGTTCGTCTTCCCTCGCTGCAATTTTCTCTGAAACTCAGCCCCCCTTCACGGGGGCTGAGTTTCCACGCACCGTGACTCACGGCTGAGTCCTCCGCATCTGACTGCCGGTGAGGGGGGGTCGTGTGACCCCACACGACCCCATGGTAGTTCCGCCGCTGGCTGTTGCTTACTCATGAAATAATTGAAGTCATTTTTTCTTTTATCTTACAACTTAAGCAGTAGTTATTTTAGCAACCCCCATTCCCCACATGTTCCTGTGGATATATAGCATATGAATCTTTGTTTGGATACTCTCACGAAGCAGGAAATCCCAATTTCTCAACTAAGCGGGAAGGAGAAAGCTAATAGAAAAAAGGCAGGATTGTTGTTGGGTATGCCTTGTAGATGTATTGCGTGACATACTGCTAAGACTACCTCTAAATTCATTGATACGGTTCAAAGTAGTGAACTGGTACTGGCATTCGTTGATTTCAGGTCATGACTTTCAACATTTCAATAATCAAACAAATAATGCAGGACCTAGTCCTCATAGATATGGAGTCATTCGAGTATCAAACATTCACCAAAAACAATTGCCACATCTTTCTCTGTACATGCACAGAAGGTCTGCAGATGAAGAAGATTCTGACACTGTAGTAGTGGAGACTGCAGGGCTTCCTAATCCTCTTGCGCGACTAGAATACTACAAGAACACCAATGACACTCAAGTTTTAGGTTCTTGTAATGGATTGTTGCTTATAAGTTATGGTATTAAGCCAAAGCATTTCATTTTGTTCAATCCATCCACTGGGCAGGACACAAGGCTACCATTGAACCACTTTTGCGAGTCTCCTATGACATTCATGGCTGGCCTTGGTTATGATTCTTCCTCTGATAATTATAAGGCAGTCATAGCAGTTTATTGTGGAGAGACACAGTCAATCAATGTTATGGTTTATAATCTTAAGAGCAGTTCCTGGGCTATGGCAGAAAATACTGAAATCACTTATGATTTCTTTTCTAGCCGAACAGGAGTAACTACAAATGGAGCTCCACATTGGGTGCTGAAGCGTGGCGATGATGGTGGTTTGGCTTATGTGATAATTTACTTTGACTTGGTTGAGGAGAACATCAAGGAGTTGCCACTGCCTGGTGAGTTAGCAGCTGCTGAGAATGTTTTTCTGGGTGCTTGCAAAGGTTTCCTTTGTATAGGTGGATTTGTCCATGGATATCAAATGAAGTACAAGATATGGATAATGAAGGAATATGGTGTAAAGGAGTCTTGGACTGTACTGATGGACATTCCATACGGAAATATCTTAGTTACAGGATCTAAGTTTTCAACATTTGATGTCAATGCGCTTTCCGAAGCAGAGTAAAGATCTAATGATATTAGATTGGAATAGTATGGCTATATGTAATACTATAGGAATGAAGGATAAGACTGTTTCATTTTCAGGTGATCAAGAAGGGTTGATAGTAGCTACATACATGTAGAAGAAAGCAGCCATGTAACAATAGATAGTCTTTTGTATTTTAAGATTTATCGTAACTTGACAAAATGATTTAGGCTGCTTTGTCCTCTGAGCTTGTTAACTTATATGCCGCTTCTTCTTCCTTCATTTTTTCCGGTGTGGGATACTCCCACTGCCAACATATGGAAGTTTCATAACAAATCTTCGTTATTTTTCCTTTTCATCCGGCTTATTTTAACATTCAAGTTGTGTACATATATTTATGGATATATTGAGTTTTTAATAGGAATTTGAGAGAATTAATTTTTAAAATTAATTCTTATATATAATTGAAATGTTTAATTTTTATTAATCATCTGATATATTTGTATTTAATGAATGTAAATTTTTCTCATGTTATATTTTTAAATTTAATAGGATAATCCAATTACAAAAAATATCAAATCAAATTTTATATTTATCCAACAACGAAATCACTGTCTTTTTCCTTTTTATAAATTGAGAATTCTTAAAAAATATATTTTCAACATTCAAATTATCTTTTGCATTATATGCAAAACATCTCTCTCTCACATTAGACAAATGTATTTAGCTGCCTCTGCTTCAAACCTTTACAAACATATATCTATGTTACACTGATATTGGGTATGAATCTTTTTGAAGCTGTATTAACTTTATAGAGCAAAATCCTTTGCTTAAACTCATTTTATTATACCATATTTAATTAGAATAGTTCTCATCATTAACCTAACAATATATAATTATGTGTACGATTCTAATTTTTTTTAACTTAACTCTAGCCAAAATGACGTTATTTAAGTCAGAGTTAATATTTATTAAAAAAAAATAAATCATGGCTGAAATGATATTATTTTAACTAGAGATTTAAAAAAAAAAAAATAATCCTGACAGAAATAACGATGCTAGTAATACTTCAATTAGTGCGATAAACTTGTATGTTAAATATAATTCTTTTTTACTTCAATATTTTTACTCTTTCTCAGTGAAACTCTGATTTTACCACTTTATGGATTTAAATGAATTTTGGTAATACAGAAATATTCTTAATAGGATTTAAAATGTATAAATTACATTTAACAAAAATAAATTTTAATCAAATTAATTTGAAATAAATGCAAATAATTAGAATATTACATGAGTTAGGATATATATATATATATATATATATAATTTCGGTGAGTGCTTACGTCTTGTGATGGAAGCCGTGCGCATGACACATCAATTCAGTTGCTATAAATTAGTAGACGGATAATAAATATTGATAGTTCACTTGGTTTTTTTATAATTATGACGTTGCAAATAATGATGGCCAGAATTTTTTTTTAATATTTTGATATATTCTATCTGGTTTAAAATGTTTATTTTAAATTGATTTTGAGAATTCTTATCAAATCTTCCCATTCCTATTGATTTCAATTCAATTTATAATTTTCAATTCAAATCTCAATTTAATAACTATATTATAAATTTTCATTTACTAAACACATAATATATTATTCATTTGATATCATTGCATTGTTATTATTAAGAAAAATATTATATTAAACATAAATAAAATTTATTAAATTTTTTTTTCACAATATAAACTTATATATCCTAATTGTTAAAATAATATCCTTTATAAAATAATTCTTACTCGAGAAAAATTATTAAGGAAATATACATTCCCTCAACTTTGCACAATTTTAAACTCCTATGGTATTTTTTTCTCTTTTACCAAACACTTAAATAATGAAAAACTAAAAATACTCAAGGTTTATAGATTGCCTACAAAACGATTCAAGAATGGTTCCAAATGGTCGATTATGGTTTCAAACCTCCAGTTTTAAGGAGCCATTTCTAGGTAGTTCGAAAGGGCGGTTTGAAATTGTTTAATAATAATCTAGACGATCCAAAAAACAGTTTAAAGTTTATTTTAATTAAAAAAATATTAGAGAAAAAATTTGTTTAGAGTTAAGATTAGTAAAATAAATATAAAAATGTTGGAATTAATTTTTCATAAAAAAATTATGTTTTTTAAAATTAAGTTGCTTACATATATCTTCAAATACGAATGAATTTTCCTCAAAAAAAAAAAAAACGAATGAATTAAAACTCATATAATTCTCTTACTTATTATAAACAAAAATAGTGCAATTAAATTTTTTAATAAAAAATAATAGTGTATGAGATAAAAAAATTAAAAAATAATAGAAATAATATTAATTACAATATAAAAAGATAGTGATTAAAATGATATTGTAGAGAAATTGGAGAGAATATTGAAAATTTTAAATTGTAGAGAACATTACAGAAAAAAAAAAATAGAGAGGAGAGTTGGGAGAAATTGAGTTAAACCCTAAATAGATGAATTAAACCCTAAATACCCAATTCACAAAAAATAAGAGTATCTAATTATGTAATGTCATTTTTATCACTTTAATAACATTACATGACATGATATTTTTTATGCAAAAAATGAACCTCATTTATCATAGCCATCACTGTAGCAACAGACAAAACGGTCTGAACCACTGAAATTAGCTATTTAATGAAGTTTGAATTCTAAACTAGCAAATATATATAAATATATATATATAGGCACCAAAATAAATAAAAAAAAATTGAAAAGTTCATATATTATTAGTATAACTTTTTTTCTTTTTTCTTAATATTTAAAAATGAATTGATAAGTAACGCGTATTGAAAATGAATTGATAAATAATAAATATATGAATGGTTTTTTAATTAAAAGAAAGTACTTAGCGTCTTGGCTTAAAAGGAGTTAAAATCGTCGGTTTCAATTTTAAACCAGTGGTTTTGGTTTATAAATATTATAAACTTAAAACAAACTATTTTTCTAGGATTTGATTTGACGTCGATTTTTCATCACGATTTCTATTTCCAAACAATTTTAATCAATCCAATTTCAGTTCAAAACTCTTTATTCCTAATAACCAAATGCTAACATAGTTTTTATTTTGCTACACTTAGTCCTAATAACGAAGATAACTTTTTACATGATAGAATAAAATTTATGAAAAGTTATACAACAGCAATAAAATTTATGAAAAGTTAACATAGTTTTAAAATGTATGAAATGTGAAATATTATTGCAAAACTAAGCACATAATAATAGAGCAAGGGAAGAGAAAATGATTAACTGCACTCCGGTTTATTTTGAATTGAATCAAAATAAAGCACATCACAGTAGATACTAAGAAAAAAAAAACTCGCATATGATGTGAACCTAATATAGGGCGGACCCAGAATCAACATTTGAGGGGGGCCAAAAATAAAAAAATATGGGTGTGGGTGAGGTGGGTGAAGGTTAGGGGGGCCAGAATAAACGTGGTTCCGCCCCTGACACAGTAGAAGGCTAAGCAATATTGAACCACGTACCCAACTCAAAAATATTGGGGGAATTCTAACATAAAAACTATAGAGTTCAAGACAAATTATTTCAACATCTATGTTCACAAACTTTTTGTTCTTAATCTCTCTCTTAAAGCAATAGCTTCGTCTTTCAACAAAATATGTTGAGTCACTTAATTTCATCCTTTCCATCTAATCATATCAAGTGTTTAATTTCGCATTTATTGGCCTTCTCTTTCAGTTTTGTAATGTAATGACAGAGAACAACAAGAATATTAGATTATTTTAAAAAGAAAAATTTTACTTAAAGATTTCAACATTAGTTTTTTTTTTATAAGCATTGTATAAGAAAATTAATTTTGATTTTATTACTGAAAAAAAATAGATTTGTCACTTAATTATGCTTTTAGTATATGTTGATTTTTATTCCTCTTTTTCTCTAATATTTCTATAAAACTTATTCAGTTTTTGTAAAGATAGAAGTCATTCATTGAAAATGTAAAAAAAAATATAATCTCAATGTATATTTTTAATTTTCTAAATATATCTCTTAGGTTTTGAATATAAATAAATATTAATTTGTAAAATAAATTCTATAAAATTATTTATTTATAAATAAATTTCTTATTTAAAAGGTATTGATAAAATAATTGATAGAAAGAAGTGTAGGAAAGCTCACCTATCATTCAAAGTGATTGGTCACAACTCACAAATTTATTGACTGTGTAGGAAGCCCACCTTTTTTAATATTTTTTTTTTCATTATCGCAATATTATTTAAAGTCACATTATAATAACATATCAATAAATTCACGTGATTAGACGAAATTAAATAAATTTATAATAGAAAAAAAATTCATATATCAAGTCGATACAATTTTAAGAATAAACACAATAATTTTCACATTATCAATATAAGATTTTTAAACTTAACCATTAAGCTATTTGTATCTATGTTTTATTATGTAATTTTTTTAAATAAATATTTTTTATGAACTTTGAAAGAACTATATTTCAAAGGCAAGCTTAAGAGGTTAGAAGGTCCATAATCTATATAAATCCTATATTGAAATTTTATACTTCCAATATAGTATTTTCTAGTCTCATACCTATGTGACTTGAGCAATAAAATCCTAACATTTCTTAGCAGTTGAACATCCAACATTCTCGGTGATTCTTACTTTTATTAACAGTTGCTCTACATTTGGATATTTTTTTTACTTCTCCAGACTATTAATAATTTTAATTTGACTATTCTTTTTCAATTTTTGAGTTGTTTGTGTGTATGGATTGGTTTGATATTAATTGTCATGAGCTTTGAAAGAACCATATTCCAAAAGTTAGGTGAAATAATTAAAGAACCTAAAATCCATATAAATTCCACATTAAAATTACATACTTTCAATATGAAATTCTCAAATCTCATACCTTGACAAATATAATACTAACAATCTCTTACTTATATTTTATTGCTTTAAAATTTCCTATTTTACTGATTTTTTAATTTTTTAATATAAAATTGAGTTTTTTTTTTTTTATAAATTTAAGAATGCTAATCTAAAAAGCTAATTGTTAAAATTAGAAAGTTTATTTCTATATTAATTTTATCATTTATTATATTTTCATTTTTCCACATCTAATTCATTTCAAATGTTTGTTTTGTTTTGTAGTGTAGTCTTAATACTTATCAAGTTTTGAAATCCATTCACGACTCAACTAGTTTTGAAATTTGACTTACACATTAAAAAAAATTATGTAATTAAAAACTATGATTCAAAATAAAACTCATATTTCAATAAAATGTGAAAAATAATAAGTATATAAATAAATTGGATGTAATTTACATCTATAGTTATATCAACCATGCTATTGGGTTTAGATTTATGGTAAAGAAAATCATAAAAAAAAAGATCTTCCAACATAAAATAAATATTTTAAAAATCAAATTCGTAATATAATTGTAAAAAATTATGACAAATCTCAAGCAACTTGTTTTAATTTTTAAGTATTGAAAATCGATTTTGAAATTTTCATGAAGATATTTTCTGTTTTAAAATAATATTAAAATTTTATACCTAAAAATAAGATAATATTATAAACTTGTTGTCACTATAAATACATTTGCAAATATGTCATTCGACAGAATTCAAACTTACTACTAGAATTGGAATACCAGACTAAAACAATTGATTTTTCTTTTTTTTTAATATTAGTATTTGAGAAGAGAAAATCGTTCGATAAAAATATATATTTATTATTAAACTTAACTCTTTCTATATATAAATAGGAGATTTCTATATATAAATTGGAGATATTATTATTATTATTATTAAGTCGATGGTTGTTTTGTGAACGGCAGGTTGCTTTTCAAATTAAATTCACGATGAAGGGTCAGATACGAAATTAATTAGAAAGTGGCAGTATGCCATTAATTGAGGTTTGAGACGTCAAATCATCCACACACAAAATGCCACGTTTAATTAAAAAAATTACAATCCCATTATTTACTATAAAATTTATAAAATTTTTTTACTTTTATCTAAAATATTATAAATATTTTATAATAAATTCATAATAAATTATTTAAATTTATAAATTTATAATAAATTAATAATAAATTATATAAATTTAATAAATTAATAAGCTAATTATAAATTTTTATAAATTTAAATATATTTTAAAAATATAATAATTTTAATTTTTTTATTTTTTCTGATATTTTTTATTAAAATTCCATTAATTAATAATATTAGACCCAAACTGGCAAATTTATTGAGGAAATTTCACAGAATTCCGGGAAAATTCACCTGTCGCCCCTGATTTTATGTTTTTATCTAATTGAAATTTTTATACTTGATTTTATAAAAATAAAATTCTCAAACTTTCAATTTTAACTCAATAAAATTTTTAAAATTATTTTTCAACTATCAAAGTGTGATGTGAAAACTATTTGTCACCATGTGACAAAAAAAAAATAATTCCACCTTATTTTCACATCTTATATAAAAAAAAATTAAGAATAGAATAAATAATTTTAAGTTTTCTAAAAATATAATTTTAGATTTATTAAAAAAATGTGGATAGATTTTGGTGAAATTAATTCTTTTTTTGCGGTACGATAATATATAGCTATCACATTATACTCTGATTGCTAAAAAAAATAGTATAAATAATTTTATTCCAATGAAATAAAAAATTTAATAATTTTATTTTTACTAAATAAAATTTAAAAATTTTAATAAAATAAGATAAAATATAAATAATTAATTTTAGAATTCGAAAAAAAGGGTGGCTTATTTTTATTTTTGCGGAAGTGTGTTTTTTCTTTTCATGTTTATGTGTATACTTTTTTTTCATAATTTATTTATTTATTTATTTTTATATATTTTTTAATTTATGTGTCTTTATTAATATTTTTTTATTTATATAATATATATAATATCTATACAATATTTATAAAATTTATTTATTTTTTTAACTAATTTTTTTAATTTTATAAATATAATATATATATAGCATATATAATAAATATATAATATGCGTACAATAATTGTACTTACATAGCATCGATATAATATATATATATATAATATATATATAACAAAATTAATATTTTTTGAATTTATATATATAATATGTAAAATTTATTTTAAAATAAATTTAATAATTTTTATTAATATATTTTATATATTTTACCTTTTTTATTTTTTTCTGAGTGCTGTTTATTATTTGTAATTAAATTTAAAATTTTATTTATAAAAATTTAATATATTTTATATACTGAAAATATAATTTAAAATATTAATTTTTATTATTTTATTTGAATATATTTATTTAATAATAAAATTTTAAAATATATATATAGCGTAAGAAGAGATACTTTTTAAAAAATTATATTTTAATTAAGAGTTAAGTATTTTTGAATATTTGACTTAATTTTTTAAAAAAATATTATTTTTTTATTCAATATTTAAAAAAAGATTGTTTTGATAGATAGTTTTGTAAATGTTTTAAAAACTTAATTATCATCAATTAATATATGGTTTGAGTCTGACATTACCTGTCAATAATTAATGGTGTTCGGTCCAGATTTAATCATCACCCCATTATTGGTGATAGAAATTGGGAATTAAATGAGTGAGAGATGATAAATTAAAAAAAGAATAAGTAAACTGGAGATAAAATTGAATGTATAATATTATATTAAAATTTTTATTTTTATTATTTTATACTCCCTTCGTTTTATTAATATAAAAAAAAAATTTTGATGTATTTTTTATATAGAAAATATATTATTTTAGATAAATTTTAGAGAGTAAAATGAGACAAAATACTATTTATACCCTTACCTTAAAAGTTAAATTTGAGAGATATTTTTTTAGGGGTATTTAAGTCAATAGAGATAGAAAAAGTAAAATTTCCTTAATTTTCGTGTCCATCTTACTTTTTCTATACTAATAAAATGGAGGTAGTATTATTTATTAAATTTTAAAAATTTTTATTATATTTTTTTATTTTAATTCTTAAATTTATTAATTTATTTAAAAAATAAAATAAAATTTTATAAAAATATTATTTTAAATAAATATATATTATTTTATTTAATTTATAATCAAATTATAAAATTATAACATTAATCTGAAAACCTTACCGTAACACTCTAAGTACTTACTGATTTAAAATAAAAAATATATATATGATATAAAAGAGTCAATAATTTATATATATAAATATATAGAATTTATATAATTATATAATTATATATATAAGTATATAATTATAAATAATTATATACTTATAAATATATATATATATATAAAGTCAATAATTTATACCTATAAATATAATATATATATATATACATATACATATACATATATATATATATATATGTGTGTGTGCGATTCCAAAATTTTGGTCGAGCTTCTTACTTCATCTCATGCTCTGCATCCGGCTTCTTCGGCTGGCCTTGCTAAGCAATTACTATCTTCTTCTAATCTTACTCTTCAACATACTTATAGAGAAGCCAACCAATCTGCTCATTTCTTTGCTCTTTATGGTCGTCTCAATAACGTCAATTGTGAGTTTATTAGTTTTGAATCTTTGCCTCATTTTTTGAAAGGGGTTATCCTTTCCGATAGCTTTTGTCCTTATATTAGATATAGTTGATGTTCGCCCATTTTATAAGGGCTTTGTAAAAGAACTCTTCCATACTTCTTATTAATAAATATTTCGGTGGCGCCGCCCACCTTTCCAAAAAAAAAAAATAAATATGTGTGTGTGTATGTGTGGGTCTATTGTCCCTGCGAGATCCTCCTCCCTCTGCCTTGCTCATAATCCCAGGGAAGTCATAAAAAATCTTACTTACCATAATTTATTGCATTGGCTATTACTTAATTATTATTAATCACTTATTATTAATTTTTTTATTTTCCATCTTAAAAAAATTATTTACCTTAAATTATTTTTTAATAATATTTAAATTAATTAATTAATATATTAATAATACACTTATTTATATTAATTAATATATTAATAATACACTTATTTATATTTAATAAGAGTATAATATAAAAAATATATATAAATTTAACATTTTTGATAAAATAATTATATTTTTTATTTTATAAAATATAAAATATATTTATCAATTTGAGACATCAATATATAATAATATAATAATATTTTATAAAGTAATACAGTAAAATGATACCAAAATATTCGTAGAGATAGTACACTATATTTCTAAAGCAAATTTTCGGTTTTAGCTATGCAGCAAATATTAATATTTGTCATGGAGTAATTCTACCCGGCAGAGATTCACATATATATAATAATAATTTTTGGTATTATTGATTCAACTAAAATTATATCAGGCAATAAAATAAAGTATCATAAAACATGTGATTTCTCAATTTTTTTATATCATTATATTATCTTACTTAATGTAACACTATAATATTGACAATTATTATTTATATTTGAAGAAAAATTATGACAGATAAAAATAGCATGTGATTTCTCACTATTCTAATGCTTTTTTTTTTCTTTAACAACAGAAAATCATAAAATATTTTCTAAAATATTTTAATTGCTCTCAAAAAAACAAAATCTCCTCTCAATGCTTTTTTTTTTTTCATCATTGAGAGGAGATTTATTATCCAAATTACATATATGTTTTGATATTCAAAACAAAGTAATAATATGAGTAATGAAATTACCTCTTTTTGGCTTTTTAATATTTTGAAAAAATGCTTTTGAGTTAAAAAAATAAAATAAAATTTATTAAATTTATTTTAATTTAATAGATAATTTTGCGATTTGAGCTGAAGATCTGCGTCTTGTCAATTTAATACAAGTAGAATATGAACCATCTAGACTGGATAAATAATAAAAATAAACTTTTCTCAAAGAAATGACAACCACAATTTTAATTTGATTTAGTTTAATTTAAAAAATTTGTAACATATATTTTTGTTAAGTTTTAAAAAATTATTAATTTTTATGGCACGGTTTCCCCAAAAATGATTATAAATAATTTTTATAAGGTTTAACTTTTTTTCTACTGCTCAATATTTTGTTAAATATTTTTTTGCCGATTTATTAAATATATAGCAAAAAATAAAAAAAAAAGTAAAAACACATTTTAAGAATAAGGTAAATATTAAAATTTATTTGTAAAATATAATTAATATAGATAATCACAAGTCAAAGATTCAAATAAGCCCATGAAGCATTTTCATTATCCCAATTTAGTCATTATTTTTTTTAACATTTTTGTAAATGAGCCATTTAGATCCTTATTGTTAAGAAAAGATTAACTTACCATTAAAAAATATTGAGGTGTTGTCTTAATAGCATCTCAATGTTTTTTTTAATATAAAGTTAACATTCGTTAACAGTAATGGTCTAAAAGATCCATTTTTTATATTAAAAAAAAGTCATATTTGTTATGAAAAACAAATAGAACAGAATAAAAGGTGTAAAAGTTCTCTCTCTTTTTTTGCTACTTTTCATTATTATTTTTTTGAAATATATAGATAAGTACGATAATACAACCAATACAAGTTTTTAATTTCTACATTTTAAGTATTAAAAGAAACTACTTAACATGTTTAAAAAAAAAAAAAAGAAACCACTTAACATTAATTGTCACTAACAAAATATAAGACTAAATATTGAAACAAGCTAAATTTCAAAGCAATAAAAATATAATTAGCTTTGGACTATCATAAAAAGAAAAAAAAATTCCCAATCTCACGGTTTCTAATAAGAAGTTCTTCTTGTAAGTGAGTGTTATATTTCAAAAGTATAAGTTATCCCATATTGAAAAAAAAATATATGCCTCACCTTCAGTTTATATGAATATTTCTTCTTTGAGTTAGTAAAGAGCTAGTAAATGGGGTAGATTTGTGCACATAGCCTTGAGCCAAACGCTCAAATTCAACGCAAATTGGTGGATTTGCTTCCCTCTGCACGTGTAGCAAATGCTACAATCTATATAATATATAAAACGTATAAAACAGCATAAGCTTATAAGACAAACAAATAAGCTTTGATAAATTTGATCCATAAAAAAAGCTTTTCAATGTCATTTTATTTGTTATATAAGGCAAACAAAATTTGATAAATATGATGGATTTAAGATGAAGTACTAGCATATAATGTTTTTATGTATTATATATAATTTTATATGTTACCTATGTTACATGTAATATCTTAAATTATAAACTTTTATATATCATTTTGTATGTTATATATATACATATATATATTACATATAATATATTAAATACTATAAAGTCCATGTTAAAAAGTATATATAAACTTTTATATGTTATACATATTGCATATAATATATTAAATGTGATGAATATGTTATAGTTTTACATTTTATATATGTTGCATATCATTTGATAAATGTGATGAGATCGAAATTTTTTTTTAGTGAACATAGAAAAACTACAAAATTAAAAAAAAATCTTTATTTAGAGCAGTTTATCGAAATATGAGATTATAATGAGTTTATAATAAAATGACTAAAATATCTCAGGTAAATTTTTTTTTAAAAAAATACAGTGAATGGTGTTATTTTCTCTTTTAATAAAATTGGCATTAAGTGATGGCAAGGGCTAATTTAATATGTTTTTAACAAAAAAAAAAGAGCTTTAATAACTAAAAAAAGTTTAAGTGTTTTAATGAGATTTTTGATATAATTTAGGGATGTAATTGAATCTTATCCCTAATAATGAAAGCAGATTCTAAAGCATGATTAAGAAACAATAAGACTCTCATTTGCACTAATAAATAACAAATCATCCATATAAATAATAAGAGTAATAAAATCACATCCAACATGCCTTGATAAACAAATTATGATCATTAGAAGATTGAAAACCCATATTACTTAATTTAGCAGTAAGCTCAACATGTCACTGTTTAGAGGCTTATTTCAAATTAACCATACAATAATCTATGCAGTATGCAAACTCGTTTAAATATGGATTGCAATATTTTGACACGATTAATAAATATAATTCATATTCGTATTAATTTTAATTATGTTATTAGAGTATCTCAACATGATACGAACATAGTCCATCAATCTATATTTAAACATATCTATCTAATACATATAAGAGAAAATAATATAATATTATATATTTTTATGTAGTCCTGAAGTTGTTTTCAAAATTTTAAAATTATAAGTTATAATCTTAATTTAAACTTATTAATAAGAAAAACTAAATTAAAATAAAATAACATAATATAAACTTTATTCAAATTTCATTTTAATTTTACCTTGTGCTCCCTTTTCTTCCTTCCTACATTTTTGCTTCCAAGAAACATAAAACATAACATATATTTTACTTAATGAGAAATAGGATAAAATTTTTTTGAATAATGATAATTTCAAACCTATATAATATTTAATTACATATAATGAATTATAGATGTTATTAACTATTTTTTTATAGAGAAATTTGTATCAATAATAAAGGCGAAAAAACTATCATGATTTTTATTGAATATTCAAATGTTAAAAATAAATATTTGAATCTTATATTTTTAAAATCAATTATAAAGTTTATTTTATCTTGACACAAATAATAGGAGTAGCTAATAATTTAAAATTATTTTTATTAAAATAAAATTATTTTTTATTTTAAAAATAATTATTTTAAAGGCCAAAGATAAATTTTTAGTTGACCATAATACTTTTATTTTTATATAAGACTATATAATTATTAACTGCCAGTTACGTAACTATTTAAGATTTATTAATTACTCTCCTTCATATATTAGTGTTTAATCTTTTTTTTCTAATAAATATCATATACATATATATATATATATATAATGGAAATATCATCTGTTATATTAATAGGAAATTAACAAACTCAAACAAACTAAATATTACTTGTGATTATGGTCTGTTGCTGTTTTTTTGGGTGGCTCGTGATTTTTGGATTGAATTGGTTTTGGTTTTCATTGGTGACACTCTTTTGTTGATACTCCTTATGGTGATCCTCCTTAGGCGCTTTATGTCAATCAATGCATTATCTCATTTGCAGTGTCAATCAATGCATTATCTCATTTGTAGTGTCAATCAATCCTGCAAGTGGAAGGGGAATATTATACTATTTATCTCTGTATCGCTTCTGCTGGTTCTTTCTAGTGTCAAATAATAGATTATTTTATGCAGTTGTGTTGTTGGTCAGATTCAAAGTATTAAAGCAAATTTTTAATTAGTATGGTGGCCTCACTTGTTGGATTCTTAGGTGCTCTTTGGATGTTAGGTACTTCTCTTTGCATATTGGGCTTCTATAAAATCAGGGAAAATTGTAAAATGGACCGAGTTTATATTTCTATTCATATAATCAGCCAATTATAATCACTTATTTGAAATTAAAAATTATTTTTAATTAATTTTTTAAATATTATAATTTAAATAAAAGATTGTAACATGTTGGGTCCATGAACAAGGATATATATCCAATACATAATAAAATTTCCTATGAAATGAGGACTGGGTCCATATCTAAGGGCATACTTTATGACTCTTAATTTACCTATGTTGCTAATGCTTATCTAAGTAATGTACTTTCGCTTTTTTTTTTTTGGCTATATAGCCGTTATTTTTTAGGTTGCTTTTCATCCATGTAATTGGAGGTTTTGAGGTTTTTTTTTATATATTATGTTCTTAGTTGATGGGATTTATTTTGGATAATTTTCATCTCATAAATATATTTTTTTCTATTAAAGATTATATTAATAGAAAATTTTTCCTATCATATATATATAAAAAAGATTAGTGTTTCACAATCATAATTAACGTACCAACCATATTAAATATCATTGTCAATTTAAAGAAATTATTTATTTTTTTTAGTTTTCCATGCATGTGCATAGATCCATTAGTTTATTTTTTTTAGTTTTTCATGCATGTGCATAAATGTATTAGTAAACTGATGAAAGAAAAATAATAAAAAAAATAATTACATTATTAATTTTCATTAGATGGATAAAATTTTCCCTATAAGTGACTAATTTAAATGGATAATTTATGTCATTTATAAATTTATTAATAAGTATTTTCATAATTTTTCTGAAATTCAATGGAATGTTGTCACATCCCAAATTTTAGAGGCGGGGTGATCCTAGGATTTATATCGAATTAAAGCCACCAGCAGAACTCATTATTATTATATTCTATCAAGTTTTACTTCTTACAGTGAGCTCATATTTTTATTTCTTTGGATTATACATACATATATGCATTATACACGTGTATTAATAAGAATACTCTAATGATTTACAAACATATATTTTTATTATTTATTTACATTCACTTTATTAGGTTGCAATCTCTCTCTATACTTTAGATAGACCATACATGTATCTATACATCTACACATACATATCCAGCACCTCGGTAAAAGAATGAAGATGTTATTGCAATCTACTTAGCACTGTATCTATAATTAATATAGAGTGAGCTTTTATTTCAGTGAGAAATATAATACATGTAAATATGAGGGCTATACAAAATTAAGTTTCATAATTCAAGAATAGTTTAGCAACAATGAATCAATATCAATGAAACATAATATCGGCTAGGGTTGCATATGAAAGGATAATGCCATTTTCATTGATAGAAAACATAAGAGTATAGTATAATAATAATTTTTTTTCTTTTTTTATTTAATATATGGTAGTAACTTCTCCTTTTCAATATAATAATTTATCTATGTGCACATAAATTTTTCTATCAATAATAGGTCTATTGCTATGCATCGGTTTGGTAGAACAATCACAACAAATAGACCAATTAATCTTCATACAAAGCACTATATCAATAATCAAGAATAATACAATAAAACATTACTAAAAACAGCATAACGCAATTTCATTGAAAATTTTCAATAATAATCAATAAGGAAAAAAGTTAACAATAATCAACAATTAGGGTAACTACATTCACATACATATACTATAATTATCACACATTTAGCTTACCCTTTGGTAGTCCTTGATTCGAGTGTCCAAATCTTGTTTAGTCTACAATTCTATTTAGACATAATTTATTATTTCAAAAATAAAGTTTCAAATATCTATCTTATCATTATTATTTATTATATATTTTATTTATTTAAATCTACTGACATAGATCGTGAGATTCCCATTTAATATATATATTTTTTAACTTGATTACTTAATAATCAACTCACTAAAATTCTTACACAATCCGTGGCACTTCTCTATTTGTTCTTATCATACTTTATTTTATGTTCACTATTTTTGTTTCATGAACCATAACCAGCCGTGCACACGTAATTCTCTATGTATTGTCATTATTTATATGATCAAACTAATCCTTACACATTATTATTATTATGTATTATAATATATTTTTTATCAACTAAAATTTTATGATTTATTTTATTACCATCATAATATCTCTGTGTGTATATATACCTTCTAAAAATTCAACAAATTACTTTTCAATAAATTTTCAAGTCTACTTTATAATTTATCTAACTACTGACATGCCATTGATCTCAAAATTAATTTGCGAATTAAATTCTTCATTAAATAACTAAATTATTACCTTATATGGAGTTGGCTTGTTAATTGCTGTTGGATTTCACTCCTTTCCCATTTGGCCGTGGCTAGCTATTCCTTCCTTTGTAATTGCATAATGAATGGGTTTTGGTCTATTGATTATATTTTTAGGCTTCTCTTGTTTTGGTATGGTGAAAATTTTGCCAAGAGTTCACCATTTGAGTTCTTAGCTATGTATTAGATTTGTCTACAAGCCTTAGCCCAAGTGTCATGTTTTTCATTCTTCCCCTTGCATGAACCAGTCCACTTGACACTTAAGTGTCCATGTGTTGGTCTTTTAGTTTCTATTGCATTGATAAGTTTAATCACCATCTAGAGTTATGGTGATGGCAAGAAAATTGGACTCATATTCTTTTTTTACCTACAACATAAATTTCTCATTTATAATTGAGTTGCTAGGTGTCAACCATATAAACTTGTGGTAGATGAGTCATTTTTATATTTTCTAGACTATAATTAATCATTTTAATTCATTTAACAAATTCTATTTTAAATTCCTAACTGTACTGTGACTTAATTTTGTAATTTCTTTAGTACTTTTATTTATCAATTGTTTTGTTAACTCATGTCATATCTTTTATAGCCTACCGTATTTATGCATATTTATATGGATTTTTTAAATTTATCATGTTTATAAAATATTTATCAAAATACTAAAATTTATAAAATATTTACCAAAATAACATATTTTTATTAGTTTACAATGAGTTTATCACGAATTTATAAATTTTATATAATTTATAATGAGTTTATTATGAGTTTATCATAAAATAACTAAAATACCCTAATAAAAAAGTAAAAATTTTTAAAAATATGATAAATGGTAGTATTTTCCCTATTTATATCTTTTATGGTTTGCTTAATTTGGTAGATAAATTGGCTCACCATGGCTCGGCCCAATGCTATTTACTTATAATTTATTTAAGAGGTTTTGACAAAAATACTAGAAAAAAAAATTTTCAAATTTAACATATTTTTAAAATATGTTTATTAGATTTATAAAAAATTATGATTAGTTTATTAAAATATTATATTTATATAATTTATTATGAGTTTATTATAAATTTATTATGAATTTATTATAAAAAAACTAAAATACTTATAGTAAAATTAAAATAATTTATAAAAAATTGGTGGTGAGTGTAACTTTCCTTTTATTTATTTAATAACTAACTATAGTTCGGGTCCTAACATGGGCTTTTGAGTTATTGAAATTTATCTTAATATGTGTATATATTTTTGGGATAATTATACTGTGCACGTCAATTTCTTAACCTTTTTTATATATACTGCACACGGAAAGATATTTACATATTTACTTCTTTGATTTTTTTTATTTTTTATTTTTGTTTTATTTTTTATTTATTTATATTTATATTTTTTTATTTAAAAAATTATTTAATATTAAATTTTTAATATACACAAAAAAATAAATATATACATAACATATATACAATATATACTAAATATATACTAAACAATATAAACTATATCTATACATATACAACACATCTATAATCCATCTACAATAAATATACAATACATCTACATAATATTTTTAATATTTATTTAATTTAATTTATTTAATTTTTTATTCTCGCAATATCCAAACAACATTCACACAATATATACATAATATTCAACAATTTGTACATAAAATATGCACAACTTAAATAACAAATATATAATATACACATAATATCTACAATATATATACAACATATACAATATATCTATAAGACATCTACAACACATCTACTGTATATCTAAATAACGAAATAGTATATATTTTTTTAATTTTCATATGTATAATATGTAAAATTTTTGTTTAAAAATAAATTTAATAACTTTTATTAATATATTTTTTATATTTTATTTTATTTTTACTTTTTTGAGTGTTACTTTTTTTATAATTAAAAATTAATTTTTTATGAAAAATTATGATTTTTATATGGCAAAAAAATAATTTTAAAATATTAATTTTTATTATTTTTTTAGAATATTTTTATTTAATATTGAAGTTTGTAAAAAAATAAAATTTTTTAGTAAAATATTGATTATAGTAAAGGAAAAAGTATTCTTGAAAAAAAATTATTTTATTGAAAAATGAGTTATTTTTAAAATTTTATATATTTTTATAGAAGTATAAATATTTTTAGTTTTTGTATTATTTTTATATTTTTTTTTAGGGTAGTTATATAAAATATTTTTTTCTTATATTTTATATTCTAAATATGAGTTCTCATAATTGTTAATATTATTTCGGGTTCTATTTTGTTTGTTGTCACCATTTTGACAGTTTTTGTGTGGGATGTTACAAATGTTTTATGAAAAATTATTTTTTCAGTCCAAAAGTTAGAATTTTTAATTTTTTTAATTTTTAAAAAGCTATCTTTTAATCATAAATATTAGTATATTATGCAGACTAATGAATTTATTTTTTTTAAGGGACATTATATTTATGTAAATATTATATATAATGTAAGTATCATCTGTTATATTAATATGGACAGAAAATTAACAAAGTTAAATGAACTAAATATTACCTATTTACAAAAAAATGATTTCCAATTTGTGATTAGTTTTAAGGTCACAATCTTAACGTACCGACCATATTAAATATATTGTCAATTTAAAGAAATTATTTATTTTTTAAAATTTTCCATCAATTTAGTTGGATTAATTACATAAATGATTTCTGATCTTTTGTTATTGTTCTATTAAAATCTCTGAACTTTGTTATAAAAATAAAATTTTCAAATTTATGATTTTGCACTAATAAAATTTCTGAGATCTTTTTCGGATAATTAAAATATAACGTAGAAGTAATATGTCGCCATGCGACAAAAAATAAAAAAAATAATTTTACCTTATTTTAAACCCACATATAAGGAATTAAGAATAGAACAATTAATTTTGTATTTGTTGAAAATGTAATTTTATGTCTGTTAAAAAATATAAGTGTTGAATAAGATGGAGTTAATTTTTTTTTACTACATAACAATATGTGACTGTCATGTCATATTTTAATAGCTAAACAATAGTTTTAATAATTTTATTAGAATAAAATAAAAAGATTTGATAATTTTATTTTTAAAAAATAAAATTTTAAAATTTTAATAAGATAAGAACAAAAGATCAAGGACCATTATTATAATTAATCCATCTTTAATCATTCGTACATAGAAGAACCCACTAAACTAATTATATACAACGATATTGCAATACTTGTATTTGAGTCTATATATTGGATTCTTACCTGTTTTAAATTTTATTTCATATTATTTGAATTCAGTTCAACCGGATTGCAGCAATTAGAATGTCGAATAAGTTTTTTAAAAAAAAAACCTGAATTTTGCTACACAAAAACTTATATTTTTTTGCAAATAACTTTATTTTATAAATTATATATAATAAATTTAACCATTATTATGTAGCTTGATGACTATAAGTGTTGCTTTCATTTAAATTTGAGATTTAAATTCTAAATATTTATCCTCTCCACTTATAAATAATATATATATATAATAATAATAATAAATCTACAAATCTTGTACAAATATATACACTTGAATGCCAGTCCCAACTTCCAACCCCCAACATATGCATTAATTTTTTTTTTAAACCAGCGTATGCATTAATTGTTCCTCGTCAACTTTTTCGGTGATTTAAATTAATTAATATTATATGTAATAATTTACAATTGATGTTACCCTGACTCTACAGTGTACTAATTTTCAATTTTGTATACCAATTTATTATACCTCTTGATGTCCCATTGACGTTACAATATTAATTATATTGAACATATATGAATTGATTGATTTTTGAAGAAAAGATATCGTGATAATTAAGTAAAATTATAATATCTTATGGAAAATGTAATTTTTTTTTAACAGCTTATAGAAAATTTAGTTTAAAAATCTATAACAATTTACATTGTTTAAAATTTATTATGTCATTATATATAATATTATTCCAAGAGTTGATTTTGATAGATTATTGCTTAAATAAATACAATTTTATTTTTAATATAATATTATGTGATATTTTAAGTACTTAATTATCAAATGATTAGATTAATTAAATACTTTATTCTAAAAAATTCTTTGTCGGCCAAATCTTTAGCATGTATAATCTATTTTGATCTTTTATACTCAAATTAAAAGTATTTAATATTTGTTCCAAGTGTTTTTGCCTTGTGTTCACAATACCTCTAAATTATTTGCACAAGACACATCTCGCAACCGTCCCTTATAGGATTGCTACCTCGACCCTAGGTGACGTGACTGCTCTATACAAGATGCGACCGCCCTTGCAAAATGAAAATTTTCATAATTACATTAGAGCTCACGATCACAGATGCAATTATGGAGATGGGCGCTAAACCAAGTCTCGCGATTGCACCAAGGGATAGTGCTATTGCAATATTGATAAAAGCAAAAATCACTTGGGATAATAGTAGTGGTCGCAGTATTCATAATATTCACAATCTCAGCACAAGATATACTCTCCGACGACGATTCAAAGATGGTGCGACCGTAGCATTTGAGTGGTCAAAAAGCTATGACAGCTCTTCTCTTCGCGAATCATTGACGCCATGTGTGTTAGTCATTTTCAAGGAAAATTCAAATTAGAAACCTTGCAACCACACCATTGGGTAGTATGACATCGACATTGATAAAGCCTGGAGCAGAATGGTTCACGCCGACTTGTCAGTGCCATGTGTAGTGTAGACTCTTAATTTTGGGCTCAATTTGGTCTGGCATCAGTTAAATGAGAATTAGATCAAGTCCTAATGTCTAAACCAGTTTGGAATAATTTTAAAAGCCTAGAATGGTCCTACAATATTAAAATCCCAAGATAAGTAGGCCCATGCCCAAATTTTATCGAATCGGCCCAAATTTTATCAAATCAGCATACCCGAGCCTACGGCGAATTAGCATGTCCAATTCGCCATTGGACATGCCTGTGGCGAATTGGCCATGCCAATTCGTACCCAAATCGCAACAGGCCCCTACTCTTAGGATTAATTTCAAATTGCGTCCAGATTCAATTTGTATCCACTTCCAATTCTAATTCTAATGGGATTAGCCTCGAAAGTTTTTAAAATTCAAGGTGAAGCAAGACTCGGATATAAAGTTAAACTTAATATGTTCTCTTATAAATATAGGATAAAAGAGCTTTGAGATGCAACAACAACTATCAATAAAGAAACAAGCAATAATCAAGCAGTAGGCAATCATTAAAGGAGATCAAACCCTAGCAGCCAGCATTAAGCAATATTGACAGAGAGTTAACAACTAGTAATAAACACAGCTGATCACGAAACAATAAATATCACACCACAAAGGTAGTAGCACACTGTCTTTGTCTAGCTCGGCCAGAATTTTAAATTATTGCAGGATCAACGTTTAATTGTGGTTGAGCCAACAAACGACTATATATTCTAAACTAATTCAATATAAGATGTTTTATTGATATTTCTATTAATACTGAATGCATTTGTCTTTTTTTTTTAAAAAAAATTAAATCCAGCACCCTATATTCATCTGCTTTAATTTGTATTAGTCTTACTTGAAGCATGATTCAGTGGTTGTTGCATTTATAGTTTACGATAAGCTGTATTTTTGAATTTGTTTCATCCAGTAGCTCGTTTAACAATCCAACAATTAGTTTATGTGCAATAAACTGCTCTGACATCATAGTATTCTGTTTAATCAAATTAACATCAAATATTTAATATCACAGTAATTGTGTTTTTCTAAAACCCTAAAACTAAAACTGTTTTCTAGAAACTCAAAAAAACCAAACTATGTTTCTCTAAAACCCTAAGCCCCAATTTTTTTTTTTCTAAAAACCAATTGTTTTATTATAGATATATACAAAATACACACTAAATAATATAAACTACATCTACACATGTACAACACATCTATAATAAATATACAACACATCTATATAATATTTTTAATATTTGTTTTATTTTAATTTTTAATTTTTTATTCTCACAATATCCAAACAATATTCACAAAATATATACACAATATTTAACAATTTGTTCATAAAATATGCACAACTTAAATAATAAATATATAATGTACACATAACATTTACAACACATATACAACATATACAATACATCAACTATACATCTAAATAACAAAATAATATATATATATTAGTTTTTTCATATGTATAATATGTAAAATTTTTGTTTAAAAATAAATTTAATAATTTTTATTAATATATATATATTTTTTTATTTTACTTTTACTTTTTTGAGTGTTACTTTTTTTATAATGAAAAATTAATTTTTTTTCTTTTTTATGAAAAACAGTGATTTTTATATGGAAAAAAAATAATTTTAAAATATTAATTTTTATTATTTAATTAGAATATTTTTATTTAATATTGAAGTTTATAAAAAAAAATAAAAATTTACAGTAAAATATTGATTATAGTGAGAAAAGAAATATTTTTTAAAAGAATTTAATTTATTAAAAATAATATATTTTTAAAATTTTATATCTTTTTATAGAAGTATAAATATTTTTAGTTTTTATAGTAATTTTATAATAAAAATTATTTTTCAGACTAGTAGTTACGTAAACATTCCTATATTGTTTTCCCTATATTTTACATTCTAAATATTAGTTCTCATAATTATTAATATTATTCCGGGTTCTATTTTGTTCGCCGTCACCTTTTTGGCAGTTTTTGTGTAGGATGTTACAAATATTTTATGAAAAATTAGTTTTTGTGTGGATGCTACAAATGTTTTATGAAAACTTAATTTTTCAGTCCAAAAGTTAGAATTTTTAATTTTTAATTTTTAAAAAGCTATCTTTTAATCATAAATAATAGTATATTATACAAACTAATGAATTTATTTTTCTAAGGGATATTATATATATGTAAATATTATATGTAATGTAAGTATCATCTGTTATATTAATATGGACAGGAAATTAACAAAGTTAAATGAACTAAATATTACCTATTTACAAAAAAATGAATTCCAATTTGTGATTAGTTTTAAGGTCACAATCTTAACGTACCGACCATATTAAATATATTGTAAATTTAAAGAAATTATTTATTTTTTTAAATTTTCCATCAATTTAGTCGGATTAATTACATAAATGAATTTTGATATTTTGCTATTGTCCTATTCAAATACCTGAACTTCGTTATAAAAATAAAATCTTTAAATTTATGATTTTGCACTAATAAAATTTTTAAAATCTTTTTCGGACAATTAAAATATAACGTGGTAGTAATATGTCGCCATACAATAAAAAATAAAAAAAAATTAATTTTACCTTATTTTAAACCCACATATAAGGAATTAAGAATAAAATAATTAATTTTAGATTTGTTGAAAATATAATTTTATGTCTGTTAAAAAATATAGGTGTTAAATGAGATGGAGTTAAATTTTTTTTACTACATAAGAATATGACTATCATATTATATTTCAATAGCTGAACAATAGTCTTAAGAATTTTATTAGGATAAAATAAAAAGATTTGATAATTTTATTTTTACAAAATAAAAATTAAAAATTTTAATAGGATAAGATCAAAAGATCAAGGACCATTATTATAATTAATCCCTCTTTAATCATCGGTACATAGACGAACCCACTGAACTAATTATATACAACGATATTGCAATACTTGTATTTGAGTCTATATATTGGATTCTTACCTGTTTTAAATTTTATTTCATATTATTTGAATTCAGTTCAACCGGATTGCAGCAATTAGAATGTCGAATAAGTTTTTTAAAAAAAAAACCTGAATTTTGCTACACAAAAACTTATATTTTTTTGCAAATAACTTTATTTTATAAATTATATATAATAAATTTAACCATTATTATGTAGCTTGATGACTATAAGTGTTGCTTTCATTTAAATTTGAGATTTAAATTCTAAATATTTATCCTCTTCACTTATAAATAATATATATATATAATAAATCAACAAATCTTGTGCAAATATATACACTTGAATGCCAGTCCCAACTTCCAACCCCCAACATATGCATTAATTTTTTTTTAAACCAGCATATGCATTAATTGTTCCTCATCAACTTATTCGATGATTTAAATTAATTAATATTATATGTACTAATTTACAATTGATGTTACCCTGACTCTACAGTGTACTAATTTTCAGTTTTGTATACTAATTTATTATACCTCTTGATGTCCCATTGACGTTACAATATTAATTATATTGAACATATATGTATTGATAGATTTTTGAAGAAAAGATATCGTGATAATTAAGTAAAATTATAATATCTTATAGAAAATGTAATTTTTTTTGAACAGCTTATAGAAAATTTAGTTTAAAAATCTAGAACAATTTGCATTGTTTAAAATTTATTCTGTCATTATATATAATATTATTCCAAGAGTTGATTTTGATAGATTATTGCTTAAATAAATACAATTTTATTTTTAATATAATATTATGTGATATTTTAAATACTTAATTATCAAATGATTAGATTAATTAAATACTTTATTCTAAAAAAATTCTTTGTTGGCCAAATCTTTAGCATGCGTAATCTATTTTGATCTTTTATACTCAAATTAAAAGTATTTAATATTTATTTTTAAATATTTTTACCTTATGTTCAAAATGCCTCTAAGTAGACACATCTCACAATCATCAGTTATAGGATTGCTACCTCGACCCTAGGTGACGCAACTGCTCTAGACAAGATACGACTGCACTTGCAAAATGAAATTTTTCATAATTACAGTAGAGCTCACGCTCACAGATGCAACTATGGAGATGGACACTAAACCAAGTCTCGCGATCGCACCAAGGGATAGTGCTATCGCGAGATTGATAAAGGCAAAAATCACTTGGGATAATAGTGGTGGTCGCAGTATTCATAATATTCACAATCTCAGCACAAGACCTACTCTCCGACAGCGATTCAAGGACGGTGCAACCGCAACATTTGAGTGGTCAAAAAGCTATGGCAGCTCTTCTCTTCGCGAATCATTGACGCCATGTGTGCTGGTCATTTTCCAGGGAAATTCAAATTAGAAACCTCGCAACCGCACCAATGGGTAGTATGACAGCGACATTGATAAAGCCTGGAGTAGAATGGTTCACGCCGACTTGTCAATGCCATGTGTAGTGTAGACCCTTAATTTTAGACTCAATTCAGTCCGGCCTCAGTTAAAAGGAAATTAGATCAAGTCTTAAGGTCTAAACAAGTTTGGAACAATTTTAAAAGCCTAGATTGGTCCTACAATATTAAAATCCCAAGATAAGTAGGCCAAGGCCCAATTTTGTCGAATCGACCCAAATTTTGTCAAATCGGTATGCCCGAGCCAACAAACGATGCTATATTCTAAACTAATTCAATATAAGATAGAGTTAACAAATGACGGTATATTCTAAACTAATTTAATATAAGATATTTTATTAATGTTTCTCTTAATACTAAATGCATTTTTCTTTTGTTTCAATTAAATCCAGCACCCTATATTCATCAGCTTTAATTTGTATTAGTCTTACTTGAAGCATGATTCAGTGACTGTTGCATTTATAGTTTACGATAAGCTGTATATTTGAATTTGTTTCATCCAGTAGCTCGTTTAACAATCCAACAATTAGTTTATATGCAATAAACTGCTCTGACATCATAGTAGTCTGTTTAATCAAATTAACATCAAATATTTAATATCATAATAGCTGTGTTTTTCTAAAATTCTAAAACCAAAACTGTGTTTTCTAGAAACCCTAAAAAACCAAACTGTGTTTCTCTAAGACCCTAAACCCCAATTGTTTTCTAAAAACCCTAAAACCCAAGCTTTATTTTTCTTAAATTATAAACCCTAGCTTAGATAGAAAATCTAATTCCCCAACAAGATCATATCATATAAACCGTCTATCTTTCGAGGGCGCTGCCCCTTTGATCTTCGTTCGCTAACTGACTAGCGAAACCGCCGTACGAAATCACTCGTCAATTGGATTAATATTTATTTGTGGATTATAATTATTTGTGATTTACTTTAATTCCTTTTATTAAACTCTAATTATTATTTTTGTGATGATTAAACTATATGTTTGGATTATTTATTTTGCTATGAAAGGTTGAATGAAATTGTAATTTTTATTTGGATTTTAAGCAATGTAAAAGACATATTTTCACACTATGTGGGTGTCTTATTTAGTTTGTTATTTAATATATTTTATGGACTCTGAAACTATTGTAAATGACATATTTTCACTAATTGGTAGGTATCATATTTTATTTATTTGTATGAACACTTACGGATGATAAGGGTATGTTTCCATCTAAGGATGAAACCGATTTTGTTTCGTGATGTACCATTTTCTTATTTTATGGATAAATATATTTTATTTTATAATTATATGTAGTATGGATGATATCATCATCTTCAAGAATTTAATAATATTTAGACATAAAAATAAGGCCACTTCCAATACATCGGACGTTATAGGGGTGTTGGGTTACTTCTCACATTCCTCATGCGTACCCAACTTTTTAAACTCATTAGAGGGTTGGAGATTTCTTAGGGATCGAGTTATCCACCCATTTTTTTCAAGTCCGTTCGGGTGGCGACTTCATTTTCTCTGTGTTTAAGCCCGTATTCTCTAAGGCTCTGAGCCTAATAGTGTCGAAGTCGTAAGGTAAAAATCTCCGCTCATATGTAGCAACCATTAAAACTAGCCAGTAGACACAATAGAAATCTCTTGACCACACCTAAAGGTTGAATGACCACTAATATGCTCCTTGCGATCGCACCACAAGGCAACTGACCGCAAAACTATTCCGACAAGCATTTAATACAAGAGATTTGTTTGGTGAAAAATTAATCTTCTCTAACTTGTCTCAGAAGGAATTTTCAGAGGAAAAAAGTTATAAATACACCACTAAATAATATTTATTACAATCTTTTAAGCTTTTATTATCAAAACTCTTGCAAATTTAAATTCCATTTACCTTATACTTAAAATTTTATTTATTATTCATTGAGTGTTGAGTATGAACATCAAATACCATTGTAGTGAGTTGGTTAAAGAGTGAGCCAAAGGAAAAAAACTCTTGTTGGATTGTGAGTTATCTCAAACTATTATAAAAGTTCGGTATGAGCTTGCAAAATACTAAGTTAGGATTGAACTTATAAAAACTCAAGATAATGAAACACTTAACTTGTAGTTGAGAAGTGGATATTGAATTGATTTAATTCGAATAACTATAAATTCAAATTCAGTTAACCTATCAAATATTCGATTTGGTTAGCCGATCATATTAAATTCGGTTCGATTCGGCTAAAAAATTTGAATTAATTCAATTCTCGGTTTCATTGATTAACCGTTAACCGAAAATTAAAAAATAATAATTTTTATTTAGTTATTTATTAATTTTTTTATTTAATTCCTCAATTATATACTTTTTTATTGCAAATACTTTTTATTGCAAAATAAAGCTATTTTTTGTTTAGTTTTTAATAAATTTGGTTTAGTTATTTGCTAAATTAATTTTTTATATTAAATATAGTTTTTTATTATAAAATAAAAAATTTCTATCATTTTGGTTAATTTGATTTAATTCAGTTAATTAACTAAACCAATCAAAATTAAAAACTAATCGGTTTGATTAAAAAAAATAAATTCAAAAAAGTCGATTAAAAATTAATTCGGTCAATTAATTAATCGATAAACTAAATGCTCACCCCTACTTCCCTATCCAGTGGTGAAATCAGAATTTAGCCTAAGGGGGGCAAAATTTTTAAATAAAAAAAATACAGATAAATTTATATTTAATTTTATTTTTATATTAAAATTGATATAAATAGTTGATATAAATATTTATATTTTATTTTATTTTTATATTAAATAATTAAATATTAAAATTTTTATTATTTTTATTTCAATATTTAAGTTTTATTTTGAGAAATTACATAATATATATTATTTTAAAAATATTTATATATTTTTTGAAATATTTTGAAGAAATTACTTAAACTAATTATTTTTTAATAAATTTTTATGATGGAATATTTTTAAAAAATAATTAACATAATCATAAAGTTCTGAATTCAATTCATAATCAAATTGCAAAATAATAAATCTAATCACAAAATCTCAAATTTTCAATTCATATAATAATCAAATTCCAAAATAATTAACCTAATCATCAAAACCCAAATTCTAATTCACAATCAAATTCTAAAATAATTAATCTAATCATCAAAACAATAAACTAAGACTTATAAATTTAAATTTAAATTAAACAATAATTATAAATAGTTATAATACTCAATAACATTATCAAAATAATAAATTAAAAATTAATTTTAAAGAAAAAATAAATATATATACCCACACAAATATGTATAAATACTATATATTATATTATAAATTAATTTTATATTATATAAATATAAGTGTTATTAATTATATATATAAATATATATATACATATATGTATATATATATATATATTTATATACATATTTACATATATAGGTAGGGCACTGGATCCCGTACCACCTCTTAGTCCCGTACCACAAGGCAACTGACCGCAAAACTATTCCGACAAGCATTTAATACAAGAGATTTGTTTGGTGAAAAATTAATCTTCTCTAACTTGTCTCAGAAGGAATTTTCAGAGGAAAAAAGTTATAAATACACCACTAAATAATATTTATTACAATCTTTTAAGCTTTTATTATCAAAACTCTTGCAAATTTAAATTCCATTTACCTTATACTTAAAATTTTATTTATTATTCATTGAGTGTTGAGTATGAACATCAAATACCATTGTAGTGAGTTGGTTAAAGAGTGAGCCAAAGGAAAAAAACTCTTGTTGGATTGTGAGTTATCTCAAACTATTATAAAAGTTCGGTATGAGCTTGCAAAATACTAAGTTAGGATTGAACTTATAAAAACTCAAGATAATGAAACACTTAACTTGTAGTTGAGAAGTGGATATTGAATTGATTTAATTCGAATAACTATAAATTCAAATTCAGTTAACCTATCAAATATTCGATTTGGTTAGCCGATCATATTAAATTCGGTTCGATTCGGCTAAAAAATTTGAATTAATTCAATTCTCGGTTTCATTGATTAACCGTTAACCGAAAATTAAAAAATAATAATTTTTATTTAGTTATTTATTAATTTTTTTATTTAATTCCTCAATTATATACTTTTTTATTGCAAATACTTTTTATTGCAAAATAAAGCTATTTTTTGTTTAGTTTTTAATAAATTTGGTTTAGTTATTTGCTAAATTAATTTTTTATATTAAATATAGTTTTTTATTATAAAATAAAAAATTTCTATCATTTTGGTTAATTTGATTTAATTCAGTTAATTAACTAAACCAATCAAAATTAAAAACTAATCGGTTTGATTAAAAAAAATAAATTCAAAAAAGTCGATTAAAAATTAATTCGGTCAATTAATTAATCGATAAACTAAATGCTCACCCCTACTTCCCTATCCAGTGGTGAAATCAGAATTTAGCCTAAGGGGGGCAAAATTTTTAAATAAAAAAAATACAGATAAATTTATATTTAATTTTATTTTTATATTAAAATTGATATAAATAGTTGATATAAATATTTATATTTTATTTTATTTTTATATTAAATAATTAAATATTAAAATTTTTATTATTTTTATTTCAATATTTAAGTTTTATTTTGAGAAATTACATAATATATATTATTTTAAAAATATTTATATATTTTTTGAAATATTTTGAAGAAATTACTTAAACTAATTATTTTTTAATAAATTTTTATGATGGAATATTTTTAAAAAATAATTAACATAATCATAAAGTTCTGAATTCAATTCATAATCAAATTGCAAAATAATAAATCTAATCACAAAATCTCAAATTTTCAATTCATATAATAATCAAATTCCAAAATAATTAACCTAATCATCAAAACCCAAATTCTAATTCACAATCAAATTCTAAAATAATTAATCTAATCATCAAAAAAATAAACTAAGACTTATAAATTTAAATTTAAATTAAACAATAATTATAAATAGTTATAATACTCAATAACATTATCAAAATAATAAATTAAAAATTAATTTTAAAGAAAAAATAAATATATATACCCACACAAATATGTATAAATACTATATATTATATTATAAATTAATTTTATATTATATAAATATAAGTGTTATTAATTATATATATAAATATATATATACATATATGTATATATATATATATATTTATATACATATTTACATATATAGGTAGGGCACTGGATCCCGTACCACCTCTTAGTCCCCCCCCCCCCCCCCCCCCCCCCCCCCCCCGTCCCTATCTCTTTTTAATTTTACAGAGAATTTCTTTTTAGTCCATAAATTAGAAAAATATCAATTTATCCTGTCGTCTTTGTTGACTGAAAGGGGCAACATAATTAAGTAAACTCCTTTTTTTTTCCTACTAAAATCGTAATTTTGTTTTTTGTCACGCTAACCAATTAAATTCCAGTATTTATATCACCGTCAATTTCCCTCATGCGTAATTAAATCTTCGTTGCTTTTCATACAAGTTTAAAAAATTATTGAATTTTAATGAAATAATGTGATTAAAGCTTCCTTGCTTTTCATAAAATTGATGTAAATATTTTTGGTCCAAAAATCATTTTATTAAAAAAAAATAACTCTGTTTCCTAAATTAAATATCATAAGAGAGATAATTTAGGGATCAAAAACTAAAAATAAAATAAAATAAAATAAAGATAATTATATGTACACAGGAGCACATTAAATTAAGTTGTTGTGCAGATTGAGATTCTATTAAATATTTGAATAGACTGCGTCATACACATCTGTTTCATATATTATTGTCAACTCTAAAGTAATTGTCATTAAACTCATAATCCAATAAGGTTTTTAATATCTTATCTCATAGTCGTACTGTAAATCATAAATTAAGAAATGGTATTTAAATGTATCAAATATTATAAATTATTTTTTTATTAAAATAAAAATAAATAAAAATAAAAATAAAATTAATATTCTAAAATCTTAAAATGCATATATATAATTTAAATAAAAATACTTTTTCACTTTGAAAATATTATTTCTAATAGAAAAATCATCAAGTAATATGAAAAAAAAAACTTTACAGTATTATTAAGTAAATTTTTATCATTTAGAAAATTATGTAATATTAATTATCTTTAAAATTTTTCAAATAAAATATTAATTAAAAGTTAAAAATATTTTTAAATAAAATAATATTTTTAATTAGAAGAAATAATAAAAATAAAGATGAGAAAAAAAATGCATAATAAAATGAAGTAATCAGAGTATGGAAAATCAAAAGGAGAGCATAAGACAGCGGGCCAATTGAATTGATTAGACTATTTTTTTCTAGTTGAATTTGAAAAATCTTGGTGATAATTATTCTAATGCAGTTAATGAAATTAATTATAAGATATAATTTAATAAAAATTATTATTAGAAAAATTTTATTAGCATTATCTTGTTTTTTTTTATCAAGATATTAGCATTATCATGTTGGATGATATATTACGGCGTTTTAATATCTTATGCTTGAAATGACATTTTCATATAATTCATTGACCTTTTTTTTTTTAAAAAAATCATTGACATATATACAGTTTGCATATATTATTTAATAAACTGTAATCTACATCTAATTGAATTACATTACCTACTAAATAATTTTAAATTAAGAATAATTTACGATGTTTATAGTCTATGCATGAAGAAAAGGTCAGATATTACCTTGGAATGATGTCCAGAAAAATCAATTATGTGTTTGTGCTATTAGTTTTTAAAGAATAATCACCAAAAAAAAAAATTTTATTTTTCACAGTCTAAATACCAGTTATCTTATAATAAAAATTCTTCACATACTTATACACCGATGGTGGAAAGAAGAGAACATAAGACTTAGGAAAAAAAAGTATAAAGAACTGATGAAAAAAAAACTCAAGTATTTTTTTTTTCTCACATAGGTTTTAGCTAAACTAAAAACTTATAATATTATCCTTAATATAATTATCCTTTCAATATTCTAATTAAAACCAAATTTTGAATAGAAAATTCAAAATTGACTAAACTCTCCTTTTGAATTCAAAATATTATCTTATTATACAATTCATATTTTGAATAGAGTTGGATTCATGGATCTACCTATTTGTTATGGGCAAACCTAATTCAAAACTAACATCTCCTACTCACACATGATGATATACATATTAAAAAAGATAACTGTTCAAGATAGCTACGATTAGGCTAATAGACCCTGCGACCGACATTACGAGAACTCTATGTTACATATCTGTTAGGGATATATAGTATCTCGTTTGAAAAAAATGATTTGGAGTGCCTCAGACTACTAATCATATTTTCACTGTCCTTATTAGATCTAAGGATAATTTGCACCCACAGTAATGTAAGCTCACAAATATAATTGATTAACCTGTGGATACAAAGAGAAAATGACCATCAAGTATTCTTCCTTTTTGTTTAGTTTTCTTTATCATAAATAGACTTGTTTTTTTAGAAATATCATATTAGATCGAATCATTCATAATCCTTTGGTAATACCATAAGATAACAAATATCCAATTATATCTCGAAAACAAACCAAAAGTTATAAGGATAGCAATACTGAAAATCTAAATTCTCAAAGGATCTCACTTTGACAAAAAAAAATAAATAGAGATCATATATTTTTATCTCCCTTTTGATCGAGAAAATACACATGTGGTATAAATCACATGCCATAGTGTCCACTCCTTCCTATAGAGTGCAAGTCATATAAAAAAAATACTATGCAAATAATAGGTTGGACGTACCCAACTCCCGACTTTGAGGTCACATGTCTATTCAGATTAATTCAAAGTTCATGCCTAGCGACTTAGACAAAATTAGATATAGTCACATTTAGGTAGCCATGTTAACTCAATAAATGATACGGCTTTCCTGCATCAAACACGAGCTCAGCCACATAGACTAATAAATGCAATCAACTCAATGAGAAGCTTAATCTCCATCCCGTCCAACATGCTCTTATAATAACATCAACATAACAAAATATTTAAACTCATGTCAACACAAAAATAAATATCATGTCTTAGCAATGATAAACAACAAGTGAACATAGTTTGGGAATAGTTAAAAAAACACATCAACACTTGTGCAATCCTAAAGATTTTATCCACTTGACAAAAATGCCTTTAGGTGTAGGTTTCGTAAAAGGATCTGCAACTATATCATGCGTAGAGACATATGTCAATTCACTTCTTTTCTTGTAACCATATTTCCAGCAAAATGATATTTGGTGTCTATATGTGAACAGTAATTTTTGCCCCCCACTCCCGGTAAAAATAGTTCTTGCGATTTTGACACTGTTAGGCTCTGACCCTTAGAGAATATGGACCTAAATTTGGAGAATAGAAACCGCCACCCAAATGGGCTGAGAAGATAGGAATGGGTGGATGACTTGATTTCTAAAGAATTTCCAACTTCTACTATGTTTGAAAAGTTGAATACGCATGAGGAATGTTAGAATTACCCAACACCTCCTAAAACGCTCAGTTTATTGAAACTGGCATTATTTTTTGTTCTAAATATTATTGAATTCTTAAATATCATGACTTCATCCATGTTACATGCAATTAAAGGAATAAAACATCATATTATTAATTAAAATAAATTAAAAAAGAATGGACACTCATACAAGATGGAAACATGTCCTTATAAAAATAAATAAAATAAGACACCCAAAGGTGAAAAATATATTACTTACAATTGTCCAAAAGTCCTTAAAATTAAAATAAATAATAAACAATTAAAATAAATGAGACACCCATTAAGTGGAAACGTGCTTTTTATAAGTACTTAAAATCTAAATAACAAAATAAATACAAATATATAAATATATAAGTAATCATTTAAGGAATCATAAAATTAGAAAATAGAGATTAATCATAAAAAATTACTATTTACAAATAAATATTAACCTATTAATGAAATATAGGAGGAACGCATACGGCAGTCCCGTTAGCTGGTTAGCGGGAGGAAGTCAAGGAGGCAGCGACTTCAAAAGATAACCAATTTACAAGGTATGGTTTGAGCATGTAATTAGGGTTTTATCATGCAAATTAGGATCTTATTGTGAAATTAGAGTTTTAATCCTAAACTAGGGTTAACATGTAAAATTAGAGTTTTAATTATATGATTAGGGTTTTAGTTATAAAATTAGGATTTAGATATTAAATTATTGTTTGACATATAATTAAACAAGACCATAACCACAAATTAATGTAAAATAAACTTGCAAACAAATATAGATGACAACCTCATAAACTGAATATGTGGTAGTATTTAAAGATCATATATGTATTGTTGGCTCTATCAAGGTGATTTTATTGAACCAAACTCAGCCGATTAAAACTGTGTAATTGTCTCTGCCTTGCACAAATTTGGTGAGTTTCGATCAACTGAAATTCTTTATTAGACAATGCTATCCGAGTTTGCTCCTGTGTCTCCAGTAGCTTTTTGCCTCTCTTGTTTTTTGTATCTTTAGTACTAATTCTCGTCTAGTTGCCAATTTTGGCTGTTTTGATTCCTTTCTTAATTCAAGGTGGTTGTTGTGTTAAAGGTGGTTGTTCAATTCTTAAAGATGGCCGCTCTCTTTGTTTTTTTACTCTCCGACTATTGCTTTTTAATTTGTTAATTGTGGCCACTAACTCTTGTCCCCTCTATTTATAGGTAGCATTAAGGTTTAATTAAACTCCTTCTTAGTTCAGGAATCCTAATTTCTTTAGCTTATCTGAGTCTTTTTGACCTTAAACCTAATTAGGATACTGAATTAAGTTATAATTATGGACTCATGTCAAATTCGGCTTAGCCAATTCGATATGAACTTGGCTCATATCGAATTGGCCATGGTCCAATTAGATAGGGAGAAGGTGCATTTTTGCCCCTAAAATTTCAGTGAAGGAACAGATTTGACCTTAAAAAAATTTTAAAGACAAAAATATTAGCATTTTAAAAAATACTGATATTTTTGCCCCTCTCTTAACATCCCTCTTAGTCATCACTGTAGCTCCGTAACTACCTCCAGTTGATAACTCTTAAACATGGAATTAAAATATATATGAGATATAATGGATGTTGCATAATATATAAAAAGTAAGTTGTTCTTATTTTATTTTAGAAATTATAAGTTAGTTCTAATAATATATATTATAATTTAAAATTAATAAAATAGTTACAATTATTTATAATTTTGTTCATCTCAGTTTTTTTGAAAATAATGTAATTTAATGAATTTTAAAATTGAATTTTTTCTGTGTATTTACTTATTGTATATTATTATTAAGTGAAATAAAATGAAATATTACATAAATTTATTTTAAACAATTTCATTAATTAATTATATAAATAAAAAATTAAATTATTGTTAATTATAAAAATAATAATAATTATTAAATTAAAATTAATAGCAACATTATGTTGTGTATTTCTTATTTTGTAATATTTTTATAAAATAAGGATAAGAATATTCATTTAAAAAAATAAGAAAATTATACTGCATGTCACTTTTTTAAATTTAAAAAATACCTTGTAATTTTTATATGTTTTGGATATACTAAAAACATATTAGATTTATAAAATATACTAAATATATACTAAAAATTATTAATTTTATATGTTTTTGATAATGAGATATTTTTAAAATTAAATATCGAAAAGTGTGCATTTAATTTCAAAAAAAAAAATAAACGAGTATTTTCAAAAATACTTTTTTAGAAATCCTTAAAAACATTGAAAAGTTTATTGGATTTTCTTTAATGTCTTCTATTATTATTTTATTTATTTAATTTTTTATTTTATTTAATACATAATAAAATTTTTAAAATAAATTAGATAATGAAAATTTATATTTTCTATATATAATTATTGAATAATTAATCTACTAACTTTAATTTTATTCTTTTAAACACTTATTTCATCTTTCATAATGTTTTATCTTTATTTTCAAACCTAATAATTTTAGGTTTTTTAAACTTAATTTAACATTATTTCATATGACATCTTTTTTTTAAAAAAAAACATACTACACAATAGAAAAATAATAAAGTTTTAGTAATCATATGGTGTGTGTGTGTGTATATATATATATATAAAGTTTCAGTAATTAAGATGGCTTTACTACTAGTAGTATAGGTGCTCCAATTAATATGTAAATTGCTACCAAGTTGGAAGAATTATATTATAGAGTCTAATGGAGCTACAACGACGATCAAGAGGGAAGTTAAGAGAAGAGAAAAAATATAAGTATTTTTTAAACTGCTGATATTTTTGTCCCTAAATATTTTTTAGGGGCAAATTCGTTCCTTCGCTAAAATTTTAGGGGTTAAAATGCACCTTCTCCCAATTAGATATGAGCTTACTCATATCAAATTTGGCCTGTCAAAATAAATCAAGTATGCTTTAACATTGGACCGGACTTAATTCGAACTTTAAAAGTTGAATTGGATTTAATTTGGGCTTTTTTATTGAAACCAACTTGATTCAACCTTTTTAAGTAGAATCGAATTCATATTAGGCCAAAATTAATGGTCTATACTATGTGTTTGGCCTTATAATGGAACTTTGGATTCTTAGTATAGGCAATAGTTGCTTGGCAGTCATAATATATAGTGACTAACTCACTCATAGCACTAATACCCAAAAGATCCATGAATCTCCTAAGCCAAACACAATCTTGTACTACTACTGAAAATGCTATAAATGTAGCATCTATGGTAAATAGTGCTAAGCAGGATTACTTCTTGCTACTTTATGAAATAGTACCCTTGTTGAGTAAGGAAAAAAAATCCTAAAGTGGATTTCCTCTAATCCACGTCTTCCACCCTATCAGTGTCGTGTAGCCTTTCAAACTCAGACTTCCATCTTAATAGAACAATGAGTAATCTACAATACCTTTTAAATAGCTCAAAATTCTCTTAACTGCTTGCTAATATATCGAACCTACATTGGATTGAAATCTACTTACCATCCTAACGATAAAGCAATACAACATCACCTATATTAGGCTTCCAACAGTACTTGTATAATGGACATTCTTCATATGTTATATTTCTTATAGACTTTTTGGACATAGTCTTTAGCTCAAACTCTCACCTTTGGAGATAAGAGTATCTATAGGTTTACAGTCATGCATATTGAACTGTTGAAGTACTTTCTTTATATATGCCTCTTAAGAAAAAGACAACAATTTTCTCAAGAGATCTCTTAAAATCTTTACTCCGAGAATATATGCAGTCTTACCCATATCTTTCATTTCAAAACTAGTTGATAATCACCGTTTAATATGATTCAAAAATACTCTGCCATTTTCAGTAATTAATATGTCATCAACATATAATGATATTTTGACAAACTTTACTTTCAATCGCTTGATGTAGAAGCAACGGTCCTCATCTATCATTGTAAAGCCATATGATATGATTGCACTATGAAAATAAATATACCACTATTTTAAAGACTGCTTCGGGCCATAGATTGACTTTTTCAACCTATATATTTACTTTTTTTGGCCTTGTTTGATGAAGCTCATTGGTTAGTTTATATAGATTTTTTCATTTAGTTCTTCATTGAGAAAAGCAGTTTTCACATCAATTTGATACAACTCAAAATCTAGATTCGCGATGATTACTAAAATCAACTTTATAGATAGAGCTGTAATCGAGTCGAGCTAAGCCGAGCTTTAAAAAGCTCAAGCTCAACTCATTATAAAATAGTCAAGTTCAAACTCGAACTCGAATCGAGCCTGGGCTTATATCGAGCCAGCTCATATAACATGTATCTCGAGCTTGATTTAAATAAGTTTAACGAATTCAATGAACTTATTTCAGTTTTTATTTTTTATTCATCTTTTTCTACATTTTCATAAAAGATACACTAAAATTAATATTTTTATTAAAGATAAACAATATAATTATATATTAACAAAAATAAAATATTATATTACTATAATGTTATATTTTACTATAAATTATTAATCTATTTTATATTGTATATTATTTAATTTATTTATCATATATATCATATCATATATTAATAAATTATATTAATTAAATTAGTTAAAAAAATAATATATTCACATACATAGTTTAATATATATAATTTAAAAAATATATTTTTAATTAAATACACTAAACGAGCTAACTTATGAGCTTTTTAAAAGAGTCAGCTCACGAGCTAACGAACCAAGTATTTCTTAGCTTGAGTTTGGCTCATTTAACAAAATAGCAGTTCGAGCTCGAGCCTGAACGAGCTTTTACCGAGTTGAGACCCAAGCCGAGCTCGAGTAGCTTGGCTCATTTACAGCCCTACTTATAGATGTAAATCTCACAACGGGCTAATATGCCTCTTCATAGTTTATTCCTTCTTGTTGTATATATCCCTTTTGTTGCGAGACGGACCTTATACCTCTCAATACTGCCATCAACCTTTCACTTGATTTTGAGAATCCATTTATTCTCATTGGTTTTACATCCTTTTGAAAGATCAACCAACTTCGAAACTTAGTTTGACCTTATACAATTTAACTCTTCTTTCATTGTTTCCACCCATTTATCCTTGATCGAGCATAAGAGAGCCTCTTTGAAGTTTCGAGGCTCTTCATCATCTTGAGATATGGCCATGAACACACTTTGATCTAAAATCAACAGCAATGAACAATTCCACGATTACTCGGCGTCAAATCAGAATCTTGAGGAACACTTTCTTCAAATCCAATTAAAACATCAACTAAATCAAAATTCATAAGACTACCAGTGAAGTTAGGTTTTGTACTCCCATTCAGACTAGAATTACTCTCAGCTGAACTAGTTGGTGGAGTTATGTCCATCAAATTCCTCATACTAGGATGAAATAGTCCATGTGAACTTTGATTGTAAAACTTATATAAGGAGAACACTTAATTTAGATCACCCTGCTTAGGAAAAACATTCTCTAAGAATACCACATCTCGTGATTCAAACTCATTTGCCATCTCACTATCTTGCTCACTTATAAAATCATACCTTTTAGATAATTTAAAATATCTCATAAAGATACTTTTTTTTACCTTTTAGGCCTAATTTCCCATACTTATGGGAGGTATCATGTACATAGGTGGTGCATTCTTAAGGTTTTAGGATGTGTAGGTCAGGCTTCCAACTTATTCGTAGCTCATATGGAGTGGTTGAGACAGGCTTAGAGGGCACACAGTTAAGTACATATATATCAATTAACAATGCATCATCGACCCAAAAGGCAATGGATAACTTGGCTTATGCCATCATTGACCTAACCATCTCAAGAAGAGTCATGTTTCTCCTTTTAGCAATACCATTTTGTTATAAAATTCGAGAAATAATTAGCTAATGCTCTATTCCTTTTTCATCACACAATTATTTGAACTGATCAGACAAATATTTACCACCTCTACAATTTGAAGTGCTTTCACTTTCTTGTCTAATTGATTTTTAACCAACTTAAGGTAGTTCTTGAAGCAACTTAAAGCTTTAGGCTTATACACAATCAAATAGACATGACTATACCTAATATAGTGATCTACAAAGGTGATAAAATAGTAAGCGCCGTGCCTTGCCCACATATTCATTGGACCATAAACATTTAAATGTACAAGTTGCAATGGAATGATGGCTCTTGTACCTTTTTCAAGAGGTTTTTTCACAGCTTTTTCTGCTAGATAAAATTCATAGATAATTCTACTTTACTAAACTCGATAGAAGACTAGCCCTAGCTAATCTATCCATTCGCTATTGGCTAATATGACCTAGTTTAGCATGCCATACAATTACATCATCATCAAAATTATCTGAAACAATGAATATAGAAAAATTGATATAGGAAATAGAACCGTGTTTAATATCTAAGTTAAAGAAATTGTTCATAATATGTAACCATAACCATAAAATGTTTGTCCCAAATTTACATATTCTAATTGATCATAAAAATTTAGAGAGAAACCCAATTTAAGCAAAATAATAATAGAAGCTAAATTTGTGAGATGTTGAGAACATCATGGAGCAGCAATGTTTGACATCCACGTACCATCGATGTGTAGGTACCAATTTCTTTCACCTCAATACAAGCATTGTTCCCCATAAAAATCTCTCTCCCTAGTAGGTAATCAATAAAATTTAATGAAAGCTTTACGATCTTTTGTTATATGGTTGATCGCTCCCGAATCTATAACCCACAAAGGATTAGTTTCATTTAGCAATATCAAAACCAAAACCATAATTTCATTCACACATAAATTAATGGATTGTACATTCTTAAGTGCAATACTGTCCTTAACATAGCGGCCCTTATATCTATAATTGAAACATTTGACCTTAGTAACATTTCTTTTCTTAGGATGCTTCCTCTTATTTTGTTTAGGCTTGTTGTTGTCCTGACACTCCTTACCCTTATCCTAGCCCTTGTAATTATAGTACTTACGTTTTGTGCCATGATTCCTATTGGAGTTGGCTTAAACTAGATGTATCTTTGTACTAAGTTGTATAGCAGTAAGTCTATTAGCCTCCAATTCCAAGTGATCGGAGGCATCATCAAAGGTCTCAATGAGCAGATTGTGTCAAGTGTATTCTCATATGCTTCCAGTTCACTAGCAAGGACCTAATAACTGCCTAGATCTTTTGTTCCTTAATCAACACATGACCAGCATTATAAAGCTCACTTATCATATTAGATATCTCCTAGATATGTTTTCTCATACTGTGTTCATGATACTTCTTATAAGTATCAAACTTGATAGTGAGAGAACACAATTTAGTCAAAGAAATTCTGTCAAATTTGTCTTTAAGGGCTACCTACATGTCTTGCATGTTCATAACTGCTAAACTCCTTTGTAATGTCATTATCCATCGCACTCAACAATGTGGTACGAGCAAGTGAGTTTTTCCTTTTTTTAGACATAGAAGGCATCATGATCGTGCCTATGTTAGGCTGTGGTTTCTTCTTAGTCAAGTTCATCTATAATGGCATTCAAAGGCTCCAGTGCCTCCTGTTCCTCCAGTATATACTGAATTTTCATGTTTCAGATTCCATAATTATTCTTAAATAACTTGACACATTTGTTCAGCTCAACAATAATGGTCTTGGAAGCATACGACATTTTTCACTATACAAAAAAAAAGAAAGAGAATATTTGGCAATACATTAAATGCATGATATTATTAACTCCATAGTTTACATGTGACTATAATTTTTACAACCAATTTTTATATTAATAATAACATAAATATATTCTCAAGTTAAAAGGTCACTAGGTTTCCAATCATCATTTCGATTATATGTGAAAATTAGTATTAATGTAAAATCTTTATGTAAAATCTTTATATACAATTAATTATTCAAACCATGTTAAAACTATATGTTGAATAATTATGAAGAAATAATTAACGTTGTGCATTAAAAAATAAAGAAAATACATATTCCATTAATTAAAAAAATTGGTCCATGAAACCATAAGCAATGAAATATAACTAAATAAATCCTCTAGAAAATCCTTATTTGCATAACTAATCAAGATATGAATAAATAAAGAAATTAGACTTAGAACGCTGGATGACCTATCTTCTAATAGCAACTGGGATCCAAAGAACATTTTCTTAAGAATGGCAACGGTTCGAGTATTTTCAGGTACCCGACTCATCTCGATCAGTTTATATAAAGCATGGATAGTTTATAAAATGGGTTTGGATGGATATGAGTAGTGTTTTTACTGTCCATAATGAGTTTGGGTTAGGTTAAAATATATACCTTTAGGTATTCGTTACTCGGGCTCGGTTATATGTATTAATTATATTTTATTAAATTTTTAATTACATATTTATTATAATTTATTTTAATTATAAAATTATTGTATGAAATCATTTTAATAAAATTATATTAGTATTAACTTTTTATTTATAATTATTTAATTAAAATAATTACAATTTATATTTTAAATTTTATAATATTTTTGAATTTTTATATTTAAATGGGTACAAGTAATAAACGAGTAGTATTAAATGACTATGGGATGGATACAGATAGCAAAATAATAATTATAATCAGGTTAGATTCGTACTCGGATATGGTGATGTTTACGGGTATCCTACTCGTTGCCACTCCTATATTTTCTAGGTCTTTAGGCAAAGAATATATGGTGCTCTTTAAATCTCTTGACCACTAGTTTTCCCACATCGTGAAGAGTCATACCTTGTACGTAGTGTAGGGCTTTCTCATTACCCCCTTAGCACACCAAGCACTAGGGAAAGAGATAAGAAGAACTCGGTATGTTCTATTCCCTTCACTCCAGCAGCTCACGAAGTAGTGGATGGACAAATGAATCCCTTATCTCCAAATACAATGAGTTCCGAGACCTAAAAAATGATGTGAGCCTGCCTTGCTAGGATTTAATTCCTAAGGAAGCTCAAGCTACGGATCGTCTCCAAAACATAAGAACACCAACCAGCACCTTCAACCCAACACCAACTTGTGATGTAAAACTGAAACTATATGGCTGGAAACCAAAGATTCAAGACCCAACCCCAACTTGTGAAGGAAAACCTTGAATATAAGTTAAGACCTAGCAAACTTGGTTATTTTTGCAAGGAATTCGTGCAAGTTCTAACCAGAACTCAAAAGAAGGCTAAAAACCTCTCAAAGCTCTCAAAAATGGAGAGAAAACTCAGAATATTCATTAAGTTCAAAATCTGCCATTACATTTGTTTTTAAAGACTTAAAGAAAGCATAAAACAAGTGAAATGATGGAAAAATACAAATATAATAATGTGGTTACATAAAACAAATTGGGCAGCCATATAGTTTGTCTCCCACTAGCTTTTAAAAGGCATCTTTGACTCCCAATGTGAATTTCAGCCACTCTTAATATATGGACATCCAATGGAACGTGAATGGTATGTATTTAGCTCCCAAAGGTATAATGATGGATGCCAATATGTATTCTAACTCCTTTGGGTCAATTGGCCTCTTGGGTAGATTGCAATTTGGACACATGCAACCAAACAGCTTCTTTGCTCTTATTTTCTTCAAGTCTTAACGTTCCAATTGTATTGAGAACATATAGATGTTTGGAAACTAATCCTTGAAGTTTTCTTGCCATTGATCGAGTAACAGGTCCTTGGTGTTGTATGCTAGCAATCAGATCCTCATCATAAAATCATCCAGCTATATAATTTGCTGACAAATCTCATATAGACGCAATACATGACGAATGAGAAAAACTATGACGAATGAGAAAATCTAAGTCATAAATGTGGTCATTAAGACACATCTCTCGAGCTTTTAAGTGAGTTTTCAAAATCATTATTTTCATTTTCAGCATGGTCTTATGCTCATATGTGCATACCACAACAGGTGTCCTAACCATGACCACCATATTTTGTAACTTTTTACAAAGAAAAATAGGTCAAAAACAATAATTATATACAATAGTACAGTTAAAAAAAAAGAACACACGCTTCATCAAAAAATGGCATACGTATTAACAAAAAAATATTTTACAAATGTTCATAAATTTTCCAGGTTAGGAAAAAAATTTCCATGTAAAAAATAATTTTTCTCTAATTAAAAAATATGTTTAATTAAAAAAGTATTTAAATAAAAAAAATTTACAGTTCCTAGAAAATAAATAAAAATCACCAAAAATTTCAGAAAATACTTTGGAGTCAATTTGTAAAAAATAGAGAAAAATGATGTCAAGAATAATTTTTATGCCAAAAACAGTGTTCGGCCAATCAGGCACTGCCACATCTTAGGAGGAGGCACCAAAAATGGCACATCATTTTTGAGAAACGACATACCACAGTGTGAAACAACAAGTTATTTTGCACTGTGCTAAGAGGTTACTAAGGGTGCTAGGAAGCCTAGCCTCCGTACACAGTGCTTAGGCAACTCGATATGGCATGTGGAGCTTTTTATGTGGGAGATTTTGGTGTCTAAATTTTATTAGTGTAGTCAAAACAATTTAAAAAAATACCATAATCTACTGTTCTAGCTATGATAGTAGGTTAATTCTAAATAAATTGATTCTAGAAAATTAATTTTCAACTAATTTCAAGTATCCAATTTTAGATGGCTATAATTTGGTCAATATAACTCTGATTTGTATACACAATATATAAAATTGAAGCTCTACATACCAAATAGATTAAATTGAGGCTCTACATACCTACTCTAATATGATACCATAAAAGCATATAAACAAAAGCAAGAAAATAGAGTTTTTCTTGCCCAAACATGCCAAAATGATCATGGTGATCAAGTTCATAAATAATAATTTACAACAAATTATTTTTTATCAATTAAACAACATAATTGAACACCAAAACATGAGCACGAACAACAAAAACTTTGATACCAATGTTGGATATAGTCCATACATGAAGAAAATATCAGATATTACCTTGGAATGATGCTTCAGGAAAATCAATCATGGGCTTATGCTACTAGTCTTTGAAGAATAATCACTAAAAAAGAAAGGTCCTTACTTTTCACAATCTAAGAATCAATTATTTCACAGTAAAAACTCCTCACACAATCGCACATCGATGGTGGAGTGAAAAGAGCAAAAGACTTAGGAAAAAAAATTAAAGGAGAGAGAGCCGATAAAAAAAATACGTAGTTTTTTTCTTATATAGTTTTTAGCTAAACTAAAACTTATTATATTATCCTAAAGATAATTATCCTTTTAATATTCTAAATAAAATCAAATTTTGAATAGCAAAAATTGTCTGGGAGTCTGGACAATTGTTGGGGTAGAATCTGTATCTGAATAGATATACAAAGCATCTGTGGAAACTCCAGATGTGGCTATATTGATTGCATGATCTTGCAACCTATATACCAGTTGATGATGGAGTGTAGCTGATACAGAATTCTGAACTTGTGGAGCACCAGTAATTTAAACTTGTACCTTCAAAATTTTTTACAGAAAAGAATTTGCTAAAGACAAATTATAGTTGGGAAAGAAGGTAAGTACAACACTTCTAGCATTGAGTATTGTCAAAATTGTTCCAATTATAACATTTTCAAAGTCTACATATCTGGTGTCCAAGAGAAAAAGTCGAGCAGTCACTGATAACCCCTTTCTGCCATGATAAGAAATGACTATTTTGATAGCTTCAAGATGGAGATAAGAATATCCTTGCTTCTGCAATTGAGAAATAAAGGATTCTAGAATTTTAAAAGTGACATACTGTTCAGCTGTGGTTGAAGAAAGAGCACAGTGGCTTAAGGCCGAAGACTGTACATATTCTTTTATATGAGTAGATCTAGAAGTGATAAGATTCTTAATACTCAAAACATACTCAAAATTTTGAATGGACTTAGGTTCATAGGTCTATCCACCAGTCATGAGATGGATTCGATCCACAACTAATAATTTAAACACTGTATAATATTATGAAATACTTCTTTGTACTTTTGGCCTTAAATCAATTAATTTTAAATCATTAATAAAAAGAAAGGATAAAACTATAATGCAAAAGAAAAAAAATTAACCATCGAGCACAAAAATTAATTAGTAAAAAATGATTCTAACTTAAGAAAAAATTTTGAGTTTGAATTCTAAGTATAAAAAATTATATTTAAACTCCGTAGGAAGAGTTTTATGGTATTTATGGTTTTATTCTGCTCGACTCTACAATAATGATATGCACAAAAAAAAGAAAAAAATGATTTATTTATTTATTTAATGATAAAATTATATATTTAATTTATTTTTTCAGTTTAATCAATATCTTATTTCTGCGAGTTAAAAAAAAAAGAATTTTATATATCCATTCCAATTAACTTAAAATTAAAATTTAGTGGGTATCGTATAAGATACGTGTTTGATTATTTTATTGAATAAAGTATACTTGCTGTAATTATCACGAGCAAGATGGATTTGGCCCCGTCAAGTATTTTCCTCTTCTTCTCCCTATATGTACATGCACGCGTTATGTATGACAACGCGACCACTTCTTTTACTCTTCCATTCATATAAGAGTTCCTTCATTTTTGTTGTTCTTGAAAGAAATCTGTTTTAAAGTGTTAATTAATAAGTATACATATGCAGGTATAGCAGAAAAAAGTATTGATATATAGAAGAAGAGATAATGTGGAGGCTTAAGATTGCAGATGGTGAAAATGACCCTTACCTTTTCAGCACAAATAACTTTCAGGGAAGACAAACATGGGAATTTGATCCTGATGCTGGAACTCCTGAAGAGCTAGCTGAGGTTGAAGAGGCTCGTCTAAATTATTGGAATAATCGCTTTCAGGTCAAGCCCTGTGCTGACGTCCTTTGGCAATTCCAGGTATAAATTTACCTGAAAAATGATCGATGATGAGCTCATCTTCTCAAATCTACAATCATTTTCCTTCTGTAAGCTAACTTGTCATGTTCTGTTTCTTGGTAATCAAACACATGCAGTTTCTGAGGGAGAGAAAGTTTAAGCAGAAAATCCCTCAAGTGAAGATTAAAGATGGGGAAGAAATTACGTATGAAAAAGCCACAGATGCATTAAGGAGGACAGTTCACTTGTTTTCAGCTTTGCAGGGGAGCGATGGCCATTGGCCTGCAGAAAATGCAGGGCCATTGTTCTTCATGCCTCCTTTGGTGATTCCTACTTAATTATATATTAATTATGATTTTCATAATATATTATAATTAAACTGCAATTAACATATAAATACATACACGCAGGTATTTTCATTGTACATTACAGGACATCTTAACGTAGTATTTTCTGCAGAGCATCGTAAAGAAACTCTGCGTTACATTTACTGTCATCAGGTAGTCATTCATGGAAGGGACCAACGGTTTGAATATTATACTTTATATATATATATATATAATTAATTTTTTTGTTATTTGTTTAACTTATAAAAATGTATATTTAAATATATATTATACATAATGATAATATATATTTAAAAGTACATTTCTATGATAAATAACTATTGAATTAGTATACCATATATATTCCACAGTCCTATTGATATATTTTTAGTTAATGATAAATATATATATTTTTTAATTTTGAGAAATTCAAAAAAATAATTTAAAAAGAAGGAAATTATAAAAATATAGGTCGACAAAAAACATCTATAAAATTGCTGTGCCAATGAAAAATTTTATAAAAATATGGTATACTTTTTATACATGTTGGTCGTATTTATTGAATACATTTTTTTATTTATGTGGTAAAAATATAACTAAAAAATAAAAAAAAGTATTTTTATAATATATAAATATTGAAAAAAAATATTTTAAATAAAATTTAAGTTCAAATGTACTCTCTTATAATAAAAGATTCTTAGTTAGACATGGTACGATGATGGTTTTTCTTTATCTAATAGTTAACGACTTCAATATCTAGCATAACAAATTTATTATAAGTAACTGATATTAATAAAAAATTAGGGAGAAAAAATATAAAAAATTAAAAAAATTAGGTGGAAATTAAAATATAATATATATATATATATATATATATATATATGTATGTATGTATGTATTACAGGGCTAGGGATATAAAGGGATAAACTGTCCCTAAAAAGAAAAAAGTAGAGGGATAAACTTCCAGCAAGTCTTTAATTTAGGATAGGGGCGAACACAGAAACAAATTATTAGGGGGCTAAATTTAAATAATAACAAATATTATTAAATAAAAATTAAGATTATATATTTACTAAATGATAATTATTATTAATAATTAAAAATAATTTCATAATACATTTTAAGTATTATAGCAAATATAACATATCAAAAAAGATCATGTTACTTTTTAAGTAGCAAAAATTATCTATAATTAAATCTATGGTAAATAATTTTCTACAATTTCTTTTTTTTATCTATAGAAATATATAATAAAAAAGAAATTCATCTTCAAAATACATATTCATATTAAATTATATAAATGTGATTAAATTAAAATAAGAATTTAACAATAACACAGTTGAAATAGTTAAATAAAATAAATTCAATCATATTCATGTAAAAATGGCACCACCATTATAAGAGAAAGAAATCAGCTTTTTTAAATTAATAAAAAAAGTAAAATTATATTATATAATTGGCCAATAATTACTTAATAGAGCTTCTTCTAAAATAGCATTTCGGGTCAGGCACATCATGTAGAAGTGTAACAAATAAAAAAAATATACATTCAATTAGAAAGTGATCATATATGTAAATCTATTGAAAATTAAAAATTAAATTAAATAACATAGTCTCACTATTCTCTACTTTTGCTGTTATAATTTTATTTCTATATAGTTATTCATTTTTCAAATTAGTTACAATAAAATTTGTAAATTAGACAAAATTGAAAAGGAAAAAAAATATAATTACTTGAGAGAAAGTTAAAGAGTTGACTTTGATAATCTTTTGGTTCTTTTATTTGCTATACATTGGGGTTTCTTTGATTACCTCACTTAATAGCCAAGATTTAAACTTATATCTTCCAGAATAGAATTAAGTTGAATATTTAAATAAATAATTGGATAAAAAATTAAACTTTGTTGAACTAAAATTAAATTAAAAAATTTAGGTCATTCGATTAGATATTTAAATTAAAAACTAAATCAATAAGTTTAGATTTTGTTAAAACAGAGCCACATAATTTTAGGGGGTCAATCTTTATATATGTAAATTAAAAAAAAATAATTTTGGAAAACAAAATAAAGGCTTTATTATATAAGTATATTTTTGGCCCCTTTAAGTGTGTAATCTTGCGTCCATCCTTGTAAATAATTGAGACATTTGATAAAAAAAAATAAATATTTTATAAGTATATTTATTATTAAAATAACTAAAAAATGTATAAATTTTTAAATAAATTATTTGATATAATTATGATTAAAAAAAGTAAAATTATAATAAATTATTTTATCAAACTAGTTTATAAATACTAAACAAATAAATTAATCACCCTAATTTATTTTTGTAGTTTACTCAATTTATAACCTCATAAAACTTTATAAATAAATATATCAATTTAAGTTTAGAATTTGTAAATTAGTCCGAATAATTTATAAATTACACTAGATACTCATTTATTGATTTAGAGTATATTAGTAAATTTTATTAAATTTGATAGGATTTAGATTCAAGTATAATTAATCTCATAACAGTGATTAACGAATTTAGATTTTAAATAATTTTTTTTATAAAAATTAATTTCAACTGAATTTCAAAAATAAAACGGTACAATTTAAAATACGGAATGTTACTAAATTAAAGACTCATTTATAATTTTAAAATGAATACTCGTTCATTCTATAGAAGGCAGGAACAAATTTTATAATATTTTTGTTCAAAAAAATTTATAAAATTTAGTTATATAAAAGGAATTCTTATAAATTTGACCAATAAATTTAATTAAATTTACATAATCAAAAATCCAGTACGACTATGATAAATATATCTTTTTCACATCCAAATCAAAGATAAATATTTAATTTTCACACAAATATGAAAAAAAAGGGAGAAAATATTTTATTTTTGCACGTATAATTTCATATTGTCTTGCACTAATAATTTTTAGGCTGGAAAAGGAAATCAAAGATTTTAATGACGAAAAATTGAATTGGAAAGATTTTATTAGGATAAAATGAAAATTTAGAATATTAATGATAAAAATAAAAAATTTTAGGGATGTTTGGTAAAATTAATTCATATATTAGGGGAAAAAGAAGAAATTGTTGTATCATTTCTAAGGCTGTAAATGCTATGAAAAATCTTAATTAAGAAGCGTGATATGCTCATAATTGGTAGCTAAAGTACTGGTGTTGATATGTTGTAGAATAAAGATGGTGGCTGGGGATTACACATTGAAGGTCATAGCATTATGTTTGGTACGGTCCTTAATTATATCTGTATGCGTATGCTCGGCGAAGGCCCTGATGGTGGCAAAGAAAATGCTTGTGAAAGAGGACGAAAATGGATTCTTGATCATGGTGGAGCTACTGCCATTGCTTCTTGGGGAAAGACTTGGCTTGCGGTGAATATCAAATGATTTTATGATCTTATTATTGCTTCGTTTTAGTTAATTTTAAATTAGTTTTAAATTATTGAAATTTCCTCTTCGGTAGATACTTGGTTTGTATGAATGGGATGGTTGCAACCCTATGCCTCCAGAATTTTGGGTTTTTCCAAGTGTTTTTCCAATGCATCCAGGTTCACATTTTTTTTTATTTTGCATAATTAAATAAAATTCAGTTTTAAATAATTATATTTGATGAAATTAAAAATTGAAAACTTTGATTTTAACTATTGAATCCATTTTAGTTGGTTTTACTTATAATCATTCTGTCTGTATTCAAATTGCAGCAAAAATGATGTGCTATTGTCGGCTCACTTACATGCCTATGTCCTACTTGTATGGAAAGAGATATGTTGGTCCAATCACACCTCTCATTTTACAATTAAGGGAAGAAATCTATAATGAACCTTATCACAAAATCAATTGGAATAGCACGCGCCATTTATGTGCAAAGGTAGCTTTTATTTTCAAATATGCTTGAACTGGTCTGTAATAAGATTTTGCTAGAGTGAATTTGATACCATTATTCAAAAACATAGTCTGGTTAAACTTGATTAATGAACCTTACCACACACTCGATTGGAATAACATGCGCCATTTATATGCATAGGTAGCTTTTATTTCCAAACTATTCTTGAACTGGTTGTAATAAGATTTTGCTGGAGTGAATTTGATACCATTATTCAGAAACAAAGTCTGATTAAACATGATTAATTTTTATCAATGCAGGAGGACAACTACTTTCCCCATCCTATGATACAAAAGATAATGTGGGATGCTTTTTACAGAATTGCTGAGCCTCTTCTTAATCATTGGCCTTTAAACAAATTGAGAGAAAAGGCTGTGAAAACGACAATGGAACATATTCATTATGAAGATGTGAATAGTCGATACATTACCATTGGATGTGTAGAAAAGGTGACTTGGTTAAGCTAAAAAAAAAGGGTTGAACGATGAACACTACATTGGTGCATGTTTTAACACTACATTCATACATATATTGAGACATTTTTGCCTACTGAACTTGAACAGCCACTATGTATGCTTGCTTGCTGGGTTGAAGATCCCAATGGGGACCCTTTTAAGAAGCATCTTGCTAGGATCGCAGATTACTTATGGGTTGGAGAAGATGGAATGAAGATGCAGGTTGATACACATGCATTCTTGTATTTGTATTGTTATTAGTGCTAACAATATCTATGTTCTGTATTTGAAATGATGTTAAATTTGTGGCTATTAAAGCACTTGAGTTTATTTGCAGAGTTTTGGCAGTCAACAATGGGATACAAGTTTTGCCCTTCAAGCTTTGATTACTAGCGACCTTGCTGATGAAATAGGACCTACACTTAAGAAAGGACACGACTATATAAAGATTTCTCAGGTTTCTACATTTTATGCAGTCTTTGGTTAATACTGCTTCTTCCTTATATCATCAAGAATGTTACATGCTCCTCTAGTTTTTTCAATTTTGTATGAGACATTGTTTTTGACACAACTCTAAATTTTTAAGATAACGGAAAACCCTTCTGGAGATTTTAAAAGCATGTTTCGTCATTTGTCCAAAGGAGCATGGTCTTTCTCTGACAAAGATCATGGCTGGCAACTTTCGGATGACACTGGAGAAAGTTTCAGCGTAACTAGTTCTTGTCTAAAAGTTACTTTTTTTTTTATTTAAACAAGATTTTACAAGTTGCTATTGATCAGTTAATATTTTTCCATGCTCGGTAGTGTTGCCTCCTTTTCTCAATGATGTCTCCTGAAATTGTCGGTGAAAAAATGGAAGCCGAGAAGTTATATGATTCCGTCAATGTCTTACTTTCTTTTCAGGTGAGAATTAGTGTGCTTATTGACCATTAATCTTATGCTAATACATGACTTTTTTTCCTTAAGTTAACATTAATTCTATATAATCTTATTGATTGTTGTAGAGTGAAAATGGAGGTTTTCCAGCCTGGGAGCCGGCAGGAGCAAGATCATGGCTTGAGGTAACTAATTTTAGAATCTAAAATAATCTGGCTTCAAAAGTTGAGTTTAGTTGTATCACATTTGCCTTTTCCCAAGTAGTGGCTGAATCCTGTGGAGTTTCTTCAAGACATTATCATTGAGCATGAGTAAGATTTTTGGGCTTTTTTTTTTTTTGCAACAAAGCTTAAATTTATACCCTATGTCTTCATATATATATATATATATATATATCCTCTGGAAGATTAATAATATTTATGATTTAGGTACACTGAATGCACCTCCTCAGCACTCCAGTCGCTACTGCTATTTAAGAAGTTATACCCTGAGCACAGGAAGAAGGAAGTTGAAAATGCCATTTTAAAGGCTGTAGAGTTTATTGAAAGTATGCAAAGGCCTGAAGGTTCTTGGTATGGTTAACATTTAAGCTATGTTATTTGGTACATCATTGAATATCCATTATATTCTATTACAACCTACCAAATATAGGGCTTAATGGTTAGCCTAAAACGTTGTCAACTGCATATATAAATCAGATTTGGATTAGTGCAGGTATGGACATTGGGGGGTATGCTTCATGTACGGTACCTGGTTTGCTCTTCGAGCTTTAGCTGCTGCTGGCAAGACTTATGACAATTGTCTTGCTATTCGGAGAGGTGTTGCTTTTCTTCTTAAAATACAAGGGGATGATGGTGGATGGGGAGAAAGTTACCTTTCTTGCTCAAGGAAGGTAAAATCCTTTTAGCTCGAATATAAATTATAGTTTATTACTATTAGCAAGTTTTTGTCTCATCAGTAAAAGATGTTTCAGTTCGAGGTATAATCATTATATTGTTTCTAGCTGGGACTGATATTTAATTATGTGTCATCCAACCGTCTACTTTGCTATAGGTATATGTTCCTCTTGAGGGAAACCGATCAAATTTGGGACAAACTGGACTGGGTATGATGGGTTTGATTTATGGTGGACAGGTGATCAAATATTAAATTAATTGCTAATCTCTTCTAAAGTTATATTTACTGTTTTAGTTCTTATTTTTTTCTTAAAATTAAGATCTCTGTATTTGTTTATAATAGGCAAATAGAGACCCTACCCCTATTCATCGTGCTGCAAGGTTGCTTATCAATTCTCAAACAGAACTTGGTGACTTTCCCCAACAGGTATCTTCTTGACCTTTGATTTCAGAATGCAATAAATACAGAGACTGTTAGAACTTGAATTAATCTAAAACATCTATTCAAATCTTGGAAAATACTGTAATGGACTTGTCAATTAAAACTAAATAAAATCAATACTTTGGGGTTTTGACATGAGTTATTGAGACACTAGGTGGATGTATTGGGTAAGCCAAATGGCATGGGCATATTTGTTTTACCAACTGATGTACTTTAATATGGTTATAAAATAATAAATATTTCCTTATAAAAAAAATCAATACATCCTAGACTTCATTTCTGCATAAGAAATATATATATTAAAAAAAAAAAAAATGGGCCTCCCATGAAATTGGTTAAGGAGAAATATTGGTTTAATTAATTATTAATAGGATTATTAATTTAACAAATTGCTGATTTAATTACTTTTTGTTTGTTTTTTTGGTTTATGGCAGGAAATTCTATATTCGTTCTTTAAGAATTCCACGTTACACTATCCGAATTTCAGGAATATTTTTCCCATGATGGCTTTAGCAGAGTACAGAAAGCATGTCCCGTTACCTTCCAAACGTATCTGAATCAAGTTGGGAATTGGATGTATTTCCAATATAAAGTACCTGCAAAATATATATGCAGTTAAATAATGGATTCACAACTTCAATATACTAAATCATGAAGTTGGGAATTATGTTTTTTTTTTTTTTTTGTATTTATATATGGGGAAGAAGGGATCAAATTCCAAACCTATTATCCAAGAAAATATGTACTTACTACTAAATTATATTTTGATATGCAGAATATTCACTCTTTTATTCTCTCCTAATCATAAATTAGCTACTTGATTTAGTTGCTGTTTATTTGATATCTAGTTACTCGGAAAACATTTTATTTATATTTATTTTAAACTAATATCATTTATAATAATAAGATTTGGGAATAGAATTGAGAATGAAGAAGATGATCTTTACTTATTGATCTTAGTTAGTTACAACAGATGACAAATGTTTATGTTTAACTAATTATCATAACAAACTAACTTTACTAATAATTACAAAATAAGAAACACTATTTCTTGTGGCAGTTTTGGTATATATATATATATAATATCAACTAACCTACACAACTGACAATTAATTTTTTTTTCTTTTATCACTAGTACCAGATGAATACCACTAGTAGCCCCTGATGACCTTCACTCCTGAATTAAAGATGATCTCGTGGGATTTTGCTATCCCAGATTAGTTTTAGCTTAGTTTCTAAGACTTTGCCTTCCATTTTATGCCCCCCTCCCAAAAAAAAAAAAAAAACCACTATTAGCAGTTGGTATTCATGTAATTTTTTTGTTTTCTCTTATCGCTTCGCTTTTGGGAAAATGTTCTTCTATAATTTTCAATTCTTTCAGGAAAATCTTACCTTATTCTCCTTATTCATCAATTCTTCTATATCTATTTTCAGAGAAAATATTCAAAGAATGATATAAAGAAAAAATGAATTCTAATACTAGAAATTTTGTTTACTTTGCTCTTAATTTACTATATTTGATAGTCATTAATTTTATTAGAAATTTTGTTTACTTTGCACTTAATTTACTATATTTGATCGTCATTAATTTTGTGAAGAATTCTTTTTTTCTTTTCTTTTTTTTGCTTACTATTTTCATTTATTTTTATTTTTTAAATTGTTTTTTCCTTGTTTATTTATTTTTAAATATTTTGTGATTCATAATTTTTAAAATAATGACTTTAAAATATTTATATATATTTTTAATTTAAAAATAAAATCATTAATTAAATAATAATTTTAAATAAAATAAAAAATTTTAAATATATTATTAGTTAATAAATATAGTAAATTATTCAAATGAAAAAATATTTCTAACTAGACAACAAATTTTATTTTTCATTTTTAAATTTTTTTTTGGAACATAAAATTTATTTTCCACAACTATTGTTTTCTTTTGTGGGCATTCCCAAAGTATTATAATTCAATGTTCCCAATTACTAAAAGTTACAAATCAATAGTTTATTATAAATTCCTCAATTTAAGCATACACTGATATATATGGGCAAAATGATATTTTCATTGCATCTTATTATATTCAAATACAATAAATGTATTAATTGGTAAGAAAATATAAAACAATGTGTATTTTATTCTCTAATCCTATCTCATTATCGTCATTATAATACAACAATAACAATCGATTAAATGCAAGTCTTTTATCGCCTCTGGAAATTAAGTGTCTTGATAGAAACAGCAAAAATGAAGGCAAAGAGGACACTGATCCCAACAATCACACCTGCAGTTGCTCCTAGAAAATCATGTCTTATACCATAATACTCTCTCACAAACTGTTTAACGGTCTGGTTTTTACCCTCAATGGGATCCTCTATATCTGCATATTGGGATGCAATTAATCCATACAATGTCCATGCCACCGGACATGCCCAGTAGTACCATCTCCACCATACAGGCATCCTCTGTCATACGCAAATGCAACAATTTAAATTAGTTCAAAGAGCTTAGAACATTTCAAAGAATTAAGGGTAGTAAACACTTACAGGTCGAGGGATGATAAATCCTGAGAAGAGGTTCCATACTGCATAAAATGCTGAAGAAACAATAGACGCTACATGGTGGTTTGGCGTTACACCGACAGCCATCATTCCATAGAAGGTGAAGTACAATAATGTGAAGTACATGAAGAATATATACCAGAAGAACTTAGCAGCAGTCCATTCAAATCCAATCATTGAATATGTTATAAGCCCATAGACAATACATTGGCAGAAAATATATGGAAGCTCAACAAGGACCTGTAACAAAAGATAAAGCTCATTGAGAGAAGACAAATAAAGCATTCTACATTATGAGCAATTTCATAAATATGTAAAACTTTGTTACCTGTGCATATGCATATGGCAAAGCTGAATACATTCCTGCAGCTTTTTCTCTGTAAAAGACAGTTCTTTCAACTGCAACTACTGGCTGCACAGATGCTGCATTTTGCACCCCAAGGAAAAGAACTGCTGCATACATTGCACCTAAAGAATTGAAAATGTCTTGTTCCCTTTCCCTGCAATGCAAGAAATGGGAATAAGATGAGAAAACAGAAGCAAAGCATTTTAGTATAACATGCTAAACCATTATAATACTAGCAAGTGACTTACGTTTTGGTGCCAAGATCCCAGAACATTGTCCCGAACATCAAAGCTATGACTGTTGTGAACATAAATCTCATAGCAGTATATGGTGGATTACGCCAGTACGATAAACGTTGCTTCCATAAGCAAGCTATACATTGGATGAGAAATGGCTGCGAGTACTGTGTAGGGAAATGGAGATCCTTTGAACCAGGTGCTGGAGTACCTAATTCCTTGATAACTGCTTTGTTTCTCCTGAAACATCATGTGCCAGATTTGAGCAACAAATTTAAGAAAACCTCTAATTCTAGTTTCTAGAATTTGTGCTTTATCCATTTCCTTTAGGGAAACATCAAAACGAATAGAAGATTCCAGGCTAACCAATTTAATTTATTGGTACAAGCATACCTGTACAGTTCTGAGTTCTTGTAGATGGCAGAAAAGTCAACACCCATAGCCAACTCTTGTGCAGAACTGGTAACTTCCAACATCCAAGTTGCTGGATTATAACCATCTTTTATTTTACTTACTCCTTGAATTTCCTAGAGAAAAAGGGAAAAAAAAAAGAATGTTAACTGCATTAACATGAATTTAATATGTAAAAAAGGTTTTTATAGGCAAGCACGTTCCAAATTTTACCTCAAAATATTTAATTAGATGGCAAGAATTGTGACCCAATGGCCCCACATATATCTCCTCTCCTCCTCTCTTCATCAAGAATAGCTGAAATGTCATGATGAGAGCATCAGGTTAATATGTGGTAAAGAACCCTCAGTATAGTCCTATTTTAGTAATTTTCTGTGGTTTTTTAAATTATTCTTACCTCATCAAAAGCTTCAAATATGTCTATGCTTGGCTGATGGATGGTGCACACAACAGTCCTTCCTGTATCCACAGTGTTCCTAATTGTTCTCATAACAATTGCAGCAGCCCTTGCATCTAGCCCTGAAGTTGGCTCATCCATGAATATTATAGAGGGGTTTGCCACTAGCTCAACTGCTATGGTTAGCCGCTTCCGCTGCTCAGTAGACAGACCATTTACACCTGGCAAGCCCACTAGCGCATGCCTCAAAGTATTCAGTTCCACAAGCTCCATGACTTCTTCAACAAACGCCTGCATCAAAATTTCGTAGCATAAAGTTAATTGCATGTGACTAAAATAAAATTCCTTATTTTAATGGGGGTATGAACAGATTAGAAGCACTCAAGCTAATTGAAATCATCTTCCCTAGAATTCTCAGCTAGATGGAGCAGGTTACTTTAAACATGACAAACAGATTGCCTATGTTACAAAGATGCCTTTTGAACAATTTAATGAAAATTAATTTGGATGAACTAGCCCCGGATAGCAGACAAGCCCAAAGGAAACAGACCCTTAAAGCAGACATCCAATGTAGACTCTTACCCTTCTGGTTTCAGAGTTGGCTTCAGAGGATAGACGAAGCCAAGCTGAGTAGATTAAGGATTCATAGACAGTAACATGTGGAGAGTGGATGTCATTTTGCTCACAGTATCCTGAAATTCTAGCAAATGTTTCTTGTTTTTTAGGGTGTCCAGAAACGGTGATATTGCCCTCAATATATCCACCGGTTTTCCTACCAGCCAGCACATCCATAAGAGTGGTTTTACCAGCCCCACTGACACCCATTAAAGCTGTGAGAACACCTGGCCGAAAGGAGCCACTCACTCCCTTCAATAGCACCAATTTATCTTCAAGGACTCCCTGACTTTTCATTTCCTGTAAATTCAATTTAACAAGGTAAAGTTTTGTTATTCTTTAGACCACATCGCACTAAAGGAAAAATATTGTTCTATTTCCTAAGGTTTGATACCTGTGGCATATCAACAGAGTATATAACATTGTCAAATGTAAGGGAATGTGGTTCAAAGGGGAGAACCATTCCTTTTTTCTTGTTATGGGGCGCCTCATCATTTCCACTTGTCACAATTTCTGCATGTAAATTGAACCAATTAAATTAAGAACTAATAGGAACATATGAAATGACTCAAGTTGAATATCAGTGCTTGTCACCTCTGTTGGTTCTGCGACCACTTTCAGTATGTGATAACTGAATGGCTCCTCCAGTTGTGTCTCTTGATTCAGGCTCTTCAGAAATAACAGCCTGAGGCTTCTCATATGCTGTCAAATATCACTTACAAGATATTAGAATAAGCTCTCATGTTAGAAAGCAAGAAAAATTGATAAGCTAATGATACTCACAGTTAAGGAAACGGAGAGCAACGGTGTAACAGAAATTTAATAATATTATATATCCAAACAGTGCACCTACTCCTATCCAATACCAATACGCATGTGGGAAGAACCCGCGACTTTTCAAAAACTGATCTCCTAAGGGTTCTGTTGAGTTTGCTGGAATCTGTAATTTGTAGAACAATTAACAAAATGCTTGGATATTGAGAGGCAAACACAGAGATATAATGACAAGTTCAAGACTTACATGATTCCAACTTTTTCCAAGGAACTCATTGACTGATATTGCATGTTGCGCATACATCAATGGTGATGACCAATAACCCCATATCCACCATTTCTTAATGTCCTCTGTCACATCAAACAAAGGAAAAACATTTAACTCATTTATGTTTGCTTTGAGAAAGATTGATCTGTTAAATACATTTGTCTACTAATATGTACCTCGTGCCAAGACAACGCCACCTAAGGCAAAAAGTATAAGTACTGCAAATGCACCAAATGTGTTAGCAATGATCAAGTTCCTTCCAGTTGCAGCAACAAACCGAAAAAGTCCAGAGGCCATCTGGTTAACAAGTAAAAGAAGAAGGTACTGCTTGAACAACCTGCAGCCATCACCATTTTTATAGCAACTTGATCAGCACAAATTGCATCGTCTAATTTCAATGGAAGTGTCTTTTTTTCTTTCCTTTCTTACCTTCCAGCATTAGGATCAAAACCAATGACATAATAAGTGATGAACACCCAAACAGCAACTTCTAAAAATGTGATAGGAATTTTAAGAATCCATGTCGGAAGAGAATATGCCCATGCAGGATAGAAGAGCAGGTCCCTTTGCTTGTAAAACACAGGAAGCTTTGCAATGGTCATAGATAGCTCTGACATACCATTGAACATAAGCATGAGCACAATGTAGAACAAAGCACCCAAATAAATTCCTCCATCTGTGACATCATCTTTGTCCATATTAGTTCGCAAGAAGAGAGTCATTGCAACGATTGCCATAACTGCAAGCTGGTAGCAAAAACAAAAGAAAACAAAATTGTTACAACATATGCAAAAAAAAAAAAAATTGGAGACTAGGAAAACATAAATTCTGTTGATAATTACCTGGCTGATCTTGAAAATATAGACAAACGAGTTCCTCTTCATGAGCAAGTACTCTCTTGAGAAGCAAGCTTTAAGAAGCTCCATATTTCCGACACCATACTTTCCAGTTGCTAGAGCAGCCGGGTGGCTCTTGGTCTTATCAAATGGGATTGAAAGTTCATGTTCAATTTTCCGACCAACATCATAAGATTGAAATGCCTCAGCAAATTCTTGGACTCTGACAAAACTGTAAGGCTGGTCTTTATGTGCCCAGTACTGCTGCTGGTCTTTCTTTGATGTCACCTATAATGAGTTCATTACATATTCGTTAGTCCCATGTAATTGCAACATACAAGCCCTCCTTAAAGAAGTTGTTATTGTAACAAAAAAGACATACAAACTGCCATGTTTATGCTTACTTCTTGCAAGAAATCAGCCACGCCTTTTCTTTCAGGACACTTGAAGCCCATGTATTCGAAAAACCCTAGTACCTCTTCACGAGGACCCTGGTACACAACGTGGCCATCTGATAGCAGAATAATGTCATCAAAGAGGTTATAAGTCTCTGGAGCTGGCTGGAGGAGGGAGATGACAGCAGTTCCATTAAGAATGTGAATGGATTGTTTCAGTGAGTTCACAATTTGGTAAGTTGTTGAGCTGTCCAAACCAGTGGAGATCTCATCCATAAACAATGCCCTTGCCGGCCCAACCAGCATTTCACCTTCATTTTCATAATGGAGATTTTATTTCAGATATTTATTTTAATATGCGACTGAATTTCAAATCTTATTTGATGCTAAAAACAGACTGGTAGGTAGTTACTATTTACTACCTGTTGTAACACGTTTCCTTTGTCCTCCAGAGATACCCCTTAGCATTTCATCTCCTACCATGGTATCTGCACAGACTTCTAATCCTAATATCTGTAAATTCAAGGGAAAAAGATATTAAACAATTGAAGGAATATTGTATTTGAAGATCTTTCATGATTTTAAAATACTTTCTGATGATGATACCTTCAAAATATAATCAGTAACCACACTAGTCTCTTGGCCTTCGGTTGCCGATGCCTGTGTAACAAGGAATATCATAAAATGAAACATCATTCTCCATGAATGCAGCTTTTTCTAGATTGGCAACTCTTTTGATAGAATTCTTATTGAAACAAAACAATGCCAATTCAAGTTAATGGCTTCAAGCATAAGAACAAAATCACATGGAATATTGTTGGCTAATAACTGAACTATTTTTTCCCTTACCTTCATGAAAACATCAATATCTGGATCAGGTTTAATATTTGCTGCTTTCTCTCTTCTGGACAACTCAGCTAACATCTCTGCAAATTGGTGCAAATCTTAGAATTGTTACTCGCATTTAGACTATGTACAAGTCATCACTCTCCATCAAGAAAATAATATTAGAGAAGAAAATATCCAGGAATCTAACCATGCTGGGACCCAACCCCTTGGCACCTGGCAGAAAATGCCAAAGTTTCTCTTACTGTCATTTCTCCAATATGAAGATCATGCTGACTGATATATGCAGCTGTTCTCTGAGGTACGAATTCATTCAACCCATGACCATTGTAGGTCACAGTACCAGAGAACTGCAAGAGAAATTAAACATCTAAAGTTAAAGGAAAAGAAAAAAAATTGGAAAACGAATGTTAATTTAAAAGCTGAATCCCCCATGAAAGGTATAAAAGCTAAGAAAAGGTCCTCACCTTCAAACTAGGATCAAGCTTTCCAGCAAGTGCAAGCAAAAGTGTAGTCTTTCCAGAACTCGGAGGACCCAAAAGTAAAGTCATTCTAGAAAATGCGCATACCCCCGAAGAAACAATTAGGAATCTGATATAAAATATTTCACTAAAACTTAATTAGGATGGAGTAAACAAGAACTCACCTTGATGGCTTGATGACTCCACTAACATCCTTAAGGATGGTTAATGGTTTCTTTTTACTTGGAAGGATGTGAAGATAATTAAATAAACCCTTTAAAATTTAAAGGAAAAGTCCATTTATAAGAACAAATTAACAAACCAATCAAACCAACAAGAAATCAAAAACATGTGCAAGTAGTTACCTCTACTACATTAGTAGCGGCGTTAATGAATGAAGGCAAACCTCTGTTTCCTACAAAGGCTTCTGCTTCAACATTTAGGTTCTCATATCGAACTTCAATTGTTGGAATTTCAATTCCAACCCTAAACACCAAGAAACAAGAGAAAATATTACAAAAATATCAAGAAAAATAAACAAAAACAGTGTACACCAATATTTCCCGTTTGTGGCATGAATGAGGCCCAAGAATATTTTCATTCTTAAAACTCATATTTTAACTGAAAACCAAGAAAAGATCAAAGAAAAAAAAAAGGTTCACCTATCAATTCGATTCTTGAGCTTCAACAATAACTTCTCATTATCTTCTTCAGCAACTTTAACTAATCTCTCAAGCAAACTTTTCCTTTCTTGAAATCCAAGACCATCCACTTCAATCTCATTAGCCACACCTTTCGATACACTAAATAAAATACCTTTTCTCAAACGATCATAAGTAGGTAGCTTTTCAAGAGCAGCCCATTTAAGAGCCTCTTCATCGTCTTCATCCCTAGAAGATCTTGAGAAAACGTCAGTGGCATTGTTTCTCCATATCGAAGAGCCTCCTCTTCTCATACTACTACTTGCTCTATAAATGTCTGCACCCTCCATCGATGAAGGAGTCAGAATTAATACTTTCAGTAACAAGAATAGCTAAAATAACTCAGATTTTGATTTTCACTTCTCTTTGTGAATTTGCAACTTTAATGGAAAATATGAAAGAATTTGGGAGCTCTCTGTGCAAAAAGAGCAGAGAAAATGCAATGCGTCGTCCACTTGAGAATTAAGAAATACTTGGCTATTTATAGGGATGCATGGCTGCTTTTTGACAAGTCAAACTTTGCACTTATTGATTTTTATTGATGAATTTTCTTTTTCATGGAATTCAAAATTTTCAATTATGTTTTTGGTTTACTTAGAAATTAGAATATCGAAGAATGAGAGCTTCTTTATAAGTTTTCCAACCGCAGCTTCCCTGGAACATGCAAACAGCAGTCTTTATTTGAGATTTTTTACATAAATAATTACGATATATTCCAAGTTGGTTAATATTTTCTTTTTTCTTTTTTTTTTGAAATGAGCCAAAATTCATTGCTACACAGGTTCATTTTTCAAATAATTAAATTTTTTATATTTTTTAAATTAACGGTGGATATATGATTTTCTATATATATACATACCAAGAAAAAATTCTCAAGAAAGACGGTTTTTTTTAGGTTATGAAAATTGAAATATTTAATTACCTTACTATTTCGGCTGCTAATGCATTTGAATTAAGAAAATAAATATATTATATATTTATTATTAATTGAATAAAAATCATATATGTTAAATAAATAACAAAGTTATAAGACACTGACAATCAATCTTATAATTATTGTCATTAACTCCTTGTTTGTTTCATAAATTATAGTATAATATAGTATAGTATAGTTAAATTTCTTATTCATTTTGATGCTCGTAATTTATGGTATAATTTTATATGGTAATATCATGGTTTAAAAATTATGATTTTTCAAATAATCAATTTAATAGTTTTTATAATTTTACAATTTTATCTTTTAAAAATATTCAAAATAAAATTTTTAAATACTAAACTTATACTACTAAATAATTTTGTATTTTCAGAATATATTAAAATTTTAAAAATATCATCAAATTAAAAAAAATTATTTTTACTTAACTGTATTATATCATACAATATTTTTAAATATAATAAATATTATTTACAATATCTTTAAATATAATAAATATTATTTACAATATCATACTATATAATATTATATAATATTATACATTACTAAAGTATACAAACAAGGTAAAGCATCTCAAAGACTAAAACTTTAATAAATTTTATTCTCTCAATTATTTTTTTGTTATGTTTTATAACTTAAATATTAATTATAAACATAAGACCTATAATTTTATTACTTTTCAAATATTATTAATTAAATTAAAAGTATTTTACAAAACAAAAAAATAACTCAATTATAAATTATTTTAAATGTAAAATTATGAAATTCAATTAAATTTTATGTTTTATCAAATTATGCTTTAAGAATTTATTTACTTAAGATTAAATTAACTTTTAAGAATTCAATTAAATTAACTTTTAAATTAAGTTAAGATTTCAATTAAATCAAATTAATTTTAAGAAATCAATTAAATTAACGAATTTTTCAATATTATTTATTTAAGAAATCAATTAAATTAACGAATTTTGCAATATTATTATTTTGTTTTAAATTGATAATAAAACTTAAATGATTTTTTTTTTCAGTATTCTTGGCCTGATAATTGAAATTGAAGACATTAACAATGTTGTAAATACCAAGCAGTCTGGAAAGTTTAGCTTTATCAAAATTGACCATTGAAAACAATAAATTAATTAAAAACACGTGTGAAAATTGAAAATTGGAATTATAATCTGACTATATACTGTTTATTTTCAAAGTCTGCTTGTTATTGGCCGCAGACATAGGCAGCTTCTAGAGGAACTATGATTTGGCGTGATGCATGAGACTCTTCCAATGCAGCCCCAAGACTTATAATTTTATTATTTATATTTATGAGAAATTTTCTTTCTTTTCTTTTTCTTTTTTTTTTCAACATTATTCAGTAATTAAATTCTAGATATTTTTCTTCTCGAAACATAACTTTTTATTTTTTTTTTATTTTTGTTGAAATTTATAGCTCTTATAGACAAAAATATTGGGGGTAGGTTAATCATTTTTTTCCTAATTGTGTTTGAATGTCAATATTAGTGATTAATTAAATTCTATAGATTTTGCTTCTGAAAATATAACTGTTTATTTTTGTTGAAAATTATAACTCTTCTAGGAAAAAATATTGGAAGTTAGATTTTTCTTTTTCTGTGTGTTTGAATGTCAATTCTATTATTAACATCAAATTAGCTTGCGAGTGGTCAGAAATTTTACCTCAAGTAAATTTTGTTTCTTTTTCTGATTTAATCATATGGTTAATAAATAAAAATAAAATTTTTTATTCGTGAAAATATTTAAAAATATTTAAAATGAGTTATATATATGAACAAAACAGTAAAGAAAAATATCTTTTATAATAATTAATATAAAAATGTAGATATAAGTTTATATGAGGGAATCATTAATTTAAAAAAAATGCTAAAAATATTTAAAATCAATTTAATAAAAATCAAGTCTAGATCTCCTAACAAATTTCTATTCATATAAACAGTCAAAAGTGGGCATATATCTTACTATTCTTGTAATTTATTATACAATAAAAGGGCTTTCTTGAATATAATATTATGATATATATCGCTATTTTAATTTTATTATGTGTCTAAATTTTTTAAAATTTCAAATTAAATTATTAATAGATGTTTATTTGAGGAGTTTAAACATAATTAAAATTGATAATAATTATATTTATTTGAAATTTTCAAATAAAATTATAATATTCTGTATCAATTTCATAAAATTGTAAATTAAATTATTATTTATTATAATAGATATTTATTTGGAGAGATGAAATAAAATTGGGATTAATTATAATAACCTAATTTTCAAAATAAGATTATACATAAAGAAATAAAATGCATATACTTCTATTGTTGTTATGGTTTGAACTTAAGACCAAGTTCTACTATTAGGTTAACTTTGAATTTTTGTCATTATGGTTCCTTGGCTAATATATACATATCCACCACCAAGCACCAAACTAACAAGCTGTCTTCAAAACTCATTTTCCTACTCCAATATGTTAGAAAATTAAAAAAGAGTGAGGAATTTTAAAGAAATAAGAGAATGGATGGATTGAAGTTTATCTTTCACCCATTTTGATGAGGCAATTGTAGAAATTACACGGATTTTACGAGTGTTAGGTCAAATATACAGTGATCATATAAATTGAGTTGGAACCTCATCTCAACATAAAATTAATTGACTTGTATTAAGGCCTAATATACACCACCTTATATGTCATTGTATTTTTATTATACTTTTCATATATGGAATTCATTTATATTTTCCAACACTCTCCATCAAGTGCAATTGGACCTAGCCCAGTTGTCACTTGCAAAACATGGATGTCAACCTACTTTTTTTTTTTAGGTTCATCACAAATTGTTTAGGCTTATTTTCACTGAGGCCGTAGGTTAACAACGGAGTTCAAGATCATCTGGCGATTAATCCATTACTTGGTTAGCTCTGATATCATGTAGAAAATACATGGACTTTGTGAGTGCTGGATCAAATATACAGTAACCATATAAATTAAGCTGGAATCTCATCTCAAAATAAAAATCAATTGGCTTGTGTTGTTCAATCTACACCGCCTTATATATCATTATATTTTTATTATACTTTTCATATACGAGATTCATTTATATTCTCCAACATCAATCACTATTTAAGCCATTTATAGCTCTTCTTTTCCATTTTTGATCATCCATAAGCTATTGGGTAAGTTTTGATTTTGTTGATGTTTGTATGATAATTAGAATTTAGTTATAAAAAAATAATAATTGAAAATCTTGATCATTGGGGATAATCCTAGGTATTTTGATGTAACATTAAAATTTATGAGTAAGCTATATATATAAAACTAGTCTTATGTATATCTTGAGCAATGAAAATGTGCTTATAAATAAATGAAACATATTTTGCTATGTAATTGTAAATAATTCATATATGAATTAGAAAATTTTCATAAATAGTAACATTTAATTAATAGAATTATGGATATAGAATAGCTTAAGTATATAAATATAGGCAATATATCATATAGGGAGTTATAAAATGGTTCGCGAGCTAAATATTCTGCAATTAAAAATGTCAGTGAATTATGAATTGTTGATTAAGTGTTGAATTTTTATTTACACACACAAACTAATATACATACACACACATAAATAGAGTTGTTTATTAAACTAATTTGAATGTGCTAATATAGAAAAATGATCTATATTAATGTGAAAGTTATAAATTAAATGAGTTAATAAATACATACAATATAATAATAACTAATTATGAAATTATAGTGAAATGGGCAAGGTTAACAGCTGGAAATATTTAATAAGAAATGCTTAAGCATAAGCTAAATGTGTAATTACTATATTGATAATATAAATGTATAATGAGTATTAGAATAATTAAATGAATAAGAAATCAAACGTCATTTAAGAATATATTTATAAAGTTGAGAAAACAACAATAATGATACTTGGTGATATAACATGCTTGTTAGAAAAATAAAAGTACATGAATGATAGAGGGAGGATGGGACTAGGGTAATGGAGATTTGGGTTAGACTATTTTATTATGATATTTATTCGAAATTAAAAATTAAAAAATATTATATTAATTTTAGATTTAATAATATATTTATTTGGATACGGAGTATTAAGTTGTTTATAGATTTTGGAGGACCAAAAGAAATTTTATTGTTGTTGGTTTGTTATGAACTATTTCGAAGTGTTTTCTCTATATTAATTCAAGAGAAATATTCTAGTTATATGGGAGATTCTACCTAAATTTTGATAAAATCCTTAGAGTTCTTGATCTGTCTCTTTCTAATAGTTATATCTATTATTCAAATTTTATATTTTGATCTTTTCAAATCATTTATCAAGTGATTGTCATTTTCAATGAGAGCTCATTTGATTTTTGTCAAACTTGTAAGTTATATAGTTTAGAATAATATATCATTTTCCTAAATTATTTAATAATTATATTGGTATATGCGCATCCATATAAGGTGTATATAAAAATAAATTCTTTATGCATTATTCATAATATTAGCATTATGGCACTTCTCCTTATATGTATATTCAATAAATTTTGCATACTATTTATGATTGCCGAATAAGGTTAGAATGATATAGGATTACATATGAAGTAGGGTATTGGTTTTGAAATGATGATGATTTGTGATTTAATGATGAATTATGACTAGTGTGATGGCAAGAGCTTACTCATTGCTCAGCGCTGTTTGTTAGTCGAGTAACGATACTTGGCTATGGTCATGACAAACCCTACTTATTGGATTCTAAGAGAGACATGTAAACTAGGAGAGCCAGTTATGGGGATCAGGTCTCTAGTTTAGATTTAATGTGATTTTTATTGACTAATTTATCATTATTTGATTATATGATTGTTTATTTACTTGACATTGCATAAGTGATATTGCATCAGAAGGATGTATTACATTAATTACTGTCACGACCCAACCCGGGGGCCACGACCGGCATGCAGCCAAACCGAAGTCCGACCACATAAGCCTTAGAAACATACATAACAGTCTAAGTGCAAAACAGTACAATACTTATATAATCCTCAATCCTTATTCAAATGCAAACCATCGATATAATCAAATCCCAAAAAAAAATCATTTGGGAAATCTAAAGCAGACAAGTTCTACTTATTACACAAAAAGGGATTCGGATTCAATCCGCCCAAAAGTTCAATATCCGGAAATCTCTAAGCAGAAGAACCAATAACACAAACGAAAAACTTGATCGACTTCGCCAAGAAGAGAAAAAAGATAGACGAAGGCAATCACTGTAAACCTGCAAGACAATCTATAAGGGTGTGAGCGTTATATATAGACGCTCAGTAAGTTCATGAGAGGCAGAGAAACTTTTCTATAGCAATAAACAATATATATATAACAAGAACTTCAATCACAATCAATTCATACAAGATGGTGTATCGGGGTCTACAAAATATAACATCCTCCTCTTCCAACCATATCCAAGAACAAGTAGGCACGTGGCCCCAAGAGCAAGTAGGCATAAGCCCCAAGAACAAGAACGATATCGATATATAAAATAATCTCCATAATTACAATCCACATCCTCCGTCCCCATTAGACACACCATCGCACATCACAAAAATATTCAATATCACATCAAGGCATTTAGCAAATAGCATACAAGTTTCTCTGTCTCCTATTTACATACAAGGCTAGGGCAAGAAAGGATAATATATCGAAATTAGAAAGAATAATATATTCGAAGGGCTTATATATATATTAGTTTAGTTAGCAAATAGCACATCACAAATAATTCACATACACCCATGAACTTACCTGGTATCCAAAGAAAGCTTAGCCCAATCCTCACAACCTACTGACCTCGAGCTTCAGCCGAATTATTGCCTAAGGAAAGATAATTACATAATCCAACAATCAATCCCGCTATCTCATCTATCATGAAGGATGCAATGCATGCTATGAATGCAAAAATACCAATACTTAACCAACAATTAACCAAGATAATTCAAAATTAAAAACTAATCCGACTCAACTCAAAATCATGGTTCAACCCAATGGTTAAACCGATTGCACCTCAAAAATACAAAATCAACTATTTAACTAAAATTTATTAGAACCAGAACCTCAACTCAATTTTTATAACTCATATATCAAATAATACCACATCATCCCCTATGCAAAAATCATAATTCTTACCAACACCCAAAACCGATAAAAATTCTTAAGTAGTCCTTATAATTCAAAAATTTTCAGAAAATAATTCCATCAGCCAAAAATTATGGAAACATTCCAGTAGCTTCTCCAACATCCAAATAACATGTGTGCAAAATTTAAGATTAATCCAAATTTTTTTGGTCTCCCAAAAATATTTTACAACCTTCTGATTCTGTTTGAACCACTAAAAATCAGTAGAGCAAAAATCATCTTAAATCCTTCACATTTCGTTACCACAAATTATCCAAATAATTTTCTCATATTATAGACATCAGGATGGACAACATATAAAAATTTCATAATTTTTCAAGACATCTAAGACCTCCAAATAAATTCTCAAATCAAACATTATCAGAAAACTCTTAACCAACAGCAGTGTCAATTCTTAATTTATTTTGATACCTAAAAATTAGAACCATGCTCCAAATTATTTTTCTCCAATTCAAAAAATCATAATAAACATCATATCAAAATTTCATAATTTTTAGAAACCTCAAAGTCCCTCAATTAAATTCTTAAATCGGATTCATACAACCAGTTACCATACTGGCAGCAGTTGAAAGATCTAATTATTTCGAAACACAAACATTTGATCCAGACCTCAAAATATTTTTCTTGTAAACTAGACTTCCATAACTTCAACATATATGAAAATCAAATCTAAAACATTATTACACATTTTGGTATGAATTTTGAAAGTTACAGATGATGCAATCGCATCAACTGTACAGTTCTTCAGACAATAGTAGCAAACTTGAATTTTCCAGAAATATACGATGCTCCAAAATCCCAACAATTATTTTTATCATAAACTAGACTCAATCTCGAGCCACATATCCAAATTTCAGATTTTTCTCTTGATCCAATATTTAATTAAAAATCAAGCAACATACAGCTCTAAAATCAAACTTCAGCAGAAAATTAAATCCTCCAAAAACTCAAAGAAAATAATTAATTCAAAAACCTTAACACCCAAATCAATTCAATCAAACCCTAAGTCAATACATTCATCAAATTTCAGAACCCAACACTAGCCCAAATCAATTAATTCAATACCAAGATCCATCAAAACAATAAAAATCCCAAAACTTAACTTATTTTGTAAAAATCAATTTAATTAGATAATAATTCGAATTTAGCCAAATTAATTAAGAAAAATATCAACCCAATATGATATGAACATGAACTAATCAATTGGAAGTTGAAATAATGAAAAAGGAATCAAGAAAAACCTCAAAAACACAAAAAAAAAACTCGAAACTGTGGCTGCTGGAAAGGGAAGCAAAACGACATCGGCGAGCCACGCCGCGCCACGCGAAACGACGTAACGCGAGACGCCGAACGACAATCCCCTGGCTCGTGCTTCTCCGCTGAACGACGCTGGCACACACCGAACGACACTGCGTGCTGGCACGCCGAGACCCAAAATGACAGCCCTCTGATTTTTGCTCCCAAAACCAAATTTTCTCTCCTTTTTTCAAAACACCCGAAAATAGAAGACCTCTAACAATACCCCCATCAGATTTTAGGCCTATTTATAGGAAAATAACTCTTCAAAATTATATTTTTACCCCAAACTAATTTATTTTAATTCAAAAACACCCCAAAATTATTTATTTTCATAAAAATTACCCAAAACCATAAAATTCACAAAATCAACTCAAATTTATTTTTAACTTCAAACTTTAACCCAAAAAAATTTATAAATATGTTTTACGCATAATAATTCCCGAAAATACCGAAAACGATAAAAATCCAAAAATGACGAAAATACCCTCGGTACCCAAAAATACAATATTATAATTAAAACGACCGTCTCGTCGTCCTGAGTATCAAAAAGACATTCAAATCATCAAATTATGTTCACACGACATATGAGAGCACAAAATGACTATTTTGCCCCTCGACTTAAAATCATTCAAAAACCAAGGGTTTTACAATTACTATATAAATTATTGAGTTAAATGCTTATCCCGTTCGCTATTTTTCTCCAATGTACAGGTTGAGCTCGAGGAAAAATATTTTATTAAGTTATCTTGCCTCTCATTTCTTGGCACTAAAGATATCAATCTATTTTATTGTATAACTATGACATAATTATTTACATTTTAGAACTCCTCATAGCATTTATTTTCTTATCTTTCTAATTAGTTCTATTATTTGGTTAGATGTATTTGTTGAGTAGTTTATGACGATGAGGATGTAATTTGTGATGGTTGCTAAGTGGTTGGGATGTGATGTCATGTATTAATTCTCTTTGACAGGTGGGTCCATGCCCTTATTTTATGATAGTAATTATTGTTATGGTGCACTTTTCTCATGTGGAGTGTTGAGTTAGGATTATAAGTTTTGAAAGTCATATGATTTTTCATTCTTCAGTGTCAATCATGTACCTTCGAGTTTAAGCTGTGACATTAATAATAATTATATTTATTTGGAGAATTTAAATAAAATTATAATATTCTATTGAATATCAATAATAATTAGATATTTATATATTATAAAAAAATAAAACTATAACTGCTACACTAATATTTTTCTCTTATAGTACTATTCAATTTAAAAACTGCAAATTATTCTTCTTTCCTCGTGCATGTAATATATTATATTTATTATTTAGTAATAAGAGTTAATTATTAAAAAAATGAACTTTAAGGGCTTTTTTTTAAAAAATTTTATGATAAATTTTTTATAATATTAAAAGAGTGTATGAATTATGAATTTTATTTCAAATTTATCATATTTACTAGAAAAATTAATTTGATCTATAAATTACTAACGTGTCATTTTTTGCTATTGATGTGGATTGCTGAAATGGATAAAAAAATAGGTTAATTATAAAAAATATAAATTTTAATATATTTTTCATTTATCACAAACTTTTAAAAAATATAAAAAATGTACATGAATTATATATTTTGTTTCAAATATCTTATTTTTGTTGAGAGATGTTATTTTACATAATAAAATATTGATGTATTAATTTTAATGAATTATCTGAGTTGAAAAATATTATTAATATTTTTTATTTATTTTTTATATATTTTTATTTAATAGTCATATTTGTAATTATGATAAACTCATTAAAGCATAAAAACTAATTGGTAGCATGTGGAATATGCATATGCTTATTAACAATAACGTTTTTAGTCCACACCGTTATTAGTTATTACGAATTTTGAATTTTGCTTCTTAATTTTGTATAATTATAATATAGAAAAGTTTGATCATCTCCTATAAATAATTGGGCATATGCTTATGTTTTACTATAATTAAATAATTTATTAAATTTAATTAATTAAAAAATATGATGAAATTAATTTAATAACAATTTATAAAAAAAATAATATCAGAAATTTGCTCTAAAAACGAATTTTGAGAGCAAGAACCCAATATACTAGCTGGGCTTTTCCAAATGTCGACGAGACTCAAAATTTATCGGGATGTTTACATAAATATATATATATATATATACCAGCAAAAACAGTCTGATCTTTACAGGGGATGTAATAATTTAAAAAGGATTTAATAAAACAATAAACAACAAGTAATAATAATATAGACATAGACATATTAATATAATAAATAAAGAATGATGAATTAAGGATGCCGATTACATTCAGTATCACAGAACCATTTCCGGCCTCAAGTGTTAAAGGTTCCTTAATTATGCAGTTATGCAATATTAAGCAGAATGTAAAAGAATATATTAAAAATATATAATAATAATAATAATAATAATAATAATAATAATAATAATAATAATAATAATAATAAAGACATATAATCTTTAAACAATTTCGTATCTTAAGTCTAAAATAATTTTATTATGTTTTATCAATAACACACTCTTAAGTATATTTCTTTTAGTATTCCTATTTATACTATGTCTGATATAAATATACGGATCCCGTATAAGTATACAATGTAGAATATAGAGAGAAGAAAGACAGAAAATGATAGAATATAGAGGTCCTTTTCAGTCTGTAAGTAGTGCAAATATAATTTCTGGTGTTCTATTTCCAAATCAAGCTCAACTTGCTCGTTTTTTGCTTGCAAGAACTAGAACAGATCATACTTAATATGAGAATGAAAGATGAAATAGAACTTTAATTTTATTTAAAGAAATAAAAACAAAATACAATACAGAATAAAATCTTTAAAATAAAATGCAATTTATAATTATAAATTAAAATTATAAAATATAACTACCTTATACAAGGAGATCAATAGATGAGGAGGTTACAGAACTGGAAGAATAAAAAGTGAAAGAGGAAAGGGAAGAGAGAAGCTAAGACTAGGCTAAGAGGTTCTTCAATGTCTTCTGTGTTGAGAGAGAAGTATTTCGGATTCCCTTTACCTTCAGAAATATAGACAGAGGCTTTAAAATTCCACTATTCTTGTCACATGCTTTGGCACTGTAGAGGAATAGTAACCTGTCGTTACTATTTGCTTTTACTGTACCTTCACGCATTTGGAACTGTGGATGAATAGTACCTTGTCTGGGTACTATTTGCTTTACTGTAGGGAACTGTGGATGAACAGTTCTTCTGATTTTACTGTTGGATTCCCTCTGGTGAATACTGTAGATGAACAATATCTTGTCAATGGGCACCGCCTATATTGACTTTAACAAACTGAGTGGAGAAATTAGGTTTCTCCTGCCTTTAATCAGATGAGACCGAATCAGATTCAACTTCTGATTCAATTTTCTTTTTATTTTTCTTTTCTTTTTTCTTTTCTTTACTTTTCTTTTCTTTACTTTTCTTTTCTCCTTTTCTTTTTTCTTTTCTTTATCTTTTTTCTCCTTTTCTTTTCTTTTCTTTTGTCTTTTTTCTCTTTTTCTTTTTCTTTTTCTTTTTTCTTTATTTTTTCTTTACTTTTTACCTTGATAGGGGACAATATACCATAGCAGTCATCCTCATTACTGGGACAGTAATCCGAGTCAAATGTCTCGGTGGAAGATGATGTCATGGATGATGTAGAAGAATCCGAGGAGGAGGAAAGAAATTTCCTTCTTCTGGATTGAGCTTTAGAAACTTTAGAATGGGCTTTAGTTGAAGATCCAGCAGAGCAGGTTCTACTGGGCTTAACGGGCTCAGATGTTGAGGGAAGAGACCCAACCATCTGTTCCATTAAGGCTTTATATTCTTCTGCAGTTTTGGCGGCTGCAAGAAGGGCTATATTTTGGGCTCTATGAGCTCCAAAATAGGCTGATAGCTTTGGATCAATGCCACCATGGTTCCTCTTTAAGAGCCATGCTTTAACAGTCTCCTCAGTGGTAGAATTGAGAAAGGCAGTCCACCACTTGACTTTAGATTTTCTCAATATAACAGGGATATTGGTACCTGGAAGAATAGATGATTCAAAGTACCATTGATATACCCAAGGTATATTGAAAGTCAAACTAAAGAGAAGAAGAGGAGGAAAATTCTTCTCAAAAGGATTAGGGTTTAGGTGAGTTTTATAATGCTGGTAAGCTAATTGTACATCTTGTGGAAGACAACGATCATCATTACCACAATAATACCACCAATCAACAAACCAGGATGAGAGGTTATTGATCTTTAAATTGGTCTCACAATAGATAAGCCAGGAATGGGTTTTTTCAGGATTTTGGAAAAATAGAGCTTTAGTCCAGGCATCTATATAGTCTCAATAGTTATATGATGAACAACATGATAAAGAATGAAGGGCTTTAAATTGCACAGGAATGTGTAAAGGTCTTCCCCATTCAGAAGGATGGAGAATTTTCTTTATTTTAAAAGAAGAATAGGCTATGACAGCCTTATCCTGCTGAGTATAGTTGTGCTTTTAAAAACAAAGAACCTAAATCCACAAGAATATGAAGATAATATTCTTGGGGTTTTGAAAATTCTTTTGGTTTGAAAAACCATCCTTTAGGGTATACAGATTCAATTATAGACCATGGATTTAGCTGAGCAGTCCCAAAATCAGTAATTAATTCTGTAGACCAAAAATTTTTACTGTGCCAATAAGATTTTGACTTTAAAGAAAAATTTGAAGAAACAATTTGAGTTGAAGAACTTGAAACATTCAACTCATTTTTTGAAACATTTTGAGCTAGGATTTTTGAAGATTGACCTAACTCTGTTTTAAAAGGGATAATAGAATTCATACCTGGGGCTTCAGGAGGTGGGAAGCCCATATTTGCAAGAGCTTTAAGGATCTCTGGAGAATGGGCCAATTGAGAGACCCAAAGGTCCAACTTGGCTTTATCATCTTCTTTTTGGACAGCATCTGCCCATGACTTTATGGGTTTAGGATTCAAAATAATATCTGAGTGATCAGATAGAGCTTTAGGAGAGTCATCCTTTAGGGTTTCCTTTTCTTTATTGGTTGTTTTCTTTTTTCTCCCCATGATTCCTGAGAAGGAGTTCACGAGTAAGGAAATCAGGTAAGCTATTGTTTTCTCCTTTAATAAATTCTATATCAAAATCAAATATACTTAAAATAGCTTGCCATCTAGCAAAAATTTGTTTTGAGGCAAGGTTTTTAACATCTTTTTGCAAAACATCTTTTGCACTTTTACAATCAATTCTTAAAAGAAATTTTTGATTCAATAAATCAGATTGAAATTTTGAAATACATAAAACAATACTCAAAATTTCTTTCTTTATAGTAGAATAATTTAATTGGGTTGGACTCCAATGTCCTGAATAGAATTGGACTATGGTTTCTTTTCCCTCTTTAACTTCTTTTAAAATCCCACCAAAACCTATATCTGATGCATCAGTTTCTACTATCTTAAAAGCTAATGGGTCAGCTATATGCAGGCAATGAATAGTTTTAACTAGGTCTTTAACTTGTCTAATTATACCAGAATGGACCTCAGTTCATGGACCTGGGTTTTTCTTTAACCTATCATGCAGAGGTTTAATAGTTCTATTTAGGTTAGGAAAGAATTCTATAACATAATTTAGACAACCTAAAAATCTTTGTAACTGAGCTTTATTTATTATTTGGTCAGGAAACTTATCTCCAAAAGCTAAGTTTCTTTCTATAGGTTCTATAATTCCATGTTCTATATTATGTCCTAAGAACCTGATCTTAGTTTGAAACAGAGACATCTTCGTTTTACTTAACACAAAACCACTTTGTTTTATAACCATAAAAAATGTCTTTAAGTGTTTAAAATGTTCATCTATAGTTGTTGAGTATATTAATACATCGTCTATGCATACAATACAAAATTTAGTGTATGGATTGAAGATATCATTCATCACTCTCTGAAACTCAGAAGGTGCATTCTTTAAACCAAAAGGCATAACATTCCATTCATACTGCCCAAATGGAACAGTGAATGCAGTTTTATACCTATTTTTAGGATTAATCTGAATTTGCCAAAATCCAGATTTCATATCAAATTTACTAAAAATATTTGCTTCATATAGTCTTCCTAATAAATCTTTTTTATTTGGAATAGGATACCTAATCCATTTTAAAGCTTTATTTAAAGGTTTATAATTTATTACTAATCTAGGTGCTCCTCTTTCTATTTCAGAAGCATTGTTTACATAAAACGCAGCACAAGACCAAGGACTTCTAGATTTTGTAATTAATCCTTTATTTTCTAAATCATTTATTTCTTTTTTACAAAATTCAATTAAATCAGACGCCATCTGAATGGGCCTAGCTTTAGTAGTAATAGACTTTTCATCAAAGCTTATTTCATAAGGTAAATCAACCATATGTTGCTTTCTATTCCAAAATGCATTTGGAATATCAGTACATAAATCTTTTTCTATTTGAGACTTTAATTTATTAATTTTATCTTGTGTAAATTTATTACTTAATTGCTCATTAATTTTTTGTAAATGATAGTTATTCTTTAAATTACAAAGTTGTTCAGACTTTGCTTTTATAAGTGCATTTATCTGTAATCCATTTATTGAATGTGCCTTTAAAAGATTTAAATTTCTCTTTTTAGGTTTTTCTAAAAATGGAAAAATTATCTTTTGATTTTTAACTTTAAAACTTATACTATCATCATTTACTGAATAAGGTGTTATCAAATTCATAAATGGTGTTCCTAAGATTACCATATGATGAATGTTGGTTAAAATAAATATATTCTTTATTTCTAAATTTTTATCTATTATTGATGTTTTTGCTTTACCAAGTATATTTAATTTAGATTTATTTGCTGCAGATAAACTTTCTTTAGTTTCTTGCCAAAATCTTTTAGGTACTAAACTAGGTTTAATACAATTTAGGTCAGCTCCTGTATCGAATAATGCTATAGTTTCTATATTATAATTATTTAAAAATTTTAATTTATTTTTATCAAATATTTTCTATATGTTATTTCATGTAACATAAAAATTAAATTATCAGGAATTTTATCTTTACTAATTAGACTAATTTCATTAGTTTCTTCTTTACTAATTATTTGTTCAATATCTTCTTCAGCTTCTTCATCAGAAGAAGGAGTTGAGTTTAATAAGGATTTTATTATCTGTGAATCATGTCCTTGTTTATTTTTTAATTCTTTTAATTCTAATTTTATTTCTTTAATTTCTTTTTGTAAATCATTTATCGTTGGTTTGATTTTTATTGTTTTATTTTTATTTAATATTGTGGTTAAATCATAATTTTGCTTACTAGTACTAGGTAATAAATAATGTTTAGGTTTATCATCTTCTAATATTTTGTTTAACATTTTCTCTTGAATTTTAGGGTCACTTATATACTTTATTGCTTCTAATATAGATTCTTGTTCTTTAGTTAAAACATTTAATGATTTACTACTATATTCAGAACTTGATTCTGATCCTATATCATCTATTTGATTTATTTCTTCAGAGTCTGAATAATCTTCAGAATCTGAATAATCTAAATATAATTCATATATTTTATTTAACACATATTCTTCTAAATTTAGTTCTTGTAATTTTTTATCAAATTTACAAAATCTTGATGTGTGGCATTTTCTTCCACATTTATAGCATGTTAAATCTTTATATGATGTGAATTTTTTATCTTTTTGTTTATATGGTTTTCTATTAGGTTTTCTACTTTTATAAGGTTTATAAGGTTTCTGTTTTTTATAATAATCATCTTTATCAAATTTCTTCTTATAACTCTTTTTATGATATTTTTTATATGGTTTTTTATATTTCCTTGTAGTAGAACATTGTCCATTACAATCTTTATATTTTTGTGTTATATTATAATCAAATTATTTACAGAAAGAACCTAACTCTTGTTTAGTTTTTCTCATTTCATACTTTAATGATTTTTGAAGTTTTATATCTTGACAAAGTTTTAATCATTCTTTTTGTACTATACTAAATAATTGTCCATAAGTTAATAGGTCATAAGGAATAGGGTTTCCAAATTCTTGTTTTATATGGTTCCTAACCTTTTCTCCTAAGAAGAATGGTAATCCTGCTAAGAATTTTTCTTTCCAGAAAGCCTGGTTAGAATCTTCTCTAAGCATTATCCTAGTTAGGAAGGTTGTTTTATAAAACTGAAAGTCACTAAGTTTCTTACACCTAAGATTACATAGTAATTCAGCATTTTTATCTTTTAAATGATTAGGATCACCTATAAAATGGAGTGATATAGTCAAGATTAGTGTTGCCACTGCATCTTGGATAGTATTACCAAACTCATCTAATATAGGCAAACCATCCTCATAAGTTTTTATGGCATTTAGAATTTCTAAATGTTGCTCATCAGTGAGATGATTATCCCACCAACCTTTAAGTTGTCCTGTGAAGCCAGCTATAAGAAGTTCAGCTATAGTTCTATCAGAGGTTCCTGTTTGGGTTCTATAGGCATTGGCAGCCATTGTCATCTGTTGAAGAAGACTCAGAATATTATACTCTGATAGGCTATCAATGTTCCATTCATAAACTGAAGAGGCATTATATTTATATTGTGTCAACACATTTGGTCTATCTGATATACCTAAGTCTGGGGAAGACATTCTAGGTACTATAGATTGATTATATGTTATACGATTTATCTGTGGTTCTAAGGCTTTACTGAATGTTTCTATTTCTTCAGATTCAGGTTGAGAATCCTCAACTGATTCTGATTCTTGATCTTGAGTAACTATACTAATGGTTTTCGAGGCTTTAGACTGAGGTGTTTCTTGAACTACCTGTTTTGACCCGGAAGAAGAGTCAATTTTACTTAATTGTTCTTTAATTGCTTTAACAAAGTCAGAATCCTTAGATTTGACTTCCTTTTGTCCTGTTTTAGAAACTTCAAAAGGTTTAAAAACATGAGACTTAAGTTTTTTATCTTTAACTTCTTTTTTAATTTTTACTATTTTACTTTCTTTAATAGTGTCTTCTATTCTATTTAATTGTTATCCTATAGTTAATAAGTGTACATTACTAAAATTATTTTGTTCCAATATTTTCCTATTAGGGTCATCTTCAGATATTATTTTAAATGGTTCTATATTTATTTCTTTATCTCCATGTAGAAATATACTTAACGTTTTAGGTGGATGTTCACTCTGTATTATTTTATCCTTTACTCTCCATTCTGTATCTTTATTTCTAATGGTTAATGGGTTTACTAATTTTTTTGCTTTAAGTTTTTCTCTATAAATTCTTTTAAACCAATCAAAGAATTTCATATTAACTTCATAATTTCTTATAAAGTCAACATATTCTTCTTTAACTGATTCAAAGTTTTTTACCTTTTTTATTACATTTTCTAATCTATCTTTATTTTTTACTGTTGTTAATTCTTTATTTAATTTATCATAATTAAAAATAAATTCTTTATTAATTACATTTAATTCTCTATCCATGCTTTCTACATTTCCTGTCATAAAAGAAGCTGTAGGTGACATAGGTGGAGAAGGTGAGTGTTCTATATTTTGAGGTTGATTATAATTAGGGTTTGGTTCCAAAGGGTTCATTGTTCCTGTTGGATTATAATATAAGTGTGGCACTGTTGTACTATAATCTACACCTTTTAATTTATTACTAGATTCAGGTATATCTGATGTAGAATACCTAGGCTTTACTACTGTTTGTAATATAGGTTTAGGTTCATTTTTTTTATATGAAGCATATATTACAGAAGGTAACTGTGAGGCTCTACCTATATCTACTGTTGAAACAGAAGAGGAAGAGTCTGAATACCTACTGCTTACACTATGTCTACTGAATTTTAATTTAACTTTACCGTCTTCATACTGTTCAATTTTATTGAGTTCTATATTAGGTTTAACTATAGTTTTTGGTTCAGGAAGAGGAACAACATCTTCTAAGACCCATTTATGAGGGAGACTAATATCTTTCCACTGAATAGTCCTAGGAATTACTGTATTAGCTTTACTTAAATCTGTTTCTAAAAATTTAGTTTCTCCTAATTTAGGTTGCATTATATATTTTGTAGCAAAAGCAGATACCTTAGCTTTATAATTTATTTTATACATTAATGCTACAGGAATAGATCCTTCAAGTATTTTATAATTATGTATTTTAATTTCTAAAACTACACTTTTTAATATGTTTGGATCATTTAATGAAATTGTTATATCTGGGAAGCAGTCAAATGAGATTGGACCACTACTCAGACTGGTTTCTATAGTTCCTAACAGTGAGTCATTAAAGTTTACAAACCTAGCATCCCTGACTACTGCCAAGATACTAGTATTTAATCCTTCTCTAGTTAGAGGTTTTATTCCTATTTGTACTAATCCTATATGTATATATTTGTATTTTTTACTTTTATGATGCTTTATAGATTCTGCAGAAAGTAAAGTAATTTTTTCAAAGGGTTTACTTAACTGTACATCCCTTTATTCAGCTTTAATTATATAATTATGTTTAAATATGTTTAATTTTGGTATTTTATAAATATGTTCTTTATCTATCTTTGGTATTACCCAATTATCAATTGCTTTATTAAAATCTTCTAGAATTACTTCATTTCTGTTGACAATCCTTTTAATTTCTGATGACTCAGAACTATCTGATTTAGTTGTACTAGCAGATTTACACAGAAAAGGTTCCATTTTTAAATATTTGAAAAATAAATTTTAAAGTTTATTAATGTTGGTTTTGGTAGCGACCACTGACTTACTGCCCTGAACGTTTGTTCGTCGGCCAACACGGGTCTTACTGCATATCCAATACCTAGACAACACTAAGTCCACTTCTAGATCTATAAGTCAAAGATTTAACTATGGAAACAGTTCTATATCTATCTACTACCACCCCTAAAAGGAGATGGCTCTGATACCAGCAAAAACATTATTGATATATATATATATTTTTATGAAAGTGGACGGCACCACCTAAAATATTATTAAATGAAAATCATAAAATATCAATACAAGAGAGTTTGAGATTATAAAATTGAGGACTAAAAAACAACCAAAAACTCAGAAGCAAAGAAACTACCTATATCTAAGATATAGAACTCCTAGAGTCTCCAAAGCAACAACACTTTTGATTATGTTAGGCAAAGTAACAAAGGAAGTAAAAATAACAGAAGCCGAGTTGAGTCTGCTGAGGGCAGCAAGGAGATGAGCCGCAAGATTGGTTTCTCTGTAAACATGCTTCAAAGAAAAAGAGTACTTGCGGAACAAATTTACAAAACGAAGAAGCTTCATAGAACCATAGCCAGAGCTTTGAGCCTTCTGGACTGCATCAACTAAATCACGACAATCAACCTCAATATGAACAGGGGACCAGCCATTATCTATACACCAGGAAGTACCCCAAATCAGAGTTTTAAACTCTGCATCATAAGCCGAATGAGCAGAAAGCTGAAAAGAGGCAGCAGCAACTGTGTTCCCATAACTGTCACGAAGAATTGCGCCACCAGAAGAATGCTGATTACTGAAAGATGCATCAAGGTTGAGCTTATAAATACCTTGCAGAGGCTTGGACCAAGAAACAACCATGGGTCTCAATAGTTTTTTGCCAAAGGAATCGGGAATGAAGTTACATTTAATATTTGAAGGCCATGTAGCAGCAAACTTCCTGTTAGAGTGAGCAATACTCCAATTAAAAATAAAGGAGCTTATATCCTTAAAAAGCTTGACCAGAAAATAATTTTCATCTCCCCAGGCGTTCCTGCAATACATTTTCCAGGCACACCATATAATGACCTGTGGAATAAGACGGCGGAGCCTACCAACCGCCGAATATGGTTTGTCACATAACCACCAAGTCATCAAAGCTTGACGCAAAGAGTTGAGATGCTGAAGACGATCCAAGAAAAAGGAACCAAAATATGACCATAATTTAGCAATACCGGGGCAATGATAGAAAATATGGTCAGTAGTAATCTCAGCTCTAAAACAGATAGGACAACAAGTTGGACCATGAATACCAAACCTGCGAAGGGGAATAGGAAGAGGCAAGGCATCTCGAAGAACTCTCCATGTAAAAATAGTAGTCTTGGTTGGAAAGGATGTATCCCAAATAGACTGATAAGATAACCGTGAAGCTCTAGAATGCCGTACTAAATTGTAGGCAGAAGCAAGAGTGAAATTACCATGAGTCTCACCCTTCCAAACAATATTACCATCAACAAAAGTAACAAGAGAGCAAGCAGTAGGATGAATATTACAAATTCATTTCCAAGAACATGAATCAATGATTTGAAAACTCATTTCACCCTTCCGATGATATCTTTGAAACATATAGGTAGCCCATAAAGAATTCTTTTGCATGTAGGTCCACCAAATCTTGAGGGAATAAGCTTTTTGCAAAGAAAAGAGAGACTTGAGTTCCAGTCCCAGTCCCCCTTCCTTGGTAGGGAAACACATGTCTTGATACTTTACCCAATGGTATTTTCGGTGATCCACATTAGTGCTCCAGAAAAAATTAGCCATAAGCCGTTGCAAAAAGTTCAAAATCTTTTTAGGAAACACCATCGCACCCATAACGTGCAAAGGTATAGAACTAAGCACGTGCTTAATTAACAACAAAAGGCCACCCGGAGAAAGAAGCTTTTTAACCTAGGAAGAGAGCTTAGACTCCACTTTCTGAATAATCATGGTGCAATAAGATGCCCTATTTATACCCTGATAGATAGGAGCACCCAAGTTTACATATATATATATATATATAATTTTATTACGTAGATGTATTGTAGATGTATTGTAAATATGTTGTGGATATTATAGATGTATTATAGATATTATATGTATATTATATTTTTATTATTTAAGTTATATTAATTTTATGTAAAAATTATCGAATATTATATTAATGTTGTGAAAGTAAAAAAATTAAATAAATAAAATTAAATAAATATGTAAAATATTATATAGATATATCGTAAATGTGTCGTATATATTGCAGATGTAGTTTATATTATTGAGTATATATTTATATATATTATATATATATTATATATTATGTATATATTTATTTATATATATAATGAAAATGTAAAATTAAAAAATTAAATAATAAAATATATAATAAAATTGTGAAAAAACAAATAAAAAATAAAAAACTAAAACTAGAAAAAAAAAATAACTTGAAAACGTAAAATTGTAAAAAAGTTTGTGTCCCGTATTTCTGCAAATTCAAAATCAAAAGTAGTACGCAGTGTAACATTCTCATATTTATTTGAGTTTCCCGTACTTTAAAACCAAAATTGTAAATGTCTTCATTCTAAAATCAAAATTTAAGAATTCATTCTCATATTAAAATAAAGAAAAGTTCAAATTTGTCATTTGAAGTTGTAATTTAATTATATAGTACCTAAATTTATATTTTTTTAATTTATAAATATAAATTTATTGAGTTACCCTAAATTATATTAAATTACTATGAGTCATATTTTTTCTTAATTTATAAACTCATTTTTTTTCTGTCTAAATCTCTTTCCATCTAAATTACTTTCTATCTAAAATCTAATCTCTAAAAATTTAAATCTTAAACTCTAATTCCTAAAATCTAATTTCTAAAATATATTTCCTTCGAATAAGATATACTGTAAAAAAAATAAAACAATTGCATTTTAAGAAGTAAAATTTAACAAATATCAAACTAGCAACATAAGTTTTAAAAGGATACAAAATATTTTAAAAAAATAAAAGTAAGTTTAAAATTTTAATTTTAGGGATTAAATTTTAGATGAGAATAAATATAAAGAGAAAAAAAATGTGCTTATAAGTTAAAAAAAATATAACTCAATATGACTCGATAAGATTCAACAATTTTGTATTTATAAGTTAAAAAAATATAATTCAGCGTGACTCGCACATTACTCAACGAGACTCAGAAAATTTATATTTTAAAATATAACTTAGCATGACTTGTGTATTACTCAACGAGACTTAGTGAATTTGTATTTATAAATTAAAAAAAATTTAAATTTAAGAGACTATATAATTAAATTAAAAATATAAAGGACAAACTGACTAAATAAGTATAATTTATAGGCTACATATTTATTTAGCCAAACTCGAAAATTTAAGAGAGGGTTTTGATCAATCTTCAAATTCCATGAAAAATTGTAGTTGTAGATTGTTAAAGAAAATGAAGTACTGAAATGAAATTAAAGCATTACAAAAAACATATAACCTTTAGATTTCCATAACATATGTGCATAATTTTTTAACAGAAACATAATTTTTTAACAGATACAACTCCAGAGCATATATTAATTAATTAATTATATTAGATATATGTTATTACAAACAATTAATTAATTATATTAAACGGTTATTCTAATATCTATATTTTTGTTAAATAGTAATATCTACATTGAATGTATCAGATTTTTATTTAACTAATATCTATATTAAAATTTTTAGATATTAAATTAAAAATATTTATATCAAGTTTCAGATTAAATTTATAAAATATTAAATTTATTATTTAATAGAACTATTAATTAATTAATTTTTATGGATATTATCGATGTTGAGTTTTAAATTAAATGTGTAATATATTAAATTTATAATTTATTAGAATGGATAATTAATTAATTATTATAGATATTTATTTGGAGAGCTTAAATAAGGCTTGAGAAGTTTTAATAGAATTAGAATATCTTATTTAATATTAATAATAATTAGTTATTATTTAATAATATAAATAAATTTTTAATATTAAATTAAATATATATATTAAATTTCAAGATGAAAAATTTATTAAATATTCAATTAGTTTCACTTCATTATGCTATTAAAAAAAATAAAAATTAATTAAAATTATAAAATCTAATATTAAAATTTTAATAACTTATATAATATTTTTATAATTTTTAATAATATACGTAATTTAGTAAATCTAATTAATAGTCAAAGTAGAATCCATATTTTTTAAATTATATAATTTAATAAGAATTTTTGAGGAAAAGACTTCTATTATAATTCCATTTTTGTCATGTAAACCGTTAATAATAATAATAATAATAATAATAATAATAATTAGAGAGAAATACTATTATGAATCTGATCCATATTTTCATTTATAGACCAGACCAATTATAAATTGTAATTTGAATTATAATATTTTTAAAAAATTTAAATTATTTTTTTTTAAATTACGGTTTGTGATTGGCATAGTCCATGAGTAAAGATATAAACCAGATCCATCTTTTAATTTTTCATAATTAGATAATGTCATATATTTATTATATTTTATATTTTCCTTAATGCAAATCAATAAATTCAGGACCTAAATTTGGGAAATTACAGTACTTAGCACAAAACAATTTCTTAAAAAAATAATTGCTGGAAAATCAATAGTCGCATGTACTCTCCAGTCTAAATTAAGAGGCTCAACTTTTGTTTCACAAGTATTAAAAAAATAATTATTTTTATTGAAAATATAAATTTATATATATATTTTTATTATATACTTATTTTAATATGAAATATATTTAATAAATAATATATTAAATGAGAGTATTATAAAAATTTAATATGTTAATCAATCTATTAAAATAATAACTAAATTATAATTTAAAATGTATGAAAAAAAGAGTATTTATTTGGGATGAGTACTAAATAAATAAATTTATTCAAAATTCTCATGTCAAACTGAAGGTCAATAATTGGGGGGGCTACCAATGGAGAGGGAAAAAATTTTATTTTATTTTTTCTTTTTTACTATACTTTTAGATATTTGAAAAAAAATTCATAAAAACAAAAATAAGATAAAAACGTGACTAATTCTTTTTATTTAAGGATAATTCAAATAATATACAAATATATTTTAATCCATAATCTTAACAAAAAGTAATGGAAACAAAAAAAATGTACATCTTGATCCAATAATTATTTGAAATTAACATACAATAATGAAAAAAAAAACAGGTAAATAAATTCTCTAATTAACGCCTCTGGAAATTAAAGGACCTAATGGAAATGGCAAATATGAATGCAAAGACGACAGTAATGCCAACAACGACAACTGCAACTACTGGCACAAAATCATGTTTAAAGCCATAATACTCCCTCACAAAATCTTCAACAGATTGATTATTGTCAAGTTTATCCTTAATATCTCCAAATTGGGATCCAATTATTCCATATAAAGTCCATGAAATTGGACATCCCCAGTAGTACCATCTCCACCACACAGGAATCCTCTGTAAACACACCCAAAAAAAAATGAACAAATTTTTTTCCTGGGAAAAAAATAATTAAACCAAACATTGAATGAAGGTTGCACGTCGATAGCCTAACGGCAAATGCACTTCTAGATAGACTCAAGATTGATTCTTCCTCTCCCAATTGTAATACTCTAAAACATTGAGGGAAGGTTACAGAGCACTTACTGTTCTGGGGATGATGAATCCTGCAAAAACATTCCATATACCATAAAATGCTGAGGAGATAATGGATGCAATGTGGTGGTTTGGTGTCACAGCAACAGTCATCATTCCATAGAAGGTGAAGTACAATAATGTGAAGTACATGAAGAATATGTACCACACGAACTTAGCAACAGTCCAATGAAATCCAATCATTGCATATGTTATAACCCCATAGACAAGACATTGAAAGAAAATATATGGAAGTTCAACCAGGACCTGAAACAAAAGATGGAACATTTGATTAAAGAATACATGTATATTTGTATGTATACAACATTATTGCAAGACGAGAACTCTGTTAAAGAGTGCTGGTAGGTGTAAAAACTAATGGGTCATTACAGCTGCAATAGCATTTCATTTGTTAAAATGATTACCTGCCCATAGGCGTAGGGCATAGCTGAATACATCCCGGCAGCTTTCTCTCTATAAAAGACAGTTCTTTCAACTGCAACTACTGGTTGTACAGATCCTGCATTTTGCACCCCAAGGAATAGAGTTGCTGCATATAGTGAACCCATAGCATTAAAAACATCTTGTTGCTTATCCCTACAGTTCAAGAAATTAATGAGAATATGATAAGGAAGCAGAAGCAGACCATTTTAGTGTCAAGTGTTAAATTGTTTAGTACTAATGCGTAACTTACGATTTAGAGCCAAGATTCCAGAACAGTGTCCCAAACATCAAAGCTATGAATGTAGTAAACAGAAATCTTACGGCTGTATATGGCGGATTCCGCCAGTATGACAGACGTTGCTTCCATACACAAGCTATACATTGAGTTAAAAATGATTGTGAGTATTTTGTAGGGAAATAAAGGTCCTTAGAACCAGGAGCAGGTACACCTAGTTCCTTAATCATAGCTTTGTTTCTCCTGAAACATGAACAAACTATATATCAGTAACATATTTAAGAAAAAAAATTGTGCTTTATCTATGTCATTACTGATACCTGTACAATCCTGAATTCCTGTAAATGGCAGCAAAATCAACCTCCAAATTTAACTCTTGAGCAGGACTAGTAACTTCCAACATCCAAGTTGCTGGATTATAACCATCAGTAATTTTCCTGACTCCTTCAATTCCCTGTAGGGAAAAATAAAAAGAAATGTAATTGAGTAGCAGGAATTTAATATGAACATAGGTCCTTCAGAATTGTTTTTGTCCATCATATCAGATGTACCTCAAAGTATTTAATTAGATGGCACGAATGGCGACCCAATGGCCCCACATAAATCTCTTCCCCTCCTCTCTTCATCAGGAATAACTGCAATGTAATGATGAAAACATCAGGTTAATATGTGGTGAAGAACTCTCAATTAATCAGTCCATTGCTAATTTTTATGATTTCTAGAAAATATTCTTACCTCATCAAAAGATTCAAATATGTCAATGCTGGGCTGATGGATAGTACATACAACAGTTCTTCCAGTGTCTACAGTGTTTCTAACTGTTCTCATTACAATTGCAGCAGCTCTTGCATCTAGACCTGAAGTTGGCTCATCCATGAATATTATAGAGGGGTTTGCTACTAGTTCAACTGCTATTGTTAATCGCTTCCGCTGCTCTGTAGAAAGACCACTGATACCAGGCAATCCAACTAATGCTTGCCTTAATGGATTCAATTCTACAAGCTCCATGACTTCCTCAACAAACATCTGTTTAAAAAAAGTGTTTTGATACACAGAAACAAATGTGTTTTACTTCAAATAAGCACATAGTTCAACAAAATTTAAAACACAAACTTGCAAAGAAAACTAGAAATCTACCTTTCTGGTTTCTCTGTCAACTTCAGGGGGTAGACGAAGCCAAGCGGAGTAGACTAAAGATTCATGGACAGTAACATGTGGAGAGTGGATATCATTTTGCTCACAATATCCTGAAATTCTAGCAAAAGTTTCTTGCTTCTTTGGGAACCCAGAAATTGTAATGTTGCCCTCAATATATCCTCCAGTTTTCCTACCAGCCAGCACATCCATAAGAGTGGTTTTACCAGCCCCACTAACACCCATTAAAGCTGTCAGAACACCTGGCCTAAAAGCACCACTCACACTCTTCAATAGCACCAATTTATCTTCAAGAACTCCCTGATTTTTCATCTCCTGAAAATTTAATTTAACAAGATTTGTTCTTAGTGTCCTTCTATGACCGTGTCACATTAAAGGAGAAAGTATGCAGTGAACCCAGTATACCATATCAGTAAGGTGATTTAATGCATTAATATATTATTTCCTTTATTTTTAACTTCATAAATTCTTTTTAAACAAGAAAAAAGAAAATATAAAAACCAACTATTCTTGTTTTGATGTTACAGTTAACTAAATTTATCAGTGACCATTATCTACCAAATCACCCTGCTGATTTTTCCTAAATCTTGATACCTGTGGCATGTCAACTGAGTAGACAATATCGTTAAAGGTGATGGAATGTGGTTCAAATGGAAGAACCATTCCTTTCTTCCTATTATGATTCTCCTCACTAATTTCACCCCGTCCACCTGCATGTACATTTGCAAATAAACTACTGCTCAGTATATGTTTAACAGATCTTATGCTCAAGCGTGCATTATTATTAAGCTCCGTCACCTGTGCTTGGTCTCTGACTACTTCCTTGGTTTGTTAACTGAATGGATCCTCCAGTTATACTAGGTTCACTACTTTGAGAATCTTCAGATATAACAGCCTTAGGCTTCTCAAATGCTGCACAAAATCAATTTTTTTTTAATATGTATATATAAACAGAAGTTCTCACTTTCTAAAAGCATGAAATGGAGATGGTAACAATACTTACGATCAAGATATGTGAGAGCTAGAGTATAAAGGATATTGAATACTAGCAAGAAACCAACCAATGCTCCTAGTCCTAGCCAATACCAATATGTCTCTGTGAAGAAACCACGACTTTCTAGTACTTGAACCCCCAATGATTTCGTCGAGCCTGCTGGAATCTGTAATTTGTGGAATGAACTTAAATATCACTTGGTTGTTAAAGAGGAAAAAAAATAAAAATACAGAAATTAAATGTTCAACAAATTTACATGACTCCAGCTGTGTCCCCGAAACTCGTTAACAAGTACTGCAGTCTGTCCATACATCAATGGTGACACCCAGTAACCCCAGATCCACCATTTCTTTATATCCTCTGAGGTATTAAACAACAGAGAAAAATGAACTGATTGCATTTTGCATTGAGAAAGATTTGTATGTAACATCCAACTATAAATACTAATTATACCTCGTGATAGGATAACGCCACCTAATGCAAAAAGTGCAAGCAGTGCAAATGATCCGAAGGTGTTAGCAACAATCATGTTCCTTCCTGTCGCAGCAATAAATCGGAATAGCGAGGAGGCCATTTGGTTAACAAATATGAGGACAAGGTATTGCTTGAAGAACCTGCAGATATCACCATTTATATCAGCCTGATCTGATCAAATTGTTTACGAGATTCTAACTAATCTATATATGTTCTTTTTTTCTTTTCTAGCTCACCTTCCAACATTAGGATCAAATCCAATGACATAGTAAGTCAGGATAACCCAAACTGCAACTTCTATGAATGTCATAGGAATTTTAAGAAGCCATGTGGGAAGAGAATATGCCCATGCTGGGTAGAATAGGAGGTCTCTTTGCTTGTAAAACACCGCTAGCTTTCCAATGGTCATGGATAGCTCTGACATACCATTGAACATGATCATGATTGTAGCGAAGAATAAAGCACCCAAATAAATTCCCCCATCAGTAATATCATTTCGGTGCATCTCAGTTCTCAGGAAGAGTGTCATAGTGATAAATGCCATCATTGTAAGCTAGCAGCAGAAACAAGAATTGAAAAAAGAAACAAAAATATCTTTTAATAGCATATACAAAATTTAGAACAGATAATATTGGGAAAAGGTGTTTGTTATAGAGATTCACTTGGGTGAGCTTGAAGTATAAGACAAATGCATTTCTCTTCGTGAGCAAATACTCTCTTGAGAAGCAAGCTTTAAGCAGCTCCATCTTTCCAACTCCATAACGTTTGGTTGATAAAGCAGCAGGGTGACTCTTGCTCTTATCAAATGGAACTGAAAGCTCATCTCCAATTCTTCTTCCAACCTCATATGACTGGAAAGCCTCAGCAAATTCCCGAACAGAGACAAAACTGTAAGGCTGATCTCTACGTGCCCAATACTGCTTCTGATCTTTCTTTGATGTCACCTGCAATTAATTCATAGTTCATAAAGATTATGAAACTTCCCATAAAAGGCTCTTCTTGAGACCACATTGTAAAAATGAGAGAGAAAACTGCTGTGAATTCATTACCTCCTGTAAGAAGTCAGCCACACCTTTTCTTTCGGGACACTTGAAGCCCATATATTCAAAGAAACCAAGTACTTGTTCACGAGGACCTTGGTACACAATCTGGCCATCTGACAAGAGAATAATATCATCAAAGAGATCATAAGTCTCAGGAGCTGGCTGGAGGAGGGAGATGACTGCAGTTCCATTAAAAATGTGAATTGATTGCTTTAGTGAGTTCACAATTTGGAAAGTTGTTGAGCTGTCCAACCCAGTAGAGATCTCATCCATAAGAAGCGCCTTTGCCGGTCCAACCAGCATTTCACCTTCAATTTCATTATTTGAAATTTTAATGCACCTTGAAAATGAAAATCTAACTTCATTTTACTGGTGTAATATAATGGAGATTCATTGTGACCTGTTGTAACACGCTTCCTTTGTCCTCCAGAGATACCCCTTATCATTTCATCTCCTACCAAAGTATCAGCACAGATTTCCAATCCTAATATCTGCAAATTTCCAAGAAAAATGACACCAAACGAACGAAGGGATATTTTGTGATGTTAAAAGTATTTTGTGATAATAATACCTTCATGATATAATCTGTGACCACGCTAGCCTCTTGACCTTCTGTTGCTGCAGCCTGTGAATAACAGCAATTGCCAACAATGAAAATTAATTTTCATCAGTTTAATAAAAAAATAAAAATCTGAATTGGCATGGCAGGACTGAAAACAGAAGTACACAGTTTTTTTTTATAATATTCAAATCATTAGACTGTTTGTTTGAACAAATGTTAATTTTGTAATAAGGTATTCCTTTTGTTTCTGCAGATTACTTGTTGCCATTAATTATTTCTTCGCTTGCCTTCATGAAGACATCAATATCAGGATCAGGCTTTATATTTGCTTCTTTCTCTCTTCTAGACAACTCTGCTAACAACTCTACAAATTACAAAAAAAAAATACAAGTTATGCTTAGATTATGTCTCAGTCAAAGCAACACATCATATCAAAGTTTTGTTAATCCAGGAATCTAACCATGTTGGGTTCCAACCCCTTGGCATCTTGCAGAAAATGCCAAAGTTTCCCTTACAGTCATTTCTCCTATATGAACATCATGTTGACTGATATAGGCAGCTGTTCTTTGTGGTATGAATTCATTCATTGCATGACCATTGTAAGTCACATGACCGGAGACCTGCATGCGAAATTCGTCAACTCAAGCTATAGGTTTGAAACCAAAGGGGAAAAAAATAAAAAACTAAAAATTAAATCTTCATGAAAGGTATGAAACAACAAAAATATATCACCACCTTTAAAGTAGGATCAAGCTTTCCAGCAAGCGCCAACAAAAGTGTGGTCTTTCCAGAACTTGGAGGACCCAAAAGTAAAGTCATCCTGCAGAAAATACATACTGAAAAAGATTAAAAACAGACACTTCAAATTAGGAAAAAACTAATCAATCAAATGTTCAAATAATGTGCAGATCACCTTGATGGCTTGATGATTCCACTGACATCCTTAAGGATGGTCAGTTGTCTCTTTCTACTTGGAACGATATGAAGATAATTCAAGAAACGCTTTAGAAATCAAGGAAGAAAAAGTTATTAGCAAACTTACACAGAAGAAAGATACTTTCACTAATTCACTGCAAACCAACATTAAGTAATCACCTCCAGTATATTAACAGAGAAGTTGATGAATGAAGGCAACGCTGCGCTTCCTACATAGGCTTCTGCTTCAACATTTAAATGCTCAAATCGAACTTCAATTGTCGGGACTTCAATACCAACTCTACAACACAACAAACAAGAAAAATCATTACAGAAAATTCAAGAACCACATTTTTTTTACCTTTTTCCCTTAAAATAATACGCCTGAAAACAGAGTTACTTTGTTTAAGAATAAAAGGAATCAAGAAACAAAACTCTATCTTTCCTAGACCCATATTTCAAGCTATTTTGACAAGAAAAAGATGAAAAATTAACAAGAATCTAAATTAAGTAGGACTATCTGCCTCCTCAAAACCATATATAGATATTCAACCATTATATACGATACACTTCTTTCTTTGAAACACTTTCTCAGTAACCAAGTAGACCATAAAGAAAAACAGTGAAAATCTTTACCTATCAATCCGATTCTTGAGTTTTAACAAGAACTTCTCATTATCTTCTTCAGCAACTTTGACCAACCTCTCAATCAAATTTCTCTTTTCTTGAAATCCAAGATTGTCTACATCAATCTCACTAACCACACCTTTAGATGCACTAAGCAAAATACCTTTCCTCAAACGATCATAGGTGGGTAGTTTCTCAAGCGCAGCCCATCTTAGAGCCTCCTCATCATCTTCATCTCTTGAAGATCTTGAGAAAACATCATTAGGATTGTTTCTCCACACAGAAAAGCTCCCTCTTCTTAAGCTACTACTGGCTCTATACATATCAGTACCCTCCATTGTCAATGGATCAGTAATTCAATATCAAGAAAACAAATAAAACCCAGATATTATTTTTCTCTATGCTTTCTTTCTTGATTAAAAATTTTCTTCGATTCTTGACCCAAAAGGGGTTCAAGTACTAAGTTTCATGTTCTTGGAGAAATGACTCTCAATGACAACGAGAAAACGGCAATTTGTACATGGTGCAAGCAAATGGCCCTTTGAAATGTTAACTGTAATGACTTTTACAATCTTAATGAAACATGGGAGTTGAAACTGAAAAAATTAATTCTTTTTTAGAGGGAAATGCTAGAGTACATTGCTGAGATTTGGAGCAAAATGTCATCGCCACGTGCATGTCACAATTTTCTACAAATTAATGTTATAATAATATGATATTTTTTACTTTCAAATTTCAAATTTCAATCATGAAAATACTATATGAACTATGTGGAAACAACAATATTCAATACATTAAGGATCATTAACTTTCATAAAAATAAGTTATTTTAGTTATAATTGATTCAGAATCTGTAGAAAACATTGTGGCTGTGGGTGTCATATTTTGACCTTCATGTTATTTTAGGCATGGATGAAAATTAATTACTTTTTGTCTGAAGAATTTAAGATGTATTTAAATCATATATTTAAAAAATATTTCATGAATGATTAATAGGTACGAATTTAATCAATCTAAAAATATTTTTTTCTTATTGATCAAATTAACTCTTAATTTTATTAATCATCAATTAATTTTTAAACAAATATTTTGTTCTTAATCTTAATATATGTCATTATATATTTCTTGTGTTTGTGTTGGGTTACACAAATAGACTCAATATAATATACGTGAGAAACCTATTTTAATTCATCAAAAGAAAAGAAATTTAATAATGGCATATATATTAACAAATATCATTTACATTATAACCTATAGTATTACATAATTTTAATTGTATTTGGTTTCTTTATATTATAGCCCATAATATATACGTAATTTTTTATTATTAGTTATTTTTTTAAAATGGTTTTATTAATAGTTAAAGACTCCTTATAATAACTATTAGCAATCTCCACATAATCTGCATGAGCATGTTGTACCTTTATTTCATAATAACTTACACAACATAATATAAATTTCAATCTTTATGTGATCAGGAAATTGGAATCAGCACGTGCTTTTCCCTTTATTTATATTATTTTTAATTTTTCTTTAATAATCCCAACAACAAAACGATGAACAAGTTTTCTTTTTGTTTTTTTTCCCTTATTTGTAGTGAGTGCAGGTGAACTAAAACAAGCTCCTAACCAATAAAGAGACAGGCCGGTCTGCAAATAAAATATTGTACAAATGTGCAAATATATCCTCCAAATACATATGACTTGACACTCCTTTTTTTTTTAAATTTAATTATGACTAACTTCCATAAAAGCAACTATTTAAGCCTCTAATTAACGAAAATTTTATTTTTACTCTTATTGGTTTCTTTTTTCACTTTTATCTTTTTTTAATTTATATTTTTACTTTAAGTTATTTTTTTTAGTATTTATCGAAATCTTGACGTTCTTCATCATCATGCTTGTACACATTTGCATTCATCAATTTTTATCAGTTGATTTTTTTTTAAACTCTTGTAAAGATGCTGTAAAATCTTCAAGCTCTTATTTTATTCATGGCATCAATAAATGGGTAAATTCTACCAAAATTTTTCATCAAGATCTGCGATTATTATTTTCTATTATAAAGAAGATGTTTCCAGTGTATTAGAAATTTGTTTTATTTTTTTGGATTCACAACGGTTAATTTTTGGGATGATATTTTGTGCAAAGGTCATAGATCCAAATGAACTTTGTAGTAATCTTTATTTTTTTCGTATTCCTTGGAATTTTTTGTAGAGAAAGTGTATGTACTTTAAATTCATTAGGAACTTAAGAACTGTGTAATGTCAATTTTGTAATCCTTTAATCCTTTTGGAATAGTTAGAAATTCTATCCCAAATATCACATAATTATAAATTTTTAATTATAGGTATATTTTTTTTAACATATATGAAATTTTTAAAAAGAAAATTGAGTTCTGTATCACTACTAGCTAGCTGTATAAATCAATTAATTATAAAGAAAGAAAATGTAAATGAACAAAATATGTGATAATTTTTTGCTGCTATGAATTAATTTATTGTCAAATATCCAATAAAATCCATAAATTTTAATTTCAGATTATATCTTAATTTCTAGTGAAATTTTATTTTTAATGTATTGTAAAATTTAATGTTTGATCCCTTAATTTTTTTACTATTTTACATAAAAATTCTTAAAGGAAAAAAATTTAATTTAAATTCATAATTTCTGACACTGTCAATTACACATTCAACTGATCAATTATTCATTTCTCATAGCTCTTCAATATTCATTTCTAAAAACAAATTAAAACTTTTTTTAAAAAAAATTATATTTACACTTAAATATTTCAAAAGAAACTCTTTTACCTTAAATTGCAAAGTTAGACTCATCATAAGTTACAATAGAGAAGGGATTGATAAAAGATTATAGTAAAATTGATTTCAATAATGAGCATATTTAGAAATAAGTATACATTTTATGAACAAATTTCCATCTCAGTTTTAATCATATGAATATAATTATAATTTATAAAATAAAATAATTCATTTTGAGGTTCACCATTATAATTCAAAGAGGGCTGAATTTTTCAGTCAATGCCTTGTTGTCATTGTTTGATGAGTGAAACCAAAAAGATTACCTGGTGCCTACAGATCAGACCAGATTAGCTTTTTGTTTAATTTGAAATTCGGTTTGAATGATCATTAAAATTTATTTATAATTTTATTTGTGATTGAAATTTAAAAAAAAAAAAGAGAGACAAAAATGGTATGGTAAAAAGTAAGAAACACACAATATATATATATTTAAAATTCCAATATATTAATCTCAATAAATTATGAGATGAATTAATCTGCAAAGACTCAAGATTTTTTTTTTTTTAAAATGGTCATTTGTTATTGTCTAATTAATCCTATTTAGCTGATACAATTGACCTAACATGGGACCAAATAAATTAAAAATAAATAAATAAATTTGTCAATTATATATTTTTAAACAACATCACCAATGAAGTCATCCTTTGGCTAATTCCAAGTATGTTTATTATATTGTTAATTAAGTTTCTTGTATTATCACAAAAGATTAAAAAAAATTCAATCCATTCAAACGCAGAAATTATAGAAGTTAAATAATTAAATTAAAAACATAAATAGTCATCAAAAATTTATTAAAGAAATATTAACAGTGATGGTAAGACACATAATATAATAATGATAATAATGGATAATTAATTATTATATAATTCATGTTTTTTGCCAGATCATTTATTTTTTTATAAAACTTAATGCAATTAAAAATTTTGATGTAAAGGGATATGTAAACAGTATGATTTAGACATTTCTTTGAAAATCAAAAAGAATAAAAAAAATATATGCCAATTAATTAATTGTCTATCTTTAATTAATGGCGTGGGGGGTGAAACATCTTCGGTTTGAATCTTTCCAAATAATTTATAATTATATATATATAATTTTTCATAAGCACATTTTTTCTATTTAATAAATATAAAAAATATAATTATTTTTATAAAAAATATAAATTTATATATTTTTTCTATTTCACTCTTAATTTATTATAGGATATAATATTTATTAATTTTTAATAAATAGTTTTAAATATTATCACATCAAAGATTTAATATATCATTTGACTTATTAAAATAATTAATAAATTATATTTAAAACAAATTATATTTAAAACCAAGAGAGTAATTTTTTATTGGAAAAAATTATTCCTTCAACATACGTTGTATTTCCTCACAAAGAGACACAAGGATCATAAAAACACTCATACAATAAGATGAAATTGCTTGTGCCATAGACTTTTTCAAAATCTCCTTTCTAGCTCTAGAAAGAAGATTATTACTCCAGCCGTTTATCCTTTTCCATACCTTATCCTTATTAAAACTAAAAATAACCTTTTTGCTTCTACCAACTAATGATGGAAGACCCAAATAACCACTTCCTAAATGTCTATAAACCCCCAACAAATCCAATAATTTTCCCCTCATAGTCCTATCCATATTCGAATTAAAGAAAATGCTAGACATTTGAAAATTCACTAATTGTCCTGAAGCACTCTCATAAACCCCCAGAATGTCCTTCATTGCTAGGCATTCCCCTTCTTTCATCTTGAAAAAGAAAATAGGATCGTCTAGAAAAAAAATAGATGTGAAATTTTAGGGCCACTTCTGTTTGCCTCATAGCCTCTGATCAGAACATGAGCTTCAGCTCTTCTAAACAAGACAGACAGCCCCTCCGCACAAATATTGAAAAGATAAGGCTAAAGAGAATCCCCTGCTGAAGGCCCCTCTTTGGATAAATAGGACCCACCTCCTCCCCATTAAACAATATAGAGTATTTAACATTCATCATTTACTTTATCATCCATTGAATCCATTTAGGATCAAAACTTATAGCTTAATATGTAACATGAAATTTAAAAAGGCCCAACTTAATGTATCATATGCTTTTGATATATTAATCTTTAAAGCCATTGATCATGACGCTCTATCACCACCCTAATGCATCCCGTGATTTAACTCAAAACGCAACTAAAATATTATCAATTCAACATACCAAGGATAAGAAGACTTGCTATCTGAAATAATAGTTGGTAACAACCTCTTTAATCTATTATGACATGATTTTATACAGCATATTACAAAGGGCAATATGACAAAAATCTTTAAGCTTCTCAATGCAAGCAATCGTTGGGATAAGAACAATATTAGTATCAAACAAAGCAGAAGGAAATGTTTCACTGTCCAACCAATTGCCATAGCTACTGGCAATATCGCCCCTAATAATATGCCAAAAATGCTTATAGGAAGTTGGATTAAGGTCATTTGGTCCTTGAGCCTTCTTAAAATGCATCTGAAAAGTAGCCTGTTGAAATTCCTCTGTAAAAAATAAGGCCAACATCATTTCATTATCCCCAGCACTCACCCTTGGATGAATCAAAGTAGACACCTAATCCAAACCCCCCCATCTATATTAAAGAAATTCTCAAAATAGCTTTTCATCATACCCTTCAATCGATTTGCATCATCCGAGCCTTCTCAGAATGAATTTGAAAAACATTATGTCGAAATTTCTCTATAGAAAATGGGCCAATAACATTTCATTATCCCCAGTACTCACCCTTGGCTGAATCAAAGTGGACACATGATCCACACTCCCTCCATCTACGTTAAAGACATCCTCAAAATAACTCTTCACCATATTTCAACTAATTTGCATCATCCACCCATTGATCATTCTCTCCGTTCAACCTTAAAATAGAATTAGTCCTTCTCCTAGCTTTTACTTGAGCAAGGAAGAACTTTGAATTCTTATCCCTATGCCAAAGCCAGAAGACTTTTGCCCTTATCTCCAATCTAGCTTTTCACGTTCCAAGATCCCATTACACTCAGCCTTAAGCATTTGAAACTCATCGCTTGCATAATTAGTTCCATCCTCATGGGCCTGTCCCATTAACCTGTGTAACTCCACTTTCCTTCTCTTAAAGTGTTGCCTTTTATCTCTACCCTACTTCTCCAACTCCTAATAATAACTATGTCTCCTTTTGATAGAATTTCAGAGCCCCTCCATCTGCTCGCTACTCTTGACTATACTCTCTTGATCACGGCCCATAAGCTAACGATTTTTAAAATGAAATCTACTTCTCTTTCTTACCTTATTCTGAACCACTAGCTCAACTAAAATATGTGCATGATTTGAGACATAAACTACAAGAGTGCTTGTATTACAATTTGGAAACATGAAAAGCCAAGAATTAGAACCAACAACCATATCCAACCTCTTCCTAACCCAATGATTTGTATTTCTACTTCGTTCCCACGTAAAGTTATAACTTGAGCACTGAATATCAAATAATGCAGCTTCAGAGAGAGCATTCCTAAAATCATCAATAAAGAATCGCGGATGGGGCACACCCCCTACCTTCTCATCCTCTGATAATATATCATAAAAATCCCCACAAATAAGCCATAGAAGTGAATTTCTCCTAGCTATGCTCTAATTAAATTCCAAGACTATCGCCTTCTACTCTTTTCTGAAAAACCATAAAAACTAGTCTGCCTCTAAGACCTACCATCCCAATCCTTCACTTCAGCATCTATGGAGTTCTGAGCATAGCCCAAGATCCAGACCACAAGCTAGCTGGCCCACAATACTGCTAAGCTCCCACCTCGCCTAAACTTATCTACACAAAAGCAATAGTCAAAACCTAACTTACAAACTTCATTCAATCGAACACTATGTACAAGCGTCTCTGAAAGGAACAGTAAACTTGGCTTATATCTTAAAGTCAAAATTTTGAGAGCTCTAGATGTCCAAGGGTTACCAAGCCCTCAACAGTTCCAACTTATGCAATTCATGATTCTCGACCAGCCCTCAAAATAGAGCTTGATGATCTATAAGTATTTTTCAATCGATTAGTTGAAATAGCTACCTCAAAAACCTCCATAGTTGGTAAACCCATAGACCTTTGTCTCTTCTTACCTTCATCCACCGAAAAAGGATCACCATCCCCATTCAATCCTATGTAATGTTCTATAAGCCTGGTACTCGTCTGTCACGTTAGCACGACGGTACCACTTATAACTAAATTGTTACTATGATCCCCAAATAATGTTGTCCGAGTAGTAGTCCTATTATATAAAAGGTCACCCACTGATCTAACCAATAAATTGTTACCTTTGCATCATGTAACCACTAACCAAGGACTAACTAGAGGAGTAGCCTGCCTCTGAACAACCCTTAATGAATCATCCCACATAAGCTTTATTTCTTGACCCCTTCATTGCCCTCTAACCATACAGTAGCTATTTGTATGCCCAAGGCATCCACAAAGAAAACAGAAGGTAGGCAATCTTTCATATTTGAAAAAAACATACAAGACATTGCCTTAAGAATCCACGATCTTCTTCTTCCTCTTCAAGGGCTTCCGAACATCTATACTAACCCTAATTCATATAAATTCCCTATTCCCCATTGTTACCAAAGAGGTGCCATAATCCATAAACGTACCTAAGAAAGTTCCAAACTATCTTGCCATATTCTTAAAGATAAAACCATGAGACACTCCATGGACTTGAATCCAGAATGAAACGTGATTCAAAGGGACAAAAGATGGATTCTCATTATCAGTTAGCTTATGCAACACCATGAGATGTCTATTAAAGATCCAAGGCTCACCCTCCAAAACCCTAACTAAATTTTCTTCAAAAAAGAATTTAAACAAAAAAATGCTTCTTGCCTACCTCAGATATATTAATCCCTCCGAGTGGCCTCCAAATATTAGCCATTGTATTTCTCATCACCTGGAAATTCACCGTGCTCGAAGTTAAAAAAAAATCCCACTAAACAATATACCTAAACACTCGGGTTCACATTATTCAAGCTTTGAACAAACTAGCGATGTTCCTCCTCATCCTTTAATAGACATATCTGCCATCCTCTGATCCATCCTCCAAGCCAACAAAGAAGACGTAGAAGAGAAGGACTCGTAAAATTTTGGAAATAAGGGTTACAACATGAAAGCCACGGAAAGCTTACAGAGACATGTCAAACAAGCAGACATATTCCAAAAACTAATATAAATCACTTTTAGAGTGACAAATTTTGTTCACTAATAATTATCGCTATACAAAATTAAGATCATTTTATAACCTTTATTCCAAAGTTATTCCTCTACAATTCTCAAAAAAAAATTTAAATTTAAAGCTTTAATTGTTCTAAGTTTCTATAATTTTTAATGAGTAATAAATTAAAAAGTGGGTAATTAAGTAAAATAGTTATATAAAATAGATTATTACATAGTTTTCTTAATTATTGTACAAAAACTTTAAAGTAACATATATTTGTAAAAGAAGGAGGTATATGTTAATGATTGGTTGTAGAAGTCAAAAGATAAATTCGTAAATAAATTTGTTTTTATTTTAACTTAATTTGATTACATGAATACATATTTCAACTAAAATTTTTAGCTTATAAATAAATAATTTACTTTAAAATATTTAAATATAATTATGTTTTTTTCAGAAGGAATTACATTCTTTTTTTAGAATAAAAAAAGAATATCCCAGAACAAACAAGATGAATGAATCAATAAATTTTATTTTAATAGTGTAATAAAATTAGAAATATTTTCTAAGTAGAAAGTTTAACTGAATTGGAGTTAAAAAAAAATTAATACAAAATAAATTCTCATCAATACGTCAAAAAATACATCCGCAATATACAAATAAAATTATAAAATTTTAAAGTAAATGAAATATATACAACTAATAAAGTTACTGGAATTGAATTTTCTTAAATTTTTTCGATGCAAATAGCGGATAATGGTGACATGCCATGAATAAATTGGCTTTCAACGGAACACTTATTTCATTTATTATTTATTACCTTCCATACGAGAAGAACGCATCTATTTATGAAGGATAAACAACCTCCATTAAAGAAAAATAAGTTTTCATTAGAGAAGAATAAATAACATTCATTTGAAGAAGACACAAAATCTTCAAATAAAGAATAATAAAATTTTATAACAAAAACTCAGATAATATTTAATTTTAATCTAAAAAAAGGAAGAAACAGAAAAATAAGATATAAACGCTAAATTTCATAACTATATTGATCTAAAAATTATTTTAAGAATAAACCATATAAAAAAATATAGAACTAAAAAAATAATGCAAAAATTAAATAATATATTAGAAATAAAAATGGACGGGCTGCTATCTACCAATAAACTAATGGCAGACTCAGTATCAAACTAAGAAAGAAAAAAAAAACTTTTAGAGAGAAAGAAGGTAGCTAAGATTTTCTGAAAAACATAAAAATAAGACTTAAATTGTATAATAATTGTTGGAGTAAAAATTTATTAAAAAGAATTATTGATGAATGAAAAACAAAAACTTTATTTTAATTTCCAAATCTCACTTTTCTCTTTTCAATAACTAATTAGTGAAATCTGGAGTTTAATTATTTTAATCTTACACTTCAATTAATAAAGTAAGGTGTTTTGAGATTATGTATATTATGATAAAATAAAAAAGAAGCGGAAGGGGGGAGCTCTGCTAGAAGCACGGCTGAAAGTGGTCAGGTGGAAACACACGGAGATTCTCTCGAAGTATTATATAAAGGAGAGTACACAATTTTTTGATATATATTCATTCTCTTTCAATTTAGATGACATTTCAGAAAGTGTCACTTATATTAAAAAAATTAAATAGACTTATCAGTTTATCCTTAATTAATGCATTTTGTTTCTTCAGTATCTTATTTTGTGTTGATTAATGGATCTTCTACAGAGCCTTTCATCCCTACTCGTGGCCTGAGACAAGGCGATCTCCTTTCTCCATAACTCTTTCTTTTATGCACAGAATGGTTGATTAGTTTGATTCATGAGTTCTTAAATTTGGGTTTCTTACATGGCGTTCGGGTTTGTAGTAATGCACCCACTATTTCTTATCTTCTGTTTGCGGATGATTGTGTTATTTTTTCTAGAGCTACTTTACAAACTGCTCATGCAATTAAAGATGTGCTGCAGAGGTGCGAATTCATCTCTGGACACAAGGTGAATCTATCCAAATCTGAAATTTGGTTTAGTCCAAATGTAGGGGTTGATTGGAAGAAGGATATTGCCCCTTTTTTGGGGATGCGAGTTGTGGAGAGTCATGCTCTGTATTTTGGTCTTCCTACAACAGTTGGACGATCTAAACGAGTTATTTTTAGCAAAATCAAACAAAGACTATGGAATAAGCTTTTGAGTTGGAAAGGAAAATTCCCATCTTAGGCGGGTAGAGAGATTTTAAAGAGCTTCAAGCAGTTGCTCAATCCATACCCACTTATGTCATGTAGTGCTTCTTGTTCCCGCTATACGTTTGCAATGAGCTTCAAGCTATGATTAGTAGATTTTGGTGGGGGCAGGGAAGCAACGAAAGAAGGATGCATTTATGTAGTTGGGCACAATTCTGTAAATCTAAAGATGAGGGTAATTTGGGGTTTCGTGACTTTCATTGTTTTAACATTGCTCTATTGGCTAAGCAGGGGTGGCATTTATTGACTCAACCTTAGTCCCTCATAGCTTGTATTATAAAAGCCAAGTACTATCAGAACTCAGATTTTCTCAATGCAGACTTGGGTACAGCTCCTAGTTACACATGGAGAAGTATTTTAGCTAATGTTCTAAAAAAAGGGCTTAGATGGTAGATAGGCAATGGGAGAAGTGTGAGAGTTTGGAATGACAAATGGATCCCTTAACCATCATCGTTTCGTATTATCACTCCCTGTCGGATCCTCAATCCGGATGCTACGGTATCAGAATTGATAGATAATGAAACAAGGAGTTGCCATTGGGACTTAATAGGAGGTGTATTCCTCCCTTTGAATGTTGAGCGTATAGAGGAGATCCCCTTGGGTTTGTTAGATAGAGAAGACTTCTTAGTTTGGCATCATCATTCGAACATCCATTATGTTGTCAAGAGTAGGTATAAGGTGGCATATGATGAAGCGTTTCGTACTAATGTGGAGGGCTCTTCATCAGGGGCTTCCCATTGGTTCTGGATGAAATTATGGAAACTGCCAGCTTCTCCAAAAATTTTGAATTTTGCTTGGAGAGCCTCTCTTCATATTCTCCTTACCAGTTCCTTGCTTCATAGTCGATTGCCAGTGGTGGAGAAGAAATGTGCTTTTTGCCTGGAGAATGAATGCATTGTTCATCTTGTTAGATACTGTCAAGCTTTTCATGATGTTTGGTTGCGTGTTGCCTTGCCTGAGGTCACCAATATTCAGGGATTCTCCTTTAAAGGGTTGCTGTTCAATTTAATGGGTATGCTTGACACTCAGTCTCTGATTAAATTCATCAATATATGCTATGGTGTTTGGGTGGCAAGGAACAAGTTCATCCATGAGAACAAGGCAATTAATATTTCATCCTTAATGTCCACAGTTGGTTATTCCAGTTTGAATGATCCTCAAGTCGTGCATTCGATGGACTGTTCTAGTCGAAACCTGGGCAACGAAAATATTACTAACTATTGGCAGCCTCCTCCAGCTAATTGGGTAAAACTAAACTGCGATGCAGCTTTTTTGGATGTAGGTTAAGTCAGTTTTGGATGCATTTATAGGGATCATAGGGGTGATGTTCTTGCATGTGCTTTCAAAAAGATTTATGGCACTTTTACTTCCTTTGTGGCGGAAGCTTCTGCAATTCGTTTTGGATTGAGGGTGGCAAAAGATCTCGCTTTCAATGATGTTGTAGTCGAATCTGATTGCAAATTCATTATAGATAAATTGCAGCTAGGGGAAGATCTTACAAATGGACTTGGGTTTGTTTTAAAAGACTGTGTTAGCCTTAGTAAGGAGTTTCGGGGTTGTTTTTGGTCTTTCATTCCTATGAAGAATAATGCAGTAGCTCACCATTTGGCAAAGAACTCGGGCCTACTGTCTGATGAGATTGTCTGGATAGAAGAGTTTCCTTCATGTTTGGCTCATTTTTTAGCTAAACATGTATTTTTTGTTTTCTATTTAAAGAATAGTATCTGTTAATAAAAAAAAATTATCCTTAATTTATATTATTTTTATTCTATTTAAATTGCAGCTTTTATTAAAAAAAAGAAAAAAATATATTTATATTATTACTTTATAAAATTAATAAAATTTAATTAATTTTTTTAACTATACTTTTACTATTAATAAATTAATTATTAAAGTGAGAATATAATATTTTTAATATTAATAAGTTAATGAAAAATATTTTAATTTATTTAAAATAATTTTGTATATTATTAAAAAAATTTAATAATTTTTTTAATAAGTATATATGAATTGAAGATGACATATTAAATAAAATAATAATATTAATTTTTTTAATTTTTATATTTAATTATTATTAATAATAATATTAAATATAAAAAATAAATTAATAAATAATGCCAAAATCTTATTTTGATGTTATTAAATATTAAATATTTGGAATTAAAATTAAAAATTTTAAAATGTGATCTAAAATAAGACAGATGAATGGAGTAAATAACTGGAGTTTTGGAGCTGTATGAAAGTGTCACGTTTGTTTGACTTTTCGTCTCAACTAATAAGACAATTATTCAACATTTTATTGATAAGAAACAAATATTCAACATTAAATTTCTACTTTCAAACGGTGATGATGTATAAGTATATAGATTTATGATATTAGTACCATATCAAAGCTTTTTCCATTTGTTATTTTTGCAAACCAGCTTAACAATTCGGGTTTTTCTTACCATATTTTGATAAAATATGAAAGTTTTTTCCATATTTATTTAAATATAAGAGTTAAATCACAAATTAAAACTTTATATTTTGATTTGTAATTTTTTTTATATTTTTTGTCAAAGTGAGTTTTGGTTTGACAAAAAAAAAATTTTATGTGCATGGGACATGCAATTTTTATGCACGGGACATAATTTATTTTTGAATTGTGTCCACCGCTAATTAGAAACTTTCGGTTTAATCATTTTATTATTATAATAATTATAATTATAATTAAAATATAATTATATAATTATTAATAATCAATAATAATAATTAATAATAACAATAACAATAATTAATAATTATATTAGACTCAAATAATTAATAATTTTATTTAGACCCAAAGATAATCAATAACAATATAATTATAATTAATAATTATATAATTAATAATAAATATAATCAATAATTATAATTAATAATTATATAATACTAATAATTAATAATAACGATAACAATAATTAACAATTACATTAACTAAATTAATTAATAATTTTATTTAGGCCTAAAGATAGTTAATAACAATATAATTATAATTAATAATTATGTAACTAATAATAAATACAATTTATAATTTTAATTGTTAATTTTAATTAAGTCATATATATAATATTAAAATTAATATAATTATATTGTTTTTAATTATTATTTTTATTATTAATATTTTTATTTTAATTATTAATTATAATTATAATTATATGTTAATTATAATTATTGCTTTTATTATTAATATTAATAAAATTATAATTAATAATTAAAATAATATTATTAATAATAAAATTAATAATAATTAAAATTAAAATATAATTATATAATAATTAATAATAACAATAATAATAATTATTAATAATAATAACAATAATTAATAATTATATTAGACTCAAGTAATTAATAATTTTATTTAGACCTAAAGATAATTAATAACAATATAATTATAATTAACAATTATATAACTAATGATAATTATAATTAATAATTACATTGACTAAAGTAATTAATAGTTTTATTTGGACTCAAAAATAATTAATAGTAATATAATTATAATTAATAATTATATAATTAATAATAAATACAATTAATAATTTTAATTGTTAATTTTAATTATGTCATATATATATTATTAAAATTAATATAATTATATTATTATTAATTATCTTTGGGTCTAAATAAAATTATTAATTACTTGAATTCAATATAATTGTTAATTATTGTTATTATTGTTATTATTAATTATTATTATTGTTATTATTAATTATTAATAATTATATATTTTAATTTTAATTTTAATTATTATTATTATTATAATTATTAATTATAATTATATTTTAAATATTAATTATAATTATAGTTATATTTTAACTATAATTATTATTTTTATTATTAATATTATTATGAATTGTGTCCATACATGGAAATAATAATTATATAATTATATTTTAATAAGTTATATAATTATTGTTATCATTAATTATTATTATTAATTATTAATAATTATATAATTATATTTTAATTTTAATTATTATTATTTTAATTATTAATATTATTATTTTAATTATGAATTATATTTTAATTAAAAATTTCAGTTTGGCCGTAAATACAATTCAACAATGCATGAAAAGTGCATGTTCCACGCACATAAAACAAATTATTTTTGCCAAATCAAAACTTGAAAAAAAAATCACAAATTGAAACTCAAAGTTTCAATTTGTGGTTTGATTCTCATATTTGAGTAAATATAGAAAAAACTCTCATATTTTAATAAAATATGAGAATTTTTTCCATATAAACAGCCCTAATAATTCTATTTATTTTGCTTCAGTGCATTTCATTATTGAATATTCTAAAAAAGCCATCATAACTCCATAAGCTTTGGCTAATGGAATTATAAAATTAGTATTAATATATTTAATTGATAGTTTAAAAAAAAGTAAAAATATAAGCAAATAATATATAAATTAGTACAATAAACAACTTTACATTTGAAGTCTGAATTCACAGAGAGAAATGTAACAAAATTTTATACTCGCTGTTATTTACAGAATTTTTAATTGTGTTTGATTGATTTTTTATATTCATAATTAATGTTTTTTGAATTTAAGTATAATAATTATTAATTATTTTTAGAATATTTATTATTAAATATTATAAATTATGTGTTTGTGTATGTATAATAAAAAATAATATGATATAAATTTTAAAAATATAAAATTTTAAGTTTTTAAAAAATATAAAACTTACAAAGTAAAAATGAACATGGCGTTAATTTATACATGTTTTCTATTTTTTATTTCAAAATTTTATAATATAACAATGAAATTTAAAATTAATTAAAAAATTGCTAACTCCAGCTACTTTTGATAAGCGAAATTCAAAAAGGGCATCCTGAAATAATAGAAGAGATGCCCATCAAAGAATTAGACAAGAAATCATTAGTGGGATGGCATGCGAGTGCGACCACCAATTTTTGTACGAGAAAAATAAAAAAAAATGGAAAAAATGGAAAAAATCCAAAAAAGCTATATTTATTTACATATAATTATATATGGAAAACAACACATGATATTCTCCGCACATTAAATATTCAAAATTTAAATTGTTTTTTATATTGTAATTTAAATTTAAAATATGAGAGTTTCTCCTATATTTTAGTAAAAAACCCTAATTATTTTAGTAAAAAACCCAAATTGTTAAGCTGGTTTGCAAAAAGAACAAATGGAAAAAGCTTCATAGCCAGAGTGAGAAGGTGCACTGCTCGTATCAATGTATTTTATATGGTGGGAGAGGAATCAAATAGTTTTTAGCCAGCAGCAAGCTAATAGATCAAGGGTTTGCTACAGGATTGCACACTATGTAAAATACAGCTTGCTACAGGAATGCTAATAGTTTTTAACCTCTATGCTAGTTATCTCATGTTGGTGTTGAAGGTGATAATTTTCATGGTTGGTATTGCAGAAAAATGGTGGCTGGAATTGAAGGGTTTGCGGAGACTGATGCTCTCTGCTGTGCAGGAGTGTGAGACTGTGAGGGCTTATTGTTACTAGTGTAGTGCTATCCGTTACTTGCTGTACGGTAGTAGCAGCTGCTGGTTAGTTTGCTGGTATGCTACAGGTTTACTGGTATGGTGCAGGGGATTGATATGCTGGTTGCTAGTCTTAGTTGGCTTGGGGTTGGGCTGGTTGTGAGCCTCATTGAATAACTGTGCTGAGAGCTTGCTGGACAGAGGTGGCGCTGTGGAGTTGAGGCCTGCTGAGTTATTGGGCTGCTGCAGGCTTCCTGAAATTCTGCATGGGCTTGATTTTGCTTGATAGACAGAGCTGGTGCTCTTGGTATTTTCGGTTTGTTGATTGCAGAGTGTAATTTAGTTGCTGTGTATAGTAGGAAATGAATTTGGCGGGTTGTACTGATTTCTGCAGATGGAATTTTGAGTCTGGTCCAGTTGTAGCAGATCAAATGCTTGCAGCTTCTCAAGTCTTCGTAGGGGAGGTTGTGAGGGTCTTATGTGCTGATTTGTGTATGATGGTGGGCCATTTTCTGATTGCTGCATATGAGTCGTATGGCTAATTGTTTTGTAATTCTTTTTACTGTACATATGTCTCACTTTTTGGTAATAAAACTTGACGTTACTTAACCCAAAAAAAAAAATTTTCTTTTGTTAGCTCATAGCCTTGATGAAAACAATCTGGACATAAGATAAAAGAGAGTGTAATTTCCCATTAAGCAAATATCGCAATTACACAAATACAGTAACTTTGTAGCTTCTAAATAAAGCCTCGAAAATTGCTATTACCATTACAAAATATTTAAGAATCAAATACAAATAAATAATCTAAGAAAAAAAATATACAAGAACTTGGATAATTTTGTTTTTAACAATTTCATTGTGTTGACAACAAAAGCTTACATATGCAAATGTTAAAGAAGTGCTAAGGATACTTCTACCGCCTCTGGAAATTAAAGGCCCTGATGGAATAGGCAAAAATAAAGGCGAAGAGCACAGTGATTCCAACAAGTACACCAGCAACTACTCCTAGAAAATCATGTTTCATACCATAATAGTCCTCCAAATATCCCTTTACTGTTTGGTCGGAAGTTCCAAGCGTAGTCTCTATATCACCATACTGTGATGCAAGTACTCCATACAAGGACCATGCTAGCGGACATCCCCAGTAGTACCATCTCCACCACACTGGCATACGCTGTTATCCAACAGAAGATAAAAGAAGAACAAAATTTAGTGTGAAGGATGATTATGGCTCAACGAAACCAAACATTGGAAAGAATCATAGGGTGTAGAAGACTTACAGTTCGGGGAACAATGAATCCTGCAAACAAATTCCATATAGAATAGAATGCTGAGGAGATAATGGATGCAATGTGGTAGTTTGGAGTCACTGCAACAGCCATCATCCCGTAGAAGGTGAAGTACAACAATGTGAAGTACAAGAAGAATATATACCAAAAGAACTTGACAGCAGTCCACTCATATCCAATCATTGCATATGTAATAAGACAATAGACTAAGGCTTGAAAAAAAATATATGGGATCTCAATCAGGGCCTGCAAGAAACAAAAATGAACTTATGTAAAGGAAAAATACACAAACATTCTATGAACTGATCAATAGATAATATTTTCTACTTTTTATTACCTGTGCATAGGCATAGGGCATAGCAGAATACATTCCAGCCGCTCTCTCTCTATAAAAGACGGTTCTTTCAACTGCAACTACTGGCTGCACACCACCAGCATTTTGCACACCAAGGAAGAAAGTTGCAGCATATATTGAACCCAATGCATTGGAAAGATCTTGTTCGCTCTCCCTGAAGTTTAAGAATGAGAATATGGTAAGTAGCAAGAACTAAACAAAAAACATATTGTAACTTGAAACTTTTAGACGGTTTTAGTACTGTATGACTTACACTTTGGAGCCAAGGTCCCAGAAAATTGTCCCGAACATCAAAGCGATAAAGGTTGTAAACCAAAATCTTACAGCAGTGTATGGTGGATTCCGCCAGTATGACCAATATTGTTTCCATAAGCAAGCCATAGTTTGGGTTAAAAAGGGCTGTGCGTATTGTGTAGGGAAATAGAGGTCTATTGTGCCAGGAGCAGGCTTGCTTAGTTCCTGAATCATTGCCTTGTTTCTCCTGAAACAATTGCCACCATTAGCAACAAATTAAAGCATAATGAACTCTAGATTCTTGAAATAAGTACTTCATATAATCCCGTCAGAACATATTGAAAAATTGTAGAAGACTACTCAAATAACCAATCAATATCGTCTCTGAGGAAAAAATATATACCTGCAAAGATCTGATTTCTTGTAAATATCAGCAAAATCAACCCCCATATTTAACTCCTGAGCAGGACCAGTAACTTCCAACATCCAAGTTGCTGGATTATAACCATCTGTAATTTTACTAACACCTTCAATTCCCTGGATAAAAAAGTTGATAATTGAATTAGCATGAATATTATATAATAAAGATTCTTAAGCTACGTTACAAATGTCTCATTTTACTGTTCACCACATCAAAGGTACCTCAAAATACTTAATCAACTGAGAAGAATGACGACCCAATGGCCCAACATATATATCTTCTCCTCCTCTCTTCATCAAGAATAACTGCCATGCCACAATGAAAGAATTGCATTTTTATGTGGTGAAAAATACATAATAAACCACTGATTATATATGATCTTGTTAACATTTACTACCTCATCAAAAGCTTCAAATATGTCAATACTTGGTTGATGTATGGTGCACACAACTGTTCTTCCAGTATCCACAGTGTTCCTGACTGTCCTCATAACAATTGCAGCAGCTCTTGCATCTAGCCCTGAAGTTGGTTCATCCATGAATATTATTGAGGGGTTTGCCACTAATTCAACTGCTATGGTTAGACGCTTCCGCTGCTCTGTAGATAGTCCACTCACGCCAGGCAACCCGACTAGTGAATTCCTCAATGGATTCAGCTCCACGAGTTCCATGACTTCCTCAACAAACATCTACAACAAAATTTTGCAATATAAGGATGTCGTTGAACCAGAACTCCTTGACAGGTTGCTTTGAACATGACAAGAAGGGTTGGCTATAAGGTAAAAACAAATTAATTTGATTGGACTTGACCTAGATAAGCCAAAAAAGAATAGGCACATAGTTTGATAAATTTTGAAGGAAAAAACGACACAAACTTTCAATGCTTACCTTTCTGGTTTCAGAGTTGACATCAGGGGGCAGACGAAGCCAAGCTGAGAAGACTAAGGATTCATAGACAGTAACATTTGGAGAGTGGATGTCATTTTGCTCACAGTATCCTGAAATTCTAGCAAAAGTCTCTTGCTTCTTCGGGTATCCAGAAATTGTGATGTTGCCCTCAATATATCCCCCAGTTTTCCTACCAGCCAGTACATCCATAAGAGTGGTTTTACCAGCCCCACTAACACCCATTAAAGCTGTGAGAACACCTGGCCTAAAAGCACCACTCACGCCCTTCAATAGCACCAACTTATCTTCAAGGACTCCTTGGCTTTTCATTTCCTGTAAATTCAATTTGAAAAGGTCAAGTTCTATTATTTCTTTTACCATATCACACTAAAAGAAAATATCATTTGTTTTCCCAACATTTGATACCTGTGGCATATCAACTGAGTATATAACATTGTCAAAGGCAAGCGAATGTGGTTCAAATGGAAGAACCATCCCTTTTTTCTTGTTCTGGTTTGAATCATTTATTCCACTTCCTGTACAAAAATGAACTTATCACATTAACACCTAAAATTGAACATAGAAATGATTTGAGACGAACACATTATCAGCGATTCGGTTACCTGTGCTGGTCCCGTGACTGCTTTCAAGTTGTGCTAACTGAATGGCTCCTCCAGTTTTATCAGTTGGTTCTGGCTCATCAGATATAACAGCCCGAGGCTTATCAAATTCTGCCAGACATTAATTGCAAAACATTAGCAAAAAAAGCTTCTATTGCCAGAAATTATGAGAGTCAGATACTTGCGATACTCACCATCCAAGTAAGTAAGAGCCACAGCGAAAAGAATGTTGAAGACAAGTACAAATCCAGCTGATGCCCCTACTCCTATCCAATACCAATATGCATGTGGGAATATCCCACGACTTTTCAGAACTCTAACTCCTAGTAATTCTGTAGAGGTTGAGTTTTTTGCAAGCTGTAATTTGTAAAATTAAGTTTAGGCATCAGTTGGTTACAAAGTTGCAAAGCGCACAAATATGAATTAAATGCTAGCTCAAGGAAATTACATGATTCCATTTTTTCCCAAGAAGCTCGTTTACTGCTATTGCATTTTGCCCATACATCAGTGGTGATATCCAGTAACCCCATATCCACCATTTCTTTATGTCCTCTGCCGTATAAAAAAGGAGAAAAAAGAAGTAAGCATTCCAGTTTTGATGTCAGAAAGATTAAATCTCTAAAGCACACTTTTATACAAGTTATACCTCGTGACAGGACAAAGCCACCCAATGCAAAAAGGGTAAGCAGTGCAAATGAACCAAAGGTGTTGGCAACAATCATGTTCCTTCCAAGTGATGCGATAAATCGAAATAGACCAGAGGCCATTTGGTTAATTAGCAAGAGCAGTAAGTACTGCTTAAATAGCCTGCAGGAAATACATCACCATTTTCAATCAACTGGATTTGAGCAGAGACCAAATAATATATGACACAAAGGTCTTTTCTTGTACCTTCCGGGATTGGGATCAAATCCAATGACATAATAAGTGAGGAATACCCAAAGACCAACTTCCAGAAATGTGATAGGAATTTTAAGGATCCATGTAGGAATAGCATATGCCCATGCAGGAAAGAACAAAAAGTTCCTTTGCTTGTAGAATACAGGAAGCTTTGCAATAGTCATTGACAACTCTGCCATACCATTGAACATGATGGTGGTCAAGATGAAGAACAAAGCACCCATGTAAACTCCTCCATCTTCGACAGTATCTCGTTTCATCTCAGTCCTGAAGAAGAGTGTCATACTAATGATTGCCATCGTTAGAAGCTGGTAACAAGAAAGTGAAAACACATTATTCCTCACATAAAACTTGAAGACTAAAAATAGTTTTGAGTATAATGCAAATTTTGTAGATAATTACTTGGAACATCTTGAAGTAGTACACAAATGAGTTCCTTTTCATAAGCAAGTATTCTCTTGCCATGTTTGCTTTAAGCAACTCCATTTTTCCAACACCATAGGGTTTGGTTGACAAAGCAGCTGGGTGGTTCTTGGTTCTATCAAATGGAGTTGAAAGATCTTCTGCAATTCTCCGACCCACTTCATATGATTGAAATGCCTCAGCAAATTCATTCACCGTGACAAACCTGTAAGGCTGATCTTTGCGTGCCCAATACTGTTGTTGATCTTTCTTGGATGTCACCTGCAAAGAATTCATCATTTAGAAAAGTTATGGACTTCACTTTTAAGACTCCTCTTAAAGAAAATCTTATTATAAAATCGTGAATGTAGTCTAAGACTCCCCTTAAAGAAAATCTTATTATAAAATCATTAATGGATTACTTCTTGCAAGAAGTCAGCAACGCCTTTTCTTTCAGGACACTTGAAACCCATTGATTCAAAAAAGTCAAGAACTTGCTCTCGAGGGCCTTGATACACAATCTGGCCATCTGAGATCAGAATAATATCATCAAAGAGGTTATAAGTCTCTGGTGCTGGCTGAAGCAGGGAGATGGCAGCAGTTCCATTAAGAATGTGAATGGATTGTCTCAGCGAGTTCACAATTTGGTAAGTTGTTGAGCTGTCCAAACCAGTAGAAATCTCATCCATAAACAATGCCTTTGCTGGTCCAACCAGCATTTCACCTAAACTTGGATTGTTGAAGATTTTCAGAAAATTGAAAAGGCTCATAATAGTAATAGACTAATGGAGGTTATTTCTTTTACCTGTTGTAACACGCTTCCTTTGCCCTCCAGAGATACCCCTTATCATTTCATTCCCCACCAGAGTATCTGCACAAACCTCCAATCCTAAAATCTGAAAATTTAAGAAAAAATACTTTGAGCAACTTATGGGATATTGTATCCGCGCTATGATTTCTGAAAAGATATATTATAATTAGAATACTTTTACGGTGATAACTACCTTTAGAAAATAATCCGTGACCACACTAGTCTCCTGACCTTCTGCTGCCGCTGCCTATGACACCAAAGATGACAGAAAATAGAAATTAATTGTTGCCAGTGAGTAATACTTATTCCATTACTCGTCTAACGTAATTCTAGCAAATACAGAACAGAAACTCAATTTCGAGAAAGCAATAACTGAGAATAGACCAGTCTTTACTGACACGGCATGGGTGAACAATAAATAAATAAATATATATATATATATATATGTTTCAAGCCACTGCTCTGTTTGTTTGGACAATATCACTATGCCCAGCAGATTTATACCCCGACCATAATGTTAGGCTGTCTGCCAAGGGAGAAATTATATAGTGAAACCGCGATACCAACTAGGAAATCGTAGTTGGTATCACAAACCATTTAAATTGTGATACATGGCAAAAAAAATTTTATGGCTTTTTTTTTCCAAAAAAGATAGTAAAGTCCATGAGTTACTAATCTTCTCTCTCCTCATTTTTCATCGTCTTCTACCTCCATTTTTCATCTTCTCTCTCCTCATGAGATGGTAAAAGGATTTTAATTTTCAACAGTAACCACTCTCTCATTTTTTTTTCTTTTTTAATCTTTCAAAAAGAAAGTTCTGTTTGGAAATTAAGAATTACAAAAAAAAAAAAAAACACTTTGAGAGGTAACAAGCATCTCTGCTTTTTGGTTCTCGAATATTTACTTTCTTTCTCTCTTTGCAACCTCGCCGCACTTTCCCTTTCTCTCTCTTTCTCTCTGGAGCTCCAAATTGAAAGTTGAAATCCTCTGTGAGTTTTTGCTTCTGTGTTTAATTTATTATTATTGTTATTTTTTTTTGTTAAGCATGCCCAACTCGTCCTGAGCAAGATTAGATGAAATTTTGTAATCGTTATCTGGTTTATTTTTTAATCTTAATTTCGTACGTATATTGAGTGATTATATTTGGAATTATGTTAGTTATGCTGATGTGTTGATTGTCTTTGATTTATTATTTTTTTAAAGTTTTTCTGCTTAAAAATTTGTGTTAATTTCAGTTTATTATTGCCATTTTCACTGTAAAAATTCTGTTTCTATGGTTTAAGCTTTGTTAGAAAATTATTTTGGTAGATTATTTGAGTGAAATTTGGTTCTGTCTTTTCAGAGTCTGTAGAGAATGGGGAAGGGTTCAAAAATCAATTGTAAGTCGGCATCTCATAAGCTTTTCAAGGACAAGGCCAAGAATCGTGTGGATGATCTGCAAGGAATGTTCATGGATCTGCAGTTTGCTAGGAAAGAGAGCCGTACTATTGATGTGGCTATTCTTGAGGAGCAAGGGTGTTTTTATTGAAAGCAATTATTTTTTTTTTTATATGTTCTTAGTTTATGAAAAAAAAAATCAATTGTTATGAATGGATTTGAGTTTAATGTACTGATGGAGATGGTAAAAGGATTTTAATTTTCAACAGTAACATAGAGGTAGAAGACGATGAAAAATGAGGAGAGAGAAAATTAGTAAAGCATGGATTTTATTATCTTTCTTGAAAAAAAAAAGCCATAAAAAAAAATTTTGCCATGTGTCACAATTTAAATGGTTTGTGATACCAACTACGATTTTCTAGTTGGTATCACGGTTTTACTAAGGATGTGAGAATTTTTCTTTCACTAATATTGACTTTTCTCACCTTCATGAAGACATCGAGATCCGGATCAGGCTTAATATTTGCTGCCTTTTCTCTTCTTGACAACTCTGCTAACATTTCTGAAAATAACAAATATTTCAATTACTATTACTTGTCATTGGAATGCACCATAAAACTAGAGATAGAGAAGTGGAAAAAAAAAAGAAGCAGCAGAAGAATAAAATTTTAGTTCTATGATGTGATCTAACCATGTTGGGTTCCAACTCCTTGGCATCTAGCAGAAAACGCCAGAGTTTCCCTTACAGTCATTTCTCCTATATGGAGATCATGTTGACTGATATAGGCAGCTGTTCGTTGTGGTATGAATTCATTCAACCCATGACCATTGTAAGTCACATTACCAGTAACCTGCAGGATAAATTTAACATATCAACCTAAATATGAGTGACAGAGACTAAAAAAATAATTAAGCTAAATTAGCAAGAAATTATATAAAGCTGCAATAGTATTTATTCCTACATTTAGATTAGGATCAAGCTTTCCAGCCAGTGCCAACAAAAGTGTGGTCTTTCCAGAGCTTGGCGGACCCAAAAGCAAAGTCATTCTGCAGTACACAGATACCAAAAAGCTTAAGTACGAATATGAAATTTTCGCTTCAAATTAGGGAAGACAAAGTAATCAGATGTTTAGATCATGCTCATGTCACCTTGATGGCTTGATAACTCCACTAACATCTTTAAGGATGGTTAATGGTCTCTTTCTATTTGGGAAGATAGGAAGATAACTAAACAAACCCTTCAAAATCAAAGGCGAAGTTTTAGCTTATAATTACAACATCATACATAAACTGAATCATTACTGAGTCTTAAACATTTGCTACTACTTACCTCTACGACCGCAACAGTGGAGTTAAAGAACGTAGGCAAAGCACGACTACTTCCCACAAAAGCTTGTGCTTCAACATTTAGATGCTCAAATCGGACTTCAATTGTTGGAATTTCGATTCCAACCCTAAAACACAAACAAATTAAAAATTATTACCCAAATATTAATTTCATATATAGACATGTATACTCCAGAACAAAAGCAGAGCTCCACTGTTCAGCAATGAAAAATACCAAGCTAATTTTTCCATTTCAAGTTTTTTTATTGTACATATATTGAAAACCAACTTTCTATGTATCTTTTGTTCTATATATGTAACATTTTCTCAGACACAACAAGGAGAAGATGAAGAAAAATTAGATGTTTACCTATCAATACGATTCTTGAGCTTTAACAAGAACTTCTCATTATCCTCTTCAGCAACTTTAACTAGTCTTTCAAGCAAAATTTTTCTCTCTTCAAATCCAAGATTGTCTACATCAATCTCATTAGGACCTTTAGATGCACTAAGCAAAATACCTTTCCTTAAACGATCATAAGTAGGTAATTTCTCAAGTGCAGCCCATTTAAGAGCCTCCTCATCGTCTTCCTCTCTTGAAGATCTTGAAAAAACCTCCAACCCATGATTTCTCCATGCTGAAGAGCTCCCTCTTCGTAAACTATTACTTGCTCTATAATGATCAGCAGCCTCCATCACCACCCCAAAAAAAAAAGAAAAACTAAAAAAACCAACCAATACCCTGATGTTATTTCTCTAATCTTTTACTGATTTCAGAATTTGAATCAGAATAAAGAAACACCACAAGATTCTGATTTCTTGAGCTGAAATTAAAGAAAACACAAGAGCTGTGAAATGGGTTTCTTTCTTATTGAGTTGAAGAATTGAGTTGAAATGGGTTTCTTTCAAATTGAATTGAAGAACAAGAAAGTTGAACTCTGTATTTATATAAATTATATGATGAGAAGTGCAAAGACTAGCGGCTATTATTGAAAATTTTGAACAGTGTACATTCTCAAAGAAAAGGAAACAGAAGATAAAAATATAAATGAATTATTTTGAGTTATAAAAAGAAAATAGGAAAGAAATGTCAGATAAAAACTTTCCAAGTCTACGTCTGGAATGTCAAATCTGATCTATTTCAGTAGCTGATTTGAATAGTTTTCTTGGCAATTGCCTCTGAAACGGCAGAGCGTGGAATTTAATCGGATAATAATACAATTATAATAACCTGCTTCCGAAACGCCTAAAGCCTGTACTTCACACCATCTATTATTTAAAAAACATTTTTAATTAATTTTATGTATTTTTTTAAAAAAATAAGAATGCAAAAATGTGATTTTAAATAAATATATATAATTATTATATATTTTGTGTTGATAATAATTATTATATTATTATAATTTGATTTTTTAATCTTATCTGTTATCAATGTTTTTTATCTTTTTATATCAATATAAAAATTTTAAATTATCAATCGAAGAAATAAAAAAAATTATTGCAAAATATAATAAAATTATTATAATAAAATTTATTAAAAATATAATATTATCTTACTTATTTTAAATTTTTAGAGGTTACTTTTTTGTTTATTTAATTCTGTTCAAATAAAATTATTATATGAAAACATTAAAAAGTATCATAAATTTCAGATCAAATGCCATATAATTAATTACTTAATATTTGTTTTTAATTTTTTAAAATACTTAAAATTAAATAAAAATTGAAAAATTATAAAAATAAATAAACCAAATGATAGTTTAGAGAGAGTTTCAGAACCCTTTTTATATTCGAATTTTAATATATATATAATAATAATAAATTACATTAACTTTGAAATAATAGTAAAATACTTTTGACAAATGTATCATTTTTTCCTCAATAGTTATTATGCAACACAATAATCATATCAAACTATACTATAATTATATTTAGTGGGGTTTACTCTCGCTTTATTCAATTAGAAATGGCACACTATGATGTACTAGTAATAATGACGGTGTTAATTTGTAAAAGAAAAATGGCAATTATTGAAAAATTTTTATATTTTATTTTATTTAAAATGCAAAAAACATATATATTTTTTTAATTAATCGACAAATGGCAACATTGATTTTTTTTTAATAAAAAGTGGAGAGTGAATTATTAGAATGAAACTCTTAAGAAAGCGTTTATCATTCACTAAGCTTTTTAATTATTATTGAATTAATAATTAAATATATAAATACATTTTTTATTTCAATATATATTTATTTTGTATTAAAGAAGAAGTATTAATACAACGCATATGTTAATTATAAAAAAAAAAAAAAGACAACATATATGTATAACATCTCTCTAATAAATTGAAACTATTTTTGTTAATATTGAGAAATCAATTTACATTTAAAATTATTACTTATCTAAATTTTCATATTTATTACTATTAGATACTATTGTAGTATACAAAAGTCAAAAGTATTATTGGAGTTAATTTACAGATTAATTAAGATTAAAATTAATGATAGGAGAGGATAATGCATCATCTCCTCTCTTTTTTTTCTCCAAGGATTTTGGAGAATATGAAATTTAAATCAAGGATCAATTAAATGAACCTAGCTATAATTAAGAACTAAAATAGATCGCTTGGTGGAGTAAGAAAATTATTAGCTTTGGTTTAATAATTTTTTTTACTAATTTTTAATTAATAAAAATATAATATTAATTAAATTAATCTGAATAAAAAATATTTATACATTAATTATATTAAAAAATAATTATTTTAATTTTATATTTATTGTTATTTTAATAATAAATTTAATATTAAAATAAATATTTTTTTAATATAATTAATATATAAAATATTTTTAATTTAAATTAATTTAATCTATTTAGTTTTGTTATTTAATTAAAGGGCAAAAAAAGTTCAAACATGTGGGCGAGGATGGATTTCATATTCTTTTTGTCCAATATTAAAATTAAAAAAAAAACAAATTGATAGTGCGAGGAAATAGTGTTCTCCAAGATATATGCCAATCCCAACTGAGAAATTTTCGACTGGATTAACTTTTCTTGGTTTCTAGATTCCCAACAATTTTATGACCTTAATATATAATAATTACCCTTGTGGAACGCAATTCACCAAAGTCTGTGCTTCCTTTTTATTTTTTTTTTCTCTTTATTTATTTTTAATTGTTTACACCTTTTCTCGAATATAAATTATAAATTTTATGAGTAGGTGCTGTATTCATGTCCCTATAAATCATAAATTAAATCAAGTATCATGCCTAAGAAGATTTAAATGAGTTCAAGTAAATAATTTAGTATTATTATATCTCTCAATTGACAATAAATTAAAGTTCCATTTTTGAATTATTCAATATTAAAAAAGGGAAAAATAAATTATTATTGTATATATTAATTATTTTGTGAAATATAAATTTTAATATTTATCTATTTTTATAAATATGCACATATATCGAGCATAAATTTTACTGATAAAAGCTTACTATTTATTTAATAAAATACATGTATTGCGTGATTTAGTTAATGTTTGTAAACTTATAATAATATTAATATAATATTTTATATTTGATTCCTTCAAAATTTTCTATTCTTATATCATGAATTCTTTAATTATATTTTGTACGATTTTGCCTTCATATAGTTATATAATATATTTATATACCCAATGTGCATGCATATATAGAAGGGTTTGGAATTGCCAGGTGTTTATTGATGCTTGAAATGAATTATTATTGCTCAATGGGGTAATTAATAATTGATAATTAATACATTTTTCAAATTAAAAGCCTCAAAGATGTAGTATTATATACTTATATTAGTATAATAGTAAGATAAACAGACAAAATTACTGTCTTTTAAATAGAATTAATTAAGAAGTAATCACAGGAATATAGTATTATAGTAATTTATTTGAAAATTAAAACTCTTAAAAATCGAATTTTCACCCATATTAATAGCTTAAATTAATCAAAATGCAGACGAGAGAATAAAAAAATATATAATTAAAATTTTAAAAGTATCCAGTAGGATAGATTCTCACGCCTAATTGTAGATTATTATTTTTTATTATTATATACTATATAATTAAATAGCATTAAACCATCGGCCACGTCACCAAATTAGCTTAGCTGTTCATGGATTTATTTATATGGAAATTTCTTGGATAAGTTAAATAAAACGTCAGATGGAGAAATTAATTTTATGTAACAGCAAATGTAAGTAATCAATCTCCAACTTTGAACAAGACTTCAATTCTCTCAAAAACATCAAAGTTATTATTAATAAATCATATAATTATTTATTTATCAAAGCTTTAGAATGCTCCAATTACACTAATTAATCATTAAATAAAATATTTAATAATTAATTAATAACTAATTATTCAATAAATATATATTAAACTCTATAAAGTACAATTAAAAATGAGTGTGATCATAAATTTCATATCTTATAATTCAACAAAATAATCTAAATTATTTTACCTGAATCTTGATTAACCTAAAAATTACTATATTAATGTGACTATTATTAGAAATATTCCATTAGACTTAGATGTTAGTTTTGCTTTGTACAGTAAATGAATTTCATTATCAATTTATTTCAATACAAATTAAGAACCCACATAGGTATGTTGTAAAAGGTTGTGGGGTAATACCACATTGATTAAAAATAAAAAAATTGAAAGGCTTATAATAAGGAGGGGGATCCCTACAAATTGGCTTAAGTCAATTTGATTATAATGTGAGTCCAACTTATTATAAGCCCAATTAATAGTAAATGAATTTGACTAATTGATGAATTGACTAATGGCTCCTAGGGCCCAGATTCTCAACATGGTATCAGAGCCTGTCGAACTGGGATCCGAACCCGAAGTATGAGGGTCGAGTTACTGTACCCTGTCGGACCCGAGTTGGACCGTCAATACTTGTCAAGTGGCCGAATTACTACTTGAGGGGGAGTGTAAAAGGTTGTGGGGTAATCTCACATTGATTAAAAATAAAAGAATTGAAAGGCTTATAATAAGGAGGAGAATCCCTATAAATTGGCTTAGGTCAATTTGATTATAAGGTGAGTCCAACTTATTATAAGTCCAATTAATAATAAATAAATTTGATTAATTGATGAATTGACTAATGGCTCAGGCCCAAATTCCCAACATATGTTTATATAAAAATAAGAGATTTTTAATACAAATGTCTAATGCAATATCTAAAGTAGAAAGTGGAAACTCTAGAAGGAAATCGACATCAATCAAGCAAATGGGTCATTGTTCCCTTCTTCTTTTTTTTAATCAAAAAATGAGCATATACGAAGGGTTCAAAGAAACAAAGTCTAAAATAATATATTCATTTTATTTTTAAAAAAATAATATATTCATTTATTACGCTTCTAGATTGACAAATTTCAAAGCATATATGTAAAGCTGGAAGCACGTGAAATTTGAATTTATATTATACAGTTGCAGTCTTGCTCATTAATTAATTAATTAATTATTATATTATTGAATATATGTACTGAATATGGAAAATTAATTAATTAGGTAAGGCATCATTTGCATCCTTTTCTTTTACTAATTGCTTTCAAATTTCAGTTGATAATTAATCAACTTTTATGATCAGATTCAGGTGAGACTATTAATTGTTTCTTTCTGTTTTATCCCCCATTTTGCTTTTTTTTTTTTAAAAAAAAATCTTTTTTGTAATATTTATGAATTTTCTTTTATGCCTTTGTATTATATAAAAATGATCAGTTATGCGAGAAAAATGTAAAAAATTAAAATCCAAACCAAGCAAGTCGCAATTAACTTATAAATTTTACTATTAAAAAAATTATTTATATATGAAATTCCGATGTTTTGATTAGCTGTGCATAATTTTTTTAAGTAATTTAATTTCATTATTTATTACTTAATTAAAAATCGCTATTTTTAATATTAATTTGTACATACTTTGGTTTAAATATAATTATTTAAAACTGAATTAAAGATGAAACATTATGATATTCATTACCAAAAAATGACATGTTATCAAAAGAGGAAAAAATTAAATATGTTGCAAGAGATTAGACTTTCAGTTTTCATTACGATTGGAATTCACAAACTTTTAATTAAAAACTTCAATCGCATTGTGTGAAAATCAATATTTTTCTTAGAAAAATCTGCTTCTGTCCAAAAAAAGAGCCGACTTGTTATATAATAATATTTTATTTATCAATCATTCAACCAATAAAAATTAAAGTTTGTAATATAATTTAAAAAAAAAAGACAAAGTTTCGGTTTTAGTAAGATGGTCCTACGTACGTATGTTGAATTTTATGTTTTTCTTCTTTATTTATAAAATAATTTTTAATTGAATATTTTTGTAACATTTTAACTTTTAATTTAAAATAAATAAGACCTAATAATAATTATTATTATATTATTAATATTTAAAATACAATTTTAATTTTTATCCATCCATAATGTAATTTTAAATTCATCCCTGATATTGATAATAACTTGTAATAATAAAAAATTTAAAGAAACTATTTGATATTATTTTTATCTTTTATTTATATTGTCTTATATACTAAAAGTTGGTATTTTGAGAAATGGACTGATAAACAAGTAATTTTTTCTGTGTTTTCCGACTATAGCAATTTATTTTAGGATGATGTTAAAGCACTAAATGATAAAACTAAATACATTTTAACAGTAACTTTCTATTTCATAATTAAGAAACCAAAAAAAATTAAAAAATTAAAAAGATGTAGCCTCGTATTTTACCCTTTATATTATTTTTTTTAACCACATATATCTTTATCCATATTTATTTAACAATCTAAATATAAAATTAATTTTTTTAAAAAATATAAATAGCAGATTAAGACTGTTTATTCTGCTCAACTACAGCATTTTACCCTCCATATTATTTTATTTAGGGCGTGAGAAGAACCAAATCAGAAGCTCTTAATTCATTCCCTGTATGAAATCAGAAACCACTAACTAGCACCAAATTAGGAGGCATGTCTGTTAACGTGACAGTTGTTGGGTTTATTAATTATAACTGCAATTTTTTCTTTAAAAAAAAATAAAACCTATCTTATAGTTCTATTAAAATTCAAGTATGTTGCAATTTTTAAAATTCTCTTTGTATTTATTTCTTTATAATTTTTATATTTTATATCATTTGAAGTACTTGAGAAATAATTAAAATAAATAAGTTTTTTTAATTTTTTGAATAATTATTTCATTCGAACAAATATTATAAAAAATAAAAAAATATCATAAAAATAAAAAAAAGTATACTTCATATAATTATTTTCATTATTCTATCATAATTCTTTTTTGTTTCGTGGAATATTTTTGATTATTTGAATTTTTATATTTATATATGTCAGTAATAATTTTTAATTATCTAAATATAGAATAAATATAATATATATATAATGAAAATCAACTAAAAATAAGTATTTTATATTTTTTAAAATATAATTTTATTAATTTATGATGAGGATAGTATCTCTGCTGTGGCAACTGTCCACGTTAAGTGGGCCTTTGGATCAGCACTGTGCTGACGGCTCTTATTTCTTTGGTATATAATATATTATTATTATTACTATTTTATTATTATTATTAGAGGCTTATTGTTATATTTTATTATTAATTATCAATAATACAATTATGTAAAAAAATGTTTAATAGTTCACACATGTTACCAGCCCACAATCTGTCCCTAATCTATTATAGTTTTTCTTTGTTTTATTATTTTTTTTTCAGCAGATTTAAGTAAAAAAGGAAGAAATTATTTCAATTTTTTTTCATTTATATTATTATTATTTTATCATACATATTTATTTATATTTATATTTTTTATTTTTCTGCAAATTCATGAAGATGTTTTTGAGAAATATTTTTTTAATAGTTCGAATTTAACATTTACTTTTTTAAAAAGATTATTCAAAATTAGTTTGCTAAAATTTAAAAATTGTTTTAATGTTCTAGTATTTAAATTTTTTAAAATTATTATGCAATATACATATACCATCTTAATAATATTTTTTTTAGTGTTTTGGCTTTTATTTATATTTATATATCAGATTGAAATTTTATTTTATCTTGATATTTATAAAATACTGACCAAAAAATTATCTTGATATTTAAAAAATGGAGTGATTGGTTAATAAAGGTATGAAAGCAACGTCAAGAAATATCTTTTCCAGAGTTAAAAACAAGGGTCTGACATCATAAGAAACGACTTCAATTAATTAAGAGCATGGGCCACTGACTGACGAAAGACCTTGACTTTTTTGTTCAATTTTGCGGTACTTAGCTACAATTTTGTCATTTTCATGTTTTCATCACATGGAATTTAATCATTAATTAAATATAAATTTATAATCAATCGGTTATCCACTAAGGAAAATTAGAAAGTATAAAGGTGTTTCTCAGAATTTAAAAGCTCATCAAAATTGATTATAAGTATTTTTTAGATTATAAGTTGTTTATTTAAGTGTTTCTGAAAATTTAAATAATAGATTATAATATAATTTTAATCAGTTTTTTAAAAGTTGGATTTTGCTATTTTTTTAAGCACTTATTTTTTAAGCAGTTTTGACCAAATAAAAGACCATACTATCTCTACCTAATCTTCAATATTTCAAATTTGTCCATCCTATACACTTTAGTTCCATCAAAATTTTTTTACGTTTCTTCTTAAATAAATTTTATTATTATTATTATTATTAGTGCAAAATAAATTTTGAATTGACATTTAAAAAATTATTTTTATACAATAAATAAACTTAGGGACAGTTTGGTCATTTTGACAATTTCTGCAATTAAAAACTGATTATAAGCTGATTTTACAGAAACACTTAACTGATTATAAACCGATTATCAGCTAATTATTAACTAATTTACAGAAACGCTTAACTGCTTATTTTTAATCTGATTATAATCTAAAAATCACTTATTCATAATAAGCTGAAAAGCTTCAGTTCTGAGAAACACCCTCTATGTGACAAAATTTTCTTGTCAATTATTGTTTTAATTTTCCTGTATTGTCTATTAAGGATAAAATGAAAATAATTTCATTTTTTATTATTTTAAATTTAAAAAATAATTTTTATTTAATTATTTTTATGAAAATTATATCTTTGCAGCTAGTGTGCTCCTCTATTTGGTCATAAAAACATGCCCTTTATTCTTAGGACCCAAGACCATACTAGAGTGAAAAATACTGCCCTTTATTCATAGGACCCAAGACTATCATAGTGAAAAATACACGCCCTTTATTCTTAGGACCCAAGACCATATTAGAGTGAAAATTACACTATTCTGAACTCAATCATTTTACCTAAAATATACTATGATATTTTACTTATTTTAAAAATGAATTAATAAATAAGTTTTTTTTAACTAAATTAAATATCTTGATTAACTTAAACATCAACCACTTATTAGGCCATTTTATTTTAAAATAAATGGATTTGGCATATATATTACTCTTAGCCAATATTTTAATTCTCAGCCGCTCCAAAGTCCCATCTCTTTTAAAAGCTTGTCTAAATAAAATCACCCGAAATGACAACTGGTATAACAATTTTAAATATTTAATATATTCTAATATATTTATATAGAATATGTGTTGTTTATAAATAAATTTGGACGTATAAAGATACTAATTTTATCATACATGATGAATTTAAATTAAGTTTGAAATTAATTATTTGGATACGAGATATTCAAATCTGATTATATATTAATTATATTTTATTAAAATTTTATTTATATAGTTATTATATTTTATTTTAATTATAAAATTATATGGTATAAAATTATTTTTAATAAAATTATGCTAATATTAAATATTTATTTATAATCATTTAATTAAAAAATTATAATTTATATTTTATATTCATTATATTTTTAAATTTTTATATTTAAATAAATAATTAAATGAGTCCAGATAATATTAATCGTATTTAAAATGAATATGGATATAATTATAATCTGATTTAAATGAATTTAAATAATTTAAAATTAAATGGATTCGAGTTTATGCAATTATAATAGGTGTCCTACCTATTGCAAATCTTAAAAATGATGGCATGGCAACTCTTGTTTAAAATTATTTTTTTTAAAAATTAATTATTTAATATTATATATATTTTTTCATTTCTATTTTTTATATATAATTGAAATTATTTCATAACATAATAGACAATGTGGACTTAAATGTGGTGAAGTAGCCTAAGACTATCAGCAGTGGCTCTTTTATTTGCATAAAGATTTTATCCAGTCCTCTCTCTTTGATTCTCTACAAGGCCTACCATGACAAGATTTTTACCCTTTGTGCTCAGGTGGTTGGCCCTTCAGCCATCAGGTCGTTTGCCGGAGTATCCAGTCATCTCTCTTTAGCTCAAGCTTACTGTCTTCTCTGAGCTGGTCCACGAGTTTCAGACAAAATTCTTCTCTCATCTTCTTTAAAATATGAGATTATAAGGAAATCATGGGCATTGATTTTTATATTTTAGAACTGCTGCCCTATCTATCTATATTGGCCTATTTATGATTTTTGACCATTTCTTTGTAAGAGGTTTCTCTTTGCTGGGTTTATTGTTTGTATTGCTGGGAATTGTTTGAAGTTTTTCTGAAATGCTTGCCTTAATTCATTAAGGTTTGTTGTTCTATTTCCTGTTAATTAATGAATTATGTTTATTTTTTGATTAAAAAATGGATTTAAATGTAAGTCTCACTTATTTAATAAATAAAATTGCTGTTAGAATAGTGTTGGATTGGATATCATTTTCAATGCCATCCCTAACGGCAGACTAGTGTGGTAAGCCTCCACCTCCATACTTTTTAAATGCTTTTAATATATATGTATATATATTGTCTCTTTGTATTTTAGTCTTTGCCTTAGCCTCTTAACTTCTAAAGTTTCATCTTTAAATATTTCAATTCTATATATATATATATATATATATTTATTTATTTATTCTATATACAAATAATTTTCATTTTAACCTTTAAATTTTTATATACTTTTGTGTTATTCGACTCCTATATATGAATTTTCTTCTCTATAGTTGGTCTCAAATCCAAATAAAGAGAGATTATTATAGTAGGTGATGGTATAAAATTTTATCGCATCTCACAAAATAAATTTACATAATATAAACATTGAGATTTTTTTAACAAAAATATAAACATTGAGTTGAGTTAGTTGAGATTTTTTTTTTATTATTCATAAATATTTTCATTTTTATTGCTAATTTTATTTTACGAATAAATTACTTTTTTTTTCTTTTTGAAGAAAACGTATAAATTACTTTAATCCCATTAAAACTTTGAAATTTGTTCTTCAAAATTATATGTATTTGAACCGTTAGTCTTAATCCTTGTGTTTGGCACTGTTTTTTTTTTTTTTTTTTAATTTTTGAGAGTATAGATTAAGAACCTATTTAAATTATTAACCAAGTCAAGTCAGAAAAATATCAAATATGTAGGCCAAAAGATTATGGAAGACTTTTGTCTTTTTTTTTTTTCCTAATCAAAGAAAAATTTAACTCCCAGCTACACACGCAATCTCAACTAAGACTGGCATTCAATTACAACCAGTCAACCAACCATCGTACAAGTAACACCACCAATCTATCAATATGATGGACTAGTCAGATTATATGCTGAATCTTTAGTATCACTGTTCAAATATATGTGAGAATATCTCACTCAAATTAATCAAACATAGAAAATGAAAAGCTTAGTATCAAGGGGGTGTATTCAATTCAGATTTTAAAAGATTATGTCAGATTTTTTATAATCCATGTATTATGTAAAATTCATGGATTGTTTTAATTCTACATAGACTTTATGAATTTTTTAGGTTTGTGAGAAGATTTGTAGATGGATTTCTATTTATACCAAATATTCTAGAATCCATCACAATCCATTATTCAATGAATTCTTTGAAAATCCATAGAATTTTCAATACCATTGGATTTAGAAGGATATTTTAAAATCCTAATTGAATACCCCGAAATTTTAAATGACTTTTTAAAATCCTAATTGAATACCCATAGATTTTTAAAATACAAAAAAATCTTATAGAGTCTCTATTGAATACATCCCCCTAAATCAATATAAATTAAGTTGATTTTTATGTTATAAACAAAAAATTGAAAAAAAAATTATAGTGTAGATATGATCTGGACTACAAGAACAGCTTTATCTGTTCTTGTATTTTGTGATATAATAGGGTTGTTCCAGGGGTTTAATTTGTTATACAGAGTACACACTCCTTTTTTGCCAACAAAATGGTCCGCGATGCCTCGTTCTTGGGTTTTTTTTCAACAGAGAAGAAACATAATATTAACAATATAACAAGTACACAATGTTCTCAAATTTGGCGTGGGAGTTCAAAAGAGGAACAAAAGGCAAATACATCAGGTACAAAGGCTTTTCAATCTCAATTGAGATAAGCTTTAACAAACCAAAATAATACTCCCTAACCAGACTGTATACAATCAAGAAATTGGCCAATACACATGAATTCCAAAAGATATTACCATAAACAGTACTTAAATATCTCTAGTAGAGAGGAGAACTCTTCAGAGTAAAGGAGAGCAAGAAAAAGAGTACTCTACGAATGGCAGCCTCGTTCTTGGCTACTTGATTCCAATCCTTTTGGCCTTTTCTATTCATGTGAGATAAAATTGGCTCAATCAACCAAAACCTCTAAATCCAGCAAGTGAGCCTTTCTCTGTATCTTTTCATTATTGCTACACAAACTATGCAATATCGGATCAAGGACCCTTAAGTCCAGAAACAATGCTAACCTTATCTCTGTCTGCTGATACAACCCCAACCTTCATTAGCAAAATTTCCGCTGCATACAATTGCACAAATGTACACACACATCAAGCAAGCTGCTCAAACTTAGTGCTACTTTCAACCTAACAAAGGCTCATTGAAGAAAAGAAAGCAGTGGCTATGGAAAACTTGAAACATTCAAACCCTGCAAGCTTTACACATCTTCATTCTATCAATAACTAGGAAAGTGCAAGATACAGAATAAAGATTAAGGACAATTTGAGAAATGAAACTAATTGAGTTGTTAATGTACAAAACTTATTTTTAACATTCCAAACAATTTTGCATAAAAGTCACAAAATCAAATCAAAGTCAAATCAAACTACAAAGAGCTATCCCAATGCTTTAGAGAACTAGCCTTTGCAGACTAAACATCCATGACGCAAGAAAAAGCTTGCCTGCTTTTTGGTAGGAATAAATCCACATGGTGCGATGATTTTCCTCAATGATGGCCTTGAACACACTATATGTGCTACAATATCATTTCCCACATTATCACACCACTTCAAATTTATCTCCCTCAACCTCGTACAATTTTGTACTATTTCTTTCACCCCTTTTGCCGTCACATTCAAACAACCCTCCAAGTCCAAATACAACAGCATATGGCATCTCTTTGCAATAATCGCCAAAGCTTCATCATCAATTGCTGGCCCCTGCACTTGTAAAACCTCCAATTTAGGAAGTTCCATGCTTATATCGAGATTTTTTATCTCTATGCATCGGTTCATCAATAAATGCCTAATCTCACTGCAATATCCCAAAACTTCTTTGATCCCTTCCCCTGTAATGGTAGGACAGTAGCTAATCTCAAGCACTTGTAAACTGGGGCAACATAAAGCAACTTTTTTTAGACATTCATCATTCAGACTGTTGTTCCCAGACAATTTCAGAGATTTAGTCCGCTGATTGATCACCAAATCCACCATAAATTCTTCTACCCCTAAGTTTGTTCTCTCCATTTTGATATCTTCCAACAAGGGACAGTTTCTTATAAGGGCAAAGAAGGACAAGCCCGTAAGCTTGGAACATAAACTGAGATTTATAAATGACAAATTACCAAGAAAGTTCGACAACTCAATTATGGATGCATCAGTGAGAAAATTTGCCCCTTCAATATCTAAATATACAAGAAACTGATACCTATACAATAAACAAGAAATTCCAACAGAAGTGAAATTATAGCAATGAGAGAGAGTCAATTTCTTTAATGGAAGACAGGCTTCTGCAACCAAACAGAGCAGTTCATCGGAGATGAATGAATTCGAGAGATGAAGCTCACATAAGTTTGTAGCAGAACAAAACGATTCTTCAAAACATGATTCAATAGAAGGGATTCCAACACCATCCAAGAAAATAGTATTCAAATTAGCACTGTTGCGCATAACAAAACTAATACCATTCTGGGTTATAAAATCACAGTCATGAGCCACAACTTCTCTAAGTAACTTGCAATTCAATGATAAACAGTGAAGTGATTTATCAGTTATAAAATGATTACCAGAAAGGTCAATCTTACACAGGTTATTGAGCTTCATTGCCAAACAACAAATCCCTTCATCGGTTGCAACACCAGTAAAACATTGCAAATCTAAAGACCCATTTGGATTAAAACGAGAATTATATTGAGGAAAGCTAATATCAAGCTCTTCAAGAAATGGGAAAGAATTACCAATTACAAACAAGTCACTATCTTGTAAAGATCCAATCTTTGAACAATTCAATTTCCTTAAATTCCTCATTCGCAATCCCAATTCTCTCAAACCCTTAACGGGAAAAAGGGTGTGGTTTAAGAAACCGAGGGTTTCGAGATCCAACCCAGATTTGGAGATCTGAAAAAGAAGGGAATTGAGGTCACCATCGAATTCACAGATTTCAATTGCTTTCAAGTTCGGGAATCTACGGAAGACAGAGGGAAGAAAAGGAGCTACCTGGGAGGAGATAGTTAGGGTACGGCGGAGATGATTGGTTATTGAGAGGAACCGGGAGGAAACTGAAGAGAGGGATTCGAAGTAACGATGGTGATGGAGGGATTTGAAAATCAATTCCCAGCATTCTTGCGGCAAATCCAAATCCATGGATTTCTCGCTTCGAAATTGAGATAAACTGAATCCACAAAATTTGGAAATGTATAGAGCAGCCTAAGGTAAAATGGATTTGTGTGCGGACGGATTTGATCTCTATGATTTTCTTTTGTATCTCTTTTTCTTTAAATTCAAATCAAAGGTGATTATTTTTTTAATATTATTTATAAATATTAAATAATAATTACAAATGAATATATTAATTGGGAGATTTTCTTCGTGACCTGAGTGAGAATATATTTTGTAAGTTTGATACACACTCAGGCGCGGAGGCAGGTGGGGTCGCGTGGGGACTGACGACCCTTCTGCCGGCCGCCGAACGTGTATTTATAGGGGAGCTTTTCTGCCGGACGGAGCAACGAACGTGGAGGCTCTGTGCCTCAGCCCCCCCTTTATCTGTGCCTCAGCCCCCCTTCACCTTTAGCCCCCCCTCACGAAGCAGCTGGCTCCGCCACTGTACACACTCTAATCATAAGTTTAAGTGTTTTTAGTGAGAATATATTTTGTAAGTTTGATACACACTCTAATTATGAGTTTAAGTGTTGGACATACATTCTAATCTAAAATTTTAAGGTACTGGGTTAATAGCAGGGCGGATGCAAGACTTAAAGTAAGTAAAGCCTTATTTTTATTGAGTCTATATTTCTAAAATTTTTATTCATCATAATTTTTGCAAAATATGTTTACATTTTGAAGTAATAAATTTAACACACATTAATTAAAATTATAGTAATAAGAAAAATTATAAAAGAACAAATTAAGATTTAATTTTCATTACCAACACAATCAATAAATAATAAATTGAGATAAATATTTTGTGAATACTATAATTATATTTATACATATGAATTCTTGAATATAATTACATATTTGCTATATGTATATACATAAATAGAAAAAAATAATAAATCTAATGATAGAAATTTATAAGCCTTAAAATAAAAAATAAAAATAAAATTGAGAAACAAGAGGATGCTTATATTATTTATAAACCATGCAAAAAAAGTAATAGAAAATAAGAGTATTTATTGAAGAAAAATTTTTACAACTATGCATTATATAAAAAAACTTTGACAAAAAAGGCAAAAAAAATAAAAAAAAATAATTTAAAATAATATATATTTTTTATAATAGTCATTTAATTGAGCCAGATCAACTCAAATAAGAAAACTAAAAAATATATATTGAGTGAATTAACTTACAATATATATATATATATATATTTGGTTGAAGAAATTAGCCCTCACTAGTCGCTTTTTGGATCCACCAATTAGAAGTGTTCAAAAAACTCATGGCCTGAAAAATTTGACCCAGCCCGAGAGATTTGAGCTAGGTTGGGCATGCCCGAAAATCATTTAGGATTAGCCGTCGGGTTAAATTTTGCTGAACAAACTCGGGTGGGATCGAGCTTCGGGTTATGGTTTAAAATTCTAGGGCTGGCCCGACCAGGCCCAAAAAATTTTAATTTTTTTTAAAAAAATTCCTATATGCTAGCTATAGACTATATAAACTATACTTAAATAAAACCCTAAAAAAAATAACACTCCTCTCCCTCTACCCTCTTTTCTTTGTGCCGCAGTCACTAGCCAACCCTCCCGTCCCTCTGCCATTTTCTCTTTAACTCGCTCGTAGCAGAGGCCGCTCATCCCACCACTCCACCAGCAATCGGCTCTTGTCCCAGTAGTAGCAATATCAGCTAGTGCCAGTCGCGTCCAACAGCAGCCAGGTCATCCTCTTGCAGTCGTGCCCAACAGTAGCCAACACTCGTTCAAGCAGTGTCAGTAACGCCCAGCAGGTCGTTCTCTTGCAATCGCGCCCAGCAGCAGCAGCAACTCGTCCTCCTAGCAGGCAGCAGCTCGTCCTCTCTCAGCTCGTCATCTTCTCAGCAACAGCAAGCATTAGGTATATGTTCATATTCATTTTTTTAATTGTTTGACTGTTAATGCATTTGAATTATTATTTTTTGTGAATGATTTATATATAGATTGTTTGTTTATTTTCAAGAGCCTATGGATTGTGTGTTTGATTTTTGAAAATTTTAATTAAATTTATTCTAAATTTCTGCTTGATAATAATTAGTAGAATATTAATTATTGACTTAATTGGTTGATTGAATTTAAACCAAAATATTGGTAATTGGTACTGTTTAAACCAAAATAATAATTATTTAAATATGTTTTATAATTAGATTATAAATATATAATTAGATTTATATATTATAAATATATATTTATAATTAGATTGTTTGTTTGATTTTATAAATATATATTTATAAATATGGATTGTTTGTTTGTTTTTTAAAAATTTTAATTAAATTTATTCTAAATGTCTGCTTGATAATAATTAGTAGAATATTAATTATTAACTTAATTGGTTGATTGAATTTGAACTAAAATATTGGTAATTGGTACTGTTTAAACCAAAATAATAATTATTTAAACATGTTTTATAATTAGATTATAAATATATAATTAGATTTATATATTATAAATATAAATTTATAATTAGATTATAAATATATAAATAGATCAATGGTTTATTTAAATATTATAAATATATATTTATAATTAGATTATAAATATATAATTACATTATTTGAGTTAGTGTTTTTTGAATGATTTATTTTATATATTATATTGTGTAACTTGTTAATTGGTTATTTGAATTATTTTTTTTTTGTATTTATTTGGTAGAATTACAAATGGATGTTAACGAATCAAGTGTCAATAAACCCATTGATACTAATGCTTCTATTTCAAATCCTACTCATAGTATTATTGCTTCCCATTCAAATCCCTATTCAAATCCTACTAATTCAAATATGCTTCTAAATTTGAAAATCGAGATTTTGATCGGTTCAAAGAAACAGATCAAATTGCTAATGATATATTATTTATTTCATTAATTTTTATAATTTTTTAAAGTACTTTATAGTTTAAATTTATTATTATTAATTTCTTTATTTTTACAAATTATGCAGCAGGAGTTTCTATAAGCCTAACTCAAAAATCAACATGTACAAAAAGATAAGAATGTGGAGATCAACCAACTAATTTGATATTCTATTTTATTATATTAAGATCTAATTTTTTTTAATTTGAAACTTGTATGATTTAGTAATTTGGTATTAAATTCATGTATTGCATTGCATGTTTTTTTTATTTTTATTAAATTTGGTATTAATTTAGTATTAGATGTTTAAGATTATTTTAATTGCATGTTGATTGATGATTGAGATTATTTTAATAGCATGATTGAATGATGCTTGAGATTTTTATAATTTTATTTGATTTTATAAATTTGAAGTATGCTAATTTATTGATTTATGTTAATTTAATTAATTTTATTGATTTATATATTTTATATAAAAGTTTAAATATTGTTGAAAATGTTATTTTCTCATTTCAAAGTCAATATTGGATAAAAAAATTATAATAAAAATACTAAAAAAATTTAAATTAAATAGAGATTAAAAAAAATTTACAACATAAAAAAAACTCAAAAAAATATTCAGCTAGTGGCCCGGCCCGGCCCGGCTGGCTAGACAGGCCTTGTCAGCCTGAGCTAGCCTGGCCCGTTCAAGTTTATGGCCAGGCTACAGGCTCATTTCTGCAGCCCGAATTAAGTTCGGGCTGAAGGTAAACCCTGCTTAATCCAGCTTGAGAACACCCGTACCGGTAATGAGTTAATGGACATTTATAAAACTACTTAAAAATAAATTTTATTTCAAAATTACTACACAAAACAAATATTTACACTTAAAAAAAATAGACCAATTTTTTAAAAATACCCAACTCCTTAATAAAGTAAGTTTTTTTTCTTCAAAAATATGTCTTCTCTCACTACAATTAATATTTTACTTTAATATTTTATCTTTTTTTAAACTTTACTATTAAATAAAAATATTATAATAAAATTTCAAAAATTAAAATTTTAAATTATTTTTTCAACATATAAAATTAATAAATTTTTATAAAGGAAATTAGTTTTAATTACAAAAACAAATAAAACTTTCAAAAAAAATTTTAAAAAGCAAAATATATAAAAATATATTAATAAAAATTATCAAATTTATTTTTAAACAATTTTACATATTATACACATAAAATTTTTTAAAAAAATTAATTTTATTATGTAAATATTTTGTAGATGTTTGATAGATATTTTGTATATTTGGTAGATTTTGGTAGATGTTGTAGATATTTAGTAAATATTGTCTGTATGTTGTATGTATTTCATGTATATATTGTGTAAATTTGTATATATGTTGTATGAATAAAAAATTAAAAAAATAATGTAAAAAAATTAAAAATATTATGTAAATATTTGGTAGATATTTAGTAAATGTTTGATCGATATTTGAAAGACGTGGTAGGTGTTTGTGGATGTTTAGTATACATTATTATTTATTGTGTGTATATTTATATATAGATTATATACATTGTATATATATTTATTTTTTAGATGTATATTGAAAATATGATATTAAATAAATTATTTTTGAATACAAAAACATAATAAAATCAAATAGAAAAAATAAAAAATAAAAACCAACAGTTTAAAAAAGCAAAATTTGAAAAAAAGAAGCGTGTGCGAACCTTTTTGAAAAAAAATATCAACGGCGTTAAAAACGAAGGGGAAGAGGAAATTACTTCTAAACAATGTAATTTTCTCTTGGGTTCATTGGTTTTGGCCACTTATATATCACTCACTAGCTCAATCTCTTTTAGATATATGATTCCTTTCATACTTGAAATTCGTTTATCTCTTACTGATATAAGATTTCTCTCACGCTTGAAATTCTAGTAATCTCTTCCTCAAATATGAGCTTCCACATTAAGCTTGAGCTACCTCACGGGCCCTTTTACTCTATTGATTTGGGTCTATTGAGAGTAGCTTTGCTATTTCTTGTGGAGATGCCAACTATGAAATTTGACTATCATTTTCATACTTATTTTCAACGAATATGGTTATGATATAAATTGTTAGATTCAGAGAGTCCACTTACTTAAAAGATTTTTTCCAATAGCTTAGCAAAGAAATATACATTATGGATCTGACACCATGTTCCAACCCAAAACATTAAAATATTGGGTTTATAAGCCTCTTCTATTTATATATTCCTTACTGAACTCATCTTTTTCTACTGTAAGACTCCTCTCACACTTTAAATTTCAACAATTAGGAATAATATTAAAGTTAATTAGGGATAACTAACTTAGGATTGATTTAAAAGTTAATTAGAGATAATATAAAAAGATTCAATGACAAAATAGAGAAAAAAATAATAAATTTTACGTAGTTCGATATTAGCTTGCATTCACGAACAAAGGAAAAATAATTCATAAATCAAATGAGAGAAAAATATAAAATTTAGAAAATAAAATAGCACTCAAATTCTTACCTCAAATTCACCCAATGCATTCACACAATCACACTGAATTATAAGTCACATTATGAGCTTAAAATAAAATCACAAAGCATTTTTAATGAACTTTCTTTAGTACATAAGGCTTACTCAAATATTAGATAAAAAGTAAAACATGATTATACAAAAGGCTCTTAAAGAATTTCTCGTATAATATTTTTATTTATAATATTACGCACCACTACTCCTAACTTCATAAAGATCCTTACTTAATTATGAATAACATTAAAATAAAAATTCTAATTTATGTAGGAAATAATTCTTTACTCAATTTATGAATATTTTTCACATATAAAATAGGAAAACACTCTTTTTCCAAATTTCCTTAGAATTTTAAGGTATAATTCTAACAATATTACATTATTTAATGGAATAGAATATAAATAACATGGATAGACTGTATTTCAAGAAGACTAAAGACTTCAATCTCAAAAATAATTTTTTTCAAAAAAGAAGACTAAGCTTTTTTTTTAGGTCTTTAGCAGTGCAATGAAAAAATAATAAAGAGAAGAAATTTTATATTTTTCTTAGTTATCTAATTAAAATATGAAAGAAATTAAAGTTTATAAACTTTATTTTTATTATTATACCCTCATATATTATATTTTTTATTTTTTCATTTCCACAAGAATTGAATGGAAATTAATAGAAATTGTCTATTTTTTTTATTATTTTCTAAATAAAGGAAATGAGAAAAATAAATTTTTTGTTCTCTTCATTCCATCTATTCCCCTCAAAATAAATAAAAGATATAAAACAAGTGAAATTTGAAAATTGACTATGAAAAATGATATGCCTTTTAAGATGGTTAAGATTTGACATATAATACTTATAAACAATTGATTTATAAGCTAGTTGATTAAATAATTATTATATTATTTTTATTTATTTTAATAAATACTCTTAGTAATATAATTTTATATCTCTTTTTGTTATTTTAATAATAAATATACTTATAAATTATTTTTTAAAAATATATTAGGTATTTATCAACTACTTATAATGCTTAAAATAAATAAATAACTACTTAAAATTTTTAATTCTTATAAGCTCTTATTCTAAATTTTATAAGTTAAGCCAAACACCCTCAAAATATATTTTGGACGCTTTGCAAGCTTTTTCTTGGCAGTGTAGTGCTCAAACAAAAGAGTAAAGAGCTACATCAATGGTGCCACCGGCCTGTGGAGGCAAATAGTTCAATTGATTTTAATCATCGTATAAGCTCAGCCGAAAGGCTAATTAGAGAGGATTTTATAGATACGGCTTCATGATTCGTCTCTTTAATTTCAGCTGCAAAGAGCTACGGCAATGGTGCTCTGAAGATTGTTTGGTAAAATTCATTTCAAAAGATTGTTTGGTAAAATTCATTTCAATCGGTTTTTATTAAATCAAATTCATTGTTTACAGTCAACAATGAGAAAGGAATTCTATGTTACCAGAGTCAATTACAAATTGCTTTTTTAATTGGACTTTGGACCCGCAGATTTCAAATTCGTAAAGTTCAAGCAAGGTCTAAAGAAAAGGGGCATTCACATTACTATCATAAAAAAATTATTTAAAAAATATTTTAAGAAGTAAAAATATTTATATTTTTATAAAAAATTATACTAAAATTTTAAAATTTTAAAATTATATCATTTCACACTAAATAAATATATATATTTTTTTTAAATTCCTCTTTTCTTCCAACAATTAATATTTTACTTCAAATTTTATTTTTTTTTTCAAATTTTACTATTAAATAAAAAATTTAAAAAATAATAAAAATTAATATTTTAAAGTAAAAATGTTATTCCAGCATATAAAATTTAGCAATTTGTATAAAAACGTATTTTTAATTTTGATTAAAAATAATAAATAAATACTCATAAAAATATAAAAAAGCAAAAATATATAAAAATATATTAATAAAAATTATTAAATTTATTTTAAACAAAATTTACATGTTATATATGTAAAAAATAAAGTTAAAAAATATTAATTTTATTTTTTAAATATTTTAAAGATATTTAGTAAATATTATATATATATTTGGTAAATATTGTAGATGTTTAGTAAATATTATGTGTATATTATATATTTATTATCTAATTAAGTTATATGTATTTTCGGTAAAAGATGTTGAATATTACGTGAATATTGTAAAAATAAAAAATAAAAAAATTAAATTAAATAAATATTAAAAATATTATGTAGATATATAGTAAATATTTAATAGATATTGTAGTATTGGTATTCTTATATATTCTATACATGTTGAGTATATGTTATATATATATATTTATTTATTTTTTGTATGTATATTAAAAATATGATATTAAAAAAATTTAAATAAAAATATATAAACAAAAAATAAAATAAGAAAAATAAAATAAAATTCACCTTAAAAAACGTAAAACCGAAAATCAAAACCTTTGGGCGGTGTTTTTTGAAAAACGAAAATGGAACAGAGGCAGAGAGTGTGATTTCCACTAAAGAAAATAGAGGTAAAAAGTAAAATTAAAAAGGAAATGAAGAAACCATTGACTTGGAAAAATTTAAATTATTTATGAATTTTTCAAACTAGACTTTTTTAAATAACAAGATTCAAATAATGATCATGACATTTATATTTATTTTCTTTTAGTATATGTAATTAAATTGGCTATTGAGCTCTTTCAAAGTAAATGCTGAGAATCCTTCTGTTAGTTTAATGGCAAAAATAATATGAAGTAGCTATTGGATTTTCTTAATCCTTGATTTCTTGTGAATATTAGTATAGATAAAGGGTAGTATTTACTAGTCTTATGCAACAATATATCTTCCATATATCAAAAATGGTTCACAAGGCCTCAACTATGGTTTATTATTATGTGTTCCTTATCCTTTTGCTGATTTTGTTCAACTCCAATAAGGGGCGAGGCTACGTGTATTTGAAGGGGGCAGCTGCCCTCCTTCTTTTTTAAAATTTTTTTTATATGCATGTATTTATATATGGTATTTATATTATTTTTAATATATATGATATTTTTATTATATTGCCCCTCTTTAAATTTATATTATTTTTAATATATATATGGTATTTTTATTTTGCCTCATTCACTAAAAAATCTGGCTTCGTCCTAGACTCCAATATCGCCTTTGCAAGACCAACAAAAATTCCCATGACGAGTGAGTCTGCGTTTAATTCTCTGTTGCTTTTATTTCTTTTCTATATATCTAAGATTCCTTTATGGGTCGGTTGTAGTTTTTAAAACTGAAGAATATTGAATAATCGGATGGACTATGTAGAGCTCTATATAATTTTGAGAAAATGACACCTTTTATTATATTTTTTAATATTATATTTTTTATTAAAGATATTTTAGTCATTTTATTATAAACTCATTATAAACTATTTAAAATTTATAAATTCATAATAAACCTATAATAAACTAATTCTAAACTTATTATAAACTAATGAAAATATGGTATTCTGGTAAATATTTTATAAATTCTGATATTTTAGTACATAATTTATAAAGATGATAAATTTGAAATTATTTTTAATTTTTTTGTATTTTTATCAAAAATTTTATAATTTTAGGGATGAGCAAATGAGTTGAATCAACCCGATTCAACCACTTTTTCAATCAACCTGACTGCTTATATCAGTTTAAGCCGACTGAGTTAGTCGACTTCAGTTCACAATTTTGACAAACTGATATTATCAATCCGATTTTAGTTTATATATTTTATAACTCTAAACCGATCGAACCTGACTTATAGTGGTCGATTTTGCAAAACTTTTCTTCTTTCAAGTGGTTTTGAAGATAAAATTTTCAAACCGATGAATGCTAATCCCTATTTGTAAATTAACATTGTATATATATTGTTATGTTATCTCAGAAAAGGATGAGCAGCAAGAGGATATTCAAGATATTCATATTGGTTATTAAAGTAAAATTGCAGCAGCTGAAAGATGTTCAACTCCTTCAGGCCCAGGTGGCTCGGTAAAAAGCATAAACACTAAACATCGCTTCTAGTCTTTAATTTCCATGAAACGTACGCGAGCCAGGAGGCGATGGATTTATTAATTAGGCTACACTCTACTGTTTTTCTCTATGCCCTGCCAAAATATTACTAATAACAATATCCATCTCTATTAATGTTTGAGTATTGGTACAAATTAGTAATAGCATAATATTTTTAATTAATGATATGTGGAAAATCTTAATGTCACTAGAAAAAGCCAGACAATTTAGAGAGAATTTCCATTGCTAAAATTATTTAAATTCCATCTCTAATTTATTAATGCTGAAGGAAATTTCATGATCGTTTCCAAATAAATTATCGGTATTTTCCATGCTAATTCATTGATAAATTTTAATGGAATTAAATTAAAATATATATTGAGATTTAGTCTAACGATAAAATAAGTATTTTTTTTAGTAATAAACTCAGGTTTTATTCACCTTTCTAATGTAATATTCAAAAAAGTTAAAATATACTTTCTAATCCATCAATCAAGTACCGCATTACTATAAATGAAAATAATTATCATAATAATATTGACTAATAAACTACGAGTTTAACATTAAAATATAAAAATATAAAAATTACAATAAGGCAATATATTATAAGTGAATTATAGTAAATATATACAAAAACAAGCATACAAACAATCATAATATATATGTTTATGGCCTATTTCAGCTCTCATGTGAAGGAGACTGATTGCGAGATCCACATAATTTCTTTGCATTTATAAAGATAAATAGAAAAGACTTAAATCAATTTTAAAAAATTGGAATAGAAATTGAGAAAAAAAATCAGAATAGAATTTTTTTTTTAAAAATTATCGAACTAGTGCATATGAAAAATTAATATTAATATCTGGTTATTGATAAAGACATAATGTCACAGGTATAACTGCCACAAGGCTAAAAGAAGTTTCAAGTTATTTGACTTGTGAAACTAACGTAAGTAGCCTTTTAATCCAAGAGATGCATGGACTGGAGAACATGACTTGGTTGATGCTTAGCTCCATATTTTCTCATATGTGGGGTGGTTGGTTCCACTTTCAGTCATAGTTCAATATGTCTGGTCCTTATAACGAATTGTAGACATGAATCTCAGGCCATTGGTATTAGCACTAGCAACGGACAGCTATATCGATGCCCATGCACTAGCAACGGACATCTGAGTGATGAAAATAATAACAGTGTTCATTTGCTGCTATACTGGCGGAATTACGTTTTAGTGTTGTTGAGGGGAGGACAATTTTTAAATTTTTCTCTAATATATTTAATATATATATATATTTATATATTTTTTAAATAAATGGGCTTTGCCCCTCCTAATTAATTAATTTTTCATTTTCTTCTTATTTCATTTATTTTTTCTTTTTTCTTTGATCTTTTTTCTTTTTTCTTCCTGTTAAGTTTGAAGGCAACTTTCTGAAGTTAATAAGATTTCTAGGTATTAAAAAAGAGTTGATATACAATTAGTAAGTGATTTCTGTTAATTTATTTCTTTTTTTTAGTCAAAAATTTAGAATTTCTATTTGATTCAAATATTTTTTAAAAAAAAATTATTTATAAAATTGATTTCTAGTAAAAATAAATCAATATCCTAAAACAAAAAAAAATATTAGATTATCTAAATCTCCATTTAACATCTCAAATTTTTAATGTTAAGTTCTTGAATAATTTCTTCTCTTCTATTGAATTTTATTTTGATCATACATATCTAGAGGTTGCAATTAATTATTTAAGTATGAATATTAATTAATTATGGAGATTTTGTAACTGACTGAAAATGATAAATAGAAACATGACAGGATTAATTTTTATATAAATTTAAATTTGAATTCTTACGTTATTTTTTCAATTAAAAGAATAACATAAAATAATAATATAAACTTGATTTTGTAAAAAATATAATATTATCCAAACTTATTGCCGAAATTATTAATGAAATGGGAAAAAATTTTGATTATGAAAATTTATTAAATTTTTTTTATTGCTGTATTATTTTAGCCTCTCAACATGTTAATCTGGGTCCGCTCTCGACACTACTAATTTATATATATAAATATATTTTTTTCTCTAATTTAGACCTCGAGAAGAAAATTTTTCAATGGAGCAAATAATGTTTTGCTTACAAGCGACCATAGCCTTGTTATTAAAATAGTTCTCCATCTAATTTTATCCAACATTTGACAGTTTTTTTTTTTGGGCCAGTAGAAAGTAGGATATCATTAAGAAGAAATATTGAGTACATAGCCCCTCAAGGGGGAAATTACAGACCAGATGACCGCAATATACCAGAAGCTCTGCAATCTAACATACATGCATAGTAAAAAAAAAAAACTAGAGGAACAACATTTGACAGTTGACACCAACAAAAACAATAAAAATTAACCAAAAAAAACCATAACATCAACAAATTAACTGACCAACTATTTTGTATATGCTTATTGTTTGAACAGAGTATATATAATGACACAAAGAAGCCACTGATCAGGTCTTTGGTGGGGGGGATAGAGGAACTGTTGGTGTCAATGGCTGTGGATTCTCAGGTATTTCAGGCACAAGGGGAGGTGTTTGAAAAAGATCTGGTGGTAAATCTTGTTGTGGTAGTGGAAAAAATGTTGGCACCAGTGGTGGTGCCGGAGTGAACTCTGGTGGTAAATTTTGTTGCGGCGGTGGATCAAATAAGGGGACTAGTGGTGTTGCTGCTTTAAACTCATCCGGCGGCTGATTTGGTTCTGATGGCGGAAAAAAATTGGCACTAGTGGTGGTGCTGGTGTAACCACATCCGGTGGTTGGTTTGGTTCAGTTGGTGGAAAAAATATTGGAACCAGTGGTGGTACCGGCGTAAATTCTGGAGGAATGTCTGGTTGTGTCGGTGGAGAGAACATTGGGACTAGTGGTGGTGCTGGTGTAAGTTCTGGTGGAATATCTGGTTCTGTTGGTGGAGAAAACATTGGGACTAGTGGTGGTGCTGGAGTAAAGTCTGGTGGTGATTCAAACATTGGTGGTGCTGGAGTAAAGTCTGGTGGTGATTCAAACATTGGTGGTGCAGGAGGGAAAAAGTCTGGGGGTGATAACCATGGAATTGTTGGTGAAGGTATTATTTCAGGTGGTGGTGGTGAAGGGACTAATGGTGGCGGTGGGAATATTATGGGTATATCAGGAGATGGAGTTGGAAACAGAGGTGGTGGTGGAGATGGAACCAGTGGTGGTGGTGGTGGAGATGGCAGTGGTGGAGAGGGTAGTGGTGAAGACGGTGGTGGTGAGGAAGGTGGAGGAGATGATGGAACAGTAGGTGGTGGTGAGGAAGGTGGGGGAGATGATGGAACAGTAGGTGACGGAGAGGAGGGTGGAGGGGATGTAACTAGAGGTGGTGGTGATGGAACTATTGGAGGTGGAGAGGGTACCACAGGGGGAGGTTGAACCATTGGAGGTGGTGATGGGACAAGTGGAATAGGAGGAGAAGGAACAAGTGGTGGTGTTGACGGTGGCAAAGGTGGTGTCGGCCTCCTAGGAGGTTTTGGTGAGGGATTAAAAGGGTTATCCGGTGAACGGTTAGTAGGGAAAGGCCATCGACCACAAGTGTCAAACAAGTATTGAAAGAAAGGGTCACAGTTTGATGATCTTCTTCTTCTTCCACGGCTATTGCTTCTTCTACTTCTACTACTGCCTCTGCTGCTGCTTCTCTTTTCTTCTCCTACTTCTGATTCTTCTTTATTCTCATGGGCTAGAGTTGTTGCTTCTGTGAGAGATTGAGTCATGAAAAGAAGTAATAAAAGAATCAAAATCACAATATTTACCTTCATTATTTTCGCTCAAATTACTTATTGTTGCCCTCTCTTTGACCTTTCTTTATCTCATTGCATGCAAGAACTCAACAAGTGATCAGAAGTATATATAACAGTTTTATGCATGGTTCTAGCAGAGCAGCATTGATATGATCTGTTTGTGCACTTGGTCAATTGGTATTATTTCTGCTAAATAAGTTCAATTAAAATGACGTTTATTAATTAGAATAAGATTATGCAATCAAAGGTAAATTGAGGCCAGCTAATGTTTTTCGAGTTTCAAGTAAAAGGATAGGAGCAAATGCATTAAGAAGAAAGTAGTTGAATGGTGGAGGAAATGGGGGACTTGACTTGAGAAATGCCTAGTTTTACGTGCCTTTTTTGAGAAAGAAGAAGGTGATCCCTTAAAAGCTACAGTTGCAGCCACTCCTCTCTGCAAATATTTATTTATTTCTTTCAAACGGGTGCTCATAGATTCACTGACTCTGCAACTGCATTATATAATAAGCTATGCATCTCTGAATCCAATTTGTTAATCAGAACTCCTTGTTGACTTGGTGCTATTGTAATAAATAACTTGTGGCTTTGGAGAAAAACTAATCGAAAAGCAATGGTTACTGTCTGATTTAGTTATTCATAATAGCAATGAATTCATAAATAAAAATACAAAATAAAATAAAACCTAGGCTCTAAACGTGAAATTACTATTTCAACTAGACATCCTAATTGAAATAAAAATAAAAATAATTATGTGTCCAACAAGAAACATTTTAAGGCTTCTCAGAGAAATAATCTACATTTTAGAATATATGTCGGCCAAGAAACATTATAAGATTATTCACCAGAGAAATAATCTTCATCTTAGAATCCGAATGATAATGACTAAGTTAATAATTCGTCATAATTCTTTAATCGTATTTTATTTTTTTAATTTAAAAAGAAAAACTTAAATCAACACCTTTATCTCAATTAACCTGTAATCATTAATCAATTAGTTAATATTTATATATTGAAGGAGAATAATAATAAGAAGAATACTCATGACAAAGGGAAACAAGCTAGTTTTATGAGGATACCACTCTTCAATGGGACAATCAAACATTAAGAGTAGTGAATATTTGGTAACTTGTCACAAATGTTGCTTCATTCTTTAAGTTCTCTTGAATCTAATGAGATAGCTCACATTCCCATAATGTCATACCTCAACTTTAAGCTCCGTTACAACTAATAAAAGACCTTATGATTGATGCTCAATTGTAATTTAGTGGTAGAGACTTGATTTTTAAAACAAGCTTATGGTAATGTTCGTTTATGTGATGTAAAGAGCAAAAACATTATCCCATCCAAACACTTGAGATACTTAGTAAAGGAGTGCTACTAAGATATGCATGAAAAGCCATTGAATTATGTAAGTATCAATTTTGTTTTAATTTAAAAATGAGTGTCGACATTAAGAAAAGGAAAATCTTGAAGTTATCTTATATCCACTGATTTTCCCATCTTATTTTGTTTATTTGATTTTGCTTGGGGATAAGCAAAGAATTAAGTATGGGGTAATTATTGTAATCTTAAATGTATGTATTTTCAAGGTGTTTTTTATTTGATCTTCAGTTGCTTTCTAAATGTTTTATTCAAGTTATTGAAAGAAATTGAAGCTAAAGTGAAATAATTAACAAAAAAAAAAGTGGAAAGATGCTAAATCCAACATTTGAGGGGATTAAGAGAGGAGGATGAAGCACAAAAGTCCCTCACAGAACAAGACACGTTCAGAGTTCTGGCCATATAACACCCTAAGTTAGAAGATTTGCAGGCAGAAGAAGACACAAGCACTTATCTTGGCCATGTCACAAAACATGGCCAGGACAAAGATTCATCTTGGTTGTGCCTTTCACAAGCAAAAGAGAAGCAAGAGCTAGTGTGGCAGAAAGGGACATGGGCTAAAGTCTTAGCCATTTTTTATTGTTGAGTTTTTTTTTAAATTATCAATTTAGTTTTACTGTTTTCAAATTATCAATTTTTGAGTTTTTTTTAAATATATATAAAAATAAATTTAGTTTTACTGTTTTCAAATTATCAATTTTTGAGTTTTTTTTTTATACCGAGTTTTTTTATCCATAATTACGTAGCACCTTGAACAAGTAAATTACAATTTTATAATAATTTACTGCCAATAATCTAAAAATATTGAAAAAAATAAATATTAACAATACAAAATAAAACATAAAATGCATTTTTTTTATGATATGATAAATCGGATTCATCCCAACCAAAATGTAATGACAGATCACAGACCAAATGAAGCAGAGAAATAGTACTAATTCAAATGTATTTTTTAAATTTTTTACTTTTTTAACAGAGGTATTTTAATTATTTTATTATAAATTGTATAAAATTTATAAATTAATTATAGACTCGTTGCAAACTTTGTGTAAACGAATAAAAATTTAATATTTTAGTAACTATTTTATAAATTTTAATATTTTAATAAATATTTTATAAATATGATATATTTAAAATTATTTTTAATTTTTATGTATTTGTGGCAAAAGCCCATTCAAATATAGTCAATTCTCAACTTCTCAAGATCAGATGGGTCAAAATGCACAGCCCAAAAACAATAAAGGAAATTACTTTGTTTGGGCCTTCGCCTATTTTTGTTGCAAAAATTAGAAAACTTGTAAAAGTAAATTATATGATTTTTTTTTAAAAAAAAATTGCGCCCTCACCTTTTGCTCAAAGTCAAAGTTGGATTTTTTTTTATATGCTCGAGCATTCTCCCTCTTTTTGTTTTTTTTTTTTTTTTCTTTCTGTCTTCTATCTTTCAGCCCTCTCTCGATTGTTAGCGTGGATCCAAGGCTGTTGCCGGACATATAGCTAGCGATAGCCTTCAACCCCATATTTTTCTTAATTTTTTTTATTATTTCTTTTTGTTTGTTATGGTTTTCATGTGTTTTTTATATAGATCTGGCTTTAGATGCCATTTTATTTATTGTCGTTTTGAAGTTTTTGAAGTTTAGTGGCTTCCTTTTGATAGTGGAGCCTCTTTGAAGGGTTTCTTTTCCATTGGAATCCGCGTCAGAACCCAAAGCTTCTGATGGATATGTTTTTGTCTTCAAAAAAACTATCTTTCTTCCTCTAGGCATGTATAAGCCCTTTTGAATATATTCTCTTTCCTTCTCACTCCGGTGGTCGACTCTCCTGTTCTCTGGCCAATTTCTTCTTCAACAAGTCGTCTCTGTCTCATTTGAGCTGCTTATCCTCGAGTCTAATGTTTGATCTCTGTGCCTTTTCTTCCCCTTAATTCCTCTTAAACCTGAGGATGTTTGGGACTCAAGGAGTTTGTTGTTCTTTATGGCTGCTGCCCTCTTTGATTCTGTAGATCTTTTCTTTGATTTAGGCCATGTATATATTAGGGGTCTTCTTATTGATGGGATTTTACTTGTATTCCCTGGAGGAGGAATAGTTTTTCTGGGTTTCTAGCCTTGGTTCTTCAAGACTCATATATGCTTATCTCTTAATTATTGAATATTTTCATTGATATTAAAAAAAGGGAATGTTTTTTAAAGAAAAATGAATTTTTTTTTATCATCTCAAATTACCACAAAACCATTAGACTGAGTCAATAATCGTTGATGTAGCAATGTGAGACCCATTGCATCATAAATATTAGAATTTCGATGCTGTTTTTTAATAAAAGTTAAGATTCGAATTAAATTTTTATCTTACTTTTATATAAAGATAAATCAATGTTACACATAATTTTAACATAATTAATACTTTAGTCCAAAATATTTTAAAATTAATTTATTTAATTTATAAATTAATTTTAGTAGAAAATAAAAATGATTCAATTAAAATATTTTAATAAAAATAATTAAAATATAATAGAAATTTTATAACTCTATAAATATGATTAAAATATTGATTATGATGATTAAAGAAATATTATTATGAACTTATATTACAAAATTACGATCTCCTTATTAAATTATTATAAGAAATATTAACTAAAAATATATATGAGTAAAATAAATTTATTTTATCAAATATTATAATTTTTTTATCATTAAACTTATAATCTAATAATTATGTATTTATCTTATATTATTATAGATCAAAAATACAATTGACACATGTTTTTTAATGTTTTTAATGTACCAAATACAAATTATTTATCTATTATCGGGAAAAGCTAAAAAAGATTAATTTATTCCTTATTGAATATTTTGGTAAAACGTAACATTACAATCTAAATGTATTTTTTAAAATATTATACATTCCAAATATGATTTGTAAACGAAATATTTTTATAGTATATTGTAGTTAAAATTTTCAAATTACCTGAATATATTTTATTTAGGAAATTTATTTTATTTTAGTGAAAATTTTAATATTATACATAATAATTTAATAACATGTTATAGTAATTTAATATTTTCTAAAATAATTTATACGTCTATAATAATTAATTAATTGTACAATCAATATTTTAATCCTATTTATAGAGTTATGAAATTTTTCATTTTATTTTAATATTTTAATTTATACAGTATTTTAATTATATTATTTTATTTTTATAGAAATCGGTTTACAAATTAAATGGGTTTGTTTTTTTTAATATTTGGGACTAAAATATTAATTATGTTAAAATTAGGTGTGTCATAACTATTTTCCTTCATACAAAAAAAAAAAAAGACAAGTTCAATTTAAACCTTAATTTTTATCCAAAATCAATATTGGAACCTAATATTAATTATGTTCCAATGAATCTCATGTTGCCATGTCAATAATTATTAAATCAGTTTAGCGGACTCATTAAATAAGGGCCAATTTTAAATTGGTTTTGACAAAAAAAAAATTCCCCTAGAAAAGAAATAAAATTCAATCATGACTCTAAAAGTCAAAGATTAGGATTTCAAATTGAGCTTTTATTTTTTTATAAAAAAAGAAGAAAGAAAATAAATAAATAAATAGAGTTTAATGATGAAAGATATCCTTGAGAACGAGATTCATAATAGCCTCTTCACTTTAATCCGCATCATTGTATCTTTTTATATATAATGTGATTTAAGAAATTGAATTTTAATTGATAAAATATAAAAAGTAATTCAACAACTTAAACAATATATTTTGAATTAGAATATTTTAATTTTAAATAATTTTATTTTTTTTAGAACTCTTAAAAATAAAAAATTGCCTGTAAATTTGAAAATAATAAAAAAATTAGAAAATAAATTTCGACAAGCATAAATGTCAAATACTTATTATGTTTTGAATGACGATTCAATTTTTTCTAGCAGAAGAAGAAATTAAAATGTTATTAACCAAAAATAAAAATTACATAAATTCAAATTAGGAAATTTGGAGCTTGAAAGATGGTGTTTTTATGTCAATAGATGAGTTATTGAAGCTCTTGAACCCAAATTAGGAAGGTAATCGCCGGCGAGAAGCGTGAAAGGAAGCAAAAACAGAGAAGCTCAAGGCGATAACGTCTGGCATTCTTGGTTGCAGAAAATAATCAGACATTAACAAAATAAAAAGAAAAAATAAAATAGGAAACCTAATACCACTGAGGGAAGGGAGAACGGATGGTAGATTTAGCGGGAGCCCTAGATCTAGAGTTGGATCCAAAGAGAACAAAGGGCCTTATGATTAATATTTATGAGAAGTTGAAGATTGATGGTGATTGATGATAGAATAAAGAATTGGGTTTAGAACTAAAAAGCAAAATTGAAATAAAAAAAAATTAAACTTTTAATCGCTAAGAAACAGAAAAGAAAATTAAATTTTGGGATAAGTAGATTGTGCAACTGGACTACTTATTCTAGATTAGCCATGTAGATTGCTAACTATGACCATGGTTCCATTAATTTAAATAGTTAATTTTGGTATATAAAAATTATAATCCTTAATCTATGAGCGTTTCAATCCCTTAAATGACAAACTGATTCTGATTTCAGTTTAAACTAATAGTTCAAACTGATATTATTATTATTATTATTATTATTATTCATATTTTTTTAATAAAATTAACCATAATTGATAATATATTTTAAGAGATTAAATATTTGACTCATAAATTTGATAATGTTAATTAAGTTAAATCTAATAATATTAATTATTAAAAATAATAAAATAATTATTATTATTATTATTAGTCCATTAATAACAAATAATAATAATAATAATGATAAATTTTTACAAATATAAATTTTTATTTTAAATATATGTATTTAACTACATATGTAATTTTAAATATTTAAAATTGAAGTGTAAGAAAAGAATAAAAAAAGTTAATTCTAAAATTTTAATTTTAAACTAAAAGTTATATATAATTTTTAATATACATATATCAAAAATTAATATATATATTAATATTATATATATTAAAATATATACATATTTTTAAAATATATATTAATTTTTATTTTTTACTATTCAATCTATCAATTATAGTTCAGGTTTGAAGAAATTAAGAACCTCAACTAAATTCTTATAAACAGGTCTTAATTTCAATTATGATTTTTTTTTCTATTTTAGTTCGATTCATTGATTTATGATTCACATAAAACTTTGGCCATAGTAATAGATTGCACAACCAAACTAGTTATTATAATTTAATGGCTCCCACTAGTGTCATGCAAATAACCATTATTTGAGTTTAACGCTTTAGTCAATTTTAATCTAATTTGGACTATAAAAAAATTAAAATTTCAACTCGGTTTAAAAAAAATATGTAAGGTCTAATTCTGACTTTACACTGTAGTCTAAAGTCCAAATTGACATTTATTCATTATTTTTTTTATAAATAAAGGTGATAACTATACTTAAATGAAGTATAAGATATATATATTTAAAAAATATGATAGTATTTATAAAATCTCATTATTTATTATATTAGTCATAAAAATGTTATGTTTTAAAGATTTTTCAATACAATAACATTTTTTAATGAATTTTATTTTTTTTGAATAATTATTGACTTTTATTAAATTAATGAAATCTTAATAATCATTTTTTAAAAAATTCCTTAAACAAAAAGAAAGAAATAGCAACTCCTCTTTCACATTTATTTCATCTTTTTTTCTTGAGCTATCTTAAAAATTGGATATACACAACATATAGTGAGCAAGTAATTAGAGTCAATAAAAAATATATAATCCGATACTCTCTATTAGGGCTGTACACCAAGCCTGTGGCTCGACAAATTCTATTAGGGCTTCGGGCAGGGTTACAGGCTGCAATATGCAACTCGAAAAAAAAAAAAGTCGGGCCGGGCTTCAATTTTTCTCTGCCCATGTATGGTATCTATCCTACCCGTAACTGATTTCAATCCAAGAATTGAGAAAATGGTCGCCAACAGCCCCAAACCCCTTTATTTTTCTTACTTTATTTATGATTTTTCAGTTTTTTTTCTATCAAACTTGCTTAACATTGCTTCAGATCTAGCTTTATTTTCTTATTCACTTCTCTCTCATTTTGTTAGCTAGAGACCACGGTGCCTCATAAGTGTTTTTTGGTTTCTCCTCTTCGGTGGTCTCTTTTGAAATTTTTTCTCGGTATTGGGAGATTTATTTTACTTGAGTTTTATCAACAGTCAAGAGGCTGTATATCATTTTTGTTTGATTGTTGTTATATTGATTCTGATGTTTCCTGCTAGAGTAATATTTGTTTGTTAGCCTGTTTAAATCTTCCAACTCTTCAAATCTGCCCTGTCGATGATGGAGCCAAATGAACTCATCAATCAAATCAATCATCATCATTATTATTCAAAACAAACACGTGCGTCTATAGATAATATAAAACCAAATTGAATTATCATTAATTTGATTCAAAATTCACCACTGAACAATTAAAACATAATGATTATGTGCTCAATTTTAAATTAATTTAATTTTATTAGAATGACACACGTTATAAGTAATAATAAATTTAAAATTTATCCTAAAAAATAAAAATAAATTTAAAATTACAAATTTATCATATAATTAAATATTAAAATCTAATAAAACTAAAAAATATCTCTCACTTCAACAAAGTTATTTAGTGGACAACTCTTAAACATAGAAGAATTTTGAAATATTTTTATGAGAAATAATAATTTTGGCTATTTTAAAAAGTAATTATTAAATAATTTTTTATATATTAGTTAAAATTTTTTATTATAAATTTATTTATGACGAGAGATATTATAATTAATATTTTTTAGTCAATAAAAAAATTATTTAATAATTACTTTTTAAAATAACTATAATTAATATTTTTTATTTTTATATATTAAATAATATGATAAAATGTCAAATTATAGAAATGCACAATCCCAACGTCTCTGTATGTCTTTGGCAGAGTGAATAATATGTTTAAGTTACAAATGAAATCTCACACTCAGAAACTGTATCTCTTGGTAAGGATCGATCTCCTATGGAATTGAAAGGTATGCTTGTCTTTTCTACGTATTATTTGAGTTAATACTAAAAAAAATGTAGTATATTAAAAATATTAATTAAAATTTTAAATTATTTATACGGAGTAAAAAATATAAACAAAATTAAAATTATTTTTAAATTTTAATCAATTATTATACTCTATAATTGAACAATATTTTTTTAAAAAAATTAAACTCGTTGGATTATCAAGATCTTTTAATTCAAAATTTCAATTATCAAATAAAACATTTTCTCATAATATTTAACTCATAATATAAATAAAATGATTACAAATTTATATCTGATTTTTTTATATATAAAAATATCAAATAAGGTAGTCTTAATTATTTATTGGAAAATGAGGTTGATATAATTTATCGATTATATATATTGAATTCCGTTTCCCCTTATATTTAAAACTTCACTAATTTTTGAATGTTAAATGTTAACATTGCCTAACTAATTAATTAGTCAAATGCTTTAAATAATTTTAATTATATATATATATCTTTAATTATTTTATTTTATTATTTAGAGGAAAAACAATGACTGAATTGATATCCTAACCTCTTGCATCATGTGCAGGATAATCCCATTGGCCATTAAAAATACATAAAATACTATACATTAGCCCGCGATGTACCGATATAAAATTTTTAATTTGATGATGGATATGATTAATTTTTTAGCACTAATAGTTTTTTGATTATCACAATAATTTAACAAATTAAATTAATAAGTTAAAAAATGTTAAAGAAAAAAATACATTAACAAATAATTAAATAATTAAAAAGATAATTCTATTATATATTTTATGAAAAACTTATCAAAAATTAAATATAATAAATTAAATTATATGAAAGATTATTTATTGTCACAAAATATATGTAAAAACTTAAATAATATTCTTGTCTATTATATATCTCTCTCGTTTTACCTCGCTATAAAAGAGATTAACTACACTACTTTAGCAATAATAAAATAAATTATTAATTCCATAAAATATGAGTAATGAAAAATTTAAATATTTTCTTTCAATTTAAACTAACTATTATTGTATATGTAATTTTTTTTTAGTTAAAATATTTCTATTTGAATGTTTATATTTATAATAAAAAGTTATTGACTCTTAAAATTTTCACCCACTAATTATTAATTTCTTAATTAATAATATTTTCTAAATAATAATAAATAATACTTAATTATTTATTATCCTTTTAAATTTATGAATTTATGAATTCTTTCTTAAATTATTACTTTTTGAATTCTAATTTTTATATAATAAATTATAAAAATTTATAATTTATTTTTTTTTGTTTGCGTGGCAGTCTATAAATTCTCTATTATTCTTTGTTTATATATATATATTAAATTAATAAACTAAAAAATAAATAAAAACATACATAAATAATATTTCATAATAAACTCATCACAAATTAAATATAATAGATCAAATCATAAAATAAATAATTATTTACCATCATATGACATATGTAGAAATTCTAATAATATTGATAAATTATATTAAATTAATTTCTGTCATTTATCTATTATATATCACTCATTTTTTTTTTCCAAAAAAGAGACTAATTATATTACTTTAATAGAATATAATAAACAAAAAGAGACTAATTGTATCACTTTAACAAAAGCAGAATAAATTATTGTTGTTGCAAAAAAATAAGTAAAAAAAAATCTAAATATTTTCTTTTAATCTAAGCTAACTATTATTCTGTTTATAATTTTTTGAGTTGGAATTTTTGTTTAAATATCTATATTTATAATTAAAAATTATTGACTTTTAAAATTCTCATCAGTTAATTATTAAAATTTTAATTAATTATATTTTTAAAATAATAGAATAATATTTAATTATTTATAATCTTCCTAAATTCTTGACTTTTGAATTCAAATTTTATTTTTTTAAAATTCTTCACTTTTTAGTTTACTTTTTATAATAAGAAATTATAAAAAATTATAATTTATATTTTTTCTTTTACTTAGATGGCATCTTACAAATCCTCCTTTGTCCTTGGCTTTTTAAAATATTAAAAAAATAAAAATTTATATATTTAATATAAATATATTTAATTTGATTTAAAACTTATTTTGATTATTTATTTTCTTTTATTATATTTATAAAAAAAGACTGTCACTTTAGCTTCTTGTTTTCACGTTTTTCTCAACTTGGATAATAATGTGCCATAATTACGTAACAATCTATCATTAATTATTGAATACACAGTTAATTAAGTCTTTATCAAGAAGAGATTTTGAGAAATTGACAAATTAAATAATCATGAAATTGAGGTATTTTTAGAAAATAAGAAATTATAAAATTACATTATTCTTAAAAATATATGACATGACAATCTCAAAAGATATTTCTTTTCTTTAGCTTTTATATATTTATATAGATATACAACTAAAAAAGAAAAGAAAATATATAACTATTTTAAAGAATTTAATTTTATAGTTGCAAGAATTAATTTGAAAATGAAAAAGTAGATAGTCAAACCCAATAATCTCTTCTTCTTTTGTTATTTTTTTTTAATTTCAAAAAATATATATAAATAATAAATAAATAAATAAAGAAGGAAATGCATTAGCCTATCATAATAGAGAAAAAAAAAAGCCAAAATTTGCCAATATTTATTGTACCCTTAATTCCTTTGCGACAAGGGAACTTGTCCCATTACTTGGTTATTAAGTTAAATCATTAATAATAATTATAACAAGGAAGTCGGTGCTAATTTTAATTTTTTAGAAATTCAAATTTGAATAAGGTTTTTTTATCATGATAATAATTCAAAAATAATTAAAAAAGAGCCATTAAATTTAAACTGATATATATATATATATTAAAAGAGCCATCAACTGGTCATCTGATATTACTCTTCTAGCAATAGATCAAGGATTCGAACATTCAAAACCGTATTTTAAAGGTTGGATATTTTTTTAATATATATATATATATATATATATTAAGATTAGGCAGTTGTCAAATGGGCAACAGAAATGAATTATCATAAGAAGTGTTGACAAATGTTTGAAAATGACTAATTAAATTGATTATGATGGGTCTATCTCACTTGCCCATTTTATCATTTTGCTTCTACTATCTTTTTTTCTTTTAAAGAATTCGTTTATTACGGGAAAAATAATTATCTTTATTAAAAAATATATATTTTTGGAATTTTTTAAATAATTAACTTAATGTTATTTAGTTGGGAAATTAAAAATTAAAAAAATATTATTAATATATTTAAATTTATGAAAATTTAATATTTTAAATTTTTATTATTAAATACAAAAATAATATATTATGCTGGTCATTGGCGATTGTAGATATATAATTATTTGGCATTCACCCAATTCTTGTCAATGGTTACAATAATGATCATCAATGATAAATAAGGTTAGATGTCAATTTATAATTTTTCTGTTTTTCATATCAACATAATAATGTTTCTCCCACCTCACGCTTTTCAATTTAAAAACTCAATCGCTCCATTTTTTTTTTTCAGTATATTCCATCAAAGACTACTTTACAAATAATAATAATTTCAATTTTTATTAAGATTTTTTTACTTATATAGTTTTATTTTCCTTTATAATATATATTTTTTAATTTTTAACTACAAAATATGATGAATTTGAGATTGCTAACATTAAAAATTAGTCGTTAAGGTTGTAGATTTTATTTTTATATTAATTAATTTTTTCTCAAGTGTCAACTATGATAAATATATTGTATTTACTATCCGTACCACTTAAAAAAATATAATTTTATATTTTAATAGTTACTATTTGTATCAAGATAAAAATAGTGATATCATTTCTTATACTATAATAAATTTTTTAATGTAGATAAGAGATAATTCATTTTTTAAAAATTAACTGTTAAAATTAGAGAACACATTTCTATATTAATCAGGTCGCGTTGATAGTTCAACAAAATATACATATACAGGCACATGCCACCACAATATATATATATATATATATAACAAAATATGAATTATTTTCTTTCTTTATTTTTCATAATTTTAACAGTGAAGAGAACAAAATGGGGATTTCTGAATTATTAACGTGATGATGAGAGGGAGAATGGATTCGTTTGTTGTTGATCAAGAAAACATTTTCTGTTGACTAATTTTTCAGAACATTTCAATTTTCAGAAAATATAGAAAATGAAAAATATTTTTATGAAATAAGTATCGGCTGGCTATGTTAATTATAAAGACAAAATTCACATTATATTTGTGATCCACGTCACAGGTAAAAGAATAGCCACACACACATGTATATATATATATACAGTTTCATGTCTGGCTCTCTTTCATCTGCCAACCTTACCCGCCCCAATTCCTAAAATTAGAAAATAAAAATTAAAATGACTTTTAAAATTATTTTTAAGCATTTTTATTCTTTTAACTAAAATGGCTTAAAAATTTAAAAATTCTAAAATGGTACTCACTTCAATTTCATGACAATTTTAAATAATTAATTTATACTTTTCTCCATTAAATATAGATTTATGGTCAATGTCTCTCTCTTATCATGTTGTAATGCCAATATGATAAGTTTCATAAAAATAATGTTGATATTTCAAAATTATAAGATGACGAGTTTAAATATTAAATTAATCAAAATAAAATAAATTTAGAAAATAGAAGAACAATTTCTCAACGAATTATTTTTAAAAGAATTATTTTGATAAATTTTATATAAAATGGAATTGCAGATTTTCAGGAAGTACCACATCAAATAGTAGAGAGTACTTGAAACACATAGAGAATACCAAGCTCCTCTTCCTAAGGCTTTATGAAGAACATGAATTCAATAACTGCCACATGATTTCATGTCCACTTGCTACCTTCCAAAACGCTCTTAATTTCTGTACTTGATCAACCCATTATTTATTTTATTTCAAATTTCTTTTAAAAAATTTAAGGAAAAGAAAAAAAAAGTGCTTTCTTGGTTCTCTGCAAGACTGCAACAGTCTTTTGTCCCTTTCTTTCTTGCAAGCAAATATTGCCCGGCAAAATCAAAGTTCTAATTTTGATTTCAAAGTTGAAAAACACTAAAGAACTTCTCACCACCCAAAAAAAAAAAAAAAACCCCTCTTTCTAGAGAAACAGGACATGAATCTTTTTCCTCTGTTTCTACTACTTCCCATGTGGGCATTGTCTAGCACATCTTTGTTTTTCCTGCTTGATGCCAGACCAGAGTTAACCTTCTCCACCATTTCTGGGTCTGCCCTTCTTGTTAACAAAGAACCCATTTCTTTGTTTTCGTCCAAAATGCAAGCTCAATCGCCAGGTGTTACTGCCCACTGTGCTATTTTCCTTGTTTATTTTTAGCAATTTCACATAATGTTATGATTCTTCAACTGCTCTGCTTTTGTCACTTACATTCTTGATACTTCATTTGATATCATGGATAAATGGCTTTTCTTTGTTGTGCTATCTCCCAAGTCCAATAGTTTGATTTGAATGTAGATTTTGTATATTGTTAGTAGGATCCAGAATTTGGTCTGAATCTGTGCAGTTTTCCGGTAAATTTGGGAAAGAATAATATCCTTGGATTTGGAGCCATTAGAATTCTAACTGCATCAGAGTTTTATTTTTGATGCCAATTGCCTATTGGGAAAAATAAAGGAGCACCATGGGGAAAAAAAATCAGCGTGGCTTGCTATTGTGTGTGCGTTTCCCCTTATTTTCTTTCAACGTCTCTGCAGAGTGAAGACGGCAAATTAATTTATTTGGTTGGTTGGTTAATTTATTGATTTGATGACTACATTTTACATTCTTTCCCTGAAATATGTCAGATTAATATTCATTCAGTTTTCATATTTTGGTGCATAGGACATGATTTTTCTTCTGCTTCGTTTCTATTTTTAATATATACTTATTATTATTAATACTTTACTTTTTTTTGACATGTTTGAGATTTCTTTTAGAATTTATAACAAAATGGTACTATAATGCTTCTTTCCTGCTTATCCAGGAATGCCTATAACTGCTGCTGTTGAAGTTGTGCAACATCAAGATTTGAACAAGAGAATCCTCATAGCACTAATTATTGCTTCCTCTCTCCTTGTGGGAATCTTGTTGTTTCTGTCATGTTTATGGATTCACAGAATGAAACACTCCAAGGATTCTCGTGGCAATAGCCAACAAAACTTTGGTACCTTCTTTTCCATTAAGTCATTTTCACATTGCTTACATTTTTTCTTTGAAGATAGTTTACTCACAACTATGCTTACATGTCCTTAACTTTATGTATTTCCTTTAAATTCAATATGAAGATGCTGCAAATGGGTATTCACCGAGTCCAATCCTGGATAGATTTCATTCCTTGAGGATAATCGGTAAGAAGGGCTCCATTGCTATGATGGAATATCAGTTATTAGAAGCCGCAACAAACAATTTCCAGGAAAATAATATATTAGGTGAAGGGGGTCATGGACGTGTCTACAAAGCTCATTTTGATGATAAAATACTAGCAGCTGTGAAGAAAATGGAGGGTGGAGGACAGGATGTTCAAAGAGAATTTGAGGTAATGTTGTGCTGGAATTGATTAGAATATGTATTGCTTGATTTATGAATTCTCATTAGCTTCTTTCTTCCAATTTAATTGTAAGTGCAGAATGAGATGAAGTGGTTGACTAAAATTCAGCATCAGAACATAATTTCGTTTTTGGGTTACTGCATTCATGGTGAAGCAAAGTTTCTAGTGTATGAAATGATGCAAAATGGGTCTTTGGGAAGTCAATTGCACGGTATACTTATTTAGAAGAAGAAAAAACAAATGAAAGATGCTAATTTACAAATAATTTCTCTAATACTATATGTGATTCATGAACATTTTAGGGCCAACACATGGATCAGCATTAACATGGCAGCTGCGGATGAAAATTGCTGTTGATGTTGCAAGGTAAGTCTAGTTCTCAAAATTTTGTTGTCCATACATATTCTCCTTCTTTCTCTCTTTGTTTTCAAGTAAAGTTCCTTCGTGCTCTGTTAATGGGTTGTCAATGTAACTGATGTTGAACAGAGGACTAGAATATCTTCACGAGTATTGCAATCCTCCTGTCGTCCACAGAGATATAAAGTCATCAAATATTCTTCTGGATTCCAACTTCAATGCCAAGGTAAAAGCTATATATGTATTACATGTTCACAAGCGTGACAATTTCAAGTGTGGATTTTCAGTACTTCTTACGATATGCCAACTAGAATGTTTCCTTCAATATTTCCATTCCTTTTCAGCTGTCAGACTTTGGCCTTGCTGTAACTTCTGGGATTGAAAACAAAAACATAAAGCTTTCAGGAACTTTAGGTTATGTTGCTCCAGAGTACCTATTGGAAGGTATGCTAATATTTGGAGGATAGAAATTATATTTTATAGGTAATTGTTGCTTGATTTCTATAGTTTTAGATTTTTGCTTGTAATAATTATGAGTTCTATCAGTTGGTGTTATTTTTGCTTTTGGCACTAAAATTGAAATGCTCATATATTAAGAATTGAAATCCCAAAATTGTAAATAAGAATTGATGCATTTTCTTTTCATGAGATCCTACTCTGGAGGATCAAATTTAGTTTTCTCCCTTTTTCTTTATACAATCTCTTAGCTCACTGAAGGTCATAACTTATAACCAACTCCTTTTTTTTTCCTTCTGTTCCTCAAACTTTAGTTTCTGGTTTCCACAATCCACTGATTTAAAATATATTCCTCATGTTTTTATTATTTGACCTAAAATAGTGTTTATGTGTTCTCTTAACTATTGTTAGAATGGAGCTAAATATGTTTTTTCTAGTTCTTTGAAAGAGCCTATCCATCTTGCTGTGAAAAATCAGTTAGAACTTTGCCCTTTAGGGCTTATTTAGCTATAAAACTAGGAAACTAAATTAACTGAGTAGAGCCGTTGAATGAGGCACGAATTGTTGTAACTCTAATGGTTGATTGCATGTTGATGAATTTGATTAAGTAAAAGTTTATGATCACTAGCCTATTTCCTCTATAAATATGCCCATAAAACAGGATGAGAAAGAAGGATTTGGAGACCCATCCATCTTCATTTATCAAAACAATATAATTGTGATCACAATACCTTCTACTATTTTGATGCTACAAGAGTGAAGATTCTGTTCTAAACATCTCCCATATTCAGTATTTCTTTGATGAAAAAATGAGGCCTGATCCTGTGCTTTTGAATTTATCCAGGCAAACTAACCGATAAAAGTGATGTTTATGCTTTTGGAGTTGTCCTTCTAGAGCTCCTCATGGGAAGAAAACCAGTGGAAAAGATGTCTGACGATCGACATCAATCTTTAGTAACTTGCGTAATTTTCCTCCAACATAAGTAGGCTTGTAGCTCGTCATCTCCAGGATAACTCTTCAGGTTTGCAAAAATCTTAATTATACACTCATTTTTCACATGTAGGCCATGCCTCAGCTTACTGACAGATCAAGGCTTCCCAATATCGTGGACCCTGTTATCAAGGGTACTATGGATTTGAAGCACTTATATCAGGTACATTGAATGGAAACTCCATTATTGGCATGCTTAATGTTTATTCTTGTCTGTTCTTGACAAATTGAATTACATATTATCCTTTTACCAGGTAGCAGCGGTAGCAGTTCTGTGTGTACAACAAGAACCAAGCTATAGGCCGCTGATAACAGATGTCCTGCATTCGCTCATCCCTCTGGTACCTGTCGAACTTGGAGGCTCACAAAGAATTACAGAGCCTTTGCCTTCTGCCCTGCGTTCTGAACAACGATGATGGAATGTTTATGCTTCTTCAGGATCATTCTTTTCCTTTGTAGATTCGGATGCATGCAAATCATTACAGGAAATCTTTTTGTTTCTTGTCGCCACAACAGTTGTAAATTAATTGAATCTAATATGACACTTTCAAGTTGAATTGAGGATTTTGTAATGCTGCATTTCAAAGAACTGGTTTAGTCTTTAAAGACTGAAAGTTTAACCTATTTGCAACAAAAGAAAAAAGAAGAAGAAAGAAATGGAAACAGATTCAGTACAATCTCAACTAACTTTACCCTTAAATTTCTTGTAGTTCACAAGTTCAATGGCTGTACAATAAATTATTTCCCTTTCTGATCAAGTGGTCATCACTGTTAATTCAATGAAAAAAGATAGTATCAATTTAATTCCCTAATGGTAAACTTGTGAAACTTAATTTCTTAATCCTTAATCTATCAATTATTTCTTTTTTATATATATTATCTGATTATATATGCATTTAACATTAGATTTTATTTTAGATCCTACACTTCACAAATAAAATCCTAAACTCATTGTACCTAAAAAATGAGAATTTTTTTTCAATTAATTTGATTTTGATTTTGATTAAAACTCAAATTTATCCATCTAAGTATATTAAATCAAAAGTTATTCATATTATGTTCTATGATATGATATTTGGCCGATTCATTGAACAGTAGAACCAACATCAAGGTAGCTTAAACAGCTTCTATAAGAAAAGATAAAAATTTCGAGGCCTTCCATGGTAGATCAATGAAATAAGTCAAGGGCCAAAATATCATCCACAAAGGGGGGATATACACAAAATGACCCAAACAAGGCTAGATCTAAATTAACAAAGTTCTGAATTTAATTCCGATTTGAACCAACAATTCAAACCAATTTTTAATTATATTTAATAAATTTAGATTTTTTTTTCAAATTAATCTATAATTAATAATATTTTCACGAGGATTTAACACTTAACTCATACATTTTATATAATATTAATTAAGTTAAAACAAATAATATTAATTATTAAAAAATAACAAATTAACAATAATTATTAATAACAAGTAAATAATATTAAGTATTAATTATTATTATTAATAACAATCGTAACTATTAATAATAAATAATGTTATGTTCTAACATAAAAAAATAAATAATGTTATGAATAACAACAGTTATAAATAGTATAATTTTGACATTATATACATATATTTATGATATTAACTATATAATTATAAATATTTAATATTATAATTGAACTAACTATAAGGAATTTTTTTTAAAAAAAAATTGAATTTTATTACAAAAAATTAACTACATGATTGTAAATATTTAATATTACAATTGAAATATAAAGGCAATTTTTTTAAAAAAAAAATTCTTGAATGAATTACAAAGATATCCTCTTAGATTTAAAGGAATCAAAGCTAATTTGTAGTTCTTTTACCTTAAAAATTATAGCACCCCTTACTCGTTTTCCACAATTTCCACTTCAACCACTAATCGTACTTCTGCTGATTGAATAATAATTTGAACCTTGATCACCATCATAGTATGTCTAAATTTCTTAGTCACAGAAAATTCGCAATCAATAGCAGATCCATCACTATTACTTGATGAGAGTTTTCTCTTTTTGATTTTATATGATTTTTTTGTGATGCTTGATTTAAGAATACCTATTTACTCTCTTGTGAATTATTTCAAAGTCAGTGATGATTGCTATTTGAAAATTTGGATTTTCTATGAGTTTGTAATCTCTCCTAAGAGAGGTGCTATAGCAATTAAATTTGAAATTATGTTGATTTTAAATCTCCATGAGTTCTATATTTTAATATAAGAAATGCACATCTATGCATATACGGTTTGTTTGCAATGATTTTTTTTATCTCTCTGTGCTTAAATGTTGGCTTGTCTGCTACTTATTCAAAATTTCCATCTATTTTTAACAAAAGAAATTAAAATGAGAAAAAATGGTTCTGTTATGCTTGGAGTTACTATGTGCTTGTACCTAATCAGGTATTGATTGCTAAAGATGATTTACATTAGTCCCTGCAATTTAAAATCAATATTTATTAAAGTCATTTTCATTACAGATTAAAACTTATCTTTTTGTATATTTTGCATACCATTTATCACAGTATAAGAAATAAAAAGAAACAATCAGCTGCATTGGCAGACTATCTTTTACCAAAACCCTTATCAACACAAAATGCTCTATATGAATTTCTTATTTCCAGTAATATTTTTCATCTTGATCAGTATCATAATCGACAATTGATACAACATCATTAACTTTTTTTTTATCTGGTAGAAGCACTAGCTAACTATATTATTAGACATTTCATAATAATTAAAAACTAAATCTACAAATTTCAAAAAAAAAAAAAAAAAAAACTAAATCTGCATGTGTAGGTGAAATAACTGAAAATAAATAAAGTTTTATACCTGACTCTTTGTTTTTTTCTTGCATGCTTGCTTTTGGTTTACAAATTCACAGTTTTCTTCTTAATTTGTTGATCATAATCCATTTGTATCTCATCTTCATGGTTTTTAAGAGAGTAGCTCTCACAGCATTTTAATACAGATTTTTTTTTTCTCTCTTAAGTGTGGATTTTCCTAAATTGTGAACGGATAAAAATAAATAAATAATAATAGATAAAGAAATTAATAACTGCCATTAATGGTAGTGATTTATTGATCTATCCATCATTTTTTTTTCTCAGAAATTTGCTTGGCCATTCAAATGGGTGTAAAATGTTAAGTCCATTCACAATTTGAGAAAATTAAGACTTCGAGAGAAAAAAAGGCATCTCCTTAAGAATTAATAAAGTGTTAGAATGCTGGGAGAGCCCTTACGTTAAAGTCATGAAGATTGCATATAAATGGATCATGGCCAACGGTTTAAGCATAAAAGAAAACTGCGAATTTGAAAACTGAAAGTAAGAATGCAAAAAGAAAACAATGGGCCAAGCATAAAACTTTATTTATTTTTAATTATTTCAATTATGCATGCCAAGTTAGTTTTCTAATTCTTTTTTTTTATATATATTTTCAGACAAAACTAGCAAATACTAACCAAGAGTTAGTTGAAACTACTAATTTTTTTTATGTAAATCATTACTTGCACGACATCTAGTAGTAGGTGCCATTAAATCTGATTTCTCTCTTTCTGCTTAAAGACGGTAAATATTTGAATTTATTCATATTTCCTTCAAAATAATAGACTAATAAGATTTTATATTTTAGGATCAAATATGGCGAGGCTTAGATGAAGAAACAGAAGTGAGACCAAGCTTTTCCAAATTTAAAGAAAAATAAAATAAAATGTTTGATACCTATTTAATAAGTTAAATTTTTAGACATTTTCATAATATAAGTTTTTAAATTATTGTGAAATATCTAATAATACAGAATCTAACAGTGATTCTACTAAACAAAAAAAAAAAAGTTTCTGATATTTATCATGTTGTATTAATTGTCGGTCATGACAATGATTAAGATGAAACTCATTATTGGAAAATAAAAAAAATTCGCACGAAGAGTTTTGTACTGTGCGAATAAGGGTTTTGGTAAGATAATCTGAGAATGTAGCAGGCCCAGAAACAAACTAACATTGTTTCTTTCTATTCCTTACGTTGTGTTAAATGGTAAGCAAAATATATATAAACTAAGTTTTAGTTTTTGATGAAAATGGCTTTAACAAATATTGATTTTAAATTGTAGGAAAAAATATAAATCACTTTTGGCAACCAATACTCGATTAGGTAATGAGTACTAATATGACTATTCTATTAACACTTTAATTTATTTTATTAAAGACTATGAAAATTTTGAATTAGCTGGAGACAAGCCAACCATCGAAGCATTGCTAGGGAGACATCAAGAAATGAAAAAACCTATTACAAATAGACCATACATGTACAGATGTGCACCTCTTATATTAACCTATAGAACTCATATAGAAATTTAAATCAGCGATAATTCAAATTGAATTGATATAGGACCTATCTGAGGAGAGACCTCAAACTCAAACTCAAAATTTTTAAACGGCAATCAATATTGACTTTGAAATAGTTCACGAATTGACAGTCTTAAATCAAGCATTATAGAAACCATGTAGAACCAATAAGATGAACCTCTTACCGAAAAATCGTGATGGATCCGCTCTCTGCTCACAAATTTTATATGACTACGAATTAATGCTTTATGCCAATACCAATTCATTCCCATAGTCGACTGTACTGTCAAAGATGAACCTAGAAGATTGGTAAGAGATTTTTCAAAAACCAAGTTAGCATTCTACACAGGTCTATACTTAATCTCAATCACAGTAAACATATAAGACTATTTTTCACGTTTTATTAAGACTAGATGCAAAATTTGGGTCCCAAAGCTTTGTTTAATGCTTTCAACTAAGGATTAGAACCAAATGAATCATCTAAGCGCACCCAATGTATCATAACTAGATTCTATCTTAACAAAACTAAACAATCAAGTTCTGCTTCATTGTGGTCATTTATTCATTTTTGTCACTGAAGCAAGTTTTGTTTCACACCTATCAGCCCAGCATTTGGGCAAAACCAGTAGCAATCTCGGTTCAAAAGTTTCCAACCAAGATTTCTCTGGGAAAACGAACCCAATACAATAGATGATTGTTGTTTAATATTTATATGGTAGAAATGTTCTTCAGTTTATAGAACAAATATTTCTTGGTATTAATTTTCATTAGACCATCATAACAACTATAAACTATTGTATTCAAGAAACAAGTAAAGTATTTCCTATATTATTCAATTGTTTATGATACTCTATTTTTCAATTGAACCCGTGATCCCATCATTAATCATTGATTTATTTGTTACAATTGTCAGTCACTGTGATTTATTCCGTTAAATATACTTAGAATACACTAATTAAACTAATGTCAGTTAAAAAAAAATCCTTCTCGTTCAATTCGTTTCTATACCAAAATAACGCACGATTCATCAAAATCCATCAAAATTAGCAGTCTTATAATTAAATCAATGAAGAACAAGTATGTTGTTGACGACATGGACAACACGATATGTGACCTCCGATTTATCGAGGAAGGAGCCTCTCACCTCCTCCAAGAAGCGGCGCATATCGTGTTGAAGGAAAGCTCGAAGAGGCCAGTGATAGGTCTAGGGTTTTGAGGCATAGCACTATCCTTTCCTTGGGGTTTTCGATGATGATGGCGGTGAGAGTCGAGTTCTTGAAAATTAAATTTTAGGGTTGCAAAGAAAAATAAAAAACAAATATAAAATTAAATAAATAAAAATCATGTATTAAAACTATATTAAGCATAGTAATAAATAAGATTGATTTTTAATATACAATATTAAGTAGATTATAGTAATAGCAGATTTTAAATTTATTTGAAATTATTTAAATTTTTATATGTTAAAATTAAAAAATTAAAAATATAAAAAATCAATTTTAAAAAGGAGTGATTGGTAAAATTAAAAAATTAAAAAAATAAAAAATCAATTGCAATTAAAAAATTAAATATATAAAAATCAATTTTAAAAAGGAGTAATTGTTAAATTAAATATTTAATTTTTTAATTTTAACAATTACTCCTTTTTAAAATTGATTTTTTATATATTTATTTTTTAATTTTAAAATATAAAAAATTTAAATAAATTCAAATAAAATTAAAATCAGTTATTCTTTTAATTATATTATAGGAGTGATTGTATTATTTTAATATTAACTTATTTTGTAAATCGTAATGCAAAAATCTTACTAGTTTAAGTTTTTTAAACAGCAATAAAAATTAAAATAGTATATATTAATAATAATTTATTTAAAATAGATAACTTTCCCATAAATATTCATAACGGTTTAATTTGTACAATTTTAAACACCCTATTAACAATAATGCAACTTATCTAATTGCTTTATATTCTAATTACTTTTTCTTTCTTAACATTAGAAAGAGAAAATTAATATTTAAAAAATTCAAAATAATCCATAACAGTAACATGGTATTTATTTTACCACTGGATTTTTTTTTTTTTGCTTATAGGCAATTAATATTGATAAATGTGATTTTTATCTCAAACATTTTTTTCTTCAAAATTTCTTCATAATTTTCTTAAGAAAATTATTAATAATTTATTTTACATATTAAAGTTAATGAAAATGCAAAAATGTTAAGTTGTCACATAATTTATTCAAATAATATTAAAATATTATATATTTAATAAGTTTAATAAATTATTAATAAAAAATTATTAATTTAAAATATTAATGTATAAATATTAAACGTCATATATTTAATAAATTAATAATTATAAATAGATATTTTAACAACTATATGTTAATATTTGAAAATAAAAAGATCATATATTTAATAAATTATTAATAAAAATTTATTAATTTAAAATATTAATATATAAATATCAAAAGTTACATATTTAATAAATTATTAATAAATATTTTAACGAAAATAGTTAATATCTGAAAAAAAATGTTATATATTTAATAAATTAATAATTATTACTAATTACTAATTATTAAAGTTATATATTTAATAAATTATTAATTATTAATAAATATTTTAACCGAGACTAGTATTATATAAGAATAAAAAATTATATATTTAATAAATTGATAAATTATCAATCAATTAATAATTATTAACAATTAATATTAATAAACTTTTTAACTAAAACTATCAATGAAATTAAAAGGTTATATATTTAATATATTATTTGTATATAAATATAAAATTTATTATGTATAATAAATTTATTTATTGAAATTAAAAATGAAAAATATAGACTCTCACTTAATTTATATATATAATTAAAAATTATCATGTGTTATAATTATTTACTTTTCTCTATGTTGTTTATGTTTTTTATAATTTATTAACTAAAATTATTAATATATAAAGATAAAAAATTAGTTTAGATTTAATTTTTTTTAATTTTTTATAACTATATTAATGACTATTAACAATATTAAATTTAAAATTTAACAATTAAAACTAGTAATAATGAAGATAATACATGAATATAAAAAAATTCTATACATGATGAATTCATTGATTGAAATTATTAATTAACATACATAATTAAAAATAAATAGTTTAAAAATTCATATTTATAGTAAAATTATATATTTAATTTTAATTATTTTTTATAATATAATAAAAAAAATTATATCCGTGAATCACACAAACCTATTAAAAGTTTATAAAATTCACATCTACGTTTAATTGTTTACAATCCTCTTCAAACTCACTTTTTCTAACTCAAGCCAATTAATTAAACCAACAAATTAAAAAATAAACCTCCAAGTTATTATTATTATTATTTTGGTATACCATTTGGTACACACACCTCCAAGTTATTATTATTATTATTAAAGAAACACATATTTCACTTTTTATTTTTTTATTTTTTTAAAATTTATTATTCCTCGTGTAATTAATTCCCCTTAAATTTTATTCCAGATCAATCCAATAAGTGCATGAGAAATGGAGAAAGGTCCAGAAATTATATCTTTACACTACTGTTTTTTTTTTTTAATTTTCTTTTGTTACAGGAAATTTGGAAACTACCAATCTTACTTTGCCAGCTCATCACCTCTCTCCACTCTCCAGAAATATCTGGTGTTTCCCACTGCCATGTTGTTCTTAGAACTCTCTCCATATCTTTCTAGTCTGTTCTACTACCCTTGCAAGAACTCTTCCACATGCATACATACATATATATATATACACACAAACCGGTAACAATTCTCAAGACAGAGAAAAAAAAATACAACTGGGCAAAAATAAAATTCACTTAAATCTTTCAAATAAACCAATTAGTAAATTTTTTTGAGCTATTCTCTCTTATTTTTACTCTTCAATGGCTTCCAAAACTGAAGGCAAGGCTATTGGCATTGATCTCGGCACCACTTACAGCTGCGTGGGTGTATGGCAGAATGATCGAGTTGAGATCATTGCCAATGATCAAGGAAATAGAACAACTCCTTCTTATGTAGCCTTCACTGATACTGAGCGTCTGATAGGAGATGCAGCCAAGAATCAAGTTGCGATGAATCCACAGAACACTGTCTTTGATGCTAAACGTCTAATTGGCAGACGGTTCTCTGACCCATCTGTTCAAGGCGACATGAAGCACTGGCCATTCAAGGTTGTCTCTGGCCCTGGTGATAAGCCTATGATTGTTGTTCGATACAAAGGTGAAGAAAAACAATTTGCTCCCGAGGAGATATCTTCTATGGTGCTTACTAAAATGAAAGAAATTGCAGGGGCTTATTTGGGTCAGACTTTAAAGAATGCAGTAATTACAGTTCCTGCTTATTTCAATGACTCGCAAAGGCAAGCTACAAAGGATGCTGGTGCTATTGCAGGGCTTAATGTTATGAGAATTATCAATGAGCCTACTGCTGCTGCAATTGCTTATGGTTTGGACAAGAAAGGGTCAAGGTCTGGTGAAAAGAATGTCCTCATTTTCGATCTTGGTGGTGGAACTTTCGATGTGTCCTTATTGACAATTGAAGAGGGTATTTTTGAAGTTAAGGCTACTGCTGGTGATACCCATCTGGGAGGAGAGGACTTTGATAATAGACTTGTTAACCATTTTGTAGCAGAATTCAAGAGGAAGCACAAGAAAGATATCAGTACTAATGCCAGGGCCTTGAGAAGGTTGAGAACTGCCTGCGAGAGAGCAAAGAGAACTCTTTCTTCTACTTCGCAGACAACTATTGAGATTGATTCTCTCTATGAAGGTATTGATTTTTATGCTACCATTACTAGAGCAAGATTTGAAGAATTGAACATGGATTTATTTCGAAAATGTATGGAGCCTGTGGAGAAATGTCTTCGCGACTCCAAGATTGATAAGAGTCAAGTTCATGATGTTGTTCTTGTTGGTGGATCAACAAGAATTCCAAAAGTTCAGCAACTTCTGCAAGACTTCTTCAATGGAAAGGAGCTTTGCAAGAGCATAAACCCTGATGAGGCTGTCGCATATGGAGCTGCAGTTCAAGCTGCCATATTGACCGGAGAAGGAGATCAAAAAGTTCAAGAATTGCTTCTCTTGGATGTAACTCCTCTCAGTCTTGGAATCGAGACTGCTGGTGGTGTAATGACAGTCTTGATTCCAAGAAACACAACAATTCCAGCCAAGAAAGAGCAAATTTTCTCTACTTATTCTGATAATCAGACTAGTGTACTTATTCAAGTGTATGAAGGCGAAAGGGCAAGAACCAAGGACAACAATCTTCTTGGGACATTTGAGCTTAAGGGCATTCCTCCAGCACCAAGAGGTGTTCCTCAAATCAATGTATGTTTCGACATTGATGCAAATGGCATCTTGAATGTCTCCGCAGAGGATAAGACTGCAGGAGTAAAGAACAAGATCACAATCACCAATGACAAGGGAAGATTGAGCAAGGAAGATATTGAAAGAATGGTGCAAGAGGCAGAGAACTACAAGGCAGAGGATGAGCAAGTGAAGAAGAAAGTTGAAGCCAAGAATGCACTAGAGAATTATGCTTATAATATGAGGAATACAATAAAAGATGAGAAAATTGCAGGAAAATTGGATCAAGCAGATAAGCAGAAGATTGAGAAGGGCATTGACGAGGCAATTGAATGGCTGGACAGGAACCAACTAGCAGAAGTAGATGAATTTGAGGACAAGTTGAAAGAATTGGAGAGCTTGTGCAATCCAATTATTTCAAAAATGTATCAAGGTGGTGGAGATGTACCAATGGGCGGTAGTGCTCAGTCTAGTGGTACTGGAGCAGGGCCAAAGATTGAGGAGGTTGATTGAGGAAAGGAATTGAGTTTTAGTTTGTGCTCTGTTTACTCTGTTTCAGCTTGTGTTGGAGTTATTACAAATAAATAATTTTTTTTTAGTTTAGGAATGTAGAGGAGTATAGAGAGATTGTAATGTAATGTTTTTGCTAGTGAGTTTGGTGTTCATTTTCTACCTTAATAAATATAATGAGTTCTCTTGCTACTAAATCTGATGAATTTTCTGCCTTAATAAATCATGAGTTCTCTCGCTACTAAATCTGATGAGTTTTCTACCTTAATAAATCTCATTTGAGTTTTCTTGCTAATGATGATTAGAAGTTCAATTTCGACTAGTTTTTGAAGCTAAAAAAGCTTATATAAAACAATTTGCTCTGCATATAATTGAAAAATTGGCAACTTCTTTTTATACCACGCAAGCACACTTCAGTTTCATTAATGATATAATTCCCACTGTTATTATTAGTAAATTAGGCTTAGATTTATAGAAAATTTTTAGATAGATTTAATTTATAGTTCTACTTATGCATTAAATTTATTATAAATTGTAATTTAAAAAAATTAATTTAAATTATTTTTTTAAATATTATAATTTAAATTATAATTTATAATTGATCTGCCAATATGTAAGTATTTTTTTAAATTTATATTTAAATTTGAGATTTTTTTTTTAGTTTTAAAATTTTATTTTAATTACTCGATATATTTTTAAAGATTTTAAGTTAAATAATATTAAAGGCAGTGATAACTAATTAAAATGACTGGCCATTTCAATATTTTGATCCAATCTTTCTATAAAAGTCACTCTTCTAAGTATTAGAATGTGTTATTATTGTTTTTATAATACATTTATTTTAACGGAGAAGAAATTGCGCTGGACAACCTGAAGAAAGATTTTTTTAACATTTAGAAAATAGATAATAAAATCTTCCAAATCAGATGAAGTTGATGTTCTAATGCTATTCTCTTTTCATGATCCAAAAAAAAAAGGTATAATTAATGATTAAAATCTTATTTAAATTTCACTCCTTATATGCAATAGAAAATCTTCATCTCTCTCTCTCTCAAGAATAAGAAACAAACAATGGCAATATTATCGAAGTGGATTTGCAGTAAAAGCACGAAGAACATGTTTGTTAAAATTGTTCATCCTGGTGGGTACAAAGAGCTCCATGACAGGCCAATTCTCGCTTCAGATTCAGAGAGAATGCTTAGAAACCCTAATTGCATAATTGCTTACCCACATGTGTTTCAGGAACCATAGGCTATTGTTCCACATGTGTTTCAGGAACCAATAATAATACCCATATAAGTGATGATCAGGCAGAGGCTTCTAATAATATGAATCAGAAGGAGATTAAAAAGGATATTGCTTTTGCATGTTTAATGGAATTTGCCAAGATTAAAGCTAAAAATAAGGGGGATTATTTATCAAGTGATGGGTCCTCTGAGACCAATGCCTCTTCTCAATAATAGAATTAAACAAGAAACTTACTATCACCAAAAGATCAATTCCATCTTGTGATCATTGGAAGCCTGCTTTAGATAGCATCAGTGAAGAATAAAAAGCATTTCTATATTAATATTAATTATTTTCTATTATTTTTAGCGTGCACAGAATAAAAGTTCTCTTGAAATACAATATTTGGATTATGCCAGAAAAATCAGTAGTCTTGAGTTAGAAAACAATGGAAAGAAAATATTGTATAATTAATCAACCAAAGCTGGACATGAAAATTCCAATTTGGGGGATGAGCCCAATTATATTAATTTCAAGACAAAATAACAACTTTCTAGTAGAATTTAGATTGATGAACCTTATTACTCTACAAGCTTCTGAGAATAGAATATCTGATCTTTTTGAATACTATGTAATAATATTAAAACAAACATAGAATTATAGGATAAATTCCAATTCTGCAAATTATTCGATGCATCTCGCGCCTTTAATGAAATTACACCTTCACATTCATCCTTTTATTATTAATTACAGTTGATTAATTTCATATATATTAATTTTAATCTCATGGGAGAAAAGGATATTTAATTATTTTATTGATCAAAATGGACTGAAATCAAAACACTTTTTTTTTTTTGCTTAATATATTCATGTGATATTTGTGTCTTTCCGTTCCGGTCATAAGCATAAATGTAAACTTGATTTTAATTTTTAACTACTCTTTATGAAATACATATTTAATTTAACACGTAATCTCTAAAAAAATAATTAAATATCATAAAAATCTTAAATAAGTTTGATTCTTTTTCTTTGATTTTAATTTACATATCAATTATTGTTACATATACAAATAATTAAACAAACAAGTTATTTTATTTACTAAGAATTTACTCTAATTACAAATATGCAAGTGAATTTGCATTAATCCTACAGTTGGAACATTATAATTAGGGGCATTTATAGTTTGATTTGACTCATTTAGGATGAATAGTTCTAACTAAATTAATCAAATCATATTGATTTACAAATGTTAAACCTAAACCATATCCCAAGCTAAACAATGTAAAAATAATCCAAACTAATACTAATAATTTTGTAAAAATATTTTATAGAACATAATATATTTTAAATCAATGTATGGAATATTAAAAAAGAGTAATTTTATTTTAAATGAATAAAAGTTTTATATTATGTGATAAAAATTAATTAATTTAAGAAAAATATAAAACAATTTCAAAAATTAATATAAAAAATTAGATAATTAATAAAATTAAAATTAAATAAGTTAAATTAATACTCTTTTCGTTTCATTTTAAATATCGTGTAAGAAAAAAAATTTTATTTAACGATAAGCGTCATTTTTAGAAATTCAAATAAATATTAATTAAAAAAATTATAATATTGACTATATTAATTAATAAAAAAAATAAGTAAAGTGAAAATAATGAAAAATATTTAAATAAATTATAATAAATTTTTTAAAAAAATTATAATAATTAATTATTTTTTTTAATATGTGTGTATTATTTATGTACAAAATTTAAAATGAAACAAAGAAATATATAATTTTAGTAATTTCAATTCAATTTGATTTTTATCGATTTTTTCATATATTCAATTCATAATCAAACAAAAAATTTTGTATTAACTATTTCTTAATGAATGTCATATAATAAAAACAATGATTTTTATTTTGAAATGGATTGAACTAATTTAATCGGGTCTAATTGTAATTATCGGAAATTTCATGTGACATTTTGGGGAATGAAACAATTTATTGCACAAACAGAGCAGGGCATCTCCCTTCTCCACCGTTAAATCATGAATCCCACTTGTCATTATAGCATGAGAAAATGGCATTTATCATGAAACAGTAAGCAAAATATGAAAAGAAAAAAAAAAAAAGATAGATGGGAGAAAGAAAAGCCCCAATCAGTCTCAAGAACCTTCCTCTTCCTCTAGATCCAGACAATTCCCAGGTTATAATAAAAAAGAAGAATCAAAAATTCAAGAAACAAGAACACAATCTCTGTGTGAATCTTCAGCTAATTCTTTTTTGTTTCTTTTGCAGGTTAAGAAATTAATTAAATCAAGCGTAAAATATGTACCTAAAGCTCAAATTGGTAAGCAAAGATTTGAAGAGGGAGAAAAAGCTTTAAAATTCGATCATGAGGCAAACACTGTAGAAGGTTTATTGGCTGATGTAAAAAAAGTGAAGAAGAAAAACAGAGATGAAGAAAATGATGATGAAGCTTCTGGTTGCTCGATCAAGCATCTGATTGATTCTAACAACACCCGAAATCAAAGAAAGCTCAATAATTATGGGAGTGAAACTAGTAATGATTATAAAACCCACCATAATCACTCAGGTAATGTTGGATTTTCATTTTATTACTGCACTTTGTTCTGTTTTTCTTTTTTCTTTCCTCTTGTTTTGTTTTCTCTTTTCTCTCCACTATTTTTTTTCCTTTTAACATTTGGGACTTATCCTAATTCACCACTAACTTTAGAACCTTTTTTATTTATTCCTCATTTTTATAAACTTAATAAATTTACCCCTTTTTTCAAATTTGGTTGCTATACATCAAGACAACAAAAAAATGATATCACAAATATTCTTGAATATGTTTCAATAAAATTTTTGAATTTTAATTTATTCGTATTAAAATTTCTCAATTCAATTTTGATTAAGGATGGTTGCATGCACTTGAATATTTCTAATTCAAAGATGAGGTAATTTTTTTTTAACATAAATGTAGGATACTAATGTTACTTTTTCTTTTGTTTTTGGTCACAGAATTTCATGTGATCATGTAACAATTTCTGGTTAGAGAATAAAGTTAAAAAAAATATTAAAATTAAAAAAATTTGTTGAGACAAATTGAATTTGAGAGAGATTAATAATATTAAAGTAAAAATTCTCATGTGACCGTTTATTTTGGGCAATCTTTGTTTTAGGTGAAGCCAATAGGGTATCAGCTAAATCACAATTATATGAGATTTGTGCAGCCAACAATTGGCAGTCTCCATTATTTGAATGCTGCAAAGAAGAAGGGGATTGCCATCTCAGATTGTGAGTACCAATTACCATATGATTGATCAGGAAATTTATTTTTTTTTTCCTAGAAAATTTTATGAACCAAACACGGAAATAAATAATCATTTGGCAGGTTCACATATAAGGTAACAGTGGAGATAGAAGGAGCGTCAACGGGTCTGATATTGGAGTGTTTTGGTGGGTGTAGGCCTAAAAAGAAGGCAGCAGCAGAGCATGCAGCTGAAGGGGCATTGTGGTACTTGAAGCATCTTGGTTATTTTCCGATCAACCATCGCCGGACAAGAAACAAGTAGATCTTAATGTTTTCTTTATTTTGATTTTATTAACACTATATTGGTTATGAATTTGTACAGAATTAAAGACTGTTCATATTCGATTCTCTTCTTCTTCTTCTTCTTTTATCAAATTTAATTAAAAAAATTTAAATGCAAAATAATAATAATCCAGTGTTTGAAATCGAAGCGATTATCCTCCAGTTGCGAAAATAGATGCAATTAACAATATAATTGCAAAAAATTTTCTTTCACTTTTTTTTTTCTATTTTCCGAGAAAATCTAGAGAGAACCTTGAACTGGCATAGTTAACTTTGCTAGCTTATTCTTGCTCTTTTTGGGGTCACCATATGTGTCCCTAATGTGATTAATTAAAATGCAGCGGGCAAAGAAGTGAAAACAGGTTGATAATTGCAATAATGTTAAAGAATTGAATAAAAATTTAAAAAGAGTTTTATTCAGATTAAAAAATTAAATTAAATTAAATAAAAAATTGGTAATAAGGAGAAAAAAAAACAGCAGGGAGCCATCCACTGATTCATATTTCTTTCAATAATTCAAAATTCACAATTATGTATTGATTCAGATTTGATATAAATGGTTCGCTGATTTAACTCGCCGACCGACTGCATCAACAAAGAATTATATATATCTATAAACAATATTTCAATATTTGATATTTGTATTAAAAATTTTCAAAGAGTAAAAAATTATGAAACATACTATGAAAAATTAAAATTAAAATATAAACAAAACAGTCAATAAAATAGATGGATTAATTTTAACAATTGTTTTAGCATTAATAAATTGATAACATAATTTAAGCGCATATTGAGTTTTTCTTCTTTTTTTTTAACAGAATACGCATATTGAGTTATGATAAAGCGGCAAGTGTATTTTCTTTTTTTGATAATGGATTAATGATTAATTCTCGCTTTTCTTTCCTGTTATAATACTCAAGAGAAACACAACTTACATTTATCACTCTTACATGATATTTTGATTAATTTAGACTAAATTTATCAATGCATTGTTAATTGTTTCATTATGTTAATTAAATTTTTAAAAAAATGGAATGAGAAGACATGCTTATGTGTATTTTCAATGATACTTATCTCTTCTAGTTTTTACTTTCATTTTTCCAAATATTTTCTTATTTGATCTATTGATTTCATTGAAATTTCAGTTAATTCTTAGAGTTAACATACCTGGCTTAGACGCACATTAAGATATCAAGTGCATATATAATTTGAGTTATATTCAAGTAAGATTCTTTTTTCTCCATGTTCAGAAAAAAAAAAATGCCTAGCTTCAACATTTAAAAGCTTGATTGCAGGTCACTACAGCATGGTAGAGCTTTTGAAAATTTAATATTTGCCTAAATTTACCTTAGAACGTGAAGATTAAAAACAAGCCAATACTAGAAGCAAAAATAGGGAATGACATTGAAAAGGCCAATGTAACAAGAATAGCTGCAAATGCTTTCTTGATCAGCTTATTTGTTTTTGTTTTTGTTTTTTTTTTCTGCAACCCTAAGATTGTCCCAAGACAATCTGACATGTTTTATTCCCAACCCTTGCATCCTTCAAAATCCTCATCAACAAATAATAATAAGGATTTTCTTGGAAACAAAAAGAATGCAATCCTAATTTTCATTAATGTAGGTTTCACTCTCCTCGTCCAAAACTCTATTTGCCAACAACTTAGTTGCAGTTGCTGTAGCTTCTCCAATCAAACAGTGTAGTGCTGTTGAATGGTTTCAAGGTCAAGTCCTTTGAGTTTCACCACTGATTCAACATGACCCTTTAGTGTATGAAGCTCCCTTAACCTTGCTACTTCTGCACGCCTCTTGGCTTGCTCAGCAATCTCAGATAATTCCCTGTAGTTCTTGTCTTGGAAGAGTTCTGCAGTTTCAGGAGGCTGCAGTCCATGAAGGGTACGTTGTGCTGCCGCCCATTGTGCTTCTCTTTCTCCCCTTCCATAATCCTTCTTTGTAGTGAAAGCAGTCTGCAAAATCATATGTAATGTATCAAACATAATGAGATTGAACAATGTTTAACATTGATTTTTGCTTGAAGATTATTACCTTGTTTTGGACTAAGTTATCCCAGGCTTTGCCACTCAAAGCATATCGGGTAATGAATTTCAGAATATCAAGAGGGATGTAGAAAATAATGCTGTAGAGCCAAATAACACCAGCCCATCCCCAGCCAATACCATGAACTTTTGCGAATTTCCAGTTGCCATAGACAGCAATGATTGTAGCAATCTCAATAGCATATCAAACTCATTAATATTGTCGTTGAGCATTATCAAGAGTCAAGAACTTGGACTGAAAATTTAATAATACAACTCACCAGCTGTGCGATGATAAATGCAACTACTAGCAGCAGACCAGGTCGTTCAATATAAGACCAGCCACGAGACCTTGTAACAAAGATTAGTGCCTGACTAACTATGCTCACTTGGAGGTAGACTGCAGCTGTAAGCTCATTATGGTTCTCTCTGATGGATCTAACACCAAATTTGTCCTGTAAATTGTAAGATCCAATATTAGTTGCAGAATAAATTTTCATTGATTGTTTGCTACTATAGTAGTAATGTTTGTAACATTGACTTACAGAGAAGAAATCAGAACTATGAGCAGCCCAGAAGAAAACAACAGTCATGATAGCTAGGTAGGTACCAAGGACAACACCAGTGGCAAAAATCTCCTTGAGCTTCCATGAATCAGGAACAGGAGATGGCTTGACTCTGTCTTTGGAAATAGTCATAATTGTTCCATCATTGAGCATGGCAATGATCAAAACCATGAAAGGAGAGAAGTCAAATTTCCAAATAAGAGCAAGAAGCATAAAGCCAAGCACAATACGGATGGTAATAGAAACTGCATAAATGGTGTAGTTCTTCATTCTCTGGAAAATGGCTCTACTTGTTAACACAGCACTCACAATCACACTCAATCCTGGTTCTGTCAAGACTATATCAGATGCACCCTGAGCTGCATCGGTAGCATCAGCCACAGCAATTCCAATGTCAGCCTTCTTCAATGCTGGAGCATCATTCACACCATCTCCAGTCATTCCACAAATGTGCTTCCTATCTTGCAACCTCTTTACAATCTCATATTTGTGTTCTGCATAAGTAACAATTAGATTAGTTTTAGGTGAGCTATTTATTTAGTTAAACTGTAGGATTTAGTCCAAATACCAGGGAAGACTCCAGCAAATCCATCAGCCTTTTCAATAAGTTCATCAACAGGGAGGCCTGCAATGGACTCATCCTTAGTCTGTCCTAAAAGAGCAGAAGAAGGATACATATTAGTCCCCATTCCAAGCCTGCGACCAGTCTCCTTGCCAATTGCAAGTTGATCACCAGTGATCATCTTAACGTTCACACCTAGATTAAGGGCATGAGCAATTGTCTCTGCACTGTCATGCCTTGGAGGATCAAAAAGAGGCAAGAGACCAACAAATTGCCATGGTGATCCAGGGCTTTCCTTGTCCTGTTCTGGTACAGTCTGTAAAGACAAAATATTTTATGATTAGAACTTGTAATTCATCATTTGGATACAATTTTGAAGAAAAGACAATATGACCTCACTTGTCTAGCAACAGCAAGAGAGCGAAGTCCACGATCAGCAAACTTATCAATGATGGCATGAGCTTTCTTTTTTACATCATCCTTGAGGTTGCAAAGTTCAATGATCTGATAGAGAGATGTCTCAAATGAAGAATGTAGTTTCACAAAAAGAAAAGAAATAAACTTTTCACTAGATGATCTATAACCTGCTCTGGTGCCCCTTTGCTAATTCTATGCCAGCTGCTATCTGAATCAATGTATGTAATAGCTGTACGCTTTTCCACTGGATTAAATGGCAAGAAATGCACCTCAGTAATACCTGCTCTAGCCTGTAGAGTGATCAAGAAAGAAATTGAAATTCTATAAGCACCAATCCTGGCAAATTTAGTTATTAGTACTTAGTACAGTTGGTGAGATCATAATTTTTATAATACCTCCTTTGGATCACCCAACATCCCAACAATACAAGCATCAATAGCATCCTGATTTTCAACCCTGGAAGCCCTGGCCCCAAGCAAAATCACTGTGTCTTTGTCCATATCTTTTACAAATACCTGAAATTAAATGAAATTCAATAAGCAACAAATATAAAAAATAGAAATAGGTTGAAGTTGTGCTTGTTAAATTATAATTAATTTAAAGTACGAACCTCAATTAAGCTCTTATCTACTGTAAGCTTATTAAGAGTGAGAGTTCCAGTCTTGTCACTACATAAAACATCCATTCCAGCCATTTCTTCAATAGCTGTCATTCTCTTAGTGATAGCACCTTGTTGTGAAAGGCGGTGAGACCCAATAGCCATGGTTACAGACAACACAGTAGGCATAGCAATTGGGATACCTCCAATGAGAAGCACCAAAAGATTATCAATACCATCACGATACTTGCGTCGTTGAATTGGATACATTACTATAATTTCTACAACCATTCCCAATGCAATGGAGCAAATACAAAAATTCCCAATGGCTGTCAAAACCTTCTGGAAGTGTCCTTCATTATTGGTGCTATCAACAAGATGAGCAGCTTTACCAAAGAAAGTATGAACTCCAGTGGCAATCACAACAGCCTCAATCTCACCTTGCTTGCAAGTAGACCCAGAAAAGACTTCATCACCTGGGCTCTTGGTGACAGGCAAGGACTCACCAGTAAGAGCAGACTGATCAATTTTTAAAGGATCTCCCTCAAGAAGACGAGCATCCGCTGGGATAATATCTCCCAATTTAATACTAACAATATCCCCTGGAACCAAGATTGCAGCCTCTTGTTCTGACCACCTTCCATCTCTTAAAACCTTCAATCATTACAAAAGAATTCACAAATCCACATTTTAACAGTTTTGGACTTGTAAAATCGTTTGAAATTCAACATTAATGAAATTGAAATATATATATTATTATACCTTGGTTTTAGGAGCAAGGCCAGCCATAAGAGCAGCTGCAGCATTTCCTGCATTGTTCTCTTCAATAAAACTAATAGTGGAGTTGATAAAAAGCAACACTACAATACCCAAAAAGTCTTGCCAATCTGGTGGTTGACCCTGTAATTTTGTTTTGTTATGTTTTTTTTTAAAACCAAATGTTAGAAAAGAGAATTGAAAGGTATAATTTAGAGAAATTTAAAACAGGATACTTACTCCTCCATTGGCCAAAGCAATGGCCATTATAGCAGCAATTTCCATGACCCATGAGAGTGGATTCCACATAAAACCCAAGAATTTCAAAAATTTGCTTTCCTGTTTCAAGATTGTTTTAAAAAAAAAAATACATTTCATTTCTAACACATTATAATAAAACAAGAAATTGAAGGAAAAGATAAATAAGGAACATATAGATTACCTTTTTCTCTTCCAGCTTATTAGGGCCAAAAATTTGCAGCCTTTTTTGGCCTTCATCAGTAGATAAACCTTCTCTTGTGCATTGCAATTGTTGAAATACTTCCTCAACTGGGATACGCTCCTATTGCATTTATACATTAAATCAAATTATTATTTCGCCAAATAAATAACTACAATAAACAAAGTCATTTTCAAAACTAAAATTACATTTAAAAAAAAGATACTCACAAGATCAACATTCTCATTCTTGATCTCTTCCAAGCTAATGTTTTTAGTAGCCATTGTTGATTTTAATTAAACAAAAAACAAAATAGAAGATTTTACTATTGAAAAAAAAAGGAAAATACACACTTTTCTTTATTTGTATTACACTCTGTGTATACGTATATGTATATATATATATTTCTGTTTGGGTTAGTATGTGGTTTTTGCTAAGCCCATTGGATCCTATTCTTGCTCTCACACTCTTTTTTTAGGAGTTTTTGTGGTGAAATTTTTATTTATTTTATTTTTTGGTTTTCAGGAAAATAATAGTGATCTGGATTTAAGCGAACAACCTAGGATTGTTGTGGGTCCCTTCTATCACTGGTTCAAATGATCCCTATTCTCACAGCTACTTTCAGTTTACACTTTCTCACAGTCCACTAGAAATACGACACTTTTTCCTTTTGTACTATTCTGAGACACGTGGAGGACTTATGGTGACACAGTGCTTTAATGTTCTAAAAGGGCATGTCCCGTGAGCGACAAATAAGAAGTAAAAGGAAACTAATGTGACAACTGCTTGCTCCTTGTTTAACGCGTGTCATTACCACTATAGTTAGTTTTTCCAAAAAAGTTGGGTTAAATGAAACGTGGCTATCTATTGTTGTCTGTAAATTTTTACACGTGACGAGTATTCGCAGGTATTGTGAAATGTGCTCATGCATGAATTGGAAATTTAAAAAAAAATAATAATATAACTTACTGAAAAATAATATAATTCAAAATTATAGTATTAATATTTATAATAGTACAGACCCATTTAAGTTTTTTTTTTTTTTTACTTTTTAACAGTATGAAAAATAAAAGTAATGCTGCTGTCTGCTAACCTTTATATTTCAATATTCTTTCCGGAATGCAATATTATTAGAAATTCTAATTTAGTTAAATATGGTGAATTTGTTCATTTTATGCCAAAAATTCAATTTAAATGTTAAAATTTAAATTACCCATCATTTGACTTTGAAAAAAAGTTATATTAGTTAGTAAAAATAATTATATTATTTATAAGAGTTATTGGGCGGTGAAAAAACAATATAAATAAAATGCATGTTTAAAAAAATGAGAATATTAAGATTAACGTGTTAATATACTAAAATTGATAAAATCTGCAATAAGTATATTAAAAAAAATGTGATACCTCTTATTGAAGATAAGATAAGACAATATAAATTAAAATAATTTAGCTATATGAAATAAAATTTGGTAATATACTTGATAAAAAAAATTAAAAAAATAAAATTCTCGAATTTATTAAGATTAAATTAAATTAAACTAAATTAATAAGTTAGAGAGTTAAATAAAGTGTTGGAAGTGAAAAAAATATAAAATATATATGTAAAATATAAAGAAAGTATACATAACATATCAAGTCAAAGGTGAAAAAGTAAAAATTAATATGTGAATAGTAAATAATAAAAAAGGTTAAAAAATTTAAAAAATATTTTTGAATGAAAGATGAAAATTAATATTTTAAAAATAAATAAATAATTAATTAAAATATTAAATTATATATATATATATGGGAATGTGAAAGAAATATATATATATATATATATATATATATGGGAATGTGAAAGAAAGGAAAGTCAAATTTTACAAAAGTTTCCTTATTCTTATTCCTCTAGTTTGGCCGGCCACCATTGAAGGGCAAAGGAAGGATTTCTCTTCTTTCAAACACTAATTTTTAAGAAAAAATTTAAGAATCAAAATGAATTTTGGTAATTTTTTAATAAATAAGTTTCTTTCTTGAATTTTTGAGTTTTATGAAAATTTATAGTTATGTGAAGAATGAAATTTTTATGGGATATTATTTAATTTGTTATAAGGGTATAGTAAGTGTTATTTTGAGGAGGAGATAAGGAATTTGTAGTTAGATAGTTGATTGGTTTAGGTTTTGATGGAGTTTGGGAGAGGAAGTGGCAAATTTAAGAATTTAGAAAGGTGTTGATAAATAATTGATGTTCATTTGATTCCATGATTTAAATTATGTTATTAAATGATTTTAGTGATAGAAATGAACTTATAATGCCAATTAGAATTGATTAGAATAAAGTTTCAAAATTAAAGTGACATAAGGCAAATTTTGATAATTTGAAGAAAATATAGGAAATTGAGTTTTTTATTACTTAGAATGTGTTGAAATGTAATACTAGATACATAATTAAGCTTAAAACTCAATTTGAAATTGGTTGAAATGATTTTCTAAAATTAAAGTTTATTAGGGCAAGTAAAATAAAATTTAAAGGAGTGATGTTTAATTGAATTTCATTAGTTAAAATACTTAGAAATATGACTCTAATTAATTATGTACATTAATATTTTGAATAGATATTGAGTAGATAATATTTTGCACAAATTAGCAGTGAAAAGTAATAAAATATTTTAGGGTAGAGTGGTGATTAAACTCTTATTTTTGCATAAAAAAGAGATTAATACATATTTTAACATATAATACAATTGATTACATTGATTTTAAGTATAACAAAATAAGCTAAAATAAATATAATTAGAAAAAAACATGAAAAATCTAAATTAATTTGGACAAAAATAATTTTATATCATTTTACAACTTTCTATCTTTTTAAAAATATAATCTTAAATTGCATTAAGTAGAAAAAAAATTACATAAGTCACTCCAATTAATTTGAAATTAAAATTTTATTGAGTTAAATTGAGTTATTTATAAGAGTTATTGAGAAAATAGGTCAAAGGTCCAAGTAAATTTGTGAACCATCGCAAGTACCTCATTAAGAACCTTAATTTTTTTTTAAACCATTAACACATTTTTATAAATTAAAAGCAGATAAATTAAGCCCTTAGCGTTACGAGAGACAAATTTAATCGTTAATTCTCGACTACGTGGTACTGTGGACCTTTTCGACAAGTGTCCCAACCTCATTGTTGAGTAAATAATTAAAATAATAAATACTTAAAATATTAAAAAATAAAAAAAAAATCGACATATAGTGTAACTTTATTTGTTTCAGTGACCGTTTAGTTGAGATAATCTAAATGGGTATGGGCTAGATCCTACAAAATTAGGGCCTAATAGGCCTTCCAGAACAGAGAGCACTAGTATGCGCTTTTAAGTGCGCTCCCAAGTCTCCACCTCAGATTGTAGAAAAGAACCCAACATATGATGCTCGATTGATGCAGGAATATTTACATAATTACCTTTAAAAAATAACCCCCATTATAAAAATATTTATATTTTTATAAAAAAAAAATTAAAAATACCTCATTCATCAATAAAATATTTTTTTTTAAAAAATACTTCTTCCCTCAATACTTCAAAATTTTATTTTATTTTTCTAAATATTCACTATTAAAAAAAATTTAATAAATTAATAAAAATAAATATTTTAAATTATTTTTCATCATACAAAAATCATAATTTTTTATAAAAAAATTAATTTTAATAATAAAAAATAAAAATAAAATAAAATTTATAAAAATATATTAATAAAAATGTTAAATTTATTTTAAATAAATTTTATATATTATACATATGAAAAAATAAAAAAAAATACAAATAAATTTTATTACGTTGATGTGTTGTAGATATTATGTATATTTTATATTTTTATTATTTAAGTTGTGCATATTTTACGTAAAAATTATTGAATGTTGTATGAATATTATATAAAAGTTGTATAGATGTTTTGAGAATAAAAAAATAAAAAAAATAAAAAATAAAAAATATTAAAAATATTATGTAAATGTGTTGTAGATATAGTTTGTATTATCGAGTATATATTTTATATATATTATGTATATATTTATTTTTTTGTTTGTATATTATGAATATGATATTAAAAAAAATTTAAAGAAAAAATATAAATATAATAAAACAGAAAATAAAAACGAAAATAAAAAAAAATATAAACAGAAAAAAAGAAAAAGAAAAATCACCATCTAAATGTAATAAATTTGAAAAAAATAAAAGCAGCCTCCGCATTTTTGAAATTGAAACCTTAAGAGAACGTATACACTATAATTTTTCCATTTACCTATCACATTTGATATGTGAATTTCAATCTTACTCTAAAAACAATAGTGTTTTCTTTAAAAAAAAAGCCCTTGAAAAATAAGAACATTTTCAAATTTTCTGTTTTCTTTCAAATACATCCATTTTTTCTAACTTTCAATTTCAATAATACTCTAGTTTCAATGATGTGCATATACTCTACTTTCAATGATATGCATTAAATATATATTAAATATATTAAAGATAAATAAATTTATAGAGTTTTTTTTAATAAAAAAATATAATGTATTTTTATTCAAAAACAATATAGACCTATACATACATCAATGCATTTGATAAGAATTAATAGGAAGCTCAAGTATAAGGATTCAATATCAATTATTTATTAACTAGTGGTAACACCCACAATTACTGGAGCTCGGTCTTCGCCCATCCGATCTAATACCTCCAAACCTCATCATCGAGACTCGAACTTTTCGAGGTTCAACAGACAAGCTTCTGACATGGCAGATGTATATTGCTTATATGAGAGGCGCACATTGTCGACACATGAGGCGCACATTTTTTATGTAACAAGCGCATAATCTTGATATTCCAATATTCGTTGACACGTGCAGGTATTGTCCCCATGCACCGACTATAAAAAGGAGTAGGCTCCAACAGGTATGACTCTCTCTCTTTTTTATTCTACTTTACTCCTTTAAAGCCAGATGAACTGACCTCTAATTTTGGCATCGAAGCCTCCCCTCGTGGAGCCCAGTTAACCTCTTTCTCTATTCTTGCAGGAGAAGGAATTTCCTAAACCCGAGTCTGAGCAGTCCCTAGAGTCCACCTTATCATCAGTGGTGTAGTAAGCGTGGACTGACTAATCCCCGAGTAATGGACAACAGGACTCAAGATGTGACCCCTAACTCAAAAAATCATTCCAGCACTCCAAGTAACAGGTTACCACCACCACCAACGTACACTCCCCAACAATGCCTAACCCAATCTTCTACAGCTCCACCTAGAACAAACCCAACCTCCACCTCAGCAATATCCCTAACCTCTTTTCCTCCAATAATACACTTAGCCTCAAATGTGGCACAATCCCTAAACCTTTTGAACCAATCAGCAAGGGAACTTAAGGCCACCCTCAAAGATTTCATGAGAATCTTCAGACAGAGAACTAGTGAGAATCTGCAGGAAAGGTTGCCTGAACATTTTGAGAGGGACCAGGACCGAATTCGATCCCCAGACCATTAATTGCGACCCACTTTGCCACCAACCTACTATACGGAGCCACACAGACCAATATATAATTGCTCACAGCTTAGACATGAACCCTATCAACCAACACAGACTAAAGAAGGTTCTCCCGAGCCAGATAACAGAGTTAGGAGGAGGCTCTGTTCCCCCGAGTGTTCCACTTCCTAGATGTTTATGTCCTTCAACCCCTGTAGAGCGAGTCTAAGCAGAAAGGAGTAACGATGATAGCAGAAGACATCAATACTCTGGTTGATAATAAAATTAAGCGGATGTGTAGGGGAACAACCTTGCAGCATAATATCACCTTGCGCTCGCCCTTGTCTAAGGAGATACTAAGCGAGGTGCATCCATATTTTTGTGTACAGAAGTTGAAGGAGTACGATAGAATGACTGATCCCTAAACTCATGTTGATGGCTTCTTCAATACTGCTCTTCTTTACACAACCTTGGATTTTTCCCTTTGTAAGCTTTTTCCCAAGACTCTGACTGAGAATGCCCAAATCTGATATAAGAACTTGGAGCCGCACTCAATCTTCAACTTCAGCCAGTTTACTAAACTTTTCATTAACAATTTTGTGGCCTCTATTGACCTCGGTCATACCTCGACTAACTTATTTAAAGTTGTGAAAAAGCCTGGCGAGATGTTACTGGAGTATGTAGATAGATTCACTGAAATAGCGGATAAAATCCCAAAAATAAACTTTGAAATAGCTCTGGAAGAGCTGGTCCATAGCATTGAATGCCGAGAATTATCTTGTTCCTTGAGCAAGAATTCACCCTAGGATTTTATCCAGCTAATAGGCCGGTCCTATAAATACATCCATCCAAATGAGAGTGACAGGCTCTAGGATGAGTTTCATGACAACTATAAGGGTCATACCAAAACATCCAAATCCCCATATAAGCCCCTAAAGCCCGAGCCTCCAAAAAAAGAATCCCTAAAAGTAAGACATTCCCAGATTCAACAAGTCGAACCCTTCATAGAGAGGCTACACTTACACTTCACCAAGGCAGCTTAACTATTTAATCTCACATTGTGCTTACCCCATTTTAGAGGCTTCAGAGCACTTCACCCCCATGACTACCTCAAGGGCAAGTATATTGCATTGGCTTAAGGAAAACAAAGAGGTAAATTGGCCTAGGCCAATAAAGGAGGATCCTAACAGGGACCAAGGCTATACTGCAGTTTTCATAGGGGCCATGGCCATAAGACCAATGAATGTGGAAGGTTGAAGAAGGAGATTGAGAGGTTAGTACAGGAGGGTCACCTTAAGTAGTTTGTTGTTGCCTCAAGGGATAATAACCATCCAGGGTCGGTCTCTGAGCCATCCTGAACTTCTAAAAAGGTCATGGCAGGCGTCATACATGTCATAGAAGGTAGAGAACACTACGACATAATGGGAGCTTCAAGGAAGAATAGGGCAAAAGAAGTCTTTTCAGTAACAGAGATACCTCGGGGGAGAAGCCCCACCATCACCTTTCACCCGAAGGAGCCTTGTCAAGTAAATGGACCACATATTGATGCTCTAGTGGTCCAGGTGGTCATCCAAGAATACTTAGTCCAACATATCTTAATAGACACAGGTAGCACCATTAACCTTTTAACGTTTGATGCCTACAAGAAGCTTGGATTGTCTCAAAATCTTTTAAGGCAGTTTCATCACCCTTTGTAGGACTTTTTGGGCATAGTGTTCTGGTGTTGGGTTCATTAATGGTGAATGTTTAGTTAGGAGATCACTCTATCGTGAGAAGCTATCAAATTTGCTTCATGGTAGTTGACATGAACTTTTGCCTATAATGCGATTTTTGGCAGACCCTTGCTGGTGGGTGTGGATGCATGCATATCCATGAAAAGCTTAGTTATAAAGATCCCAAATCCTAACGGAGTGGCAATTCTCAAAAGCAATTAATGAGTAGCTCGTGAATCTTATGATATCCTTCTCAAAGAGGCAAACATGGTCTTCTTGATAGATACACTTAATGTCATTGATAAATTGAAATCTTGAGTTGAGCATGTTTATATGTTGAAACCCAGACCCTAGCTCAATATAAAGATGTCTTTGCCTGGAATCCTATTGATGTCATGGGCATATCACCTGAACTTATAGTTCATGAACTTCATGTGCACTCTGCAGCCACTCCGGTTAAGCAAAAAAGAAGAAATCTGGGACCCGAGAAATAGTTAATTGCAGAAGAGGAAGTGGAAAAGTTGTTAAAGGCAGGCTTCATTAAGGAGATTTTGTTTCCAAACTGGCTGGCAAATGTGGTAGTCAACAAGTCTAACGAGAAGTGGAGAATGTGTGTGAATTTCACCAATCTTAACAAGGTATGCCCTAAGGACTCCTACCCACTCTCAAACATTGATTGACTGGTAGACTCAACGGTAGGGTATGAAGAGTACAAATTCATTGATGCTTCCTCTGGCTATCACCAGATTCCTTTAAAAATCGAGGACCAGAGTAAAACCTCGTTTATAACTGGAAAGGGTACTTACTGCTACCGAGTTATGCCGTTCGGCTTGAAAAATGTAGGTGCTACATATCAACACCTAGTTAATAAGATTTTCCAACGTTAGATAGGCCAAATTGTTGAAGTGTATGTTGATGATATGATTATCAAATCCAAAACCTCGGCTAATCACCCGCAAGATCTAGCAGAGGTCCTCAAAATCCTCAGAAAGGAAAATATGAAGATTAACCCGGAGAAGTGCACATTTGGAGTTTAGTCTGGGAGATTTTTGGGTTTCGTGATATCAAAAACGGGTATTAAGGCCAATCCTGAGAAGATACAAGTTGTGATAGACATGGAACCGCCTAGGAACATCAAAGAAGTGCAAAAAATGAACGACAGAATTACGGTCCTGGGGAGATTCATTTCATGCTCGGCCAGGCGATGCTTACCGTTTTATAAGCTCTTGAAAGATCTTAAACACTTTCAGTGGATAGAATAGTACTGGTAGGCATTCCTCGAACTTAAGCAATTCCTCAGCTCGCCTCCCTTACTCAGCCAGCCTATTCAAGGTGAGACTCTCTATTTATATCTTTTGGCTTTACCAGCAGCAGTAGGCTCCATATTGATACGAGAGCAAGATAGCCAACAATATCCTATTTATTATACCAGCCATGTCCTAAGGGGTCCAGAGCTCAGGTACCCTCCTTAGAAAAAATTGGCCTTAGCACTCCACACTGCATCAGAAAGACTCTTGCTGTACTTTAATGCACATACCATCATCTTACATACCAATTCATGTTTGAGAAAGATCCATCAAAGACTAGAAACTTCAGGCCATCTGGTAGAACGGGCAGCCAGACTTGAAAGTTTTGATGTTCAATATGAGCTTAGGCGAGCCATGAAAGCACAAATTTTGGCAGGCTTTGTGACTAAGTTGTATGACGAGCCTTCTAACAATGCCCCCAAGGAAGCAAGGGTTTTAAATATAGATGAAGCTTCGTGTGTTGACGGAGTTGGTATTGGGGAAATCCTTCGAGGCCCAAGTAAGATATGCATCAGATATGCAGCGAGACTAGAATTTGTAGCTTCAAAAAATGTAGCCAAATATGAGGCCATTAGTTTGGGCCTAAAACTAGCCTTGGAGGTCTGGCCCGAGCTCTTGCATATTTTCTCAGATTCCCAACTCTTGGTTAGTCAGCTAACTAGGAAATACGAGGCGAGGAGCCCACTATGCTTCGTTACAAGGAGCACATAGCTGAGCTTTTGGCCGTATTAGAAAAGAATGGTGGTTCTTCAAAGATTCACCAAGTGGTTAGGGCAGAGAAAAAATAAGTTGACTAGCTGGCTAAAGCTGCTGCTGCAAGGGACGGGGCTACTGAGCATGGAGTTCTCATGGAGGTAATCCAGTGGCCGAGCAATGAGACCCTAGTGATAGTTATGGCCAAGCCTTTGGATATCTAGAGGCTTCCAATCTACAGGTACCTTTATTCAGGCGAGTTGCCAGCAGATCTAATAAAAGCTAAGAAGATTGTCAGAAAATCCAGCTTATACTCCATTTGTGGCGGGCTCCTTTTCAGAAGATTATTTTCCCATCCATGCAGCAGATGAGTGTCCGAGGAACAAGAAAATTATTTGTTGAGGGAAATTCATGAGGCAATATACGGAGCTCATAAGGGAGCCTAGGCAATTACAAGGAAGGCATTATTGCAGGGATATTTTTGGCCTTTTATGGGCGCTGATGCAAAGAAGTTAGTTAAGAAGTATGACAAGTGTCAGAAGCATGCCAACCTACCATACAAGCCGGCCACAAACCAGAGACCGATCAGAAGCTCGTGGCCCTTTTCATAGTAGGGAATCAACATCCTTGGCCCTTTCCCTCAGGCTACAACTCAAAGGAAATTTTTAAAAGTAGCAGTGGATCACTTTACTAAGTGGGTGGAGGCAGAGTCTCTAGCTTCTATCACCCCAGCCGTAATAATAAGATTCGGTATTCCTTACACAATTATCACTGATAATAGCAAGCAGATCAACTGTAGACAATTCAGAGAGTATTGTGCCGAGCTATACATTGATCTTCGGTTTACGTCAGTCTCCCACTTCTAGTCTAATTGTCAAACCAAAGTCACCAACCGAACAATTCTAGTTGGGTTAAGAAAAAGGCTCTATGATGCTAAGGGATGGTGGGTGGAGGAGTTGTATAATGTTATGGGCTTACCACTACCCTAGGGAAGGCCACTGTAGAGAGAGCCTTTGCATTGGCTTATGGCACTAAAGCAGTGATTCCCATAAAGATTGGACTCCCATCGTCCAGAACACTTAACTTCTCAGATGACTAGGAGTCGGACTGCAGATACAACCTGAGCATGTTGGAATTTAGGTGAGACCAAGCGAGCATTAGGGCAGAGTCCTACAAAGCCCGCATAGCTAACTTTCACAACATAAGAGTATACCCAAAGCAGTTCGCCAAAGGAGATTTGGTACTCAAAAGAGTCAATCTACTCACGGATCGGGAAACTTGTAACCAACTGGGAGGGACCGTACCAAGTGGTAGAAATAAGCGAGAATGATGCCTATAAGCTCTGTACGACAGAAGGTAAGGAGATCCCTATAACTTGGAATGCTGACAATTTGAAAAAATACTTTCAGTAATGACAGTGCGCTGAAAATTTTGTTATATTTTATCTTTTTTTTATTATCCACGTACACATCATATATTTGTATACATACATTACTACAAACAACACCCTTCCAGAAATAACCTTTGTCAAGATAGTGCACTTGTATGAAGCACATAATACATCTTTCATTGGGTACCGACCATAGAATTGCCAAGCTCACCAATCTATCAGCACTAATCGTGCAATTACAAGCACCCTAGTCGCACATAGATCTATCAGCACTAATCGTGCAATTTCAATTGCCCTAGTCATGCATTAAGTGTAACACTCTTATACCTTATATATGTATAATATATATACTTGATATATATAAAGTACATATATAAAATATAAAAATATCACAGTATAGTCTTTCAAAAAATTTACTTAATTTCACGATAACCATTTAAAACACTTAAAATATATTTTAATAAATAAATAAAAGTATTCATTAGTGATTGAAAGAGTAAAAAATATATATTAAAAAGAAAATTTCTGAAAAAAAATTATTAGAATTTTGTCTGCATTTTGGATAATCCTAAATTTTAATTAACACAAACTGTAATTAAAATACACTTCTAATTACTTATTCAATACATGTATTTCTCCAAAATAACCCAATGGCTCAATCCACCAATATTTTACTAAAAACACATCCATATATATATAAATAAAATTTTCATTTTTATTTAATATATTACACACAAAAGGAAAAACTTATTTTTTACATCACATACATGATTATATATATAATATACATACTCAAAAGTATTTCAAAAAGTTAAAAGTGTATACATGATATGCAAGTGGCACTGGTCCGCGTTAACTTCAAAACACAAAAACCTAAACCTGGAGTGGTCTACCAATACCCTCCGAATCTTTCGGATCTACCATGTTACCTGCGCGATAGAATTCAATCGCACTAAGCATATTGTCTAGTGGTACATACTTAAACAAAATTAAGAAATGATATCATACATATATAATGTCATATTTGCATCATGTTATAAATGTCAAATATTTTTTATACACATTAAACAACACACTAAAGATGGGTCCAAACACCTTATACAATTATCTAGTCCCAGCTTTGTTGCCTTGTCTATTATTGGTGTCTCACTCTGGCGTAGGCACATCTCTGTGACATCCAGTGTCTTATCCATTTTGGTTTATGGTATATCAACATCCAAGCACAATCTTCTGACAATTAGATAGTATATAAGGTACACATAATACATATTCATTTCAATGTATTTTTACATCTCGGCTCACACCATAGTTTCCACAAATCATTATCATAAAAATTGCAAATGTGATTTACTTCCTCATGTTAGTGCATAAATTGCACTTTACATATTTTGCACAAATAATTCATTTAGTCATTCTTAAATGGCTAATCACGCTACAACTAATACAAATCAAATATTGTTACTTCAAACAATGTTATACACATATGTTCATAAAAATCATCAAGTATCATCACACATTTAATATATGTAATGTGTTATATCAAAATAATACAATCACACGCATTGCAAATAAATATGTATTAACCTTTTGAAAGCAATAAATGGAGTAAAACTCCCTCCACTTTCAACACACCCAAAAATCCTTCTCCACTAAGTTGATGAAACAACTTATTCAACACCTATTAAAAATGTGAATAAACATAATTAATTAACATTACATTTCTAGAATTTAAAATCTAAAATAAGAATTAAGGCATAATTTTATAAATTTTCAAGTTTCTACGATAATTCACTTTAACTTTAAAAATTATTCTAATAATTTTTAAATTGAGTTTTAAGCTTAAATATATCTAATACATTATATTTTAATATATTTTAAGCATTAAAATATAATATATCACATTTTTTAAAAAATTTTAAAATTTTGCCCTAAATCACTTTAATTTTGGTTCAACATTTTAACTAATTTTAATTCATAATTTAAGTTCATTTCTACCATTAAAATCATTTAATAACATCTTTTAAATCATAAAATCAAATAAATACTAATTTTTTATGTTTACTATTCTAAAACCCTAACTCATTCACTATTTCATCCAAACTATCATCAAACCTAAACAAATCAAACAAACAACCTTAAAATCTTTACCTCTTCATCAAAACAACACCTTCCATATCCATTTTAACAATTATAATATAGTATACAAAATTTTAAATTTTTACATAATCACAATTTTAAAGAAATCCAAAATTTTCTTAAAAAATACTTATCAATTTGTTGAAAAATTACCAAAACTCATTTTGATTCTTTGAAAACCTTTAAATTTTGGTGTTTGGAGCAAAATTCTTCCTTGGCTATGGTGAAATTTCATGGTGGAGAGAGAAAAGAGGTAACATCTATTCAAAAAAAATTATTTTTTAATTTTTTAATTAATTTATTTTTTAAAGTAAAATTATCATTTTATCCCTCTTTTTCTATTCAACTATTGATTTTTTCTAATTCATGTTTGACTTTATATGTAATGTATATTTCCCTTATATTTCATATATGCATTACTTATTACTCACTTCTAACTCATCATTTCTCCCTTAAATTATTTAATTTAATTTAAATTAAATTAAATATTAGCAGTTAAGTGAATACTCCACTAAGCCCAGCGACATAATTGTACAAACCCTGGCACCCTAGGTACACGCCAAGCTACTAACGACCTCAAATGATAAGAATTTAGTAGTGCATGGTGTAAAACTCTTATACTCTATATAAGTATAATATACACACCAGTATATATAAATACGCGTATATAATATAAAAATGTCACAATTCAGTTTTAATAAAATTTTTCATATTCCCAAACTAATATCCCAAACATTAAAAATGTATTTTTTAGTAAGTAAATGAAATGTTCCTTGTTAGTTTTAGGTACCCAAAATAAGTATTTTATATAAAAATCTATAAGAAAAATTCGTCAGAGTTTTATCTGTAATTCGAATATTCCAAAAATTTTAACATTTTTCAACCTGCAGAAAACACACTCCCAATAATAATAAATCAAATAATTCACCATAACTTCTCAATCTCCTCCCATTTTCCCCAAAATATTCAAATATATATATATATAAACATATACACATTCCTGTATCACAAAATTTATCTAAATTTTTTTTATAGTTTACAGCACTCCAAAATATGTAAACATAATATGCATAATTATGTCATATTTTATAAAATAAAATGTATATATGTCAGTAGCTGACTCTGATCCTGTGGCTATCAATATCACTTCAAACAACCCCAAGCCTAGACTTGACCAGGTCTAGATGAACTCTCCGGATCTACCTGATCAACCCTATCACTTGCGCGATGAATTTCAATCGCACTAAACTAAAAGCCTAGCGGTATATACTTTGATAATAATGAAACTTTAATGATGACAATGCATAATACAATTTCATGAAACTCTACAATGTGATATGTAATTCTATTTTAGATCATATCCATTATCCTTTTTTAAATCATCACATTAACACATTTATATGTACTGGGCTCAAAAGACTTTATATAATATTTACATTCTAAAGTTATCATTTTGGTCTATATTGACATCCAGTGTCTAATCTGCAAGCAAAAAATAATGATTCCCAGCGTCTAGCCCGAAGGCACTCAGTAAAATGGTAACGCCTAACGTCTAGTCCAAAGGCAAACCATATAACATTGACGACCATCGTCTAGCCTAAACGCAAATCATAGGCATGCTGCCAAACACAAAACTTTAAAATTGAATAATATATTAGGCAACACATAAATAATGCATATTTTCATAATTAATTATCTTATCACATTACCTATTTTATTCATTTTTCTCATTCATAACTATACAAAATCACTTCAATTCAATAAATCTTATCATTATATCAACAATGCATGTCACTTTGCATTACAATTATATCACCCAAACATTTTGAGCTTTTTTCTCATAATGCACATCTATCACATTCCACTCATTTTAGCCATTAATAATGGCTTTTCATTGTATACATAATGCATATACATCATTTCACATTCAATATTACAAGCATATGAACATTTAAACAACCAAGTAGCTTAATATATTTTCTATTTAAAATGTTTTAAGCCAAATTAAATGTAAATATATCCAAACTATCAAAAGTATGTACATACCTTATTTCAATATCCAAATCCAAGCTAAAATCACTCTTAACCATTCACTTCCAAAATGTTTTTTAATACTAGGGTTGGCCAAATTCCTTCTACTCAATGTCTAATCAAAATATGAATAAATATAATAATTTAGAATCACATTCTAAGATATTTCCAACATTAAATCCTAATTAAGCAACTTTCCTACTAATTTCTCAAAATTTTGCCCTATCTCACTTTAATTCTAGAATTTCATTCTAATCCATTCTAAATGATGTTTTAAGTTTATTTTTATTATTACAATCACATTAAAATATGTTTTAAATAATTATATCAAACAAATACCTATTCGTTAACAATACCCTAAAATATACCCTACTCTTCCTCAATTCTAGTTCTTCATTCAAACCCATTCTAAATATTAATCTAAGCTCATATCCATCATTTAAATTATTTTATAACACATTTTAAATAATAAATTGCAAATAAATATCAAATCTTTAATATCATCATCTTCTTCTTCTAAACTCTAACCAAACTTGATCAAATCCATTATTTAACTACAGAATTCTCATTTTATCACCAAATAACATCATACACACCAATTTCAACAATTATAACATGCCCAATCAAATCTTCATGTTTCACATATTCATACTTTTCATGAAAACTCAAGAATTAGGAAAGGAAACTTACTAACTTGTTAAAAATCCACCAAAACTTCAATTAATTCTTGAAAATTCTTGCCAAAGTGAGTAATTGGATGAAAAAAAAATCCACCCTCCCATAGCCATGGGGGTTTCATCCCAAGCAAGAAGAAGAAAGGAAGAACATGTTTTAGTTTTGTTTTGATTTTTCTCTTTCTTTACTACGATTCACCCCCTCCATGTTGTACCTCGTCCCTTTCATCACACTCTTCCACCGAATCGAGCTCTTACACCCAATCCCATTTAGCCTCAGGGTATTTCTACTTCAATGCCTCCATGACCTAGTCTTAGTATCTAATGATACCCAGAGCTATCTTGTCGGCTTGCTTATCTTAGAGGGAGAGCAGAGTCTCTTGCTCAGCAGCGAGCATTCTTCGTGTTTGGTCGAGGCTGCCGTCACAATGGCGAGCTACTATTTAGCATCTTCCGCATGTCTTCCTGCCTTAACCACTTTTTTCTCAGCGATCTCCAGATGCATTTTAGCTTCGTTAGCTTCCTTTTGTGCTTGAGCCACTCGAAGCTCAGCATCAGCAATTCGAGCCGTTGTTGCTCTGCTAGTTTTGCTCGCCCCTCCATCTCTTTTAATTTTTCCTTCAGAACATCAACTTCTTGATTTTTTTTCTTTCGTAGTAGGAGGTCACCCAATTGAGACAATCCCCGATATGTTGGCAGAGAAGTGCGTACTGTTTCATTTAAAGAAGGGTTAATTTCATATAATAACAACACATACCTAATTGAGATCCTATAATGAAAGTACTTGGGTAGAGTCAACTCTGAATTTTTCTAGTAGCACGTTGGTGCTCATCTTCAGGTACTCCTGATTCTCTTGAGGCACCTCTCTCAAAATATCTCAAATGAACAACCTGACCTCATGAGCGTTCACTGAGTAGTTCTCACTATAACGAGCCCTGAACTTGTGGCGGAGGGCCACTTGGAAGTCGGGCAGCTTGAGCACGGACCCTAACTTTTAGAATTTTTGCATCCCCCCACATCAGTCTCAACCAAAGGCTCATCGATCGCAATGTCATGGCGAACCAGAGGCTAGTCCCCCATCTCAGTCTGGTCTACTACCTTGACCCCCCCCCCCCCCAACCCTTTCACTACTCTAACCGAATTCTCCTCATCCTTGGTGGGCCTCTCAGCTTCCTTACCTTTCCTACCTTTCCTCTTTCTTTTTAGGGGAACGTCCTTGGTTTGTTCACTCATCGAGCTATCACCCACTTTTCATTTTCCAGCTTCTCGCTCTATCTTCCTAGCTTTTTCCTCCGCCTTGCATGCTTTTTCCTCTCTGGCTTTCCTCACCTTGTCCTTCAAGCTAGGAACATTGCCTCTCTCCATCTCTGTACTAAAAATAGAAATCATGATAATTATTACCAAGTAGCAATAAGTTCTACAAGAGGAAATGTTATTACTAGCTCGGTCCTCCATACTCGAGTCAGCATGATCTTTTCTGAGAGGAAAATATCTTTTTATTAAATTTAGCACATTTAACTTCTCTTTTCTGATGTCATCAACAATGAAATTGAATACTCTTTTCTCACCAAGTTCGAAATCCCCCATTTTCATAATGAGCCATGTACCACCTCGGCTCCATTGGGTCGGACACTCGAAACCCCCCACATTTTTCAAGATAAAAAAATGATCTTTTTAGCCTTTGATTGAATCGGGTTTCCCAGTAAAAAGGCCCAGCCAGGCATGAGTCTGAAGAAATAAAAAGTCTTATCTGCTCTAGGCCGATTCTTTATTAAATAAAATGCTGCTAGGACCCTGGAGGAGGGCTCAACCTTGAGCAACTTACACAGTAATTCAAACCCTACCATGGCTCTCCACGTATTGGGGCTCAGTTGCCTAGGAGTTATACTATTTATCTGTAAAAATTGCACCAGGAATGGCCATAGTGGAAACCAAACTCTCGCTCAAAAATCTTCCTCGTATACAATGAGCTGATCCACCCCCCATGTATCGTGGCCCTGGACATCCTTTCCTGGAAGAACCATTCGATACTCTTCACGAATTTTATATTTTTCCTAAATCTCTTACAGGTCTGCAATTGTTAAGGCACTTGATATATCTTTGACCTGCGCCCAGTCCGTAGGAAACCTTGCCTCACCCTCATCTTCTTCCTCTTCATCTATCAGGGCCGGGCATGTAGCGGTTGCTGGCCCACTCCCCCTGACCATACCGGAGTCTGCCTCCCCACCTTCTACCGATTTTACCATAGGCGAAGAGCTCTCAGTATTGCTATTGCTCTTCGTCTGGGCGGGGTCACTATACTGTATGTATCGCTCGCTTACTCTCACCTCGTCTATAGACACACTTTCATTCCCCGAACTCATTTTTATTTAAATTAATAAAAATAATATGATTTGAAAGAATTGTTACGAGTGCTCACCTTTCGCAACCTGAGACATTGATTGATAGTAGTGCACCGAACTACCACTGATGAGCTTATTCTCTCACAAACTAACAAAAATCTTGAATCTTTCAGACAAGTCGAGCTCCCACACTTTGTTTAGGTGGAGGTTAGCAGCCGTCCAAACCCCTTTTTATAGACAATAGTGCATTTAATGCCACACGTGGGAACACATTTTTTCATTTTCTGCTCTTTTTTTTCCTTCGATTCTCGAAGCGTCGCCCTCCCCCCTGTGTGGCATGTATTACTTTGACCCCTTACATCAATACGTGTACCCTTGACATAAATGTGAGACTTCTGGGGAGGGACCAGTGGTAACACCCACTCTTATTGGAGCTCGATCTTCGCCTGCCTCATCTAATACCTCTAAACCTCACCGAGACCCTAACTTTTCGAGGTTTAGCAGACAAGCTTCTGACATGGTAGGAGCACATTGTTGACATGGCAGACACACATTCCCGATGTAATAGGCACACCATCTTGATATTCCAATATTCGCTGACGTATGCAAGTATTGTCCTCATGCACCGGTTATATAAAGGAGTAGGCTCCCATATGTATAACTCTCTTTTTTTTATTCTACTTTACTCCTTTAAAACCCAGATAAACCGACCTCTAATTTTGGCATCGGAGCCTCCCCTCGTGGAGCCTGGTTCACCCCAATCTATGTTCTTACAGGAGAAGGAATTCCCCAGACCCGAATCCAAGTAGTCCTTAGAGTCCACCTTGTCATCAACTAGCTAATAATAATTTATTTCAATGATCAATAAGTAACTAGGTGATATTTGATATATCATTAAATATTTAAAATTAAAATTTTTATAAATTATTCATTTAATTTTTATAAAATGATGTATTTTTAGCTAGTGACTATAGATTGTGCATATTGACTTAGAGAAGCATTTTTTACCATCTTCTTCTTCCTCTGATTTCTTCAATGTATCATTTAAAAAGTTAATTAAATTAGAAATACTTAAAATATAATAATTGACAAATATTTAATATTTTTATATATAATTTAAAAATTCAGTCACTTTATTATTCAATAAATAAAATTGAATATTTATGAATACTATCACAATTATGCTAGTAGTTATACAATTGATTTTTTTTAATATACAATCGAATGTTATATTGTGACATATGAAGTGAAAGTTCAATCTTTGTTCTTACCCGTTAAAAAAAATTTCTTATGAAAAAAAAATTAAATTTTAGGTCCTATAGATAATCCTGTATATGAAAATTTTAATTTATGGTAATTGTAATAAATTTACACTTAATATTTTTACTGTTGAAGGTTTTTTTTTTTTTTTTGCTTTCAAAACATAGCTGGTTAAGAATCAATTATTTTGTACATAATAAATTAATCTAAAAGTAAATTGAATGAAAGGAAAGTTGAAATTTATCTGAATATTTTTTTTTCACAATTGTCTCGAGAATAACTTTTAATAATAATTTTACTCCCAAATTATATGAAAGGATCAACGACTTCGGTAGAGAGGTACCTAATATTAAAAAGTTGAAATCATTTTAAAAAATAAATCAATTTAATTGTAAAAAAAAATAAATCAATTTGATAATAAATTTTAAAGAGCAATAGACAAAAGAAATGAAGAAATGGAGTCTCATAATATGACAAATGGTGGTTAAAAAACCATGTGCATGCTTTATTTTTAGACAAAATATTCAAATAACATGGTTGCCCATATGAATAAAATGCTCTAATACAAAATTAATACTCTTATATATAATTTTTTTAAAAAAAAGTATGGAGGAGAAATCAAATTTAAATTTATTATTCAAATTATATATGTATTTATTATCAAATTATATTTAAATATGTATATATTTATATTATTTAAAATAATAAAAAAATATTAATTTTGTAAATAAGAATCTAATTTACATAATTATTGAAAAATCAATTAATAATATTAGAGTTTTAAGTACATTTATCTAACACGACTAAAACATAACAACTTTTGGTGCAGAAACTTAATATATAAGAACATAAATTTTGAATGGAGAATGGTATTTAATATTAAAATTTGAAATCATTTAAAAAAATCAATTTAATTGTAAAAAAAATAATTTAGAAATATTATTAATTTAACAATTTTAAAATTTTATGATTAAAATAAATGAAATTCACGGGAAAAATTAAAATTTTAGCGACTTTTCATTAATTCTACAAGATTATTAATTTCAACTTGAATAATAAAAATAAATCCTAAGGAATTATCCAATATATATATATATATGTGTGTGTGTGTAGCATATGATATTACAAATATCCTTGTCAGTCTTGACTATGATCACATATATAAGGGTCGCTAAAATCATATGCAAATCCAACATGCACATGCAAATAAAAGCGCCAATAACATGGCTTTGCATGTGAAGGAATGGGAACTACACATACCTCTATATATTAATAAATAATTAAATATACATTCAAATATAGAGAGAGATTTTATTAGTCCATAGTATAAGAGCCATAGGTATATGCTAATTGACTTCATAATTATTATAAATTAAATATGTTGATATATAATGATTTAATAATTTTGATTAAAAAAGTTTCCCCCTTTTAAGTGTGTATATATATATATATACACAACATTTTTGGCTACCAAACCATTAATTAATTAATTAATTAATTAATGAGTTAATGATAGAAGAAATCCAATTGTTGGATATTTGGATTGCTCACTCAATTAGAAGTATCTAAATCCAATGATAGAATAGATCCAATTATAATATAAAATTTGAAGATGGATATGATTAAGTTTTTATCAGGCTATATGCCACATTATGATGATTGTTCCCCTCCTACATTTATAATTTCGACATGAGATTCCACGTATAATCATCATTTTTTGACTATCCTTTTTTTTTTTTTTGAAAAAAAGGCTTTTTAATAATAAGGAAAACAAAAAACAAATCATCTGCTATGCAATCATTTTGTTATTCTATTAATTACTTAGGACAATGTCAGGTGAATTATGTACATTTGATAGTAACTAGTACTTACTCTATAGGGTAAATCTTGTTGGAATTTAAGGTTGTTTTCACCTATATATTATGAAGTTGCAAATTTGGGTCATAGAGATGATTTCTTTACAGAAAGGGAAAGTTAATTTTGTTGTTGATTTTCTCGCATCAAGATAAGATTTTTAATATTAAAATTATTGTTTTACAGCATTATCTTTGTTGAATTTTCAGTTTTAATTTTTTCATTATGTTTTTGGAATTTTTTTTATCCTCGATAGACTTTCTTTTTTTTTTCTTTTTTGTGGTAAGTTTTACTCACCTCTTTATAAAAAAAAACCAATACTTTTATAATTTTTTTCTTTCAATTATTAGTATTATTAAGAAAATAATGTTTAACCATTAAGATGTAGTTTGATAGTTAAGAACGTATTTTATTCTTATCTATGTTTAAAATTTAAATTTTCTAGGTATTCTTTTATCCTTTTATGTAATTAATAAAAAAAAAAGAAAATAATATTTAAATTTTAATGTAGTCAAAGTAAGAGTGCATCTTAGAGGCTTGGGAGATAGGCTCGCCGAAACTTCAAGTGAATAATACTATTGTGGTTTATATGCTATATTGAGATCCCTCTTATCCAGTTATGAATATGAATTTAATTCAGAATATTAAAAATTTATTGAATTTTAATTGGATCATTCATATTCGACATATCTATAAAGAAGCTAATTCAGTAGTAGAAAATATGGCGAATTTAGCTTTTTCTTGAAGACTTCAATTTTTGCTGATACGATAAAGTTTCAAGGAGTATTTTATGGCTTCTTTTTGGTGCAGTATGGCTTATGTGTCCTTAGAGTAGTATTTATTTAGTTTATTTATGAGCTTCTAACAAAAAAAAAAGTGTATCAACTCTTCTTTTCCTCACTAGAAAGCGTATTATTGGTACATAACTACAAATTCAGTTTGAAATGTTTGAGAAATATTGAATGGTAAATTGATAAAAAAGTTTATGTAAGATTTAGTACCTTTCTTTCGTAGAAATAATCGACTTCAGTATACTTATTAAAAAAATATTAAAATTTTTAAATATTATATAAAATTATTTTAAATTAATTAAAATATTATTTATTAATTTATTAATATTATATTCTCACTCAATTAATTAAATTATTAACTCATTAATAATAAAAATATAATTAAAAAAATTAATTAGTTTTTATTAATTATATAAAATAAATTTAAAAGGGATAATTTTTTTTTGTATTATGTAATAATTTCAGCTGGGCAGAGAAATTAACAAAGATGGGCTATATATATATATAAAGTTTTAGTTTGTGAATGTAATTTTGTGGGGGACAAAATCAATTTCCAAATAGAAGTATTAATGATGAAGCATGGAAGGGCTAGATTAGAGCAGTGGATCCCACCATTATTTAAAGATTTCAATTAAGACAAATAGCTACTAATAATTAATTATGAAGCCAAAAACTATTGCCTTGCGCCCCCTAATAATTATTTTATATTTTCTTTTGTTTTCCTTTCACTCTAATTATAATTATAACTTATAAGAAGGAAGTTCGTGAAAATAGCATTTTTAAAAAACAAAAGTCATGAGCTTCTTTTTGTTTAATTTTGTGTTTAAAAACCCTATTTGAATTTCTAAAAAATTGTATTTGATATAAATGAAAATATTTATTTTATTCTTATAAATTCAATTTTATGAATTTTAATATAATTAAAATAATCCCAATATTTATAAATAAATTTTATATTTTAAATTCACTTATATTCCGGGTTCAAAAAAATTCACTTATATATCAAACATAAGTAATGGTAAATTATATTAGTAATGATAAATTATACGCATTGGTATATAAAAATTGGATCTGATTTAGTAGATAGAGCAAAAATAATTATAGCTACAGAAATTGAATTAGCAGGTAATAATAATAATAATAATAATAACAACAATTGAAACTTTTCAATAATATATTGCTCTGAAAATAGCGTCATTGTTTTTTAAAATATAAAAATTGTTTTCGAAAGTTTTTAGACCCTAAACGGCACGCATATAAATTTAAACATACCTAATTATTTTGTGGTTGAAAAATAGCAAGCAGCTAAATATCGCAAATAATAAAATCATTAATTGCTTTAAACACGTCCGTCTTTAATTTGTAGACAAATTAAACAACAGTTGCTTTAGCTTTTTTCTTTTTTTAAAATAATAGCAGATATTTTTAAATTTTTTGGATCAGTTTTAATTCTATTCAATCGAATCGATATCCATTAAAAAATAAAATATTTTTAACAAATAATAATTTTATTAATAAATAATTGAATCTCTCACACTAACTACTTATTAATAGTTATTTAAGCCTTTTTAAGTGTGTATATATATATATAATTCGTTACCAGCTGATTATTTAACTAGTTATTGCCGTCTTTACTCTACTGATTATGTTTATAATGATTATTCTTTTCTTCCTCGTTTATTTTGTAGTTTGCTTATTTCGGATAATATGGATGTTTTTTATTTAAAATTTTAAATCGCCCATGTTTTATTAGGGTTTGTATTAAATATTTCGGCATGATCATTTTTCATGCATTGTTTATTTTTTATTATTTTTTAATAAAATTTTTAGTGGTGCCGTCCATTTTTATTAAAATATATATATATATAATTCATTACTGAAAACTTGTTAAATCTGTCTTGATTGCTGTTTTGAATTTCTTGACTAAATCTTGATCAGATGTCAATTTGATTTTATATGTTATTTCTAAATATATCTAGTAATTATTAGTAACTGAATAAACAAATTAAGTATTCGAATTCTTAAAAGTTTGGGATTATTTTATTGCTATTATATATATTTTAATTCAATTTTAAAAATAGTATAATTTAAATGTTGACAGTTTTGAATTTCCCTCCAAAAATATCAAAAGAAAAAGTAATTAAATATTATTTTTTATTTATATCATGTGGGAATTTAATTACGAGTATAATTGTATACAGAGATTGAATATTTTTGAAAGTATTAAATAAAATTTAAAACTGAATATATAGTTGTTTTTTTGTTACAGATTACACAATATTTAAAGTGAAAATTATACTAAACTGCACCGAATTGTTCTAAGATGCAAAAATCATCTATATTTTAACAATTTATCTTATATGTTTTATATAATAAAAATTAAATCTACCTACAATTTTTAATAAAATTTAACATATCATAATTAAATATTTCTTATACCGCATTAATGCTCAAATATATTTTTTAATTAATACATATAATTTAAAACTAAAATTTTAAAATTTGAGTGCTAATTAGCTTGTCATTTTTTTCTTATTTCTTTTTATTTTGCTTGGTTGTTGTCAGTACTTAGTAGGTATTATATATAGTTATTTCAAGCCATTTATAATTAACTTTAAGTATATCTAGTAAATTTTATTTGTTTTCCAGTTAAATTCTTAATTTTAGTGTTTATATTTTAATTATAACTTATTTAGTTAATCTTTATGATTATAGGTCTTATTTTGATAAATATGATAATTTTAAAAAAGTTTATAGGTGTTTGAGACTTAAGAAAAATAAAAACTACGTTCCACCAATTGAAGTGATAAATTTTAAGTAAATAGTAGATTTCACTACTTGAAATGATAATACTAGATAAAAATTATTATTATATTAAACTTTTATAATTTTTTATTTGCTTTGAATATTTTTATTTTTGGATTTTACAAATATTAATTTCTAACTTTGAAATTAAATTATGATGCAAATATATAGATTGAAAAAATTTTAAATATATTTATTTTTATTTCCTTTTAAGAAAAAACTTTGAATATTTATATTGAATCGAATCGAATTGAATTATTTTAAAATAATTAAATCTCAAGATTTTTTATTTTCAATAAGATTTTAGAGATTGAATTTTCAAAATCCTCCACTTTTAATATGGTTATGTAGATTTATAAATTTCTCAAATAGACCAAACCGTGCACATATGAACTTATAAGTAACTTATAAGTAAATAAATATTAAAATATATTTGCACACAAAACTAATCGATTTGTTTTAAATTTAATATTTTTATATATTTTATATTTATTTAATATGAGATACATTTTTCAACAAATAAAATTAACAAGATTTTAAGTAAATTATATTTTTTTTATTAAAATTACATATAGAGATTTTTAATATTATAAATTATTTAAATTTAAATTTTATTATTCAATCACTAAATACATTAGATTATATCTTAGCCATTTTGAAACACAAGAAAATAACGTTGATATGACATGCTCTCACTCAACTATCATATGGCTCGAAAACAGCTGTGTGTTGAGTAGGTCATGATTTTTGTCACAAACAAGTTTGATGTGTGAGTGTGACATTAGGGAGAGGCTCCAACAACATGACATGTAGGTCCAATTAATTCAAATTAAAAATTTAATTTTAAGACCCTCTTATTTATTATTTAATTAGAAGCATGGTTTATTTTTATATTATATTCTTTTTGCACATACTATGAAATTTTAGTTTTCTAAAGTTAATAAAGTATATTTCTATGATGTGGATGATAGCTACAGCTAGTCATTAGTCTTTATATATTTTTCCAAAAAGAAAATGCTTTACTTGGTGAAAGATTATTCTTTTGAACATTTGTAAGAAAAAAAAAGGGAAAAAAAGATGGGTTCAGAAAAAATAACAAGTTAAAATTTTTAGTTATTTTTTCTCTTTAATTTAATTAATTTTGATTGACGCATTACAAATTTACTTGAAAATATATTATATTATTAAATTAATTAAAACGTGAAAAATACTGTCTTATATTAATAATATTAAGCTCATATTAGTAAATATGCATAAAGGCAAAAGGAAAACAAGCTTGAAATTAGTCTAAACGATTCTTATTATATAAAAATATTTAGAGAAAGGTTAATTTGCATACTTGTAAGTGTGCCCAAATATATACAAATAAAAGAATATATTGAATTAAAATAGGCATTAATAGATAATTAAATTAAGAACTGAACTAAATGCCTATGAACTGAAGCATAGATGTTGAGTTTTATATGAATTATTTAAGTGATTTTTTTGAAAATGAAGAAGCTAAGTGATTAGTGAGAATGGTTGTTTTGGTCAAAAGTAATGCTTTTGAAGAAATCAAGGGATCAAAGCTGGATGGATAATTATATATATATAAAGCTATCATGATCAAGTCTCTTATCAGCTTCTGCAAAAATTGAAAAAAATAATAATAATAAAGCAAATGAGAAATGTTTACATGAGAGACACAATATATAAGCAAAATCTTGTCTTTTTCCTTCAACATAATATTATTAATCCATACAGTGATTACATATAAATTAATATATGTATAAGCTAAGGTGAAGAAAAACAGCATACAATTATAAGAAATTAAGATCTTAAATTAGTCTTATCCATCATTATCGATCGATTAATTTATATAAAACCTGCAGCATATTTTAAATAATTTTATAATTAAAGCCTAAATGACTTCACTGTTATTATTGTAGTAATTTATTTTTTTAAAAGCAAGAAATCAATAAATTAATATACATGTGGCAAAGAACTCAAATTAGTAAACATATTCCCATAAAAAAAATTGATTATATATTATAATATATCTCCTTTGAGCACTTCTTTTCAGGGCCATTCTTCTATTCATTTCTTATTTGGCCTTGGACGAAGCAAAATGCAAATACACTTTCAAACTCTTTTAGTCAAATAATAATAGTGATAAAATTATAATATAATAATAATAAAAGAAAATATAAGAGTTAACTTGATCAGTCAGAAAAATTTTGACGTCAAATTATAAAGAAGAATTTTTTTCTCATTTATGAAAATTCTAATTATTTGAGTATATGATTGATTTATCTTATATTTTATTTAAGAAAATAATTATAAACTTAATATAGTGCGTAAAAAATAATAAGTAAAAAAGAAATCTAAGAGTTAGATTGATTAATAAAAGAGTTTGTTTCTTGAGATTGATTTTAGAAACTAACACAATAAATAATTTCCTAAATATATAAATTGAGTGTGAGGATGAAATTAAACTCGATTGAAAATACCCCAAATGGACTAAAAAAACATTAGCAATATCATTTTATTTTTATCCCTAAAAATGAAAAGTACAAAAAGAAAATGTGAACTGAAACTTCTGATCTCTCACCTTTGTTTCTTTTTTATTTTTGGGGGACCTTCGGATTTGGATTCTTTTCCTAAATGGAAATCATGAAAGGGAGGAATCCATAAAATCTTGCATATGATGCCAATTACTATCTCATCATCTTTTTCAACATCACCCATCACTTAAAACTTACATATCATTTTATTCACACCCTTTCACATGACTTTTATGCTCAATTTTCACATTCATCCTCGTTAACTATTATGGATAATTATTTAATTAATTACTTACTTGTTAACCAAAAAAATAATAACTAAAACTCAAAAAGCTATTGCTTAATAATAAGAAGCGTGCGTTATTTTTATTTAGGTCTCAAATTCAAATCTAAATATTTTCTCCTCATGTGTAATTAATAAAAAAAAATGAAAACTAGTTGAAAAAAAGGTAATTTTTAATTAATTATAAGCTGCATTACTAAATAGATCATTGACCAAAGGTTGCTAACATTTTTAATGAACCTTTCTAATTAACTAACTAAAATACGACTTTATGTTGAAGAAACAGAACAAAACTCCATTGATCCATAATCAAGCAACTCCTCTATCATTTGCTCTATGTGATGATCTTCAAGTTCCTCGCTGACTTGCCCTTGGCTACTCTCAGTTTGGCTTTCTTCACTAACCCATTTTTCCTCCGGCCAAGTGCAGTCGGTTTCTACACTTTTTCCGCCAATGTCGTTGCTGGTTCCTAATGGGTCACAAGACGTTCGATGAATTGTCTGTTTGGTGGCATTTTTATTTTTGTTGACTTGAAGAGATGCCATGTGACATTTATGTAGCTTAGCTGCTAGAGTGGCTGAAAGAAGCTTTGAAGAAGACGATTGCGACTCATTTGGGTTATATGGAAAATTTGTTCGTGCTTTTGGCCCGCACATTAGTCTTGCTGCCTCGTCGTAAGCTCTTGCAGCATCCTCTGCTGTTTCGAATGTGCCTAGCCATATTCTAGTCTTCCTGCAGTCCAAAAACAACATTTGAAACGTTTTCTTAGTATAAGGAACAAAATGTGTATAGTTCACTAAAACATTTCCAAACGTTGCTACATGTGTAAATGAAACGGTTTTCTTAGAAACTAAATACAATTTTCTAATAACATCACAAGAAAGTGAAATTAATTACAGTAAAGGATGGCGGATTTCGGAGACCCAAGCGCCCCAGTGCCTTTGGCGAACGCCACGGTATCGCTGTTGCTGTCTAGCCATGGTGATTAGTGAAGAAAACGAAACGTTTCTACCTTATGTATTCTGATAGTTTGATTTCATTATGCTTGTGAGAGTATAAGAGCAATAGAAGGAATGGCAGAGATATATATTAGCGTCTTTTGCGGCCTTCTGGCCATCAAATTAGAAAAGGGGTCCACTAAGGTTTTTTAGTTTTTTGTATTATAATTTTATTGTCTTTGGTTAAATTTCTTTTCGCATGTATGTGTTGTAGTAAATGAGCTTTTTAATTTTTATTATATAAATAAATTGCTATTTTCTATATATTGACATTACAAATTTCCTATGCTGAATTATTATTATTGTTATTATTATGTATTTTCAACATTTTACAATATAAATATTTACGTTTGCATGTAAGCATACTTCAAAATTTGACATATATGGAGTATTATACTTTTCTTAATAATAAAGTTTCTTCTTCCTTATTTTTTTATATTTTTAACTTTTTTAATTTATCAAAGTAAAAATAAAATTCAATTCTTAATTAATAAACAAGTCACACTGTATATTCATTTATTAATTAGATTGTGAATTAAATGAGAATTGACCATTTGAGATTAGAAAATATCTCATTTAACTATATATCTTATTTGATTTTTTAAAATATAATTAAAAAATAAAGGTAAATTTTAGTTCTGATATTTAACTAGATTAATAATTTTGTCCATCTTTTAAAAATTAATTAAATAATATATCCCATTTGTTTTTGTTAACAAATTATCTCTATGTTTTTATACATAAACTTGTTAATAGAGTATAACAACATCTATTCATTTATTTTTTGGGCCACTAATTAAATTGGAGTTCATAGTTTGATTCAAAAACATCTATTAAAAATATATAGTTTAATGAATGCATGTATCTTGTTTGAGATTCAAATCGATTAAATAGAAGAAAAAAATTTTCAATTTTTTATGTTTAATCTCATTAATATTTTTATTTCTTTTTGAAAAATTAATTGAATAATTCCTCCTATTTGTTTTCGTTAATAACCGAATAAGACCCCATATATTCATTTTATTTATTTTTTATTAATTACATGTGGACACAAAGAATATTTATAACTTAAACTTAAGAAATAAATAGGGCAACACTTGCTCCGAGCTAATCTTGATGGTTATACATTCATTTTATTAATTAGACTGCCAAATGTGAGTCTATAACTTGAGATTCGGAAATATCTCATTTAATTAATAAAATTACATCAATCGATATTCAAATATAATTAAAAGAAAAAGAAAAATTAATATACTCATATCATAAACATAATTAAAAGGATAAATTATTTTCCAATCCTTAATCTTTATCCTAAATTCCTAATTAATGACTGTCTCTTATTTTTTTAAAAAATACTTAAATAGTACTTCTTCGGTTCATAAATAATTGTCGTTTTAAAATTTTACATAAAAATTTAAAAAAATTATTTAATAGTATATTTTATATAACTATTTTACTAAATTACCCTTCTCCTTAATTTAATACTCATTTCATTATATATTAATTATATAAGTGTAAATTTGGCAGAAATTATTTAAACAGTCGCTTATATTTAGTTCCCATCAACAAATAATTATTTCTTTACTAATTTATGTTAACAAATATTGATAAATTTGTTAAATTAATAAAATAATATCTACTCATTTTATTAATTGGATTGCTTATTAAAAGGGAGTTGATAGTTTGGTGTTGGAAAACATCTCATTTAATTAATACACGTATCTCACTTAAAATTCAAAAAATAGATACCACAACGTGGAGCTTTATTTCAAGACGCATCATTTTAATAAAGTGTCACAAAGCTGAGAATTTGTGAAACATAATGTTTAATTAAGTTATTTTCAATTTTATATTCTAAAGGAAAATTTTTATTAGAGTTTTCTTCTTCCTTAGTTAAGTTTCCAAAAAGTTGTTGTAGATTTAGCAAACTCATGTGCACATAGCCATATATAGTTAAAATTTCTATAACAAACTCAGAAGTAATGTAAAAATATCTTTTTCTATTTTCTTTTTGTGAATTTGGTCATAGTATCAGAGCTCTAGATTAAAGAAGACTTGCACTCTATTTTACCCTGTTTTCTAATTACCTTAGTTACTCAAATGTTTTTGGAAATGACATATGAGTGACAATGGAGAACGAAGCTCTAGAAAGACTGAAGAAACTCTAAACTCCAAAAATGGAGATCCCACACAACTCCAGTCCTCAGATAATATAGGGATTGTGCTGGTCTCTAACCTTTTGAATGGGAACGATTATCGAACATGGAGCAGATCTATAAGGATTGCAATTTCAAACTGATTGGGGATCTTGAATGGTATAGTGAGTTAAGGTTGAGGAGATAAAGAGAACACAAGCTAGGGTTCAAGTTCACATGGTTGAACGCAATATAGAAGTTAACAACATTGCTGAAGAGTAAAACTTGAAGATGTAGGAAGGCATAGCAGAGCTAATCAAATAAGAATTCTTCAAATTCATTAAGACCCAGAAAACGCCAACTGAGATCTATATGAACTTTGTTCGACCGCTAGCTATTGAAAGGACTAAGGCTTACTTGATTAATTAATAGTGATGTTTCAAACGATACTTGTATAAATGCAAAGTTGTTCAATGACCTATAAACCATACCACGACCAATTAAAGTCCATATACCAACAGAACCAAGATAGAAGTCCAATCCTTATGCACACAATAATACTCCATAATAAACTAAAGTTAACTAATATCTCAACATTCAGTCACAAATTAGTCTCAGTTCCCAAATTAACTCAATACAACAATCTAAAATTGTTGTTCTCTCATGACCTTTGTATTTTGCAAGACTAGAAGAATGAAAACAGCTTAGCTAGTTGAAGATTGATTAGCAATCTGTACATCCTTGATGATGGTTATTCTTCTAGGACCTGTCATGCAAATATGTTTGTTAGCCCTATGTTTCATTCTATTATTGTAAATTAGGTGATTACACCTACCATGCAAAGTTGGCACAATAGACTAGGACATCCATCTAACATTGTTCCTTTCCATCTAAAATTCATCAATAAAAATAAAGATTCTTTGCTTGTTAAATGTGCCTCTTAGCTAAACAAACTCGTATCTTTGCATGTTAGTCTGAGGTCCCTATCTAAATAAGACCATCAAGAAGCTAATTACTTTTTAATCATAGTGGATGACCATAGTAGGGCAATATGCATCTTTTTAATGAAACATAAATCATAAAAGTTATCAATGCACACCATATTTTTCAAGATGATAGAAACTCAATTCAGAACAAAAATTAAGACTCTTAGGACAGATTATGACACCTAGTTTTTAAACACTCAGTGTCAATAACTTTTGGCATCCTATGGTACTATACATCAAAAGAGTTGTGTTTACACACTAACGAAATGGAGTAATGGAATGAAGCACAGACATGTACTTTAGGTTGCAAGAGCTCTACTCCTTGAATATGGTATTCGTATTGCATTTTGGAGAGAAGCCGCTTTCTTTTCTACTTTCTTGATAAATAGAATACCTACTGCTATCCTATAGTGGAAAACATAATTTAAAGTATTGTTTTCTAAACCACTTGAGTACAAAACACTCAAGATTTTTGAGTGTCTTACCTTTGCAAAAAATAACAAACCATATATAGAGAAATTTGAACTTAGATTTATTAAAAGTATATACCTTGGCCATGCTTCTGGTTAAAAAGCCCACAAGGTTTATGATCTTCAAACTAAAACTTTATTCACATCTCGAGTTGTCATTTTTCATGTTCTATCTTTTTAAAATTCAATCTACTATATCATCTACTGATTTCTCATTGCCCATTCCTATTTAAATGACCCTTCCATTTATACTCCTTAATTTACTAATCCTGACAACAACACATAACATATAACTACTCTTGTTCATTATAATACTTCAGTTCCCAGTCCTACTAATCCCACTAATTTACCTTTTTTACCAGCGACTGCAATCTTGCCGAATGATATTGTTGTCACTTAAACATCATTGTTGCAACCCCTAAAATTAGAAGCAACACCGAACTGATCAAACCACTAATATGGCTAAATGATTTTGAAACCAACTACATACAATCTGATTTATACATATTTAATCTCACTCTCACTGGACACTCTAATTCTAGCCATTTTTTGTTTTTTAGCTCTGCTATCAAGGTTCAGGAACCAAGGTCTTTTTTATAAGCTAGTCACTCCAAATAGTGGACACAAGCTATGCAAGAAGAGTTGAAGAGTTCTAGAACAAAATAACACATGGAAATTGACAACATTGCCACCTTATAAGAAGCCTATATGCTCTAAATGTGTCTACAAACTTAAAAACTTAAGTCAAACTGTACCATTGAAAGGTATAAGTCTCAAATTGTAGCTAAATGTTACAATCAGATAGAGGGAGAAGACTTCATTGAAGTGCTTTCTTCAGTAGCGAAAAATGTGATAGCAAGACTTATCCTAGCATTGGTTGTTACACAAACTCCTGGCTTCTACAACAACTAGATATCAATAATGCATTTCTTCTTAGGTTTATAGATAAAGACATTTACATGAATCCTCCAAAAGTCTACACAAAAGCTTCCTCAGGATAAGTTTATAAACTGACAAAATCATTCTATAGCCTTAAGCAAGCTTCAAGGCAATGGAATGTGGAGCTATCTAAAAAACTACAATCTTATGACTTCACTCAATTTTCTCAAGACCATTGCTGATATATTTTTCAACAACACAAATTCTTTCTATTCTTGTTGTGTATGTTGACGATGTTCTCCTCACTGGCTCAGAACACATACTTAGTGTCAAAGCCTTTTTGTACAATGAGTTTACCCTAAAAGACTTGCTCTTAGCGAAGTACTTTTTGGGAATTGAAATAGGCCGGTATACTTTTGGCATCTTCCTTAATCAAAGAAAATACATCATTGATTTAATTAAGGATATTGGACTAACTAACTGCAAAGCAACTCCCACACCAATTACCAAAGGCATAATTCTTTCAACTACAGATGGTCCTCTACTCTCTAGTCCTCAACAAATTCACAGATTAATTAGCCGGCTCTTTTATGTTGGGTTCACAATAGCAAATGTAATGTTTGCAGTTCAGTAGCTCATCAATTAGCCCACTAGCAATTAGCTCTCCATGTTATTATGTATCTGAAAAGCACCCCAAATTTGGGGCTTTTCTATCCAAGCAACAATTCCCTTCAATTGCAAGCTTGCAATGAAGCTAATTAGGCTATACACCAGACCAGGCATTCCATCACTGGCTGCTGAGGTTTTCTAAGGGATACCTGGATCTCTTGAAAGATGAAGAAGTAAATAATTGTTTCTCGTTCATCTACTGAAACTAAGTATAAAAGCATGGCGAGTACGGTCTATGAAGTCCAGTGGATCTCTTACTTGCTCATCATAAAGCTTCATGTTCCTCTTCAGTTATTCCTTTCTAGTGCGATAACAGGCTATGATTCATATAATAGCCAATGTTTTGTTCCAAGAGCTTCATTATCCCTCAACACATCTCCTCTTCCAATCAACTTGTCATTTTCTTCACAAAAGCTCCAACACGTACCAGCTTCACGCATCTATGTTCCAAGTTAGGCTTGTTGGCCATCTAACTAACTCCAACTTGGGGGGTCAGGGAGATCAAGACAAATACCAAAACGCAAAGCTTCATAGCAAAACGCATTGTTTTAATAAAGCGTCACAAGACTAAGAATTAATGAAACACAACGTTTGATCAAGTTATTTTCGGTTTTGTATTCTGGAGGAAAAATTTGTTAAGAGTTTTCTTCTTCCTTAGTTTGTCAGGTAGGATTTCAAAAGGTTGTTGTAGATTTAACAGACTCACATGCACATAACTATTAATAGTTAGAATTTTTGTAACAAACTCATACAAGTAATATGAAAAATATATTTTTCGATTTTCTTCCTATGAATTTGATCAAATTTGAATAAATAATTAAAAAGAACAAAAGAGAATATTCTTTAGTTTTTGATATTTAATCTAACATACTTTATTTTAAAAAATAATTAATTAATAATCAGTCATATTTATTTCTGGGAATAATTGATGTTTTATTATTATACATAAACCCCTGAAATGAATAAAATGATATCTATGTATTTATTAATTAGATTGCTAAATAATGGAAGTTGATAGTTTGAGATTCGAAAATATCTCAATTAATTTATATATATTATGTTAATGCCACAATGATGTAAAGTTGGAAGCCTATGCGCCCTTTCTTTATCCAAACTACTTCTTCTCACACCTTGGGCTTGTAGGCCAACGGCAGCTATATTTGACCACATTATACATTGTTTTGTTGCATTAGGCAAATTTGCATATTTATTTATAGTGAAAAATATATGATGTTGACATCAACGTTTCAAACTCAATTATTCAACCATTTTTCGTTTTAGTTTGGCGGTAAAATAATACTATGGAACAATTTTTGTAAGAAACTATTAAAAATTTAATATAGGAAACTTTAAGTCTCACATTGATTAAACATATCAACATAAAATAAATAATATAGAAATAGACTTTCTAATTTAAAATTAGTGTTTCCAGATTTAGTTTAAAAAATTCAACGTGGCATTAAAATATACTTAATTCAAATAACCCTCTATCTCATAAATTTGAATTTTTTTAAAAAAAATGCATGTTTAGCAAGTTGAATTTATAAATTAAATTATGGTGTGCTAACAAAGGTGACGTATGAAGTAATTGAAGAGGATGTATAGTTAGTTGAACGAAGCTAAAATATGCATTGGCCAATATATATTGGTTTTGTAAGAAAGTACCAAAAGATACAAAGGTGTAGACCAAATAATGCATTTTGAATGAATTTCAAATAATAAAGTGTCTGCAGATGATTCAACCTTACATCATATAAATAATGGATTTTGGGAACTTGCATTAGTATTGATGAGTGATTTTGCATAAACTCAGGCTCTTGGATGATGACTAATTGGTGGACTATAGAGGTAGCCAAGTGTTGGTTAAATGACCTATTTATTCATTTCCTTGTGAAATTTAATGCCAGTAATTCTTCTGGGTTTTTTTTTTCCAGATTTTCTTTTGCATTATTATCATTAATTGCCAAACTAACACAAATAATAGGAATTCTGCGTTTAAGAATTTATAAGAAATTCATAATTCAAACTTAAACCCCCCAATTTCATCTTTGTCAAGAAAAAAAAATATTTATGAATGGCTTCAAGATTGGTATTTTTAAAAATTATAATCTATTATTCCAGTTTTAAGACTATACTAAACAAAATGAACCAAATATGAGATGGATAGGAGCTTCTTAGACCTGCTATGGGGGTCACTAAAAACAATAATAAAATATATATGGGTAGCTTTTTTTTTTCTTTTTAATACCAATCATTTATATGTATATATAGGCAGCATTGGTAGAGATTATTGTATGTTATCCTTTTTACAATTGCAATTTTACAACAATCAATTGGTCATTTACTAATATAAGACAAAATAAAAATAAAAATAATTGTGCATATAAAAATTAGTATATGATTTGATCATATATTAGTCTACGTGGGGATGATGATGATTTATGAGTACTTATTATGATGGGTAATATTAATAGATTAGAGTACATTGATAAATATGGACATTGCTTCTTGTCGCAACAACCTTGATTATTAGAACTCAATTGAGTTTATCTTCAAGAATAATAATAAAAAAAAATTAAGGTTCAAAGTTGGGAGAATAATATAGGGTTTTTTACAAAAGTATAAAAAAAAATAAAAAAAAAATTACAAGATTTATTAGATTTTCAAAATATTTATATATTTATTAGAATTTGTAATTAGTTTATAAATTTATCAAATATAATTAGTTTATTATAAATTTTTATAAAATGATTAAAATATTCCTGATATAATATAAAAAAAATTGAAAAACATGGTGAAAGGTGATATATTGTTGTTTATGGCTGGTTTAAACAAGAACTGAGTTAATAAGCCTGATTTACAGATGTCTTTCTTTGTTGGTGTTTTGGGAACAAAACTAAACAATCCAACATGAAAATCTCTAAAAGCAAAATTATATGGATACAATTTGATTATAATTTCAACATCTAAGAACAATTTTATTTACACCATTATTTCTTTTATTTTTCCTACCAAAGATTTGGAATTTCAGAAGATTATAATTCTTAAAAAAAAATCCTTGAAAAAGTAGTAGTTTTATGACAGGAAAAAAAAAACGAAAAAGAGAACGCGTGCTATGATAATCATATATAAGTCCAAAGTCTTAAAAGTTAATTTATCATTTTCTATGAGAGGAAAAAATAAAATAAGTCATTTTTATTAGATTTTATTGATTTTTATTTTGTGCGTTTGTGTGTTCCTTACTTGACATTTACTCGAAGTAGGACATTCAAATGTGTTTATTTGTTTATTGTAATTCTTCCTGCATGCAAATTTAAAAAAAAAATTAGAAAAATTAAACAAGTATGATTAAGTGGACCTATCTTTATGAATTAGTGGATTACAACTGAATATGGAATTAATTAGTTTACGAAGACATCATTTCCTATGTTTTTATTATTATTATTATAATTTATATCAGTAGACTCCTAGAGCTGGGAAGGCGAAGCCCCCTAACTCTGCTATTCCGGCTGCTAGAACCTTCATCTCTAAAAGGCTTCTGGCCCCCAACGAGGAGGGATCATCAACATCAACCTTCATACAAACCCGCCTAAGTCCGCCCTTAGTTACCTTTGTTTGCTAATTACAATCTCTTATTTATTATCCAATGTGACTAGCAATGAAATCCTAAAAATAAAAGAATTTTTTTTATCGTTTAATTGTCAACAAATCAAGAAAATTACTTTGCCTTTCTTTTGTTTTTGTTTTTGTTTTTGTTTTTCATATTTTCATTTTCAAGCAAGCGTAATCGTGATTAGTATGTAAAAATTAAGAAGGAAAAAAAAAAAGAAGAAAAAGACAGTTCTCTGCTTGCAAATTTTAGTCAATAAAGTATTGATATAGATAATTTTGTAGAAAATATTTAATCATTTTTCACGATGAACCGTTAACTATAAGTCTATAACAACTATCTCAAGCTGCTGTTGTTATATGATTTAAAATGATTTAGTTGTTTAAAAGAAAGGAGAAAAGATAGTCAAATCTCATTGTAAAACCATCCATTAATTATTGTGATTATAATAATAAAATTCTTTAATCACACATTGTTGATAATACAACCAAAGTAAAGCAACTGAGAAGAGACTAATGGAGCATTTGATCGTATCATAATCTCGAGAAAGTAAAAAAATAATACTTTTTGATTAAAAATACTATTTTTTTATAATAAAAAAAATAAATATTAAATAAAATATTAAATCCACTAAATTTTGTCAACTAATTAATATATTTTATATAGAATAAAAAACATATTTTACTAAAAAAAAATTATAAAATTTTATATTAAAAAATAATTATATCCTCCCTTTAGAATATAATAAAAAAAATATGATAATAATTTAAGTATTATTTAAATTTTTTCAATAAAATTAAATTATAACTAAATAAATTAATATTTTTTTAATCTACTTTCCTAATATTTTATTAATCTTTTAAATACAGTAATATAATTTTTCTCAGTATCTCTGTAAAATACATTTTCAAACAAAGTAAATATAATTTTTTTCAGTAACATATAATTTCAGTAATATATCTCTATAAATATATGTTAGTAATCAATTTTTTCAGTAATTTATCAAACAACCCATAAAAAGTAAAAACGTTAAATTCGTGGAAAAGAAATCAAGTTAAAAGTCATGGAATTATAATGCATCAGCGACTCTGGCTTGAGAAAATGGATTTTCTTCTCTTCAGGAATGGCAAAAAAGAATTGTCACAACAAAACTTGCAATTTTGTCTAAAGATGTCAGACCTAGCCGACAACTACTTCAGAAAACTCGACATACATACCATGCTCCGCTAAACCATCAACATGAGAACACAAGTATTGGGATCAGAAACTAGGCACCTCTATCTCTATTTATAAACCTAATACTAACAAAGACTTTCTGTACTTACAAAACCATCGAAGTCAAAAACCATATATTGACAATGGGGAATCAGAAAGAGGTAAGAACATGGGGCTCCATGTTTCAGGTAAAGCTGCCCGTATTCTTCTGACGATATGCTGCTTCACTTTCTACCACTTGCTCCAACTCGTGGCTTGCCCTTAACCTCGTTCTCCTGAAAAGATAAATAACATTTTTGCATGAAGTGTTTGGAGATTTCTTATGTTTCTCAGACTTCGTTAACATAACAGATCATGTAACTCCAAGTGATGCCCTTTAAATTACCTGTGGCAAATGCAGATAGATGTAGGTTTTTGCAGTTTGTGGGTTGTGATCTTCTGCACCCTTGCTCCAGTCATAACATACCTAGAGAACATGAAATGAAGAATTTAGTAGTAATTTTAAGCAAGATTCTTTGATTAGAAACATCAACGGATGCCAAATTGCTAATGGTCAAATTGTTGCTGTGAAGTGTTATTCATCTCTCAACAAACAACAACAACAACAAAGCCTTGACCCTGAATTAATTAGGGTCGGCTATATGAATTTTTCTTTTTCACTCCGTTCGATTTAGGGCTACCTCCTCCGATAAATGTAGTACTATTCATCTCTCCAAAAAAAAAAACATCATATCCATTCAGATGATAGCAACAAAGGTAAAAACCTTTTGGGAGATTTTGTCCTTCTATGATATAAGTATATATGCATTCAACACAAGGAAACAACAAGAAGAAATCAGATCCAACAATGCTCACTGCTCAATGTCATAAAATTATGAAATTAAACACCTTTTTTCCCTTACATGGCTACAAAGATTTAGGTACTTTCGAAGTGTTACTTTGCATGGGAACAGGAATACAGCGACTTCACTTGTTTTTAGTCAGTAACACCACATCAATTTCACCTTCAAGAAGGGTGGTTCAAAAGTGTGTAGCAGGCGGGGGAGAGAGCTAATATTTCTAGGAACACAATCATTGGCTAGAAATAAGGAAAAATTATACATTACCGAATATGCAAATATTGAGCCATCATTGTCGAAAGTACAGCAGGGTATAGGAAGAGGGCACCGAGACATAGCCTGAAAATTCACATAAAGAACAATCATCAACTACATGGTAGACTACAGCATCTCAATAGAAAAACAGCAGAAAGCAAATGGAGTATTGGTCACACATATTGAGACAATTAGACCCCATCGTAATGAATTAAATCTGGAAAATATTTTAACTATGCATTAAGCAAAGCAAGCCCCAGGATGTCAGAATGACAACCGAACTACAAGAAGGCAGCCAGCTAAACCATGAATCGAGTGGATTTGTGCAGCCACTGTAAGTGAATAAACACTAGGTGTGGCAGTGGCACCAAATACTCATGCAATAAATGTTCATGTCCATGTACATGTGCAAGACCATGCTCACAAAGTGACTTTCTAGATTTACTTTTACTGAAAATAGCTTTTGAATAAACATAGAGATTCATATAATCAATTACCAGACATCAGGAAACATGATAAACATAATATCTCAGAACCAACTTAATGAGGATATAAACTCATGGTTTTGGGAATAAATATATTTGCACAGGATATAAATAATATAATAAAAAAAAAGCCATTTATTAAAAAAAATTAACAAAAATAACAGATTTTGTACTTCTTTCAGAAGAAGATAGAAAGCATAATTAATTTAAACAGAAAATAGGTGAAGAGATATCATAGAAGAAATTTAGATAAACCTTGAGTCTCTGTTTGCTATCTTTGTCCCAAAAATTAAAAGCACCATCAGATCCAGCAGTTGCAAATGTGTGATGCACCTGAAAAAGCCAGCTCCATGTTAAAATACAAGCATGATCAAACTAATTTAGAACTTGAGGGTGAAGTTAACATATCTAAAAGAAACGAAAAGAATGTATGATTGATAAACAGTGAACAATCTCCAGCAGAAGTCACAAGATCTGAAACACATGAGAGAAAACCCAATGCATTATAGAAAATTTTCATTTTCCAAGGACACTACAGTTTGGCAGGAATAATCATATAACACTTAAGGTTGATAGTGCCACAATCTATTCGAACTGATCTTTACTTCAGTGAGAACTGACACCTGCACAGCAAGTCAAACATCCAGTAATGTATTCCAATATTGGAGGAGAGTGATATGAATGAGGTGTCGCACTTGAGGCTAAAATCTAAAAGTGTAGATTGTTCCATATAAGCCATAATATGTTCCCCATTTTGCAGTAAAAAAATTTATAGCATTGCCAATTCACTTACTGGTCAACAGTAAAAGACATCTAGCATTAAAATTTTATGTTACAGACCATTCTATCAGACAAATATTTAATAGCTAAAGGCAATATCAAGAAAAGCAATAAGAGAACTCACTGGATGGAAGTTTAAGGAGTTGACCGAGTATATTTCATTGCCATCTCTATGGCATTTAAAAGTGAAGTTCTTACTTTGCTGTGCATCATCTAGATGATGTACGCCAACCCTCCCTTCAATTGATCCAACCTACGCAGAACACAAAAACAAAACTTTAATATTAAGAGAATTAATCAATAATAACTAAAGTACAGGTAGAAGTAGTTAAGAGGGTAAGGATAGGCCTTGTGAAAAAGTGATTGAGAAAGACCTTATGGTCCTACATGCGGCTCATAATCACTTAGAGTGAAAAAAGAAAAAATATATATTCCAATTGACTTGGAATTAAGAGTTAGTTGAATGGAAGTACGGCATGTGCCCAAAAAAAAAAGAGTTGCTAAAACATAATGTATTTAAAATGAAATGATATGAAAAATTAATCAATATAGCAGCATCCTAAATATATAGAACACAATTAACATGAAATTTGGTAAAAGAGATCAAATTACAAAAACAAAAAAAAATAAACTCAGCAAAAGGAAAACCAATCATAAATGGTCATACAAGTCAATTCACTTGTCAACTCCACAAATTGGTTAAGTTCAATTCAATTAATTTCATATGACAAAAAAGGATATTCCCAAATAATGGCATCAATCAACGATATTTCTGTTACAATAAAGTTACCAAACTAAACGTTTGGTCAAAAAGATGTTACCACTAGCATGTCTAATAACTATTTTGTGCTGCTAAATTCTTATTTAGCTTTACAGTATTAGCTGCTACATTTGCATATACAGTGTTATTTACCCTTCTTTTAAATTCTACCAAAAGTTTTGAACACTTAATATCATGGTTGTCAACAAGTTCATTAACCAAATTTAGGAAGCTCCACTATTAAAACATTGTAAGAATGTAAGTATGGACAAAGACATAAAAAAAAGTCACCCGCACATATATATTATTATCATCACGTAAGTCTGTCCTTTTTTCCTTTGGCGTGTAAAATAAGCATTCATTCAGGAAGATATGGATATGCACCAAAGAAAGGGGAAAATAACCACCATACAACCAATATAACTAGGCATTATATTTGTCTCTCCTTGTAATGCCTACTATAAATAATTCATCAATTATTCTACATAGAAAGATTGTTAAAGCTCCTGAGTCAGTGAGTAAAGAAAGCCCATCCAAGTTTAGGTCCTAAAACGTACGTGTTTAAACTGCACTGAAAACTTAAAGAAAGCTGCCACAAAGAAAATATGAACGAATGACACATACCAGGAAACCTTGCTGATCAGGGAAGGCTGCAACACATCTTGTTTGATATTTCAAAGGAGAGATGATTCTCTTGTACTCATTCTGTTAGCACTGAAAATAATGATTAAAAATTGAACAAACAATAAAAAAGAGGAGAGAGAGAGAGAGAGAACTAGAATCAGGAATCCTTAAAATTGAATCTCACGCAATGATGTTAAGATTTTTCTCCCATCGTTCCACACACCTCTCAGAAAAAAGGGGTTATATTTTATACAATAAATGGATGATACTATCTCAATCCTAATAATGACATGGGATGTAACATCCTCCGCCTTTTAAATCCCCAAGTTAAAGCCTCATTTATTTTATTGCAGTACAAAGCATCCCATTCTTAAAGAACTTAACGAAAGAAACATCTCAATAGCTTTACAGCATAAAAGATGGCTAATTTAGATTTATATTATCAAGTTTTCTGCATAATCAAAACAACTGCCTTAATAACAAGTAATCTAAAACATCATGACATAACTGTAGAACATTTAGGAAGAAAATCACAATTGATGCTACTTTACTGTCCAATTCTATCAAGATGCTAAAAAGCCAATTTAGAGAGAGAAATTTAATCTCTTAACAAAAGAGAACAGTACCTGAGGTTGTTGCAGGTTAAAGACTATGAGATTCCTATCTGCAGTGCCAACAACCATCAGAGGATGTCGCACTGTCATTGCATAACAGCGATCAGGAAGCTGTTGAGTGTGCACTGGATTTGGCTGCCTCGTATCCCAGTACCTAATTATAGCAAGTGACAAGACTTGTGACAAACAGAGATAATGCAGAAGAATATCAACAGAAACATTGCAAATAAAAGATGAATGTATGAAACTGCAGAAAATAATATAACTATCAACAGAACTTAACATTTTGCAGTTATCATCTTCACTAGTTATCCAACTCTAAGACTCGATGATAATTCAGATGTAAAGCAAGTAATCTAAAAGCATGGTCTCAATCAACTTTCTGCTTTCCTATTTTCATAAAGCTATGTTTAAAATCTCTGTTTTAACATAAATCAAAATTAAATTAAGAAGAAAAAATGTAATAGTAATTGGATTTTACTAGTATTAACTTCAAAAGTAAAAGTTTTCCCTTCAACTTGAAAAGAAATTTTTTCTACTTTCCTCTTCCTGCAAACCCTTATCTTGCACAACTGAAACATTGCTTTTGATTTTTCCTCTTGAATGATTGAAATAAGTAAACACTAATATAACAGCAAGGTACCCAAAAAGTAGAGCACCTAGAACCCACCACCATTCATGAAATATAATAGTCAATTTGACCAAATGCCAAATAAGATGCAAGGAAAAAACAAGAAGAAACTAATTTACAGAGAAAAGAAGTTACTTCAAGGTCTTATCCCAACTTCCTGTGGCCAATAGATTCATCTCTGGAATCCACGCTATCTCTTTGATAGGTCCATCGTGCATTGCTACAATTACTGGTTGACCACCAGACAGTAAAGGCCACATCTTCACTTGCTTGTCACATCCTCCAGAAAAGACTGTTGTTCCATCATCTTTCCATGCAGAGCATAAAACCTTAAAAATGAACAAAATGGCAAACACGAGAAGAAAGCATTAGAATTGTTGTTGATGACAAATTCAGAATTAGCCCACAGGTAATAAAAGCAACTTCTACAGTTATTTACCGGCTGGTCATGGCTTATGGATGCCTTGGGCACACTTCCTACAGTTGTTCCACTCCTTGTAATTTCCCAACATCTTACCTACAAAATCATTTAAAACCAACATATATATTTAATTTCCTACGCTATCAGAAAAATTACAAAAGAAAACTTTAAATTTATCTTGTCTTTAAATATTATTAATTTCTTCTAGCAAATGAACTTCCATATTTCATTTAATTTAAGGAACTTTCAACACAGGGTACCAAAATATAAATAATACATTCAATTAAAGCTACAAATTTAATAATAAATAGCATGACAAAAATAAAATTGAACAAACCTGATTATCCCAGGAAGTACCAACCAGGTGGTTCGCCTTGGGACTGAAACTGAGACTGGAGACTGAATCACTAGGAGGTTGAGCCACCTATCATCAAACAATTTCATAACGACCAAATTTATAAAAAATGAGGATAAAAAATAAATAAGCTCACACACAACGCCATTAGCTAAATCTCTTACTTGTTTTGGACAAATAACTCAACATAAATCTAATACTTCTAGTTACAAATTCTCTAAGAGCCTTAAAGAATCAAAGAATTCATAAACAATCTACCATTTATCCAAATTAAAATGTCAACCAAGAGACAGTAAAATAGAAATAAATACCTCAAAAGATTTGTTAGGGTTTGGATTAGCAGTGGCAGCAGCACCAAAAGTAGCCATTATAGCTGCCAAATTAGAGATTAGAAATCTCCATTAGAAGCTAAAAATATATATATTAATAAAATGTAGCAGAAAATAAATAAGAGAGACATTGAAAAGCTACTTGCCAGTGGAAAAAACCAACAGAGAGAGCAAGAGAGTGGATCAAAAAGATGAGAAAGAGACACGGTGAAGTTTGAAAGTTGCGGGGGAAAGGAAATGAGAGAGAATATAGGAGCAAAGGTTAAGGGCGCGTCTACGGTTTATAGATACCCTCTGTTTCTGCTTTTTCAACGACGAGTAGCGTTGTCGAAACACCGGAACAATCGTCTGGCTACAGATTTGGGCCTTCGCCCAACCATTAATGAGGAAATTGGAGTTTAAAACAAGGAAATTACATAATATGTCATTTTTTATTTTTAAATTTTACTACATTAAATTTTTTTTCATCTTTATATTTTTGTTTTCAATTTCACCTTTTTATGTAGCTCTTTTTCAAATATATCTCTTTTTCTGTTTCCTCTATTTACATTTTTCTTTTTTTCTCCATCTATTTTCCCTTTTTTTTGCTCCTTTTTATCCATTTTCCTATTCTTCTTCCTTTCTTTTATTTTATTTTCTATTTACACAAAATTAATGTGATGTTTCATATCATTTAATATTTATAACATATTTATATTTTTTTGCTTTTATTATTTTTCAATTGTAATATTAAAAATTCTTTAATGTTAATATATTTTACATAATAAAACATCTCAAAGAGAATTTTTTTTTACATAATTTTTCTTTTATTTATTTTTTAATCTGTATTTTCTGAATGTTATTGTATATTTTTTTCAATTATATTTATTTTATTTTAATATTTATTTAAATTAAATTTTTTATTTTAACATGTGTATTATTCTAACGTATGTATTTCGACATATACACAACATGGCAATGGATAAGATTTCATGAAAATATCTTAAATTCATTTTAGCTCTAAAGTACTTGTATATCTATCCATCTCAAACTCATTTATGAATATATACTCATTACCCATAATTATCCTAAACTCATATATTACTATCCATTTAAACTAATAATAAATTTAAAATGCAATAGACTATAAATAATATAATTATAATATTTTCACATAAATAGTTATAAATAAAAATTTAATACTACCATAATTTTACTAAATTAAGTTTATACTATAAAGTAAAATATAAAGCAAATCTTTGATCATATGTTAATGATCTATAAAATCAAATTACAAAAAAAGCTAGTATATAACTATGAATACAAAATTTCTTTTTTTACAATAACAAAAAGATATCTTAAGCAAAAACAATATAAATAATAAAATCTATGATTTATAACCAGTTGCAAATACCAACAGCAATCTTTTCCAAATATCAGCATAAAAGAACATAGCCCTTTATTTTCTTAGTACTTCCATCGTAAAAAACTTCCTCAAATCTCAACATCCTTTATACAAACACGGCAAAATCCCAAGTCCCCAACACAAAGTGGTAGCATATCCGCAAAAAGGACTCTTCTTTCAGATAGTACGTCCCAATATAAGAAATGAAAAGCATGAACAGTATATATACAATGCAAACATTCTAAATAAAATCAATATTCATGTATCTAATAAGACTCGTTTAGTATTATATATAAAAGAAGGCATAATAAGTTCAACAATAATCAACACCTTGTGGTTTCCTTTCCTCTTCTTTGGCACTTGTTCGTTAGTTTTTCTGTCTCTTTGTCTTTACTTTACCCCACAACACAGCATATAAGCCGTGCACAATCAATCCTGCTTTCTATTATGCTGCAATTTTTCAAAGAAAGGTTAATTAAGCTATAGGATTCATTATCAAAATTAATTTATTATTCACTGAAGAGAACCAATTTTTTTTTTTTATCGCAATAACATTACTATGAAATCAAACATCAAAGAAATTCTAGTTTTCTACAAATATCACCAAACCCATTTGTTAAATCACACCCAGTCAGCTGCAGATCTTGAAACCAAATAGCAAAGGATAATATGAGCATCATTGTATGCAATCCCTTGCAATATAAAAATAAATATAATCAAAGAGCTTCTAGTAGATCTATAACGGACCAAAAATTAGTTCAAACTTTATTATGTTCTAAATTGAAATATTTTTTTTAATGCAAAATAAAATTTTATTAATAAATAATAAATTAAATAGTACATCTATAAATATATATTATGCAATTTTAAAATACATAATATGTACATAATTAATAAAGTTACTGGATCTCCTTATACTCTATAAAATTCTTTGATATAAATAGTGAATAATAAGAATATATCTCGAAAAATTTGACTTTCGACGGAATACTCATTTTATCTGTCATCTGTAATCGCCTTATTTATGAGAAGGGCACTTTCATTAGAGAATAATAGACTAACTTCTACTAGAGAAGGATAAACCTCCATTGAGAGGACATAAAATATTCAAATAAAAAAGATAAAACTTCATAATAAAATTTAATTTGTATTTAATTTTATTATAAAAGGTAGAATAATATAAAATAAAAATAAATACTAAATTTTATATTTATATTGATTTGAAAATTATTTTAAAGATAAACCAAATAATAAAAATATACAAAATAAAAAAAACACAAAATAAAGATAAATAAAGATGGATGGAGTTACTGTCTGCCAATGAATTAACAACAACTTCACTAGCTCTACTCTTAAATCAAGAAAGAGAAAAAATATATGAGAATTTATAGAAAAGAAGGTGGCTAGGTTTTTCTATATTGTAGACTATGAAAAATATATATTACATAATATTAGGTAAAACTAATAAATTACTTTTTAATTTAAATAGTATGGTTTTAACAGTTTTAGTTTTAATAAGATATTATATCAATAAAATTATTCATATATATCATATTTTATATCAATAAAACTCTTTTTTTTATAGTCAAAAATAGTTTTTGATGTTATCTTTTTTTAAAATTTTTTTATTTTTATTTTTTCACAATTAGAATTTTAATAATTATGATATATAGTGAAAAAAAGATTTTTTACAATAAAACAAAAACTAAAAACAAATTTTAGTTTAAAAAACAAAAATAAAAAATCTATAACTAAAATAAATACACCTTTAATATTGTTGAGTTTTAGATTTTTTCTTATAATATAAGAAACAGTTTTGAATAAATATGAAATCTATAAAATATGGCTTTTAACGTTTTGGTTAAAAGATATATATTAATATTTTTTTTCTCACTACTATATATATTTTTTTATTTTTGCATATATTTTGTTTATTTTTTTGCAAATCTAATTATAAAATGTGAGATTTTTCTTTTTTTTTCTTTTTATTTTATTTATTTTTAATAAATTTATTTTATTTTAATAATTATATGTAATATCTAATTTACATTGTGATATATTATTAAAATAAATAATATAATTTTTTATAACAATTGAATAAAATGTATGTTTGTATATTTATAGTAAAAAAATTATGATACAGTATTTAAAAATATGAAATGGGAATTTAAAAAATATAAATAAAAATTAGAAAGAGTTTTGATTTTAAAAAATAAAAAATTAAAAACTTACAATATAAACGAATAGAGCCAAAATTAAAGAAATTAAAAAACCATCAAAAATAAAAATTTACAATTTGCCAAAAATAAAATAAAAATAGTTAATTGAAAAAAACTCCAAAATAAACTGAAAATATTAGAAAAAACAAATAAAACAAAGTAATCCAAAACATTATAAAAAACACAAAAACAAATTATACAGCAACTAAATATCACAAACCAATTCAAAATAATTACCTAACAAATAACAAAAAAAAAGTAAAATAAAAAATCTAATAATAAGAAAATTAAAATCAAACAATACAATAAACCATTAGCGAAATAATCACATAAATAAAAAATTATAAAATCATGATTTAAATTAAAATTATAAAATTATGATTTAATTATAAGAGAATTATTAGATAATAAAATTTATACATATATTAATTCTCCTAATTAATATTTATATAATATCTATACAACATAAATAAATTGCGTGATAAAAATATTGATATTTTTAAAATTTTAATATATTTTTTTCATTAAAATATTTTTTAAAAATAACTTTTTTTAAGGGTAACTATGTAAGTTTTTTTAAAAAACTATTATTTAATTTGATAATTATTATTAAAGTATATGTAATAATTTTATTTTAAAAAAGTTAATTTGTATATTTATAGTAAAAAAGTTATGATACAGTTTTTAAAAATATAAAATGGGTATTTAAAAAATATAAATAAAAATTAGAAAGAGTTTTGATTTTAAAAAATAAAAAATATAAACTTACAATATAAACGAATAGGGCCAAAATTAAAGAAATTAAAAAACCATTAAAAATAAAAATTTACAATTTGCCAAAAATAAAGTAAAAATAGTTAATTGAAAAAAACTCCAAAAAAACTAAAAATATTAGAAAAACAAATAAAACAAAGTAATCCAAAATATTATAAAGAACACAAAAATAAATTATACAACAACTAAATATCACAAACCAATTCAAAACAATTACCTGACAAATAACAAAAAAATAAAATAAAAAAATCTAATAATAAAAAAATTAAAATCAAACAACGCAATAAATCATTCACGAAATAATCACATAAATAAAAAATTATAAAATCATGTTTTAAATTAAAATTGTAAAATCATGATTTAATTATAAGAGAATTATTAAAAAATAAAATTTATATATATATTAATTCTCCTAATTAATATTTATATAATATCTATACAACATATATAAATAGCGTGACAAAAAATTATTGATATTTTTAAAATTTAGTATATTTTTTCATTAAAGTATTTTTTAAAATAACTTTTTTAAGGGTAACTGTGTAAGTTTTTTTTTTAAAATACTATTATTTAATTTGATAATTGTTATTAAAGTATATGTAATAATTTTTTATACTTAAAATATTTTAATAATTATTATTTATTGTTTTTTCATATTTGAAATACTTGTAATAATGCTTTTAGATAATTGAAACACTGTCATTATTAAAATTATGTATTATTCAGACATAATTGGATAATTGAACCAATACATAAAAATTCAATTTTTTTATTTGATTGTTATTTTATTAAAATTTTAATTTTTTTATAGGTCTTTCAGTTGTCAAAAAAAAATGATTACCAAAATTTTATTAATGTGGAATATAATTTATACTAATAATATATTATTTGTGATTTTTTTTATTCTTAAAATGTTATGTTAGTTGAGTCTTTAAAACTATGGTTGTTCATTGGGCATACCAATCTGATCTAATATGGTATGATATGATTGGATTGGGCAAAGAAATAATTTTAGATCGAGCCTCGATTTTCTGGAGAGAAATCCAAGTGTTCTCGGATAGGGCCTTAGACCTAACGTAAAATACCTTGAGCAGGCTAGTCCGACTCGAGATATTTTATTTAAAAAAATATTATTTAAAATGTCGTTGTTTTGATGTTAGTGCAAAACGATGCAATTTTTTTTTTCAATTATTGACAGTAACCTATTAACCCTTAGATATTTAGTAGGACTCAAATAAAAATTATTATTTTAATTAAAAATTATATAATATAATATTTTTATTAAAAAATATTAAAATTATTTTTTATATTTATAATTTTTTTTAAATTTATAAATGGCCTCTCTCTTTGTTGTGCTTGACTTGCCAGAGAATTGTGTCACCCATCCCAACTACTCCTTCATAGCCTCACCATTACGCCGCCGTCTTGGACTTGGTTAATGGTTATTTTTTTAATTCATTTTTTCACCATAAATTTTTAAATTTTTGGGTTTGTTGGGTTTTTTTAATACTTGTATTAATTTAGAGAAGGTAAGCTCTTTAAATTGATTGTAATAATATGATTTTTTATTTTATTTTAAAATAATATTTTTAAAATATAAATAATTATTTTATTTTTTTAATTAAATTATTATTATTTAAATTATAAAATTTTTAAATAATTTTTGATATTTTATTTATTAAAAAAAGAAAAAATAAAAATAAAAATAAAATAAAAATATATATATATTTGTATTGATAATAAATGAAAGGGAGAATGAAATTAAAGGATGAGAGAGAGAACAAGCAAGAGAGAGACAAAGTAAGAGAGATAGAGGGCCAGATCGATTTTTCTATGATTTGTCATCGTCCAATGGTCAACTATTGACATCACCGATATCACCATGTAGCTCATCGTTTGACGAGTCCAACGCCATTAAGAATGTTGTCATCAGCCACCGGAGCACTGCTCACGTGAGGTGCGAATAGGATGGCTTTCGTAATCTTCCAATGAATATTCAGACAATTTTTGACCTTCTTTTTTGATGTGACAGGTATAATTGCGTTCTTCTTCTCACAATCTTCAATTTGATATATCATTTATAATTTTTAAATGAGTTTACAATGTGGCCAAAATTTGGTGATAGTTTTTATGATGTAAATACTATTATGGTAAAAAAAATGAATGATAAAAAAATAAAATAAATAAATAATATATATATATAATTAATGATAATTTAATTAGAGAGGTAATTAGTTAAAAGTTTTGAAGTTAAATAGATTTAAAATATATAATTTTAATTAGTTGATTAATTATTAATTATATTTAAAAGAAAGTATGAATAAAAAATAAAATAAAATAAATAATGTGAATTAATTGATTAAAATAAATAATTAAATGAAGTTAATTATTATTGAATATTAGTATTTAATTGATAAGATTTATAATTAGTTAATAAATTGAATTATGAGTTTTAATTAATAAATGTTAGATATAATTAAAGGAATATTTATTAGACTCTATGAATTATGAATAATTGATTATTTAAAATATAATAATGAAATTAAATGGTGTAGTTAAATTATGACATATATGACTTATAATTTAAATTATATCATTGATTTGCGATTTAATTAAAAATTTTGATTATGAATAAATAGAATTGATTTACTAAAAATATATGTGCATGTATGTGAAATATATATACTAATTTAGATTATGATTTATTAAATAATTAAGTTAATTGATTAATTTATTATTAAAAAATTAAATTAAATAATTAAAATATTGTGTTTAAAGTTTAAAAAAAACCAATTAGCTTGGTAAAATTTGTGAAGTTATAATTAGTATAATTTAGTAATATTATTATTGTTTTTTAGAGAAGTATTATTATTATTGTTATTATTATTATTATTGTTATTATTGTTGGTTTTGTAAAAGTATTATGAAACTGTTGTTGAGAATGTTGACAGAGGCCTATATGAGACAATTGATTGATGTTGGCTATTACGAACTATTTTGGAGTGTTATTTGATTGTTTTGTTTCGGAGAAATTATCCTAATTATAGATGAAACTCTGCCAAAAATTTAATAGAAATTTTAGAGATGCCTATTGATCTATATTCTAATAGTTTTCGTTTATTGTTAAAAAATAATTTTCATATGTTCTTCCATTGTCAATTAAATATTTTGAAGAGAGTTATCATGTTCCGTCTATTGTGAGTTATATAGATTAATATAATACCCCGCTTTACTATAAATGTTACATTTGCATAATTCCATCAATTGCTTGAGCAGTAGTCAAATATAATTATTATTACCAACACTATATTACAGAAGCATAATGTGTATTGATGATTGAGTTGAATATATTGCATATTTTTTGTATTGCCAGATAGGGTTGGGATGATGTGAGACTATATATGATCAAGGTTACGGGCTATGATATGATGATGAAATTAGAATTGACATAACGACAGGATATTCTCATACTCATCGCTACTTATCAGTTGAGTAGCGCTGCTTGGCTACAGTTATAACGACAGACTCTATGTATTAGATTCTAAGAGAAACATGTAGACTAAGAGAAGCAGATAGAAAGATCGACTTTCTAGTTTGGATTAGTGTGGCCCTATTAACTTACTCTTATCAGTATATAATTATGTGATTTTGGTTGTCTGATTTATATTTACATGAGTATTATTTGCATGAGATTGATATATTATATTAATTACTAGATAACTCATTGAGTCGGATGCTTATTTTTTTTCATTATTTTTCTTTCAGGTTGTAGGTTAAGTGTAAGAGTATTGTTTATTCAAGTTATCCTGTTTTTTATCCCTTTGCAGGAGTTATTTAATTATTTATTTTATTATTCAACTATTTTATTTTTTTTAGAGCTCCGTATGATATTTTATTTTTTGTCTAATTTTTTATTTAATTTTGTTATTTGATTAAATGTAATTATTAATTAATATATAATAATAATGATGTGATATTGTACTGATTGTGTATAGTTAATAGGCTTATGAGTTTGATTTGAGTTAGTGGTTATTATCTGAATTTAGTTTCTCAGGAATCAAATTATCAAATTGACTATAAATTTTAAAAACCACATATTTTTCTTTTTTCTAATATCAGTAATATATTTTCGGGTTTGGTTAGTGACATAAGAAAATTATTTATAACCCTTTTTATGAATTGATTGTTTTATATCTACTAATTATAAGATTTAAACTTAAGCCTATATTTGGATGAGGGTAAATTCGAAAAAGACAAGTCTCCATATACATGTTTGTAACTTTTTCCTCTAGGTTTTCTCTAGTTATCTGAAAGTCACTACCGCTGACTTTACCAGATCTAGGGCTGCCGACGGTCTTCTGGCCACCAATAGCCTTATATTCCCTCTTTCCTCACGTGTTTCTTTTACTTTTGTCAATAAATTAGTGGTTTTGGGGATGAATAAAGTAGATCCAAACCGATTGGGTTTTTGGTTCTCCACCAGTTTGGTGGCATTGTCTCGATGGTGGAGCGGTCTTTGGCAGGTGTCTCTTCGTCGGCCTTGGTGCCGTTTTAACCTTGGTCTTTTTTGGAGCTTTTGAGCATCGGTCAGGAGCTTTGCCGTCCTTTTGTTTAAAGATATGGGTTCGGTTACTCTGATTTTTCTCTGCTCTTATATGGACTTGGTCCATTATGGTTCAACAGTGGCTGCGTTCACATTGGCTTCGATACCGGCGAGTTGCTTGATCTGGAGCCCCTAATGTTATCTTTGTTTGGATATCATGGTGCTCTACTGCATCATCCGTTTAGAGCCTCTCACCATAGGTCATCCATGGCTCTCTTCTCCTTGGTTTGTATCTGGGGTTTTTTTATCAGATTTGGTTGCGTAAATTTGCCTCCCATAAGTTGTTTCAGGAAAATCTTTTTAAGCTGTTTCATGTTTCTATTTAGCCTGATTTTCTTGTATTAGAGGATCCCTGTAGCCATTTTCTTTTCAGATATATGTGCTTGGCTTTTGTTTGGGCTGATGGCTCTCTCACAGTCGTGGATTCCCCTCTCCATGAATGTACATCAGTTGTAATAAGGGGTTTTGTTTTCCTTTAATTAACTCTGCATTTACTGATAAAAAAATAAAAAAGACGAGGGTAAATTAGAAGAGAAATTGAATTTACTTTGATGAAGGAAATGATGGTAAATTAGAGATTAGGTTAAATTTACTCTCTTTTATATCTTATTATTTATTATAAAAAAGAAAATTAAATTTATTTTCTCCCCTTTGTTTCTATTTTCTATCATCCAAACAAAATTTAAATAGTTGAGAATTACAATTCATGAAATACAAATACACATATAACAAATACTGTTAAAAAAAAACTAAATTACTTAATCATTACAATTCACTCAACAACAAACTAAGATAAATAATAATTTGAAGCATTTGCATCATATATTAAAAATCAATAGCAATTAGCAAATATTAATGATTTGTTTGAAAATTAATTTACATAAGAGAAATTAAATTTACTTTAATAAAAAAATTAAGTAAAAAAGAAAAGAAAATAAAATAAAAAATTAAATTAAATTATTTTAATGTATTTAATAATCTTAATTGAATAATAAAAAAATATAATTTTTTCTTTATAATTTAAATAAATAAATAAATATATAAAATATATATTTTTTAATTTTATTATTATTTATTAAATTAAAATTAAAATATAAATAAAATATAAATATAAATAATATTTCATATAATATAATATTTTTTTTATTTTTTCTCATTTTTCAGTATTTAGATAGAATTATTTTCTTAATAACATTATTATTTTTTCCCTTCAATTAAACGTCAAGCAATAAAAAATGAAAGAATATACTTCGTTTTCTCTCTAATTCCATCAAAATAATCACTGCGTAAGACGAAATTAAAAAAAAAAAGATGAAATTACTTGCCAAGTAAACGGAGCTGCTGGCCGTGGCCGTGGGTGTCTCCTGGTCGGCCTGCTGCGCCTGCGCCTGGTCCTGGTTGTGGTGTGGTGCTGGTGCGAGACCGAGGGAGAGAGGCTTGGGACTTGGGAGGTTGCTGAGAGCTGAGGGAAATGGCGATGAGTGATTGAGCCGTAATTCTACCGAAGACCGGAAGTATCAGTTAGCCTTCGCCCTCGACAAGAACCCTAAACCCTTCACTTCACTACTGTATTATATTCTTCTTAATAAATTATGGCGTCTTCTTCTCTAGTTCCAGTTCCTGGTAACTTTTTAATTTCTCGTGAATTTTCTCTCTCTTTGTTATGATAGTCTTATTCTCAGTTCTTCCTTTTGGGATTCTATTTTATTAGTGCTCCTTTTGGTTGTTGAGAAAAATGTAGCTCACATAAGCGAAAATTAAACTGGTTTTGCTTACGTTTTGGAAGTAGTAAAATGTGAAAAATCAAGGTACTGGGGTGAGCCAAAACAATGATGTTTGTTGTATGCTTGTCATTGTCTGGAAACTGTTTGACCATTTGCCTCAATTGGATGTATTTTGGACTTCCAATTGTGTTGTATGAAACCAAAAGTGTAGCTGCAGTAGCATACTGATGTTCCTTTCTTTTTTTGTTTTGGGAAAGGAAGAGGGGGTGGGGCGCGCTCAAACTTAAAGACCTCACAGCTGTAGAGACGACTCTAACATCACTGAGCTAGCTTGCTGATTTTTTTAATAGCATTTAACGTATATTGGTTGTTAGTTTGAATATTGGTTCAGATTTCATAATGATAGTTTGCAGCACTTGTGAAATGCTGCATTTGTTCCCCACGTGGCTTACAATTTTTTTTCCCTTGATATTCTGTTTGAAATTTGAAAGTTCAGATTGATTTCTGCCTTGTTAACATATGATTCTTTTTGGCAGCCAAATTGAACCTAATGAAGATTGATGATTCTGTATATCTTAGCTTAGTTACTGAGGCAAGATAATGGTTTTTTCTAATAATAAATTTTTTGTGTTCTATGTTACGTTGTCAGGGGCTTCCAGTGAACTTCAAAGTAAAATAACTAATGCTCCTTTTGATATGTCCTGTGAATTGGACTTTGAAGGAGGGGCTTCTAGTTTACAGACCCAATGTAAGAAAATAAAAATATATCCGGACAATGACAAATCATGGGAGATTTTAAGAAAAAATGAATCTTCATTGCCCACCTTGCTCTCAACAGATTATTATATGGAACCTTCCTTGATTAATTTGGCTGCTCGAGAACTCATGGATCCTGGCTATTGCAGCAGAGTTCCAAATTTCACGGTTGGGAGATTAGGTTATGGATGTGTCAAGTTTCTTGGGATGACTGATGTTAGGTGGTTGGATTTGGGTCAGATTGTGAAGTTTCGTAGACATGAAATAATAGTTTATCCAGATGAAAGTACTAAGCCTGCAGTTGGTCGGGGCCTTAATAAGGATGCTGAAGTGAGTTTGAATCTACAGATAGGATCATCACATTTCAATGAGAGGCTACTCAAAAATGTCGTGGAGAAATTGAGGGAGAGTACAGAGAAGCAGGGGGCTCATTTTGTTTCATTTGACCCAGCAAATGGTGAATGGAAATTTTCAGTTTGCCATTTCAGCAGATTTGGATTGAGCGAAGATGAAGAAGAAGATATTGTTATGGATGACGTTGTAGCGGTTGAAGAACCAGTTGAGATGAATGGTGTTGAGACTCTTGAGAAAAATGAGGACTTCCAGATAGAACTTGAAACCACTGCACCTATGCCTTATCATTCTCTTCCTGCACATCTTGGCCTTGATCCAGTAAAGATGAAAGATATGAGGATGCTGATGTTTCCTGTAGAGGAAGAAAATGAGGTTGAAAATTTCAATTACACTTTGCACCAAAAATTGTCCTCTAGTAAAGAACATGCAAGACATCCTTTACAAAATTCTATCCAATGAGATGCTTCTATCCAATGTTAGTGCAGGCGAGACAAGTGAGATGCTTCTATCCAATGTTAGTGCAGGCTCAACACGTGATGATCAGTTGAGTTGCTTTGATACCGCTTTTAATGCTCCGGTTCCTGAAGATCTCCACGCAAATCATTTGCAGGATGCAGTGTCTCTCTTTACATGTTATCTTTCAGAGATGGCCACATAGTCCGTGTGTTTAAATATGGAGTCGGAACCATCTGTGATAGTGGAAACTTGATCATAGACAGTGGTCAAGCCATATGTGAAGTTGTGTGCATCCAAAAGCCAAAAAAGTGAAAATTAGAAATCCATATTTTATTTTTGTAAAATGTTATGCCAGTTAAGCTCTTGCTTCAGTTTCTTGAATGGGATGTGATATAGTTAACTCTTCGTGCTCAGAGTAAGATGTGGAAGATTTTGTACGAAAGCCTTTACTTTGCAATGAACTCATTACTAAATTCCATTTTTATCAACAAAAAATTATTCAATTTTGATTACCGTATTATTTTTTAGTATTAATTAAGCAACTTAAAAAAAATTTTCTACCAACACTTAATATGAAATTAATTTAAAATTTCATTAACATATCCAATTAAAATTCAAAACCAACAAATTTATGTATGGACAGTGGCAGAGCTAGGAGGGCTGAGGGCTGAGAGAAGGGGGCTGAGGGCTGAGCTGTTGAGGGGCTGAGGGAGGGTTGAGGGCTGAGCTGCTGAGGGGCTGAGGACGCTGAAGGCTGAAAATTTTCATATTCAACAGCCGGCAAAGAGGATCGTCAATCTCACTCGACTCCACCAGAAACAATAGGCTATATGGTTAAAGACGAAGATCATTTCACAATCATCGTACCAGAAACAACTTTTCTGTAAGCACACGTGAAAAGTCGGATTCTCTTTCATTAATAGACAAAAAAAAATTACATCAATATTTTATTTATTAATTAATAACTAAGAATAAAATTAGAACTTTTCACCAACCAAATCAGATTTTTATAATTAAAATTTTACTATAATAATACAGAAGAAGAAGAAGAAGCAGCTAAATTCCATACTTAAAAAATTATCTTCTCTCTCTTTGTGAAAAGAAATTGGCGGTCTCTCTCACTCTGTATCTTCAGGTTTTTGGAGAGCTACGAAGCTTCCTTTAGCTGCCTCGAGGAGGTACCCTTCTTTTTTTTTTTTTTCACTTTATAGATAAATCTGTCTCTCTCTCGAATTCTCTTACTACAAGCTTAAGCTTTCCCTTCCTTCTCCGTCTTCCTCTGAGAAAATCAAGATTAAAAAATTGAATTTATAATAATTTTTGGTTGTCGAAGATGCGTCGCTCTGCAACCAGGAAAACGGGTCAATCCAATTCAACCGCTCCGATCACTTCTTCAGCTACGGATCTTTTTCGCTCCGGTACTTTTCTTTCACTTCAATTTTGTGTAGATATTAGCTAATTAAGTTTAATTTTTTACTTTATTTTTTATTCTTTACAAATTGTTTATTGATGATTAAGTTGATTAATTATGATTTTTTGGTGGTCCTGTTTGTTTGTTTTAATTTGAAATGGTGAGAACTTGGAAGTGGGAATTCCCCCCCCCCCCCCCCCCCCCCCCGAGTTTGAATTGTTGTACTGGTTTCAAAAAGAGACCTTTAAAACAGTTATAGTTGATCATGCCAATGATTACTTCTCAGTTGGGGTAAAGCTCAACTAAGGTAAGAGTTTTGGTAACTACTTGATGATCCTATTAGGAAGAATGTCACTTGGGCATTTCATGTTTTTTTTTAAATGAAAATTGGGTAATCAATTTCGAATGATACTGCCAGTGGTAGTCCGAAATCTGAGATGGAAGTCATTTCAATCGCTTTTGGGTAATAACAGGTTATGGTCATTTTTCTTTTATATCATCCTGTTCGGTGAAAATATCCTCTATTACTTACTGTAAGAAAAATGTTGATTTCGCATATCTGCCTAGATCTCCAAGCATGTGTTGAAATAACTGTTCATTTGATGTAATGCTGCATTAGTTGTCATGCATATTATGCCTCTGCAAGCTTCGGACACGTAATTGGTTAGTTTATTGCATTATATGCATTTTGCCTGCTTTTTAAGCAGTATCCACTGGTAAAGTGTGTTTATAACTCAGTAAATCTTTATGTATTCAGCTTCAAGTAAAGCCTCCTTAAAAGAGATGGAGCGAATCGATAACCTGTTTTACTCCTATGCAAATAGGTCTTCTGGTATGATTGAGTAAGTTTATCTACGAAACATTCAATTCCATTGAGATGCTTTGTTAGCATTTTATTACGAATTTCAGGTGCATTACAATAAATCTCATTTGAATATTGAGTTTGAATTTAAGGAAATGACGTATTGGTTAATGTGTTGATAACCTATGTTTGAGTTCTTACGGATTGTTCTTAGTTAGGTAACACTTTGTGGATATAGGAATAGATAGCCCAAGGTCTTAAAGTTATCCTTGCTAACCTGGCCTCTTTTTTTAATCTCACCTTTAAAATGAGTATTGGAAGTCAACAATGGTTAAAGACAGAAAAATTGATGGTTGAAACTTTCTTTCCAAAGGATTCAAATCAAACAGAAGTTGGAAAGGAAGATTGGTGGTGAACTTCTGCCAAAGGAATGGAATGTCTGATGGAATAGTTAAAAACATGTTCTGGAAGAGTTAAGAATAATGTAGTTGAATCATTTACTTTAGTTCTCCCCCAAATTTATGAAGAATTTGGAATTCCATTCTCTTATGGTAGCCTAATTTTCGCTTGTCATTTTTTAAAGAACTTGAGTTAAGATGATCTTGTCCTGTCTTTTTGCAAATTGGTAATAGAGATAATTGGGTTGACTACCATCATGGTGACGGTACAACTGCTAGTTACTGTGAGAATGTAGGGTGTTTGTAACAATTGGGGCCATAGGAGTGCAATTGTGAACAACAGAAGAGCTGTTATGTGAATAGTTGTTCATTATAAGTCAATTTTTACGCTTGCTTTCTTCTAAAAAAATCTGTACTCTTCTCTTATAGGGTATAGCATGTATTCTATTTTTGGTGGTTAGGTTTGAAATTAATCTCATTATATTTGACTGAAAATTTTATTGATCTCATGGCACTCTTTAATTAATACTGGTGAATGGAATTCTAATGTTATAAGCATATCATTTGAACAGCCCAGAAGGAATTGAAACCCTATGTTCAGATATGGAGGTGGATCATACTGATATTAGGATCTTGATGCTAGCTTGGTAAGTTGGGTCAAAAGAGATTAGATGTTGCACTTCTTAACTTTGACCTGAAGCTTATATCCTATAATTGATGGACTTCACATTCCAGGAAAATGAATGCTGAAAAGCAGGGATACTTTACCCTGGTAATGAATATCTCCTTATCTCTACAATGTTGTTTATTCTGATTTTTGTTTCCATATTTTGTATTTATTCCAGAATTTGATATCTGTTTATTATCTTCTTATTTCTCAATCTGGTCAACCACTTTTTTCCTGGCTGAGACTAGTAGTTATCTTTTATCTTCAAATCAACTAACCAGTAGGTGGGTTGATTGATTTCTGTAGTAGTAGTGGAAAATCATGTTGTGCAATTGCTAGTGTTTGGGCTTGGAATTCACAAGTGCCTTATGAACTTTTGTTGTGATAACCAGGTTCCTTTACAATTCTGTATATGTTCACATCCATGGTTTGATATGACAAGCACGCATATATACAAACATCAATAAAATTATTCATTCTTCACAACAGTATACAGAATCATCCAATGATCAAGTTATTTATATCTCCTTTCAAAAAAAATATTAGTTGGGTCGAGTTCATGCCTATTTGCTTCTCTGCAATTTGCCTTTTGCAATTGTGGTAATTTGTGTAGTATCAGGAGGTATGCATGCCCTTTTAGTGTTGTGATTGAATTTGCTTAATAATTCTCCTTGAGGCTGATATTGTAACTTACACATACGCATATCTTTAAGCTCTCCAATGTCTTTCTGCTCTTTTTCTCATTCTTCATCCTGCTTATCTATCATACCATAACCTATCTCCATTGTATTGCTTACAAGTGATATTAGTAGCACATGCATTGTCCTTTTCTCTTTCTCTAATTTTATCCTTGATAGGAAGAGTGGCGCAGGGGTCTTAAAGCGCTGAGGGCTGATACTGTAAGTAAATTAAAGAAGGCCCTGCCAGAGCTTGAGAAAGAGGTATAATATAAGTCTCTTCCTTTTGAACATTCACTTCTGCTGTTGGACTTGTTATTTTTAAGTGATGCTAAAGAAAGGTAACAAAGTCTGATATTTTCGTTCATCTTCTTTAAGGTCAAAAGGCCGTCAAACTTTGTGGATTTCTATTCCTATGGATTCCGGTATTGCCTAACGGGTATTATGAGTTAGACATGTGCAGACATGCTGTAACTTTCCTCCTTTACTGTGCTGCTTTAAAATTATATTTTTTGTGACTGTTGATTGCTTGTTCTTCTTTCCCCTCTATTTTTGTTTTCCACTCAGAGGAGAAACAAAAGAGTATAGACATAGAGAGCATCTGTCAGTTGCTGGATCTTGTTTTAGGATCTCATTTTCGTGCCCAGGTTGATTATTTCATCGAGTATCTAAAGGTGATTGGCTTCATTTTCATGTCTTCCGAGTTTGCTGTAGTTTATATATTTCAATTATTAATTGATAATCAATACTGTTTATAAGCACCATGTCTGCCATTCATGTTTTCCATGGTCAATCCAATTATGACATTTGCTTTCAGGGGAAAATATTTCATAAATCTAACAGATCTTTTAATTGGAAGTGCTTGGTCATCTGACAACTTAATAGGCCGCTGAATAGATAATGAAAAGTCATGTGTGTTATGCATGCATTTCTTAGTTCACGTGCCTTGGAAATTTAAGTATCTTATATGTCATGTTTTTCCATGAATGCAGATTCAGAGTGACTACAAGGTTATAAACATGGATCAATGGATGGGATTTTACCGATTTTGCAATGAGGTACTTATTGCGATAGCCGTTCCTTGATTACAGATTAGAGTTGAAGAAGAAAACAAATTTATTTTCATGTCCTAGTTTAAAATTTCCTTTGCTCTTGCCTTTGGGGACAAGCTACGATTCTATTTATTTTTTGGCAGATAAACTTTCCAGAACTTGATAATTATGATCCAGAACTTGCTTGGCCCTTGGTCCTGGATAATTTTGTAGAATGGATGCGAGAAAAAGAGGACTTAAAAACATACTGTCCTTGTGTTGATTCTCTACTGTAAACCATGGTTATTATTAAAGTAGGTACTAGTGAAATCCTCTTTTACATTTTCTCACAATTTGGAAACTTCAATATTTTCTTGCTCATTCACCTGTACTTTTTGTTGTTTAATAAATGTGTGATTGGTTTGATCTGCTTGCAGGACTGTTGAAATTACAAGCATTAAACTCCCCCAGCAAGTTCTCTCTCTCTCTCTCTCACTCACTCTCTCTCTTCGGTCTTTGTTAATTCATTCCCCCACTTTTACAATTTTACAAACATTGAAAAAATTTTCTCAAAATCTTCAAATTTTAAATGTCATGGATAATATGATAGAGAAAGTTGGAAAAATTTATGAATTTGTCTTTGTTCATGTGGTTTCCTTCCATGATTATTGATATTTGATGCTATAATTACTGAAGTTTATTTACAGTGGATTTGGGTTGATCTTGTAAATAGTAGGTGAATGAATTAACTTTATTTATAGCTTAGAATGAACTAAAATCTGAAGCACCAAGGGGGGCTGCTTTTATAATGCTGGTTGGTTAGTCAAAGAAAGAGATTAATTATTCATCTGCTGGAAATCAGATGGCAACGACGTCGTTTTTTCTTCTTTTAAGTTACGGATGTAATATATAGCTAAAATATTATTTTTATATTTCAGAAAAATAACATGATGAAATTTTTCCCGTCATAAGCTAAAATATCCAATTTAAAAAAAATATATATCTATATATTTTTCTCGTCATTATGAAAGTTGGTACAAAGTAGGGCGCAAAAATAACATGGACAGATGGAATGATGAATGGATTGGTTAGAATGTTAAAAACCGATCACCAGCATGTGCTCCGTTCAACGGTTAAATACTTGATGTGTGAAAACTCACATTTCTCTTTGCAAATTTCAATTTTTTTTTTTTTACATTTTGAAGAAAAAACAGTGAATAATTATTAAAAGCCGATACAGTAAACAAGAATAATCCAGAATTGACCAAATCCTAATGTAATTATTAATAATTTTATTTTATTTAATTTATAGTAATTTCGATAACAATATTATACATTTCCCATTCTTCTAAATTATATTTAATAGTCAACAAATCTCTTTCATTTGGGGAGTTATTGCAACAAGAAAGCTGACTTGTGAGATACAAATTTTTCTTCCAAAATTTATTTAATAAATATTTTTAATAAATAATATTAAATATGATATGATAAAAATTTAACATATTAACTAACAATTTGAGATCAATAAAAAAAGTGCTTATCAATTTAGGATGAAAATAATATATATATATATATATATATATAATATGACTAAAGTAATCATATAATGGGCTAAATTTTAAAAATATAACAAATATTTAAGAAAGCTGAAAATATTTAATCACAAAAGCAATATTATGATACATATATGGCAATGTATTCCCTTTTTTCCATTAGATTATCAACTTAACGTCAATTAATAGAAAATGGTTTGTCCAAAAAAAAATTAATACAAAATAAAAACAAAATTAGGGAACAATCATTGAATTGAACTCCATTGCAAATGAAAGCAAAGAATAAAGCAAATATTCTCTGTTTTCTACTTTATTATTTTTTTCTGGCTTTCTTGCAAGTCATGAAAAATGCTTGAAATTTCTCCTTTGCTTTTGTGAGGAGAATTTTAATTTTTCCTTTTTTCTATAAATTCATAATATGAATAAAAAAGTTTTTAATCTTGAAAAAAAATGAGTTAAAAAAATAAAAAAAAATCTTCTTTTTTTTTTTAAAAAAATATTCTATAATTTTGTATATTTTAAAAAATAAATAATATGTTTAGGTCAGAAGGACTGTATATTTCATTAAAAACTGGAAACAAAAAAACAAAATCTATGACTTTTTATTTATTTATTTATTTCCCACAGACATCTTTCAGACTTTCAGTCTTTTCCACCGAATGGTATCAAATCTTTGATCAGATGTTGTCTAAACTTTCATTCTTTTTCTTTTTTTTAGGAACCAAACTTTAATCATCTTCATAATTCAAAAAAAAAAAATCATACATTTATTTTTTTACATTAAAAATTAAAATCTGCAAAAATTGACAGATTAAAAAAATTTGTAATAATTGAATAATTATATACTTATAGTATTAGAAATTTAAATTAATGATTTTTTTGAAAGATTATATCTTTTCACTTTTAATTTTTTTTTCAAAATATTCTGATATCCTAAATCTTTAAAATATTATATTAAATATTTTTATTTTTATTTTTATATTCATTAAACACTTTAACATTTATTTATATCAAGCACTTGTTATTCACCAGATAAAAAAAAACTTGTTATTCATGTAAAAAAAATTAATTGTGTTTAATAAATTAAATGGAGAAATAAAAGTTTCTATGATAAAAAATTTTTACTGAAAAAATAAAAAGAAATTAAAATATTAATATGTGTATTTTAATATATCTTCCTTGATACAAATTTGTCAAAACCAAAATTTTGTTGGCTACAAAAAAACCAAGAAAATGAGGTCAATTTTGATAATTTTTCATTGCAGAGACACATAACATCATTTCCCATATAAAATGAAAAGAAAAAAACATACACGTTTACATGTATAACTCAAGAATAGATGTTAGAACCATAAAAATTAAAACTCCAAATAAAGAATAAAACCAATTTTTTCAACAAAAAAAAGAAATGAAAAGAAAAGGGAAATAAATTAAAATTAAAAAAAAAATCCTTCTCTTTATTTCTTTTGGAAAAATTTTCAAGAAAAAAGAAAGAAAAAAGAAAATGTTCATCAAGAAGGTGGTGATGAAATCAAAGGAGAAGATGGTGATGAAATCAAAGGAGAAGAAGGTGGAAGAGCACGTCTGCTTCTACTTCTACCTCTGATTTGATTTGCAGAAGGAGGAGATGAAGAAGAAGATGATGAATTAGAAGATGATGTAAATCCATTGGATAATCTTGTTAATTTTTTCTTCTCTGTTTCTTCAACCTTTTCTTCTATTCTATGATGATGTCCAACTTTTGTTGAATTTAGATTTGCTGGCAGAACACAATTGCATAGAAATCCTATCAAACACAAACAATTAATTTTTTGGCTAATGCTTCAGATTGATAGCTAAAACACGTAATCTCTGATTGCTAGCTGCTGCTATCTAAATACAGTAAAAATGTAATGTTGAATTGTATTTGAATACATAAGAAGAAAAAGAAAATCAAGAAAGAGTTTCTTACCAATTCTAGCAAGGCGATTAACCCAACTGGGGATGGGATTACCAGTAAGTCTTATGCAAGCATCATGGCAGAAATGGTTACAGTTTTTGGTAATTAAATTATAAGCATTTCCTCTGTATTCTCCTGCTAGATCCTCCATTACTGCTCTAACTTCTTCAGGTCCCATTTCTGTTTTTCCAATCAAAATTGTCTTTCTAAATGTAAACCCATCACACTGTTTTGGTTCTCCTTCAAAAATCCCAGTTGTTGAGTACTCATGAGCCCCAAAAGCATACTCAACCCCATGAACTGCTTCCAAAGAAAATATTAAACATGATTGAACTTATTAATAGCTTTGAATTGAACCCAGAGAATAATGTCAAACAGAAAGAAAAATTTTCAATTCTTGAAAGATTAATTTACATTTCAAAAAAGGAAAAGAATCTTATTCTACCTAAAGTAAGATCTGAAATCCAAATTCTCAACCTTAATTTTCTTTTCTTGCAAATTCCCATTAACCAAACAGAGTACAAGATCTAAAAAACAAGAAAATCTTACACCAAAACAGATCTAATTAACACAAGCAATGCATAACTTAAAAAACCCAAAAAGATTCAAGAACAAGAAAAACTATTATTATATATACTAACCTTGAACCCCAGAGTGATAGACCCCAAGTCCAAGCCAATAAGCATAACCATTAATAGGATTCAGATCATAAACATTAAGGTACACTGGCACAGATCCTTTGGTATTATCTTCTTCACAACTGAAATTTTTTATACACAACATTTTATTTTTAATTTTCTTGTATCAGCTGCTACCTAACCTTATACAAGAGGGTGCTTTAGATATAGGGGGCTCATTTTTAAACTGTGGACATAAATTTTGAAATGTTTAAAATGTGGATAAATGGGGTGTTTTCGAAAACTGGGTATGAGAGTTGTTAATTTTGTAATTAAGAACTCTCAAATCTGTTATGAGAGTATGAAACTCTTAAACTATATATGAGAGTACAGAAACTCTCAAACTATATATGAGAGTTTAGGGTAAGATCTTTCACATGCTATATTGTCAGGCTACTTTGTCTTTTTTTTCCACATAAGTCTCAAACTAAGTATGAGACTTTGTCTTTTTTCCCACATAAGTCTCAAACTAAGTATGAGAGTATGTGTCTTTTTTATATAATTTTAATTAAAAAAAAATTGAACATTTTACACTTTTAATTTAAGTTATTTTTTACTATTAAACTACACTAATAATAATACGATTATTTTTTTATATTTTATTTAACTATAGCTATTAATATAATTTATAAAATATAACATCAATTGATAAAATAATTTATAACATTAATTAATAAAATAATTTATGATATATATTATTAGTATAATTTAATAATTTATAAATTATAAATTATCTTATTAAATATATTAATAATAATAATAATAATATACTATATATTTATATATATTTATACAAAAATTATTAATAAATATATAATAATTATTATTATCATTTTTAAATTAATATTTTATAAACTATTAAATTATACTAATAATATATATTATAAATTATTTTATTAATTAATATTATAAATTATATTGACAGCTACTGTGAAAATAAAATTTAATAATATTATTGTTAGTATAGCTCAACAGGAATAAATAACTTAAAAGTTTAAAAGGTATAGGGTTTGAACTCTAACACTTTTAACATATTTTTCATTTAAATTAATACTAAATAAGATGTTGATGTTGTGTCATATCACTTTTTAATTAGTGAGGTAAAAGTTGATGTATTAGTGAGAATGGATAAAAAATTGAACGAATGACTATAATGTTATAATTTCGTAAGTTCAAAGATTTTAAAGTGACAAATCAGAGTTTAAGAATATTAATATTACAACAGCACAAGTTCATGGACCGCGGTAAAATTTAGCCCTATAATTTTTTGAACAATACAGGTTAATTTTTTCTTTCCTTTCGTTTGTTCTGTTTTCTTTGTGAAAAGGTAGATTAAAGTTATTTTAGATCTAGAGTTGTCACCAATCATCACTAGATCTAACTTGTTTTAGGGTTTTGCACTCTCGCAGTTATTTTTTAATTTTTCTTTAATAATTAGGTGTTTGGTTCTTACTTCATGTTGATCTAGTCCGATGCTGGCTCTCTGTAACCCTTTATTTTGCTTTTTAAGACCTTCGATGTCTTGGATTGGTTCTGAAGAATCAAGCACTATAGATATCGACTAACCTACTTTCTCACTATCGTTCAAGCACTATATATAACATATGTGTAGCTATCTAATTAGTTTGTTATTTCAAATGTTTAATTAAAAAAACTATTCTATCATATAATTTTTCGCAATAGCCTGTTGGGTAGGAAGTAATTTGTTCTACATTTTACTACTTATGTTCCAAAAAGATTGTCACTTTTTTTAAATAAATTTTAAGAAAATATAATTAATACTTTGACAATTTATGTATTTTTCTCTTTTACTCTTATTTATATAATAAATAATATAAATTATTATTATTTTTTTATATTTAAAGTGTGAATTTATTTGAGGATAGAATAGAAAAAAAAAACTTTAAACATATATATATTTTAAATAAAAATGAGAAATTATTATGTGAAATTCTAAAATAAAATAATAGATAATCTTTATAGTACGAAGAGAGTATCATTTTTTTGGTTTGTTCAAATGAATTTATTTAAAAAAATATTTCATAAGTTCTCGTCTCGTAGTTTTAATATATACATGTATTATTAAGATGATTCTACGTGAATTAAAAAAAATATACAGATTAATATATGATGAAAGACTATTATTTAAATATTTAGTACTAAATATTTTAGCCATAATAATATCGAATAGAGTAATATATGTATTTTAGCCTTAATATTTTCATATAATTGCCAACTTTTTTAAAGTTAATAATAATAACAATATAATAAAAATCCAACATATATGTACATGTTATATATACAGCACCAGCCGATATAATTAATGCAAATTATTTAATGGCAGAGAAACGGTGCTTTGCAGAGGGAAAAGCCAAGCCATTTTCCACCATATATACATATAGCACAACAGCCGATATAATTAATGCAAATTATTTGCATGTACTTCCATCACTTTGTTAAATAAATTTATATTTTCAACTGAATAACTTTTTTTTGTGATATCTATTTTTAATATTTATCAAATAATAGCTTTAAAAAATTGTAAATAATAGGAGTTGATTTGGTTAAGAAACTAAAGAAAGGAAACAAATGAAGGAAAATAATGTAATAATCGATAGATAAACTATTATGATTTATATGGTAGAACTTGTTATTCTCCTAAAAATCATACGTCACGACCCCTCCCCTGCCTAAGGTAATATTACTGCCTTAATTTTCAGTTGTCATTTCTCTACAATTAAGACTCTTACAATTTGTCATTTCTCTGTAATTAAAATTTAAAAACTACATTAATGATAATACTTTATTAATCTTATATCTAGATCGTTAAATTAGTAGGTGAAAAAAAATATTCATAAAATATATATATATATATGTTTTAAACCTCTATTTTTATCATATCGTTGGATAAAAAAATTAAATTGAAACTTAAATAGTCATTTTATGATATATATTTAAGGGAACTCTAAATTTAAGACAACAGAGGTTTAAGACTCTAAGGCTGGTGACAACTCTAAATTTAAGACTCTAATATGGTAGAACTTGTTATTCTCCTAAATTTAAGACTCTAAGGTTGGTGACAACTCTAAATTTAAGGCAACAGAAATGAAAATAAGTCCTATGAACAAAAAAATCATAACGAATTAGAAACATTTCTAAATTTTAGATTCTACTTCCAGATGACTCCCTAATGATTCACCATGGAGGGCCGGGCCGAAGAAGGGTAAATAGAATTAAAGGTGCGATGGATCATAGCCGAAGGCAGACTAGGAGAGGTCCGAGATGCAGCCGTTGTGGAAATCCCGATCATAATTTCAGATCATGTCCGCTCTCTCATCCTCCTTCTGATAGAGCTCCAATAGATAGTGTTTATGATAGATATGGGGAGCATGGTTTGTAATTTTTTTTTAAAATTATGTGAACTTTTTTTAATTATGTGTATTTTTATTTTAATTTGGTTTGTAGTTGAATTATGTATTTTTTTAAATTGTAATTGTAGTTTAATTATGTATATTTAATTATGAATGTTTAGTTTAATTACGTATATTTAATTACGAATGTATATTTAATTATGTATTATTTAAATTATGTGTATTTAATATCTAAACATATATCAAAAATAAAACATATATTTATAAAACAAAGCGTGGTAGAAAATTATAGGTTTCTCGGTCAACTTGTGCAAACTGAATTCTAAATAAAATAAAAGTGTAAAATTCTAGAAAGAGCTATAAATAGAATAGAAATAGAGTACTAAAACTTCTCTTATCAATTTACTTGAATTTCTCATGGATTGATATAAATAATAGTCAAAAAACTGCAAAATTCAAGCTAAGACTTCTAAATGATTTGATGGTAGGTTAGTAGACAAAAACGAAGCTAAAACCAAATAAAATAGAGCAATTTTTTTGAAGTGGTTCGAAAAGTAAAGTTATTTTTAAAAATACTTTTTTCCTTTGAAAAATATTACTTATAAATTTTTAATTTTAAAAATTATTTTATTCTAAAAAATAAACATCGAATATTAAAAATATATATTTAATATTCATATAGTATATTAAAAATATATCAAAATAATTAAATTTTTTTAAAAAAAATATAGTACAATTTTCCTTTGTATAAATCCAAAAAAAAAATTCCTCATATTATGAGGAATATAGACAGGTTTATTGTGATCTCACTGGAAATTATTTTTAGACATTATATATATATATATGGTCAAATATGACGGCATTGAAAAATTTAAAAAATTATGTACTGATAATTTAAGTGATATATTTTAAATATTAAATAAAATAAGAGAAATAATTTTTAAATTGTAAAAAATAGTTAAAGATTTAATCACTTGTTATATTCTGTGTAAATTTTAAATTAGAAATTTTGTTGTGTTAATTTTAAGATATATATTATCAAATAAATTAAAATAATTAAATATTGAAATTTTTAATTTTAAATATTAATGAATGTGTCTTATATATTATCAAATAAATTAAAATAATTAAATATTAAATAAAATTTTTAATTTTAAATATTAATGAATGTGTCTTAAATAGTAAAATTGGACAGTCTCAAACTGGATATGAGAGTAAAGAAACTCTCAAACTATATATGAGAGTTTAGGGTTCAATTTTTCACGTGCTGCATTGTCAGGCTACTTTGTCTTTTTTCCCACAAAAGTCTCAAACTGGGTATGAGAATATAGAAACTCTCAAACTTCGTATGAGAGTTTAGATTTTGTCTTTTTTTCACAAAAGTCTCATACCGAGTATGAGAGTACTTAAATCTCATACTGAGTATGAGAGTTCTGATGACTAATGACGTGTCACCTTATGGTTGGATTGACTCTCTGTACTCTCAAATTGAGTATGAGAGTATATTTAATCTGTCATTAAATTGTTAGTTAGTGGGTAATTATTCTGATTAATGCTTTGTACTCTCATACTGGGTTTGAGAGTATATTTTTTAATTCAAAAAAATGCCAGAACTCTCATATCTAATATGAGATTTTCTTAAACTCTCATAATCAGTTTCCGAAAACACCCTTCCGTGTCCAGAGTTTAAAAAAAAAACACCTTTTTGGTAAAAACTCCTTATACAAAAAAATGAATTATATGACATCAAAGATGAGTCCTTTTCAATTGGCATCAAAATGGACTCACTCTCTCTGCAAGAAAATAAGGAAGAGACTTGCTAAAAAGTGGGCGTGTTTTATTTTTAATTTTTTCAATTTTTTTTGCTTAAACTATATTTTTTTTGTTGTTAGTTTTCTTTTTTCTTTATATGAAAATTTTTGAAATCTGCAAAAGGGTTTGAGAATCTTCTATTTAAGAAACACCACCGGCGGTAGATAGTGCTGCCTTGTTATTGTTTTTCTTTTCTCTTTTTTTTTTCTTTTTTAATTAATTAAAAATATTTTTTATTCATTAAATTTTAATAAGAGTTTGGATTCATAATTAAATTTTAGAGATGACTTTAATTAGTAAGTGATTAAAAACTAATTAATTTCTATATATTCTCTTACTAAGTATCTTTTTTATACTTTTTTTTGAATTATTTTGACAAAGATATTATATTAAAAATAATATTAAAATTATTTTTTAACCAATCAAAAAAAAAATCTAAAGCAGCCACAATTAATTTAAAATCATTTTGTAACAATATCTAAAAGGATTTTTTAAAATTTTTTTTTAAAAAAAATTAACTTCGACATTGAATCATCAAAAAAAAATTGTAAAAGTATATTCAATTAATTAAGAGATATTATCAAGATTCACAGTTGATAATTAATAATTAAAAAGTAAAATATTTGAAAACTAAACGAACTTTTAAATTTTAAACTTATAATTATTTTAAGAAAGAATTTAGTATAAAATTTTAAAACTTTATCAATTAAATTTCAAACGTTACTCTATCATATTTACAACACGGATTTAATTAGCTAGAAGGAGCACAAATACTTGTTATTAGAAAAACAATTAATAAACTTTTTTTATGTCCTGAATTATATGAAGATTGAACAATTTTTATATTATATATATATTGATCTTGCTTTTGTGAGGTGTGAATATGTGAAGAATATATTTGAATTGAGAAAATTCGTAATTCATGAAATGTATTTAAATTTATGGAATTAAAAATTATAAAATGTAAAACCAAATACCATTAATAAAAATTATATATCACAATAAAAATCTTTGTATTTTTATGATTTACATTCCTATAAATTCATATTTAGTTGAACCATCAAATTTCACAAATTCTAAAAATAAATTAATTTAAAGCCTGCATTTTTACTGAATAATTTCTTATCTTTAATTAATGCATTTTTATAGCACTTCTTCTTGAGCATAAAAAAAAAACTCTCTATATTTCTATTTTCTTTTTTTTCTTTTCTGAAATGAAATCATTGGCATGCTTTTTGTTTACTTAGTTTTATAAGTTTTTTTTCTTCTGCAGTATTGCACAATTTAATTGATCAGTTGATAGAGTAACAATTAAAAATTCGAATAAACTATTTGGTATATTCTAATCTCAAAGTCATTAATACTTTTCTGATGGGTGTAAAAAAAATTCAAGAAACTTGTTATCTTTTACGTCATTTATCAATATATATATATATATATAATATTTATAATATGGGTGTTGATAAATTTAATTTTTTGAGACTTATAAGTTATGAGTCAAAATTTATGCATAGCTTCAAATAATTATAAATTAATATTAATAATTACAAAATAATATTAACAAGATTTTATTAACATCATGAAGACTTAACCAAATATAAATATTTTATAACAAATTTATTCGAATTTAAAATTGATTTCGTCATCTAAGCTGAAAAAGAAACTCATTTAAATAAATATTTTAAATAAACTCATTTAAATTTCATTAAATTTCCAGTAAGAATTCTTTAGGGATATGGCACCAACACATGCAAATAAGTGAAAACTATATTAACTAAATTTTAATTTTAAGTTAATTGGTATTGGTTATATAAATTTAACAATTAAAAATAATTTAAATATAAAATATATTTAAATAATAAATAAATAAATAAATAAGAAATGATCCAATAATATCAAATTAATTATTATTAATATAATTTTTGTGATCTGCAATGACATAGAAGGATGATTTAAAAATACTTATTCAATAGTGATTCTGCCATTTCATGTCAAATAATAAAATTGGCAAAAATCCATTTAAATTCATAAAAATAAAAAAATAAAAATGATTTTACTATGTAGAGATTTTCTATTTCGCTTACATTTTTATCAACCAAACTAAATTTGAATGAAATCCCATTATTTGATTTAATGAATTCACCATACCAAACACAAAGTAATTGGAATAGCCCAGCTAGCAAGATATTATATACTTTAAATAAATTCGTACGAATTTATTCTCAAGTTTAGACTTATATACATGTTAAAAATGGATCTTATTAGTATAAAATATGTTCACCCTTATATATTATTTTTCATATTACACTAAACCAATATGAAATTTGTCAAAAGATAAATAGTAATTCAGAGTCATACACTGTACGCAGAAGCGTTACATTCTCTCTCTAAGAGACTCAACGTTGAGATTTGTCCTACCACTAATCAGAAAAATGAGTCTCTTAACTCTGATACTAAATTATAATAGTTCGGCTAGTAAGATATTATCTACTTTGAGTAAGTCTGTATGAATTTATTTTCAAGTTTAGACTTATTATTTTACTAGTTTAAAATATGTCCATCGTTATATACTATTTTCTCATTATGTACTTAATAAGAGATTCAGTTAAGGATAAATAATAATTCAAAGTTGTATGCAGTGGCGTTAAATAAATTTTTTTATTTTTTTATTTTTTTTAGGAGAAAGTGACATTTACTCACTATGGTGCTTAGTGGGGTATGATACTATATTATGATTTATCGGATTAGTGTGGGGAATTTTTTTTTATTATTAAAGTTCTAAAGGAATATCATCATATGATTAGATGCACAGAATGAAAATGGGACCCAATTGATGGTAGTGATTTTATTATAATCATGATTAACTACATTATCACACGAATCAAAGGGTGTGTAGGGGCTTATATAATTAATCCTTTATATATATATAAACAAATTTAAAGGAATATTATTATTATTAGTTCTATTAAAGTCAATAGGGGTAAGAAATTATTTTGACCTTAGAACCAATTAGTATTTAATTGTTCCTTTTTTCAAGGAAAAAGATAATTTAAAAGATAATAAAAGAAAAAAGACTTAGTACCAACTAAACTATTACCAATAATCCTATGTAATGTTACCTTTCTTAAATAGTTGCTTTCTCTCTTTTAAATTAATATTAAAAAACTACTTTTTAAAATTTAATTTTCTAAAAAATTAATATAAAAATACTAAGTTTTGATGCGTATTGTAAAAATTGATTATGAAGAGTTTCTATATATATATATTTAATTAGATGTTATAACAAATATATAGGATAGTTTAAAATTTGTAGTATTATTATATATATAATTGGCAAAACTTACCTCATTTTATTAAGGAAGCATCTTTTATTTAATTTGTTAATCAAGGTTACATATGACAAACGGTTTTGAATTTTTATCTTACCATGCATTAGGCAATAATTACCGAAAGAGAAATTATATTATCGGTTTGGTTCATATCTTCACTCATACATTAGACTAATCAAAAATTATGATTTAAATTATAATATTTTAAAAAATATATTTTTTATTTAATTTTTTTTAAAATCATAATTTTTGATTAATTTAGTTCATAAATAGAGACATAGATCATATATATATTAGAATTTTTTTTACAAAAAAAAATCATTATTAGAGTGAGTAAATGTTATCTAATTATATAGAATATTATTTTTTTAACACTTTTAGTTTTTTTTTTATTGTTGTTTTTATTTGACATTAGATTCTTAATGTGAGTTTACTTAGTGAAAACATTCATAAATCTAATACCATATTTTAATTCAAAATAACAATAAATTTATAATTTTTTATTTATATATATATATATTCTACACTAAATTCATTTTATTTTATTGTGCAATTCCTAATATTTCAACAAAATTTTCGTATATTTATCCAATTAAATATTTATTTTCGTACTTCATTCTGATACGATTTTAGCTTAAATTAATTAACATACAAATCTATGAACTTTGATTCATCAAATTGTATTTTATTAAACTTAAGTTATATTACATACGAATTAATCCTTATAAAATAATATGAAATTTAATTAGATTAAGGTAAAATGCTTTGTCTATACTTAATTTTGCTCTAAGGGCCTTGTGAACAATTCAAATTGTAGTGCTTCACAAACAACATGTAATGTAATTGGAGAAGATCTTGTGAAAACACTCTCTCCTAGACTTCTGTTGAAATAATATCATTTCATAGTTTAATATGGAAATATCATTTCATTTCAAACTCCAAAACATATATCATAGTTTAATTTTATAAATTGTTAAAAATTATAGTTATTTGATATATTATAGTTTTCTTTTATTTCGGTTGTACTGTAATTTTGGAATTTTTCTCACATAATCATGGATTATTCTTTATGTTGATTGTAATAGGTTCAGTTAATTTGAGTAGTATATATCCCATAAGTATGTTTTTCCTTAATTAATTAATAATAATAATAATATATAATCTGAACATTCTATAAAAAAACGATATAATATAGTTAAATCTTAAATACACGTATATTCGAAAATTATCTTTATTAAGAATGATAATCGAAAAAAGGAATAGTAAATATTTTTCAATATAAATTAATATATTGAAAAATATTATTTATAATGCATAAAATATTTTTATTGAATAGTAGAATTATAGGAATTAAAGCGAGGATAGTATAGAGAGGGAGAGAGAGAGAATTTTGAAAATTTTCTCTCTCTCTCTCTATATATATCTACCATTTAATTTATTTTTTTTATTTTTATAATTTAAATATTTAAAAGCAAAGTAAAAGTAAATGTTAGGTAATTAATAATATTTAACATGAAAACTTAAGAATTTTTAATTTTTTTTTCATATAATAGTTTTATTTGAACAAATTAAATAAAAAACTAAAGGTAACAGTATAGAAAATATAAGATAAGTAAGCTAATACAGAATTTTTAATATACTATAATAGAATTTTTTTCATTAAATATATTATTATTAATAATTTAAATTTTTATATTAATGTATAAAGATAAAAAGATATTAATAATGAAACTAGTTTAAAATTTTATTATAATAATAGTATTTATTATTTACATAAATATATACAAAATTTATATTTATACAGAATATAATTACGTAACCTTACATTTTTATACCATAAAATTAACTCAAAATATATTTAATAACAAATGGTTGGATTGTGTTTCCCAAAAGGTTGAAGGGCATTGAAGGTAGAAGGTCGTTAATGTTAATGTATCTTCCAACAGGCAATGTTTTCATTTTTGGTTGGTTGGTAGGTGAACTAACTTTGGTCTTTCTTTCAATTTTATTTTTCCTTTTTTTTTTCTATTGAAAATTTTTATACGATAGATAAATTTTTATATTAGAAATTCTTTAAAAGGAAATGGAAGTTTTTCATTTTTCATTTCTAAATTTTTTGTATTATGAAATAAATATTTGGTCACTATGCGAATTAAATGATTTAAAATATATATACTTAATGCACATAGAAACATAGTTTAATAATAAATATATTTTTTAAATAATAAATTCAAGACTAATTGTCCTTATATTTATATAGATTAATATATATAAATTCAAAAATAATTTTTAATTATAAACATAAAAAAATTCTCTAAATTAGTAATTTCTAAAAATATTTAATTTTTTTCCTGTTGATTATGGTAATAATGTTTCCATTCAATATAATCTTTTAATTTTTTTTTAAATTTTTATCAAAATATTCTTTTAATTCTTTTAAATGAAAAATATTTTCTAATTTAAAATTTATTTAATTTTCATAAATTCAAATAATAAAATTTTTTAAAGATCAATTGCCTTTTTTTTCATTTAAAATATTCTTTTGGTTTTTAAGCTTACTAACTAGATAATATTTTTCTAATAAATTAATGACTATTAGATATATTAGATAATTTCAAGAATTTATATAAGTTTTTATATAGAAGACAACAAGTCAACAACTCAATAATTTAAATATAAAATTTATTAGATGGTCTTATATTGAAACTAATAAACAACTTATTTAAATTTTAATAAAAAGAATATTAATGGACATAAATAATTAAAAGAATAATTTTAATTGAAAACTTAAAAATTTTAATTTTAAGCTAATTAAGAGGAAAAAAATGTAAAAATACTAAAATATTAACATTTTTAAATGAACATTTTAATTATTGGTTCTTTATATAAACTTGGTGGAGATATTTACACGCATAAAAAATATTAACACGCCTTTATTAGAAAATTTAAAATTTAATTTTTTATTATCATACTCCATCAAAGACCATATTACTCTTTTATGTTATTATATGGCTGAATACATAATTACACCTTTTTATTTATAAGAAAGAATCTATAAAAATGTCCTATCATATATCTCTACTCTTTAAAAATAGTATTAGTAGCCACTTGGAGCAGCTTGAGATTGCGCGTGTAAAAAACTTATATTATAAGCGCGTGAAATATTTTTTTCTTGTTAATGGCAGTAAACTTCTTCATCTTCAATCACTTCTCCTTCATTTTCACTTCTCTCGCTTCTTAAACAGCTAAAATTCTATCTATAAAGTAGGTACAAATTATTTAATTTTTTTTAATATTTTATTTGCTATTCTCAACTTGAGTTATTTTCTGAACAATTTCTTTGTTTTTTTTTTATTTGACACTCAAAAATGGATAAAAAGTTAACATATTCTAATTTCTCCTACTCTCACTGTGATTTGAAATGTGTTTTGAAGCATGCTTGGATGCCAACGAATCCTGAGATGAGATTTTTTAGTTGCAAAAAATATGAGGTAAGTGTAATATTTGAAATTTTTTATTTTGGTAATTTGATTTTGTAAACCCTTGTACGATTTTCAAGTTCTGTATATTTATAATTGGGTTTTGTTAATTTGATTTTGCCACAAGAGAAAAGTGCTTTGTGGCTATTTTTTATGGTTTGATCCTGCATTTAGAGCCTGTAATTTTGTTAATATATCTAATAATTATTGGATATATTAGATAATTTCAAGGATTTCTATAAGTTTTTATATAGAAGACAACAAGTCAATAATTAAAATATAAAGTTTATTAGATGGTCTTATATTGAAACCAATAAACAACTTATTTAAATTTTAATAAAAAGAATATTAATGGACATAGATAATTAAAAGAATAATTTTAATTGAAAACTTAAAAATTTTAATTTTAAGCTAATTAAGAGGCAAAAAAAATGTAAAAATACTAAAATTTGGATTTTTTTAAAGATGTGATCATTAAATTTTATTTTATATGGATACGAGGTGGCATGCTGAATGAGATGCTGAATGAGATGGCTACAATAATAAATTTTCATGCCACATTTATTTTTTCATAAAATTTTAACTTGAATCTGATAAATAACATCTGATTTTTAAAAAAAATTAAATATTTGCCAAAAAAAATTTCTTTAATAATTACAGTTTAGATTACCATTTAAGATTTCAAAAGTTTTATTTATAGGTCCATGCTGCAAACTCTAGCCCTATCCTTTCTTAATTAATTACCTAAAATAAAATAATGAAAAATGAGTTTCTATAGTTACACAAAATAAAAGAAGTAAGAATTACTTATGCAATTAAATATGAAATTAATAATGGATTCTGATTTCCCCTACTATTAATGTGATTTGAAATGTGTTTTGAAGCATGCTTAAATGCCAACAAATTATGGGAGGAGATTTTTTAGTTGCAAGAAATATGGGATAAGTGTAATATTTGAAAATTTTTATTTTGGTAATTTGGTTTTGTAAATCTCTGTACGATTTTCAAGTTCTGTATATTTATAATTGAGTTTTGTTAATTTGATTTTGCCACAAGAAAAAAGTGTTTGTGACTATTTTTTGTGGTTTGATCCTGGTACACCTGAGCATTTGAAGGCTGTGATTATGGGTTTGCTGCGAAGGGTGAAAAAATTTAAAGAGCAGAGACAAAGAAGAATGAAGTATTAGGTAATTAGTTTTTGTATTGTGTTCACCTACCTGTTCATTGTCTAATTAGTTATAGAAAATGTTGATCATGAATTCCTAATTAGTATTTTAGCAAATTGGGAAACAATTATGTTTAAATTTAGGGATCCAACTTATGTATTTTTTGTTTAGCTCACAAATTGAAAGGTTACTATATAACAACTTGAAAGCTTTGACTGAGCAATGAAATTTTCTTTTGGCAAGGATGAATGTATTTGATAATTTGTTATTTTTTACTTTGGTATAATGTGAACGATTGTGTTTTGTTTACAATGTTTTCTCATTGTGTTTTAGTTGTTGGTTATAATTAGTTTGATATAATATGAATGGCTTACTATGTTTAATGGGGTTTAATATATTGGGGTGTTTAGTTTGTTGTTTGTTGTCGTTAGTGTTGTTTACTATAGTTTGGTATTTTATTAGTGTCAGCAGTTATTGGGACTAAGAAATAGCTAGCAGTGGCTGCTTTCAATTGTTTGCATATTCTGCTTTTAATTTTGGATTAAATGCAAGTCATTTGGTTTTCAGTTTTCTATTTTTCTTGGGTTGGCATATTGAAATTTTGGTAATATATCTATTGGTTTGGGAAAGAAAATGCATACTGCAGATAATTCAGATTCTATTAATGAGAATGCATATGGCTGTGAAAAATGAAAATCTAGCAAATGTAACAAAAGTATGCTATATTCATTAATATTAACACAGATTGAAATTGAACTTGAAAATATTTGTCCCATTCCAACAAAAACATCCTTGTCAATACATAACTTGTTTTTCCACAACCTGATTTCATATAGCAAATCTATCAAAGTGTGGAAACATTCAAGGCAATTTAAAATGTTGCAAATGTGACAAACCAAAGTCTAATATTCTGAAATAACAAAAGTACAACCCAATATAAGCAATGCAAAATAAAAGAGTTTGAGGTCTTCAAAGTCTGCTGTCTTGGGTAGCAGATTGTTGCGTTTCTCTTATACTTTTTGCACGTTTTCTTATAATTCTTTGAGTGCTAGCTTGTTCCACCATCAATTGCCTGGTAGTCACATCTGACTTCCCTTTCCATTTCAATCCATGAGGCTTGAAACCTAAATCAACATTCTTCTCAGCAACACTCTTGATCCCAACTGCTGCTTTAATCACTCTGGCATTGTTGTCACTCTGCATAACACAACAACAAACAAACAAAAGGCACAAAATCACTCACAAATTAAACACACATCTATGGTTCAAGGAAACAGTTATAACATAATGCTTACACATTCAAGAATTTCTCCCCTAGGACCATCCATTCTTATTCCAAATCCTTAGCTATAATCTCTCTATCTCTTTTCACCAATTTGAATAGTTCTAACTCCTTCTCTCCCTCTATTTGATTGTAGATTGGTAGATGTTTGTGTAGGTGGTATATTTGTAGAAGACTATGCAAGTGCTCTACCTGATGGAGTTTGTGAATGAACATAACCTTCTGCTTGAGTTGATGTATGTTGGGATAAATTTGGGGTTCAAAGTTTGAACCAGCATGTGGTTGAGATGAACTTGGTTGAGCAGCCTAACAATGCAATTACAGGCAAAGTTAAAAAGTCTAATTCATAAGATTATACAAAAAAATTTAAACTAATTTGATATAGTTACCTTACTTGCCCTTCGATAACTTTTCTTATTGTGTCCCTTTTCCTTACAGACTGGACATGTCATATTTCTCCCTTGCCTTGTATAAGAGCCAACCTTCTTAGTCTCATGCTTGTCCTTCTTTCTATTTTTCTTAGGTCGGCCAGGCATAGGCTTCACAATTGAAGGTTTAATTGGAGAATGCTTCACTTCACCCCACATCTTCATATTAGGAATTGGTTGAATGAAATGACAATATACCTTAACATATGTATCTCTTTTATACCAGTGTGAGATGAAATCTTCAGGATTGATTTGTCTATAGTTCCTGACACATATAGCGTGGGGACAAGGTATTCCCTTCAATTCCCAGCTTCTGCAAGTGCAAGTAAGCTTGCTAATATCAATAGTGTGATCATATTATCCATCAACAATCTCAAAACCAGATTGCCCATTCCACTGAACTCTACGTTGCATAACATGTACCTTATTTTCTTTAACCTTCTTCATAGCCATTGGAGAAATATCATTAATTCAAGTATGCACAATATCATTCATCTTATTTGTCTTATCCATCACCTTATGCCTTATATCCTCAAACATCGAGATAATAGACTTATGCCTGGCCCCTAATATCCATGAATTAAATGCTTCTGACATGTTATTCTCAACAAAATCACATTTACTATTTGTCCTTATATATGCCCTTCACCAAGTCTCCTTATTGTAGCAAAGCAAATCTTCAATATTTCCTCTCTCTAACTTACTTAAGCCTTAATTTTATATTTTAATAAAACCTCAAACTAGCTCTGACACACCTTCAGAATGCTTTCCTTCTTTCTTTCCCTCTCCATTTCTTGCTCAAATTAGACCAGACATGTCTGGCACACATTCTATGCTCCACTTGTAGCAATAGTTCTTGGATAGCTGCTATTAAACCCTGTATAAGCATAAAAAATTTTGGGTTTTAAATAGGTAAAAATGACAATAAAAACTAAACATAACTTTATATTTATTCCAAAAGTTACCTTTTGCGTATTTTATATAAGAGTAAGTCCTTCCCCTATACCAAGATTCAAGTCCTGAATCAATATCCTCAAGAACCATCTCCAAGTTTGCTTGGTTTCCATATCCACCATAACCCAAGCAATGGGAAACATCTGCTGATTTCCATCCTTAGAAACAACAACAATTAGTTGACCCCTACTAGCCCCTTTGAGGAAACAACCATCTATTCCAATCACCTTTCTACATCCTTCATCCCAACCTCTCGTCATTTCACTAAAACATATATAAAACCTTTGAAAAAGTCTCTTTTCAGCTTCAGACTTATCATTAACCTTGACCACACATGTGGACCCTAGATTAGTCTTCAATATTTTATCTACATACTCCCCTAGTCTAGCATACTCAACCCTCTAATCACTCATATATCTACTTAACACCTTGAACTTAGCTCTCCTACACACAGTTCTACCCACGTAAACTTGCAACTCCTTCATGAACAGCTCTTAAATCTTCCAAATTTTAATCCCAGGTTGTGAAATAAACCTATCTTTGAAATGGTTAGCTATAAACTCAAATTACAGAGCCTAATTTTATTGTTCCTAAAACACTTGTGCACTGAATGATATGCTTTTACTATAAAATCTTGAGTTTTTCCCTCAATACTTGCAAATAGCAACCAAGGATAGCCCTCATGTAGACACCTAACCCACACTCTATGTGGTTCATCTAGCCTAAGTATTAACTGGACCCCTCTTTTCATACCATAGTAAGAGACTGCTTGTCTAAACTATTTGACACTCTCAAAGACCATACCTAACTGAAACCATAAAGTTGTAGATGTAGGATCATAATGTAATCTTCTACTTTTTCTCCTAATAGGTATATCACTCTCATAAGCTTTTATATCACTCTCATCTCCTCCTATCCTTTTTTCATACATTCATGTTTCCCTATCTAAGTCCTCAAAACCAATATCATTACTAACCTCTCCAAGTAGAATAGTGTTATGAGCCCTTTTCGCCCTTGTTCTGCCCCTTCTTTGGTTTCTTGTTTTCTCCCTAGCAGCCCTAAGCTTTTCATCATCATCACTACACTTTCTTAACACATCTTTCTCACCATCAACATCATCATCTTAAAAAAAAAAACCCTCATTGTCAGTTGAACTTTGTGAATCTAAACCATTAAATTCATAATTTAAATCTTTAGAGTCATTACCATTTACACTTGAATATACTTCATGAGATCCATGGGATCTCCATTCACAGCATCCTGTGCATCCCTCCCAACATCACCACCAATATTCTCCCTAACAAGTTCTGCCTCTATCACATATTCAGTAGCCAACTGTTCTCTAATTATTTCTGCATCTCTCTCAGCTTCAGTACCAAAGAAACTACCTTTCTCAATTAGAGGTTCGGCTGCAGCATTTAAGTTACTAATTCCTTCATTAGTGGTTGCCTTAGTTTGTGTAGCAGGTGTATTTAAAGTGGAATCTACCTCATTCAAACCATTCACACTTCCTACAATAAGATCAGTCTGACTAGGCTCATTTATCCCACATGCCTGCATAGTTTTTGGAGAGCACACTTCCGGTTGAGATACCATATGGGCCACATAGACATCAACCTCATCACCATTTTTTCAACCCTTAGACATTTCTAACAATACTTTATCACTTAACATTATGAAATCTATACCATTTGGTTCCTTACAGTATAAAGAGTTCATAATATCATAGCCATAACCCCCTTATATAATCACCAAGTTCAATCACAAATATTTTATCAACATCAATTTTATCCATGCTAATTGTTCCACCTATATAACTGCATTTTCTGCCCCTACGCACAAAACAACCCCCATGGTGCCAAATGACCTTAACTCGTGTATCATCCATGTATAACACTAGCCCACTTGGTCCTCTGTGGCCCAACAGTACATCCTAACCCAAAAGAAACGAACAATTCTAATTCCTACACTATATAACTGAGATTTTCACCTTTACCAAATAAAAAACCATAACCCATACATTAACCCCTAACTTCCTAAGTTAATAACAAAAACACCATTAAAATTTTAAAATATTTAAAAAACAAAAATCACGGATATCATAGAATAAGAAGCTCACAATATTCCAAGAAATCACCAACCTTTTATCTTCAAGAAGATTTCTCAACACAGCTCACGTCATAAACTACAATAAGAAGCAAGGAATTTTTGTCGTTTGAATATCATGAAACTAAAAGGAAATGATTTTTGGAGCAAAATTTAGGGTTGAGCATAAATGATTAGAGAGAAAAGGAGCAAAGGTCAATTTTTGGAGACTAAGAAATGAGCTGAGGGGCGATACTGATTTCTGAAAAAAATGGGATTCAATGAGTGTGTATTTCACGTCGCATGTTATGCAGAGAATTAGCTATTCCAAGTGGTTACTAATACTATTTTTAAAGAGTAAAGGTGTGTGATAGGACATTTTAAAAGTACAAAATTTTAATAGGTTCTTTCTTACAAGTACGGGGGTGTAATTATGCATTTAGCCTTATTATATCCAATTTTGATTTATACATCTCACCTTTAACCTATACCTCTCAAAAATTCTCACTATTAACTTATCTCTTAAAAATTAAGCAATAAAAAAAGTTCACTTTTCTCTTTTGAAATTCTAACAGTAAAGAAGGAAAAAATCTACAGCAAAAAAAAAAAAAAGAAGTTCACCTTCTCTTTTGAGAATCGGGCAATAAAAGAAGAGTTCATGTGTTAAATAACATAATATTCAATAGTCGCTCAATAAATACTATGTTCTATTTTCGTAGGATAGCGATAAAAAATATAGTCTTTGTTCAATGAGACAAAAGTACAAAATCGGCTTTTTATCATTGTCAGTTAAACAACAAAATATGTTTAGTAAACTAGAGTCAAAATTTAAATTTAATTCACCAAATCAGAGCTAAACATTTATTTATGTTCGCCCAAAGTTTGATGAATAGTCTAAGATATTCAACAATATATAGTTGAATATATTTAATTGTTCTGTTACCTTTGAACAAACTATCTCAATAATAAAATTACTTAATTTTATTTACATTACTTTAAACCGCTAAATATTTATTATAAATTCTTCGGCAAACTCACAATTTGTGTCTTCTTTCATATTTTAACTTTAAACAATACAAGGTGAGTAAAGTAATTGGAGTGAAAAATGTGAAGATTAATTGAGAGTTAGAAAAGTAAAAAAAATATTATTAAAATAAAATATATGGACTTTTAAGGTTTAGGATAGGATGTGTATAATAATTTGAGTGAATATGGTGTAAATATAAATAATAAATATTATAAATATTATAATTCAATATATCCTTTAATGTATTTTTGCTTTAATGTATTTTAAGGAAATATATTAAAAGTGTATTTATTATTTTTTGGAGGTGTAAATATTCCCAAATATATAAACTACATAAAAGTGATTAACTGACTATTTCATTGGCCATCAATTTGTAATTTGGTACTAACACTTAAAATTAACACCAACCTATCTATTCATATTATGCTATACACTCATTTAGAGCACAAAATGCCTCGGAAGTTATTCATATTATGTTATGCACAATTTCCTATACATTCATATTATTCTAAAAGGTCCCCTATGTGTCCACATCACTTTCTTTAATATTGTTTTTTTTTTCTCTTTCTCTTCCTATGTGGAAACTCGTCCTCTTTCTCTATGAAACACCTATTTATATTTTCAAACCTAGGTCTAGAGCTATCGCTTAAATCTTTTTCCTTCTCTCTCTTCTCTTCATAGTCTATGTTTTTTTGCCCGATCTTTCTATTTTCTTTTGTTTCTTGCTGAGAATTTCTTGAAACCAAAACTCTCATCTAAGAACAAATTGGAATCTATCATTTTTGGGCTTGCTAGAGCCTTATGTTGGTGTTTCTTTTTCAGTCTTGGGTTATAAAACTCTAAAATTGCATTTCTAGATCCATCTTTAGCTTTTGTCAAGCTTTTTGCTCTCCAATCTTCTTTTCGTAGTTGGCATCCATATCTCACCCCTCCCTCCTTTTTTCAATTTCAGTCTTCAAGATGAAGCTCCTTCTGAAGCTATGGTGGAATCATCCCTTTAGCGTGTTACTGCTTTTGGGGGTTCTTTATTCCTGTTCAGTCTCTGTTTAGGACCTTTGGTCCTTTCTTTCCCTCAATAGAATCAAAATATGAGGTTGTATGGGGTAGCAAAGTCATTTGTTCTCTCAAATTTACATTGCTCTTCTGGCTTTAGTGGTTAATCCACATCTTGGCTCTGCAGTTATTTTTCATTCTTGGCCTTAATTTTGATATTTTTGGCTATTCTATGGAGGGTGATCACAAGAATTTCTGTGCTTTACTACAAAAAGTTTATTGAAGTTTTATTCAGTTTTTTGTTTATGTTTGTTGTGTTGGTTGCCTTAGTCTTTTTTTTTTCTTTGTGTTTGTGTTATTTGATTTGAGTTCTGCCCTTTCCATATGGTGTGGATCTATAGTGTTCTTTGTTCTTTTCTCTCTATTGTATGTACCCTCTTCTTACTTTGTACTTTATTTTAATTTTTAATGAAATTCTCTTATTTTCGATAAAAGAAAGGGTCCCCTATGCCTTCTTCCTCCCTTGCATCATTGTTGATGCCTAAAAACTTTGAAGGAAGCTCTTAGAAGTTTAATTTACAAGCATCAAGAATCACAAGGGACAATGACAACACTCGATAATTAAACATTTGAATGTAAATTGTAATACTTTTACATCATATTACATATAATACATATAATCCGCCCTATATATATATAATACATATAACCCGTATATATACAATACATATATAAATTACAAGAATATCATCACTTGCGATATTTATAAAATTTCTCATAATTATAAGTAAATATTTAAAAAACTTTTAAATGTATTTTGACAAGTATATAACTATAAATATAGATGATATAATTAATGAAAATACCCATTTCAAAGAAAAAAATCTGAAAAAATTTGCTAGAGTTTTATCTGTATTTTGGATGTTTCCCTAAAACATAACTCAACCTACATTAAGAATTTGCACTCCTAAATGGTTCGCACACACTCAATTCTCGACTATTCTTCAAAATCACTCCAAATACTCAAACATTTATATATATATATATATCAATATTCATAAAGACATAATAAATTTACATGTTTAGTCCACAAATTTTAGAGTTTACATCTTTCTCATTCATATATATATTCAAAATAATGTACATATTTATATAAGTTTTTCAAAAGTAAACATTTACATGTATGCAGTTGGCTATGGTTCGTGGCAGCCTAACAATACTTCGAAAGTAAGTAACCAAAGCTCCAAGAAAATCTAAAAACCCTAGACCTACTCAGGTCTAACGGGGCCTTCGGTCTCAATCCTGTCACCTACGTGATAAACAAATCGCTCTAAACTTTCTGTCTAGCGGTACATATTTTGATAATAATAAATATTTAAGAAAGATAATGCATAATGCTTTTCCTTTGAAACCTACAATGTAGCATGCAAGTTCATATAACATCTTATGCAATTTTCACTTTAGCCAACACATATCACACTTACATGTATTGAGCCCAAAAAACCTATATAATATTCAAGTTTCAGAGATATTATTTTGAACTATTTTGACACCCCAATGTCTAATCCGAAGGTAAATAAAAATGACGCCCAATGTCTAGTCTGAAGGCAAATCATATAATGGTGATGTCTATCTTCTAGCCCGAAGGCAAATAATAAGCATGCTATATCATATCACCAAATATAATACTCTGAAAAATGATATTACATAAGGTAATACACAATTCATATGCATATTCGTACTTTTCTTATACTTTGGTAGTTATACCACTTTCCTTTATTTTTACACTTTTTTCATCTTTTTATCACATTTTCATCACAAACTTCATATTCCATTCCATTTTCATAATATAGCCAAGATAAGATTATAATTTGGTATATAACACTTTTTCATATAAACACATTTTATAATGCCATTAGCTATCTTAAAATGGCTTAAATATCCATACATAATGCAATTTATACATTTAAAAATATAGCTAAGCACTTTGCATGTGAGTTCACATTCCAAAGTGACAAAGCATCAAAACCAATATACAATGTAATATGCCATTTACAATGTATTACAATATAATAGTATCAAAGCATGTATTAACCTTGGTTAAGCTATTTCCAAGCTAAGAATCTTCACTTTCCCTTCACTTCCCTCAAGTGTCCTTCACCACTTGATATGGACAACTATAATCTACTCAATGCCTATTCAAAATGTGAAGGTTTATAAATATTTAGAAATATATTTTAAAGCATTTTAACTATTAAGCACTAACTAAATAACATTCCCACCAATTTTTAAACTTTGACCCTAAGTTTTTTTTTTTTGGAACTTCATTCTATCCCAATTCAAATTATATTTTAAGTTTATTTATATCTTTAAAATCATTTTATGACATATTTTAAACAAATAAATTCAATCAAAACTAATTCTTTATATAAAACCCTAGGAAACCCTAATTTTTATTACTACCTCTTTCAACTTCCACCTAATCTCCATCATTTCTTCAATCTAACCTTAAAATCATTGTTTATTCATCAAACTAACATCATCCAACAACATTTAAGCAATTATAAAACATTCCAACAAAAACTCCTATCGTTACATTAACAAAAATTCAAAGAAACTTCATAATTCTAAAAGAATACTTACTAGTTTGTTGAAAAAATCACTACAACTCTTTTTAATTCTTGAAAATCCTTTTTAAAATTAGCGTTTGGATGAAGCAATTTCTCCTTTGGTTATGGTGAAATTTTGGGTAAAGGGAGAAGAGGAAGAAGAAGAAGAAGAAGAAGAAAGAAAGAGATAAAGATAAAATTTTGACTTTTTTCTTCTTCCATCCAATTATATATTTAATTATTTAATTAAATATTAATTATATTATTTTTTTTCTAATCAAAATTAAAATTTAATTAATTAATTTTATTTTTTAATTATTTTTTTAACTTTTTACCTTATTTACCATTTGACTTTCACTTTTTACCCTTTGACTTTATATATTATGTATATTTTATTTATATCTTACATATACATTTTATATTTTTATAATTATAATACTTTATTTAACCTTCTAAATTATTTATTAAATTTTAATTAAATTAAAATTTTATTATAGTAAAAACATGAGTGTTATATAAACCACCAATTCTTAACTTGGTGGCCAAGAATGTTGTTACTCTTATTTATGTCTCAGCTTTAAATCCTATTTATTTTTTCTCACCTATATATAATTAATAAAAAAAATTGAATGCAAAATTCATAAGTTCTAAATTAAGCCACAAAGAACTTGTTTTATTTAAATGGAAAATATATTCTTGAGGAATATGTAATGGTAAATTATTATTATTATTATAAACTTTTATATTAATTAATTATAGAAGAAGAATCTCTAAAAAAGAAAAAGAAACTATATATTATCTATTAAATTGCTCATTTTTTAACATATAAAATATTTATTTCTATTCATTATGAAATATCCTTTAATAACTAGGAATTTATAGTATGGTTGGTTACATAACCATTCATTCAGAAGGCAAAAATTATTTACTGCAGATGCTACCAAATCTGGAACAAAATTATGTACACGTTTTACAAAAACAAAATAACATCCTTCAAATAGCTTGGCCAACTATTTGATACCATGAACAATGGGTTCTATTTTCCATGAGCATTGTAAGTAGTGATTTTCACCCTCATTCCCGGTAAAATAATTCTTGCGACTTCGGTATTGTTAGGCTCTAGACTTTAGAGAACATGTACCTAAACTCGAAAAATAGGAGTTGCCACCCGGACGGGTCTAAAATATAGAAAGGATGGATAACTCAATTCCTAAAGAATCATCAACTCCTATCGGGTTCGAAAAGTTGGGTACTCATGGATGGTCTTCTTTTTATGTCTAAATATTATTAAATTCTTAACTTATGATAATACTATTAATATTACAAGCGGAAATAAATAAATGAAAGCTATCATCATAAATCATATATCAAACAATAAAATAGGTATTCATACAAGATAAAAATATGCCCTTATAAATGTCCAAGATCCATAAAACTAATAAAATAGGACACCCATAAAAAAAATAAAAATATGTGTCTTGCAATTGTCTCAAAGTTCTTAGATAAATTAAATTATACAAACTAAATAAATGAAATAAATAAGACATATATAAATGGAAACATGCCTTTTACATCTTAAAATTCAAATAACAAAATAAACACAAATTCATAAACATATAAATAACCACCACGTAAAGAAGTATAAGATTAGGGATTAATTAAAAAAGAAATAAAGATTAATCACAAAAATTATAATCCGTAAATAAATATTAACATATTAATAAAATATGGGGTGCAACGCATACGGTGGTTCTACTAGCTGGTTAGCCGGCAGGGGTGAAGGGGGCAACACTCCCGAAAGATAAATGATACAAAATAAGTTTTATTGTGAAATTAGAGTTTTATTGTGGAATAAGAGTTTGATCCTAAAACTAGGGTTAAAACATGCAATTAGGATTTTTTCCTAAAACTAGGGTTTAATCATGCAAAATTAGGGTTTTAAACTAGAACTAATGTTTAATGATGGAAATGTAGGGTTTTATACTAAAGCTAGGGTTTAATTATGCAAAGCATGGGTTTTATCTTATAAGTAAGTTTTAGATTGCAAAATCAAAGTAGTGAATTAAAATAAAGTAATTTTCAAGGTTTAAATGAAGATGAAACTTAATTGAATTAAATAGATTCAGTGTATGAAAACCATATCTACGTTGTAGGTTCCACCAAAGTAATTTATGTTGAACCATGCCTTGCTGCTATTTAGATCGTTGCAATTGGTTTGGGTCAATCAGGGGTTTTGTTTGAACAATCAACATTCATAGTTTGCTTATATTTTCCTTTTGATTTCTATTTCTTTGATTCTTTTCGTTTATGGATTACTACTTAATTTCTCCCTCTCTGATTGCTAAAACATGGTTCTTTAATTCCTAAGGGTGGCTCTCAATTTCTTAAAAGTGGTTCATGTGATTATTGAAGGTGGCCTCTCCTTTTCTACTTATTAATTGCCTTTATATAGGCAACTATTAGGGCACTAGTTTAAACACTCCTGACTTGCTTCGAAAAACACCCAGCCATTCGAGTCCAAGTAGAATTGAATTCTTTAAATCAAGGGGGCGGCCATAAGCTCATGTTGAATTGCCCAAGGCCAACCGATTGGACATGAACTTTAGGCCGACCTAATTGTTTTAACTTTTGAGTCGAACCAGAGTTGATTCGGACCTTTTAACTAGACTTAAATTTATTTGGGGCCCTTCTAATTAGAACCATATTTGATTGGAGCTTTTAAATTGAAACCAAATTTAATTTGACATTTTAATTAGGGCTGAATTCAATCTGGGCCAAAATTAAGGGTTCATAGGCATGTATCCACCTCATTGATAGCTTTGATAGTGTTTGATTATCGGCTTCAAATATGCAATACCGATGGTGTGAATCTCTGGTTTTCTTAATAGCTAATAACATAGCTTGAGCTTCATTTCTAAGTGGTGAATAAGACTTAATGATGTAAGCAAAACTGTCTTGTAAATAACCTGCATGATCTCTAACTACAATAGCAATTCCTATCAGCGAATTACTTGGTTTATAAGAAGCGTCCACATTGTATTTTAGCTAACCAAGAGTGGGTGGATTCCATCTCAGTGGTGCATAAAGATTGGAAGGATGAGGGTCTTGCAAAATCACAAATCGAGCAGCTTCTATCTTTTTAGCTAAAGATAGAGAAGAATTCACTTGTTGATCTTTCATAATTATAAAGGTGGGATTCGGATCAAGTCCATCAAAACAGAAACCTATTTCTTGTTTTCCAAATGCACCAACACAGATTTGCAAAACTAGCCAAAGTATCAGAAGCAGCATTTAAATATGAATCAATCACATTCTGAGTTAAAACATGGCCACCGATCCAAAAAGGAACCGGCAGCAATAACAAATGGATTTATGCTAAGATTTGAACCAAACCAAGTTGCCTTGGAATGGTTATAAAAAAATAACATATGCATGATTGTTTCTTCTGAATTATTACATAGAGGAAATAGATTGTTGGGACATAATTTCCTGTAAAATATAATAGAGAGAACAATAATTGCATTTAAGCATAATCTCCAAATAAAACATTTTATTTTGGGTTGGGTGTTTAATTTTCATAGCCTCTTTAAGACACCATTCATGTTAGGAGAACTTCTAGAAGGAGAATTAGTCATTGAATATTTAGAGTTAATGAGAAATTGATACACAGACCTTATGGAGATTTTCCTTACTTTGTTAGTGTGCCATACCCAATTATCATTTTCTTCTCTTGGACTGATTAGGATATTTTTTATTGCTTTTACTTCCAACTCAGAAAAGCAAGCCAAGATTAGATCTGAATTCCAAACTCCCCTTTCAGTCATTAAATCTGAGATGTAATTAATAGAATAGCCCTAGGGTTTTTGAGATAAAATTTTGAAACCAAGTAAATCTGGAACCTAGGGGCCCTCCCATACTTTGACATTCTTCCCAGATTTAATTTTCCATCTAAGACCCCCTTTGATTCTCTCTTTAACTGTAATTAAACTCCTCCATGCCCATGATGGTTTATTATCTACCTTAGCTTCAATAAAGGAACAGTTAGATAAGTATTTAGATTTCAATATCTTAACCCACGTACTATCTCTATTATTGATTAGTTCCCAAACTTGTTTAGAGAGGAGGGTTGTATTAAATAGTTCAAATGATTTAAATCCTAAACCCCCTATGTATTTTGACTAAGATAGATCTTTCCATTTATTCCATTTTAATCCCCTCCCTTCTGCATGTTGCTTCCACTAAAAGGATGACAAAATCTGATCAATTTTGCAGCAAAACCTTTTTGGTAAAAGAAAACATGACATTAAGTGGGTTGGTATTGCAAAGAGTACTGATTTTATAAAAATTTCTCTATCTGCATGTGATAGTAGCTTAAACTTCCAAGATTGTGCTCTCTCCATAATTCTGTCTTTAAGGAAACTAAGAGCCTGCATTTTGGATCTGCCCCAAGTAGAGGGAATTTCTAAATAAATTTTTCCGTCCCCCATTTCCTTCATTCTCAGCAGCTGAATTATACAGGATTTCAATCCCAAAGGGGGTATTGGTGCAAAATGCAGTGCTAGATTTCTCTACATTCACCATTTAGCCATAGGCTAAATAATAGTTTTGTATAATCTGCATTAGTTTAATAACCTCATAAGGATCAACCCTACCACAAATGAGTGTATCATCCGCAAAGAGTAGATGTGATAATTTGGGGGATCCTCTAGACAACAGAAAGCCACTTTTGTAATTATTCTGAATTGCATTTTCTAATGTAATTGAAAGGGTATTGGAGACTAGCAAGAACAAATAGGGTGATAGTGAGTCTCCTTGTCTTAATTCTCTAAAAGGTTGAATAGATCCAATTGAGCCGCCATGGATAAGAATGCTATAATTTTCGGTACTAACATACTATATAATTAGATTGGTGGCTCTACTATTAAACTCCAAAGCTAATAGGACTTTCTGAAGAACATTTCATTCCACCCTATGATTTTAAAATTGCTCATTTGATGAAAAACAATCTTGCAAATAGCATTTTATTTTTTCCGTTATTTTTAGATGCAAATATCACTATACCATTTCAATCCAAACAGCCTCAACTTCCATAGAATGAGTTTCAAATCTCACATTAAAGTCATCATCTTAATAAAGAGATTATAATAATAGAAGGTTTTCAATCAAGTGAAAGATTGATATATACAATCAAGGCCCATCAAAGAAAGCAAGTAGCTTTTACAAATCCAATGAATAATGAATAAAAATTGCAAAATATCATTCCCGTTCCTATTTATCTAAATATGCACAATGTAAATTAAAAAACAAACAAAAAAGCCGGTCATGATTTGCTTTCTGTATTGCTGAATCGGATTTACATATTTTGCTAATCAAATTACGTTCTTTTTCTTAATTTGGAAAATTGAAGTAAACGCAAAAAATTTATAAAATACTCTATTTGTTTTATTTTAAATAATTTTTCATACTTTTAATTTTATTTTAAAAAATATTTAATATTCAATAATATTATGAAAAATTTTTAATATTATTTACTAAATTATTTTCTATATTTAATGTTATTATTAATAATAATGAATAATATTAATCGTGTCAACACGAATACGATATGAAAATTAAATGGATTATACGGATACAATATGTATAACACATAATTTGACACAATTCATTTAAATTATATAATATTTTTAATTTAAAATAATTTTATATTTCTAAATAATCAATTAAAAAATTATTTATAAAATAAAATTATGATTAAATTAATTTTAAAATATAAATATATTAAAAATTTCTTAAAATATATATATATATAACACAATTAATATGAAGTAAATAATAAGTATGCATTATATTTTAGCATTAAAACTTAATACGAAAAAAGTTAATGAAATAATATATAGTTTTCAATATAAATTTTATAATAAAGTTTTTTTTAAATTATTTTATTTATTTATTTATTTTTTATTATATTTTCTTTTATAAATTCTATTCTAAATTCTAAACTAAAAAATGTTATTTGATATAAAATATATAATATTAGATTATTTAAATTATAAAAATTATTTAATTTTTAACATTTATTTATAAAATAATTTTTAAAATTCATAAAGAATTAAATTTAAATTAATTAATAATTAAATTAATAAAATAATTAAAAATAATTTAGTAATTAGATAAAATTAATAAATTTTTAATAAAAATAATTAAAAATTAAATAAAATATTTTTAAATAAATAATATAACATAGAATAATAAAATTATAATAATATAATAAATATATAATTTTTATTTTTATTTTTTAAAAATAAATAATAATAATAAAATAAAATAATTTTGAGTTATATAAAAATTATGTTGTTTTAGTTAAACAAGTTGCATCGAATTCGTGTGTTAACCCGTTAATAATCTGTTTAAAATTATGTCATAAATAGATTGATCCATTTATGATACTAATTAATTTAAAATTAACACTAATTTATTAATTTTATATATTTTATATACTGTTTTATTTATTATGGCTTATTTTAACATCTCTATTAAATATAAACATTGAAAAGAGAAGTTATTAATTAAGAATAAAATGATAAATTTATTTAATTATTCTGGTCTGTTGTGCCAGTACTATAAAGATTCGCGTTGATGTTGAACCAAAATTGAAAATCCAATGTTTCGCGCCAGACCCATATTAGCTCGATTCAAGCTGCCTGCAACTCGACATTTCTGCTCTAACATCACCAAATCCACCAACAATAACAGTAGCAATGATAAGATCGAATCAAATGTTAGTAAATACGGGGAGGTGTATCACCAATTGGACAAGCTGGATTTCATGACCGCCGCCAAAATCCTCTTCACTGATCCTCCAAAGAAAAAGAAGTTCGGGTATTGCCTTAGCTTTTTTTTTTTTCTGTGTTTTATGTAGTTGGGTCTTTAATGGATTAAGTGGGTAATGGCGTAGAATTTGATTTTTGCTTGGGTTTCTCTTAGGCATTTCGTCGAACATGTTGTAGTATATAGTTTGTTTAGTAAAGTGAATGCAATGGTAGCCAAGGTACTAGATTTCTTTTAAGATTGTGATTCTATAGCAATAAATGTGGTTATGTTCATAAAAAAATATCGAATCATATCTTCCTAGTCTAACTATGTACTTATCAATGATTCTATCTTTAAACCTCATGACATCTATATTCCATGTTCAATTGTGTTTCAGGATCGATTTCCATCTGGTACAGCTCTTCTTTGCCTGTATGCCTTCATTGGGTATCTCATTGCACAAGCTTAGCATATTTCCATGCTTTCCATTTACGAAATATCTCTGTCTTGGTGCTGCTATCTAAATGAGTGCGTTTTCTGTAACAGCTGTATATTTGGTGGCTCAGTATGCTCGGCATGAAATGAAAAAAATGGATGCGGTAACTTGATTAATCTTTTCTGCGATGGTAATTTAAGCTTTGAGTATTTTCTTTTCTGGACTGCATATAATGTTGTTTATCTTTAGTCTTGGACTATTTTCCTTTTTCCTTCTCTTCTAGTTTTCTTGAAATCCATGTCTTTCATATATTCATGCTGTAAAAGGTGGCAATTTCTGGGCGAAATATGACGGTGGACGTCAGAACATACAATCTTACTGACTAGTAAACCATTCCACACGTTGTGCTGTTAAACTAATGTTGGAAAAGTTATAGATAAGTTTTCATTGGCATATAAGGTAAGCATCCTAGAAATTTCATGGCCAAAAGGCCTGAAACTTCACATATGTCTGCATTTGGCCGGTTATCTAGTTAACATTTATTTATATTTGATGTATGTATAACGAAAGCATTATATAGTTATTGATGTAAGTGAAAATAAAATCAGTTGTTTCTTAATCATTATGATATTTTCTACAAAATGTATCGAAGTTCTTCTTACTTGGTTTGTTCGTGCCATGTTTACTTTTCATTCCTTTTTCCTTTTCCCTTCGCCAATTTATAATGATAGGTTTACACAAAATTTCTTTGAAGCTTTTTTTTTATCATCAATTTATTTATGAAGCTTTTGAAATGATTGGAATGGTCTCCTTGCAATTATTAATGCCAACCTTTTTTTAATGATTGCTATTATTGGTTTCATGAGCCTTTTGAGGGAAATATTTGATGCTTGGAAATGACACAGGGATTGCAGCTAAGAGTTTTATTTTGACATATTTGATCTCTTGAATGTTTTCTGATACTATATAAGTAAACTCTCCTGTCCTTTTCCCCCTTGATCATAGTATGAGGTTCAGCAGTTCCTTCAACTTTTTTTGAAGTTTTCCTTATCGCCGTAATGATGATGTCAGGAACTTGAGCTAAAAAAGAAGAAGAAGAGGAGAAAGCAAGACAGTTGGAAATACAAGCTATTGAAGAAAAAGAAGCTATGTCTGATCCAGAGATTTTGGAGGTGAAAGTGAGATTGGATAAACTAGAAGAAGCTATTAAGGAAATTACAGCTGTATCAAAAAAACCATTAAGTGATAATGCAACAAAAAACCAGCAAGACGGTAATAAGAAAAAACACATTTCACCAACTGAATCTAGTGATGCCCAGAGCACATCGAACTTGAGCAAATCCTTGGATAAAGACCTTCTTAGCAAAAAAAATCAGTGGAACTAGCACCAGGTAAAGGAAAGGTAACCGAAGTACCTTTGCAGAATTGAGTTATTTTTCTTGTCGATATTTGTATTTTTTTAGGTCAATGCAGCAAGATATGGAATAGGCCAGACCACCCTTTTTCTTACTTTTCCCAACTGTGAGTATTGATAGTACATTAGATGGTTAAAAGTTGCTTAATGCTTAAGCTGTGACTGAGTTGCTACTAGCCTATCTTGCATTTCACTTCAGGTTTTTACCAATTTGTGCTGTTTATTTATCCCCAAACCAACTGACATGCTACATTTATGACTATGCTTATAGCACTGGCAAGTTCATATTTCTTGATTAGATTATCTATAGCATAACTCAACTGCCTATAAATGTCAATATTAGGGCTAGGCATGTTGGTAAGCATGCGCATTCCTTAAGTTGCTTAATTTGAATCTACAGACTAACCTAGTCTTGGGCTAGGCGTGGCTTAAGTTAAGAACATAAGGTTATGATTCGGATGTAATGTATATATGAAATTAATACTTTTAGAGAAGCCTGCCTACCTGTTTGCTTGTTGATTGATTTTATCCATGGAAACTTGATTCTTTTCAAGTTTGTTACATCTACCAACTTTCTTTCAGTTTGATGTGGAAAATTAAACCCCTTAACCTTCTTCTGAATACATGGCCATTGGTCCCCAATAATTTAAACTTGTAGTGTGAGCTGACACACGATAGATTAGGATTGGGATGGATGGAATTTATGAAAATTATTTTTAAAAATATTTAATATTTTTAAATACCCTCTAAAAAATTTAAAAAAGGTGATATATTGTAATTTTTCTCTTAAGAAATTATTAAATTTAGATCCGATTAATGAATAGATGAAGAAGTGATATAATATTGAAATTTAATGGGTATAATTTTTTTTTCAATATATTAAGTAATAATTTAATTAAAAGTTTTAATATATTAAAAAATTATAAGTAAATTAAGTATTGAGTAGATTAATGCTTTGTTTGGTTGCTAATTTGCACTAGGGAAATGAAATTTAATTTAATGAAGGAAATGAGTAGAAAATAAAATAAATTTATTTCAATGTGTTTGATAATCATAATTGAATAATGTGAGAAATGAGATTTTTTTATAATTTAAATAAATAAATAAATAAATTTATAAATTATATTTTTACAACTTTGTTATTATCCATTAAACTAAAATAAAAATAAAATAAAGACATAAATGACATTTTATATGATATAGTATTTTTCGCCTTTTATTTTTCTTTGTTTTTTATCATTTAGGTAAAAAATTATTTTTATTATTTAAGAGAAATTATTTCTTTAATAAAATTATATTTTTCTTTCTAATTAAATATTTAAACAATAAAAATTTTAAAAAATTCTATTTCATTTACTTTCTTTTTTCCCTAATTCCATTAAAAAAACAATAAATAAAAGCCTTCATTAACCTGCTAAAAAAATATATCAACTGAATTATTAAGGGGAAAGGAAAGATAATTCTTTTGGATCGCATGAATAGAAATTGAATTAACAGTCCGGCGCGTGGTTGCAGGTCCAGTCCCAACATTCTAAAACCCTAATGAAATTCCCTTAAACCCTTTCCTTTCTCTTCACACGGCGCGTCGAATCCTTCATCTAAGGTGACCCCTTCTTTTCCCTCCTAAAACCCTATTTCCCTAATTTCAATAACTCCATGAATACCCCGTTTCAGTGTGTAACAAAATGTTATTATCCCAAACAACCATAACCAGGAATTGCATATCAGAAATGCGCAAATCTGCCTTTCAAGAAAATATTCTAAGGCTGCTTCGTAACGAGATTCAATACGAGTTCGATCGTGGTCCTCCCAAACAAGTAATTTTCCTGTCTCTGCCACTTCAATCTCTATGTTATGAATTTTGATTGCTTTTATATTTTATTCATGAGATGATAATAATACCAGTACTGATTTGAAATATAAAATTATAAAAAAATTCTATTTATTTGTGTTAATGATAGCTCTTGTCGTAAGCAAAGATTTGTACGTGTATATATATGTACATAATGGGTAAATGGGGGTTGATTTCCAAAGTTGGTTTCTGGGCTTATAAGCAATATAAGTTGAAGAATGAGAGAGAGCTCCTTCTGATAAACATTAATGTACTTGGCCATGGTGTTCTATGGGTGTTATTTTGGTTTTTAAAATAATTTACTGGCACAAAAAAAATATTGATAACATTATCTTTTACTATGCAAGTTCACGTTTGCTTCTTCCCATAGAGAAAATTCAAATCAGATGGAGCATAAAGCTTTTATTTTGTCATTGGTCTGTTTAGAAGTTCTCAACTGTAATTGTTAAAAGAATTAGTAGTTTTTTAATTTTAGACTTATCCCTACTTGAGACTGAACAGAACATGAACTTCCTTAATTGAATTAAATGGCTTTGCTGCTTTGAGCTGAAATTTGTAATTTTAGTATGGTTTTCAGTTTTCTTTCTCATGTCGTAAGCAAAGATTTGTACGTGTATATATATGTACATAATGGGTAAATGGGGGTTGATTTCCAAAGTCGGTTTCTGGGCTTATAAGCAATATAAGTTGAAGAATGAGAGAGAGCTCCTTCTGATAAACATTAATGTACTTGGCGATGGTGTTCTATGTGTGTTATTTTGGTTTTTAAAATAATTTACTGGCACGAAAAAAATATTGATAACATTAACTTTTACCATGCAAGTTCACGTTTGCTTCTTCCCATAGAGAAAATTCAAATCAGATGGAGCATACAGCTTTTATTTTGTCATTGGTCTGTTTAGAAGTTTTCAACTGTAATTGTTAAAAGAATTGGTAGTTCTTTAATTTTAGACTTATCCCTACTTGAGACTGAACAGAACATGAACTTCCTTAATTGAATTAAATGGCTTTGCTGCTTTGAGCTGAAATTTGTAATTTTAGTATGGTTTTCAGTTTTCTTTCTCAACTATTATAGCCTCTTTGGTTGGCATTCCAGAGAATGCATTTTGGAGCTGTGAGAAAAGAACAATTGGTTAACGATACATACAATTGGTTAATGATACATTTTGACACGTGTCATAACTTGACTTGCAGCCCATTGCCACATTCAATTCCTTCACAATCGGTGACCTGGCAGGGGAGCAATGGATTTCATTGAAGAGAAAATTTGCAGAGAATGAGGAGATTAAAGTAGAAATGACCGTGTTTGATGGAGCCATTCCTAGTGCAAAAGATGGTGATATCACCAAGGATAATGTGCAGCTTCACATTACTTTGGTTGTTAATATCTCAAAGGGAGATGGTGACGCCTTAGAAATCTTTTGCTCAGCTTGGCCAGATTCCATAGAAATTAAAAAGCTTTTTACTCGCAAGAGTGACAAGATGTCAGCAAAAGCTTATGTTGGTCCTGAATTCAAGTATGAAATTTTCGAATTTATTTTGGAAAAACCATTTGCTGAGAAATTGACGAAAAGAAATATAAACACATAAATATAAACAGATACCAGAATGATCCTAACATGACTTCTTTAGCATAGTTGAGTATCTAACTTTCTGTTTCATTTCAACAAAGAAAGAATACAAGAACCTTTTTTTCTGATAATCAGCTCGTCATATACAAGTTTTTTTTTTAACTAATGTTTTGCCTATCGTATGAGTTATGAGCATCCAAATGGTGGAATTTGATTTTCTTTTTGATAACATGCTTGTGTTCTTTTCTTTTTGATAACATGCTTGAGTTCTTTCTCTGCCTTTTTCCTTTTTGTGTTTTTCTTTTGCTGATGTTCTGATTGTTTTTTATTTACAGGGATTTAGATGATGAACTGCAAGATTCGCTTTATGATTTCTTGGAGGCAAGGGGAATAGATGATGAGATGGCAGATTTCTTACATGAATACATGAAGAACAAAGATAGAACTGAATACATTAGGTGGATTGGTACTGTCAAATCTTACATGGAGGAGAAGTAGAGATTGTTTTCTTATGGTAATTTCACTTGCTTCCCAAGTTAACTCCTTTGTATTGATCAATAGAATTTCAGACAATGTTATCAGTTTTGACTACCTATTTAAAATTTGACTAGCATTCAAGGATCTCCATGCTGAGTATAATTGAAAGACTTCTGAGTTTGAAAGTTGTTTAGAGCATCTAATTTTTAGCCATTGAAGCTATAGTCTCTAGTTTTCAACTAGTATGCAAGCAATGATAAGGTAAATTATTTTACCTTGAAAGACGATAAAGTGTTGTGAGGTGAGGACACATCTGACTCTTGAGTTGAGAGGTCCATATCACATTCTCAGGTAATCATTTCTACAAGCAAATTGGTCTTTATGAGATGTATTTACTGTGTAGATATGAATATATTTGAATTTGAGTACTTGTGTCAAACAGAGTATTAATAAGGAGTTTAGAAATGACTGATAAATCTGCATCTACGAATTAAAGATTGTAGCTAAAAGAGTAACGAGATAGTTTGCACACTGCAGCCCGACTGTGGTGTAGTTCTAAAATGGGTGTTATCATTTTCAAAGCCAGAGTTCAAAATTTTTTTTTTCTCTTACCATGGAGTCAGAAGGGGAGTTTTGGCGCAATGGTAAGTGTTGTCGCCGTGTGACTTGAGGTCACGGGTTCGAGTCGTGAAAACGGCATTTGCAATTAATTGCAAGGGAAGGCCGTGTACAAAGATCCAATGGATCCGACTCTTTTCTGGATCCCGCTTATTGCGGGAGCATTCGTGTACCGGGCTACCCTTCTTACCATGGAGCCAGAGTTCATTAAATTTATCCAGAATTCTGCATTTAATAGTTGGTGGTAATGCAGTGTTATGGATAAATTAATTTTTATTAGCTATTTCTTAGGGAAATTTAATAGTTAATCCTTTAATTTTCTTCCTTTCCAATTAGTAAGGACCAAACTAATATCTTCTAGAATGAAAAATCAAATATATTTGGTTTAGCCTGTTGATAAAGAATGAAAAATTTATAGCATGATGATCCCATAATATAAGAAATTAATGTCCTTTTCTTATTTTTGTTGGTATTATCATTATGAAGTACTTTTTAGAACTGAAAAATCTCGAATCCAAATTTTATTTAAATCAAACTTATCAGAAAAAAAAATTAGAAGATTTTCAAATTTAAATTTCATATTCGGCTATATGTTTCTTCAAATAAAATAAAGATTATCAATTCCCCGTTGTATTATCATAATATCGCAGGGCTTTTAATTTTTCACCTACTCTTTTTGTCATTAATTAATTAATTAAGGGAAAGATCGATTATGGATTTGATTATTGATTTTGTTTTTTTTTTTCCCATGAAAGAAGACAAATAAAGTAGTCTAATTAAGATCTTAATAAAGACTCAAATCATAATTTTATAATGTCAGATATGGACAAGCAATCACTAATCCTCTATTAATTAATTATATAAAACATCTTAAGAAAGAAGACTAATTCTTTCTTCCAATTTATTATATATATATATATTTGCATTTTTCACCTCAACTGAACTGAGCAAAATGATAGCAACGCATTTTTCATTTATCTCTTTCCAACTCTCTTTTTTTTTTTTTTTACCTCTGAAAGTGTTTCTTAAATAAGAGGCGAAATCATAAGTTTGCCAATTTCTAATAATAAAATATTATTATATAGTGAGAGAGAGAGAGAGAGAGCGATAAAGCCAGTGTAACACCAGAAAATTGACAGCCGAACTGAATTTGTTCACACGTGGCAAATCCCCACCATCATCTCCCATTCAAATAGTCAAGACTTGTGTGACACTGCTGTCACCCTGTCAGCACTGCCCTTTTGTTAATTTGTAGGAATTAATCTCTGGTGACTGTCACAATAATTAGGGTTTTTCCGTTACTTTACATCTTGATTCTTGGAAATTAGATTTAAGTTTGTAATATTATTATGATTAGCATAATCTTAATTGTATACATCAAATTGATTTGGACCCCACTGTTTAGTGGGGCCCTATTTATGAGATCTTTTAGGTAAGAAATCTATAATTATTAATAGTTATTACCATAGTATGAAAATTAATTTATAGTGATTTATATATTAATGACGTGGATTGCACAGCTGAGGGGACATTAAAAAATATTCATCCCATCAAATAATAAGTTTAATATGCTCATAAATATAAATATTTACTGAATTATAAAATATTATTCTTTTTAAATTTATTTGAAATTAAAATTTACTTACCATTTTGTTATATTTTTATTTAACAAATATATCTTATATGTATAATTAAAAAAATATATAAATTTATATTTTTAATAAAAATAATTAATTATTTTTTAATTTTTAAAAAATAAAAAATATAACTATCAATTCGAATCGAATAATGAATTTTATTTAGATGTTTTCCAAATTAAATATCCTTGCATGTGTGGGGGAAAAAAGGGCCTTTCAATTCCTTTACCAAGTAAATCCTTTCAATCTTTGATCTATACCTTCCTTAATTAGTAGAAAGAGTCCTATATCTTCGACCGCTGGTGGGTCAAAGATAGTAACAATTTACGAAATCATAGCCATTCGATTTGTATACTTTTAGTGAACCTTTTGTATTGTAGTGTTTTTCAGTAAGTCCAATGTTAAAATGCATGTAGTGGACCATGTTGTTCATAATTAAAACTACAAAAATATGAAATGACTATCACTACCATCCAAACCCATCAATCAAAGACCCAATGGTTGATTAGAGTCCATTTGCACACATTCATAAGTAATTAAAAGGACCTTAATTACTGTTTTTCAGAACTGTAAATTTGTAAATTTTTATTGTATATAAAAAATAATTTTCAAAAACTGGTATAATTTGATGGTCAGAACATGTATTATTCTGTATGAATGTTAAGTTCAAGTTTTAAATGTCCCATTTTTATATATAATTAATAAAAAAAATAATTTCCAAATACTAATAAAAATTGATAACAAAATAACTCCTAAACTCCCCTCTATTTCTCTATATTTAGATGATTAGCAATTATGATTGAGAATTTTGAACTAGTGCGGAAAGGGAAATATGTAATGGAGGAAGGGAATTTAATGAATTCCATCAATATTATCAAGCCAAATGTTGCTAAATAACGCTGAGAAAATTTCCACCAAAAATCATGGGAAAAGAAATGAGCAGTTTATAACTTACAGAGAGAAGTTAATAACCTGTGCGCTAGTTAAGAAGAACCTAAATTTAGAGAAGAAAACAAGATGATAACTGGAGCAAAACAAAAGTCCTCTCCAAATTAAGTACTAGTACAAGGTTTTTTTAACATCAAACCTTAAACAGAATTGGGCATTCTTCCAAATCAAGAATTATTGCAAAATAGAAATTAATTCATTAATCTCTCACAGTATTCAATAGCCAAAAAAAGGATTTACAGGAGATCCAGCTAACTGGGGGAAAAAAGAGAAAAAGAAAAAGAAAAAAAAAAGTATGAGAATTTTCTACAGTAACCAAAGAAGATAGAAATTGAACTTCAAGAAACAAAGAAAGGAAAGATCAAGGAAAAGAACTAGTTTAATTAGAGCTTTAGTGACAAGTCAAGCTTTTGCATATCATCTTGTTTAGTCTTCAAATGGCTAAGACCACCACCACCACCACCAACATCCCACCAATATCCACCACCACCGATAAGTCCTTCTCTTCCCGGAGAGAACTTTCTTGAAGTAGCTTCAAATCTTGCCGCCCCATTACCAGAAGATAAAGAACTTCCCATATGAAAACTCCCAACTGCTGGTTGCTGATCAATAGCAGCTTGTCTAGACCATCCATTTTGGCCGTAAAAATTATTGGTTGAATAAGAAGATAAAAAAGATGGCTTGTGAATCATAGAGTGAACTTGAATTCCAAGTGATCTATTTAAAGAACCATGCAAAGGAAGAGAAGCCATACTTGAATATCTATTTGTTAGATGATGACCAAAAGAACTGGCCGCCTCTACATTATTACTAATATTGAATCTTTGTCCTCTTTTGGCTAATGTTCTTTCTCTTTTATGTGCATTTTGGTGACCACCAAGTGCTTGTGAACTATAGAATTTTCTTTGACAATAGTTGCATGAAAATACTCTAGGTTCTTGATGACTTCCATTATTATGATCTTTACCTTCTTGATCTTGATCTTGAGCTTGAGTTTGAGATGGAGTATCGAAGATTGATTTTTGAGATGAATCCATATCAAAAGAATCTATAAGATTGAGTTCTTGCTTTGAATCTTTGCTAGACAGGCTTAGATCCAATAAAATCAGATTTTCTTGATCTTTATGCTTTTGGTCCCTTTCTTGATCTTGATCTTTTTCTTGTTGTTTTGCTTCTTTTGATGTCTCCATTGAGGGTTTTAGAGATGGAACATTATTTGAAACTGAAATTAGGCTTGATGTTTCAGAGAGGCAAGTCTCTGATCTTGGAGATTGCTCCATGCGGGTGTGAATTATTACTACTATTTTGAATTACTTGAAGATCAGAGAATTGAATTTCTTGGCGCTTAATAGCAAAGAGAGGAAGGTGAAATGTTAATTGATATGGTAATAAATGGTGAGCTCTATATATATACATATATATAAACACACACACAAACACTATTATTTTACAGTTACAAGGTCTTAATATATAGTATAACTTAAAGAGTAAGACTTTTCACTCGCTCACAAAGAGAGAGAAAGAGATAGAGAGAGAGAGATAATTAAAGAAAGAGAAGTTGGTGTTTTTTGAGGGTTTTGATTGGAACTCAAGAGGAACACTATGTACCTCTTGTTTGCTTACATTTATAATATAATATATATATACCCAATTTTGATGGGGTGGGTTTTTTTGTCCTTAGCTTCTTGTCTCTTTATGTATTTAAGGGCTTTGTGTGTTAAATGATATACACCTTTTTTTGGATTGATATGTTCATGAGGGGAGAAAAATGACTTGGGTGACATGTAAAATCCTATATAAAAATAATAATTGTTAGTCTTTGATTGTTGATTCCTGAGTTATATAGAAGAATTAGAATGGATTCATCCTAGAAAAGGTGTGGCCAATGTAAATTTTTAAACCCATTTTGAGGATTTGCAAAATCTTTAAATTAAAGAAAAATACTTGTGTCATTATCTTGCATACCTCATTCACATAGTAACAATTACTTTGTCCAATTTGCCCCCAGCATTCAATTAGTGTATATATGATATGTCATTGTTATTCTCTATTTGCATAATATAATATTCATTGGGGGCATTAATGAATATACATTTATATGGTTAAAAAATTCATCTAATCAATTGTCAATATATGTTTATAATTCATTTTCTATTTAGGGAAAATGATACATCATTTTTGTGGTAATTCAAATTTTTTTTTTTACTTTCACCATTACAAATTATTTTTTTCCAACATGTGAATCATGTTTTCAATATGGTTAAAATTTTAGTTTGATATTAATAAAAATTAGAATTACTATCATTCAATATACAAAATTCATTTAACTGTATTTTTTTATAATTAATTGAATTATTTAGTCTTCCAATTAATAAAATGTTCATGCACTTTCAAAGCTGTTTGATTCTTTATCAAATCACAAGGAATGAACGATTGATGTTACTTTTTTTGCCCATAATGTTCTTCATAAGTATGTATTTGAAAAATATATCAGCTCTTTTCTTAAAAAAAAAAAAGTGTCAAATATATGCATAACTCTGAACTTTATTCATTTAATTAGTTTATCTTTTGAACTTTTTAATTTAATCATATAGTCTTCAAACTTATTTTTTTAACATATAAATATAAACTCATTAAGTCGCGCTGAGTTATATTTTTTTAACTTATAAATATATTTACACATTTAGTGAGTTTACCTATTAAATTTTAATTTAATTATATAGCTTCATAAACTCGCATTTTTATTAACTTATAATTGGTTATATCATGTCGAGTCAAGCAGAATTATTTTTTTTTAATTTATATATATATTCCTTCTAAATTCTTCCTCATATAAAATATAATTTTTAAAATAAAAAAATACGAGTTTAGATAATTATATTATTAAATTAAAAGTTTAAGTAGTAAATTAATTAAACAAATAAAATTTAAGGAGTTATATATAAACTTGGAAAAAAAATCAGGTATAATACCTATCATTATATATTAATTATTAAATTATTAATTATTGAGCAATATAATTAGTAGTTTATTATGAATTAAAAAAATAAATTAAAACCAACCATTAAAGGAATGGTAAGGGAATACTGATTTGAAATATTTATAATAATATTAGCAGAATGGTAATCGGGGGAGCTTTATATTGACAAACTTAATGGGTATAATCATTGATAATGTTGACTTTGTGGATTATAAGTACCTTCATTTAGTCAAATAATTTCAGCAATATACATTCATAAGCACGCATTCATGCCCTAATGGGAACATTTAGATGACAAGAGAGTCATTTTCATTATTACAATTCATTCATTATGCACACTTTAAAAAATAATATTTGTATCTTAATTAGTTTTATTTCATAATCAATTTTTTCTACATGAATTGCAATAAATATTCTTCATTTACTTCCAATTACTAATTTTGCTTTATGGAAAGGGTTCAAAATCAAAATCAAATTTAAAATTTCTTGCATTTTAGAGTTAAGTATTTTCTTTGACATCATTAGATTAATAATTTAGTACTAATTAAATATTCATTTTGCAATGCAAAAACCAAAATTTTGAATCTTTTTTTTAAAATAATTATGTATGTATAAAAGAAATAAATGCTTAATTTCCAATGCAATATATAATTAATTTTTTAATACTTTTTTATTCCAACTTGATAAGAATATTTTTTTATTTTTTATAGAAATTAAAAATATTAGTTATTTTTATTGAAAATATAAATTTATATATATATATAAATTTATTATATTTTATTTTAGTATGAAATATATTTATTGAACATTTTTATATTAATTAACTTATTAAAATGATAAACATATCATAATATGAGACAATAAAAAAAAATTGTCGATAAATCTTGATCAGTAAGAAAATATTAATTTCTTTTTGAAAAAAATTCAAATTGAAGCTTTCTCAAAATTCAAACCTCTCATTTACTGACTAATAGTCACAATTTACACAAAAATCCGTACTTGTCAACCATGGCAATAATTTGCATTTTTTTTCTTTTAACACAAATAAAAATATATAATTTTAAAATATATAAAATATATATAACTAATAAAATTATTAATTTTTTAAAATTTTTCAGCATAAATAATAGATAATAGTAACATGTCGCGGATAATCTGACTTTCAGTAAAATATTTATTTTATCTATTATCTGTAAAAATATATTAAATTAGCTTTCATATGAGAATGACACATTCATTTAAAAATAATAAATAATCTTCATTGGAGAAAAATAAAACTCTATTTACATTTATAAGGAATATAAAATCTTCAAACAAAAAAATATAAAAACTTCGTAACAAAATTTAAATTGCATATAATTTTATTTTAAAAGATAAATTATACAAAAAATTGAGAATAAATACTAAAAATTTCATATCTATATTAATCTTAAAATTATTTTATATATTGTGTTATTTTATAGATAACACAATAAAAAATATATAAAATTGAGAAAAATAATATAAAAATAATAAATAAATTAAAAAATATATAAAAAAATATGGACGAAACTGTCGCCGGTCAATTAACTGATAACAACATAACTCTCAAATTAAAAAGAAAAAATTGTTGAAAATTCAGAAGAAAAAAAAAATGAAAACGAAGGTTTGAGAGAGAAAAAAAATCAATTGGCAATAATTTATTTAATTATGCAACAATGTTTATCGAGTTAAGGTTAATTAACTGTGAAACTTTGTATTGAGTTGACAATGCAAGGTCACTTAATAACAGTATTACCACTTTGAGTTTCGAATTTTGAAACAGATTTGAAATAGATTTCTGCAATCAATAATTATAGGGTGATTTAAGGTTATTAGGTCTCTAATAATCAATACATTTATCTTTTAGAATTTCAAATTATTTATTGAGATTGCATATTATTCTGTGATGTTGAAGAAATTCTAAACTATATTTATTGCATATAAAAAATTGATATATTCTTAAATTATATTTTCTCTATTTTTACTTCAAATGTCTTATAAATTTTTTTTTTATTTCACTTTAATTATTTTAAATTTATTCTAATAAATAAATTTTTTCTCAAGTGTTAGGAAACATTAAATGCTTTAATCTTTATTAGAACATATGTTATTTTTATTGAAGTTTGTTTCTATTATTTTTTAAAGTGAATAATAAATAAATTACATTTATTATAAAATTATTATAATACTTCTTTTGTCTTGTTGAAATTATTATTTTTATAAAAAAAAATTATTTCTCTCAAATTATCACTTTATACTTAATTTTTTTTAACTATACTCTCATCATTAATAAATTAATTAATGAATTGATAGTATAGTATTAATAAATTAATATAATATATTTTAGTCAATTTAAAATAATTATATAATATAATAGATGTACATGAGCAAAGACGTTGACTGTTTCAGCAAAATGGAGAGAATATATTTCAATAAATAAAGAAAGAGAGATAAGATTAGTAATTAATAAGGAGAGAATGGTTGAAAGTGATAATTAAGTAAAATATTATAAATTTTTTTTGTAATATTTATAATTACTAATAATTATCTTAATCTGTATAATTATTTTATTTATAAAATTATATTTAAAGTGAAACAAAAAGAGTATTAGGAAAAAAGAATTTGTGTATTCTTAATTATCAAATATAAATTTAAACATTTCAAAAGAAAGATATAAATTTAAACTCCATATAAAGCAGGAATTATTTAAATTTGAGTCAGACAAATATGAAATTTCAAAATGTATTTACTATTGAATATTATATTTGGTTTGTAAATGATATCTTTGGAAAAAAAAATAATAGTAATAAATATCATATTTTTTCAATATCGACAAGATACTAACTTATTAATATTATATGTTTCTAACTGTAATTTTTAAAAAAATTTAATTATATATTGCTTCGAAATAATGACAAAGATATTAATTATACTTTATTTCACATTTATTCATTATTATTTCTACCAAATGTTCAATAATTTCGAACATTTTTTTTATAAATGAGTAATGTAATTATTAGAAATGGTTTTTTTTTTCAATAAATAAGACTATTTAATAATTTTTAAAAAAAAATTTATATAATTATATTCAATAACATAATAAAAAAGTAAAGAGTATATATTAACTAGGAAGGAGTAAAATTCGATTAATCGATCAAATTTTTGATTTGATTAACCGACCAATAGTATAATTCGATCTGTTCGGTTAAAAATTTAAAATATTTTAATTTTTAATTTGATTAATGATTAATCGATTCAGTTCAGTCAGTTAACCAATTAACCAAAACATTTTAAAAAAAATTAGTTATTTATTATTTGTTTATTTAATTTTTTAATTATATAAAATTTTATTATAAATATACATTTTTATTACAAAATAAAGTTATATTTTGTTTATTTTTATAATAAATTTTATTTAGTTATTTAATTATATTAATTTTTTTATAAATATAATTATATTTTAAAATTTTTAAAAAAAATTAATCGGTTCAGTTAATTAATCAAACTGATCAATTTAGTTCGGTTAATTAATCAACCGATCAAAATATAAATTCAGTCGATTCGGTTAATAATTTTCTTGTATTTCGATTCGGTTAACTGATCGGTTTGATTGGTTAATTAACTGAATTGACCGATATCCACCCTTGATATTAACTTAAGATGTAGCTTGGTGACTAAGAGCCTATGCTATTTTGGCTTATATCTCAAGTTTAAATTTTAAGTGTCCCCCTCTATGTATAATTAATAAAATATTAAGAGAATATATTATAATTTTTATATTATTGTTGTTATTATTGAAATAATTTTTTTTGAACAAATAGAATAAATTATTTTTCTTAAATTACACTTGTTTATGCATATATATATATATATGTGTGAGTTTTTCTCTAAATTTTTATTGGTCTTTTCTTCTCTTAATTTGATAGTGAGCTGGTATTAATTTATTAATGGACGACAATTTTATCTATCTTTTTTCACTTTTTTTCATCTGTTTGTTCTTGTTTTAGCTTTTTGTTTTTGTTATTTTTAAAATAATTTTCAGATTAATATATATTTAAAATTTAGTATTTATTTTTATTTTTATATTTTTTATCTTTGATTTTTATATTATTTTTCTTTTAGTTTTATATTTTTTTTATTTGTGATTTGTTCTCAAAATAATTTTTTAGATTAATATTGATCTAAAATTTAATTTTTACTCTTATTTTTATATTTTTTATCTTTTAGAATAAATCTGAATGCAATTTAAATTTTTTTATAAAGTTTTATTTTTCATTATTTAAAGATTATGTGTCATTCTCTAATGAAAGTTTATTATTTTTTAATAGAAGTTTGTCATTCTCTAATTGAGATTTATTTTTCTCTAATGGAATTATATTTTTCTCTAATAAAGATTATTTTTCTTTCTCATATAGAAGATGATAGATGAAAGATGGAATGAATGTCTTACTAAAAGTTAAATTGCTCAGAGCATGTTATTATTATCAATTATTTATATAAAAAAAATTAAAAAAATTTAATAATTTCATTAGTTATTTATATCTTGTGTAATTTAAAATTATTTATATTCTACAAATGTAATTTTTTATCTATTAAAAAAATTATTTTTTATTAAAAAATGAACATGATTATTGTAATAAATTAGATAGTACATTATTTTACTGTGCAATAAGTGCGCCAATTGCGAGGTTGATAGATGCAATTTAATGTAATTAATTAAAAGAAGTTTCAATAATTTATTATTTCACTCAGTTTTTATTTTATTATTGTATTTTAATTAATTAATTACATCCTGTCACATTATTAAATATCTAAAATTTAAAATTTTAATCTGAATCAAAATATATGCACTTTTTCCATTTTATAATCTCTTATTCTCGAGCTAAATAACTTGAATCTCTTATTTTCAATATACTTAATGACGTTGGGCTATCTCAAGGTGGTCCTTGAAATATCTGAAAATTATAAAAATTAAATTAAATAAATAATTTAAATAGAAAATTAAAGGATTATAAGTGAAAAAGAAAAGTGTATATGTGAAATATATATGAAATATATATAAGATATATAAAAGTTAATATTTTAAAAAAGAAAATTAAAAAGTCAAATAGTAAAATTGTAATTATATTTTTAAAAATTAAAATTAATTAAATAATTTAAAAATAAATTAATTATGGAAGGAAGAGGTGAATTATAATTTTTTAAACAGATAAATAAAAATATATTAAAATAATATATATATGGTTTTAATTTAAGTGGAAGAAAAGAGAAAAATAAAAACTAAAATTTTCTTCTTCTTCTTTAAGAGGTGGCCGAACCACCATAGCCAAGCAAGGAAGATTTCTTCTTCTTCCAAGCACCAAGTGTTGAAGGAATTTTTAAGATTTAAGTGAAGTTTTTGTGATTTCTTTCCTAAATAGTAAATTTTTCATTTTATTCTTTTGAATTCCATGAAGTTTTAAATATGTGAAGTTTGAAATTTTGGATATGTGTGATTTAATTGCTTGAATGGGTATGTATGGACCTATTTTGATTAGTTATTAATGATTTTCAAGTTAGATAGAAGAAAAAAGTAAGTTTGGATTGAGTTTGGATGAAAAAGTTAATTTAGAATTATGTGTAATTTGGACTTTTAAAATCATGTATTTTAATTATATAAATAGATTTTAAAGGTGTTGTTTTGATGTATAAATAAGAATTTTATAGTCAAATAATAAATTTAATTAAGTTTGGTTAGAGATTGAATAAGGTAATATTGAATTTAGGATTTTAGAAGGAAATTATTAAAGTATAGTTGTTTGTTTGATTTTAATGAATAAATCATGTTATTAAATGATATAAATGATAAAAATAAGCTTGGATTAACATTTGGAATGGGATAGAATGAAGAACCTTAATTGATGAAAGTTATGGCATTTTAAGATTTTGTATAAGAATGTGAGTTTATTGAATTTATTTGGTTAAAACATGTTATAATATATTTTTAATGATATAAATAAACTTAAAACATTAATTAAAATAGATTAAAATGGAATTTCAATGTTAAAGTAAGAAAATACAAAATTTTGAAATATTGGTTAGAATGATGTTTAATTAGGATTTTATGTTTAAAATGCCTTAAAATGTGATTTTAAATGGTTGAATTTGCTCACATTTTGAATAGGCATTAGGAGAAAATATTTTGTCCAACCTTAGTGTTGAAGAGTAATTTGAAAGTGAAGGTTTGGAAGTGATCTTTATCTTGTATTTGAGTGATAATTGATGTATGTACAAATTTTTGATAATCTAGATATAATTGCATTAAATTTGGCCTAACATATTTTGGATAGAAAATGTGTTAAACTACTTGGCATCTTGAACATTAATGAACATTGTGTTATAACATGTAAATTATTGAGTATGTGTTATGTGCATTATGTAAAACCATTATTAATGGCTAAAATGAATTTGAGAATGACCCAAAAATATTTTGATAATATGATTGTAATGTGTAATGACATACATAGTGATAAAGTGACGAGATATGATGAATTAAAGTGATTTGACATTGTTATAAATGAGAAAAATGAGAAAATGAGGCAATATGATGAGAAAGATTGATTATGAAAAATATGTATTATTTGTATGCTTAGTATATTATTTAATTTTCAGAATTCTGTGTTTGGAAGCATGCCTATAATGCTATCCTCATCATTTGCCTTCGGAGCTAGACGCTGGACGTCACTTATATATGATTTGCCTTCAGGCTAGATGCTGGACATCACTATGATTTATCTTTGGGTTAGACGCTAGATATCATTTGCTTTCGGGCTGGACATTAAGTGTCAATATGGACTAAAATAGTAACTCTGAAATTTAAATAGTATATTAGATTATTTGGGCTCATGTTTGTGTATATGTTAATGTAAAGAATAAAAAGATTAAGGATTAAGTATAATTGTGTGAAATACAATACAACAACATTATGCATTGACATTATTTTAAAGTTTTATTATTATCATAATTTGTACCGTTAGACTTTTAACTTAGTGCGATTGTAATTTATCGCATAGATGACATAGTTGATCTGGTGGATCTAGAGAGTTCTTTTAGACCTGGTCAAGTCTAGACTTGAAGTTGATTTGTGAATTTTTACTGCATCAAGATCAGAGCTGTTTGCCACTATGTATATATTTTATTCTATAGTATATTTGGTTATTATGTATTTTATATTTATGTTTTTTAGTATACTGTAAAATATAAAGAACATTTTGGATAAACTATATAATGTGGGGATATATATATGTGTTTTGATATATATATATATATATATATGTACATAAATTTTTTTTAGGAAAATAGAGGAGTTTGAGAAGTTGGGATGAAATGTTGATTTGTTTTATTGGGAATATATTTTTATGCAGCTTGAGTGTTGAATTTTTTTAGGATGTCCAATTTACAGATAAAATTTTGACGAATTTTTCAGAGATTTTTATATAAAATACTTAATTTGGGTACCTATAATTAATAAAGAATATTTTATTTACTATTTAAATATAAATTTTAAAGTGTTTGAAAATTTGAATTGGGAATATGAAAATTTTTATTAATATGAGTTGTGACATTTTTATATTTTATACGTATATTTTATATATATTGGGTGTATATATTATATATATATATAGGGTATAAAGGTGTTACAGTCCTCTTAGCTCTTTTGGCTCGGGTTCGGATGTTGTTGCATCTCTAACCTGCAAGAAGAGAAAAAGACGAATCAGGCTCCAGGAAAAAACTCCGATATCTAAGTCAGAGCTCGGTCGATTTGAGTGTAAAAAGAGTAAAAAATAGAGAGAAGAGAGAGAGAGAATATCTGTGGAGTGACCCCCTATTTATGAAAGATAACCTCTGATGTGGTGTCAGCGCTGATAACGGATATGTCAGGCTATACGATAATTGTATTAGTGAAGTGTCTGTCTACACACTGAAAGCTCGATCAGACTGAGGTTAAATATTCTTATGAGAGCTCCATCTAAGAGGCAACCGGACATTGAGCTCTGTCCAAAGAGGGATAGTATCACTTAAAAATTGAGATATTTTGTCACATTAAACATATATTTTTTTTTTATTCTAAACGTAATTACTTATAAAATATTTTACATGAAACTAGATATAGGTACTTGATTAATATGATATTACTAGTGACTATACATATAAGTATAATCTAAGGGTAATTATACGTATATATAGCCTAATAATAAATGTATATATTATTGGAGTAATAAATTCAGATTTAATTTTTTATCTGCTAGTGTTTAAAAAAAAATATTCTGAGTAACCATTGTCAATGAAATTGAAGATTGGAAGCCAACATGTTTTTTTATTGGAGAAAAAATAATTGAATCAAACTAAATTACATATTTACATTAAAAGATATATTTAAATAAATATTCATATGTTAACGTGATAATAAAATATATATATATATATATATATTATATGTGTATTTTGATAATTTTGATTATTTAGATATAATTTAATTTTTATTATTTTAATTCAATTTTTAGCTATTAAAATTTTGATCTGGTTCAATTTTAATTGCCTATTAATATTTTAAATTTTTTATTTACCTATTAATAATTTTAGTTTTTTTTTTTGGTAATACAAAAAGAATATTTATTTCATTTTTCAAATTTTATTTTAGTTAGGATAAACCATTGATAATAATAATGCATTTGCTTTGTGGGTTTTGTTTAAAAGGAATATTTGATATAAAAAAAAAAAGAAATAGGATGAGAACCCTTAGCCTATTGAATATTTTATATATAATTAAGGCGCATAAAACACCAAATGTGCTAACTGAAATTGACATCATGACTCTTATGAATTACTGTAATATATATATATACACACACACACACTAAAATCACGCCATTACATTGTTTATGGAAATATATATATTTTTATAAAATAATATTAGTAATTTAATTATATAAAAAAATTTAAAATATATTATAACTGTTAATAATAAAATTAAAGAGCAAATAAAATAAATAATAAATAAAAATGGTAATAATATTTTATAACAATTATACTAATATATATTAATTTCAAAGCTTACAATAATTTTAAATAAATAAAATAAAAATTAAATTATAAAAATTAAAAATTAAATCTAAAAATAAAATTCAATTATAAAAATTACAAAAGTAAATCTAAAAACTAAAATTCAATTATAAAAATTTCAAATTAAATCTAAATAAAATTTAAGTAGTAGTAAAAATAAAATAACAAAAATTAAATAAACATAACATACAATTAAACAACATTAATAAAAAAAATAAAACCTAATCAAATAATAAACTTAAATAAAATTAAAATAAAATAATTAATGTAACTAAAATTAAAATAAAACTCCCATAAAAAATTGAATTACAGAAATTTAAAAACCTAAATATAAATCAAAACAAAATTATAATTTATGTAAAACCAAATAAAAATAATTAATTCAAAAAATATTAAAAAGAAACTAAAATAAAAAAATCAACCCAAAATATTAATTAAATTGTTATATTTTTGTAAAGATAAAGGAGAAAATTATAAATTATTTGAAAATAATATGAAGGAAAGAAAAAATTATAAATTTCTCTCAAATTTTATTACTTGTTAATTTTTTAAATAAAAGTGTTTATTTTATAATTCTAATTTCTAAATTTGAATTAAAACTCTTAAAAATCATTAAATTTAAAATTTTGATTCATTAAATTATTTAAATGGCAAAATGGTAATAATAAAAAGAATCATGATTATTTTGTAAAGAATTGCAAAATGGTAATAAAGAAAAAGAAACATGGTTATTTGGAAAATCTATTATTCAATTTATAGGGGCAAAATGTAAAAGGGAAGGAGAAATCTATTGTTTATTTATAGTGATTTCTCATTCTCTTTTAAATTACAGAATATATATATATATATATATACCAAAACAAATTAATTAAAAGTTAATTTGGTTATATATATATATATGGTCTAAGGCCTCTAAAATGGAAAACAATTTAGGTTAATGTTTAAATATATTTATATATGTTCCCTCTTTTTTAGGAGTTACTCTTAGGAAAACATACCTTTTATTAATGTAAGGTCGGGTAAGATAGCATATTTCCTATTTAATTAAGATACTAGATGCACTTCCAATCAAGTAAGATACTTTCAAGTGTTTTTCTTTATCAAGTTGATAGAAAAAGAGTCAATTTTAAATAAATTTAGGAATTCTAATTGTTAATGGGTCTAGAGAGACTATTTATTTGGAAGGTCTTTTTCATAAATTTAGTGAGAAAAATACACTTTGTAGATCTAACAACATACTTCAATTTAAAACTTTAAAGTATTGAATTTATGGGTTCATTATAATTTTATAACTCTCATTATGTTCATCTCTTTTCGATGTGAGATTCCTCTTACACTTGAATTCTAATAATCTTCTTGTCAAATGTGAACTTTCACATTAGACATAGGCTCTCTCCGAGCAATTTTTTTTTTTTTACTTGAGTATACGGTATCACCTTAAAACCTTTCTACTTTCATCAGTCCGATCCATCAAAAATACTTTTACGAGATCTAATCACCGTCTTTATACTCATCCTTATTAAATTATCGACGTTGATAGTAATTGTTGGATTCAGAGAGCTCACTTACTTGGGAGATCTTCTTTATACATTTAGAAAGTATGTTTTGTGAGCCTAACATCATACTCTAACCTAAAACTTTATGAGTTTATAGCTCATTTCTACCTACATATCTCCCATTATATTCGTGATGAAATTGTTAAGATTACTCTCCAAACAAACAAATGAAACAAATGGATGAATTAAATGCCGGAAATCCCACGTCTAAAGGATATTCCCACATCTGAAGGATATGAACAATTAATCAAACTAATATAGAAATTAACTATTTAACTTTAACATCTAGCTTTTAAGGTTGGCACTTTCAAATTTATATTAGCAAAAAAATTAACCCAAAATCAATATTAAAATAAAAATTGAAGAGAAATTTATGAAAAACATTTCTATTTATTGTTTCAAATTTAGAAAAATATATCAAGTCAAATTTAAACAAGCTACATTTAATATCCGAGTCAAATAAAACAATTCAACTCTTAATTAAATTTATAAATTATTGAAATTTAAATTATTCCAAAGTAATCTTATTTATGTTTCAACATATATTATATCTAATAGAAAATTATTAGAATCTCATTGAATTTATAAATAAAATAAAATAATTAATACTATTGTCTAAAAAAATAATACTCTAAATCAATTTATGAGTCAAATGACATTTCGTATAATTTCACCATCAAAATAAACTCCTGAATTCTTTCTTGAAATTTCAATTTGCTTACTGGTATAGCTATATATTGTTGACAGTTGATTTAGGTGACTAATATATATATATATATATATATATATGGTTGAAGATGTCATATATATATATATATATGGTTGAAGATGTCATTGTAGATGTTAGGTAAGCTTCCACACACTTGAGAAAAGAAAAGGAATCAAAGGGCCCAATTATTAGAGTTTCTTCTGTGGAAATCACTTGTTAACTTGTTTAGATAACTTGATTATAATTAAGAATCTGTTAAACTATATTATTATTCTATATAGTAGTAGTAGTAGTAATAATAATAATAATCCATAGCTGAAATTATAGTTCTTAATAGCTAGGGATCCCATCTATCATTCAAATTAATATCAAGTCTATTGTATTCCCTTTCCCCACCTTTTTATTTTATTGGTTACCTCATCACTTAATTTCCTTAGGAAATAATTCTTTGACATTTGATGGGTACGTGAGAACTATCTCTTTTGCTTGTTTTCTCCATGTTGTTGCTTTTTCTTTTTTGTTGATGAGAAAGGAACTTGTCTAAGTGTAACTTGTGTCCGCTTAAAATTTTTAATTACTTTGTTAAGAGTAATTCTATGTAAATTTATGAAAAAGACTAATCATTAACATCATATATATATATATAGGAATATCAACTAATCAAGGATTTTTATACATTCGATTAGTCTGTTTCCATGCGTTTATTTATTATAGTTTATAAACGAATTTATATAGGTACATATAATTTTTTCTTACTTATGGCGGGATAACAGATTCATATAAATCTGTTACTTAAAATTGGTTATATATGTTAGTTGTATTTTATTAAATTTTAATTATATATATATATTATTATATTTTAATTATAAAATTGTGTGACATAAAATTATTTTAATAAAATTAAATTAATATTAAATTTTTTATTTATAGTTATTTAATTAAAAAAATTATAATTGTATAATTTAAATTTAATTATATTTATATAAGTCTCAAGTTCAAGTTTTCTAGGCGTTTGCTCTCTTCATATGCAATTAATTAAAAAAAGTATAATTGTTATATAGATATTATTAAATGAATTTGAGATAGGTATGAATAATAGAAAATTAATAATTATAAATAGATTTGGGATGAATGATTTAAAGTTAAACTGATTTGAGTGCAGATAAAACAATTTTTTTAAATCCTATTTATTTCTATCCCTACCTATTTACAAATTGCTTACACATAATTATATTTGTATAACTACAAATAGATGATCTTAAATATAAGATATGATGAAAATATACACATACACACATATATATACATATACATACATACATACATAAATATAATAAGAAATTGTGTAGATCACCAAGATCAGTGCCACTGAGTGTTTAATATAAATATAAATTGTTTAATATAATTAATCAGGTAATTGTTTTTTAATTAATTAATGGTTTATCAAATTTATGCTTCTCTCTTCTCTCTTACTGAAACAAAGAAACAAATAAATAAGTATGACAAAAAAAAAAGTTCTTAGTTATGTAGCATTAACTTGAAGCATAGTGCATGAATAGAAAAAAAAATCTTGATCTTAGCTTAATTAGCTCAGCTAATAATGGAAATAATGGATTTTTAAGCGATCTTCATTATAAGAAAATTAAGTTATGGAAAGCATAGATTTTGAAGTGATTAGCGTTAAAAGAAAATTAAGCAGTGGAAAGTAATGAAAATGGCGAGATAAGCATTAAAAGGAAAGAGAAATATTAGGTTATTAGTCATCAACTTTTTAAACTTTAAACAGATAGTTTCTCTTGAACCGAAGACAGAAAGGAATATTTCCCCTGCATCCTTTCCCTTGTTATACCTTGTCCTTACGAACAAATTTTTAATTTTAAGTTTTACCCAAAAGGGAAAACAATATTTTAGTTATTTTTCTTCTTTCCCACAAACCTTAGATTTTTTTTTTTATAAATTATTTTTTTAAAGTCGAACTGAATTTTAACATAACTACGCACTTAAAACTTGTATTCAAAATCTTTATTTAAGTTAGAATAATTTTGTATCAATTGATAACTGCACCCATAGTTTTACAAACCTGAGATTTAATTAAGACTGAATTCTATGAACATCCCACCTAATTACTGAATAGTTTTTAAATTTGCTTTTATTTATTTCTTTAATTATTTGCTTTTATTTCTTTAATTATTTTTGGTTAAAATTATCTATAATTATTTTATGAGAAGTGCATATTATTATTAAACCCACATTTCAATTTAGTAAATTACTTTTTTAGAATAGAATGGAATTTCCATTTAATAAAGAAAAATGCGACATATGTTATAATTATTTTATAGGAAGTACATATTATTATAAAAGGCCTAATTACGTACTCAAAAAAAAAATTTAGGATTTGTTTTTTGTATTTTAGCACCTATTGTTAAAAGAAAATAAATATCTAAAACTCATTTAATAAAGTTCACAAAGGTCAATAATATGATTAAAGCCTTACTTATTTTATTATAAGAAGATGCCATAAAATAAATCCTATATAAGTTTCTAATAATATGTTAAAAGGAATGATGCCATTCTCATAAATTAATGAATCCATTAATTTGTGATCAGTTTTTTTCTTGTGGCTTACTCTATGAAACGTATTGTACATGAATTAATTAATTAACATAACCACCCTAATAATAATTTTCTATTATAATTTTTGCTCATATACATAAGACAAGAAATTCAAAAATACGATCTTTATTTTCTTATTAATTTTTGTTAAAAAATCTATAAATGAAGATTAACCTAAACTTAACTTTTATATGCTAACTTTACTTTTCTTAATTTTTATTTTATTATTACATATAATATCATAAGAATGTAAATTAATTCTAATGATAATTAATTAACAAAGGGATTACATTAAAAATTGTGTTAGGCGTGCCACATATGCTTTATACATATTCTAATATGTCTTTTGAATAATTCTTTGTTATTATTATTATTTTAAATAGTTCCTTGATCATCGAACTAATTTTGATTTTTTTTATTTCTTTTGGCCGTTTATTAGGCTTTAATTAAGAATATTTAAATTCATATTTTGTATTTAATAAAATAATATTAATGTTGAAGTTAAAAACCATTGCAATAATCTTAATGATTAATTACCTTTAACATCTTATTTTATAGCCAAGTTAACAAAAAATATATATATATTTTTTAGAAATTTTTTTTATGATACGGATGATATATAGGTTTTTAATTACAAACTTAAAATTTTAAATTGAACGTAAAATGTAAAAAAAAAAATGATTCATATGATAGTATGCAAAAAAGAAAATTCTTTAAAGAAGAAAACAAAAGTAACATTATTTTATAAGTATTAATTAATTAATTAGAAGCATGCATATATGAAAATTATAAAACATAATAAATCTCTTAATCAATCAAAAACCCTATAGATTCTGAGGATTTGGTTACTGTAGGTAGCTAGTTAATAGCTGGGTTGTATCTTCAAATGAAATTAAAAGAGTATATATATTATGAAATCATAGAAAAGTTTAATCGCCCAGTACGTGGATTACTTGATAAGAGATTATTTTAGCTTAATTAAAGATCTTGAATTTAAATATTAAATATGTAGTTATATTAAAATTTAGTAAAAAAATTTTATTAGCTCTACCCTAAAAGTATTATTTGCAAATATATATATATATAAATGCTTATTTGTTTGAAAAAATATATATAGTGCCAAAATTTGAGGTGGCCACTAGAAAAGGATAAGAGCAATAAAGAAAGAAATCATGAATATTAATTTTATAATGTACGGCAATAATATAATATAACATAACATATATTTTATATTGAATCATATTTGATATTTGGAAATTATTATGTATTAGAACTAATTAAGGAATATATTATGCGTGTGGAGCCAGCTATATCATGAAAATTTTCCTATTGAATTATTATAGTTAAGATAATAATGGGAAAACTTCACTGACACATTTTCATTATCTCCCATGGGGCTATCAATTATTATTAAGTTAAAATTTGAAATTAATTTCTATATATAGGTATTTTAAGATTAGTGATTCCATTAATATTTCAAAACACTTTTTTTTAAAACAAAATATTTAACCTTCCTTCGTAAGGTCATCTATTTGTGTGGAAGTAGTAATAGCATCTAATAATTTGAGTACATGACATCTATTTTCACTCATAACTTGGTAATCAAAAAAACATTTTTTTTAAAAAAAATATATCCATTTTTCCTCTTTCCTTTTATTTTATTAAAAAATAAAAAGGACTTATATCAATTCAAGAACATAGATAATATATTTAGTATGATAATATATTTATGTTTAATAATATATAAATACTTATGCTATAATAATTTTTTTCCTATGTTAATAAAAAGAAATAGAAAAAAAAAGAGCATTTTAACTTAATAGCCTAATAGCATGCGAATAAAAAAGTAAAGAAGGAGAATGAAAAGACAAATGGTGGGAACAAGGAGCAGCACAAGTCATTTGTGTATTATGAAACATAAAGAGCAGCATGCTATTTGGCACTTTATGCTGTCCGAGGTTCTCATCAATACCTTTATGGGTGGGTCTCTCCTTTAAAGCTAATTTAGTTTACCTTTGGATAATGTTGAATCAAGAATACCAATAATTAATTATTTAATACATTAATAAAAACAAAACTTGTTCATTATTTGAATATATAGAATTTTAATTTTATTTGTTAAATTCATCAATGACTCATACATTTTTTAGAATTAAATACTCTTTTCTTCCCAAATTAATTTGAATTACTTCTCATTTCATAAGAATATTGAAATTCATAAGATATTAAAATGTAAATTTATATATATTTTTTCGATTGTATCTTTATTTTAGCATAATATAAATTTAACAAATAATATTGAATAAAGATATTATAGAGATTCAATATGCTAATTAATTTATTAAAATAACAAATAGATTATAATTTAAAAAAAAGGTGAAAAAAGTGATACTATTAATTTGAAACGAAAGGAGTATTATTCCTTCAGTTTTGCCTCAGTTCCTTTTGTTATGTAATTACCCTTTTTCAAACATTTTTTTATCATTAATTACTTTCTATATTCTACTTCAACTTTCGTTTTAGAAAAAAAAATTTATTTCAGTTATTTTTATAAATTTAAAATGATATTAATTAAAAATAATTTCAAATTTACCTTTATTTATTAAATCTCTTTAATCTAGTTAATAAGGAGAGAATGCACGAAAAAGGATATATTTAGGCAAATTACTATTAACTATTATAAAATTTATAATTATTAATTATTTTATTAGTCTGTGTGTTACACTCTTATATAATATTTGAAATGAAAAAAATATTAAAATTAAGAAATTATAATAAATTATAAATTTAAAATTTTATAATTAATATTACTTTGAATTTACAAAAGCCACAATTAAAATGAAATAAAATTTTTTTACTAAAACAACACGTGACGTGGAACAAAAGAAGTATAAATGAAAATATTAATAGTCAACATAAATAATTAATTAAATTACAAGGAATATTAAATAATAATACGTGCAAATTTTATAATTAAAATTTATTTATTTTTTTAAAAGTTATCATTAAAATTTATTAGTACGACTAAGACTTGAAATTGAAATTGAAAAATAAATTTAAAACTAAAGAAATATTCATACTAATTATTCTGTTAAATGATCATTACTCATGTAATAAACAATATATTTTACACGAACTGTTAACTATGTAAAGTCTAATTGTCTATTAATTAACCAACTTAATTAGGGCAAAAATCCAGTAAAATTTAATGCAAATTACATAAAAAGATAAAAAGTCTCAAAACTACAAGTACTAATATATATATATATATGTATGTATGTATGTATGTAAATTATAATTGAAGATTGCATGGAGGTTTCATCAGTATATCGTAGATAGTCAATTTCATTATGTATAGGATATTTATCAATTTAATCCTCACTTGGGATGATGACTTGGATCCTTGTAATCATCAAGAAAAATATAGTATTAACCCATTAATTAATTTGTTTTGTTATATATATATATAAAGATTAATTATTTGAAGTTGAAATCAAACATGATAATCTACTCATACATTTTTATTTATATAAATATAACACCGAAATGTGGATAATGACATATAATAATTTGTTCACAATCTTGAAAATATTTGATATGTGAATATTACGCAAACATATGCTTTTCTTGGCTAATTATTATTTCTATAAGACAGTCGTCATAATAATAACATCAAGCAACTTGTATTACTTTTTTTTTTCCCAGTCTCATTTGATGTGTGTATATATAAATATTTGAAAAAAAAAGTGCAAATTTCCTTTCTCTTCCATCACTTTCTTTTTCCTTTTCTAAGCCTACATTGGTTGAATGCCATTTATACCAATATTCAACTCCAAAATCATTGCAAATCAAATGAAGTTTTAGTTTCCTAATAATATCAAAACTGAAAGTATTCTTAAAAGATATGAAAAGTGTTAGATTTAACTCTTACCCTTATTGGATTTGAATTTATATTTTATAATATTTGTTTTTAATAAAAAAAATTATATTTATTTATTTATTTGTTTTATCATTAAGGATGAAAAAGAATATAAACAATAATAATTAATTATTATTATTATAAACTTTTTAACATTTGATTATGAAATACTAACAAAGAAAAAATTAATAGAAATGTTTAAAAATATATCTAAAAAATAAAATTATTTTAAAAAATACACACCTTTTTTTTCAAAAATATTCATTTATAAAATTTTAATTTCAAAAATATTTCACTTTCAACATCCAGTATATATCTAATATATTAAAGGTTGTGCTATATATTTTTTAAAAAAATTAAAAAGTGATATACTATGTATTTCTCTCAAATTAATATGTATAATGTATTTTGAAATGATATTAAAAATGATAAAATAAAGAAATGGGTATATATAAAAAAATATCTTTAAATTCTTTTGTGTTAAAGAGAAAATCTACGTCACAATAGTCATATATAGGGTTTTTGATTTATTTTTCTCAATTTGAAGATTATGTTTGAAAAAACACAATACAAAAATTAATATCTTTCTTAGTAAAAATGAAGAATTTAAAATAAAATACATAGTTAATATGCTCTTTTGATATTTTTGAAAAATATATTGAAATTTATTTTTTATATAATTAACATATTTTTTTCAACTTAGCAATCCATGTCAACAACAAAAATCGGACAAATTAATAATTTTATAGGTCAAATTAGTTTTTTATAATAAAATTAAAATAAAATTTATAATTTATATACTTTTTTAATATTTTGAAAAGTTTATGATAAAATTGAAAAAAAAATGTTAAAGCTCATGTTGTTTTTGTGATTAATCCTTTATCATTCTTATAATTTTATTTTTTCACTTATTGGCTCTTAAATTTTTATTTTTATAATAAAAAAAAATCTCATTTCATGTTCTATGATTGTCATTAATAAAATTGATGTGATGTCATATTAGTATATGAGTCTATATTATAAGGTGTCATATCAGCTTTAAGTATTAACATGATGTACAACATGGTGCCACTTAAAATAAATTAACTGATCATTAATGACATTGACAAAAAATAGAATAAGAAATTTTATTTATAAAAGTAAAAGTCTAAAAAATAATAAATATAAAAATGAAACTGTAAGCGCAATAAAGTACATAAATATATATTTTAAAGACAAAGAATAATATTAACTCAAGGATAAATAAAAGACTTCCTTTTCTTTTAGGGAAATACAGTAGAAAGTAGAATTGTGAAGAAATTGCAAAAATAATTGAGTTCGACCAAACTGAATGCTTTTAATCAGGCTTGGTCAATCTGTGCTTCTCATGTGGTTGGCATCGGTAAAAAATATTGGGTAATAGTCGGTTGCTTAGTTTAGGGTTTAAATTTCTGCTGCAATCTGAATTCAATCGACTATTAAGTGCATATATATATATATATATATATATTACATTATAATCAAAATGGCTTTGTTTTCTTCCATATATATAAATATTCTAAACAACAGTTATGCTAATCCTAGCCGCACATATTCTCCAAATCACTCTCTTTTCTAAAATTCTCTTAATTCTCTCTAACTCTCATGAGTCTCTTAAAGTCTCAGTTACTTCAGTATTCTCCACCGAATTCTTAAAAATTTCGTAATTTCTTCTAAGCTTCTTTAATTCTCCACTAATTCTAATAATTTCTTTGTCAGTTTTATTAATTTCTTTTGAGTTTTTTATTTTTATTTTTTATGAGAGTTTTCTATTTCTATTTCTATTTCTTTTAGGGTTTTTTGAAATTTCTATTCCTATTTCCTTTTACTTGAATTTCTTTGTTTGGTTTTAGATTTCTATTAGGTTTTTACATTTTTTGTTTTCTTTAGATTTTTCTTTTTTATTTGGATATTTCGTATTTGGAATAAGATATAAGTTACGTTGTTCTTATGTATTTTTATTTTTATTTTATATAATAATTCTTGATTTTTCAGATACGATGTGGGGTTTTTATTTTGAATTTATTTTATAAAAGGATTTCAATATCTTAGAATTTTTAAATTTTTTTGAAATTCTTGAAATTTTGTTATCCACATCGATATATATTATGAAAAATTCAATCAGACTATACTCATTTTCATTCGACTAAATTAATATATACATTAGTCGATTGAAATAATTTACTAATTTAGTCGGTTTTAGTTAGATATTTTGATCAAGATATTGATTTTGATTGGTTTTAAAAAAAATTTAAAACCGAAAGAATTCGACCCATGCACAATCTTAACATATATCAAAATTCATAAATTATTAAATGAAATGAAAATGAAACATTAAAGTATATTAATATATTTTTTGAAGAGCACGAATATTATTAACTTAAGGATAAATAAAAAAAGACTTCTTTTTCTGCGAGGGAAATACAATCGAAAGGTGAGAAGTACAATCCCAATCTCTAAGGACACGTTAGGTGTCTCTCTCTCGCATCGGTAGGTTGGGATTGGGACACACTGAAAGAAAAGAGTGCAAATGGAAACCCCCCCATCACATGTGCACAAAATGAGACCTAAACAAAGACATTCCCACATGTCCTTAGGACGATATGTTATGCATTTTTTTGTCGTTTTATGGTACCGAAATACGTGGGGATTGTGACAAGTGGCCGACAAATAGATAGACCATTTTTTTATGTGAGAGCAAGTCCCCCTAAATGTGCTCTCCCGCATTGCTTTACTATATATGCATTATTTTTTATATTTTTTTTTATTTTTTTCAATATTTTTATAATTTCATATTAAAATTATATTATAAACTATAAGTTATAAGTTTAATTTAGAATAAAATTAGTAAATTTTCATAAAAAAAAATTTTTAATATGATAATTATTTTTATCAAACAAAATTTTTTTTATTAATTATACGTAGAAAAAAATATATAATATTTAAATTTAAGAATTAAATAAATGCTTGTGGCTTAATATTTAACATGAAGAAAAAAAGAAAAAGGATTTGATTGGTGCAATAAGAAAGAAAAAGAAGGATTAAATACTTAATAGCAATTGGGCATTGAGAACATTTGCTTTTGTTTGAATTGATTATTAGGATTGTGTATTGCAAATAGGAAAAACAAATATAATTTCCTTAGTGTTGGGTTAGGCTTGCTTTGTCTAATAAAAAATGGACCCAACAATCTCATAACAGATTTCAATGTCTCTCTTTATCTTTGTAATATAAAAAAGGTGTTTTGGAAGTAGTTTGAAGAGAAAGTCATAAACTTTTTTGCCAATTCGAAATATCAAATGTTATCAATTGCTACTTGAAGATGACAACTTCAATATATCACTCTCAATTTCATATTGTCTTTTTGGTGGTGGAATCATAACTCAAACACACACACATGGACTTGCTCAATCGCAATTATTTGCCTTATTTTTATTATTTCTTGATTTCAATTTTCAAATTATCATTTTTTTTGTGTCACCCCCTTCATATTTAGCAATTATGGAGTTTAACTTTATTGCTTTATTTATTATTTATTTTTTTTGGGAGGATGAGATTTAGTTTAGTTTTATTTCTTATGGTTGGCCAACAAATAAGAACAAATTATTAAACAAAAATACATTTTTAGAGCTCTAAAGGGTCCCAATGGCATACAACTTTTTCCAAGCATGAATTACAATGGGATAATAATAATAATAATAATTTATAACAACTTCATTGTCATAAATATATATCATACCAAATCAAATGGGCTCTTACTCATAATTTAGCCACTATACTAAGTCCACCAAACAAAAGAATATGGACTTGATGATACACTTTTAGAATTGGGCTCTACTCTCTCTAAATTCAAAGATTCTTCACAATTCAAACATGAATGTCAACGTTGTTCTGTTCCTACAAATAAACTGTTAATCCAACTTATTACATCCTTCATTATCCACTTAACAATAATTCATCGTCTCCATTTTTTTTTTCAGAACGAAACATTGCATCTCACAGAGAAAAAAAAAATATTAGAATACATAAAACAACTTTCCTCGTATCCTTCATTTCAGAGGCCAACATAAGAGTAAACTTCAAAATTTTAACAGCTAATTGCCATTTTATTAGCTCCGGCAATGTAGTAAAGCTCAGACTTGGAACAATACCTCTAAATGCTATTTCCAAAAGCAAAAATGATTAATCCAGAACACCAAATGCATGCTGCTAATCATGCTACATGCATAGCCACTTCCTTTTTGTTTGCTCTGCAGTCTGGACATGTCAATTTCTACTTTGGAAGCATTAATTTCGTCATTGACACAAATTTGAACAATTTATACATTTCATTAATAACAGACATCATAAATCATAGCTTATTTGATAACCCAGGTTATTCCAAGACCTTGTACAAAATCCAAGAGCAATCATGTGGATGTTCAGTTTCAGCCTCATTAACCAATTAATTGTCTTAATAAATTATGTATTGATCTTTACAAGAGATATCACTGACACTATAGAGATGAAATGGAGATGAAAATACAATGTATTATCCTTCCACTAATGATGTCACCATAGACTCGACAAAAACCAAAACCATCCTTAATCAACCCAAGCGCTCAGGAGTCAAGGATAAGGTTGTTCACCACAAGCACCTTCCAGGAGCAAACAACATGATTTCTTTACTTTGTCAACCAATAAATGAAGATAAGAAAAGTGCATACTGATGCAACCAGAGAAAGTATTATGGTGTCCATGGACTGTTTCCTCTTTATTGCAGTAAGTATGTGATTTACCTGCACCATTATGTCAAAATAGTACATCAACAAGTGCATAAATTAACGACATTTTATTTGATCACTCGTTATAATCTGGGGTGACAGCACTAGTCCTTAATCAGCTAATCCTCAAGAATCTAAACTGAATTTAAATAGTTAATGCACTGCAGATTGCAGAAAGGAACAATTCCTTTTTAAGGGTCACAAATCAGATCTAGGACAATAGCAGTTCACTTTAAAGGAGAGATTTAAAACAATAGAAACTACATAAGCAAAGTTTCTATACCGTTGGAAGGCGGCTGCTAACATTACTGAGCTTTGAATTGATTCCCCCAAAAGTTGAACGTTGAAGGACAAGCACACCAAGTGTTGCTTGAGCCTGTGAAATCACATTATCCATCTGCAGCATGGGAACGCAAGCAACATTGATAAAATGTACAATTTGCAAATTTACATCAATTTCTCAAATTGTCTGTGGCATTAAAAAAATGAAGTTAGCAGAAATTTATCATGATATACCATGCATAACACATCATCTTTATCATTGTAGCTCGGTAATTAGAAAATAATGGAAATTGTGCACCTTTTTTTTCCCCTAATCTTTGGACATTATGTTATTAAGCAATGAGTATCTCTGACAATTACCAAAGGAAAAAGCGATGGTTAACAGTCACAGATAAGAAGTACCTCATGCATGGCATGGCACAGATATAATAAAAGCATGCAACAAAAAGTAGAGTACAGTTCCACCATCATTTTTTTCACCATAGAAATGCTACACCCACAGATGACACAGGGAGATGCACAGACAGTGGTGGAACCAAGACTTGAATGAAGGAGGGAGGGCAAAATTTTTTAGAAAAAAAAATACAGACAATGAAAGATAAAAATTGAATATTTAATATTATAGTAAAATTTATATTTTTATTAAATTTTTTACATGTCTTTTTATTTTAATTCTCGAATCTATTAATTTATTTAAATAATTTTGTTAAATTAAAATTTTAAATTCTATTTTAAATGAGAACATTAGTTTTATTCAATTCATAATCAAATTGTAAAATTTCAGTATTAATCTAAATACTGAATCACAAAATTCTAAATATCCACTAATTAAAAAAAACATTCATAATACAAAAAAACCAATAACATATATATAAATTATATATATTTATATATAAAAATTCCAATAATTTATATATATAAATATATAATTTACATAATTATAATTATATATATAATTACATACATTTACATATAATTATATAATATATATATATATATATATGTATATATATATATATGTATATGTATATTAAACAAGAGGGAGGAGGGGAGGCCCCCCCCCCCCCCCCCCCCAACACAGATAGCACTATGACCCATTACTATTAATGCTAAGGTGTCCACCCAGGAATTTTTTGCCCTGGAGCAGTAAGCGGAACCTGTATTGCACCACATACAATGAAGAACAAATCAACATTTTCAAAAACTGCACTAGGAACTTAAATGTGTGGACATGCAACTCTTCCCTCAAAACGAACTGCTCTTAAAAGATTAAAGAAGATTACGTTATCTTCTCAAGTCAACCAATATGCCCATCAGAATATATGGGTCAAACACTGCCAACAACCTATGTAGACTTGAAGCCTTCCTCAATCTTACACCACGGAATACTGCATAAACATCAGCTCCCTAAATCTCTCTCTATTTAGAAGACATGCATATGCATAATGACATAAGATTTTAAAGAGAGCAAAGTTCAAATGCAATCACCAGAAGACTTTCGCTAGAAGACACACTCTATCAGACTTCCAAGTGGTAAACTAATCTGCAACACCACTAAACAAAGTACAAGTTGTACCCTTGTACATGAAAGGATGCCTAAGACGCAGGATCAGACATTGAATTTTAGAATTTTAAAAGGTGTCTGAGTTAAGTGTGCTTTCAAATTCTTGATATGCATGTCATAGTTCAGCATTTCCCCTTGACAGGATTATTATAGTAGTATTTGATGGAACTGGAGAGAGACAGACAGAGGGAATCCAATAGATTGAGGATATGGATGTTTACCCTCATACAGAGACATGCCCTCACACACACACACACACACATGGATGTCCCACAAAAAAGGAGGCATTTTCTACATCATACCTGTCCTGTACTTCGACTAATGGATGCATGCTCTTTAAGAAGAGCTTGCTCAGTAGAACCAACACCATCTTCCAGGTCCAATCTAGTTCGATCAAACTCTCTAAAATCCTTGAGGAGTGAAGCATGTTCTTGCTTAGCTCTGAGGCTGGAAATGAGACGATGGAACTCCTGCACTTCAATCATGCATGACATCAAATTAGTGATCTCAAGGATGATATGATCTATTATATTGCTACAAAACTTCAATAAATTGCATGAGATGAATCCCGCAAAATTCACAATAAAAAAGTCATTATTCTTTCTTCTGTTGTTTTACAAGAGAGGCTTAGGCCTCATCTGGTAAAGAAGAAGGTAGAAGAAAATTTCTGTTACATGTCAAATAGATTATAGCTAGATAAAGCAGAAATATGGAAATTTGGTATACTTGCCCAAACTAATGTCTGAAAGAAACGAAGAAGGAGAGGGGGAGAGAGAGAGAGAAGAGGAGGACTGAATGGAAGACACAATAATAACTCCAGCATAAATATTTAGAAGCGAACTGAAGAGACAATACCAACTCCAGCATAAATATTTGAAGTGAATTGAAGAGACAATAGCAACTCCAGCATAAACATTAAAGTGAATTGAACAGACAATAGAAACTCCCATCATAAATATTTAAAAAGATGAGCCAGTACTTTCAGATTCATTAGATGCATCCCTCAGGTATCTCAATGGTACCAAGCATAAAAAGCTATGAACCCACTCGCACACAGCATAAAGCTCAAATTACACTTTCAAAAGATTAATAGTTGTAATACCTGAGTAAGATCTTGAAGGATTTCTTGATGTCGAGTCAAGGTATGAGAAACCATTTCTGATCCACCAGACGACACCCAAGCTTGCATCTGCAAATTCACTTGTTCGAGCTGCTTTAGTAATCGGTCTATTCTGGATTCAAGATCATTCTCTGCAGCATCAAATTTTGTAGAAGCCTTTGCAGAAATCAGTTTACGGTATGAATTCATTTGCTCATCCAACTGAGCTTCAAGTTTCCTCGCCTGCAATTATTTACCAGTATTAAGAAAGCATAAATGTTAAAAGAAAGAAATAAAAAAAGTTGGCTTATAGAAGCAAGAGTTTGTCATTCTAATTCTCTAACCAAGAGATCAGCTGAAAAAATTCGCAAAAACATTACATCAGCCTCTGTTTGAGAGCATTTCTAGCATGATTTAATAATGTATGATATTGTATTGTTTAGTATGGTATAGACAATGTACCATATTTAAAAAGATAGTATGATACTGTTAAGTTATTTGATGATATGGTTTGAATTAAATAGATAAAATGATCAAAAAACCCTCCAATCTAATATTTTATACATATTAATATTAAAATAAATTTTTAAGCTATAATTATAAGACTAATTAACTGCATCTAAAAATTAAAATTTTTAGCAAATACATACTTTGTTCATAAGAATAATAAAAATAATTAAATTTTATAACCAATTTAAGTGATCATGAAACCAAAAAAATAAAAAATATTAAGCAACATCAATTAAATCAATAATCTATGAAGCAATAATATAATTGTTTAAGAGATGCACTGAGGGTAATTTTGGTAACAAGAAACTTAAACCATATCAACACAAATTGGTTGTTTAATAAAATGGCTAAAATTTGTCAATCTCACACCATCCCTAAACCATAATAAACCATGAAAAGGAGTGGAAATACTCCCAAACATAATTCAACTCTAAACTATGCCAAATAGAGTGTTTTAAGATGTGGAAAAGATATTAATCAGCAAACAGATTGTTTAAGAGATGTAATTTGGCCTCATGAGGTAATAAGTGCATCCGTTTGTGTCCAATCTGAAAGAAACAGAGCATAACTAGGAAATGCATGCTTTGTTGGGAAGATCTCGAAGTAATATTTTAAAAAAGATAAATTTCCAATTGCTCAATGAACTTCTTCCAAGTGTCTTTTTTTTTTCCTTTTTGCTAAATAAAGACACAAAAACCAATCCACTCCAGTCAGGTACACAATTCGTATTCAAGCAATTTGCATATATTTCAATTCTCAATAAAGATAAAACCAACCCGACAGATGGATCTTCAATATTCAAGTAAAGCTAAGACATTTAACATAAAACATAGCCTCATAAGCATCCTCTAAGTTGTTTAAAAGTTCTAGGTAGAGGCACTATCAGCGAGTGGGATATCCATGGTGCTTCAGCCATTGAAGAAAATCAATTACATAAGGATTCAAGAACCATCCAAGAATATCACATAATTGACATTTACTTCTAAGTTTAAATTCATCCAATGCTCTTTAAATTTCACTCGAGTTTCATAAATAATAATATTTGTTATAACTATTTAAAAACATCATTCTAGGGGAAATATTCAATATCAAATTGAAAGTCACCTCATTTTCCAGAGGCAAGAAGTAAAATCCTATGCTAGTCCAAATCACTACTCTCTTAAATTGCAATAAACTACAATAATTATACAGTTGCCCTATTCTCAAACGAATTATTCGCATTTATTTATCCAATCGAAACTCAACGAAATTATAAATAAATAAAAATAACAAGTCCTCATGGACAATCCCATAAAATCTCAGCATCCAAACAGAGACCGACAGAAATTTCAGAGAAATGTAGAGGAAAAAGAAAAAAAGAAACCTGTTTGCGTAAAGCGTCCCATGAGCTAGGCACATCCATTAGCTCTTTCTTCTTCTACGAAGAATGAAACAAAAAAAAAAAAAAATACAGAAAAGAGAATCAAAGAATTGAAATTGGGATTTGGTAATTGAGATCTGATCGATAAATAATGAATTTTTTGTTAACAGATGGAGACGGATGGTCCCCTCTCAACGCCAATTTTGATTGCTTCTTTGCAAATTCATTTGGAGATTATTTCATTATGCGACCGTTCTCATTCATTTTTCACATACCTCTTTTATTACACGCTCAAAAATAATTACACAGTACACAAGATTTTAGATATTATATTAATTAGTTTTTATATTTTTAATATTTAATTTTTATATCTTTTTATTTTTAAATATTAAATTATTTAATTATTTAATATTTTTATCCTAAAAATATTAGTTAACTATTTTAATATTATAAAATAATTTATTCACTCTTTCTTTATATATTTCTTTCTTTTTTATTTATTAAGTTATACTTATTTTTTAATTTTATTTATATTTTTTACACATAATTTATTTTAATTTTATAAATATTATTTAAAAATAATTTTAAATAATATGAATAATATTTTTTATTATTTTATAGACAATTCATATATATCATTTATTTTAATTTTATAGATATTACTAAAAAATAATTTCAAATAATATTAATAATGTCTTTTATTATTTTACAAACGATCTATATATAAAATTAAATTAAAAATAAAATAAAATAAAAAAATAATAAAGATAAATATTTTATATATAAAAATAATAAAATATAATTATATATATTTATCTTTATTATTTATTAAGTTTATTTAAAAATATTAAGTTTATCTTAACAAATAATTATATTAAGTTTATTAAGTTTATTTTTATTATTTATTAAGTTTATTAATAAAAAATATTAATTTTATAATCAAAATAAAAAATATAATTATATATATTTATCTTTGTTATTTATTAAGTTTATTTTATTTTAATTTTATTTTGTATATAGATCGTCGGTAAAATAATAAAAAATATTATTAATATTATTTAAAATTATTTTTTAGTAATATCTATAAAATTAAAATAAATCATATATATGAATTGTCTGCAAAATAATAAAAAATATTATTCATATTATTTAAAATTATTTTTAAATAATATTTATAAAATTAAAATAAATTGTATGTAAAAAATATAAATAAAATTAAAAATAAACATGACTTAAAAAAGAAATATATAAAGGAATGACAAATAAATTATTTTATAATATCAAAATAGTTGACTAATATTTTTAAGATAAAAATATTAACAGAAGAACTAAACAGTTTAATATTTAAAAATAGAGAAATATAAAAATTAAATATTAAAAATACAGAGACTAACTAGTATAATATATAAAATATTAGAGATTTTATAATTATTTAGCTATTATTATATGATCTCATTTTCTTTTTTAATAATTATTCGTTGGATTATTATGTATCATAACTCCTTCCATTTTAATTATCTATGACAAAAAAAAAATTATTTCACTTCAAATATCACTTCCCATAATTTAATAAGTTATTAATTAAAACTTTTTAATATTATCTCTATTAATAACTAAAAAAATATAAGTGAACTGAGAAAGGTAAAAAAAATATTTTGTTAAATTAAAATAATTTTTTTATAAAATTTATAATTATTAATTATTTTTTTAGTTTATATGTATCACTCTTATACGACATTAACACAGTGAATATTATTTATTAAATCTAAAAAATTAATGTAATCTATCTTTAATAAGATTATTATAAATGGAAATTTATTTTCAAAATAAGAAAAAAAATTCTGATAATTGTTGGGATACTTTTTAACCAACGATAGACATTTTAGAGGTTGTTACTCAAAATTATTACTTATAATATATATAAATTTTAAAAAATACACATAACCAATTATGATTTATTATTAATATTCAAGTCATAAAACTTTTTCAAATATTATTTTCTCTAATATAATATATTAAATTATTTATTTGCATTTATAATTAAAAAATTAATTAATCACTCAATTATTAATTATTTAAAAAAGAATTCTAACATCTCAAAAGCAAAATCGAACATACTAAGACATACTTGAGTATTGATCAAATTTAAAAGCATTGATTAAAATTGCAAATAACTTTTAAAATGAGAAACCAAAATGGTAACTTAATTAATAAAAGAGAGGGATGTTCGTGGACCTGATTAAACCGGATTTGCCCCTGAACCGCAACCCAACTCTAGCCCGGTCCACTCCTAACCCACAGCTCAGCCTGAATATGCTGCCCCAGTAAACGATTTATTCCTATATATTTTGAACTAATTCAGTCTAATATAATGTTTCTTTCATGCAAATTACATCATTTCATGAATAATAAGTTAAAGCTCATGTCATAATAAAGAATGTAACCTTTCAACGAAATTATCAAACTTTATTACGATAAAAAAAATTATCAAACATTATTGCTCAGTCCAACTTGGTCTCTACAAAACTAAAACATCTGGAAATACACTCTTGAACTTCACTTGCTATGTAAAACTATAAATACCACCAGCAGCTCAAGCTGCAGAAAAAATAAAACTAAATCCAACTCTAATACAGCTCTGTCAATGTCTGAATCTCGTAAAAAAAATTCTACTGCACACATCTCATCATTAGTAAATACAAAGCAACTGGCATCAAAGTTCAAGCAAAATTGCAGCCCTAACCATTAAAAATAATTTAGGGCCAATGCATAGATGTAGTTGAACAGAAGTTTATCAGTGGATTCCTGACTAATATCTATTGCGTATTCTTTGCATATTATCATAGTTAGTTGAAAGTCTTCTTGCCCATAGGGTTTCATCTGGTGACCAAGAAATTGGGAACCCAAGAATGGCACACCATCTTAAATTCAACAGGGCAACAGCAATGTTCTGCTCTGGCCCTACAAAAAGCTTGAGTATTCGCATCTCAGCTTCCTGGTCATCAGAAAGGATGTATTCATCTTCAAGTTTTGCTTTCCTTTCTTGAAAAGCGTGGTTGTCTTCACAAATCATTCGCATACTTAAAACTTGCAATGCTTCCATGGCCGTGCTATGGAAATCACGTTCAACATATGTAGAGAACACACAATGGCAAGTCATTGCATCGGGCTGGATTTTCTCACGGTGCATCAGCTCAACAATAAGCTCAATAATGTCGATTCTTCCCTAAATTTCATTTCAAACAAGTTACTGCTGATTTAGCAATGCAGTGGGCCAACAAAAAAAAAATAATACCAATGTTCAAGTAGTTCTAATATTGGCCAATCCCATGTTTATGACTTACTATAAAGTGCAGAAATATTGACCTTTTATATATACATGGAAGCATACATATGCTTGTGTTTAGGAGGGGGAGAGAAATTTAGTAATCGGAGATACCTTTTCTTTTGCTTTTCTAAGAAAAGTATTATATAACAATACATCAGGTTCAATCCCCTCTGAGCTCCCTTTTCCCAGAAGACTCGAGGCTTCATCAAAATTTCCGTCTTCCAACAGAACCTGCCAGAAAATAAGCTAGCAGTGAGAAATGATGCAAGTGAATTTCTAAGGATGCACGTGCATCTGTTTGACTATTAAGAAAAGATGGGAAATGGAAGAATTTTAGAGAAGCACAGAAAAGAGAGGGAAGGATATAGACCAAAAAAAGAAGGGAATAGATCAATAAGTTTATTATCCTTCAAGTACCATGATAACATGTTCATTAATCTATCCATCTCAACAGCATAAACAACCAAGGCTTACATCAGCAACTTAATAACAATCTCTTCAAACAGCTACGACCTGGCACTGATGTGATTTGACTAGATAAAAGTTTTTTCATCTCAAGAGAGAATTTCCATTCCATAGCCAATTCTATGATTAACAGGTGCTAGTAGTGAACTACTGCAGTTAACATGAAGCTGATATATGGAACATCCATGAGTAACTACCAGGCATAAACTTCAATTATTTCTCCACAACTGGCTTCACCGTCCAAAAGGGTGAGATCAAGGCCCCTTTTACTTCATGTGGCAGTCAAATATGGGGTTGAACCTTTTGTTCTAAAAAGTCTCATGTTTACCAGTTGGTAGAGACTCTAGAACAGAAAGATGGAATATTCTAGAAGCAGATGCTCCTGCCAGCTTAAAAATATTTTTGTTACTAACAGCAATAAAAATTATTCTCTCAATTTGACCAGTTAGAAAAATTGCAATCTATGTATCAAATTAGGCTAAAATAAAATAAAAATAAAAAGGAAAATTACAAATGCGAGAAATGGATGAGATTTCTCTTGGTCAGACCTAAATCTAATTTCTAGGTTGTTTCTCATATACCGTTTCTTAAAATATATATGCATACAGATAAAAAAAATGCTGATTAATATGAAGGAAACACATGATTTGTGGTCATGGTAAACAGAACTGGAAGTTATCTTCCAACACCTTCACCTTCATATGCTGATATATACACTACATGTAGACATGCCTGTAAGTAGATCCAAGATACAACTTTTCATATTGCAACAATCAATGCTCTCTAAGAGCGTTACTAAGCAATAAACTATTATTTTGTTCATTGCCTAACCAACACTTTGGGAAATTGAAAAGATACAGCACCAGAAATATGAATTGTAACATTTCATTAGACAAATCACTCTCTGTGGTTATGTAAATGTAACCACTAAGAGCAGGACAGCAAGTTTGGCCGTCGAATATTGGATGCCAAAAACTTAGTATGACTGATATAGAACTGATGACATGAAAGAATGACAAGACTGATAAAGCATAAGTGTACAACCAACATTTTTTTACAGGTTTTATGTATTTATTTATTTATTGCTAAGAATACAAAATAAGCAAATGATGTGAGAGTGAAATGACGTCCTTAAAGAATGCAGGCCAATTACTTGAAAATCTCAATATTTGAGAAGCAGATATTTTATGGAGTGGTCAGGATATAACAAGCAGAAACATAAAAGCTAGACCAAATTTTTCAATGGGTATTGCATCTATAGAACAGATGCATTTTGTTACATACATACAAATTTAGATCGCACAGATCCCTCTGTATAAATTTAAATACCTTTATGAGAGCAGTATAAGCCGCTATCTGTGGATAAAATCCACTGCGGATCATCATAGACACTACAGCACATGCAGATTTGTAACATCGTATGATGTTACAACAATCAATCATTGTAGTATATGTTGCAACATTTAGCAACAAACCACTAGATTTCATATTTCTGAATATTTCAATTGCTAGCTGACTCTGCATGTCAACCAGACATATAATTAGTAGAAGAAACAGGATAATGCTCTCCCAGATAATGATATAGCAACAGGAAATCAGCAATGGACAAGACAAAAAGAAAACCACTTACTTCCTTAGCGTCTACAAGGGAATGCAACACAGTATTGCAGATAGGTGTTCCCAAATAACTGTTACTGCAAGAGAAAAGGTTTTCTGCCACATGTAAATATTGTATGAGCTCTCTTATCATCCCTTCAGAACCAAGAGCTTTCAGCTGAAGAGAACCAAAAGACATTTTTATTTCCTAAAAGAAAGGTGTCGTGATAGGTATTGTGTAATAGAAGGCTGATAAATGGAAGAACAATGCAAACCACCAATGCTATTTCAGAACCAATTTAAAATAAGCTCCAATAAGATCACATAATTTTTCAAATGGGTTGGTGAATAATGAAGAAAATAATGCAATTTGAGTCTAGAGAACAATCCTAGATAAGAAGAGAAAGAATCAGCATTCCCAAGTACTAGCATATTCTCCTTTGCTTATAGATAACCTCCACATGCACAACCACGGCCAATATAGCATTTTCCATTCTATGAGATTTCATGCGTCAATTCATTAGGTCTCTATAGTCTATACAGATATATGTAGCCTTAAGGGCATCTGATATTGTAGCTAAATTAATGCCATGCATAATATGCACATGTTATCTCATTGCTCATAAGTTGCTTTTGTTAGTAGCATAAAGGCAGCTCTCTCCAAAAGCCTACTCCAAGATCTTATTCAACTAGAATGTTCTAGGCAACAAGGATCCAATTACTATCAACAAAAATTCATGATTTATTGGTTTTTTTGTATGTAAGTTTGTTGTGGATTTCATTCATTCGTGGATAACATTCATCTTCACAACCAAAGTGACTCTAAAAGTAATATTAAAACACAAAGAAGTCAGCAACTGGAAGTCGATACCCACAGAAAAGAAACAAATCAACAAATACATAAGGTGTGAAACTACCAATTTTTCCATTGATTTATGATTGTGCTGAACACCATTTTTTGCCATGTCCATCTCTATAGCTTTTATTCTTTTAGCAGAGTCTACCTGCGACAACATATTGCCATCTTCATATGGAGCATTCACATTACCAAATAATGAAATCAGAAGCTCGTATGTCCTGATGTTTGGCTGGATTTTTAATTTTTTTATTTTTGCCCAAATCGGAATGGCACGCTCCGGTTGATCCTGCACAATCAGTGGATAACAATTTTTTTATGTTTATCGCGCAGCAAGACCGTCTGTAATGATTGATCAACAACATTTCAATTCCATAAACACATTTCTATTTCCAAAGTAGAATGACTACTCTTTTGCTTAGCCTCTTGTGAGGATATTCCTCTTTCATATTTTCCTCAGCTGTAACACTAATCTGGTGTCAGGTATAAGGTTGAAAGAAATTAACTCACCATGGTATCACATGCTTCAAGAAACACATTATAAGGAAATGGATTTTGATAATTTGAAATTTGATCCAGAAAAGCCTCAGCCAAATCCAGTTCAAAGGCTTTGCAGCAAGTAGTTGAAAGGATTGCAAAAGTTGAGTTGTATGGCTTCAGTTTCCTCTCTTGCATTATTTTTAACTGTGGCAGCATGAGGAAAATACATTGGTTTCATCCATGCAAAACATGAATGCCAAATGCATTTGTATGTGTTTTTATGGATGGGAATAGAGTTCTAAACATAATGACATAAGCACCTAATGAAAAGAAAAAGCTTACCACTTCCATGCCTTCCCTTATACCTCTCTCAGAAATGACAGCTCTAAGAAAGCCATTGTATGCATGCCTTGAAGGTTGCATCCCAAGATTTTGCATCTATTTCAATAATGGAAAACTTTATTTATAGAAGTGCACTCCAAAAGACTTAGCCATATAGTGATATAAAAACATTTAGCAGAAGAAAGGAACAGGAACAAACAGAAATGCCAGAAAAAAAATGGATGATGATAGTCATGATCATATTAAATATCTAGTAACTTGTAAATGGCAATTTAACTATGCAAAAAGGTGCATAAACAACACGCAAGTTTTCAGAAATGCCATCAAATGTTTCTAAAGTGACAAAACTATGCATTCCCAACAGTGCATGGAAACTAGCCAAAATATATTATTGTGTTTAGCTGTTATATAGATGTGATGAGAGTTAGAATTTATGATTGAAGCATGACCAAGTTCAATCAATTCTAGTAAACGATTTTTTTCCTTCCTTTTTCATATAAATTTGTAAACGGTTTTTTCCTTCTTTTTTCATATAAATTTGTAACTAAATACATAAATTTGTAACTAAAGTAAACATACAAGACATTACACAGATTCAAAAAGAAATATACAGTCACACCAAATGGCTATCAGAAAAACAACCACAAAATGATAAAAAAATGTCTAACCTGCAGCATTAACTGTTCTGCTAGTCCATATCTTTTATGTTGTGCACATACATATATTACTTCTCCAAAAGATGACTTCAGGACCTCCGTGGAAGGCAGATATTTAACTTTACCCAAAACAACTCTTCCAACATTCTCAAATTCTTTTCCAGTGTTAGTAAGAGTGCTCCACTCCTTGTTACTAGCACAGGCATCTACTTTTAAAGGACCAGATTGCTCATTATTGTCCTTCAAGTCAAATCTTGGCAAGCCCAATTCAACATTAGAAGGTATAGGAATGTCCAATCTTGAGGAGTATATCCTTCCTCGAAGGGCTAAATCCACCATATATTGCAATGTTTGGAATGCAGAATTTAAATCTCTTAACTTTGCAAAAGACTTGAGAAACTTTTGCAAAGTCAAAACACTCGGACTATAATATTTTATATAGTCCTTCCAAATCTCATGCACTGCAGGCAGGTCTTGCTGATAAACAGACAGCTGCAAGAGAAGGGGGAAATTAGAATAACAACCAGTCAACCATTTAATGAACTTCGCACATGATAACTTAAAATTCCATCTTAATTTCAAAATTCTGCAAGAAAAACTAGTCATTCAACTGCATATTATCTTCATTTTAATTTTTATTTTACTCATGTAACATTAGGGGCTTCTTGGTGACAGGGGAAGGGGAGGGAGGAAAATGCATGCAAAATTTTGCTTTTACTTATTTCAGTAGAAAAACCATAAAAAATAGGCAATCCTCTTTATACCTTAAGAAGCTGTATGTATGTAACTTCATTCTTTCCCAACATTTTCCGCTCCATCAAATCCAAACATTGATTGGCATGAATGATACTGCACATTTTTAAGCAGGCTCCCAAGAAAATATTATACGCGTCGAGACTTGGATTCATGCCATGTTTTTCTCCAACAAAATTAATCAGATTAAATGCCTGCATAAAGCACAAGAGGAAGAAACAAAAATATTTAGAGTTAAATACCAATCCTCTTGCTCCCCCCTTCCCAGAGAAAAGGGAATGATAAATTTCCAGCACAATTTTGAATAGTGCTGCAGTGGCAGCTATAAGAATATTTTTCATTACAAACACCATCCATATTCAGCCCTGAGAAATAATATCTTCACATTGATTATCACAATATCATGTCATCCGGAAACATTAATCAATACAATCTAAAATAAAGTGAAGGCGTTGCATTTCAAAAGTTCATAATTATTAATGAAAAATTTGTAACTGAACACAAGATGCAGGCAAGAAAAACAATGATGACAGTAATTACGTTTCATACCAAAAAATGGCAGTGAAGATACTTGCACAGAAAAATGAAATATATATACCTCTCCCAAATAACCCTTTTTGCAAAGAGCTAGCATCATAAACAGGCAGGATCTGTCATTGAGGCCAATCCCTTTTCCCTCCATTATTTTCCAAGTCTCCATGGCAAACTGTGGCCAAATGCAAACAATGGTTGTAACTATTGTGCCAGAAGGGGGCCTTCAAAATGTTTGGCTTCATAAAAGAGCATAATATCAAAATAGAGATATAAGGGAATGCAAAGACATATATAATCTCTCAATTTGATGCATACAATTTACAATACAATTTCTCATAATTTGATGCACTCTCATACAAATTTCAGCGAAGTCTTGCTGATCATGTGACATCACATGGTTTAATGTAGCATGCTTTATTTTAAAATATTGACAAGTGAGGTAACACTTCAACCAAGTCACAGGATGGGGACAATTTGCATATGAATAAAGGCATTTGAACCATTTTATTCTCATGTTATTTTTAGCTTTCTCTGATTAAGATCCCTAGCAATATGGGACAAAAAGGTTAGAAAAAAAAAAGAAAAAGAAAACTAGACTCAGTGTTAATTGTAGTTTACTAGCAATACGCATGTCACAATTCATATAACTAAGTCTAATATCTCAAATCTAGACAATCGAAAAGAAAGAAGTGTAGAAACAGGAATCAAGGTGAGGTTAGATAACGAATTTCCTTGTTGATTATCTTACCAATGGATCAGCTGATGTTGCACAATACTTGAGTATATCAGCAAAGTCATCAGCTATTAACGAGTTATTTGCATGGCAAAGATCTAAAAGCAGATTTGATGCTCTGCCTCTCTCACCGAGGTAAAGTGCATCAACAATTTGCTTCTGAATGAACTTTTTAGTTGATTTTTCTTCATACCCAAAAAAAACATTGCCTGCATTTCACATCTACTAAATATCATTCAAAAATTGATTTACATGCTGCTTAACTCATGAGTTCATTAAGATGCATACAATTAGTTCAACATTCAATTCAATATAGCAAAAATATTGGCATGTGCAGGACTAAAGCAGAGAATGAAAAAACATAGCCTATTATAAAGTGATTGGTAAAAGATCCTGTTGTTAACCCAAACAGCTGGAAGAAGGAAAGAGGCATTCAGTTGAATATTGGGAAAAAAAAAAGAACGAAAATTCTAGGAGATTATTTTTGTAATGTGCTTACTAAAGTACACATCCGAATATATTCATACACCATAAAAATGGTGAAATCCACCAGATTTTAAACATTCTACAGATTCAATACAGTTAAATGCTAACAAAATATTTTTGCTTCTAAACAATATTTCAAATCAAGTTCTCTATTCAAAATCACATGAAAACAGCAACACTTGCACATTAAGATCATCCTGTATATTTTAGTAGGAAGAAGCTGATTACATCCCAATTAAAAGATATGCAGACCATTACCAGTTGAAGTGCAAATACTTCTACAGAATCCCAGTTCACCAACTATGTTTACTTTTCCCTGTGTCCACATAATTGTTAAGCAGTCAATAACATAACTTTATAAACTCTGATAATATTCAAAATTATGAAACTTTTAACTGTTTTGCAATAATAAACAAGAAGATAATTAGCCAATTTGATGCAGTCAAGAAAATTAGATTTTAGGGACTTTCTTAATTCTTAATATAAAATTTAGATTTTTCTTGTAGATTTTCTGCTTAGGAAGTTCAGAGTTTAGTTCTAATTTTTAACATAAATATTCAGAAAGTTGTTTGCTTTATTTACAAATTTTCCCAGTTTAGGTATTCTAATACTTGTAGGAATATGTTCAATTATCAAATATCTATCAGGTTATTAATCATGGAATTATACAAGTAATTTGATTTAGAAGCTAAGGTGCTTACTCTCTTCACCCTCAGCTATTTTTTTCTTCTTCTTCTTCTTCTTCTTCTATTATTTATTTATTTATTTTTTTACATCTGCTGCTACTGTTTATAGCTCCAAATTAGCTCTGATTAACTCTACCTCATTTCCCCTATAACAATAAACTGGGTGATTTCAATTTGCCATCATAACTCTTAATCCTAACCCTACTACATCACATTTCCAAATAGAAATAAATAATTACAAGAACATACATGTTGAAGTGATTTTGATTTGCAAAACAAGTCCGGTATCAACCACAAAGGGACTTTTCCCCTACAAAAAACAGACAGATGAAGGGAAGTGAATGTTAGAACTCGATAAGCAGTTAGAGAATTGTATATATAGAGTTATACTTACAAAGGCCGATACATGCTGTTCGAAATTTTGTTCAAGAAAATTGAACTCACTGAAGCAAATAAGCAAATATGATTTCAGGTTTAAACATTTTGACTGGATGAAAAAGCAAAACGTAGCTTTCGTCTTCTGTCAAATTTATAGGAGAAGATAAAACAAGGGCGATGAAACAACATCAATAATGACTACGGAAAACGACGTCGTTTGAGAGTTTTGAGATAGAGAATGAACTCGTTCAGGGTTTTGAGAACACAAAACGACTCGTTGCTGTTATCTCCCGTACACCCCTAATTAGGGTTTTGCCAGCAAACATAACGCAACTCAACGCAATGGAGATGGCGGATTGGGAAACTTGTTCAGATGAAACGAGTGATACTGAGGCCAATTTGAAGACGAAGAGTTGTTCTACACCCCTGGTTCTTTATCCAAGCTACAATTTAGGTAAATAAAAATCAATCGAAGAATCTTAATTGAAGTTCATTTTTTTTAAATAGCGTTTGAGCGAGGGTGATTTAAAAATTGCTCCTTTGTTCGGTTTTTCAGAAGTGATATCTCAAAGGCAAAGTGGGATGATGAAATGGGTATGGCTGAGGTGGTGGAAAAGAAGGGCAAATTGTGGACAACTACAGGAATTCTTCGCGGTGGCAAGACCTACTGCTCAATTGAGGAGACAATGTATGTTAGAACTGAATATATATATATATATAAATATAATTTTTGATGCTTTTAATTTTGTCAATGTAAAATGTTGTTAATTTGCTTTAGGTTTTTGGCTGAATTGGGTGCATTGCTTCTAGCGGATGATAAAAGTTCATGTCTTTCTTTGAGAGAATTATATGGGAAGACAGTGGATGAAAAGAGTGGGTGTTGTTGGGAGCTTTTTGAGGTCTATAGGCACCTCAAGTCTTTGGGTTATATTATTGGGCGCCATGGTATTCCTTGGTCTATAAAGGGTGTTAAGAGTAACTGTGAATCTAATAATTTTCACGGCACCCCAGAAAATAATGGGATGATAATGGCTAGTGAATTGGAAAAAACAGCTTCGGTTGTCGAAAAGCTAAGTGATATGCAGATTGATGATGAGCTGAGACCAAATTTCATTGATACCAAATTTCGATGTTTATCTTCCAAGCAGCAAGTTTAGGAAGTCTTCACCCGGTGATCCAGCATTTTTGCTCTGCTAATTAATCATATTAAGTTGAATGTTTTTAGTTGATGATTGAATTTTGTGTTCATTTCACTGAATCATTGGATTTCGTTTCGTTCTGTGCATATTATATCAAAATCATTTAGGTCTACTAGCTTATATGGATATCTTGAAATTGCAGTAATGTGGATTATTTAGTTCAAACTTCAGAGAACATGGATACATGTTTAGTATAAGAGGATTGTATTTCTGACCTTTGATCTGTAAAATGTAAATATTAAGCCTCCTCATGAAAAGGTTTGCATTTGTAATGGTGAAATCCGCATAATCTATATTGAATGCTGGAAAATAACCTGAGCAATTTTTAGCATTATCATAATTCAAGCATTAGGTAAATGGGTGTTTTTGGGGGTAATTTTCCCTCACAAGTGCAGAACTGTTAAACAGCTGCATCTCGTTAGATCATTGCATGTTAATTCGTCGCCTATTTTGCCTTAGGCGGTTATATATTTTTTGGCTTATCTTGTAGGGGAAACCACTATCTAAAGCCCTCGAGAGACAATACAGCCACGTTCCTTTGAAGTTTTGTCATGTAGATAATGGTCGTGTCAGCTTTTTCTCCGTTAGGAGAGTACAGCTTCCTGTACTGCCCTGACACTCAGCCTATGTTTGGTTGGAAGTAAATGGAGGTGAAAGGGGAGAAAGTAAATTTAATTTTTCTTACTTTCTCTTATTTGGTATAAGAAATAAAAGGGTAAAGAAGAGTAAAAGAGAGTAAATTTAATGCAAATTTAATTTCTCCTCTCATTTACCCTCCCTCCCTTCATTAAACTCAATTTCTCTCCAAATTTACTCCCATCCAAACATAGGCTAAGGGTAGATGCTTCAACTGTGCCTGCAGAGGACAAGTAAAACTAGTGTTGGCATTGGCCTTCAAAATCAATGCAAAGCGTTCTCTTCAGCACAAGTTCTGTTTGTTATATGTGGAAGGGAATAGTACATAAGTAATGGTGGATGACATTCACAATCATAGCTTGGCGTTTAGGTGCATATGTCAAGTTAGATTACAGAGACCATAATTTGCTTTTTGTTGCCAAATAATTTGATTTCTCTAATCATCACTTATTATTTTTTATTATTGTAAATTGATAAATTACTATAATCAAATATAAATCAAACTTCAACTTTATGTGATTGATAATAATAAATGAAATATAACCTTTATAGGATAAAAATTTCTTCTTTTGTCCATGCACTCACGGGAGGAGTCTAATTTGAGTTTTTTTTTTTTATCAGAAGTTGAAAGTTTCGTTGAAGAAAATAGAAATGGCAACGTAAAGAAAAAATTTTAATATCTAGCAGAATTAGATGTAAAATCTTTCGGCAAAGAATTAATACAATGGAAATTAAAACCATCAAAAGAACAACAATAAATTAGAGGAGGATGTAAGAGTGCCTTAGATTCATCATGAGAAGGCACAAAAGGAGAACTTTACTTGATTGTATGGCAAAGGAGGCTGTTGGAAATAGAGACGGAGTAACCTAGGAACCGAAACAATAGAGCCCAAACATCTTTCTAGTCCTCCAACAGCTGAGAATAACATATCTTTCTTTATTAGGACTGCAAAGAGCCATAGATTATAAAAAAAAATTATATATAAAACAAGGAATTAATAAAGAAAACTGCACAATAAAACCCGCAGGTCTTCCCTCTATATCAAAACAAAGAGGACGAATAAGATACTCAGGGACCCAATCCACGTTTCTCATGCCCAAAGGCATTCTTCTTCCACACTTCTAACTTATTAACACATGCATTAGCTGACCGAGGAACATGTTGAATTATCAAATCTCACTGGCGAAAAGTCATATTCCTAATATTAGAGACTAAGGAGTAGTGTAAGCCTTGCCAATGTCGAGAATATATAGAGATCTCAACAATGAATCAAATTCAATAATTATGTGCTTAAAGGAATTCTGCCATACAATACTCAAAGCGAACCAGTTATCCCATAATTCAGCAACTAAAAGAGAACAAAATCTCAATCTTCCGATAAAGTCTCCCTTTAAAAAGCCCCTATCATCTCTAATCAATCCTCCAACTGTGAGCTAACTTTAAACTCCACATTGATTTTCATCCAACCTGCAGTAGGGGGAGCCCAACCTTTCAAACCAGAAGAGTTTTCCATTTGCACATTACTCCAACGAGCCGAAGCTTGCATGGCACTTACAATTGATCTGGTCCATTGCATTATGGATCTAGCTAGATACAAGCTCGAACTGGTTTTCTCTAGAACCAATCTCATTTCTCATAATTCAGATCCTCTAAACCGCCTCACCAAACATAATCTTTCATGGTAATCCATCTTGAGATCGCCCATCTTTTGAGATATTTGATTTAATCCAATACCTCAAATCACCGGAAAAGCAATCTAAGTCAAATCTTGAGAAAACTATAGTATGGTTTAATTTAAAAATTAGTAAAAATTATTTTAAAATAAAAATTTAATATTGCAATCAATGATTACATAGATTAATTAATAAAAAGTTATTCTAATTTAATTAAAACTCTATGATTCTGTCAAATTTGACTCCGAAATAATATTTTATATACAGTTAAAAAAAATCAAACGCTACAAAATTCTGAACCGAATATCAATATCAAGAAATTTCCTTTTAAAAAACAGAATAACATAAAGGCCAAAACTATGTAAGACCCAAGGCTTTGGAAAAGGAAATACAGAATCAAGCGAAGACCGAACCAACAATGTTCAACGACAATGAAGATCCATGGCTGGCTCCTGACAAGCTCTATCACCTTTTCTTTTGCCTCTTCCTTACTCTTTTCTTCACCAAATTAGCCTCCCTCACCCTTTACCCATTTCTCCGCCGCCATTCTCTTAGGATAGGATCTATACTCTCCCTCGCCGCTGGCGCTGCCAAGGAGGCGGCTGACCAATTTGGCCTCTTCCCGTCATCCGTTGCCTCGGCCAAAGATGCAGCTGCCGATCTACTTGGTGTTTTGATAGCTGCATTCTCAAGTTCTGCCAGTTTGAGTTGACGATTGAGGCTAAATGCTTTGTGGGGTTTGATAGTTTTGGGAGAAATGGGTATGTGAGGAGTTAACTGGTTGCTCTGGAGGAAAAGTCTTTGTTGCCTGGTTGCTGAGGAAGTGTCGGAAAAAGAACGAAATTTTGAGTTTTGGGTATTCTATTGTTTGTGTTCTGAAGACAAAAAGGATTAGGTGAGGTGAGTTTATCTTACTTTGGAGTACATAATAATTTTTGTAGGATTCTTAAAATTGTATTTTTACATACCAAACTTAAATAAATTTTAGTGAGAATTTCTACATTTACTAGCACCAGTAATTTTCTTTTTATGCATTTATTTCATTCCTGGAAACATTGGTTCAATTGAGTGCCCTTTTCATTTTAAATTGCTTAACTTTAATTTTAGAGTTAAATGTTTTACTTGTTTATTTTTTATAGAACTCTTTTACTTTAGTAGATATAATTCGAATTTAGGTGGAAAGACACAGAAAATTGGTTCCATGGTTGTAATTCTTATCACCAATAGGTTATAAATAGTGTTATTTAACCATAACTTGTTAGAGTATAATCAAGTCCAAGTGAAAAATAAATTACATCATTAGTTAAGCATGCAAATGAAATGTCATGGATACGGTAAACTAAGTAATGCTTACTGGAGTCCATTGACTTAGCAAGCTGAAGCTTCTTCAGTCAGTTATAGTTGTTCATTGGGCATTTGCCTTGAAAATCAATCATGCCATCAGAAACTTGCCTAGCTGCTTCATATGTTACTTGAAGAATTTTCCAAGCGCCTAGACATGGCAGTTGATTAGTTTAGCTGGCATGGACTGTTTATTATTAACCTGATGAATTCTCAAATCTATGCCAAGCTCATTCAAGATCTTTAAACACTAAAGTGAAAATTTTATGTTGGATCTGAATACGTTGTTGTTAGTTACTTTAATGCTTTAGCAAATTGTTTTGCAAATAGCAGTAGGAACTCTGGGAGTTCTTGCTCTTTTCAATTTGAAAAAATGGACTAAATCAGAACAAATATAGTGTTAGACAGTTGCAGTATGTAGAAACCAAACAATTAAAGAATATTAATAGCACATGGCAATAAAAGAATATTAATAACATATTAGAGAAAAGAAAGTGTAGTGGTAGTTTTAATTTTGCTCTGCATATGGTAGTTCTGAAGCTGTCTTCGAGTTAAAGAGATGGCACTGCAAGGACAACTCTATGTCTTCTGTGGTGCGTGGACGTGGAGTGTTTGTGGGCTAGGCAATCCTTCCAATTTTGCTCTGTATATGGTAGGTCTGAAGCTGTGTCTTCGACTTAAAGAGATGACACTGCAAGGACAACTCTATGTCTTCTGTGGTGCATGGAGTGTTTGTGGACTAGGCAATCCTTTCCACTGGCTGAGCAAAGAAATTCAATGCATGAATTGACTTGAACATACCCTAAATCATGTGCAGCAGCGTGCTGGCCATTTATTTTTGGCTACTCAAATTGATAGTTTCCTTCTGAATTTAGTTTTTGTCCGTTGGTCTTTGGTATTCTCAAGTTCTGAACCTGCAAAATGGAATTAGATGGATGTGGAATATGATTTTGATCATTCATTCTTGCTAAATCCTTAACTAGATTGTGAGGTTGTTTAAGGGTCAAATGCATGATGATTGCAGACATCTCCAAAATCACTGAGTTGAAATCAGGTTGTATACCATCTGGAATCTTATTCTTATCCATATGTATACAGTGGATGAAAATTATGGGACAAAGGAATGTCTGATAATTAAGAGTCCCTAGAATCATTCCATACATGCTGCAGGTTGTCCAAATGACTTGGGGTCCACTTAAAATTTTGATTTAGTGAAAAAGGTGTCCATATTAGAGCAATCAAAACCTGTTTAGAGTGGTCAATGGGTTAATTGAGCTATTTTTGGCCGTAAAAGTCAGCTTACTAATTCTCAAAGTACTTATTTTATTCTGTGCTTTTGTTGCATTGCTTCCCAATGTTTGGTCCCTTGTTTTTGCACTCTTTACAAATTGGCTGTAGCCTGTAAATTCAAATGTCTAAGATCTATCTTTGCTGCAAGTTAGAATGGTGGAAAATCTTAATTGGAAGAAAGGTTTGTTTTATTTACCTATGCTGTCTCGAGCGTGGGGCCTAAGTTGCATTGACAAATACCCTCGAAGAAAATGAAACTTGGGTATATTAATGTTAACTGTCAAGTATTTTGTAAAACTCCACTTAATAGGATGACAATGGAAATGTGGGATTAAATAGGGAATTCCTTTGGTGGATGTCAGTGTTACTGTGTCCTATTAAAATAAATTGCTGCTAAGTTAATTGGGTATATTCTGTAAATCATGTTGCTTGTTTTCTCAAGACTCACAATGCTAACGGGGAAATGAAAAAGGCAGTTGTATGTTTAGGTTTATTAGGAGAAATGGCAAAGACAAACATATGAGGAAGAAGTAAATGACAAGTGTTTTGGAGCACTGAAATGGCCTTTCTCAGGACACCTTGTTACAGGAATCCAATATATACTGTAGTAAAGGTTAAAAAAAGTACTTTTCATATATGATAGCATCACAGATGTCAATCTATTCATATTTTATCTCTTTTACATGTATATATACTCTATCATAACTTGAATGCAGTAGTTTGATATTGTTTTCTTGATACAGAATCATCTGCACTTTTATCTGATACGTATTTGGGATTTTACTTGGATTTTGTTGATAATCACCTTCTGAAGCTTCTCTCTGTTGAATGCTTTTCTCGAGTATCACCATCTTCCTTGGGCAGTTTCACAGCAGAGTAAGTTCCTGCTCCACACAGCGCCCCAAGTATTGGTGCAGTGAGGTAGATCCATATGGCTTTATAATTATTTGCTGCTATAGCTGGTCCTAATGTTCTAACTGGATTCATTGATGCGCCTGTTGTTGGCCTGCTTCACAGAACCAGCATGAGAGTTCAGTGCGGTGTATCATATAACCAGGTTTGCCAGACATGTATAATAATATGTTGGCTGTTAGTACAACTCCCAAATTACAATTTTGCTTGTTAATGAAGTTGTGCCATTTGCATCAATGGGTTGTAATCACCATTTCTCGTTTATATATATACGGACATATATACATACATGCATGCGTGAAAGAAAGGAAGGGCAGGAACGTACCCAGCGATGAGTATGTTGAGCATTACAGTGGCCCCTACTGCGATACCCGCCAACTCTCCTACCTGCAAATTTTCATAAATTTTAGTCAGAGTAGCCAAGTTTGACGATTTTATATAGTTTCTCCTAGACATCTTGCATATAAAGATTCTACATTATTGAATTATATATATTGTCGGATGTTAGTCCAAACTGGATGTTTTGTTTGTACTCGGAACTCAAGCGGTTATATCTCTAAAATTTCTTATTATAAGGCTCAGCCTTATGCATTATAAGGAAGATATTATCATTGAATTATTAGTTTATTGATCTAATTTACCACTTGTCTCTAGTGCAATATCTAAATTTAAATCAGATAGTTGATAATTGATCAATTGACAGGGAACATAGGCATGTGCCACTTGCTAGATTCTAGGAGAGGAACAAAGTGCTATTGATGGTAAATGTATGGAGGAGAGAAAATAAGCATATTTTGTAAAACAAAGAAGTTTTAAGTTTGGGTTATTTTGAAAGATCATAATAAAGAAAGAGACAAAGGCATATGAGACAAGACAAGTGAGCTCCTATTCCTCTTGTGATTTCTATTATTTTTTTGTGCTGATTGTGATTTCTATTATTGGTTCTAATATTTTCTGAAGAACAGTTTCTAATTTATCTCACATGTTTCTTTTACTTATATATTAGGAAATATATTGAAGTACAATATCAAAGTCTTTAATTTTCAATATTACTACTATGGTTCTGTTTTGGATTGAGATTTAAATTGTTTTTCCAGAAAAATATCATTGTAAATTTTGGAGAAAAATAGTTCTCAAAATATTATTTTATTATTCTAAGACTTTTAAACAAAATTTTATTTAAATAACAAACATCAATGACTTTTAATTAATGTTTTTAATAAAGTCATTTTCTCGATAGCAATTTAAATAATAACTGTTAAATAAATTCTATAAAAAATATTTCACTAAAAAATTTATTGAAATATTATCTCTTTCTTTATCACCTTATAATATCATGTAATTCAATGCATTCCTCCTTGGAATGAGAGAGAATTGAGTAAGAATCAAATGAAAGAACTTTGTCCATAAGTGGAATAAACTTATTCACCTTTTAATTTATGTGAAAAGACAAGAAAATTTAATCATCATACAAGTATATATATATATATATATATATTTGTAAAAAATTCATTTTCGATTTTTAATTTTAAAAAATTCACGCAGAAATATATGTATATACTGTATATATGCTATATGTTCAATATGTTAAATATATATATAATATTCTTTTAAAAATTACTATTTTAAAAATTTTTAATTGTATGATATTAAAAATTAAAAAAGTATATATATAATTTGTATATATAATTTGACATGTAAAATAGTGCTACGTAAAAGGTATATCTACTTTTCATTTTATATAGTAAAAAAAATGAATAAATAAATTATAATGTTACTTCTTTCTTATAATATTGGAAATTAAAAAGAAATTAATATATAAAGGGGATGATTTACTCCCACCATTTCATAAAAATTATCTATTATTTTACTTTAAGATGTTTTAAAATAATTATCCATTTTTATTTATAAAATATATTTAATATCTTTTTTTATTTTATTCTCTAATAAATTTATATTTTAAATAATAAATTAATAATAATTTAAATTAATTTTAAAGTAAAATAAATATAGAAATAAGAGTAAAAAATAAAGGCAAAATTTATTAAAATATTAATAAATTATATTTTTTTAATTTATAAAAAAACTGAATAATTTTAATAGGAGGGAGGGGTATAAACTATAATAAATTTGACATTTACAGGAGGAAGTGAGTAATAATAAAAAAATTTGTTTTAACGGAGTTGGGTGCTAGATCCTAAAAATATGAATTATTAATTTATGTCTATGAGAGCCAGTTCGTTGACTCTTGTCTCTTTGCCTCTCTAAATCTAACTCTATATTAATAGAAATAATATCAATAGAGTAAAAAATTAATAAAAAATATATATATTTTAAATTAAATAATTAAATAATATTATAAAAAATATTAATAAAAAATATTATATCATTGACTCTGTCTGCTTCTGGCAAGTGCCCATTAATTCTTTTTAAAGGATTAAAAATGATACTATTATTATTGGGAAAATATTGAACTAAATTTTGAAGAATATTATGAATTGTAAAAAGACTAATTATAAATTAAAATATGAAAAAAATTATAATCGCATATAAACTAAAATATAAAATAAATTATATGTAAAATACTCAAGACTATAAAATAATATATATATATATATAATTCACAAAATATTAAGAATCTAATATAACAACACGAGAAAAAAAATTTATGGTAATCACAAAAAACAAATTTGATAAACTCTTATCTCAGTGAATTTAAATATTGTAATATATTTTCTTATAATTAATAAAATATATTGGTTTACAAATTTATAATAACACCAAATTATTATATTATAATAATATTATTAATATGTTATACTAAATTTTTATGTATTTCAACGTTATTTCTTTTACCAACTAAAAAAATTTTAATTTTAATAATAATTAGTCAATCAGAGACAATATTTATTTATTTTATTAAAGACAATTTAAAAAAAATCCTCAATATTTCTCGAAACAACGAGAAAAAAAATATCGTAAGCACTTAAAAAAAAACTCAACAACATATCTAACTCATATGATTGATATTATTATATGATTAATATAACACTTGTAAATTGTTAAAAAAAAATAGATTTATAATCATAAGTTTGCAATTAATTAAAATTTTCTTGCACTAGAAAAAATAAAAATTTATGAGATGAATTAATTAAAAGAAGTTAATTAAAAAATTAAAAAGAAAATGAATATAAATATAAATATGGATATGAGGAGGAGTATCTCACAGCACTAGTGTCGGTGGCAACAGCAGTGACAACAAACATGAGATTAAAGCTGATGATGAATTCCAAAGCAAAAGCTTGACCATATCCTCCTGAAGGAACTGTAACTCCGCCCCCCATTATTGGATGAAATATCACTTTTAATGCAAATGCTGCTATTAATGACGCCATTACCTGAGCTCCAATGTACACCGGCACCTGTAAAATTTTTATATAAGTACCCATCGAGCATCAACTAATATTGGTCTAGTAGAATTGAATTCATATTATTTACATGTTTCCATGAAAAATGCTTGAAAGAAGCAAAAGCAATGGTAACTGCTGGGTTAAGATGAGCTCCAGAGATATGTCCTGTTGATAATATAACTATCATTACGGCTAGTCCAGTAGAGCCCGCAAGTCCTATCAGTGTTTCTGATCCTTGTGTTTTTTGGTTTTCAATGGCTGTAGCAGTGCCTGCAAAGATCAATATTAAAGTACCTATGAACTCCGCTCCGACCTGCAGATTAATAAAATTAGTGATCATAAATATTATACATGAAATGCTGTAGGCGATATATTTATGTGTAATTGACAGAGAAACAAACCTTTCTGGCAAGAGAGACAGGAGGAGGAGGCAAAGAGCAAGAGACAGGAGGCAATCTACCATCTTCAAGAGACCATTCTTCAACGCTGAAGCATTTGCAGCTTTTAAGAAGAGATTTTCTACTAAGGCCGCCGCCGCCACCACCTCTGAACCCACCAAAGAGAGGAGCACCAGGAGTTCCTGGTGTTGCTGGTGTTGAAGGAGCTGATGGGATCTCTTCATTATTATTGTCCATGGACATATCTCTATAATTAAGAGGATATATTAATTATATTATATAGTACAAAGAGTGAGACAAAATAGAGATAATTAAGTGCTTAAATGATATTGCACTGCAGGTTTGTTTATATGTTTGGAAGTGAGTGAAACTGAGAGAGGTATGTGATATATATTAATAGTAGAGAAGAAGTTGTCTTAGAGAATCTCAGGAAATAATAAAGATAGTGGCTGGAACTGCTGGATATAGAAAAGTAATTAGTTCGGTATAGTAGTCATGGAAGTATATTTGGAAGTGGGAGGTGGTGGGACATTACAAGAACTTTGAAATAAGCTCTTAACACATGGGACAGTAGAATTATCTATTTTCTTGGCTACCCACTTGTTTTTCCCTTTCTTTTTTTTTAACTCAAACATAAAATCATTCAAAAATTAACAATAAAAAAAAATCAAACTAGAATCCGATCATTTTTTATTAATTGCATCTGGAAGAAAGACGAAATATAAATGGAAGTAACACTCGACTGCAAGCCACTGAAACACACCTTAGTTATTCCTATCAAAAGACTTTCTTTGTGAAATGGTTTTTAAAAAAATCAAATTCTAAAATATAATTCAAAATACTAAAAAACTCTTCCCAAACAAAATAATTTGCATATAATTTAACTACCCTTGTTTTTCTCTGTCTTTTAATTAAATAAACTTAATCAATCATTCTATTTTAATTAATTTTACCATGTTTAAAATTTTGAAAACTTATGTTTTAAATAATTAAATGAAATTTATTAATTATATTTAAAAATATCTATGTTATTATATAAATAAAAATTAAATTTATTAAAATGTAAGAATATGATACTATTCCTAATTACCGAGCTTCCTAGCCGATCTTCTCATCATGAGCACGAAGACCCAACTCTTAGAAGGCACCAAACCTCGTCACAGTCCCGTACACTCCCATTTGACCAGACTCTATAGACATTTACTGACATAGTAGACGCAACACATTGATATGGCAGGCACGCCATATCGATGGTAGGCACAACATCCGATATGACAGACACACCGTATCAATGACAGGGGCACTATCCGACATGATAAGTGCACTATCTAACACAACATACTCGCCATCCAATATGGCGGGTGCACTATCTGAAATGGCAGGCATATAATTTCGGCATTCTAAATATTCGTTGACGTATATTGGACTTGTCCTTCTGGTATCAGCTATAAATAGGGATAAACCCTCTACAAGTAAGAATCTTTTTCTCCATCTTCTTCAAAAGAATTTTTTAGCACTTCATCATATGATTACTGATTTAGACATCATAGTCTCTCCATTAAAATTCGATTCTTCTTCTTATCTTACATGTAGAAGAGGTAATGACAGTAAAACCCAAACTATCCAAGATCCAAAATCTGAACCATCTAAAATTTTGAGAACCACCTCGTCATCTGAATAAAATAAAATATTATATACAATAATTATATTCTATTTCTAATTACAGTAAACCAAACAAGCTCTTTATAATTATTTGAATGTGGTTAATTGAGAGAGAGAGAAAAATGAATAATGGCAAGTGATGAGGGCTTTTTGACTTTTAGGGTCATTGGTTGGATATGAAGCAATGCTTTTGTGATGAGTGTTTAAATATGGAAAAATGAAAAATTCACTGCAATAAGTGTGTCAGCCAACTCTGCCTACTAAAACAAGGAGGAGCTCAGCCATTACCACCGTCCATTGTGCTCATTTTGCTCTTCATGCAAATTGCAAAGCTTCACATCCATCTTCTTTATTTTTCTTTTCTTTTCTTACTTTCTGTTTTTGTATTTTTGAGAAAGTATAATAATTGAATTCCTTAAAATTAAAATTTCAATTAAAATTTTAATTTGAAAATACTTAATCAGAAACAACTTGAGTGCTGCTGTGGTGTGGACGTGCGGTGGGCTTTCTCAATTGAAGCATCTTTAGCAAACATCGTTCTGATTAATGAAATTAAAGCACAAATAAAAGTAATTTTAATTTGTTAATATTATAAAATAGACTATATAATTAAAGGATTTTATAATAATAAGTGGGAATCTTGATAATAAACCATCGAATTAAAGAATTAATTAATATTAAATATTCACCTAATCCTTCTGATGCACTAATTATATTACTAAATAATCGTTCAAGCACATATGCTCACCTCTAACGTGTGTATATATTAGTATTTCTACATTGATTTTATTGATATTGAATTATTAGTTGTTTATTATAATACAAACATTGAGCCTTTAATTAACAGGAGAGTTAATTGATTATTAATGGAATAATGCTTTATATTTTTAATATTAAAAAATTAAAAAAATTAAATCTAAAAATAAAAAACAAAATTCGAAAAAGTAATCGAAATATCAGTTCCTGAATTTTTCTTGTGCTTTTCTGTTTCTTTTCTTCATTTTCATTATTTTTTATTTATAAAATTGGTTCCATGTAATTTTTTTGTTATTTATAAAAATCAATTGTCTTTTTATAATAATGCAAATTATATATGATAGGAAAAATTACACTTCATGTCACTTTTTAATTTTTTTTAATTATGATTTAATCGCTAAAATAATGAGAATTATAATAGAAAAATTACACTTATTTTTTTTATTTTTTAAAATATAAATTTCATTATTTTAATATTATTTTTAATCTATTAAATTTATATTTTTAAAAGTGGTTTATACAAAATATATACTTGAAATATATTTTTAGAAGAGATATTTTTAAAATTAAAAACTAAAAAATTATACTTATATAGAACATTTAGTTGTAACACAATTCCGAAAAAGTTAGATAAAATAATTCTCTTTAATTAAAAATATTATATTTATTTATAAATAATTTATTTAAAATAAATAATAAATTCACTAAATTCAACTCAAAAAAAATAAAAAAAAATTATTTTACCAAAAATGGAATTATGGGATTCTATGTCAAAAAATAATTATATCATTAATTTAAGATATGGTAAAATAAGAAAGATATGTTATAAGGGTAATTTATGTATTACTCAAATTTTTTTAATAAAATTAAATTATAACAAAAACAAGTTAATATTTTTTCAATATAATTTTTTAGTATTTTATTACATATTTCAAATACAGTAAAATAATTTTTTTTAATAAAATATAATCTCAATAATATATTTCTATAAAATACTTTTTCAGCAATCAATTTTTTCGATAACCTACTAAACAACCCACTAAAATAAAAAATATAAATATTTTTAAAGATAATTTTATTTTTTTACTATTTTTGAAAAATCTCATTATTAATTACATGGGGATGAGAAATACTCATATTCAAACTCAAAAATTAAGCGGAAACTAATTTGAAAAATCTTATTATAGTACTATCAGTTGCATCTTTAATTAATGGCAAGGTATGGAACTAGCTATATAATAGTACAATAATCATGTAAATCTTTAAAAAGCTAATTAGATTGTAAAGTTTTTTATTTTTTAAACTATAAAATTTATTTTTATTTTTAATTTTATATTTTTTAAAACACATTTTATATTTTTAAAATACAAAAAAAAGATAGAAAGAAAAGATAGTATAAATTATGATGAAAAGAAAAAAAAACTTATGATAAAGTGAGAAAAAAAATATTTTTGCGATTTCTTGGCCTCTACAGTTACTATGGATCCTCGGAAAATCTTTTTCCCGGAAAATCCAAAGATATCCGAGAAACCCATATTCTAATTCATATGAAAGAAACCCTTCAAAAGAAAAAATATATATATTTGCAGTAAAGAAAAAAATGAGTTTCATTAATATAATTTTTTTAAAAAAAATTAAAACCCTCTAACCTTATCCCATCTGATTTGACTCTAAAATGATAAATTATTAAAAAAAATTAAAATTTTTAAAATTATATTTTATAAATTACATGTTTAGGGTGAAAATAATTTTTATCTTGCTAGAAATTCCAAATTTTAGTAATATTAGTGAAGACATTTTGGTTATTTTTAAAATAAAAAAATAAAAATTATCCCAAACACACTCTAAATATTATAAGATAGAGAAAATAAATAAATTTCAAAGGAAATAATATATATATATATACACATATATATAACCTTGAGCCACTTGTGAATTAAAATGAAAAGCAATTCTTAATATATATATATATATATATATATCTTAATTTAATTAATAAATTTATTTATTTATTTAAAAGAAAATTTATGAATTAAAATACTTATTTTCATTCTCATTCATATTCCATACAGATTAAAATTCTCCATTTTCCTGGCTGTAAATCATGAGCCATGAGGGAAAAAGAAAAGAAAATAGTAAAATGCATAACAAAATTGTGCTTTGGAAAAATTAAAGGCACACTTCATATCCCTAGCAGGGAATATGTTCTATTGCTGATATTGACACAGAGCTACAGTCTTTTTCTATGGTGAGCTTAAAAATGGATTTTATTTTTGTTAGTTACCCCTCTTTTACTTAGTTACAGGAAACCTAAATAAATCCACACAATATATATAATAATAATACTTTCATTTTAATCCCTGTTGGCAATTGACCTTTTGGAAAATTAATAAGAATGAGGTTAGCTATATAATTATAATACATAGCTATTTCTTATAATATAATATATGTATTTTTTTATGTGAATTATTTTTTTGAAATATTTATTTTAACGCAATAACATATTTAAAAAATCAAACTATATGATTTTTATATTTTACGCACAAACAAATAAATAAGTTACTACAAATATAATATATATATATATACATATGAATCAACTAAAAGAATGATAAAAAGATATTATATCATATATTGATGTATATAAGTTTTAATTAAAACTGCAAAAAAAAAGAGAAAAATTTTGATAAAATGATTTTATAAATTTTCACCCTCTATGCTCTTTGTACCAACAATTTGATTTTTATAAAAATTTTCCCTTTCTTATTTTTTATATTGTAATAATTGAAAGTTATCTCTTCCTTTTATTAGTTGGTTTTCAACTTCTCCAAATACAATAAGGAAGTTATTATTTATTATCTTCATTTTAATTTCTTTTCTTAACTTCTCCATGAATAATTTCAACTTAAATTCTTAACTTCTCTCGAACTATAAAAATAAAAATAATAATAAATTGGCGGTCAAAAGTTACATTCGGAGACAATCCTTTTGTATTTATTATTATATTGTATAAGTTCATAATATTAACAATAATAATTCTATAGGTTTTTTTTTTATGGCTATAACAAAATTAGAACCTTTGTTGATAAGCAAAATATCAAAATCATAGGGAGAATAAGAGAGATTAAGGAATAAATAAATAAATAAAACAATAGGTATGGAATAAATTCTCTTTTTTCATTTGCAGATATATATTAAGTTCTTTTTATCTTTCTTTTTTATTTTTTTATCTTTTTATTTTTATTTTTTTCAGTTGGTGTCAAGTCTATGATCAGTGATTTAAATATGCAAATTGAAGGTATAAGTTGGTGCCTAGTGCTATATAATTTACTTCGTATATATTTTATCTTATAAAATTTATTAATTATTAAATAAAAAATTCAGATGTCTATTAATATTAATAAATTAATATTAGACGCCAATAAATTAATATCAGTAGACATCTGAATTTTAGAAAATAATTATATTGATAATATTAACTAGAGATTATTAAAGCCATTTTCAAAATCAATTTATATATCTTTTGATTGTAAAAATTTTTTAAATTTAAATAATATTCTCAAATTATTTTTTTTTACAAGTAATTTGAAAAAAAAATTAAACTTCAACGTGAAATACTCTTTCTATGAACATAAATTTATACTTGCTTGTATATACGTATTTCCATGTATTTCGGATTCCTGATTTAAATTCTGTAATCGGAAAAAAAACTGAATCGAAAATTAATTTCTTATAATAAAATTGTCTAGTTTCTTGTATACAAGGATCAGAAACATGGATATAAATATTTTATTAAGTTTTTATAATTTTATTATCAATATATATATATGTAATTTTTTTTATTAAACATATATGTATTTAATGAAAAAAAAATTATCAACACACATATATATTATTAATAATTGCAAGTGAGCTAATTCAAACTCATATGTGAGAAATTTAATTCAAAATCGAAATATCCCTCCATTTTAATTAATACTTATATATATTTTAAAAATTCTCAATTTTATTTTTATAATTATTTATAATTATTATTGTATTAATATTTAATTATTTTATAGTCTATTTATTATTCTATTTTTTAAATATATATATATATATCAAAAAAATTATTATATCTATTAAATTTTTAATTGGTTTTTTCATAACCCTTATGGTTTTGAATCTAAATATAATAGTCCTTCAGAATTAATAAAAATTTATAAAAAAAAATAGGAATATGAAAATTTGGAATATGAAAAAACGAGTATGTTTTCGACTTCTCAATTTTTCAAAATGAAAAATGAAGATGTAAAAATTACATATAAAAAAAAGGAAAACTAAAAAAATGAAAATAAAAATTGTTTCCCATAACTAAATTAATAAATAATTTTTTATTTGATTTTCATCTATATTTTTCTCTCTTCTATATTTCAATTTTCAACCTCCCTAACGTATTCTTTTGGTCAAGTTAATTAATGTACATTATTCCTCTAGCATTCATTTTAAAGTCTATTATGTATAATTATGCAAATAATAGATTTTCTGAATGATAAATAATTCATCATTCAAACAAATTATTATAGACCAGAATTGATAATATATGAATATATTTTCTCATTGTATAATTCGTGCAAATATTTTAAAATGGTTTTATTTGAATATAAAGTGTATATATATGATGAAAATCTATAGAAGAATAGACACTATGATGAAAATCTATGGACAAATATATTTTGTGTTAAGGACAAAATATAAATATATTGTTTTGTGAAAATGATTTTTCAACAAATTAACCATTGTGGATGACATTTGTGCAAAACTAATTAAAAGAGTATTCTAGAATAGAAATTGGACCGAATTTGAACTTTTTGTAATGAAAGTCCCAATATTACCACATTTATCACTTAAAATAAGAATTATTATTATTATTATTATTATTATTATTATTTTGTGTGGTTGCCTTTGAGTGTTTTTCACTTTCCAGCACATCAATCACTTGTCATAATTATGACTTTTATCAATACCTTTGGTTTAAAAAGGATGAGATTATATGATCAAAATATTATTGAATTATTAAAATATAACATTACATTACTTTTGAAAAATCACATTGTTTGTTATGTTAACCAAACTTGTAAAATTTAGAAAGATATAAATGGGCCTTTCTGTTTTTTATTTTTTATTTGTTATGGCAACAAGAAAAATATTAAGCTAAATATATATATTCATTTAAATTTATAGTGTTTAATTATTTTATTTATTAAATTTTTAATTTAACTATATAACCTCTTAAATTTATTTTTTTTAAATTTATAAATATAAATTTGCTGAGTCATATTAAGCCACACCGAATCATTAAGATATCTATTTAATAAAAAATATATAAATATAATGAGTAAAATAATTAGTATTTATTAATATAAGTATCTGTTAGTAAAAAATATAAAAATATAAAAAAATAAATTGATTAAAATAAAAATTTATAGGACAAAATAACTAAACACTATAAATTTAATGGACTAAATATGTATTTAGCCAAAACATTAATATAAATTTTAATTTTAATGTTAGTAAAGTGATGTTACACAATTTTTTTTTGGATTAGCTTTATCCCCACCATTTTAATTTATATTTACCATTTATAATTAAATATTTATAAATTTGTAGATTTCAAATCATGAATTTAAAATATAAATTGCAACCCAAATCCATCTATCTAGTTTTTTTTTTTAAGATGAAAATATCTATTATAATAAATATAATCAAGAAATAATTCAGTTAAGGATTAACTAACCTGGACCAATAGGTCCATTCCCTGCACCCAAATTAGAATCCATTACTGAATTAATATATGAATTATCATTATTTAATACAGAGATATTATAAAAATCAATCAAACGAGAAGAAATAAATGACCAAATAACTATACTATCATTAAATATAGATGCACGAGCCAAACTATGTGCACCTAAATTTGATTGTCTTTGAACCTACAAAATGGAAATATCAGCCCGTCTTGATAAAAATCAGTTTGCAATCTTGAATAATAGTTCCAAATTCTGAATAATCTTCATTTCTTCCATTGACAGCAAAAACTACCTGTGACAGTCACTGAAGATTGTACCTGCATCCTCAAAATCATCCACTAACCATTATAAAGCATATTGCAAAGCTAATGCCTTAACTATTCTAGGATGAAAAGAACCAGGATAATGTCCTGATTTCGCTTTAAGAAAATGACCCTCACCATCTTCAACTAACAGTCCATAACCACTTCTATTATATTGATCAAAAAGAGCCCCATCCACAAAACACAACCAAGAAATAAAATTAGTTTCCCTATTAGAGACAAAATTAAATGTATCATAATGAGGGATTTGTCGAGATTCTGCTGATACCCAATCACGAAGAAAAGAAATAGCAGAATTATAGAGAGATATAATAGGAATAGACTTGCGATCCCACAATAGTAAATTACGACCACTCCAAAGTTTTCACACAATAACTGCAAATAACAATCTATGCTTTTCAGAACTATAACTGCAAATAACAATCTATGCTTTTCAGAAGTATAACTGCAAATAACAATCTTTAAAAGAAATATCATTAGTCCAAAAAACTGATCCCCAAAAACTCCAAACCTCAGAAGCAAATGGACAATGAAACAACACATGCTCCAAAGTTTCTTGTTCTCCACATATAGAACAATCAGTTTCTACATCCAATCCATGTCTAAAAAGTCTTTCCTTAGTGGGAATAACATCTCTTAAGACTCTCCATAAAAAAATTTTAATTTTAGGAGGTAAATTCATCTTCCAAATCCAACCCCAATCTACACCATTGATAAAGTTTCTATCTCCCATAAATAAATCAAGAGCAACATAATAGGCAGAATTAACTGAGTAAAGACCATTTTTATGACAATGCCAAATAATTTTATTCTGACTACAACCCAAGCATAGAGGAATATTCTAAATTACATAAATATCACGAATAGAGAAAAGTTTAATCAATAATTCAAAATTTCATTGAATATCCGAATCATCAATCAAATCACCAACTCGCATATTCGGATCCATAAAATCTATGCCATTATCAATGAAAAATGAATTATCTTTAGGAACCCATGGATCTAATGCTACCCTTATATTACCATACATATATATACCCTTATAATTATATATACCCGAATTACTGTATATATACCTCATATATATACAATACACATATAAAATATAAGAATATCACGTTACAGTGTTGTAGACCCTTACTTTAATTTCACACCAATTAAATATTTAATTAAAGAATATTTTAAATTATCAAAACTCATATTTAATAAGTAACATTTCTAAAATCATCAAACTTTTCATTTGATTACATATATATAATTATGCATTATCTTTCCAAAATTTACTTATATACATATACATATGATCAAAATACAACATAACAAAATTGTACATGCATGCACCACCTTCTAGTTGATCTCAAAACACTCTTACTCTTCTCGTGGCATAGCTGTTTAATTTTCGGATCAACAATCTACTCACTTGCGCGATTCACACAACCGCACTAAGCTCAAAAGCTTAGTGGTACATATAAACAACATATACATACATTACAAAAAATCACACTCATAACACTAACATCATTTATCATCATATTCTTTGTATTTTCTTTATTATTATTAGTTTTATGTTTATACTTAAATATATATATTTATATATCTTTCACAATTCATAATATCATTTTTGTCTACCACAAACATATATACTAGGCCTCATTATCCTTATACAATAAACTAGTTTCAGAATCATTATTTTGACTATCTCATCATAATGGCACCAAATGTGTCTCGCTAATGGATGTAACAATATCCGTGACACCCAGTGTCTCATCCCATCATGTATGATTTGCCAACTACCAAACACAATATTCTTGCAACTAGATATTATATAAGGTACAAACAATACACATTTATTTTTCAACATATTCTCACATCTCAACTCATATCATGGTTTTCATCAATCATCATCATATATAATGCCAATGCGACTTACATCCACATTTTAGTACACAAATTGCACTTCTCACATCTTTAACAAATATCACAACCACATTTTATATTGCATGATTATCACAATAATAACACATCTTTTTTAAAGCTAAGACCGTACCTCGCACAAAATACAAATAATTATTAATACACATTTCATTACTTTTCAATCTTTATATAACATTATCACTTGTCATAATTCTATAGCTCACTCATATTGCACAACACTTCATACATATATTTCACATTAAATTTCTAATACTATAGTACAACTCATATATAAAGTATTTCAATATCATTATGGAATGTTTTATACCAAGATATTAATAACATCAATCTGTATATCTCAATTATACAACTTAAATCATTTATTTCCTTCTCAGCTCATAACACGTAATTCAATGCTCCATACTTTGGAGTTTCTCATTAACTAAGATTATATTAAGTTTTCAAACTAACAATAATATTAAATTCATCTCATCTTTATCATGTTCATTATTCATTTACAATTCACACTTGATATCCAACCACATTTCTTATTTCATATTTTTATTATGCAATCATGAGCCACACTCACCATATGACTCATCAACATACCAATATTTTGAATAATCAATATATTTTATCAATATTTATTCACTTTATAATCACCTATATATTTTTAATTCAATACATATAAAGATAGCTGTGCAAGTCATGAATCGCGAATGAAAGATAAGAAAAAGAACTATTTTGGGCAAAATTCTTTAATTGACATGCCCAAAGATATGGGTGTATCACTGACCGTGTTATTATCCACTTTACAGAAGCTTTAATACATCTAGTGACATAGACGTGTCACTGACCATGTCATTTATTTACTTTATAGAAGTTTTGACAAGCCCAGTGACATGAGCGTGTCACTGCCCCTGTCATTTATATTGAAAAACAATATCTACGACATGTCCAGTGACATGAGCGTGTCATTGCCCCTGTCAGGCTAATTTTCTAGGTATAAAATCTGAATTGTAGTATGAATTAGGTATCCAATAGCCATACCCATGGCATCTCAAAACCATTTTTTTATACCATATTTATCAACAAAACACACATATATCAACTTAAAATGATGCAAACCAAAATTAAGAGCATAATCCAAGTATATACTTACTCAAAATCATATGTACCAATTAAAATATTATATGTACAAACTAAAGAAATTATACGTACAAACCTTAGTTAATCCAAGTTTATTGTTCTTTTCTTGGTCCCCTTAGCCTAAATACAAAATCATAACAATAATCATCATATAATTCATTCATACAATCATCCATATATCAATTCACAACTCATTTCTACAAAATCCTTACTCTTTTCCTCAATTCCAACTATCCACCATCATCCTCAACATCTAACCATATTCACTTCATTTATACATCAATTCAACATTTATATATATTCCACCTATTATAGTTATTATCTTATTTAATTAATCATCACTTTCTCTCACTAATCATATCACACACATATATATACTTAAAATCCATAAAAATCAGCTCAAGAAAGAGCACTTACTTAAATTCTTTGACAAATCTTCAATATCCACCTTTAAATCTCTTAAAACTCTTATGAATTTGATGTGCACATCAACAAAATCAAACTCTCCTCACTCTCTCTCAATTATCACGTTCAAAGTGGAAGAAGAAGAAAAAAGAAAAAATATGTCTCTTCCTATTATACCAATATACTCTTCCATAATTATTATTTTAAAGTACATTAAAAATTGGCGGCCAGTGTAAAAATTTTGCCAAACTTTTTATGGATTCTCAAAAGTATCTTTTTTGGTGTCTTTTGAGCTTATTTTGTTGAGGATCCATATAGCCGACCCAAACTTATTTGGGAATAAGGCTTAGTTATTGTTGTTGTTGTAAAGTACATTAAAAATTAAAATATTACATAATATGCCAAAAGTTCCAAAAAAATACTGGATTAAGACCATCAGGGCATGAAGATTTTTCTGGGTGCATCTGAAATACAACAATCCAAAATTCCTCTTTTGTAAAAGGAGCAAGTAGAAGACTGTTATCAGCAGTTAGAAATTCTTCTCTAAATAAGGTTTATAACTGGTTCTACAAAAGCATCACCTCCTTCAAACACTGAACAAAAATAATCCTTGATTAAATTACTCATCCCATCTTTATCTCTTATCCATTCACCGTTTAAATTTCACAATCCACATATTTTGTTATTTTTTCGCCTCTGATTAAATTGAGAGTGGAAAAATTTTGAATTTTTATCCCCACTTTGCATCCAAAAAACTTTTTATCTTTGCTTCCAATTCAATTCATCCTGTTCCGGCAAATTATTTAATTGTGCACGCCAAAAATTATAATTCCCATTAGAATCAGAACCACGATCTTCTTATAAAACATGAATCAACATTTGTTTATGAATCTGATTAGCTTGTTTCTTCTTAATACCCCATTCTTCTAGAGATTTAATACAATTAAACTTTTTTTGCATCACACAATCATTCTGATTAGAAATCCATGCTTGACGAACTACATCCGTAATATCACTCTGATAACCATTCATTTTCAAAACTAAAACTCTTTCTCCTCCATTTCTCATGATTTCCTGTTAAATCCAAGACAATTCGGGCATGATCTGACACCGGAGCAACCACAATAAAAAGAGAATGATGAGGAAAAAAGTCAATCCATTCCACATTTGCTACCCCTATATCCAACCGTTCTCGAACCCAAGGTGAAGAACCTCTTCCTCTTTCCCAAGTAAAAGGACAGCCAGAAAGAGAGATATCAAATAAATTAGCATCTGATAGAGCAAATCTAAATCCATTTAACAGGTAATTAGGATGAGCAACCCCACCTCGCTTCTCTTCCTCAAAAAGCAAATCATTAAAATCTCCTAACATTACCCATGGACAATCATCTCTTGCTGCTAATGCCCTTATCAAATTCCAAGAGCATTTTCTCTTATCTCTCTCAGAATGTCCATAATACCCTGTGAACTGCCATTGTCTTCCTTCCGCATCACAAACACGAGAATCAATAAAATGTTGTGAAAATCCCGTTACTGTCAAATTCACATTGCCTTTCCACAACATAGCCAGCCCACCACTTCTACCCAGTCTATCCACACAAAAACAAAAATCAAAACTCAGAATTCGACGTACCTCATCCACTCGATTTTGCTGTACCAAGGTTTCAATCAGAAATACAATACTCAGCTGAAATCTCAAAGACAAATCTTTGAGTGCTCGAACTGTTCATGAAAATTTAATTGACTTTAATTTCTCTGAGTTAGGAAATTGTTTCATTTGAAAACTAATGGCTAATTAATTAATATTTTTTTCTAATTAAAATAAAATTGTATGAATTTCTGTGCATGAAAATTTGAAGAAAATACAGTTTATCAAAATGAAAAAATGATGCAAAAATGAAATTATAATTTTTTTTGTTGCAAATTTTAACATATCTATAGTATATAATTTGAAGAGTAACTGAAATCAATAATTTTATATTATTTTACTCATTTTATCTTTTATTTTTATTAATATTATTTTTAGCGTTATTTTTTTATTAATTATTTTTTTATTTTAATTTACTATTTATTTTTTTAATGTATTTATATTTTATTAATATATATATATTTTAAAATCTTTATGTTCTTTTGAATAATTTAATTATGTGTTGTGGTTAAATCTCAAATTATACATATTTTACCTCTAAAATTTTTTAATTCTACAAATTAAATAATGTGTGATATTTTATATTAATTTTTACAATAAATTATAAGTTTTAAATTTTATTTATTTTAGTAAAATTTATATTTTGTATCTTTAATCATATTAAATATGAATCAATATTTTAAAATTTAAAAATAGTAAAAAAAATTAATAGAGTGCTCAAATTAGAACTTGCTAAATAAAATTTACAATATACTATATGAAATAATTTTTTAGAGCTTACTAAAATGTATTTAAAAAATTACAAAATAATTATATAAATTTATATTCAATTGATAATATCTTATAGCAATTATACTAATATTTTATTTATTTATATTCAATTGATAATATTTATATATAATATATAAAAGCTAAGTATTTTAAATACAATTCCTTTCTAGGGTTTAAATTTATTATTTGTTTAATTAAGATTTTGCTTTGTATTTAGGCTAAATAATTATAAAGTTTCTGAGATTTTACATATTATACTAGTAAGTTTCTGTATTTTAATATCTAATTTTTACATTCCTCTATTTTTAAATATTAAACTGTTTAATCATTCTGTTAATGTTTTCATACTAAAAATATTAGTCAACTATTTTAATATTATAAAATAATTTATTTGCCCTTTCTTTATATACTTATTTCTTTGTTGTTTTTAAGTCATGCTTATTTTCAATTTTATTTATATTTCTTATACATAATTTATTTTAATTTTATAAATATTATTTAAAAATAATTTTAAATAATATGAATAATATCTTTATTATTTTGCAGACAATTCATATATATCATTTATTTTAATTTTATAGATATTACTAAAAAATAATTTTAAATAATACTAATAATGTCTTTTATTATTTTACAGATGATCTATATATAAAATAAACTTAATAAATAACAAAGATAAATATATATAAAGGAAGAACAAATAAGTTATTTTATAATATCAAAGTAGTTGACTAATGATTTTAAGATGAAAATATTGACAAAATGACTAAACAGTTTAATTTTTAAAAATACAGAAATGCAAAAATTAGATATTAAAAATATAGAAACCGACTAATAGAATATGCAAAACCTGAGAAACTTCATAATTATTTAGCCTTGTATTTATAATAAGGGGAAAAGAGTTTAATCTAATATTCTGCGCAAATAAGGCTAGATGGATTGTTGAATATTCTGTACTGAATTTTGGTTAAAAGAAAACTCATCTACATAAGTTTTGCACAACCATTTGATCTCAATTCAACCAGGTAACATCCAAACCAAGGTAGGATTAATTATTAGTTTTCTTGAATTTGTTTGGCTTTTTTTTGTTTTATTTAATTTAGGTTGCATTTAGATTGTTTAGATACTGTCTGAGACTGTTAATTTTGGGTTTTTTTATAAGATATAATTAATGATTAAACATGGATTATCTTAAATTATTTATTCTTTTCTTTGCCTAATTATAATGCCAATTTATCATGTGGATTATTAGATTAGTTCATTAATTTTCTACTGCAATCAATTAGTAAAGTTAACTAGACATCTACGTAATAAATTTTGCTTTTATATTTTAGGTTTGTGGGCACACAGCATTACAGTTGATGATTATCAAGGTATGTCTGAACTCTGATGATTTGAATCTTTTATTTTCTTTCATTATTGGCATTTTTATGTATCCAGATGAACCTCTATTGCATCTGATGTTAATCCCAGCAGGCAGAGTATAATGTTGCTAAATGGTATGATTTATTTTTTTATTTTTGGTTTTTTGCTCTGCAGCCTGAGCTATAGCTGTCGGTATATGTATGATGTTAATTTGAAATGGGTATAGTTTCTTTTGATTTGTCCCTTTTAAACTGATGCTCCTTTGCTAGATCTTCTTGACCGAGGATGGAGAAGGTCTGGCTGTTTCCTCTGCAAACCTGAGATGGAAAATGACATGTTACCCATCTTATACTATTCGCTTGAAGGCAAGTGATTCCAAGGAATAAGTCCGTGCCATTAGAAGAGTGCAGAGGTAACAAACCTTTATCTCACTTCATTAAAGCTATCACAGTTTATTTTGTTAAATTACAATAATTTCTTCCAAGACATGTAAAAGTAGCTTCAATATTATGATTTGATAAGAGATATTGTCACTTTTCCTACTTTATGATCCTGACAAATACGAGCTACTTAATCACTGACAAAAGTAGATAACTTATTTATGGAACTTGTAACCAAATAGGAAGTTGGTACTTGGGAATTATGTACAGGTAAATTAATCTTTAGTCATAATGCTGGAAGCATAATCAAGTTCCACAGGAACCTTACTCTGAGGGAATATCGAGCACTCATATTCAGGTACATCTCCAAAATCAATTTTTTTAAGTTTGTTTTTGTAAGAAAATTAGCTAATGCGTACCCATTTTGACTTGTGCTATTTAACCCTTTATTTTGTATTTTCACATGACTGGTGCAAGTTGCTGTTATACTTTTTCGATAGTGAGGATCGCAATATGCGTGTTCCATACACTGGCAGTGAAGCTTGGACAAGATCAATGGCATATAAAATAATGGATGAATGGAGGCCATGGACTTCAAATGAACAAGTTGTTGGGTACATTCATTAACTTTTCACAACAAAAAATCTCTTGAGAACCCATTTAGATAACTAATTATTTGAAATGATTGAGCAATATAACTAATTATTTGAAATAATTGAGCATATAAAATTCATTATCATGCTTTTTTTATGATTTTATGTTTGAACTCAAGCCTAAATTCATCATCATTTCTCTGTTTATTTCCCAGATTCCATTTTTGAGGTAATTTCATACTTCATACTCGATGCTATATGTTCGAGGAAGATCTTTGGCAAATATAGAACAGATAGCAACCAACCTCCTAGCTATAGCCTAGCTTTATTGACTTGGCTTCTTAGATCATCATGCAATTGCTGATTGCTTTCATTTTGTCATTTATAAACTGCTAGATTTTGAAGATTTCATACATTTGATTTCAATATATAACTATATATTGATATGGATGTTTAGCATTTAGTTCTATCCTTATTTGTACTTTTGTTGATGAATTCTTTTGCTGGTCTAATAATGGGACAAGTACAAATTTCAATTTTTGAGTGTTGTAGCATTTTCTGATGGGATAAAATAGTAGAAAATTGTTGCTTATGTTTTTTCCTCTTATGTTTCTTAAATAAAGAGTTGCTAGGAAAATTGCTATTCTCATTCATTCAATTCTAGGATTATGTACATTAGAGGTCTTAATTGTTACGGGCTTACATAGAGTAGGGTATTATATGATTTTGTTTATATTCCTTTCCATTTCACTGTTTGTGATTTTCTTTCAAGTCATTATATAGCATATTGAAATAAGTTGCCTTTTGTAATTCTTTTCTGTTCCTAGAGCCATCTTGGCAACTTTGTTGATTATTGACATTGTCAGTTGGTCGAAAGTCCAAATGCACATGCACACACACGTCAGATCTGAACTCAGCAATTATTTGAAGCCTTCTTGGTCCTTTTCAATAGTATATATCTATATATTATTATTATTATTTTGTGAATAATTTTTAATGGATGATCATAAAACATGTGATTCCATGATTGATCATTGATCAATTAATTATCTATCATAAATTGGAATCTATATGCAGGGGAAAATGACACACTTAACATAGTAATTGTTGCAGGCTAGAGGAAGAAGTTAGCAGAACAATTTCACTATGAAGGGGATGCAAAGCTCCACCTTGGCTGGGCTTCATACAACTCAGTTCCTTGGTGTTGGAAAAATCGCTATTTTCCCGCCCCTCGGATCGTCTTTAAGCAGGAATAAATGAGAAAATAAAATAACAATTGAGAAATTAAAGAGAATAAAACACAATGATTTAACGTGGAAAACTCCCGAATTGAGAAAAATCACGGTCGTTGTCTAACGACAACCAAGAAAAATATTCACTATGCGGCAAATTGTTACAACCACAAATTACAAAATATTTTTCTAACCGACACCCACAAAACAACCCCCAAATATTTATACTCCAAGGAACTCCAAGAGATTGATTCTCTAATTCCTAATATAAACTATTTGGTATTTAACCTATAGCTCTCCTTAAGCTATATTTTGTGTTTGCTTGGTGTATTTACAAATGGAGAGAATGAGCCTATTTATAGGCTTCAAATGCAAATAAATTGTCAAACTAAATTAGGTGAAAATTAGGCTAAATTAGGCACCTCCCATTTTCACCTCACATTTTTGACAATTTCTTCATTGTTAGGCACCTTGCATTTTTGACTTTCTTTATTTTTATTTTTCAATTTTGGTGTGCTACCACCAACAATCTCCACCTTGAAAAATAAAAACACAACATTGTCTGTTACCGACAATTATAATTCTTAACGTCAAGAATTAACATACTCCACCATAAAAGAGTATCGACACTTGGAATTATTTCGCCAACTCCAAGAATTTTTCATCGGCCATGTCGGATCCCGCTAATAGTTTATGGTGCAACCCTCCTGTTGACTTTCCGAGAGTTCATTAGCCATCGACATAATTTTTCCACCACGCACCTTGCATCAACTGTCAACCAATGCAGCGCGCATTTCCGTGGACCAGCTACCAATAATCAGTCCTCTTCCATGGCATCTCAACGGGTAGCAATCATGCCATGAGGACACACTTCTCTCAACTACAGAGACAACTCATCATCTCCTTCGCCACAGGAGATCACATTGGCAGCAACAACGTTAGAGCTTCTAGCCGAATCAGCTCCACCGTTCGGGCAATCCTTCCTCACGTGTCCAGTTTGACCACACCCCCAGCAGACAACCTTCCTCTTTCCGGAGCCTTTATTCTTTTTCCTGATACCGACAGATAAAGCTGAATTCTCATAAGATTTATTTTCCATTTCATTCAGTCTTCTCTCCTCAGTAATGAGCTTACTAACCACATCCGCATACACCACTTCCTTACTACCATATTTCAGAACAGGCTTCATGTGCTCATATGTTGAAGGAAGTGACAGGATGAGCCGGAGAGCTTTATCTTCATCTTCGGTTTTCACTCCAAGAGTTTCTAATTCAGAGATAATACCATTGAGGACACTCAGGTGATCGGACAGCTTTGTACCTTCCGCCATTTTCAACCTATGAAATTGCTCTTTCAAATATAACCTATTGGATATATTTTTTCCCTGATACAATTCTTCCAGTTTCTCCCACAGCTCCTTTGTCGTGGACAATCCAAGCACATTAGCAAGAACATTTTTTGCTAGACACATGCGAATTTGACTTGCCGCCTTGATATCCAGCTCCTCCCATTCTTCGTCACTAATCTTGGATTTTTCTGAGTCTCCACTGCCACCGCCTTTTTCTGAATTTCTTCCGCTGACTGGTTTACCCTGCAAAACCTTATGTAGTCCAGACTGTATCAACACGTCTTTGACTTGCACTTGCCACAGTGCAAAATTCATTCTCCCATCAAATTTCTCAATCTCGCATCTCATTGCCGACATGCTTACTTTGTGCTTAATAAAGGACCAGAAATAAATATTACACCAGGTAAATTCCCAGGTAAGAGGAGGAGTCACAAAGGTCTCACTTAAAATCCACTTGCCTTAGACTAAATTCGTGTCGTTTGACAGAATTTACCTCGACATGTAATTATTTATCTCACCACCAATACTCAAGCACACCAAAGCAAAACGGCTCCACCTTTTCCAAAGCTCCACCAGCTTAAAAACAAAAATAATTTTTAACAAAAATCTTTTCTGATGTGGAAGATCAGACCAAGCTGCAACCACAGAGCATACTAAGATTTTTGACAAAAAATTATAACACCTAAGCTCTGATACCACTTGTTGGGAAAATCGCTATTTTCCCGCCCCTCGGACCGTCTTTAAGCAGGAATAAATGAGAAAATAAAATAACAATTGAGAAATTAAAGAGAATAAAACACAATGATTTAACGTGGAAAACTCCCGAATGGAGAAAAATCACGGTCGTTGTCTAACGACAACCAAGAAAAATATTCACTATGCGGCAAATTGTTACAACCACAAATTACAAAATATTTTTCTAACCGACACCCACAAAACAACCCCCAAATATTTATACTCCAAGGAACTCCAAGAGATTGATTCTCTAATTCCTAATATAAACTATTTGGTATTTAACCTATAGCTCTCCTTAAGCTATATTTTGTGTTTGCTTGGTGTATTTACAAATGGAGAGAATGAGCCTATTTATAGGCTTCAAATGCAAATAAATTGTCAAACTAAATTAGGTGAAAATTAGGCTAAATTAGGCATCTCCCATTTTCACCTCACATTTTTGACAATTTCTTCATTGTTAGGCACCTTGCATTTTTGACTTTCTTTATTTTTATTTTTCAATTTTGGTGTGCTACCACCAACACTTGGAACCACTCACAATGTCCCACCAGCATTTTTAGTAGTTGCCATGGCAATCATGGGTCTTTTCTCTTGCATCTTTCTGGGGCAATGGCTACTGGATAAGAGACATGCCTTCACACCTTATCCCACAGTTTGGTTCCACAGTCAAGCCTGAGCATAACAAACTAAGCTAATTCAGTAGTGAGTTTGTCTGGGTACAATAGAAAACCATCGGATTCGGCGGAGATGGTGGAACCATCATAATCAATCAAATAGCATTACGATATATAGATAGAAGCAGGGGAAAAATATAGATAGTAGGAATTAATGGTAGTATTTGATGTTGTATAGTCAGTTAAAGAGTTGTTTTCATCTGTCATACCTTAAAGTTTTCATAAAAGAAATAGAAAGTTGTGTGAGCCAAGAAAAGCAACAAGTATAAATAATTGACATATGTAGAAGTGTTCTCAAACTAAAAGGCTTTTATTTCATCTACAATTTCTATGATAAATTTGAAGATTCGAGAAGCCATTGATCTTTCTATATGATAATTATTTTTTGTATAAATTTTATTATTTTTGTTGATTTTATCTTTCCTTTTTATTTTATCAATCCAGAATCTCCACAAAAAAAAAAAATTTTAAGTGTTAATGTTGATGTTAAAAATAATTCATTAGATTTTTTAAGATTTATAAGCTTTTGAAAAGGAAAATTTTTTTACGAATTGCATTATTTTATTTGTAGTTTAGAATAGTTTAAAAAAATTGCCAAAAATTTGTAGATATATTATGGCATACAATAATCAACGCCATTAAAATAAAAAATAGCTTAAATAAATAGATAAAATATGTAAAATATTATAGAAAGTATAACAATAAAAATAATAATATTCACGCATCGTGTGGGTATTAGTTTTATTCTTAATTTTTTATTTTTTTTAAAAAATATTAATTATTTTTATATTATTTATAAAAAAAACTAAAATATATATTGTGCAACGCGGCGACTATATATATTGTAATGGGAGAACGCCATTGTAATTTAATAATTAGTCGTAAAGAGCTTTTTGTATATCCATGGAGACATTCCTCTCCATCCGATCCAGAATAAGCTCAAAAAGAGAAGAGTATTGGCTTAGAATTCTCCATACCTAATGCTCTCATTTATGCTCCCACATTATGCATGCTTTTAAGAATGTGGAATATTTTTGCTTTTCTTTTATATGTATATCATAAAAAAAGGATAAATAAATAAATAAACAAACCTTTACATATTTTACATCTAGTAATAACAAGTGAACTTCGAATATGTTCCATAGGGCTCGGATTCAAGAGCATACAAAATAAACAGAGAAAATCAAACTTCAAATAAAAAATTCTAATATTTATGTTAGAGCACATTTTGTTTGAAAATCAAAAAGTGAATAAAAAGATTCTTTATATGTTGAATTTTATTCTTATTTATAGTGAGTGAAGATGGAGTAATCTCTAACACAAATTAGTAAAAATTATGACTATATCAATGTCATACTGAGATTAGGAGTGCCAAAATAGATTATAATATGTGAATACTGTTGGGAAAATCGCTATTTTCCCGCCCCTCGGACCGTCTTTAAGCAGGAATAAATGAGAAAATAAAATAACAATTGAGAAATTAAAGAGAATAAAACACAATGATTTAACGTGGAAAACTCCCGAATGGAGAAAAACCACGGTCGTTGTCTAACGACAACCAAGAAAAATATTCACTATGCGGCAAATTGTTACAACCACAAATTACAAAATATTTTTCTAACCGACACCCACAAAACAACCCCCAAATATTTATACTCCAAGGAACTCCAAGAGATTGATTCTCTAATTCCTAATATAAACTATTTGGTATTTAACCTATAGCTCTCCTTAAGCTATATTTTGTGTTTGCTTGGTGTATTTACAAATGGAGAGAATGAGCCTATTTATAGGCTTCAAATGCAAATAAATTGTCAAACTAAATTAGGTGAAAATTAGGCTAAATTAGGCACCTCCCATTTTCACCTCACATTTTTGACAATTTCTTCATTGTTAGGCACCTTGCATTTTTGACTTTCTTTATTTTTATTTTTCAATTTTGGTGTGCTACCACCAACAATCTCCACCTTGAAAAATAAAAACACAACATTGTCTGTTACCGACAATTATAATTCTTAACGTCAAGAATTAACATACTCCACCATAAAAGAGTATCGACACTTGGAATTATTTCGCCAACTCCAAGAATTTTTCATCGGCCATGTCGGATCCCGCTAATAGTTTATGGTGCAACCCTCCTGTTGACTTTCCGAGAGTTCATTAGCCATCGACATAATTTTTCCACCACGCACCTTGCATCAACTGTCAACCAATGCAGCGCGCATTTCCGTGGACCAGCTACCAATAATCAGTCCTCTTCCATGGCATCTCAACGGGTAGCAATCATGCCATGAGGACACACTTCTCTCAACTACAGAGACAACTCATCATCTCCTTCGCCACAGGAGATCACATTGGCAGCAACAACGTTAGAGCTTCTAGCCGAATCAGCTCCACCGTTCGGGCAATCCTTCCTCACGTGTCCAGTTTGACCACACCCCCAGCAGACAACCTTCCTCTTTCCGGAGCCTTTATTCTTTTTCCTGATACCGACAGATAAAGCTGAATTCTCATAAGATTTATTTTCCATTTCATTCAGTCTTCTCTCCTCAGTAATGAGCTTACTAACCACATCCGCATACACCACTTCCTTACTACCATATTTCAGAACAGGCTTCATGTGCTCATATGTTGAAGGAAGTGACAGGATGAGCCGGAGAGCTTTATCTTCATCTTCGGTTTTCACTCCAAGAGTTTCTAATTCAGAGATAATACCATTGAGGACACTCAGGTGATCGGACAGCTTTGTACCTTCCGCCATTTTCAACCTATGAAATTGCTCTTTCAAATATAACCTATTGGATATATTTTTTCCCTGATACAATTCTTCCAGTTTCTCCCACAGCTCCTTTGTCGTGGACAATCCAAGCACATTAGCAAGAACATTTTTTGCTAGACACATGCGAATTTGACTTGCCGCCTTGATATCCAGCTCCTCCCATTCTTCGTCACTAATCTTGGATTTTTCTGAGTCTCCACTGCCACCGCCTTTTTCTGAATTTCTTCCGCTGACTGGTTTACCCTGCAAAACCTTATGTAGTCCAGACTGTATCAACACGTCTTTGACTTGCACTTGCCACAGTGCAAAATTCATTCTCCCATCAAATTTCTCAATCTCGCATCTCATTGCCGACATGCTTACTTTGTGCTTAATAAAGGACCAGAAATAAATATTACACCAGGTAAATTCCCAGGTAAGAGGAGGAGTCACAAAGGTCTCACTTAAAATCCACTTGCCTTAGACTAAATTCGTGTCGTTTGACAGAATTTACCTCGACATGTAATTATTTATCTCACCACCAATACTCAAGCACACCAAAGCAAAACGGCTCCACCTTTTCCAAAGCTCCACCAGCTTAAAAACAAAAATAATTTTTAACAAAAATCTTTTCTGATGTGGAAGATCAGACCAAGCTGCAACCACAGAGCATACTAAGATTTTTGACAAAAAATTATAACACCTAAGCTCTGATACCACTTGTTGGGAAAATCGCTATTTTCCCGCCCCTCGGACCGTCTTTAAGCAGGAATAAATGAGAAAATAAAATAACAATTGAGAAATTAAAGAGAATAAAACACAATGATTTAACGTGGAAAACTCCCGAATGGAGAAAAACCACGGTCGTTGTCTAACGACAACCAAGAAAAATATTCACTATGTGGCAAATTGTTACAACCACAAATTACAAAATATTTTTCTAACCGACACCCACAAAACAATCCCCAAATATTTATACTCCAAGGAACTCCAAGAGATTGATTCTCTAATTCCTAATATAAACTATTTGGTATTTAACCTATAGCTCTCCTTAAGCTATATTTTGTGTTTGCTTGGTGTATTTACAAATGGAGAGAATGAGCCTATTTATAGGCTTCAAATGCAAATAAATTGTCAAACTAAATTAGGTGAAAATTAGGCTAAATTAGGCACCTCCCATTTTCACCTCACATTTTTGACAATTTCTTCATTGTTAGGCACCTTGCATTTTTGACTTTCTTTATTTTTATTTTTCAATTTTGGTGTGCTACCACCAACAAATACGATGCGTAAAATATGTAAAATTAATATTAATTTTACATGGATTAATATCATAAACGGGTCGATCTATTTATGATACGACTTTGAACGAATTATTAGCAGGTTGACATTTAAATTTACTACAATCCATTTAACTAAAACACCGTAATTTTTATATAACTCAAAACTATATTATTTTATTATTATTTATTCTATAAAAATAAAAATAAGTGTTATATATTTATTATAATAATGTATTTTAAATGGATTGTTAGCGGATTGGCACGTAAATTTTTTATAATTCGTTTGACTAAAACGAGGTAGTTTTTATATAACTCAAAACTATATTATTTTATTATTTATTCTATGAAAATAAGAATAAGTGTTATATATTTATTATATTATTATGATTTTATTATTCAATGATATATTATTATTTATTTAGAAATATTTATTTAATTTTTAGTTATTCTTATTAAAAATTTATTAATTTTAACAAATTATTAAATTATTTTATTAATTTAATTATTAATTAATTTAAATTTAATTCTTTATGTATTTTAGAAATTATTTTTATAAATAAATGTTAAAAATTAAATAATTTTTATAATTTAAATAATCTAATATTATATATTTTTTATCAAATAATATTTTTTAGTTTAGAATTTAGAATAGAATTTGTAAAAGAAAATAGAATAGAAAATAAAATAAAATAAATAGAAAATAAAATAATTTTTTTTAAAAAAATTATTATAAATTTGTATTAAAAACTATATATTATCTCATTAATTTTTTTTCGTATTAAGTTATAATACTAAAATATAATACATACTTATTATTTATTTCATATTAATTGTGTTATATATATATATTATATTTTTAAAATTTTTTAATATATTTATATTTTAAAATTAATTTAATCATAATTTTATTTTATTAATAATTTTTAATTAATTATTTAAAAATATAAAATTATTTTAAATATTAATTAAACGGGTCGTGTCGGATTATATGACCATATATAATTTATTTAAGTAAACGTGTTATACATATTATATTCGTATAACTCATTTAATTTTTGTATTATATTCATATCGATAAAATTAATAAATGAATCGTGTCGCGTTTATTTTTATTGTGTTATTAGAGTGGATCAACTCAATATAAATATAATTTATCAATCCATTTTGATACCCTAATTGAAACTATATCAGAAAAAAAAAAAATTTGTTGGTAGCCCGCCTTTGCTATGCTCCTGGCGTGCATGATTTTCGAGCTTGGTATCATGATTTTGGGTTTATTAAAGCCTGATCATTGGATAAGACCGCGACGGTCCAGTGATGAATAAGTTTCATTAGTTTCAATTAATAAATAAAGAGTGCTCTAAAAGTTAATTCTTTTAGGTTCTTTATTTAGTGGTTAAAAGGAATCTCAAATATATATATATACACATATGTATGTATATATATATATATATATGAGAAAATTAATGAATTTTTCACATTATTGTAAAAACATGCATTCATTTGGTGCATATGGTAATTGTCTTATGTTTTGCTATAATTTCAAGATTTTAATATCAAATTTAATTTTCATTTTAGTTTATTAAGTCTTTATAAATGTGCAAAAAAATTATATTAATTATATATCACTTTTTATTTTGTTTTAACTATCATACATTTTTTTTATATATTTGGTATACTTTATATACATGTATACTTTAGAAGTAGGATATATCTTTGATATATTAGATGTATTTTTCTAAAAATGAAATATTTTTGAAAAAAAGGAATATATTTTCAAAAATATATTTAGTCTTAAGATATTTAAGGAAATAAAATATCAAAAATATATTTAGTCTTAGTCTTAAGATATTTGTAATATATTCCTTTTTTTCCTTAAAATAATATCTTAAGACTAAATATATTCATCTGCTATTATTTTAAATAGTACAATTTTTATTTCTCTTTCTCCATGTATAAATAAACTAGTAATTTTAGGTGGTTGTTTACTTTTTATAATTTTATCTTTTACTTTTTATTTTATTTTTTTTATTTCTAATAGTTATGAGATTTATTAATTTTCCTTTTTATTTTTTTTTATAAATTTTTTTAAACCAATCAGAGAATTTTATATTAACTTTATATTATTTTATAAAATTAATATATTCATTTTTAACATAGTTAAAGTCATTTACTTATATATATATATATACACACACACTTAAAGTCATTTACTTATACACACACACACACAAGAAATTAACAATTCAAATTATAGTAAGGTAACAATTTCTTTTTATTTGAATAAATGATATACAAAAATACAAGATATTGAAGCCTCTTTTATTTTTATCTTGCTACAATGAAAATTTGGGAAGAAAAAAGTGTTTTCAGAAATTTCTTTACATTGTTAACTACTTCTTCTTCTTTATATATAAGTTAGTAATTCAATATCAGGTGAGTTGGTGACCTGAATAATAAGGACATATTCTCTATTTATGTTGATCTCAATTCACAAGTTTAATTTAATTTTAAGCTTAATATATTATAGCCTCTTCAATTTAATAATATTTATCACTTAGCTGTTTATACTCTTTGATTAACTACTTGTCCTCTTCAACTTGTTATTTTTATAACAAATTGACTCTTGAAATAACCAAATCAGATATATGAATACGGGTGATATATAAACGATCTGACTTCAATTACACTTGGATGCCATGTAATTTTTTGATTGATACGTCATTTCTATAAAAAAATTTGAAGTCTTAAATGCTGAAATTGATTTTCCATAATACCCTTGTTCTTCTTCTCTCCAAAATCCATTCACAGTTCTGCACTGTTTCTTTTCTTTTCTTGTTAGGTTTTTAACTTTGAGTTTGTCTATGGGGCTTCTGCAATTCGGATTTATTTGTTTTCTTCTAGAATTTTGAATTTGATTAACTTTTTTTTACCGATCATGATAAATCCACTATTATTATTTGATTTTATTTTTGTTCAAATTAAAATCAATGCTTAATTTAAAAGAAAAGAGAGTTTAAGATTTTGATTTTGATTCTAATTTTGAAGAAGAAGAAGAAGAAGAATAAAAAAGAGTTTCAGATTTGTATTTTAAAGAATAAGAAGAAGAAAAAAGAGTTTCAGGTTTAGATTTTGAAGAAGAAAAAGTGAGTTTCAGATTTTGAATTTAAAGAAGAAGAAAAAGAAAAGGACGTTATAGATCAAGAATTTAAAGAAGAAGAAGAAGATTAGCAAAAAAATAAATTGACTGATATAGCTTTGAAGGAGAAGAAGATGGTTGGCGACCAGCAAGAGCAACAATCATGAATATTCTTCAGTTTTTCTTTTTTTCTTTTCTAGCTTTTTATTTAATTTATTTTTTTTAATTTGTAATGTTTTTATAATTTAAATATAATTAGTTTTAGATAAATTCACATATAATTAATTTTTAATATTCTATTTTTTTTGTCATTAAAATTTAATATTGTTAGAATATAATAGATGCTTACTGATTTCACAAGTGAAGTGGGCAGTGCACTCGCACAATCTGTCACTTCTAAAAATTAATTTGTTATGAAAATAATGAGTTAAAAGAGCTTAAGTAGTTACTCAAAAAGTATAAGGTGTTAAGTGACCAATGTTGTTAAGTTAGATAGCATACTTTGGTTTTGATAAGTGTATATATATATATATATATATATTTTTAACTTGTGTCAAGCTATAATAAATTTATCATTTTAATAAAGTTAATTCATATGTTAAATATTAAGATTTAACAAATTATAACATATTTATAAATTAGTAAATATATTAAATATTTATTATATTCATATTTAATGTTCTTTATCAAAAATATTTAAATATATATATGTTATACTAATATAATAAAAAATATATAAATTTTATATTTTAATACAAAAAATTATTTTTTAAAATTTTTTATGAAATAAAAAGGGCGCCTATAAATTTGAGATAAGAGAATAATATTGACCATGCTACTTAATTCACTTAGTATGATACTTAATTCACTTAGTAGGGTTTGAATCCACCCCTCTATGGGTCTATCTACTCTATTTTTATTGAATGAATTGACAATTTTCATTGGCTAAAAAAAAATTCTTGCACTTTAGTGGAAATAGATAAAAAAATTAAAATTAAATTTACTATTTAAGTAATATATGTACTTATTATTATGTGAATTTTTTTTATTGACCTTCCACAACAATCACCGACAAAAAATTAAAAATATTCATTAATATTTTTTTTTCAATAAATCAAACTTTTTTTAATTGTAACTTTATTGCTCAAATAAAACAAACCATAAAATGATTAGAGGAATTGATCAATTATAATTTCCAATAATTTGACCTCTCTTACACTCAACCTATGATTTAAATTTAAACTCAGTACTAAAAAAAAGAATCATATTAAAAAATATGTGCTAAAATTTTGAGATATTCATATCAAACATAAAATTTATTACCCTAAATAAAATATGAGCTACTGAATTAGCAAGACGATTATTCCAATGGAAATAAAATTAGAAAAAGTATCTTATAATATCAAACAATCTCAAATCCTGAAATGTAGGCACATTTAAATAATAAAATCTAATAAAACTCTAGGTCCATTTTAACCTCAATGTTATCACAACTAAAATTATGAAGTAAAAAAAGGCTTCGTTAGCTGTCGACAAGAGTCTTGGATTCGAACAAGCAAAGTGTCTATGTTCATTATCATCTTTACCGTAGATTTGTGTATGAAACTTCAATGACATGATCTCTTCTTCCAACAAGCAAAGAGGCATGCCTCATCCTGAATCTATTTTAAAAAGTTTTTTCTGGTTGTATTAATGACTATTCTTTAATTGAATTACCTCTTTACGGGTTTAAGTGTACCTGGTTTAGAAGAGTAGGTTATGATGGTTGTGTTATGGAGAAACTTGATAGCCTTTGTCTCTCAAAGTTGGTTACACTTATTTTCCTATAATAGACTTTCGAATTTAGTATCTAGTGTCTCTAACCATAACCCTATTTTGCTTGAGGCGGGTTTTGCTTCCCCTTGACCTTATAGGAAAAATTCAAGTTTGAAAACAAGTGGCTAGTGGAAGAGAGTATTAGTGATATTATTTTTAAAGCATGGTCTACTTATCCACATAGGGATGTTTTGGACTATATCTATGCCTCTGGAGTTACTTCAACCAATTGGAGTTGTGACCTTTTCGGGCAGTTCAAACTAGATATAATTGAAGCTAAAAAATGTGTTGAATCAGCTCGAAGTATTGTGGGAGGTAGTGCCAAATTCAATAAGATGTGTACAGAGTTTAATTTGTTGTTACAAAAGGAGAAAATCTTTTGGAAGCAAATATCTAAACTTTATTAGCTTAAGAATGGGGACTCCAATTTATGTTACTTCCATGCTCATGCAAATTCTAGACAAAGATCCAATTGTATTTCGGCCCTTATGAATGACAATGATCACTCGGAGACAGATATGAATGGGATGTCCATGATTGTTCATAAATATTTTGCTGATTTATTTTATGTAGCTCAGGGTAACATGCTCAATTTGTTTTGATTAAGTGCAAGCTCGAGTATCCTATGAGGATAACAAATTTTTATTATCTCCATTTAGTGTGGATGAGTTCCAAAGGGTAATTTGTCAGATGCATTTTGACAAAGCGCCTGATGGATGGGATGAATCCAACATTTTTCAAAAATTCTGGCACATTGTGGGAGATGAAGTGGTAAAAAGTTGCTCTTCTTGGATCAATCAGGGTAATTTTCTGAATAAGTTAAATCAAACAACTGTGATGCTCATTCCAAAGATTAATTGCCTTACGACCATGAAGCATTTTTGAACCATTTTGTTTTGTAATGTGGTTTACAAAATCCTTGCAAATGTTTTGGCCAATATATTAAAAACTCTTTTGCCTAATATTATTAGTCCTTTTCAATACGCTTTTATTCCAAGGAGGATGATCACTGATGATGTGATGGTTGCCTTTGAGTTGATTCACCATATGAAAAGAAAGACTAAAGGCGAAAATAGTGAAACTACTCTTAAAATTGATATCAGCTAGGTATAAAGTCAGTTGGGAGTTTCTGCGATATATGATGATTAAGTTGGGTTTTGACAGGCGTTGGGCGGACATGATTATGCTATGTATTACTTCTGTCTAGTATCAGATTACTTTCAATGGTTTGAAGGCAGGTCCTATTAGCCCAAGCCGTAGTCCTAGACAGAAAGATTTTCTCTCCCTATCTTCTTATTTTCTGTGTAAAGGGCTTATCAGAGTTGTTTCATAGAGGAAAGGCACGAGGAGATCTTAAAGGATGTCTTGTGATTAGAGGTAATGGTTGTTCCAGTATTTCACATTTTTTTTCTACAGATGACAACTTCTTCTTTTTTAAAGCCATTAGGGATGAAGGTGTCACTGTTAGAAATATACTAGAGATTTATGATCAAGCCTCGGGGTAGGTTATCAATTTTAAGAAATCATGGATCTTTTTCAGTTCAAATGCTTCTCCGAAAGATAGGAAGAATGTGTTAGACGTCCTTGGAGTACACACCCTAGAGATATCTTAGCTAGTACTATACGCTCCAACCAGGTGGAAATGGAGTATATGGCAATTTCATAATCAATCCATTTGTAAGGGTGGAAATGCTACTCCAACGCAGATTATTTCTTTGGCCAATACTATGCGCTCCAACTGGGAATTTGCCAGGCAAGTAGATCTACATTCCCTGGTTCAAACAAACTCCATCCATGTTCGATATAATTGGAGAAGGCTGGTGGCTGGACATTTAAAATTTAACCTATAGCAAAGAAAAGTCCTAAAAGAAGTCCTTAAGCGTATGAAAAATAGAGAATTCGCCCGCCCGAAGCCAATTGAAAAACCCCGAACCCTTGTTCTGAAAATTTAGCAGCCTTTTATAGACAAAATCGGAACCGACGGCGGTCGGACCGCCGTTGACCAGCAGAAAAATCGGGAAAAGGGTGACGGCGGCGGTCGGATCGCCGCAGCTCGCCGAAAAATGGGGAAAAGTATAACGGCTGGTCGGTCCGCCGGTTCCGACGGTCGGACCGCCAAGCTCGGTGGTTCAGCCCTCAAAAAATCGCACAATTTTCACTCAAACTGATTTTTCGGGAGCTACAAATCTCCAAAAAATATTCCGGGACCATATCCGTGATCCTTGTGTCGTTCCGGACATTTTGAGTACCATGAAGACATACTTTGGATGGACTTTACCGTGGACCTTCGGTCCGGCTCGGTCGTCTGCAGTCTGAGAAAACCGGCTTTCCGAGCCTCAAAATTTGAGTATTCATAATTGCCCCCCACTGGGGTCCATAAAAATGATTTATGGGGCCCAGTGGCCTTCTAAAGAGCGAATTTTGAGCGAGGGGCAAAGGACCCGCGTTTTCACCCTTTTCCTTATAAATAGGCTTATTTTCATTTGCTTTCATTCTTTCTTCTTCTTTCCTTTCATTCAAACTTTCTTTTGACGATGGATTTCACTGGCCTAGAAGACTTCGAAATCTCACTCCCTCCCTGCAATCTTTTACTTGAGGAGGAGAAGCATAGTTCCCGGACCGGCTGCTATGAGGTAAGTACCTTCCTCTTTACTCATCTAGTATGCATGCTTAGGAATTTTATTTATTTCCAGTAAGGAACTTAGAAACAAATTTTAGGAATCCTTCCTTTACATGTACTAGTAATGAATTAGGAGTAATACCAGGCTTCATTATGTTCTGCCATCAGTAATTATTTCTAGTAAAGAACTTAGAAATAATCCTCTAGGAGGTCACACCCGGCTGGGGAAAGAACTTAAATTTTTCTGAAGTTGCCCCCCAAATTATCCACAATAATGAATTAGAAAATCTCTCTGTTTTTTTTTAGGACACTGCGATTAGGATATCCATCGCCGAGAGACCCATGAGCACTATTCCGGCTTACATCTTTGATGCTGGGCATCCGGTGGGGGATCTTATCAGACCTGCTTTCCTCCACCATTTGAGGACTATAGATGTGGGCAGAGATATCCACAGGGAGTTGATCTGCGCGCTGGCTGAGCGATGGTGGCCCACTACTGATACCTTCCATTTTGCTTGGGGGGAGATGACGATGACGCCTACCGACTTTTCCGTCATTTCTGGGATTCCCTTCGGCGTTGAGATGGTGGAGTACTATAATGACTGGTGACATGACATTTCTTCAGCCGACATGGTCACTTTGATCGGGGTTGACTATCCTCGACATCAGGCGCCTCGCTGCATTCAGCGAAGGTGGCTTGTAGAACAGGCGCCAGCCATCTATACTGGCTACGAGGTAGGCGATCTTACTGTTGATCAAGTGGCCAGGTTTACCCTGATCCTCCTGTTTGCTAGCTCCTTCTTAGCAAACAGGAAGGATGTAGTGAGTCTCAATGTGCTGAAGAGTCTACTTGACCTGACACGACTTCAGACATATGATTGGGCTAGCATGATACTGTGTAGATTGTATGATGACATGTCCGACCTCTGCTATACCCGCATTGCTCCATGTGGCCTGTACTACTTCTGGGAGGTAATGTAAAGAACATTTCCTTTACCTTGCATACACCGACTCTGATATCTTCTTAATTTTTTCCAGACTTGGGCTTACGAGTACTTTCCTGGTATCGCCCCTTTTCTTCGTGAGCCACCTGCCACTATAGATCATCTTTCTCCCATTGCTTGGAGATGGTATAAAGAGAGAATAGAAGCACCAAAGAGGAAGCTTCCCATCAGAGAGCTGAGATCGTTCTTTGACAGCTGCTCCATGAACTCAGTAAATACTTTATCCTCATCCTTATTTGTTGTATTAGAGAAAATGATTCACTAACATAATAAATTTGGTCAGGTTGCATTTACAGCGATGTCTAGCCGGCTGGTAGAGTGAGTTGCTCAAGATCACAGCTTTCAGCGATCACAGTTCCTGACTCACCGTCGATTCATACTTCCCCATCCAGAGTATCGACGGTATTATCTCGCTGAGAGAGTGACTTTCCAGATTTCCGGTTTCCGTGCAGCTCCCCTGGATCCCCCTGATGATATGCTATCTCTGATGCTTCTGCCTGTTACTGCGTCCCAGTATGAGGGCGATCCCATTGAATCGGCATATGCCCCGGATGATGAGGATTATGATTTCTACTGTCTTCAGCGACTGATGCCACGCATTGGGACATGGTTCGACCCTGCACCACTTTATCGGTCCTCCCATTCTTCGGCCCCCACTTCTAGCACTCCGGGAGACCATCCCTCTTCCAGCTGGAGAGCTGACAGACCTTCTTCCTCTAGAGCTGAGGCTTCCGCTTTCAGGGCTGGACCATCACACACTGGAGCAAGCAGCAGTTCATCACATTTGAGGCCTCCCCCATCCATTCTTGCGGCTACCGGTCAATTGGACCCTGCTTTGGCCGACCTAAGGCTGCCTTATGCTGTTCGTTATCATGCACCTGGCGGTTGGGTGACCCGACCAATTAGTGTTGAGGGTGTACCATATCGGAGTCTTGTTCACATCACTCAGGTATATTCCTCTAGAACTTTTCATGAAAAGGATTCATAAAATTCTCTTGAAATTGACTGTGATTCTGTCTTTTTTACAGGTACCTGAGGGCCTAGTTGCTGACATGGCGGCACTGATCACTGCTTTCTCTGATGAGCTGACGGGTGCTTGGACTGATAGTGCTTATGAGAGGCAGAACAGGCCACAAAGACGGAGAGCCTGGCGCTGATTTCTCATATTTGTCTTGGATTATATTTGTCGTATTTGAATTATTCTTGCTCTGTACTTTGTACTTTCCATGTTTTTCGCCTGTTATTTGAACTTAAGTACAAACCTGCATTAATTTGTTAGTATTGACAGCAGATATGTATGTATGATGTTTGTTTTTTAGAAATCTATTTTCAAAAATAAATCCCTGAAATAACCCCAAAAATAGTACCTAAAATAGTCTAAACAGGGCCAAAACACAAGAATTTCATAAAATAAAATAAAATAAAATAAAAACGAGAATCGAAGCTGGCTGGGCGGGCCGCTGTCGGACCGCCGGGACGGCGGTCGGACTGTTGGAGCGGCCCCAGGGCAGTATATGTATACGAAAAAAACAGAATTTGAAGTGTATTTTCAGGCCAGAAAACAGGTTTTTTTACTGCAGGATTTTTATTTCTCTCAACAATGAACCCTCTTTTTAACCATGTGATGCATAATTGGACCAAGAGCCTCCATAATGTTGAAAGGATCAACATGGGAAGATATGGATTGAAAGCTGTTGCCACCCTTAGAGGTGTAGCTGTGGATTGGGATTTCTTGCATGCTTGTATCAGATTTTGGGATCCCCAAGCCCACGTTTTCAGATTTGGTGCTCGGATGGAGGAGATGTGTCCTCTTTTTGAGGAATTCTGCTCAATTATTGGATGTGATCCAAATGCCACTCTTGTAAGGCATGAGGTTCAAGTGGGCTATGTGGGGTCTTTTCAGAGGCTTTTCAACTTTACAAGGCCTCAAGCTCAAGCTATGATCATGGATGGGAGTAAGGCGATGCTGCTTCCTTTGATTGATGAATTCCTGACCGCTAATTTTGAAGATGAGGTTCAACTAAAACATAGGATGCGAGCTTTTGTTTTCTGCCTGTTAGCCGGGTTTCTTTTCAACCGTGATCCTGGCTTTGGAGATTTGAAGCTTTGCCCCATGGTTAGGCAAATGGAAGAACTTAACTGCATTGGTGGTATGATTCTGGCTGAGACTATTCAGAGTCTTGACAGAACTGCACTCGGATTTGAAAATTGGACTGTTACCCCGATCATTCTTCAGGTAATTTTGTTATACCTGTTGTTTCATCTCATTTCATCATCTCTCTTTTTCCTTGTAAATAGAAAGGATCTATTTTTTTTCAGGTTTGGCTGAGAGACCATCTCCGAGTGGTTGCTGCTCCCCATGCCTTGACTTATAACCCTTCACAGTACCGCACTAGAAGAATCCAGGTTTCTTTTCCTTCTATGGCTAAGTGGACTATCTGGTTGTTTGAGCTTGGACCAGAAGAATTGTTGTGGTTCATCCCTTGGTATAAAATTTCTCGATTCATGGAGGCAAATGCAATGCATAACCATGTCTACCTTCTTGGTTTCACTCATAGTACATGGTATAGTGCTTCTCGCGTCCTCAGACAGATGGGGATTGATCAGAGGGTTCCTCTTCCTGTTGGGCTTTCCATTGCTTCCCCCATTACTCCCGGAGTTACTCGAGCTGTTCTGTAAACTTGGGTTAGGAATCATCAGATGATCAGGCCTTTTGTAGAGCCTTCCCTTGTTCAGCCTACTCCAGAGTACAGAGCTTGGTTTATAGCTGAAGTTTGGCTAATTGAAAAGCCAAGGAGGCAAGCATTGCTGCAGGAGTTGGAGGGAGAGGATGTGGTTCCTCTTAACGAGGGGAAGATAGATGTTGCAGAAAGTTCCGAAACTAAGGAAGATACCGAAGACTCTGCCCCACGTAGGAGACGTAAGATTTATATCCTAGGGTTGACTCTATTGTCTGCTTTTTTGGATTGCTTTTACCTTTTTGGTTCATTGGATGTTTAGGACTTATGGTTTGACTCTTTTCATGGAATGAATGACTCTTTTTGTAATGAATGATCCTTTTTTGGAATGAATGACTCTTTCATTTTCTTTCCAAGCATTATCCACTTTATTTACTTGCTCTAATTTTTGCTTAAGCCGTCCTTTCAGATTTTCAACTTAGCGAGCTCTTACCCATTCTTGCCTAAGCCGCCCTTTGTGGGTTTTCGACTTAGCGAGATTTTTTTTTGCAAAAGAAAAATGAATCAATGGTTTTCATTAAAATTTAGACCGTGCTCAAGGAGAGCTGCCTACATATCTCGAATTAGTTTGCGAGAATCAGGTCTAATGTAGTTCCTTACAATGCATGATTATACATAATATTTCTTTAATTGATCCAGATTGCATGGGTTTGTGAACTATAGACCATCCAAATCAGACAAGATGACGGCTCCGCCGGAAAGTATTTTCTTTATAATGTAGGGTCCAGCCCAATGAGGATGAAACTTCCCACGAGGATCTGTAACGGGTGCTCTGATCTCTTTCAGAACCAAACAACCTTCTTCCAACTTTCGATCTTTGACCTTTTTGTTGAAATGTCTGGCCATTCGCCTCTGATACCCTTGAATATGATGGAGAGCTTGAAGTCTTTTTTTATCCAAACCCAACAACTGATGATGATAATTGCTAATCCATTCAGTTTCATTTATCTGACTTTCTTGAATTATCCTCGCCGATTGAACTTCCAATTCAATGGGGAGTACTGCTTCCATTCCGTACACCAGTGAATACGGGGTTGCCCCAGTAGGAGTTCTAATTGATGTTCTATATCCCCACAAAGCCAGCGGTAACTTCTCATGCCAACACCTATGTTCCTTAATCATTTTTTGTATGATCACCTTTATAGACTTATTTGCTGCTTCTACAGCTCCATTTGTTTGAGGTCTATAAGGAGAGGACTTATGATGCTGGACCTTCTTATCCTTCAAGAGTTTAGCAAATTCTGCTTGGAAATGAGTTCCATTATCAGTGATGATCTCAAATGGCGTTCCGTACCGACAAAGGATGTTGGTTCGGACAAACTGTGCTACCTTTTTGGCGTCTAATTCTGTATAGGAAGCTGCTTCAACCCACTTTGTGAAGTAATCCACCGCTACCAAGATAAACTGATGTCCATTCGAAGCTCTCGGATGTATTTTTCCAATTATATCTATTCCCCAAGTAGCGAAGGGCCATGGAGAAGTGATTGGATTCAGGGCAACGGGAGGTTGCTTCTGCAACTTAGCAAATATCTGACACTGATGGCATTCTTGCACAAATGCCACACAGTCCGTATTCATGGTGGACCAATAATATCCTAAATTGGCTATTTTTTGAGCCAAGGCGATCCCATACATATGCGGTCCTGATTCGCCACCATGTACCATTTCCATTATCCGCTTAGCCTCTGCTTCATTCACACACCTTATGTGCATTCCATTCCAACTTCTTTTGTAGAGGATATCTCCATTAAGAATGTAACCTGTGGCTAGCTGCCTTATTGCTCTCTGATCAACCCTTAATGATTCCTCCGGATAACTTCCATCCTTGAGATAACTCTTGATATCCCAGAACCATGGTCTACCATCGGCCAAATGCATTACGTGGGCAGGTTGCTTCTGAAGTTGAACTTTCAATGGACGAATGGCTTTCCCCTCCTTGATATTGATCATGGAAGCTAAAGTAGCTAGGGCATCAGCAAACTGATTCTTTGCTCTTGGGAGATATTCGAAGGACATATCATCGAATTGTTGTGCCAAATGATCAAGGCGTTGTAGGTAAGGAACCAAACGCTCTTCTCTTATTTTCCATTTCCTTAAAGCTTGTGATACTATTAATATAGAATCACCATAGACCTTTAGGTTCTTAATCCCCAATCCCAGGGCGGCTTCGAGCCCATTGATGCAAGCTTCATATTCTGCTTCATTGTTTGTGCAGCTAAAGTCAAGTTTAACTGCAAAGGGAATGTATTCTCCACAAGGAGTTTTGAACACAATCCCAATTCCATTTTCATGATAATTGGATGCCCCATCAAAATACATCTCCCAAACACTTCTTTCCACATTCAAGAGGTCTTCGTCAGGGAAATTCATTTCTCGCATCTCGTCTTTTACGGGTAATTCTGCTAACTGGTCAGCTATTGCCCTTTCTTTCCTTTGAATGAATTTTAAGTTAAAAGCTGCCAATGTTGATACCCACTTTGCCATTTTGCTGTCCAAAACAGGCCTTTCCATAAGGAATTTCAAGGGACTCTGTTCTGCGATGACACAAGTAGTGTAGGAAGACAAGTAGTGTTGTAACTTCGTGCAAGTCCAATACAATGCTAAACACAACTTCTCAATCCTGTTATACTTTAACTCATAGTCCAGCATCCTTTTCTGAGGTAGTAAATTGCATTTTCCATCTTTGTACCTTCGACCTCTTGAGCTAGCATTGCACCCATGGCTTCATCTGTTACAGACAAATACAAGAGCAGAGGTTTTCCCATTATGGGAGATTGCAGAATTGGCGGACTTAACAAGTATTCTTTGATCTTGTCAAAGGCCTTCTGACAGTCTTCATTTCATTCTGGTGAAGCACCTTTCCTTAGTAGCTTAAAGATAGGACCACAAGTCTCTGCCAACTGCGATATGAATCGACTGATATACTGTAATCTTCCTAGCAAGCCTCGAATCTCCTTTTCTGTTCTTGGTGGAGGCATTTTCAGAATAGCCTTTGACTTTGCTGGATCAACTTCTATTCCTTTCTTGCTGACCAAATATCCCAAAAATAAGCCTGATGTTGCTCCAAATAGGCACTTTGCAGGATTAAGCTTCAAATTGTACTTGCGAAGTCTAAGGAAGAACTTCTCAAGTGCTTCAACGTGCTCTTCTGGAGATTTTGACTTGACAATCATATCGTCGACATACACTTCTACTTCTTTGTGAATCATGTCATGAAAGACTGTCGTCGCCATCCTTTGGTAGGTAGCCCCTGCATTTATCAATCCAAAAGGCATAACCCTGTAGCAAAAAGTGCCCCATTCCGTAATGAAAGCTGTCTTTTTCTTTGTTCGGTGGATGCACCATGATCTGATTGTACCCAACCGCAAGGTCAGTCATGGAAACCATCATATGCCCAGCCATCCTATCTATTAGCAAATCGATATGTGGTAGCGGAAAATCATCCTTGGGACAAGCCTTATTCAAATCTCTATAGTCAACACACATCCTGACCTTTCCGTCTTTCTTCGGGACCGGCACAATGTTTGCTAACCAGGAAGGGTAGACAATTGGTTCTATGAACTTATTATTTAGTTGCTTGGCAATCTCATCTTTAATTTTTAAAGACTATTCTGACTTCATTCTTCTCAACTTCTGCTTAACCGGCTTTGCATCGGGGTATAGCGGAATCTTATGAACTGCTATTGCTGGGTCTATTCCCATGACATCACTTGTCTTCCACATGAAGCAGTCGACATACTTTCTGATGCATTCAACAACCTGTTCTTTATTCACACAATCATATGCAATGTATGTACATTCATTTTCTTTGCCAATTATTATCTTTTCATTTATTTCTTTTATTTCATTTTTGCTAGATAATACTTGGAAAGCAAAAGACACAGGGTAACCAAGAACTTGAACAGTTTCATTAATAATGGCGAAGTCATCCTCCAGAGTTACATTATATTCGACATCAGGGTTTTCTATTCCTAAAGCTAAGGAAGACTCAGAACTGGACTCTGACTCGGTGTTTGACTCAAGATTTGACTCAGTACAGGACTCGGGTTCGGGGTGTGACATAGGACTAGGTTTGACTGTAGCTGCTTGTCCCTCCTCGGCATACCAGTTCATCAGTGGTCCATCTGTGGTCTTGATCAGCTTCGTGAAGTCCCTTTTATCTTCAAAATTGGTTATCATAGCAACCTAATCAAAGAGACTAGGCTGCATGAGATCTTCCACTTGTGGGTCAGTTATAGGTTCTGGCTCTTCTTCCTTTATGGCTAAAACATCAGTGAACATCTCAAAACCCGGTAACTTCTTTCCAGTCATAGGAGAATAGAATGGCTCCTGGAAACCACAGTAAGAAACTGCTTTCCCAGGTTTGCAGAAGTGACCATTCAGAGTTCTAAATAAGGGCGCATTTTGAGGCTTTTTTCCCCCCAAGTCTTCTTTTTCTTCTTCTCATGCTCAAACTCTTCTATCTCATTTTCTGTGGGTTTGTACCCCAAGCCAAAAGTTTCCTTATTCTCAGACTCTTCCCATGGCCGCACTATGGATGATTTCCTCCCAGACCTTATCATTTCCATCTCGGGTAGCAGACCGACCCTTAGCATCATTCCCACCAAGCAATTGACTTGGACCTCCCCAAAGTCATATAGGATAAATGGCCCTTTGGGCCTTTCTCCTTCAATGCATTGAACAGTATCATAATGGAACCCAGTCAAGGCCATAGCGGTTTCACCAGGAACAACCTCAAAGAGAGACTGATCCGTGGCTTTCTTGTTGATTTCACATGTGTCTCCTTTAACAGTGATGATTTTTCCTTCAAAAGGGAACTTAAGTTTTTGATGTAATGAAGAAGGTACAGCATTATTCTGATGAATCCACGGCCTTCCAAGGAAGAGATTAAAACTCGCGGGTATATCAATGACCTGGAACGGCACTCTCATTTTCACCGGTCCAATAGCAACTTCCAGAGTAGCAACACCCAAAATTTCTCTTTGAGTGTTATCATATGCTCTAACAATTTAATCGGAAGGTGTAAGATCTGTAGCCTCCAATCCCAGACAGCTTGCTACTTTCAAGGGACATACATTTAAAGCTGACCCATTATCAATGAGAACCATGGGCATAGTCTTTCCCCCAGTCTGTATGGTGATGTATAGAGCATCATTGTGTTTCTTACCGTCTTCTGGTAAATCTACATCAGAAAACCTGATACTCAATGCCTTGGTTGATTGGGTCAAAGTGGCCACCAAAGCTTCTGGGCTTGTGTCTACTGATGTATCAAGTTGACTCAAAGCTTTACTGAGAGCCTGACGGTGTGGGAATGAGGAAGCAAGGAGCTCCCAAATTGACACCTTAGCTTGGGTTTGTTTAAGCTGAGTGAGGACAGGGTCTTCCTTTGGTTCTGTCGTCTTCTTATCTGGGAGATTTGGGGTTTTAGGGGCTTTTCCCAAGTCAAGCGGCTGATACTGCCTTCCACTCCTTGTCAAAGCATCAACCTCTTCGGCAAAGTCATTCAGATCCAGCACACATACTTCATTCATTTCCAAGAGAAGTTTGAAAGGATCAAACAACTCTTCTTCCACAGTGATGGCGTGGATGGAATGATTGGGCAAAGGGTTAGTATTAATGTTCGGTTGTCTCCTAAGAGGAATGATGTCACCACTATCCACCATATCTTGGATGCGGTTTTTCAGAGTCCAGCAAGCATCTGTTCTATGCCCTTTTCCTTGGTGGTATTCACAATACTCATTGGCCTTATAACTAGAGGGTAATGGGTTTGGAGGAGGCCTTGGGTCCGAAGACTTCAAGTACTTTCCTTCCACAACCTTTTTAAACACAAGATGAAGGGGCACCCCAAGGTCGGTATATTGTCTTCTTGGCTGATTTCTCTGCCCAAGATTGCCCACACGTAAAGGATTCGCAGGGGCAATATTGGCCACTTCATTGACTTTGCTTGAGGAAGTAGCTTGGCCCTGTTTCTTATACTTTGAAGTAGCTCCCTCATCTACTATCTTACCCAATTGTATCAAATCTTCTACCTTAGTTGCAGTCGCAATGAGCGATTTGAAAGTAGGTAGGTATTGGGTTTGCAGTTGAGCTTGATATGTAGGCCTTAAATTCTTGATTATGATATCAATCTGCTCTTGTTCTGAAGGGCGATTGATCATTTGGGCGGCCTTTGCCCTCTACCTCGTAAGGAACGAGGAGAAGGGTTCATTATTGTTCTGCTTGGTTGTCTCAAGCTCCCTTCTAGTGACATCAACCTCAATATTATAATGGTATTGAGTGTTAAATGCATTGCAGATGTCTTCCCATGTCTCAATCTTGGCACGATCTAGGCTCACAAACCACTTAAGGGCAGCACCAGTCAAGGATTGTTGGAAGAGTTGAGCAAAGAGCTCGCCATTTAAACCCCAAGGGCTTAAGGCCCCCACATACATCTTCAGGTGGGTTTTAGGGCAAGTAGTCCCATCAAATCTGTCCATCCCAGGCATCTTGAATTTTGGAGGCAACCTAGCTTGGGGAAACAAGGATAAGGAATCCATGTCTACCACCTCTTTATGAGTTTTCATGGCAGTGATTGACCTTTCAAGCAATTCAAGTTTCTTTTTCAGTTCATCAGTTTCAGTAGCATTCTTAGAGGGTGGATCCTCCAAATTGATGATAGGGGTATTGTTCTGAGCAGTCATGGGGGTACTAGTTTGTCCCACAATAGGTTCCTTCCCTAGATTTCCAGGAGTAGTGGCTGTCTTAAGTGCCCCTCCCAATTCGGCCAAGATGGCTACCCTTTGGGCGGTCAAGGCTTCATCAATTCTTTCTTGCATCCTAGCTTCAATTTCCTTAACTTGTCCATCTAGCAAGGCCTTAATCTGTTCAATAGTAGCCATTTCAGTAATTGGAGCAGTTGGTGAAATTGGGGTAGTAGGACTTGTGGGTGATTGCACAGTTGGAGTTGGTGTAGCTTGTGTAGGTGAAGGCACACGGATAGTGGGTACCTGCACAGGTTAAGGGTAAAGGATCAGGGTAGTGTGTAGGTAGGAAGACTCTTGGTCCAATTGTACATATCAAAAAGGTTTTCCCCAAAATAATATTGTTATGTTGCATGAATGCACCTCATCACATCATAATTCATTTTAATAGAATGTGGCACTATCATTGGGTACATACAACCTAAGGGAAGGTTCTATTGTTACATGAAAAATAGAGAATGGGCTTATCACAGGGACCCTTGAGTCTTGAGTAAGATATACCTAACCACATGTGAAACAAAGAGTTTCGCGTGGGTCCAACAGTACGTTTACTCATGGGCCACTCCAAAAGGATTGGAATGGTTTGCGACAACAGGGAGGACGCTTTGGCTGTCCGCCGGCATAATCAAGGAGACCTGCCGGTCAGCGCTACTTGCTATCCAGACTCAGAATTTTGAACAGAAAGAGAAGAAATTCATTTGAAAATAATTTTTTATGCAATGGAGGAAAATGATTCCCCCATATAATGCAAGAGAAAAAGATTCTCTAAATGACAAAACAACTGCACAATTAATCAAACAAGGGGTCCATAAAAGGAAAAAGATTCTTTTTGTCAATTTTTAATTCCAATATCCTTAAAGAAAGGATATATATTGCTAAGGTACCCTGCAAAACAAATAAAAGTACCCTAAAGAAGGGTAAGTTAGTCAAATAAGCAATAGTAATCTACTAGGATCCCATAAATCATTTTTATGGTTCCCAGCGGCAAATTAGTCAAATAAACAATAGTAGTCCACTAGAATCCCATAAATCATTTTTATGGTCCCCAGTGGAGTCGCCAAATTGTGAACCTCAGTTTCCACCCAAAAAGGATTCGGATGAACGTTCACTCGTTATTAGGAGTCGCCACTCAGTTTTTTCTGTTCAAAGGGAAAAACTGAGTGGCGACTCCTAATAACGAGTGAACGTTCATCCGAATCCTTTTTGGGTGTAAACCGAGGTTCACAGGTAGTAACCCTAATCTTAAATTAGCTTGTTGATTTAACAGGAGAATTGTGAAAGGAGAAAACCATGACTAGCCAAAGGGCTGATTGTTTCACACAATCAGGAAAAATAAGCTTCGGTAAAGTGGTTATGCCAATGTATGAAATTTCCTTTAAAACTGATTTGTGGAGTCCTACTTATAGTTTAAAATTCTACTGCCATAAAGTCTAGAACATAAATCCTGTGCAAGAGTTTTGAACATAAGATCCTAGAATAAAGTTCTGAATGTTAGATTCTAATACAGTCGTGATAAAGTTTAACAAAATCAAAGGATAAATAACCCAATCTTAATAGATTAATAATTTGACCCTTATATCGGTTGCTTTGGCTAAAAACTGCTTTTGGGATGCTCTGGCCATTACTGTATAAGGAGATGCTTTTTCTTGCTAAAAGCAATCCAAGTTGGCCTTTAGCCAAGCTCCAGGAAGATGATTTTTTCCATGGTATGTGGCACTATCATTGCCTTATGGCTTAATAGCTTTGCCCATCTCTGCTTGGAGACCTTTGAAAGGGTAGAGCTGTCGTATTTATAATATCCTGCAAATTGATTTTAGTATTTGTTAAGCTTTTCGCAGACTATGCGCCCAAACCAAAGCAGTAAAATGTAGATGATTAGCCTTAAGAGATGATAAAACTATACATTATGCTATTGGTTTATGTATATGGTTCAAAAATTTTATCCATGAGATGAGCATGGTTTGATTCATGATACTTGTGATTGTTCATCAGAAACAAGGAAGATGCAGCGGATTGCACATGATAATGTTCACAGAATCTTGGAAGAGCAGGAAAATCTGAGTGAAGAATTAGAGGCTAAGAAGAGGAAACTTGATAACTGGAGCAAAGAATTGAACAAACGTGAAGCCGTAACTGAGCGTGAGAGGCAAAAACTTGATGAAGAGAAGAAACAGGTAACAAGTTTCTTCTACCAATTCTGCATTAGGAAATTTCAACAGTTCAGTGCTTACTTCCTCATCATTTAGCATTTGTATTAATATGTGGCCACTCTGTTTCCATCTGGTTTTGTCATTAGCACAAATTCAGTTTTCTTGCTTGCCTTTTTTTATTTTTTATGTTGGTGAACTCTATAACCACTTACATTTTTTATTAACAAGTGACTCGCCTATATGGCTATCTTTTTGGCTGTACAACTCTTTTGCTGTGGACTACATACTTAAATAAGTCACGGCTGCAGCCTCTTACAAGTCTATTACTGAGACTGGGCTGTCACAACCACTACATAATTGTGATTGTCAGTTATTTGTCGAGCTAACGAACTAACATATGATCCATCTTAAAAATTATATAAACCAAATGATAATTTTTTAACAACAAATTTGCAAGTGCAAGTAAACAACCTAAAAAGAGTCAAATTAAGTAAAGAAAGTGTGAAAAATGCTTCTCTTGAGATTTTTGAAAAATTCTCCTCTTGAGATTTTTTTCAAAGTGCAAATGATTATTAACATATTGGTCCATGTTGCAAATATTCAGTTTAAAATAATTAAAAGCACTACCAATGACTTGTATGAAATAAGTGCATGATAATTCAGCTTGAATAATTGAAATGCTCTAAGACAAAGACTGATGAATTGCATGACGATGTTTTGTGCTCAGCACTGACAGTTCCTCTTTTCCTTCTAGAATGATGAGAGAAACAATTCACTTCAGTTGGCATCCATAGAGCAGAAAAAGGCTGATGAGAATGTTTTAAGGCTGATTAAAGAGCAAAAGGTGCACTGCTTATTGTAAAGCACATTGGTATTAAACTGTGTTATCATGTTAGAATTTTTGTTGCTTTTAGCCTTCTACTAATGGGTATTATAATTTTTCAGAGGGAGAAAGAAGAGGCCCTAAAGAAGATACTTATGTTGGAAAAGCAGTTAGATACCAAACAGAAGTTGGAAATGGAAATTGAGGAGTTAAAAAGGGAAACTGCAGGTGATGAAGCATCTTGGTGATGCAGACGATGGAGCTGTTCAAAAGAAGATGGAAGAGATGAATGATGAGCTAGAACAGAAAGTAGATGATTTGGCTGATGTTGAAAGTTTGAATCAAACTCTTATCTTGAAAGAACGCTAGAGCAATGATGAGCTACAAGAAGCACGAAAAGAACTAATTGCGGTATGCTTTTCCATTCCTTTTTTTTTGCCATAAGGCCAATCTAACTCTGGTTACTGTCTCAAGTATGGAAATGTTTAGTCCTTGTATTTGATTTCAATTTATCACTCTGGTAGTTGGAAACATAACAATTGATTCTAATAGTTGATGAAAGTGGTCCAGAGTGAAGCAACATATATTTACAGAAGCAAGATGTTCATGACTTGGAGCACTGGTTGTTCATGTATTTGATGACATGGCTAATTTCAGTTTTCCTTTGTAACTTATTGTGGAAGGAGAGAAAGTTTGACCTATATCTAAATTAAACTTGATCTACACCTATGGCTGAGTGATCAATGTATATGATATTAGTAGATGGCTTAGAAACATTATAGCTGTTTGTGGGTAACTAGCAATTGGCCTCCTTTGCAACATATAACTGTCTGAATTGCGTCTTTGAGAAAAATATGAAGGAAATTGGCCTGTAAGCCCGTCTCTCTCTTCCCTATTTCTTTTTGAATTTCATGTACATAATTGAATTAGTCCAAATCTGCTCTTGAATTTGGTCACAGATGGTATTTTGTGTCTTGAAGTGGCACTGATAAACAAGACTGATGCCAGGACAATTTGGAGTTGTTATTTTCTCATGTTGAATGCTAAAATTAGAATCAAAATTCTAGAAAGTGAAACCAATTCATCAGATAGAGCAAAGAATAGCCAATGAACCTAATAATGGATATCTATGTTAAATATGCAAATTAAAATGAAGGTATGACAATTTTCTGTTTTTTACATTAGAGATGGGAAACAGAAATGGTATTGTCATATGGTATTGTGATATTGATACATATTCAGTAACTGCCAGAGGATGGTTATGACAAGTTGACAACAATCCAATTTTCTCAATTTATACCTGCATTTTTTGGCTGATCAGTTGAATTATACAAACTAATGATTGCTTCTGCCTAATTCTCTGATCTGCAGACTAACCGGTCAAATCTTGTTATGAACATTCTCTTCCTATAAATTGATGATTATATTCTGTTTGTGGGATAAGTAGAAGATGAAAGTAACTGAAGACACTTCTTCCTCTTTTATGTCTTTTAGGGTTTGATAGATACTTTGTCATCGAATGTTCAAACTAATTTTGGAATAAAGAGAATGGGCGAAATCGAGCAGAAGGCATTCCTTGATAAATGTAAGCAAAAATTTTCAACTGAGGAAGCTCAGGTTCAGGCCTCCACTTTATGCAGCTTGTGGCAGGAGAATTTGAAGGATCCAAACTGGCATCCATTTAAAGTCATCCCTAGTTCTGAGGGGAAACATCAGGTAAACCCATATCTTCCTCCTTTGGAGTCGCTGGGTTTCTGTCTCATTGCATTGGATGGTGCATGCTGCAGGAAATTGTAGATGAAGAAGATGAGAAGTTGCAAAATCTCAAGCAGGAATGGGGGGATGAAATATACTTGGCAGTTGTTACTGCTTTGAAAGAACTAAATGACTATAATCCAAGTGGGAGGTATGTGATTCCAGGGATCTGGAACTTCAAAGAAGGAAGGAAAGCCACTTTAAAGGAGGTAATTGGTTATATTGTGAAGAGTATCAAGACACTGAAGCGCAAGAGATGATGAGAAATGATGCTGAGGTTAGCATGCTAATTCTTTTTAATTCTTTTATTTTGTAAATTCTGCTATTTTTCATTTGACAGTCTGCTATCGTAGTTTCGCATGTAAATGAACTAACTGCATAATTATTGTACCCAAATCTTTCTCCCACAGAAGCATGCACGTATTCAATAAATCATTCAAAAAGAAAAAAACAAAAGATTTTTACATGGTATAAGATGTTTTTGTATGGGTTTCAAAAGCTAAATGTCTTTGAGATCACATCGAGTTACATGTAGTGGTGCTCTGGGATTCATCATGATTGTGCTGTCGAATATCAAATAGTATGAATTTTGATAGTCTTGTATTTTGATCTATAAATTATTTACCATGTTCATTGTTAATTATATTCTTCTCTGGGGATGCTATTATTTATACATGCACAGAGGAATCTTGTTATTGATATGTGATTGTCAGGTCTGTTGAAATTGTAGGCGTCATGAAATGAAACAGGACATGGACATTGCTATTTACATTCATGTGCATCAGCAAATTACGTTGTTTAATTTCATTGTTATTCTTATGTATACTATCGAGCATATATGCTAGTTGATTCGGGAAGCTTCCGAGGGTGAGGGCTTCAAGGCAAGGGAGGTTTGTTGTAACTGTATTATGAAAACCAGAAGCTAGGACCATAATTCTTCTAACTATTTTGATGTCACCAAGTTGCTTCATCCGGTTGCACACTACAAAAGGTTGTTAGTATGACATTCATGTTTGCTGATGAACGTAATTACTAATGTAAATGTCCCTTTGAATACTCCTGAATCTCTTCTGGATTGCAAATTTTATCTTGTGTTTTAAGCAGATTTATTTTTATCTAATCTGAAGACTAGCTGCAACAAGGTATATTCACTCTCCTAGCAAATTCAAGGAGCTCATTGAGTTCAATTTTCATGATCATTGTTTACCATATTTGATTATAATCATTTTATCATCATTCTTCTTTTGGCTTTCTAGAAAGCCTCAAGGATTGCGATAAACTTCTGGTTTACAGCAATGGCAGTTTATTCCTCTAATGAAAATATTCCTTTCTCAGCATGAAATTGAGGTATCTCAAAGAAAATGATCAGGGTCTAAGTAATAAATGAAACATTTTTTTTCTTTTTTAATTTGTCACTCTTGGTCTCAAAGTGAAATGATTTCGTTGATCAAACAGCAACGTTGAATTTAACAAAATATATAATTTCTAGCTCGCAATACTTCATTCACTACTTCCTAAAGAAAAAAAGATGTATAATGATTATAAATTAAATTTGTAAAATTTTAACAAATAATTTGAGTAGCTAAATCAAAATAGGATTTTATCAAGTCTACATATGCCCTAACTGTTTTTTATTTTGTTATTTCAGTTAAAGGTTGGCAAAATTATGGGGGTGTTTTTCAAAATCGGAGCTTTTCAGCTTATTTTGATTAAGTGATTTTTAGATTATAATTAGATTAAAAATAAGCAGTTAAGCGTTTTTATAAACTAGTTAATAATCAGCTGATAATCAATTTATAATCAGTTAAGTGTTTTTGTAAAATTAGCTTATAATCAGTTTTTAATTGCAGAAACTGTCAAAATAACCAAACTGTTCCTGAGTTTATTTATTGTATAAAAATAATTTTTTAAATGTCAATTCAAAATTTATTTTGCAATTATACTAATAATAATAATAATATTTATTTAATAATAATAATAATAATAATATTGGTGTTATTAATAAATTATACAAATAAGAAACTACCATGTAAATATTACCAAATTAATTAGAATCCTAAAAATATTAATTATAATTCTAAAAATAAAAAAAATTTGATGGGAACTAAAGTGTATAGGGGGGGTAAATTTGAAATATTGAAGATTAGGTAGGGATAGTATGGTCTTTTACTTAGTCAAAACCGATTAAAAAATAAGTGCTTAAAAAAAGTAGCAAAACTCAATTTTTAAAAAACTGATTAAAATCATATTATAATCTACTATTTAAGTTTTCAGAAACACTTAAATAAACAACTTATAATCTAAAAAATGCTTATAATTAGTTTTGACTATCTTTTAAATTTTGAGAAACACCCTCTATATGAGAGGAGACGCTCATATTTCTATTTTGGCACAATAATAGCTGTATTCTTCCAAAATTGTAAATAATTACAAATATTTTAATTGAATTCCTATGTCATCACAAATAAAAAATAATAATAAAATTGTAGTTTTATTTATTTTCACGATACAAACTTAAGGGTAGTTTTATTTATTTTCTCGATACAAAATTAATGCTAATTATTAAGAGGATATTTGGCTTATGAAACATAGTTTATAAGCACTACTTGAGTATTTAAAAGTTAATGTAAATTTGCAAGCATTTAAATTTAAGCAGTTATATATGTATTATAAATATTTATAAGTGATTAATAAAATATATTTGATAAAAAAATAATTTATAAGTATATTTATTATTAAAATAATTAAAAATAATATAAAATTTTATTAATAAAAATATTTATTTAAATAAATAAAAATAATATGATAAATTATTTGATTAAATTAACTCATAAGTTAACATTTATATATATCAAAATAATAAGTAACTCTAAGCTTATTTTTTATTTTACTTTATAAGTTTATAAAATCGTCTTAATCAATTTAAATTCAAAATTTATAAATAGATTTGATTAAATTATAAGTTAAGTTAAATACCTTTTTAGCAGAGAGTATTTTACTTTTACTTAACTTATAAGCGGTTAGATTAGTTTATAGCCATTAAATTTAAAATAGTATATTTATTTAAATAATTTTATAAATTTATAAATCTAATTTATAAGTTAAAAAAATATAAATATAAATATGTTTATATATTGAGGGATGATTTATTATTTTAGTGTATATCAAAATTTAACTTATAAGCGAATTTGATTAAATAATTTACTATATTTTTATATATTTTAATAAATACTACTTATAATATAATTTTATATTATTTTTAATCATTAATAATGAATATGCTTATAAACTATTTTTTTATTAAATATATTAAATATTTATCAATTATTTATAAACTCATATAATAGAGTAATAATTATTTGTTAATAATAACTCCTATGAAAATACTTTAAATAAATTTAAGCACGTAACTAAAAAATATTGCCAATAACATAAACTCATGTAAAAGAAATTCGTAATAATTTTAAATTCGTAAATCTAACTCTGAAAAAAATAACAGGAAACTCATTTGTGGACAATTCACACCATTATTATTCACGAAAATTATATAGCACAGAATCTATTTCAAATTATTTATATAATTTCACTAATTTCATAATATTTAATAAGTATATAAATTATATTTTTAATTTTAAAATTATTTAAAATTATAATTAACTAAAATTTTGAGTAGTTGTTTCCATAAAATATTTTCATTACGATTTGTATAATATTACTTTTAAATATATCTTTAAAAAACAATTAAAACTTCTTATAAAACAAAATTTTAAATTTTTTTATAAAAATTCAGTTGTTAAATTTGCAAATTTCAAAAAAAGTTTATCTATAATATAATTAATTAAAGTTTTAAATTTCAAATATAATTTAATTTAAAATTTGAAAGTTAAAATATAATAGAAAAATTTTTATAATCTTCAATCATAATATACGTGTAGAATTATTCATCATCAAAGTATAAATATTTAATTTATTAATTTAGATTAATAACACCAAAAAATTATGAATTTTTAATAGATATATTATTTAAAAAACTAATTTAGAGAAAAAGTAAAAAAAAAAATCTCTTAACTCAAAGGATCCATGTCTAAAGCTGCTTCTATTTGAAATTTTGGACAAAAATTCTCTCTCTTCTCTTGTTGATGAGGAGATGAGAAGGGGAAAAGGCCTTCAATAGCGCATTTTCCCTCAAATCCCTTTCTCTTTGTGAAAAAAAGAGAAAATTAATAGGTTTTTCTTAAGAAAATTTTGTTTTTCTCTGCAAACAAACAAACAAAGAAACAAAACCAATAAAAAAAATTCAAAATCAGAAAAAATCATTTTTTTATTACAATAAAAAATAGAAAAGCATTTTCATTTTTTGACCTTAAAAAAAAGAATTTGAAAATATCTCTTTCGATATCTTCTCCTTCCTCTGTTACTGTTTACTTCTATTATAATACCATTGTAGAAGAGAAAGAAAGAGACCCTCTTCTCATCCTCCTCCTCGTCTGCCTCATCCTCCTTTTTTCTTTAGTTTCTTTTTTCTTTTTTTGGGTATCTAGATGTTTGTTTCTCTTTCTAGAATTTGCAGGTTAAGATCTGCAATCAGATACATCAAGTCTCTCTGATTCCAGGTAAGATTTTTCATTTCTTTATTCAAATCTTCATTTTTCTTTTCAATCAATCATGGGTTTGTGCAGATCTATATTCATTTCTTTTTTTTCCATTGCAGCTTTGATATTATTGTTTAAATTTATTGCTTTTTTTTTTGGGTTTATGATGATGAGGATATTTTTTGGGTACTTAAATGATATTTTTGAAATTTTTGGTTTCAGATTTGGGTGATATCAACTGGGTTGGCTATAGATTTTGGTAGGATTTCGTGAATTTGATTAGAGACCTGGGTTTGAGCAATTTTGTTGTGGGTGGGTTAGTTGGTTCCTCTTTTTGAATCGAGAGGATGTCGCTATTGCTAAAAGGCGATTCTATTCAGATTCGCGAGGTGTGGAATGACAATCTTGAAGAGGAATTTGCTCTTATCCGTGAAATCGTTGATGATTACCCATATATTGCAATGGACACGGAGTTCCCAGGCATTGTGTTGCGCCCTGTGGGCAACTTTAAGAATAGTAATGACTACCATTATCAGACCTTGAAGGATAATGTTGATATGTTGAAGATGATTCAATTGGGTCTTACATTTTCAGATGAGCAAGGAAATTTACCCACATGTGGAACCGACAAATATTGCATTTGGCAGTTCAATTTTCGTGAATTCAACGTGAATGAAGATGTTTTGGCTAATGATTCAATTGAACTTTTGCGTCAAAGTGGGATTGATTTTATGAAGAATAATGAGAAAGGTATTGATGCAATGCAATTCGGTGAGCTTTTGATGTCATCAGGAATTGTATTAAATGATAGTGTGCATTGGGTAACTTTTCACAGTGGCTATGATTTTGGCTATTTGCTTAAGCTCTTAACATGCCAGAATTTGCCTGACAGACAAGTGGATTTCTTTAATTTGATCAATATGTACTTCCCAACCTTGTATGATATCAAGCATTTGATGAGATTCTGCAATAGCCTTCATGGAGGATTGAACAAGCTTGCAGAGCTGTTGGAAGTGGAGAGAGTTGGGATATGCCATCAAGCAGGTTCCGATAGTTTGCTCACAGCTTGTACATTCAGGAAATTAAAAGAGAATTTCTTTAGTGGCTCCTTGGATAAGTATGCCGGTGTGTTGTATGGGTTAGGTGTTGAGAATGAACAGAATACTCATTGATTGTGAAAAAAAAAATGATTAGAAAGGTGATTATTCAGCCGTATGTCTGTGCTAGACACTCACAATTTATGTACACTTCTGTTATCAAGTTTTCTTAATTTATGTATTTTACTCTCTCTCTTTTCTCTTTTTCAGAGCATAATTATCTGTTTCTGTAGTTTGTTGCTCTTGTCTTAGTTTCTTCTAATTGTCAATTAGTGCATGTAGTTTCATGGGAAACATAAACATCAAATGAGGGTTGTTTTTCTGACTATAAACCTCAAATTTTAATTATTCAATCAATGATTATTAATGTGACTTTCTATTCTGCTCTAGAATGTTTCTTGTTTGGTCATCTCTTGATGCTGGACTTGATTTTATTTCTCTTTAATATGTGGTATTCTTTCTTTGTTCTAAGTTGTTTACATCACATAGCAGTTTCTGTAAGAGTTAATGAATGGATTTAGTTCCACATGAAACATGATGAATATTTGTTGGTTGGTGATACATGGATTGGTGCTTCTTTACAATGATGGACATATATATTAATGCAACATCTGCAAATACTAGTATCAAGAATTTTATCTTTATGTCACTTCATTTTTTATGTGGTCTCTCCTCCTCTTGTGAGGGAGTGGCTATTGCAGTGTGAGCACTAAACAAAAATTTCATGGCTTTAGTGCTTGGCAGTTAATGACAACTGTTATGCAGGAATAGTTCAATTTGCTTTTCTTTTGTTTTTTGTTATCTGCATTTCATTTGTTCTTTATATTTTTAACTCAATTCAGTGTTTTAGTTGATCCTTCATCATCATGGTGACTTCGATTGTCAGAAGGTTACTATGGGGAAATCATCCACTGGATTGCTCAGAAAAAATCAAAATTTTCAGGTAAATTGGCATTTTCAAATTGGCTAATTTATAATTTAATTTCTAAATTTTTCAAAAAAGTTTTGTGGCATTATAGATTTTCAAAATGATTTATTTAACCGCTAAGCTTTCTAATTTTGTATTTGACTATATTTCTAATTTTGTATTTGACTATATGTAATCTCAGATATTCAAATTTAATAGCCATTTATCCCTCTCTCTTTGACTTAAAATTTTGTTCCTTATCGTTTAAATAGTATTTCTTTCTAATTAATTTTAAGTACTCTTCTGATTATGATTTATTTTGTTGAATATATACAATATTGTAATTGAAACGTTGAGTGGTTAAATAAGCTATTTGAGAATTTCAAGAATTAAACTTATTGTTTTGAAAATTCATGGTTTGAAAGTGTGAGTATTGAAATATGCATCAAATCACTATATATATTATCAAGAAGGCATGGTATTCTACAAATGCAAGTTCTATGGCATCCATGGTTTTGTGATTATCAGTTTCAGCATCCTGTCACCCTTCATTTTGGCCTTTAAGAAAGCAGAACACTTCTTATTTATTATAATATATTTCATTACATTATCTGTGTTATCTCATTTTCAGATGCTACTGTTGCTACTGTCCGATATTTATTCTGCCAATTAGATTTATTTGAAAAAAAAAAAGAGAGGAAGGATTGACCTTTATAATTTCTCATTGTTTCTTTACTGTGAAATTGATGCAGGAAGGGGATTCACCTGTTTTTATTGCAAACATAAGATCTAGAAGTAAACTTCGTTTTATGGCTTTGAATTGTCGGCTAGATTATCATGTAAGAATTATTGTACTACTCAATATTTAACTTAGTTATCGGATGAGGTTCTGAGGTCAAAAATAATTGTATCTTTCATTTTTCTTTCCTCTTCCTTCCAATTCTGTCGTTCTTTATAACAAAATTGAGATAATTGTTGGTCAAATTTTCATGACAGCCAAATTGTATAGGGTGACTATTCTTTGTGCAATATGGGTAGTGATAATTATTTTTTGTTTGGTAAAAGAAATGCTAATTATGAGAGTACTACTGTGAATATTTTGTTAGTTGGAGGTAATTGGTAGTAGCGTTTCTTGGTGATCTTGCTTGAAAAGTGATTTGAACAGTTGCAGGGATTCAATAACAATTATGCCTGTCTACAATTAGAAGAGGATCTGTTTACGAGAATAATTTCTACCTAATCCATTATTTCATCCCCCCGCCAAAAAGAAAAGAAATAAAAGAACAAATGGTTGTTTTTGTTCTCTATCTTCTTTATCCCAATTTTTTTTTTCTTCCCTTGTTTCTTCGTTACGCAAGAAAGTTTGGATTTTGGGCTGCAGTGATTCTTCTTTTGTTGCCATTGATGATATCTGGGTTTCTTAATTATTTCTCTCTCAACTTTTAGTTTGTAATATGTTTTATCAATTTTTTACGTCAATGTGGCCTTACCATTTAGATTGAAATTTTAAAGAATTATGATGCAGACATCAATGCGTCGACTAATAATGGTGAAAATTAGAGATGGCAATGGGGGCAAATTTGCCTTGTCCCTTTCCCTGCGGGGAATTTGTATTTCTTTATTTTTTAAAAAAATTAAAATTTAATAACATAAAAAAATAATAATCCATAATAATTATACATTGTAACAATACAATTATCCAATAATTATATACAATAAAATTTAAAAAAAAATAATAAGATAAAATATATCAAGTTGAATTTATTTTACATGTACAAATAATTAAAACACAACACTAATAATATATAATATATATTATATTAATATATAATATATACTGGGCCTCTGTGGGAGCAGAGACGGGGATTCCTGTGGGAGTCTACTCCCCGTCCGTGTTGCTGATCTCTTTTTGGGAATCCTCTTCAGCTGAGTTTCTTAAGTGGAATGTTGATGGGTCAACCCTAGGGAAGCCTGGTCCTGCAGGAATTGGGGGTGTCTTAAAGAATAGTTCAGGTAATTTTCTTGCTGTTTTTTCTTGTAATGTTGGCGTAAAAGACTCTAATGAAGCTGATCTGCTAGCTATTCATAAAGCACTCGAGCTTTCTGTGAATCATGAATGGGTTAAAAACAAGAGTTAAATAATTGAATCTGATTCTAAAAATGCAATCAGCTAGGTTCAAGGCGATCTTGACTGTAGCCTGCGGAAATTTTGGGAAATTCTTTGCAAAATTAAGGATATGGTTAGACTCTTTCCATTGGTGATCTACAAGCATGCTTTTAGGGAGACATTCAGTAGCAGGGCATCTTGCTAAATCAGGCGTTGTGAGAAATGCTGATTTCTTGGCCTGGTTTTGACATGGGAAAAAGGCATACTGTCACATATTTTTGCTACTTGGTTCCTTTGGCTTCTCTGCTGCTTTTTTTGAAGCCTGTTTATACTGTTGTCAAATATGGAGTTGAGTTATCTTATTGGATATTGTATCTTTTTTAATAAAACATGTTCTTTTGTGGCATTAGTCGGGTATGTGCAGATTTCCTTTGAAAGATTGTTGAGAAGTGACTTATGCTTCTGCTGGTGAACGCATCCGATGGATTTCTCATCAATCTAACCTTATTCTATGAATTTGGACCTAGCTAACATCACTCTCCTTGTTGTGCAGTGGAGTACTGGTTGTTTATTAATTATACGAGGAGCTGTATTTTCTTATCTTGTGGGTGCATCTGAGTTTTGCAGCTTCTGAGGGATCCAAGTTACTCTTGTGACCCTGTTTCATTGAGGCTTGTTGATGTTCTTGGGTTTTATACAGAGAATTATCTGCTGTTGGTTGATTGAACTGTCAAAGCTTCTCTGGGTTCTGCTACTTTGAAGAGTCCTTTTTTGTTTTAACTACTTATTTTGTTGAGTTGTGTTGGGGATTAACTATTTTGGACTGCACGGCCATATTGCTAGCCCTCATATCCACTGCAAACTTTGGTTTCGGCAATGCTATGGTTCTGCAGTTATTCTTCCCACATCACCTCCTCCTGAACTTATTAGTTTCATGTTGAGCTGCTAAGTCTAGATTTTGCATTAGTCACTGTTACCTTATATTTTACATTTGACTTCCCCTTGCTGCTGGTGGTTATAGTCGATGATGAGTTTTTTAATTTGAATTCCATCAAAAGACTGCTCAGTAGCTTATGAGTCAGGGCTGACTATAGCTTTTGTTTAATATGCGCATTGGATGGATAGTTCATCAAGCTCACATGTCTTCTGAATTTTGGAGATGGATTTTGTTCCCATTCTCGGGTTTTCTGCAGAGAATAATCGGTTGTTTGTTTTTAAATGAGAAGCTGACATTTTCTATTTTATTGGCGCAAAGGTTTCTACAAATCTTAAGGGACCTATGTAGCTGCTGCATCTTGATTTGCTGAAAAATAGTGCTGGAGTTCAACTACCGTGGTTTGCTGGGAGGAATATTTGAGTCAATGCAGGTGCTATATTTTTATACAGTGCCGTTATCAACTCGCCCCTTTGTTGGTTTGTATGGTCTTTGGCTGCTGGAGAGTTTTTCTATATTAGGGAGACTTTGTAACGTGGATGTGGTTTATAAATGAAATGGTAAGAATTTTAACCAGGTTGCAATTATCAGATGTTTGATGGTGGAGAGTTGATTTGTTGCAGATGCTATACCTCTTGCTCTTGTACCTCTCATCCACTTAAATCTTTCTTTTATTTTTCTATTGGTTTTTCTGGCCACAAGTGATGTACTAGAGATGTATCATGAGTAATTTCTCTCTGTTTCTGCTTTTGGCTTTGGTTCTTCTGTTTGTATTACGAGGTTTTGGGGTTTTTTTTTCACATATTTGTGGAAATATATAGGTTTTGGGCAATGTCTGGGTATGGAAAATATATATAAAGTGTATTAGTAAATTCTGGAGGGATAACGAGTAAAAATGACTAGATATCTATTATGCTTGTTTGCTGGTCTTAAAAATTTAAAAAACTGGCATCAAGTTCATAATCAAACAAAAAAATCTATGACCTTTCGTTGAAGATTCTTGAACCATCAAATAATGTTTCTCCTTGTATCTTTGGCAAATTAAGGGGAGATTAGTTTGAAAGAAATGTTTACCTCCTTCATATATTATTGTAGGCGCAGCAGACCTTTGTAAATATGTGGCCACTGTAAATATCATGGTTCACAAAGAAGACCTTTGTAAATATATTATTGTAGGCGCAGCAGCTGATTAATGTGATTTGCTTGTCTGTCTCATTCTGCATTTAGATTCATTTGCTTTGTAGTTTATGTTTCCATAAGCTTAATATAATCTAGTTTGATGTCTATCCATGTCCGAGTTAATCCATTTTCCGCTCTTTTATCATCTCAAGCTTGAATGATTTTTAATATTTTAATTAAATAATAAATAGCCATACATATTTCTCTAATAAAAAATTTGTAGAATTTACACTATTTATTTCTTTTTCAGTTTTCCTTTTTAAATATACTACATACATTTTTTTTTCAAATTATATTACCTTTTTTTAAGTTTTATTTTTTGTTGAGTTTTTTTTTTTTTAATTTCATTTTTACCTTGCTGTTAATAGCTCTTTGACTTTTTTCAATGTTATCTTTGATGTTGATTTTATTTTTATTTATTTTTTATATTATTTTATTTAGAAATATTTTTATGTCATATTTTTACAAATATACAACATAGACAAAACATTCACAATATATCAAAAACTTTTATTATGCATCAACATTACGTCAATAATTTTATTTTATATTTTTCTAATATATATAATATATAATACATAAATAATTTAAATAATTTTATTTGCACACAATATTTATAATATTTTAATATTTTTATTTTGTATTTTTCTAACATAAATTAAACATCTAAAATATATCAATAATTTTATTATATATTTTTTTTACATATACAAAATATCTACATTACATCTATAATACATTAATAAGACATCAATAATTTTATTTTATATTTTCTTACATATGTAAAATATTTACAATATATCAATAATACATTAACAATATATCAATAATTTTATTTTTTATTTTTTTTATATACACAAAATATTTATAATATACTATAATATATTAATAATATATTAATAATTTTATTTTGCATTCTTCTTAAAATATCTGCAAAGCTCTATTTTTTTATAAATTTGTTTCTTTATCTGATTTTTCTCAATTTTTGATTTGTTTATATTTAAAGCAAAACTTTTTATATTTAATTGCATGCAAAACTCTTAAATTTCCATTGATGTTTTATATATTTGTTTAATTTATTGTTGAATTTTTTTTTTCTATACTAATGTTGATAAAGAAGATGATGATAAAGAATTGTTTATTTTTTGATTGATGATGATGAAGTCTAATGTTTAAAATAAATCTATTATTTTTTCTACTGTTTTTTTTTTTGTCAAAGAAGATGATGAACATTAAACAAGTGAAATAAAGATGAAGATTTTTTGTTGAAGAATAAGAAGAAGAAGAAGAAGCAGTTCTACTATATTTATGGTATTGTTAAATGTCATAAATTTGTTGTTGATAAAGAATATGAAGATAGAGATTGAGAGAAAATGGAGAAAATAAAGATGGAGTTTGGGAGAAGATGAAGAAGATGGAGTTGGAGATTGAGAGAAGATGAAACGTCTTACTTTTCCAGTAAAATCAACATTTTTTTAGTTGTTTTAAATGAACCTTTTAAAAATCTGTAAATATTTGCAAAAACTTTTGTATTTTTTTAATTGTTTTCTTCTTTTAACGTTTTGTAGAAAGCTAAATATTTCTTTCCCTTTTTTTAAAAAGAAAAGAAAAACCTAATACACTCTACCTTGAATTGGGTCAATTATAAGACCCATTTGGAGTTCTAGGTCCAGTTAGGCCGCCACCTTATAAGAATAATCAAAGGCACACCTCTGATCATTATGCATAAAACCCTAATTTCAATTCCCTAAAATACCATTTTGAAGAAAGCAGCTTTCTCGTCTTCTCCTTCATTCTCTAATTTTCCAAGAAAGAAGGAAAAAGATGTCTGGGTAAGTTTTGTTTCTTGATATTCATCTTGTTAAAATTAATTAGGTTGAATCTTTGGTTTATTGATCTGAAATCTACCTTTTGATCAGTGATGAAGGTGCCGTCGCTGTTGAGCCAACCGCTCAGGCTCTTGGTTAGCCCATGGATTTGATGACTGCATTGCAGTTAGTTCTCAGAAAATCTGATGCTCATGGTGGCCTTGCTCGAGGTCTTCATGAAGCTGCAAAAATAATTGAAAAGCATGCCGCTCAACTCTGTGTATTGGCTGAGGATTGTAATCAGCCTGAATATATTAAACTTGTGAAAGCACTTAGTGCTGATCATGGTGTCGCCCTCATTCAGCGAGTGGGCTGGCGTGAGCATTTGTTACCTATTTGCTTGTTTATATAAACATATATATAGATAGATAGTGGTTTGTTTCTTTAAATTATTTCAAGTATTTTCAATTGAAATCTGCAGATTCTATGAAATGATGACGGATAATTTATTATTGGGTAATAAAATTCTGAAATATAATTATAAGATTTACAATATATACACAAGATGTATAACTTCTAATTCGAGAATTGTTTATATTTGCTCATGCAGTTTGCAGTTTAATTGGCTTTTGAAGTGTCTGAATTTCCACTAATAAACACTAAACACTAGCTTCGCTTTTGTGAATTTCTTTGTACTTTATTGGGTTATTTCTCCATTAGGTGTGTTACCCTGCACCTCGTTAGTTGAATTATTTGGCTTTGATGCTGTCAGTTATTGCAATTACTTTAATAAGTTTTATTATCATTTAAGCTATAGCTACCTGTCTAGTTGTTTATTTAAATTATATATCATAGTGTCAGTGTTTTTTTTCTCAGATTTATTTCATAGTTTTTCTTGACATTCTTGTGTTGCTGAACTAAATTTTGCCTGTTTTTTTTCTCTCTATGGACGTGGAAAGTCTTCACTTTCTGGATGTAGTCATGATTTGCAAACTCCATTTAAATGTAGTCTCATGATTTTCTTGGTTTCTTCCTGCAGTTATGTAAGATTGATTCTGAGGGCAAAGCAAGGAAGGTAGTTGGTTGCTCTTGCGTCGTAGTTAAGAGCCTCTCCAACCGTGAGCCAATTTTCATTATAGCGCACGGTTTTTACTCCAACCAGTTATTATTTGTTGCTCCATTTTGAAGACCAGCTACACTGTTGCACTATATTTGGTGCAGCACTGTAGCTGCACCATTTTTTTTTTAATTTTAATTTTTATTTTATTTTTAACTCAAAACTTTAAATATTTTCTAAACAAGTCTTACTTTATTATTTTTAAGTAATTTTTTGTAATTAGGTGCTTATTTTTTTCACCCACTCAATATATTGTATTATTTATTAATTTTATATTTTAATAACTAAAATGTAAAATTTTATTTAAATAAATATCATATAAAATATGAATTGTATTTATGACAAATTATTTTATTTATAATACATAAAAATAAGTGGAATTGAACATTTATTATAAATGAACAAAAAATATTAATAAATAAAATAATTAGCAACACAACATTAATTTTTTATTTAATCAAGTTATAATATAATATATTTTTTATTAATTAATGTAATTGTATTTGGATGAAAATGCAAAATATATAAATATATGGGGTGAAAATATAAAATGATATGAAGTTTTTAAGTGAAATGGATAAATAAAGTTGAAGTAAAAAAATAATATAATATTAATGAGAGAAGAATCTAAACAGAATATTTTTTTTGTGATAAAAATGGTGCAGATAATTGGAGATAATGTTGCGCCATTTTGGTATTTTATACTATTTTAGTGTAAAAAATGGTGTACATTGTTGGAGTTGACATGAGGTGGGAGTCTATTGTGGATTGAGTTAATCTCGCTTATTTCTTTCCTTAATTATACGTGGAAAATCTCAGTTTGCCATGCTCGTTTTACAGGATTATGGCGAGGAGAGTGAAGGTCTTAATGTTGTTCAACAACACATCAAATCTCACCGAGTAGCAGTGGAACTGATGTAATTGGGATCTGAATTGTAGTTTATAGGTAGAGAGAGGCCTTCCTTCGTTGTTTTCATGATACCCTCACTTTGGGAATGTTTGCTGGATGAAATCACTTTCAATCAAAAGTTATATCTTGTTATTGTGGTTGAAGATCTTTCTTGATATATGACATGGGGAATTAGCACTTTTTCGATGGTTGATGTTGCGGATGATACAATGAAAGATTAGCTTAGTTACCATCTTTAGGGATGGTTAGCATTTAAATCTTAACATTTGCCCTCCATTTGGCATTATTACATCCTTATTATAGTTGTTTAGAAACAAACTTTATATTGCCAACATGTTTACTTACAATTTGTTTGGCAATCATGTTAATTTTTTGTTATAGGATTGTTCAACAATTATTTATAGCTTATTAGCTTCTATGTATCCAGTAATTAAAAATTAAAATAATAATTTAGTATTAATTTAAAGGTTTTATATATTCATTGTCCTTTATATTTTTTATATTAAGTCATTTTACCCTTTTTATTTTTTAAATAATCACTTTGCCTTTTAGACTGATCAATTATTTAATCATTAAACTCTTGTTTTAATATAGCCACGTACTGAAAAGTGTATTTTACAAACACCAACATTACAGTCACTGGTATATAAAATTTAATTTAAAATAATATAAAGTTTAAAAAATTATAAATTAATATTTTTAACAATAAAAAATATTAAAATTAAGAAAAAATTATGAAACCGTATGGGTTTCACTACTTCTCATAGCCACTATCCATGACCAATGCTAGAGGCATAGTGAGATTTGGAGACACTAAATTACCAATAGAAATTGAGCAATTTCTAATATTTAAATCTTGTTTTGATAATCAACACTGAAATAAATTTAGGGATACCATGATGGGATGGTTAAGATAGATGAAATTAAGTGGGTTTATGAAGGTATCAGTAGCAGTAGTTGCTTGGAAACGATCTTGATGATTAGTTTCAAAAATCTCATTGATTATTGTCTTTCCACAACTGAGGACATCAAATCATCCAATTTTTTTTTTTGGCCTTGATAAGGGCAAAGAGAAAATCATCCAAGTGATTTAACTCTAAAATTTAAAATCTGTGAACTTTTGAAATAAGGAGCACAAAGAGAAACTTTCAATTCAACTCCCACCTATAAAAAAATTATTTTTAATAAATAAAACAAATCAACTTTCGCATGCTCTTGCTTTGTTTTGGGCTCCAGGTTTTCTTTACTGGATTTCAACTCATTTAATTTCTGTGTTTTTTGAAGGGCTCGAGTGGTTTCTTCGATTTCAACTCATTTTGCTTTCTCTTCTTCAATTTCTTGCTCTCTTTCTTCTTTGCTGCGATTGGAGCATAGTTAGAGCTTTTCGTCTCTGTTTTCACGTCTTAGCTATTGTGCTTTTTTTTTTTTTTTTCTGACATTCTCTTTCTTTTTCTTTGATCCATCAAGACCTGAATTTGGGTTCTTCTGATTTTTTGGATTATTTTTATTAATTTGTGATTTTTAAGTTCTTTTCATTTTTTTTAATAATTTGTGATTATTGAATTGTGATTTTTTACTTTTTTGATTTTGTGAATGGACAATTTCTTTGTTTTTTTAAGGGTATTATTGTAATTTCAGTAACTAAATGAATGATATTATTATAATTTTATGATCCATGTATTTTAATTTAAGCGGTGCAAGAAGATATATTACACAAATTTTACCATCTCAACAAGAAGATATATTACACAAATTTTAACATTTCAGCAAATAAGAATTAAATTATTATGAAAAAATAAATTTGAAGGATAAAATAAAAATAATAAAATGACTAAATATGATAAGTATAAGAATAATATATTAAACCTAATTTAAGTAATAAATATTTTTTTATAGTATTTCTTTTCATCTTCACCTATTTTTTTCTATTTTCATCCCTTTTTCTTTGTAAAAATAAAATTTATCTTTAATTCAAAAATATAATTTTTGGATTTTAAAAACGGAAAAAGGGAAATTTAGAAACAAAAAAAAAATTATTGAACTGATGTTCAAATCTTATTTTTTTAATATTTGGGTATACATAGTAATTTGTTGACTTAGATATAATTAATCATTTATAAAAATTTGGACATAGTTAAAATTTCACTAATGATTTATATTTTTGTTTTGTCATTGTACCAATTTTAAATAATAAAAAGTAGAATTTTTGATAAAAATATCAAAAAAAATAAAACAAAAATTAAATTTACTTTATTTTTAAAATATATTCAAATTTATAAAAAAAATTTATTAATATAATTTATTATAAATTTATTATAAAATGGTTAAAATACCATTGATAAAAAATTAAAAATTTTATAAAAAAAATAATAAAGGATTTTTTTTCTCTAAAAATATTTTTAATAAATAAAAAAATATTTTTACATTTCAAAAATTAAAAAATTGTACAAGAAAAAATTATCATTATCCATGTGATTTTTATATTTAATATTTTTTTAAAAAGATTATTTTCATGAATAATATTGAAAATTTAAAGTGGTCATTTTTATATTTTTTAAAATTCATTTCTCTAATAATAAGTAGAAATGATATTCATATTTTTATTATAAATTTGTGCATAAATGTATTAATTTTACAGCTATAACGCTTAAATTTTTATGTTTATTGTTTGTTAATAATATATGTATTTAGTATAATTTTTAATTTTCATAAAGCTATATATATAAAACAATAAAATTTAAAGATTCATCATTCCATCTAATAAAAAATATATATTCTCCCGTCTCATTTTAAGTAATTTTTTAGAGTTTTAATTTTATTTTAAAATATTTAATATTCAATAATATTAAAATAAAATTTTAATTTTATTTATTAATTTATTTTAAATATTTAATATTAATAATATAAATATAAATATTTAAAAAATTATTAATTAAGGGTGAACTGGAAAACTTATTTAGTTAATATATATGTTTAACGTTTCTAACGACTTTCTATCTAGCAGCCAGCAGGTAAAAGACGAACAAAACAAGCTGATCCTTCCCCATTGGAGCTTTCGCGAAAAAGGCAAAAACCTTTTCCTTGAACCGCAGAGCGCGTAAAGATTTTTAAACTAAAAAAGCTGAGACTTTTCTTTTTAAATTTCCGCGCAGAGGAAAGTGATTTTCCCTCTGTTAGTCTGAACCTTGACTTGAAAAGACAAGGCATAAATAAAACGATAATGAGTGATACACAGAGCTTATTTATCTTCTTCCTCTTTCTTTTTCTCTCTTGCATTTTCTGTTGATTGCAGAGAGACCAACCCTGAAAGGTAGTATTTTGTTGATACCCTTTTTCTTTTTATGTTTATTTCCTTTTTTTTTTCTGGCTTTCTCTGAAATAATTGTGAACAAGGAATTGTGAAGTGGGTTTTTGCTTGGTATTTCAATTTTCTTAAGTGGGTTTGCTTCTGTTTAGTTTTTGATTGCTGGAAAATCTGCTTTTGGGTGTTTGTTTTTGTATCATACTTGTTGGTTTTTTTGCAATTTTTAATAATATATTTTTTAGTAAGATTATTTTTTAATACAAAAAATTGGAGCATTTCTATCAATTGCTTTCAGAATTATATGAAAAGCTAAAGAAAATAATTGCCTTATCTCGTTTGTACAATTCATTGACTTTGAGTTGGTTATGAATTTCCTTGCCTCGATGAGAATATAATAAGAATATAGTAAGACTTTGGAGAAGAAAATTTTAATTTCTTTGGTGTGAAAATTTCACATTCGTAAATTAAGATACAAAAAGAACTTTCAAAAATCTAGATGTGGCCAAATTAAACTTTCTCAGATATGAAAAAAAGCTTAGTAGGAAGGGGATTGTGGGGGAATGGCCTTCTCTAGCTCAAGTGGCTCTGCTCTGTGACTGCATTGCGCCAAATTCAACCAGTCCTAGTTGTTACTTATCTAATTCATTTCTATTTTTGGCTCAATGAAATTGTTCTGTATCCATGTGGTAGAAATATGCTTATAGTTTACTATACATCTTTTAGAGTTTGCTTGATTGTTATTCTTGTTTTTTAACTTTTTCTTCAATCGGGGTATGCATGTTTGCTGTATATTGTTGATTCTTAACAAATTGTTGTATATTGTTTATTCTTAACAAAGAAGCCTATCTGAAAAAATGAGCTTCATGGTTGAAAGTTATGCATTAAATCGACTGCAATTGTTATCCATGGGTATACATTTGTTAAATAAGCTTCATGCTTGAAAGTTATCCATGGGGTAACAATATGCTTATAGTTGACTATACATCTTTTAGATTTTGCTTGATTGTTATTCTTGTTTTTTAACTTTTTCTTGAATCGGGTTATACATGTTTGCTGTATTAGGTTGATTCTTAACAAAGAAGCCTATCTGAAAAAATAAGCTTCATGGTTGAAAGTTATGCATTAAATCGACTGCAATTGATGTTTTCCATTTTGGGTGTAGTTTCGTCACATAATTTGGCATAAATGGTATTGGAGCTCATACCTATAGGAGCCAGTTTGGCTGTGCTAATAAATCAGGTGCTAAAAACTGCTCAGGCTGCAAAAGATGTTATAATTGAGAAGGAAAGTTTCAGGGTTCTGTCAAAGCATCTATTTGATATTGAACCTGTATTGAAGGAATTGCAGCTTCAAAAATTGAATGATTCTCAAGCTGCCCGGCTAGCACTTGAAATGCTTGAAGCAGATGTCAAGAAGGCAAATAACTTGGTTGAGAAATATAAAAATCGAGCCCGTTTCTACATACTGGTAAAGTGCCGGCACATTGTCAATGAGGTACAGGAAGTCACAAGGGATATTGGAAGGTCTTTGGCTGCATTATCTCTTGCAAATACTGAAGTTCTGGCAGGGATATCTGACCAGGTTAATAGGCTGCAGAATGAAATGCAAAGGGTGGAATTTGAAGCATCACATTCTCAGCTTCAAATTATTGACAAGTTAAACCAAGGTCTTTGTGATCAGAAACTCGATCAGGGTTTTGCAAATGACATGCTTGAAGAAATAGCCCAGGCAGTTGGGGTACCTGTAGAACCTTCAGAGATAAGCAAAGAACTAGCAAGCTTTAGAAGGAAAAAGAAGAAGCTGCTAACCTGAAAGAAAGGGCCGAAGTTTTCTTCTTGGAGCAGGTTATTGAGCTTCATTCTCGAGCTGATGCTGCCAGGGATTATGAAGAAGTCAAGAAACAATACTTTCAGAGGCTTCAGGTTATAGAGCGTTATGATGAGAGCGAGGAATATATAGCGCCTCTTTCTCCTTTCCTTTGTTGTATAAATGGCTCTGTGATGAATGATCCTGTTATCCTTTGCACTGGCACCACATGTGAGAGAGCTGCCATTGAAGCTTGGTTTGACTGTGGAGAGAGAACTGATCCAGAAACTGGTGAGATTCTTCAGGATACAACTTTGAGGTCTAACCTTCCCCTTAAACAATCAATAGAGGAATGGAAGGAACTGAATTATTGCCTTAGAATCCGAGCTTGTGAGGCAAAGTTATTATCACATGTAGACTCCTCAGTGGAAGTGGCCCTAAGCCAAATGCAGGATCTCATGAGAGAAAATTCTATAAACAAAGAATGGATCTCTATAGGAGGCCTTACTGATATTATCATATCTACCCTTGGCAGCTCTCACAACAAAGATGTGAAGAGAAAGATTTTAGTTACTTTAAAAGATATTGTTGAGGGGCATGCAAGAAATAAGGTAAACAACTATGATAATACACCTGGAAAAAACTGGTGGCATGCCTGATTTCTGCCCAAACTTAGTTCTCAGACATTTTCCATTTGATGTTGTTTTATTTTTCTTGTGCTTACACTTCTGGAGATTCTGTTTTTATTTTCTTTGAATATTCTGGGATATGAAAACTTTTAGGGTATATATATATATTTTTGAATGTGTGGTTTACATTGTTTTTATCATTATTCTACAGCTACTATTTTTTTTTTGCCCACCAGAATCATTAAAAATGTGAAGTTGCTAGGTGTTCTGACATATAGTTCTATGTCCTTTATATTCAGAAAGTTTTACTGCTTGGAGGAGAATATGCACAACACACAAATTAAGGTTAGTAACTTCTGAATTAAATGTTGCAGGAAAAAGTGGTAAACTATGAGGGATGGGATCACATTATTCCCTGCTTATGGCATGACTCAAGCATCTCAAAGGCTGCAGTGGAAGTATTATTCGAATTGTTGCAAGAGAGGTCTGGTTGGAATGTGTCTGTTTGCAGGAAACTTTCTCTACAATGCATTGCAATTCTTTTCCTTGTTACCCTTTTGAATGGTCCAGTAAAGGAATCAGCATTTTAGGCAGAAAAAATCTTGAATAAACTTTCTGAAGTTGATGAGGAGAATATTTCTCGTGCTGCAAGATCTGGCTGGTACAAGCCACACGTTGATCGGATTGTACAAGGTTAGAGAACTGTTTCTTTCTATTCTATCTGAGATATCATCCTTTTTCCTAATGTTAACTTTACATGGAATTAATGTCATTTTCTGTTTGGATAAAGGCATAGCTTTTTGCTAAATCCAAGGGTCCTGAAAATATTTGAATGCTGGATAGTTTTCTGTAGTCTGTCTACTTGTCTTATCACGATGGGCTAGGCTAGACAATTGAGTGTTTTTAGTTTTTTAGCAGCAAAGAAACTAGGATTTGAAAGGGTATAGCATGATAGGATTGTGAACAATACTGAAGTACTGTGATGGAGCAGGTATGGCCATGTGGCCCAAAATGTTAAGCTCTGAGTTACTATCAGTTGTTTATTTAAATTCTTTACATGGTAGTCTTCCCATGCCTAATGTTTCTCAACATGTGATTCATTGGGTATTATGTGTAAAATGAGTTACAGTTCGTAAAACAAAAAGAATATTCATCAGACAATAGCCACCAACACTCTTACTGAATAGAAACCAAAAGCTACTCTATTAATTATTGTGCAGTAGGCGAATCCTACTCAAATGCTATATATAACTTAAGACTCATTTGTACTTGTAGATATATCTGTAAAGGCAAAAGGCCAAAGTCATCTTCATGGGATGTCCGATTGTATCCTCAACTGTCCTTTATTACCTGTTTATAGATGAAGTGCATGGTTGACTATTGTTCTTAGAGTGAAAAGTTAGTCATGTTTATTTGATCATTGAAAATTTTCAGGGCCAGAGTCTTCAAGGATATCAATGGTCAGAGCCATAGTTAATATGGAATTAGTTGATTCAAATTTAGAGCTACTTGGTAAGGATGGGATAATACCTCCTTTGCTTGAAATGGCAGGATCTGGCTATATTGAATCAAAGGAGTTGTCTTTGTCTGCCTTGGATAAGCTATCTGATTGCAAGGCCAATAAAGAGCTTATTGCTGCTTCTGGTGGGCTTCCTCTTGTTTTAAAACTAATGTTCTCTCCCCATATACGAACAATTATTATAGTTAAATGTGCTGAAATCCTTCGGAAATTTTCTTCTGAGAATGATGGGATTAAATACCTCATTGATGAAAACGGCACCCAGCTCAAGTTAGAACCAATTATTACAAATTTGTTAGCTTTGCTACAGGTTCCAAGCTTATCCTATAATATTCGGAGGCCATCTTTATGTTCACTTCTGGGTATATGCAAGCTTGATGCAGGGCTGGTTAAGATTGCAGTTATTACTGCCAATGGTGTATCATTAATACTTCCTCTTCTTGATCATACAGATTCAGAAATTAGAGAAACTGCCATTAATATTCTGTTCCTTTTCTCTCATCATGAGCCACAGGGTGTCGTCGAATACCTGCTTAAGCCAAAAAGGCTTGAGGCTTTGGTGGGATTTCTTGAGAATGATGTCAAGAGTGATGTACAGAAGGCTGCTGCTGGTTTGTTAGCCAATCTCCCAAAGTCTGAAAAAACACTGACTATGAAGCTGATTGAATTAGATGGGCTCAATGCACTCATAAACATTGTAAGAACAGGGACCATGGAAGCAAAAGAAAATGCTCTAAGTGCACTGTTCAGGTTTACTAACCCTACAAATCTTGAGTCACAACATATTGTTGTTGAACAGGGAGCTTACCCTTTGCTTGTAAACTTGCTGAGAACTGGTTCTATAATGGCAAAGGCAAGAGCAGAAGCACCTATTGGTGATCTTTCCATGAGCAGCCCGAAACTTGTTCTTGTGCCTGAGTGATGCGTGCCGTTAGCTATATGCAATTACCGCAAGTGCACGGGTCGCTCAAGTAATATAGTAGTGAGTGAGTGTCGTTCCTTGGGGACAAGGCCAAGTACTAGTGCAAATCTTAATCGTTGTTTAGTGAATTAATAGTTGTGTGATGTGTTGTAACTAAAATCAACTAATTAATGAATGAAAGGAAATTAAATGCTGTGCACAAAAGATTTATAATGATATTAATAGAACTATCCAGATATTGAATCCCCCTAGCCTCAATAATATTTATAAACAATCCATTCAACTAAATCGTTTAATCAAATTGAATTGGCATTCCTCTAACTTAGATTAAAGCCTCTCTCGAGTGGATTAATCCCTAATTACTAAGTAGAGTGCCGGAATCTCTTCTCAAAACACAATTAAATAGGTCAAGCATTAAGGACAAGGAACTATAAACCAAAGGATCTTGTAGGTCTATCTCTAGCACCCCAATCAATCCTCAATCCTTATGAGTATTCAATTCACATCAAGCTTTCTCAAGTCAATAATATGAAAATAAAAACCAATCAACAAGCATGTTATTATCAATTGGAAATAACAACAAGTATCATAAGAATAAAACAACTCAATTAATTGATTCAACTGAATACAATTGTTTTAATTCATACAAATTGGCTAGGGTTCATCAATATCTAGATAGAGAAAGGTTTAGTTCATATTAACAGCTACAAAAACAGAGTAAGATAAATGAGTAAGAGAAACCAAACAATTCATGGCAGTGAATCTGTATTTCTTCACTTGAGCTCTTGATTCTTGGTTTTGGACTTGAGTATGGTGTTGTTCTTCCTTTAATCTCAGCTCAAGACCCTTCTCCTTGCTCCAGTAGATGGCTCTTCCTTCTCTTCTTTCTTATCTGTTTCCAGCAATGCTCCAGCAAAAACTGCTGTTCTTCTCCCCCTCTTCTCTTTTTATTTTCCTCCAAATCTCTAGCCCATGCTTCCAGCTCACTAATCCCATCCATTGTCTACCACTTTCCCTTGGTTCATCACTCTTTTCCCTGATTTAGGCAAGCTCTCATTTTCTTGTTCTTTCTTTTTGACAAAGGCCAGCTATTGTCCCCCACTTATTCCCCAATCAGTGCAAAGAATCTCACTTTTCGACAGGTGACACGACCACTGACACGCCCGTGTTCCTGGGCGTGTTATAGGCACTGTGATCTTGAACCAAAGGCACGTCCAATGACACGCCCGTGTTCCAGGGCGTGTCATAGCTACTGTAAGTCTGAATAAAAGGCACGTTCCTTGGCACGCCCGTGGTCCCGGGCGTGTGACAGCTACTGTGAGTCTGGATGAATTACACGCTCATTGACACGCCCGTGGTCCTGGGCGTGTCGCAGCTACTGTGACTTTGGGTAAATAGCACGATCATGAGCACGCCCGTGGTCCTGGGCGTGTTGAAGCTACTGTGACTCTGGACAAATGGCACGTTTGGTGACACGCCTATGCAACTGGGCGTGTCATATCCACTGAATGTAGTAACAGGGGCACGCCTAACGACACGCCCGTGTTCGTGGGCGTGTCCATTGGCTGATTTTGCTTTTCTTTCTTCTACTTTCATCCGTAATTGCTCCGAAATGACCAAAAGCCTCAATTTATCGAGAATTCCTGAAATTATTCTTAAATTGCACTTTAAACAAACAAATTAAACTCAATTTGATAATAATCATATTAAGAAATGGGAATAAAATATCATTAATTGTGTACTTATCAAATTCCCCTACACTTGAGTTTTTGCTTGTCCTCAAGCAAACTAAATTACTGTAATAAGCATAAATGACAGACTCCCTTTATATTCAAAAAGAAAAATAAAGTTTTGACAATACTCGAATCGGATAACCTCACTTTCTCAATCAACATAATTCGCAATCATAACAGCTAAATCAAGAAGTTTCAAAATAAAAATTTCACATACCTAAAACCTAAAAATCCAGAGTTAAAAATTTGAGCATAAAATTCCAGCAAATTCAAATGCCATGAACAAAGTGCGAAAAACGTGAGTTTTCTCTTAAGCATTCTAACCCTCAAATTTATTAGTATTATTATATTTTTATTTTTATTTTATTTTCATTATTATTATTATTATTATTATTATTTATATATGTTTTAAGGAGCCCGACTTGTTTGAACTGATACCAGCCTTTTGACGCGAAGGTAAACATTTGTGATGCCGACCCCCGGTTACTCAGCCAGAATCACCGTTCAAATGGCTACTAGCACTATTCATGATTCTAACTCATTTGTAGTCAAAATCAGCGGAACAGGGAAAAATTTTCAAAGCTCCTTAGAATTATTTATTTTTATTCGAGGGTTATAAACTTAAGGGTCGTACCAAGTCTGACTCAAGAATCTACAGAATTGTATTATGCTCAAAAATGTAACTAAGGTTTCAAATTTTAGTAATGTTCCAATTTCCATCGATCCACAACTTAACTATACCCATTACAATCGATCCTTAACAATTGATCGAAATTACTAAGTTAACCTCAACAAGAAATTGTCATTTAGGAAATTTCAAATTAGTTTAACATGTAAAGGGAAATCACATCAAATTATACTTATCATAACAATTTAGCTTACTTAGCAGGCATTGATTGAGACGAATGAATAAAAAAAAATGAAGTAGAAATTTATTCAATAAAGTATTTCAATAAAGTATACCTTTCCCCCTTACTTAAGATGCACATTGTCCTCAATGTGTGCGCAAAACATGAAACAATGAAGATAGATAATTACTGCCCTTTTTCAAGTCCATGAGTGGATGAAAATGAGTACGGTGCCAAGAGTGCGGTGAAGGAGATTTGGCATTAAAATAGTATTCTACAATGCACTCAAAACAAGGTTAATATATATAAATAAATAAAGAAACGAAATAATGCTAAAGAAAATAATAATAATACTACTCCAAAAGCACGTAAAAGAAGAAAAACTAAAAAGCGTATTAAATAAGTAAAGAAATAAAGGACGACATAAAAATAAAACAAAAATGTGCTAATCACTGCTGGTCTCATCATCATCGGAGACATCAACTGGTGGAGAGGGTTCCGGTGCAGGTGTAGGTGCAGCTGCTGGTGCACGGGCAGGTGGCTGATAGGGTGGAGGTGGTGGCTGCGAAGGGTGAAATCCCTGATACCGCCAGAACTCCAACATGGATTGCTCTAGCCACTGTCGCCTCAAGATCTCGTGATCTAACTGGGCTTGGAAGTCTTCCTGCTGGATTAGAATCATATTCTGGTTTAGAGCGATATTGTTTATCATACCTTCCATCCGACACATCTGACGCTCAAACTCGGTGGGTTTCCTGTCATCATCCCACTCCTCATTGATTGACTGGCGCCAATCTCGGAATGCAGGAGGCTGGACAAAGGAAGGCCCGGCAGAAGAAGAAGGTGCAGCAGCATCAGATGGTCCAGCAGCAGAAGGTCCAGCAGGATAATCCGACGGTGGAGGTGGTGGTATATCGGAGGGAGGAGCGGAAGGAGCTGCCTCTGGTAAATCTGAATCCATAGGAGCAGCCCGCAGCCCAGCTACTTGTTCCCTGTTCAACCTCTTTAGTGTGTCCATACCCAATATCTTGGGCATACCGTCCACCGTCATCGGGAGGCAACCATCTAACACTCACAGCCGTTGAGCAAGTCTCGTGACATACATGCCACCATGTAAAGCACCTGAAGCTCCCTTCCTAGACTGCTCATGGAAGAAATGGGTGATGGCATGGGCCACATTGCACCGGGTCTTATGTTGCATGCAGTGCAGAAAGAACAGATCCCTCAAGGTCACCACCCCTGTACTGCTCAATCTGGCTGTAAGTGTGTGAACCAACAAGTTATGCACCACCCGGCATGGGAAAGAACTGAAGTTGGATGCTTTGGAGACCTTAGGCTGATATCTATCTGCAGTGGGTGCAAAATCATGCCAAATCCGAGGCGGAACAACATCATACTCAGCAAAATCCACCTCGGAACTGAGATGATCGGTGGTTTGGACCTCCTCTGCAGTATACAACCCGAGATGTACCCCAAGGTCGTTTATGCTCATGTGGAACCTCTGTCCTCCTAGTCGGAATTTAATTGTCGGCTCAGTGATGGAGATTTTGGTCTTCTGGAACTGAAAGGTGCAGTAAAACTCAAGTGTAAGCTCTCGGTATGAAGGCTCGTGGATAGAGAAGAGCTGTCCCCACCCCGGTTGATCAATCATCTCTTTCACTTCTGCAGCAATATTAACCATTTCCATAGCCTCCCAGTCTAGGTACCGAGGTGACGACCATTCTTTGTTGCCAAACAACTCGAACCGTCGTCGTTCCTCGCTGTTGGAGAATTTGAGGCACTTATGTCCCGCCATGAATTTAGAAGTTGGGCGGGTAGCAGGCTGGCTGGAACTGCCCTCCCCTCGGGCCCGTTTGGCTGGAAGCTGTGACGATGATTGCTTGCGAGGGCCCATTTTCGATAAATCTGCAAGAATAAATTTAATGGTTCGTCAATAACGAAAGCATACCAACATGCAGGCTAAACAACGCAATCCGCTAGAACCAAATACCTCAATTAATTGCAAGCAATAAACCAACCCGAACGATAAACACACATTAAAGCCAATCACCAAATCAACATATTATCCATAAACCACAAGTAACTGGTTTTAATCAAACAATTTCAAAACCAACATTTTATTCAATTTCAAATAACACAACAAAATGACACAAATGATTATTTGATCAACATATTATTCATAAATCACAAGTAATGAGAATAGAAACAATCATTTGATTAATCAACACAATAATAACACAACGGAATAACGCAAATGAATAATTAACAAAACAATTCAAAATTAAAACAACATATTATTTGATGAAACAACAATTCAAAACAAAACTAAAATCAAACAAATCCCGAATCAAATGGTAGTTCAAAACGACAATGAAAATCAAACGCCACAGAAATTGAAAAACACCATAATAAAGCAAACAATTCACGAAATTTCAAATTTCATGATAAACACAAGTAATTACAAGAAATGTATATGAAAAACGAAAGAAAAAAAAACTAAACAAAACAAAGAAAAATCGAAAAAAATTAGATTTCGTACCTGAAATCGCAAATCCGATGGAAAAACGAGAGAGCACACACAAATAATGCAAGCCCGGGAGTAAAAATCGGTCAAAACTGAATGGGTGTGTGAATTAGCCGAGAAAAACGCAGAAAATTTGAGAGAAAACGAGAGAAAATGAGAGAAAATTTTTGGTTTTTCGGAAAAATGGGCGTGGGGCTATATATAGAAAACGTCAACACGCCCAGAGACACGCCCGTGTTGATGGGCGTGTCCCTCGATTTAAAAACCAGTTTACGTGACACGCTCTTGGACACGGGCGTGTCTTTGGGCGTGTCATAGCTACTGGATGAAATTTCAATTTACACGCCCATAAACACGGGCGTGTTCATTGGCGTGTCATTCATTCTGTGACACTCATTCAAACTACACGCCCACTAACCTGGGCGTGTTCCTGGGGGCGTGCCCAGTTCAAATTTCAAATTTCAAAATTTTTTTTTTAATAAATGCGACACGTCCATGGACACGGTTGTGTCCATGGGCGTGTAATGGCTTCTGTTTTAAAAAATGAAACGACACGCTCATTGACACGGGCGTGTCCATGGGCGTGTAGTAGCTACTGTCTGAAAAGATAATTTACACGCCCACTAGCACGGGAGTGTTCATGGGCGTGTAATAGCTACTGCCTGAGAAACCTAATCACACGCCCACAGACACGGGCGTGTCCATGGGCGTGTTATCAATTTATTCACCAAAAATCAAATTCTCTCTGCAACTTCAAATTAGGTAAAACAACACCCTCCCCTTCAAGGAAAGAAAGTTAAAACAAAATGACAAAACAAACCAAAAACATAAAGACGGTGGGTTGTCTCCCACCCAGCACTTCTTTAACGTCGTATTAGTTGGACGGTTGGACGAATGTCCCTAATCTTGGAGGTGCAAAACCTCCTTGAAGGCCTGTATTTCTCCTCCAAAATAAGATTTGAGCCTATGCCCATTGACTTTGAAAACTCCTTTTTCCGGGTGGCTTATTTCAACCACTCCGTAAGGGAAAACTTCCTTGACAGTAAAAGGACCGGACCAACGAGATTTCAACTTACCTGGAAAGAGTCGGATCCTTGAATTATACAGCAATACCTGATCTCCTGCTTGAAACTCTTTCTGTTTCTTTATGTGAGCATCATGCCATCTCTTGGTACGTTCCTTGTACATCCTTGCATTGTCATACGCTTGCAACCTCCACTCGTCTAGTTCATTCACCTGTAATTTTTGCTTTTCACCTGCACAAGCTAGATCAAGGTTAATCTGTTTTATTGCCCAATATGCATGATGTTCTACCTCAACAGGTAAATGGCAAGCTTTTCCATATACTAATCTGAATGGTGTAGTGCCTAAGGGAGTTTTAAAAGCAGTTCTGAAAGCCCATAGAGCGTTGTCCAATTGCTTGGACCAATCCTTTCGGGATCGTTCAACAGATTTTTCCAGAATTCGTTTGATTTCCCTATTTGTGTTCTCGACTTGGCCACTGGTTTGGGGGTGATAAGGAGTAGCAAACCTGTGTGTAACTCCTAATCTATTTAAAACCTTTTCAAGCTGAGTATTACAAAAATGAGTACCCCTATCACTGATAATTGCTTTTGGCGTGCCAAATCGAGAAAATAATTTCTTCAAAAATTGCACTACAACCCTAGCATCATTGGTTGCCAAGGCTTGGGCTTCAGGCCATTTAGACACATAATCAATAGCTACCAGAATATATTTATTGCCAAAAGAGTTTGGAAATGGTCCCATAAAGTCAATTCCCCAAACATCAAAAATTTCACAAACTAGGATCCCATTTTGGGGCATCTCATCACGAGAGGAAATGTTTCCAGCCCTTTGGCATTGATCACAGCGAACTACAAATTCGTAGCTATCTTTAAACAAAGTGGGCCAATAGAATCCTGATTCTAGCACCTTTTGAGCAGTTCTATTGGCCCCCATATGACCACCAGCTGGTCCGGCATGGCATTCACTAAGGATGTTCATTGATTCGGGCCATGCCACACATCTTCGGATTATGTGATCCTTACATAACTTAAACAAAAAGGGATCCTCCCAAAAATAATACTTTATATCAGAAAAGAATTTCTTCTTTGCTTGATAAGTTAGGTTCTTAAGGAGTTCCCTAACAGCTAAGTAATTTGCAAAGTCTGCAAACCATGGTGTTTCAAAATTTAAACCACTTACCTCACTTACCATAACATATAGCTGTTCATCGGGGAAGTGATCATCAATGTCCCCTTCTTCAAGTCTCTCTAGGGTTGGATTCTCCAGGCGAGAGAGATGATCTGCTGCAAGATTTTCGGCTCCCTTCTTATCTTGAATTGTTAAGTCGAATTCCTGCAACAACAAAACCCATCGGATTAGTCTAGGTTTAGCATCAACTTTCGCGAATAAGTACCTTAAAGCTGAATGGTCTGTATACACAATCACCCTTGACAAGATTAGATATGATCTAAACTTGTCAAAGGCAAAAACCACAGCTAGCAGCTCTTTCTCTGTAGTTGTGTAATTGGCTTGAGCTGCATTCAAGGTTTTGCTCGCATAGTAGATTGGCTGGAAGTATTTCTCTTTGCGTTGGCCCAAGACTGCTCCTACTGCAAAGTCACTTGCATCACACATCAGTTCAAAGGGTAGATTCCAATTAGGAGCTACCATGATTGGAGCATGAGTCAATTTCTCCTTCAGGGTCGTGAATACTCTCAGACATTCCTCATCAAAAACAAAATCGACATCCTTCTCAAGGAGTCTTGTCAATGGACGGGCTATCTTAGAGAAATCTCGAATGAACCTTCGATAAAAACCTGCATGCCCTAGGAAACTTCTGATGGCTTTCACAGATGTGGGTGGTGGTAGCTTCTCAATAATGTCTATCTTTGCCCGGTCCACTTCAATGCCTTTGCTAGAAATCTTGTGTCCCAACACGATTCCTTCTTGAACCATGAAATGACACTTTTCCCAATTCAGCACCAAATTTGTTTCCTCACATCTCATCAAAACCCTCTCAAGGTTTTCCAAACACTTTTCAAATGAGCTGCCATAGACTGAGAAATCATCCATAAACACCTCCATAATGTCTTCTATGAGTTCATCAAAGATTGCTATCATGCACCTTTGGAAAGTTGCCGGTGCATTACACAACCCGAATGGCATTCTTTGATATGCAAATGTCCCATATGGGCAGATGAATGTAGTTTTCTCTTGGTCTTCCGGTGCAATGGGGATTTGGAAATAGCCTGAAAGGCCATCCAAAAAGCAGTAGTATTCATGGCCGGATAACCTCTCCAACATCTGATCAATGAAGGGTAAAGGAAAGTGATCATTTCTAGTTGCATCATTTAATTTTCTGTAGTCAATGCAAACCCTCCAACCAGTAACTGTTCTTGTTGGAATCAGCTCATCATTTTCATTAGGGATCACAGTCATCCCTCCTTTCTTCGGCACTACTTGAACTGGGCTCACCCAAGAACTATCCGAGATCGGATATATAATCCCTGCATCAAGTAGTTTTATCACTTCAGCCTTAACAACATCCTTCATCTTTGGGTTCAGTCTCCTCTGTGGTTGTACTACTGGCTTAAATTCATCCTCCATCAGTATCTTGTGAGTGCAATAGGATGGACTAATCCCCTTGATATCTGCTATCTTCCAAGCTATCACTTGCTTGTGTTTCTGCAACAACTGGATGAGTTGTTCTTTCTGCTCAGAAGATAGGTGGGAACTCAGAATTATGGGCAATCTCTTTTTCTCTGCCAAAAACCCATACTCAAGGTGATCCGGAAGAGGCTTCAGTTCCAAGTTTGGTGGATCAATCACCGACGGTTTTGGCTTTTCTTCCTTGGGCATTTCAATGGTTTCATATGCCCTGCATTTGAATGATTTGCTTGCTTCAAGAAAAGCAAGCTGCTCCATTGCTTCTTCACCCTCAATATTTTCCTGCAATAAACACAACTCAAGGGGATCCTTGGAAACAATGTTAGTTAAACAGTTTACGGTCTCATGCTCAACAACATCATTGCATGATTCCGCCTCATCAATTGAAAGTGAATGTTTCATGGCATCATGTATCCTAAAAATTACTTTCTCCTCACCCACTCTCAAAGTCAATGTGCCGTCATGAACATCAATGAGAGCACGGGCTGTATTCAAAAATGGCCTACCAAGAATAAGCGAAACATCCACATCCTCATCAATATCAATGACAACAAAATCATTGGGGAAAATGAAATCCCCGACTTTTACCAACACATCCTCTATTATGCCACGAGGGTGGACTACTGATTTATCGGCAAGTTGGATGGTCATGAGTGTTGGTTTAGGTTGACCAATGCCTAGCTCTTTAAACATTTTATAGGGCATAACACTTATGCTAGCCCCCAAATCAGCTAAAGCACTTTTAACCTCTAGATTACCTATAAAACATGGAATGGTAAAACTACCTGGATCTTTTAATTTCTTAGGTAATCTTCTTTGCAAAATTGCTGAACTTTTTTCAGATAAGTGCACTAAAGATACTTCTTCAAGTTTCCTTTTGTTAGAAAGAATATCTTTCAAAAATTTAGCATACTTAGGCATTTGTGACAGAGCTTCAGCAAATGGAATGTTAATATGCAATTGTTTGAAAAGTTCAAGGAACTTACCGAACTGAGCATCAATCTTGTCCTTGTTCAGTCTTGCCGGATAGGGTACTCTAGGTCGGTATTCCTTCACATTGGGGCTGCTTGCTTGTGGCTGCTTCTCTCTTTCTCCTTCAAGTGCAGCTTTCTCTCCCGAAGTGGTAGGAGGATCATCTTCTTTTTCTTTTTCTTGTTCTCCAGCCCTCTTCTTTTCCACATTTTCATTGATCTCTTTACCACTCCTTAGCGTAATTGCCTTCAGTTGCTCCTTAGGGTTGGCCTCAGTGTTGCTAGGTAAACTTCCCTGTGGTCTCTCACTGAGCAATTTGGCAATTTGCCCCACTTGATTCTCCAAATTGTGAATGGAGGCTTGTTGATTTCTAAGGGAGGTTTCAGTTGATTGAAACCTTGTTTCAGAAGCTGCTACAAATTTCTCCATCATGTCCTCCAAACTACTCTTTCTTGGAGGGGCAGCTTGTTGATGTTGGGGTTGCTGGAATCCAGGGGGAGGTCTTGGATTATTTTGATTGGTCCATGAGAAATTTGGATGATTCCTCCACCCCGGATTGTATGTGTTGCTGTATGGATTATTCTGTTGTTGCCTTGGCATATTCCCAACATAATCTACCTGCTCTTGCTTGGCAAACATGTTGCCACTTTGGCAATCTTGACTTTGGTGTCCACCTCCACACCATTCACAAGACATCACCTGCATAACTTTTCCAGATGAAGAAGAAGCCAAAGAATCAAATTTCTTATTCAATGCTTCTAATTGGGCTGTCAATGCCACCACCGGATCTAATTGGTGTGATCCCACGGCCTTCAGTTTTCCTTGCTCTCTTGGGGCTTGCCATTGATAATTGGTGATGGCCATATCTTCAATTAAGTCCCTTGCTTGTTCAGGTGTCTTGTTGTTGATGGTACCACCAGCTGCTGCATTAATGGATTGTTTACTTACATAATTCAATCCATTGTAAAATGTTTGAATTTGGAGCCAAAGTGGAAGTCCATGATGCGGACACCTTCTCAGCAAGTCTTTGAATCTCTCCCAGGCATCATAAAGAGTCTCACCATCTTGTTGCAAAAAGGATGAGATGTCATTCCTCAACTTGGCAGTTTTTGATGGTGGAAAATATTTCTCTAAAAACTTCTCTGCCAATTGGGCCCAGGTGGTAAAAGTTCCTGGAGGAAAGGATTTCAGCCACTTCTTTGGTCTGTCTCTAAGAGAAAATGGGAACAACCTCAGCCTAATTGCATCTTCTGAGACATTGTTTATCTTAAATGTGTCACAAATCTCCAGAAAATTCTCAAGATGTGCATTAGGATCTTCATCAGGGAACCCATCGAATTGACAAGTATTCTGCACCATTTGAATGACATTCGCCTTTATTTCGAAGTTGTTTGCAGCAACTGTCGGCCTCCGGATACTCGATTCAGCCCCATTTAAATTGGGCTTAGCAAACTCCTGCATTGTTCTCGGTCCAGCTCCTTCCATCACTTCGAATACTTCTTCTTGTTCAATTTCCAGATTGATTCTTGAACTTACGTCTTCCAGATCTGCCTCCTCTTCTTCCTTTTGCTTTCTCCTCAATGTTCTTTCTAGTTCTGGGTCTAACTCCAGTAGTTGGGATGAGCTAGATCTGGTCATAAACAATAAGAAACACCTACAATGATAGTAAACCAGCAAGAACTAAAATTAAAAAACGATTAAAAAGAAAACTAAATCAACAATCTTAATTATATTACTAATATTGAAACCGTTATTCCCCGGCAGCGGCGCCAAAAACTTGATGCGTGCCGTTAGCTATATGCAATTACCGCAAGTGCACGGGTCGCTCAAGTAATATAGTAGTGAGTGAGTGTCGTTCCTTGGGGACAAGGCCAAGTACTAGTGCAAATCTTAATCGTTGTTTAGTGAATTAATAGTTGTGTGATGTGTTGTAACTAAAATCAACTAATTAATGAATGAAAGGAAATTAAATGCTGTGCACAAAAGATTTATAATGATATTAATAGAACTATCCAGATATTGAATCCCCCTAGCCTCAATAATATTTATAAACAATCCATTCAACTAAATCGTTTAATCAAATTGAATTGGCATTCCTCTAACTTAGATTAAAGCCTCTCTCGAGTGGATTAATCCCTAATTACTAAGTAGAGTGCCGGAATCTCTTCTCAAAACACAATTAAATAGGTCAAGCATTAAGGACAAGGAACTATAAACCAAAGGATCTTGTAGGTCTATCTCTAGCACCCCAATCAATCCTCAATCCTTATGAGTATTCAATTCACATCAAGCTTTCTCAAGTCAATAATATGAAAATAAAAACCAATCAACAAGCATGTTATTATCAATTGGAAATAACAACAAGTATCATAAGAATAAAACAACTCAATTAATTGATTCAACTGAATACAATTGTTTTAATTCATACAAATTGGCTAGGGTTCATCAATATCTAGATAGAGAAAGGTTTAGTTCATATTAACAGCTACAAAAACAGAGTAAGATAAATGAGTAAGAGAAACCAAACAATTCATGGCAGTGAATCTGTATTTCTTCACTTGAGCTCTTGATTCTTGGTTTTGGACTTGAGTATGGTGTTGTTCTTCCTTTAATCTCAGCTCAAGACCCTTCTTCTTGCTCCAGCAGATGGCTCTTCCTTCTCTTCTTTCTTATCTGTTTCCAGCAATGCACCAGCAAAAACTGCTGTTCTTCTCCCCCTCTTCTCTTTTTATTTTCCTCCAAATCTCTAGCCCATGCTTCCAGCTCACTAATCCCATCCATTGTCTACCACTTTCCCTTGGTTCATCACTCTTTTCCCTGATTTAGGCAAGCTCTCATTTTCTTGTTCTTTCTTTTTGACAAAGGCCAGCTATTGTCCCCCACTTATTCCCCAATCAGTGCAAAGAATCTCACTTTTCGACAGGTGACACGACCACTGACACGCCCGTGTTCCTGGGCGTGTTATAGGCACTGTGATCTTGAACCAAAGGCACGTCCAATGACACGCCCGTGTTCCAGGGCGTGTCATAGCTACTGTAAGTCTGAATAAAAGGCACGTTCCTTGGCACGCCCGTGGTCCCGGGCGTGTGACAGCTACTGTGAGTCTGGATGAATTACACGCTCATTGACACGCCCGTGGTCCTGGGCGTGTCGCAGCTACTGTGACTTTGGGTAAATAGCACGATCATGAGCACGCCCGTGGTCCTGGGCGTGTTGAAGCTACTGTGACTCTGGACAAATGGCACGTTTGGTGACACGCCTATGCAACTGGGCGTGTCATATCCACTGAATGTAGTAACAGGGGCACGCCTAACGACACGCCCGTGTTCGTGGGCGTGTCCATTGGCTGATTTTGCTTTTCTTTCTTCTACTTTCATCCGTAATTGCTCCGAAATGACCAAAAGCCTCAATTTATCGAGAATTCCTGAAATTATTCTTAAATTGCACTTTAAACAAACAAATTAAACTCAATTTGATAATAATCATATTAAGAAATGGGAATAAAATATCATTAATTGTGTACTTATCACTGAGCGAACTGGCTGCTGGTGTTTTCGGCCAAGACGTCCTCATTTATGCACAGCACATGGAGGCATATGCAGTGTGAAAACTACATTTTGTCTCGTGGAGGCAAATGCTTTGCCTTCCTTGGTGGAACTCTTGCATGGAGAGGTTGCTGCAACTGCTCATGAAGCAATTCAGACACTCTCTACACTAATTCAAGAAGGGTCTCCTAACAGAGGGGCCAATCTGTTGCATGAGGCTGATGCCATAAAGCCTGTGCTAGAAATTTTAACTTGGGGAGAAGATTCTCTTAAAGAAGAGGTTTGGGGATTCTTGGAGAAAGTCTTTTTATCAAAGGACATGGTGGACTACTATAAATCAAGATCTAGGTTGCTTCTAGTTAGTCTAACTGGGAGGAATGTTCACGATGAAAGTCGCATTGGGAGGGAGGCTGCAAGAGTTCTATCCCTCCTTGACCGCTATTCAAAATCATCAACATCTCTTCTGCCAGGACTATTTGGGTGAAGATATCTGTATCTTAGGCCTGAACTGATCTCTACTTATCATGATTCTGGAATGCATTGAAAATGAATACATAGTATCTAATAATATATTGGTAATCTTGCTCAAGCTAAGAGCTGATGTTGCCCTGGGATTTCAGTATGTTGTTTCCCCCCCCCCAGACTCCACCCATGGGAACCTGGATAGTCATCTCTCTAGTAAATTACAGCTGCACTTTTTAGACATCTCAATGAACTCTTTTTGTCCAAGACGTTCCATTTAGCACAAAGACTTTTCCTTTCCTTAATTGTGATGTTTATTTCGTCATTTTTTGTGGTTACTGAGTAATCACAGGCGCACAAACAACTGATTTAGAAATTAAACCAAATACATAGTAGCTAAAGACCAAAACACATAATAAACACAAAAGCTACGAAATGTTAAAAAAATGGATCGGAGTAAAGTGGTCTTATGATCTATCCTCAGATCAACTAATTTAATCAGTTCAAAAATAAAAAGAATCGTCAAATTTTAATTTCATTTTTATTATCTGATGATAGGCAAGCATGCACCATGCTATAGTTTGTAAGGCATTTATACTATTATATTAATATCAACGATTTAGTTGAGAAAACCACTTTATCAATGACATCATTAAGAGATTCAAATAATTTATTTTTAAGATAACATTACCATATTCTAGTAATAAAAACTATACAGAATAGTTAAATAGCTTGGAAAAATGATTTTTTAAATTTGTATTTTTTTTATTAGAGATATTTTAATCATTTTATTATAGGCTCATAATAAATATATAATAAACTCATTATAAACTACATAAAATTTATAAACTCATAATTAATTATAATAAATCATTATAAACTTATTATAAACTAATAAAAATATGATATTTTGATAAATATTTTATAAATTATAGTATTTTGATAAATAATTTATAAATATGATAAATTTAAATTTTTTTTTAATTTTTTTGTATTTTTGTCAAAAATCATTTTTAAATCTACTTTATGAACATTTAAAATAATAATTTTTTTTGGGAAAAAAAACCAATTTCAATTTCAATAGAACCTTAACGGTAATAAATTTCTCTTCAGAAACTGAGCTAAAATTTACCAAGAACTAATGCTACTATGGCATAAACACTGAGGTTGTCCTCCCAAAAATTGGAGGGGATGCTTTAAAAGTTCTGTACATGTTTCTGATAGAAATAGAATACAGGGGCAATGATGTATTTTCGAAAGAGTCAAGACGAGTTTTTTTTTTTTTTTCGTAAAACATGATCTGGCTCTCTCAAGAAAAAGACAGCAAATTAAGCGCCAATGAACGAGGAAGCAAGAATCCACTGGCGACTAGTAATATAAAAACCAAAAAACCAAAATGAGAGACCCAAAATGCCCAGCATAAATTCGAAGCCTTTCATGGGTTAAAATTAACCTATCCTGAGTTGCCTTCTCATTAATCTCATTTTGCATGCTCTACACTTTGCTTGATACCCTAAACTCGGGCTTGCTGAGTTGTTAGTAGTGCAGAAACAATGCTTTATTTGCTTTTAGGGCTATAAATGGGACTTTTTGTGATGTGGGTATGAGAGAAAAATCTGCAAAAGCACATTGAGTGAAAAAAGTTCTATTTTTTAGATTCTGGGGATTTTGGATTTTGTGGGTTAGAGTGTCAAAAATGGTTCCCAATGAGATTGAGCTTGAAGAGCAGCTTAAGGAGGTTGGGAATAGGCTTCCAGACACACCATCATCCATTGATGAACTTCTTAATATGCTTGATGTAATGCACGTTCTCCCTCTTTTTATATTTACTTGGGCACGCCTTTGGAGTTTTTGTTGCCATATTGTATTGTTAATTGGAATGCTGAATTGGATTGTTTGTTGATCAGTTTAGTAGGATTAATTGGTTGATGCATGTGTCATTAGTATATTTTATGTTCTGGGTTTCTGATTAGTGTTATTTTTTGATGGAATGTTGAATTGGGGAAAAATGCTCTATCTATCATTTTCTTTTGATCATTGTTTCTTTTATGAGCGATGTTGTTAGTTTTATATGGGCTTCCATTTTTCCCGAGTTTCTGTCATAATATAATTATTCTTGTTGTGTGACCGTGTATTTGTTTCATTTATTTTTTATTTTTTTTATTATAAATTAGACAGAATTTGGATTTGATTAGTTTTGGGTTTGACGGCTAGTGAATTTGTGTGGTTCAGGCTTTTGTTTTATTTTAGTCATAGATGTTTCCTGTGGCGTGTATACATCTTTTGGGTGTGATTTGTTATTTTATTCAATGGAATGTTAATGGAACAACATAGACCTTAAAGGCTGAATTTGTAGGCTAATCAACAGGTCAGGAGGGGTATCCATTTAATTTAATTTCTTGATCTTGAAAGCATGAGAATAATTGTTTGCTTTATTAATGCTGTGGGTATTGTTGTTTGATCAATGTGCATACGTTACTTTTGCTAGTAACTTATCAGTCACATACGTCTTCTTGTTTTAATCAGTCATGGATTGATCCTTATTTATGCAGTCACAATGATGGGTTCTGAAGATTGACAAATTCTGTTATTGCATGGGATCTTTTCCCAGTTGCATACTTGCTTCTCTAACTTTTGATATATGGCTAATGCTTATTTACGCCATGTTGCTCTTATTTGGGTTTCTTCCATATTGTTCTAATTTGGGTTTCTTGCCTTTCCTTTCCATTTCAGTCTCAATGTATGATTTTTTACTGTGACATAAGAAACTTATGCACATAGTCCCGTTTAAGTTTATTGTTAACAGCATTTGGTGTAAGTATGGAGGCAACAAACTTGTACACTCATGCACATCTCTGAAACCTTACCTCGTGATATTCCTATTTATGATGTCTGATATTTAACTTGGAATCACAGTTTAATTTGGAATCACATTGTAAAAGGCTATAGCAAATGTCTACAAAAATCTCAGCAGGTAATATTTGCTATGTGGCTTGGAAATTGTTCTGAGATCTGGCAATTATAGATTTTCTATCAATTTAATTAGTTGCCATGATGGATGTTCAGATCCTAGTGTTTTTGCTGTTGCTAGTTTTAAATGATGCATATAAGCTATCTTCTTTATTCTTATAGTCGATATGGTTCTTTCATTTAATGGGCTCATAGAAGGAAAAGTTCTTAAATTTTTATGATTGTTAAAGCTTCTATCTGTAAATTGAGTATTTATTGACCTCTGTGATATGTCTTTTGTTGCATTTTGAGGATTTTTACCTGTTTAAAAATGTATTATTTTTCCAGTATCTTAATTTCACTGAACATTAAGTAAATGGATTGATTGATTGACTTGTTTTATTTTGTCATTTAGAATCTTGAGTGTTTGCTCATAAATGTGGAGCAAGCACCATCAAGATCAATGGAAGATGCACTTCTGCCCCCTATGAAGGCCTTGATTTCTAATGCCCTTTTGAGGAACTCAGATGCAGATGTGAAGGTTTCAGTCATATCTTGTATTAGTGAGATTACAAGAATTACAGCACCTGATGCTCCATATAATGATGAACATATGAAGGTATTGACGGCTAAAAACAGTTTTCATATTTTATGGACTCCATATTATATTGTTCAAATGCAATGAAATAATTCAATATATGCGTTTAAACATATCTTTTGGGGGGCTTGTGTGGTCTGTGTTTCCATTTGAGAGCAGGAAATTTTTCAATTGACTGTAGCAGCTTTTGAAAAATTGTCCCACGTGTCTAGTCCCTGTTATTCAAAGTCAGTCTCAATTCTTGAAACCGTTTCAAAGGTCAGGTCATGCTTGGTGATGTTGGACCTGGAGTTGGATGAAGTAATTATAAAGATGTTCAACCACTTCCTGAAGATCATTAGGTAAGAGACTTGATGATAGCATTTGACTTTCCTTTCATTAGCGTGTACTTATGCCTCTTTCTCAATCAAAAGTGGCTCAATTTCCCAACATGTCCTGAAATATAATTTCATTTCCATAGTTACTTTGTATGAAAAATGATGTGGCAACCCCTTAGAATCTAAGACTAGATGACCTCCAAATCAATTCAAGCTTCAGACCCCAACTCAATCAATTGAAAAAGTAACCCTTCATCCCTAATTCAACAAGAAACTAGCAACAAAGAGTATATGGAAGGGAATTGAATTTCACGCCACAAGTTAGAACAAACTTGATAAGTGAAACAATCTTTGAAATAACCAATAGAGAACACAGCCTCACTTAGAAAACAACTATGAAATTTTAATCAAAGAGTAATCTCCATCTTACATGCAAAACTAGGGTTTTTACACCCAAAAAATGTGCTAACCCTAATTAAAATATCAAGGGCATGTTTGAATGCCCACTATTGTTTAAAGTAAAATAATGCTTTAATTTAAAGGCAACCAAATAAGGCCCTTATCTCTACTACAATAAGCTGGATTTAATTTAACTTTACTGGGCCTTTTTAAGATAATTAAGTATGCTAAACCAAGCCTATATGTCTGGATATATAAGATGGAATGCTCTCTTCTTTATGATAGACCCACTGGGCTAGTCTTTGTGATTATCTTCACAAACCCAAAGTAAGGTAATCAATCTTGGACCTTCATTCGATTTTAGGTCTTCAAGTGGGATCCATGCTTCTTCTTTGATCTCTTTTGTAGCCAAGCTTTGAATATAAGAATGCAAGGTTGCATTAAGCTTACATGCCCTTGATCTTGTGATAGGATCAGGTGGCATTTCTAGCTTTCCATCCCCTATGCATGTGAGGTCACCTCCATTGCCTTGGTTCGCATCAGAAAATCTAGGTTTTATAGCTGCTAATATCTAACAAAAGTAATGTTTTAATTATTTATGGTTCTTCTATGCTCACAAGCATGTTTTTTTCAGTGTTTATGTCCTGGGAATTACAGCAGTGAACATATATTTTCTTAGATTGTATGCTTGACTTAGGTAGTTTCTAAACATATTTAGATGAAGTTATAGGTTCTTTAGAAATAGTTTTGGGTTATTTTTTGTATGAGGATCAATATGTAGTGCTTCATGATATGCTGATGCAGATGTTTTGATATAGTTTGTGTTAAAATCTACTTTTTTTTAGTCAACAGTAAGGTGCCCCAGGAGGGGAAATTGCAGTGAGAACTGGAAGAATCAAGGTAGACATATTTGTTTGTGCAGAGCTATTGTCCCTGGTCATACTTAAGATAGAATGACCAAGATTTTTGTTCATTTTTTATGCGCATTTGTTGTGCATTTGTAACTGTATTTATGCAGCCAGTTTTAGCACAGTCCTTTGAGAAGGAGTTTTGGGGTTCCCATTACAGCAAAAAAAAAAAAAGAAAGAGGGAAAAAAGATGATTGTCTAGTGGATATATGTCGCTAATTTAGTTTTTTAAGATAAACAGAGAGGTAGTCCTTTGTTCTCTGGCTTTTGTTCTAAGGCAACTTTTGATTGGCTTGAAGTTAGGACAAGCAGCTATGACCTTCTTGATGCTCCCTCAAGAAAGAGCTATTTCTTTCCTCTTCTGAAATGGTGGTTCTGAAAAGTATTGATGCATTAGTGGATTATTCGTCAAAGTAGGAAGCCTGCCAAGTAAAGCCTGCGAGGGCTGGCTTCAAAGAGAGACTTCAGCAGGAAGCTTTGTGCTATGCTGAATTTGTTCATTAATGTTTGATGTTTTATAGGTTGATTGGGACCTGTGTAGCTGCTAAAACTCAGAAAGGACTAGGTGTCAAGGGGCTCTGGATTCTATGGTGATTCACTTGAATCTTCATTCTTCATTGGTCATAGCTTGAATGGATTAAAACACTTTGATACAATAAAATTAGCTTTGGTAATAATTCAAAATATGTACTGTTAGATCTAGCTTTCTACAAGTAGACATCTTATCTGTCTCCATGATATATCCTTCTGAAAATTCAACGGTTCATACTAGTAATACTATGTAGAATGTCTGAGTGACAAATTACAAAAGGAAGTCAGGTGTAGAATTTTATTGTGACTTTGCTCACCAGACTCATGATAATGTTAGTGCAACATTGATGTTAGGATGTATTTACAAATGCAGTCGTCTGGTCCTCTTTTTGATGATTTTTATGTTTTCATTTCCATTGCCATTTTAAGTACCTATGTTTATCTTTTCAGTGGGATCAATTAATGATCTATTCTTCTTGTTCATCTAAGGTCCAACAATCCACATGCTATATTTTTGGCCATGGAGACAGTTATGACCCTGATCATAGATGAAAGTGAAGATATATCGATGGATCTTCTCATGCCCCTTTTGGCCAGTGTGAAAAAGGAAAATCAGGTATATGGTCTTTGCTATTTGCCATGCCTTTTTTTTCTCTATGATTTTAGTTTATTCAATGGGACTTTGTTAATATTAACCTATATTATGGTTTCCAGCGTGTCTCTCCTATTGCATGGAAGCTTGGGGAAAAAGTTATCACTGCTTGTGCTGCTAAACTTAAACCCTATATGAAGGAAGCTGTGCATTCGAAAGGCCAAGCTTTAGATGAGTATGCTCCAGTAGTTGCTTCTATATGCCAGGATGAGTCTCTTTCTCTTGAGCATGATCATGTCAATGGTTCTGGGGATCATTTGGTAGATTTCTTCTGCCTGTCTGTGACCATATGAAATGTCTAATTTCGTGTTAATTGCCTTAGAATTGAAGAATTACTGCAGCGGATGAAAAATGACGCAGAAATTTCTTTATTTGCTGAATGTAAATCCTAACTTCATCTTTTCCCTTCCATAATAAATTTTAAGATGAATTAGATCCCCTAATTTCTTCTGTTACTGTGTTCATCTTCCTTTCAATTTCCAAGGGGAGATATGGGGTGTATATTGTACAACTGTTCTAAACATGACAAATTATCAATTGTAGGTTCCTCTATTCCCTGGTGGCATATACATTTGATCACCAAGGTCCAAACAAGCTTAAGAATTTGGTAGCAGGAAATGATTTTACCTATTAGATGACCTCTAGCAAATCAAATCAATCTATTAACGGCGAAGGGAATAAAAAATCCATGAGGAACTTGTCAGCATCATATGACTAGTCAAAAATCAATATTTTAGTCAATGAAAAAAGTTCCTTAGTACATAAAATGGTATTTTTATTTTTTCTGTAAAGGAACAGCATTGTCATTCTTTACTTATGTGGTTCTTCTCTTTGTTTATGTGATAGTTCTATTTGTATCTCATTAGCGTATCGTTGTCAGGAGAAGGGTAAGAAACATTTATGGTGCAGTGTTGTTTTAGTGTGATTTTGGCTTATTTCGATACTATATACAACTTATATCAGGATTGTTTGATATAAGTTATGCCTAAATAGTTGCTGCAAAATTCAATCTCTTATTGAGGTGATGAAGGGTCTATCACCAGTTAGTGCTCCTGGAGAAGTTTTGCTAGCTGCAGATGGTACTCCCAAGTCAACGAGTAGTCATGGAAATGCCTCAACTACAGATGCTGGCAACATCTTAAACAATAACTCTTCAAAAATGCTGGAGTTTTCTTCTGATATCCAGCACACTGAGAGTTCTACTGATGCATGAGGTAATACTGAATTCGAAGTCAAGTTGGAAATGGAGACAGGGACTACCTCAAGTAAAAGGGGGCGGAAACCTAATTCTTTGATGAATCCAGAGGAAGGCTATAACCATTTTTCTTGGATTCCTTTGGGAAAAAAAACTGCAAAAATACCCTGCAAGAGGAAGCCTTGTGACAAGGAAAAAGGTTTAAGATCAGAAGATCCAGTTACAAAAAAGGTAGTTCTGTCATCAGCATGTGCGACAGAACTTATGGGATTAAAACCAGAAATGGATTGGGTCTTAGGAGCTTCATCCCCATCACAAAGTCAAAGCCAAGCTGTTGGAAGGCATCCGAAAGGAGGCCGGCAAAAGAAAAAAGCAAACTCTATGAATCAAGATGGTGATCCTGGTTTGTTAAAGTTGTCGAAGGTAAAGGTGTTGAATACTGGAACCAAGGAGAAATATCCAACTGAAGATGAAGTCATTTTGAGAAAGCAGTCTGAAGGAGGAAGTAACTTGGAAGTAAAGCAACACAAACGCTCAAGAAAAAATGGACTTGCTACAAAGACTACAAAGAAAGATGGTTATCTGAGTGAAGTTGAAGAAAAACCATTGCTTCAGTCAACTAAGATAGGAGTAAGGAACATCAATAAAGACAACTCATTATTCCACCCAGATATTAGGAAAAGAAGTTCAGTGACTGTTATTTCAGATGTGGGTGCTGCCGAAGCATCAAACATCAGGGTAACTAAAAATGGATGTTAATCTTGTTCTTTTCTCACCATCTGACTGGCATCAATTTTGTTGAGCTTCTATTTTGTTCCTTGTAATCAACCGTGCAGAAAACTAAATCATCTGCTAGACAGGGAAGTTATGAGGAAGAAATCCCTAAAGCAAATCTCAACAGGAAGCATACACCAAGGAAGGAAGTGGTATGAATTTTTCCTTGTTCTCTGAATAACTTCTACTTGATTAATGGTACTGTAATGTTTTTCAGTTGCCTTTCATTTTTGCTTCTTTTTATATTATCTAAATTGTGAATTGCTTTATTTTTGCATCATTTAACTGGACTGTTATTGCTAGAAACTTGGTTTATGGACATTTGTTTTCACAAAATAGTGCTGGTTGTTTTCAAATTTAGGTATTTGTAAAGTTTGGTATCTGAAAACAAGAAGAATCAGTCGGTGCTTTTATTTCTTGCAGTTTAACATTTGAATTTGACAAGGTTCTATTTTCCTAGAGAAAGGGAATAGCAAATGGAAGGTTCTGGCCCTTTTAGTTAACAAAATAGGCACCGTTGTATGAGTTACCTGAAATATCCATCTGTTGTATAATTGCAAAGTCTACAATGCTTATCTTGATATCTCAACTGATTGAAATTAGAATGGTTTTAACCAACAGAATTAGAATGAAGGAATGAAGTTATATTAAGGCACAACTCTAAACTTAGCAATTCTAAGAGATTATCCTGTTCTGTGATTACTATGTTTGGAAAACTAAAACAAAAGAGAAGACATAGCTGATTCTCTGTTAGTTCCTCAGTCTATGTGCCTGAAATATGAAGAACTGCTATTTTTTTGAAATCTCTGAAAGTGGTAGGTCATAGTTAAGCTCTCATGTAGCAAAAGGAATTACTTGCTAATATACTGTGTCAATCAGAAATTTACCTTAAATATACCTCATATAGTCTTCTGTATCGATTTCAGCAAATAAGTACTTCTCATTTTCACAGATAGCTGTTATTGAGACTTGAAATTTTTTCCTTTTGATCATTGTGCAAAACCTTCTTGGTTGAAGCCTGCTCTGAAGATCTGATGCAATATACCATATCTAATAGCTGTCTGCCGGTCTTTTAGTATATCTGTGTTGATTAACTGCAAATGCATGTTACTTTTTTATCTCCGCCAGATAAGAAGAATTTCAGTGTTTCATCCTCTCACTCATACAGCTATTTGCTAGCTTTTGTAATTTATATCTTTTTTTCCCGATTCAGCCTCCTGAAACTCCTGATCTTGGTGAGCAATTGATTGGTACCAGAATAAAAGTTCGGTGGCCACTGGACAGGACGTAAGATATCTTTAAGACTTTTAGTTTATTTTTGTGGCATTTTGTTCAATGGTTAGCATTTGAAATGTCAAAGTTAGAATCTTGAGTGTTTGATAAAGTTTCATATTATCCATCTGTTTGGCTTTTTGACCTTTATGCTGATGTCTGAGACGGATAATAGTACTACATTTTGTGCATACTGTATATACTATAGATTAAGTGCCTCTAATGGATTTTTTTTTTGGACTACCCATCATAATCTATAAAAGAGCAGACTACCAGGAGAAATTAAATTGGAACTTGAGGAAAGGATATTTTCAACAAGGGTATTATATAGCATGTGATTTACCATTTGATAGAAAAAGAGAAATTAATGAGTGGAGGCTAGCAAATAGGCTGGGAAATGGTTGCATCTGGCGATAGATCTGGACAATCATCTATTTCTTCACAAATAGACTAGACTGCAGCAAGTTTTGCTCTTGGCTGCTGAAATAACCAAATAGAAGTCCAATGTTAGTCATGCTTTCAGTATATGCCATAAGCTAATCAATCATAACAGTTATGGTGGAATAATGCTTGATCTGCTTCTCCCCATGTGGCATGTAATGTTCTTTTTCCAATTAAGTGGCTCATCCCAGAGCCCATCCTCTCTTGTAAAATCTTGAGCATCTTTTCTTTCATCAAGCCCTTTCACCATCCTATATTTGGTCCTTCTGTGATTCTTGTTGCAATCCCAGCTGATCCAAAATCCTCTTCCTTGATGAAGTAATTGGTATTCATATAACATTTCAGAATCATCTCCATGCACTTCTCATTATAACAAATGTATCTCCATCTCTTCATTTCTTCATATTATCTCTAAACCACTTTTGCTGATGGCTTATTATTTAGGTGTTTTATGCTGATGGTGATGTAGAGATACTGAATCTCAGACAAGAACAGTGGGAGCGCATTGAAGATGATATTTTCCCTGATGAAGTGGGTATTTTGCCTTTATCTATACATGGTTTTTCATCGATATCTTATTTCTGCAAAAGTAACTCCATTGTATTGCATTTGTGCAAATGACATTAGCAGGAGCAAGCAAGTGATATTCCAAAAGTTGATTCTTCATCTGATTAAGTAGGTTTTTCTGTTTCCATGATATTGTTTATGCTACTGCATATTGATAAAAATAAAGTCTATTTATTTTTTATGTTTTACCAGGCAAACTTTTTTGAAGGTTTTTTGGCTTTAATGTTCTCAACAGTTATTTTTCTTTTCTTTTTCTCTAAAAACAAAATAAAATTGTTTTGCCTTGTTGTGCAAGTCATTTATTTTCTAATATCTTGACATAGAAACTGAGGTAAGGACACCTTAAAAGGTGTCTGACATGGAATTCGAAGAAAAAGAATGACTGTTAGCAACTGCCTTGGGAAATACATGTTTTTTTTAATGCATAATTAATTTTTATTAATAGATCAAATAGTACATATGTAAGGTATAAATAAAATTATATAATTCTAAAGTACACAAGATGTGCATAAATAACGAAGTTATTATATACCTCTGAACTTTTTCGATGCAAACATTTAATAATGGTATCATGTCATGGACAATTTGGTTTGATTTTCAGCGGGACACTGATCTCATCAGTCGTCCGTCATCTTTTATATGAGAAGTACACCTCTATTAGAGAATGAAGAATAATCTCTATTAAAGAATGACAAACTTTTATTAGAGGATATACAACATTCAAACAATGAAGGATAAAATTTCATAATAAAAATTTAAATTACATTCATTTTTTTCTAAAGGATAAAGAAACATGAAAATAATAGAAAATACTAAATTTTAGGTCTATATTGATATGAAAAATTATTTTGAAAACAAATTACAAATAAATATATATAGAACTAAAAATAGAATAATATAAAAATAAAAAAATTACAAAAATGAGGGCAAATGTTAAACTTTATATCTATATTGAACTTTATATCTATATTGATTTGAAAATTATTTTGAAACAAAAACACAAAATTAAAAAGATAATAATACAAAATAAAAAGAATGAAGAAAGACGGATGAGGGATAGGGATGAGGATGAGGGATGATGTTGTCGTCTGTGTCTGTTAATAAATTGACGGCAGCCTCACTTTCAAATTAGAAAAAGAAAAAATCTATGAAAATTTAGAGAAGAGGGGCGACTAGGGTTTTTTGGTAAATATATGTAGTTAACAATTAGGAGTAAATGAAATGACTCTTCTTTAATTTGTCATGAGAAATATGTGTAGTTTATATAAAAAGGTAATAATAATTAGAATTTGTGCCATACAAAGAACTTGAAATGATCAGTCATTGTTGCCAAATGGTTGATAAGATGGACGCCTCATAGTTTATACATATGGTTATTTTCCATCACATCTTTCTTTTGGTCTTTAAATGTCTTAGCCTTGCGAAACGTATGAACAGACCAAAAGAGAAAAAGAGAAAAGTGAAATCAGTATCTCCCAAACAACTGAAGTTTGATTCGACAAGGTTGGTTATATACTTTTAACTAAATCTGAATCACGATTGTCTTATATATTTAGACTTGAAAAGTTTTGATGGTTTTCTAGGAGTGGAGCCACTGGCTTTTCCAAGAGAAAAGCTACAGCATCACGCAGAAAATCTGCGGTGGCACTGCAAAGGACGATTCTAGTGTTGCTGACAAAGCTACTAATAACACATCTAGGCCTAACAGACACTCAGAGGGTGATGGTCAAGAATCCATGGGCAAGTTGAAGGTCAGAAATCCAAGAGCGGGTATGAACTCCAAGAAGATAACTGTAGAGAATGGAAGCCCATCCGGTGATAGAAGTCCTGAAGGTGGCAATGAATTATGTGGGCTGCCATACCAGAAGAGAAATTCTCTAAAGTAACAGAAGTCAGTAACTCAGTGAAGCTGACACTAGTTAATAACTAATTAAGGCGTGTACAGAGACAAAAGGGCTGAGATGCTAGAAAGCTTTGCAGGAGCAGTGTCTACTTGTAGCTTCTCAGTTCATGAAGTAACTTATAGAAACTCAAATTTTGCCTTTTGATATTTTGATACTTATGTATATGCAAATGCAGCCCTTTTAGGGCTATTTTGAAATGGATTTCCTCAAATCCACAGGGCTGAAGGGCTCCAGACCCCAGCTTCAATGCGGCCTCAAGACTGACGGTAATTAAATGGATCACTGGAGATGTGAAAAAGGTCTATTTTGAATGCAATTGTTCATTTACCCTTTTGCTTTTCTTTTCTTTTTTTTTTTTTTTAAATAAAAATTGTCCATCTTTGACACCCTATGATAAGGCCCAGTTAGCAAGTTTACTGGTCGTATTAATAATATCGTTTCACGAAGACTAAAATTTAAGTTAATTATTATATAGTGTTACTATTATTTGAGAAATATGGCCAGTGATCTTAAACATATGACTAAAATAAGGAGGCACTTCGACTAGTCTGTATCTATGTAAAGAATGAAAGTAATTTATAAAATTAAACTAAAATTATAGAAAAGTAAATAACTCTAGTAAATCAAGAATAAACCAATCAATAAGAGTTCATAATTTTTCTAAGCTTGCATAGATATCAAAAATTAATTGATTATGAAAATTGAGTGAAAATTGGTAGTTTAATTTTTTAAGTATGATTTACCTTATTTAGGGATATGGCCTTTTAAATAAATATTAAATTTTTATTCAGGACATTTTAACATTAATTTATATATAATTAAATTCAATTATTCGATTTTATTCAGGAATTCGAATAAATTCTCAATCAAATATGTTATACAAAATTCTCTATATATATATTAAGCTTTGAAATCTCATTAAATAAAAAAACTCTAATTTCTTTATTCAACACATCATTAAAAAATTCAATCAAGGAAAAATCAAACACAAGTATTAGGATCAAAGAATTTGTATAAATATACTCAAATTTGATAAATTAAAATCAATATTCATCACAGCCCAGAATTCATGTTTTTCCTAATAAAAAAAACTACTCCAAACCTAAAACTAGAAAAAAAAAATTAAATTTAAAAGTAAACATATAAAATAAATCAAATTCTAAGTTTGTGACGTCCAAAACTAAAACTATATAAAAAAAATTTAATTTAAAAGTAAACATATAAAATAAATCAAATTCTAAGTTTGTGTCTTCCTCTTGAGCTTGCTCAAGAAGAAAAAACTTTTCAACTTAGAATAACATGGTCTCACCTAAACATCGATATATCCTTCCTTTTATAATAAAATAATTCCTATTTCTATTAGGATAATATAAAAAAAAATATTCTAATAAGAGTTCCAAGTGAAAAATGAAAGAATAAAATAGAAATATAGAGAGTTAAGAAAAGTAAAATAAGGATAAAATAGAGTCCGTAGGTCTAGGAAAGTAAAATTCTGTATATGATCATGCACATGACTATATAAATTTTGTTTGCAAAACTCTATATGAGGAAATTCTGGCAACAACATGCATGACCATGCATGCCCATATAATTTTCTATGCATATTTTTGGCTTCTTGTGTTTTTACTAAATTCTTTTTATATTTTTTCAAATTTACCTATAAAAGTATAAAATAAACCTAAATAATCAAAACAACTAAAAAGCAAATGAAAACACAAAGAAAATTAATAAAAACTAATGTAATTGTCATCCTAATTATGTATAAAATACACATTTATCACCATATATATTCACCTTGCCTTTCATCGTAAATGTTGTTCAGGAAGAAAATTAATAAAAACTAACAAAAATTAATGTAATTGTCATCCTAATTGTGTCTAAAATACACACTTATCACCATATTTATTCACCTTGCCTTTCTACATAAATATTGTTCAGGCCCTTTTTTTTCTTTCTTATTCCCTTCAAGTCAGATCTATTTGGTTGGCTTCGAACATAAAATGATAATGGTAATAGATAATTAAGTTTTATAAATTCCATTTCAATTGTATTTTTGAAATATAATTAATATAATTTGATAAAAATAGCATTTATAGTTCACTAAAGTTAATAATTTGATAAATTGGTTTTCAATTTAAATGTAATTAATTATAAAATTCAATAATGATGATATGTTTAATTTTTAAAAATAATTATCAAATAAAAGTTTTATATATCTAGTTATATAAGAAATAAACAATATCTAACGCAAGTTACATATATAAATAAATATAATATATATACACAAATAATTTTATACAAAAATCAAAAAAATAATAATTGTAACAATTTATATCAAAAGATAATGATATAACAACTTAATATAAATATTAAATAAAATTTAAAAAAGCAAAAAATTATCCTAAAAAATTATTAATTTGAAATTATCTTACATTATAATATAAAAAAATGAATTATGCACAATACACAAACCATCATTTAATTCATTAATATATTAATGTCTTGTGTTATATTAAAAAAATCTCAAAAAATAATAATACATATTTTGACATGAGGTGTTAGCTCCTTCCAAAAGGATAGTTCTTTTCTGTTACTACAGGACTTTTTCACTCATTTTTTTTTTCTTTATTCTTTATTAGTCTCTCTGTATATAAGTGTAGTTCACTTTACAGTGATAAATTTTATTTATAAATAACTATCATTTTATAAAAATTAAAATTGTTTTATAATATTTATTTTAAATTTATTCTTTTATAATTTTTAAAAAAATTTAAATTTAAAATTTTAATCTTCTTAAATTTCTATAATTCTCTAATAAATTAAAAAAGAATAGTAATTTAATAAAATGGTTATATAAAATAGATTATTATATAATTTTTTTTAATTTTTATGTAAAAATATTAAAATAGCATATATTCGTAAACCGAAATAGCACAACTTATTTCCAAGATAATTTAACAATTCAAAATAAATAAAAAATTAAATATATTTTTAATACAAGTAATCACATTAAAAATACTATTTGATTCACTGTACTTTTTAATTTTTGTGAAAAAAAAGGGCAATAATTTTGAAATAAGGTAAAAATGGGAAAAAAAAAAAAGTCGTTGGAAATTTTGTTGAAACTTGTCAGAAGGGAACACCGACTTTCTTTGAGGTTTCGGCAACGGTAAGGTCAAATTCAGACAGTTGTTGGCTCCAGTTTCGAATGTATTTGACCCTTTTTTTTTAATTTTCAAATTCAACTGCTCATAAATATTTTTGTCTATATTATTTTATATCATTTGTTCGATGGTTACCAATAAATCTATTTTAAAATATTTAATATTTTTAAAGGATTTAGTATAAAAATACTTTGGAGCTTTGGTTTTTTTTTTTTATTTATTTCATTCGATCTATTAGTCTTTATCTATCTAAAACGATAAATTATAAATTTAGATGTACATAATATATTTTTTCAAGAATAATGCCTGCACATTGTCGATCTGAGTAGTGTATGTATATTTTAAATGTGAAAGATGATATTACATTATGTTTAACAAAAAAATATATTATTTTTGGCCGCTCATATATATTTCTTTCTTTTTATGTTTCTTTTTTCTTCATTTTTATTTATGGAGTCATAAAAAATTAAATGAAGTGTTCATGAGTATCATAGAAGTTACATGAGTGTATGTAAAGTAATGTTATAAATTGTTATGAGTTATTATTAAGTGTTAGAATTTATAGCAGACTGTTTTAAATACTATTATGGATTGCTAAGCGTTGTCATATATACTGTTAGTGAGTATTATTGATTGTTTTATAAATTATTATGGATTATTATTGTATAATTATTTTTTTATTTTTATATATTATTATGAATTATTTTAAATTGTCATATATATATATATATAATGTTAGTGAATATTATTAAGTATTTTATAGATTATTAAGAGTTATCGTAATTTGTTATAGGGTTATTATAGGTTATTATAAACTGTTATTGTACAATTATTTTTTTACTCTTGTATATTATTAAAGATTATTTTAGGTTTTTATATAGGCTATTAGTGAGTGATATTGATTGTTTTATAAATTTTTACAGATTTTGAAGAACTGACATAGGTTGTTATAAGATTGTAGCACTTTTTATTCATAGTTTTTAATGATATTAGTTTTTATTTTCTATTGTTTTACAATTACGTACCACCAAATCATGAATTTATGTAAAAAAATTTATGTTTATGGATTTTTTTTATATTAACATGATTTTGAAATATATATTTATGATTATAGAGATGGATGGATTAATAATCTTCATGTATTATGGTGTGATATTTGATGATAATATCTACAAATATATTGGCATGATAACGACTCTATTGTGTTGAAGAGTATGACTAATTTCAATTAATTAAAAAATTTTGTTATGGAATTGCTTAATATTAACAGTATATCAAAATTCAAGTTCAAAATTTATTATGAGACTGCACAGACCACCTCCTTATGATGTTATTGATGATATGACACCTAGGGTATTCATTTGCTTTATTATTGAAAATAAAATGAAATATTCATTGATTATTAATGTTGAAAAAAATGCATATAAATCTAGTCACGACAGTAATAATTTATCTAGAGTGAAAAAATATGTCGAATAAGACATCCGGTTTTAATTCAATATTATAATAAGGTACTTATAAACATAGAGGCAGATGTAAGAATGTCGCTGATTAATCAATCCATCCATAAAACCCCTGAATATGATGTGCATGAATGTGATGTGCCTGAATATGACCCTGAGGTTTTGGATTCCCATAATCATAATTATGAAGCAAAACATTAAAGTTTAGCGAAAAATACTAATATATCTGTAATGACTGGAATAGATCATAATACTGATGATCCTATAAATTGTAATGCTGGGATAAAATATACTACTAACAATGAAGATAGTCTTAGAGACTTAACTTTCAAAAGTAACCTAGAATTAACTATGTTAGGAGAAAGTTCAATATTTCAATCGATCGAAGAAGGTAAAATATTTAAATCAGAAAGAGATTTAATGACAACTTTGTCTATTGCTATAATGAGAGAGATTTTAATTCAAGATCGTTAAGCCTAATACTTCATTCACTGTTGTATTGTTAAGATTTATACATGAAAATTTTGGAGAAAACGGTTGTTGGATAGAAAAAATATGTGACCCATCACACTTATCCGACAAACAATTAGTTGGCTAATCACCGAGTATATTAAGAAAAAGTTGTAAATCCTTAAAAGGTTTTTAAAACATAGAGATATGATTGAGGATGTGCATAAGAAATTTAGTATTGAAGTTAGTTTTCTATAGCATGGAGGGGACGGAAGGCAATAGTACATTTATAAAAATATCATATTGGGTATTTAAAAATAATCTTTCATTATCCTGCTTGGATATTTATACATTCTTATCGAAACAAATCTAGGTACAGATTTATATATAATGCGATGAGAAGAATAGATTTCTCTACCTTTCCTTTACCATTGATGTTTTAATAAAAAATTTCTAGCATTATAGACATGGTACTTACTTGAAAGGAAAATATCGTAATGTGCTTTTTATCGTCATTTATCATATGCCAATCAATAAATTTTTCTATTGACATTTTGAATCGGTGATTGGGAGAATGACAAATCATAGAAGTTGGATTAAATACAACTTTTAATAATAAAATTCACAAGTTGATCCTTTGAAATTGGAAAGTTTATTCGTATCAAATATACAAAAAGGCTGATCAAGTTGCAGATTTTTTTAGCCTCATATGCCTGCAACTTCCTAGCATGAGTCCATGAACTGCAGACTCCTTCTAAAGCTATCAATTGGATGCAACAAGATCTATTAGGAGTAGCTTATCCTAAACAAGTGAGTATATTAAATCCTTATCTTCTATATTTAAAATAAAAAATAAATAAATAGGCAATCTAAATTTGGAGAAGATATTGCGAATGTGACCTAATCACTAAATGGCAATTAAAAAAATAATTATAGGTATTAATTTAAAAACATATTGTTTAAAAAAATATTAATTCAAAAATATATTATAAAGAAATGTATAAGGGTATTAACTATATTTAATCAATAAGCTTTTTGTGATTTCAATTAAAATTAAATTTGTTGAAAGAAACAACAATAACATATACTATATTATAAGATAAAGAAAAAATAGATTTATATTGGTCCAACTTTCTTTTAAGAGCTCCATACTATAAGTGGCTCCAAATTAACTGTCTGGCGAGGGGTACCCACCTAACAGGCACAGTTAGTGATTTTTTAATCTTTGACTTTGATTAATTATTTGGTTTTTTTCTCTTCGGAAGTAGGTGCTAATTGAAGATTATAAGGTCCCAAATGAAGGAAAGTTATAGACTTATTTAAGAACTAACTGAGATGTTTGGTTGGTAAGAAAAATCAAAGTAGAATACCATTTTAACAAGGAAATTTGTTTTTCATTGATTAAGGCTTGAACTTTAGGATCAAATCACCTAAAAATAGTATTCTATTTCATTTTTTTAATCTCGATGTGTTTTTATGAAATTAAAAACAAAAATGGTTAAAATTTTTAAGAAAAATACTATATAAATAATTTAATTTGATTTTATAATAATGTTTTAATTTACATATTATTATTACAATTAAATTCATCTTAAGTCAAGCTTTATTATAATTCTCCATTAATAAATTTATCATATAATTAATCTTTTTTTTTCTTTGCAAGTTTGATATAAACACCAACAACTCTATCAGGACACTCTATTATTCATTTTTAATTTACAAAAATTAAAGTGATGAGTAAATTTATTTAATAAAATAAATTATCATAACTCTCCTTTAATCATCTTTAATTTAAAAAAAATTAAAGTGATGAGTTAATTTAATAAAATAAATATAATAGTAATTGAATCTTAAAATTAGAATAAAAAATTATTTTGAAAGAAATGATAAGCAGAGTTATATAAATTTTCCAAAAAAATTAGATCTATCATTAAGCCTTAAATTAAAAAAGATTTAAACTAAAACATTAATGAAGAAAAACTAATTACACATACTAAAAATAAATAAATATTATAACAAAAAGTCATTTTGAAGGCCTAACTCTAAAATTGATTTCTAATAATAAAATCAAGAAATTGAATTTACAAAGTAAAAAAAAATAAGAAAAAATAAAAAATTTAAGTATAAGGAGGGAATGGCTTTTCAAAGATCCGTTAATGTTTTTGCTGGTGAGAAAACGTCATGGTGACCACAAAAAAATATTATATTGATTTTCTGATAATTTTAATTGAAAGAAAGATATTTTAAAATTTTAATCATAGATTAGATTTTATCAGATGAATCGAATTTTAAAATCTTTTTGTTTTAATATAATTTTATTCTTTTTAAATTTAGAACTAAAAATATTCATATTTCTATTATTCATATTTTTTTAAGTACGAAAATCAAATTAAATTAAAATGTTAATAATTTTGAGTATAGTGTATGCTATATAGACTGAGGGATCGCCATTTTTATTTATTAATTCTCATCATTCCATGTGCACACTTTAATAATTCCACACCAACATTTTATTTATGCCATATAATAAGCCAAATAAATATATAACACTCTCATCTTTATTTATGTAATCAGTTTGTCCTTAAATTTTTAATTTAATTATATAAAAATTTATGTTTTTTTTAACTTATGAATATAAATTCATTGATACACATTTAATTACACTGAATTATATTTTCTTAATCTACAAATATATTTTTATCTCTATCTCTAAATCTTTTTCCATCTAATCCCTTCTCATCTAAAATTTAATTCTTAAAATATATATTTTTTGAATAACACGTATTATAAAAAAAAATTAATTATATTTGGAGAAAGAAAATTCAAAAAAATATCAAACTATGAAGCTTAGAGATTTGATTTTAGATGTAAATGAATTTAAAGAGAAAAAATTATATTTATAAGTAAAAAAAATTAAATTCAGATAAATATATGATTAAATGATAAATTTAAGAGGTAAACAAGTACAATTTAGGGACTATATATATAATATAAATTTGATCTATAATAATAATAATAATATCGTCATCATTATTTGTCAATTATCATCATCATGTTCGATTTATCTAATTCTAACCTTTTTTTTTTTTTTCAATTGCAGTGATATGTGATTTTTTAACCATAAAAATTGCAGTTATTTTTTTTTTATTTCAATTAGTTATCTGATTTTGAACGTGTTCGTCATGCTAGGAAGCATTTTAAGACCAAAAAATAAATAAATAATTAAATAAATAAAAACAATGGCATCATATATATATATATATATATTGAGAGAGTGGGAGAAGGTCGCGGGTTCGAACCCCCAAAATATATTTATGAGGTTTGAACCTTTTTTTTGAAATATATATATATATATATATATATATTGGGAGAGAGAGAGAGAGAGTGGGAGATTAATAAATATATATGATGAGAATGTATTAATTTTTGGAGTAGGAATATCTTGACTTTAATAGATGTGTTATTCTCTGAAGTAGGTGCAATGATAATGTGGCCCTTCAAAAATAATTTATGTTAACTTTGGTAATATTTGGATTGCTAATTACGTTTACTAGAAATATTTCTATTTAGTGGGGAAAAAAAAGTCTCATATATGAGCGATCTCTTAGACGAGCAATTTGAAAAAAAAATGAGGAAATTGTTATGTGACTTTTCTTTTAAATTATTTGTATGTAATTCAAATCAGTAGTTATTTTATTTGCCTCACCAACCTCCAATCACCATTTCAGTTGGACTACTCAAGGAAAATGACGAACATTATAATTTAATAATTCTTTTATAATAATTTTATTTTTTTCTTTTTCCAAATTAATTTTCAATTTTGAAATCTGCTGACATCACAATATAATTACAAATTATGCTTTATCCGCTATAAATTGATAGACATATTTTGTCTTTTCATTTATCTCAAATTATAACTCAATTACTATTTAATAAGTTAATTAATATAGTAAATTTTTATTATACTCACGTTTAATATTGTTACTTATTACATATATCTAAGGGTATAATATATATATATATATATATTTCAATAAAAATAATTAATTTTTATTTATTAATTCTTGTGAAATAAGAATTTTATCTATTAATTAAGGAGGGAGAGAGTAATAAAGTTAATTAGTTAATTGAATTCAAGCATAATACTAAAGTCCTAATTAGAGAACATTGCATTATATATTAATTTTTAATAAATATCATATAAATTTTATATGTGTTTGATACGTTAAATTAATTTATACTAAATTTATACCTCTAGTAATATGTATACTTTTGATATACAAGATGTATATCAAATGTATACATCTAAAATTGAGATATTTTTATAATTACAAATTAAAAAGTAGATTTAAAAAAAAAGTGAATATTTTTAAAAAATATTTTTATTTTTTAAATATTTAAAAAGAAATTTCCAAGTAATTATATATGGTAGCATGCATTAAGGCCCAAAATGGGAAAAAAAAAAGAAACAAATTTAATCAAATTTGTTCAATATGAAAGTGTAAACCCAAAATGAAATGTAGTTAACCAAATTTTTTGGACAATTCAATTAAGAAATATTTCAATATTGGTTAATTATTGACATTGATGGAAAATCGGCTACATACATACATGTTTTACTTGTGATGGATATAGAGCCATCATGTTACTTCTTGTGATGGCTAGATATATATCCCAGCTTAATACATCCATAGACTTCAATTTGACAATATTTATCACTTAATCTTTTATATTTTTTGAATAACTAATTAGTTTTTTTAACTCGTTAATTTTATAATAAACTAACTCTTAACTGTTGATGTAGTAGATTGAGTGTATGCACCTAAATTATAAAAAATAAAACTAAATAATTAATTTAATTAATGTAACTATATTTAATTTAATTTAATCTTCTCTATTTCATATATTTTAACAAAAAAAAAAGTAAACTAATTATAAGTTAAAAATTAATTTACAAAAAAAATTGAAAAAAAAAAAGAAAAACCAAAACATCTTCTAGTTAAACCGGCATCCAATTTGTGAAAGAAACGACAACCTTCCACGGCCCAGTCCTAGCAAGCCCGCCACTTATCCAACTCTGGTCTGGTGAAAAGTCAAAATTTCGATAGAAAAACTACGGTATGTGAAAGAATCGTCACTGTTAGGAGGTGTACCCATGCCTATGCACGTGAAATACTCTCCGTTCACGCTGCTAAATTCGACTCCGACTTGCCTACCAGGGACTCAAATAGAGGCAACAAGGGAGAATAAAGTTTCAACTCGCTTTACATCACGATATAGCTATTTCTGGTAAATGTGTGGGGGCTATTGTGAGAAACGGTGGCAACAGAAGCAGCACCGGCAAATTAAATTTCCGATGACTCAACCTAACAAAAGTGCATCAGCATTGTGATCCTCTTACAAATTTACCCATCAACACCTTCTATTCAAATTTAGCCAATTCACAAAATCAAAGCAGATGCACAATAAAAGGGAAAAAAAAAAAAAAGCATTGATTTTGAACCCATTTTTGCGTTTATTTACTGCAAAATGAAAATAAAAAAAAATAAAATAGAAATCCCACATGTTGTAAAAACGGACCAGATAAAGCAAGAATACAACTAAAATTTTGAGAAAAATAAAGATAAAAGAGACACAGAATTTACGTGGAAAAACCTTAAACGAATTAAGGTAAAAACCACGGACAAGGATAGAAGAATTTTATTAGAAGAAAATAATAATAATTACAATATAACTCTCTATTTTTCCTTTAATACTCACGGCCTCTCTCTTTTTTGGGATGCCTATTATGCTTAAATCCCTTGCCTATTTATAAGCAAGGGAAAACGCGTATTTAGGAGGAGAATTTCATTTTGCCTTGTTTTTCTCTTTTTTTTTAATCAACAATTTCGGTGCCTCCATCAAATTTTCTTCAATTGCTGCGCCTCCTGTACAATTTCCTTGGTCAAAGTTGTTAGCGCCCACAATCTCCCACTTGAAGATTTGATTGAGGATCAATCATATCTTCACACCATTCTTTCTTCCTTGTCTTTCCATGCTGCTTATGCTTCCGTCAGGTCACTAGAGGATCGACACCAAATAAACTTGTCAGTGTTAATTGCTTTTGTCAAAAAATCTGCTAGGTTATCTTTTGTATGATTTTTTTGCATATCCACAATGCCCTCTTCCACTTTCTCACGAACGAAGTGATACTGGACTCGTATGTGTTTTGATTTAGAATGAAAAGCTGGATTCCTTGCAAGATGCAAGGCACTCTGACTGTCACAAAATAGAGAAATTTTCTCTTGTTCATGCCCGAGTTCCTCCATGATTAGTTTCAACCAGACTGCTTCCTTACTAGCTTGCGTAGCTGCAACATATTCTGCTTCTGTTGTTGAAGTTGCCACAACTGACTGCAGTTTTGATACCCAACTTACTGCTCCACCAGTAAGAATGAACACATACCCTGTGGTAGACTTACTTTTATCAAGATCACCTGCATAATCTGAGTCAACATATCCTCTGACAATAAAATCTGATCCTCCATAACATAATGCAACATTTGAGGTTCCTTTAATATATCTTAGAATCCTCTTTACAGTACTCCAATGCTCTCTACCAGGATTCGCCATGTACCGATTTACAACTCCCACTGCATGTGCAATGTCTGGTCGTGTACAAATCATTGCGAACATAAAACTCCCCACTGCTGATGCATACGGTACTCGAGACATTTACATCCTTCCTGCTTCATTGCTAGGACACATACTGGAGGATAATTTGCAACTAATAGGAAGTGGGGTAGAAATTGACTTACAGTCTTGCATATTGAAGCGTCGTAAGACCTTCTTTAAGTAATTCTTCTGAGAAAGCCAAATCTTTCTATTGTTTCTGTCTCGGTGAATTTGCATCCCTAGAATCTTGTTTGCTGGTCACAAGTCCTTCATTTCAAATTCCCTAGCCAACTGTGCCTTCAATTCTTGAATATGATCTTTGTTGGGGCCTGCTACCAACATGTCATCTACATACAACAGCAAAATAATGAAATCACTTTTATCAAACCTCTTAAAGTATGCACAAGGGTCTGCATTAAATCTGTTGTATCCAAGGCTCATGATGAAGGAATCAAATCTCTTATACCAACACCTTGGTGCCTGTTTTAGACAATATAGAGATTTGTTCAACCTACAAACCAAGTTCCGCTTTCCTTTTTCTTCAAAACCTTCTGGCTGGAGCATATAGATTTCTTCCTCAAGATCTCCATGAAGAAAAGCTGTTTTCACATCTAGCTGTTCTAAATGTAAATCAAGTGTAGCACACATTGCCAAGACTACACGAACTGTTGACAACCGAACTACAGGAGAAAATATTTCGTTGAAGTCAATCCCTTCTTTCTGAGCATACCCTTTTACCACCAATCTTGCACGATACCGCTCCACCTGATCATCACTATTTCTTTTGATCTTATAGACCCATTTATTGCCAATAGCTTTTCTTCCTTGCGGTAATGGCATAAGCTCTCAAGTCTTGTTCTTATGCAGGGCTTCAATTTCCTCTTGCATTGCTGTCATCCACTGAGACGCATCTGAACTACTCATTGCTTCCTGGAGAGTTGATGGTTCTCCTTCCTCAGTTAGAAGACAGTAAGCAACATTACTGCCCATAACATAATCCTCTTGCCAGACTGGTGTATGTTTTGTGCGCTTTCCTTTTCCAAGCTCTGACTCTTCAGAATCAGTTTGCTCTTCCTCCTCATCGTGCTCTGGTTCTGCTTCAAAAGAATCTTCTTCTGTGGACTTCTTTTCTACCTGTACCATTGTAGTCTCTGAAATTTCTTTCAAACTGCTATCACCTTCTTTTTCCAATTTATCTTCTAAAAAGATAACATCCCTGCTGACGATAACTTTGTGGGCAGTGGGCTCCCACAGGCGATACCCCTTTACACCATCAGCATATCCCAAGAACAAACATTTCCTGGATTTTGGATCCAACTTCGTAGTTTCTTGAGCATTGTACATCACATACACAGGACTTCCAAATATATGGAGGTTTGAATAATCCACCGGCTTCCTTGTCCACATCTCCATTGGAGTCTTTAGATCAATTGCTGTAGATGGAGACCGGTTAATCACATAACAGGCGGTGTTGACTGCTTCTGCCCAAAATGGCTTATCAAGACCTGCAACTCCCAACATTGCTCTTGTTCTTTCTAACAGAGTTCTGTTCATCCGCTCTGCTACTCCATTTTGTTGTGGAGTGTACGCCGTAGTGAACTGCCTTTTGATGCCTTCTTGTTTACAAAAGCTATCAAATTCATTCCCAGTATATTCTCCTCCATTATCCGACCTTAAGCACTTGATCTTACTGCCTGAATCAAGTTCAACCCACGCTTTGTATATTTTGAAAGTTGCAAATACATCTCCCTTGTTCTTGATAGGATACACCCAACATCTTCTAGAGTAATCATCGATGAAGGACACAAAGTACTTCGCTCCTCCTAGTGACGAAACTGGTGCTTGCCATACATCAGAGTGGACCAATTCAAGAATATTCTTGCTTCTAGAATTGGATATGCTGAACTTTAGTTGATGCTGCTTGCTTGTTGTGCAATGCTCACAAAAGGGTAATGACACCTTTGTAAGGCCTGGAAGTAACTTTTTCTCAGCAAGAATTTTCATACCTTGTTCAGACATATGTCCAAGCTTTTGATGCCATACCATTGCAGATCTTTCACTCGAACTGTTTGAAGCAACAGATGCTTCTGCTTCTTGCACAGTCTTTCCCAAAAGCATATATAACTTTGCAGCAATCTTTTCTCCTTTCATAATTACAAGTGCTCCTCGGCTAATCCTCATGATTCCTTTTCGAACTTTGATAGTACAATCAAGATCATCGAACTCTCCCACAGATAACAAATTCTTCTTTAGACCTTCCACATGTCGCACTCCTTGAATAGTGCGAACTGTACCATCATACATCTGCAATTTGATGGATCCAATGCCTATGATCTTTAAGGCATTATCTTCACAACTATACACAGATCCTCCTAAGATAGGTTCATAATGATGGAACCATTCTCTTCGAGAGGTCATATGATAAGTTGCTCCTGAGTCAAAAAGCCACACATCCGCAAATTTCTTCCTGCTCTCCGTTGATATTGCTGCTTCACAACACAACACGTTTCCATCTTCTGAAGTGCTTGCCACTTTTCCTTGAGAATTGGAATTCTTCAGACTCCAACAATCCTTCTTCAGGTGACCTTTCTTGCCACAGTGGTAGCATTTAAAATTCTTCTTACTCCTTGATTTTGATCTCCCATGATTGTGACTCCCATTTGAGCCACGTTCTGTTGATCTTCCTCTCATCATCGTCAAAGCTTCCACTTGTTGTGAACCTGCCTGTTTGTTCTCCTTGTTCTTCCACCGATTCTCTTCTTCCAAGATAGCAGATGCTATATCATCAAAGACCAGAGAATCAGGCTGAACATTAGTTGTCAAGTTGATGACGAGTTGATCATACGAATCAGGTAGACTTTGGAGTAGAAGTTCTGCACGTTCTTATGACTCTATTTTATAATCCAAAGATGTAAGCTGAGAAAATAGAGTATTCAAGACATTAAGATGCTCCATCACTGAAGTAGATTCTGACATCCTCAAGGTGTAAAGTTTCCTCTTAAGGAAAATTTTATTATGTAATGACTTGGCCTCGTACAGTTTGATGAGGTGATCCCATATCTCCTTTGCCGTTTTCTTTTCTGTTAAGCTGGACAAGATCTCATCTGCAAGTGCTAGATAAAGGTTTGCAATAGCATTCCCATCCATCTCGTTCCATTTAGTATCATCTGTGAATCCCTGCGGCCTTTCACTGAGTGCCGCTAGACAACCATCTTTTCTCAAGATAGCTTTTATCTTTAATTTCCACAGTGAGAAATTTCTCCCGTTGAACTTTTCAATCTCAAATTTTGCCGCCATCGCTTTTATCTTCAAAAAATTAGCTCCCACTATTTCACGTGAACAGTACCTCTGCTACAGTGCTCCTGCTACAGTTCCTCTGCTACAGTGTTCCTACTACAGTTCCTTTGCTGCAGTATCGCTACAGCACTGCTACAGTATATATGAAATTACAATTCACAAATTTCTGCTACAGTACTATTCAAAAAAACCACGTGAATAGTGATGAGTTACTATTCACAACTTTTGCGTTTTTACGCCCGTTTTTAAAACGGATCACACCAAAAAACTTCACGTAATTTTCTCTTCCTCGTGGTATAGTTGGTTTTTCAAAATACCACAGCTCTGATACCACTTGTTGTAAAAACGGACCAGATAAAGCAAGAACACAGCTAAAATTTTGAGAAAAATAAAGATAAAAGAGACATAGAATTTACGTGGAAAAATCTTAAACGAATTAAGGTAAAAACCACGGATAAGGATAGAAGAATTTTATTAGAAGAAAATAATAGGAATTACAATATAACTCGCTATTTTTCCTTTAATACTCACGGCCTCTCTCTTTTTTGGGATGCCTATTATGCTTAAATCCCTTGCCTATTTATAAGCAAGGGAAAACGCATATTTAGGAGGAGAATTTCATTTTGTCTTGTTTTTCTCTTTTTTTTTAATCAACAATTTCGGCGCCTCCATCAAATTTTCTTCAATTGCTGCGCCTTCTGTACAATTTCCTTGGTCAAAGTTGTTGGCGCCCATACCACAAAGACTCTCCATCACCGGCAAAACAATTAGAAAAGCAAAGAACTCCGGTGATGGTGACTTGAAATTGCAGAGATGAGAGAGAATGGAGAGCATTAATCACTGTAGCATTGATTTTGAACCACCATCTCAATCTCCAAGCAAAATAATAGATTTGGAAACATCTCTAGCTTTGATTCATTACTATTGATTGATTTTTTTCCCCTCCTTCAAAGACTTCAAAAATTGGTTGATTTGCAATAAGATGAGCTAATTTGTGATAAAGGCAAATTTAACATAAGTCAATATGAAAAAATTTGAGAAAGAGCATAATATATATATATATATATATAGATTCTATTTGTATAATGATGTGTATTTTTTTTCCTATGTGGCACCCATATGTGCGTGACATCAACACAACTTTATATCTCGAGCCAATAATTATTTATTTATGTTTAAATGAGGGACTTTATAGTTTAGCAAATAATTAAATTTAAGAGACTGAATGGTTAATTAAAAATTTTAAAATGTAAAATAACTAAACGTACTAAATTAAAGGGGCCAAGTATGTATTAAACATATATATCTCTCAAAAATTCATATATTCTGCACATTAAAACTCAAAAAAAGAGGCCCGTTTAGTGGAAAATAGAGCCATATTAATTTTTTATGTAATTAATATTCAATAATCAGAGACAATTCAAATATAAAGTCAATTAGCTTTAAAATTTCAGATTTTATATTTTATATTCTTAAATTTTAAATTTAATTTTAGACCATTAAAACCAATTTAATCTTACACTGGAGTAACATCATATTTGTATTATTTATCTAACAATAATAATTAATAACATAGGTCATAACCATAATAAGTAGACCAAGTATTTCATTTTAATTAAATTAGGACGTCCCTAATTTATTGATCTATTAATTATTTAAATCTTTTAAATGTTTATTTTTGTTATTTGTTGGTATATAGTACAAGTATAATTAAATAAAATTCTTTTAAATTATTAATTATCTAATTAATCACAAAATTCTTCTGCCACTCCAACCTGCAGCCACATTGCTTTCTCTTTGTTTGACCATCCTCTTGGCTCTTGGTGCAATTCTCAAATGCAGGCAAAGAGAAGGAAACTTAAAAATAATAAACAAGAATTAAGAAAATAAAAAAGATAAAGGACTTAAGAGGGAAAAAAAAAAGAACAAAAATTGTAAGTCGAGTGCTTTGAGAATGTTATAAGAATAAACTTTTGTACATGTATATGGCTAGTAGGGATCAACAAAAAAGGCCCGAATCAATCCAATCTGATTATATTATCAATTAATTTAATCAATTATATTAATTTAAATCGATTGAGTCAGTTAATTTTAATTTAAAATTCTGACAAATCGATATTATAAATTTTGTTTCAACTTGAATATTTTGTAATTTAAAATCGATCGAATCCAATGAAACCAACTAAATTTAATCAACAGTAGTCGATTTTGTAAACTTTTCTCTTTTTGAGTAGTTGACTTTAGAGGATGAATTTTCAAATTCAATTGATGGTGATCGATTTAATGAGTTTTTAAAATCCGACGATGCTCATTCCTAATGGTTATAACGAAGGTTTCCATTTTTCTATTTTACTAATTTTTTTAAATTTTTTTATAATTTTTTTATATTTTAGTATAATGCTTAATAAATTCATAATATTTAAAATATGAAATAATGGAAAGAGTTGGTTCAGTTTAGAAAATATAAAGTTGATTGATTTAATGGAATGCCAATTGAATTCTTTTTGATGCAAATCCAAAAGGCAATGTTAAGATTTTAAATGAAAATCTCCTATAAAAATTTATAGCTTTACAACACAAAAATCATTACCATATACGTAAAACACATTTACAAGTTATCTCTAATTTTGATTCAGAGCTTATAGAGTTTTGGCAAAAAATAAAGATGTGAACTAATATTCATATTTTCATAATTTTCAATTTAATTCTTTTTATATTATTTTTTATGCCTTTTTTAATTTGTCAAGTGAGAATTTATTATTTGTATTTCCTATGAGATATATGTGGATCTTTTTTTTTAATTGATAATAGTCAGCGGCGGAGGGAAGGGGGGGGGGGGGGGGGGGGGGGGGGGGGGGGGGGGGGGGACGGTAGGGTATGTCATGATTTATCTTGACGCCTTTGCTCTCAAAGTGCATGGTTACAATAATACGTTTTTATTACACCCTTATTTTCCAAAACTTTTATTAAATTTTAGAGATCTCGTTCAACAAATATTCTTTTAATAGATAAAAAGAATAAGTTGTTGAATCCACGTGCCACCGACACATTGTTTTTAAGGTACAAAATCTCATACTCAAGTGTATTCATCTCATAACATAGTATAATTTCAAAATATACTTAGAAAACGAGCGTCATATTATTTTATATTAATTAATTTATCAAGAAAATTTTACCTTATAGTATATATATAATAAACTTTTTCTTTATAGAATACAAGTAAAATTGAATGGGAAATTTAATAATCATAATTCAAAATATTAAAAAAATTAAAATAACTTTTCATTATGAAAACTATTGAAATAAAAAAAATATTAATTTTATGTATTCTAAATTTTTAAAATTTATGAATTAAGTTGTGTAATTTTTGTAATATATATATATATATATAATTTTTAATAATTTATAATTTTTGATAAAAAAAATTTCTCATTAATTTTATTTTTATCATAAAAAAGTTATTGTTGAATATAAAATATAATTTCGAAAGTATAAACAAATAAAAATTTTAGAAACTCAGTAAATAAAATATAAAGAAAAAATCATAGATTTCACTGCTAATTTTCTCTATTTTATTTATTCCAACTTGAGGAATCTTTTTATAAATTAAACTCCTTAAAAAATTTAATTAACTAAATAAATAAGAAAAAAAATAAAAGAAAATGATAATAAAATATAAAAGATGCCAATGAAGGCGAGAGTATGTATGACATGAGGTTGACGGAAGACGCAAACAACTCTTCTATTTACCTAAACAAATAAATTAAAAACAAAACAAAATAAATAAAAAAAATTTCTTCCGCTCGCTCAAAACACATCATGGTCATATACTCGGGGTAGGTGAGTACGGTGAATCTCTCTCATCGTTTTTCCTTATAAATACGAACACAGATCACTCGCTTAACTCGTGCCTTTCTTCCATTCCAAACAAGCCACTTGTCCTCTCTTCTGTATTTCTCTTTCTCCACCACTACATATATATATATATTTATATACGAATTCTCTCTCCGAAAATATTGTAACACATCATGCCGGCTGACAGCTCATCACTTTCCGGCCATGGTCAGACCGTCTGCGTCACTGGCGCCGGTGGATTTATCGCTTCGTGGATCGTTAAATTGCTTTTAGAGAAAGGTTATTCCGTTAGAGGGACTGTCAGGAATCCAGGTCTGTTTTCTAATTATTTTATTCTAGCTTCCTCATTAATTAATTAATTATTTTTTTGTGTTTAATTATTATTAATTTTGTTTTTTTTTTATTAATAGAGGATCCGAAGAATGCTCATTTGAGAGAGCTAGAAGGTGCTAAGGAGAGATTAACTCTATGCAAAGCTGATCTTCTTGATTATGAAGGACTTCGAGAGGCAATTATGGGCTGTGATGGAGTTTTCCATACTGCTTCTCCTGTAACTGATAATCCAGTATGTCTGATTTTTTTTATTTTTTATGAAATAACTTTCTGTTTGGATGCCGAGAAAATTAATGTCCGAGAAAAAGAAAGGAAAAAAAACAGAAAAGGCGTTTTCTCTACCAACTTTCCGTTTTGCTTATTCGTTGCCTTGCTGCCAACCTGCCACCACCAAACCAAATCCACTACCATGCGGTGATTTCGTATTACTTTTCGTCGTGCGTCAGTGGGTCCACCTTATCTAAAACTATGATTGTTGTTCTTTCACCACTCAAATTTTCATTTTATTTTTCTTTTCTAAAATGTCTCTAATATAGAATGTTTTAGGACGGGTAAATGTCTCTTTCTATGGTTAGTTTAAGTTATTATTTTAGAAATGGACTTGATTATATCACATTTTAAAATTACATTTAATTATGGCCAATATGCTCTCCTGGACCTACCGGCACGACTAAATTTTTTTTAAAAAAATAAAAGAATGAATCTCCTTGTTAGTATTCAAACTATAAACATATTTCTCCTATTCAAGAGAAAAGGCAAAACTCATGTTATTCTAAGAATTAAAAGTTTTAATGATTAATTATGATGATTGATTGTTGTTTAATTTTGAATTGAAGGAACTAATGGTGGAGCCAGCCGTGAAGGGGACCAAAAATGTGATCCTGGCTGCAGCTGAGGCTAAAGTCCGGCGCGTGGTGTTTACCTCGTCAATTGGCGCTGTTTACATGGACCCCAATAGAGGCCCAGATGCTGTTGTGGATGAATCTTGTTGGAGTGACCTTGAGTTTTGCAAGAATACTAAGGTTAAGCATTATTAGTATTACCTGTATTTTAATTATTCCCTCAATTTTATTTTAAATATCATATAAAAATTACAGATTTAAAAAATAATTACTCATTATAAATTTTATAAAATTTTTATTACAATTTATCTAAATATTTTTTTTTATTTTTTTTATTAATTAATAAAAATATTATTAAAAATTTTTAATTAATATTTTTTAAAATTTTTAAAAATAACACTTAAAATAAAAAAAATTATACAATATTTAAAATAAAGAAAAAAAATATTATACTATTTAAATTTATACAATTACATCTATAAGTTGATAATTAATCAATTCACTTATCTTATTTTCTTATAAATCCTTCAATTCATGAATTGGTCAACTTTTGCGTCTAATACCAGTATGAGTAATTAATGACAAAGACAACTTAGGTTGGCTGGTTTTGAGATTTAGGTTGACGAAATAATTTTCTGTACTTTTTTTTTTTGAAAATGAAATAATTTTCTGTACTTGCTAAGAAACTCCCAGCATGTTTGAAAATTTGAAAGGCAGAGTTGCTAACGAAAGTTTATACAAGTCGCTTTATAATAAATAAATTTTGCATGAGCAAATGCAACCTTTTTAGCAGCTTAGCTTCGGTATAATATATTTTCACTAATTTCATTCATTCACAGAAGTTGTCACAGGTTTGTATTTAAACTTCTGTTTCTCTTTCTTTTCTTTTTCTTTACATATGACATCCTTATAAAAAGCGACCCAATTATTTTTTTTCCCTTTAATGCTTGGACAACGACTAATTATTATTATTGTTAGTTTGTTTTGTTTGTTATGAATAAAATGAAATTTGATTGCAGAACTGGTACTGCTATGGGAAGGCAGTGGCAGAGCAGGCAGCATGGGAGGTAGCCAAGGAGAAAGGGGTGGACCTAGTGGTGGTTAACCCAGTGTTGGTGCTTGGACCACTGCTGCAATCCACTGTCAATGCAAGTATTATCCACATCCTCAAGTACTTATCTGGGTCAGCCAAAACCTATGCCAATTCTGTTCAAGCCTATGTGCATGTTAAGGATGTGGCACTTGCCCACATTCTTGTCTATGAGACACCCTCTGCCTCTGGCCGATACCTTTGCGCGGAGAGCGTCCTCCACCGTGGAGAGGTGGTGGAAATTCTTGCCAAGTTCTTCCCCGAGTACCCTATTCCGACCAGGTAAATTCTCTTGTTCTTGTTGTGAATTGTGATGCAACATAAAAATAAATAAATAGGCGAGTCATATAAATTAAACATCTTTTCATCCATTAATTTGCTTAGGTAGGTGAAGAATATATATTTATAAAGTAGGAAAAAATTTTCCAAAATCAAGACATTCAGTATCAGGGTTTTAGGATCACAAATTAAATGCTCTAATGAAGTCACACATGATAGAACTAGATTCCTAATCTATGTTTCTGCTGCTTTCAACTTTCTACCTGTATTGGTATTAATACTTCCATTGATGGTTTTAGAATATTTGTAAACTTTATGAATCATATTCGCATGGGTGGTTGATAAACTTCATATTGAAAGATATATATTAAAAAGCTCTTAATATTTTGCGAATTAAAACATTAAAATATTTAGTGGGATTTCATCTTAGGTCAACTAAAGTAGCAGATCTAGTTTTATATATTGACTTAGTATGTATTTACTTGGAGGGGAAATTAGGTAATAGAACTGTTCATTTATTTTCTTTTTTTATAATAATATTTCTATTGCACTTGTCTACGAGTTTTGTTTGCCAGTAATATATTTCAGAGACACATTTAACCTTAGCTAATTGGAACACCTAATCAATGAAATATTTAGGGAACTATATATGTTTTGGAAGTAATGATCCGGGATCAATTGGAATGCATAACGCGTATGCCCAAAAACCAAAAGCAGGAAAAGAACTTTTGTGCCTCTTCTAGGTTAAAATGTCATATTTGTGCTCCGAGTGAAACATTAACAAATATATATGTACCTGGTTTAGTGATAAAATTAATTAAATAAAACTACAAAAAATGGGAGTTAGGCTTAAATCTCACCAATAATCAAAATTCCTTTTGGTAATACAATTTTGTATATTTTTTAGTATTTTAACAATGAACGATTTTATAAGTTATTTTTTATCTGATATATTAAGTATTGATTAATTATTTATAAATATTCAAAATAAATATGTAATTATTTAAAAATTTAACTGAGCTAGTTTTTGTAAGCTAGGCGGAAAAAATCAAATAAATAAGGTTTGTAAAACTTGCTTTTTTAATTTTAAAATTATTATATCTTAAAATACGATTAAAAAGGTTTTAGAAGAAAGAAAATAAGAAAATATAGGTGTGACATTTTGCCTAGGATTTCTGAAATCAGCCATTGCGGACTAAAAGTAAAATCAGTTTTGAATTGACGGTGGAAGCCAAGAAAACAGGAGAGCTTAATCATAGCAAATAATTAATTTTCATGTTACGGTGAGGTAGTTGCTGTATCCACTTTGACTTATAAGCTCACCTAGAATTATATAGGATGATCAAAGCCACAATAAAACAACACTTGGAATTGTCTACAAATTTATGGGAAAGATCCCCCAAAAACACACACACACACACTCATTTTATAGCTAAAACGTCCATTACACACCTACTCCATTGTCTTTATCAACTCTGAGGCTTGGAAGTTTTTTTTTTTTTTTTTTTATTTATTCTAACCAACTTATTCTTGTCTCCTATTGAAAACTAGTTACGGCAAAAACAAGTTACTATTGAGGTTAGATTATTAGACTCTGTAGTCTTCTATAAAAACGAGACTATTTAAAAATAGATGATAGAATTCTAATATTCAATAATATTTTTACATAGTTAAATTAATGCTTCATCATAGTTAAATTAATGCTTCATCAGAACTATTATTTATTTATTTATTATTGGTAAAAATGAGACTATTTAAAAATGAATATGAAAGTGTGAACTTTCAATAACTCTTTTACATATTTAAAAATTAATGGTTCAAAAGTGTAAGAATATTGTATCCAATATGCTGAATTGTTCATATATAACCCCTGTTCTGAGAATTCTCAAGGATATTCTGTTAGTTGGGTAAATGGGATTGGCACTGAGTTTTTATTGTGGTTCAATAGTGCAAATTACAGAAGATTTTCAGAATTATTATTCATTTTATCTCATAATCAAATCTCTTGAGAAAAAAAAAAACAGAAATGGGAAATTTGTTCATGGAGTATATGGTAATTGAAAATTTGTAATATAAAATAATTGCAGGTGTTCAGATGAGAAGAACCCAAGAGCAAAACCATATAAGTTCACAAACCAAAAGCTGAAGGATATTGGTCTAGAATTTACTCCAGTGAAGCAATGCCTATATGAAACAGTTAAGAACTTGCAGGAAAGAGGTCACCTTCCAATCCCAAAACAGTCAGAGGACTCTGTTAGGATTCAATCTTAAAAAAAGGGCCCTTCTGATTGCTTCTTATAATTTTTAGTTACCATTTGTTAGGGAAAACATATGTCCACTTGCCCTTCCAAATGGTAAAGCTTTGATTTATCTAAGCAGTGATAATTAAGATTGGAACTTTATGTTAAAACATATATATATTTATCTATACACATAAAGATAAGTGTTTGTCTTTTGTAACCCCAAAAGAAAAAACTCCTTTTAACCGTTCACATGTTTTAATCATGTATTACTATTCTAATTAATGGATGGTTTTGATTCTCTAAGTAGATAAAACTCATTTTGAGTGTTCCACTTGTGTATTTTAGCTTGTCCCGTTTGCCAATTGTCTTAATTTTTAAATTATCACATGTTTTAAGCTATAGCATTATTTTATTTCTACACAAAATATTTTTTTACAAAGAGAGGTCAAGATGTTATATCATATTTAGATTCATAATATTAAATAAATGGAAATGAATTTGTTAGGATGGCAATTCCATTATTTTATTGAATCTTCGAGGGGCCCTCCTTATTATGGATAACTGCGTCAAAGAGTTCACATTATCTTATTCTTTCCCCAGGGACCCACCGACCCACCTTCCCCCCAATGGCATCAAACCTAAAAAAGAATATGAATCTCAATTTTGTTTTTTGAACGAATGAATCTCAAATTCAATATACTAATATTTGGTATATCCTATGATTGAAATAAAATCTTATTCAAATAATTGGATTTTTTTTATACATTTAAATAATCTCAATCACTGATCTAATTTTTATTGATATGATAAATATAATTATTAATGCAATCAATAAATTTTATTCAATTATTCAAAAAAAAAACTTAAAAAATAAATATCTAAAATTTTAGAATTCTCTTCTATTTATATTTCGGTTTCAAATTATACCAAATAAATCTGTTTTAATCAAATATGATGAATATATAGATTTCGTATTCAAACTTGTGTTTATAAGTCCAACAGACAATTTTTTTAGTTTATTTATTTATTTTTATCTCAGAAATGGCTGTAAATGTTGAATTCCTCCTATATTATATATCTGATTTAATGTACTTCTATTAATTAATGACTTGGAATAAATTAATTTAGATGCACGTAGGTAAAGAAACCTACCAAAATTTATTTTCAGATATTAGTAAATTAAGGTGTTAGATGTGAGAATGACCTTCAAACAGACCATACATCTATGTTCCTATCAAAAAGAACTTCAATTAATTATAAAATTATTGTTTGGCGGTCAAAAGCATGTTATTTTTTAAATTTTGAATTTAAATTTTAGAGTATACTTCCCTATATATATGTAATTAATAGAAAAAGAATTTCAATTTAATTTTTGGAATCTAAATAATTTATCGTGTTTTAGTTTGTTGAGTTTGTTTTTTTAAAGAAAGTGAATTATTACTCAGTCTAGGAAATTTATCAAAAATATATGTTATAATCACTATTTACTTATTATTTTATAGATAAATTTAAACATTTTCTAATTGATAAAAATAAAATAATATATAATTATAAAACTTGTAATATTTATAATTTTTAAAACTAATATTAAAACTAAAACGATAATAATAATAATAATAATAATAATAATAATAATAATAATAATAATAATAATAATAATAATAATAATAATAATAATAATAATAATAATAATATCGAAGCGAAAGATTGAATCCCATCCAACGATAAGTAATAGTAATCTTCTACTTTTTTGATAGATGATAAGGAATCTAGTCTGTAGAATTGATGTTAAACATAAGTTTGCAATTCCAATTAAAATATGAAGCAAAAAAAATTATAAAGAAAATAAAAAAATAAAACAAATTATAGGAAAAAAATAAGCATAAAGGATTTTAGATATGTTAAATAAAAAAATAAAAAAATATATATTGGATAGCGAAACTAAAAATTAAACAAACAAACAAAAGAGAATAGTTCATCATAGCCTTAAAAAAATACAATTAGCCTGGGAAAATAATAAAAAGGAAAAAATTTTACAAATTTTTTTTTAATAGAATGAGAAGTTTCTCTCTCTAAAATCCTAAAAATAAAAAGATCCGCAATTTAATTCAATAATTTAGTATTAATAGTTTTTTACTTCATAACTTTCCTCATAACTTTATGAAAATGCATTATTTTATAATGTTTATGATTTCCTACTTAAAGCAAAATATAAAAAACGAAAATAAAAATATGTTAATCTGCCACCTACTTAATTCATTCAAACAACGTTATTAATAAGGAAAATGCAGTGTACAACAAATATTGGACGCTGTTAAAGGGGGTGAAATCAAAGAGAATATTTTTAATTTTTATTATTAATATATATAATTATTACAAATATTATATTACATAATAAAATCCTCATTTTTCTTCTAATTAATTAAAATTTCAATTTTACCTTATTTAATTTACTACAACTCGGTCTCATAGGAGTTTTTAAAAAATAATCAATTCACGTGATTTATAACAGTGCAAAGTTAATATTTAAGATTTAAATAAATTATAAAAACTTATAAAATTTTAGATAATAAAAAAATTAGAACTTTGTATTATCACTTGAATATTATATATATTTAATTATAAATTATTATAACTAGTTCCACTAATCCATCCATATATATAATATTCTTTTAATCCAACTTATTTTTATTTTTTTTATAGTTTTATTATAATTATTTACATCACACTCTATATAATATTTAAGTGTATAAATATCATATAGTGTATTTTAATAATCATACAAATAAATTTAATATAAATATAAAAATTAATAATTATACAATTAGTTTTTTTTTAAAAAAAAGATCATTTCTTTTATTAGACGAAATGTTGGCATTTCATCCAAAACAGATTCCCTCAAGAATTTATTGTAATATTTTTTCCCCAAAAAAATATTTCAAAACTAAGAAATTGATGCTCTACACAAAATCAAAATAAGTTTAAATATAAACTCAAATTCAATATGCATAAAAGGCGAATAAGTGACTTGAATGGATATAAATAACAGAATTAGACAAGTCTAAATTCTTTGCTGAGCTTTATTTTAAATTAATCAAACATTAAAGTTATAAACTCTTAGCAAACTCTTACATTGTACTTCTATTTTGTAAAATAACGAAGAAAATAATAATAATAATAATAATATGAACAAATTTATTAAGAATCCTCATTTTTGCTTTGTTATTTTTTTCTAAATAGAACGAATTGTTACATTAATTTAGTGCAATTTTTGTAAAGCAGATCATCCGCTTGAATCATGAAATTATAGAAAAATCAAAACCTCCATAAAATCTACCATCAAGGTTCAGCTTACGCATGTTATTTTCGCTTGGATTTTAGATTAGAGTCCTAAATATTCTTTCTCCCCACTTACAATTAATAATTAAAAAAAAAAAAAAAGAAACCTCCAGAAAATCTATGTTCCAAACACATTGAATATAACCTGATAAATATATTTATATTCAGATCCCCTTGAAAAAAATAAAATGGTTATCAATCACGCCAAGTGCCAAACTTCAAGTTATGCTCCACTCATTCAGTTTTGCTTTATGGACTGATCCTTAGATTAAATGGGTTTTTTTTTTCCAAATTTAATTGTTTAATTTTGCCATAAATGAAGAGTTGTGAATTACGGCAAATTAAAAATGGAGCAGTTCTTAATCAATCTTAAGCCATCAAATCCTTAAACAAGACACCATAAGAACAACCAGCACCAACATACACAAGCCTTAAACTTCAGTAGCATTGTGTGGTTACCAGCCCAACAATGCAGTTGCTGCACATTAGGCATCAAGGGTCTAAAAAATGATATTTCATATCATGTGATGTACCCATTATTCTTCCTTTTTTTGTTTTCAGGGAAGTGATGTACCCATTAATCTGTTTCTGCAGAGAAAAAGCACTACAGGAGCTCATACATCTGCCTCAGCCAGAGACGCTCCTGATCCTCGGCCTCTTTAATGGCATCATCAACCTTTTGCACTACTAGCTTCATTGCATTTATACGCTTTTCAGCCTCTCCCATGCGCTTCTGCAATGCTACTAAATCCATGAGTGCCTCTTCCAGTTCTTTGGTTGCTGCTTTTATGACCATCATGCTATTTGCTTTCACAGACTTGAGCATAGAATGCATTTCAGCAATCTTTTCAACTTCAGAATTTTTTTCTAATGGTTGGGTTAGCCATGAAAGCTTAAGCCTTGTAGCCTCCAAATCCTTCATTTCATTTTGGAGTACTTTAATCTCAGATAGAGAAAGAGGAATGTCACTGCTTTGCAGACGCTGAACAACATCAGAGACAATTTCAAGCAGACAAGCTCTCACTGATGGTGACTTGGACTGACAGTTAGCTGCAATATCACCGTACTTGGCAAATATAGCTTTGAGAACAGGTGCAACACTAGCCTTGACTTCATAGCCTTGCACTAATGTTGTTTCGCCGCACACTTTAGCTCCACTATTTGATTGAAATGTATCTTCAGAAGATAGGATCTCCATCTCTTGATTCTGCTTTTGCTGTTGACAACTGCATGGATTTGCACATTGGTCAGAACAAGCCTTGGGAGAAGTAGCTGGCTGTTGTACATTACTGCAAAAAATTGTTCATAAAACCACAATTGCATAAAAAAAAATTTAACCATTTGAGGAGACTGTCATTGCTAAACTGTGGATTACTAGTCAGGAATTGATATGTTTTAAAGAATATATATTAAAGAGAGAATCAATTTCCCATCGTTACCAAGACAGATTTCATTTTCTTATTGAAAGAAAACCATTATTTAAGACAAACATCACATTTATCAACCTCATCAATCACCTATCAGAGCTTTTCATGAGATAGGTTAGCTATATATTCGATTCACAATGAAACGTAGCATATAAACTGCATTCAGCATATCTTTTCTTGTTCTCAACAAAGCAAATGAAAAGCTTTTAACACATGGAAAGATGGTAAGCTGTAAATATTTCTGAAGATTTTCTTAGCAGATTGCTCTAATACACCAGTAGTGAAAATGACAGCAGCAGGACTAGTTAGCCAGCTGTTGTTGTCCGTATGCAGTAAAGTAGATACAAACTGAAATTAGTTGGTCTGATTTGCCTTCCAAGAAATCAATCATTTTAGGAGATTCTCTATTCCAGACACATATAATTTGCTCACTAAATGGATCTGGCAGTAAAATAATATGAATTTTGTCATAGCTAGATGCAGAAAATGTAGTCTCTGCCATGTCAAAAAAAATCATTTGGGAAACTATAACGTAAGCTACAGAATAAAATGAGGCATGCTTTGATCAGAGAAGTTGAAGTAAATGTAGGAAAGCAAAACTTACAGTTTAAGTGAGCAACCAGCACTCAAAAATTCTACTGATTGTCCCTGTTAATAGATGTATTACTTGACGATTAAATGCATTTACATCAGAAACGGCCAAACCATCAGAAAACAGATCAAAAGATTCAATTCAATTAACCGAAATGAGGAATTATGCATATAGATGCCAAGATGATTATCATATATCTTCTATATCAAATATTCAGATTGGAGGAAGGAGGGGCTGGGGACAGTAGGGTATAGCTAACATGAACTGTATCCTCTATTTTATATTCTCTGCTCATCATGACTGGTCATTATAGAGAAATTAGTTCAAAACTAATCTCCACCTTTCAATACATGTTTTTTAAATAGCACAAGTCTTATGCAGTCCTTAACCTTCCAACATGAACAATAATGTCAGACCTTACTTCTTTCCTTTACATATAGAGATAAGGTTTCTTTTCTCAAAAGACTTCTTTTTAGAATTTTTTGCACTCATTTTACTTAATTAAGATTAAATTTGCATATATATATATAGAGAGAGAGAGAGCAGACTGCATCAAAGACAATAATGTGACTTTTTGGACATTTAAGAATCTTCCATGGCAATTATAAATTCATGTTTAGAAAAGATTTATTTATTGCGTCAATTGAGGGACAAAAACAAATACAAAAGTGATTCAAAGAACAATACTTCCCACAAATGACTTTGGCTTAGTGGTACTGGATTCATTTCCAAAGTTATGACATACAAATTGAAACACAGTTGGAAAATAACCAGAAAAAAGATATACATATGGTGCCTCTCACAAATAAGAAGGGCCTAGTTCACATTATTGAACAACTAAAATAATAATTAACAATTATAACTGCTATTTTAGGGCATAGTTTGTTGAGCATGGTTCACAAAAATGGAACTCAGTTGTGGTCAATATAATTTATTTCCTATAAATAAAAGGAAAATCTAGGAGCATCAATACTATTATAGAAATAGGACCACAATAAAGAAACATCAAAAAACCACATTCAGTTGTACCTTGTCATTAGTTTCTTCAGTTCCAGCATTTTCAGAGATAGTTTTGCTTCGAGTCTTCTTTCCGCCCATACAATGGACAGCTGATCTTTCATCAGTAATCTGTTTTAATATGCATCAGGTAGAGAAGCATATCATGCAAAAAATGAGTCAAATAACTGCCCATTTTTATTGATAGGTTATAGCACACTGATATCCTTAAATACACTGTTCTCTTCTCATATATTCACCGGTTTTACTTGTCTAGTCATACTGTTGTAGGAACTCCAAGCTCCTAAAGAAAATTATACTATTTGACATGCTACCTACAATTGATGTTGGCCTTGGTCATACCAATGCTACTTATGGAACATATTTTTAGCTGCTACAGCAACAGTACTCGAGGAAATAAGCACAGCATTAGGAGAGGTTATAATTTCGAAATGGAAAAGGAAAAATAAGATGGAACAGGCAAGACCACTAGTGCCCCATATTCAAGTAAATAAATAAGAATTGCACAAGATTTCAGAAAGCAAAAAGGTTTGGAGCTCAAGATTCATCAGAGACTACCAAAGCAGAATTCCATTTTTTCTCCCATACTCACCAATTCCTCAGAACCTGGGACATCAAAAGACTTGATATTGTCAGTTGCATTTCTGCAAATATGACCAACTATTTCATCATAACTGTCGACAGAAACTCCTAAACTGTTCACTGATTTCAAAATATAAGGTTGAATCTTCACAGCACAATTTTTTATAACTTCCTTCCCCAGTTTCCAGGAAGTTGGAAAAACAATCTGAGTAAAAAAAAGAAAAAATTTGTTCCAAATAAGCATCATTACTGAAAATTGAAATGTTATACAAGATTATAATAAGGAAAAAAAATTTTCACCTGATTTTCGTTTCTCACACTAACTAAAAGAGGATGGAGAATCTCCAAAGAAATATCATCACTTTCCAATATGACAATGGTTATTATTGCCACCATGGCAGCTAATACAACATCTGACTTGTTTGACCTTAAAAAAAAGGTAAAAAAAAAAAGTTGTATATACAAATATTAAACACTCACAAACATAAAGTAATTATTCATTAAATATGTCAGAAAAGCCGGAAGGGGTGACAAGGTATTGTACCCCTTACAATTCAATGGGAAATTCATAGAACAAAATGAACAACATCCCTCACAGCAACAAAATTAAAAACAGATAAGACCATGCTAATCACCAGAATGAACAACGTTTTTGATTCCTCAGAAAAATGATTATGATAAACTGCTCAACTACATGAAATTAAGCCCAGCACATAAAAGAGGATGGTTATAGTCCTTCATCCTCAATTTACACCATACATCATCAGCCTTGGTGTAGCAATGAAAAAGAGATCTAGGGCTCTGGTACCAACACACAGAAGAAGACCATATACTAAGGGTCAGTTTGGCATTGTTGTTTGAGCGGCTGTTGAAAGAAGCACTACATTGAAGATTGATTATAGGCCATTAAAGTTTGTTTTGAAAATGAATTTCACATGTTCTAGCTATAAAAACTAAAAACAGCTAAAACCCAAAACTGCTTTTTCCAAACATATCTAAAATGGTCCTTTTCAGAAAACAGTTTAACCTCAATGCCAAACAGGCTCTAACTACCAACCAACAGTACCAGAAAAAGCAGCATAACAACAACAATATAATTATATAATCACAGCACTGTCTGCACAATTCTGCAATCATGAAGAAAATACTTGCTAAATGAAACACGAAATTGAAGTAGCAGTTCTCCAAGTTGTGCTTTACCATTCAGCAAACTAGAAGATTTATGGAGAAACTTTTCTCTTTATGCACATGCTAGATTGACTGATAAGGTCATAAGTCAATGACTAGAAATTTCATGAATAGGATGAGTTTTTGAAGCTTTATGAAAGTTTAAACTTCAGAAAATCCCACATCAAGTCAAACCTCAGACCTACAGAATGGTTTTAAATTTGACTCTGTTTAACTTCAGTAACTTAGAAAGTGAAATCCAAATATAACGCAAAAGTTCACCCAAAAACCAAACGGTTAGCTAAAGCTTTAAGAGTCAAGGAGCAAGCCAGACCATTTTCAAAGTAGTTACCTAGTTATTCTAAGAAAAAGTTGAAACATCTCAACAATCAGAGAATGACATTCAAGGTCCACCATCACCACAATAGCCCTTGTTGTTGCAACTGTAACAAGGACTGACACCACCTTTGAGTAACAGCAGCTAGACATGTGAGAAAGTTTCTGAAAGACAGCTACTATCAAATGAAATATTTCCTGTGGAAACGTGAAACATGAATAAGCTTATGCAAATTCTGATGAGATCACCAACAAGAAGAAAAATAAATATCTATCACCTTCATTTGTTCATCATCATATGGAACATCAGGTGCTGTTATTCTCATAATCTCACTAAAACAAACAGCAACAGAAACTTTCACATCTGTATCTAGATGTCTCAAAAGATTGTCAGAAATCAATGCATTCCGCAATGGTGAAAGTGCAGCAACCATTGAAGCACATGGTGATTGATGCACCTTTGATATAGAAAACTCAACTCTCTACAATTCATAACAGAAAAAGGATACAACATAAATTAGGATAAAAACCAATTGTGGGGAACAAAAAATAGATGCTATGAAAAATATGTTGAAATTCTTCCCCAATTCTAATTCTAATCCAGTAAAATGTTCCACTCAATATAGACAAATGCATTCATGTTTTAGTTTGTCATGAAATTGATTTGCAACATGTAACCCTATTTTCGTAATTTCCTTCTCCAATTCTTATCATCAGTCATATTCAAGTATCTCCAACTCCCGTGCCAATAAGTATAACCAAGTCTATTTACAAGCAAGAAAAAAAAGGCAAAAAATTAACAAATATAAAAAGAATTGCTAAAAACTACCGTTGGGTTCCATTCCTAAAAGAATAACTGAATAAGATAAATAAATAAATAAAATATTTTAATTTTTCAAATTAATACCCTCCCCTTAAAAAGATTAAAAAAAACAACTGGGCGACAAAAAATTATTTGAAGCAGAACCCTAACAAAATAAAGTAATAAATAACATATCACAAAAGAAAAAAAAAAAGAACAATAATTTACAGAACCATTCTTGCCATGATAATCACTCAAATACAAAAAAAGCATTAAAAATTAAATTAATAAAAAAATCAACTCACATGTGCACTGTACATAATAATAATAATAATAATAATAATAATAATAATAATAATAAAAACAATAACAATAAATGCAGATAAAAAGAAATGGGTATTGCTTACTTCAAGAATAGAAAGAAGATCATCAATGGAAAATGGTGGGTTAAGGAGTTGATTCCCATTATCCATGAGTTGTTGTTCAATCTCTTTTCCCGCCATTTTCTGTTTCCTTTCTCAGATATTGGAATGCAAACAGAGACAAAGACAAAGACAGACCCAGAAAAAGACAATTTGCAAGAAGAAAAGAGAAAGTGTGAAGCTTTTTGAATGTGAATTGGAAAACTTAGCATAAAAGAAAAGAGAAAACCTTCGTTCGCCTCTTGTTTTTTTTTTTTTTTCCGGTTTTTCGTTGGATTCAATTCAATTTGGACTGGTAAACGGGGCGGGTCTGTACCCGTTTTGCTTCCAGCTTTCCACAATGAGAAACATCTGGATTTTTGTACAGCGGGAAAAAATGGATTTGTTTAATAAATACAAATATTAGACAAAATTAATGAAAACTTTTACTTTTAATTTCAATTTTAAAAATAGCTTTTATAATTTAGTAATAATTTTTATGAATTTATTTAAATATGAAACTACTATAAACATTTTTATATTTTATATTTTTAAATATTGAATAGAAATAAATTTCTTTTTTCGAATTTATTAGAAGAATTAAAATTTATTTTTATTCGTTGAGATACATAACGGATTCTCCAACATACCAGATATAAATTAGGAATTCATTTATGAAATTAAAATTTATTTATTATTATTCCTTAAATTCTCATAAAAAAATTCTTATTTAAATAATTGAAAATATTAATTAGATCATTAATTTTTTAAAAATCAAATTTAATATATTCTAAAATTTAAATATAAAAACTTCAAAAATAATCAAATAACAATTTTATTTTTATTTTTTAGATACTGTGTAAAAAGTAAACATAAAATCTCAACCTCCTCATTGTTATAAATGAACAAGATCTAAAAATATACTTTAATTTTAACATATAGTCTCAACAAAATCAATTTGATGAAAATTGAAACTAGTTTTTCAGAATGATCAACGTGTTAATTTAGGTCCATTTTCGGATTGATTAAAATTTTAAGAATAACTAAAGCCAAATTAATTTTATTTAATAAGTGATGGTGTTAAATGGAATATATTAAAATAAATATATTTATGATAAAATATAACTCATAATCGCTTAAAGTAGAAAATAAAAATTCAATATAATTAACTTAGAATTAAAACTTGATTGATTCCTAGACAACAACCTATAATTTGTTCATTAAATAAAAGGTTGTATTGAATTTAATTTGAAAGAAATGTATGAATTGTAGCAAGACTAAAGGTTCTGGACTTCCTTCACATGAAAAACAAAATTGCTTGGAGAATTTCTGAGATTTAAAACTAAGAAATGGTTTCTTAGAAACTATGAATATCTGCAGCTATCACTGTAAGCCTATGGTTAGCCTTATAAACATTGAATAAGAAAATAAACAAACCTTTGATTTATAGATATCATCTACAAAAGCAACCTTTTTTACTTCTGTTCCTTCTTCAAGTACAAGGATGTTTCCAGCAGCTAAAAATACATTTAAGAGATAAAAAAAAAAGTTTGCATCAAAACTTATTGATCTCTATTCTAAATTTAGATCAAAACAGTAAAGGCTCCTAGAGAATCTGCATTCCTAAGATCCGACTTACAGTACCAGCCACTTATCAGTCAACATTTTCTGTAGACCTTCTTTGAGGTAACTGCATGTTTACTATGTCTTCTCTAGGAAGATCATACACTGAAGTATCACATGTCCCATCAGCCATCTGTCGACTTTCGGATGTTGTTAGTGCCAAAAGATGAGAAGCTTCCTTGTTTTTACGGAACACCAAGTATGCAATCGCAGCCAAATACAATGCCATGGCTGAAAATCCAAATATTCCAAGAAAGACAGCTGCAACAAGTTTTAAATGGCCGTGAAGAAGCAGCTTGATGAAGCCAGTTGCGAGGTAGTATATATTTATTAACATAATCAAGGAACCAATAATCCAGGTGATAGCTGAAATCTGCAGAAAAGGATATACAATAAATCAAATCAGCGACAGAGAAGTAAGAGCAGAAATAACAGCAGTTGAAAGGTAATGATTTCTGTTGCAGTTATTATCTCCAGTGTGCTCAAAATGTATTATATATATATATATATATATATATATATATATATGTAAAGAAATTCAAATCTTGATCAGGAAAGCTTGGAAAGAAATTTTTATATGCATATCTACATTGAAAAATACTGGAAAAATGATATGCCCTTTGCAGGAAAAGAAAATCGGGAAATAACAGGAGCTAAATCAGAACAATCAGGAAAGAACAATATTAATGGTAAAATAGAATATATAGTCAAATGACAGAATAAGCCTTGATCAAAATATCAACGTACCGCAGTTGAGTTGGCATACATCCCCATCTTAGTTTTGCAACTGGTGAACTTGAGAAGTGGGATAAGAGTAAAAGGCAGTTCAAATGAAAGAATCATCTGTAAAACATAATGAAACATGAAACAAATGTACGATGGGAAACAGTAAGAACATATAGCCTTTTGGCTTAAACAACAAAAAAGTCAGTGCAAAATGCAAGCAAAAGACTAAATGTTTTGATTTGGTCAATGACGCAAGTGAAGCAAGGATAACTTATAATATTATTTTTCTGAAGACCCCCTAAGCATACAGTAAGGGTTCCATAAAGACAAGCAGATCCTTGTGATAATATTTTTTGAGTGCATTCAGCCCGAAGTCTAGCTTTGCATACTGCTTCAAAATAAATTGTATTCAACCATAAGAATAATCGTGGAAAACTATATCCCACAGGAAAATAGGTCGTCTTGTCCTTCATATAATCAGATGGTAGAGAAATCGATCACAAAAGAACAGTTCAATCAATACTGTCGCAAATAAGCATTAGTTTGAAGGGAGGCATCCTCACAAATATTACCAATACTAAACTTCCATCCTATGGTCAGTTAAAATAATAAACATGCAAGGGGAACACAATGAATTTATTATATGCTTATTTGTTACATACAGTAGGAGAGGTAAGAAAGGAGTGAAGGGCAAGCAAGGGAATGTAGCCAATTGAATAGCTGTAAATAGGACAAAGGAAATGCTTAGCGATACTATAAATAGCAGCAAGGTGGTATTTTGTTTGTTAGTAGATGATGAGATATATGATTGTAAGGAATGTTATTCACAAAACAATTAGAATGAATGAGAATATTCCTCCTACTACATTCCTCTGTCCTCTTTTCTCTTCTCTTATCTCTGCTCTCTATTTCCCTACCTCCCTCTTATTTTTCTTCTAATTTGTCTCTATTTTCTTTATTCTCCTAACCTCTTTTATATTGTTTGGCTAAAGTGATTTGTGTGGGTGTAACAATTTGGTATTGGAGCAGTACTGAACTGGTTAAATTATTAACAAATGAGTAAAGTAACAAAGAAAGTCATCAAGCCTTCTGGATCTGATGAGAAAGAAACAAAAGAAACTGATTAGAGTGAGAGACTATACTCTTTGCAAAACGATGTCCACTTGCATTTTGAAGCTCTCCAAAAGAAGCAACAAGCCTCCAGAGTTGAGCAACAAAAAATATATGAACAACTCGGTTCTAAACAAGAAGCAGCAAGAACAGAGCACCAGAGGAACTACAATCAGCTTCGATCGGAGCAAGCAAAGTTAGGGGATCAGTTTGCCCAGTTGATGGAAATGATGAAAAATCTGGGTAAGGGTAAAGAACCCCGATTGGAGGAGCCCCCACCTCCAGAGGCAGAAGCACAAGAGGGTCAGTGGGGTCGGCTGACCACCCCTCCCTTACCCCCCTTAACATATATATATATATATATATATATATATTATTTTGAATATATATTTTTAATAATTAATAATTTATATTCATTTAATATATCTTGAAATTATATATAATTATATACTTTTAAATTAAAATTATTTAAATTATATAAAATTAAAATTACATATATATAAATTTATACCCTTTTTATAAAATTATATACTTTTAATATATTCTTTTCAATTATAAATATATATAATAATATTTATTAATATTTTTTTAAATATTAATTTTTAATTTTTAATAAAATTCTATAAATAAATTATTAGATTCAAGAATTAAATAAAAATATATGTAAAAAATTTAATAAATATTTAGAATTTAATAAATAATAAAAAAATTTAATAGTAATTTATAATAAAAAATTTAAAATTTAATTATAATACTAAATATTTAATTTTATCTTTATTTCGTCTGTAATTTTTTTTTTAAAAAAAAAATGGACCCTCTTACTCGATTTTTGGTAAAAAATTGCTCCCCCTTCGCTCGATTTCTGGTTCCGCCGCTGCCCACCTCCTCCCACTGCAAGAGGGACACTCCCAACCCCGAGAGCCCATGAGTTTGTTGATTTTGGCTTTCCCCAACCAGGCTGCGGCCAAAGCAGCTACTTGAATCGCCTTTTTAGCTTGGATCTAGAAGTGCAACAAGTACTTATAGATATATGAAGTTCCAGAGGAAAGAAAAATGGAGTTGTGTCCTCTATTTCTCGCCGCCGGAAGGCTAAAAATTGGTTGTGTCCTCTATTTCTCACGGCCGGAAGGCTGAAAATTGGTTTTCGGGATGGCTGGCTACACATGAGAAAGCTGGTTTAGAGGAGTTTTCAACAGCATTGATTCAGAGGTTTCGGCACTCACCGATAGAAGATGTGGTGATGAAGTTCAATCGACTGAAGCAAAAAAAAAAGCCGGTCAAAGATTTTCAAGAGGAGGTTGAGGAAAAGAAAGCCAAAATGGTAAGAGAAAATCCCTATCTCACTTAATCCTATTTTAGTTTGAGTTTTATTGGTGCACTGAAGGAGGAGATAGCCGCTCCAGTGAGGCTACATCATTCGACTTCTCTGTATCAAGCGTTTGAGCTAGCTTTGATTCAGGAGGTAGCGGTCGAAGCTAACCACAAAGTTTTTTGGGCCCTTAATAACCCAGGGCCCAATAACCTACCCAACAACCCAAACACCATACCAACGCACACTGCCCCAAACACACCAACCCAAAACAAGTGATTTGTTTCTCAAAAATCTTAGCCAAACACAAAAAAATCCTCGATCCTTCCTTACTATCCCCAACAAAAATCTTCAAAAAGCTATTTTTGTTGTGGCGACAGATTTTTCTCAAGCCACCAGTGTCAACCCAAGGTTGTTTTGAAATTAATAAGGCAAGAAGAAAAAGAGATGGGAGAAGAAGATGATGAAGATTGGCAGGAGGTCGAAAATGAATTGGTGCAGGAGGAAGGAGATTCAGAGAGCCACATTTTCCCTCCATTGGCAACTTATCAGACAACACAATCAAAATTAAGGGCCAAATCAAAAATTGAAGTTTACAGATCTTGATTAACACTGGGAGTACCCACATCTTTATAAATAGTAAAGTGGTGGAGGAGCTGAAACTCCGAGCTATTCAAGTCAATCCCGTCACTGTTACGGTAGCTAATGGACGGAAAATCACAGTTTGGGCAAAATGCTTTGGATGCTCTTGGGTGATGCAAAGCCACAAATTCCAATTTGATGTGAGGGTATTTGAAATTGATGATTAAGATATGGTTCTTGGGGTATATTGGATGAAATCCTACAACCCAGTCACCTTTGAATTCAAGAATTGCAAATTAATGCTCAAAAAGGGTGGTAAGATAATAGAGCTCAAGGGTGTGACAGACTTAGCTTCTGTGAAGGTAATGGGTGGCAAAGAATTCTTTAAACTTGTTCAAACTGCTAGAATGATAGACCCTTAATCTTTTGGGCTATGACAGTAAACTCTCACAAAACAATAACCCCAGTTAGCAATAACCCTCAATTCCAGAGCTTCCTTCAAGGCTTACTGAGCAAATATCAAGCCAACTTCCAAACCCCACACACCTTACCGCCCTTCAGAATCATTAACCACACCATTCCCCTCAAACCAGATACTAATCCCATTAATTTAAGGATTTATAGATACCCACACAACTAAAAAGGAGAAATTGAGAGACTTGTCTAAGAGATGATAGAAGTTGAGATTATTCAACCAAGTTGTAGCCTATTTAGTTCACCAGCCCTTCTAGTCATAAAGAAGGACGGTAGCTGGAGGTTCTGTGTTGATTATAGAGCACTGAATGAAGCCACAATCAAGGACAAGTTCCCTATCCCCATCGTAGAAAACTTCCTGGACGAGTTAAATGGGGCTGTCATTTTTCAAAAATTGATCTGAGATTCGGCTACCGCCAGATACGAATGAAATCTAAAAACGTTTCAAAGACCGCCTTCAAAATGCATTATGGGCACTACGAATAAGGTAATGCCCTTTGGACTCCCTAATGCACTTGTCACCTTTCAGGCCTTAATGAACTCTCTTTTCCAGCCCTATTTTAGGAAGTTCGTATTGATATTTTTTTATGACATCCTAGTGTTCAGTAAATCAGTGCAGTTACACCTTGATCATTTGGAAATTGTTTTTGAAGTGTTATTAAATGCTGAATTAATTGCCAAATGAGAGAAATGTGACTTGGAAAGGAACTCAGTAGAATATTTAGGCCGTATAATTTCGGCAAAACAGGTAGCGACTGATGAGGCAAAAATTGAAGATATGTTGAATTAACCAACTCCAACATCAGTTAAACAACTAAGAGGTTTTTTGGGATTGACGAGATACTACCAAATTTTTATAAGGAATTATGGTGTGATTAGTAAACCTCTAACTGAATTGTTAAAGAAAGATGCAGTCAAATGGGGAGAAGCAGCAAAAAAAGCCTTCAACCAATTAAAGGAGATATTGGTTACAACCCCGTCTTAGCTTTCCAAATTTCTCCCAACCTTTTACGCTTGAATGTGATGCTAGTGATAGGGGAATTGGTGTGGTACTGATGCAACATGGCAGGCCAATTGCCTACATCTCTAAGTCCTTATCCCCAGAATAGATTGTTGTCTGCCTATGAAAGAGAGCTCCTAGCAATTGTCTTTGTCGTCACCAAGTGAAAGCATTATCTTCAACAAGGAAAATTTTTCATAAAAACTGACCATGAGAGTATGAAACACCTCTTAGAGCAAAACCTTCATACATATGTACAACAAAAGGGGATCACCAAACTCTTGAGTCTTGATTATAGAATTTTATACAAGAAGGGGAAGGAAAACAAAGTTGCGGATGCCTTATCAAGAAAAAATGAAGAAAATTCCTGCAGCCATTATATGATTTCTACAGTGTTACCCTCATAGATGGTTGATATAGAAGAAAGCCATAAGGGGAACTCTCTTGCTCAAGAACTGATTATTGCCACTGTTATTCAACAACTAGCAAATTCAAAATACTCTTTTCTAGGAGGAATTTTGAGGTATAAGGGGTGAAATTATATTGGAAGCTCAACTAAATTGCGATCCAAATTGTTAAACCAATTTCATGACTCTCCTCTTGGAGGACACTCTGGGGTACAAGGTACACTTACTAGATTGAAGGCTCATTTTTATTAGCCTAAATTGCAACTTTCGGTCATGGATTAGGTTAAAAGTTGTGATGTTTGTAGTTGCTGTAAGGTTAAAAATTGCCCTTGCCCAGGTCTCTTACAGCCCTCGGCAATCCCATATACTGTATGGAGTACCATTAGTATGAATTTTGTGGAAAAGCTGCCAAAGTCAAAAGTTTGTGATACCATCTTGGTGGTGCTGTATAGTTTAACTAAAGCAACCCATTTCATTCCATTCGCACACCTTTTTACTGCTGCATCAGTCGCTCATAAATTTTTGGATCATGTGGCCGAGTTACATAGTATGCCTCATCGGATTATCTCTAACAGGGACAAAATGTCCATCGGCCTATTTTGGCAAGATTTGTTTAAGGCCTTTGTAGTCAAATTACACCTTAGTTCAGCTGAGAACAGAGAGTTAGGAGAGAAAGAGTTCAAAGTTCTTTTATTTCTCTTTTCTCTGTTATGTACATTGCTCAAATACAAGAGTTTATATATACAACACACTACACATTTATAGTTTATTAAAAGAATCAAACCCAGTGGCGAAGCCACATGGTTGGGAAGGGGGGCAACTGTCCCCCTTCATTTAAAAAAAATAATATATATATATATTAAAGTTTTTAAAACCTTTTATTTGTCTCTCTTAAAATTTCAAATTATTTTCCTATCTAAGAGGAAAAAAACATATAAATTCTAAAATTTTTAACAAAATTAATTAAATTTTTAACCAAATTTATTCAATTTCACCCAATCAATTAAAAGATTAAAAATAAATTGAAAGCATAATAAAAAAAACTGAGAAAAAAATATAAAATTAAGATATTTATTTTTATTTTTTTGTATTTAATTCTTTTTTTCTTTAAATTTTATTTTATTATTTATACTTCTAATATTCTTTGATGATTTTTTAATCAATTATATTTGTTAAAAAATTACTTTTTATATTTTCTTTGATTATTTTTTTAACCAATAAATATGTCTTATTGATAGATTAATAAATTTATTAAATTTATTATATAAATAAAGGATTTAAAATAAAAATTGCCCCTTTTATAATACAATCCTGGCTTCGCCCCTGATCAAACCATTACCAACCCATACTCATACAGCTAAGCTTAGACATTATTCTATCAAGTCATACCTATACAGCTAGACATTCCAACATTCTCCCTCAAGCTCGAGCATATAGGTCATAAGCCTCAAGCTTACTATAAATATATTTGTTTTTCGGTCCTCTGAGAGATTTAGTGAATATATCTGCTAGATGATCATTAGAATTGACAAAATTTGTGACAATACACGCTAACTCAATCTTCTGTTTGATAAAATGACAGTTAACCTCTATGTGTTTGATTTTTTCATGAAAAACTGGATTAGAAGCAATGTGGAGTACAGTTTGATTGTCGCAAATCAGCTTCATGTTTTTTTATCTCTTTCCATCTTAATTCTTGAAGGAGTTATCTTAACTAGATAAGTTCATATGTTACAAGAGCCATAGCTCGACATTCCACTTCAGCACTTGATCTAGCAACCACCTTTTACTTTAACTTTTGTAAGAAATCAAATTGCATCTAATCATGATACAATATCCTGAAGTGGACACCCTATCCAAGGGAGAACTTGCCCAATCTGCATAATATGGTGATGACCCTTATCTTCATACAATAATCCTTGTGATGGTGCTCCTTTCAAATATCTAAGGATCCGAATTACTGCATCCCAATGATCATTGCAAGGAGCTTGGAGAAACTAACTCACTACACTAACTGCAAATGAGATATTAAGTCGTGTGAATGTCAAGTAGTTTAATCTTCCAACTAACCTCCGATATCTTCTGGGGTCTTCTAATGGCTTTCTCTGTCCAGGAACCAACTTAACATTGGGATCCATAGAAGTATCCACAGGTTTGCAGTCGAGCATGCCTGTTTCTTCCAGTAGATCAAAAACATACTTTCTTTGTGAAATAACAATTTCTGCTTTTGACTGTGCAACCTCAATGCCCAAAAAATACTTCAATTTTCCTAGACCTTTGGTTTGGAAGTGACTGAAGAGATGTTTCTTCAACTTACATATTCCATCATAATCATTATCTGTTATGACAATGTCATCCACATAGACAACTAGATAAATGCACTTCCCGTAAATATCATGCTTGAAGAACACTGAATGATCAGATTGACACCGAGTCATTCCAAACTCTTAAATCAACACATTGAATCTTCTAAACCAGGCTCTTGGAGACTGCTTTAAACTATATAGTGATCGTTGTAGACAACATAACAATGGACCCCCTGAGTAACAAATCTCGGAGGTTGCTCCATATACACTTCTTCAATTAATTCTCCATGAAGAAATGCATTTTTAATATCAAGTTGGTGGAGAGTCCAGTGGTGCATAGTTGTCATAGAAATAAGAAGATGAACATATGTAATTTTAGCCACTGAACATAAAGTATCATTACAATCAATGCCATAAACCTGAGTGTAGCCTTTAGCAATAAGGCATGCTTCGAGTCAATCAATTTGTCCATCAGGTCCAACCTTCACAATAAACACTCATTTGCACCCCACCGTAATTTTTCCTTCCGGTAATGGAACCAATTCCCAAGTTTCACTCTTTTGTAACGCCATCATTTCATCCATCATTGCATCCCGCCACCCTGGATGCTGTAGTGTTTCATTCACAATCTTAGGTAAAGTGACATTAGACAATGTAGAAATAAAGGCATTATACAAGGGGGATAAACAATGATAGCTAAGAAAGTTATATATTAGATGTGGGTTGCAAGTGGAACGAGTACCTTTGTGGATGGCAATAGGCGGTGTTGCTGCACCTGCCACTGGCATGACTGGAGTAGGTGAAGATGGAGAAGGAGAGTCAGCGGAATTCAATACTGCACCTATATCAGAAGAAGGATTAGTATCATGAGTAGGAAGATGATGTTGTCTTGAGTAAATTCAGAAGGATGAGTTTTGTTTTGTCAATTCCATTTATGGTGAAGTTAGATTTGGGATTGGAAGGACATTGGAGATGAATTTTGTATTTTTAGTATTAGATGAGAAATATGGTGATGACTCGTAAAAGGTTACATCAGCAGAAATGTGATACTTCTTTATTGGTGGATCATAACATTTGTAGCCTTTTTGAAGTCATGAGTATCCTAAGAAAATACATTTGATTGATTTGGGCTCGATTTTGTCCTTCCCTGGAGTGTGATCATGAATAAAATAAGTACAACCGAACACTCGTAATAGTAAGTGATAAGGATCTTCTCCCTCAAATAAAATAGAATGAGAGGTTTGATGTTGTAATACTGAAGACAACATTTTATTGATTAAATAACAATCAGTAAAAAGAGCATCACCCCAAAAATAAAGCGGGACACTGTAACGAATGAGAAGAGTGCGAGTTATTTCAATAAGATGTCGATTCTTACATTCTGCAACCCCATTTCATTGGAGAGTGTAAGCACAAGAGGTTTGATAAGTAATCCCATGTGAAGACAAAAAGTTGGAGACAGAAGACGACAAATATTTCCTACCATTATCACCACATAAAATTTTTATTGAAGTATTAAATTGATTCTGAATTTCTACTAAGAATTTTTAAAAAATAGACAAAAATTAAGAACGATTTTTCATTGAATATACCCAAATACAATAGGAATAATCATCAATAAATATAACAAAATATTGAAATTTTATAGTTGTACAGACTCGACTTGGACCACAAATGTCGGAGTGTACTAACTGAAATTGACATGTAACCCTATTATTGACTCTATTGGGAAAAGAATTACGGGTTTGTTTTCCAAGTTGACATGACTCACATTCTAAGAAAGGCAAATTTGAAAGACTATGAGCAAGTTTTTAAAGTTTGTAAAGACTTGGATGTCCAAAGCGATGATGAAGAAGGTCGGGAGAGGTGGTTGAAGTGAAGGCTACCGGTGGGTTTGGGTTATTGAGATGATACAAGCCTTGTGACTCATGTCCCGTTCCAATCATCTTCCCTGTGCTCCGGTCCTGCACAATAACAGAATTAGCCACAAAAGTGGTAGAACAATCAAGATTCTTTTATCAATTTACTAATTGAGATAATAAGGTTATAAGGACATGCAGGAGCAAAAAGATATTATTTAAGGGGATGGAAGATAATTGAATATTTTTAATTCCCTTAATCGTAGTCTGTGAACCATTAGCAAGAGTAACATTAGTAAAGGTAGAAGTAAAGGTTGTAAAATAATTTTTATTACTAGAGATATGATCTAAAGCACTAAAGTCTAGTATCTAGGGGCCAAGAGGAGGACTCTTAGTAAGGCAAGCAAATGATTTACCATATTGCGAACCACCATTTTGTTTTCTAGCCTAATACTGCAAATATTCATTGTAGTCTGCCCCAGTCAATGTAATTGAGTTTGATGATTGGAAATTTGTATTAGATAAAGGAAGTAACTCATCTCCTTGAGTTTGGACAATATGAATTGAATGTCGATTATAGTTGTACTGATTGTTTCGGGGTGGCTTGCCATGCAGGGCTCAACAGATTTCTTGAGTATGTCCATTTCTATCACAATGAGTACAGTAAGCCCTTGAACCTTTTCCTTTGTTTCTCTGTGATCTCCATGTTTAGGCTGAATGGCTAAAACATATGACTCTATCTCATCATTTGGTGTTGTAGCTGAAGAAATTCTCATGAGTCGAGCATAAACATCCTCTAATAAGGGAATAGTGAGACTTGTCAAAATTTGGTTCCGAACAGAACTCAATTCTAGTTTAGTTCGATCAGTGATAGGACCATAAAAAAATTGTTTCTTTGTTATTCTTGTTCAGTAACCTTTTCAGAAAAGGGCATAAGAGAATTAAACTCATCTCTTAAGGTTTTAACTTGTCCCAAATAACTAGTCATATCCTGAGAATTTTACTGTAGATAGACAAGATCGGACACAATTTTATAGATATGTTGAATATCATTAGTATATAGTGTCTTTGCATTAGTCCACACTTTATAACATGTTTTATAGGATTGAAACAATGTAAGCAGTTTTGGTTCAAGAGAGTGCCACAACAAACTACATAATTGAGCATCAGTTTTAATCTATTACTTCCCATCTTTATCATAACTATCAATAGCTTGTTTTTCTTGATGTTCACTATAGCCTTGACTCATAAACCACAATTCAACAGAAGCAGCACAAGACACATAATTATTGCTACCGCACAATTTAATAGTAGGAGTACCAGAAATAGAGTAAAGTAATTTGATCACACCTAGAGTTTCTGACATTGGGAATATTCAAAATGAGAGATTTTGTTACTGCCAGAAGGGAACGACAGTGGGTTGAGGAGAAAACTTCCAAAATCAAGCTACTGTCAATCTAGGAGCATCAATAGATGTTCTCGAAAAATTAAAAACACCACCAATGGTTGCAGAATGACGAGTCGAGTTTTTTAGTTAAGTCTCGTCGGAATCACCCGAGAGAGCTCACGCGCCGGCACATGTAATAGCTTAAATGAAATAAAAATCTAGTAGCTTAAATGTTGTACAAATTAATGAATAAAGTGAGAAAAAATCTTAATTGAAATAAAATTTTGATGTGCCAAAGTAATATAAACAAAAATTTTAAAATATTTGAATTGAAAACTCTACAACTTATAACAACTGTGAATCAAATCAACTAACTGTAAATTATTAAATAACTAATTATATTTGTATATAAACTATTAGAGAAATAAAATGACCTATTAGAGTGATAAAAGAATCATTCATATGCAAAGAAGTGAAATTTATATGTTACTAATGTAATGGAAATGAAAATTTTAAAACGGTTTAGCTACGACGTTAACTCGTATGTATAAAAATCTTAAAGTATTATACTTGAAATGTATAATAACTTAATTAATAATATTTTAACATAATAATATATATAAAAACCATATAAGATAACTTAAAATTGAAATTATAAGTGAAAATAACTTAAATGAAATTAATACAAGCGTAGGTAGTAAATTATAGTGTGAAATGACTAAAAAGACATTCAAGTTAACAAATGAGTATTTAGGACCTGATGAGCAAAATGAATATTTCACCCACTTAATTCTCAGCCATTTTTATGCCAAATTAAGTTGGTAACTCATCTCTTTTGAATAGTAATAGAGGCTAAAAATATGATTAAAAAGATAATTAAAATTTTTATTCTTATCTTTTCTTCTTTCTCTTTTCTTATCTCTATCAAAGCACCTACATATCTACACGATCTCTCTTTTTTCAGCATCCAAAAACCATTTCTAGGTTAATTTCTTATGTTTAGAAGTGATCCAAAGTGAAAAATTTAATCAACAAAGTGATATAAAACCAAATAAGGCAAAAGAACTCCTAAAGGTAAGAATCTGAAAATTCTGAATCTTAATCTTTTATTTTGTTTTTCTAACTTTAAATCTATTATTTATTGAACCTGAGCTAAAAATTATCATTTATACATATTAATTAAGTATTTAGGATGTTGGAAATTGATTTATACTGAAAGAAATTGAAAGGAATGAAGCTAGAAACCCTAACACTCAAATATGTTCAAATATTACAGCTTGAACTTTTAATAATTTTGTTGCTGTGTTTTATTTATTTCAATATGCAAACAAGCTTTAAAATTCATAAAAATTTACAAAAAGTTATATTTGAATGTTGGGAAGGTTGTGGTAAAAGGGAAAGTCAAAATGATGAGAAAAAATGAGTGAGTAATTAAATAAATACAAGCTACTTATTTTAATAGTCTGAATGAATACCACTGAACTTTTGCTGTTGTGTTTGAATTATTTACCTATATAAATAAACTCTATAATTTGTAAAAATTTACAAAGAAATCATATATGATGTTGGAAACATAGTGAAAAAATTTCAGGGCAAATGAATTTAAAAAAATTAGTATACAATTAAATGAATACAAACTACAATGCAGGAATTTAAGTATTTTGTTGATTTGGGACTGAATTGAATATAACAAAATATATTTAATTTGGTCATAAATATAAGCATATTATAAATTAATATAAAGTTTAATATGTGTATTTAATGTTTTCAAAAGTATAAATATTAATTTAATAAATAAATAAATCAAATGACTTGAAGAAACCAATGTATATTTTTATAGGCATATGACACATATTTGAACTTACTCTATTGTATAGTCCTATTATAATATAATTTTGTGATATTTGAATTCATAATTACAAAATAAATTTAGGACATATTAAGATGTTAAAACAGGGCATAGATGCCTAATAAATAATTAAAATAAAAATGACAAATAATAAATTAAAAATAAATCTAAATGTGCAATTTATGTGTTAATGTAAATGTAGGTCGAGTATTACCATCAAACCAACCAATAATTCTCAATGACTTAGAGGAATCAAATTTGCATATTCGAAGTGAGTTATAGTGTCCATCCCTTATTTTGTCACTTTGAAATTTTTTGATAAAATTTGAACCATTGTTGATACTTAAACCATTTGATATCATTTTGTTGCTTGTGTTCTTGTAATTACGGATTGTGAAACTCAATGTGACCTCTAAATCTATGTGATCATACCAAGCCATTTGATTAGCCAATATGACAGAATTTCAACTTGATGGGGGCTATACCATCAGACTATACGCACATAGAAGTTTATAATTTGTAGGGTAGAAACCACCCTTATGTGAATGTGATGTGTAATAGTATTGAAATAATAATATGTTTATTAATGGAGACGTAAAATCCGTGTCTTGGAAGGGGCCTAAGGCTGGAGTTTTTTTTTTGGTGTCTTTTGAGCTTATTTTGTTGAGAATCCATACAGCCGACCCCAATTTGTTTGGGATTAAGGCTTAGTTGTTGTTGTTGTTGTTATTCAGTGTTATTACTATGTGTTACCTGTCATATTATGTGATTTGTTTTTTTTTTGTGATATTGGCCCAATTATTATGGGCCTTTTTTGTGGATTGAATTTTATTGTTATACCTTTATTGTGGATTAAAATATTTGTATTGCACATTTTACCCCTGTGACACTATAATCTTACTGAGTTGACGACTCATCTCATCTTCTGTGGTTTCAAGTAGAAGTGACCCAAGACCATCAGCTTCTTGATTTCTTCTTCCAGCAAGAAGCTTGAAAATAATGTAATTAACAAATACAATCATATATAATTAAATGATTATGTTTGTGTTATACTCTAGTTGCTCCGTAGTATTATTGTGAATAGTTTGGTAAATTTATGAAAGTAAACTATAATGTAATAAAAAAAAATATTTGTATGTGTATGTAATATGAAAATAAATGTGTAATAATAATATATCATAAAATTGAGTAAATAATAAAAGTTATAAAATAAAGCTTTAATTTACTAGTGCAATTAACCAATTTGTATGAATTCATAAATTAGTTAGGTTCTATATGGTGCCTGGTGGCCTTAAGCCTACCTGGATCCTAAGATCGTCACATTTTTAAAAAAGGGATGTGACAGCGAGTGTATTGCCTGTCAGAGGTACAGTTGGCGCGTCCAGCGATCAAATTATGGGGAGAGGCCGAGTTCGAGATGCCGGTTCTCCTGAGTAGGGTGGTGAGAGAGAATTATCACCCTTCAATGGTGATTTTATCTTTGCAGTGGACGAGAAGCAGAGAACCAGAGAAAGAAAGAGAAGGAGAAGAAGAAGAAGAGCAGTGAAGAGAAACTAACCTGAGTTCAAACTTCAAGCTCTGCTATGAGAACAGAGAGTTTGAGGAGATAAAGAGTTTAAAGTTCTTTTATTTCTCTTTTCTCTGCTACGTACATTGCTCAAATACAAGAGTTTATATATACAGAGCACTACACATTTATAGTCCATTAAAATAATCAAACTATAACCAACCCATACTCATACAGCTAAGCTTAGACATTATTCTATCAACTCATACCTATACAGCTAGACATTCCAACTTTAGCCTACCATCCACAAACCGATGGTCAGACCAAGCGGCCCAACAGAACATTGAAGAACTATTTGCGGTGTATGACTCATTTTAATCCTAAGAGGTAGAGAGATTAGCTTAGCTTAGCAGAATGGTGGTATAACTCCACAACTCACTCGGCCATCAAGATGTCTCCATTCAAGGCCTTATATGGTTGAGATCCTACCAGCTGGGCCCTGTCAATGGTTGATTCTCCAGTTGCAGCAGTTGATGAGTTACACCTACAAAGGCAGCATATTACAACTCAATTGCGAGAGTTTTTGGACCAAACACAACAGCGAATGAAGCACTATGCTGATAAGCATAGAATTGAAAAGGAGTTATCAAGTTGGTGATCAAGTATATATGAAACTCCAGCCATATCGACAGACCTTTATGGCTCTAAAAAGAACCCTCAAATGGGCAACAAAGTTCTATGGCCCATTTAAGATCATTGAACATGTAGAAGTAGTGGCTTACAAGCTACTTTTTCCACCTGATGCCAAAATCTATCATGTCTTTCATGTCAGCCTCCTTAAGAAGAAAATTGGAGATAGGGAAGTTTCAATGACAAAATCTATAGCCTTCCAAGATGATCAGTTCATTGTCGGGCCAAAAAAGATTCTAAACTCAAGGGTTGTTCTAAAGGAAGGTTAGCATATGCAGCAGGTTTTAGTTAAATGGATCAATTTACGAACCATCGACTTTACTTAGAAGGACTTGTCTTTTGTTGAAAATGAATTTATAGAATTTATCCATTCTTGGGGACAAGAATGGTTTGAACAAAGGGGAACTGTTACATATAGTAGGAGAGGTAAGAAAGGAGTGAAGGGCAAGCAAGGGAATGTAGCTAATTGAATAGCTATAAATAGGACAAAGGAAACGCTTAACAGTACTGTAAGTAGCAGCAAGGTGGTATTTTGTTTGTTAGTAGATGATGAGATTTATGATTGTAAGGAATGTTATTCAGAAAACAATTAGAATGAATGAGAATATTCATCCTACTACATTCCTTTCTCTTTCTTTTTTCTCTTCTCCTATCTCCGCTCTATTTCCCTATCTCCTTCTTATTTTCCTTCTAATGTGTCTCTATTTTCTTCATTCTCCTAACCTCTTTTCTATTGTTTGGCTACTGTGATTTGTGTGGGTGTAACATTATTCTACAAAAGCAAAGACATTATACAGGATCACTGACTAGCACCAAAGTGCATTTTTACAAAGGTCAGAGACACTAAACAATGCAATATGTAGCATGTTAAATATTTACACTTCTTAGCAATGTGTATTCCTGTGCACATTACTTTTATAGATTAGAAGAGATAACTGGGATTAAAAAGAACAAATGCACATTAATCTCAAAATGGAAAAGTTTTAGAGGCGCAAATCATGTACCGATGCAATAATAATTAGCTTTCCAGCTCCAGCAGAGCCACCAATGAGTGCAACAATTAAACTAGGGACTATTGCCAAGCATCGAGTTAGAAAGTTTCTGATCCATGGTGTCAATCGTAGATCTAGAAACCCCTGAAATAAGAAGTAAAGAGACTATTATAGTTAAATGTGACTTCTAAGCAATTGCCTTCTTTTTTTACATTTTATTGTTATTTCTTTAACAAATAAATATTGATTTTTTTGTGCATTAATTCTTATAACAGAATAAGATAAACTACAAAACATTAAATTCTCAAATGGAAACTAAGAATGTGATCTTATTGCTTCAGATAAAAGTAGCAATTGTTATGGAAAATCAATTTACAGAAATTGACATTGAGAAATAACAATTATATGAGTCATTATCAGCAAATACCTGCATGACATACTGCCCTGCATAAGTTCCTGTAATGGTAGAACTCTGACCCGATGCAAGCAAAGCAATTGCAAAGAGTTTTGAACTCCAACTACCTAAAACATTCTATGAACCAGAAAAACCACCATCATGAAGCATGCCTAGATCAAATCACGTATTCAGAGGAGACTGGAAAACTTAAAATATAATATCTGGTATAATTTTGGATTATCTGGTAGAAAGCAAATCAGGTTAGGAAATAAATTCAGATAAAATGAGAAATGTGGACAGGCACATACCTTAAGCAAAAATGAAGCCTTGTTCAAGTCCAAATCCTTGCAGTTGGACTGATCTTCAGGATTTAAATTTGAGGAATTGCATACAGCACCACTTACAGCGATAACCGACACATTAATTAGAAAAGCCACTGCAAGAGCAAAGGCACTTTCTATTAAGTAGTATCTACAAGCCTCCTGAAAACAAGAATTGAGTCAATTCAGCTAAATTAATTATGAGGAAAAGTAATCATTATCATGGCTCAAGACCTTTCTAGTAATAGACTCCTCGGTTAACATTGTTTGAGTAGGCCTAGAAGACATGATGATAGAACATAACAACAATAAAAATCAAATTTTGCTGAAAGGTAGAGATATTTAGGCTACACAACCATCAACCTATCATCTAATCTTTTTATGATTATTACTATTATTGGAGGAAAAGATCCTTTTGAGGTCTCAAGGCTAGTTTACTAATTTATACATGTTCAAGTGTTCTTGAAACTACTAGCACAAAAAGATATGTACACACCAGATGGTTGAAAAATTCCCAACCATAAGGTTGGGGGCAATAAGGTTCAAGATGTAATTATTTTAGTTATATTGTTGCCTATAAAGAGGAGCAGATTAAGAAATCCATCCTCCAGTAGACAGGGATAATCAATATCACATACAAAGTTAATTTTCCGAGAGAGGTAGATGGAAATGGTTACTTTCAACCACTTTTAACATCAGACCACATTTATGGCACACTTATTGTATACCTTTTCACACATTTGCACATAACTCACTCAAGTAAACCTTCATATACATGCTCACTTAAACATTCTCAGTACAGTGAAGCATGTCTTCAGAAGAGTAAGATTAAATTTGTATATATCTTTACCTTGATACCACGGACAGATCGTGGGATTTTCCTGGAAAGCACCAATGCTGAATGGAGGAATAGATTGTGCCTGCATGAAAGCAAAATAAAGTCAATAAAATAAAAATGTTTTCAAAATAGAAAGAACCATTAATAGATGGATTGGAAGGCATAATTGCACAAAACACCCACGGCATAACCATGGCTCCAAGAAGTGAAATTGCCAGGCCAGTCGCACCATCTCCTTTAAGTTGGGGAACAAAAAGCCCATGGAGAACTTCATTAGCATCAGGCTTTGCATAGCCAAGCTCCACAAAAAAGCATATAGCGATCGTGGACACAAGAAAAGCAATCAAGAATTCAAGCTTCCGGACCTAGAGGAGGTAATTATGATGGATAAGCAGATTTGATGAATCATAATCAGAACATTCTGAAAAAACATTGTGTCTTCTCAATTTTCTTTTAAGAAGGCAAGGTTTAATTTTTCTTAATCTTAATAGTTCAAAGAAAAATTGGCAGAGGAGGGAATCAACATACCCCATATTGCTGCAATGCTAGAAGAACTAATGTACTAAGCCCAGTTAGAAGGACACCAATCCAAACTGGAATTTTGAAGAGCATGTTCAATGCAAAAGCTGTACCAATCACTGAAAAAAAATGAAGGAATATCATTCGCAGAACAGTGAATAAAGTAAATATCCAAGCAAAAATTAAGATAAAAGGAACTTGTAGTTATTATATTAAAGAATGAATCATTATTTTGGCAATATCTCCTTATAAATTGATCATACAAGTGCAGCCACATGCTCACATATAAGTATGCAAATGGAAACATATATTTGAAATATAAACAACAAGCAGTTTAGAATTTCATAGTGATAAATTGGTCATACTTGTACATGACTTAAAAACAGTCAAGTAAATGAACAACTCTCACCTTCGGGAATATCACATGCAACAATAGCAATTTCAGCAAGAATCCAAAGGATGAAGTTTGGCACCCTAGGATATTCAGCTTTACAGTGCTCTGCTAAATGCTTTCCTACAATGACAAATAAAATAATAAAAAATTGAGAAAACAGCAGATGTTATTGCTGATAGGCTGCAAGAAATACAAGCTATAATTGGCACATTGATGCTGCATACCTGTGACAACGCCCAAATTGGCTGCTAGAGACTGTATAACAAGAGCAGCACAGGAGGCCACTAATATGATCCAAAGTAACTGGAAAGACAAAGACAGAGAAAGTCTGTCAGGAAAAGTGATGCTGTATATTGAATTAAAGTGTGATAACATAAAATAAAACCAAAAAAATAAAAATAAAAATATTAGCATCTGTATGGGGGAAGATATTACTTTCCACAGGCCCCTAGATTTGTTAAGTCAAAAGCATATTGGCTCTAGAAAGTTGGAACCTCAGGTGTGCCTATCTAGGAGCTCCTTAATAAGACTACGCCAAACAACCCTCATTCTATTTACTTTAATTTGCTGATAAAGAAGATTATGGAAGAAATATCAGGTAAATGCATACCACGCTTGAGACATTGTTTTCATAGCACATTAATAAAGATGCTAAATTGAATTAAAAAGTTCCAATTTTCACATTATGAGCAACTTCCGATAGTATGGCAATGCATGATACCCCTGACTAGCTTTATGAATTCCAAATTGAATGAGAGAACCAAAAGAAGGGAAAGTGAAGAAAATGCGAATGCATTAATGAGAAATAAATGTACCTCATACTTGTATTGTGCTCCTGACTGTAGGTCAGTTTCAACTGCAGGTTAACATAGAATATTTAGTGTGCATATGAGTAGCTATGTTGAATGTGGCAGTACTAGGGAAATTAGAAATTCAGGCCTTACAATTTCCAGGGTCAATATATGCAATAGAAACAAGGAACCCTGGACCCATATATGCAAACAAATTTTTCCAGCTTTTCCTCTGCACAGACAAAGTGAAAAATGACGTTCAATAAATGATTTTTTTTCCAAAAATTGATTGTATAAAGAGATAAAACCACCAAGAGCAAAGTCGCACCATCTACAAGCACAAGTTTCACATTATTAACAACCACAAAATTAATAAAAGAATGCCAGATTGAGGTACTTCAAAGCTGAAAGCCATTGGGACCAAAGATACAAACATCTAAAAGAGAACAATAGAATGCATTTTTTTCTATAATTTTTTTCTCCAACATGGGATGAACAATTTTTTCCTACTTAAAAAACCAAAACAAACACCGCTATGATTATGTGAGAAAATGTCCAACAGACAACGCATTCTAATCATTGTTAGCAAAGTAGGTGCATAGTCATGGCTAAAAGTTCCAATTTGCCAACTGAAATCAGGTTAATATCACTGAAAGTATATGTTGCCAGTCTGAAAGCGTTTTTGCAGACTAATATGATAACTGGAGGACTCAGTAATCTACTGTTTGAGAAACCAAATGGAAGATTTTAGGTGTATTACATTAACAAACCTGGAGTCTATGAATTAGAAGGACTAAATCCTCATCAAATATTTCAACAAGATAATACCACGATTATGTGAGAATTTGTCTAACATACAAAGCATTCTAATTATTGTTAGCAAAGTAGGTGCATAGTCATGGCTAAAAGTTCCATTTTGCCAACTGAAGTCAGGTTAATATCACTGAAAGTATATGTTTTCAGTCTGAAAGCGTTTTTGCAGGCTAATATGATAACTGGAGGACTCAGTAATCTACTGTTTGAGAGACCAAATGGAAGATTTTAGGTGTATTACATTCACAAACCTGGAGTCTATGAATTAGAAGGACTAAATCCTCATCAAATATTTCAACAAGATAATACACAATAATGAATATATAATTATTTATTTGACTTGAATTTCCTAAAACCATGTGGCAACTGAAACTTTAAGCCATAGTATAAATAATTATGCATATATATATAAATATACACACACATGTATATATATATAACATGAGCGCAACTTTGATTTGAACATTTTTGGCTAAAGCACAAATTTTATCATACAGTCAACTAAAGCCCTATACAAATTTTAGTATTAGATTAACACACGTATTCAGTTGAATTTATCAACCATTACACCTGATTTCTCCTCATTCCAATCCAATAAGTCAAAGATGACTGAGGCAAATAATTGAAAGGAGAAGACATCAATAATGACTTATATATATATATATATAAATATGCATATATATATAAATATACACACACATATATATATATATATAACATGAGCGCAACTTTGATTTGAACATTTTTGGCTAAAGCACAAATTTTATCATACAGTCAACTAAAGCCCTATACAAATTTTAGTATTAGATTAACACACGTATTCAGTTGAATTTATCAACCATTACACCTGATTTCTCCTCATTCCAATCCAATAAGTCAAAGATGACTGAGGCAAATAATTGAAAGGAGAAGACATCAATAATGACTTATATATATATATATATATATATATATATATATTAAATCAGATGATCAATATATATATATATATATTTTTATCATACACGCAATTCCCCATCTAATCTAATTTAAACAGAAAAAAAAAACTATTTTTGATTCTTATTCAAAACAGAAAATACAAAGCAGCCTTGTAAAAATTAAAATAACAATTGTCACTTAAACTTGCTTAATTATTTAACACAACAAACACCATTAGACTTTTTTTGTATATGAAACAAATAAACTGATAGACAAACATACATATAAATAGGCTGAGGCCTTAATTCAACCAAATGGAGGACATTCAAAAACAGAAAAATAATTGAAACCCAGAAAGTCAGTAAAATTAAGATATAGAAAGTTGAAGAAGTTACGTCAGGAACAACAATTTGATCAACATCAGAATTTTCAATAAGAGGCGCATTAGAAAAGCTCCGATTTCCAGTACTGGCAATGAACTGTGGCTGAACAGGTTGAGAACCCGCCATTGCAATTTACTCTGTTTCTCTGAAATGTGAAAAAGAAAGAAAATTTCAGACTTGGAATGAAGTTTATGCAAATGGGTTATCATTAAATTAGCCAATAAGAAATTGATGAGCTAAAAATCTTGAAATAATATAGATTGATAAAAAAAACACAAAAAAAATGAAACCCAGAAAAAGAAACGATATGAGAAGGCGTAACAGAGACAAATACTGACCAAAGCTTCAAGAAATACACATAAAAAAGGAGACTTTCTTTTCTCTTACCTAAGTATTGCTATGAAAATGCTCAACTGAGAGTCTTTTAAGGATGGCTCTTTTCTCTCTCTAGAAATCTCTCTCTATAATCTAACTAGAGATGTAATGGTTTTTTCTGTTTTTTAGCAAACGATTTGGTTTGTTTTATAATATAAACATAGATGCGTACTACAAAGTGATTGTCTCTGTCAAGTGTCAAAGCAAAAAAGGAAATTTTGTGTGCACTTAACAAACTTAATTCATACATACACTTTATTATTATATATTTTCATAACCACATTATAAATATGGAGAATACAACTTATGATATTCAAAAACTTACTTTTATATAATATATTTATTATAAAAAGAAAGATTTTTTTTTATACAAAACATTAATAAATTCATTAAAAATTAATGTAGTTATAATCTCAAAAATATCCCTAATATTTAGAATAAAATAAAAATTGAAAGTGCAAAATAAATGTTATGTAGTTAAGGGTATCTACTCACATAAAATTTTATTATGGACGCGGTGTATATACACTTATATAATAAAAAATTATTAAAAAAGATAATATAAAAATAATTATATTTAATTAATTTTTATTTAATAGGCACACATGTACTATGTTCATGATAATTTTTTTTTCTGTTAACATAGAAGGTTGAATTAAAAATTTAAATAAATATGTAACTCCTATTTTAATAAAATTTTCATATGTTACTGAATAAATACCTAATATGTTAGTAATTAATTGATAGATGAATAATATGTTGTCGATATATAACTTTTAGTTCCAAATTTAAAACCTTAGAATTAAAAATTGGATTAATAAGAATGCTTAAGGTTAACATTCTAATTTTTTTTAATTTGAAATTTATGATTTTTAATTTATTTTACAATTTATTTAAAGGATTTTTAATTTTAAAATTGAAACTTAAATATTAATTTGAGTATTTTTAATTAAATATATAAAAATTATTATTATTGTTATTATTTTAAAATTATGACATATAGCAAGATTATAAAAGGTACTTTGTATAATATAGTGTTAATGACTATAGATTTAATATAATATATAGATATAGATATAGTAATATTATAAAAGACACTTAATATAATATGGTTTTAGTGACTATAAATTAAGTATAATATATAGATATATAGATATATGTATAGATATGATATAGTTTTAAAATATTTGAATGTGTTTAAGATAGGGAAATTTTTTAAAATTTTTATATGATTTTTAATATTATATAATATATATTGGGAGTCAAAATTTTAATAATTAAAGGGCAACTTGCTTTCATATTTCCTATCCATCAAGTTTTGACTTGTTTTCCTCCGAAAAAAAAAACAAAAAACAAAGAAAATTTGACTTCTAAATTCTAACGTAGGCCGCACAGTCACTGGGGTGTAGCAAGTGATGGAAAATCTAAATTCTACTTTTGTTTTATCTCAAACATATTAATTTGAAACAATAATATAATTTTCTTTCAAAAAAAAGTGAGAGTACCTTGAAAATTTTTTAAAAAAATGCATACATAAAACAATAGTATATAAGATAATAATAAAAATAATAATATATTTAAATAATCTCCCCCCAAGCTTACCAAAAAAAAAAGAAGTCATTTAATTGGTTTTTTTCTGCATTTGGCACTATGTTATTTATAAAATACAATAAAATATTATAACAATTTGATTTTGAAGATGAGTTTACATACTTATGGATTAAATTTTTAATTTAAATAAATTTAAGAAATAATTCATGCTTAATTAATTTATAAATTTAAATTATCAATAAATACTAGTTCAAATAATTGAAAACTTAATTAATCAACAAGGTGAAAAGCATTTGTATTTTGCCAATTAAATCAATTTATATGCAGAGATATATAGGTATATTTAATTGGTAGTGAAATTACATAACTCCATTATAACTTTTGATTACTCCATTATAATTTTTATTTTTTTAGAGGTTTATATATATAATTAAAAAATGAGTTACAAGAGGAAATTAAATAAAATTTATATGAAACAAACTGATCTAAGGAAAACAAAGAGTCTTTTTTTTTCATTTAAAACAAAATTTAAATTTTAACAAAATATAAGCGTTAAAGGAAAATTTGCAAAACTACTTTAAAAAAATAAATTCTAAAAATACTATTAAAAACAAAAATATTTACACTTTTATAAAAAAAAGTTAGATTAAAATTTTAAAAATATCTTACTTCTCATTAAAATAATTTTTTTCAAAAATATATTTTCTCTAGCTACAAATAATTTTTCAAATTTTACTAATAAATATATTTTGATAAAATGTTAAAAATTAATATTTTAAATTATATTTTCAGTATATAAAATATATTAATTTTTATAAAGAAACAATTTTAGTTTTGATGTATAAAATAACAAATAAACACTCATAAAAATATAAAATATATATAATTATATTAATAAAAATAATTAAATTTATTTTTAAACAAATTTTACATATTATACACATAAAAGACAAAATTAAAAAAATATTAATTTTATTATATAGATATTGTGTAAATATTACATAGATATTTTATATATATTTGTTAGATATTTGGTAAATATTTGATATATATATTAGATATTTAATGTATGTTGTGTAGATATTATTTCTTTTGTTATATATATATTTTATATATATTATGTATATGTTATATATATTTATTTTTTTATGTATATGTTATATATATTTAATTTTTTATGTATATATTTAGAATATGATATTAAAAAATTATTTTTAAATAAACATATAAATAAAAAAAATAAAACAAGAAAAAATTAAAATTTACCATCAAGAAATATAAATGAAATAGAACATGCGCATTTATATAAAATTGAAAAAAAAAAAAGTTTGCTGCTTGTTTTTGAAAATCGAAAATTAAAAACCGACGTCGAGTCGTAATTCTGCAAACTTTAAACGTATTAGGAATTTTTTTAAGGGAAAATTACACTATATACGTTGAAACGTGGTTTGCTTTTCAAGAATACCGATCCGTAAATTTTATTTACAAAAAAACTTTCTCACGTTAATTTTTTTTATTTTTGTTTTTTATTTATTCATTAATATTTATGCTTTTTTATTTAAAAAATTAATGTTATATTTTTTATATATACAAAAAATAAATATATATATAATATATATACAATATATATATATAATACACACTAAATAATATAAATCACATCTGTGCATCTACAATATATAAATAATATATTTATAATAAAAATACAATATATCTATATAATATTTTTAATATTTATTTAATTTTATTTATTTAATTTTTTATTTTAATAATATTCACACAGCATTTATATAATTTTCACACAATATTTAATAATTTTTTTATAAAATATGCATAATTTAAATAATAAATATATAATATAAATAAAATATTTACAACAACTATAGCACATCTACAATACATCTATTATACATATATATAATAAAATTATGTATATTTTTATAGTTTTTTTATGTGTATAATATGTAAAATTTTTATCTAAAAATAATTTTATTTATTTTTATTAATATATTTTTATATATTTTATTTTTATTTTTTGAATGTTATTTTTTATAATTAAAAATTAATTTTTTTATGAAAATTATGATTTTTATATAATAAAAAATAATTTAAAATATTAATTTTTATTATTTTATTATAATTTTTTATTTAATAGTGAAATTTAAAAAAATAAAAATTTAAAATAAAATATTGGATATATTAGAAAAAAGGTATTTAAAAAATTATTTTATTAAGAAATAAGATATTTTTTAAAATTTTATATTAATTTTTTATAAAAATATAAACATTTTTAAATTTTATAGGATTTTTATAATAAAATTTATTTTTTTAGATAGTAACGTAAACAATCCCTCTTTCTAAAAACCTATCAGGTATTTTATGTTTTGTAAAAAATTATTTATACGGAGTAGGAAATAAAGAAATAAATAAAATTGACTGCCACGTTGATAGAACATCTATCAACTTGCAGCCGCTAGCCAAAAGAGAGGCTTAGCAGGGAACTGGGCCCACTTATTGTACTTTAATGGGTGCATCCTAAGATTCCCTGAATTTTGTTATTTTATTTATTTATGTATCCATAAATTCTCCGAAATGGATGGCTCATAGCTCATGTGATTAGCAATTATTTTTATATAATTTTATGCTCCTTGTGGGAATATTAAACATTAATTTTCGATAAATTATTTTTTTTGGATTACGATTTGAGAAGGTTAAGTAACTAAAAAAATGACATTGCATTTCACTTTTTAGTTTTTTAAAAATATTTATAATATTTATATATTAAATATACATTTTTGAAAAAAATAATATACTAAATATATTTGTAAAATTGAAAATTGAAAAATATATATTTTTTAAAAAATATATTTTTGAAAATATTTTTATTTGTTTAGTATTTGTAAAGAAATCTTAATTAAATCATTTCACTTTAATTACATAACACAATTTATTAACAAATAGAGAGACTGAGATTAAAATTTCTTATTTTTTTAAAAGAATATTATAAACATTAAATATTAAATTAAAAATTATTAAATTTAAGTGTTTCCTATAGAGTTTTATTTTTTCTTGTTTAAAAGTTATATATCCTCTTCATATAGAGATTTATCTTTATTTAATGAAAGTGTCATTCTCAAATAATAAGTGATTCAAAATAATAAATAAAATAAGTATTTAGTTAAATTGCTCATAATGTATCAATATTATTCATTATTTACGTTAAAAAAAAATTTAGATATATCTAATAACTTCATTAATTATATATTTATTATATACTTTAAAATTATATAATTTTATTTATAATTTATAGATGTACCTTCTGATCATTAATGAAAATTTATTTTAGTTTGAAAAAAATTAAACATTATTAGAAGTTAATAAGAATAGAAAATAAAATTAAATAATTAAAATACCGAAATTTAACCTAACAATAAATAAACCTTTTGAATAATCCAAAATTTATTCTCCCTCTCCAGCTGTAATGTTCCAAAATACTTGCCTTTTTTTAGCAGTAATGAAGTGACTAATTGATTAAAGAAACGGAAACAATAGCCTTGAAGAATAAAGGCTTAGAACACAGAAAAAATCCATATTTCCATAGAATTACAAGCAAAAACCCAAGACATGAAGAGCCCATTACAAAGAAATGGCCTAGCCTACTAAAATATATAGGGCAGTGGCCCAGATACACAACAACCAACACTCACAAGTCTCGAATAGCCTGAGACATAGGAGTAGATGAGGGAACGAAGAGCCTGGACGGCCAAACCTAGGACTTATGGATAAGAAGCTTAGATCAGGCAATAAAAGTGAGCTGAAGGGAGAATGCAAAAAACTCCACAAACCCGCCGAGACGCAGCAACACGGATCAATGGAACGCAAGGGGATGAGACCATAGCACGACAGCTTGTACAAACTCAAGAGAAGAACGATCTTCTTCTGTAAACAAAAAACCACCGAAACCTTGAGGCTTGAAGCCAACTCCACTGATAAAGAAGATCTTCACAGATACTCCACCATCAGAGAAAGGCTTTAGAACTCCAAGAATCTCTTATGGGCGAGAGAGAAAAATGCTATTTGAGGCAAAATATGATACTAAAACACTCAAAATTCTTCGAAACAAGAAAAACAAGAGAAGATAAGAGAAAATGGGAGGTCTAAGGTTGTCGCCGGCTATTTAGCTAGCACAGCCACATACCACTCTGAAATCTAGACAATCAGCCAGTTAAGAGAGAAAGAGACAGAAAACAAAAACCCTAATTATAATTATTAGAACCCGAATTAGAACTTGGCACAATTATTATTATTATAGGAATGTGTGCTAAAAATTTGGCAAAAGAATTACCATTCATTTGTTCAAAATTGGAAATGAGTGTTGGGTAGAATTTATCATTTATTATTGTTTATTGAATTATTAATAATTTTTATTTTGCAGGGCTTATAAGAGTAGATGGGATTTGGGAAACTTTTGAAAGAATGGATGGTGCATAGGTTTTGCATGATTAACGAAATACAAAATAAAATAAAAAAAAGGTTGAAAACTACTTTGTGGAGAACCAAAAAAAAAAAAAAAAGAGGTTAGATGGCGTGTCAATATTCTCCCAAGTGAGATTGGAATGGTAAGACTAAAGCTTTTTTTTTTATTCCTCTTAAAAAATTGCATTAAATTAAACCAAATCAATATAACAGAGAAAGAAAAACCTTTAGGGCTTGTTTACTCATAGAAAATTATTTTTTATTTTTTATTTTTAGTTAAAAAAATTAAAATATTTATTTTTTATAGAAAATTGAAAAATACGTTCATTTTATAAAAATGAAAAATTATTTTTTTATTTTTAAAATTAGAAAATACGTTTATATGATGAAAATGAAAAATAGTTTTATATTTTAAAATTTTAAAAATATATTTATTGAGGTAGCGTGGGGGACCCTTTCTTTCTTTCTTTTGGTAAGATTAAAGCTTAAAGTTAGTTAGGTAAACTTCCCTCAAAGAAAAAAGTTTAATTAATTCATGAAATTGATTTATATGAGAATTAAATCATATCCACAAGTTTATATTCGTAATCTTGAAAAATAAAGACATCTTTACCACTGCACTTTACATTTCAACTAAGCTAATTAACATTAATTAATTGAAACTTGTTTCTTTCAGAATAACCAAGTTAATGAACTTTGACTTTTTGTCGTCGAAAAAAAAAAGAACTCTGACTTTTTAATTACGTAATTAGGCAGTAGCAGTAGCAATTAAGTTTTTTTTCATTTACTTTAATATTTATTTTAATATTATAATATTACATTTTATAAAATGTGTGGTTAAATTTTATGTTTAGTAAAAAAAATATGATATATAAAAGAGAAAATTTAATAATGATGATAATAATGATCGGTTTAAATTAAAATAGAGAAGTGAATAATTTTTTTAAGAAAAAATTACAGTAAATTAAAGATAAATTGAACATTTAATATTAATAAAATTTAAATTTTACTACTTTATATTATTTATTAAATTCTAAAATTTTATTAAATTTTTTATGTTTTTATTTTAATTCTTTAATATATTAATTTATTTAATTTTCAAAAAAAAATATATTAATTTATTTAAATAATCTTATTAAATTAAATTTTATAAAAAATATTATTTCAAATGATTGTAAAATTTTAGCATTAATCTAAATATCTAGTCATAAAATTTTAAATACACATCAATTAAAAAAAAATATATATATATATATAGAATACAAAAAAGCCAATAGTTTATATATATAAATATAATTATGCAAGTTATATGTATTTATATATAAAAATTATAATTATAAATATATATATATATATATATAATGAGTGGCAGGAGGGGAGAAAGGGTTTATTGTCCCCTAAGAACCTTTGTACCTTCTCCCCTTGATAAAGTTAAAATTGAAAAAATATAACTAATTTTTCTTTCTAATTTTACAAAATGACAATTTAGTTGATATATATATATATATATATATATATATATATATATTAAGTTTCTCTTACTATGAAACCGAGAGAATATAGTTTTAGGCAACTTTTTTCCATGTAAGAAAAATAATTTATTGTATAAAGGCATATGTAATTTAACAATAGAGAATATGATTATACATTTAAGTAGAGGTAGAATTTTGGCTTTAGAGAATATTAATATAGCATATATTTATATATATATATATAAAGACAGAGAATGAAATTAAAATAATAGCCTATATATTAATAAAATATTTATATATATATACTGGTCCATAATAAAAATATTAATATTATTCCCCCACTACTTGTTGAAGAGATGCCTTGTGCAATGGAAACACAGCATATTTGAGATAGAAAGGAGAACCACTCAAACAAAATCCATTTTGAGAATACAAGTCCAGCAAAGCTAACCTTTAGCATATTGGGGTTATGTTAGTGTCACAGCTTGTTCAACTTCAACAAATAATCATCCCTATCAAGCAAAGTTACCATGTGCCATTAATTAACATCTATCTAGCCATTCACTAATTAGCATATATATTGATTAACCGTAAAAATAAAAATAAAAAATAAAAAGGCACACGAATGATTATCTCCACATTTGAAAATTTTCTATTTTTTAATTGTTTGTTTTAAGAAAAAGTCCAAATTTTCCTAAAATAAATTATTTATTAGTCATATAAAACTTTCCAAATTATATTGAATTGCAAGTCTTTTTGTTGGTTACGATAATTCACATGTAAATTGATAAATTAAGAAGATCCTAGAGAGTACCCAAAAAAAAAAACAAACAAAAACAAAATATTTTAACTAAAAACACAAAAATCCAAAGAAAATTTTGGTTTTCAAAAATTTGGTCTAAGTGGAGGATCATGGTCATAGGCTTTCTTGCTTAAGAAGAGGCCAAGTAGTTGTTATTTATTGTAAATATAAAGAAGATAAAGAAAGAGAAATATGAAAGATTTTTTATTGTGAATTATTTTTCATATACTACTCAGAATAAATATATGTAGTAGTATAAGTAGACTTTAGATAAGAATAAGATATTACAACTATCAATCATAATATGAATAGGATAAGGTTAATCATAATTTTGATAAGATAAGGTTAATCCAATTAAGTAGTCATCTACGTATTTTCTAATATTTTTTATTAGATTACAACCTTATAAATATGTGTCATTAAAATCTTGTTAAGAAAACCTAATAGGACAAAAACTTAGTGAAGAAAAAAAAATACAGTATTTATAGGTAACTTTTCCTAAAAAATATAACTGACTAAGACATATCTCTAAGTGAACGGATTCTAATATTATATATATATTTTTTGAAAATTGATGTTGACAGTGCATTTATGAACATATTTGTTGGATTATCACTTCAATGAATTTTGCAAATATCGACTTTTTCTTCCTTCATAAGTTTATGAGTGTAGAAGAACTTTGATGACATATGTTTAGCCCTATCACTTTTTATATAGCTTCCCTTGATTTGTGCAATATTGTAGGTTATTGCTTTCTATAGGTAGTACACATGCTTTTCTAATATGTTCAATTATGCTTCTCAACTATACACATTCATGACTAGCTTTATGAATGGCTAATAACTCTAAATAATTTGATAATGTAGCAGTGATTATTTGTTTCACATATTACCGTGAAATAGTAGTATTATTACATATAAAGATATGACATATTTGGGATTGAGTGTTGTGAGAATCAGAAAGATATCCAGTATCAGTATATTCTGTCAATTCAGACTTTATTTTTATTGGAAAAAATAAAACCCATATTAGATGTGCAACGTAGATAGCGTAAAACATATTTCACTCCATTTCAATACCTTCTAGTTTGTACTGAATTAAATGTTGCAAGTAAGTTAACTGCAAAAATAATATTTGGTCTTATGTTATTAGCAATATATAAAAAGCGTTACTATTGCATTGAAATATGATACTTTAGGATCAAGAATCTCTTCATTATCTTCTCGAAAGCAAAAAAGAACTCCTTTTACATCAAGAAAATAAACAACCATTAGAGTATCTACATAAAATCGTTTAAAAAATTTTTCTACATATAATGCTTGATTGAGAAGAATTCCATTTGACAGATACTCAACTTCCAATCCAAGATAAAATTTCATTTTTTCAAGATCATTTATTTTAAATTTCTTCCTTAAATAGTCTGTAGTAATTGAAATCTCTTTTGGAGTTTTCACCTATTTAAATCATCAATATAAACTGTAACTATAGTAAATCTTTAATTTATCTTTTTGATAAAAACACATGGACAAAGAGAAGTATTTTCATATCCATTTTTACTAAGTACTCATTGAGACGATTGTATCATATTTGTCCATATTACTTTAGCTATATAAGAATCTCTAGATTTTAATAGAGTACATATGTCTAGATTTTAAATTATATGCTTCAGGTATCTTAAATTTCTCTGAAATTTTCTTATATATATGTCATTATCTAATGAATTATATAAGTATCTATTGTGATAACTTACTTATAGTCTGCCAAGCCCTTCAAAAGTTGTTAAATTGATAAAAAAAAATATAAAAGTAATAGCATCTATAATAGGAAAATATATCTCATTATAATCTACACCAATTCATTGTGAAAATTTTTATGCTACAAGTCGTACCTTATATCTCATAATTTTATTTAAATCGTTTCTCTTATGGAAAAATACCTATTTATATCCAACATATTTGACATTTTCTGGTGTCAAGACTATTTGCCTAAATATTTTATGCTTAGCTAATGAATCTAGCTCAACCTGAGTAGCCTTTTTTTTCATTTTGGCCAATCAATTTTATATCAATATTCTTCAATATTTTTAGGCTTAGGCTCATCATCATTGATTATTTTAGAAGCAACAACATATGCAAACATATAATCAATAACAATGTCATCTCTTTTCTACATATTTTCATATTTCAATGAAATCTCACAATTTTTCGATACCAGAATCACTTCTAGGGTTATTTCTCTATAAAAATGAAGTTATTCATCTATGTTAGTTTTGACTTCTTTAGGAGCATCATTTTGTAATTTTTTTATTTTTCTTCTTTTTCTGAGAATAACATCTTTTGAACTAAGTAGTCAACCATGCTTCATATGTGTATTAGATTCATTGGTTGTCATCTAATAGAATGTTCTGCAGGGATAATTAATCGAGCAGGAGTACTAATAGTTAAAATATATAATTTAGACACCTCCGAGTATCTGTAAAGATATCTGGTAATTGATTTACAATATTTTATAAATAAATTATTCTTTGAACTTCTAATTCGCATTGATTTTTTCATGTATTAAAATTGGACAAAGTTGATATATTCCAACTAATCTTTTGTTTTTTCGGCCTTTGACTTTTATTTTCTCCTAATGGTAGAAAAAGCGACTCATCAAATTGACAATTTAAAAATTTTGCTCTAAAAGGTCACATGTTAAATGTTCAATATATCTAATGGCAGATGGAGAATCAAAACACATTTTAGTTCCATAAGGAGGTATTATAGAGACATATACCGCATAATAAAAATTTCTAGGGTGAGATATATTGAGTTATTGATCAAATACAAGTTGTAAAGGTGAAAACTTATTATATGAAGATGGTAGAATACAAACTAAAGATATGGCATGAACTATAGCATGTCCCCAAGAAAATGCTAAAAGTTTTTATTTCATAAGCATATCTCTAGCAATTAATTATAAATACATTATAAAATGTTCAGCTAAACCATTTTGATTGTAAACGTATATAATAAAATGTTTAACTGTAATTTCTACTGATCTACAATAATTATAAAATGCTTTTAAAGTTATCTCACATGCATTATCTAGACGAACCATCTTAATAGGATGAACATAAAATATTGACCTTAACTTTATAATTTGAGCAAAAATTTTAGCAAAATAAATATTATGAATTAACAATAGACAAACATGTAACCATCGAGTTAAAGCATCAATTAAAAATATAAAAGTATCTAAATGGCTACAAAGTAGATGGATAGGGCCACAAATATCCCAAGCATTCTTTATAGAAATTCAAGAGATTCTAAAAGTAATTTAAATGGTGAATATCTTACAATTAATTTATCTTGAGCATAAAAAACACAAAAAAAATTATTAAACAGAAGAATTTTTTTATTTTTCAATGGATGTCAATTTGCATTCTCAACAATACGTCACTTTATATTTGAACTGGATGATCAAGACAATCATGCTAAGTATAAAAATTTTGGGATCTATGTACGTTCGGTACATATAATGCATCTTAACCATCTTTATTTTTGTATAGTATAATCCAGTTGATAAACTTGAAAATTTTTCTAATATAAACTTTTATTCAAATTCGTAGAGTTGATACATAAGAATTTACTATTACTCTTATTATTTGTTTCAATATAATAACCATTGTGATGTATATCTTTAAATTTTAATAGATTTTTTTGGGATCTACTAGAATATAATGCATCATTAATATATAATTTTATTTCATTCGAGAACATAAGATGAACTCTTCTAGAATCTTCAATTATATTTGCAGCATCAGATATTATAATAATATTAATTTTAGTTAATGTTAATTGTAAAAAAAATAATTTTTTTTATCTAAAAGATTTGTGTGTGTTATACCGTTGTCAATCAAGTATATGTTATCATTCATAATATTAGGTCTATTATGCTTTATCTAGCAAACAAAATAATTATGTTAAAAATAAAGTCTAATCTTATTATAATTTTCGAGAAAGAAAAATAATATGACTATAAAAGAAAAATAACATAATTATGAAATATATATTCTAATAGTTAATATTTCTATCTCTTATCAAATGATTAATTTTGCCATTCTTGTCTTAAAAAAAATAGAAACATCAAAGTTAATATTTAAAGTATGTTCATCATTATTACCAGGGTCTATAGCTTTAGAAAAATTCATTTCAATATTTTTTTCTTCTTTTTTAGTGATGATTTATATGATCGACTAAATACTTTAGAGTATGATACAAGATTGACCAATGACCCTTTGTTCCATTTTTATAACAAGTAGTGTCATTATTTTGCATATTCTTTTCAGGAAATTCTTCATTCTTGACCCATTTCATTTCATTTTTTTTGGCACCTTTACATTCACAATTGGTCGAGAAATTTTCTCTACCACGACCCCGCCTATAACCTTGAGAAAATATCACATTCAATTCAGAAAATGATGTTGAGCCAGTAAAACAAATTTGATAGTTTTTCATCAAAAGCTCATTATTTTGTTCATCCATAAGTAAATAAGAAATTAACTTAGAATATTTTTTAAATTGATGCTCTTAATATTACTTATGTAAGAGCGCATTTGAGGATTGAAAAGTTAAATATATTTTTTCTAACATATTCTCATAAGTGATTTTCTCCAATATAATTTCAATTGAGAGTTAATATTAAATAAAGTTGAATCATATTCACTTATATTTTTAAAATGTTACAATCATAAGTGAATCCATTCATATCGAGCTTTTGAAAGAATTATCATTTTTTGTGTTCATATTTTTTTAAATAATTTTAAAGAGCTAATAAGTCCTTAATAATAAAATTTTAATTCTTTATATAAATAACATCAAAGAAAAACAATTATTTTTTCATAATTCTATAGGAATATATTTTCTTCTTTACTAGTACTTCCAAGATTTATAATATTAAGATGAATCTCGGCATCAAGTACTTATGATAGATAATTTATTTTAGAAATATCGAGGATAATAAATTTAAACTTTATAAGGTTCAATGTTGTAAAACTATTATACTAAAAAATAAAAGTCTTAAATTAAATAGGTATAAATTTATATTAAATTATTTCAAATTGAGAAACGTAAAATAAATCTATAATCGGATAAAACCATGCACAATACATATACAATGATTCTTAAATAAATGAAATTTATAAATATGTCTGTGTATACATAAATAGAAATTAAAAAAAAAAAAGTTTTGATGGCTCAAGCAAGTTTACAACAAATAGATTATTTATAGCAGACATGTATACGCTGACAAAAAAAATATTCTCCACGATTAACAAAGGCATTAACCATCCAAAATTTTAAGTAAATAGCTAACACAGTGATTAATAATTTAAATAATTGTGGCTATCGCATCAAGTTTTTAATTTCTCAAATATGAACATCAAAACCAATGAACTTGTTTTTTTTTAGTCAATGAAAACCAATACACTTGTTAATTCAATTCAAATAGCTTATAATTATGGTTTTATTATTTTATAATAAAACAAATGTGGTTACTACTATATGTGATTGAATTAGTAAACATGGCAGTAAAAAAAATCTATAATAATCATCCATTTTGAAAAATAATTCAATTATCCATCATCATCAATTGTAAAAAAAAAAGAAATATAAGATATAATACATACTATGTAGAAATACTATATGTGATTGAATTAGTAAACATTGCAGTAAAAAAAATCTATAATAATCATCCATTTTGAAAAATAATTCAATTATCTATCATCATCAATTGTAAAAAAAAAGAAATATAAGATATAATACATACTATCTAGAAATACTATATGTGATTGAATTAGTAAACATTGCAGTAAAAAAAATCTATAATAATCATCCATTTTGAAAAATAATTCAATTATCCATCATCATCAATTGTAAAAAAAAAAAAAGAAATATAAGATATAATACATACTATCTAGAAATACTATATGTGATTGACTTAGTAAACATTGCAGTAAAAATAATAATCATCAATTTTGAAAAATAATTCAATTATCTATCATCATCAATTGTATATATATATATATATATATATATATAAGATATAATACATACTATCCAAAAATGTAAAAGAAATAAGCTATAAGATATAATAGCTCGAAATTATTGACTTGAAATCTTACAACTTAGAACAAATAAATTGGTACAATCTCGTGCTGATAATATGCCGTGAATATAAAAAAGATAAAGAAAGAGAAATATGAAAATTAATTCAATTAAGTAGGCATTCACGTATTATTTATTTATTATAAATTATTAATTTTGATAGGATAAAATTAATTCAATTAAGTAGTCATTCACGTATTTTCTAACATTATTTAAATTTTAAATAATTATCTTAGTTGCTCTGAGATTGTCCCATTTCTTAGAGATATGACTTTAATGAGCAATTGTTAATTTCCCCGTGTATTTTGACTCCTTTTTTTTTTCATACTTGCAAGGTATTCACTATCGGAAATAGTGGCTCTCCTTTTTTTCATACTTGCAGGGTATTCACTGTCGGAAATACTGACTCCATATCCAACGCTAAGGATCGAACCCTTAATCTTTAATTAAGGATGAATGAGTTCATGCCACTCAATTACACCCCTCGGATTGTATTTTAACTCTTTACGTAATCATCAATAAGACCAATTTACTCCAATTTAATTTCCAAGGTCCATCCCACTCTAAGCAAAATACCATTTTTATCAAGCCACTTAAACGACCTATCATTGGTATTGCAGCTATGCACACACACACAAGATGGCAGCTAATAAAGAAAGAATTCAATACTTAGAGGTTGGGCTAAAAGAACTACAAGATGGTGTAGCTGATAAATTACGCCAACTAAAAGAAACCATCAATAAGCTATCACAAGTAATACTTGCTCGAACAGGCATTAGTAACACTACTGACGATCGCAACAACCATCTAAGAAGAAATGAGTAGGGCTAAGCACGGATCCTAGAGATTTTTGAACCGAACTGAATATCCGGACGAAAATATCCAGAATCGAAAAAATCATTGACTTTTTGACTTTTTTCGAATCGAACAGTACCAATTTTTATAATATGAAATGGTTCTAAATATTAGGCAATATCCATACTGAGAACCGTATTGTACCATACCAAACCGAATAACCGAAATAATAACCGATTTATTATTATTAATATAATATATAATTTATCATATTTATTTATTACTTTGTATTTAATATTATATAAATGATTAAAGTGACTTCATAATTTAACTGCAAAATAAAATAAATATGAATATAAAAAATATAATTAATGACCATACATAATTTTTAGTTTATCACTTAATTAATATTGATTTACAAATTTTTATGAGATGATTGAATTAATAAAATATTAATTGAAATAAAAAAATACACTTGTTATAAATTTCTAAAATGAATATCTACCATATACTTAATAAATATATAATATTATAAACTATTTTAAAATATATAAAAATATATACATATATATGTACACACAATATATATATACATAACAATACTATTATACAAATCTATATAATACACAATATTATATTACAATAATATACTATGTTATAGTATATATACATAATCCATATATATTAGTTTATAAAATATATATATATATATATATAATAATAAGATATAAGATATATATATATATAAAGATAGAAAAGAAAGAAACAAACAAAAATAGGAGAAAGAAGAGAGGAGAGAGCGTTAGAGAAAAAGAAAGGAGAGCAGAGAGAGAAAATTGTTCATTTGTTGCCTCTGATCTACTGTCACTCGTTGCCTCGTGGCACGAGCCATACCAGGAGAATCGCTGTCCGACGATGAGTCGACAATCGCTTGAATAATTTTGACTGTTTTTCTAGCTGTTTTTTGATATCTTTTTTCAGCAATTTTGATATTTTTGATATTCTCTTTTCATGAATTTCAATTTGATATATAATTTGCGAATTATTGATGAGTTTTGGAAAAATACTTATAAATATGTAAATATTAAAAATTTAAGTATAATGATAATTTTAATTATATTAGTTAATTTTAATTAATTAAAATTTATGAATTTTATTTAAATTTATGAATAATAATATAATTAATTAATTAATTAATTGTGATAAAAGAAAACTTAGGACAAAAAATATTTGAATATTATTTTATTAGAATGCAGTTAAAATTAATTAAATATTTGAATTATAATATTTATTAGTATTTTATAAAATAAATTAAATATATTTAAATATATATATATATATATATGTGTGTGTGTGTGTATGAAATTAGTAAACTAATTGGAATGAAAAATAATTAGAAGTTGGTTAAATAAAATAATTATTGAAGAATTTTTTTTAATTAAAGAATAAAACACATCTAATTTGAATAAAATAAATTCATATATGTAGTATTTTTATATTTTTTTATTATATTTTTATAAGCGTGTAATATATTTATTAAATATTTGTAAGAAATGATAAAAAAAATTATAAAAAATATATATATTTATTAATTTAGATGTTTCTAAATTTGAGTTCATTGTGAATTATTTTGAAACATTTGAGTCAATTATCATATTTTTCTTTATTAAATTAGAAGGAATAAAATTCAAGCATATGAAGTTTAACAAGCATATGAAGACAAGTATTTTTGAAAATGCTATAAAATCACCCAAAGTGAGTAGTAAAAGAAAAAAATCTTAAATTTCGGAGCATTTTGAGTCAAACAATAATAAAAATCCTCAAGAAAGAAAGCTAAATATAAATATCGTACCAAATCTCTTGTATGTCCATCTACTAGCGGTATTAGTAATTTCAGCAATCATTTATCTAGATTTTTTTTATATCCATATAATTTAGACAGTAATCAAAATACCTTAGCCTTTAAGCCCCCAATAAGATATAGCGGACAATGATACTACCTTTTCACTTGGTAGGATGATCAAAATAGATGAGTTACCATTTAGGCATGTAGAACATCTAGAATTTTGTGACTTTGTGTTGTAATACAACCACAATTTGTAATTCCTTCTCATCAGACTATAGTTAGAGGTTTCATTAACCAAACCATGAGTACTCCTGCAACTGAAGCTCCTCCAATGCAGCAACTTGGTTATGGTTACATGCAGCATGGAGCTTACCCTGGTCCATCGACCCAATATAACATGTCTCAGCCACCTTATGCTAGATACCATCCTCTATTGGATACTCCTCAAACTGGGAACAGTCAAATGCCTCTGTCAATCAACAGACCAATTAGAAATATGATTACTATAGTCAGTCTTCACAACAACAAGCAACATCTGGTGGTCCTCCAACTCCAGCAGATTTAAAATTTTAAAAAATATTGTGTCAAAGACTAATATGGAGATTTAAAACCCAATGTTAGTAGTGTTGTTATTAAATTATATATATGTGTATATGAAAGGTGTGTTATTATATTTGTTATTGTGTTTAATTTGTCTTACTTATTTTTATACATTTAAGTTACTTATTTTGAATTTTCAATAATTTAGTGCTTGATATAATTTATTAACATGTTTATATGAATAATTGCTACTACTAGTACTAATGATGGTAATTCATACCAATTATAATAATTCGTGCTTAATAAAGTAACTCGAAGTAATAATATTAGTAGTTTTTAATAACAATAATGAGTGTGAATATTAATAATAATTAATATTAATGAGTAATGATAGTGAATTACTTATGTATTTTATTTGTAATTTGTAATTATTTAGAATTTAGACAAAATTATTGAATGCTGGATGTTGGACATTTTAATTTTATAAATTATTTGTAATGTAGATATTGGAGTTTAGATAATTTTATTTGATACTAGATGTTGTAAAATTTTAATTTTATGAATAATTTAACTTTCTATTTTTTTATAGCTAAAATAATAAAATATTTTTTTATTGCTTAAATTTGAAAAAAAATAATTTCAAATTTCTGAATCTCCGTCTTCGTTTGGAACAGGAATCGCTCCGTTAGAATCGAATCTCCGAACTAGATTAAATCAATTTTTTAGAGCAATACACCAAATATTTTATATTTCAATTTCAGTTCCGATTCCAATAATTTTATAATCTTCGAATTTCGATTCGGTTCTGTATATTTGAAAATTTTTGGACCGAATCAAACCATGCACAACCCTAAAAACGAGGAGGAAAATAAAGAATGGATGAATGAGGACATATAAATGTTCTCATCAAAATTAGCTAAGCTTGAATTTTCAAAATATTTGGGTGATGATCCAACCAAATGGTTCAACCAAATTGGTCAATTCTTTGAATATCAAGGCATGATAGAGGCTCATATAGTGGCGTCAGCTTCATACCACTTGGAAGCAGAGGCCGATAAATTGTGGCAATGGCTATGCTGAACATAGAAGACGTTGGGAGGATTATTTCTAAAATATGGGAGCAAATCTATTTTATTACTAAAATATAAGATTTGCTTTCATATTTATTAAAATATGAGAGTCAAATATTCAAACTTAAGCATTTGTATATTTTTATGTTAAACTGAAATTTTAAATTTCGGTTTGATTCAAACCAAAATTTATTTTTTAATTATATTAAAAGTGCAACTTTAAATTTAACAAAATTAAAAGTTACATTTTCAATTTTGCTGGCCGAGTGAGCTGAGAGGACAGTCCCTCAACCAAAATTTTTTTTTATTTCTCAATGATTAATTTTGAAAGATTTTAATTTTAAATTTAATTTTCATTTAAATTAAAATTATTTAATCTCTGCACATTTAATCACTGTGCAGAGAATGGAACATTTTTAATTAATTTTTTAATTAAAACTATGACATTAGTGTATGTCTAATTATAGCTCTAATTTATTTAATTAAAACTATGACTTTAAATTTTTTAAAAAATTAAGAATTATGAGTTAAAATTTTTTTTTTCTAGTTTCAAATGAATTTACACTAATATTATACATTTTTTAGTGCATGTCTTGTATATTTATACTAGTAAAATTAAATTATTCATGTAATTAAAGAATATGTCAAAAAAAAATTGCACATATAAAAATAAAACTAGAATTACTTTTACTTCTAGGAACTCCTAATAATTTTTATAGTATACATATTTCAAATCATTAAATTTCTTAATAATGTTTTTTTTTTATTTTGGCTAAGTATTTGAAAATCAAACTGAATCATGTATTAATCAAATATTTTTCCTACAAAAAAATATAAAATAAAATAAATAAAATATTAAAAATTTTAGAAAAAAATTATACACAACGTCATTTTCTTATTTTTTTTATAAAATATTTCATTTATATCAGACAATAATTATTTTTTATAAATTTAAAAAATAAAAATATTATTTTTTATTTAACATTTTCGTTTATATTGGTTTATATATATATATATATATTTAAATATTTTTACGATATATAGAATAAATATACAAAACATACACTAAAAATATATAATATTTGTGTAAATTCAATTTAAACTAAAAAAAATCATAATTCTAATTTTTTAAAATTTAAACTCATGGTTTTAATTAAACAAATTACCGCTAAAATTTTAATTCATGAAAATATAAACTCATACTATCACAAGTTTTAAAAAAATATGTATTTCTTAAAATTTGTTTTAAACTCATAGTTCTAATTTTTTTTTATATTATTAAAATTAATTTAACTAAAACTAAAACATTTAATAAAAATATAATATATGCCATAAGATATAAATGAAAAGAATACTTAAAATGAGATAAATCCCTTATTTGCTCATAAAATTTTATAAAATCTGCAAAAAATATATATATAATACAAAAGTAATTAAAATAAATGCAACAATTATAATAATTTAAAATGTAAATGATTTTTTTATCTTGTAAGTTAAAATGATAGAGGTGGAAATTTATTTTTGAGAGATAATATAAATTTGAATAGGGTTTGAATTAAATTTGTTACGGAAATATTTTTAGATTGAGGGAGAAGGTTTATATAAAAATTGAGAGAGAGAGATAGAGAGTTAAGTACATAATATAAAGTGTTTGAGAGATGAAAAGAACATAAAAGAGTATTGAAGAGAAGAGAATGAAAGAATGTGAAAGGAGAAGAAAATGAAAGAGTACTAAGACGGTGGAGGATTGTAAAGTTTGAGAGTTGATTTACAAAAATATTATTTTAAATATAATTATTTTTAAATAAAAAAATTAAATTTTTTAAAAAATCATATGGAACCGTTATAAAAATTTGAGGATTATTAAATTTTTTATAAAATTATCATTAATGCTTTGTTTGGTTATTAATTTATATTGGGAAAATAAAATTTACTTTAATAAAAAAATATATAAAAAAAATTAAATTAAATTTATTTTAATATATTCAATAACCATAATTGAATAATTAAGAAAATGAGATTTCTCCTTTATAATTTAAATAAATAAATCTATAAAATATATTTTTACAACTTCATCCTTATCCATTAAACTAAAATAAAAATAAAATATAAATAAATAAAAATAATATTTATATAATATAATTTTTTTTATTTTTTCATATTTTTCACTATTTAGATAGAAAATTATTTTAATTATTTAAGAGAAATTATTTTTCTAGTGAAATTATATATATATTTTTAATTAAATATCTAAAAATTAAAAATTAAAAAAAATTATTTCATTTACTTTCTTTTCTTTTCAATTTTATCAAAATAAATAATATGTAATTTTTTTTAAATTAAGTTAATAATAATTTAAATTTAAAAATTAAATTTTCAAAAAAATTTAATTAAAAAAATCAGATGGAACAGTCATCCTCTACAGATTTACTCTATTTAATCCCTGCATAGATATTTTTTTAAGAAAAATACGATATATAATCTCTGCACAGGGATTAAATGTGCAGAGATTAAATGATTTTAATTTAAAAAAAATAAATTTAAAATTAAAATCTTTCAAAATTAATTATCTATTTAAAAAAATTAATTTAATAATAATTTAAATTAAAAAAATTAATAGAGCCGTTGAGTGAATTAAATCCACTCAAACGTCCCATCATTATTGATGAAATCGTAGAAAAGCCAGCAAATGGCTCATTTATTTGTTTTTGACAAATTTGCCCAAGAAAAGCCACACGGCCTATCAACCATTGACGACTTATTTTCTCCAACAAAATTCAGGACCACGTCGCCTATTAAAAGGCTCACTTGGGATGAGGTGTAGAAGAAAGCCACAAGGGCTATGCCTTAATTATGATGAGAAATTTGCAATTGGTCACCGATGTCAAAGGCCAAAACTTCTATTGTTAAATGGCAGTAATGAAAATTCATATGAGAGAGAAAATAAAGGCTCCGTGAAATTCCAGCCTGAGATATCACTTCATATACTCTTAGGATGGACAACTCATAAAACAATGTGGGTAATGGCAAAGATTAGGAACATGCCGAAAAAGCTTTTGAAATATTAAAGCAATATCAAAAGAAAAAAATTTTTTTTTTTATCAAAATCAGCAAATGTGCCTTCAATCTCTAAGAATAAGAATACTTGAGGCACATTGTAACTACTCAAGGAGTTAAGGTCGATCGAGCAAAAATTAAAGCTGCGTAGACCAACTAATGTCTTTAAATTGTGTGGTTTTCTAGGATTGCCCGTTATTATTAAAAAAATTTCACGACCATGGTGAAATTAATATCACTTGATCGAATTTAAAATTGATTCTAGTAGATCAAAAATATAAAACATTTGATCGATATCAATTTTATAATATTTTAGTGTTTGATAAGATTGATTGAAAAAAATACCCCTTAACCTGGATATTTACTAATACTCTAACCTTTACAATTATATATTATTTAAGTATAAAATAAAAATTAATTAAATTAATATTTTAAAATTATTATCAAATCTTAATATTAAAATTTTGAGGATTTTTAACATTTTCTAATATCAGACAGCTTAAATGCTTTTCTAAAGAAAAAACCCCATCAAAATATGCAATTGTTAAGCCCAGTAACAAGAGTCCAAGAGTGATAATCTCATCATAAAATCCAAATTATAACTACGCTACCTCATCAATAATCTCAACATCAATTAATGGATTCTTCAACGTCGAAGTTGGACTCTGTTATCACCTTGCACAATTAATACTTTTGCCAGCAATATTAGCAGAAGGAAGTCAACCAATGCTAATAATTAATTTAACTATTATTTTAAAATGCTAATAATTAATTTAACTACTATTTTAAATAAAATTTAATAATTTAATAATATAAAAGATGATTTAACATTTTTACATACTACGGATAAAATTAATACCCTGCTTAAAATTAAATTAACCTAAACATGTTAATATCTTGCTTAAAATTAAATTGCCCTAAACATGTTAATATTATTCATTTTTTACATCTAAAAAGTTTAGAAAAATATAATAACCTTGTTCGTGAATCGTATCTCGTATATTAATAAATTATATAATTTTATTTGTATTATATAGAATTTATTTAATCAGAGTTTATTTTATATTTAAAAAATAAAATTTAATTATAAAATAATATTTTAAACAAAAATAAAAATTTTGATAAATTAATATATATTTAACTATAATAATTAGAGCTTTTCATAAAAATATAAGAAAAATTAAAAAAAAATTAAATTTATCATATCTATAAATTATTTATTAAAATACTAAAATTTATAAAATATTTATTAAAATATCAAATTTTTATTAATTTACGATGAGTATACAATAAGTTTATGATAGGTTTATTATGAGTTTATAAATTTTATAGATTTTATAATAAGTTATTAAGAGTTTATAATAAAATAATTAAAATACTCCTAATAAAAAAATAAAAATTTTAAAAAAATATGGTAAAATGTGTCATTTTTTCTAATAATTATCATTTTATAAAATTGTACATATCAAAATATCAAATTTTTACTCACTGAATTTACTGATTAATTTTTATTAAAATTAAAATTTCTTATTTATTGCTATGATACATTATTTACAAAAGAAAAAAAAAACAATGGTAATTAAAAGTTAGTTACGGATATTCAGGTGTGATGGGTGAGTTTGAAAGGAAAATTTTGAATTTAAGAATTTAAGAGTTATTGTCTGCTTCAATATGAGCTTTCTTGCAAAGTGTTCATAAGCAGATTATTTTAAAATATTTGTATTATTGTTTTTGTTAGAAATGGTTGATAAATCGGGCGCCCGTATCGGGTTGATCCGCATAAAAAAATAAAGAGTTGCAATATTTAAAAAAGTTGCAACTATGCTAAATATCATAACTTTTTATATTAAGAGTTGCCACCATAGAAATGATTATCTTTCTATGAGTTATAATTATTCAAAAAGGCAACCCTTGACTTTTATATATATATATATATATATATATCAAAAGATAAATTGATAAAAGTAGTTCAATTCATACAATTTTAAAGATAAAATTCAAATACTGTAAATTAGATTGTAAAAAATAATACATTTTCAATTTGTGAATTGTATTAGACTTGGTGAAAGTTATCAAAAATATTTATTATGAAATCATCAAAAGGTAAGTGTTTCGATCCGAATTCTATTTATTTTCGCTTTGTTTAACATTGGTATTAGAGCCTATTTGATGATTCTCATGAATTTTAGATATGATTTTTGAGTTATGACATAATATTTAATTTTAATTTTACATGAATATGAACCATTTTAGGATAGATACTTTTGGCTATTTTCATTTTTTATATACTATCATTTATGTCATAATAATAACATATTGTTAAAGTATGAAGTAAGAACTTTAAAGCGATATAAAGAATACAAAATTTGGAGTTGTATAGAGAAAGATATGAATTTTTAAAATTGGATGTTTGAAAATTCAATTCTGAAAATTTTCTTTTCCTGTCATGGTTAGGACAGAAACTTTTGAGTCAATTTGTGAATTATGCGTTTTGTTTCATAACATAAAATTTATATACTCTTAAATTATACATTACAGGTTTCACAATAGTATGGAGAACATTAAAATTGGAGTTCTCTACATAAAGTTATGAATATGCGAAGTTAGCATATTGATCATTCCAATTTTAGAATTTTTTTTGGCCCATGTTGGGTACAGCAAATTTCAAGATATTTTATGAATTATAGATTATACTTCATGGAAAAAAAATTTGTATGTACTTAGTATGCATTGTGAACTTTACAACGGTATAAAGAACATCGAAAATGGACTTTGCTAGAAAAAGTTATGGATTTACAAAGTAGACCATTTGATCATGCAAAATCTGAATTTTTTCAGAAATTGGATTTTTAAGATTTTAATTGTATTTTTCAAACACTAACTTATAGACCTCAAATTTTAAAAATAATTATATTTTTAAAATCAAAATTATCATAATTAGAGAGTTGAGGTCTAGTGGGAGGAAATTACTAATTTCAAATTTTAACTCATTTAATTGACTAAATGTAATGTTAATTAAATTTTGTTTAAAAATTCATTAAAAATTCTTCATGTAAACTGAAAATTTTTAATTTTAGTTTAATTTTTTTAATAAATAAATACAATGTTTATTTTATTTTGATATTAAGTTCTAATTTTATGGCTCATGCATATTATAATTGGCTTATATTGAATATTTTTTCTTAATTTATTTAAGACATTATGTCTCGTCTAAGAAGGTTGTAGAGGCTTAAAGCCTATAGAAGGCACAGAAATAATAGACGTGTGACTTTTGGCACTAATTGAGAATTTGAGTTAGAATTTTATTTACTAACTTCAGCAGCTTTAAGAAGAATGTCTATGAAAAAATATTGAAAACTGAGATCTTCGATAAATAAGCTTACCAATTATAAAATGAAACCTTATGACAATATTATTGAGCATATTAACAATAAATCAAATGATTTAAAAAATTTTATATCATGGTGTTGAGTGAACCGAGTTTCATAAATATCATGCTTTATGTTCAACTTTACCCAAGTCTTAGCAAGGAAAATTAGATAGTTTTTGGATGAGTGACTAGAATATAAATTTTTAATCTTCCATAGATAATGATAGGGATTTTATGACAAGAAAAATAGAAATTATAATATGTTAGTTTACTTGTTTATAGAATCTTATATTTGGATAAATTTGAAAAAATCATTTGTCTTGAATAGAAACCCTAGTGTTAGGATTACTAGATAATCTCTAAAAATATTTTCTTGGTTTAAGAACAAAACCAATAATATTTTAGATTATTTTAATTTTGAAGGATCCATCCCAAAGAGAGTTAGGACAAAATATTATTGATTTACTTCATTTTATATGTCCTATTTATTATTGTATTTTATGATTTGTAATGAATAAACTCAATACATGTTTATGTTATAAAAATTTTATCATTGAGTTGTCAGTTACTTTACAATTATGGGTAAATAGATATATTAAATTGGCTCAATTTAAATTAAATTGAAGAACGATTTTATATTGATATTGGATGATGATTAGAAATATAGTGAACTTTCTTGTCTACTTCAATAGAAAATTTTTCATTAATTTAGTTTGAAATTGCAACTAGTGATATGTATATGAGCATAATGATTGATACTTGCAATTAAATGTCTATTGTAGTTTGTGATTAATATTGGCCACAAGGAATATAATAGCAGAACTAAATAAGGGAGAAAAGCTAAATGGTGATAATTATAACATTTGGCATCTTAAAATACATTATGTCCTTGAGGAGCAAGAAGCTTTCGAGGCTATTAATAGTATTATGAAAGAGTCTAAAGCTGATAATGGAAATACCAATAACGCGCAATTCAAGCGTGATATGGTGGCTTGTAATGCCTGAAAAAAGAAAGATTCAATTGCAAAATGAATATTAATTATTTCTATGAACGATGACCTTGTTTATGAATATCAGCAGTGTAAAACAGCTCATGCAATGTGGGTCGCTTTGAAAGAAAAGTTTGGAGGAACTTTTGCCTCCAAACTTAGACAATTGACCATTAAGTTTGACACTTATAAGAGGGTCCCAAATAAGTCTATGAAACAACATTTAAAGGACATGTCAAAAATGATAATGGAACTGAAATCTGCCGGGCATAACCTCACCGATAAACATCAAGTTCAAGCTATAATTCCGTCTCTACCTGCTAGTTGGGAGCATATGAAGGTCAATATGACTCATAATGGGAACATCAAAACTTTTGCTGATGTTGCGTGACATTTGGAACTAAAAGATGAGAGCCTTGAGGCAGCTAAGCCCCATGCACATGCATATATGGCTACATCTAAATCTAAACAATCACCTAGTTTTAAGTGCGAAAAGAACTTTGGCAAATGGAAAGGCAAAGGAAACGTAATTGAGACTAGCAAGGGACCAAAACAAGAAAGAAAACAATTTAAGTGTCGTGGAAAGTGCAATGGAAAGAAAGACAAGACAAAATTGACCTATTACAATTGCAATAATAAAGGTCATTATGCTCATGAGTGCACTAAGCCTAAAAAGGTATTGTCTTATACAAATTCTTCAAATAATTTCTTTATTTATGAAATTTATGTTTCTAAGACTATATTGCTTCCTGAATGTCCTCCATGAATGTAGACTCAGGAGCATCAAATCACGTTGCTACAGATAGAATTGCTTTTATTGATTTTTGTTGAATTCCTAGTGGAACAAAATGGATATATGTAGGTACAAATGATAAAGCTGAAGTTAAAGGAATTGACACATACAAATTGGATTTGCAAGAGGGCCACATCTTATACCTACATGACGTTCTCTATGCTCCAAGTATTCAACAAAATTTGGTCTCCGTTCTTGCTTTATTAAGATTAGGATATAATTTTTATTTTAATGATAATTATGTAATAATTTCTAATGGTACTACACTCTATGGTAGTGGACAATTAGTAGATGGTTTTCTTGTTTTAAACATAAAATATAATAATACCAATAATGTTTATATGAGCTGAAATTTTTGCTCCCACTCCCATGTAGAATAGTTCGTGCAATTTTGGCACTGTTAGGCTTATGGCCTTAGAGAACACGGGCCTAAATTTGAAGAAAATGAGTCTCCATCTGGACAGACCGAAAAAAAGAAAGAGGTGGATGACTCGATTCTAAGGAATCTCCAATCCCCTAATGAGTTTAGAAAGTTGGATACGTATGGAAAATGTGAGAATGACCCAGCACCCCCCGGTTCATTAGAATCGATCTCCTTTTCAGGTCTATATATTATTAAATTCTTAGAAATTACAATATCATCTATACTACATACGATAATTGAAAGAAATAAACATTCATCACTTTATTATAATAAAATAAACAAAATAGGTACCCATCTAATGATAGAATTATGCCTTTACAATGTTCATATCCATGAAAATAAACACAATAGATACCCACCAAAAGATAAAAATATGCCCCTGATAATAGTCTAAAAAATTTTAAAATAAATTAAATTACATAAACTAAATAAACAAGGTACACACACTAGATAAAAATATACTTTTTACAATTCTCTTTAAATCCAAACAAAATAAGTTTAAAATCATAAACACATAAATAATCATCATATAAAGAGTAATAAAATTTGGACTTGATTAAAAAGAAAATAAGATAAATAACAAAGAGTACAATCCATAAATAAATGTTGACCCCATTGATGAGGGGTCGCGTACGGTGGTTTACATGATATAATTTTATTAGAGAATTAAAGTTTCTATCTAACTAGAGTTTTATATTTATAGAAATTAGGGTTTCAAGGTTTGAAAACTAATTTTAGGATTTTAGGATTGAAAAATGGTTTTAGAGTTACTGGATATCAGAAAACAGATTAGGGTTTTGAAAATTAAGAAAACTGTTTTGGATTTTGGAAATTAAGAAAATAGTTTAGGGTTTTAGAAAATTAAGAAAACAATTTAGAGTTTAGAAAATTAAGAACTGGAGTTTCTACGAATTGGGGTTTGGCTACTGGGACTTAGAATTTATGACTTTTAAGAATTGGTTTTATAGATTAGGGTTTAAGGTTTTATAAAACAATATTAGAGTTTAAACAAAAGCTAAGGTTCTGGCTAATCAAATTTGGATTCTGCTTATTGGAACTCCAGGTTTTTTGATGATTCTAAGCTACTGTAAAATAATGTATTAATTTGGTGATTGTTAATAAGGTTCATAAGAAGTTGTAACTCAAACAGATTAGCTACTGGATCAAATAACAATCAATATTCGATATTTAAAAGAAAACTATAATGACTAGATGTTTAAGCAAATAAAAATTAGAAAACAAAACTTGTGTTCGTTGGTTTCACCCAATGTGATATGTTGAACCAAACTCTCATCTTTGAAAGCTTGGATCAATGAAGGTATTGGTTGGTGCCTTTTAGCTGTTGCTTGATAAAATTGTTAGTTGTTCTTAGTTATAGCTTATTGATTCTTAATCCACGAATGTTCCCTCCTCTCTGTGCTCTTAAATAATGTATTTATATAAAATACGTTAGGTTAAATCTTTGAAGACTCCCAAAGCTAATTGAATTATAATTAAAATTGAAAGAAGATTTAAATTGAATCTGGACATAATCAAACCCAAAGTTCAGAAATAACATTGAAATTCAAGACCCGTTTGCAAGCTGGCTGCCAATTTGGGCCTGCTGCAAATTGGGAGTGCTAATTTACCGCAGCTAGGGTCGTGCCTGGGGCTTGTGAGGAATTGGGACTTCCAATTCACCGCAGGCCTGCTTGCGGGGAATTAAGGCCGCCAATTCACCGCAGCCAGCCATGGCTAAATCCTGCGGCAAATTGAGGCCTCTAATTTGGCTTTATCATAAGAGAATTATATTCAAAAGATTCTTAAACATTTTCATATGAGTAGTTGCAAACCCGTAGATACTCCTATGTCAAAAGGACAGAGTTAAGTCTTAATATGTGCCCTCAAAATCCACAAGAGAAAAAGGAAATATCCACTATACCACATTCTAATGTTGTTGGAAGTCTTACGTAGAATATAAAATATTGTTGAGCATGCATATCATATTATTTTGAATAAATGCAAGTAATTATTATATTATTTTTCAAATGATTAGTTGTTATGTTCGTGACACGTCCATATCACTTAAATGATTATTGAAAGCTCAATAAAAGATGTCATGCAGGTTTTATATTGGCTCACTCACATGTGCAATCGCGTCTAGCCCTTAAATAATGAGTTGAGATGAGATAAAGTTAGGATTGTTACCTTATATGAAATGACATGAAGTTGTATTTATGAATAACAATTGATCTAAATTGCCCATATCTAAATAACTTGTGATAAGCCAGATGAGAGTTCTCAGTATAACCTGTGAATTAAAAGAGAACTTAGAGAACTCAAGTTAGGCTCTAGGTAGCGACTGAACTTAGATCTGTACAGTGTTTCAAAGTGACATAAAAAGAAATATAGACATTGTAACACATGATTCATATCATGTGTGCTTTTTTAACCAAGAAAGTGATAGGAGAATGGATCTCTGCTTCTCCACTGTGAGAGACTTTGATGTTAAAAATGTTTCCTCATAATAAGTATCCTTATACTTTTTTCTTTTTGTTTGTTATTTGTACTGAGTATTTGCTATCCTAGCATGTTACCTATGATTATGGATGATTCGGTCTATGAAACATGACTAGAAAAGCAGCTAAGTGCAAATTATGAACTCCGAATGAAAAAGAAAGACTTTGTCGGATGTATCCATTGGCCGGCCAATCTCGTTCCTTGAAATTAGTTTGACTTGATTATGGATACATATTGTTTATCATGTTTTTAAGGGATTATAGATGTTATGATGAAGATACAAGTATAGGATACTGTGAGTATTATGAATTGCTAACTTTATAATCTTATTTAGGGTTGAAGCTACTATGTTATTCCTAATAGATGCATAGTATAAGCTCCCAAAGTGTAGGTTTACTCATTAGGTCACACGATCTATTTACTAATGTGAAGTTGTAGTCTGAATTTTAGGAAACCTTGCAATATGGGTCTTATCGTCATGTGCGAGTAGAAGATGTGAGAAATGGTTGATAAACCATGTCACCCATGACTGGTTGACCAGTTTCCAAAAACCTTCCATACTAAGAGTTAAGAGTCACAACCTTCCATACTAAGAGTTGCAACCACAGAAATGGTTACCTTTCTAAGAGTTATAACCATTCAAAAGGCAACTATTGACTTCTATATATATGTCAAGAGACAAATCGATAAAAGGTAGTTCAATTCATACAATTTTAGAGATAAAATTCAGACACAAACATTATAAATTATATTGTGAAAAATAGTGCATTTTTGCATTAGACTTGGTGAAAGGTATCAAAAATATTTTTTTTGGAATCGTCAAGACGTAAGTGATTCAATCCGAATTCTATTTATTTTTGCTTTGTTTAACAGTTTTTCACTCAATAAAATTCTTTTGTGTGTTTATTTAAATTGCTTAAAATTCATTTTGGTTTAAAAAAAATTATATTCCTTAGTAATTATATTTCTTTTATTTTCCAAGTAGGTAATTAAGAAATGATTTATGCAATTGATTATGAGACGAAATTGTGTGCACAGGCCACATAAGGTGATATTGATAATGTCAATTTTCTTCCTCCATTCATTTTTAGCACGAAACTCTGCCTATACACTAGTTTTTATGAGTTTTTTGTATATAGCCGGTCCCAAGCCCGGGTAAAAGAGGAGGGTTGCGGTAGGTGACAGCCAGCATATAATTTTTATCACATCTCATGATATAGATTCTAATAATATTATTATTGGGGCGTTTTCTACTTGCGACACGCTACATCGGAGCCCGGGTGTAGTGAAGAATAAGCAAGGGTGTAGGGCATTCCCTGAATGCAACACGCTATATCGGTGACCGGATGTGGTGCATAATAAACAAGGGTTCTCACATCATGAATGGGTGTGGGTAAAGAAATTTGTCCAAAATACGAGTAATACGAGAGATACATGTTCAAATAATAGTAAAAGATTTTATAGGAAGAATCATAAGAAATAACAAGTAGGGAGTAAGATTAGAATAGGAACTTGGAATATTGGATCTCTTACAGGTAAACTGAGAGAACTTGTTGATACTATAGAGAGAAGAAAAATTAGTATTGCTTGTATTCAAGAGAATAAATGAATTGGAGAAAAAAGTAAAGAAGTTAAGAATACTGGGTATAAAGTGTGGTATACAGGTATAGATAGAAGTAAAAGCGAAGTAGGTATAATTTTAGATTGAAACCTAAAAGAGACGGTTGTAGCGGTGAAAAGAGTAAGCGATAGGATTATTTCAATTAAACTTGTGCTCCAGAATGAGACCATCAATATAGTTAGTGCATATGCCCCTCAAATTGGATTGGATGGGGAGAGCAAGCAAATATTTTGGGATGATATGGATGAACTTATGCGAGGGATTCCAAATGATGAGAATATTTTTATAGGAGGAGACTTAAATAAACATGTAGAAAAATACAGAGTATGTTTTGAGAAGGTACATGGAGGGTATGATTTTGGAATTAGAAATGAAGAAGGTAATAATATTTTTAATTTTTCTTTAGCCTATAGTTTGATTCTAGCAAACACATATTTTATAAAAAGAGAATCACATCTAGTGACATTTAAAAGTGGGTAAAATAGAAGTCAGATTGACTTCATACTCGCAAGAAAAGCCAATTAAACTTGATGCAATGATTGCAAGATTATTCCAGATGAGGCTTTGACCACTCAGTATATGTTAGTGGTTTTTGATATTAAGTTTAAGAGGTTGACTAGTGAGCCAAGAATGAATAATATTTCTAAGATTAGGTGGTGAACTTTAAAAGGTAAAAAATAATTATTGTTCAAGGATGAGTTGGTCAAAGCTGGAGGGTGGGAGGAAGATGTGAGTATGTCATCAAATGATATATGGATATGCATATCTACTATAATTAAAGGAGTAGCTAGAAAGATTCTTGAAGAATCTAAAGGGTGTGGACATCCCTCGAAGGAGTCTTGGTGGTGGAATAAGAAAGTACAAAAAGCGATAAGAAGTAAAAGGGAATGGTATAAGAGTTTGCCCAAGTATAATAACAATGATGCTTTTGAGCAGTGCAAACAAGCGAAAAAAGATGCTAAAAAGGCAGTTAGTCAAGCAAGTGCACAATCTTTAAAGAGTTTACATGAGAAACTTGAAACAAATGAAGGAAAAAAAAAGCTATCTATAAATTGGCTAAGATAAGGGAAAAGAAATATTGTGATTTAAACTAAGTTAAAGTGCATTAAAGATAAAGAGAATAAGGTTCTGGTTCAAGAAGAGGATATTAAGGAATGATGGAGAAGCTATTTTGAGGAACTTCTTAATGATACCCATAGTAATAACATTAAGGGTTTAGACGTTAGGCCGGAGAAAAATATTAAATACACTAGACGAATTAAGATTTCAAAAGTTAAAGAAGCTTTGAAGAAGATAAAAGTTGATAAAGCCTGTAGACCAGATGGGATACCTATTGAGGTTTGAAAATATTTGAGAGATACATGAGTTGCATGATTGACATCTTTATTTAATAAGATCTTAAGTACAAAAAAAATGCCTAATGAATGGAGACAAAGTAATTTGATATCTATTTTTAAGAATAAAGGAGATATTCAGAATTGCTCAAATTATAGAGGCGTAAAGCTTATGAGTCACACTATGAAATTGTGGGAGAGAGTAATAGAACGCCATTTGCTGTTAGATACTTATATCTCATCAAATCAGTTTAGCTTTATGCTTAGTCGATCAATTATGGAAGCTATTTTTCTTATAAGAGATTTGATGGAAAGTATAGAGAGATGAAGAATGACTTACATATAATTTTTATTGACTTGGAAAAGGCGTATGATAGAGTCTCTAAAAAAGTTTTATGGTGGGTCCTAGAGCTTAGAAAAATATCTATACGATATATCTAAGTCTTGAAGAATATATTTGAGGGAGCCATCACCAGTGTCTGCACTGTGGGAGGGGATACTAAGGATTTTTACGTTTCTATTGGATTACACCAAAGTTCAGCTTTGAGCCCTTATCTTTTCGCCTTGGTCATGGATGAGCTAACAAGATATATATAGGATGACATCCTTTGGTGTATGATGTTTGCAGATGATATTGTATTAATAGATGAGACTCAAGCAGAGGTAAGTCAAAAGTTGGAGTTATGGAGAAGCATTTTAGAATCTAAGGGTTTTAAGCTAAGTAGGACTAAGACTGAGTATATGAATTATAGATTTAATAACGAGAATAGAGAAAGAGACAAAATTATTTTAAACGGAATAGCAGTACCTCATAGTACTTATTGTAAATGTTTTGGCTCTATCCTTCAATAAGATGGGGGTTGTGAAGAAAATGTAAATCATAGGATTAAAGCTGGTTGATTAAAGTGGAGAGGTAATACAAGAGTTCTATGTGATCGAAAGATGTCAATTAAATTAAAAGAAAAATTTTACCACACAGTAATATGGCCTGCGATGATGTATGATAGTGAGTGTTGGGTAGTAAAAGGACAATACGTGAGTAAAATACATATTGCGAAAATGAGAATGATAAGATGGATGTATAGTCATACTAGGATGAATAGAATCCGCAATGAGTGCATTAGAGAAAAAGTGAGGGTGACACCTATTGAGGATAAGATAAAAGAGCATAGATTGAGATGGTTTGTCGATTTCACTCTCCCTCGTAGGCAGAAGTTGAGGAGATTTTTTTAATAGTGAGCAGCAATTAGGATCTGAGAACTTGAGAGGCAGAGATAGATATAACTAAGAGAGGCAGAGGTAGGTCTAAACTGACTTGGTTAAAGGTGGTCTAAAATGATCTTATGATGTTACATCTATCGGAAGAGATAATTTTAAATCGTGTTGATTGAAAAAGAAGAATTCATATAGCCAACTTCAATTGACTTAGGATTAAGGCTTTATTGAATTTGGTTGAATTGATATTCATTTTCAACACGATATGACATTACTTGCCTAACTTTCGGCATACTATTAAAACTAATATCATATACATATTTGAAAAGGTTTAGACTAACAAACTGACTGAATATGTAGCGCCGCTTTTAGAAATTCTATCAAGAAATTTCACATTCAAATTCTATGGTGCTTATATAATTTTATCTAATCAGGTTACTCAATAAGTTTCCTTCCTCTCAACCTCTTAACCTTTCAGCTTCTCTTCTATCTTTTTGCCCTAGATTTTGGGTTGCCGAGGGATTCTTTCTTCTTTTTTTAACTGCTGTTCCTATTTTTCCTTTTTTTTTTTGGGTTTATTGGGCGGTTTATTTATTTTTTTTTTCGTTTATTGGGTGGTTTTTTCACCAAATCAACTGGTAGGAGTCTCTTTGCGCATATTTTAGAAATATGAAATCCTTGGTGAGACCAAAGTTTTTCTTTAGTTTGTTTCCTTTTTGGCTCCGCTATGAGATCACACAGTCTTTAAAAGTTTTTTTTTTTTTTCAGCAATTCGAGTGTATCTTGGAACTCAACAGTGGTTTTTCTTGGAAGACTTCCTCGTTCAGATTGTGAGAAGTAATTTTAATGCCATTCTTCATAGCCATATCCCTCTAGCTCCTGTCCATTTTTAGTTTTGAGCTGTATTTTATTTGGTCCCTAAAGAGTACTCTAATCATTCTATTCCCTCATTCTTCATTGTGTTATTATTTGAGGAGGCATGGGATCTTCTATTTAAGAAATGTTTTTATCCGTTTTTTGCTCTTATGTAGTTGTCTGTAAATTTTTATAGAATTGTTTTGCTTGATTTCTATGTAGGCCTTAGTATTGTTCATCAATGACCCAATATTGTTACATAGGGGAAAGAATCTTTGTGTTCTAATTTCCAGCTGGCTAAGGAGATTATTGGATTGCTGCATTGTTTTGGTGTGTGGTGTATTGTTCTTCTCTTACATTTTAATGAACTATCTATTATTGTCGATAAAAAAAACCGATTGAACATATATATATATATAATATCATAAAATTTTCTAAATAAAAATGGAAAAATATATCATATCCCAAAAAAGAAAAAAATAACGATGGTTATACTTAAAATGCAAGATTTTTATTTGAAATTCCATTCTGAAAAAAAAAAAAAGAATCAACAACTTTACACAGCAAAATTCCCTAGATGACACATAGTAGTTATTTATGATTTGGTCATAAAATTATTGTGCACTTTTTGACTTGTACTTTCTGTTAGTAATTGGATATTTACTATTAAAAATAATACCGTGAATAATATATTAAATATTTCGTTAAGCAAATGCATTGGATATTCACAAGATCAGTATTAAATGTGGAGATACAATAAAGTTTATAATATTTTCTAAATGTGGAGACTATATACGTAGGTAATTTTTAAAATATTAATAATGCATTCAATTCAATATATCAAATATTATATATATATATATATATATATTCATTAAGGATTCATTCGGGATCCATGAATTTGGCTATTTTTAAAATTTTGTCAATTATCGAAACGTTGTCCTTTTTATTCGTAAATGATTAATTCGTAAGCTGTGAAGGGATATTTATTAATAAGTTACTGGTTTGGCGATGAAATCTTGAATTTGAGTCCAAATCTAAGTCATATTTTAAAAAAAAATATACATTATTATTGGCAACTACTAAGGATATTGGCTATACGTGTAGGTTCTTAGTTCAACTTGATAAGTATTATTGGTAGGATATACTGTTCTTGATATTGACATGAAATAACAACATTTTATGCTCTCATCACATGAGAATATTCAAATCTTTAGCTCAATCATAATCATAATCCCCGCATTCCGTTTAGCTTCATTCATTCACTACCTAAAGCAATTACCTTCACAAAACATGGATATATAGATAACAAATATCAATCACATGCATTTCAACACAAAGACAATGAAACAAAAACAACTTCATCATATACATAAGAAATTCCTCATTACTTCCCCTTTACAAATCCTTCATCATTTGCACAAAATTACAACCACGTGCAATGCCTAAAACCAGAAGCAAAAATTTAATATATATATATATATATATATAAGCACAACTCTAAACTATATATGTATTATATTAGATTTAGATGTATATATATATATATATATATGGTTTAATCAAAATCTAACTTCTTGCTATTTTGCCTTCTGATTCATGACACTCACTTTCACCTTGCCAACTCCAAACTATATCTTTAAGTGCAGGCCTAACATCCTCTTCATAAAACTTAGTGTATTCAAGGGTGTCGCCGGAGGACTTGGAGATTTCAACCACTGTCATCTGTGGTGCTACCTGAAAGACCTCGGCGGTCACGGCCAACTTCCCTTTTCTTCCTTCCTCTTTCCTCTCAATTTTCACCTTAAATTCTGCATCACTAGCCACTTCAAAATTCAAATCTTTCGCAGCTGATTCCAACTTTGTCAAAATTACTGGAGCTGAACACTTTGAAGTGAACTTAGAAGGTGATTTCTTCTTCTCTTCGAACAAGCTTGAGAGATTCAATCCTGATGACATTGCTGTAATGAATTCAAAAGCATTAAAGGAAGGCGGAGAATGCTTTAACCTTGATAATCTTTCTTCTCTAATATCCTCATGACCCTTGTGGCAATTGCCCAAATCATTAGAAATTGATATGGACTTAGTTAGTCCTTTTCCAAACCAATGATTTTGCCTTATATCAGAAATTGTAATTCTTTTCTCCGGATCAACAACAAGAAGCTTTGAAATCAATCTCCTAGCATCTGGCGAAATCCATGGCGGAAATTCATACTCGGCCTTGAAAATCTTAACATACATTTTCATCAAATTTGCATCTTGAAATGGCAAATACCCAGCAAGCAAAACAAATAAAATAACCCCACAAGACCAAATGTCAGCCTTTGCTCCGTCGTACCCTTTCTTCCTCAACACCTCTGGCGCTACGTAAGCAGGAGTGCCGCATTGTGTATGTAACAACCCATCATTCCAGTGTTGTTCCGGCAAGGCAGAGAGGCCGAAATCCGAAACTTTCAAATCCCCATTTTCGGCTAGAAGAAGATTTTCCGGCTTCAAATCACGATGAGAAACTCCACGGCTATGGCAATAATCAACTGCGCTAATTAATTGTTGAAAATACTTTCTGGCTAAAACTTCCTTGAGTCTTCCCTTTTCAACTTTGGCAAATAACTCGCCACCTCTTACATATTCGATTACAAAGAAAACTTTTGATTTGGTGGCCATAACTTCTTTTAATTCGACAACATTTGGGTGTTTAACGAGATGCATCACTGAGATTTCCCGCCTTATTTGCTCCATTAATCCTTGCTTCTTCACCTGGTCCTTGTGGATCACTTTAATGGCGACAATTTCTTGGGTCACCAGATTTTTCCCTTTGTAGACCTTAGCGAAGGTTCCTTGACCCAATAGCTTCCCCATCTCATATTTGTCAAATATTATGTGTCTGCCTCCATTGTTTTGGCAGTCTTTATGAACTACTTGCTCTGTTTCGATATCCATAACAGAGGAAGCAAAACAAAGCAACCAAAACAGATCCTTTGGAAAATCTAGAAACAAAACATTTTTTAATGGAAAGATGAGATATGAGAATTAATTATTGGGTTTCATAGAAGGAATGAAGGAGAGAAATTTTTTCCGGAAAATTTTGCAAGCTCCAGTAATGGGATTTTCCGGGAAAAAAGAATATGAGGGATTGATTACAGGGGAAGTGAGGAACGTTAGGGATGGAGGATTGAAATTATTAGAAGGAAAAAGCAGTGAAACGGGTGAGAATTGGTGAGAAAAAATTGGCGTTTGTTACGGAGGAAAATAAGGGAAATTGAAGGGAATTCGTTTTTTGCATTGTAGCAGCCGTTGATGGATGTTGTTTATGGGTGCAAAAAACAGAGCGTCGAGAACGAAGAAATGTGTTTTTTTTTTTTAATTTTAATTTAGGCCAATATAGGTGAGACGCGTGTAGGTATTACGGGACACTCTGTTTCTGTTTCAGATTCTAGTGAAGCTTCTTGTTTGGATTTATTTTATAAGTAAATAACTAAATTAATATATATATATATATGATAATTAATATTTTTGTCGATATCACTAAATTAATAATTATTATTAAATTACTATTTTTTATCTTTATTTAGTTGCTCTAATTTTTTTCCTTTTTCAATATTATTTACATTCTTATTTACTAATACTTTTAATCAGTGATGAAATTAGAAATTATATAAAAAAATAAAATTTCAAAAAAAAAAGAAAATTATAATCGTATTGAAACTAAAATTAAATATTATAGAAAAATTTAAATTTTTATTATATATTTCTACAAAAAAAATTCAATTAAAATTTTATATCATTTATTAAATTTTATATTTTTTTTATTCTAATTTTTAAATCTATTAATTTTATTTACATAATTTTAATAAAAGTTAAAAAATTATTATTATATATAATTATATATATAATTCAAAAGGATATATTAAAAGTATATATTTTTATAAAAAAAATATATAATTATATATATAATTTTAATTTTAATTTAAAAGTAAATAATTATACATATACCTAGATTCACCCCGACTTTTATTAATAGCACATTATTAATATATATATATATTCAAAGAAAATTCATTATTAAAAGCAAATTAAAAAATACCATGATATATTTACCACTATTTTATAAATGAGATAAAAAATTAAAATAAAAAATATCGAAATCTCATAGTATTTTTTTTGTATCACTATAAATTATTAGGGTAATGACATGGAGGATAGGTATCTTGTGGATAATGGTAAGCCTCTAAATTTGGAAACGACCGTAATTTATATGGAGAATGTATACGAAAACAACACTTTGTAGCCGTATTACGTGAACCCCATCCACGTTGGTGGGCTAGCCACTTGGTCTGGGTTCATTAATTAATGAGGAAATTACGTGAAATACGGAAACTCAATTTTCAGTTTCACTGTATACGGCCCTTTTTTTTTTGTCTTTTTTATTATTACGATTTCCTTTTTCTTTTTCTTTTTTTTCATCTTTACGTCAAAAGTCGTCGTTTTTATTTATTTATTTTATTTTTATTAATTTATTTTATTTTCAGTTTTTAATCTTTTATTTTATTTATATTTTTTATTTATAAATATTTTTTTATTATTATACTCTCATTATACATACAAAAAATAAATATATACATTATATATATACAACATATGCATAATATACACACAATAAAAAATAACATATACACAACATAAACCAAACATACACATATCATCTAATATTTACACAATTTATTTAATATTTTTTATTTTATTTTTTTTATTTTATACACACACAATTTCTACATAATATATATATAATATATACACAATATATATAATAAATATAAAATATAAACATAATATCTACACAGCATCTACATCATTTATATAATATTTACGTAATATCTACATAATAAAATTATCTTTTTTTAAATTTTTTTTAATATTTATAATATATAAAATTTATTTAAAAATAAATTTTTATAAATTTTATTTTTTAAAATTTTTTTTAGTGTTATTTGTTATTTTTAATTAAAACTAAAATTTATTTTTTTAAAAATAAATTTTATTAGTTGACAATATATTTAAAAATATTAAATTTTATTGTTTTATTAAAATATATTTATTTAATAAAAAATTTTAAAAAAAATAAAATTTATAGTAAAATATTACTTAAAATGAGATAAGAGGTATTTTTGAAAAAACAATCTTACTTTAAAGAGGGGTGAGGTATTTTTTTGAAAAAAAAAATATTGATTTTAGTATTTTTAAAAACTTTTTTTAAGGTGTAGTAATTTTGAAAATCAAACATATTTTTAAAATAGTTTTGTAAATATCTTTTAATTAATGGATTTTTTATAAAAATACCATAAAACTAAAAAAAAAAATTTTAAACTTTTTTAAATTATATTCAAACTTACAAAAATTTATAATTAATTTATAAATTTTTTAGATTTATATAATTTATTATGAGTATATTAAAAATAAAAAATAATTTTATAAATTTATTATGAATTTATTTTAAATTTATTATATATTTTTATAAAATAATTAAAATAGTCTTGGAAAATATGAAAAAGATTTTTAAAAAGTGATAAATAGTGTAATTTTTTCTTAATTAATTGATAGCCTTTTGGAATTTCCTTAAAAATATATAAAAAATAAAATTATTTTTAGAAATACATATTTTTAAAATTTTTAATTTTTAATTTTTAATTTTAAAAGTATTCCTTTAAAAATAAATGTTAATATATAAAAAATAGAGTTAATTTCGTATCCTATTGAAACTCTTAAAATTCAATTTACTATAATGAAATCTCTCAATTTTAATTTTTTTTCTATTAAAACATCTATCTTCATAATAGAATAATTATAACATTTTTACTTTGTTTTATCTATTTATAATTTTTATTTAAATTTTAAATGATAATTAATTTTATCACAAAAGTAATATATCATTTATGCAAAAAAAAAAAAAAGAGAGTAATTTATCATTTAATAAAATTAATTTTATGAGTTGAGAAAAATTATATGCATAGAATTTTTAAAATTTACTTGAACTTAACTGATATAACTCCTATATTGATAAATATATTATTTTAAATCATAATTTTTTTAAAATTTTTCTACCTCTTTTTTCTTCAGTTAATTTTTTTTATATGAAATGTAATGACAAAATTTTTCTTCAATTAATTCTCTATCTCCCTCGTAAAATTTCCTTGCAAATTCAAAACTTTTGTTATAGTAACTTATGGTTTTAAGGTGAAACTTCCTCTTCTTACTTAAATCATCACATTAAGCTCGTATATATCTATTAAAAGAATTATTAAATTTTTTATATATTATATAAAATTATTTTAAATAAATTGAAATATTTTTTATTAATTTATTAATACTATATTTTTATTTTATTAATTAAATTATTAGTAATAAGGATATAATTAAAAAAAGATTAATTAATTTTTTTTATCATATAAAGTGATAATTTCTGACTTAAAAACGAGTGATTCAAAATGATTTTTCTACACTATATTTATCAGAGAACGTACCCTATATTAAACGAAGTGAAAAAAAAAAAGAATCTATCTAGCCGATCTCAATTAATTTAAAATTAAAATTTTGTTGTTGTTGTATATAAAGTGATAATTGGTGGGGGATAATTTTTCTTTTTGTAAAAGTGATCATTTGAATGAGGTAGGGAGGATATAAAATGTACCTTTGTGTGATTTTATTTTCAAAATCTAAAAAATTAATATATTTATAAATTTATAAATTTTTATTTTATTTATTTTTCTCTATAGATGGATAGCAAATGTACAAAAATGCTCAAAAAATCACATTTAGAATTACAATTGCATTGATAGTGTTGAATATGCAAATTTTCAAATTTTAAATTTATTTTTTATAGTATGGGTAATAAGAATTTTAGAGATACAAGTTCAGTAGAAAGTAAGCGACCTCCTGGATCCAAGAAATGGATGGCCATTTATGATCCATGAAATTTGGGCCAACGATTTTGAAAGCTTCTATGATCTCTTCTTAATTTTATCTTGGTTGGTTAACCAACAAGAACAATCTCTTTCCAATTTGATCCAAGAATATGCTGAGAACATTTCATGAAAATTTTCTTAATTCGCACTGTAATTGAGGTAGGAACCATTGAAATCAACAACAAATTAATTAAATAGAAAACTTTAACATTAAAATTTATTTCGCAACTAATTAATATGAAAATGGGATTCTTACAAAAATATCAAAAAAAATTAAATTTATCATATTTTTCAAAATACATTCAAATTTATAGAAATTTATAATTAATTTATGAATTTATTATATTTACGTAGTTTATTATTTATGAGTTTATTATATAAATAATAATTTTTATAAATTTAATATAGGTCTATTATGAGTTTATTATAAAATAACTAAAACACTCTCAAGAAAAATAAAGATATTTTATTTAAAAAATGATGAAGAGTGTAATTTTTTGGATAAAAATTAAAAAATTTTATTATGTATCAAGTCCATAACCCTATTCATGAACCCAACCAATCATAGTTTGTAATTTAAAAATAAAATTAATTAAGATTAATTTTTTAATATTATAATTTATTTTAGAAATTGTGATTGGTTGGATTTACGAGCGAGATTGTACATGAACTCAATTCATGATAAAATTTTCTATGCATGTAACAAGTTATTCTCTTAGAGATTTAGGAATATAACAACCAAGAGAAAGATAAGATTATTTTAAAATAGAGAAGATCAAATATAGAGAAAATAATGGAGCAGAAAATTTTAAGATAATATAGAATTTAGTGTGAAATAGAAAAGTTAAAATATTGGATGACAAATTTTAGTACTTTTCCTTCATTTTGTACTGTTCGCTTTCAAAGATTATCATAAAGCCTAGTTAAAATTCGCAACTTGGCCATGATATTTGAATTGGGTAGGATGGCAGAATTAATGGAGTATTTAATACAGTAGGTATTCCGTGACAATTTCGATTGTCAAAAATAAAGATTATATTCCAAACTATGGACATTAAGAAAAATAATTAATTAATTAACACCAAAAATTTTCTTATATTCCAGAGAAAAACACTTAACTCAAACTTAAAATTTAAATAAAAACATCAATATTTTTAATTATTAAGCCAAAACTTAGTATTTTTTAATAAACTTAACTCCCTTTTCTTTTAAAAAAAAGAAAAAAGATTTTCATTCTTCTAGACATGTATTTTCGTTCTCTAACCATATCTTACTATTACAAGCAAATTTAATTTTGTTTTATATTTTCTTTCAAAATCTAAAGGAGTTTTACTTTAAAATGATGACGATTCTATAAATGAAAGAAAAATTAGGATAAACAGACAATGAAATTTCAATCTCATTAGTGAAAAGGGTGAAAGAGAATAAATAACGAAAAAAAAACCCAAATTTTATTTTTTATATTTTTTACTCTCCACTTGTCTTTTTAATTCAATCATATATATATGTGTGTGTATATATATATATATATATATTTTCTTGCCAATATATTTGATTTTCAATTATCTCTTTCAATATAAATATGTTTTTCCTTTCATAGTTTTAGTGACGGGTTAGCTAGCTAAACCTCTCTCTATATATAATACTAAAATGGCATATTGCTGGGATTGGTATTCTACCTACACGAAAGAGGTTGTTAACGAGGCGGCTGCCTATTGTTGATTGTTGTCCCATATGTCAAAGAAGCTCTAAGTCTATTTTGCATGTGCTTATCTCTTGTCCCTATGCTCGAGAAGTTTGGCAGAAAAGTCCGCTGGGGTGGTTTAATCCTCATGTTGGCTCATTTCTTGAATGGTTGGCTTCTTTTCTTAATTTGTTTAATTCTACGGATGCTTCTCTTGGCATTTATATTTGCTGGCACAATTGGCAATGTCGCAATAAACGAGTTTGGCAACAATATTTCATTAATCCAGTGACGTGTCTATGTAAGGCAGTGAGTGCTTTCAACGAATGGCGGTCTATTATGATATTAAGTTTTGGAACTACGCAGCAGGGTGGGAACATAAATGGCAATGTCTCTTGGAAGCCTGCTTCCACTGGTTACTTCAAAGTCAACGTGGACATTGCTACTCCTTTGCCGAATTTACAGTTTGGGATTGGGATGGTTGCTAGGGACGCAGCTGGTAGTTTTGTGGCAGCAAAGAATTTTGTGCAAGATGGTTCTTTTGATGCTAGAGCTGCTGAAGCAATGGGAGTAAAGCAGGCATTAAGCTGGATTTTGCAGAAATCATGGACTCATGTTGAAGTTGAAACGGATTCTCTTGAAGTATCAAATGCTATCAATGATTGTTCTACTCGAGATCTTTCTAACTTTGGTCTTTTAATTCAGGATTGCAGATCTCTTTTATTAGAGATGAGTAATGTTAAGGTTTTTCATGTGCACCGATCTGCGAACGTTGTTGCGCACAAATTGGCAATTGCAATTCGTTCTGTTGTAGATCGAGGGGAGTGGATTCTCAATCCTCCGATATTTATTTTAGGAGCTTTGTATTCTGATTATCATTAATATATTTTTCCTATAATTTTAAAAAAAAAATGGCATATTGCTAAGATTTTTTTAAATATTAAATTAAATTATTATGTGTTATAATAGATAATTAATTAATTTTCATAGATATTTATTTTAGAAAATTTATTTATTTAATAATATAAATTATTTTTTTAAATTAAATTTATTATTATTTAAAGAGTTCAAATAGAATCATAATATTCATATTGATAATAATTAGTTATTATATATTATATAAACACTTTTATAAGCTATTTTAATTTTAATTTTTTCATAAAAAATTATGATATTTATTTTGTAACACACTTACTTATAAGTTTAAATCAATTATTAAATAAGAAAAAATATTAATGATTATTAATTTTTTATTTTTTTTACTTAAAATTATTATAAGTTTCAAAAAAATTATATATATATATATATATTAATTAAAAATACCTACAATATCATACATGTATTATTTTAGTATAATACTAAAATATATAATGCTGACATAATATTATATAATGTATTTAATTTTTAAAAATTTCAAATTAATTTACTATTTTAATAATTTATTTACTATTTAAAATAACTAAAATAGAACCCTAAAATATTTTTATTTTTTGAATCATATGATAATTTTAAAATCAGACCAAGTCAATGAGTGACTTGATAACAAAAGAAGAGAAGTTATCTACAGACTATAAGGGTCCATTAAAAGTTTAGATCGACAAGTTAAACTGGCTATATAAAAAAAAGTGAAACAAAGGTAAAGAGGAGCAAAAATCTAAAAAAAATTAGGTAGATCTACATATTTGGCCTGCGATAATCTTAAATCTTGGGCAACTAAGCTGTGAGAGCACACACAGATAAAAAAAAACATGGGGAGAAAAAGGAGTACAATTTTTTTTTAATAACACGCTCGTTTTGAAACAAAGAATTTGAATTTTCACAAAAACCATATAAATGAATTTAAATGATTTATTGATTTGCCAAAATGTTCAATTACAAAAACCATATAACTTAATTTAAATGATTTATTGATTTGCCAACAAGTTCAATAAAAAAACTTACAATTAACTGGCACACTTTTTGAGGCTACCACCTTGACGCTCGACGGACCATAGAGAATTTTTTTTTTTTGATACAGTGGTGAAAAGGATAAAACTCCATTCTCCTTCTAGGAAGAGAACTCTTCAATACATCCTCAAACAATATCAGGTTAAATCCAAAAAGAATTGAATCCAATATATGTAAATCCAGTGAAAATTTCGCTGCACTCTCTTCTCAAGTTTGTCCGCTGCTCTGTTCCATAGAGACATTTATTCAAACATCTTATCCACATTTAATAAAATCAATCATTAAAATACTAACTACAACTTTCCTAACCATTCTTGAGTGGAGTCTAGTAATCATAAACATTACAAAGTTAGTGATAAAAGCCCGACCCACCAAGCAAACGCAATATAATGGAAAAATATTCGAAAAAAAAATAAAATTATTTCAAAAAAATTTATTTTTCCTTTTTAAAAATACCAAATTTTAAATTTTAAAATTACTCATATTTAGAGATATACATCTAATATGTATCATCAATCACGTTAGCTTATCTTCTAATTCGTCTAATAGAAATATCTCTTCTAAAATTTAAGAAGGCTTTATAATTATCAATGACAGTTTCAATGAGAGATCGATCAACTTTAATTAAAAAAATTACTTAAAGAACTTGTTTTGAAATTTGAATCCATTTCAGTTAATATATATTTGATATATATTTTGTATTATCATAGAATATTTTTGCCAAAAAATAAAATAGTGATACAGTGTCAACGAAACATTCTTACACATCAAATTATTATTGTTATTATTGTAATAATTAGAGATTACATAAACTTTAACTAACAATTTTAAAATTTTCGAGTGATGTTCATATTGAAAAAAAGAAAGATCTTTTTGATTAAAAAAATTAAAGAAAGAAAGGAAATAAAAATATCGAATTTCAACCATACATTGAAAAATAAAAACGTGTATGACATGCATTCACATAAAATTAATTGTCACACTCTCGTCAACTGCTACCAGTAGTAGACCTTTACAATTTGTGGAGTGTGTACTACTATTCCTTTTTCTGCTGTATTCATTCCACACTCACATTTATTATATTTTTATATTTTCATTTATAAATATCAGTATTATAAAATGAATTTCATCTTTTCAAATGTTCCTTTTGAAAATTGAATTGAATTTCTTGCAGTAACTTTTGACCAAATAATGTTATTTTTGGAAATGTAAAAGGGGAGACAAAAACAATACAAACAAATATATATATATATATATATATATATATATAGCATGTACATTGCATTGAGTTGCGAAACCAGAACCAAAACTTAATTGAAAGAGAGATAAAATTTTTAAACATAATTAATCAATATTTAATTATAAATAAATATTTATTTAAATATTTAAATTTAAAAAATCAGTACAATTCAATTTTATTATATTAATTTTTAAATTTAAAAATAATATAATTAATAAAATTTAATCTGATTATATAAAAAATATAAATTAATTTGAAATTACTAAAATTATATCAAAATAAAAAGAATTTTTTAAAAATTTTATTTATTCAGTTAGATTCACGACTAATAATTTTATTCATATTTAAATTAGATATAAAATTTTTTATATAAAAATAAAATTAAAAATAATTATTTTTTATTTTTAATATATTCATTACACATCCACGTACATAATTATTTTTTATTTTTAATATATACATTACGCCCTTATATATATATATATATATATATATATATATATATATACAAATATATATGCGCATATATGTAAAAAACTAGGGGGATACTCTGGTTCCGCCCATGATTACATTATCACATCTTCCCTTTTCTTTTCTTTCTTTTGGTAAAAGTAACTTCCAAGTAATTTTCATATATTGTGTTAAGTTTATTTTTTTAAATTAAAGATAAGATAATTTTATTTATTTTTAATTAAAATTTAATATTTTATTTTTAAAAAAGTAAAGTCCGTGATTATTTAATTTCTTTCAAATTAAACTATAAGCCAAATATAAATATAATTTTCTGAATTTATAGTTTTTAATTACTTTAATCCATGAATTTTTATTTTAGCCATTTTAATTTTTATATTTATCTATTTTTTTACTAATAAATACTGATTATTTTACTTCTGGTGTTTATTTATTTTGTATCAAATTAATAGATAATAATAATTCGACATGACTCAGTAAGTTTATTTTTATAAATTAAGAAAAATATGAGTTAAAAATTATATGGTTAAATTAAAAGTTACTAATTAAATGCTACAAAGTTTTGGAGGATATGTATATATAAAAATAAAAATAGAAATAAAATTTCAAGATTCTTTAAGAAGGAAACAAGAAAAAAGTTGATAGACTAGAAAGAAAATTAAAATGAAAAAAAAAATAAGAGACAATATATTCAAGATTCTTGCAAAGAAAATTGACATAGGAAACAGATGGATTGAAAGGGATGTGGGAGTATATATATATATGAATCGAATCACTTTATATTTTGTATTAATATTATGTCATGCATTACTGGCAAAACCAAAAAATTATTGAAAGGAATAAATTTATAAAAAAAAAATTTACAGATGAGTAGTTATAAATTTATAGTTCAAATATTATTAATTTAATTATAATTTATAGTTTAAATTTTATTAAACTAATCATAATTTATATTAAATTTATATTTTATATTTAACATTTTAATTTATAATTTATAATTAATTTAACCTAAAATTTAAAATACTAAATCAATTTATTATTCAATCTAACCACAACACAAATCATTTTACAAGCTAAATTTTTTAAGTAAATTTACAGTTTACATAAATGAATATAAAAAAATTCAATAAAAATCTTAAAGCATAAATAAAATAAAAAATTGCTTATTTCATTATCATTGTAATAATATATTCTATTAATCTTAATGGTTGGCATATTAAAAACTTGAGATATTAAGTATTATATATGCATATATATTATATATATTTATATATAATTATTTAACTAGTATATAAATATTATATATATTTATATATAATTACTAATATATAAATATAATATAAACCATATATAAATTATATGTGTTAAATATATATATGCATATATATATAGTAGAAGGGAAGGGGGTAATATATTATATAAGTATGTATAATTTATATAGTTTATATGTACACATATATATTTATACACGTGCATCTACAATTTCTTCTTCTTCTTCTTCTCCTTTCTTCATGGGTGGTAAGAAAATTATAGTAAAACAGATTAAGAAGATGACTTGTTTGATTAATGAAAATGTACAATCTTAGAACAAGAAAGAATTGAAAAATGCTGAACTCGAGAGAAGAAAAATGAATAAAAAATACAACGAAAATGATTCTGAAAGAAGTTAAGTTTCTTCTCTCTTTTACAATCTTTTATATTCTATTTTCTAACTAACTTGTATTCTGTTTTGATCAAGTGGTGAAGATGATGCTTTCTGTTTTGATCTGATGACTCAAATCATCCAAGCTGGCACTGCTGCATTAATTTCTTCAGTCTTCATTTTAGTTTATCAACTGCTCTTCTTCCAGGCTGGCTTGGCTTCTGTATTCATTAACTCCAGGCTGACTTCATCAACTGCTCTTCTTCCAGGCTGGCTTGACTTCTGTATTCATCAACTCCAGGCTGGCTTCTGTATTAGCTTCTCCAGACTTTTGTATTAGCCCGAAAATCAAAAATTTAAAACGAGCTGGAGATAATGACTTGGTATAAAGATCTGCAAGTTGATACTCTGTTTTAATTGGCATGAGATGAACAAGACCAGTGTTGATCTTTTCTCTAATAAAATGACAGTCTATTTCCACATGTTTTGATCGATCATGAAATGTGGGATTAGCTGAAAGATAGATGGCTGATTGATTGTCACAGAAGAGACTCACTGGCTTTGAAAGTGAATAGCCAACGTCTGTTAAAAGATAGCTAATCCACTGTATCTCACATGTTGTCATTGCTAAAGCACGGTATTCAGCTTCAGAAGATGATCGAGAGACTGTATGCTGTTTCTTGGATCGCCAGCTGATTAATGAATCTCCCAAATATAAAGCATAGCCAGTAATAGATCTCCTTGAATCCGGACAACCTGCCCAATCTGAATCACTAAATGCTGTCAAAACAGGATTTGATTGAGAAGGATAAAATAGACCAATGCCAGGACTGTTCTTAAGATAACGAAGAATTCTGAAGAGTGCTTGTAAATGGACTGTTGTTGGAGCTGAAAGAAATTGACTCAATGTGTTTACTGCATAGGAGATATTTGGCCTTGTAGTGGTTAAATAAAGAAGCTGGCCTACAAGTTTTCTGTAGATGGAAATATCTTGTAACAAATCCCCATCATTTTTGGTTAGTTTAACATTATAATCCATTGGTGTAGCAACAGGTTTGGCACCCAGCAATCCATTATCAGCAAGCAATTCCAGAGTATACTTTCTTTGACAAAGATGAAGACCAGTAGAAGATCTTGCAATCTCAAGTCCAAGAAAAAATTTAAGTTTGCCAAGGTCTTTAATCTTGAACTTTATATCAAGAGATTTCTTGACTGCTACAATTTCTTCTGCATTATTTCCTGTAAGGATAACATCATCCACATATATTAGAAGAGCAGTAAAGGACTCCTTTTCTTGTTTTGTGAATAAGGAGAAATCAGATGCTGATTGATTATAGCCAAGTGAAAGAAGAAAGGATGTCAACTTTTGAAACCATTGTCGACTTGCTTGCTTTAAGCCATATAAACTCTTCTGCAGCTTACAAGCATATCCTGGTGGAACTGCAAGACCAGGAGGAGGCTCCATATAAACTTCTTCAGGTAAGTCACCATGCAAAAATGCATTGTTGACATCTAACTGTTCAAGTATCCAGCCCTTCATTGATGCCATAGCCAATAACAGTCTAACTGTTGTAACCTTGGCAACAGGTGAAAAAGTGTCAAAATAATCCTGCCCTTCAACCTGTGTATAGCCCTTTGCCACAAGTCTGGCTTTATGCCTCTCAATTGTCCCATCTGCTTTAAGTTTGGTTTTGAAAACCCATTTACAGCCAATTGAAGACTTCCCTGGAGGTAAAACAACTACATTCCATGTATTATTCAACTTCAAAGCTTCAAACTCCTTGTCAATGGCTTCTCTCCATACTAATTGTTTAACTGCTTGCTGATAGGTTTTTGGTTCTGAAAGTGCTGAAACAATTAGAACATAGTGCTTGTGGTTGTCAGAAAGCTGTTCATAAGTAAGAACATTTGAAATAGAATGATTGGTTGAGCTTTGATGTGTATGAGCTAGATTACAATGATAGTCCTGTAAATACTGTGGAGCTTTCCTTGTTCTCTCTGAATACCTTTTTTCATGTTGAATAACAGAAGCTGGGACTGAAGATACAGCTGGAACAATGTCTGCTGGTGCTGCTGGTGTTATATCATCTTCTTCTATGAAAGAAGGAAATAATTCCACATCAGGCAATCCTCCATCTACTTGTGGTAGTATTGGTTCAAACTGTTTTTCTGCATATGGAAAAACATCTTCATAAAATAAAACATTTCTGGATACCAACAAAGCTCTAGAATGTAAATTCATCATTAAAAATCCCTTAGTGCCTTCTCTATACCCCAGAAACATGCATCTTTGTGCTCTCGGATCAAGCTTGGTTCTGTGAGCTTTCAAAGTACTTGCATAACATAAACTGCCAAACACTTTGAGAGATGTTAGATCAGGTACATGCTCATATAATTTCTGGTATGGAGAGTATTCTTCTAATAATGGAGTAGGAATTCTATTAATCAAGAATACTGCATGTAAGACAGCAAAACCCCAGAAGCTTCTTGGCAAATGAGCTTGAAACAATAAACTTCTTGCCACATTGAGAATATGCTGATGTTTTCTCTCAGCCACTGCATTTTGTTCTGGTGTTTCAGGACAAGTAGTTTGATGTAGAATGCCTTCAGCTGCAAAATAATCTTTCATAAAGAATTCTGCACCATTATCACTTCTTACTGTCTTTACTTGCTTTCCAAACTGTGTTTTAACCATTGTGATAAACTGCTTGATTAATGACCTGACTTCACTCTTTTCTTTCATCAAATACACCCACAAATATCTAGTATGATCATCCACACTGGTGAGAAAATATTTCTGACCATTGTAGGTAGAAGTATTAACTGGGCCCCAAATATCAGTATGTAGAAGTTCAAAAGAAGAACTTGTTTTAGTTGTACTATCAAGAAAACTGAGTCTCTTTTGTTTAGCCAAATGACAAACATCACAAGGCAAATTATTATTAACAATCTGAATTTCTGGATGATGCTTACACATAACAGACAATCTAGCATTAGGAATATGTCCTAACCTATAATGCCACACATCATTATTACAATTTTTTAAGAACATAGTGCTAGCAGCTAGAACTGTTTTATTTTGTTTAGAGATGACTGTAACAGGATCTTCATTCTGTAGTAGTCTGTAAAGTCCATGTAGCACTTTAGCTATACCAATCATCTTCCAGGTCTTTACATCCTGGATGATACACAAGTCATCGTAGAGAAACAATGAGCAATGAACTTGTGTAATAAGACTAGTGACTGAAATCAGATTGAAAGCAAAGCCAGGAATGTAAAGCACATTTTGAAGATATAGAGCAGAAGAGAAAACTATTGTTCCTGAATAATGAGCATATAGGTATTCTCCATTTGGCAATTTAACCCTTACTGGATTAATTTTCTTATAATGTGTGAACAAGTTTATGGATTTGCATATGTGGTCAGTTGCACCACTATCCAAAATCCAAATAGAGTCATGTATTAATTGAGAAGTACCTGTATTATGACTTTCTTTAGAAACATTGCCAGATCCAGCCATAATACTGTTGACTACATGCTCCCTTTCTTGTCCTTTTATTTCTGCAGATTCAACAAGATTCATTATCTTCTGATATTGATCCACTGTAAGTGAAACTGTTGCTTCAGAACTTGATTTATGAATATCAGATACAGCTAAATTGCCAATTGCATTGCAAAAACTTTGTGCTGGTTGTTCTTGAATATAAGCTTGATCTGCAGTTACAACAGGATAAACATGCTGAGCTTCTGTAGAAGGTAATACTGTCTGCTCCTGCATATAGCCAAAAGGTGAATCTGCAACAAAGTGACTTGGTAAAACATTGGCATAAGCTCCATTTGTTTCACATCCAGCAGTATTATAATAAGAGAAATCCTGCTCTCCATACACAGCATTAACAGCAACAGGTGACCTGTTATTGAAATTGAAACGTGGTCTGAAACCAGGAGGATACCCTATCTTTTTGTAACAGGTATCTATCGTGTGATTAGTTCCATTACAATGAGTGCACCTTCTTGTTACTCCTGTTTGGTGTGTACTAGAATAATGTTGTGACTGATAAGGTATTCTTGGCCCTCTAGACATCTGCTGCATATAGTTTCTTGGCAAAGAATTAGGCCTATAGCCTCTGCTCAATAGAGCCTTAGCTTCTGTGTTAGATGCATAGTGATATTGTCTCTCTTGCTGCATCACCATTGAGAATACCTTGTTCAGAGAAGGAAGAGGATCCTGTATCAAGACATTACTCTTCACTGTTTCAAATCTATCACTCAGTCCCCTAATGAATCTGATCACTTGATCCTTTTCTCTATACTCCTTGTACTGAACAGCTGCTCCACAATCACATATCTGCCTATAACTACATGCCTTTACAGGTCTTAGAACTGCTAACTCATCCCAAAGTATTTTCTGCTGTGTATAATACTCAGAAACTGTGAGATCTGCTTGTTTAAAATTTGCTATTTCATCTAACAGATCTGCTATTCTAAAATTATCTCCTTGTGAGAATCTATCTTGTAAATCTTTCTACATGTCTACTGCATTATCTATCCAGAGGATACTCTGAGCAATAGAAGGAGACACAGACTTTGTGATCCAAGATGTCACCATATTGTTACATCTACTCCATGTATTGTATAATGGATCAGTCTCTTGTGGCATTCTAACATTTCCTGTGATAAATCCTAGCTTGTTTTTAGCAGCCAGAGCTACTTTCATGGCTCTTGCCCATGAATGGTAATTGAACTCAGTTAGGAGTAAAGAAACAAGTATGGACGATGTAGATTCATTTGGATGTAGGTACATTGGATTAGATGGATTAGTGAGATGATCAGATGCGTTATTAACATTTGCCATAGCTAGGGTTTTAAGATTAATCAAAAACTTTTAAGAATAATGATTAATAAAAGAACGACAAATTCTGAAGAAAAAAAAAACAGAGGATACTCTGGACAAGAGATTAACAAAGAAATCAACAGAAATTCCAAAAGAAAAACAAGAAAAGGAAGAACAGATTAAGAAAAGGAAGAACAGAAACAAACTGAATCAAGAAGATGAACAAATGACAAAAATGACGAATTAAAGAAAATAACTAGAAAATAACGCTCAAGTTTAAGAGAATACCAAAACAAGCTAGAATTTCTTCAACATTTCCAGTCATACAAACCATCAATCTTGGTACTATCTCATTCCATCTTTTGATTTGTTGACGTGAATTCATTTTCATAGCTCTGATACCATAAGAAAATTATAGTAAAACAGATTAAGAAGATGACTTGTTTGATTAATGAAAATGTACAATCTTAGAACAAGAAAGAATTGAAAAATGCTGAACTCGAGAGAAGAAAAATGAATAAAAAATACAACGAAAATGATTCTGAAAGAAGTTAAGTTTCTTCTCTCTTTTACAATCTTTTATATTCTATTTTCTAACTAACTTGTTTTCTGTTTTGATCAAGTGGTGAAGATGATGCTTTCTGTTTTGATCTGATGACTCAAATCATCCAAGCTGGTACTGCTGCATTAATTTCTTCAGTCTTCATTTTAGTTTATCAACTGCTCTTCTTCCAGGCTGGCTTGGCTTCTGTATTCATTAACTCCAGGCTGACTTCATCAACTGCTCTTCTTCCAGGCTGGCTTGACTTCTGTATTCATCAACTCCAGGCTGGCTTCTGTATTAGCTTCTCCAGACTTCTGTATTAGGTGGCTATGTGCGACTTTGCTTAATTATTTTACGGTCAACCCATGGAAACATAATTATAATATTAAAAAAATCAATCTAATTATTAAATTTAAATTATACGATTAATAAAACTTCATTAAAAATCAAATTTAAAAACTTTTAGTATATTAAAATTTAAATTACGAGTTACACAATAGAAATAATTCTTTTATTCTCTGGAATATTATTTCCATCTAACTTAATATTCATTTTTTTATGATATTTTTATAGAAATTCTAAGTATTTATAGTCACTGTATTCTTTTGAAAATATTTTCAAAATTTTTTAGTTGATGGAGGAATCTCAATCTTAACTATAATATTTCTTATTCAAATTTAAAGAAAATTAAATAGTTGTAGAAGTTATTTGAGTCACATTTGCATTCATCAATACTAGTTTGGATAGACATATGCATTCTCCTGCATGATATGCAAATATATTATTTAAAATTTATTTTTTGTAGCATATATTATGTAATATTTAATTAATTGGGAGAAGGTATATTTTTTGCCCTTAAAATTATAAGGGGTATAGATTTATCCTTAAAAAAATTTAGGGACAAATATAAATATAATAGAATTTTACTAAAATCAACTACTTTTGCCCTTTGCCTTGTGGGTGCTTATTAACGTATGTATTCTCCATTAGTCACATCTGACGTGGCATCGAAGAAACCAATAAAACTTATAAATTAACACCACAGTGGGACCTACACACATTTTGTTAGTATTAAATTAATTTATAATAATTGTGGGATCATTATATAATTGTTTTTATATATTACAGTATATTTAAAAAAAAAATGAATATAATAATATATGCTAATAATTTATTTAGTAAATTAATTGTTGAACATATTCTTTATCAGCAGCTGGTACTATGTTCTCCTTCTCTTCTTCAGAATCTCCGGTCACTGGTGTCTCATTGTTAAAATTCCAATCCATCGATGATGCTCTTGACATGTGATCAAAAGCAATTGAATCCATTTCTTATTCATCTTTTACCTTCACCCATACTTCGTGATCATTATTTTATTGATCTCTATTATCAATACAAAATTCTAACAATTCCAGATCTTTAATATCATGAGAGTTATCATCAAGTCTTTTTGTGATTGGATTCTCAACATCTGCAACAAAACTCAGCAAGATCCATATGATATCAGATGGTAAAAATCCAGCAGAAAAATCATCCAACTAATAAGACCTCAACTTGATTAAAGAAACAACATTGGTTTTCAACTAAAAAAAGAATAAAAATTATTGAATACACTAGAAATCATCTAACTAATAATGGAAGAAGAAGAAGAAGCAGTGATTCAAATTCTCTAGAATTAATTTGAGTTTTGGATGCTTCAGAACCCATATTTTCTGAACCCAATCTCCCCTCTGCTGATGAACTCTTTGTTGATGATGTTTTACTTCCTCTTCATTTACTCCATCTCTATAATAACCACCACTCTGACCCACTTGATTCTCAACTGCCGCCGCCTCCCAACTCTCAAGTCTCAAACTGAACCAGTTGCAGAACTCCAAATATCATATCACAATACCCTTTTAACATCTTCAAAGAGATGGAAAGATATAATATTCAAGAAATCCAGTAAAAAAAAACTATTACTGTAATAAAAAATCAACAACAAAAAGTCAAAGAGAAGACAAAAGAGAAAAGGGGTCAAAATGAAAAAGGGGTTTTAGGGTTGATGACGATGAGATTTGGTATTGTTTTTTGCTTTTATATATGGAGAAAGAGAGAGAGAGGCTTTAATGGTAATGAAGAAAATGGCAATGGAAAGATGAGCGCGATGTAAAGAAGGGTATTGAAGGAGAAGAAGAAGAAGTACAGTATTTTGTTCATAAATTTTTAATTTTTTAATTATTTTAAATAATTTAAATAGTTTAGTATTTTAAACTAATTAGTTATTATCATAATTAATTTAATAATTAATTTGTTATATTGTTATGTATAGTTTATTTTTTATTATTTATTTAAAAACCTATTATATATTATTATATTATATTTATTAAAAAAATATTTAATTTTCAAACTACAAAATGAAGCTCACTGTTATATTATTGTACTTATTTAACCCATTTCATATGCCACATCAATAGCAGCTAACGGAGAAAAAAAAAAAACCGGTTAATGAGGCGTTTGAGACGGAGACAAAAATATTTACTTTCTATTAAATCTAGTATATTTATCCTTAAATTTTTTTAAAGGTAAATTTATACGTTGGTTATAATTTTAAGGGTAAAAATATATATACTCATTAATTTTATAATTAAATTGTTTTTATATATTTTTTCATATTTAATAAGAAATAAGAAAAATATAAAGTTCGTAAATAAATAGAAGCATTTTGTAGTTTTAAAGACTTAAATAATATTAATATTTTTTTATTAATTCTCCAAACCCAAAAAAAAATTTAATTTCATTGAATTTTAAAATTGCAATTCAATAATAAAACATAAATTAATTTCAAAGAAAAAATATTTTCCCTAAAAGAAACGTTACTTAAATATTTAATGTGTTCACAAATCTCAACAGCTTTTTATTTTCTTTCAAAATTTTCCTTTTTATAATTAAAGGCTTATTAGGCATATGCATCCGAATACTTTTATTTTGCCTATGAGGAAAAACCAAAAATTAAATAAAAGAAAAAATGAAGAAAAGAAAATTAGTAATTAAATAGTGCTACAAGACAAATTCGTATTGTAAATTAATTTAGAAGCAATATTGAGTCTATTTTGGGGATAAGGAAAAAGAGTAGTATTTTATATATATAATTGAAACAAATAATTTTTTTATTTATCATAAATTTAGTTTATTTATTATTTTAATAAATTAGTTAATTTATTAAATTTTGATTATGTTTATATTTAATATTATTTAGTAAAATTTTTTAATAAATATATATATATATCATACTAAACAGTATAATAAAAAATATGAATTTATATTTTTAATGAAAATAATTAATTTTTATAAAATTAAAGTGGGAGAATAAATTTAAAATGGATAAAATAAATATTGTTAATAAGTTTGATTAAAGGATAATAAAATTCATGGAAATGAATTAATTCTATATATAAATATGTTAAGTTGCTGGACAATGGACAAAAAGAACGTCCCACGTGGTGCTGAAATTCAAATTTTATTCGGCTGTCTTTTCTTTTTTTAAGTATTTGGTTGGATTGTAGAGCACATTCATGGTCTGGATAATTTGAATATTTCCACGTCAATAGATACAATTTATCTGGATCCCATCCATCGCATTAATTAATTAAGGATTAATAAGATCTATAATCTTATTAATGCTTAATTAATTAATTAAGCATTAATGAGATTTTAGCTGAATCCAGTCAGAGTTCAAGTACCTTAAACAAATAGCAAATGAAAATTATAAAAGTAAATAAATTTACGTTTTATTTAAGAAAAACAATAAAACAAAGAAAAACATTTAACACATATGAACATAATCTATATGGAAAAAAAATTAACAAAAAAAAAATTTCTGCATTAAAATGATTATTAAAAAAAATTAAATTATTAGTTTACTTACCATTTTGATAAGTTAGTAATAATATGTTAAATTTTTATTATACCTCTACTTAATATTGTTAATTTCACAATAATTAAATGAATGATGCATTAATCTATTTTTTTAATTATCTGCTTATAATGGTTATAGCAAGCTGAAATACATGCATAATAGTAGAAAACTGTTTATTTTGAGAAAAGAGAGCCTATGTTCTATTTTTGCTGAACAGATTTTTCTAACCATGTTTCCTTATTAATACAGTGCGTAGAAACTCCTTATATAACTTTTTTTTTTTATCAATTTAAGTTTTGAAAGTCCTGTGCAAAATTGATAGACAGAGAGAAAATTTGTGTTAAATAATAATGTTTATATCAAATAGGTTTCTCAGATTCAATCATGCTTGCATCATCTTTGAATGTATCCCTATCTAATTCTAATAATTTTCTTCCAGTGCGATGGATTTAATGAAATTAGATACTATATGTTAGCATTAAATTTTTATATATTCTTAATTAAAAATATTTAATAAATGTAACTTTTTTTTTGATAAATAATAAATGTAACTTATATTAAAATAAAAGTATAATTGAAAAATATATATATAGATTTATATTTTTAACAAAATTAATTACTTATAAAATAAAAAGTATATATATATATATATCAATTTAACATAAAAGGAATACTACAACACTGCATTGCTAATTAAAGATTCCAAGTGCTTAATTCCAAGCAAGGATAGAAAGATTTTATATCTTATACACAAATACAAAGGCTTAACCACAGCCATAGTGCAACTGCTAAACCTTCATAAGAAACATTTATAGATAGAAAAGGTCGGTAATTATATTAACTTTTTATAATAAAAAATTATTATATATGATGCGGCAAGTGATCATTTTCTAGCAAAATAAATTTTAATTAAACCTATTTAATTAAGAATAACTAGCTAACTCATATCATATATATATACATATATAAATGTAAAGTTAAACATGTGATGAGATCCGTTTAACATATTATATATATATATATATTAAAAATATGTACTTTTTAAGTTATTAAAAGACTAATAAATTTGGATAGAGAGAGGTCAAATATGGACATATAGAGAGATCCTTGTTTTTGCATATTATTTTAAAAATATGTGATTTCTAAGTGATTAAAAGTGTGTGTTTTGTGCGCATTGTCTCACACAATAATTCGATTTGTGATATGATTCTGATATAATTTAACATATCCTATAATTTGCATGTGTAGTTTAATATAATTTGTTAAAATTATTAAAAAATTGTCTTTTTTTATTAAAAAATAAAAAATATCTATGTAATATTCTTGACAATTTAAATCATTCATGGTTGTATATAATTATATAAAGATGTTTGAATTGTAAGTTGATTTTACTGTGACGTTAAGTATGAATATAATAGAGATTTAATATAGTATGTAAATTAATTTATTAAAACAGCAAGTGAATTATAATTTGAGATAAATAAAAAGAAAAATATATTTATTAATTTACAATAAAGTAAGTAGTGTGGTTAATATATATATATATATTATTTTTTGTGATTTAGTTAAAAATTTAAGATATGTACTAAATTAAAAAATTATATATATATATATATATATATATGGCTACGGTCAAATTGCCTTTAGAATTGCTGCTACAGGTTTATAATACCACGAATTTGCTTTATAGTTTTCAACAACCCACGGATCCTTGTCTCACAAATTTATAAAAATAGCGACAACAACTTAATTTCAAAATTGATATATATTTATTAAAAATAAGATAGAACTGGAAAATTTTATTTGGAGCCAAAATTAGTAGATAAACAAAAATAATAATAAAATTAATTATGAAAAATTTAATTTTGTGGGAACTAATTAAAAATTTGAAAGGACTGCTAATTCAAAAAATAAAAATAAATTTTACAAGGAGACTAAAAAATCAACATTAAAAATTTCATTTGTATTAATTATTTTCCTTATTTTATGAAAAAAAATTAATCAATTGCTATATCTTAATCATTTAATTAGATGTTAAATTTATTTAAAAATTAACAACATTAATCTCCTAAAAAAGTTATATTTTTGTTCATGATTATATGGCATGGCTAAACTACATAAACAAAGACTTGAACAGGCAAGAGGGAGTATTAGTTTGCCAACTTGTTTTGCGAATTGTCAAATGTGTTTCTAGAAGAAAAGAATGATAATGCCGGCACAAGAAGACCATCTGTAGTATAAGAGAAAATGCTTATTAATAGTGGAGTCCAACCATGTTGCTTATACTATTTCATTAGTGCTTTTTTTTATTTTTTTTAATTTCTTTCTTAAAAATTATGAGCATTATGATTTCAGTTTATCATTAAGCATGTGAAACACGTAGGATAAATCGAGCGTTGAAATACATATATATAAATATAGGTAAGCATATTTGTCATAAATATCATAATAATTAATACATATATTAATCATTAATAATATACTCCTCATTTTAAATTTAAATATCATTTTAAAATATTTCACCTCATATTACAAAATTAACTAAAATTAACAATTTACTTTTAATACACTCTCTCCTCACGATGAATCAATAGTCAATAACGAGCTTTTTAAAAGATATAAGACTGGGTTATCGAGCTATTAAAAATATAACATGAAGCACAAACCGAGCTTTTTACCGATAAAAGATAGACTTCTTATACATTCATCTTATGATACTAACATATCTGTAATTTTTGCTAGCACATTTAAAAGTTATCTCATTATCTTTTAACAATAAATAGAGATAAATCTCTACAGATAAATGATCTTTTTCTTTTTTTTAAAGTTTTTTGTCTGTAGATTAATCGAGTTGATTTAAGTATTAGAGTTTTTTCACTAGAATTCGATCCTTCTTTTTATCTTATAGATAGACGAACCGGACTATAAAACCCAAACTCGAGCTTTTAAGAGACAACCGAGGTTCACTTATCATCATTGATAAATATATTTTTTTCTTTTATTTATTTTAAATTATAACTCACTTGTCACTTTAATAAATTTAATAAATTAATTAATATGTTAAATTTCTATAAATTCTATTCTATCCATATTAATTTGATATTATTTACTAAATCTATTTACTAAATATATTTTATATTAAAATATAAATGTAATAGAAAAAGTATATATCTTGAATTAAATAATTAATTTTTAAATATTTATTATGAAATACAAAGTGTGCACATGCATCAATGGAGGAAATATGTATATAAAAATAATTTTATATTAGTATCAATTATTTTTATTTTATAATTGATGTCCATGAGATTCCTTAATTAATTTTTAAATTGATTTAAATAATATTGTGTATCATAATCTAGCAAATAACAAGAATATAGTTTTAAGAGAAAACAAAAAGATGCGTGTATAATATTTCATAAAATCAAAAGATTAATGAGTATACATATAAGAATATAAATATATGTTCTCACTTTTAAAATGAAACACATGCTTTTTATTTATTTTTTAACTCATGTGATATGTGATTAAAGAAAGTTTCTTTGAACACATAAATTAATCTTCAAATCAAAAATTTTTTTGGGTCATAACTTTCAAAGCAAATTTAAACAACGTATCGTGAATAAATAATAATCTAATTTTTTTTGAAATTAAATAATAATCTAATTAATTAATGCTATAATTAAGAATTAAGCATAATGTAATGATTGATTACTGTAGTATACTTATGTAAAATAAATATTATTTAGTATACTAATAATTATATATGAAAGTATATTTTCACACTAATTAAAAGCACGCTTATTTATTTATTTTTTAATGAACACAAAATTAGTTAATCATGATTCTTTAAACATTAAATTAAAGCTCTACTAAAGAAAAAATTTCAAAAAACTCCTTCTAAATTATAACAAATTAATAAGTCACTACTTTTATTAATAGTTAACTAATTACATTTTAGATCCTTAATTGGACCTTTATACCTTTTATAACATTTAATTACAATTTTAAATTGTTAACCGCTGAATTTTAAAATGCTACTCCAAAAATTAAATCTTATTATTAAACATCTTATTCTAACAATTGAAAACTCAAACCCTAATTGCTAATGTCAATCTCCAATAATTAAACTAGCTATTAGTTTTCCTAATTATGGTTTTATTTCTTTCAAGTTGTTTAGACTAAAGGCGGTCTATTTTGACTATTATATATATGGGAATTAATTGGGGCTGTATTTAAATTTTTAAGATATAATAGAGAAATGTAAAATTGATCATGAAATTTTGATAAAAAGAAACTGATAAAGATTATTAAATGAAAAATGACACACAGTACCTTTTTTTTTTTCCTGATTTTTCAATTTGAGAAATACGATTAAATTTTACTATTTATCTATGAATAATTTTATTGTTATCATTAAACTAAAATTTGTTTGAACGAGCGTTAGAAATTAACAATTAAAATATCAATTTTTTTAATTTATATTTTTTGCTCCATAGCTCTATTTAACTATTATTTACTAATCATTAATAAAAATATAATTAAAATATCAAAATTTATAATTCATTGAATGATATAATAGTTGTTAAAAGTTGAATCTTAATTGAAGAGAGATGATGAAAATTTAAAATTAATTACAAAGAGAGAGAAGAATTTAAAAGATACAAAGTAAAATTTTAAATTTTAAATTTTAATTAAAAAAGAGAGCATGAAAAATTGAAAAGAGATAATAAAAAATTGACTTTAATTCAACATAGAAAACGATCAAAAATTAGAAGAAAGAGTGAAATTAAATAAAAAAAAGAATTAAATATTTTTTATAAATATAATGCATAAGCTGAATGCGAAAATTTCATTCAGACGGAGGTAATATTAATTTGTATTTACATTAGAATTAGAGAAATCACACCCCTAGTTTTTGGAAGATTTAATTAATTAAGGTTCCTCCTTCCTACATAATGAAACATTGTATATGTACAAAACCGCGTGGAAGAAGAAAAATTAGAAGAAAGCAAAGACATTAGAAAATAGCAAATTGATTATTTTGACTATTGAAAATTAGTCTTATATGGTCTTTTAATTACTATAATTTTAGCACCCGTGTGCATGTATATGAATATCCTTTTGACTATTGAAATTACCAACTTTGTTGTTTATAAATTATTAATATAATTACTTATACACTTATTATTATGAATTATTATTTTTTTGAATTGTTATTAAATTTTATAATTTGTTATTTGATGATAATTTAATAATTTTATCTATTTTACTATTAAATTTTCATTAAGATGAAGTTTGTATTTTCTAATCATATATAAATATTACCACTACAAAATAGTAATTTTTAATAAAATTATATATGTTATATATCGCTTTTTATAAATTTTTTTTAAAAAAATTATAAAATTTTAAGAAATATATTTTTTAAAAAATTTAACTGAAAATATACTGTATTATAATTTTTTATATATTATTTTCAATATGCCAACTGTTATAAATTAATATATATATTTTTTGAAAAAATAACAGTATTTTGAAAATATTTTTATGCTAAGCTGAAATAAAATTGTGGGTTGGTTGGGCAGAGATGTGATGTCGACAAGAAGAATATAATAAAAATTGTTTCTTTGTGTGTTTTGCTTAATTTTCTTTATCCACATATAAATTTTTCTAATTGAAATTTTAAGTCATTTTCATACTTTATAAGAGTACAAAAAAAGATGGGTCCTTTTAATGTCAGTCAAACTTGAAGCCAAGAAGGCAAGTGGGGTTCAACTTTTTACATTTTTAATAACTCAAACATGTGCCTTAGAACCAAGACCATAGAATTTGAATTATCTGCCCAATTTAATTTAATAATACTAATATATTTAATCTTAGATTAGTCTATTTAATTTTGTCTATATCTTTCAATTAATTAGGCATTAAATAGATTATAATAAAACCAAAATTAGAAAGCCCAACCATACATGAATGAGAACATAGAAGAATTTTGTTTCAGGTTCAATGGACTAACCTTATTTAACCTTTTTCCCCCTCTCTTTTGTGTAAATTATTTATTTATTTATTTATGTTTTCTAAATAATGGGTCTGCTCCATTGTTGAGTCTTATAAGGATTAGGTGACTATATATATATATATATATATAAGGACACACAGACCGCCCTCTCATTTTCACAATATTTTTAGATTTTTTTTTTGGTTTTTTTTAGTTTTTTAATTTTTATTTTCTCCCTTAATTTGTTTAATATTTTTTTGTTAAAACATATCAATTAATACTATGCATATATAAAAACATTTTAGTTACAAGTTTTTAGGAGAAATTTTATTGTTAGATTAAGTTGATTTATATAGAATAAAATATTTTAAACCAACATCTTAATTTAATGGTAATAATTTAATATTCATAGACATAACATTCTTTATAAGCAGTGAATCCGAATTTAATCTTTTATTTTTCTAATATTCAAAAAATAAATAATTAATTAAACAATCTAGTGACAAGCGAAAATTGTTTAATCTCAACCCTTAATAATTAATTCATTTGTTCCTATCTATGAATTTCTAAATTTTAATATGAATGATTTGCTGTTTCATATATAGAATAAAAAGATGAAATTAATTAGTACAATGCTGAAAAACATATCCTTAATTTATAAATTAAAATGTATTTTCATTCTCAAATAAATATATATCTTACTTAATCTATAATCTATAACAAATACGGTTGTTTGATATGAATATTAAAGAAGTAAGAACGAAGGATGAAGAAGTGAGAACGAAGGATGGCTGTGTAAGAGCTGCTAGGGTACAAAATTATGTTTACACGTATCCATGGGCCTAACCCAACCCTGTTTATATTTTACACACTTCACTTGTGTAAGTAGAGTAATATATTGTACAGATAGGAGCAGAGTAAGCATACAATTGTATATAAATATACAGTACACAAATCAATACAGTGCGGGGAAGAGAATCAAATTGATTTCTCTCAAATACCCAAAAACTCTTCATGGTATCAGAGCGGGAATACTAGATCCAGATCTAAAATCACCATCAACCACCTGAAATTAAAACCCAAATCAAAACAATGACAGACACACCACAAGATCAACAAGCTGGAAATGAAGAATCCGATGCATACAAAATAAACAACTCAGATAGCTCAACCACCAACCTGGTAACAATATCACTCAATGAACGCAACTTTTTATCTTGGCGCAGATCCATGATGATTGCATTAAAAGCTAGGGATAAATATGGATTTGTCAATGGAGAAGAACCAAAACCTAGACTTAACTCACCCATGCTTAAAAAATGGGTTAAGATAGACAATATGGTTACCTCCTGGATTTTAAATTCAATCTCACCTGAAATTTCAGAAGCATTTCTCTATGCTAATAGTGCAAAGGAATTGTGGGATGAAATAGCCACCAGATATGGAGAAGCAAACGGTCCATTAATTTATCAACTCTGCAAAGATATATCCAGCATGAATCAAGGAAACAGCCCTGTTTCTACTTATTACAACAAGATGAAAAAGCTTTGGGATGAACTTACCTGCTTGAAACCATTGCCTAAATGCAACTATGGAGCCCTGGACAGATGTACTTGTGAGCTAGATCTGTGTCTGCAATGGAAAATGAAGACCGTTTGATGCAATTTTTGATGGGGTTAAATGACTCCTATGATAATGTGAAAAATCAGGTGTTACTTATGGATCCTTTACCTCAGGTTAGTAGAGCCTATGCAATGGTTGTTACTGTAGAAAAACAAAGGCAGGTTCAATCCCCAATTTATGAATCCAGTGAACATTCAATAGCAATGTATGCAAACAAGCAGGGATCTAATACTTATCAGAAGTATGAGAAGAAGGATACCAGGGGAAATTACATCAACAAGGCAGATCTACATTGTGATCACTACAATCTTAATGGGCACACCAGAGCAGGCTATTTTAAAATCATAGGCTACCCAGACTGGTTCAAAGGTCAGAAGAAAAAGAAAGCTCAGGCAAACAGCAGTGTAACAATCATAGATGAAGCAGATGATAACAGAAGTAATGATGAACATACCTACCAGCCTGGAATTAAGGAGAGCATAGCCAGAATGGTACAACGGGAAGTGCAGAAAGCCATCAAAGGGAAAGCAGCATATGATGATCCTTTAACAGACAATATGGCAGCAAACACCACAGCTTTTGCAGGTATTTTATCCTTTCTTCAACAGAATGGTACTAATTTAAATGATAAAGGTACATGGATAATTGATAGTGGTGCAACCAATCACATGACACACCTAAAATCCATATTTGACCATATCCAACCACTACCCAAACCAAAACCAGTAAGACTACCAGACAACACATATAGACAGGTCACACACATTGGGAATGTAACCTTGCATGATAATCTAACATTGAAGAATGTGTTATACCTACCAAAGTTTGATTGCAACTTGATTTCAGCCAGTACCTTAGCTAAGAAAGATAGAATATCAATCAAAACCTTACCTGATCATTGTCTGCTGTAGGATTTACAGACTGATGACCTCATAGCAGTTGGAAAGGAGTATGGAGGTTTATACTATCTAGACAAATTTAGCTTTCTTCAAAAACAGATGGCTAGGGCACTTACATGTAATGTCAATCATGACAGCCATATTAAGTATTTATGGCATTCTAGGCTGGGCCATATATCTGAGAATAGACAAAAACATGTAACCACAGTTGATGGTATAAATAAAGGCAATTTTATTTGCAATGTTTGTCCTCAGTCTAAACAACAAATATTACAATTCCCTGTTAGCACAAGTAGAGCTGAGAACATATTTGATCTAGTGCATATGGATACCTGGGGTCCCTATCATGTTAAGTCATTAACTGGAGCAAGCTATATGTTAACAATAGTTGATGATTTTTCTAGATATACCTGGACGTACATGCTCAACAGCAAACAACAAACTCATGGGGTTATAGTTCATTTTACAAACTTAATTAAAACACAATTTGGCAAAATAATCAAAAAATTCAGAACTGATAATGGTACTGAATTCACAAACCACCAAACCCAACTTTTCTTCCAAAATGAGGGAATTCTCCACCAAACCACATGCCCTTACACCCCACAGCAGAATGGCCGGGTTGAGAGAAAACACAAAGATTTGTTAAACATAGGTAGGGCCTTAATGATACAAGCAAATTTGCCACAACCTTTTTGGTCTGAACTATTACTAACAGCCACATATTTAACAAATAGGGTTCCCTCTGAACACCTAAATTGGCAGACCCCATATGAGCTACTCCATGGTAACCCACCAAACCTAAACCATCTTAGAGCTATAGGCTGTCTATGCTTCTCTCAAAATTTAAAACCAGACAAAAAAAAGTTTGACTCAAGGGCTGTTCCAGGTATCATATTGGGTTATGCAGCGCAGACAAAAGGTTACAAAATATATACCTTAGACACTAAGAAACTCATAGTGTCTAGAGATGTCACTTTTAGAGAGGACTTCTTTCCCTACCATCATACCCCAACAAACAAGATACCCTCATTCACATTGCCTACATGTATCTATGACCAAATTGACAAAAATACCACAATAACAGAACCAGCAAACTCCATCCTTGAATTTCCAAACCTTCCTTCAGAACCTGTATCATCCTCTCCACCAGAAACAATCATACCAGACTCACCAGCATTTGAACCAGACACATCAACCATAGAAATCATACAAAATGTTAATCCCAATCCAGCCCCAAACCAGCCCAGAAGAAGCAGCAGACAAACACATAAACCCCACTGGCTAAATGATTATGTAACACATAACATCACATACCACCCTGATCATGTTGCATTTCATGCTAATATCAATAAAATCCATGAACCTTGCTCATTTAAACATGCCATTCATGATGAAAACTGGATAAATGCTATGCAAAAGGAGCTGCAAGCCCTGGAGGATAACCACACATGGACACTTACTGAATTACCAATAGGAAAGAAGGCTATTGGGTCTAAGTGGGTGTACAGGGTCAAATATAAACCAGATGGGAATGTTGATCTATACAAGGCCCGTTTGGTGGCAAAGGGATACAATCAGAAGTTGGGACTGGACTACAATGACAGTTTTTCACCAGTGGCTAAACTGGTTACAGTCAGATTATTATTGGCTCTAGTAGCTCAAAAGGATCAATTGGACATCAATAATGCCTATTTACATGGCACTATTAATGAGGAAGTTTACATGAAACCTCCGAAAGGCTATACTAAAGCATTGCAAGGGCAGGTTTGCAAATTAAATAAATCTCTATATGGTTTAAAACAGGCAGGGCGCCAGTGGAACAAGGAATTCACTCAGACACTTCTGCAACATGGTTTTAAGCAATCAACAAATGACAATTGTCTCTTCACTAAGACCACAGGTTCAGACATCATTATTCTCATAGTCTATGTTGATGACGTCCTACTTGCTAGCACAAATGAAAGCTTTACTCACAATGTCAAAGCGATGCTACATGCCAAATTCACTATCAAGGATCTGGGATTAGCTAAATATTTTTTGGGCCTTGAAATAATAAGGACACCAGAAGGTATTTACTTATCTCAAAACAAATTCATTCAAGACTTACTCAAAGATGCAAAGATATCAGACACAGCCACAGCAAACACACCACTTATACAGGGTACAAAACTCATACCTGAAATGGGTCAACTTTTACCCGATCCAGAAGCTTACCGGAGATTGGTTGGTCGCCTGCTCTATCTGGGGTTCACACGCCCAGATCTTACTCACTCTGTTCAACAACTAACTCAGTTTATGCAAGAACCGAGACAAGGCCACCTCAAAGCTGCGGTTCATCTGCTCAAGTATCTTGCTCAAAGCTCCAATCTTTGCTTATTTTTTTCGAAAGCCTCTGATCTTCAAGTTACTGCCTTCTGCGACGCTGACTGGGCAGCATGCTCCACCACACGCCGGTCTCTCACTGGATATTGTATATTTCTCGGCAAATCCCTCATTTCATGGAAGATAAAGAAACAAACAATTGTGAGCCGTTCATCAGCAGAGGCTGAATATCGCAGTATGGCCAACACAGTATGTGAATTATTATGGATCGATGCAATTTTAAAAGATTTCGGGATAGAAATCACAAAGCCCATACCTTTGAGGTGTGACAATCAAGCTGCTCTTCACATCGCAGCAAATCCAGTCTTCCACGAGCGCACCAAGCACATCGACATCGACTGCCATGTCGTTCGCCATCAACTCCAAGCTGGTTTTTTACAGCCTTCTCATCTATCTACTAGTCAACAGTTAGCCGATCTCTTCACCAAATCGCTATCTGTTCAGAGATTTCATACGCTTGTGTCCAAACTGGGACTTGTTCACATCAGTCCACAGTTTGAGAGGGGGGTAAAGAAGTAAGAACGAAGGATGAAGAAGTGAGAACGAAGGATGGCTGTGTAAGAGCTGCTAGGGTACAAAATTATGTTTACACGTATCCATGGGCCTAACCCAACCCTGTTTATATTTACACACTTCACTTATGTAAGTAGAGTAATATATTGTACAGATAGGAGCAGAGTAAGCATAAAATTGTATATAAATATACAGTACACAAATCAATACAGTGCGGGGAAGAGAATCAAATTGATTTCTCTCAAATACCCAAAAACTCTTCAAATATTTATTTAAATAATAAAGATAAGAACTGACATTCTAAGAATATAAATTAATTTTTTTTGGACATTTATTTTTTTTTAAGAAAATACGATTCTTCTTATTGGTGAGTTTATATATAAAAATAATAATTAACAAATCTAAATTGTCAATTGATTGGTAAACTTGTTAATAACTAATAAGAAAGAAAAACCTGAGATTTCAAAATCAACGGCGTTGCCTCCGGGTCATTGAATATGCCATCATTGTTAATTTGTACCATATAACAGTAAACTATTGAATATATTAAATCGTAAATGAGCCAATAAAAAAATTAGAAAAAAAAAACATTTCATTTGCATATCTAACATATTTTCTAAGTATCGTAAATGCCTCAATAAAAACTTAGAAAAAAAAACATTTCATATGCATAACTATAATATATTTTTTAAGTGTCGAATTTGTCAATATTAAAATAAACCCTGACATACGAATACAATATATAAAATTAATAAATTATAAGTAATATTTAATAAATTAATATAAAAAATAAATTAATATGTTTATAATGTGATTTTAAATAAATTATGTAGCGGATTTACAGGCGAATATATCCACTATAATTTATTTAATTAAAATTACATAATTTTAATATAATTTAAAATTATGTTATTTTATTATTATTTATTTTAAGATAATAGAAATAAGTCTTACATATTTATTATATTATTATAATCTATAATGTATTACTATTTTATTTAGAAATAATTTATTTAAAATTTTAATTATTTTTATTAAAAATTTATTAATTTTATCTGATTATTAAATTATTTATTAATTTAAACTCAATTCATAATAAATTTTAGAAATCATTTTCTAAATTAAATGATAAAAATAAACTAAATTAATTAATTAAACAATCTATCAATTAAATTAAATTTCAATAGGAAATGAAACTTAAAATTTATATGTTGATTAACTCACAATATTTGTGATTTTACATACATATATATATATAGAGAGATATCATTCATATCTATATTAATCCGTGACATATTTATACTCTTTATGTAATAATTAGAGACTCTAATTCAGTGGTGAAACTAGGATCTAGTAGAGAGAGGCAAAAGTTTTAATAAAAAAATTATATTTAATTTTATTTTTATATTAAAAATTAATATAAATAGTTGGAGTTAATATTTATATTCAAATTAGTTTGAAAAGGCTAAAAAACTTAAAATACATTTTTTTTTTCTGTTATTAAATATTTTTTAATTTTTTTATTAATTTATTATGCAATTTAATATTTTAATTCTTTTAAATTTAAGTGTTCTTTAAAATTATTATGTAAAAATATTTAAAGAAAAATTAAAATTATACTTTAATAATGTCATATATATTATATATATTTTAAAGATTTAATATATATTATAGTGCACAAAAACATATAATATATATACATATACCGATATATATAACTATATATACATTTATATATACCAATATGATATGTATGGGCCAAATATAAAAGGACAAAGAGGAAATTACGTTGTATGCTCTTTTTTTCAAATTTTTTTTCTAAAATATCCTACTAATATTTCTGATTTTCACTTTTATTTTTCATGATTTACTTTTACCCTTAGTATAAATATATCTATTTGTCTTTTTTAAAAACACCAAATCATTCTCAACTCATGTCGGTTTCTATCAAAAATTTTTTTTGAAAACTCTAACAGCTAAATTTCTTTCTTAAATCATTGTTCTTCTCTATATTTTTTTACTTTACTCATTGCGAAGAAGGAAGTCAAAATAATCAAACAGGTTTTTTAAATTTTTTTTTGTTATTTCTATTTTTTTTCCAAATTAGTTAGTGTTTATGTTTTTTTTCCTTTAATCTCGAAGGTTTTTTTAATTTCACGGTTTGTAATTTACTATAATTTGATTATTTGCTTCATAATGTGCGTTGTTATTCTTTATATTTTTTACTTGACTCATTTCGAAGAAGGAAGTCGAAATAATTAATCAGATTTTTTTAAATTTTTTTTGTTATTTCTATTTTTTTCTCAAATTAGTTAGTATTTATGTTTTTTTTCCTTTAATCTTAAATGTTTTTTCATTTTTATGGTTTGTAATTTATAATAATTTGATTATTTGCTTCATTATGTGCATTGCGCTTCAACAATGGTGCTGATTTATTGATGTTTATTATAGTTTGTTTTTAAAAGAAACAAACACTTAATTTGTAGTGGAAAGAAGGAAATAAGCAAAAATTGTTTATACGCCCTTAATTTTTTGTAATATCAAATGAAAAATGGGAGAGTTCCTTTTGGAATCTATGTTGAGTTCGTTCTATTTGTTCATATGCTCTTGATTTGTTCATATTGCCTTATATATGATGTATTGTTTACAAGTTGTTGTATAATACGTTATTTTGGTGTTGGAGTTTAATTTAATATTGCGAGTTTTGGTATTTTCAAGTTGTGAGTGTTTTTTAGTGTATAACAAAACTTTATTTTGTTGAACTGCTAAGAAGACCCCAGTGCAGATAAGAAGAATAAGCTCTGCATAAGATTGCACACTAAGTTGCATTGTTTTTTATTTTAGGGGAAGCAAGAAGAGTAGAAGTATCTTCTAGCAAGAAGAATAGAAGTATCTTCTTTTTGTTTAAAGTGATCAGAGAATAAGCAAGTATGAGATTATAATTCTTTTATTCTTATGTTCCTTTCCTGTACATATAAGGTTGTTAACTCTCACTTGTGTTCATTACATTTCTATATTTTTGTTATGTTTTGCTTTGCATTTGATTATATTTGAGCCCAAAAGAATTAAACTTAAGTTCAAGAACAGAAAATGAAGAAAATCTCATATAAAATTTATAGCAAAAATATCACTAAATCAGAAAAAAAGAACACATATTAGTAAAATAAGTACACTTTCAGTTCTATTATAGAGCTTATGATAAGATAAGAGTTGAAAGTAGAAAATATTATTTTATATGTTTTTCAGGTTGTAATTTAGCAGAATGAATGAAAATGGAGTCAATATTTTTTTATTTGTAACTGTACTGCAAATGGACAATATCTAACTGTCAATTGCTAACAGCCAACCAAGACGAAGCATTCTAAACAGACCTTTAAGATAAGTAAAGGATGGGATGGTGAGTTGAAAAACAAGTGCCGCAGGTTGTTTGTTTTACATTAAGATTAGGTAGAGTGAAGGAATCTAAAGGTCATGGTCTGTGACATTAGTACTGTAATGAACAAGTGAGTTTAGATAAATTTAGCAGCAATATGTAGTCCTACAAATCCCTTGAACTTCTTAGCTGTCATGCCACCCGACCATGCTTATGTGGATGTGCCCTAGAGATTTACATTCTTTCTTAGCCAATGGACTGTTCATGTGAATGCCACTGCAAATTAAGTGAAACATGTTCATTTCCTTATCTAGTCATTTTATATTGTAAAAAGATTTAGGATTTGAGCTATTATCCATATATATGCTCAAATTATTAATTCAATAAGAAAATTAACAGTACAATCATTTTTTGAAATAATTTATTGTGTTATTTCTGTCAGTTGAATATAGTGTTGTCGTCTATGTGGTTTTTTCTTTTAGATTATTATATAAATTTTTATTTGCCAATTTTTTTTATTTCTTAGTATCTTCTGCAAATATATATATATATATCTATATATATAGATATAGATATATATTATGAATATGGTTGAAACACGGTCAACGTCCTCTACAACAAAGAAATCTATAAGTCAAATTATGAGGAAGTTAAAGAAGCCTAAAGGAAAGCAAAAATATAAAAGATTGAAGAAGAAATTTGATGGTGGAGTTGAAATGAGCAAGAAATCAGTGCTGCATTTTCATATGAAGGAACTGAAAGGAGATTTGACAAAAGGTTGAGAAAAACTTTTGAGGAAGTTTTTACCAAGTTTTGATTTGAAATAAAAAAAGGAATAATTGTTCTTCTATTGATAGAGGAGAAAAAATACAGAGAGATGCTATAAAAAGGCTAAGTTAGTCATTGAAAATGATATTTTGGATGAATCAAAAAGAGGTCTAAAGGTATCTTTATTTTTTATTGTTAATTTCATTTTTGTTGATATCTTATTTGTGTATCAAATTTTAAATAGAAGACTTTATTTTGTTTAATTATTTTTTAGTTTTTTGAAAGTCTAAATTTAAATAGTTTATTGCTTTATATTATTGTTGTTCTTTATATGAATAAGCACATATAAGTATACTTCAAGTATACCTATAGTATACTTCAAGTATACCTATAATATACTTTAAGTATTCTATATTTTAGGTTTTTTTTATTTAATTGATATAAAATATAATAGAAGAGTGATAGTTGTGCCTAAATATAAGTATAGTATACTTTAAGTTTTCTATATAATAGGACTTTTTAATTTAATTGATGAATATTATAATAGAAGATTGCTTGTTGTCCATAATTTGAATAATTGTTCATAGAAGACTGTTTGTTGTGCTTAGTTTTATTTTATTTTTTATTGTCCTTGCATTTGTTCAGTTGCATCAAATTAATAGGAATATATACTGTAAGTATACTTCAGGTATACCTTTAGTATACTTAGTTGATTATTTTGAAGTATAGTATACCTTCAATATACTTTATATATACTTTAAGTATACTTTTAATATATTAAAAATATCATTTTTCTAATATTGATTTTTTTTATATTTTCAGCTTTGAGATTATTTGGTTAAGCCGGATGATTACTTCATAGCAAAAATTGTTGTTTATATTGAAGTGAATGCTGTTAGTTTGCTGAAAGAAAAATTAAGTAAGGATCAACTTGATATGTTTAAGAAGACATGCTTTGGGTATTTTTTAGATATGCCTTCTGTAGTTTATCAACCTCAATTGCTTCATTCTCTTTTGCTGAGAGAAGTTTATAGTGACAAAGATGATGAGATCTAGATAAAAGTTAGTGGTGTTAGGTTGAAATTTGGATTAGATGAGTTTACTTTAATTACAGGATTGAAATACATAGGGCAATGAAGCAAACTCAATTTGTGTAGTGATGGAAGTAGATTGTTGGATAAGTATTTTAGTGGAGTTAAGAAAGTAAATAGGCAATCAATCTATGAGTGTTTCATGGGTAAGAGGTGGGATTGTGATGAAGATGCTGTGAAGATAGAAGTATTATTTTTTGTTTATCTTTTTCTTTTATCTTCAAAATATGAAAGACCTATTAGTAAGATTGATTTTGAACTGATTGATAGTGGCAAATATAATGCTTATCCATGGAGGAAAGAAATTTTTTATGTGACTATTGATTATTTAAAAGGAAAGGTTATTTGTAAGGGGAATAAGGGCAATAGTGAGGAAGTTCGAAAATCAACTATGTATAGGTTGCTTGGTTTTCCTCTTGCCTTTCAAATCTAGTTCTATGAATGTTGTCCTTACGTCATTGGAAAGTATCCTGTAGCACTTAATGGTAAAGTACCAAAACTTCTAAATTGGAGTGTTTCTGAACAGCCAAATTTTAAAATTTTGAAGAGGAATTTATTTGATGTTGCTGCTAAAAAGGTATATGTTCGTTGTTTATTTCTATTATGGTTACATGTTAATTTTCTTTAACATAAAAATATTTTGGTTATATAAATAATATACAAATTTGTTTTTTAGATGAAGTTGAAAAATATCTTTCCAATGATTAAGGAGAAGGAGAAGCTTGATTTGTATGGACTTTTTGACAAGACAAAGGAAAGGTAGTTGCAAAGAAAAAGTTTAATGATGATGAAAATGATGATATTGATGACTTTACATCACTTTCTCATTTTATTTCTATTACTTCTGGTTCTTATAAAAAAAGAGTGAGAGTACCACTCAAAATTTTGATGAAGATGACATTAGACAGCAACTATGTTTTCTTTATGCTAGGCAGTCACAAATCACTGAAGATATTGCTTCATTGAAGATTTATATGGATGCCAATTTTTGCAAAATTTTTGCTGTAGTTTTTGAAATGACACAGAAATTTAAAGTTGCTGACTTTTTTAAGGTTTGTTTTATGTTTCTTATTATTTATTATCTAGATGAATAATAGATTTTTTTATTATTATTATGTTTAATGTTTTTATTTGTTATAATTTTTTTTATAATAAGTAGTCTAGTAAATATTTTAACGAGGAGGGTAATAATTAAAGCCACTATTGAGGATGCGATTAAAGAAGTAAGAGACACTGATCATTTGAATTTTTTTATATTTGTTTGTGAGGTATATAATATATCTTATATACTTAACATATATTATATATATACTTATTTTTTTATTTTATTATAAAGGACAATCGTGACAAGGGTAATTTTAGTGGTGGTGCTCATAGTGAAATTGTTGTTGCTGGTTTTGATGATGATGAGCGGGACAAGGATAATATATGTTAATTACTTAACTGTTATACCTTACAATATATTTTTATATATATGTTTTTTTTTAGACTTAGAAAGAATTTCTTATAATTTTATTTTATTATCTGTTTAATGTAAGGGTGGTGCTCATGAATTTTGACAATTTCAACATGAATGATGATTCAATGTCTTGCTCATTTATTGATGAAATGGATCCTAAAATATTGGATGATATAATTGATTCTGCTATTAAGACATCAAAAGTCTTGAATTTGAATGTGCGTAGGTTTGATTCTTTATTATTTATTTTATATTTTTATTGATTTTTTTTGTTTTATAGGTTGGTGAAATTCGTTCTGATGTTTGTCTTGAAATTGTGCCATATAAAGGCAACTCTGTTGAATTGGTTACCCTCAATGTTCAAAATAGGGAGACTCGGCCAACCTTTGTCTTAAAATCTCCCTTTTTGAATGATTTTAGTGCAAGTGGCAGTATAAATTATGAGAAGTCTATCAAAACTAAAGTTAAAGGAATTGTTCCTTTGGATGATCGAATTGGTCATGAGGTAGATTTTAAATTGCAGCAGAAATTTGATAATTGGTTAGATAAAGGAATGATTAAGAGGAACAAGTATTTTTCTTTTACTAACTTGGTTTTTTTTTTCTGTACTATTTTAGTTTTATTGTTAAAAATTGATATTATTTTATTTTTTAGGAAGAAGATCTATCCTCTAGAATATAATTCTCTTTCTCTTATATTTGATTTTGGTGTTGAAGTTGTTGATGAGAATACTTGATTTCATTCTCTGCATTATTATCGTAGACCTCTTTCATCTTCGATATGTAGATTTAAGAAATATGTTTTTTATATGTTTACTGTTTGCATCTTATATATTTTTATATTTTTTTACTATTAACATATTTAAATATAAAAATATATTTTTATTTTAGATATTTATATCTGATTATTCAGATTGTAATTTTTTTCTTATTTGGATATTTATATTCTTTTCAGCATATCAATATTCTATTTTATTTTTTGAGGAAGAAAGAAAAAATATTCAAATGGTATATTAGTCAGATTTACTACAATCGATAACTTTTTTGGCCAGCGTATCCAAAATTTGTATTCTAAGTTTATCAAGGATACAAATGATTTGTCATTTGTTAATGACAAACATCCTATTGCAAAGTATATTCTTGGTTATTATATGGATTGTAATAAATCTTAGGTGCATGTTGATCATGTCTTGTTTTCTATCAATGTTGGTGAAGTGTTTCATTGGGTTTTGGGTAGGCTATGTTTTGTGGACATGTGCATATATATACAATTCTTCAAGATCTGCACGTGTTGATACGGCTGTGTGAAAGACATTAAAAGCATATAGAGAGTGTTTCTCAAAACTGAAGCTTTTCAGCTTATTGTAAATAAGTGATTTTTAGATTATAATCAGATTAAAAATAAGCAGTTAAGCGTTTCTGTAAACTAGTTAATAATCAGCTGATAATTAGTTAAGTGTTTCTGTAAAATCAGCTTATAATCAGTTTTTAATTGCAGAAACTGTCAAAATGACCAAACTGTCCCTGAGTTTATTTATTATATAAAAATGATTTTTTAAATTTCAATTCAAAATTTATTTTGCAATAATAATAATAATAATAATAATAAAATTTATTTAAGAAGAAACGTAAAAGAATTTTGATGGGAACTAAAGTGTATAAGATGGGTAAATTTGGAATATTGAATATTAGGTAGGGATAGTATAGTCTTTTACTTGGTCAAAACTGCTTAAAAAATAAGTGCTTAAAAAAGTGGCAAAACCCAACTTTTAAAAAACTGATTAAAATCAGATTATAATCTACTATTTAAGTTTTCAGAAACACTTAAATAAACAACTTATAATCTAAAAACTGCTTATAATCAGTTTTGACCAGCTTTTAAGTTTTGAGAAACACCCTCATAGTGTGTTGCTTCCTCATTTCCTACATTTTCTTGGTTTTTATAAAGTTCGAACTGATATTTTACTTGATCAAGGTGCTTATGCTAACAAGGAACTAACAAATCCTTTTTATATTTTTATGATTGACAACTTGCCATCTCAAGAAATCAAGTAAGTGTCATTTATTTATTTTTAATTAGTTATCTTAATCTTTAATATTTTAGTTTTAATTCAAATTTTTGTGTTTTTTGGATTTTTTTATAGTGATTGTGGTGTATTCATTGCTTCGGTTGCTGAATATTTCATTGATAATAAAGAGATTCCAGTTAGAGATTTCAATACAGACTTGTATCGAAGTAGGTTGTTAATATTGTTGTATTATTATGGAAGGATGAAGCAAGATCAGAATATTGAAAGCGAATCTGAGGCAACTGTGAAAGCTAATAAAGTAAAACGAAAAAAGAGAATGAAGAAGAAAACGTTAAAGTAGTATTAATATTCTATATTTTAGATTTTTTGTTAAGTTGATAATAGAATTCAGAAATATATAGCTTTTTTAATTATCTTTTTTAAAAATATTTTACTATATTATAATTTTTCTTTTTATATGTTAATGAGTATTTTGTTATTGTTTCAAAGATATGTTTTTTTATATTCTAGTGTTGATTTTGGTGAAATATATTGAAAATATACTAAATATATATTTAATGTGTACCATTTCATTAGTGTTTACAATTTTGTATACTTTGTGATATGTATAGGTTTGAAACTGTATTTTTTTAAACCTACAGATACTGAAAAATAATTTTATTTAAACTTAAAATTTTGTAAGTGTAAAAGTAGGTAAAAATATTAGAAAAATATATCAAAGATATACTAAATGTATATTCAGGGTAAACTTTACAAATAGTTATTGTATACTTATTGTATAGTTAAGATAAACTTTATACCGAATGTATACTTAAGGTAAATTTTTATTTATTTTGTTCTTTTTTTCTTAATTTTTATTTAATAAAAATTAACAATATGCTTCCAAATATGCAGCAGGTTGACAACATAAAACTTCAAAAAGTATATGAAATATATAATCAGCTAGTAGCCATGAAATATATATTGTTAATTAAAATAATATACTTTATAAATTATATACGGTATGAGTAAAAAAAATTTTGTTCCTTTTTTCTTAATTTTTTTAATCTATTTTTTCGTTAATGAAACAAATAAAAATTAATAATATGCTCTCAAATATGCAACAAGTTAACAAAATAAAACTTCAAAAAGTACATAGAATACATGATCAGCTAGTAACAATGAAATATATATTATTAATTAGAATAGTACTTATATTGAATTTAAAGACAACCAAATCAAGCTAATTAAAAAAAAATAGCTTCATAATAGAATTTTTGTTTATCAATACCAGTATTTGTAGTTTAATAAAAGAACAATTTTGAAATCAATTATTGTTTTGGGAGATTTCTACATGTCTTTAGATTGTGTCCATATTGTCTGCATCTACCACACTTAATTTAGACTTTTATCTCCCATGCTGCTTTGATTCTCCTTGTTTAGGTCTTTCAGATTTTATTCTTCCAATTGGTGGTAAGACAACTTCTTTTCCAACATCATTGGGTATACACCATATATTTTGCTTTGGTACTGGATATACTATTCCTTGATAAGTTTCCACCATTATGTTTTTCGTGTAGTAAGGTGAGCAATATTCATAAGGGTCCATGTGCATCTTATTTATTATTGCTAATGCATGTGAACATGACACTTTATCAATTTAGAACCTGTTGCAAGTGCATAATCTTTCTTTCATGTTCACTGTGTAAATTTTCTCATGTTGAAGGACTATAAAGAGATCATCATTGGATGGTTTCACCTGCAAAAAAAAAATACATATATATTATTTTTCATTGTTGGATTACTTCTCATATTATAATTTCTGATTTATTTTTATTCAATCAATTAGTGCAGTGTACCTAATAGCTTAAATTTGCAGAATTAATATACTTAATTGTAGATCAAAAAATTATTTTAGTTTTGAATCTAACCTTCATTCTTAAAGAGGCAACGTAGTTGTCACTGAGCATATTTTCGTGCTTTTTAGCCAACTTAGTGAATGTTGAATTTACTATATTCCTGTTGATATAACTCCAATCTTGTGTCAAAGCGCACAAATATTCAAGCAAAGATGTTGTTGGTAAGTCTCTAGATGTTTTATTTGCTGAATTCATCGACTCTGCTATGTTTGATGTCATAGTTGAACTTCTAATTATAGAATATAATCTTGACCATTTTTCATATCCAATGTTAGTCAAATATTGTCTAATACGAACATCTATTTTGTCAAGCTCATCCATATTATAATTGAAATCTTCTAGTGTGTATGATCTTGCAGTTGCAAAAAAATAATCCTTAATTTTCTTTAGATTTTTCTTAAATTTTGTCTTTAGATTGTTCAACAAATGAAACATGCATACACAATGGCTAACTTCTGGATATACTTTTCTAATTGTTACCTCAATACTTTCATGCCTATATGAAATTATGCACATCCCTGATCTTATACCATATGTCTCTTTGAATTTCATAAAAAACCACTCCCATGAAGCATAATTTTCAGAATCAACAACAGAAAAAGCAAGGGGAAAAATCTTACTACTTGCATCTTGTATGCATGCAGTAATTAGTGTCCCTTCATGTGTTGGTTTTAGAAAAGTTCCATCTACTAAAATATCTCCTTCCTTTTATACTTGCATCTAGAGCTATGAAGACGTACAAAAATGACCCATCTTCTTCTATTTTTAGCTCAACAATAGAACTTGGATTTGTTGTCTTCAACATATACAAGTAGCTTAGTAACAAGGCATATGATTCTGCTGGTTTTCCTCTAATAATCTCAAAAGCTTTTTCTTTTGATCTCCAAGCTTTTACATAATTTATAGTCACTTCAAAATCATCTTTCGTGTCCCGAATTATATCTGCTGGTGTGTATACTATTTTTACATTAAGGTTCTTTGTCTTGATGAGATCTCTAATAATGTTTAATGCTGCTTGTCTTAGATTGCTCATTCTCATCTCTAAAGGGCAAGTGTGAATGCTGTTGAATTTTATGACGATGAAGATTTCTATCATGCCCTTTCTTGATGCTTTTAACTGCCAACTGCATTTCTCATCCAATCAACTAAAAAAAAAATTCTCTATGCATGATCTACATACCTTATATTGGAAGTGGTTATTGATTGCATAAAAGGTCAATGTTGCTTTTAGGATTTGCTTGTTTTTGTAAAGGTGTCCAACTTTGATATCTGAATTATTTACATCAGATATAATTGCCAATTCAATTGCTTCCAAGTCTTCTTTTCCTTCTTCATCATTGTCATTGTATATATTTTCAATTGTATTTTTGCTCATGTTACTTGTGTACTCCATCATATCACAAATTACTTCTGAATCAATTGATAAACTTTGTTGATGCTCAAATAACAATTCACTTGATTTTGCTTTATCAGTTTCTATTATTGAACATGAATTTGCTATAATGTTTGAGCACGCCTCTATCTTTTTTTTTTCATTGAATGTAATGCATAATGGATAAGTTGTCAAATCTGATTCCTTCCTCTTTAATTCCAAATAAAATAACAGACTCATATCATCAACGATTCTCAATGCTGGATAACCATTTTTGACTTGACACCTTATATCCCACATAGTGCAGTCTGTGTTGATGAACTGATATGATAATATACTTACCAGATATTCAAAGTTGCATGCTAATGGAATTAGTATTCCATCAACCTCAAAGTCTGCAAAAGTTTCTTCATCCTTCCAAATTTCTTTGTGTTGGATCAAAATTACTATATTTTCTATCAATATTTGTATTAAAAATTCTGAAAGTTTATTATAATAAGCTAATGAAAAGAACTAGAAAAATTATAACTAAATTTATGACAATTAATATAATTAAAATATTATGTCTGTCAATTTCGAGTTTGAATCTGCAGATTTTAAAAGAAGATTGAAAACATGTTTGTATTTAAACACAATTAAGAATTTGATGCAACCAAAAAATTAAAATCTACAGAGAGTGAAATTGAAAACAGGTTTGTATTCACAAATGATTTTAAAAAATTTCTTACTTGATTTGTGTCTCCAAGATTTACAGATGAAAGTGAGAATTGTTATTTGATTGATGTCTTCATGATTTTCGAATTGGGCGAGAGAAGTGAGAGTTGAGAGTTCTATTTTTTTTTTCTCAGTTGCTATGAATAATCGGGTAGTTTTGAAAAAGTTACTCTAGATTTTTGTTACTTTTGAAAAAATATAAAAAACTGGGTATTTTTATGAATGATGTTTAGTTTTTTTAGGCTATTTGTGAACAAAGCCCAAGGACAAATATGATTTGTGCAGCCAAATATCCATGTATAAGAAGACCAACATGATTTCCGTGCGCCAATGCTCTAATCTGAGATTCAAGTGTAAGATTTTTAGATAGAAATTGATATTTTCACATCGATGCTCCCTGAAGCACATGGCTCTGTGTTCTTCTTTAATTAATATTGAAAATGGATGGCCTCATGAGCATAGGCTTTAATCATTTGATAAGGTTCTGCTGCATGAGCTCGTGTTTCTCTTCATTCATTGGTCAATGCACTTTCTTTAGCATCTCTTTGCCTTTGCCAGTTTTCCTTGCAATTGTTTAACATGTTTCTTACTTATATTAAATTGTTATATTTATATAATTATTAATATAGTATTTAACACATTTCCAATTGATATTTATACTATGATTAAATGTTCAAATAAGTCTCTTATGCATTAACATATTGACTCAGTCCTTAATAATTTTTTTAATCATATATACTTTTTTTAAAAAATAAATAGGCCATTTAATCTCTTACCTCTAAGAAAAATTACTTTACCATTAAAAAATATTGAAGTGACACCGTAGAACCCACCTATTAGTTTATGTTTTTTAAAATAATTAAAAATTATTACAATTTATTTTTTAAATAATTAAAAATATTAAAATATATATTTTCAAAAAAAATTAACAAATAATATTTTTTTTAAAGATTATGAAAATATACATTTTATATTCTATATCCTATTTTAAAAAAATCAAAATTATAAATAATAAATTTTTAATGAAATATCAGTTTCTATATGATAAAAAATTAATTTTCATAATTTTTTATTCATGGTTTTTTTATAAATTGTTAAACTTTGATAAGTATAATAATATTTTTTTTCTTTGGTTTCAATCTCAAAATAAAAAAAAATTAATTTTTTTCTAAATACTTTTAATTTTAATAAAGATAAACTTTTTTTCTTATTACTTAAAAAATTTTAATATATATTAATTTTTTATTTTATTTTAAATTATTTAAGTTTTAATATTTTTTATGTACTTTAAAAATATAAAATGAATAAGTGAGTTCCATTATGCTACCTCCGTATTTTTTAATAAAAAAAGAACTTATTTGATTAAAAAAAAATAAAAGCTGAGTCTAGACAATAATAATACTTCAAAGGATTATTTGAAACTTTAGCCTTTATATCATATATAATATTTTTTAGAAAATATAAAATAAAATAAGGTAATATATACTTTCACAGTCAAGTTCTCAATTTCACGGGGATATATCCATAGTATTTGACAAGAGTCAATATGTGAGACCAACTTTATTAGATAATTTGATCATATATATAGAAATAAATTTGAAGTTAATGATTATTTTTAGAAATCTTACCAAGAGCCACTAACATCATAATTTCCATTAGTTGAAAAAAATACATATACTTTAATTAATTTCATTAGTGAAATCATGTCACATGGGCATTAACTAGTTTGATTAATTTTAATTAATAATATATAATAAAAAAACAATTAATTAATTGCTGTTATGACATGTGTGGAAGTGGTGCAAAGAAAGGCTTAAGATTAAGAAATAATTTTTCCTTCACCACTACCCCAAGTCAATTAGAACATTTAAACTGTGTATAAATTAAAAATTAAAAAAATAATTAGGCACTTAAACACGTGTGAACATGTATAACTTAAAATATTAAATAATTAATTAATAATTCCATCCACAATTCTTAATTGTAAGATGTCTAAAAAATGGAATACACACATTCTTAAAAGAATTGTTAAAAAATTTGAAGTGCCTTAGAAAGTTAATTGCTAATTGAAGTACCTTACAACACGTAAGTATGAATTTGCTAACTGAAGTACCTTCTGCCGATGACTAGCCTTATAATAGGGAATCTGTTCGGCGTGGTCCATCCACTCGATCTTTATTTAGATATAAATATAAATATATATTTATATGGGCTCAGATATGAAGTTTAAGCTCTTTCTCCTGTAGAAGTCGAATCTGCTTGTTCTCAGCATTTTCTTAGGGCGGTCATCGGCCTTTTGGCCCGCGATAGCCCTTGATCTCTCTTACCTTTGTAATTTCATATTTTCTTCTAGTATTTCTTATTTTGTGGATGGCTTCTCGGATCTGATCGAGATTAGATACTTGTTGTTTTCCATCTGCTTGGTAGACCACAGGAGCCAAGTCAGACATTAAAATAAAAGAAATAAATTTTTTATTATAAATTTTTACTTTTTTTTATAATAATTTATCTCTCTTTTTATTTTAATAGTATTTTATAAATTTATTAATAATATATTTTTATTATTAAAAAATTAATTAATAAAAAATATTAATATATATGTAAGAAATTTTAAATTTATAAAATCGTTTATAATAAAAATAAAATAAAAAGAAAAAAATAAATAATGGATATAATTTTTTAAAAAATAATTAAAATAAATAAATTTTTTAATTCGAGTTCAAATTAATTTAGTTAAAAAATTTATTTTTTTATATTTTTTTATATTTATATATTATTAATATATTATTAATTTTTTTAAATAAAGTTATTGCTTATAGAATAATTAATTTATTATATATTTTTTAACTTTTTATAAGAATTAAAGAAAAGACAATTTAAAATTTTAAAAAATTCATAAATAATTAAAAAATTCTTAAAAAAATATTATATATATAAAAGCCCCCTTCTCGTTAGTGTGTCTGCGCCCCTGTAGAAGGGGATTTTTGTACAGATCTGAGCGTTATGAAGGATTTCACTGGATCTTTTGGCTTCTCAAGTTAACCCTTCCAGGAGCTCATCAATCTTGGCATTCTTACTCTCTCCCATCTTCGTTCAGCATATCAAGTTCTCATCTTGAAGAAGAGGCTCTCAGTCCAGCCATTTTTAGCCGATGTCTCACCCAATCAAGAGCTGCTTTTGGTGAGTTTTCTTTTATGAGGTTTCGTTCTGCAAAAATAACCTTCATCAACACAGCTAGTTTATCTAAGATTTTTTGGGGTCTTCTTCGTGCTTGCTTTTATATTCTATTGTTCGGTCCTCTGCTTCAACGTGTTATTGAGCCGAAGATTATTGCCAGGATAATTAGTTTTTTAAGGCCTTGTTGTTCCTGTTTTGGCCTATGTTTGAGGGGAGAGTTTGTAGATGATTGCCTATCAAAGGCTTTGTTTAGATTGGTTTGCTTTTGAAAATCTTACTTTGTCGTGGTGATTCCTCCACGCCATGGTTGGTTGCTCTGTAAAGCTTTCTCAGTTTAATGAATAATTTTCATTGTCCAAAAAAAAGCTCGAATTGAACTCGATAAATGACTATATTTTTTTTGGACAGACCTAAACAAGATTAATTTTTTTGGACCCGACTCAACTCGATCAACTTATCACGCAAATATATATATATTTTAAAAATATATATATAAATATACTTGTATGATCAGACCCGTCTCTTGGGGGAGCACCCTGAGCAACCGCTCAGGGCCCCCCAAGAGAAACATTAATTTTTCATATGCTAAAAACTGTCAAAAATTAATTTTTCATATGCTAAAATTGACAAAAGTCATTCTAATTAGTAATATTTCAAATTGTCATATTTTGCTTATTTAATTTATTTTTTTTATTTTATCTGAATCTTTTTTAGCATTAATCCTTAGCAAAAACTATTAAATAAATTAAAAAGTATTGTACTGAACTACATGGTGAATCCATTTAGGTGTTCAGAATTTCCATATGCTAAAAATAATTTTGATTATTATTATTAATTTTAACCCATTTAAACATCAAGAAAAGAAACATTAATTAGTTTTTAGCATAATAAAAATAAGTGATTGAGCAAATATTCATAAAGCTAAATATATATATATATATATATCGCTCCGACATTATTTTTTAGAGGCCCATATCTTAATTTTTGTTCGGGGCTCCTAAAATGTCCAAGACGACCCTGTGTATGATGACAAAAAAAAATAATAATTTAAGGGTTTCGTGCATAATAAAATTGGATATTTAAGAGTTAATGATATTTTATTTTAAAAATAGATTTAAAATATTTTTAAAAAAATTATTGAATGTATAAATTTAGGCTAGATCGGGCGGAACTAGAGTAGTGCAAAAATTTATTGGGCAGGACTTAGATAAAATGAAGAAAATATTTTTCTGGCCAGTTTGAACGAGGGCTTAGTCGTATAAAATTTGGTGGCTTGGCTCTGTCCATGGTCAGGTCTACTTCTATATGTGTATAGTACAGTAATAATTCTAATAAAATATTTTAATTAGAACAATAAACTAATTAGATAATAACTGTAATATCTTTTCATAATTTTTTCAAATAAATAATAAAAATATAAAAGATATATTATTATCTAATTACTTTATCATTTAAAATAAAATATCTAATTTAAATTACCATTGTATTAATTAAAGAGTAAATTACACTGCATACAACAGAAATTTTTTACTTTTCATAAATATGGATACACTAAATTTATTCATAAATTTATGATTTTTACGTTCATTTTTTTTATTTTTGTATTTTTATTCTATTTAGATTTTTATTTAAATTTTTTTAATGTCATATTTTTAATTACACATAAAAAATAAATATATATACAATATATAATATAATATATATTTAACATATATAAAATATACACTCAATAATATAAACTACATTTACAATATTTACAACACATCAACAATACATCTACAACAAATCTACAATAATCTACATAATTTTTTTAATATTTGTTTAATTTTTTTTATTCTCCAAATATCCATAAAATATTCACACATTCTTCAACAATTTTTACATAAAATACAAACAACTTAAATAATAAAAATATAATATACACACAATATTTATAGCACATCTATAATATCCACATAACGAAATTATATGTATTTTTTATTTTTTTATGTATAATATGTAAAATTTATTTAAAAATAAATTTAATAATTTTTATTAATATATTTTTATATATTCTACTTTTTTATTTTTTTGTGAGCTTTATTTATTTTAAAATTAAAATTAAAATTTTATATTTTATAAAAATATAATTTTTATATGATGAAAAATATTTAAAATATTAATTATTATTATTATATTTGAATATTTTTATTTAATAGTGAAGTTTGAGAAAAAAAAAGATAAAAATTAAAGTAAAATATTAATTATAGTAAGGGAAGAGGTATTTTTTTTAAAAAAAATTATTTTAGTGAAGAATGAGATATTTTTAAAATTTTACTCTAATTTTTTATAAAAGTATAAATATTTTTATCTTTTATAATATTTTTAAAATAAAAGTTATTTTTTGGGTAATTATGTAAATGTTCCTTGATTAAAATCTTATTTACATTTTATTTTCATAATTTTTTTAAAAAAACTTTTTAATTTTTTGTACAATATATATATGTTGTTGTTGTTGTTGTTGTTGTTGTTGTTGTTGTTGTTGTTATTATTATTATTATTATTTCAGATGATAATAAATAGGAGGAAATTCCTGATATTCCATGATAAGCTAGATTGTATTCACATCATAGTATATTTTTGGTCTGTCACCTAGATATCATGGATCAAATTATGACTAATAAATTCAAAATTCATTTACGCTCAAAAAAAAAAAAATCAAGCTTCATTTTGTCTGGTGATGATTTTGATAAATTTTGTAATCGCATATTTCAATTAATAATATGTACAATATATATGGTCATTGCTGGACATTCAAGAAAAAAAAAGGCTTTATACAAAAATATTCTAAAAACTGAAATTATTTTAAAATTTTATTATTATTTTATTCAGTATATATATATCAGGTACATTAAAGATATACGTACATATAGTATTTTTTTTTTCACTTAAATTTAAAAAATTAATATTTTTTAACTTTTAAAAAAAATTATAGAATATTTAAAAAAATTTAAAAGAAACACATCATTAATTTTTTTTTAAAAAAAAACGGGAGTATCTTTGGGCTTAAATATGGAATTTCTAGAAAGGGGTTTTGAGGGTGTGTGTTGATTCTTTTTAAGTTGTAATGGTATTTGTATCAATTAATTACATGCATAATACTTTTATAATTCTTTATATTTATTTATTTTAATCATTTTACTTTATATATTCATGTATTCATTACTTTATTTTTTATATATATCTATTTTATATTAATAAAAATTTATATTAATAATATTAATAATTTTATCATTTATATTTATATATTTTATATTAAATAAACGTAACATAATTAAATAAATTTATGCTTATAAATTAAAAAAATAAATTTAAAAAATTATATAATTAAATTAAAAATTTTAAAAATAAACTCACTAAAAATAAAATTTATAAATTACATACGTATTTGGCAATTAATTGACCATATATAGATATCTTAATAGGATCATGATAATTGATATTGTTTGTTGATGAGTGGTTTCAATTGAAACGTACGGTGTTGGGTTAATGATAATGACCTCTTTGAATATGTTGTTGGACTTTAAGAGTTTTAAGTGAATGCATTGACTTACTTTGCTTTAGGGGATTCAATAAGTTTCGTTTTACACTTCCCTTTTAATTCATTATATACTACACATTTGGATTTTTTCTTTAATGCAAGTGATATTACTAACTTTTTTAAAAAGTTTTTTCCAATCAATTTCTACACCGAATTTATGATAGAACTTTTGTTTATTTTTAATTTTTTTAATGTAATTTGTATGGTTTGCTTTAGAATTCGATTAATTTAGGGTTACTAGAATTATTTTAAAATGATTTTTTTATTAATTACATATACAGAGAAAAAATATCTAGAATACATAATCAGCTGGGGTAGTTCAGTTGGTCACCTGTTGTTACTCTCAATTAAGAGGGCAGTAGTTCGATCACCGTAAAAACCATATTTTGGGAGTCGAGCTTTTTAAGAGAAAAAAAAATCTAGAACACATAAATCTGAGACCAAATAATTTTTTTTTGAAATATTCTTTTATTATGCGTGATTTTGTTCTTCATAAAATTAATTATAAAGAACAAAATCATTGCGACTTAAAATATATTTAAGAAATTATTTTTCTAAATCAGTTTATATATCTATATAAATAAATTATTTTTTCTAATAAATTTAAAAATATGTTCCTTGCATTTTGATTTATATTGATGGATTAATTTTTTAAAATATTGACTTAAAATAGAATATGATCCATTTTGCCAACACAACCATTGAATGAATCCTTTTTTTTTTTTTAGTATATAAACAAAACAATGCCTTTATTTTATTTTTAATAATAAATAACAATGAATAAAGCAATAATAACGAATGGATAATAAGATAACGTGGAAAAGCTTTGAAAACGTGACTAGAAAGAATACACGAGGATTCAATTCCAATTAAAGAGACAGTAGACCCATCAAGAAAAAGTATACCAAAAATAAAAAATAAAATTGGCTGATTGATTGAAAGATCGGCAGATTGCTACCCCACAATACAAAGAAACAAACATTTGGTCAACATTAAACTTCTAATTTTCTACTCTAACAATGCTATGCATATCATATACCATAAAAAAAATAAATAAATCATTTCTTTTTCATTCTTTTTAACATATATGAAAATAAAAAAAAATTAAATTTAAAATTATCTATTCATTAATATAATAATATATTTTTATTTAATTAATTCAATTAAACTTTAATACTCAGTCAGTTGTATGAATTTTTTTTTCACTCTAAATAATTATAAATTATATTTTTAAAAGAATATAAGACTATCAAATCATTTTGAATAACTGTTTATTCAAATAAGTTTATATGTATTTCTATGGCCTCTAATTATATTTATTTTAAAATGTTGAATTTTTCTAAAAGCTATGTCGCCACCCTATAATCTATACATGAGTTTATTTATATATTTTGTACTGAATCCGAAAGAACCATAATTTATACATGAGCTTTTTATATATTCAGTCCTAAATTTGAAAAAAGTAGGATTACGTAAATAACAAATAATATATAATTTTATTGAAATCTCATTATATGTATTTTAATAATAAAAATTTATTAAAATATTATGATATGAATTTTAATGATATATTAATGTATTTTTATTATATAATTTAAATATATAATTTATAAAAAGTCATTTAATTTTGTTTTGTAATTATAATATATTTATATATAAGCACATGTAACATTCATTATTTTTTTTTGTTGCTCGTTATATTTGAGATTTAGCTCTGATTAATTTGGACTCTATTCAAATTATATATCTGCCTATAATGATTGAATTTTTTAATAAAAATAGCTGCATATATTAAACTTCAAATATAAAATTTGCTTAAATAAAATTGAACTGTTTATCACTCGGATAATTGTTTAGTGCTCTTTTGGTGGCGCTTGACTTTGACAAAAATGTTGTGCTCAACCGACATATTTCTACCTATCAACATTTTCAATTATTTTTCTTTCTTTATTTTTTATTTCTTTATTTCTCCCCTTCACTCCTTGACTAATGCATTTGATAAAAAAAAAATCATTTCAAGCTTCTACCTTATCTCTCTCCCTTGCGCTCACTTTCCACCTTGTTTCTTCAAAACAAGTACATCTTTGAGCTCTATATATCCTTTCTTGATTTGGGTCCTTTCCAAAAGATTCATACAACGCTAGTTATTGGTCAATCTGAGCATCTTTTGAAAGAAAAAAAAAAGAATTCAGTAAAGCTTCTTTTTCTATCTGGATTTTGCTACAAGATTTGAGTTTAGAACTTAAAAGCTATGGATTACAGTTCTTCATATGTAGATACCTTTTTGGATCTTAATCTTAATCCTCGTCGATTTAACCAAGAAACTCCATTAGTTCAAGAAAGCAATTTCATGGATTTTGGCACGAAGGTTTCTGTGAAAGAAGAGGTAATTTTGACTTAAGTTTACTGAAAATTTATTGATTAATTTAAGTAATTTATATATATATATATATATATATTTATTGTGTTTTGATGAATTTTTCAGAGTGGAGCTTTGGTAAAGGAATTGAACAGAGTAAATGCAGAAAACAAGAAATTAACAGAAATGCTAACCGTGATGTGTGAAAATTACAATGCTTTGAGAAGCCAATTATTGGATTATATGAACAAGAATCCAAGAGAAAAAGAGCTGAGCCCATCAAGAAAAAGAAAATCTGAAAGTAGCAATAACAACAACAATAATGATAATACTATTGCGATGAATTATGGGAATTCTGAAAGCAGCTCAACTGATGAAGAATCTTGCAAGAGACCTGCAAGAGAAGAAGTTATCAAAGCAAAGATTTCAAGAGTTTACGTTAGGCCAGAAGCATCTGATACAAGCCTTGTAAGTCTCTCGATAATACTGAAATCTTTTCTAAAAGACTGTAAAGCTACGAGTTTTAGCTCCACTCAAAAACTTCTGTTCAAAGTTTCTTATCATCAATTGTTCACATTAATTTGTTTCAGGTTGTGAAAGATGGATATCAATGGAGAAAGTATGGTCAAAAGGTTACAAGAGATAACCCTTCCCCAAGAGCTTACTTCAAATGCTCTTTTGCTCCTAGCTGCCCCGTAAAAAAGAAGGTATTTTGATCTTGTCTAACTTTATGTTTTACAGGCCAATGCTCGAATACTGGATTATTTAATAGTTTGCTAATTGTAATTTTCTTTTCCCTGTATTGCTATTCAGGTTCAAAGAAGCATTGGGGATCAGTCTGTTTTAGTGGCAACTTATGAAGGAGAACACAACCACCCACATCCTTCACAAATGGAGGCAACATCAGGGGCGAATAGCAGGAGTTTAACACTTGGTTCAGTACCCTGCTCAGCTTCTCTTGGCTCATCTGGACCAACCATTACTCTTGATCTCACAAAATCCAAGTCTAGCACTGAACCCAGAAATTCAAAACCAAGAATTGAAACACCTGAAGTTAATCAGTTGTTAGTGGAACAAATGGCCTCTTCCTTAACAAAAGATCCCAATTTCACAGCAGCATTAGCAGCAGCCATCTCAGGAAGAATGCTTCAACAGAACCATACATAAAAGTGGCGAATACATCCACTCAATCAATTTCTATTTAGTTATTACAGAATATTGAGTTCTATCATGAAATATTGTAAGCTGCATTAGACTTTTTTCAACTTTGAAATGTATTTTGTATATAGAAAATCAGAATCAAACAATGAGCAATTAAGAAATAAAAATTTTATTTCTATTTCATCCATGCTAAAAAAAGGAAAAACAATTGTACTGTCATTAGGCAATGATTATAAGAAAATTCCAACCTCAATTTTACATAGTGTAATTTGAGTTTGAGTTGATGGCAACTTTTTTTATTTAAAAAAAAATTCCAACAAAATACTCAGATTTCAAAGTTAAGATTTAAAGTCCAACACGTCGGTCTCCACTTGCATGAGAAGGGTGAATATACCAAGGAATATTATAAAATCGTGTAAGTTTCATTTTAAATATTGTCTAACAATACTCTCAATGGGATAAGATGAGACAGCAGAAGACTTCTGAATTATAAGATATTAAATGGTTGAAAAAAATTAAAAACCTGACAGTCTTTTCTTTCTTAATGCTGAAAAGAAAAAAAAAATAAAAAGCACAAGTTGATTCATCTAGAGAGACATTATGGTTCACCAAATTTGAGTTGTATTAGATTGACTAGAAGGAGTTTAGCCGGCCAAATGACTACTTATATAACATCACTTGGACCAACACATTGACCTTAATTAATGGGGTGTTTTTCAAAATCGGAGCTTTTCAGCTTACTGTGAATAAGTGTTTTTTAGATTATAATTAGATTAAAAATAAACAGTTAAGCGTTTCTGTAAACTAGTTAATAATCAGCTGATTAAGTGTTTCTATAAAATTAGCTTATAAGCAGTTTTTTATTGCAGAAACTGTCAAAATGACTAAACTGTCCCTGAATTTATTTATTGTATAAAAATGATTTTTTACATGTCAATTCAAAATTTATTTTGCAATAATAATAATAATAATAAAATTTATTTAATAATAATAATAATAATAATAAAAAAATTATTTGATGGAAACTAAAGTGTATAGGGTGGGCAAATTTGAAATATTGAAGATTAGGTAGGGATAGTATGATCTTTTACTTGGTCAAAACTGCTTAAAAAATAAGTGCTTAAAAAAATAAGTGCTTAAGTTTTGACCAGCTTTTAAGTTTTGAAAAATACTCTTAAAGTTTTAAGTTTTCAGAAACACTTAAATAAATAACTTATAATCTAAAAACTGCTTATAATCAGTTTTGACCAGCTTTTAAGTTTTGAAAAATACCCTCTAACTCTTGAAAACTTTTCATTGAAACCATCTTTTATTTATTGGCATTAATCTGTTAAATTTCTAGCATTTCTTGGAATTTCTTTTTTTTTTTAGATATTAAATTTCTTAATTAGAAAGTAAATATATAATATTAATTTTTATATATTTTAAGATAAGTTGTTGATCGTTGAAACATTAGCTTTGCAGACATTCTAAGAGAGTATTTGAGAGATGCAGGCACCTATGCAGAAAAGAATGAAAAACAAAATATATTCATTTCATACGGCTGGGAGGGAAGTGGTTGGGATTTAGAAGAAGAGACTTGAGAGAATTGGAATTTTTTTATGGGCTTAATTAGTTAAATTTAACCTACTTTTGACATCTGTTAGATTCTCTCATAACGTTGGTCAAAAACCTAGAAGGATGACTATTTTGGATTCTTTAGTTATCTAATAGAGATCTAAGTATCAGACAGTAAGAAGAATAGATAAATTCATTTTTCAAAGATTATAAAATACATTCATTTCTTTTATTTTGATTCATTTTTTATACCAAGAATTGATTCATTACAGGGTTTAGTGTCAAGTCCAAGAACATTGGATGTAACAGATGTCTTTTTTATTTCTTAAAACAGATATTTTCTAGTTTATGGTTCTCTGTAAGTGGCAAGCATAACTGGACTAATATTAACTTTTTTTGCTTTAATTCAAAGAAGAAAAAGAGTGCTAAAAGATCAAATAACAAACATACAGTGAAATAAGTAAAGAAAAGAAAATCATGTATTCACGTACTAGTTTCAGGTTCAGAATCAATACCTCAATTGATATGAACTGAGTACACAGAACACATTCAAGGAAACAAAAAACCATTGAAAAAGCATATATTCATGTTATTAACAGTGAAATTTTTATTGTCCTTTCAATGAACCTAGATGATGGCTTTTACCTGAATAAAAAGAATCTCCTGGGTTTTTCAGGAAGAAAATATTTCATATCTCAATCACGAAAGTATAATATTCTAAATCTGGAACTATCTAGGTGTTTTGGTTGATGAATTTTCTTTAGCTTAGCCGTCAATAAAAGAAAATTTCGGTTTCAGATTGATATCAGCTTCTCACAAGTGTAGAAATCTTCTCTTTAGATGTATCAGAAAGATAAAAATGCTTCTAGATATGAACGCAGCCAAGAAGTTTTGTCATAAATAATATCTAGACAGATTTTCTTTTCTGGGACCTCCGATTAAGATTTCACATAGATTTTTCTTCAAGAATCTTTCAATTTGCCTAGTTGAATGAAGAAAATAATACGTGCATATATAACAGAAATGTCAATTCAAATACGTAGTTACAATACCAAAATGCAGAACACAGGCTTGCAGATACTTTCAGCGGTAGTGGTAAATCATTTGTACAGAAGTCATGCTGTATAGACGATAATTAATCAACCAAGACATGATCATTTCGAGTAACTAGTCACTCGTCCCTCCAGATGATCCTACGTGAATTGGAACCTCATATTCTTTCTTTTCAGTCGTGGGCTTAAGAATGTCAACCTTTTCCTTTCCTTCTGTCCCAGTAATTTCCTGGAATCTGAAGCAACTGATTAGATGATCATTAGTCAATCCAGCCACTTGCATAAACGCATATATGACCGTCGGTCCTACGCTGCGAAACCCTCTTCTTACTAGATCTTTGCTTATGACCTCTGCTTTCGAGGTCTTGACTGGAACCTGGCGGGAATATCTGAATTGGTTCATTATGGGCTTATCGTTTACAAAGTTCCAGATATATTTGTCAAATGAGCCAAACTCCTCTGTAATCTGCATAAAAAAAAAATAAAAAAAAAATAAAACCAAGTGAGATTATACTTTCTTTATAGCAGGTGAATTAGCATTTTGAAGGTTATCTGTTTAAGCAGATTATCTGACCACAAAATACTTAGCCTAGATGTTCCTTGTCCGAAGATAGAAAACCATGGGAAAAAGATAATTTGTTTAACAGTTATGAAATATAAACAGTAAAAAAAGGGTCCAGCCTTCACCTTACACATTTGACGCGCATTTTCAATAATGGATCGTAGCTTTGGTTCCGATAATAAAGAGCTGGCAGGGCTTCCTGGCAGAGCTATCTTTTTGTCATTTAATTTTAAAACAGCAATTGGGTCAAAATCCAAAAACACTTCCCTGATACAGAGAAACATCTCATGGAATCAATCAATGCCGGACTAAATAAAAGTTTGCGCATTGACAATTAATTCTATTTACTTGTCAAAAACCAGCATGGCAATTAACAAGTGTAAATTCTTATCATAAGCTCAGCATAAAATTAGATCGCTTTGAAAGTAACCAATACCTAAACAAATGTCTTTTGATCAGAATAACAGGCCAAGTAAATTCAGCCAATGCACCTGATAGGCAAAGCAATTCAAACAGTTTCCTGCATGTTGAAAGCAATAATCAGTTTGAAGAAACTATCTAATAAAGTTCTATTTTAGAATTTAATGCTAAAAGATATTAACCAGTCATTATCCTGAAGTACATACTTGTCATCATGGACCTGCACTCCCCATTCTTCATCATGAAAAGTTACGTAGCATGGATCTGCATGAGAGAGAGATACAAAAAGGCCTATTTAGCTCAAAATAACAATTACATAGTGATATCAAAATGAATACAAGAAATGAAGAAAAATATCCAAAGATAAGGTGCTCCCTAACTGCATGCATCACAGTTACATCAGAAAATCAGTGAAACTGCATTACTGCAATCAGATTGTCAGCCATCATCTGCCAAAATCAGATACTCCAAGTGCATGGGAATTTTAATTCCGAATATCTTCCCAGGCTTACAGATATGCGTAGATCTTGACCCTGCCCTGGAGGCTGGAGCACAACTAGAGATGGGGATGGAGATGAATGCTCCAAATGCAAGTGAATAAGCATCTTGAACCATGAAATTAACTAATCCAAAAAATAGACATAGACCAAATATACGACATGCACAGAACACATTGAAATATGCTTTGCAGATACAAGGGTTCTAAGTGAACACAATTGTCAAGGGTTCACACAACCTTCTCAAGCCATGAACATCTATTATGATCTGCCAATGTTATACAAGGTTTCTAAGTGAACACAATTGTGAATGGTTCACACAATCTCCTCAAGCCATGAAAATCTATTATGATACAGTCAATGTTTCTTTAAGTTTTATGTAGAATTAATTATTAGAAAAAGGTTTTATTTTTCTTTTCAACAAATATCTTGCATTAAATATATCTGTAGGTTAAATTCAATTTTCTATCTTTTAGGAAAAAGATTTACAAATGATCAAAGATCGTAACCACATTTCCTCTGAAAACCAGTACCCATTTCAGAAACATCACAATGCATGAAATGTCAGAAAATAAGAGAATTGTAACTCTCCACTCTGTCCAACTGTCATTGATGATAATTCCAGTTCAATAATACTAGAAGAATATGGCTTCTTGATTTATGTGGCTATCTTCTTTCATACCAAAAAAGCATGCTTCTTATCAATTCATCTTTTAATATCTAGTGGTCAATTATTTCACGTAACCCAAATAGAATATTATATCTATTATCTTTCCAGAAAGCACATCAAGCATCACAAGTGAAGCTTCTTACTTTCCAATATATCAAGGTGGTTCGGTTTTAGATTTCATAATGTTAGATTCACTTTAACAATGAATCTTTTGCACAGGCTTGGTAAGGACATTAATTTTTTAAATACAAGGTAATAGATTATGAGAAGAATTTAGAGAGATTATAACAATGCACAATTGAACAAATTATAAATAGATCAGTCAAAATTCATACAAACAATCATGAGTTGACATCATGGGAGAAAAACTTCCACTTGATCATTATTTCAATTGCTGATTATATAAATTTATTTTCAGGAAAAAGCTGTCATGTTAAAATGCCATCCAACATCTCGGCTAAGTTGTAAAAACGGAGGAGTGGCAGGCTTTTCCCATGAGGGTTCACATGTCCTCTTCTAAGAGAAATCATTTGATGAAACCTATTTGGCAATTGGCGTGGATGCCCACTCCAAATAGAGCCAGATTTACTAACCTAACAAGGTACCTTTATAAGTTCTACTCCAGGGAAAAACACCCATCTGGTTCATTGCTTGATAAGCGGCATGAAATCATGGACGAATGGCTTCTTTTATCTTAGGAATTGTTATAATAAAAAAAAAATGCAAAAATGCTATATAAAATCTTTCCAAGTTAATTCATAGAAAAGGAAGCCTCTGCAGTAGAAATTATATCCACACATAAGTTGATAAAAATAGAACCTTTTCCCTACCGTTTACTCTGGATAAAAAAACTGAGATCAGGAAGTTAAATTTCCAATCAATGTCTTAACCGTGAGCAGCGAACTGGATAATAGCAACGTAAAAAGAAAACAAAAGCAGCAAACCTGAGCCCATGCAACGCAGAGCGGATTCTACTGACCAAAACAACCTCACAAGCGGCTAGAATTAAGGCCATTTCTGTTTTCAATATCTAATATCCACCTAATAACTACTTAGCTGGACTTAAACTAAAAGATTAAAGCCATTTCAACATCAATTAACATTTTTGTTTCTTCAGTCTTTATTAATTATGCTAAAATTAAACGATAACTCTTTTCTTCTCATCCTGAGACAAATCAATATACAACCGACTTCATAAAAATTCCCCAATTCCTCTACATTCTTAAATCACAAGTAAAGTGGATGGTCAAAAATCAACTAAATGTAATACCTAATAATAGAACTTACCAGTATTGGGTGTAACCCAACCGCACCTTTTCTTATTTTTCAAGCAATTAGCTATTTCCACTAGTCCAATATTTCCATCAACCACATTGACACTCTCCACCGCCGCATTATAATTGCCACCACCGGTTTTCCCCTCCTTGTCAATTTTCACCTCATACTGCTTCTTTCTAGCCACTTCTGTTCTCCGCGCCGCCAAAGCCATTTTACCGCTGGACCAAGAGCGCGACGACAGCGAGGAAGAAGACGACCCTCGGCTGCGTGATGAATCCGACGAGCCGTCCGACGAGCAGGATCCATTCATCGACTTCTGGCGCAAAACAGCGGACGCTACTTTCTCAGGCTTCTTATCCTTTAATTCGGATTCTTGCTGCTGTTGCTGCGCTTTTCCGGGTTTCTTAGCCGGCTTTTCGGGCGCCTTGTTCTCCGGCTCAGAGATGTTCATCGGCCGCACTCGAGGTGGGCCCGACATTGTCTTGTATAGAAATTTTCTTCCTCGGAAATGCTTCAAATTTTCTCTACAAGTTTGAATCTTTGCGGCTACAAAAGACAGAAGCTAAAGTGTTTGCATTGGGGGAGAAAAAGGGTTTTTTGAACGGAGAGTGATTTTACATGGAGGTACTGTTTGGAGAGTAAGAAAGTCTGGGAAATCGGAGAGAGATTAGGTTACGGTTGTTTTAAATTGATTTGAGTGGAACTTATTTTTATAAGAAAGCACCGAATAAAATTAGGAGAGAGCAACAAGTTACCAATCAAAGCATGCCACGTAACGTAAGAGCTGGCTTTAGCAAAAAGGTAAATTTGGCCAAGAATGTTCCTCTCCAAAATCAAGATCCAAGACTGACATGGAGCATGAACCGGGTTTTCCTTTTCTTTTTCTTATTATTTAATTTAATACTATAAAGTAGTATAAAATATAATATCGGTTTAATGTACGATATGAAGTTAATTACCCTATGAGAGACTCTTACTATGGTTTAAACTCTAATAATTTTAAATTCTAACTAACATTAATTTTTAATTTCTCTTTGTTAAAATTTTCTTGTTAATAATTTGTAACAAATTATTCAATCATAGATCAATTTATGAGTTTTAATTGATAAATTTTTGAAAAATTTAATATTTTTCAAATTAGATATTAACATATTCCACATTAATTCAATAGAACAAAACAATACTTATTTTTATTTAAAATATTGTATGAATATTTATTTTAATATTAATATCTTAATTATCAAATCAATAACATTCACTGGATTATTGCTTTAATGAGATTAAATTATAAATTATATTTAAATTCAAATTAACAACACGTTCAATTTTAATAATTAATAATTTTTTTAGTATTATAAATAGAGAAGTAGGAAATCCATTTTGGATTATATGTATTTCTGGATTATTAAAAAGAGATATACTTATTGTTAGGCTAAAAAAACACATAAAAACATTAATGATTTAATTTTAAGTTCTAGAAAAATAGAAATATTTTCATATATTGTGTTTCTCAACTCTTCTTGCTTGTTTGAATTTGTGACTAGTCTTAGATAAAATTGCCCCATTTTAAAAGGTTCTTTCACTTTTTTAGTTATCCTCACCAACAAGTCATTATTTAATAAAGGAAAATTCTCACTAAAAATACTTTTAAAAATTAAAATTAATTTTTTAATATTATAATTTATTTCATAAATTAAAATTATTGGGTGAGTGGAGTGATGTACTCAAGAATTTCCCTTTTATAATACTAACGGAGAAAAAGACAAAAGTAAGGTGGATAAGGGGACCCACTTATCCAACTGGCTTCCACCCATTCAAATCCTAAACTGTCACAAAACTCCCACCATATCGAAAAGCTATAACGATTCACAAAAGAAAAAAGGAGAGTGAGTTATGGCTTCAACTTCTCTAATAATACCCAAAACCATTTTTTCTTTTCTCACAAACTCACCTTCTTCTTCTTCTTCTTCTTCTTCAACTCCCTTCATCAAGCCAGTTTTCTTGAATTCATGCACTAGAAAACGACGCGCACTCACCTATGCAAAGAAAAAGAATCCATGGCTTGACCCTTTTGATGATGGAGAAGACCCTGAAATGGAGTATGGCTCATTGTTTGCAGATGGGAAGCAAGAAGAAGATCCTAGACCTCCTGATAACCCTAATAATCCATATGGGTTCCTTAAATTCCCAATGGGTTTCAATGTGGAAATTGCTTCTTTGGCATTGAAAGTTCGAGGAGATGTTAGGAGATGTTGTTGTTTGATTTCTGGTGGTGTTTATGAGAACTTGCTTTTTTTCCCTGCCATTCAGTTGATCAAGGACAGGTACATATATAAAACTAGAGCTCAACTTGTTTAATGTTTGAATTCGTATTAGAATGGTGAGTCATTTTGAATTTTAGTAATGCAATATGAAAACCTTATTCATTATCTAAATTTAATCTCATTATACTCAACTATCTAAATTTAGTGTAATTGCTAGTCTGTAGATAAATTTTATGTTATCTTCTATGTTTAATTATGTATGGATCAATTTAATTTACTAGAGATGCCATTTACAGTATTGAAAGGATGCTTGCCTTGTTATTCTTTAAGGTACCCTGGAGTTCAAATAGATGTGGTAGCATCGCCAAGAGGGAAACAGACCTATGAGTTGAACAAGAATGTGAGATGGGCTAATGCTTATGATCTTGATGATGATTTCCCAGAGCCAGCAGAGTATACTGACATGCTTGGACTTCTTAAGGTTGGGGGCCTGATTGGTGTCTACACCATCTCCAAATTAAAGTTTTCGCGTTTCTTATTTGCAGACTCGCAATTAATCTGCTGGTTTTGTCAAATTTCCGTTCGTTTGTAAAGAAGTATTCTTTCTGCTTGCAGAATAGGTACTACGACATGGTTTTATCCACCAAATTGGCAGGGCTTGGCCATGCAGCATTCGTGTTTATGACATCAGCTCGAGATAGAGTTAGCTATATTTACCCAAATGTAAATGCTGCAGGAGCAGGACTGCTGCTATCAGAAACATTTACACCAGATGGACTTAATCTTTCAGAAGGTGGATATCACATGTGAGTGCCTAAAACAGTTGCAATTTGCAGTACTTCATTCATAGCAAAATTTTGTTTAATATTCTTAGAAAAAGAAGTTTTCATTTGGGGATTGCTTGGTTTAGGTATCATCAGATGGTTGATTGGTTAGGAAGACCTTTTCGAAGCGTGCCGAGGCATCCAGTACTTCCACTAAAAGTTTCAATTTCGAGGATGCTGAAAGAGTTTGTAGAAGCAAAATATAGAGTTGCAGGTGCCGAGAAAGGAAAATATATTGTAATTCATGGAATTGAATCAGATTCCAAGGCGTCAATGCAGTCTAGAGGAGATACTGATAGTTTGCTGCCTCTCCAAGTATGGGCTCAAATAGCTCAGGTTATAAGGTAGGGTAAATTTGGCTCCATTGGAGCTCAAACTTGATACTTCTCAACCCCCCTAAAGAAGACTTCCTAACAATTCATTGATTAAAAAATTGACGGCTCTTACATTTTTTGCAAACAGGGGATTTAAGCCAGTTTTCGTCATTCCACATGAGAAAGAAAGGGAAAATGTGGAGGAAATAGTTGGAGATGATACCAGTATTGTCTTCATAACGACGCCTGGACAGGTATGTCTTCTTCTGCACTCATTTCTGATTATCAAATGTTGCCATACGACTTAAGGAGAGAGACGTAGAGATAAGTCGCAGAACACAGGTTCAGTATGAAGACAAAAAAAAAAATTGCAAAGGAGATGTCACATTTAGTAGGAGAAGGAAGGGCAATAGAGAGAATTAGCAGAAATGGTGATGACTTAGGAAGGAATGAGATAGTGATGATGAAGGCATGAGTAGCCAAGGTAGGATAAAGACAAAGAATAACGGCAGAGAATGAATTGGCACAGAAGAGAGAATAAATTTGATTAGCCGATGTCATTTTTGTTTGGTAGCTAAAGTTGTTTTCATATAGGATGCAAATATTCCAAAAGGGATTATCAGTGAGAATTTCAGAAACTTCTTTCTTATTTTTCCTCTTCTCTCCCTCTTCTCTATTCTGTTTCTCTCCTCTTTCTCTATTCTATTCTCTATTTCTCTCTATTTCTTAATTAATTCTTCCCATTTCCCTCAATTTCTATCTCTTAACTAAGCTTTTTCTGTTTGTGAGTTGTTTCATTACAAATTGGTATCAGAGCCAGTGAGAGAATCGGGCCATTCTAATTCAACACGAGCAAAGTCACAAAAAAAAAAACCAGAAACCCAAATGTTGGAGACTCAACAGAAATGGAGGAAATCGAGGAAGGGAATAAACTTAACTCATTTGTTAACTCGAGATTAGAGGCACTACAAAAGGAACAACATCGCAACTATGACCAGCTGCGCATTGAGCAACTCATGCTTAGCACCCAATTTGGGCAGATGATGCAACACTTACAAAACTTGCAAGATAAAGGAAAAGAACTAGAGGTTGAGCCATCAATCACAGCTGGAAAGGCATTGCTGTCCACCTCTCCCATGAGATTTCGAGACTTCGAGGATCCCTTTGTTACTGGGAATGGAGATGGGCATCTTCCAGGTTATTACAATCGTTTGTTGCTAAAGATGGACTTACCCATTTTTGATGGAAGGGAGACTCAGTTGTGGTTGTGGAAATATGACAAATACTTCAAGATATATGATGTACTAGAGGAAAGGAAGTTGGAACTAGCCAACCTATATCTCTCCGATGTTGCAGAAAGATGGTATTTGGGGTTGGGTAAAAACCCATGAAGAGGAAGGATGGAATGAGTTTACAACAGCCCTCTTGAAGCGTTTTCGAGATTCTACGATTGAAGATGTCATATCGAAATTCCATAAACTCAAGTAGAAGGGGAACGTAAGGGACTATCAAGAGGAGTTTGAGGAGATGAGAGCTAAGATGGAGAGGCTTAACCCAGGGCTGTCAGAAACTTATTACCTGTCGAGTTTCCTTGGCGGTTTGAAGGAGGAGATCGGAGTGATGGTGAGGATGCTCCAACCATCGTCCCTCTGCCACGCCTTTGATCAAGCCAGATTGCAAGAGATGGTTTTGGAGGCTTCCCATAAAAGTTTTAAACATCAATCTGCACTGTTTCATTGTTCCACTCCTAGCCCAAACACTAACCCGGCCCAAACACATAAACCCAACACCCAAATACTCAACCCGACACCTATTCAGCAGAAAACCAGTAGCTCCATTGTTCAAAAATTCCAACCAAATACCACAAGACCTGTAACGCCATACAATCCAAACAAAAAGGCTCAAACACCTGCTTCCGGTATGGTGATCGGCATTTCTCTGGCCACAGATGTGCCACAAAACCCATGATGACTCTTCAAGGAGTAGAAGAAGTTGTAGAGGACAACCTTGAAGAAGATTGGCAAGAAATTCAAGAGGAAGAAGGAGATGAGGTGATTACTAAGCAAGCCCAACTCTCCATGCATGCCATTGAAGGCAGCTTGGCTAATAACACCATCAAATTGAGGGGTCAAATTAAAAACAAAGTTGTGGTAATTTTAATAGATAGCGGATCAACCCATAGCTTCATTGACTCGAAATTGGCAGATGAACTAAAGCTCCCTACTATAAATGTCAACCCCATTACAGTCACAGTAGTTGATGGCCGCAAATTGGTGGTAAGAAATAAATGTTTTGATTGTTGTTGGTCTATGCAGGGGTTAAAGTTTCAGTTTGATGTGAGGGTATTGGAGATAGGGGACTATAATACGGTGTTGGGTGTTGATTGGATGAAGACATACACTCTAGTCATGTTAGAATTGTAAGCTGCTGTTCAAAAAAGAAGGCAAGATGGTATAGTTAAAGGGAATTACGGAGGTTGGATTTGTGAAGTTGATGAGTGGCAGAGAACTGGGCAAATTGATTCAGAACAAATGGAGTGGCTTGTCAACTTGATTTTTTCTATATTCACTTAACAACCAACCAACATACACCTGCCCTAAACACAACCCCAGCTTTCAACATTCCATGCAATAACTCATAGCAAATACAACACTATCTTCTGAAAACCCACCACATTACCACCCTTCAGGGAAATTAATCATGCCATAAACCTCAAACCAAATTTTAACCCAATGAATGTTCGACCGTACAGATACCCACACTTCCAAAAAGGAGAAATAGAAAAACTCACTCAAGAAATGCTGGACAGTTCCATCATACAGCCTAGTCAAAGTCCATTTGCATCTCCAGCATTGTTGGTGAAGAAGAAAGATGGGAGTTGGAGGTTTTGCATAGATTGCCAGCAACTGAATAAGCTAACTATTAAAAATAAATATCCCATTCCTATTATAAAAGACCTGTTGGATGAATTGAATGGGGAAGAGGTGTTTTCTAAGATCGATTTAAGGGCCGGGTATCACCAAATAAGGATGAAACTTGTTGACATATCGAAAACAGCCTTCAAGACTCACATTGGGCATTTTGAATTCTTGGTGATGCCATTTGGATTAACCAACTTGGTGATGCCATTTGGATTAACCAACTATAACACCCTTATATCTTATATATGTATAATATATACACATGATATATGTAAAATAAGTATATAGAATACAAAAATATTACATTATGGTCTGTTTAAAAATTTTCTAAATTTTATGGTAATCATTTAAGAACACTTAAAATGTATTTTAATAAAAAAAATAAAATAAGCATTAGTTATTTAAAAAGTAAAAAGGTATTAAATATAAAATCTTTGAAAAAAAAATTTGTCAGAATTTTATTTATATTTTGGATAATTTCAAATTTTAAATAACACAACTTGGAATTAAAATACACTCTCAATTATTTATTCAATACATACATTTCTCCAAAACACCCAACAGTTCAATCCACCAATATTTTACCAAAAATAGATATATATATATATATATATGAATATAATTTCCATTTTTATTTAATATATTACACAAAAGAAAAAATATATATTTTACACCTCATATATGATTATATATATAATATACATACTCAAAAGTATTTTAAAAAGTTTTAAAGTGTATACATAATATGCAAGTCACACTAGTCCATGGTAGCTCAAAGACTTCACATACAAAAATATAGATATGAGGTGGTCTAGCAGCACTCTCCGGATCTCCCGGATCTACTCTGTCACCAGCGCTATAGAATTCAATCGCGCTAAGCATATTGCCTAATAGTACATTAATAAAATTTAAAAATGATGTCATACATATATAATGCCATATTTGCATTATGTTAAAAATGTCAAACATAGTTTATACACATTACAACACACTAATTATCCATATACATTGGGCCCAAATACCTTATACAATTATCTAGTCACAGGCTCATTGTCTTGGTCTATCATTGGGGTCTCACTTGGGTATAAGCATATTTCTGTCAGTGCTTTATCCCTCTTGGCATATGGTACGCCAACATCCAAGCGTAATCTTCTGGCAACTAGATAGTATATAAAGTACATATAATACATATTCATTTTACAATATGTTTTCATATTTCGACTCATATCGTGGTTTCCACAAATCATTATCATAAATAATGTAAATGCGGTTCCCTTTCACACTTTAGTGCACAACTTGCACTTTACATATCTTGCACAAATATTTTATTAAGCTATTTTCAAATGGCTTATCATGCCACAATCAATACAAATTAAATATTGTTATTTCAAATAATGCCATACACACATGTTCATAAAAAAAATCAAGTATCATCACATACTTGACATATGTAATATCTTATGCTAAAATTCAATACAATCACAGACATTATGAATAAGGTACGTACTAACATCTTTAAAGTAATAAATGGAGTTAAAACTCCACTCCACTTCTAATACACCCAAAAGTCAGCTGATGCTCTTTCTAGGAGGTTTGATGAGGAAGAAAAAGGGGTTGTGTACAGTGCAGTGGTAATTCTGACATGGGTATTAGAAGTGGAAAAATCTAATTTCACTAGCCTTGCAACTAGCTCAAAACTCTAATTTCTCTCTACGCAATGGAATTCTCATCTACAAAGGGAGGGTATACATTGGGAGAATAATTGGTTTACGAAGCAGATTGTTAACTCAATTTCATGACAGCCCCTTAGGAGGGCATTCAGGGGTTTAAGGCACATATGAAAGGCTGAAGATGAATTTCTACTAGTCTAATATGAGGAAGACAGTTATAGAATGAGTTTTACAATGTGATACTTGTAGTAGATGCAAACATGAAAATTGTTAGTATCCAGGGTTGCTTCAGCCTCTATCTATTCCATCTTCTGTTTGGTCGACTATAAGTATGAATTTTATCGAACAACTACCTAAATCCAAGGGGTATGATACCATAATGGTGGTGGTAAATGGATTCACCAAATCTGGTCACTTTATCCCTCTCTCTCATCCATTCACAACAGCTACTATGGCAAGGGAATTTCTCAATCAAGTGGGTAAACTTCATGGATTGCTAAGTTATCATTTCAGATAGAGACAAACTCTTTGCAAGTTTGTTTTGGACTGAATTGTTTAAATTATTCGGAGTTAGATTGCATATAAGCACGGCGTACTATCTTCAAACGAATGGTTAAACCGAGCAGCTAAACAAGACTCTAGAAACATACTTGAGGTGTATGGCTCATTTAAAACCCAAGCAATGGGCTAAATGGATTGCCCTTGCCGAATGGTGGTATAATACCACCTACCACTCAGCCATTAAGATGACACCTTTCAAGGTATTGTATGGCTACAACCCTTCTCTTCCTATACTTTTAAATTATGAAAGTAATGTTGCTGTTGTGGAAGATTTGCTCAGTGAAAGAGAAGTGGTGCAATAACTATTAAAAGAGGAACTTCATATGGCCAAACAAAGAATGAAATGGTATGCTGATCAGAAAAGAACCGAGAGGGTGTTTGAGGTTGGAGATTTTGTTTACTTGAAGCTGCAACCATATCGGCAAACCTCCCCAGCACTGAGAAGAAATTTGAAACTATCAGCGAGATACTATGACCATTTTGAGATATTGGAAAAGGCGGGAGCAGTGGCTTACAAATTAAAGTTTCCTCCTCACTCCAAAATTCACCCTATTTTCCATGTTTCATTATTGAAGAAAAAGCTTGGCTCCAATGAGGTACCACGTACAGCTCTTCTTGACTTCCAGCAAGGTGAGTTTTCTGTTGGCCCAAAGAAATTTCTCAATTCCAAAGTGATTCTAAGGAACAATCAATATGTCCAAGTGTCGGTAAAATGGTTCAACCTTCCAGTAGTAGATGCCACTTGGAGGACCTCAATTTCATTGATTGTGGTAGAAATCTTATGTTAGCAACCATTGATTGTGGCTTTTTATTTCAGCTGGCAGCTCTCATCAATGACTCTGCTGGAGTAATAGCTACAAACACAGCAGCAATCCAGCTCGCAAATGCACGCGAGAAACCTAGGTACTTTCTTTGCTGTTTTCTCCTGAAAATTATACATGTGCAGCAGATATCAGTTATATCAATAAGATCCAGAAAACAGTCAGTATTGCATAGAATGACTCTGATTGGTATTTGTGGTGCCACTTTTGCAGCATTGCACTCTTTTCTTCTGAAGAGAAAGGAAAGTTATTTGTTCCCAATGCGGACGAGAAGAAATGCAGCATCGTCTCATCTAAGACTGGCAAACTAAAAGACATTGATGTTGGAGATGTAAAACAGGCAATGCAAATTTTAGATTTGTCCCTAGCTCTGGCATAGAAGAAAATGAGACTCAATTAAGTACAGCATCTCATTTCATGTTTTTCCTTTTTTTTTTTCTCTTTTTTCTTTCCCTTTTCTTCTCTTTCCATTTGTACATGCAAGTTCAAGTGTTCAAAAATAAAATTGACACATAGATGTGATCATGTTAATTTGTCAAATAGAATTCAGAGGACAAAGAAAATGAATGTTATTGTTTAGGTTACCATAATCAAGTAAGAAACAACAATTCAAAAATAATTACAATTTATGCAAGTGCGAACTTTAGTTCAGTATATTGGAACCTTATGTATACACATTTTCAATTAGTTCAGAAATGAAACTTGTACAAATGCATTGTAATCTTTCCAGGGCTAATACAACTAATTTAACAGAATAACTTGTGTAGTTCACTCCTAACAATTTTTTTTTAAAGTTGGAGAGCACAAACATCTTGATACTGATATATATCATTAATCGTAACACAGCTAGCAATTACCATAGTTTTAATTGTACATTTCATCATAATATACAGCTGTAAAACTCAAGGTCATATTTGCTTGTTTAGGGCACTTCTACAAATATTACATGATTCTAAATGGATAAATCTGCAATTTTGCTTTGAAGATTAATTGCAAATTAAAAATCACAGAAAGAAGCTAGGAAGAACCTTCTTCATGACTTTCTATGAGAATCTACAGGCATTGAAAATAATCATCAATTGTTGAAAATAAATCAGAATGCAAAAACAAAATATCATAGATATTATTTAACTAGATAGAAGTCAGTAAAGCAGCTTCAAATTATCAACCTCCATTAACTTCTTCAAGATCATTGGTTAGTAAACTGCAATGACTGTAATCAAGAAAGTGGCTTTGCACGAGTATCTGGATCCTCTTTTGATTCCAGATGCATCATGAAGCAATATCCCAGAGACCACAAAAGAACATAGTGGAAGGGAACCCAAGATAGGCACGCAATAAGGCTCGAAATGCTACCTGTATACTGAGGATCTCTTATAACCCCAAATGGAAATTCTGTCACCCAGGTGATGCTCTTTCCAAAGCGTAAGCCATAGTAAGTACCTGATTCACCAAGCAATCGGTATACCCTGTACTGTGCAAGTTTTAGTACAACCACCCAATACGGATAGAGGCTGCAGATTTGCACAATATGCTACCACAAGTTTATTTGGAAAGAAAGCAGCTAAAGCATTTAAGAAAAGCATCAGAATGACCCAGTGTAATTAAAAATGGCTTATACTACTTCACTTGTAAGTACCTGATTCACCAAGCAATCGGTATACCCTGTACTGTGCAAGTTTTAATACAACCACCCAATACAGATAGAGGCTGCAGATTTGCACAATATGCTACCACAAGTTTATTTGGAAAGAAAGCAGCTAAAGCATTTAAGAAAAGCATCTGAATGACCTAGTGTAATTAAAAATGGCTTATGCTACTTCACTTGTACTCGGATAATAAGGAATTATAAAAGAGGTTTACTGCAAAATGACAAAACTGCAATTTCTCACTTCATTAAAGTAATACCACTACCATCCATATAAACATGTTTGATATAACTGCAGTTAACTAATCATGTTTCTAGTGCCCTCTGAGTAGCATCACACATTGCCTTTAAGAAGAAGAAACTAAAGGTAATGGTTTGATGACAGATAACAACAATGGATAATTAAGGAAAGGAAAACAAAGCTCTTGTGCTTACTTAAACAGCTTCCTACATGGTTCTAAATATTTTTCCTATCAACAAACCTGTGACATCCAAGACTATAGACTAGAGACTGATCTAATATTTCCTTGTAGACAAGAGAGAAAATTTTGAAAACAATAGTAGTGATGACAACATAAATAATTAATGACATCTCATAGCCAATGCCAATAACCAAACACAGTTTAGAAGAATATAGAAAATGTGGGATCAATCCATCTTGACCTTCAGAAAACTGTTCACAATGCCATGACCAATATCATAACATTTGATATTGTTAGTTCATCTTTACTGACATTCAAAACTCCAGTCAACACTTCATTTGCTCTTCTGATTTCTGCACAGCCAAGTTTACACAAGCTTCTTCCTCTGCCAGGCCCCTCCCTTATTTTTGCATTTATGCTTTCATTTTTTGCATAGTTCACAAAGCATGAAAAGATATATGTAGAAGTATAGAGAAGTCCGTATTTTTAAAATATCAGGATATGATAAGGTAAACATATGTCTGGAATAGTTTTTTTTTTTTTCTTTTTATACATGTACAAGATTCCATTTCATTTTTCTATCTTTAAATCACTGCAAAGTAGATCCTTTTTAAAATATCCTTAGCAGTAGACTGTAGTCTCCAAGCTCCTTTCTTCATTGTTTTAGATATTGCCATTATTAGCATAAATAACTAACAGTTCTTCATTGTTTTAGATATTGCCATTACTAGCATAAATAACTGACAGATTGACAGGTTAACTCAATATTATGTCATAAAAAACAGCTAATTATTCCAATTAGTTTCAGAAAGCAAGCCTAATTGTATTACATGTCCATTTACCTGACACCACACAGGAAGAGGACTCCAAAGGGAGCAGCATAATTGAAATTGAATTCACCATGATATGTCTACAGGATGTAATAAAATCAACTACTTTGGGCACAGATAATAGTTAAGTGCACCTGATTCGTTATAATGACATTATGTTTGCCAATGCATGAAAATTAGAAAGCTATATTCCTTTGCTACTTCGTGGCAGCCAGCCAGTCCACCCATTGCCATTAAGGTGAGCAAATAAGTGATTGAAACTTCCCTTGATTAAGATTGTGATTCTAAAGAGAAGAGATTCACTTTTCAAAAAAGTGTATTCTATCAATCAAAGCTTCATATCACCAAATGTAGATTTTTGTGCTGAGTGGGTATGGAATTGAAAAGGAAGTTATGAGAAATCTATAAAAAACTAAAATAAGAATATTAATCTTTGATGAATGCGCTTAAGAATCATTATTATTTTTTACACAGGAAAAAGGGATTGGCTAGTGAGCACAATTCCCGGATCCACTGCTTCAAGAGATGAAGCAATTTACTCCACTAACAAAAATACATGGATACCTCAAAGGTAAGTTCTTATAGGTTACCAAGTAGTGTATATCCACTAACAATTACAATGCAATGTATATTCAAAAGCACCCTTTCTAAATTTAAAATACATACTATCATATCTATACAGGATCTTAAATATAGCACTCCCAAGAAAGACAAAAACATGGGTACATTGTTATAGCTAGGACCTGCATAACTTCTCTTAGATAATACTAATTGTGAAAATAAGAAGGCGGGCCAAAGCATGATAAAACTAAATCTGAAAGGAAGCAAGCATTAATAATCTTTTTCCTTATCCAATGACTCAAAGATACTAAAGAAATTGAATTTCAACAAACTGAAAATAAAATTATTTCGTGAACTACAAATATAGAGAATGTACCGTAAAAATGAAATAGAAAGCTATTCAAGAATTTGATTGATGTAAAATAAATTCATCATATCAATTTGGTTCATGTAAACTTCAGCATTATGGTTCATCTTAAGTGCAAGATTGAAGAAAGATTTCCCATAGTCAAAGTCAATAAGAAATACACAAACATCAATGAGCTAATAAAAAAAATCCCCAACTAAAACTAATCATAAACTTTAAAATCTAACTGCAAATACAATTAAAACCCTGTACAATAAACACAATTAAACAGTCATTGTAGGAGTATGTATGAATAAATACTGACCTGAAATTGAGAAACTGACCAAAACCAAAAAGGGGCCAGAAGTAAAGAGGGGGAGGCCAGGTGAAGGAGGAGACTGAATAAAGAGAAATGAACTGAAGTAGCTTGATGAAATGTGAGACAAAAGCCATAACTTTACAGGGGTCACGCCCTCTCCCACAAAGATTCACCCATGACTGGGGTTTTTTCCAGAGCCATTAATAGTATGGAAATGGAAGTAGCACTCCTATTGCTGCAAAAACACCCATTTTTTATTCTTTTTCCTTTTTTTCGTTTGCTTTCCCACTGAATTTTCTTGAGGAACTCAATCACTGCGTCCTCATCGCGAGGAATGAGAATCGAGTCACTGAATGGTGGTGGTGGATGTGAACCGCCATTGGCTGCGAGCCTCGATGGGCTGGACCCAAAGACTTCAAGCTACATCATGAATTTCAATTTCACTGGTAAAAGTTGAAGCCCTTTGCTTGGCCTTGGCCTTTTTTTTCCTTTTTTTTTTCATTTTTCCGACACTATCTTTTTTTTTTTTAAAAAAAAGTGTAGATTTTATTTTAAAAATATTATACAAAATAAAAAAATTTACACTTAAAAAAATTTAAAATAATTTTTTAAAAATATCCTATTTCTCATTAAAATAAGTAATTTTTTTATAAAAATTTCTATTCTCTCACCACAGTCAATATTTTACTTCAATTTTTATTTTTTTTCAAACTTCACTATTAAATAAAATTTTTTAATAAAATAATAAAAATTAATATTTTAAATTATATTTTTAATATAAAAAATTATTAATTTTTATAAACAAAAAATTTTAATACGGATTAAAAAATAACATCCAAAAAAATAATAAAAAAGTAAAAAATATAAAAATTATTAAATTTATTTTTAAATAAAATTTAAATATTATATATATAAAAAAAATTAAAAAAATTAGTTTTATTGTATGGATGTTGTGTAGATATAAAAATTATTCATTAAATTACTTTTACTTATAGTTTTATGCATAATAAAAGAATGTCATTTTCATGAATAATTACTATCGAATGAATGAAATTTCTCACCAAGTTACTATAATAATAATAGAAAACTACTCCCATGTACAATACAAGAATGAAAAGATAAACCAAACTTCTAAATTCACCAAATCCTATTTCAGTAATATATAAGATATATACATAATATATGTAATTCAAATAATTAATTTTATCCCAATTATAACATTTTATATGATGGGTATTCATTAGGTTATATATGTTTATTGTATATATTGTTATTTAAAAAATAAATTATTTAAATATTTTTTTTATTATGGGTTTGCCTATATAGTTTTTAAATTGTTATTTCATAATTAATCACTTAAAATTAATATATGTAGTACTTAAAAAATTATAAATTAGGTTTTTATTTGGGAATTCTTCCACTCTCAATAATAAGCAGGGGAGAAATATTTTCATTTATATTAATAGCCACTTAATGAGCTTTGTACAAATGTCATTTCTTCACATCAAAGAAAAGAAGAATATTGTTGCAAGCATACTGTACAACAAAGAGAATAATTTGCAAATAATTAGAATGATTTGCAGTGTAGTGAGCTGTGGCCCCTTACATCAGTAACCTTGTTGTAATGCGTGGTTTGTAATATTGCAGCTGATACCAGTATGATTCCTAACATCCCCGTTCAAACTTGGCAGTGGACTTGGTCTTTCAACCACTCCAAGTTTGTCTCTTAATAAGTGAAACTTTGATCCAGTAAGGGCTTTTTGTTAAACCATCAACAATTTGGTCTTGTGAGGGCACATATCTAACTTCTAACTTCTCCTTAATACTTTTGTCTCTTATAAAATGGATATCAACTTCAATGTATTTTGTTCTAGCATGATAAACTGGATTACTTGCTAGCTGGTTTGCACTCATATTGTTCCACCATGCTAAAGGTGTTTCTGATATAGGAAAACCTAGTTCTTTGAGCAAAGATTCAGGCTAAGTAATTTCGCAAGAAACACGAGCTAACGCTCTATATTTTTAATTTGCACTTGATCTAACAACTGCTGGCTGCTTTTTCAAGCTCTAAGCGACCAGAGTTGGACCATAGTAAACACAGTATCTAGCAATTGATTTTTTTTATCATCTTTATTGCAAGCCCAGTCAGCATCTGAGTAACCTATTCGCGTATATCTATCATAAGGCCAAATATCGAGACCAAAATTCATGGTTCCTTTCAGATACCTTAGAACTCTCTTCACTGCCTTCATGTGTTTAGTTGTAGGCTCCTTCAAAATTGACTCAATCTATTTATTGTATAGGCAAGGGCAGGTCTTGTATGAGTAATATATTGTAGAGCACCAATGATTCTTCTGTAGGCAGTTGCATCTCGGAGAGGTTCACCATCACTAATTGAAAGATTCTCAAGAGTTACTGGTGTTGCGCATTCTTTTACATTTTCAGTGTTAGTCTTTTTATTAATTCCTCTTATGACTTTAATGCCCAGAAATAAGTGAAATATGTTGGAAACTGTATTTTGTTTGAGTTAAGAAAATATATGTATCATTTCTCTTGACTTTAATGCCCAGAAATAAGTATGGTGATCGCAAGTCTTTCATGGCAAAGAGTTTATTAAGCTCTTGTATGAAGTGTTCAAGTGAAATAAGATTACTACAAGTGACAATTATGTCATCCATATAGATAAGGACAAACATAACTTTACCTTTGTTTTCTAAGATGAACAATGATGAATCACACTTTGAATTTGTGAAGCCCCATTTTATCAAGGCATGTCTTAGCTTTTCAAACCAGGCCCTTGGAGCTTGCTTCAGACCATAGAGAGCTTTATTTAATCTGCATATAAGATCTTGATTTGTTTCTTCTTCAAAACCCTTAGGTTGTAGCATAAAAACATCTTCTTGTAGATCCCCATTCAAGAAGGCATTGTTTATGTCAAGTTGCCTTATGATCCGATTTTCGATAATAGATATTGTAAGCATTATTCTGACAGGTGATGCCTTCACAAATAGACTGAATGTTTCTCCATAGTCCACATTAGCATTTTGATGGAATTCTTTTGCAACTAACCTTGCTTTACATCTCTAAAAACTTTCATATACATTCCTTTTTACTCTAAAAACCCACTTGTTTCCTATAACATTCATTAATTGTAGCCAAGGAACTACAGACCAGGTGTTGTTTTCTTTCAAGGCTATTCGTTCTTCTTCCATAGCTATTTTCCAGAGTTTTGACTTAAGTGCTTCATTTATTGAGGTTGGTATAACACGTGTAGCACAATTAGCAAGATATAACTAGAAGTATGAGGAATATTGATTTGGCTTGAAGACTCCTGCTTTTGATCTTGTTATCATTCTATATGTGTCACTGGTGTTTCTTTGAACATGTTGCTCTTGTTGAGTTTGTTCTTCATTATCAGCTTGAAGATCTATTAGAGATTAATGTTGTTGTTGTTGCTCTTCATTGTCTATAATAAATTCAAGTTCAAGGATTTCACCAATTTTTGAGTGATGAGGATCAAATCCCCCTTTCACTTGACAATCTTCTTTCATGATTATACCCTTGTGATGTTTTGGCTTTAGCATTTGAGAATTGTTCTTCTGCAATAGAAGCAGCTAGTTGATTTATATCAGTAGAGTTAAGATTTTGGGATGAGTCTGTAGTGTGATTTGATGATGATGATGATGTAAGCCAAGAGGGTATGGTTACAATGGTTTGTATTTTTTATTCTTTGGTATTTAAAAAGTTCTTGTGGAATGGAAATTCTTGTTCATTGAATGCAACATGTCTGGATATGTAAATTCTTCCAGTTAAACTCAAACACTTGAAGCCCTCATGAGAATTACTATATCCTAAGAACACATAATTGGTTGAATGGTACTAGAATTTATGTGTTTGATAGGGTCTTAGACAGGCATAATATCCATAGTCAAAGACTTTAAAGGATTTGTAGTTTGGCACCTTGTGATTTAATTTTTCTGAAGGGTTTAGGTTGTTAAGGATATGAGTCGAAATGTTGTTTATGAGATAGACAACTATTTGAAAGGCTTCTGGCCAGAATTTTAAGGGCACCTTTGATTGAGCAAGTAACAAGAGGCCAATTTCAATTAGTTGTCTATGCTTTCTTTCTGCCTTGCCATTTTCAGCAGAGATATGTGGGCATGAGTATTGAGTTTTTATACCATTTTTTTTTTTATAGAAATTTGGCAAGCTTAGGTATTCTCCCCCCATATCAAATTGAATGCACTTTATTTTTGTTTCAAATAGATTTTCAACCATGTTTTTGAATGATATAAAGGTTTTAAACAGATCAAATTTCATTTTTAGAGGATATATTTGTGAGCGGAGATTTTCACCTCTACTTCCAGTAGAATGGTTCTTTCAAACATTAACTCTGTTAGGCTATGAGCCTTAGAGAATACATGCCTAAATCCGAAGAATAAAAGTTGTCACTCGGACAGATCGAAAAGATTAAAAGGGGTAAATGACTAGATTCCTAAAAAATCTCCAACCTCTTACTGGGTTTAAAAAGTTGGGTATACATGGAGAATATAAGAAATAGCCCAACACCTCCATAACGCTTAATTCATTAGAACCAACCTACTTTTAAGGTCTAAATATTATTAAATTATTAACTATCATGATATTATCCATATTACAAATATTATTAAAATAAAAAATGTCATATTATAAATCAAATAAATTAATTAAGGACGAGTACCCATACACGATGAAAATATACCCTTATAATGTTCAAATATCTATAAAAATAAACAAAATAGGATACCCACCAATAGATGAAAATGTATCTCTTACAATAGTTTCAAATTTTTTAAAATTAAATAAATAATTAAAATAAATAAGACACCTAGGAAGTAAAAATATACCTTTTATAAGGACTTAAAATCCCAATTAATAAACAAATAAAAATTAATCATTCATGATAATTAATTTAGCATAAAATTTAATCATTAATAATAATTTAGCATAAATTTTAATCATTAATAAACTTAAATTAGGATTTCAATCACTAAAATTAGTGTTTAGCATTTAATTAGGGTTTGATTATGAAATTAGGGTTAAAATATATAAAATTAGGGTTTGGTATTACCAACTTGGGTTTTGATCATGCAATCAAGGGTTTTATTTTATGATTAGGGTTTTAGAATATGAAATTAGGATTTTTTAACATGATTAGGGTTTTAACTTAAAACAAGGATTTTCTATACAAAATTAGGATTTAATCCTAAATCTAGGGTCTAACATGCAAGATTAGGATTTTAGTCCTATATTCAAGGTCCAAAATACAAGGTTAGGGTTTTAGATTACAAAATAACATGTAATTAGGGTTTTTAAGAGCAACTAAGGTTTCCAATATAAATTGGGGCTTCGGTTAAAAAATAATAAATTAAAACACAATCAATATGACACTGTATTGAATTAAATAGCAAATTTGGTTGATAAAGGTCATACCTACATTATTAGCTCCACCAAGATAATTTTATTGAACCACGCTTGCTATTTAATAATTTGGAAAGTTTGGATCAATTGGTTTCTTGGCTGCTATTTAAATAATCCAAAGATTATTTATTGATTCTGACAATGTTGGCTACTGCTTGCTTTCGATTTGGTTTCTGGATTGTTGTTCTTGTTGCTAAGGATGACCATAATAATTCTTATCAATTCTAGCTTTCAATTGCTAAAAGTGGTAGTCTAATTGTAGCTTCTTAATTGTGGTTTTTTCTTCTTCTTTTTTTCTACTTGTTAGTTGCCTTTTTATAAGTAACATTAGGGGTAACTGGTGCTAAGTAATTCTAACCAACTAAGGAAAAGGCCCGAGCCATTTGAGTTTTAGTAAAATTAAAATTGTCTGGGCTAGGGGCCGCTATGAGAAATTATGGCGAATTGGCTTTGCCAATTCATCATGAATTTTGTCAATCCGATTATTTTGGCTTTTTGAAATGGGCCAAAGTCGATTTGGGCCATTTTAATTGTATCCGAATTCGATGGTTGATTGGGACATTTTAATTTTTGTTCGGAATGAATTCGATTCCACTCAATGAGCTTTATGCGAGTGCCATTTTTTTTAATGATTGGGACATTTTAATTGGAACTAGATTTGATTTGGGCTTTTAAATTGGAATCGAATTCATTATAGACCAAAATTAAGGATCTACAGTATCTAAGAGAACCTGCTATAATCATCTAAGAATAATGAATAGTATTTATATCCAATGCTTGATGTTATTAGGGAAGGTCTCCATAAATCAGAATGTATAAGTTCAAGAGGTTTTGAGGCATGAGAATGTGATGAAGTGAAAGGCAACAAGTGTGATTTTCCCAATTAACAAGCACAGAAAGAAATAAATTGTTTCTCATTAATTGAAAACTTTTTATTACAGGACTCAAGTACTTTTGTAAGAACCTTTAATGAAGGATGACCTGAACACTCATTCCATAGTTTAAGTTTCTTTATATTTATTGAGTCACTTGACATATTAGAGATAAGAACTTGATGAAGTGGTTGTTTAAGGTTGGCTTTAGGTTGATGATTTAGCTCAATTTGATATAGACCTTCCTTGTGCTTCCCTTGCAGTAGAACTCTTTCCATAGCCTTGTCCTTCACAACACAACTATAAGAGTTAAACATAACATCAACCTTTTTTTAGGTTGTCAATTTGGAAATTCTAATTAAATTTTTTTCGTATTTCTAGCACATGCAAGGTATCTTTAAATAGAAAATGGTTATTGTTAACAATAGCCAATTCTACTAAGCCAGTATGATAGATATTGAGTTTTTTACCATTTTCCACAGTTAATAATTCTTTAATATTATATTCTTTCTTCTGTTGGAGGTTGCCACTTGTTTAATGTGATTGCTTACTCCACTGTCAACATACCAAGCAGTGTTTGGGATATCAGAGGCTAAGTAAACTGAGTGAGGAGATTGGCCTTTATTTGAAAGAAGTAGTGACCCCATATAGCTTTTATCATATATGTAATAGCAGATTGCAGTTGTATGGCCATATTTGCTACATACCTTACATGTTGACTTATTTCCTCATCTACTAGTGTAATTTCAACCTCTAGAGCTTCTTTCTCCTCTGCCACTATTTGCAAATCTTCCATCAAAGTATTGTTGTTGCTGATTTCTATTTCCAAGGTTGGAGCTTCATGCATAATTAGCCACAGATTATCAAGGTTGAGGTCAATATCCCTGCATTCAGTTGCTCTAATCTTCTTTCATAACTCAGTAATCTTGATTTAAACTTAATCCAATTGATGGTTTCTTTCTCTGTGACCTAATATACCAGTGGATTATAGTATTGTTAGTCAAGGCTAGCTAAAACTTGAGTTACAAGGTCTTCTAGTAAAATAAGATGCTTAACTAATGTTAGGTTATCAGCAAGATTCTTCATAGCCTTCAAGTATTCTTCCATCTTCAAAATCCCTTTTTGCATTTTAGCAAAGTCTCTTTTATAGAACACAACATCTGATCGAGTCTTCACTTCAAAGAGGTTACTAATTGTATCCCATAATTTTTCTGGAGGTGTCATGCCTTATGAGTTCAAATCTACAGTTGGTTCAATCACACTATAAATCCATCCGAAAAGCATTTGGTTTTGCACAAACCATTCTTCAAATTATCGGTTTGTTGTTATCCAAACTTCTTCTCCTTCTGTGGTTTTAGTAAATTCAGGTGGGCAAGGTTTCACACTTGTGATATACCCTTCAAGTTTGTTACCTCTGATTACTAGCAACACCATATTCTTCTAGAGTAGATAGTTCTCATGGTTCAACTTGACTATGGAGAAGGAACCCATTTAGTTTCCTAAGTTGCGCAAAGTTTTGATGGTAGCAGCGATATTGCATTCTCTATTTTTTTCCCATTTTGGTTTGCTACCTCGCCATTCTTGCTACCTGAAGATGTGGAGCTACTACAACCTTTAGACATTAAAGAAGCCTTAGCTCTAATAATAACTTAACTCAACTCAACAAAGCCTTAATCTCAAGTCAATTAGGGTCGGCTATATGGATTCTTCGTTTACACTCAGTACGATTTAGGGTTATCTCTTCTGATAAATGTAACATCATAAGATCATTTTGAATTATCTTTGACCAAGTCATTTTAGGCATATCTCTGTCTCTCTTAGCTATATCTATTCTAACTTGTTTGATTTTTCTAACCGGTATATTGCTAGGTCTTCGCTTCATATGACCAAACCATCTCAGTCTATACTCTCTTATCTTATCCTCAATAGGTGCTACCTCCACTTTTTTTCTAATGCACTCATTGTAGATTTTATCCATTCTAGTGTGATCACACATTCATCTTATCATTTTCATTTCTGCAATATGCATCTTACTCATGTGTTGTCTTTTTACTGTCCAGCACTCACAACCATACATCATCGCAGGTTGTATTTGCAGTGTGGTGGAACTTTCCTTTCAATTTAATTGGTATATTTTGATTACATAAAACTCTTATAGCACCCCTCTACTTCATCTAACCAGCTTTAATCCTATGACTTACATCTTCTTTATAACCCCCATCTTCTTGAAAAATAGAGCTAAGATACTTAAAATGAGTACTATGAGATATTGCTATTCTGTCTAAAATAATTTTGCCCCTTTCTCTATTTTTGTTATTAAATCTACAACGCATATACTCAATCTTAGTCCTACTTAGCTTAAAACTATTAGATTTCAAAGTGCTTCTCCACAACTCCAACTTTTAACTTATTTTTGTTTGAGTCTCATCTATTAATACAATATCATCTGTAAACATCATACACCAAGGGATGACATCATGTATATGTCTTGTTAGCTCATCCATGACCAAGGCAAAAAGATAAAGGCTCAAACCTAAACCTTGGTGTAACCCAATAGAAATGAAAAATTCTTAGTATCCCCTCCCACATTGCGGACATTGGTGATGACTTCCTCATCCATATCCTTCAAGACTTGAATATATCGTATATATATTTCTCTACGCTCTAGGACCTACCATAAAACTTCTCTAGGGACTCTACCATAAGCATTATTTAAGTCAATAAAAACCATATGTAAGTTCTTCTTCATCTCTCTATACTTTTCCATCAAATCTCTTGTAAGAAAGATAGTTTCAATAGTTGATCGACCAGGCATAAAGTCAACTGATTTGGGAAGATACAAGTATCTAAACATAAACGGTGTTCCACAACTCTCTCCCACAGTTTCATAGTGTGACTCATAAGTTTTATACATCTATAATTTGAACAATTCTAAATATCTCATTTATTCTTAAAAATAGATATTAAATTATTTTGTCTCTATTCATCAGGTATTTTCTTTGTACTTAGGATCTTATTGAACAAAGATGTCAACCATGCAACTCCTACATCTCCCAAACATTTTCAAACCTCAATAGGTATCTCATCTGATCCATATGCTTTATTAACTCTCATCCTCTTCAAAGTTTTTTTAACTTTCGAAAATATAATCCTTCTACTGTACTTCACATTTTTCTCGGGCCTGAAGTCTAAACTCTTAATGTTACCACTATGGTTATCATTAAGAAGTTCTTCAAAATAGCTTCTCCATCGTTCCTTAATATCCTCTTCTTGGACAAAAACTCTGTTCTATTTATCTTTAATGCACTTAATTTAGTTTAAATCACGGTATTTCTTTTCTCTTATTTTAGCCAATTTATAGATAGCTTTTTTTTTCTTCATTTGTTTTAAGTTTCTCATACAAACTCTCTATAGATTGTGTTCTTGCTTGATTAATTGTCTTTTTAGTATCTTTTTTCACTTCTTTGTACTGCTCAAAAACATCATTGTTATTATAATTGGGCAAACTCTTATACCATTCCCTTTTACTTTTTACTATTTTTTGCACTTCCTCATTCCACCATCAACTCATTCGAGGGATGCCCACACCTTTTAGATTCTCAAAGAATCTTTTTAGCTACTCCTTTAATTGTTGTAGATATGCTTATCCATATATCATTTGATGACATACTCACATCTGTCTCCCACCCTCCAACTTTAGCCATCTCATTCTTGAACAATAATTTTTTTTTTCACCTTTTAAAGTCCATCGCCTAATTCTAGAAATTTTGTTCCTCCTTAGCCTACTATTCAACCTCTTAAACTTGACATCCAAAACCGCTAGCCTATGCTGACTAGTCAAAGCCTCATCTGGAATAACCTTATAATCATTGGATCGAGTTCGATTGGCTTTTCTTTTGAGTCTAAAGTCAATCTTATTTTTATTTTGTCCGCTTTTAAAGGTCATTAGATGAAATTTCTTTTTTATAAAATATGTGTTTACCATAATCAAGTCACAGGCTAATATTGTTACAATAATAAGCAGAGAGGAGAAACATTTTCATTTATATTAATAGCCACTCAATGAGCTTGATGCGAGTGTCATTTTTTTACAGCAAAGAAAAGAAAATTATTGTTACAAGCATATTGCATATTGTACAACAAAGAGAATAATTTGCAAATAATTGGAATGATTTGCAATGTGTTGAGCTGGTGAGATGTGGCCCCTTACATCAGCAACCTTGTTGTAATGTATGGTTTTAATATTCTGATGCCACTATGATTCATAACAATAGTTTGTTAAATTATATAAAATTAAATATTTTTTTCTTTTATATGTTAAAGAAAAATAGTACATACAGGAGAGGATGAAGAAGACGAATTTAATGTCAATTCGCAATATAAACTTCAATTAATATATATGTACTATATAACAATATTATTTACACGGAAAAGAGAGAGAGAGAGAGAGAGAGAGAGAGTCATGTTTAATGTTGATGTATGTATAGCTGCTTTTTTTTTGAAAATATGTATAACTACAATCTTTTTTTTTTTTTGAATAGGAAATATTGGTTAAATATTATTAGCATCATAAACTAAAACATCATAAATAATAGAGGGAGGGACAGGACCCACTCCATTAAAAATAATTTTAATTAAGATCAAATTATAAATTTTTTAATGTTGTCTGAATCATAATGTAAATTTTAACTGAATTAAATAAGTGGAAACTAATTAATAAGATTAAAGAAAATCAATCAATATATACTACAAAAAATAAAAATGATTCAATAATCAAATATTTATATGTATTATTGGAGTTCAGAAATTTAATTAATTTTGACACCCACCTTTCATTTTTCTAGTGCATGCTATATAATACAACTAATTAGAAGAATGCTTCCACTAATTTGTTTATTTTATTAAAGAAAAAGAACATTTGCACTCCTCATTATACCTTGTGTGACTGTGTATATATAAGTTACAAATTGACTAAAAAAATTAAAAAGAAAAAAAAAAGAAAAAGAAAATTACATTAGGTCAGACAGCACATAGTTTTGGCAAAATAAAAAAGTAAATATTTGAGCAGAAAGAAAGCCACACAAATGGAAATGTTCTCCCTTGCATGGAAATTTCTTAATTAATTTCTTTATAAATAAATATCTAAACATATATATGGATAATCTAAACAAGTACTTAATTGCTTGCATGCCCCTCTTGAAATTTTCTCCATCTACCAAATTATTACTTATTAATCATTAATTTTATATCTTTATCAATAATTAGTTGATGTGATTGGTTCAACACTTTCACATATTAAGTAAAAAATTATAAATTTGATTATTGTAAACGGAGTCACCACTCATTGAGAGTATTTTAACTCTTAGTAGGTTAACTCGATGAGAGCAGAATTATTCCTAACCCAGTGAGTTAAGGAATACCTCCAGTTATACAATTTTTTTTTATATTTTTAGAGAAATTAATTAATTATAGTAATTAACCTAATTTATTATGAAAAATACACTAATTGTAATTTTATAATATTGCAAAGGGCAGTATTAATTATTTTAAGTTTTGAAAGAACAAATCTTTGGCAGAATTTCAGAAATATTATATTATATTATATATATATATATAAACTATATATGGTCCAAAGAACCTCTAAAGCCAAAAGGAAAAAATCTATATAAAAGAGGAACCTTGTTTAATTATATATATAATATATGAATGTTATAGCCTCTGTGTCGTCGACATAGTTTTTTCTGTTAATTAATTTTCTTTTATGAACTAGAAATATATCAACCATAAAATATTAATTTTTAATGGGAATAGTAAGTTCCATAAAGGGAATTTGCATCAATTCCCTGCATTTATATATAAATTTCTTAGATCTTAATTAGTTCATTTTTATTGATTTAAATAACTCTTGAAGGGATCAAGCTTATTCATTATGTTATCTTAATTAACTAGTTGCTCTTCTTTTTGGTTCTGTTAATATGCACTTGTTCATAAAAAGATAAGCTGAACTTTCCCTTTTTCTTAAGGAATGAGTTCCCGCAATTAAATTAAATTAGCCTTTAAAAAAAACATTTCATTTATGAAAAATTCAGAATTCATTTCACCCGGAAAGTTAATTTTATTTGTATATAATTTTTTTCTCGATCTTTTGATATATTAAATATAAAATTCATTTGGAAAATTCTATTAGTTTTAATGAAATTTGATTCAAATTAGAATATATAGGGTTTCAAATTAATTTATTTTTTTGCATATCAAAAAAATAATTTAAAATCACCGAACTCGTAAATCAATTGGTAAAAGACTATTATACTTTAGTCAAATATTTCAAATTTAAATTTTAGGTATGTAGTTTTATTAAAATTTGGTGGAGAAAATTTTATCGTTTTTGTGATATTGCCTAACTCGACTCTGAAAATATGATTTAGACAAAAAAAATTTAAAATATATTTAAAAATAGAAAAAAAAAAGCTCCAAATTAAGGTGCATGCATGGATTTACATTTTTTTAAAAAAAGGATAGAGTTATTTGGAGATATAATATTACATTCAGTGAAGATTTTAGTGGACAAAAAATAGGGATTAGAAGGAAGCTAATTAAGAGTGAAGTGTAGGCATGCCTTTTTCTATACAAACTTGTACTAATTCCCATTTAAATGGTTAAAAGACAATCAGAAGATATCTAAAAAGTTAGATATGCAATTGAAGGGTATAATGGAATCTTCTATTTCATCATTATCTACAGTATATTTTTACTTATATATATATATTTATGATATTATATGAAAAGTTTGAAATCATTTTCTTGGAGATCTATTGAAATCTTAACTTTATTATAATTTTTTAAATCATTGATCAGTGAATTTTTGAAATATTTATTTCATTATTAAAGTCATTAAACACTTGAATAATGATTGACATTAAAAATTGAATATGGAAAAAAAATTCCACACACTAATTTAATACAAATGATGGATATAAAAATCGACTCTCCAATTTTAATAACTAATTCTTTAGTTTAACATTTATTATAAATTTATATTAAAAAAATTAACTTCTTACAATCCCTGCGTCTAATTAGCTCAATTTATATCACAAAAAGCACCAAATTTACACCCAAAAAAAAAGAAGAAAATAAAATCAACATAAGAGCCAAAAAGCACCAAATTTTAATTTTTAACCACTAATTCAAACGAAAACTTAATTATATATTTTCAGTATTTGCTCTAACCATATATAGCTTAATATATATATATTCATGATTTGGTCTAACAATATATTGATCTTTTTCTCATCTTTGTATTAACATTTTAATATTAGAAACATTTTAGTTAGGCTATCAATAATCATGATTTATGAATATAATTGCTTTCATTTATTAAAAACGGACTGAACAGAATAATAATAATAAATTTAATTAAATAAACAATAATTAATTACAACAAATAATTAAAATAAATATATATATGATTAATGTCATCATTGATTTTCCCAAGACTACTGCATCCAAAAACAGTATAATTAAATTAAAAATTCACCAAAATTAAGAGAATAGGACAGAGATAATTCTGGACTGTGCGAAACATGTATGGGGAGCCTTGGCTTTTCATTTCTCAATTTATTCAGACAAGATAAGAAGAGACTTTATATCTGTTTTGTAAGGACTACAAAATATATATATATATATATATAAATTATGATCCCAAACAAGTACTGAATAAAATTCATAATTATAAACACATGTCACAACCATGGTGGTATAAGGACGTTTCTAAGGTTATTTTATCATTGATGAATTTAAAAAAAGAAAAAAAATTGATGATTCAGCTGCAAATTTCAGAATGGCAACAATTATTGCTTTAGAGTTTGAAAGTATTTGTTGGGACAAAATTAAGTAATATTCATTAAAGTACTGAATGAACTGTACATAGAGGCTCCTCTAGAATAATATTATGTATATATATATATATATTGCAGAGAATAATGGAGATATAGAAATAGTAACACTTGACCATTCTTTTTTGCATCATCTTGTTTGAAGCTCTTGGGGCAAAATTTAATCCCTTAAAAACGAAAACTAGCCACGTCTCTTTCTTCTTAGTTATTTCCTTTCATAATTTTATTCATTGCATGAGTTATACTAACATTCTAGCTCCATCTCATAAAGTCATACCTATCCAACACATGTCCTCCATATTACATATTTTTATTTATTTATTTATTTTTATATAAACCATTTTTCATTAAAAATGATAAAGTTTTCTTTGCCAAATTTTAATATTACTGTATATTTAAATAATTAAATTCAAAACATCTGATTAAAATATAATAATTTTTTATTAATTGATCTACGTGTTAAATGATATATATTTTTTTATACTATAGATTTTTAAACTACTAATTTAATAGTTTTCTAAAATTTTATAATTTTATCATTCAAAAATATTTAAAATAAAATTTTTAAATACCAAATATCTGCTAATGACTAAATTTTAATCTCCAAAATATATTAAAATCTTAAAAATATTATTAAATTAAATAAAAATATTTTTACTTAATCATATATCATATCATCTTTTTAAATATGATAAATATTATTTACAGTATCATATTATATAATATAATAATATATATTACTAAATTACACTTTCAGTCATCCAAACAAAGCATTAAATAAGGTTTTTAATAAATAAAATTTTCTATAATTATTTTCTCCGTCTTAAAATGATAAGTCTTAAAATGATAAGGACATTTTTTATCTTACGCATATTTAAAAAAATATTAGTTATTTAGCTAACGAATAATTTTTTTTATAATCTACTTATTTTACCCTCCATTTATATTAAATAATTGTTGATTGTTGCAAAAAATAAAAATAAAAATAGCTATTAGTAAGGTCAAATAATTATAATTTAAAAATATAAATAATTAAATATATTTTTGTTAATCACAAAATATTTAAATATGGGTATACTATTAATTTATAATATAAATATAATATAAATAAAGTAATAGAATTATATTTTAGAATAAATAGAAAAAAATATCCATATTATTTTGACATGAAAATAATATTAATCGGACCTAATTTTTTAAATTAAATTAAAAGCACAAATGTACATTAATAATATACTTCATATTTTAAAATAAAAAACATTTGCAAATAGAATTTGAAAATTAATTAAAAAAATATATAATAAAAAGTGTAAAAAAATTAAATTTTACTAAGGTGGCATTGAAGTCGTCTCATATAAAGCATTTATAAAAAAATTAAATTCTGACTTTATTTTAAAAAAAATCTATATAATAAATTAATAAAATAATAATTCATTTAAAGATGGCCATCATCAATAGCACAAAGAGAAGACATTCACATGGTCACCAAAAAACTTGGCATTAAGGTATCATTCTTACCACCTTCATCAATAATTGGTGAATTATTATTATTATTATTATTATTATTATTATTATTATTATTATTATTACTACTACTACTACTACATATTTATCAAGCCATCAAACTGAGCCCGACAGACAGATCTCTAAAGTAATATGTGTACGATACTGACACATTTTAAAAATTCACTAATACATATAAATATTATCTCTTATCCCTTAATTATAAATATGGATAGATTCCTGCAAATAAAGAGTTTGTTCTAATTTTTCTTATCTAATTGCAAATAAATATATCTTTAACTTATATGTCAAAATCTCTCCACTAAAATTCGGTTCATTCTCTAATATCTTACAAATCAGAGAGCCAATAACAAAATCATAATTTAAGTCAATAGTCCTTAAAATTTACCTCATCAATTATTATTATTATTATTATTATTATTATTATTATTATTATTATTATCATCATCATCATCATCATCATTATCATCATACAAAATGCTGACTTGGACATTTTATCACATTTATCCATTTAACTCCAATATTAAGAAACAAACAATTATGATCTAATAATCATTATATTAATCTGACTTTTCTCTTTTATCCAAATAATAATTTTTGCTACTTTTGAAAAAGAACAATTTCCTAATCAAGTTTTCAATTTCGATTCAATTTGTAACATTTTGCGCAAGGCTGCTGATTTTGTGAGATTGCTAGACTCAAGAAATCTTCAATTCTTTTATATATTAACAAATTTTAATTTATATATTAATTAAAGAACATTAATTCAAATAATTCTCTAATAAGAAAATTTACTTTAAAATGTTAGTATTCAAATTGAACTCACAGAAAGAATATCATAATAGTCAAACAAGACCTATTTCTAACTAAAAAACATTTACTTTCATCTTAAAAAAACTAAATTAATTGTTTAATTAACTAAGTCATATTTATCATATTTTTAAAGATGGCAATATATCTATATATTATAATTCCATTTAAATATACATGTTAATACAATAAATTATAATCTCGAAATAAATAAAAGGCTTTTTTTCAATTATATCAATAAAATCTTTCTAAATACGTGTGATTTATATGAAGCACAATGCTAAGTTAATCGAAATTAATTATAGAATACTCTATCATTCACATTTTAAGCTTTTAGTATGCATATAATAATCAATTAATTAAAAAATATTTATTTAATTAATTAATAATATGACTTCTCTCAAATATTTGGCTCGAGCTATAATAACATATTGATGCATATGGTACACCAAATTCTTTGCTAATATTGTAGAGAAGCAGCCTGAAAGAATATATATATATATGTATATATATATATATATATAAGAAGCATTATCATGTATATAATATATAGATTAATTATCATTAACAAATCATCATTATCATCATACAGTCATCACCTTCAGCTTATGATATTGCACATGATAAAGACCAAGTACCTTATGAAGCAATTATTGTTACCATATCTAATATTATAATATATTCATTTAATTAATCAACTGATCCTTATTAAATTTTTTTTTCTCTCCTTTCTTTCTTTTTCTCTCTGATTCCGTTCCTAGATATTTTTTTTAGTTAATTTTTTTATTTAAATTTAATAAATATGTAATATTCCTGAGTATATGTTAATCTGTATCTTGTTTATATAAATATACTATTGTTCTCTTTGATGGGATTTATTATTTTTTCTTTTATATAAGTAGTTTCTTTTTCTCTCGATCGTAGAAATATTTTTGTTTTCATATATATATATATATCCTATTTATAATTTTTAAAAAACACAATACTTTTATTTTCTGCTAGTTTCCGTGTTTTATTAATATATAATTGAAGAATACTGAAAATATTTAAACTTTATTGATTAAAATATATTTTTAAATTATAAATAAAAATTGATGGTATTTCATAAAAAAAATTATTTTTATTTAAAAAAACGTAATTTTATTTGCATCTTTCGGCTACAAAGAGAGTCATATGGAAGGATGAGATTTTAATATTATGAGATATATATATATATATATAATATACTAAATATTTAAATTAAACTATTTAACAAATAGCTATAAAAAGAATTTCCATCAAATCCGGTTTATCTGCCACGTCAGCAATCCCACTACAAAAAATCCATATATAAATATACTATACATATAATGATCTAGGCTACGGCGAGAATCTAATCAAACTTAACATATATATATATATATATTCTCATTTTCATTCTCTTCTATTGATACAATGTCACTCAAAATAGCAGCTGAGAATTTGCCGGTTGTGGGAGAGGCCACTACGGAGAATCTATTGGTGGTGAGAGAGTATGATGAGGAGAGAGATAAGAGAGCGGTGGAGGAGATGGAGAAGCGCTGTGAAGTTGGCCAACGGGGAAAACCTTCACTTGTCACTGACCTTTTAGGTGATCCAATTTGTCGCATTAGTCATTTTCCATGCCATGTCATGCTGGTAATTATATTTTTTTTCCATATAATAATAAATTTAAACGCAGAAATTTCATAATTATATATTTTATTATATTATTAATATAAAAAACTGTAAGATGGGATGATAGCAATTATTTTTCTTTTAATTAGAGGCATCGTGTTCGAATTCACAGAATTTGATACTTTTAAAACTTAAGAAACATATTTTATCCTTTTAACGAGTTTGTCCGACGTAAATTTAGATTAATTTATAATTTTTAAATTATAGAATACCAGATAAAAAATACACAAACTTGAATATGAAACTATTTATCTTCTCAAATTTGAACAGGTTGCAGAGTATGGAGAAGAAAGAGAAATGGTGGGGGTGATAAGAGCAAGTGTTAAGACTGTGACAAGAGGAAATTCATTATTAGCTAATGTAAAGGTGGCTTACATTTTGGGATTGAGAGTCTCTCCATTTCACAGGTTTTTTTTTTAATTAATGTCATGAGTTCCATTTTCTTTCTTTCTTTCTTTTCTTTTGATAATCGAACTCTCCCATGGAATATAGACAATGAAAGATTGGATTAATATTAACCGACTAATTAATAACACTAACAGTTGTTTAAATTTTCCTTATAATTTGTTCAGTTCTCCTTCTGCCGTTACTCTAATATCAATGTTTTATTGTACATTACATACCGCACTAATTAAAATCTAATCGCTAAATAATATTACACATTAATTAATCTTCACACGTCAAATTTCGTTTTTTAGTATATGGTAATAATTTATTTATTTTAATTTAATTTTTTTATTGGGGACAAGTGGTCCCTCCCTCACTTTATATTATATATATAATAATAATAATCATAAAATATAAAATATGAATATATATATATATAATATAATATAATATAGAAGAGGGTGTGCTTTTGTGGGTTCTAATGAGAGCAGTAGCAACCCCACAAAAACAAGATTAGATTCGACCAAAAAGAGAAACAATAGATTCTTCGTATCAATCATGGAATTAAGGCAAATATTATTGTGGAAAATGCAAGAGCCTGTCATTTTTGACACTTGTTTATATCCCAATTTCCAAATTCTCTTTCTTTTTTATTTAGTTGACACAACATTACTCATTCTCTTCTTTCTACTTTTCAACTTCTTTTACTTGACTTTTGCAAATGGTCCTGCCAACACTTCTTTTCATGGAAAATTGTTTTTTAGATTACGAACTCGGTGAATTATAAATTCTGATTTAAAAATAAAAATAATAAAAATTATTTTTTAAATATTATAATTTAAATTAAATTTTATAATTGATTAAATTTATGACTCAGTCCATAATAAAATTTCTCTCTTTATATATATATATATGTCATGCTTTATTTAATCTTAATTTTAACTTTTCTGAATACAGAATAAAATTACTATTTAAACTGAATTAATATTTTAAAAAATAGTTATGTATTTTATAATATAATAATTATAGAATTATGTTTTGATTAAGATAATTGATTCGGTATAATATATAATTATTTATTTTTCTTTTTAGAAGAAAATAAAGATGACAAAGAAACCCACTAGACCATCAACTAGCATATGCCACTGTATCTTTCTAAATGATATTCCTTCGGCTTGTCTAATACAATTTGGCAAAGGCCTTTCTTAGATGTGAGTGACTATCACCAAATTAAGAATATTTTGCCTTTTAAATATCCCAATTGCAATCTCTTCTTAATTATATTATCTTTTGAAAATATTCCACCATTAATTTTGATTATTTTTCTACATTAATTCATTTTAATTCTCACTTATATCATTTTCGTTTCTTATAATCAGGAGGCTTGGCATTGGCACCAAATTAGTTGAGAAAATAGAACAACGGTGCAAGCAGAAAGGGGTGGAATATTCATATATGGCCACTGACTGTACCAATGAACCTTCCATCAATTTATTCACTAGAAAATGTTCATATACAAAATTTAGAACACTTTCTATGTTAGTCCAACCAGTTCATGCTCATTATAAATCACTAGGATCTAATAATATAGAAATAGTTCGACTCACTCCTAAATTAGCTGAAATAATTTATCGTAAAATATTTTCGATTGGAGAATTTTTCCCCAAAGACATTGACTCAATTTTGTCTAGTAAACTTAATTTGGGTACATTAATGGCCATACCCAAAAATTCATTACCAAAATGGGAACCTAGAAAAGAGATTTTACCCACAAATTTTGCTATAGTAAGTGTGTGGAACACTAAAGAATTGTTCAAATTGCAAGTGAAAGGAGTGTCTAAATTAACGTATGCATGTTGTAAGGGTTCAAGGTTTTTGGATGCTTGGATGCCATGTTTAAGGTTGCCTTCATTTCCTGATGTTTTTAGACAATTTGGAGTTTATTTTTTGTATGGGATACGCATGGAAGGTAAGGGTGCATCGCGGCTATTAAAGGCTTTATGTGCCTTGGCTCATAATATGGCTAAAGATGATGATGGGTGTGGGGCCGTTGTAGCTGAAGTGGGCCAGATGGACCCAGTTAGAGATGTGATCCCACATTGGAGGAAGTTTTCTTGGTCTGAAGATTTGTGGTGCGTTAAGAAGCTTGCTGATGGTGCGAAGCACTGTGGACCGTCGGACTGGATGAAATCTAGACCATCCTCTTCTGTTATCTTTGTTGACCCACGTGATTTTTGACTATGTAGTAGTTTGACCCATACAATGAATCTTCATGTGTTGTTCTCATACTTGAAAAAGAAAAATGTTAATAGCCACATTAATTCTCTCGCCACCCCATTCTCGATTATAGAAAAAAAAAATATATCAAAATTATTATTATTATGCAAAATTTATCAGAAAAAATTCTATAAAAATAAATCATAAATTTTTTTAAAAAAAAATTGTTAATCAAAATTCAACTTTTAAGAATCATAAAAAGTTTATGCATATATATATATATATATATATATATAATGAGAAGAGAAAGGTTTAAAATGATGTATTGAAATATACTCAGTGAGAAGAGAGGTTTAAAATGATGTATTGAAATATACTCAGTAAATTTCAATACATCATTCTAAACCTTTCTCTTCTCATTATATATATATATATATATATATAGATAGATAATAAGATCAGCCAAAAACACAGATGCATAGCATACTTGTAAAAAAAAAGTAATTAAAACGCTAAAATTTTGAATAAAATTTAGATGGAAGATGTATTGATCTTGGTACTTCAACAGATGAGCAATTGATGAACTGCTGATAGCTTAGATTATTCTCAGAATAATTAAAAGAATGGCAGAATTGCTAACAGCACATGCACATGCATGGACATCTTAAAATCCATATATATGACAGAATGAAGTCATAATTAGACACCTAAATATGTGCAATATTTACCTTACACGTTCAAAAAGAAAAACAAAAGCCTTTTAATCCTTTCGGCTGAAAAATATAAATTCCATCAAAATTATATTTATATAATAACATAAAGCAAATATATATATATATAGTACCCTGTGAAATATTAAAATATAAGTATTAGCCATATGTCACGTATCCACTTTAAGTCCCACTAGCAGCCTAACGTTTTTAATTGATTTTTAATTTAGCTTAATTAGGTCCAATAATGTTATATTTATTTGTCATGTTTCTAACTCTTTGTTTTAATTTTATTAATAATTCATTCCTTTTCTTTTCTCCTTGTCAAAGAAAAGCAAGCTGTGGATTCGTCCCACCGGTTGACACTTTCTCCTGGGACCAATCCCCTCTTACTCCAAAAATATTTCAATATTATATTTATAACTTCATATATACAATAATAACTTTTTTATTTATTTATAATTCCTACTTCATTTTTTATTATATGTAAAAGAAATTCTATCTATTAAAAAAATTGAAAGAGGTCTCATACTTGTTTATTTTTTTTATTGAAATTATTACATATTTGTTATTTATTTAAATATGTAATTAAAATAATATTGAATCATACCTCTCTATTGTTAGAGACAAAGTTCTTTGAAAGAATAGAAAACAAATGAGAAAAATTAACTACAGTTTTATTGAAGAAGATAGTCAGCTTTATAACTGCATAAAATAATTGAAAAAGAAAAAGAATAGGAGTCCAGTACGCTAACAAATTAAAAACAACTATCCCTAAACAAATGGGATTTATTAACTAAACAACCTTTAAAATAGGCCATCAAATCCTAACAATTCCTCCCTTGAACTAAAAAGGTTGTAACCATTCAGTTCATATCAGACTTTGAACAAACACCCAGAAATTTCCGCAACTTTAAGAACTGATCTAACTTGAGTGGTTTAGTCATCAAATCTGCCAATTGATCTTGTGAATCACAATGCACTAGTTCAACACTTCCTTCCTTTGTCAACTCACGAAGAAAATGAAAACACATATCAATATGCTTGCTGCGCCCATGCATTATTGGATTCTTTGAAAGCTTGATTGCTGAGCTGCTATCACAAAAAATAGTGGTTAATTTGTCAAGATTCTGGCCCAACTTTGCCAACACCCTACGTAACCATATTGCTTGGCAAGCACATGATGCTGCAGCAATAAACTCCGCCTTTGTGGTGGATAAACTCACTACTGGTTGTTTTTTGGAAGACCATGAAACTGCTCCTGAGCTGTACAAAAACACATAACCAGAGGTGCTCTTTCTATCTTCTACATCTTCAGCATAGTCACTATCAGTGTAAGAAACAAGCTCATCATATCCTCCCTTCTTATAGAAAATACCAAACTCAGTAGTGCCCTTCAAGTATCTCAAAGCTCATTTCACTACCTGCAAATGCAACTCAGTGGGATTTTCCATATATCTACTAGCAAGACTTACTACAAACATCATATCCGGCCGAGTTGCCGTAAGATACATGAGACTACCAACAACTTGTTTGTAATAAGTCTTATCCACCTTGACTCCACTTTCATCCTTCGTAAGCTTAAATCCAGGAACTATTGGATTATGAACAAAATTACTTTTATCCATTCCAAAACGCTTCAGCAACTCTGATGCATACTTACTTTGATTGATAAAAATGCCATCAGATTTTTGTAAAACTTCAAGCCCTAGGAAATACCTCATCCTCCCAAGATCTGTCATGTCAAATTCATTCTTCATAGAATTTCTGAAATGAATTATCATTATCTCATCATTACCAGAAATAATAAGATCATCAACATATAAACTGACAATTACCACTTTCTTGTCTTGTCCTTTTATGAACAGAGTAGGTTCATATTCGCATTTCTCAAAACCTTCCTTCATGAAATAAGCATTTATGCGACTATACCAAGCGCGTGGAGCTTGCTTAAGCCCATAAAGTGCCCTTTTTAATTTGTACACCTTCCCTTCATTTCCCTGCTGAACATAACCACTTGGTTGCTCCACGAAAACACTTTCAGTTAATTCACCATGCAAAAAAGCTGATTTCACATCTAATTGGTAGATAGTCCATCCTCTTTGTGCTGCAAATGCAACAACCAGCCGAATTGTTTCCATATGTGCAACAGGTGCAAATACCTCAGTATAATCTACTCCATACTGCTGCGAATACCCTTTCACCACAAGTCTAGCCTTGTATTTTTCCACTTCTCCAATCTCATTGAATTTTGTCTTATAAACCCATTTTACTCCTACCTTCTTTGCACCCTTTGGTAATTCTGTCAATTCCCACGTGTTATTTTTCTGTATTGCTTCAATTTCTGCATCCATTGCTTTCCTCCATTTTTCACTTTTAACTGCTTCCTCAAACTGAACAGGATCATCAGCTGTAGACATTGCCAAATAAGCTTCATTATCTTCTTCAGAAAGCCCTTCTCCAGACTCAAAATCTCTCATCCAACCAGGTGGTGCCCTTCTTCTCCCTTCATTTGATGTAGAAGCAGTACCTTCGGTGCCAGAATCAGATGAAGGAGTTTCTGAATCTGGATTTTCTGAAGCTGTACCTTCATCTTCGATTTCATCAGTTCCAGCCACTTCATCATTACCTTCATCCTCAATTTCATTAGTTCCAACCACTTCATTAATTCCATCTACTCCATGTTCTTGATCTCCCCATTCTAAGTCACATGCAACCATATTTTCATAATTTTTACCCCAATCCCAGGCCTCATCTTCCTCAAACACAACATCTCTACTTATAATAATTTTGTTTGAATTTGGATCAACAAGTTTATAAGCTTTTGACTCCTCACTAACCCCCAATAGTACACACCTCATGCTCTTATCATCTAATTTAGTTCTTTTATAATCAGAGACATGAACATGAGAAATGCAACCGAAAACACGAAAATACTCAACTGAGGGTTTTTGTCCTCTCCATGCTTCTTCTGGAGTATGATCTTTAATAGCAAGAGTTGGACTTCGATTCAGAACATGTATTGTCCAATTGACTGCTTCTGGCCAAAAAGACTTTGGAATTTTCTTTGCAGATAGCATGCTACGTACCATATTCATGATGGTTCTGTTCTTGCGTTCTGCCACCCCGTTTTGTTGCGGCGTATATGCAGCTGTCAGTTGTCTTTGAATGCCATTGTCATCACAAAATTTTGTGAAGTAATGTGATGTAAATTCGCCTCCGCGATCAGTTCGCAAGCATTTGATAACTGAATCTGATTCCTTTTCTACATGAACTTTAAATCTTTGAAAGACATTAAAAGATTCTGCCTTTTGATGTAGAAAATAAACCCAAACTTTTCTGCTAAAGTTATCAATAAAAGTAATTAGGCACCTCTTTCCACTGTTTGAAGTGGGTGTGATTGGTCCACAAATATCAGCGTGAATTAGCTGAAGAATTTGTGTTGCTCTCCAAGAACTTTTCTTTGGAATTGGGCCTCTTTGTTGCTTTCCCACCATACAATCCTTGCAAAGCTTTGACGGAGACTGTAGTTCTGGTAAGCCATTCACCATCTTCTTTTGTTGAAGTGTCTTTAGACCTTTGTAACTCAAGTGACCATATCTGTAATGCCAAAGCTGAGTTTTCTCTTCTGTGGTTGTGTTGAAACAAGCAGGAGGTGCAATTGCAGCATGTAGCTTGAACATTCGATTCATAGCTATCTTCGTATCCATGATCAATCCTTTCTCAGAATGATATACCCTGCATCTATCATGTTGGAACAAGATAGCCAACCCCTTCTCTTGTAATTGCCCAATACTCAGCAAGTTATTCTTTAACTCCGGTACATAAAATACTCCTGTGATGATCTGCACCATTCCAGCCACTTGCAATCTTACATTTCCCTTTCCAATTACAGCCAAGCTTGTGTTGTTGCCTAGCTTCACACTGTCTCTGAAATTTTCATCCAAATTGATGAAATAATCCTTCTTTCCACACATGTGATTACTGCAACCAGAGTCAAAAAACCAAGTATCTTCTTGATTACCTTCCTCAGCACCCAAAAAGGTCATTAGCAACATTTCTTCTTGAGTTTCCACATAGTTTGCTTCTTTGGTTGAACACTCCCATTGGAAATGCCCAAGATTGTGACATTTATAGCATTCCACAGTAGCTTTATCAAAACTCTGTCTGCCTCTCCCCCTTCCTCTGCCTCGGTAACCACCTCGACCTCTACCTCTTGTGCTAGATTGTTCGTCGAAAGAGATCTTTAAAGCTTGTGATTCTTCAACGAGAGAATTCATATTGATGCGTTGCTCATGCACAAGTAAACTGCTTTGTAACTCATCAATAGTTAAGATGCTTGTGTCTTTTGATTCCTCAATGGAACACACAATATAATTGAACTTTGCTGTCATCGATCTCAAAATTTTTGAGACCACATCAGCATCACTTTTGTTCTCACCATTGGCTTTCATTTTGTTGACTATTGTGAGAGTTCTTGCAAAATAGTCATTCACAGATTCATTGTTCTTCATTTCTAACATCTCATATTCCTTCCGTAGAGCTTGCAAGTGAGCACGCTTCACTCTTGTTGCCCCTTAAAACTTCTGTTTCATTGAATCCCATATGCCTTTGGATGTATCCTTGTTAAGGATTGTTTCGAGGATAGAATGATCTAATGCTTGAAATAGATAGTTCTTTGCCTTCAAATCTTTTAAATATGCATCCTTCTGTGCCTCTGCTGACACACCATCTTCTGCTGCTGCAGGTATTCCCTTCTCCACTACATTCCAGTATTCTTTTGATCGAAGAAAATTTTCCATGAGCATTGCCCAATGATCATAATGTCCATCAAATTTGGGAACAGCTGGTTGCATAAATGAACTTTCTGTTGCCATCTTTTAATAACTAGAGAGCTGCTGCTTTCTAAATCAATCAGGCCTTGCAAATAGGCTCTGATACCATATGTTAGAGACAAAGTTCTTTGAAAGAATAGAAAACAAATGAGAAAAATTAACTACAGTTTTATTGAAGAAGATAGTCAGCTTTATAACTGCATAAAACAATTGAAAAAGAAAAAGAATAGGAGTCCAGTACGCTAACAAATTAAAAACAACTATCCCTAAACAAATGGGATTTATTAACTAAACAACCTTTAAAATAGGCCATCAAATCCTAACATCTATTGCGTGCAACAATATTGTATGTGATTTAATTCATTGATAAACAATTTTTTTTCAACTGTCTCAAATTATAATACATTAATTGTTTTAGTAAGTTAATTAACATATAAAATATTTTTTAATAAAATAAAATTTTACATTTGATGTTATATTATGAAGAGTTTGCCATTATCAATGCATGATCTATTGTAGAATATAAATAAATCACAAAAAAAAAGAAGAAAAATATAGTAATATATATATATATATATAGTATAGATTGGATCTTAATATAAGCCAATTGATTTTATTTTATGTGAGGTTTCAATCCCATTCATATGGTTGATGTATATTTAGCCTAGTACTTTCAAAGTTCATATAGTTTCTACATTGTATAAGAGCCGGTCAAATAATGAATTAATAGTCAGATAATTCTAAACTAATGTTTTCTTAGCAAAGAATTTAGACCTATTGTTAATCTAGAGCCTATGAGAAAATATAAATAAATTTCATATTGAAAAAGTATAAGAAGGCAATTGAGAATATAAATAAATTCTATGTCAAAAAAGTATAAAAAAACCATAATAATATATAAATGGTGCAGATTAAATTTTAATATAAGCCAACTGATTTTATGTTATATGAGATTTCAACCCATTTATACAGTGTCTGTATATTAGACTCAATATTCTCAAGGCTCTTGTCTCAGATTTAAGGTATTTTATAACATTTATAATTTTTTATAACTATGATTATAAAGTACCAGTATTAGATGCAAAACATAAAAATTTTAATTTATTATACATCAATCACTTATATAGCAATAAATTATTATTAGTCATTAATGTATTTATAGGGCTATAATGCTACATTATTCTAATGTTACTGAAACATTGTGGTTAATTTAAGTTTATAGATACAATTTTAAGATGCTATAATAAGAATAATAGACATTTGCCATATAATTAATAAATAATATATTAATCTTTGTAACTAACTAATTTAATTAAATTATATATAACTATGAAGAATTAATTTTCGTAACTAATGCAAACTTTCAGCTACAATTCTATTTATTCTGACTAAGAATTGATGATTATAAATTATATATTTGTTCATATTTGTTGCATTGAGATAATTAATTAATTTTAATTGATGAAAAAGATCAATAATATATTAATGAATATATCTCATACTAAAATAGAGCTATAATAGAAAAAAAATATATATGGATATACAAATTGGCATTTTTAATTAAAATAACTAATTTTTTTGAATTTTTATAAAATAAAAAGTATGCATATCAATATAACAGAAACGAAATATCTGTTTTATCTATTATGAAGATGTAATTTACAGTAAATAATTCAACGATGATAAATATCAATAATCCTGAAATGCACAATATTCTTAATATGATAATTTACACTTCACAACATTCACATAAGCATGTTCATACACTGGCTCTGAATTTGAAAAATGTCAAAAATTCTAAAGCTTCAATCCGTCCGTCTGATAAATTTAGAAAAGTAGGCTTAGATGCAACCCTTCTCTTACAAATCAAAATTCTCTATGCGAAAAAAAAATGTTTTCTTCTTGCCATTCTCTAATTGCACCGAGCCAGCCATTATACAACTTTCTTTTATATAATTTCAACTATGAATTTGGGGTTAATTTTACTAACAATCTCTGATTTTTTTTTCCCATCTGTATTATTGATAACTTTAAAATTTAATTTATGTCAATAAAATTTTCTAATTTATACTTTTTTCCATAATTAAACTTTTTTTTTTCGTTAAAAATCCTGATTCCATTTTCCTGTCAGAAATAGTAAGATGAACTCCACCTAACATCGTTTGAAATTAGTGTAAAGAAAGGAAAAGAAGAAAAAATTTCTACCCTCTCGTATCTTCATATGAAAAATATCTTATGAAAAATTTTTTGACCAAAAAATAGAATCAGATATTTTAATGAAAAAAATTGTTAAAGTGGATAGATATTACAGGAATAAATTGAAATTTAAGAATATTACTTGTGTTGGCAGTTGGTAGTTAGCATTCAAAATATGGCTGAATAATTATGAAGTCCCTGAGATTTTACATATTACACTAGTCAGTCCCTGTATTTTCAACATCTAATTTTTGTATTACTATATTTTTAAAAATTAAACTGTTTAGTCCTTTTGTCAATATTTTTATCCTAAAATCATTAGTTAACTACTTTGATATTATAAAATAACTTATTTGCTCTTTTTTTATATATATTTATTTTTGTTATTTATTAAGTTTATTTTATTTTTAATTTTATTTTATATATAGATTATCTGCAAAATAATAAAAGATATTATTCATATTATTTAAAATTATTTTTTAGTAATATCTATAAAATTAAAATAAATGATATATATGGATTGTCTGCAAGATAATAAAAGATATTATTCGTATTATTTAAAATTATTTTTTAATAATATTTATAAAATTAAAATAAATTATTTATAAAAAATATAAATAAAATTAAAAATAAGCATGACTTAACAAATAATAAAGAAAAATATATATAAAGGAAGAGCAAAGAAATTATTTTATAATTTCAAAGTAGTTGACTAATATTTTTTAGAATGAAAATATTAATAGAAGGACTAAACAGTTTAATTTTTGAAAACATAGGAATGTAAAAATTAAGTGTTGAAAATATAAAGACTGACTAGTGTAATATGTAAAACCTTAAAAATTTTATGATTATTTAGCCTAAAAATATTGATGGTAGTTAGCAGTTGATAGTTAGTTGTTCCATTAATATAGATAGGCCATAGTCTATGTATATATATTTAGCATTGTATATCTCTTTAGAATGTATGGAATTAAAGAAATTTTTTCTTTTCTTACTCTAAAAATCAACATGGTATTAGAGCTATGTCTAAGCTCTTTTCAAAAAAAAATTTTCCGGCATTGTTGGTTCTGAATAGGCTTTTTGGCACACATTCGGTGACCGTCAATTGTCACAGCCCTCACCGGAAGAAAGAGTGGATTGAGATTGGTCAGCTAGCCTCCAGAAGCTTATCGCCGGAGACCCTCGCCAGCGCTACTGTTCATGCGTAGGCGCCACTAAAAGTTCATTTTTATGGCGTTTTTAGTCTTTTTCCACTGGCATTTCTTCCAATCTCCTTGTCTGCCATTTTTGACACCGACCAAGACCTTAAAATACCTGGGAATTCAACTTTTTCCGCCGGGTGCTTAATACCCAAAAGCTATATTTTTACCATTATTAGGGTTATCTGAAGAACTCTTCCCTCGTATTTCAGCTAGGAGGTGACTGAAAACACATTAAAAAACTCTTTTTTGGTATTTTCTTTATTTCTTGGCTCACTGGTTGCATACGGGATGAAATTATTTTTTGGTAAATATTTTCTTTTGCCGCTCTTTCAAGGCTTTCTTGTTTCTTTCAAGACTGTGGCATTTAAAATAAAATAAAATAAAATGGTAGCCAATTTTGTGCAAATAGGTAATGCCCTTCTTTCTTAACTTAATGCTCGTTCTTGGATTATAGATTTAGGAGCAAACAGACACATGATAGACTTTTCTAAAAGGTTTCTAACATATTCTCTATGCTCAAAAGGAACACGGAATTGCTTAAACTGCACAAAATTGCAGTTGCATGAAATTGCAGTGGTAAATTGCAAGACAGCTTATACATTTTGAATGAAAGTTAAAACTGTATTTTCGGTACTAATCAAGCCCTTTTTGGTAGAAAATATAAAACAAGAGATAATACTTTTGCATAGACAGTTACTCTTAGAAAAGAAATATCCTAGTTTGTTTAAAGGAATTTCGTTTGACTCCTTTTGTTGTGATGCCTGTAAATTTGCTAAGCATACAAATAACTCATATCCTTTAAGTAATAATATGAGTGTAATTCCTTTCATAACTATTCATTCTGATGTTTAAGGACCTACTCATACTTTATTTTTTTGTGATGCCTGTAAATTTGCTAAGCATACAAATAACTCATATCCTTTAAGTAATAATATGAGTCTAATTCCTTTCGTAACTATTTATTCTGATGTTTAGGGACCTATTCATAATACTTTATTTTTTAGTCATAAATATTTTATTAAATTTATTGATTGTTGTACCATAATAACTTGGGTATATTTATTGAAGGCAAAAAGAGATGTGTTTTCTTACTTTCAATCTTTTCACAAAATGGTCAATACACAATTTTATATTGAGATCAAAATCCTAAGGATAGATAATGGTAAAGAATATATGGATGGTGATTTTCATGCCTATTTAGAGTCTAATGGCATAATTCATTTAACTAGTTGTGCTTATTCTAGTGCTCAAAATGATGTTGCTGAAAGAAAAAATAGGCACATATTAGAAGTTGTTTGATCTCTCATGTTTATCATGAATCTACCCAAATCTTATTGGGAAGATGCAGTCCTAACAACTACTCATCTTATCAACAGGATGCCCCTTAGAACCCTCAATTTTAATAGTCCACTTGAAGTTTTGCTAGGTAAAAATTCTTATACTGTCCCTCCAAAGGTATTTGGATTTATTTATTTTGTGCATACTCGGAATGCTGAAAAATTAGATCCTATGGCTCTTAAATGTATATTTATTAGTTACTTTCTCACTTAAAAAGGATATAAATATTATCATCCTCCATCTATAAAATATTTTGTCAGTATAGATGTCACTTTTAGAGAATATGTACCTTACTTTACTCCTCTCCAATCTCCTCTTTAAGGGGAGAATGAGAAAGAAGAGGAGATTCCTAATTTGGCAGTTCTTGATATTGATATTCCTATTCAAGAAAAGAGTCTTGATAACCTTAGTCTAGAGGATAATCCTATTCAGGAGGAGAGTCTTGTTGAGGGGGAGGAGAATTTAGTTCAGATGGAAAATATTAGGTGTTTGGATAGATCTGACTTGAGGAGGTATTCAAAGAAAAATAAAACAAAGAATGCCATCATGCAATCTATACCATGCCAAGAATCACTCCTACATCCTGAAAACTCTTCTAACTCTAGTGAGTCATCTCAACTTTTTGATTCTTTTAATGATTTAGATAAGCCCATTGCCCATAGGAAATGAACTTGGTCTTTTACTAAACATCCCATATCTATTTTTCTTTCATATAAATCATTGTCTCTTTCTTATAGAGCTTTTATCTTGTCTGTTTTTTTGTGTCTATTCCACAGGGATGGAGTGAGGCTATTTTGTGATTCCAAATGAAAAGAAGCAATAATTGAAGAAATGAAAACCCTTAGAAGAAATGAAACTTGGAAATTTGTCACCTCTCCATCGGGAAAGAAATTGGTTGGCTGCTAGTAGGTGTTTACTGTAAAACACAAATCCGATAATTCAATTGAAAGATTTAAGGCTAGACTTGTGGCTAAGGGGCACACTCAGATCTATGGAGTAGATTATCATGAAACATTTGCTCCATTTGTTAAATTGAATACCATCAGAATATTATTGACTTTGTGCAGCTAATCTTGATTGGGAGTTACAACAGTTTAATGTAAAAAATACTTTTTTTAATGGGGATCTAGATAAAAAAGTGTACATGGAGATTCATCCAGGTTTTGAGAGCAAAGAGACACAAGGTAAGGTATGCAGACTGAAGAAGGCTATGTATAAGTTAAAACAGTCTCCTAAAGCTTGGTTTGACAGATTTAGTAAGGTCATGGTCTCCTTTGGGTATCAATAAAGTAATGTTGATCATATTTTATTTACTAAACACTATAAGGGCAATATCTCTCTACTCACTGTCTATGTTGATGATATTATGGTAACTGGAGATGATAGAGAAGAATTAGCTCAACTAAGGCAACTTTTAGCCCAGTAATTTGAGATTAAAGATTTGAGAAAAGTGCCATATTTCCTAGGAATTGAGGTAACTAAATCAAAAAGGAGAATTTTTGTCTCGCAAAGGAAATATATCCTGAATCTTCTTCAAGAAATAGGTATGTTAGGTTGTAAACTAGCAAATTCTCCTATAGAAAGTAATCATAAACTACAAGCAGGAACATGAACTGTAGTTGACATGGAAAAATATTAGAGATTGGTAGGGAGATTGATTTATCTCTCACACACTAGACTAGACATAATATATGCAGTTAGTATGGTTAACCAATATATGCATTATCCTTGTGAGCTCCATTTACAAGCAGTCTTTCGAATTATGCGATATCTTAAGTCTGCTCCTGGAAAAAGTCTTTTTCTCTAAATATGGTCATCTTTGAATTGAAGCTTTCCTAGATGCAAATTGGGCTGAATCTCTTGACGATAGAAGATCGATTTCTAGCTACTGCACACTTGTGTGTGGAAACTTAGTGATGAGAGTGATTTTATACTTGTTTTTAGTATGATTTTAATGTGTTTTTAGTTAATGTTTCATTTGATTTTTGTTTAAAGTTGGTTTTAAGTGTTTGTTTTAGGTTAAAGTGGAAAAACTCCCTTGAATGGTCAAAACAATGAAGAAAGAGCAAAATTCATCAATGGACACACTCATGGACACGCCCGTGTCACCAAGCGTGCCTTTTACAATGTTTCCAGTAGTTGTGACACGCCCAGTGACATGGGCGTGTCACTGGGCGTGCCATTTATTCAAAATCACAGTAGCTGTGACACACCCAGTGACATGGGCGTGTCACTGGGCGTGTCACCTATGAAAAAGTTGAATTTTCTGCACGAGTTGTGGAAAAAGTGGGGGACAAAGACTTTGCTTTTGCCAAAAGAAAGATAAAAGAAGAGAAAAGCTTGCCTAAGTGATAAAAAAGAAATATTAAACAAGGAAAATGTGGGAGACAATGGAGAGTGGTGTGAGTTGGAAACATGGGTTGGAGCTTTGAATGGAAATAAAAAGAGAAGAAGAGGGAGAAGAAAGGAGGAAGCTAGAGCTGGGAGAAGGCTGGAGTTTTGGGCAGAAAACAGAGAACAGAGGCAGAGAAGAGAGGTTTGAGAGGAGGAGGCTGTGCATACACATTTTGGGCAAGGAGAGAGTGACACTTTCCTTGACTCTTCATCTTCATCCTCCATTTCCATCCTCTCCACCATCTTCATCTTCCATTGGCAGCTCCTGGAGATTGAAGAAGCTACATTGAAAGGGGTTTTTCTATTTTCTCCTTTTATGTATTTTGTTATTGTTGTTGTTGTTGTATTAAGTGTGTTGAGCATGAGCTAAATTATTCTCTATCTAGATATTGAAGAACCCTAGCTTATTTGTATGATTGGATACTTTTAATTGATTGAGTTGTTTTATTCTTGTGATGCTTGATGATTATTGCCAATTGATGATAGCATGCTTATTGATTGGTTGCCATTTTCATGTTATTGACTTGAGAAAGCTTGACATGAATTGATTACTCATAAGGGTTGAGGATTGATTGGGGTGCTAGAGATAGACCTACAAGATCCTTTGGTTTATAGTTCCTTGTTCTTAATGCATGACCTACTTAATTGTGTTTTGAGAAGAGATTCCGGCACTCTACTTAGTGATTAGGGATTAATTCACTCGAGAGAGGTTTTAGTCCAAGTTAGAGGAATGCCAACTCAACTCTATCATGTAATGTAATTGAGGCTAGGGGGATTCAATATCTGGATAGTATCATTACCATCAAACCTTTTTACTCAACACACAATTTATCTTTACTTGCATTCATTAGGTTAGTTGTATTTCATTACTTGCATTTATTCAAGTTAATTGCCTTTAATTACAAAACAATACAAAAATATTAATTTGCTAAACAATGGTTAAGATTTGAACTAGTGCTTGGCCTTGTCCCTAGAGGAACGACATTCACTCACTATTATATTACTTGGGCGACCCGTGCACTTGCGGTAATTGCATATAGCATACGGCACGCATCAAGTTTTTGGCGCCGCTGCCGGGGACAATGGTTTCAATACTAGTAATATAATTAAGACTGTTGATTTAGTATGTTCGTTTGTTTTCTTTGAATTTTTTTTTGTGTTTTTCTTTGAATCGTTTGTTTGTTTTCTGTAAATTTGTTTGTTTGTTTATTTTTGAATTTTTTTGTTTGTTTGTTTTTCTTTACATTGCTGAGTGCCTTTTGTAAAGATGCAATTTTCAAGGCACAGAGGAGTTTATGATAGGGACTACAATTCTAACACGATTTGTGCAGCATGTAGCAATGCAGGACATAGTGCCAATACATGTTCATTTGGTTTCGAACGATACCAAGAATGGCACGAGGAAGAATATTGCTACCAAGGTTTCCAACAAATAGGTGGTCATGACCCATATTTCAATTCTTACAATCCAAGTTGGGAAAACCACCAAAATTTTTCTTGGGAAAACCCGCAGTACATTCCACCTCAACAATTTTTTCAGCCTAACCAAGGAGGTCCTTACTTTCAAGAAGAATTTTCAAACCAAGACCTCCTTGAGAAGCCCACTTTGGAGGAGAGAATGAATGCTTTCATTCAAGACACAAAGAAGTTTCAAACTCAATGCATAGTGGAAGATGAATTAAGGTCTGAATTTTTACAAGAAACACAGAAGAGGTTGGATGTTCTAGTTGGGCAGCTGGTACCTCAACCCCAAGCATACCAAACGGAGGAGGAATTCCCCAGCCAATTTGAGCAAATTGAGGTAATCACAAATTTGAAGAATGAACAGGTAATATATAACAATTTTTGTGATTTCTTTGATGCATGGGCCAATCAAGAAGAATATGTTGAGGAGATCCAACCCGATATAGAGGAGTTGAATCAAACAAAGGAGGAGGAGAATTTGGAAGCATCCACTTGGACAGAATTGTATGAACCTCCAAATCCTTTTATGCCATCAATTTCATTCCCATGTATACTGGAGGAAGAGAACCAAGGTATGCATATTCCTGCACTTTATGGCATGTCCTATAACGAAGATAGTATAGATAAGCTTGAGGTAGCCACGACCTTAGAAGTAGAGCCTAATATTTCCAATCTAAAAATTGAGGAGAGCAAATTAATATTGCATGATGAGATTGTTGAGAGGGAACTTCCAAGTACTAAAGAGGATGAGAAAGTGATTCAACCAAACTTGGTTGAACTTCAAATGGAATTTATTTTAGTTGGGGAAAACAATATGCAACCAATGATCATAACTTCCACTTTTGGGAGGGAGAAAGAACAAAAACTGAATATAACCATGTTGCATACTGAAGAATGTTTTTACCAAGTTCCTATAGCATTGGAAAATCACTCCAAGACAACCTTCATGAGTTCTCATTGGCCATTTGCTCACCCAAGAATACTACCTAAGCTTTGCAACACATTGAGCACATTTCGAAATTGCATGCTGTCCATCCTCTCAATCATGAACTTCAATTGCATTATGGGTGGAAAGAGCCCTACACATCGCATATGGGAGCGGTGAAAATCAGGTTTCATCTAAACTCTCCTTTAGTTTATGCATGCTCACATTGAGGACAATGTGAAATTTTAAGTGTGGGGTGCATATTGTGTTTTGTGTTTTTAATTTTGTGTTTTGTTGTTTTTAATTTTAATTTATTTTGTGTTAGTATAGTTAAATGTTTCTCTTTAAATAAATTAATTTTGGAAAGTTCAATTGTTATAAACATTGTTGATTGATGACCTTTGAATTTTAGAAGCATGAATTTAAAAATTGAGTAGAATTGGTGCTTATTGTCAATTTTGTTGGTTTTTCTTTGCATCACCATCAACCTAGTGAGAATTGAGCCAACAACTGATTATTCTTGTTGTGTGTGGACATCTTTGATTGATAATTTGCTAGAACTTGCTTTGACATACATTTTAAGACTACATAAAAATTTCAATTTGGCATCAAGATGATTAAGGCAATTAGGTGAACCCACTTTGGCTTAAAAAGACCAACCCTATTTTTAACCTTAGATTAACCAATTTTGAGCCTATGTCGTTTCTCCTTTTCTTTATTTTTCACAACGCTAACAACCTTGAACCTTGTTGTTTTAACTTTTACCCTTTCATTAGGTCAAGAGCATTTTAAGAGCGTTTATGACCAAAGTTTTGTGTTGAATTAAGTGTGGGGTTAAACTTAGTAGGTTTAAGATCGCAAAAAAAAAAAAAACCAAATCAAATAAAACGAAGAAAAATAAGAAAAATTATTGTTATTGTTGAAAGGGTTGGAATATGTTTGGAAATAATCCTTGCAAGATGTAATAAGTGAGTTCCCTTAAAAAGTTCTTTCAATGTCAAGGGGTAGACAAGAGGAAGGTGTTTTGGGATCGTTGGGTTATATATATATGATCGGTTGCTTCATTCTTGAAGTGCTCTTGAACTTAATGATTAAGCTCACATTTCCTAAATATCATGCCTCTGCCTTAGCCCCATTACAACCCAATAAAAGACCTTTTGATTGATGCTTGATTGTAATTAAGTGGTGGAGATTTGATAGATAAGCAAGCCTATGGCAATAATCTTTCATTGATTGTTTTAAGTGTAAACACCACCTTGATCTAACACTTTTTAAGAGTTGGTGAGGGAGTGACAATGTAGGTTATGCATGGAAAGCCACTTAATTGCTTTGGTATCGATTTTGTTCGATTTAATATTGATTGCGGATTTAAGGATAGGGAAGTCTTGATACAATTTTTATAACTCTTGAACTTGACAAAATTCTTTGTGTTTAGTTTATTTTGATTTTAGCCTTGCTTGGGGACAAGCAAGGATTTAAGTGTGGGGTATTTGATGAGAGTGATTTTATACTTGTTTTTAGTATGATTTTAATGTGTTTTTAGTTAATGTTTCATTTGATTTTTGTTTAAAGTTGGTTTTAAGTGTTTGTTTTAGGTTAAAGTGGAAAAACTCCCTTGGATGGTCAAAACAATGAAGAAAGAGCAAAATTCATCAATGGACACACTCATGGACACGCCCGTGTCACCAAGCGTGCCTTTTACAATGTTTCCAGTAGCTGTGACACGCCCAGTGACATGGGCGTGTCACTGGGCGTGCCATTTATTCAAAATCACAGTAGCTGTGACACACCCAGTGACATGGGCATGTCACTGGGCGTGTCACCTATGAAAAAGTTGAATTTTCTGCACGAGTTGTGGAAAAAGTGGGGGACAAAGACTTTGCTTTTGCCAAAAGAAAGATAAAAGAAGAGAAAAGCTTGCCTAAGTGATAAAAAAGAAATATTAAACAAGGAAAATGTGGGAGACAATGGAGAGTGGTGTGAGTTGGAAACATGGGTTGGAGCTTTGAATGGAAATAAAAAGAGAAGAAGAGGGAGAAGAAAGGAGGAAGCTAGAGCTGGGAGAAGGCTGGAGTTTTGGGCAGAAAACAGAGAACAGAGGCAGAGAAGAGAGGTTTGAGAGGAGGAGGCTGTGCATACACATTTTGGGCAAGGAGAGAGTGACACTTTCCTTGACTCTTCATCTTCATCCTCCATTTCCATCCTCTCCACCATCTTCATCTTCCATTGGCAGCTCCTGGAGATTGAAGAAGCTACATTGAAAGGGGTTTTTCTATTTTCTCCTTTTATGTATTTTGTTATTGTTGTTGTTGTTGTATTAAGTGTGTTGAGCATGAGCTAAATTATTCTCTATCTAGATATTGAAGAACCCTAGCTTATTTGTATGATTGGATACTTTTAATTGATTGAGTTGTTTTATTCTTGTGATGCTTGATGATTATTGCCAATTGATGATAGCATGCTTATTGATTGGTTGCCATTTTCATGTTATTGACTTGAGAAAGCTTGACATGAATTGATTACTCATAAGGGTTGAGGATTGATTGGGGTGCTAGAGATAGACCTACAAGATCCTTTGGTTTATAGTTCCTTGTTCTTAATGCATGACCTACTTAATTGTGTTTTGAGAAGAGATTCCGGCACTCTACTTAGTGATTAGGGATTAATTCACTCGAGAGAGGTTTTAGTCCAAGTTAGAGGAATGCCAACTCAACTCTATCATGTAATGTAATTGAGGCTAGGGGGATTCAATATCTGGATAGTATCATTACCATCAAACCTTTTTACTCAACACACAATTTATCTTTACTTGCATTCATTAGGTTAGTTGTATTTCATTACTTGCATTTATTCAAGTTAATTGCCTTTAATTACAAAACAACACAAAAATATTAATTTGCTAAACAATGGTTAAGATTTGAACTAGTGCTTGGCCTTGTCCCTAGAGGAACGACATTCACTCACTATTATATTACTTGAGCGACCCGTGCACTTGCGGTAATTGCATATAGCATACGGCACGCATCACTTAGTTACTTTGAGAAGTAAAAAAACATAGTGTAGTTTCCCGATCAAGTACAGAGGCAGAATACAGAGATATGACACAAGGTGTTTGTGAACTATTATGATTGCAAAAGTTGCTAAAGAAATTGAAATTGTTTAGTAAAGATAAACTGTCCCTTTTCTGTGACAATAAAGCTGCCATCAACATAGCTCAAAACCCAGTTGAACATGGTTGTACAAAACACATTAAAATATATCAACACTTCATAAAAGAGAAATTAGTTGATGATTCTCTAATTCTATTTCATATTTCATCATATAAACAACTAGCCAATGTATTTACTAAAAAATTCAGCAATAGAAATTTTTACATTTTAATTTGTAAGTTGGGCATGTGTGATATTTTTACACCAACTTGAGGAAGACTGTTGACAGTTAGTAGTTAGCATTAAAAATATTGGTGATAGCCAAAAGGAAAAATAGACACCTCCTTGCACAAGCACTACTGTTCCAACTAAAAGTTCCAAAACCCTTTTGAGCCGATGTTGTCTCTACAACTTGTTTCTTGATTAACCATATGCCTTTTGATGTTCTTCATGGAGCATCCCTTATACTGTTTTATTTCCCTTTAAGCCTTTGTTCCCCATTGCACCAAAGATTTTTAGTAGTATATGTTTTGTACATGATGTTCATCCTTATGCCACAAAATTGGATCCTAAATCCCTTAGTGTGTCTTCCTTGGTTATTCTTGAGTTCAAAATGGATAGAAGTGTTATTCACCTACTTTGCATTAAGACCTTGTCTCTACAGATGTCTCATTTTGAAAGAATATTCAATTCTTTTCCTTCTCTTCCATCTTTGAAGGTTAGGGGGAGGGAGATGATTTATTGGTATATACTGTTACTTAAACTGCTATACCTTAGCCATCACCTCCTCCCACTCTGACCCACCTTCAACCAAGCCTGCTCGATCGGCCATTGTTCATGTCTACTCTAGACGGATAGAGGCTCCTACTGTATGTCCTCTACTTGCCCCTTCGTCATCAAATCTTCTGATTGCTCATCGAAAAGGTAAGAGATAGTACCTCATATTTCATCTTTCGTTGCTTATGATCATTTGCCTTCTTTGTCCAGCTCTATTGCTTCTTTAGATAATATCTCAATTCTTATAACGGTTTATGAGCCATTATGTCATCTTGGTTGGCATGCTACTATGGTAGAGATGGTAGCTCTTAATGATAATGGTACTTGAGATTTGGTATTTTTACTAGCAAGAGAAAAGGTTATTGAGTGTAAATAGGTTTTAACTATGAAAGTCAATTCTGATGATTCAGTAGCTCATGTTAAAAGCCAGTCTTATAGCAAAAGAATTTTCTCAAACATATAGTGTTGATTACTCTGACACTTTCTCTGCAATTGCTAAGCTTGCATTTGTCCATCTATTTATTTCTACAACAGCCACTTACAACGGGCCTTAATATTAGCTGGATGTTAAGAATGTTTTCCTTCATGGTGAGCTTCAGGAAAAGGTTTACATTGAGCAATCTCCTAAATTTGTTGTTCAAAGGGAGTATAGGAAAGTTTGTCGCCTTCAAAAATCTTTGTATGGTTAAAAATAGTCCTCGAGCTTGATTTGGAAAATTCAATCAAGCAATTGACAAATTTGGAATTACAAAATGTAAGTATGATCACTCTGTCTTCTACAAACAATCTGAAGTTGGCATCATTCTTTGGTAACATATGTGGATAACATTGTTATCGTTAGGAATGATATTATAGGAATCTCATCTCTTAAATCCTTCTTTCACACCCAGTTCTAGACAAAAGATTTAGGGGGTATTAAAATATTTCTTAGGAGTTAAAGTAACAAGGAGTAAAAAAAATATTTTCTTATCTCAAAGGAAATATATTCTTGATCTATTAAATGAAATGGGAAAATTAGGAGCGAATACTACCTCCATGATTCCTAATTTGCAACTTACAAAAGATGGCTAATTGTTTGAAGATCCTAAAAGATATAGAAGGTTGATTAAAACTAAATGGCCTAGACACTACCTACTCAACCAATATCATGAGCCAAGTTATGCAATCTTCAATAGTTAACCATTGTCAACTCTAGAGCAGCTTCTAAGCTACTTAAAAGGGACCCCTGGACTCGGAATACTTTACAGAAACAATGGACACAATAACATTGAATGTTTTATAGATGCTAACTAGGCTAGATTCAAAGTGCATAGAAGATCTACTACAAGATATTATATTTTTATTGGTGAAAACTTGGTATCTTAAAAAAAATAAGAAATAAAATGTTGTATCTCAATCTAGTGCAAAATCAGAGTAGTAGGTCATGGCCCAATCCATATGTGAAAGTCTAAAGATACATCAACTTCTAACTGAAGTAGGTTGAAGTCTTCATTACCTATAAAACTTTAGTGCGATAATCAAGTTGTCATTCATATCTTCTCAAATCCAGTGTCATGAAAGAATGAAACATATCAAAGTTGAATGTCACTTCATTCAGAAGAAAATCCAAGAGAATGTGATCTCCACTAGTTATGCGAAAACCGGATAACAACTAATGGATATTTTTACGAAGGCTTTAATTGGAACTAGAATTGAATATCTTTATAATAAGTTGGGCATGATTAATATTTATGCTTCAACTTAAGAGAGAGTATTACGAAGTATTAGTTGTAAATAGATAGATAGGTACAATTACATAGTTGAATCTATTCTTTTAGACTAGTCGTATAGTTGACTTTCTACCATTTATTTCTTTGTCCCCAAGCTTGTAACTATGTATATATTTCTTCTTCTTTCAAACCGAAATATAGATTTTTCTCTCCCAATCAGTAAATCTAACAAGATACTAAGTAGAACGAATACCTGGAATCAATAAGATTTTTATTGCCAGTCCAAAAAGAAAAGCAAATTTGACTTGGGTATACAAAACGTACAGTGCAACTCCAATTTGTAAAGGCAAGCTCCAAAAAACATGAGAGTTCGATTGTTTATAGTATTGTACAAATAGATACCGCCATACACCTTGCTACCCAAAATTAGAGAAAAGTAAATTAAAATACCAACACTATGACATAAACTATTGACAAATTAACATTGATGAAAAGCTATTCACTTTTATCCGTACATGACTCATACGCCATATTTTCTCAGCCAAAAGTATTTGAAAAGAAAAAAATATTAAAAATTGGCCAACAAAATATGATTTACTTAAGAAGCCATACTTCATTGACTTATTTCAATTGTCTATTAAGTCATTTCAATTATATGAACTGAATGAGTTACATTAGCTTTTTAACTGTTCTCACACATTGTCAAGAAAATATTTCATTTGAAGAAAAAAAAAAGTACATATATAAAAAGAAACCATAAGAAAGAGTGACAAATTCTCTTTCATACAATATATATACCACCACCTTGCTAACGATGCATGGTTATTTGAGTTGCACCATCATTCATCATGCAGAGTTTTTCTACAGAATGACATGAGAACTCCAACAAACATCCTTCTTTGTTACATTAAAAGTTGGCTATAGCCTCTTTCCAGCTTCTTTACCATTTGATAGAATGATAGTTTTATATAATTGATTGATGAGCATAAGCGATTCTTGCAAAAAAATGTAACCAATCAATTTCCACAGCCAATAGAACAAAATAAAAAAATAGATAGTGAAAGTGTGTTACTGTTCAATGCTGCAGCCATGGCATTAATCGAACAATACTATTGCTAATAACAATAACAACATCAACAATAATATCAGTATAGTTATAATGACCTTAACAAAAGTATGCTGTAACTTTAGTCAAATACAAACTTTGAAATGCAGCAGTAATTTCTTCTCCCGCCATTAAACAGCATTAGATTTCTTTTTTAACAACTAATTAAACCAGAGACTTTGACAATAGGTAATCCAAGCACATCTAGATTTCTTTCATATGTAAGAGAAGATTGCATCTTTACCTCCACACATCATGAAAACTGTTGCACAAGTTGACAGTTCGGTCAGCATCTATAGACATAAATGTCTGTATTTCACCCTCAGAAAATTTGGATCGTTCTGCTAGGGTAGCACATAGGCACTAAGATAAAAGTATTAATCAATGTAATTGTGATGATAAAAGCAGTAATAAGAAAATGTCATGGAAAATGTGCCACAAGTTCACATTTCAGTCAGCATCTACAGACATGTCTATGGTTACCCTGGAAGTTTTGGATCATTATGCTAAGGTAACACATAGGTACTAAGATAACAACATTAATGATTGTTATACTGATGATAACGCAGTGGGTAATCATAACACATAAAGCAAAACAGAGACCTATGTCACTAAAACAACAACAGGTTGCAAAACTAGAAGAGAAGTCCTACAGCATCAAGAAAGTGTTTTACATCATAAAAAACAAAGAATACAATATAAAATATACAATCAAATTGTCCTACTAGTTAGTAATTAAGAAACCATTTGGTTTAACGATTGCAGTTACTTGCCGGTGATGAACAGTTGGCAGTTAAATGTTAGTAGTTGGAAGGCCAAACGATGGCAACTAGAAATTTCAACTTTCAATTTTTTTATTTATAATTTTGAATTGCTGAACACTGGATTTTATGACTAATCGGAACATTGTACTACCAAACACCTCACATCAACAACTAAGAGCTCAGATTTACCAAACACCTAATATCAACAGTTCAGAGCTCACGAACCTAAATGTTGGCTCCCTATTGTTCATCCAAATGGGCCCTAAATATAACAAAACTCCAATTGTGAATTACATCAAACAATTCAGTTCCTTATCAAAAGACATAGTTCATGGTGAACAAGCAGCTAAAGATAAATTCTAAGAAACAATCTAGAATAGATTTAACAAGAAAATAATCTGGAACCATGTGAAAGTGAAGTTGACAGTGAGAAAGAACCCACAAGATTTGGTAGGTCAACATAAATGCATTGGAATACAATAGAATGAATCTCTTTTTCATTCATGTTTCTATTCTTTATTTCATGTCATCACTATTATGCACTCAAATGCATTAAAAAATCTTATAAAAATATGAGATAAACCTGATTGTCACTACTCAACCAAAAACTTGGGACCATCAAAGAGTCTCGGAAAGACAAATTTTATGATACATTAGCAGCAATAAAGCTAATGCTTAACATAAAAAATGCTAGTTGCAATACTCTTGCAATCAAAATTTAAATATCCAAATATTTTGAATCAAGTTGCTTTGAAAACAGATGTTTGTGAAATACCCAGCTCAATTCAACAGCATTAATTTTGGATAACTGATAAATAAAGTTGTCAACACTTTGGTCCCGACACAGTCAAATAATAACACATATACACTAGTGTGAATGCCCTTGTGTTTAAAATCCTAATTAGAAACTCGTGATATTCATACCTTCTGATAGATTATAGTCATAATACCAGATCGTAGCTTAAGCTTCAACTTTGCAAGATGAAATGTATATTGTGTATCCAAGAAAGATCTGCAAATTTGGTACATGCATCGACCAACTATTACTGTTAAAATGCCATCAAATAAACTGATCCCTAAACGACAAGAATAAGTGCATATCCAAGTGTGTGTGGTAAATTTGGTCTTTGGACATTAAGAAAGTAGGAGTTGCATGTCTGTTGCTTATTCAATACATTAATGTTTATGATTTAAACAGCAACATGAATCCTAGTTCAATTAGAATTTCTAGTAAACTTGTAAACAAAAAACAAATAGAAGACCAGTGCTTAGAAAGCAATTGCAAGAAATGAAGAAATGAAGAATTACAAAGAGAATTAGGATAAGATATTAGACATTGAGAATGATACTTATAAGATACTAGACATTGAGAATGATACGTACTTCAAGACAGAAGTAAGGCCCAAGGATAATGCACGAACATAGCCATCCCAATGTCTAGAGCCTGAAAACATAACAAAATTTTGCAAATAAATGTTTATCAGTATAAAACTTTGAAATGATATGATCACTTTGCAACAGTAATAAGCAACAAATGGCCAAATGCATGAAGATTGCACATAAATGTGCCAAAATCCAAGAATCTAAATCCAATACCACAGTTTTGCAAAAAATAGAATACATCAAATAGCTAAGACAAGAAATGAAAGAACAGCCATTTATTGTTGAAGAGCCAGAATGATAAACTGGTAAAATGCCCTATACCTTGTTGAAGAAACTGAATGAGCTTATTGAGAAGCAGTGGTCCCGCAAAACCAATCAAATCATTAAACACCTGTAAAAGAAAATTATTTACTAAAAATGTACTTAAATTTGAGGAAGCAATGGGTAAAATTATTTAATGAAAAGATTAATCATCGTAGACACCTATTCTTTTATGGAAAATGAAGCATTTATTAGACAGTAACCAACATGGCTCTCGGTAAGATGTATCATGCAATCCAATATTCATGTTTGTATTCTCCTTTCTTTTTTGCTGGTCTCAGATTTCAGTAAAAGGAAAACTTATATCTTTGTCACAAAAGAAAAATATGGATTGCATATTCACGGTCGTTCAACAAAGTTTAAATAGTTAGGAGTACTATGAGAGAGTGTTTTAACTTTGCAACTACAACATGCATAGGGAATAAAGTAGACATATCTACTGTCATGAAAAAAGGACCACTTAAAAAAGGGAAGAAAATGATATCTATCTTAGTAAGCAACTACATACTTTCTTCTCTAATAAGAAATGGATAGATCATGAATCATAACATTAAATTAGATTCAGTACCCTATATTGATAATAACTGTAGTCCTATAAGCTTTCTAATATGGTGAGAGATTCAGCCTGGGAGAATGATATTACCTTTAATATACCAATACAAAAATATGGCCATCCATATGCATAGCCAATGGCTTTAAACAAGAAGGGGTTAGAGCTACTTTGCTGAGCTTGCCAGCAGCTTAACAATCTATCATGACAGGTTGAAGGTGCCATATCATTTGGAAGACAAAGCAAATCTTCAAAGTCAAGCTGCTTTATGATACCACGCTTCATCACAGAAGTGATAGGTCTGAATGTCATGAGATCCCAACAGCTCCAACCATTTCCCTTTACATCCATATCAGATACAACCATTTATTATGGATTTTATTGACTTCTTTATATAGGAAAAAAATAATAAATGGCAGAAAAAGGAAGAATCTTATTATGGATGAGCTTCACCTTTTTAAAAACCTGAGAGTTGCACAACTCATGAAAGAGAAACGGAAACAGTGATAACTTCATATCATACTACCCTCTTTTAAATAAATTTAGAAGAGATGAGATGAAGAATCCATGTGGAAGTCAACAGTGACAATGATATAGAGATGAGATGAATATAGTAGGTTTTTGTACAGATGCAAGGGTTCAACAGCCAATATATATTATGCATACAGCAATTGAGGACCTCCATAGCTATGAGGCTTATCAACTTACAATAATTATTCAACTTAATTTCTAATGTATTATAGTACATAAAATAATTCTGAAAAATGTAATCCAGAAATTCTCTACCAACATTTCAATGGAAATAGAGAATAGAGGGAAAGAAGGAAAAATAAAAGAAAAATGCAATTGTAAAATATAGAGAATATAACGATTTGTTCAACTAAATGTCAAACAGTTGGTGGAAAACTCATCAGCAAAATGAGGGAGAAGTTTTATGCATATTCTGAAATCATGAAAAAGCAAGTGAATAAAACTAGTTTAAATAATTAGCATGGAACTTTCTCATCCCTCTTAAATGCTTCAGCAAGTATTTCTGAGCCATTTCCAAGATGCAACCATTTGGACATGAACTTTATATATAACCTCCCCCTCACTCCCAAAGTGCAGCGGTTTTAGCTAACATCATAAGGTTAAGGTCTAGCAGTAAAGCTTGAAATATAAAAACTACAATATAATATTTACAATTACATAGCTGGAGAAGCTAGAATATTCATCCACAAATTCTTATCCCGGAAACACCTTTAATAAATTTTATCTGATGCATGATGATCTTAGCACCTTCAAGGTGAAACATGCATGAACACTACTTTTGCAATTAGCTGAGATCAAATTCAGCAAACCTTTTATTGAAGGAAAAAAAATAACAAAATAAACTGATGATAGCACAGGAACACCAAACTATTGAAAACCTGTTTAACTACAAACTACATGCTCTTATAGGAAAACATATATTGAGAACTTTTAGAGTTGAAAGAATCAATTTATAAAAAACAAATAAATAAATAAATAAAATGCAATACTGAGAAAAACTAAAATGGTAACAAATTACTTACAAAGTCTGTAGGACAAACTCCCTCGATGTCCATATCAACAGCAAGAAGCAGATCTTCAACTGAACTATAATGATCAGTTAATCATATTAGAAGAACAAAAAAGGTGAACCATTACTTATTTTGATTCACAGACAAGTGAACCTCAAATGAAAAAAGTGGCTAGAGGATGCAACTATATCGACATGAAAACTTTCAGCAAACAAATGAGTAAATGGAAAAGAGATTCAATCCTTGTAGGCTTGCACTTTAAAGCAAGATTGGACAACTGAACTAGGGTATTTAGCAATTATTAAAAATTGGATAAAATTAAAAACTGATGTTTGATGGTTCTAGGAGTGTGTATGCACACAAGCATCCCCGTACATGTGTTTTGATAGGAGAGACAATGGACACTCAACTCGGTAGACAATGCTTTGGCCCTTAAATCAAAACCCATTTCAGTTATCGTGCAATGCTATAACAATGGGAGTACTGGAAGCCATGATTCTTGAAGATAGCAGCACTTTGCACCTAAGAGAACTTATTGCTCTATTAAGTCGCCTATTCTCACATCTAGTTTCTTCATATGGAAATCCTTTTGACAATAATTTATTCAACCATTTTAAAACAAACCATCTCATTATTCAACATTTTTCTCAATGTTTGCTCAAATAATAATGGACCATCATCCTATTTGGAAACTTAAATTAGTCAATATCTGCAATGTATATTTTATTGCAACTAAAGTACCTCTGTCATCATCATAAGCAATGCCAGAGACAAATATGGGGGAAGTGTAACTGGAACAAATTTATGAAATGAAGAAAAGTAGAATAGTTGGTTGAGATCCAAACAGATGATCACGTAAAATAAACTAGTTTCAGTAAAAAAACAATGATAAGGAAACATATCAAGTCCAAAAAGAAGCAATTGTTCCTGTTACTCTTAAAGCTTCCAAATTTAGGTACAGAAAGACAAACTCACACCTTCATTCTTTAAACAGGATTTCATAACTCCATTCAAACAATCAGTAATATAGCTACACATCCTTGAGCATTACAAAGCAGCATAATACACACGTAGTATCTATGAGCATGTTTTGGTGTTATCCAGTCAACAACACCAATACAGCATGGTTACAATCATAGTAAAGAAACTACAAGCAAACAATCAGTGGTTATACCTGCTCTTGGAAGATGCCTGCCTTATCCTGATAGTATTGATGGATGTGCAAAATATGATGTCCAACAAAACAAATGAACTTTCTTTCAGGCATTCCAAACCTTGCCTCTGTGGAATTCAAGGAATTAAGATATCAACTTATTAGGGAGAAAAATAAAACAATGTAAAGAAACATCTACAAAATAAAAGATGGCCCAAGAAAGTTTAAATCAAAATGATTTGCCTTGCCAGGAGAACCACTATTACCTAAACAACACAATTATACCACTAAGGATTGAATGAAGTTGAGCAACACAAAGCAAAAAGCTTAAGGCCTTTAAGAATAGATATGTTTACCATGACCTAGAAGGCTTTCCACCTCAATCAACACTAACTTGGAGGATTGAGCACCCATAAACTTAGCCCAGTGTTAGAAACCTCTCAATTTGGAATTAGAACCAAGTTTGAGTTCCCCATTAGTAACAAAAAAGAGGGGATCTAATTTTGATTTAATCATGTCCATGTCAGTAACATGTTGATCCAATTATGGTACAAGAATGAAGTCATGTACGGTCAACCTCAAACTGACGTGCTTTTTAACTCAGTTAATTAATTACTCCCTCTATCCACAAATTATAATCCACATTTCCTTTTTGGGATGTCCAAACAAAAATAGCCCTCTTAATTTATTATTATATTTCCAAATAAGCCCTCTAGAGTACTTACATTTAATCACATTATTCTAAAATAATGAATGCTATTATTGGTCATAATAAAGGTAAAATAGAAAACGAAAAACAAATCCTAAATCCTTAAATCTTTATGCCAAAACAAAAGCAGACTATAATTTGTGGACAAAGGGAGTGCAAAATAAACACAATCTTTAGTATTTTATACATATTAACTAGAATATTTAGTGTGATTTAAGAAATTTCATTGATAATTTTTTTCATTTTAGAAAATAGGAAAATAATAGCAACTAAATTCGTAATCAAGTTGTTCGTGTTAGGTGCACTGTAATTCAAGTGGATCTAAACAAGGTAATGGATTGAATAGGTTTGGGTGTCATACCATGTTATTCGTTTAATAAATGAGTGATATTCATGTTTAGGTTGTTTTAACGTTGATAATTAATCATTTCTCAATGATCAAACTTGTGGTGCTACATTTAATAAATGGGTGATATTATGTTGAATTCATTAGTCATTGGCCAAATGATGGTTATAGCATATATTTCAAACCTCTTTGTTGCAAGAGATCGAGGATGATAATGTAATGTATCAAGAATCAATCAGTACACACAACAATCAAATAAGAAGAATAAGAAATTAGAGGTGAGAAGAGATTAGAGCATATTAGAATAGAGAAATAGGGAAGAGGAGAAAAGAGAATGAGAATTAGGAACTCTGATATTTCATATCTATTGTGGCATTAGGTAATACAATTCTTATACCGTTAGCTACCCAACAATTCACAGCTCACTGATTAAAAATATTCCCCTCACCGCACATTCCCTGACCCAGATAGTTATCCCTTTTGTCTCATATACACCTCAGCTCTCTCAAGTTATTTCTCATTCCTACCCTCAGCCTGATTGTTGCTCTCACAGCCCCCTATTTTCTTAAGTTTCCTCTTTTTTCTTCTCTTATATGTTGCAGATAGCATTCCTGAAAAAAAAAAAAAGCCAAGCCATTGCAACTGTTTGATGGCCATATTCCTTGGACTACAGTTATAATGAAATAAATTCATAATTTATCAAGTCCCAGGCAACAAACAATTATATTCCATTGAGTAATCATCCACTACAACAAATAACAACACAATAAATTGCTGAGGACCACGGAATGCAGAGAGAAAGAATCTAACAGAAAAACAAAAGCAGTACCTCCAATGAAGCAAATGTTTTGTGCAGATGGAAAATTTCCAGTAATGCTTTCATGATCCACCAGAAACAGATGAGCCGGTTGCAAAATATGTCATGGAAGCCAGCCTCCGTTGCAGAAATTATAATGGTTGTCTACATATTAATAAGATTAGAAAACTCAAACTAAAAATCTTGAGCCAGCACAACAACAATTATGACAACACAGAGAACAACGTAGAAAAGTTACCCAGACTATCAATTGAGAACTTCTGAAAAGCCATTCGTGATATATGATGATTTCTCCATAGAGTTCTTTCTTCATAAGCAAAATCATGTCCATAAATGACAAACATGCCCCTGGGAAGGTAGAAATTGCAACACAAACTTTTCTGGAAAGTTCATCTGTGTAATCCTCATTAAAGTGTTACAAGATATTGCATGACATAATTGGTAGCAATTTCACAAAAAGGCTACTGATCACACTAGCGGTTTCACAAACTTCTAGTTCAATATATGGACAAAGTATGACCTAATTGGTAGCCAGAACTCTTCACTGGAGAGAGAATTCTAGTAATGAGTCTTCCAATTCTAATATGAGAAGTTCTATACACAAACATGAATATGAATTATCAGAGACTTTTAAAAATCTAGACCAGTATTTCATGACTTACAAAAAGGTTAATGGAAGCTCATACTATTATAAGCCACGAATGGTAGTGCATAAGTGAAAGATCAAGTACAAGATGAAATATCTTCTAGGTTTACCAAAGATTGATTATCACAAATTGAAGTACAATTTTAATCTACTCTTTGTAACCATAATTTCCTTTCGGTTACATTTACCTTCTAGTTCAGCAATCAAACAGGTCATAAGCATATAAAGAAAAAAGAATATACCCTGTGGATCCTTCTGGCATTCGTCTGAGTAATTGCAACCACTGAAATTATTAGAATAGTCACTAAATTTGCACCAAATCCTAAAACTGTATACATTGTCAAGGAAAAGCATTCCATGCAAGCAACTTTCACGTTTTGTTTGCAAACAAACCATCAACATATGCAACAAAAAAAGGATTTAAGTTATCAAAACACTCTGAGAATTTATTTCCATCCCATACCTTAAAAATAACAGGAAAAAAAAAAGAAACAAATTATAATCAAAATCACTTAGAATTATTACAAAATTATTCACTTAGAATTATTACAAAATTATTCTGCAAGCTTTAGAAGAAAATCAAGCCAAAAAGGTAGAGAGTGCAATATTAAAATTCCTTTCTTCTTTTTAATATAATTAGAAAAATAAAAAATATCATGGTAAGCTTTTTCTCAGGTCTTAACTTCAGCGAAGTAACAGAGATATACTGATTCACATTGAATCAAAATTTCTTTTCTAACACTTTCCTGCAATTTCCCGGCAAGCAAACAGAATTTAACCAATTCATGATAAAAAAAGTAAAAATAAAAAACTAGCACGAGAAATTGGCTAAAGAGAAATGGTGAATAAGTATGATAAACGAAGAGAAGAGAAAAGAGAGAGCGTACAAATGGAGAGTTAGGGCAAATATTGTTCTTCAATTCCATTGTTGCACAGAGAAAAGAGTGAAGCCAGCAAATGACTGAGAATGAGAGACTCGCTAATGAACACAGAGAAAAACGGCATTTGAACTCCCTCTTGTACTTTTTTGGAAGTCCACAAGTCGTTCGTACCACTATGTATATACTTCTAAATTCACAGCCACGTGTACGTAGTCATGCTTTTTTTATATTATTATTATTAGTCACCAAATTCAATAATCATTTTAAGAATAATTGCAAAAACTAAAATAATTAAAATTTTATAATATTTTACTTAATTATTTTTTTAATTTCTTTATTATTTTCTCTATTTAACTTCAAATATTATATAAAAAATTATTTATTTTATTTTAAGTGTCACTTTTATAAATTTAAATAGTATTAATTATAAAATTTTAAATTTATTTTCACGAAATAATATTAGTAACTAATAAATAGAGGTCATAACCAAACAACGCAATGATTATGACCTAGGCTAAAATTAAAAAGCCAAAAAATCCAAATATAAATAGCCTTTTTGGACATGGCAGCACCATCAGCCCTACAAATCCCAGTCAAAGTATCCATGGCCAACCTAATCAGAGTGGGCATACCAAGAGCTGAGCAGACCTAAGATGGGAGGGATCGAAAAGGGCAAAAATTTAGTCGTCGACTACTTGCTAGTTGTTTGTGGTATTGGGGGAGCTAGGTTACCGTGGTTGGGATTTGGGGTTCCGGGGGTACGATGGTCTTCAAGGGTTTGGGGCTTGAAGCTTCATTGAGTACTGAAGGACAAGGTTGAAATTGGAGAGCCAAAGTAAGAGATGGATGGTTTTTGGGGGTGAGGCTGGGATATTAGGGAAGGTCAGAGAAAAACTGATTAGCAAAGCCACGTGATGGGCAGCAAGCTCTATAGTAGAGAGATAAGTCCTCTTGAATATCTATTTCACAATATAAGAAACTAGAAATTACATGCACAATTCAATTTGATATCATCTAAAAAATAGCATAGACTAATTAATAAAAATATTAATTCAATAAATTTATAAACTAAACTAGATTATTTATTTATAAATATTAAATATATAATATGTGTCTATGCATAATATTTACACAAAATACACACATTTAATATGTGTGTATGTTATATAGTTATTTATGTTACTTATTTTTTATTTTTTATATTATATTTTAATTTTTAAATTATAATATATATGTTATATATTTATGCTGATATATGTTAAATTATAATTGGTAAGAAGTATAATTATCTTTTTATTATTTTATAGATAATGTGTGCTTTTTTTATGTATTGCATATTATGTAGTGCTAAGTCATATAATATTCTTTATTACAATGAATATATTGTGTATTTATGTTGATGTATATTGAAATTTAATTCATAAGAAGTTTAGTTTTCTTTTAACATTTTATAGATACTACATAGATATTATATAAATATTTATTTTTTTATTTTTATATTATATTTTAACTTTTAAATTATATATTATTTTTAATATGATATATGTATTGTGTATTTATGCTATTGTGTATCTACGCTGATATATGTTAATTTATAATTTATAAAAAATATAATTCTCTTTTAATAATTTTTGTAAAAATTTTCGTATAGGTTGTGTAATTTTTTTTATAGGAATTGTATATTTTAATTATTGAATCATATAATTTTTAATTTAAAATAATAATTATAAATCTAAATTATAAAAGAATGATTAGATAATATAATGTATATATATTAATTCTTTTAATCAATATTTATATAATATATATTGATAGTTTGAAGGATGAGGTGTTTTTAAAATTTTAGTATATTTTTTCTTAAAACTGAAAAAAAAAGTTTACTACAATATTTTTTAAAATAATTTTTATTTTTAAGTGTAGTTATGTAAAAATCTCTTATTTTAATCCAATAAATTTAAGATTACAACCACGTGCAGGATTATTCATTTAGCTTGGAATCCCGTTAATTCGGCCTAACTTGATCTGACACAATCGTGTTGGGCTAGGTTTTTAAAGACTAGGCCAAGATTCAAGTTTTGTTTTAAATTTTTTATGAATAAGTTAGGTTTTGAGCTAACTCAAATAATTTTCTGCTAAACTCCCCAACCCAAGTACATATATAGTTAACCTAAAACTAAAAATCCTAATCCTATTCTCATCTCATTTGTGTCACTTCTCCATTTCTCATTCATTCTGATGTCTCTCGCTCTCTTTTTGTCCCATACTTTCTTCTCTTTGATTTTTCCAAGATTTTTTATTTTTCAGGTTTCTTAATTTTCTAGCTATTATTTTTTTTTTCATTTTTCTGAGTTTTTTCGTCCTCTCCGTTTTGATTTTTCTGAGATTTTTCGTTTTCTTGGTTTGTTATTTTCTTTCTATTATTTCTAGTTTCTTTCCTTTTACTTTTTCCCTTTCTGAGTTTTGTTGTCCATTTCACTTTATATTAGTGAGTGTGCATGTGCGTGTGTACGTGTGTTTTTTTTTGTACTTTTATTTGTTTTATATTTTTTGGTTATGTGTTTTGCTATGTGTATTTTATTATTTTTATGTAAACACTCAAGTGAAAACTAAAGATTCTTTAGGGCTGTAAATGAGCCAAGTTACTCGAGCTCGGCTTGAGTCTCGACTCGGTAAAAACTCGTTCAGGCTTGAGCTCGATTAAAAACAAACCGAGCTCAAGCTGCTCGTTTACTAAATGAGCCGAGCCCAAGCTCAGAGATACTCGACTCGTTAGGCTCACGAGCTGGCTCATTTAAAAAGCTCGCGAGCTAGCTCGTTTATTAGGTTATATTAAAAAATATATTATATATATTAGTATATTATATTTATTAATTTTACTATTAGTCTAATATTTTTAAGAATTTATATTCTAAATTATAATAATTATTTATATAAATAATTAATATAAGAAAATTTGAATTGTATATATGATATAATTCATACTTAATATTAATTATATATATTGCATATAAGATAAAATGATTAATGTTATATTGATGTTGTTATAGTTAATATATCAGCATCAATATAAAATGATATTATATATATACTATACATAGTATAATAAACTATATAATATATATACTACTTAATACATGCTAATATTTGATAAAAATAAAGCATATATATGTAAAAATAAAGTATATATATACCATAAATATATTAAATGTGATACATGTACATGCAATATTATATATGCATGCTTTTCACTATATATACTATATATTATATGTAGAATATGTATATATTATGTACTACAATATTATATATATATATATATATATTATGTATTATATGGGCTATATATATATTACCAATTATTTTTCATTATATACTATAATATATTGTATATTATTATTTTTACTATATATATAATATAAATATAAACACCATATATATTATAATATGAATAGTATATCTATTGTAAAGCATATATATGTAATATATTTTATTTTTATCATATTATATATACATTAGTATATTATATTTTTAAATTTTACTATTAGCCTTATATTTTTAAGAATTTATATCTCAAATTATAATAATTATTAATATATATAATAATATATAGTTTATACTATTAGCCTTGTATTATATTTTATTGTTACCATATATATATTAAGTACTATATATTATATGTAGTATATGTATATTAAGCACTATATATTATATGTATACAGTAAAAATAATAATATACAATATATAGAGCAATGGCAATGCTAAATAATAGTATATAATGTATACATATATATGCTATAATATAAATACTACTTAATATATAATATGTTATTTTTACTATAATATATATGACAAAAATAAAATATAATACATATATATATTTTTAACAATAATAAATAATATATATAATTTAATTAATTATTTTAATTTTAATATTTTTAGCATAAAATAAAATTTTTGGTTCAAAAATAAAAAAACCCTAAAAAAATAATGTTTACATAGTGTCTCTTTATCCCCATCGCCGTCACTGTCGTTTTTCTTTCTCACTATTTCGCTCTCGCCTCTCGCTATCTGTCTCTCAGTCTCTGTATCACTCTCCAGCTCTGTCTCACCCTCTCCATCGCAGCCGACTCAACCAACAACCTCAAGTCTCACCCTCTATTGCAGCTCTCACCATATCGATCTCGAGTCTCACCATCGCAGAGACCACCATCTCGCTCTCTATTTTGCTCACTGCTCTCTGTATCTATCTCTGTCTCGATCTCTATCTCTGTCTCGCAAGCCATTCACACAGCAAGCAGACAAGGGAGCTCCGACCACCATCTCGCTATCTGTTTCGCTCAGTGCCTTGCTCTCTGTCTCTGTTTCGATCTTTGTCTCTATCTCGCAAGCCATTCACACAGCAGGCCAACGAGGGAGCTCCGACCACCATCTTGCTCTCTGTTTCGCTCACTGCCTTGCCCTCTGTCTCTGTCTCTGTCTCTATCTCGATCCCTGTCTCTGTCTCGCAAGACATTCACACACCAGCCATGGCAGCCTCTCAATCTCAGGTTGTTCATTTGTTTTTTTAATTTCAATATAATGTAATACTTAGATGTTCAATATAATGTGACTTGTGATGCTTAAATAAATGAACAACCTGAGCTTCTATAATGTAATGCTTAGATGTGGTATATATTGTAATGCTTAGATGTTCATCATAATTTCAGACTCTGTGCTTCTATTCTGTGTGGTATGTGAGTGAATATTATTGATGCTATATTGCTGTGCTTTTACATGAGAGATAAAGGGCAAATGTCAACATGCTAATGTCAACATCTGCACAGAAAGGGGACCTCTCATGGGCTTGATGAGATGAGAGATAGTCCAGGTAATTATGAGTCAGCTGATGGGGAAGATGATTCAGATGCACTACCACCCAAGAAGAGAAAGTTTGGAAGGGAACACAATGAAGGATCTTCATTTAGATTGCTTGCAGATTCTATTCAGAAATTTAGTGAGATATATGAGAAGATTGAGAATAATAAAAGGCTACAAATGTTGGAACTTGAGAAGATGAGGATGGATTTCCATAGGGATTTAGAAATGCAGAAAAAGCAGATAATGGAGAGAGCACTTGCTGAGATAGCTAAAATTCATCAGGGTGATGATGATGAGAATGATGTCTCTGCTGATAATGCCAGTGCAGTGGATAATGCTTCCAAACCTGATATACATCTGTAACATTAATTAGCATATGTTGTGCTAGTTGTTGTATAATGTTGGTGTCTTCATTTAAACTTGCAAGGCAATTGAATTACTGGCAATAGTTATACCAAAAGAAATAACAGATTGTTTGAGGAGTTTATTGAGTGCTATTTTCTCTACTGTGGTGATCTTATTGATTGCAATCCCCAACATCTAAGCTGGAATGTTTAATCAGATATCTGTTATTAATGTTTAAATTAACAGCTAGTAAACTTAAAATAGTCAGTAAGATATTTGGAATGTTTAAAATAGTATACAGCTAGTAAATAGTATACAACTAGTAAACTTATGATATTAATTTTTATTGATAAGAAAAGAACATAATCAGTAAGATATTGTTCTAAACTTTATGAACCATTATCATGTGCAATATAGGCAAAATCCAATTCCTACCGATAAGTGCAATTTTCAGTTGTTGTATAATGTTATTTATGGTCTTGGAAGTGGCCAACTCAAAATGAAAAGACTGAAAATTAAGATACTGGATCATATTAATATGTGCTACGTGTTTATATTCTTATAATTATCAGTAATTTAATTTCTTAATTGACTTACCTCTAGATTCAATGTTTATCGTTCTAAAAGTTGTCTTTTTCCTTTTCAGGATATGTCTATTACAAATTCTACAAATTTAATTTCCACTCAAGATTCATCTCCAAATTCGAATGATTCACCTGTTTTTATATCTAATACACTTGAAAGTGTGGAATCCATTCATGATGTGGAAATTGCTGAAGAAGACGACAATCCATTTGCTTCAAAGAAAAGGAAGAAGACTTCAAAAGCATGGAATGAATTCAAAGAGGTGACGCTTCCGAATGGGACAACGAAGGCTGAATGTATTCATTGTAAACATCGGCTTGCTTTGAACAAGACTGGTGCCACCACACAATTTTTGAGGCACTTGAAGTGTTGTGTGCAAAGGGTGATAAATCTAAAAGGGCAACAACAGATTAATATCACCAACCGCATAAATGAGATAGAAAGTATAGCTGCATTGGAGAATTTCAGGTATAATCATGCCAAAATTAGAGAAGTGTTTTCCCATATGATTCTTGTGCATGAGTTACCTTTTAACTTTGCGGAATATGAGATTTTTAATTTGTTAATGAAATATGCTAATCCAAGTTTTCAAAAAATTAGCCGGGTAACATTAAGAAAAGATATTGATAGTAGTTACGATATAGAGAAAAAGAAAATCAAGGAATTGCTTGCTGGTGTCCCTAGGCTTAGCGTGACCACAAATTTGTGGAAATCTGTTGCCCAAAAGATATCATATATGGTTGTTACTGCTCATTTTATGGATTCTGATTTTAAGTTGCAAAAACGCACATTGAACTTTTGTGATATTTCACCACCTCATAATGGAATTATTGTATGTGATGCATTGCAAAAGTGTTTTCAAGAATGGGAGATAGAAAATAAGGTGTGGACAGTAACTGTAGATAATGCTACTTATAATGATGTTACTATTAGGATGCTAAAGGAAAATTTGTCTATCTCTTCATCATTACCGCTTTCTCTTTGTGGCAAGTTGTTTCATGTACGATGTTGAGCACATATTTTGAATTTACTGGTTCAAGATGGTTTGTCTGAGATTCAAGATATAATACACAATGTTCGTGAGAGTGTAAAACATATTACTGCGTCAGAAGCACGTCTTCGAATGTTCAGTGAAATTGTGAAACAATTAAAATTACCTTTAAAAAAGCTCATTTTGGATGTTAGCACAAGATGGAATGCAACATATTTAATGCTTATTGTTGCTTTGGAGTATAAAGATGTCTTTTCTCGGTATCAAATAAAAGATTCAAGTTATCGTACTTTGCCTAGTGAATTAGATTGGAAGAAGGTTAAGGAAGTTTGTGTATTTTTGGAAGAATTTTATGAGGTCACTAATATAATTTCAGGAAGTGAGTATCCAACTTCAAATTTATTTCTTCTTGAACTTTATAATGTAAAAAGAAAATTTAGTGAAATATATGCATCTGATGATGAAGCTATGGAAAACATGGTGAAGAAGATGAAGGAAAAATTTGATAAATATTAGGGTGATTGTAATTTATTAATAGCATTGGCAGCTGTTATGGATCCAAGGAGTAAGATGAAATCAATTGAGATTTATTTTCCTCTCATATATAGTATATTTGATTCTTTTGAGCATATTGCAACAGTTAGTGAGTTTTTACATTTGCTCTACACTGAATATGTTGAGGCTTATAGAATGGAAAATGCTAATAAGGAATCCAGAAATGAACTTGCAAAAGAAGGTTCAAGCGTTGCTAGTGTTGATAAAGGGAAAGGTAGAAAATCAGATTTTTTTCGTCTTATAAGATCCGGTGATGTTGTGGTTGAACATGCTAAATCAGAATTAGATATTTATTTGGAAGAAGGTATTCATGTTTGCGAAAATGATGTGGCATTTGACGCCTTGGAATGGTGGAGTGCAAACAAATTGAAGTATAAGATTTTATCAAGAATGACAAGTGATATATTGTCGATTCCTATCACAACAGTGGCTTCTGAAGCAACTTTTAGTGCTGGGGGTAGAGTTATAGATTCACATCTTGCATCTTTTGGAACGGATACAGTGCAAAAATTACTTTGTGGAGAAGATTGGTTTCGTGCATACTATAGATTAAAAAGCAAGAAAAATGTTAGTATGTTCCATTTTTATGAAAGAAAAGAACAATGAAAGTTATGATTTTTATTATATAATTGTAGTTAACTTATTTTTTTTCTTAATATTTATAGGAAAGCACCATCAAGGACATTCGAGAGTATATTATACCTTGATCGTATTATCCATTTATAAGGTATTATTTTAGTTTTATAATTTTTTGTGAGTTTACTTATCAAAACTATTTGTATTTTTTAAATTGGTATTTGATTTTTTTAATTTTATTTATGTAGGAGTTACAACAGTTGAACTCAAATATAAAGCAGTTGTCATGTGCCAGATGGAGTTGTTCAAATTGAATTTATTACTCATTTGATTTATTTGGATAATTTTAGCACTTTTTTTTTCCTAAAATTAAATTATTTTGTAGATTATTTATTGTTTTTTTTCTTTCTATCTAGATTTACATCTATATTTTTTATAATGAATGTTTGATTTTTAATTTTGACTATAATTGTGATGTATAAAAATTTATTTTTTTTCAATTTTATCATATATCTAGCTATGAGCTTGAGCTCCAAATCGAGCTCGAGCCCAAGCTTGGCTCGTTTATCGTATTAATGAGTCAAATACGAGTCGAGTCGAGCCGAGCTCGAGCTTGCCAATATTCGTATAAAACCGAGCTCGAGCTCAAATTTTATGTGTCGAGCCGAGCCTGAGCATGTCAAAGCTCGGCTCGGCTCGTTTACACCCCTAAGATTCTTCTATGTTTGTATGTGTACGCATGTTTTTTCGTGTTTTGTAAGATAAAAAAAAAAAAGCAGATCTATGATTTGTAAATATGTATGTTTTTTCAATGTTGTAAAACTGAAAAAATTCTTCATTTTTTTCTTATTTTTTATATTTTATAATTTAAACAATAATGGTTTTTGTTGATTCGGTAACTTGGCCTACGAACCCGATAAGCTTGAGTGGCCCTAATGCTATCGAGCCATTAGGGACTAGGGCCGGGCTCTGGGACTAGATTCTAGGCCCAAAGTATTATTGGGTCAACTGCGAGCTAGAGTAAACTCAACCCAGCTTGATCCTAAAATGCCGTTAACCATATACTAGTAATGACAATAGATAAAATATCCACTAAAATTATTCATTCCATAGTTTAACTTGTTTAATTTTGAGCTATTTATGTATGTTTCAAACCTTTATATTTATCTTTATATTATTTGTATATGTTTCAAATTTATTTAATAATATAGTATATTATTTATACTAATTTAATCCATTTAAATATAAAAAATCTAAAATTAAAAAAATTTAAATTATATAATTATAATTTTCTTAATTAAATAACCATAAATAAAAAATTTAATACCAACACAATTATATAAAAAAATTTCATATCGCTCAAATTTTATAATTAAAATATAATATAAGTTATATAACTATATATAATTAAAATTCAACATAATACAACTAGTATAAATCCTATTATATAACTCTGTTCGGATAATAAGTACCAAATATATATCTATATCCAACTCAAACATGTCATAGGTAATAAAATACTATCCAAACATGCCTAAAACTCTGTATAATATATTTTGCATAAATCGATCAAACAAATCGCATATCCAAAAACAATTGACTCATTGCCATGTATGAAAACATATGGTATCTTGTCCCATCACTTCATTATTGGAACCAGAATTACCATCAACCCAACCATCACTTGTCATCCTAATTCTATATAGAAAAAGACAATAAAAACTTCTGAATCAAAACTTAGGGATTAGAAAGCACATGTTATAGAGGAAAATTTATTAAATTATATTCGACATATTTCAAAATATATTAATGCATATCTCCAAATCTCATCAACATGTTTATGTTAATATGGCCCCTTACACGGGGATATATATTAACTTGGCACCACATTTTCTCAATACGTGTAAGTTGATGTGATGCCTTATCTAGGGCTACATACTGACACAGTACCATATCACCGCACTAACATATATTAGGGATGAACAAATAAGTCGACTTGATTTGGCAACAAAACTAACCAACTTGACCAATAATGTTAGTTTAAATTGATTTGTTGGTTAGTTTTGATTTAAAATTTTGATAAATTAATATTTTAATTTGGTTTTAATTTACAAGTCAAAATCGACCGAATATGATAAAATAGACCAAATCCGATTGAATCAAACCGATAGTGGTTGATTTTATAAATTTCTTTTTTTTTAGTAGTCGAGTTTTCTTTTTGAGTAGTCTAGTTCAGGGAGTGGATTCTCCAACTCGACTAATAATAATCGGTTTGATGAATTTTTAAAATTACTGATCGATACTTATCTCTAATATATACTGTGTTAAAAAAATTATAAATGTGAAGAACCAAACCTTATACCTCATAAATTCAAAATAAATACTTTACCATTTAAGCTACAATTCACATAATGTTATGAAATGTATTATATATATAAATTATATTTAAATGAATATTTAAATATATATATATATATTTAATTAATTAATTTTTTATTTTTTAAAAAATATTGTATACTATTAAACATATATTCATTTGTTCCATTTGAATTTAATTTATTTAATTCATATGTTTTCTCAACAAACTTTACAAAAATTATTAGAAAAATATATATAAAATTAAGGCCATTGTTATACTTCAACCTCAAAATAAATTAAATGGTTGAACTTTAGACATTTTGCAGCCTTTTAACTTATTATTTTGAATATCTTAAATTAGCATAAATATATCATTATTAGGGATTTTAATTAATTTTTAATATTTTAAAATATATGATTACAAATTAATTTATAAAATGAATGACTATAATATTGAACAAATCATTAAAATCTTAACAAGTGTTAATAAAAATATATATATAATAGAAGGTTAATAATAAAATAAATTATTTTTCTCCATTGAACATTATGTTAAAAAATTTTATCTCATTTATATGCATGCTATATATGTTAAATTAAAAAAAAAAAAAGAGACTACCTTAAGCATCAAAATGGAGCTTAGAGATTGAGGATATAATTATGGCAGTGGTGCATAATGATAATTCATCATATTTATTTTAATTTTCTCATGAGAATTAACCAAATAAATATCCCTTCACATATTACTATTAAATTTTAAACTTAATTCACCTTAACTAGACCTATTTTGACAAATTTACCTTTTATTAAAAAAAAAAGCACATCAATTTATATTCCTAAAAACACGCCTTTATTACTTTGTTATTTCAAAACTACATTCTTCTCATCTTCTTTCTCTATTTTAAAATCCTAACTTCTTTCAAATCTTTCAAAAATTCATTTAAAACTCTATTTGCCTCTAGCTAAGTAAATCTATAGCGAAGCAACTCTCTCTCTCTCTGTGTTCAAGCGGCTGTGAAAGTGTAAGCATCTTTTTTTCTCTCTCATCTCTGTTATGAAATTTAATTTTCAACTTGTGTTTGTAGATTTTTTTTTTGCATATTTGGTTTTTTTTAAAGAGAATGATGAAAATAATAATATTTTTTATGCTCATTTTTTGCAGTACTTTTTTAAAATCGTTTGATATGTGTGTATGAAGAATATCTTACTAATCTTACTAACGCCATTTTAATGAGTATTTTATATGATTTATTTTTTTAAAGAGAATGTTTATTCTTTGTAAAAGATTGATTATTGATGTTTGGAAGTCATTTTTTAAAATTATTTAAAAAAAGATAGTTACGAGTGACTGTAATGGTTGGATTTTTTGTTGGATTTTTCGTTGGATTTTTCATTGATTTATAATGATTTGTTATTGACTATTAATGTTAAAATTTTGATTGGATTTTTTGTTGAATTTTTATTTACAGTCATTCATTATTGTGACTTTGATTTATATTGAATGATCACGGATTGTTATTCGCTGTTAGGTTATAATATTGATTGATTTTGAGTTAATATGTTTTCATAAATGATATGTAGGTATAATGTATAATGTCTAATGTAGTATAATATAGGTTGTTAGTTTTAATTATATGTGTTGCAATAGGATGATATGAGATGATATGAATTGATGTGGTTCATATAGATTGTTATTCGGTATTAAGGGATTAAAGCATGAATCATTTGTGTTCGAATAATTTTATATTCTATGTTATTTAGCTGTTGAATATAGTCACGATATGTATTTTGTGGACTGATATGGATTGATTTATGTTAACATTGACCCATATGATTTGATATATGATGATATGGTTTTATATGAGATTATCAAAGAACAAATCATTTCATTTTTCTATATGTTGTTTAGCTTTTTAAATAATGAAGAACTATATTTTTGTTGACTAATCTGTAATGATTTGTATTGATATGGGTTGATATGATTTGACATAATATGTAAATGATTTAATCTATTGCTGTTATCTTTATTTAGATGAGATTTGATTTTAAAATCTAATGTTGTTATTTTCTTATTCTGGATGAAAATTGGTGTTAAAATATACAACCTTTTTTTTGTTATTTCTCACCCTTAAATTAATTGATGATTTGAAATATTTTGATCTTTTTTTCCCTCCTTGTAACAAAATAAAAGATATTCATGATGTTTGTTTTCACTTGTTATATAATGAAATGGTATACTTGTGTGGATATTTAGTTAGCAACCTGGACTTTAATTTAACAGCCTATTGTGATGAATTAGCTGTTGTCTTAGATATTATTTAATAAACATTTGTTGCTAGAAATAGTTTTATAAATTTGGATATTTTATTACTTATTTTCTAAAATTAGTGTATTCTATATATTTTGAGATGGATTGATATATATTGATTTGGGTCGATATGCGATTTTAGAGGTTGACTTGGGTTGAGATGTTTTGATATGAGACTACTAAAATATGAATCATTTTATATTCTGAGTGTTGTCTAGATATTTTAAATAATGCAAAAAATGTGATTTTATGAACTGATCTATGTTGATCTTTTTTTATATGGCTTGATATATCTTGATATATTTGATATAGATAAGTAAAGAATATTTTTTTTATGTTGTTTGTCTGTTTTAAAACTAAAAAATTAGATTGATATATATTGATTTTTATACTGATATGGATTCATATATGTTGATTTTGGGTTGACTTTGGTTAACGTGCTTTTATATAAGATTGCAAAAACATGAATCATTTGTGTTATATATGTTCTTTAGATGTTTTAAATAGTGAAAAAATATATTTTTGCTGACTGATCAGTATTGATCTTTAATGATATGTCTTGATATGGTTTGATATGTCTGAATATGGTTTGATATAAAACTATAAATATATCAAATATTTGTGTTCTATATATTGTTTTAATGTTTTAAATAGTGAAGAAATATATTTTTCTTAACTGATCAATATTGATATTTGATGATATGAGTTGATACGTCTTAATATGGTTTGATATGTTTTAACATGGAACTACTGAAAATATGAAGCATTTGTGTTCTATATGGTGTTTGGATGTTTTAAATAGTTAAGAAATGTGGTTTTGTTAACTAATCTGTATTGATTTTTGATTATATGATTTAATATGTCATGATATGGTTTCATATGTTTTGATATGTGACTACTAAAATATGAATTATTTGTGTTCTATATGATATTTAAATGTTTAAATATTGAAAAAACATATTTTCTTGACTGATCAGTGTTGATCTTTGATAATATATGTTGATATGTCTTGATATGATTTGATATGACATGATATGTTTTGATATGAGACTACTAAAACATAAAACATTTGTATTCTATATGATGCTTTAATGTTTTAAATAGTAAAAAAATATATTTTTATTTACTGATCAATGTTGATCTTTGATGACATGGGTTGATATGTCTTGATATGTTTTTATATACGACTACTAAAAAGATGAAGTATTTGTATTCTATATGGTATTTAGATATTTTAAATAGTTAAGGAAAATGGTTTTGTTGACCGATCTGTGATGATCTTTGATGATATAAGTTGATATGTCTTGATATGGTTTGATATGAGAATACTAAAAATATGAATCATTTGTGTTGTTTATGTTGTTTAGATGTTTTATATAGTGAAAAAAATATGTTTTTAATTGACTTATCAGTGTTGATGTTTGATGATGAGTTGATATGCTCTAATATAAGACTACTAAAATATAAATCATTTGTATATATTGTTTAGATATCTTAAATAGTGATGAAATGTGTTTTTGTTGACTGTTCTTTGATGATATAATAACCTCAAAGAAAGAAGAACCCACTTACCTAAGAAAAATGTTTGATCTCGAGGTAATCCTTTAAATACTTATATGTTACCAAATTCATTGAGCATTTTTTGATGAAGAACCTGAATTTTCACCATTGCACAATAACTTATGGAGACATTTAGATATAATACAATAATGTTTTTATGTGTCCATGCTTCAAACAAGAGACAATGTGCTTATTGCAAGTGAGGATGACGAGAATGACAATTATGGTGATGCCAAGTGAGTTGTAAACTAATAAGGATGTGACTACTTTAATATTTATGTATTCATTTTGAATATTTATATTATGAATAGCAACAATTGTTGATAAATTGGATGTATATATTTTTAATTAGTTGAAATCAAAATTCTCACTACTTTATTATTTATTTATGTGTTGGATGGATATATGTGTAAAATTTATTGGATGTGTATTTGTTGGAATCCCAAATCGATATATGTATTGCAGGTTGAGAAAAGTTATGAAAAGATATGTTTAATGCATATATTTTAAATGAATATAAAGATATGTAAAATGGAGTGGATACTTTACAGGTTGAGGAAAGTATATTTTGAATGATAATATTTTGAATGTGTATTGATATGCTTGACAGGTTGAAATGTTTATGTGATTGTTGAGTAGTTTATATGTAATAATTGCAATGAAAACACATATCAACTCATATCAATATAGATCAACTCATATCAAATGTATAATAACTTATCTCAGCCCATTTATGCTCCTATCAATACATATCAATCAATATATATCAACACATATCAATCTATATAGACCCATATCAATATATATCAACATATAAATATCCAACAACATCAAGTTCTTTCCATAACATGTTCATTAACACGTATATATCTAATATTAACAACACAATATAACTTGTTCAATAATATATATATCCAATATCAATAACTTTTTACAACTTGTTCAATAACGCAGCATTAGTTATATATATATATATATGAGATTTTAGATTTTTTTAGCTTTAAAAAACCCATCATCAATATCAACACTTTGAGAAATCTAAAATAATTATAATATTTATAGAAAAATAAAAATAATCCCAAGCTTGTTCTCTTAAAATTCACTAGGCATCGACATCGTCATCGTCATCACTATCATATATGCCATTTCTCTTTATTGGATGTATGGACTCATAAGTGAACTATTGTGTTTCATCTTTCCATAACCTCTTGTGCGCAATTTTGGAAATTTAGGTTTTTGCAACAAACTTCGTACTGCATTAATGTATAAGTATTAAACACATCATTTCAGCCTATTCTTTTATTAACCTCTTCCCTCTAGAAATCCGTACTAGATCAACGTATAAGAATATCAGTCCATATGAATCCAATCAATTCACATCAAATAACAAATGGATATTTTCTGACTAAAACAAAATAAATGAACACATCATATGAGAATTTAATTGCACCAATTTGAACAGAAAATAAATAAACAAAAAATCATTCAATCCAATCTAATTTCTTAACATACATATCACTCATATCAATGCATATCAACTCATATCAACATACTAATACATAATTATAGAGTGTTTAGGTATTATAGAGTGTTTAGTACACCTAAACACCATTTAGAACATAAAATAATTTAATTCAATATAATCCCTTAACACACATATCAACCCATATCAACACATATCAATACATATTAACTCATATCAATCCATATCAACATACTAATGCACAATTCTAGAGTGTTTGATACACAAAAACACCATTTAGAATAGAAAATGATTTAATTCAATATAATCTTTTAACACATATATCAATCCATATCAACCTATACCAATATACTAATACACAATTCTAAAGTGTTTGGTACAAAAAAACACCATTTATAACAGAAAATAATTTAATTCAATATAATCCCTTAACACATATAACAATCTATATCAACCAATATTAATCCATATCAACCTATATCAACATACTAATACATAATTTTAGAGTATTTGGTACACAAAAACATCATTTAGAACAGAAAATGATTCAATCCAATTTAATTTCTTAACACACATATCACTCATATCAGTCCATATCAACTCATATCAACATACTAATACACAATTTTAGAGTGTTTAGTACACCTAAACACCATTTAGAACAAAAAATAATTTAATTCAATATAATCTCTTAACACACACATCAACCTATATTAATCTATATTAACTCATATCAACATATAAATACATAATTCTAGATTATTTATTTAGAATATAAAATGATTCAATCCAATATACTTTCTTTATACACATATCACTCAAATCAATTCATATCAATCCATATCAAAATATATTAACATACAAATACATAATTTTAGACTGTTTATCACACCTAATTATCATTTAGAATAGAAAAAGATTTAATCCAATATAATCTCTTAATACATATATATCACTCATATCAATTCATATCAGCCTATATCAATCTATATCAACACATATTAATGTACAAATACAGAATTATAGGATATTTAGTACACCTAAATATCATTTAAAATATAAAATGATTTAATTCAACATAATTTCTTATAATGCATATCAATTCATATCAACCTATATCAATCTATATCAACACGTATTAATATACAAATATATAATTTTAGACTATTTATCATACCTAAATATCATTTAGAATATAAAAAAAATTCAATACAATATAATCCCTTAATATACATATTACTTGTATAAATCTATATCAACCCATATCAAATCCTTATTAACCTATATCAACATAGAAATACGCAATTCTAGAGTATTTAGTAAACCTAAATATCATTTAGAATAGAAAATGATTTAATTCAATATAAATTTTTAACACACATATTACTCGTATCAATTAATATCAACCCATATCAACATATACTAATATATAAATATACAATTTTAGACTATTTATCATACCTAAATATCATTTAGAACAGAAAAAAATTCAATCCAATATAATCATTTAATACATATATCATTTACATCAATTTATATTAACCCATGTCAATCAATATTAACCTATATCAACATACAAATATACAATTCTAGAGTTTTTAGCATACCAAAATACCATTTAGAATAAAAAATAATTCAATCCAATATAATCTCTTAATATACATATCACTCATATCAACTCATATATATCAATCCATATTAATGTACAAATACATAATTCTAGACTATTTTGAACATACTAAACAATGTTTTTCACAATTTGAAATCATTAATTACAATTACTCAAAATAACTCTTAACAACCCATAAAGCAATCATTAATTATAATTACTCATAGCAACCCTATAACAACCTCATAACAAATGCAAAAATTTCTAAAAAATTCATATTAATTCTTAACAAAATATGACAGATCTAACTCATAATAATCTACACGTATTTTACGCCATATACCATTCAAACTCTTTAAGCCCCAATAAAATAAAATAAAATAAAATAAAATAACAAAAGAAATGAAGAACAGAGTAATGCGAGAAGAAAAAGCTATAATATCAGCAAACTAAATCAAAGTTAAAAAAGTTTTCTTTGAGCATAGAACTTTCAAAACCCAAAACATACATGTATTATTCAAATTTCATTATATTTACACCCAAAATATATATTTATTGTTCGAATTTCATCATATTTATTGAGATTTGATTTTTACTCACAAAATAAAGATATATATATTGCTTAAATAAATAACTTTATCAATTTTAATTGATCTTTAAGTAGCTCTATTCACCATAGATTGCAAGAATAAAAAAGAGAAATGCAAATATGTAATTAATAAAATAAAATAGAAAGAAAGAAGCTTCAAAAACTAAAAAAAAAAAAGACGATCGAGAAAGAAAAAGAAAAAAAGATGATCGATAAATTAAAAAGAGAATATTAGAAAAGAAAGAGAGAAAGAAGTTAAACTTTAATTTTCTATAAAAGATATTTTTTTAGGTTAGAGAATAAAAATATTTTAAAGAGTTTATTTAAAATAAATATAGTCTAAAATTTATTAGTGATTTATAAAATGGTATTCTCTCTCGTGGTTTTCCAATATAATATGATAAGAATTTATCCTATTTAAAAAAAAATTATGGCCAAGGATACGTTTGCCATTCAGATCTTGCACTGCATCACAAATCATCTCTTGACCAACCAACTGAAATGGCCATGCCACTGATGGCGTCCTCTTCTCCTCCCTCCATTTCCTTCCCTCGCTCTTCTCTTTCTCTTCTGTCTTTCCCTCCCTCCACTTCACTCTTCTCTCTGTTCCCTTCTCTCCCAAAACTTCCACACGCCACCAAAGTTCAATGTGCCAAAACCAACAAATCACCACAGCAACAAGAGACCCAGTCCCAAGCCACTTCAAATTTGGACCCTAAAAGAGGAGTCTCTGTTTACAAGCCCAAGTCGTATGAAGTGCTCGTCACTGATGCTGCCAATTCTCTCGCTTACGCTCTTCAGGATGGCAAGACCCGCCTGGAAATTGATTTCCCGTAACTTCCCTTTCCTCTCTGTTTTCAGTTCTTGGCTTCAATTTATCGATTTTTTGCTTATTTCGGGTCTTTTAGAGATACCCATTTTGTTATAATAGATACCCATTTTGTTATAATAGATTACAATATGTTACTAGCAATTCCCATTTCTTAGATTACTGAAATAGTATTCTGTTGAATAATTTGAGCTTGAAGCTGTCAATTTTGGATAATAGCAATTTAAACTTGCTGTTCTTAGTTTTGAGAATAATAAATATTTGAGAAACTTAAAATGGCGTATTTGGCTCAAAGTGGATTTTGGGGTGACTTTGCGAACTCAATCATTTGTATCTGCACTATCATCCTCAAAATTGTGGATTGCTAGTAAGCTATACAAAACCATGCCCTATATGTTTAATCTCCTTGTACTTGCAATGAACTTTAAAGAAGGGGATAAGGTGGATTGACTTGAGAATTTTAGAATATGGTTGCTTCATTCTTTGCTTAGAAATGCCAAGTCTCCTGCACTGTTTTTTAGTTACGTGTTTCATTTTTACGCATTGCTGATGTGCTCCTTATTCTTACTCATACATTTCCTCTTTGGTTTGCCTCTCAGGCCCTTGCCTATCAGCATTTCTTCTTACAAGGTACTTTTTGTATTTACATGTTGCTGTCATTCACTGTTAATCATTATGCATTGATATCTGTGCATGGTTTTGAAATACTTATGGGTTTTCCGGGCCTTCAGAACCATATGATATTTCCCTATCTACTATGATTTTGTTCAGCTTTATCACTGAAGATGGTTTGGTGTGTCTCATAGCAAAGAATAAAAATGGTGAGTTATAATTTCAAATTCCTGACTATGTGAAGGGATCTTCAGATGAGTTCATTGATGCCAACATTCAACTTGCCTTGGCTATTGTCCGGAAGCTCCAAGAGAAAAGGGATACGAGAGCTTGCATTGTAAGTTGAGCCTCTCATTATATTATCTTCTTTTACTTTTTTCATATTAAACTGAGTCAACTCATAACATGGCGCATTCAATTTCAGGTGTTTCCTGACAAACCGGAAAAGCGCAGGGCTTCTCAGCTTTTCAAAGCAGCTTTTGACTCGGTAACATACTAAATCAAGTTCAATCTATTTGTGATCTGATTCTGAGCTCGTATAGATTGGGGAGATGTGGTTTGAAATGGCTGTTTACTTGGTAACTGGCCTTTGACTGTTTGGAGTATTTAGCTTCTCAAGGTGATGCTTCTTAGTCAATGGCTATGACTTATCATAGGAATATGTCTGTGAAAGGGGTTTGGCTTTGGCTGTCAGGAATTAATATCAAAGAACTGATGTCTTAGGAACCTAAAATATTCTTAAGATTTTTCTTCAATAAAATATAATGTCTTCTTAATTCAGAGTTTGAACCTTGTTGATAAGTGAAGTTGAGGAAAAGAGAAAAAAAAAAGTGACTTACATTAACTCTTACATGAATTTTTACCTTTTTGTTTTTGCTTTCAGATTGATGGTATAACTGTAGGTTCACTTGATGATGTCCCCGGTGGTCCTGTCACCACATTTTTCAAGTCTGTAAGGAACACCTTAGATTTTGATTTTGAAGATGGTAATGAAGGTATATCTATAAAATCAAATCTAATTGTTGAAATATGCATCTGCGCATTGCGTTGAGCTTATTTTCATTAACTAGTTTAATACCCATCTGTTTTTTAGTATTTGTGATCATATTCCAATCTATGTATAAGGAGGCAATCAGATGGAAATGTGTTTTACTATGAATTTGAAAGAATAAAATTTTCAGTTTGCCCTTGGACATTTGGTCAAATTAAAGAAGGTACATGGGGTTGATGTACACCCTAGATTCAACTGACAGCAAGTAGGAGGAGAAGTATTCAGATTAGTCATTTCTTACAGATGATATATGGGATTTCAAAATCCCAATGATTTGAAGGAAAATAAGTAAGACGCGTTACAAAAGTTCTTGATAGCACATGATTTACATTAGATGAGCATCATCCACTTACAAATTTTCTGATTTAAAAGGTATTTGATTTTTGTGAACAAATTTTCTGGTTTAAAAGGTATTTGATTTTTGTGACTTTAGTTATAGATGGTTTTTGAATGACCTCGGGAAATGAGCTTGACATATTATGGTGTAACTTTTTTTTATAGCTTCATTACATTCTTCTGTCATTTAATGTAATTAGAGAATAAAGAAACAACATACATCTATTTAAGGTATCTGAGCTCAGTAATGAGAACAACCTATTGCTTTTGCTTCAGTAGCAGGTGGATGAGTTACACAAGTTTATAGTTGTCACTCATGATATCATTTATGGCTTATCACATTTCATGATTAGGGACTGAAGTATCTTAGTTAAGGAAGGGTTGTAATTTGAAATTTAGCTACTAGAAGCTCTTGCCTGGTTCTCAAAGTTTATGGGTTATGTGGAATGAAAATGCTTGCAAATATATATTTGAGCCAAAGGTGGCAAAGCTGGCCTGATCTTGATAATTTGAAGTTAAATTGAACTCTCATGATGTTTCATATCATTAATACTCACCTCTGCTTTATTTTGTTTTAAATCTATTTTTCATACCATTTTAGTGCAAGCATTTAATTTTTTTTATTTCTTTCATTTTTCTCTCTAAGCTCCTCGAAAAAAAATGATGAAAAGAAGAGCTTCATTTGACATTAAAAATTTTCTGTGATTTTGTTCCATTCTCAGGTCGGTGGAAGTCGAATGAGCCACCATCGATTTATGTATTTATTAATTGCAGCACGCGTGACCTTTCTGTTATAGAGAAGTATGTGGTGAGATTTCCATCAACATACCAATTTTACATCCATGAATTTTGATTTCACTCCCAGATGTGTTGGCATGTCTGTTTTCCAATACATATCTGCATTTGTTATTTGAGTTTATTGCTTGATAAGCATATCAATTATGGTCTCTTAAACTTGAATCCGGTCTAGTGATTTATTATGTCTTACAAACATTGTATAAATGCTGAGCAGGTCCTCATCTTAATCTTGTCTTCCATTATGGAATATGGATCGAGTGAGTTTTGTGATGTTTGAGAATATGTATGTAATGTGCATAAGGTGATAGAATTTATCAATTGCATTACATGATCTCATGAGTAAAAATGATACGGGATATTTTTTAAACTTGCTTGCACACATATTGGCAGATCTTGCTTTCTGCTTCTGCATCCTCAACTCAATCTTAAAAAATATCGGCTGACTTTTATTTGTTTTAAAAAAATGCTCTTCTTGGTGCTCTTGCTGTAACTTGGTACTCTGCGGCTTCATTGATCATTTTAGGGGGGTTAACTCAGTCTCTGTGGTACAGCAAATCTTTTCCCTTGCTGACTGCAGGCACTTGATTGACTCCCAAGTATGGTGGGTGAGAAAATCAATGGCTGGGCCTAACATTGTAGGCCCAAGTAAAATTTAGTGCTGGGCATGGGCTTAAGGGTGTCAAACCTGAGACTAAACCAGCCAACAATGCATAATATATATTATTTATGTTATTAATTATGTAAATATATTTATCATATTATTTTATGTCAAAAAACTAATTATATAAATTTTTCATAAATAATTTATAGGATGTTTTTATTTTTCTATATATAAAAGCTTAATTAAATATTATTATTATTATTTTTTGCATAAAAACCAAGATAATAAAGAAAAAGTTTGGGTTGGCTGAGGCCCCAAGATTTCTCTAGGTCCACTCTTAGGCTTAGGTGTTGGAGCCCAAGTTTGGGTTGAGCCTGGCGCAGCCTGCCACTCTGGATCTTGCATTTTGGTCAAGCCTGGTCCATGCACACCCCTACACCCATGTCTAAATCTATAAGTTTACACAAAAAATCGGAGTATGAAATTATGAATGCTTGGATATATTTATTTATTTAAACATTATGTGCTGCAAATAATGGAGGTTGGGAACAACTTAGAGCTTTTTGCTTTTGTATTGGCTTATGCTTATGGATCTTTTAGGGGGTTCACTTTTGAGTGCTATCCAAATTGATCAGAGGGCATTACTTGTTCAGCTTGCTTATGCTCTTGTTTGTGTTGTTTGGTGAGTTTTGTAGGTGGATTCCTTGTCCTCAACAACATATTCTCCTTTCTTTCTTTATCAAGATAAGTTTAGATAAAAAATATAATAAAGGTCTCGAAACAAAAATATGTTTAGGTCGACAAGTTTAATATGTTTTATATCTTCTCCTTGGAGAATCTAAAGGGTATGGGCAGCCCTCGAAGGAGTTTTGGTGGTGAAATGAAAAAGTGCAGAAAGCAGTAAAAAGTAAAAGAGAATGGTGTAAGAGCTTGCCAACGTGTAGTGATAATGATGCTTTTGAGCATTGCAAACAATCGAAAAAAGAATGTTAAAATGGCAGTTAGGCAAGCGAGAGCACAATCTTTAGAGAGTGTATGAGAAACTTGGAACAAAGAAAGGAGAAAAAGTTATTTATAAATTGGTTAAAATAAGGAAAAGGAAATGTCGATATATAAATCAAGTTAAGTGCATCAAAGACGAAGAGAATAGAGTTTTGGTTTAAGAAGATGATATCAAGGAGAGATGGAGAAGCTATTTTGAGAATCTTCTTAATGGTAACCGGGATCTTGTTAATGGTAACCGTAGTGATAACATAGAGGGTTTGAATAATATAACCGAGAAAAATGTGAAGTATACTAGATGGACTGGGCTCTCCGAAGTAAAGGAAGCTTTGAAGAGAATGAAAATTGGTAAAGTTTGTGGACCGGATAGAATACCTATTGAAGTGTGGAAATATATGGGAGATGTAGGAATTACGTGGTTGATATCTTTGTTTAATAAGATCCTAAGTACAAAAAAAATATCTGATGACTGGAGACAAAGCAGTCTTATACCTATTTTTAAGAATAAGGTTGATATTCAAAGTTGCTCAAACTACAGAGGTATAAAGCTTATTAGCCACACTATGAAATTGTGGGAGAGAGTGGTGGAACATCGTTTATGTTTGGACACTTCTATCTACCAAAATCATTTTGTTTTTATGCCTGTTAGATCAACCATGGAAGCTATCTTTATTATTAGAGACTTAATGAAAAAATATAAAGAGATGAAGGATTTACATATGGTTTTCATTGACTTGGAAAAAACTTATGATAGAATTCCTAGAGAAGTTTTATGGTGGGTCCTAGAGTGTAGGAGGGTATCTACTAGATATATCCAAGTCTTAAAAGATATGTATAATGGAGCTATCACTAATGTCCGCACTGTTGGAGGGGATACTGGGAATTTTTTCGTTTCTATTGGGTTATATCAAGGTTCAACATTGAGCTATTATCTTTTTTCCTTGGTCATAGATGAGATAACAAGTCATATACAGGATGATATCTCTTGATGTATGATGTTTGCAGGAGTAAGTAAAAAGTTGGAGCTATGGAGAAGTACTTTGGAATCCAAGGGCTTTAAGCTTAGTAGAACTAAGACTGAGTATATGCACTGTAAATTCAATAACGTGATTGGAGAAAGAGGCGAAGTTATTTTAGACGGAGTGACAGTATCTCATAGTATTCATTTTAGGTACCTTGGTTCTATTATTCAAGAGGATGAGAGTTGTGAGGAAAATGTAAGTCATAAAATTAAAGCTGGTTGGATGAAGTGGATGAGTGCTACAAGAGTGTTGTGTGACCGAAAGATGCCAGTTAAATTAAAAGGAAAGTTCTACCGCACTGCAATATGACTTGCGATGATGTATGGTAGTGAGTGTTGGGCAATAAAGAGACAACATATGAATAAGATGCATGTTGCGGAAATGAGAATATTAATATGAATGTGTGGACACACTAGAAATGATAGAATCCGTAATGAGTGCATTAGAAAAAAATAGGGATAACACTTATCGAAGATAAAATAATAAAACATAGATTGAGATAGTTTGGGCATATGAAACGTAGGCCTAGTGATGCTCCAGTTAGAAAAATTGAACAAATTATAGCAAAAATAATTAAAAGGGGTAGGGGTAGATCTAAATTGACTTGAAAACAAGTGGTCTAAAATGATCTTTCTGCTCTACATTTATCAGAAGAGGTAGCCCTAAATCGGACGGAGTGGAAAAGAAAAATTCATATAGCCGATCACAATTAACTTGGGATTAAGGCTTTATTGTTTTTGTTGCTGCTGTTTCTCCTTCTTCATGTTTGGATGTTTGGATGTCTTTGACCATTTGTTACAACGTTCTCCGTCGGAATTTTTTGAACATGCATACAAAATCTTAATTTTAGCAAAAACTACAAAACTATTCTTGTCATAATGTCATTATACGGTGTGCATCCGGAAGTTGGAAATAATATTTAACTGAATTTGACTGGGTGGAATATGCAGGAAAATTTTGCCTTGTCAACCCCAAGCCTTCTGTTCAATCTTGAACTTGACACATTGCGGTATTCTTTATGCCTGGACTAAGTTGGTAGCATATCTAATTCATCAGTCTTCTTGATTAAATAAAAGCTGCTTCCTTTTTCAGTGCTGACTTGGGTCTGCTGGGATTCCCAACCAAAGATTTGCACTATCGATTTCTATCGCAGTTCATTCCAGTATTTTATATTCGGATCAGAGAGTACTCAAAGGTTTCTCTTTCATTGATGTCTTATGTTGATGATTTTCTAAATTGATGTCTTCGCTGACCATTTGTTCTTAATGATGCAAGACAGTAGCAGTTGCACCTTATATTGTAAATTACAGTGGAGCACTGTTTCGCCAATATCCTGGTATCAAATTGTTTTTATTTGAGTTGTATAGATTAATTGAATAAACTGTTATTTCTTTCTTCTGGGCTTAAAATTTGCTTTTAGGTGTTAATTGAGTTATAGCCTACAACTTATACATGATGAATATTTTTGAGACAACATTATAGAGCAACTAGTTCACCAAATCAAATATATCAAGCACCAACACATTGATGTTACTTTGGTGTTTGATTCAGAAAAAAGGACTTGTGTAGCTGGAACTTAGAGGTGATCTAGATTAAGGCAGTGGCCCACTTGTTATTTTCCAGCTTATCATGCTCAGGTTTATCTTATTCCAGTCTCCTCATCCAACTTGTAACATGGGCAGGTCCTTGGCAGGTGATGCTTAAACAAGCAGATGGTTCTTATGCTTGTGTAGCAGAAAGTGCAACACGCTTCACACTTGGGGAGGTATATGTTTGTTTTACTCAACAAGCTCCATTCAATTCCATTGACAATTAACTTGATGATCTTTGATGGGCTTCAGACAAAGGAAGAACTATTGAGGGTCCTGGGACTGCAGGAGGAGCAAGGAAGCTCACTAGAGTTTCTCCGCAGGGGCTACAAGGTAATCCTAGCTATCTGATTAGACACACATTTCCTGCACTTCATATATCGGCCCCAACATTATAAAATTTAAAAATTTTGCCTCACCATTTAAGGTATACTGACAGTTTTGCAGTAAGCTCATATTCCTTGATTTCTGACTGCGGCCTCATTCATTCTTTTATGTTTTATCTATAGCCTAACCTTGGGTGAGGAACCTTAGGATTCATTTTTGCTCATGAGCATGTGCACATACAATTATGTCAACTCCATTACTAGTATGTATGTATATAATGAAAAAGAGATGCTTGGGAACTCCATTATGTCAATTGCGTGGTTTCTGATTGTTACAGTCTGCAACTTGGTGGGAAGAAGAAGTTGAATTGGAAGCATCTGCAGATTGGCGAAGTTGAGGATAAACAGAAGCAGCCAGAGAAGCACAAGTAGAAGAGAGATGACTAAGTTTTATATAGTGAAGCATGGAGAAATGGATATTTCTTTGTTCTTTTGTTTTATCTTTTCCCTAATTGAAATTACATTGTCATTGAATGTAATTTTTTCTTTTTCTTTTTTTTTTCTACTCCCTTTTTGAACTATTTTATTATTTTTTTTAATGATGTAAAGGATACAAAGGAAATTTTTTTTAACAGATTTTTTTTAGGTTAAATAATTATGAAATTTCTGAAGTTTTACATATTATACTAGTCAGTCTTTATATTTTTAATATCTAATTTTTGCATCCATGTGTTTTTAAAAATTAAACTGTTTAGTTATTTTATTAATATTTTCATCTTAAAATCATTATTTAACTATTTTGATATTATAAAATAATTTATTTGTTCTTTTATATATATATATATATATATTTTTGTTATTTATTAAGTTTATTTCATTTTTAATTTTATTTTATATATAGATCATTTGAAAAATAATAAAAGACATTATTCGTATTATTTGAAATTACTTTTTAGTAATATCTATAAAATTAAAATAAATAATATATGAATTATCTGTCAAACAATAAAAGATATTATTCGTATTATTTAAAATTATTTTTTAATAATATTTATAAATTAAAATAAATTATTTGTAAGAAATATAAATAAAATTAAAAATAAGCGTGATTTAACAAATAACAATATATATATATATATATATATATATAAAGAAAGTGTAAATAAATTATTTTATAATATTAAAGTAGTTGACTGATATTTTTAGGATGAAAATATTAATAGAAGGACTAAACAGTTTAATTTTTGAAAACAGAGAGATATAAAAATTAGATTTTGAAAATACAGGGACTGACTAGTGTAATATGTAAAATTTCAGAGACTTTATAATTATTTAGCATTTTTTTTAATTCAATTTCCAGGCATAAGGCTGAGGCACCATTTTAAGCATACACGAACGAGTCTAGGGGTGACAGCGGATCGGATAAATTCTAGTATCCGATCCGATTCGACACGATTATGTAGGATTCAGATAGTATATAAATGGTTTTGGGACGGGTATGAATTTTAAAAAACTCTGCCCATATCGGGTTCGGGTCAGATACAGTTTAATATGTTAGAGTGTCCGCTATCCAAACTTGTTTATATAAATGGGTAAACTGGTTCGAGTAGGGTAAACTGATTCGAGTAGCGGGTACCCACAGATAAAAACCATGGAACTAAATATATACTACATATAGTATATAGTATATATACAAAAACCATCATTTTATAATATATATTATATATGTAGTATATAGTATGACATGATTTTATAGTATATAGTATGGCATCATTTTGTAGTATATGGTATGACAGTATTTTATAAATATTAATATATATAATAAACACTATAAATATTTAAATTTATTTTAATTATTTCATATATTAAATACTATTTAAGTTTCATAAATATGCAATATATGTATATTTACAATATGTATACTATATATTATATGTAGTATATATATATGCTATATACTACACAATGAATAAATTATGTATTATATGGATTATACATATTATCAATTATTTTCATTATATATTATAATATATATTATATATTATTATTTTTACTATATAATATTATTATATGTATAATATAGTATATTATACTATATAGCATAATATATACTATAACACACATATATATTTATATGATATATATTCTATTTTATACATGAATGTTGTAACCCTAAAATCTTTTTTTATCTTTTTAGTTTTCACTCTCCATTTCACAGAACCTAGACATTTCAAGCCATTAGCTGCCTCTCTTATTCTCAAATTCTCAAACCCAAAGAACAACCCACATCTACCTCTCACCATCATCGGCCGCCATCTCACCACCATCGTACATCTAATTTTTCCTTTATTTTGTTTTCAATGATTATAAAATTATTTGCTTGTGGCTAAATTGGTCACTTTGTGAAATTGTATAAATTCCATTTCCATTTCCTGAAGTTTTACTTATGTTGAATTTGAGGTTGGTATATGTTAGATGCGAAATTCTGGATTTTCTATGGATCTATCCTTTTTCTGGGTACTATTGATTTGGTATTCCTTTTTTTTCTTTTAAGATAAAAGTTTCAAGGTTCCTCTTAGAGATATTATGCAGAAAATCATTCTAGATCTTAGATGTTCAACTGCTATTGTTTGAAGTTTTTTTTAAATCAAATTCTCTATAGAAAGAATTGGAGTTGGATATTCTACTACTAATGTTCACTGTTGTGATTTGTGAAGCTTGGACTTTTTGCTATTTTATCTATTCTTGATAATTCACTAACAAAAATTAGAAATAGTGTAAGTTTTTGGGCAGCTATTTCTCAAAGAGTAGAACAATTTGAGGAAATGACAAAATAATTAAAAATTTCTTGTGGAAAAAAGTTGAGCTTAAATCGTAAAACTTGTTGGAACTCCACTTGTTTGATGTTGCAAACGGTAATTTCATATAAAGAATTTTTTCCTAGGTTGAAAATTAGGGAAAAACATTATACTTTTGTGCCAAGTGAGAATGATTAGATAGCAGAAAAATTGTTGAAAAGCTAGAAATATTTTATTCCACTACCGAATTATTTTTTGAAAAAAGTATCCAACTGCAAATTGTTTTTTTATTTCTATTTGTCAACTTAGAAATTCTTTGGTAGAATGAATTAGTTCTAGTGATAAAGTTATATGTGCAATGTCCAAGAAAATGTTTGAAAATTTTGAGAAATATTGAAGTGTTGTTCATATTGTTTTGGTTATGGCTGTGGTGTTGGATCCTAAGTATAAAATGAAGATGGTTGAATATTATTTTTCTACGATATTTGGTGATAATGCAAAAGTTGAAATTGAAGAAGTTAGTCAAACTTGTTACAAATTACTTGATGAGTATCAATCTAGGGCTTCTAAGCAAAAAACATCACAGTTCTTATAGTTTTCCTCCATCAATTCCTTTATCTGCTTGTCAGAGTTCTCAAAAAAAGGACATGGATGATTTGATAGCATTTTAAAATTCTTCCTCTAGTAGTACTTATATGAAATCTAAGTTAGATAATTTGGAGGAACTTGTTCTACTTTGGAGCCTAGATTTTGATATTCTTAGTTGGTGGAAGACTAATGAGTTAAAATATCCAACTCTATAAATAATCACTCGAGATTTTTTAGCAGTACTTGTATCCACACTTGCATCTGAGTCTGCTTTTAGTACCAGTGAAAAAGTTGTTAGTCTTCATAGAAGCAAACTTCATGAAAATACTTTGGAGACATTAATGTGCTCCCAAAGTTGGTTATGAGCAAAATATTGAAGGTAATGTGATAATTTTTATTTTAAATAGTAAAATTTATTAAATGGTTTTATTGTCATTTGCTAACATTTTATTTTTCTTAAAAAAAATATTCTTGTTCAAGTTTAAACTTAAATTGTTTATGTTCGGTTGCAGATGATGTTGATTGTTGATAAACTTCAACTTTTCGATGAATATACTTAATTTTACCTTGTAAGCATATATGTATATTTAATTTTTTAAAAACTTTTGATAACATATTTTATGCATAAATGTCATTAATGATTTTATTTTTTTTAAAGGTTGATAAAAAATTGAAGATGAAGAAGATAATTTTACAGTCTTGGAAGCTTATGTTATGCTCATTGGATGATGAAAAATTTAATTGTGTATTTTATTTTTATAGTATTTTATTGAATTTTAAATTATAATGTTGTTGTATAATATGTAATTATAGAATAATGCAGTGTAAAATTAATTTAATAAAATTATAGTAGCATTAAATTTTTATTTAGAATTATTTAAGTAAAAATATTATAATTATATAATTTATAGTCTATTATATTTTATAAAAATACATATATAATCGGATATTTAAACAGATAACGGGTATTAATGGATAGTAACAAATGGATTTAGGTTGGATACGGGTAATAAATATATATTTATAAACGAGTTTGGAACGAATATAGATAATTTAAGTCTAAATGAATTCGGGAATGGGTAGAAAATTTTTTGCTGGTATTCTACCCGTTGCCAACCCTATGCACAACCCAATTAGTGATTGATTCATATATGTATATATATATATATATATATATATATATCATCCGAGATTCTAACTATGAGGAGCCACGTACTTGCAGTATAATGAAAGCAATTTTTTTTAGTGCAACCAACTATTGATAAGGGTAGCATTGAAGGGATAATGGCATTCAATGTGTTCCCTTGTAGAAATTTTTTACACTGGTTTCTTCTGGGTGATTATTGCTAGCTGAAAATAGAGGAAAGAAATTGCGAAGAAATTGCAGATAACATTAGGGTATCCTCACAATTTGTGCAATTGAAGTAGCTGAAATTCGCCTCTTAAGTATTTTTCACTTATGAAATTTGCTGAAATTTACATGTTCTTGAAGCTTAAGCATCCAAGCAAAATAATCTAATTGGTTTCACTCGTCAAAATAAATTGTCTAATTACTCTGCACTAAAGTCAGGCTCAGGAGGCTTCTGCAGTTTCAGCAATCCTGTACCACTATTACCGCTGCTGCTGCGAAGCCTGTGGCCACGAAGAGCATTGGCTGCGAAGCGAGATGCAAGGAGTGTTGCGCCAAGCCTGGAAAAACCATCATTTGATGGAGTTGATGCCTCTTCCTCATCAAATTCTGCTTCTTCTTGGAGACGAAGTTCTGTTGCTTTCCGTCTTGCATATCGTCGCCAGGAAGCTTGGATTAGGAGGGAGGCCCAAGTTCTCCATTGCTGTGAGTAGAAACGGAAAGTGTGCTGAACCTGCCTGCTATGAAGACGCCTAAACTGACTTGCAACAAACTTCAGCTCTTCAGCTTCCAAGGAAAAAGCCTCTACCTCAGTTATGGCCTTGACTGTCCTAGTCGATGATCGTAAGCTAGCACCAGCTTTAGGGTCTAGTGCCCAAGTTAGAAGCTCTTCTCCACAGAAGTCTCCTTCTTTCAAGAATCCTCTGTTGAAAAATCCACTCCTTCCACCATCTGTTGTAACGCTCTCTAGGCGGCGTCAAATGATGAATAGCATCTCATCAACAGGGTCCCCTTCACGGACAATGTAAGTATGCTCAGTGTATAAACTTGGCTTCAATCGTTCGCATATAGCATCTAGCAACCTTTCATCCATATTGGCAAATAGAGGAACCTGCATAATCATCATAGTGCAAAAATGACAATTAGAAAACACGATAACACACTTGAATAACCAAAAAAGAGGTACTTTGCTTACCCTTCTGACCAAATTTAAACAAAGATGTCTCTTAATATCTCTCCTTAGATCTTTTGGTAGACTTTGGACTATACTCTCTTCATCCACTCCCCGAGTTTCCAACCACTTGTATTGATCATAGCGCCTAACTCGCTCCCTAAGATCCTGTGGGAGCAAGCGATGATGCATCCACTGCTCCGAATCACGCCTTTTGATTCTCATTTCCTCAAGACGAACTGTTATAGATTGAAGGTAGGTCTGTTGCAACCAAGACACAGTAAACCTCAGTATCAGTATTCACTGTTATTGCTTCCATTACATCTGTCTGCTATTCAGAAATGTATATCAAGTTGTTCGCTTTTGTTCCTCGTGTAATTAGCAAAAATATTACATAAGTGCTCAAAAGAACTTATGAAAAGATATCTCAATATAATATACCAAATCTCAAGACTTTATGAAAAGAAATCTCAGTATAATTTTCCTTCCTAGTAGGATCAAGAAATTACTAAATCAAATCAAATCATTATAATGATATTAGCAGCCTATTAATGTTTAACAAAAGAATCATATAAGCATCTGAATGAGATAAATATCCGAACTTGCTATTGAACACACCTGCATGTTTCCAATCAGAAGTGCAAAGAGGATAAGCCCAGAAATGGCTATTGCAATAGAAAACAGAACCTCGTAAGGATAGATGCTGGTTGCAAGACCCTGACCAAGTGTACCGTATAAAATGAAAAACCAATAAGCTTAAATAAATTAAACTTTAAGAACTCAAGTTTTACCAAATTATTATTTTTATATTACACTAAATCCAAACAAAAATACAAATATAATAAAGTTACAGAAGAAAAATAATTGTATGAACCAAAGCTCCAGTCATCAAAGTAATTATATGCATAGCTTGATGAACTAAAAGTATAAGTTGCAGAATCTGGATATTAGAATATATTTGCGGATGGTAGAGCTTATGATGATGCAGAAAAATATTATCATCAAGTATTCATGAATATAAAGCCAATCTAGTAGCATATACCTCAAATTCCGCAAGCCCCACCATAAGCAGTAAAAGAATTTAGAGACGAAAACCCTGGAAGCAACAATGTCTGATATCATGGCTTGTGTATAGATTCCATAATTAAATGCTGAATTTCCATCATCATGAACACTACAGTTGCTATAAAGGACATCATCGCTGACTCTTCGCCGCTCATGGAAACCTGGCATTACCTTATTGCCACAGTACAAGAAGCCAATGTCACATGTCTTGCTTTCTATGCAGGCATTTTGCCAGCATGCATCCTTGCGCTCAACAGCTAGCAAGTACCAGAAAGCTCCAGCAATCTGTAAAATTGCATCCAAGATTGATAAGGTGAATTTGTGAATATCAGACCGATTATTAAGTTTATTGTGTTAACATGGCAGTGGAAAAGCCTTTTTGGCATTGAAATTGAAATTCTTTTTTTAGAAGTCATATTGCATAAGATGTTGGAAAAAAGAGTTTGGAAGAATTGTTTAACTGTTTTGAAGCTATAGACACTTAAAATCTCCTGGTTAAACTACCAACTAGGATAAATAACTATCCTGACACCAAAAATACTTACATGTCTAGCAAGCATGTACCAGAGCAGATAATATGCTGCCCCAGCCCAAGCACTTTCAGCAAAAGCACCGGCAGTCTTTTTCAGGTCTGAAGTTAAAGGAACAAAGCGGAGAAATCTTGGGATGTATTGAAGAAAGACGAGAATCAACAATGCTTGTTTAGTTGCCAATACCTCTGAACCTTTTTTTTTATTAGTAAGGTATTTCCACACCGCCACCTGCAAAAAAAAAATCTTGTTCTTGTCTAAAATTGTCCATGCAGAAACAAAGAATTTTCAAACTGCTTAAAAATTTAGACGTTCTGACTAACAAAGTGAACAAGTATGGTTTGTCAAACCTGTGGAAGGGGTAGAACAGAAAGAAAATCAACAATGAAATAACAACTCAAATATCGGGTAGCTATCTGGGCAGGGTCTATGACAAGTTCACCTCGTCCGAAGACTCATGATGATGGTGCAACGTAAGCTGTTCGAAACTGAAGGGGCCATTCGAAGCAGATAGAAAATATCAAGTAATGTCCTGACAGCAGTAATTGTGGCTGCTAGATTTGTATCCATACCAAGGCACACCATTTTATAGTTAAAGACGGGCAGATAAAAAAATAAAGGATCAACAGATACTGCAAGAATGCAGGAAATGACAAAAAGCCTATTCCATAACAGCAGAGATTTGTCCTGAGGATCAAATATTTTTTTTTCAGAAACTTTAAGATCCTCTGGGAATACTGCACTATAAAATGGTGTGCCTTGGTATGGATACAAATATATAAAGGATCAACAGATACTGCAAGAATGCAGGAAATGACAAAAAGCCTATTCCATAACAGCAGAGATTTGTCCTGAGGATCAAATATTTTTTTTTCAGAAACTTTAAGATCCTCTGGGAATACTGCACGAGAGACTTCAGTTCGTAGCGCTCGACGGAGTGTTACTAGTCCTTTTGATCCTTTTGTCATTCCAATCTTCAAAGATTTTGATGAATGCTTTTTCCCTTTTCCTCCAAAGGGAAATCCTTCTAAATTAAAGCATTTATTCATATCAGCACCTTTGTTGGAATTGAATGATAATGATGAGTCCAACTCGTCCAATCTATAGGTGTGTGAATATAAGCCAATATGAGATTTAATCATATAATTAGACTGAAGACAAGTTCAAAACATCACCATAGTTGAGAAAATCAAAGGGGGAATTGAATGCTTAATCTATACCTTACAAATTTTTCCCTTTGGCCACCAACGTATTGTGACTTTTAACCACAATCAAACATTTTGCAGCGCAGGTCACATAGATAACTTCAAGAGAAAATTTCCCAATTGGCATGTGGAAATTCTAATTAATAGAAAAATTTCTGCATAACACAAGAAAGCATAAGAATTTGCACTAGAAATCCTTATCCAAATTCAACATGTTTTTCATCAAACATGTAATTCAAAAGTCTTTTAGGCAATGTGTAAATAAAAGATTACAAATATATATATATATATATATATCAATAGAATTAACGAGCTCAGATTCAATAGTGTTAAAGTTATCTTTAGGATTGAGAATGGGAATCAATTAAAAAAAAAGGAAATATCGATAGTAATATGCTTATATAGGTAAAATCAAATTTTGACAAGGCTAAAGATAATGATTTTACAAAGGTTGCTTTGCTAGATCAACATAATTCAAGTGCTTAATTCTACTTTTGCTCAAACATATTAGCGGAATGATTCCAAGAAATATATTAGCAATGTCAATTTCATGACCCAAATGGCAATGGTTGGCAACTTACAAAGAAATATTAAGAATTTCATAATTATTACCTCCAATTATATATTCTCTTACAAAGAAATTTACAACAAGAAACAATTTCATTAGGAAGCTAATATTGTTACATTACCCTTAAAATTTCATTTATTAAAAATAGAATTCTAGCCTCATTGTTATTGGAATTGATAATCTTATTTAAAAAAAAATAAAACGACAAATATATAAAAGGTAATAAATGAAAGAATTAACCCAGAAAAATAATAAAGGAAAATTTATAAAAAACGAATAATTGAATCAAAATTCATAAAATATATATATAAGGGGATATTGAAACTTAGCTACATTTGATCAAATGAGAACAAAATTTTATTAATGAACTTACAATAATAATATTGTAGTTTAAATTCCAGGGAAATTGAGGAAAAACTTTCTGGGGTTTGAAAAGGAGAAAGATGATAAATTTGAGACTTTTCTCTTCTCTGCAAGATAGGGGTGAGAAGAGAAAGTAAAAAGAGAAACAAAGGCAAAGAGGGCTCTTTTGGGAATGGTTGGGGAGCTAAACCGTTATAACTGTCACATATATTAGCATTTACACGAATTTAAGCAAATGAAAAATAAAATAAAATAATATACTTCAATTATTGCTTTTATTATTAATTAGAATTTAATTTTTGAATTTAGAATCTTCTAAGAAAGATTTAATTGATTTAATTAATGATTAGATTAGATATGTGAATAGCAAATATTAGTTTTTTATTATTATTTAGTTGGTTCTCGTGATTTGTGGTAAATGGTTATGCAATTGGAATTAATTACAATGCATTTAAAAATTTAATGGGTACGACTGGAATAGGCATTGTTTTTTCAGTTATTATTACGTGAAATTTTTAAATTTCATATTCAAATAATTTTTTTTACTTTATTGTTTTAAAATAATATTTAATGCACATTTTTTTAATTAATGCCGCTTAATAATATAACATAAAAATGTCTTAATTAGAACATTTGAGTAGAAGAAATAATTTGAGGAAAAATAATTTGTTTTTTAGACGAACCGAGTTTTAAAAAGTTTAAACTAGACTTATCATAAAATAGTCGAGTTTAAACTCAAATTTAAGCCTAATCCAAGCTTATATCGAGCTAACTCATATATCATATATTTTAAACTTGTGTTGAATTTTATTCAAAATATAAACGCAATAAAAATATAAAATTAAATAAATTTCATCCAACATGGATCTCGCTCAAATGATTAAGGCGATAATCAATAATAAGAATAATGCTTTTGTGTTGATTCTTCAAGAATATAGATAAAAAAATTGGTCTTTGTGGTGGGGTTATCATAAATTATCAACAGTCTAATTGTCCGATCTCTAACAGTATTTATACGAATTAACAATTAAAAAACTCTAAAACTAATTTTAGAGAATTGAGAAGTAAGAGAAATCTTTAAGTATTAGCTCTAAAAATTTCTCTGTAAACCTTTTGGTGGCTACCATCCTTTTAGCTCTCAATAAAAGCTTATTTGTAGAAAAAATCTAGGTTAATATTAATTAATTTTATTTATTTATTTAATTCCTTAAAATAAATAAATTATAATTAAATTCAATAAGTTTTAGACAATTTTTAATTAAATTCTTACTTAATATTTTAGGTTAAATTGTAGTCCCTGCAAATTATAATTTTACCCTTATGTCATAAAACTTATTTACAATCAAGTCATACTTGATTAAATTTTTTATTTTATTTTCTCACATCAATTTTTATATGTGTGACCCATTAGATTTTAAATATATTGTCAACGAATATAATTAATTTATTAATCTATATTTGAAGGTCAAAAATATTGTCTAGCAACATGTTAAGACTATCCAAAGATTTAAAATATCAATAGCAGTTTGACTTAACCTTTCAACGTATAGTTTCTTTGTGCAACTAATATCCCTTCATTAATAATATTCCGATTTAATAATTTAAGAATGGAGTGTGTTTGTTATATTAAATTATATTAATTTTCTTACCATTAGCTATTGATTGTTTGAATGAAATTTCAAATCCAATTTGCCAATTCCATTTCACCTTGTGCAAAAATTTTATAATCAATACTAAGAAAAACAATTGGAACATTTTTTTTCTAATTTACCAAGGGTGATGAATCCCCCATCTTAACCACACAAGTATCTTCATATAATTTTTACTATATCTAATTTATCCTCGTTTGTTACTCATGAACTGAGTAATATGTAAGATGAATTAAAATATAGTATTCCCTTTGTAAGATAGCTTAGTGACTTTAAGTCAAATGATCATGTACACAATCATCACTTAAGTATTCCATAGACACAAGTAACTCTCCATATGAAATTCTCAGACGGATCAGTTCAATACATTTGTTTATATTACAGACATCTACATATTAGTTCTAGATATCTATTTTGTATCAGCTTATGAGAACAACTGCTTCTTTTTATAAAGGAAAGAACGTAATATGTATCAGTCTCAACAACTCTAATCATCGTCCATAATGAGGAGAACATCAACCAGAAACACTTAGAGATATTATTTTGATGTAAATAAGAATCTCATAATTATAACCATATTATAATTTTATTTGTAAAATAATATAGTTTCATAGACTTTATCTTTACTCTAGATTCCTTCAGTAGAATATTAAAGATAAATAAATGTCTTTATTAATTTATGAAATATATATAAATACATGAAAAAAATATAATGTCCATATATATAACCAATAATTGGCTATAGGGCAAATAACTGATAATTTGAATTTAAGCTTGATTTAAATAAGTTTAACAAGTTCAACAAATTTATTTTAGTTTTTATTTTTTATTTTATTTTCTATATTTTCATAGAAGATATACTAAAATTATTATTTTTATAAAAAAAATAAATAGTATGATTATATATTAATATAAATAAAATATTATATTACTATAATTTTATATCTTATTATAAATTATTAAGTTATTTTATATTCTATATTATTTAATTTATTTATCTCATATATCATATATTAATAGATTATATAAATTAAATTAGTCAAAAAATTAATATATTTATATATATAATTTAATATATATAAATTAAATTAAATTATATATATTTTTATTCAGTATATTAAATGAGCTAATTTGTAAATTTAACTCATAAATTTTTTAAATCAATTAATTTATAAATAAATAAATTAAATATTTTTTAGCTTAAATTTATTCCATTTAATAAATAAATAGTTGACGTTTAAGCTTAAATAAGTTTTTATCGGATTTAGATCCAAATTTAACTTGATTAGTTTTACTAATGGGCTCTAAATCAAGTTGACTCGAGTAGTTTATGAAATAAACTACCGCTCCAAAATCGACACGTCGTCTGAGGTGATTGAGTTATGAGCATATATTTTATCCATGAACCCACCCAATTGGCGTCCCAGTCAGCATTCCTGTAAAGCTAACAGAGCAAGAATTTGGAAACTTTTATGCGTTTCATCAGTTTTTAGGTGATCTTCCTCTTTACATTTCGTCGTTGCTAGTGATTTTTTTGTTTCCATCCATTTCTAAATCATGTTTTTATTGTTTCGCTTGTTTAACTCGACGCACTTCATATGTTCGATAAATTGACTCACTCAAAGGATCGTATGCGTTATACAAGAGAATCGTATGCGTTAATATTATTCGATTCATTGATTTTCATCTAAGAGTTATCTGCGTTTCTGTTCAATTTTTATATTGATAAACTTAAGCCATACAATTTTTATATTGATAAGCTTAAGCCATACACATTGAATCCTCATAAATGTTTATGGCTTATTAAAGTTCTGAAGGCATTCAATTAAAATTGGCAGGTTAATAGATGGCATTGAGGCGCTTCTTTGGCTTCTCGGATGGCGAGCTTATGAGGTCAGATGCTAAACCTTGCTCCAGACTAATGAGGCAAACAGCAGGAATTTTTTCCGTCGGAGGGGCTCTGGGATTTTGGATTCTCTGTAGATTGCATTACGGTATACTGTTATCCCTGTATAATACACACTTTATTTTTTTACATTTGCATTACTTGAATTCTTGTTTTCTGTATGAGTAGCTGGTGACTGGTGACCATTTAATTAGCATAGTATATCAACCTTTTCATATTACTCTCTTTCTTGTTTGAACTCTTTAAGCATTGATACATCTTTCTTATTTGAGGAATTTACATACAATGAGGATATATGCCTAATGTTTGCATCACTTCACTATTTCTTCATGATATCTTGTCCTCTTCTTTCCAAAACAATCCGCTACATGTAGTCCTCTTATAGTTGGATCAAGTCAAGTGGTTCATTTGCCTGTTTGATTTTCTTTGTGATCTTCATCATGTAGCCATATGTTGAATAGAACAGTAATGTTAGTTCAGAATTGCTTATTTAATAGCACATTATAGATCGAATTTCTAAAAGAATATGCTTTGGTAAAAGCAATTACCATATCTGGAAGCAAGCAATACAATTCTTGCATAGAAATGAATGTTAAATATATATGAAGGCCACAAAAATTGAATTTGGATTAGCATAATAAATCAAACACGATTGAATGGAATTGAGATGGTGTAAATGGAAAGAGCATTTAACAGGAATAGTATATTCCTAAGAGCCTTTAACTCTGCCAAAAATCTGCAATTTGAATTCAAGATTAATGAGGATGCTATTAGCTTTGATATCTCTCTGAAGAATTGGAGGAATGCATTCATGACACAAATAAGCTAGGCCTTGTACTGTTCCTAACATAAAATTTCATACATACCATTGCATTCTAAAGCATTCCCTGTTCTTTCGTGGAGGAGACTTCCTAAGTTTCCATTAGGTATGCAATCATACATTAGCAACCTTGTTTTTCTATTCCAACAACTACCCTAGAATGTTCTTGTGCCTGGTCTCAACATCATCTATGTTGAAGTTAGTCATACAAAATCAGATACTGGTTGGTCCAGTGACTCGAGTTTATGTTATTGCAAATTTTCAAGAACAATTTCGATGTATACAATTAGAATCCAATTGGTATGCAGAACGTGCTGGAACTAGAGTTGTAGCTCTATAGCGGTGGGCCTGCTGGTAAAGGGTAGGAGGTTAATTGGTTAAGAAATAAGACCCCTCTTCCTGCATCACCCAGGTTCAGTTTCTGGATGACATTGCAGTTACGAGAGGTCAGCATTTCTTGTTACCTCCCAAAAATTAATTGGGAGCTGTGAAAATTCAATTTAGAAAAGTGGAACTTCAGATGGAGTATTGCATATCTTAGAGAATCAGATCACAAAGTAAAAGGAATTTGCAACAAGAATGTTCTATTATCAAGAAATTTTATGTGATGCGCTTGTGAATTATCTTTTCTGCCTTTCATTGTTCAACAGCATGCAGCTAAACTATTTTGCTTCGTGTGCCAGAAGGAATTGTCCAGTCCATTTTTAGCTTTTCCTGTACCTAGTTGGTTTTGGATTTTGACATATCTCTAGAAGTAATACAACTGTGATTTCTTATTTCATATTTTGACCGACTTTACAAAATCCAAGGTTGCATTCTCATGCAGGTCCAAGAATCACAGTTCCTAGAAGCCTGCGCTGGGCTACTTGTGGAGCTATTTCTGTGAGTTCAACCTCTGCTCTCCTGGTCCGCCTCTTTAGCCCTGAATGTGAACCCCAAAATATAGCTGCTTATGACTACAAAGTAAAGTAAAAGTGGCACATCACATGTTAAGTTGTGTTTTATTTGATAAGATTTATCTCTATGAACTGAACCGCAAGGCCATTAACTTATGTACAAGTATGAAATGGTTTGAACTTGGATCTACTTGATAATTAATTAGTGATTTACCTACTTACTAAGTAAAATAGCTTGAACATGTGATTTTTTATTTAATTATTTATAGAGATATAAATATAAGTAAGATGGGTCACTTTGTTTTATACTTTAGGTTAAATCATAAAGGTGAGCCATACAAATAAAAGCAGCTAAGGAAGGTTTGTGCTTTTGAGTATAGTAGAAAAACTTCTTTTGATTATGCAAATTATAAAAAAAAACAACAACTCTAGTCTCAAGATGCTAGCAAGCCTTGTAGTCTTTTTTTTTTCTCATACAAAAAAGAAGGGAACGAAGATAGAGACAAATTATTGAAAGAAACAATACCAAAAGTTGAGCATGGGCCTTCATCTTAAGCTTGAATTTATGTATTTATTTGATTTTAGTAGATTCCAATTGTAAAAACGATTATTATTTCTTATGATATATTATAAATATAATGAATTATAAAATAATAAACTCCCACCATACCTTGTGTTAACAGGATGTGGAAAATTTTAATATAAATCTGATTCATATTTTAACTCATAAATTAGATAAGATTAATCAAAAAAAATTTATTTGATAATAAAAATTATTTTTTTAAAATATTATAATTATTTATGATTGGTCTAATTCATAAATAAAAATATAAAATAAAACTATAATCAAAATTGTACAAACTTATCTTCAATGGATTGCATCATTTATGTGAAATTGATTTTTAAAATCATGCATGATATATCTGATTGATAATATAGTACTTTTGTCTGGTAGCTATAAATATAATGCTATAAATATACACTACTTTTATGATTCTAAATTTAAAAAAAAAAAAAAACAAACAAACAAACCTTGATTATTGTCTTTCCATTGCAATGAATAAAGTAGTGTCTATTCTTATCCCTTTTTTTTTTTAATTTATTATTTTGTCTTCATTAAAGTACAAAGCTATTATAGTACTAGTCATACATTGCACTCTATTATGTTATTGACTTTGTATCACAGGAAGAAAATGGCTGATTGCCTAATGTTTAACCAAATTAGGGTTCAAATCGAGTTTGAAAATTATGTGTATATATATACATATGAATTTTTAAAAATAAAATAAAGAGATAAATTTAATTTTAAGAAATTTGGAGTGTAATTTTCACTTTTAAATAGATGAATTAAATTATATATATATAGTTTTCTTTTTTCCCTCTTTAAATTAACACCATTATTAGCCATTTGTTCTATGATTGAAGGGCCCTATAAAATTATCAAAGCACATACATAACAATACATGTGCATAATAAAGCCAGAAGTTCAAATAAGGGAAAAATACAAAAACATTATCAATGCATTTAAGGAACCTTATTTTTTTTAAATAATAATAATAAATTAAGAAAGAAAAATGATAATAATGAGTCATAGAAAAAATAAAAAAGAAAATTAAAAAGAGTATCCAATGCTTCAATCTGAAATCTCATTTCTCAACTCCTTCTTGGTGGACAGACCCCACAACCCACCACCTTTTTTTTTTCTCACTATATAAGAAAAAGCTAGCAAAAGACACCATTATCAAATAGCAACTTTGCACCCATAACCTAAAATCTTTCTTCTTTTGAAATAATTAACACTTATATCACAATGTTGCAATTTTCATTTTTTTTTTTCATTCTTTCTTATATATATATATATAGAAGATGCAAAATATATAATTTTTATTGCCACAATGTTATTATTATTAGAGATGGAATTAATCACATGATGTAGAGAATATTTTAGATTAAATAGTGTAATATACTTATTCTACTTATCTTGTGCTTTTCTTCTCTATTATATATATATATATATATATTAAAAACGCACTTATATATATCTATATAGGTGTTGATTAGATTTTATGATCATAAAATACCCACATTAAATAGTATGAATAATAAGTATTTTTAATTTTCCATCGGTTCTGATGCAAAAATTAATTTTTTTTTTATATAAATTTGGCTTAATTAATTGTATCTGAATTCCCTATTTAAAAACAATTTCAGTATCAATATATTAAAACTAATTGATATAGAATTCAATAAGAGATTAAAAAAGAAAAAAAATTAAGAAGGTGGGGTAAAATATTAAAAATAGAGTGCTTTTTTATTTTATATTTGTGAGCATTTTTTTTTTAAAAAATCATAATAGTGAAAACTCAACCTCATTGGTAATAGTCAAATAACAATTATGATTTCCGTTATATAAAAAGAAAAATCGTTGGATAGAAAAAGAGAGAAAAAGTTGGAAAAATTTCCACTTTTCTATTCTGATACCAAACATATTGCACTAATCCTCAAAAATGAATAAATAATAAAATAAAAATGTTATTGCTCTAAAAAAAATAACTAAAAATAAGAAAAATGAACAAAAAAAAAATAATAATTAAAAAAAATACCTACCTAAGCACATGGGCAAGGATGGAAGTGGCAAGGATAAGAATATTAGTGACATTTGATAACATGTGTTAATTTCTGTCTTTTTTCTTTCTGTCTAAATTCATTCATTAAAACCTAAAGAAGATGTCATATTTCTTTATCCAAAACACACTGGGTATGGCTTCATTCTAATTCTATAGATATAAAGATGAAAAGGCATACACTTACAATAATAATAATAATAATAATAATAATAATAATAATAATAATAATAATAATAAGATGGTTTTGTTTCTGTTTATATTTCTTTTATTATTAATTATTAATTAATGTATAAGGACAGAGAGTTTATATATTTGTTTTCTTTATTTATAGTAAATTATAATGATGGTTATAGATATTTGCATGAATTTTTATTGTAATCCAATTAAAGTTTTAATTTTTTCATAACTCAACCATTTTTTACACAAAATAGTGAACAAAATTCAAAACAAACAAAAACTATCAAAAATAAGTCATTTTCTGTTAAGTCATGAGATAGTCCTTAATTATTAATGACTATTTGAGCTACTCAAATTTTAATAGTCATTTAACGAATCCTTACTTTTCTGATAAAAAAAAAGAGAGAAAGATTGATTAATAAAAGATTGATTTAAACTCGGGACAAGATTAAATATTTGATGAATTCAGAGAACATTGTTATTAATCACGTCCATCGTGAGGGTAACCAGACAGCCAATTTCTTAGCGAGATATAGCCGCTTATTTTTCATTTGCTGTAATTTTTAAAATTTTGTCAATATGCCTTCCATTCTCAAAGACATTGTAATTTCTGATTCCTCCGGAATTCCTTATTTACGTTATAAATAAAAATATCTGGCGAACTTAGTCGTTTTCTGAGTTGATTTCAGTGGCACAATCGCTGAGCCACTCTTTAAATTACTAAGTTTGTCCAGACTTAAAAAAAAAAGTGTTAATAAAACCATTAAAAAAAGTCGTTTTTTACTTGTAATTTTGCTTTTGCAAATGTAATTTAAACCAACAGAAATTGCAGTTTTTAAATGATTAAAAACAGTCAAATATGTTTAAATTCAATTAATATCTTAAATTCAAGGGTAGTGGGGAAAGCTATTACCATGTTTAATTCTCTTAATTCTATTAAAAGAAAAAACAAAGATTAGTCCAAAAGTTTTATTGGAATTTTATTTCAATATGTAATTATAATTGTAATGTGATGCTCAACATAAGTTGCAATTATAGTTAAAGGTTGGTTGAAGGTTAGCCTTAATTGGCTACAAAACCAAATCATGATTAAAAATTAAGCCAAATTTGGCTATTAAAAATACACAAACATAATTAAATTGTATATATTAATTATTACTAAATAATTTTTATTAAGTCCTCTATAATTAGTTATAAAATTTCGAATTATAATAGGATATGATTAGTTATAATATATAAATTAATTTAAATATTAATTTATAGTGAAATAAATTTACCAAATAGAGTTAATAATTAATCAGAATCTTTGTTTTAATTTAAGCTCAAGTAATTATGATAAGTAATCATATACAATACCTTTTTCTGTCTCTATTCCATCACTTTTGAGCATGTGCAGCCGAATCAAAATTTGAGAATATTCATTATTTTTTTAGCTCACCAAATGCCTTCACATTAATCTATTATGGTATTATTATTATTACTGTTGTCCTCGCAAAAAGTATCAATTAAATAAATTCATTTCTATCTATTTCAACAAAAACAAAAACTTTCAAATTTGTTAAAAAATTAATTTCAATTTACTTTTTAACTAAAAATCTAAAAAATATTTACTAATAAAATTTGGTTTGATGAGTATGTGTTGTTATTATTTAAATTTTAAGTTTGAATATTAATAAAAAAAATTTAAAAATATTTCAATTTGTATAACAAATAGATGTTTTAAAGTCCAAGTTTTTTTTTATTTTTATATTTTTTCTGCTAATTTTCTTAGCAGATAGACTTTTTCATAATTGAAATTTTCAATTTGCATTTGTTAATTTATCATTATAATTAAAAAAAATTAATTTCATGAGTTTAATTTGATATGTGATTGTTGAAATGTTCAAAAAAAAAACTTGAAGTCAAACAAACGGATTAATTATAATAACAAGGCGTGAATGTTTTCATTTTTTTTTTCTAATTTTTTCACCAAATTTTAAGCTGACCGGGACTGCATAGGTAGGAAAATTATTTCACTCGCCGTCACCAATCTGTTCCCCATTTCGAATATGTAATACGCCGATTTTGATGTACATTGGAATAGTAATTGTGAGAAGATATGTTGGTAAAATATGTAAAGAAAATATTATAAGAGATAGATGTATATGAAGAATGATATGTATATATGGCATTTGAAAAATATGGAAAATATAAATACAATATATAAGAGATATACATATTGCAACATATACATCACATATACATGATGTATATATTGGTGTAGGAAAAGTAAGTTGTAATAATAATAATAATAATAATAATAATAACAAGAGAAAAAGAAGAAAAGGAAGTCAAAGGGAATGACAAGTGTGTGGTGGAGAATTTTTAAGGGATTTAATTATATTATTATTATATATATATATATATAAGATAAGAGTGAAAAAGGAAGAAAATATCTTCTTTCTTTCTTTCTTCTTCTTCTTCTTCTTCTTGAACGAGAGAGAGAGAGAGAGAGAGAGAGAGAGAGAGAGAGAGAGAGAGAGAGAGAGAGAGAGAGAGAGAGAGAGAGATGTGATTTTGTTGGCATAAACATCAAATTCTTAAGAGCTTTAAGAGAATTGAAGGTGGATATTGAAGATTTGGCAAAGAATTCAAGTAAGTGATCATTTCTTTGTGTTGATTTCTATTGATTGTGTTTATATTTGATATGGTTAGTGTGTGAAGATGATGATAATGAAAGATTAAAGTATATATATATATATATATATATATGTTGAATTGGTATTTAGATGATGATAATATGGTTATTTGTGAGGATGATGATGGATTATTGAAATTGTTTAGTAAGGGTTTAATATAAATGAGTTGGGAAAATTGAGTAATTGATATATGGATGATGTATATAATGATTATTATTATGATATGTTGAAGTTATATAAGTGTTAAATTAATAGGTGGTTTATATGTATATAAACCAAGATGTTGATTAAGGGTGTTGTAGTATGGATTTTGGAGTGTTTGTGTTTTCATGGATGAGAGTTCGGAATGTATAATTCTTGCCTGACATGGCCAGTGACACGGCCATGTCGTTGGGCGTGTCAACGGTATTGAGTTTGACGTTTGTGACACGACCATTAACACGGCCATGTTACTGAGCGTGTCATAGCTACTGTGAGATAAAGTAATTGACACGGCCATGAACACGCTCGTGTTGTTGGGCGTGTCGATGTTTCTATGGGGCAGAATGAGTGACACGTCCAAGGACACTCCCGTGTTATTGAGCGTGTCAAAGTTTCCGTATTATTGGTTTAGGGCACGATAAGGGACACGCCCGTGTTGGTGAGCGTGTCATGTGTAGAGTTTTCCCTAGTTAGTTATTATTCTTATTTTCTTATGTGTATTACTAAGTGAGTGTGTATAATCACCTTTGGATTAGGTTTTGAAGATTTGAGTTACCCTAATCCAAGTATTGAAGGATTCATGGAAGAGGAATTTGGAATTGGTGTGAGTTGCTCTTAGAGGTAAGTACAAATCCTATATGATATATATATTTGCATGACTATGGGACTTAACACATTTGATTGGAAAATGTGTTAAGTTATCTATTATATTGTTAAGTTATCTATTATATTGTTCATGTGTGATAAATGTGCTATGATTTGTATTATGTGTACTATGTGGAATGTATGTTGAAGATTCTAAAAATATGAATAATGTAATTTGCTATGTATATCTCAATGATAAAATATGAAACTAATGTTAATGGATATAAAGGTGAAATATGAAATATGAAAGATATAATAAGCATACAAAATGTATGTACAATGCAAATGGTTATGTATACCCTAATGATGAGATGTGAAGCCATTGTTGTTGGTTATAATGATGCAAATGAAATAATTGGGCATGGTTGCTTAGTTTGATTATGAGAAATGAAATGAGAAATGAGTTGTGAAAGAGATTAATAATGAGATAAATGAATTAATTGTGTGCCTAGTATGTTATTCAATTTTCAGAGTTCTGGGTTTGGCGGCATGCCTATGAATCGCTGGGCAGGTGAAAAGACCGGGTCGTAAACAGAGCCCAGCTGAAAATGTGAAATATGATGTTTTTGAGGTGAAAAGACCAGGTCGTAAGCCTCAAAAACTGTAACAATCTAGCCGGGTTGAGGACCAAGAGACTGGGGCCTAAGGGTCTAGCCGGGTTGAGGTCCAAGAGACTGAGTCTGTTACACTATCCATGAATAGATATATATCGCCTACGGGCTTGATGAATGTGATTATGGACCAAAGCAGTGACTCTGAACTTTGAATAGCATATTAGTTTCTTTTTGGGCCCATGCATGTCTTTGCTTTAATGTGATGATTACAATACATAAGTAATTTACTGAAAATGAATGTGGCTTGATAAACTGCTGAATAATAAGATTATGAAAATACAATATGATGTGTAATCTGTATAAGGATATAGAAATTGTGAGTATTATTTCATGAATGTTTTGATAAGTCATTGCATTGTGGGTTTTTATAATGATATATATGTGTTTATGTATATAAATTATGAGATTAGTGGAAAAATGTAAAGAATGCTTTGAAAAGGGGAAAACATGATAAGAAAATTATTATACATGATGTTAATGTAGGAAGTATGATTTTTCTGTAATGAATGTTATATTATTTATTTGTACCACTAAGCTTTCGAGCTTAGCGCGGTTGTGTAAATCGCGCAGGTGAGTAGATGGTTGATCTAAAAGTCAAATCGTTATGCCACGAGAAGAGTAAGAGTATTTCGAGACCAACTAGAAGGTGGTGCATACATGTGCAATTTAATTATGTTGTATTTTGATAAATATGTATATATATACCAAAATGAATTTTGGAAAAGACAAGTTAATTTATATATATATAATATCATTAAAAGTATAATGATTTTGTAAATGTTCTTTAAATCAAATGTATTATTGTTGGAAACTAAGGTAAAGATTTTAAACTGTAATGAAAAGTGACATCCTTATATTTTGTATACGTACCGTATATATATAAAGTATATATATAGTATTTATATTGAGTATAGGGTGTTACAGAATTTCCGTCTCGATTCTCTTATGAGGTGCGCTTTCTTTTTTATTTTTATGTTTTCGTTTGGTCAGCAGGAAAGCTAAAGAAAATACTACCAAGAAAGTTGAAGAAGAGGGATGAAGAAAAAGGGTATGTAGTAATTTCACATGCGTTTAGTCCACATCAGCTTAAAGCCATCCTAGTCATTTTTCAGATGAGAATTTCAAAAAATTTAATAATTGAGACATTTCATTAGAAAAAAAAAAAATAAATTAATCAAAATAGAAAAAAAAAAAAAAGGTGAAAGGTCACAAGACGTTCATTTAATTAACCCCTAATAAATTGGTGTAGAGATTTTGTACTGTTATACTTTATTAATTAATAAATATTTATTTTGTCTAAAAAATATTTATAATTAAAGTAGCACAATTTAGTGTAATTGAATATGGTTTGATTCAAGTTTAAAACGAATTAAATTTAAACTAAATCTAAAAATTATTTAAAATTAGTTATTAAATTTTGAAACGAGCTAATTTAACTTCTTCACAAATTTAATTATTGTATTTAATTTTTTATTTTGTAATAGAGTTAAGAAAAGTAAAAATGTTGTATTATTATTATTATTATTATTAATTATTTTTCTCATATGATTGTGTATTTTAAGAAATGACGTTGAAGTAATATGGAATGACGAAGACACTTATAATAGAATGAGGGTAGCTGTCCCATTCTGTTTTGAAATTTATATATATATATATATTATTAAAATTTTTAAAACATTTAATTGTCCTCTTTCTAAATACAAAAAATAAAGACATTACCTTACTCCATTTTATTTAACCCTCTTAAATGAATAGATTTAATTTAAATTGATTAATATAATTTGAATGTTCTCTTAATAATTGTTTATAAATAATTTGAGATTTTTTTAAGTTTTTAAATTCATCTAAAAAATAGGTTTGATTTAAATTTATTAATTCGATTTGAAAATATATATTTTTATTTATTATATGTGAGTGGAGAATATCTAATACTCGAACTCGATATCTAAACAGTAGCAATATATACTCTTAAATATCAAATTATACTTTGATAATTTTATTCAAAAATACTCCTAATCCTATGTAGTAAAATTTTGTTTTGAAGCAAACCTAATTTTATCAAGGGTGTTCATAAAATCCGTTAATCCGAACAGCTCGACCCAACCATATTGGATTGAGTTGGATTTAAATATCTTAGGATAGGGCCTTGGGTCAGGTTTCAGGCCCGAAAAAAATTATCTTTGGCCATCTCAACCCGACCCAAAATATTATATGTATTATATATAATATTTTTAATAATATATATTATAATTATATTGTAAATATATATATACAGTATGTAAATGCATTGTATATACTACATTAAAATTACAAGAAATTTTTAAAAGAAAAAATTAAAAAAAAAAACCTAATTGGCCTGATCAATCCGATCAATCTGAAATAGCCTGGCCCATTCAAATTAGAGCCGAGTTATGAGTTAAATTTTATAATTTAATATATATTTAAGTCAGATTTCAAATTATAGAGAAACTCGGCTCAACTAGATTTGTAAGTAACTTTAAATTTTATAACTAAAAAAACAATTAGGTATTCCCTTTGATACTTGCATTGCCTATGGACAATTTTGAGTGCTTTTTTTTTCTCCGCGAAATAATGGTAAAGGTGAGTTGTCAACGTTTTTGTGTCATTCTATGAGGAAAAAGAGGAGATAGGAAAACAAAAAGAAGGAACTAGAATTTAACCTGTCATTTTCTTCTGTGCATAGGCAGAACATTTATATATATTCCTAATGAGAAACACACTATATTATTCATAAATATTTAAACCACTTTATATTAATAATAGTTATCAATAATTTTCTTTTTATGAGCATGCTTCCATGACTCTCAAAAGTCAAAATTGATGAAACGTTCTGTTTTTTTTTTTTTTAATTAATGAATTTAGATAAAGTTTCAATTTTTTCAACCTCTTTTATATAATTTTTTTAAAACATTAATATATCATATTCAAAAATTAAATGAGATATTAAATATTAAAAACTCCCTAATATTTTTTAAAATTTATTAATAATGAACGATCATATAAATCAGTTAATAAAATATTGTTCTAACTTAATAAAAATCTTGAGTTTAAATCTCTTAATAGATATATTAAAATTTGATAAAAAAATTATTATTTTTATTATTCTATTCGACACAATTTAAAAAAAAATTACATAAAAAAAAAATTAAGAATTTCTCAATTTTATTTTAAAATAATGAATGCTCCGAGATAAACTGACTCGGAAGATAGGATTGGAGATGTATTGGTGGAATTTCGTGATTGGTTTGATGACAAGGTAAAAATATGCGAATTCAAAATTAAATTGGTAGTCTCTGTGTTGTTGAAGTTCTTCTTGTCCTTAGCTTAAAATTCACTTGCAGAAAACAATGGGACAGTGGTCCAGTTACTTTTTGCAATTTCTGCCCATTTTTCCTCTCCATCTCCCACGTTCTTTCATTTTTCAAATTAACATCTTTAGTTGACTTGCTACAAATAGTTGATTGCTTATTTGATCATGTCGTTATGAAAAACTCTATTAGCTATTAATTAATTCAAAGAGTTTGAAGTTTAATTGCAAGACAAATTCAAATTTTGTACAATACTTTGGTGATTATTATGTATTTATTTTAATTACTAAGGATAGACTTGTTAATTGGATTGGGCAGCTCTAATTCAACTTGCCAATTTAAACTTAATTTTAAATTAAATAAAAAAATAAAGTATAAAAAATTATTTTATGCTGAAAAAAATAATTTTTATAAAAAAAATTTATTTCTTTTAAATTTTTACTTTATATAATAAAAAAGTAATTTTTTAATAATATTTTTATTATTAATAATTTAATTAATAAAATAAGAGTATAATATTAATAAATTTATAAAAAATATTTTAATTTATTTAAAATAATTTTATATATTATTTAAAAAATTAAATAACTTTTTAATTGATGTGTGTATATATTAAAGAGGATAATTGTATTAAAAGTATATATAAAGTAAGTAAATTTAACATATTATTTGTAAATACGAATTCCAAATAGAAAGTGTAATAAGCCAAATCATTAAGACAGCAAAAGTATCCATAAGATCATAACTGTATCTTCTCTACTCCCCCTTATGATGACATTTCAACAATCTGACTATTAACTTGCGTCTTTTCTGAAAACGTCCAAAACCAAACGACGTTACGTGTCAAACGAACACTCACTCTCCTTACATGGCGCGTGGAAGAAAAGCCATTTGTCTCTGTTCAAAAAGAATTACCACTAGCAGCCGCAGAGCTCCACTATCACAGTAATCCATGTTTCCAAATATTTTTCTGTTCTTTATCTAAATCTCTTTCTTATTTATTTCACACTTCTGAAAAAATATATAAAAGAAAAAAAACAACTCTTAATCTGGTCAAAAGAACATTGGGACCCTCCACTTTTTTTTTTACTAGTCCCTATTCATTTGCTAATAATCACAAGGACTTGTTATTCTAAAAAACAATCATCAATTATAATTTTTGTAAGTAATGGTCTCCTAAACAATAGTACAATTATCCAACTGTAAAGCAATCAACTGACAAAATTGGATGCAGATTTGCAAGAATTGAGGCATGAAATGAACCTTAAAAAAGAGGGAAAAAAGAAAAGAAAAAGAAAAGAAAAAAAAATCAAAATCCCATCAACATATATAAATTTTTTCTTCTTCACCAAATTAACAAATTTTAGCAAAGCCTGAGAAACCCAGATAGAGTCTCACCCAAAACATGCCTTCAAGACCCTTATCTCCGAGATTTGACCATCCAAGGCCTAATTTCATCACTAAAACAAGAATCTTGTTCTTGACACTCACAATTTCAGCCACTGTTGTGATTATCTTTACAATTCTTTACTTTCTTTACCATCTTTGGTACTCTCTTGTTAATCGTTCAAGAACCATTCCTTTTGACTCTACTACTCCTTTAAAGCTCCAAAGATTCAATTACAAAGAGTTGAGGGTTGCTACTGATGATTTTGATGATGTGAATGTTATTGGGAAAGGTGGTTCTGGTACTGTCTTTAGGGGCATTGCTAGAGATGGGAAGTTGTATGCTATCAAGAGGCTTGATACTTTTTCTTTACAATCAGAGAGAGAATTCCAAAATGAGTTGCAGATTCTTGGTGGGTTAAGATCACCTTTCTTGGTAACTTTATTGGGATACTGTCTGGAAAAGAATAAGAGGTTGCTTGTTTATGAATATATGCCTAATAAAAGTTTGCAAGAATTGTTATTTGGTGATGGGCACTTGAGCTTGAGTTGGGAAAGAAGATTCAGCGTAATTCTTGATGTTGCAAAAGCACTTGAGTTTTTGCACCTTGGATGTGATCCACCAGTGATTCATGGGGATATTAAGCCCAGCAATGTTTTGCTTGATTTTGATTTTAGAGCCAAGATTTCTGATTTTGGGTTATCAAGAATTAAGGTAGAGGGTGAACTTGGAGTGGATTTGTTTAGCCAAGACTTGGGAAAGAGTCAAGATTTATGGAAGAGTCAAGAGCTTTCCGGAAACTTGACTTTAGAGACTCCAGCAATTGGTACTCCTGTGGAAAGTTGTCATGAGGTAGATTTTGCTCTTGCTTTACAAGCTTCTTCTTCATCAAAAAATAGTAGAGCATGTTACAATGGTAGAGCTTTGAATGTGAATTCTTTCAATTATAATGCCAACATTGCAAGTGAAAGTGATGTAAAGATAGGGAATGGAAATGGGAAGGGGAAGGAGGTTTCTGGTATGGATATTAGTGGGGAAGATTGGAATTGTAAGTTTCTGCCTTATGAAGATGAGCCTTGTAGTATTGATCACAGTATTGAACACAGTAAAGAGTTGAATTTTACTGGTTCTTCTGTTGTCGATGATAATATTTCTAGTGGAAAACAATGGGGTAAAGATTGGTGGTGGAGACAGGATGGAAGTGGTGAACTATGTAGCAAAGATTATGTCATGGAGTGGATAGGAAGCCAGATTTGCCCCTCAACAAATCCTGATTGGGATGATGAAAAGAAAAGTACTCCTGAGAGAACAGAATTGCATAATTTAGCCCCGCTGGATAAAGCAGAAGATGCTAGTGAAACTCAATTACAGGAAATGGGATTTGAAAATCACATAAAAGGGTTTGAGAAGAAAGAATCAAGGGGTAAGAAGAATCGCAGGAGGAAAAATAGGCAGATGCAAGAGTGGTGGAAAGAAGAGCACTTGGATGAGATTAGCAAGAAAGGTACTAAGTCGAAGAATCTGGAAACAAAGTGGAAGAAAAGGTTTAGAACTCAACATTTTCATCTGAGTCGTCGGTTTCATTTCCAGAGGCGAAAGAAATGTGGAGAGCAGAACCAAAATAACTTTGATCAAAATGGGGAGTTTAGTTTCAGAAGGGGATGGAAGAAAAAGAATGTGCATTCTACAGGAAGTGATATGTGGAGTGGGGATCTTTTTAGTCGTGAATTGAGCAGCACAACAAGCATGAGAGGAACTCTATGTTATGTTGCTCCAGAATATGGTGGGTGTGGGTACTTGATGGAGAAGGCTGATATATACAGTTTAGGGGTTCTGATTCTTGTGATTGTGTCTGGTAGAAGACCATTGCATGTTCTGGCTTCACCTATGAAGCTTAAGAAAGCAAATTTGATAAGTTGGTGTAGGCACTTAGCTCAAGCTGGCAACATCTTAGAACTTGTAGATGAGAGGTTAAAGGATGACTATAATAAAGAAGAAGCAAGCTTGTGTATCAATTTGGCACTAACATGCCTGCAGAAGATGCCTGAATTGAGAGCAGATATTGGAGAGATTGTAAAGATATTGAAAGGGGATATGGAACTTCCGCCTATGCCATTCGAGTTTTCTCCCTCTTCACCATCTAAACTATTTAGTAGGTCGCGGAGAAGAAAGACTTCCAATGCAGAGTAGCTAGATTTGGTATATATTCTTAACTTTTTTTTTATTCTTCTATCATTATTTACAAATGTGTTTTTTTTTTTGCTGAGTGCCTCGTAGAGGAGAGATGATTGGAAGTTGTAATCCGAAGGACACGAATAAGGGGAGTGAAGTGTGTGTGTACTTGATAGGTTACGGTTTGAAAGTGGGTTAAGTCCAAGGTTGCTTAAAGATAGGAGTTGTTTAGTTTTTTATCTTTGACTGTTTATTTTAAACATGTGCTGTTGTGAGGCCTTTAGAATTGGAATAGGAATTTAGTTGTTATCTATTCTCCATCTTATTCTCAGTATTTACGTTAGTGGAGTTAGAGTAGGATTAGTGGGTTGCTAGAAATTAGGAGCAGTAGTTTCATCTTTTATTGTATTTAAACAAGTTCTGTGAATAATAAAGAAATGAAGAAGATTAATCAAAATTGTGGTTTGATTCTCGCCCTAAGAGAATTCTTGTGGCTCAATTCTCGCCCGAAGCAGAATTATTTATCAATACTCTGATTGGGACCTATCAATTGGTATCAGAGCCGTTCTTAATGGCGACCATCAAGGAACGAATTGAAAACTTGGAAGTTAGCTTGGAAAGGCTCCAAACTAGCCTCAACATCATGGAGAAAGGTGTCAGCAATAAGTTGCACCAATTAGAAGATGCAATCAATAAAATAATAGGATTTCTCACCGCCAGCCGCACCACAACGTCATCAAGCAAAAATCAAGATCCATGCCATAATTCTGGAAGTGACTCCTGCAACCAAGTTGAAGGTTCAAGGAAGAGTTCAAGAGATGGCATCTGTGCTAATTTGATTCAGCAAGAGAAGCCTATTGCAATTATGAGTCGGTGCTTGGGCTTCATCAAATGTTCATGGTCAGTTTATACAAAAGAAATTCTATCAATTATTCATGCGGTTCAGACATGGAAAGCCTCTGACATGGGCCAAAAGTTTTTTATCCGCACCAACCAGCATGGTATTAAGCAAGTTGAAAAGCATGGTATATCAACGTATGAGCAGCAAAACTGTGTGATTAAATTGTGTGGCTATGATTTTGAAATCAAATATAAGCTAGTACTTCTTGTTCCATGGCAAACTTCCCAAGAGTTGAAGAGTTTTCTAATGTTAACCTTGAGGACAAGGTTGTTGTCCGAGGAAGAGGTAATGATAGGTTACGGTTTGAAAGTGGGTTAAGTCCAAGGTTGCTTAAAGATAGGAGTTGTTTAGTTTTTTATCTTTGACTGTTTATTTTAAACATGTGCTGTTGTGAAGCCTTTAGAATTGGAATAGGAATTTAGTTGTTATCTATTCTCCATCTTATTCTCAGCATTTACGTTAGTGGAGTTAGAGTAGGATTAGTGGGTTGCTAGAAATTAGGAGCAGTAGTTTCATCTTTTATTGTATTTAAACAAGTTCTGTGAATAATAAAGAAATGAAGAAGATTAATCAAAATTGTGGTTTGATTCTCGCCCTAAGAGAATTCTTGTGGCTCAATTCTCGCCCGAAGCAGAATTATTTATCAATACTCTGATTGGGACCTATCAGTACTAATACTATAAGGTTTATGTTTCCGTATGTAAATTGAGCAAATGATATCTGCTTTCTTTGCCTCTAATTGGATGCAAAGACTAATGATTCAGACTAATGTTTTAATTTTTATTTTGGCTTATAGATTAATAAATCTGGATTAAGACAGGCTGAGTAGATACTGATTTGCTTCTTCATTTGCGTCAGTAGACCACAGTTTCTGCTGGAATTGTTTCTTTGTTTTTGTCTTGTTTTGAATGAAACTTCAGTTCACATCCATTGCGTTGTTCATTTTGGGCAGGCGGAAGAGTACATACATAGAGCTAAGATGATTGTTGCTACATTTGCGTTTATTCGGCAGGTTTTCTTCCATTAACATTTTGTGATAAGGCCCTTTTTTCTCTTTCTTTGAACTGAATTTTTCTCTTTTTTTTTTCTCCAATGTAAATTATCTTTTCCAAATAGAATCGGATAAAATTATGAGTGGTAAAACTCTATCTATTGAGTTTTAAGATAACTATATACTTAAAAATTAAATTTGAGATCTTTAATTAAACAAAAATAGTTCATTTTCAAATAATCAATTCGCTTGGTGGATGAATTGAATCTCTTTGTCAGATAAGAAGGGGGTCCAATTCTCATGTGAAGAAAATGCAGCAAGCATCACATTGATAGTAGATTTTTTGTTTTTTTATTTTTTAAACCAAAATTATTTTCATTTTCTGTTTTATGTTTTAAAAAATTCAGTTTTATACTTTTATTTTTGTTTTATATTTTTAAGAACTATATCATAATTATTAAAAAAAATTTTAAAAAAAAAGACAAACCTCAAAAACTGAATTTCACAGGAAAAAAATTCTATTAATATAAAATATCTTTTATCAAATAAAAAGTTTTAATTTAATGATATAAAATATTTTCTCCAAATAAAAATCTTTAAAACCATATTTTACAGAAATATTTATATTTAATGTGAAAACAGTTAGTTATTTAAGAAATTTAATGATATTATCATAATTTTTTTAAAAGTTAAAACTAAATAACAAAAGCCATACTGATTACAATCGTAGTTTTGCGGCACCAGAATTATTTGTAAATTTATGAATTAAATTTTATTTTTTATAAATTTAATTTTGAAAAATTGAAATCTTATAATTACGAGAACTGAGTGTAATATCATCATAGATCATGTTAGTGCATTATTGATTTAAAAAATTTTCCATCTCATCTGTATGATGGGTTAGCTTTTTGTCTTGCCATCTGCTGAAGTGCAAGTTCTCAATATCTATTTAGACATCTACTTTCAAGATCGTTTGCAATCATGGCAACTGAAGAAGTAAACCTTCAGGATCTGAAAAAACAATACAGCAACATGTGGTTAGATAATGAGAGAGGATATTTGCAATCATGGCAACTGAAGAAGTAAACCTTCAGGATCTAAAATAACAATACAACAACATGTGGTTAGATAATGAGAAAGAGGATACAAGAGACATAATTCTCATAGAAATTGACAAGAACTCAATTCAACTACAGATTTAACTAAACAAGAGTTCCATTATGCTAATACATAAAATGAACAAGTCAGAATTCATGGCTGACCTAAGACCAATATCTGAATTCCAGGGTGCATTCTTTCCTGAGAGACTCATTACAGACAACATTATGATTGCCTTTAAGGTTCTGCATTATATTAAGAAGGTCCTATGGAAAATAAGGTGCTGCAACCTTAAAGCTTAATATGAGCAAGGCTTTTGACAAAGCTGAGTGGAATTACCTAGATGATATAATGCTCACAATGGGCTTTAGTGAGTAGTGGGTAAAATGTGTGATGCTTTGTATATCCTCTACAAGCTATACCGTGTCCTATGAAGGGCAGGGATTAGGACTTATCACACCTAGTGGGGAACTAGAAATTTACTCAGGGGGGTCAAAATTTATACAGAATAAAAATTACAGAAGAGTTCACAATAAAATTAAACATTTAATATTACAGTGCCAATAGTTTAAAAATTAATTTGTGCTATTAGGTTGACTATGACTAAGAGACGATAATTGTATCCTACAACTCTGCATTTTTTGAAAACGTTGCATAACAGCCTCATTTTCAATTTTTAAAAAAATTTCTCTCTCCACATAACAAATCAAATAGTCGCTCAAAAATTCATCTCTCATCTTATTGCACAAATCCATCTTGATAATGTTCATTGCTGAAAAAGCTCTTTCGACAGTAGCATTGCAACAGGTAAGACTAACGCCAACTTGATAAGCAGATATACCAAAAAAAATATAGTGTCATAACATGTCTCAACCATTTTCTGAGCAAGAGCTCCAATATCATCTATATTAGAGAAAGTTATATTTCTTCTTACATCAGCAATGTAAGTCTCAAGTTGATCTTCAAGTACTATTCGATCAGTAATCGTGAAATCATATGGATATAGTTTAGCGAGATGAAGTAATTTAGATAGCTGGAAGCTGGAGAATGAGTTTCTAGGAGAAAGACAAGCAATGCATGAAAGCAATTCCGTACTTGATTCTGTAAAGCGATTTTCCATTTCTTGAGCAATGAAATCAATAACCTGAAATTTGGATGAAATAATATTAGGTAATAGCATAATAAAAAGTTAAATATATTATTAATTAATAAAATAGTACCTAACAAAATATTTCTACTCGAAAGTGGTGGTATTAAGTAATTGGAGTACCAACACGCTTAGATCTTAGATAACCTGCATTATCTTCCATATTAGGCACTGCGATATCATGATCTATACAAAAATCATTAACAACGTCCAGTAATTTATTCCATCCATCCTTTCTGAAGCTTTGCAATGCTTGTTTAACAGTTGCAATTAAATGAATTGCATTAACAATATTTTGATCATTTCTTTTGTAAGGCTTGAGATAAATCATTTGCCATTCCTAAAAGTTTTCTCATCAAGAAAGCAATGAAAATAAATTCATAACTTTTCATTTTATCAAGCAAGCCCATAACTGCCCCTCGATTTCTCATATCAGAACCATCCTAAAAAATATTCTCAAAAACCTCTTTCACAGGAGACCACATTGAGAGAAGACGCACAATTGTTTTATAATGAGAACTCCATCACGTGTCACCAGGTCGAGCTAAATTTGTTTCTTGATGCAAGCCTCTTTCAGTTTGAATATCACCACTTTCTAGACGCTGAACTACTTCATCATGTTGTTTTTGACGGAGAGCATCCCTCCTTTTACATGAAACTCCAACAATGTTTGCAATCATTGCAACAGAATAAAAAAAATTACTTACAAATATATTGCTCCTTGCTGTTGCAACAAGTACTAATTGGAGCTGATGAGCGAAACAATGAATGTACCTTGCCGAAAGATTTTCATTTAAAATGAGAGTTTTTAACCCGTTGAATTCACCTCGCATATTGGAAGCTCCATCATAACCCTGACCTCTAACTCCGCTTATTGATAACCCATGTTTTGCCAAGAAATCATCAAGTGTACTTTTCAAAGACAAAGCAGATGTATCACTCACGTGTACTACTCCAATTAATCGCTCAACCACTTGTCCCAATTTATTAACATATCTCAATACCACAGTCATTTGCTCCTTTACTAAATTATCACGAGCTTCATCAATTAATAAGGAGTAGTCATCTCCAATATCATTAACAATGGCTTGTGTCGTCTCCAAAGCACAAGCACTAACTATTTACTTCTGGTTTAATGGAGAAGTGAGTTGATTATTACCAGGAGCATTTGAGTTAACTGCATTCTCAATATCAACATTGCGTTCGCTGTACCAACTAAGAAGTGAAAGAAAATTACCCCGATTTGTTGAATTCACTGACTCATCATGCCCGTGAAAAGCCAACCCTTGAACTAGAAGAAAACGAATGCAATCAACAATAGCGGTCAAACGAGTGCGGTAAGTAATCTCAATCTCATGACTATGAGAAGATAAGACATGAGACACGCTTTGTCTCTGGTTTTTAAAACTAACATATTGCATTCTAGCATAATTGTGTGGACTATTTGGACCCCCAATATGTTCATTAAACATCTCCATTGCTTTTTTTCAATTGCGAAATCCAATATCTATGAAGACATTATCCCCATGCTTGGAGCCTCTATTTGATCTAAAAAGATAACACTAAAAATAAAATGCCGCATCTTTACTAATACTATATTTCAAACACTCATATTTAGAGAACCAGTGATCTCTAAAACTTCTCATAATTTTTAAAAAATTTATTTGTGAAAAATTATGGCCAATTGGTTGACAAGGTCCTTTAATCACATATTGTCTCCTAACATCATCTCTAATCCCAACATCAAACTCGTCAATAGGTTTACGCAATGCGAGATCGCTAATAATATCATCTAAATTTAACTCTTGACGTCCTTTTTTATTACTAGTTTCTTCGCCAATTGCGTGACTACTTGATGTTGAAATTGGTTTGGGAATATTTGAAAATTCATCACATTCATTCCGCACTCTCTTTATCTTGATTAAAAATTTATCTATTTCTGTTTTAATATATAATCAATATATATTAAAAGAATATATAAATAAGTTTAATTTACTCAATAATATATAACAAAATCAAATATATAAAAAAATTTGCAATTATTAAATAAATTATAATAAAATCAAATTTCTAAAGAAATCTCAAATTGCAATAATAAAATCAAATAAAATCAAAATTAAATAATCAATAAATAAAATATATATAATTTTTAATAAATTTTATCCTATTATATATTTCTAAAACAAATCTCAAATTACATTAATTAAATCAAATAAAACCAAAATCAAATAATCAATAAATAAACTATATATCATTTTTAATTATTTTTATTCTATCATATATTTCTAAAAAAATCTCAAATTACAATATTAAAATTAAATAAAACCAAAATTAAATAATCAATAAATAAAATATATATAATTTTTAATAAATTTTATCCTATTATATATTTCTAAAACAAATCTCAAATTACATTAATTAAATCAAATAAAGCCAAAATTAAATAATCAATAAATAAACTATATATCATTTTTAATTATTTTTATTCTATTATATATTTCTAAAACAAATCTCAAATTACATTAATTAAATCAAATAAAGCCAAAATTAAATAATCAATAAATAAACTATATATCATTTTTAATTATTTTTATTCTATTATATATTTCTAAAAAAATCTCAAATTACAATATTAAAATCAAATAAAACCAAAATTAAATAATCAATAAATAAAAAATATATAATTTTTAATAAATTTTATCCTATTATATATTTCTAAAACAAATTTCAAATTACATTAATTAAATCAAATAAAACCAAAATTAAATAATCAATAAATAAAATATATATCATTTTTAATTATTTTTATTCTATTATATATTTATAAAAAAATCTCAATTTACAATATTAAAATCAAATAAAATCAACAATTAAATAATCAACAATTAAATAAAACAAAAAAATCAAATTACAATAAAAAATTTTAATTGATCTAATCCTATTAAATATTTCTAAAAAAACTCTCAAATTACATAAATTAAATCAAATAAAAAATCAACAATTATTAAATAAATTATATATAATTTTTAATAAATCTAATTAATAAACAAAATTAAAAATACACAAAATTAAACATCAATCTAATTAACAAAAAAAATCACAAAACACATTACAGCAATTAAACAATACACAAAATTAATATTTCATTAAACAAACTATTATAAAAAAATTAGACAAAATAAAAAAAATTAGACAAAAATTAAACAATACCTCTGCTGCTCTCAGTCTCGGATCTGCAGCTGCTCCGAGCAGTGGCCGGTGGTGGCGGTGGTCGGCGGTGTGGTGGCTGCCTGACTGGCCTGCTGCCTTGTGCTGCGGCTGGGTTATTTTGGGGAGGGAACGGGGAGAGGAAAGAAGGAGAAGGGAAGAGCAGAAGGGCTGCGTTATTTTTGAACCGGCCCAAGCGAAACGACGTTCGCTTGGGCCGGTTTATTTTTTTTAAAAAAAATTAACCCCTGCCAGGAGTTTATTTATAAAAAAAAATTAGTCCCTGACGAAACGACGCTGTTTCGCCAGGGACTAATTTATAAAAAAAAATAAATGTACTTGCAGCGAGAGGTTCGTCTACCCCTCGCTGTAAATCTTCTGCAAATCAGCCCCTTCAACGGGGGCTGAGTTTCCCACGCCTCCACCGAATTTTCTCCTTCTGGCTGCCGGTGAGAGGGATCGTGTGACCCCACACGACCCCATAGTCATTCCGCCACTGATCACACCTCATAGAGGCACGAGGCAAGAAGACCCACTCTCCCCCTACCTATTCTTGTTATGCTGTGATGTTTTATCCTTAAATCTGAAGATGAAAGAAAACCCAGAATTGCTGAAAGGCTAAGTGGCTAGCGAAGCTCCTAATGTGACTCATCAACTGTTTGCAGACGATTGTTATATATTTTTTAAAGTATATGGAGAAAGTTGGAAACATATTAAGGAGAGCCTAAAGAAGCATGAATTAGCATCATGCCAGACAGTGAATTTACATAAGTCTTTACTTCAATTTAGCAAGTACACATCTAGCCCAACTATACAAGGAATCATACAAGGTTTGGAAGTTCTAGAAGCTACTGAGTATGGGAAATATCTAGGCCTACCATCTCTAATAGGAAGAAGCAAGAGGAAACTTTTGCCTATATCAGGAACAAAACCTGGTCCAGAATGTAAGGGTGGAAAAGGAAAATATTATCTAGGTTAGGGAAGGAAACTCTTTTGAAGTCATTAGTGTAGGTAGTCCCATCATCATCATATACTATAAACATATTTTTGTTACATATAGAACTATGTGGAGACCTGAAGAGCTTGGTGAATGGATTTTGGTGGAAAGGGGGTAAGAAGGAGGGAAAAGGCATCCATTGGATGAGAAGGGACTCGATGTGCAGAAGGAAACAAGATGGAAGATTAAGCTTCAGAAAAATCCACGAGTATAATTTAGCACTACTTGAGAAAGAAGGGTGGTTTTTGCTTAATAATCCAGACTTACTACTGGCTAAAGTATTTAAGGCCAAATATTATCCTAGCTATGTTTGGAAAAGTATTGTTGTAAGCCAAAAACTACTCAAGGAAGGTTGTAGAAAATAGATAGGAAATGGCGAGAATGTTAAGAGCTGGGAGGACCTATGGCTTCCAGACCATGTAAACACTCTAGTTACTATAACTCCACGTAACTTAGATATTAACTCACGTAGCCTTTGTTAGGTTGAAAGTAAATGGAGCTAAAAGAAAAAAAAATAAGTGTAATTTTATTTATTTTCTCTTGTTTGATATAATAAAGAGTAGAATAAAATAAAATAAAATAAAATAAATTTAATTTTTCAATTTTTCTCTAATGTTTAAAATATTTCTCTTCAAAATAAAAAAAATAGAAATAATTAGTTATATAAATGAGTAAAATTACTATTTTAATTTTTTTATTAAAATTTAAAAATATTAAATTACTTTTTCTTTAATTTAATTCATTATACAAGAAAAAATAGTTTAAAGTAAATTACTTTTACATTACCCTCCTTTTCTTCGTCAAAGTAAATTTAATTTCTTCTCTAATTTCCTCTCATCCAAACAAAGGCTTTAGGTTTTGAACCTGGTTAGGCGAGACACGTAACACTGGGATACAAAGTCGATTTATCGTCTATTCAACGACAGGCACAAAAACTTAATTTTTCGAATCCCTCTAGGAAAGGCAAGAGGGGAAGACAAATATTTAAGGAGAAAGGCAATTTTTCTATTAAAAGTGCATATTGGCAACAGATGGTAGTGTAGAAGGCCTTTTCACAGGAAAAATCTAGAAAATGAATGTCTCACCCAAGATCAAAAACATGCTCTGGCGTGCTTGTTCAAATTGCCTTCCACGAAATATAGATTGGCCCGGAAGAAGATCGAAATTGATGGACTTTGTCCAATCTTTGTTCCATATGTCTTAAGGGACTATGATTTTCATAGGAAGTGCTTTACGTTGGTCTTCCCATTGTTTATCATGGATGAAACCCTTACATTTCAGGAATGGATGAAGAAGGTAACTTTATCAAGCAGGCCAGAAAACTTAGCTATGGACCTATGGTTGGTATTATTTGTTGGCTCTTGTGGAATAACAAAAATAAGAAGGTCTGGACAAATAATAGAAGCAATCCAGATCTGATTGTCAATAGGGCTTGGAGGATATGGGAAGACTGGAAGACACCACATGATGCGACAAAAAAGATGGAAGGTCGAGTCAAATTGGGAATCATATGGCCAGGAGAGAAAAATGGCCAAAACCGAAAGGTAAATGGCTTAAATGTAACACTGATGCCAATGGGCTGTGCGATGGGACTTGCACAGGTTTGGGTTGGGTGCTTAGAGAAATAAATGGTTTTGTCCAGAGTGCCTATAGCCATGGGTACTTGAGAGAAGTGGACCCAAAACTTACGGAGACCCTCAGTTTCAGAGAAATATTGAGTTGGGTCAAGCTTGATGGATGACCCAAAGTGATTTTCCACTCTTGACTCTCAGAGTATTATTCAAGAGCTAAAAAAGAGAAGCATAAATAATACTTATTTCAGAATCTTGATCTAAAATTGTTTAAATTTAATTTCTGAATTTAGTTCTTGTAAAATCTCCTTTGCTAAGAGAAATGCTAATAATGTAGTCCACTTAATTATTAGCTACGGCTGACTGTTTTCATTATGGCTTTAAAGAGTGGGGCTCTGATTTACCAACCAACATTAGATGAGCTATACTCAATGATCTGACTGAATAAATGTTTTTTTTTTTTGGCTTAGAAAAAATACGTGCTGCATTTGAAATGGCCAATTTAAGAGTGTTGGTCTGGTTCACATCAAAATCCTATATATTGAAATAACTCGGAATCTCGGATGATTGCTCCTTTAATTTCGGTTGAATTTGTTGACTAGTGAGGCCTTATAGCTAGACAAGTCTTAATCATATTATATTTTTTTTAGGGATATTAAAAGCTAATAATCTAATCATATGTTATTCGTCATTTTTTAAAAATTGAAAAAAAAAATCTAGTTTCTGCCTGAGCAATATTATAATGTATATCTCCTAGTAAATAAATTAAAAACATATAATATATAAAAAAAATGCTAATCATAGTCATTTTAAAATATAATTATTTAATAATTTTTTATTAATTAAAAAATATTTATTATATTTTTATTTATTAAAATAAATGTTATAATAAATATTTTTTAATTAATAAAAAAATTATTAAATAATTACTTTATAATATAAAATAATTATAATTATCATTTCTCGTTTCTATAAGTGAATCAATATTAAATATATTACAAGTCTGAACTGAAACTAGAAAATAAATGGTATGCTAGCTAGACTCTTTAAGAGCAAATGTCAGAATATATAAAATATTGTTGGATAAATGAAATTAAAAATTTTAAGAAAATTAAAAAGAATAAAATAAAAAAAAAAACCTTAAATTTTATCCATTTAATCATTTCTATCACAAATTATCTTTTTTAACAAATTAAATAATAATTTTTTTAATTATGTAATTTATTATTTTTTTATTTTAAAAATAAAATAACATCCGTCACTCTTGCAAACCACAAAATTAACGTACCTTATTTTTGCATTTTTTAGAAAGGAAAAACACAATGCGTTATTCAAGATTTCTTCCATTTCTCTTCCTTCAATAAATTTCTTTCATCACCAGAAATTCCACAAATAAAAACCCTATTTTTAATAAATTTCGTTGCTTTTTCGGTTTTTTTGTTGAGTTGTCTTCTTTAACAGTTGATCAAGAGGAATCGCGGTAACAACATCAGAGAGAACTCATGGCTTTTTGGATTTCTTTTGTTGTAAGTTGTGAGATACTTCGTTGGAGAACTTGCGTCGACACCAGAGAGAGCTTATGGCTGCTCCTGATGATAGAATCCCCTGTAAAAGAGAGAATATGGCTCGTTTTGTTTTCTTAAGTCTAATTTCATTTTCCAATTTGGAATTTTTCTAGGGGTCTCGTTGGAAATATATATTAACTTCACACTCATAGTCTGGAGTTCTTTTGGATTGCAATGCTTCAACTTAAATTTTCAATGTTCTGCAGGTTGCAATGTAAAATCAGAAATTGTCAACCAAGCTTGGAGTCCAGAAAGAGACAAAGAAACCATGATACTTTTCTCGTTTTTGATTGGCTTGCGCAGCGTTCTGGTTATGTTAAGGACCAAGCCATTATGACAGAACATAGCAAGCCTTCTTGGCAATGATTTGAGCTATGATTATAAGCAAATGTCCACTGAAGCTCGATGTAAAAAAATCTGGGTTCTTTTATTTTGGTTGATTAGCTTAGTTCTGCTATGCTTCTTCTTTGTTATTCTCTTTCTTTAATATAATGAAAATCTGAGTTATTTTATTTTGCTTTTATCCATTCTACTTATTATGTTTTTTCTTATTTCTACGCATTTTATTGTTTTTGATGTATTTTCCTCAAGTCATAATAATAGAGAAAGAATTTGATGTGCCTGCAGAATCTTCCTCCATTAATTGAATAGTTCTCGAAACATGGTGGTGGCGATGATGTGATTCTTGAAAAAAATTATGATTAATCTCAAGCTCTCTGTTTTCTAATTCTTGTTATTGTTATTTTTGTTATGTCCATCGAGGTGAGATCAATATAGGGTTAGTAACCGGTGTGGTATTTATAAAAAGTGTCCTACTTGAATTTGAATTTGTTTAAATTTTAAATATTTAAATTCGTTTAAATTTAATTATAATTATATTTATACTCTTTTCAAACTCATTTAATATTATCTATTTACTATTCGAACCCATTTAATTATCCATCTAAATATAAAAATTTAAAAATATTATAAAATTTAAAATATAAGTTATAATTTTTTAATTAAATAAATATTTAATATTAATATAATTTTATTAAAAATAATTTTATACTATATTATTTTATAATTAAAATAAAATATAATAAATATATAATTAAAATTTTAATAATATTTAATTAATATATAATCGGATTATGATAACAGATACACAATCATCTATACTATAATTCGATCTGAATTTATTATGAATACTAAAAATATTATTTATATCCGTTAAAATTTATTTATAAATTATTTATATCATAATCGAAATCAATTGAATATTTAAAAGATTCGGATGCCATCCTTAATCAAACATACTTGTCTTTTTCTTTGTTTTTTTTTAAGATTTTATAATGTACCTTAGAAAAGCAAACTAAACAGAGGAAAAAAAAGTAACGGGCATAGACAAGAAACTTTAGTGACAGGAGATTTGAGAGAGAAAAAACAGTAATAATAATAATTGGTGTTACTTTTGTGACTTGCGATTAGTTTTTTAAAATAAAATATTAAAAAATAATTGGCACGTCATAGTTTTATCATATTATATAATCTCAAATTGGCCAAATAAAATTAAAAAAAGTTTATTATCTAATTTATTAAAAAAATAATTTATAATCAATAATAAAAAAAAAATAGATAACGTTTAAGTATTTTTTTCTGTATTTAGGCTAATTAAAAAATATAAAAAAAATTTAATGTTAACGGTAAATAAGTTTACCTATATATTTAATTATAATTTTTTTTGTTTGTCATGGTGAAGGTGAATTTTCATGTAACTTGCTTTTAACTAAATATGAAATTAATACACTATGCAAAAAAAAAACTTCTCAATATTTTATTATAATAATAAAAAATAGGATTGTAATCTTATCGGTAATTAAAATTATAGAATAATTTAACATGTTAACACCATAGAAATTTAAGAGGTAAACAATCTCACAGCCACAAAATTTATTATATTCCGTGATAGTCAAATATTTGGCAATTATTTCCTCATTTTCTAGGGATTTTAGGAGGGAAGTTCTATCTTCTCTCTATAATTTTTTTTCCAGGCTAAAATTGGTTTCTTTTAGGTCGAGGGTAGCTCATTCTCTCTTAATTTAGATTCAATAATCTTTAGATTATTTTTATTTTGAATAAAGTTAATCTTTTTATACATATAACAATTTTATTTTATCTTATATATTTATTTTTAGAGTAATTTATAACAAATGCTGTGTTTCGGTGTTCCACTTCAAAAAATACGCCCCTCTGTTTTTTTTTTCTTCAAATACATGGTGTGGCTTTTTTTTTTCATTTTTACACTTTCTCAACGCTGTTTTCTTTTTTTTTTCTATTTCATTTTTTTTTGTTTATATTGATTTTTTTATTTATAAATAATTTTTTATTCTTATATTTTCAATGTACATATAAAAAATATAAATATATATATAATATATATAATAAATATATAATATATATAATAAATAGTGACATTAAATAATATATATTAAACGTATATGTATAATCTATATAATATTTATATAATTTATTTAACTTTTTTAATTTTATTCTTTTTTAATTTTATAAACATATAATATTTACACAATATATATATAATATACACAATAAATACATAATATCCACAATATATAATAATATCTACACAATAAAATTAATATTTTTAAATTTTTTACATATATAATATATAAATTTTATTTTAAAATAAATTTAATAATTTTTTATTAATATATTTTAATATATTTTATTTTTTTATTATTTTTTAGAAGTGATTTGTTATTCTCAATGAAAATTAAAAAATTTTTTATAAAAAAATAATGCATTTTATATATTAAAAATATAATTTAAAATATTAATTTTATTATTTTATTAGAATATATTTATTTAATATTAGAGTTTGATAAAATTTATAAAATATTTATTAAAATATTATATTTTTATTAGTTTATAATATGAGTTTATAACGAATTTATTATGGGTCTATTAATAATTTATAAATTTAATATAATTTATAATAAATTTATTATAAATTTATAATAAAATAAAATAATTAAAATATTACGGATAAAAAAATAAAAATTTAAAATATATATATATATAATAGAAAATATTATTTTTTATTAAATTACCATATTTTTCAGCATGGTGAAACCAGTTGAGCCATGCTCGCAGGAATCTTGAAATTAAAACTAATTATAAATTTGGAATGAGCTTTCTTAGTCAGTTTTTATTTAAAGTAGTCTCATTTATAGTATTGCTGGTAAAGAGCATAAATCTTTGAGGTTACTCTTAAGTCTTAACTGAAGAATACCAATAGATATTTGGATAGTTGACGAACTGTAGTTCTGGTATACGGAAGATGAGAATTGTATGGCTAGCAAGTCATGTCCGACTGTTGATCATTTGGGTGCGTCGATGAATCTGTTTTTCACTTTCAGAATTGTACTGTGTTTGGGAAAGACAGCTAATTTCTTTTAAAAATGGCTATTTGCTGGTTCACTTGGTTGTCTGGAAAGGCTAAGGACAGGTTTGTCGGTTGTCCATATCATAAGCTATAAGTAATTCTGGTCTGATGTTGACACTCTATGAATTTCACCTTATTTGTCTTATTTAGAATTTTGGGATTTTTTTTTATTTTATTGTTAATTCTTTGATTTTCAATAATATTTTAATTTTTTTTAAAATATATATATATACTAAATAAAATATAAAAGGAGAGGGAAAGAAAAATTAATTGCTGATATCAAAAAATTAATTTTTGATATCAACAATATAATTATATTTATAAATTTAATTTTATTCTGTAACAGCATTCAGGGCTTGTTTACTTGGAAATTGAAAAAAATATTTTTGTGCTTGGTATGCTATTTGTACAAAATTTGTCCAAACTAGTTAAAAAGTCAATTATACCTTTAATACTTTCTTAGTTTTAAAGAACTTATGCCAAAAAAAAATTATTCTACTAAAATTATTATTTCATAGAATTAAAAAATTAATTATTTTTTATAACTATATCTTTATTATTAATAAGTTAATTAATAAAATAAAAATATAATAATATTAATATTAATAAATTAATAAAAATATTTTAGTTTATTTAAAATAATTTTATATAATATTTAAATAATTTAATAATTTTTTAGTAGGTGTTCATGAATTTAAGAAAATAATTTCACTAAAAGGATGGAACGTAAGCTCATATAAATTTGAATTCAAAAAGGACTTTTTAAAATTTTAATTATATCTATTACCCAATAAATAAAATATATAATTATAAAAATATGTTAATATTTTTATACTGAATAAAATAATAGATATACTTATAATAAAATAATAAAATATCACTCAATGATCAATTCACTTAAAGCATTTACTTGAAAATTGTTCAAAGTATTTCGAATATAAACTCTTTAAAGAAAAAAAAAACCGAATATATACATGACGATTCGGCCGTTTGGCCCAATCCGATTAGAGCTGTGCCAGGCACACTCTTAAGTTCTAGGCTTGGCCCGAGACTGCAGTCTAATATAAGAGTTCTAAATCAGACTGAGCTTAAGACACTTAGCCAATCGGTTCAGCCAAGCATTGCACGACAGGTCAGCCAATACAACCTCAATAATTTTAAATAAACTATATAAAAAAATTAAAAAAAAAGAAGAAATTGATGTTGAATTTATTTATCCAAGAGAGAATGTACTTATTATTAGATCATATCTTAACATATGAATAATTTTTTTATTTAAATATATATATTATATAATATAATTTTATATATTAAAATTTTGGAAGGATTAAATAAAATTTTAATTATAAAATTTTTTAAGAATAAATTTTTTTTGCATGCATTAAAAATTAATTCTAATAATAAAAAAATAAATTCTTTTTATCCATATTTATAATTAAGTTCAAATTTTAAATAAATTATATTCTATGTTTTCATATGCTAAAATATAATTATTCAATAACAGTTTTTTTTTTTTTGCTTTTTCATAATAATTAATATAGTTTTTAATTTTTTATATTTAATTTAATTATTATTTGTGTTATTTTAGTTTAATTTATTTTATTTATATTATTATAATTTAATTTGTATTATTATCATTTAATTTGTATTATTATGTATCTTTTTTTAATTAATTTTTATATATAATTTGTTTGAAAATAATAATTGTAAAATTTGTATAAAAAAATTAGTTCAGCCTATATATTAATATGATATGGTATAACCCAACATGGTACGAGATAATTAGATATAGATCAATAGATTATATTGGATCATTATTTTTTAAATTTTGAGATGATCTATTTAATATGAATAATATTTTAAGTTGGCGCAAGATAATACGAAAAAGTTATAAATATAATAAATTTAGACCAGAGGGATATGGCATATATCAATTGTCATCTTTAAATATCGATACAAACACCTCAATAAAAAAAAACATGTGCACATATACAAATGAGTTAAACTCGTATAAAGATACAAAAATTCCTAAAAAAAGCCTGTATTAGTGCAGTGTGAGAAATGACAAATGTGATATATATATATATATAAATCAACATTTTTTCATATAAATTTAAAATAATAATTATTTTTCTCTGGCATTAGAAAAAAAATTGCAACAAAAATATATTGCATATTATGCCAAAATGTGCAACAATATATTACTTAATATTATGCCAAAATGTGCAATATTTTGACTATTTATTAATTATCACATTTATATTTATCCGCTTTAAATTGATAGATATATTTTTTAATTTATAAGAATTAGAAAAAAATTAAAGTATTTTTTATTGAAAATATAAATATATATATATTATAATTGGGGACTGTCTGCTCATCCAACTTGTTATACTCTTTTTAGCAATATATTTGAATAAAAACTTACGTTATATCCATAATGGACATTAGTAAATTAACTCTAAACGTAACAAATGGTTAGATTTGTGAAATATAATAGAACTAAAATAGATATTATACATTGAATTTTTTTTTTAGGCAAATCAATATTATTAATAATTCAAAACAACTAAAAATGAAGGACATATTAATCCCTAACCAATAAGGTAGCCCCTTATTCCTTACTTAAACGCCCTTTATTCTCAGCATCCGACAAAAAAATATATCTAAGGAAAAAAATGAAACTGGCATTTACCAAAAAAGCAACCTTAACTAAATAATAAACAACTTTATTAGCTTGTCTCCTTATCCAAAATATCTTCCAATTCTCTGTATCTGAAAACAGCTCCAAGCTCGGAAGAATTTGAAATAATTGCTTTATAAAATAATAAATTCATAGTCAATAAATTTTAGTTTAAATTCTAAATATATAATAAATATTTTTCAAACTTAATTAAGCTTTTAGTTAATAAACATTTTAGCGTTTAAGTAATAAACCGCTACAAATTAGTTTTTGGAAACGTGAGCGCAATGCTCAGTTCTCAGCTAATGTTAGAATTTTTATTTCAATGGTACCAAAAATTTTATAATTGATTATTGTTTATGTCTTAATTAAAAATTATTTTTATTGATAATTTTTTAATTCATCAAATACTTCTATACAAAAAATTTTCTAGTAAACAATTTTTTTTTTACAAAATAGACAGTATATAAAAAAAAATTAACTTCATAAAATGGATAAAATTTAAATAAGAGTCTTGTTTCTTTTCATTTGATATATGACGTGATATTTTTTATTTTTTTAAAATATTTTATAATTTTAAAAAATTTCAGTAATATCTCTTTTTTCAATTTAATTAAAAATATACTATCCATAAAATTTTAATATATTATGTATCATGCAGTTCTATATTATATATATACATATATTTATAAACCAACCATTGTAAATTTGAAAAAACAAATTATGACTTGGTGATCAAGAGCTATTTATGTTTCGGATTCGAATTCTAAATATTTTCCTTTATATGTAATTAATATATATATATATATATATATTGTATAAAGTTCTTTCATTTATTGTGCATAATAGAGGGCAGGCATTATATTCTGGATTGGGCCTAGTTTTAAAATTTAAAAAACAGCAATGCGTACCTCCATGAGTAATTGATAGTGCATATTAGAAGTAGGCTCTGTTTGGTTTCACTATTGAGGGAATAACGTCACGTAGCCCAAATACAGTTTTACGTTTTTATTTTTACGGCCACTTAATTTGTTTTACAAATATACGGGCGGCTTTTTTCGTTTTACAAATATATGATTTTAATTTTTTTTATTTTTATTTAACAATATCGATATATTTTTTTTATTTTTGTAATTTTATTTTTTAGTATTTAATTTATATTTATATTTTTTATTTATAAATAATTTTTTTATTCTTATATTATTAATATATATATAATATAATATATACATAATATATATAAAATACACATAAAACAAATAATGATATAAACACATATATCAAACATACACATATTATATATATAATAATTACATATATTAAATTTAAAAATAAATTTAACTAATTTTATTAATATATTTTTATATATTTTATTTTTTAAAAAAAATTTAGTGTTATTTGTTATTTATAATTAAAATTAAAATTTTTTTATAAAAAATTAGTACATTTTATTATTTGAAAATAAATCTTAAAATATTAATTTTATTATTTTATTATAATATATTTATTCAATAGTAAAATTTTAAAAAAAATTAAAATTTTATAGTAAAATATTATTTAAAATAAGAGAAGAGGTATTTAAAAAAATATTATTTTATTGAAGAGTGAGATATTTTTTAAATTTTAGCCTAAATTTTCATAAAAATATAAATATTTTTTTTGCAGTATTTTTTAAAGATATTTATTTTCAAAGGTAGTTTTGTAAAACCTCCCTTCACTTTTTGTCTTTTTATTTTCTATTTATAGCAACTAAGCACTTTTTAGAAATTTTACTGCCTTAAAAACAATTAAAAATTATTAAATAAATATACAAAATTTTCTTTACATGCTAAAAAAAATCATACAGGAAATTCTTTATGCCTTTTATAGAATATTTTTGTTTTTTTATTTTTAAAATATTGTTCTATAACTAAGTATTTTTTATTTTTAAAATTAAAAATAAACTAATCAAAAGTAGCCTTAAAAATATATAAAAGAGATACCCATGATATATCACTTATGAAATATTGATGATACTTTGGCACCCCATAACGAAAATGTTATTAATATTTATATATTTATTAATATAAAATATTATTATCAATGTGTATAAATAAAGAATATGTTTTTACATTAAATATATTGAATTAATAATTTATTATTATATCTATTTATATAACGAAACATTATATATATATATATATATATGTACATAATAGTCTAATTTGAGTTCTACAAGTCTGATTTATACAAATGAATTCATTTAATATTATTTGTGCATTCTTGATAATTTTAAAAAATATAGCAGAGCTGCAAAATAATTATAACTTGAAATTATCTAAATTTAATTCTAATTTCAATATATATCATGATAATATTTTATGATTATAACTTGTAGGATGTATAACATTTGGTATCCATATAATAATATTTTTGTAATAATTATTAAACATTAATAGGAGTCAAATTCATTATTTTCTAGTTTTAAAAATAATTTTGATTTTATCTGATTTTTGTATATAGAAAAGTATAAATTAACTTTTACAATGTTATAATATTATTTATATTATATTAAGAAATGATTTTAAAAATTTAACATCAATTATATATGTAAATAAAAATAAAAACTTAATTAAATTCGTAATTAATCTCGAAACTCTTGCCGAAGAAAATTACCATATGAATTATTAATATTGAAATGAGTTTTTCAATCTTAACAGGTAGTTTTTAAGGTTGATTTTTTTAACGATATATTAAAAAAATTTATTATAGTATCAAAATAAAATTTAATTCTTATAATTTTATTTTTCATAAATTTAAATTGAAATTTTAATTAATTTTCAATTTATTTGGTAATGGGCTTTAAGAAATTCAATCATTTTCTCTAACATGAGATATCCTTCGAACTTTAAAAATTTTATTGATCTAGTCTATAATATAAAAATTATAAATATTAATTAGACTTATAAAAAAATATTTTAATTCAATTATTATTTAAGGCGGCGAATAAAAATATACATAGAAAAAATCTTATACGAATTATTAATGTAAAGGTTGATTCTCTAATCATAATAATTAATTTTTAAAATTGATTTCATGCGGTTGATAATGATATGATGATATCTTTAGTGACGGTTTATAACATTTTTAATTAGTGATGGCTATGAAATGATGCAGAATTAGTGAGACTGTATTTACCTAACCAAAAAGATAATTTAAATAATTGCTCTCCATTATTAGTAGTATCGGACATTACCCAACAAACAAATTTTTTTTTTTTTTTACCAATAAAACACAAACTTGATTTTCTTTCCGATGATGTTTTCAATCTCATCCTATTTTTATTCAATCACTCCATTTCTAAACCAAAATATTACATTAAGAAAATTCATAGTATAACAAAAGATAGGTAAACTACGTTTTAATTTTTTCCCTTTAAATGAGAAAATTATTAAGTACTCATTACTCAAACATTTCATATTATAAATTATAAATTAATTGAATTCAAGAGTTATTTGGAAAAAAAATTCATCACACATCAAATAATTTTCTCATAAATAACCTTTTTTTATAATATTTTTCATATATATATATATATAACTTTTCTTTTCATGCTTTTTTTATATTTCTTATATTTTTCTTTTTTTATTACATACTCACTATTATATATATCTCGTTATAAATAATACATTAAATATAATTATGTAATAAAAAATTCTTTAATTTTTCATTCTTTAATTATCTTCTCTTTTCTTTTATTTACAATGCGTTATCAGCACGATAGTCTGTAAAAATTATAATAATGAATGGAGAAAGATTAATTTTCCTAATTTACAAGAAAATTTTTATTTTATCTCTTAAATCAAGGTACACTTTTACTAATCATTTATCTTATATTTTTATTGCTTTTTATATGAAAAATTTTATTGTATTTTTATCCTTGATTAAAATTGTATTCATGCTTACGGTTTATGTGAATAATTATATTTATTTTAATTTAATCATATAGTTTTATGACTAAAAAATTAACCCTAAAGATTTTATTTAATTGGACTATTAATTTTGTTATTGTTTCTTGATTTATTGTTTAAGAATTAAGAAATTTTTAAAAAAAAATTTATAGTGCGGCCATGAAATTTTTGGCCAAATTTATTACAGTGGCCGATAATTTTGTGATAAAGAAGAAATAATGGATTAGAACAATATATTCCTATGCATGTGATAGTATTATAATCATGTTGTACTATTTTTGTTAATTTTTTGCCACATGCAACATATAAATATATGTATTATATATTGGTGCCGCACCATATAACATTGCAAGCTTTGGAATTAGGGTACAGTAACATCAATTGGTGATTCAATTTTTTTATAAGGTGGTGGATTAATTTTGGTCTATGAAAATTAAATATTTTTAATTAATCTGAATTTATCTTGATGCTAAATTTTATTACCCTTAATATTTTCTGAAAAAATTATTTGTTATGGGTATTTGATAATGAGATTCACATTAATATTATAAATCTTAAAGATATTATGAAAATGAAATCAAGCATCCTCACAGGATCACTTAGAAGTAATTATTTTCCTTTTAATTATTCATACGAGATATTAAAAATTAATTATCTCATTATTAATAATTTATTATAGTCATTTTAGTGGATATTAAATTTTTTATATCTCAAATGTGTTCCTACAGTAACAATATTAAGAGTATAGATTCACAAAATATTTTAAACTAATTTCTTATTTATCTGTAGCTAAACAAAATATTTAGCTTTTGATAAAAAATTATCAAACTCGTCCAACTAACTTAACATCATTCCCTGAAGTGAATGTGATATTTTTTTAAAGCCATGGACGAGAATTTTGATAAAAAGGGTCGTAGTAAAAAAAAATCTTCTCTACCAATTTAAAAAATAAAAGTGTAGCTTAATATCATTCTCTGAAGTGAATGTGATATTTTTTTTAAGACTATAGGTGAGATCTTGATAAAAAAAAATTATGATGAATTTTTTTTCCATCAATTATGGAAAGTAAGAGTGCTAAAAATATATATATTGTCACAAGTCTCATAATTCTTCATTATCATAAAATATTTATTATAGTTAATATTGACAGAAATTAATGTTAATAAGATATCTAGCTCTGCAAATGTGGTTAAAGACTCCAAAAGAGTCTACTTTATATTTTAAATTCGAGTAAAATGGTATTTCGATAATGCATTGTATTCAAGTAATCCTGAAGAAATATATTAAATTTTAAAGAATACGACATAATAAATTTTCTATTGAAATAAAATAAGAAAAATATTAAATTTTTATGTGTTAACTCTATAAATTTGAACTAGAAATTCATATTTAAGAAATTCTAAATTTCTTAACTAGATTATACTTAAAAATGGTTGAGTTACACTATATGCATAGAAGTGCATAAATTTTTATATTTTAGTATGATCGTCGTGGTCATCCAGTATCAAATATAATGAGATATATTATTAAGAATATAAATGGATACTAACTGGAAATCAAAAAAATTATTTTGTCTGATGATCACTTTCGTGCTTCTTGTATTCAAGGTAAATTACACATTTGGATATATACAATTGCTTATGTTGCACCTTTAATTTGGATTTAATTATCTGCAAATCATAAATTTTTTATTTTAAACTTGTGTTTAATTAACATAATATATCTTATATAGAATTTATTGTTGCATTGTATATGTTCTTATTGCATCTCTTCAAATAAATTAAATGGACTATCAATATTTTCTTGATATCTATATAGGTTTTGATAGTCTAAATATTTTGAACCTATAATTATAAATTTTCTAGAGTAAAATTTTTAAGCTATTAATTTGATAAATCAGTTTTTCTATCGTTAGGAGAAGATAATTGAATATAACTAAAAGCATAAAAGATTAATTAAAATAAATCAATCTTGTTCATTCTTGATATATACATAAATTAGTATGAACTTAAAGTTCAAAGAATAATTTATTTGCAGAATAAATTAGTTGCTAGATATCTCTATTGAAACCAAAGGTCTCTAAATAACATGTTTTAATTGCTAATGCTTCTAAATACATGATTGTCCAGGTAGGACATCCTATGAATATGTTACTAAATAAATCTCATATACGCCAGAAGCGTGAAAAATCTATTAATTTGAAATATTATTTTTTGAAAAAAAGAAAAATGAATATTTTCAAAATGACACTCATGAAGAGGTCAAAAACAATATAAATCAACAACCGTATATTTCTAAAGAAGTAACCCCAAAAGTAATTATGGTACTAAAAAATTATGAGATCTCATTAAAATCTAGAAATATGTGGGAATGAGCTGAAATTATTATTGATAATCTATTTGCATATGTTGTTAAAATTATCAAAATATGCTTAAGCCTAAAAATATTTAAAATTATCGATGTTGAAGTAATTGGCCAAAATGAAAAGAAGTAATCTAGGTCAAACTAGATTCATTTGCTAAACATATAATATTTGGATCATTAATCTAGACATCAGGAGATGTTAAACCCATGAGATATTATATGTAAAAGAAATAAATCAAGTGAGATTATAAAAAGAACATATTTCATCTTTTATGAATACAATTATCTTTAAAATTAGTTTTGCAGTCCCTGAAGGACTCAACATTATATTATGGCAACTTACTCATATGACTTATAAGAGAAATAAGTTAAATGAAATTATAAAATATAAAGCATGACTTGTGATACAAAAATTCTCATAAAGTCCTTGTATATATTATGATGAAATAAATTCTCATGTTATGAATGTTATTATCTTTAGATTTTTTTTATCTGTTTGGCAGTCTCTGAAAGGCTTAACATATATTTAATGGATGTTGCTATAGTTTACTTATATGATTCATTAGATAATGTCATATATATGAAAATCCTTGAAGGATTTAAGATGCATGAAATATCAAGATACCTAAAGTATATAATACCTTGACAAACATGTTATATTGAGCTCCAAAAATCTTGATACAAGTTAAAGCAATATGAGCAAATATGATATAATCACTTATTTAAATACTTAGAAAAAATAGATATGAAAATAATTTCATTAGGCTATGTATTTCATCTAAAAGATAAATTCAGAATTTGTTATAGCTGCAGTTTATGTTGATGATTTAAATATAGTGGGGACTCCAGAAGATATCTCGATTATTGCATACTATTTAAGGAAAGAATTTAAAATGAAAGATCTTGAAATAATAAAATTTTCTCTTAAATTTTGAGTTGAGTATCTGTCGAATAGAATTCTTATCCATCAAGCATCATATATTAAAATATTTTGAAATAATTTTATATCGATAAATATTATCCATTAAGCACTCCAATGATTATTTATTCTCTTGATGTAGAAGAAGATTATTTTTTTAAGAAAAGATAATAAAGAGATTCTTGGACCTGAAGTACTATATCTCAGTGTAATAGGAATAATTTTATATCTTGCTAACAATATAAGACCATATATTACTTTTACAGTTAATTTATTTCAAGATTTAATATTACATCAACTAGAAGATATTGGAATAGAGTGAAATATATTTTATGTCATCTACGTGACACATCTTTTATGAGTTATGTTTTCACATATAATAATATTATTATTCAGGGTGATGTGTGAAGCAAATAATCACTGCTACTTCACCAAATCATTCAAAGATATTAGTCATTCGTGAAGTCAGATGCAAATATGTATGGTTAAGAACCATAATCAAACATATTAGAAAAGTTTGTGGATCACCTATAAAAGGCGACAAACCGATAATATCGCATGAATATAATACAACATGTATTGCACAAATTAAAAGAGGGTACATAAAAGGTGATATAACCAAATATATATTACCAAAGTTCTTTTATACTCATAAACTCATGAAGAAAAAAAATGGTATTTGCAAAGTTTATTCAAGTGACAATTCAACAGATTTATTCACAAAGACACTGTACATAATATTTGGATGCGTTCACTTAAAAATATTTTAGTTGGATATATTTTTGAGAAAAAGTTATCTATAAATACTGTACTTTTTTTTTCTTCCTTAAGTTTTTATTCCACTAGATTTTTTTAGCAATATTTTAAGAAGACATATTTATAAAGGTAGTCATCTAAGAAAAAATATTATAAAATATGTAGATGACTACTTAATTGGATTAGATTTATTCTATCAAGATTATAATTAGTTATATCATATTCAAATTAGAATTTAATTTGATAAAAAATTATAATCTTTTATTTTTATCTAAATTTTATTTACATCACTGTATATACATCATTGCAGGTGGTACATTAAATATAATTTCATAATAAAGATATTTATTTGATTTTTTATTCTTTCTCTATTTTTTTCTTTTTTTATTTATAATGCCTATTATTTAATAATTAACGAGATAATCGTTAAAATCATATCCTTTTTTTAAGTAGAAATTTATAATTTTACATCACAGAACTTTGAATTTTTCAAAATAAAAAAAAATTGATTTGAATTTTGACATGAATGTCATGTGAAAAATAATTAAATAAAAAAAGTCAACAAATGAAAGAAAATTAAAAATTAGAATTATATATGTAAATATATAATAGTGGGAAGAGAAGATGTTCACTTCCCTTGTAAAAACTTTACTTACTGGCGTTTCTATCTCTCAAATAATTAGTTAGCCTGTCATTAGATTAATATATTGTTAATATATAGCGTATAATAATTACATATTTATTTTATAATTTATTTTATAGTATCTATTTTAAATCCCAACGCGTTTCTCATTTTATTGAAGTATATTTTTGTTCATAGTTTTGTAAATTCCACGTAGAATCACATGTTCAAAATTTTTTTTAAAAAAATTCACGTTATTTTTTCATCCTAATTATAAATTTTAAAATAAGAAATTTTAATAAAAATAAATTAAAATTAAAAGATTTTAGTAAGGTAAATTAAAATTCGGAGATATTAATTAATAATACAAATAAAAAAAATAAACACAATTAGTGAAATCAACCCCATAATTGGTAACTTGTCTGCAAATGAATTTTCCATCAAAGTAGTCGATCTAAAATTTGTCTTAATCAAACTTGTAGCAATGTGCATTACCTTTTATAGCAAGATAATGGCCTATTATATAGACATATATAATTTGCTAATTTAAATAAATATTTATTCATTAATTATTAATTTATTTTTGTGGACATACCTCTAATTTGTAAAATTTCATTCGTTTTATTCTAGTTTTTATACAATTATAGATAAATATATATACATATATATAAATTATTGGGATCGATTTAGAAATTAATTAGGAATAATACAAAATATGCCATAATAAAATAAGAAAAAAAATAAATTTTACATTATTCGATGCAAGATTACTTTCATGGAGGTAAAAGAAATTTAAATTCACTAATTAAATTAAGGAGACATAAAATTTAAAAAAGAAAAAAAAAACATTGAATTTATTATCCTAAATGCAATAAGTGTAACTCCAAATTCATCCAATATGCTCACCATTCTTAAATATTAAAGTTAAAATACTTTTAATCCATTATCTCTAATATATAAAGACTATCCCAGGATAAGAATTAATTACATAATTAAATAAATACCCTAACAAAATTTTTCTATAATATACCTATTTATAATATTATCTCACTAATAATCCTAATTTAATAAGGATCTCACTCAGTTAGGAATAATTTCAAAATAGAAATTATTTTAACTTACCTAGAAAATAATACTCCGTAATATTTCTCACATATCAAATAAAAAAAAAGGTTCCCTGCCAAATTTTGTTAAGATTTTGGGGCGCAATATATATATATATATATATATATAAAGTGAAATTATTTTATATTTGGTTTATACGTAAGATATTTTGTAAATAATATGTTATAAAAATGAAAATCATAGCCAACACTTAAAGTTTTTTTGTATCGGAAACACTTAAAGTTTGGTATTTGGAAAACGATATTATTATACAATATTCAAGTATTCTTAAAGAATACAAATTTAAGTAGAATTAGATTTTGAAAAAAAAAAACTACATTTTGATAGATTATTTTTTAATATCTATTTTCAACCAGAAAAAAATAATAATAATTTCACACATGAAAAGCCGCCACTCCTTATCACTGTCTCTATATAAAGCAGAGCACTTCTTCCATTCATTTTCAGTATCTTCATGCACTAGAGCACAACGTATCTTTGGATTTATTCATCACAGATAAAAAAAAACAAGCAACAAACAGAAGCAAAATTAGTCTGCGTTTTAGTTTTTGAAGCACAATGGAAGGTGCTGAACTTTATTTACCTGGTGGTAGTTTGAGAAGAAGTTCTTCTTTATGGAGTCGTAATACCGTTGAAGGTTTCGCCAAATCTTCAAGAGAAGAAGAAGATGATGAAGAGGCTCTTAAATGGGCTGCAATTCAACGACTACCCACCTATGATCGTGTAAAGAAAGGGTTATTAACTACATCAAGAGGTGAAGCCAGGGAAATTGATGTGGAAAGTCTTGGATTTCAAGAAAGGAGGAGTCTACTTCATAGATTGATTAATGTTGCTGAAGAAGATAATGAGAGTTTCTTGTTGGAGTTCAAGAAACGTATTGATAGGTAACCGATTGTTAGAAATAGAGAAAACAGGGGAACTCTGTCTTTGATTCTTGAAGTTCTTGTTTAGTTGCCTAGTTGGTTTCTGTTCTTGATATGTAAGTACTGAATCCTCTTGTTTCTTGTTTTGTCAGGGTTGGAATTGAGCTTCCCACCATTGAAGTTCGATTTGAGCATCTAAATATTGAAACAGAAGCTCATGTGGGTAGCAGAGCTTTACCCACATTCTTTAATTTCTCTGTTGATATAGTTGAGGTAAGTAAGCAAGTAAACAATGTAATGTTCTTTTTTTTTATTAACTTGTTAAAAGTCTCATTTTTCTCCTCCAATTTTAAAGGGTTTCTTGAATTACCTTCATATTCTTCCAAATAGAAAGAAACGCCTTTCTATTCTTCAGGATATTAGTGGAATCATTAGACCAAAAAGGTGAAAATGAAATTGAATTAAATTCTTTTCCTGCAAACTTTTGATCAGATATATTTCAAAATTTTTTTCTCATTTGTTTTCGCTAATATGTTTATTTCAGAATGACATTGCTTTTGGGTCCTCCAAGTTCAGGGAAGACTACTCTTTTGTTGGCTTTGGCTGGAAAACTTGATCCTAAACTAAAGGTGATAATTATGTCCATAGGGTGTTAATTAACTTTTTTGGGAATTAACTTTTTTGGCTATTTTTTTACAATCTTTATTTTATTGCCCTTTATTTCACTGTTTAGCTTCTTGTCTTTGAAAATTATCTATTTATTATGCAGGTTTCTGGTAGAGTGACTTACAATGGTCATGAAATGAATGAGTTTGTACCCCAAAGAACAGCTGCCTATATCAGTCAATATGATACCCACATAGGAGAAATGACTGTGAGGGAAACCTTAGCCTTTTCTGCTAGATTCCAAGGAGTTGGACATAGACATGGTTAGTTTAATAAATACTAATTGCTTTCCCATGTTTCTATCAATATGAACTTCACAATGTAGTGTACAGATGTATTCGTTTTGTAAATATGACTAATCATTAAAATGTTTTCAGAGATGCTAACAGAGTTATTAAGAAGAGAAAAAGAATCAAACATTAAGCCTGATCCTGATCTTGATGTCTTCATGAAGGTCAGTGGAGATATCATTGTAAAGACGACTTCTAATTAAGGGGTTGAAGAGCATTAAATTTTGTCATATTTTGTTCTTTACAAGCATATAATCTCATTATTGACTTCAAAATTGATAAAGATTCTTATTCATATGCTCAGTTATGGTTCCGTTAGAAGAATTACAAGGCCAAAATAAGTCGAATTTCATGGAAATTGATTTTTATTTTGACTTTATTATTTCTGGTTTAGGCAATAGCAGCGGAAGGCCAGGAGGCCAGTGTGATCACCGATTATATTCTTAAGGTGATATCACTAAGAAAGTATCTTGATTCAAAAATATTCAAGATCCCAAAAGATGATAGTTTTTATATTTATGCCTTTTTTTCTAAAATTTACAGATTTTAGGACTAGAAGTCTGTGCAGATATCATGGTGGGGAATGAAATGTTAAGGGGTGTGTCTGGAGGTCAAAGGAAGAGAGTTACAACAGGTAATAACCTTAATTAACTCATTTCTGCACTTAATTCGTATTGGCAATCTCAATTAACCGAGTGGCAAACCACTAAAATGAAATTGCAGGAGAGATGCTGGTTGGACCAGCAAAAGCATTGTTCATGGATGAGATTTCTACTGGTTTGGATAGTTCAACTACTTTCCAAATTGTCAACTCGATAAAACAATATGTTCACTTTCTTAATGGAACATCAGTCATTTCTCTCCTTCAGCCACCACCAGAGACTTATGATCTTTTTGATGACATTATTCTCCTATCTCATGGCCAGATTGTATATCAAGGTCCTCGTGAAGAAGTACTTGAGTTTTTTGAATTTATGGGATTCAAGTGTCCTGAAAGAAAAGGAGTGGCCGATTTCTTGCAAGAAGTAAGAATGAATATGTTTTTGTTTTCTTAATCTGTGTCAACTTATTACTTCTAATAGAAATCTGACATTCAATGTTCATGAATTTTAATCCATTGCAGGTAACGTCCAAGAAAGATCAACAACAATATTGGGCACATAGAGATGAGACTTATAGTTTTGTCACAGTTAAGGAATTTGCTGAGGCATTTCAGTCATTCCATGTGGGAAAAAGACTTGACAATGATCTTTCTACTCCATTTGATAAGGCAAAGAATCACCCAGCTGCTTTGACATTTAAAAAGTATGGTGTTAGAAAAATTGAGCTGCTTAAAGCTTGTTTCTCAAGAGAGATCATGCTCATGAAAAGGAATTATTTTGTCTATGTCTTCAAGCTCACCCAAGTTAGTACAAGCTTTTTGTTATCTACTTTATTTTTTTTTTTTCAGTTCTTGGATGTGTTAATCTGATTTGTTACCCTTTCATTGTTAAACTAGCTTATGATAATGGCATTGGTTGCAATGACACTCTTCCTCCGGACTGAGATGCATCGAGATTCAATAGTTGGTGGTGGAATTTATGTGGGCGCTTTATTCTTCTCTGTGGTTTTTATCATGTTCAATGGCATGTCAGAGATGTCAATAACCATTGCGAAGCTTCCGGTTTTTTACAAGCAAAGGGACCTCTTGTTCTATCCTCCATGGGCATTTGCTCTTCCCCCATGGATCATCAAAATACCTGTCACACTTCTTCAAGTTGCTCTTTGGGTGGTGCCCACCTATTATGCTATTGGATATGATCCCAACATTGGAAGGTAATAAAACTTAAAAAGTGAAAAAAAAGAAGAAAATTCTCTCTTTATTAGGAACGTGCAAAGCAATTAGTTTTCTTGCAGCTAAATATGGTTTACCTTCTGCAGGTTCTTTAAGCAATATCTTCTACTTGTTCTGATCAGCCAGATGGCTTCAGCATTATTTCGATTTATTGCTGCAGCTGGGAGGAGCATGATTGTAGCTAATACCTTTGGGTCATTTGCATTGGTTGCACTTTTTGCTTTAGGTGGCTTTATCTTGTCACGAGGTACATTTACCAAGTTTGTATCTTCCTATCAAAAACTGAAAATTAATCTTGAGAAAGTACTAATTTCTGTTATTTTTTTAATATCTAGATAACATAAAGAAATGGTGGATTTGGGGTTATTGGATATCACCACTTATGTATGGGCAGAATGCAATTGTGGCCAATGAGTTCTTCGGAAAGAGTTGGAGTAAAGTAATCTCCTAAAACTAAGCTATGACTACACGTGCATTAACCTTTAACAATATCGGAGCTTACTTTGTTTATATAGGTTCTCCCAGGTTCAGCAGAATCACTTGGAACTCAAGTTTTGAAGTCAAGAGGATTCTTTCCAGATGCATATTGGTATTGGATTGGAGTAGGAGCATTAGCTGGATTTACATTGTTATACAACTTCTGTTTCACTCTAGCCCTTACAATCTTGGGCCGTGAGTCTCTTTACCTTGCCCAATTCATATTTCTTGAAGTGATGACTTATGCTTTTTTTTTTTAATATGGTGTAAATTATATATGCAGCATTGCAGAAGCCTCAAGCTGTTATTTTTGAAGACTCCCCAAGTACTGAACCAGGGAGTCCCCACAAAACAGGCACGGGTAATAAAATTAATTTATGGCGTGCATTGGTTGATGAGTTTGGCTCTTTGATGCTAATTGAAATAATTGAAATCCAGGGAGTGGAAGAGGTAATTCATCTGTAAGGATAGATGTCGAAGTCAATCATCAGAACAAAAAAGGAATGGTTCTTCCATTTGAACCGCATTCCATCACCTTTGACGAGATTAGATATTCTGTTGACATGCCACAGGTAAAACAAATTAGAGATGAACTTGTGCTTGAAAAAAATGGTAGCAGAGTGAATAAAAATTGAGTGAGTGCATGATTATATTTTGCAGGAAATGAAAAGTCAGGGTGTTGCTGAAGATAGATTGGATCTTTTGAGGGGTGTGAGTGGTGCTTTCAGGCCAGGTGTTCTTACAGCTCTAATGGGAGTTAGTGGTGCTGGTAAAACCACTCTAATGGATGTTTTGGCTGGTAGAAAAACTGGTGGATATATAGAGGGAAACATAACAATTTCCGGCTATCCTAAAAAGCAAGATACTTTTGCTAGAATTTCAGGATATTGTGAGCAAAATGACATCCATTCTCCACATGTTACTGTCTATGAATCTTTGCTCTATTCTGCTTGGCTTCGCCTGCCTCCTGAAGTGAACAACAAAACCAGAAAGGTAGTCAACTTTGATATATATGTATTTCATCTTTCTAATAATCAGTTGACCGTTTGTGGACTAGAATTCAAGGAGTTTGAATCTGTCAATGGCAGCACTGATTGGAGTTCATATTGATTTTTTTTTTTCAAAATGATAATTGTTGGCAGATGTTCATTGAGGAAGTTATGCATCTAGTGGAGCTGGAGCCACTAAGCCAAGCATTAGTTGGATTACCTGGTGTAAGTGGCCTGTCCACTGAGCAACGCAAGCGATTAACTATTGCAGTTGAGCTAGTAGCAAACCCTTCCATAATATTTATGGATGAGCCAACTTCAGGGCTAGATGCAAGAGCTGCTGCAATTGTTATGAGAACAGTAAGGAATACAGTGGACACTGGAAGAACAGTTGTGTGCACAATCCATCAACCAAGCATTGACATATTCGAAGCTTTTGATGAGGTAAAAATTGCTAAAAGATCAAAAAGAGTTAATTCCTTACTGTCCATTGTTCACCATATACTAAGTGTTTGGTATAATATGATGCTGCAGCTGTTCTTAATGAAGCGAGGAGGACAAGAGATATATGTGGGACCATTGGGTCGCCATTCTTGCCATCTAATAAAGTATTTTGAGGTATGAAATGATGCACAGTTGAATATTAATACAAACAAATATATTTTTGACGTTCTACTCATTTTAACTTTGGCTAATTCACAAACTTTTCTTATATCAAGGGAATTGAAGGAGTACCTAACATCAAACCCGGTTACAATCCAGCAACTTGGATGCTGGAAGTTAGCAGTTCAGCTCAAGAAGCAGTTTTAGGAGTAGATTTTGCTACTATTTACAGAAATTCAGCACTATATAGGTGATTCTATTTGGACCTATTTGATTTGTTTTGAGATATATAGGCTAAGCAAAGCAATAGTATTTTACAGTATAATATTCATGTCTTTCAGGAGAAACAAAGCACTTATTGCGGAACTAAGCACGCCAGCTCCAGATTCAAAGGACTTGTATTTTCGTACAAAGTACACACAATCATTTTTCACACAATGTATAGCTTGCTTGTGGAAGCAACGCTTGTCTTACTGGCGCAATCCACCATATACTGCCGTTAGATTTCTCTTTACAACCATCATAGCTTTGATGTTTGGAACAATGTTCTGGAATCTTGGCTCCAATACGTAAGTATAACAAGAATACCAAACTAAAATAATAATAACAAAGTTCATTTTACGCTAGTCCTATCTGTCTTGTAAATTAATCATCTCATATACATTATAGGACAAAGCGTCAAGATCTTTTCAATGCAATGGGATCAATGTATGCGGCAATTGTCTTCCTTGGTATCCAAAATGCTTCATCTGTGCAACCAGTTATTGCTGTCGAAAGAACTGTTTTCTATAGAGAGAGAGCTGCTGGAATGTATTCTGCCTTACCCTATGCCTTTGCACAGGTAATGAGGTTCTAGTTTTAGACATTACAAAGTGCACTTACCATGGAAAGTGTGTTATAAATTTATTTTTTCTTACAGGTCTTGATTGAAATTCCATATATTTTCTTTCAAGCTGTGGTATATGGTCTTATAGTCTATGCAATGGTTGGATTTGAATGGACTGCTGCTAAGTTCTTCTGGTACCTATTCTTCATGTATTTCACATTATTATACTACACCTTCTATGGCATGATGGCCGTAGCTGTTACACCAAACCAACAAGTTGCATCTATAGTTTCCTCAGCATTCTATTCTCTCTGGAATCTGTTTGCAGGATTTATAATCCCCCGACCAGTAAGTGTCTGCACTGACGATTCTTCTAGTTTTTTTTTTCTTTTTTAATTGTTCTCAGTTAGGGGTTTGAACTTGCAACCTCACAGTCATTGAAATGACTCTATTACCACTAAAGCTTATTCTTTAGTTCTATGTTTATTTAAAGTTCCATCTTACACCAAGGACTTCTAGTCTTACATCTTTTATTCCTTTCATTGAATTGTCTATGGCAGAGGATACCTGTATGGTGGAGATGGTATGCATGGGCATGTCCTGTTGCATACACATTATATGGGTTAGTTTCGTCGCAGTTTGGTGGTGTAAAACATCAACTTGAGACGGGAGAAACAGTGGGAGAATTTGTGAGAAATTACTTTGATTTCAAGCATGAGCTTATAGGAGCAGTTGCAGCTGCAGTTGTTGGCTTTGCAACACTCTTCGCATTTATCTTTGCCTTTTCCATTAAGTTCATCAATTTCCAAAGGAGATAAATAAATACTCACTCTACTTTTAGTTGTATCCTCGATTGAATCTCACAGTAACAAATAACAATCACGTTTAGTTTTATCCCAAAAGGGAAATGTTTGATTCTTGTACATATTCTTACTAGTAAAAATATAATATGAGCTTTCATTTTCACTTTCCTTAGTATTTCATTTCTTCTTCAATCTAATGGGTTAAGAACCATAATTAAGGAAATTTCTCTCATTTACAATAGTCTCTGAGCTTGCCTATTTTAGCAATCTTCTCTGCTCAATGATCCTGCTGGCCATCTGCTACCAGAACAACACCATGCAATTAGCATGAAATTGATCTGTGTTATCAACAGCACTAACTCTTTACCTACGCATTGCCATGGGGTTTGAATTGATTTTTCTTTCATAATGCTGCAATTTTATCTTAAAATTAAACTTTAATTATATTTGTTCGTTTCTTTTAAGTAGACAGATACTGAAAGTAAAATGATAGAAATTTAGAATTCTCATCAAGCTTTTGTATGGTAATGTTTAAAATTTATGTAGACTAATGCAGCTATATAAGCGTTTCAATATTAAAATTATAAAATTTATTCAAAAGTCTATCCACTTGTTTTTATTTAGTATAAATTTTAAATTAATTTTTTTTAATTAATCGGAGGAATTTAACCCATGGACTACACAATAGGAGGTAGTCCTCCCCTATCAACACTCATCACAAGGATGATCAACACTCACCACAAAGGTGACGGAATGGGGAATCGAACTCATAACCAACTGGACACATCACAGTGCACTAACCAACTAGGCTAGGCCCTCAATCCCATTTTAAATTAATTTTTTTTACTATTGTGTTTTATTAGAATTCATTCAACTTATTAGTTTGATTTTTAAATTTATGAATTCTCGTTGCCCCCCTTCTCTTTTTTTTTTAAAAAATTATATATACATATATTTATATATATATATATAATTATTAAAAATTATAAAATATTTTATTTACCCCCTCAAAATTTTTAATTATCCCTATTTTTTAACTTATGCAAAAAGAAAAAAAATAAATTCTAATAAATTATTTTGTCATCATGTATTAATTTTCTTTTAAAAAAAATAATATTCTTCAAATACAAAAAAGGAGAAAGAAAAAAAAATTAAAAAGGAGATAACCTCTTCAACCAAATTAATTTAAACACATTCAATTAGTCAAAAGATTATAAAAAAAATTAAAAGTTTAATAAAAAATAATGAAAATTGAAAAAGAATACAAGTTTAAAATTTTTTACTTCTAATCTTATGTGATAATTTTTTGCTTCAACTATTTATTAAAAGATTATATTTATAATTTAATATTTTTATTTTATTTTTTTATATATAATTAGCTAAATTTAGAAATATAAACGTATATGATTACTTTATTTATTTTTATATAAAAAAGATGTCTTATTGATAGATTAATAAATTTATAAGATGGTAATTATATATGAATAATATAATGACAATAAAAAGAGACCGATAGTGATGAAACTAAGACTTTAAAAAAATCACATGGTTTAGAAGGGGGACAGTTCATTTAAAATAAAATAAAATAAACATATATATATATTAAAGTTTTTAAAATATTTTATTTGCCCCTCTTAAAATTTTAAGTTATCTTCCTATCTAAGAGGAGAAAAACATATAAATTCTAAAAATTTTAACAAAAATATAAAATTTTATCTTTATTTTTTATTTTTTTGTATTTAATTTTTTTTTCTTTAAATTTTATTTTATTATTTATACTTTTAATATTCTTTGATGATTTTTTAATCAATTATATTTGTTAAAAAATTATTTTTTATATTTTTTTATTATTTTTTTATTAACCAATAAAGATGTCTTATTAATAGATTAATAAATTTATTAAATAATTATTATACAGAAAGAATTTAAAAAAAATTTGCCCCTATCATTAAAATCTTAGTTTTGTTCCTGTATATAACAGGCATATATAACTAGTTCAGTTGTTTTTAGCAGCTGTACTTGCCCTACTCAGAAAATGCTACCATGAGAATCATGTTAAGTACGCACTTCACAGTTGTTTTTTATTTTTTAGTTGAGCAAACGAATGTATTTGTATTACCATGATCCTAGAGAATATGAAGGACATGCAACGGGGAAGCAAGAGAACTATTCAGTTTTTATCAATCAAATCTACTCAAAAAGCCAGGACCCACAATTCTAAATGAGTCGTACACAACATTGATAGGTCTACCCAGGCAGATACAATAATCAAATGATACTTGAAGTCATGTTGTAGATAAATTTGGAAACTTTTGATTATTATATTCGTTCTAAAACAATTATCATATGCAAATTCAAAGAGTCATTTAAGTACCCTAGATTAGACATTCACTAATAGGCCCCCAACAAGCATATAGTTGGGAACAAGCCAGTTCATGCTATAAGGAACTCTATACTTTAATCATTTAAAACACAAAATAGCCACTAGTTGCTCTATGGCATCAATAAACAAGAGATTGCTATCTGCTGAATATGATGTCCTCAGATTTCGTGCCAGAAGACCCTGTAGTCATTATTTCAAAGCAGAGTATCCCCACATGTTGCTCCATGGCATCAGTAAAAGAGAGATTGCAATCTGCTGAAAATGATGCTCCTCAGGTTTCGTGTTTCCAAACGGATATCCAAATTAGAATTATAATTTTTTCTGTGTATGCATGTATCTTTTACTTTTTCCTCTAACCATGCTCTCTCCCTTTGGCACATGTTGATCTCTGTTAACTTGTCTCCCACTGTTTGTTTTTGCATTTCTAGTCTTGTATTGGTTCTTCAAGATCTTCTGAAGTTTCGGATCATCTAAAAACCCATTTGATCTTATATCATTACAATATTCTCGGGCCTTGTTTAGTAGTCCACATCTAGCTAGTCCTTCCACCAAAACTGTATAATGTGTCAAATTAGGTGTTACTTCATATTGCTTCATTTCTACCCAAAATTTCAATGCATTCTCAGGTTGCTCCATCTTGAAGAATTTGACAAGAATTAGCAGAAAGCTATCCTCAGACGGAGCTAAACCAGCTACCTTCATGTTGTTGAGGACTTCCAAAGTTGCTTCAAAGCCAGCACCTTCAAGAAGTGCATGGTAGGTCTCCATTGTTGGGCAGATATTCTCCTCTACCATGGTGGTCAATATGTTTCTTGCTTCAGCTAGCTTTTTTCCCTCACACAGGGGACGTACCATTGAGTTGTAAGTGGTAGAATCAGGCTGCAATCCACTTTCTTTCATTTTTTCAACGACCTTAAAAGCTTCTTTCAAGCAGTTCTCACGAGTTAGTACATAAATTAAAGAATTATAAACCTCAACGCCCGGGACTAAACCTCTTTTCTTCATTTCATCATAAAGTCTTAGAGACTCAAAAAGATTACCAACCTTTGAGAAGCAGGATATCGTGTGTGCATAAGAAATTGCATTGGGTGCAATACGGCATTTTGACATTTCCCTCCAAACTCGCTTTGCTTCAAGCACACCAGTACATATATTATAACATCCATTGAGAATAACGTTAAATCCCTCAGCCCCCAATGGGAAGAGCTTCTTGTTAACAAGCATAAACTCTTCGGCCTCTTCAATGTTTCCATGCTTACAGAGAGCATTTAGGAGGGTATAGAATGATTCCTCATCAGGGCTGACTCTGAACTTCTCCATAACATCAAACGCCTGAATAGCTTTGCCTGGACAATTTGCTGCAGCATATCTAACAAAACAAAAGGAAAAAAGAAAAGGTGAAATAATGTAACCTTAACATATTCAGTCTCAAAGAAGTAACTAGTAACTCTAATGAATTTCTAGCAATCAAATTATACGAACCTTTTTTCTCCCCCAAAATTTTGCACACCATCATATAGAGAACTAAAAAGCATGAGGTTCAGTAAAAGAGGAAAAGTTTTTGAGTAAATTTGACCAAGCAAATTGCTTGATTAGTTATACAATCATGTATGCCTTCAATCAAACTTGAAAAAGGTAAATGAAGAACCCAAACTCACCTATCAATCATAATGAGCATCGCCTTCCGAGGATTCATCAACGACCGATGCAAATCTCGAATTAAAACCCAAGCAACGTTGAATTTTCTATAACTACCCAAAACCCATACCACCAACTCATAAGATTTTTCATCAACGCAGTCCAATTTCTTATCAAATTTGATGGCTTTGGTTGGTGTGGCTTAATTTGTTGCAATCCCACATCGAAAGTTTTAAAGGTAGGGGTGAGTTAATTGCCTTATAAATAACTCACCCCTTCCAAATTATTTGTATCCCAAAAATTAGTATACATTTTTAAAAATTTGTATATTGTAAATTTGGTCTTCTCTTCCCAAATTAATAAGAGCAGGCTGCCTCAAGTGGTGCTCGGAGACGTAGGCATATTTAGCCGAACTCCGTTATCAAATTTCCGGGTGTGTTCTTTCCTTGTCTCTTTTATTTATTCCGCATTTATTTTGTTTCTTTTCTGTATTAGTATAGTATTCAATATTTATTTGTCGGGTTTATTTGTAGTGTATTGTACTATTTATTTGGGTGTATTTTACTATTCACGTGTATGATACTATTCATATATACACGGGTTTAGGTTGTGATAATATACTGTGCAAGTAAGTTCTGTCTAGGAGACTGGGTTTTAAGAGGGACCATTTGTGACCCCTCCAGCCTTTCCTGGGAATTTATTTGGAATGGTAATTTTGTCTAAGGAGACTATTTAGTAGTCTTTCCTGGAAATTACCGAATCAGTGCAATTCACTAGTTGTAGTTTGAGGAAAAATTACCCGATTTTCCCAACAAGTGGTATCAGAGCCAAAGGTTCATCCTAGGTCTGTTTGTAATATTATTTATATTGAATACTATCATTTGAGTCTGTAATGGCATCAGTAAATCCACCAACTAATAGTGCTACATCAGATATGGCACAAGGGACATCAGCTTCCTCGTCCACATGGCCAAGGATTCCAATGTCAAGTTTGAAGTTGGCGGTAGAGATATTTGACGGTACTGGCCATTTTGGCATGTGGCAAGGCGAGGTCATGGACTCCCTTTTCCAACAGGGCCTTGACATCGCCATTGAAGAAAAGAAACCAGAATACGTAGAAGATAAGGATTGGAGTATCATAAATCGGTTGGCATGCGGAACAATTCGATCGTGCTTATCTAGAGAGCAGAAGTATGCATTTAAGAACGAGACTTCTGCACATAAATTGTGGAAGGCGTTGGAGGAAAATTTTTTGAAAAAGAGTGGTCAGAATAAGCTCCTTATGAAGAAGAGGTTGTTCCGGTTTGATTACCAACCAGGTACTACTATGAACGAACACATCACTTTGTTTCAACAATTAGTAGCAGACCTGTTAAACTTAGATGTAAAATTTGAAGATGAAGATTTAGCTTTGATGTTATTGTCATCCCTTCCCGATGAATTTGAACACTTAGAAACTACTTTACTTCATGGGAAGGAGAATGTATCTTTAGATGTTGTATGTTCTGCCTTGTATAGTCATGAATTGAGAAAACAAGATAAAAGGAAAAACAAAGTAGCTACAGCAGATGAAGCATTAGTGGCGAGAGGTCATCAGCAGAGCCAGTCGAAGGGAAGAAGAGGAAGATCAAAGTCAAAAAGCAGAGTTGCCAAAGATGAGTGTGCTTTCTGTCATGAGAAAGGGCACTGGAAGAAAGACTGTCCAAAGTTGAAGAATAAAGGGAAGGCTCAGCAAGATGCAAATGTTGCATAATGCAAAAGTGATGCAGAGTCAGATGTCTCTTTGGTGGTATCACCTTCAACATCTCATCCAGACGAGTGGATTTTGGATTCCGATTGCACCTACCATATGTCTCCCATCCGGGAGTGGTTCTTTAATTTTGAAGAATGTGATGGTGGAGTTGTTTACATGGGAAATGACAATCCATGTAAAACAGCTGGGATAGGTTCAATCAAGCTGCGGAATCATGATGGATCCACAAGAATTCTGAAAGATGTACGGTATGTTCCGAACTTGAAGAAGAATCTCATCTCTTTAGGGGCCTTAGAGTCAAAAGGCCTAGTTGTGATGATGCGAGATGGAATTCTTAAAGCAACTTCGGGAGCACTTGTGATGCTGAAAGGCGTGAGGAAGAATAATCTGTATTACTACCAAGGTAGTACAGTGGTTGGGACAGTAGCGACTGCAACGTCTAGTAGCAAGAAGGATTCAGAGGCAACAAAGCTGTGGCATATGCGTTTGGGACATGCTGGTGAAAAATTCTTGCAAATTCTTGCCAAGCAAGGATTGTTGAAAAGTACGAAGACTTGCAAATTAGAATTTTGTGAGCATTGTGTTTTGGGAAAACAAAGAAGAGTGAAATTTGGCACTGCCATTCATGATACCAAGGGTATTTTGGATTATGTGCACTCAGATGTGTGGGGACCTGCCAAGACTCCATCTCTTGGAGGTAGACATTACTTTGTCACTTTTATTGATGATTTTTCCAGAAAAGTATGGGTGTTTACTATGAAGAAGAAAGATGAAGTGCTTGGAGTTTTTCTTAAATGGAAAGCTCAGGTTGAGAACCAGACTGGTAGAAAGATCAAAGTTCTTCGAACAGACAATTGTGGAGAATACAAGAGTGATCCATTCCTGGAGGCATGCCAAGAATTTGGCATAGTTCGGCACTTTACAGTAAAAAAAACACCACAACAAAATGGAGTGTCAGAGCGTATGAACAAGACATTAGTGGAGAAAGTTCGTTGCATGCTGTCTAATGCTGGGTTAGGCAGAAAGTTTTGGGCTGAGGCTATGACATATGCTCAACATCTCGTCAATCGCTTGCCGTCATCTGCAATAGATTGCAAGACTCCTTTAGAGGTATAGTCTGGGAAACCTGCAACAGATTATGATTCTTTGTATGTTTTTTGTTCTACTGCATATTATCATGTAAATGAATCAAAGTTGGATCCACGAGCAAAGAAGGCTCTCTTTATGGGCTTCAATGCTGGAGTTAAGGGATATCGTCTTTGGTGTCTAGAGGCAAAGAAGACCATCATCAGCAGGGATGTTATCTTTGATGAATCTGCCATGTTGCATAAGGTAACTCAAGAAGGAACTGATGGTACTCCGCAGTAGGTGGAGTGTATGCCGAAGCAGGTGGAGTTTGAACAAATAATGGTGAGCCCAGCAAAAAGTACTATGAGTGACTCTCCTATGGCAGAAGCAGAGTCAGATGAGGAAGAGATTCCGACCCAAGAATCTCAACAGCAGTCAGAGTCAATTGCTGTTAGAAGGACAAGACGAGAAATTTAGAAACCTGCTCTTTTGTTGACATGGTGGACTATGCACTTCCAGTTGTTGATGAAGTTCCATCCACCTTTCCTGAAACCATTCGAAGTTCAGAAAATGGTAGATGGAAAGATGCAATGGAAGAAGAGATGCAATCTCTTGAGAAGAACAAGACGTGCAAGTTGACACAGTTACCAAAAGGCAAGAAAGCAATTGGATGCAAATGGGTATTTGCAAAGAAAGAAGGATTTCCTATCAAGAATGATGTTCGCTACAAGGCAAGATTGGTAGCTAAAGGCTATGCTCAGAAGGAGGGAGTTGATTATAATGAGGTATTTTCTCCAGTTGTTAAACATTCCTCAATTAGAATTTTGTTGGCCCTGGTAGCACAATTGAATTTGGAGCTAGCTCAACTTGATGTGAAGACCGCGTTTCTACATGGTGACTTGAAGGAGGAAATCTATATGTCTCAGCCAGATGGATTCAAAGTTGCTGGTAAAGAAAATTGGGTTTGTAAACTGAACAAATCATTGTACGGATTGAAGCAATCACCGAGGCAATGGTACAAACGATTTGACAAGTTTATGATGGGTCAGAAGTACACAAGAAGCAAATGCGATCACTGTGTGTATTTGCGCAGGCTTCAAGATGGATCCTACATCTATCTACTCTTGTATGTTGATGATATGTTAATAGCATCCAAGAGCCAAATTGAAATTGATAAAATGAAGGCTCAGTTGAGTGAAGAGTTTGAGATGAAGGATTTGGGAGAAGCCAAGAAGATTCTTGGCATGGAGATAAGCAGGGATAGACAGAGAGGCAAGTTTTGGCTGACACAAAAGCAGTATTTGAAGAAGATATTACAACGTTTTGGTATGAATGAAGATACAAAACCTGTAAGTACTCCGCTTGCTCCTCATTTGAAGCTTAGCAGCCAGTTATCTCCAAAGACAGATGAAGAACGAGAATACATGGAGAAAGTCCCGTATGCTAATGCAGTTGGAAGCTTAATGTATGCAATGGTGTGTACGAGACCTAATATTTCACAGGCAGTTAGTGTTGTGAGTAGATATATGCATGATCCTGGCAAAGTTCATTGGCAAGCTGTGAAATGGATTCTACAGTATATTCAAGGTATTGTAGATGTTGGCTTAGTGTTTGAGCGGGATGAATCACTTGGTCAATGCGTAGTTGGATATTGTGATTCTAACTATGCAGGTGACTTGGATAAGCGACGATCTACAACTGGCTACTTATTCACTTTAGCTAAGGCGCCAGTTAGTTAGAAGTCTACTTTGCAGTCAACAGTGGCTTTGTCTACAACAGAGGCAGAGTATATGGCAATTACAGAGGTTGTAAAAGAGGCAATTTGGCTTCAAGGATTGCTAAGAGACTTGGGAGTTGGTCAGAAACACCTTGAGGTGTATTGTGACAGTCAGAGTGCTATTCACTTAGCAAAAAACCAAGTTTTTCATGCAAGAACGAAGCACATTGATGTTCGCTATCACTTTGTGCGGGAAATTCTCGAAGAAGAGGAGATACTTCTCCAGAAGATTCGGACTACGAAGAATCCTACAGATATGATGACCAAGGTGGTGGCAAAAGCCAAGTTTAAACATTGTTTAGACTTGGTCAATATCCTGCACATTTGAGTTGGCGCCTGAAGGCGCAAATTAGAAGCACTACGAAGACTGTTTTGTTTTATTGGGAAGATGAAGAATGTTTGCATTTGGTGGGATTAGAAATTATGCCAAGGTGGAGATTTATCAAATTTGATGGCTTTGGTTGATGTGGCTTAATTTGTTGCAATCCCACATCAGAAGTTTTAAAGGTAGGGGTGAGTTAATTGCCTTATAAATAACTCATCCCTTTCAAATTATTTGTATCTCAAAAATTAGTATACATTTTCGAAAATTTTTATATTGTAAATTTGGTCTTCTCTTCCCAAATTAATAAGAGCAGGCTGCCTCAAATGGTGCTCGGAGACGTAGGCATATTTAGCCGAACTCCGTTATCAAATTTCCGGGTGTGTTCTTTCCTTGTCTCTTTTATTTATTCCGCATTTATTTTGTTTCTTTTCTGTATTAGTATAGTATTCAATATTTATTTGTCGGGTTTATTTGTAGTGTATTGTACTATTCATTTGGGTGTATTTTACTATTCACGTATACGATACTATTCATATATACACGGGTTTAGGTTGTGATAATATACTGTGCAAGTAAGTTCTGTCTAGGAGACTGGGTTTTAAGAGGGACCATTTGTGATCCCTCCAGCCTTTCCCGAGAATTTATTTGGAATGATAATTTTTGTCTAAGGAGACTATTTAGTAGTCTTTCCTGGAAATTACCAAATCAGTGCAATTCACTAGTTGTAGTTTGAGGGAAAATTACCCGATTTTCCCAACATTTCTCTCCCCATTTGAAAGCCAAAAACGCAGGTTTCCACTCCTTCCTTAGTTCCCAAATCAACAAGTAGACCAAATTTTGATCAGCTCTAGTGCCTGACTTATCAACAGACGCCAAAGCCTCTGCTTCTGTAGGTAAAAAGGCAGCCAGTTTCAGTGAATCGACAAGGCGAGGTTCGAGAGTGTCACGGGTTTGAAATCTGAGCTGAATAAGCTCAAATGAGTCCTTGAAACTTTGGATGGAGAAAGAAAGGAAAGTAGAGAACTGCACAGATAAGGTACTGAAACTGCTCGATGAAATTCCCCAGAGGAAAAGGAGAGAAGTGGATGTAAAGCAAAAGGAGACTGAGAGAGAGAGAGGGAGAGGGAGAGGAAGGGTAAGTGATGGAGTGGAGAAGTAAAAGATACCTTTTGTTATAACATCCCTGCAGTTTTCTTGCAATGGCAATGACATGAGAATATAGAACAGAGAAAAAGTCAGGGTTTTTGGCTCTGGGAGCCAAAATTTTAAATCATTTGCATATAAATATATATGCACACAGCCTTCCCAAGTTTCCAAACGTCAGGTCGTATATGTCCTCCTGCTCATGTTTAGTTTTAGAAACTTTTAAGATTGGAGCTTTTAATTAACATTACCTTAAAAAATATGCAACATTAAAGCTAACTCTTTGCAGAAATTGTAATTAACGAAAGATTATTGTGTTCAATCCATACATGTTTGGACTTCCAAAACATATTTACCTTGGATTCTTAACACTTAATATGAGAAATAAACAACATCCTGCAATTGGATGAGTATATTCTCTGGCTATTTGAAGAGAACATTATATTAGTAAAGGCAACTCTTTGCAGAAATTGTAATTAAAAAAAAGAGATCATTTTCACACTTACGAGAAATAAACAACATCCTGCACTCTAAAGGGGACATTATATTAGTAAACACATTATTGATCTTTGCAAAAAAAAATTTCTTAACACAACTTGTATCATACAGTGTAAGCCTAAAAAAGCTTCCTTTGAAGCTCGAGAACATGCATATCACATATAAATCTTTTGTGGAAAATTCATTTCACATCAAACAAAAATATAGGCAGCCTCCATTACATAAGCATCAGATCATTTCTTCAAACAACTTGAACAGACTTATACAGGACAGCAGCCTTCATTAAACAAGCATCTCAGTAAGGCACAAATGATCCACATGGCTGAATACTAGAGTTGTTCACCTTTGTTTCTAGCAGTTGCAAGAAGACCAGAACTTCGATTAGTTCCTCCAACATATAGCAATCCTTCGAGTTCCACTGTAAATTGTTGAACTTGATATCTAACTCTCCATTAAATGGTTTCATCAGAGATTTAATAAAGGTCTATCAATGTGCACCTGTAGGGACGGTGAAGAGCGTTGGACAGTGCTTCATCATATGTGAAGAAACATGTTTGTCAATTATGGCAGAGACTGGAGAACTATATATGCCACTTTCTTTGACCTCTGACTGTGTGAATTCAAGGGAATTGCAAAACTCTTGGCGCCCATCAATCTCATCCACACCTTCTGACAATAAAGAAGAGGAAGAAGAACCCTCCCCAGACATAGAACAATTTGTGTCATCTATTTCTGATACAAAAGGATGATCCAATAGCATCTCAGCAGTAAATCTGAACTTAGGATTTTTAACTAAACACCTTTTCAAGAAATCCTTAGCATCCTTTGAAATATCACAAGGAATTTCAGGCATTTCATACCTGTCAACAATCTTTTGAATAATTTTATCAGTTTTTATGTCAGATTTTGACTCCCAAAATTTCTTTCCAGTTAACATCTCTGACACTATACATCCAACAGTCCAAATATCAGATTGAGACTCCTGAATATTCTCAACAAGAGTCTCTGGTGCCATATACATAATAGTCCCTCCAATACAAGATTCTAACTTTCTCCTCTTATTGTTCCTTTCAGATTTCTTAGCCAGTCCGAAATCGGCAATTTTGGGCACAAATCCACCATTCTCAGCAGACACAAGCAACACATTGTCAGGTTTTAAATCACAATGTACATAACCATGTCTTTGAATATAATCAATGCCTTCAAGAAGAGACTTAGTGTATCTCTTCACATCAGATTCAGGCAATCCACAACCACCAGACCTCTTTATAAGATCAGAAAGGGTTCCTCCAGAGGCATACTCTAATAAGAGATTGTAAAACATCTGTCCCTTTTCGTCAGTAGTAGTTTCTTCACCAAAACACTTGAGAATGTAAGGACAATTTGGAAGATGGTCAAATATCTCTTTCTCCTTCTGAAGCGAACTTGAAACAGATATCTCTGCTGTTTTGATAGCCATAACAGGCGGATAAATTCCGACTCTTGATCTGGGTTTCTTCAGATATGCTAAATATACGGAGCCAAACCCACCTTTGCCTATCAATTGGCTTCTCCACCATGCCACTCCATGATTATCTCCTACCGACTCAATCTTTCTCTTCATCTCTCCCTAACTGTCCAAAACTGTCAAATTAGAAAGGTAAAAGATTTTCAAGATTTTGAATTTTGCTTCGCTTGAACACTGAATTCCAAATGTTACTAAATATGTTAGCTATACATATATATATTATTAGGAGGTTCTTGTATCCAAATCTAAAACGGATTAAGAAATATAGAAATTATATTCAGTGAAAAATTATAATTACTTGATATGAAAGTCTCATTCATTTGTTTTGGATAAAATGATACTGTAAAATTTCTTCAATCCTGACACGGAAAGGATTTCTTTTTTTGGTTTCATTTCGATAAGTACATAAAAGAAGCAGCAACTTTCTTTCTCATTGTTTTCATCTTACAACAATCAATCCTTATTTTTCTCTTTATTTATTTTTCTCTTTTATATGTTTATCACTTCCAAGAACCGGAGGTGACCCTGAAGCAGAGGGAAACAGAGAAGCAGCTAGGGGACTGAGTTTTGAGTGTTGGGCTTCTTTGCGGTTGGACTCTTAAAGAAATGGCCTAAAACCATTTTCTATGGAAATTTACTAAAATAACATTAAAAAAAAATAAAAGAAAACTTAGTATTAAAAAAATGTCTAAACTTCAAATAATTTTTCAAAAATACTTCAAAATTTTTTTTTTCAAACTTTACTATTAAATTAAAATAATCTAGTAAAAATAATAAAAATTAGTATTTTAAATTGCATTTTAAATATATAAAGTTAAAATATTTATTTTCGATATCTAAAATATATTAATTTTTCATAAGGGGAAAATCTTAGTTTTAATTTCAAATAAAAAATAAAACTCACAAAATTTATATGAAAAAAGTAAATATATAAAACATAAAAATATTTTAACAAAAAATCATTTAAATTTATTTTTAAATAAATGTTATATATTATACCCATAAAAAAAAGTTAAAATTTAAGTTTTATATATAATGTTATGTGTATGTTTGCATATTTATTTGTGTTTGTTGAATATATATCATATGTATATTGTATATAAGTTGTATGTAAATTATATATGTATATATATTATGAATATGTTGAATTTCAATGAATAAAATATTTTTATATACTGTTTAATTATATTGTACATAATTAAAGGCCAAAACTTGATGTTCACGAAGCAAACAGTATATATTCTGTATATATATATATATATATATATTTGTTATGTGCATAATATATACATGTTATGTATAAATTATGTATATATCTGTATTTGTTGTGTAAAAATAAAAGATATTATTTTTTGTCGAAGAATTTTGATTTTTTCCAAGACCTAATTACATATAAATTTAATTTCTAATAAGTGGAGCATTTTTTATTTTTTTCTTTTTTTAAAAAGTGACTTGATAAAAATAAATATTAAAAAAATTATATGATAAAATTATATCATTCATTTTAAGTAATTATTTTAAAATCGTTTTTATTTCAATAGTTATGAAATTAATTAATTAATAAATTAAAATTTATCTAAAAAGTAATAACATGCACATAATGACAATGTACATAAACCAGGATAGCACCTCATGAAAAGTTATGGCTTCTGCCTCTTTTGCATAACAATGGCAATTTAAAGTTAAATGATAAATTAATTGAATAATTTATTAATTTTAATTAAAATTTTTTAAAAGAATTAGTTATTGTTGATTTTAAATTTTAAAATGGAAGTCACTATATGAAGAATCTAAAATAGAGTGGTTTGACAATGCGTAGTCAAATTAAGATATTCATTTATATATTTTTTTTATTTTTTAAAAAGTATATTTATTATTATGTAAGAAAATTCACCTCAAAAACTGTTGTACCATAAATTGGATAGTTTTAATTATAAAAAAAGAGATGAAAAAATATAGTGCATTATTTTTTAAAGTAAAACTTAAAAAAATAAAAGTAAAAAATAAAAAAAAGGTATAAATGAAAAAAAAATTAAAATTAAAAAATAAATAAAATAAAATAGAACGCATGATATAATTTCCTCAACATTATATGCCACTCTTTTACTTATAAGTACTACAATCTTTAGACTCACTGATTAGGCCTTTTGATGCACTTCTTTTTCATGAGAATTGTAACTTAGACTTAAACTTAGCTTTCAAAAATCTTGGACAAATCACAACTTGGGTTTACTCGATGATTTGAGTAGTGTTAGGCTTTCTTGCATATTGCACTTGCTATTAGAGCTATTTTTTTATTTATAAAATAGGGTCTTTATAAAAATATCATAAAAAATAAAAAAAAATTTAAATTTTTAGATTTACAAAAATTTATAATTTTTTTATAAAAATAATAAATTTACATAGTTTATGTGTTTATTATAAATTTATAAAATTTATTATAAGTTTATTAGAATTTACTATAAATTTATTATAAAATGACTAAATTATCATAATTAAAATATCATGAGTAAAAATAAAAAAATAAAAAAATAATGGAGGGTATGATTTTCATCAAAAATATACAATTACACACGTCATAGCCCTTCACTTCTCCACATCCACCATAGCGTACGTTTAGTGAACAAAATCCAGATTAATTCTAATTTTTCATGCAAGGGTTTTCATGCACCCACTAGTGTGATATACAATTACACACGTAGACTCTTTATCATCAAAAATAATAATATTAATCGTGTGCCTTTGATTCGGAGTCCAAACAATTTACAAACTATCAGAAAGTAGAGTTGAAACTCTGAGGTCTTGTTTAAGTTCATGTCCATACGTTAGTGAATATATCCAGTTGCACAACAGCTTCTAGAGATATTTCCTTGCAAGCGCACGAACTTTAGTGTCAAAGTGTGATGATGTAATACGGGAACCAGGCAAGTAGAGGGGATTGAGAAGAATCTGCAAAATTTTCAACATAATTTATGATGCAATTGTCAATCAATGATCAACACCTTAACAAAGAAGGAAAGAGCCATTATTCAATTGAAAATTGTCAATGAGTACAAAAGGAACACACAGGCCAAGATTATATTTTCAAGTAATCCATGCACAACCTTGCACATACACATGTTTAGCAAGAATTAATGGTATCGAGAGAATCTGCAGGAAGATAATTGTTAAAATTTAGCCAAAACTGAAAATTGCAAGGTAACTTCCTTGAAATGTAACGCATATCACAGCATATTGGTAGCCACAGGGATAACCGGGGGCAAGCACTATCGAGAATAAGAAGATAACGGTAGTGGTAAATATTAGATGCTGGGCTAAAATTTCAACTTGCTAGGGGCTCTAACCGCTCTACATTTGCCTATGAAGCTGAGATAACTTATATTTGAGTTTATTCAAGAAATCAAGAGATAGCAGACAATGGCATTTCCTGTCTCCTGACAGATCATCTTCTCGCTCAATCTGATAGTAAAATAACTGAGAAAACATATGTAAGACGGTACCTTGGCCAAGCACACAAATCATGAATAAAGACTGGAGATCATATTTGCCAATCAAGCTTCTTCCATTTAACACAATTCAAATAAGAATAGCTCAAAAGTCATAATTACAGTGCCATATTAATTTTGCAGCCTATTCCTTACTCTCAAAACTTATTTCGAACTTGGGACATTGACATTGATACCAAATAGTCATGAATTTACTAGAAAAAACACAATGCATATAAAAGCTGCAATAGACTTTCATTCTTTGGCAGGAGAAAGGGGAGAAAGAGGAGGTGACTCACCTTTATGTAAAGTTCATGAACCTCCTGAAAAAAGCTCTTGATTCCATCATCATTGTGAGGATTGTGAAGCAGCATAAATCGTGTATGTATGAGAAGTCAAAGAAATATCAACTAGGTTATAGGTTCCAACATAAAAACATAAGCAAACCAATGCCATGTGTCACAAAAGAAATCCCGTGACACATGCCTAGCATCTGAAGACAAGTCAGCAATAACAACATGAGAAATCTCCTAACTCCATTTTTCATATTATCTTAACGAGTATGACCAATTTATGGAGAGTGACACTACCACCAATGAGGATATACCATCTCAGTAAAGTCGAAATTCCTATCTTAAGAAAAAATAAAAGAAAAGGACATATAGTTTATATTATATGCAGCCTCAATTGAGCATAAAATTGGCAAATAATACAATTGAGCAGAAGAGAGTACACAAGAATGAACACTCAGAACTAGAGAAATCATAATACACCTACCTTCATCATTATGCAGCATGTCATTATAAACAAAAGGTGTCCATAAAAAATATCAAGAATGGTTAACAATATCTTGACTAGAATGTGAATGATCTATTGATAGTCACGATCCAGAACTTTTGCATGTTTCATCATCCACAATTTACAGGAATGCTGAATTCTCCTCATGAGAACGTTCATTATTGGTCACTTTTACTTACCTTGACACGCAGATGCATGATAAAAATGTATTTTATTTGTCATATTCATAGAGAAAAAAAATTTTGACTAACACATGCTCGTATATTGAGACATGATAAGCCACATTTTTGTTCAACAAATGAGGAACTAAATGCATCTCAGATCTAATGCAAGCCATTTATTTATTAGGAAAATAACAAAAAGAAAGGATATGACCAGCTGTAACATAAACTGATACCACCAGATCATTAAACTTGTCAATTGCTTTCAAGAACCTGCAACAAAGATGTGATAAACAAATTCGTTAAGGTAATGACAATAATCAGGAAAAGGAAAAACGAAAAAAAAAAAAACAAACATGCATACATTCTGGCAGAAACATAGACAGAGAGAAAGATCTAAAGCTACAGAGATTACATGGCACTAGTGGTCCATGCCAGGTCCTGAACAATGTCCAAAGCTGCATGTAATATAAATTGATGCAGCTGAGCAGCATCTTCTCTCTGTCATCAGTTAATGAGGTGCAATATTAGCATTAATCACAACCATATTGTTAACGAAGGCCATCAAAGCATGATTAGATAATACAAGAAAACAAACTAGAAGACAACAGCAATAGTGAATAAGGGCAAAAGAGAAGCAAACAGTTCAATGCAGGAAGATAACAGCCATGCGACCATAGTTCACACAGTATAAGATGAAAAAATGCAAGCAAAGACACATATACTTGTATTCACATCATATACTGAGCAATGCAGTGCATTGAATAGTAATTTATACTTTATGGTTTCTCTCCTGCATGCTCCCTTGCAACGTATTGGCAAGGCAGTTTCACAATACAAATAGACTTTAGCAAAAACATGGTAAACAATGTATAAAATAAAACGTTGGACTATTGATGCCAAAATTACTTACAATTCTAAATTCAAGTTATTTCCAAATAAAAATCACAAGAACCAACCAAATGAACTCAGCTCAATGAGCCTCATTTCCCAGATTTCTAGGTTTTGGAATAGAATTGCTTAGAAAATCCAGAAACAGAAAATGCAGACCACAAAAACCACCGATAGAATAGCTAAAGAAGAAAACATACTTTAGCGGCAGATCCGACTTCAGCTTCATATATAGGAATATCGTTCCTGCTCACTATGATAAAACAAGCAGTGGTTGCCATTTCTAAACAAGCAATCCCAAGAAAAATAAATTGATTTCAATACACTATGAACAAAAAAAATTGGGAAAAAAAGAAAACCAATTGATCTAAATCGCACCTCGTTACGCAGATTCGTTCTCTCAGCAGAGATCCCTGATCTCTATTTCTTCCCTCTGTCGTTTTGACGATGATTTGGTTTCTCTTTGCCTGTTTTGGGCTTGGGCCTTCAACTCTCAAGGTGTGGACTTTTCTTGGCCCAAAAATTGATAAAAGCTGTGGAAGGTGAAAATAAGAAGAAAGTCGAGAAACCTAGCTAGTTTGGTGGGCGAGAAAGTGGAGGAAAATAGTAAAACGGTAAGGGGGAAAGAATGGGAAGCGAAGCAAAAAAGCAATGGTAGCAGTGGAGGAGAATTCAGGTCAAAAATAGATAATTTCATGTATAGTGGAGACAAGAAGCATGTTCTTGCTGGCATTGCCATCATCAGTGTGGTTTTTGGCGTCCCTTGGTACCTCATGAACCGAGGTTCTTTTTGCTTCTTTCTCTACTTTGATTCTTGTTCCTTTTTTAAAATTTCTTTCAGTTTTTTGTATGTGTATTCATGGATTTATGTATGTGCTTGAGTGGTTGGTTTACTGATTGTTTTTAGATTTTTGTTGAATCTTTTCATATATAGCTTCTTTCTGTGAGTAATTAGAGGATGGATCGTGCTCAATTAGGGCAAAGATTTAAACTTTAATTTTCTGCTAATTATCCATCATGCTAAAGCCTATTGTTGTAGTTGAGAACATTAATTTATCAAGCTCTTATTATATGGATATTGCAATTCAGTGGTTGCTGTGGGTTGTTGAATGAAGAATCTGTCTAGGTTTTGAAGTATGTATCTTCTACCTTGTTAGAATCATTTTCTTGGAGTGGTATTTGCTGTTGTTAATGGTCAATCATCGAGTCTAAATTTGGGTTCCAGATTTCTTGGATTTCATCCAAAAATGTGTTGATATGGTGTGGTTTTTTTTGGCAACAATGCTGAGATTATAATGAGATTTATTAATGAAGTAGTCGATTGCATCATTATCAGCCATATTAAACCCACAATAATTTATCTAAAAAGTTAGTTAGAGTTTTCAGTATTAACACACTTCTTTTACTCCTTTATAGGCATATTTTTTACTAATTTTCCTTTGATAATTTAGCTTGTTTATTTAGAAAAAGAAATGCCAATCCCTTGCATCAGCCTTATCATTGCTATGTATTGTGGTGTTTTTTTAGATTATGGGGAAAATATTAGATCTTATATTGTTATTGTGGATCAATTATTCCTAACATTTGTACTCTGTACAAGACATAATCCTAGTTGTGATTAATATTTTCTGCCTCCTGTAGAAGAGTGATATACTGGAATCGCAATCAGCAGTCCTATTGGTCTGTGTTAAAGTGGAGGAAGATAACAATTCAACTTGCAATATATATATATATATATATATAATTTGCCCTTTATGGTTTTTATGTACAGAACTTAGTTTATGGTGATGTTTTGGGTTGTTTTGTTCTTTGTGAAAATTTGGTAGACTTCCCTAGAGAAATCCATCTCTTGTGGTGATAGTGCTACTCTGCTTGATATTAAATTGGCCTGACTGCAAATTGTTAGTCCATATGCATTGAACTATTGATACTTGGGTTTAACATCCGCTAGTCAGTTTACCAATTTCCCTTTGTTGTTTTACTGGGATGGTGCATGTATGTGAACTCCCAATTAAGCATTAATATTTAACAATTATTCCCAACTCCCTTGTAGGAACAAAACATCAATCACATCAAGATTACTTGGAAAGAGCTGATAAAGCGCGAAGCGAAAGACTTTCATCTGGTTCTGCTTCTGCTCGATGAGCTTCATGAACTTTACCTAAAGGGATATATATCCAGTGAGCATTTTAACAACCAGGTATCATGGCTCTTGATTTTTGGCACATAGACTTTTCAAAACTTGTTTAAAAGCCAGTCGAAAGTGATTTTTATTTTCTGTTATTCAGATACATTATGCATATGAATATTGGATAAAAACTTTGGGTGATTTAAAAGTCCTTTTAGAAGCTCTACGGCTGGAAATTTTTCTTCCAGCTATTTGGTAGTATACAAATAGTAGATGGAAATAAATATTGTTTGTACTTGAGATAATTTAACCTGATGTTTTAGTGATCACAGTTTTCTCTCAACTACAAAATAATTTTGTTGCGTATATCTATATTATGCCAGGTGTATTATCTTAATTTTTCTTTTTAATTTCCTGGTGAGAACTGTTGGATATTCTAAATATGTATTATAAAATATGATCAAATTAAATAAAAATATTTTATTTAATTATATATTATATTATATCATTATTTCAAACATCATAAACAGTCAGAAAATGTTTTGCCTTATTGTTTGGGATCATAAGATATTTAAGATTTATTTTAAGGTCCTCTTAGTACGCCATGGTCATAGACAGCCGGATGTCTTTAGATGATGATAGCAAAAAAAGGCTCTTAAAGTAAATTATCAAGGCTTTATCCAACAAGAATTTAAATTATATATCTAATTCGTTGCCTAACTTATTAAGTATTTAATGTTGGACTTTTTACAAAACTAACTATAAAATCATTTTTTTAAAAAAATTATTGATATAAAAAAAATTTAAAAATACCTAAAAAATTTATAAAATTATAAAAATATCTTACATCTTCGTATTTTTACAATTTGTATATGTTATATGTTATATATATGTTATAAAATTTTTCATAAAAAATATAAAAATTGAGTCTATTTTTAATATTATTTTATAAAATAATACATTTAAAAAAATAACATAATTTTATAAAAATTTGACAAAAAAATTAAAAAATATTATTTCGTAACATAATTTTATATGTTTCAGATATATTGTGTATATGTTAGAGATATGCTATGTATATATTGTACATATATTATGTTTTAGTTTTTATATATTGTATAATTTTTATATATTGCTTAATTATAGTATATATGTAATAGATATATATCTTCTAATCTTTATATATTGATTAATTATAGTGTATATATTATAAATATGATATAAATATATTGTAGATATGTAATTTATATGTTGCGGATATGTTATTGTTTTATATATTATGTATATGTTATATATATATTTATTTTTTTGTATAATAAAAAATTATTTATGAGTAAAAAAATAAAAATAAATAAAAATAAAAATTACAAAAATTGAAAAAAAATAAAGAAAAAACAACAAAAAAATAAAGAAATGAAACGCATGTCGTAATATAGCAAAAAAAATTTATCCTTCGTACTTTTGAAAACACAAACTCAAAAAATGTATTCTGTGTAATTTTCTCTTTAATTTTAGTAGTGGACTAAGATACCATTAGAAAAATTCAATTATTTGTTTGATAAAGAGGGAGATTTGCTAAATCTCTCTCTATTGGTAGCTGGAAAGAAAGGCCAAAATTTTGATTATGGACGCTTTGCAATTTGCGAATCCTGTTGCTCTTTTAAGATAATAGAATAGGAGAAACGAAACGCCCCACTTCTTTTTTATAAAATTTTTATTTTTTTATCAAAATATTTTAATTATTTTATAATAAATTTCTAATAAACTATATAGATTTATAAACTCATAATAATATATAAAAATATGATATTTTTGTAAATTAATCAGAAATTTTTATAAATTTAAATATATTTTAAAAATTATAATAAATTCAAAATTTTTTTACTTTTTCTAACATTTTTGTCAAAAGTCTAATAGAATATTGTTTTACTTTAATGAATTCTAATCTGCAACGTCAAGCAGTTCCACTTTCTAATTTACTTTTTTAAAAAAATACTCAATAATGCTAACAAGTCATATCTATGCATTGCGTAAATATAATGGACAATACAACATGGGAAAGGCAATGAGTCAATGACTCAGTGCATCTCAGCTGCATAAGATCTAAACTTCTGAAGATATAAAAGTGCTGTCCATCAGTACTAGAACCCGCAACCATTTTAGTTACAATTCCAAGACATTCACTACTGCACCAAATAATGGCACGTAGATTCCCATGTGTCCAAACTGTGACATTATCAGTTAGGCAGCAACATAACCAAATACATAAGAAGAGAAACAGAAAGTGCTTTGCTGAAAGAAAACTAAATCCCTCTCAACAAATGGCTGAAGATACCATGAAGAACAAAGCTAAATTACATTTGTTTTAAAACACAAGTTATCAGAGTGTATAATCCATAAAGTCAAGTCTGTTACAACTAGGTAATCAAAATGGAAAAATAAATTGAAAATGACAGTCATGCCTTTGCAATGCACTTCCCTTCTCCACTTGAGTTGATTTCTTTCCAACCTTCAAGTAAAAAAGGCAAAATACAACTACATTTTAAAGAATTGCCCTGATGACGAGGTGTCATTCCCTTATATATCCTTCATTTCATATACAAAGTACAGAAGTAATTAATAGCAGCAATTGAAGATGGATAATTCATCTCTACTTTTGATTTCCTAATCTATCTACAGCGGCATGAGTCTTCTGTACTTGAAGAACCATACAAATGCAAAAAATATGGTAACTCCAGCTGCTCCAGTAATAATAAGGACCCACTTAAATGCAGCTTGATCATCAAACAATGCTATAGGAAAGTTCATCCCAAAGATACCTGCTACCACTCCAAAGATGGCAACCACAAATGTTGCAGTAGTGAGTAAAAGCTCAAATTGGATAAGTTGGTTTCGAACATTATCCTGCAACCAAGAATTTATAACAAAGCCTTAGAAATTATCAACATCACTAGTTTGTATCAAAACAATTAAATGATGAAGCAAAAGAGAATATAATATCAACATATTTATATTCTGCAGCTAGAGCTGCAAATAAATCAAGCCTTTTGTAAATTGTTTAACGGCTCAACTTAGTAATAACTTATTCATTCACGTATACAAACAAATTATTCTCGAGCCTAGTTTTGAAACTCCTTTAATAAATGAACCAAACTTGAGCGAGGAGCTTGTTGAAACTTGGTTATTAATATTTTATAAATTTGATAGTATATAATTACAGTGTAGTGCTTAAAATCACATTTTTTTTCATATACATTACTAAAAAAAGTGACAAATAATATTAGATATGATAATATGTTTAAAATAAATATTTTAATTTTCATTAAATTTATGGCTATTTTATTTATAAACTGAGCTTATTTAGAAAGATTTAAGCTTGATTTAGACTCATGAGCCATAAATGAACACAAACCAAATCAGGGGTGGAACTAGGTGGCACCTTAGGAAGGATCAATCCGAAATTATGGTCCGCCCAAGCTTCCCAAAATTATGTTTACACCCATATATTTTTAGAATGTTTTTAAAATATCTTACATTGGCTTCCTCAAACTTTTGAAATTTATATTTTAGGCCCCATGCTTCTTAAAATATTACATTTAGGCTCTCCAAAATTTTTTAAATTTGGTTTTTTATATGTATGTTTCATATTTTTTTTCCTATTTGTGTGTGTATAGCCCTAAATTTTCTAAAGGTTTATTTGTACCCGAGTATTATTATTTTTATATATTAAAAAATATTTTATAATATAATAATAGTGCTATTTAAAATTTTTTATATTACCCTTGCAAAAAAAAATTGTGAATATCTATTCTTGGCCCCTCCAAACTTGAAGTCTAGTTCCATGCCTACCCAAAAAGTAGGGCTTGTTTAATAAACAACTAAGCTTGAACAAGCCAAGGCTCGGCTCAGTTCATATGCAGCCACAAATCTGTCATCCCATAGGCCAATCACTTAAAAGCAGAAAATTGACAACCTGTGAAAGGGGACATTATGAATATGTTGTATCTGGTATCCTAACTAGAAGTCTAGGCTTTCTGTAACTTTGCCATTGTAATATAATGTATAACAACCAATAGCTAGATGTCATTTCTTCTGCACATCATTGCCACAGTGCTTAATAATTTAGAAGAGATACTTTCGGAAATTTTCCTAAAATGAATGTCAGATGGTACTTCCTACATTACCAAGACTATGAAAAGTGTGTATTAAGTAGCCAGAGAACAGGAAAGAGACATGTACCAGCTGAATATTGATGAAATCCTCGGTGTCATCAATGTACTCCTTCAGCTGAAATCAAGTAAATAAGAGATAAACTAACTGTTCACATCTCACGCAAGAACAATGAATAAGAACCAAATAAAATAGCTGCTATGTTTACCGATGTCAACTTGTTTAGGGTGCTATCAATGACAACAAAGTATGCCTCCAACAACATCTCTAGCTGTTCTATACTCTCTGTAGTACTTTCTGAACTCTTCATGCTCTCATGGCGGCTTCTTGCAATGCTCAAGCTCTTCTCAAGCCTCCGGGAATCAGGGGGTGAGGAAACAGGAGAAACCGGAGCAGAAATAGATATCCCACCATCATTTGATCTAAATCCCATCAAAGACTGATCACCATAAAATGATGATTCCATCCGACTTTTCTTTTCAGTGAGAAACATTTCAGCCATATCTCCATCATCATCCATGAGCTGCTCTATCTCATCCCTAACCTACATAATACAAATTCAAAGAGGCACAAGGATTTAGGAAAATGCATTAACTAAAAGTCACTTGCTGATAAGGGTGAAAAAATGTAAATACCTTCTGAACTCTCCGGGTCAAGGCAACAAGTCTGCTTTTCAATCGACGCACGCGTTCCAAGTTTAGTGTACTGATCTTTGATGTCAGTTCATCTAGCAATGGGTATGCTTCAATCTCTAGTTCTGCTGCCTTTAGATATTGCCAAGTTTCAGTGACTACTATCTTCCTCAAGTTATGGAATTTTAACAAGAGAAAATGGGATAGAACAAAATATGGAAGCTTAAAATAGCTCAGAGCTTGCTATAATTGATCACCCAACAATTACAAATGAAACAAAAAAAAAAAGTGCAAAACACCCTACAGAAATATATTTGTCTAAAATAAACAAGGATGCAACGGATGATTATGACAGCAATATGCTAACAGATATATCTTTTCTCTGTTCAATGGGATCAGCTCAATTTCAATCAACTGGCATAATTATGAAATATCCAGGAAAGTTAAAGACAAGCATCACCAGTGTTCAATAGATTACTGCTGAGGACTCAAAGTTGATAGACAAAAGCCAGGGAAAAAAAATCATGTAACTCAATTCATGAACAACAGGCCCAAGCAATGGTAATTTGTATCTATCGATCAAAGAAAAATAGACTGCAAATGTATGGTTCATTTTCCCGCTTTCACAAAGAATTGGGATAATACAATCAACAATCGTTGGCAGACACAATTCTAGAGCTGCTCATCGACAGTGTGAACTCTAACTAAACAGTGGCCCTTTTATTTCCATGTATCCAAAATGCATATCAGCAGTCACATACTCAGCAAGAGAACCAAACCAATGAGAAGAGAAACTTAAAGTGGTCTGCTGGAAAGAAACGTGCAACACTCAGAAAATATGACCAAGTCTCTATTTCCCAAGATGTGTATATTAAATGAATCTAATAATATGGATATGCAGCTACAATTACGTATGCATATTGCCCAAGCATCAATGAAGATGTAAAACAGCTATAAGAGAATCAAGAAAGAGCCACTAATTTAATTATATGCAACCACAGCCTATTCATTGAAATTATTGTTGGATGGTACAATAGACTGGAACAAACAAAAACAAATGATGGTAAAAATATACATGCATTTTTCACAAGATTGAGCCATTAAAATTAAGCATCTTGTATTGATTCAATTAGCGTTCACTTATACACACCTGTGTATCAAGGAATGTACAGGCAGCTTCCAGAGCAACTTCAAGAGCCCTAAACTCAAATGGCAAATAATCAGGGGATGGGGTCCCAAATACATTGTCAAAATTCCTACTTCTCCTTCTATTCAATTCAGCACCTTCTGACTGCCATACCTCACCTACTCCAGGTGCTGTCAACCGCCGTTGTAGCTCCACCACATACTGCAACACATAGCTATCAAGGGAATTTAGGAGCAGAACTTCATCTGCTGTAATAATGCACCGAATCTGCTCCAAATTTACAACGATAGCCTTCTCCCTACCAAGAATTGTCGAAGGGTAAACAAACAAAGGATCAAGCAATCGCAGATCACGAGCAGGTAGATCACAACGGCGCATCATAGTGAACTTATCAAGCTCAATAACCTGAGAGTTTCCATTTAAATCAACACGAATCCAAGACCTAAGCCCTTGGCCACGCTTCTTCAAACCTAAAACATCAACACCTTGAAAAGGTTGTCTTCCTGAGGCAGATGCTCTATAAGAAGAATCTCTAAGATTTATAGCAGATGCAGGCTTTGGCGGGAGCAACCGCTCTTTAAGATCCGCCATAAATAATAACTAGCAGCTCCAACTGCTGGTGCAAAATATACAGATAAGAAAATATGAGCAAAACCCGTTACAATATTTTCGTTTTTTTTTTTCGTTTTATTGGTTCAGTAAAGGATGCATCCACTAAGTCTTCTCTGCAGAGAAACACATTCTGATAATTACAAGCCAAATCAAACACGCACAGCTTATACAACCACAGCATTACACAAGCAGCATAAAATTGCACAAAATAAAAACAAGTTATAAATTTTCAATCTACCAAAGAGCAAATTCTACAAGAATTGAGTACCAATTTCCACATTTCTTAGCATGAGATTGTATTGCAAGCAGAAACAAAAGAGAAGATTTTATTTACCTCCAATTCCAATGATGAAATCAACCGAGAAGAAGAAGCAGCAGCAAAAACCGAAATCCAATGTTCGATTAAGCAGAAACTGACCCAATAAAAGAAGAAATTCAAATGAATTATTCAAAGATAAAACCTAGATTTGTGAGAATCAGAGGCAGCACCAAACAGTGAATTGAGAAGACAGGAGAAATTTGATTTTCAAGTCATTAGGCACAAAAGAGGAGTGAATCAGAGAATCTTATTTAAGAATCAATCAATCAAAACATTTGTATATAATTATTTTGAAATAGTTTCAAGACTCTGTTTCTGTTTGTTTTTGTGTGTGGATTTCGATTTTTTATTGTTCGAATTTGCCGAAGTCAGAATCAGAACCTTAAAGGCCACTCTTTTTTTTCACAGTTAAAATTTTAATCAATTGATTTATTTATTTATTAAAACCAAATTACTCCACAAATAATTTTTTATACTTATAAATTATTAATACTATTATTATTATTTTAATTGATAATTTAACCACCTTTATAAAATATTACATTTAGTTTATGAATGCTAATAAGAAAAATAATTTAATTATGACATTTTTTTATTATTTTAATCATTCCTAAATAATCCAAGTTCACCAATATTTGAATTATAATGTTTCTTTTATTGGAAAAATAGTGCTCATTTACCATAATATATTCAACAACCTAAACAAATCATCAAAATATATTATAAACTAATTTTGTGATTGATCCTTACAGTGTAAAACAAAAACAATTAATTATAAACATTCACTGATCAGATTTTATTGTTGTAACCTTTTTTTTTTAATTTTATACGTATATAATTATATTGTGATTTATTGATTTGTAATTTTACTTAACAATATTTAATTCTCTATTTAAAAATTATCAATATTATATTTTATTATAAATATCTTTTAACTCATAAAATTTTAATTGTATCAGCTAGAAAATATAAATTTAATTATTCAAACTTCAAATAAAAAAAAAGATAATTGAAATTTTGGTATAATCAGAAAAGAAATATTATAAAATTTTAATTAGTATTTTTCATAAAAAAATTAGGAAAATAAATTTTAAATAATTTTTTTTATTTTTTAATAAATTAAAAATTTTGATTATTATTATTTTTTGGACTTTAGGCTTCTAGATTTCCTGAGCCAGCCTTGGGCCTAGAGCATTGTCGAGTCACTACTCTCGAGAATCACGGTCGAAGCCAGCGTTGTCGGGTGGCGTATTGTTGCTCGCAAACACCAGGTTCAATCATTTCTAGTGCCATCAGCCTGATCCTTTCCTGTTGCTGATGCACCAATCGTTCCCTTGCTACAAATGAGCACCGATTTGCTCCTTTTTAAAAATTTTAAATTAAATATAATAATATTTATGTTTTAATATAATAATTTCAAATTCCTGGAAAAATAATTTATCAATTTTCTTATCAATTTTCTTTCTTTTTTGTGATTTTAATAGTTTTTCTTGGTTTATGCTTTTTATTTTTCTTTATATAAGTTTTTTATTTAAATAAAAACCAAATATGTTTTTTATAGACATCTACTTTTGCTGATAAAATAACCCTTTAGTCAAAAGGGGAAACTTGATAATAAAGTATTCTGGATTTTAAGAAAACAAAAAAGGTCAAAGAGAATATTTAAGAACAAAAAGTATTAAAGTATTCTAGATTATAAGATATATAAATAAATTGATTAGTATTTTTTTTTCAATTTGTCTAAACAAATCTAGCATTAATTTTGAGACATATTTTAGATAATTTTTACTATTTAATTAAACAAAACTTAACTTTTCTTTTTTTAATTTTTTTTAAAATATTTTACATATTTTAATCATATACAAACGTTTTATTAGAATAACTAAAAATTATAGAAAATTCTTTGTTTAATATAATAATTTTTTTTTGAATATTAATAAGATTAAATCCACCTTGGATCTATTAATTTTATGTGAAATATAGTTGTCGTTAAACTATATCACCACGTGCATAATAAAATTATTTTTATTATTATTTAATACATATAATATAATTTTTATTTTTTTAAATAAATGAATAATTAATTTATATTTACTTTAGTTTTTATTAAAAATAAATAAATAATAGAAAACAGATAATATTTGTTTTTATAACCACATCTCTCTTGCCATGCCTCTTTCTGACTCACACTCACACAGCACATAGATATATTTTTATTGTTATTCACTTACTGGAAATTTTAGTTAACTTAGAAAAAATTACTTTTTTGCTAATAGAAATATTAGAAAAAATATATTGTGCTTATAGAAATAAACTCGAAAATCCATTTAATATATTTCTTAAAAAGGATAAATAATTTATTAACTAGATCAAATTTTATAGACTAAATAGTAATTTTTCCATAATTATTTAATATTAATACTTTTACATTTAAGTATTATTAGTTACTATTTTATTTTATATAAAAACTGAAAATTCAATTTTGTTCTATATTATTATTAACATATATTCTTAACTGCAATCACAAATGAGGGATTCAATTTCAAAACTCATTCACTTCAAAAATATATTCCAAGTAAAATTCATTTGTAAATAAATTCTCATATTTAAAACACAACTCAAAATATGAAATTCATATTCAATTTTAAAATTTATTCACTTTAAAAATATATTCCAAGTAAAATTCATTTATAAATAAATTCTCATATTTAAAACACAACTCAAAATATGAAATTCAACTAATTTCATGTTTATATATTTGGAGCAAATTTATAAATAAATTATTTTTATATTCTCCAAAATATCCTCAATATATCTTATTTTTTATTATTAGTATTTAATTATAAAATATAATATAATTTTAGTTGGCAAAAAAAAAAGGTAAAAATGTTAAGAGAGAGTGAAAGAGTAAAAAGGGAAAAGAGAAAAGAGAATACGGTATGGCCAAGAGACAGGAAAAAAAGAGCAAAGAGAGAGACAGAAAATGATTGCGATCTTCTCAAAAACCTATCGTCACTAAAATAAGAGATTATAGCGAAACAGAATTTTTAACCATTCATGAGAGAATAAGAAAGAAAGAGTAAAAAAAAAAAAGAAAAAAAATTAAGTGGTGTTCTTATTCATAGTATAATTAATTTATTAATTTTATAAAATTAAATTGGTAAGGCACTAAATTTTTTAATTTTAACAACACATAGTTGTTATATAAATTTATAACATTTTGTCAAAATTCATAACATTTAAAGTTGATCTATATATTTGTAATTGTGTAATTGCAGTTTGCATTAACCAACTCTTATTTAAATCTCGTATTGAAGTTTTAAATATCCCTTCTAATATCTCTTCCTTCACATGTAATTAATTCAAAAAAAAAATTACATGCTATTAATTCAAAAAAAAATTACATTATGCATGAAAGTGTAATTCACAAAATTAAAACATTTTGTAATAAAAAAGATTGAGAAGAATTGCCGTTTGCCAAACGGATGAATTTCTAAAAATCTCATCTTGTCCAAGAAAAAATTCCCGCCAAACGTATGAATGTCTGAAAATCCAATCTTCTCCAAGATAGGGAAAATTGTAGTAAAAGTAGAATTTTGAACCATTCATTAATTTCATTATACTTCTACTACATATGAAAAATAAATTTATATAAATACATAATAATTTTATGTAATAAAATCAAAATGCCACTTTTCTTAATTACTTCTTTTATAATTTTTTAATTAATTTAGTGAGAAGAAAGGCAGTAAAAATGATATAATAAGTAAATATTTTGGTGCTATATACTTTCTTTTCATAATTTTTACACAGAACAACCATTTTATCCCCACATATTTCTATATACAAATCAAACACAACCTTTTCTTTTTTAAAAAAAAATTAATTAAAAGGCTGAGTTGCAATACAACATTAAATTTGCGGGTGGGTTTAAATTTTAACTCAATAATAATAATAATAATTAATTTACATTATTTACAGTTAATTATTGTCTCAAATGTAAGGATTAATATGAGATGAGTAATCTCGAATTCCAGCTCCTTCCCATCCCATCCACTCCTCCCACATGTCCCAATCTGGATCTTCCATTCCTCTCATTGGCTCATCGATTCCTTGATCGTATGGCTCAAACATTTCCGTTTCATCTGATTCTCCTCTCAAGCTACTCATCACAATCTGGCATTAAACGGGATAATTTTATAAATTCCTTTTCATTTGTCTGCCAAAATTTGATTTTGACGATATTTTAACTTCACTGTTATATCACGAAGGGGTTAATAATCAATTTTCGATTAAGGGTTACTGGAGTTTCATCCAAAATTATCAGATTCAAGATTTTAATTGAAATCAGTATTTCAATTTCATTAATTTTAACATTGGAATTTGGATTGTTTGCATATATTAAATTTTAAAATAATTAACAAAAAAATCGAAATGACATAATCAATTCTTTTTAAATTTCTTTATTTAATCCAATCACAACCAGAGGGGAAAAAATTCAAAAAATGAAAAGAAACAGAGGAGATGCGTACTTACCTCATAGGCTTCATTAATCCGACTAAACTGTACACCACAATTGCTTCCTCTGCATACATCAGGATGATACTGGAACATACCCAAAAAATGAACAATCATCAATAAACAGAAATTTCACTCAAAAAAATCCCTAAAATAATAATCAAATTAAACCCATTAAAGAAAATTAACAATTGAGCAAGGAAGATTACAGAAAAGGAGTGGAGAGAATGAAAGAAAAAGAAAAAGAAATTGCACCTGCAAAGCAAGCTGCCTAAAGGCTTTCCTGACCTCAGATTCAGAGGCACCAGGCTGAATCCTAAGGGTTTTATAAGGATCTGTCACATAAGAAGATGAAGAAGAAGAAGAAGCACAGAAAAACTTCACTCTTTCTTTAGCCATGTTATTCTTCTTTTTCCTATTCTTGATCTGAAACCAAGAAGATGAAGAACCAACACACCCATTTCCTCCAATCATACCAGCAGCAGCACTTGCCATGATTTGCTTTTCTTTTCTTTACACCAAATTCAAGAAAAATAATCACAAAACCCTTCTTATAAAAATCAAGAAATCAAATACCAAATCTTGCATAAACCTTGCCAACAACAAAATCCAGCAAATACCCACAAAACCTTTCTTAATAAAGAATTTGTTTTTGAATAGATTATAGGCTAAAAATAGAAAGAAATCAAAACAATGGGCTAAAAGACCAAAGAGACAAAGAGAGAGAGAGAGAGAGAGAGAGCTTATAGCCCAATAGAGAGAGCGATTCTTGAAAAGAAAATAAAGAAAATTGGTAAAGCTTTTAATAATTGAAGAGAAATATAATAATAAACGAGAGAGATGGATAGATAAAAGCGCCTCTGTTGAAATAGGGTGATGCGTCAAATATTTATAGAGTGAAAAGAAGTGTTTGAGCCATGGCAAAGGTCCTTATCCATAAAGGTCCGTTTTCTCTGCTACGGTGGTGACGTGTTAATATGGCATTTTTTTCAGAAGAGAGAGAGAGAGAGAGAATAGGCATGTGCTTATCTTTGGTCTGAGTCAGGCTTAGAGAGAGAAACGACTTCTCTTTTGGCTTTTTATTTAAATAAAATAAAAATAAAAATTAATAATATTAGGGTTGATTTTTGGAATATGCTCTTTTGTTGTAACTTTAATTTTTTAGGCTACATCTTTTGTGATTTTGTATATTCGCCCATGAATCTCCTTTTTTTATCATCCGTTTTTACCCATATTCTTTTAAATAAATTCCAACGTAATCCCAAAACCGATTTTAATTTTATCACCATTTATTGAAAGACTCATTATTATTATTTTTTCTAACTTTTTTTTTCTTATTGTTATAGTTTATTTATTTATTATAAACTACTAAATAATTCTTAATAATTATTTTCTATAATTAAAAAATTAAAAATCAAAAATCAATATTAACCATCATACCAAATGTAATTTTTACATGTCATTTATTGATATTGTACATATCAAATTTGATATCTACGTTGTATATGTTAATATTTTTGAATAATATATATTTTATTAATATAATTATATTAAATCATGATTTATAAATATTAAAATTTATATAGATGTTAGTTTTTTATATTAATTATAAATATATTTGAATTATTTTCTAAATGACAAATAAATTTATTCATATTAAGCAAAATTTTAAAAAAATAATTTGTATTTTGTTGGGGGGGGGGGAATGTAATATCAGAAAGTTTTAAAATTTTATATTTAATTATTATGTATTATTGATATCAGTTTTATACATTATAAATATATATTACTTATTATTAAAACCTATAAACTCAAATTAGTATTTTAATGTGACCATGTGCTTGTTTCCTTCTACGAAAAACTCAAAAAAAAATTAATCAAATATTAAAATAATACTCTAATGTTATATTGTATATAATTATTGATTTGTTTCCTGGCTTTGACAAATATTATTTTGATTTGCTGGCTATAAATCATAACAAAGTACATTACTATATTTATTTAATTAATGTTTCTCTCTTTACGTGTAATTGAGTCGATTACAAATTTGTTTCACACCAAAAATTAATTTTTATTTGAAATTTGAGTAATAAAAAATATAAAAATAATGTTAATTCTTTTGAGGCAAAAATAAAAAAATATATATTAATTAATAATAACAGTTGGGTGTAAAAAGAGATTAGGTTTTCAATTTTCAAAAAAATATATACATCATAATTTCAAACCGAAATTGGATTTTAATTTTAAATATATTGCAAAAGATACTTATATTTTTATAAATTATTCTAAAATGAAATTTAAAATGTTTCAATTAGAAAATGACATTTGAAAATGGCATTCAATCTAATCTATTCACCAACTTTAAATAAGTTTTAAATTCAATTAATTGGGTGTTAACGTGTAAATTGATCCATCAACTAATATGCATAAAGAATAAATTAAAATAAAGAATGTGGTAGGTGACATGAAAAGTTTTGAACAAAATTGTATTAGATTATCTATTATCTATTTATTATTATATAAATTAAAGTCGGCTGCTTTTGCACTTTTATTAGTGCAAGTATATTCAACTTTAATCTATCACTACAATATAAATGCATCTATTTTTAATTTATCCAACTTTAACCTATTAAATATTGTTGTTTTAAAGTATTTCTCATTTTTTTAAAATTTATTTTTACGAAAATTGTCTTTAATCTTTAGTCCATTATATGACAATTTCAAAAAAAAAAAAGTGAGATATTTTAAAGGAAAATTAAAAATAAGAAAATTTATTATTTCGATGATCTTGTTTTAAATATACTAAAATTCGTAAAAGAAAAAAAAAAGAAGTTTTAAAACAAAATTTTATTTTTGTCTATGAAATGTACATTTAATTATTAAGATTTTATTTTTGTTTATGCAGTGTACATTCAATTATTAAATCATTAATTATATTAATATTATAATATTTTTATTTTTGTATAATTTTATTTATAAAACCCATAGAATGACAAACTTTATTATATGAGAAGATTTAATTACTCATTCATAAAATTTAAAATTGTATTATAATGATTGAAATTATAGTTTTTTTTTTTTTAATTTCTTGAGATAGAATTTTTTTTAAAGCAATAAGATAGAATTCAGCTAATTAATTAACTTTCTTTGAGGATTGAAAATAGGAGGCATGGAGATAAAAATTTGGAAAAATGACACTTTATACTATATTTTTAAAAAATTTATTTTTTATCAAAGGTATTTTAGTCATTTTATTATAAACTCATAATAAACTCATTATAAACTGTGTGAAATTTATAAACTCATTATAAACTAATTATAAACGCATTGTAAACTCTATGTAAACTAATAAAAATCTAGTATTTTAATAAATATTTTATAAATTTTGATATTTTGATAAATATTTTATAAATATGATATATTTAAATTTATTTTTATATTTTTTTGTCAAAAGCCCTAAAAATTTGTGGATATGGGGTTGGACCACGATCCGAATTCATATTAGAAGGTGGGAGTGCTTTCATGTAGTATTTTTTGATCTACTATCTTACTTCCTTGATTTTATTATTATTTTAAAATATTTTGATATCTTTACAGTATATTTAACATGTGGCATATTTTCATCTATCATTTTGCTTCATTGTCTTTATTAGTATTTTAAAATATTCTGACATTTTTTTAATACATCAAACAATTGATACATTCTTATCCACAACTTTATTTCCTTACCTCTATTAATGTTTTAAAATATTATGATAACTTTATGATGTAGTCTATTAACATTTAGATAAACTTGTGTATATATTTATTATTATGACTTATATATATATATAGTATTTATCAATTAAATTATTTAGTGATCTTAATAAAAATAAATATAGTATAAATTTTAATTTCATTTGAAACTCTTTTCATTATATTCATATTAAATTGATTTCATTTGCAATATTCATTTTTTTAGTTTCATAGTCTGCCTCTGTATTAAATGAAATTTACATTTCAATTTAATTCTTTATGTTTCATGACTTAATGTAAATAATTATCACAATTTAATAAAGTCTACAGCTTTTAAGTACTATCTTTTCAATTAATTATTAGCATTAATTTAAAAATAATTACAAAATCTTAAATAAATAGTAAAAAAAGAATATATAATATTATATTTTTCTATTTAATTATCGATATTAATTTTTAAATAATCTTAAATATATAGTAAGAAATAATAGGCATCGTTATTTAATTAATAAAAAATATCAGATCACAGGATTCTTTAGAATCCAATATTATTTTTCTATAACAAGAGGAAAGTGAAAAAAGAAAAAAACTTGTGCTAATTATTAAGAATGAACAAATTGGCCGAATGAACCCGATTTCGTTCACCATTTGATCAACCTAAATGATTATGTTGATTTAAATCTTTTGGGTTGTCCAACTTTAGTTTGAAATTTAGATAAATCAATATTATCAATTTGATTTCAACTTATATATTTTATAAGTAAAAATCGATTGGAATTTGACTAAACCAACGAATGAGAGTCAGTTTTATAAATTTTTCTCTTTTTAAATAGTAAGTTTTTAAATAATGAATTCTCTAATTTAATTGACGATGGTTGAATTAACATATTCCTAAAAATTGACCAAATCAATTGATGCACATCTCAATTAATTAATAATCTATTATATAGTAAGAAGTTATACGTAATTTCATTGTAGGGCTACAGTGGAATTGGATCTAATAAAAAAAATTAATATGAGAGAGAGAGAGTTTTTATTATAATAAATATACATAAGCTTAACATGTATACTATATAATGTGTAAATGAATATATTATAAATTATATCATAGAAAGTTGAATGTAATTTTACAGTAATTTTATAGTGAAATTGCATCAAATAAAAATTAAAGAGCATCTAACTTAAAAGAATTAATGTGAGAGATAGAGAGAGTTTTCACTAGAATAAATTTATATAAACTAAACATATAAAATAAATAATGTGTGAATATAATATATAATATATTATAATATAGTTATTCCAACAAATTATTATAAAATATTTAAATTTTAAATAAATATATAAAAATGATATAATTTGATGGTAGTTATTATTATTATTATTATTATTATTATTATAACTTAAATCAATTTATAACATAACTCATTAAAATGATTTTATGATCATTATGATACTATATTAATAATAAAATTATATATAATTCATAATATAAAATAAACTAAAATTTTAATTTTGATCGTACTAATTATTATAATTTAACTAAATATTTAATTATATATTATTAAAATTATTTTATATAAAAATTTAATTTTAATGATTATTATTATTAACTCAGTAAATCAATAACTGAAATAGAAAAAAATATTACATTGTCACTATAATTTAAATCATTAAATATATATAATTATTATTGATAACTTAAATAAATATTATAATTATTATAATTTAATTAAAAAATTAAAATTGTTTGTTCATTGTGTATATATATTAAAGTTAGATGCATTTAAACTGTAGGTCTGTAATATAAGTACATCCAATAGATGACATATTTTTTTCTACCACCTTACTTATTTGTATATAGTAGTATTCTAAAATATTATAGTTATTTTGTCATGTAATATGTTAATATTTAAATAAATATGTGTACTGCATTTATCAATCAAATTATGTAGCAATTTTAATAAAAATATATGTAGTATAAATTTTGTATTTGTTTGAAACTTTTTTTTCTTATATCTATATTAAATTGATTTCATTTTTAATATTTATTCTTTTTTATTTTTAAAGTCTGTCTTTACCTAAATAAAATTTTTATTTTAATGTAGCTCTTGATATTTTATCATCTAAGTATGAAAAATTATTACAATTTAATATAGTTTACTACTTTAAAATAGTATATTTTAAATTAATTATTAATATTAATTTTAAACAAATTTTATATAATTTTAAATAAATACTAAAAAGGAATAGATAATATTATATATTTTTAGTTAATTATTAATATTAATTTAAAAAATAAATAATTTTAAATAAGTAATAAAAAATAAACATCATCATATGATTAATAAAAAACAAATATTTCTAAACACAGCGAGGGTTAGTTATATTAGAAAACTAGAAATAGGATCAAGTTGCCAAAAAGAAAAAAAATAAAAAAATAAAAGGGCATAGAAATATAGATGACGTGTCATGTAGAAACGTGGACATTTTTAACGCGATATGGGGAAATAATATAACTGGAAATTGGGAAATTAATAATTATGTCAGAAAAGCGGCTCGCAAATTAAGGTAAAACTAAAAAGGAAAGACGCACGCCGATCTTGTTTTGTCACACTGCTATGGGTATTTAAATATAATTATAATTACTTTTAATACATATAAATATTTGGTCAAATATTTTTATGTAACTAAAAATTAATATTTATATAATTCTTTACATAAAAAATCAAAGTTTATACATAATATAATTTTTAAAATTTTATATTATATTTAACACTTAGCTTCGGATAAAAATTTTTAAAAAATCACTTAAAATATACTCTTCTAAAAAATATTAATATTTTTATACCATAATCATTTTAAATAAATTAAAAAAGATAATAATATATTTATATTTAATAAAGTAAAAAAAGTCTAGCCCCTTTAATACTTTTCTTTTTTCTTGTATATTTTCTATTTTTTTTTTAATTTCTTTATATTTTTCTTTCTAAAATGTGGATATGTAATTTATTAGATCAACAAAAATAAAACTTTTTCATATATGATATTTTTTTATTTTTTTTATTTTAGTCGAATCTGTAACTTTTATTAAGATAATTTGACTGTAAAATAATAAATATTTAAAAAGAAAATAATTTATTTTGTGATATTTAATTAATATTTATATCTATATTTAATTCATATTCTTTTTTTTAAACTAAAATGAAATATATCTGATTTATGTTTATTTTTTAAAAAAATTTAAAAATTTGCCATAACTCCCATAACTTGTCCCAACTCGCATCAAAATATTTTTTCTGTTATAAAAATTTTTTTATTCCACTTTCTAAGAAAGTCGGCATGCTAGAATCTTAAAATAAAATGTCTGGTTGATTTTGATTTTTTAAAAGAAGAAAAATTTTTACATAATTGTCCTAACTCTCCCTAACTCAAATCAAAATGCTTCTTTTTGCTATAGAAATTATCCATTTCACTTTTTAAGACAATCTGTAACTTGAATTTTAAAATAAAATATGTTTGATTCATGTTAATTTTTAATGAAAAAAAAAGTTTACAGTACTGCCCTAACTCTCCCTTAACTTGTCTTAACTCATATCAAAAAATTTTTTTCTGTTATAAAAAATTTTTCATTTCAATTCCTATGACAGTCCGCATACTTTAATCTTAAAATGAAATATGTCTGGTTTATGTTGATTTTTAAAGATAAGAAAAAGTTTATATTATTGCCCTAACTACACATAATTTGCCTTAACTCATAGCAAAATATTTCTTTCTGCTATAGAAAATTCTTTATTACATATTATAAGATAGTCTGCACAGTTAAATTTTAAAATAAAATCTATTTGATTTCTGTTGACTTTTAAAGGGAAGAAAAAGTTTATAGTACTGCCATAACTTTCCCTAACTTGTCACAACTCACATCAAAATATATTTTTTTGCTATAACAAATTCTACATTACACTTTTTAAGACATTCCGTATACTGAAATCTTAAAATAAAATTTTTCTGATTTATGTTAATTTTTTAAGGAAAGAAAAAGTTTACAATACTACTCTAACTCCCCTAACTTGCCTTAACTCACATCAAAATACTTCTTTTTGCTATAGAAAATTATTCATTACACTTTCTAAAATAGTCTGCACACTTGAAACTTAAAATAAAATATTTCTTATTTATGCTAAATTTTATATAAACAAAAGTTTATAGAACTGCCATAACTCACATTAATTTACTTTAACTCACAACAAAATGTTTTTTTTTGCTATAATTTTTTTATTATATTTTTTAAAATAGGCTGCATATTTGAATCTAAAAATAAAATATATCTTATTTATATTGATTTTAAAAAGAATTACAAAATATTAATATATAATTTTTGTTTTATCAACATGTCAGATTGTGAGATATTTATTGTTAAATTTATTGAATTTTTCATGTTCTCAAATTGTGATATCCGATAATACAATAAAAAAATATGAAGAAGATTAGATATATTACCACATGCAATATATAATACTATACAGTATAAAAATATGCTAGTTTATATCACAGTGATAATGAGATATAATTGTGTATATTTAAATATTTGAACTGAATTTTTATTATCTATTCAGTTGTAGATAATTTAATATTAATATATTTTAGTAAATATTTAACATTAATCTAGACATATATTAAATAGGACCAAATGTTAAAAACTCAATTTATCTTAACTCCTCCTAACTTACCATAATTATACTTGTATGCACTCAGACAGCTCTAAATCATAACATACACAATATATCAGTCTCAATTGAGATATTGTATAATATAAAAGTAAAAAATATATAAATATTTATTTTCTCTAACGCCCCTAACTGTATTTGTATATACTCAGACAACTCTAAATCATAACTTATAAAATGTAGCAGACTTAATTGGGATGTTACATAAATAAAAGTAAAAATAAATAAATTTTATTTTTATCAAGGAAGTTAATGATTTTCTATTTTGAAGGCCTAAATTATTACATTGGCTTTTATTTTTAAATTTTAGTCAAGACAATAAATAAACAGTATTCATACATTGAAGACTCAATATGCCCTAACTTCTCACAACTTGTCCTAATTGCATCATATGTACTCAAATAATTATGAACCATAACATTGAATTCATTACACCCTCTAATATATTTTGAGGTGTTCATATTAAATTTTTCACTATAGTAAATAGAGATAACTACATTGCTCTTCGATATTTTAATTTGAAATTTTAATAAATGCCATACAATCATAAATAAAAAATAAAAAAAATTATATTAGAACTTTTTTCATTCATTACAATATTTGACAAATATATATTTATGTGAGTTAAGATAAGTTATGGAGAGTTAAAGTAGTTTTATTCACCTTAGAATACTTTAAAAATAAACATAAATTATACATATTTTATTTTAATATTTAAGTATATATACTATCTCAGAAAGAAAATGGAGAATTTTGTATAATAGGAAGAAGTATTTTGATGTGAGTTGGGACAAGTTAAGGGAGTTAGGGCAGTTCTACAAATATTTTCTTTCCTTTAAAAATTAAAATAAATCAGACAAATTTTATTTTAAGATTTAAGTGTATAAACTATCTTAGAAAGTACAATAGAGAATTTTCTATAGCAAAAAAGAAGTATTTTGATGTGATTTATGGTAAATTAAGAGAGTTATAACAATACTGTAAATTTATTTTTCTTTTTAAAAATTAATATAAATTAGATAAATTTTATTTTAAGGTTCAAGTGTGCATACTGTCTTAAAAAGTACAATGAAATATTTTTTTATAGAAAAAAAAGTATTTTGATGTGAGTTAGGGCGAGTTAGGAGAAATTAGGACAGTACTGTAAACTTTTTATTCTTTTTAAAAATTAAAATCGGACATATTTTATTTTAAGATTTAAGTGGACAGACTGTCTTAAAAAGTGCAATGGAGAATTTTTTATAGCAAAAAGAAGTATTTAGATATGAGTTATAACAAGTTAGGGGGAGTTAGAAAGTTAGGGAGAGTTAAGACAATACTGTAAACTTTTTCTTTCATTTAAAAATTAACATAAATCAGATAAATTTTATTTTAATATTAAAATATGCAGACTATCTTAGATAGTGTAATGCAAAATTTTCTATAATAGAAATAAGTATTTTGATATGAGTTAGGGCAATTAGGGGAGTTAGGGCAGTACTATAAACTTTTTCTTTCCTTTAAAAATTAATATAAATCATACATATTTTATTTTATGATTCAAGTATATGGACTGTCTTAAAAAGCGAAGTGAAAAATTTTCTATAGCAAAAAAAAATTTTTTGATATGAGTTAAGGCAAGTTAGAAGAAGTTAGGACAATACTGTAAACTTTTTTTCCTTTAAAAATCATGAATAAGATATATTTCATTTTAAAATTCAAGTTACAGACTATCTTTGAAAGTACAATGAAGAATTTTCTATAGCAAAAAGAAGTATTTTAATATGAATTATGGTAAGTTAGGGTAGTACTGTAATTTTTTTCCTTTTAAAAATTAACATGAACTAGGCATATTTCATTTTAAGAATCAAGTTACAGACTGTCTTAGAATGTAGAATGAAAAATTTTTTATAGCAGAAAAAGTATTTTGATGTGTGTTAGGATAAGTTGGGAGTTAGGACAGATTTATAATTTTTTTAAAAAAATAACATAGATATGATAGATTTTATTTTAATTTTAAAAGAAGAAAAGAATATAAACTGAACATAGGTGTAAATATTAGTTAAATATAACAAAATAAACTATTTTTTCTTCAAATATTTATCATTTCACAATCAAATCATCTTAATAAAAGTTGCACATTTGACTAAAATAAAAAAAATAAAAATATACCGTATATGAGAAAGCTTTATTTTATTGATCTAATGGTTGCATATCTGTATTTTGAAAAGAAAAAGAGAGAAAAAGTTAAAAAAGAGAGAGAATATACAAGGAAGAAAAAGAATACAAAAAACACTGGGATTTTTTTTACTTTATTAGATATAAAGATATTATTGTCTTTTTTGGTCCATTTAAGGTGATTGTAGTCTATAAAATATTAACTCTTTCTAGAAGGGTATATTTTAAGTAATTTTCTAAAATTTAATCAACCAATTGTTGTTGAAAAAAATTGCATTAGCATTATGAGTTTTAAGAATTGCATCCACTTCTAAATTAGTAAACAAGGAGGACAGTAAATTTAAATTCCATTCCTTTTGATTATTGATAAGGTGTGATACTCAGTAAAACCCTACATTGCTGGGCATTTCAGAGAGAATTCTAAATAATATTTGGATTGATTTTACATGTGTCTTTCACTTAGGATGTAGAAGGTAATAATAGAAATATGTGGTCCTTAATTAAGGTGCATGAAAATTGTGGGTTAAAGCAAAATATCAACAAATTGAATTATTATTAATAATAATTATTTTATTATTATTAAATTTAATATAATTAATTAAAAAATAACTATTTAATCTCTTCGTAGGTATAATTAATCCCATTATTAGTTTTTTCATCCCTATTCGATAAAAAAATAAAAAATATATATAATTATATAATTTTTCTAAAATACCGTCGTCCCAACTTCAGAGGATTTTTACCCAAAGAAACTTTACTAAAAAAATTTTAAAAAAAAATAAAAAATAAAATTTATTGTATAATTTGTCAGATAAATACCCTTTAATAAAATATTAATAAATTTTAGACCCTACTATTCTTAATTAGATCATTCTAGATAAAAATATCCTTAAAAATTTAAAAGTCCGCCTCATATTTTTAGAAGCAGTTTTTTCTATCTCTCATTTTCGAATTTCATCTTCTCCTTCCCGAACTCTCTGTCGTAGCAAGAAATTCTCGATCCATAGTAGCCATATCTTCGCTATTTCTTCGTTGTTTCTCTCCATTTTTTATCACTTTAAAGTCGAAGCAGCTGCTATTTTCTTACAGTAGCATTCTCTATCTCAGCAGCCGCCGTTTCTTCACTATTTCTTTATTGTTCCTCACGGCGATATAAAGGTATTTATATTGTTTCTCTCTCGATCTCTCTCTTCTAACTCATTGTGCTTATTTTGATTTCAAGAATGAAAATTTATTTGCAGAATGTTTGGTGTTCGGTGAAATATTTGATTTTAATTGCTGATTTTTGCTTTACTACTGTGGTGATATAAACAATTCAGATGAAAGAATAAATTGTGCACGATATGAGTTGATATGAGTTTGATATGAGTTGTATGAGTTTGTCTTGAGTTGATATGAGTTGGTATGTCTTGGTATGAGTTGATATGAGTTGGTATGAGTTGATATGAGTTTGAAATTAGTCGGCATGAGTTTGCTAAGAGTTGGTATGAGTTTATATGAGTTGATAATAAGTTGGTATGAGATAGTATGAGTTGCTATCAGTTATTATGAGTTGGTATGAGTATAATATTTGTATTATTGATATGAGTTGTTATGAGTTAGTTTAATTGGTATGAGTTTGATATGAGTTTGGTATGAGTTAGTAAGTGTTGATTTGAGTTAGAAATTAGTTGGCATGAGCTTGGTATGAGTTAGAATCAGTTTGATATGGGTTACTATTAACTGTTATGAGTTGGTATAAGTCTGATATGAGTTTGTAATATTGATATGACTTTTGATATGAGTTTTGATATAAGTTGTTATGAGTTAGTTTAACTGGTATGAGTTTGATATGAGTTGTATGAGTTGGTATAAGTTGATATGAGTTTGATATGAGTTGGTATGAGTTTGTCTTGAGTTGGTATGAGTTATTATGAGTTGGTATAAGTTTGATATGAGTTGGTATGAGTTGTTATGAGTTGGTATGAGTTGGTATGAGTTTGTCTTGAGTTGGTATGAGTTGTTATGAGTTGATATGAGTTGGTATGAGTCTGATATGAGTTTATATTATTAATATGAATTTTGATATGAGTTATTGCGTGTTAGTTTAATTGGTATGATTTTGGTATGAGTTCGTATGAGTTCGATACGAGCTAGTTTAGTTGGTATAAGTCTGATATGAGTTGATATAAGTTGGTAGGAGTTTGTCTTGAGTTGGTATGAGTTGATATAAGTTAGTATGAGTTTATCTTGAGTTAGTATGAGTTGATATAAGTTGGTATGAGTTGGTATGAGTTTTCTTGAGTTGGTATGAGTTGATATAAATTTAAAATTACCTGTTATGAGTTTATATGAGTTGATAATAAGTTGATATGAGTTGGTATGAGATGATATGAGTTGCTATTAGTTAGTATGAGTTGATATGAGTTGTTATCAGTTAGTGTGACTTGGTACGAGTTGATATGAGTTGGTATAAGTTGTTATGAGTTGTTATGAGCTGGTATGAGTTGGTATGAGCCGATATGAGTTTGTTATGAGTTGGTATGATTTTTGTCTTGAGTTGATATGAGATTGATATGAGATTGGTATGAGTTGGTATGAGTTTGTTATGAGTTGTTATGAGTTGGTATGAGTTTGTCTTAAGTTGATATGAGTTGGTATGAGTTTTTCCTGAGTTGATATGAGTTGGTATGAGTTGTTATGAGTTGATATGTATTGGTATGAGTTGTTATAAGTTAGTTTAATTGGTATGATTTTGGTATGAGTTTGATAAGAGCTAGTATAATTGGTATGAGTTTGATATGAGTATGAGTTGATATGAGTTTGATATGAGTTGATATAAGTTGGTATGAGTTGTTATGAGCTGGTATGAGTTGGTATGAGTTGATATGATTTTGTCTTGAGTTGGTATGAGACTTATATGAGTTGGTATGGGTTTGTCTTGAGTTGATATGAGTTTGTATGAGTTGTTATGAGTTTGTCTTGAGTTGATATGAGTTAATATGAGTTTGTCTTGAGTTGGTATGAGTTGTTATGAGTTGATATGTGTTGGTATGAGTTGTTATGAGTTAGTTTAATTAGTATGATTTTGGTATGAGTTGGTTTTAGTTTGATATGAGGTAGTTTAATTGGTATGAGTTTGATATGAGTTGATATGAATCTGATATGAGTTGATAGGAGTTTGTCTCGAGTTGGTATGAGTTTTGCTTGAGTTAGTATGAGTTGAGATGAGTATGATTTTATCTTGAGTTGAAGTGACAGAGACCACGTATGAGGAACATAAGAAGAAATATTTACAGATTCCGAACACCAAATATATTGGTAATGAGTGGACTCTTAAAGAAAAAGGCCAGCATAAAAAAAGGAGCAAACGTCAGCAAGTCTTATGCCGAAAGATGGAGGATGAAGTTGCATATGCACCTATTCTGCCCTTGGATTCTTTCTCACCCCCATCTGCTGATCAGTGTTGAAGTTTTGATAACTGGTGGCATCTGCATTTTGATAACTATAACCAGTAAGTTGCACGTTAATTACAGATTTATACTTTCACACTAATGATATTTAGATATAAATAAAATATTCTTCCAAGCAAATAAATATAATGTTATTTTGATATATAATAGTGATTCAAGAGTGGATCAACATTTTTCGGATGGCGAGACCTATGATTTCATGGTGCATTCCATGAATTACAAGGATTTTTGGTATCTATTACGAGTACCCTTGCTTGGCTATCTAACGATGTAAGATTCTCAATATAAATGCATCTTGGAGGATATTACATCGCAAATCAGTGTATTATCAAATTTATATTAATGTGTCTTTGTGTTAATTGTAGGAAATTGATGTCATATTATATTATATGCGACAAAAACAGAAATATACTGCAGACTTCTTTGACCAGAGAAAGACATGTGGTTCTTGCTATGTCCATCAAATTTTTATGGCATGTCATGACGATTTCAAAAAGAAAAACTGGATAACTCTCAATTATTTAATAGATTTTCTGGAAGGCAAGTACCAATATTGTAAATATGTCAAGGATGTTGACATCATTTATCTATCAGTCAATCAATTCGGACAACACTGATTTCTTACAGAAATAAATCTACCGAAGTGATCAATAAAGATATATGATTCGCTGTATGCAGACGCCCACAGAAACGATAGAACAAAATGTGTTAAGCCAATTGCAGAGATGTTGCCCCATGCTTTGAATGATGTTAAAATTTTCAACCATAGGCCCGAATTGGTTTATAAAAAGAGTTCGAAGTTGATAATAAGTTATGAGAAGAATGTTTGTCCGCACTAAGAAGGGTAAGCTCTGTTCTCAGTCATTGAGTAACGATAGTTATTTGTCTTTTACAGTTGCTAATGATGATATATTGTAACAGTGAAGATTACGGAATGTTTGTTGCCAAATTTGTCGAATTTTTAATGACGGCCGGCCTCAACATATGGGACTGCAATCAGAAAAATATGAAAATACTGAGATATAATACGGCAGTTCATTTATAGGTGCATGCTACAAACAAGAATGATAACGCTTATTATAGCGAATAACATTTTGATATTTTTGTACATAATATTGTGAATAACTCATGTGGTAATTATGAAAATATTTATTCTCAATTATTTTGTTCTCAATAAGATATGAGCATCTATTAATTTACATGAGATTTTATTATTTGTGTCGGATGCAAGATATTGGTTTGAGTTAATGCAGGTGTCTATCAGATAAATTAGTTTGGCATGAGTTAATACAGGTGTATACCAATAATTTTACACTCATACCAAACTCATACTAACTCATAATAATATAAATACACTCATATCAAACTCATACTAACTCATATCAATAAAAATATTCTAATACCAAACTCATACTAATAAAAATATATTCATACCAAACTCATACTAACTCATATAAATAAAAATATACTCATGCCAAACTCATACTAATTCATACCTATAATCTTACACTCATACCAAAGTCATACTAACTCATACCAATAATTTTACACTCATACCAAACTCATACTAACTCATACCAATAATTTTACACTCATATCAAACTCATACTAACTCATAACAATAAAAATGCACTCATACTAACTCATACCAATAATTTTACACTCATACCAAACTCATACCAATAATTTTATACTCATACCAAACTCATACTAACTCATACCAATATAAATACACTCATACCAAACTTATACTAACTCATACTAATAAAAATACACTCATACTAACTCATACCAATAAAAATATACTCATACCAAACTTATACTAACTCGTACCAATAAAAATATACTCATACCAAGCTCATACTAACCCATACCAATAAAAATACACTCATACCAAACTCATACTAACTCATACCAATAAAAATATACTCATACCAAACTCATACTAACTCATACCTATAATTTTACACTCATATCAAACTCATACTAACTCATACCAGTAATTTTACACTGATACCAAACTCATACCAATAATTTTATATTCATACCAAACTCATACCAATAAAAATACACTCATACAAAACTCATGCTAACTCATACCAATAATATTACACTCATACCAAACTCATACTAACTCATACCAATAAAAATATTCATACCAAAGTCATACTAACGTATATTATTTAAAATAATCTTGTATCAATAACATAATAAAATCGGCCTTAGAAATTTATCCGCGCCAACAATCTCAATCTGTAAGAAATTATCAACTTATTCTGAAATTTGGATCATTTTGCATCAAATCAACATTACAAATAATAAATTCATTGAAGAAATAGTTCTTGGATGTGAAGATGAATATTGTTTCTATTTGTTATCCGTCGATGCTTCTGAGCCACTGTGCAAACGAATGGAATTTTGGCAAGTAAATCTATTGTGACCATGCTCACGACAGGGGCTGCACCTCGAATGAGTTTTATCCTCACCTAGTGAAGGAATCCTACATTTTTTTCCTCCCAGTTGAGGTGCGCACATTTGGAGGTAAAAGAGTGACTGTGCAAATGTGATCTAAGATAGACCAATCATTGATATGAGGAATTGAGTTTATGACTTCTTTGTATGCTTGAAACCAATCCTCACGCGAGTAATATGGAGAACACAACGCATAAGTATCATAGCTGCTATTTCTAATAACCACAAGAGTATGAACACATGGGATTTCATCTAACAGACACTTCCTACAACAACAAGTTCTCTTATCCATGTCAACAACATAATTTTTATTAATGCCCCCAACATCGTATTTGTTGTTGCTAGCAGGCTCCATCTGCGATATAAAAATAATGACATGACAATATCATAAATAATGACAGTTGATGTATCAAAATTAAAAATCATGACACTTCAAAAAATAAAGAACTTACATTCAACTTTTGTGCTTTCGTCATTCTATTCCTCAATTTTTTTCTACATTTTTTGACATTTTTTTCGTGGACTGCTCTGTCTTGTTTCAACATTTATAAAATCATCTTTGGCACATCTTTCTGACTTCATTAACAAAAGCAGTTATAGGAAGCTCTCTCGCCTTTACGAGCACTGCATTGACTGATTCAGATATGTTAATCATCATGATGTTATATCTCCTTCTATGCATATGAGACCGCGTCCACCTATTCAGCCCAATACATTTTAGATATTCTTTAGCACCGAAAATACTAATGCAAAATCCACCAAATAATTTAGTAAAATCATTTATTGTGTAGGTTTTAGCTATTTTATAGTAGTGGTTCTCAAGATCCTTGGTTATGTGTTTAAATTTACACTTCAAGTTATTTAATAAGTGATACATGCAAATCCCATGGAATGCATTTGGAAAAACCTCTGCTACAACCTTCTTAATGCTCAGGTGTCTATCAAATATAATAACATTATCCGCTTTTTCGCTGAAAGTTTCCTTCAACCTCTTAAGAAACCACGTCTATAAAGCATAATTTTCAGAATCGCCAATCCCAAATGCCAAAGGAAATATCCCTTGGTTTGCATCGTGACAAACGGCAATGAAAAGCACACCTCGATACTTTCCTTTCAAATGAGTACCATCAATACTAATTACAGGTCTGCAATTTTGAAAACCTTTTATAGCAGCATCAAAAGCAAAGAAAAGATACTCAAATCGATCATCATTTGTGTATTGTAGATGCATAACCGTACCCGAATTAGTTTCTCATATCATATGTAAATAGGCTGGTAGAATTGAGAAAGATTATTCTGGTGTCCCAAGTCTGAGATTCTTATACGCATACTCGCGTCCCCTCCATGCAACAAAATAACTAATCTCAATCCCAAATTTATTACTAATGTCTTCGATAATATCCTTGGGTTTGAAAACCCTCATAGGATTTATGAATCGCTTCTTAACACACTCTGCAACAACCCAACTAGTTGCTTATCTATGTCTACTCTGACCAAAATCGATCGGACATGTATGTTGAGTGACATATTTTGTCACCATCCAACAACCCTTCCAGTCTCCAAGACTTCTAGCTCTCAATCTCCATGTATAACTTTTATCAATACACCGCACGACAAAGAAAGAACTATTGGACTTAAATATCTTAAACTGGAATTTCTCCCTAATTGTAATGAGGGACACAGTTGTCTTAATATCATCCATTGACTTAAATATTTTTTTCTCCTCAATCGTTTCAGATATATAACTTTCGCCTAATAATTCTGGAATGCTCCTGCATGCTAACAAGTTTGTTACCATTTCTTCATTGTTAGTAGTCTCATTTTCTGCCTCATTATTGCAATTAAAATGCAATTCATTACTATGAACTACCCCAATATATTGAAACTCTAGCCTAGGTTCAGTTTCAAAATATTCCGATGCTACATGGATAGCTTTAGTAATTGGTGCAACCCTTGCATCTGCATCTTCTAGTTCTGAACAAAAACTCGGAGCCTCTACTTGGACAGTTTTTTTTTTCACTGATAAGATCATTACTGTAATGTCCAGATTTATTGGCTCCTTTTTCAATACTAACAATCAATGGATGCTTAAGTCTATCCTCCATTGCAATGCCCATGAATATCCTAAGTGACCTATCATCTACTACATCATAAAGAGGATGTGGGTCATTACCAGTAATAAATTTGAATTCCATATGTGAGGTGTTGTCAATATGAAGCTCCTCTGATACTGAGTTTTTAAGTTCTTTGAAGTCAGCCAGTCTATTCAGGAAAACATATTCAACACCACCGTCAACATATTTCCAATGTTGATATCAAATGTTCCACCATAATATATGAGAATAATTATTCCGTCCATAAATTGGATTCTTTCTCTAATACCTTTCATACTATCCATCAATACCCTGCAGTCAGAACCATCAATATCAAACTTATATCAGCCACATATAATAAAAATATCAGTGTTTCTAACACATATCAAACTCATATATAACTAGTACCAACTCATATCAATGATAACAACTAATATCACATGTATTTCAATTAAAATATCTTATACCAACCTTATACCATTTATACTAAGTCATAATAACTCATATCAAAACTCATACTAACCCAACTAACTAATGTTTATACTCATACCAAACTCATACAAACTCATATCAATAATAAAAACTAATTCTAACTCATATCAACTCATACCAAAATCATACCAACTAATTATACATGCATGCCAAGGTCATACTAACTCATACCAAAATTATACCAACTCGTACCAAACTCATATCAATAATATTTCAAACTCATAAGAGCAATAAAAACTCATATCAAACTCAAATCAATAATACAAACTCATATCAAACTCATACCAATTAAACTAGCTCATAACAACTCATATCAATAATACAAACTCATATTAGGCTCATACCAACTCATAACAGCCAATAGTAACCCATATCAAACTGATTCCAACTTATACCAAGCTCATACCAACTAATTTTTAACTCAAATCAACACTTACTAACTCATATCAAACTCATACCAACTCATATCAAACTCATACCAATTAAACTAACTCATCAAAACTCATATCAATAATACAAACTCATATCAGACTCATACTAACATATAACAGCTAATAGTAACCCATATCAAATTGATTCCAACTCATACCAAGCTTATACCAACTAATTTCTAACTCAAATCAACACTTACTAACTCATACTAAACTCATATCAAACTCATACTAATTAAACTAACTCATAACAACTCATATTAAAACTTATATCAATAATACAGTTATTATACTCATACCAACTCATACTAACTGATTGCAACTCATACCAACTCATACCAACTTATTATCAACTCATATAAACTCATACCAACTAATTTCAAATTTATATCAACTCATACCAACTCATATCAACTCATACCAACTCAAGACAAACTCATACCAACTTATATCAAGTCATGCCAACTCATATCAACTTAAGACAAACTCATACCAACTCATATCAAACTCATATCAGCTCATATCAAACTCATATCAATTAAACCAGCTCATATCAAACTCATACCAACTCATACCAATTAAACTCATCAAAACTCATATCAATAATATAAACTCATATCAACTCATACCAACTTATATCAACTCATATACACTCATACCGAACTCATACCAACTCATATCAACTCAAGATAAACTCATACCAACTCATATCAAACTCATATCAACTCATATTAACTCAAGACAAACTCATACCAACTCATATCAAACTCATACCAAACTCATATCAAACTCATACCAATTATACTAAATCATATCAATAATATTTTAAACTCATAATAGTAATACAAACTCATATCAAACTCAAATAATTTATACAAACTTATACAAAAATGATACCAACTCATATTAACTCATAACAACTCATATCAATGCATACCAACTAATTTCAAGCTCATATCAAATCATACTAACACATATCAACCTCATACCAACTCATATCAAACTCATATCAGCCTCATACTAATTATACTAACTCATAACAACTCCTATCAAAACTCATACTAACTCATATCAAACTCATATCAATAATACAAACTTATACCCAACTCATATCAACTCATACCAACTAATTTCAAAGTCATATCAACTCATACTAACCCATATCAAACTCATACTAACTCATACCAAACTCATTTCTACATCATACCAATTATACTAAGTCTTACAACTCATATCAAAACTCATACTAACCCAAACCAACAAATATCAATAAAAATATACTCATTTCAATCTCATATCAATAACACTAACTCATATCATAATGTTATATAATACTGACTCTTTTTAAAACTCTTATAAAACTAGTATCAACTCATATCTACTCATATTAATAACACTACCTCTTGCCAAACTAGTATCAATGAAAATATACGCATATTATACTAAAAATATACTCATTTCAATTATACTAACATCAAACTGATACCAACTCATATTAAATTCATATCCTCACCAAAATAACTCATATATACAAATAACGGAAACATAGGAGGAATGAAGGAAGGATGAAGACAAAGATCTGTCATACCATAGTTTAAAAAAATAAAATAATTACTATACTACTGTTTAAGTATAAGCCAACGTCTTTTTCGACACCTAATCTCTGAATGTTAGCTCGACATATTTTTTTAAAGGAAAACAAGAACTAACTCGAATTACCTTTTTACTTGGGTGAGACAATCCAAATCAGTCTCCAACAAATAGACTCACAAAGAACAAAAAATATAGACACTGCGAAAGATAGAGATGAGATCAGCAAAGAGAAATAAAGAGAAGTGATCGAATAAGAGGAAGATAAAGAATAGATCAAAAAGAAAAGAGAAAGAAAGGAACACAGTGGGCGGGGAGAAAGAGAGAGCCCGGGAGAGAGAAAATATTTTTTTTGCATTTTTTTTCTTTTTTTTAAAGGATTAAGAGATGTATTTTTATCAAATAAAGTCTAGTTAAGATTACTAATGTCTATAATTTATTAATATAATGGTCAAGGGTATTTTTTTTTGTCAAATTTCCAATTTATTGTTTAGTTAAAAATATTTTTATTTAAAAAATTAAAAAATAATTATCTATATTTATTGACTAGTTGAATTTTAAAAAATTATTTTTAATTACTTTTTAAATAAAAAACTTATAAGATATTAATATTTATTTTCAAATTAATTCTAACTTTTTTCATTTTATTTTTTTATATTTTGATTCTTTATACTTGAAATATTTTTTTATTTGAATCATCTATTCTATTTGTTTATGCCATAGTTAGAAGTTTGAAAATATTTTCAGGCTGATTTTATAATAATTTAGAATTTTTATTTTATTTAAAATATTATTTAATTATGATTTTCTTTTTAAATTGAAAATGTATATAAATATTTAGATTATTAAATTATTTATTTAATTATAACTTTGTCTAAAATATTTTAAAAAGAAAAATTATTTAATTATTATGTAAAATAGAAAGTAAAAAATAATATTAACTAAACGTGTTTCCATATTTTTAATTTTTCATTTAAAAACAATTTAAAAATAAAAACTTAAAAATTAAAAAACAAAAAAAATAATAATATTTTTTACAACTAAACAACTTCTAAATATTCCATACAGAAGTGTAGAATCTATGGAAGGTGTCAAAGGTAACATTACACTTTTATTTTCGTATTCCAAAATTCTTCGAAAGGTATTAAATAAGATATTTTAAGTATGAAATGCATTATATAGAGTTTGAACAATTGTGGGAAGTTTGAACTTTTGACTTGGTTTGCTTTGAAATTTAAGTTGAATGAATCCTTTCAAGTATTTATGTAATTGATTATGGTTATAAGGACATCCTATAATGTTAGAATAATCAATCATAATAAGTCAAATTTTTATTTACAATAATGAATTGAATTGCTATGGCCAACCATAAATTGTATTAAGTTGTGGGATTGTTGTTAATTGCTTGAAAGTTGGTACTAATAGAGTTTGTGGTTGTATAATAATCCTAAAAAAATTGATAAAATAATTTTATTCGATAAAAAATATTATTTTTATTTGCAAATAATCCATATAAAATAAAATATTAGGCCATTTAATTTTACTAACCAGTTAGTAAAATATTTTATCTAGGTGAGTAGAAAAAATTATTTTACTCAAAAAGAGAATTATGAGATCTCATGATAAAAGATAATTATATCTCTACTTTAGAATATAGTAAAACAAAAAAGAAATATTATAAAGATAGTTTATGTATTGCTCAAACTTTTTCAGTAAAGTTAGAGTATAAACAAATAAGTTAATAATTTTTTTAATCAACTTTTTTAGTATTTTATTGCATCTTACAAATACGGTAATATAATATTTTTCAGTAAAATATAATCCATATAATATATATCTATAAAATATATTCTAATAGTGCGTTTGGTAAATTATAGAAAAAATTGATTATTGAAAATATATTTTACATATGTATATTGCTAGGATTATATTTTACTGGAAAGATTATATTAATGTGTTTAAAAGATGTAACAAAATACTGAAAAAATAGATTGAAAAAATATTAATTTGTTTAGTTATAATCCAATTTACTAGAAAAATTTGAACAATATCTAAATTACCCTTATTAATTTATATCATGTATGTGATTCGATAATTAAGTCAGTGGTAGAATTATATTTTGATATTGAACTCATTAATCCTTTCTTCCATTGAATTTTTTTTTTCTATTCTCATTACATAAAATATTTTACCAACTGATTGGTAAAGTTTAATGGGGCTCACTATTTTATTTTACCTACATTGCTTGCAAATAAATATAGTATTATTGGTCAATAAAAATTATTTAGTCAACTTTCTCAGAAAAATAGTTTAATCAAATATATTATAAGTAATCAGTTTTCTCAGTAATTTATCACACGATTCATAATAGTTAAAACAAATACTAACAATTGAAAATGTCAGTTTTTAATTAATAACTTCAAATTTTGAAATAGTAAATTGAAATTTATCATAATCTAATGGTTATTAATTGGAGGAATATGTAAAAATGTCCTTAAAATTTAGGTGAAGCTACGAATTGACATTGAAATATTTTTTCGCTCAATTATGCTCCCAACATTGTAAAAATTGACAAATTAGCTTATTTTTTAACGGAAGCTAATACTGTAAATTGTATGATTTTTTTATTTAATTATATACTAAAATAATATTTTTACTTATTTATAAATAAATTAAACATATTTAAAAATATTTTATGCTAAATAATATTTTAATTAAAATTATTATTTAATACTTTTTTAATCATCCTTTGACAATAACGTTTAATAACAATTCTATCAAATTAGCCTCCAATCATATAGCCCAATATACAATTCACACTATAACATTTAATAATAGCTATATATTGGAGGATATCAATACTTTTCAATAATTTTCTTAATATAGTGAAATGAAAAATAATGATTATACAGAAATACGTTAATGAGTATTATATTGATACCCTTTAAACAATAATAAATACTCAACTCTTTTTTAATAATTTTATAATATTTATATTCTTTTTATCCTAAATTGATTGATTCACTTTCTATTTTATAAGGATTAAGTAAAGGGACATTTACAAAACTATCTTAAAAATAAATTTATTTTTAAATTTTAAAAATGCTATATTTATTATTTTTTTTTACAAAAATACGATAAAGAAAAGAAAAATGCACTGTTTGGCCACTATGTATGGCCATTATTCAATTGATTGTTTGGCCACTGTTTGGCACCAAACAGTAAAGAAAATAATTTATTGTCTTGTTTGTTTTTATTTTATTTTATTTTATAATAAACTAAATACAATATATATATATTTTAATTTCATTATATGATTATAATTTTTTTATTTTTTATACTTCTAGTTATGTGATTATTATTTTTTGTATTTTTATCTACTTTTTTATACTTTTTATTTTTTTATTTGTTTTTTCAATATTTTTTTGTTTTTAATTTGTTTGTTCTTTTTATTTTTTATATTATTTCTATTATTTATATTATTCATCTTTAATTTTTTAGGCAAGTTTCAAATTAAAAATTAAAAATATTAAAATAAAAAATATTTATATTAATTTTTTATTTATATGTAACATATATCAATATATAATTAAAAATATATCTGCTTATATATAATATATATCATTTTTATACTTTTATTCTTTTTAAATTTAGCATATAAATATTGTTATATGTAGCATATTTCAATGTATCACTAAATATATAATAATTTATGCTCTTATGTATTTAAAAATGAGAGTATATTTTAAAATATCATTAAGAGGATAATTAAATAATTTTTATAGTATATGTTAAAAATTATTTTTTAAAAAATATATTAAAAAAATATATTAATTTAAATAAAAATTTAAATTTTATTTTCAAAATGAGAGTATATATTAGTATATGTAGGTATTTATTACATATACTATAAAAATTATTTAAAAATGTCAATATGTATTCATATATATTACATATAACAACATACATTAGTTGATTTTCAATGCTAATATCAATATACAAACTAATTTATGTTATTATATGTTCATATATGCTATATATTACAATATTTATTAGTTAATTTACAATAAAAATTATTAATAGACAAATTAATATGTTGTTATATTGTAATATCCATAATCTTGGAGAAATCAAATAAATATTTGGAGATATATGAGTTATATATACATAATGTATACCTAGTATATACATATTATATATAATATATGTTGGTTATATGTATATATTATATACTTAATATATATAATATAAATATATGGTATACTTGGTGTATACATATGGTATACGTAATAAATATACACATATGAGTATATATATATGTATTAAATATACATTACAAATATATAATATATACATTACATATATATGTAAATAAAAAAATATATATAATATAAGTAAAATATATATGACATATACATATACATAAGATATAATTAATATATACATAAAATATAAGGTGGTGTTAGAAAAGTTGTTGTTGTTGTTGTTGATGATGATGATGATGATGATGATGATAATAATAATAATAATAATAAAAGAAAAAGAAAGTCAAAGGAAGAGAGAATGTATATAGTGGATATCAAAAGTAAATTTAATAAAATAATTAAATAATAAACTAATAAATTAATTAATATATATTTATGGATAGAAATAATGAAGGAGAGTTAAAAGAAGAGACCATCTTCTTCTTCTTCCTTGAAAAAAATGTGCCACCATAGCCAAGGGAGGAAAAAATTATTCTTTCATTATCCAACCTAAATTTTTTAAAGGAATCAAAGGAATTGAATAGTTTTTGAAGAAAAATGAAGAAAATAAGTAAATCTTCCTAAATCTTGTTGTTTGGATTTGTATGATTATGTAAGATTAGTTAGAGAGAGAAAGTGGTGCTAAATTGCTAAAGTTGATAGAAGTGAAGTTAAAATGATGAGTAAATAATGAATTGTTGATTAGTTGTTTGAAATGAGCATACATGATGGAAGTAGAGTTTGGTGATGATTATGTATAATTAGGGTTTCAAACATGGGTGATTATAATTATTGAAATGAAATAATTTAATGTTATTTTAATATGTATGTAATGATTTTATGATTAAAAATTGATTATGAGAGAGTTTAGTTAAGATTAGGGTTATTGACCTATTATGTGCAATTTGGATTTTTAATATGAATGTTGATAATTATTTTAATGAGATGAATTAGTGTTGTTTTAATGTAAATGTTGTGATTTTAATGTTGAAAAATTTGATATGAGTAGGTTTTGGTGAAGTTAATGTTAATAGTTACATTGTGTGAAATTTGAACTTTTGAAAGAGATTTTCATAATTATAGAAGCAAATTGTTTTAATGTTATAATGATGTATTATTGATGATTTTATAATTGAATGATGGCAATGAGTTTGAGATGTTGAAGTTTGAATAAGGTACTAATGATGAAAATAGTATTTTGGTGGAATTCTTAGCGGAATTGATATAAATAATATTTGAATGATTAAAGTGTATTTAAATGAATTGTTAATGTTAAATTGAAACTTATAATATGGTTTAGGGTTGAGTAAAAGAAAGTTACAAATTAAAGAGAGGAAGGGCAATTGGTGAAATAAGACCTGAGAGGTGAATTGGTATTGAATTTTAGCATAATTGAGGTTAGTACATATTATTAAACCTTGTAATTTCACTAAATATAAGTGAGCATTATGAATGTATAATATTATTATAAAATATGATTTTGCACATAAACTTTACATTGTGGTATAGTTATGTGTTAGGTGTCACATTGACAATATTCTAATGCGAATATATGTAACATTCACTGACAATTCTCATTAGAACTATCAGAGAATGTTACTCAATATATTGTCAGTACTCTAATCAATTATTGACAAAGTTTTCTTTCAAAATGTTACTAATAAAAATCTTCAAATAATAATATAATCTGTATAATATAACACTTATAAATTCAACATTTAAACCAAACTCCAATATCTCCAACAATCCAAATACTAATTATAAATCAGATAACCATCATAAGTTTGTCAAATCATATAAATATATAATACATTGCTTTATTTAATAATCATTCACTAGAATTTCAAACTTCGTCATCTAAATATATATATATATATATATTCCTTTCATATTTATAAATTTATACAATCTCTCAAATAGCCAAATTAAATTGTATATATATATTTCATAACTTATGAGTACAATTTACAAAAGATCTCTATATGTACTGTAGATAATTTTCTGAGATCCTTAATTCTACTATTTAACTTGCTCCGATGACATGATACTTTTGTGTCAGAAAATAATTTTAACACGCTAAGCAAAGTTTAATGGTGCTTGTATAAACATATTTTATCACTTAATATTAAAGAAAAATACTTATAGAAATATAGTAATAACACTCAGTTTTAAGAAATATTTCAATATATTAACTATTTTTAATAACAAACCAGTATAATATTTTGATTACACAAAATAATAACTTTAACTTTATAAAAGTCATCATGCTATACTATACTTTCGATATTACAACTTTTTTCTTTATGAATCATTTTATTTAAGACTTACTTTCTCATTTGTTAATATTGCTCATAATACGCTTATTTTGTTTTCAGTAAGTCTTATTTTTCAGTTTCATATATAGGATAATTTTATTCAATCTATAATTTTTGGCACTTAAATTTAATACTATACTTTGGAACACTTTGTATCTTATATCATTATATACATTTTCAATTATTATAACACTTAGAAAATCATTGATCAATTCAATAACTTGAGCATAACATTTCTATTTTGTGCATTAGAACTTTCATTTGTAAACATTAATATATACATTACCAATCACTTTCACGTTGTAACACAGCAAGTCGATTTTAAGTAATTGACTTATATTATTATTTTTTATTTCTTCCATTATTCATAACATCATATTCACATATATTTTTAATTTAGATAACTTCATTAAATATGTCCATACATACTGAACTTGGATCATAAATTTGGATAACAGGTTAGTGTAGCAATTTTAATGCCAAATCTCAAGATTATATAATGACAATTATATCTACTGTCATTGATGACACAATGTATCCATTAAGGCACGAGGTGCCCACTATCACTATGTCTATCTTTCCTCTGGCTAGCCATTTAATCTAAAGCTAGATCTAAAATCAGTATATTTTAGACAATTCATTAGTTTTGATTAACACTGAATTATGTATATCACTTCAATGAAATAATTCTTTGATCAACACTTGGTATTACACATATTTATCATATATTCAAAATTTATTGCACTGCTTATTAGAATTGATTGTAAAAATCTTTTACACTATGAGGCCTTATGATCATTTAGGCCGAAATCACAAATGAAAGCAAGAAAAAGAACTACTTTAGGCAAATTCTTCAAGTGACATGCCCAACGACATGGGTGTGTCAATGACCGTGTCACGTGCTCATTTTACAGAAGTTTTGACACGTCCAACGATATGGGCGTGTCAATGACCGTGTCAATTGCTCATTTTACAGAAGCTTTGACACGTCTAATGACACGGACGTGTCACTGACTGTGTCATTTATCTTTCATTCAGTAGCTATGACATGCCAAATGATACGGGCGTGTTACTAATCATGTCTCCAATATTGAAATACAGTATCGTTGACACGCCCAGTGACATGGTCGTGTCATTGGCTGTGTCAGGCAAAATTATATGTTTCGTACACTCAATCACTTAAACACAATATACTCAAGATCTATGATAAAAATGAATCAAGAACTAATTTCTTTGACATAGAAAGAGTCTATATCAAATACTTTACTCAAATATCAATAAATCAATCTGTAACCATCACTCATGGCTAAAAGCAACATCAAATCACTCAATTCTTATAATGATTGAATTAAAAATAATACTCATCATTATAAGTTTCTTTAACTCATTTTTCACTCATCAATCCATTTAACCAATACTTTTCAGTAATAATTCATTATAGATGGCTTAATCAACTAATTCAAATCTTAAAATTTATAGAAATTTAAATATTTATAAATTAAAATACAAAAGCACATACCTCTTTCAAGATCTCTCTTATTCTCTCTTTTTCCTCTTTTTCTTTGATCGCTTGCTGATAATCCCACCTACTCTAACTAATTCTCTTACAAAAATTATTGGAAAAGATAGATTTCCCTTGATTCTTTTATGAAAGGAAGAAGAAAATAGAGAAGATGGTGATGGTGGTGGTAGATAGCATGAATGATGGGAGAATAGGGAAGAAGATTCTACACACACACATATGTCCACATATGTATATATATATATATATATATAATAAGTTCAATCTAGTGTGGCCAATCTCATTTTAGCTATAGTACACCCTCACTCTTAACTTTGATTATAATTTGATTTTTAGTCTTGTAAAATCGTAAAAATAATTTTTTCAATAAATTTTTGAGATATACTATTCGCTATTCTCTGCTTATAGCATTTATCCATATTACTTTTATTACTATACATTATCAATTATCAATATTAGTTAAAAAGTCTTCTGTTTAAAATCTTGACCATTATAATATATATATTGTGTTGTTCAGTGTGAACACATTTGTGTTGTGAGAAAATTGAAAAAATGAGTCACAATATGAATATAGCTTATGGATATGCATTTTGATGAATGAAAAATATGGAAAAAGGATAAAAAGTAAATTTTTTGAAATATATGAGAATTAAATAATGTGATAAGAAATAAGAAAGAAGATGTAAAAAAAATTATGAAGGAGACCTTTATGTATAAAAATGATCAAAACATGGAAAAAAAACAAAGTGATCATAAAAACTAGCGATCACTTGAAACATGTGGATAATAAATTTTGAAAATGAAAAAATATGAAAAATTGGGTAAAAAAATGAAATGTGCTAAAAATAGTTGGAAAAGATGAAAAATGTAATGTGAAAAATATTTATAAATAATAATGTGGAAGTAACTAGAATATAGATATTGTAAAAAGGAATTGATTATAAAATCATGAAAATGGAGATGATAAAAGAATATATATAACATAGAATGGTGATTATGTTCACGAGAAATATAAAATTTTGATTTGCTAATTACATTGTGGTTATGGCTAAAAAAATAATGAAATATGTTGCAAACATTAAAAATATAAAAATTAAAGATGTTTAAATGAGAAAATAAAATAAAATATGTGTTTATCTTGTATAATATCTTATTCTAGAGAATTATTTTTAGTACTATATTATTTGCCTTCTGGCCAGACGTTACGCTTCACTATTATTTGTCTTAGGACCAGATGCTAGATATCACTATTATTTATCTTAGGACCAGATGTTGGACGTCACTATTATTTACCTTCGGGGCTATGCACAGATGTGTCAATAAGAGACTATTGCGATACTTAGATCTCCGATGTCGCGATGGACCATGACAACATCTCTGGAATCGAAATACTGTATAAGATTATTTGGGCATAATATGTGTGTGTGTGTGTGATGTGTTTATGTGTAAATGTGTATTGTGCTGTAGATAATGAAATAAGATTATTTATAATATGTGACTAAAAATAGATATTTTGATAGATCTATGCAGAACTGAGTTTAAAGACTGAGATGACCTAAGTAAGATTGGATCATGAAATTGATAACATGTATATTGAATTTGATAATTGACATTGGGAAAAATAAAGATATATATATATATTCATGATGTATAAAATGATAAGTAAGAACGTGTGTATAATATTTATTATTTATATATATGTACTACTAAGTTATAAAGCTTAAAGCAGATAAAAGAGTTGTCGATCAGTGAAACTCAGATTATGGTAGATGCTTGGTAATCTTGAGTACTGCAAAACCAATGATACCATTTGCATACATATATATTTATGATTTAAGTATTTTAATTTATATAAATTAATTGATAACACTCATGTTAGTTTATAAAGATTTGATATGAGAGTATATATATATATATATTTACATCAGTATTTGATTTTAATAAATAAAGTTTAAAGTGGTGAGTTTGGAGAATGAATGAAATTATAATTTTTATGTAGATTGTGTATTCGTTGTTTTGGAATTTATCGAAATTACAGACAAAATTTTGAGAAAATTTTTTATCGGAGATTTTCTTTGTAAATTTGTATTTTTGGTAATTAAATTACATTATATTTATTTTGATTTAACTATTGATGCATACTTTAATGATACTAAATATTTTCTTATAATTATAGTAATTTTTAAATGATTGGAACTATGATTTTTACATGTCCATATACAACTGATATATATCAATTGGTTTACAATAAAATATCATTATACAACTGATATATATTATTACATGTTCATATATGTTATATATAACAACATATATTAGTTGATTCGCAAAAAGAAATATCAATATATAATTGATATATATTGTTATTTTTCATATATATTACATATGATGACATATATCAATTAATTTGTAATAAAATATCAATATATAAACTAATATATGTTATTATATGTTTATATATATTATATATAACAATATATATTATTTGATTTGCAAAAAAAATATCAGTATATGACTAATATATATTGTTATATATTCATATGCATTACACATAATAACATATATTAATTGATTTTCAAAAGAAATATCAATATATAACTGATATATGTTATATGTTCATATTTGTTACATATAATAATATATATTTGTTGATTTGCAAAAGAAATATCAATATACAACTGATATAATATATATATATATATATAACAATATTTATCAGTTAATTGATAATAAAATATTAATATATAAATTAATATATACTGTTATATTTTTATATATGTTATATGCAAATCAACTAATATATAAATACTATTATATATAATATATATAAACATACAAAAAAAATCAACATATAAAAACATAAAAATAAAATTATATTTATTTGTTTTTAAATTCGCAAATATATGTTATTGTATATTATATATACAAATATATAATAAAAAAATAGCAGTTATATATTATGATTCTTTCTAAATTTAGCAAATATATATTGTTATATATTGCATATATTGATATATAAATAATTTTATTCTTATTTATTTTAAAAATTTAACTAATGATTTTTATAAGAACATTATACACTAACAAGCAAACTGAGATGAAAAGTTAATGTTGTACTAAAAAAAATAAAATATAAATTAGTAAGAAATTTTCAGAATTTTTAGCTTTTCATCGTTTTCTTTAAATGTTAAGTATAAAAAAATAATATACCAAAAAAGTTCACAATCATTACACTATGAAACCAAAAAAATAATAAAAAAAACAAAAATAAAAAATTTACAAACAAAAAGCTAAACTTTTAAAAAAAAGAAAGATACCTAATTCTTTTCTTGTGATGATATCTAAATCTTTTGTTACTAAAATATGGTCTCACTATCAATATCTATATTTGGCCAAGTATTTGTAGTAGGAATCAATAAAAAAAAATCAAAATCATATACTTTTTTGCATAATTGCACCATCAAATGGGACCATAGCCTTTGGTACAGACAACTCGATTCATCCTAACATATTACAGAACAAATGAAATACCAAATACACGAAAGAATTTGAAATTGCTCCTAAAATCAACTCGAAATTGTTAGTGTTATACCCCAAACGTCCTGAAAGCAAGATGTTCGTAGCAGATATTTTCACCGTTAGCTTTATTCATTCCACAAGCATTTTTAATGCTTACAATAAAAAATAAAATAAAAGGAACTAATTGGCAGAGAAGAACAGAGCTGGTTGGCCCTCATAACTTACAATCAAAAAGAGTATCCATTGTTCTATTCCTTGACAGATCAATGGAAACTGCCTGTGGCTCTAACACTGGCTTGTGCAGAAAGGTGATTATTGAATTGGTTCTCATAACTCAGTCGATGGAACAATGAAATAGTTGTTCATCTTCTTTGACTCAACAGAGCCCACAGACATTTCGAAATGCTATTCTCACTTGTTTCAACATTTCAACATGGAAGTTCTCCTTTAATGGTTAGCTTTTCTAAATTTATATCTCTTCTCCCCTACGCCCATGTTTAGTGGACAATTAATCATGGCTGGTATCAGGGCCGTCTTGGACATTTTAGGAGCTCCGAGCAGAAATTAAGATATGGGTCTCTAAAAAACAGTGTCGGAGTGAAAATTTTGGACTTGAGGGGCCGCCCAAAAATAAATGTTTAGGACTTAAGGGCCTAAAAATAACAATGTAAAACTTGAGAGGTTCAAATTTTATTATATGATGAAATTTTATTGTATGATGAAATTATACAATAAAAATAAATTTTATTGTATGATGATAGTGGGAATCGATCCCCACACCCTTTGATCATATACAACACGTTAGACAACTACAGCAAATCAAAATTTTGTTACTTTTTATATATATGTATATATATTTATAAAGTTGGGGCCCTATCAAAATTAGAGGCCCTGAGCGATTGTTCATGTTGCTCCTCCTTGAGTCAGGCCTGACTGGTATGTTAGATTTTAAAGCAGCTGCATTGGCCTGGTCGATCACGCAAGAATTAAAAAAAAAAGGGGCTAAAATTAATGCCAAAATTGGAAAAAAAAAAGTGCATTAAAAATAAAAATAAAATTTAAAAAATAGTAAATGGTATAATTTTTTTAAAAAAATTAATTAATTTTATTAGAAATATAAATTTTTATATAATTTTTTTTTTCAATTATACCATATTTTAATATAAAATATATTTAATGAATAATATCAAATAATAGTATTATAAAAAAATTTAACGTGTTAACTAACTTATTTTAATATTTTATCAGGGATTGTTAATATTTTTGTGAAATGTAAATATTTCTAACATCTTCACTATGAGCTCTTGCCCTACACTGATTTAATTATGTTATAATTTTAATATAAAATTTAATTATAAAATTTAAATTACCATTTATTTTTAATAATTTAGAGAAGAAATGACGGGTTTAAATATTCACAATGGACATCTCTTTTTCTTTTAAAAATTCAACGTGTCAAAACAATATATCTTGCAATATTATTTTTTAAATTAGTTCCTGGAGGAACTATGATAATCAACTATATTAATCAGTTCTTGGAGGAAATATGAAAAGTTATTTAAATTATTTATCAAAAAATTATTTATTAAATAGACAGCAAAATTGGTGTTAATCGAGAGACCGACCCCCCAATTGAAACGATGCTCTATTTTTGTCACGTAGAAAAATTCAAAGAAGGATCGATCAAGAAACGTGATCCACGTTCCTATATATCTAGATATTTTAAAGTGCTTTACAAAAATAGAAAAATTGAAAAAAAAAATTAAATTTATTAAATTTATAAATTATTAAATATCAAAATTTATAAAATATTTATTAAAATATCATATTTTCATTAGTTACTATAATTTATTATAAATTATCTATAATGATATTATTATAAATTTCTAATAAAATTATTTAAATATTTCTAATAAAAAATAAAAATTTTAAAAAATATAGTGAAAAACATCAATTTTTTCTATTTTAAAAGAGAAAATAGATGACATCTTTCTTTTATTTTTTAAAATATATTTTTTGAAAAAAATTAAAAATATTTTTTAATATTTAATTAAAATATATTAGATATATGTGATATATTTGTTAATTATAAAATATTTGATAGCATTTCATTTAAATCTTTTAATTAAATTAAATACCATTAGTTTGTAATTTCATCAAATAAAATACATATCAAAGACAGGAAACTAAAATTAAATTTTTTTTTTATTCACCATCAATTACATTTCAATAATACAGGATGACAAGATGGTCACAGTTTGAAATTAATCTAGCACACATATATGGAATATAAACTTAAAAATCAAAGTAATATCCAAAGTTGAAAGGGTAATATTTTTTGCTTTTAAAACTAGAGGCGAAATACTGTCAGGTAGATAATTTCAGGAACTACATGGGTACGTTAATCTACACTTCTAAAATCTTTGGTCCTGAAACTGATATGCCAAGTCGCCAAAACACGTGTACAAAATATAGATAACGTGAATTAATTAATGAAAAATTATCGTCACTTACAATCACAAGAACTCCGTTCCCCATTGCAAAATTGACTCCCCATGGTTCTCGTGCTCATCACAGAAGTTCCAGTTGATCAGTGCATTAGATTACCGTCTCTTTGGGCTCTGTTAATCCTTCATCAACCTTCAAGGATTGATCAGAAGGCTCTGGCTGTAGAGAAGCACCTGAATTGATTGGTTTCTTGAACTGAACTATGATCATGGTCATGTTGTCACATCCCTCACCCCCAGCAGTAGGTGCCAAACACCTGTCGAAAACTTTCTCACAAATCGCTGAAAGCTTAGTTTCCTGCATGCATTAAGACAAAAAATGAGGCTACCATTCTCTTGCATGTATAAAATTCTTGGAAGTGTTCAAACAACTTACTTTATTTAACAGCTCACGCACATAATCTACTAGCTGTTGACTTGACAAGCAATCCCTATTTGTAAATAAGCAAATAGAATGAGGGTGACATGAAGCAGCTCCAAAGCACAGTTTCACACTGTACTGTACCCCATAACCAATTTTAATTCAAGGCAATGAAACACATACTTTTCAAAATAGAATAGTAGCTTACCAAATGCCATCACAAGCAAGAACAAGAAATTCATCATCACCACAAAGCTCAACCTGTCAAAGCAACAGCGCATATGAAAAATAAATAAATAAATAAAAATAAAGAGAAAATAGCATATTAAACGATAAATGTATAAAAATATATCATGCCAGCCAAACAGTATTCTTCTTAAAGCTGAATTTGAAAATTTAGATTGGAAAAGTACAGATATATACACAGGTATTGATTTAAAAAATATTCCAAATTTTTAAAAGTGAATAATGTGGGAGCACCAACACTACATACAGTGTTTATGTCCGGATTGGCAGTTAAAATTTGTTTCTCAGCAGGCAGTGATTTGTTCTGCTTGAACTCCGCATCCCCTGCAACAAATAAAGTTACTGTGAGAATAAATTACAATAGACAGGATATTCATTGTGCCAAAACTTAAAGAGCTGGAATAACTTCAACTACCGATTGCCCTAGCCAAGTTCAAACTTCCATTAACACGTCCAACTTGTATGAAACCACCAGCTTTTAGAATCCTATCTTTCTCAGCTTCAAGTTCTGGCTTGTGATCTTTAGACAAATTATATGCCTGAATAAAAAACTTGCATGAGAGAACGAAAATGTAACATCCTACAAGATATAAGATCTCCTTCCAACACAAGCATATTGCAGAAATTACCACTAGATGTGTTCCAGAAAATTTGGTTGCTCAGAAGAAGCTGGCCTTACTGAGCCCTAAGAGCCATCAAAATGTGTCATTTTGCAAACATCTTCCCTATTGATACTAAATGGAACCAGTGGCAGTTGGGCAGGTCAGGTTTTGCCAAAGATTAAAGAGAGGAGAGATGGATGGAAACTTGGGGGCACGAAAATAACAAAAATCTTTTTTTTTTTTCATTTCAGTTAGGAATATAGTGTTATCTCTATTGCCATTTTGACCCATTTACACTACTTGGAACAAACTTAGGAAGTTTGGAAAAAATTGCAAAAACGCACAAATGTTTGTTTTTTACCAAGAAAGATTGATACCAATGTGTAATTGGAGGTGAAGTAGAGATTGTTCTTCGTAATGTCCTAAAAATCAACTATATAATGAAAGCATTCTTATTAACAGATCATTGCATGGAAACAATCACCACCCCGCACCCTTTTGTGTGTTCACAGAAGGGCCAAAATTCTTGGTTTATAGACTGGAGAAGTTAAGAAAGAGCCAAAACTAATCCAGACAGAAAGGAAATAAAATGAATGCTAACAAGAGACAAGGAAAACATAATACCTGACCCTTCCTGGATATGACACAACGAGAATCACCAGCATTGGCAACAACTAGTTGATTGTTTCTCATCATTGCAACACATGCTGTACTTCCACAATTTGGTCCATTGAAGTCAGAATAAGGTCCCTGGTTTTACCAAAAAATTTCCTCATATTATTATTGGACAACTCAAATGTCAAATTGTTGACCTATATTAACAAGTGAATATAGCACACATCAACCCAGATCCACTAAAGTAGTCTGTTTAAAAAAATTATTTAGATATGAACATAAATTTATCGAGTGGATATATTCAACAGTTCTCTTTACAAAGAAAAAACATGCCAACGAAGTAACCCAAAGATAACACCATCATTTTAAATTCCTTGTTAAGTCATAGAAAATGAAATAGAAGTGGGGATAGTGGATCTAGTCTTTCAATTCCTCAGAACGTATGGTGTGTGAAATGACAAAAGCATCCAACATTTTCACATAATAATAAAATGCATTGGAAAAAAATACCGGGAAACCACAACCAGTGAACTTTTTTGATTAATTCAAAGCCCCATCAGGCCTCCACCTGCACAGGAAGGGCAGCCCTCCCTCACCACCCACACACTTCTCCTCTCATTTCAATCCCACTAAAAAGTGTTAAGAGAAAAAAAACCTGAACATGAAAGTCCCAAGAGTTACGTGCACTTCAAAAGCATCTGTGTTCCATCATGGCATAATATGCGCATATGATAATAACAATCCATACAACAGCATAACGTCCCAAGGAAAACTGGAAAAAAAAAACTAATGTTTATTTTAACATAAATGCTTATATATGGTGAAATAGAGTACCTCCTCAGAAGACCAATCATCGAAATGGCCATTGTTTTCACCACTCCTAGGTGACCATATCAGTCCTTCTATCATTCCAGAAACCTTATCTATCTTATCACCCAATATAGCTAATTCCCTCCATCCCCTCTGTCCACGCATCATCTCATCCATTCTGCATCAACATTATTAGTAGGAAAATCAAGGAAGATGAAGAAAACAATGAACTGCATCCTTCCACAAATACTACGCTGAATTGAAAGCAATTCCAAGGCTCCAGAAAAATTAGAAACTAAGCAACCAAGTCTAGAAGAAAGAAAAATTCACTTTGAAATTCTGTGACCAATACAATCACACCATACTGATTATTGATTATAGAACAGTCGTTACCTATTGCATGTTAATTATTTATCATAATTTATAAAGACATTGAAAAGTTAAAAGAAAATAGAAGAGCAGCCAGGGAAATAACCTGAGAAAAGCTTTCTGTGCAGAAGTTCCTAAATCTCCATCTGAATAAGCTGCATGTTTGAGCACTTGCTGGTGAAGATACTTGGCACAGAATTTAGCCACGGCTTTGCCTGCAAATTGATGGGACAAATAACAAGTAACTACATATTACCGACATAAGAAAAGAATAAAAGGCACTAAACATTACCACTACTATTATAAAACTCCAACTAACAAAATGACCTATTTCTTCTGATTGAAAAAAATTACCTATTTCTCAATAGGCAGTGCAATTATGATATTGACTGCTACTACCACCATCCTCCTAATTAAACTCCTCCAAGTTAAACTCCTCCAAGTATGATATCTTCCTCCTATTTAAGTTCTGCTTTGCGAAATAAATATATCTTTACTTCTTCAAGTTCTTCAAGTTGTCATTGTAGTCATCAATTATATTAAACCATTTCTTAACTTCTTTCAAGTTGTTGCTTCATATTTAATGAAATATGCCCAAGTTTATTCTTCAAAAATGCAGCAAATTATCAAAATGGTATCCAAACTTCCAAAAGAAAAATGCAAAATCAAGTACTTCATTATTGAGAATCCATACAGCAAGTCCTTTCTTTAATTATATTATTCAGCTCTCATTAATAAACTCTAGACACCAATTAGTTAACTGTCTCAGAAAGGACTTCATGGATTACTTGCATATGAGAAAACTCATAATCTAAGGGTCAAATTCAGACATACCAACCCTAAACCCTTTGAAGTATGCCTAAAGCGATAAAATTCTCCTTTGAAGTGTGCCCAAAGCATTAAAAATCTTGTTTCTCAAGCTCTAACTTAACATATAAGCATAGTTGCACTCTCGCTGATGCATTATGTGCATAGCTAAGCTCGAGTACAGCTAGGAATAAGAAATGTGTATATCAAATATAAAATCGACTTTTCTAAATGGTGAATTAGATTATTTAGCATAAATAAAGTGCAAAAATAGAATTTTTAACAAAACAGAACAAATAAAATATTATAAAGTGGCTGGACATGAGGGAAAAGAAAACCTGACTCAAAAAGCAAGTTTTTAAACAAAATAACATGAGATATACAAATAATATTAAGTATATCCATAAAAAGCAGTCAAATAAATGCTCACCTCCGTGGCCATCGTAAACGCCAAAGAAAGATGTGGAACTGTCCAAGTCTGGATAAGCAGCATGCTGTTAAATACCTCATATAAATTCAGTATGCAAGTTAACAAAATTTATGGAAAATTATGAAATTATAAGTTTGCTAAATGGGTGTTCAATATCTCTGTCCTACACAGCATATATCTTTTTAAGAATGTATCTGTTGTAAACTATGTAAACTTTTTTTCCCTAGAAGCTTTTCTTTCTCCCTTAGGGTTCTTCTCTCTCTCTCCGTGTGAATAGAGCTGCCACCCCTTTGTGTGTTTTCAGAACTAGATCTACCGCCGGTCGGCCTATATCTTTCAATTTCTTTGTTTATTTTCTTAGAGTTCATAATAATTTGAGGGGTTGGGGTTTAGATTCCTTAGATCTACACCTTATTGATCCTCTCTTTTACTCCTTAATGGAGTTTATGGGGTTTATGGCGATTGAAGATCTAGGGTTCGATCATGGACAAGGGCATGCCGTTACCTTGAGGAGATGCAATTATTTTTATTTCATCACCCTGATACTTTGTGGCTTTGAGCTCTTGAGAGCTATGCTTTGCTGGTCTGAGTTGAAGAGCAGCGAGGAGTACTGTATCATGAAGCTGCACTGCCCTCACAATCCCGTGGTTTTTCTCTTTTTGTGCAAAGTAGAAGTTTTACAATCCCTACCTTCCCTCTGTGCATGTATGCTTAAGAGGCGGGTTCTTTCCCCTCTCAGTATCTCTTTATCCTGTTTGTTAAAGGCAGCCCCGAGGCTATTTGGTTCAAAGTACCGAGATGGTACTATGTTTGTGAGTTGGGTATTGGTGAGTTTCCTTCTTCAGTGAGGAATTTGAAGTATAAACCCAATCCTTCACTGGAGTCCTAAACAGTTTATTATCTACGGCTCCAGACCAAGACTTTTCCAGTCTTTGGCTTATTGCACAGTTATTCTGCCCTCTCTTATCTTCAGGTTGTGTTGTGCTGGTTTTCCCCTTATAGCCAACTTTATCTGGCCGGAGGTTTTCCCGGAGAAGGAACATGTTACATATCGTAGGAAGAAGAAGAAAAGAATGAATAGATAGGGAATTGGCAGCATGCTGAGTGGTGAATAGGACAAGGGAATATTGTAGGAGTAGCTATGAGGGTAGTGGTAGTGATATCAGTCCTTTGTTTGTTAGTAAGAACGAGGCATATATGATTGTACAGTTTGTTATGCGGTGACAAATGAAAATGAAAGAATTATTCCCTCTCTGACCTCCTCTTCCTTTCTCTCCTTCTTTCTTCTCCCTTCTCCCTTACCCTCTATTCTCTCTAACCTACTTCTCCTCTAATCTGAATTCCCTTCTCTGATTTTACTGTTCTCGCTTATTGTAGGGGTGTGTTCTACAATTGGTATCAGAGCAGTCTGAACTAGGCTAACCTTTAAACATGAGTAAGAGAAGAAAAAAAGGAACCAAGCCCTCTGGTTCTGGAGATAATACAACAGATGAAATTGAAGACATGGACAAGTTTACCTTGTTTCAAAGTGAGGTGGACCAAAGATTTGAAGCTCTCCATAAGGAACAACAAAGAACCTACGATCAGCTTAAAGAACAACAACTGAAGTTCGGAGTCCAGTTCTCCAAGATGATGGAGCTGATGACCAATCTGGGGAAGGGAAAAGAACCGATGCAAGAGGAAACTCATCCTCTAACCACAGTAAGAGGTGTACTGCCCACTCCTCGTGTCCATGAGGTGCATGATTTCGGTTTTGGATTCAACCCAACAGACAACGCTCCCAGAGGATACTTCAGTCGACTTCTTCCAAAGATGGATTTACCCATTTTCAAAGGAAGGAACCACAATCATGGATTTGAAAGTGTAATAAATACTTTCAAATCTACGAAGTACCTAAAGATTGGAAAATGGAATTAGGGCCACTGTTTCTCGCAGCAGGTATGCCAGAAAATTGGTACTCCGGTTGGGCAGAGACACATAAAAATGCTATGTGGGAGGAATTCTCCAAAGCTTTGATTCAGCGATTCAGAGAGTTGCCGATTGAGGATGTAGTGATGGACCTCCACCAGTTGAAACAGAGAGGATTGGTGTCGGAATTCCAGGAGGATTTTGAAGAGAAGAAGGCTAAGTTGATTAAAGAGAACCCTTATATGGCCGAAACGTATTCTGTTTCGTGTTTTTTGGGGGGATTGAAAGAGGAGATTGTTGTTCCAATGAGGCTACTCCGACCATCCTCCCTCTCCCAGGCCTTCGAACAAGCGCGACTACAGGAATTGGCGGTGGAGGCTAATCATAGGGCCTTCCGCTCCACTTTTAACCCTAAACCCAGCAGCCCGTACCTTAACCCAAACGCCAAGCCCACCCAAAACATTTAATCTAACCCAATATTCAGCCCAAAACCACTAAACTCCCTTTCACCCAAAATGCAACATAACCCAGCAAAAACCCAGATCGTTCCCTACCAAAATCAACAAAAATTATCTAACACCTGCTATTGCTGTGGCGATAGATTCTTCCCTAGCCATCGATGTCCGCCGAAGGCGGCGGTGAAATTAATGGGTACTGAAGATGCAGACAAAGATGATTTAGATGGCGAATGGTTGGTAGTGGAGAATGAAACTGAAGAAGAGGATGCAAGTTCGGAGCAAGCCACCCTATCCCTTCACGCCATCGAGGGTAGTCTGACTGAAAATACCCTCAAAATTAAAGGGAAGATCAAGAATCGCAACTTGCTGATTTTAATTGATAGTGGGAGTACCCACAGCTTCATTGACACAAAGTTAGCTGAAGAATTAAAGCTCTCTGTGGTTCAAGTAAATCCAATGATTGTTACGGTTGCCGACGGCAGGAAGGTAGTGGTTCGAGCTAAATGTTTCAGTTGTATATGGTCTATGCAGGGTCTAAAATTTCAATTCGACTTGCGGGTGTTAGAAATGGGAGATTATGGAATTGTATTGGGAGTTGATTGGATGAAAACATATACACCAGTGACATTTAACTTTGAGAATTATAAATTGATGTTTAAAAAAGAGGGTAAAATGGTTGAGCTCAAAGGGGTCACAGAAACAACAACTGCCACAATAAAAATGATGAGTGAAAGAGAATTGTGCAAGTTGGTGCAGAGTGACCGGAGTATTCCATCTAACACAATTTTTGCCCAGGCTACAAACTCTTCTCCCTCTGATACCCTTCAAGGCCTACTTGACAAATACCAAGCCATTTTCCAAAAACCAAACACGTTACCCCCATTCCGAAATATAAATCACAACATTCCCCTAAAACCCATTATTGCCCCTATAAATTTGAGGCCTTATCGATACCCTCATTACCAAAAGGGGGAAATTGAGAGGCTGATTCAAGAAATGGTGGAAGTTGAAATAATCCAGCCTAGTCGAAGTCCTTTTGGGTCTCCTGCCTTGCTGGTTAAAAAGAAGGATGGTCGGTGGAGATTTTGAATTGATTACAAAGCCTTAAATGATGCTACCATAAAAGACAAGTTTCTAATTCCTATCATTGAAGACTTGTTGGATGAATTGAATAGGGCTGTAATTTTCTCCAAGATTGATTTACGGTCTGGCTATCACCATATTCAAATGGAACCAAAAGATATTCCGAAGACGGTTTTCAAAACACATTCAGGATATTATGAATTTAATGTAATGCCCTTTGGCTTGTCTAATGCTCCAGCTACTTTCCAAGCCCTCATGAACTCCCTATTCCAGCAGTATCTTCGAAAATTTGTGTTAATTTTCTTTGATGACATTTTAGTGTTCAGTAAATCACAAGAACTGCATCTTAATCATTTGGAAGTTGTTTTTGAAGTGTTACTCAATGTTAGCTTATTTGCCAAATGGGAGAAGTGTGAATTTGGGAAGGAAGCTGTTGAATATCTTGGGCATGTCATAGCAGCAGAGGGGGTGGAAACTGACAAGGCTAAGATAGAGGATATGTTAAATTGGCCAACACCAATTTCTGTCAAATAATTGAGAGGTTTTTTGGGACTAACTGGTTATTACCGAAGGTTTATTAAGGGTTATGGTATGGTGAGTAAACCCATGACTGAATTACTGAAGAAGGATACTTTCAAATGGGGTGAAGAAGCAAAACAAGCCTTCAAAAGATTAAAAGAGATTATGGTGACAGCTCTAGTCTTGGCTCTCCCAGATTTTTCACAGCCATTTGTGTTAGAGTGTGATGCGAGTAAAGGGGGAATTGGAGCGGTGCTCATGCAACATGGCAAGCCTATTGCTTACCTCTCTAAATCCTTAAGCCCAAGGAACAAATTGTTGTCTGCCTATGAACGGGAATTGTTAGCAATTATCTTCGCCGTCACCAAATGGAAACACTATCTTCAACAAGGAAGGTTCTTTATCAAAATTGATCATGAGAGTATAAAGCATCTCCTTGAACAAAAACTCCATACTTATGTTCAACAAAAGGGAATCATCAAGCTCTTAAGTTTGGATTATCGGATTTTGTATAAAAAGGGGAGTGAAAACCGAGCTGCAGATGCATTATCCAGAAGGGAGGATACGAATTCCAGCAGCATTTATCTGATTTCTACAATGATACCTTATTGGATGGTGGATGTTGGAGAGAGTTATAATGGAGACTCACAAGCACAGACCTTAATTGCTGCCACTACTGTACAGCCGCCTGCTGACACCAATTACTCATTTAAAGGAGGAATTTTGAGATATAAGGGGAGAATTTACATTGGGAATTCAAATGACTTGCAATCCCAATTATTGCAACAATTTCATGACTCTCCTCTAGGAGGCCATTCAGGGGGTCCAGGCTACTCATTCAAGGTTGAAGGCTCATTTTTATTGGCCTAAGTTGCTGCTATCAGTGAAGGAGTGGGTTAAACGGTGTGATGTGTGCAGCCGTTGCAAGGCTGAAAATTGCCCTTATCCCGGCCTTTTGCAGCCACTCCCCATTCCATCTATGGCATGGAGCACCATTAGTATGGATTTTATTGAGAAATTGCCGAAATCTAAGGGATATGACAATATTTGGTGGTGGTGGACAGCCTAACCAAGTCGACGCATTTTATTGCGTTATCGCATCCCTATTCTGCATCATTAGTAGCCCAGCACTTCATGGACCATGTTGGAAAGCTGCATGGTATGCCACAAAAGATTATCTCCGATAAAGATAAACTCTTCACCAGTCTCTTCTGGCAGGAATTATTTAAAGCATTAGGGGTTAAATTACATCTTAGCTCGGCCTACCATCCTCAGACCGATGATCAAACCGAGAGACTCAATAGAACCTTGGAAAACTACCTAAGGTGCATGACGCACCACAATCCGAAGAAATGGAAAGATTGGTTGAGTTTTGCATGACGCACCACAATCCGAAGAAATGGAAAGATTGGTTGAGTTTAGCGGAGTGGTGGTACAATAGTTCAACTCATTCAGCTATTAAAATGCCCCCATTCAAAGCCTTATATGGCATTGATCCTCCTAACCCAACCTTGTCATTCACAAACAGTTTTATAGCTTCTGTGGAGGAGTTCATTCACGCCAAACAAGCCATGAATGAGCAGCTGAAAGATTTTTTAACCCAGGCACAGCAGAGGATGAAGGCATATGCTGATAAACATAGATCCGAAAGGGTGTTTCAGGTGGGAGATAAAGTCTAACTCAAGCTCCAGCCCTATAGACAAACATCTTTAGCACTCAGAAAGCATCTCAAATTAGCTACTAATATTACGAGCCCTATGAGGTGATTGAAAAAGTATGGGTTGTCGCATACAGGTTACTGCTGCCTCCTGAAGCTAAACTTCACCCTGTTTTTCATGTCAGCTTGCTCAAGAAAAAAATTGGAGACGCATAGGTACCAATGTCTTCCCCTCTAGCAATGCAAGAAGAAGAATTCAGCTGTGGTCCAGAGAAAATTCTTAACTCTAGAGTCATTTTAAGGGGGGGGCATCCACATTCAGCAAGTTTTAATCAAATGGCTCAATTTACCTACTATTGATGCAACTTGGGAAGACTTAACATTTATTGAGAATCAATTTCCAGATTTCATTCCAGATTTCGTTCATTCTTGGGGACAAGAATGGTTTGAAGGGAGGGAAATTGTTACATATCGTAGGAAGAAGAAGAAAAGAATGAATAGATAGGGAATTGGCAGCATGCTGAGTGGTGAATAGGACAAGGGAATATTGTAGGAGTAGCTATGAGGGTAGTGGTAGTGATATCAGTCCTTTGTTTGTTAGTGAGAACGAGGCATATATGATTGTACAGTTTGTTATGCGGTGAGGATTGAAAATGAAAGAATTATTCCCTCTCTGACCTCCTCTCCCTTTCTCTCTTCTCCCTTACCCTCTATTCTCTGTAACCTACTTCTCCTCTAATCTGAATTCCCTTCTCTGATTGTACTGTTCTCGCTTATTGTAGGGGAGTGTTCTACAGAACACCCATGACAAAGCTAGCATGAGGTCTTTGATTGTTCAGCTTCTCTTTGCTCTCTTATTTGTTATCCCCCTCCATGGTTCCCCTCCCATGGTAGAGTTTTCTGTAATTTGGGGTTAATTTAATATATATCTATCTTTGTTCTGAGAAAAAAAAATGCGTGGCTTAATTTCAAATAAACTAAACAAAATTTGCTGGAAGCAATATTCATATAAATTTTGACAGTGCTGTAGCCACTTGCAGAGAACCTGATGCCTTCCATCAGAATAAGTTACAACCAAATAACAAAATTAAGTCCTCATACTCTATTTTATTCAATTTGGTGACCAACTATTATGAAGCAAAGTCCAATTGCTAAAAGATATGGTCATGTCAATAATACATAAATTCAATTGGTCATGTCCATAACAAATAAATTCAATTGTTTAAAAGTAATATTTTATCGGCCAAGAAATAAAAATGGCTGTGGCTGCAACATCGTGAAATGGAAGAAAGGGTAAGTTCAGGTGGCAAAGCTGTAATTGAGGAACAATGTTCAATGTGCAGCAATGCACAGAAACAAGGTGCTGCTATGTGTTATTTAAATCATTTGGGCCTAGCACATTGTTCTGCAGAAAGGATGCTACAGGCACATATGTAAGACACTTTTACTGCATAATAGCACAATATATCAAACTTCATAAGAAGTTCTTTCCAATTTAATTGCAGTACACAACATCCCTGCAGAAAACTCCATTTGTTATAAGTTTGAGATGATTGTGACTCATTTCGAGATCCAACTGCTTTCAAAGTGTTGCTATCTTGGGCAGACAACAAGAGGCATATTAAGCTTAATATCTTATTTAAAGCTTATGAGTTGGCAAGCAGAAAAGAAAAAAAAAAAGGACAGCAGCAAGCACAACTATTGTAACAATACAAAGACTACTAGCAGCATTCAGTCACTCCACAAAAGGAAGACAAATGTAAGTAAAATGACAAGGTTACAAAGAGTACTGACAGCATCTTCCATGGTTGCACGCCACCCTTGCATGGAGGACAACCCATACCAAAGTCTATCATTCTCACCATCTTCTGAGGCCTTCTCAGTTTTCGGGGTGCTGAGATATACCCCCATTTCTTACTGAAACCAAATCAACAACTATCAGTCAAAAACCATAAGGTTTTAAATGCATTCATAAATAAAAAAATTTCAGGTTGATGTTACATACTATTTCCTTCTCAATGCACAAATAGAATCAAATACTTAAGTAACAATGCTATTTACCTCTAAAATATTAATTCCAAGTAAATAATGAAAGTCAACACGACAATCGCAATATCATATCAATCAATACCAAATTCAAACCGATTCTATTTCTGTAAGAAACCGAACGCCTTCTAAAAATCCCCTGTCCTTCCGTCTATTCACCCAAGAAACAACAGAAAGTATAAACTAAGACTTAAAACGAAATAAACTGAAATAACGATTAAAGTTCATTCATCGTCATCCACTAGCATAATACAGAGATAAATAAAATTAGTAAGGATACAATTTCTTAGTGTTTTCCCGCGAACCAAACAGATCATAGAAAGACAAACGAAAAAAACAATCAAAGAACAAAAAGAATTTGACTATACACTTACAGATACTAATAGTGTAGCATAGATAAAGAAGATCCTTCTGTGAAGTAATTGACAAAAAAAAAAGCATTAGCGATTGATAATAGATAAATGCGTCTTAGGGTTTTGAGATGTAACTGAACTCACTTGTCAGTGTCAGCGTCGTTTCGCACGATCAGAAACGCAGAGTCGCAGAGCCGAAAGGGAAGAGAAACATATAAATGAATATATATATGGAGAATTCTTTTCAGTTTTCACAGTGGCCAACGACCTGGTAATGGATGAAAGTGCAGATAGTGGACCTCTTTTTCCTTTTAATGGCCAGAGTCCAGACGGCTATTTTATTTTATTTTATTATATTGTTTCATTTATTTTAATTTTTTTAACATGAAAATTAAAGATAAATTTATTGCAGGAACACCAAGTTAAGATTTAATGTTTTCATATTGGAAAATGAAGTTACTGCTTGAAATTGAAGGCTTCTATATGATAATTATAAGTGTCAGCTTTTTCATTTTTTTAGCTTAATCAATAAATTTTTTGTTTTTATATTCTATATGAAAAATTTAATTCAATGGAAATATATGTTTAATTATGAAATAATTGAATTTAATAGTCACTTTAAAAAATTCTCATTTCGTGCAAAATAATATTAGTAAAAATAAAATATATATGAAAAACATCTCATCATTTTATTTATACTTCGTTGTGTTTTCATATATTTTAATTAATATTTGTACATATCTGAATGTATAACTCAAAAACTTTTATCTCTATATTCTTTAGGCATATATTTTTCCTTAAACTTTGCTAAAAAAAATTATTACAAGTTAACAAAGGATGGTCTATTTAAACTATGAAGAATAGTATGGTAAAAATATCATATCATTTGTTGAACTTAATTCAGAGGATCGTGCGCTATCGATCTCATAAATTATGATGTCTCTTCGACATCTTCTGCATTCACTCTTACTCTATCATCAACCTTCCTAACATTTGAATTATTAATCTTTGCAGTATTTTCCTCTAATCTCCAAATTTTAGAAGTCATCACAATTTAGATATAAAATCATAAATAAATATTGTTACATTAAAGACTAATATATGTAGTAGTGCATATGCATATATTTAAATTCAAATCACACTTTAAATAATTTTTCTAAACTCATCTAGGTTAAAAATTTCAAACCTGACTCTAATACTAAAATAAATTATAGCTCCATTATACCTTACATATATAAAATATATATATAAGATATAAAAGTGTTATAGTAGACAAGCCGAAAAAAAAATACTTTATTAAAATTTTAGTTAAATAAATGTATAAGCTAATTTAAAATTTTGAATTTTACAAGTATGTATATATAGCAAATAAATAAGATTAATAAAAATAATAGTTTTAATTAAATAAAATTTCAATTAAATTATATAAAAATTTCTTATAAAAAATTCATAGCGTTTCGTTTATAAAATCATTATTACTAAATCTTTAAAATTTAAAATCTTACAAGAAAAAAATGCATTTTTAAAATTTAATTTTCACAAACTTCATAACTACTTTAATTTAATTAACCAAAAGCAACACAATATCAACCAAATAATATTAGACAAAATAATATTTATATAGCTTTTATATAAATATAATATTTATAAAATTTTAATTGATTTATGAAATATAAAATAATTGTAATTACAAAATCATAATATATTGGATGTAAAAACCATACATAATATGCAACACCAGTTGAAAATAGTCCTGTGATAAGAATTTTAGTTTTTCTCAACCCTATTAGGACTTTTTCTACTTATAATCTTGTTACCTGTGTGATATAATTTAATCATACTAAATTATACAACTTAGTAGTACTTATTTAAAAAAAAATAAATACATAAATTTGAATATTCAATTTATAATACTTTAAATATAAATCCTTTCATAAATGAAATCATCGTAATTTTAGAAATAGTTTAATCAATTTTAACCATAATTTAAATAAATTCACATTTTTAACATTTTATATCTCAACATACTTAAATTATACTCACACATTTAAAGTTTCAAAAACATTAAACAGGCTCATCGCGGCTCATAAGTCTTGACACCAGAGACAAAGTATTGCAATACCATAATATCTTGCTCGAAGGCGTATAAATATCATATCACTAGTCTTATCGAAATTATAGTATCTCGATGTCATAGCATCGAGATATCGTAGAATCTCACCCGTATGCATAAATATAATAATCATATCACAGAGTATCCATAATCGTCGACATGCCAACATGATAATATCAAACCCAATATTATAAATCAATAACATTTGCAGGATATAAAAAATAATAATATTTTTATCAATCTTTGAAAATTCATCTCAAATTATCATTTTTATGATTTTTTCATAATTTATTAAAATTTACGTAATCAATATATATAGAGAATTTTCATATTCATTTCATAAATAATTTAATATTGAAATTCAAATTTAACATTCATATAATTAAATAAACTTAATAGTTAGATGACTTTTGAAATACGTTTATCCATTTTATAAACTGTAAATTCTATATTGTAATATTTTTCTTCAATTAATTAAATCAAACCTCTATTTATATTTATATTAAAATTTATAAATTATCTTTTGAATTTCACAAATAATTAGGTAAAAATTTAAAAATAACACTAAAGACATTTATATCATAATTCATAAAATTTAATATAAATTTCACAAATATATTCAAATAACAATTTAAATATAATACCAAATTAAGTTTATGTTAAAAATAATACAACTTTAATTAAATATTTTTAAAGTAAATACAAACCTCAATTAACTTCAAAATAAATTTAATTTTACTTTTCAAATCTTCAATTACAAAGAACCTTAAACTTAATCACTTGAATTAAATTGGCCTAAATACTCCTAAACCAACGAACAGTTTAATCCTTAATTAAATATATATTTATACTTAAAATATTTTAATTAACTCTTAATTGCACTAATCCTAACTAAACCCCATCAAAAATATTTAATTCAAAAATTTCATAAACTAAAATTTTTTATTCAAACTCAATTCAATCAATTAATCATAAATTCATCATATTATTATTATATTATTTTTATTACCCGAACTATTTTTTCACTAAATCATCCTTTTCAACATAAATAATTTGTCCAAATTTTTAAATATTTATATAATCTAAAACTCATAAAATCAAACTTAGAAGAATAAAACTTGCTTGAATCTTTATTTTTGCCTTCAAAATCAACTTAAATTCATGATTTTCAATGAGAATTTTGAGTAAAATAAATAAAGAATTTTTTTATGGGCTTCGTTTATAAGAAGAAGAAGAAGAAGAAATAAAGAAAAATCTGCTTTCTTTCTTTAGTATTTATCTTTATATTATTATTATTATTATTATTATTATTATTATTATTATTATTATCTTTAAACTCTACTATCCCTCACCCACCATCCACTTTTTCTTTTATTTTTTTTATTTAAGGCTTTGTTTGGATGATTAGTAGCATAGTTTAGTAATATATAATATTTTATGGTATAATATATTATGATACCAGAATAATATTTATCATATTTTGAAAGATGATATGGTATAGTATGGTTGAGTAAAATTTTTTTATTTAATTTAATGATATTTTTAAGATTTAATATATTTTGGAGATAAAAATTTATTTATTAGGATATATTTGGTGTTTAAAATATTTATTTAAAATATTTTTTATAGATAAAATTGTAAAATCATGAAAAACTACTAAATTGGTAGTTTAAAAATTCATGATTTTTAAATAAAATTACTATAGAAAATCATACCATAGAGAATATAAGTCAAAATAAATAAGAATTAAATTATATTATATCATACCATATAATGATAAATCATAAAACAAACAACACCTAAGTGTATATATATGTGTTATATATATATATATATATCTTTTAACATATTTAATTATCTTTTTATATTATTAAATTTTAGGATATACAAAATTATAAATGTTACAAAATATCTCAAAACAAATTTTCAACTTTTATTTTCCTAGCAGTAATAAGTTTTTAGCTGCAACCTTTTAACTTTAGTAGTAAATTAAATATTTTAGCTATGGATGTAAAATTTTCATAGCAATAGCTCTTAGCATTAGCTATGAAATTTAACTTGTTATTTAAAATATATAATAATAATTATAAATTATATGATTTGTGACTAATTATTACTTCATTAGTTAATTCTTAATTTTTATTTTAACTTTTAATTATTGTAGTGACAATTGGCCTTTTGACTACAATCTTTAGTTATTGTAGCTAATTGAATATCTACACGCGTAACAAAAGATTTCAAACGTTAATCATAAATTTTTCTTATTTACGGTTAATTAATATTTATAGTAATACATATATTTTCTCTTTAAATTCAATATGTAAACTATATTTATATGGCATATATATCATATTTAATAAAAAACATAAAAATAGTATACATATTTTTTGTTAAAACTTAATATATACATAATATATATAGAATATATACATTAATATATGTATAATATATATACTATTTATTAAAGCCTAAAAAATAATAGAACTTTTACTAGGATGACATCATACTTTTTTTGTAATTTCATTTTTTTTTTGTAGTTTTAATTTTTTTTAACATTTGTATTTTTGAAAAAAAAAATATTTTTAGTGTAGCTTTGTAAAAGTCCCTTCAATTCTTTTGGACCTGGTTTGGGTTAGACTATTTTCAACGAGGAAGGAAGTCACCTCAGTTAGCTTCTTTTAACTTTCCCATTTTTAAAGTGCGGGCAAAACTTTTTGTTTTCAATACTACAAAAATCCGGCACTTTTTTTTCCAATTTAATTTTTTATCACGTTGATTTTTTTATGTTTTATTTTTATGTTTATCTATTTATAAATAATTTTTGAGATCATAATTTAAATATATATAAAAAATAAAAATATACAATATATACAATATTAAAAATATACATATAATAAATAATAACATATATACATATATACTAAATATTTATGGAACCTTAACCTATCTACTAAATATCTAATAAATATTTAATAAATATCTACTAAACATGTACTAAATATTTTTAATATTTTTAAGTTTATTTTTTTATTTTATATTCATAATATATATATATAATATTTACATAATATCTAAAAAAATATATATCATATAGATATGTAATATACGCACAATATCTACTAAATATTTACAACATCTATTAAAAATCTATCAAACATATAAAATATCTATCAAATATCTACACAATATTTATACGAAAAAATAAATATTTTTTTAAATATTTTTATGTGTATAATATGTAAAATTTATTTAAAAATAAATTTAAAAATTTTTGTTAATATATTTTTATGTGTATAATATGTAAAATTTATTTTAAAATAAATTTAATATTTTTTGTTAATATATTTTTATATTTAGTATTATTTATTTTTTAATTTAAATTTAAATTTTTTTTATAAAATTAATAAATTTTATATGCTGAAAATATAATTTAAATAATTATTTTTTATTATTCTATTATAATACTTTTATTTAACAGTGAAGTTTAAAAAAAGAATGAAAATTGAAGTAAAATATTAAAAATTGAAATAAAATATTAATTGTAACGAGGGAAAAAATATTTTTTAAAAAATTATTTTAATGAGAAATGAGATATTTTTTAAAATTTATTCAATTTTTTTTAAGGTATAAATATTCTTCCTATTTTTAAAATAATTTTTATTTATTTTAGGTAATTTTATAAATATCTCTTTTTAAATAATTTTTATGATGGCCCATAGTTTTCTTTTAAGCCCATTAAGGTTGTTCGGCTTAAAGCTTTAAATCAGTCCTAGGCATGTTGCCTTAGAACATTCTCTGTTACAAGTTACTTTCAATTTCATTGTGGCATCATTTTTTTGTGTTACAACAAAACGGGCTATACATCTCTGAAAAATATAAAGTTTGATAAATAAATTTATTTTTTAATTTTAGTGTATTTTCATAATTATGCATGCTAATTTTAAATTTTAGTTATAATTATACTTTAAGACAAAATTATATAAAAAATTGTCAATTAAAATGTTAAATAATAAATTAATTCTTAAACTTATCATATCATATTATCAACTTAAATTTTAAATTTTAATTGAACTTTTTTAATTTTGTAATTTTGATTAGTTAAGCCATTAATTTGATTAATTAATAGTAGTTTTTGAGGTGAATTTTCTTACATAATAATTATTAATAATAATTATATTTTAAAAATATACACACACACATATATATATATGAATATCTTACGCAATGTCAAATCACTCTATTTTAGATTCTTCATATAGTGATTTCCATTTTAAAAGTTCAAAACCAACAATTACTAATTCTTTTAGAAAAAAAAATAAAAATAAAAATTCTTTTACAAAAAAATTTAATTAAAATTAAAGAATTATTTTAATTTATCATTTAACTTTAAATTTCCGTAGTTGTACAAAAGAGGCAGAAGCCATAGCTATGCTGCAACTTTATGTACATTGTCATTATGTGCGTGTTATTATTTTGAGATAATTTTTAATTTATCAATTAATTTCTTAACTATTAAAATAAAAACTCTTTTAAAATAATCAATTAAAATAAATAATATAATTTTATATGATGTTATTCTTAATTTACCGAGCTTTTTCACCAAGCTCCTTGTCTGGTCATCCTCATGGCCGGTCTCTCAGTAGTATGGTAGAACTCGATTTCGAACACTTTCAGTCTCACCGAGCTCCATATGTCTGGCTAGCATTCAACCGGCACATCTATAATTTACCATGATTGAGCCCCATATATTGTTTTTCTACACCAACTATAAATAGGGGGTCACCCCACAAGTAAAAAGGTTCTCTATTCTCTCCACTATTACTCTTTTTACATTCAGACAGACTGAACTCTGATTTAGGCATCGTAGTCTCATCCCGGAAAGTTGCATTCCCTTTCTCTCTTGTCTTGCAGGTAGGAGAGTAGCAACAGTTGTACCTGAGCCTGAACTACAGGAGCTAGGACTAACCCCGAGGATCATCCTGTCATCATTGTTGCAGTGAGTGTGGATAGACTATTCCCTAGCAAAGGCAATAAAATCATAGGTACGTCTTATAGCTCTTACAAGAAAAGCACTCTAATTGTGCCTTGATTTAACATTTCGTATTATATCACTCCTGCACGCCAAACACTCATGATACGCTTTTGCACTGAAATCTCATTATACTCTCGCGTGCATTATAATGCTCACCGTGCCTCTCACATCGAGTATTCCAATTAATTCAGCTCAATGTGCCTCACCATGGAGCTATTAGCACTTTAATCGTGCAGAAGCACCTTAGTTGCGTACCAAGCTTATAAAACTTCAATCGTGCATCTTACAACGCCTTAGTTGCACACCAAGTTCTTAGCTCCTTCTAGCGCCCTGGTCGCGCACTGAGTTCTTATCTCCTTACAGTGCCCTAGTTACGCACTAAGTATGTGGCGTCGTGCAATCGACCGCGCACTGGTTCTTTTATCGTAGCTCATCGACCTAGCAATCAATTATTATTTTTTTATGCCATTATGTATGCATCGACACATTTAACTAAAACTCATTATGAGCAAATAAGCTATTAACAACTATGAATACAACTAAAACCGAGCAATATATGCAGCCTTTTGTTTATAATACCGAACTATTTAGTGTCTTCTCACGTATTTGTCTTATTTTATTTATAATATCATATTGTTTAATGTTTTATCATTCACTAGTTTGCTTATAATGCCTGTACGTGCCTTTTGTTATAGCCCCTTGTGGAGGGCCGAACTTCAATGCTCTTATTGTATGTTACAATTTGTATCTATCTTTACAATTCTGTAAGTTTGGGGGCTTATGTAATATCACTTTTTATATGTGCTCCCGAGGCCCACTTATCCAATTCTTTATTATTGTACAAGAGACATATATATTAATGTACATAGTTGGATGTTTTGATAATCCTCTTAAAGCCTGCCCAAGAGCTTACTTGACATGAATGTCAAGGCAATAATGAGGGGCACTAATATCCGTTATCTCCGAGCAATGGCATCCCCAAAACTCAAGCACTTGCACCGCATGCATCCCTAACACTCAAGCAGTTGCACCCCTAAATGCCGAGTTTTGGTATTTAAGCTCCTCAAACCATAGTCGAGCCAACAACATAGCTAAGATTCTGCCTACAACAGAAGAGCTTGCACAGTTTCACCAGAATCAACAGTCTAACCAAAGCCAGAGAGTTCGATCAACAATGAACATTCAAAGGCTCTCCTAAAAGCCATATCTCAAAATAGGTTGTTCAACCGACCGCTCAAATATACCTCAGTCAGGTAATCACTCTTCAACTTTTTATTTTAACATGGCATGAAATGAAGTTTGGGTTAACCGACTTAGCATACTTAACAGTACTTTCGGTGACCAAACACTAGAGAAAATTGTGACTTGACCATACAACATATGTCCGTGCTCGAGCTTAGTGAACATAGAATATAAACAAATCAATACAACATAATATAGCATATTTTAACAGAACACATTTATTTTCAGTGTCAAGTTCGGTTTGGACTAAGCCTTTGTGTCATGAAAACAACATATCAAAAAAAATATACAACAAAATACAAGTATTGGACTGAGTTTCAAAGAGAGACATTTCATTAATGAAAGAAAAATTCATTACATAAATAGCCTGGTCCTTACAACTGTGTAGGATAAGCATAAGCACATCATATGGCTACTTCACAACATTTAAGTCTTGGACCTCATCGTCCTGAGCCTCGTCCTCTTCATTTCTTCGCTCTCTTCATCTTTCTCTTCTTCTGCCTTAGCTTCAGAAGCTAGATGGCTGATGTCTACGTCTGGCATCTATGACATGTCCATGTCCGAATTCTCCTGCTTTAACCGATTCGACACAGCCTTTTGGTAGGCACAAACATCTCGAGCATAGCTCTTGTTGCTCCTTGTTTGCTCGGTAACCAGCCCTTACTAGATAGCTTCAAGGGTTTCCTCTGCAGGCGCAGCTCGTCGTTCTTTGATTTTAGAGCTTCACTCTCCGAGCGTAGCTCTTGATCTTTGGCTCTTATAGTTTCTATGGTCGAGCCTAACTTTTCAGTTTTCTTTTATAAGGCTTCTTTAGCCCGCTTCAGCTCATTTCGAGCATGCTTCAAGGACTCCTCTACCTTGACTCTTTTTGCTTTTTCTTCATCGTGGTCCTTAAAGGCTTAGTCAAAGTTAGCTGTCATGCCCGTCACCCTATCCTCCATGGTATATACAAGCTGTGTGACCTGCAGAGTATTATTCAATTAACCTTTGTACCAAATATTGATTCTCACTTTAAATATTCAAGTTATCACTTATCATGTGAGACATTATCACCATTTCTTTTGCTACCTCTACCAAGCCCTTCAACGCCTTCTCGCACCTCGCTTTTAAGACAACTTTGAAGAATTGTTTAAGCACTTTTTAAGCCCGACATCTACCAAGGAGTACATAGATTTGTGCGGGCCTGCCAATTTATCATTCATTGCCTCCACTAGCCGGACAAGGCTATGCCGGTGGGCTAATGGTTCTTCCACTTCTCTCATTGATAAATTATCTACCACTCAGTTTTGGATGAGTCCTCTTCCATCCCTCTGTGAGGTACAATGGCTTCCTCCTCTAGTTATGGCCCGATCTCGGCTATTACTTTTATAGGAAGAGTCAAGTCTAGTATGAACTCTTCCTCCCGAGTGGAGCTGGCCCTAGCACCTTGCTCTGCACGAGCCATCCTAGCCTTTTTCCAACGCTTTTTTTGGCTTCCCTTTTGGTCAAGCATTTCAACTCTCTGCCTTCCGATTTTGAGCTTGAATCTGCATAACCGAGATAAAATTTAGAGTTTTGACATATTCACAACAAGCAATAACAAAAACCAAGTCTTAAAACTAGCATACATGTTCAGTCTTCTGGCTAAATTTCTTTCGGAGCACTGTCAAGGGGGAAGTACTCCCTTATTAGGGCAATGAAATTCCTATTTACTTTCAGAATGTCTTGCTCCACAGCTGTAAATGTCGTGAGCTCATCCTAGCTTAGCTTCACTCTGGTTACCTATTCACCACTAGGATTAACCCACCAAATATTTTGGCTGCCGAACCCTTGGCTATTCTCTAGAATGAAAAATTGGTCCTTATATGCCTTTTATTGAGTATGATTTTCCTTTGAACTTAGCAAGCCCAAACTGACCTTATAAGTAGAGAAAATCTTCATATGCTCTGAGCGTATTCTAAGCACGCTGAAAATAGTCAGCCCTCGAGGGGTGGGCACCATCCCGAGCAACCAGCATAGAATTTTGAACCCAGTGATAGTACGCCATGCGTTAGGGCTAAGCTGGCTAGGAGCTATCCTATGATAGTTTAAGAATTCTTGAGGGAAGAGGCGTAGAGTGAACCTCACTCCCGATCTCAAATCCTCTTAGAAAATCTTTAATTGATTTCCTGGTAATGTGTCATATGCTCGAACATCCTCTCTAGGGACGAGCATCTTGTATTCTTTTGGTACTTAATATTTCTTTCAGATATTCACCAAATCTGTTTCTATTACTGAGAGTTGGATGTCCCTCACCCAAGCCTTCTCTGAGCTTGGATTAACTTGTGGAGCTTCAGCAGCATCTTCCTTCTCGTCCACTAGAGTAAAAGGTCTCATGACATTTTGCTTTGTGAGCTAGGTCACAGCCGACCCAGCCTCAACCCTAGCCCCTTCCTCGTGGTGAGTTCCGTCACCCAAAGCACTCGGAGAGCCCTACTTTCCTACCTCTTTTGGCAGAGCCGAACTCATTGTTGCTTGCACCATCTTACTACAACTATTGAAATGCAAAACTTAAAGTAGAAACTTAACACTAACCTCTGAAAACTTAGCTCTCAAGTTATAAATCTTCGTACAAATCAAACAAACAGAGCTTCTCTCTTTTGGGTTGTGTACCGAATATTTTCACACTATCATCTATTTATAGAGTCCACTTCGGCCATGTGAACCGATATCCCTCTTTAATGCCCAGATGTTAAGTCTTTTCAATTCTCGCCCAATCGTTGCCTCGATTTTTGAAGCATCGCCTCACCTCCGCTTGACCCGTGTCCTTCTAGATCTCAACTGACTCCTCTTGGCACAATGCCAAGACTTCTCATGAGGAAATAATGGTACTATATGTACTACTCCTAAATAATCGGGTACTACTCCAAATCGGGCTTTGCCCCCGAGCTCCCTTTTTTCCCTACCTTCTCGAGCTTTTATTTTTTGAGCTCCTCCCTTGAGCTCTGCCTTCTGTTTCTCTGATAGTACCTCACTTACCGGGCTCTCGTTCTGAGCCCTGCACTTGAGCCTTGCATATTGTCATATAACATCTGTTTCATGATTCAACATATACACTTTCTACTGAGCGCTTATGAGCTCTTATGCATGACCAAATCTTGACATAAATGTCAAATAATTTGAGGGAGACTACTGATGCTACCCTCAATTTACCGAGCTCTTCCATCGAGCTCCTTGTCCAGCCATTCTCATATCCGGTCTCTCAATAGTATGGTAGAACTCGATTTTGAACACTTTCAGTCCCACTGAGCTTTATATGTTTGGCCAATATTCAACCGACTCATTCACAATTACGCTGACTGAGCCCCAAATATTGTCTTTCTATACTAACTATAAATAGGAGGTCACCACCATATGTAATTAAAAGGGCTCTCTCTTCTCTCCACTGTTATTCTTTTTTATATTCAAGCAGACTGAGCTCTGACTTAAGTATCAGAGCTTCTCTTTAAAGAGCTCAGTCCCTCTTCTCTCTTATCTTGCAGATAAAAGAGTAGCTGCAGTTGTACTTGAGCCCGAGCTATAAAAGCTAGGACTACCTCCTAAGAATCATTCCATCATCATTATCATATAATTTTTTAATATAGATTTTGATCAAGCCACTTTTTTAAAAAGAAAAATAAAAAAAATGCTCCAATTGTTATAAATTCAATTTGTGTAGTTTTTTATTGTCATCACTAATAAAGCAAAAATGCAAAATTTTTCTTCAGAAAAAAACATTTATTTTTACATATCATATATATGTATATAACATATATACAAATATATAATATATATATATAATAAATAAATAAATTTAGGATAAATTTACTTATTGAGCAAAAATTAAGAAAAAAAAGTTGCAGAGATATCATATCAATTAGTTGTGGAGACTGGAAAGTATGGAGTCAAAAATCATATTCCTTTTTTTTCTTTTTTTCCAAAAAAGAATCCATACAATTCTTAGGTGTCAAAGTATTAGTAACATTTTGTTTCGCAAAAAGTGGCTGGAGAAAAAAACAAGCAGGGAAATAAAAAAACGTCAAAGACGTTGAAGATAGGAGGGAGAGAAAATGATTTATTTCGGATTAATAATCATCAAGAAAAAATATATATATATATAATTTTAACCTTAAAAAAACTGAGGTGTGGATTAAATAAAAAAAGAGAGGGATGACTGTGTAAAATAAAAGAAATTTTAGTTTTTCTTTTTCTTGGAAAAATATCTTTTTTCTCACATACCCACATTTTCTCAAATCTCTGTAATTAGTTTTTCATCAATAGAAATGAGTCTTTGAATAAAAGGTATACCATCTTTGTGTAGTCTTTGAAATTAAATTAGCTTAATTTATCATGAGAAAGTATTTAATACAAAATTAGCTTAATTAATTAACAACAATCTAGATAAGTTTAGTAGGATGAAAACAATTATATGAGGGTTTCAAACTTTAAGGAAATTTTTTTTAAAAAAAAAACTATACTTATCCCTTTCAGTTGGTCCAATTAAAATTCTCAATATTAATTGACTGATTCTATATCCTTTTTCTTTAAAGAAAATGATATTAGTTATTAGATATATACATATAGTATAATGTAATATAATATCAAAGACAAATTTTACTAAATTTCCAAACAGATTTATTTCACATTGACCTAATTTAAAAATAAGAAAATTAAATTGATTACTGTTTTTAAGTTTTTTTTAAACTTTCCTCTTTTTTAATTTCATTATCACTTTTTATTTTTTATTTTTATTTCTACGAATTTTGATGCTCATATAAACATTAAAACGCAACATATCTACAACATGTATATTATATTAACTAATATATAATTGATAAAAGATAATATATCCATAGCATATATATTATAATTAAACAATATATAAAAATTAAAAGACAATATATATGCAATATATCCGTATATATAAAGGTTATATCATAATATATTTATAATATATATATAGTATATTTATAATATATATACTTAATCAGCATAATATATATATATATATGCAATATAACAACAACCCTTTCCACTAAAATCATTTTTATTAATATATATATGTATATATATATATTCATGAGTGTGGCACCAAAAAAAATTTACACTATTCTTTTATTATAAAATATTTGACAATTGACACTTTACCGTATAAAAGTCAACCTTTTTACTCTCTTTAATTGAACGCATTGGAATATGCATTTGCACATAACAAAAAAAATTATGCATTCTTCAAATCTATTTGTTAATGTGAAAATATGGATAAAATTAATATAACAAGTGAAAGTTATAAATGTCAGTGGTGAACCCAAGGGGTCCAGGAGGCTCTGAACTCTCCTCCCATGGCTCATGTATATACATACATATATATAGATATATAAATATATACATTTATTTATATATATATATTTTATATTTATATTTGAATTTATATATATTCATTTATATATTTAAATTTAAATAAATTTATATATATATAAATATATATATACACACATTCATTTATATGTATATGAATTTAAATAAATTTTATTTTAATTCTTAATTTTTTTTTCAAAATTCATATATACATAAATAATCGACTGCTTCGTGTGTTATATAGAGAAATATATTTTAAAAAAAAATAAAAATGAGGCTATTATACAATATTTTTAGAATATACAAAGTTGTATAATACAGTTATCATCTATTAGGCGTAATTAATTTAAAATATAAATTAATTGTTGAACTGTTGTAATGTAATATTAAATATTGAATTTTATAGTAAACATGATTATAATTTTTTTTTGAGAAAATTGAGCCATCTTTCAGTGAATTTCTGCGCTCACCACTGATAAATGTTATTATGAGATAGTTACACTTATAGCTGAAGGGGGAAAAAACCTTAAGTAGTTAAGTATTGTCATTTTCTTCTATTTAGGGTATGGAAGAAAATAAAAGCTCCCTCCTCTTCCACTTTTATATTTGTAATTATAAGTTTTTTAATTCTATTTTTAATTTTTTATCTTAATATATACAATCAAATGATCAATTTTTTAATATTATAACTATTAGTGAGCTCTCCAAGAAATTGGTTCAATTGAAGAAGCATCGTATTTATCTATTAATATATATTTTTTTAGAAATTAGCTTTAACTTTACCTATCATGACAACGACAGTTGAAAGAGTTTTCTCTGTAACGAAATTCATAAAAATCTATTATATGATCAACTTTGAATCAATTTGATGAATGATTATTTGATTATTTATATTAAAAAAGATATAGTAGATGCTATTGATATTGAAGATATTATTTAAACATTTCAAAATACAACATCTTAAAAAATGTTATTATAATAAAAATAATTTATATTATTTTATTATTTTTTTAAATATTTTGGACTTTAAATAAAATTATCAATTTTATTATTTATCAATCCCAACTTACTTGAAATTATACATCCGCTCCTAAATATAACGCAAATATATTTATATATACTAAGACTGAAACACAATAAATCTATAACATATTTATATATAATATCTATAATATATAAAATAATATTATTAATTATTTTTGAGAATTTTTTTATAAAATAATATTCTTTTGTTTTAAAGTTATTATTTTACAAAAATATATTTAAAATAAACTCAATTTTCTATATTTCTTTAGAAAATTATATAATAGATATATAATATATCCACAATAAAAAATGTACATAATCATAGGGGTGTAACTTGGTTTGGAATATTACCGATTTAAACCGAAATCCAAACCGAAATTGTTATTTGGATTGGAATTTTGGAATGTGGAATATGGAATGGAATGTATTTTCTAAAATTTTGGAATATGAAATATGGAATGGAATGTTATAATGAAATTCCAAATTCCATTCCATATACCGAAATTTTATTATAAGATTTTTAATAATATAATTAATAATACATATTTAAATAAAATCATTAAATATTAATATTAAAATATGTAATTCAATTTTATACAATATTTTATTAACCCTACCCTATTAGGTTTAATATATATTCGTTTAATATATATTCATTGCCTGCTTTGGCAGCTTTGCTTTGTGAATACCGATAACAAACAAAAAACACAGGAAAGCTGCTAGTCTGCTACAAATCCTAAAGGTTAGAATACTGACTCTTTCTTCTTGGCTTTTCATCCTACCTATTGGCACAATCTATGATAATTATTATTTTATTTGCTTTACAACTAATGGTGGCTTAGGGATTATATTTATATAGGTTAGAGTTCTTGACACAATCATCAATTTTTATTGCTAGCGTCAGTTTATATATGTATAGTATATTATTTAGAATCATTAGATCCATATATATATAGGATTATATTATGCTTTTCCTCCAAAGTTGTAACAACCATTATGATATTGTAATAAAAACAGTTTTTACGTTACTGGTAATAGTTTTTTTTCTTTTATGTTATTAAATGTTTTGTGAGTATTACTGAATATATATATGTATATATATTTTTCAATATCAGATGACTGAAAATAGCGAACCAATTCTCATAGACGGAGAAGGTGCGAACCCTCAACCTATTAATGAAGCAAATGCTCCTTCTAAAGAGATTACTATAAAAAGAAAAAAGATGGCCCCTCGATCTGTAGCTTGGAACCACTTTGTTCGAAAAAATGATCCTAAAAAATGTATGGTAGCTCAATGCAAACATTGTAATTTACAATATGGATATAACACCTCCTTATTAGGCACAAGCGGTTTGTTGGCACATTTAGACAGATGTCCTAAATATCCATATACTAGGCCTAAGGATCGTAAGCAAACCCAACTTAACTTTCCTTGTGTCACAAAAGAAAATGATGGTGTGAGTAATCTAAAGTTTCAAGCATGCTTGGACCCAATTGCTTTGAGAAAGGCTATATCATACATGGTAATTGTGGATGAACTTCCTTTTAAATGTGTTGAGGGACAAGGTTTTAAATATCTTTTTAGTGTTGTGGATCCTTCTTTTCGTGTTCCTTCACGAATAACAGTTGCTAAAGATTGCTACCAAGTTTATTGTGATTCAAGGATAGAACTTAAAAAAGTCTTACCCCAAAGGAGGTTATGTCTCACAACTGATACATGGACTTCTATACAACAAATCAATTATATGTGTCTCACAGCACATTATATTGATGACAATTGGAAATTACAAAAGCGAATTATAAATTTTTGTCCAATTACTAGTCATAAGGGTGAGCAAATTGGAAAAACAATTGAGAGATGCTTATTAGATTGGGGCATTGAAAAAGTTTTTACTATCACAGTTGATAATGCAAGTTCGAATGATACAGCAATCAATTATATGAGAACTAGACTTAATACTTGGGGTGGTAGTGTCTTGAAAGGTGATTTTCTTCACATGAGATGTGTGGCTCATATAATTAATTTAGTGGTTGGGGATGGATTGAATGAGGCAAAAGAATCAATTCTCCGTGTTCGACAAGCTGTAAAATATATGAAACAATCTCCATCTAGATTGGAAAAGTTCAAAAAATGTGCATTAGAGGAGAAAATTCAAAGTAAAAAATTATTGTGTCTTGATGTTTCTACTAGATGGAATTCTACCTATATGATGTTGGATGCTGCTTTCAAGTTTAAAAAGGCATTTGATAGGTATGACTTAGAGGATACTCGTTATGAAAGTGAGTTAAAAGATAGAGATGGGGGTGGAAAGCCTTCTGATGATGATTGGGTTAATGTTGGTAGGTTGGTGACTTTCTTAGAAAATTTTTATGAGTTGACTTTGCGTGTTTCTGGCTCTTTATATGTCACATCTAATAATTTTTTTCATGAGATGGTTGCTGTAGATGCTCTTTTGAATGAGTTGAATAATAGCTCTGATTTGAACATGAGTTTTATGGCTGAAAAAATGAAAGATAAGTACTACAAGTATTGGGGAAAGCCTGAAAAAATGAACATGATGATTTTTATTTCAGTTGTACTTGATCCTCGCTTCAAAATGAGCTTATTAGAATTTGGTCTTAATCAATTGTTTGATTGTTATACCTCATCTAGTATTCTTAAAAAAGTGAGAGAGACAATTAATTGCATGTTTGAAGAGTATAAGGGTGCTGGTGGTTCACCTATAAATGAGGTTGGGGCACAAGTTACTGAAATAAATATGCATTCTAATGATATGGTGGATAGTTTTCAACCTTCTCAAAAAATAAGACAAATAATGAAAGAAAAATACAATAAGCATAAATGCGAGAAAAATACAGGGTATATCAAATCTGAGTTAGATAGATATCTTGAAGAAGATTGCATTGAGGATGTAAATGAATTTGATATTTTACTTTGGTGGAAGCACAATGGTTCTAGATTTCCAATAATTGCAGAGATGGCACGTGATGTGTTAGCCATTCCTGTTTCTACTGTTGCTTCTGAAGCTGCTTTTAGTGCTGGAGGTTGTATACTTGATAATTTTAGAAGTTCTTTGAGTCCTAAAGTCATGGAGGCTCTTATATGTGCACAAGATTGGCTTCGTGTTTCTCCATTTCCAATCAATTATGAAGAATCACAAGAAGATATTCAACAACTTGAGGAAGGTACATATAATAATTTTCATAATTTTAATTTAAATATTTTATTTAATACAAATTTTAACAACCTTTTATTTATTCTTTGTTTTCAATATTCAGATTTGTCAAGACTACCATGATGCGGTGAATAAATTTTTTAGAAAGATATAGATGTTCAAAGGATTACTTGAGATGAAAAGCTTTTCTTAAATTATTAAGTACATTTGTTTTTAAAAAGAATATTATTAAATACTTATTTAGTAATTTAACTTGAATGATATAATTTTATAAATTTATTTAGCTACTTTGAAATTTAAACTTATATAATGTTTTCATTTTCAGATTTATTTTAAATCTATTCTAATTTTAGTTTTGATGGAAAAATTTTGGAATTACCGAATACCATACCGAATTTTAATGGAATGGTATGGAACGAAATTTTTAAGTCCGAATAATATTTGGATTGGTATGGAATAAAATTCTAAATACCGAAATATTTTGGAATGGAATTGGAATAGAGGCGATTCCATTCCATACCGACCGAATTACACCCCTACATAATCAAAACGACAAGAGTAAAGCTAATGTGTTACCTAATAAGACATAAGTCTCGTACTTGCCTATTAAGACATAAGTCTCGTCCCTTTGCCCCTTTAAATACTTGATAAAATGATACCTTTCATCATATTTTTTAAATTTTTATTTTTTTACCAAGTGTATTTTAAATATTTTATTATAAATTTATAATAAACTCATTATAAATTGTACGTGTAAAATTTATAAACTTATTATAAACTCATGATAAACTTTGTAAACTAATAAAAATCTGATATTTTAATAAATATTTTATAAATTTTGATATTTTGATAAATATTTTATAAATATAGTAAATTTAAAATTATTTTTATATTTTTATCAAAAGCCCTAAATGCTTCCTGATAGGAGTTGGGCTATTATTTTGATAATTTTATAATTTTAAATTTAAAAAACATATTTTTCAATTTTTTAATTTTTATGACATATACTCAATATATGTTTAATATATATTATATTTTTATAAAATTTTCGCATTATTTTGTAAATTTTTTTATTTGCATAATATTTTATATTTTATATTTTAAAGTTATTTTTATAGATTTTCTTATCTCATCTTTAAATAAGCATGTATAAAAATAAAAGGTGATTTTTAAATTTGAATTCAAATAATAACTGGATTATTAAATTAGACAGACCTATAACTATTTTTTTTTTCTGAAAGTACTTCTAATTCAATTTTTAATTAATTACATTAAAATAATCTAAAATGCATATAAACAAGCTAATTTTGTGACAAATTGGATGACTTCCCATGCGTTGAACTTCGCCCTGGGGCTACATGTTCTTAAAAAAACCTCCTCATGAAGTTAAGTTAAGAGTTGGCTACAACATGATATGATTTGTAATTATTACGATCGGATATAAACTCAAAAGGATTTTTTTTTTTATGAAAAACAAGTGATCTACATATATATTTTTATATATTTAAAAATAAAAAACAAAATTATTTAGAATAATACTTTATTCCTTTATAAATAATTATCATTTTATATGATAATTTTTATTCATAAATAATTGTCACTTTATAAAAATTAAAATTATTTTATATTTTTATTCTAAATTTATCTCTATATAATTAATATATAATGAAATGAGTAATAAATTAAGAAGAATGATAATTTAGTAAAATAGTTATATAAAATAAATTATCAAATAATTTTATTAATTATTATGTAAAATTTTAAAATGATAATTATTTATGAATAGAGAAAGTATTTTTTATTTTAAAGATATTATTTAAAGATATTAAAATAAGTTTTTAATCCATATTAAATTTTATGATTATAAATTACACTTACGAGTTAAGCTTAAATGATTATAAATCCATATATTTATATTTATCTATTATACTGAAATGGCTCTCGTTGATATTTTATTATTGTCAAATATAATCTAATAAATATCTCATAATTTTTATATTTCGAATTTGTGCATGAAATATACACTGAATATAGAATCAATATGATTGTTGTTTAAATGATGGCCATCATTATACTAATATATGTTGAGAGTGCTTATGTTATAACTAAGTAGTTATTACATCATTAATTTTAAATATAATATGAATTTTTTACTTATTTGTATTAAAAATTCAATTAACTGATTTTGTAATATTTTTAATTAAAATAATGATTGAATTAAATTAAACTATACTAATTTTAATTAAAAAGTACAATGACAACTAAATAATCACAATTCATTTATTTATTAATCAATTAAAGGGAAAAGGTACAGAAAATCTCTCATATTTTTGCAAATACATTAATAAATCCCTTTTATATTTGGCGATTAATTTAAATTCATGAATTATTGAAAAAGATTCGATATACATTAGTATATATTATGAATCTCATAAGTAAAATATTATTATATATACAAAATTTTTTTAAAAAAATGCTAATAGACCCAAAAGAATAAAGAATAAAAAAAAAATATTCGCACTAAGTTACTACAAATATTTACATATTACTGTGAAATTATATTTATTTTTAACAAAAATATAAAATACATATACATACTTGATAATAATAATAATAATAATTTTAATTTTTAAATTTCTTTTTGCTTTGTTGAATAATAATAATGATAACTGAAATATAAATGTGAATTATATATATATATATTTAATAATATTTATATTCAATAATAATAATTTAAAATTTTCATTTTCTTTTAATATCTAAATGATGATAATTATAAAATAAACATGAAACCAATATAACTTTTTTACTGTTTATTTGAAATTATATTGTGGATTTTCATATTTTCTTTTTTAAATTTTAATGTTAATATATTTTTATTTTTCGAAATATGATTTCGTTTTTAATCTTATGAGTTTTTTTTCTTAAACATTTTTATTTTTTATAATATGCATAAAATAATATTTTATTTTAAAGACATTAAACTAATATAAAAACAACGGCAGTTAAGCTTATAAGTGTCGTCAGATTAATTTTAAATGGTTTATGATTTAAAGAAATAATATAAAAACGTGGCAGTTGATGAATGGTCAGTTTGAGTAGGCGGTGATTGGTGAGTGACAGAACAGATCTCTCACCTCTATTTTTGTTATAAATTTGTGAATCGACCGAACCCATTTTCGAAAGTTCTGTTTTTTTTTAATCTTAGACAAAGCTTAGCTTTCCCTCCCCTACCGTTTACCAAGCAAGACCTTCATCTCTCTCTTCAATTCTCAGGTACCTCGTTCCTCTCCAGTGTTCTACGTCTTCGTTTCTCTTTAATTTTATACTGTCCTCATAAGGCCATGTTTGGTAAATTATTATTACATGGGAAAAAAAAATATCATATTGCATACCAAGAGAGGAAAGAAATCTATACTAAACTAGATAGACACATTAAAACGACGTCGCGCCACCGTAATAAATCATAATTTATGAAATTCATGTGTTTTTATTTAAATTAGAAAATTAATATTTTTATTTACTATGTTTTGAAAAAAAAATTTAATGTACGGAGTTTAAAAATTTTAACTTGCAACTGAAAACTGCAGTCAAAGGTTGTTGGACAGACCCACAGGCAGCGCAAATTAGCACACCAACAGCTACGATGATAATCACTGCGAAAGAGTCAACGCTGGTTCAACCGGCGGAGGAAACGCCGCGGCGAGCACTGTGGAACGCCAACGTTGACCTTGTGGTGCGGAGGTTTCACACTCCGAGTGTTTACTTCTGCAGACCGACGGGTGCATCCAATTTCTTCGATTCAAATATAGTCAAAGAAGGGCTAAGTAAGGCTCTCCTGCCGTTTTATCCGATGGCCGGACGGCTGAGAAGAGACGAGGATGGGCATATTGAGATCGACTGCAATGCTGAAGGCGTTTTATTTGTCGTGGCTGAAACAAATTCCGTCATCGATGATTTTGGCGATTTTGCTCCCACTTTGGAGCTCAAAAAGCTTATTCCCACTGTGGATTACTCCGGTGGGATAGCTACTTATCCTCTCTTGGTTTTGCAGGTATTTCATATTTTTTTGGAGCTTAATTTATCAATTTATTTAATTATCTTTTATATTGATAGAATCAGAGAAATAGAAACGCAGTTTAATTGCCAATAATTGCAATTTAATTATCTTTATAAGACTTAAGGAGCAAATTCAAAAATTTTACTTTTTTTTTTCATTGATTTTCACCTAAAAAGTATTTTACCTAATATTTGGTAGTTAGATTTGTATATGAAAAATGGCCAAGCTTTGTATGTGTGATTAACTTCTATCATTTATCCACTGTATACCAAACCTTGCATGAGTGCTAGCTCTAACGTTTATTTATGTTAATTTTGCTGTGAAAGGAAGCTAAAATAGGTTAATTTAGTTGTGAGATCAGTTAATCCGTTGTTATACATGGTAGATGGCAGGCTTCTACCTATGGCGGTAGCTTATCGAAGGCGTTGTGGTTGTTCACTAGTTAATTTAAGATGATAAATATTGGGAATATAAATAGTTGAAGCAATTTAAGAAGTGAAAATTATGTTCCGTGGATGTTCAAATCAAAATGGGTATGAGATTCTGATGCGACACAAGTTGTTTTTGCTGTTAGGAAGAAAATAATTTGTGTAATTTGTGATCATTAAAATGCACTAGGGTCATGTGTAATTATTGTGTTTTACTTAATTATAGTAGTTGTGCGGTGGCTTTCTCAACCGCAAATAAACTTTGCTTGTTAACTGGGGCAATTACTTTCTTGAAGTTCTTATTAAAGTGACATCACTATAATGATATTTAAGCATTTATCTTGGTACCAAACAATTTAAAGATAGGTGACTTGTACTAGATTTGTATGGTAGGGTATTACACAAGAACCTTGTCATCTTTGGAAAAGAGGACCATACTGTAGATTGTAGATCACATTATATTGATCGTCCATTTAAGTTTGATTGTGATTGATCACTTTTTTATTTTGTGGCCATCATGATTGGGATCTTGAAGTGATCCATTTAAGAATTTTATCATCTCTTGCACCAAGATAGGTGAGGATCCGTCGTCTAACAAAAAAGGCTTATTATGACATTTTTAAAATCACTTTGGTGACAAGAATCAACCAGTATTAAAACGTGTAAGATATGAGCTAGTTCAGGAAGATTATTGTGATCGGAGAGAGTCAGATCTCATTTATTTTTGTGTATAACTAGAATTTTTTGTGTTTATTTTTGAAAAAGGGGAGCTTTGGTGCAATAGTAAATGTTGTCCCCGTTTGACTTGAGGTTACAGGTTTGAGTCGTGAAAATAACTTCTTGCAATTGCAAGGGAAGACTACGTATAAAAACCTAATGGGTCCGACCCTTCCCCGGACTCCCACATTGCAAGAGCTTTTATGCATTGGGCTACTTTTTTTTTTTAATCTAGAATTTTGAAATCTCTTGTTCTTATAATTTTATAAGCGAGACTGCTGTAGTGTTGTAGTGTCATATTTTGTTGGTGGAATGCATGACTTGTATTTAGTGGGCTATGGATGTTATTCATTTGAGTAGAAAGAGTGGACTCTATGGTTTTGTGCAATTGGTTAAGGTGTTGGAGAACATTATTGTAGATTTACTGTGAAATTGACCTTATCATTCCGCATTAATAATTAAGATTGAAAATATTAGACTGAAAATGGGACATGTATGAGTATTTATTTATTAAGCTTATTAAGTTAGCAGGTTTAGTTGTCTTGATTGAGAAGCCACCAACCATTTATTAACTTCATTAACTAGGAAGAAGATTCAACTTCTAGACGTTTTACTCAACCAGCTGACCTGATTCTACTTCCATGTTTTTCCAGTGAAATATGAATTAATATATATGTGGTTGCTTAGCATTCTTTTGGTTTGATTCTCTGCAGTTGACATATTTCAAATGTGACGGAGTTTCACTTGGAGTTGGTATGCAACACCATGCGGCTGATGGGTTTTCTGGTCTTCACTTTGTGAATACATGGTCAGAAATGACTCGTGGTCTTGACCTTACCATTCCCCCCTTCATTGACTGAACCTTGCTTCGAGCCAGAGACCCACCCCAGCCTGCATTTCACCATATAGACTATCAGCCTCCTCCAGCCATGAAGGCTCCTGTAGAAACGTTAAAAGCAGATAGCACGGCAGTCTCCATTTTCAAGTTGACAAGGGATCAGCTTAACATCCTCAAAGCCAAGGCAAAGGAAGATGGAAACGCCATAAGTTATAGCTCGTATGAGATGTTGGCAGGTCATGTTTGGCGATCTGCTTGTAAGGCTTGTGGACTTTCTGGTGATCAAGAAACCAAGTTATACATTGTGACCGACGGGCGGTCCAGATTGCACCCTCCACTTCCCCCTGGTTACTTTGGGAATGCCATCTTTACAGCAACACCAATTGCAGTAGCAGGTGATTTGCAATCAAGGCCAACATGGTTTGCTGCTGGCAGGATTCATGATGCATTGGTTCGCATGGACAACGATCACTTAAGGTCAGCCCTTGATTACCTTGAGCTACAGCCTGATTTATCAGCTCTTGTTCGGGGGGGCCATACGTTTAAGTGCCCAAATCTTGGTATCACAAGTTGGGTTAGGCTGCCAATTCATGATGCAGATTTTGGATGGGGCAGACCTATATTTATGGGACCTGGTGGCATTCCATACGAGGGTCTATCTTTCATTTTGCCAAGTCCAACCAATGATGGGAGCTTATCAGTAGCCATTGCATTGCAATCTGAACACATGAAACTGTTCGAGAAGTTCATCCATGAAATTTAAGAAATAGAATCTCTGGCAATAAATCAAGCCAGGAAATTTCACGTAGTACCAGATTTTTTTCTTCTTTCTTTATTTCCTTGGCGATTGCTTTCCTTTCTGTTCTTTTCCACACACGCACTGTTAACGTGAGGAAGACATTACAGAGAAAATTGAGCCCGTAGGAGGGCTCATGTTGTACACCTGTGCATAAAGATGAACTTTTGGCAACGGAAAATTGTACGTCTAATTTATACAATAACGGTAATGTTGTTGAATGTTGTGAGGTTATTTATAAATTAATTTGCTAAAACTAATGTGATGTTAATTAAGTACGATAATTTTAAAAAAATGACGAACGTGAATGGAGTAGATATGTGGCTGTTAACAACTGTATTTCAGCGCAACGATAAGAGAATAATTCAACAAAATTTGAAGCAAGACCTTGGTCGAATGCTCAAAGTGCCAAAGTTATAGCGGTTTGCTTTTAGAGATGATCTTTTTCCAGTGAATTTTTGTTTTTCTTATTATATGAGAATGCATTTTCAGAGAGTTGGATGCAAATTACTAAAGTACAAACTTATGTATTTAAATAATAGGAGGCTAAATTGCGAAAATAATATATCACACAAGAAGAGGATCCTTAGTATAAAAGTAGATTTAAATACAAAATTCTTCCTCCTCCTTACTCTTAAGATGGATGAGAAGACCAATCCATGCCATATGAGATTGATCAAAACCAAATAAAACCACACCCTACAAACACTGTAGTGAACAGCAAACCCAATTGACTGAGAGAAAACAAAAGTTCTCAAAAATCCCCTTGCAAAGCTACCAAACTTTAGCAAATATGAGGTGACTCCAAAGAAGAATGAAGGCATTTGGTCCACAACCAGAAAGATAAGAGTCCCTAGAGAAAATGAATAAACAATTGTCATGTGGAGACTGAACAAAGCCATAGCTGCACAGAGTGTGATAAATTCTGAATTCCATGGGCTTGAAGCCTGTTTCAAGCCATACAAAGAGCAAACAAGTTTACAGACTTCCCCTGGCTGAGCTTTGGTATACCCCTGAGGTGGAAGCATATAGAGATCTTCATCAATATGCCTATGAAGAAAGGCATTATTGATGTCAATCTGACGCAAAGGCCAATTTTGAGCAGCAGCAACAGCTGGAAGAATTTTAACAGTCACAGTCTTAGCCACAAGAGAAAATACATCTATGAAATCCAGTCCCTCAACCTGGTTATATCCTTTAGCCACCAACCTAGCCTTGTGCCTGTCGATTGAACCATCTGCCTTTAGCTTAAGTTTAAAATCCCACTTAGAGCCAATAGCCTTCTTGCCAGGAGGTAAAGTAGTAAGTTCCCATGTGTGGTTAGCTTCTAATGCTTGCAATTCATTCTCCATTGCCTTTACCCAAGCAGGGCACTTAGAAGCCTCTGCATGGGATCTTGGTTCCTGATCATGTGACAGATTAGCTAAAAAACACAAATATGCAGATGAAGATTGTCCAATAGTAGGTGAAGTGGAGGAGATAGAAGAATTGGTATGATAATCTTGTAACCATTGTGGAGGTTTTGTATTTCTAGTGCTTTTTCTGGTAGGCTGAACAACAGGAAGATGAGGTGGAGAATCTGGTAATATAGGAGTAGAATGAATAGGGGAAGAAAGTAAGGAAGAATCCTGAGCAACAGTAGTATCAAAAAGAACAGAGGAAGAAGAAGGATAAGATCTGGGAGAAGGTTGTGAGGGAGAAACAAGAGATGAGGGAGCAATAGTGGATGGAATATTAACATCTGAAGTAATAGGCAAAGGTAAAGTAAAATTAGGAGTAGGATTAGAAGTAGATTGAGCCTTAAAAGGAAAATTGGCTTCAAAGAAATCCACATCTCTAGAGCTAAAAATAGTATCAGTAGCCAAATTGAGCAACTTGTATGCTTTTTGACTAGATGAAGTACCCAGATAAACACATTCAATAGCTCTAGGAGCAAATTTGAGCTTAATAGGATTGTTGTCTTTAGCATAAGCCAAACAACCAAAACTTTTAAGATTACTATAGTCTGGAAGCTTGGAAAATAACAGCTCAAATCGTGTTTTCCATTTCAAAACAACTCTAGGCAGTCTATTTATAAGGTAAGTGGCATGTAGGATAGCTTGACCCCAAAATTTAAGAGGTCATGCTGACTGGAATATCAAGGCCCTCGTAATCTCAAGAATGTGCCTATGTTTTCTTTCCACCAGGCCATTCTGCTGTGGTGAATAAGGGCAAGATTTTTGATGTATTGTAAGAAATTCAGCCCCATTATCTGTATTAAATGTTTTAACAGTACAATTGAATTGTCTCAATAAGTTTGAAAAAATTCTGTAGAATAGAAACAGTTTGTTATTTATGAACCATAAGATAGGTCCACACACCCCTGTTATAGTCATCCATTAAGGTTAAAAAATAGTATTCCCCATTGACTGTTCCAGTAGAATATGGACCCCATATATCTGCATGTATAAGCATAAAAGGTTTATCTGTTTTAGTTATGCTATGAGGAAAAGGTTTTCTTGTTTGTTTTGCAAGAGCACAAATGAAACAAGGAAGTGAATCAGTAGTATGTTTATTCAAAAATGGAACATGAGCAAGTACAGAGTTAGAGGGATGTCCTAGCCTACTATGCCATGTCTGTACTGAAATAGTTGTCACTTGATTTACATGAACTTCATCAAGTGCAGTAGGCATAGTTTTATTACTTTGAATAATTACAGCACTAGGAGCATGTAGATAAAGGTTGTCAACAACTCTTCCAAAAGCTACACTGGTATCACTCTTCTGGTCCTGTAAAATGCAAGAATCATGAGTAAACAGTACTGAAAATCGTTTGTTTTTGGTTACTTTGGTTACTGATAAAAGATTGTAGGCAAAAGTTGGTATATACAAAACATTGTTTAATGGCAGGTTGTTTTGTAGAATAACTGTACCAATAGTGTGAACCAAAAGTACAGATTTGTCTGGCAAATGTACTCTAATAGGATTGGATAATCATGTGAGTTTACTGAACAATCTTTTTGTCTGCACAAATGTGATTAGTGCTCCACTGTCTATGATCCAAAAAGAACCAGATACACTATGAGAGTTAGGAATAACAAGTATACTTGCAAAATTGTCTACTTGCATGAAATTCATGAAAGCATCATTTTGTGTATGCTGAGCCTCTTTCATACACTTTGTGATCTGTTGCTTATTAAAATCTGCAATTTGTGTAGTGCTGTTCAAGGCATGTGTTTCTGCTAGATCTTCTTCTGCCTGACTGCTTTCTATCATATTGACCTGAGCTCTAACTTGATCTCTCTGTTTCTTTTTTAATTCATTGTACCAATCTAGTATTCCTGTCAGTTTGAAGCAAGTATCTCTCACATGTCCTTGTCTCGTGCAGTAAGTACAATATTTCTCTTCAGTCTTCATTTAATCTCTTCTTCGAAAATTATTTCCAGCAGGAACTGTATATCTATCTGCATTATTACCTTTTGTTAACATCACAGCTCCCTCTGCATTTTCTTCTATACTCAATTGGCTTAACTTCTGCCTTTCAATCCTAAGCACTAATGATTGTGCCTTATTAACAGAAGGAAATGGATCAGACATTAGAATCTGATCTTTAGCATTCTCATATCCATCATTCAGTCCCATATGGAATTGCATCAGCTTATCTAAAGAGATTATTTCTTCCATTCTCTTATCAACCTCACACTCACATTTACCACAAGTACACTGTGGTGTAGGTCTAATACAATTAAGCTCATCCCACGGCTTTGCAATTTAGTGTAGTAAGTGCTGACTGTCATATTACCTTGTTTTACATTAGAAATCTATCTTTTCAACTGAAAATTTTGTGGTCCATTGCTCTCTCCAAAATTATCTTCAAGTGCCTTCCATAAATATCTAGCAGAAGCTTTGTAGATGAAAGCTTCTGCAATTTCTTTTTTCATGGCATTTAACAACCAAGATATAACCATCGAATCAGCTCTGTTCCATTTTTCAATTTCTTCTTTTTCCTTCCTTAGGTTTCTGTGCTCCTTCTTCAATGAAATTCGGCTTATGTTTCGCCTTTAAAGCAATCTTAATGGATCTGGTCCAAGTAAGGTAATTCGCACCATCTAACAAGTTTGTCACCAGAATCATGCTCGGATTATTGGATTTTGCAGATGTAGAGATCCTCCCAACGCTACTGTCTTCGATTGTAATTGCTGCATTGCTGTTTCTTCAATTTCTGATGCCTTAGATCAGATCGTAGATGTAAACAAAAAAAAATGTGCCTGAAGTAATCAGTAATGCTCTGATACCATGTAGAAAGTCAAGAGTAAAGTTAAGAAGAAGATGAAGAAAATATCTTCTGTATTCATACTGAAAACTGTACAAGAAGAAAGTTTATATACAGAGCTAAGAAACCAACTATCCGAAGAAGAAAGCCAGCTAGCAAAAAACTAACTATAGCTGGCATACGGTGGACAGAGCTAAAACAAGATACACGTGAATTGTTTTGACTATTATCACTAAGCAAAACGCTGCCTATGGAATAAACTTACACTAGCTTCTACAAAGCCAAACTCACATACAATATTGTTGCTGACATAAACAAGGAAGGCTTTGCTGCTAACACTGCAGAATTTTTTGCACCTTTGCGAGGATGATGATCAATATTTGCCCCCCCCATAAGCTCCCTTTCCTTTCTGTCCTTTCATCGAGTATTGGAAAAGTTTCTCTTCTCGAATATTTTTGGCTTGTTTTCCAGGTTCTGATAGGGCCAAATCTTCATGTTTTGTTGCGGTTGTGCCTTGAATTTCCATGTCTGATGCGACGTGATCACATTCACACAATAACAAAATAAAGAACCATACAAGAAAAATGAGCTTCATTTCCTCAAATGGGTTTTAATTTTTTTGTGGGATACGAGAGAGTTGTTGTAGAATAAGAGTAACCTGTTCTGATAGGTATTAGATCTAACAAGGGGATGATGATTTAGATTTGATGTTTTATTTCTAGAGAAAAAAGAGTGTGAATTCTTCAGCACTAATAGGCATATTCCAGTAATAAAAGAGTGTAACTTATACAAGAAGATGATATAAAAAGTGGATTTTGTACAAGAAAATTTCACATACTTCCATTAGAATTTTCTTTCCCAATGCTAAAAGAAAATTGACATTGTTCCGTCTGTCGGGCACTGCTATCCGTCACATGCCTCGCAGCTGGCCTTCTCCTCTAGTTTAAATCTAAATTCATTTTGTTAAACAGTAGTAAATATTATATTTTTATTCACGTATATTTTATTTTTATTAAAATTTACTATAATCATTTTATAATGCATATTAATCATTTTGTAATAAATTAAAATGAAAATAAAATAATTTCCATAAAAAAAACACATTCCAATAAAAAAATAAAATATTTATTATCATATTAATATGCTCTCAGGACAAATTTTTGATAAGTCCTAATCTATTTTTTTTAATTATTTTTCATTTTTATATAAAGTAGGTGAAATAAAATTTTCTAGTGAAAAATTAATTTAAAAACAAGACAAGATATGACAACGAAAGCTCAATTTTATTAATATTGCTTTTATAATAAATGTCAGGAATTTTTACAAGCCTCCCGAATTTATCATAATAATACCAACCCCTTCTTCATGAAGTTTGTCTTTTGTTAATAGAGTTCTCCTTTTTGTTAATGAAGTTTGTCTTTACAAGTATCCCGAATTTAATATATTAAAAAATTTTATTAATATTCCTTTTTGTTAATAAAGTTCGTCAATGCGCTTATCAGCAATAGCTTTAAATCTTTCTTTCTTCCTTTTTTTTGTTCCATAGATCTAGCATTAGCTTAATTGTATCTATTCTTATTTTTTCTACATATTCAATATATGAGATTTTTAGAGGTGTGGGATCGGTTAAAAGTTTTATCCTTTTATTGATCAGTCGAATGTTTGGCCAAATTCTTATATGGTTATAAGCAGCCTCAAGATTCTACTTCGTGTTACAATTTTTGGCCAAATTCTTATCTAGTTATGGCCTTTACTCGAAGGAATGCTTTCTTTTACATTTATAAGGAAGGTTATTGGTCTTTTACCTTCTAGCTAAGGATGACAATGAATTATATATTTTTTAATATTCGATCCATTTTTATTTATTATATAAAATATGAATAATTTTTAAATGAATTTATCTTTAAATATTTATTATTTTTAATTATATTAATTATATTTATATATTAATTATATTTTATTTTAATTATGACATTATATAGTATAAATTATTTTAATAAAATTATGTTAATATTAAATATTTATTTATAATTATTTAATTAAAATAAGTATAATTTTATAATTTAAATTTTATAATATTTTTTTATATTTAAACGGATTTAGATAATAATGAATTTGCGATTATCAGAGTATAGCTATAATTGAATTTAAATAAATTTAGGTAGTTTATAATCAAATGAATCGGAGGCAATTTCGCCGATAATTTGTCCGCTGGCACTCCTCCTCTTAGCATTTCTTGGCTGTTTTTAGGCTGTACTCGTTTTTTCTTTGAAGCAAGGTTGTACTCGTTGTTTGTTTAATGATAATTCTCTATTCATGCTAAAAAAAATATTGAATCTCTCCTAAAGAAAAAGAAAAAAAAAGATTAAGGGGGTAAAGATCCCCAAATATCGCTATGGTATTTTCTTTCGAATAAAAGGATTAAAATTCTCTTAGGTTGAAAACTAATATTTTTACTTTTCTTTTTATTAACTAAGATCAGATTTAGTAAATCAGCATTCATAAAATAATTTTTGAATGTGTAGATCAAATATAGGAGGGCGTTTTGAAAAAAAAAGGGAAAAGAAAATCTTATTAGGATCTATTAAAATAATTAGCTATGTAAAATAATTGAGTATTTGAATTTATTATCATTATATTTTTTATAGTTTTACATTTAAATTTATAATAATTTAAGATCATCATTTATCAAAAAGAAAAAAAAATTCTTCACTTTCTAATTATAGAATAATCACGCTTAGAGAATTTATAATTTACAATATGGTGAAAATATTAGAAGATTAACAGATAAAATGATTAAACCTTTTTATTATTTATTAGCAGTAAACATGATATATTATGTGTCTATATAATTTAAATCATTGAATTCAAAATTAATGATTATTATGTTATTATTCAATATGAAATTTGAAATCTTATTTATTTTTTATAAGATAAACATTTAATTTGTAATTAAGCTATTAACTCAATAAAATAAAAACCTCAATTTTCAAAAAAAAAATTTACATATATTATAAAATTATTCATTTTGAAGTAATAAAATTAAAATATATATTTCGATAAGTATGGGTATTTTTTAAAATTGACATTTCTTAATAAATTTGATTTCAACTAAAATTCATATTTAAAACTCTCATCTTATAAAAATGATTTTAATATTATTAGAATCAAACGTTTGTTCCAATAAAAAAAAAAGAATCAAACGTTTGTTTATTTATTTTTAACTAATCCTAAGTAAAAACTAGTGGTTGATTAATCATTTGCAGAACACAAGTGCATGGTGAGATGTATAATATTAAATAATTATTCATTTCTCTTTTTAATTTACTATTTGAGATGAGATCTTTCTGCATATTTTTTTTATCGGAAAGGATCTTTCTCCATATTCTGACCATGAACGGTATGCATATTTTGATTAAAACTGCCTTTTTTTAAATAAAAAAAAATCAGTAGAGGGCAATAGAAGAAATCAGATCTCTCTAGTGGGTGATAAAATAAAGGTTGGTAACTGTAGTGTTACATCTTATACCAAAATACTTGGACAAAATTAAAATAAACTTTAGTGCTTTGATGAATTATAAGATGCACAAGAATATGATGCTTGTTTCCCCTTTTGTTTTTTAAAAAAAAAATTCAAAATTTGTATATTTTAGTAATTGTCTTGGCTTATAAATTGGAAATGTATGTTTATGTTATTCACTTGATTGTTCTATTTTTTGTGATTATTCAAAAATCTTCAAAGATAAATGATGGATTCTTTTTATTTGAACTTAAGTTTGTATTTGTTTTTTTGGATTTGCAAGACCATCAAACAAGTATTTTAAAAGGAGAAATATGAACTTAGCAAGGCCTCTCCAATGCCTAAATTAGTGATGAAAGCATATGAAATGAAATTGAAAATAGTAACTGCCAAAATTTTTGTCTTAATCATGTATTTGGATAAGAAAAGGAGTCGGTTGGTATACAAATATTTCATCGGTCAAAAAGTTTAATCAAGATAAGTAGTGGCGGAGTCAGGTGGGATCGGATAAGGACTAACGATCTCTGCCTACCGCCGAACGTATATTTTTAAGAGATTCTTTCTGCTAACAGGAGCAATAAAAGTAAAAACTCAACCCCCTCTTTTTCTTTAGCCTTCTCTCCCAGAGGAGCTGGCTCCGCCACAGAAGATAAGAGTGGTTAAAAGCTCAAATATTGGATTCTTACTATTATGTTGCCTGCCTCATGTCAAAGTTGATCATACTTTTATCAAATATCATGATTTAAGTGATTTGTTTTATTTTGATCTATCGGTTATTGATGTATGCTGAATTTTGAGTGTTGATAACTGTGGCAAAATGTGAACTGAAAAAAATCAGACTTGCTTTATTAATACCAAATGTAATCTAATTATATAACTGTAGCTAGCTGAATAAAAAAAGACAAATGTAACTAACTAAACAAACTTAACTAATATAACTAAGCTACCAAAAATATCTATTGACGGACTGTTACATTTAGATAAATACAATTACTCCTTCGCCCCGTCAAGCTGAGGAGTATCGATGTTCAATATTCCTAGCTTGACTAATAATTGGTGAAATATAGATGCATTTAGAAACTTTGTGAAAATATCAGCTAGTTGATGAGTGGTGAAAATAATCGGTGTTTCGAGGATTCATGGCGACTTGGTTCTTGGCAGCATCGCCAATCAATCGCTCTGTATTAGTGAAAGCTACGTAAGAAGGAGTTGTTCTGTTTCCTTGGTCATTGGCTATGATCTCAACTTGATCATTCTGCCACAAACCCACACAACTATAGGTAGTGCGAAGATCAATGCCAATGGCCTTGCCTTCAGTTTTTGCAGCCATTGAAGAAAGGGTTATCAAGATAGACAAAAAAACAAATCAATAACTAGACTGTGAACAAAAAAGATTCAAGAAAGCTCTATTTTAATGGGGTTGAGAGTGCTTTTCAACGTCACAAATTGTTTTGAGAAAGAGCAGTAAATTGGTGGAGGAATATATATATATATATATATATATATAAAGGGTGCGAGGTGGGTGTGGAGAATTTTCGAGAGGAGAGTAGAGAAGGCCATTAACACGGATTTTTCAGCCAACAAAGGAAGTAAAAAATTAACTAGAGAATTCTGGAGAAATGTTGAGGTGGTTTCTTCTCCGTGGATGTGTAGAACCAGAACTTTACTCAAATCAGACATAAGTCAGCTCTGACTAAACTAAGTCAGCTCTGACGAGCTTATACTAAGTTTAAACTCTCTGCTGATTTATTTAAAAAATATATTTAAAAAAGTATATTTTTTATATTGCATTAAAAATATATAAATAAAATAATTTAATAATTTATAATAAAATATGAAATTATAATAACATAATATTTTATTTTTATTAATATATAATTATATTAATGATTCTATAAAAATATTAATTTAATATCCCTTCTATAAAAATATAAAAAAGTAAATGAAAAATAAAAATAAAAATAAATTCATTAAACTCGCTAAACTTATTTAAATCAAACTTGAATGTAAGCTCGAGATATAAAATATATGAGCTGAATTCATTTAAGTTTAAATTCGACTCTGGTTTGATTCAGGTTCGAATTTAAATTTGACTATCTTATGATGAGTAGGGTTTAAAATTTCTAACACTTGACTCAGTTCGACTATAGTTCTCTACCAGAATTTTACTCAGTTCAGACATAAAGTTATCTAAACAATGTAAGACCCAATATGTGGATATGGGTATCAAAATGAGTTGGCGGATAATATTCATGTCAGGTTGATCCACTATGATGAAGCGATTAAGATCAATACAAATACGACTCATTTATTAATTGTGTCGACACGAACATAACACGAAAATTAAATGGGCTACAGAAATACGACACGTATAATACATTTACTTAAATATATTATATATGTATTATATAACCAGTCAAAATCCATTGAACCCATATAATATTTTTACTTTAAAATAATTTTATATTTTTAAATAATTATTTAAAAAATTATTCATAAAATAAAATTATGATTAAATTAATTTTAAAATAAAAATATTTTGAATTTTTTTTCAAAATACACAAAAAATAAAATATATAACACAATTAATATGAAATAAATATTGAGAGTGCATTATATTTTAATATTAAAACTTAATAGAAAAAAAGTTAAGAATAACTAAAAAAATGTTTGTATTATATTTTTGAAAAATTTATTTTATTTTTTATTTTTTTTATAAATTTTATTCTAAATTCTAAACTAAAAATGTTATTTGATATAAAATATTAGATTATTTAAATTATAAAATTTATTTAATTTTAAATATTTATTTAGAAAAATAATTTTTAAAATTCATAAAAATTAAATTAAATTAATTAATAATTAAATTAAAAATAACTAAAAAATAACTAAAAAATAATTTAGTAATTAGATAAAATTAATAAATTTTTAATAAGAATAACTAAAAATTAAATAAAATATTTCCATATAAATAATAATACATCATGTAATAATCAAATTATAATAATATAATAAATATATAATACTTATTTTTATTTTTTTAAAATAAATAATAATATAAAATAATATTGAATTATATAAAAATTATGTCGTTTTAGTTAAATGAGCTGCAGAGGGTTCACGTGTCAATTCGTTTAAAGTCATATCATAAATGAATTGGCTTATTTATGACACTAATTCGTTTATGATCAATACTAATATGCTAATTTTACTTATTTTACATATCGTATTTGTATGTTATGATCTATTTTGACACACTTATATATGAATTCTGGTGAAAAACTAAACCCATCATTTGCTGTGAAAATTACGCATTAAAAAAGGAATTTTTCAAAAATATCTTAAAAATAAAATTATTTTTAAAAGTATCCAATTTTTTTAATTGTATACTTTGTTGTTGCTTATTTTTGTCTAAGCCTACTTAGAATTAAATAAAAATCATAGTAAAATATAAGCAATTATTATATATATTTTTTTGAGCTTGAAGCATTACTACATTTAAAAATTATAACTTAGAACTTCATTTCTTAAAATTAAAAATAAATTTTAAAAAGACGTACCATACGAGTTCTTTTTAAAATATAAAACTAAATAAATAAAAAAGCATACACATTAAAACTATATAATTTTATGTTAAAACTGTGTAATTTTAATTTAATTGATTTTTAATAAATAAAAAATTAAAATAAAATTAAAAATTAGCTGCTCTTTTAATTAATTAAACATATTAATATATAATAGACCTAATTATATAATTTATATAATAAAATATAGACATATACAATATTGTATATCAATAAAAATATTTTATATCAATATGTTAATTATATTCATATATATATATATTATTTTAATGTCAAATGAATTTTTTAATGGTGATCAATTTAAATGCTTATATTAATACTAAAAGAAATTTATATATCATATAATTACTTATAGACCAAAACATATATTTATAGGATATAAATAAAATTATATAATTTTAAAATACATAAAATATATAATTAATGGAGTTATTAGATTTTTTAAATTTTTTAACATAAGAGCAATTAAATTTTTAGCCGAACATTCATTTATTCTGTTACCTATCACCTTCCATATTATAAAGACACATGTATTTAAGAGGAAAAAATAACATTTATTAGAAAAAGATCAATTTTTAATAGATAATGACAAATCTTTATTTAAAGATGATATATTATAATCTTCAAATAATGAAGAAAAATTTCATAAAAAACTCAAATTACATTTACTTTTATTTTAAAAGATAAAAAAATATAAAAATAAAAATAAATGTTGAATTTTAGATCAATATTATACTGAAAAATTATTTTGAGAATAAATAAAAAAAATTAAAAAGCCTATATAATATAAAAATTAAAGATAAAGAAATACAGAATAAAAATAAATGTTAAATTATATATATATATATTAATCTGAAATTTTTTTTAAGAATAAATAAAAATATAAAATTCAAAAGAGAATAAATATATGGGAAAGAAAACAAAACTGTCGTTCACGGCAATTTACTCTAACATATGAATATTTAGAGAAAATAAGAACGGTTTGGATACAAAAGAATGGGAGGAGCTGTGTATTGCCCATAATGCAACCAATCTTATATTTTGAAATTTTTAAAATTTTAAATAGCAGTAAACATTATATTACATAATATTAATAATTAATTTAAAATAGTTATTAAAATAATATGTATATTTAATTTAATTAATAGAGTAGCCAATTTTAATTCTATTTTAATTTTTTATTTATTAAAAATCAATTAAATAAAAATTACATAGTTTTAACACAAAATTATATAATTTTAATGTGTATGTCTTTTTATTTATTCAGTTTTATATTTTAAAAAGAACTCGTATGTTACATCTTTTTAAAATTTATTTTTAATTTTTAAAAAATAAATTCTAAGTTATAATTTTTAAATGTAATAATGCTTAAAGCTCAAAAAAAATTTAATAATGCTTATTTTTTATTATGATTTTTATTTAATTCTGAGAAAGTAAGGAACAACAAAGTATAAAATTAAAAAAAAAAAGAATTGATACTTTTAAAAATAATTTTATTTTTTAGATATTTTTGAAAAAATTCCTTTTTCGAATGCGTAATTTTCACATCAGACGATGGGCTTAGTATTTCACCAGAACCCATATATCAGGCCTTACGCGTTGTGTAGATAACTTATGCTGCAACTGAGTAAAGTTGTGGTTCTGGACATCCCCAGAGAAGAAACCACCTCATCAATTCTCCAGAATTCTCTAGTTAATTTTTCACTTCCGTTGTTGACTCAAAAATCTATGTTAATGGCCTTCTCTACTCTTCTCTCGAAAATTCTCCACGCCCACGTCGCACCCTTTATATATGTATGTCCCCCCGCCCTTTTATGGTTCATGTTCAAAACAATCAGCGCCGTAGAAAAGCACTCTCAACCCTATAAAAACAGAGCTTTCGTGAAATTTTTGTTCAGTCTAGTTCTTGTTTTGTCTCTTTGTTTATCTTGATAACCCTTTTCTTCAATGGCTGCAAAAACTGAAGGCAAGGCCATTGGCATTGATCTTGGCACTACTTATAGTTGTGTGGGTTTGTGGCAGAATGATCGAGTTGAAATCATAGCCAATGACCAAGGAAACAGAACAACTCCTTCTTACGTAGCTTTTACTGATACAGAGCGATTGATTGGCGATGCTGCCAAGAATCAAGTCGCCATGAATCCTCTAAACACCGTCTTTGATGCTAAACGTTTAATTGGTAGGCGATTCTCTGATCCTTCTGTTCAGAATGACATGAAACATTGGCCATTCAAGGTTGTTTCCGGCCCGGATGATAAGCCAATGATTGTTGTTCAGTACAAAGGTGAAGAGAAACAATTTGCTCCTGAAGAGATTTCTTCTATGGTGCTTGTCAAAATGAAGGAAATTGCAGAGACTTATTTGGGCCAGACTGTAAAGAATGCAGTGATTACAGTTCCTGCTTACTTCAATGACTCGCAAAGGCAAGCTACGAAGGATGCTGGTGCCATTGCAGGGCTTAATGTTATGAGAATTATCAATGAGCCTACTGCTGCAGCTATTGCTTATGGTTTGGACAAGAAAGGGTCAAGGTCTGGAGAAAAGAATGTTCTCATTTTCGATCTTGGTGGTGGAACTTTTGATGTTTCTTTATTGACAATTGAAGAAGGTATTTTTGAAGTCAAGGCTACTGCTGGTGATACTCATCTGGGAGGAGAGGATTTCGATAATAGACTTGTTAGCCATTTTGTAGCAGAATTCAAGAGGAAGCACAAGAAAGATATCAGTACCAATGCCAGAGCCTTGAGAAGGTTGAGAACTGCCTGCGAGAGAGCAAAGAGAACTCTTTCTTCTACTTCGCAGACTACAATTGAGATTGATTCTCTCTATGAAGGTATTGATTTCTATGCTACTATTACTAGAGCAAGATTTGAAGAATTGAACATGGATTTGTTTAGAAAATGTATGGAGCCTGTGGAGAAATGTCTTCGCGACTCCAAGACGGATAAGAGTCAAGTTCATGATGTTGTTCTTGTTGGTGGGTCAACAAGAATTCCAAAAGTCCAGCAACTTTTGCAAGATTTCTTCAATGGGAAGGAACTTTGCAAGAGCATAAACCCCGATGAGGCTGTTGCCTATGGAGCTGCTGTTCAAGCTGCAATTCTAAGTGGTGAAGGAGATCAGAAAGTTCAAGATTTGCTTCTTCTAGATGTCACTCCTCTCAGTCTTGGAATTGAAACTGCTGGTGGTGTAATGACAGTCTTAATTCCAAGAAACACAACCATTCCTACCAAAAAAGAGCAAATTTTCTCTACTTACTCTGACAATCAGCCTGGAGTACTTATTCAGGTATATGAAGGTGAAAGAGCTAGAACAAAGGACAACAATCTTTTAGGGAAGTTCGAGCTCACAGGCATCCCTCCAGCACCGAGAGGCGTTCCTCAGATCAATGTATGCTTTGATATTGATGCAAATGGTATCTTGAACGTCTCTGCGGAGGATAAGACTGCAGGAGTTAAGAACAAAATTACAATCACCAATGACAAAGGAAGATTGAGCAAAGAAGAGATTGAGAGAATGGTTCAAGATGCAGAAAAGTACAAAGCAGAGGATGAGGGGGTGAAGAAAAAAGTTGAAGCCAAGAACTCCTTGGAGAACTATGCATATAACATGAGAAATACAGTGAAAGATGATAAGTTTGCTGGAAAATTGGATCCTGCTGACAAGCAGAAGATTGAGAAAGCAATTGATGAGGCTATTGAGTGGTTGGACGGAAACCAATTGGCAGAGGTAGAAGAGTTTGAAGACAAGTTGAAGGAGCTCGAGGGCTTGTGTAATCCTATTATTGCAAAGATGTATCAGGGAGGTGGTGCTGGTGGAGATGTGCCAATGGGTGGTGCTGAAATGCCGAATGGTGGTTATAGTAAGACTAGCTCTGCCGATTCTGGTGCTGGACCTAAAATTGAAGAAGTTGATTGAGGCCTGAATACGGATAGTCATACCTAGTGTGTTGTGTATTTTTGGGCTCTGCGTAGTCCCCTGTTCTGAATATGTTTTCAATAAAACTATGAAGCAAAATTTAAGGTTTTCATTTGTGTAAATTGTTCCCCATTATATAATCATAATAATAAAAAGGTTTTTCAGTGCATTTCATTTCTTTTAACTCTATGAATTCGTTAAGAATGTATCATGTTAAAATGGGTGTGATTTTTTCTTCTAACAATTCCACCTTAACAAAGGTTTTGATAAAAAAAAAAAAATTGGAGATGTGCCTTTATTCACTATTTTGGGACTGGGTGATGCATTTGATCTTACTTTTATATTTTAGGGTTTCATATATTTATATTTTAACCTGATTGGCGTTAGAAGTTTCTATATATATATATATATATGCACATTTAGGGAGAGCTCCAAATTGGACCACAGGCAGAGTTGGGCTAAACTCGACCTGTAGGTTAATTATTCGAGGTCAATTCTGTATACACAGAAGCTGGGGTACGAATTTCTTAAAAATAAAAAATCCATAGAGTGCAGAAGAAGAAAATTCGATACAAGATTATCGAATTCCAGTCTTAAAATGAGGTTTTCTTCTTCTTCTTCTTCTTCATATCTGAGGTTTTCTTTTTAGTAGAGTGATTATAATGTGAAAAAATATGCTAATGAGCTATTAGTCTTATTAGCTTGTTTTGAATGATTCCTAGTTGTATTTTGTTCCCAGCTAAAACTTTATCAAAGCTCAATTATGAAGAATCTGGTTATGTGATTGAAGTGCAGAAAACTGAGACTATCAGATATAGGCAGTATAGAATTTTACTTGAACATTGTAACATATATATGTGAATTGTTTCCATTTTACTTTTACGTGTATCTTGTTTCCAAATTATCTAATATAGGACGGCTTGTAAGACAGGTAACTCAGGCTTGATCTATTCTGAAACGAGAATGAATAGAAAATTAGGTAAACAACTAACACTTATAGCCGAGAGTACCTGGACAGAAAAATATCAAGGAAAGCAGATTACTGTGGTTGTTTATAGGGTACATAAGGCAACATGAACGGCAAATTAAAGGCTTAGATTTCACATCTAAACTTCCACAGGCATCGCACTGATTTTCCATTGAATTCTCAAAATTAGTCAAACCTCTTTAAGATTTGAACTTCAAAGAAATCTGAAAGATCAGTGATATCCCAAATAATAAAGAATTCAAATACAAAATAAAGGCTCGAAAAATATCCAGCTAGCCTATCCAAGAAAGTTGGGTTACAAAGTTAGGATAATGCGTAAAATATTGGACTCACAGTTAATGTATTTGGATAGACCCTTAAGTAAGACTTGTGAAAGACTAGGAGGTACATTAGATTATTCTTATTAAATCTATTTCCAGACGTTTGGTCCTTGATTTTATTTTTCCTCAAGCTTCTTGTTGGCTGCATGAACTTGATAAAGAAGAAACCTAGGGTCTGTAGGACTTTCATACAGACCCTAGGCATGAGTTAACTAGTGAGATTCCTTGAACGCTGGAGTTACAAATTACAAAATCTACCTTTTCCCATAGAAAATTAATGAGAAGGATTCAGCTTTTGAGCATAGAAAACCAACTACTACTGGAATGAAACCATTTAATATTTGCTTCCACTGCATGTTGTGCAAACCTGATCAACATCCTGCGCATATTTAGAATCTTGAACAGATAATACTGAAATTGGGGCAAAGGGCAGAGGGTGTAGACTGATGTACAAACACTCCTCCGATGTGTGGAGTCTGGAGAAAGAGTCAAACCAATGAGGTCTATTGTACGTAGCCTTTTCTTGTATTTGCAAGAGGTTATTTTCATGATTCAAACCCATAACATTAAGTCATACGGTAATAACGCTTACCATTGCACAAAGACTCTCCTTCAAATTGGGACAAAGGGTAACCAACTAATTTCCTTTCTCTTGCTAGTATCAGAAACCAACCTTTTACCAGTTAAGGTTGCAGAATTTTGATTTTCAATACCCGGAACACTAAAATTCTTATTTCATTTTGGCTGATTTTCATAGATTTTATTTCATATGAGTACCTTTATTGTATGCCAAAACCTTTACCCATCTAAAGCCCCACGTAATAAATTTCCTCTAGAATATTTTTTCTCTCATGTCATTTTCAGTCTGGGATAATAGTAGCAGCCATATGCTGGAGGCATCCTAGAGAAAATAGTATAATCACGCATGGGGAAACAAATACACTTAGCCTTTTGGTTGATATTTCTTGATTAGTAGCAGTCATTAGTTACTGCATCAAGTGTTGACAAATTGGGACAACTTAAACTTGCAATTTTGATATTTAACAATGAAATGATCTGGCAGCATTAGTAATGAAATGTACACTCCGTTATTTGGAAATTGAATTGGATGTCCTGTCATGGGCCTTAGGAACCAATATTATAATTTGTTTATCCATGCAGTTTTCCCTACCTTGGCACTTCAATAACCGTGTAATATTGTCCTGATGTTTGAATGTATAACTTTTTCACTTTAAAGAAATTGGGGAGAGAACAAAAGAAGATACGTTATTATATTTGTAAATACTTGGGATGACGCGAACTGTTTTGGAATCGGTACCTAGTGTTCTAATGCAGTATTCAGGAATCCGTGTTAAGGTTTCAGCATAATTTCTCAGTTGAAATCTAATTGTGAATAAATGTTTCTTCTCCTTGTGTTGTTTTATTCCTACATTTAGTTTCCTGTGGTTTATCTACTTTAAACTTAATTGGTCATGGGAAAGCGGAAGTATATTTTATGCAGTTTTGCTTATATCCGAAGTGTAGATATTAACTACAGAATCTAGTAAGCTTGGTGTGAGGCATGAATTTGCTGGTAATTTTCAGCTTCTGCATTGTTTTGTTGGGATAGAAGACATTATGTTGTGCCACCCGATTCCACCCTCTATTCACCTTCATTTGGTGAGGGGTATAATTGATGGAATAGCTGATAAATTATCTTTCAGTTGCATGACTTTAACAAACAGATGTTGAATGCATGTTGCTTAGTTTAGGTTAAAAAAAACACATAATGACTCGGCCCGTGAGAAAAGTGAGAATTCTAGTAAAATTTCTGGAAAGGTCATAAAGAAAGGATAAATCAGAAAACTAGTGGTATTTATGATGCATGTACAACAAATAGGCAAGCTATTACTCATCTCCTACAGTGGATGATGAAATTCCCAAAGAGGAAGCAAATGTTGCCGTTGTATCCCCATTAAGATACCTCTTTAGTCTATCCAGGTCGTCGGCAGCATCAAGCATTGTAGGCCTTGTGGAGGGTGACTCTTGAGTGCAAAGAATACCTAACTCAATCAGTTCTCCTATTGCTACTTCCCACATCTTCTTTACTTCAGGGGATTGCTCTCTTGAAGCTCTCACCAAGGAGGAGTCTATCACTTGTTCCACTCTGCCATGGTAGTGACCTTTCACCCATTTGTGCAGGTTTAGCTCCCCAGCAAACATGTCATCTGTTGGTCTTTTTCTGGTGACCATCTCGAGAACTAAAACACCAAAGCTGTAAACATCTCCTTTAGTAGATGTGTTGGAACCAAACCCATACTCTGCATTGTTGAATGAGTAGTGATTAAGGCAGTGCTTGGTATCCATTGGTTGCAACAGAGGCTTTTTATTATTAAATACTGAATTAGATGAGACAAGTGGGATCCTACTGACCAATTCTACTGACCTCATTATGTGGGTGATTTAGGTTGGGATGAGTTGAGCAATGATTGTTATGATACTTGTTAAATTACTGGCTTTTCATTTTCATACATAATGTCTGCAGATGAAGCATTTATTACCTACTTGAATTTTGGAAAATCACAAAACGTCTATATGAGTAACCAAGTTATCCCTTTTCTACTGAAAGGATATTGTCAATTGAGGACAAATTTTTATGCTTCTGACCAGTGCCTACTCAACCTTACTGTCTGCATTTTTCTTTTCATTTAAGAACATCTTCTTAAATTTCTGGTTTGCTGTTTTACTTCTACAGATGCAGAAGCAAAAGAGAATTTCGTACCTGGCGCAATGTATCCGATAGACCCACATAACCAATTTGCAGTAGAGTTCCCCATATTCTCAGCAACCCCGCCATTTCCACCTCCAACTGTTGAAACCAACCTTGCAATGCCAAAGTCAGAAACCAGAGCCGTCATGTCATCATTAAGAAGAACATTGCTTGGCTTTAGATCACAATGTATGACTTTAACGGGGGAGTGATGATGCAAATAAGCCATCCCTTCAGCTACGTCACTGCAAACATTTACCCTCTGGATGAGAGTCAAATCAGAGGAGCCTGAACCCAAACCTATCCCTGAATGTGGGTAGAGACGGCTATCCAAACTTCCATTTGCCATATATGGAAGAACAAGAGCCTTAAAATCAGGAAGACTACATGCTGTTATAATCCTTATCAAATTTCTGTGCCGAATCCTTTTCAACACTTGGCATTCTCTATTAAAACTCTTAGTTGAATTTCCTGATTGGAACTGCAATACCTTTACAGCTATGGGAGTCCCATCAGGAAGAATTCCCTTATAGACACGCCCATAACTACCTGTACCGAGTAGTCTCTGTTCATCAAATCCTTCAGTGGCTTCTGCCAGTTCCCTATATGTAATTCTTGGAAAATTGTGCATCAATTCTGGCTCTCTAGGTCTTCTTCTTATCTCAGTTCTCAGTGAGTTCTGAGACGAAATCATTATCTTGATTCGGCGGATCCCAATCACGCAGCATATTGTTGATAAGAATGCTGATATAAAAATGACTAGGACAAATATAATCAAGAATATACGTGAATGGAATAAATTTCTCTTCTGGGAGCAAGCGCCATTGCCAGACAATGCACCGCAGAGACGCGGATTGAGTAAGAATGACGTAGTGTTTGTTAAATTGAAGATACCACCAGAAGGAATTGGTCCTTCAAAGTTGTTAACAGAAAGATTCAGATAGGCAAGGGTGGGAATTTTGTTGAGGCTTACTGGGATCATTCCAGAGAGATTGTTTGTTGAAACATCAAAAGATTCCAGGTTCTTTAGATTACCAAGTGTATCAGGTAGGTGCCCTTGAAGATGATTGTTTGAAAAATTTATCATCCTCAATGCAATGCAGCGTGATATCTGTTGGAAGATACTACCGGTGAAGTTGTTTGATGAAACATCTATCTCTTGAACATTTTCCATCTTGCTGAGTTCAATTGGCAAAGGCCCATCAAGTTGATTATGTGAAAGATTTAGAAATATCTGGATCTTACGTATACCTGATATGTTCGGGGGGATGCTCCCTGTCAATCTGTTGTAGGACAAGTCTAACTTGTAGAGATCAATGCACTGCCCTAATGTTGGAGGTATGGTTCCTGAAAGTTGGTTGTTGTTGAGAAACATATAATTCACCTTAACCAAATTTCCTAAACTTTTTGGTATTTCTCCGGAGAATTGATTATTTGACAGATCAAGCAGGCCAAGATGAGGAAACTGACCTAATGCTTCAGGAATTGCTCCAGTGAACAAGTTGTGCGATAAAAAAAGTTGCTCTAAGAGGAGCAATCGACTGATGTCTGCTGATATTGTTCCACTTAGAGAATTGGATGTCAAATTCAGCACTGTCAGAGCAGAAAGATTTGCTATATCTGAAGGGATTGATCCATAGATCTGATTTTCCTGCAGCATAAGAGAATCCAATTTGGTACCAAGTCTGCCAATGGAACTGGGTATGCTTCCTCCAAGATCCATTCCGGCCAATTCAAGCTCCTCTAAGACAGTACAATTTGCAAGTGCTATGAAGAATGGCTTAAGATTGGTGTTGTTATTGTGACTAACCATATGATTATATGATAAATGGAGTAAGCCCAGTTGAGTTAGTTTCCCTATAATATTTGCAGGCAAATCCCCAGAAAGATGGTTGTACTCCACATCTATATTGTAGAGTTCAATTGAAATATTGGTTAAAGATACTGGAAGCTGTCCCGTAAATTGATTGTTGTATAAATTGATGGTCCATAGGCAGGCACAATTTCCAATTTCGTCAGGAATTTTTCCAGTGAGAAAATTATAGGACAGGTCAACATTTCCTAATGAAGTGCAGTTGGAGAATAAGGAAGGTGGAAGTTCACCTTTTAAATTGTTATTTGTGGCAGCTATCAGAGTAAGATTGGAAAGGAGGGAAAGGGACTCTGGCAATGAGCCTTGTAGATTATTCCTGTCTAGCTGGAGATAACGCAAGTGTCGAAGTAAAGATAATTCAGGAGGAATGATTCCAAAAAAGAAATTTTGAACTAAGCTGAGGACTCGAAGCCCAGTGAGGTTTGAAATGATTGGTGAAAGTGGACCTGCAAGTTCACTGTTGCTCAGATTGAGTTTCACTACGCGATGATGATGCCTGTCACATGTGACACCTGTAAAGTTACACACCTCGACAGCTTCATCCCAGTTAGCAAGCCTGGAATAAGGATCATGAACTACAATCTTTCTAAATTTTAGTAGAGCAGCCTTGTCTGAAAGCAAAGAGTGCTGGAGATGGCGGCGATGACCTGAAACTGCAAAGCCAGATGTTAAGATCAAATGCTGGAGGAGCAGCAGCAGCAGCAGCCGAGCTGTCCTGACGAATGCCATTATTATTGTACGGTAAGTGCTTAATAATATTTACTTTTGTGAGACCCTCTGCTTCTATTTCCAACTTGGTTCATAATAATAGAGCATTAGAGCTATATTAGCAAAGCACTAAGAACTTTTTAGGGAGAGAGAAAAGGAGATTCTAAAAGAGGTTGTCTAACAGAATGAATGAGGGGTACGGGCGAAGGCGATAGATCTTTTGGATATAAAAAATTCAATGCAGGCAATGATTTTGTTTGGGGACTAGACACCAATTTTGCACCTTTTCCATTATGGGGTTGCAACAATGATGAGTAGATTTTCAACTAAACCAAAATGGATACCAATTGGAAGGAGGAAAAAAATATCAGTTGATGATTTTCTTCTTTTTAGTAGGGCATGCGCATTTTTCAACCTTTGCTGTTGGAATATAATATGACATGCATAGCTGCAGATGCATTTGATACACAAATATATGCACATTTGTGTGTATGCTCATGCCTGGACACAGATAAATTTAGAGAAAGTGGTAGTTGACATTTCATATATAATGTTCAAAAAGTGGTTGAAATCATTTGTTGATGATGTTTTTTAGAGACTGTAATTGACATTCTAATGTGTTTCTGTGAGTGCAAGTTCTGTGTACAAGGCTTCAGTTGACATTTTAGTGGGGTGTGATTGCAAAGTGTGACTGAGGCCACTATATTTGGTTTGCCTGTTTGAAACAGGATGCTACTCTTGGATCATCTCAAGAAGGCTCCATTTTTCATGGTTTATATAGCGATACTGATAGCCAACTTGTGTACTTGAATAGTCCCCTCTCTCTCTCTCTCTCTCTCTCTCCAATATCCACTGAAAGCTCCCTTTGACAAGTGACCATTATTTCTAGTTCATGACCTAATTCGCTTCAAATCGACCAGCTTAAATGATGGCTGATCAATCAAGCACTTAAATTAAGGTTTATTTTTAGCCTTATGATTGCTGAAATACATAAAAATTGGAGTATGAATTGGACTATTTTTGAACTACGTAAAAGTAACTTATAAAAAAAATATTAGACTTGATATCCAATCGAGAGTCAAGTTTGAATGGCATGCCAGGCTAATCGGCCGCTAAAATTTAATGCAATATAAATATATTTTTATACTCTCTCCGCTCTCCATTTATAAGTTCAATTCTCTTTTTATAAAAAGAACATTTACATAACTAAAAAAAAAATTATTTTAAAAATACTATAAAAGCTAAAAATATTATATATTTAATGTAAAATTTTAAAAATACTTATTTCTTCATTAAAATTAATATTTTATTTTAAATTTTTATTTTTATTTTAAACTTCACAATTAAATAAAAATATTCTAAAAAATAAATAAAATTTAACATTTTAAATTATTTTTCATAATACAAAAATCATAATTTTTTATAAAAAGAAAAAAATTAATTGTAATTATAAAAAATAAATAACATTAAAAAATATAAAAATATAAAAAAAATATATTAATGAAAATTATTAAATTTATTTTAAAATAAATTTTATATATTATACTTTAAATAAAATTTATATATTATACATATAAAAAAATAAAAAAATATATACATAAGTTTGTTATGTAGATGTTTGATAGATGGATTATATATATTTTGTAGATGTTGTAGATGCGTGTATGTTATGTATTTAATATCTATGTTATGTGTATTTTACGTAAAAATTGTTCAATATTATATAAATATTATGTAAATATTATGTGAATATTTTTAGAATAAAAATTAAAAAAAGTAAGATTAGATAAATATTAAAAATATTATGTCCATATTTTATAGATGTATTGGAACTATTATATATGTAGTTTATATTGTTGAATGTGTATTATATACATATTATATATATATATGTATTTTGACGTATATATTAAAAATATAACGATAAAAAAATTTAAATAAAAAAATATAAATAAAATAAAATAGTAAAAAAATACAAAAAAAATACAAAAAAAAGAAAATTCAACTTAATAAGCGTAAATATGTAAAAAGAATTTGTGTGCTGTATTTTTGTAAATGGAGCTTCTTTTTGGAGCAGAAGATGTAAATTCCTTTTTATAAAAATCAAGAAAAAATAATTATTTTTATTGAAAATATAAATTTACATGTGTTGTTATTATAATAACCTTATTTTAATACTTACTCTGTTTCATTTTAAGTATCGTATAAAAAAAAATTTATTTCACTTCAAGTATTATTTTTAAAAATTTAAGAAAGTATTAATTAAAAAATTCTAATAGTATTCATATTGATTAATAAAAGAAAATAAGTAGAATCAGAAAGATGAAAAAAGTATTTACATAAATTATAATAAAAGTTTTATGAAATTTATAATAATTAATTTTTTTCTTAGTCTGTGTGCACTATTCTTACACGATACTTGAAAGAAAATAGAAGAAGTATGAGATATATTTAATACTCTTTCTTATTTTAAATAACTTTTTAAAATTTTTTACTAATATTGAAAAACTAAATAAAGTTATCAATTTACCTTTAATTAATAATTTCTATTTTCAACATTTATACCCCATTATCATTAATAATATCATCAAATATGAGTATAATATGATTTTACCACGTTAACTAATTTATTAAAATAGCAAGTGAGCTATAATTTGAGATGAATGAAAAGAAAAGTGAGCCTATCAATTTAAGATGGTAGGAGTTTTACATATAGTAATAACAATAACTACTAGTTTTTCTAACAACCTAGGCGTAACTTGATGCCCAAAAGCTTGTGTCTCTCGTATTTATATCTTAGGTTCGAGTTTAGGTATTTTCCTTTCTAATTTATATTAATAAAAAATACTAAATTTTTTATTTATTTTAATATTAATAAATAAGTTAATTAAAATTTTTAATGATAATTAAGTAAAAATTAAAATAATATCCGTTGAAATCGGGTTAATTTAAATTTTTAACGATAATTAAGTAGAAATTGAAATAATATCTTGAAATTGGGTCAAATTTAAAAATGAAAATTTGATAAAGTTTGAATTGAGTTTTTTTTATTCTTTTTTTAGCAATGAGAAGAAAATATCATTAATTAAAAGAAAGTAATACAACAAATAAATATCTAAAAGGCACTAAAAGAAAAGCCTACAAACAAGAAGAAGAACGACATTATCCTTAAATTCTATAGCTTCTCAGTTGTAGTAGACATAAGTGAGGGAAATAAAAACTATAGTCTTCTCTACTAGAACTTAGGGTTGGCATTGGGGCGGGGCCACAGGGATTTACCCTAAACAGGGTGAAAATTTTCTAAATTCATCTTCCGCGGGGACGGGGACATGAAGAAAGTTCTCTCCGTTAAGCGGGCTGGGTCAGGGACGGGGAGTATACTCCCCGCCCCGTAGAGATCCCCATCCCCGTCCCCGTGGAGACTCAAAAAATATATATATTATTTATATAATATATATGCTATATATATTATACATACTATATATAATATATATATTGTATAAATATATATCGTATTATACATATTATATATTATTATATATATTTTTTATTTTATATAAACTATATTATTTATATTGTATTTAAATTTTTGCACATATAAAAAATTTTAATTTAATGTATTTTATCTTGTAGTATTTTTTAAATTTTATTGCACATAATTATCATATTATTATTTTTATTAAATATATAATTATAATGCATTATTTTTTTATTTTAAATAAGAGATAAATTCCCCGTGGGGATCGGGATTCCTGTGGGAATAAGGACGGGATAGATTTGCCCTGTTTCTGTGGCGGGGCAGGACGGAAAATCTCCGCCAAGGCGAGAGCAGGAATGGGGAATGGCTCTCCGCCCCCATCCTGCCCTGTTGCAAATCCTATTAGAACTTTAGAAAAAACAACTCAAAAGAGGCAAATAAAATGAGTTGACCAAATGATAACTTCAATATTACCATAACCCAAACTGCTTCATGGAGAAGCTATAGGAAAAGTCCAAAGGGGGGCGATGCTAACCCTTGCTATCGTAAAGAAAAATGGGAAGATTAAAGTACTTATAACTATTGGATCTACAAAATAAGTATCAAGCACCATCAAAATAGCATTCAAAAGAGTTATGAAAAGCTAGATCTAGCAAAAGAAACTACTAAAATGAATCTTAAAAAGTCAGATCTAAAAATGAAAGAAATTAGATCACTAAAACTAGAAAAAAACTATAAGAAAATCAAGAGAAATGAAGAAGACTTAGGATTGCCAGTGGCCAAAAGAGGTTACGGCAGTCCTAGTATTGGGCTAAAAACTAAAAAGGCCGATTTGTGAGAAGGAGAGAACTTTCGGTAAAAAAGAAGAGAGCGATATTTTACAAAATAGTTTGAATTGAGTTTGAAAGCTACAATTTTCTCTTCAAAAATGAAAACTATGTTATATTATCATTTCATTTTCCATCACACTCTCCCTCATACTGAATTATACTCTAAAAAATATAGTGAAACGGATCCAAAATCAAATTTCACATTATTTTAATAATTCATAACACACGTTCCATATTAAATATATTTACATCTTGAAAATTATTTATTAGTTTTAGAAAAATAATATATTAATTATAGAAAAAACATTTTTTTATTTTTGAAAAAAGACTAAAATAGAGATAAAATATTACAAAAAAATACCATAACCATTGGAAGCAAGAAAAAAAAAAGGTTTTTAGCAGAAATAAGACAAAAGCCTTCAGGCACTACATGTTTAGAAATAACAATAAGTCGAGTATTTTCAAATTTTCGATCTATTCTGATCTGTTTATATTGAGTATGGATAGTTTATAAATGAATTTAAATAGATACGGATAATAATTTTATTACTCGTAATAAGTTCGGATATATATCTCTAGATATTCATTATTCGAATCCGGTTATATATTAAATTTTAATTATATATTAATTATATTTTATTTTAATTATAAAATTATGTTGAATGAAATTATTTTAATAAAAATATATTAGTATTAAATTTTTATTTATAATTATTTAATTAAAAAATTATAATTTAGATATTAAATTTTATAATATTTTTAAAATTTTACATTTAAATAGATACATATAATAAATAAATAGTATTAAATTAATTTATTATGAATATAAATAATAAAATAATAACTATAATCGATTGAAATTTAAATACTCTAAATTTAAATGGATTTAAATTTTTTTTTGAATAATAAATGGATTTAATTTTAAATAGAATGATTTTGCATATACCTACTCCGTTGCAGTCAGCGGCGTCCTAATAAGCCACTGTTGTCGTCCCCTCCTAGGTGATTGGAGCTCACGGCCGCACACGCCCCCGCTGACCTTGTGAGCTTCATGCGTTTGCCAAGCTTTCTCAATTTTTTTTTTCAAATATGAGTGCTTTATTGGATATATTTAAATTATATGAAAAAAAAAAACACATTTTATTATGTTCCATCAATTCTATCCTTATGTTTTTAATTTCAGACACACTAGTACAGTTTATAAAATTTTAGTTGGGGAGAATTTGATTTATAAATGGCCAAAGATTCAAATAATTTTATGAAGTATTGCTATTATTTTGACTTTATTTTTATTTTTAATTAAATATGCTCGTTTTTTTATTAAAAATTGACCATTTAAATCCTTATAGTTAAAAAAATTTTAACTTATTTTTAAAAATATCAAGGTGACATTTTATTCACTTTTTTTTAAATAATTAAAAATATATTATTTTAAAAAATTAAAAACAAAACAATATAATAAAAAATAAAATTTATAAAATAAAAATTAATGTATATTAAAAAATTTTAAATAAGAAAAAATTTATTTTTATTAAAAGTAAAAATATTTAGAAATCAGAAAATTTATTTTTGTTTATTTTTCCATCGAGATAAAAAAAAAATCATATTCTCTTTATTAAAGTTTAACAATTTATAAAAAAATAAAATTTAATGAATAGCAATTCCTAAATAAAAAAATTATGAAAATTTAATGTTTTATATATATAGATTAATATTTTAATAAAAACTATTATTTATAATTTTATTTTTTAGAATACAATGTAAATTATAAAATATATATATATATATTTACAATATGTAAAAATTTATTTTTTGATTTTTTAAAAATATATGTTTTAATATTTTTATTTAATTAAAAATATATTCTTAATTATTTTAAAAATATGAAGTAAATAAATGGATGTCACAATGCTATCTCAATATTTTTAATGGCAAGTTGATTTTCTTTAACAACAATATTTTAAAAGGATGTTTTTAATAAAAAAAAAGCACATATTTAATTAAAAAAATGAGTTGAAATAATAATAATAATAATACTTGAAGGATTTATTTGAATCTTTAACCATTTATAAAATGATGAACTTGTAAATGAATAATTAATGTAGTAAACAATTAAGAAAAAAAAAATCACTTTCTCTCATTATAAGGAGGAGAAGGAGGCAAAGTGGAATTTGGTGAACTTAGAATAATTAATGTGTTATCTTTCATTAGGGCTTACCACGTTTTCTTGTCTTACCCCAAATTTTCCCTCTTGCCTTAAAACATAGTTTTATTATTAAAAGTTCGTGGGATTTTCTGATTCTATATAATTTAAATGATAAAATATCCACTAATTATATTATTTATATTATTATTTACATGGTTTTCTCTAAGAAAATATTATTTATATAACAAAATGTTATAGATAAATATATTGAGCTCGTCCACTTCTAATTGAATAAAACGTTTTAATCAAATCCCTATAATTGAATATGACTATGGTCACTTGTTTTTATAAAATATAGATAATTTATAAACTAAGCTAGATAAGCATAAATAGTATTTTTATTATTCATTATGAGTTTAGATATAATATTCTAAATATTTATTAATTGAAACTGCTTTTAATAAAATTGTATTAATATTAAACTTTTATTTATAATTTATTTAATTGAGAATATAATAATTTTATAATAATTTTAAATTTTTATAATTAAATGAAAAGTTAAAGGAGTCTTTAAAAAAATATTAAAAAAATTTTAATTATCATATTTTTTAAAATATTATCAGATTTACAAGAATTTATAATTTTTTTTTATAAAAATATCATATTTATATAGTTATTATATATTTAATATGAGTTTATGAGTTTATATAATTTATTATAAATAATTTATAAAATAATTAAAATATCTCTTAGTAAAAATAAATTTTTTTTAAAAATAGCGGAAAGTATAACTTTGAAAAGTTAAATGGATACGAGTAATAAATATTACATATTAAATTGATTTGAAATAAATATAAATAAATGATAATTTTAATTAAATTTAAAATAAATATAAATAATTAAAATTAAACAAATTCAATTCAAATAGGATAATTTTATTTTAGCTAGTACCCTGCCGTTGCCAAATCTAATGAACCATCTTTGAAAGTAATTCGTACAGCCTTTTTTTTAATTAATAACAATGATAGAGTTCTATAAATAATAATAATAATAATAATAATAATAATAATAATAATAATAATGATAGAGGCTTACTGAAACTTCATAATTTCCAACGCCTCTTTAGTGGGTGTGAAGTGTGATTGAATAATTAGTGTTTATTAATATAGAAAAAATTATTTCATACTAATATATCAGTTTTTGAGAATCCCTCATAGTTCTCATTTATAACTGTCAATTTTCATTTAAAATTTTGTTTTAATACTCAGCAACTTATAATTTTTTAATCCTTTTTTTCAAATTAAAAAATTATTAGAATTGAAAATTAATATTCTAAGAATTTAAAAAAATATTATTAAAATACTTATATGATATTATTTTTAAAAATTGAGAAACTGGCATATAATATAGCAGGCCTTAAAAGTTTATATACCAATGGAGTAATTTTTTTCATTAATATATATATATATGAATATTATTTGTAATAATAATAATAAAATTATAAAAAAACTCCAGTATTTTTTTTAAAAAAAGTGAAAAATACTCAAATGATTTGGATAAAAGACATATCATAAAATGTAATCTTTTTTTTTTTTGAGGTAAAACTTCGATCTATCTTTAATAACATCAAGCATTTCACTAGTTTTTGAATTTTTTCAACAAGAGATAATTTTTTTTAATATTTCACAATATTGATAGAAGTCAACTTTTGGTCAATATTCAATTCTAATTTTCACAAAATCGAATATATTCCAATTTTTCTAGAGAAAAATTAATTATAATTGAAATTATAAAATATTAAATTGAGTTGATTTTAATTAGAATGAGTATAATCTATCAACGATCCATTTGCCGGCGGCAAGTTTACGGTAATTTCATTTCATATATAAACAAGGAAGTATTCCATTAATATTCTATATATAAACTTGTTTTATTCATAGTCTAATCCATATTTAAACGATTAGTTAATTTCCAAAAGGGTTTATATGAAAATTTCATCTTATATGTTTTTCTGTAAATTTTGATGAAAATAAGTTATTATTAAAAAATTAATGAAATATGCAAAAGAAATCTAAATATACCAATTTTTTTGACAAATAATATCAAGAGTAATTCCTACATTGGTTGAGACAAAATAATATAAGTATTAATATATGGTAGGATCTACCATTTAATTGGCTAATATTAGATATTTTAGTTATAATAATAGCACCAAATATATCAATATGTGTTATGTGTATTAATTCATATTTTTAATACCCTACTATAATTTTAATATTTTTTTTATTATTTTAGAAGAAGTTGGACAAAACTATAGATTTAATTTATTGAAGGACAAGGCCAAATAATAAAATGGGTTTTCTTTGAAATACCATAAAAGTAAAATTATTTTCAAAAATAAATATTTTAAAATTGTTTTTAATACCTTTCTATCTTAAGAATTAACTAAAAATTAGCGTTGATGAACACGAAAATAAGTTTTCTTTTGGGCCTATTTTGGAGTTGTTTTCTATTAATTCTTTTAATTAATTAATTTGTAAATTTTATACACATTACACAATTAACCTTTCTTGCTGGCTTCTACTGTAATCAAATTTGAAACAATATAAGGGGAGAGATGGATGTAGATTGGGAAAATATGGTGAAAATCCATATCTTTATCCCCTTTAGTGTTTATATATATTAATTGCCTGTAATTAATTTGCAGCATTTCTTAAGTATCTTCACGTACTCAGTCTTCATCAGGCCAGTCATGCGATGCAATACCAACTTTTTGTTGTCATTAATCGATACAATTGTGTTTGTTAATGTAGTGTTTGCAAATTCATATGAAATTCATTTCATTTTCCTATTGATTTTTACCAAAAGTTATTTGTAAATATGAACTAACTTAATATTTATTAACTATATTTAAACACAATGTTTTATTGGTTTGTATTTAAGCATTTATTAGTTTTATATATTAGCTTATACCCTTTTAAGTTTACATTATTTATTGGTTCAGATATATATATATTCAATTTTATATAATTAAATATATAAAACTATTTTTAAGTAAATTTTTATTTATATTAATTATGAAATATAAATTATGAGTTTTATAAAATTTATACATATAAAACAAACTCTAAATATTGAGTTCAAGCGGTAAAACAAAAAATTGATGCTTTGTTTTGGTATGTAATGGATTGGTTTAAATTAATAAAACTATAATTTTTAAATGAATTTTAAATTATTTTTTCTTGAAAAAATATTCAATCCTATGAAGTACCCAACCCAATGATTTGTTGTGCAGTAAGTGTTAATAACATATAAATTATTTGCTATTATATAAGTAAATAGTGTATAAAATATTACACTAAAAATAAATATCAAGAAAATATCCAAAAAAAAACTGGAGGGGTTACAAACGGTCTCACTTAAAATTCAATCTCCTTAGACAGAATTTTACTCAGATAATTAATAATATGATATAACAAAACAATTACACTTGATAATAACTATAAAATTGAAATAAAAATAGCACAATAGATTTAACGTGGTTCACCCTTTTATTTGGGCTACGTCCACGGAATAAATTGCGAATAAATTTCTTCCACTAATAAATAGTAGGATTACAAAAGAGATATTTTTCTAGAAAATATTCTAAAAGCACTACACTCATAATATAGGTAAACCCAAAATAGTGATAAGTATTTTTTAAACACCCAAAATAAAACCTTACTATTTTGTCACTAAAAAAAATATTTCTCAAAGATATTTTAAGTGATCCACTAAAACCTTACTATTTTCCACTAATAAATTGTAATCCTACTAATAAATAGTAGGATTACAAAAGAGATATTTTTCTAGAAAATATTCTAAAAGCACTACACTCATAATATAGGTAAACCCAAAATAGTGATAAGTATTTTTTAAACACCCAAAATAAAACCTTACTATTTTGTCACTAAAAAAAATATTTCTCAAAGATATTTTTTTCTCTCTCAATATTTTTAGTCCCTCTCTCTCTAAATTTTGTTTTCTTAAAAATGGATGGATTTGTATTGAATAGGGGAAAGCTATTTATAATAGTCTTCCCCGCGTTGCATTTGCAATTTGCAAATGTAATTCGATGGACACGGTTTGAGCAAACTATCTTGACAGCTTGCTCCTTTTTTTTTAATTCGTGGATCCCACTTGAGTGGGACACCACCACAAATCTCCCTTTCACACTCAAGTGGGTGGGACTTCCATACCAGCAATCTTTTTACAAGTAACTAACTTCTTTAAAGGTAAAACTTTAATCAGCATGTCAGAGCCATTATCATTTGTGTGAATCTTTTAAAGCCGAAACTGTTTTAACTCCAATGCATCTCGAATTCAGTGATATCTCCCATCAATATACTTTGATCGTAAGTGAAAGGTGAAATTCTTACTGAGATGAATGACACTCTGACTGTCACAGTACAACACGTATTTTTCTTGCTCAAAGCTCAACTCTTGTAAAAATTTCTTCATCCACAGCAACTCTTTGCTTACTTCGGTAATTGTAATATATTCAGCCTCACTGGTAGATAAGGTAATATATTTTTATAACTTTGATTGTCAAGAAACTGCTTCTCCCGCAAATGTAATCATATATCTAGAAATGAACTTTCTTGAATCAACATCACCAGTCATATTCGCATTTGTATAGCTAACTAACACAGAATTAGTGGTTTCAAGACACAAACATACTTTAGAAGTACCACAAAGATATCTGAGAATCCATTTAACTGCATCCCAATGTTTCTTACTAGGATTTGAAAGGAACCGACTCACTATTCCAATTGTGTGAGCAATATCTGACCTTATGCACAACATGACATACATCAAACTTCCAACAACTGAAGTGTAAGGTACCCTCTCTATTTCTTCTTCTCATATATTCTTTCTTGAACTTTCGACATAATTTCTTGATGTGTCCCTTCTTCTTGTAGTGATAGTATCCAACATTCGTATATTTGTTTAACTTTTCTTGACTCTTATCTTTTGAATTTAAACCCCTTAAAGTTGCTCATCCCTCTGGAATCAATAACCAAAACATCTGGCTGAGATGTAGATGCTAAATTTTGAGATCTCCTTCTCATCTCTTCATTTAGAATCGAACTCTTGACAGATTTTAACTTGACAACACCATCAACCATTGAATTAGCGATAAAAATATTCAAAGTCTCCCAAAACTCTAGCAGAGAGAAAAGTATTAAAAGACTGAGCACCTCATCATCAAATTTTATACCCATTCCTGATAGCTGGTCCACGAAATCTTGAAATTCATTCAAGTGATTTGCCATAAATATATCTTTTCGGTAACTAATTTTGACCAGTTTAGTTAAATAGAACAATTTGTTATTTTCTATTTTAGAAGCATATAACTTTTCAAGCTTCTCCCACGGAGACTTAGCATGAGTCTTTTTACAAATGTGATTATATACATTATCTTCAACAAACTTTCGGATGAAGTCACACATTTGCTTATGCTCGAACTCTCAGTCTTCATCTGATTTTCCATCAGGTTTTGATGTGGTGAATACAGACAAATGTATTTTCATCATAAATAGAAGATCTTTCATCTTGTTTCTCCATATGTGGTAATTCAACCCATTTAGACAGATCATCTTGTTTATTTTTATCTCCATCTCTTTAATGCAAAGAGAATAACTTCAACACCGCCTACCTTTCTGAATCAGACTTTAATATCACTTATTGTGTAGTAAGTGTTAACAATACATAAATTACTTACTATTATATAAATAAATAGTATATGAAATATTGTACTAAAAATAAATACAAGAAATTTTTTAAGAAAGACCGAAGGGGTAATAAACGGTCTCATTGAAAATTCAGTCTCTTAGGCAGAATTTTACTTAGATAATTAATAACATAATATAACAAAACAACTACACTTGATAATAACTATAAAATTGAGATAAAAATAATATACCAGATTTAATGTGGTTTACTATTTTATTTGGGCTACGTTCACGGGACAAACTCCGAATAAATTTCTTTCACTAATAAATAGTAGGAGTACAAGAGAGAAACTTTTCTAGAAAATATTTTAGAAGCACTACACTCACAATAGAGATAAACCCAAAATAGTGATAAGTATTTCTCAAACACCTAAAATAAAACCTCACTGTTTTGTCACTAAAAAAATATTTCTCACAAATATTTTTCTCTCTCAATATTTTTACTTTCTCTCTCTAAATTTTGTTTTCTTAAAAATGAATGGATTTGTATTGAATAAATAGCCTTCCTTGCATTGCATTTGCAATTTGCAAATGCAATTCGGTGGACACGATTTAAGATAACTTGCTTTCTTTTTTTAATTTGTAGGTTCCGCTTGAGTGAGACACCACCACATGATTGACTGAAAACCCACAGTTTTTGCTATTAATGCTGTAAGATTAGCCATAACTAAGACCAAAATGAGAAATGGTGTATATAAGATGCAACTGAAAATAGAATTGCTTAAAAAATTACATGAAATGTTATTTGGATTAATTGTTTTTTTCTTTTTCTTTTTTGTTCAATCATCCTAAAATTTATTCTATAAAAGGCCTAATTTGAGAGACGAGTGCAGGAACTGTAAATATCCATTAGTAATTAGTATCCATTTAAATAATAAAACTAAAACCCAAAGACTTAACATAATTAATGAGAGTAATTACTCAATAAAAACTATAAACAAACTTCCAATAACAAAAAAAAAAAAAAAGAGAATAACATAATTAACTTTTATATACTGATGCAATCATGCTTAGCATAATGATTGGAGCATTATAATTACCCATCAAACTGAATACTAATGATAATATCTGGTCTCCAATATCACAAACAAAGGCTACTCAGAATTGATAGAAACTGATATATATAGTACAAAGGCCACATAAATTACTGACATGAAAAAAAAAAAGTAGCTGGAGATGATGATCCTGCACTTGCCCAGCTTTAGCTTTCAATCTTCAAGTTAATAAAATCCTGAAAAATATAAGATGTCTTGGTGGGTACTGAAATATTAGTAACATAGAACAAAACTGAACGAATTGAGTAATATAGAACAAACATTTCAGCACCAAGAAGAATATTACCTTAGCCAAACCATTTTTTCTTTTTAGAGCAACTGGATATACCTGAAATTGAACTACAAAGATGTGAATTGCCTAAAAATGAAAATTTTGTGACAGAATTGAAGATGCCACCATAGGGAATTGGTCCTTCAAAGTTGTTGAAAGAAAGATTCAGGAAACTAAAAGTTTGAATCTTGTTGATGGTTGTTGGGATAATTCCAGAAAGATTGTTTCTTGAAACATCAAAAGATTCCAGGATCTTTAGATCACCAAGTGAATCAGGAAGATTTCCTTGAAGAGAATTATGAGAGAAATTTATCGTCCTTAATGAAATGCATTTTGACATCTCAGGAAAGATACTTCCGCTGATGTTATTTGATGATAAATCTATTTCTTGAACATTTTCCAGATTGCTGAGCTCAATTGGCAATGGCCCTTCAAGATGATTATGTGAAAGGTTTAGATATATTATGATGTTGCACAATCTTGATATTTCCTGAGGGATATTCCCTGTCAATCTTTTATGTGATAAGTCTAGCTTGTACAGATCAGTGCACTGTCCTAGTGATGGAGGAATAGTTCCTAAAAGGAGGTTGTTATTGAGAAAAATGTAATTCACCCGAACCAAATTGCCTAGGCTTGCGGGAATTTCTCCAGAGAATTGATTATTTGATAGATCAAGCAGACCCAGAAGAGGTAATTGGCCTAATGTTGCTGGAATTGTAACAGTGAACAAGTTATGTGACAAGAAAAGCTGCTCTAAATTCAGCAACTGACTGATTTCTTCTGAAACTGTTCCATTTAGAGAATTGGATGTCAAGTTCAACACTATAAGACTGGAAAGGTTTGCAATATTTGGAGGAATTGATCCAAAAATCTTATTATCTTGAAGCAGCATAGAATATAGTTGAGCACTAAGTTTGCCAATTGAATCCGGCAATCTTCCTGCAAGGCCCATGCTTGCTAATTCTAGCTCTTCTAAGTAAGAGCAATTTCCAAAGGCAGTGAAGAATGGTTCACGATTGGTGTTATCATCATGACTGGCCGTGTCATTATAGGATAAATGAAGAAAACCTAGTGAAGGTAATTTCCTACAATATTTGTAGGTAGTTCTCCTGACAGATGGTTCCTTTCTACACCTATATTATATAGTGAAGTATTGGCCAAAGAAACGGGAAGTTGTCCTGTTAATTGATTGTTGTATAAATTGATAGTCCATAGCTGCTGACACTTCCCAATTTCTTCAGGAATTTTTCCAGAAAGAAGGTTGTAGGATAGGTCAACATTTGCTAAAGAAGTGCAGTTGGAGAATAAGGAAGTAGGAATTGGACCGGTCAATTTGTTATCCATGAGAGTTACTAAAGTAATGTTGGGAAGAAATGCGAAAAATTTGGAACTGACCCATGTAGACTATTCATGTCAAGCTGAAGATGTCTCAGGTGTAGAAGGGAAGACCATTCTGAAGGAATAATGCCATAGAAGTGATTGTCAACAAGGTTCAGGACTTGAAGAGCAGTGAGATTTGAAAGGACAGGTGAAAGTTGTCCTGTGAGTTTACTTCCAGAAAGATTAAGTTCTTCCACTCTGTGGTGATTTTGGTCACAGGTGATGCCTGTGAAGTTGCATGCATCAACAGCCTCAACCCAGTTAGCCAGAATTGAATTTGGATCAGTAGTTATACTACTTCTAAATGCTACAAGAGCAGCCTTGTCTGTCAGCAATGAGTACTCTGCAGAAATTGCAAAAGGATATGTTTAAAAACCAGAAATGGAATATCAGGAGAAGGAAAGTTCTATAGGAAATCAATTTTTTTTGGGGTTATATTTTAAGGAAAGTTACTTGGAGACTATTACAGATCAAAGAGTTGGATACTATAAATAGCTGAAGGAGATGTTTCAGGATATGATCATTGGTGGAATGACTGAAAAAAAAAAAAACAATTTCACTTTTCATTATGGGAATTGGAAAGTTGGATGAGTAGATTTTCAACTTTGTTTAAATGGATAACCACTGAAATTAAGGACAATAATATAGATTTAGTAGAGGATTTCTTTTTTCTTTTATTAGTGGCCATGCACGTGTAATAAATTATAATTAATTAGAGGTCTTGGTGGAGTTGACATTAATGTAGTTTACATTATGGAGACAGTTCATTGATTCCATTTATTCAGGGACTGCAGTTTGTAACATGGTATTCTAGGAGTGAAGCATCGGTTGACATTTTGGCAAAGGTTTTAAATTACAGTCGTCGTGTAACCTGGTATCAGTGTGGTGCGCTTGTGTCTCACAGTTAAATTGTTTAGAAAAATTTACAGTATCAATTGTTGACAGGGAATTGCGCTTGTTTTATGCTTTCAGAACAAGATCAAGAACTCAAATAAAGTTGATATGATTGATCAGGTTTTGAATGACTGCAATAGATTCCAAGCAACCAAGTTTGTGCCTCTGCTGTACTGCTTGGTTCATGAGGTGTCAGAATTATAGCTCCAATTAACTATTTCTTACTCATTTCTGCTGTTACTGACTCATATTTCTTAGTGAAATTAGTGTTCATGCCAACGATGATGGCAATAGTGAGAGCTGAAGTTGGCATAGTATAGTTGAGCAAAATTGAATTTTAAATAAACAAGAAATACACTTTTTTTGGTTTTACTTAATTTGTGCATAGTATAGTTGTTTGCTTGGTAAGTGCAAAAGTGAAAATGTAATGAATTTTATATAGAAAAATTCTAAATTAATTATGCCAACTAGTAGTATTTGTTGTGAGTGGATAAGCAAAGAACAAGAGACAAGACAAGAAACATGTAGGAAAAATGGAAAGGATAAAAAAAAAATCAAGCTTTATAGATATTTTTGCTCGACTCCATAGAAGATATTTACTTAGATGTGTGTTGGGTTTTCATTTTTTCTGGATACAGTTTTTTTTTTTAATATAAACAAACTAATGGTTGTAAGTTATAATTATTCTTAATATATTTGAGAGGGTAAATAATCATCAAAATAGTAATAAGATTGGCAATAAAATAAAATTATAAGCAAGATGTTCAAAAAAATGGCAATAAAATTCGCTTATCTCTGGATATTTGTGCATTTTTTATTTTTAATTTGAGCGTTTGTTGGATTTTTTTAGTTACTTGATACAATTTCATTATTATGTGCTTTTTTTTCTTTTCTTAGTCGAATGTGATGCGAAAAAAAATAATATTTAAAAAGTAATAAGTCATTCTAACGATTTTAATTTTGGCTGGTAATAGAATAATATAAATTAAAAAAATATGTGATTTATTCTGTTAAGAAATTAAAATTTAAAATTTGACACTATAATTATAAATTTTATGAAAATTCATGGTTTTTTTTTATAAATAACCCATAAATAAATAAGTAAACCTGCCAACCAATCACCATTTGCATTAATCAATCACCATTTGCATTAATCGACTAATTTTGTTTTGTTTTCAAAGGAAGTTATGTATTTATAATCCAAACAATAAATTTTACAGATAGATATTATACAAAATTGTAGCTTCATTTAATTATCACATAAATAAGAACATGAATAATTTGGACTTCAAAAATAAAATATTTGTATTCACTTAACAATTATATTTTTTAAGATAAAAAAATGCTGTTCATATTCTTGATCTCTTTTCTCTTTCTGTTTTTTCCTTTTTTTTTCTATCTCTTTATTGATTACAAAAGTCTAATTTTCTAAATTGTTTTTATTCAAAATAAAATGAAAATAAATTTTTATTTCACATTTAATCAATTGCAAAAAGTCTTATAAGAATTCTCACATTTGAAAATATGCATATATATATATATATTCATATTTAATTACATGATTTCTTTTTCTTTTTCCTATAGCTTTCCATGCTTTTATAATCTTATAGCTCATTGTTCAGTAGGACATGTAAATTATATTCTCTCTTTTAGTTTTTATTTATAAATTCATTTTATATTAACCATTAATAAAATTTGTAGTTTATTACTCATAATATGGATGGTAAATGTTTTATTTTATTTTATTTTTGTTCTTTTTTTTCTTATTAATTTCTCATTTCTCATAAGTGAAAAAGGGTCAATATATAAATTTAATTGTAAAAGAGAAAAGGTTTAATTTTTTTTTTCTACTAATCCTAATTCTTAAACTGGTAGAGAAAATTATAAATAGAAGATATAAACATTGATTTGATTATAAATGTGATTGTATATTTTTTAATTAAGTGTAAATAAATAATTTATATTAAGTTTTTATTAAAATTATTTCAACAATATATGTAAATATAAAAAAATATAAAAGGTTAAATTACTTGTTTTTCAGCATTCTCAAACTTGAGAGAAGAAATAGATAGAAAAATGTAAATTATTTAGTTAAACATATTAAAGTAAATAAAAAACTAAAATTGAATTCAATCAAATCTATGAATTATTTAAATCAATAATTCATGTAAACTCTTAGAATTAGATTATAAAAGGTTTTATGGCAAGTTTTTAGAATAATGAATATTATTAGTTTGTTTTGAAATCATATTTTACTCTTTTTTTGAGGTGAAAAATCATATTTTACTATTTTTTTTATAACTAGATTCTGTATATTAAAATTGGTTTTTTTTAGGAAATGTATATTAAAATTGTTTTAAAATATTTGTGTTCATTTGAAAATAATTTGAACATTATTAATTAATTATGATGATTTTAATTAGTACTAATTTTTACACTGTAACAAAAATTATGTGTTCTGATAAAAAAAACAAAAATTGCGTGCCAACCAAAAGAAAATCTAAAAATATATGAAAAGATATTAATTAATTAATTAAAAAAATTGGTGCTTTAGGATAAAAAATTTTACTTTATGAAAATTAATAATTTCTATATGCACCCAAAATTTATGTAGCTTATATATAAAAAATAAAAAAAGTAGTTTTTTAAATGATTATTTCTCAAATAAATAAAATTTATAATATTGTTTAATTATTTAAAAATAATTCTAATATATTTAGAAATCCTGTTAGGAAAAGGATAAAAATATTTCCGCGGGTATGTGGCTATGTATATTGATTTCCTATCAGCTGGAGGATTTTGATCTGCTGTGATATATTATAATAATTTGGTCTAAAAAATTTCCATTTTTCATAAGCTCTAATTCTTTAGGTTTTGGTTTTACTCAGTGTCAATAAAACAAGAAGATGAAGAGGAAAATCGTAGAAGAAGGAGGAGGGGGAGATGGAGTTTCTTGGTGGAGAGGTGAATTAATTGGAAAAGGAGGTTTTGGGTCAGTTTATTTGGCGATTTTGAAGAAACCCAAATCAAGAAGTGGAATTTATCCGCCTGTTATGGCTGTAAAATCAGCAGAGGTCTCTGTTTCTTGTTCGCTTCAGAAAGAAAAGGAGGTATTTGACCATCTTCTTGATTGTCCTTATATTCTTCGATGTTTTGGTGAAGAAACTACTACGAAAAATAACGGGGAAATGATTTACAATCTTTTATTGGAATATGCTTCTGGCGGAACCCTAACTGCTCTTATAAAGAGGTCAGGTAGGTTGCCTGACATTGATGTGAAGAGATATACCAAGTCTATTCTTAAAGGTATTGATTATATTCATAGTCATGGTTATGTGCATTGTGATTTGAAACCTGATAATGTGTTACTTGTGTCTGCTGAGAATGGTGACCTTGTGCCTAAAATTGGGGATTTTGGATTGGCTAAGAAATCTGCAAGAAACAGTAAGATGAGAAAGTTGGAGTCTTGTATTAGAGGGACTACTTTGTACATGGCACCAGAGGTTCTGGTTGAGAATATTCAGGAATCTCCCTCTGATATTTGGGCTCTTGGATGTATAGTGTTAGAGATGTTTACTGGGAAGAAAATTTGGCATTCAAAACCTAATATGGAAAATGATGAAATTATTCAAAAGATTGCTGACAGGAATGAGTTGCCTAAAATTCCTCGTGATATTTCAAAGGATGCTAGGGATTTCTTGAAAGGCTGTTTAGTGAAAAATCCTAAGTTCAGATTCACCGCTGAGATGCTTTTGAATCATCCTTTTGTATCAGAAATAGATAACAAAAGAAGTAGCGAATTTGGAGAAATTTTGGATGAAGGGTGGGCGAACTCATCTGTCACGTTGTGTAATCCTAACAATGAATTCTGTGCCTCAAGCGCTTCTGAAGATTGTAGTTCTATATCTGGAGAGGGTTCTTCTGCCTCTTCTTCATCGTCAGAAGATGTGGAAGAGAGCGATTACCAGGAGTTTTGCAGTTCCCTTGTCTTCACAGAATCAGGAGTCCAGGGACGGAGTGAATATAGTCCTCCATTATATGCCATAATTGACAAACTTGTGCCTTCACATATGGTTAAGCACTGTCCAACTATCTCCACCATCCCTACAGGTGCACATTGATTAGCCTCTCAAGTTCAAGTTGGTATTACCTCTCTCAGAATTACTGTGAGGGATTCCAAATTCAGAAATAGATTGATCTCTGCTGAAACCATTTCATCTGGAGAGACGACATCAGGTTCAATAGTCTGCAGATGAACTGGAAAGATTGCTATATATGTCTGGAGGAATTCCTTGAAGTTCTGGTTTTCCTAGAAACGAGGGCAAAGAACTCTTTTATACAGTCATGTAGACTGTTTGTGCCTAATTGAGATGATACTGAAGTCAAAAGTGGAACAACTCAAGAGGGCAAATGTTGTAAAAGTGATCATCAATAAAGTTAAGGATTCTGACACCTACAAGTTCTTATCAGCAAGAAGGGAGCCAATTCTGTAACCTGAAATTTCTGATACTTAGAAGCCTAAAAATGTGCTGCAGGTCTGGTCTGGAGCAGATCCATCATTGGCGACTTTTGATCTTTACCTAAGTGAGTGAGTTGTCGTAGCAAATAACTATAAAGCCTCAGTATTAGCACTGGTTTGGAAAAGCTAACGATCTTTCTGTGTTTGCTCAAGGCTGCTATATTTTTAATAGCTTAACTAACGAAAGTAGTTGTGTTATGGAAGTTTGCGACGTAGACTGCAGTTGTTTGAATAAATTCTCTGATGCTTATGTAATGCAAGCTGCCAAGGCACTTACTATGCCTGTGAGTTCTTATCATGCAGCAACAAAGGTGCCAATTTTATTTCGTTAGATTCCTAAAAAAGTGTTTCAGGTCTGGCCTGGCGCAGATCCATCCCAAGTCTTTATATATGTAATGCAGCCTAAATATATGTAATGCAGGCTGTTTAGCTATAGAGTTGTTGCCTACATTTTTGTTTCTCAAGTCTCTGAAATCAGTTCTTACCATATTAAGATTTGTAAATTTGATTTTGTTAATGCTATAAATAAAAATTCATTTGCTCATTCATATATTTTATGCTTATACACACATTGAGGTCTTGCATTCAACTTATTATTTCTATTCACATTTCACTTAATTATTTGTATAGTTTTTTCTTGTAATCGCTTGGATACGTACTAATCATTAATGACGGATACTAACATGACTGAATCTACTATTATAATATTTTTTTACCTGTTCTCATCCTGATGGCTTGAGCTAATATGGTTTTGCTTGTTTATTTTGCTCAAATCATTTCCTTTTAGGGTCGTTGGGTAGCTTTTTTAAATGTTTATGCTGGACAATGCAAGTTATGCATCTAATTTAGCTATGGAGAAACTGAAGAATGTTATGGAATTTGCAAAGATCAGTAATGTGTTTATTTTGCCTCTACTTTATGTTCACCACTGCTAAAGAATGTAATTGTCAGTTGCAGACAGGAGATCAAAGTTCTGTTTTGGAAGTTGAAACATGTAGGAGGCTAACTACAGTAGCTTTTTAATATACAAATTTAATTTGCATTTATTTAGTTCCATAACAATTCTCACCATGAAATGTGAATTGATTTGATGAAAGAAATTGAAGCTGCTACAAATGGTTGAAGAAGCTAAAATATTGAAGTTTAAATGGAGAACAATGGTGAAATTTACTTTCTTGAATGGAAACATAATCATTTGGAACAAGGGGAAGAGGGATCTTCAGAGAACTTACTTGGCCATTGTTCTCCGTATTAGATGTAAATTTGTTGTGGTGAATTACTTCTTCAATAGTTTAAGATTTCATTTTACCATATTGATAGAGTTTGTGATGAGAATGGATTTTGGTCTATCTCTAACTTGGACTGTTATAATATGAAATATGCATCTTTTATGTTTTGCATTGTTCATTAAAGTTGTGAACTATGTGCATTCTGTTGAAAGCCAGAGATGAACAGATAAAGCTGCAGTACTTCTGTTTTTAGAATCTGAAGTTTTATATCTTTCTACCCGAGACATGTTTACTTGGGCTTGGGGTGTTGGAGACTTGATTGGCTTAGTTTCCCTTTTTTCTTCCTTCAATTACATCTTAGATTTTAAAATGTGCATCTCTTTTATGGTTTTCATGAAGTACACCTTATATCATATATATAAACGGTTTTCATAATAAAACAACTAATTTTTGGCAAATGTTGAAACTCTATCTAGGAAAATTTATGCTGCATATGCTAGTTTGTTGCAGATCTTAACAAGTTTAGCCAAAACTTTGCATCAACTTAATTTGTTCTTTGCATAATATAAACAAGTATTTCTTAAAGAAGCATATGTTTTTTTTTTGAGCATCACAATTTGGGAAAGAGGAATCAAACCTGGATCTATCTAGGAAATGTGCAGTTTTCTGTAGACTAAGTGTCGGCATGCACGAAGCATATGTTGTTAGTTGTTCAGATTTGTTGATTATTATTATGGAGTTGGCCAGTTGCAATAATGAGTAAGTTTACAAAAGGTCATGAAACTATGTAAATGGAGATGACCCCTTTCAACTCTAGTAACCAAGTTTTGGTTGGAAAATAACTATAACTGGATAGGAATAGCAATTATCAATCACCTATAACTGATTTTTTTAAAAAAAAAAAACTCAACATAAAATTACTCCAATCAACAAACAAGAACCAAAATAATTCCGTTCAACACACCTTTCTCGTATATCCAATTTAAAATCATTTCTAAAAAGGGAAAATAACAAATTAAATTCTAAAATATAATTCAAAATATTAGAAATTCTTTTTTTTTTGCAAGTAAAATTACTTTGAAATTTAAATTAATGATTAGCTTAAAAGGAAAAACTAAAATATATTCCCTTTAAATTTAAATTAATGATTAATTGCCGTTTAATTTAATTTTTGTTTTTTTTAAGCCCATATGTTTATTTTATGAAGTATTTTTAATGAACTCTTATGAATTCTATAAGATTTAGGAAAATATAACTTCAAGGCCTTAGTGAACAATTAATTTATTTTCCAATTTCAAATTATATATATGTATATATTAAGTTATATTTATAAGCATTAATTACACAATTTTAATTAAATTATTAAAATACAAACATTAAACATTATTTTTTAATTATGTTAAATTGATAATTTACTTTTCGAATTAATTTAACTCTAATTAGAATTAGAATTTACAATTTAATGATTATATGAAAGCAACACCCCGATATATATTCCTAGTCTTAGCCCATTGAGTGGCTTTCTCAATTTGAATGAAGGTTGAACTTTGATTTTTAGTTATTTATACCTTTTATATACTTAAAATAATAACAAAAACGTTAAAATTATTTTTAAATGAAGAAAAAATAAATTTAAATCTTAACTAAAATTAAATTTTTAAAAATTCCTAATAAGGAAGAATTTACTTTAAGTAAATTATATTTTGTTGCTCTCATGTTTGAACTTATATAACATCTTAATATCTAAAATTTTAAATTTATAAATCTTTCAAAACTTTATATTTCTTATAAACTAAAAAATTTAATTACAAAATATAAAAATTAAAATAATAATTATGATAAAATTCAATAATACTATAATAATTTAGGCATACTAGTCGATCGAATTAAATGAAACCAAAATAATATATTGCAAAGCAATTAAAGGCAACAAGGGTTTCTTTTAAAGGAAAAAACAGGAATATTTGATTCATACATATATATATATTTTTGAACAGTAGTAACTTATATTAAGAGAAAAACGATACATCTTTCTTCAAAAGAAAGTCCAACATAAAAGGATGTGTATTAAGCCAATCTATTCTAAGACTTGCTTTAGCTACTTCTTAAGGCAATCCAGTCCGCAACCGCATTACAAGTTCTAGGTACATAATTAAATATACAGTTCAAAAAACCCTCTCTCAAGGAGGCTATAGAAGATACATATGAATCAATTTACCAAGGGCATTCAATATTGCCATTAACAGCTTGAATAAGAGTTTGGCAGTCAGATTCAAAGAAGCACCTCTCCAACCCAAGATCCTTAGCTTTCCTTACAGCTATGCATAATGATTGGGCTTCATTGCTTAGAGGGGAAATAGAGTTCAAGATGCATGCAATTCCATGGATAAGTTAGCCTTTATCATCTCTAAAATTACAGCTGCTTTGGCTAGAGCCGAGTGATCAGAGAAATTTGCATCCACATTCACTTTTGTCCATCCCTCTGGTGGAGGTCTCCATCTTGTTTGCTGTAGTTGGCGTTGACTGTAGTCACTATCTTTAGAAGAATGCTTCTCTTGGGTATTCAAGAAAGTGGACCAGAGATAGAAAGCTCTAATGGCTGTGATCTCTAGATTAGGTAAACCGTCTTTAAAGCAAGATTCAATTCTGGAAATCCAAATGCTCTATCAAACATAAGCTACCTTACACAAAAGATCATCATGATTAGCTGCTTTTGTAAGGGAAAGTAAATTGAACCACCATGCGGAAAAAGAACTCATGTTTAGAGCATTAGGGAAAAAGCCAAGATTGGATCTAAACCAGGAGAGCTTTGCGTGATCAGATTCAAAAAGCATATGTATAACTGTTTCATCTGCAACTCCACATACTGGGCAAAGAGAAACTCTGCCTAGTCTTCTCCTGCATAAGTTGAACATAACAGCTACTGCATTTACACATAGCTGCCATAAAAAGCTTTAAATTTTAGCTGCCATAAACAGCTACTGCATTTATACATAGATGCCATAAAAAGCTTTAAATTTTAGGCTGGACATTGAGCTTCCATATTGATCTCCATAGGCTATTGTTGATAGCAGTGCCATTTGAGTGAGAATTGTAGGATTCATCTCTTTCCTTGCATAGGAAGTAGTGGACCGATCTAATAGTAATCTTGCCAGCTCTCTCATAGTGCCAAATAAGTTTATCCTCTTTGTTGCTCAAAGTGATGGAAATTTTTAGGATGGCTGAAGCTATATTGTGGGGGAATATGATATTAATAAGGTCTCTTTTCCATCTGCCCTGCAAGTTAATAAGATCAGATACCAAGTTTTCATGAACTCCATGTGGCTTGGCAAAGTGAACTTGGAAGTTAGACAAATTAGGTACCCATGGATCTTCCCAAATTCTAATTTTATCTCCCTTTCTAACCATCCATCTGAAACCTCCTTTAATGTAATCTCTTACTTCTATCATACTCTTCCAACCCCAAGAAGGTCTATAGCCCAAGTTGGCTTCTAAAAAGGAGCAGATCGGATAATATAGGGATTTTAAAAGTCTTACCCATGAACTATTATCATCTACCACCAATTTCCAACATTGTTTCGTTGCAAGAGCAATGTTAAACATAAAAAAAAAAAAATTTAAAGCCCATACCCCCTCTAAATTTAGATCTAATCATAAAATCCCAACTCCTCCAAAACACCCCTTTCCCATCCTTATCAAATTTCCACCAAAGGGTTGAAAGTACACGATCAAGCTCCCTACAAAAGCCTTTTGGTAACAAAAAAACAAGACATAATATGAGTTGACATAGCTGTAAGCACTCATTTAATCATAATTTCCCTACCTGCATGAGACAGGAGGTTAAATTTCCATGAATGTGCTTTTGCTAAAAGCTTATCTTTTAAGAAAGATAAGGCTTCCCTCTTAGATCTTCCCCATTGAGAAGGAATACCCAAGTATTTTTCATTGCCTTCCATTTCCTTCATCTTCAATAAATCCAAGATAGCTAATTTCAAGGAGTCTGGTGTATCTCTACTAAAAGCCACTCTTGATTTCTCCAAATTAATAACCTGCCCAGATGCTGAATAATAAAAATTAAGGTTACCCATGATATTTCTGGCTTTTTTAATACTAGCTTCCCCACATAAAAGTATATCATCAGCAAATAACAAATGAGTAAATCTAGGGGAGCTCCTAGTTAATTGAATACCCCTAACTATCCCTTCTTCCATAGCTTGATGTAAGAGAGCAGATAGAGCATTTGTTATAAATAAGAACAAAGTAGAAGATTGCAGGTCCCCTTGTCTAAGACCCCTTGAAGGACAAAAATTGCCAACACTTCCACCATTCAACATAATATTATAAGATACCGATGTCACACATTGCATTAAGAGATCAATAGCCTTTTCACAATAACCCATAGCTCTAAGGATTCTTTCAAGAAACGACCATTCTACTCTATCATATGCTTTATTCATGTCTAACTTCACTAACATATTCCCCTTCTTTTTAGAGTGCTTTTTCTTAAGAGAATGAAAAAGTTCATGTGCAATAAGGATGTTTTCATGAATAATACTGCCTGGTGTAAAAGCTCCTTGCTCAACATAAATGAGATTATTCAAAAAAGGTTTCATTCTAGAAGCAAGTATTTTTGAAATAATCTTATAAGAGAAGTTGCAAAGAGCAATGGGGCAAAATTGTTGTAAAGATTCAGGATTAGGTACCTTAGGTATTAAAACAATATTGGTGGAATTCAAAGTTGGGAGCATCTTTCCATCTCTAAAGAAGCTCTGTACAACATCAATAACTTCTCTCTTCACAATAGGCCAAAATAGTTGATAAAAGAACCCTGGATAGCCATCTGGTCCTGGAGCTTCATGGGCTCCAAGTTGAGTCACTGCCTTGTAGATTTCCTCCGCGGAGGGCAACACACTAATAACTGAGTTTAGATCATCAGGTACCCAAAATTTAAAGTGTTCAATCACCAAGTCTTGGAAGCAAGTTGGATTGGATGCAGATAAGTTTTTACAGAAATCCAATACCATTTTGTTGATCTCCTCTTCATTCTCTACCCAAATGCTATCATTACCTTTTAACTTCAACACGACATTGGAAGCTCTTCTTTGAACCGTTGATGCGTGGAAGAACTTCGTGTTCCTGTCTCCTGCCCTAAGCTAATTAACTCTGGATCTTTGAAACCAATAGCTTTCTTTCATTCTCTAGTACCCACTAAGTTCTTCTAATAAGAAGCATTCGTTCTCCTTAAAACTCCCCTGTTTGATTTTCTGCATATAGCACCACTAACTGTCTTTTAATATCCTCAATCCTCCTCTTCGCATTAAGGTTATTGTTTTTATTCCAGATAAACAAGGATTTAGCTGTATCAAGTAATTTGCTGCTAAGAATTTCCATGGCTGAACCCTGAGATGAAGAAGCCCAGGCCTGCTTGATTTTCTCCATACATTCCCCCTTTTCCAACCATTTTAATTCAAATTTAAAACTCCCTTTCCTCTTTAGAGTCACCTCTTTAAGCCTCAACACCAAGGGTCTATGATCGGAACCCAACAGAGGATCATGTATGATATGAGCTTTCCCAAATTTAATTCTCCATTCCTTGTTAAAAAGACCTCTATCCAGTCTGTGTTGTATATTATGGGGACCCTCTTGTTTATTGGACCAAGTGAATCTAGGTCCCTTAAATCCCAAATCCATTAAATGAAGATCATTAATCCATTCTCTGAAGAAAAAGCCACCATCAACCCACTGAGCACCCCCTGATTTCTCATGAGAATGGCAAACTTGGTTAAAATCGCCTATGCACAACCATGGTATAGCATCACCTGGATTAAGGGTTGCTAATTTAGAAATCACTTTTTTCTTTTCATGTTTATAAGGAGAGCCATAAACAAATGTAGCCACAAAGAAATTACAATCTGGGTCATAAACTGATACATGAATGAACTTAGGGCCAACTTCTATACAATGAACTAACCAATTTTCTGCCCACCATAAAGCAAGAACCCCAGCACTGCCTTGGGAGGGCGTCCACATATTTTTCAAATTGGAATCGAAATTTTCTTCTTTGTGATTCCATAAAGTCTTGCTTGTGTTTAGTTTCTGAAGGAAAAATTAAGCCAGGCCGGTAAAAGGAGATATGCTCTCTCAAAGCTCTCCAAGTCATGGCTCTTCCAAACCCACGGCCAGGGGCGGAGACAGGTGGGGTCGCGTGGGGGCTGACGACCCCCTGCCGGCCGCCGGACGTGTACTTGTAGGGGAGCTTTTCTGCCGGACGGAGCAACGAACGTGGAGGCTCTGTGCCTCAGCCCCCTTCATCTGTGCCTCAGCCCCCCCCTTCACCTTCACCCCCCTCACGGAGCAGCTGGCTCCGCCACTGCCCACGGCAATTCCAAGCAATAATACTCGTAATAATAAAAATTAAGAATGCTATCATGTGATAATCCTAGAAAAGGAGTAAGTAGAACAACAAAGATGTATTACCAGGCACCAAATGGAGTAGTAAATCTGATCACATATGTAAAGAAAGAAGATCTGTCATGGAGAAGCTCACCGAACAGAGAAGCAACCGAGATAGATCACTGTCACATTAGTGAAGAAACCCACGATATAATAACTGGATCTTGAGCAGGAAATTACTATAGAGATGGAAGCCACACAAACCAGACCATCTAGAAACCCAAAATTATTGTAGAAATCTACAGTACAAGAGCAGCTCTAATAAATACCCAAATGAACCAACAGATCGACAAAAGACGCCACTGTTGCTCCGGTGAATAAGCCACTAATCAGACACTACCAAGAAGGCCCAGATTTGAGGATGAATATAAATGAACCAGCAGAAGACACACGATCGAGAGAGGACGAAGTCAATCGATAACGGATCAACACTGAAGCCCGATGAACGGGAGGTCAAGCTCTATATCGAGAGCAGGGTCCTTTTTCTTATATATATATATATATATATATGTATAATTATGTAAATACACGAAGAGTTGACCACTTTGATACTAATCTGGGGGTATTCTTATTTATAATTGAGTAAATTGTCATGTTTAATTTGGTCTAAGTAGTCCATATTAGCAAAGTGTTCATACAATTAATTAAAAAAAAGTAGAAGAGAAGAAACACAAAATTGCCACTTTCAATTAGAAATTAAAAAAAAAAAAATTAACACATGTGCCTAGTGCAAAAGTAATTTACCTTTGTTTACATGTACTCTTTATTCCAGAGTTTTCACAAAGTAAATATCTCTTTATTAAATTTTTAACGTAATTATATATTTAAAATTTTAAATTTAAAATATTTAATTAAGTTAAAATAGTTTTTTATTAATTATTTTATCGCTTAGCGATCAATAGTATTTTTTAAAACTTTATATATTTTTATTTTATTGAATTATATATATATATATAACTATTAGTTTTTAGAATTTTTGGCTATCTCAAGTTTAAGTTTCAATAGTGTGGAAATTTAATTATTCTTATTGAATTTCAAATTGAACAATTTATTTAAAATATAATTAATTAATAAATCTTGTTATTTTAATTAATTTATTTTTATATCTTTTATTTATCATAACTCATAAGCACCTTTTTTTTCTTAATTCTCTTTCTATGTGCTCTCTCTTTTGGAGGAAAAAATAAATAAATATTCTAATTTAAGGTGAGAAGAGGAACTCAAACTTGAAATATTAGTGATCAATTTTAAAATAAATACACTTACTGTACTAAATTTTACTAGGATAAAAACAATAATTTCTCAAGAAAGCTTTACATATCTCAGGATTAACAAAGACAAGTTACTTATTGCATATCACTAATATAGTGTTTTAAAAATATACTTGAATTAATGAATTTATCAAAAATGTATAAATTCTAGAAAAGAATTTTATTAATATATATAGTAGACATTTAATTACATTTTTAAATATATTTCTTAGCTAGAAAGTTAATATATATATATATCAAAAACAGATTGCAAGTTGATGCTTTTGATTTGTGGAAAATATATATACTCCAAAAATAATCAATGTTGATGAAATCATGTAGTAATATATCATCATCACTATAAAGATATTTTCAGTGACGGAAGCAAAAGCTCGGGAAGAGGGGGTAAAACTCATCTTCAACACACATAAGGAGAAAATAGAGGAGCTAAGGGGTTGAAACTCCACGTTTGCTGCTCCGGCCGACAAAAACTCCCCTTAAAAATACACGTCCGGCAGTTGGTCAGAAAGAGTCGTCAGCCCCCACACAACCCCACCTAATTCCGCCCCCGAATACTCCTAACTAAGTTAGAATTTTATTAATTGGGACCACATTTCCATAATCTTTAAAGATAATCTAAACAATCTTATTGAATTATTATTGCGTGATTAATGAAGATGTGTTACTATACATTATGATTAATAAAAATCATAGTTAATTAAAGGTGAAATTGATATTTTTCATTAATTATTTGTCAAATCAAACGATGAGCAAGAGCTTTCATCTCTAACTCTTTTAAATATATATATTTTTTCTTTCATATTTCTATCATTATGTCTCTCAAAATTAAGTTTTTATAAATAGTTTCATATCTAAAATTACTTAATTAATTTTTATCTTGTAAATATGAAAAATAATAAAAGTGTATTTAATAATATATTTTTATGAAAAAATATTATTAATTATTATTATTCAAAACAAACAATATTTGAAAGTTTAGAAAAAAAAAATTAATCTCATTTTCTTATTCTCATATTAATTTTAGCCTCTAAATAGAATTTTTTTTTTATTCCATTTGTTAATGCTAGAGTTTTCTTCTATTTTTCTCTAATTCTAAAAGTTAACTATAATTATATTCATTTTGATAAAATTTACATTCGTTGCTTTTATAATGAACAAAAATAAATTAATAAAAATATAATAGATTTTGATTATAAATGATTGAGAAAAATTAACAGATATAATGAATTATTCTTAAAATTTTTAGAAAAAAGATAAATTAATATTTAAAATATTTTACCTTGAAATATTATATGTAATTATTTTTTTAATTCTGATTAATGTATTTTTTCTATTATTTTACTTGCAATTGGTTCTTTCTTTTGTGGAATGTAAGAATGTTTGACAAATGGTTTCTATTGAGATTTTATTGATTGGGGCCGATCATGGCTGCCCAGCAAAAACTGTGATTCGCTCTCCCAAAATCTGAGTAAAGTACACCCATTTTCTAGTGTATTGTGTTAAGATTTTAAAATAATTAGTAATTTTAATGAAATTTAAATATTTTAATAAAATTTTATATGAAATTTAATGAAATTTATTGAATTTTTATTCTAGATTTTGATAAATTTTGATAGAATTTTATTTTTTTATATAATTGATATTTTAATAAAAATATAATATATTTTATTAGAAACATTATACCATAAATATAATTTTTATAATATTAGATAAATAAATAAATATCATAAAATTTTACAGTAAATAAGTAAATATATAAATATCAAGTTTTTTAATAATATCATTGTAAAATAAAAATAAATTATAAAATAAAAAATATAAAGATGAATTGAAATATAAAATAATAATAGATAAATATATTAAAGTATTGTATTATCTTCAATATTTATTATCATATGTAAAATAAATTGTAAAAAAAAACTTATATATTTTTATAGTGGAAGAACATAAAAAAAATTCTATTTAGTTTTTTATTCATATTTAATAAACTTCTATTTATAATTAAAATTTAAATAATTTATGTATTTTTAAATTATCTAATATGATAATTTAGGGTCATATTTCAATATTCACTAAATATATCTTTCAACATATATAGATAGCTATTTTTTGAATTGATATATTTTTATTTATATTTTAAAAATTTAATATCATTCAACACTATTAAAATATAAATACACTTCAAAATAAGACAAAAACAAAATTTTTCTATAACTTAAAAACACTTCAAATATGTATTAATTTATATATCACCTAAATATCAATATATCGCATATAATTATAAGTATTTTAAATAATAAATTTTTTAACTATTATTTAATTAATTATATATATTAAGTAATTCACTAAAAAATAATATACTAACATAATTATTAATTAAATAATAAAAAATATAAACTTATTTCATAAATTAATAATTACTTTTACACACATAATAAATAACACTAACTAATAATTATTAATTAATTCAACAAACTATATCTATAAACATAAAATAATTAAAAATATTTTTCATTTTCACAAAATGTTTTACTATATTTCTATTGAATATATAATAAAAAATAAAAAATTAAAATTTTTAAAAATATAATAAAAATATCATATAATGTTATAATCTCATAAATAATATTAATTTTTATAGCTATATATATATATATATAAACTTGACAATAAAAAATTAACTTATAAAAAATTATTTAAAAATATTTACATATTCATAATTAAGGTCAATTGTGTTATAATGACCGAATTAACCTTTTTAATTCCTATAGACCCTATATATTATACCTATTTTTACTATTTTATGCATACTTAAGCGGCTTCCATTTTAGTGCGAACATGATCATTTTTTTTATAGCAATTGCATTAACATCTTCCATTAGATGTTGTAAGTTAGTCTATAATTCACCATCTTCATTCCAATTTAAAATGAATAGCTCTATTGATGAAAAATAAAGTCTATTAATAAATCCAATAATTAATAAAAATATACAAAAAAATGGATCTTATGTAACAAACATTAAGATAATATTTGGACATATAAGAAGTTTGTATTATTTCACTTGTATTTAAATGAAGAGGGAAATTTTAAAATCATAAATAATAATATATTGAATTGAAAATTTACTTAGATTGATTTTCTTTGTAATGGGCGAATTGCAACCCTTTGTCGTTTCACATTTGAGCAACGAGAGGTCGTTTTGTGACACGTGCAGAGTTTCACGTTCAATTATCAAAGCAGTTTGCACGACCAAGGTCCAAAGCCATGCGAAATTCAGTTCAAAAAAAAAAAGGAGTCATACGAAATGGGTTTGTTACACGAGCATAATCATCGGTGCCTACCAATTGTTTGTGAAAATGATTCTTCTGTATGCTTTGATGCATTTGGGTATTTGCGTTTCTGGGTATTTGATTTTTAAACGGAGAATTCAAAATAGGCTTTACTTGTTGTACACAAAATTTTCAGATGAGATTGGAATCAGAACCTTCTCCTTGTCACTGAACTCTGCACCTTAAAGAAGAACTTTTGGAGGATTATTAGATATTTTAAGCGAACTTTAGGTATTTTTACGAGTTGCCTTTGATAATTGAAGATTGGTTGAATGTCTTTGCCGACACTTATTTCTTCGCATCACAAGCGCTAGCATTGGCTAATCATATGATTTGACCAGGCAAATTGGAGGAATACATCCCTTAAAAAAAAGGAAAAAAAATGCATAAATAATATTTTCTCCCTCTTGAACTCTCAATTTCTTTTCGCACTGTGTTCTTTTATTTCTCTTTTATTTTTCGATCTATTTTTTATCTTTCTCTTATTCGATCACTTTTTTTTTTTTGCCAATCTCATCTTTATTTTTTGCTGTACTAATATTTTCTGTTCTTTGCGAGCCCATTTGTCGACGATTGATTTGCTTTGTCTCACCCAAGTAAAAAAGTAAATCAACTTAGTTTCTTTTTTCCTTTAAAAAAATATAAAAGCTAACATGAGAAGAAGTTGAGCTAATATTCAGGGATTGTGTGTTGAAGAAGACGTTGGCTTATGCTTGAACAGTAATATAATATTTTTTTTATTTTTTTAAATGATATTATGACAGATCTTTATCTTCATCCTTCCTTCATTCCTCCTCTGTTTTCGTTATTTGTATATATGAGTTATTTTGGCGATAATATGAATTTGATATGAGTTGGTATTAATTTGCTGTTAGTATAATTTGATATGAGCTGATACTAGTTTTATATGAGTTTAAAAATGAGTTAGTATTATTAATATGATCATGATATGAGTTAGTGTTATTAATATGAGATTGAAATGAGTATATTTTTATTGATATTAGTTGGTATGGGTTAGTATGAGTTTTGATATGAGTTGTTATGACTTAGTATAATTGGTATGAGGTTGATATGAGTTTGATATAAGTTAGTATGAGTTTATATGAGTTTAAAATTAGTTGGTATGAGTTGATATGAGTTAGTATGGGCTGATATGAGTTTAATATGAGTTAGTATGAGTTGATATAAGTTTGAAATTAGTTGGTATGATTTGTGTATGAGTTGGTATGAGTTTGTATTTTTGATATGAGTTTGATATGAGTTGGTATGAGTTAGTATGAGTTTTGATATGAATTGTTATGAGTTAGTATAATTGGTATGCGGTTGATATGTGTTTGGTATGAGTTGGTATGAGTTGTAAATTAGTTGGTATGAGTTGTTATGAGTTAATATGAGTTGGTATCGGATTGATATGAATTTATATTATTGATTTGAGTTTGATATGCGTTTGTATTACTGTTATGAGTTTGAAATATTAATGATATGAGTTAGTATAATTGGTATGAGTTGGTATGACTTTGATATGAGTTAGTATAAGTTGATATAAGTTTAAAATTAGTTGGTATGAGTTTAGTATGAGTTGGTATCAGTTTGATATGAGTTAGTATGAGTTGATGAGTTTTTATTATTGATATGAGTTGGTATGGGTTAGTATGAGTTTTGATATAGGTTGTTGTGAGTTAGTATAATTGATAGAGGTTAATATGAGTTTGGTATGAGTTTGTATGAGGTTGATATGGGTTAGTATGAGTTGATATAAATTTTAAATTAGTTGTTATGAGTTAGAATGAGTTGGTATCAGTTTGATATGAGTTTGTATTATTGATTTGAGTTTGATATAAGTTTGTATTGCTCTTATGAGTTTAAAATATTATTGATATGAGTTAGTATAATTGGTATGAGTTTGATATGAGTGTATTGAGTTTGATATGAGTTACTATGAGTTGATATAAGTTTGAAATTAGTTGGTATAATTTTGGTATGAGTTGATATGAGTTAGTATGAGTCTGATATGAGTTTGTATTATTGATATGAGCTTGATATTGGTTGGTATGGATTAGTATGAGTTTTGATATGAGTTGTTATGACTTAGTATAATTGGTATGAGGTTGATATGAGTTTGGTATGAGTTTGATATGAGTTAGTATGAGTTGATATGAATTTGAAATTAGTTGGTATGAGTTGATATGAGTTAGTATGAGTTTGATATGAGTTTATATTAACGATTTGAGTTTGATATGAGTTAGTATGAGTTGGTATGAGTTTGTATTAATTGTTTGAGTTTGATATGAGTTTGTATTGCTCTTATGAGTTTGAAATATTATTGATATGAGTTAGTATAATTGGTATGAGTGTATTGAGTTTGATATGAGTTACTGTGAGTTGATATAAGTTTGAAATTAGTTGGCATGAGTTGATATGAGTTAGTATGAGTTGGTATGTGTTTGATATGAGATTGTATTATTGATATGAGTTTGATATTGGTTAGTATGAGTTGGTATGAGTCTGATGTGAGTTTGTATTATTGATATGAGTTTGATATTGGTTGGTATGAGTTAGTATGAGTTTTGATATGAGTTGTTATGACTTAGTATAATTGGTATGAGGTTGATATGAGTTTGGTATGAGTTGTTATGAGTTTGATATGGGTTAGCATGTGTTGATATGAGTTTGAAATTAGTTGGTATGAGTTCACATGAGTTGGTACTAGTTACATATGAGATATGTGTTAGTATTATTGATATTTTTATTATATGTGGTTGATATAAGTTTGATATTGATGGTTCTCACTGTAGGGTATTGATGGATAGCATGAAAATTATTGTAGGACGAATCTAATTTATGGACGAAATAATTATTCTCATATATTATGGTGAAACATTTGATGTCAGCATTGAAAAAGATATTGGCGGTGGTGCTGAATATGTTTTCCTGAATAGAATGACTGACTTCAATGAACTTAAAAAATTAGTATCAGAGGCACTGCATATTGACAGTACATCAAATATGGAATTCAAATTTGTTACTGGTAATGACCCACATCCTCTTTATGATGTAGTAGATGATAGGTCACTTAGGATATTCATGGGCATTGCAATGGAGGATAGACTTAAGCATCCATTAATTGTTAATGTTGAAGAAGGAGCCCATAAATCTGGACATGACAGTAATAATCCTATCAGTGAAAAAAAAACTGTACAAGTAGAGGTATTGGGTTTTTGTTCAGACCTAGAATATGCAGATGCAAGGGTTACACCAATTACTGAATCATCCATGTAGCCTCAAAATATTATGAAACTGAACATGGGCCAGAGTTTCAGCATACGTGGGTAGCTCACATTGATGAGATTCATTTTAATTGCAATAATGAGGCAGAAAATGCAACTACTGACAATGAAGAAACAATGACAAACTTGTTAGCATGCAAGAGTAATCCAGCATTATTAGGCGAAAGTTATATATTCGAAACGATTGAGGAGGAAAAAATATTTAAGGCAAGGGATGATATTAAGACAACTGTGTCCCTCATTGCAATTAGGGAGAAATTTCAATTTAAGGTATTCAAGTCCAATACTTCTTTCTTTATCGTGTGGTGTATTGATAAAAGTTGTACATGGAAATTGAAGACTCAAAGGGTTGTTGGATGGTGACAAAATATGTCACTCAACATACATTTCCAACCGATTTTGATCATAGTAGACACAGACAAGCAACTAGTTGGGTTGTTGCAGAGTGTGTTAAGAAGCGATTTATAAATTCTGGGAGAGTTTTCAAACCGAAGGACATTATCGAAAGACATGCGTAATAAATTTGGTGTTGATATTAGTTATTCGGTTGCATGGAGGGGATGAGAGTATGCATATGAGAATATCAGACTTGGTACTCCAGAATAATCTTTCTCAATTCTACCAGCCTATTTGCATATGCTAGGCAAAACTAATCCGGGTACGGTTATGCATCTACAATGCACAGATGATAATCGATTTGAGTATATGTTCTTTGCTTTTGATGCTGCTATTAAAGGTTTCCAAAATTGTAGACCTGTAATTCATATTGATGGTACTCATCTGAAAGGAAAGTATCGAGGTGTGCTTTTCACTACCGTTTGTCACAATGCAAACCAACAGATATTTTCTTTGGCATTCGGGATTGGTGATTCTGAAAATTATGCATCATCGATGTGGGTTCTTACGAGGTTGAAGGAAGCTTTCGGCGAAAGATCAGATAATGTTATTATAGCTTATAGACACCTAAGCATTCAGAAGGCTGTAGTAGAGGTTTTCTCAAATGCATTCCATGGGATTTGCATGTATCACTTGTTAAATAACTTGAAGTATAAATTTAAACATATTACCAAGGACCTTGAGAAGCACTACTACAAAACAGCTAAAGCCTACACAATAAATGATTTCACTAAACTTTTTGGTGAATTTTGCATTAGTATTCCTGGTGCAAAAGAATATCTAGAATGTGTTGGGCTGGATAGATGGACGCGGTCTCATATACATAGAAGGAGATATAACATCATGATGACTAACATATCAGTCAATACAATGCTTGTAAAGGCGAGAGAGATTTTTATAACTAATTTTGTTGATGAAGTCAGAAAGATGTGTCAAAGATGATTTTATGAACGTCGAAACAAGGCAGAGCACGGATAAAATGTCACTGGATGTAGAAAAAAAATGAGGAATAAAATAATGAAAGCACAAACAATGAATGTAAGTTCTTTATTTTTTGAAGTGTCCAGGTTTTTAATTTTGATACAACAACTGTCATTAATTATGATATTGTCATATCATGTCGTTGTTTATATTTTGCAGATGGAGTTTGCTAGCAATAATAAATTCGACGTTAAGGACATTGATAAAAATTATGTTGCTGATATGGATAAGAGGACTTGTTGTTACAGGAAGTTTCAGTTAGATCAAAGCTTATGTGTTCATGCTCTTGTGGTTATTAGAAATAGCAGCTATGATACTTAAGAGTTGTATTCTCCATATTACTCGCGTGATTATTAGTTTCAAACATACAAAGAAGTCATAAACTTAATTTCTTATATCAGTGACTGGTCTATCCCATATCATATTCATAATGTCACTTTTTTATCATCAGATGTGCGCACCTCAACTGGGAGGTAGAAAAAAAATACAGGATTCCTTCACTAGGTAAGGATAAAACTCACCCTAGGTGCAGCCGCTGTCGCGAGCGTGGTCACAATAGATCTACTTATTAAAATTTCATCCGTTTGCACAGTTCATCAAGAGCATTGATGGATAATAAATAGAAATAATATTCATCTCAACATGCAAGGATTATTTGTTCAATTAATTTATTATTTGTAATATTGATTTTATGCAAAATGATTCAGACTTTAGTAGAAGTTGATAAATAATTACATATTCAGATAGTTATGGAAAATTTTTTTGAATTTTATGTATTATGTTATTGATATGAGATTATTTTTATTGATATGAGTTGGTATGAAATTGGTATGGCTGTATTTTTATTGATATGAGTTCATATGAATTTGGTATGAGTGTATTTTTATTGATATGAGTTTGGTATGAGTATATTTTTATTGATATGAGTTGGTATGACTTTGATATGAGTATATTATTATTGATATGAGTTGGTATGACTTCGGTATGAGTATATTTTTATTGATATGAGTTGGTATGACTTCGGTATGAGTATATTTTTATTGATATGAGTTGGTATGAGTTTAGTATTTTTATTAATATAAGTTAGTATAACTTTGGTATGAGTATAAAATTATTGATATGAGTTGATATAAGTTTGGTTTGAGTGTATTTTTATTAATATGAGTTGGTATAAGTGTATTTTTATTGATATGAGTTGGTATGACTTCGGTATGAGTATATTTTTATTGATATGAGTTGGTATGAGTTTGGTATGAGTGTATTTTTATTGATATGAATTGATATGAGTTTGGTATGAGTATATTTTTATTGATATGAGTTGGTATGAGTATATTTTTATTGATATGAAGTGGTATGACTTCGGTACGAGTGTATTTTTATTGATATGAGTTGATATGAGTTTGATATGAGTATAATTTTATTAATATAAATTGGTATGAATTTGGTATGAGTTGGTATGACTTTGGTATGAGTATAAAATTATTGATATGAGTAGGTATGAGTTTGGTATAAGTGTATTTTTATTAATATGAGTTGGTATGACTTCGGTATGAGTGTATTTTTTATTGATATGAGTTGGTATGAGTTGATATGAGTTTGATATGAGTATATTTTTATTGATATGAGTTGGTATGAGTATATTTTTTATTGATATGGGTTGGTATGACTTTGATATGAGTATAAAATTATTGATATGAATAGGTATGAGTTTGGTATGAGTGTATTTTTCTTGATATGAGTGTAAAATTGTTGATATGGGTTAGTATGACTTTGGTATGAGCATAACATTATTGATATGAGTTTGGTATGAGTGTATTTTTATTGATATGAGTTGGTATGAGTGTATTTTTATTAATATGAGTTGGTATGAATTTGGTATGAGTATATTTTTATTGATATAAGTTGACATGACTTTGGTATGAGTGTATTTTTATTGATATAAGTTGGTATGACTCGGTATGAGTGTATTTTTATTGATATGAGTTAATATGAGTTTGGTATGAGTGTATAAAATATCATATAAATTACTAATTTCTTATATCTTATTATGAACAAAATAATTAAGAATAATATTTTTAATATATACAACTTATGTTATTGACAATAATAGTACAAAATATCAAAATGTTATTCACTATAGTAAGCGTTATTATTCTTGTTTGTAGCATGCACCCATAAATGAACTGCCGTATTATATCTAATTACTTTCATATTTTGCTGATTGTAGTCCCATATGTCGAGGTCGACAGTCATTAAAAATTTAATAAATTTGGCAACAAACATTCTGCAATCTTCACTGTTATAATATATTAATATTAGCAACTGTAAAAGACAAATAACTATCATTACATTATGACTGAGAATGGAGCTTACCCAACTTGGCACGGACAAACATTATTCGTATAAATTATTGTCAGCTTTGTACTCTTTTTATAAACCAATTTGGGCATATGGTTGAAAAATTTAACATCATTCAAAGGATGGGCAACATCTCTGCAATTGGCTTAACACATTTTGTTTTATCGCTTATGCAGACGTCTGCATAGAACGAATCATATATCTTTATTGACTACTCAGGTAGATTTATTTCTATAAAAAACCAGTGTTGCCTAGATTGATTGACTGGTAGATAAATAATGTCAACATCCTTGATATGTTTATAATATTTGTACTTGTCCTAAAAAAATCTATTAAATAACTGGGAGTAATCTAGTTTTTCTTTTTGAAATCTTCATAACATGCCATAAAAATTTGACTGATATAGCAAAAACCACATGTCTTTCTCTGATCAAAGAAGTCCGCATTATATTTATATTTTTATGACATCAATTTCCTACAATCAACATAAAAAACATTAATATTTGAAAGATAATGCAATGATTTACAATGTAATATCCAACAAGATACATTTATATTGAAAATCTTACATTGTTAGACAGCCAAACTTGGGGTACTCGTAATCGATACCAAAAATCCTTATAATTCGTGGATTACACTGTGAAATCATAGGTCTCACCCTCTGAAAAAGGTTAGTCAACTCTTGGATCACTATTATTATATCAAAATAATATTATGTTTATTTGAATGGAAGAATAATTTGGTATTATCTAAATATAATTAATGTCCTAACTAAAATTTGTAATTAAAGTGTAGCTTACTGCTTGTAGTTGTCAAAATGCACATGCCACCAATTATCAACACTTCGGCACTGATCAACAAACGGGGGTGAGAAAGAATCCAAGGGAAGAATAGGTGCATATGTAACTTCATCCGCCATCTTCCGGCACATTACTTGAAGATGTTTGATCGTTTTTTTATGCTGCCCTCTTTCATTAAGAGTCCGCTCATCACTACTGTATTTAGTATTCAGCATGTGTAAACATTTTTTCTTATGTTCCTCATACGTGGTCTTCGTCACTTCAACCAATGACATGCTGAGCTGCATCATGTTTTCGGCCACCATTGAATTTTTTTTTCTGCAAGTAGTGTTATTTTAAGTTATTAGATATACATTCATTTATAAAATTTTACAGTAAATGACGTAAATTTAGTATAATCATCATATTCATCTAGCGGCATATAACATGTAGAATCCAATCTCAGTGCTTCTTTTTTAATTGCTTTTTCTTCCACTGCCTCTGCCTTTTCTTCATCTTCACTGTCTTTTTCTTTATGAATATTTTTCCTTTCATCCTTTGCCTCTTCCTTTCCCTTTTGACATTCTGAGGCCTCCTTTTCTGTAGTTTTTCTCTTCTTTGCGATTCTTTTATTTTCAATTGCTTCCAAGGCTGTGAGTCTATCTCTCAACCTGAAAATGGTAGCATTAAGCTCTTTATTCAATTGAGTTTGCAATGCATTTTCACTTTCTAATGCACTGCATCTAGACTCCAGTTGCGATATACCAAAATCCATTCTATTTTTCTCCATATCTACATCCATATGTATTTTTCTTTCATGCATGACACTCGGATCGTGACTCCTTTTGCTTCTGCGTTCAAATATTTTGAACATTTTTTCTGCAGTTTTACTGACTCGTTTTCTATCAACTCGAGTTTTCTGAAAAATTATATAGTAATTAAAAAGCCAAACTAGTTACTCAATTGATAAGCATTATGATTCCATAAATAGAAGGAGATGCAATAAACACCTTAGGGGTCAAAATTTTTTTTCTCTTCCGACTATATATGGATTTCCTTTTGGTAAATTCCTTGTAGATTTGAAAAATCATCATCGAGATTTGTTATTTTCATTTTCACAGCAGTCAGCTCCTATACATTAACATATTTATTCAATATATGTTAAAAATATAAAAGCATTTCTACTAGAAATAAATAAAAAAATAAGCTTATATCAAGTAAAATACATGTTGGGATAACTTCAAACAGATCTGTGGGTATGGATATTTTGCAGATATTTTCCAGTTTATCAATCGCGAAAACTCATTTTTGCACCTCTCTAACGCCAGCTCTTGTAAATTTGGAATTACCACCAGTCCAAATATGGTTATGGCATTAGAAAAACCAATTACAGAATTGGTGCTCACCACTCTGCTCTTCAATTTTTCTATGAATTCTTTCAACTTCGAATACAGAAATTTCTAACTCACAAATCCCCATGCGATGTTGTTGAATGCCTCAACATCGTCTACAAGAGCTAATATTTTGGGATCAACCTTTGTATGCTTAGCCTTTCCCAAAATCAGCATGTCAACCAAGCAGGCAACTCCTAATTTGATTTGCAGCTCAGCCTCGTGGCATTTTTTAAATTCATCGTACAATCTCTCCCATGTCCATTCACCATAGTGATGAACTAAAAATTTAGTCCCCCCGACCGGATTTTTCATGCCACTGTATTTCAACCCCGTTATTAAATAATACTCAATAATTTCAAACTTCAGGATTGACTTTCCGAACTTAAATGAAAGCTTATTTTTATTTTCATTTGGAACTTGATTTATGAAAAGATAATGAAAAAGCCCAGACCAGTGATCAAAATTTTCTTCATCAAGCCTAAGAAGGTGGGTGACATTGTATATTTTAAAGGTAGTCATCTACACCAAAATAATAAAAGAGTGTTGTCAATAAGTTTGATATGAGATTGAACACAGTAGCATCCTAAATCACAATGAGTCGCACATTGTAAATCAAACAAATCTTTTCTTTATTAGAACCAATTACATTCTTTATCAGCTAAATAATTTGCAATCCACGGCCTACCCTGTTAACCTGATGGTACCTCCAATCACTTGGAGGAATGATATAATCAACATCATGGTACATATTATATTAATTATCTACTCAATCATTGACAGGTTCCAGTTTCAAATAAAATTATCTGAAGTAGTGTATTTTTAATAATTACTTACTCTGATGCATTCTTTATTACTATGTTTACCTCCCACTTTCTTCTCATAAATTGGCATATCGTCACTTAAAAATACACCGAATCTTACCTTCTTTTCCTTACGATCCACACCTGGTTCAGAAGACATTCTTCTTTTTATCCTCCAGCCTTTAGGAGAAGTTGATAACATTACTCCTGGACTTCCATGGAGCATTGTAGGCTTGTCCCTACATAAAGGAGATTGCTCACCTTGAGAAGATGAGCTAGTATGAGAACCTGTTGCCATTTTTTCTGCTTGATTTTTCATTACAAAGTCAACATCAAAACACCTCATCACAAAATCATACACATCTCAACTTATAGTAATTCATAACAACTCAAACTAACTAATTTCAAACTCATACCAACTTATTATCAACTCATATAAAATCATACCAACTAATTTCAAATTTATATCAACTCATATCAACTCAAGAAAAACTCATACCAATTCATACTAACTCATATCAAACTCATACCAATTAAACTAGCTCATATCAAACTCATACCAACTTATACCAAAATTATACCAATTAAACTAACTCATAATAACTCATATCAAAACTTATATCAGTAATACAAAATCTTATCAAACTCATACCAATTCATAATAACTAATAGTAACCCATATTAAACTGATACCAACTCATGCCAAGATCATATCAATTAATTTCTAACTCATATCAACTCCTACTAAGTCATACTAAGTCATACAAAACTCATATCAAACTCATACCAATTAAACTAACTCATAACAACTCACATCAAAACTCAGATCAATAATACAAACTCATATCAGACTTATACCAACTCATACTAGCTGATAGCAATCGTACCAACTCATACCAACTTATTATCAACTCATATAAACTCATACCAAATCTTAGCAAACTCATACCAGCTAATTTCAAACTCAGATCAGCTCATATCAAACTCATACCAACTCATACTAAAATTATACCACTTAAACTAACTCAAATAACTCATATCAGTAATACAAAATAATATCAGACTCATACCAATTCATAACAGCTAATAATAACCCATATCAAACTGATACCAACTCATAACAACTCATACCAAGATCATACCAACTAATTTCTAACTCATATCAACTCCTACTAAGTCATACCAACTCATACCAAACTCATATGAAACCCATGCCAATTAAATTAACTCATAACAACTCATATCAATAATACAAACTCATATCAAACTTATACCAACTCATACTAACTGATAACAACTCATACCCACTCATACCAACTTATTATCAACTCATATAAACTTATACCAAATCTTAGCAAACTCATACCAACTAATTTCAAACTCAGACCAGCTTATTCAAACTCATACCAACTTATACAAAAATCATACTAATTAAACTAACTCATAACAACTCATATCAGTAATATAAAATCATATCATACTCATACCAACTCATAACAGCTAATAGTAACCCATATCAAACTGATACCAACTTATAACAACTCATACCAAGATCATACTAACTAATTTCTATCTTATATCAACTCATACTAAGTCATACTAACTCATGCTAAACTCATATCAAATTCATACCAATTAAACTAACTCATAACAACTCATATAAAAACTCATATCAATAATACAAACTCATATCAGACTTATACCAACTCATACTAACTGATAGCAACTCATACCAACTTATTATCAACTCATATAAACTCATACCAAATCTTAGCAAACTCATACTAACTAATTTCAAACTTAGACCAGCTCATATCAAACTCACACCAACTCATATCAACTCATACCAATTAAACTAACTCATAACAACTCATATCAAAACTCATATCAGTAATACAAAATCATATCAGATTCATATCAACTCAAAACAACTAATAGTAACCCATATCCAACTGATACCAACTCATACCAAGATCATACCAACTAATTTCTAACTCATATCGACTCCTACTAAGTCATACCAACTCACACTAAACTCATATCAAACTCATACCAATTAAACTAACTCATAACAACCCATATCAAAACTCATATCAATAATACAAACTCATATTAACTGATAGCAACTCATACCAACTCATATCAACTTATTATCAACTCATATCAACTCAAGACAAACTCATACCAACTCATATCAAACTGATATCAACTTATACTAATTCATATCAAACTCATACCAATTAAACTAGCTCATACCAAACTCATACCAAAATCATAATAATTAAACTAACCCATAACAACTCATATCAATAATACAAAATCATATCAGACTCATACCAACTTATAGTAACCCATATCAAACTAATACCAACTCATACCAAGCTCATACCAACTAATTTCTAACTCATATCAACTCATACCAAACTCATATCAAACTCATACCAATTAAACTAACTCATAACAACTCATATCAATAATACAAAATTATATCAGACTCATACCAACTCACAGTAACCCATATCAAACTGATACCAACTCATACCAACTAATTTCTAACTCATATCAACTCATACCAAACTCATATCAAACTTATACCAATTAAAGTAACTCATAGCAAGTAATATCAAAACTCATATCAAACTCATACCAACTCATAATAACTCCTAGTAACCCATATCAAACTGATACCAACTCATACCAAGCTCATACCAACTAATTTCTAACTCATATCAGCTCAAACTAACTCATAACAACTCATATCAAAACTCATATCAATAGTATAAACTTATATCAACTCATACCAACTTATTATCAACTCATATAAACTCATACCAACTCTTAGCAAACTCACACCAACTAATTTCAAACTCATATCAACTCACACCAACTCATACCAACTCATGCAAACTCATATCAACTCATACCAACTCATATTAAGTTATTATCAACTCACATAAACTCATATCAACTAATTTCAAACTCATATCAACTCATAATAACCCATATAAAATCATACCAGCTCATACCAGCTCATATCAACTCAAGACAAACTCACACAAACTCATATCAAACTCATATCAACTCATACTAACTCATACCAACTAATTTAAAACCCAAATCAACTCATTTTAACTCATATCAAACTGATACCAACTTATACCAAGCTCATACCAACTAATTTGAAACTTATATCAACTCATACTAACTCATATTAAACTCATACCAACTCATACCAATTATACTAACTCATAACAACTCACATCAAACTCATTTCAACTTATACAAACCCTTATCAAAACTCATAATAGCTCATATTAAACTCATATCAATAATATAAACTCATACCATATTAGATCATGCACAGTTTGTTCTTTCATCTGAAGTGTTTATATCACCACAATCGTAAAGCAAAAATCACTAATTAAAATTATAAATTTCACGGAACACTAAATATTCCATAAATAAAATTTTATTCTTGAAATCAAAATAAGCACAACGAGTTAGAAGAGAGAGATCAAGAGAGAAACATGATAAATACTTTTAGATAGCAGTGAGGAACAGTGAAGAAATAGTGAAGAAATATTGGCTATGGTGATCGAGAAGACTACTGTGAAGAAATAGCAGCTTCGACCTTAAAACGATAAAAATGAAAAGAAACAACGAAGAAATAGCAAAGAAGATACGGCTACTGTGATCGAGGGTTTCTTGCTTCGACAGAGAACTGGAAGGAGAAGATGAAATTCGAAAATGGGAAAAATATGAGACAGATTTTTAAATTTTTAAGAGTATTTTTATCTAGAAGGGTCTAATTAAGAATAGTAGAGTCTAAAATTTATTAATATTTTATTAGAGGGTATTTATCTGACAAATTCCCAAAAAACTTCTTGGCATACACTATAGTGTCCTGAAAATTTATTGGCCATACATCATGATTTAATTAATTAAAAGAAAATTAATTTAAAATTTTTGGGATGTAAACTGAATTTGTAAAATTTTTGTGATGAAAATTGAATTTATAAAATATTATTTTTATTTATATCTAATATCGTAAAATCTAATGAAATCTAAAAATTTATAAAATTTATTTAAATTAATAATTTTTTAAATACCATTAAATTTTAATAGACTTTTAAAATTTATTATTAAATACCATTATATTCTATGGTATTTTAAATAAATCTGAATTGAATATTATTAAAATTTTAAATCAATTAAAATCTATTAATATCTTAATCTAATACAACCATTTAAAAGTATATTAATATATTTTACAATATTTAAAATTTAATTTCTGAACATAAAATCATAACAATAAAATCTCATATCTTATATTCCGTTAACATCGTTTAATGGGACATTATTGTGGAATAAAAAATTATTTTATATAGTTTAATTAACACAAGACTTACCTAGTAAAAAAAGAAAAGAAAAGAAAACAATAACTAAGTCAGTGATTCCCAAATCATGAAACTATTTAATTACATTTTGCATTAAATGCAAACAATGGCCTCAAGCCTGTATTCTTTTAAGAACTTTGATATTTAGCTCAAAATAATCCAGATCAAATGTGGCGATTTTTATTAGTATGAAAAATGAAAGTTTATTAATCAAATATGAATATTTGATTACAATCTTTAACTGACACAACAAACGGTTATTAAGATCAGAGATTACTAAACTAATTCAAAATGGCATATACAATATACAAATTACAAGGAGTAATTTGCAATAGCAACACTTTCAACAAGAATTCTTCAAATCTTAAGTTGTTTAAACTTTTGAATCCCATATATGAATACATGGCAGAGAATTTCCCTAGTAAAAGATTCTCTGCTAGAGGCTTAACATAATTTTTATTGATGCTAAATATTCATGCTATCGATCCCCAATTACACAGGAGATTATAGAAGATTCATTTCAATTGACTTTTCTGCAATTTTTTCTTACCTCTCCCTGGCTTCCAGTGAGGGGCTTAATATTGCTCATCTTGACCATAGCTTTAGCAAAGTCCTTGAAGAATGTTAAAGGGTCACTTGCATATTTTCTAACAAGAAAATCAGCAGAACGGCAATTGAAGAGTTCTTGATCAGAATGAAGCAGACCCTTTTTCTTCAACAGGTTCTTATAATACCGATTATCAAAGAAGGTTGGAGTTTGGCGATCAAGTGGTGCGAGTACATTATCTTTCCCGCTTCTTGGGCAAAATTTTCGCAATGAATTGGCGAAGGAGGGATCGATATTAGAATCGTTGTAGATATGCCCTCGAAATGATGTGCACCTTGAAAGGCCTATTGTGTGTCCACCTAGAAATTGATGTCCAGAAAATTAATGTGAATTTCTTGCTAAAATTGCAGGGCAAATCCTAGTTTAAGACTTTTACCTGCAAGAGCTACCATGTTCCTTAAAGAAAGACCTTGTGCAGCAAAGCTAGTTATCAGTGCACTGAGATTAGAAGTTGGCGGAGGGATAGAAGTATTTGCAAGTGCTCTGCTTGCAGTAAGTGAATCTTTTCTTCCCAATCCAACGTTCCAAGAAGGACCTCCTAACTGCAATTACCAAAAACAAAACCCATTTTAATCATCCACTCTAATCACTTAAAACTGTACAAAAATCACAAAATTTTATGAGCTTAATTTAGAAACTTACATAAACTACAGAGTATTTAGCTGCCAGGGCAACAATATCAGCACAGGAAACGACACCAGGACAAGCTTTCTCTAACTTAGACTTAATGTCATCAATAACATTAAGTCCTCTAATTGAATTATTGTTAGCAGCTGCTGTTTTTTCTCCAATGAAGGTAGCATTATCATCCAACAAGACCGATCCATCACAGCCCTAGTCAAATTGATAATAATGATCAAACAAGTAACCTAATAACAACATATTATAAACAACAATGCTAGCAAATTCTACAAGTATGCACATTGACAAAGCAGTCGTGAAAATGCACTCTTAGCAAAGAGGCCCCCACACGAGTTTCATTTTTTATAGCCTTTTCAACTCCTGCCTGAACTATAGACAATGCTTTAGGGCACGTCGACGAGTAATAATCCGGCGATAGTTTGCCGTTGACTGTATCTAAAGAGCAAGCAGCAATCACGAAGAGCAACAAGAAGTTGTGAAAAGCCATGAAAATAGCTGTTATTTGCCTAATTGTTGTTAATCATATATAATACATTGCCTTATAGCTATCAAGTCAAGTCTAGTCCATTAATAATATATCCAAATATCATATAATAATCAAACGTCATGTTCATAATCTAGTAGAAATTAAAGAGTATAATAGTTCATTAATCTTTTTCATGAAATCCCTTTAATTAAAAAACGAATTAATTAGAAATTAAATTAAACTAATAAAAAGGTTAATCTTAATTAGTCCTTGTAATGCACTTTTAATATAGTTTTCGTTCTTCTATAAAGTGATGTTACGTTAAAAACTCTATTATTGTATATTTTGTCTCTATTTACACAGAATATTTATTCCTCGTTGAAATTATATATAATTGCACTAAAAAAGGGTCCCTCAGCAATCTCTTTAGGGAACCTTTTATTTAAACTTGATCTTGTCTCTGTGTATAAAAAGCATGGTTTATGATCTGTAATGGAATATCAATATTTACATATTTTATTTATTATTTGATGGGATAAAACTTTAGCATATAAGTGGATAAATATTAAAATTTATTTGCATAAAATTAATTAACTTGTGTTAAATCCAACATTTGTTCTAAATCTTTCAAAAGAATTTATAATGAATTATCGACCTTACCTTTTTTTTTTGTATATATTTTATTTTATTTTGGTCTTATCGAGGGTATATATAATTTAATTACTTCGTATAAAATCTTAGTAATTAATTAAACATACTTTTTAATTTCTAATTAAGTTAATGACAAGGGTCTTTATTGTTGGAGAATGATTACAGCTAGTTAGAATATAAAAATAAAATGGTTGCTTTAAGGATTGTTTGTTCTAGCTAGCTGTTCAAGGGAAGAAACAGAATGCTTTTAAGCATTAACATTTGAATTGATGTTAATTTTATATACTTCATAATAAATTATATATAATGATATTGATATGCGTTGTATATATGATTTTACATTACAAGCATGCATTTTTTCCATAATTAAAATTTCCATGGCAATATATAATCCTAAGAAATGCACAAAATTTTGACACTTCATTAAATTAAAAAAATTATATTTAACTAATTTGCAATCACCTAAATGCTGACTAATAGTTCATCTAAATTTAATAAATTAATTTCCAATTAGAATTAAAATATAATTAATAATAAAAATAATTAATAAATTATTTTATAAATATACTAATAATAATTATACACATTTAGTTATAATAATAATAAAGATATATATATAATGCAAGATAACGAAATTTATTTTAATAAATAATAATGAAATAAAATTTAATTTACATATATAAAAAATAAAATTAATAATAAATAATTGGTTATAAATTATTAAATTATACAAATAAATAAATAAATCCGCCCTTTAGTAATAAAATATTTTTAAAACAATTGCATACATTTAATTTTTAGTGTAAGCCTAAATTCAGTTCCCTCGGTGGAGTTTTCTCTCTATCCTCTTCTAGGTTTTCCTTATTTTAGGGTTAGGAGGTTTTATGTCCTTGGTGTTCTTGTGTCTTCTATGTGATTGTTGCTCCTTTAGTGTGGGCTCTTGTCTGGTTCTTTACTATCTATTTCTAAATAACGACCCAAGAGTTAGAATGTTTGTGGAAAAATTTTAAGCTAACAGATCATGAAGAAGGAGTGGTTGATTTGGGGGATACCTTTAATGAGTTGGAATCTGGTAAACGGGAGAACTCTCTTGTTGGGCACATGCTCTCTGGTAAACCTTTTAACCTCAAAGCTATGTTGAAGGCTCTTGAGGCTGGGTGAAAATTAAAGAAAGGTTTTAATATTCAAGAGATTTGGCAGAATATGTTCGTTTGTGAATTTGGATCTCGTTTGGATAAAACACGTATCCTAAAGGAGAGTCTTTAGCATTTTGATAGGCAGCTTATTATCTTGGGCGAGATTACAAGTGACGAACAACTATCAGAGATGAAACTGGACAGATGTCTCTTTTGGATTCGTCTCTGCAATTTACCTCTAAACAGGAGAGATGAAAACTCTATATGCAAAATTGCAGTGAAGGCAGGCACGATTGTTATGATTGATCAGAATGCTGTCAACTCATGGGGTAAATATATTCGGGTTCGGGTTAGTATAGAGGTTGATAAACCTTTGGCTCGTGGTACTTTGATTCAGAATAGCAAGGGTGGTAAGGTTTGGATCTATTTTAGATTTGAGAGGCTGCCGAATTTTTGCTGTTGGTGTGGGGTGCTGGGGCATGTTGAGACAAATTGTGATATTAAGCTAGAAGAAGTTGCGATTAATGACTAGTCGTATGGTCCTATTCTAAGAGCATCTCCTCTTCGTGATAGGGTTATTAACAAGTTAAAAGTTAATCCACATCATGAGGAGCAACCTCATTCCTCTCAATCCAGAAAAGGTTATGACATAAGGGGGCTTGTAGAAATTTGCATGAAACTGTTGAAGCCATGCATGTGGAGATTGATGGTGAGGGTTTAGCTAATGATAATTTGAGGGATACCCCTCAATATCCCAGCCATATCCCATCCAAACTTTTTGGTCCTTCTGAAGAAGTGGAGATTGTTGGGTAAGATATGTTTGAAATGGTCTCAGGTGCTGATAAATATCACAATAACCCTCTTAATATAGGTTGCCTGACTAATGTAGCTGTACAACTAGTTGAAACCCATGATGAAACTATTAAGTTTGCTAAAGGTATAGGCTTAGGTAATATGGTCGGTGCTCGAGGTAAGGGTAGTTGCCTAAAGTCAGGGGATAAAAGGAGTCGGGTCAGTCATCAGGGTCGTATTCAGGGGAGGAGAAATAATGCTTTGTCCTTAGAAGAAATTGCTCATAAAATCTCTCTCCATTCGACTAGATCTAAAAGAAAGTTGCATGTTGATGATGTGGGTACGAATGGTTTATCCTTTTTAAAGAAGAATAAGAGGGTTACTGAGGTTGTAAAATCCACTGATCAGGCGGGGTTGCTTGACAGTCTTCGCCACTCACCATGAAGATCTTCAGTTGGAACCTCCTAGGTTTAGGGAATCCTTAGATGGTTCGCGCTTTAAAATTCCTCATTAGGGATAATCGGCCGGATATTGTGTTCTTAATGGAAACTAGATTAACAAAGACTAAGCTTGAAGCTGTAAAGAGGTGTTTGCTTGATTTTCATTTTTTGGATGTTAATGCTATTGGTAGGAAAAGAAGCATTGCTCTCTTTTGGGGGAAAGATGTTCAGTTGCAGATCTTGGGTTTTGGTAAGAATTTTATTGATTTCCAAGTTCAGGAAAATAATAACAATATATGGAGAGGTTCAGGCATATATGGGTGGCCTAAAAATAGTCTAAAATACCAAACATGGGGTTTGTTGTGCCATTTATATAGCGATGAGGCTCTTCCATGGATTTACTTTTTGGATTTTAATGAGATTCTTGTAGGTTGCAAGAAAAGAGGGGGCAGGCCTGCTGATTATAGTTATTTAAAAAATTTTATAGATGTTATTGAATATTGTGTCTTGAGCAACTTGGGTTTTACTGGTTATCCCTTTACATGGACGAATAATAGTTATGGTGAGGCAAATATACATGAAAGGTTAGATAGGTTTTAAGGTAATGATGCTTGGAGAACATGCTGCCCGAATTTTATTGTGCAGCACTTAAACCGAATCTCTTCATATCATGCCTCGATTTTGTTGTTTGTTGATGATAATGCACAACGTAAGAAGGCAAGCAAGAAATTATTTCGTTTTGAGGAGATGTGGCTTAAAGAAGAAGGTGTGGAAAATACCATTAGAATGTTGTGGGATGACTGTGATCGGGCTAGTATTGCTTGCATTTCCTGAAAACTTGAGTATTGTGCTAAGAAGTTGAAGGAATGGGAGAAGTCTAGTTTTGGTAATGTTACATGGAAAATTCAGATGGCAAATTAACAATTAACTCGCCTCCTTGATCATAATATAAATGATAGGGATGTTCAGGTGGATGTGGTTAGGAACTCTTTAGTATCTTTATTAGAGAAGGAGGAAACAATGTGGAGGCAAAGGTCCAAGGCTATGTGGTTGCATGATGGAGATAAAAATACTAAGTTTTTCCATAACAAGGCCTCAGATAGAAAAAGAAGAATTTTATTAAGGGTTTAAGGGATGAGTATGGGATTTGGAGAGAAAAGGATAAAGAGATTAAAACAGTAATCATGAGCTATTATTCAAATTTGTTTTCTAGTATAGAACTAGAGAATTTCTCTCACTCAATTGGGGCAATTTATTCTTCTCTATCTAATGAGTCCATTCAGTTCCTTAATAGTCCTTTCTCTTCTGAGGAAATTGTAGCTACCCTTTGTCAAATGCATCCTAACAAGTCCTTTGGTCCAGATGGTATGTTAGCTCTTTTTTTTTAAATTTTTTTGGCATATAGTAGGTAATGATGTTTCTACTTTAGTTCTTGGTTTTTTACAATCGAGTGTTATGCCTAATACTTCAAACCATACTTTTGTTACCCTTATCTTCAAAGTGAAGTCTCCTGAGTCTCTGAAAGATATTCACCCTATTAGTCTCTGTAATGTTCTTTACAAGATCATCTCAAAAGTGTTGGCTAATAGATTGAAAACTATGTTGAATATTGTTATCCATGAAACCCAAAGTACTTTTGTACTAGGAAGGCTAATCATGGATAATGCTATAACTGCCTTTGAAATTTTCCATTCCCTAAAACATAGAGTTCATGGTAAAATAGGTTCTTTTGCACTTAAACTAGATATGTCTAAGGCATATGATAGAGTAGAATGAAGTTATCTGGAGAAAATTCTAATTACACTTAATTTTCCACCTCATTTTATAAAACTTATTATGTCATGTCTTCAGTATGCTTCCTTTTCTTTCCTAATAAATGGGCAATCAAAAGGCTTTCTTAACCCAACTAGAGGTCTTCGTCAAGGAGCCCTATTTTGCCCTATTTGTTTTTACTTTGTACAGAAGGGTTATCCACATTGATAAGGAAGGCTGAATGTGATAGACTAATCCATGGTTTTGAAGTGAGCAGAAATAGTCCGGTGATTTCCCATTTGTTCTTTGCCGATGATAGTATCTTATTTGCACGTGCTTCATGAACTGAGTGCTAAACTTTGAAGAAGATCTTAGAGCTTTATGAAATGGAGTCAGGACAAAGAATTAATTTTGATAAGTCATCACTATTATTTAGCAATAAGGTGTCAGGAGCAATCAGGAAAGATATTTGTACAGAGTTAGGGATGCAAGAAGGGTTAGGTCCATCTAAGTACTTAGGTCTCCCTACCATCATTGGCAGGTCTAAGAAAGTGATTTTTGCTTCTTTGCGAGATAGAATTTATAAGAAATTGGGGGGTTGGAAGGAGAAACTTCTTTCTAATGCTGGAAAGGACGTGCTCCTCAAGTTTGTTGTCCAATCAATCCCTATCTACATAATGAGTTGTTTCTCACTTCCTTTTACACTATTAGAAGAGATTCAATCCTTAATAAGCAAATTTGGTGGGGTAGCACTGAGGAGGAAAGAAAATTCACTGGGAAATGGCAGAGTGTGGTTTGATAACTGGCTACCAAGTAAGATATAGACAAAACCTATGATCGTTGCTCATATAACACCTGATACCAGAGTTTGTGAGTTAATAAATTTTGAGCATGTATGTTGGAACAGGGATTTGATTTAGAAAATCTTTCTTTCGTGTGAGTTTGATGCTATCCTATCCATTCCGTTGAGCAACAGATTACCATGTGATATTCAATATTGGTCCTATACTAAAGATGGTAACTACTCTGTTAAAAGTGGATATCAAGTAGCCATTAAAAGCTTGGTCTCTGGAAACACTGCATTAGTTTCTTCTGACTTCTCTAAAATTTGGAACTGCATATGGAGAATAAGAATTCATCCTAAAGTCAAGATTTTCATGTGGAGGTGGTTACATGATATCTTACCGTGAAAAGCATCTCTTTGTCGACGTGGAATCCAAATTGATCCCATCTGTCCTTAGTGTGGTGTGGATTATGAAATAACTCTGCATCTATTTCGTGATTGCGAGAGAAGTAGAGCACTTTGGCTTTTATCACCTCTTGATTTAAGGTCTGAAAGCTTTATGGATGTGTCGCCTCTTTTATGGTTTGGTAAGGTTAAGGATCATATTGATAAGGCAGCACTAAAAGTGTTTTGCATGATTTTATGGAGTTTGTGGCTTGATCGACATCAGCTTGTGCATGATGGAATGAAAAATCAATGGAGGGCTACACTATTAATAGAGCTTGTCAAATTCTTTTAGATTTCCAACATGCTTTTTGTGGGCAGGAGTCTAGTTCCGTTGTCGATGGGAAGTGGTTGGCACCTGATAGTCAGTTTTTCAAAATTAATACTGATGCTGCTTATAAGGTAGAGAACTGTGTAGAATGTTTGGGGGTAATTGTTAGAGATTTTTCTGGTAAAGTAATTGTTTCGGCTGGTAAGAGGGTAAATTATGTGATGGATGCTGAGATAGCTGAAGACAATGACCTTATTTTTTAGTTTATCAATTGCTAGGGATTGAAGTTTAGGGCCGATAGTTGCTGAAGCAGACTGTCAAATACTAATTTTTGCTATTCAAAAAAACCATCAACACAGAGACTTCTCGAATGTGCTCTATTTAGGTGTGTGGCAATTAGCTAATTGCTTCCATGATTGCTCTTTTTTCTTTTGTTCATAGGGAAGGTAATCAGGCGGCACAGGCAATGGCTCAATTTGCTTGCTCCCTAACACCGGATTCTATTTCTGTCTTAATGGAAGAATTTCCTCATGAGGTTCTTCCTTTTGTTTTGCAAGACATTATTAGTCTGATTTCTTAATAAATTTGCATTATTTCTAAAAAAAATTTAGTGTAAGCCTTGAAATATATTTGAGTGATTGTTTGAATTGAGTATTGAAAACTCATAAATTTGAATTTTAAGATATATTTAAAGTATAAAGAATTTTTTTTAATAGTGCATATGAATTTGCTTTCAAAGTGTAAGTTCTAATTATATATATATATATATATTAAAGATGTAATATTACCATTTACTAGCCTAATAATTTATAGAATATTACTGTAGATTAAATTAGTAGCTTAATTTTGTTGAAAGTGAGGGGATTTTTTTTTTCCGTTAGGAAAAATGATTCGGTTTTAAAGATGGAAAGAATGAGTCATCAATAGTTGAAATGATGCTTCGTCAAAGAAAACATTCATCATCCGATCTAAATAAATAAATAAAAAAGAAACATCCAACATTGCACCGACAAAATAGGAATTACATTTTTCTATTGTTTTGGTTAAAAAACTAAAGTTATATAAGATTATTAACTCACAAAAAAAATAAAATAAAGTTATATAAGATTATTTTAAAAGTAGGTTTTCAAATACTTTGTATATTTAATTGACTCAGTTTAGCCGGGTTAAAATCCAATTATACATATTACGGATGAGGTCTCTAACTTCTCAAATAAAGTTGTAGATTAAAAAAAATTTTCATATGAAGTTCGAGATATATTAAAAATTTAGATCGAGATAAATTATTTTGGACCAATTTTTCAAAATGTATTAATTTTTTATATTATAATATTATTTATTTAACATTATATATATTATATAATATAATATAAATTATATTTTATAAAATATTACTATATATATTTTTAATAAATTAATATATATACTATTATATATATTACATATAAATAAAAAATATATAATATATACATCATTTATGAAAGTCCAAAATAGTACAACTTTTACTAGGATGATGATATATCATCCTTTTGTAATTGCAGAAATTTTTTCTATTTTTAAATTTTTTAACGTTTGTATTTTTAAAAAAGTGTTTCCTTTTTAGTTTTGTAAATCTTCCTATATTATATTATAAGACTTTTTAAAAAACTACCTTAAAAATATTTTTAATTTCAAAAATACTATATTTTTATAAAATTTTTAAAAATACTTCAAATAATATATATTATAAAAATACCTTATTCTTCACTTCAAATAATATTTTTTCTATGAAAATACCTCATCCTTTATTTTAAATATATTTACTTCAATTTTATTTTTTTTTAAAAATTTACTATTAAATAAATATATTTAAATAAAAATAATATTTTAAGTTACATTTTCACCATATAAAATATATTAATTTTTTATAAAAGAAAATTTTTAATTTGATTTCAAATAAAAATAATATTTATAAAATTTATAAAAAAATAAAATATATAAAAATATTTTAATAAAATTATTAAATTTATTTTTAAATAAAATTTATATATTATATATGTAAAAATAAAGATAAAAAAATTAAATTTATTGTAGGTATATATATTGTGTGTGTGTGTGTGTGTGTGTGTGTGTGTGTATATATATATTTATATGAAGTCGCGTAATTTGGCTCAGCCCGGTCCAATCTTAGAAGCAGATTTTGGTCCATTTAGGACTCGTTTCAACCCATACCAAGATTTTGTTTCTCTCTGCTGCAGAAGAGATAGAACAGATACTGAACAGAGGCACAAAGATGAAGGAGAAGGGGGGCAATACTTCAACAGCTTCAACGGGAGAGAATTCTTCTAGATCAATATCACTTCTGCAAGCATTTTTGGTCCATCTAATCTGTGGACTTGGTTTATCAGTGGCTTTATGGGTGGCTCACAATCTCTACTTCATTAATCTCGTCTTTGATCCTTCACAAACTCTTGCTCTGATTTGGGTACTTTCTTGCTCTCCCTTTGATTTTTGGCGCCATTTTTTCAAAATTTGTCCGTAACTTTTATTGGGTTTTGTGTAAAAATCTGTTTCTTTTCCTTCTTTCTTAGATTGTTGAGAGCTCAATCGTGCTACTTCTTTACAGTTGGTTTCGACTGAATCCTGAACAATGCTCGGTGTGTCCCTTTCCGTTGTTTTGTTTTTAGCTTCTTTGCTTGTTTGTTCAAGAAAATTTGCAAAAGCAAAATAACGAAAAATGGGGATAAACTGTTCACATTAGCTTAATAACATTATAGTGAGTGAGAAAATTTCTTAATTTCTTAGTTTGTTACCAATTTTCTTGTAATGTTTTCTTATTCACAGTTATGAAGTTTTTCTATTATTTTCATTGCAACAAAATTATTTTTGCTTAAATTTGTTTCCTATTTTACTGTGATATATCCTTTTGTTTTGTTAAAAAATTATGTGATGTTATCTTACAGTACTTCAAAGCTGTTGGACGAGGCATGCTGGCACTTCCTGTTGGTTAGTCTTGAATTTGTGTGTTCTTTTCATGTTTATTGGATCTATACACATGTTGAGTTATATGATTAAACAATGCTATAAATGTATATTTCAGCTTTGATGATACACTTTAGTCTTGAATTTGCCTTTTCTTTTCATAAGTGACAGATTAACTCATGATGGAGTTAAATTGATTACGACTTCATATTAGCTCTGTCTTATTGATTTTTAGGCCATCCATATTTGTTACTGCTAGTAATATCATTAGTCAACTGGACTTTGATCACCCTTCTAGCTAGGGGGGCACTAAATCACTCATCTGTTCACTTTCTTTTAGCTTCACTAGTGTATTTGTAGCTGAACTCTGGAAGCTTCTTATTTGCTTTGTTAGAATGAACACTAGCAATTAGACAAATGGGTTATGCAAGGATGCCTGGGATTTGTACTAGTTTTGCTGTTAGACCATTCATTTACTTTCCCTCTGCTAATATGATTATTTGACTCACTTTTTTTACGTGCATACATTGTGCTAAATTCTTTTGTGCATTCAATCCTGCAGGAGCTCTACTGAATGCTCTTGGAGCCATTGTTTTGGGCGCACCTGTTGGCATCCAGTATGTTGTGTAATGGTCCATCAATAAGTTCTAACATAATTCTGAAAACAAAAGTTTGGGTTGAGGTTGGGAGGGAAGGGATTCACATTCTGTTGTCCCCTAAAAGACTTTCATCACTATCAGGTATTTAAATCCCCCAATTGTTTCAAAGTTTCATTCTATTTGTCTTTTCATTCTGATTTTAATTGTGAAAGTAAATTCTATGATTGAAAAACTCAGCTGGGTATTGAACTTCAGTGGCGGCGGCAGCAGCTGTTCAACCTCAACCATGATTTGTGGTTTCAGAATTATGGAAATGAAAACATATGTATATGATTGTTATGATACTTTTCATAATTTTGATAGGAGATGGACTTAGTCCCTTCTTTTCATTTATTTTTGAGTTTGAAATCAGAGAGAGTGTGTTGATTTGGCTCTTTTATGATTGGAGACAGGTACTTGCCGAAAACCATTAACTGGTCTCTTCTCATGTCGTCATTCACAGTAAGTATCTATTAGTGTTCTGCTAAGCTAGTTTATTAAATATTGGAAAGGTTTAGTTATAAAATTTCCCATTGAATAAGCCAATCCTTTTTGCATTCCATTTTCATGCATCCATATTAACTGTTAGTGGTTAATTGCCCAGAGAAATGCAATATTTGTTTTTACACATAATTCCAGAGTTTGCTTATTTAGCGAATGAGTTCTCAAATATTAGTTATAAGGTCCGTAAAAGTGAACTGATGTTTATCCTTTTTTTTTAATTTTCGTATGGTAACCAAGTTACTGTGATTTGAGCAATGTTGTTGTGCTATACAGTGCCTTAATGTTAATGTTATTACTAAACAAGTTGTCTTGTGGAAGTTTGTGCCTGCAGCTTCTGTTTTTGGTTCATCATGGACACATTGGCAACGTGTGTTTGCGCATACAAAGTAAGTTTTCTAACATCATGGTTACTTTGAGTATTCACTTGATGCTAAAATACCCATGTACATAAGTGTACTTGAACTTGGATATAACTTTTGGCACTTGAAATCAGTAGAAAATCTATGGAAATCTATTCAACTCCTGAAATGATACCCTTTTTAAATACTCATCCTTTAGTCAGAGTAATACTGTTGGTTGTTTATCTCCATATTTAGCCAGTTATAGCTCTGTAGTGTAGCATTTCTTTAAGTGTCTCCTTTAGCTTTTAGAAAGAGTCTAGTTGCAATGCTTGTGTCTTATCACTGGTTTTTTTTTTTTTGGCAATTCGTTTAAGATCTCAAATTTGGGCCTGGCTTTTTGCTTCAAACTTATAGGATATGCGAGACAGTTGTTAAAATAAGTCATATCTTACCAAAAAAAATTGAACAATTAACTAATTGAAAATTTTATGAACCTAAGGCTGCATACTTAAATTGTGTCAATGAAGCTGCGGATTGAATCTTCCCTACAAACTCTTACGCTTCTGATGTGGAGCTAAAATTTATTTTCTTGTAGGCCAATTGAATCTTTGGAATATATGATTTGTGTACCAGCACATGGGGCTGTAATTGGAGCTTGGTTTGGGGCTTGGCCAATGCCACTTGACTGGGAAAGGCCATGGCAGGTACTGTTTATTTTTCCTTCAGTTCACAATTTTGTGTTAGTATGGGCATCTTTATCATTTCGTTTATCTGTTCTTGTAACGTATAATTTTGCACCATCATAAACATTTTATTCTCACTGCATATTTAGAGAAATCGTGGTTGGCTAAGTAAAAAACATGCAGATATTCAAATAAGGCAAGGTTCCATAGTGGTTAATCTGATAATTGATGGTTAGCAGTGGAAACCAGTAACTTGTTCTAACATGAGGAAATAATTGGACTGTGCTACTATAGTATATTTTAGAGAATTTCTTCATTTTTATACAGTTGTGTTTCTTCAGTTTTATAGTTTTGTTCTTTTCCCCTTCCAATCAACTGTGTCTAATACTACCTTTGCCACCTAAATTATTTTTATTATTTTATATTTGTAGGAATGGCCAATATGTGTGACTTACGGAGCATTGATTGGGTATTTGGTGGCAATGGTAATTTCTCTTGGCTTTGTACTTGTGCGTGGTGGCGGACGGCAGCATCTTAAAGGGGACTAACAAGCTAACAAATACTCGCTCACTGATAGCTGTATTAGAGCATATTTGGGTGCACAGCTTTTCTAGTTTGGATATTGAAGAACTTTTTTTGCATTTTGGATCAAGTGGCTAGTCTTTACGATCAATTCGTTTTTTTTTTTTTTTTGACTTGATGAAAAACTAATGAATGATTGGTACTCTTTTAGTTCAGTATACTTGATTACTTTTTTTAGGCTTGACACGTAATCTTGAAACCTAATATGTAGCATTGGTAAATTGTAGGACATTGTTGCCAATGCAGCCTAGAAAAAAGCTAATTAATTCTACTATTTCTCTGTAAGTATATCTAATTGCTGTTTCAATCAAATTATAGAAATTCGTCTTTTTATTGAGTTGTTTGTAGATAACAGAAAAATTAACATATCTACACTTGAAAAAAAAGTCATTAAGGTGTAGTTCGGTGACCGAAAACATATGTTGTTTAGATTTGAGTTTTTTAAGAATTTTTTTATTTTTATATGTAATTAATCAAAAAAATTAAAAAGAAAAAAATAAATTAACCCAAAATCTTAACTTTGAATTGACAGAATCAAATATAAACGAAAGCAAAAACAAAATAAAAAATATTGAAGAGTGAAATAAAACAAAAATTCAAAGAAACAACGTGTACTAAAATTAGGGAAGGTTGGCTGCGAGCTTGTGAGAAGCGCTTTTTTTATTTTTTATTTTTATGGAGAGAGAGAGAAAAACGTTTTTGCGTTTTTGTTTCTTATTTTGAGTTTGGTTTTTGCTGTGAAAATTTTTTATTTTGCCAAGGCGGGAAAGTCCAATATTTGTCACGTGCGAGTTACTCTCTGATACATTAATCAAAGTAGTGTTCGGTTCGCGTTCTTAACACGCCTCCTAATACCGCGACTTTGCAAGTCGTCCATGTTAGTACGAAAATGGCCTTAATATTTCGCTTAAATGACGGAAATGCCACTCCACTCGACACGCGTCGAAGAAGTGTTGCTTTAGGGGAGTGCCGTTACCACTGTGCACACTGCCAGGTAAGCAGACCAAACTTATTATTATGTGCTTAAAGGGTCCCACGTGATTGCGTGGCACTTGCTTAAAATGCCAAGTGGGTCCCATACCGAACCCTTTAAAAACCATCTTTAGAGCCCTAAGCGCCAAAACAAGCACCACTCTCTCTCCCTATCCACTGTAATCACTCACTGGTAAGAGCCCTTTTAATTAGTTCCATTTTCTTTTTCTGCTTTTTTAATTATTTTTAAAAATTTTTAAATTTCATTTTGTATTTTGATTTCTAATTTTTTTATTTGAATCGATTTGAAAAGTAAAGCGTAAATTTTTTGTGATTTGATATTTGTATTTGTATGGGTCTGTTTTATTATTATTTTATATAAATATATTGATTGATCATGCGATCGTCGATTTCGGCCTTCCAGGTCGTTTTTGCCTCTTAGCTTTTTGAAGGTATCTATTTTTCCTTTTTTTGGGTTTTTAACGGCTGTGTTTGTGTTGGGTTTTGTTTTTTGGGTTTTTGGTGTGTTGATGATCTTCATTTCTTTGTTTTATCAATAATTATTTGTTTGCGAAACACGTAATATTACTAAATATTTAGTTTATGTGCTCAATTTTGAAGCTCAATTTATTTATTTATTTATTTTTTTCTAATTGGATGATAGGATTATATGAACTTTCTGCTTTATGTCAAGATTGTATTATCTCTGTTTGTTTCAACATTTTTTATTTGAATAGATCTAATAAATCGTATCTTGTTAATTGAGATCTTTTTGGTTCTTCATCTTGAAAAGGGTCTTTGTTTTTTATCATTTTTTTTCTTGTAATACATTCGTGGTACTTTCTCTGTGTTATTTTCTATCAGACATAAATTTTTAAGAAATTTAAGATGTCATTTATTGTGATTTGTTTTGTGTGCCTTTTATTTTAGTATTTTGTAGCTTTGCATTTTCTCCGATCAACTCCATTGTATTCTAGTTGAAATAGGTCTTTAATGCTGACAGTTTGCTTTACATTTAATCATTGAGTTGATATTGGCTTAAGGAATGGCTATTTTTCTACTGCTTCATAAATAAATGATTTTAGCATTTAGTCTTCGTCATCAAAAGTCTCTCATAACCATTTTCCTTAGTATCTTGTGCGTGACCATGTGTACAATTTTGCCCAAATTTCATTTCTCCTTATCCTTATGGAAGATGTATATATCTGAGACTCTGAGTGCACTTTTGTTCCTCCTCCTCCAGAACTAGTTATGCAATGACAAGTGAAAAGCTGAAACAAGGAGATAAATCACCACCAGGGTCTGCTTCCTCTCAATGGAGCAAGGAAGAACATCAACCCTTTTATCCACAGGATGGAATTGATGATCTTGCTGGTATTTTTGGTGATGTGGCACAGCCAGCTCCTTTATTTCCAACTAGGGATTTGTATGGAGTCCATCAAGCTTATACTCTGGAAATGCCATCTCCTGTCGTCAAGAATGAGGTCTTCCACCGTCCTGAGACTGGCCTTGGTTACATATATGAGCCTGTTTCGGAATTTTCATATTTGCTAGGGAATGAGAATGAATCTGGTCACTACCATGCTCTTAGGAATTCATCGGCTTCTTCTAATATCGATGCCAGTGATCTGGACAACTACCAAATTGAGAGAAATACTCTACCCACCTGGATTGATCTGAGTGAAGACATACAAATATCCAAAGTTGGTAGAGAAGAAAATGCTATTGATATTTGTAGGCCTTGGCTAATTCCAAATCAAATCAGCCATGCAGGTATAGGTGCAGAATCTGGACATAACCCAAATAGTGGAGAATTGGGAATGAACACTTCAAATATATGCCATGCTGGTGGAGAAGCAGTTGGTGAAGATTTTCATATGCCTTGGTTAGCTGGAAAGCAATTTATCCATGCTGGTAGAGCACCAGTATTAGACCATAATCCGATTAATGAAGAGTCGAGAATTAATAACAGCTTCATGACCGGTGTTACTCAATCTAATCATCCTGAAATACTTGATGGGAATTTCCTGACTCTTGGATGTGGCACTAATATGGAAACCAGAACTAAAAATAATGTCTCCAGCAAAGATAGCAATCAGAGCACTGAGAAGATTGATCTTCCCATGGTAAACACTTCTTCTGCTCAAAGTGTTCTGCATTATTCTTTGAATTCTAGTTCCAACACCTCCAGTGGTTTTTCTGATTTCCAGAAGCATGCTGGTGGATTTAGTATAGTAGCACAGGACAAGGATGGTTTTAGAAGTGTAAGACAAGTGCAGAATGATGGATTTTCTAGTCTAGGGCAGAATGCAGGTGGGATTTCTCAACAAGCACAGAATGTTATTGAATTTTCCAGTAAATTGCGAAATATAGGAGGGTTTTCGAGTCCAGTGCAGAATGCTGGGGGGTTTTCAAGTCCGCTGCTGAATGTGAGTGGATTTTCTCATCAAGAAGGTGGGTTATCTAAACCATCTAGGAATGAGAGTGCTGGGACCCTGTTGCCACTAGTTGATGAACAAAATTATAATCATACTATTAGCAGCTGGAACTCAGGACTTGGAGAAAAAAGGAAAGAAAGATTTGCAAATATAGATCCTAACATAAGAGAATTTTCGAGTCCAGTGCAGAATGTGGGGGAGGTTTCAAGTTCCTTACTGAATGTCAGTGGATTTTCTCGTCAAGTGGGTGGGCTTTCTAAACCATCTAGGAATGAGAGTGCAGGAACCCTGTTGCCCCTAGTTGAAGAGCAAAATTATAATCATGTTATTAGCAGCCGGAATTCAGGACTCGGAGAAAAAAGGAAAGAAAGATTTGCAAATATAGATCCTAAGACAAGTTTTCATGGCTTTGCAACTGAATTTCCAATAACACAAAACAATTGGAACCAAGTTGGCATACCCAATGCTGCGGGCTTTACAGAGACCAGGTTGCGGTCATCATCTTCTCAACCTAGGTTGCAATCATCATCTTCTCAGCCTGCTTTTTACCAAAAACAGAATGCTCATATAGGAGCTGTCCCGAAATTCTCACAAGAGCCCTCTGTCGTCACAACTAGCATTGCCAGGCAGTATCATTCAGGTGAGTTAATGTATGAGTATTCTGCTTTAGATGTAAAATCTCATAGAGCTTCTGACCGAAAACAGAATGCTCATATAGGAGCTGTCCCGAAATTCTCACAAGAGCCATCTGTCATCACAACTAGCATTGCCAGGCAGTATCATTCAGGTGAGTTAATGTATGAGTATTCTGCTTTAGATGTAAAATCTCGTAGAGCTTCTGACCAGATCATTTTGTTATTTTATTTATCTACTCATGGCTCATATTTTTCTTCCTTTTCACCGAGGACTTTGAAAGTCAATGTATGTCAAATTCTTGATTTCAGAAATTATTTTGTAACTTATTGAAGCTTGTCCTAAACTCAGTGAGCATTACTGTTTAATTCATGATAAGCACATTATTTTCTGAACTTTGTTATCTTAAGTTTTCCACTTGCTAGGATTAAAACATAAATTTGATTAAGTCTTATTTTAATAGGACCACTTTTTGTTAATCATATATTTCTGACATTAATATTTAATGATGAATGTGATGGATTGAATTTAGTGATATGTGCCAAGTTGGCTGGAGCCATAGTGTGAAAAGAATAAGCTAAACATGTTACCTATATTAATGGAGCTTTGAAGAGTAACCTGCTTATGGTTTATATGTTTATCAATTTATCTGGAAGCTAAGTAGGCTTTAAAATATAGCAACAGCAACTTTCCATCATCCCATAAAAGCTATTATTGCAATGCAAGTTGAACCTGGGACCTACATGTTGAAATTCCCGAGTATGAAGCATTGTGATATCTCTTTAGAAATTGAGAGTAATATTATGGAAGCAACAGACATGAGAAAATAGTTGGCTATGAAATTAAGCTTTCATGTAACCGTATCATTTTTTGAATTAGAAAAATTAATTTGATTGTTGGATGCATATTGAGCTGCAGAATCAAATAGTAGTTTTCTGTCTTGTGATTTTTGAACTGTTCGTAAGTGCTATTATTGGTCTGATGCTAACTACTAAGTATTATTTGTAATTTTATTGATAGGTTTTTTTTTTCAGAAGATGCTTACTTTATGCTGGCTTTTTTAGTTGACAATCGTTTAACCAAGTAAAAGCATGGATAAGAAAGGATACATGATTAGACCTAGATGTCTGTTAACTAGTGCTATGAAGTAATCTTATTAAGTTCTCTGTAGAAGGGATAGACTGGAGCCACAGGCCCCTTTTTAAAGTAATACTCAAATATATGTTGGGAATGACAAAGAAAATGAGATAGAGCTTGCGATTCATGTTTTATTTATAGTTTCCTAAGCATTCTAATGTAGAGAAGTAAAATAAATCTTTTGGAATTGTTCTTATTCCTTATTTCATAATTTTTTTATGATCTAATGGTGAATATTTTTAAAGTAATGGTGAGTTTTTTTAAGTAAGGTGCTATATTTAACCATTCATGAAAATTTTGCTGTTTCTTACTTTTTAAGGATCTATTATTACATAAAAAACATTAGGAATCCAGTTTCTTACTATTTAAGGATCTATTATTACATAAAAAAACATTAGGAATCCAAGTCTAATTAGGATTTTAGAAATACTAATGGTCTATATGGATCAATTTAAGGATCACAATTAGTAAAATTAATGTTTTCAGAAAATCTCATAGCAATTTTGTCTCTTAAGTTCAATTATATTTCTGTAGGACTGGTAATTTTGACCGAGTGAAATAAGCCTCAGTCCCAAGTTATCTGGGGCTAGTTATAATGATGCTTTTCCTCTACTAAACTCTGTTTTGGCCAAACTTTCTGTATCTGTTACATCTTTTAAAAAAACTGTAGTAAAGATATTCATATAATAGTTTTGAGGACAAAAAAAAGGCAGTGTTTTTGCCATTTATAGTGAAAGAATGGGATGGTAGTAGGGAAGACCAAACTAAGCATTTCTATCTGTAGTACAAAGTATGAATTGAATCATATCACTAGATGAACTTTTTTTTTTCTAAGAATATTTGACAATGCAAACACTCTAATCTAATAAATAATACAGTTAATTACTCATTTATTAAAGAAAATAGAAGTTTGGAGAGCTTTTAATAATCTTTTTCCTATCTAAAGGATATTTGAGTTATTGTTGCAGTCTTCCTTGCAGAATGAATTGTGCCCAAACTTCTTTAGCAGGTCAGCATGTTCATGCTGACAAGGCTTTGACTGCTCAAGCTACTGAAGTTAGTCTACTTTAATATCAGATTCAGCCTCCTATCTGTTTCACTTGTGTGTGTGTGTGTCAGAAGGCTTATTTTCGAGTTTCACTAGATTTGAGTTGGTTTCAAGGTTTTGCTTGAAGGATTTTATAAGCCATAACTAGATACCTTAATTGACAACATTTATAAACCTCAAACATCATAGCTGGAAGTTGATTTTATACTCAAGATATCAGATATTGTGGATAATACAGGAAAAATCATATTAAATCACATGCTCTCATTTCCAGCCTACAACAAAGTAGAATACGGTGTTTTAACTTTTCTCTAAATGCTGTTTGTGTTCCTAGTTTAAATTTATCGGTAACAGAGTTTTATATTGACAATGTTTAGGATACTTCCTCTGGCTTCCAAGTGCTTGTTGTCTGGTTTCGCTGGTGATATATATTGATGATCACTTGCAGGTAATCTTGGTCAATCTCAAGCCTCTGTTCCTGTCCAAGCTTCTAAAGGCCTGTCTGTACCTGCTTATACTCCTGGTACCTAATATGTAACACCGCCATTACTTCTAAATATATATTTTTATGCACCTTTCTATGCAATTAGTAATGTTAATTTTTCAACTTACAGGTCAAGAAATTGTAGCAGTAAACACTCTTAGTCAGTCTTCCATTGTGCCTGCAGAACCATCTCTTAGGAAGAGAGAACCAATTTTCCCTCGGCGAAGAAAGACCAGATCAACTAAACCTACCAGTCATCCATCTACTCTAACAGTGCCCCAAATTGGTCTGCTTCATGCACCTCCATCCTCAATTGATTCGTTAAGCCCACCCAAAGTCCAGACTGCTCCCAGTCGCCTACCAATAGCAATGACTATTCCCAGTCACCCACCTTTACCTCAGACTATTCCCAAGAGTGCACCCTTAGGCCGCACTTCTCTTCGTCCATCCTTTTCCAGAACTTCTCCACCTCAGCATATAAAGTGGCAAGGTATTTGCCAAGTTCTCTTTGATCAAAACTTGTTTATGAGTCTTTTCCTATGTCTAAAATCCACTTTCCCAGTGACACTAAAGATTGCTTTTAGCTTAGCCTTTACTATTTTTACAATGTTTAATTCCCAGATTTTTTGTTCTTTCAGTGAGATTTAAACTATATGTTGATTACATTGTTTTCCTGTTTATTGTGATAGTCTTACTACATTAAAGCATGCAATATTATGTGTACTTTTCTCAGTGCTATGTTAATAATGTGTTAGTTGCTTGGGCATAGCAAAAGTTTTTCCATGCCTTCTGTACCCTTCTTTATTGGAAACTGAAAACTTTTCATTTGGCGGGCCAGCTCCTGAGCCTGACATGTGGGACTGCTTCAACATGGTTTTGCTCAGAATGGTTCATTTCATTTCGTCAAGTTCTAAGATTATGGTCAAATTGACTTCAGAGGCATTTTTCTCATTAAATCATATTATACTTGTTGATAATGTTGTTGGATACAAGTGATATTGGCAATTATGTGGATGATATTATCGAGAAAGAACTGATATTGATATACTTTTCTTTGCAGCCGAGGATAGAACTCCTCCAAGTGGAAATCAATGTCACATATGCAAGAGGGATCTCTCATATCCGCCAGAAGGCCCCATCTACCAGCCAGAGAAACCAATTCCAGCTGCTGTCTTGCCATGCGGCCATCATTTTCATGATTCGTGTTTGCAGCGCATCACTCCTTCAAACCAAGCTCAAAGCCCACCCTGTATCCCTTGTGCAATGGGTGAAAAGAAGTAACTCTCATCATGATTATTCATGTTATCAATTTTTTGAGTTTTAACATTTGATAGAATTTACCTTAGAATATTATGAGGTAATAATTGGAAGTTATGTAGAAGAGTAGCTAAATCAAAATAGCTAAAATTCATGTAACATATATACTAGCAAGTGATGGTGATTGATGATCAGTGGCTACTTAAAACCAAAGCCATTATAAGGTGTATATAGTGGTTGATACAACATGAATATGATACATCTTTCTCTTGAATTGAATGTTGTTGTTGGTGTACTATAAGTATTAGCATTGAATTTTTTTTCTCGTTGAACTTTCTTTTTTGTGGAGCTGGACAGGATATGGAAAGGGATTGGGCATCACAGAACTGGCGGAGTAGAAACTCCAACACATACTTACCTGTTTGAGCTTTGCAGTGCAGTGAGGTCCTGCTCATTATCATTGCATAAAATGTGATGGCTAATTATGAGAATGATGAGATGCCTATTTCTAAGCTGACAACAAGGCACCACTTTTATCTTATTAAAATTAGAAATCGTTTGGATAATTAATTATTTAAAATGATGGAAAAATTTAAAATTGGATAGAATACTTATTTATGTTAATCTTACACATGAAATTTAAATATAAATTCATAAATATTTTAAATGATTATATGATTATCTATTATCTATCTGATCATATATATTTTTTTTAAATACAGGTATACTTATCTTTATCTGTTTAACACTATCTGACCATATTTTAATATAATGGACTAATAGTGCAATCATGAACGAGAATTTTTTTTTTTCGATTTAAGAAAAATCAATTGATCATAAAAATAATTCATTTTAAAGGTTGAGTTTCATGCAAGAATTTGTCAGGAATGATAAATAGTATTTTAAAAGAATATTAGCCTTTGTGTTATAATCTTGTAATATGACAATAGCATTGTACTTAAGTGTGTGTCTCTTACTATAAAAGAAAAAAATTTTCTTTTTTCCTTTTTAAAATTTTTTCAATTCAGAATTAAGTTTGATGCTAGAATTTAACATAAATATATTTTATATTTTTTATGATTTTTTTTTACAATAAAAATTAAAAAAGCTACTTTCAATTTTATTAATGTCGAGTGTGTCTGTGTGTATATATAAATGGGCTAATGAACCCATTAATTTGGTGAGGTGATGTAAATCTGTTAGTTACAACATATGCTAAGATCGTTTTGTCTTTATGTATGTATGAAATGCCCTTTTTTTTATCAATTAATCAACAAAGCATTTGTCTTTTTTCCATCAATATCAACGTCTTATTTTATTTTATATATATTTTTTTTAAATTATAGTTTTAGCTAATGGAATCTTCATTAAGATATTTCTCATCTTTCTTCCACCCTTTGTTTCTTAAAATTTAAATTAAAAAATTAAATATTATACATATTTATTTTGATTAATTACGTATGAAGAGATAATATTTAGAATACCTAAACCTGAGACTTAAATAAAAATAATACATTTTTAACTATTAAATTATATTTTAATGGTTAAAATTATACATATTTATATGTCATATTCAAAAAAGAAATTAATAATATAATAAAGTTAATATATAAATTTCTAAGTTATAGAATAATTGAATGATTAAGAAAATAAATAAATAAGATTTAAATTCTAACATTATCAAAATTTAATTTATTTATTTTCTTTTAAATGGATCAACTCTATGTGATTGTAAAGAAAATTTTAAAAAAATTTCTTTTCTTCCTTCTTATTTATTTATTTATTTATTTATCTTTTTCACTTCTGCTCCAAGTTAATTTGTTCATGATTTATCCATAACTAATATATATATATATATATATATATATTAAGTATTATAATTGAAGATGAAAAAAATCTTTTTTGGACCTATTAAGAGGAAATATATTTACTATACTATATTTCGACATGCTTATAACTAATATTATAACAGCGTGAAAATATAATTTATTAGAATGAACTTATTTAAAATTAATATTTATTAACATATATTCAACTTGTATACGCATTTAAAGGTTACTCCTTAAATATTAAGGGCCTAAAAAATAATTTTTATTATAAAAATATTATAAAAACTAAACATATTTATATTTTTATAAAAAAATTGATGTAAAATTTTAAAAATATATTATTTTTTAATAAAATAATTTTTTTAAGATACATCTTTCCTATTATAATCAATATTTTACTTAAATTTTTTTTTCAAACTTTAATATTAAATAAAAATATTCTAATAAAATAATAAAAATTTATATTTTAACTTATTTTTCACCATATAAAAATTACAATTTTTTATAAAAAAAATTATTTTTAATTATAAAAAAAGGTAACACTAAAAAAATAAAAAAAAAATAAAATATATAAAAATATATTAATAAAAATGATTAAAATTATTCTTAAACAAAAATTTTACATATTATACATGTGTAAAACTAAAAAAATATACACAATTTTCTTTATGTAGATATATAATAGATATGTTATAGATATATTGTAGATGTTGTAGGTGTGTTTTAAATATTATTTTTATGTTATATATTTATTATTTAAGTTGTGTATATTTTATAAAAAAAATTATTGAATATTGTGTGCATATTATATGAATATTGTTAGAATAAAAATTTAAAAAAAATAAAATTAAACAAATATTAAAAAATTATGTAGATATGTCATAGATTTATTATAGATGTAATGTTGATGTGTTGTAGATGTGTAGATGGAGTTTATATTGTTGAGTATATATTTTATATATGTTATATATATGATGTGTATATGTAATGTATATATTTATTTTTGTGTGTGTGTATATTAAAAGTATGGCATAAAAAAATTTTAAATAAAAAAGTATAAATAAAATCAAATGGTTAAAAAATGAAAATAAAAAAATTATAAAAAGAAAAAATAATGTTGTTAAGTAAATTTGAAAAAAAATTTTCTGTGACCCGTATTATTAAAAACGCAACTTATTGGAGGGGGAATACGGTGTAAATTTCCCTAAATATTAATCTAAATAATTGAATTCTTATCAATAAAATAATAAGTAAACTTTTCACTTATTAACTAAACTAATATTTCAGGTAAAAATAACAAGAGGTTAAGAATTTTTGAATAATTAACTCATCCTAATTCTTTTATATAGGATGTAGATAGCTTGTAAATAGGTTTAAACAGATACAAGTAACATTTGAGTCGAGCTCGGATATATATCTTTTGATATTTGTTACGTAAACTTAATTATATATATTAATTATATTTTATTAAATTTTAACTATATATTTATTAAATTTTATTTTAATTATAAAATTATATGGTGTGAAATTATTTTAATAAAATTGAATTCGTATTAAATTTTTATTTATAATTTTTTAATTAAAAAAATTATTATATAATATTTTTATATTTTTATATTTAAAGGAGTATGAATAGTAAATAGATAGTGCTAAATGAATTTGAAATAGACACCGATAATAAAATGATAATTATAATCGGCTCGAATTCGAGTTTGAATAGTTTAAATTTAAATGAAATTAGATTTGTGTAGAACAATTTTTATAAATTTTATGTCCATTATCATTCTTAATTTCAGGTTGATATTCGAATTAATTTTTTCACTTAATTTATTTAAGAAAATTTCTATCACTATATGAGAAAAGATATCGCATAAAAAAAATTTTCTTCAAAAATATCTTAAAAGTAAAATTATTTTTAAAAATATTCATTTTTTTAAAAATTTGCCTTTTAATTTTCAACATTTCATTCAAAAATAAATATATATCTAATATACTAAAATATATGTCATTTTCAAAAAATATATTTAATATACATTTGATATATAAAAAACATGCCAAAATAATTAGTATTTTTGAAAAAAAAATATAATGTAATTTTTTCAAAATAAAAACAATAAAAATATATTTACAAAAAAGAAAGTATGACTATATGATAATAGTCCAGTGCTACCTAGAAATTTTGATTAACTTAATATAATATATACAAAAATTTTATGGTATTACCGCATTGTAAAAAAGTAGAAAAAATAATTAATAATAAAAGTGAAGTTGTGATTAAAGATAACATTTAAATCTTTTATGATTAAAGTTAAGATTTAAATATACACTCAGATATAATCTAATAGTAAAATATATCTTTTTTTCTATGCAATTGATTCAAGATCAATTTTCTTTCTCTAATTTGAAATTTAAATTTTAATTAAATTTAAATATAAAAAATAGACACCTAAAATTTAAATTTAAAATCTAAATAAAAATAATATATTTTTTTTTGCTATTAAATTATACCTCAGTGGTTAAATCTTACTCCTTCTAAACATTGAAAACAAAGTAAAAAAGTAAACAAATAAATTATTAATCAATCATGCATCAAAGTTTCTAAATACAGCCCTTCTCTCTCTCTCTCTCTCTCTCTTTACCTAGAGTTCATCTATTCCTTGTTTGTATTGGTTTTATTTTGCTATATTCTAGTTGTTGTTGTTCAAATGTTTTTTTCCCCAGTTGGGTCATCTCTTGCCTGATCTGGGATTATGTATTTAATGCTTATGATTAACAATAGTTTTCTACTTCTTCTGATAAAAAAAAAAAATCAAAGTTTCTAAATAAGCCAAAACAAAAATTTTTAAAAAAATTAGAAATAATGTTTATAATATTAGAATTTTTGGGTGTAATGAGAAATCCCACCCAACAATTATATAAAGTGTAATGAACTGAAAGCAACCATATCCATCCCCCATACGGACACAAATCATCCTTTGCAAATTTCACCAACCTTTCTCACACAATCCAAACTCCAAGAAATTTCTACCTTTCAAGAAAAATTTCTACTAATTTTCTATAGGTGGCTGGCTAGGGTTCTTCACTAAAAATAATTTTCCATTATTCATAAGACATCTTGTATTTCACAAAAATTAAAAAAATAAATATAAATTTATATATATATTATAATTATATTTTTAATTTAATATCAAATATATTTATTAAAATATTTTTAATAAGAGTAAAGATAAATATTATTAATTTATTAATTTAGTCAAATAATAAATATATTAAAATTTGAGATAAATAAAAATATAAAAAATATTTTTATCAATTTAGAATGAGAAATTATTTTGTGGCTATATAACAAATCTTTTTTCCGTGTAATTAGTATATACATCCATACTGTGTCAAAAATAATATTTTGAAGTGTATCATATATAATCTTGTCAGGTGTTTTATTTTGTTTTTTTTAAATATTATTTTGATAAATAATTCAACAGCTATTAAAAATTAAATTTGAGATGTTATTATTTAAAAATAAATTCAATATTATTAAACTAAAGAATTCAACTGTTCTCTCATATATTTTCTTAAGTTCAAAGAATAAAAAATTTTAAATTTGAGTATTTAATTTGTCCACTAATATAATGAGAGAGTTTTTATAGATTCAATAATTTATTAAAATATTTTCAGTAATATAATTTATAATACTGTTTGGAGTTGTTTGATGCTTACAAAAATATATTTTTTAAATGTGTTAGATATATTATATGAGCAAAGAAAAAAGAGGCAAATTAGTAAAATTATAGTTGTTAAAAAAACAAGGGAATTAATTAAGAAATACTCTAAAAGAAAATACTAATAAATTTTAAACTCTACTAATATTAAATAGACCAATTAAGATAAAAATGTCATTTACCTCAAAAGAACTATCTTTTTTTTTTCTTCATTCTCTTCTTTCTCTCTCTTTTTTTCACGCCTCCTTCTTCATTTTTCTCTATTTTTTCTTTTTTTATCATCTTTTCTCCTCTCTAATGCTTTAAATCTATTAACAATTTTTTTTTCTCTTCTTTTTCTCTTACAAAAAATTCAAACTTTTTATAAAGAATGAGTTTTTTTGGATTAATTGTTTCCAAAGAGAAAGAAGGTGATTTCATTCTGTTAATCGATTTTGTAGTAAAATATTGCTCAAAATTTTAGTTCTCATCGTAGTTTTAATCGATCTAAAAGAAATATCTTTTTTCTTTTTTTTTCTCTTTCTCACGCCTCCTTCTTCATCTTTCTCTCTCTCTCTCTCTTTTTTTTATCATTTTTTCATCATCTCTTATGCCTTAAATCCATTTACAATATTTTTTTTCTCCTCTTTTTTCTCCTACCAAAAACCTTAACTCTCTTAAAGAATGATATTTTTTTTTCGAGATAGTTGTTTTAAAAGAGAAAAAAGGAGATTTCATTGTGTTAATCTATTTTACTATAAAAAATTATCGACGAAAATTTCGGTTCTCGCCGGAGTTTTAATCAAAGCTTAATTTAACTCTATTTATCGAGGTTAGTACAAAAATATATATAGTTTGACATGTGTCTATATACTTCAATTTAGAGTATGTTTTGGGTCAATATGGATTGATATGAAATTATTATGGGTTGATATAGGTTAATATGGTTTGATATGTATTTATTAAAAATTGATTTGGATTTGATACGTGTTTGTTTAAGTTGATATAGGTTGATATAGATTGATATAGGTTAATATGGATTGATATGGATGTTATGTGTGTTAAGGGATTATATTATATTGAATTATTTTCCGTTCTAAATAGTATTTAAGTGTATTAAATAATCTAGAATTATATATTTGTATATTGATATAGATTGATTTAAGTTGATATGAGATGATATGTCTTGATATGAGATGATATGTCTTGATATGAGTTGACATGTCTTGATATGGCTTGATATGAGACTCTAAAATACATAGCATTTGGCTTCTATATGTTGTTTAGATATTTTAGACAGTAAATAAAAGCATTTTGTTAACTAATATGTGTTGATCTTTAATGATATGAGTTGATATGGCTTGATATGGGCCTTCTAAAATATATAACATTTTACTTCTATATGTTATTTAGGTATTTTAGACAGTAGATAAAAGTATCTGTTAGATGATATGTGTTGATATTTGATAATATGACTTGATATGACTTGATTTGAGACTTTTAAAATACATAGCATTTGCCTCCTATATGTTATTTAGATATTTTAGACAATAAATAAAAGTATTTATTTATTCACTGATAGTGATTGATCTTTGTTGATTATGTGCTGCGAATTTCTTGGGTATGTGTTTGTTGGAGTGTTAGATGCATATATGTGTTACAATGTGAATAAATATACTTTGAATGAATATTGATATTAGAAATGAGATGGATATGTTATAGGTTGAGGAAAGTTATTGATATAGATATTTGATTTTTTTTAAAATATTTAATTACTATTCACATATTGCTTTGGATCGATAGATATTATATAATTTATTAGGCCAAGATTTTACAGGTTGAACCATTTGGGTGACTATTGAGTATTATATAATTATAGTAATTGAGATTTTACATATATCAATCAAGACGTATCATCCCATATCAATACATATCATTCCATACCATTTGTATAATAAGTCATATCAATCAATAGCAACACATATCAATACATATCATTTTGTATCATTTGTTTAATAACTATTTTCTATCCATATCAAGACATATTATCTCATATCAATACATATTAATATATATCATCCTATATCACTTGTATAATAACTCATATCAATCAATATCAATACATATCATCATATATCATTTGTTTAGTAACTATTTTCTATCCATATCAAGATATATCATCTCATATCAAGGAAAATCATTCCATATCAATATATATATCAATACATATTATCTTATATCGCTTGTATAATAACTCATATCAATCAATATTAACATCTATTAATACATATCATCCCATATCATTTATTTAATAACTATTTTCTATGTCATATCAAAACATATCATCTCATACCAACACATATCAATATATATCATCCCATATCATTTGTTTAATAACTATGTTTGTTGCCAAATTCATTGAGTATTTTATGACAAAAAGGCTAATTTTTTAGCACTGCACACATTTCATCTATGCTTTAAAAGAAATATAAGATAAAATTGCATTAATAAAAGAAAACAAATGAACACAACATATAAGAATTTAATTTCACCAATATATAGGCCAATAACAATATTTCTTGATAAAAACAACTTTCAATATACCAATTTTAGGTAATAATAGCCATATATTATCTTTAATAATACACTATATCAGCTTTAAAAGAAAACTCACTAATAAAGAAAAATACACTATTATCATTATTTCTTCATGGTCATACAAGAGAAGATTGATATCCCCACGTAGCTATTACAACACCAGCAAAGAAAATTTTACCCAATCCACACATTGCATTTGTCTTCTCTAACTCTCTCTTCTCCTTTTCTAACATATCCATTTTTTCTCAATAGAGTATTGATGATGTTTGTAGCTCATTTAAGATTTTTTAGATCAATCCAAATAAAAAATTTACATTTTTCTCGGCGTGTCTATTTTCACAAATGATAAAACCCATTATTTAATAATAATAATGTGAGTACACAATATACAAATACAAATAACCTAAAACAAATTAAAATTTTAACATATCTCATAGTTGCTGCAACCATAAAAATATCTTCCTGAATTATCTTCTATCCATGACACTCGAAGGGGTGCAAGTTTACCGCATTCGCAAATTGAAGCATTATATTCAGAATATTTGATTTGAGATGCAAGTGACATTTTTCATATTTGAGTAAGAATCAATAATTCTTAGAGTTTTAAATACATAATTTTAGATTGTTTAGCACACCGAAATATCATTTAGAATAGAAAATGATTCAATATAATCTAATCTTTTAACATACATATCACCTATATCAATCTATATTAATACATATCAAGCTCTATTATCAAAGATCAACAAATATCAGTCAATAAAATACTTTTATTTACTGTCTAAAATATCTAAATAACATATAGAAGTCAAATGCTATATATTTTAGAAGTCTCATATCAAGACATATAAACTCATATCAAGACATATCACCTCATATCAAATCATATCACCCCATGTCAAAATATATCATCTTATATCAACCCATATCAAGACATATTACCCCATATCAAGACATATCAACCCATATCAACTCAAATCAATCTATATCAATATACAAATACATAATTTTAGATTATTTAATATACTTAAATACTATTTAGAGTAAAAAATGATTCAATATAATATAATCCTTTAACACACATATCAATCCATATTAACTCATATCAATCTATATCAACACATATCAACCTTAACAAACACATATCAATACATATCAAATCCAAATCAATCTTTAATAAATACATATCAATCCATAATAATTTTATATTAACCCATATTGACCCAAAATATACCCAAAATTAAAGTATATTGACACATATTAAATTATATATATTTTTGTACTAACCTCGATAAATAGAGTTAGATTAAGCTTTAATTAAAACTCTGGCGAGAACTAAAATTTTCGGCTATAAATTTTTACAGTAAAATATATTAACCAAATGAAATCACCTTCTTTTTCTTTTAAAATAACTATCTCGAAAAAAACCTCATTCTTTGAGAATGTTAAGGTTTTTTGTAGGAGAAAAAAGAAGAGAAAAAAAATATTGTAAATGAATTTAGGGCATGAGAGAGGATGAAAAAAGGATTAAAAAAAAGAGAGAGAAAGATAAAGAAGGAAGCGTGAGAAAGAGAGAGAGCAAAAAAAAGAAAAAAAAATACTTCTTTTAGATCGATTAAAACTCTATTGAGAACTAAAATTTTAGGCAATATTTTACTATAAATTAATTTTTAAATTGATTAACATAGTGAAATTATATTTTTTCTTTTTTTGAAATTATTAATTCAAAGAAATTTTTTTCTTGATAAAGAGTTTGAATTTTTTGTAAGAGAAAAAAAAGAAAAAAATTATTAATAAATTTAAAGCATGAGAAATGATGAAAGATGATAAATAAAATAAAGAAAAAAGGAGAAGGATGCTTGAGAAAAAGAGAAAAAAAGAAAAGAAAAAAGATAATTCGTTTAAAATAAATAATATTTTTATTTTAATTGATCTATTTAAAACGAGTGAATATAAAATTTATTAGTGTTTTGTTTTAGCATATTTTTTTTATTAATTCACAAAAAAAAAAAATTTTAATATTTGACATATGCAAAACAAGAGGTATGGGACCCAGATAGACAATTACTGGCTTAAAGACAAATCCCAACCGATCAAAAAAGCCTTTATGGTCCCGTCATCAGTCTTAGACCCCAGAGACAGAGATCGCAAACATCAACCTTCTTTTACAGCTACAATTATCTTCTCTCTTCTGCTTAAATTTTATTTCTTTCTTTCTGTATAAACCCAAAATTGAAGAAAACAAGGAAATAAAGTTAGAGAAAGCACTTCTCTTTTTTTGATTTCTTGATTCAAGAAAATTTCTATTGTTCTGTTTTCATACTCAAGAAAGAAAGAAAGAAAGAAACAGAGACCTTTTTGTTTTGATGTTCAATTAAATAAATCTCTGAACCTATATATATATTATTTCCAATGGAAAAAGATGTCAATAAAATTGATGGGGTTTTAGATGGTTTCTCCCCAATTTCTACTCCTAAGATCTTTTGGAAATCTCGAAGAAGATCAGGTATATATATATTTCTTTTATTATTTTTCTTAATTTTTTTTCTGTTCTCTGTTCTGTTTGGTTTCCAAGAAAAAGTAATCACTAGCAAAGGAAAGAAAATAAGAGAAAATGTTTTGATGATGAATTATAATAAGTACAAACCGACATCTAGTCTTTGAAAGATTGATCTTTCTAATTAAGATCAATTAACAACTCAACAATTGAATCTTGATTTTTTCATCCTTTGCTTAATAATTTGAAGAATTATGTCACATTTTCTTGGCTGGAAAGGGAGAGAGGAAGAGAAAAAGAAAGAACAGTAAAACAGTTCAATTAAGAGATTGCTGTTAGGTAGTTTCTTTGATGTTACGTAAATTTATTTTAGTACTGTTAGGTTAGCTTACAATTCAATCCCTCTTATCTTGTTATGATTAATTATATTATTACATTCCTTTTTCTTTTTCTTTTTTTTCTCATTTAGCAATTATTGAGGATGATTGTGTTATAATAATGAGCCAAAATATCTGGCCATGTTGGTTTAATTTCTGCTAAATTTATTTAATTTAATTTTTTATTTTTGGAAATAATGTTACCGTTACAAAATTATTATACGAATTGTAATTTCCACTATGAAAAAAAATGAAGATAATATATATATATATATATATGAGAATATATTCTCATGCATGCCAAAATTCATCTCTAAAGTAGAATTATTCCCTATTATTTTGCACTGTCCACACGTATTTGAAGTGATCAAAACACAACCAATTGCTCTTCCTTAATCAATAAGCAAATTCATTAGTTTGGTTTTTTTCTTGTTGCCACATTTATTTTATTTTATTTTATTATAGATTACACTCATTTATTATTTTTAATAGATTAATTAATAAAATGTAAAATATATTTTACTACATTGATGTTATTTTTTAAAAAAATATTTAGTAGTGTATTTTATAATAAAAATGAGAGTATAATAAAAAAAATATATGTAATTTATATTTTTCAATTTGGAATGGAGGAAGTAAAAAAAATTTAAATAGTATTAAATTTGATTTTATTTGAAATAATTATTTTTATTAATATATTTAAATTTATTCCTTAAAAATATAAAACAGTTAACTAATAACTTACATCTTTAATTATTAGTATGAATATTATAGAATTATTTCTATATTTCATTTTATACAATTTATCAAACTTAATGTAAAGTTTTTTTTTTTTTGCTTGGATTTTTTTTTTAATTTATAAATATGCCTGTTATTTGTTGCATTTCATTTTCATAATACATGGTAAAATTATTGGACTATTACCTGCCGGCTTTGCTCCCAACAACTAGTCAAAATTTTAACCAACAAATCTAACATTATATATATACAAGAGTTTGCTCTTTAAAATTGATTCCACAGTTCTTCTATTTTTGGTATTTCTGTGAGACAAAAAGTAAAATAGAAAGATTTTGATCTTATATTTGATAAGAAGGATGGATGGAGAAAATAGGAGTGAGCACTATTGAATTTTTTTTTTGGGTTTTTTTTGAAACATTTGGTAAATTTCTAGTAAATTTTGATTATTTGAATTTGATTAACAAATAATCAAATCAAATTATATATTTTTATATATAAAAATATATTTAAAAATAAAAAATAATAAAAAAAACAATTTATAATACTAAGATATTTCTTTGAAATTTCAATTAATTTTTCTTACTTTGGTTTAATTTTCTCTTGGCAAAATTTAATTATTTTATTTGTATAAAATTTGAACTAAAACAGTATCAACTTTTGAGTTTTTTTATTATTTATATATGGAAAAAAGAATAGGTAAAAGTCGAACTCGAGATTTAAGCGAGAGCGACATACGTTGCTGGTCACCAAATTACGTCTTGGCGGTTAATTTGTGAATTTTTTAGTGAATGCATGTCAATTTAATATATATATATATATATATATATATTGTGTTGGGTTTGAAAAATTCGAACTTGAATTTATTATCGGTAGGCTATATCTTAATGTGCAATTTAATATATTTGCATTTCTCCTAGCTTGCAATATGTGGTGCTGCATGAAGCAGTAGCACATAATGCTACAGAACATAACATGTTACATTATATTTCATATGCTGTAGTTGTGTTTGTCAAATTTTTTCCATGTCTAAAATTGTTGGAACTAGAAATGGTAACTTCTTTCCAACAGTCAGCGGGAGGAATTTAGACAAAGTAATAGACGACACAGCTAATGGAACACCCCAAAAACAGGAAGATCAATCTGCCAATGATATTATTGACAAGATGGAAGAGCCAATTCCAGTTCTTCCAGAGCTCTCTCAAAAGCGAAAGGCTCTCTTTGAGCCATTGGAACCTGTAACCAATATCAATGGCCGAAGACCGTCTGCTGAATCTCTTCTTCCCCCACCAGATTTTGATGCTGCAGCATATCCCAAGGGCTGGCTGATTGGAAAGAAAAGGAAGCTTGTTAATGTAGATGTTGTAGAGAGCATGAGGAGGATTGCTGTTCAGGAAATGAACAGAAAGGTAATTTTTCTTGGGTGAAACTACTTTCAGTTTTTAGTTAATAAATAGAAATATTTCTCAGCAATTGCAAATTTAGAAGGAACTATCAAGGGATATAATTTTCTTGCAGGACCTAGAAATAGATGGTCTAAATGAGCAGTTGGAAGAGGATGCAAGGTGTCTAGAACACCTGCAACTCCAGCTTCTGCAAGAACGAAGTAAAAGAACAGAGGTAGAGAGAGAAAATGCTATGCTGCAAGATCAAATAACCATGCTCATGAATGTGCTGCAGGAAAATGAACAAATGGATGATGAAGGTGCTGACGATGAATGTCCTCATGAACCTTAAATAGTAGTTTATTTTTTTCATTTTTCATTTCTGTTTTGTAGAATGGGTTGAAGATCTAGAAGAAATCATACAAGAATATTGTATGCATATATAGTTTGTTGGAACTCGTAGCAATTGTGCACGGTTGTTGCTGTTTGTAATTCTATACTTAAAAGTAAAAATTTGTTATCTGTTAATGCCTTTTGACTAATAAAGATTTACTATTTTTTTTTCCAACTTTTTTTTGTTGTATTATATTTAAATGCTTTTGGAGGGATTTTATCTCAAGAGGAATGTGTCCCGCCTTGTATAGAAAAAGCAACATACTGACTCATTAGAAAAAGGCAGTCATATGCACTCCAAAACTAATATATGCTTTATATGAAGGGTTAAGGTTTACAGAAGGTTGTAAAGATACACCCTACCACGCGAGGATCCTTCATCAATATAAAATTTCTAAATCCTCAAGCTTTCTACAATTTACATTAAGTAAACTGAAAAACACAATATTTACACCTCAGAGACTCATCATCTATTGATCAGTTGGAAGTGGTAGAACCAATCATTCTTTCCACTTGATCTGATCTTCCTATAAGTTGTATAAAAATTGTGGGAAGGATGCGATTCTTGGAAGATTAATCAGCAGCTCCCCAACTGAATCCTTCCTTGACATAGCTGGCGCCTTTTTCTTGCAATTGGAAACATTATTGGATTGATCCTCGGTTGCTTGAAAACCTTCTACAGTTTTACTCACACAGGCCGATGTTCTGATTGATTTTGTTTCGTCTACTCTAGCGTCATCTACTTCAAAGTCATCTACTTCAAAATCAATACGACTCTTAGCCTGCAAGTTCTGTGCTGATCCAGGATCCCTCTGCAATAGGCAGCAAAGAGAATTGACCCTTGACATGAGGCACTGCTCATCTGAGGCTGACGCAAGTTGAGAATCACTAAGCAAGTATTGAGTAATCTCGTCTGAAATGTCATTATTCTTTGGGTCATCATTGGATGTGTTAGGATTTCCCGAGGCCATTTGTTCTGAAATGCATCGTTCGATGTGATTTACTATGTCGCTCATTGTCAGGGATGGTTGAAGTCCAGGTACCTTAATTTGATCCCAATGGCTTGGTATCTTCTGCCTATCTGTTTTTAACATCCTGACGTCTTCAATTGCATCAGTATCCATCACTACAAATAAGATATAAAGTTGGACTAGTAAGGTGCCATGTACTACATGATAATAATAATTCGACAACAAGAAAAAGAACTCGTGGTTAACTTAATATTACCATTACAGGGTACACAGCAAAAACATAAATTATTAGTCTTTGTTCTCCCACCCTGAAGGATCTTCAAATTGAATCATTTCTATGCACATGGTGCTTATACCGAAGCTAGGCTTACCAAAGGTTCCAACCAGACGGTAACATGTCACAAAACAGTTGTTTCATTTTTAACCAAGTGATTCTTAGGAAAATATAGACGTTTTGCAAAATGGAGTTTGAATTTAACAGATTGAATTACTATCAAGCTCAGGGTTAGCTTCCATGGTTGGTAAATATGCCTATGGTTTTTGGACACAATCAGGTAGCTCTTAAGATGTACACGGTGAAGATGGGAGTGAACTCCAAATATAAAGCATTAAGAGCTACCTGATTGTGCAATGTTTGAGCTACATTAAGAGCCACATTAAGAGCTACCTTACCACACAACCAAAATTAGCAGTGCAATGTTTGAACCCATTATCCTTAAATTTACGCCATTTACCATGAATTTCTAATGGGCATATGTCAACCTATTATTAACATAAAGCACTAAGATACTTCAAATGATTATCACACAACCCAAAATCAGCAGTGTAATATTTGAACCCATTATCCTTAAATTTACGCCTTTTACCATGAATTTGTAATGGACATCAACCTATTATTAATACACAAACAAAAGATTACTTCAGAACTGATTAATTATAGATACAAAACTATATTAATTATAGATACAACACTATCTGATAAGAAGATATGAGTTTGATTATCTTAACACAAGCAAGGTCTTTTAAATTATTAATAATCAAGCTTTTCCAGATTTAGGATAATATTTACCATTGCTAGGTGAAGGAGTTTCCCGAGAAATACTTTCAGGAGTTCTGCCAACAAAAACTTGATGTTCCTCATCCAATGAAGATGAAAGGACTCCGGATGGTGATGTTGTATCCCCTAAAGCAAAGACAGCAGCCCTCTCCTCAGCCTTCAAATCAAGCACTTCATTGGATTCATTCAACTCACCAAATGCAGAACATCTCTGATCAAAGTATGGAGTTTCCAGAAAAATTTCTGGCTGTTGACTAAGATAGTTGAGTCGAAGGTCGCATTGAATAAGTTTCTCAAAATGCTTGCCTAAAAAGCCTTGTTGGCATTGCAGAAAATGTTGCCTATGGTAAAAGAGACAACATTGCAACAATTAGATATAAAATTTTATTCTTGGCTCTCTTCCAGCACATCATAAAGCTTAGATGAATGTCACACACGCACGCAAAACAAATAATAATGCTTAAATTCCCAAAGGAAAATTAGCTTAACAGTCCAATCACTTCATGCTCCTAAGCCTGAATTACTGACACAATGAGTTAATAAAGGTACCAATATCACAACCAAATATGTCAAGCCACATTAATAGTTCATGGAACAAGCTTAATAGTTCATTCATTCGAATGAATAGCCGTGCATTTGAAGGGAAGGTGGATAAAATATGTGTTTCAAAGAAAAAATTCAAAAAATATCAGCATAGGATCAAAATTCAAATGCCATTTTAATTTTGGATCCCCATCAAGAGAAACGGCAGCTTACCAATTTACCGAAATAACTAATAAAAGCTCACACAAACAATTATTACCTATATATGCTAGCTTGTCCACCAGTAAAATCTGAAGTTGCCTGCCACAAAGTATGCTTTCTAGGCTGTGGGTTGGTCTCCCTAAAGAAAAGCGGTTGTCTAGCCAACTGCACCAATCACAAACATCCCTCTATTAATATAAAATTACATAATTATGTGTGAGAGACGCATTGGTATAGACAGACGCAGAAAGTACCACAACATCCAAGCTTTCAGGTCCACCATCAGGGAAATTAGCTTCGATAGCAACAATATCTGACCACGGAATTTCAAGCTTATTTTTAAGACCACCATCAAGCACTTCCCAAACAAGCTTATGCTTTGCAAAATAACATTTTGCCACCAAATCCCCCTCATATCTCGACTTATACTGCAAAAATAAAATTCCAATCAATATTTCAAAACACAAAAACAAATAATTAGAAAAATATAAATAATAAAACCATTTTGCACAAACCTCCCAGTTCCCAATTTTCAGAATCGAAGCAGGAAAATTAGAGGCCTTGAGCTTATCAGTGGTAAGAGTAGTATTACCACTCGTGGTGACTTTGTGAGCTTTCTTAGTATTGTTTCCTTGAGAAAGCTTCATTTGTATCAAATCCAAAAGAGATGGACTTTTTCTGAGTCGCAGACCAAGCGGGCTTGGCTCGTCGAGTGGATTGCACACGCAAGTAGACGGTAGCATCTGTTTTAGAAATCCAATCAGACAATAACTACACCAAAATCGAAAAAGAAAAATTATAAATATGTTTGGTTACTGAGAAAATTGAAAGAGAAAAAGAAAACCTGCAAAGATGAGTCAAGTTTGGATCGTTTATGAAGCGGACCGAGTTGATCCTCTAAAGAGTCCTCAACTTCAAGCTTAACTGAAGATTTCTTCATTAATTGAACCATTATCAAGTTCCTTTCCAGCAAACTCGGGAATTAACTCGGTCAAAATCAACGATTCTTTTAGAATCTCTGACAAGCATCGCACTACTGTAACTCTCTTTCGCTTCCACTCTTAGCGAGATCACAATGGCTTCGATCCGATGCTCTTTCTTTTATTTATTTATGAATTTATTTTCATTATGATTTCTTTCCTTTTTCTAATAGCCGGCTGTCACGTGACTTAATGGATTCGCCACGTGTTCGGAGTCAGCCAGCGAGGACTAGCTTTGAACCGTAATTACTACAATGCCCTTGACATTTTCATCAATAATATGAGAGTATTTTCGAAGTCTTTTTTTCACCATTCTTTATTAATATGTACATACATCATTTAAATAATAAATTTGTATTTATTTGATAAAAAAAATTTGCATTTAAACGTTTATTTAAATTAAAAAATAAAAATATAAAGGATGAGAATGAAAATAAATATACATTTTTTAATTGATATCTAAAGTCTATTTAAAATATTATCTTAATTAAAATGTTAATTTTATGATATGATTATTTCAATTCATAATTTAATTAATATATTTTTAAATTAAACATCTCACTGCTTTAGTAGATTAATAAAAATAATTAAATTTAATTGTAATTTTATTATTATTTTAAAAACAGAATTTAGAATTTCAATTAAATTGAGAAATAGTTAAATATGTAAATGTGAATTCAATTTTAGAAAATACTAATATGAATTGCACCTAAGAGAGAGGAGAGTTTTGTAATTTACGAATAAGAGATCGTCAGATGATGCCAGCTAAATTGGCAGTATTAGGTTACGTGTCAAAGAATGTGAAAGACACGTGAGAGAGTTGTAGATAGTGGATAAAGAAAGGGACCCAGTTCGTGAAACTTCGCATGAGATGTCATTATCGGGTAATTGGATTTTGGCACTTTTAAGGAAGTGGCTGTGATTGGTTAGAGATGCAACGTGGAAGAATCTGGTGGTATAAGAGGACACGTATGTAAATCTTTTTATTATTTAAAGAAAAAAAATGGATGCCGTTTTGGATAATGTTTCCAAGTTGGATTTGGCTTCTTTTGTTGACTGCTTGTAGAGTTGGCACCGCTTAGCCAACTTAGATAGATTTGCTGCCTCTCTCTCTCCGATTTTTGTTTTTTCTTTTATTTGTTTTCCATAAATTACAATATGTATTGCTTTTAGCCTAATATGGTAATGTAGTAAAACAATTGCCAAATCCTTTACTTGCTACTATCTCCTCCCACTAATTTTTTGTCTTTTTTTTGAAAGGAGTTGCTTTTATAAATTAGATAAAAATTATTCACTATAAATTACACCAAAAAAAAATCCACAGTATAAGGAAAAATATGCTATTATGTTTGAAAAATGATGAGAAAAAAAATTAATCCTTAATGTTAGAAATTTACAATCTTTTACAATGAAACCAAATTAAAATAAAAATTAAAAGTATTATAATGATTAAAATTTGGCTCAATCTGTTAATGATATAAGCAAGATCAGGTCTAGTATGGGTAATGTACTGAAGAGCTCCTATAATTCTTCTGTATCCAGTAGCATCATTAAGAAGCTCACCATCACTAGCTGAGAGATTTTCAAGAACTGCTGGTGTTGTGTATTCTTTCAAGTTTTCGGTATTTGTTTTCTTCAATAGTTCTTCAATGTACTTACTTTGAGTCAAGAAGATGCCTATCTCATCTCTCATCACTTCAATGCCTAAAAAATAATTCAGTGGACCTAAATCTTTCAAAGCAAACAATTTCTCAAGTCTTTGTACGTACAAAGTGCTTGAGAGAATTTTGATTATTCCCAGTGACAATTATATCATCCACATAAATCAACACAAACATCATTTCATCCTTTTCCTTTTGAATGAACAAAGATGAATCAAATTTTGAATTTTATGAAGCTCCACTTCTTCAATGTGAGTCTGAGTTTTTCAAAACATGCTCTGGGAGCTTGTTTTAAACCATAAAGTGCTTTGTTTAGCTTGCACACTAAATTCTGGTTAGTTTTTTGTTTAAACCCTTGAGGCTGCTACATATAAACAGTCTCTTGTAGATCTCCATTTAGAAAGGCATTGTTTATGTCCAATTGCCTTATTGCCCAGTTTTCTGTAACAGTTATTACAAGGATAATTCTGACAGTTGATGCTTTTATTATTGGACTGAATGTTTCTCCATAATATGTACCTGCATTTTGATGAAATCCCTTTGCCACCAGCCTTGCTTTAAATCATTGAAAACTTCCATCAACATTTCTTTTGACTTTAAACACCCACTTGTTGCCTACCACATTCATTGATGGCAGCCAAGGGACAAGGGTCCAGGTATTGTTCTCTGCCAGTGCTTTTAACTCATCCTATATAGTTGTTCTCTAGAATTTTGACTTCAAAGCTTCATCTACTGACATTGGTTCGTTTAGGCTTGAAAATTCTAGCTTTTGATATTGTTTTTATCTTGTGTGTATCTCCAATTGTGCTATAGGGCTAGCTGTTCTAGTTGATTTTGTCCATCACCACCTGCTGGTTCGACATCATCTCTTGTTGCATATTCAGCTTGCTCTTGCAACATTTCTCGTTGTTCATTGAAGGATGTAGCCTCATGATCATAATCAAGAATTTCACCAAAATCATATTGTTGAGGATCAAATCCTCCTTCAACTGATAATCTTCTTTCATGATTATTTCTTTGTAATGTTGTGGAATCAATAATTAGAGACTGTTCACCTACAATTAAAACACTTTGCTGATTTACATCAATTGAGCTGAGACTTTTGGTTGAGGTAGTTTTGGGTTCTGGTGATGAATTTACAAGCCAATGAGGTATGGTTACTGTAGTATGTGTTTCAGGTGCTTTGGTGTTTAGGAAACTGCTATGAAAGGGAAATTCTTGTTCATTGAAGATAACATGCCTAGATATATAAATTCTTCCTGTTGAGCTAAGGCATTTAAAACCTTTGTGTGAGTGACTGTAGCCTAGAAAAATTGCTTAGCTGAATGGTATTGGAATTTGTGTGTTTGATACGGTCTTAGGCAAGGGTAGCAGGTACAACCAAAGACCTTGAAGGATTGATAGTTTGGGAGTTTGTGGCTTAGCTTTTCAAAAGGACTTTAATCATTCAATACTGGTGTTGGGAGTCTATTTATTAGAAACAAAATAGTTTGAAATGCCTCTGGCCAATATCTTAAGGGTACTTTAGATTCAGCTAAAAGTGTAAGACCAACTTCTACAAGATGTCTACATTTTCTTCTGCTCTCCCATTCTGAGCAGATGTATGGGGACATGAATATTGAGTTCTAATACCATATTGTTGTAAAAGTTTGGTTAGATTTAGGTACTCTACTCCCATATCATATTACAAAAACTTGATTTTCTTCTCAAATTGATTCTCTACCAGATATTTAAATGAGACAAAGATTTCAGTTAAATCAGATTTTGTTCTTAAGGGATATAACCAGGTGAATCTGGTATGGTCATCCAAAAATATCATATAATATCTGTAGCCAGAACTTGATAGTATAGGTGCAGGGCCCCTAAGATAAGTATGTATGAGTTGTAGGGGCTGTGTGGCATGTGAGGATGATGCATTGAAAGGCAGTTTATGAGATTTACCTAGTTGACAAGCATCACAGAAGGGAGTTGAACTCTTTTCATTGATAGAAATCTCTTCTTTACAAAATTCAAGAACTTTGTTTAAGACCTTTAGAGAAGGATGACCTAGACGTCTATGCCATAATTTGAGCCTTTTGGTATTTACAGAGTCATTTGACAAATTTGACAAAAAAAACTTGATGAGAAGATTATTTGAAGTTGGCTTCTAGTTTGTGTTTCAACTCAATTTGATATAAACATTCCTTATGCTTCCCTTGCAGTAGAACCTTCCCAAGAGCTTTGTCCTTCACAACACAACCAACAGAGTTAAATTCAACATCAACATTGTTAGAAGCTTGTAGACCCTTGATTTTAGCATTAGGCTAGCCCGGTCTCAATTAATGAAGGTCTAAAAAATTATCAGTCTATTTTTAAGAGCTTAAACCTATTTTAGGCTTTTAATTGAATTGGTACGATTTTTAGAAGTGCTAAAATAAGTCCAAATAAATTTTAAAATAAAAGACAAGTGGATCAGAGCTAAAACCTGAGACAAATCCAATTTTTTACTTTGTTGGTTGTGTTGTTTTAGATAGATCATAGGCTTTGATCTAGTTTTTCACTTTTCTTATGAAGGCTCAATGAGACAATTAGGGATTAATGTTAACATGAGTGAATACTAGTTGTTGACTTACTAAAAAAATGCCTAGATCATCTCTTTCTTAAATAAGTATAGTTCAATTTTGCCTCGAAAGTTCGTCAAAGCATGTTATAAGATTTACTAGGACCTAGACACTCATAATTATATAGAAGCCCTCTTTAAATAAGCATGCACAGCTTAATACTACAAAACAACTCCCTAACCTAGTAAAGTCATTCGGATCATGATGTATAGATACACTAATTTATGAATATCAAGGTAGACTTATCATCGGTTGAACACCAAAATGAACAAAAACCAACAAGAATAAAAATTTAATGAAAGTAATTTATTCAAAAAAACTAGATTTGAAAAACATAATTGTTTCAAAAATAATAAAGAAAGCAAAGATAAAATAAGTAGCACTCAAGCCTAAGAAAGTTTGTTGAATTATGATCGATAGTGCTTCATCTACTTGAACATGCCAGGGGCAATGGTCATCACATCCTTATCCACAATTCCTCCATCTACATCTTGAAAGGACGACAAAACAGAACTTTTCTTCAATCCTCCTTCTATCATGAAGATTATTGTTGGTGACACTCTTCCGAACTTAGGCAATGGATTACTTTTAGTGTTGGGTTTATTGGGCTCAGCCAGTTTGCCATTGTCAATCAAATCTTGAATCATGTGTCTTAATCGAGCACATTTATCTGCATCATGCCCTTGCATTTGATAAAATTGACAAAAGACCTTGGTATCAAAATTTGGTGGCAAAGGGTCGTGCAACGGTGGAGGAATTAATATTATCCATTGCAGCGGTCGTTCATGCCCTATAGTTCATTATAGGGGTAAATGTTTGCTTATAGATTGTACCTTTTTTATAATTTTATTATAGTTAAGTCCTAATTTATTATTATTTAATGATAATGTGCATTATTATGATTTATTTGCTTATGGATTATAATTTTTTATTATTTGAAATTTTGAGATTTTAAAAGACATTTTTATTTTGTGAGTGTCTTATTTTTATTATGTAATTCAGTTTATCATTTAAAGCTTGGATTAATTTAAAGGACACACATCCACCCCTTGGTATGTGTCCTATTTATTTCAAACATTAGACATGGTTGTAGGGGCATGTTTCATCCATGGATGGATGCCTATTTATTTTATTTGGACTTATTTTATTTTTTAATACAGTGATGGTTTATTTTAATATTCGCATGTAGTATGGATAATATTGTAATAATTAAAAATTTTATAATATTTAGATCTGAAAATGATGCCAGTTTTAATGAATTGGGCTTTGTGGGAGTGTTGGGTTACTTTTCACCTTTTCCATGCGTGCCCAACTTTTCAAACCCAATAAGGGGTTGAAAATTCCTTAAGAATCGAGATATTCATCATTTTTTTTCCGGGCCCGTCCGGATAGCAACTCCATTTTCTCTGAATTTAGGCTCGTGTTCTTTGAGACCTGAGCCTAACAGTACCGAAGTCGCAAGAACCATTTCACCGGAAGTGGAGGCGAAAATTTTCGCTCACAAAATTAATTTAGAGATGCTGATAAGATTTTTCTGTATTTTAGGAACATGCAGATCCTTAAGTAGCAAATTGCTTTTGTTATCAAAAGGCAATTTCACCAAACCAATGTGACAAATATTTAGTTTCTCACCATTTCCAACAACTAAAGATTCTTTAACAGTATGCTCCTTTTTCTGTTGATGATTGCTACTGTCGTGTGTAATATGGTTGCTTGCTCCACTATCAAAATATACCATGCAATGTCTAGAATACCATCTGATGTTGCCAAGTAGACAGAGTGAGAAGGTTGGTTCTTGCTTGAGTCAGGCAGTGAACCCATGTAGCTCTTGTCATATCTGTAGTAACAGATTGCAGCTGAATGACCATACTTGTCACACACTTGACAAGTTAATTTGTTACCACCTCCAGCTCTATTGCTTCGATTTCTACCTCCTCTTCCTCTGCTGTTGTTGCTAGATCTTCCACCAAAGTATGATTGTTACTGATTTCTGCTTCTAAGTTTGAAGTTTCTCACATAGCTGGCTACTGGTTGTCCAAGGTTGATGGTTGATATACCTGCATTCAATTGCTCCATCCTTCTTTCATAGCTTAAAAGTTTAGATTGAAACTCAATCCAACTAATGCTTTCTCTTTCAGTGATTTGACAGACAAGAGGATTGTAGTCTTGAGAATCAAGTCCAGCAGGAACTTGAGTTATCAAATCTTCTAGTGACACAGGGTTTCCTAATAGAGTCAGATTATCAGCAAGGTTCTTCATGGTCTTCAAATATTCTTCCATTTTCAGACTCCATTTTTGCATCTTTGCAAATTCCCTTTTATAGAAGACAATATTAGATCTGGTCTTTACACCAAAAAGGTCATTGATTCCACTCCATAGCTTCCTGGAGGTGTCATAACCCATGAGCTCAGATGCAACAGTGGGTTCCATCATGCTGTCGATCCAACCCAAAAGTATTTGGTCTTGGGCAAACCATTCTTCAAACTTATTTGGTGCGATTTGAACCTCTTCTCCTACTGCAATTCTGTAAACTCAGGTGGAGAAGGTTTGGCACCTATTATGATGCCTTCAAGTATGTTTCCTTTGATTAATGGCAGTACCATATTCTTCCACAGTTGATAGTTCTCATGGTTCAACTTAACCATGGAGAATGAACCCATTTGATTTCCAGAAATTCCTAAGGTTTTTACTATTGTTACTGTTGTTCTTCCTTCTTCCCTGTTTCCATCAGTGCCTTTTTCTCCATCACTCTTGACTCCTGAGGTCGCAGAGCTGCTCTCGTTTCCAGCCATCTAGGAGGCTCTGATACCAAGTGAAGAATTAAGAGTATATTGTGTTAGAATTAATTTTATATTGATTAAAATTAATCCTAAATGTGGGCTAAATATATTTAATATATTTAAATGTGTATTGCAGTCAAATTAAGATAGTCAAATTAAAGTTGTGATCAAATTAGGATTGTTGACTATTGAGGTGTCCTACTTGTAATAGGATTATAAGTGTAGAGACCGATAAGAATTTCTGTTTTGTTGAAGGACCAAAACAGAAATCATCATCATCAGTTATAAATAAGGGGTCGTGGTCTCCAGGGGAACATAACAATTTTAAGAGAACATTGCATTCCTTCAGTAGTGCTTCCACTAAACTTAAAGTGTGTATCCCCTGGAAGGCGACAAACTCCAAAATCGTCTTCAGCTTCAACATACGATGATGTCAGGTATGCAATTCTGCCATTTGCAATTTAATTTGAATAATCTAGTGATCTATGCATATTTTAAGTTTTAGAGGAATCAAGTTTTCTCCCCATTTCAATTGGTATCAGAGCCATATGCTAGGTTGCTAGATTTTTCGATTAAATTGCGGTATTGATTATTGTTTTAATTCTAGAAAATTAATTCGGTGATTGTAATTTTTGAGAATTAATTTGAAATCGAAATTATTAATCTGAAATCAATTTTGGTTTGATTTGTTTTTGGATTAAATTACTGTTATTATTTAATTGATTCTGGAAAAATCAATTTTTTAACTTGAATTTGTGCTTGTGATTTTTTCTGGAATTAATTAATTTTTGGGTTAATTAATTATGTAATTAATTAATTAAAAAATTGTTTTGAAACTGTATAAAACAGTTGTTTCGTGAACAGTTTTCCAGAACATTGTTTCGTGAACAGTGAACAGTGTTTCGTGAACAGTGTTCGTGAACAGTGTTTCGTGAACAATTTTGTTGTTCTTCGTTTTGGTTTAGAAGAACACAGTTAAGGATTTTAATTAATTGATTAAATCTTTATGAAATTTTGATTTGATCTTCGATTAAATCGTAAATAAAAAAAATTCATTTAATTTTAAAATTTCAATTTAAAATTTAATTCAATTGAGTTTAAATTTTGGTATTTTAGTCCTGATTGTGTTTAATATTTTTAATAAATTAATTAAAGCAAAAAGTTACCAAAGTGACCTCTATTGTGTAAATTAATTTATTTAGGATATTAGACAGATGTATTAAAATTCATTGCGGGTAGTAAACCGGCCCAAAGGAAGGTTGCTATCTGGCTGAATTGAGAATACATTGCGGTAATAAATATGTGATAATTATTATGTATTCATCCATGTGGATAATAAATCGGCCCAAAGGAAGGTTTATTATTTGACAGGACTGAATTGTCAATATTTGATTACTGCATTGAGATACCAATTACAGTTAATATTTTATGTCCAAAGATGAGAATATTAATGTTGTGTCTGGTATCTTGTTTCCAATATTTAAACTCTACTTCTGTGATTTGTTTCAATTTTTTATGGATTGTGAGCTTATGTCATTTATTATTTATTTTCTCTGAATTCAGCTAGCATGCCGTATAATCCTAACACTGTCCCTATGCTTGAGGGGTCAAACTTTGGTTCATGGAAATCAAGCATCATGATTTATCTGGGTTGTATGGATTTAGACCTTGCATTCAGGATGGACAAACCTGCTCCTCTTACTGAAGAGAGCACAGATGCTCAGAGGGTTCAGTATGAGAAGTGGGAGCGTTCTAACCGCTTAGGTCTTATGATTATGCAGCAGGGAATCCCAGAACATGTTCGAGGAGCCATTTCTGCTGAAGAAAGTAATGCTAAAATCTATCTTGCTGAGCTGGAGAAGGTCTATGTAAAAAATGACAAGGCCGAAGTGGGGACGCTTTTAGCAAAACTCACCTCCATAAGGTATACTGGCAATGGTAGTGTTCGGGAGCATATACTGAGCATGTCCCAAATAGCCAAGAGGCTAAAGGTCCTGGATTTGATTTTACCAGATGACCTGTTAGTCCATCTAGCTTTGAATTCTCTTCCACCACAGTATGGGCAGATCAGGACTTCATATAACTGCAAGCCGAGCAAATGGACTCTTAACGAGCTCATTGCTCATTGTGTGAATGAGGAGGAAAAGTTGTTGGCTACTAAGAGGGAGAGTGCTCATCTGGTCTCTTCAGCAGATAAGGGCAAGAACAATAAAAGAAAGAAGACTGTTGATAAAGGTCCGGTGTAAAAGAAGCCTAAGGAATTAAAATGCTTCTTCTGCAGCAAGTCTAGACACTTAAAGAAGGACTGTCCTAAATACGCCACATGGCGTGTCAAGAAGGGTAAGTACCTTGTTTTAGTCTGTTCTGAGGTTAATTTAACTTCAGCTCCTAGAAACACTTATTGGATGGATTCTGGTGCTACTGCTCACATAAGTGTTTCATTGCAGGGTTGCCTGAGCTACCGAAAGCCAACTGACGGTGAAAGATACGTCTATGTGGGAAAGGGCGATCCGGTGGAAGTAGAGGCAATTGGGCATATTAGATTGTGTTTAAGAACTGGTTGTTTTTTTGGATCTTGTAAATACTTTTGTTATTCCGACGTTTAGACGGAATTTAATTTCTATTTCTTATTTGGACAAATCTGGTTTTACTTGTTCATTTGGAGACAATTTATTTACTTTATCTATGGATTCAAAAATTTTTGGTACTGGCTTCTTGAATGCATGTGATAATCTATATATGTTGAATATTAATGATTCTTATAATGAAACCCTGCAGGTAAGTACTATAGGTACCAAAAGAAAGCGAAATATAGATAATTCAGCTGAACTTTGGCACAGACGTTTGGGTCACATATCCAAATCTAGAATAGAAAGTCTTGTGTCAGATGGTATCCTAAACACACTTGATTACACAGATTTGGACTCCTGTGTTGAGTGTATTAAAGGCAAACAGACTAAACAAAAGAGACTAGGTGCCAACAGATCATCAAACGTCTTAGAATTGATACATACGGACATCTGTGGTCCATTCCCTACAGCAACAAGGAATGACCAAAGATACTTCATATCATTCATAGACGATTACTCACGTTATGGATACCTATATCTCATTCATGAGAAATCAGAGTCTCTGGACGTTTTCAAATCTTATAAGGTCGAAGTTGAAAACCAACTCGGAAAGAAGATTAAATGCGTTAGATCTGACCGTGGTGGTGAGTACTACGGTAGATATGACGGTTCAGGTGAACAACATCCAGGACCATTTACTATTTTCCTACAGGACTGTGGTATAGTCCCTCAATACACCATGCCTGGTACACCCAGCATGAATGGTGTATCTGAGAGACGTAACAGGACTTTTATAGATATGGTTAGAAATATGATCAGTCATTCTTCTTTACCTGAGTCTCTGTGGGGAGAAGCATTAAAAACAGCAGTCTATCTTCTTAACAGAGTACCAACTAAAGCAGTTGTAAAGACACCTTATGAGCTTTGGACTGGACGCAAGCCCAGTCTAAAGCACCTTCATGTTTGGGGATGTCCTGCTGAGGCTAGGCCTTATAGGCCTAATGAGACAAAATTGGACTCCAAAACTGTTAGTAGCTACTTTGTTGGTTATTCTGAGCGATCTCTGGGTTTCAAGTTTTATAATCCTACTTCCAGATCTATTTTTGAGACGGGAATTGCAACATTCTTTGAGGATGTTGAGTTTGGGGGGAGAAATAAGGTTAGAAACATTGTCTTTGAGGAGGGATCGAGTCAGGAACACTCAGTGTTAATTCCTATCTTTGCTCCTGGGACTGTTCAGGTTTCTAGAATTGTTAATATCCCAGAAGCAATTCCGGATCCAATACAAGACAATGTTGATCAACTTCCCCATCAGGATGAAGAAGTTGTTCTTCCTCAAGTACAAGCTCAACAACCTCAAGAATTTGAGCCAGAACATGTGCCTTTAAGAAGGTCCACTAGAGAAAGAAGAAATGCTATTCTGGATGACTATGTAGTATATCTTCAGGAACATGAGGACACTGTAGACATGGTGGAAGATGATCCAATCAGCTTTCATCATGTCATGCAGGATTCCAACTCTCATAAGTGGATTGAGGCAATGAGTGAAGAATATAAATCTATGCAAGACAATCAAGTTTGGGATCTTGTTCCATTACTTGAAGGAAAGAAACCCATTGGTTGCAAATGGATATTTAAAACCAAGAGGGATTCTAAAGGTAATGTGGAAAGATATAAGGCACGTCTTGTAGCTAAAGGCTTCACTCAGAAAAGAGGGGATTGACTATAAAGAGACCTTCTCTCTGGTTTCATCGAAGGACTCTTTTAGGACAATCATGGCTCTAGTTGCACATTTTGATCTTGAGTTACATCAAATGGATGTGAAGACTGCGTTTCTCAATGGAGACATTGATGAAACCATCTATATGGTGCAGCCAGAAAACTTTGTGTCTGGAGACCTAAAGCGACTGGTATGCAAATTAAAGAAATCCATTTATGGACTTAAGCAGGCTTCTCGTCAGTGGTACTTTAAGTTCCATGAAGTAGTTGTCTCTTTCAGTTTTGAGACAAATGCTGTGGAAGATTGTGTGTATCACAAGTTCAATAGGAGTAGGTTTATCTTTTTGGCCTTATATGTGGATGACATATTGCTTGCTACTAACTGTAAGGACTTGCTGCACGAGACCAAAGTCTTTCTTTCAAAATACTTTGAGATGAAAGATTTAGGTGAAGCTTCTTTTGTATTAGGGATTCAAATACATCAAGACCGTACTCGAGGTATTCTTGGATTATCACAAAAAGGCTATATTGAGAAAGTGCTCAAGCGATTTAGTATGCACAACAGTAGACCAATTGATACCTCAGTTGCTAAAGGAGATAAATTCAGTCTTGATCAGTGTCCAAAGGGTGAACTTGAGATTCAGGAGATGCAGAAGATTTCTTATGCGTCTGCAGTTGGGAGTTTGATGTATGCTCAAGTTTGCACTCGTTCAGATATTTCATTCATAGTTGGCATGTTAGGACGATATCTTAGCAATCTAGGAATGGATCATTGGAAAGCAGCCAAAAGAGTCTTGAGGTATCTTCAGAGAACTAAGGGACATATGCTCACATACAGGCGGTCATATCAGCTTGAGATCATTGGGTATACTGATTCTGATTTCGCGGGATGCCAAGACAGTCGAAAATCCACTTCAGGCTACATATATCTCTTGGCTGGCGGTGCTATTTCTTAGAAGAGTGTGAAACAAACTCTAGTAGCTACCTCCACCATGGAAGCAGAATTTGTAGCAAGCTACGAGGCATCCAATCAGGCAATCTGGCTGAGGAACTTTGTCACAGGGCTACGCATTGTGAATGGCATTGAAAGGCCATTAAAGTTATACTGTGATAATAACTCAGCGGTTTTATTCTCCAACAACAACAGAAGCTCTTCTCGATCGAGACACATTGGAATAAAGTTTCTGGCTGTGAGGGAGAGAGTACAGAGTGGACAGATATCCATAGAGCATATTGGAACGAACTCCATGATTGCAGATCCGCTCACTAAGGCTGTGATACCGAAAGTTTTTCATGAGCACACTGCTCATATGGGTGTCACATTATTTGAGACTATTTAGTTTCAGTGGGAGTTTGTTCATTAAGTTTGCATTAAGTTTTATGTATGCTCTCTTTGACATTGGATATATTTTATAAAGTACATTCAGTTTCTGCAGAAAAATGAGTTTTTCTTTCATTTTATTATGTGTTTTACACTCTGTATTATATTTATGTTTAATCTCACTTAAGATTGACCAGTTGAAAACAGGCATGATTAGATCACATTACATGTAGTTTCCATGCTACACTCCTATTATTGATCTATGTCATTTGAGAGTATTTGTAATGTGATTGATGGTGGTTTGAGTCACGATGAATGTGGCGACTGACCCTTCAGTCCTTTATCGATATAATCAATGGACGAGATTGTTTGAGGCACCTTCAGTATGACTGCTTTTATGAGCTCATTAAGGTATATACATTTACATTTAATATATGTTAGCCCAAGTGGGAGATTGTTAGAATTAATTTTATATTGATTAAAATTAATCCTAAATGTGGGTTAAATATATTTAATATATTTAAATGTGTATTGCAGTCAAATTAAGATAGTCAAATTAAAGTTGTGATCAAATTAGGATTGTTGACTATTGAGGTGTCCTACTTGTAATAGGATTATAAGTGTAGAGACTGATAAGAATTTCTGTTTTGTTGAAGAACCAAAACAGAAATCATCATCATCAGTTATAAATAAGGGGCCGTGGTCTCCAGGGGAACATAACAATTCTAAGAGAATATTGCATTCCTTCAGTAGTGCTTCCGCTAAACTTAAAGTGTGTATCCCCTGGAAGGAGACAAACTCCAAAATCATTTTCAGCTTCAACATACGATGATGTCAGGTATGCAATTCTGCCATTTGCAATTTAATTTGAATAATCTAGTGATCTATGCATATTTTAAGTTTTAGGGGAATCAAGTTTTCTCCCCTTGATGAATCTCACGCACAATAACAAATGGTGAGAGCTATGATATTAATTTATATTGTTGTTACAGCCAATGAGAAAAATATAAGTGTAGGAATTATACAGCTAAGGGAAGAATATTCTATACAGCAGATAATTATTACAACGATTTTTAAAATATTTGAGTAGTGGTGGAAGAACTGCAGTATGAGTATTCTCAGGCTAATGGTAATGTACTGCAGGCTATGGTAGCAACATTGCTTATCATCATGTTCTCAACACAATATAGACAATTGCCTACCGTAATTTCTTGTAAAATAATTAATATATTTATTAATAATAATATGATATATCAATATATACAATATAACACCTAATTTAAATAGTTAATTATGATATTTATATCATAAACTAATTATTATTATTAGATGAGGTATTAGACTGTGATTGGTCAGTTAGTGAGAAAATTCACCATTATTATTAGATGTCAGAGAATATAATTATGAATTATGCTATATCACTTTTGCATCTGCCATCTCTTCCGGAATCACTGCTACTGTTAACACCACTACTATCCTTGTCACCGTCAACAATTGCCACTCCACTCCCTCCATCTCATCACAACGGCGGCGCCGCCACCGCCACTTTTAACTTCTTCCGTTGTGATAATTTTGTCACCACAACCACCACCACCCCTTTATACATTTTTCCATTTGTTACTGTTACTATACCATTTCTGCACTGCCGACAACATTACCGTCCTCTACCATGGGCTTTTCGTATTATAGTCATGCTACGGAACCCACTTCATTTTCTTTGTTGTTGCCATTACTACCACCTGCTTCATTTAATCATATAAAGCGCTCTCTAACCACATCCACTGTGGTTGCTGCGATCCCTATACTTCATATCATGTTTTAAGACTATAAAATGATTTTTTTACATGTACAAAAATAAATAATTTTTTTTATTTTTTAATATACAAAAATAATAATTAACGATAAACACCCTTAATTTTAAAATAAGAATTTTAAAATGTTCGAAGTACCGACTTAATATGTGGACTGGTGTGTATATCAATTTGAGTGAAAAGTTTTTTCAAAAACAAAGAAAATAAAATTGAAAGAGATGGATGAAAGCGTAAACTTGTGGATGAAAGTCCTAAGATTTTTAGGAGATTATTTTAGCAATTGTCGTTTCTGTAATTAAAATTGTAGAATTCAATTTATTTTTGCAATTGCCATTCTCACTACAAAAGGAAAAAATTCGTCTTATTTCTAAGCATCCAAAAAAAATACACAAAATTAAACAAAAAAAAAATCATAAAATCCCTCTTTCTCTATTCAAAGAAGACCCTAACACACAAACAAGAATAAATCAAACCCAATATCGCAACTACTAAACCAAATAACAAAATTCCAATAATAACCAGATTAATCGTTTTTCATCCTCTCTCTAAATTGTTCTTAAATCTTCCAGGAAACCACCTCTAAAATGAACCTCAGCCAAAGATCGATATACAAAAGTCGATTGACGTGGATGAAGAATTCATATGACAACTTTGTGTTGCTCAAGTTTTTTAGCTAACTCATGAACTGGGTCATAAACTTGATGATGAAACAATCGAGTAGTCATTTTTCAGATAGATGAAGAAGCTATAAATTTGTTATATTGAAATTTCTAAGTTGAGAGAGAGTTTTTGAATTTGTTACAGTGGATTAGTGGGTAATGTCACTTTCTTATTATAATAGAAAATTATCTCTTCATGCCAGGGGCTTTATTTGGAGGCAAATGCTAACTGAAAGGGATGATACGCTCGAATCGGCCCCACTATCTTTCTCTATAAAAATGAAGCTACTGGTTAAATTGATTTTGTTAGATTGAAATCCCTAAAATTGAATCTAAAATTAGAAAATCCAATGCTTTGATGGATTTTTAGTCATTTTACTAGCTAATTTTGAGATTATTTTGGTAACTTTCTAACTAAAATATAGTGTACTACTCCGGTCAGAGCAACCTCCTTAACATTAAAAATTAAAAAATTGAACACTAAAATAGCATAATCGAAAAAGTATATATACTACTGATATATATTTTTCCATATATATATATAGAGAGAGAGAGAGAATACTGTACTTTATTTTTTAGGGTATTTCTCAAAACTAGAGTTTTTTAGCTTATTGTAAATAAGTGATTTTTAGATTATAATCAGATTAAAAATTAGCAGTTAAGCGTTTCTGTAAACTAGTTAATAATCAGCTGATAATCAGTTTATAATCAGTTAAGTATTTCTGTAAAATCAGCTTATAATCAGTTTTTAATTACAGAAACTGTCAAAATGACCAAACTGTCCCTGAATTTATTTATTGTATAAAAATAATTTTTTAAATGTTAATTCAAAATTTATTTTGCAATAATAATAATAATAATAATTTATTTAATAATAATAATAATAATATTGGTGTTATCAATAAATTATAAAAATAAAAAACTACCATATAAATATTACCAAATTAATTAGAATCCTAAAAATATTTTTAATTAGACAATGAGAGTGGACAATTTTGATGGGAAGTAAAGTGTATAGGTTTGGGCAAATTTAGAATATTGAAGATTATATAGGGATAGTATGATCTTTTACTTGGTCAAAACTGCTTAAAAAATAAGTGTTTAAAAAAAGTAGCAAAACCCAACTTTTAAAAAACTGATTAAAATCAGATTATAATTTACTATTTAAGTTTTCAGAAACACTTAAATAAACAACTTATAATCTAAAAACTACTTATAATCAGTTTTGACCAGATTTTAAGTTTTGAGAAACACCCTCTTTAAGGTGTTAGCCTATAGCTTTTTTATAATATAATTTTCATAAAAAAAAAAAAAGAAGGTCTTTGCTGGGTTTTCCATATGGTAGGGCTTATATCAAATGGGCTTTAAGGTAGTCTTAAACTCTAAAACCCAAGCAAGCTGCATAATGTAAGTTAAATTTGGAACTTTATCTAAAGGCTTTAGTATAGTTTTGGTAGGGCTTGCTGGGCCAGCTTTGTCTACCTTTGCCAAGTTTCATGGGCTTATATAATATGTATCACTTGCAAAATGAATTTGAAAAATTAAAAATTAAAAATTACACAAACAACCTAAAAAATTTTAATTTTAAAAAATACTACACAATAAAAAAAATTCAAAAATACCATATAAGAAAATTTTTTAAAAATATTGTAAAATAAAAACACAAAAGTCATAAATTACAAAACTGTCATTCTTTAATAAATTGATATATAGTATATATGTTGAATATATGTTCTTATGTATGCATATATATCATATATGTTACATATAATATAATTAAATTTATATATTATATAAAAAAACTATAAATGTCTGATACGTAAATATTTTTATAATATATATGTTGTATATGTCAATTTATATAAGTGTTATATGTTTAGTTATGACATATATGTTATAAGTAGATATATAATAAATCGGAGATGAATAATAGTATATAAATATTATGTATTTAGCTATATAATATATATGTTACATATAAGTAAATATAAGATAGATTGTAGAGAAATAATAGCATATAATTATTATATGTTTAGTTATATGGTATATATGTTAAATATAAATAGATATAAATAATAGATTGGAGATAAATAATGATATATAACTGTTATATGTTTAGTTTTATAAAATATATATTATATATAAATAGATATATATAATGAATTGGAGAGAAAAAAATAATATATAACCATTATATATTTAGTTATATGGCATATATATTATCTATAAATTGATATATACGATGGATTAAAAAGAAGTAATAATACATAGCTGTTATATATATAGTTATATAATATATATGTTATATATAAGTTGATACATATGATTGATTATAGATTAAGAATTATATAGATCTATTATATATTTATTATATGTTATATATGTTGCATATATAATCTATTAAATGTGATAAAAAGTTAAAAAAAATTTAAAAAAAATTATTCTTTTGAAATATTTTACAAAATATGTAGTGTGCAATAAAATTAAGAAATAAAAAAAAGCCCCAATAGCTAAAAGCCAAAATATAATCAAACAATAAAAAATAAAAGAAATATAAATAAAAAGTCAAAATATATATTTAGGCAATGAAGCTAAGAATATTACTAAGTTCACCATATTCTAAAACGAGCTCTGACCATTGCATAAATAAATAAATGAAATCAAAGAAATTTGAAAAGAGGGTCCTGTAATTGAGCAAAAGAAATGGCAGTGAAGAAAAGCCGCAATGAAAGCTGAAGTGGAGAAGATGATGATGGAAGGGAAACGAATAGAAAAAAGAAAAACTAGTTTGGTTTTAATGCAACAAAACACAATTCAAAAAACAAAATGGAGGAGTAAAAGTAATAGTAGAGAAGAAGCATGGATAAGCGATGAAGAAGATGTTGATGGAAGAAAAAATAATAGACACCGTATTTTATAAAAGAAAAGATAAAAATTATCTGAAAATTGGGAAAAAAAAAGTTAAAAAATGAAATAAAAAAAAGTAGAAATGATCTACATATCCATACACCTCATATGGTAATCAGAAATGAAAATCTTTATCGCAATATAATTTTTGTGTACATGCATATAAATATGGATTTTTTGGGTGGCACTAAATTAAATTATACATTAATGTGGGCTTTGACCTTTCACATTGAAAAAATAATATGTGTATTTAGCGAATATTTAGGGAATATATTAGTTAGCATACTATAATAAAATTATAATGATTCCTTATACGTGTGTATTGTGTATCATTCCTTTTAAAAAAATTAATATTAAATTGTGTTATATTTTAGCATGATATTTTCTAGGCCTTTTAGATTTGGCTTGGCCAGGTGGACCCAGTCCAAGTGTGTAAGAGAGCCTGGACAAGGCTTCAATATTTCACGTTGAAAAAATAGTACGTGTTTAGGAAATATATTGATAGCAAGTTAAGTTGTGAAATTTGTCCAATCATTATTACTTGTATGCATGAATTGTGTACGGAGGTGTGTAAATTTTTCGAAATTAATTAAATCCGACCTAACCGAATAAATTTTGATCGAATTCGGTTGGTTTATGATCTATATTCGGATGAAATATGATTTATATTTAAAAAAAAAATCGGGTTCAGTCTAGTGGTCAAGTTGAGATTTATTTTCTATTTAAACTCGAACCCGACTAATAAACATATATTATACATATATATTTATAACACTGTATATAATTTGTCTCAATCGAATCTGACCGAATCTGAAAACATATGGATCGACTGAAAATAAATTTTTTTTTGAAATATATTTGAATTTTTAGTATTTAATCAGATTTGGTCGGATTGAAATATATTTTAAATTCGGCCGAATTCGAATAATGCTCATCCCTAGTTGTGTATTATTCTTTCAGAAAAAAAAAAGCATTAATGATGTATCCGAGTATGTAGGGCAGCAGAGGCAATTAGGGATTCAACTCTCCTAAGATAATCCTCTCCAACCTTTATTAAGGAAAAAAAAAAGGATTTTTGATATCTGTAATACTCTTTTTTTTTTGGAACCAAAGATTTTCTTTTTATAATTCAATTGAATAATAATAATAAGGTCTCAATGAATGAAGACGATAATACTATGCGTAAAAATTAATTCATTGTGTCATCTTACATTAAAAAAAATTATATATATAATGTAGTCCTAAAACTAAAATTAAAAGAATGAATGTATAACTATCAAGTCTTTGATTTTGTGGTCAAGAGAGTTATTGCTCTCATAATATGATATTTTAATTATTCCTGCATTATTTTAAATTAATAAGAACACTTTTTTAATTTGTACAAAATCATAATTGGCTTAATTTTTTAATAAATTAATTAATATGTCAAATATCTATTATAGTCATATTATTTAATTTTATTTATTAAAAATATTTAATAAATATATCTCATATTAAATTATAAATAAATAAACTAAAACTTAAATGATTGATTTCTATTAAAAGTACAAATCAAAATTATTGGAATATCTCAGGAATTATAAGAAAGGAAATAACATGTAATAATTGATACAAATTAGACATTATTAATAGTCTTGCTGCAAAATTCATAGTCAAGCAATCAAATATTTTATTTTATTCTTTATGCTTGACATAAATAAATTCTAATAATTAAATAAAAAGAAAAGTAAAATCATTTACTTTTTAAACTAAATCAATTGTTAGCATTTGACTTGAAAAGAAAATTAAGACAGACATAATTAAAAATGAAATATCTTAAAATAAATAATGGACTTATGTTATAATTAGTGCAGAACATTAAAGAAAATAAATGCAAATGGAAATTTAAGCAATAGAAGAGAGATGCAAAGTAGTGCCATTATAGGAAAGGGACAATATCAAACACACAAACATGACTTAACATGTCTTTCTTTCTTTCTCTTTCTTTTTCTCTGTGAGTTTTGTATAATATAAGTAAGCTATGTTATGTATATATATACATATATATACATATGCCGGTTGATTCCTTATCTTATGAAAGCTCAGCAAACCAATGAAATCATTCTAAATCACTACTTATCATTCACCACCATCCCCACTTCTATACCTACAAACACAGAGCCCCTCTTTTTTTTTTTTTTTTTCATTTGAATAATTTTTTTTCTCTTTTCTCTGCTTAAGTATATGCACGTGAATCCCCAATAATTTCTCATGCACCAGTGGGTCCTTAAGCCAGCCCTTCCTCTTTTGTTCTCTTGCCAAACTCCAACTCCCAAGAATCTCCCAATTCTTTCCCTTTCTTTCTCTCCCACAAACACAGATTTTTTTTCTCTGTTTCTTCTTCTTGTTCTTGATTTTCTTTATATATATATATTAGAAACCCATTTCTTAACTTTCTTCATTGTCCTCAACGATGTCTGAATCAAAAACTCTTTTAATGCCATTGAAACAAAACCCTGTTCCTGTTCCAGTTCTTGTTTTTCTCTTCATTTTTTCTGCTGCTAGTTGTGGGGTTCAATGTTTTCAAGAAAAGAAAGTAGTTCTCACACTCCAACAATGGCAATGGAAACAAGAAAATGATAATTCAACTCATTGCCTCTCCCAGAAATCAAGTGAGTCTTCTACTAAACAAAAACAACAAAAAATATCTAGTTTTGGCCTGTCTCTACAATTAATGAATTAAATCTCTGTTTGTTTTTTCAAGTTTGTTTATTTTATTCTCCACTTTGGGATCTGCAATATACTGTGATTTTTTTTTTGGCTAGGATCTATACTGGCTTCATGCTTTTTGGGAAACAACCATCATTAGTCTCTCTTTCTTTATTTTCCCCCCTTAACTTTGTTGGGTGGAAATGAAGAAATTGAATGTTATTGATAAAAGTTGCCTTGCCATGCCCTGACTTTTCTTTTCATTTCAATATGTAGCCTATTATTTAATTATGTACCTCAAGCTTATTATAGTTACTAAACATCAAATTTAATACCCTTCATTTGGCATTTTAGATGATTATAAATGCCTTAGTTATTAATTATTGTTCCATTTGGAATTTTAGGATGGGAGAAGGGTGCAACAATTCTTGAAATGAAGCATAAAGATTCTTGTTCAAGAAAGAATGCTGGCTGGGACAAGAAACTACAGAAAATCTTGATTCTTGACAATTTTCGAGTTCGTTCACTTCAGTCGAGAATCAAAAAGACTGTTCATGTCAAGATTGAAAAGGATTCATTAGATGCTTCAATCCCATTATTTTCTGGTGTAAGACTTCAAACATTAAACTACATAGTTACAGTGGAAATAGGGGGTAAAAACATGACAGTAATTGTAGACACAGGAAGTGATTTAACATGGGTTCAATGCCAACCTTGCAGGCTATGTTATAATCAGCAAGACCCTCTTTTTAATCCTTCAATTTCCCCTTCTTACCAAACAATTTTTTGTAATTCATCAACTTGCCAATCCCTCCAGTTTGCAACTGGGAATTCAGGAATTTGTGGGAGTAATCCGCCAACCTGTAACTATGTTGTTAATTATGGCGATGGGTCCTATACTCGGGGCGAGTTAGGCACAGTACAGCTCAATTTAGGAATTACCCCTGTCAGGAATTTCATTTTTGGCTGTGGCAGGAATAATAAAGGTCTCTTTGGAGGAGCTTCAGGTCTGATGGGTTTGGGAAGGAGTGATCTTTCATTGATTTCTCAAACTTCTGCAATATTTGGTGGGGTTTTTTCCTATTGTTTACCAAACACAGCAGCTGATGCATCAGGTTCTTTAGTTCTGGGTGGTAATTCTTCAGTTTACAAGAACACAACTCCTATTTCTTATACGAAAATGATATACAATCCACAATTACCCACCTTCTACATTCTGAACCTAACTGGTATTAGCGTTGGTGGGGCGGCATTACAAGAACCAGGCTTCAATCAAGATGGAATACTGATCGATTCAGGAACTGTTATTACCAGACTTCCCCCTTCAATTTACAGAGCTCTGAAAGAAGAGTTTCTAAAACAATTTTCCGGGTTTCCTTCTGCGCCGCCTTTTTCAATCTTGGATACTTGTTTTAACCTTAGTGGATATGAAGAAGTTGACATTCCTACAATAGAGATGCATTTTGCAGGAAACGCTAAACTGAATGTTGATGCAACTGGGATTTTCTATTTTGTCAAGACTGATGCATCTCAGGTCTGCTTGGCTCTTGCTAGTCTCTCATTCGATGATGAGATCCCAATAATGGGAAATTATCAGCAGAGAAACCAAAGGGTTATATATGATACCAAGGAGTCTCAGTTGGGATTTGCCGCAGAAGCTTGCAGCTTCAACTGAACAGATGATTCAGAAAGTATCAGGTGTGGTTGTGCATATATTTATCTAGTGCAATTGTCAATTTAATCAGTTGGCAAGCAAATAGCACAAGTGTAATTTTCCACATTTTATATCACATATAACTAGCTACCATAATCCATTTGGGGCAACACAGCAAAAAGCGTGCAAGATGTATAATATTTCCCTGTAAGAACTGTTTGAATATAACAAGAAAGATTGAAGATACATGTCTAAATTAGATGCAGTCACAGGGTGCACATTATTATGCTGTATATGTTTTATGCAGATGAATCAGATGAAGAGTTCATGAAATTTCAATATTTCAGGGGAATCTTTCATTTCTTTGAACTGTATCCGGCAAATGAAAAGAAAATTTGCAAGATCAACCAGGGTACAAGAGATCTAAATATCGTGCAGAAGATGCAGAATTATTTGCACACACAAAACAAAGATGAATGGCCCAGTAGAAATTTCCCATGCTAGAGGTATCTCTTCAATAATATCTGAAAATATCTGGTCCTGCTTCAATATGATTCCAATGCTTTAACTTGTACCTAATCCAAAGAATTGCCCGCCACAAAACATTCAGTGTACGTAAAATTGTCTAATTTCTGCTCTCCCATTGAAAGAAATGTCTGGGAAGAATAGCTTGAAGTGTTCACTAAGACAGTCTATCCTGTCGACTGGTTAGATCAGCAGAACTTAAAAGGTCTAAAGTTACCATATCCTTACAAGCTTAAACTGTATGTCAGATACTCGAGATGAGATTCTGCATTCTCAAGAAAGTTCAAAAGGACATTTATTGAAATGTAAATACGCACGGAGCCGATAAGTTATCATGCAGAAACTAGCATATTCCTAGATGCTGTTTTTCATTTCCTTATTCAAGAGTTATCAACAAGGGAGGCCATTTCAAGGTTTCCAGTTTCAAGCATATCATCAACTTTTTTTGCCTTTAACATCTCTGCTGGAAGGATTGACAGGTTTGGATCACTTCGAGGTATCAGAAACAGCAGGCTAAGCGGAACCAATCTCAACATGCTCCGGATCAAAATGGCCAGCCAGAGATTGTCAAATTGTGTTCGTGTAACATTCAAGGTGTGGAGTAAAAGACCTCCTGCCCAAGTTGATGAAAGCACACCAATATGGTCAATTGACATTATTAAAGCAAAGAAAGTGCCTTCTATACCAGCAGGGCAAAGCTTGGAACTAAGCACAAGAAGTGGCATCCATTTAATGCGTCCAATCATTCGAGAAATGCCTTCATCAATTATAACAAAGAAATAATCAGGTAAACCCATTCTCAAGTTCACACGCAAGACCAGTATCAGATCTAACAATCCTGATACACCATAAAGCAACTGAGACCAGAAAAGTATGTCTTGAAAAGGTTGGCTCTTTAAAAGATTTTGGTAGATAAGCACACCAGAGAGGGAGCCTACTGCACCTACTGAGAATATGGACCCGACAACCTCCTGCATAAAAAATTGTATCAAAGAGTTCAAGTATGGCGCTTCAAGTTATAAATAAAAACTTCTGAAAACATAAATGAGTGATCATATGCAAACTTGTAATCAGAAAGTCAGGAACAAAAGGATTTATTCAATAATACATGGAAGAAAAGGGCAACATCCGAACTGGCGATGTATATTTATAATGGATATTAGGAGTAAGCATGTTATACAATAGGTTTATCAACTAAACAACGCAAATTGTACTATATGAATTATTAGTTTTAATTTTAGACTTTCACAAGTGGTCCAATTTAGGACAGGGGTCAATCAACATTTGCACATAAAGTTGACAAAAATCTCTTGTGGCGTACAGCATACACCACTTGGCTTGGTAATGTATATTAGGATTCTTTAGGCATCAAAAAGCCGACCAAAAGCAATACACATGATAAGTGACCAACCATAGCATTTCTCTCTTTAAATTTGAAAACTCACAGCCACTTGGTTTTGGACAGAATGAACAGAACATTTGATGTGGACCTGCATCTCGTATTAAACCAGATCACCTGAACCCAGCTTGGAGTTATTAAACTTACAGGATCCCCAATGCAAGGCAGCAGACCTATAGATCAGTTATATTCTAAGAAGCACAAAATATCAAAGCAATTCTCCAAATGGATGCCACTAGGAAGCTTATTATGCATGCATAACCAAATGGCCTCGTGAACTTGCTGATTGCCAACATATGCATATAATTATTTTTCTAGATAATCACAAAAGGGCTTTTCAAAGGATTGTTTGACTATCAAAGTTTGGTAAACAAATGGTGAAATCATTTTCAAAGCAAATTGAAAACAAGCAAGACAGTTTTAAACACTAGCAAGATCAATTGATACCCACACACCAACAGAACTCTAAAATATTGTCAAATAAGCTGTTCTAGTTTCCACAGCTTCCTTTTATTGTTAGTGAATCTTGGATATGCATCCCACTGAAATGCACCCTGATATTTGTTGATGTGCACTCTTAATAGAAAGTCCAGTTGCAAAAGTTTTCAACTTTTGGATCCACAAGCATCTAACATTACTAGATTTCACAAAATATGGTTTCAAAGAACCGCCCATGCAAGTTTTCTATTCTCCCCTTGCAAACAGAGCAGCTTACATATTTAAAAGGATTACTTATTATGCAGTCAAGGAGGTTATTTAATATTTTACAGGTCAGAACCTCTGTTTTAAAATCAAATTATCTTTTCCCTACAATTCAAATGAGCATACATGAAAGTTGCAATATAAACGTGAAGTCGTACACCCACTTCAGGATTTGAGTTTTGCCTTTTGGAACCTGTAGTTGAATAACTCATCACTAAGCCATGTGTTTTTAGGAAGAAACAAGTCTCCGTCTCATTCATTACTATTTATCAAAGTATGGAACCCACTCAGTTCTACAAAGCCTTCATCTCAAACTAGTTAAGATTATTCAAATGAATCATCCTCCATTCACCTGTTTAAGCCAAACCTTCTATTACTTGAATCCTGTTGACTGACGTTATGCCATTTTAACCTCTCCACTTCTGATCCTAATACTTGAATCACTCATATTTCAGCACTCATTGAAATTTGTTCTTAATGACAATAAGTGCCATTCCATCTTCCTATTGAAGTGATTATTTCTAGTATAGTCCAAAGTTTGGATTGTCAATTAAGCTACACGGATGAGAATTAAGAAAATGATGATGCAATTTGCCAGCAAAATAAAAATCTAGGGACTAGATGTAAGTTCACAAAATGGATACTGGTTCTTGACTACTATCAATACAAATTAATTAAGATAGTTATAGAAAAACAATATAGTCATAAGATAGTTATCGAAAAACAATATAGTCATAAGTTAAAAAAGTCCAGGAAATATAGATAGTAAGTAAAAAGAAGTACCTGCGAGAAAGATGGACCACCCTTTGCATCAGTATACCAATAAAACATTCCTTCATGAATATGTAAGCTCACTGCAAGCGACAAGTACATGTACAAGCATGGCCTCCATACATCCTGGCATTTTAGTGCAGTCCACATAGCCTTACCAGCATCCAGAAACCTCTCATTTACCTAATTTAAAGACTTCACATGAGCATATGTCAAAGCTGCAATATAAATTTGCCGAATACAACAAAATAACTTTACCCTTCTGTAACTGAACCTATGCCCATGGGATTCTCTTAGAATTATTCCAACCAAAATAACCAGGCCTGCTGGGATACTGAGCAACCCAAAGACACCCTGCCAGGCAAAAGCAACATTTAATAAGTCAATTAAGGGTAAAAATGAAGAAAATCTGACACTGTTTCAAAAGAATAAAATTGGAACAAGATTTAACTGAAACCTGTCCATGATGTAACACCAAAACATTATAGCTATTAAGTCCTACAAAAGGAGCCCTAATCAGAACAGATGTAGCCAATGAGAAGGGAAAAGAGGTGCTGTTCTCATCAAATTCCTAGTTTCAACAATGTAGGGTTCTTCGGTTTTTTTTAAAAGTCTTTAACCTTAAGGAATTCTTCTCTAGGTCCAAGTTAACCTCTCAGTGCGTTGGTTTTCCAAATTTAGAAGTCCTCACTGTTGTTAGACAATTAAAGATTCTACATGGATATCTATTAGTCTATGTTATTACTCTTCCTTTGACAGGATACTGAGATATTTGATTTTCGTTTGGAAGCATGCTTCTAGTATGATATATTTTTGTAATCCTTTTTTTGCTTCCTCTTCCTTTTTGCATACTTTTTTTTTTCAAAGTTCAGACTTCAGAGTGGCCATCCAGCCTCTTTCTTTTTGTTTCATTGACACCCAACTCTCACCGCACTGCTTCACTGCCACAAAACCTAATACCAACATAATTTCCCAAACTTCTATGTTAAATTAGTCTGAGTCTATTAAATCCAAATGCTTGATAGTTGCTGCCACCAGAAAATTCCATTGACCTAATTGTCATATTCCAGCCATAAAATGGGGACTTTTACTCTCAAATCTTATACACTCAATCTTCCTCTAAATATATAAAGGTGAACACTTTCTTCGAAGTGTTAACCCTGATGATAATAATATCTGCATATAAAATGTGTACTACAAGATATACCATATATTGGAATCAGAAATTTCCTCAGACTGCAAAACTACCCTTAAACCTGATTCTTTTACTTTACCGCTTTTTCAAATGATTGGAGTTAATAAATCCAAAAATCAAAGGATAGTAACTTAAATATGTCTGAAAACAAATGTCAATGGATTAACCTGGTAATTAAGGATAGCCAATGATAACTATAAGTAAAAACTAACCTTAGGGCCAACTAAGTGAACCAAAAAGCCACTGAGTGTGAATCCCACAAGTGCACCAATGGAAGAGCTGAGTCCACACAAACTTTGCATATCACCAGCTAGAGAAGGATGACTTATGCTGTTTTGTGTGACACAGGCATCAATGGTCACATCTGCTATAGCTATACCAGCACTTCCAGTCATTAGAGACAGCAGAGCAAATCCAAGATGCAAGTTCTTTTGTAATGATAGCACAAGCATGGCAATCACGCTAAGAACACCTGAAAGTAATGGGGTGGAGCCATACTGATCAAACAAACTGTCGAAATCTCATTTTCTTCTCAGTTATTTTGTTTACATAATCCTAAAAAATACAATAGGGAAAAATTAATAATTATAGGAAGACCATTGCAAAGGCAAAATTTCTTAAAATATTTTACTAGTTAATTTATTATTCTTAAAAAAAAACACCAATGCCACAGAAGGACCTAATTAATCCAGCAGACAAAAAGGCTCTAGTTTTTTATTAGTAGTCCAAGTACAGTAGTATCATCTGAGACTTGTAAAGAAACATGACTATGATGACTTTATTTCCTTTTAAATAAATTAATAAATGGAGAACAATCTCACAAAATTTTAAAAGCTCACTGTCTCTCTTTGGGATCATGTGATGCATTTTATGATCCTATATGTGAGGTAATGAGGATCCGTCTTTGATACCTACATAATTATAATTTTTATCATTTCTTTGATTTTAGGTAGAAATTTCATTCAGAACTAGATATGATTTATACCCATTCAAACCTTAGCATTCAACTAATTATCATGGCAGTTCAGCAGTACGTTCTAATAGCATGGCTTCAATGACAAAATCAGAAAGAGAGATAAATATAATGTACTGTTTTCTCTCTATCACCAGTTCATTTCTGATGTTTGTAGTTTGCTCAACAGTTTCAAAAGAATATTATGATTGAACCATGGAATTAGAAGATAAAATCCCATGGCTCTTTCGTTGACAGCCTATTTATCTTCTTTATATAGTTATTTGTATTAACTAGCCTATACATGAGTTTTCTTGTGTATAGTTAGTCCCAAGCCCATGTAAAAGAGGAAGGCAGGTGATAGCCAGCCAAAGTAAAACTTTATCACATCTCATGACGTAGTAATTTATACTACAAGTGATCGTGGTCTAATTCTCTGAAGTCATTTATACTTCATCCAAATTCACCCCTAACATTTCTCAAAAAAAAAAAAAAAGAGCAGTTAGTTAGCATGTCAAATCTGTCCTACTATTTGACTATTTCATAGGTGATCTACAAATAAATTAAGTTGGAAATCTGGATCCGTGTAATTTGATCACAATTTCTTATTACAGTGAAGTAGAAGCCTCTATGACCATCTCCAATAGTCAATGGGCTTGAGGATTGTTTTAGCATCTCTTTAAGGAAAAATCTTAAGTGAATCTATATTCAATTACCTAGAAAGAAAAACATTATCATCCACCATTCCGCAAAAGCTAAAGCATTATCATTCACCATAGCTTTTACAAGGTCTATGCTATAATCCTCCAATAATTTGCAAAAAATTAATAGAGAAAAGCAAAACATGGCTGGTGGAGAAACAACTGTTTTGAATTTTGACCAAAAAGCACCCAGACAAAAAAAAAAGAAAAAAGGAAAGGACAGAATTTAGGCCACCCACCGTAATTAAGAACAAAAACTAATAACAGGGCTCTACAGCAAGAAATAATTCTACATATCAATTGCATGTAAAATAGCATAGAAGAACACTGCTCATTTCAAAATAAAAAGATTTAAAACCACAATAACACAAAAGATAAAAGAAATTAGTAGATAAAGCACAAAATTTCACCTGCAAAAATGAAATAAGGTCGCCTGCGGTACTCAAGAATAGGAAGAGTATCAGTAAGGAGACCCCATAAAGGCTTCACAATCCAAGGAATTTGAAGCAACCCAAGATAAACCTGTGCTTCAGAGGGCTGTACCATCTGCTCATCCTTCATATAGTATTGAGTACTGACTTTGCTCAAGCCCACGCCAAATCCCTGACTAATTCCATATACGATCACCACTCCTAAAACAAGACTCCAATGCAACTCTTCACTGAGCATTTTGAACCAGTTCATTGGCCTTAGCATCAAATCCAAGAACAAACCCTTCTTTGGGCTTCTTTCCATCTCGGGTTCCTCCATATGCTTTCAAGTTTCAATCAAGTTAGACCAAAATGTGTTAAAGGCATGAGCTTGGCTGCTTATTTTCAGATTGCAAAAGGAAAAGAAAAGAGGGAGAGACGCTCCTGGATCCAAAATTCAAATGGTGACTTATGTATAGCAACCCTTGACCGATCATTGATGTCATATCGTGCTTTCTGTCTGACGCGACCCAGTCAACGGTTAGATCTGTTTTCAATGGTCTTGAGCTCCATGACTCGCCATGACATATGTAGAAGCAGCCTTTGCTATTGATTGAAATGTGGCAGTAGATATTTGCGTAATTTACCAAATTTTTTACATAAATTTTTTATCAACTTTTGAATTTATTCAAATGAATTTTAATGGATTTAAATTTATCACATCCCACTAAATAAATTTAAAACCATAAATTAATCATAGAATTTATAATTTTATAGCATAAAGTGACAATCATTCCATAAAGAATTAAAAAATAATAATTAAAGAGAAATGATAATTAATTAAAGATTATTGAGTTTTCAGCTTAATGGATTATGAAATATAATAATAATATCAACCGTTATCAACAACAATAGTTCAAGTTAGACTTTATAGCATAAACAAATCAATAAGAAGTCATGCACAGTCAAATCATTATAGTTTATCATGCATTAATATATATATATATATATGTTTAACTCAATTTGAACTTGATTAATTAGCAGGTTTGCATATTCAACTTTGAACAAAGTCCGATTATTTAATTCAATTTTGAATAAATCCAATTATTTCAATTTAAATAATAAATTCAAAAATTATAAATAAATCTAAAAGAACAAATACTTATACAAAAGAACTATATTTCTATGAAAGAAAAATAAGTAAACCCTAAAAATGAACAAAATTTAAAAATGGAACTAAAATTAAATAACCTGAATAATAATGAATATATATCAAAAAAAAATATAAACTAACATCCATAAGAGAATATATTTATTGAATAAAAATATATAAGTAAAAATTGAAAAAAAAAACCTTTAATAGAAAAAGCAGTTCGATAGTGACTTAGGGAAAAAAAAAAAAAACTTCAGAAAAGAACTTCGAAGGAGATTGTTCGCTGTGATTTTGTAAACAAGGCCTTTAATTAAATTTTACAGGCGTGTTAGAGAATTAAGTTTTTCAATAAGTTGTGCTATAAATTGATACTAAAAAGACTAATGTGTGAATTTCTTTAAAGGACCATAAAAAAGATTTAAGTTTTCAAACTCTTTGAATGCAATTCGCTTAAATTTCATAAAAATAAACTGAAACTAACTGAAGCATAAACTCTTTTCTTGCTGTCCTTTTTTTACCTTCAAAATAAGCAATGGTTCTTCCCCATTTTCTCAATTTTTCCACATTTTCCTTTATCTGAATCATAATTCATATATTTTAGACAGCTGCGGTTAGAGGACTGTATACTATGGGACTATGGGTCATGTAAAAAACAATTCACATTTAACTTTTCTTAGCCCAACCCATTTTGATTTTGGGTAGCCCATCTCACCCATGCTCATATAAATTATCTAACAACCCATGTTGCACTCATTTTACTTCAATGAAGAAGCCTTTCAAACCTAAAGTGCAATTTAGTGAATATGAGAAAAGGTTTTGGAAGCAAGAAAAAAAAAAGCCAGAAGCAATATGGAGACAAATACAAAAATCTACTAAATTTTTGAGTTGAAACTGACAAGCGTTATTAAAATGAACAGGCATCAGATTAATTACTTCAAATCAGATATATGTGAAAGAAAAGTGACAAAGGGTTATAAGATAATAATGCCTGTTAATTTTTTTGTCTCCGTCAAATTTATGTTTACGAAATCGACAAGCGTTAATTAAACGGACGAATGTCATTTTAATTACCATAAATAAGAAATTTGGGAAGGAAAACTGACACGCGCCAAGCGGTAATAATAATAATAATAATAATAATAATAATGTATGTTATTTTTGTTACCGCCAAATTTGTATTTTTGAGGCTGGCAAGAGTCAAAAAAAAAAAAAAAAACACAATCTCCACCTGTTTTTTTAAATTTTATTTTTTTATCAAAAATATTTTAATTATTTTATTATAAATCCATAATAAATTTTAAAAAAATTATATAAATTTAATTCATATTCCCACTTATAAATCTGACTAATCATAAATTATAATTTAAATTATAATATTTAAAAATAATAATTTAAATTAATTTTTTTTTCAAATCACAATTTATAATTAACCTGATCCATAAATAAAATTATTGATTAAGTCTATCTAAGAATTTTTTTATAAATTTATTATAATTTATATAAAATTCATAAACTCATAATAAATTCACGATAAACTCACTGTAAATTAATCATAAAATAATAAAAAATTTAATATTTTAATAAATATTTTATAAATTTTAATATTTTGATAAATAATTTATAAATATGATAAATTAAAATTTTTTTTATATTTTTATCAAAAGTCAAAAAAAATAAAAGTGATTTAAATTATATCAAATCAGATATTTTGTGAAGAAAAAGTCTCGTTATTAAAAAAAAAATAATGGCGTTATTTTTATTACTGCCAAATTGTGTTTTTAAAGCCAACGATTGTCACAAAAAAAAAAAAAAATGAACGAGCATCATTTTAGTTACCTCAAATTAGATATTTTGTGAAAGAAAAGTCTCAGGTACTAGAAAAAAAAATAATAGTCGTTATTTTTGTTATTGCCAAATTTGTATTTTTGAAGCTAATAAGCGCTACAAAAATGAATGGGCATCATTTTAATTACCGCAAATTAGATATTTTGTGAAGGAAATATCTTGAGTGTTAGAAAAAAATAATATTCATTGTTTATGTTGCTGTCAAAATTGTGTTTCTAAATTGATGGGCATTAGTAATGCGAACGCTCATTACTAATACTTATGTTGAGAATAATACTTGAAGACTTGAGGAATAACGCCCATTATTAAAAACTAACCACCATTATTTCTTCTGCTAACATAAAAATATTTACTTATACATCGACTGCCATAAGAATAAAATCCCATATAAATGAACAAATACAAAAGTTATTTTAACATGAGTTCAAAATTCACAAGTTTATTACAGCAAAAATTAGGAGTTTAAAGGTTCAAAAGTGGATACAAAAATGGCCTAAGCAAGAGTAAATAAGAGTTCAAAAGTGATGAAAACACGTTTTTTACAAAACCAACCGTGTGTTGATGAAATTTCCAGTTGGGTGAGATCAAAGGCTATTGGTGAATCTTTGTTATGTCTGGAGAAGCTCTTGTGGTTCTCGTACATGTCCTCTTAATATCATCACATAATTTAAAGTAAATAGTTCTGTCAATCAAATTTGTTAATTTCTTATGTTATTCTTCCCACATACATTAAATTAGACTTAACCCATTTCAATTCCCACCATAATAGTATTTTATATTAAAATATATTCCCATTGCAAATGGTTAAATGCTGACCTCTTTTAATTCATGTGAAAGCACTAAAAAACCAGGCGTATGCAGCTGATCACACATCCACATGCCGATACAAGAGACCAGCTTTGATCTCTTTACTTTCTTAATTGTGATTTTTCAGCTTTCTCTTGTCGTTTTCAACTCCAGGGCTAATGGTAAAATAATTTTTTTTTAAAAAAAAATGAACATGCTTTACTTTCGTGAAGCCTCATAATAATGCTCGTTCTTCTCATTATTCTTTTAATTTTTTTAAAAAAATAATAAACGAATATTAATTTCACAAACCATGAAAATAACATATGTTCATTATTTTTTGAAAAAAGAAAAAAGAAAATGACTGATACATCAATAATTACTTCTGTTGTACAATCCCTACCAATCTTGTACAATCTCCAACCAATCATATGATAGAATTGAATTATCTAGTTTGTCAAAATTAAAAATTGTGATAAAATTGAAAAAATTGGTAAAGTTTGAGTTTTTTTTAAATAATTTGGCCACATAAATGATATGTAAGTTTCTTATAAATTTTTTTATAAAAATATAATATTTATGTAAAATATATATATATATATCGTTTAAAAGGGCTATGGTGCCTCCTTATTGTTTTTTAATACATAGTATAAAATTCAATTTAAATGAAAATATATATATGTATATGTAAAGAAAAAGCAATTGATTTTTCTAAAGTGCAGGTAAAATGTCAGAAGAAGGATGTCAGCAGCAACATTTGCAGGCATTGAAAATTGAGAATGTTTATAGTTAATGGGGTGTGTTGAAAATAAGGCATCCACCGCCAAATATGGCACAACAGAAATGATGGCACTTAACGCCCCTCCGATATTTGGTTTCTTCTTCTTTCTCCATTTACTTACGTTGAGACTCTAGAGATTAAAGAATAGATTTAGAGAGAGGTCCAATAAATAATATTTCAATAATAAATCCATTTAATTTTTTTAGTCTAAATAAATTAAAAAAAAAATTTAATGAGTGCTCTTAACCATAAATATATAATTGCTTTTACATGTATACATTTACTTAAATTATAAATTATTTATGATTAAACCAAATTAAGTGTAAATATGTAACTATATCCCCCAAAAAAAAAGGTTAACTAATTAATTAAACGAATGGAATGCTAATTGTTAGCTGAATTTTGGAAGAAAATATCAAATTTGTTGATTAAGCCTACCTATAATTGTGCAACTGATTAGAAAAAATTACACTATATATCAAATTTTAAAATTTTTTTTCTTAAAAAATATTTTATAATATTCATATCTTTTCCATATATTATATATATATATATAGTAGATATATAACTTCGAACAAGAGATAATATTTTTAATATATTAAATATATATTTATGAAAGTATGATTTTTGAAATTAATATTAAAGTATTTATATTTAAAAAATATATTTTTTAATATATATTTTATTTTTAAAGAAATCCCATGTAATCAAGAGAGTTAGGCCATATTGGAGTAAAGATTAAAGAGCTTTTCATAGAAAAATTAAAAAGTTTCAAATTTATCGTATTTTTAAAATATATTTAAATTTATAAAAAAAAATTTATTATTTTATTAAAATATTATATTATCATTAATTTATTATGAATTTAATATGGATTTATAAATTTTATATAGTTTATTATGAATTTATAATAAAATAATTAAAATATCTTCAATAAAAAATAAAAATTTTATAAAAAAAATGTGAAATGTGTCATTTTTCTGGGACGAAATGAGATGGGCCTTGTATCAAGTATCATATAGAATATAATTGAGAATATTATTATTATAGCAATTGGGCAAATAGTATCTGTTTGTGTATGGTAACCCTAACTATCTAGGCAACACACTAATAAAGACACAGACAACATATTTTAGGATATGTTGGTTTAAATTGTAAATTTTTAGTTTTTTTATTTTTTAATTAAAAATTATTTTTTATTTTGATTTGGTATTTTTAAAATTTTATTTTATATTTTCAAAAATTATATTAAAATTATTAAAATTTTAATTAAAAATTTTTAAAAAGTTAAGTTTTGCAGTAAAAAAAAAGAGTTTTATTAATATATTATATTAATATAAAATATCTTGTCAAAATAAGAAATCTTAAAATTATATTTATAGATTTCCTATTTAATGTAAAAATAATTTTTATTTAATCTGAAAATTTTAAAATTTAATAATATTACCGAATGTATTTTTTTTATAAATAAAAAGCTAAATCAAAAAATAAAATTTATTCCTAACACAACCTTGATTACTACTTTTTATTTTATCTTGTAGGGTGATAATTACATAATTTTTATTTTATTTTTTTAATTTATTATTACTTATGGATATTAATTTTGGTTTTTGAATGTAACTTTGCGATTAAATTGAGTGTTCTCTGCAAACTCTAAGTCCAAATTGTACGCCAAGAACAGTTTTATGACTGCACATAGATAAATTTCATAGCATTTAACAGAAAGATAACCTTTTATTTTGATTTCCTAATTAAGTATTGGAGATTATGATCATTTCAAAAAAAAAAAAAAAAACTTAGTGACCTTTTTAATTATATATTATAGAAACATAACAATGGTGTGCTAAGCTACATTCATGAAGATTGGTTGTTAATTAATGGTTTACTTAATTAATTTCTAATTTTTATAATTGCATAAAAATATTGTGCAATAGACCAAGAAAGCTAGGTGAGCAACAAATATTACTTGTCAATTCATTTGTTTTCTTTTTCACCACATTAGAAATGAATTCACCTAGCTTTCTCTAACTTTTTAGAATAAATAATGAAATTAGAAAAAAGAGATTGTATTTTGGTGTTTACTTTTAAAATAATTTCATATTATTAGATTAAAATATTAGCTCATATTATTATAAAATAGTTAATACTATATATTGTTATAATAAAAATATCAACCATCAATTATCTAAAGAAAGCATCATAAAGATCAAAATATTAAAAATATTGTTTTTGAATAAATTAGAAGTAAAAATATGTCAACTAAAAATAATAATTAATTTTCCTTAGGTGTTTAATGAATAAACAAATATATATCATAGTTAATATAAGTATTATAGATATTTTTTAATATAATGATTTCTAATTTTAATCAGAATTATTAATTATTTGAATTATGCAATAAACTTCTATAAAACTAAGTTCATTATTAATAAAACGCTCATAATGATATATAATCTTATTAAAATATCAAATAACCTCTAACAATTAACAATTACCAAGAAAAAATCTTTATATATATTAAAAATTTTCAAAAATATATAAAAATAAAGAATTGCTTAGGCTTGGAATGAAATTTAGTTATGAATTTTAGGTTGATTTATTATTCGGGACCATTCATATGTCTATAGTCGTTAACTATTAGTTTGGTATATACGAAAATTTGGCCTGACATTTTAAAAAATCCATGAAAATATGTGTTTTCTCAGTTTAATTATATTTTTTAATTTGTGTTAATTGGATACACATATTTTTCTTAATTAAATTAATTCAAACCAAACTTAGTATAATCCCGAGCCTACGTGACTTTCCTACATCGCGGGCTCGTCCTCTATCAGTATACCTATCTAAGACTCACCATTTTGGATTTTTTTTCCCTAACTTAAATGAAATGTTGCATTTCTCTCTTATTGTTATTTTAACTTTCTAAGCCAAAACGGTGTCGTTGAAAACCCATCTTCTCCATCTGATTGTGAATTTGGAAACCCTAGACTCTCTCATATGTTCTTGATTTCAAAATCTTCAGTTCACTTATCTCTTCTCGATTTGGAAGCCATGAACTGCCTAGTTCATTGTTGAAAAACCTTAGATTTCATTTCAATTTCATACCTAATAATTTACCTTCATTCTATTTTATTATTTGATGCACTACAAGTTCCTCTCATTTGTTATCCATGGAAGGAGTAATAATTGAAGGTACAATAAACTCGAGTTTTTAGAGTTTTATGCAAATATGAATGGAGAGCTTACTACTATACCTCACTCAGCCATAACAATCTATCAAGGAGATTCTTGAGATGCCCATATTGGAAGAAGGATGATCGCAAATATTTTGAGTGGTTAAATCATGAATGCAATGCCAAAAACAAGGATATTGCTTATCCACTTGTCACTAGGATTCAGCCCTTGAAGGAGGAAATTGGAAAGCTCTATGAGCTAATCTAAAGAATGAAGGAAGAGGCTAATACCTCTGCTAGAGCATCCACTACCATTGTAATGATGGTGTTGAAGCTAGAGATACAGAAAATAAATGTTTTGAATGAAAAGATGTTGGAGAACAAAATGGCACTGATAGAGGTAAAGGAGAAAAAGAAAAATGAAGTTGGTAGCATTGATGTTTGTTGTGTTTAGTATGTTGTGGGTTAGTTGTGCAACAAAAACCATACAAGGTTCCCTACATTACCTTAATTGTCATTAGAATTAAATGTTTAGGCTTCTTGCATAATAACTTTTCTTGTGAATTTCTAAGTTAATATTGGCAACTTGTAGCTTGTTTTGTCAACTTTACCTTGTTTAGTTGCTTTTTGGTGTATTTTGAATGTATGTACCTATGTTTGTTATGTAATGAAATGGTATGGTTTCTTGAAAGCGGGAAGATGTTTTGGCATTATGCATGTTTTGTCATAACTAACTTAGTGATTTCATTGTAGATAAGTAACAAGACATGCAATCAGTTATAATCACCTGAATATGCAAACTTCATGACATCCAACTTACAGTATACAAATAATTCAGGCAAATCAAACACCAGCAACTATAAATCCACATTGTTGTGGCAACAATAACAATAAATAGCAAATGACTCATCCTATCACCACTTGCATCAATCACAACAACAAAACTACCCTTAGCAAAATCAAACTCAAACCATTACCACATGTAATAATCACACCATTAGTTTTTAGCTTAGCATACCAAACTCAACCCATCACCACTTGCAACAATCATAGCAACAAGTATTTCCTTAGCAAACCATACTCAACCCATCACCATCTGCATAAATTTTAATAACAAACTCATAGTAAAAAGGCATTATGATGAAGCCACCCTCTTCATCATTTACAAAGAACTCTAAAAAAAGTAAGATGACATTCTGAAAGAAAACGAATACAAACATCATCACATTCTTCAAATTTGTAAAAACAAATAGGCATTGACTAAATACATTCACATAATAAAATTGGATGAATACATAAGAAAAATCCATGCATGATATTTCATAAATGTAATCAGTTAATAATATAAACATCCAAATAAAAAATTGCCAATGCCATAAAGGTTGCAACTCTCAAAAGTAGCATTGTATGCATTGCCATAAAGGCTACAAAAAGGAAAAAAAAACACTAAATTAAGCATCTTTTGATCCTTGGTAGCTCCTTGATATTATTTTGTCTTCTTATTCAACAAGGCATTTAATGATTGTGTCTTCCAAACTGGATAGTTTCCTTTTTTATTTAAAGAAATTCTAACTCCACATGATGAGCTACCAGTTGTTTCTTATGACAATGGTGCCTTTGAGGTGACTCCATGTGTGTCCTTGGATGATTTAGTTGGTTATTTATTACTCTATATCCATTTCTGCTTTAGTTTACCAATTTTTTTGCAGCTGTGACAATTGCATTGGTGCTATTAACAAATTGTACATTCTTGGAACATGGCATATAAATCCAATTTAGTTTAACAAGTTAACCTCATATGTGAATTTGTATGCATTATATAGACATCAACGCCCAATTGGATTTAACTTCTTACATGTAAATACATGTTTCCAAACCTTTCAAGAACTCTTTACTCCACATCCTTGCCTTGCCTTACATGTATAATTTGAATGCAAATGTTAAGATACACACACACACACACACAATCACCAAAAATATAATTATACATGACATCTACAAGTATCCTCTCATATGCTATGAGTCTTGCACAATCAATTTCATCCCTGTTTAGACTGAATACATAACTATTTTATGTTGCCTAGTTGATTGGTTTGAGGTTGTATGGCTAGCCATTGAATGGCTTCTAGTTTGTCCACTTTTAGTAGGTTGTCTAATTATTATGTTGATGATTTAGCTTTTGGTGGTCTTCCTCTTCTAGCCTATAACAATTTTAAAGGAATTCAATATTAAAAAGCATATTGAAAATAAAGAAATACAAAATTAAACTTTATTTATAATGTATGTAGGTAATTTACTAGTTTGTTGAGATTCACTTGTAAATGCATCCTTTCTTGGACAACCCCTCTTGTTATGTCCATAATCATGACATAACCTATACAGCATTTGCATACCATGCCTTGACATCTTCTTTAGATCATCATCCCTATCATCTATACTTCTTTTTCTGTTTTTGAGTCTCTTAGACATTTGTTTAAAATGTGGTGGTAAAATATTATCACCCTCCACCCTTGGCCGCATTTTTATTCCATTTATAAGCTCTAGTGTTTCTTTATAAGTGTTCAACAATGCCGGTTTCTTCATCATATCATCCTTATAATCAATTCCATCATTCTTTATAAAATAAATACAATTTAATGCATAACAATGAGAAATTCCTATTATATTCCAAGCTCCACAAAAACAGGTCATGTGTTGCAAGTCAACTATAAATCTATTGTCTCCAATAGAAACTTGGAACTTTTTGCTTTACCTAGCTTAGAAAGATATTTTCTAATTTTTCATTTATTTATTTTTCTTATTTTTTCCTTATTCTTTCCCTACAATGTTGTCCAATTGCAATATCTCTTTTTCCTTTATCCTTAGTGTCTTCATTAATGTAGTCCTAATTTGATATAGCATATTCACAATTGGCATCAATCTGGCCTTACCAATGTATCCATTAAAGATTTCAACCAAATTGTTGTCTACATTATCATATTTGGGCAACTCACTTATGTAGGCCTTGCAAAAAACTTATGGCTCATACTTTATGAAATCTTCATAAGTAAACTCATCAACATCTTTCATAGCTTAAAAATGCTTATTGTGATATGCCTCATAAGTGGCACTAACAGTCCTCTAAAATAGAGTTTTATTCCTTATCCTTTATAAACCATTCTCCAATTTGCATATGTATGCCTTTGATGCTCAACATATGGCATTAACTCCTTCATTGTAGCCAACAAACCCTACAAACAGTAGTGTGGTCAGCAAATCCCAACATAAATGTAACACAATGCAATTAACTGAGAATTCTAAAATATATATAGCTTCTGTTGATCACAGATCATAATCAATCTAAGGCCATTAGTGTAACCAATGTCATTAAACAAAATGTTGAGGAACTAATAACAATTATCATAGTTCTTAGCTCTAACCACTACCCAAGATACTAAGAACATCTGGTTATTCACATCCTTATTAATAAAACTAGGGATGTGCATCGATCAAGTTTTAGAGGTTGATCAACCATACGACTATTAATCGCAGAAAAAATTATTTTTAAAAATCAACCATTATTGGTTGATTCAGTCGATTTTTATCTTGTTCGATCAATTTTATTATTAAATGTATAAGTCGAAATTGACCAATCTAATCAGTTTAAACTGACACGATCAGTCTAGTTTGTCGAATTGGCTAGGTTTAAACTATTTTGCACATCCCTAAATAGAACTAAGTAATGCACCACCTATAATAGTTTCAAAAAACATCCATCAAACCTTTACACTGATCTACATCCTTAAGGAACCCTTTCTTCAATGCAGTTAGCCCTACATAATATCTAAGAAACACTAGTGCTTCATTAGGTGTTTCCCATTCACTCTCAAGATTGTAGGTTTCTCTAAAATCAACCCTTTGTAATTCTGCACCGTATGACCTTCATTAGCATAATAAGAATCCCAAGATCAGCTCAGCTGCTCAATTACCTTCTTTTTGACCTTGTATAAAGAACTCTTGCTGTATGTGAGGGCATATTATATTGGAAATCACTTTCTAACCAATAAAAAAGTGCAAGCATCTTCTTCAAAATAACTTGCCTAAGGTTCACCATATTCAGTAAGCTGACTATGTTTGGTATTTTCAAGGTGTTCAGGAGTCTGATCATGTTCAATAGGTTTAAGATGTTCAACATGTAGATTGTGTTTAGTAGGTAATCCTATTTCAATGTCATTGCAACCCAAAGCTCTCTTTAGCTCCTTAGATGTTTCATAGAATAATTTCATAAAGCCGTAATACATTGTTGAATCAAACATCTTCTTAAACTCATTGTCTGTATAAACATATAATAATAGGGGTTCTCCAACTCCTTCTTCCATTTGCTCTTGACCAAATTTCATAACCCTTATATACCTTAAATCCTCCATTATCTTCTACAACTCTATCCTTTCAAAAGTTTGTACATCGCTCAGGCTAATGCACCTACCCCCTACGTGTGATAAAGTTGGAGTATCCACAAACCTCCTCCATACCATAACTCCATGGGAGTACTGCAATTAAGGTTATAATTGAGATAAGCTTTAGAAAGATTAAACTCGACTTGACATAAAATGAAGAGGCATATCTAGCTCGAGCTCAGCTAAATTAAGATTGAGTGCTCATATATCATAAGTAAAGGCAGAGATCAAGCTAGAACTCTTAAATCTGTAACAATTAAACTTACACCTCTAAAATTAAAACTAGAGCTCAGAAACAACAATAATTATCAAATTAGAATAATAATTACAAAACAAAAAAAAAGATAACAACAGCTAAAATTAAAACTCAATAATCAAAAAATAATAAATATCAAATCATTCAAAATCAATTGAAAAATTTTAAATTAACAAATTATTAGATCTTCAAATTTTAGTTACGAGCAATACAATCTCAATATATACAAGTCAACTCAACTCAACTAAACAAAATCTTAATTCCAAGTTGAATGGAGTAAGCATAATTAGAAAATTGCAATAATAAGACCAAATAACACACACTAAAAGATTAGACCTATCCCAAAGTTGATGAAATTCATCCAAATAAAAAAAACACAAGAAAATAAAGATTGATTCAAAATCCAATAACACTGGTGAGCAAGTGGTGGTGAGCAACAACAGTGGCAATGTTTGGAAAATTGAAAAATCAAATCAAATTGACTTTACTTGTATAAAAAATTATTAGGATTTAATAGAAGTTTATGCATAAGATAAAAATTTCAGTAAAATATCAAAAACTAACTAATTGAAGCATATAACTTTTAGATCTTGATGGCGATAGTAAGACCGATAAGGTTGGCGATGATGGAGACAGTGAGAAGCTAGTTGGAAGGTGATGATTAGAGGCTATGTTGGCGATGAAAATGACAATGAGCACATTGGCTCAAAAATGATAGTGAATCAGTGATGGAGAAGAAGAGGCTTGAAGATGATGGGTGAGAGATGGGTTGGGATGAAGATGGTGAATTTGAGTTTGAGAGAGGTGATGATGCGGAACCCATGGATCAAATATTACATCTAGAACCCCACATACACATCTAGCATAGAATCTTAGAACTCAAAAACAAATCCTCCCTACCAAACCCACAACTAACCTGTAATTGAGAACTTGGGTGATTGGGATGAAGAAATGAATTGATTAAAACGCCACAAGTGAGACTTGATAAGTTAGAACCAATTCTTCATGCAACAAGAATAAGAAGAAAACCTCTCAAACTTGAAAACACAGAAATTACATTCAACAATTCTGGAAATTCGTAGTCAACCCTATTAAGTTCTTTTTCCCATCCTTATATAGTTGGAAAAGAAGAACTAATGGCTTAAAAGTCTAGGTTTACATGTATCTAGTCACAATAGCATTAATTGTTCATCCACATCAATAATATACTCTAAATTACTGCCCATAATTATCACAACATTGATGGGCAGATTCCACATGCATTTTGGTGTTGGTTCACATGTGTCTAGTCACACTAGCACTAAACCATGTCAATATTATATTCCAAATTCATGCTAATGCCCATCACCATACTTATGGGCAGATTCTTCATGCTTGTTGGTGATTTTTCTGACTTCCTCTTCATGATCCATCATATTCACTACAAGTTGGTCTCCCTCTTCATTAATCCACCTTTGAATGAAGTGCTGGAACACATGCTGGAGTTTCTTTGATTGTGATCTTGTGATTGGTCCACTTGGCATAATGATATCATTAACATATTTCCTATAAGGAAAACTATTAACTAATATTACAATAAAAACCTAATAAGCAAAATATGGAGGGGACCACTTAAAAGACTCAAAAAACACGCCCCAAACATGTGTTAAGCATGCCAAAGTCGTTCTTGCTGAAACTGGTATAGGGGGTTGTGAAACAGTAGATTTCACAGGGGGTTGTGGGACTTTCTGGACAAGCAGCACATTTCACAGGGTGGTTGTGGTATTGGCTGGACAATTCGCACATTTCAGCACCATGTGTACAATCCAGCACCATGACTAGCTTGGGTTGGTCTTCTAGTTCCTTCTCGCACTTGTCCCATGCTAATTCAGTCACCTCTCTTGTAATAAAGTATTGAATATGCATTCCAAGAGTGATGCCATATTTCTTTGCTTTATTCCTCGTCAATGGCCCTTGTTGTAGCACCAATGGATCCTTGCTATACTGGTTCACATCATTCTCCCCTTCTTTAAAAAGATTTGTCCTCAAATCTGCATCATCAAAAGGAGATAAATCAGTTACATTAAAAATAGCACTAATACCATACTAACCAGGTAAGTCGATCTTGTAGGCATTGTCATTGATTTGCTCCAATACTTGGAAAGGACCATCTCCCCTTGCATCCAACTTGGATTTTCTTTGTTTAGGAAATCTTTTCTTTCTCACATGAACCCATACCCAATTACCAGGTTGGAAAATCACATGTTTCCTTCTTTTATTTGCTTTATGGGCAAATGATTCATCCTTCTTTAGGACTAGTAAAACCAGAATAGTACATGGACTAATACTTTCACACACATGTCCCTTTGCTAGCAACTCCTCCACTTGCCCTTGAAGTTCCTTGGTTTCCTCCGGATTACTTCTATAAGCTGGTCGGTTAGGAATTGTTGAGCCGGGAATGAAGTCAATTTGATGCTCAATCCCTCTTAAAGGTGGTAAACCTTTGGGTACATTTTCTGGAAAAACATCTCCAAATTCCTGTAAAAGAGAACTAACACAACTAGGCAAAGGGTTATCAAGGTTAGATGTAGAAATCAAGGTCTCTTTGCACCTAAGTACAATCAGACTTCTTTTCTCACAAAAAGCACTCCTTAACTCCTTTTCTTTTGCATAGAAACACTCTCTTTTATTTTCTCTCCCTTTCTCTTTTTCTCTCACCAATGGGCCATTTTTATCATTCTTTTCCTCACACTTGGCCTCTTTTACTCCATTTTTATTTGTTTTACCCTCACCACCAGAATTCTTTTCAAATGATCTCAAAATATTTACTTGATCTTCATACACTTGTTTAGGTGACAATGGAGCAAGAGTGAAATTTAAACCATTTAGGCTGAAAGAATAATGATTCTTAAAGCCATCATGCAAAGCTTTTCTATCAAACTGCCATGGACGACCAAGAAGGATATGGCTAGCATGCATAGGCACAACATCACAACAAACTTCATCCTTGTATCTCCCAATTGCAAAAGAAAACAGAACCTGCTTTGTTACCCTCACCTCTCCACTATCATTCAACCATTGCAGCTTGTAAGGACTAGGATGTTTTGTGCATGCTAACCCTAATTTATCCACAAAATCAGTACTAGCAACATTTGCACAACTACCCCCATCAATGATCATGCTGCACACTTTTCCATTCACAATGCAACGAGTATGGAAAATGTTCTCTCTTTGATTACTTTCTTCATCTTTAATTTGCATGTTTAAAGCTCTTCTAATAACCAAAGATTCACCATGGGCAGGATATTCAATAATATGTTCTATTTCTTCTAATGGTGGCATGCTATCATTATCATCATCACTTTCATGTTCACTAGCACTATCAATTTCACCATTATCTCGTATCAACATGATTTTCTTATTTGGACATTGAGATGCTATATGCCCTACTCCTAAACACCTAAAGCATTTAATGGTACTATGCTTTTGATTAGAGTTAGATGTTTTAGAGTTACCTTTAGGGTCATCTAGAACTTGTTTTTCCTTTCCTTTCCAGGCAGCCTCCTTCCTTTAGGATTATCATCTATCTTTGGCCATTTTGAGGTGAAACTAGAGCTGGAATTAGAAAATCCCTTGGCTGCTCCCTTGAGTTTCAGTTGCTTCTCCACTTTCATGGCCATGTGTACCATATCTTCAAGCTCCACATAATGATGTAATTCAATTATGTTAGCTATCTCTCTATTCAGCCCACTCAAAAATCGAGCCATAGTGATTTCTGGATCCTCCTCTATATTAGTTCTACTCATGATCATCTCCATCTCTTTATGGTAATCCTCCACTGACATGGATCCTTGAGTTAACCGCTGTAATTTTTGGTGAAGCTCCCTATAGTAGTAAGATGGTACAAATCTCTTTCTCATCACAGTTTTCATTTCAGCCCAAGTAGTGATGGTTCTTTCTCCATTTCTCCTCTTGGAAATCATCAATTGATCCCACCAAATTAGTGCATAATCTGTGAATTCAACTGCTGCAATTTTAACTTTCTTCATTTCACTATAGTTGTGACAATCAAACACCAACTCAACTTTTCTTTCCCATTCAAGGTAAGCTTCAGCATCATTTCTCCCCTTGAAGGATGGTATCTTCATTTTTATGGAAGATATGTTACTGTCCCTTTGTTGAGGTCTTCTTTGAGCAATTGATTGCTCACTTTCTTCATCATCTTCCCTCTCTATCTCATCATCATTCATCATGTTTCCTCTCCCTCTATTCTGCCCCCTTCGATTAGTATCATTTCGCTGCCTTTGCATTATGCTGTCTACATCACCTCTCATGTTGTTTATGGTCAAATCAAACCTTTCAAATCTCCTTTGCATTGCCTCTAACATGAAGGCTATGTCATTTATGGTCATATCACGTTTTTCACTTCCAGAATTTGACATGGTGTAAGAAGAACCTACAAGAAAATGTTAGTAAAGAAAATTTTCTCACCTCACTCCCTTACATGTTTCACTCAAGATCAGATTGACACTCCTCTTGTATTTCACTCAAACCTTGGTCCCTTTTACCTCTCAATTCTTCTTTTATCAAGTTGAATTTCAGAATTGAATCCACTTAAATCAAGTATAACAAGTTTTGTTTTAAAGACTCTACAAGGAACCTAATGAACAAAATGAATTCTGCAATTCTAGAAGCAATTTAATTTTAGACAACAAGAACTGAAAGTTATCACAAGAAGCAAAAGTATTTGTGTTAATCAAACCAAAGTAACTATGATTGAGAATTAGCTACTTAATGCATACAAGAAACAAGAGGTATATGAAAGAATGAAACTATGAATACAAAGAAAAACAATTCTGGATCCTAAAAAAAAAACAGAATTCAAATCACTCCAATGAGTAATCTGAATATGCAACCTAAATCTATTCCCAATGCAAGAAAGGCTCTAAATATCAGATTTTAAATGCTAAATGGATGCATAATGAGGAGCTGATGTAATTTGATCAAATATAATAAGGTAGCAAGCTGTTAATGATATAAATATGCAAAAAATCTCAAACACTTGTGAAGAAAAATTCTGGACAGAAACAGGTACGATTTTTTTTTCTTTTATGTTGAGGAAGTTGAATCTGATTCTCTTTTCTTTTTTTTTTTGTTTTTCTTTTGATCTTTTCCTCTTTTTTTTTTTTGAACTTTCAGTAAACAAGGATAGAAATTGAAAAATTAAACAAAAGTTCACAGATTTGAAGAATAAGAACAAGGTGCAACAAGAACAGAAAATGAAGAAGTATAGAAACCGAATCTGATTCGTTTTTTTTTCTTTGGATAATTAAAACATAAAAGATACCTAGAGATTTATCTTCAAGCCAAAGCTCTGATACCAAATGATGCGGAACCCATGGATCAAATATTACATCTAGAACCCCACATACACATCTAGCATAGAATCTTAGAACTCAAAAATAAATCCTCCCTACCAAACCCACAACTAACCTGTAATTGAGAACTTGGGTGATTGGGATGAAGAAATGAATTGATTAAAACGCCACAAGTGAGACTTGATAAGTTAGAACCAATTCTTCATGCAACAAGAATAAGAAGAAAACCTCTCAAACTTGAAAACACAGAAATTACATTCAACAATTCTGGAAATTCGTAGTCAACCCTATTAAGTTCTTTTTCCCATCCTTATATAGTTGGAAAAGAAGAACTAATGGCTTAAAAGTCTAGGTTTACATGTATCTAGTCACAATAGCATTAATTGTTCATCCACATCAATAATATACTCTAAATTACTGCCCATAATTATCACAACATTGATGGGCAGATTCCACATGCATTTTGGTGTTGGTTCACATGTGTCTAGTCACACTAGCACTAAACCATGTCAATATTATATTCCAAATTCGTGCTAATGTCCATCACCATACTTATGGGCAGATTCTTCATGCTTGTTGGTGATTTTTCTGACTTCCTCTTCATGATCCATCATATTCACTACAAGTTGGTCTCTCTCTTCATTAATCCACCTTTGAATGAAGTGCTGGAACACATGCTGGAGTTTCTTTGATTGTGATCTTGTGATTGGTCCACTTGGCATAATGATATCATCAACATATTTCCTATAAGGAAAACTATTAACTAATATTACAATAAAAACCTAATAAGCAAAATATGGAGGGGACCACTTAAAAGACTCAAAAAACACGCCCCAAACATGTGTTAAGCATGCCAAAGTCGTTCTTGCTGAAACTGGTATAGGGGGTTGTGAAACAGTAGATTTCACAGGGGGTTGTGGGACTTTCTGGACAAGCAGCACATTTCACAGGGTGGTTGTGGTATTGGCTGGACAATTCGCACATTTCAGCACCATGTGTACAATCCAGCACCATGACTAGCTTGGGTTGGTCTTCTAGTTCCTTCTCGCACTTGTCCCATGCTAATTCAGTCACCTCTCTTGTAATAAAGTATTGAATATGCATTCCAAGAGTGATGCCATATTTCTTTGCTTTATTCCTCGTCAATGGCCCTTGTTGTAGCACCAATGGATCCTTGCTATACTGGTTCACATCAGGTGACTACTTACATTAGGAAATAAATTTAGGTTTCATATTCTAGGGTTTCCTTATTACAATAAAAGAATAAAAAATTAAATGTATAGAATTAAACAAATAAATAACATATAAAAAATTACTAATTTTACATATTTTATACTTTTTTAATATTTTATTTTCAATTTTTTAAAATATTAAAATTTAATCCCACATTTATATCAAATAAATATTCATGAACAAAAAATAAAATTATTTTTTAGAATATTAATGTTTAATAAACTTTTAATAGATAAAGATAAAATAATGTTCATGAATATTTTTTAATGTATAATCTAATATAAAATGAATATTATTTATATTTATTTATTAAAAGTTCATTAAATAATAGTAATTATTAATTGAAACTTAAGTTTAATCAATATATAGTAGAAGAATTTACATATTATAGCTTGTTTTAAGATTCGGCTTTAAAAAATATGGGCATTTATTTTTCTTTCAAATATCAAAATTTCACTCATATTTTTTTCATTATCTACGGTTTTTTACATAGTTTTTTTTTCTATTTTCTTTATTTTATTTTTTTCTATTTATTTTTAATATTTTTATCCATAAATAATTTTTTTGTTATTATATTATCATTATACACATCAAAAAAATAAACATATATATAACATATTCACAATATATATATAAATACACAAACAATAAATGGCAATATATACACAATATACATTAAATATACATACATCATCTACATAATATTTATATAGTTTATTTAATATTTTTTCAACTTTATTTTTTAAAATTTTATATATACACAACATTCACTTAATATATATACAATATATACAACAACTATATAAAATAAACATAACATATATATAACATAAACACAACATCTATATAACAAAATTAATATTTTTTTAACTTTTTTATATGTATAATATGTTAAATTTATTTTAAAATAACTTTAATAATTTTTATTGATATATTTTTATATATATTATTTTTTAAATAATTTGTAGTTTATTTTTTATTTAGAATCAAAATTAAAATTTTTCTTTATGAAAATTAATATATTTTATTGGCTGAAAATATATTTTAAAATATTAATTTTTATTATTTTATTAGAATGTATTTATTTTAATAATAGATTTTTTAAAAAAAAAGATAGAAATTTATAGTAAAATATTATTTGAATAAGATATGAGATTGTTTGAAAAAAAAACTTATTTTAATGAGGAAAAAAGTATTTTTGAAAATTTGAGCTAAGTTTTTGTAAAAGTGTAAATTTTTTTGCGTAATATTTTTTAAAAGAGTTTCGTTTTATAAAAAAATCTTATATAGTACTTATTGAAAGAATGAATTTGGATCTAACTTAATCTTAAAAGTTAGCTCATTAGGTAAAGATTATCAAATTTAAGAGCACACTATTATTATATTTAGGTGATACGAGATATTCAACAGTCTCCTCACGCCCAAACTGAACACATGCTAGAAATTTTGAATATGAAGTTGTCAGAATTAGATATTTGTGGGTTGCTCAATATCAAAGGATTGAATCAGTGATTGTGATACTATATTAAAAGAATAGACTTAGGCCTAAATTAAAATCTCAAAAACTAATTCATAATGTGAAAATTATCTAAATCATTCTAAGAAGTACACTATTATTATATTTAGGCATGTGGGATATTCAACAGTACTAATAATAAGGCTAATAACAATAATTAAGATATAAATTTAAAAATTAAACTTTTATAATAAGATATAAATTTATTAATCTTATTATAAAAAATTAATAATATGAATAAGTATCATAAATAAACTTCTTGATTATGAGTATAGTTACTTTATAAAAAGATTTATAATATGAATAAGTATACAACCATAAAAAATTACTTTACATAATAGACATAATAATAATAATAAATATAATATATTAAAATGTATATAAAATATTTCGTATCATCACTTAATAGCTGTAATTATTTTATAAATAATAGTAAAGCTTTTTCTGAAAATATTAATAAAATTTTAGTCATTTAAAATTAATCAAAAAATATTTTTATTTTACTCTTGAGATATAATTAAGGTACATAATACTAATAACTATCACTTGAAACATAAATTTAATAAATAATTCTATTATACTATAATATTAAAAAAAATTAAGATAAAAATTTAAAATTATTTAATTATTATATATAATATATGATAACATATAATTTCAAAATTATTTTTATATTTTTAATTTTATTATTATTATAAAATAGTTTCAGATAAAATTTATTAATTGAATTGTTTTATGATATAAAAATTATTTTTTTATATTATTTAATTTATTTATGATATACAATGAATGATAATAAATTATATAAATTGACCAATTTTATAAATTAATACATTTAAATATATATATTTTTAAAAATTTACAATAATTATTTATAAAAATTTATTTTATAATATATGGTAAATAAGTATGCTGGTGAATCATATTATAACTTATATTTAATAAATAAGTAGGTTGAGTTTAACTTTTATTTTTTTAAATGAGTTTGAATTTGAACAAATTTTTATTGAGTCGAGAATCAAGATGAACTCGAGTAGTTTGACTCATTTATAATCTTGATTATAATAATAAAAAATTAATCATGCATTTTTAAAAAATTTACAATACTTATTTATAGAAATTTATTTTATAATATATGGTAATAAGTATGTTGGGCTTAACTTTTTTTAAATGAGTTTGAATTTAAATAAATTTTTATCGGGACGAGAATCAACATGAGCTCGAACAGCTTAGCTCATTTACAATCTTAATTATAATAATAAAAAATTGATCATGCATCTCCCATGTGAAATTGAAAAAATACAAAATAAAAAAGATAAACAATAGCATAAAACCTCAGTAGCAAAAATATAAAAATAAAAATAAATAAATAAATGAATCTCAACCATGCAGAAAACAACAAATAAACAAATGAGCTCATTTACATATAAACAAATGCATTCACAATCTATACCAAAGTTTCTTTTTCATTGCCTTGTCCATTTTTATTTTGTAATCTTAGAAGAAAACTCTACAAAGTAAGAAATTAAAAAATTTATGCTCAAAATTGGAAACTCAACAGTAGCACATATGGTCAGCCTTGTCTTAATTATGGTCTCAGAAACTAACTCGGAATTTAATCACTTACAAATTAAAGAAGTGGAAAACATGTAGGGAACAAGTTGATTTCAAATGTGAGGAATAAATTTTTTCTATGAACTGAAGGTAAGGATGATGGATGAAAGAGATAAGAAGCCAAGGATTTTGAAGGAACTGCGGGTTTTTGTTTTCTTTCAGCAATTGATGTAACGACATCGTTTTGTTCCGAGTGAAGGATGAAATAAGAGAATAAAAAATGCAGCGTTTCATTCAAGTTATGGAAAAAAAAATCCAAAACGATGAGTTTTGGGTGACTATACTGATAATGCACGAGCCTAACATATAAAAAAGCCACGTAGGCTTGGGATTAGACCAAACTTAGCCTGGATTAATTTGATTAAAACAAAAAGTTACATCCAATTGACACACTAAAAGATAACAATAGGCTGAAAAAAAAAAGTATTTTCATTGAATTTTTTAGGTTGTTAGGCTTAAAAATTTGAAGATATTGAATAAAGCTTATTATAGTCTACTTATTAAGATTGGTATTATAGGTAATTAATGTTGTGAATAAATGTCTTAGATACATGTACAATTACTTAAATTATTATTATTTTATTAAATTTATTCTTAAAGTTCTTAATTTCTTAGATGGTAATGGAAAGTAAACGTGGACAGACACATTAAATAATTAGTTCATGCAGTATATGTAACCCATAAATGTAAGGCTAAATAATTATAAAGTTTATGAGATTTTATATATTAACACTAGTCATTTTTTGTATTTTCAACATTTAATTTTTACATATTTCAGTTTTTAATAATTAAACTGCTTAATCCTTCTGTTAATATTTTCATCCTAAAAATATTAGTCAATTACTTTAATATTATAAAATAATTTATTTATTTTTTCTTTATATATATTTTTCTCTATTATTTATTAAGTCATACTTATTTTTAATTTTATTTATATTTCTTACATATAATTTATTTTAATTTTATAAATATTATTAAAAAAATAATTTTAAATAATACGAATAATATCTTTTATTATTTTGCAGATAATCTATATATATCATTTATTTTAATTTTATAGGTATTATTAAAAAAATAATTTCAAATAATATAAATAAAGTCTTTTATTATTTTACAGACGATCTATATATAAAATAAAATTAAAAATAAAATAAACTTAATAAATAACAAAGATAAATATATATAAATGAAAAGCAAATAAGTTATTTTATAATATATTTATCTTTGTAAGAATATATATAAATTAATAATATATTTATCTTTATAAAAATATATATAAATTAAAATAACTTATTAAAATATTTATAAAATTAAAATAAATTATGTATAAAAAATATAAATAAAATTAAAAATAAGTATGACTTAACAAATAACAAAGAAAAATATATATAAAGAAAAACTAAATAAATTATTTTATAATATCAAAATAATTAACTAATATTTTTAGGATGAAAATATTAATAGAATGATTAAAAAGTTTAATTTTTAAAAACTGAAGGATGCAAAAATTAAATGTTAAAAATACAAAAACTGAATAGTATAATATATAAAATCTCATAAACTTTATAATTATTTTAACTAAATATAATATAACTCACAGGGCCATAATACATTAAATATTTAAGGTCAACTACAATATATATATATATATATAGCTATGGTAAAAAAGTAAAAACATAAAAAAAATATATATATAATAAGATCTTTACACAGGGAATTTTAAGTCTAATATTCTAATTTTTAAATAAAAGAATAAAAATTAATAAAAAACATAAAAAGATTAACAAACAAGCAAATATATTAAAAAGAATAAATGCTTTGAATTATTTAAATATATATATTAATATAATTATGAAAATAATTAATACAAATTTTTTTTTTCAATATATATATATATATATATATATATATATATATATAACAGAAACATCACATAACACAAAAGACACCACAAGCGAAGACAAAAGAAGAAGAGAAAGGCTATATACAAAGCCGGTTAGAGACGGCCACTAAAATACATCTTTACTCTCTTATTTCTCAGCCGGCTTATAATTAACTCTGAATTTCCTCTTTCTTTTAAACTCCTCAAATCTCTCTTTTGATTATTATTATTATTATTATTGTTATTATTCTTTAAAAAAAACTATCATAACAAATCTCAAAAATCTCAATCTCCTCTGCTCATTTTTGGACGTTAATTACATTTGTTAATGGCGAAGATCTCACAGCAAACTCAAAGAAACACTGCAAATATTACTACTACAACTAAGAAGACTAAAAGAACAAGAAAAACTGTCCCTAGAGACTCTCCTCCTCAGCGCAGCTCCGTCTACCGAGGAGTTACCAGGTTTTCAATTATCTCCGGCGCCGCCCAGCTTTTCGTTTTATTATTATTGTGTTTAATTATAACTCATCTTTCACACATTCAACGATTATTATTATTTTAAGAAATTAATTCAATTTTAATGATTTCATTATCAGTATTTAATTACATTTTTTTTATATATAATTAATTACAAATTATGGGTTTTATAGGCACCGGTGGACCGGACGTTATGAGGCTCACTTGTGGGATAAAAATTGCTGGAATGAATCACAGAACAAGAAAGGGAGACAAGGTTATTTTTTTTTAATTATTATGATATTTAATATTTTAATTATCATTTTTTCTCCTTTCTATTTTTTCTTTGATTTTTTTTAAAGTTGCTTAATTTCATCATTATTATTGATTTATATTTATTTTATTGATTTTGGGTCTCTTATGAATGCTTTTTTTTTGAACTGCGGTCTCTTATATGAATGTTGCTTAATGATACGTGGTGGAATCCAACTGAACTGCAGTATATTTAGGTAATATTTTTTTTATAACTTTTTTTATTGTCATTTTCAAATTTTTAAACGTGAAAATTTATAATGTTGTTATTTTTATTATTATAAATTACTTATTAATTAATTACTTAATTACGGTTTTTTTATTTTTCAAATTAGGACAGTATTTATTATACAAATAAAACTTGAAAAAAAAACAACTGAATGTATATGTTTTGTTTGTAAGGTGCATATGATGATGAAGAAGCTGCTGCACATGCCTATGACTTGGCAGCATTAAAATACTGGGGACAAGATACCATCCTTAATTTCCCTGTAAATAATTTTCTTCACTCGATCTTTTTATTAATTTTTTGCTTTAATTTATTTCTTTTTTTTTTGTATTATCTGAAAGTTGAATCATAATAGCAATTAATGGTTAAAAATGGAAAATAATTACTATATATATTGTTAATTTCAGCTGTCAACTTATGAAGAAGAGCTCAAAGAGATGGAGAGTCAGTCAAAAGAAGAGTATATTGGATCTCTCAGAAGGTATATAAGTTAGAAAATTTTTAATATTTTTAAATTATCAATAATTTATAAATAAATTTATGCAATTAATAAAAAAAAATTTAGTTGTTGGATTAAATTAAAATAATAATTTAAATATCGCTTGAATGAAATTTATAGGAAAAGCAGTGGATTTTCTCGTGGGGTATCCAAATATAGAGGCGTAGCAAGGTACTCTAATTAATTTACACAAAAGTTTTATTTTTTTTTTGGTATTTTATTAGCTAATTAAAATATGCAAATGCAGGATTTTCTATTATGGAAATGCAGTATTTTTCTTACATATAATTTATAAAGATTTTATTATAATTTTTATCTATTTATTTATGGAAAGATTGTAAATTTAATTTCTATAAGGAGATTCTTTTTTTTAAGTATTAAATTATGGGAGAGGAAATAATTGAATGTTAATTTATTCACTAAAGGTGCACTTGCCGTTAGGAGATTCATATTGAAAACTTAATAATTTTGAGAATGATTGTATAATTATAATTACTACATTAAAGAGGAAAAAAATATAATCGATTACATTATTTAAATTGTTTTTACTTATTGATTTTTAATTAAAAAAAGAAGTGAAAAAGGGAATTTTATGAAGAGTCTGTATCGATTCTGGTAGATGTTATATCATTGTCCATTAATGTAATAAAGGCATTGAGCAAATATTCCTAAACTGAACAGGCATCATCAAAATGGAAGATGGGAAGCTCGAATTGGCAGAGTTTTTGGCAACAAATATCTCTACCTTGGAACTTATGGTAATTTCTTCTTTTCTTTCATTTTCTGCTTTTTTTTTCCTTTTCTTTTTGCATGTCTTCCTTATACAATCTCTAAACTCTAAAATTAAAAAAAGAAAAAAACATAATTAGCTACTGTCTGAATTTTTTAATTATAATATTTTAATTTTTTTAATCAATCCATTGTCTTACATTAATGAATACTACCATTATTTATTATTATTTAAGTCCTAATATATACTAACCGGAATAATTCATTTGTAAATATTTATTAATATTGAAACTCACAAAAAAAACTAAAGATATTAAAATAAAAAATATTAAAAAATTTAAATACCAATAATATAATTTTTGTTATTAATTACATCTAGGAGAAATGAAATACCTAAACTCGAATCACAAACTTAATAATAATCTATTTTTTTTTTAATTTTTAAATAAACAGTTTAGTGGCTTATCAATATATATAAGCATAATAATAAGTATATGATAAATAAATTTAGAATCATTTTCACACATATAATAAAAGTAAAAATAATAGTAAAAAGTATTTAATAATATATATAGATTAAGATAGGTAGGGTAAGTATGATAGGATAAAAACTAAGCATACAATCAAATCGAGTTGGTTGAGATATAGATCACCAAACCTCATCTGCTTAATGAACCCATCTACCTTTTCAAACTCACACCAAAATCTGCATGCTAAAATTAATTTCTTTATTCCCCAAACTACCCCTCAATCTTTTCCATATTCTCTTTGCAGCCACTCAGGAAGAGGCAGCCACAGCTTACGACATGGCAGCTATTGAGTATCGTGGACTTAACGCCGTTACTAATTTTGACCTTAGCCGTTACATCAAATTGTTACGTCCAAATAATCCCCAACAAAACCCTACTACTACTGATATTACTGATACTACTGCTACTACTTTAATTCCCAATATTAACCCTGCCCAAAACCTTGGATTAAATGTGCCGGAAACCACCACGCCTCCGCCGCAGCCTAGTGGCAGTAGCACTAGTGGTTCAGCATCATCTGCATTAGGGCTTTTGTTACAATCCTCAAAATTTAAAGAAATGTTAGAGATGACATCGGTTAATAATGATTGCCCTTTGACACCGTCAGAATCCGAGCTGCCACGCCGCCGGAGCTTCCCCGATGATATTCAGACTTTCTTTGATTGCCAAGACTCCAGTTGCTTTACTATGAGTGATGATATTATTTTTGGAGACCTAAATACATTTTCTTCACCTATTTTTCAATGTGAATTTGATGTCTAATTTAAAAAAAATACTAATTTATAAAAATAAGTCTTATCCTTACAATATATATACATAAAAATATTTATGGGTTCTGTGAAGATATGGAGGCAAGGATGGTGACAGGAAGAAGAAGAAGATGATAATGAAATGAAGAACAAGGAGTAAGAATATAGAGACAATTCATAATATTCTTTTTTTTTTTTGAGATTCATGGATTCTCTTCTTTTCTTTTTCTAATTAAATTGTGGAGAGAAGAGGAGGTTTTATTTTTTATTTTTTCCTGATTTACATGTAGATACATTACAAAAGCAGACATTCATTTATCAATTATTTCTCTTAATGAGACAAATTTAGCAACTATTTAAATTTCATTTTATTTAATTGTTATGGAATTATGTTTATCTTTTATTTTGTTTAATTTTTGCCTACAATTTTATGCTACAATTGAATAATTAAATTGTAATTTTCTTGAAAAACAATTAGGTGAAATTAATATATAGTTGCAAATTGGTTAGTCTAAAATGTTTTAAAATTCATATATTAGCATAAATATATGTTCTAAAATATTTTTATATGATATGATCTTTACTTTTTTTATTAATTACATGTGGAGAAGGAAAATATTTAGGAGATACGAACTTAAGACCTAAGTAAAAATAACGCATGCTCTAATCATCAAGCTATGTCTTGATCTTATTAGTTATAATATGATCTTTAATTGTTAGTGGTTAGATGGTCAAATTAATAGAGAACGGTTGTGATAAAAATTAGTAATATTCCAATCTTTTTTAATTTAATGCTCTTTAACTAATTTATGGGCTATATGCTATACTCTCAGCTGTAATATGTAGATTCATTTGCCAATTCTTGAAAATTAATTTATGGTATAGGTTGAGATTGTGGTCAGGGGAGTTAGAGTTTGGAAGTTTATTTATGGTTCTCCTATATTTTTACTAGTTCACCATAAGAAACGAAAATTTTGATAAAAAATCATTTCCATATTTTGTAAATACTCTGATAACATAATTTTTATATATTTCATGATTTACTTGTTCTTTAAAAGAATATTACATAGGAAAATTGTTAATCATGTGTTATTAAGAAACGTTCTAATTATTTGATATATTGCAATTCAAATAACTCATTAACTTTTATTATATATATATTGATACTATTCCCTATTTATCAATTTCATATACAGAGCTCTGTTGAGAATGATGAATTTTGGTATTGAAGATTTCTAACTTTATTTAGCTCTGAAAGAAGGTTAGACCTGATAATAAATATTTAAGATCTAACCGAGCTCTAGGTATTCGAAAGACAAACTCCCTAATATGTCTATATTTTTTGTTGATACTAATCAGAGGTGATCCTTTTTCTATTCTCTATAAATAAGGGGATCCCTTTAGATTCTCATAATTTTATCTTTAGATTTAAATAAACTGAATTCTGATTTAGACATCAAATTTTTTTCAACATAGCCAAATTCTCTTTTTCTATCTCATAGGTGTTTGAACTTCGAGCTATGAGAAACAGTGTCGAGAACTACTTGTCTTAATATATATATATACACACAAACATGAAAATAATTAATTAATAATGATTTTGCTTTCTTAATAATTTTACAGAAATATTTAAATGGCAATGCATATAACATTAAATATGAAAAAGTGGTTATGTGTTTTATGTGGTTTGAACCCAACTTCGGCATCCTTAAATATAATAAAAAATTGTAATAGCTAGGAAAAGAGGGGTTTGACTAATTATCTGTTTGATAAGAAGAGTTTCTTGCATGAGTTACCAACGGAAATTCTTATCTGGCTTCAACTAGCTCCGCCCATAAATTTAGTTAAAAATAATTTGTAAATTAAATTATACTCCCTCCGTATCATTTACATAAAAAAAAAAAATGAACACGAAAATTAAAAAAATTTCACTTTTTCCATCTCTATTTACTTAAATACCCCTAAAAAAATATCTCTCAAAATCTACTTTTAAGGCAAAAATATAAATAATATTTTGTCTCATTTCACTCCCTAAAATTTATCTAAAATGACATATTTTTTATATAAAAAATATATTAAAAAAGAAAAATTTTTGTATGTAAATAATACGGAGGGAGTAATTATTAAAAAATAATTTTAATTATTTTTAATTTTTAAATTATAAATTATTATTATTTGTTTGTACAAATAGGCCACAAACTCGGTTCAAGACAGAATTTTTGGAGTTAGCAAATGAAATTAGGTATTAATTAGGCAGTTTGGCATGCAAAAAATTAAAAATTTATTAAGAGGAACGATATCTGGGTAGGCTTTATAGGCTGGCTGATTGTTGACTATGTAAACATTATAATGATTTTGCTTGCCAATTCCCATCACGTCAAATCTGACAACCAATTGCCTGTCCCCAGGAAGGGACAACCAAATTGAGAATTTTATTAATTAATTTTTTAACAAAAATTAATTTTATTTTACTTAAATTATTAATTCTATAAAAATAATTTATCTCTCTTAAATTATTATATTTTTTACAAATTAATTTTTTTAAACTTTTTTCTTATCATTAATAAATTAATTAATAAAATAAAAATATAATATTAATAAATTAATATATAATATTTTAATTTATTTAAAATAATTTTATATAATATTAAAAAATTTAATAACTTTATTAATAAATATATATAAACTGAAAAATAATAATTTTAGCATGATTAATAAATTAATACATAAAATTAAAAATAATTTTAAAATATTATTTAAAAAAATAAAAATATTAATTATTTAACTTTGAGAATTAGATTGATTGATGGGATAGATTTGCACATTGATTTCCTTATCACTATGACAAATGATGGTTGACTTCTCAATATCAATGTCGAGGATGAGTCTAGACTCCAGATGGACCCTGGGAACATGGCCACCCTAAACAATATGTACGTAAATCATCCCTCTTTCAAAAAAAATTATAAAATAAAAATAATTTCAACAAAATATTATTTAAATTAAAATTAAATGAAATGTAAATTTAACAATTATATTTTAAATTTCTCGTATTTCACAAACTATAATTAATATTTAAATTTAATATTACTTTCTTTTTAAATATTATAATTAAAAAAAATTAATTCTAAATTATCAAAAAAAAATATTTATTATTAGACAATATCTTACCATTTAAATTTAATATTACTTTCTAATTTATATAAAATATAAATATTTTGTATGATTTATAATGTTATTAATTATTTAAAATAATGGATAAAAAAATATTTGAGTCCGTAGAAATATAATTTAGTGATAAATATATTTTTTAGGTAAAATTATAATAGATTCACTCTGATTATTCGTATTGTAATGCTTAAAAAAATTGTTTCAAATATTTTATTAATTTAGATAAATTATTTGAAATATTTTATTTATGAGTATTGATTAGATTTTAGGACTCTATTAATTCAATAACTATTAATTAATTAAAAATTTTATTTTTAAAAATTGATCATTATTAATTGATTTAATTAAATTTAATTAATTTTAATAATATATGTATAAGTCAAAATAGCTAACTCGAAACCCATATAATTAATCATTGAATTGACCGTCAAATCAGTTAATTTAGGACTATTTATTCATCCCTAATTTTATTAATTTAGTCATCCCTTTGTCTTCGTGTTTCTTGCTTCAATTCCCACGTGATATATCCGTGTTCCTGTTAATACACTATTTAATGTAAATAATAATGCAGCGTCTAAGCCTATTAATTCATTGAATTATGCAGGAAACTTAATTTAACCTCTCCCATCAATCATTTCCTGTTTCACAAAATCTAATTCTACGTCATTCAATTAAATTAACTATTTATTTATCTTCAGTTAAAAAAACTATTTATTTATCTTTATTTCTAATTTTTAGTCCAAATTCTAGTTGGAACATTTATATGTATAGCTATAATTTCCCCAGTTTTTATTTAGATAAAAAATGTCTTAAAAAAGAAAAATGAATATTAATGTTTTAATTTTAGCAAAAACATCGAAAAATTTACTTAAATTTTATACCTTTTTTTTCACATCTAACATAAATTATTTTTTTGATAAATTAATATATAAACTGAATTTTTTATTTTTATTTTATTTTTTTACTGTCTGAGACTCATATAATTAAGTATCATATTGATATATCAGTTATTTTTTTTATTGTGAAAAATAAAATAATGGGAGTTAAAAAAAGTAATGTTTGTTACTCTATTTTTTTTTTTAGCAAAAGATTAAGAAAATCATGAAATGAGACAAATGGACATTAAAAAAAAGTAATACCCGATGAAATAAGGTAACAGGCGTTAAAAAAAATAGCATTAAAAAAAGAAACTGGCGGCAAGAGAGTTATTCTAAATTGCTTGCTAAATCAAATTAACTGACTCAAGCACTAAAGAGAGGTGGGGCAGGACATCAACCGAGGAGCTAAAGCCGCTTTGTTGCTTGCTAAATCAAAGAGAGCATAAGGCACCTCGCCTAACATTATAGGAGAATGGTCCGTAAGGAGCTCAAATCTTAGTCTATTTGCTAAAGAGAGCTCCAGCCGAGATTAGTGACCTATCAGAAGCTACCCACTCTCATCCTTCAAACTTGCATGAAATGAACCATGGGGGTGATCAAAGAGGTTTTATGGAAGCAAGCGATATTGTCTTACAGCCAATTTACTCCGTAGGCTTTCTAGAATTCATTATGTCCTTAGATTTGATCCTAAGGGGATGATTTTACTTATTTCATAACCCTTTCTTCCCACTCTTCTTGGTGTCCCAACATCAGCAGTCTGATCATGCTGTGATTTTAACTTTATTCTGCTATTATTCTTTCTGACCCCTGCCTCTCTTCGCTTTAATCTTCTAATAAAAAATGGTGCTAGAATCTATATTCAGTTGCCATTATGCAGCTTCTGTTTCATGGCTTAGAACGCATTTTTTCCATATTGTTCTAGCTCATGCTCTTGTGTTGATAATTTGGAAATAATTTTAATGGAATCACAAGGGCATTTTAGTTTTAGATTTATCTGTGTTGGTACATATTCAAAAAGGTTAAGTACTGATTCTTTCTCTTGCCTTTTTCCTTCCGATCTTATTTAGTCCATTCAAGAGCATGCAATGGGTAGAATTAATGGAGTTGCAAATTTTTACAAGAAAAGCTACTTAAAACTGCAACTTCCTATTTGACTTGAGGACTTCAGGCATTTTCTTACAAGTTGTTGTTGACTTCCATTTTTTTTAGAGAAAATCATCAAAATGTTGGCACCCTTCACTTGGATGATTTGATAACAACAGTTTGCTTTGGATTAATGTAATTGATTTGATAACAACAGTAATATATTTAATATGAAACATGATCTCTAACTTGTATGCAAGTGCATCTGTTTTTTGAAAATCAATTTAAAGAACTCTCTTATCACTAGTTACCTTTTTAATATTATTTTTTTAACGACTCTTTTTTTATGGGCATTATTTCTCTTTAATACTTATTTATTTCGTGATTTTCTTAATTTTTTAAAATAATAAATTGACGAGCGTGATTTTTTTTATATCCGTTACTTTATTTTTCACAATGACAAAATAAAAAAGAGTGACACATCAGTATGACACCTGTTTGCATGAATTTCAAGCGTTAAAAAGAAAAAAAATTGAAATAAAAAATTAATTTTATGTACTAATTTATTAAAAAAAAGTTCATCATAGATATGACAAAAATGTAAAATTTAAGTAATTTTTGATATTTTTATCTTTAATTTTTTTTATCTCTGTATATACCATGAGATAAATAACTGATTATTACTTTCCTAAAAATTTAAACATGAGAAAAAAAGGTGATTTATTAATAATTAGATTATTAACTAAAAAAAAACTCCAGTTAGTACCTGTTTTTAGTTGGACAAGCATTGAACAATAAAATTGTTTTAACTAAAAAAAATGATATGAGTGTAAAACTCATGCAAAAATAAAAGATTGCCGTTTACGAATTGAACAATAGCAACTTGTCCTGCTGTTCTTATTCAATCTTTTTCTTCCCAAAAAAAAAAACCTTTATTATTTTGCATTTATTAAATTGTATTGTTTTTAGGAAGGGGCGAAGTAGGGTCTTTAAAGAGAGGGAAACAATTTTTTTTCTTAAAATTAATCTCTGCTTCGCTATTTAGTTATTCCTTTTCATTTTTATTTCAGTAGTTTTATATAACCATTATTTTATAAATTTATTAATTTATTAATAAACCATTTTTATTTGTCAAAAATAAATTAATAAAAAATATTAATATATATGTATATAAACTCCTAAATTTAAGTGATAATTCATAAAAAATAAAATAAAAAGAAGAAAGCATTGAATCATTAATATTGTTATAATATATGTGGATTACTACTTAATTAGATTAATCTTATCATATTAAGATTATGATTAGTTTTATCATATTCATATTGGAATTCAATTTAGTTATATTCTTTTATTCTACTTACAATACTATAAGTATCTCATTATAGATGATTCATATGACAATTAAGAATACAAAAATTTCTCATATTTTCTTATTCTCTATCTTTTCTCTTTTTTTATTTTCAATACGTTATTAGCACGATAGTCTCTTCAAATTATAATGGTAAAAATAGAAAGATTTAATTTCTCTAATTTGTAAGAAAAATTTTATATTTTTCAAATTAAGGTACGCTTCTACATATTTAATTTATATAATTTAATATGATTGATCTTGACTTAATTGAAGTTTATGATTTTTTTTCAATAAGTAATATCAAATCTCTTCATGTTGAATCATTAAGAAAAAAGAAAAAAATATTATGAATTTTTTTTGTTTAATATAATATATCTCTTGTATAAAGAGTTATTCTGTTACAATAGATAATACATAATTCGTTAATATGTTAGCAAGGATATATGTACTGTTGTTCTATTATTTGCCAGTTTAAGTATTATATATACATGAAAATAATTGACATTTGTACATATTTTTAACTTGGATTCATGGATATGATTTAAAATATGCCCATTAACCAATAGATTTAATCTTAAATTTCACACGTATATATATATATGCATTTCGTGGTTCTTAATTCAAGTTCTTAATAAAATTTGAATTTATTACCTTTGACATTTTCTGATAAAATTATTTATTGTGGATATTTGATAATGAGATTCACTTTGATATTGTGAATCTTAAAGATATTATGAAAAAGAAATTAAGTATCCTCGCAGGATCGCTTAAAAATAATAATTTTTCTTTTGATTATTTAAACAAGAAATTAAAAATTGATTATCTTTTTATTGATGATTTATTACAGTTTTTTGGATAATATTAATCTTTTTATGCCTCAAATGTGCTCATGCAGTAGTAATATTGATGTCATATATTTACAAAATATTCTAAACTAATTTCTTGTTTACTTGTAGCTAAACAAAATTTTTAGCTTTTGATGAAAAATTTTCAAACTCGTCCAACTGACTTAACATTATTTTCTGAAGTAAATGTGATATCTTTTCAAGATTATAGATGAGAATCTTGATAAAAGGGTCATGGTGAATTTTTTTTTTAAAAGCAAAAGTGCTAGCTTAATATCATTAATTGAAGTGAATGTGATATTTTTCAAGACCATGAGTGAGATCTTGTTGAAAATATTATGGTAAAATTTTTTTTCCTAGCAATCTTGAAATTAAAAGTGTTAATTCTCATAATTATTAATGATCATAGAATATTTGTTATAATTAACATTAACAAAAATTAATGTTAATAAGATATCTGATTCTGCAAATGTGGCTAAAGACTCTAGAAGAGTCCACCTTATATTCTGAATTTGAGTAAAATAATATTTCAATGATGCATTATATTCAAATAGATCCCGAAGAAATCTATTAAGTTTTAAAGAATACGTCACAATGGATATTCTATTGAAATAACGTGAAAGAGATATTAAATTTTTATGTGTTAACTCTATAAATTTGAACTAAAAGTTCATATTTAAGAAATTTTAAATTTATTAACTAGATTGTATTTTATAAAAAATAAAGATGGCTGAGTTATACTATATGCACTGGAAGTGCATAGATCTCAAAATTTTTATCATTTGGTATGATCATCTTAGTAATCCTTGTTCAAATATAATGTGATATATTGTTGAGAATACAAATAGATATCCAGTAAAAAAATTAAAAAAATAATTTTGCTTGATGATTACTTTTGTGTTTTTTGTACTCAAGATAAATTAATTATGAGACATTCACCAACTAAATTATATTTAGAGTCTCCTAAATTTTTACAAAAATATATGAGGATATTTGTGATCCTATCTATCAATCTTGTAGACTATTTAGATACTTTATGGTTTTAATTAATGCTTCAACTAAATCACCATATATTTGTCTATCTTCAACTCCTAATATTATTTTTGCTAAATTTCTTGCTTAAATTATAAAGTTAAGGTCAATGATTATTGATTATCATATCAAGACAATTTTTATAGATAATGCATATGAGTTTACCTAAAATGTATTTTATAATTATATTATCATTAAACATTTTATTGCATATGTTCATACTCGATATGGTTTAGTTGAATTATTATTAAGATATTACAATCAATTATTATTCTTATGCTTATGAAATTAAAACTTTTAATATGCGTTTGAATATATGTTATTGTTTATATTACACCTTTAATTTGTATTTGATTATCTATATATCACAAGTTTTTCATTTTGCAATTTGTGTTTATCTGAATTAATATCTTATTTAGAATTTGCTATATTAAAATTTCTTATTGTAGTGTACATAATCTTATTGCATCCCCTTAAGGAAATAAAATAAATTATCAATATTATTTTGACATCTATATAGATTTTGATTGTCTATATTAGATATTATAGACATTTACCGATAAATTTTCTAGAGCAAGATTTTTAGTGAGTTAGTTTTCACTCCGTTAAGGGAAGATAAAAGTAAAGAGCCAAAAGCACAATAGATTAGTTAGAATATACCAACTTTATCCAATCTTGATACATGTACAAATCAATATGAACTGAAAGTTTAAAAACTAATTTGTTTGCATTATGTTGCAAATCAATTACCAGATATATTTATAAATACCCAGTAGGTGTTCAAATCACATATTTCAGTTGCTAATACTCTTACTTGATTGCTTGTCCCTATAGGACATCTTATTAGTGTGACAGCTAATAGATATAATATACGTCTAAAGCGTAGTAGACTACTTGGTTCAAAATATTAATTTTTTAGATAAGAAGAAATGAATAATTTCAAAATGATACTCCTAAAGAGGTCAAAAGTAACATAAGTCAATAGCCATGTATTTCTAGAGAAGTAATCCCATAAGTAGTTTCGGTATCGAAAAATTATGAGATCTCATTAAAATCTAGAAATATGTGAAAAAAGATGAAATTATTGTTGATAATATGTTTGCATATGTTGCTATTGGAATTATCTAAATATGCTTGAGCCTAAAAATATTAAAAATTATCGACATCGAAGTGATTGGCCAAAATGGAGAGTAATCAAGGCTGAGCTAGATTCATGTACTAAATATATAATATTTGGACCAGTAGTCTAGACACCAAAAAAATGTCATACCTATTGGTATTGTATGTAAAAGGAAAAAATCATATGAGATTATGAAAAAAGTATATTTTTTCTATTATGAATGTAATTACTCTTAAAATTAGTTTTGCAGCCCCTGAAGGGCTCGATATTATATTATAATAATTTGCTCATATAACTCTTAAGAGAAATGAGTTAAATAAAATTATGATATACAAGACAACTTGTGGTATAAGAATTCTCACAAAGTTCTTGTATGGATTATGATGAAACATATTCTCCTATCATGGATGTTATTATCTTTAGATTTTTTTTATCAATTTGATAGCCTTTAAAAGGCTTGACATATATTTAATGGATGTTGTGACAATTTACTTATATAGTTCATTAGATAATGACATATATATGAAAATTCATGAATGATTCAAGATGCCTGAAGCATATAATATCTTGATAAATATACTATATTGAGTTTAAAGATTCTGATATAAGCTATAAATATCTTATTATAGATAGTTCATATGATAATTAAAAATATACTATATTGAGTTTAAAGATTATATACTTACACCACTATAAATATCTCATTATAGATAGTTCATATGATAATTAAAAATACATAAATTTTTCATATTTTTTCATTCTCTATCTTCTCTCTTCTTTTATTTACAACAAATATATATATATATATATATATTTTAAGAAATAATTGAGATAAAAATTATCACATAATATTAAAAGTAAAAGTGCTGGTGTAAACCGTAAGTTGGAAGTGTGGAGAAAAACCCTCGAGGACAAGGGTTTTAAGTTAAGTAGGAGTAAAACGGAATATATGCACTGTGGGTTCAGTCTAAGGAAGAAGCAGGAACATGAGGTTAAGTTGGATGGAGTTTTGGTTCATAAAACCAAACAGTTCAAATATTTGGGTTCGGTGTTCTAGAATGATGGCCGTATAGATGAAGATGTAGCTCACAGAATACAGGTAGGGTGGTTGAAGTGGAAGGGTGTGACTGGGGTTCTATGTGATAAGAAAATACCTCTGAAAGTGAAAGGTAAATTCTATAGGACGGTTGTTAGACCTGCGATGCTCTATGGTAGTGAGTATTGGGCACCAACGGGACAACATTTGCATAAGATGAGTGTGGCAGAAATGAGGAAGCTAAGATGGATGTGTGGACATACCAGACTGGACAAAGTTAAGAATGTTCATATTCGACAAAAAGTCCAAGTAGCGGATGTCGGAGATAAGGTGAGGGAAAGAAGACTTAGATGGTATGAGCATGTTTTAAGAAGACCTCCTAATGCTGCGGTCCGTAAGTGTGAGAATTTGTTGATTGAGGGGGCTAGAAGTCGTGGAAGACCTAGAACTGTGTGGAATGAGGTGATAGCAAGAGACTTACGTGCCTTATATCTTGATGCGGATTTGATTAATGACAGACTTAAATGGAGACGTAAAATCCGTGTCTTGGAAGGGGCCTAAGGCTGGAGTATCTTTTTTGGTGTCTTTTAAGCTTATTTTGTTGAGGATCCATACAGCCGACCCCAACTTGTTTGGGACTAAGGCTTAGTTGTTGTTGTTGTTGTTAATATTAAAAGTAAAAAACAATAAAATTAAAATCTGAGCAAAGTAGATAAATTTTAAAAAAAGCAAAAATGAATTTGAAAAAATAAATTCAAATCTTGTTTTTAATTTATCTTTATTTTTTGATTCATTAAATGAGTGCAAATTAATTTGATAAAATTTTTTATCTATTATCATATATTTTTTTATTTTTATACGTTTGAATAATATTATTTTTTGTCAATTTTTTAAAAGAAAAACATATTTGCTTAGAAAATAATAATTTATTATTATTATTACTTCTTGCATAAATTAAAAGATAAAAGCTAATTTAAAATTTTAAAAGATGGGATAAATAAACAATTATAAAAATTTTAATAAATATATATATAAATTTATTTTTTTTTCAAAATACAAGGGGCAGTTGCTCCCTTCTATTCAATGTGGCTTCCCACTGTCTTTAGGTATGATAATATTATATCAATTTCCTCCCTTATATTTTCATATAAAGTGAATATCGATTAAAATTTCATTAAGATTTAATTTTTTTTATTTATATTTGTTTAATCTTAATTATTAAGGCATTTATATAATATTTAAATTTTATACTAAATTAATTTTTAGTTAAATAATTTTTAAAATTTCTAAGTGTGAGAGAAAGAGAAATTTCACATCAAAAATAGATGAATTTAATAAAAAATATATAAGTGAAAAATATCTATAAACTCAATATATTAAGACTTAGGATTGAAGTGTGGTGTTAGACCCATAAAGTATATCTCTTCAATAAACTTATAAAGGAGATCTCCTAAGTAAATAGACTCTCTAAAACCAACGATGATAAAATAATAATTGTTTATTAGTTTATTGTATTGATATGATAATATTTTAAATCAATCACATAAATAATTTTTCAAATAACAAAGATAATCATAAATACGTGATATATTAAAACACGAATGATTCAAATCAACCCGAGCCAATATAATGGTAACTAAAATGGTCGAATGCTCACATAACAAACTCTAATTGAATAGTATAATAATGAATGAAACGTGAAGAAATCTTAAAACTTTAATTGATTAAGAGATGATTAATAATCAATTGGAACATATAGCATTACATTTAAAATTTAAAACTCACGATAATTTCAAAAATTTAGAACTCAAAATATTAAAATAAAACATACGATAATAATAAAATCTAAAAATTTAAAGTATCATGTATAGTATAATTTTAGTTAAATTCTAATTCCAAACTGACGTAGAAGCTCTCAAATGCTATGCCAAAACACTTCAACTTCAAGTATCTTTCTGCTGTTGGTTTGCTTTCTATATATTCCTAAGAAAAATTCTACTATATATCTAGTCCATGTCTCTACTTGTGGATCAGATCAATTATAGATTCTTATTTAAATTATAATATTTAAAAAAATAATTTTAATTAGTTTTTTTTTAAATTATAATTTATTATTAATCTGATTTATGAATGAGGACATAGACTAGATCTGTCTTAAAATTTTCGATATTCACGATTTCTTTTTATTATTTATAATAAATTTTTAGTTCAGCTTGCATGGTAAAATATAAATTAATAAAAAATGGTTTCTTTAATACACGAATTCAAGAAGACGAGAAAATTCAGTTCAAAAAAAGAAAAAGAAAAAGAAAATTTAGTGATTGTATTTTATTATATTACATTGTATTTCTATTAAACTTGGGCGCTAGCAAGCATGCAAATGAATTCCAGATTTCAGAAATAAAATGGCATTTACATTGAAAATCTCAAATTCTACCAAACCCTACTATTGATCCTTACCAGTTGTGTTTCTTTGCAAGTGAGAAGCACAGGCAAGAACTAAAAAAAAAAAAAAGAAAAAAAAAAGGAAAAAAAACTCATTATTAAGAACAAAAAGTATGCACCTGAAATCCATCACAAACTTTGATTTCCCCACTCTTCCAAGCCGCAAAATTGTTTGCTTTCCATTGTCCTAGGCAACCATAAATGAGTCAGCAATTCACAATCAGTGACCAAGAATTTCGAAACTGATTATGCTTTACAATGGTTCATCATACCTCCAAAGTGAGCTGGAAATTCTTAACAGACTTTTGGATTCTAAGTCCAGCTCTGCCTCTGTCTTTGTAGTCCAGTTCATACTGCCTTGAAATCTTTCAAAACCAGAATAAAATTAATTCCATGATAGAAAAACAAAAAGTCTATGAAGTCTAAACATCCTTTCTTGTGTAATGGGAAAAGAAATGTCTTACGTTATTGGAATTTGGAGTTTTTGAATGTAGCTTATGCACTTTGTCCATCCTTTCCTCCCAATTCTTGGGCAGACCACTAATGTGTTGCAGCTTCTCCACCAAAAATAGCAAGTCAATAAATAATCTGAAAAGAATTCCTAATCCAAAGTCACATAGTTCATCAGTGTGTAATCCACCTTAGAAGAGTTCTTAAGCTGCATTGATTGGTGCTTAGGTATGTATGCCCTCATGCTTCTGTAACTTCCAGTGTAAGTGGAAACGGTGGGCACAAATCTGTAAAAGAACAGGAAATAAAGTTGATAACAACGAGGACATTTAAAGTGACAGTAGAACGTGGAGGTGGTCAGGAGTTCTGCCTTACGTAACAACTGCCTGGCGCAGCTTAGATGGTGAATTTAGACGACTACGGCCACCCTGTAATCAAACATACCATATATAAATTTACTTTACATGTTATCAAACAGGTACATTATTGTGATGCAAGTTGACGAAGCAAACCTGGTCCCATATGTGATAATTGGAACCCATGAAGTTAGCTGTTACATTCCCAATAAAACTATCATCTGAACTAGACAAAACTCCTTTGACATTCTGAGCTATAGTGAAAACAGACTTCCCATTACGCCGCTTATGATGAGCTATAGCTAGTTTCCCATCCTGTCGTCCTTGTCCTTCCTATTGACGCATAGAATGAAAGATAAAAGAGCAAACTTTAGTCATAGCACCTGGCTTCAATCTTCATAGAAATCAGGAGTGATTTAGTTCCACTTCCACTCCAACCAAATGGGAAAAGAATCAAGGATGAAAAAAAGGTGAATTATGTGCAGAAACTCAATCAACAGATTCCTTGTGCATTGTCAGCAAATGCTATTTACAACGAATATGGTAGAATAACTCAAAAATAATAAAAGAAACGAACATAGTTCACTATGTGAGAATGAATGCTTTAGTATATGCAAATATTGCTTATCAGTTTCAATTGTTTAAAAAAAATGTGAAACTCTACTTGCTTTCTTTTTTTTTTTTGGTCATTTACTATTGAATAAAAAAGAATTATAGAAAAGTTGTAATGGGAAAGTCATTGCAAACACAAAATGAAAATTTGGATTGTTCAAGAAACTGAACTAGTTTGTATAATCTAATATGTTGTGATTTCTTTTTGATGCCCAACCAGTAGCTGGTCAATATGACTTCTTTTGTCATCTATATGAGAATTTAGAAATAATTTAGCATATCAACTGTCATATCTGTTGTAAAAACGGACAAGATAAAGCAAGAACACAGCTAAAATTTTGAGAAAAATAAAGATAAAAGAGACACAGAATTTACGTGGAAAAACCTTAAACGAATTAAGGTAAAAACCACGAACAAGGATAGAAGAATTTTATTAGAAGAAAATAATAGGAATTACAATATAACTCTCTATTTTTCCTTTAATATTCACGGCCTCTCTTTTTTTTGGGATGCCTAAATGCTTAACATCCCTTGCTATTTATAAGCAAGGGAAAACGCTAAGCAGATGAGAATTTCATTTGGCTTTCTCTTTTTTTTTTCAAAAAATTCGGCGCCTCCCTTTAAATTTTCTTCAATTGCTGCATCTGCGCCTTTGATTTTCTTAGTCAAAGGTTGTTGGAGCCCACAATCTCCCACTTGAAGATTTGATTGAGGATCAATCATATCTTCACACCATTCTTTCTTCATTGTCTTTCCATGCTGCTTATGCTTCCGTCAGGCCACTAGAAGATCGACACCAAATAAACTTGTCAGTGTTAACTGCTTTTGTCAAAAAATCTGCTAGGTTGTCTTTTGTATGAATTTTCTGCATATCCACAATGCCCTCTTCCACTTTCTCACGAATGAAGTGATACTGGACTCGTATGTGTTTTGATTTAGAATGAAAAGCTGGATTCCTTGCAAGATGCAAAGCACTCTGACTGTCACAAAATAGAGAAATTTTCTCTTGTTCATGCCCGAGTTCCTCCATGATTAGTTTCAACCAGACTGCTTCCTTACTAGCTTGCGTAGCTGCAACATATTCTGCTTCTGTTGTTGAAGTTGCCACAACTGACTGCAGTTTTGATACCCAACTTACTGCTCCACCAGTAAGAATGAACACATAACCTGTGGTAGACTTACTTTTATCAAGATCACCTGCATAATCTGAGTCAACATATCCTCTGACAATAAAATCTGATCCTCCATAACATAATGCAACATCTGAGGTTCCTTTAATATATCTTAGAATCCTCTTTACAGTACTCCAATGCTCTCTACCATGATTCGCCATGTACCGACTTACAACTCGCACTGCATGTGCAATGTCTGGTCGTCTACAAATCATTGCGAACATCAAACTCCCCACTGCTGATGCATACGGTACTCGAGACATTTTCATCCTTCCTGCTTCATTGCTAGGACACATACTGGAGGATAATTTGCAACTAATAGGAAGTGGGGTAGAAATTGACTTACAGTCTTGCATATTGAAGCGTCGTAAGACCTTCTTTAAGTAATTCTTCTGAGAAAGCCAAATCTTCCTATTGTTTCTGTCTCGGTGAATTTGCATCCCTAGAATCTTGTTTGTTGGTCCCAAGTCCTTCATTTCAAATTCCCTAGCCAACTGTGCCTTCAATTCTTGAATATGATCTTTGTTGGGGCCTGCTACCAACATGTCATCTACATACAACAGCAAAATAATGAAATCACTTTTATCAAACCTCTTGAAGTATGCACAAGGGTCTGCATTAAGTCTGTTGTATCCAAGGCTCATGATGAAGGAATCAAATCTCTTATACCAACACCTCGGCGCCTGTTTTAGACCGTATAGAGATTTATTCAACCTACAAACCAAGTTCCACTTTCCTTTTTCTTCAAAACCTTCTGGCTGGAGCATATAGATTTCTTCCTCAAGATCTCCATGAAGAAAAGCTGTTTTCACATCTAGCTGTTCTAAATGTAAATCAAGTGTAGCACAAATTGCCAAGACTACACGAACTGTTGACAACCGAATTACAGGAGAAAATATTTCGTTGAAGTCAATCCCTTCTTTCTGAGCATACCCTTTTACCACCAATCTTGCACGATACCGCTCCACCTGATCATCACTATTTCTTTTGATCTTATAGACCCATTTAGTGCCAATAGCTTTTCTTCCTTACGGTAATGGCATAAGCTTCCAAGTCTTGTTCTTATGCAGGGCTTCAATTTTCTCTTGCATTGCTGCCATCCACTGAGACGCATCTGAACTACTCATTGCTTCCTGGAGAGTTGATGGTTCTCCTTCCTCAGTTAGAAGACAATAAGCAACATTACTGCCCATAACATAATCCTCTTGCCAGACTGGTGTACGTTTTGTGCTCTTTCCCTTTCCAAGCTCCGACTCTTCAGACTCAGTTTGCTCTTCCTCCTCCTCGTGCTCTGGTTCTGCTTCAGAAGAATCTTCTTCTGTGGACTTCTTTTCTACCTGTACCATTGTAGTCTCTGAATTTTCTTTCAAACTGCTATCACCTTCTTTTTCCAATTTATCTTCTATAAAGATAACATCTCTGCTGACGATAACCTTGTGGGCAGTGGGCTCCCACAGGCGATACCCCTTTACACCATCAGCATATCCCAAGAACAAACACTTCCTGGATTTTGGATCCAACTTCGTAGTTTTTTGGGCATTGTACATCACATACACAGGACTTCCAAATATATGGAGGTTTGAATAATCCACTGGCTTCCCTGTCCACATCTCCATTGGAGTCTTTAGATCAATTGCTGTAGATGGAGACCGGTTAATCACATAACAGGCGGTGTTGACTGCTTCTGCCCAAAATGCCTTATCAAGATCTGCAGCTCCCAACATTGCTCTTGTTCTTTCTAACAGAGTTCTGTTCATCCGCTCTGCTACTCCATTTTGTTGTGGAGTGTACGCCGTAGTGAACTGCCTTTTGATGCATTCTTGTTTACAAAAGCTATCAAATTCATTCCCAGTATATTCTCCTCCATTATCTGACCTTAAACACTTGATCTTACTGCCTGAATCAAGTTCAACCCGCGCTTTGTATATTTTGAAAGTTGCAAATACATCTCCCTTGCTCTTGATAGGATACACCCAACATCTTCTGGAGTAATCATCGATGAAGGACACAAAGTACTTCGCTCCTCCTAGTGACGAAACTGGTGCTTGCCATACATCAGAGTGGACCAATTCAAGAATATTCGTGCTTCTAGAATTAGATATGCTGAACTTTAGTCGATGCTGCTTGCTTGTTGTGCAATGCTCACAAAAGGGTAATGACACCTTTGTAAGGCCTGGAAGTAACTTTTTCTCAGCAAGAATTTTCATACCTTGTTCAGACATATGTCCAAGCTTTTGATGCCACACCATTGCAGATCTTTCACTCGAACTGTTTGAAGCAACAGATGCTTCTGCTTCTTGCACAGTCTTTCCCAAAAGCATATATAACTTTGCAGCAATCTTTTCTCCTTTCATAATTACAAGCGCTCCTCGGCTAATCCTCATGATTCCTTTTCGAACTTTGATAGTACAATCAAGATCATCGAACTCTCCCACAGATAACAAATTCTTCTTCAGACCTTCCACATGTCGCACTCCTTGAATAGTGCAAACTGTACCGTCATACATCTTCAATTTGATGGATCCAATGCCTATGATCTTTAAGGCATTATCTTCACAACTATACACAGATCCTCCTAAGATAGGTTCATAATGATGGAACCATTCTCTTCGAGAGGTCATATGATAAGTTGCTCCTGAGTCAAGAAGCCACACATCCGCAAATTTCTTCCTGCTCTCCGTTGATATTGCTGCTTCACAACACAACACGTTTCCATCTTCTGAAGTGCTTGCCACGTTTCCTTGAGAATTGGAATTCTTCAGACTCCAACAATCCTTCTTCAGGTGACCTTTCTTGCCACAGTGGTAGCATTTAAAATTCTTCTTACTCTTTGATTTTGATCTCCCATGATTGTGACTCCCACTTGAGCCACGTTCTGTTGATCTTCCTCTCATCATCGTCAAAGCTTCCACTTGTTGTGAACCTGCCTGCTTGTCCTCCTTGTTCTTCCGCCGATTCTCTTCTTCCAAGATAGCAGATGCTATATCATCAAAGACCAGAGAATCAGGCTGAACATTAGTTGTCAAGTTGATGACGAGTTGATCATACGAATCAGGTAGACTTTGGAGTAGAAGTTCTGCACGTTCTTGTGACTCTATTTTATGATCCAAAGATGTAAGCTGAGAAAATAGAGTATTCAAGACATTAAGGAGCTCCGTCACTGAAGTAGATTCTGACATCCTCAAGGTGTAAAGTTTCCTCTTAAGGAAAATTTTGTTATGTAATAACTTGGCCTCGTACAGTTTGATGAGGTGATCTCATATCTCCTTTGCCGTTTTCTTTTCTGCTAAACTGGACAAGATCTCATCTGCAAGTGCTAGATGAAGGTTTGCAATAGCATTCCCATCCATCTCGTTCCATTTAGTATCATCTGTGAATCCCTGCGGCCTTTCACTGATTGCCGCTAGACAACCATCTTTTCTCAAGATAGCTTTTATCTTTAATTTCCACAGTGAGAAATTTCTCCCGTTGAACTTTTCAATCTCAAATTTTGCCGCCATCGCTTTTATCTCCAAAAAAATTAGCTCCCACTATTCCACGTAAACAGTACTTCTGCTACAGTGATCCGCTACAGTATCTGCTACAGTGATCCGCTACAGTTCTGCTACAGTATCGCTACAGTGCTCAGCTCACTTGATTGGTTGCTTTATGACTGCTACAGTAATATGCAATTACAATTCAAAATTTCTGCTACAGTACTATTCAAAAAACACGTGAATAGTGATGAGTTACTATTCATAACTTTCGCGTTTTTACGCCCTTTTTTAAAACGGATCACACCAAAAAACTCCACGTAATTTTCTCTTTCTCTTGGTATATTTGGTTTTTCAAAATACCACAGCTCTAATACCACTTGTTGTAAAAACGGACTAGATAAAGCAAGAACACAACTAAAATTTTGAGAAAAATAAAGATAAAAGAGACACAGAATTTACGTGGAAAAACCTTAAACGAATTAAGGTAAAAACCACGGACAAGGATAGAAGAATTTTATTAGAAGAAAATAATAGGAATTACAATATAACTCTCTATTTTTCCTTTAATATTCACGGCCTCTCTCTTTTTTGGGATGCCTAAATGCTTAACATCCCTTGCTATTTATAAGCAAGGGAAAACGCTAAGCAGATGAGAATTTTATTTGGCTTTCTCTTTTCTTTTTTTATTTTTAAAAAATTCGGCGCCTCCCTTTAAATTTTCTTCAATTGCTGCGCCTGCGCCTTTGATTTTCTTGGTCAAAGGTTGTTGGCGCCCACAATATCAGCAAGCACAAGCTAATCATGTCCAAAGTATCATATCTCTTCTTTAGTCAAGAAAATTTAAGAAACTGATACCAATAAAATGAGAAATAATCGTTGTCCTAACTGTTCCTTTTGACGTTATAATGAAAAGATATTATTATTATTGTTTGGTAACAATGAAGAAGAAGGGGAACTGGGACTAGTTCTGTTCTTGTTTTCCAATATCTGATTCGAAGTGAATTCTGGTAATAAATGCTTAGTTATTATTGATTTCTCTCATTCCCTTATCGAAATTCTATGTAACCAAACCAAGATATGGCAATCAAGGCTCAAATTCCCATTTTTAGCCTTTCATTCTCACAGACCAAACAAGCATGATTAATCTTTAGGAGGAATCTAGCATCACGTCTCATGCAAATTTAAAGAAAAAAAAAATGGTTCTCCACATATTTAAAGACCAAAAAGATGTTTCTTACAAATTTTCTTGCAATTGCAAAATCCAAGTCAATCAAGCTTGGGGTGAATGATCCAAACACCAAATTTCCCATTTCTATAATAATATGTTCCATTCATGATGATATGATACATCTAAATATAAGCTTAAAATGATAAGGAAAAAAAAAAATAAGCTTGTCTATTTATTTATGTTAGCATTAGAGTCATCTTTTTTATTGTTGGACAATAGAGTAAGCCACTCAACCAAATTACTATGAAAATGTCCACTTAATTAAATGATAATCAAGTTTGTCAACACAAGATGATTAACATGACCAACTAAACAAGTAATGTTAATCAGTCTTTTCCCCTCCAATAATAAGTGAAAAGTATCAAATTTTTGTAACAATTAAAATTGCTCTTTGCAATGAACGAACATTAGATCAAATAATCAAGAATTCATAAAAGCCAATAAAGAACTATAAAAAAGTCGCAGAGATCTTACATTGGTGTAAAGTGAGTATGCTGTGTCCCCATTTAGCCCTTCGGGTAATGCTTCCTTCACAATAACACAGGTACATCTCGCTATGTCCATCGGCAATGGCCTACATAACAAGGCCCTGAAAACAAACAGAAAAAATACATATACTAAAAGAAGCCCATCACTGATTTTCTTCCTATATCTTCTGCAATGTCAACATATAGGCAACAAAAAATCATTCAAAAATCAAAGAAAATTTATAAGTAGAATTCAAAAAAAAAAATTTATTTTTACTTTTACCAATATTTTTTTTATATTTTATTTGATCTCTAATTTATTTATTTTTGTTTATTTACCATTGATAATAACTAATTTATATATCATATTAAAAAATAAAAAAAAACCATAACTACTTCACTAATATTTTATTTTCTGACAATATTATTAAGTTTTAAAATCATAATACTATTTTTTTTCACGTACATATAATATATCATATTTTTTATATTTTTAATTTTATTAATAATAATTTTTTACATTTCATTCGATTCATTATTTATTATTTATTTATTATTTATTTAATTATATTTGCAATATAATAATTATAATTTTAAAGTAATATGTATTTTTCTGCGACTAAGAATAATTTGAATATTTTTCATAATTTTAAAATTAGTTTGTCTTTTGCATTGATATACATAGTTTCAATTTGTTTTTCTTCAAAAATTATGATTTAATTTTTTGAAATTTTATTTAGTTGATCCTCTCCATTTATATACAACACTTATATTATAATATTTTAATAGTATTTCACCATATTAATAAATATATTTTTATTTATTTTTAAATTATAATTTATTTATTATTTTAATAATTTAATTAATATATTAAATTTATATTATGTTTAAATTTAATGCAACTTATTAAAAATGTTTATTGAATAAATTTTAATAATTATGGATAAATAATTACTTATTTAAAATTATAAAATTTAAAAATAAAAATATCTCCAATATTGCGTAAAGATTTTTCTAATTAATATTAAAATTACTATACTGTTATATTATTAATTAATTATTTTTATAATAAAATAATTAATTTTAAAAAAATAATTAATTTTTATTAATTATATAAAATAATAATTTTAGTTATATATATATTTTATAAAAATAGTGATTTTTCAGAAAAAATTGCTAAACATAATTATTTTAGAGAGTGATTGATTAATAATTTTTTTAATTAATTAAAAAATATTTATAAACAATTATCTTCTTAAATAAGTGTAATTAGCATTTTTCTTTTTTAGAACTATATGTCTACTTATTCTAAGCAAAATTTGGTTGAGCGAGAGAATTAATCAATGTTATCAAAACCGTACTGGACATTATACCGAACTAGCTACTGGTACGCGATTTTACCTGTTTTTTATGGTATTCACCGGTTGAACCGGGTATTTTGATTTTTCATATTATATTTTATAATTATATTACATAATAAATATAAGATTAATAATCACTAAACTAGCATCAATTTTTAACAAAATAAACAACATATAAACATCAATTATCAAGTTTAATATAAAATAATATAATAATTCACTAAAATTCAACTCTCATAAAAGTCTAAGACATAATATAACATTTTATTCATCTTCATCTTCATCTCCATGTTCATTATCTTCACCTCTATTTTCATTATATTCACCTCCTTATTGATCCATTCCGATGACAATATCATTTTCAAGATCTAGAAAATACATAACAAAAATATATTATTACAGCACTTTTAATATTATATAATATAAATTATCTAAAAATGAAAACAAACCTGGAGAACTTGAGTCACCCATATTTTTTGGATGTTCTTCCATTAAATTTTCTAACTCAACATAATCAAGCTCTTGTTCTCATTCTCCTTCTTTTTCAATGATCCAAAACTCCATTTTATCAATTAATTCATAATCGATTGGATCATAAGATCTATTGTTCTTTGTCATCCTTAAAAAGTATAAACTCATAATATTACTTTGATTGAAGAAACACAATATAAAATAAATTAACTTAAGTTATAAACATCTCACCTATCTTTCAACCTTAATTTGTAATGCACATAAACAAGATCATTAAGTCTTTCATGCTCCAACATATTTCTTTTCTTTGTGTGAATACGCTCAAATATACTCAAATTGCGCTCACATCCAGAAGAAAAGATGTCTGGCTAAGGATTCTTACAGCTATGTTTTTCAATTTTGGAGTATCAAAGCCAAAAATTCACCACCATGCATCTTTCATAAACATAAAAAATATATAATTAATGATATAAACTTGATTAACATAAATAAAGGACATAGCTAAGTGACATAAAATAATTCTTACCTGGTTCCATATTTTTACTACAAAGAAGCGCCTTTGGACGAGAAAAAGCCATCTTTCGATCTCGAAAAAGTCCCAATTCATTCATAAGTGATGTATCATAATCATCTCCACATAACTTGTCAATTACATTCAATGTATCCACATGAAATAAATTAGAATAGAAATAATATAATAAATATAATTAATATGATTCAAAATTTATTTAATGAGATAAATTACCTTGTCAATCATATTCAAAGTGCCGCGCATGATCTCAGATTCTTGGCAAAATGAAGCTTGGTCATATTGAAATGCAGGATTCAAATAATAAGCTGCTGCATGAAGGTCTTGACGCAACATATGATCCCATCTACTGTCAATTATTTTAATGTAGGGCATGTACAATTTTTTCTTGTTGTTGAACACATTCATAATCCTTTTACGTGCTCTATACATGCCCTCATAAACATACCCTAAAGATGGTTTCTCATCCGTATCACAAAGACGCAACAGCCGTATCAATGGAATCATAATTCCAACAATCATCAAGCTATTATTCCAAAAATTTTCATCCAAGACAATTTTTTTAACATCTTTACCTTTTTCTAATTTTAAAAATTGCTTGAATTATGCACTAATTACCATAGCTTGCAAATCATCTTTGTGCTCATGCAAGCTTTGTAATACAATAAAAGTAGTGGCAAAACGAGTAGCTCCAGGACGAATAATCTCTTTCCAACCAGGTCTCTTTCTTAACCAATTTAGAGTTGCCTTGTGATTATTAACAGATACAGTTACTTTAGAAGCAAGAAGTGTCAAATCTTGCACCATAGGCATCTCTCCAACATCTTTGAATATCAAATTAATACAATGAGCTGCACATGAAGACCAATAAATAGAAGGATATCTCTCCATAAGTTTAGCACCTGCAGCTTTGTAATTAGCTCCATTATCTGTTACCATGTGCACCACATTGCTCGGACCAACCCATTCAATAATTTTAGCAAAAAGATTACACAAATTATTCGCACTAGCATAAATATCAGAAGCATCAACAGATTTAATAAATGAAATTCCCTTTGGACAATAGACTAAGAAATTAATCAACGATCTTTGTCTAGTGTCCGTCCATCCATCTCCCATAATAGTGCATCCAGTTTCACTCCAAGTACTTCTCAACGAATCAACTATCAACTTCACATGCAACTTAGAATCATTCAATAAATTTACACGCAAAGCATGAAAAGTAGGATGTCTATACCCATGACCCATACTAGCTATTTTATCGATTGCTTGTTGAAAATAAGGAGAGTTACAAGCATTGAAAGGAATACAAGCATCATAAAACCACAATGCAATAGCTAAGTCAGTTTCATGCCATTTTTCTTTACTTTGCAAACATGCCTTGATGCTAGGTTGAGAAGAATTACTCACACCTGTTTTGAAGAATGATTCAATGCTTGAGCTTGAAGCCTTCCTTTTTCTCGTTGCATTTGATTTCTGAGATCCAATAGCTTGAGTATCATTCTCTTCATCCACTGTAAGGTCAAATGTTTCCTCTCCTCTCTTCTCCTTAGCTTTTTTTGCATAAGCATCCACTGCGCTTTTGATTTCAAAACGAGCCTCTGCTGAGACTTTCTTGCATGGATCAATGTTTCCTTTAGTGCCCGCAAGATGTTCCTTCATCCTTGTAATTCCTCCACCAGCAATTTGCTTTTGACAAAAGGTGCATATATATATCTTCCTTCCTTATGCATTTGTTCCCTCAATGACATATTTCCATGCTAAATCCTTTTTTTGCCGAATTGATGTGACCAAGTTTATTTTATTAAATTGATTTTCAAATTGTTCTTGATTTTGATCTTCCATAATTTCCTAATAAATAATAAAATACAATAATTAAATCCAAACAATTTCAACGCAACATTAATTTACTATTATCAAATACAAATACATATTCAATCAAACAAAATCAAAGTCGTCAAAATTCAATCAAATACAAATACATATATAGTCAAAATAAATGCTCTAATTTTTGTATTCACAAATATATAGACTGCAATGATGTTGCGTCCACCATATCAATCTCATACATGTACTCTACATAGACAAAAAGTACAAACAAAAACCACACTATACTACTCATAAAGTTGTAGATACATTATATATATATATACACACGTTGCAGAGATGACAAAAAAGAGGGAAGCACTTTCTCATAATAAACAATTATATATATAATATATGTTGGAAATCACTTTCTTATTCTTGAATTTCACATTTACTATGACAAAAAATTTTCACATTGACAACAATCATAAAGGACAAAAAAAGAAAGCTTTTGTCCTTATCTATTTTAAAGCTTCCCACAGTTGTTAAACAATAAAAAAATTAAGAAAAGGTGAAGTGAATGATAATAGAAAACGAATGGCTAACAATTCATAATCATAATTTTAAAAGTACAACAGAAGATTAAAAAAAAAATACCAGGAAACGGAGCAATTGAAGGTGGAAGAATGTCTGACTCTCGTGGGTGAATATGAAATCAAATTAGGTTTAGGAAACCGAACGGCACAAGAAGAGTTACCTAGTGAAAAATGGTGTAGTTTAAATTTTTGGGGAAAATCCGGTTTTAACCGATTTAATGTAAAATCCGGTTTTACCCGGTTTTTTAAATTTTATTCGATTTTTCATATAAATTGGTTTTTATAGTTGAACCAAACCGAAAGGGCTGCCGGTTCCCAAAAAACCGGGTTGAACTGGCCGGTCCGATTCGGTTTTTATAACCATGGAATTAATGGCAAAAACACCATAGGTTGGATGTATCTTTGGTTAAATAGCTAAAAATTGAGTGGCTGTCCCTTCCTCCTTCAAAATCTGCCTCTGGAGCTCCCTTATTTACTCGTCTAACGCCTTCACCATGTACTCTTCCCTCGTTATTAGTAACGGACGTTGCATCGCCGGAACCCATGGCCACTGTCACCCTTACGCTCTCTTGCTATTCTCTTGTTAAATCCACTTCAAAATTCACTTTCCTTAGTACCAAAATTATTAACAGAGCTCAAAAGGCTTCAATTTTCGCTATGGCTGCAACTCCTGGTTTTACTGCCACTGCTGCTAAGGTGGCTCCCGCCGTGATAGTCGGCGGTGGACGGGTTGGAAAGGCCTTGCAAGAAATGGGTAATGGTCAGGATTTGCTAGTGAAGAGAGGGGAGTCCGTGCCACTTGATTTTGAGGGTCCAATTCTTGTCTGTACCAGAAATGATGATCTTGAGGCGGTTCTTGAAGCGACTCCCAAACCCAGATGGAACGGTACAAATTTTCAGATGTACAAATTTTCAGATTATCTTCAATAAATATTTATGAATTCCCTGCGTAATTGGAATCATTTGATATGAATGTTTTGGGTTTCTTTTCTTTGCAATTGTTTGGGTGCGTATTGACAATCTAGCAGATTTGGTCTTTTTCCAGAATGGGATGCTGGAGCCATGGCTTGAAAGTAAAGGTCTGGGAGATGCAGACCAGGTGCTTGCTTATTTTGCTGTCTCAAAGCTCGGAGAACCTCCTATTGATGGAAAGACTGATACCAATCCTGAAGGACTGACTGCAGCATATGGAAAATGGGCATCTGCAGTGGCTGCAAGGTTACATGCCGGAGGCCTCTCATGCAAGGTAAGAGAAAGGAATCCTTCATAGGGGCGCTTGAACATGGGCCTAGCCTAATTGAGAGATGCAATGCACCTATTGGCAGGCTTGATGTATGATTGTGAATTCCTTCATATTGAATATATTGAACCTAGGTTGAGGGCATTCTTTTTGTTACATGTTTTGCTTTTAGTGATTTTATTTTGTTCTTAAAAGTTTGATGAGTTGGTGGGGGGATAGAGGTAGGTATAAGTAAGCTTAGAGCTTCAGGTTTGGTCTGAACTTAGTGTTCATAGACCTTAGACATTGTTTTGAAACTTTTGAAGCATTAAGAACTTAGTTTTTAACCAACCATGTGATTGGCTATCAAACCTTTATGTTGAAAGGGATGATATTCAGTTCTTTTTCAATGTAATCAGGTTCTAGACAAGGAAGCTTTTCAAAAACAAATGTTAGAGAAGCTGATCTGGATTGCAGCATTCATGCTTGTTGGGGCTCGTCATCCAGGGGCAAATGTTGGTACTGTGGAGAAGGAATATCGCTCTGAGGTAATGCTGTCTTTCTCAATAATAAACTTTGAAGCATCAGATCTGGTTTACTTTACCGCATGTCTTTGCAAACTGATGTGCTTTTTCAAAATAAAATGATTAAGCAGCTGTTGATTAACTCATGTTTGTTGTTGTGGAAATTGGGCTTTTTCTACCGAATTAAAAAAATAATTTGTGAATTACTGTGATAAAAACTACACCAGGTAAATTCCCAGGAAAGTGGAGGAGTCACAAGTGGTCTCACTTAAAACTCACTTTCCTTAGACTTACGCGTCGTTTGACAGAATTTACCTAGACATGTAATCCCTTTTCACAATAACCACAAAAACAGAGTTTTGCTCAACAAATAGCTATTAAATAAATAAAAGAGAGAACACCAAAATTTAACGAGGTTCGGCCAAAATTTTGCCTACGTCCTCGGACACTACCAAATATATTTCACTAAAGAAATATTACAAAAGAGAGAAGAGAAAGCTTTAGAACAAGCTATTTTGGGACAAGTTACAATTGAGGAATTGAGCTCATATTCATAGGCAAAATCCCAAGCCACTTGCAATGAATTGCCGTGTGGGAATTCAAATCCAAGCCACCATTTTTTAGCCACCAATTTTGAACCACCATTTTTGACAAATTTGGTTAGAATTTAAGCCATTTTTTTTTACGATCTCCACCTTGGCGAAAATTCCATAAACGTAATTTCTATTCTCTCTCGCAACGTTGTAGTGTCTTCAAATGCGCTTTGCAGCGCCAGCTTCAAATTTGAACAATATTGATCAAGTCCAAACAATGTTTGAACTTGACTGCTGTCACCACCTTGGTCAACATATCATCAGGATTCTCAGCGGTCTGAATCTTCTGGAGCTTTACCTGATCTTCCTCCAGAATTTCTCTAACAAAATGGAATCGAACATCGATGTGCTTCGTCCTTGCATGATAAATTTGGTTTTTTGCCAAATGAATAGCACTCTGGCTATCACAATGTACAATAATGTTGTTTTGCTTTATTCCCAATTCATCAAGCAACCCTTGAAGCCAAATTGCCTCCTTAACAGCTTCAGTAACTGCCATATATTCCGCCTCTGTCGTAGAGAGCGCCACTATTGACTATAAAGTTGACTTCCAACTAACTGGTGCTTTTGCAAGTGTGAACACATAACCAGTAGTTGATCGACGTTTATCCAAATTACCTGCATAATTAGAATCACAATATCCGACTACACATTGACCATTCTCTTTATCCTGCTCAAAAACCAATCCAACATCCACGGTGTTTAAAAGATACCGTAGAATCCATTTCACAGCTTGCCAATGCTCCTTGCCAGCATCGTGCATGTACATGCTCACAACTCCAACTGCCTTTGAAATGTCAGGCCTTGTACACACCATTGCATACATCAAGCTACCAACAACATTTGCATAGGGAACCTTTGACATGTATTCCCGTTCTGCATCATCTTTTGGCGACTGCGCTGCACTAAGTTTGAAATGAGGAGCAAGAGGTGTACTAACAGGTTTGGTCTTATTATCCATGCCGAAACGCTTTAGTACCTTTCTCAGATATTGCTTCTGAGACAAATAAAGTCTCCCCAATTTCCTATCTCTGGATATCTCCATACCCAGTATCTTCTTTGCCTCGCCCAAATCTTTCATTTCAAATTCTTGATTCAACTGATTCTTCAGCTTCTCGATTTCTTCTTTATTCTTTGATGATATCAACATATCATCAACATAAAGAAGAAGATAAATGAAAGAGCCATCTTGTAGCTTGTGCAAATACACACAATGATCGTATTTGCTTCTTGTGTACTTTTGCCTTTTCATAAACCTGTCAAACCGCTTGTACCACTGCCTTGGAGACTGCTTCAATCCATAAAGCGACTTTACAAGTTTGCATACCATATTTTCTTTTCCAACAACTTTGAATCCCTCTGGCCGAGTCATATAGATTTCCTCTTCCAGATCTCCATGTAAAAATGTAGTTTTTACATCCAATTGAACTAGTTCCAAATCCAACTGTGCTACCAAAGCCAATAAAATCCGAATAGAGGAATGTTTTACAACTGGAGAAAACACTTCATTATAATCAATTCCCTCTGTCTGAGCGTAGCCTTTAGCTACCAACCTTGCTTTGTAGTGAACACTATCTCTGTCAGGAAATCCATCTTTCTTTGCAAATACCCATTTGCACCCAATTGCCTTCTTTCCCTTCGGTAGGCTTGCTAGCTTCCATGTCTGATTCTTGGAAGAGATTTCATTTCCTCATCCATAGCTTTCCTCCACTTTGCTTCTTCTGAACTTTGGATAGCTTCATTAAAAGTGGACGGAATGCTATTATCTGTAATTGAGGATGCGTAAGCCACCATATCATCAAAACGAGCAGGCTTTCTTAGGATTCTTCTTGGCCTACCAAGTGCAATTGATTCATGTTGCTGTAAAGGTTTTTGGATTTGAACTTCTTCCTCATCTGACTCTCCTTCTACCTCAGGAGTGTCTGCAGCTTTAAAATCTGCTACTGGGATTTTTCTATCAAACTCCACCTCCTTTGGAGTATCCTCCACCTGTCCCGGAGTACTTTCTGACTGCTCTATTGTCACCTTTTTCAACATGGTAGATTCATCAAAAGTGACATCTCTGCTAAATATTATCTTCTTTGTTTTTGGACACCATAGTCGATAACCTTTAACTCCCGCAGTTATCCCCATAAAAATGGTTTCTTTTGCTCTTGGATCCAGCTTTGATTCCTTAACGTGATAATATGCAGTGGAACCAAAAACACGTAAGGAATCATAATCTTTAGCAGGTATTCCAGACCATACTTCTATAGGCGTTTTACCACCAATAGCAGTTGACGGTAATCTATTAATGAGATGGCATGCATATGTCAAAGCCTCAGCCCAAAATTTCTTGTCTAACCCAGCATTAGACAACATACACCGAACTTTCTCCAGTAATGTTCGGTTCATGCGTTCTGCCACCCCATTCTGCTGTGGTGTATGTCTAACTGTGAAGTGTCGAACAATACCTTCATCTTCGCAAACTTTCATAAATGGATCACTTTTGAATTCTCCTCCATTGTCTGTTCGAAGACATTTAATTCGTCTGCCAGTTTGAGTCTCCACTAATTTTTTTCATGTGAGAAGAATTGTCAGCACTTCATTTTTCGACTTCAAAGTATACACCCAAACTCTTCGAGAGTAGTCATCAATAAAGATAACAAAATAGTATTTGCCTCCTAAAGAAGGAGTTTTAGAAGGCCCCCATACATCCGAGTGAACATAATTCAGAGTACCCTTGGTATCATAGATAGCAGTACCGAATTTCACTCTTGTCTGCTTCCCTTTGATGCAATGCTCACAAAAAACTAACTTGCAGGTTTTCACATTCTTCAATAATCCTTGATCGGCCAAACTTTTCAAGGATTTTTCACCTGCATGTCCCAAGCGCATATGCCATAATCTGGTCGCCTCCAGATTTTTATCATCACCAGAAACTGATGCCGCTATTGATTCTATAATTGCATTACCTTGATAGTAATACAAATTATTCCTTCTCCGTAATCCTTTCAAAATCACAATTGCACCAGAGATGACCCTCATAACCCCATTTTCTGCAACAATCTTAAGCCCTTTAGATTCAAGGACTCCAACTGAAATGAGGTTCTTCGTCAAACATGGTACATATCGAACATCATTCAGGGTCCTGATTGACACATCATGATTCCTCAAGCGGATTGAACCAATCCCTTCGATAAAGCAAGGATTGTCATTTGCTGTGTAAACAACTTCATTATCAAGTTCTTTAAAATCAAAAAACCATTCTCGATTAGGACTCATATGATGACTGCATCCGGAATCTAACAACCATGCATTAGAAGAACTTGTTGAACATGCTAAAGGAGTATCCACAGATGTCATGACAACTAATGAGAAGGATGATTCTGAATCTTCACATTCAGCTACATTTGGATTGAATTCCCACACGGCAGTTCATTGCAAGTGGCTTGGGATTTTGCCTATAAATATGAGCTCAATTCCTCAATTGTAACTTGTCCCAAAATAGCTTGTTCTAAAGCTTTCTCTTCTCTCCTTTGTAATATTTCTTTAGTGAAATATATTTGGTAGTGTCCGAGGACGTAGGCAAAATTTTGGCCGAACCTCGTTAAATTTTGGTATTCTCTCTTTTATTTATTTAATAGCTATTTGTTGGGCAAAACTCTGTTTTGGTGGTTATTGTAAAAAGGGATTACATGTCTAGGTAAATTCTGTCAAACGACGCGTAAGTCTTAGGAAAGTGAGTTTTAAGTGAGACCACTTGTGACTCCTCCACTTTCCTGGGAATTTACCTGGTGTAGTTTTTATCACAATAATTCACAAATTATTTTTTTAATTCGGTGGAAAAAGCCCAATTTCCACAACAATTGGTATCAGAGCCGAGGGTTTGAAGTATTCACTGTGGTTGCGGCTAAGTCTGATCTTCCACATAAAAAAAAGATCCTTGGTTTTGTTTCCGCATTTTTTGAAAAAAATTTTTTGGTAGCTATTAAATAAATATTTGTAGCAGAAATGACAGACAACAAGAAAAATACCACACCTGTTACTGCAGCATCGTCCTCGTCAACTTTAGTAAGGAATGCTGTTACAAATGCAAGATTTGCAGTGGAGATTTTCGATGGCACTGGTCATTTCGGCATGTGGCAAAGCGAACTTCTAGATGCTCTTTTTCAGCAAGGTCTAGATGTCGCTATTGAAGAGGAGAAACCCCAAGAAATGGAGGAGACGGAGTGGAAAACTGTCAATCGTCTGGCATGTGGTACAATTCGTTCTTGTCTTTCTAGAGAGCAAAAATATGCTTTCTCGAAAGAAACTTCGGCAAACAAATTGTGGAAGGCATTGGAGGAGAATTTTTTGAAGAAAAACAATAAGAACAAACTCTTTATGAAGAAGAGACTGTTTCGCTTCAATTATGTTTCCGGTACCACGATGAATGAACACATCACAAATTTTAATCAGTTGGTGGCTGATCTGTTTAATTTGGATGTGGTCTTTGAAGACGAAGATTTGGCACTGCTGTTGTTGGCATCTCTTCCTGACGAGTTTGAGTTTCTTACAACGACTCTACTCCATGGGAATAAGGAAGTGACTTTAAGTGATATATGTGCTAATCTATATAGTCATGAATTGAGAAAGAAAGAAAAAGAGATGACAAGTGAAGTAGAAGCTCTGGTGATTGGAGGCCGTTCGCAAAGCCGGAAAAAAGGAGGAAAGAAAAGTAGATCCCGTTCGAAAACTAGAGTTGGGAAAGATGAGTGTGCCTTTTGTCATGAGAAAGGTCACTGGAAGAAAGATTGTCCAAAGCTTAAAGCCAAGGGCAAAACTGTTGTTGATTCAAATGTAGCTGAATGTGAAGATTCAGAATCATCCTTCTCATTAGTTGTCATGACATCTGTGGATACTCCTTTAGCATGTTTAACAAGTTCTTCTAATGCATGACTGTTAGATTCCGGATGCAGTCATCATATGAGTCCTAATCGAGAATGGTTTTTTGATTTTAAAGAACTTGATAATGAAGTTGTTTACACAGCAAATGACAATCCTTGCTTTACCGAAGGGATTGGTTCAATCCGCTTGAGGAATCCTGATGGGTCAATCAGGACCCTGAATGATATTCGATATGTACCATGTTTGACGAAGAACCTCATTTCAGTTGGAGTCCTTGAATCTAAAGGGCTTAAGATTATTGCAGAAAATGGGGTTATGAGGGTCATCTCTGGTGCAATTGTGATTTTGAAAGGATTACGGAGAAGGAATAATTTGTATTACTATCAAGGTAATGCAATTATAGAATCAATAGCGGCAGCAGTTTCTGGTGATGATAAAGATCTGGAGGCGACCAGATTATGGCATATGCGCTTGGGACATGCAGGTGAAAAATCCTTGAAAAGTTTGGCCGATCAAGGATTATTGAAGAATGTGAAAACCTGCAAGTTAGTTTTTTGTGAGCATTGCATCAAAGGGAAGCAGACAAGAGTGAAATTCGGTACTGCTATCCATGATACCAAGGGTACTCTGGATTATGTTCACTCGGATGTATGAGGGCCTTCTAAAACTCCTTCTTTAGGAGGCAAATACTATTTTGTTACCTTTATTGATGACTACTCTCGAAGAGTTTGGGTGTATACTTTGAAGTCGAAAAATGAAGTGCTGACAATTTTTCTCACATGAAAAAAATTAGTGGAGACTCAAACTGGCAGATGAATTAAATGTCTTCGAACAGACAATGAAGGAGAATTCAAAAGTGATCCATTTATGAAAGTTTGCGAAGATGAAGGTATTGTTCGACACTTCACAGTTAGACATACACCACAGCAGAATGGGGTGGCAGAATGCATGAACCGAACATTACTGGAGAAAGTTCGGTGTATGTTGTCTAATGCTGGGTTAGACAAGAAATTTTGGGCTGAAGCTTTGACATATGCATGCCATCTCATTAATCGATTACCGCCAACTGCTATTGGTGGTAAAACACCTACAGAAGTATGGTGTGGAAAACCTGCTAAAGATTATGATTCCTTACGTGTTTTTGGTTCCACTGCATATTATCACGTTAAGGAATCAAAGCTGGATCCAAGAGCAAAAGAAGCCATTTTTATGGGGATAACTGCGGGAGTTAAAGGTTATCGACTATGGTGTCCAAAAATAAAGAAGATAATATTTAGCAGAGATGTCACTTTTGATGAATCTACCATGTTGAAAAAGGTGACAATAGAGCAGTCAGAAAGTACTCCGGGACAGGTGGAGGATACTCCAAAGGAGGTGGAGTTTGATAGAAAAATCCCAGTAGCAGATTTTAAAGCTGCAGACACTCCTGAGGTAGAAGGAGAGTCAGATGAAGAAGAAGTTCAAATCCAAGAACCTTTACAGCAACATGAATCAATTGCACTTGGTAGGCCAAGAAGAATCCTAAGAAAGCCTGCTCGTTTTGATGATATGGTGGCCTACGCATCCTCAATTACAGATGATAACATTCCGTCCACTTTTAATAAAGCTATCCAAAGTTCAGAAGAAGCAAAGTGGAGGAAAGCTATGGATGAGGAAATGAAATCTCTTAACAAGAATCAGACATGGAAGCTAGCAAGCCTACCGAAGGGAAAGAAGGCAATTGGGTGCAAATGGGTATTTGCAAAGAAAGATGGATTTCCTGACAGAGATAGTGTTCACTACAAAGCAAGGTTGGTAGCTAAAGGCTACGCTCAGACGGAGGGAATTGATTATAATGAAGTATTTTCTCCAGTTGTAAAACATTCCTCTATTCGGATTTTATTGGCTTTGTTGGCACAGTTGGATTTGGAACTAGTTCAATTGGATGTAAAAACTACATTTTTACATGGAGATCTGGAAGAGGAAATCTATATGACTCGGCCAAAGGGATTCAAAGTTGTTGGAAAAGAGAATATGGTATGCAAACTTATAAAGTCGCTTTATGGATTGAAGCAGTCTCCAAGGCAGTGGTACAAGCGGTTTGACAGGTTTATGAAAAGGCAAAAGTACACAAGAAGCAAATACGATCATTGTGTGTATTTGCACAAGCTACAAGATGGCTCTTTCATTTATCTTCTTCTTTATGTTGATGATATGTTGATAGCATCAAAGAATAAAGAAGAAATCGAGAAGCTGAAGAATCAGTTGAATCAAGAATTTGAAATGAAAGATTTGGGCGAGGCAAAGAAGATACTGGGTATGGAGATATCCAGAGATCGAAAATTGGGGAGACTTTATTTGTCTCAGAAGCAATATCTGAGAAAGGTACTAAAGCGTTTCGGCATGGATGATAAGACCAAACCTGTTAGTACACCTCTTGCTCCTCATTTCAAACTTAGTGCAGCGCAGTCGCCAAAAGATGATGCAGAACGGGAATACATGTCAAAGGTTTCCTATGCAAATATTGTTGGTAGCTTGATGTATGCAATGGTGTGTACAAGGCCTGACATTTCACAGGCAGTTGGAGTTGTGAGCAGGTACATGCACGATGCTGGCAAGGAGCATTGGCAAGCTGTGAAATGAATTCTACGGTATCTTTTGAACACTGTGGATGTTGGATTGGTTTTTGAGCAGGATAAAGAGAATGGTCAACGTGTAGTCGGATATTGTGATTCCGATTATGCAGGTAATTTGGATAAACGTCGATTAACTACTGGTTATGTGTTCACACTTGCAAAAGCACCAGTTAGTTGGAAGTCAACTTTACAGTCAACAGTGGCGCTCTCTACGACAGAGGCGGAATATATGGCAGTTACTGAAGCTGTTAAGGAGGCAATTTGGCTTCAAGGGTTGCTTGATGAATTGGGAATAAAGCAAAACAACATTGTTGTACATTGTGATAGCCAGAGTGCTATTCATTTGGCAAAGAACCAAATTTATCATGCAAGGACGAAGCACATCGATGTTCGATTCCATTTTGTTAGAGAAATTCTGGAGGAAGATCAGGTAAAGCTCCAGAAGATTCAGACCGCTGAGAATCCTGATGATATGTTGACCAAGGTGGTGACAGCAGTCAAGTTCAAACATTGTTTGGACTTGATCAATATTGTTCAAATTTGAAGCTGGCGCTGCGAAGCGCATTTGAAGACACTACAACGTTGCGAGAGAGAATAGAAATTACGTTTATGGAATTTTCGCCAAGGTGGAGATCGTAAAAAAAAATGGCTTAAATTCTAACCAAATTTGTCAAAAATGGTGGTTCAAAATTGGTGGCTAAAAAATGGTGGCTTGGATTGAATTCCCACACGGCAATTCATTGCAAGTGGCTTGGGATTTTGCCTATGAATATGAGCTCAATTCCTCAATTGTAACTTGTCCCAAAATAGCTTGTTCTAAAGCTTTCTCTTCTCTCCTTTGTAATATTTCTTTAGTGAAATATATTTGGTAGTGTCCGAGGACGTAGGCAAAATTTTGGCCGAACCTCGTTAAATTTTGGTGTTCTCTCTTTTATTTATTTAATAGCTATTTGTTGGGCAAAACTCTGTTTTTGTGGTTATTGTGAAAAGGGATTACATGTCTAGGTAAATTCTGTCAAACGACGCGTAAGTCTAAGGAAAGTGAGTTTTAAGTGAGACCACTTGTGACTCCTCCACTTTCCTGGGAATTTACCTGGTGTAGTTTTTATCACAGTAATTCACAAATTATTTTTTTAATTCTTTTTTTTTTCTTTTAGTTGGAAGTCAACTTTACAGTCAACAGTGGCGCTCTCTACGACAGAGGCGGAATATATGGCAGTTACTGAAGCTGTTAAGGAGGCAATTTGGCTTCAAGGGTTGCTTGATGAATTGGGAATAAAGCAAAACAACATTGTTGTACATTGTGATAGCCAGAGTGCTATTCATTTGGCAAAGAACCAAATTTATCATGCAAGGACGAAGCACATCGATGTTCGATTCCATTTTGTTAGAGAAATTCTGGAGGAAGATCAGGTAAAGCTCCAGAAGATTCAGACCGCTGAGAATCCTTCTTATATGTTAAGCTTTGGACAATCTTTCTTCCAGTGACATTTCTCATGACAAAAGGCACACTCATCTTTCCCAACTCTGGTTTTCAAACGGGATCTACTTTTCTTTCCTCCTTTTTTCTGGCTTTGCGAACGGCCTCCAATCACCAGAGCTTCTACTTCACTTGTCCTCTCTTTTTCTTTCTTTCTCAATTCATGACTATATAGATCAGCACATACATCACTTAAAGTCACTTCCTTATTCCCGTGGAGTAGAGTCGTTGTAAGAAACTCAAACTTGTCAGGGAGAGATGCCAACAACAGCAGTGCCAAATCTTCGTCTTCAAAGACCATATCCAAATTAAACAGATCAGCCACCAACTGATTAAAATTTGTGATGTGTTCATTCATCGTGGTACCGGGAACATAATTGAATCGAAACAGTCTTTTCTTCATAAAGAGTTTGTTCTGATTGTTTTTCTTCAAAAATTTCTCCTCCAATGCCTTCCACAATTTGTTTGCCGAAGTTTCTTTCGAGAAAGCATATTTTTGCTCTCTAGAAAGACAAGAACGAATTGTACCACATGCCAGACGATTGACAGTTTTCCACTCCGTCTCCTCCATTTCTTGGGGTTTCTTCTCTTCAATAGCGACATCTAGACCTTGCTGAAAAAGAGCATCTAGAAGTTCGCTTTGCCACATGCCGAAATGACCAGTGCCATCGAAAATCTCCACTGCAAATCTTGCATTTGTAACAGCATTCCTTACTAAAGTTGACCAGGACGATGCTGCAGTAACATGTGTGGTATTTTTCTTGTTGTCTGTCATTTCTGCTACAAATATTTATTTAATAGCTACCAAAAAAAAAAAATTCAAAAAATGCGGAAACAAAACCAAGGATCCTTTTTTTATGTGGAAGATCAGACTTAGCCGCAACCACAGTGAATACTTCAAACCCTTAGCTCTGATACCAATTGTTGTGGAAATTGGGCTTTTTCCACCGAATTAAAAAAATAATTTGTGAATTACTGTGATAAAAACTACACCAGGTAAATTCCCAGGAAAGTGGAGGAGTCACAAGTGGTCTCACTTAAAACCCACTTTCTTAAACTTACGCGTCGTTTGACAGAATTTACCTAGACATGTAATCCCTTTTCAAAATAACCACCAAAACAGAGTTTTGCCCAACAAATAGCTATTAAATAAATAAAAGAGAGAACGCCAAAATTTAACGAGGTTCGGCCAAAATTTTTCGTACGTCCTCGGACACTACCAAATATATTTCACTAAAGAAATATTACAAAAGAGAGAAGAGAAAGCTTTAGAACAAGCTATTTTGGGACACGTTACAATTGATGAATTGAGCTCATATTTATAGGCAAAATCCCAAGCCACTTGCAATGAATTGCCGTGTGGGAATTCAATCCAAGCCACCATTTTTTAGCCATCAATTTTGAACCACCATTTTTGACAAATTTGGTTAGAATTTAAGCCATCTTTTTTGACATTTGTAACTCTATACAAAATTATGGCCTGCTAGCATTACTCCATTTGGTTGATATTTTGATGATCAGGGTTTTAAATAACAACCATTTCGTAATGGAATTTTAGCCCACTGTTCTGTTATTTTCTGTTTCCCTTTCGGTGATCCAGCAATCATGTAGAAATAACAGGTGAAATGTGAGATATGATTGTTTCTCATTTTTCATCCAATTGCTAACTACACATCTCATTAAATTCTTGTTTTAAGTTGCATCTTGTTAAAATTCAAGCAACATTAACTAATATAACACACATATTCAAATGACAACAGATAAATTAAAAAAAATGTTACAGTGTCTACTGATACTTAGATTTTTGGTTTCAGGTGTCTAGTCTTATTGCAGAACTTGCATCAGCAGCAGCTGCAGAAAAAGGAATAGTATTTGAAGAAGCCATCGAAGAAAGATTATGTGCTTACTCGAGAGCAGTTGCCCACTTCCCAACAGCTGTCAAAGAGGTAAAATTCTTTCATGGCTTGGTTTTTGAGCATTTTGTGAATTGCCATGGCTTTGCATACTCTATGATGCCTATTAGCTTAACTACTGAAATTACCTTAGTATTATTTTAAGAGGAAACGGATCTAATTCTGTTTTACAATACTTCGAATATGAAGAGTGTTGCCTTCCATCGTATTGGAGATCGATTTGACTAATATGAAATAAAATAAATGACGAGTCTCATATTAAAAATTTAATTATTGCAGTTCAAGTGGAGGAATGGCTGGTTCTATTCTTTATCTCAGAAGGCGATTGCTGAAGGTAAACCTGATCCTTGCCCTCTGCATACAGCTTGGCTTAAGGAGTTAAAAGTTATTTAGGTTTTCATTTTTTCACTGTTTATGAATTGGAATACATGCTTTTCAGAATATCTCTAAAAGATATTGTATTTTATATATATTTCTTTTTTCAGTTTATATTTTATCTTTGGTATGCAAATTAGATGCAATAATAATTAGTTAATTGCTTATCTGAGTTTCTATTTGCAATCTATGCCTCATCAACTATGAGAAGTTCTGAAGTTGTATGAAAACCGCATCAAATTGCTGTAAAGGTCATTTACCTAAAATATTAGCTTGTTTATTACCAAAATGGAATTAAAAAATGAATAAAATAACTGTTTCATGGAATTAAATACAAAATATTAGCTAGTTTAATTCCAAAATGGAATAAAAAATGAATAAAATAACAGTTTCATGGAATTAAATAACTATCCTTCACTTTGTGAAGTTTGTATTTCATAAGCTTGGAAAATATTCATTTTACATAATATATTATTAAATATTCAGAATGTCAATAAAATTTGCCCATATTAAATTTAAACTGCATAAGAACAGCTGGACGAGGCTTATGAGCTTAAATAGTCTGCTTCCTAATGAATAAGATAGTCCAATAAAACAAATAACGTTACTCAAATTCAAATGATAACATTCACCAAGCATTCTGGTGTGAGTTTATTAGCAGCAAACTGCCTCTACCCCAGTATTTCGTTGGCTATAGGAAATGTGGGAGCTATATACACGGGAACCTGAAACAAAAAAACCACAATGGGTAAACTCTAAATATAAACAAGGAATAGGAAACCCTAAATTAATCAACCATTTCAGACCAAAATATTGAAAATGTCGGAAATTTTAATTATAATTTTTGCTGTTAGTATCAACATTATCGTCCTAACCAAAATTTTCTTTTGATCACAAAATTGTCAAGATCTAAATTTTCAGACTATAAATATTATCTATATTTGTCTAAAAGAGTTCAACCACTCTTTTTGTTAAATGCAATCATTTGGAGGCACAACTTTTGACAAAGGAAACAAAGCATTGAATTGATATTCTAATAACTTGTCAAAAGACATAAATCTACATGCTTTTAGAAATGACAGTTCCTTCCCTTTGATGTATTCTATCAGGCACAAGATACAATCATGCAAAACTTCTCACATCTTTTTGAAATAGTAAATTAAACATCTTGGCTTATTATATATCTGAATAGGAAAAGCACAGATAGGTCCTTTATCATCTGTCTGTACAAAAAGCCAATTGGACCACATCTCCTTTCAAGACACATGCTGATAAATGGCCTTATTTATCGGCAATCTAGCTCTCATTAGATGCATATAGCTGCATGCATTGGCAAGTAGCAGAACTTCACAGCTCATACCTGAATGCTTTCCAATTTGTGCAGTGCAAGTTTTAATGGATCTGTCATTTTGCAGTATTTCTGAATTAGCAAACTTGCAGCTCCTCTGTCACCTGTTGCCTGGATATTTAGTATCTCCCTACTAAGGCTTTCAACTGCCCCTTCAACCTTTCAAATGAACAAAATTTATGGCCCTGGTATATGAGTGAGAAAATTCATTGACAAGTACTGAAATCTATCGGAAGATTCTGTTCCAAAACGTAAACATATATTTTATCAGAAAGTGGAGCATACAAGCTAGAAAGAAAAATTACTACTGAAAGGGTAGAAAAAGGAACATGCTACAAGTTTGGCTGCAGATAACCCCATTGATACCTACAAACTGTCACCAAAGAGTTTAAGTTGAGCTGTTGATTTGTTATCTCGGACTCCAATGAATGCTTCAAATGTAGCCTATGATAAAGATAATGTAACCCATGTTACAACAAAGGAGGATTATGAACAGTACAAATTTAGAAGTGAAACGAATATACACTTGAAAAAGGAAAAGAAATTAGCTAATATGTGTAAGCAGATGCAATATGGAATTGATGGACAGCCAAAAAATTCAGCTCCATGCAGGGGCGAAGCTAGAAATTGAAAAGAAGGGGGGTAAATTTTTGTTTGTAAAGTCCTAAACTCTTTGTTCACCAAAGAGTTTAAGTTGAGCTGTTGATTTGTTATCTCAGACTCCAATGAATGCTTCAAATGTAGCCTATGATAAAGATAATGTAACCCATGTTACAGCAAAGGAGGATTATGAACAGTACAAATTTAGAAGTGAAACGAATACACACTTGAAAAAGGAAAAGAAATTAGCTAATATGTGTAAGCAAATGCAATATGAAATTGATGGACAGCCAAAAAATTCAGCTCCATGCAGGGACAAAGCTATAAGTTAAAAAGAAGGAGGACAAATTTTTCTTTGTAAAGTTCTAACATCACTTAACTTTCTTAAGAAATAGTTGAATACAAAATTATATCACAATATTATAAGTATAAATAATAAAATAAAAAAAAATAAAATGATAACCTTTTATTTTTTTTATAATCTTTTTTTCTTTTTATTATGCTTTTAATTTTTTCTTAGATTTTTGATTTATGTAACGAGTTCAAATTAATTTAGTCTTTATATTTGAAAAGTATCAATTTTTCTAAAAAAAATATATTTAATTGTGAAAGAAATAATTTATTGATTTTTTTTATTGCATAAGCTAAATGATAAGAGGCAATTTAAAATTTTGAAGGGGAGCAAATAAGTAATTTTAACAATTTTCACAACTATATACATATAAATTTTTTTTTCTCAAAAGAAAAGAGGGGCAGTTGCTCCCCTTCCTCCCAACGTGGCTTCGCCGTTCCATGGATTATGAATGAAATCAGTCCAAAACATAAAACTTGTGAGCATCCTTTCAGCAAACTTCACACAAAGGTCCCACTCTTTTAGGTGACAGAGTGCCACTAACTCAAAATAAAAAAATAGACAAGATAAAATAAAATGAAATTATAAGGTCAAAGCAGTTCTCTATCCTCCAAGGTTTTCTGGGGCAGAACATTGAAAGACACTTTTTTCTCTCTAGCATCCCCTAGTTAAGAAAGGAACACTTTTTCTCAAGAGGTCGCTTTTCTTTTGCCCAAATAAAATTATTGAACTTTGAGACATTAAAACCTCATCAACAGTAGTTCCACTGTTTTTCAAAAGCATTACTTTCCAATACATGATTGATACTCCACATGCAATATATATGATTGCGAGTCTTAAGAGTATGTCCTTTAGGACTCAGAAAATCTTGTTAAAATGGCGCTATGCTGGATAAATAAATCAAAGATATTCTAAGTTGGAAACAACTGAAGATAAAAATTATCATTCTGCATAACATAGGAAAGTTCATTAATGAACTCAATTATGCTACCTCTGAAGTAATTACAGTAGAAGAAAAGAAGCATATGCTATCCACAAATAGTACCTTGTATCCAAATAGTGCATCTTCATATGTTTTATACGGACCTATAGTTACATAGAGCTCTGAATCCTACACAAGAAAGCAGATATAAATACTCATCAAAATGTGACAAGCCTAAGCACATGATAGAGTAGCATAAAAGGTAAACCCAGAAGGTTTAGTATTGAGAAAAACTCCTTTTGAAATCACCACTTTACAAAACCTCTTAATTTCTAATTTTTTAGTCTATCAAAGGTTAAACATATCAATGTACCAAAAATCATAAAACTGCAAGCCTAATATATCATGGTGGAGGATTGTAATGTTCTCAGGTATTTGATAAACAAGTTCCATAAGATATTAAAAAATTGAGAGGGATCCCCAAGAAATATAATATAACTTCCTGGAAAAATCTTTGAAGTTGACGAAACAGATTCTTTTCTTCAATCTAGGGTTGTTTAGATGTGATATAAATCCTTCTACACTACCTCCTTTTGCATCATTTTTTGAACAAGTAAAAAAAATAATATATAAAACTTGAAACTGAGAAGGAAGTCATAGTTTCCATCCATTTTTTGATAAACTTTTTGGCACTTAAGTAACCTAATTGTTTTTTAATTTCACAATCACTGATTGCAAAACAAATATACTTGAGGGTCCATTTGCATACTCCAGAAATTCTGATAAAATGTGTATATATATGGCTTAATGCCAAAAATTAAAAAGTGAAAAATAATGAAAAGCGACACCCACTGCCCACAGGAGGGGTCTTGTCACTATGTACTGAACCAACTACTATCTATAGCTATATGAATTTTAGTAAAAACGATATGGGTACTGACCAATTCCATCCAAGTTATATCCGAGTCAAAATAGTCATTTGAAAGGAATGCACCAGCTGTTCTATGTAGCAACCTCATCAAACTGCAGAGTATATGACAGATTTAGTGAAAATCTCAAATTGGAACAAAATTAAGCATAGCACATAAACAAAAATGTCAACAAGAACTAGCAAAGATTATACCTAAGCGAGCTAGCCACATCCCCAGCTTTATGTAATAGTTAAGCAGTCGTTATCAGACAATTATACTCTTCTGAGTATGGAAGGCTACATAGATCATGACTACCTATCAAATGACCTGTGCCATCAGACATATGATTTGAAAGGGAAGAGTCCAGATCAAGTTCACGACGTTTTCTGATAACAGTGAAAAAACCATTTGCACCTTATTTTTGTTTCTCTACTAGAACATCCTTTCATAATTCAAATTCCTATTACATAAAAAGTTTGTTGGTCTTAATACTGGATCCGAAAATATGAAATAATAAATGTAACTGCTGCAGCAAACAAGTGGCATTGCCACTAGCAAATATAGACCTTATTTAAAACATTTTTTTCCTTACCAACCATTTTATCCATGTCTGAAGGATTAAAATTTGCACCAGATGGTTTTAGCATGGGGAATGCTGCTTTATACTCAAGACCCTGCCACCTACTGACTGGTTTTGTGGCTTCAGGAAGGAACTTTATGGCTGAATCTTCTGTTGTAAAAAATGGCTTATTTTCATCAAGACAGTACCTGTTCATAAAGAAGGGATAATAATTGATAGATAGTTGTTTTCAGAAGTTATAGTTGTTGTTCATCAAATGAAAGATTCATAGCCGAGATGTGAAATCTGTCAACCATGTATGGAAGCTCTGTTCAAGAATTCAGAACATTAACAACATTTCCTGAGATCACTCACTTTCTCTGCCACCAACCCTTATATTAAAAAGTGAGACGAGGACAAAAAGGATATGAAAAATTAGAAATGTCCAAGAGAATGGTTATTCCTCTTGAATCATCAATCTCGTCTTATTTTCCCCTTGACTTCTATTCTTTCTGAATAACCTCTTATTTTATCATATGATAGGAGTCCATTACTTTGCTATTGTTGTCCTTTCATTTTCTTCAGTTTCTTAGGAGGAGCACATCATATCCTCCATTTGTGATCTGTTCCTTTCCTTACTAAGACCTTTTCTTTCTAATAACAACAACAATACCCTTTTACATTTTTGGGAGTTACAAACCTAGAGGTCCAGAGCATTGTTTTTTTCTTTTTTGCATAACTACTATGGGCCATGGATTACACATGATTTCATCATTAACACTAATGATAGTAATCAAACGAGGCGGTGAAGACGATGCTTGAAAGATGCTTTAGGAAATTGGCTTTCCTCAGATATTGCAAATATCATGCATGAACATACACACAGGTAACTCGAGAAATAAATCCAAACAAGACTCACCATGGGCTCTTATTAATCAAATAATACATCCATTTTAGCTTGTCCAATTCTGACTTGTTAGCTTGTTCTTTTGACCAATCCCTTAGAGCTGGATTGCTGTACCAAACCTGATTAAGGAGGAAAATTTGACAGAACCACCATTAGCAATTACAGAATATTGTCAACCATAACAGCACTGAATGGTTCCAAGGTAGCTTTTCATTGAGATAATGTGAATGAGTCTTTTCTTTTTCATTTTGTTTGTCCTCATATCTCTAACTCCCTCTTTGTCTCCAACACCCCCTATCAACTCCCCCACTGTAGCCGATGAGCTACTGATGCAACTAGTTATAGAGAAATAGAGGTTTAGGGTTTAGAATAGATAAGAAGAAGAAGAGATTAGGAAGAGGGAGAAGAGAGAATAAGAGAGAAAGAGACAGAGAGAATGTAAGGAAGGAATATTTTCATTCATTCATTCATTAATTAATTCTTCTGCGACATTACTTACAATCATATAGCTCAGCCACTACTAACAAACAAAATACTCTTAGCATGTGCTACCTACAATATTGATATGCATATTCCTTTTGTCATATATACAGCTAATTAACCATATTCCGTAGCCTGCCCTTCACTCCTCATTTCCCTTTTCGTTGATATGCAACAATTCCCTTCCCTTCAAGCCATTCTTGTATGCAAGAATGCATGAACTTTGAGAACTACTTCTCAATGAAAGATAATTCCTCCCAAGTGGAGTCCATAGTTGGCAAATTGATCCACTTGATCAAAAGTTGTTGAATGTGCTGCCCATCTTTCACTACTATTCTGGAATTTAAAATCTTCTTTGGCCCGACCAAGAACTGATCACCTTGCGTAGCTGGAAGAATGATCGTTGGAACTTCCCTATCTCTAATCTTCCTCTTAAGAAGGCTAATATGAAAGACTGGATGAATTTTAGCCTCAGGTGGTAGAAGTAACTTGTAGGCTACTGCTCCAACACGTTCAATGATCTGAAACAGTCTATAAAACTTTGCTGCTAGTTTCAAATGTCGTCTTAGAGCCACATAAGTCTGATGGTAGGGCTATAACTTCAGATAAACCATGTCTCCCACTTGGAATTTCCTTTTTGTCCTATGCTTATCAGCATAGTGCTTCATACGCCGTTGTGCTTGTGCTAGGAATTCCCTTAGTTGAGTAGTTGAGTGGTTAAGTGTTGTTGTTCTTGGATCAGGTCCTCTACTGCTGCCACTGAAGTATCAGTTATAGAGAGAGTAGGATGGGAAGGCTCTCTTCCATATAATGCCTTGAAGGGAGAAATTTTAATGGTTGAGTGTGATGTTGTGTTGTACCACCATTCAGCTAGACTAAGCCAATCTCACCATCGCTTAGGATTAAAATGAGTCATGCACCATAGATAATTCTCCAAGGTTCTATTTAGTCTCTTAGTCTGACCATCAGTTTAAGGATGATAGGCCGTGCTAAGGTGTAATCTAACTCTAAAAGCCTTAAACAATTCCTGCCAGAACAAATTAGTAAATACCCTATCCCTGTCAGAGATAATCCGGTGAGGCATACCATATAATTTTCCCACATGCTCCAAAAATTGATGGGCTACTGATGCAACATTATAAGGATGTGTCAAGGCAATGAAATGGGTAGCCTTAGTTAAGTTATCCACCACAACTAGTATGGTGTCACAACCTTTAGACTTAGGCAACTTCTCCACAAAATCCATAATAACAGAACTCCAAGCTGTAGGTGGAATGGGCAATGGCTGTAGTAATCCCGGATAAGGATAGTTTTCCACCTTTACCCACTCTCTCATTAAAATTTGCAACTTAGGCCAATAGAAGTGAGCCTTTAACCTTGCTAAAGTAGTTGGTATTCTAGAGTGACTGCCCTAGGAGAATCATGAAATTCTTGTAGCAATTTGGACCGCAATTCAGTTGAGCTACCAATGTAAATTCTCCTTTTATATCTTAAAATGCCTCCCTTAAAGGAGTAGTTCGAATCTGCCGACCGTTGAATGGCAGTAGCTATGATGAGGCCTTTAGCTTGTGAGTCTCCCTTATAGCTCTCCTCTATTTCGACCATCCATGAAGGTATCACAGTAGAAATTAGGTAGTGGCAGTTGGAATCTCCTTCATTTTGTCTTGACAAGGCATCAACAACCTTGTTCTCACACCCTTTTTTATACAAAATTCAATAATCAAGACCCAGTAGCTTGATGATTCCTTTTTGTTGAACATAAGTGTGAAGCCTTTGCTCTAGGAGGTGTTTTATACTTTCATGGTCCGTTTTGATAAAAAAAAAAAAAAACTTCCCTTGTTGAAGGTAGTGCTTCCACTTAGTTACAACAAAAATGATTGCTAAAAATTCTCTTTCATAGGCAGACAACAATCTATTTCGCGGGTTTAATGCCTTGGAGATGTAAGCAATAGGTTTACCTTGCTGCATCAAAACAACCCCAATTTCTCCCTCACTAGCATCACATTCTAAGACAAATGTTTGAGAAAAATTCGGAAGAGCCAGAACAAGAGCGGTGACCATTATTTCCTTCAGCCGGTTGAAAGCCTTAGTTGCTTCTTCTCCCCAACAGAATGCATCTTTTTACAGCAGATTTATTAATGGTTTACTTATCGCCCCATAATTCTTTATAAATCTTCGATAATATCCAGTTAACCCCAGAAATCCCCTTAACTGTTTTATCGACGTTGGAGTAGGCCATTTCAACATATCTTGTATTTTTTCCTTATCAGTCGCTACCCCATCTGCAGAGATAATGTGACCCAGGTATCCCACAGAGTCACTTCCAAATTCACATTTCTCTCATTTAGCAAACAAGCTGGCATTGAGTAATACTTCAAGAACAGTTTCTAAATGGTGAAGGATGGTGAAGGTGCAGCTCTACTGACTTGCTAAACACTAAAATATCATAAAAAAATATGAGCACAAATTTCCTCAAATACAGTTGAAATAAGGTGTTCATGAGTGCTTGGAAAGTTGTACGTACATTAGATAGGCCAAAAGGCATTACCTTAAACTCATAATGGCCTGAATGAGTTTTGAAGGCAGTTTTAGGAATGTCTTCCGGTTCCATCCGTATCTGGTGGTAACCAGCCCTTAAATCAAATTTTGAAAAAATGGCAGCTCCATTAAGTTCATCCAGTAAGTCTTCTACAATTGGAATTGGAAATTTGTCTTTGACAGTGGCTTTGTTTAATGCTCGATAATCAATACAAAACTGCCAACTGTCATCTTTCTTCTTCACAATTAAGGCAGGGGAACCAAAAGGACTGCGACTAGGTTGGATAATTTCAGCCCCTAGCATTTCCTGAACAAGCCGCTCAATTTCTCTCTTTTGGTAGTGTGGATATCGATAGGGTCTTACGTTGACAGGTGTTATGTCTGGCTTAAGGGGTATTGTGTGATTGATAGAGCGAAAAGGAGGTAAGGTGTTTGGAATTTGGAAAATGGCCTGGTATTGTTGGAGCAAGCCTTGAAGGGAGCACTGAAATTTTAGGTTAGGATGAGTTGAAATCGAGATTAGAAGTAATTTGGTAGTTGGTGTCACTATCATTGCCAAAAAAGTGTGGGGTTGCTCATTCCATCTGCTTTGAACTAATTTGAAGAATTCCCTTCCACCCAACATTTTAACAGAAGCGGTCTCGGTCACCACTTTGAGCTCAACCACCTTACCATCCTTCTTAAACATCAACTTACAATTCTCGAAATCAAAAGTTACGGGTGTGTAGGATTGTATCCAATCGACGCCTAACACCATATTGTAGTCTCCAATTTCAAGTACCCTAACATCAAATTAGAATTTGTTCCCCTGCATAACCCAAGTGCACCCAAAGCATTTGGCTCAGACAGTGATCTTACGCCCATCAGCTACTGTGACAGTCACTGGGTTGACTTGCACCATCGGAAGTTTTAGCTCCTCTGCTAGTTTAGTTTCTATAAAGTTATGGGTACTCCTACTATCAATTAAAATGAGTAAGCTTTTGTTTTTTATCTGCCTCTTGATCTTGATTGTGTTGTCAGACAAAGTTTCATCAATCGCATGGAGGGATAGTGTAGCTCTCTTAGAATCGGCTTCATTTTCCTGGTTATACTCATTCTCAACCTCCTGCCATTATTCTTCCTCTCCTTCCATCCGGGTTTCATCTTCTTGCTCCATTAATTTTAGTACAGCCTTGAGTTGGCACTTGTGACCAAGGAAGAAACGGTCACCGCAACGAAAACAATTATTTAAAGTTTTCCGTTGAAACTGATACGGGCAGATCGGTGGTTTGACTGTGTTTTGTTGAGATTTTTGGGGATAGGTGGTCGATGGTTTCTGGGTTTGGGTCTGAGTAGCATTGGGTATGGTTTTAGTGTTTGGGCTGTTAGACAGGTTGTTGAGCCTCAAGTTATTAAAGCCTCGAAAGACTCCATGACTAGCTTCATTAGCCATTTCTTGAAGCCGAGCCTGCTCAAAGGCTTAGTAAAGTGTGGTCGGTTAGAGCAATCTGATCGGAGTTGCGATTTCATCTCTTAACCCTCCAATAAAACTCGAGATAAAATAATTTTCAGTGAGATAAGGGTTCTCTCTTACCAGACGCGCCTTCTTATGTTTGAACTCTTCTTGAAATTCCAAAACTGAGCTTTTTTGCTTCAGTCTATTGAATTCCACTACAACATCTTCCACTGGCGAATCCCTAAATCGCTGGATGATGGCTATCGTAAATTCTTCCCAAGTCGCTTCTTCTAAGTCATAATCCACCCTGAGAACCAATTTTCTAGGGTTCCAATCGCTAAGAACAATGGGCCCAACTCCATCTTTCGTTCTTTTGGGACCTCGTAGATTTGGAAGTATGTGTTGCACTTCCAAATCCACGATCGAGGATCCTTACCTTCAAAAAGGGACAAATCCATCTTGGGCAGTAGGCGATTCAAAAATCCTTTGGTTTGGCTCTCTACTTGTGGCTGTGCGACAAAGAAGTCATCAGCTTCTCATACCCGAGGCATTGGCAGTAGGCCTCTGGCTGTGGGTGGTATTGGTTGTTCCTCTACCAAAGGTTCTTCACCCTTCCCTAGATTTTTCATAAGTTCAAGCAGTTGGTTGAGTTGAAGACCCATTTTAATTTGTTCTGAATGCAACTGGTCGTAGATCCTCTGATGCTCTGAACGAGCTGCTTGTTGCTTAGAAACAAGTTGATTGACCATCTTTTGTTACTCAATTCGGGCAGTTTGATAGTCTGTTTGGAGGGCTTCAAAATGAAGATTCATGTCGTCCTGCCAAGAGGTGAGTTTTTCAACTTCATCTAATTCGCCAGTATTTGTTTCACTGCTCCCAGCAGTTTTGGTGCCCTTCTTATTTAGTTTACTCATTGTATTAAAATGGTCTAGTTCGTACAGCTCTGATATCAAATGTCATGAACCTTGGGAGAATCACACCCCAAAAGCTAGCTCAAATGGTTGGAGAGCCCAAAATTCATATACACCCCACATTGAAATCTCATACTTTCAATGTGGGATTCTCAAGTTTCATACCTTAGCCAATAAGATCCTAACATTTTCTTGCAGTTGAACAACCGACGTCATCGGTGGCTCTTACTCCTATCGACACTAGCCCGGCTTAGATATTTTTTTTCTCGAGGCTACCAGTAATTTTAATATGGCCTGTAGGGTACCCTTTTTCGAGTCTCAAGTTGTTCGCGTACGTGAATTGTTCTGATACCAAATGTCATGAACCTTACGAGAACCACACCCCAAAAGCTAGCTCAAAGGGTTGGAGAACCCAAAGTTCATATAAACCCCACATTGAAATTCCATACTTTCAATGTGGGATTCCCAAGTCCCATACCTTGGCTAATAGGATCCTAACACCTACTCTCACAAGAAACAAAAATTTATAAAAAACATTGCAAAATCCAAGTTGCTGATTCCAAATTATAGCCAAGTCAAAGCAACATGAATTACAGGATTGCATGAAGACTAAACTCTAACCTAGTCTCTTAACGAGGTATTAATGAATTTTCTATTCAGTTATGCATAAATATCTTCGCTTGAATTGAAGAAGTGCCTTGATAATCATTTTGATAATGTCGTAATATCTCCCTTTAAAGGATATATAAAGGTTCGTATTCATTAGACACAGTCAACCACATGGTGTAGATCAAACACAAATATATTATAAACATTTTTACAGACGCACCAGAACTTTAAAGATGCATGTGCTTGTTAGCCTATTTCTGCGTATATGTGCATCGACAAATAGATTAACATTGATAAAAAACAAAGTACCTGCAGGTAAAAGATTTCATCCACAACTCTTACAGCCTTAATAAGAAAACCCAGTGCCTCCTTATCTCCATCTGATAGGCCGGTCAACTACAACAAGGAAAAAAAAGGAATTAACTTTAATTTACTAATACATAAATAAACTCAACTCAGCTCAACAAAGTCTTAATCTCAAGTCAATTGGGGTCGGCTATATGGATTCTTTTTTTTTCACTCAATACGATTTAGGGTTATTTCTTCTGATAGATGTAACATCATAAGATCATTTTGGACCACCTTTCACCAAGTTAGTTTAGGCCTACTTCTGCCTCTCTTAGTTATATCTACTCTAACTTGTTCGGTTTTTCTAACCAGCACATCGCTAAATCTTCATTTCACATGGCCAAACTATCTCAATCTATGCTTTTATCTTATCTTCAATAGGTGTTATACCCACTTTTTTTTAATGCACTCATTGTGGATTCTATACATCCTAGTATGACCACACATCCATCTTATCATTCTCATTTTCGCAATATGCATTTTACTCATGTGTTGTCCTTTTACTGCCTAACACTCACTACCATACATCATCGCAGACCGTATTGCAATGCGTTAAAACTTTTCTTTTAATTTAATTGGCATCTTTCGATCACATAGAACTCCTATAGCACTCCTCCACTTCATCCAACCAACTTTAGTCCTATGATTACATCTTCGCAACCCTCATCTTCTTGAAGAATAGAGCCAAGGTATTTAAAATAAGTACTATGAGGCGCGACTATTCCGTCTAAAATAATTTTGTCTCTTTCTCTATTCTCGCTATTAAATCTACAATGCATATAATCAGTCTTAGTCCTACTTAGCTTAAAATCTTTAGATTCCAAAGTTTTTCTCCATAACTCCAACTTTTGACTTATCCATGCTTGAACCTCATCTATTAATACAATATCATCTGCAAATATCATACACCAAGGGATGTCATCCTGTATATGTCTTGTTATCTCATCCATGACCAAGGCGAAAAGATAAGGGCTCAAAGTTGAACCTTGGTGTAATATAATAGAAATGAAAAAATTCTTAGTATCTCCTCTCACAGTGCAGACACTGGTAATGGCTCCCTCATATATATCCTTCAAGACTTGGATATATCGTATAGATATTCCCCTACGCTCTAGGACCCACCATAAAATTTCTCTAGGGACTCTATTATACGTATTTTCTAAGTCAATAAAAACCATATGTAAGTCCTTCTTCATCTCTCTATACTTTTTCATCAAATATCTTATAAGAAAAATAGCTTTCATAGTTGATTGACCAGGCATAAAGCCAAACTGATTTGAGGAGATATAAGTATCTAACGCAAACAGTGTTCCGCAACTCTCTCCCATAATTTCGTAGTATGACTCATAAGTTTTATACCTCTATAATTTGAACAATTCTAAATATCTCCTTTATTCTTAAAAATAGGTATCAAATTACTTTGTCTCCATTCATTAGACATTTTTTGTACTTAAGATCTTATTAAACAAAGATGTCAACCATGCAACTCATGTATCTCTCAAACCTTTCCAAACCTCAATAGGTATCCCATCTAGTCCATAGACTTTACCAACTTTCATCCTCTTCAAAGCTTCTTTAACTTTCGAAAACCTAATCTGTCTAGTGTATTTCACATGTTTCTCCGGACTAACGTCGAAACCCTCAATGTTATCACTATGATTATCATTAAGAAGTTCCTCAAAATAGTTTCTCCATCGTTCCTTAATATCCTATTTTTGAACCAAAACTTTATTCTCTTTATCTTTAATGCACTTAACTTGGTTTAAATCACGTCATTTCTTTTTTCTTATTTTAGCCAATTTATTGATAGCCTTTTCCCCTTCCTTTGTTCCAAGTTTCTCATACAAACTCTCTAAAAATTGTGTTCTTGCTTGACTAATTGCCTTTTTAGCATCTTTTTTCGTTTGTTTGTACTGCTCAAAAGCATCATCGTTATTACACTTGGGCAAACTCTTATACCATTATCTTTTACTTCTTACAGTTTTTTGTACTTCCTCATTCCACCACCAAGACTCTTTCGAGGGATGTCCACACCCTTTAGATTCTCCAAGAATCTTTATAGCTACTCCTTTAATTATTGTAGACATACCTATCCACATATCATTTGAAGACATACTCACATCTTCCTTCTACCCTCCAGCTTTGACCAACTCATTCTTGAACAATAATTATTTTTTACCTTTTAAAGTCCACCACCTAATCTTAAGAATATTGTTCCTCCTTAGCCTACTAGTCAACCTCTTAAACTTGATATCCAAAACTACTAACCTATGCTTCTCACCTAGAATAACCTTACAATCCTTGCATCGAGTTCAATTAGCTTTTCTTGTGATTATAAAGTCAATCTGACTTCTATTTTGCCCACTTTTAAAGGTCACTAGATGTGATTCCCTTTTTATAAAATATATGTTTGTCATAATCAAACTATAGGCTAAAACAAAATCAAGGATACTCTTACCTTCTTCATTTCTAATTTCAAAACCATACCCTCTATGTACCTCCTCAAAATCTACTATGTCTTTTCCTACATGTCCATTTAAGTCTCCTCCTATAAAAATATTTTCATCATTTGGAATCCCTCGCATAAGTTCATCTATATCATCCCAAAATTTTTGTTTGTTCTCCCCATCCAATCCAACTTGAGGGACATATGCACCAACTATATTGATGGTCTCATTCTGGAGCACAAGTTTAATTGAAATAATCTTATCGCTTACTCTTTTCACCGCTACAGCCGTCTCCTTTATGTTCCGATCCAAAATTATATCTACTCCATTTTTACTTCTATCTGTATCTGTATGCCACACTTTATACCCAGCATTCTCAACTTCTTTACTTTTTTCTCCACCCCATTTAGTCTCTTGAATACAAGCAATTCTAATTTTTCTTCTCTCCATAGTATCAACAAGTTCTCTTAGTTTACTTATAAAAGATCCAATATTCCAAGTTCCTATTTTGATCTTACTCCCTACTTGTTCTTTCTTATGTTTCTTCCTATATAATCTTTTACCATTATCTGAATATGTATCTCTCGTATTACTCGTATTTTGGACTAATTTCTTTGCCCACACACTGTTCATGATGTGAGAACCGTTATTTATTATGCACCACATCCGGGTGCCGACATGGCGCGTCGCATTCGGGGAACGCCCTACACCCTTGCTTATTCTTCACTACACCCGAGCTCCGATATAGCGCGTCGCAAGTAGGGAACGCCTCAATGATATTATTATTAGAATCCATATCATGAGATGTGACAAAAGTTTTACGCTGGTTGTCACCTATCGCAACCCTCCTCCTTTACCTTGGCTTGGGACCGGCTATACACAAGAAACTCATGTATAGGCGGAGTTAATACATAAATAAAGATCCAAAAAAAAAGGAAAGAAAGAAAGAAAAAGCATATAACAATGAAAACAACAACAATATTGGAGTAGCAAAAGAACATCAATAGCATGATGGGGTTTGGAAGAATAAGGTTTGAAACAAAATTATAGAACAAAAATTTTCAACTTCAGTCCAAGACCTCAAATCATCTAAAATAAATCTAATAAACATGAGCCAAATAGCCTAAAGCTCACAAGAAATGCAACACACTTTTGGTGCTCCTGTCCTGCCACAAAACTTCTAATTAGTTATGACTGACATAAGAAATGCTTAAACCATACATGTGCATCCTTACAACTTTGACATTTTCCATCACTATTCTAGCTTTTCAGAACCTCATTTTGGGTTTTTATAATAACCATTACCTAGTCTCTAAAGTAATGCTTAAGAGTTAAATGAATGCAATCCCTTACACTGACTGATTCATCTTTCTTCATCAAGCTCTCCTAGTAGATGATTTAATAGTTCCATTTCCACCATGTTCCATAATCAATATTTGTCTTTTGTTAAATGAAAAACAAGCAGCATACTTTTAATAATTTTGCTCGCTCTAGTATTCAATGACTTACCAAGAATGGGAATTGTCAAGCATGCTTCATTATAAACTGCGCAGGCTACTGTTCATTTTATAAAATAATCACTCAAATTACCACCCTTAGAAAAAGTATATGAACTGGATAATATTTTGATACTGAACATATTCACAAGTTAATAATTCAGTAAGAATAGCCAGTTAAAATGCCACACTAATCAATAAATGGTAGGTTGAATGATTAATGGATGGAAAATATTCAAAATGAGAAAACGACAGGTTGACTGACATTGAAAGCTCAAAGTTAATAGATCAATTAAATATTATAGCAATAAAGGCATCAAATAGACTTATGCAAACTAGAAGAGAAAGTTGACTACCTCTGCACTGTTCGATCTGCTTTTGTAGAGTCAAGCTGCGTGCTAGCTTGTTCTCTTTGTACCTTTAAAAAATCAGATGGAATACATAGCATAAGGGGAAAATGAAATATGAGAAAATTAAGAGTTGTGTGTGGTTTCACTTGCCATTCATCTTTTATAGAATATCAGCATAAAAGATTTCCAAAAAATTATTTTTGTGTGCCAGAAAAACAACACGGATATTTTTTGCTATGGCTGCATAGAATATACTTTAATTTTCACAAAAGGTGACAAACAAAAAGGAATAAAAATTTCACCAGCAATATATCTTTTTGGATGCACAAGGATGAGATGGTAATTTACTCGCATAGAACTTTTTGCATGCTATAGATGTTAAGGATGTAATGAAATGCTACCTAATAAAATTGAAGTAAATTTGTTTATAGAGGCCAATTCCACATAATTCTTTAACTTTAGGGAAAACAAAGTAAATGCACATGATGTGCAAAACATAATTTTCTCAGTTGATAGGCGATGTGATAGTGAATTTAATCACAAAATTTAATTTTTAACATACCTTTGCTTAATTATCATAAAGAGTTGACCGTATGGTCCATTTACGTCACAGGGGATATAGTCAAGATGTTCTTTGGCAAGTAAGCTACTGAATTCCTCATAGGAGATATACCTTACAGCAGATGCTTCGGTTTCCTAACATAAAATAAAAACATGTGCTTTCACACTCTTACACTTTAATAGCTGGAAACCTTCATTTTATTATTTAATACAAGAGTAAAAGATCAGGCACACCATAGTTCAATACGTGCTGCACATTAAAGCATAAAGTTCCTATAAAATCACTAGCAAATATTATTAGCAAGCAGCACAGAATATTCAAATTTCAGATGTAAAGACCAGGCCAGACCCCCCAAAAATGGATGAGAAAGAGAAGTCACAAGCTATTAAATTTGATGCCCAGCAATGCAGAAGCAATTCGTTGTAAACGTGAGAGATGCACCTTTTAATATACTGTTCATATTAAATTTAAAATAAGATCAATTGTTACATATTTAACAAGTTACTTCTTCAAAGTTCACTGTCAAGATTTAAGTTTGAATGAGACCATAACAAATTCAGGCCTAATAAAAGTACACCAACACAAGCAACTCTACCATAATGAAGATGAATAGCCAACATATCATGCTGAAACAAAAATATGATGACAGGTTTTGGTACAATCTGACAGCATTAGAATAAAAACTTAATTAATATAGGTTTCTCTAGTACATGGGCGAACTTCAACTTATGTTGCCAAATGGATCCAAGTTTCAACTGACATAATCATTAACTTGATTACCTGAAGAGCAAATGCCTCTAGAGGAATTGGTTCTACAGTTGTTACAATATATACATCATCAAATTCATTATTGATTATTTTGCCGCCATCAATGATGCTGCATTCAAATGTAAAGTTAACAGCAATTAATGCAAGGCCAAAAGAGAGGACGGTTGAAGGAGAGTAGTTTATGAACTAAGTAATATTAGATTTGCCATATAGCATTTAATTGCCCAGACATTTGGTTTGACTAATATCATGACTTCAAGACAATTACATATTGATACAAAATCCACAATATTTTAACCTTTCATATATTTTAACCTTTCATTTCAAATCACTTTTATGGGAGTAAGAAAAAGCGAAGCAACAAAAAGGAAGGGCACACAATGCCAAAAAAAAAAAAGAAAAAGAAAAAATGAAGGGCACAATTTTAATTTTGATATGTTTGGGTCAGTGTATAGGCAATAAAGACATCACTAATTTTTACTAACTGTGACTAACTATAACTAATTGTGCACTAACTTTAACAAACTTAACTTTTAAACACTCAATGATCCTCCCTTAGATGTTATATGTACCAAGAGTTAATTTTGATGTGTGTTTGAATCAGTCTGTATGCATGTGAAAAGCCATTAAGTAAACACTCACTAACTGTCACTACATATGACTAACTGTGACTAACTTCACACTAACTTCGATGAACTTTATTTCTAGACACTTTATGATAAGCAAATAATATGTGCATCTATATATAAGCTAAACTTTTTTGAATGTAGATTTATTTAGTGTCTCTCTATATTTTTACATTGTGAGTCTTTATTAATTAATAACTTAATTAAAATGAAAGATAAATAAGAGGCTAGAACTTAACATGATATATTATTTAGAAAAAAAATAAAAAATTATTTCATTAAAAATTACTTAATTTTATTATATGTCTATAAATGTATATATGTTTTTGAAAACTTTGGTTAAAAAGCATGATCTAACACTTTTAACCCTAAAATTAAATTAATCATGTTTATTAAAATTAATATATTTAAATTAAATATAATTATAATATTATACATTATGAAAATTATATATATTTATATATTTAGATATCAAAAATTTAAAAAAATTAAATAATAAACCCTAAACCTATTTAACTTTCTAAATATTATGCATTATTTAGATATTAAAATTTTTTAAAAACATTATGACAAACCCATAAAAAATTATGGCATACTCATAAAAAATTATGATAAATCTATAAATAATTATGGCATCTTCATAAAAAATTATGATATATACATAATATTTTCTATTGGGTTTTGGGTCTTTTTCTACTATTACATACTTTTTTTTAATAAACTATTACATACTTCTATTTAATTTATTATTAATAAATTTTTCATAAATACTTTTAACATGCATACAAGCTGATTCAAATACATATCAAAATTAACTCTTAGGAAATATATATATATATATATTATAAGGGAGGATCACTGGGTGTTTAAAAATAAAGTTTGTCAAAGTTAGTGAGCATTTAGTCACAGTTAGTAAAAGTTAGTGATGTCTTTATTGTATATACACTGACTCAAATATATCAAAATCAAATTATAATATATATATATCATTTAACAGATATTATGGATTGTCTAGAAATAAAGCTCATTGAAGTTAGTGTAGAGTTAGTGATTTGTTTACTTAGTGGCTTTCCACATGCATATAGACTGATTCAAACACATATTAAAATTAACTCTTGGTATATAAAACATCTTAGGGGATTATTGAGTGTTTAAAAATTAAGTTCGTCAAAGTTAGTATGTAGCTAGTCATAGTTTATCACAGTTAGTGAAAGTTAGTGATGTCTTTATTGCCTATATACTAACTCAAATATATCAAAATTAAATTCTGATATATATATACCATTTAACGAAGGATCATGGAGTATATAGAAATAAAGTTCATCAAAGTTAGTGTAGAGTTAGTCACAGTTAGTCATATTTAGTGATAGTTAGTGACTGTTTACCTAGTGACTTTCCACATGCATACAAATTGATTCAAACACATATCAAAATTAACTCCTGGTATATATATCATCTAAGAGAGGATCGTTGAGTATTTAAAAATTAAGTTCGTCAAAGTTAGTACGCAGTTAGTCACAATTAGTGAAAGTTAGTGACGTCTTTGTTGCCTATACACTGACTCAAACATATCAAAATTAAATTCTAATGCATATATCATTTAACAAAGGATCATGGAGAGTTTAAAAATAAAGTTCGTCGAAGTTAGTATAAAGTTAGTCACAGTTAGTGACTGTTTACTTAGTGGCTTTTCACATAAATATAGACTGATTCAAACACATATTAAAATTAACTCCTGGTACATATAACATCTAAGGGGGGATCATTGAGTATTTAAAAATTAAGTTCGTCAAAGTTAATGTGCAGTTAGTCATAGTTAGTCACAATTAGTGAAAGTTAGTGACGTCTTTGTTGCCTATACACTTACTCAAACATATTAAAATTAAATTCTGATACATATACTATCTAATGAAAGATCAAATTCTGATACATTCACCATTTATATTAACATAAATTCAATATCTAAAAAATAACAAAATACATAACTGTATATATAATTATTTTTTAGTCAAATTACTTCTCATCATCGGAATAATAATCATCCATTTTTTTAATTTTCGGCATGAACTCATAAAGAATAAGCTGTGGTGACGGAACTAGAGATCTACTAATGAGGGGGCAAAATTTCCACACAGTCATCATCGGAGTTGTTAGTCGGTCGACCGCAAGAGAGGAAGTTGGTGGTCGGTCGGAGACGCCGGTCTTCTTCAACCTCTAAAATTAAATTGCAAATATTGAAGAATATATTAAATGTTAACTGTCGCTAACTATCACTAACTGTTCACAAATGCAGCAAATAATTAATAAACCAGTATTAATTCAATATTTATTATCAAATTATAATAAAATCTAAAATTAAATTCCAAATATTAAAAAATACATTAAACGCTAACCGTTTCTAACTGCACTCAAATACACTAAAAAATTAAAAACTTACCTATTGCAATAAAGGAGCTGATTGATAAAATTAAAGTTTAAAAAAAAATCTAAATATTATCGATCTTTGGATAGCAAAATCTTAGAAAAGAAGAGAGAAAATGAGAAGAAAGTAAAGTGGAATTTGATAAGACTGAGATGAGAGAGGAGAAAAGAGAGCTTATAGTTTTTATTTTTTAGTTTTAAGAGTATTTTGTCAATTTTAGGTTAGTTAAGATTAACAAAGGTCAAAAAATATTAGTGTACTTAAGAAGAGGTCATTTTAGGCGATTTTCCTTATTTGGATGACTAACAACAAAGTTTAACAATATATAATATTATATTTAAAATAATGCTTATCTTATTTTAAAAATGATATAATATAATATGGTCAGTGAAAATATTTTTATATAATTCAATGATATTTTAAAATTTTTAATATATTATGAAAATGCCCTCAAAAAAATATACTATAAAAATAAAAAATTATTTATTAGCATATATTTAGTATTTAAAAATTTTATTTTGAATATTTTAAAAAATAAAATTATAAAACCATAAAAAATATGAGATTACCTTAAAAAATCGTATTATAGAGGATAAAAGTCAAAATAAATAAAAAATTAAATCATATAATACTATACCATGATAAAGTAAGAAACAAACAAAGACTAACAAAGTATGAAACAAACAAAGCCTAAGATGAAGAGTAATCTAGTGAAATGAGGTTAAACATGGGAGTTAAGTGTGAAGAGAGACGAGAGGAAAGAGAAACTGGAAATTAAATTAAAAAAACAAAAATAAAAAACATAAGAAATTAATAAAAACATAAAAGAAAAAAAACCAAAATATTAACAATAACAATAATAATAAACCGATATAAGATTGAGACTCTAATGAGAGCTGAGGGTGAAAGCCCTTATACGAGGCCTAATTTCAAAGTTTCCATCATTTTACACACTAGAATTATTGTTAGGCAAGTTGTCCAAAAATTTCCCAGACAAGTCCGGTTCATAGAATTTCAAAAATTTGTGCGATTATCTCAGGAATTTATCAAAGCTCCAACAATTTGTTTATTAAAGAGTAACGTTGATTCACAAAACGAAGAAAATAAATTACATTAGTAAAATTTAAAAAATAGTACAAGCCAACTGTTCTGGATTAATTGCTATAAACAGTGACAATGCTGCTGCCTTACAGCACTTATCCAATTATTGCCATTTATTTCATCAGAATTGGCAACACTACAAAAGCGCAAATTATTGCCATTGATTTTGTTTGAATCAGCAACACACAGGAAAAGAGTGAGACTGATACCAGCACGCTATCTCTACTCAGGTATTTCATTGGCTAAGGAAAATGTGGGAGCTATATCCACCGGCACCTGAAAAACAAAGGAAAGAACAAACACAATGAGGAAATCCTAAGCATGAGCAAGTAATATGAAATTATAACCAATAATTGCAGAATGCAATCTTGACATCACGACATGCAACTTAATGTTTATTGTTGCAAAAACTATTTTTTTGATCACAAAATTGTCTGGATTTGAACTCTGTCTAATGCAATATAACCTATATATCAATGGTTGTACAACTTTTAACAAAGAAACTAATCATTAAATTGATATATTCTAAAAAACATGTCAAGTGCCACAAACCTGCATGCTTTAAGGAAGTTTTGTCCATCCCCCTTAGTTATGCAGTTTTTATCGGGCACAAGATACAATTTTTTTTTCTTTTCCCCTACCCCTCATGTCTCTATTAGAAAAAAACCCAACTAGATTACCATTTCAATAAAATCATGGTGGTAAATGGCCTTATCTTGATCTAGTTACACACAATGCATTGGAAAGTAACAGAATTTCACAGCTTGTACTTGAATGCTCTCTAATTTCTGCAATGCACATTTTAATGGATCTGTCATTGTACAGTATTTCTGAAGCAGCAAACTTGCGGCTTTTTTGTCACCCCTTGCCTGTATAGTTAGTATCTCCCTACTAAGGCTTTCAACTGCACCTTCAACCTTCAAATGGAAGGGAGTTTATGATGTTGGCCTTTCAGCAAGAGAAGTTCATCAAGGGAAGTTGGAAAGATTATACCTTTGCAAAATCAACAGAGAATGTCTTGAATTTTTTACAAATATTTTTTATTTTAATTATTGAATCTATTAATTTATTTATAGTATTTAATTAAATATTATTTCAAATGAGAATATTAGTTTTATCTAATTTATAATTAAATAACAATATTCTAATATTAACATAAATATCTAATTATAAAATTCTAAATACTCATTAATTAAAATAAAAAATATATATATATGATAAAAAACCAATATATATAATATTATATATATAAATATATAATCATAAAATTTTAAATATTCAATAATTAATATATATGATAAAAAAAAGTCAATATGTATACAAAATACGATAAATTTTTATAAGAATATTATATATATGTATACAATTAATTACAAAACTCTAAATGCCCACTAATTAAAAAAATATATATGGTGAAAAAAAGCTAATATATATATATATATAATACTATATATATACATATATATATATAATTTTTCATAAAATATTATATATAAAATACTATATATAAAAATACCTAATTACAAAACACCCACTAATTAAAAATATATATAGTAAAAAAAAGTTAATAAGTATACAAAATACTATATATAAAATTTTTTTATACAATACTATATGTAAAATACTATTAAAATTTTATAAAAAATACTATATATATAAATACTTAATTATAAAACTCTAAATATTCACTAATTAAAAATATATATGGTAAAAAAAAGTTAATATGTATACAAAATACTATATATATATGTATAATTTTTATAAAATACTATAAAATTTTATTGATATATATGTATATAAAATTTTATTTATATATATGTATATAAAATTCTATATAAAATACTAATATATATATATATATAGAGAGAGAGAGAGAGAGAGAGAGAGTGGGAGGAGGCGAAGGGGTCCATTGCCCCAGGACTCCCTCTCTCCGCCGCTACTTACGGTACATTTGGATATTTAGATTCTGAATAATTTTCAATCAAATCAATTTTCACAGAAAAATAATAATTTTTATAGCTCGAAAGCCACGTTTTTAGAAGTCACATGCATGAAGAAATTGGTTTAGCTGCACATTGAAAAGAATGAATTGTTTGAGATTCTTGATCCTATATTTATTTTACAGCATTGTGTTATAGAAGAAGAAGGAAGTTGTAGTTGCTAATCTTGCTAAAAGATGCTTGAACTTGAATGAAAAAGACAAGTTTTATATCCAGAACAATTGCAATACTACATGGCTAAATGCAAACAGATGATGCTATCTGCTTCTTTGAGGAACATTCACATCTAGCAATTTGTTGACAACATTTCTCATTGTAGGCCTGTCGCCCGGCTCCTTCTCTGTACATCTCAATGCAATTAAAAGCACTCCAATTATTTGTTCTGCAACATCTGGACCTCGAATTTCATCTATTAGGTTTGAATCAACAATCTTATAGATTTCATGGGTCTTATTCCAGACAGATCTAACCCATCCAACAAAATCTATTTCTGGTTACCAACTCAAGCAAAACCATCCCAAAACTATATACATCAGACTCCTTACTCTTTGCTGCCATAAATGCATTTTCTGTCGACGGAAATGATAATCATGAAATCAGAATGCTGCAAACATGTAAAAATAAATGAACTAGAAATGAAAAAGAGGAAAATAAGATAAATCACCTGGTGCAATATATCCAACTGTACCAGCAATTGAGGAGGATGGTGTTGAAGCAGTTGTCCAATCAAGAATCTTGGCAATACCAAAGTCAGAGATGTGAGGCTCCATTTCAGAGTCCAAAAGTATGTTCTGTGGTTTGATATCTCTGTGCAATATTGGAGGATCACAATCATAGTGTAGATATTCCAATGCATGAGCAGTTCCAACTGCTATTTTATATCGAAAGCTCCATTCCAGCTTTAGCGGTGGTTTTGTTGCATGTAAAACATCATGAAGACTCCCATTTTCCATATACCTGTATAAGATTAACCCAAACTCCTTTCTAAACCAAAATTTTTCCACTTTGATCAGACTTCGATGCCTAATTTTCTCAATGATTTGAATTTCTAGGACCATGCTTCGACTTCCATCTTTGTTGTCTGAAAATTCAAGCTTCTTCAAAGCAAAAACATTGGCTGGACATAATTCAGCCTTGAAAACAACTCCATGGGCTCCCCTTCCAATAATATACTCATCATTGAGATTCTCAGTGGCCTGCATTATTTGCTTGAATAGGGGATCATCCTCCTCTCAAGCAGAATTGGACAATTCCTGCTGCTTTCTTCTTCTGCAAAGCAGTAATATACAAGCTAATCCCAGAAACAGAAATACACTCAATGATGATCCAAGGGCAATCATTACAACTTCCAATTTACTAAGATTGTTTCCATCATTGAAATTATTGTCACAAGCTCTGAAACTTCTATTTCCAGCGCAATTCAATCCACCTGACTTGGGACAATTGACACAGAGGCCAGGATTCCCTAAGAATGACAGCGGAGATTCATTCGCCAATTCTATCAATTTGTCTGGTATTGGACCAGTGAAGAGATTGAATGAAATATTAACTTTTAACAGGGACTGCATTCTATTAAGAACATCCAAACTTCCTGTCAGATTATTGCTTGAGATATCAAGATTCTGTAGCTTGGTTAAAACCCCCAGCTCCTGAGGAATACTACCAATCAATCCATTACTTCTGAGATTCAAATCATATTGCACATTCCTCAATTTTCCAATCCAAGATAGAATCTCTCCTTCCAGCACATTTCCATCCATTCTTAAAAGACTAAGCGTTTCAAGTTTTGCAAGAAATGAGGGAATGGCCCCAGTAAACCGATTTTCTTCTAAAACTAAAGTAGATTAACTAGTCCAATTACTCAAACTTGGTGGAATGGAACAGTTCAATGAATTGAACCCAACATCAAATATGTCTAACTTGTTCCAGGTCAACAGCTGAGGAGGCAAACAACCTTCCAAATGGTTATGTGCTAGAAACACTTCTGTAAGATTTACAAGATTACCAAGCTCTGGGGGTATGAAACCTGTAAGCTTATTCATGGACAAGTCAATGAAAGTGAGATTGGTGCTGTTCCCCAAGCCTGATGGAATTTTCCCAATGATGTTGTTGTCACTGATATTCATGTATGCAAGGTTCAGATTTTCAGGAAATTCTGGAATAACCCCTGAGAGATTATTAGAGTTAAGCTGCAATCTCCATAGAGTTCGGCAGCTACCAACATCAATTGGTATGCTACCTTGAAAGCAGTTGTGACCAAAATTTAGAGCTCTTAAACGCTTCCTAAAGCAAAGGTTTGGCGGAATTGTACCAGTAAACTGATTATACATCAAATCTAGTACTTCTAAGCTGCTGTTAACTCCTAAACTTTGAGGTACGACTCCAGAGAACTGGTTGTTAAACAATGTGAGTTCATTAAGATGCTTGAGTTATGTCAACTCTAAGGGTAATTCACTTGAAAGATTGTTATCATACAAAAGAACATGCACAAGGCTTTGAATTTTCCAAATGCTAATTGGAATTTTACCAGTCAATTGGTTCTCGAACAATTCAAGATTTTGCAGTTGACTCAGCATTCCCAATTCATTTGGAATTTCCCCCTCAAGTTGGTTTCTGTATAACTTCAATTTTTTCAATGACTTGCAGTTCCAAGTTCAGGGGGAATGCTCCCGGATAAACTATTTTCAGTAAGGTAAAGCAATGGAAGGTTCCCCAACAAGCCATAGGAAGAAGGGATATTACCTGTTAATTTGTTACCTACAATGGCCAATTCTTCTAAGCTACTACAGTTGCCCACACCTGGTGGAAGACCTCCACTAAAGAAATTGAATGACAAGAATAGTTTTTTTAATTTCTTGCAATTTCCCAAACAAAAATGAATATCACCCACAAGACTGTTATTGCTGACATCTAAATTTTCAAGATTATCAAGAATATTTAGACTATGAGGAAAAACCCCAACCAATTTGTTCTCACTCAAGAAAAGTTCTTTTAATTTACTTCAGTTCCCTATTCAATCAGGAATTTTACCTGCTAACAGATTGGTCTTCAGCCACAATTGTGAAACCTCACTCAAGTTCCCAACATTACTATGTATTGAACCACTGAAACTATTTTCATCCAAGAATATTGTCTCTAAATGTGGAATTTGAAAAACGCATTCAGGTATTTCCCCATTCAACAAATTCCTGTAAAGACTTAATTGCTTTAAATTCTGCAGGTTTTTCAGGCTATAAGGTATTTCTTTATTTCTTTAGTACAATAATTTTGGGAAAGATCTAAACTTTCTAGCGAAGAACAATTGCTAAGCTGTGAAGGAATCACACCAGAGAAATTATTATTGCTCAGATCAAGGGTTTGCAGGTAGGCCAAATTTGCAACTTCAGGTCCTAATTGACCAGAAATAGCATACCCAGAAACAGTTAGAGAAATGACATTGTGGGTGCTATTGTTATATGCAACTTCAATCCACAAACAAGGAGTAGAATCAGAACGATTCCAGCTGGTAGTAATGGAAGGAGGCATAAAAGTCCAGTGCCCCATTAGAGATAATAAAGCTCACCCTATCTGAGTTCAATGCAGAAACAACAAGCATTGGCAAATTTAGCAGAAAAACGATTAAAAAAACAAAGTTCATTTTTCAATACAATAGTTTAAATTTGGAAACAGAGGAAACAGAGGGAGTTGCTACTTACCTGCTAGTCTGGAGAAAGTATAAGCAAAAAAAAGTTAATCAAGCTTATTTTTGAGCTTTTGATTTGCTTTCAAGTTTCAAGAACTTATATAGAGAACATGAGAAACTGAAAGTGAAAGTGAGAGAAAGAGCAATAGACAAAAAAGGAGGCATGTAGGAAGCAAAGTGAGGAATCTAATGGCCAGAACTATATATTTTTATTATTTGAAAAATATATATATATTATTATAAAAAAAAAAGAATGAAATTTGCCTTATTGGTTTCTGACGAGAGAGTTGATGGTTTTGGAAGTCCAGATTCGAATATTTTTCTTAAAACACGTTTTTTTTACTGTGTTTTAGATAAGATGTATTATATTAACTTATTTAATTAGAGAGTGACAAATTAATAGTTACTATTAGAATTTCATTTTCTTAGAGACATTGTTTTTCGTTTATAAATTCCCAAAACCAAGCATAAATTAATTAAATTAAATGTTCTTTAGTAGTGGTTTAATAAAGAATCATATAAATAGTTTATTTTTAATTGCGTCAGTGTGCGTGGTCAATTTAATATGGTTTGACACCACTTTGACAAGTTGCCAACTGGGCCATTTCCATGAAAGAAGAAAGCATCCTGGCTAATCCAGAAAAAATATTAATTGAAATCTGAACAATGAACTTAAACATCAAATAGCAATATATTTATATAGTAAAAACTAAAAACTAAATGTGCTAATAGTCTTTTAACTTTTAAAAGATGGAAAGTGACACTGTTATTTTTATTAAATAATGAAAGAGTTTTTAGTTATTTAATAAAACCTTTTCAGATTAATTAGATTTAACTAGTTAGGTGTAATTTAAGGCTATATTTTTAATAAATTTAAAATTAATTGAATCCAATTTTTTAGTTGCAGTTCAATTTCTTCTTTAGTTGGGTTCTTTAATTGGGTTCTAATTTTTCTTCCATTAGGGTCCAATAATCAAACGTCTACTACTTCTGTTTTATTTGTATTAAAATCATTTGTGGTCCATAGATAGAGATGGATCTAGAGAGGTCGTGGGGGACAAACAATTCCCCTCGCCGATGTCCATAATGAATTTGCTGCATTTACAAACAAAAAAAAAAAGCTCGTCGGCGTTCATGGTAGGCTTACTGCATTTACAGACAAGGGAATGGGAAAGAAAACAGAGGAGAGGAGATGAGGGGAGAGGAGAAAGGGGAGAGGATAGGAGAGAAGAAGAGATCGGCGACCGAATTTTGTCTTCCTTGGCTAATGTGCTATGTCCGTCACTGTCCATAGACCCCACTAACATAACATTAAATCTGCCATTGCTGTCTGAAATCATATCCAAAGTGGGCTAAGGTGTAAATTAGAAATGGTAAAAATATGTGTTAGAAGTTAAAGTAAACTTGATTTAATTAAGAAAAAAAAAAAAGAAAGTAAAAGAAAGCCGGCAACTTGTTACCAACTCACTATAAGTTGGCCTATTACCAACTAGTAATAAGTTGGCCTATTACCAACTAGTAATAAGTTGGCAATTAGCTGCCAAATCAAAGTTGGTAAATACCGACTTTGATTACACTATAAATATGGCCACAGAGCAATTTGTTTGATAAGTGACGAGAGAATTTAAAAGAGAGATAGAAAGTGGTGTGTGATGAACTGTGAGTGGAAAATTTTAAAGGGGCTAGCTTTAAACAACTAATGCATAACATGTTAGGGGTATGAAATTTTTTTATCTATAAATTTTGTAATTTGTGTTTTTTAATTAATAAATTTTTGAGTGTTAGTTATCAAATTTACTCTTTTTTTATGCAATTAAAAACCAATTTAATTATCAACATTTGATATTAGAGCTAAGGTTAGATCGAGATGGCTTCAAATTCAATGGTAGAAGTTCAAATTCAATAAGTACAATCAATAATTTTCAAATTCGATGGAAAAAATAATTTCATGATGTGAAAGCATTTGATGGAGTCTTGCTTTAAAAGCAATAATTATGGCGAAATTTTGAAAAAATATATTGTTGAAAAGAAAAAGATGTCAATCAAAGGATTACAACGGTTAGATCGTAACCATTACTTAAACGAAATGGCATTATTTTTAATTTGTCAATATGTGGTGCTATCAATCTTAGAAAAAATGTTTCATACAAAAACTACAAAGGAGGCTTGGATTATTCTGTTCAAAACATATGCAAGTGTAGATTCAGTCAAATGAATAAGATTGCAAAGGTTAAAAAGATAGTTTGAGCTAATGGTGCAAGGAAAAGATAAATGTATTTGTGATTATTTCTCAATAATGGAGAAATTGGTTGATGAAATGGGGAATAATAGTGATTAAATAAAAGAAAAAGATATCATGGAGAAGATCTTATGTAAGTTGTCAAGTCGCTTTGATTATATGGTAACAGTCATTGAAGAGTCTAAAAACTTGATTAATGATTTACAAGTTTTATTAGAGTCACGTAAGATGTGAATGAATTGAAGGTCACCAAGCACAATGGAACAAGCTTTAAAGGCTCAAGAGAATTTAAAGAATGAGAAAGAAACACCCAGATCGGAGCATAATCAAAGAGATTTGAATTAATTTCAGAGGTAGGAGAGGTGAAAATTTTAGAACTCCTTTCAGGCAAGGAGCAAAAGAAGGTGAATCCTATCAACGTAAATTCAATATTCAATGTTATAAATATAAAAAGCATGGTCACTATCAATATGAGTGCAAGTCACATATTTAATACCATAATTGTACAAAATATAGTCATATAGTAGAGAATGTCGTACTAAAATATCATATCACAAAGATAATTATGTTGGAGCAGCTCAAAATGATAGCACAAAATCCTTATTGTTGGCTACTCATGAAATTGGTAGTAGTAACAATGGCCAGTAATTATTAGACTCAGATTGCAGTAATCACCTAAGTGGAAATAAGGAAGTATTCTTTGAGTTGGATGAATTTTTTCACTCTTCTATGAAACTTGGTGACAACTATTATGTTTCAATTATAGGAAAAGGAAAGATTATTATCAAAACGAAGAAAGGGTCTTTATACTATATTTCTGAAGTTTACTCTTATTATTTGTCAGAACCTGCTATGTGTGGGATGACTGGCAGAAAAGGCTATGACTTGTGTTTTAACAATCATTGGCACACTATAAGTGATCAAAGAAAAGAATGATATTGAAGATTAAAACATCATATAATCATCTATTTTCAATGTACATCAATTATGGTAATGTTTTTTATTATAATTTGATGATTGTTGATTATAATGGTTATGGCATATGCTTCTTAGATATTTGAATTTTGGGAGCATCATATTTCTTATAAATAAAAAGTGGGTTTTAGGTTTGCTAACTATTCAAATTTTTGACCAAGTTTGTAAGCATTATGTTTTGGGAAAGAAGCATAGAGATCCTTTTCCTATAAAGCAGTCATAGAGAACTAAATGATCACTAGAGTTTATGCATTTAGAATAATGCTAAGTGGAGATTCCATTTAATAAAGGTAACGAATACTTCATTACTTTTATATATAATTTTAGCAGAAAAGTATGGGTATATTTCTCGAAGCAAAAGTCTGATATATGTAAAGTATTCAAGAATTTTGTGGCATACATTGATAAGTAAAGTAGTTATCAACTTAAGATCTTGAGAATAGACAGTGGCATAGAATATACTATTTATTATGATTTCCAAAGAAAACATAGAGTTAAGCATCAAATAACAGCTAGGTATACTCCTTAACAAAATGAAGTAGCAAAAAGGAAGAACGGAACTATCATGGATAGAGTGAGAAGCTTGTTGCATTGTAAGGAGCTACCTAAAGATTTTGGGTTGAGGTTGTAGCTTGTGTACTTTATTTTAAACATATGTCTTATGAAAAGTGCTTGTGATAGAACATCACAAGAATCATGGGGAGGACGGAAACCTAATTTGACTCACATGAGGGGTTTAGTTGCATTGATAATTCACATATACTAGATGAGTTAAGAAAGAAGCTTGATGAAAAGGCAGAAAAATACATTTTCATTGGTTACAGCTTGAAAACAAAGGGATATAAGTTTTACAATTCAAAGACTCAAAAGATAATTATTAGTCATGATGTTATTTTTGATAAAGATAGAATATATGATTGGTCAGAAAAAGAAAAGAGATCGTTTCTAGTATCAATATTCATTAACAATGAAATGAAAACAATAAATCAAACTGATGAGCAGTCTTCTCCTCCAGTTTCTGAACAACCACAGATTGATCAACCTAAAGTTTCATCTCCTCTTGTACTTAGACTCTCACAATGTGATCGCCATCTTCTAGCTTTTTGAAGAGATTATAAAGTTGGTAATGATCCTTGTGATGATGAAGATGTTGTCCATTATACTTTCTTTATGGATTGTGATCTATTAATGTTCAAAGAAGTAATTGATGACAATCGTTGGATCAAAGCAATGATGAAGAAATTCTTGCTATTGAAAAGAACAATACACGAGAGTTAACTTCTTTGCCAAAAGGAAAGACGCTAGCTGGAGTTAAATTGGTTTACAAGAAAAGTATTAGCCTAATGGAGAAGTTAAACATTTTAAAGTGAGGCTAGTTGTAAAAAGATACAATCAAAAGTCAGGTATAGATTACTTTAAAGTGTTTGCTCCTATAGCTAAATTGGATACTGTACGTATAATCATTTCACTTACTGCTCAAAATCAATGGAGAATATACCAAATAGATGTGTAGTCAGCATTTCTAAATGGTGTAATTGAAAAAAAAAAGTATATATTAAGCAATCATCTAGTAATGTGAAGAAAAGTAAAAAAAAATTAAAGTTTATCAATTGGAAAAAGCATTATATGGGCTTAACACAGGCACCAAAGATATAATATACTCATATTGACACCTATTTGTTGACCATGGGTTTCACAAGTATCCTTACAAGCATACTTTGTATATCAATACTAATAAGAATGGAGATACAATCATTGTTTATCTTTATATGGATGGTTTGATATTCACCAGCAATAATTCAAGATTTTTGTGAGAGTTCAGAAAGAATATAATTGCTCATTTTAAAATAGATATGGGATCGAAGTCCTGCTTTCTTAGTAATGAAGTAAAGCAAATAGAAGAAAGCATTTTTATTTCATAAAAGAAGTATGCGCAAAATATAACATCCCTTGATAATCCTCTCAGAGAACTAGTAAAAGATGCTACTCAATACACTATCAATTTTAAAACAATTCAATATTCAATTCTTTGCATATTTGAGTAAAAATTCGACTAAAAATTTTAATAGAGTTTTCTCTACAATAATCACTATCCAAAAATTTAATATTCTAATACAACCTGTAGAAAAAATACTTCTAAATATCATTCAATAGCTCTAATAAATCTATTATCAATTACAAACCAAAATAAACACTACTTACATATCAATCCTTAAATATAAATATAATACATAATCAAAATTAAAAATCATTCACTAAAATTTATTACTCCAAACTCAAATTATATACAAATATTTCATCCCATTTATAATTAATACAATACTCAAATTTAACCATAACAAATTATATAATGTATATTGATCAAAATTTTTCATCTATTATTTACATCACAATATCGCTATGTTAATTATATATAAAATCATTATAATAAAATATCTTATGTATTACAGTTATCTTTAAAACTCTAGCTCTTCAATCATCAACATTGCTTTGGTTTATCTTATTTGCGTATTAGAAAAATTTAACATGCTAAGTATAAAGCTTAGTAATGCTTGTATATACATATTTTACTACTTAATATTAAAGTAAATAACTATAATAATAAAATATCAAATCTCAATTTTTCAAAATAAATTAATAAATCAAACACTCTTAATCAACTTATTTTAGTATTAAAAAGTTTCAAATTCAATTTAAATAATGAAATATAAACTCACTGCAGATATTTATTAAAGCTAAATAATTTATTAAAACTAATTTATATTTTCACATTTCAAATTCAATTTAATGAAATAAACTATAACAATATCTCATTTATTTATCAAATATTGCAATTATCAACTGTGCAAATGATCATTTTATATTTTTGACTTATAATTTATATTTTTACTTATAATTTCCAATATGTCTTTTGATACGCTCTTAATACATTTATTATATTTTTAGTAGATTTCACTTATTAATTCAACACGTTAAGTACTTGCATTTCATGTAACACTATGAATATTTTTTTTTCAATTTAATACTTTAAACACTTTTTAATGCAATTTATTTTAAGCATTATATATATATATATCTTTTAATTAGTTTTACATATTTTTATATTTTTGTTCTCATATACTTGATATCGAGCCCTAGACTTGGATAACGTATTTAGTAATGACAATTAAATGGTCAGTAATATATCAGTCAATATAGTCAGTGGTCCAGTAATAACAAAATACCCGCTAACAATAATAACACAATGTGTCCAACAACATTAATAACATAAATTGTCTAGTAATAATATAAACATTCACATATCCTCTGACTAGTTATTCAATATGATATCTAGGTTTAACACTGGTACAATCATGCAAATCAATCATAAATTCATTTCAATTAATTTTACCATTATAAACCATTTCATAATTATAACATTAGTTTTTGTTGAATGTATTTATTTCTTATCAACTCTTAATCTTTTTAATTTGACAATATAATAAAATGATCTTTATTTCAATTAAGTCCAAATATATATATAGCATAAATTATCAATACATTTATTTTTAGATATTTTACAAGTATACATATTCTCACTCAAGTTTTTCATTCATTGTTCGTTCACTTCTTATTATACTTATTTATTATAAAATTCCTTCTTGAATTATTTTACATGTTTTTATAAATTTTATAGATTATAGATAATTTTTTCAATTACATTTATCATGTGTATATATATAATATACTTATACTAAAATAATTTGACTAACTTTATTTACAAATTAATCTTATCTTTTCAATTCACATTTCACATTCTTATTGAAACAATAAATTCCAAATAGATTTTTAACTTTCACTTAATTTACTCTTTTAAAATATGTAAATTTCACAAATTAGCATTTTCACTTTAAAAGTATATATATATATATATATACATATTATGTATACACTACATGTATCTTATATATTTGTATATATTTATAAATATATTTTGTGATTAATACCTTTTTCTGCTATAAACTTTATGGAAAAATATAAAAAAAAAAAATTTAAAACTTTATGTCGTTTTTCACATTTACCATAATTTTTTTTTTGACAAATCAACAGATAAATTTTTTTTTAAATCTATCTTTTGACCGGATGGAGATGATGTAACTGAATTAAATAATGATATATTAGTAATTTTTTAATTTTTATTTTAAAAAAAATAAACGGATGTTAGTTTTATGCTTTATAAAAATAACACCCGCTAATTTTTTTAAAAATTAAAATTAAAAAATAACGAAATGAATAGGCGTTATTATCATTTAATAAAATTAACGCCCGTTCAATTTTTACAGCCGTATTTCTATATTGGACAACTCATCGTCATCGCTTTCATTGTCCTGTATATATTCAACTTCTATTAGATCTAAAGGAAATAAAAAAGTGAAACTAAGAAAAAAAAACAAAAAAAAAACAGATACGAGTATTTTATATGTAAAAAAACAATGATTGGTATAGTATTAGTAAAGATTGCCAAGTAGAAAACAATGCAGCAGGCAAAAACTTCTTGGTAGTTTCATATGTGAAGGCATCTTGATGCAATAATCCTAATTTGTGAAAATCCAAACACCAAATATAGAGGTCAAATACTGCAATGCAGTTAAAAGACTAGAGAAATCAATTGAAATGTAGAGATTTAATCATTTTGACAACTATTTAAAATATTAGAAGAATCCCACTTGACTATATATAATGAAATTAAAGATTAAAAATCTAGCTCCCCAAGGATACAATCAAATTCAATTTAAAACTTCCATAAACAAATTAATCGAACCCTTATATTAAATTCCATTAAGTTAAATACTAGCCTTTCTTACTAAAGCTAATTTTTTTCCTCTTCATTTCTCATTCACTAGTACTTTCCTTTTCCTTTTCCTCCCAATCTCTTGCTTTTACATAACTTAACCATATAATTTCCATAATTACTATTACATTTAATTTTAGATATAATTTATTTAAATCAAAGTTGTCTGATATATATAAATAATCATTTAGCTCTATATACATTTTCAATCCATAAACAAGTAATTCAATATTTCAATACTACAACATATATGTTTCGAATAGCCATTTAGTTCTATAAATACAATTCACTTCAAAATCAATTAATTTAATATTCCAATAACTCCAAGTATCATTTGAACCATATTTATCAAGATAAAGGATTTTTGTTTCCTAAATGCCAAATCTTCAATAACCTTATTTTCTTATTTTTCAACTATAGGATTCTTCCCAAATTTGGTTTCAAATTAATTATCTAGCAACTATACTTTTAATTATTATACATATAATTATACTTCCAAAATAAAAGATTTTATAACCCTGCACTTACCAAAAACCTAATTTGTTCTCCAACCCTAAACCATTACTTAAATAATTCAATGGTTCATTTAATCATAAGTTAAATTAAAGAACAATATAAACACTCTATATATATCACAATGATAGTTTATTTTCAAAGAGTCAAGATTTCACTATCATCTTCTTCACAAATCACTTCATAAATAATTTCTTCATAAATAATCTTATTTAAACAAAACACAAACTTCTTTAGGTATTTGAAAAACAAAATAAATTTAATTAATAGCAAAATAATTGAAATACAAGGACTGACCTCATTAAAGTGACTCTTCCATTACTTTTCCATTCAACCATTTGATTCTATGGTGATTTTCTTGAGAAATCACTCATAAAATAGCTAAATCCTCTCAAAACCCTAAAGTATTTATAAGGAATTCATGGTTTTGAATTAGAATTGGAAGAAGAAGATAAAAGTAAGATGGTGAAGATAATGAAAATTTCAGCCGCTCTAGAAGGATGGCGAAGGTTGACTTCACTTTATATAGTTTATAGGTTTATAATTACATACAATGCTCATATCTTTATTTCGGTACACATATTTTCTTTAATCATCCCTTAATCCGATTTTTAACTCCGTAAAATCATAAAAATAATTGTTTTAACTATTTTAAAATCTTATTATCTACATTTCATACTCTAATTATGGTAAATTTTCATTTTAAGGCCATAAGGATATTTTCGTAATTTTTTATTCTTTTAAATTTATTTTTAGAAATACCAATTAAATTCATACCTAGATTTAATTTTATACTTATTAGGGATCAATCAACATTATTTCTACCAATTCTAAATACTCAAATCATTTATATATATATATACTTAATACATAAAATTATTACTTAAAATTTTTAGGCATTACACAAGATATCCTAAAGAAATTCAAGATGGAAGCTTACAAATCAATGTTAACACCAGTTGAAGAAAGGCTAAAGCTTATAAAAGATGACAACGGTGGTTTAGTTAATATAACAAACTTCAGGAGACTTATTGAGAGCTTGAGATACACAACTAGGCCTGACATTGTTTTTGGAGTTGGAATCATAAAAAGAGTTACGGATTCACTATGATAATCTCATTGGCAAGCTAGAGAATTTTAAGATATATCAATGGTACACTTGATGATGGCATATACTATTCAAGTGTCAATGACATAAAGATAGTTAGACATGCAAACAGTAATTAGTCAGATGTCATTGAAGCAAGAAAAAATACCCCAGGTTATATTTTTAACATTGGTTGGGTGTATTCTCTTGGTCGTCGAAGAAATAACAAGTAATGACTCTTTTAAGAATAGAAGCAGAGTACATAGCAACTGCAAGTTGTGCTACTTAAACAGTTTGGGTATGAATAACGCATAATGAATTACAACATCAATAAGATAGTCCAACAACAATTTATTGTGATAACAAATCAGTAATCACTTTAATGAAGAATCTTGTATTTCATGGGCACAGTAAGCACATTGATATTAAACATCAGTACATTCGATACTTAGTGAAAGATTAAGAGATTGTGGTCAATTATTAGGTATCTGAAGATCAAATTGCAGATATTTTCATGAAGCCAGTTAAAGATGATACATTTTTCAAATTAAAGAAATACTCATAATGATTAAATAAAGTTTAAGAAAGAATGTTTTGATTTGTAAATCACGTTGCTAAGTAATAAAAGCACATAACAATTTTGTGAATAACAATAAGAATGGCACAAAGTGATATCAAAGTGCAACATGAATCAATAAAACAAAGAACACCATAAGTTTTAGTCATCAAAGACTAGTCCCAACACAAGATAAAACCATTACCAAAGAATATTTCTCATAATCCACATTATCATAGGATCAAATAACTAAAAAGCTAGAAAAAAAAAAAGAAGAAAAAAAAATACAATTGTGAGTTAGCTACCTTCAAACTGTTGATAAATGATATTGATGATAAATAATTGGGCTTTTCTTTACCATATATGGCTCTTCAAAGTTCTTTATGAAAAGGCCATGATATTCTAAATAGACTCTTATTATGGAATGAAAAAGATACCTCCATTTCCAGCCACTTGGCAATATGAGCAACTGGTAGACCTTGATTAATTTAGACCAGCAGAGTGTAAAGAAGCAAGTGCCTGAGTTCGCAACTGATCACATTAAAATGCATGGAGCATGAGACAATATTTATTAAAGATGTGAGTGCTTACATGTTTTGAGCACATACAAGAGAATCCACAAAAGAAGCAATACCAAGGTGAATCCCATGATTAACACTTATAATAATTACTGTCTAGAGCAAGTAATTTCCCATTAATGCAGCATTTTATATGATGTCTAGGGAATCAATTGCATAATAGCATTGAACTTAATTAATGGTTGCATTGACATGAAACAAAGGTATTGACAGGGCATCAACATCACTACTTTCTTGCATAAGGACAATGAAAGCATACAGTCAAATGCAAGTACATTGTTGTCGAGATGCTGAAAAGCCAAAAGCCCTTGTAAACCGCAATCTTATCAGTAGAGAGAATCTTAAACTGGGAGGTACTTTATATTCTGTAACTAATTTATTCAAGAGTTCTAGATATGTTTCTGGACAAATATTGTAAATGAATGATTTGTAGACCTTAGTTCGACTCTTCCTTGGCATGGATCTCACTTAATGGCTCATCTAGTGCATAGAACTCAAAATGGAGAGTGCAATCTAACTCATATGCAACAGGGTCATAACCATTCTGCACAATACATGAAATCAATCCAAGACCGACCTCTTCTTTCCCACCCCAGCCTTGCACAAGAGAACTATGTGCATGATTTTATGTAACTTTGAAAGATTTAATTTCAGACATTTTCTTGAATATTTATGCATACATATGAAAACACAATTTGAAAATTGATTGAAGATTAAAAAGAAGAAAAAAAATAGTAAATTCATGGCCTATTAGTAGTTTGGCACAAAAATAAATATCTTTTCTGAAGCCAAGCAAAGAATCAGAAAAGTTGAAAAAAGAAATCTTGTGACCTGTTCTACAAATCTTTGTCCACTTGCAAATATATGACTTGTGAAATATCTCTCATCATCTACAGCCTGCAGGAAAAACATCATCAACACAGCAAAATATCAACACATTTATGAACAAATTGAGAAAAGGAGGACACGCAAACAACTATTGATAAGGAAATAAAGCTTCTTTAAAGAACGGGCATATATGGTTCACCCTCTCCCCATCAATAGAGTCACAGTCTTAGAGCTCAGGACTCCTCCTTCATAATCAAAGATACGAAGCATATGTTGTAAAGCACAAATTCATGCATCTAGGATGCAATAGATACCTTGCTAGGTCAGTCAGGGGTGCTAGAATCTGAACTTGGATTAGAAAGAAGAAATTTCCAAGAATAATGTTTCAGATCATGGAAAACCCAAGATTCCTATTTTTCTTATTTTCAACCAGCATGTACCTCTGATGACTGAAAATTTTTTCCACAAAATCAAAGTCAGGAAACTTTTACTCTTTAAGGACTCTACAATTTATAACAATTCATTCAAATTATACAGTGTAACTACTATAATCTAGTAAAACACTATATTGTTGAATTCTTTTGGCATGAAATAGAGTTGTTGTCTTAGTTTCTGAGGAAAAAAAAGGAAAAATGAATAATAATTATGTTGAACAATCAAAGCTAAATACAGTTATTACGTAATAAATTAAAATTTTGCAATCAATTTTCACTATCAGCAACTCATAAAAACAATTTTTATCTTATAAAGGATTCTCAAAATCTACATCATTGGCTTCGTGGGGAGAAAAGCTAGGCATAATGAGAGAGAAATGGATTGTTAATGAACAATCATAGCTAACATGAAGGGATATAGTGGTTACGAAGAAAAAGATTATGAGAAAATTGAGAAATTGTAGAATAACAGCAGATGATATGGCATCCTTAAAAGAGTCTTTTATTTCTAGCTTCAAGTATTTTATGAATCGAGTTTGAGTAGCTGGTACATATATCAACTTATTTATACTTTAGTCGAAATATAAAAATAAGAGAAAAATAATAATATTTATAACTACAAGTAATTTTTCATGGGAACACTTTTTTGTGGTTTCAGGGAATAATCATTGTATAATTATAGATTGCATATTCTCAAACAAAGAAATTACAAATCGCAAATTCTATTTTAGTCTCCTCGCTTTCATTCCTTAGCATTTATCTTCCCCAAAATAGTGTCAGCGTAGTCATTCATTCTTTTTTTTTTTTTTTGATAGGCTTTCATTCTTTATTAAGCTAGCTTGGCAAAGCTTGCTTCTGAAGTCAAAAAATGCTACATAAAGTTAAGTTTATATGAAACTATTACATTAAAATTAAATTTATATAAATTTAACTCACCATTTTTTTTATATATTTCTATAAATTTTATTGGGCAGTCCAATATATATACAATGCCATTTTATTATTTTTAATTCATTATATTTTTTATATTAATATTTAAAATAAAAAAATATTTAAACTTAATTAATAAAAAATAATAATTCATATATATTGAAATATTTTTAAATGAAGACATTTGCAGTTTATGTGTGAGGTTGAAATTGTTGAACGCTTATTTTTTAATTGTGTTGTCTCTGAGAGTATTTGGATGCAAATTTTGAGGAAATGTGAATTTAATAGAGATGTGTTGCCTGCATCTCTGCTACTCTGACTGCTGGAAGCTCCCCTATAAGGGGCTTCTGACCTCTGGCGAAGGAGGGCTATTCATCCCCATACGACCCCGCCAAGGTTCATCTCTACAGATTACAGTGTGATGACTTAGGCATTTTCTCCTTGTATTCAAAAAGGAAAAATATATGTATATATATATTTTAAAAATTAAATTATACATAAAAAATATTATCTTATTATGAATTAAATAAAAATGGATGTCTATTATCCTTATATTTTTATAACTCATCTTTTTATTGTATTAGGTTAACTAATTTCTTTATTGTATTTTATTTTATTGTAATTAATGAGATTAGTGACATATTATAATTAATAGAGTTAGTAACCTAAGTTAATGTTGCCTATAAATCGAGATGCTCCTCTATTTGAAAAATATATAAGAAATAATAAAAATTGTTCTTCATATTTTTTTAATATATTTGCATATTTTTAACACATTATCAGTACAAAATTCTATCAATTTATTCAGTCTAAATATTTAAATTCAAGATAATTATTATAATTTCCTTTGTGTTTCTATATATATGCTTATAATTATTTTGTAGTATCACATTATATATGTATATATATGTGAACGTAAAAATAAATAAATAAATGAATGAATAAATATATTATTGTACTACTAAATATTTTATCTTGAAAACCTCAATGTTAATTCAAATAATAATTTTCTTCTAATCAACTTGATTGTTGGGTTTGATTTTATATATAGCCCATATTTAATAGTGTCTTGAATAAAATATAAAAAATAAATTTATCAACTAATGTGATGAATTTTTAATTTTAATTTTAGTTTTATAATTATTAGTTTTATAAATATTCATCATATATACATATTCAATTATGAATATATATATTTTAATTTGATTATATTTTTACAAGTATTTATAATTATTATTTTTTATTATTAATATTAATTAAATTTATCTTTTATCTAATTATTATTTTTTTATGGTAGTAGTCACAATGACAAACCTTACAAAACTTGAATTCATAGCACTTGACTTTATTGAAAAATATTATTTATCATGAATATTAGATGCTGAAATCAATTTAAATGCTATGGGTCTTGGATCAGATACTATTAAAGAAGAAAACGATGTTTCAATGCAAAATAGTGCAAAGGCGATGATTTTCCTTCGCCATCTTCTTAATAAATAGCTAAAAGCTGAATATCTTACTATAAAAGATCCATTTACTATGTGAAAAATTTTAAAAGAAAAATATGACCATCAAAAGATAGTAATTCTCCCAAAAGCTCATTATAATTGCTACATTTAAGATTACAATATTTTAAAACTGTGAACGAATATAATTTAACATTATTTAGAATTATCTCTTAGTTAAAATTATGTGAAAAAAAAAAAGTAATTGATGATGATATGCTAAAGAAAATTTTCTCTACTTTTAATGTCTCAAATGTACTCCTGCAGCAGCAATATCGAAAAAGAGGTTTTAAAAAAAATTGAATTAATTTCATGTCTTTTTATAGTTGAACAAAATAATAAATTATTGATAAAAAATCACGAGGTACATCCTACTGGCTCTACCCCATTCTCTAAAATGAATGTGATAAAATATAATAATAATGAAAATATAAGAGGACGTGGTCATGGTCGTGGCAATATCTATGGTCATGGCTGTGGTCATAGTTATAGTCATGAACCAAATAATTATTATGGAAGTTCTAATTCTAGAAATATAAATTACCATCAGAAGTGGGATATCAATGATGTAAAATAAGATAAAAATAAAAATGGACAAAATAAATATGCAAAAAATATTGAAAGTAAATGTTATCGATGTGGTATGACTGGACATTAGTTATGTACTTGTCGTACACTGAAGTATCTTGTTGAACTTTATCTAGGATCATTAAAGGAGAAGGGAAAGGATATTAAAGCTAATTGTATTTTTTAAAAAATAATGATCCCATTAATATAACACTTTTGGATATGACTGATTTTTTTGAACCAATTGAGAAGACAAAGTAATTAATTAACAGTAAATATAAAAAAATAAATTATAATAGTTTATTTTGTGAGTAAGTTTTTATTATATTTTTGTGTGTTATTGTTTTATTTTATTTTAATTTTTTTGTTTGTTATTTTTTATTTTTCTTAATACAATATTTTCTTTAATATTATTTTTAATAATATTATATTTTATTCAAAAATGAACAAACAAATGAGTCCTAAATTCTTGATTGAATCCAAGATAAATGAAGAAGATATATATATATATATATATATATATATATATTGTGGATAATGCAACCACACATACAATCCTTAAAATCCTTAAATATTTTTTATAAAAAAAAATGCAACCATACATATAATCCTTAAAATTACAAAATATTTTTTTAAAAAAAATAGGTGAAACAATTGTTACTACAATACATGATAACACGAAAATAATTGAAGGCTCCAGATGAGCGAATATATTATTATCAAGATGAACAAAAATTATTATAAATAATTCATTATTTTTTTCAAAGTCTTATAGAAATTTATTATGTTTTAAAATTATTCGTAGTAATAGATATCATATTAAGACTATTAGTGTGAAAAATCAAGAATATTTTCATATTACAAATATTATTTTAAGAGAAAAATATAAACTCGAAAATTATATGTTCTTTCATCTGGTTTGTACTACACCCGAATTAGTACAATTGAAACAAATTTTACAATAAACTAGAAGTTTACAAATCAAAATATTTTTACAGTTTGGCATGATCGGTTAGGTCATCCTGGTTCGATAGTGATGAGAAAAATTATTGCAAATTCACATGGACATAAATTGAAAAACCAGAAGATTCTTCAAGGAAATAAATTTTTCTGCACTGCTTGTTCTCAAGGTAAATTAATTATTAGACTATCACTAGTTAAAATTAAAATAGAAATTCCTGTATTTTTAGAATGTATTTAGGGTGATATTTGTAAACCTATTCATCTACTATATAGATTATTCAAATATTTTATTATTTTAATTGATGCATCAACAAGATGATTACATGTTTGTTTTTATCATCTCGCAATCTAGCAATTACGAGATTACTTTCTCAAAGAATTAAATTAAAAGTACAATTTTTTAATTATATAATCAAGTCAATTTGACTTGATAATGCTGATGAATTTATGTATCAAGCTTTTAATGAATATTATATATCAATTGGAATAACAACTAAAAGGCCTATTGTACATATATATACACAAAATGGTCTAGTAAAATTATTTATTAAATACCTCCAATTAATAGCTAGATTATTACTTATGAGAACCAAACTTCCTATTTTTGTATAGGGACACACTATTTTATATGCAGCAGTACTTATACGCATTAGGCCAACATGTTATCATAAATTTTCTCCTTTATAATTAACTTTTAATCAAGAATCAAATATTTTTAATCTTAAAATTTTTTATTGTGCTGTATATATTTCAATTATTCCACCATAACGCACAAAGATGAGTACTCAAAGGAGGTTAAAAATATATGTTGGATATAAATCTCAAGATTTGTTGATTGTCATTTTCATGAAACAATTTTTTCAACATCAGGGAGAGAGAATAAACAATAGAAAAAGGAGATTATATAGAATGTATTATCATTATCTCATCTAGATCCTTGAATAAAGCAATGCGAATTGGAAGTTTAAAAGATAATACATTTGCAAAATATTATAAATCAACTGCTAGATGCATTTATTGATTTAAAGAGAATTATTAAATCTCATATACCTACTATAAATGCTTCAGTTCAAATTAATGTCCCTATAGGACAATATGATAATACAAATACTAATAATCCATGCCTAAAGCGTAGTAAATCAATCAGTTCTAAAGATAAAAATTCTCAAAAAATAAGAGAACTAAATAACCAAAATAGTCATATTTTGGATGCAGTTGCTCTTGAAGAAAAACAAGACATAACTAATCATACAACTCCAGAAAAAGTTCAGGTACTTGAGAATTGTGAAAATAATAAGATCTCAATAAGTTATATCACTATAAGAAAAAATATAAAACTAAAAAGATATAGTTGTCAATAATATTTTTGCCTATAATATTCCTATTAATATTTTAAAATAAAATGAGGATTTTGAACCTACATCTATTAAAGAATGTAGGCAGAAAAATGATTAGCTAAAATAGAAAGAAGCAATTCAAGCATAACTAAATTCATTTTCAAAGCGTAAAATTTTTGGATCTATAGTCAAAATACCTAAAGGTGTAATGTTAGTGAGGGTACAAATGAGTATTTATGTAAAAACACAATGAGAAAAATGAAATTGTGAGATATACAACACGATTAGTCGCAGAAGGATTTTTGCAAAGATCTAACATTGACTATGAGAAGACATATTCTCTTGTGGTTGATACAATCACTTTTAGATATTTGATTAATATGGCAGTATGTGAAAAGCTTAACATGTGTTTAATGGATTTTATTATAGCCTATTTATATGGCTCACTTGATAGTGAAATTTATATGAAAATTCATAAATGATTTAAAATACTTAAAGTTTGTAAATATTCTCGGGATGTCTATTCAATAAAACTACAAATTAACTGTATGGATTAAAGCAATCATGACAAATATAGTATAATCATCTTAGTGAATATTTATTAAAAGATGGATATAAAAATAATTCAATTTGTCCATGTATTTTTATAAAATGTTCTGGATCAAAATTTATCATAATTGTTGTATATGTTGATGATTTAAATATCATTGAGCTTCAAAAAGCAGTTGATTGCTTAAAGAAATAATTTAAAATGAAAAATTTTGAAAAATAAAATTTTGCCTTGGCATGCAGATCAAGCATCTAAAAGATAAAATTTTTGTTCATCAGTCAGCTTATACAAAAAAGATTTTAGAGCAATTTTATATAGATAAAGCATATTCATTAAGTACCCCAATAGTTGTGAGATCATTGGAAGTGAACAAAGATCCTTTTCGTCATCGAGAGAATGATGAAGAGCTTCTTGATCCTAAAGTATCATATTTAAGTGCTATAGATGTGTTAATGTATCTTACTAATAATACAAGATCAGATATAACATTTGTTGTAAGTCTATTAGCAAGGTTTAGTTTTTATCCAACGTGAAGACATAAGAATGAAATTAAGTATATTTTTAGATATCTCCAAGAAATAATTGATATGAGTTTATTTTATTCTAATAAATTCAAATCATAATTAATTGGCTATGCAGATGCAAGATATTTATATGATCCACATAAGGCTCGATCTCAAACAGGATATTTATTCACATGTGGAGGCACAGTCATATCATGACGATCTATAAAGCAGATCGTAGTTGCTACTTATTCAAACCATACAAAAATAATAGCAATGCATAAAGCAAGTCGAGAATGTGTTTGGTTAAGGTCATTGACCCATCATATTCAAATGATGCGTGGTTTATCATTTTAAAAAAATATTCTAATAATACTATATGAAGATAATACAATATGTATAGCTCAACTAAAAGAAGAGTATATCAAAGGTGATAAAACAAAATATATTTCATCAAAATTTTTCTTTACTCATGATCTTAAAAAAAAGCAAAATAAATATTCAACAAATTTGTTCATATGATAATCTAGCAGATTTATTTACCAAGACATTACTATTGCACCATTTGAAAAATTGAGATATAATATTTAAATACATAAACTCATAGATGTGAAGTGATGTCTTTATGGATGGGAATAAAATACAAGATGTACTCTTTTTTTCTTAGTCAAAATTTTATCTGATTGAATTTTTTTTTGACAAAATTTTTAACGAGGCAACATATATATATTATTAATATATTTTTTTCTTTATTAAATTTTTATTCCATAAGATTTTTCTTGATAAGGTTTTAACAAGGTACATTATTTAGACATCCAAAAGAAAGTATTACAAATTAAATAAAAATAAATGTCGATTATCTTTATATTTTTATAACTCATCTTTTTAATGTATTAGGTTAACTAATTTTTTTATTGTATTAAATTACATAATCTATTTTATTATAATTAATATGGTTAGTGATCTATTGTAATTAATAAAGTTAGTAATCTATGTTAATATTACCTATAAATAGAGATGCTTCTCCGTTTGAAAAATATATAAGAATATATATATTTTTTAATTTTGTCCTTCATATATTTTTTAGTATATTTGTATATTTTTAACACATCTTACTCACATAATAATTTTTTTTAGACTAAATAATTATGAAGTCTCTGAAGTTTTGCATATTACACTATTCAGTTCATGTATTTTCAACATCAAATTTTTACATCCTGTGTTTTTAAAAATTAAACTGTTTAGTCCTTTTTGTCAATATTTTATTCTAAAATCATTAGTCAACTACTTTGATATTATAAAATAATTTTTTTGCACTTCCTTTATATATATTTATCTTTATTATTTATTAAGTTTATTTCATGCTTAATTTTATTTTATATATAGATCGTCTGCAAAATAATAAAAGATATTATTCATAATATTTAAAATTATTTTTTAGTAATATCTATAAAATTAAAATAAATGATATATATGGATTATCTGCAAAATAATAAAAGATATTATTCGTATTGTTTAAAATTTTTTTAATAATATTTATAAAATTAAAATAAATTATGTATAAAAAATATAAATAAAATTAAAAATAAATATGACTTAATAAATAATAAAGAAAAATATATATGGAGAAAGAGCAAAGAAATTATTTTATAATATTAAAGTAGTTGACTAATATTTTTAGGATAAAAATATTAACAGAATGACTAAATAATTTAATTTTTAAAAATAGAGTGATAAAAAAATTAAATGGTAAAAATATAGAGACTGACTAGTATAATATGAAAAATTTTAGAGATTTTATAGTTATTTAGTATTTTTTTATTTATAAGGTAATTTGTAAAATTAGATTAAATGATTAATGTTAAAATAATAACAACAAAAAATCGTGTTTAACATGGAGAGCTTTCGAGTATCATAGTAATTTTACCCAAAATCCAGGTGAAGGGGCTGGTGGTCTTCTCTCGTCTGTGCTCTGAGTGAGGTTTCAAAAAACTTCAGTGTGCTTCGAGTCGTCGTGATGTCAACGATAGACCTCAAACTGTCTCGATTCAACCGTATCTATCGCCCATCTGTAATGCTCTGTCTGTCTGCTCTCCCTCCCTCTTCACAGTCACAAACAAACACAGATAAAAACGACGTCGTTTCTTATGCTTTCAGGAATCTCTCGAAGGCAAAATCGTGATCAAATCTCCATCTTCAATTTCGCATTATGGAATTCTCCTCACTGTTAATGGTTCTGTTAACTTGCAGGTTTGTTTTCAAATTCTATCTCTGTTTGTTTGGTTGCCGAGATGATGATTCTTTTGCTTGTGAAAATTCTCTATGGCTAATGGAAAATCTCGAGATTGTCAATAAAATTTTGACTTGTTTTGCTCTGATTTTTTTTAATTACTTGCCTTTTCTTTTTTTTAGGTTTTACTATTTGAAATTCTGAACTTTTGATGTTTTACAGGTTCGAGGAGGATCTGCAGGGGGTATTGAGTCCTTTTATGGTGTTATAAGGCCCATCACCATTGTGTGAGTTCAATAGAATATAGTGAGAAATTTTGATATTATATGTTGTCGGATACTTCTTAGGATTTGTAGTGCTTGTTGGCCTACTCAGTTCAGTAAATGCTAAGATGAGAAATTAGTAGACAATTGTGTGATTAAATATATATGCTTTGAAGATAAAAAGAAAATGAGAATGACAGTAAACTGAAATGATAGCAAACTTTGAATTTATTGTTGATTGTAGATTGAGCATCGGAAATGCTGCACGCATCTAGAGCTAAAAGACATGACTGCCAGTTCTGCTTTAACTCTCTAGCCACAGTTCATATTTAGTATTTGGTTTGAGTTATATCAATGATCAATATAATCATTTTTTTTCTTTTTTTTTCATGCAAGTAGAGGGAATTAATTCTATGGCATGCATTTTGTGACTGAATATTAATTAAAAATATAAAGCTTCATTGTGTTCAATTTTATGCTTATAAATGAATAAAAAATGTGATAACATGCATGAGTTTTGGCATATTCACTTCTCAATTAAATAACTTTTTAGAATACCTATAATTATGGAGTGATTATATTTGCTCCTTAATCTCATATAATGAGGATATCTTTTATTTAAAAATATCTATACTAGGAGATTCCCATGGTGTGGCATGGGTGTCCTTGCTTGTGGGAAACTAAAATGACTGAGAACCAAACATCTCTTAGATCTGAACTGAAAAGGTCGAGGAGAAAAAATAAGGGACTTGCAGGTAAGACCTCACATGGTGAGCCCACTCTAAGATAGGGGGAAAAAATTTGCCAGTTATTGTGTCAATGGACCTTGACAGTTGCACCAGTTGCGCTGCTCTTACTCATGGGCTCATGTAGCTAGTTGAAGAGGCATAGGTCGTAATAGTTGTGTGCCCTGTGCGAAATCATTCTTTCTGCTCCTGTTCCATTTTGCTAATACCAACTTTGTAAACATTAAGACTCACTATGAACTGCATAGTTCTGCTCAGGCTTCAAATTAAACCTCTCATCATGAGATATTGCTAAATGGAGCCTTGGGTAGTATTCATCACGCATTTTAAACGCCTTTTGCTGCTGCCAGTATGCCATGCAAAGTACATAAGGTATCCCAATAATGTGTAAGGTAGGTAGCATCTCCCAAATGGCTTGTTGGTTCTTTCCTTCTATGCCTTGTCCTAGCAAATCTACATGAATGGTCAAAATTTTTCTCTTACAATTTCAAAATGCGTTGTGATAAATGGCTGTTGGCATGCTTCATTTTACTTGCAATTACTTATTTGGCTCATGTAATAGTTGTTAAAATTTCTCTTTATACATATATGTATAAATTTTGGTTACACCTAATCCATGCAAGTTAATAGTTTTTCTCACTTGGTAACAGGAATAGAAGCATTGAGATTAGATCGTCAGGAAAGATCAGTTCAGGCACAACAGAGGTAGATGTGATAAAAATGTATATATATAGAATTTTGAACGGTAGCATTATGTTTGAAATAATTCTTTGGCTGTTGTTTTTCTCAAGATGGTGCAATACCCGTAATTGAATGCCCTAGAATATCAACATAGTGTTATGGTTTCTCTTGTGGGGACTCTCTCTCTCTTTTAAACTAATTTCCTTTTTCCGTCCTGCTAGCTATTAGATCATAATAGATGGGTTATTTTGTTCCAATCTGATGTAGCTTCCTTATTGATCTTTATCTTGCTAACTGCATATGCAGTTATGTTGTTTATAGTTTATATAAAATGTTTGCTTCTTGTGGCAGATACCATTTTCTGTAATTGTGGAACAACCTGGAGAAGAAAATTTAGAAAGGTTTTATGAGACCTTCCATGGAACTAATGTTAGCATCCAGGTGAATATCAAATTGTAAAAGTTCCAATGGCCGTTAATTGATCTTTTTACTGTGACTCTTCTTCATTTGCTTCTTCTGTTTTCCACTCATCTAACGTCTACTTCACATTTTTCTAAACACCTGATGATTAATGAACCTTGTGGTAGTATTTGTTGACTGTAGATATAATGAGAGGGTATCTGCATAAATCACTATCCACTACTATGGAATTTATAGTTGAAAGTGACAAAGGTGAGATTCTGACGTTACATTTGTTTTTGTTTTTACCAAGAATTGGACTGAATAAGCTTTGCCTTCAATGCTCTTATATTTTCAGCTGATCTTCTAGAGCGACCAGTTCCTTCTGACATGGCTATCTTTTATATTACTCAGGATACTCAAAGACATCCGTTACTTCCCGAATTGAAGTCAGGTATACTTCTTACTAACTATTTTCATCCTTCTCTTTCTTAGATTCTTTAATATGTCTTTTTTTAACTGACTTCTTTAGTAAAAGTTTATGACCAAAAAATTTCTTCTTAGCTGTTTCTTGTGAGGGAAATATAAATGCATGTATAATAATGCTTCATATAAGATAAGATGTGGAATTCCAGCTGCATGCATTAGAGTATTGTATATATGCAGATTCAAATTGTTCCAAAGATCTGTTATTATATGCGTTTATGGTTGAATAGGTGGTTTTCGGGTGACTGGAAGGATATCAACTAATGTTCCTTGTTGGATCCTATCAGTGGAGAGCTAACAGTAGAACAATCTTCAGTTCCCATTCATTCCATTGACATGCACTTGCTTCGGATGGAGTCAATTCTTTTTGAAGAGAAAATTGTGACTGAAACCTCTTTGATTCAGACCATACAGGCATGCCACATATCTCATTTTCTCAAACCATTTTAACTCATCTTGCATTCATTCTAACTCTTTTCCCTTTACATTTACTAGATAGCTGATAGAGATGTGTGTCGTAATATGACACTGCCAATTTACGTTATCCTGTCCCGTATTTTGACTTGTCCAACTGTCTTAGCTGGGTAAGCCTGCAAGACTTTGTTTGATCTGGTTATGATGAATTTATCAAGGTGAAAGAAAAAAGTAGCCAAAATTAAATTGCAATCAATCTGAACTTCTGATAGTGTAATGATATTAATACTTGAAAAACAATTATCGTTTTTGTTTTTTTCTCAACTGTATTCTCTCTTGCAGTCCATTTTCCATCTAGTTCAAAGTGTCCATTGTTATCAGCTTTCGGTCAGAATTTTCTAAATTGCATGCAAAATCTGATCCAAGAACTCCAAGATTGTGGGTAAGCATTATTTCTGAACCTGGCTATAGAGGCAAGCTATTCATTACATCTAAAGTGTCTTTTCAATTTTCAGCTGGCAATGGAAACTTTACCTCTTGAACTTGTCCGAACAAGGTGATGACATCTAATATAAAGGCAATAATTCATCTACACCTTTGTATATGATTTTTCTAAATTTCCTGTTTAAGTACAGTGATAACGGTGCAAATGTAGCAGTAATTGAATTGTTTTCTTGTGGTCATAACTTGTGCTTGTTCCTCATCCAAAGTATGCCTCTGCCAGGACACATGTATGTGTTTTGTCTGTGAAGAAATAAAACTTCAATGTGAATGAATCATGATTTAATATTTTATCACCTCTAGATAATGCTCTTTATCAAGTATACTAATATTATTGGCCTTAATGATTAGTGAGGTGTTGCCGTGAGAGGATCTGAACCTAAAATAAATACTAATGATTGAGATAAATGGATTACCACTTGTATTTTTACGCATCGAATTTTATTTTTATATTTTAAGAAGCCTTACTGGACATTTTTATGCTAAAATTTTCTAGCTTTCTATTTTGTTTTATGCAAATCAACCTCAATTTGCAAATTGTTGTAATCATACTCAAATTGATCAAAAATTGGAAAATAATTATTATTAGCTCAATGCTCTCTTTGTATACACCTTTTATATTCAATATGCTCAAGTTATTCCAAATCCCTTTTCGAACTTCAAATTCCTTTCCATTTCTTGTCCAATGGTTTTTCATGCAACGGGCCTTGCTGATCCCCTGCTGTACATGAGCTTCCAGTGCGCGTGAATGGTGATACAGCCTCTTGCCATAAGAAGATTGCCACATCAAATATAGTGATTGTTATTGGAAAACTGCAGTCCCCACCAAAATTTGCAGGCGCTTTGGCTGTAGGTTCCCGGGGTACGTTTGGGGTAGCCTGCCAGTGAAGAGAAAGTTTGCGAAATTTATTTGATGGTGTATAGGTTTCCAAATGCAGAGCATGGCTGAGGTCAATGCCGGACTTATGTATATGGACATTGTAGAAGTTCAACTTATTCACTTCCAAAAACGTAAAAGACAGACTACCAAACAATGCTTAATCAACTACTGTAAGAAATGCTCTGCAAAGTAGAAACAGACGATTCCAAAAATGTAATGTAACCAATTCCATGCATTAATAATTCTTAAATTCCATCAGTTCGTTATCTACAAGAAAGCATATAAAATAAGTTGTACATTTAACTAGATGACAGCTAAAATAGTAGCAGTACACACATATGGTTCTGCAACTCTTTTTCGTTTTCTTGCTACTGCAAATTTGTGGATTTGCTGCAGTTCTACCAATGGACCGTTGCCAAACCCAGTGTGGTAACATTGATATCCAATACCCATTTGGTATAGGACCCAACTGCGCCATGAATGATTGGTTTGTGATCATTTGCAATGGAACTGCCAACTATCGCAAAGCTTTCATACGCAGCATCAACATGGAGGTACTGCATATTTTCTATGGAATTAGCCGATTAAGAGTTAAAAGTTCCATAATTTCCTATAATTGTAGTGATCATGAATCTGGTCCACCGGTGGATTTGACTCGAACTCCTTTCACCATTTCTTCGTATAATAGATTCACCGTAGTAGGCTGCAATAACCGTGCTTTGCTTACCTATACAGAGCCAGAAATTGTGGGTTGCCAGCCAACCTGCGAGAAAAATCTTAAACCTCAAGGAAAAAACCCTCCTTGCACTGGCAATAAGTGCTGCCAGACCCCAATTCCTTATTATTTGCAGGTATTAAAGCCCAGATTTGAACAGGTATATGGTAGAAAGGGTGAAGTTGAGGGATGCAAATTAGCATTTATAGTTGAAACTAAATGGTTCGGGTCTCACTTGAAAGATCCATACAAGGTGAAATATATGAAATTTGTTCCAATGCTTGTGGATTGGAAAGTTAATACAACGGCCTTGGAATTGCTTGGAGGAATAAATGAGGAAAGTACATTCTGGTCTACTAGATACTATAATGGGTTTCATTTTCCGTATGCGAATAATAGTGTGTTGATGTGCCGGCGAGGTTATGCCGGTAACCCTTATCTTTCTGATGGATGCAAAGGTAGGTATCCACTGTTTTGGTATAATTTTACAGTTTTCCTGCAGAAAATTAATAATAATGATACAATTTTGTAGATGTTGATGAATGTAAGGATCCAGAAGTGCAAAGTCGATGCAGTGGAAGTGCATAAATATACGCGGCTCATACAAATGCCAAGGCGACAGATCTCGGAGTTTCACTTTAGGCCAGTCTTATTTATTTCTCAAAATTAAATCTTTGTTTTTTTTTAATATTTTTAAATATTATGAAATAAATGATCGATTGTTTAATTATTAATTCAAGCTAATTCCTTTTCTTTTACCATTTTAAGCAGGAATTAGCATTGTATTTGGAGCATTGTCCCTGCTTATTATCACTTCCTGGAGAATGTCTAAATTTATCAAGAAAAGGAAAAGCATCAACCTAAAGAAGAAATTCTTCAAGAAAAATGGCGGTTTGTTGTTACAGCAACAAATATGTTCAACAGGCAATGTTGAGAAGATTAAAATATTCAGTTCCAAGGAATTAGAAAAGGCAACAGATCGTTTCAATGTGAACAGAATTCTGGGTCAAGGAGGCCAAGGTACTGTTTACAAAGGAATGTTAGTTGATGGAAGAATTGTTGCAGTTAAAAAATCCATGAAAGTCGATGCAGCAAAAATTCAAGAATTCATCAATGAAGTTGTGATTCTTTCACAGATTAACCATAGGAATGTTGTAAAGCTACTTGGGTGTTGCTTGGAAACACAAGTGCCTCTTCTTGTCTATGAATTCATCTCTAATGGAACACTTCACCATTACCTTCATCAGAAAAATGAAGAATTTCAATTGTCATGGAGAATGCGTTTGCAGATTTCAATACAAGTTTCAGAAGCACTTTCATACTTACATTCAGCTGCTTCCATTTCTATTTATCATCGCGATATCAAGTCTACGAATATACTTTTAGATGAAAAGTACCGAGCAAAAGTATCAGATTTCGGAACTTCAAGATATATCCCCGTTGATCAGACTCATTTGACCACTCATATACGTGGTACGTTTGGATACTTAGATCCAGAATATTTTCAATCGAATAAATTTACAGAGAAAAGCGATGTTTATAGTTTTGGAGTAGTTCTTGCTGAGTTATTAACAGGACAACAACCGATTTGTTCAACAAGATTACCAGAAGGAATTGGCTTAGCTACACATTTCATTAATTCCATGGAAGAAGGTAAATTGATTGACATACTTGATCCTCAAATTATGGATGAATACAATAAAGAAGTCATGGTTGTTGCTAATCTTGCAAAAAAATGTTTGAATTTGAATGGAAAGCAACGGCCTACTATGAAAGAAGTGGCAATTGAGTTAGAGGGGCTTCAGCTACTGTCTCAGAAAGATCATTCGAGGACTGTAACAAATAGTAAAGGAAATTGGGATGCTTCGTTCTGAAGTTCTTTTAGTGGCATTGATTTCTCTGCAGAAATTAAAAAATTGTTTCCACCAAAATCTGCTGGTCAGCAGTCTATTTAAATTGGGATATGTAATGTAAAAAAGAACTTGTAAATAAAAGTTTCATCAAATAATTAAATTTAATGTGTTTTTTTTTAATTTTTACCATTTTTTTTATTTTAGGCTTTATTTTGAAAAAATTCTTTTCTTTGCATATAGAAAAAAAAATTTCTATCAATTTGCAATATAAATATTTATTTTTAAAATTTTTCTTTTTGGCATCACTTTGAAAATTTTTTTAAGTGCCAAAACAAGTAAAACTCCAATACCCATTAACAATCTGCATCCAACCAAATTATCCATATAAAATTATTTAAAAAATTATAGTAAATTGAGTAAAACTAATCACCAAAAAAATTTCAAATTTTAATTATCTAATTAATTTGTTTGTCACTTTGCAGAACTAAAATAACTAAAGACCAACAGCAAAACGTTATGAGCCAGATCACCAAAGCATCAACTTTGTGCAGAGAAAAAAAAACAATGAATTAATGTTTCTCGATTTTAATTAAAAACTTTATACAATTTTGCTTTGATTAATTCGTTTAGCGACCGTCAAATGGACAAAAAAAGAGAAAAAAAAAAAACAGGACATAGATTATTTAGCTTGCATAATACAAATGCAACAACTGTAAGGCCGGTGATGTCCAGGAAGTTTTAAAAAAATAATAGTAAAAATCTTGATTATCATCGCAAGCTTCAGAGGTTATTTATTTTTAATTGATATTCAAACTTGCAATATCAGACTTCCAATATCACTTGAAAATACTCGTGGCCGAACCATCAGTTTAAATTTTTTTTTTTAAAAAAAAAATCGAATTTGAACCGAATTATATGTAGGGAGATTTAAGGATGATTCGGACCTTCGGTTCAGAAGATGGTTCAAGAGGATGGTTTGAAGGAGGCAGTTCAAGGATATTTACGTTTATGTATATTTTATTCAGGCATATATAAATGCTCAATTAATTTATTATTTTTCTAACATTAAATCGTCATATATAAAAAATTTTTATTATTAAGTTATCATGTTATTTTTGACATTTTTTTCTACTTGATTATAAAAATTAATTATTTTTAATTTATAATATCATAAAATATTTTAATCTTTAATATGTTTTCATTTTTCAAAAAAAATTATAAATAATATAAATATTAATTATAAATATTAAATTTACTAAAAAAATTATAAAATATTTTGAACCAATGATTTGAACAATGGGTTTGAATCATTTAAACTGTCACTTTTCTTCTAGTTCAGAATAACAACTTTTTTATAAAAGTAATTTTATTAATATAATTAAAATGGGAAAAAATATTTTTTAGGGATGAAAACTATTCAAAAATATCCGGATAGACTACCTAAAATTATCCCATAAATATGTGAAAAAATTCTAGAGCATTAGGTTACAGAATATTAAAACGACACAAGTAGTACTGGCAAAGTAGCAATGGCACCCTACTGAACAGTCATTTAGACATTACACATCTAGCCAAGCTTCAAGGCTATTTTCTCTACATATTTCAGATTTAGCAAGGTGATTCGCCGTAAAATTAGCTTCGCGTAATATGTGCCGGAGTAAGGTTATCTTTAATTTCAACAACAAAGTATCAATCTCACATTTAATATCCCTAAATATCTAAAAATAATAATTAAACGGTTTATAAAATTCAAGGATCTAAATCAAACCATATACCATGATTAGTTTTGATTTAACCATATTTCCAGTCTTAACTAAATTCAGACCGATTTGGATGAGTTTGATTTTGGTCCAATTTTATTTTAAAATCAGAGGGAGACCATAACTACTCGAAGAAAACTCATTAGATTTTTTTTTAATCTTAGAAAAAACAAATAGCATGCAGTTTTTAGAATTTTTATTTCATTTTGTTGTTCGGTTCATAACAAAACCAAGTATATTATGATATTTTTTTTTATTTTTTGGAAAATTTTTACTCAATCCAACCGGATCCGTATACATATCTAAACGTAGCTCGCAATGCATCATTGTTCTATTTAGTTTTTTTTTATCAGAATATTCTATTTAGTTATTTTTAAAACATTGTTAACACGGAATAAAATATCATCCCAAAAATACAAAAATACGAATTATCATCTGCTATAAAAGCAAGATCGGTTTTTTGCTTTGGTAGACTAGATGATAATGACAATTACATAGTAAGAAATTAAGGCAAAAGAGGATATGGTCTGGCAAGTCATCACATCTCTAGTCATCACTGTGTTAATGCTACAAATATTGAAATCAACAGCATTAGTTTTGACAACAGCTCCAGTAAAGAAGGATTGTGAAGCCAAATGTGGAAATATGGAGATCCAATACCCATTTGGTGTTCGAATTGAATGTTCGATGAACGGATGGTTCTTGATTAATTGCGATAAAACTGCCAATTCCAGTGGCAAAGCTTTCTTAACCAGCATCGACTTAGAATTGCTAAGTATTGACTATTCACAGAGTCGATTACTTGCCAAAGGTCCTATAATATCTGATAGTTGCTCCGGTCATGAAACCGGAGAACCTCTAAATTTCAGGGGTACACCTTTTACCTTCTCAGGGCACAACAGATTCACTGTAGTTGGCTGCAATAGCAGTGCTTTGTTAACCAATGCTCAGCCAAGCATTGTGGGTTGCCAACCGATCTGTAATGATAAGTTTCTTGTATCTGAGGGACAAAAACCTGCGTGCTTGGGCCACAGGTGTTGCCAGACTTCAGTACCTTACTGTCTTCAAGTATTTAGACCAAGATTTGAGACTGAGGTAGCTTACAAACAAGGAGCGGAAAGTTGCAAGATTGCTTTCATGGTGGAACAACAATCTTGGTTTGAGGCCAATGTTAAAGATCCATTTTTAGTTCAAGAATGGGATTATGTTCCAATTCTTGTGGATTGGAAGATCAATGCAACTGCCTTGGAATTGTTGCAAATTGATCAAGAAACTACAGAGTATGATCCTATTACTTTCTATGAAGTATTTGATTTCCCTTACCCTAATAACACTTTCTTGAGGTGTCGTGAAGGCTTCGCCGGCAACCCTTATCTTCCTCAAGGATGCAAAGGTTAGCCGTTCTTCCTTGTGTTTAGAAAGTATAAAATTCTGTACTACAAAATAAATACTAATCATTCAGCTGCTAAGAGCACAGAAATTGATTTTTTTTAGGATTATATTGTTACTTGCATGTTTAGAAAACCGTATATGAATAATTGATTTATAGAATTGCTAACCAATTATACATTTCATTATTATATGCTAATTAATTGAATGCTTTATCAATTGTTTTTTAAGATGTCAATGAATGCTTGGATCCAAAAGTACGAACTCAATGTCATGGATTATGCACAAATATACAAGGCTCCTATAGATGTGATGGTCCGATAGTTATTTTAGGTAAGCCTCTTCCTCTTCCTAAAACTAGTGTAATTTTACAGATATTGATTTAAGTTATATAGAAATTTATGAATATATATATGAATATATATATGAATATATATATATATATATATATATAAACCCATATCAAATCTGCAAGCAATAATCGAATGCATTTACTCGTCGAATCCATTCACATAATTAGATCAGTTTAAAACTACGATGTTATGTTAAATTTTTTAATATAGATTTTAAAGTGTAACTTCAAAAGTTAACTATTTAAGTTGGAGAATCCATTTCTATATATATTAATTAAATCATAGATTTATTTTAATTAGATGTCACATTTAACAAAATTCGATGTAGAATACAAATCAAGATGCATTAGACTAGATACATTATATTATTTTCTCTAATCCAGTAACCCAATTGTGTAATTCTGTTTTTCTAAAGCAGGTGCTATTGTGAGCTTTGGAGTGTTGACCATTCTCATTAGCATATGGCAGTCATCTAAATTTATTAAGAAAAGGAAAGAGATGAAGCGTAAGAGAGAGTTTTTCAGGCAAAATGGCGGTTTGCTGTTGCGCCAAGAAGTAAATTCAAGCCTTGGCAATGTTGAGAAGACTAAAATATTCAGTTCTAAAGAGCTGGAAAAGGCAACGGATAACTTCAATGTAAACAGAATTCTTGGTCAGGGTGGTCAAGGTACTGTTTATAAAGGAATGTTGGTGGATGGAAGAATTGTTGCAGTAAAAAAATCCAAGAAAATAGATGAAGCTAAACTCAAAGAATTCATTAATGAAGTTGTTATTTTGTCACAAATAAATCACAGGAATGTGGTGAAGCTACTTGGGTGTTGCTTAGAGACACAGGTTCCTTTGCTTGTTTATGAATTCATCCCTAATGGAACTCTTCATCATTACCTTCATGATCAAAATGAAGAGTTTCTGCTGCCATGGACAATGCGTTTGCGAATCGCCATTGAAGTTTCAAGAGCTCTTTCATACTTGCATTCGGCTGCGTACATTCCAATTTATCATCGCGACATTAAGTCGATGAATATACTTCTGGATGAACATTATAGAGCAAAAGTAGTGGATTTTGGAATTTCAAGGTCTATTCAAATTGATCAAACTCATTTGACTACTCGCGTAGTTGGCACTTTCGGATATGTAGATCCAGAATACTTCCAATCAAGTCAATTTACTGAAAAGAGTGATGTTTATAGTCTTGGAGTAATACTCGTTGAGCTCTTGACTGGACAAGAACCAGTCTCGCCAACAAGAATTGAGGAAGGCGTTGGATTAGCTGCACATTTCAATCTTTCAATCGAAAATGATAAACTCTTTGACATAATTGATCCTAGAATCAAGGAACAGTGTGATAAAGAACAGTTCTTGATTGTTGCTAACCTTGCAGCGAGATGCTTGAACTTGATTGGTAGGCGAAGACCAACTGCGAAAGAAGTGACATTACAGTTGGAGGGGATTGATGTACATAAAGAAGAATCGAGTATTCGACGAAATACTACTAATAAAATTGAATCCAATCCTTCAGAAGATTCTTTTACTTCATCGGTCTCAAGTTTCCACAGTGATTAAGCTCTTGATGTATAATCTAGCTTGCCCAATACAGGGCTTAACCAAGCAGGGTTGGCATAATTCTAGAATAAAAGAATTGTTAGGACTACAAATAGACAATTGAAATACTAAACTACTAAAAGAAAGGACAATTCAGTGTAATAACGTTTTCACTATAAGCAGAGTCCGAATAAAGATCGAACCCATTGAATCTTTGTATGCTGTCTTCCCTTGCAATTGCAAGAGACCGTTTCCACGATTTAAACTCGTGACCTCCAAATCACATAGCGACAATACTTACCGTTGTGTCAAATCTCTCATTCACTAAACTACTAATAGAAAGTGTACTAAATTGTGTTAGGCAAAAAATGAGCATGAAATTCGTTTCATAAATCAACGTTGTTTTCCCGTCATTAGTCAACTTTCACCCATAGATACACTTAAAAAATAATGCTAATAATAATAATAGCTCAGACCGCAAAAACATTTGTTCAAAAGAAAATTACAATAATGATTTTCTAAGTTATATGTAAATCCTAAATGGTGAATGAAAATAGGGGCGAAAAATCACCTTCATATGATTTTCGCACTAAGAATAATGATTCAATGTGATTAAACTTTTACAAGACATTCCAGTATATAACTTGTATACAATAACCAACATGAAACAAAACCATTCCCTCAATATGTGGAAGGATCAAGAGAACACTATCAATAAAATTGCAGTCGCATGAGCTAGAGAAATTTCATTTTTCCCTTGACTGAAGTCTTTGCCAGCTCTAAGCGACACAGTGCTTTCTGTTTTCCTGTCAATCCAGAACATGATCCAGTTGCTCCTAAAGTAACAGCAAAGTAAAGATAGACAGTGCATAGGAATGCCAAAAGAACCAAAGCTGTTAAGAGGAAACAGTGTCTCTGCACAAGTGTCGACCAGCTACCCAACTCATCCCGTGGGAATTGTTTCCGAAAAGACGGTGACCTCCGATGAGGAGAAGATAAAATGTTGTCAAGAACCATAGCTTTAAACTCTCTCCTCCGCCAACCTGACATGCCGTGCTAATTTATGTTGATGACAAAGTAAAAACAATTGAAACAAAATTTTACAGAGAACAGTAAAACATCATCAGGAAATTGTTATCAACGTTAATATTATCAGTGGACTACAATATAAGCAACGCAATGTTTCACCTTGAGAAAACTGATGTATCTTTTATCTCTGCATCTAAGAGTGATTTTCTCAAAAACTAGCAAATTAAGCACCTTGTTTTGAAAACCCGGAGAGCAAAGAGATAGAATGAGAGCATCATCCATAAAACTCAAATGAAAATAAGATACGATTTCACAATATTTGTCATTAAACTTAATTTCACAATATGGCTTAACATTCTGAATCTGATGATCAGATTCCATCAAGGAAAGAAAAGAGGGAGGGGAGTGTGGAAACTATCACATCTTTGTAGTGAATATTTCTGATTATAGATAGTAAACATACTAAAAGAATCAGCCCTTGTCAAGCTATCCTTGTAAGCGCCTTCAACTGAAACAAATGCTCAAGGAGGGACAGGCTAGACGATCTTCAGCTAGACAATCAGTAATTTCACTGACTTCTGCTCATAGTAGAGTTAAAGACAACAGAAGCAATCTTTGACATTCAACAATGACTTCTAAACAAGCAGATAAGATCACTTTTCTATAAAATATATACTAGCAAAATAACGAGTCCTTGAAATGCAGGCCATATTCAAATATGTCTGCAGGGTGACTCCAATTGATGAGTAATCACTCATTGACAAATGTCATGGTAGGGTATGAAAAGGCCAAAATGTTGAAAATAGCTTATAAATCATAATGAAAAGCATCCATTTCTGTTATTTTACTATTAGTCCTACTGTTTAAGAAACTTCAATCTATATACATCGAAGTTGACAATCAGAGAAACCAGAGAATATGAGCACCACTAACTTAATAGAAACGTTTAAGACCAATAGCAAAATACAGCCTGAGAAACAACATATTACTTGAAAAAGCTAGAGCTAATGCAAGGAGAAAGCAAGAAACAAAAAGGGTTACGCAATTATTTAAGAATCAACCACAATCAAAGGACAACATATAGTTCTTTCAGAACAACAAACACCCAAAGGATTAATTAGTTACTTTCATTTCCAAATTCAAATGTTCAACCATTGTAGGAGTGCCGAAAAAATAAACAGCTAATTTTACAAGACAAGCTCACATAAGATTATGAATCAATTTCTAAACCAATCAAAGATCACATAAGGTTTATGACTCAATTTTTAAACCAAGCAAAGCTCACATAAGACTTGTAAATCAATTTCTAAAACAAGCAAATTCCTTTTCATTTCCCCCGTTATTGGAAATAATAAGTCTGTAAATCTTTGAAACTGAAGCCCATTGCACAGAACAATTACCCACAAACAAATAATAAAGAAGAATTGACAAATCTGCATTTTGGGTAGCAAAGTGAACCCTAATATGCTTTTTAACTAAAAAGCTAAGATTTTGACCTTCCAGCTAAATCTTACCTAATTCCTCATTTTAGATCCCCTCTATCTAATCTCCATTTGCAAAGATCTAAATTGCTTTGAATTCACCTAAAAATCCGAAAGAAAGTCCATTTCGGTTTTTAGAATCAAACCCAGATCCCAAAAACCAAAAAATCAATAACACATTACTTGCAAATCTAATTAATAACAGGAAAAGCAGATAATCAAGGTGATTATTGTTCAGATCTGAAGAAAGAAAAGAGAGACTTACACTCGGAGGAAGGATCAAGATTTTTCTTCCCCTTTTTCTTGGATTACTTTCTGAGAAATGTTCTGACAAAATATATTTTGTAAGTAAATTTTGTCGAAGTGTTTTCTCCGCGTGTCTCGGCTTTGATTTTGAAAACAGCCCAACCACACAAGTCTATGAAAAGGAAGGCGAGTTGGTTTTTGTTTTTTTTTTTTAAAGGAAGGAAAGCGAGTTGTTGATGGTAATTAGATCGGGGAATTTATTATTAAATTTGAATATTATTATGCTAATTGTAAGAAAAAAAATTTTAAATTGCGTGTGATTGTAGACCGAAAGAGAGTTTTTACTTATTGGAAATTCTATTGACCCCGTCAAATGTGCACTACATATTCAATTTTTTTTCAAAATTATTGCAATTAAATTTAAATTGAGAAAATATTAATTATTTATTAAAAATAATAAGAAAATTTCTTTTCTAAATAAAAAATTAAAGAGAAAATTTATTTATATTAATATTTTTTGAGATAAACTTACCATATTATATTTAAAGATTTTTTTCTATTTTTCAACAAAAATAAGAAAACTAATAACTAAATGGAACCTAATTCAGCTTTTTTAGTATAAAAGATGTGTTATTATATTATTCAATTTATCGTATATAAAAAAAAACTTGTTCCAATTTTATTGGTTAATAATATAAATAAGTCTATTGCCATATATATAATATAAATAATTCAACATAGTAGGTTTCTCTCCACAAATATTAACGCTAAAAATTTCCTAGTGCTTTGATTTACTATCATTTAAAAAAATCATGTTATTCTTATAATATGTTTTTAATAAATAATTAATATTTCTTAATTTAATTTTAATTTCAATGATTCTGAAAAAAGAAATTAAAAATGTGATGCACTATCAAAGCCGAGACACAAAGTTAAAAACTTCAACTGAAATTACTACAAAATAAAAAAAAATCTAGAAAAGCAGTGCAAGAAAAAATGGAAAAAAAAAAAAACACAGTCAAATAATCTAAGAAAGATATGATTTCATATATGCTTAACTTGGCCTCTGCCTCATCATAATGCCTATAATTCACTTTTTCTATCTTTTTCATCGGTCTGAAGCTTGTCCACTATTTTAATTTTCTTACATGGGCATGCCAAGGGTATTTTTAGATGAAAGTAGGGAAACGTCAATATCGTGTTTGGGAGGATGTATTATTTCTTTAAGAATGAAAAGGCAAATTAAGGTTTTTGAAGGGTTAAAAATAAATAGTTTTCTTTCTTGATATTGTACTTAGAAAATAAATATTTTTGAAGTCTTTCTTCCTTTCTTTTTGAATATAATAAAAACAAATACTCTACTTTTATTTCCAATAAAAATTAAAAAATAAGAGTTCAGTCCCATTTATATAGAGAAGTGAAAGTGCACTTGAAACTTGTTTCATTTTGGAGCAAGTCTCAAGCAGGGACAATCTCTCTTTAGAGAGATCGTCCCATTTTATATAAATTGGCTGAATGTGGCATCCTTTCAGTCATTTAAAAAAATATTAAATTTAAATTTAAAAATTATATAAAATTTTTTTAAAAAATAAAAATTAGACCAATTAAAATGAGATTTGGCTCTCACTATTAGTAGACCAAGTTTCACTTATTTTGTAGTCTCATTTTATAACATATTTTATTTAAAAATAAATAAAAATGAGTTCCATTTTATGAGACTTGGGACTATTGCATTAGAGATATTCTTCCTCTACTATACTATATTTTACTCTATTTCATGAAATTTGAGAGTACCACTACAAAAAATTATATATTTTATGATAAAATTTTTTAGTTACGCATAAAAATTTTTCATAAAATATTGATTAATTATTACAATATCATAATATTATCATTAATAAATTTATTTTGTGACAATATTTTTTGTCACTTTTAATAATTTTTTATCTCGAAATCATATATTTTATGGCGATAAATTTTTTTTGTGATAATTACATATGGAGGTAAAATTTTCGACAAAAAATTTGGAGGGAAATATTTTAGTGATGATATAGTACTTATTGGTTACGATTGTTTATGTCATGAGATTACAATTTATAGTTACAGTATTATTTATTGTCACAAATTCATTGATTAAAAGAGTGATAATTTCTTTTTATCATTAATAAACATATATTGTAACAATACAAAAATTCATTACGATTGCATTTAGAGGCAAAACATTTCTCTTAAAATGTATTAGTGGAAAATATTTAAATAACGACGTAATATTCATTAGTTATAATTTTTTGTCACATAATTATATTTTACAGTGATAATATTATTTATCGTCACTAATTCATTGATTAGAAAAATAATAATATCGTTTTGTCGCCGATAATCACATATCATGACGATACATAAATTCGTCACAATTACATTTGAAGATAAATTTTTTTTTCAAAAACGTATTGGTGGTATATATTTAAATAACGATATAATATTAATTAGTTATAATTTTTTATGTCGCGAATTGTATTTTACAATGATAATATCATTTATCGTTGCTAATGCGCTGATTAGAAAAGTGAAAATTTTTTTTAACTAATAATCATATATTGCGATGACAATTAAATTTGTCACACTTGCATTTAAGATAAAAGTTTTCTTCAAAAAATATATTGGAAGGAAATATTTAAACAATGATACTGTATTTATTAGTGACCACTTTTAATTTACAGTAACAACATCATTTATTGTTACTGATTTAATAATTAAAAAAATGAATATATTTTTTTATATATATTATGATGATATATAAATTTGTTACAATTATATTTGAAGATAAATAGATGATTTGTTAATTAGAAAAGTGATAATGTCATTTTAATACCAATAATCACTTATTATGATGATACATAAATTCATCACAATTATATTTAAAAGTAATTTTTTTAAAAAAAATATATTGGTAGAAAATATTAAATTGATAATGTAATATTCTTTATTGGATTGACCTAATTATGTAAGGTTTAATTTTATGCTAAACGTTGATTGATTAAGGAATCAAAAGACTAAAATAGTAAAAAAAAAAACTTGAAATATAATTGACCCTTATAATTGATTTTATAAAAAATTAATATATTAATTCATATTAATATATTAATATGAATATATATAACTATATAAAACATAATTATATATTTATATGAACACGTATATATATAAATATATAATTATAAATTTACACTCAATATATATGAATATATATAACTATAGAAAGTATAATTATATATTTAATGTAAAAATATATTTTACAAATAAATTTATAAATATAGTTAAATATTTATAAATGTATATTTAATATTTAAATATTTATTTATATATTTAATACATTTAAATATTTAAAAATATATTTTTAATATTTTTTAATATTTAACATTTTTTTTATTTTTTTTATTTTGTTGCAACGATGAAATCCTAAAATCTCCAAAACCAAACATAAATCTATTTTATAGCCATTGGCTGCCTCTCTCCAAGCCTTCATCGCCAATCCTACTTTCAATCCACCACGTCTATATCTTCATCGCTAACCTCACCATCATCTTCAAGTGGACTCTCAATTTCACCATCATCTTCAAGCCACCTCTCACCATCACCTTACCAGCCTGATCACCATCATTTGTAGTGATTCTTTTCATTATTCCCTTTTTTTATCAACTGAGGGCTGTAGGAATGGTTCTTTTAATGGATTTGATTGTGTAGTACTTAATGGATTTAGTAGTGGCTGGATTTTCTTAATTATTCGATTGGGTATTCTCATTTTCATAGCTTCCGCTCTTTGCTTTGCTTCCTCCATAAAGCTAAGGACGTTTCTTGAATCTCAAAATTTCAGGTATTTTCATTTTCCTTTATCTTCTCTGGTTTCGTGAAATAGAAGATTTAAAATTATGTTGGGCTTTTCTTGGTCAATAATTTTATGAATAGCCTCTGGATAGTTGTTTTATATTTTATTGTTCAATTTTATTTTAAAATTCAATAAACTTAATTTCTCTTATATGATTCAATAATCCTCCAATTCGATTAAGTTCCAATTTTAGGAACAAGGGGATTTTATTTTTAATGTACAAATTTATCATCATTTTATTTACTAATTATTACCTTCACATAATTCTTTTTTCAATAAAAGCGAAAATTGGAGCGCCATAATATTGTAAAGAGTGAAAAAAACTTATAAATTATCATTTAAGGTTACTGCTTATCAGTTATCACTAACAAAAATTGTATTTAATGTAATTCTCTTTCTTTTTTAATCATAAAGTGAAGTAGGACTAAACATTACCATAGACAGGATAATTGAAAGTACATAAGTAGTTTCCAATGGACTCTATTTTAAATCAAATTGAAATTCCCTGAAAGAATTTGTCTAAATACTGTTCATAGTTGTTGAAATTGATTTTATATGTCTTGATAATGCCAAAATGTGGTAATTTCATTTATGGCTTAATTTCTATTTATTCTGTAAAGAAGTTGTCTCATTGCTCAAATCAAGGGAGAAAAGAGTTCTTGAATGTCTGGAATAATTTTGTTGTTGGACTGTAAATAGTGTTATGTCTACTAGTGCTGGAATTATTTTGGAATTACATGAGATATTTGTGTATTTAGCAGCCAATATGCAATTTTGTATGTAGTTATTTCTTGTAATATGATATTTGAAATGATTGATCTCTTTAACCATCCTTCATTCAGGCACTACAAAAACTGAAACGACAATTAGCTGAAGTTGAATATGAAGGCTCGGTCGAGGCCTGCAAGAAGCCTCCTGAAGATAGGCCATAGAGTTGCTGGGGGAAGAGCTTGTTATAGATGCATGGGTGAGATAAAGCTTGTACATGTCTTTCTTTTGTTAATATAGCTTGCTTAGGCCTTATAATTTTCTCTTTAGAAGTGGACTTTAAGTAAAAGTTTGTTATTATTATTGTATTTATTTTTTAGTACTTGATCTTCAACTTATAAGTTATTAGTCAATATTATTATCATATTTATTTTTTATTCATAGGGTTAATATTTACTCTGCGTGTATAATAGGTTTTGATATACAAAAAATATCACCACATGAAATATTGTCCCTCCGATTAGTGAGAAATTTTATTTCAATTGGACATTTTAATTTTAATTTTCTTTGCATTATATTTATTTATATAATTAAATAAAATATATAATTTTTTCTAAATTAATAAAAAATTTTAGTGAGGGATTTATGATAGACATATTGTCGTAAATTTTTAATGAAATTTTTCCTCATAAAATTGATAAAAATTTAACATTATAAATTTGTGGCGGAAAAATTTTAAATTAGTGAAATTATGACCAAAATTTTCATCATAAATCTATCATAAACTCTTGTGAAAGATTTGAAATTCGTCAGAGAAATTAATGATAAGCATTTTAGTGATGAAAAATGATGAACTTTATATTACAACAATGACATAATTTTATCGTTATATTCTTATATCATATAAAATAAATATTGCCAATAAATAAAATTTATTAATGATGCAAAATGATATTATCATTTTTAATCTTTTTTAATGACGAAATATAATATTAAATGATAAATTAATAACTTAAAATATTACGATATTAACATTAACAAAAGTAATATAACTTATGACAATAGTATATTTTTTTTATAAAAATTTGAAGTTATGATGACGAAAATAAATTTCATCATATATATAAAATATTACGAGATTATGATGACAATCTTTATGACGCTAAATTTTCATCACTAAAAATAATTTACGACGAAAAATTAAATTTATATGACGATTTTATCGATTATTAATTTTCTTATAGTGTACCTCTATCCAAAGTAAGAAAGTAGAGAATTTATTGTTTGCAAGTTTAAAAATGATAGTTAAGAAGCAAGATGAAAACGAAGAGAGTATAAAATAATAATAAATTTAGAAATTACATGAATAGAATGAAGACGAAAAAGAAAAAAGAAGGGTGGTATGATATGGAACGGACTAAAAGTTTTCTCAGAGGTATTTAACGGGTAAATTTCAAAAAATTTATTATTTTAAATAGTCATTTTTTAGAAATTCTTCTACCTCTCTCTTGTTCAATTAATTTATTTCTTATATAAAATGTAATTATAATTTTTTTCTTAAACCAATCCTCTCTTTTCTAATCTCTCTGTTTTTGTATGATTTCAAAAAAGATATTAAAAGTCCCTCGATGTAAATTTCTCAAATTTATTTATAAATTTTATAAATTTTATATTATTAAAATTTTTTGTTTATTTCTCTCTCTTTCTATATATGTATACATGTATTTCTGTGAAAAGTTAAATACATAGTTATACTTAAAAATTCATAGTTAGAATTACTGTAACGACCCCACTAGCACAGTCTTACGACAGCTGGTCTATTGGGCATTTTCTCCCGTAGGTAGACCGTAGTCCCAGTCCTCAACCCAGCAGGCCGCCACAGTACCCGTTCACCTCACGGCTACCGAGCAGAAATTTATTTATTTGGCCTCAAATGAGGTCGCCTCCCTCATTCGATCCCGTGACCTCCTCTCCTAAGAGGAAACCATGAGCTGAACAAGTACCATTTCTACCACTGGTAGAAATTGTACTGGATTGTGCTCGCTGGCTCTCTTAAGGGAGAGGTCAGGTGTTGGATTCGGGGAGGCGACTCCTTTGGGAGCCAAATAAACAAATTCTGCTGGAGGGCCTGCGAGGGCAGTCCAGTACTGTGGCGGCCTGCCGGATTGAGGGCTGGGACTTCGGTCCACCTACGGGAGAAAAGACCCAATAGACCAGCTGTCGTAAAATCGTACAAGTGTGGTCGTTATAATTACAATTACATTGAAGATGAAAATTTTCAAAATCTTAATTTATTTTTTTATACTTTTCTAATTAATTTACATCACTTAAGAGTGAATTAGGACATATTAATAAATGTCAAGTTTATTATTTTAAAATAGAAAAATATTTTAAATATCAACTTAATAAAGAGTAATCCCCATCCACTTTATGGATGGGGTGAGTTGAAAGTTTATTAAACGAGAGATGAACGGAAAAGTAAGGATAGAAAAAAAAAAAAAAAAGAAGTTAAATACTTAATTTTGTTTATAAAGAGTGCAAATATATATTCATTAAAGGAAGGGTAAGAAATATTGAAGGGTAAGAAATATTAAAATTATAAAAATACTAGTTATGTTATAAAATAATAATTTAATTTAAAAGGATAAAAAAATCAAATTATTATTTCTTATAACTAATTATTTTTTCTCTTTCTTACATTCTAATTAGGAATGTAAGAAATTTTTACTATTTACAATATAAGGAAGGGCAATGCTTACTGTAATACTCACAAATAAATAAATAAATAATTAATTAAAATAATAAAATATATAAATAAATATATAAATAATAATAATAATAATAATAAAGAAAAGAAGAATGAACGGGGAAAGAGAGAGATATATATATATAAAAAAAAGAGGAAAAGGAGAGAGAAAGAGAAGACCAAAATTTTGACTATTCATATTTTCGTCATTCGACATCCGATCACAGTCACTTGCCCACCGTTGGAATCATCTAGATATGACAAATCCAGAGAGGGTTGACTCTCTCCCAACCGACATCGGAAGAAACCACACTTTTCATCGGAAGTTAATGCCTTTTACCGGCTTTTGAGTCATTTTTCGGCTAACTTTCACCTTTTTTCTCAGCAAAACAAGTATCATTGAACTTCTCTCTTCCTAAGCTTTCATTTAGAACCTCATTTGTAGTTTTTGAACTAAGTTTAAATTTTGATCAGAATCTGATCATAGACGAACCTTTCGACAACTTTTTCGACGAGTGGGGGAGAGTGATATGCATTTATGAAATCCCCTCTTCGACATGAATGCGTGGATATCCAATTTGCCAATGAATTCATCTGATTAATTTTTTTGGTGAAACTCAGGCAAGGGGCCAGTGAGTAATTTTTTTAACAGAATTTATCTCACGTTAATTAATTATTTTATCTAACATTAAATTATAAATTTATGATATTAGTGAATAGAAATTTCTTAGACTAATTTTAAATTATTAAATTAATTAATAAAAGCTAATTAAGTTAATTATTAGTATAACATATATCAAATTACGGATCAATTATATAAAATATTAAGTCAAATTTAAATTATAAAATATTTAATTTTAGAGTCTTGAAATTTATCATTGTTATTTTTTTTGATATTTTATTATGAAGATCATTCAATTTCAAATTCTAACACTCCCAAACCAAGCAATTGATCGAGTTGTTCCTCTAAGCTGTGAGTGATTCCAATATATTTTTTTACATCCATACATTCATATATAATGTATGTATATATATATTATTATCATGCATTATTTAAAAATTTTAAAATTTCAGCATTTATTTGTGTTTGATTATTTATATGGTACATATAAATTGTGATTGTTGGATGAAATTGGAATGACACGTGACTACTTAAGATGTGATTTAGATTATGAATACAGAATTATATGATGTTATGATGATGATTTTATGACTGATATGGCGACGAGAGCTTTCTTATGCTCAGCACTGTTTGTCAATCGGATAGTACTGCTTGACTCAGGCCTTGACGACAGACCATATGTACATTGAATTCCAAGAAATTATATTTGATAAAGAGAGCCATACAAGGAGATTGGTTTCTCAATTTGAGATGCAGAGTGGTTCCTATTAATTGATTTTCATCATTGAATGATTAATTGTTTCATTATTTGTTGACACAGTGTATGAGTATCATCTAGATAAAGTCAGTATAAAATTAAAATAGGACATTATATTTGTATATTGGTTAATATCATTCACTAAGTTGAGACGTTTATCTCTGTCTCATTATTTTTTTTCGAATGTTCAATGTGAGTTTTGCGAAATTAGTTTATTTAATAATCATGTATTTATTTCTGGTAGTGAAATTTTATTTAGAAATAAACAAAACATTTAGTTTATATGTACGAAACTGTATTTCTATTTTAATAACTCTGTAAATCTTATGTTGTAGAACCTATATAAATTAATTTTGTATTTTGAACAATTGATGGGGGTGATTTAATTATTTCTATAATTATACTATGTTAGGTTGACTGAAGGATCCAATATCTTAGATTTTTTGCCCTTTTATGTTTCAACGGGTCGTGACATTTATCATCTCTTATACTTCATTTAATTTACAAATTTTTTTTTAAATAAAATAAAGATCTACCCATATTTTTTATATCCTCCATTCTCCTTCCTTATCCCAGTACAATTAAAGTGCTAAATTCAGCTTTTTATTTTCTAGTTTGATAATTATGTATTATTTATTTAAATTTATTTTTATATATTTATTTTATTTTTTTATTTATAGTTAATGATGTTGCAAGTAAATAATTATTCATTTAATGTTATAGTAGGATTAAAAAAATATCAATATGTTCTGATAGAATGCATTCTTTAATTCAAACTTTTTTTTTATTAAATCTTCGGTAAGCATTGGATTAATATAGAAATATAAAATATTTATTCAGTTCAAAATTTAAAAAAAAAGTATAAAAAAAATTCTTTATTTGCCTAATCCTACTGGCACGCAAAACAGACCCCACATGGAAAATCGACGGTAGATATAAAAGAACAGAAACGAAAAGCATAAAATAGCATCGCAGGACAAAAACAGTCTTTCTTGACTTGAGAAGGCAAATTCCTATTCTTGAAATTTTCTTTGTTTTCTTTTGTGAATTGCGATTACATTTTATTCTCTCCAAATCTCACAGGTAATTTCTTCTTTTGTTATCCGATTCTTTGAATTTCTAAGAATTTCTTTCACAAATTGATGTTTGTTAGGGTTTTAATTTTAATTGTTTAATTATACGATGATGATGATCTTTTGTTGTTAGATTTGAAATTCGATTGGTTAATTGTCCAATAAGAAGATGTGGGCAGCTTCTTGCCTGGCGTCTTGCTGCGCTGCTTGCGCCTGTGACGCTTGCCGCACGGTGGTGTCAGGGATAAGCAGACGGTCTGCCAGAGTTGCCTACTGTGGTCTCTTTGCTCTCTCTCTCATTGTTTCATGGATTCTCCGCGAGGTTGCTGCACCCCTTATGGAGAAGCTCCCTTGTAAGTCTTGTTTAGATGTTGATGATTTTGAAACTTTTGTTAAAGTTCACTGCTTTAATATCATTAATTAATCATGGAGTTAAATGAAGTTTAAATGGATAATCCTATTTCTCTGTACGAATGTTTTTGCAATGAGTGGATCCGGGAAAGGGTTGGACATATTGGGTCTTTGTATGCGGCCTTTTCTTTGCAACTGCAAGAGGCTGTTTTCATGACTTGAATCCATGGCTTTAGATCACACGGCGACAATACTTACCGTTGTGCCAAGGTTTCCTCCATAATCCTAATTTTCAGATGGTGTTAATTTAGGGATCAATCATTTCCATAAAACACCCGATAGGGAATGGTTTGAAACAGATGCTGTGCTCCGTGTTAGCTTGGGGAATTTTCTGTTCTTCACTATTCTTTCTATTTTGATGATTGGTGTCAAGAATCAGAAAGATCCTCGTGACAGTTTGCATCATGGTGGATGGATGATGAAAGTTATTTGCTGGTCCATTTTTGGTGATCCTTATGTTTTTCCTTCCAAATGAGATCATTAGCTTCTATGGTAATCAGTTTTTCTCACTTGATGCCATTAGCATTGATTATTGGATTTTAATTTTCTGCTTTTGGTTGCCTTGTCTGTTTTATCTTTGACGCCATTCTCAAATTCTTTGCTTAAGTCTTAAGTGTTAAAATTTGTAAATGCAGAGTCAATATCCAAATTCGGTTCAGGACTGTTTCTTCTGGTTCAAGTTGTACTTTTGCTGGATTTTGTTCATGGATGGAATGATAAATGGGTTGGATATGATGAACAATTCTGGTTAGTTTGCCTTTCCCTTGCCTTGATCACCCTCCATTGTATTGTTGCATTTTTCTAATTCTTCAATGAGATTTAACTCTGGTGTCAATTTTATTAATACAGGTTTGTTGCTTTATTTGTCATCTCACTTGTTTGTTATCTGGCAACATTTGTCTTCTCGGGATTTCTCTTCCACTGGTACACACCATCTGGACAAGACTGTGGGTTAAACACCTTCTTTATCATCATGACCCTGATTTTTGTGTTCGTTTTTTCTATTGTCGCATTGCACCCTGCTGTAAGTTTATACATTTGTATTCCATTTTTTCTCATGCTATCGTGATTGGCAATCGTTTTGCATGATTTTCACTTCCATGAAACGGAGGAAGTTTATTGTAAGATACACATATTGCAACCTTGAAATTATATTATATGTTGTTTTGTGCTGTGATTTGATTAGTTTAGGCCTAATGTGTGCAAGATTGATTCATGTCAATTTTTCTGTTGGAAAATAGGAAATTCCCAGAATATAGGAAAGTTCATTATGCATTATTTTGAACAGCTCTTAAGGATTATACTTGTTTATGCCCAAACACTTGGTTTTTCCTGTTATTCTTTCTACATCAGATAGATTTTTCTTGATAAAGAGAGACTGAAAAAAAACTAGGGCTAAAATAAGTGAATCCAACATGGCTAGATCTTTTACAGTATTGGTCCTATGACACTTTTTTTTATAGGCAAGAGCTTGACTTTTTATTTTACTAAAGGTACCCTTCCTCATGTTCTGCACAAGTTGATTCTGGAACAGTTACGAATTGATGAACTATGACAAAGATAGATTAAAGCACAATTCTTTTAAGTTTTTATTTTAGTACATGTTGTGATGTACATTAATAGCTTCTATAAATGATAATATGATACTGGACCTGATGATCTCTAGGATGCCTGTGATGATCCTCAGCAGTAGGCAACCTTGATTGCAAAACTAAAATAATTGTTTACATCTTCTCTCAGGATCTTGTTTTCTGATGAGTAGTGTCGCTGGGAGATGTTGAACATCTGATGCTTAATATATTGCATATGTGCTAAATTTGAATTTGTTGTTGTTAATGCAAGAATTTTTTTCACTGTGCTGTTCGCATGGGGGTCTAGGCTGGAAGCTATAACTTTGTGCAGTTTTGGCATGAGGAATTTTGTTGTAATTTCGATGAAGGCAGAATTTTGTTGTAATTTCTATATTGGCTTTGCCTTCATTCTTGGCTTGAGAACTTTTGTGATCTTCTATCTCATGGGCCATCTTTCTGGTGCAAAACAGGTTGGTGGTAGCATTTTGCCAGCATCAGTCGTATCCTTGTACTGCATGTATCTCTGCTACAGTGGGCTTGCCAGTGAACCAAGGGAATATGAGTGCAATGGTCTTCACAATCATTCAAAGGCTTTTTCCACTGGCACTCTTACCATTGGCCTGCTTACAACTGTTCTATCAGTTGTCTACTCTGCCGTCCGTGCTGGGTCTTCTACAACTCTTCTCTCCCCGCCAAGCTCACCCCATGCAGGTATTGTCCTGGGGAAGATATATATACTGCCTGGCATTTCCAAACATCATCTGCAATATCTTTGGATGTGCAATTTAGTTTTGGAAAATGCATTCATAAATCTGATTATGCAAAACCTGTTGTGCTTGTAATTTTCAAAACACTATCTGCAATATCTCCTAACAAGATGAGGAAACTCAGCTGCAACAGTTTTATTGATTTGTTTGGGAAAGGAACAGATACTTACCATTGTGTATTTCATGAGATTTAACTCTTATTTCCCCCCCTAGCTGATGAGGTTAGCCATATTGTCCCTGAAATATGCCTGGCATTTGCCATTGAGATCTATACAGCCGACCCCAACTTATTTGGGACTAAGGCTTAGTTGTTGTTGTATTTGCCATTGAGATCTAAAGCTTTAATTTCTTGGTGTTGCAGGCAAGCCTCTACTGCCAATGGAAAACAAGGCGGAAGAAGAGCATCATGAAGAGAAAGAGAAAGCTAAGCCAGGCACGTATTCTTATGCCTTCTTCCACATCATCTTCTCTCTGGCAAGTATGTATTCCGCGATGCTTTTGACTGGGTGGTCAACCTCCTTTGGGGAGTGGAAAATTAGTCGATGTAGGGTGGGCATCTGTATGGGTCCGCATAATTACCGGCTGGGCAACTGCAGCCCTCTCTACCTCTGGTCTCTAATTTCTCCTAAGTTCTAAGTCTTCTGTGGAAAGAACTATTACTGGATTTTCAAGTTACCGTCTCAGTATGTGATATTAAAGGCAACTTTCTGACTTGATTGTAAAATGGAGTCTCGACTCTCTTCTATAACTGTTTATAGCACCGTAAAACATGTCATTGTGCATTAATGAATTGGAGTGATGAAACTCCCTCTCTATCCAAAATTCAATATTAATGCTCATGATCAAGCAAATGACCGGTTCTACGCCTGGTATCTCTGCCTTCATGAATCATATGATTGAATAATCACTCTCAATCCAAGTTTCTAGTTTCAAGTAGACATTATACCCTTCAATTGGGATCGAGTTACGTGATCTTTTTTGTTCTTAAGGATCTAGAACTAGATCTTCTAAAACTAGATGTTTGATAGATTTGTTATACTTTTTTAGGACCTATAAGAATTTGATGGCTCACTGCGAGAGCACTCTTCAATCTCCACTCTCAAAATTTATAGATCAAGCAATTAATTCCCCACTAAACCTTCTTTCTCGCAAAACCCATAAAAAGAAATGTGATCCACTAACATAAAAGTAAAACATAACTGACCATAACAAGAAAGGAAATGTATTAAACATAAACTCTTACAACAGCTACTGCCTGAAATCAGTTAGTGTTTATCTTGTGGACGAACCTTCTTCTTTCGTCCATGAGTGATCCTTTATAAGCAAACTCAGAAAATGGATCCACTTGAATACTTCCATTTCAGTCCTTACAAGTAAATCTGTCTATTTTTGCGTTACTTCCTAGGTGAGCGTGCTAAAATCACCAGAATCACGACAAGAGCAATATCCTTCCTTGAAATGGTGAAACCTCAAGGAATCTCTGACGATGATATGCAGGTTGACAATTTTTGCTATTAACTTGATGGCATTATGACAATCCCCACATATTCTCAGATTCTTGAACACTCGAATTGATGTTTTTTCACTTGAATTCAGTATCCCAAAAGCAACTGCCAGCCTTTCACTGTGGCTGCAAAGAGTTTCTTCTCTTTCTTCTTGCTTTACATTCTGCAGCACAAAATCAGTGTTTGGCTGATATCCCATCAGTCTCATCTTCTCACCTATATCATCCAAAAATCTATACATCTCATCACTTTGTTTATTACTCTTATCTCCAACAACGAAAGAATAAACTCTGTTTTCACATGAACCCAACTACTGCCTGATGTCTTTGCAATGCCATTGTTTCTCATTATTTTTCTAGTATCAGAAGCTTCAGCCCACATTTTGGCAGAAACCAAAATGTTAGATAACAGCATATAGTTTCCAGGGTTATCTTGTTCAATCTCAATCAGTTTATTTGCTGCTATTCTTCCTAACTCGACATTCTTATATACTCTACAAGCACCAAGTAATGCTCCCCAGGCACCAGCAGTTGGTTCCAAATGCATTTTTTGAATGAATGCATATGCCTGTTCCAGGCGAGCAGCACGACTCAGTACATCAACCATGCATGAGTAATGATCTCTATCAGGTGCAACTGAATGCTGAGAATTCATTGAATTGAAAATCAAAAGGCCCTCATCCACTAGCTGACAATGACTGCAGCCCGACAGAACTCCTACAAATGTAACTGAATTGGGTTTAACCCCCAAGTTTAACATTTTATGGAAAAGTATTAACGATTCTTCTCCATTCCCATGCAAAGACTTCGCAATAATCATTGTGTTCCAAGCAATAACATCTTTTCTTGGCATGAAATTGAAGATTCCTCTCGAGAGTTCCAAATCACCACACTTGGCATACAACGAAACAAAAGCTGTAGTTATCGTTTCTGCAGTAAACCAATGCCTAAAGACATAACCATGAATCTCTTTCCCACCCCTTAAGCTTTCCAAATTTGTACAAGAAGGTAAGGCACTAACAATTGTGATTTGATTTGTTTTGAGCCCTTACTCTTGCATTTTAGCAAATATATCAATAGCCTGTTCATTTAGGCCATTCTGTGAGCAGCCGCTGATTACAGCATTCCATGAAGCATGATTTAACTTGATACCTTCTTTTCTCATTTGATAAAACAAAGCAAGACCCTTCTCACATTCTTTATTCAAGAAGTAGGCTGTTAACATTACATTCCATGATACAACATCTCGCCAAGCCATGTTATCAAATATCAGCCTAGCTTGTTTAACGCTTAAGCAACTAGCATACATGTTCACAAGTGCACTACTAACAAAAACATTCCCTTCCATTGCATTTCTCAAAACAAACCCATGAATTTCTCTTCCTGACTTCAGTTCTTTCAAATGTGCACAAGCAGGTAAGATCGATGACACTGTCAATGAATTCGGTTTCATTCCACTCAAACCCATTTCCCTGAAAGCTAACAAACCTTGTGTTGGCATATTACAGTTGACATAACAAGAAACCATTGAAGTCCAAGAAACCACATCTTTAACCACCAAATCATCAAAAGCCCGTTTTGCCCCATCGACACACTTACATGTCGCATACATATCAATCAATCCATTACCCAAAAATGTATCTTTATTAAAACAAAACCGAATTGCATCTTCATGTATTTCCTTGGCCCTGATGAGATCACCAGAAGCAGCGCAAGCCTTAGCCGCTGACAGTAGTACTAATTTATCAGGCTTTATATTACGTCCCAGCAATGTCTTATAGATCTCTATGGCCTCCTTAGGGAACCCATGTTGAATGTGAGCTGAAATTAAAATGGTCCATGTTCGCAGGTCTGGTTCAGGAACTTAATCGAACAGTGGCGTGCGCCTTGTAAGTTACCTGAATACAAGCAACTTTTGAAATCATGTTATTTTCAAGTTAATTTGCTATGAAATGTGTTATTTCTTTCTAAAGAAATTGAATGATCATCTTGAACTCCGAATGGAACAAAAGTCCCTTTCTCATCATGTGTTTTCAGTATTCCCTCTACTTATCTTCCAAGTTTCTACCCCTTGGATACGAAAACTTTATACAAGAAACTACAATTAACAGTTACTAGTTTTTCAGTTCGACCAACTAGCATTTGACTTGGATGAAATGATTTTCATTTTAGTTGTTAATGATTACAACCCAACTGAACCCAAATACATAAAATATTTGTTCCATAAAAATTTTATTCGACAAGAGTTACAAATAAATAAAGAGTTTTTTTTTCTCATTTTTACATTTTCTTATCACAAATTCTTATGAAATTGCAATTTAATCCTTATGATATGCTATTCAATTAATTGTAATTATCAATTCTCATAGTTTGCTTCATAATTATAGTTCCAAATACTAAAATATGAACTTTTTTATGTAAAAAATTAAGTATTAAACATTATTGATTGAAGTTAGTGGATATAAATATTAACTGCATTTAACCTGGTGAATTCAACTCAATGTTAATTTAAAATCCACTATATCTTAAAATAAACTTAGAATAAACGTAGAAATATCCCACTAATGAATTTAACGAAGCTGTAAATTGGCCTTTAAATTTCAATATCAATGAGTTACCTTCCAGTCATCAATAATTGACTTGTTTTGGTACACCATAAAGGCAAATTTCAAATATAATAAAATTTTATCTATTTTTAAGTTGACATTCAAATAATTAAACAGGGTTTATTAATTAAATTAATAATTATACTTAATAATGCATATCATATTAATATAAATTAAAGCTATTGGAATTATTCAAATATAAAAAAAATAAAAATTTTATTTACTTATACAACAAAGAAAAAAAATTAATTAGAATTATTCAAATATAAAATAATTTTAAAAAATTATTTATTTATACAATAAAGAAAAAAAAATTGCATCCTTCTTCAAATATAAGTCTATTCTCAATTATAAAATGTATCAAACACATGCGAGTGGCAGTAAGAGAATAAAAAGTAATGATTCAAACTTAAACATTCAGTTATTTCAGCATTTAAATAAGGAAAAATTACATACCCCATCAATTTTTATAATTTTTTTTCATATTTTACCAAATGTATTTTAATCATTTTATAAAAATATATAATAAACTCAAAATGTGCATGATAAAATAATAATAAACAATATAAATCTAACAAATATGTAAACTAACCATAAATCCTTATAAGTTTAAACATATTTTAAAAAAACTAATAAATTTGAAAAGCTTTTTACTTTTTTTGGCATTTTTATCAAAAACCCTTTGAATTATTTGTTACTCATCTATTTAGAATGAGAACTTTTCAACATTACTCATCAATCAACATTGAATTTTGAATTAAAAATCCACGCCGCCAAGCGGCGATTGAAATATTGCAAAGGAAATGGAAGCAGCCAACCTAACAAACAAGCACACTTCGAAACGGTGGACTAGCAATTGTCAATCACGTCATCCGCTTCTTTACAAGGTTATGGCTGCGAATTGTGGCGGTAACAGAAGCTAGCGTATGTGACATTGCATTATGCAAGTCACTATGCATTTCCAACCAATTTATCTAATCTTTCACGACATAGGATTGCTACGATCTCATTCAAATATATGCTTTGATCAGAACCAAGGATGACAAGATGCACACCATTTTGTCTAAATTGTCATTGATTCAACTGCACCTGACTTAATGCTGTAATGGGACTAGCAAGGTGCAGGTACATCAAAGACGGAGAAAATATGTGCACCTATATCAAACTGCATGCCATAACACATTCTCAAAATTGCTTATAGGAAATCGTGGAAAGGGTTTGCAATGTAGTCCAAACAAAAACCAAGATTCTGACAGACTTATCCATCTATAAAAAACTTAAAAGAGAAAAAGAAAGACAAAAGAAGAAAAACTATGAATCCAACTCGGTAAGATTCTCATCTCAATCCTGCAAATCTCCAGCATTTTCCAGTAAGTAATTAGCTGCCAACTCCTCGTTGCGATCACAAGCCAAAAATGCCTCAATGACAAGAGCTCTATCAAAACCCATCGCCTCAAGCTATAAAAAAAAAAAAAAAAAAAAAGATAATTGGTAAAATAAGAACATAGAGAATTGGTATCTATAGTGACAAAATAAGGCCAACAACAATGTGCACATACCCGTTCAATAGCCTCCTGTTCAGCTGGAGTCACGTTGATAGCATGAGGCATGTCTTGGTCAGCCTGATCAAATATATCCCTGAAAGATGAACAAATTTAACCCTTGCTGGACTGCAATGTCATAGTAAAAATTAAGTGTGCAAGCATTTTAGGTTATAAAAGACAACTTTTCGATACACTAGATACAGATAAGGTTGCAACATTGGTAGCAATAATGAAGTGGCATCTACTAAGTACAGATTACCCAAAATCTTTAAGATTGAAGAAGTCCGTTAGAAATAATTTTTTAAATTCTAGTCCACCTGATGCCGCCAATATAGTACTCACCCTTCAGAACCTTCAAGAGGTTCATTTATTAACCGAAGAAATTCTGCATGATGTTCTTGAATTATTCTCAATAAATGGGGGTTTTGCTTTCCAAGCTCCTGAAGCATGGGCTGTAACATAAGCAGTAGATTGAATTCTGAGATTATAAATTTCCTTGTAGAAAAATCAAAAAGAGAGAAATCCAGACCTGTAAAATTTGCGGATTTGCCTGAACCATTGTACGCAACGTTTGGAACTACATGGAAAAAAAAGGATTTATCATCATACAAGTGTAAATCAAAACAGTATTATTAGATATCTTGGCATTAAAAGAAATCTAGCATGTAACTTATAACAAATTCCGAGTATAACAATATTTATCAAAGCAACATGGTCTAGTTATTCACTCCTATAACAATACATATTCTTCCTACCATGCAATATTCACCATGGCATTATTTTTAGGCATTGTCTGTGCAGCCATGCTGACAGACATGGCATTGTTAAAGAACAAAGTCCACAAACCTGCTCCATTGGGCAAATGCTAAAATGAAACCAAACTGATATAAATTGAGCATTTCAGCTTTTAAATGCTTTAAAAAAGCAATGAACCACACCTGTTGATTGTTTCTGAGGAAATCAAGGGTCCCAAGTCCTCCGCCACCTCCACCAGCAGAAGCAGTCTCCTGGGGAAGTTTCACATAAAAAAACAAGAAGCAGAATATGCACAATACATGATGAAAGTCCTCCGAAATCTGAGGTAATACCTGAGGAAACATATTCAAGGGAGAAGTATTAGGTGCTCCAGATATAGGAGCAGGAGGAGGTGCACCTGTTTCAGTTGCCTGACCTTCAGGGAAATGAGCCACTGGGACAGCAACTTCTGTCGTTTCTGGAATACCCTGAAGATCAAATAACATAAGTAGCTAGTCTGAATGAATATTGCAGCATAATACATATCAAGTTTGGACATACAGAGTACAAGTAATCCACTGCTCTTTCTGGATTGTTATAGGCAGCTCGAAGTGCATGAGTAACTGTTTCTTTATCCCAATTGCCACCACCTATATCCATTATTTGTTGAATAGTCTGCTCAACATTACTGCCAGCAACTAAATTGGAAGCAGCTTGGTTGTAGGAATTAGGTTGGGAACTGCAACAACGAAAAGGCACCTGTATTAGGCTATTAGACTATCACATTACTTTTAAAATTGTTGCATACTTTCATAACTACATTACTTGTCCAAGTAAAAGGAAAAAAAAGAATACAATCTTGTAAATGATCAAAATCAGTCATATTTCACATTGCTGGTGCATTGAATTCGCAGAAAACAGATAAAAGTACAACAAATGTAGATCATGCATTTTCAATATAACAAAAGGCCTCAATGAGTAGATTTTTGGTCTTTAACAGCAGAAATAAAGAACATAGGTCCTTCCACAATAGAGGATATGATAACAGAGCCATTCAATTCTCATTGCAGGGATGGGACTTGGGAGGACATGTGGTGGTGACAAGCATGCAATTACCAATCTTATTGCTGTATTTTACTTGGAATAAAGGAAATCCCATATGCTGAAGATCCAAAATACAGTGTCTCACATGCATGAACATGGACTTGGCTATTATAACTAACAGCTCTTACTTCTGGCTTGAATCAACAATCAATGTCAGATTCCGCAACAAAGTAAGTGTCCCATGAATACATGCAATTGCTGACAATTCCAAATAACACAAAATGACTTTGGAGCCTAAGCTGAAACCATTCCAACTCCTACACTTAACAAAACAGGTACCAACTCATGCACAATTAAATAATACCCCATATTAATTACTCGCAACAAATATGAAACTTGACAATAAACAAATGAAAAAATAAAAGAAAAGAGAGTCATGCATTAGCCAATAAGAAGATCCATGTTGCTAGATTATAAAACCAGAACCAGCATCCCTCCTAGGCATCCACAGACTTCTATCTTAAAGATTCTGATCAATGTCATTAGGAATAAACTTGTAGATAAGTTTGATTAAACGTCATTAATATAATCCAATCTGCTTGATTTTTGTAATTGAATTGATAAATTGAATTCTACTATCTCAAATAAATCAAAAGTAAATATACTTCATGAAATACATCTTTTAACATAGGGATTAGATCCTTCAAAGGGTGGTAATTGTTTTTCATAGTTGATACAAGCAATTTAATACAAATCAACCAATCAAATTAAATGGAAGTCCTCATTTTTAAAGAAAGGAGCTTTTCATGTGAAGGGGAAACTCATCGGTTGTACTATTCCCTGCTTTTCTGCGAAAAGGTCATTAACAAAATTTAAAAACAATCTTCTAATCACAAAGGACAACCTTCTGTTCACAAAATAGGAACCTTATTATGCAGCTGATATTCAACTCAGAAAAGGTTAAACTAGAAGACATACTTTGGATAGCAAATGGTCACAGACATGACACATGAAAAAACAGGCCCTTCAGCATTATGTTTTATTGCGCTCTTGTCGAGACTGTGCTTCACAAGAAAAATCTGATTCACATTCACTGAAGACAATGACAACTTTTGTCTTTTGAAGAATGTGACAATTGCACCAAGGCTCATCCCCCAAAGATGCTTCTCATCTAATTCACCAAATTGCATTTCATTAAGTTTTGATAGACTTCGACTTGTGTAGAAACAGCACATGAACAAAAAGGACTGCAGTCTAAATATTTACATCAATCCAGGTTATTGTTCTATGAAAAATGTTACCACATATGTGCTAAAATAATAAGGATAAGGTTATTACTAAATATAAAACAAACACCGAACTGACCTACAACAAGGAGTTTCAAAAGGGGCTTGGAACTTTATTCACCTTCCAATAACACCAGTGCCCACAAGTAAAACAGACCACAAATTTCCCAATATGAAGGGCATGATTTTTAACACTAGAAATTTTTTATGATCTTTGGTCATATTGTTTCACAGCATACACCATAGGAAAACAAAATAGAGATAGAGTTCTTACGTAGCCGTTGCTGCTTCTGAAGTTGATGTTGTGCTCTTTGAGGTCCTGAAATAACATTTTGACATTAAACGACACAAACGAGGCTGATGCCAAGATTTGAAGAAAAAAATTGTCATATGAACTCACGGTGCTTGAACTTCAACTGCAGGAGTTGAATTCAATAATGGTGCAGTTGTTGGTGGAGTTGCAGCAGCAGGCTGTCATAGACAAATGGAAAAAGCTTTATTGAGAGAGAGAAAGAGAGATACTGTCCGACAACAAATGAAACAAGAAGCTACCTGGGTAGATGAGGTTCCAACTGAGCCTGAAGTTTTACTCTGTCAAAATAGACAATGATAAGAAAATATGGTAAGGATATAGAAATTGAGAGAGGCATTGAAAATCAAGTTGCCACAGAGAAACCTGACCTCAAAAGAATATATACGCTCATAGTCACAAAATAATATTAACATAATAACAAAATAAATAATAAAAAACCACCACCATAAGTACCAGATATTTGTTGAGAGAACATCCTCAGATATCGTATTCATAACCCTTTATTTTCAGAATTATTTTGTCTTATAAAACACAAAGTTTCTCAGCCAATTTGGGGCTAACTAAGACATCTAATGCACCAGAAGAGAAATTATCTCTCTCCAACTATACACATTACAAACACAAGTCTCTAAAAGCATGGCTGCCTACTAGTTTCTGGGAGTTAATGCTACTCCACAGAATTTGAATAAACCCAATATGGAAGACCATGAATTATCTTATTTTATAGAATTATGCAGAATCAAGTTCACAAGATTGGCATGCGGACAAACAGAGAAAGAAAACAGGATTCAATAAATTAACTAGAGTTTATGTATGATTTAATTGATACAATTGAGGACTGCTACATCATAAATAGTCATAAGCAATTTAATATTCTACCCCTTTTTTACTTTATTAGTATACTATGTTCAGACAATCAGTTTAGAAAACAAAAGCAAAAAAATATACTAATGGAATATGTTTTTACAACCATTATTTTCCAAACAGTACTCCAATATTCATGGCCACAACATACTAGCACTAACAAAAGAATAGAAGGAATACCTTGCTAAGCATTACAACAAGAAAACCATCTTCAGTGACCTTATTCTCCGTCAATGTAGTTTCATCTTTCAATACCTTCCCATTGTGAATCAATAGTTGTTGGCCGCATGGGTAATTGTCCTTCCCTTGCACATCTTCAATATTCTTCTTCACAGCCATTACCTTTTAACACAAAACTTCCAATTAGTCACCAAAAAACCCCTCTTTTAAAATCATTTTACACATAAAAATCTACCATTAAAAGCCTCAATGAAACAATATCCAACAATTAATTTTTTCTATATCAAATCTGATGTGCTATTGCTCTTTATAGGGATTTCAATAGCTGAAGTAATTGAGTTCCATATTAATACTAAAGATATATAAACAGAGAAAGAGGAATTACTCACTGTATCGGTGGGCTGAACCCTAATTTCGAAATGGCTGCCTTTGAGAGTTTTAACAGTAAGCTTCATATCGGCGAATCGGAGAGAGACAGGAAACGACACCGGTTTCTAGAAATAGAAGAAACCCTATAAACGGTCGCTCTGAGAATCGAGACAGAGTGAGAAACGGTGATGCTGAAGCTGATTCCAGACAGCTAGCGAGCTGGATTTTCAGTTTTTAGACGCACAGTCCGACACGTGACTTTAAAATAAAATTTCTATGTTTTCTTTCTGAAACTGGAAAAATCTTGCTTATGTTTATGCAGTAAAAACTTGTTTAAAATTTTCATTTTGCATATTTTGCAAATTAATTAATAACTGGTTATAGACATGCATAATGCGCTAACTATTGAAATTATATAACCTTACTATAAATATAAAATTTTAAATTATTTATTTTAAATTATTTATATTAATTAATAATTTCAATTAATAAATTTATCATATATAAAATTCTTTATATTTATATATTAAACATATAATATTTTATTTTTATAGTAATAAATTTTAATTACTAAATTTTTGTGTTTAAAATGATTATAAAGAATAAAATTTAAACTCGAACTAATTTTTTATTTTAATTTCAGTTAATAAATTAAAAAAGACATAAAAGTATAGAAAAAAATATTTATTCAAAATATAACATTTAATCTTCACATATTAATATTTTTAATTTCTAAAAATTTTTATTAATAATTTATTAAATTTATTAAATACATCCCTATTTATCTTTCTATCTTAATTTTTATAAATAAAGACATAGAAATATATTTATTCTTTTGATAAATGTTAATAAATATTTTTTTATATTATTGCTATGATGTGACAGTTTAAATTTATTTATTTTAAAAATAATTTAAAATGGAAATTTTTTTATTATAATTGGATCTATAATAAAAAAATTAATTAATATTTTAATTAATAAAAATTTCAAAAAAATTTAAAATATTAATTAAATTTTAATTAAATAAATAAAATTAAAAATTAATATTTAATTATTTTTAATCAAATTTAATTAAAAATATCTTAATACTTTATACATATCTTATTATAAATATTTTATACTATATAAATTAAAAATTTTAACATCATGTACATTTATGTGTATAATATTATTTTTATGTATTAATTATTTATTACTTATAATTATATATTAATACATAAAATATTTCTTCATTTAGATATAATGTAAAATATATAATCTCCAGCACAGCACAAGCTTATTATATATTTGTATATAAATAAAAACCACTTTTTTATCGAATATTTATTTAATATGCATATTATTAATTATTAAATATTTTTACTAATTAATTCAATTAATCAAATATTAAATATTTAAACAATTCTACCAATGACTATATTTAGATAAATTTATTAGAAATATGCATAGACTTTTAAAAGTATGCTAAATTGACCATCATGGTCGAGTTGAATAATTTATTTTTAGAAGCCAATATCTTAAAATGAAAAAAATTTATAAAATTAATCACTAATTGACTTTTACTTGCAAAACGTGCAATCCAAATTAATAATTTTATTTTATCATATTTTAAAATGAAGTTAACTACTTTAATTGATTTAAACTAATATGATTGGCCAGATTAATCGAAAAAATAATTAGTTTGGGTTGATTCAACCCATTTACTCATCCCTAAAATTTATTCATAATAAAGAAATAAAATTATAAAATAATTGGTTGATCCGTCACCAATAATAGCTCATTATTTATAATATTGTTATTTTAAATTTTAATTCATTTGTAACATCTAAAACTATTTTGACTATTTAGGGAAAAGGAATAATCAATTTGATTTTGTTATTTTTTAATTTTATAAGTTGAAAAGTTATTAAATTAAAAATTATTTTTTAAAAATTAAAAAATAGTTAATCTATACGAAAGGCTTAATTTATAAAATATCTCAATTCTTGATTAATTGATTAACCAAACAATATATCCTTTAATTTCCGACGTACTTCATTGATTATCCCATTCCAAAAATATCATTTAATAGCATTTCACCCTTTAGCAATTGATAAAATTTGTTTGTTTATCTGAAACTGATAAATTAATTAATCGAGTCCTTAAAAGGTAAGTGGTAAGCGGCCAAGCTTTCATTGTGTCTGGAGGCAGCTATCTTGGTAAACTGTGTTGGTGGTGGATTAGCAATAGTCGATTGTGTCATGCACTTTTTGACAAGGTTTAGGCTGGGAATTGTTGGTTTGTTGCAGGATTGCAGCAACTCATGAGCTCTGTGCCACTGCAAAGATGAACTATAATAGTTAGCAAATTGCAATGCGTCCCAAACCAATTTACGTACTCAGCATAAACATATCATTTGTGTAGGATTATTTTGTGTTGATAACACACAGCGAAAGTTTAAAATAATTCATTATAGATCTTTGTGTATTTAAAATTATATATATCTATATGTTTAAAATATATTTAAAATTACTTAAAAATGAGCTCTTGATATTAAAATTTCGATTGTATAAAGTCTCTATATATATCCATATCGAAACAGAATTTTGTTATCAACCCTTTAATAAATAAAATTTGTGAGCAAATTAAAACCTTAAGCTAAAATTTTTATTAAAACACTAGCCTTTTAAAAATAGACAAATATTTTTATAAGATTAAGACTTTCTTAATTTTTAATTTTTTTATATTTTCTTTTAAACTTATAAAAAATTTCTCTCAAAAAAAAATTGTAAAATATTCTCTTATGTTGTAAAAAATGCTTTGTCCATGAACATATTTATAGCCATGAAATTATAATATTTTATAATTTTAAGTGGCATATCCTATATTAATACACCAAGCATTAATATTAATGAATTAAGCACTAATATTAATGCACAAAACATTATATTTATTTTATTATATATTTTTATGATTTTAATTATTTATATATCATAAATATAAATAATAATTTAATATATTTAATAATATTAACTAAATATTATTATAATTATATATATATATATAATTTTGGTTATTTATATATCAAATATATAAATAATAATTTAATATATATACATAATAAGTTTATCCGTAAAATATTATCAATTAATTAATTTTCTATTCTAAATAGAAAATTTTAATTTGCCACTAATTTATCAATTATATTATTGGTGCTAGCAGAGAATATAATAATATTTCATTTGGACTAAAAATATTATTTATTTAAATAATTAAAATTTTTAATTTAATTATTAAATAATAATATAATTAATTCATTAGCAAAGTCCAGAACACTAGTTAGTGTGTGACTCTATAGATTCAATGCTAAATAGGTAGCAAATTAATCAAATCAATTTGCTAATTAAGGTTGACATCTAGCAACATTTCTTAATGACCAAATAGTATGAAGTAAATAATTACTATTAAGAACCCGTAGAAGAATAATGTAATATTTTCTTCTGTCATTATAGCTTCGGGTCAATTCTAAGACATGATTACCCTGTCAAATCCTAACAAATTGCCAACTATGTTTCATGTCAATTATAAATGACAAGTGAATAACTTAAGAAAGTCTTTTCTTCTTTATTCATCTGCTTTAGCCAAGGTTTTAACTAAAATATTTATAATTAATGACAATATAGAGCTTAAACTCATTATCAAGAGTTGACAGATTTCATCTTGATCAATCATTAATTCTATAAGTATTTAATTATACCTAATATACTTTCAACTATTGCTCTAAGACAGTAGGTGTCTAGCATTAAGTATGATAAATAACTTGTCAATTACTATGATGATCTCAGGTCAAAAGAAACTGTTATATTATATTCTTCAAAAGAATATCTGATTGATAGTTTAATGGTAATTTTAATCATTATGAATTCTTCATTGAGTCTGATCAATGGTTATTTCTCTAAATGCACCATCTATATATGTAATTTAGTTAATAAGAACAACTAATTTCTATCTAATAGAGATCATTATATATATATATATATATAAATCTAATTGGGTCATTAAAACCTTATTTAATGAATCTATGATCAAGAACAACTTTGGATTAAATTATAAAAGACTTGACTCTTATTATCAAGATCTCCATCATAATAATAAGTCTTAAAATTTAATTAAGGTAATATTATATTATCAAAATTAAACATGATGTTAAAATATTATAAATATCATATATTAATAAGGTGTGTTTAATTATTATATGAGTAACCGGAGCTATGACATATTATATATACCTAACAGTTTGCTACGAAGTCCTTCCAAACATTCAACTCTATTTTTGCTTGGTGAGAACCAAGGATGCCAGGATGCAGACCAATCCGTGTAGATTGTCATGATTTAACCGCATCCCGAGTTAATGTGTGGATACTTGCACCCATATGCAGGTACACATGCTGCCGAGCGAGTTTTGCGTCCAACACTCATGCAAGCTAATAGCATATTCTAAAAAAAATTACTTTTAAAAATGATGATCAGAGTTTGCAATGTAATCCAAACACCAACCAAGTTGCTTTTACGATGATCCACCTATAAAATGATTTAGAGAGAAATGGAAAGAAAAGAAAAACTATGAATCCAACTGGTAAGGTTCTCAACTTAATTTTCAAAAGTCTCCAGCATTTTCCAATAAGTAATCAGCTACCAATTCCTCATTGCGATCACAAGCCAAAAATGCCTCAATAACAAGGGCTCTTTCGATTCCCATTGCCTCGAGCTATAAATCAGAAAATATAAACTAATTAGTAAATTCAAATAATGGGGAAAGTGACCTGTATATAAACTTACAAAAGATAGGTCAATAATAATGCATATATACCTGTTCAATAGCCTCATATTCAGCTGGGGTAACGTTGATTGCATGAGGCATTTCTTGGCCAACCTGATCAAATGAATCCCTAAAAGATGAACAAATCTAGGCTATGTTGGAATAGAATGTCATAGTCAAAATTAATCTGTACAGGCACACAGGGGCGGAGGCAGGTGGGGTCGTGTGGGGGCTGACGACCCCCCCTGCCGACCGCCGGAGGTGTAAAACTGATATGGACAAGCTTCCCTCAGCCCAACCTCCTTCAGTCCCAGCCTCCCTCAGCCCCCCCCTTCAGCCCCTCAGTCTTTTAGTCCCAGCCTCCCTCAGCTCCCCTTGAGCCCCTCAGTAGCTCAGCTCTCTCAGCCCAGCCCCCCCCCCCCCTGCCGGCGGTCCTGGCTCCGCCACTGCAGGCACATAGGCTATTAAAAACAACCCTTCAATTCACTAGATACAGATAGTGGTTATAATGTTGATGGCAATAATGAAACAGCATATGCTAAATATAGATTTCCCTGTATCTTTAAGGTTAAAGAAATCTGTTAGAAATATTTCTTTTTAATTTATATAGTCCACCTAAAGCCACCAATATAGTACTCACCCTCTAGAACCTTGAAGAGGTTCATTTGTTAACCGAAGAAATTCTGCATGATGTTCTTGAATTATTCTTAATAAATTGGGGTTTCTTTTTCCAAACTCCTGAAGGATAGGCTGTAACAAAAGTAGTAGATTGAGATATAACAAATTTCCATGTAGAAAAATCAAAATGAGAGAGAAATCCAGAACTGTAAAATTTGTGGATTTGACTGAACCATTCTACGCAATGCTTGGAACTACATGAAAAAAAAAAATTTAAGTGTAAATCAAAATAGCATTATTAGATCTATTGGCATTAAATGAAATCTAGCATGCAACTCACAACAAACTCTGTGAGCATATCCAACACAATATTTATCAAAGCAACATGGTCTAGTTATTCACTCATGCAACAATGCATACTCTCCCTACCACACAATATTCACCATTACATTATTTTTAGGCATTGCCCATGCAGCCATGCTATCGACAGAAGACATTGTTAAAAGAGCAAAGTCCATACACCTGCTCCATTGGGCAAATACTAGAATGAAACCAAATTGAATAAAGAATTCAGCATTTCAGCTTTTAAATGCTTTAAAACAGCAATGAACCACACCTGTTGATTATTTCTGAGGAAATCAAGTGTTCCAAAATAAGCAGAAACGGTCTCCTGGGGAAGTCACACGTAATTGAAATATGCACAATACACGATGAAAGTCCTCCAAAATCTTAAGTAATGCCTGAGGAAACTTATTCAAAGGAGATATATTAGGTGCTCCAGACACATGAGCAACAGGAGGTACACATGTTTCAGTTGCCTGACCTGCAGGGAAACGAGCCACTGGGACTGTAACTTCTGTTGTTTCTGGAATTTCCTGAAGATCAAATAACATAAGTAGCTAATTTGAACAAATATTGCAGCATAATATACACCAAATTTGGACATACAGAGTACAAGTAATACACAGCTCTTTTTGTATTGTTATAAGCAGCTCGAAGTGCACGAGTAACTCTTTTTTTATCCCAGTTGCCCCCACCTATATCCCTTATTTGTTGTCCCTTATTTGTTGAATAGTCTGCTCAAGATTACAACCAACAACTAAATTAGAAGCAGCTTGATCATAGGAATTATTTTAGGAACTGCAACAAAGAAAAGGCACATGTATTAGGCTATTAGCCCATCACAGAACTTCTATAATTATATCACAATTCACTTTCATAATCACATTACTTGTCCAAGTAAAAGGGGATAAAGAAGAATACAATCCTTTACATGATCACTATCAATAACATTTCACATTGCTGGTGCGCTTGAATCCACAGAAAGCAAATGAAAAGTAAAACCAACGCAGAACATGCATTTTCAATGCAACAAAAGGCATGAATAGATTTTGGTCTTCAACAGCAGAAATAAAGAATATAGGTCCTTCTGCAACATAGGATGTGATAACTACTATATTAAGAGAACAGCCATTCAATTCTTATTGCAGGAAGAGAAGATGTGTGGTGGCGACAAGCATGAAATTACCAATCTTATTGCTATATTTCACTCAGAATGAAGGAAATCCCATACGCTGGAGATCGAAAATATAGTGCCTCACATGTATGCACATGGACTTGGGTACTATAATTAGTAGCTTTTACATTCTGGCTTGAATCACATCAATGTGAGACTCCACAATAAAATAAGTGTCCCATGAATACAGACAGTGGCTAATAATTCTAAATAACAAAAAATGAATTTGGAACCTCAGTGGAATCCATTCCAGCTCCTACTTACTTAGAGGTTAGGCACCTAACAAAACTGGAACCAACTTATGCACAATTAAATAATACCCCAAATTAATTACTCGTAAGACCAGAACCAGCATCCCTTCTAGGTATCCACAGACTTCTATTTCAAGAATCTGATAAACCTCATTAGAAATAAACTTGTAGTTAAATTCGATTAAACTTCATCAGCATAATCCAATCTGCTTGATTTTGTAATTGAATTGATAAATAGAATTCTACCGTCTCAAATAAATCAAAAGTAAATATACTTTCTCAAATACATCTTTTAACATAGGGATTAGATCCTAAAAGGTGATAATTATTTTTCATAGTTGATACCACCAATTTAATACAAATAAATCAATTAAAGAAAGGAGCTCCTTTGTTAAGGGAATCCTCAATATAAAACCAATTACCAGGGAGAGTCATTTATTGTACTATCCCCTGCTTCTCTGCAATGAGGTCATTAACACAACTTGAGCGCAACCTTCCGATCACAAAAGAGCAACCTTACCTATGGTTGATATTCAAATCAGAGAAGGTTAGACTAGAAGATATATTTTCAGTGGCAAATAGTTCTAGCTTGACGTGAAAAAGCAGGGCCTTCAGCACTGCATTCTACAGTGCTCATATTTAGACTGCGCTTTACAAGACAAGTCTGATTCACTCTCACTGAAGACAACGACAACATACTTTTGTCTTTTGAAGAAGGTGCACCAAGCTCATTCCCAGAAGGTGCTTCTCATGTAATTTACCATATTTTATTTCATTAAGTTTCTAACAAAGACTCCAACTTAGTAGAAACAGCACATGAACAAAAGAACTGCAGTCTAAATATTTAAATCAGCTTAGGTTATTACTCCATGAAAAATGTTACCACATATGTGCTAACATAATAAGAATAAGATTATCACTAAATATTAAATGAACACAGCCAGTTGACCTACAACAAGGAATTTCAAAGTGAGCTCGGAACTTCACTCTATCCATTGTCCAGTAACACCAGTCCCACAAAATAAAACAGACCACAAGATTCCCAACATCAGGGACAAGATTTTTAACACTATAAATTTTCTATCATCTTTGGTAATATTATCTCGTAGCATACTCCATACAAAACCAAAAAAAAAGAGATAGTGCTCTTACATACTCCATACAGAAGCTGATGTTGTGATCTTTGAGGTCCTCAAATAACAGATTGAACAACATATGACACAAATGTGATGCCATTTTAAGAAAATAACTGTCATATGAACTCACGGTGATTGAACTTCAACTGCAGGAGTTGAATTTGACAATGGTGCAGTTGTTGGTGGAGTTGCAGCAGTAGGCTGTCATAGACGAAGAAAAAATGGTTTATTGAGAGAGACTTTCCAACAATAAATGAATCAAGAAGATGACCTTGGTTGATGAGGCTCTAACCAAGGTAGTTAAAAGTACTAGACGTAACTAAGACGATACACTCTTGTATCGTCTAAATGGCTTGAGTAAAGTTATATGTAATATAGGGTATATCTTTAAAGTAAAATATATTAGAAGCTATATTAATTTAATATTATAAAAAACTACTAAAAAAAATAAAAGATGGCTAAAATTAAATAAGAAGGCCAATATTAAATAAAAATAAGTTTTAAATAAGTTAAAACTATAATAAAAAAAATTAATAAAAAAAACTTCAAATAAGTAAAATTAGCTTTAAATTTTAGCTTAAATCATATCCTAAATGTTTTAGGCAATAACTTGGCAAAAATAACACGAAGTCTAAAACCCATCCCTAGAATCTTCATTTAATTATGGAGAATAAAGAGTAGAAATATGAAAAAAAAAAAAAAGAATAACTAAATGTAGAACAATGGCAACAGCCAATAAACTGCAAAAGTAGCACAACTCTGAATTTAAAAAAAAAAAGCCGCAAAAGAAAAAGAAAAATAGCAGTAAAGAATAGTAAAGTAAAACAAAAAGAAATAAAAACGAAATAAAAACAGAAATAAAAAAAGTAACATTAAAAGAAAAAAAAAGTGTTGGATTAGTATAAAAATATTTACTTTATCTTTATCTCTCTTGTTCATGGTTTGAAAACTACTCATGATGTTAAAAATTTTATTTCTTGTACATACTAGTTTTCTATCACTTTGATTTTGATTTTTAAATTTTATTTGTTACATTAGACTGATAGTTTTCTATTTTGATAAGCTTTTTTATTTTGAAATGAAATTAAAATTTAAAAAATCCTAAAAACTTTTAGATTCCTTAAAATACTTTAAATTTCCAAAAAGACTTTAGATTTTCTAAAAGGGGTTAGATTTCCTAGCTTTCGAAAAAACTAATTATTTAAGCATAGGCTATTAATAAGGAAAAAAATATTTACTACGTGAATTTAGAAAAAAAAAATATATATATATATATATATAGCTTACGCTTTTGCGCTTCTAACTTATTGTAAAAAGCATTGCTTAGGCACAAAAAATTAGCATCTGATTAAAGGCATGCTTTGAAATCCTAAAAATGCTTAGATCAATTGCTCCTGGCTTTTGTGCCTAGGCAAACGCCTAGTGCGCTTTTGACTACAATGGCTGCGACTGAGCCTGAAATTTTACTCTGTCAAAATAAACAATGATTTTAAAAAATATGGTAAGGATATGGAAATGAGAGTGGCATTGAAAATCAAGTTCCTACATAGAAACTTGACCCCAAAAGAATATATATGCTCATAATCACAAAAAAAAATAATATTATGAAATAAATAATGACAAAGCCACCAACATAAGTACTAGACATTTGTTGAGAGGGATAGTGTTAAGTGGAGTCACCTAACTTCACTTTTATGAAGAAAAATATTGGTCATTGGATGTGTTGAAAATTTTTGGGGCTATTGATAGAGTAAATATTATTATGAGATTGGATCCACAATAGCATTATATAAACAAATTGATAATAATGTCTCTCAAAATATGGTAATACTTCATATTTAGTAAGTGATATTATTTGTAATTTTTCAAATAATATAGGGCTAACTTATATAATTATTTTTATTTCTTTCAATATTTTAGATAATTTTTTTGAAAGTCTTTAAAATATTATATTCAATATTGAATATAATAAAAAATAAAATATATATATATAATAAAATATATACATTAAATAAATTAATAATAATATTTAGTAAAAAGAATATAAAAGTCTTTAAAAAAATTAAGATATAAATTATTATTAAATAAATATATATAATTTTGTGTATGAGATTGCATCAAAATTCTTACCATTATTTTATGAATTGATTTATTCGAAATTAATATTTATAAACAAAAATCTCATTATGCATTTAATCTATATTATCCTTCCAAATCATATTATTTTCTTTAATTTATATAATTTCTATTTGAATATGAGTTCAAAATTACAAAATAAAAAATAAAAATTATTTTTTATGAAAGTACTTATTGTGGCAAGTCAACTAGTGATTATAAATTGATTATCATATTTACATTAAAATTTAGTAATTGGGTTAAATTAAATGAAAAATACTTTGACATTTTTGTCTCTAATATATAATAATATTTACAAAAAAAAAATTGTATACTTGTGATTCTTGTCCTCTCCATATCCATTTAAACAAATATAAGTTGTAATAAACAAAATAAATATAATATTTCATCTTATAGTTCTTTTCAAGTTCACCTGAAAATTTTTTATGTTGATCAAATGGGTTGATAATGTGTGTATATGAAAGGATTTGTGATGGGGAAACTAAGTAAAATATTGCAACTACATTTAAGGTATATATATTCTTGCAATTAATTATATAATTAAATGTATAAGATGATGTAAATTTTTTTATAGTAAAATATATTTTCACAAAATTTTAAAAATTTTATATAAATTCTGATAGTTTGAGTAACAATTATGTAAGTTTGAATTATATTTCTGGTAGGTAAGTTAGTGATATTCGGTAAATTTCAGTATACTTTCTGTAATTCTGAATGATAATTCTGGTAATTTGACTAAAAATTTCAGTAGGTTAATTTTTGGTATTTTGTTTATCAAATTTTAAAAATTTTACTCAAACTATCAAAATTTTAACTAGAAGTTTCAGAAAATGAATATAAATTAGGTAGTTTTTAGTAAATATTCTGTAATTCTGAATAACAATTCTGATAGTTTGATCAAAAATTTTAGTATGAGAATTTTTGGTATTTTTATTTCTCAAATTATAGAAATTTCACTCAAATTATCTAAATTTTAACTAAAATTTTTAAAAAATTGATATAAATTATGTAATTTGAAGTATATTTTCTGTAATTTTGAATGCAAATTATGATAGTTTGACTAAAAATTCTTGTAGGTTAAATTCTGGTATTTCATTTCTCAAATTTCAAAATTGTTACTGAAATTATTAGAATGTCAACTAAAACTTAAAGAAATTTGATGTAAATTTTATAAATTTCAGTTAAAATTATGAAATTTTGAATGATTATTCTGATAGTTTGACTAAAAATTTAGTATGCCAAATTTTGATATTTTATTTCTCAAATTCTAGAAATAGCGCTCTAACTATTATAATTTAAACTAAAAATTTCACAAAGCTGATATAAATTATGTAAGTTTCAATATATTTTTTGTAATTTTTAATAATAATTTCGGTAGTTTAATAAAAAATTATAATAAGTCAAAATTTGGTATTTTATTTATCAAATTTCAAAATTTTTAATCAAATTATCAAAATTTTAATTGAAAGTTTTTAAAAATTAATGTAAATTGTACAAGTTTTAGTAGACATTCTATAATTTTGAATAATCATTCTGATAGTTTGACTAAAATTCTAGTTGATCAAATTTTGATATTTTATTTTTCAAATTTTAGAAATCATACTCTAACTATCAAAGTTTGAACTAAAAATTTCAAAGAGTTGATGAAAATTATGTAAGCTTCAATATAGTTTTTGTAATTTTGAATGATAATTTCGGTACAACATTACTCAACTCAATAAAGCCTTAATCCCAAATTAATTGGGGTCGACTAAATGAATTCTTCTTTTTCACTCAGTACGATTTAGGATTATCTCTTCTAATAGATGTAACATCATAAGATTATTTTAGACCAATTTTAATCAAGTCAGTTTAGGTCTACCTCTGCCTCTCTTAACTATATCCACTCTAACTTATTCAGTTTTTCTGACCGGCGCGTCGTTAGGTTTTTATTTCACATGGTCAAACCATCCCAATCTATGCTTTCTTATCTTATCCTTAATAGGTGTCACCCCCACCTTTTCTCTAATATACTCATTGCAATTTTATTCATCCTAGTGTGACCACACATCTATCTTATCGTTCTCATTTTCGTAACATGCATCTTACTATTGTGTTATCATTTTACTGCCCAACACTCACTATCATACATCATTGCAGGCTGTATTACAATGCGGGATAACTTTTCTTTCAATTTAATTGGTATTTTTTTATCACATAAAACTTTTGTAGTACCCCTCCACTTCATCCAACTAGCTTTAATCATATGACTTGCATCTACTTCACAACTCCAATCTTCTTGAAGAATAGAGTCAGGGTACTTAAAAATGAGTACTATAAGGCACTGATATTCAGTCTAAAATAATTTTTTCTTTTTCTCTATTCTTGTTATTAAATCTACAATGCATATACTCAGTCTTAGTCTCACTTATCTTAAAACTCTTAGATTTCAAAGTGCTTCTCTATAACTCAAACTTTTGACTTACCCCTACTTAAGTCTCATCTATGAAAATAATATCATCTGCAAACATCATACACCAAGGGATGTCATCCAGCATAGATCTTATTAGCTCATTCATGACCAAGGCGAAAAGATGAGGGCTCAAAGCTGAACCTTGGTGTAATCCAATAGAAATAAAAAAATCTTTAGTATTCCCTCCTACAGTGCGGACATTGATGATGGCTCCCTCATACATATCCTTCAAGACTTAGATATATCGTATAAATATTCTCCTACGCTCTATGATCCTCCATAAAACTTCTCTAGGGACTCTATCATAAGCTTTTTTCAAGTTAATAAAAACCATATATAAGTTCTTATTCATCTCTCTATACTTTTTTTTATCAAATCTCTTATAAGAAAGATAGATTCCATAGTTAATCGACCAGGCATAAAGCCAAACTGATTTGGAGAGATATAAGTATCTAAATGCAAACAGTATTCTACAACTCTACTAAGGGATATCATCATGTATATGTCTTGTTAGCTCATCCATGACCAAGGCGAAAAGATAAGGCTCAAAGCTGAACCTTGGTGTAACCCAATAGAAATAAAAAATTTCTTAGTATCCCTTCTCATAGTGTGAATACTGGTGATGATTCCTTCATATATATTCTTCAAGACTTGAATATATCGTATAGATATTCCTCTATGCTCTAAGACTCACCATAAAACTTCTCTAGAAATTCTATTATAAGCCTTTTCCAACTTAATAAAAATCATATATAAGTCATTCTTCATCTCTCTATACTTTTTCATTAAATATCTTATAAGAAAGATAGCTTCCATAGTTGATCGACTAGACATAAAGACAAACTAATTTGGAGAGATACAAGTATCTAAATACAAATGGTATTTTATAACTCTACCAAGAGATGTCATCCTGTATATGTCTTATTAGTTCATCCATGACCAAGGTAAAAAGATAAAGGCTCAAAACTGAACCTTGGTGTGACCCAATAAAAATAAAAAAATTCTTAGTATCCCCTCCTACAGTATGGACACTGGTGATGGCTCCCTCATACATATCTTTCAAGACTTTGATATATCATATAGATATTCTCTTATGCTCTTGGGCCCATCATAAAACTTCTCTAAGGACTCTATCATAAGCCTTTTCCAAATCAATAAAAATTATATGTAAGTCATTTTTCATCTCTCTATACTTTCTCATCAAATCTCTTATAAGAAAGATAGCTTACATAGTTGATCGATCAGATATAAAGCCAAACTGATTTAGAGAGATACAAATATCTAAATGTAACGGTGTTTCACAACTCTCTCCCACAGTTTCATAGTGTGGCTCTTAAACTTTATACCTCTATAATTTGAGTAATTTTGAATATCTCCTTTATTCTTAAAAATATGTATCAAATTATTTTGTCTCCATTCATCAGATATTTTCTTTGTACTTAGGATCTTATTGAACAAAGATATCAACCATGCAACTCCTATATCTCCCAAACAGTTTCAAATCTCAATAGGTATCTCATCTGGTCCATAGACTTTACCAACTTTCATCCTCTTTAAAGCTTCCTTAACTTTCAAAAACTTAATCCGTCTAGTGTACTTCACATTTTTCTCGGACTTAATGTCTAAACGCTCAATGTTACCACTATGGCCACCATTAAGAAGTTTCTTAAAATAGCTTCTCCATCGTTCCTTAATATCATCTTCTTAAATCAAAACCTTATTCTCATTATCTTTAATGCATTTAAGTTGGTTTAAATCACGACATTTCTTTTCGCTTATTTTAGCTAATTTATAGATAATTTTTTATCCTCCCTTTGTTTCAAGTTTCTCATACAAACTCTCTAAAGATTGTACTTTTGCTTGACTAACAGCCTTTTTAGCATATTTTTTTACTTATTTGTACTGCTCAAAAGCATCATTATTATTACACTTGGGCAAACTCTTATACCATTATCTTTTATTTCTTACCACTTTTTGTACTTCCTCATTCCACCATCAAGACTCCTTCGAGGGATGCTCATACCCTTTAGATTCTTCAAGAATATTTTTTGCTACTCCTTTAATTGTTGTAGGCATTCCTATCCATATATCATTTGATAATATACTCATATCTGTCTCTCACCCTCTAGCTTTGACTAACTTAACCTTAAACAATAATTATTTTTCATCTTTTAAAATCTACTACATAATCTTAGGAATTTTGTTTCCCCTTGGCTTACTAGTCAACCTCTTAAACTTGACATCCAAAAGCACTAACCTATGCTGAGAGGTTAAAGTCTCACCTAGAATAACCTTACAATCCTTGCATCGAGTTCGACCAAAAATTTCAATAGTTTGACCAAAAATTCTAGTAAATCAAATTCTGATATTTTGTTTCTTAAATTTCAAAATTTTTAATCAAATTATCAGAATTTTAATGAAAAATTTTAGAAAAAATAATATAAATTATGTAAGTTTCAAATGATAATTTTGGTAGTTTGACCAAAATTCTAGTGGGTCAAATTCTGGTATTTTATTTCTCAAATTTCAGAAATTGCATTCTAACTATCATAATTTGAACTAAAAATTTCAGAAAGTTGATAAAAAAAAATGTAAGTTTCAGTATACTTTTTGTATTTTTCAATAATAATTCTGGTAGTTTGACTAAAAAGTAGGTCAAATTCTGGTAGTTTTCAGAATATTTAGTCAAATTATCAAAATTTTAACAAAATTTTTTAAAAAATTGATGTAAATTCTATAAGTTTTAGTAGATGTTCTATAATTTTGAATGATCATTCTGGTAGTTTAACCAAAATTCTAGTAGGTCAAATTCTGATATTTTATTTCTAAAATTTTAAAAATCACACTCTAACTATCAGAATTTTAACTAAAAGTTTTAGAAAGTTAATATAAATTATGTAATTAACTTCCTTTATAATTTTGTAATTTTAAAAGATAATTCTGGTAATTTAACAAAAAATTCTAGTAAGATAAATTCTGATATTTTATTTTTCAAATTTTAGAATTTTTAATCAAACTATCAAAATTTAACTAAAAGTTTAGAAACTTGATTTAAATTATATAAGTTTCAGTAGACATTATGTATCTTTGAATAATAATTTCAATAGCTTGGCAAAAATTCTAGTAGGTAAAATTCTGATATTTTATTTTTTAAATTTCAGAAATCTCATTATAAATATCAGAATTTGAACTAAAAGTTTCAGAAAGTTGATGTAAATTATGTAATTTTTAATATACTTTTATAATTTTGAATAATATTTTCGGTAGTTTGACAAAAAATTATATTATGTCGAATATTGATATTTAGCTTTTAAATTTTGAGTTTTCACTCAAAATATTATAATTTTAACCAGAAGTCTTATAAAATTGTTCAATATTCTGTAAGCTTGAATCATATTTATGTAATTTTGTATAACTATTATGATATTTTGAGTAAAAATTATGGTAAATTGTATCCTAATTATTAGAATTTTAAATTTTGGAATTACAAATAATACACATTTGTTTCAATTTCTAGTATGGTTATTAAATTTTTAGAGTTTTTACTCAAAATATCATAATTTTAACTAGAAATAAGTTTGAATAATGTTTATATAAATTAATGTAAAAATTCTGGTAAGTCGTATTATAATTTTTTAGATTTTTAATTATGAAATCATCGATCAAACCGCCTTATCTCAAAATTATAAAATTACATAAGTCATATTATGGTTGTTTGGTCATTTCTTTGCATGCACACACACAATTTCAAGATGTGAGGGATTGCATATATATTTAAATAAATTTGTGCATAAACCTTAATATTTTTCACGAGTTTCTCAAATAATTTGATACTGTAATTGTAAAAATTAGAGAGAGAATCGCAATTTGATCATCTATCTAGGTATGCATTATTAAATTATAAATAATAGATATTAGATCTATTAATATCAATTTGATATATAATCTCTAGTTATGACAAAATAGTAACAAAAATTATAAAAAATTATGATTGATTGCTTTAACAACAATAAAAAAATTATTAGTAAGAATGACATAACTAAAAATTAGTTACATAATTTACATCTTTTATGGCTAATAATTAATTTATTTTGTTACATAAAAAAAACATATAGCAAATAGTTAATTAAATTAGCTATACAATATTAATACTTATCAGTCTCTATATATATATCACCACTTATTACACTATCATTTAGCAATAAATTATTGTGACTAAATATTAAAATTTTATTGTTAAATTTATTTAGTAATGGATTGCAAACAATAAATTTGTCAATAATTAACTCGTAAATAATTTCTATATATAATAAAATTCAATTTCATAATCAATTTAGCAATGAAAATTTCATCGTTAACTCTTTTAAATTCATTTCTTCTATATCAAATATATTTTGTTACTTATCCATTGGTGAAATTAATTTGATTTAGATATATTGTCACTAATTAGCCAATAAATTTAATCAACCTAAAATAATAATACTAGAAATAAAAATAAAGTACGAATTTAAGATGAGTACTAAAAAATAAAAATACAACAATAACTTGCTAGTGACTAAAACAAAAATAAACATAAGCTTTATACAAAATTCACTACAAAAGAAAGAAATCACAAGTACCATCATTAAGATGATGAGAGGATATACAAAATATAATAAAAAAAATAAAGCATACTATAAATAAGGAGTATCATCATCTCCTATTCAAAAGTACCATCGTCAGGAGAATAAGAGGATTGAGAAGGCTGAAGTTGTCTCATTATCATATCCATACGGATTAACAACTTGCTAATACTAAAATCCGTAGATATTAAATTAGAAAATTGTTAAGGAAAAATCCATATAAATCTACTGTAATGGTGATAAATAATGATGATCTATCAAAATCTTCTAGAAACTCATAAATATTACTCATTTAATAGTACAACAGAACATCACTGTTAAATTTATAGTTATATGCATGTCTGTTTAAACAAGATTAAACTGAAAGAAGATAAATCAATAAATCGTTACTATATTTGGCAACAAAGTATAAAAAAAAAAAGTGGTCAATCCAATTTTTCAACACATCCTAAAAATAAAAGGCTTAACAGAATAAGATATTCTTAATATAAATTACAGAAAGCAAACAAGCATGAAGTTTTTCAAAATCAGCATTCCAAATTATCAAAATCTTAACAAATGCTATATCTAGTTTCATTTCCCAAAAACCACAGTAACCAAGCAGCACATGGTATTATCAAAAATAAGAAAATCAAGCTCCCTTTTCCTTTTAATATTAAATATTTTCAGCAAAGTAACACGCCAATAGAAGCCTCAATTTAACAAAACATCAAAAATCACACTTTTAAAAACTAGCAAACTATAATTGTTCATGCAAAATCACAACTAGAAGTCCCAAAAAAACCCACTTCCCAAGCAGCTAATAACCTAACAGAAAAATAAACCCATCAAATAAAAGCAAAATAAAACCAAAAATCAAGCTGAAAAAACTGAAATAAATAAACAAATTCAATATCTTTCCTCAAAACTCCTAAATTTTCATCACAATCCAATTATAACTAAGTTTTTACTCTGGATTTTCAGTTGAAGAGCTAAATGCAAGAAGCTATCTTTGAGAAGACATTGATTTTCGAGCATAAGCAACTCATTAAATTGGATATGTAAATAGAATTTCGTGGAAGATTTAAAACTCTTTCATATATCAACCCATTAACCTTACAAATGTTTCAAACATGGTAATCAAATGATGGCACATGCTCTCTTTCTACTTAAATGATGAATCATCAATCAATATTGCAAAAGTGAAGGGGATTATTCCTATAAGCTTCAAGCCCAAAGATCTATTTTCTTAACACTATCCTAAAAGGTCGGCCTTCATCATTGGTTGGGCATTAAGACCTTTTTAACAGCGCAAAGACACTAATCTAAATTTGACAAAAATTATAAAAAAAATCTAAAATTAGAAAAAAATTCAAAAATAGAGGCCTAATATGATTTGAACAATAAAAAAAAAAAAGCAGAACTTGTTAACCAATTGGCCAAAAACAATATAGAATTAAATCAAAGGTCCTGAATTTAATTGCAAAAATCTAATGATCCATGAAAATGACCAAAGCCAAAGATCTTCAATGATCATTTTTGACAAAAATTAAAATCCATAATTAAGTGTTGCAGCTCTAAATACTCTTCCTTTTTCACCACTACCCAATGCCTAATTGAATAACAACAAACCATCAGCTCAATACAAATAAGAGGATGCATCTTCACAAGTTGACAATTCCAACATATCCATAGATGCCCACGAAAAGCAAAGCTCACTCAAAATCTAGAAACCATGTTATGCTTCATCTTTGACAAAATTTCCTAAATTTTCCCTAGTTACTAATAAAATAGCAGATTACATAACTTTTCTGAGCAGCAAAGGAATATAACTTTTCTAATGCCAATGTGAAAATTTTTTTACTTTTCTAGACAGTAGATAAATTTTATGTACCATGGGATTGTCAAAATTCTATATATTTAATAACAGTTCTTAATCTTGGAAACATTTTCAATACTATCAAAGTCTTAATCTTATTAGTGTCAAAAACACTCCGATGATCCATGAAAAACATATTCATTTTGATGTAGACAATAGAAGTAACATATAAATCAGTACGTGTGAACTTCAGAAAGAAAATTTCAGTGCCCAGTAATATAAGTTAGGAATTCATCATTTATGAATGTCAACATACGTGTTGAAGGATTTAAGCAGATGTAAAAATAATTAATTGAAAAAAAATCCTATTCCAAAAAGAAATTTATCAGATACATTGTCTGAGATTTCTTTTATCTATGTGATTGAGATATAAGCAAATGAAGTGACAGGACATATGATATACAGGCAAATCATAATGCGGAGGACCATCTTTGAAGTAACAAATAACAGGCAGCAACATGTAGTCATCACCTTCATTGGTCCAAGATCATAAAATTTGAATTCAGGTGGTGATAGCAATATGGCCACCCTCCTTCTATACACCAATTCTAGTTGAACAACAAGCTCCACTAACATAATATTTACTCCTCTCATATCAGCCATTTCACAACTAACTGTATCTTCTTTAAATATCTTGAATCAAACTTATAATAAGTCACCTATTGTCCAAAGAAAATCTTTATGCCAAAGAATAGGTCCAATTATAAGAAATTTCTAAATTACAATATAAAACAGAGAAATAAAAGATACCATATTAAGTGTTAGAGAGATCTTTCAATATCAAGACATTATCAATACACTATACAATTGCTATAAAAAACACTGTCAAACTCCAAATTGAAAAAACAATCAAAATTTAAAAATTTTGGCATTAGCCTTTAACACTATCGCTGTAGGAAGGGAAAAAATACAGCCAAGAAAAACAAATGACAAACAAAAGAGATAGAGACACAAACCCACAATAACAATAGGCAATTGCCCAGTTGCTGATGCTAGATGCTTGTTATTCCGCATGTGAATATGAACAAATTAGAGGTAGATTGTGCTTACCCATCATTAAGAAAGAAGTAGTTGAATTTTTAGAGCAATCATTTTGTGTTTGTTGCTTTTTTAAGCTATTTCAAAATATACAACATTTAGACAACCGTAATATTAAGAATCTGCAAAAATAAGTTTTTAACTTATACTGTACAACAATAAAATCCCTTTAAATATTGCTGCTTAATTAATTATATATAAAAAACATTATCAAAAAACAGACAAGAAAGTCAGTTTGCCATTTCCACATTCACCTAGTAAGCAAAGTTTATGTAGAACAACACAACGTTCAACATATTGATAATTATAATTAAAATACCATGAGAAGTGATTGTGCCAATGATGGGTCAACTGAGTTGCAGACAGCAAGTTTTGGAAACACATGATGCACTAATTGGTTTTGAGAACTTCTCTATTAATAAATGAAACAAAATCATATAAGAATCATCTAAAAGCATTGCTCAAATCAAACGAAATGTAAAGACACATACAACAAAGTAATGCATACTTGATCAGAAGCAGCAGCTAGTTTGTGGATACTCCTAGCAAGTTGTTAATAAGAGATTGGCTGAAAGAATGAATGAAGTTATGAGCACCAAAATGCAACTAAATAGAATGCAATTTGATTAAATAGAAAAACAGAGAGTACATATGGTTAGGTCAAAAACCACCTTCTTTTGTTTCTGAGTTATAATGTTAGTTTTCAAGGGATTCAAAGCTGCTAAAAAAGCAGGTTTAGCAGCTTTGAATATGCAAAAGCGTCGCCATCTTCGAGTTTCTCCCCTCGAACATCATCTTCCTTGACGATGACAATGAAGATATCGTCGTTACTGACCCAATCAATGGCAGAGAAGCCGATGAAGACGCCAAAGCAGGGGGAGCCATCATGGATTCTGATCCTCCATAATTAGATCCATTAAAGTTGTTCCCGAAGAATCCTAAAAATAATATGTAGAAACAGAAATGAGAAATTTTCCTAGAAAGTGAAATAGAATTTTCTAGGGAAAGGAAAAGAAGAAGAAGAATATGAAAAATTACCACCATGGTTGGCAATCTGGAAAGGCAGTCTGAAACAGCAATGGTGGCTCCTCTACTGGATTTGCGATGAAGAGGATGCTGAGCAGGTTGGGTTGGCAATGGTGGTGACTGGTGCGGCGGTAGCAATGAAGAGTATGGTGATCTAGCTAGGTTAACGACGACAATGGCTGATAAGAGGCAGAGACTGGGAGAGAGGTGGGTCTATAATCGAATTAGGGTTTATTTTGCAGGTTCATAATCACGTGGATCCAATCTCATAATAAATACTTTCTATATCAATGACTGACAATTTTTCAACTAATCTAATATTCCATAATATTTTTTATAAAAATGGAGTTAGATGACTCCATTTTTGAAGTCACTCCAGCACTACCCTTATTGAGAGGATGCCTTCAAATATAATATTCATACCCCTTTATTTTCAAAACCATTTATCCTACACAACAAAAAAAGACATCACAGCCAATTTGGGTCTAAGACATATAATGCACTAGAAGAGAATATAGCTCTCCCGACTATAATACATTACTAACACAATCCCCTAAAAGCATGGCTACCTACTATTTTTCTAGGAGTTAATGCTAGTTCACAGTGTTCGAATAAAGCCCAATACCAATACCATGAATATCTATTTTATTGAACTATGCAAAATCAAGTTCATAAGTTTAGCATATGGTCACACCGATAAAGAAAACAAGATCCAATATATTAACTAGAGATTATATCGGATTTAATTGATAATATAAATGAGGACTGCCAAATCATAAATGGGCATAAGCAAATTTAATATTCTAGTCCTTTTTTACTTTCTCTGTGTTACTCTATGCTATGATAAATTGTCAAGAGAACAAATGCGAAGAAAGATGCTAAATGAATATGTTTTTTCACAACTATTGCTTTCCAAAGAGTACTCTGAAATCGATGACCACGACATACAAGCACTGTTAAAAGCATAGAAGCATACCTTGCTAACCATTACAACAAGAATACCATCTTCAGTGACCTTATTTTCCGCTAGTGTAGTTTCATCTTTCAATACTTTCCATTGTGAATCAATAGTTGTTGACCACATGGGTAACTGTCTTTTCCTCGCACATCTTAAAAATTCTTCTTCACAGACATTACCTTTTTACACGAAAGTTATAATTAATAATGAATAAACCCCTCTTTTCAATCTATTATTATGAATGATAATAATTCAAATTGCTCATGAAATTAATGAAAATAATATTCAATAATTTACACATTTTATAATTTTCTCTTTTTTAAAATATTTTTTAACAAACAAAAATTTAAATCATCTGTGCCCATTGCTATTTACAAGGCTTTTAGTTTCTCACTTATACATAAAGATATACAGATAACAGAACTACTCACTGTATCCGTGTTCTGAACTGTAATTTTGAAACGGTTGCCTTTGAGAGTTTTAACAGTGAGCTTCATCTCAGTGATTGGAGAAAGGGGGAGAGAAATAAAACTACAGCGGTTTACTGAAAGAGAATACAAAGAAACCTTAGAAGAGGTCTTAACTGGAAATTGAGATAGAAGGAGAAACGAAGCATTGGCAATGGAGAGGAACTGAGACAGGGAGCAGTAGCGAGTGAGCAAGAAGAAGACTGAAGTTAAGAATTTATATGGTGGCTTTGTGCGAAGACCGACACGTGACTTTCTATTTTCTCGTATTAGAAACGACAAACTATAAACTCTGCTTCTACAGTATTAGAAACGACAAACCATCTGCTTCTATATGGTAACTCTCTTCAATTGCCGCAAAAACTATAGTATGTATTTAGAGCTCGACTTGAATCTCGGCTTAATAAAAGCTCATTCAGGCTCGAGTTCGAATTACTCATTTGTTAAATAAGTTAAGCTCAAATTATAAAATACTTGACTCGTTAGCTCGCGAACTAGCTCATTTAAAAAGCTCGTGATAGCTCGCGAGTTAAACTCGTAAGCTAGCTCGTTTAGTGTATTAAATTAAATATATATATAATTTAATTTTTATATATTAAACTATGTATGTAAATATATTAATTTTTGACTAACTTAATTTATATAATTTATTAATATATGATATATGTAATAAATAAATTAAATAATATACAATATAAAATACCTTAGTAATTTATAGTAAAATATAAAATTATAGTAATATAATATTTTATTTTTATTAATATACAATTTATTATTTATCTTTCATACAAACATAAATTTTAGTATATCTTTTATAAAAATTTAAAAAAGTGAATAAAAAAAAAATTAAAATAAGTTTATTGAGCTCGTTAAATTTATTTAAGTCAAGTTCGAGTTCAAGCTCGAGATATATGATATATGAGCTGGCTCGATACAAGTTCGGGCTCAGCTTGAGCTCGATTCGAATTTAAGTTCAAATTCGACTATTTTATAATGAGCCGAATTTAAATTTTTCAAAGCTCGATTTGGCTCGACTCGATTACAGCCCTCCACAAAAACTATAATATATATTTAGAACAAAATAAGCCCCTGATTATGTAGTACTATTATATTTGGCTTTCCATTCGAAGTCAAAATTGAATAAAGAAATTCGACGTGCTTGAATTCCATATCTTTACTCAGCTCTTTTCTTTTTTTGGACTTTATTTCGATATAATAGATAAATATCTGTTTAGACGGTAGTTTATATTTACTATTTACGCAATTTGATTTAATTTTTATTTATTTATTTTAGCTTATACTTCTATGGCATGAATTTTTCATGATTTTTTTACTAAAAATAGTTTTTAGTTTTAAAAAAATAAAAAAAAATGTACCACAAAAATGAACACACCCTAAAAGATAATGATTATGATTTTTTTTTAATTAATTTGGCTTGAATTGGGGCAACTAAAATTTAAAAAAAAAATTACATAGCTGAATTTTATTTAGATTTTTAGTTTTTTGAAAAGAAAAATTATTTTTATAGGTAGTTTTATAAAAACTCCTATATTTTATGTAAATAAATCAAAATATATTAAAAAAATATATGATCCATTGTTATTTCTGTCATTCTGACCTTATCATTATTATTAAACCAAAACCCAAATTAAATATGTGCATTAAATTTTATTTAATCGGTGCAAATTTATATGAATATCTTCTTTTATCCAATATTATTCAATTACTTACACAAATAAGTTATACTTAATCATTCAAGTACAAATTTTAATTCAAAGTAATCACTTCATCAAAATCTAAAATATACAAATAATTTACCAAAAAAAAGTAATGATTATATATATATTACTAATTTGGCGTGAATCGAGACAACTAAAAAAAAAAAAAAAACTTTTTTACATTGTTGAATTTTGTTTGGATTTTAATTTTTTTAATTTATTTTTATAAATAATTTATAAAAATCTCTATATTTATTATATATAAATGGATCAAAATAAATTAAATATCTAAAAATATTTAATCCGTCTTTATTCCTATTATTCGAACCTTATTGCTATTATTAAACCAGCAAGCCAACTAAATATGTGTGATTAGATTTTATTTAATGCGGTACAAAATTGTAAGCATATCTTTCATACAATATTATTTATTATTGACAAAAATAAGTTATACTTAACAATTCAAGTGCGAGTTTCAATGCAAAGTAAGCACTTTATTAGAATTTAAAATATATAAATAATTTAACAAAAAGAAAATTTATGTTTTTTATTATATTTTTTTTTTGTTAATTTGGCTTGAATCAGGGCAACTAAAAATTAAAAAAAAAAAAACTTTTTTACATGGTTGAATTTTATTTAGATTTTAAGATTTTTGAAAAAATTTTGTTATATTTTATGTAAATGGATCAAATATATATCCAGTATCCAAAAATATCAAATTCATTATTTTCTCTATTATTTGAATTTTATCTTTATTACTAAACCAACACCCAAATTAAATGTGTGCAATTAGATTTTATTTAACCCGGTATAAAATTATTTGCATATATTCTTTTATACAATATTATCCAATTACTGATATAAAATAAGTTATACTTAACCATTTAAGTATGAGTTTCAATTCAGAGTAATCACTCCATCAAAATCTAAAATATATAAATAGTTTACTGAAAAGAAAAAGATTATGTTTTTTTTTTTTATTAATTTGGCTTGAATAAGTACAACTAAGAATTTAAAAAAAAAAACTGTTTTACATGGTTGAATTTTGTTTAGATTTTTAGATTTTTGGAAATAAATTATTTTTACAAATAGTTTCATAAAAACCTTTATATTTATATAAACGGATCAAACTAGATTGAATATTCAAAAATACTTGATCTAATATTATTTCTATCATTCGAACTTTATCACTAGTATTAAACCGACATCCAAACTAAATATATCTAATTAGATTTTAAGGACATTTACAAAATTATATTTTAGGGACATATATAAAACTACCTTAGCTTAAAAATAAGCTTCATTTTCAAAAATAAAATGCCTTCAAAAAAAGTTAAAAAATACTAAAATAATTTTTTTTAAAATTACCTCACTTTTCACTAAAAATAATTTTCTTTCAATAATATTTCATCTCTCACTACAAACAATATTTTATTTTAATTTTTAATTTTTTAACTTTACTATTAAATAAATATATTTCAATAACATAATAAAATTAACATTTAAAATTATATTTTTAACCAATAAAATATATTATTTTTTATAAAAAAAATTTTAATTTTGATTATAAATAATAAATAATGCTCAAAAAATATAATAAAGTAAAATATATAAAAATATATTAATAAAAATTATTAAATTTATTTTTAAATAAATTTTTGCACACTATATACATAAAAAATAAATTTTTAAAAAAGTTTAATTTTATTATATAAATGTTATGTGTATGTTATGTAAATATATATAGATGTTATATATATATATTATATGTATATAAAATAAAAAAATAAAATATTTAAAATATTTAAAAAATTATGTAAATGTTATCTTAGATAACGTGTGTAAGTTTGATGTATATTATGTATATATTTATATTTGTTATGTGTGTATTTTATATATTGTGTATATGGTATATTTATTTTTATATTTTTTTTATATGTATATATTAAGGATATTACAATAGAAAATTATTTATGAATAAAAAATAAATAGAAATAAAAAGAAAAAATAAATTAAAAAAACCTAAAATTACTGTTGAAAAGGGTAAAAAAAACCTTGGGATCGTATAGTTGAAAAAATGGGAATTCAAAACACGGTAAACATGTAAAATCCTCTAGATTTTATTTAACTCTAAACAAAATTGTATGTATATCTTCTTTTATGTAATATTGTCCAATTACTGACACATATAAGTTATATTTAACCATTCAAGTGCGAGTTTTAAAACAAGGTAATCAACTTATCAAAATCTAAAATATACAAATAATTTACTAAAAAGATAATGATTATATTTTTTTTTTATTAATTTAGCCTGAATTGGGGCAACTATAAATTTTAGAAGAACTTTTTTTGCATGGTTGAGTTTTATTTAGATTTTAAGTTTTTTGAAAAAGAATTGGTTTTTATAGATAATTTTATAAATCTCTATATTTTATTAAAACGGATCAAAATAAATTAAATATCTAAAAATATTTAATATTTTACTCCTATCATTCGGATCTTACCGCTTTTATTAAATCAACACTCAAACTAAATATATGCAATTAGATTTTGTTTGATTTGATATAAAATTGTATACATATCATTTATATAATATTATTTTATTACTAACACAAATAAATTATACTAAATCATTTAAATGCGAGTTTCAACGTAAAATAATGACTTCATCAAAATCTTTTTTTAGTAACCGATAGAGTTTTATTGATCAAGAAACATGAATTACATTGTCAAAACACGTTGCATAACTCATTTATTAACTTGTGAATATAAATACAATATAGAATTAAATAAACTATATAAATAGAATATATATATATAATATTTATTTAAATAAATTATATATCAATCATATAAATTAATATAATCTATTTAATTTATATAATATTTTTTAATTTAAAATAATTTTAAATTTTTAAATAATCAATTAAAAAATTATTTATATTATAAAATCAAACTATAATTAAAATAATTTTAAAATATAAATATATTAAAAATACATAAAAAAATATATAATATATTTAATATGAAATAAATAATGAATGTGTGTTATATTTTAGTATTAAAATGTAGTAATAAAGAAAAAAAAAAGTTAAAGAAATAATATGTAGTTGTCAATATAAATTTTGTATTAAATTTTTTTAAAAAAATTATTTTATTTTCTATTATATTTTCTTTTTATAAATTTTATTCTAAATTCTAAATTAAAAAATTTATTTGATATAAAATATAAAAAGATTAAATTATAAAAATTATTTAATTTTTAACATTTGATTTAGAAAATAATTTTTAAATTCATAAAAAAATAAATTTAAATTAATAAAAAATTAAAAATAATTTGATAATTAGATAAAATAATAAATTTTTAATAAGAAAAATTAAAAATTTAAATAATCTATTTCTAAAAAAATGATAATTCATTATATAATAATAAAATTATAAAAATATAATAAATATATAAGACTTATTTTTATTTTATTAGAATAAATAATAATAAAATAAAATAGTTCTAAATTGTATTAAAACTATGTAGTTTTAGTTAAATGTGTTGTTTCGAATTCGCATATCAACTTACTATATGATCCGTTTAAAAATTGTGTCATAAATTAATTGATCCATTTATGAAACTAATATGTTAAAAGTTAATTGTAATATGCTAATTTTACATATTTTACATATTGTTTTTATATGTCGTGATTCATTTTGATACCCCTACATCTAACTAATTAAGTATCTCTTAAGGATACTCCTTAATCCATACCAAAACATCATTAAAAATAGAAAGAGACTCAGCTAAAGCATGGGCAGTCCTATTGCAACATCTTAGCTTAAAAAGACCAAAAACAATTTATAAAAAAACAAGCAACTTTATGGCACTCTTCAAGCAAGAAACCAAGCTCATTTCGAAGGAGACTCTTTGCACGTAGATGACCAATGACAAGCTTGCAATATGATTCAACGATGATGTCACAGAAGGACAACTGAAGAACTAATTTCATACCATAAAATCAGTGCTTGAACTTCAGCAATTACTAGATCTAGTGTACCTTGGACAAACTTATGAGAGAAAATAAGAACATGGCCTTGATAATCACGAAATATGACACCATAACCCATTACTTTAGAGTTTAAAAATTCGGTATCAACTTTCGGCGGAGGTTCCCAACTATTGACTGATAATATGCTAGTTAACGATATTGATCAATGATTCACAAGGATGGCATTCATTTCTGTCGCAAAGAATTCATATTCAACACAATAGATTACAGAGGAATGTTATTGTTCAGAAATAAGAAGTTATTCCATTGCTGCCAAATAAGATAACAAGCAATGCCCACCTTACTCAATGTCTCATCTGAATAACCACCCACAACATTTGTCATCCATATATGAAAAGAGTGTCCTGAAAGAGATTGAACTTATGGTAGTCTCATCAAACTCCATGCTCCCTTAAACACAGTACAATCTCTGCAAAGATAGACAATAAATTCAGCTTGATTACAAAATGGGCAAGCTGTAGAAATTGCTTCCATTCTATAGTGTAACATGGTTCTAGTCAAAAGAATGTTTATGGCTGCTTGCTAAACAAATTGACCACTATTGGAGGAGCCTTCAACTTCCAGATTTTTTTTCAGAACCTAATCTACTCATTTGAAGATGTTGATGTAGCTTAAGATTGCTTTGTAACCCAATATACCTAATATACTCCACTTATAACTGCTTTCACTAAATACTCACCTTATGAGTTCTAATGCCAAATCAACTGATCTTATTTCTTTAAATTAGTTATTGGTAGTTTTTTAATTTTATCCCTATCAACAGGAAGGAAAACCAAGTTATTAATGTCCCATTTATAAGATCTGGTATCTTCATCAATTAAATCACATACTTTGGCATCTATAGGGAGCGTATTAAAAGGAATAACTATTTTAAACTCTGTAGGCTTAAGTAACCATTGATCTTTCCAAATGTAAGTAGTTCTCCCATTTCCAATTCTAACTCTTGTTCCACATAGCAAAACATCTCTACCATGATTATACTTCTCCATGTAATACTAGATGATTGACTCACGGTAACATTAATGAAATTTGAATTAGAGAAGTATTTTACTTTCAATAATTTACCCACTAACGAGTTGGGATTAGTAAATCTAAATCTTTTAAATCTTTTAGTAAATCTCTAAATCTAATTTACCCACTAACGAGTTGGGATTACTTTCAACCTCCACCCTTGTTCAGCTAAGAGAGTAGCATTAAAACTTTTAAAATCTCTAAATCCCAGACCTCTTTCAAATTTTGGCTTACAAAGCTTTTCCCAACTACAATAGTGTAGACACCTCCTATGGACCTAATGACTCCACCAAAATCTACTCACAATGCTTCTCAAGTCATTGCAAATACCTATTCAAAACATTGCATTACATATGTATGTTTTGCCTAGGCCACCATTTTTATCAGGATGTCTCTATTAGTCCAAGAAAGCAACTTCTCCTTCCACCCTTTTAGTTTAGTCTATATCCGATCTTTTAACTTAGTGAAAATAGTAAATAGTTTTTTTATCTACCAATAGTGGTAGGTATACTAAGATAAATAGAATGGTTGCTAATCTTTTTGATCCCCAAGAAATTAATAATATTCATTTGCATATCTAAGCCTAAATTACAACCAAAACAAACCTTTGATTTTTGCATGTTTACCTTTTGGCCTAACAACACTTCATCGTTATGGAGAATGTTATAAATAGTTCCTACTTTCTGCAAAGAAGCCTTTCAAAATATTATGCAGCCATTAGTAAGCATTTAGTGTGAAATTATTAGTGCTCCATTACAAATTCGCACATCATGAATCAGATTTCTTTGTACTGCCTCATTAAGCATACCTATTAATCCCTTTGTGCATATTAGGAATAAATAAGGGAAGAGTGGATCCCTTGGTCTTAGTTCTCGGGTTTGTGTAAAATGACACTGCTCTCCATTGATCAAAACTGAGTATGATGGAGACTTAACAAATGTTATAGCCATACTGACCCCTTTAACTAAAAAACCCATTTTCAACATTACTAACTCCAAGAATTGCTACTCCATCCTGTCATATGCCTTTGCATATCCAATTTTAGACTCAAGACCTTTTGTTCTATTGTCTCCAACTATTTTCATAAAATAGAAAACCTCATGAGTCATTAGTATATTATCTATGATTAATCATCCAAGAACAAAAAGTACTTTAGGTATCATCGATCACATCTCCATTAATTAACTTTAGTCCATTTTTGCCAAAAGTCTTTATTGCAATCCTATAAATCACATTTGAGAACCTAATGGGTTTGAACTCTATTATTTTGCTTGGATTCTTCATTTTGGGAATGAGGCAAATATTTATATGGTTGAAATCAGATGGGAATTGCTTTCTTGCTAGCAAATCTTGGACCACTTTTGCTACATACTCCCAATGACAGACCAAAGATTTTGATAAATGCTGGTGAGTGACCATCAAGGTCTGGTGCTTTAATCGGGTGCATCATCATCACAAACTTATGAATTTCCTCTATCGTAAAGTCTCTATCATCACACAATTCATATCATTTGTAGTTTTTGATGAAGTAAAATTCAAACTAGAAGGATTGACATTACCTCCATTTGATGAAAAAAGCTCCTTATAAAAGCTGGTTATATGGTTCTTCAATGACATTCATGCTAGTTCCTGTCCATCCTTGTTTATTAAGCTACGAATAACATTTGCTTTCTTGCATTTCAAAGCTACCACATGAAATTACTTTGCATTTCCATCGCTTTCTACCAACCATTATGTCTTAGCTCTTTGCCTCAATATAGTCTCCAATTTATCTATAATCTCTTTCTTCTTGATATTAAAATTCCTGAAAATATTTTTTCCCTAGTCCTTTAACACTGCATTGCATCTGTTAAACATCATATCCCATGAATAATTAACACTTCCCTCATATGATGCATCTATAACTTTCTTGATATTTGGACTTCGAAGCCACATGTTTTCAAATCTAAATTTGTATTTTTTCCTTCTCTCAATCCTTAATTCTCCCATCAGGTCCAACACAATTGGCAAGTGATCAAAGGCTGAGAAAACCAAAATTTTAACTTGCTTGTTCTGGTATAGATTTAGCCAATCCATGTTAGCTACCTCTTTGTTTAGCCTTTCCTCAATAAATGAAGATTGAGTTCTCTCATTATTCCATGTAAATTTATAGCCTTCATAGGATAAATCATGTATCCTACAATTAGAAAGAGCATTTTAAAATGCATAAATAAAATAGGGATGTGCAAAATAACCAAAATTCGACCTGACCCGACCAATACCTGACTAATTCGACCAACCATGTCAGTTAAAACCGACTGAATTAGTCAGTTTTGATTTATATATTTACTACTAAAATCAACTAAACTCAATAAAAAATAGACCAAACAGACTGAACCGACCACTAATATTCGATTTTTAAAAATAATTTTTTTCGACCACTATTAAGTGGTCGAGTTGATCGAGTCCTAAAACTCGAGAAACCTGACTAATACATATACCTAAATAAAGGATTTAGGTCAGCTACTACCTCCTATTTTTTTCTCGTGAAAGAGTATTTCATTCAAATCACCCATCACTAGCCATGGTAGAGTAGATTTATCCTTCAGGGAATGAAGCAAATCCTATGATTTGCTCCTTTTTTTTTCTATTAAGGCCAACTGTAGAAAAAACTTAGTCTCCATTATTGAATTTCACTAGGAGGAATTATTTCAAAATCTATATGATGTGAAGAAAATGATATTAGAGCCAGAGTTACTTTTTCTGTCAAAAAATAAGCCAAACGTCCACTCGAATTACCTCCTTCCACCACAAAAATGAGATTAAAATCCAGTTGATGCTTAGGAAAAGGATCTGCTCCTCTAAGGCTCTTATTTCCATAAAAAACATTACTGAGGGAATTTGAAGCAGTGCCAGCTTCTTTAATTTCATAATTGCCAAAGTACTCCCCAGACCTCGACAATTATAACTAACATTTTTCATAGCTGGATGTAACTAGTGGTGTCTCCACTGGTAGCCTCTAGGATCAATGGCCTCTCCTCAAAGAGGTTCTTTTATTTTTTGGCTTGACTGTCCACCTCTATTAGCATGTCAGTATCAATTTCCTCTAAACGTCTCTTTGATATATTATATTGTTTCACTCCATTAGCATGAGAAGTTATTCTCTCTACCTTCTTCCATTTCCATACACCCTTTCCTCCCTTTTTAGCATCCACCAATGCAATTTCATTCGTGTCAATATTTCTTCCTACCCTTTCCTCTTGGTTTTCTACCTACTTCCCTTTCCATTCAGTTCCAATATTAAACTATTCCAGATTCAATACCAAATTACCATAAACAACCTTATCAATAATAAGTTCTAAAATTTCTCACTGACTTGAATTTTCCCCCATTCTCCTGAGCATTTTCAACAGAAGTTTGTTGATTGTTGTGGCCCTTAATACTTGGTAATTTTTCTATCACAGATCCCATTTTCTCCATCTTTTCCCTTTCACTTGTTGCTGTTAAAACCTCTCCAAGTGATCGTGCCACTTTATTTTTTGTCCCATCAAGTCCTATATTCATCTGAGGTTAATCATTATCGTCTTTCTTTAGAATAAACTCTACAATGAGCTTATCCTCCCTAGATTTTTCCATAGGATTTCTCAATGGGAAATTTTTCCATAGGGAAGCATTCATTCCTTTACCATACTAGTATGGTTTTTTTCTTCACCATACTAATATGGTTTTTTCCTTCACCATATTCACATTCCCTATCCATATGCCCCATTCTTCTACGGCCATAATAGAAAATTGGAAGACGCTCATACTTTAGTTTGATCCTTTTAACAGCAGAGCCCAAGTGGAGCATCACCTCTTGTTGAAGAGGTTTTTCAATAGGAATTGAGATTTTCACTCTTATACAGTGTTTTGGCCCAAGCAATCCTTATCATTTATATCCACCAATTCTCTGATCAAATTAACTATAGTCATTGTAGAATTAGACAACAACATACATGGAACGTTGTAGGCTCGAATCCAAATCTTTCCCTACTGAAATCCACCGTTTCTAACGTATCATTCACTCAAATCTTTTTTAAAATCAAAAGATAATCATCAAAGCATCACAGTCCCGACTCCATATCCTTTCTTCTGTTTGATTATAAAAAGAACTAAAAAATAAAGATATTATTTCCCATTTTCTGCAAATAAAAATCCTTCCTCAAATTCTAGCTTATCATCATCATTGATCTGAATGCAGAGTATTTATTTCTTTTTTAATCATAAGCTTTCTGGTTAAGAAAAGAGAAATACGGTAGGTACCATTGTATTTGTTTTGTAGATTGGTCGACCACCACATCTCCCACCCCTGTTTTTTCTTCTGTCAATTTGAGCGAAGCTAGTAAATCATCTACATCGTCCGTTAATTCCATATTCAATGGAACAATGATTCAAGCGAAAATTTTATCTGATAGTTGACCTGGGTTATAAAAACCCCGGTGATAACCATCAATGAATACAAACCCTAGGCAAACGAGGGAGAGAAGAGACCCTTCACTTTGTCAAAATCTAAAACATACAAATAATTTACTTAACATACAAATAATTTACTAAAAAGATAATGATTATGTTTTTTTAATCATATATATATATATATTATTAATTTGGCTTGATTGGGGCAACTAAAAAAAAAAATTCTTTACATGGTTGAATTTTATTTAGATTTTAAGTTTTAAAAAGAGCAAATTTCATTTAAATGAAATATTCTATATTGTTATAATTTACAAGTTTGTTTTTCTAAACACAAATTTACAAATTATTAAATCGAGGTAAAACTCAAATTTTGTGTAATAAAAAAAATTCACATCCAAATCACGTCTCACAAAAAACACATGCCAGTTTTAATGATTCGAATATGACAAAATAATAATAAAAAGAATATTCAAAACCAGAGCAGCAAAAGAAAATAAATTTAAAATGAATAAATAAATATAAAGGTGACGGGATTAACGGAAACATATAAAATTAAAAAAAAATACTAAAAAAAGTATAAAAATAAAAAATGAGAAAATAATTTTAACGACGTACAAACATGGCGCAAGATTGAGCGGCTATCCGGTAGCTCCGCTTTCTCTTATATTTCACGGGGAACACCAACACCAACACCTTCTTTCTCATTAATGCTCCCTTCTTTCCTTTCTTTTCACTTCTCATGTGATCCTTTTAACTTTTTCTTTTCGTTTCCAGCCAATGGCTTGTTAATTTACAATTGAAAACTTTTATTATTAATTAATTTCTCTCTCAGTTATATATCTTCGGATTTTGAGCTTTATTATTGTTATTATTATTAGATTTGGTTTGATTTCGTTGATCGGTGAATCATTTTGAAGAAAGAACAATGGAGAGGAAGAAGTATCCTATCGATTCGGAGTTTTACGTATTGTATGAGGAGGTTGGACAAGGTGTTAGCGCTTCGGTTCATCGAGCTTTATGTATTCCTTTTGACGAGATTGTTGCTATTAAGATTTTTGACTTTGAACGGGATAATTGTGATCTGGTAATTTCTTTTTCAATTTTTGCTCTCTATCTGTTTGTTTCATTGTCGATACGTCCAGCCAGAAACTTTCAGTCTGAGACGTATCTCTGAACCAAACTCAACCTGATTAATCGTGTGTGTGTATATAATTTGATTCTTTCGATTTTAGTATTGAAAAACTAATTATGAATGTTTCAAGATAAATTAAAATTATGTTGCTTGTGTGATAAGGTACTTTTTGCATCAATTGCCATGATTTTTTGAAGTTTTGTGTTTGGTTTTGCCTGTTCTTTCATTGTTGACTGTATAATTAGCAGCTTTATTATTATTATTATTTTTAATCCTTGTTCCCTTCGCAAATATGCATTTTCTGCAGAGTAACATTTCTCGCGAAGTACAAACAATGATACTGGTTGACCATCCAAATGTTCTCAAGTCACACTGCTCGTTCGTTAGCGATCATAATCTGTGGCTTGTTATGCCATACATGGCTGGAGGTTCTTGTCTTCACATATTGAAGGCTGCTTATCCAGATGGGTTCGAGGAGGCAGTGATAGCAACAGTATTACGTGAGGTATTGAAGGGCTTAGAGTATCTTCATCATCAGGGGCACATACATCGGGATGTTAAAGTGAGTAATGTATCCCTTATTCACAATAAGTTGCTTTAATAAATTCGTTTTGTTCTTTATTATATTGCCTCACAAAGTCTTATTATGTTTTCTTATCAAGAATCTCAAGGCATGCACTATGAATGAGTTAATTTTTTGAACTTTTTAAAAATTTATTAAACCATTCCATGTAGCTACTAGTAATACTTTACTAAGGAGTTGGTGGCATTACAATTTCTGTTTCTACTGAAGTATGAACACATGTTTCCATAATGACCTGTGTCCTGTTATGTATTATTGCTGCAACGGTTAATTATCACAGTTATGATACACTGAACAACTGACATTGTTTCTAAACAAATGTACGGTAATGTCAACTGGTACTTTGGTTGCGACTCACTAACACCGCCAAACCATATCCGTGACTGCAATTAAAACTACCTGTGTGCAAACTAGGTGGCATTTTAAATCAATGATTGAAGGGTTGGATTGGAGCTTTACTTTTGGACTTATAGTAGTCTTATTGGCAAAATTGATGCTCATATTTTGCTTCTTTGGCTGGTTGTCTGATTCAAGAGTGGATCATATGATTCATATCCATAAATTGAGTACAGAAAATCCAAGGTCCAAATTCAAGTTTTTGAAAGTGAAGTAGCAAAATGAGTTACTTTTTTTTTTTTTTGTAATTTTTTAATTAAATTCTTTACCTGCCCATTTTCTGATTTCTGTTTAAGATGTTCGAAATTGAGAAAATTAAGAGAGTTTCTTTAGAAGAGTTAGGAGATTGTATATAGGACCATATGGATATGGTTAATTGGGATGTCAGTTGTATGCTTAAGTTAGAACGAACTTTGAATATTTCTAGTTTACCATTTAAACATATTGCAGTGAAACTATTGAATAAAATGTTGTCAATTTAATTCATTTGGTTAAGTGATTGCTAAATTTTAGTTTCTTGCAAAAATAAGTCTCATTTATTTTAGTTTTTCAAATATCGTGATTATAATTTTTAAAGGCGGGAAACATTCTCATTGATTCACGCGGTGCGATCAAGTTGGGAGATTTTGGTGTTTCTGCTTGCCTTTTTGATTCAGGTGACAGGCAGCGCATGAGGAATACATTTGTGGGGACGCCTTGCTGGTATATTTCTATTTCAAGAACTCACAAACATTTAACAATTTCATTCCATAGTTTTATTTCCTGGAAACATAACTTTTGTATTATTATGAATCGACTACATTCAAAGAGTAAAGTGTGTCAAGTTGATTCTTGCAGAATATCTAAAACTTTAGAATATAGACACATGGTAATTTACTTATTTTTACAGAATAATATTGAGCTATGTATGCTACCAATCTATACATGTAAAGCTACAAAAATTGAAGGGAAATACATGCTATCAAAATGGAGAAATTGCAAATATTTCTATTGTTGATCTAGTTTACTACAGAATGTAGGAAAATGTACGAGTCGGAAGATGTAGCGCCATTGACAAGCAAGAGATACAGAAACTCATTGCCATTCAAATTTTAGAGGTCTCAGGTCGTCATGGAACTGTTTTAGAAACCCTTACATTTAAATGCTGGATATTCCCCTTTCAGCATTTTACTTCAATATATAAGTAGGTGTGTAAAGGTTTTTATGTTGAATTATTAATTTTTAAATTAATCTTATTGACAATGATGGGAAATTTTACCAAATTTATTAGTTTATAAACATATTACAGTAAAATTTGAAGTAAACCGGTGCGGTCAATTTCTTTTAGGGTGTTAAAGTTTGAGAGCTGAACAAGCATTACAAGCTCTGTCTATTATTATGTTAAAGTTTGAGAGCTGAACAAGCATTACAAGCTCTGTCTATTATTATGCAAAAGGTAATAAATCATATGTTCATTTTTTAATTTTAGTTTATTTTAAAAGGTTAATGATGATTGGGATTAAGGCTTAGGTGTAGTTGTAGTAGTAATAGTTAAAAGGTTAATGAATGCACATCTGTCCTCAAGTTTTTTTGAAGTGAAACTCACATAAGTAAACTTTTTATTGATAAAACCATTAAAGAATATTATAACTGATTTTTTTTTTGGTTCACACAAGATCTATTTAGAATTGATAATATTAAATGTGTCTTAAGCTGTTGCTCTGACAAACCATAATATTATTTACAGTCCTCATATGTTTGTGTTGCAGGATGGCACCTGAGGTCATGGAGCAGCTGCATGGATATGACTTCAAGTTAGTTTATTATTTTCTTTCAAGAGTCTCTCTTTCTAAGCTGATTGGATAGATGTAATTTTGAACTATTTGGAAAATTTTCCTACAGAGCTGATATATGGTCTTTTGGGATAACTGCTTTAGAACTGGCTCATGGACATGCTCCTTTCTCAAAATATCCTCCAATGAAGGTGCATACCCACATACATAGATATGTGCTCATTATTAACAGCTTATTTTGTAAAGTACCACTATTTTTGTTGCAATCTTAAGCTAATTTTTCTCTTGACAGGTATTGCTTATGACTTTGCAAAATGCACCCCCTAGCCTGGATTATGAAAGAGACAAGAAGTTCTCTAAGGTACGCCTTCAACAAGCTAGTAAGTTAGTTTCTTTGGTGTAATTATGCTGCGTGACATACATCTTTTCTTTTCTTCTTCAGTCTTTTAAGCAGATGATAGCCAGTTGTTTGGTAAAAGATCCTTCAAAAAGGCCTTCAGCAAAGAAGCTGCTGAAGCATTCCTTTTTTAAGCAATCTAGGTCAAATGAGTACATAACAAGGACGCTTTTGGAGGGGTTGCCTGCTCTTGGTGATCGTATTAAAGCACTGAAGGTTTGCAAGCAAATTTGGAGATATGACTATTAATAAAAATTCCTAAAATATGTGAATTGTGATTAGTATTGTATACTTAATATTGGTGTCATTTGAAATACAGAGAAAGGAAGAAGATATGCTCGCACAGAAGAAGATGCCAGATGGAGAAAAGGAGGAATTATCACAGGTTGGATTTTTTTTTTTGTTATTTAAAGACGAATAAATCTGATCATGCAAAGAAAACAAAATTATTTCATTTTGTTTTTTTCCCCTCTAAGTTGCCTTAATTTGTTTTTATTTGCCTTTACATTGTTTCATATCGTTTCTTCAATATCAAGTATAGTTATCGTTATTCTCTTCTTCTCCTTAAAAGTGCTCGTGCTTTATAAAAGTGAAATGTGGTGTAACTCCTCCCAGAAAATCCATAATCTTGATGCTTGTAAAATAAAAATGCTTCATTTTATATCTATATTCTTATGAACATTTTAAGTTTTAAATTCAGCTTATGAATAGATTTAGAAATGAAGTTTTTCACCAAGTAAGTTATCCCAGGTTCACCTATGATTTAATCTACTTCCAAATAGGTTATCCTAGATTTTAATATTTCCTTGTGAATATATGTAGAATGAATATAAACGGGGAATTAGTGGTTGGAATTTCAATCTTGAAGATGTGAAAGCTCAAGCTTCCCTGGTATGGCAAAAGTCTATGTTGTTTGCTGTTATAATCATTAAACTGGAACAATGGGATGGACTCCCTGGATCACATGATATTTTCCTAACAGATACAAGATGTTGAAGACCCTGTAGCTGATAGTAATATGGTAGGAAGCTCAAGTTCATTGCCTACAACTGATGGGCCTGAAAAGCAATCAGAGTCTCAGCACTCTTCCTCGGGACAAGTTTCGGAAATGGTATTTCAATGTTCTGGTTTTTGAAGCTTTTAACTTTACTTAAATCTTATTCTTATTTTCCATTTAACAGGGTTTCTTTGGTTCATCATGGTCATATATTTCACAGGAACATAATGATCCAATGCAAAATCGATCCACTCTTCTTCCATTAGTCAACTCATCCATAAATATTACAAAGTATGTTCGAGATTAATTTGCTTATAGTCATTGGAATTAATCAGAGCAAAGAGGATGAGTGTTTATGCTAGGATAAAGCTAATGCTCAGAGTTCTATATGCATGCTCAATCTTTTTCTCTTTAGCAATTGTTAATTGGAAGTGCTTTTGATTGTGTTGACTAAGATCTAATGAATATATGGTTTGTTTTTCATAATTAGATGTGAAAGGTCTGAAGATGACTCCAGCATTGCAAGTCCACGTTGTGAACAATATGTTTCACATAATACACCCAGTCAGGATGATAATGTGGAAAAAAATGTGACTGAAAAACCTATTTTTGAGATAAACAGAAAACCAATGGAGGGACTACGGAAAACAGGAAGCTCTGCAAGTGGCTCTAATCTTACAGAAAATATAGTTCCTCCTAATAAAGGAGAAAGGTTTGAAACTGAATCTTATAGAATAACATAAACTTTTGCATGACTGATATGCTTTGCTTGTATTTCCTAGTGTTTACCACCTATTTACATATAATTGGTAGAAATCAGCAAGATTTGCTTCTATAAATACTTGGGCAGTTTTAATCTCATGTTTCTTCCAATTGTTAAACATCAGTAGCTCCTATATTTTTATGGTGACTGCATTACCCACAAGTTGCTCACGGCATTAAAGAATTGCACGATCGATTTTGACCAGTAGGGAAAATCAGTTTGAGTTTGGGAAAATGATAATGATCACTAAAAATCTAAGGTGATGTTTATTCTTTATTTTCTTAAAATCTTGTGGTACCATGCCTTTGATATATTTAATGCCATTGCTGGATGAAAAGGAGCATGGTTTTTGGGGGTTGTTATTCCTCTAAAGAAAGTGAATAACTATCTATTAGGAGTTTTAAGTGTGTATTACAACATTGCTGGAGAGAAAAACTATTCAACATCCAGGAAAAAGAAGTCCTAGAAAATGGTGAATAACAAACACTGAACATGAAATGATCTATACAGATGATGATGACTTATGTGTGGAGATTATTTTGTTATGTTGATTGTGCTCTGCTGTTCATGAATATCAGTTGGAAAATTGAGTGATGTAGCTCATATCCAATTGGTAGTCAGCATGTTGATTGGAGAGTGCTGACCTGGGCATGTGTATCTCTGAGAAGTGACTTTAGCACCCCAAACGTCTGTTTGTACAAATGATCTAGGCCTGTAGTTGGAGTTCCCCTAGGGTTGGTAATGCTAGGGGCTTCTCAATTTTTAGGAGGACCTCATGTAGATAGAACTTCACAAGGAATGCACTAGTCTAGAAAAGAAGAGGGTTTTCCCGGAATGATGTGAATCTTGGAGGAGCCACCACTTGTATGACCACTTTTCTTTCTTGCTTCGTCCCTCTGAATACAAGTGCATCTGGAGCCTTTTGGCTGTTCCTATCTCTTATGCTTTCAATAACATATATTCACCCTTCACCTGGCTCTGTAGGCGTGATTCAATGAATCACTACCATTCAGCACAATGTTGATCTGTCTAGTCATGGACGATCACAATAGTTCTTAATTAAAGGTGTGGCCAATTTTTGTTGGCTCTAGTTCTCTACTTTGCCAAATATTTATTACATTTTGAAGCTCCAACAAACGTAATCTTGACTAATCTTTGTATGAGACCTAGTCTTCTTGGCATGTTACTATCATTTTGAGTTTGTTGGTCTGTCTCTCAGCTGGGTTTGCTGGTGAGATGTCATGAATTTGTTGAAAAAAAGGAAAGACATTTTAGTTATACAAATCCTGGAAACAGGAATAAACTTTGAAGTCTGCACACAAATCATTTGAGGTTCAGTTTTCTTGTGCAAATTCTATACTGGGATTTGCCCATAATAAGCAAACTTGTCTCATTGCATGCTTTCACCACACCTTTCATGTGTTGCCTGAAGGCACTAGTTTCCTAAAAAAGCAAGCAAAGAATGGGACAAAAAGGAAGAACATATAGGGGTGAAAGAAAGAAAGAGAGAGAGAGCGTTGCACTTGCTATTATGTCGCTAGAATTTTCTTGTGCCATATTCAATGCATAATATGCTGCACATTTACATGTAATCACTAAGCATTCTGAAATTTACAGTGATAAGTTGCAAAATCAACCACAAAATAGTTCAAGTCCTGAGAGCAATGATGTACCATCTGAAATTCATCCTAAAGCATCAAAATTATCAGGCAAGCACTTAAGCTTTCTTCCTTTCTTTTCAGTAAAAACTCTTCTCAGCTTTTCACTGATAAGATGGCCTTACCTTCTTACTCTGACAAGGCATGTTTACTTTCCCATTTAATCAAAGTATTCTTGCAGCAGCACCAAACAATGATGAACCTGATGAGAAAGCAAAACCCCCAGTTGTTCAGCAAAGGGGACGTTTCAAAGTTACTTCAGAGAATGTTAGTATAGAAAAGGTGACTTGGAGGATTCTGCTCTTTTTTTTTTCTTTTTTTAAATCTAGACAGGATATCTCATTCTTTCCTTTCAGGTTGCTCCAAGTCCCATATTGCAAAAGAGTCATAGCATGCAGGTTGGTAATTCTGAGGTCAGCACATTTGTGCCAAGTTGTCTGCTATATTGCTTCTTATCTAAATTACAGTTTTTGATTTTGTGAGAGCTTGCGCTATGATCAAGATGGCTAAATGAATGCACCATTCTGAAAATAGCTTTTAAGAGCTTCCTAATTCTGACAACCCTAAAATAACTGACTACTTGCTCTTAACCGTTATTTATTGTTTGCTAAAAGTAATTCTAGAGTTCCTGAAGTATAAAATTTTCTTGTAACCAGGACAAGCATAAAATTTTCTTGTAACCAAACAGCAGTGTTGAACATTTTGATCCAAACTGATCCATTCTCTTCTTCCTTTGATGCATTTTCATCTAGACTGGAAGTTATGCATCAATTCTAACCCACTTGAGAAAAACCTGGCTTTGATAAGGTTCCTTACAGAGAAAATAGCATATGTCAAGGTGATCCATGTTTTCATCTTCATCAGCTTGTTTTTTTAGCATGTCGCCCTCATCTTGTATGGTTCCAAGTGGTCTCATCTTGTATGTTTGCATGGTTCAGTAATTATATCCATTGGGAAAATAGATACATTGCATTAGAATTTCATGCAAGTTAGCGAAAATGCTTCAAATAAGGTGAAATAGCAAGGCGTTATTTTTTCTTTTTGTTAGTTCCCCCCTTTTCTTTTTCTTGCCTTTGTTATCTATTATTTTTTTTCCTTCATTTTCATAAAAACAGCCATGTCAAGTTATGATGGGATTCTAGGTGGAAATTTTTGGAAATGGTCCTACCCTCAACCCATTCATATGAAGTAGCTAGATTTAAGGCTTGAACCTACTCTTTGTGCTTTGATATATTTAGATGGATGAGCATGTCTATATCAGCTTACATTTAATTCACATTTTCTTTTCTGTAAATTACACTCTAGCTTTGAAACCAAGGAATTACTGCTCTTTCACAGAGCGCGTACACCTACAAACCTATTGATTTCCTTAGGGCCAATATTTGCAAGTTTAATGTGTAACATTAGTGCTAAATGATATATCTATACTGACTAACAATACTGCCATGCATGGTTAGTGTGTTATTATACCTTCTTGTTTCTCTTTTACTTGGGGGGTAATTCTTTTTCTATTTTAAAAACCATTTTTTCTTTCACTATGCATATTCAGTCACTATACCAAGCACTTTTGAATGCGGTAAATGAGTATAACTGACTGCTTCAGTGCTTCTGTAGATGACTAACTACAGAATTGTTCATGAATATTAGTGAATCACTACAGAATTGCAATGCATAAACTCAATATTTCCACTGACTGCTTCAGTGCTTCTGTAGATGAAAAAAAATCAGAAAATTTCTCATGGTTTTTCCATTTCTTATGTGAGATAGTGCAGACAGTTTGTCTGAGACAGGGTCCATCTCTTAATCTAGAGGGTTGGACTCAACACTATGACTGAATTTCTCTAACCAGTAGCACTAAAAAAATTCCAGTTGAATATTTGATTACCTACTGCCTAACTTTCAGCCACTCAGAAAATGATGCTTTTAAAAATGCTAAGGCTTTGCTTTAGGGAAAAAAATGATGATTAGCATGAATTTACTGAGATTAAAGCAGTCAACTTGCAAGGTCGTTTATCACCTTTCTGTAGTTGTTAATATGTTCCATTTTCTACATCAATTTTGAGTTTATGCATTGCAATTCGTTTAGTTCGACCTAATAAATTATTGCATTTCATGCTTAGTTGAATGTTTTAAATTAGAATTCTTTTTTTGGCTGGAGATGGAAGTGGAAGGGTTATGTGACCACTAATAGTTGATGACTATGCATTTGGATAGGTGCGCATTGTGTAAAACGGGACTTCTTTAGAATTTAAACAAAATCTATTAGATGCTTACAGAGAAAGACGGTTTGCATGTCAACTGGTTGAGGATGGCCGTTGAGGTTTCCACCTTTGTTTTTACAGTTAGACTCTGACAAAGAACAGCACCTTTACTCGAGGAAATATTAAAGCAAAATCTTCCTTTGCAAAGAACACTGCCTTTAAATTTTAAATTAAAAGTAAAATCTTCCTTTGCGTAATACACAGCATATTCACACACACACATGTTTGAAATAAAATTCCATCCAAACCTTATTGTCTTATGGCAATGCTATGGCTTATTTAGGTGCTTCACCAACATCATGCACTTTCCATGCCAATACCACCATCACCTGATGCCATATCATTTGCTCTTTCCGGTCATTCTCTGTTTCCACTGCTGAACTCTGTTTTGCAGACAAATATTCTTCAACGGGTATGTATCATCCAAAGTAGTTTTACCTGTTGCTTTTTTGTATATAGTTTTCATTTGTCATCTGTTGTTGATGTTTCTGCTGCTGCTTGGTTTTTTTGTCTTTCAACAGGATACTATTCTTAATCTAATGAAACAAGTTACTGGTAGTGATACTCCAGGTGCAACCAATTAATGATCTTGCTTTTTGTTTTCTTTATTTTTTCGTGGGGTTAAAAATAGGAATCTTACCTTGATGTTTTCTCTCTTTCTAGCCAATCGTGTCATTGACGGAGGATCCACGCTGCTACAAGTTGGTTCCACAGAGAGAACTTTGGTACATAAGCGTTGGCTCTTTATATTGTGCTCTGGAAATTGTCCAACTAAATTATGGTGTGATTCTAGGTGTAGAATATGCTTTCCATAGATGAACTTATGACATCTTTTTATTTTTTATTATTTTGGGAAAAAGAGGGTGGGTAACTTGAAAGAGCTACAAAGAAGAGAGAATATAAAACGATAATATAATTAGTTTCATGATAAGTTCTGGAATTGGTTAACCATTGGGAACATAGGTAAAAATAGCATAGATATACGAATGTGAGATACTTTTTAGCAGGTAAGAAGTAATATTGTTGCCTAGTGATTATAATTCATTGATTTTGATGGTAAAACTAACTAGTCATTATAATTATCAAATTTTGTGGATAAAACTTCTTAGTCATTATAATTCTTAGATTTTGATGATAAAGTAATCACTTCTTTTATTTTATATATTTATTCATTTCTTTTTAATATTCCATCAAAAAAATACAATCCACCAAAGCTGGAATTATCCTTGCTGTAGAAGCTTGATGATTTAGTGACTAACAGCTATTGCAATCAACAGTGCTAAACCCTGCCACCGGCAGGATGGCTTTACAATTTCTTGTTTTTCTAATTTCCTTGAATCAATAATATTTTATGACTGCACAAGATGATCCTTTGAAACCTGATGGACATATTTGCCAGGATTTAAGACCTGGATTGTGCTTAATAATCTTTTTAAATTTTACTATCAACGTGGCGAGCAACCTATAAAATATCTAGCTGATAACCTTCAGAGAACTCTTAATGGAAGAACAAACTTTACTTGCTGCTGTTTTTGAGTGTGCGGGCTTGAACAGCTTATAAATTCTAAGCTATGTTTTAGTTTACAGAGCATAAGGAAGAAATTCCAGGTTCTTTCTGGAAAAATGAATTACTTCTCCATGTACTTTAAATTAAACTGAAATGGAACCCAGAGAATTCTATTTCATATACTATCATTTTGTCTGTTCAGATTATTTGCAAAAATAGCAGTCGTTTTCTCAGAAGATTTTGAACTACTGGGATTGGTTAGCTTTAAGAAACAATTCTATTCCTTTGCACGTTATTGATTTGCTCAAACAGACACTCTGCATTTAGGTTGTGTAATGGCAAATTATATTTACAACAAAACAATTTTTTTGTGTTCTTAACTAATTTCCTGCCGGAGCCTGCAACTCTGATCATACATGAAAAATCTTACAAAATTTAAATTTTAATTTTGAGGCTGAGGTTTTTTGTGTGAAATTTGCAGCTAGAAGCAGCTCATGAAAGGGAGAAGGAGTTACTCCATGAAATAACGGATTTGCAGTGGAGGTATTTTAATGTTATGCATGCACATTTTTGTTTGAAGTTATCTGAAATCTAACTCGCCCATATTGTAATACATATATAGGCTTATATGTGCTCAAGACGAACTCCAAAAATGTAGAACAGAAAATGCTCAGGTTAATATCTCAATATATCTATTATTTATCCCTTGGATCGATTATTGTCTAAGATGAGTGAGTTCAGGTATGATTGGAGTGTTGAAATCATTGAAGCTGGAAGAATGTAGAACTCTTTTCAGAAACTCCATTACAGAAAATGAAGTTAAAACTAGAGAATGATGGAAGAGATACATTACTAAATATTTGTTAGCTCATTATTATTTGTAGCGATAGGTTGGTTGATTTGTTTTTTTTTTTTTTTTGGTATGTTGTAGGCAGTAGAAAACATTTGTTTGTGCAGATTCACCAATTATACCATGAATGTAAATGATTAATTACATTATCTTTTCCAAGCCAACTTGGGAGTTGTAAATATACCTTGAGCTTAGGCATATTTGATCTATGTAACAAAATTTGATTTTTTTTTTTTTTATATAAGTCTCATTTTAACTTTCCAATTTGTTTTTTCTTGGTGGGAATATTAAAAAGGAAGAAGTGCCCTTGTTAGCTCTTTTTTCTTTGGCCAGAAACAAGGAACATTCATTAAACAACATTAAATATTACATAGTCCTCTCTATGAGGAAGTACAAACCCAGCGACAAAAGTTGCCCAGAAACTAGAAAGTCTAACAGCTAATAAAGCAACAAAGTAAGAAAATCTAATAACTAAGAGATCAACAAAAAACAACAGCAGAAAATAAGCCAAAGTGCCCTTATTGGCTCTTTGATAACTTATATATGGATAGGGCAAACATTCAATTATTAAACTATTAGTAGTAGCTCGCATTTTCACTCTTAATTTGTCATAATTTATTATTTTTTTTATGTTGAAAGAGTTATTTTTTATAGAAAAAAAATCACGAAGAAAAAGTGAAGCCATTTTGCTAAATGTTTAATTTCATTAATTTTTATAATTCATATAGTACAAATAAATAAAATCAAATTTTTGGTTAATAAAAGAATAGAAATAGAACCACAAATAAAGAAAAATATCTATTTATAATTGATATTACTTAGGAATTGACTTAAAAAATTAAATTAGAGAAAAAATTAATTAACTTATCAATTAACATACTCACCATGAATAATAACAAATAAACTCCAACAGCTCTCTGTGTCAAAGAGTAAACAATATCGATAATGGGTCTGCATAAATAAATAAAATAAGCAACCAAAAAAGAAAAAAAAATTATTATGTATATAATTTCATCTAAAGCTAGAAGGAAATAATGGAGTTTTACTGGGAGCAAAATTTGAAATTTTAGGAGTATTTTGTAATAAATTTTACATATAAGAAAAATTGTTGGGTAATGTTCATTAATGGAAAAGCACATGTACTATCCAACCCTTAAAAGTTTCTTTTTTTTATTTTAAATATTTTTTATTTTATTTTTACACCAATCCAGCCTTTCAAATTAATTTTATTTTTCTTTGATCATCACATTTCAGATTTTGTCCTCCAACATGTTGAAGTATTATGTTTTTTGAACAATTGTAATATTTTTTATATATTATAATTCTTACATATATCGAGTGCATATGCTCATCTTATTCGCTAATTCATAAGTAATAAAATATTTTAGCTAATATATTTTTTTCGATATTGATATCCTTTTCTAATTAAATTGGTGTATGAACAAAAATAGATATAACTTACATTTTAAATAACTAACTATTGTCACTTAAATTATTTTGATAATTATGAAAATTAATTTTATATGGATAAAGACTTATTCTTTTTAAATAATTTTTGTTATTCAAATCATTTTGATAATCATGAAAAAACTAATTCTGCTCCAATATCTCAACACTACTCAATTTGACTGTGACAATGATTGAATTATTTATATTTTTTATTAGGAATTCATTTCTAGTATGTAATTACGATTTAAGAAGAATATTGAATATAACATCAAACTTAATAAATTTACATAAATTTTGTTATATTAATATTTCACAATTAAATATATGTCATAATCTTTTTATATATAGTACATGAGAAAGTTATATAAATGTTGATGAAGAAAAATTTATAATGAGATGATATTAATTCCATATATAATTTGGATTGGAAGAAAATCATAGCATATAATTTGTTAATGTTTATAAAAAATATTAATAGTAATATCATCATATAAAAAAATCAATTATCATAAAGAACGTAAATTAATTGATAAAAGATTATTTTAATTTTAATTTAATTAGAGATATCAAATTTAAGTTATAAAAGCTTTATTCCCTTTTGGTTATACCCAACTTGATTATGTAAAGATGATATTTAAAAAAATATATTCTAGAGTTAAGATAGGTTAAGATTGGATACAGTTGAAGCGGACATCAGTGTTCTGAAACCTTAAACTGAAACATATATGCTGCATGTATTTCTATTTTTAGCAAGAATAAAGCTGTAAAAACTCCACATTTATTGGAGTAGACCATATCCTCTTCTCAAATATAGACTTTGTTTTTCATCCACTCATTTTCATTATAAAACTTCACTCATTCCTCACTTTCTAAGCATCACTCTCTCAATTGTATCAAAACAGAAAAAACACACAAAAAAAAACAAGAAAAATCAAGAAAAAATGACTCTAAATTTCTCTTTTCCATTGTTTGCTTTGTTCTTCTCTTTCTTTCTTTTCTCCACTGTGTCTGCTTTTAACATAACCAAGATTCTAAATGAATACTCAGACTTTGGAACCTTCAATGATTTATTATCAAAAGCAAGATTAGCAGAAGTTATTAATAGTCGAAGAACCATTACAGTTCTTGCAGTTGATAATGGCAATATTGGCCAACTTAATAGTTTTTCAACTAATATTCAAAAACATCTCTTGAGTCTTCATGTAATCTTGGATTATTATGATCTTTCAAAGCTTCGTAAACTTAAAAAAAATACTGCAATTTTAACCACACTTTACCAGTCCAGTGGCCAAGCTAGAGGCCAAGAAGGGTTCTTGAATGTTACAAATGTTGGTGGTTCGATTCTTTTTGGTTCTGCAGTTAAGGGTTCTGGTCTAAATGTTAATTTGGTTCAATCTGTCACTTCACAACCTTATAATATTTCGGTTTTACAAGTTAGTAATGTTATAATGCCTGAAGGTCTTGACACCAACAGCAGCAGCACTCCAGCACCAGCAAAAGCACCATCACCATCCAAAGCTAAATCTCCATCTGAAGCTCCAGAACCAGCCACATCAGAATCTCCCACATCTCCTCCTGCTGCTGATGGTCCAACAGCAGATGGCCCAACTGCTGATAGTCCTAAAAGCGGTTCATCAACCATTTCTAAATCAACAAGGACGAGTTTTGCTATGATTGCCATGGTTCTGTGCTTGGCCTTGATTCTAAGGCTCTAGCTTGAGCTAGACAAATTGGTTTGATTCGAGAGGTTTTAGGAGAATAAGAGAGAGTAGAAAAGATTATTTTTTTAGTCCTTTTTTAAAATTATTTTTAGTTCTTTTTTGCATGCACTCACCAACTGAGGCTATGTCACCAACTGAGGCTATGTGTTGGTTGCAGTGTCTCTTTTCAATTCAATTACATGGTTTTTTGGCTTTGAACTTGTTTTTTCAATTCATTTCAGTATTTTTGCCTTTAAATGGAATCAGAGTTGAGTGCTTGATTCTTTAGAAATTTGATGGTTTGATTACCTTCTTAATTAATTAATTTTTCTTTTAATTTAAACAAGTTTCACTTAAATTATTTAATTAATTAATTTTTCTTTTATTATATACATATATCACTTAATTAATTTTTCTTTTATTATATATATATCACTTAATTAATTTTTCTTTTATTATTATCATATATATATCACTACATCAATCATTTAAGTGAAACTATTGTTTTCCTAATTTTCTTTCTATCAGCACTTAATTAATTAAATTTGCAATTGGAAATTGTCAAAATTCCTAATTAGTTAAATGTAAATTGTACTATATATTTTTTATTGTCAAGCATTTACATTAAATATTACTTTCTCCTAGTTTTACTAAAAACTATAAAAATATTTTTTATTAAAAGAAATTATAAAACGCTTATTTCTATAAATACTAAAAAAATGTTATGCATTAAATTTTCAGAAGTTATATATAATTTTTATGAGGTTCTTTAAATTTTAAATTGAGAAAAAAAACTGAATTTATAGATATTGATTAATTAATTTCAAGTATATATATATATATATATTAAAAAAGAAGAAGTGTCAAAGCAATAGTTTTTCTTTCTTTTTTTTTGTTATGAAATGAACTACATTATGTTATTTCCCCTCCTTCAAATGTAATTTCCAATACACAAGGTAATATGAACAACTCTGAAAAGATTTTGGTTGGTGTCAAGATATTTTATTTTATACGTTCAAGGGGATCATTTTTTTTTATTTCTTAAATGTAATTGCATGTATTATCACAAAAAAAATATATTTTTCAATGAATAAAAATACATTCTGTGATGTTTTTAATGCAATGGAAAAAATTAAACTCTTTCATATATATATATATATATTCATATTAATTTATTGTTAGAAAAATTATTGCAGGTTATATTAGATGTATTATTCCATTTTGTATTACGTTAATTAGAAGTATGGAAATTAATTAATGTCCATTGCTTTAAACTTTTTATGTAATTAAAATCTATATATATATGATAAGTAATGACAACGGGTCGAATATTTTCGAATACTTGATCTGTCGTAATTTATTTATATAAGATATGAATAGTTTATAAACGAGTTTGGATAAGTACGAATAGTATTTTTTATTGCCCATAATATATTCGGGTCTGGTTCTAGTATAAACCCTAGAGTATTCATTAGCCAAATCAGATTATATATTAATTATATCTTATTAAAATTTTAATTACATATTTATTATATTTTATTTTAATTATAAAATTATGTGGTATGGAATTATTTTTAATTAACTTATACTAATATTGAATTTTTATTTAAATTATTTAATTGAAAAATTATAATTAAATTTTATAGTTTTTTTAAATTTTTTATTTAAATGGGTTCGGATAGTAAATTGATAGTATTAAACGAATTTAAATTTGGTATAGATATAACTATAATCGAGTTTAAATATGTTTAAATAGTATAAAAATTAAACAAGTTTAGATAATTTAAAAATTAAATGAGTATGAATTTAAAAATGACAATTTTCACGAATACCATATCCGTTATCAAATATCACAATTAATTAATATAATAATATAATTTATACTCAACAAAAAATAATTATTAATATAATATAGTGCATTTGTACGAATTTACTTGCTAAATTGCTATTAATAAAAAATTAAGGTAAAATAATACTTTGTCTTAAAATAATAAAGATATTTCTCATTTTACATATATTAAAAAAATTTTAGTTATTTAATTAAGAGACAAAATTTTTAATATAAATTATCTATTTTACCATCTATTTATACTAAATAACTATTAATTATTACAAACATCAAAAATCAAAATAGTTATTGATTAAGTTAAAAATAATTATAACCTAAAAAATATAAATAATTAAATACAAATATTGTTGATTACAAAATATTAAATAAGGGCATAATGACTAATTTATAATATATTTATAATTTAAATAAAGTAATAAGATTATATTTTAAGACAAATAAAAAAATATTCTTATCATTATGAGACGGAGGGAGCATGTGCTAAAGGATAAATATCAAGGTATAATTTGACAGTCAGAGTTTGTATTTTAAAAATTTTCACTTAATCTCAAATTTGAGTTTTGAAAATCTCTTCTAGTTGTAATTAATCAAAAATTCAAAAATCGAATTAAAGGGGTGAATTTGGTGGGTACTAAAAAATTTATCATTTTTATAAAATAAATTTAAAAATTAATGTCAAACAAATTCTGATAAAAAATAATAAATAAATAGATAAGAGCTCACATTAACCAAAAATTTCTCGATAAGAATTTGGTATATATATTAGAGTACTAAAAAATTAATCTCTCGAAATATTCCTTCAGACTTTCCTTTCTTTCTCTTTCTCTCTCTTTCTCTTTATCCTTCTTTTCAATTCTTTGATTTATATCGAATTCAATATAACATTATAATTCTTTTTTTTTTAATTTTGTAGAAACTGTTTGTTTATTTATGTGATTTCTTAATTATTTAATAAGAGGAGGAAATGTCAAAAGATAAAAAATACGTTGAGCATTGTAAAGACATTAATGGCTTTGAAAAAGTCATATTGCGGGAAGGCCGTCGCCGTTCTGCTGAGGTACATCTCTCTGTCTCTCTAATTTATTTTAATTTTCTCTTTTGTTTCTCTCCAGAAGAACATTGACAAATTAATTATATATATATATATATAATGTATAATGTTATATTTTCAATGAATTTGCTCCATTTTTAGATCTGTGTCAGTTTTAATTATTAGGATTAGGATTTATGTTTTGCATGTTATAAGCAAATTCTATTTTCATAATTTGAGGATTAATAAATGATCAAAAAAAGTATATATACTTCCTATTTGATTTATTTTTTTCTGGTTTTTAATTATGTTTTTAAATGCTTTATGAAATATAAATAATTATAAGGTATATTCATATTTGTTGACTTGTCTTCAACCTCTATCAACTGACTTGTATTGCTTATAAATTAATTCCATCTATTTATAATTTTGTTGTAATTTTTGTATCAAAATAAACAAATTAATTTTTCTGACAAATGATGCAAAAAATAGGTATACTTGTATGGAGGTCAAGTCACATCTTGGAAGAATGAATATGGGGAAGAGCTGCTTTTCATTAGTAGCAAGGTATGTAATTAAATATAATGTTAATTCCGCTGCTATCATACCAGTATTAATGCATTGAATTTTGATTAAAATTTAATTAGTTCATCGTAAATCATGATCTGTTTGCATGCATATTATCATTTCTATATATGATGTCCAATATATTCATTAATTAATTCTTCTAATTAAATTATATAAGCTAATTAACGCATGCTTGATATATTTAGGCTATATTAAGACCTCCAAAGGCCTTCCATGGAGGTATTCCAATTTGCTTTCCTCAAGTATGTGCTTTACAAATTGAAAGAAATATTGTGGTTTGCTTCTTTAAATTTATAAATTCAAAAGTAAATTACAAATGAAACTTGCAGTTTGGTAGTGGTGCTCTTGATCGACATGGATTTGCAAGGAATAGATATTGGACAATTGATTTGGATCCTCCTCCTTTCCCAACTAACACTTCCAACAAGGCCTTCATTGACTTAATTCTTAAGCATTCTAAAGAAGATGCAAAGATTTGGCCTCACAGGTGATGAAGAGTTCACATTCATTTTTTTTTTAAATATGTTTAGGCAATCAAATTGTGTGTTTTAGCAGACAAACTTTTACTTAAAGTTCATTAGAATCACTATTTGCAGCTTTGAGTTTCGGCTAAGGATAACATTGGGGCCTGGAGGGGATCTAATGTTGACATCTCGCATTCGAAATACAAACACAGATGGAAAGTCATTCACCTTTACGTTTGCATATTACACCCATCTTTATGTTACTGATATCAGGTTCTTTCAACCATCCATCTTTACGTAGAGTTTTCTTATTCTTATTATTATTTTTCCTGGCAAATACTACTTAACAACATAACTAAGTTGCATCATTTAATCCAACTTTGCTTTTGTCTAGTGAAGTACGTGTGGAAGGACTTGAAACACTTGATTATCTTGATAACTTAAGGAATAAAGAACGATTCACCGAACAAGGAGATGCAATCACATTTGAATCAGAAGTTGGTATTCTTTTTTTTTTTTGCAAAGCTGCTAAATTTTTTCTTTTATTCATAGTATTTGTGCGAATTTTCTCTGTAAAAATTTTCTTTCTTTTTTTTTTTTTTCTTTCATGGTAAAGGTAGATAAAATATATCTAAACACACCAACTAAAATAGCTATCTTGGACCATGAAAGGAAAAGAACATTTGTATTGCGTAAAGATGGACTTCCTGATATGGGTGAGCAAACTATATATACCTCGGTTAAATTTAATTTTGATTTTAATTTTGATTTTGATTATATATATATATATATCATTATTAATGGCAGTAATATTGATGTGCAGTGGTTAGGAATCCATGGGAAAAAAAAGCAAAGGCAATGGCAGATTTTGGGGATGAAGACTACAAGCATATGCTATGTGTGGAGGCAGCTTGTGTAGAAAAACCCATTACTTTGAAACCTGGTGAAGAGTGGAAAGGCAGGTTGCAGTTGTCTACTGTTCCTTCCAGTTATTGCAGTGGACAACTTGATCCACTTAAAGATGATTCTTAGGCCATTTTACTTGCTGCATTTTATGAAAAGATGATTCTTAGGCCATTTTACGTGCTGCATTTTATGATCTCCCTTATTGGTATCACAAAATAATCCAGGTAAATATATGTGATACATCATAAATAGGTTTTATGTCACAAAATAAAATTTGGTTATTAGTCGTCTTTCTTATTATAAACCCATTATATTTCATGTAATTATAAAATGTGAGATTTTATTCTACACCATTATTTTTGATATTTAAGTTTTAACAAATAATTATTAGCATTGCTGCTAAAGCAAGTAGTTCATTGGATTTTAACCAAAATTAATTTTGATTTTTAGAGAATTTTTTACTATTTTTTTTCTTTTTAAGAATAATATCTAATGGCTGTAAATAAATTATTAGCAGGTGCCTCATGGGTTGTATATTAAATTAGTGGGATGAGATGATTCTTGGCATGCAGGCAGATTTCAAGAAGAAAATGAAAAGGTAGCAATGTAAAGATTTATTTCGCATTTTTGATGTTTAATTTGGAATTCTATATAATTAGACCAATTCAATTAGTATTATAATACCCTCTGTAATTTTCCTTTCTTCTATTTCTGTTGCCCCTTTTCTTTATTTCTTTCTCTTCTTTGATTATCATATGTAAATTTGGAAAATTTGTGTTGAGATAATTTCTTTTATTTTTTATTTTTATGTGTTGAGAAGAAGATTTATTATTATTTTGAGCCATTACATGATCCAGTACTTGATACTAATTGCATTTTCATTTCAATTTTAAATATAATAACCTTTTAAAACATATATTAATTAGCAGGAAAATTGTTTTCTTTTTTTTTTTTTAAATTTAGTGGGAGATATAACGATTATGAGGCAATTCCTTTTGCAAAAGGCACTTAAAATAAATAATGCCATCACATTTTGGAGATAAAACCATTCAAATACATATTGCATCATAAGAATGGTTCTATTATGTTTATTTTTTGCCAAATGCATATATTGAACTTTTGTCGTTTAGTCATTTTATTCCATGAACTTTCAGTTAACTATATAGTCTCCTATATTTATATTTTTCTTAATTTATAAATATAAACTCGATAAATTACATTAAGTTATGCCAAATCATTTTTTTAACTTATAAATATATTTTTTTCTCTCTTTAAATCTCTTTTCATCTAAAATATAATCTTTAAAATATATATTTTTTTCGAATAATGTACATTGAAAAAAAAATAAAATTACATTGCAATAAGAAAAATTCTAAAAACATTAAATCAACAATCAAAGTTTCAAAATGGTACATAAATATTGAAAAAAAAGGAAGAAAATATGAAAAGAATCTTATTAGAGATTTAATTCTAGGAGTTAGATTTTAGAAAAGAAGAAATTTAGAGAGAGAAAAAAAATTTATAAGTTATGAAAAATATAACTCGACGTGATTCAGCATAACTCAGCGAGTATGTATTTATAAATTAAAAAAAATGTGAATTCAAGAGTTTTATGATTAAATTAAAATTTTAAGAGACAAATTGGCTAAATAAGTACAGTCTATAGAGTTACAAATATATTTGGCCTTTTTTAAGTTATTATTTCATTACAGAAATAAAAAAAAATTGCAATTAAATATGGTCTAGGCATTATATTTTGTAATTTCTATTGAAATTGTAACTTAAAAATTTGATGTTTAAATATTTTTAATTTTTTTTAACATCCACACGGAATAAAAGGATTTGAATTTTTAGTTTCTTGTCACATTCCGAATCCAAAAATATTATGATTCTAGAGTCCAGATATATTTAAGGCCAACACACACCGTGTAGAACCAAAGTCAACAAAAATACTCTCACATGTATCATATTACTTATTTTATATTTAACCTTTAAATCATAACTAAATCATTCTAAATAATATTATGGAGCAACTAAAATTTTATATAAATTTAATACATTAATTACCTAAAACAGCTATTGGCTTAACACACTATCCTTAGACTTCTTGCTGAAAAGAAGAAACCTAAAAACTGATTGATCTGAATATTCCTCACTTGAAACCATACAGACGATTGGGTGAGTTGTCAATTCAGTGAGATTATAGGCAGAATACACAATAATGATATTTTAAGATTTAAAATAATAATGATAATGCAAGTTGCCTGAACAATAAAGGAAGATCAACAAAATTTAATTCACAAGGAGGGCCTATAATAACTGGACCAATATCACAAAATAAATTAAATAATATTACAGATAACACATAGTAATACCATTAAAGTGCTATCGCACATCACATATATATAAGGGTAGTAGCTTCTACCCTACTAATCACAAATTTATATGTGTACATAGCTTGATGGTATACAACTCTCATCGAGTTGAGATTCTATCATATTAGCTAATTAAATTGCTTGGTATGGATCACATAGGCCAAGAGATCACATTCACAATTCACAAATGCAGAATCACAAATAATAAATGAGATCAAATAGTTCAAATATTAACAATAGCTCAAATTTCATCAAAGGATTCTAAGGTAACAAAGAAAGAAATAATACTATAACTTACCCTGAACATGTAAATTTGATTCCTCTAAATCATTGAAAATAACTAGTTGGTTTGATGGCAATACTCGACCAACATTCACATCCACACATAAAATGCACATTTAGGTTTATTTTTAATATTTCATTTGTCATTCTTGTTTTAATTGTTTATTAGAAATCTATGCCATATTTTAGCATTTTAATATTTTCTAAAATTTATTTTATAATTATTGATTCAAATATCTTAAAATTATATTACAATAGTGCTATGTAATTAAGTATGTTCTAAATATGTGTAATATGTCTATATAAGTATATTGGCTTCCTCAAATCAATTGATTTAATTATTCATTAAATTAGTATTTAAACTTTTGAAAATATTAACTACTCATATTAGACTTTATTTTCATCTATTATGTGCTTATGTTTATGATCTAATCAAATATATTTTGAATTTTAAATTCAACCTCAAGTCAACAAACATTTAAATTTTAGAATTTAAGTAGTTTATATTTATTTAATTGTATATTAATTTCTTCAAATTTATTTGTTCTGAAATTTTTTCAGAATGTTCCAAACATCTTATGTAACTTCCTTATAAATTTTCATTAATTATAGAGTTTATTTAAGTAGATAAATAATTTAAATAAAGTAGTAAAATTTTAGTGGTGTTCATTCAGACTATTAAAATGAGCAGTTTTTATTCACTTAATAACTTACTCATTTTTCCTTATCATTTTGATATACCTTTTTACCACAGCCTTCTCAATATCCAAATATACCTTCTATAAATTTTTATGATTTTAAAGTTCATTTGCATATTAAATTAACTAAAATATAGTAGCTAAATTACTAAAAAATTCAAGTTGTTCAATTTAGACTAATTTAGGTATTAGGGTTTCTAGCTTCATTCAACTTCTTTCAATCTAAATCAATTTTCAACATCCTAAATACTGAATTAACATGTATAAATAATAATATTTAGCTCATGTTTCATAAATAATAGATTAAAGCTAGGGAAACAAAATTGAAAGATTAAAGTTTAGAATTTTTAAATTTCTTACCTTTAGGAGTTCCTTTTACTTTATTTGTTTTTATATCACATTGTTAATTTAATTTTCTATTTAGATCACTTTTAGACATAAGAAAATAGCATAGAAAGGGTTCATGGTTTCTGAAAAAATAGAGAAAATTATGATGGAAAAGGGGGAGATATTTTGATAGTAAGAAGAAAGAAGATAAGAAGTTTTGACTCGTTTTCTTTCTTCCTATTTTAAGTATACTTATCCAAATTCTCTGTAACATTCTCTGATAATTCACTCAGAGAGCTGCCAAAAGACGCTACTCAATATATTAAATATTCTTATACTAATCCAATATACCTTTCGCAATATATTGTAATAACGATCTAATTGAAATCTTTTTTTTTTACAATATCACAAACTGTAAAATAATAGTTCTAACTTCAACAGTCAAACCAAACTCTGATATTTACAATAAATTCATTATCAATCATACACCAAAGAAATTACCACAAAGTTGTCTACTCATAAATATAAAATTATATTACAGTACTAAAATTTCAAACTCTAAATATACATTCTCTTTTATTTATTACAAATTTTGTACAATCTCCAACCAAATCAAAGTAAATAAACTTTACAAAATGTATACCACAACTCTCATTTACTTTGTTCATATAGAATGTCATATGTATTACAGCTATTTCCTAAAACCTTCACTCTTCAATCATTTACTTCATTTTGACTCTCCACACCTGCGTGTCAGAAAGTTCTAACATGTTAAGCTCATAGCTTAGTGGTACTTATATATAAATAATTTATCATTTAACAGTAAAGGAAATATCAAAACAGAATAGAAATAAATAATTAATATAATAAAAGATCTTAATAAATCACATGTTTCATAAACAATTTAATGAAAATATTTGTATATACAAAATGACACTTAACCATTAGGTTCACATTGTATTGTACTACACTTTCAGTATTGTAATTGTTCTCTTTCGCATTATTTTATTTAAATTATACTTATAATACTTATATTTTTCACTCTCAAGTTATTTTATCATTAAAACGCTATTACTCATCTTCCAATATTATTTGTATCACACTCTTTGTATTTTTATTAAGCTCCGCCTGTCAATATTAGTATATAGAATACTTTCGTTTCAATTCATTATTGATGTTTTATTTTGATATATCATTCTAATACTTGATTCTTAAAAACCGTTACAATTCTTTTTAATTATTTTAGCATTTATAAAATTATCAATCAACTCACAACTTTGAACGTATTCGTTCCATTTAGTGCTTTAACACTTTGGCTCAAACACTATTGTAAACATTCTTAATCAATCTTACATTGAAATACTGTAAGTTAAATTCCAAATCATTAACAATAACTTTGTTAGCACTATTTCAATATTTTATATAATCAGATCATTAATATTTTAATAATTCTTCCTTTCAATACAATTTGCACCATTACATTCATTTATATATATATATATATATTTCTTGCCCTCATATATTGAACTGTAAATTCTAGGTCTGGATAGTGGGTCATTGATGGCAAATAAATGTCCACTGTAAAAATATGGCCAAATGCCCACTATAGAGAATGAGACCAAAGGTTCTCTATGACACAAATTCTCTACAGATGGCTTAAATGCCAATATCATTGAGACACAAAGGTGTCCTCTATGGCACAAAGCGCCCATTGTCACTTTGAACGTCTACCATCTGACTAGTTATTCAACTCATAAATTAGATTTAACATCAGTATAATCGATCTATATATTTACTTTAATGTTTTAAGCTAATTCCTTAATTATAATATCTATTATTATAGAGCACTTTCTCTTTGGATTGTTTTTTTATCATTGCAAATTTATAGGATATGAGCACTTATTTCAAATACATTTATCATATGAAAATATCTATATATATCATATTTATTTTCAATTAATTTAATTAATCTTATTTATTCATCAATCTTTATCTTCCAAGTCACTTTCATGTTTTCACTGTAATAATAAAATCTACATAGATTTTCACTCTTATTTAATTCTTTCCTTAAAATATTAGGAATCTACAAACTATTATTTCACTTTTAAGAGTATGGATACGTATATATGTATATATGATGTATTTACTATATTTAACACACACACACACACATATATATATACTTCTATATATATATATACATATTTATATATATATATATATATATAACTTGATCCTTGAGATATCATTTCACTACTTGTCTTTAGTCGCTAAATAATATTACAGTCAAGTATATGATCAATATATAATATGTATATTTCTTACTCTTGTTTCCACCACTCAATCAATTCTTACAGATACTTCTCGCTTTCATTGTCTCGCTCTCCACACCATCTAGAACATCAGTATTTTATCAGTCTATATAATTTAACTCTGTAAATACTTATGTATACAATCAATGAATTGTCTTAAATTATCAAACGATACTATTGTCAATTATAAAGAAGATATTCTATATGTATATCTCCCTCACAATTATTCTCACTACTAAATTAATCACTTCAGTCTCTTCTTAGCTTCCTTTAACTTGCCCTCCAAACTATTCAAAATCAATAATAATCCACTATTTTGTCAAACTTCTTATCTTATTTTTTTTTATAAATAATGCAAAATCCACTAATCTCGTACAATTATCTTTTATCCACTCTCTAACTATACACTTATTTTGATTATCAAAGAATATATATTTATTTCCTCATAGAAATTTCACTTACTAAACTAAATAAATAATATCAAACTCTCTTCCAGTACATAACTAAATTCAATCCTTGATTACCAATCAATAACACTTTCATTCCCTCTTACCTTTTATCATCTTATTTTTGCATAATTTAATCATATAATGCTATGAATACTTTTAAGCATAACTTTAAACATAACTTACTTAATTCAAAGTTATTCTCTAATGTGATAACTATTTAACTTCACATACACTTTCTATTACTAAACAAATAGTTCAATACTCTAATTTTCTAAGTAGTATACTTTAAATAACTATTTAGCTCCAAAAATATAAATCACTTCCAAACCAAATAATTAACACTTCAATAACTCCAAGTATCATAAACATAATCTTACTTTCAAGATACCAAATTCTTTAACTCTAAAGTCTTACGAAACGTTATACTTACCAAACCTACTTTCTATTAGAAATATAGTTGATTGACATATTATAAATAATCACTTTTCCTCCAATCTCTACACTCTTTCACAACCCTAACTTTTCAAATTGATAATCGTGCATATTTATATGATAAATATGTATCATTATGATTAATTAATAAGAAAAAAACATTAAAGAAAAGAAATGAACTATTTTAGGGTTAAAAGAAAAGAAAATTAGGATTACAGAGTAGACATGGATGTGTTGAATGAATCCACGCCCATGTGTATAAAAATCTTACTAGAAGTATATTTATAAAAGCTGAAAAATTCATACACCCATGTTAAAATCCGCACACACGTGTGGAAATTCACACGGCTGTGTGAAATTATCCACACACCCATGTGTTTTAAAACCTTACTGGAAATATAATTTTAAAATCTGAAAAATTCACACACCCGTGTGAAATATTCCATACACTCGTGTATTTTTTTCAGACTCTTCCAAGCTAAAAAATTCACCTTTTATGAGACTAAAATCCACTCCAACCTTCACTTTTAAGTAAAAATCAACATCAATACACTTAAATAAAGTAGAGATGAACTTGAAAGCCAAACCTCATCATAAAAGGTTTCATATTCACTTTTTTTGCACAAAATCATAATCTATCAATTCTTTAGCAAATAGATCAATTAACATAGTTCAACTAACTTATAGTAGCATTAAAATTCAAAAACAAATTAAATTGCAAATCATCAATATACAAGCACATATCTCTTCAAAGGATTTCTCTTTTTTCTCTTGTCTCACTTCTCCCTTGATGATAATCTTGTTTATTCTATCTATTTCTCACAGAAATTAGTAACCAAATGTAATCCCCCTCTTGATTCTTGCTCAATTTTATGAACGAAAGATGAAAAAGAATAAAATTTGGTTTTGAGTAAGGAAAGTGGCGTGGATGAAGATGATGGAAGAGGAAAGAAGATTCTAAGTTCTTTTTAAATAATATCTTAGGCCTTGATTGGGTAAAGACATACTCACGATAGCTATAGTGCACCCTCTACTTAAATTTTTTTATTCTAATCCGATTTTTAATTCCATAAAATTGTAAAAATAATTTCTCTGACTAATTTAAAGCCTCACTATTCGTATGTCGTATTCAAATTCAGTAAAATTTAGTTTTAACATCACAAAAGCATTTTCATAATTTTTCTATCATTTTATGATTATATGTCGAAAATATCAATTTTCTCTTATTTTCTCACTTATTTCAAGTTCTTAAATTTCTTTCATCACTATACATAATCCAATATCAATAATCATTAGAAAAGCACTGATTAGAATTTCAAACATTACATTCTCTCTTCCTATTGCAAGAATGACTATTATCCACTTAATTTGGCAAGAAATTGGTTGGTAATTAAGTGAGTGAAATATTCATTTTACCTCTCAAATGTTTTATACTTATTTATTAACTTGAATGCCATTTTTATCTTTTCACACCCTAAATTGCTACATATAATTGTAATTAATTTTTTTAAAATTATTTTCACTTCAAATTTTTAATTTTAATTTATTTTATATGGTTTTAATGTATATTATTATGTCAATGTATTATTAATTAAGTTATAATGCATTTTGAGTATAATGCTTAAGATTTTTATGCATACGAGTTACCGTATATAAAGTATTTTAAAATTTTCATTTTCATCACTGTAATGCCTTATAAATTTCATTTCTTTGCATATTAATAGTTCCTTTATCAGTCTAGTAGGTTATTTTGTTTCTTTAATAGTTTATATACAAATATAATTAGTTATTTTATACCTTATAGTTAGTTGGTTTGATTCACAATTGTTATGGGTTATAAAGTTTTTAATTTAAATACTTTAGAGTTTTTATTTATATTACTTTGGCACATTAAAATTTTATTTCAATCAAAATTTTTTGTCACTTTATTTATTTAATTTGTATAATATTTAATCTACTAGATTTGTATTTCATTTAGGATATTACATTTCTTATTACTAGAAAAAGGTCTCGTATGATGCTACAAATATTTTTACTCAATATATATATTAATTTCAAAGGTTAAATAATTTTAAGCAAATAAAATAAAAATTAAATTATAAAAATAAATCTAAATAAAATTTAAATAATAACAATTAAAAAATGCATGTAACAAAAAATAAACCTAACATAAAATTAAATAATATAAATTAAAAAATAAAACCTAATCAAATAATAAACTAAATAAAAATTAAAATATAATAATTAACGTAACTAAAATTAAAACAAAATCCTAATTAAAAATTAAATTAAAATTCTAACATAAATTAAAATAAAATTACAATTTATTCAAAATCAAATAAAAATAATTGATTTAAAAAGTTAAAAAAATAAGCTACAGATACAAAAAATAAAAAATAAAAGAAGAAGAAGGAGAAACGATTATGAAAGGAAAAATAATAATATTCTTTATCATAACGACAAACATAATAATTAATCAAAAATAAATAAAATACTAAATAATAGATCAAATAAAATATTAAAAATAAAAATAAAATTTTTAAAAAATATATTATATTATATACACGTCAATTAGACAATAAAGTAGTAGTTATTTAATAGCATAATATTGTTGTTAAAAAAAAGAATAATAACGTAATAACTATAATTTTTTTATATTTATATATATACATAAAGAAAAATAATTAATTATTATTAATATCAAATAGGATATCATAATCTTATTGAACTCTCTAAATAGGTATAATTATTATTAATATTAAATAGGATATTATAATTTTATTTGAACTCTTTAAATATAAATCATTATCAAATATAATGTCCCAATTCTATTTGAATTCTCTAAATAAATATCAAAAAAATATTTATTATATAATAATTAATAAATTTAATTTAAAATATTAAAAAATTAAAATAGTGGCAAGATTGAGATAATAACATATGACACAATATTATACGGTGTTAGTTGTTTTAGTATGCTATATAGATATACATTTAGTTAAGAGATACAATAAAATTAGGTTATGCTTATGAATGTAATTTTATTAATCTTGAAATAAATTTAATAAAAAATTTATAGCATTTTACAATTGATCATAGTTTATAAATGAAAATAACTAAATAATAAATAATAAACTTGTTCTCATAATTTTGAGTGGTTAAAATTTTAAACTAAAAACTTATATTTAAATTTTTAATTATATTTTAAAGGAAAAAATAAAAGGATTTATAAAATATATTTTTTTCTAATAACTTTTAGTTTGATATATGATTTATTTCAAATAATTGTCAATTTTTTATTGTTAAGAGTAGAAATGGCTACAATTCAAGAACGTTGATTCTGGTTTCTAAACCGCTGGTTCCAATTTAAAAAAAAATAGAACATAAATCAAACCTTATATAAGACAGTTTAAAAAAAGTTTAAGACTATTCTAGAGATAGCTTGAGGAGACCGTTCGAAAAAGCAGTTCAAAAGTAATTTGCGACTTTTCGAGGCAATTTGGAATAATTTAGGAAGCATTTTACATGTTATTTTAATTAAAAAGTTAACAAAATTATCTAAAATTAAGATTAATAAAAAATAAAATTATTAAAATTAATTTATTAAAAAAATAAAAATGAGACTTCAATTTAATTTTCTTAAAAAAAAAATTAAGCTACTTATATATCATTTTGATCTTTAAAGGTGAATCAACATATATTTATTTTATCTTATATTTATATAATTATTAAATATTATTATCGTTATTTTCAACTATATTATATTATCTTTCTTTATTTAAAATTTAAGCTTTGGCCATTTGTTCTTTTTTAAAAAATCATAATATAATTAAATTTGAAATAAAAAATAATCATACCTGAGATAAAAAAAATTTAAAATAATAAAAATAAAATAAAAATAATAAAAATAAATTTTGAATATAAAATAATATAAAATTATTAAAATTATAATATAGAGAATTTTTAAAAAATGAGAATGTAAATTATAAAAAACATTAGAGAGTAAATTAAAAAATATAAATTATAGAGAATATTGAATATTATAAGATATATATAGATTAAAAATTGAAGAGAAAAATACGAAAAACTTAAATTTAGAAATGTGAAAGTTTGAAATATGTATGTTATTTATAAGGTTGATAAAAATTTTAAATTTAAAATTAATAATAAATAATAAATAAAATAAGTACAACAACATGAATAAAGTGTACTAATTTAATGAGTTGAACATGTGGTTTCAAATTTTGAGAACCGTTGGTTTGATAATTTTTAAAAATTAGAAACTTGAACCAAACCATAAATTAAGATTGAAATTTCAATTTGACAACGATTTCAGATCCATTTTTATTTTAATCTAATTCTAATTTTAAATCAAACTATGGTCATATTTAGTTAAGAGATAGACTTAGATAGTTGGTCATAAGCAGAGTTTAGACTTGATAAATGCTAAAAAGAAAATTACCCAATTTATCTTGTTTAGAGTATTACTTTTCAATTATACTGCACCCTTTTTTTTTATTTGTACCTCTCTTTTATTTTATTTTTATTTTTCTCTTTTTTTTTTCAAATTACCTCTCGATCAATATTTTTGTTTCACTTTTTCATTCTTTATCTATTTTCTTCTCTTTTCTTTTTTTATTCATTTTGCTCCTTTTCTTCTTCCTTTCTTTTTTATTTTTTTATTTGTAGATTGTTTTTCTACTGATAGCTTCTTTGCTTTTTTTCTTCTTTCTTTCTTTTTATTTATTTATTTATTGATTATTGTTTGCTATTGCTAGTTGATATATGAAATTGCAAATTCTGTTGTGTTGATATTTTTTAATAGTAATGCTCTTTATATATTTTGATAAAATATTTTGGAGAGAACTTTTTTTTATTTTGTGAATTTCTTCTTTCATTCATTTTTAATATATATTGTTTGAATATTGTTATATATTTTTTTATTTGTGTTTATTTTACTTTAATGTTTATTTGAGCTATTTTTATATTTTAATTTACGTCCTTTATTTTTTTTAGCATATACACAATACATAGAGATATATTTACAGCATACATTTAGTATATATGCGATATATACAATATTCAAATAATATTTATACAATACACATGAATATATAATATATGTGTTCTCTTTTACTGTTTTGTATATTTTACATAAATATTTTAGATGTTGTATAAATTTTTTTATATGTATTTTCTATTTTAATAGCTAACTCATTTATAATTTTTTAATTTAAAATAGTAAAATTATAAATTTAAATTAGAGGATAATGATTTAAATAATAGAATGTGTATGCATTAATTTTTCTTAATTAACATCTACATAATATGTATATAATATACATAGATGTTGAAAGGAACAGGTATTTTTTAAAAAAATTATACAATTTTTTTTTAACAATGTAAATATTTTCATTTTTTGCCTTTTAGAAAATATTTGTTTTTATAATAGTTTTGTAAAATTTTCAATATTAAATTTTTTAAAGGTCGGATATGTCCCCTTGCAAATTTCTTTATTAATTGAGGCTGAAAGCCAACATGGCTTCTTAGGAAATAATTACAGTAGTCTTGTTGATTGAGTTTGAGTGAAAGAAAGAGATTGAGAATGAAAATAGAGGAAAGATCAGAGTGTATATATCAAAGAGGAGAAGTTAATCTTTGTTTTAAACATTAATATATATATTTATGTATATTACTTTTATATAATTAATTAGTGTTTTAATTTTTTTAATTAATTTTTTTGAAATTTTTTTTAATTAATTTCATAATAAAATTGTTGTAACTAATTTTAAGTAGTAATTATTTAAATTAATTAATGATGGAAGATTAAAAAAAGATTGAGAGATCGATGGATTATGTATAAAATAAATATATAAAATAAAAATAAAAATGTCAAACTCAAAACCCAAAAAACCACATGAAAGAATTTAGAGAGAGAGAAAAAAAAATGAAATGAAATTGCAGAAACAGGGAAATCCTATGGAGAGAGCAGAGAAAGAGGAAGAGAAAGAGAGAGGGTCAAAGAAGAGACCAACAAAGTTCAGTTGAATGCGAGAGGCAAAGAGAAAGAGGAAGAAGAAGAAGAAGAAGAAGAAGAAGCTACGTCGTATGAATTTTCTCGCTGAATCTGAAAATTTTCCTCCACTTTCTCCCGTTTCAAACAGGTCAGACCACTGATTTCTCTTCTTGTCCCTCTATCTCACTGTTGCATCAATTTTAACTTCAATTTTGACAAACCCATGAAAGTGCAAGCAAGCTCTGAGCTCTTGATCGTTGCGGTCTGATCTATAACATGTTATGGGTAATAGGCTCTGCACTCGCTTCTTTCTAAGTTGAATAAAAGTTGGGTTTTTGATGTAGTTGCATTGAGTTTCTATTTGGGAATTTTTATTTGTAAAGTTACAAGCTCAAGTTATGAGCATGGCTAGGGTTTTTTTTTATGAAGTTGAATTTCTGGGAGGGGTAGTTGTAGTCTCTTGAGTTTGTTGAAAGCACGACTGAGTTTAGAAGATGCGTTCTGTATTGGCATTGATGGGTTTTCTTGAAGTTTTGGCCACGTACTTTTTAGGCTCGTGGAAAATAGGATTTTGGAAACAGAGTGAAATATCCCTAATCTTGTTGTGGTTTTGAGTTTTAAGGCAGCTAATTTCGTTAGACTGTGTTTGGTTCCTGACTATGTTGTGAGAAATGCTACGGTCCAATCAGCATTTGCGGGTAAATCTCGCGGAGTTGAAAACTCAGATAGTCAAGAAAATTGGGGCGGCGAAGACAAAATTGTACTTCTATTATTTGAATAAATTCTTGAATTTGAAGCTGAACAAAGTTGAATTTAATAAGCTATGTATTCAGGTTATTGGAAGAGAGAATATTCCTCTACATAATCAATTCATTTGTTCAATCTTGAAAAATGCTTGTATTGCCAAGATCTCAACACCAAGTCATGATAAGGAGGTCCCATCATCTACAAGTGATGTGTCCCATATTTTTCAGAATGGGAAGGCAGATTTTGCTTCTCATCGATCGACCATTACAGGTGATGACATAGTTACAGCAGATGGCATACCAAAGCTGGTGCAGCATCATCAAGTAGTATTGGAAAAACCAGAGAGAGAAGGAGAAGTATCATTTCATCACCCTACCAAATTACCAAAAGCAAAACAATCAACGGATGGTTCAGTTTCTGTACAGAATACAGAACAGAGTGAAATCTCTGTTGTTCAAGAAAGAAATGAGGTATCTGCTGTGAGATCACTTGTGGCTCCACTAGGAATTCCATTATGCAATGTAAGTATGGGTGGTGCCTGCAAACTTTTGCCTTTAGTGGGCAATGGTAGATTAAATAGCTCATGTGATAATGGCTGGTTGCTGGACTCACAGTTGCTAAGAGAAAGAATGCAACAAATTGCTGTAGCACAGGGTCTAGACAAGGTGTCGATGGACTCTGCCAGTTTGCTGAACAGTGGCTTGGACACTTACTTAAAAGGATTGATAAAGTCTTGCATTGAACTTGTGGGTACAAGCCGTGCACGTGATTTGGTGACAAAAAATAGCACCAAGCAAAATTTTCACGGGAAGCTGCTCAATGGTTTTTTACCAGGGCATCATGTGCAGCCGAAAAGTAGCAGCAGGCTCTTAGATGCAATGCAAGATCAGAGATCCATCTACTCAATATCTTTGCTGGATTTTAAAGTTGCAATGGAGCTTAACCCACAGCAGCTTGGAGAAGACTGGCCATTGCTGCTGGAGAAAATTATGCAAGCATTTGAAGAATAAAGCTCCTACAAAGTTACGTCTTTACTATGTGATTAATTTGGTATTGCTGGTTCAGGAAGTGTCCAAGAAGATGAGACATTTATGCTAGTTGGGATAAGTTAGTTAACATCATTTCATATCCTTTGTGAATCAGTATGATGATCTCATATTAGATAGTCCCTTACAAGACGAACGTGAAACAAGGCACGATTCTCTTGCTTTTGATCTCAGATTAGATGCTGCCCCTTACAAGATGAATGTGAATCAACGTGTGATTCTTTTGCTTTTAGATTTGTCATTGATCTAGTGTACCACGTTTCTCGGCAATCAATCAAAAGGTACACGAAGAAAAAAATGTCTATGTTTGGTTGCCCTGTTGTATTTTTAGCATAGTTTTCAGCATTTCTGTAATTTATAGTTGATGAAGAGAAATTTTTAGAAACAGTTTTGCAGGAATAATTTGTCTAGCTTGATAGGAAGGTAAAAAAAGAATAAACTGCATGCTGTAAAAGTTCCTGTATATTTATTTTCTACACTTGAAATTGCTGGGGTCTCAGTATTAACAAGTTTTCAAATGCTGAATGTTCTTTCTGATTTTAATATAAACTATGAATTTAATTTTTTGTTTTAATTTTCTCTTACAAGTAATGCTGTTTCTCTCCATCTTTTTTAGCATTTAATGCTAGAAATTTCATGCATAATAGTTCGCATGCATGTGCACTAGCAGACATATATTTAACCTCCACATAACCATGTTCTTCGTTTACGTTTTTATTGTTGGCTGTAGCATTCCCCTTTATCTACACTGTTAAATTGTTTTCTGGGAATCTAGTTAATTGGATAATCCATCTGGTTTGTATTATTGCTAAAGTTAGTTGTTTGAATTAACTGTAAGGAATGCAAGTACACAGGGTTGATTCTCAACCATGGCCAAATGCTGAAGCTTAGATTCAGTACAATGACTCGCCTAAGAATCTTGCTTTACTGGACCAAGACTGGCAAGTACCTGTTAGAGTCCCTACTTACGGATCGAGTTATGGGTCTATCGGGGGTTGGTGTTTGGGTGTTTAGGCTAGGGGTTTTCCTTGAACGACCTATGGTGGCAGTTTAAGGAATAGACAGACTCGTTAAAGGGAGACTGAACCTTGTAATAGAACTAAATTGGAGTTTAATCATATCCTTTATTTCCCAAAGCACTGCTGAATATATACACAAAGCAGAAACTGATTACTCCTACAAACCAGGAGCACTAACCTATATGGAGGAATAACCTCCTACTAACAGCATGAAATGGAGAAAATGGAGAAACTACCTCCTACATAACTGGAATGAAAACAGAAAAGACTAGAGTTTGACTAATGTTAGTGGATTACTAACAGTACCCTTCATTAATTGACTGTAAGAAGCCTTATTTTTTGCTCTAATCCTGCGATAAGCTCTACTTCATCCAAAATGCAAAAATGTAGTATTTTATCTTTGTCATCCTTAGTACTTGGTTGGAAACAAGGATAAATCGGTCTTTTACTAGTATAGTACTCAAATGGGAAAAATAAATTTCATGTATGCCCTTATCTCTGTATCATTTGATTAGCTGTCGAAGTGCTGCTTATCATGCATATGTTAACATCCAAGGATTCTTAGTTTTGGCTTATCATAGAGCAGATATTGCCAACCTGTTAAGTGGATAGTGCTGCGTAAATGTTCTGAATCGCCTTTCACATTATGCTGTTCCGGTATGCCTTCCTATTCAAGTTCTATGGACACAAGGGTGTGCAGGTGCTTCTTTAGCTATGTTGATTTACTTTTCTGTAAATACTCAAAAAGAAGAAGAATTTAGATAAAGAGATGAATGGAATTGATTTTGTTGCAGGCGAATTTTTGCCATTATGGGATAGAATCTTCTCTTTGTTAGTAAAAAAATGAAAATAAATCTGAATAGATGTACCAATTTATTTATTTTATCAATGAGTGTTTAATGTTTTTTCAGGTCCTTGGCTTTCATCATTAAGGAACAGAATCCATTCATTAGAATTTGTTAAGTGCCTTGAACATGTGTATGTTTGTGTGTGTACATGTAGCAGCTATTAAATTTTTGAGTCTGATTAATTTGTCTAAAAGTGGTTGGCAGGTTTTGCTTTGTCTCAAGATGAGTTTTCAGGTTTAGCATCACTAGCTAGTTGTACGAGATTGGTTTGGCCTTTGGCTGACTTGGGGTTCCCTTTAGGTGGTAATCCTAGTACTAGCTCTTTTTGGATATAGTGGTTCCTGAGATTTCGAGGAAATTGGATGCTTGTGTTAGTATTTTCTTTTCACTAGGACAACATATCACTTTATTACAAGCCTTCTTATCTAGTATTCCTTTATATCATGTGTCTTTGTTTTAGGTATTCTCTATCCGGTCCTTATGGGTGACTGCGCTGATCCCAGTGCAATCAGTAGATAAGATTGCAAATATGATGGGGAGTTTTTTTTTTATATGGAAGAGGTGGAGTTAAGTGAGACCATATAGTTAGCTGAGCGCGAATTTTTTAGCTCAATGTCAAGGGAGTATAGGGATTGAAATTTGGTGCCTAAAATCATTGCCCCAGTTAATATATGGTATATTGTTGTTTTGGAAGTTGATTCCTTTTGGTACGAGATTATTAAGAGCAAGTATGTCTTAAATCGAAATGAATGAAAAGCTAAGCTAAGAGGAAATGTTACCTATGAGAGGCTGTGGAAATTTATGTCTCAGATATTCCCTATTTTTGTTGAATTTGTTAAACATAAATGAGTCTTATTGTTTTAAGGAAGATGTTGGACTTGGACAAGAATCTAACCTTAAGTTTCAATATAGAAAAGAAGGCCTAAAAAATTTTATCTTTTGATTGTTTTGTGGGTTATGGACTCGTTTCTCACTTGTTTCTACATTTTAAAGTGGCTTTGGCAATTTAATTAGAGTTGCTTCTTTTAAGTATTTTTTTTAGTGGAGGCGTCCAAAATCTTTAAATATTTTCTTGTTATAAAATGGAGAGGATATGGTGACAAGAAAGAGGCTAAAATTCTTTTTTTTTTGGAGGTAGTGCCATGGAGTCTTTGGATGGACAAAATTACATGAAACTTCAAAAATGAGAGAATGTTTTTTAGTTAATAGTGCCATGGGTTTATGCTTTCAGAACTTTTAGAATATAGGAGTCTCTTTGAATGCTGTCTAACTTGATTGGAGATTGTTAGAGCCAGATTATCCAAAGAACAAAACTTAATTGGAGAAAGTTTCCTTATCAAATTGTATTTTATGTTATTATTTGTTGTTTTCTATGCATTATATATGAGGATTCCTTATCTTCAATGACTTTCTTTCTCAATTAAGCTTCCTTTTTTAAAAAAAAAATGAAAGAAAAACTAGATGGCTAATTGGATGTTGGTTATGTACCTTAAGTGATGGCCCATATTTTAGCTATAATAAGGGCATTCCAAATTACCTTTTACCCATGTAAGACATGGAATTATCTCTTACCTATGAGGAGAGATGAAAGTAAATCAAGTGAAGGGTTCTTGAGATGGCTAGAGCATGTCTAATATGGACAAGCAAATACTGTTTGGAAGCTTGTGTGTATCAAAGTTAGAATATGCAGGTAATGTGAAGAAAGAGGATCTAACAGCTCTGAAACTTAGATTGAATAAAGACATGAAGAAATAGATGAAACTGGCTATTGTAGAGCTTAAGGTTGGGGAAGAAAGCTCCAATTGTGTCCGTTCAAGGCAAATTTCGGATCATAATAAACCAAAGAAAATCAACTCTACCTGATAATGTTATTACTGTTTAAGTTTAATTTAATGATTTCCTGGTAAATGATACTATTTTCTGTGTCTGACTTTATGTAACATACTAGAACCTTAAACTACCAAAAAGCAAGCTTCAATTAATCCTCACCTCTTCCACTCAAGTTTCTTGTGTATTCTAACTCTCTTGGCCACTCAGTTATTTCTTCGCTTCCAATCTTTTGCATATGCTCTCTGTGTGCGTGTTTATTTCTTGGGCCATTGGCAGATAGGTGTTTATTATTATTATTTTTCTTTTGCTATAATGTGGAATCTTTGAATGGAGATAGCAATGTACATAAATTTAAAAATCAGATGATTTCCATTAGTTTGTTGTGGGACGAGGTGGTTTTTTGGGTTCTAGGTAAGCTTATGGTACTAGAGCTTTTAGAGGTGTCTCTTTGAGTATCCAGCTCAACTAGAAGGCGGTATTATTTTAGCTTATGTTCTGTTTTATGTTATTTTTATTGCTAGTTGGTTTGAGTTGTAGGAGGATGTCGTCCTCCACAGTTGCAGTGCCTTTTCTTTCTTTCTCAATGATATAATTTTTTTCTAATCTATAGAAGTTGGTCACTAATTTTTATCACTTCATTATATATCTTGTGTGGAATGATATTTGTCGTCTTTAGGAAAAGTTGGTTGTTCAATGAATTATTAGTATGAATCCTTTTCTTTTCTCACCATGCTGACATTTCAAACTGAATGAAGAGAAGGTTCCATATACCACTTCCAAGTAAATTAAGATTTAGTTCAGTTGAGTTGCACGAGGGAAGGTATATGCAAGACAAGCCCAATAGTCAAGGTCATTTGGTCCTGTAGAGAATAATTTGCAAATTATAAAGTAGAATTGTAGCATTAATTACTTTATTTGTTAGATGGTTGAAATATATGTTTATTCAACCAAATAAATGGTTCAAGTTTATATGTTTATATGGATATATGTTTATATTTTTATATGTTCATATGAACTTATATGTTTATATATGTTTATATATGTTCATATAAACAAATATATGTTTATATGGTTGAAATATATGTAAATGGATATATGTTTATTATGCTTCAAGTTGGGTGAACTATAAGTTGCTGCTCTGCATTTATATCCAAACCTAGTATATATAAATCCATTAATTTCTAAGGGTATGCAGCACCTAATGCCAGCATAAGCACAATTTTGTTTGGGTTGTATTGGTTTTAAGATTCATTTAACATGTTTTGGGTGTGTATGGTACTGCTGTTGTAGTATCCCAATAAGGATAAAGGATAATTTTTTTTAATGAAAATATTTTTGTTTCAAAGCCATTAAAAGCAAACAATACTTTGTTTTTGCAGGTCATGCAGTGCTCTTTTGCTTTCCTTTTTCTCATACATTACCTGACTGTTCTATTAGCTTGGAGTATGCCAGACTGCCATGCCTCAGGATCACTGCCATACATCAGGATCATGGAAATTTGACTTTGCCACTTATTCACTTTAGAATCTGATTTGTACCTGACTAGCAAAGATCAGGAAGGATAGGGCCCCGTTCTTAATGTTTAGGTAGGCGTAGGATCAACGTGTCATCAAGCAGAGAGCCTATGTGTATGGTGTTCTGGTACTATTTTTCTAGCTGCTTGACTCCGTTTGAGATGTTTTCTGTTCTTTCCTGTTAATGCATCATACAGGAGCTTGGAAAAGAGCATATGCTCTTTACTATATCCTGAGTTACGTGTTGCAGGTGATATTCGTGGAGTGCCTAAACAAATACCAATTGGTGGTTGTAGTATCATTCTGGATATTGGTCATGACGTCTTAATGCTCAGTTTTTTTTTTTTTTTTGTATCATGTTTGTGAAACTTGCTGTATTCCTGTCTATGACAATTCATGTATGGGAATTCTTGGTTCAAAGATGAAGGTAGATAATGTGTTTTTAAAATATTATCAGCCAATGTTGATAGTCTATATATCTAATATAATCACATAGCACTGCCAGAAGATGAAGACCACCAGAAGTTCATCCTTGAAATGTGAAGTTACGACGCTGGAACATGTCATAATGGAATCAGCTTCCACCAGCTTTTTGGAAATCGGTAAAAATAACAACAAACTCAATTTAAATAAAATCAAGTTTCTTTTAATTTTCTTGGGTTGCTTTGCTACGATTTCTTGGTTAAGAGATGCTTGCTTAATCACTAACTTGTGAATATTAGAAGGCCCTTGCTCTCCCGGTCACCCTTACTTCTCTCTCACTCTTTGTGGGGAGAGTACGATATTGGATGTATAGCATGCATCCAAATCCTTGCCATGTCCTATTTGTATTACCATTGGCTTAGGCCTTGAGACTTTTGGCTCTCTTAAATTCCTCAAGGCTGTCCTCACTTATCTTCATAACTATGACCATGGCAATAGTGTGGTGCAATGGTGGTACTTATTTCCGAAAATCCTATGTGGCATTTCAACTGAACTACTTAATTCATTTACCTTCTCCATGGCTTTGTTATGCAAAATTTCAAGAATTTTAAGGTATCTCTATTTTGCTCATATATTCAGCACTCTGTTTTTATATTTTTATATTTTGAAGCTCTGTTTTTATGTTCTTTTTTCTTGAGCATCTTATTCTCAATGGTTTTTCCATCTCTTTTCCTTTGTTTTAAATATCGAAACAACTGGACAAGTTACTAAGCGACTTATTTGTTATGTAAAAATGCAAATGCCTATCCACAGAAAGTTGAGCCAAACTTCGTTTGCCAAACATCTTCAGTATTATCCTTGGTATATTATTTTGTCTAATGTCGCTTGTGGAAATGTTTAATATGGATTGAACTTCATTCATTGAACAGGATAAATAAAAATTGTATCGCCTAAAGTTTCCCTGCATTCCCGTGTTAGCTTGCTGCTTGTTTTGTGTAACAATTTTGCTTTCTGAACGTAATATGTGGTTGATGCCTGGCGGCTGGTTGTTAACAGAGCTCATGAAGGAAACCTTTAAAAGTAAAGATTTGATTGCGGATTATGACAAAATATTATGTATTTACAAATGACTGCCATTTGACAGAAACTTGTTTTTTCACAACAAAAGTAAACTTTTCAACACATATTTGCACTCATTCAGATAGACTCAGCAACAGCTCTGTACCATGCTACTGCAATGTCGGCCGTTGGATAGTATAATTATGATGGATGCTCATGTCTATTTGCAGGACCCTAGCAGCACATTATTATTAACATAAAGAGTATCAAGCTGGAGTCTTGTATCAGGCATGATTTGCAGAGAAGGAAGATGCTGCACTATGGTTAGACCACACAAGAACTTTCCATAATGGCCGTTGCTTGCGTTTGGGATGGTTAGCAATCTGCTCTGATTCTGATCTTCTCAACATTTCCCACATTACTTGAACATCCTCATATCCACAGGTCTGTACATCATTGTGGAGCTTCAGAAGTCCAGCACCTGCTCAAAAACAACACCAGAACCAATAAACTTGTAAGAGATTGTTCGATTCCTCATACATCTCGAATGAAATCATAAATAAATCATTAAGTCATTTATTCACCTCATAATCCATGAACTAAGATTTTATATATACTTGGCATTATTGTTTGAGATGCTGTCGAGAAAGCACCATGTTTGAATAATTTAGGCCATTAAAAGTTGCTTTCTAGGTCATTACATGTTGAATAGTTTAAACTACTTTTTGCAATAACATGTAAAGTGGCAATCTTTATAAAAAGCACTTTCTAATCTCAATATTAAACAGACACTAAGCAGTTTATTTTTGGGGTTTTTATAAAATTGCCTAAAAAATAAAAAAAAATAATAAATTTACCATATTTTTAAAAATATTTTCATATTTTGGAGAATTTATGGTTAATTTATAAAAATATCACATTTATATAGTTTATTATGAGTCTATTATAAATTTATAAATTTATATAATTTATTATAAATTTGTTATAAAATCATTAAAATGTTTCTGATAAAAATAAAAAAAATTATAAAAAATATTGGATGGTATGAATTTCCTTTTGTTTTTGTTGTGTTGGAGCATTATTTAGAGTCCAAGGCCCCAGATGAAGCTCCAATCGGGAAATGGGGGGCCATATATGTCTAGCAAGCAGTGGTTAGACAAATAATTTATGTTCAGGCAAATAAAATAGATGTTGATTTTACTGGTGGGCCTTATAATTTCGGCGGAAGTTTTTTTTTAAGATTTGATGCAGCATAAAATTTTTCTACCAGTTGATAAGTGCAAAGAGCAAACAGTCTCTCTCTCTCTCTCTCTCTCTCTCTCTCTCGTAACGCCACTATCATTTTTGTTTAGGCAAATTGAAAACTTCTTTTCTATGATATTTATGTTTTGATTATGTATATTTTATTTTATTTTTAATTTCTCTTAATATCCTCTCAACTCAACTCAATTTTAATTTTAAATTAATTAAAATAAAATTTTGTTTAACTTAACTTATAAAATTCCGCTTAAAATCACTATAAATTTATAAATATTTAAAATTTTAAATAGTTATATTTTAAATATTTATAAGTAGTTAATAAATATTTAATATATTTAATAAAAAAAATAACGAATAATTATATTTATTATTAAAATAACTATGACTAAAAAAATTTAAAATTATATTATTAAAAATATTTACTAAGATATATAAGAGACAATAAAGTAAATTATTTTATTAAATCAGATTATAAGTCAAATATTTATAAATACTGAAATAATAAGCTGATACTTTATTTTTTTTCACTTATAAAGCTTAATTTATAAATTTATAAAATTATTCAAATAAATATATTAATTTAAATTTAAAATTTATAAATTAGTTTGTTCAAACTTAAAATTTATACTTTTAAGCTAAATACTCTCTAAATTATATGAAAATTGTTTCCCCACTTTAAATAAATATGAGTTATATTTTTGAAGATATGTATAACCATTAAATTATTTTGCACCATTCTTTTCCATTTTAAAATAATTAATGCAATAAAGTTGGTACAAGAACTAATCAATCTACAATAAATACAACACCAAATTATTTCTAGTTTGATTTTTTTTCCTCCCCCGCTATGTGGGAAATTTTCAAAAAAAATTTAATATATATATATATATATACATATTCAGTCTTATATTACGAAACAGAGAATAAGTTTACTTGATTGGTTTCTCTCATGAAAAAATTAATTATTACACGAAACAAAAAAGAAAATTGGCCATTATACCAACAGGTCCAACATCATGCCAAGAGTGCACTATTTATCTCTTTATTTTTGTATATTATGTTGTGTTTGCCATAGTGTACGGAAACCTGTCTAAATTTAATTGTGCAGTCCCTTTCTAAAATTAAATATCTTTTATATAAAAAAATTTCTTTTTTTTAAAATAAAGTTAATGTGTTGTTATCACTCCGTTTTAATTTATTAAAGAAAAATAACGAGGTAGCATTATTGTAAATACATATAATTTGACAAATTTTGATTATTATTAAATAACTGGAAGAATTAAGAATAGATATTTGATTTTAGGGATTTGCAATCAGAAACACATTATCTTTGTCTTGAAGTGGATTTAGCTTAGTGGATGCATCCATCATCATCACTAGATTGGAATCTTCCAGCAATGATTTTCTTTTCTATATTTATTTTAGGTGTAAAAATTTGCTTTCTTAATAAGTTGTTGAGAAGGAAAAAAAATTAATAAATTAATTTTATTAAATATAACTAAAATTAATTTAAAATCTTTTCTGCCCTGAAAAAAATAAATAAATTCATAATTATATTTCCATCCAAAAACTTGTTGATAAATTTAAACCTATTTATAAAATATTTTTGTTTGAAAAAATAATAATAGTAAAAAAGAAATAAACCTGCATATAAGATTTATGAGAGACACTGTTGTGGAATAATTTCTACACCTAATAGAAATTTAGAATTAGAATTTTTTTTTTAACTAAAAAGATTGTATCTCTATATTTTAAAAATAATAATAATAATTTGAAATTTTTTTCTTTATAATTCTTCGTCGGAATTATCTGTTTGTGTTCTAGAGAAAAGCTTATGTTGAATTTTTGCAAAAATTATGGAAAAAAAATTTCAAAAAAAATAAATAAAGAACTAACCATTGTTGCGATGCTTGAAACGAGAAGAAACAGCAAACCAAACTCTTCTAACAGGAAAAATCATTTTATGCCACCAATCCATCAATTTCTCCCTCACTTTCAATTTCCTTTTATTACTGCTACTATTATTATTATTACTGCTACTACTTCTCTTTCTCAGCCTGTAACCGCCGCCGCCCACCACAACCCTCACTGCTACGCTCTTTAACCCTGCCAGACCTTTAATTAAAAATATAAAATCCTCTGCTCCACTTTCAAGTTTCAACGATCACCACCGCTACACACACATAGATTTTCAATTTCTAAATCTCTCAATTAAGAAATCTAGAAATTAGAAAGCGAGAGAGAGAGGAGCTAACGAAGAAGAGGTGGTTGTGGTAGCGTGTGATCTACCATAACCGAAGTATAGCTAATAACTCTGCTTTGGCTGCTATAATCTCATAATCAACTCACCGACACGTGACCTTCCTTTATACTTTAGTTTCCTTTCTTATTTTCGCCTGTTATTTATTTATTTATTTATTTATTTGCTTTCTTATTCATATTCATATATTATTAGGAAAATTCTCGTTTTTTATTAATTAGATAATAATATTTATTTTTTATTATATATTTAAAATTATTTAATTTTTTAAAATTAATATCAACACTTAACTAAAAAGACATAATATAATTTATTCTTTTTTATTTTTTATTTAAAATTATATAAAATTTTTAAAAATTAATATTAATAATTAATTAAAAATATATTATTTATAAGTTATAGACTACATTAAATTGTGATATTCTTCATATTAAATAATAAAATATCAATAATTAAATTGAAATAAAAATTTTATTTGATGTAGAGTCATACTATAAAAATAAAATAAATAAATATTATAAATAAAATTAATTTAATACGAATATAAAGAAAATAATTCCCGATAAAAATATAGTTCATGCGTCGACATATATTTTAGTCAATATCACTAAATAATTAGATTGATAGATTTAGTATATATAATATTCATGATAATAAATATATACTTAATTTCATCTAAGTATTAATATATTATATAGCAAATATATCATAATATTTTAGAATATCAATGTAAGTAAAAAAGTAAGGTGGTAGATATAAATATGTCACTTATTGGATGCACTTATATTTTAGACCCACCGAGCATCAAACTTTAATCTTATATATATATAGATAGATAATAAATAAATAATTTTAATTTTTTAATTAAGTTATAATAATTATGATATTTATTTATGTTATAAAAAATATTTATATATATAATTATTTAAATTATAATGATAGTGCAATTACCTATTGTATTTATTTGGATATTCATATGCTTTCTGGTATATTTTATTATTACTTTTATTTAACTAATAGATCATATTTGCACAAATTTAATATATATATTAGTTTGTTGATAATATTTAATTTATTCAATATCAACAACTTTTAGTTAAGACTATAACAAAATGATATAATTTGATAAAAAATATATCAATATTCTCAAATAGATTTAAAAAATTAAAATTATAATAATTTGCTGATATAATACGTCAAAATTTAATAATATTGATTATATGTGCAAATAAAATTGAGATGGTGATGTTGGATAATAATATATTATCATTATATATATGATATTTTTATAAATTATATTTATTTAATCATTTCATAAAAAATATTATAATATTTATTTTAATTTGTATGACCAAAATTAAAATTTTAGTTTATTTAAAATAAGAATTATAAATAATTTTATTTTTAATATGATATTACAATGATCATAAAATTATTTTAATTATCTATATTATAAATTTTATTAAGTTACAATAATAAAAAATAAATCAAATTATATTATTTTTATATATTTATTTAGAATTTAAATATTATAACAATTTAATAAAATAATTATAATATATTCATTTACACATTATATATATTTATATATATTTAATTTATATATATTTATTATAATGAAAACTCACAACCTCACTAATTAACTCTCTCCCTTAATAATTAATTCTCTCTCTCAAAAAGTAATATACTTTTAATTATAATTTAGAAATTATCATATATTAAATTTTTATTTGTCAACCTTTTACAAGCATTTCTACGGGTTAATACATCAATTCTTTAATATATTTTATGCTTTTTTTAATTAAAATAATTGATTTTATCAAATAGAATATATTTCATATTTTTAATAGGTTAATTAGAAGATCATTTCCAGCCTCCAATTAATGAGCGCCAAAAGCCAAATTATAAATTTTTTTTATTCCTAAAACTTGAGACCACCGCTCTGTCTCTCTGACACAAACAAACACACACACACACGTGCCCATATGATAATTTCTCTCTCTTTCTTTTTCTTATTGGTGGATGCATATTTACTGTATACCTACACTAATTTTAAATCCACTTTTATACTGTATAATAGATTACTAATATAATTTTCCACCTTCTTGTCCTCGACTTTTGCTTAAAAAGTAATTTGGAATATTTTATATTCAAATAATAAATTTATTAAATATTTTTACATTTGACATCAATATATAATAGCGACTTGAACTTGAGAAAAAGATAATTCAACATTTTTAATTTTTTAAAAATTAAAAATTGTGAATTTTATCTAAATAATATAGGCATATTTTTATTTTATAAAAATAAAAAATTAATTATTATATTATATTTTTATTTTAATATGAGAATATATTTATTGATTATTTTTAATAAATAATAATAAATATAATAAAAAAAATTTAATTAATTTATTAAAATAATAAATAAATTATAATTTAAAAATAAATAAATAAAAGAAATATGTATTTAGAAGTGAGTATGAATTTATAAATTCAAATCATAATTAAAATTTAAAATTAATTGTAAAATTGTAAAATCATTGAACTTGGTATTTATTTTGCTAATAAATATTACAAAAATATGAATAAAAATATTTATTCTTTATTTTATTTTAAGTGATATATAAAAAAAATATTTCACTTTAAGTATTATTTTTAATAATTTAAAAGAGTATTAATTAAAAAATTTTAATATTATTTTTATTAATTATTTAAAAATAAATGAATTAAGAAATATAAAAAATATTATTCAAGTGAATTATAATAAAATTTTTATAAAATTTATAATAATTAATTAATTTTTTAATTTATATATATTATTTATATATAATATTTAAAATAAAATTAAGGGAGTATAATTTATTTATTTATTTATTTATCAACAGTTTGTCCTTTCTCGTGCTTCACGATGTGGCACTGTACAAATTATCGGCCAACCGCCAATGCTTTATTATTTATCAAGCAAAAGTTTATTCTTAATGAAGTATTAAATGCAAAAAATTAAAATTAAAATTAAACGTGGTCCAACTTGCATGGACTTTCTTTTTCGTTGGTTATTATATTTTTTTCGTTTTATTTTAATTGTCAGAATTTATTTTATTTTACTTTAATATTTTTATAAATTTAAAATAATATTAATTATAAAATTTTAAATTTATCCATAAAATTAATAATAAATAAAAAGAGAATAATTAAACAAAATTTTATAAAAATTTTATAAAATTTATAAAATTTATAATTATTTTAATATATATAATTATTTTGAGAATGATAATTAAAATGGAATAAGATATTTTTATTGTTTTATATTTTATATTTATTTTAATTTAATTTAGTTTAATTTTCTTGGTTAAGCAATTAACTTTAAAAGGTTTTACACCTGTCTAATAAATTTGAATTTATTTGGTTAAAAGTGAGTATATTATGATTTTTTTTTCTTTTATCAAAAAAGAAAAGTATAAACAAAGTTAGTTAATTAATTAATTAAAAGAATCATTCGTTTTTTTAAGTATTTTTTAAAAAATTATGGCCTACAAAAGCAGCAGTGTCGGCAACGTTCAACTTCAAATCCACGTGGCTAATAAAAGGCCTGGATATGAATTTGAAAAGGACATTATAGCCAATGAAATGGTGACATGTAATTGTTATACATTGAGATGCTTTTATTATTTTATTATTTAAAATATTATTTTTGACCACATTTCTTTATTTCTTATTCTAAAATCTCAAAAAGTTTATAAACCATTTGAATAGTATTAATTGGCATTTGGAAGTTTCTCTTGGGATGGACCCTTTAGATTTTGAATATATATATATATATATATATATATGTGTTGTTGAATTTTCATTTTCAAATTCAATTTGAACATAGCTCCACAATATTTGCTTAAGTTGATAGCTCAACAAGTAATTTATTGATGAAAAATGAGAATGCAGTTTAACTAAAGAATCTATTGGTTAATCATAGATTTACTACTAAATTAAAGTATTAATTTATTGATATAATTTCTTAGTTTTATTTTATGTATATAGAGGTGTTAAATTTAAAATGAATAATTGAGATTTTTTGTTTAATATATCATATTTTTTTAAAAAAAAAGGTATTACTAGTTTATTTTATGTACAATACAATATGATAAAAAAAATTTAAACATAATAAGGATATATTATTTTTCAATAACATGTAAGCATTGATTAGCTATTATCATTTTTTTAATATTAATTATCTATTATCTGTTTGTAAATCGATTTTGAAACTTGTTTCGTAAATCGATTTAATCTGTTGAATTTATAAATAATTTTCTTTGTTTGTTTATTTGGCTAATAATTTTCTTTGTTTGTTTATTTGGCTAACCATAGTCATGGTTCAAAGTGAACCATAAATCGGATAGTGAAAGAGGAATTTGGTTCATAAATCGGATTGAAATTGAGAAAATCTATTCTTAAAAGGGATTGAGATTAAATTATTAGAGTCTGATTCATATTCATGATTTTATTAACCAGAATTGATTGTTCAGGTTTTGAACTGTAAAAAATAAAAGTTAATATATATTCTAAAATATATATTTTTAATATATATATTAAAAATTAATATACACATTAATATTATAATGAATATTAATATTATAATATTCATGCATATATTAATTTTTAATATATATATATATATTAAAAATATATAAAATTATGTAGTTAAATAAATGTATTTATAATGAAAAAATTATATTTACAAAAATTTGTTATTATTACTACCATTATTATTACTATTATTATTTATTATTAATAACAATTATTGCTAATTATTTATTATTTTGTAACAAATAATATTATTCAATTTAACTTGTATTATTAAATTTATGAATTAAATATTTAATTTCATGAAAAATATTATCAATTATGATTATTTTTATTAAAAAATATTAAAATTAATTTAAATTGACAGTTCAAATCAAATTCGAATTTAGTCTATCTTTTAAGTGTCTAAATTTTAACCAAACTAATTTTTGTCAGTTAAAATTCATGATTGTCATGAATTAAAATCGACTATTTCAAATTATCAATTCTGATTAAACGGACTATGGCTATAGTTTTTTTTTCGCACTTCAACTAATAAGTCTATTAGGATTAGGAACCCACTAACTCATGGCCGAAAGAAAGAGAGACAAACGGAAAAACATGCTCTCGTAAAAGCTTTGACCTTTTTATATCTGTGAAAATTATCTTCGTTATAATATATATATCAATGAAAAAAAATTTACATTAATAAATTAAAAAATACATCTATAAAATATAAATAAAATTATATAATTTAAAAATATACAAATATATATAACTATTAAAGTTAATGATTTATCTTAAACTTTATCGATATAAATAATGAATAATAGTAATATATGCGGACAATTTAATTATCAACAGAACACTCATTGTATATGTCAATTGTAAAAAAATATCAAGTCATCTTCCAAATGAGAAAGACACATCCATTAGAAAAAATAAAATCTCATTAAAAAAGAATAAATTTTTATTGGATAAAGACAAATCTTAATTAGAGAATGACACATAATCTTCAAATAAATAAAGACAAAACTGTAAAATAAAAACTTAAATTGCATTCAGTTTTATTCTAAAATATAAAAAATAAAAATAAGAACAAACGTTGAATTAGATTTATATTGATCTAAAATTTATTTTAAAAATAAACTATATATAGAATTACATAAATTAAAAAAAGAACAAACACTAAATTTTAGATATATATTAATTTGAAAATTATTTTGAGGATAAACTAGAAATAAAAACACATAAAACTAAGAAAAGAATGAATAAAATTTAACAGTATATGAGAAAAAAATGAGAATAAAGATGGAAGTAATTGGCACCGTTAATGGATTAACAATAGCCCTACTCTCAAATTAAAGAGGAGAAAAAAGTATGAAAACTCGGAGAAAAAAATTGTGGTTCTTAGCTATATATATTTGAATTTGTTGTAAATAAAAAAAAATGAGAAGATATATATAAAATGAAAAATCTCTTTATTATGAATTATGTATCATACACCACTTATAATATGGCATGTACAGTGGTGTAAATAGAATTTAGATGAGAATAAAAGAGTGCAACTATCATGAAATTAAATTCTAATTTGAATAGGACAAAACTAATCATAATCTTGATAGGATAAAGTTAATCCAATTAAGTAGTTATTCATATAATTTTTAACACTTTTCATTGGATGATTACCCATATGAATATGTCTCATTAAAATCTTGCTAAGAAAAATTCAATGGGACAAAAACTTAGCGAAGAAAAAAGAGCACAGTATTCATAGGTAACTTTTCCTCAAAAATATATCTAGCTAAGATATTTTAAGTGTACGTATTCTAACATTGTATGCATGTCTTTTGAAGACTGATGTCGGTAGTGCCTTTGTAAACAAATTGTCGGATTATCACTTGAATGAACTTTGCAAATATTATTTTTCCTTCATTAATGAGTTCATTAGTATACAAGAATTTTGGTGATATATATTTTGTCATATCACCTTTCATATAGCCTCCTTAATTTGTACAATATACGTTGCATTATATTCATGCAATATTGTCAATTTGTTGTCTTCTATAAGTAATCCACAACATTTTCTAATATATTTAATTATGGTTATCAACCATATATATTTTCATTTGACTTCAGGAATGATTAATATCTCTGAATGATTTGATAAAGTAACAATAATTATTTACTTCATACATTACCATGAAATAGCAATATTATTATATGCGAAAGCATAACCTATATCACATGTGTTACGTAGATAGCATGTGGCATGTTCACTCCATTCTAATGCCTTCTAGTTAGTATAAGACTAAACCTTGCAAATAAATTAACTGTAAAAATAATATTTGATCTTATATTATTAGCAAGACATAAAATTGTCCATATTTCACTGAGATATGGTACTTCAGAACCATAAATCTCTTTAGTATCTTTTCGTGAGCGAAAAAATCTCCTTTTACATCAGGAGAATGAATAACTATTTAAGTGCTTAATGGATAATATTTATCCATATAAAATTATTTCAAGATGTTTTGATATATGATGTTTGATGGACAAGAATTCTATTTGATAAATACTTAACTTAAAATCCAAGATAAAATTTTATTCTTCCAAGATACTTTATTTTATAATCATTCATTAAATAGTTTACAGTAATTAAGATCACTTCTGGAGTTCTCACTATATTTAAATCATAAACATAACGGTGAAATCAGAAACTTCTTGAGGAGGGGGGCAAAATTACCAAGAGAAAAAATTACAGACGAATTTTAAATAAAATTAAATATTTAATATTATAATAGTTCAATAATTAATTTAAATCATTAGATTTACTATACCTAAGAGGTGGTAATTGTATCTTACGAGTTTAAATTTTTTAAAAACGTTGTATAATAGATTCATTTTCAATTTTTATAAAAATTTTCTTCTCCGCATAACACCAAGTAATCGGTCAGAAAATTATCTCTCATTTTGTTGAGCAAATCTGTCTTGATAGTGTTCATTACTAAAAAAGTTCTCTCAACAGTAGCAGTTGCAACAGGTAAGACTAAAGCTAACTTGACAGGCAGATATACCAAAGAAAACATAATATAATAACTTGTCTCAACCATTTTTTGAGTAAGAGGTCCAATGTTATGGAGGTCAAAGAAAGATGCATTCCTTCTTACATCAATAATGTAAAGTTTTAAGTTGATCTTCAAGTATCATTCGATCAGTATTGGAGAAATCATTTTGATATAGTCCAACAAGATGAAGTAATCGAGATCGCTTGAAGTTGGAGAATGAATTTATAGGTGAAAGACAAGCAATGCACAAAAGCAATTCTGTACTTATTTTTATAAATCGATTTTTCATTTTTATAGCAATAAAATCAATAGCCTAGTATTGAATAAAAGAAAATTAGGTTGTAGTATTATAAATAGTTCTAGTATTATAAATAGTTCTAGTATCATAATACGAAGAAGAATGAGTATCTGACAAAATATTTTTGCTTGAAAAGTAGTAGTAATAAGTAATAGGAATACCAGCACGCTTAGAACGTAGACGACTTAGATCATTATCTTCCATATTATGGACTGTGACATCGTAATCAATACAAAAATTATTAATATCTTGTAATAATTCATCCAATCCATTTTTTCTGAAGTCTTACAATTGTTGTTTGGCCGATGCAATCAAATGTACAATATTGTCAATGCTTTGATCATTTCATTATAAGACTTGAGATAGATTATTTGCCAATTCTAAAACTATCTTCATTAAGTAAGTAATGAAAATAAAATCATAACTTTCTATTTTATCAACCAAGCTCACAATTGTCCCTTGATTTCTTTGTTTAACCCCATCGTCTATTATGTTTTTAAGAACCGCTTTCACTGATGATCACATAGAAAGAAGCCGCACAATTATTATATAATGAGAACCCCAACGCATGTCACCAGATCGAGCTAAACTTATTTCTTGATGCAATCCTCTTTCAGATTGAATATCACCTCTTTCCAAACGTTGAACGGCTTCATCATGCTATATTTTATGGAGAGCATCTCTCCTTTTATATGAAACCCCAACCATATTCACAATCATTATAACATATTCAAAAAAAATACTCAATTATTTATTGCTCCTCGTTGTTGCTACAAGCACTAATTGGAATTGATGAGCGAAACAATAAATATATCTTGCTTGGAAATTTTCATTTAAAATGAGAATTTTTAATCCATTGAATTCACCTCGCATATTAAAAGCTCCATCATAACCTTGACCATAAATTTTTCTTAGTGATAATCTATGTTTTGCAAAAAAATCTTCAAGTGCACTTTTTAAAGACAATGCAAATGTGTCACTCACATGTAGCACTCCAACTAATCACTCTACTACTTGTCCCAACCTGTTAACATATCTCAATATCACATCCATTTGCTCCTTTACATAATTGTCTCGAGTTTCATCAATTAGTATAGAGTAAAAGTCATCTCAAACATCCTTAATAATAGCTAGTGTCGTCTTTAAAGTACAAACGCTTACTATTTATTTCTGGATATGTGGAGAAGTGAGTTGATTATTTTCAAAAGCATTTGAATTAACTACATTCCCAACATTAATATTGCGTTGACTGTACCAATTGAGAAGTTTAACGAAATTACCCTAGCAAAGTAACTTTTTTGACTCGTCATGTTCTCGAAAAGCTAAGCCATTTGCAAAAAAAAAAAAACGTATACAGTCAACAACAACTGTCAGACATGTCCGATAATGCCTCTCTTACTCTTGGCTATGGGAAGATAATACATGAGATATATTTTGTCTTTGATTTTTGAAACTAACATATAGTATTCTTGCATTATTGTGTAGACTATTGAAACTGCCAACGTGTTCATTAAATCTCTCCATGACTTTTTTTCAATTGTAAAATCTAATTTCTGTGAAGACATTATCCCTTTATTTTGATTCTCCATTCGAACTAAAAAGATAACACTAGAAATAAAATTTTGCATCTTTAAAAATACTATATTTCAACTACTCAAATTTAGAGTACCAACTCTCTCTAAAACTTCTCATAATTTTTAAAATTATGTTTGAAAAAAATTATGGCCACGTGGTTGATAATGACATTTAACCATATATTGTCTTCTAACATCATCCCTAATTTTAACATCAAACTCATCAATAGGTTTACGCAATATTGGGATACCCACAATATCATCAAAATTAACATCCAGATGCATTATGTCATCATTAGATACCTCCTCACTTGTATAACTATTTAATATAGGGATCGGTGTCGGAATAGGAATATTCGAGGATTTCCCATATTCATTCCGTATTCTCTTAGTTTTGGTCACAAATTTATCTATATCTGTTCAATTTAGAATTAGTTTAACATAATTTATATTCAACATTTTAATTTATAATTTATAATTAATTGAACCTAATTCCAATTTTCAAATCATTAAATTACATTCTATATTCAAAACATAATCACAATTTACAAAACACAAATAAATTCAATTAATTCAACATAGTCATAACATATATCATTTTAAATAAATTATTATAGTTAAATAAAATTCAAATAAACAACATTCTATATTCTATATTCTATATATAAAAATAAAATCCCTAAGTAATAAACTATATTCTATATTTAAAAACCAATTAATAAACTATATTCTATATTTAAAAATTAATTAATAAATTATATTCTATATTTAAAAAATAAAATTCCTAATTTTTTTTATCTAAAACAAAAATTATCATAAATTCACTAAACAGAATAAAACTAATTAATTCAACCTAAATAATAAACTATATTCTATATTTAAAAACCAATTAATAAACTATATTCTATATTTAAAAATTAATTAATAAATTATATTCTATATTTAAAAATAAAATCTCTAATTTTTTTACCTAAAATAAAAATTATCATAAATTCACAAATTACAATAAAATTAATTAATTTAAACTTATTGATAAACTATATTCTATATTTGAAACCCAATATATAATCTATTTTGTATTTAAAAATAAAATTCCTAATTTTTGACCTAAAATAAAAATTATTATAAATTCACAAAACACAATTAAACGAATTAATTCAACCTAATCAATAACTATATTCTATATTTAAAAACTAATTAATAAACTTTATTCTATATTAAATAATCCCTAAATTTTTAACCTAAAATTTAATAATCATAACAAAATAATAAAAAAATTTTAAAAAATAAAAATTTTAAAAACATGGTCTAGTGGTGGTCGGTGTCGCCGATGCCTGTTATAGTCATCTGGTGGTCCGGTGGCCGCCGCTCGCTCTGCCTTCTCCATTCTCTGCTTGTCTCTACATGCTCTCTCTCGCTCGCCCCTCTCCTTTTCCTCACTCGGGTCAACAACTTTCACGCTGATGGCTTTATTTTTTTTTTCAAATTGTGTTAAGTGAAACGGTGCCATTTCATTTAATGAAATTTTTTTTAAAAAAAATATTAAAGCCCCTAGTTGAAACGCCGCCGTTTCAGCCAGTGGCAAAATGGTAATTATATGGAGTCTCAGCTAGGGGCAAACAACCTCTCACTCACTTCGCCCATTTTTTCTAGCCCCCTGATCTCTGCAATCATCACTGGTGGCCACCAAAGAAGCACGCCCTCCTATATCGTTACTTCTAGCTGCCGGCGAGGGGGGTCGTCAGCCCCCCACACAACTCCCTACATTTGCCACTGCATAAACAAAAATTGCAATTATAATAAATTTTAAATTTATTTTCTAAATAAAAATACATGGGCAAATAAAATTATTTTCATATTTATTTTCTCTAAGTATTCAAATAGGCGATTGCACCATATCCACCTAGATTGCTTTAGTTTATATCAGAATCTTTGTAACTCAATATAGTATATTTGTTAAGATATTATATACTTCATTCATCTTAATACTTTAGATACTTCATACATCTTAAATTCTTTATGGATTTTCACGTATATGTTATTATCTAATAAACCATATAAGTAAACTATCACAACAACCATCAAATATATGTTGAACTTTTCAGAAGCTATCAAACAGATAAAAAATTTAAAAGTAATAACATCCATGACAGAGGAATATATCTTATCATAATATATACAAAGTCTTTGTGAGAATTATTATGTCACAAGTTGTGCTTTATATTTCACAATTTTATTTAACTCATTTCTCTTAAGAGTCATATGAGCAAATTATTATAATATAATATCGAGCCATTCAGATGCTGCAAAACTAATTTTAAAAGCAATTGCATTCATAATAGATATAAATGTACTTTTTTATAATCTCATTTGATTTATTTCTTTTATATACAATACCTTATGAGTCTGACATCTTTTGGTGTCTAGACTATTGGTCAAAATATTATATGTTTTAGCAAATGAATCTAGCTTGGCCTAGATTACTTCTTTCTATTTTGATTAATCATTTCAACGCCAAAATTTTTAAATATTTTTAGGCTCAAGCATATTTCAATAATTTCAACAATATATGCAAATATATTATCAACAATAATTTTATCCCTCTCTCACATATTTTTAGATTTTAATAAGATCTCAAAAATTTTCGGCACTGGAATCACTTTTGGAGTTGCTTCTCTAGAAATATACAGTTTATTAATTTATGTTGTTTTTGACATCTTCAAAAATGTCATTTTAAAATTATTTTTTTTTTCAAAAAACAATATTTAGGCCTTCCAAGCTTCTGATGTATATGAGATTTATTTAGTAACATAATCATAAGATGTCCTACAGGAACAATCATTTCTTTAAAAGCATTAATAATTAGAACATGTTATTTAGAGACCTTTGGTTTCAATAAAGATATCTAGCAATTTAGTTATTCTGCAAATGAATTATTTTTTGAATTTCAGATTCACACTAGTTTATGCATATATCAAAAATGAACAAGATTGATATATTTTAATTAATTTCATATATTTTTTGTTGTATTCAATTATTTTTTCCTGATGATAGAAAAACTAATTCATAAAATTGATAATTTAAAAATCTTACTCTAGAAAATTTTTGGTTATAGGTCCAAAATATCTAATAACATATAGACTATCAAAACCTATATAGATATCAAGATGACGCTGATAACCCATTTAATTTATTTGAGGGGATGCAATAAAAATATATGCAATAGAACAAGAAATTTTAATATCATAATTCTAAATAAGATATTATATCAGTTAAATACAAGCTATAAAATAAAAAACTTATAATGTGCAAACAGTCAAATACAAATTAAATATCTAACATAAATAATAATACGTATCCAAGTAACTATAGGAAGTATAGATTTCATAAGTATGTAAATAATAATTAATCATAAAAACTTAATAATTAATTATTCAACTAATTCATATAGAGTATGAATATATTTAATAAAATATTCAATGGTAATTCATATTAATATAAAATAATCTTAAATACTTTTCAATTAAACTCATATGTATTATTCATATAAACTGCCTTGATAAAATAATTATGAAGCAAAATTATGAGTTGGCAGCAAATAAATATATGATCATTAAGTTGAAAGTATCTAAAAAGTTCATAAGATTAATGAATAGTGCCACAAATATCTCAATGTAATTTTTTTTATAAAAATTGAGAGGACTTTAAATGTAATTTAGATAGTGAAAGTCTCAAAATTAATTTACCTTCAGCATAAGAAATACAAATATAATCATCAGATAAAAAAAATTTCTAATTTTTCAATTAGTATCCATTTGTATTCTCAATAATGTCTCACTTTATGTTTGAATATGGACGATCAAAACGATCATGCCAAAGTATAAAAATTTGGGGATTAATAAACTTTCAGTGCATATAGTGTAACTCAATATTTTTATTTTTATTTTTTGTAAAGTACAATAAAGTTAAAAATTTTAGAATTTCTTAAATATGAACTTCTGGTTCAAAATTATAGAGTTAACACATAAAAATTTAATATCTATCTCACTTTGTTTCAACAAGACATCCGTTGCAACGTATTCTTTAAAACTTAGTAGATCTCTTCAGAATCTATTTAAATACAATGAATAAGTGATATACAATTTGTTCAAATTCATAATATAAGATAGATTTTTTAAGAATTTTTAATCACATTTGCAGAACTAGATATTATATTAACATTAATTTATATTCATGTTAACTATAACAAATATTTTTTGACAATAAAAATTATGGGAGTTGTACTAATATATATCTTTTTAACACTTTTACTTTCATAATTGATAGACATTTTTTTTAATTTTTTTTCACCATTACCATTTTATCAAGATTTCGTCTATAGTCTTGAAAAAAATATCACATTCTCTTTAATAAATGATATTAAGTCAATTGGATGAGTTTGATATTTTTCATAAAAAACTAAAAATTTTATTTAGCTACATGTAAATAAGAAATTAATTTAGAATATTTTGTGAATCTATGCTCTCAATATTACTACTGCAAGAGTACATTTGAGATATGCAAACTTTAGTATTTTAAAAAAAGATTGTAATAAATCTTTAATAATAAGATAATAAGCTTTCAATTTCTTCTATGAATAATGTAAAAGAAAATCGTTACTTTTAAGCAATCCTACGTGGATACATAATTTTATTTTCATAATATCTCTAAAATTCACAATATCGAGGTGAATATCATTATCATATACTCATAACAAATAATTTATTCAAGAAATATTAAAGATAATAAATTTAAATTTTATAATATGTAATATTATAAATATACCAAATAAAAATTATAAAATAAATAGATTACATAGCTATCAAATAATAAAGACATATAATTGCTAAATGAATATATACAAGTGCTTATTCAAAGCAAGGAATGATGCATGAATATCTTATTTCATATTGATTGTCAAATCCAAAATAAAATTTCAGTGGTAAAACCAATAATATTAAAACCAAAATTCACGTTTTATATGTATGTGTATATGTTTCCATAAACAATTAGTAAACCATCTACGTAATTGCACGAACTTCGATAGTGAACATTTGGTTTCTTTAATATAATTAATTTATATTGTTCAAAAAACTGAAACTCAATTGTCAAGCTTCTTAATAGGGTAACACTATAACAAAACTCGCAAATCAAGGATTACCAAAGCTATAATGGATTCAATTTTTTTAAGTGTATTGCTCAGTGAAAATATGTGTAAACGTTAATGAATTCAACAATTTCAAAGACGTTAAAACTTGCATCCTCGTACAAAAATAAACAGATTATATATTATAAAATACGGAACAAAAATAAATTTTATAATCTTAAAAATTTTATTAATGATTCATCTCACTTAATATAAAAAATTTTAAATCTCAGTTAAGCTATGATGAATCATATTAAATAATCAAGAAGTATTAAATTAAATGTAAAAATATATCTTGATTAGAGATAAAACTTTATCTTGTAAATTAAAAAAAAACTAAATCTTTCTCTCTTCACTGTTATAATTTGTAGAGATTATCGTGCTGATAATATATTGTAAATAATATATATATATATATATAAAGAATAAAAAATCTGAAAAATATCTTTATTATGAATTATGTATTATGCATCACTTATAATGGGGTATATATATTATTGTAAGTAGAATTTAAAAAAGAATAAAAGAGTACAACTATCTTAAAATTAAATTCTAATTTGAATAGAATAAAACTAATCATAAACTTGATAGAATAAAATTAATCTAATTAAGTAATTATTCACATATATTCTAATAAAATTTATTTAATTTATTTTAAATTTAATTTATATTTATTTTTTAATTATTGTATTTATTCTAAATTCATTATATCCATTTAATTATTTATTTAAATATAAAAATTTTAAAAATATAACAAAATTTAAATATATAATTATAATTTTCTTAATCAAATAATTAAAAATAAAAATTTTAAACTAACACAATTCTTTCAAAAGAATTTTATATAATATAATATAATAAATATATAATAAAAATATATAAATATAAATCTTATTATATATCCTGATTCAAATAGTAGGTACTTATAAGTATATATCAATATTATATTTAAACCCATTACATACAATTAAAATATAATACATACTCATTCATAAACTATTCCTATTTTATAAATATGGATGAAAACAAATAGGATATCTAAACATATAAGAGCAGTTGTCATCCCCATTTTCATTGATATTGTTAAAAAAACCATATGATCACATAAAATTAATTAAATATATGAAAATCTAGCATCTAAAAAATATAAATAAATTTATCAAATTAATGTAGAAATAAATTCTCCAATTTTAATAGTTTGTTTTTAAAATTGACTCTTCTAAATTTATATTAAAAAAAAATCAAATCAAACCTATATTGAAAAAGAAGAATTTGAGAGATATGATGATAATAAACGCTTAGTATTCACACATGTATCTTAAATAAGCATATAGTTGTGATCACTCTAATTATATATAATTAGTTGTATGCAGGTTTTAGTTTTATTTTTAAAACATTTTAGTGTATCCAAAATCATTATCATTATTAAATTAAATTTAAATATTATTTTTTAATAATTTTAAATATTAATAACATATTTATGCTAAATTTATTATATACGAGTCGACAAAATGAAAGGGTGATATATATAATTAAAACCTATAAATATATAATGAAATGGCTTTATATATATATATATATATATTTGGCACTTTTATTAAAATTTCAATTTTAAAACTATTTTTAAAATCTAAAGCATCATATATATAGCGAATTTTCGTCTTAACAATTTCTTAATTCATAATTATTATATATATAAAAAATTGTTGAACTTTAAAATATAAATTTTATTGTGATCAATTTTATTTATATATTTAAAATACTTAAGTTATTAGAGATATCATAAATTAGGAATATTTTTTAATATTAAATATTAATATATTTAAAACATGAATTAATAATAAAAATTAAAAAAAATCCAAAAAGGAGATTTAAAAGCTGTTGGTTATGGCTTAAAAAATGAATTTTTAACTCATTCTTCATATCTAACATAGAGTAAATTTTCATCTTAACAATTTTGGTTCATGTAATAATAATAATAACAACAACAAAAACAACAACAACAACAACAATAACAATAATTGAATGAATGATTTAATTGTTTTTAAAAGAAAAATAAAAATAAATAAATGAGAGGGTGTTTCTCAAAACTGGAGTTTTTCAGCTTATTGTGAATAAGTGATTTTTAGATTATAATCAGATTAAAAATAAGCAGTTAGACGTTTCTGTAAACTAGTTAATAATCAGCTGATAATCAGTTTATAATCAGTTAAGTGTTTCTGTAAAATCAACTTATAATCAGTTTTTAATTGCAGAAACTGTCAAAATGACCAAACTGTCCCTTAGTTTATTTATCGTATAAAAATGATTTTTTAAATGTCAATTTAAAATTTATTTTGCAATAATAATAATAATAAAATTTATTTAATAATAATAATAATATTGGTGTTATTAATAAATTATACAAATAAAAAACTACCATGTAAATATTACCAAATTAATAATAATTATATTAATAATAATATGGATAACGGCAGCTTCTATGGTGGTAGAGAGTGTCTGCACAGTTACTGCCTTAAAAGAGAAGAAGAAACGTAAAAGAATTTTAATGGGAACTAAAGTGCATGGGGTGAGCAAATTTTGAATATTGAAAATTAGGTAGGGATAGTATGGTCTTTTACTTGGTCAAAACTGCTTAAAAAATAAGTGCTTAAAAAAAAGTAGCAAAACCTAACTTTTAAAAAACTGATTAAAATCATATTATAATCTACTATTTAAGTTTTCAGAAACACTTAAATAAATAACTTATAATCTAAAAACTGCTTATAATCAGTTTTGACCAGCTTTTAAATTTTGAGAAACACCCTCTAAATAAATAAATGGTGAAATCCATGTGTGGTGTTTGTTTTGTCAAGTCCAACCACTGGAGAGGAGAGGAGTGGAAGGCATTGCCAATTTGCCACTGATGTCTAATTGGAAAATGTTATTATTTTGAAGAATCTTTTTAGTTTTTATTTATATTGCAAAAGATCTCGAAGACACTCTCTTCTTCTTCACCTAAACCCTTCCACTTTCATATTTTCTAATGTTGTTTTTACTTGTTAATCCTACATGGCCCCATATGTATATATCCCATCAATTTAAAATCTTTTTTCCATTTTTTTTTATAAAATTAGTAATTTTTGACATATTTTATTTCTTAATTAGGATATTTAATTATAATTTTCCATAAACTAATTAATTATTTATTACAATATTCAATTTCTTTCTTTTCTTTTCTTTTCTTTTTTTTTAATTATTATGTATAAACTTTCGACTCTGATTAAATATAATTATTTAATACTTAGGCAGTTTAAATTAATTGTTGTTAAATCAAAAAATTTGAGGGAGATTGAAGCATAACCCAATCCATATTGACGTTAGCAAGCATGTTACTATGGATTCAAAGGTCATCGTCTTCACCAATCATCATCATAAATGGTTTCCCTATTTCAGTCTCTACAATAATTCTTTCTTAGTGGAATTCTAATGTTCATGTGACTTAATGGACTTCACCATAGTTATAATTTTATTATTATTCTTATTTTTAAGGCCAAGCTATATATGATCCAAAATTGCAATCATTATTTGTTGGTTAAATATTCATATAAAAAATTAAGTGCTTTTAAAAAAATTTATTATTTTTTATTACTAATTTAATAACTGAATTATTAACTTAATCATTATTTATTTCTCTTAAATGTTCATTATATATTTCTTTTTTGTTTGTGTCCTCACATCTTAAGTGACTGAATATAATATTATTAAGTATATGATAAGAATAATCTAATATATAATATATCTGACAATATATCTTCTTTTATTTTATACGAAATATGATGAAATGTATCTTCTTTTTTTTTAATGTCGAGTTATTTTTTAATGTCTTTTAAATATTTATTTAATATGGACTGAAATTTTTATTTAAACCGGTTGTACATATATCCGCTAATGAAAAATCAGTAAATAAATTATTATAAAAAAAATAAATAATTTTATTAACTGACTCAGCAAGTTAGTTGCAATCTTCTTTCTGTATATATGTGTAGCTGTGGACTTTGTTGATGAAATATAGAAGCTTTCATTCTCTTTCGCGAGTATTTCATTTTCTGGTTTCAACATTCTTCATACTTGATATAGGATAAATCTTTCCCATGCAAGACATAATTTTATTAGGTAAATGATACCAATCAAATGAAATTGATTTGAGTATGTATGGCCATATGATGTAGAATTGAGTCAATCCAACACCACCATTAGCAATTTCCTTATTGGTGGGTGAAGAAAAATTTGCAGTGGGGAAATATCTGAAAATGTGGTTGGAATTTTACTTTAAATTGTAATTGTAAAAAATATTAATTAAAAGATTAAAATTTTATTTTTTGTTATCGGGAAATAGCCAAAATTCATTAAGAATACAGAGAAATAAAATTAGACAAAGAATGTACAAGAGTAACAATAACAAAAACAGCAAATAAACAAATGGCAGAAAGATAAACAAATAACCCCTTAACTGCAGAAGTATAAGATAACTAACAAAACATCCCCTCCAGCAAAAGTCTTGGCCATAAACTAAATCAAGGAGTAGAGTCTTGAAACTACTTGCCATTATTATTATTATTATTATTATTATTATTATTATTATTATTATTATTATTATTATGGAAGAAACTATATTATATTACCAATTTTATCATTTCTTTTTTAATATTAAAAATGAAATCAAAATTAAATTTGCTTCATTATTTATTTCAAATTAATAAGCATTAATTTTATTTATTTTAAATTATAATCATTATTTTAATGAATTAGTTAATATATTAAATATTTAGTATATCCATATATACTATTATTTATTAAAAATCTTTAATAAATATATTTCATACTAGAATAAGAATATAATAGAAAAAATATATATTAAATTTATATTTTTAATAAAAATAACTATTTTTTTTAATTTATGTGAAATATAAAATATGTCTATTAATTTGTAACAAAGAAAATATTATTTAAGAAATGTATACATGATTCTTAAAATACAATACCAATCTCTTATTTTTAATAATAATAATAATAATAATAATAATAATAATAATAATAATAATAATAAACAAATTATCAAAAATTCGAACCACATAAAGTGGCCCCAGTCAACATGGATTATTCACAATTTTCTTATATTAAATCATTGTCCATATATTATAAATATATATCACTCAAGTTGGCCTCTTTTTCCAATTTCAAAGCCAATAAGAGTGGATAAGAAATATATACCATTAGTGTTTGTCTCTCTCTTTCTTTCTTTCTCTCTTTCTTTTTTTCTTTAATTAGTAGCTATTCTCTATAATTTTCCAACCCAACAATACTAACCATCAAATTAATTTATTTATTAGTAGAAATTAATATATAATCATGACAAAGTAAATGATGGCCTTTGCTTCAAACTTTTAAAAGCTACCCAAAAAAAAAGCGAGAAAAAGTTATTAATTTTACTTTGTGATATATGCAAATGCTTTGAGTGGAGGAGATAAAGATTAGAAAATTTTTTTTAATTAGTTTTAGATTTAATTTTCTAAGTTAAGCATTTTATTCTATAAGTTTGTGGATAATTTGGGTTTATTCTTTCCACTAACACCATGGAAACAGAATATTATGTTGATTTTATACACACTTATGCATACTTTTTAAAGATTTTTTTAATTACATTCTTAAACAAAAGGATTTACTTGATTAAATGTTTTAAAAATAGATTTGACAATGTGAAGTGACCTCAATAAAAATGCCTAGGTTGGTTAACATCATGGTTGACACAAGCATGTGAGTTCCACTCTAACTAGTAAAAGTTTTTTTTTTACAAGATTAAACAAATTCTTTATTTTCTCCAAATTAATAAACACATTTTTCTTTTTTTTTTATTTCTCTAGGAGTATAATTCATTTACCATTTTAATAAATTAATTAATATATTAAATCTCTCATTAAAATATCTTTTCTTATTTTTATCAATTACTCTTTATTTTTCAATATCATTATTTATTGATAATCATTTTTAAAATAGAAAATATACATGATATTAAGATAAAATTTTAATTCAATGTTATATTTACTAAGTTAGGTATTTTATCTGTCCCACTGAAATTATTATTTTTACAAAAAAAAATATACCTTTCAAATTGTCACTTTATATAATAAAAAAATTAATTAACTTTTTAATTATATCTTTATCATTAATTATTTAATTAATAAAGTGAGAATATAATATTAATAAATTAATAAATAGTATTTTAGTTCATTCAAAATAATTTTATATAATATTTAAAAAATTTATAACTTGTTAAATATGTGTGCGAGCTAAAGACTACGATTTCAACAAGACAGATAGAGTAATTTTTAATACATATTAATCAAATATTAGATAATTAATTAAACTCATTATTAAAAGTTAATAATAAATTAATTATCTATTTGATACTAAAAATGAAATATAATAAAATTTTAACAAAAATAATTAATTTTATTAATTTTTATAAAAATAAAAACTGTGCTTATCAATTTGGAATAAATAAAAATTTAAAAAATTTAAAAATTTTCTCACCGACCGTTCTAAAATCTATGAACGGCAATGGGCGGTTGGGCAGATCTTACAATTTTCTATTTTTCAATACTAATCTAAAGGATAGTTCTTTGATACCATTATGGTATCGTGTACCTCTTGATATATATATATAGGTATCGTGTACCTGGAGATACGTAAGCCGTTAGATTATTAGGAGTAAATCCTGACCATCCATTGAATTAACCATGGTTTGTAGTTGCGGTACTCATATGAGATATATATATATATATATATATTTATTTATTTATTTATTGTGAGATATCATGGTGAGGAGAACCATGGAGAGATGAAAAATAGAAAAGTAGAGAAACAAGTTTGACAATTAACATCTCCAAATTTAAGCTAACTTAGGTAATTTTTTTTATTGGGAGCTCATACGGATAACAAAATAAAATAATTTATAGCGAACTAATAGCACTCAAACATTGTATGATAGCTAAGAGAAGGGTTGAGGTGCTTAAAACCAAGGACTAGCAACGTCCTATAAAGGAGCCATAGTCAAGTAGTGAAAGACTCTAATGAAAAATTGAGGATGAAAATCAAAATTCTTTCCAAGTATATGGATCTTAGAAATCCAAAAAAAAAAAACACGGTACCATAAAGGTATAAAGATCTTAGCATTTATACATACTAATTTGAAGATGGCTAAAAAAGCCACTCTAAACAAAAAAATGATCCGAAATTTGAAAAAATTTACGTAAGAGAATAACAAAGATTGAAAGACTTTTGTGTAAAAACCATAATCTTTAAAAGGGCTATGAATAAAAGAAACTCAAAATCATCTACTAAGATTATAAAACCAAAACACACAAGGTACCCTTCATGATTTTTATGAAAACCCACTAAGACAAAGCTCTATAGAGCTCAGAAGTAAAATTCAGTAAAGCGATATAAATAGTAACGTTAAAACCCTTAGATGTAATCTTAAAAGGATCAAAAAAGGCCATATCTAGAAAAATTATTAACTAAACTATACATTAATTAAAAAATCCTACAAATAAATAGAAACTATGAGAAAGTTAGTTAATTTCTTGATCGATAGCAGTCCTAGATTAAAGATAAAAAGGAAAAAATCTCAGCTTCCTTAAGGAGTATGATAAAATTGAAAAAAAAAAATATGTTCAATAGTTATAGACCCATATGATAAATTTAAAAAATCAGAACAATAATAATAAATTAGATAATTATGTAGAGTTGGGATTAAAGAAGTATATATTGGAGAAATTAGGAAAGAGCAAAAAATTTAAAATTTGACTGTCATCTGATCAATCCGACTGATCATGTCAATTTAAACTAATTAAATTGATTAATTTCGACTTATACATTTATTAGTAAAATAGACCAAATTAGATAAAAAATCGATCGAACTGACTAATAATAATCAATGTTCAAAAATAATTTTTTTCAACAATTATTAAGTGGTCGGATTGGACGATTTCTAAGTAAATAAAAATATTTTAATAAAATATTTCAAATAATTAAATAAAAATATTTTTACTAAGTACCATTTAAAAAGAAAAGTTTTCCATTACAAATAATAATTTTTTACTTTATTTTCTCAGAACTTTTAACCATTTTAATATGAAAAATTGATAATTTTGACCAGAATATTTCATCCTAAATAATAAAAGTAATTTTATAGAAAAAAAAATTTAAATACTAAATTTAATATATACCAGTAAATTAAGACATATTCTAATAATAAATATACATCTTTCTAAGTAATAAATTTAGAATTAAATCTCATTTTCTATATTTATATTAAAAATTTTATTACATAAGAAAATAAAAATGAAATTGACTATATATTTTCAAGTATAAAGAAAACGGAAAATTAGAATAAAAATTAGGACAAGACAAGGGGAGGTGCTGCTACCTAAAATCCATCTCATCTGGATAGAGTGGGTGACTGATGAGGTACAAATTCTTCAGTTCTATATGACTAAATTGCTATTTATGCTGAAATCATATTGTATAGTTGATATTTTTACATTTTTTGAATTTATAATCTCCATTTAAATAATTTAATTTTAAAATAAATTTTAATATGAAAAATTTAGGTGCTTTCTACTCTAATAAAATAATATTTTCAAAAGTCAATTTGATTGAAAATAAAGTAGATAAAAATAAATAAATAATGCCGAAGTTGTTGACCCATTTATATCCTTTTCTATAAAAATTCAGAAGAGAGTCTTCTGCCTTTACAAAAGAAATTAAAGAGATAATGGATATTTTTTGCAAAGGTTGATGTAAATATTAAAATAGATAAAGACAATGGAAAATGAAAACTAAGAAAAAGAATACAAGGCAGATAGGGAAGAATTTATTAAATTAATCTTTTTATTATTCCTTTTTCTTTTATAGTATTTTATTTATTTAATTTTCAATTAAATTTGACTCTAATTAAATTTAGATTATTCTAATGTCACTGAATTTTTTTAAACATACATATATTCCAATTTAGTTTGTAGCATTAAGAAGGGATTTATAACAACTTATTAGATAAGGTGGACAAGAAAAATTTATGTTTGAAAATTGAATAACTTTAATATTATGCATAAATTATGTAACAAAAGAACAAAAATGTTTTTTAATAATAAATTAATATTTTCTCCATTTTAGATTGATAAGTATATATATTTTTTATTTCATAACAATAAAGAAAAATTAATTTTTTTATTATAAATGTAAATTTATATATATATATCTTTATTATATTTCTATTTTAGGCTGATATATATTTATTAAATATTTTTAATAACTAGCATTAAATATGAATGTAATAAATAATTTAATGAATTAATTAATTAATTAAAATAATAAATAAATTATAATTTAAAATAAATAAAAAAAGAAAGTATATTTATTAATTTGAAATGAAGTAAAAATTATGTGTTATTATTCTTTTTTCATAATTATCTCGTCTTTTTCTCTGCAGTAATAGAATCTTAGTATTTTTTTTTTCGACAATCATAGTTGAATTTAAACGTTCTAGTTAGGTATTTTCTTCTTGTTTTCAATTTAGGGTTTCCAATAGGGTAAATTTCATTTTTGCTCTTAGAATATATATTTATTCAACTTGGATTATATAAAAATAATCTCTTTAATGGCTATACTAAAAAGAAAATGAGGAGAAAAAATAATTTATTTTGGAATTTTGGACTTTGCATTTCTTTTATTGGACTAATATTATTAAATATTAACAAGATATCTCTAAAATCAATATGAAATTTCAATCAATTTTATATAATGAATTAAAATTTAATTATAAATATAGTCATCAATTCACAAGTGAAATTTAATCCATTTTACTATTTAGTGAGAAACGACGAGTGAAGTTGAAGTTCCCTCTTTAAATTAGCTGCCTGCCAAGATAAGATAGAATAAAGAAAAAATCAATTTGTCATCAAAAGAAACTCAAGTTTCCATTATCATATGTCATGTGATTTATATAACGTCAAATCAGTGGAACTGCAAGATGTTTCTGTGATCGACGTTTAGATATAGTCTTAGCTATGCACATAACTTTTTATTAATAGATTCATGGAATCTTTTTTTTTTTTTTTGCAAAATTTAAAAACAAAACCAACATACCAATTCCACATCGACTATAACACTGTCCATTACGCTCCTCCATGGGCCCTCGCAACTTGCGAGGTCAATCTGAAAGGATCATTTATAATCTCTCTCTATCATCAATCTAATAATCTAATGAAGAGATGATTTCAAGTTAAATTCACCCGTTTAAATTTCAAATTCTTTGCTAAACTTATAAAAAAATTAAGAAAATAACAATTTTTCTGATGAAATTCGGTGCGTTAATACTAATATAATCACGCTTAGGTTAAAAAAAATGGGTAAAACTCATAGTTATGCACACTAAAATCGCAAATTCAAACTTAAGTTTGAGCAACACTTTATAAGCATAATGCACTGTATGTATTATGAAAAGAGCCACTTCAGTGAGATCCGTATTTAAGTGAAAAAATCTAATGGTAAATTACTGAACTAGCCTATATTTAAGTGGAGAGACCTGACGGTGAACTGCTGGACTAATCTCCTTAAGATTTTACTTAGCTAGACTATTAATGTCCATCCAAAAAGGTGTAGTTGACTGTAGATGTCAGCTCCAAAAGAATATGGTTAATGTCTAGACAAATAGGATTCCTCGTTAAAAAAAAAAAGATAACAATTTTCTTTTAGCCATTGAAAATCAGTAAAAAGTCCATTTGATTCATTGTCTCAGTCTTATCAATGCACTTCAACAAAACCATGGCACTTTGATTTTTTTTTTTTTTGAACTTTGCTTTTCAGACATCAAACAACCAAAGAATCGCCGGATATAATGCAAAATTGAGAAACTGCAATGGAATACTTATTTCCTAGTCATCCATGTTCTTCATGTATTCCTTTGAAAGTTTAGTCTCCATTATCAGCTGCTGTTCCCTGACGAGTGAATACCCTGATTCAAGTAAAGCCTCCACTGTTTGCTGCTCAAACACAAGGAAAAATTCAATCATCAAAGCAGAAAAAGAAAAAAAAAAGGGAATAATCATGATCAATACCATAAACACAAATCAAAATGATTTATTGAACAATCTATATATATATATATAACCAGTACTAGCATTAAGTGTTAATGGACAATTTGTGATATGAAATATTTTGGATATAACTCCACAAAAAATCCTTTGCTGACATCAATAGTTATCAAATCCAAATCCTTGTCAGTACAAAAACATTGTGCCACTAGCAACAGTTATTCATCAACATTAATAATAGTGCTAGTGTTCATACATCCAAGAGTAATTAAACATATTTATTGTTCTTTGAATTTGAGGAAAGATTTTTGGCCCAGAAAGTAGCCCTCGTCCCCACACCCAGCCACAAGAAATACAACAAAGAAGAAAAATAACCACAAAAAAAAAAGGATAAATAGAAAAGGGAAAGCACAAAAAATAAATAAAATTCATTAAAAAGCTACCTTTGGGGGAGTATATGCAGGCAGTTCCTCGTTCTTCCTTATCTTGAGAAGTTTGTTACCAATGTTTTCAACACCTCCATTGTCATCAATCCACTACAGGGGAAATAGAGTTAGACTAAGGATATGGGTGTATAATTCAATGAATTCCGCATGAAAAATACCTAATATTTTCAAGCTGTTAGGGCAAATTTATCAACAACAGCAAAAAACTTAAAACAAATATCAGGCAACTAATAATGACATAAGGAAGACCTGCTACATAGAGTAGAACAAAGTATTTCCCCTTTTCACTCCACTCCAAACTTCAAAGCTAAACTTAGACTTCTATCCCATAATTATTTGACCAGACAAACAACCATTTGAGGGCCAGGCAACCTGCTAGCTCAACAAAATTTTGCTAATTACCCATGTAAAGAACAAATATATATATCAGATGCAAACTTGGTAAGTTATATCAAAAAATTTAGAGGTCTAATGAAGTGCATTGACGGATGCAGATATCCTTTATATCTTCGTCTGTTAAGACTTCTCCACAAGTGCCACAAAATATTATGCACAATAGAAAGACAGGTATATGCAATTGCATGTGACTGTAACATTTACAAAGGTAAAATATAGACAAAGCAATTAAGACAATTTTGAAATGATACTTAATTCATAAATAACTCAGGGTTTCATGCTATATTCAATTGGAAGGAAAGATGAAAGACAGGAAATAAGGGTAAAAGAGTAAAGGATGGAAATGCATTTTGTTTAAAAGAAATGCATGAAAGAAGAATACAAATAAAATTTAACGTGAGAGAGGAAGGGATGGATTACCACTTTGTTGAGGAAATAAATAAAAGGAGAGGAAGTAAATGAAAGATGGAATTTCCATCATGGTGGAGAGGAAAAACAAGGATAAAAGAAAGAGCGAGGACTGGAAAGGACAACACAAAACTTACCAATGCTAAAAGAAGAATTTGGATGATGAAAGACATACTCTACAGTTGGATCATCTATTTTCCACTATTAACATCCCATTGTATATCATTTTCATACTTTCAATTACATCCATGTGCATCTTCATGCTTGCATTCTACTATTTGAATTTGGTAGGTAAATAACAATAAAATCAACAACTACAAATCTATTTGCAAGCAAACAGGCAAAGTTAAACAGTAGAAGATCCTTCCGCACTTGAAATAAAAGAATCACAGACCTTAGAAATTGATTTGTCATAAGTTCGGGACCTAAGAGCTCCATAAAAATCCAAAGCTGCCCAATCACACCCCAAAAACAAATAAATAAATGAAGATGATGTCTGCATAATTTTCCATCTTATTTTGGTTATAGTAGATTGCCAAATGACAAATAATTGTTTGCAGATCAATGGCAGAAATATAAGCAAAAAGTAATTGACCACATAAATATTGAATGCATCACTATTCAACAAATTAAAGATAAATAGTTATACAGCATAAACTAAATAAATAAAACAGGTTTCCTAAGCTTGTAGACCATCCTAATGGTTTTACCGCAAACCAAAGAACAAGAATACATGTTGGTCTGACATCCACAGATATTTATCATAACTATGTTGATAATGCCTTAAGGCTAGATCTGGGCGGGATACATTTCACTTCCAGAACTAATCTCATTTTCCTGGGGTCAGCCATGGCCAGATTCAAGATGTGAAAACGTTCAATGTATTAAGGGTGCCGAGAGTCCAAATTTAAAGTCTCAAAGTCGTGAAAGAATCCAAAGACCAGAAAATACATTGTATCACCTAGAGAAGAGCTGCAGTTCAGCTTTTCAAAACTTTCTCACAACTATCATTTAGTAAGAAGTGATGTCAACAATTAGGTATGCAGAAGTCATTGCAAGCAATAGCTGTCATAACTCTTGGCGGCATCAGTACTTGAGACAATCTCAGCCATATACTCTAGGCCAGTCAGATGACTTGCTCCGGTATCTAATGGCCATAGTCCACAGGGTGACAGAATGATTTTGATGTGGACAAGGTTGGCTCAGTTTGAAATGCACTCTTCTAGCCATGGAATAGATAAGAGAGCTTTGGCCTCTAGGAACAAGAAAGATCCTGATGAACGATAAACTGTAATTTTCAGGCTTTGACCATACTAAAACACTTGAGGGTCTACTAGTGACTGGTGTGTCTTGCATCTCTATAGACTGCTGATGTCTCATTTACTAGAGGTCGGTTCCACATTCCTGGCTCTGCCAACAACAAAATAAAAATTGAAGAGTTCTTTCCTTCAAGCTTGGCACCATGAAATTCCTTCACTAACCAAAACCATTGCAAAAGAAAGTTTGGCAATGTCAGGCAGTGTCCTATTGGTACTTCCATTAATCTGTGAAGTTCTTAAATCTGTATCAATTGATCTGCAACATGTTGAGGAAGCCTAATACTCAAGTTTCTTTCGTCCCCTGTAGTCACGGTATAGTTTGCATTGCCCAAATGATAGGAGGAAACATAAAACCACATCAACAAAATTTAGATAGCCACAGAAAGATCACCACAGCAGCATATGCTACACTGTGTTGACATAAACTATACAGCAAATGTTTGGGCCATAAACACTTACAAGATATTGAGCATGAAAATTCAGAATACAAAAATTCCAATCCAACTATGTTTATTCTCCTAATGATCCCCAAGCATATTTCATGCATAGGTAGAATAGCATCACAGCATTCATAATTAATGTTACTATCCTATCAATTAAACAATTCAAGAAATGCAACATGAAAGTGTAGTGCTAGTGATTGAAGATAACAGGACGAATATAAAGGTACCTTGATTGGGAAATGTTTTTACAATGCTTACAACCTCATCTTTAGATATTCCATCTTTCTCATACATTCTATGGACAATGTTGACAATATCTTCATGATTAGGCTGCCTGTACCACACAATATTTTGGATGTCAATTTGGCTCAGATGATTTTAGAACCAAAATGTTCCAGGAAATCAAAAAACCATTTGAAATAATAATAAATCAAATACTGTGGTCAAACATAAGGCTAAGCATAATAGCCCCAATCATGACACAGAAAAAAGTATCCAAATAGTAAAAAAATTCAGCCTTATAAGAGATCCAAGCAGCAGTTACTATGATTGGTTTCGTAAGAAAAGTTTAGTGAAAGTTACCTGAGTGGTGGTTTTGTTCACATTTCATTGATTAAAACAGTGTTTTAAATAATGACCATTGCGTGTTGAGTTTTTCAGAAAACCATTATCTTTCAATCTGTTCTGAAACAGATATTTGAGAATCATAAATGAACTGGTCCATTAAATCCACTACCTGATGCCCGCTTCCCCCAATGTTAATTTATTAAAAAATTCACAACGAACCAGACATGACTTGATTTAAAATTCTGGAAAAACAGGTTACAGCTTCACAAAACCTAATTAATACAGATAGACTTGAGGCATCTGTTAACATTTGATTGTCATGGACTAGAGACAAGTATGGAAGTGTACAAGCAATAGTGAAATTTATTAGCAACATAGTAGAAAAGAATACAGTATAAGAATCCAATTGGGTGGCAAAAGCAATGTGTTCAATTAAATAGCTAAAAATATTATACAAAAAATATTTCAATTTACTCTAATTTGGCCCAAAACTTTCAAAAACCAAACTGCAAATCTATTTTCATTTACAAAACTATACAGAAGTAACTAAAATGTATTGATTCAGTCTGCTAATTCAATTGTAACCAAATTATTCTCCCTGCTAGAAAGCTTTCACAGATAAGAAAGAAGCATGAGCTTTAACACTCTCCAATAATTTTGAGGATCTATAGGCAGAGATGAATTGGAATGACTTAGCTCATTTCAATAGTTATACCGAACAAAAATATGAAATATGGGAAACTCAATTTCGATAAAGAACACTCCTCTAGGCTCAAAACTAAACAGAGAAAATTATTTCAGTGGGTTTTCCCTCTTGCATTATATCATTTTGTTTTGCCCCATAATTCCCTAATCTACAACATCTCCAATACTCTCCCTTATATGAAACGTAAGATGCTCCTTTTTATAAAAATTTGAAGAATAATTCCCTGGGCTTAAAAACACAACAGATCAAATAATTTCTCTTGAATATAAGCAGGCAAGGCAACTTCTTGGTTCCCTTCAATCCTATTATTATTTTTGGCTAAGGAGAAAAAGGCAAAACTAAAACTCAGGAAATAAAGTTGACTAATATAAAATTCAAGAAAACAATCCAAAAATTATAGGAACTTCTAAAACATTTAAAACAACAAATTATTTGATGATGCCAACAATAACATACTTCAAAGGTGACAGACTATTGTGGACTTAATTCAAAAAAACGTACATTCTCCACTGCAGGCTATACGAGGTACCACATGAGGGAAATATTAAATTAAAAAAATGGATGGAAACAGCTCAGTAAATCCCTTTTGCTTGATAGCATCATTGATTAAAAAGATAAGACAACTAGACCCATCAACATGGAAGAAAAAATGGTTTCACATTCAGTAGATTAAACTTAACTCTAGTTGACTTTGATCCATGAGTCTGAATATGTATAATGAAGAACCATTTATCTATTAGGTATTCCAATGACATGGGATGTGTGTGTGCCTGTACTGGGGGTAGGAAAGAACTTGGTCCTTTTTATGTTGGCAAATTAAGATGGACTCCTTTAGAAATCTGTAAACTGGAATTGGAAAAGGATGAGATCTCATGTGAACATAAGTGTCAAGACATTATTTTCAGCAAGTACCCTAACCAGAACTAGCTAAAATGCATTCTATTCACTGGAGCTTGTGCAAAACAAACAAGGAAGGATGTAATATGTAAAACCGTATTGAATATTTAATGAATCTTGTACCAGTAAAATTTTTCCATTCTTCCATCACGAATTAAGGGGGCATAAATTCTTGAAAAGTCATTTCCAGTCACAATGATAGGAATTCTGTTTGTGACATCTGATTCTCGCCAGTCTTGTCCAATACTCACTCTTGTAGGATTATCTGACAGATTCATTAGAGTCCCAACAACAATTTGATTGTTCACTGTCATTTGAGTGTTTCCTAAATACAAACAAAAAATGGTATATGTTTCAAGATAAATTACTCACAAAAGAGTGAGAAATCAAAAGTTCCAATCACTGCAACATGAGTACTTTGATGCCAAAACAATAGTTGCAAACAGAAGTGACGTTTCAATTAATGGAAGATGATGCTGAAACAGAGAAATTTGATTATTCTGTTCAAATCTAAATGTAGACGTGCACCCAACAAGTGATATTTCAATTAAAAGGAGATGATGCAAAAACTGAGAGATTTGATCATTCTGTTCAAATCTAAATGAGCTGTGACTCACCGAATCTGCCAAGGCCAGCATCAATATCATTGATCATCAAACAGCTCAACTTTCCCTGCATTGGTTAAAGGAAACTGGCTATATTGGATTAATAAATTTAAAAAGCCCATAAAGTAACAACAAAAACCAAAGTGCATTTTGATGGACCAATATTAAAAGTAAACATTAGCCAAGAAAAATTGGCAACCCCAACAGAATAGAGACAGAAGAACTGTCACTTGTTCTTCAACCAAATTAGCAGCAATTCGAGTATCGTGTAAACCTATACAACGTTTAAGTCTTCTAAGCCCATACATCCTTTATCACATGGACTAAGAAGACCCACTTACTCAAACATATCAAAAATACATTTGAAACACATAGAAGAAAGATAAATTTGAATCTTACTATGGCAACAATCTGTTTTGTTGGGAAAATCGCTTATTTTCCCGCCCTTCGGACCTTCTTCAAGCAGGAACAAATGAGAAAATAAAATGACTGTGAAATTAAAGAGAATAAAACACAATGATTTAACGTGGAAAACTCCCGAATGGAAAAAAACCACGGTCGTTGTCTAACGACAACCAAGAAAAATATTCACTATGCGGCAAATTGTTACAGCCACAAATTACAAAATATTTTTCTAACCGACACCCACAAAACAACCCCCAAATATTTATACTCCAAGGAACTCCAAGAGATTGATTCTCTAATTCCTAATATAAACTACTTGGTGTTTAACCTATAGCTCTCCTTAAGCTATATTTTGTGTTTGCTTGGTGTATCTACAAATGGAGAGAATGAGCCTATTTATAGGCTTCAAATGCAAATAAATTGTCAAACTAAATTAGGTGAAAATTAGGCTAAATTAGGCACCTCCCATTTTCACCTCACATTTTTGACAATTTCTTCCTTGTTAGGCACCTTGCATTTTTGACTTTCTTTTTTTTTTTCATTTTTATTTTTCAATTTTGGTGTGCTACCACCAACAATCTCCACCTTTAAAAAATAAAAACACAACATTGTCTGTTACCGACAATCATAATTCTTAACGTCAAGAATTAACATACTCCACCATAAAAGAGTATCGCCACTTGGAATTATTTCACCAACTCCAAGAATTTTCCATCGGCCATGTCGGATCCCGCTAATAGTTTATGGTGCAACCCTCCTGTTGACTTTTCCGAGAGTTCATTAGCCATCGACATCATTTTTCCACCACATGCTTTGCATCAACTGTCAACCAATGTCGCACGCATTTCTGTGGACCAGCTACCAATAATTCGTCCTCTTCCATGGCATCTCAACGGGTAGCAATCATGCCATGAGGACACACTTCTCTCAACTACAGAGAAAACTCATCATCTCCTTCGCCACAGGAGATCACATTGGCAGCAACAACGTTAGAGCTTCTAGCCGAATCAGCTCCACTGTTCGGGCAATCCTTCCTCACGTGTCCAGTTTGACCACACCCCCAGCAGACAATCTTCCTCTTTCCGGAGCCTTTATTCTTTTTCCTGATACCGACAGATAAAGCTGAATTCTCATAAGATTTATTTTCTATTTCATTCAGTCTTCTCTCCTCAGTAATGAGCTTACCAACCATATCCGCATACACCACTTCCTTACTACCATATTTCAGAACATGCTTCATGTGCTCATATGTTGAAGGAAGTGACAGGATGAGCCGGAAAACTTTATCTTCATCTTCGGTTTTCACTCCAAGAGTTTCCAATTCAGAGATGATACCGTTGAGGACACTCAGGTGATCGGACAGCTTTGTACCTTCCGCCATTTTCAACGTATGAAATTGCTCCTTCAAATATAACCTGTTGGATATATTTTTCCCCTGATACAATTCTTTCAGTTTCTCCCACAGCTCCTTTGTCGTGGACAATCCAAGCACATTAGCAAGAACATTTTTTGCTAGACACATGAGAATTTGACTTTCCGCCTTGATATCCAGCTCCTCCCATTCTTCGTCACTAATCTTGGATTTTTCTGAATCTCCACTACCACTGCCTTTTCCTGAATTTTTTCCGCTGACTGGTTTACCCTGCAAAACCTTATGTAGTCCAGACTGTATCAACACGTCTTTGACTTGCACTTGCCACAGTGTAAAATTCATTCTCCCATCAAATTTCTCAATCTCGCATCTCATTGCCGACATGCTTACTTTGTGCTTAATAAAGGACCAGAAATAAATATTACACCAGGTAAATTCCCAGTTAAGAGGAAGAGTCACAATGGTCTCACTTAAAATCCACTTGCCTTAGACTAAATTCGTGTCGTTTGACAGAATTTACCTCGACATGTAATTATTTATCTCACCACCAATACTCAAGCACACCAAAGCAAAACGGCTCCACCTTTTCCAAAGCTCCACCAGCTCCAAAGGCTCCACCAGCTTAAAAACAAAAATAATTTTTAACAAAAATCTTTTCTGATGTGGAAGATCAGACCAAGCTGCAACCACAGAGCATACTAAGATTTTTGACAAAAAATTATAACACCTAAGCTCTAATACCACTTGTTGGGAAAATCGCTTATTTTCCTGCCCTTCGGACCGTCTTCAAGCAGAAACAAATGAGAAAATAAAATAATGATTGTGAAATTAAAGAGAATAAAACACAATGATTTAACGTGGAAAACTCCCGAATGGGGAAAAACCACGGTCGTTGTCTAACGACAACCAAGAAAAATATTTACTATGTGGCAAATTGTTACAACCACAAATTACAAAATATTTTTCTAACCGACACCCACAAAACAACCCCCAAATATTTATACTCCAAGGAACTCCAAGAGATTGATTCTCTAATTCCTAATATAAACTACTTGGTGTTTAACCTATAGCTCTCCTTAAGCTATTTTTTGTGTTTGTTTGGTGTATCTACAAATGGAGAGAATGAGCCTATTTATAGGCTTCAAATGCAAATAAATTGTCAAACTAAATTAGGTGAAAATTAGGCTAAATTAGGCACCTCCCATTTTCACCTCACATTTTTGACAATTTCTTCCTTGTTAGGCACCTTGCATTTTTGACTTTCTTTTTTTTTTCATTTTTATTTTTCAATTTTGGTGTGCTACCACCAACATGTTTCCTATTTCACACAAAGTTTTGGGAATAAAAACTCTCTTTCTCCATCTATCCATGTGTGTGTGTATTCTACAGCAATTAAAACAGAAAATATAGCTGAAATTCAGAATGAAAGTGGTGATCACAAGGGAGCTCTGCTTGCTAATATGTATGTGATAAGGATTCATGTGTATGGTCTAGCAGCTCAGTTCCACTTTTCAAAATGGAGGACTTGATTGAATGTACATTCACGACCAGACTCTTTCAATGTTCTTTGGCTCTATCATCCTTTTCAAGAGCTTCACAGTTTGAATGTTAAATTTGTTTAAGGTGATTTGTTTAAGGTGACAAAGAGATATATCTATTAGGTTGTGCAGAGAATATTTTGTCTCTCTTTCTATGTGCATGTGCACATTTATACAAATGCATAATCATGTGAGAATATTGAAAATTGCAGATTATTTTTAAGAATATCATAGATTTGAAAGAGAAAAGAAAAAAGACTAGAAGACTCACAAGACTGACGCATTCAATATTACAAAATATATATATATTTATATATGTATATATATATATATATCATAGACATATATATTATTAACTTCATGACCCTAGACACGCATATACCAACATTGAAAATGGTAAAGGCTTCTAACTTGGTTCTTGACCACTTGAGAAGCTGTTCTATAGCGTTCACGGATCAGTCTCCCAGGTTCTCCTGAAAATGGAAGAAAATAAATATACATATTTGTGATTTCATATTTAACATGAATAATCAAGCACACATTCTTTTAGGTTATTTTATTTATTAAAGGAATGCTTGGTACCCATCTTACCAGCCCTTTCTGATTCTAATTCTCCAGCAGACATAATTACAGGTTCAACTCCCATGGCTTGAAAAATGAGTTCAGTCTGAAATGATTTTCCTTGCCCTTTTCCTCCCCAAATTCCTATAAGAGAATGCATTAATGTTGTGGCCATGCAGAAATTTTAAATTTTCATCCTGCTCGTGTTGAAGAATGTGAAGCCACATAACTTAGATGCTATAACCATAATAAGGAACAATAGTCAGTAGACTCAACAGAAATAAAGGTGGCTCAAAGTGTTCTTATTTTCCTTAAATGTATGTAGGAAATACCCTATCCGAATAAATTAAGCATGTCCCCAGAAAAAATAAATATAGGCAAAATTTTAAAGCGGGATTGCATAGTGAAGAAAGAGGTCAGGCAACTGTTAACCATTTGTAACCAGCATTTCTCAACTCTGACAATGAAAATAACTTGACTATTTACCTAGGATCAGAGGAACTTTGGTATCAAGAAGATGAGCTAAGTAGTTCTTCACAATGTGGCATACTGCATTAAGAGTGAACGTGTACAGAAGAATGTAAGTATTAATACATGTTGTTAAACATGTTATATAGTATATGGCAGAATAGAATAAGCATAATAGAAGTGCATTGCAGAAGTTTACAATTTATTCACACATCAAATGATATCAAGAGGTGTAGATAATTTCTTCTACGCCATTAAAGGGTAATTAAATGACTGCAAATAGAAGCCTTTCCCAATATTCTTATCAACATCATAGGTTAAATAATTTTCAGAACCATAAATGTGAAAACCGAAATTCTCTAAATCATGAAAATTTTGTGCTATATAAAATTGCTTCTTAAGAAATATTTTTGGAAATCACATAAACATCAGTGAAAAAGTGAAATTCTAAAGCTTTTGTGCATCTATGAAAGTTATCAGTTGGCAAGTATGCTTTATCTATCCTTTGGCTATATCTGTCTTGTGATGCCCCTAACATTTTAGTAATGGCAGCATTTGCAGATTGTGTCAAGTTTGCATATGCAGAAAAAAGAAAAAAAAAAGGAACAATAATTTACCAGGATGCAACCCATTCCTTTACCCATAAAGTAATCCTTGACATAATTTCAGCTGAATTGATCAATAATAATTATTATGAGAATTTTCTTGCGCATTTAATTACAATGATATGTGAATAAAAAAAGGAAGTTACGATGAAACAATTCCACTGTTTTCCAAAGATAGAGAAATTAGGAATCTGTTATCCTCTTTGCTAATAATGAAAAACATCAAGTAACAGTTTTACACTTAGAACTTTTGTGTAATAAGTAGACAAAAAAGAGCCCTTGCTGATTGACGCCTGTTACCAAGTAGCCAACGGGAATTTTTTTTTTAATTATTATTATCAAGCTTTCCATCAAATAAAAGCAAAAACGTTATCCGGAAATGCAAGGGGAAGAGACCTCACAGAGCATGCAAGAAAATACTGTAGATTACCTCACATATTTCAGAGGCTCAAAAATTACCTAGACATTATACCAAATATAAATATTTCTTGTGCCCTTAAAAAACGAATAACAAATGAAAATTAACAAAATTCATATCAAACATGAATAGGATGGTAATTCATTTGTAACCAACTTTTCTTACTCCATACACAATTCATCATAATTTCTTCACCTTTTGCCCAAACGTACAACAACTTACCAACTTTATCCTGTCAAAAACAAAACACAAAATTTGAACGTAATGAATAATCAAGATAAAATAACAAAAAAGAAAAAAAAAAAACAAAAGCAATTTTAGCACATATGAATTCCTATATTTTCCACAATAGAAATACTATATAAAATCAGAAAAAGATTACAGAATTTCATACATTTCAAAAGTAATTAAGCATCACGAAGTAAATAGAATTTACCAAGAACAGAGGAGCGATATAATAATCCCCTTTAAGGTACTCAAATGATCTTGTTACTTTCTGACGGTAATCAAACACAATATCCGCTGCAATTCATCAGGAAAACAGAAATTGAAGAACCACAAAAAAATAAAAATAAAAAGAGAGAAGAAAAGCATTATTACAGTCTCTGCCAAGAAAGTTGCCGGCAAAAAGAGAATCGATAACACCAGCTTTAGCTCCGACGGCAATATTCATGTTATCAGCTTCTGTTCCAAGCCTATAGAGATAGTCTTTCCCTTCGGAATCTTTGGCTTCCCAAGTTGACTGTTCCGATATTCTCTTACTTGGCCTTTTATCGTCTTTATCATCATCAGAAGATGTAGAATTTGATTTAGAGCAGGAAATAGTGAATGGAATTTTAGGGGAAGAAATTGAAATTGAAGGAATATTTGTAAATAGAGATTGGGGCTTGAGAAGAGATGAATAAGAGATGTTGAATAGAGCCATTTTCGAATGGGTGAGGCTTTGGATTTGGGACTATTTGGCGCCACAGAGGGAAGTCTCTGCTCTGGATCAGGGGCGATTTTACGTTCCCTTTTTGAAAATTTATATATATATATAATATTTTTTAAAATTTTTTATTAATTTTTTTAAAAAAATTTAAATTGCTCCTTTTTTTTTAATTTTTACAAGAAGTAAAAAATATATAATAAATTATTTATTTTATAGTAATAGTTCTCTTTTAAAAAAATAATAAAATATTAATATATACAAATATAAAAAAAAATAAAAAAAGTATAAATTTTTTAACTAAATTAATTTGAACAAATTTATAAATTTTTCAACTAAATTAATTTGAATACATTTAATAAATTAAAGAACTCATTTATTTTAATTATTTTTTAAAAAATTATATTTATTATTTAATTTTTTTCTCTTTATTTTATTTTTATTATGAAAAAATTTATAAATTTAAAATTCTATCAATATATATTAATATTTTTTTATTAATTAATTTTTTAATAATACTATTAAGATAAAATGAGAGATAAATAATTACGAGAAAGCTAAAATTTATAAAAAAAAATTTACCCTCCTTTATTTCAAAGCCTGATTTTGCTCTGGATAGTGAAGGGTCCATTCTTCCCGGCCCAGTTGCCGCCATTTTTACTCTTTTCTCCTTTTTTACCTTCTACTGTGAGTTTGTGATTTATTTCCATGCCAATATTGCCAGTAAAAAATTATTACAGATAATTATTAATTTGTTAATCAAAATCAAAAGTTAAAAATAGAAACTTAATTCATTATCCAATAAAAAAAATATCCATTTAAAGATTATATCAAACAGATGAAGAAATTATCAAACTTTTTCCTTCTTTTGCGAAAAATATCCTTCAAGCCTAGGGACAATGACAAATTCTTCCTTTGTTTTTAATAAAGTAAAGCCCAAGACCTTCAAGAAATCAAATAAGATTCATCTGGTTATAAAGTGACCATAGAAACGAAGCCAGTAAACAGAAATTCGATACAAAGCCAAATTTCATTTCAGGTTTGAGAATCCAAGGGTAATTTTGCTGCAATAAAGCTTTCCAAGCACTTACATGTATAGTATATATATAAAGATTGGCCCCATGAAATTATGTGGCCTTTTTTCTACGAAATCTAAATTTTTTGGCTTAATTTTTAATTTAAATATTCAGTTTAATGATCTAAATTTTGTATTCAATTTTTTACTTAAATATTTAGTTTAATAAAATTTAAATTTTTTTATTCAATTATTCATTTAAATATTCAACTTAATTTTAATTCGAAAAATATATGTTTACTCCACGTTGGTTTATGTTACAAGTTTTTAGTTTTTTATTTTCTAAAATAAAAAATTATTTTCTGTTTTTATTTTATATTTTTAAAAACTCTATTATAATTTTTTATTATACATACACAAATATACATTTTATGTAACACCCTTATATTATATATACATACAGTACATATATGTCGTATATATAAAATATACATACAGAATATAAAAGTGTCACGATAAAAATTCTCTTTTTAGTTAATATAGTTAAATATTCATAAATAAAGAAAATCTCTGAAAAAATTCGCCAAAATTTTATCTAAAATTTTAATATTCTCCAAACTCATTAAAATACAATCTGCAATAAAATTTCACCATCAATATTCAAATTTACATCAAAATCTCCACTTCATCGATTCACATTTTAATGTCATAATTAAAAACATTATTATATATATACACATAAATATTCTAAAATATCATTTATTGTACATATGTTGAGACTAATTATACATAAACTAAAATATACAGTATCATAGAATTTATATGTACGCAACACCTTTTAAGTTAGCCCGGTGGCACGCACACAACCTTTACGTCTCAATCTCAATCTAGATCACTCTGGTCTATACTTTTAATATTTGTTCGATACATATTACTACGTTAAGCTCGAAAGCTTAGTGATATATACTTTGATATAATAAAAAAATTTAAGAATGAATGCAAAAAATATCATTTTTTTTAATTTTAAAATTGAAATGCAGTTCCATGTAAAAACTCACATAGTTTATCATATTTAATCAATGATATTATACATTCACATGCATTGGACATAAATGATCCTATATAATATTCAAGTTTCAAAAATATTACTTTGGGCCAATTTTTTATATCCAGTATCTAACAAGAAGACAAATAATAATAGTGATGCCCAACATTTAGCCCGAATATAATAATAATGATGTCCAGCGTCTGGCCCGAAGATAATTATCGGTATACCATATAACATCAAATAAAATACTCTGAACATTGATATTACATAAGATTGTATACATTACTTAATTAATTTTTCACTTTTCTCATACTTTGGCAATTAAGCCTCTCTTTTTTTTTTTTGCACTTTTCATCATTTTTCATTGTTTCCACTCAATTTCATTAATTTCATCAATTATCTTACCACATACTCAATGTGGCCGAACTATGCATATATTACGCATAATTACATATTTTTTACAAACACATTATTTAATATTTTTAGTCATCTTAAAATAGCTCACTTAATCACATATTATGCATTTTATAACTTAAACATATATCTATGCACTTTTCATATGAATTTTCACATTAAAGTAGCATAGTCATCAAATCACATAACAATGTAGCATGCCAACAAATGCAAACTAATATATATTTATTCTAAGTATGTATATACCTCTTGGTTCCACATCTTCCAAGCTAAAAAGATATATTTCCTCACCACCTTTCAATATGTCCTTCACTACCACGTTGTAGACATAATTACTTACCCATCACCGAATCAACATGTAAGTACATATATGGTATTAGAACCATATTTTCACATACTTTAACTAATAAACATCAATTTATCTCATTTTTCAATCTATATTATTATTAGTTTTGTCTTATTTATCTTTTTGTGATATATTGATATCAAATGTGATCCTATTAATATAAATATCTCTTAAGATATAAACATTATAATAAATTTAAATAATAAAATTAATTAATTAATTAATTAATTATATCTTGCGTTTCATGTCTTTTATTCAAAACAAATTAAGAAATCAATATTAAGTAAATACTATAAAAAATTCGTGGATACTCCCTCCGTCCAAAAATGATATGGACATTTCTCATCTCACACATAATAAAAAAAATTAGTTATTTAATTAATGAATATAATTTTTTCTATAAACTATCAGTTTTACCCTTTATTTATGCTAAATAACTATTTATTATTGTAAATATAAAAAATTTAAATAGTTATTAATTGATAATTTAGAAAATATAAATAATTAAATGTAATGTTGTTGATTACAAAGTATTTAAATAGGGTATAATAATTAATTTACAATATAACTATAATCTAAATAGAATAATGAAATTATATTTTGGGACATATAAAAAAGCAAAGCGACCAATTATTTTGGAACAAAAGGAGTTTAATATTTGAAATAAAATATTATATAAATATTTAAAAATATAAATATAATTGGATTGGGTTCGCATAGGATTATGTATAATCAACATCTAATCTAAACCCATCCCAAGTATTATTTTTTTTTAATTTATATCCTATCCTAACTATAAATAAATTGAGTATAATTTTACCCAATTAAATCAAATTGAATAGGTCAAATATCCATCGAATAAGATAAAAATATCATCCTTAATCATATACTACGATCAACTCTCTTTGGACTTATTATGTGTTGAGATGGATCAAATAATAAATATTGTTTTTCAGATAATATACGAACGGATCCTCATTAATTAGTTATGAAATATTTGAACTCTTTGTGTGTCTTCAAGTCACCCCTAGAAAGAGAGGAATTCAAACTCTTGATATGAATAACTCGTACGGATTAGCAATTCGGTACTTTGGAAAAAAAATATAGAGGGTCACAGTCACCACAAAGATGGAGGCAGGGGAGGTTTTGAGGAAAATTGGTGAAAAAAAGAGGAAAGAAAACAACAAATCAGCTTACCAAGCTCGCCAATGGCAAGGGAGGGAAATGAAATCAATAAGGAAAAGGAGTTTGAGAGATTACAGAGAGAGATCAAAGTGGAAAGAGAGATTGAAAGGATTTGTACAGTCGTGGCACCAAAAGATTTTTTTTTCTTCTGTTCTGCCACGTAAACTCAACCTCCCTAACCCTTCGTTCCCTTGCTGGTGGAGAATAAAAAGAGAGGGAATGTAAGAAATAACGAACACGATTACAGTGCACTAATGGTATATTTGTACCTTTTTCCCAAGTTCAACTAAGAAGATGGATGGATTTCTTTTTTTTGGTATGCCCACCCAGTATTTGAGGCTTTATCCTGATTAATTCAGATTAGATCTAGATTGAGCACCTAGCAATGGTGGGTGAATCTCTTAGTGGAGATAGCTGCATACACAAGACTACGAGTTTGAGACTCAAACTTACGCTCTGCTTAAACGATACCGAACCGCTTATCACTCGGACCATCCCATTAGTGATAGATGGATTTCTTTAATAGAGAGATTTGAAATCCAATACTTTTTGGTCCAAATTGATTCAGATATTGCTGTATCATATTTGATTGATGATAATAGCCATAGGAACAAGACTTCAATTGAGCAATCTTTTAGCCAAATAGAAGCCAGGTTTGTGTTCTCTGTTCCTTTGAGTTTTCGCTATCCTAATGATGCTTTTACCTAGTTTTCCTAGGAACGGCAGCTATACGACACCGCGAATTGATACAGAAGAAGAGGATGCTGACTCTGGTTCATGAATGTTGGAACATCAAAGACTTTGACAGGCGATTTGGGAGATGGATGTGCCTCCTGAAGTTCGACACTTTGTGTGGCGTGCTTGCTACTTAGCTCTGCCTACAAATGAACTGCTCCAAACACGTCACATGGACATACAGCCCAATCCTATGTAGATGTGGAAGAGCGGAAACCATCCTTCATGAGCTCTGGGATCGTGCTAAGATTCATGATATTTGAATTGATTCTAATCAAGCGAGTCTAATTTGCAGCAACACAAATTTCTGATCTGCAGGTCTAGTTCCATATGAATATTTAGGCTATATGAAGATCACATAATGTCCTCTACTTTCGAGATCAAACTGTTGAAAAAATTCAGTAACAGACTATTGAAATTGCTAGCAGATTATCAGGAGGAAGCAATCAGTACTGAAAGTAGTGCAGGGAATAAGGATGAAACTCCCCACAACATGGCAGGCCCGAGCTGCAAGTTATATCAAGAAACACAGACGCTGCTTGTTGGAATTTTGTATTTAGAGCTAAATATTTTATCAACTCAATAAGATTGACAAGGAAACATATAGCCTTTTATAGGCTAAATCTAATAACAAACTAAACTAAATATATTGAAAAATCTACCAAATATTTTAATAACAACTATTAATATTTTCTAAAAACTAATTTGATTCAATTAAATATTAACCATCAAATATCATAAAATCAAACTAAATCAAACTTTGAATCAATTCTTCAACACTGCTACATTTTCAAATGCAAGTTTTGGCATGGAACATTAATCACTTGTTTCTAGTAAATATTCAAATTGCATCACCTACTTTACTACTTCATTACTTGGACAATTGACAAATACTAAACTTTTGGATGTTTTAACGTTCATCAAATTTAGACCTGACCCATGCATGAACATGTCTACTCACGAGAAAGAGAAACAACTTCCTACAGGTTTTCATATAGTGAATTGCATGCATATATATCATACATCCTTCTCTTTTGTTGCAACTTGCTCAGCTAATTTCTCTGGCAGCCACCATGAGTTTCAGTCCACTTTGATCCACATCCATAGCAAAACTGGAAGCTACACCTGCAATTATAATCAAAACTTCACAAATTAGAGTGATAAACTGAACTCCCATTGCACAATTGAGTGAAGTATGGAATCCAAAATTATTTAACATTGTTTGCTACAATGGCCATTTTCCACTCATACTCCGATAACTTGAGCATTATATATATAAAATACTGACCTGCAAGTCATATGTGGGCAACCTGCAGTTCTTTCTACATAGAACTTGCATTGAGGACATCTAGCCCATTTCTGATTGTTAGCAAGTTCCATTACCATCAAATCTTCCCTTCCTCTCTCATCCTCATTAAGCCTCTGAAAAGCCTCACAATCAATCCCAGAATGCCAAGGGACATAACACTGAGCACAAAACAATCTATGGCAAAATGGGCATTCAGATTCTCTGATTACTTCACCTTCATTATCATTCACCATCAATGCAGAACAATCCTTAAATGGACAATAAAATCTAGACCCACTTATCAGCTCCTCGCAAAGAGCCTCTTCCCAAAGATCAATTACTCCTTTGGGAAGTTTAGGCCTGCAAATTTCAAGCTCAAGGACTGCCCTGCAATTCAATCCAGGGCAAGTAACAATGCAAATGCTGCTTTCAATCTTAGTAGCCACGTGTTTGCTTATACAATCAGAACAATAAGAGTGAACACAACTCCCATTAGCAAACATTTGGTCAAATTCTTTCCTTTCCGCACAAATTTCGCAGAAGTTGAGGGAAGACTCACCGGATTCTATTGATTTTGTTGGGGCTGGAGGTGCTTCTAACATTAGAATCGAAGATGGGTTTGTGATTTTCATTTGAGAAATTATAACAGCACCCATTAAAGCCTCCTGGACCTGCAATTCCTCAGCATATTTGGCATCTGAAACTGAAAATTTTTCCTCTTCCATCTGATTTCCTCCTTTTTCTTCTTGTTCTACTTCACTGTTTAGGAGAGCAGACAAGCAGAAGTCATCAACAAAATCAAAATCAGAGATGTTTTCTTTTGCCATTGGTGGAGAAATTCAATGGATTTTTCCAAAATTTTTTTATCGAATTCTTTGAAAGTGGTGATCGTCAATATAATTGCAATAAGATTATATGGATTTGAAGCGACTTCGCTTTTGGAAGGTGCTTCTCATTGAACTACCTTTTCTTAGCCAAGTCTACTGCCTGCCTATTGGCTTTTTTTTTTCTTTTCTTTTTTTGTTTCACATGGAAGATGATTTGCCTAATTTTAATTTAAAAATTTTATCTTTTCATTCTAAAAAATTTTATCTTTTAAAATATATCCAATAAATTTTATAAATAAAAAGCATTTTGATTATTTATAAAAATATTATGAGTATAATAAATAAATAGGACTCATTACATCTTATTTTATCTTTGCGAGGACGTCCATTACAAAAGCAGAAAGCTAGTCAACTATTAAGTCTAAGAGGGGTTAACCTTCGACGATAACTTTGTCCAACAAAGCAAATTAACGGCTTCTAAGTTAAGTTTTTGGGACTTATATATGTTTTTTTTTTTTTTTTGAACGAGTATATATGTTATATACATATATCTTCCAAGTTGCCTTAGCCATGGGCCGGATTTCACATTATAATTAATTAATGAAAAATTTTATAGGCAAATTAATTACATTTTTAAAAAATGGACTTTTGATAAAAATAAAAATAAAAAATATTTAAATTTATTATATTTATAAATTATTTATTAAAATATCAAAATTTATAAAATATTTATCAAAATATTATATTTTTATTAGTTTATAATAAGTTTAAAATAAATTTATAATAAATTTATCATAAGTTTATTTTGAGTTTATAAATTTTATATAGTTTATTATGAGTTTATAATAAAAATGGCTAAAATTCATCTGATAAAAAAGAGAAAAATTTTAGTATTTTTTGGTAAACATGTTTCCTTCTAAATAATTGGCAAAAAAAAAGAGCAAATTATATTATTTACCGCTTGTGCCGTTTTCAAAGTTATGGACTTTGTATTTTTGTTTTGATGGATTTTCAATGTTAATTTTATTTGTTTCTTTGATTTTATATTTTTTATATCTATTTTTTTTATATTTTTATTAGTGTAATATTTATAACATACACACAAAAAATATAAATATATAAAAATAAAATATATACTACATCTATAAAAATACACACACCAAATAATAACATTTACACAATATATATTAAACATACACGCAATATCTATATAACATCTACAAAATTTATTTAATATTTTTTAAAATCACTTTTTGTTTAATTTATACCTATAATATGCATATAGTATACAAACACATATACAATAAATTCATAATATATACACAATATTATATAACATCTATATAATATCTACATAACAAACATGCAACGTTTATATATTATTTACATAATAAAATTAATAATTTTTTACTTTATTTTTTATTTTTATAATAAATAAATTTAATAATTTTTATTAGTATATTTTACTTTTTTTATATTTATTTTGTGAGTGTTATTTGTGATCAAAATTAATTTTTGTCTTTATAAAAATTAATATATTTTATATATTGAAAATATAATTTAAAATATTAAATTTTATAAAAATTAATATATTTTATATATTGAAAATATAATTTAAAATATTAAATTTTATTATTTTATTAATATTTATATATTTAATAGTAAATTTTAAAAAAATGAAATTCGAAGTAGAATATTATTTAAGGTAAGAGATGATATATTTTTAAAAAGAAAAAAAATTATTTTAGTGAGAAGTGGGTACTTTTAAAAGTTTATTTTAATTTTGTCTAGAAGTAAAAATTTTTTTTGCAGTATTTTGAAAAAAAAAAATTTATGCATAGTTTTATAAAAATGCAAAAAAAAATATTTTTCAAAGGCTTAAAAAATAAAATATGAAATTATAAAAAGAGAACTTTTCAATCAAAATAATTTAAACTCGTCTAATAAATTAAAAACTATAAAAAAATAAAAAACATAATAAAGAAATAAAGAAAATTGAGAAAGAATACAAGTTTATACTCTTTAATTATCTTCTTTAATTTTTTTTGAATTTTTCTCTATACTTTTAATTTTTATTTTATTATTTTTATGCTTTTAATATTATGTGGTAATTTCTACTTCAACTATTTTTTGAGATATTATATTCATATTTTCTTTGATTATTTAATTTTTCAACAAATTAACGGTAGCGAAGCCACTCTGTTGAGAAAGGGGGACAACTACCTCCTTTCTATATATATATATATATATATATATATATATTAAATTTTTTTATTTGCTCTCCTTTCAAAATTTTAAATCGCTTTTTTATTAGTTTATGTAATAAATTAAATAAAATAAATCTAAATACATTATTTTTTCTAAGTAAATATGTTTTTTTAAATTATATTTTTTTCGGAGTAAATATATTTTTCTTGAAAAAAAATAAATATTTTTCAAATACAAAAAGCAAAAGAAATAAAATTGGGAAAATGGTTAAACTCTCCAGCTAAATTAATTTAAAATCATATAATGAATTAAGAAACTAATAAAAAAATTGAAAATATAAAGAAGAAAAAAAAATTAAGAAAGAATATAAAATTAAAATCTTTAATTTTTTAGTATTTATTTTTTATATTTAATTTATTCTCTATGCTTTTGATTTTTATTTTATTATTTTTATTTTTAATATTATGTGATGATTTTTACTTCAATTATTTTTAAAAATTTTAATTTAAAATTATGTACACTTATATATATTAATATTTTCTTTAGTTAATTTATTTTTTTACAAATAAAAATGATTTATAATAAATTAACAAATTTATAAAATGGTGATTGTATTAAAGTTACAACCAACACTCGAATAAAAATAAAGAGGAACTATCATAAAACAATTAGCCAAAACTTTTAAGAGAAATTTTATCCCCTTTCTCTTAAAAAAAAACCTTGACTTGTGCCCCAGCAAATAAAGATGATTCATTATTAAATTAACAATTTTATAAAATGATAACTGCATATAATACACCCAAACAAGAACATAGAGAAATCTCTCTTGAAATGAACGTTCATTTAAAGTACATTATATATTACGAAATTAAAGATAATTCCATTAACTATGATATAAATGAAAATAATTAATTCGAATGAAAAATAATTTAAATAATAATGACGTCATAAGGGCGGATAAACAATTTTAATACCTTAAAATCAAATTTAGACGTGGCATTTTATTTCTTTTTTTTATATATAGAATCTCATAAATAAACTACATAAACACTACCCCAGAAACACAGGAGCCTCCAACAGAAAAAAAAAAAAAAAGTCATGAAATACTCTTTGGAGTTTCATCATGCCAACAAATATTGACTCTTGAAGAAAGCTGCATTGGGCATTGTATCGGCCATGAATCCAATAAGTTGTTAATATTTCGAATAAAATCCATATTCACTACGAGATAAGAGCGATCTCGGCACCCGCACAGCGAATGAAAAATGATACATTTCATTGTATTTTTTTTATATTTATTTTTTAAATAAAAATATTTTAATCATTTATTATAAATTTAATCAAAATTTATTATGAATTTTATATAAACTCATAACAAATTTATAATAAACTCACAGTAAATTAATAAAAATATAATATTTTAGTTAATATTTTATAAATTTTGATATTTTATAAATAATTTATAAATATGGTAAATTTAAAATTATTTTTAATTTTTTTTGTATTTTTATGAATAGTGAATATGATATTCACTTGAACTTTATGTTTTTGCTAGCCTCTCTCGTAAGCCTCTTTCAAATTAAGATACACGGCCCATAACTCTGCGTCATAGGAGCTACAAAAGCCTAAAACTGTTAAAAACCTCAATCCATTGACCAATATGGTCTATGAAAATGCCTCCAGTCAATGCTTTAGAACAACGTCTTCACAAAGGCACCTGTATTAAGCACTGTAAAATCATCACCATGAGCTTTCCAACCCACCAAAATCTCTTCTTGTTTCCCTTCAAATTCCCCTAGCTCATAGAGAGCATCACCCACAACACAACTCTTTATTTTTAATAAAATTTTAAAATTTTTGGATTTTAAAACAGTATTATTTGATAAAGTAAAAATGAAAAAGAAAAAAAGAGGAAATTACGTTTCTTATGGGATTATTCAAAATTTTTAATTTTTTATCAAAAAAGTTTTGGACATTCACGTATAATAAATTTATAATAATACATTAATAACCTTATAGAAATAATCATATTTGGATTTGATGTATAATGGTTCATAATAAATTAATAAGTTTTTTATATATTACATGAAACTACTTTTGTAAATTATTTAAATTTTTTTTAATAAATTTAAGAATGTTTTTTGGGACCGATAAAGTATAATTTTCCAGGCAAGTTTGGGAAAAGCTCAAAGAATTGACTGTGAAAAAACCTGAGAGAGAAAAAGAAAGCAACCAAATTATTATAAGTCCAAAAGGTTAGCCCCTCAAAGAAGTTGCCTCATGAAGAAGATTTCTACTTCCAAGTGAAGTTCCTGGTGAGCTTCTTCATAAATACTAGTTAGATCACCAGCTGCTTAATTTCAGAGAAAACAGAGAGAGCCTAAAACTACTGTAATCTAGCAATAGTAAACCAGCTTCATCAGCCTTTAATCTTCTTCCTCTAAATGATAATGATGGACCTGCAATTTCAAGAACCTCTAAAGGCTTCTCTGTTCACTTCTCATTCTCAAATGCCCACTTCAGAACCAGATTTTGAGATTCCACCTCTTGATTATTTGCAGGGATTTGGGAGAAGAGGGGGAATTTTTCAAGAATGAGAAATGTGACCACTCATTCTGCTTACAATGTATGACCAATCATGTGCTAGCAAAGATCAAAGAGGGCTTCAAAATTGTTACTTGTCCAGGCTTAAATTGTTATTATGTGCTAGATTTGGATTCTGTTAAGAAAATTTTCTATAAGTATGGGCTCAGTCTTCGGAAGAAAGCACACCCTGACCCAATGAAGGCACTCACTCCAAACTTCACCAGCAGGTTAGTGCATAATTCATTTAATTGAAATTAAAATAGCATGCGTTTGCTGGTATTCTCTTTTATTAATCAGTACTAATCATGTTATTGGATGACATAGAGTTAATGTGAGGATCTTTATTAATGTTATTTTGACTTAATTTCTACAAATAATAATAATAATAATTTGCCATTATAATCAGAGTTATATATTGCAAATTCCAGACTCATTTTTAAGGAAAATTTACTTCTGTTATTTAATTTATAGTATTTATTCCGGCATTACAAATTTATTTTTAAAATGGTTTTTTTTTTGTTTTTAGTTTTTTAGAAAAGAAAAAATAAAAACAGAATTCATAAAATATGATTCCGGATGTTTTGCTCTCAAAATGATATTTTATATCAATAAACTTTTTTTTATATGAGAAATTTTATATCAATTAAACTACCTTTTAATGTTTGCCTTTATTAAATTTTTTTATTTTTTAATAATCAAAATTTTAATAATTATGATATAATTTTTTAAAAATATAAAACAATAACTAAAAATAATTTTTGGATTAAAAATTTACAATATAAACAAACACACCCTTAAATTATAGTATTTAGTTTTTAGGTTTTTTATTTGTAGTTTTTACTAATATCTAATAAATTTGATATTTAAAATAATATTTAAAATTTCAAGAGTTATTAGTTAAAAATTATAATTAAAATAATTACAATTTATAATTATTAATGTTTAACCTTTGACTAATAATTGTCAACCACTGCTGGCGCTAGATGTTAATAATTATAAGATTTTAATAATTATTTAATTTATAGAATCAACAACAACAACAACAAAGCTTTAATCCCAAGTAAATTGGAGTCGGCTATATGAATTCTTCTTTTTCACTCAATACGATTTAAGGTTATCTCTTCTGATAGATGTAATATCATGAGATCATTTTGGACCACCTTTGACCAAGTCAGTTTAGGCCTACCTCTATCTCTTTTAGCTATATCTACTCTAACTTTTTGATTTTTCTAACTAGCGCATCGCTAGGTCTTCATTTTACATTGTCAAACCATCTCAATCTATGCTTTCTTATCTTATCCTCAATAGGTGCTACCCTCACTTTTTCTCTAATACACTCATTGCGGATTCTATCCATCCTAATATGACCACACATTCATCTTATCATTCTCATTTTCGCAACATGCATTTTACTCATGTATTATCTTTTTACTGTCCAATACTCACTATCATACATCATCGCAGGCCGTATTGCAGTGCGGTAAAATTTTTCTTTTAATTTAATTGGCATCTTTTGATCACATAGAACTCCTGTAGCACTCCTCCACTTCATCCAACTAGCTTTAATCCTATGGTTTACATCTTCTTCACAACCTCCATCTTCTTGAAGAATAGAGTCAAAGTATTTAAAATAAGTACTATGAGGTATTGCTATTCCGTCTAAAATAATTTTACTTATTTCTCTATTCTCGCTATTAAATCTACAAAGCATATACTCAGTCTTAGTCCTACTTAGCTTAAAATCCTTAAATTTCAAAGTGCTTCTCCATAACTCCAATTTTTGACTTACCCCTGCTTGAGTCTCATCTATTAATACAATATTATCTACAAACATCATACACCAAGGGATGTCATCCTGTATATGTCTTGTTAGCTCATCCATGACCAAGATGAAAAGATAAGGGCTCAAAGTTGAACCTTGGTGTAATCCAATAGAAATGAAAAAATCCTTAGTATCCCCTCCCACAGTGGGAACACTGGTGATAGCTCCCTCATACATATCCTTCAAGACTTGTATATATCATATAGATATTCCCCTACGCTCTAGGACCCACCATAAAATTTCTCTAAGGACTCTATCATATGCCTTTTCCAAGTCAATAAAATCATATGTAAGTCCTTCTTCATCTCTCTATATTTTTCCATCAAATCTCTTATGAGAAAAATAGCTTCCATAGTTGATCGATCAGACATAAATTTAACTGATTTGAGAAGATACAAGTATCTAACCGTAAACGGAGTTTCACAACTCTTTCCCACAATTTCATATTGTGGCTCATAAGCTTTATACCTCTATAATTTGAGCAATTCTGAATATCTTCTTTATTCTTAAAAATAGGTATCAAATTACTTTGTCTCCATTCATTAAACTTTTTTTTGTACTTAAGATATTATTGAACAAAGATGTCAACCATGTAACTCTTGTATCTCCCAAACATTTCCAAACCTCAATAGCTATATCATTTGGTCCACAGACTTTACCAACTTCCATCATCTTCAAAGCTTCTTTAACTTTCGAAAATCTAATCTGTATAGTGTATTTTACATTTTTCTCCGGCCTAACGTCTAAACTCCCAATGTTATCACTATGGTTACCATTAAGAAGTTCCTCAAAATAGCTTCTCTATCGTTCCTTAATATCCTCTTCTTGAACCAGAACCTTATTCTCTTTATCTTTAATGTACTTAACTTAGTTTAAATCACGATATTTATTTTTCCTTATCTTAGCCAATTTATAGATAGTTTTTTCTCCTTCCTTTGTTTCAAGTTTCTCATACAAACTCTCTAAAGATTGTGCTCTTGCTTGACTAACTGCCTTTTTAGCATCTTTTTTCGTTTGTTTGTACTGCTTAAAAGCATCATTGTTATTACACTTGGGAAAACTCTTATACCATTCCCTTTTACTTCTTACCGCTTTTTGCACTTTCTCATTCCACCACCAAGACTCCTTCGAGGGATGTCCATACCCTTTAGATTCTTCAAGAATCTTTCTAGCTACTCCTTTAATTATTGTATACATGTCTATCCACATATAATTTGATGACATACTCACATCTTCCTCCCACCCTCCAGCTTTAACCAACTCATCCTTGGACAACAATTGTTTTTCATCTTTTAAAGTCTGCCATCTAATCTTAGGACTATTGTTCCTCCTTGGCCTACTAGTCAGCCTCTTAAACTTGATATTCAAAACCACTAACCTATGTTGAGTGGTCAAAGTCTATTCTGAAATAACCTTACAATTCTTGCATTGAGTTTGATTGGTTTTTCTTGTGAGTCAATCTGACTTCTATTTTACCCACTTTTAAAAGTAATTATATGTGATTCCCTTTTTATAAAATATGTGTTTGTCAGAATTAAACCATAAGCTAAAGCAAAATCAATGATATTCTTACCTTCTTCATTTTTAATTTTAAAATCATACCCTTCATGTACCTCCTCAAAACTTACTCTGTCTTTTCTTGCATGTCCATTTAAGTCTCATCCTATAAAAATATTTTCATCATTTGGAATCCCTCAAATAAGTTCATCCATATCATCCTAAAAATTTTACTTGCTCTCCCCATCCAATCTAACTTGAGGGTCATATGCACTAACTATGTTGATGATCTCATTCTGGAGCATAAGTTTAATTAAAATAATCTTATCTCTTACTCTTTTCAGCGCTACAACCGTCTCCTTTGGGTTCCGGTATAAAATTATAAATACTCCGTTTTTACTTCTATCTGTACCTGTATACCACACTTTATACCCAGTATTTTCAACTTCTTTACTTTTTTCTCCAACCTATTTAGTCTCTTGAATACAAGCAATACTAATTTCTCTTCTCTCTATAAAATCAACAAGTTCTCTCAGTTTACCTGTAAGAGATCCAATATTCCAAGTTCCTATTCTGATCTTACTCCCTAATTGTTCTTTCTTATGCTTCTTCCTATAAAATCTTTTACTATTATCTAAACATGTATCTCTCGTATTATTCTTATTATTCGTATTTTAGACTAACTTCTTTACCCACACCAGTCCATGATGTGAGAATCTTTGTTTATTATGCACTACATCCGGGCACCGACATGGAGCATCGCATTCGGAGAACGCCCTACACCCTTGCTTATTTTTCACTATACCCGGGCTCCGATGTAAAGCGTCGCAAGTAGGGAACGCCCCAACGATATTATTATTAGAATCTATATCATGAGATGTGACAAAAGTTTTATACTGACTGTCACCTACCGCAACCCTCCTACTTTATCAGGGCTTGAGACCGACTATACACAAGAATTAAAATTAAAATTTGACTGAATTTTATTCAAAACTATGTGATACAGCAAAGAATTACGTGCCAAGACTAGTTCAGAAAATGGCAATGAAACTTTGCCTTCCATTTCCATTGCCAGAACAATTAAATCTGCAGAACTACATAGCAAGCGAGTAGTTCCTGCAAAGAAAGCTGCAACTGCAAGCAGAATTCCAGCAGGCTATACATATAATAACAATGATAATTCTCAGTCTAGATTATCACTCAGCAAAGAAAATGAAATGCCCAAATCAATTCACAGCTCTTTCAAGAACATACCAACACTACGCTTTGATAGCTCATGGGAAAAAAGTACTGATTCTGTTCTCCAAAAAAAAGCAGCAGCGGTGAGGGACTCTGATGCATGGCCTGATACAGATGATTACGATTCTGAAGGAAGTCCAAGAAGTCCTGAGACTTGCAAGAATAGTAAATGGTTCAAGAAATTTATTGAGGGATTAGCAAATTTAAGCTCTGAGGAGATCAAAGACCCAGCTAGATGATGGCAGTGCCCAGTATGTCAAGGAGGTGCTGGTGCTACTAAACGGTATCTAGGCCTGCAGGATTTGATCCAGCATGCCAAAACCAAAGGATCCCAAAGGGTGAGACTTCACAGAGAGCTTGCTCAATTGTTGGAAGAGAATTTGCTTAGTACTCATAAACTTCTGCAATTTCTAGTGCAGAAGCAATTTGTCCTAAATGGAAAGGTTTAAGAAATGACTACAAAGATTATGAAATTATTTGGCCTCCCATGGTAATAATTGTCAATACATTTCAGAAAAAGGATGACAATGATAAGGTGAATTCATACTTAATTTTCTCATTCGCATGAATACAATTTTCTATTAAATGCCATAACTAATATAGTGATGGAATTGTGGATTTCAGTGGATTGGGATGCCAAAGCAAGAGCTGCTGGACATGTTCAGCTCATATGATGGCATTGTCAAAGTTCCCCAGCCTTACAATTGGAAGGGACATTCTGGGTTCAGTTTCTTGATTTTCGAAAGCTCGGCCAAGGGTTATTTAGAAGCAGCACGTCTGCATATGCATTTTAAAATGGAAGGAACTGGTAAAGACTCTTTGATTGATCTGCCGGACCACATCTTACCCACCGACGAGCGCCAACTTCATGGTTTTCTGGCAAAAAAAGAAGAATTGGGGATCTTCGACAAGCATTATTTTAAAGGTATATACATGTATATGCTTCATATATAAATAAAATTCAACCCCATTTTTGGTATAAATTGAATTATTCTTACTAATATATAAAAATGTGAAATTTCAATTGAATTTTACAGAACTTGTGATGGAATTCATTTGTACAAGACAGGGCATAACGAATATGTATGTTGATAAATTATGCAATTGACTTAATGTATTATTAATTAGACAATTCTAAGCTGAAATATGAAGTGAGATCGTACCAAGAAATGGTGGGAAACAGAATCAGGCAAATGACTGAAGATAATTTCCAGCTACTCAGGTTGAAGAACAGAGTCGCTGAGCAGCAAAGGCAAGCTCAAGAACTTGAAGAATCCAATACTATGTTGAAGGAGAAGATGCAAATATTAACCAGAGATATGGATATTTGAGACGTAAAGCCAGTGAACAGCATGACCAGAGCGTGGAAGAAGTATATATAATTAAAATTGTTGCCAAATACAAATCAATTTATGTCTTAGTAAGAAAAAACAACTAAATAATTGCTATTACTATTTAATGTTTCTTAAGATGGAATCTCTGGAGCAATTTTACAAGGAAAAAATCAGAACAATTCTTGAAGCAAAAACAGAGCAGGAGGAAGATGAAGAGCAAGAAAATGAAAATCTCTTCAACAGAAATGATTACAATTACAGGTAAATATCCACATATACATACAATTGGACTTTGTTTTGCATTATATTGTTATAACAATATATCTAATTACCATTCTTTTGAGTCTTTAATTTAATCAATTAGTAATTAGTTTTGGAGGCAGAAATGAAGAAACTGCATACCCTGTAAAGAATCAAAGAAAGGGAAAGGAAACAGTGGCAGAGGCAAAGAGCTTTGAACTGATAATTCAAGAAATGGACAATCCAGCTCCTATTTCATTAGCAACGGCGAGCAAGCGGCTAAGACAACGAATAAAGAAGCCAAGTCTTCCAGCCGTGAAGATAGCCATGCCTGAATGGGGCAGCTTCTTGAAGGAATTCTGATTTTGCGTGCTTCATTAGCTTTTACCAAAATATATAATAATATAAACGTATTTCTAGACTTTATATTTGTATTTGTGTTTTCCTTTAATTTAACATCACCGCTTAGTTTTGAATTTTAACTAAACTGGTTGTTTTTGTATGCTATTTGTGGATTATAATGTAATTTAATTTAATTAAAATTTATATCTAAATATATTTTTATAAAATTTAGATCAAGATAAGTCCCAAAAGACTGGAGAGAGTCGCTTTGACAGTGGAAAGTGATGTGCACATGAATATGCTATAAGCGAGAAGATATTACTATATAATCATATCATATAAGCGGGCTTCAAGAATCTATGAGGTAGATAAGTTGAATTTTAAAACCTCGTCAACGAGTTATCTCAAGGGAAGGATGAAGGATTTCCACCAAAGGTTTAATAACATTATAGAGTTGAACAAAAAATCTTGAAGTGAATATTGGACTGCTTTTGATTTTCCTAATCAAAGTATACTATAGGAATCCACGTAAATATTAAACTTAGATATGATTACAAATTTATAATAAAACAAAGGGAGAGACTCAGTGCTGAGATTTTTTGAAGAAAAATTCTTCACAAAACATAGGCTGAATAGCAAACTTTGAACATACATTAAGATCATAGACTGCTCTCCACTCCGATCATCACAAAAATGAAAAGCAAAAGAAAATAAAAAAGAAGATGAGAGTTCTAGGGTTGTTGTCTGTCAAGGAATAAGAAGAAAATAACTAGCGACGGCCCTAGATCCAAGGCAAAAATAAGAGGAAAATAATTTATAAAAAGAGAGTAAAAACTTTACAAGAAAGGAAAGAAACATTCACAAGGTGAGTTAAAGGCAGCCTGATGCACGAATACTCTCGCAATGAGCGGAATTCGGAGAAGGGTTGAACTCATTAGATCTTTGTACTCGGCTTTTCCTTGCAATTAATTGCAAGAGGCCGTTTTTACGACTCGAACCCGTGACCTCAGGTCACACGGCGACAGCACTTACCGTGCGCTAAGGCGAAGGGGAGTTAAATATTGAAAAATTAAATTCTTATAAAATTGTAGTTATTATATAGAAAATTATAATATAATAACATAAGAATAAACTGTAGTTATACTTTGTATAAACTCACCTATAATTATAAAAAGCTAATTTACAATGTGAAAATTGTTTATTATAAAGCTAATTTACAACGTGAAAATTGTTTATTATAAAGCTAATTATAATAATTTTAACCGGAAAATTATTAAGGCAAATATGGATAACGCTAGGGGTAAATTTTAATTTTAATTTTTTATTTATATAAGACAAGATGGAGAGAATATTCTCCTCTTCGGTGGATCTACAATTATATTTTTAATTCATAATTTTAATATATGATATATTATTAGTTTGTTTATAATTTAAAAAATTTTAAGAGACAATTATAATTTTCCAAAGTCAAGAGGTTGTTAGATAGGGAAGACTGAAGAGGTTTTTCGTTAATAAAAGACCCATGGCCGAAACCATGGTCAGAAAACAACTACAATGCTATATCTTTAAATTTTTTTATAAACAAACATCCCCCTTAAAAAAAATTTAAATCAAATTATTTTATAAAAAAAAATCACGTATTTAAAGTCATAAATAAAATTTATCTGAATTTTACTATTAAAATTTTTATTTTACATTTATTGATAAAAAATGAATTTTTAAATATTAATTTTCCTTAAATGAATCAAATGGTTACGAAATCATAGTATTATTTTGGCATGATTTTATTTTTTAAATTATTATTTAAAAACAAATTATATTAATTATACAGTTTTCAGATGATATAATCTATAAAATAAACCTCAATTAAATAAAAATCTTTTGTAAAATTAGTTAATATTCTGAACTTATCTAGAGATTCAGAATATGTGCATTATTATTATTATGCTGATATCAAGCTATGAAATGCTTGTGTCACATTATAAGAATTTAAATATTTAAGTATTGATACTAAATTTTTCCTTGAAAATACTTGAAAAAATAGCTTATGCAATATAACTCTAAAAGGTTGACTATTTCATTATAATTTCCCCAAAGAAAAAATATAAAAAAAATGGTAATCGAATATATTTGGCGACTCGCAGTATATGATAATTCGAAAAATTATATAATTCAATGCAATTGTCTTGAATTTAGTTTGATTGTAATATTATTAATAAGTAGCAATGTCCAACTCTCTATAATACTATAATATTAAAAAGGAGTTAATTTTTTTTAATAAGTGATATTAAAATTATTTATAAAATTTTAACTTGAATCTTAATGGAAAAACTAAACAAATAAAAATAACAATAATTAAAGAATGAGAAGGGAAATAATATAAATTGCAAATTTTATATTTATATTTGAGACGTTTACTAATACCTTTGAAAATATAATTTGTTTTCCTTCTAATAATAACAACAACAACAATAATAATAATTTGCAATTATTCTAACAACCCTTTGTCTTGCAAATTGCAATCCTTCTTCAATACATAATAATTTTTTTTTTTGACAAAAAAAATTAAATATCAGAACTTAATAATAAAATAATAAAAAAATAAAATCTTAGTACTGAAAATTAATATAAAAAACTTTTTTAAAGTGACGATTTTGAAAAAAAAATTAAAAAAAAATCTTTACTAAAAGCACAAATTGGCACATTTTAATTCAAATCAATTTAAAGTCAAACTATTAACTTGGAATCTGTCAAAGTATTTTTAATATTTTCTAAATAAAAAAATTATGCAATTAAAATAGGATAACGTGAACAACTGCCCTCGGGGCACTTGCTAATGATCATTAAATAAGGGGTTTTAATTTATTTTATTAACTACATTTTTTTTTATTAAAATGGTAAATCATTAATGTTTACAAACTCAATCATTGATGCTTAAATCAATAAGAATATATGAAAATTAATGTTTAAAATTTTAGTATAAATAAAGACATTTATAAATTAAATTATAAAAATTTTAAATTATAAAGAAAAATAATTTTCAGTGTTAATTTTTAGAAAAACTTTTAATCGTATTACTGGTGTTCCTTGTATGAACTATATAATAAATGATAATATGGTAAATATGAACTATATACATTTTGTATAAGACTACTCATATACTATATATCATTTTTTTAAGGTTAAGTAAATTCTATCTAATTATTAATAATAACTTAAAAGTAAAAAAAAAATTATCAGTTTAGTGTATACAAAGTTCTATATATCCAAATAATGTAAAAATATCATTAAAAATATTATTAAATTTCTTACATTTATTTTTATTTATAAAAATATGTATATTAATATTTTTCCAAATAATGTTTTTTATTTAATTTTCATGAGAAATTAAATTTATAATCTTATATAATTCTGAAAAACATTTAACATTATTAAGGCTAACTCATAAAGACATGGAGAATTTAATATTATAATTTTAATAATTAATGACATAGAAAAGGAAAAAATCAATACAATTAAGGCTATTAAATATTAAGTGTGGTATTAAATATCCCTTAATGGACCCTTTAGGGCACTTGTTAATGGGATCCATTAAAATATAATTAAGTTTTTTGGTAAAGTAAATAAAATTGATCAAAATTTGACATTAATGACATCAATATTATATTGATAAAAGAAAGATGAGAAAGCAGAATCTGTATGACTTACTATATGCTGATGATAACAATTACCATGCAATTACTTGGATTGGGCTCTTTAGCGTAAAAACAAAAACAAAAAATTGAACGAAAATCTATGAAAAAATTGGGCTCAATTAAAGACCCCCAGTTTAGCAATTTTTGTAGTAGGTGAAGGGCAGGGCAGCACAGCAGTCCAACCAGCTGACAATTTTGCCCAACAAAAAATGGACTGCTGGTTGGTAAAGTGAAAGTGACAAGTTAAATATAACAAAATAAAACAAATCTTTGAATTTTTTTTTTATTTTCAAGAGTTGTTATATACAATATAATACTCATTGGTAAGTACCTTTTTTATTTTACAAGAATTAACAAATAGTTATTTTTTTATTATAAATATAGATTTATACATATTATTTTATAATGATATTATTTTAAAATCAGATTTATTTATCAAATATTTTTAATAAATAATATTAAATATAATTATAATAAAAAAATTTAATATATTAATTAATTTATTAAAATAATAAATAGATTATAATTTAAGAAGAATAAAAAAATAAGCATATTATTTAATTTAAGAAGAATCAGTTACATATGTCAAGAGTCATATCAAACTAATTATCGGACTACATATGAAGCCGAGACGGGCTACATATGAAGCCGAAAGACTACTAAAAGGGTTGATAGAATAGAACTATTTGTAGGAAGATAAAATCCAATTTTTGCATAATATCACAAATGCATTCTAATTAAAGTTATTATTATAGACATCAATAAATAAATAAACCAAACTTATAAATTTAATAAAATTTCAAAAAAATCTAAATATTAATGTCGCAAAAACGAATCGGCTGGCTGGCTGGCTGGCTTGAGCCTTCTCTCTCACAAAGAGACCACCCCCATTTACTAATTATCCTTTCTCACCAACCCAACTCCAAAATATAACACCAAACCAAACCCACTTTTCTTTTCATTTCTTTCCTATTTTACCCTCTCCCATTTCCTTAATTTCCTATTTTATCCTTTCACCAAATTCTATATCAGACCCATTGCCTCTCCTTTCTTCTCAGAGAGGACTCCAAAAAAACTTTCTCAACAATAATAAAACAGAGTCCCTCTATAACCATCAAATCTCCCTGTTTTTCTTCTTCTTTGTAAATTCTCATTACAATAATGGAGACCCAATTACAGCAACCACAATTACAAGAAATCACATTTCGTTCTAAGCTTCCTGATATTCATATCCCCAATCACCTTCCTTTACATTCGTATGTATTTGAAAATATTTCTAATTATTCATCAAGACCCTGTTTGATCAATGGTGTCACTGGGGATATCTATACTTATGCAGAGGTTGAGCTCACGGCTCGCAGAGTTGCTTCTGGGCTTAACAAACTTGGCATTCAACAAGGCGATGTTATTATGCTTTTACTCCATAATTCTCCGCAATTCGTTATTTCCTTTCTTGGAGCTTCAATTCGTGGTGCCATTGCCACTGCTGCGAATCCTTTCTTTACCCCTACAGAAATTGCCAAACAAGTTAAGGCTTCCAATTCAAAACTCATAATTACACAATCTGTGCATGCAGAGAAAGTTAAAGATTTAGCAAATGAGATTAATATAAAAGTGGTATGCATAGACTCTGCTCCAGAAGGGTGTTTAAATTTCTCAGAGCTAGCAGAGGCTGATGAAAAAGACTTGCCGGAGATTGAAATTAACTCTGAGGATGTGGTGGCTCTGCCTTATTCATCAGGGACTACTGGATTGCCAAAAGGGGTTATGTTAACTCATAAAGGATTAGTTACTAGCGTGGCACAACAAGTTGATGGAGAAAATCCCAATTTGTATTTTCATAGCGAAGATGTGATTTTATGTGTTTTGCCGATGTTTCATATTTATGCTCTGAATTCAATCATGCTTTGTGGTTTGCGAGTTGGGGCTGCCATTTTGATCATGCCAAAGTTTGATATCAGTGCTCTGTTAGAATTGATACAGAGATACAAGGTTTCTGTTGCTCCTATTGTTCCGCCTATTGTTTTGGCTGTTGCCAAGTCGCCGGACACCGAAAAGTATGACTTGTCGTCAATTCGGATAATCAAGTCCGGTGCCGCTCCGCTCGGGAAAGAGCTTGAAGATACTGTAAGATCAAAGTTTCCTCAAGCTGTTCTCGGTCAGGTTTGTTCCCCTGTTTTTTCTGATCTAATTCATTGGACTCGTACTTTTCCCATATTAGAAATAGAATTATCTAATTCTAACTAAAAATAAAAAAAATAATAATAATTTTCTACAGTATAAATTTATTCAAATCATCATATTTAATACTTATTTCTATATAGTATAATTTTTAATCGAAATCAGTCTTCTTATATAATCTTAGCATATTATTAAGAAAAAGATATTTTTTTTATTCAATACGTGTTGTCTAACCATGATTGAAATCAGAGGCTTAAGTTGCAAAAATAATTAGTATAAAAATTTTATAATTAGTCTTTATATATACAAAATTGAAAAATATAAATTTTTTATTTCAAAAAAAAGAAAAATAGAAAATTTTATTAATAAAGATGGTAATTACAAAAATAATATAACTCCCAACTATTTTTGTCCACTTTTCCTATTGTTGCATTTGTAAGTTTGACCAGTTAATATGGGCTTTATATATCAATTATTATTATTATTATAAAGTATTTATTATATGCTAAATTTTTTTAGGTGAAGATCCGATCCACCCAATATACAAGCAATTATCTTTTTTATCTGTAATAAAATCCTTAATCTCAGGATACTTACTTACCTTATGGTGTCTTGTCTTACTTAATTGTTACTCAAATTATAATGTAAAATATGCTTTTTTTGTTTTTTTTTTAAATAATGCTAAATGAATCAAATTAATTAGGATTAAAAATATTTTATGCATTAATTATATTAGAGAAATAATTATTTTAACCTTATATTTATTATTAAAGACAACAATAAATATAATGTTAGAATAGTTATTTCTCTAATACAATTAATATATAAACATTTTTTATCATGATCAATTTAATTTATATAGTATTTTAATTTTTTTTAAAATTGACATTAAAAGCGACAATATTAATAAATTTTATGCACTCAATATGATAATAGAACATATTTAAATATCATTTAAATAAACATTGCTTAATTTTAATCATGAGCCCTATCTTTTGAGAAGATAATTACTACAAAGCAAATTAAGCTTTTATATTAATTAATTAATTATTAGTTACCAAAGGGAAGAATTAATTAATTAATTATTAGTTACCAAAAATAATAATAATAATAATAATAATAATGGATGAATTGTACAGGGATATGGAATGACAGAGGCAGGGCCAGTGCTAGCAATGTGCTTGGCATTTGCAAAGGAGCCCTTTGATATAAAAGGAGGAGCGTGTGGAACTGTAGTGAGAAACGCAGAGATGAAGATTGTTGACCCTGAAACCGGAGAGTCACTTCCTAGAAACCAGCCTGGAGAAATTTGTATTAGAGGACATCAAATCATGAAAGGTATTCGAATATAATTAATAATTTTTTTTTATTTAATCTCACATTCAATTCACCTACTACTATAAGCAATTAATTGCAACTTGTGCAATTTTAATTTAATTTTTTTTTATCACATATTTTGAGATTGGTTGGCTGGGAGGATTTGACTATAAGTTAGAAGATAATTCTTGTCACGACCCAAACTGGGAAGCCGTGACCGGCGTAAGGTTATATCTAAGTACAACCTTACAAGCCTAATTTAAATTTATTATGATCGTGCAAAGTTCAATAAATTTACTCCAAAATTAAGTTCAACAATTAAAACTAAAATCAGATACAAGAAACAGTCTACTCCATTATTACAAGAAAAAGGGTTCAGACTCGGTCCGCCCAAAAATATCCAGAATTTTCTATGGAGTAAATCAATATCCACAATCAAACTATAAGAAATAACAGGAAATCTCTAAGCAGAAGGACCAATAACACAAACGGAAAACCTGATCGACTTCGCCAAGAAGAGAAAGAAGATAGACAAAGGCAATCACTGTAAACCTGCAAGACAATCTATATGGGTGTGAGCGTTATATATAGACGTTCAGTAAGTTCATGAGAGGCAGAGAAACTTTTCTATAACAATAAACAATATATATATATAACAAGAACTTCAATCACAATCAATTCATACAAGATGGTGTGTCGGGGTCTACCAATATCATAATACCTCCTCCTTCAATCAATATCAATGTACAATCGGGCTTATAGCCCCAATGAGCAATCAGGCTTATAGCCTCAATGAACAATCAATAGCAATAGTCAATGAACAATCTCAATCAATAACCTCCGTCCCCATATGACACACCATCACACAACACAAAAAATTTCAAGTTCATTTAATACAATTAATAAATCAAGCACATACGTTTCTCTGTCTTTTATTCACATGCAAAGCTTGGGTAGAAAGAATAGTCTAGCAAATTAGAAAAGAATAATTATATATTGAGAAGGGCTGTAATATATATATATAGTATTTGGTTAGCAAGTAGCACATCACAAGTAATTACATACACCCATTTAACTTACCTGGTATCCAAAGAAAGCTTAGCCCAATCCTCACAACCTACTGACCTCGAGCTTCAGCCGGATTATTGCCTAAGGAAAGATAATTACACAGTCCAACAATCAATCCCGCTATCTCATCTATCATAAGGGATGCAATGCATGCTATGAATGCAGAAATACCAATACTTAACCAACAATTAACCAAGATAAATCCAAAATTAAAAATTAATCCGACTCAACTCAAAATCATGGTTCAACCCAATGGTTAAACCAATTGCACCTCAAAAATACAAAATCAATTAATTACCTAAAATTTATTAGAATCAGAACCTCAACTCAATTTCTATAACTCATTTATCAAATAATATCACATCAGTCCCTATGCAAAAATCATAAATCATACCAACACCCAAAACCGATAAAAATTCTTAAGTAGTCTCTATAACTCAAAAATTTTCAGAAAATAATTCCATCATTCAAAAATTCTGGAAACATTCCAGTAGCTTCTCCAACATCAAAATAACGTGTGTACAAAATTTCAGATTAATCCAAATTTATTTGATCTCCCAAAAATATTTTACAACCTTCTGATTCTGTTTGAACCACTAAAAATCAGTACAGCAAAAATCATCTTAAATCCTTCACATTTCGTTACCATCAAATTATCCAAATAATTTTCTCATATAATAGACATCAGGATGGACAACCTATAAAAATTTCATAATTTTACAAGACATCTAAGACCTTCAAATTAATTTTCAAATCAGACATCATCAGAAAATCCTTAACCAACAGCAGTGCCAATACTTAATTTATTTTAGAACCTAAACATTAGAACCAGACTCCAAATTATTTTTCTCAGATTCACAACATCCTAATAAACAACATATCAAAATTTCATAATTTTTAGAAACTTCTAAGTCCCTCAATTTAATTTTTAAATCGGATTCATACAACCAGTTACCATACTGGCAGCAGTAGAAAGATCAAATTATTTCACCAATATAACAAACAGAAACATAGCCCAACATATTTTTCTTGTAAACTAGACTTCCAGAACTTCAACATATATGAAAATCAAATCTAAAACATTTTTACACATATTGGTATGAATTTCGAAAGTTACAGATGATGCAATCGCATCTACAGTACAGTTCTTCAGACAACAGTAGCAAACTTTAATTTTCCAGAAATATATGATGCTCCAAAATCCCAAAAATTATTTTTCTCATAAACTAGACTCAATTTCGAGCCACATATCCAAATTTCAGATTTTTCTCACGCTCCAATATTTAATTAAAAATCGAGCAACTTACAGAACTAAAATCAAACTTCAGCAGAAAATTAAATCATCCAAAAACTCAAAGAAATTAATTAATCCGAAAACCTTAACACCCAAATCAATTTAATCAAACCCTAAGTCAATACCTTCATCAAATTTCAGAACCCAACACTAGCCCAAATCAATTAATTCAACATCAAAATCCATCAAAACAATAAAAATCTCAAAACTTAACCTAATTTGTCAAAACTCAATTAATTAAATAATAATTCGAATTTAACCAAATTAATTAAGAAAAATACCAACCCAATATGATATGAACATGAACTAATCAAATGGAAGTCGAAATAATGCAAAAGGAATCAAGAAAAACCTCAAAACACCAAAAAAACTCGAAACTGTGGCTGCTGGAACACTGGCCAAACGACATCGGCGAGCCAGCCCGCAGCACGCCGAACGACAGACCGCAGCACGCCGAACGACAACGCTCTTGGCTCGCGCTTCTCCGCCGAACGACGCTGGCACACACCGAACGACACTGGCTATGGCGCGCGCACAGTGATGAAACGACAGGCCCTCTGAATTTGCTCCCAAAACCAATTTTCTCCCTCTTTTTCCAAAACACCCGAAAATAGAAGACTAAAAACATACCCCCATCTGATTTTTAGGCCTATTTATAGGAAAACAACTCTTCAAAATTATATTTTTACCCCAAACTAATTTATTTTAATTCAAAAACACCCCAAAATTATTTATTTTCATAAAAATTACCCAAAACCATAAAATTCACAAAATCAACTCAAATTTATTTTTAACTTCAAACTTTAACCCAAAATAATTTATAAATATGTTATATGCATAGTAATTCCTGAAAATACCGAAAACGACAAAAAATCCAAAAATGACGAAAATACCCTCGGCACCAAAAAATACAATATTATACTCAAAACGACCGTCTCGTCGTCCCGAGTATCAAAAAGACATTCAAACCATCAAATTATGTTCAAACGACATATGAGGGTACAAAATGACTATTTTGCCCCTAGACTCCAATTCTCCAAAAATCAAGGGTTTTACAATCTAACCCCCTTAAACAAATTTCGTCCTCGAAATTTTACCCAATAACATACTAATCATCAAAATACTTTTATATTTCCTGAACTCCAATTTCTCCAAAAATCAAGGGTCGAAATTTTACCTAATAACATACTCATCATCAAAAACACTTTTATATTTTAAGATATACACAAATCCGGAAAGCATAGCTCACTTAGCCCATGTTGTTATGGTTGATCAGGTCATAACCCCACAATACTAAGCGCTACAGACTGTTCCAGTTTTGCTCCAGGTTATGCTTATTATAAAATCAAACATAAGCATTTTCTTTTCAACTTCCACTCATCAACAATCATCACAAAAAGTCAAAACTCAAGTGTTCAAGTCAAACCCAAATCAACCAAAACCATTACTAATATAACACTTATCCATATGATACTCATCATTCTACCAATAACCCAAACTTATTCAAGAATAACATCCGATATCAACAAACCAAGATATCTCAACAAACCAAGATACCAAGATTATTCAAAATCCTCTTCCAATAACCAATATAATAGCAAACTATCATAAATAATACCAGACAAAACACATATACATATAATGATATAATAATGAAGTAATGATATGCATGCATATGGTGCTATATCAAGACTATTAATAGACTACACTCTAACCCCCTTAAAATGATTTCGCCCACGAAATCAATAACGCAGCTGAGGACTCAAACAAATGAGAGTATTTTGCTAGCAGAGGAAAAGATTGATTAACGCAGAAAGGAAGTAATACTTTTAGAAAAATAATCCTAATGATTTCTGGATAGTATATAAACAAAATCGAAACCTAGTGCTCTGATACCACTTTTGTCACGACCCAAACTGGGAAGCCGTGACCGGCGTAAGGTTATACCTAAGTACAACCTTACAAGCCTAATTTAAATTTATTATGATCGTGCAAAGTTCAATAAATTTACTCCAAAATTAAGTTCAACAATTAAAACTAAAACCAGATACAAGAAATAGTCTACTCCATTATTACAAGAAAAAGGGTTCGGACTCGGTCCGCCTAAAAATATCCAGAATTCTCTATGGAGTAAATCAATATCCACAATCAAACTATAAGAAATAACCGGAAATCTCTAAGCAGAAGGACCAATAACACAAACGGAAAACCTGATCGACTTCGCCAAGAAGAGAAAGAAGATAGACAAAGGCAATCACTGTAAACCTGCAAGACAATCTATATGGGTGTGAGCGTTATATATAGACGCTCAGTAAGTTCATGAGAGGCAGAGAAACTTTTCTATAACAATAAACAATATATATATATAACAAGAACTTCAATCACAATCAATTCATACAAGATGGTGTGTCGGGGTCTACCAATATCATAATACCTCCTCCTTCAATCAATATCAATGTACAATCGGGCTTATAGCCCCAATGAGCAATCAGGCTTATAGCCTCAATGAACAATCAATAGCAATAGTCAATGAACAATCTCAATCAATAACCTCCGTCCCCATATGACACACCATCACACAACACAAAAAATTTCAAGTTCATTTAATACAATTAATAAATCAAGCACATACGTTTCTCTGTCTTTTATTCACATGCAAAGCTTGGGTAGAAAGAATAGTCTAGCAAATTAGAAAAGAATAATTATATATTGAGAAGGGCTGTAATATATATATATAGTATTTGGTTAGCAAGTAGCACATCACAAGTAATTACATACACCCATTTAACTTACCTGGTATCCAAAGAAAGCTTAGCCCAATCCTCACAACCTACTGACCTCGAGCTTCAGCCGGATTATTGCCTAAGGAAAGATAATTACACAGTCCAACAATCAATCCCGCTATCTCATCTATCATGAGGGATGCAATGCATGCTATGAATGCAGAAATATCAATACTTAACCAACAATTAACCAAGATAAATCCAAAATTAAAAACTAATCCGACTCAACTCAAAATCATGGTTCAACCCAATGGTTAAACCGATTGCACCTCAAAAATACAAAATCAATTAATTACCTAAAATTTATTAGAATCAGAACCTCAACTCAATTTCTATAACTCATTTATCAAATAATATCACATCAGTCCCTATGCAAAAATCATAAATCATACCAACACCCAAAACCGATAAAAATTCTTAAGTAGTCTCTATAACTCAAAAATTTTCAGAAAATAATTCCATCATTCAAAAATTCTGGAAACATTCCAGTAGCTTCTCCAACATCAAAATAACGTGTGTACAAAATTTCAGATTAATCCAAATTTATTTGATCTCCCAAAAATATTTTATAACCTTCTGATTCTGTTTGAACCACTAAAAATCAGTACAGCAAAAATCATCTTAAATCCTTCACATTTCGTTACCATCAAATTATCCAAATAATTTTCTCATATAATAGACATCAGGATGGACAACCTATAAAAATTTCATAATTTTACAAGACATCTAAGACCTTCAAATTAATTTCCAAATCAGACATCATCAGAAAATCCTTAACCAACAGCAGTGCCATTATTAATTTATTTTAGAACCTAAACATTAGAACCAGACTCCAAATTATTTTTATCAGATTCACAACATCCTAATAAACAACGTATCAAAATTTCATAATTTTTAGAAACTTCTAAGTCCCTCAATTTAATTTTTAAATCGGATTCATACAACCAGTTACCATACTAGCAGCAGTAGAAAGATCAAATTATTTCACCAATATAACAAACAGAAACATAGCCCAACATATTTTTCTTGTAAACTAGACTTCCAGAACTTCAACATATATGAAAATCAAATCTAAAACATTTTTACACATATTGGTATGAATTTCGAAAGTTACAGATGATGCAATCGCATCTACAGTACAGTTCTTCAGACAACAGTAGCAAACTTTAATTTTCCAGAAATATATGATGCTCCAAAATCCCAAAATTTATTTTTCTCATAAACTAGACTCAATTTCAAGACACATATCCAAATTTCAGATTTTTCTCACGCTCCAATATTTAATTAAAAATCGAGCAACTTACAGAACTAAAATCAAACTTCAGCAGAAAATTAAATCATCCAAAAACTCAAAGAAATTAATTAATCCGAAAACCTTAACACCCAAATCAATTTAATCAAACCCTAAGTCAATACCTTCATCAAATTTCAGAACCCAACACTAGCCCAAATCAATTAATTCAACATCAAAATCCATCAAAACAATAAAAATCCCAAAACTTAACCTAATTTGTCAAAACTCAATTAATTAAATAATAATTCAAATTTAACCAAATTAATTAAGAAAAATACCAACCCAATATGATATGAACATGAACTAATCAAATGGAAGTCGAAATAATGCAAAAGGAATCAAGAAAAACCTCAAAACACCAAAAAAACTCGAAACTGTGGCTGCTGGAACACTGGCCAAACGACATCGGCGAGCCAGCCCGCAGCACGCCGAACGACAGACCGCAGCACGCCGAACGACAACGCTCTTGGCTCGCGCTTCTCCGCCGAACGACGCTGGCACACACCGAACGACACTGGCTATGGCGCGCGCACAGTGATGAAACGACAGGCCCTCTGAATTTGCTCCCAAAACCAATTTTCTCCCTCTTTTTCCAAAACACCCGAAAATAGAAGACTAAAAACATACCCCCATCTGATTTTTAGGCCTATTTATAGGAAAACAACTCTTCAAAATTATATTTTTACCCCAAACTAATTTATTTTAATTCAAAAACACCCCAAAATTATTTATTTTCATAAAAATTACCCAAAACCATAAAATTCACAAAATCAACTCAAATTTATTTTTAACTTCAAACTTTAACCCAAAATAATTTATAAATATGTTATACGCATAGTAATTCCTGAAAATACCGAAAACGACAAAAAATCCAAAAATGACGAAAATACCCTCGGCACCAAAAAATACAATATTATACTCAAAATGACCGTCTCGTCGTCCCGAGTATCAAAAAGACATTCAAACCATCAAATTATGTTCAAACGACATATGAGGGTACAAAATGACTATTTTGCCCCTAGACTCCAATTCTCCAAAAATCAAGGGTTTTACAATCTAACCCCCTTAAACAAATTTCGTCCTCGAAATTTTACCCAATAACATACTAATCATCAAAATACTTTTATATTTCCTGAACTCCAATTTCTCCAAAAATCAAGGGTCGAAATTTTACCTAATAACATACTCATCATCAAAAACACTTTTATATTTTAAGATATACACAAATCCGGAAAGCATAGCTCACTTAGCCCATGTTGTTATGGTTGATCAGGTCATAACCCCACAATACTAAGCGCTACAGACTGTTCCAGTTTTGCTCCAGGTTATGCTTATTATAAAATCAAACATAAGCATTTTCTTTTCAACTTCCACTCATCAACAATCATCACAAAAAGTCAAAACTCAAGTGTTCAAGTCAAACCCAAATCAACCAAAACCATTACTAATATAACACTTATCCATATGATACTCATCATTCTACCAATAACCCAAACTTATTCAAGAATAACATCCGATATCAACAAACCAAGATATCTCAACAAACCAAGATACCAAGATTATTCAAAATCCTCTTCCAATAACCAATATAATAGCAAACTATCATAAATAATACCAGACAAAACACATATACATATAATGATATAATAATGAAGTAATGATATGCATGCATATGGTGCTATATCAAGACTATTAATAGACTACACTCTAACCCCCTTAAAATGATTTCGCCCACGAAATCAATAACGCAGCTGAGGACTCAAACAAATGAGAGTATTTTGCTAGCAGAGGAAAAGATTGATTAACGCAGAAAGGAAGTAATACTTTTAGAAAAATAATCCTAATGATTTCTGGATAGTATATAAACAAAATCGAAACCTAGTGCTCTGATACCACTTTTGTCACGACCCAAACTGGGAAGCCGTGACCGGCGTAAGGTTATACCTAAGTACAACCTTACAAGCCTAATTTAAATTTATTATGATCGTGCAAAGTTCAATAAATTTACTCCAAAATTAAGTTCAACAATTAAAACTAAAACCAGATACAAGAAACAGTCTACTCCATTATTACAAGAAAAAGGGTTCGGACTCGGTCCGCCTAAAAATATCCAGAATTCTCTATGGAGTAAATCAATATCCACAATCAAACTATAAGAAATAACCGGAAATCTCTAAGCAGAAGGACCAATAACACAAACGGAAAACCTGATCGACTTCGCCAAGAAGAGAAAGAAGATAGACAAAGGCAATCACTGTAAACCTGCAAGACAATCTATATGGGTGTGAGCGTTATATATAGACGCTCAGTAAGTTCATGAGAGGCAGAGAAACTTTTCTATAACAATAAACAATATATATATATAACAAGAACTTCAATCACAATCAATTCATACAAGATGGTGTGTCGAGGTCTACCAATATCATAATACCTCCTCCTTCAATCAATATCAATGTACAATCGGGCTTATAGCCCCAATGAGCAATCAGGCTTATAGCCTCAATGAACAATCAATAGCAATAGTCAATGAACAATCTCAATCAATAACCTCCGTCCCCATATGACACACCATCACACAACACAAAAAATTTCAAGTTCATTTAATACAATTAATAAATCAAGCACATACGTTTCTCTGTCTTTTATTCACATGCAAAGCTTGGGTAGAAAGAATAGTCTAGCAAATTAGAAAAGAATAATTATATATTGAGAAGGGCTGTAATATATATATAGTATTTGGTTAGCAAGTAGCACATCACAAGTAATTACATACACCCATTTAACTTACCTGGTATCCAAAGAAAGCTTAGCCCAATCCTCACAACCTACTGACCTCGAGCTTCAGCCGGATTATTGCCTAAGGAAAGATAATTACACAGTCCAACAATCAATCCCGCTATCTCATCTATCATGAGGGATGCAATGCATGCTATGAATGCAGAAATACCAATACTTAACCAACAATTAACCAAGATAAATCCAAAATTAAAAACTAATCCGACTCAACTCAAAATCATGGTTCAACCCAATGGTTAAACCGATTGCACCTCAAAAATACAAAATCAATTAATTACCTAAAATTTATTAGAATCAGAACCTCAACTCAATTTCTATAACTCATTTATCAAATAATATCACATCAGTCCCTATGCAAAAATCATAAATCATACCAACACCCAAAACCGATAAAAATTCTTAAGTAGTCTCTATAACTCAAAAATTTCCAGAAAATAATTCCATCATTCAAAAATTCTGGAAACATTCCAGTAGCTTCTCCAACATCAAAATAACGTGTGTACAAAATTTCAGATTAATCCAAATTTATTTGATCTCCCAAAAATATTTTACAACCTTCTGATTCTGTTTGAACCACTAAAAATCAGTACAGCAAAAATCATCTTAAATCCTTCACATTTCGTTACCATCAAATTATCCAAATAATTTTCTCATATAATAGACATCAGGATGGACAACCTATAAAAATTTCATAATTTTACAAGACATCTAAGACCTTCAAATTAATTTCCAAATCAGACATCATCAGAAAATCCTTAACCAACAGCAGTGCCAATACTTAATTTATTTTATAACCTAAACATTAGAACCAGACTCCAAATTATTTTTCTCAGATTCACAACATCCTAATAAACAACATATCAAAATTTCATAATTTTTAGAAACTTCTAAGTCCCTCAATTTAATTTTTAAATCGGATTCATACAACCAGTTACCATACTGGAAGCAGTAGAAAGATCAAATTATTTCACCAATATAACAAATAGAAACATAGCCCAACATATTTTTCTTGTAAACTAGACTTCCAGAACTTCAACATATATGAAAATCAAATCTAAAACATTTTTACACATATTGGTATGAATTTCGAAAGTTACAGATGATGCAATCGCATCTACAGTACAGTTCTTCAGACAACAGTAGCAAACTTTAATTTTCCAGAAATATATGATGCTCCAAAATCCCAAAAATTATTTTTCTCATAAACTAGACTCAATTTCGAGCCACATATCCAAATTTCAGATTTTTCTCACGCTCCAATATTTAATTAAAAATCGAGCAACTTACAGAACTAAAATCAAACTTCAGCAGAAAATTAAATCATCCAAAAACTCAAAGAAATTAATTAATCCGAAAACCTTAACACCCAAATCAATTTAATCAAACCCTAAGTCAATACCTTCATCAAATTTCAGAACCCAACACTAGCCCAAATCAATTAATTCAACATCAAAATCCATCAAAACAATAAAAATCCCAAAACTTAACCTAATTTGTCAAAACTCAATTAATTAAATAATAATTCGAATTTAACCAAATTAATTAAGAAAAATACCAACCCAATATGATATGAACATGAACTAATCAAATGGAAGTCGAAATAATGCAAAAGGAATCAAGAAAAACCTCAAAACACCAAAAAAACTCGAAACTGTGGCTGCTGGAACACTGGCCAAACGACATCGGCGAGCCAGCCCGCAGCACGCCGAACGACAGACCGCAGCACGCCGAACGACAACGCTCTTGGCTCGCGCTTCTCCGCCGAACGACGCTGGCACACACCGAACGACACTGGCTATGGCGCGCGCACAGTGATGAAACGACAGGCCCTCTGAATTTGCTCCCAAAACCAATTTTCTCCCTCTTTTTCCAAAACACCCGAAAATAGAAGACTAAAAACATACCCCCATCTGATTTTTAGGCCTATTTATAGGAAAACAACTCTTCAAAATTATATTTTTACCCCAAACTAATTTATTTTAATTCAAAAACACCCCAAAATTATTTATTTTCATAAAAATTACCCAAAACCATAAAATTCACAAAATCAACTCAAATTTATTTTTAACTTCAAACTTTAACCCAAAATAATTTATAAATATGTTATACGCATAGTAATTCCTGAAAATACCGAAAACGACAAAAAATCCAAAAATGATGAAAATACCCTCGGCACCAAAAAATACAATATTATACTCAAAACGACCGTCTCGTCGTCCCGAGTATCAAAAAGACATTCAAACAATCAAATTATGTTCAAACGACATATGAGGGTATAAAATGACTATTTTGCCCCTAGACTCCAATTCTCCAAAAATCAAGGGTTTTACAATTCTTAGCACACCTAATATTATTAGGCTAATAAAATAAAAATTTTCTTGTAATTGGCAGGCTAATAAATATGTATCTCTTAGCTAAAAGAGTATAAAATATAATAGTCAAATACAAGAAAAATAAAAAAATAAAAAAGCACAATAATAATTAACGATGAAATGAACTTAACAAGGAAGATCTTATATATATATATATATATATATATACAGGATATCTTAAGGACCCTGAAGCCACATCAAGAACCATAGACAAAGAAGGATGGTTACACACAGGAGATATTGGCTACATTGATGATGATGATGAGCTCTTCATTGTTGATAGATTGAAGGAAATAATCAAGTACAAGGGGTTTCAAGTTGCTCCGGCCGAAATTGAAGCTTTGCTACTATCCCATCCTGATATTTCTGATGCTGCTGTTGTTGGGTATCTTTCAAAATTTCGAATGTTCTGTAATTTTTTTCTAGCAATGCACATGTCAAGCCATATATAGAACTTAAAATGGTCAATTGTTTCAATTTTCAGAATGAAAGATGAGGATGCTGGAGAAGTCCCTGTTGCATTTGTAGTCAAATCAGGAAAGTCACAAATCGCTGAGAATGAAATTAAGCAGTACATTTCCAAGCAGGTAATAAATTTTATACACAATATGATACAAATACCCATATCAAATTGTATTATTATTTTTTTTAATCACAATTTCTTGTATAGTTGTTCATTGAAGTTTAATTGCTACATGATGATGCAGGTGGTGTTTTACAAAAGAATAAGAAAAGTGTTCTTCTTAGAAGCCATTCCAAAAGCACCATCTCGCAAAATCTTAAGGAAAATCTTGAGAGAAAAATTGGCTGCTGGTTTTCCAAATTGAAAACTTGTGCATGCAAAAATGCTGCAAAGTGACTTTCTTTCTCTTGTTTGTTTTAGAAGAAAACTTAGAAGGGAAAGTCTGCAACTAAATGTTGGTACATATAAACAAAAGTACTAAACATATAAATGTTGGTTTAAACAGTCACATAAGCTTTCATGCTCCTCTATGTATGTCGATTTACATCTTGTAAAACAAATTTCTCCTAATACATCAATGTTATTCGTTGATTATTAATATTTTTATTATTATTCCTTTCTTTCAAATGCAAATGCTTCTTTTAAAATAGTTGATTGAGAGAAAAGTTAAGCTTCATTTAGTTAGCTCAATTTATTATTATTATTATAAAATACAAATAAAAAAAAACCCGAAAAACAACAAAAAGAACAACCATAACAAGAAAACCAAATGTTGCCTTAGTTTTAATGAAAGAAGGCACTACTTGAACAACAATTATAAGGTTTACAAGGATTTGCCGCTATATTCTGCTAATAATTGGCATAAATTATTGGTCTTAATGATAAAAATGTGATTAGCTCAAATTAATTAACCATGCAAGACAATTATGATATAGGAACATAAATATATGCTATCTTTCTATGTGACACTTTTGTGCAGACAGACGGTTTGAAAAATACAAGAAAAAAAATGATTACTACTGTTTGTGCCTATCCTCTTCCGCAGTAGCCAGAGAGCACTTTGTATTCATTCAGTTGGGCTTTTCTACCTTTTTGTAAGACACTGTGGTGGACCAATCCATCTAAGAATTGCTCCTTGAGAGTCGAAATTGTTGCATTATCTAATGTTGTTCATATGTCGATTATTGCCTATTAGACATCACCTACAAGGCTACTATTTTTTTCGCCTTGACAGAGCATGCTTCCATTAACAAGCAATACAATTCTTTGATTAGTTCGACTTAGTTTTGCAGGGGAAAAAATTGAAGTTCTTGCATAGACAACATTTATGGACTAGTAAACAACATCGGACATAACAGAGACAGTCCATACATACTGTTATCAGGTACTCTTGGTACTTGCATCAGCTCGCTCGCATGCACACCCATTTCTCTACACAAATGATTAGGTATCTAAATGGTCAGGCCTGACGATCAGCAGATTATTAGCCATGATTTACAAAGAGAAATCTCCACTTTGTTGCATTGCAACAGTGCGCTTGAAAGTGGCACTATTCTTCTCTCGTCGTTCAAAGCTTCAACAAGTACAGCACTTAACCAGTTGTGTGAATCCAGGATTTCTCAAGTTAATGCCAGTAAAGTAACCACTGATCAACGTTGGAAGTACCTTCCCACTGTAGTGGGAGCCATACTAATAGGAATCGTAAAAATCTGAGTTAAATTCTCGTCCATATATAGATATAAATTCAAAGAGCTGTGCCTAATCAACATTTTATTCCACACTTTGACATATAAATTTATGAGATATTGGATGGTATTTGATCTTATACATCAACAGCCATTTGTTTCCACGTTTTGAGGGGATTCTCTACAGGTGGACAATATCCAAATACAGACAGTTGGGGTCCACGAGCTACGAGTGCAAATCCCCAATTACTGAATCAAACACCCTATGAATATGGAAAATAATCTTAGTTGCTACTTTGAATGTGAACATATTTAAGTTGACATCAATTAACTACTCGATCACGGCCAAGATTATCAAGCAAGTCAATGAGTAGAACCTTCCACGAGATTCATGAGCATATCGCCCTCTCCAGCAATTCTTGCAATTCCCCGCTCTTATATGCATCTGAAAAACAAATATATTCAGTCCAAAATCAGAACATAAACAACTTGAACATTAGGTTTAAAGTAAAAAAATCTTAATGTAACTAATGTCATGCTTCACCTTCCTATGGAAAGCCTCATCTATGATTGAAGCTTTAAGCCTTTAAAATTATCAAGAAGATGCAGCAAACTTAATTCCCACAAAAAGAAAAAGGATGCTAAAAACTCTACTAAAAATATTTTCCAAATGGAACCTCTGATTTTCAACCTACAAACTAATAGCACGACGCAAAAGAAGAATAATATTTCCCAATATCTAATCAACTTAAAAAGTTTCAATCTGGAATGAATAGATATGTTTATATGACAAATTAATTACCAAAAAAACCATGAGGTTTGTGATAATTTATACTTTGGTTCTTGTTGTTTTAAAATTATCAATCCTAGTTCCTAAGGTTAATGACACACAACACCTTGGTCATTTTTTACAAACTTATGACTTTTTCACCACGGTTCAATCCATTACATTTTAAATCGTATTACACTTTTGACTTTAAAATTTTAAAATCAATTATAATTTACTACCTAACTTACTGAATTTTAAAACAATTCACACTCAAAGTCCTTCAAAATCTTATATTTTTTTATGATTGTAGTACAGGGACTAAAATCGCTAATCTTGAAACAAGTAAGGACTGCAATAGGAAAACAGGGGCCTTTTTTGTATAACCCTTATTTAAGTATAGTCTCTAGATGCGCTAGTACATAATTTCTGCACGCTAAATATGTTCAGCTCATGTGTTCAGATATCTCACATAATTAGAAATGGACTGACTGGTACATAATTTATGTTTCCTTTCAATTCTTTCAATTCCAAAAAGAGCTTTAGAGTTTTTGGTGCTTAACTAAAAAGCACTCTCTGATTTCATGCCATTGATATCACTTCCGCAGTTTGTTAATAGGAAAATTAAAAGATAGGGGGAATTGTTAGCTCTCTCTCACACTCTCTCTACACACGCAATCGTTTGCGAGCATAAAAATAATTTATACATTTTTTTTACATGTTACAGGAAAATTTGAATACATATATAGCACATGGCCAACACATTTTAACTTGATTAAACCTGAAGTATATAATGACAAACTTCAGTTTGATTGATAATAGGAAAAAAGACCATTAATACGACCAGAATTATTCACCATGATTGTACAATTAAATAGTGATAACAGCCAATAACAAAGAGAAGGAAATGTTTACACATTCAAATATGTGGGAAGAAATCTTTAATTATCAAAATATACAATATAACACTATAATATATATAATGGGAATATGAAATAGATATAAATTTATCCATTATACATCTTGCATCTTAATGCAGGATTTATCAGCCACATTACGAATGTTTGGGGACAACTATCCATCAGATAGGGTAAAATTACAGGTAAAGAAAATTCATATTTATAGTTCTTTTTTCAGGCTCTTGGAGAAAAAATTGATTTTTGAACTCAAAGCCTGCTTGGGATTACTCCCAAGTGCACCAAGTCAAGCCAATCTGAGTTGGTAATCACAATTAATATTTCTACTTTGAAAGAGTTATTAAGACAGCTTGTTCAACGTAAGGAAAGCAGTTCAAAGCAGCAATAAGCCTTTTTTTTGGGTTGGGGGAGAAACCATTAATTAAACAGGATACGAACACCTACAATTTTACATGCCTCTCGTACTTTCTTAACACAATATTATTCCTCATATTGGGGAAATATTTGCCAAAGCAGAAAATTTATTATGTAGTTGATCGACATAGATTCATATTTTATAGTTTGTACCAACAAGATTCAAGATAGATAAAAGAATGAACCAAGGATGCAGCAAGTCTTGGTGCAGAGCTAGCCTACAGGTGCTACACAGCCCAACCATCTGACAGACAAAAAAGTCCTTGTTGACACTTCATTAACACACTGAAATTCTCCATAATGCACAAATTTTCGACTAAAAATGGAGCTTTTATAGGCAAAAGAGTAACAAGAACGGATGCATTTGATTGTTAACAATGATCCAAATACCCATAAAGTTAAAACCCAACAACTATGTCTGCACAAAAGAAGAAAAAGTATACTAGCATCACACATCCAAAGCAATAAAGCAAAATTCCAAATGAGCAGAAACGCTACCCATCACAATTTTAAAAAAAATCGCAACAAAAAACTGAACTTACCAACGGTGATATCGCAGCCACCAAAAAATTCCCCATCAATGTAAAGTTGAGGAAAGGTAGGCCAACTAGAATACTCCTTCAATCCTTGACGCAAAACTTCATTCTCCAAAATGTTAATTGTTTCATAAGGAACATTTAAAGAATTCAATATTTGCACCACAGTGTTTGAAAATCCACACTGAGGAAACTCCTTAGTTCCCTTCATAAAAAGCACAACATTTTGCGACGTAACAACTTTATCCAGCGTACTTTTCAGTTCAGGAGATAACGCTGAAACCATGACCATAATTATCACCAAATTAATTCTATTTTTCTGTACAAATCAATTCAACAAATTAACAAAACTTGAAAATTTTCGTTTTCATTTTCAGTAAACCAGGTTAAGTTTTGGTAAACAAAGAAAAAGTATAGAAGAAGAAGATTAATACCGCAGCGGATGGAGGAGGTTCTTGTGGAGTTGGACTTGACTCTAAAAGCTAGGTTATTGGCGAAGGTAGTACGGCGAGGGAAGGAGAGGGAGCGAAAACGAGGGTTCTCAAGTGGAAAAGCGATCGCTGATGAGATTTTGCTCGTCGGGGCGGAATATGATGGTTTGATAGCCGAAGACGACGAAAACACCGACTGCGAAGCCATCGGAATTCAGAATCGTAGCTCGCCACACCGCTTTTGATGTCTCTTTGCGCCTCTCTGCTTTCGTCTTTGGGGAAAACCCGAAAAGAAATAATAGAAGAAAGGCCACGTGTATGGTCATCGGTCAGAGATTCCAGGTAGATACCCACGACTTATCGTTTTCGGAAACGACATGAATATATGCCAGTTTATTTGAATCTAATTTCGAATAACCTCGTGCAGTCTATAAAAGACTTCAAGATACAACCATTAGCCTTGGAGAAAAAAAAAAAAACAGACATATTAATAATTTTAAATCCCATGCATCTACACAAAAATTAAAAAGTTCCTTAAGATACAATTACTTTGTATTAAAAATAAATAAACAAAACCAGCAGTAATACTGAATTTTCATTAAAAAACTGAATTGTCATAAGTCAAAATTAAATTGAATTATGCCAGTCATAAGGAATATATCTATATTGATGTGTTTATGATATATGCTAGTTGGTTATTGTTCGAGAAAAAAATATATTCTTTATGAAGTTTTAAATAAAAAATTAAATATTTTTTTAAATTTTCATAAATTCATTAATAAAAAAATAAAAAATATATATAAATGCATTCTTATTATATCACTTTTTATTTTTTTAATTATGTAATTTTTAAAATGTTAAAAATATATACTTTTAAAATTTAATGAAATATAATATATTATTAGGTGTATTAACTATAAAAAAATATTTTTTAAAATATTTGTGTCACTGGCGCCGTTGAGTTTATTTCATGATTTTCTATTTAATTTCCATACTCATTGTTTGGTTGCCGAGAAACAAAACAACAAAAGAGAGAGATACTTTATAATATTCTCTAGGTTGTTTGCGGGCCAGGTTAGACTGGATTTGATCCTGGTTCAAGGCCCATCCTGAATTAAGCTTGGACTTTATATTTGTGCTCAAGGCTCGACCTGTGGCCCTAGTGGCCTAGGCCTCTTGGGCTCAAGTTCTTTTTTAAATTTTTTTAAATTATTTTTTTTACAAATTTTTTGGGATGGATTTTTTTAAAATGCAAATAATTGATGATTCGTTTGTGTACAATATTGTTTCAAATAATAAAACGTGAAAAAAAAATGAAAATCTATAAAAAGAAGCCATCCCATGCCATATTCTCAACAATGAACACAAAATTTCAAAGCAAAATTCTAACATAAATTTTAATTCCAAGCAAAGTGAGGCATAACAAGGTGTTGACTTTAAAACTTTGAACCAAAAAAAATATTAGTTAGCCATAAAAAATACAAAAAGACAGAATAAATATGTTGAAGTAGGGACCTCAACAAGTTATGGTTCATAGTTCATTTTGAAAATTAAAAATTATCAACTTAATTTATTTGGTTTGAATTAAAGCTTCGTGTTCTTGATCTTTTCCCAATTTTAAAAAACAAATTGAAATCAAAATCAATAATTAAATGAAATCACAATTATTCAACAATAATAAATAGGCACAATCACAATCACCTATCAAGGAATGAAATGAAATCACTATTAATGAATAAAATTAAATAACAAAAACTCAAAAAACTCAATTGAAATTCTAAATTAAAAATCCTAAATTAAAATGTTAAAACCCTAACCTGATTATATAAAATCACTATCATCTTATTTTGAGAAATTGAGTGATAAATTATACCTTAATAGCATATTAAAGGCATACACAAACATATTCATGGAAAAAAAATAAATCAATGTTAATGAAAAAATTATAAAAAACAAAAAAAAATGAAGAAATCAGACTCACCTGCGAAAACATTGGAGTGGAGTCGGTCGAGCAACGAAGGCTAACGAGAGCAGCGACGTGGGCTGAGGGCTCTGCTAGTCGATGACGGTGGTCGCTGACTCATTACTGTTGGTTGAGTATGGACTAAGAGAGAGAGAGAGCGAGAGGCGAAGACATAGAGGCTGAGAAGAGTGTCTAGCGTGAGTCGATTTGTGTGAGGTGAGAGAAATTTTTAATAACCTTAACCAAAATTGTGTCATTTTGGTTAAGGATAAATAATATATATATATATAAACTAATATATTGAGACGTGTCGGGTTAACCTGATATTTTATATCTCAAGCCCGAAGCCCAGCTAGATATATTTTAGGTTCACAATGTCAACTCGAAAATCCGACCATGTAAAATTTGTACCCAGCCCAACCCAGCTGACCAAGTCTGGTCGGGTTGGCGGGTAACTTGAACAACCCTATTATTCATATATTCTTTTCATTATTATTATAATAGCGAGGAAAACCCTAAAAACTTATAAAATTTTATTCTTTTAGGTAAGTAATACTGAATGGATAGGGCCCCACTCACACAATTTTGTTCCCCCATACAATATATAGTGGCCTATAAAAATGACAAAAACACAGCTCATTCTTTATATTATGGTGCATGTTATTATATTTATTTTGGTTGAAACTTTAAAAATACAGCCTGTACAATTTTATTTCCTCCATATAATTTATAGTGGCTCATAAATAATGATAAAAACACAGCCTACTAATGTAAAAATATGTATTTTAGTGTTGCCTCCTATGGTGGGTTACCCTAAGCAGTGGGCTGCTTAGGCTTATCCTAGGGTTAGGCCTGTGAATAGATCATGTTGTATCCAATATCTGACTTCTTCAAGAAGTTCTATGATCTTATAAACTTTAATTGAATAGCTAACAACATGGGATATAGGATAGTCTGCAAGCCAGTTGGCTTCTCTTTAAATATGATAAATTTTAATATCTCATTCATCTCGCATCGAGTCTCTTATCTTATAAATAAGAGTGTTATTTGTTTCAATGGCTATTCTTTGAGCAAGTAGGAGATGAACTAAACATCTATTAAATAATTTCACTTTTAGTTTTTTGATTTATTTATATATACCATGCAAAACAAAGACCATGATAAATTCATCGTAGCTTAGCTTGTGTGATTGAGTATGAACTTGAGAATGAAACTTGACCTAACAAAACAAAGGAGTTGTATTTGGTGTATTAAATTTATTTTATTTTATTGTTCTTTAGTTTTAATGCATATATATTTTTTTGTTCTTCAACTATAGTGTACTTTTTATGTTTAATAAAATATTTCAAATTTTTTTTTTTTGTATTTTTTTATTTTTCTTTTTGATTTGTATTTTCTAATTGAGTATATCTCATTTTCATTTAAATTGTATTTATTTCAATTTGATTTATTTATGTATGTATTGTTTCCGATATTGTACGTGTTAAAAATAATGTATACATAATATATACACGACATATATATTATTGACATATATATATAAAGGTTAAAACCACAATACATATACAACATAAATACTATAATTAAGCAATATATAAACTATGTATATATTTTTTTTATCTATTGAAATTAATATATACACAATATATATGATATATATACTGTAATTACGCAACATATAAAAGTTTATACATATTTTATTGATTACAAATAGAGGTGAGTATGGTTCGGAGCAATTTAGAGATTGAAAAATTTTCAGAATCAAATCAAATATCAGAGATTTATAAAATGCCATATCCAAAATCGAAACCAAAACTAAAAATTTTATGGATTGTATTGCTCTGATTTTTTGAAACAATTCGGTTTGAAACTTTGGAGATAATATTTTAACTGTTAAATATATAAAAATAATTAATAAAATATATTTTAATATTATTTATTTATTTTTAACTTAAATTACATAGTTTGTTTTATTAGTAATGAATCAAAATATATGATTAATTACTTCAATTACATATAATTTAACCATTATATATATATTCGCATTTATACTTCATTTTGTAATTAAATTAGGAAAATAATTACTTAATTATATTTTTTTGTTTACTTATTTTTAAATTAATAATATAATTAAAAATATATAGTTTTTATAGTTTATAAATGAGTATTGTCGAAATATTCTAGTGATATTTATATATTTATTTAATAAAATATAAAATAAAGAAAATTAAATTAAATATATAATATATAATATGATAAAAAAATATCAAAGTGAATATATTATATAAAATAATATGAAAATTAGTTTGAATACATCTCATAAAATGTTAATAATATCATGCTTATATATAAAATAGTATTTATATTATTCTCATATCTATTTATTATTTTTTTTGTCTCCACAATCATTAGTGCTGCTAATTATATTGTTAATGTTTGTACTCACTTTTTTTTTGGTTAAAAACTACTAATATTAATTATTATAAATAATTATTTGGTAACAATTATTTATATAAACATGTTAAATACTAATTTAATTTAAAATATTTAATTAATAATTTATTGATAATTAAAAATTTTATAAATTTAATTTATGTTTTACTAATTTAATAATCTTGTAAAACATATAAATCAACATCGATTAGGTTTCGATATAGTCTGATTTTTAAAATTACTCTATATTATAAAAATCGGTATAATTCAATTTGAAAAAAATTAAAAGTCAACGAATTTTTTCGGCTATAAATATTTTCAATATGAATATTTGGATCAATTCAAAAATCTTCAAATTCAATGCTTAGTTCTAGTTGAAAGGAAACATATATATATATATATATATATATTATACATGATATATATATCATATGTAAGTAATATATAAATGTTGAAATACAATATATGTATAACATTGATATGATATATACACTATAATTAAATAATATATAAAGTTTGAATATATATTTTCACTTGGAATTCAAATTATATAAGACATGTACATGATATATACGTAACATATATATTATAATTAAGAAGTAAATAAATGCTAGAATATAACATATATATAATTTGTATATAGCATATACACTATAATTAAACAACATATAAATATTATATACATATTCTTACTTGAAATTCAATATATATAAAATAAGTACACGAAACATACACCATAGTTAAGTAATACATAAAGTTTGTACATTTTTTTTGGATTGGAAATTCATATATATACAATATATATATATGATGTATATATTATGATTAAGTAACATATAAATAATGTAATATTTTTTCACTTGAAATTTAACATATGCATGGCATGTACACATTATGTACATTAAAATTGAGCAATATATAAAGTATGCATATTTTTATATATTAAAATTAAGCAACATATAAAGTTTGTACATTTTTATTCACTTCGAAGTCAATAATTTATAATATATACGTGACATATACACTATAACTAAATATATATCTTTAATTATTTGAAATACAACATAAACATATATATTAAAATAAAACAACATATAAAATTTATTTATTTTTTTATTTAGAAGTCAACATTTGTACAATATATACTATAATTTAAAAAGAGAACAAAAAGTGTGAGAGAGTGATATGTGAGAAAGAGAGAGTGGTATATGAGAAAGAGATGAGTGAAAAGTGACACAAAGTGAAGTGATAACGAGGGAGTTCGTTGAGTGTATATAAGATAACGTGAAATGCTAGTGTGAGGGAGAGGTGTTTTGTCGTGCATATAAGGGGTGTTCACGGGTCAGGTTCAGTTGAGTTTGAAGCATTTTTTAAATCGACCGAACCCAATGTACAAGGAAAAAAAGCAATCCGAGGTCAATTGATTTGTAGTCAATTTCGATCGACCCGTTCAAAATTCAGATACAGTCAGTTTTCATAGGTGGGCTCAGATTGGAACATTAACAAAATGAAAAAAAAATAATCTTTAAATCAGAAGATTTGATAATGAACTCCCAAATAAAGAAAACAGTAATAAAAAACCCTAAAACTAAGAAGTGATAAACGATGTGCATAAAAAATAAATCAACAAATATAACTCCAAAACTAAAAATCAGAACTCTGAATACAAAAACACATGCTGCATATTATAAATACACAAAAGGAAAAAACAAAATGAAACCAAAAAATGAAACAAATAGTTGAATACAAACCCCTAAACAATAATTTTACAAAATACAATAACTCACATGCTCAGTTGCTCAGTCTCTCGGAGACGGTGAAGATTAGAAAATAAAACTTCACCAAGAAAACAACAAATTCAAAAAAATCCCTTACAACAATTAGATCGGTGGATATAAAAAAGAAATTTGTGGAGAAGTATAAGTTCTTGTAAGATTAGTGACAAAATAAGATAGAAAGGAAAGAGAAACAAAGAGAGAGGGTTGGAGAGTTGAGAGAAAATATTTTTAAGAGATAGAGAATCTAAATGAAAATAATTTAGGGTTAAAAGTTTAAGATGAATATATATTCATCTTAAACGGTGTCAATTTTTTAAAAGAAAATGGCACTGTTAATATATATATATATATTATATTTTGTGTTATAAAATTCAGTCTGATGTAGGTTTACTAGATATTTTTAGGCCCAATTCGATCGACCGGTATACATAATTTTTTTTAAGAATTCTAGCCCACCATTGACCAATTTATGGAAGACAACTGGCCGAACCCAGGACTACATCCTTGGGATGGATGAGTTCGGTCGGGTGCAATAATTTTACATAGCCCTAGTGTCGATGCTATATTAGTATTTTTATACTAATTTTTAATTAAACAATATATTATTTATGTTTCACTTTCATCCTCCAATAATTTACATTTGATGTTAGATTGTTGTTGTACTTAGTTGTAATTTTTTTTCCAATAATACATTTTTTTTCAATTTAATAAACACATATAAATTTTTGCTTTTATTTTTTTTAGATCTATAGTTCTAGCTGAAGTCTCGTTTGTAGTATATTATTGTAGTATATTATTGATTTATTATTAATACACTTTATAATATATTTTGCATTTTGCATAATAAACCTAATATGTACTAAGTATAAACTCATTATATATTTTTGATGTTTTTTAAATTGTGAAATATTAATTATTTATATCCTTTATAATTTTGATATAATTGTTTAGATAAAAATTTTTGTTTAATAAACTCTCTATATATACTTAATATAAACTCTATAGGTGGTGTTTTTATTTTTTTGTAATAACAATATTGTTGTCTTGATAAATTATGATATATGAATTATTTATTCCCTTTGTAATGATGTAAATTGTTTAGATAAGTATTTTTACTTAATAAACTCTACATATATATATTAATATATAAATTATTTATATATTAAGTATAAACTTTATGTATACTAACTGTAAACTCTAAATATACTAATAATAAATTTTATATATTTATATAATACGTTAGCAAGTGTTTTTATTTTTATGATATATTAATTATTATTTTTATTTTTATTTAATATGTAAATTGTTTATATATTAAATGAAAACTATATGCTGCGTATAAATATTATATATTTATATAATATATTGGTAAGTATTTTTGTTTTTTGTGATATATTAATTATTAGTATAATCATAGTATATAAAAATAAAAAAAAATTATTAATTTTATAATTTATGTATAATAAACTCAATATATATTTTTAATATTTAATATTATTTGATAAAAAAAATTTGAGACTGATATTTTTGTAGCATTGAGAGGTTTTTTTGATAAATTTATAAAAAGCGCTACGATAAGTCTACTTATGGATCATGTCCAAAGGCCCATGAGAAAGCAAAGCCACCGTCTAAATTAAGGCCCAGTTCGTTTCTCGTAAAGCAAAGCGAAAATCCGAGAAAGAAGAATTAGTTGAGATCCCATCCAAGCGCACAAGGCCACAGACAGTCACACGGAACCACTAGCAAACAGCCACTAGTCATAGTGATGATAGTATTGTCTCTCTACTTAAAATAAAATAAAATAGATGTGGAAATAGCAGCAATTAGCAAACTAAAAAAAAAAACCCACCTTCACAACGAATAGCCGTTCGATGGAAGCGCCAGGCAAAGTCTGTAGCAAAGACAGGTGAAATCGATCAGCGTCAGGCCCAAGCCTTTGCTGCTTGGGAGAATTACAGGCGTCCTTTTCTGGATGATTGATTTTTATTTTTATATATTTATCTACAATAAAATAAGGATATAAATTTAAAAATTTTAAAATTATGGACTTGCAAATCAAGGTAGCCCAAGCTATTCATGTTCTCAATCACGACACGCAATCGGGTAACCGTTTGGCTGCTAATCAATGGTTGGTTCAGTTCCAGCAAACTGATGCTGCTTGGGAAGTCGCCACTTCTATTCTCACTTCCAATCAACTTCGTCTTCATCACCATCACCAGCTTTTTTTCTCCGATTTCGAAGTCGAGTTTTTTGCTGCTCAGATTCTCAAGCGAAAGGTTCTTCTTCTTCTTTCTTCTATTGTATTTTTTTTTAAGTTTTAGATTTAATGAGATATGGTTTTATTTTTTTTAAAATTTAGAATAGCGCACAATTACCCTATATATATATTATGTTGTAAGTTATGACGTTTGTCGGTGGTGTTCAATGTGGTGACCACTGGCGATAAGTGGACTAATAAATGTGCTTGCATATATTTTCCTTTTATTATACTTCAATTTCCTTTGATAAAGTGTTTCCCTGAGAGCTCCGAACGCTGGGAAGTTTTTTTCTGGGAAACAAACGGAGCGTCAGTAAATGTTACATGGCCAATTGAATGGTCCGCTGATTAAATGACTCATCCGAATTTTGGCTTGAGGCTTGTATGGGAACAGGTTGCTTTGCTTAGATTTTGTATCTTATATGTGCATGAACCAACTTGACGTTTAGTTGTTTAGAAGTTTCATATTGAACTCTAGCCTTACTTACAGATTGATTCACAATGCAGATCCAGAGTGAAGGATATTATTTGCAGTTAGGAGTTAAAGATGCCTTGTTAAATGCTCTTCTTGTGGCCGCCAAAAGATTTAGTTCAGGCCCTCCCCAGGTGCTTCCAATTTTTTCCTTCCAAATAGGGCACTCTTGGTGCTCCAGAACATGGAAATGATGCTGTTTGCGGGCTATGCGAATAACTGGACAGGATGTTATAATTAGATGATGTGATTTTTAATTACTCCTGCATTTATGAAGTGAAATGAAGTATGTTTTTGATGCTATCTTGTTCTATCATAATGACAGCTTTTGACACAAATTTGTCTTGCGCTTGCTGTCCTTATACTCCGTGCTGTTGATCATGGAAAACCTATTGAGCAACTTTTTTATAGCCTTCAGGCCGTGCAGAACCAGGATGATGGTAATGTGGCTGTTTTGGAGACGCTTACTGTTCTTCCAGAAGAAGTTGTTGACACTCAAAATACTGATAGCAATATTAGTCCAGCCCATAGAAGCCAGTGTGGCCAAGAGGTTTACGGTCATTCTTTTTTACATCAGCACATCTGTTCCACTCTTTCTTGCACTTTTTTTTTTTTCGTTTTAAGCTGTAGCTGCCTACTTATTTGTCCTTTGGTCTAACATAACTTTATAAAGCAGCTTCTCTCCCATACTTCTACGGTGTTTGAGTTCCTGCTCAAACAATCTCAGAAAACATATGATGGTGGCATTCAACTGCATGAAAGGAGTAGAAAAGTTCTCCGTTGCTTTCTCAGTTGGGTAAGATCATGGTTGAAAATTGTCTTGATAAATTTTTATCACAATTTTATTATAGATGATAGTTTTAATGACATTAAATGATTGATTATTGCTGTTCATTGTTGTATGAGTTTACTAAAATAATTCCAATTAATATTAAAGCTAGGATTTCTTAAGCATTTGTCATTATACTTAAATAGTTTTATTATAATTCTGATTTTCTTGTTCTGCCATGCAGGTACGAGCTGGGTGCTTCTCAGAAATTCCCCAAGGCTCACTACCAACACATCCGCTTCTTAATTTTGTATTTAATTCCTTGCAGGTATACATGTTTGCTTCAATAGTTAACTTGCAAGTGTTTGAGATTATTAGCAGTCATGCAGGAATTCTTTTTTTCGTCCTGGTGGTTATAGGTTTCATCTTCATTTGATTTGGCAATTGAAGTACTTGTTGAACTTGCAAGTCGATATGCGGTATGCTCATGCCAAATAGTAGGATCATTATCCATACATTTCGAGTATTCGATATTCACACACACACATGCATGCATGTTATTGTTATAAAGAAAAATACACATTTGGGCTATTGTGCTTACTGTTTGAGCTATCTTGGAGCTTCACACTGCTTTTTATCATTTTTTACTCATTATTATGCATATCTTTGTAGGGGTTACCTCAGGTTTTATTATGCAGAGTACATTTTCTTAAAGAGGTACTCCTCCTACCAGCTCTTAGTAACAGAGATGAGAAAGTAATTAGTGGTCTGGCATGTTGATGTCAGAAATTGGGCAGGCTGTAAGTTTTTTTTTGCTCTTTTTTTTCCTTTTTATAAATTTGACTACTATATGTTCCTGTGCCCTACCCTTTTTCCTTATTAGCTTTATGGCATTTTTACTGTACAATAGGCACCATCTTTGATTGTAGAGGGAAGTGTTGAGGCACTTGCGCTTGCAGATGCACTATTGAGGTGGGATTTCAATCTTGCAATTTAAAAATTTGTTTTTATTAAGTTAATTTAAGCTTTTGAGATGGGAAAAATGCATAGGTAATTGAGATTAAGATCCATTAAAATTGTTGGTTGTCACTCTTGTCTCTTGAAATACTGTTTATGTTCATCTCTGGGTTGGAAGTGTCCTATGTTATGCCTAATTAATTTCCTTTTTCGGCAGCTGTGTGGCATTTCCAAGTGAAGACTGGGAGATTGCAGACTCAACATTGCAGTTTTGGTATTGTTATTCATTTATTTTGCTATCTCTTTTTCTTAGGCAGACAACAAACGTCCACACATGTAATTACTTATATTACATTTACTCTTGTGTATATTTGCTGTGTAAAGTCATTTAATTGAAATGTGTAAAGATTAAGTCTTTAGGATGCATGAACTTACGACTGCAGAATAATTTAGTTATGTTTTCAGAGGTTGCTTAGAATAAAAAAATGCAGTTTAATTAAGTTTTGCACCAGATTTATGTTGTGCCTGTATTCAAATTATTCATTGACCAATGATTTAATTATTCTCCAACTGTAGTTGCATTACATATGACTTTGCTGGAAGAATCCATTGATTTTATGCAGTTCTGTAATGATACAAACTATAATGGGCTTGCACCCAGGGCAGCAAATTATTGATAATGATTGTAAACATAGTGATTATTGCATATGCTAAGCCTTTAGGCTAAGGATATGGGTAATTTGTGTAGTTTCTGGATGGAGAAAACAAAAATATCAACTGATTGTACTATTGTAGACTGATGGATCAAAACTTCTCTCTATCAGACATCAGTTGTGGATCTCACTCAAGGATAGTATTAATGGTCAAAATTTATGAATTAGATGATAATAACACCCAAAATTGCTTCTTCTTTGTAGCAACATGAAGTTGGAAAGAGGCGGTTAGGATATTTGCTGTTTAATGATGGATATTGGTCTCCCAAGGATGGCCAGTTCAGATGGAAGTCCACACCTTTTTGCAATCAATGAAAATGAAAGGGAAAATGATGCTCAAGGAGAATTACGGTCTCACCTAGGAGGAATTATTGGATTCTTACTATTTGTTGGGTGCAGAAGTTTTCATAGGCAGCTAATTGTCAATCTTTTTGGTTATCCGCAGATTCTAGCTTGGTTAGAAGCAAAATGAATGGAAAGTGTAGATGTTTAGGACAATATCTATTTGGTAGATAGAGGCAATTTTTATTAATTCTATATTGTTGAAAGCACAAATACAAATAAAACCCTTATTTAATGAAAGGATCCTCAACTTCTTTGTATATTTGGTGAATGCACCTTTCTATAGATCCAAAAACAGAGCACCACAGAGATCCTTGAATGTTATTCAATCTAAAATATACTGGTAACTGGTGGTGTCTAACTCTAATATTTTCTTGTACTAAGGCTGTTTTGGTATTATTACTGATTTAGTTGGAGGAACCATGTTTGTTGGTGACTGATAGTGCATTTGGTTCTTGAGAAAACATGACAATGATTGCTTCTTTAATTTTTCTTTTCCAGGTCTACTATTGCAAGCTATATTATCGCCCTTGAAGCAGGAAGCTCACAAAATATTAAAAATATACAGGATGTCTTTTATTCTGTTTTCTCAGCATTACTTGATGCTCTTTTATTGAGTGCTCAGGTGTGCTTTTTTTTTTTTTTTCAAAAAAAAATGCCCCTTTTTTTGTTTTTGTCTTTTCCCCTGGGATCTGGATGGGTAATTCATATTATCTGGGAATAAAATGTCTCATTTTCCATAAATGGTAGGGGTGTTCATTGGGCCCATGGCCCGACCAACCCGGCCCGAACCCATGCTAGGGTCGGGCCACGGGCTTCAAAATCCAACCCGAGCCCAGCTCGGGTCGGGCCTCGGGTTGGGATAAAAAAATCTCGGGCCGGCCCGACCCGGCCCGAGATATTAATTTTTTTTTAATATTTTTTTAATTTTTTTAAAATTTATATTTTGATAATTTATTTTTTTAAAATATTATATATAAAAAATGATATAATAATTTATATATTATTAAATATAATTTAGTATAATAAAATTTTAAAATAATATTTATAAGTAAATTTTATTAAATTTTTTTTAAAATTTAAAAAAATCGGGCCGGCCCGACCGGGCTTTGGGTCGGGCCACGGGCTGCAAAACTACAGCCCGAAAAAACACGGGCCCGACCCGGCCCGTGTACACCCCTAATAAATGGTGATCTGGTGGATTTATGACACTCCAAACCAGTATATTAATGTGCATAACAGTGTGGTGTGTGTACACGTATGTTCTTTTCTTGGGTAAAGCCTCAGAATTTATTATTCTCTTTTGTTACCATTGATATGCAAAGCAAATTTGGAGATGGAGGCTTGCTTATTAGTTATTAACATGTAAATCATAGGTCTCAGTTTTTACGTTAGAGCAATGTTCATGATATGGATGTGAAGAAAGAGAGAGTTAGGTTGCTTTTTCACAAGATATATGTGTCAAGCTGCATCTTAGTTTCATACTGCAGTTATTATACTTTTGATATAGCAATTTTTTTTCTTATTCCTCATTTCTGGTCTTATAAACTAGTTAATTCAGATAGATTAAGGTTACAAAGGCACTTAGGATGGAGGCCTAATATCTTGATCAATATTTATTCATTATGATTTAACAGTAAGCGCAAGTGTATATAGTTGAAGGGAAAGCCAGTATGTTGCCTCCATTGAATGTATGATTTAACAATAAGAACAAGTTTGTATAGTTGAAGTGAATCCAATGTGTTGCCTTTATTAAACACCACTAATGTGTCAGATATGATCTGTTTTGTGCATTATTAGAGATCGGTTTCTAATTTTATATTCTTGCCCACCATTATGACTATTGAAATTTTGCCTTTGACAGGTTGATGAATTTACGTTTAATGATGAGAGTGGAATGCTTGACCTGCCAGATGGTCTCATCCAGTTCAGGATGAATCTTGCAGAACTTTTGGTGGATATTTGTCAGCTATTAAGACCTGTAACATTTGTACAAAAGGTTCTTGTTTTAGAGAGAGTGCCTACACACAGAGACATATCTAGTAACTTGTCATGTGTAACGAGTGCACTTGTAGTCTTGAAGCAATGAGATAATTCTTTGCTATATGCATGAAAATGAACAGTTTGCTGTGTTTTTGTGGTAATGGTTAATGTTTTGGGAAAATACTGATTGTTGGAACTGTTGGTTGATTGATTTTTGCAATTTTCGTATAGATTTTCATCTTTCTTGGCATGTAGTATGTGGAGTTTTTCCTTCATTGCCTTGTTAACTTTATAAATTATATTTATTGGATAATGATTTGGTGAAACATGCCTAGCTAATTAGTTTGGGGCTTAAAGTTTTTGTTTGAACAGCTTTGCTTCTATGAATTTTGTTTTCTGCCTAAAGTCTTAATTCTCTATGCTTCTTGGTCAAATAAATAGCAGTCTTTAGGCGTCTTTGTTTTAATTGCTTCTCTTATACTCGAGGGGAAAAAATAGAGGAGGATATTCTTTGGTATTCATCAGATTATAGGGCCACTTTAAAACTTAAGCATCAATCATTTTCATGTGTTGTTTTTTGGATGTAGTATAGTCATCAGGATACTGTAGGGACATGTAAGGGTTAAAATGTAGCTTTATGTTATGGGAGGCAAATGTTTAACCCAGAGACATATAAAAGAGGGTGTAAGAAGATGAAGTATGGTCTGAACATGAGGTATGATCACCTTCTTTTCTTGCATCAATCCTTTAAAGCAAGGATGATTGAGAAACCCAGCGATCAATGATAGTGTCTTCCCTCCCCTTCTAATTTTAATTTTTTGACCTTCCCAGATTCCAATTAAAATTTTCCTGTAAAAGAAAAAAGCTGTACAAAATTGGCATCTAAATTATAGTGTATTTTTGCTCTTGGTGTTGGTAACGATAAGACCATCACTTTGACCAAATGATGTATAAAGGTTTATTTTTTTTATCAATTGCATATTCAAAGATTTGCGGTAGGGGTGGGCATCTTCGGGTTGAGAGTATTTTTCAACCTGACCAAACCCGTATATATATAAAAAAAATAAACTGAATTTGACTGAACCTATATATATTTTCGACCGACCCGCAAATTTTCGGTTTCAGTCAGGTTCGGTTGGATTATAATGTATATAATATATATTATAAATATAACTAGCATACAAAATATTATATAGAAAAAAATTATTGTCGGGTTGATTTGGGTCGGGTCGGATTATGTAATAAATATTATAATTTACAAATATATATGTATAATATATATGTGTGTTGGTCGGGTTTGGGTTGAATCGAAAAAATAATTCTCAACCCGACCGAACTCCAAAATTTTTAAAATTTTAACCCGATTTCACCCGTATATACAATATAAATCAATCGAACCCGACCAAAATATGCTCGGTTCGGTCGGGTTCGGTAAGTTTGCACACCCCTAATTTGCGGTACTATTTTCTCATTTTTTTTGTTGATACTTAGAATTATAGGTCTTAGTTAGGCGCTTCTGTTATCTAATTCTCTTGTAATTGGGATAGTATCCTGCTTCCGTACTTTTGCCTTTTTTTCTCAATTCAATTCCTGTCTCATTTTGTAGAATGGAAAAAAAATCAAAATTGTTGCATGGATTGAAAATATCTTGACCCAGATGATGTGAAGGGTTTTTTATTTTTTGTAAATGATGTTTTCAGGAGTGACTGTGCTAATTTTTTAGGTAGACAAGGACCACAAGTGAATTACTGTAGACTAAGGATTAGGGGGTTGGCTTTGGTGGACCTTGATTAAGTGCTCAATTCTCTGTGTATGGATGTGCATTGGCGGAGTGGAAAGGCTAAGCTTTGTTGGTTATTTTCTGTATGTAACTAGCATTCATGTATTCCATTTTGGGTTGTATGCTTAGAAAATCTATCACACATTTGATTCCTGCTTGTTAGATATATTTGGTACAGAATAAAGCAAAGTTCCTTAATATTAGGAGTGTTTTTAGGAGAGTGTTTTTAGGAGTAAATATAGGAGACTTGTTCCCCACTTTAGAGCCTTTACTTGTATATATATATTCATGTAACCTTGTAACCTTTGAGCAAAAATACAAAGAGAATTCTTCCTTCTCTGCTGTGTTAACATGGTATCAGAGCAAATTTAGGGGCTGGAAAATTTCTGTGTGAGCTTCCTGCAGTGAGGGGCTGGAAAATTTAGGGTTCTCTTTGGGGCAGTTTGGTTTGTGGTCTAGGTCATACACCTAGGACCATTTTTAGTTCTCACCTCCACCTTCAAAAGTAGCACAGGGGTCGTATCGGCCGGTACCCGAAGTCCGGCGGCCATCCTACCGGCGAGTGGCTGTCACGCGCCGTCAGAAGCATTTCAGGCAGTTTCACGCGCCGGCGCGTGGGAGCGCGTGGCTGCATTTCCGGCGAACGGTTTTTTGTTTTCCGGCGTCGCAGTGGACCCAGCTGCCCATCCCGGTGGTCGGTTCTGGCATTCTGGTGATTTCCGACCTGTGAACAGTACTCAGTGAACAGTATTCAGACCTGTGAACAGTAATCAGTGAACAGTAATCAGGTTCCTAGTCTTCTGTTTTTCTGCATTTTTTTTTAGCTGCTGATTCCGTTGGATTTGTTGAAATTCTGGTCTTGTGGAATTGTTTTTGGTAATACTCTTTGGGTATTATTTTGGATTTGTTGTTGCATTTAACTTGTGGTGCATTTCGTCATGGATGATAAGAAAATTATTGATGTGCTTCCAGTAGTTAATAAGATCACAGAACACCAGTTGAATGAAAACAATTTCCTAGAATGGCATAAGACTATTAAAATTTATTTGAGAAGTGTAGATAAGGATGACCACCTGACGGATGATCCCCCACAAGGTGATGCTAGAAAACTTTGGGTAAGAGAAGATGCCCGATTATTTTTGCAAATACAAAACTGTATTGGTCGTGATGTGGTTGGTTTGATTGGTCATTGTGAGTTTGTCAAAGACTTAATGGAGTATCTCGAATTTTTATACTCGGGTAAAGGAAATTTGAACCGTATGTATGATACTTGTGTGGCATTATATCGAGCTGAGCAAAGGGACAAGCCTCTTACAGTGTATTTTGGGGAGGTAAAAAGGATTATTGAGGACCTTAATGTCTTAATGCCTTTTAGTCCAGACATTAAAGTCCAACAGAGTCAACGAGAGCAGATGGGTGTCATGTGTTTTCTTGCAGGTTTATCTCCAGCATTTGAAACAGCTAAGTCCCAAATTCTCTCTGGTAGTGAAGTTCCTAATTTGAGGGAAACATTTTCTCGAGTGCTCCGAAGTGAAGGTTCAAATGTAATGACATCCGCTCCTAGTGCTCTCGTGAGTCGAGATTCCGGCCAGTATGGAAATCAGGGTAAAGGGGGGAATAATCGTGGGAGTACTGGTCATCGGGACTCAAATGTTATATGTTACTACTGTCATGAACCAGGCCATACTAAACGTTTCTGTAAGAAGCTGTTAAACAAGCAGTCTCGAGCCAATATGGCTAGTCAAGAATGTGCATCCAGCTCTTCAGATACTGTGACAATATCTGCAGCAGAATTTGCTGAGCTCTCTAAATATTGCGCTTCCAAGACTGTGGACTCTTCCGTTGCTGCTGCTGCTAAATCAGGTATCTCTAGCACACCAGGTTGGGTCATTGATTCTGGTTGCACAGACCACATGACAGGTAACCCGAGTCTCTTATCTTCGTTAAAGAAACCTGATATTCATCGTTATGTTACTTTAGCCGATGGATCTAAAACTTGTGCTATTGGTATTGGTACTGCCAACCCAACTCCATCTCTTCCGTTGTCAAAAGTCTTGTGTATACCTAAGTTTTCATTTAATTTGTTGTCGGTTAGCACAATTACTGAAACATTAAATTGTTGTGTTACATTTTTTCCTGTCAATGTTGTGTTTCAGGATCTTTTGACGAGGCGGATTATTGGTAGAGGACACAAGTCGAATGGCCTTTATCTTCTTGATGATCAAATTTCCACTTCGTTGGTGTGTAATGGTTCCCTGTCTCCTTCAGAAGTTCATTGTCGCCTTGGTCACCCCTCATTGTCTTCCTTAAAAAAGTTGTATCCACAATTTCAGTCTTTGTCTAGTTTAGATTGTGAGTCATGTCAGTTTGCGAAACATCATCGTTCACATTTAATTCCTCGAGTGATTAACCGGGCTGAGTTCCCTTTTGAGAAAGTACATTCTGATGTTTGGGGTCCTTGTCCGGTCACTTCCCAAGCTGGTTTTATGTACTTTGTTACTTTTGTGGATGATCACTCTCGGTGTACTTGGTTATTTTTAATGAAAAATCGTTCTGAGTTGTTTTCGATTTTTTGCTCCTTTTGTGCTGAAATTAAAACTCAATTTAATAGGACTATTCGTATCCTGCACAGTGATAACGCAAAAGAATACATGTCTAGTTCATTTCAGTCCTATATGTCTCAGAACGGTATTGTTCATCAAACTTCTTGTGTTGATACACCCTCTCAAAATGGGGTCGCCGAAAGGAAAAATAGACATCTCCTTGAGGTTTCTCGTGCACTCCTTTTTCAAATGAAGGTACCTAAACGTTTTTGGGCTGATGCCGTTTCTACAGCTTGTTTTTTGATCAACCGAATGCCTTCCGCTGTTCTCAAGGGTATAACTCCATACAGTGTCTTGTTTCCCTCCAGAGCGTTGTTTCCTATTAGTCCTCGTATCTTCGGGTGCACTTGCTTTGTGCGTGATGTCCGTCCACATGTTACCAAATTGGATCCCAAATCTCTTCGGTGTGTCTTTCTTGGGTATTCTCGACAACAAAAGGGGTACCGTTGTTTTTCTCCCGAATTGAACCGATATCTTGTCTCTGTGGATGTTACCTTCTTTGAGAAAACTCCATTTTTTCCCTCACCATCTACATATGCCAGTCAGGGGGAGGAAGATGATCTTTTAATTTATGTTATTCATAGGAGTCCTGATTCCACTACCGATCCTACTCATATTCCAGAGTCCACTAATAATGAACCGGTTCCTATTCCTATACCACCTCTCTCTCGCCCTCGTTTTGACCAGGTATACTCCAGAAGATTGGCCATTACTGACTCACATCCTCCACCTGTCGCCTCGTTGGAAGCTCCTTCAGTTCTTCCACAGTCTGATCTTGACCTTCCTGTTGCTATTAGAAAAGGTAAACGTTCATGTACTCATCCCATTTCCTCATTTGTGAGTTATGACCATTTGTCTTCCTTGTCTCGGTGTTTTGTGAGTAATCTGGATTCAGTATCTACCCCCAAAACTGTTACCCAAGCTTTATCTCATCCTGGTTGGCAAGCAGCAATGGCAGAGGAAATGGCCGCCTTGGAAGCAAATGGTACTTGGGATCTTGTAACCCTTCCTGCAGGGAAGAAGACTATTGGGTGTAAGTGGATTTTCTCTGTTAAAGTTAAACCAGACGGTTCTGTGGCTCGTCTTAAGGCTCGCTTAGTTGCAAAGGGGTATGCTCAAGTGTATGGTATTGATTATTCTGATACATTCTCTCCTGTGGCAAAATTATCTTCTGTTCGTTTGTTTATCTCTTTAGCAGCCCGTCATGATTGGCCCTTGCACCAGCTTGATGTTAAAAATGCTTTTCTTCATGGTGATCTTCAAGAAGAGGTCTATTTAGAGCAACCGCCTGGCTTTGTTGCTCAGGGGGAGAATGGTAAAGTATGTAGGCTTCGCAAATCTCTATATGGTTTAAAACAAAGTCCTCGGGCTTGGTTTGGGAGGTTCTGCGAAGTAGTACAAACTTTTGGCATGACAAAGAGTATGTGTGATCACTCAGTGTTTTTCAAAAAGTCGAGTGCTGGAGTAATTCTACTTGTAGTGTATGTTGATGATATTGTCATTACGGGGAGTGACTCAGCTGGCATTTCATCACTTAAACTATTTCTCCAATCCCAATTCCAAACAAAGGATTTGGGTCTCTTGAAGTACTTTCTGGGCATTGAAGTATCTAGGTGTAAGCGGGGTATATTCTTATCTCAAAGAAAGTATGTTCTTGACCTTCTGAAAGACACTGGTAAATTAGGTGCAAAACCATGTAGTGCTCCAATGACACCTAATGTCCAGCTAACAACTGATGGGGAATTATTTTCTGACCCTGAGATGTATAGGCGGCTGATTGGCAAATTGAACTATCTTACTGTAACACGACCAGATATTGCTTACTCAGTTAGTATCATGAGTCAATTCATGTCTGCTCCAACTATTGCACATTGGGAAACGTTGGGACAAATTTTATGTTACTTGAAGAGTGCTCCTGGGAGAGGCATTCTCTACAGCAATCATGGTCATTTGGATGTTGAGTGTTTCTCTGATGCAGATTGGGCAGGTTCGAAAGTTGATAGAAGGTCAACTACAGGATATTGTGTGTTTGTGGGAGGAAACCTAGTATCTTGGAAAAGCAAGAAACAAAAAGTGGTGTCTCGCTCCAGCGCTGAATCCGAGTACCGTGCTATGGCACAATCTACTTGTGAAGTTATTTGGATTCGTCAGCTCCTAGAGGAAATAGGTTTCAAAACATCCTCAGCAAAGTTGTGGTGTGATAACAAGGCGGCTATTCATATTGCTTCTAACCCAGTATTTCATGAACGAACCAAACATATTGAGATCGACTGTCACTTTATCCGAGAAAAGATACAACAAGGCATCATCTCTACAGAATATGTCAAGACGGGAGAACAACTTGGTGACATCTTTACAAAAGCTTTAAATGGGTCTCGGGTTAGCTACTTTTGTAACAAGTTAGGCATGCTCGACATATATGCTCTAACTTGAGGGGGAGTGTTAGATATATTTGGTACAGAATAAAGCAAAGTTCCTTAATATTAGGAGTGTTTTTAGGAGAGTGTTTTTAGGAGTAAATATAGGAGACTTGTTCCCCACTTTAGAGCCTTTACTTGTATATATATATTCATGTAACCTTGTAACCTTTGAGCAAAAATACAAAGAGAATTCTTCCTTCTCTGCTGTGTTAACACTGCTAAACTGAAAGAAGCTGGGCATGAAATCTAAAATTCACTATATTGAATCTAAAAAATTGGAGTTGATGGTTCCTACCTTTTCCTTTTCTGTCCTTTCTGATAGTTAGTTTATAGCCATCGTTATGATAATATGACAATCTTATTTTATTACTCTAATTCTATTTTAGCTTTTTTTTGGTGGATGGGCATCTGCAAGTATACCTGTGCCTTGGAAGGAGGTGGAAGCCAAATTGTTTGCTCTCAACGTGGTCAGTGCAACTCACTGCTATATTTTTGCTGTTATATTTCTCTATTGCTGGTTTTGCTTGGATCCTTATTATACCAGTTTTGTTGAGTTTGTATGGGTGGGATCATACTGCCTCTATAATTTTCAATTTGGGTTGATTATTTTTGTAAATCAAGATATTTATGTTTGTTGACTACTTGCTCATTTTCTATTCTAGCATGTGCTGACATTGATTACTGGATGTTGATATTAATTGATGACTACTGGAGTTATCAATTTTTCATGGTAATCTCCAAGGAAGTTTCAATTTAGTGGAAAAACTTGAATAAAACTTTAGATAAATCTCACGAGAGATGAATTTTTGGTTCAAAATATTCTTAAGCCACAAGCTTTGCATATATGGATTTGCATCTTGGATCAAAAGAGTCTTAGTGCCAAACTGGTTCACATCAACTATGTAAATCTTCTTCCTTCATTCTTACCTCTTTGAAGCAATCTGACATGGTCAATGTGCAATAAAAGTAGGAGTGTGCTTTGATTTTTTCATTGAAGTCTATGTTTCCTGAAGGAAACCATGGTATCTAAAAGATACTAAGATAATGATGCAGCATCCTGTCTTATTCATGTTCTAAGCTCAAGATTTCTCCTCTGTCAAGTTGTATTTGTAAGACTAGGGTTCCCTTGAATGTTAAGCTGTTTTTTAAGAGATGACAGACAGACAGTGCAAGGTGTTATCTCCTAGTAAGTAGAAACAAAGTGCACTTATGATGTAAGTAGAAACAAAGTGCACTTATGATGAGCTATGCAAGACAAGTCACTTCTTTTGCATCATTATGTTGCAAGGGTATATGCTTTTTTCCATGGCGAATGTTAGGTTTGCCTATAAATCTTGAAGAATTTGATACTTATTTTTTTACAGGTTTTGGGATGAACAAAAAAGAATATGTTCCCTTTTTCAGTGGCTTGGCATCTGGAAAAAGAGCGATGTAAAAATCTTGAATGGTCCATATATTCTCGTGCAGATAACCTTTTTTTTTGGCTTTCTTGACAGTGTTTTTTAAGGTTTGGATATGGATTCTCCAATTATTGTGCATCAATATTGGGGAGCTCTTTTTTTTTTTTTTCTCTAATAGATTATAGGTATTCTGTATCTTTTGTTTTAGAAGGACATGATGACATATTATCTTCTCTATGCCCAAATTTCTCCCATCAATTACTATAATGTCCTCATCTATCACTTGCGCCCTCACCCACACCGGAAAAGGGTAGTCATGTTATGGCTTACATAAGATAGTCCCAATTCTTTTAATGCTCATTGTTTAATCTTTAATTGATGGAAAATTCCAGCAATTTTGCCTCTTAGACGTGCTGCAATTGTGATTCCTAAGGAAGTCTAAACCTTTTTATTATTCAGTTTTGTCTGGTACTGTTATCAGAGCAACATTTTTTGAGAACATGTGCATGTGCAGTTTGTTTTATTTGCTAATTAAATTGAAAATGTTCTAGATGGTTCTTTGCTATCGGCTGTTCGTAGTTATTGTTAAAATCCTATATATATACATGTGTAATAAGTAAGTTTGATTATTTGTTTCATGCAAGCATGTTTATAGTTCATCTCTTCAGTTTCATTTGGGAATATTGAAGATGCTTATTAGCTGTCAATTACTTGCATGAGATTCACTTGCAGTTGATCTCTTGCCTAATCTCCTATAAGAGCTTTGTCTTTTGTTCAAATATGTTTTTCTATGAGCTTTTGTAGAATTAGAAGCTGGTCACCACATCTTGTAAATTCACAATTATCCTTATTGTAATAGTGGATAAGTTCTCCATTCCAGGTTTCTGAAGTAGTCCTCCAAGAGGGTCAGACATTTGACTTTTCAGTGATCATGCAGCTGGCGACTGCTGTCTAGCAGGTCTTCTGACAAGCTCAAGGGATTTACATGCATTGTAAGTCAGATATGTACCTTTAGAATTTGTTTTTTTGTAAATTCAGAGTGAATATTAGTTTCCCAATTATACTGCTTTGCTCAAAGAACATTTATTTCCTCTAGAAGGTCTGTTTCGATCTGATTTGTTCTTATGTCTTAAGATACTCATTTTCATTTTAGGTATACAGATCACTTGCCTATTTTTATTGGCTCCTATTCCAAGTGAATATCTACCTATCAAACTAACGCTAGGCCGTTACTGTAAGGATGTTTTTAATTTATGATTTATAATGTTTATATTTATTATTTATCTATGGAACTGTTTATTTCACTTTCAAATAATTTTCATCAATCACCTGCTTGACATTTCCCTATGCTTCACTTCACATTATTTCATTTGTGCTTGCTTTCTTTAAAAAAAGGTCCTTGTATGCATCATGTGGCATCATTATATGTCATATTCAAGTTTCCTTCCCATGCTGACTTGCTATTTTCAGATTATTTCTTGCGACAGGGATTTCAGAGCCTCAATCCTCAAATTCTTGCGCCTCTGCCCTCTGTAAATTTTGTGAAGATGCTTTTGCTATGATTTATGAACCCTCAAATCTAGAAATTTTGATATGGATTGGGGAGGTGATGAATTTATTTTATAATGCCATTTTTATATTGTCTACATATTTTTGGGGGCTAAAAATACTTTATTAATTGATTTCTCATCACCTTTATTCTCTGTTGAAATTGATGATGTGTTTGAGAATTTTATCATTATTCGTTGCTGTGCAACATTTTAGTGTTTCTGCTTCTTTATTGTGATATGAGTTATTTAACCATGATTTCAGTAACATGAAGTAGCAAGTCTTTTCTGAGTGCTTTAATGCCGAGCATGAATTGAACATCTTCTTGTTGTTTTTGAAGTCAATGATGTGGATATTTCTTCATTATATGGTCACTTATGGTTCCACTGATACTATTTCCTTGTCTTTTGATTCTCAGGCTTTAGAGAAGAGTCATTTACCTTTGGAAGATGAGGAAGAAGTAGTTAGTGCGATTAGCATGATCCTTGGCTCTGTTCCAAATAAAGAGCTAAAGAACAACCTGTTGGGCAGGTTGATTTCTTCTAGCTATGATGCTATAGGAAAACTTGTAAGATTCTGTGTCTTTTGTGTGGTCGCTTATTTTTTATGTCTGTTTTCTTGCAATTTCATGCTGTCATATTTGTGCTGTGGCTGGCTTATGGTTTTTGGCTTCTTGATATTTGTTTTGGTTTGCAAACTTTTTCTTGCCTACATATACTTGTGTTCTTCATTATTATTAAGCAAAGCTTTGCCAAGAGGTCTGAGATCATGTTACTACCATTGGTCAACTTTCACTACCATTTTTGTTAAGAAATGGAGGCAATTGTGCAGCTGAGCTGGAGATATCATTAATGAGACATAAGCTACAATCTTTGGATTTGAATGTTTGTTTGGTTGCAATTATCCTTTATGTACAAACTTCTACATTTTGTTTAGTAAAAGCTCCTCAGCAAGCTGATTGCAACAACCCTTGTGCCTTGACCCAACTTGAATTGAGGCTAGCTGAGTGGATTTCCTTTAGTCTAGAATGTGAAGTAATGATATCTTCTCATTGCACCTATACTAAGAAACACGAAAAGGAAAATTTGGCAATACCTCTTATTTTGATGAACTTGGGGACTTGATCATCAGCCATCACCTGCTAAAATCTTGCAACTGAAATCATGTTGAAATTTACCATTGTTTAGTATTGAACAGTTGATAGCTATAATTGGTAGAGGTGTTAGCACACTATAATATTTGCAAATTTTTTTTTCGAATTGTGTTGGGAAGGGGAGCCTTGGCGCAGCGGTAAGTGTCGTCGCCGTGTGACCTGAGGTCACGGGTTCGAGTCGTGGAAACGGCCTCTTACAATTAATTGCAAGGGAAGGCCGCGTACAAAGACCCCATGGGTCCGACCCTTCCCCGGACCTCGCTCATTGCGGGAGCATTCGTGCACCGGGCTGCCATTTTTTTTTTTTGTGTTGGATGGATGGTGATGACTTTTTGAATATTCAGTTTGTTTAAGATTGCTTAATTAATATCATACTGTTTATAGAAGACCTGAACATGGAGCTTTTCCTGTCCTTCTCTTTCTTATTGTTCGAGATATTGTTGCTTTTATTGTTTTGAACCATTAGAGCTCAATATATGCTTGTTTTCAATCACAAGTTACTGTTCATTATTTCATGTCACAATTGATAGCTCTTTGTTCTTTTAGGCTGAGGAGGATTGCGCCCATTCTATTAGACAAAATCCAGCCACTTGTACACAAATTTTGAACTCTGCAGCAAGAGGGTTACACAGGTCTATATTTGAGATTATCGAGTTGGGTTAATTACACATGCATAATTTACTGTCTGTGTGAGCATATTCTTTTATCAGGGATGACATGACTTGATGATATCCCTTTTTTTTTCATTTTGGGACAAGAATGAAAATGTTGTTTCTTAATTGAAATTTAAGTAAACATAGTGAGGCTTCTTTGTTAAGTGATATAAACTTTCTGAACTATAAAAATGAAAAGTAGATTGCACCAGGAAAGACTTTTGATTGGAAGCAGAATACTTTCTTTGGGGGATGACTATTTTTTGGTTTTAATGAATACTGATGTTTTCCATCGGTTACATGCTCCATTTTTGGTGACCTTGTCCTGCTCTAATTCTTATGTCTGATTGTTTACAGGATAGGAACTGTACTTGGTCATCTTGCTATGCCTATGCCTGGATCAGATGATACTATATTTGAACTGTTGAGGATCTTTTGGCCCATGCTAGAGAAACTATTTAGGTCTGAACACATTGAGAATAATAGTTTATCTACTGCAGCTTGCCGGTCTCTTTCACTAGCAATTCAGTCATCTTGTAATTTTGAAGTACATAAAATTTTTTGTTTTTCCTTGAGCACTCGGATTAGTCTTCTTTCTAGATGGCATCGTTCTCTTTGATATGATAACTGAAGTTTATTATTTCAGGGCAGCACTTTGTAATGCTATTGCCTAATGTGCTAGATTGCCTATCTACTAATTTTCTGTCATTCCAAAGTCATGAATGTTACATCAGAACAGGTAAACTGTTGGGATTAGGTTGTACAATCTCTCCAGTTTGTGTATATATTTGGATGTGTTTTTGCATATGTTTATCTTTAATGTTTCTCTGTATATTAAATGTTAGAAGCTGTAGCTATTTGATAAAACACAGATATAGAGGCTAAAATAATGAATTTAATATTCGTATTTGTGATATGCATTTCTGAAGCTGTAGCCATCTGATAAATGACAGATATATATAGGCTAAAATAATGAAATTTAATATTAGTATTTGTGATATGCATTTCTGTAATACTTCAGTTTAAATATGCTTATTTTTTGCTTTTATCTATTTATTATTTATATTTTTTGGGGGACACTTGGGGTGTGGCATCATCAGCATCTGTTGTTATTGAAGAATTCAGTAATAGAGAGGAGTATGGACCCTTGTTTGCCACGACTTTTGAAAGATTTACACAAGCAGCATCCGTAATGGGTCTTAATTCTTCATATATATGTGACCAAGTGCCAGATTTAGCAGAGGCCTACACAAATTTTGCTTCCACATTTGTTCGGAGCTGTCGCAAGGTTTAGTATTCCCATTTTGTGAAAAAAAGTCCTTTTTCTCTTGCTTTTTAATAATTTCAGTTAGATACTTTGGACAAATGAGTTTTATTAGTTCTATTGATACTCATTGTAACAGAACTGACTGACTTGTCTGGTTATCTGATGTTTAGGAGGTGTTAGCTGCTTCTGGTTTCCTTCTTGAAGTTTCATTCCAAAAGGAAGGCATATGCTGTACAGCTATGCATCATGGAGCAGCACTGGCAGCAATGTCATATTTGTCATGTAAGTGGAGTCAGCTCACCAAAGGATGCTGTCTTCTAAAATTAACATTTTTAGGGACAAGAATATGTAGTGTGATTAGCCAAATTTGAATTAATATGAATTTATTTGTTTTCGACTTATGTTGGCATTCACATTGTAGTGGTTTAATTTGGGAACTGGAAAAAATAGTGCTTCCTCTTTTGATAGACAAAATTTGTAAGAAGATGAAAATAAAAAAATTAGATATTCTTTGTAGGGTGGAAAAATATACTGTCATGTGATATATGGTTTTGGCAATTGATATGTCCCTACAAGATATATTCTTTGCCAGTTTCTTTTTGAAAATTTTAAGTTGATCTCATTTATATCTTGGCGAGGCATATAAATCTAATTTGTTCTTGACCCTTTTAGATGAATGTAATTTTGTTTTACCTCTCTAGGTTTTTTGGATATGAGCCTGGCCTCTTTGTTGGAATCTATAAATTCTGTTCCTGAAGGATCATATGGTGCCATAACAATTCAGGTCATATCTCATACTGGTGAGCGACTAGTATCAAGTATGGTGTATGCTTTGCTTGGCATTTCAGCAATGTCACGGGTATGCTTTCCTGCACTTGTTTGTTTGCATTGGCAATGATAGTATTTTGCTTAACGGTCTTAGCTCCTATTCAGTTCTTGATTATTACACTAAGACGTTACCTTGGGCCATTAGTTCTTGTTTAGTCAACTTTCTCCTCCATGAGATGAGCACCACAACAATCCATTGCGGGACAAGTCAAATTCATTTTGTTTATCTCTAAACTATTGCATAATTGACCGTCCAAATAGCTAAATGTATTGGAGTGTACATTTGAACAGGAGTTGAGACAGGATTGGAGTTTCATTCTTGTTTATTTACCTTTTTAGAAATAAATTCAGTTATAATTAGCATGTTTTATCAAGCCTGTGAAAGTGTTGGTCTAGAATCTCTTTTTCTGATTTCTTATCCTCTTGGTCATATAATCAGCTTTGGTTCGTTATTGGCAATCTTTTCTTTTGCTAGTTGATCTGCAACAAGGAAATGAATTACTTGTATCTTTAAATGACATATTTATCCTTTAATAAATGTATTTGTATACACTGAGAAATGATGGTGATTAATCATATAAAGAAAATACAAAAAAGATTTAAAGGAGTGACAAGGTTTGTTTCATCTCATTCCATTTACTGTTTCGATATGAACCGATCCATTGATGATTGACTCTTATGTACTTGTAGTGCATCTTAAAGGGGACACCTTATAATTTATGTCCTTGGGATGCATCTTGGAGAGGACAGATTATAATTATTGTTTGGGTCTTTTTTTCATCTGATAGGTTCACAAGTGTGCTACAATCTTGCAACAAGTGGCTGCCATTTGCAGTTTAAGTGAGAGAACAACTTGGAAGGCTATTATCTGTTGGGAATCTTTGCATGGTTGGCTACATGCAGCGGTCTCTTTCTTTCTCTCTCTCTCACTGTCACACCCATGGCTGCACATGCACACACTTGTATATATCTGTTTGAACTGGCAAATTTGTCTTGACTGATATGAAAAAATAAGTCAATATTGCTCATTTTGTTTGATTGGGCATTTTCAATCTTCTGAACCTTGTGATTGTTCCTTCATTATCTACTTTCTAGCTAGGTGTTCACTTTTTTGCTTATCATTTGCAAGAAATACATGACATTTTGTTTTGTGACGACTACATTTTCTACATTTGAGGCTTTACATCAATTGGTCTCTTTTTTTGTCAAGTCATTATGTGTACACAAACTCCACTCTGGCAATGAAGTTTTGAACTTTGCCTTGCCTTGGGTGAAATAATCACTTTAGGATTATCCATTTTGATTTTTAATAATTTTAAATTAGCTGAATCATTTAACTACACTCCATGAAGCTTCCTCTTTTTTTTTACTAAAATTTTTTACTGATAACTTGAATAAAAACACCTGGCATACCTGGCATATTAATGTGTAAAGGTCATTATGATCTTGAACTCTCTTAAATTTGTTAGCATCTAGCTGTCTGACTAAAGTCCTGCTTGCCTGTCATTTCACATTTTCATTTTATTCCTCAGTCTTCACCTTTATCTAACTATTCAAATTATGCCAGGTGCAAGATCTTCCTGTCGAGTATCTAAAGCAAGGGGAAGCTGAAACTCTAGTACCTATTTGGTTGGATGCCCTTGTGGGTGCTGCCTCAGACTATCTCGATAGTAAGAGTTGTAATGGAGGAAAAAACAATTATGGGCATATGCAAGGGAAAGGAGGAAGAGTTCTGAAGCGTGTAATTCGAGAATTCGCGGACAGTCACCGCAGTATTCCAAATCTAACATAATTTGCATCAAATATTAACTGATACAGTCCATTAGATTCAAGAGTTTCAGTACTGAGCCTGTTGCTATTGGTGCTAGGCATTATTGGCTCGCTTTCAAGCTTGAAAAAAATCCTGGGGTCTATCTTCTGAGCAATGTCCCCACATTGTAATTATCTTCCTTCAGCCCTAATCTATTTATTTTCCTGTACAGAATTGTCTAAAATCCCAATTTTGCCAAACCTCCCAAAAAATTATTGTAGGATACTAGAGTGTATTAATCTGCGACTGCAGCGCCTAGAAACAGTGATACGAGTACATTAAGAAATAAATCAATGCTATTTTATTATTTCAAACAGGCGTAAAATCTTCTTGTGAGAGCAGAGGCATCTCTCTTGTTCATTAAACGAATTAGGGCAAATTACATCAAATGCCCTTTTATCAATTGTGGTTTTCAATTGTAGGGTGGTATTGTTGTTTTTTTTACCATTAAGGTGCAGCTTTTATTTTAATGTTGTTTTTTTATTATTTATTTTTGTAATTTTTGATTTGTATATATATTTTTTATTCACAAATAATTTTTTATTTTTATATTATCATAATACATATAAATATATATATATATATAATATACATAATATATATAACATAATATATCTATAATATATATATATATAATATTTGTAATATGTCCATAATATATATATTATAATTAATCAACTTATAAATGTTAAAATATGCATATATATAATATATATATTATAATTAAATAACATATAAATATTGTATAATATATAAAAATTAATTGATAATATATGCATAATATATACATGATATATCTGTAATATATATATAATATATTTAAAATATATAAAATTATATTATAAAATGATATTCTTAATTTTTTTTTGAGAAATTTTTATAAAATTATGTTATTTTTCTTAAAGGTAATGTTTTATAAAATAATATTTGAAATAAATTTAATATATATATATATTTTTAAGAATTTTATAATATATACATAATATATTTGTAATATATATATATATATATATATATATATCGTATTGAATGATAGTGTAAGGTATTTTTATAATTTTATAAGTTTTTAGGTATTTTTTTTAAAAAATTATATCAATATTGTTTTTGAAAAAGCTTTTGGTTTTATTATTAGTTTTTTAAAAAACCCAACATATTAAGGTTGAGAAATGCTTTTCAATGCTATTATCTCTTTTTAACTATTTTGAAATTCTTACAACTAGAATAATTCAAAATTCATTTGGTCTAATGATCTTGTACATATTTAATATTTTTTGTAATTCTATTTTGAAATTTTATCAATCAATTTGCGAGCTGGTGAGCACTTCTTTACTTGATATTTAATTTATTTAGTAAATGAACAATTTAAATTTAATTTATTTATTCTGATAAGAAAAAGTTTAATTTATTTCTAAATAAAATTGATCTTGTTTAAGCTTTTATTGATTTGAAATTCAATCTGAGTTCGAATAAAAATTATCAAGCCAAATAATTAACCAATAATCAGTCAAGAGTTTCATATCTAAAAACAAAGAAAAATATAGGTAAATGATAAGAAAAAAATATTATACTTTTATTTAGTTTTTATTACTAAAGGTGAACATTAATTTAATTAAATTAACCAAAATATTTTAAAAATAAAATGTACATGAAAGTTAAAATATTAATCTCATTTTTATTTTTTTTTAATAACAGAAATAAGAGTAAAATGGAAGTTAAATGTTTATGTTTATTAATTTTTAGATATTTTTTATAAAAATTTTCATCCGAAACAATTCTAGTGTACAAAAAATTAAAAATATGATTGAAAAAAGAAAAAAAGGTTTGATAAATTTCATTATTTGTAATAGTAAGAACCAAATTTGGCTGAAATCATCTAACGACAAAATAATAATATAATACTAATGTAATTAACTAGAGTTTAGAAGCAAGGAAAAATAAAATAGTCTAAAATAAGAAAAAACTTGATTAAAAATAAAAGAATAAAAATGATAATCTAAAAATTTATAAATAAAAATATTAGTCTTGACAATAACAATAATTGCTATACAATAACGTCCCTTTAAAAAATAAAATTTTAATATATTACTAAAATTTTTAATAAAAATTTAAATGATAATTTTTCAGTATTCAGACATTTTCCCATAAGCATTTTCAGCGTTTGAGTTGTTTAGCTACACAATAAAAAAGACATCTGAAATTAAAAATAATAAAAAATCCAAAAAAAACTTGAAGCCCTACAAAAAATAAAAAAGAAGACATTAAACAAATTAGAGAAGTAAATAAAAAAAGGAAATCACCTAAAATATACTACTCTAAAAATATTAATATTTTTTAGACCAAAATCACCTAATTAGATCAAAAAGACAATAATACGCTTATACTTAATAAAGTAAAAAAAATGTTCATTTCCGTATTCTTCTTCTTACTTGCATATTCTTCATCTTTTTCAACTTTTTCTCTCTTTTTCTTTTCAAATAAAGCTTTCTCACATATGTATGTTTTTTTTTTTTCATTGTAGTCGAATATCTAAATTTTATTAAGATGGTTTGACTATAAAATTATAAATATTTAAATAGAAATGGTTTATTTTGTTATATTTAACTAATATTTGCATCTATGTTCAGTTAATCTTCTTTTCTTCTTCTAAAATTAAAATAAAATCTGTCTGATTTATGTTAATTTTTTAAAAAAAAATTTATAAATCTGCCCTAACTCTCCATAACTTGTCCTAACTCACATCAAAATACTTTTTTCTGCTATAAAAAAATTTTCATTATACTTTCTAAGACAGTCAGCAATTTGAATTTTAAAATAAAATATATCTAGTTCATGTTAATTTTTAAAGAGAAAAAAATTTACAGTATTGTCCTAACTCTCCCTAATTTGTCCTAACTCATATTAAAATTTTTTTTTTGCTATATAAAAATCTTCATTGTATTTTCTAAGACAGTCTGTAACTTGAATCTTAAACTGAAATATATCTGGTTCATGTTGATTTTTAAAGAAAAAAAATTTACAGTGCTGTCCTAACTCTTTCTAACTTGCCCTAACTCATATCAAAATAGTTTTTTCTGCTATAGAAAATTCTCTATTTCACTTTCTAAGATAATTCGCATACTTGAATCTTAAAATAAAATATATCTAATTTATGTTAATTTTCAAAGGAAAAAAAAATTTACAGTACTGTCCTTACTTGCCCTAACTCATATCAAAATGCTTATTTCTGCTATAGAAAATTCTCCATTATACTTTCTAAGACAGTCTACACATTTGAATCTTAAAATAAAATTTGTTTGATTTATGTGTAATTTTTAAATGGAAGAAAAAATTTATATTACTATTCTATCTCTTTCTAACTTGTCATAACTTACATCAAAATATTTTTTTTAGATATAAATTTTTTTTAATTGTACTTTTTAAGATAGTATGTATACTTAAATCTTAAAAAAAATCTGTCTGATTTATGTTAATTTTTAAATGGAAGAAAAAGTATACAGTACTGCGTTAACTCTCCTAACTTTATATAAATCATATCAAAATACTTTTTTTACCATAAAAAAATTTCTCCATTATACTTTCTAAGATAGTATGCATATTTGAATCTTAAAATAAAATTGTTTGATTTATGTTGATTTTTAAAGAAAAAAAGTTTACAGTATTATTTTAACTCCCCTAACTCATATCAAAATACTTCATTTTACTATAGAAATTTTTTCAATGCACTTTCTAAGATAATCTTCAACTTGAATATTAAAATAAAATATGTCTGGTTCATGATGAATTTTAAAAAGAAAAAAAAGTTTACAGTACTGTCTTAACTTGCCCTAACTCACATCAAATACTTCTTTCCGCTGTACAAAATTTTTTATTTTACTTTCTGAGATAGTTTGTTTACTTGAATATTAAAATAAAATATATATGATTGATGTTTATTTTTAAAGTATTCTAAAGTGAGTAAAACTACTCTAATGAAAAATATTATAATATAATTTTTTATTTCTTATTTGTGATTGCAAGATATTTATTAAAATTTCAAATTGAAATATCAAAGAGCAATGTAGTTATCTCCATTTACTATGATAAAAAATTTAATATGAACACCACAAAATATATTAGAGGGTATACTGTATATTTTTATTTTAAAATTTAAGTTTACAGGCTATCTTAGAAAGTGCAATGAATAATTTTTTATAGCAAAAATAAGTATTTTTATGTGAGTTATGATAAATTAGGGGAGTTAGAGTAGTACTGTATATTTTTTATTTTTTTAAAAATTAAAATAAATTAAATAAAATTTATTTTAAGATTTAAATGTGTAGACTATCATAGAAAGTGCAATTAAAAATTTGCTATAGTAAAAAGAAATATTTTAATGTGAGTTAGGATAACTTATAAGGAGTTATGACAATACCATAAATTTTTTCTTCCCTTTAAAAATTAATATGAATTATACATATTTTATTTTAAGATTCAAGTATGCAGGCTATTTTAGAATATATAATAGAAAATTTTTTATAGCAGAAAGAAATATTTTAATATGAGTTAAGGGGAGTTAGAGCAGTACTATAAACTTTTTTTCTTTTAAAAATTAATATGAGTTAGACATATTTTGTTTTAAGATTTTAGTATATGGACTGTCTTGAAAAATGAAATAAAGAATTTTCTATATCAAGAAGAAATATTTTGATGTGAATTATGACAAGTTATGAGGAGTTAGAACATATCTGTAAACTTTTTTTTTTAAATCAACATAAATTAGATAGACTTTATTTTAAGATTTAAGTATGCAGATTATCTTATAATGTATAATGGAGAATTTTCTATAGCAGAAAGAAATATTTTGATATGAGTTAGGGTAATACTGTAAATTTTTTTTTCTCTTTAAAAATTAACATAAATAAGATAAAATTTATTTTAAGACTCAAGTATGCAGACTCTCTTAAAATATATAATGGAGAATTTTCTATAGTAAAAAGAAATATTTTGATATTAGTTAGGGTAAGTTATGAAAAGTTAAGGCAGTATCATAAACTTTTTCTTTCCTTTAAAAATCATAAACTTTTTCTCTCCTTTAAAAATTAACATAAATCTGAAATATTTTATTTTAAGATCAAGTGTGCGGACTATCTTAGAATGTATAATGAAAAAATTTATATAGCAGAAAGAAATATTTTGATATGAGTTAGGGTAAGTTATGAAAAGTTAGGGCAGTATTGTAAATTTTTTTTCTCTTTAAAAATTAATACAAGTCAGATATATTTTATTTTAAGATTTAAGTGTACAGATTATCTTAGAATGCATAATGAAAATTTTTTTTATAGCATTAAGAAGTATTTTGATATACTTTTTTTTAAGAAGCATAATGAGGTAGGGAAGTTAGGGGAGTTAGGATAATACTGTATACTTTTTTTTCTTTTAAAAATTAACATGAATTAGACATATTTTATTTTAAAATTCAAATATATAAACTATCTTAGAAAGTTAAATGAAGAATTTTCTGTAGAAAAAAAATATTTCGATGTGAGTTAGGTCTAGTTATGGGGAGTTAGAGCAGTATTATAAACTTTTTTTTTATTTAAAAATCAACATAAATCAAAATAATTTTATTTTAAGATTTAAGTATGTAAACTATCTTAGAATGTATAATAGAGATTTTTCTATAGCAGAGAGAAGTATTTTGATATGAGTTAGGGTAAGTTATGAGGAGTTAGGACAATACTGTAAACTTTTTCTTTCCTTTAAAAATCAACATAAATCAGATAAATTTTATTTTAAGATTCAAGTATATAGATTATCTTATAATATATAATGGATAATTTTCTATAGTAGAAAGAAATATTTTGATATGAGTTAAGACAAGTTATGAGGTGTTAAGGCAATACTGTAAACTTTTTCTTTTCTTTAAAAATTAACATAAATCAGATAGATTTTATTTTAAGATTCAAGTATGCAAACTATCTTAGAATCTATAATAAGAAATTTTCTGTAGCATAAAGAAATATTTTGATATGAGTTATGACAAGTTAGGAGAGTTAAGGCAGTACTGTAAACTTTTTATTCTCTTTAAAAATCAACATGAACCATACATATTTTATTTTAAAATTCGAGTATGCGAACTGTCTTAGAAAGTGAAATGAAAAAATTTATATAATAAAAAGAAACATTTTGATGTGAGTCAGAATAAGTTATGAGGAGTTAGGGCAATACTATAATCTTTTTTTTCTTTAAAAATCAACATAAACTAAACATATTTCATTTTAAGATTCAAGTATGCAGACTGTTTTCGAAAGTGAAAAAAATAATTTTTTATAGCAGAAAAAAAATATTTTGATGTAAGTTAGGACAAATTATGGGGAGTTAGGATATATTTATAATTTTTTTAAAAAATTAATATAAATAAGACAAATTTTATTTTAGTTTTAAAAGAAGAAAGATGATGAGTTGAATATAAGTGCAAATATTAGTTAAATATATCAAAATAAACCATTTTCTTTTTAAATATTTATCATTTTACCGTCAAACAATCTTGATAAAGAGAAGGTTAAAAAAGAGATAGAATATGTAAGAAAAAAGAAAAAAACAAAAGGCAACGATATTTTTTTTTTACTTTACTATATATAAAGGTATTGTTATTTTTTTAGCCTATTTAAAATAATCATAGTTTAAAAAATATTAATTTTTTTAAAATAATATATTTTAGGTGATTTAAAAAAAAAAAAAAAGAAAAGGAAAGAAAAACCCTAAGAACTTGAAGCGTGCTGACTCCACTGACTTCTCTGTGGACGCAAAGAAGAAAACAAACCCAAAAACAGAGAAGTGACTCCTCAAATCCAAATCCACTCTTTCATCAAGCTTTTTTTGCAGGTATTTATTCTTCATTTCTCACTCTTTTTTTTTGGTGGTGGTTGTGATTCTTCTTCGCATGTTTGATTCATTTCTTTTCTTTCATTTATTTGAATTCTTAATTCTTCCCTATTACGATCTACTTTGGTTGGTTTGATTGTTGCGGGGTTTGTTTGTATTCTTTCTTTCTTTAATTCTTAATGCGCTTTGCAATCTATTAATTGAATTGATCTTTCGAAATTACCTTGAATTTTTATCTTCTTCTACTTCATGGTTTTTTTATATTTGCAGTTTGATTTCAAGGATTTGATCTAAGATCTTACTGGAATTTGTTTTATTTCCTGATCTTGAAGTATTAGATGATGCATACGGTTTGGTTAACATATTTTATTTGTAAATATTGGATTGGGAATTTTATTTAATCTAGACTTTGGAGCTATCTCATGGAAATCCTTTGTGAATTATTAAGTTCGCTCTTTAACTGGTTGATTTTAATATATATATATATATTTTTTTTTTAAATTTTTTTTACTCAATATTTACCAAAAAGAAATAGATATATTAGTCTTCTTGGGCTGTAGTAGGCTTCGGACTTGATCAGGAAGTTATGTTTGGATTAATAGATCGAGGCAAGTAGGTGGATGAGTACTAATAGCAATGTTTGATGTAAGCCTGTATGTTTGAAAAATGTGTCTTTCCACCCTGCTATTCTATGAGAATTTCTATCTCACTTGTTGTATGGGTGTATACTTGTTGCTTAGCACAATCTAGGAAGCACCACAGTCCTAGGACATGGATAGATTAAGACCACCTTCCGCTTGTAGGACCTATTTTTCATCTCATTTCTGAAGTCCATACTATATTATCTAAGTGATCTATATCCATAATATAATCCATAATAACATCTATTCAAATTTTTCATTATCACAATTTCAATATTATATGTCATTCAAGCATGAATAAGCCCATCATTTACATTAGTTTATAATCTTTAACATTTGATATTGGGACAATATCATTATGTTTTAGTCATATAACGCATTCAATTAAAATTTTCATTACCGTTTGTATGTATATCCCTCACGTATACAGCACAGCTAGTAAATCATAACATTCACACTGTCCCTTACTACGAATCTAATATAAAATTCAACTTCAAATAGAACAACCAAAAGTTTCATTAAATAACACATGAAATTAAAAGTATGGCTAGGAGGAAGGAGATTCAAGAGATTCAAGAAGCTTCCCTTTTATTATATGTAGAATCTGAAATGCGCAGAAGATTGGCGAGTCTTCAACTCAATGAGTATATGGAAATATCACAATATGGGACGTTTCCAAAAGAAATAGCATAGCCATTCCAATAATAATTTATTATGATTTAATTATCAATGGGGCATATATATACGCATATGTAGCAAGAAATATATGTGTTATGAACAAATGGCACTAATGAGCAAGTTTGTATAACGTACCTAAAATGACGACACCAAATGAATTTAATGGACATCAAATGAATTTAATGAGACATTAACAACTTTAGGGATAATAAACAATTGCTTAAGTGTGCCTACAACATATGGCACTTGATTCATTTTTCAGAGGAAAAAAAACATATCAATTATTATCATATCATTTCATTTTAGGGCATTAACTTTCCCTCTTCACGTCTTATATGTGAACACATGTCTGGAGCAGCTTTGCCCCTTTAGGTGGAACCAGGGCCACTAACCAAGTATATTTGTGTTTGCACACAAGCTAATGGATCACCAACTCAAGACAGGGTATTCTGTCATTATTAGTTTTATAGACTCTATGGCCTTTCCTTGGCAACAAAACTCATGGATCAATGGCATAATTTTGTATAGATCCAAATGACCTTTTAGCTTTAGTATCAACATTTTGTCCAACAAGGTTTACTCTCGTACTAGATGAGTATAGTTTGGTTACAACCTGGTTTCAATGGATAATCAACAACCATTATAGTACTATGCAAGGAACATAATGTATGAATAACATATCAGATATGATTATTTAACTAGGAATGTATTCCACAATCGAATTTAATTATCAACTCATAATAAGTGGTAGCAATTTGTTGTAATTCAACATTCAATCATTTTTTTTGTTACCAAATTTACATATATTCTATTACTCAACTTCTATTCTTCAATTCTATATTCAGTTGATTCTATTCCACAATCACCTCATCAACCCAGTGAAGTTCCTTTCTGTCAAGTGATTCTACCTACAAAAGTAGGAATTCGTAAACTCCAATTCCTTGTATATACATATAATGAACCTGCAACAAGATAATCACCTCAAAGAAACATAAATCTACTTACCTTGTTTCTTCTATTAGAGAACTATGTAATCCAAGCTAAAATCCAAGGATGGATTGATTTCCTTGTAATGTGAATCCAAAATTAAGATGATGCTTCAACAAAATTTAAGTTTTGAAGGTTTTGGGAGAAGAAATCTAAAATCTCCGGATGATTTTTGCATGTAATTCTATTGGCTTGAGCTAAAGGTGGCCTTTTATACTCTTTGCAGTGTGCTGCTAATGTTACATCACTATTTGTCTCTCCAGACGGGTAATGAGTGTTACCGATTGTTGAATGACAGTACTTTTGCTTCTTTGTCCCATTTCTGCATTTGAATTTCACTTGCATGAGCATCACTAAATTCACTAATTACTTAAGCTAATGTCTGAAATGAGTGTCACCAATAATGAACTTAGGTTATTTTGGCTATTGTCTCCAACTGTCCTTTTTTTGTGTAATGAGCGTGATTTTTGCTATTATCCACATGTGCAATTTTAATGACTACCTTGACAACCAATAAACTGGCATTCCTACTCTTACAGAGCGTTGCCAAAAGTAATGATACTGCCTGCAAGTGCACCCTTGGTGACGAACGTGGCCTATATGTTATGTGTGTTACTATATATAGTTCACTAAACCTCATAGATCAAGTCCAATATACTTATGCGAATACCATGCTCGTAGCATAGATATATCAATCTCACTAATGATCATTCAATCCTGAAAAAATAAACTTGTTCTCATATTCCCAAGTATGTAATCATTGATACTTTTCATTCAGTATGGCATATAAACATGTCATTTAAAGTTTAAGCACTCCAAATTAGCATTTGACATAGGATATGAAGTATGTGGTTTTACACTCTAGTCTTGTTATGCCTTGAGTAGCTTTGTTTGAATTCTTATAATTTTAGCATGCTCTTTCTCTCTCTCTCTCTCTCTTTTGCCTGCACACAATAATAAATGCTAATTTTTGGTACAAATAAAACGCTCCATATCCCAATGGATAAGGCGCTGGTACATGGAACCAGATATTCTGGGTTCATTCCTCAGTGGAGTCATGTTGTGATACTTATTTAAAAAATTTGCTGATTATAAAAGAAAAAGATAAAAGATCTTACTCTGTCATATCAATGCATTACCATAATTTGAATTTGAAAAGTCTAATTATAACTTCTGTTCTTGCTCACATTCCAGTTTATGAATGTTGTGCTTGAATTAAGTAATACAGCAACAATTTGGAAAGAAATATGCTAATGGGTTTGAAAAAAGAAAGATTAATGGAGTATTGCATGTTGGCACCCAAGGAGTCCATACAAGCTTCTTTATGATAGCTGCTACCACAAGCCAAAGTTCTGAAATGCAATTAACTCGACTAGACTAAGACAAGGGTTTTGAGCAATCTGCTATGCAGCAGGATTGGCATTGCTATCAGCTTCCCAGTTGATTTATTTCTTTGTCAGTAGTCAGGAGGCTGAGCCCCAGTTTTATGTTAATGATCATAATAAAGGCAGTTCCATAACAGAATTTTAGCACACCATTACTCTGTTTTCTGTTTCTGTGCAATCACCTAGAGGCATTTTCATCGGATTATTGATTTTGTATATTGAAGGGGAGCTTTGGTGCAACGGTAAGTGTTGTCGCCGTGTGACCTAAGGTCACGGGTTCGAGTTGTGGAAACGGCCTCTTGCAATTGCAAGGGAAGGCCGCGTACAAAGACCCAATGGGTCCGATCATTCCCCGGACCCCGCTCATTGTTGGAGCATTCATGCACCGGGCTGCCTTTTTTTTATTGATTTTGTATCTTGCACATTTCATTAAATTCTATGTTAAGGTTGTGTTTTATAAAATTCTTTTTATTGCTTATTTGAGCATTTTTGTTAATGGCTGACAGCATTGGTAGGTGATTTGGAACAATTCAATCATATTCTGCAACACTTTCTCCATTTTTGTTACTGTTTCCGGCTCCATTGTTTAAAAACCTGGTCATAGCAGTTACCGTTACCCTCCGATTTAGAATGTTATTAAGGGCTGTGCTTTTTTGGATAACTGCTATTTCTATCTTGAGAGGTGTGCGTTTTTCCTTGATTTCCATGAGGAGAATTACTTGTATCCTTTTGATTTTCTATCTTAACACTTTGAGACTTTTGGCTGTTGTTTTGTTGAAAACTATCATCATGGATAGGTGTTTTTGGATGTAATGTTCTGTTCTCCTCTGATTTTCCTACAGTAGATTTATGTTCATTTCAGCTGTAATTTTAGTGTTGTGTTTATTATCCTATCAATACATGGCGCTGGCCGCCAATTCTATTTTGTGTTAGATACCATCCCTTAAAACATAAGAAGACCTGAAGCTGAATGTTTGCAAGCAATACCATTGCTTGAATTGAGTGGGCTCCAGCTATGCATGTACTATGAACAATGTCTTGATTTGTGAGATGCACTGATTTTGTTGTCTGTATTCTTATGAAACCTTTTTAAATACTTGTGGAAACTGTTAATGAACGTCCTAAATAAGAGGAAGTGTTTTTTATGCCAAAGTTCAGAATTTAAATGCATCTTATGTCTGGATTGCTAAATGCAAATGCTTAATTCTTCTTCCTTGCAATTACCTAAACACATGATGAATATGTATTGTATTCTGCTTATTTCTAGAGTTCCTGCAATGATGTTAAAAATTGCTACTTACCTTTTGTTTTACTAGTACATCGATTATTCAAAATTACACATAATTCCCTTTTTTCTAAATGTTGAACTGATTATCTTCCTCACTATTTGCACAAACCTGTAGGATATAATACAGCTGCCTGCGATCTAGATTTGCTCAAAATGGCAGATGGTCAGGAAGCAGATAAGAATATTGAAATATGGAAAATCAAAAAGTTGATTAAAGCTTTGGAGTCAGCAAGGGGTAACGGTACAAGCATGATATCTCTTATAATGCCTCCACGTGATCAAATATCTCGGGTCACAAAAATGTTAGGTGATGAGTTTGGAACTGCTTCAAACATTAAGAGTAGGGTCAACCGTCAGTCTGTCTTGGCTGCGATTACATCTGCTCAACAGAGGCTGAAGCTTTATAACAAGGTTCCTCCAAATGGGCTGGTGCTATATACTGGAACAATTGTTACTGAAGATGGCAAAGAAAAGAAGGTGACAATTGATTTTGAGCCTTTCAAGCCTATTAATGCATCACTTTACCTTTGTGACAACAAGTTTCACACAGAAGCATTGAATGAACTCCTAGAATCTGATGACAAGTTTGGATTTATTGTCATGGATGGTAATGGCACCCTATTTGGGACATTAAGCGGTAACACACGAGAAGTGCTCCATAAATTTACTGTTGATTTACCAAAGAAGCATGGAAGAGGAGGGCAGTCTGCTCTGCGTTTTGCTCGTCTTCGGATGGAAAAACGGCACAACTATGTTAGGAAAACTGCAGAGCTTGCCACACAGTTCTTCATCAATCCTGCTACCAGTCAGCCGAATGTTGCTGGGCTGATACTGGCTGGTTCAGCAGACTTCAAGACTGAATTGAGCCAGTCAGATATGTTTGATCCTCGTTTGCAAGCAAAGATATTGAATGTGGTTGATGTTTCTTATGGAGGAGAGAATGGTTTCAACCAAGCTATTGAGCTGTCAGCTGAAATTCTATCGAATGTGAAGTTCATTCAGGAAAAACGCTTGATTGGGAAATACTTTGAGGAGATCAGTCAGGATACTGGAAAGTATGTCTTTGGTGTTGATGATACACTGAAGGCTCTAGAAATGGGTGCTGTTGAAACCCTTATTGTGTGGGAAAATCTAGATATTAATCGGAATGTGCTGAAAAACAGTGTTTCTAGCGAGATAATTGTAAAGCACTTGAACAAGGAGCAAGAGGCTGATCAGAGTAACTTCAGGGATTCAGCCAGCAATGCAGAGTTGGAGGTTCAAGAGAAGATGCCCTTGCTTGAGTGGTTTGCAAATGAGTACAAGCGATTTGGTTGCTCACTTGAATTCGTTACAAACAAATCTCAAGAGGGATCACAATTTTGCAGAGGATTTGGTGGAATTGGGGGTATTCTCCGCTACCAGCTCGACATGAGATCCTTTGATGAGCTGTCTGATGATGGAGAAGTTTATGAGGATTCAGATTAGGAATTCAGACTGCATGTGGCAGGACTATGTGAAGGCCTATCGCAGTATGAAGGATCGTTGCCTTAAGACTTCATACAAATAATTCTGTTATGTTCATGCTTCAATATTTCCTTATTTTTCTGTTCTTCATTTGGATATTTAGAATGTATCAGTGATTTTCCATTTTATTTTTCTCCTTTTTCGTAAAATTTTATTTAATCCCCTCCTTTCCTGTGACTCGGATTTTGTGCAATATGCTAAAATTATTGTGGTTGTTATTCTGTGAAACAACAGAACAAAGAAATTGGATTTACCTGGGGATTGCAGAAGTTGGTCTCTGGAATATTTTATCGTTGACTTTTGGTAATATATAATTTACAAATGGCCAGCAGCTAGGTTGGATTTTATCACTCTGCTTATAGGATTCTCTCAGCAGATATGTTGACTGGTTATTTGATTTATCAACGGCAAAAATTTACATAAATATGTTGACTTGTTATTTTATTTATCGGCAGCAAAAATTGCCCATTGCTTTAACTAGTGCGAAATATTAATTAGGTCAATTTAGAAAATTAAAAATATAATTATGAATTTATCTTTAATTGAATTCAATTAAAATGGTAATTATGAATTTATGATTAAAATTTTAAAAAATTATAATACCAAACAAGCCGTTGGAGAATCGGCCAAAAACGAAAATGAGCCGTTGGAGTCTGCAACGTGTATATATTTTGAATTTTTTTAAAAACAACCAACTGTTTTGCATATAAGAGAGCATATAAATTCCAATTCCAATGATAAAATTAGATCCGTTGAAGCGACAAGAAGCGTCTTCACCTCATTGATGAAAGCGAAAAAGCAGCTGCTCTGTTTGTTTGCTGAGGTAAAATCGGAGGGGAAAATTCTCAAAAGCTTTAGTTTCCTTTTCTACTATTTTCTCGACACCCAAATGGAGCACCAGTGCTCAGACATTCCAAGAACCGCAATCCAGCTCTGCCCATATTGTAATTAATCGTTATTTGTCCTCTCTCTCTCATTTGTTTATCACGTAATTTGTTTTTCTCAATCGAGGAAGGAGAAGTGACAATTCTTAGTGTTAGTTTCTGGGTTCTTTTTTTTTTCACTTTTTCCCCCCTTTTTTGTTGTTGATTTTGTGTGTTTCATACGTATTTATGGTTATGTTGTTAGTACATATAAAATACTTGGGTAATTCCTTTCTCTTCTGTTTTGCAGTTCATTTCCTTTGCTTGTCCACATCAGTTCCTTAATTTTCAGGTTTAGTTTGACTTTTTCTGTTGCCTAAAGGCTAAAGCAATGTGTTTTGATATTCTTGTGAATTTAAGCTTAAGTTTAATTTTATTATTATTATTATTATTATGTATAGTTCTTCTTTCCCCTGAACAAATACAGTTTTTTGATAAAATATGTGGGAATTTCTAGTTTTGTAGTTTTGATTACATACCGATTTGCCCCTGCTCATTATGATCCAAAATTTCCGCTCTAGTTGAGAAAATGTGATTCCCTGTATTATGATTTTAACGCATTTGGGTAACGTCAAAGAAGTGAAACAATTGATAAAACTACAAGATAGTGTGAAGTATCTTAATATCTAAAATATCAAGATAGAACCTTTTGCACTTTCTTTTGTACACGATAGCGTGGAGAATCTTTTGTACTTTCTTTCTCTTTAGTTAGAACCTTCTTAATATTTAAAATATCAAGATAGTGTGAAAAATCTTGTCAGATTAGTATTCTCCTGACATTTTCTGTGTTGGATCATTACGTTTGATTTTAGACCAGGTTCCTCAGCTAAAATTTGAACGACAATATGTTATTAAAAGCTAAAATGTACATCTGATTCTTGAATTTTTCCCATGGGGAATAGAATTAAACTTGGGGCCTGTAACACCTTAAGGGAGAATCATGCCAGTAGTTCAAATGCTAAACGCTGATGCCTAATTTAGTTTTATGTGTAATGGCTCTATTTTACAGTAATCTTCTTTTCTTTGGAATCACTTGCTGTAAAATGCAAATGCTAAGGGATAAAGACAGAGTAGGGAATAATTGGGATGTTTAGACTTGATTTTAGAGGTTTGTTTCTTTGGTGACTGGGACAACTTTTTAGCTGCACTTTGAAAACTTGAAAGATGGGAATCTAGTTTTCTCTATTGTCTAAGTGGTCTGTGTCTGGGGTGGTCTGTGTTTGAATGGGTCCTGCTCTATTGTCTGTGTCTGGGGTGGTCTGCTAAGCCTGTTTGAATTCCTGTGAGACTTGGCAGTAGTTTCAATTTCTATAAGGGGAGCTGGGTTTGATGCTATTGGTGTTGGTTGTTATTGCACTTCTTGATATCCTATCCTGATTGCTGATGTTTGGTTTGGAATCACTTACTGTAAAATGCAAAATGCTAAGGGATAAAGACAGAATAGGGAATAATTGGGATGTTTGGACTTGATTTTAGAGGTTTGTTTCTTTGGTGACTGGGATAACTTTTTAGCTGCACTTTGAAAACCTGAAAGATGGGAATCTGGTTTGCAAAGCCTTAAGATGAAGTTTTTAGGCCTTGAGTTTTAGGGTGTTTTGTTTGAATGGGTCCTGGTCTATTATTATCTAAGTGGTCCATGTCTAGGGTGGTTTGCTAAGCCTGTGTGAATCCTTGTAAGACTTGGCAGTAGTTTCAATTTCTCTAAGGGAGCTGGGTTTGATGCTATTGGTGTTGGTTGTTATTGCACTTCTTGATATCCTGTCTGATTGATGTTTGGCTTGGATTCATACGGCTGGTGGTATTGGGTTGGAGTTTGCTGGTGTAGTCTGCTCCTTTTTTATCAGGTGAATGGTTTGGAATTTTCTGGGGGGTGTTTCCTACTGCACTAATTTTTGCTTGGTGGCTGCTACACTAATTAGTGATTGTTTTCTGTTTGAATGGGTCCTGGTCTATTATTATCTAAGTGGTCCACGTCTAGGGTGGTTTGCTAAGCCTGTGTGAATCCTTGTAAGACTTGGCAGCAGTTTCAATTTCTCTAAGGGAGCTGGGTTTGATGCCATTGGTGTTGGTTGTTATTGCACTTCTTGATATCCTGTCTGATTGATGTTTGGCTTGGATTCATACAGCTGGTGGTATTGGGTTGGAGTTTGCTGGTATAGTCTGCACCTTTTTTATCAGGTGAATGGTTTGGAATTTTCTGGGGGGCGTTTCCTACTGCACTAATTTTTGCTTGGTGGCTGCTACACTAATTAGTGATTGTTTTCTGTATGCAAGGTTTGATGTGCGGACTTGTATGGTTGTTACTTTGTTTCACAGGGGTAGATGATAGGAGAGTTAATTAGTTGATTGTTTTGTATTCAGACTGTATGTACAGAGGAAAGGTCTTTGGCAATAAAACTGATTTTATTGAAAAAAAACCTTTTACCCGGGATTTATTAGTGTCTATTAGCGGACTATGTTGGTATGAAAGATTTTCTTTCTGACCCACAATGGATCAAGCTCTGTTTGGTTAGGTTGAGAAAGTGAAGTTTATATCAACGAAGTTTCTTAGTAAGTACTAAGTATCATTTATCAGTTGGAATCAGTAGCGCTCACCTAATGTCTTAATATGGGCAGGATATTAGATTATCTGGCTGGCAAATTTGGTGAAAAACAACATAAAAAAGGGTAACACATAAAGCAACAACATAAAAAACAACATAAAAAAGGGTAACAAAGCAGATAACAGAACAACATAAAAAAGGGTAGAACATTTCTATATTTGGGAAATAAAATGATTCATATCCTACTGTGCGCACATAAGTGCTTACTGACATGTTGTCATTTTTACTTCTGCATCTGTTTGGGCAGTTATTGTTCATTGATGCATAGCTTTTAATGTTTATACCATTTGACAAGGTCTATGTGAACGACATTTTTTCTTGATGAATAGAGCTAGATATAGCCAAGATCCTAGCTTTCTTATCTTGATAAGAATACCATTTTCGCAATTTGTCTTCTGTGACATGAGGACCTAGAGATCCTATGTATTACAAGATGAAATAGGGCATTTGAAGATTTGAACTCGGGAACTCTTGCACCCAAAGCAAGAATCATACCACTAGAGCAAATGCCAATCTGCTGATGCTGTTATCTTGGCAGTTCCTCACTCTCTTGTAGTCTTGGTGCCAAAAAAAAAATAATAATAATTTCATCTCCATGCATCAATTTCATGAACTGCATTTGTTATTTGTTCGATGCGATTTTCCTGCTAATATCTTCCTTCATTGTTTACTGTTTATTATTTATTGGCATGGAAATCTTTTAATAAAAAGTAAAAATTTCTCGATATTATTTCTGGGTTGACTTAGAATTTCAATACTTCGGCATAGATTCTTATCATGTTCATATAGAACTGTAGTTGCTAATGTTAATTTTTCAAGTAAAAATCTTTGGACAAGGATATTGTACTTGCTAGTTTTTGGCTTTAATGCGATCATTCCCTCCTTTGACTCATTGCTAGACAGTGAGATGCAAGACAAAACATAAATGATTGGGAGCTTGAATCGATTGAAATTTTACGCTGAATATGGTGGAAATTACTGAGTCATGAGCACACTATTTTAGCCTAAAATTATTCCATATCATAGGCATTTTTTTATCACATCTTCCCTCTGGGTAAGATCTCGTGCTTGATTTGCTATTTCGACAATAGCTTAATTATATATATATATATATTTTCTTTTTAATGTGATTCTTCTTTCCCCTAAAAAAAATACTGTTTTCGTGCTAAAATATGAGAGAATTTCAGGTGTTATAATTTTGTGCTACATTGGCAGGTACTTATTAATGATCTAAACATTTCTTTATCTTAATCACTTGGTTCTGGAAATTTAAGTGGTTATTAGAAAATAAATAATACTCATGAAAATTCCATGTTATAGTTCAGAAGTAGAATTTAACATTAGAAACCAAAATTATAACCTATATATGAATAAAATAGAATAAAGGTGAGACAATCTTAGAAATAGATTGGGACCTCTCACAATAATATATTATTGCTGATTTTACATAATCTACAGGTGTCTCACTTCTCCAGTTTTCAAATCATAATTTATAATGAACTCACTCTAGTTAAGAAAATGTGTTTATTTATATTATTTGATTTTAATGCATTTGCTAAATCTTTGCCCGAGGAAGTTCACACATTAATACAAAAATATTAGGTTTTTGGATTTCTTCCTATGTGAAAACTCAATATTTGAGCCCACTTATTTTAGCCAATTAAGCTATTAATGTTTAGTATATATATATCCTAATATTACTCTAAGTTACAAGTGTGTGTCATTTTTGTATCAGCCACTAAAAAGAAAGAAAGAGAGAAAAGGGAGAGAAAAGAGAGATTTTTTTTCTGCAAAAAGAGTCAACAGGGCAATCTTGGTTTTTCGGCTACCAGACGGTCATCCATGATCCGATCAAGCTGAAATTTGGACAACAATTAGATGACTCATCGTTATTAATTCTGAACTGTGAAGATCTATTTTGGACGGTTAGATTTTTAGCATTTGTGGCTCAAAGTTTACTGTTTATATGCAGTTCTGCAACAACGACCAGTTTGTCTTTCTCCGACGATTGACTGTCATTTGTGGTCGGATTTGACTGAAATTTGGTGAGCACATTTAGAATTTGTTGTTCTTTAATCTCGACGATGGTGATCGAATTTGAACAACCGGAGCTCAGAGCTCATCCATTGGCATGAACAATAGCTATTTTGAGTGATTTTTCTTCATTCTCTTGTTTATTTCTTATTATTTGGTTGATTTGGTGTTGCAACTATGCTTGAGGGTTGTTGTAGTAGCTTGTAGTTGCTGTGAATATTGATTTTGATAGTGAAACTCTTTTACTTGGACCAAGAGAGGTCCCGTGATTTTTATCCTTCACATTGAAAGGGTTTTCCACATTAAAAATTATTGTGTTTATGTGTGATTGATTTTGTGCATCTTGAGGCAGATTGTTGATTGGTTATTTGCTGAATTTTACTTAGTCACTCCTCATAGATTCATTCAAATGGAAAAGAACTTATCCCGGTTCATTGCCCATCAAAGTGGTATCAGAGCTAGTTCATTAGTTCATTGGTTGTTTGCTTGTTTGAATGATGGAGGTGAATGTGAGTAAAATGGTTTGTTTGGATGGCACAAATTATCACAAGTGGAAAGGAAAAATAAAAGATTTTCTTATTGTGAAAAGATTGCATTTTTCTGTATTTGCTTTTCAAAAACCTGAGTCTAAATCTAATGAAGATTGAGAATTTGAGCATTTGCAAGTATGTGATTTTATTAGGCAATGGATAGAAGATAATGTGTTGAATCATATTGCTAATGAAACAAATGCCAAAACCTTGTGGGAAAAGCTCGAAACTTTGTATGCTTCAAAAACTGGTAACAATAAGTTATTTTTGCTTAAACAAGCTATACGCTTGCAATATAGAGAAGGTAGCTCTATACTTGATCATGTGAATAAATTTCAAGATATCTTTGATCAATTATCTGGCATGGGTGTCAAATTTAATGAAGAGGTTATTGGACTTTGGTTGTTGATTACACTTCCTGACTCATGAAAAAATTTTCATGTATCTTTGACTAATTTTACTCCTGAAATTGGTGTAACCATGTCGTATGCAAAGAGTGGTATTTTAAATGAAGAGATGAGAAGAAGAAATCAGGGGTAATCTATTTCACAGTCAGAAATTTTGGTTACTGAAAATAGGAGAAGAAGTAAAAGTATGAGTCAAGATCAAAATAGAGGCAAGAGCAGGAGTAAATCTTATTTTCTTTTTTCCACTTGAAACAATATTTCTTGATATGCCCTGATTTACTACAGTAATGACATTCAAGGTAAACAAAGGGAAGCAAGAAAGGAGAGACAATGATAACAATACTGATCGATCGTGTTGCCACTACCACTTCAGATGATGATTTGGCTATAGTTTATCAAGAGAATATAGTCAATGTAGCCTATGATGATACTGCTTGGGTTCTTGATAGTGGTGCATGCTTTCATGTTACATCAAGGAAGGAGTTCTTCACATCTTATACTCCGGGTGAATTTGGAGTTTTGAAGATGGATAATGATTGAGTGTCAAAAGTCATAGACACTGAAACTGTTTGTTTGGAGACCCAAAATGGAACAAAGTTAAAGCTAAAAAATATTAGACATGAACTTGACATTAGGTTGCATTTGATCTCTACTAGTAAGCTTGATGATGATGGCTATTGCAACACTTTTGATGATGAAAAATATAAAATCAGCAAAGGCTTCTTGGTTGTGTGTAGAGGAAAGATGGCTTCGGGCTTATATTGGTTGTAAGCTTCAATCTCTACAAATCTTGTTAATGCAGTTGAATGTGATAGCTCTTCAGAATTATGGCACAAGTGGCTGAGTCATATTAGTGAGAAGAGACTAGATTGTCTAGCTAAAAGAAATTTGCTTTCGGGATTGAAAGGTGGAAAGTTAGACAGATGTGTTCATTGCTTGGCTGGAAAACAGAAGAGAGTTTCTTTCAAACATCATTCTCCTTCTAGGAAAAAGGATTTGCTTGAGCTAATACATTCAGATGTATGTGGTCCTTTGAAGGAAAAGTCATTTGGTGGTGTACTTTACTTTGTGACTTTTATTGATGATCATTCTAGAATACTTTGGGTTCTTACCTTAAAGTCTTAAAGATCAAGTTCTTGGTGCATTTAAATAATTTCAAGCTTCCGCTGAGAAAGAAACTGGAAAGAAGTTGAAATGTATTCGCACTGATAATGGTGGTAAGTATTATGGGCCTTTTGATGCATATTGCAGAGAACAGGGTATTAGACATCAGAAGGCACCTCTCAAGACTCCTTAGCTGAATGGTTTGGCAGAAAGAATGAACAGAATATCGATGGAGATAGTCAGATGTGTGCTTTCAGATGTTAAATTGCCCAACTCCTTTTGGGGTGAACCTTTGTACACTATTGCATTGGGAAATGATGTTCCAAATAGATTCTGGTATGGTAAGGATGTTTCTTACGACCACCTACGAGTGTTTGGTTGCAAATATTTTGTGCATGTTCCCAAAGATGAGAGGTACAAGTTAGATGCCAAGACTAGACAGTATATCTTCATTGGCTATATAGGCAAGATGAGTTTGGTTACAGATGCTATGATCCAATTCAGAAGAAACTTGTCAGAAGTAGGGATGTAGTATTTGTAGAAGATCGGACTATTGAAGATATGAATACAAAGTGAAAAAAATTAAAGCCTCAGAGTAGTGGTTTGATTGATTTAGACCCATCTCCTACAACTCATACACCTGATGCAATTGAGGTTCAGAATCACGGTGATGTGCAAAATGATAATCAGAATGCAGATGAGGTTGATGCTCATGAATATAAAGCTGCTGATAAATGGAGAAGAACCTAAATGTTATGAAGAGGCTATTGAGAGTGAGCAAAAGTCAGAATGGATTGCAGCTATAAAAGATGAAATACAGTCTTTAGCTGATAATCACATATTTGAATTGGTGAAGCTTCCTAAAGATAGATTGTCAAATAAACAAGAAGATAATTCATCATCTCCACGATATAAAACTAGATTAGTTGTCAAAGGCTTTAGTCAGAAAAAAGAGAGTTGACTTTGAGGAGATTTTCTCATCAGTAGTTAAGATGTTATCCATTCGTGTTATTTTGGGATTAGCTGCTATTCTTGATTTAGAGGTTGAGCAAATGAATATTAAAACAACATTCTTTTATGGTGACTTAGAGTAGGAAATCTACATGTTTAACATTTAAAATAATATATAATTAAATTAATTTTCTAATTTAACTAAAAATAGAGTAAATATAATTAATGATTATATACAATTTTTAATTTGTTATCTAATCAATATTGATTTACATGTTTTACAATATTATTAAATTGATTAAAAATAAATTAAATTTTAAAAAATTAATTGCCAATAAACTATTAATTAAATATTTTAAAATTGAATTGGTATTCAATATATTTATATGAATTCTTGCGACCAAGTAATTTTTTATAATAGCATTATTAATTTTCAATAAAAAATGAGTACAAATATTAACAGTGATTAATTATAATACAAGTGATAATAGAGAGAAATAAATTGATAAATTGGAGAATAATAATTATACAACACTAATTTAGATATAAGTACAATCGATGACTTCTAATAAACCTACTCAAGTTGAAGAAACAATTGATGAACTCGAAAGCTTTGAATCAAGTATAAAATCTATTATAAATTAGCTGATTTCTTTTTTATTTTTATTAAATATTTAATGAATCATAATGGTTTTTAAATTTAAAATTTTCTTAACTTTCGGGTATTACTACTCAAGAACATGAAATTTTAGAAACTTTTATGACAAATATGGAGATTTGAAACTCAATGTAAATTGTGCTATTGTTGCATTATTCTATTATTATTTAAATTTAAATTTATTTTGAATTATTTTAAAAATATTGAACCAGTTATCATACTTTTCTTTATTATTAAATCACATTGAATAAAGTCCAAAAAAAAGCATTTGGAGTTTGAAAATGATTTATCCATCTTGCTTATTTTTATGGATTTAAGTTTTTTTTTTTAAACATGTAATAATTTAGTGTTGGATATTGATTTTTTTTATTTTATTATGGATATTAAATATTGGTTATTTGTAATATTGGTTAATGATTAATATGGAGATTTTTAATAGTTAAAAAATATTTTTCAACTTAAAATTTTAAAAAAATGAAATTAAATCTTTTAATCTCTGTATCCAAATAAAACCACATTCGAACTAAAAGAAATCTCCAAATTAAATTATTCTAAAAAATTAAAGTAATTTAATTTGGAGATTGCTCGATTTCGGAAAAACCATTTTTAAGATCTTCAAACTTCAGTTCAAAATTAAAAAATTAAAAATCTTTGAATTACTCTGTATCATGCTCACCCCAACTAGAATGACGTATGGGCAATCGAACATGGCATTTTGTAATGGCAAGAGCCATACAGTACATTCTTGAGATAAAATGACATATTTGTTTCAGTAGAACTTTAAAATTTAAATCGGGATTTGGTTAATATGACCCTTTGGGTCATATTTGATCTTTTGACTAATTTTCGTATTTTAAAAAAAATAAAACCCCTAAAATTGGTGTTTACATGATGTGCTAACTGCTGAGTGTTGTTTAAAACTATACACTAGCTTCATTTCTATCCTTTTTATGCATGAAATATTCTTGCAGCAAGTTAATCAGCGGTACTTGTTAGCGATGCAGAAAAAGCATTAGGATTTTACTATCAGAAATCATATTGTCCAAGAATATAAATTGTTTATGTTTTCCATAGAGAAAATTATACTGCATATTATATTTTTTAATTTTTTTAAAAATATATTTTATATATTTTTTAATATATTAAATATATACATAATATATATATTTAAAAATTAAATATATACATAATATATTAAAAATATACCTCTAAAAATAGATATTTTTAAAATTAAAAATAAAAAAAATATATTTTTAAAATAAAAAATGTGTATTTTTAAAAATAATTTTATTTTTTAGGTTTTTTTTTTTAAAAAAAAAGTCATTTTCCATATTTCACTTTAAGAAAGATGCTCTCAAGGCCCATTTGAATGCGTAAGACATTTTAAATATTTTTTATTGGGATTTGACATCATAGATCTTGCTGCAATTGAGTTGACGAGTAAGCCTATGGCCCCACGCATTAGTGTGTTGGGCTAGTAGTTTCCGAAAGCGGACAGATCACAAACATCATTAGAAATACAGTGCCCCCCACCGGTATTATCATTATTTTCAATATTTTTAAAAAAAAAAAAATTCACATAAATTACAATACAATACAAAACTTGATAATGAATGTTTCGCGTCCTGAAAGCTGTTTAGAGAATACAAAACTTGCCTACATTATTTGGATGAAAATACAGAAATATAACTAGGGGAAAGCACGAATATAAATAGTGCTACACTTGGATACCCGAATAGGAATTGAAGCATCTTGCATCTAGCCCAAATAAATTGTTTTCATTGAAACCTCTGAAATCAGATTCAAGCTCAGATTTGGGCCAATTCAAACACTTTAGGCCCGATTCCAAGTATCTATGTATAGCACGAAACAATGTTGGACAAGCTAATATTAAGAGATTCCTCTATAACTGACACCGGTTCTGTTGAAAGTTGGCCAGTAGAACTAAATGATATCTCACAATACAAAATGGGAGCTTCAGCTATCAGCAAGTTCTATAAGCTGTTCGACCACATTTGGATCTGCCAGAGTGCTTGTGTCCCCAAGCTCATCTAACTGCCTTGAAGCAATTTTTCTCAGAATCCTCCTCATTATCTTTCCACTCCTTGTCTTTGGAAGGCCGGGTGCCCAGTGGATTTTGTCAGGTGCTGCAAATGCTCCTATCTGAAATACGGAACCAAGTGTCACAAAGTGTAAATGACAAAACATATATTTAGATCCAGCTCCTTGTGTTGCCAGGAATGCAATGCTAGAAAAAGATGGATAGAGAGGAGACAGGGGTAGGAAGTTGCAAGGCTCACAAAACACTCAAATCACCAACTCAACCTGATCTGTTGAGACCTTGGAAAAGAAAATTGATTCATATAAACGAGCACATCAGTTAGAAGAATATTATTTAGATCATTTCAAAAATTCACCTTTTAATAGTAAGTTATTGTAAATTAGTACATGCAACTTTTAGATAAGTGAAAGCTCGTCTGCCTAAGATGAAGTATATGATATAACTGATCCGAACACGAATTATGCAATATGCATTCAGAAAACATGTCGTAAGAATAGACAAAATGTTGGATTGAATACATACCTGACTTCGCACTGTTAGGATAAGACTTTTCCGAAGTTCTTCACTGTAAGGAACACCCTCCACAAGAGTGACAAATGCATAAATGCCCTGTCCTTTAACCTAGCAGCAAAAAGTATCAAAGCCTCAGCCAACATACCCGCACGAAGAATTGAAACTATTATCAATGGTTTTTAGTTGCACAATGCACTCAGTAATCTCTCTCTCCTACACACAGTACACAGAGATGGGTACCTCATGCTCAACACCAACTACGGCAGCTTCTGCGCACTGGGGATGAGAAACAAGAGCAGATTCAACTTCTGCTGTGCCAATACGATGACCGCTGCAGATATTATGATAACATCACAAAAGGGTAAGGATAATTGCACATTTGTGACCATTGAAATTTTACGAAATTTGACTAGAGAGAGGAAAGGTTAGCAACTCAGCATCTTTACTGCAATGTATTTAAATACATGAATTATTTACTCTAGTCCACATAAACTGCAAGCAGCAAAAATAGTTTATTGTACATTGTATGCAACATATACCTGACATTGATGACATCATCAACTCTTCCAGTAAGCCAGTGGTATCCATCTTTGTCCCTGAAACATATATATCAACCATGAGTCTTTTGGCTGACCTGGTTCATGGCAAGACCAGAGTAAGAGGAAACCAAAGCTTCTGGGGAACAGACAAGGGATGCTATCAAGATCTATAGAACCATACTAATGTGTACACGGAGTGTTGAAGTGTGAAATTGGAGAAAATAATAACATGCCTGCTACAGCCATCCCCACTGAAATAATAGCCAGGGAATGGCTTGAAGTACGTGGTTTCATATCTATCATGATCACCATAAAGGGTTCTGAATGCCCCAGGCCATGAGCTTTTGACACAGAGATATCCACTGCATTCTCCTTCAATCTCAACACCTTTCTCATCCACTATGACAGGCTACAGTTCACAGAAGAGGCTTGAAGCATAAGTAACAAACAATGGAGAAGAAAGAAGAGCAAATTCAGAAAGTAAATCATTTGATTACGATAAGAACCTGCACACCAAAGAAAGGGAAAGTTGCAGAACCCGGCTTCTGAGGCCAAGCACCTGGTAGTGGAGTAATCTGAAAGGTAGATATGAGCAATTACTCTTATGATATTTGTAATGGAGAAAATAACAAAAATATATATGCTTACGCAGAATATAAAGAAAAATACAAGTATTTCCAACAAAATGGTACAGTGTAAGAACAGCAAAAAAAAAAAGGGCAGTCCGGTGCATGAATGCTCCCGCAATGAGCGGGGTCTGGGGAAGGGTCGGACCCATTGGGTCTTTGTACGCGGCCTTCCCTTGCAATTAATTGCAAGAGGCCGTTTCCACGACTCGAACCCGTGACCTCAGGTCACACGGCGACAGTAAGAACAGCAAATATAAAGAAATTAATTATAATACCATAAAGCCACCAGTTTCAGTTTGCCACCATGTGTCAGATATTGGGCATCTTGAATCTCCAACTACATTGTAAAACCACCTGTAAGAAACAGATGTGTCAAATCCTTCCTGGTGTAGAGGCGAAGTTTCTGGATAAGACAAAATAAGATAAGAGCTTAAAACCTCCAGGCACTTGGATTAATGGGCTCCCCTACACTTCCAAGGACCCGTAAGGATTTTCGCGAATAGCGAGTAACATACTGCATAACAACAGCTATTGTCAACACTCATTCACAAGCAAGCTCCTCAGTCCACACAAATGTATATGAGAAAAAAATTCATAATATATAAAGGTTTCACAATCCGTAAGAATAAAAATAGGAAACAAAGTGAACTTGGACTTGTATGCTAAGCAATTCAAGCAGACCTGTTTCACAACATATAATTGAGTATCATTTCAAAATCACTGCCAAGTTTAATTCCTTCAAATCCTCACTGTACATTTAAGTTAATAAAGTTGCAAGGATAATAAAAGCCAAGAAGTTAATAGGTTCAAGCCATAAGATAGAGAACCACTTCAGCTTATGAGAAACTATGAACATGTATCACGCAAATGAGAAATATTAAACAACCTCATATAGCTTATCAAGGCACTGTTGAAATTTTAATCTAATATGGATCAGGAAAAAACAATTATAAATGTCTTTACCCACAGATTCTCATGTGAAAAGAGAAATATCTTACTTCAACACCTTCACGCATGAGAGACCGCACCAATGTGGGGGCAGTGTAAAATATTGTCACTTTGAATTTGTCAACAATATCCCAACAGCGTCCAGAATCAGGATAATTTGGAGCCTGCATGCGATATGCTATTAAATGGAAAAATTTACAGATCCAAGTTATTTATAATGATACAAATTAACTGGAAGTGATTTCCATCAAATTTAAACCTATGATGAAATGATGAATAGCCTATACTTAAAATGTGGTTACTGGCAGAAGGACCAGTACTGTGTCAAGATACATAGTCTCTACATTATTAAATAAGATAACAAAGCTTCTCAAATATCATCCTAATATGGGGAAAAAAACAAAAAAACTGAAACTAAAATTTTTCCCAGAATAATGTTTGTATGTTTATGTACCATGTACTACCTTACTTTCTACTGCTCCTTTATCATTAGTTCTAAATTTGCTTGATTTCTAACACTTTTTTACTTTGTAGAATAATGCAGAAGGACTTAATAAATTTAGTTGCCAAATAAACTTTAAGGTGCGTGCCAAGTTTGCTTTACATAACCAAAACAATTGGGAAATAAAAACCTATGCTATGACATTTATTCCCTGGGATGTTAACATAAGTTTCAGACCTAAAATTGAGCAGACGAACTAATATGTAAATTCAAAAAGAAGTTACCCCTTCAAAGATGACATTAGTTGCTCCATTGAGCATGGGTCCGTAAGTAACATAGCTATGCCCAGTGATCCAACCACAGTCAGCTGTGCACCTAATATACAACAAATTTATCAATAAATTTCCAGATTTGAGATGCTTCAAATTAAAAATTTTGATCAAGCAATAAAAAATAAGCAAGAGTTTTATCCATACCAGTAGACATCAGATGGCTTGTAATCAAATGCATACTTGAATGTTGTGGCAGTGTAAACCATATATCCTCCAGTAGTATGGAGAACACCCTTTGAGGGATAGGGAAAAGCAAAATAAAGAAAGGATATAAAAGGAAAAAGTATTGAGATGAAAAAAATGAGAAAAGGAAATTAGAATCTTTCTCGAACTAAAGATTGTAAGCACCTTTGGCTTTCCGGTGCTCCCACTTGTATACAGCAAAAACAGTGGATCTTCTGCATCAACCCACTCCACTTCACAAGCAGTTGGATATTTCGGGACAACATCCTGAATGAAGAACGATCATTTTTCAGAACTCAAAAGATAAAAAACCTTAGATAGTAATCATGATTTGACTGTATAAGATACATTTCAGTAATATCAGGACATCATAAACAAAATTGCATATCAGGTCATCATAAATAGAATTGCATACTTAAAGACTCATAGCCATGCAGCTGCTAAAGTAAATGATAAAAAAGAAATCGTAATAATATAAGATTGTGAAACACATAAAAATATTGTATTTGTCAACTACCAAAACAAGGATTTTTTTCTTTTTCTTTTTTTTTTAAAAAAAATATATGTTAAATGAGGTGTGATGTACGAACCTGCCACCACTCATCTCTTCCCTCCTTCCATTTAGTACTTTCCCTCTCCATAGCAGATTGGTTTTCATAGGTCAAACACGAATCTGATTAAAGTAAAAAAAAAAAAAAAAAAACATAAACAAAGGTGAAGGGGATGATCATGCTTAAACCACAAAGCAATAATTTAACCTACATACCTACTGAGACCCCATTTTTATCAGATTCAACAAAAGCAGCATCAACAATGTCTTTGAGGGGAATAACTTTAGGACCTCTTTTGACAGCATTGCAAGTAATTACAACTTTCGGTTTACAATCCACAATTCTTTGAGCAAGAGATTCAGCAGAAAATCCTGCAAACACAACCTGATGGAATGATATGGTCAGAGGCATTTGTTAACCATAAAATTAAAAGGAAAAACAGAGGATTCAGCTATGCTTCAGTACCGAGTGCACAGCACCAATACGAGCACAAGCGAGCATGGCAATAGGGAGTTCCATGAGCATGGGTAGATAAATCACAACAGCATCACCCTTTTTAACACCTTTATCTTTCAAGTAATGGGCTAACTACAGAAAAAAAAAAACATTACATTTAATCACAAGTTAAGAATTATCAAATATTATTTTAGTAAAAAAATATTGATTAAGAAGAAAAAGATATAACCTGGCAAACCCTTTGAAGAAGCTGGGAATAAGTTAAAGAATATTGAGAACCAGGATCATTTGGCTCCCAGTAAATTGCAATCTTGTCGCCATTTCCAGATTCAATATTTCTATCCAAACAATTGTAACAAATGTTGGTGATGCCGCCCTTGAACCACTGCATAATATACACTGCTACTGTCATTGCCATTATCAATTACAATTATGAAAATGTAACTTTCAGATAAGATCTAAAAATTAAGCAGCAAAGTCTAGAATAAGAACCTCAATTTTGATGTTCCCCTTCCGAAAATCGAAATTCTCCGAGACTATAGGTTGGCCCCAAGTCTGTTTCCAGTAGAACTGAGAAGCAATATCGGACCAAAATCCGGCTGGATCTTCAATCGACTTTGTATACATCTCCATATACTGATCTCACCATTCAAAAAAAAGGAAAAAAAAAAAACACAGATCACAATTTGCATTATTAGAAAAAACTAAAATTCCAATACAACCGACGACAAGTAGTTACAGTTACCTCACGAGGAGTCGAAACAAGAGCTTGGCGACAGAAGTCATCACTAGGAAAAACGAGATCATCTTCTTCAGAAGCCAAAGCTTCGCCTAATATAACGGCGTTAAGGCGAGGAATTTTACCGGCACCGGATGGTAAATTCTTCATTGATTCCACATGCCTGAGGTAATTTTTCGTAGCCTTTAGATTATTTTTATGATTCGACATGGAGATCGCAATGTCAAGTCGGCGTTGACCGTACAGACGAGAACGATGACGACGAGAAGTAGTAGAAAGAGCGGCGGAAGCGGAGGCGGAGGAAGAAGAAGAGGAAGAGGAAGGCCTTGTGACTATCAGAGAAGAGTTGACCAAAGAAAAATTAAGAATCAAAGGTGATATTTGAACAGCGAGACCTGCATGTGCTGCTCCTCCTACTCCATTTCCTACCAACCCACTATATGAGAGCCGGGACATAATTTTTTTTTTAATTATTGTTATTATTATTTCTTTTATCTATTATATTATCTTTTTTTCGTTTGTTAATAAATAAATATTTATACGATAAAAAATAAAGAAATATTTATTAATTCTTAAACTTATCAACTGTTTTTGAATATCAATGCCATTTCCATTCGTTCAAAAAGAATATTCAACGTGAATTAGTTTTAAAAATAAAAAATTGTCAATGAATCTTACTTAAAATAATATAAATAAATTCTAAATTTAAATTTTAAAATTTTAAATTATTTTCATTGTCATTGTTATTATCGTCAATAATATTTAAAAAAAAAGAAATTTAAAGAAAAAAAAAAGAAATTAGAAGGCAAACCTGATGAGATTGAGGTCAATAGCTTCATTATATCTCCAACGGAAGATTGGGGAAGTTGATTAGAATTAAAGCGAAATTCTTAACAAACTTAATCAATTAAAGTAGGCTGGATTTGAATTGACTAAGCAGTGCCGCCAACTTTTTTTATTATTATAATCGAGGAAAGAAAGAGATTGGAAATTGAGGAAAATTAGGGAAAGAAATCAAAGTGGAATTTGATTTCTAATGATGGCAAGAGGTACGAACCAAATGAACAACAGAAAATGGATGTATATGGTGAGTGTGTGCTGTTAATTAGTTGACGAAGCCGACCACTCTATTTTTGTCCAGTTGTTCCTTTTTTGGCGTAGTATGTGTTGTTTGTTTGGCGAATCTTGTGTGCTATGCTGTACTTTGTTTCCATGGTTTCTTGCTTATCATGGCCTTCATATAATAAATAGCAGAGATAGTGTGTACTGTGAATACTGTGATTGGCTATGGCGGCGGCGGAGGAGAAGTAGAGAGACAGCTATCGTTTTCTTTATCGTCTTTTTTAATGCGTTTTTCAAAGTCAAAATAACGTTGTTGAAGATGAAAGGCAAAAATCAACTGAAGTTTGTTTTTTAATTTTATTTGGAAGTAAACAAATCAATAGAATAATATCATCAAACTATTGTTATTATATATATATATATAATTTAATATGAATATATAATTTGGTGATTAGAATATATTATTTTCGCTTAGTTTTAAGGTCTCTTTTTATTTATAATTAATAAAAAATTTTAAAAAATTAATCAACTTATTTTTTTTTAATTGGATCAATTTTAAGCTTGAATAGAAATTAAAGGTAAAATTGATTTTTTTATTCAAATTTTAACTAATAAAATCTCAACTACTCATTTAAATAGATTCTAAATCTTTATCTTATATTATTTGAAAGAACTAACTCCAATTTGTTTTACTATTTTGAAAAAAATTTAAAAAAATATTTTATGTTCATGATTTTTTTAAAGAAGAATCTGTAATTTATTATAATATGCAAAAGTGAATATGATATTATTTTTACTTTTTTTTTAAATACAAAATAAATTTGTATTGATAGATCAAACAATATATTTGTGGGATATAAATAAAATTATATAAAAGTACACAAAATATACATAACTAATAAAGTTTACTATGTCTCTCTAAACTTCTTCAACACAAATAACAAATAATAGATAATATAATATGTTATGAGCAATTTGACTTTTAATAAGACATTCATTCTATCGGTCATCTGTCACCTTACATTTAAGAATGACACCTGAATTTAAAAAGAAAAAATAATATCCATTAGAGAATAATAAATTTTTATTTAAAGATGATACACAACCTTTAAATAAGAAAAGATAAAATTTTATAATAAAACTCAAATTTTATTTAATTATTAGATAATATGTGGATGGTTACTCTATTAAATTAACTTTGCCCTATTAAGATTATGATTAGTTTTATTCTATTCAAATTAAAATTTAATTTAGTTGTAATCTTTTATTCTACTTAAACCACTTTAAATACCTCATTACAGGTGGTTCATATAAAAATTAAGAATATAAAGATTTCTCATATTTGTCCATTCTCTATCTTCTCTCTTCTTTATTTACAACACATTATCATTACGAAACTCTAACTAATTTATCCATTCTAAGCACTCAAAGTTAAGGTAATTATTCTTTTTTTTTTTACTCATGTGTTGATAACTTAATTGGCTAAATATATATATAAATCATGTGGTTTATTCTTTGCAAAAATTTATGACTTTTATGAATCTATTTCAAAGTACATAATAATTAATGGAATTTTATATTTTATGGGTCAATCTTAGTTATAAATTATTTGTATAATATATTAAAAATATTTATTTATTAACAATAGGTTTCAGTTATTGGATGAATGAAGTATTTATTCAATTGTTTTTGATAGAGAGATTGTGCAACAAATTCAACTTAATCTTATTGCTTCTATATCAATAGTTTATATACAGTTTTACAATCTTGATTAACAAGTAAAGCTATATACGTATTGGACTAGGATTACAACTTGTACAGAGTCACTTTCTTAATACAATTCGGATACCCTCTTTACGCCCCCCTCAATTCGAACATCTAAAGGAAATGATCGAATTGTCAAATGATGCATTAAGGAATGATGCCGAGCCTTGGGCAAGGGTTTAGTCAATATATCAGCTAACTGATCTTTAGAACTGATAAACTTTACTTGTAGTTCGTTGCGTTGCACCTTATCACGAACAAAGTGATAGTCGACTTCCAAGTGCTTGGTGCGAGCATGGAAAACCGGATTGACTGACAAATAAGTGGCTCCGATATTATCACACCACAAGTTTGCAACAGTAGATGGCAAGTAGCCAATTTCCCGAAGTAAAGATTGAATCCAAGTTAATTCCATGACAGCATGACCAATGGCTCTATATTCGGCCTCGGTGGATGATTTAGCAACAGTGCGTTGTTTCTTAGAGCTCCAAGAAATTAGATTAGAGCCAAAAAATACGGCATAACCAGAAGTAGACTTCCTGTCAGAAAAATCACCTGCCCAATCCGCATCAGTATAAACATTAAAAGCAAAATTCTTGGATTTAGAAAGAAGAAGACCATGCGAGACAGTATGCTGAAGATATCGCAGTATGCGTTTCACAGAGTTCCAATTAGCATCAGTTGGTGCCTGAAGATATTGGGACACACGATGCACAGAAAAACAAAGCTCAGGTCGTGTAAGACCCAAATACTGAAGACCACCCACTATGCTACGATAAAGAGTTGGATCGGCGAAGGAAGATGATGTTGAATCTGTATGAATGGTGGTCGTACTAGTGGGTGTCGAAATTCCGTTGCAACCTTGCATGTTTGGCGGTGAAGAAGATCAAGAATATATTTTCGCTGGGAAAGAAACAATCCATTCGGCAGCCAGGTTGCTTCCATACCAAGAAAATAGTCAAGAGTACCCAAGTCTTTCATCATAAAATTTGTTTTTAGTGTAGACAGCAGTGAATTCATTACTTTAGTGCAGTTGCCAGTTAACACGATGTCATCAACATAAACCAGTAAAAACAGACGAACGTCGTGCTTATGATAATAAAAGAGAGAAGAATCAGCTGCTGAAACACAAAAACCATACTCAATCAAGGCTGTTTGTAGACGCTTGTACCATTGTCTAGGGGCTTGGCGTAATCCATATAAAGAACGACGGAGTCGACAAATATGATCAGGTTTTCCAGGATCATGAAAACCCGGAGGTTGTTCCATGAAAACTTCATCTTCTAATTCACCGTGAAGAAATGCATTGGAGACATCCAATTGTTTCACTGACCATCCAAAAGAAATTGCAAGAGATAAGATGAGCCGAATAGTTGTGGGTTTAATTACGGGAGCGAAGGTTTCTTTGTAATCAAGACCCTCACGTTGATGAAATCCTTTTGCAACAAGACGAGCTTTGTACCTGTCAACTGAACCATCAGGACGTTGTTTAACACGAAAAATCCATTTGCAACCAACCACATTTTGAGCAAGAGTTCATGGAACAAGTTCCCATGTTCCTGTCTGAAGTAAGGCATTAATCTCTTGAACCATTGCTTCACGCCATTTGGAGTCTTTTACAGCCTGTGTGTAACAACTTGGTACAGAGAATGATATTTCTGCAGCTTTTGCTGTTGGTGACCAAGGAAGTTTTGGTTTCAAATTTCCAGTTTGCTGTCTAGTAACCATCTGATGAGTTCTGAAATCTAGTGGCTGTGGCGATGGTGCATCAGATTGATTGATGAAAGAAGATGTTTCTGACTGATCTGCAGCTTGCAAAATCGGTACAATAGGAGAGGCTGACTGATATGATTGATTTGAACTTATGAGCCGTGGATCATTGATGGTTAATGGAACAGACTTTGGTGTCAAAGGAGAATCTTGCGAAGTGTAAGCAGTCGAAGGGCTGGTTGGTGGTATATTTGGTGAGGGCAAAGCACCAAGAATTCCAGGACTGGAATTTCGAAACAATGGAACTGGGGGCAGCGGAATAGACGTTGGCAGTTCGGATGGAGTGCGGCGTTGATTATCACTTGACTTCTTAAAAGGAAATTCCTGTTCAAAAAACAAAACATGACGTGAGATAAATAAACGTTTAGTTGAAAGATCCAAACATTGATAACCTTTGTGAATTTTACTGTATCCCAGGAAGACACATTGAGAGGACCGAGGAGCCAATTTATTAGCAGAATATGGTTTTAACCATGGATAACACAATGATCCAAATACACGAAGCTCATCATAATTGGGTTTATCGCCAAATAGAATCTCATAAGGTGATCTTTTACTAGTAATTGTAGACGGCAGCCTATTAATTGTATGAACAGCAGTGTTGAAGTCGTATGTCCAGTATTCATAAGGCATGGACGCTTGATGTAACAAGGCTCGTCCTAATTCAACTATATGGCGATGTTTTCTCTCAGCACAATCGTTTTGTTCTGGTGTATGAGGACAAGAAACACGTTGAGTAATACCATGTTCTCTCAAGTAATTGGTTAAAGCTCTAAATTCCCCACCCCAATCAGACTGAAAACTCTTGATAGCAACACCAAAATATTTCTCAACCAAAGTGCGAAATTGAACAAAGACAGAGAAGACATCAGATTTTTGCTTCAGAAAATAAACCCAACAATACTTACTGTAATGGTCATAGAACAGAACATAATAACGATAACCATCCAAAGACATAATCGGAGATGGACCCCAAACATCAGAACATACTAATTCAAGAGGTCGTGAAGCATGGAATTTAGATTCAGGAAAAGGGAGTCTATGTGATTTGCTCACATTACAACCATGACAAAAACTAAATTTAGAATTCGAATCAAAAGAAACATTATTATTGCGAAGAACATCATTAACAACTCTAATATTGGCATGTCCTAATCTTTCATGCCACAAAGAAAAAGTTGCAGGAAACGCCTTTGGGGAAAAGGATCGAACTTGCTGAACTGGAAAAGGATAAAGACCATTCTTACTCCGGCCTTTGTAGAGTACCTGTCTCGTGGGGATATCCTTGACAAGATAAGAATGAGGGAAAAATTCAATAGAAGTGTTATTACTATCATTGAAAGCAGAAACAGACAGTAAATTGTTAGCAATTTTTGGAGAATAAAGAATATTATCAAGAATAAAGCGACGACCATTTAGTAAAACACAAGAAGATCCACGAGAGGTAATAGGAAGAGTTTTACCATCCGCTATTTGTAATGTAGTGCCATCATTCACGGGAACAGGTCGATTTATGATTTCCTGATTAGCTGCCAAGTGATAATTAGCGCCGGAATCCACTGTCCATATGTGCCTAGGTTCAGTTTCGTATTTGACTGCGTTTGCTTATGGTGCAGGCTTAGGTGTAGGACATTGCCGAGAAAGATGTCCAAAACCATTGCAATTGTAACATGTCACATTATTATTCGGATATTCTCCAACCGAATAGGATGAATTGCCTCTTTCAGAGCTCGTATAATTATGATTGTAGCCACGCCCTTGATGTCCACCGTGACCACGACCTTGCGAATAATAGGAACCGCGTCCTCGATTTCCTCTGCCACGTCCACGAGTTCCACGTCCAGAATGACTGTAATGGGCAGTAGGTTGAACAGCAGACGTGATAGCAAGATTGTCAAGCTTTAGTTGAGTCTCTTCACTAAGCAAAAGAGCAAATAATTCATCAAAAGTAATTGTAGTATTACGTGCTTCAATAGCCCGAATAAAGGGGCGATATTCTGACCCTAAACCAGCAAGAATATCACATATCAAAGAATCTTCAGAGACAGTACTATTTCCTTCAAGAATGCACAATTGATCAAAATATGACTTAGCTTTCTTCATATATATTTCTATTGAATCATTCCCACGTGATAAGAGTTTCAATTGTTTTCGCAATTGAAGGATTTGGGTGCGAGCACCTGTAGAATATATGGCAACAATCTTGTCCCAAGCTTGTTTAGCTGTGGTGCATCGTACAATCTGAGTTAGCACAGTCTCGGAGACTGTACAATTTATCCATCCTCGAACAATTTGATCATGAGAAAACCATTCATGATAGGCTGGATTAGGTGCACCATCGGCAAGAGTTTGCGGTGATGCAGTAGCTGTACCATCAACATGAGAAGCTAAGCCATAACCATAAAGAAGAGGCATTATCTGGGCGTGCCACAGCAGATAATTTCCAGAACTCAATCGAACACTAATAAATTGCGTGATATTCGGAATCGCAGCAATAGCTGAACTTGCAGGGGATGTCATTGCAGGAGCAGGGGTAGAGAGCAAGGAAGATCTTGAGGAAGAAGTAGACAACGGAGAAGAGTCAGACATGATCAGAAAATTCAGGAAGAAGAAATAGCAGCTGTTGAGCCCTTGGTTGGCTCTGATACCATGATAGAGAGATTGTGCAACAAATTCAACTTGATCTTATTGCTTCTATATCAATAGTTTATACACAGTTTTACAATCTTGATTAACAAGTAAAGCTATATACGTATTGGACTAGGATTACAACTTGTACAGAGTCACTTTCTTAATACAATTCGGATACCCTCTTTAGTTTTTATAATTTTTATCAATTTACTATGGATTTATAAAAACTTGTGACATAATACTAAAAGTTGACAAGTTGTCTTTAACATGGATTTAAAAGGTTAATATTATATAATAATAAATAACATATATATTGAATTTGTGTATAGATATATGTGCATAATTAACAAAACATCAAATTGATGTGATTATTGTCATATATATATATATATAATATGATTATGTTTGTGTTTATGATTTCCTATATATATAATATGATTTTTTTTAGTATCATATCATATATATTCCTTTTGTTTTATTTATTTATGTCTTATATTATATGGTTTTATTTTTATATATTATTCTGAATTATTTATGAACATAACATTCCTTATTATATGAATTTGTTTGATTATATCTTTTTAAATATTTATAATTATTCTTTTATGGCTAATATAAATTAGATATATATGTTTATATTTATCTAATTTAAGACTTATATTTTAAATATAGTATTTTTGCAAAGCCGAACCTTACAAAACTTGAATTTGTTGCCCTTGATATTTTCGGAAGAAATTATCTATCATAGGTACTTGATGCGGAGATTCATCTCAATGCTATGAATTTTGGAGATACTATTAAGGAATGAAACAAAGCATCCCAGAAGGATTGCACAAAGACAATGATTTTCCTTCGACATCATTTACATAAAAAAATTAAAAACTGAGTACCTTACTATTAAGAACTCATTAGCCTTTTGAAATTATTTAAAAGAAAGATATGAACACCAAAAAACGGTGATTCTTTCAAAAGCTCGATATGAATGGATTCACTTAAGATTGCAGGATTTTAAAACTGTAAGTGAATATAATTCAACATTATTTAAGATTAGCTCTCAATTGAAATTATGTGGAGAAAAAATCGCTGATGAAGATATGTTAGAAAAAGTATATTCAACCTTTCATACCTCAAATGTGCTCCTGCAGCAGCAATATCGAAAGCGTCGATTTAAAAAAAATATTATGAGCTAATTTCTTGTTTATTTGTGGTTGAATAAAATAATGAGCTTTTAATGAAAAATCATCAAACTCGTCTTACTGGCTCAATACCATTCCCTGGAGTGAATGCAATATTTTCTCAAAATCGTGGGTGGGGTTGTGGTAAAAGAAATTTCTTGACTAATTATGAAAGCAAATGTGCTAAAAAGAAAATGAAATGGGTCAATAATGAAGAGCGTCTTGAAAGGAAGGTACAAAATACTGACACCGCTTATTATAGATGTAGAACAGAGGATAATTGGTCAAGAATATATTGTACTCTAAAATATTTAGTCGATCTTTACAAATCATCACTAAAAGAGAAGGGAAAAAATATTGAAATGAATTTTTCTGAAACTATAGATCCTGCTAGTAATGATGTGCATCCTTTAACTATTGATTTTAATGTTTCTGATTTTTTTAAAGACAATGATGACAAGATTGATCATTTGATAGGAGATGAAAATATTAATTATTAGAATATATTTTTCATAGTCATGTTATTTTTATATTTTTCTTTTATAAGTCATGTTATTTTTATTTTTCAAAAATTATAATAAAATCAGACTTTATTTTTTTAACATAATTATTTCATTTACTAGATAAAGTATAATAAACTTGATACTATAGAGGACGACATATACTTGGTTAACAGTGGTACAACTCATATAATTCCTTCGAGATAAAAATTATTTTTTATAATTAACATTAGTTGAAATTAATGTTAATATAATATATGGTACTACAAATGTAGTTGAAAGCTCTGGAAAGTCCATCTTATATTCCCAAATGGAACAAAATTATATATTGATGATGCATTATATTCTAGTAGATCCCGAAGAAACCTATTAAGTTTTAAAGATATATGTCGCAATAGATATCATATTGAAACAAAGAATAGGGGTGATATTGAATTTTTATATATAACTACTACTAATTTAAACCATAAGTTCATATTAGAAAAATTTTCAAGTTTATCAACTGGATTATACTATACAAAAATAAAGATGGTTGAGATGTATTATATGCACTATAAGTGCACAGATCCTAAAATTTTTATACTTTGGCATAATCGTCTTGATCATCCAGGTTCAAATATGATGCGATATATTGTTGAGAATACAAATAAAAATCTATTGAAAAATCAAAAAATTCTTTTATATGCTGAATATTTTAATGCTTCTTGTTCTCAAGGTAAATTAATTATAAGACTTTCACCATCTAAATTACATTTGGAGTCTCCTGTATTTCTACAAAGAATATATGAGGATATTTGTGGACCTATCCATCCACCTTACGGACCATTTAGATACTTTATGATTTTAATTGATACTTCAACTCGATGGTTACATGTTTATCTATTGTTAACTCGTAAAATTGCTTTTGCTAAATTTCTTGCTCAAATTATAAAGTTAAAGTTAATATTTTCTGATCATTCTATTAAGATAATTTGTCTAGATAATGCATGTGAGTTCACATCAAAAGTATTTTATGATTATAGTATGTCAATAGGAATTACAGTTGAACATTCTGTTGTGCATGTTCACACTCAACATGGTTTAGTTAAAATTTTTATAAAACGTTTACAATTAATTGCTAGACCTATGCTTATGAAATCAAAACTTCCAGTGCCTTCTTGGGGACATGTTATAGTTCATGTTGCATCTTTTGTTCGTATTCGACCATTTGCATATCATAAGTTTTCTTCTTTACAACTTGTGTTTGTCCAACAACCAAACATATCTCATCTTAGAATTTTTTGTTGTGCTGCATATGTCCCTATAGCACCTCTCCAAAGAACTAAAATGGGTTCTCAACACTGTCTTGGTATCTAGATTTTAATTTTTCATCTATTATTAGATATCTTGAACCCTTAACAGGTGATCTTTTTAGAGCAAGATTTTTAGATTGTAATTTGATGAGTCAGTTTTTTCATAATTAGAAGAAGATAAAAGTAAAGAGCTAAAAGCACAAGAGATAAGTTGGAATACACCAACTTTATCTAATTTTGATACACGCACAAATCAATGTAAACTAGAAGTTTAAAGAATAATTCATTTGGAGAATATTACAAATTAATTAGCAGATATTTTTACAGATATCCAAAAAGTGTCTAAATCACATGTTACATCTACTAATATTCCGGCTTGATTGATTGTCCCTGCAGGACATCCAGTTAATATGGCAACCAATGAATCTAATACACGCCTAAAGCGTGGTAGGCCACTTGGTTCAAAAGATGTTATTCTCCGAAAAAGAAAAGAAGTAAAAATTTTACCAAATGACTCTCCTAAAGAGGTCAAAGCTAACATAGATCAACAACTTCATATTTCTAGAAAAGTAACCCCATAAGTAATTTCGGTACCTAAAAATTATGAGATCTCATTAATTTTTTAATATGTAGGAAAAAGATGACATTGTTGTTGATTATGTGTTTGTATATGCTGTTGCTTCTAAAATAATTAATGATGATGAGACTGAGCCTAAAAATATTGAAGAATATCTACATAGAAATGATTGGCCAAAATGAAAAGAGACAATTCAGGTTGAGCTAGATTCATTAGCTAAACGTAAAGTATTTGGGCAAATAGTCTTGATACCAGAAGATGTTAAACATGTTGGATATAAATGAGTATTTTTCCGCAAGAGAAATGAATTAAATGAAATTGTGAGATACAAGGCACAAGTTGTGGCACAAGGATTCTCACAAAAATCTGAGATAGATTATAATGAGATATATTTTCCTGTTATGGATGCTATTACTTTTAGATTTTTGATCAGTTTAGCAGCCTCTGAAGGGCTTGACATATATTTGATGGATGTTGTAATAGCTTACTTATATAGTTCATTGAATAATGACATATATATAAAAATTCCAGAAGAATTTAAGATTCCTAAAGCATATAATTCAAATCTAAACAAATGTACTCTATTAAACTCCAAAAATCCTTGTATGGGCTAAAATAATCTAGGCGAATGTGGTACAATCGCCTCATTAAATACTTAATGAATAATGAATACACAAATAATCCTCTTTGCCTATGTGTTTTTATTAAAAAGATAAATTTTGGATTTGCTATAGTTGCAGTTTATGTTAATGATTTAAATATAGTGGGAACTCCAGAAAAGATCTTAATTGCTGCAAACTATTTGAGAAAGGAATTTGAAATGAAGAATCTTGAAAAAATAAAATTTTATCTTGGATTTCAAGTTAAATATTTGTCAAATCTAATTCTTCTCCATCAATCATCATATATTAAAAAAAAATCTTAAAATAATTTTATATGGATAAATCTTATACATTAAGCAGTCCAATGAATATTCGTTCTCTTGATGTAAAAAGATATCATTTTCATCCTCGAGAAGATAATAAAGAAATTATTGGTCCTGAAATACCATATCTCAATGCAATAGGAGTACTTTTATATTCTGCTAACAATACAAGATCAAATATTGCTTTTGTAGTTAACTTGCAAGGTTTAGTTCAACACTAGCTAAAAGGCATTGGAATGGAGTGAAACATGTTCTACGCTACCTACGTGGCATATCTGATATGGGTTTATTTTTTTTTAAAATGAATAAAGTCTAAATTGACAGGATATGCTGATGTTGGATATATTTCTGATCCTCATAAAGCCTGATCCCAAATAGATTATGCCTTTATAAATAATAATAGTGCTATTTTATGGTGATATGTGAAGCAAATAATAACTGCTACTTCATCAAATCATTCAGATATATTAGTTATTCATGAAACTAGCCGTGAATATGTATGGTTGAGAAGCATAATTGAACATATTAGAAGAGCATGCAGATTATCTATAAGGAAACAACCAATAATATTACATGAAGATAATGCAGTATATATTACACAAATCAAATGAGGCTATATAAAAGGTAATAAAACTAAACATATATCACCAAAATTCTTTTATACTCCTGAACTTATGAAGGAATGACAAATTGATATTTGTAAAGTTCGTTCAAGTGACAATCGAGCAGATTTATTCACAAAAGCATTACCAACATCAATTTTTAAAAAGCATGTATACAATATTGAAATGCGCTCACTTGAAAATATATCTTAGCCAGCTGTATTTTCGAGGAGAAGTTACATATGAATATTGTACTTTTTTTCTTTCACTAAGTTTTTATTCCACTAGATTTTTCTTAGCAAGGTTTTAACGAGGCATATTCATAAGAATAGTCATCCAAGGGAAATTATTAGATAATATGTGGATGACTACTATATTAAATTGACTTTATCTTATTAAGATTATGATTAGTTTTATCCTATTAAAATTAGAATTCAATTTAGTTATAATTTTTTATTCTACTTATACCACTATAAATACTTCATTATAGGTGATTCATATAAAAAATTAAGAATACAGAAATTTCTCATATTTTCTCATTCTCTATCTTCTCTCCTTTTTATTTACAATATTAATTTTATTCTAAAAGATAAAAAAAATATAAAAATAAGAACAAATGCTAAATTTTAATTCAATATTGATCTAAAAATTTATTATGAGAACAAATCATAAATAAAAAATATATATATATAATTAAAATGAGAATAATATAAAACTAAAAAATAAAAAAAAGATGAAAATAAGAATAAAAGTTAAATTTTATATCTATATTAATATAAAAATTATTTTGAGAATAAATAAAAATATAAAGCTAAAAAGAAAATAAGTAAATAAAAAAATAAATAAAGATAAATAAAATTGATGCTCATTAATAAACTGATGATTATTTTACCCTAAAATTAGAAGAAGCAAAAAAGTATAAAAAAGTTAGAGAAAAAAAAAGACAATTACGATTTATGTAAAAGAGTTGAATTTAATCATTAGGCCATGATTGGGAACAGTCAATTTTAATAATTTTTTTCATTAATGATTAAATAATAATTTTCTCATTAGTATCATACTAATTTATTTCTCATAAACTAATTCCAGTTTTTATGGACAAAAATATTTATTTGTAGAAATTCTTTCTAGAAAAGTTATTTATAATATGAAACCTCTTGAGTTATTTTAAGTTAAAAAAAATGAAAATGACCATCAAATACATAAAAGAAATGATAAAAGAATCATTAAAAAAATTATGATAATACTTATAAAAGAGGGAAAATTTTATTCATTAATACAAGAGTGAAAAAAATACCATATTTCTTTTTACCATAAAAGAGGAATGATAAATAAAACAAAGGAGAAAGTTGCTTTGCTTGATTGGAATTCTTTTCTTTATAGCTTTTTTCCAAATTGTATCCGCAATTGCTTCACAACACCTTAAAAATGCATTGGCTATTATTGGCAAACTGAACGGCAGGTTAGCAAGCTTCAGATAAACTAAAGAATCTGTCCTTTTAAACACAAACAAAATATCTGACATATAATTCGTGTTTTATTAATTATTTTATATATATTTTTATGTGTTTTATTTCCATTGATAAATATATTTATCAATAATTGTATAAATATTTGATATAATCAATATACTAATCATTTTTAATACAGTTAATTAATAATATTAAAGTACGTAACATACTTGGCTATAACCAATGGCAACAAAATCTGTTGACACAAGCATAGAATTTTTTTTTCTTTCTTTTTTTTCTTTTAAGAAATGACAAGCACATAATATTCACTAAGCCTAACAAGAGAAATAAAACATAATTTTGATTCTCGCAATAAAAAGGTTCCATTTTGCAATAGAAAGTCAACAATTAAAGCAAGAATAAGAAATATCTCACTACAAATTACCAACCAATCAATCAAAGTTTTTGGCATAAGCTCAGAATAATAGTTTATTGAAACCATTAGAAATAAACACAATTTCTATGCTAATAAACAGGTATGATTGTCTTTTTCACCCACCAGGACCAGTTTAGCACTTCTGTACAGAAAAATACAAGTATCTCTTTTTGTGTCTCTTCAACGGTGGACTGTTACTTGAGAGACAAGTGATACAAACATACAAATGCTACATAGAGTTCATTCTAAACCTTTACCTGTTTCATCATAAAACATGTGAATTGAAATAATTCTACCCAATCTTTCATGCTAGCTTTTATAAATATTTTGAACTAAGATCATAACTAGATTTTCGTGAAGGAAAACAAAACCATGTTCAAATTTGTATATCTGAAACTTAGAAGCACCTGTAATACAGTAGAAAAGGTAACAGGGTTACAGGTTTTATGGACATAAAGATAATTTTCTTTTTGAGTAATAAAGCTTGGGACATCTCTCTATTTCATATATCTATAATGAATATCAGACGACACATATGATTAAATGATAATATAATTTTAGCACACATATTTGATGTATTTAAGGCTGCACTTGTCATTTCTACTTGAATTCACAATTCTCTAATATAAAAAATGTTTATGAATAGTGAAGGTAAAGAGCTAGAATATACAAATATATGGCTATCTAGCTATACAAAACATCCTTTCCCCCAACTGAATGCAAAAATATTTCATTAGCAAAATTTAGTGAGGGTGTTTATGCCTAGTGGTTAATACTTTGTCATGTGGTTCCTCCAGAAAATAAATGATGTAACATGTTTGAATAAAATTCTAATTTTGTGTCACATTTAACAACAATAATGTGGCCAGAAATGAACCATGGAAGCCAACCAACATCCCATTTGAAGCACTGAAACGGATTTTGGGACAAATATGTCGGTGTTGCAAAGCATTGTAAATCCTTACCATGGTGCTCAAACAGTCTCTTATTTTCAGCATTACCTTCTATGATATTTGGCCAAATCAATCCTGCTTCTGGAATGCTATTCAGCTTCATTGGCATGGAGTTCACTAATTCTCTAACCTCATTTAACTTGTCAGGACGAGTGTAAAGCTCAGTCATGCAGGCATAATGTTCTAAAACAGGTGTAATACCGTAGTATTCTGTCATATATTTGAAGCACCTATCACCGTCTTCTACAATATTCACATGTACACAAGCACATAAAACACCAACAAAAGTTATTACATCTGGCTGGACATTTGCCTCCCCCATTTGTGCAAAAAGAGAAAGAGCCTCCCTGCCACACCCATGAACCCCCAAGCTAGTTATCATCGAATTCCAAGGAGCCAAACTCTTGATTTGCATCTCGTCAAATACTTTCTTCGCATCCTCCAAACTATCACATTTACTATACATGTCAATAAGAGCAGTCCCAAGGAAAATCCCGACTTTGAACCCATTTTTCAGAGCATACTCGTGAAGCCAGCTACCTAACTGGAGACTTCCCAGTTCAGTACATGCTTTTAACAAGCCAACCAGTGTAAACTCATTGGGCCTCACATTCTCAAGTTGCATTCTCCAGAACAATTCAAACGCCTCCTGAGGTCGTTGATTCCTTACATACCCATTAATTATTGCCGTCCAAGAAACAACATTTCTCATTGGCATTTGATCGAACGCCTCACAAGCAGCATCTAATTCCCCATGAGCAACAAGTCGAGAAACATAAGTGGTCCTTGAAACAACAGTACGAACACGCATTTTCTCAAACACCTTAATTTCATAATCCACATCCCCGCATTTGAGATAAAGATCCATGAGAGTGTTTTACAAAAAAAAAAGTATCTTTCCAAAACCCAGTTTTTACTGCAAGCCCATGAACCTCTTTTCCTTTATCAAGAGCAAAAGAGGCCAAACAAGCTTTGACAACGAAAGGAAAAGTCAATTTATCAGGCGGAAATCCCCTGCAAATCATGAAGTTGTAAAAAATAAGAGCTTGTTCAGAACTACCATTATTGGTATAAGCCCTAATCATGAAATTCCAAGTAAAACTATGTGGGTCTTGAATTTGATGAAAAACCCGAGTGGCATAGTCAATTTTCCCAAAAGAAAAGCATAAATGAAGAAATTTTCTAACAAGCAATTGATCATTAGAAAGACCATTGCGAATAATCTTAGCGTGAACAAGCTTTAGATGAGTGAAATTAGAACACTTCTGAAGAATGATAAGAGCTTCTTGAGAACCAAACTTAGGATTATTGGTATGAGGACTGTCTCTGTAAGAGTTGAGATATGGATTTCTTCTAGAGAGAGTCTTACCGGAGCATGAAAGGCATAAAACCATTATATAGTTGCTTCAATTCTGAGTTGGTAGTTTTGAATTGCTTGTATGGAAGGCTGTTGGAGCTCCTGATGGAGCTGCAGAATGTTGAACAATAATCTCTGGTCCCATACAGGAATAAATTCTAAGCATTTCTGCAAATTCTGTGTTGCGATTAAGGAAAGGGATCAGCCAGCCAAGTGGCCAAACCTGGTCTATGTGGGGTGTGAGGTTGTAATTCTTCGATTGAAATTGAAATTGACCACTGAATTTTACGAGCTAAGATAGACCTGTTCGGCGCTATGCGGTACGATCCGACTCGGATTCAAGTTGGATCCAATAATTTCTTGGACTATTTACAAAAATAACTTAAAAATAAAAATAAATTTCAAAATTACGACAGCTTAACAAAAATTACAATTTTATGAAAATAAAATTATAAAATTATAAAATTACGGTAAAACGGGACCACGTAATTTTTAAAAGTCCGATTGCACTTTTATATTTATTAAAAGTTTCTACTTCCTCTAGACACATGTAAGGATCTAGAAACGTTGATGAATGCATTCTACTGGAATAATGGCAGGAGCAGTTCGATTCATTGGATGAGATGGAAGAAGATGACGGTTCCTAAAGTTAATGGTGGACTGGGCTATAGGGATGTGAGACAATTTAACTTGGCGTTATTAGCGAAACAAGGCTGGAGGATCTTAAGCAGTCCACAATCATTCATGGTACGAACACTCAAAGCCAGATATTTTTCAGATTCTGATTTTTTTGCGGCAGAAATTGGAAACAATCCAAGTCAGATTTGGCGAAGTATTTGTGCGAGTCGTTTTATATTGTTACAGGGGTGTAGAAGACGTATTGGGAATGGGTTACAAACACGAATCCGTGAGGATCCATGGTTGTTGAGTGATGATCCGTATATTGGATTTGTTGATGGGAGTAGTAATTTGAATAATGTCTCTGATTTAATTTTTGAAGGTCAATGGCGATTGGATTTGGTAAATCAGCATTTTACTCAAAGAGATGCATTGCTAATTCAACAGATTCCTCTTCCATTGCAGGCTAAGGATGATAAGTGGTACTGGAAGGAGAATAGAAGTGGCATTTACCAAGTTAAAGAGGGTTATAGAATGGTAATGGAGGGAAGTGATCATCAGTTTTACTTGCAAAATGAATTATGGAACAGGTTGTGGAGGATTCAAGTTCCAGCAAAGGTTAAATGTTTTATGTGGCAAGTTCTTAGGGGATGTTTACCTTGTAATGCAAATTTGGTTAAACGGAGAGTTGAGATACAACCGACTTGCATTTTCTGTTCTCAACATGATGAAACTGAAATCCATTTGTTACATGATTGTGTTGTAGCTCAAAGTACCTGGTTATCCTCTTCACTTGGATGGCAGCCAATAACAAGTTTTAATGGCTGGATTTCTGAGTTGTTTATTGCAGGTAATTCGATTCAGAAGCAAGAAGTTTTGATGATTCTTTGGAGTTTATGGTATAGCAGGAATCAGAGATTATGGCATCATAAACATGAGGAGATGAAAGTTATTATTAGACGAGCAACCTCGGTACTGCATCAATGGCAGGCTGCTCGTGAACTAGTTATGAAGGCGCCGAAATGTTCTAAGAAGGGACCGTGGATAGCCCCTGAACTTGGTACGTATAAATTGAATATGGATGTGGCCATTCTTCCTAATGGTAGTTTCAGGTTTGGAATGATTATACGAAATGCCCAGGGTCTGTGTATGGCTGGGAATATTTCTAGTGGGTATGGAAATGGGGATCCAACGATTGGTGAGGCATTATGTTTTCGGGAGGCCTTAAGTTGGATTAAATCCTTACAATTTGAGCCGATCTGTTTGGAAACTGATTGCCAAGTGCTGGTAAAGGCATTAAAATCTCACGATTTAATGGTTTCTTCAATTTTTTATGATATTGTGGAAGATTGCAAAGCTCTTATAAATGAGCTTCAGATTGTTGATATTTCTTTTGCTTATAGATCAGCGAACCAGGTTGCTCACTGTTGTGCTAAAGCAGCCAATTCTTTGTCTGGTTTTCAATGGGGGGTATGCCCACCAGATTTCTTGTATGATGTTTTGATGGCTGACTTTAATAATATGCGCTAAAAGCGACGAGCCAATATTTAAAAAAAAAAAAGTTCAACGAACTAAGTATTAAGATGATCTCGCTTTTACTAGGATGATTAGTTCTATATCTAAATATAAGCATTAAGTAATAAGGTCCGATGGTTTTCATTATTGTAATTATTACCTTGTGAAAAATATGTAATTTAATAATATTTTTTATTAAAAAATATCAAGTGACTAAAATATAATTTTAAATGCAACTTTAAAATAAAATAATTTGATATTTGAATTTCATTATCTCAATTCATTTTCATATAAATTAATATATATTTTTTCATATAAATTTATTAAATAAATATAATAATTTAATAAGTATTAATTTAAAATAAATTTAATTATATGTTGTTACAACATGTATATCAATACATGTTTTTATTTTATTATATATTTTTATACTCTTATTCTTTTAAAATTTAATACTTATATCTTGTTATATTTAATATATACCTACTAAATATATAATAGTTTTATATTTTTATTATTTTAAAAGTTAATACTTATTATATTATTATATGTAACATATACCGACATATAACTAAATATGTATTATTTTTATACTCTTATTCATTTAAATTTTAATAAATATATATTGTTATATATAACATACACTGATATATTACTAAATATATGATAATTTTATATTTTTATTATTTTAAAATTTAACATGAATTACAGATTTTGTGTCAGTATATGATGGTATATGAATAATATACTTATATATAAGTAATGCATTTAAAATTTTTATCAATTTTAAGTCAAGGCTGAAAGACATAAAAAAAGAAGACACAAAGGAGCATGGGAGAATAACAACAAATGTAGCATATGTAGACAATAAAAACATAATAAAAAAATTTATAGAAATGCACCAAAATAAATATATCATATATATATGCATGATATATTATTTTATGAGACAAATTTAATTATATAAGATGATTGTTATAAGTTAATGCAGTAATGTATTTCAAAAGATAAAATATATATCTGTTATTATTTTAATATATGAAGATATATGTACTATACACCTACATATACCTATTGTCAGTAACAACTTTATTGAAATATTTAATATCACTTCTACAAGAATGTATTTGGAGAAATGGAAATATAGCATTATATACATTCATAACATTGACAAAGAATGCTAAAGATATACTAAATGAAAGAGTATATGTAGATATATGTAAGTATATAATTTATATACCTTCATATATCTATATGAAAGTCTCTTTGGATCATTAAAGTTATAGGTATAAAGAATATATATAAGTATATGCAAGTATAAGACCCATATACCTTCATATACCTATATAAAAGCCTTCTTAAATAATTAAAGTTACATGGATAAAGAATATATATGTAGGTATATGATTCATATACCTTCATATACCTATATTCGTAGAAAAAGAATATCATTAGAGAAAGAATATCACTAGAAAATTATTATTTATTATCATATATAAGTATTTTTTTATATATATCAGATTATATATTATTTATAAGTTAATACAGTAATGTATTTCAAAAGATAAAATATATCTGTTATTATTTTTAATATATAAAGGTATATGTACAATATATCTACATATATTTATTGTTAATAACTACTCTATTAGAATATTTAAGATCACTTCTATAAAAATGGACTTATACAAAAAGAAATATAGCATTATATATATTCACAAGAATGACAAAGAATGCTGAAGATATATAAAATGAAAGTCTATATGTAGGTATATATAAGTATATGATTCATATACCTTCATACACCTATATGAAAAGCCTCCTTAAATCATTACAAGTATGAAGAATATATGTAGGTATATGTCGTATATGATTCATATACCTTCATATACCTATATGAAAGCCTCCTTGAATCATTAAAGTTACAGGTACGAAGAATATATATAGGCATATGTATGTATATGATTCATATACCTATACTCGTAGAAACAAAATATCACTATAAAATTGTTATTTATTATCATATATAGATTTTTTCTATATATATCATATAATATATTGTTTATGTTCTATAATACAACAGTATATAAACTTGCATGAACTATATAACTACATAAAATTATTGGCTTAAAAAAATAAATATGCAGAAGTAATTTGAACAAAAATATATACCTTTCATTAATCCTAAAATATTTACAACTGTACCAAAAATTAAAAATTATTCCTTTAAAGCATTTTATGGAACATGTGAAGTGTGTCATATTAAAATAACAAAAAAAAATTCAATAAATATATTTGAAACCAAATCAATACATTTAACACTAAAAAAAATTTAATTAGAATAATTTTCAATATAAATTAAAATAATTTTTTTTTTGCTTTTATTGATACATTTTTCAACATAAAGAACATTAAACACCACCAGGTTCTTTAACTAAAAAAAGCCATGACCAACATCAAGCACAAAGCAACTGAATTATAAGAAAGTATTCTCTGTACGAAATTATAATTCTTTTTCCATCAGAACCTATTGTCTTACTTCACCATATTCTAAAATTCAATGATAGTTTCTCCATGATGGTTATGGGATATAGCACATCCTTGTAGAGTTATTATGTAATTTTTAGTTTTTTTCCTCTATAAAAAAATAGTAAAGAAGTAAAAAAAAAAAAAAAGATGCAAAAATTTGCATCAAAGTAACTCTTTACTCATTCATGTTAAATATTTTCTCACAATTATCCAAATTAATAAAACCAACTTTAACTTTACCGGGCAACAACTTGAAGAAAGTGAACTCAAGTAGGTCCAATTCTTGTTTACAAGGCATTGCTTGTCCCTCTCACCTTTTAATAGCTCCAAGCAATTGTCAAGGAAAAGAAAGATGGCCCCCCTATTCTTGTCGCAACTCTTGCAAGATGAAGAAGAAATGAAGAACAAAAAATGGATCGTTTTTTTAAAAAACTAAAACATTAAAAAGTTAAAAATGAAAAAAAAAATAAAAAGTTAGAAGTGAAAGAAAAAGTAAGAGCAGTCAAATTGAAAAAAAAATTCAAAATGCGATATATGATATAATTTCCTTTAATTTCTTGTCTTATTTTATCCGCTTAATAGATAAATTATCTTTTTTACTTGGCACCATTAGTCACATTACTTTTTTACTTTTCAAATAGTCTAATAACCCTTTATATTTATCATTTTCATAATACTTTAATACTTAAATGCCGATGTGTTAAAATACATGTCATCCATTTTTTAATAAGGCATAAGTAGTTCTATATATGCTAATATATATAGTAAAATCTTAAAAATGTTTTTCTATTAATTAAATTATTATTTTTAAATTTTATATTATTTATTAAAAATTAATTATAGTAAAATTCATGTAAAATATTATATTAAATTTTTTGTGAAATTAATTTAATTATTTTTAATTAAAATTTATGTAGCCCATATTAAAAATTAAAAAATAATTAAATAAGTAAATTTTCATTTATAATTAATTATATTAAAATTCTTGTATAATATTAATTTAAAATTTTTATAAAATTAATTTAATTGTTTTTAATTAAAATTTATGTAGGCTATATTAAAAATTAAGAAATAATTAAATAAATGAAAATTTTATTTAAAATTAATTATATTAAAATTCTTGTATAATATTATATTAAAATTTTTATGAAATTAATTTAATTATTTTTAATTAAAATTTCTGCAGCCCATATTAAAAATTAAGAAATAATTAAGTAAGTGCAAATTTAATTAAAAAATCTAAAGTATACTTTTATTTATAAATTTATATATTAAAATAATAATTATAAATAAATTTAATTCAACTAGAAACTTAAAAAAAAAAAAAAGAAGGAAAAATCATAGTCGGCAACCATCGCTTCGACCGTCGCTGATCGTCATCAATCAGCCAATCGCCACATTGCCAAGCCTCTCACAGTTAGAATATTCCTCTCAATTTTGCCTCTAACCATAATCAGAAATCCCACAACTGCATTGCAACTAGACAATTGAAAAAATCAAACAAACACGAACTCTTTTTTCAATGCCAAGAACAGAGAAGAAACAAATTAATTTACTATCATCTCAAACCCTTGTTTGATCAAACAAACACAATAATTGGAAAATTAATCTAATACCACCGATTTCATGCTTTTGCTTTTGTTTACCACAAACAACAACTGCGTGTTACCAAAATTCAGAACTCAAAAACACAAAACTAAAGACTATTCTTTTGAAAGCCTTAGTTTTTTTTTTTTTTCTAGAAGCGTCACCACCAGCTCCTCCTCCGTCTTCATCGTCGCTTCGACCATGAGAACAAGAGGTTCGTTCGGCCTTTATTTGTCGATGCAAAAAACCCATCTGCAAATATGTTTTTCAGGTGGGTTTGGCTTCGATGTTGGAGAAGATGCCGACGGAAGGTGATGATGTTGTGAGGGATGAAGAATCTATCTACCCAGCTTTCTAAAATTGGTTGCTAAACCAGAAGAAAAGCCATAAGAGTAAATGGTTTTTGAGTTTTTTTTTATGATCTTGAGGTTTGTAGGAGTGGTAGCATATGGTTTTAATTAATCTTTAGATAGTATAGAAAGAAAGAGAAGAAATATTTTAAAAAAGATCAAGATAAACCCAAATATAGGTAAAGATTAAGTCTAGATCTAGAAGAACCCAGATATGATTTTTTTTTTAATTATTCTTCATATTATTAAACTCCTTTCTAATTAATTTTTTAAATTTAATTAAAAATTTAAACTATAAATTTTATAAATTTATAAATAATAAATTAAATAATAATGGACACATGTTAAGCTTTTATTTTATATGGACCCATATATATGTGATGAGGGCGAGTTTAAAAGTCATGCACCTTTTGCTGGGTATGTGAAAATAAGGTCTGTTGGTTAAATAAATCATTGAGTTAAAGGTGTTATATGGTTGCTCGAAGAGTTGAAGGGGGTAAAATGATAAAAACGCCAAATAGAAGAGGCTATAGATTTATTAAATCTAATTTTTTCATTTAACTTTTTCGTCACTTCGCTATTTCAACTTTAGTTATTTGCATGAATTTGATTGTTTTGGTTGCACCAACCGATTTGATCCTAAGTGTTAAGCTGACTAATGTCTGTAAAATTTGATTTTAGTTAAAAAATTACCATGTCATATTCATACTACCCCTACTTAGATGGACACTCAGATTGAGCTCATCGTGTCTGGACCGAGCTCCTTTAGCTATGAAGCATGATTTCGAGCTTCTACCTTATCAGTCGAGCCCTTCTTGTCCGACAAATAGAGTTTTGATATGACAAAGTATAATGCTAAGTATGATGCTGACACATTCAAGAAATCTATTGACATACCCTGAAAGTGCCCTGACACGTCCAAAATTTGTGTACTTCTCTTTGATTATAAATAGGGATGAATCTCCCATAGGAAAAGGGTTTTTTAGAACCTATCTCTTATGCTTTCTTACTTGCAGATTTTCAAATTTTGGAGATAGGTTTTTTAGAACCTATCTCTTATGCTTTCTTACTTAGGCATTAGTGTCTTTCCGTTGGAGTCCGATCTTCTCTCTTATCTTGCAGGTTAAGAATAGAGGATAAGGCAACTCGAACCCGAGCCGGAGTTCTAAAGTTCATCTCATCATCACATATTATAAACAATTAGATGATGAAATTACTCTTTGTAAATTAGAGTTTCCTATTCTAAATTAAAAAAAAAAATCGAAGAAGCAAAATAAAATGCAAATTGCAAATTTGTGCAAATCTATTTTTTTGCTAAACAAAATACAATTACATATTTGTCATTGAAGATGAAAATTGGACAAAAACAAATCAATTGTTCTTTAAGACTTGCTCTAATTTTGTTGCTGAATTTGAAAATGCATAAATTACTTGAAAATTCTAGACAAGTTGTTAAACCTTGATATTTGACTAAAAATGTAAATTTGAATCTAGAAATTCAAAAATATCAATTGCTAAATCACCAATCACACTTCACAATATTACCAAAATCAATTGTTGAATCACAAACACCAATCACACTTGACAATATTTATGAGTAGACTGAATTCTTTCCAATTTATAAAATAAAAATAAAAAATTCCATATTTTATGGCAACTAAAAATAAAAAAATCAATATCAATATCATGGCAACTCAAAAAGCTTTGTGAATATTAAATTTCTTCCCTTTGAAAATCAAAATCAATATTCCTTACGAATATTGAATTTCTTCCCTTTGAAAAATCCTTCAGTCTTAACTATGAGTGAGATGTTTGATTGAAAGAGAGAAAGAGAGAGAGAGAGAGAGAGATTTAAACCTAATTTGAGAGATGATGATTGATTCAAATCCCTAACTCAAACTTAGAGATTTTTTTTGGGTTATTTAGGATTTGGGTTGTTGTGATTTTATTGGTTTTAGTTATAATCTTTAGGATTTTGTTGTGATTTTGTTGGTTTTGGGGGAGAGGGGAGGAGGGTTGTGAAGAATAATAAAAAGAAGATTTTGTTATAATTTCTGTGATTTTGTTGGTTTTTGAGGTGAAGAAGAAGGAGGAGAAGGAGGAGGAGAACACAATAAATTCAGGAATTTAGCTTAGGGCATTTTATTTTTTTAACTAGTTATTTTTGAAATATTTTTATCATTTTATAAACAAAATATGATGTGGTACTTCCATGAATAAGAAACGGTTGGACAACCAAAATAATACTAAAAGCTGAAGTTCATACATCAAACTCATAAAAAAAAAGATCAAATATCAAAATAGCAAAAATGAAAAAGTACATACAATAATGGTATATTTTTTTTCTAATTTAAATAGTTAATTTAAAAGAATTTTCATTTATTTTTATTGAACATCTTAATATTATTGGTGAAATAAGCAAACATGAAAATGATATTATTTTAAAGTATTGCATTTTTAGTACAAAGAAAAAATAGTTAAAATTATTTTATACATATTCCACCAATTTATTTTGTTGCAATTATCTTTTACTCTAGATGTAAATTAGATGATTTATATGGTTATTTATTTCTTTATTATTCTCATTTAAATCTTAATGATAATGATAAAGTTGATGTTTCTAAAATAATTCTTGAACTTTGAAAAATAATAATAGATTTATATATTGAATATTATTTTCTTCAAGGTCACTAAATAGTTAATCAATCTTCTCAATATTGCAAATTACAAAAAAAAAATCAACAAAAATAAAAATAGTTGATCATTTCATGACACTAAGACAAAAAAGGCTTACAGTATCAATTAGTGATTATTCTAAATTTGATATATATTTAGCATTTATTTCTGAGTTTGGTGATGCCAATGAAGGTATGAATTTTTCTATTTTGATTGATGGCATTAATATATAAATATATTTTCAATACGCGCATTAATTGCTAAATAAATTTTAACAATATCGGTTTGAACAATTGTTATAGAACAAACATCGCTTGGCCAACAAAGTTTTTAGTCAATAAAGTAACATATTGGATGATAAATGATCGAGAATGACTTTAGAATTCTCAAAATCTTAAGCATGCTTAGCTTATTGGATCATGATAAACTTAAGAGAACAAGACATTTATGAAGAAAGTAAAAATGATTTATAAGGTATGGTTGAAGGGGGCAGCTGGAATGTTCGATGATGGAAATATAAGGTAAAAGGATAAAACCCTAAGAGAATATGTAGGCAACTTGATTTTTTTAAAAAAATGAATTTCACAAGTCCTCTTTTATTTTTTTAGTAAATTAATTTTAATATTTTAATTTTTTTATTAATATTAATTTCAAATAAATATTTTTCTCTAATTATTTAATTAAAATAACATGTAAAACGATTTCTAAATCATTCCAAATTGCCTTAAATTGCCCTAAACGACTTTTAAATTACTCTTTCAAACCGTCTCTTGAATTACCTTTGAATAAAAATTTGAATAGGAATTGACATTTTCTGAATCGTTCTATAAAAAAAATTAGTTCATATTCAAGAATATCATAAATTGAAATTGGCAATTTAAGAATTAAAATTAGCAATTCCTAAACAATGGCTATGTTTATTTTTCCAAATGAATTTTGAATGCAAGAGAGTTGGTCCGTTGAGCAAAGAGATATGATAAGTGAATAATCTTTTAGACTTTAGTTACCTTGGCTTCAACAAGATTAAATATATTTTCCCTATTATCAGTTACTATAATATTTCAAACAATTACCATAGGAATAAAAAAATACATGGTTGAATTACGTTAAGATATACAATAAAATGAACTTTCTAAATAATTATGGGAAACAAATATATATATATATATATATATATCACAAAGTAATGACTATAAGATTTTTTATTGTTATAAAATTAATAATAAACTTATAGATAAATAAAAGAAAATGAAGAATAAAGACTAATTAACTTAAAAAGCAATTTAGAGAGGAAGAACATTTTAATTTTCTTACTTTTTATTCATTCATCAAAAGTCTTACAATCATCTCTATTTATAGAGTTAAAAATTAAAAAAAATATTACATATTAATTATTAAGATAATAAAATAAATAATATGATAAAATAATTAAAGAGACAAGATAAAATAATTAAGAAGACAAGATATAATAATTAAAAAAATAAAAAAATATCCACCCACTATATTTTTTAATTATTCATAATACTCCCAGTAGATGTTTCTCTATTAAGAATATGCCTTATTAAAATCTTACAAGAAAAAATTCTATAGGATAAAAATCTAATGAAGAAAAAAGAGTACAATATTTTTAATACATATATATGATGCCTCATTAAAAACCCTGCAAGAAAAATTTAGCAGGAAAAAATATTAGCTAAAGAAAAAAGAGTACAACATGTGTTTTACTCCCCCTCATGAAGATGTCACTTTACATCTTTGATTTTGCGCTATCCAATATTATATCTCAAATTTTCAAATGTTACAGTGGGCAATGTTTGGTGAATAAATCTAATAGATTATCACTTGAATGAATATTTATTTCACCATTCTTTTAAAGATCTTAAGTAAAGAAATATTTTGGTGAAATTTATTTTATTCTATCACTTTTAATATTTTTTTTCTTTAATTGAGTTATATGTGTTGTATTATCTACATATAGTATTTGTTATAATATTTTTTTGAAATGAAAAGTCACACATCTTCTGGATATCATAGCTCAATGATTTTAGCCAAATATATTCCTGACTTGCTTTATGTATTGTTATTATTTCTGTATAGCTTGAACAAATAACAACTAAGGTATACTTTGTGGATTGCCATGATATAGTCATACCTCTACATGTGAATAAATTTCTTGTTTGGAATCAAGCTTCATATTAATAAGATAAATATCATGCATCTGTACAGCCAACTAATTGTAATTTAAATTTATTATAATAAAATAAACTCATATCAATTGTTTCTCGGAGATATCTAAAAATATGCTTAATTCCATTCCATTATCTTCGCATTTGATAAAAACTAAATCTTATTAATAGACCTACAACAAATACTATGTTTGGTCATATATTATTAGCAAGATACATTAATAGACATATAATACTTAAATATGGTACTTCAGAACTAAAAAATTCTTTTTCATTCTATCGATGATTAAGATGATCTTTATTTACTTATAATAATTTTACAATCATCAAGGTAGTCAATAGATGTGCTTTATCCATAAAAAAAAATGCTCTAAGATCTTTCTTGTATAAGTCGAATGATGAATAAAAATTTTATCTTTCATATGCTCGATTTGCAGGCTGAGGTAAAATTTTATTTTTCTAAGATCTTTCATTCTAAATTCTTTCTTTAAATAATTAAATGTCTTTTGAAGCTCTTCAAGGGTTCTAATGATTTTTAAATCATCAACATATACAGTGATTATGATAATTTTTATCCAAATCTTTTTATAAAAATATATGGATAAATTGAATTATTTTTATATCATTATTTCAATAAATATTCGCTTAGACAATTATTTTAATTCATACAATGATTTCTATAATTTGTTTGAATATATTTCATGGGAATATTTACATGTTTCAGATATTTTAAATCCTTTAGAGTTTTTTTATATAGATTTTACTTTCAAGTGTGCAATGTAAATGGGATGTAACAATATTCATTAGACGCATTTCAAGCTTTTCACGTATTGTTAGATTAATCAAATATCAAAAAGTAATTGCATTCATCACATGAGAATATATTTTCTCATAGTCAATACCATGCCTTTACAAAAATTCTTGTGCAATTATCCTTGTTTTGTTTTAAAAAATCAATAGCAATATTCTAAATAAAAATATTGTCGACAACTATATCTTTTCTATTTTATATTTTTCTCATAGTGACATAACTTATTGAGATCCCATTATTTTTACATTTCTCAAGTATCTGAGCCTCTTCCGGAGTTTGTATGATTAGTTATATCTTGAATTTCTTCAAGAGCATTTGCCTCCAAAAAATAACCATCTTAGTTATTTATTCATTTCTTTTTTTTTTAGGATTTTTTTTAACCGACAGGTCTACTATACTTCAGGCGTAAATTACTAATATTTGCATTATCAGATTGTTCTATAAGAACATCAATTCGAACATGCGCATTTATAACTGATAAATAAGATTTAATAATTTTCAGTAAATATATCTGACAGTTGATTTGTAATATTTTATAAATATATTATCTTTTGAACTTTCAGTTCACATTGCTTTATTTGAATATCTAAATAAGATAATGATAATGTATCCATGCAATTTTCTTTTTTAGCTGTTTATTCTCTTCCCCCTAATATTGGAAAGGTGGTTTCATAGAAATGACAATTAGCACATTTTGCAGTAAATAAATTTTCAGTTAATGGTTCAAAATATTTAATTATAGAATGAGATTTATATTCAACATATATTTTCAACCTCATTTGAGAACTCATTTTTGTGTGTTGTTGTAGAGTATTTGGAATATATACCGCATAACAAAAAATTCTAAGATGAAAAATATTTAGTTCTTAACTAAAAGTTAATTATAATGGATAGAATTTATGATAACTTGTTAGTTTAATATATATAAGTGCTGCTGCATATAAAATAATATATATCTATATAGAAATAAGAAGTTTTATTCTCGTAAGTAATGATCTAGCTATCAATTAAAGGCGTTTAATAAATGATTCTGCTATACTATTTTGTGTATGCATGTGTATAATAAGCCTTTCAATTGTTATTCTAATTTACATATAATAATCATTAAAGCCCTGAAATATAAATTTACTAACATTATCAAGTCAAATTGACTTGATTGTATAATTAAAAAATTATGTGCTTAATCTAATTATTTGAGCGAGTAATATTGCAAACGTCGAATTACGAGTTGATAATAAATATACATATGATCATCTTATTGATGTATTAATTAAAATCATAAATATACATATGATAATAAATTCTGTCCATTATAATTAACTTTTAGTTAAGAACTAAATATTTTTCATCTTAGAATTTTTTTGTTATGCAGTATATGTTCCAAATACTCTACAACAACACATAAAAATGAGTTCTCAAATGAGGTTGAAAATATATGTTGAATATAAATCTCATTCTATAATTAAATATTTTGAACCATTACTGAAAATTTATTTACTGCAAAATGTGCTAATTGTCATTTCTATGAAACCATCTTTCCAATATTAGGGGGGAGAGAATAAACAGTTAAAAAAGAAAATTACATGGATACATGATCATTATCTTATTTAACTCTTCAAATAAAGCAATGTGAACTGAAAGTTTAAAAGATAATATATTTATAAAATATTACAAATCAAAAAAATTTTATAAATATTTATGTAACTTGTTAGCCTAATATATATAAGTGCTGTTGCATATAAAATAATACGTCTCTATATAGAAATAAGGAGTTTTATTCTCGTAAGTAATGATCTAGTTATCAATTGAAGGCGTTTAATAAATGATTTTACTATACTATTTTGTGTATGTGTATGTATAATAAGCCTTTCAACTGTTATTTTAATTTACATATAATAATCATTAAAGCCCTGAAATATAAATTTACTAGCATTATCAAGTCAAATTGACTTGATTGTATAATCAGAAAATTATTTACTTAATCTAATTATTTAAGCAAGTAATATTGCAAACGTCGAATTACGAGTTGATAATAAATATAAATATGATCATCTTATTGATGTATTAATTAAAATCATAAAATATTTAAATGGTCCACATTGTGTATAAATTGGTCCGCAAAAAAACCCTAAATACATTATAAAAATGTAGGAAATTTAATTTTAATTTTAGCTAGTGATAATCTTATAATAATTATTATTTTTTTTAGAATATACAGCGCAGAAAAATTCATTTTTCTAAAAAATCTTATGGTTCTTCAAAGAATATTAATGTGAATTTTTAATAATTTTCATACCATTATTAAATCAGAATGGCTTAATCAATCATGCCAAATTATAAAAAAAATTTAATATATAAATTTTTGATTTACTATAAATTTACTTCAATTATACTAATTCGTATATAGTACAAGCCAGAAAAAGGAATAGAGAATTTTTCTAATATATATTTTTCTCTTGAAATAATATTTGTATTATGGAGATAGTCTTGATTTTTTTCATTTACAGTCTTAATATGATATCCATTATCACGAATATCTTTAAAACTTAATAAATATTATGAGACTTTAGAGAAAAATAATACATTATTTATAATAATTTTTATTCCTTTTAGTAATAATATATTATCTCTTCTGGAGTTTTCAATTATTTTTATATTATCAGATATTATAGTAACAATTATTTTATCTATTTTTAAAGAAGAAAAATATTTTATATTTTTAAGGAGTATATGTGTGGTTTCACCATCCACAGTACATATATCTTTTTCATTTGCTCTATACATATATTAAAAGTTATTATAAATAATGTATTAAAGTCTTATGTAGTAAAGTCTCTAAAGTCCCATATTAAATTAATAAATTGTAATTTTATAAAAAATTATAATTACTTTAGTAAAATTCTCAAATATACTTCCATAATCATAAATCAATACTTTTATTAATATTTTAATTATAAAATTTGATTAAAGATTACTCAAAACTCCATATTTATTTTAAATCTATTTATAATTTTTATAAATTTTTTATATATTTACTAATTAAATCTTAATTTATTTACTAACTTTTAAATATGCCATATTCTAACTTTTACCTAACAATCTCGCTTTTACGTTTTTCTTACATTATTAAATCTTCATAAAAATTCATGAGATTTAAGCCATGAAAGTTAGACATATAAATAGACTTATATATAATTAAATTTTTTCTAAAACTTCTTTTACTATATTTAAACATTAAGTTTTTCAAGTCTACAAATTCTATTTTTTTAATATTTTATTTGGCAGTATCTATTTACCCATTTTTTATGCATCAAATCTTTATAATAATTTATGAAATTTTAATCATATAACACATACATTTATAAAAGCATATATCTAAAATTTTAGAATTTTATACATTCATTTACTATATTTTAAAATTATGTATATTCATCCTTATAAATTATATTCTTTTAGTCACTACTCTAATAGGGCATATGGTAAGATTTCATAAATTTTAATGAAGGCTTAGTTACAAAAATAAAATAAAAAATCTAATACTATTATGTATATTATCTTGTATGTAAAATATATTATCTTGTATGTAAAATTTTAAATTTTTCTAGGTTCATTTATGATGATTTTTAAATAGGCTTCTCCACCTTTATAGATTCTAAATTATTAGAACAGTTCTAACAATCGATATTTTCCTATTTTTATTAAATAGTAAATCATCCTTATAAATTATGAAATTTTATACACCAACTATTAACACATAGATAAACTATAAACTAAAATTTTATACTCATAAAACTTTTTTATATCAGTCTAAAAATTTAAATAAAATCACTTCATAGAGTATAAATATAAATTTCAGCAACCATCATGCTCACATTTCATGTTTTTATTTTTATACTTTAAATTAATTCTTTAATTTAACTTATTGTTCAATTAAATCAAATATAAATCTAAATTTGTAAGTGAGTTTCACTTTATATTATCTTTCTAAATCTTTTATATATTATAATATATAAGGATTAAGACATAATAGTATTTACCTTAAAATTCTTGGCAAAAGAGATTAAAATAGAAAATTTACCTTAGAATTTTTGGCAAAAACACATTACAAATTAACTTTAAATTTAAATACTTAGAATGAACAAATTAGTAGAGTATTAATAAACAAATTAGTAAAGTATTATGTTAATAAGTATTATAAAATTAATAATAAAATTATAGGTAAATAAAAGAAAATGAAGAACAACAACTAATTAACTTAAAAAATAATTTAGAGAGAAAAATATTTATATTTTTTTGCTTTTTATTCATTCATCAAAAGCCTTACAATCCTCTCTATCTGTAGAGTGAAAAATTAAATTAAATATTACATATTAATTATTAATATAATAAAGTAAATAAAATAAATAATTAATTAAAGAAACAAAATAAAATGATTAAAAAGATAAAAAAAATAATTAAATAGATAAAAAAAATCCAACCACTATATTTTTTTAATTTTTAATTATTCATAACACTTATTTTTTTTTTTAATCTAAGTGAACCTCTCAAATGTGGAGGCCCTCCCCAATCCCATTATAATATTCCTTAATTTTCTCCTCTACGTTTTCCCTCTTCTTTCTATTCTCTATTTTGTTATTTTCCTTCCATTTTTCTCTCGCTTTCTCAGTTACCAAACTGTATGATCAATATAACTGGATTATTACAGTAAAATCATGTTAAATTTATTAATTTTATCTAAAATAATTGCTTCCTTGCTTGTGTAATAAGAACAATAGTTAAAAAGAGTTATATGATATGTGGGGCAGGGTCTCCTCTTACATAACACCGCTACTGCTACTACATATAATGCAAAAGAGATTGACTTGACTTTTTACTCCTTAGCTTTTCTCTCTTTCATCTCCGTTATTAAAGAGGACACATTCTTTCCTGAGCCACACCAATTTCGTCTCTACCACTGGTTCTGTTTGGCTCTTTTTTATCATTTTATTTATCCATTCCAATCATATAATACAATAAAATATTATGGGGACAAGCAGTGATCCGAATCAAGACGGGTCGGATGAGCAACAGAAGCGATCGGAGATCTACACCTATGAAGCTCCATGGCAAATCTACGCTATGAACTGGAGTGTTCGCCGTGACAAGAAGTACCGTCTCGCCATAGCTAGTCTCCTTGAACAGTACCTTAACCGGGTCGAGATTGTCCAGCTTGATGATTCCAATGGTCAGATCCGCTCCGACCCGAATCTCTCATTCGAACACCCTTACCCGCCGACTAAGACTATGTTCATTCCTGATAAGGAGTGCCAGAAGCCGGACTTACTGGCTACCTCCAGTGACTACCTCCGTGTATGGCGGATTGGTGAAGAACAGTCACGTGTGGAACTTAAGAGCTCGCTTAATGGCAATAAGAGTAGCGAATTTTGTGGACCGCTCACTTCGTTTGATTGGAATGAGGCGGAACCCAAGCGAATTGGCACTTCTAGCATTGACACCACTTGTACTATTTGGGATATTGAGCGAGAGACTGTTGATACTCAGCTAATTGCTCATGATAAGGAGGTTTACGACATCGCTTGGGGCGGCGTTGGTGTTTTCGCCTCCGTCTCCGCCGATGGCTCTGTTAGGGTTTTTGATCTTCGTGATAAGGAGCATTCCACTATTATCTATGAAAGCCCGGAACCGGATACCCCCTTGGTTCGGCTAGGATGGAACAAGCAAGACCCTAGGTATATGGCCACCATCATTATGGATAGTGCCAAGGTGGTGGTGCTTGATATTCGCTTCCCCACACTTCCCGTAATGGAGTTGCAGAGGCATCACGCTAGCGTTAATGCTATTGCTTGGGCTCCACATAGTTCTTGTCATATCTGCACTGCTGGAGATGATTCTCAGGCCTTGATTTGGGACCTTTCCTCCATGGGGCAGCCTGTTGAGGGTGGACTGGATCCTATTCTTGCTTATACAGCTGGAGCTGAAATTGAGCAGCTGCAGTGGTCTTCTTCTCAGCCTGATTGGGTTGCTATTGCTTTCTCTACCAAGTTGCAGATTCTTAGGGTTTGATACTTCTTCAATTCTTGTACTATGAATCTATTACTTGCAGGAAAATTCAATTTGCTAGGGCACATGGTAAAAGAAATGTTTGATTTGTTCCTGCTACTGACTATTGTTCAAACTTATTCCGAAATTAAGATGCTTATGATTTGTCTATCTAATTCTGCAAGATTATTAGCCTTCTTCGTTTGCATATTTTTACTGTTTTGCCTCTTTTCCTTTGCATAATAAGTTCCACCTAGTTTACAATAATATTGAATGATTTCTCATACTAAATTGAACAAGCTTTTTCCAAATTCCAACAGTAAAATTTGGATGAAAAGATTATGCATTATTGCAGAAGTAATTAAGCTATAAGGACAAACAGATAGTTCTATTCTCATTTCTAGGACTAGGTTAGGAAGATAAAATGGAACTTTTTTCCAATGAAATTGCAACCTGTCACAGGCAAATTCCTTTCATCAATTTATTGCCCGTAGCATCTTCTTCACTCCTCGGCACTGATTGAATGTTATTTCCCATGATAGCTACAGAAATTACGTTGATAGGCCCATGTTCCCTATCTATTGGGAATACTGGATACGATATAGTGTAGGTAGTTTAAGCAGTGCAAGATTGGTTCAGTGGTCTCGGTGATCATATTTGGTTTCTTGGTTGTTTAGTTGAGGGAAACTGGAAAGTGTTATTGTTCCTTCCATAACATTATATTGTATTTCACTAGGCAAAGTTAATGTCGAAATCAGAATGATTTAGAGTATGTAATTGGGCTATTATGGAGTTGGCGGAAAAATAAATTGAAATCATTTTCGAGCACCATATGAGAGCGCATGACTGATAGTGTCCCCAGCTTAAATTCATATTCATAAGATTTACTTGTTATTGCATATATTGTGATGAGAATGTGTTGCTCCCAATTAATTTTGTGGAGTAATCTTCCTTTCCATGCACTTGAGTTATAATTTTTATGGTTGGAATCTGTGAAATGCAGAATGGATAAGTTTGGTAAATCAGTTAAAAGTTCTGTTTTGTTTAGCTAAAGGAGGAAGGAGATAGTGACTGTAGGAGACTTGTTCACTTTGTCTGGTTGGAATCTGTGAAATGCAGATTGGATAAGTTTGGTACATCAGTTAAAAGTTCTGTTTTGTTTAGCTATAGGAGGAAGGAGATAGTGACTGTAGGAGACTTGTTCACTTTGTTTGGTAAGACCAACTGGAAATATCGTGTTTGCTTTTCTAAGGTGGGGATGGAAGGGAATGGAGAGTCTTCAAAGAAAACATTCGTAATTGATGTTGGGTTCAATTTTCAAAGCATGTGCAAATAATTTGACCAGTCTATTATTGCAGGTGAGGACTTGGCCAATGTTTTTCTCTTTCTTTTCTTCTTCTTCTTCTTGGATACAAGGATTTGGTCAATGCTTCTTTCTTTCTAGTTTCTTCATGTTTTCTTCCTCTGTTTCTTTCTTTTTTCTTTTTGGCGTGTATATCGGTAAATATGTGTTATTCATTTTAGTTGATATCTGTCTCTTCTATTATTGCAGTTTTATTTACATGTGGGAAACATTACTTGAAACTTTGGGAAAGGAAGTGATCCAGAACTATTAACATAAAATATATGTAATGAAAGGCGAAATTTTTGCCATGCAATATAGGAATGCAGCATTTCAGACTTAAGATATTAGCTAATGAACAATTGGGAATGGATAACAGGTGCTTTTCAGTTTTTTCCTTGAGGGTGAAGCAGTAAGCCTCATCCTTCATATTCTATATCTTGCTCTCTTACTTGCTTTCATACCCTTGTTGTAATTTTATTGTGAGTGGAAAACCAAGAACATTAACATCGATGTTGGAAAGGTTACTCTAGATTACCATTATTAAGCATGATAGAGGTATGACTCTAGCATTCTTCTTATAAAGATGATAAAGCAATTGGGTTTTAGCTAAAAGGAGAAGTAACAACTTTTATGTTGGATTTGAGGGCTTGTTGTGACAGCCAATAGTGAATAGTTTAAGAGCTAAATACTGGCTGCTAGAATTTTTTGTTTTCAATTTTTTGTTATCAAGTTTGATGTTTTCTTAAAACTGTTTTTGAAATTTTTGACTTAATTATTTGTTTAAAAACTTTATGAAAATTTAGCAGTAATAACTTTGATTAGTATAGAAATTGTTCAACTTCATCTTCGTCCTCCACTTGCACAATGGCCCTTGGTTTAGAATTTGTTCCTAAGGGGTATAAAAATGGGGGAATGAATAACTTAAAACTTAATTAATAACAACTTGGAATTTGCTTTTGTCGTTATAAAAGTAGTCAATTAAGAAGCTGCTTTTATTAAACCAAATCTGTTCCACTAGAATATTAAAAACATTATATTTATAAAAATTATTCTAACTTTTGATTAAAAAAAGGGTAATTTTTAGCTATAAATTCTAAAAATTAGCAAATGAAAATTTAATTGCTAGTTTGGCTTTATTAATTTTTAATCAAACGCTTGGATGATAAAACACAAATACTGACTTTTTAAAAGCCAAACTGCAATTGATGGAAGGAAAGGAAAAGATAAAAAATTAAAGTAGAAGTTATTGGTGAGATAGGGGAGGATTGGAATTGAGGACCAAAACCGTCGCCAGGCAAAGACAAAAGGAAAGCAAAAGCATAAAAGAGAATAAAAGAAATCAAGCAATATATAGCCACCAATCATTCAGTACAGATGTGGCGACTGGTGAAAGTTAAAAAAGGAGATTTTTTTTCCTTGCTAAAATTTTATACCATAAAAGGTCATCAATCTTTCAGCTTTAGCATCTGGTTGGCCAACTAACCAAAATCACTAAAGGTAAATCTAAGATTATTTAGGGTGTGTTTGGGGTGGTTTGTGTTTTTGATTTTAGCTTTCTTTAAAGAAAAAAAAATGCATTCATTATTTTATTTAAATTTTTTTATTAGATAAGAAGTGATTTTTTATAAATATGAAATCCATAAAATATAAAAATAAATTTTAATATTTTAATTTTGTGAAGAGATATATATCATTAAAATCTTTTTTTCTCTCTCTACTTATGTGTGTATATATATATATATATTTATATATATATTTGCTTTTTTTTTTCAATTTTTTCAAATACTATTATAAAATAAGAAGTTTATCCCTTTTTTTAATTTTAATTTTTCTTTATTTTTAATAATTTTATTTTATTTAATAATTATCTATAATATCTAATAAATATGATAATGTATCATTAGAATAAATAATATAATTTTTTCATAGGTCAATAAAATGTATATTTATATATGTATAGTAAAGAATTATAATATAATTTTTAAAAATATAAAATAAAAATTAAAAATAGTATTTAATTTTAAAAAATAAAATATTAAAAATTCACAACTTAAACGAATAGGGCCTTGGTTGAGAAAAAGATAATAATGAGCAGGGGATGGAATTTGACCAATTAATAGCTCTAGTGAGACAGTTAGACTATCCTTTGGCTTGCTAAGTTGAAATCACCCTTTTTAATTTGGCTTAATTAAAGGATGAAGAAGTTTACCACTAAACAGTCTAAGTGAAAGTTGTATTACTAATAATAGAGAGTTGTAATACATATAAAAGTAAAATAAATTTATTTAAAATTGAAATGGAAATGGAAAAATAAAATATATGATGTATTTTGGTCTTTTAGACTCTGAACGGATTGTGAATATGCCATAAATCGATTGAAATTTATTACATTATTACTTTTAAATAAATAAGTTTATGTGAGATTTAAAAGAGTTGGAAAAACTTTTGAGTCCATTAATTCTAAATTTGACTAGATTTTGATGGTAAAAAAAATTGGGAGAATGAATGACTATATAATGTGAAAAGTAGTAAATACAAAGAATTTGAATCAATATTAACTATAGACATATAAAAAAGAAAGACAATGAGCCTAAAAAAACACATATTGTACGAGCAATTATTTGCTTGTACAATGGATTTATAATTAAAAAAAAAAAAGGCAATCCAATCTAAATATTATATATTATTTTGTATTGTAAAACTTAACTTATTATGAGCATAATATATCTTATCTTTACCTGAATCACTTTCACCTATAAAATTTGATCAAGATTATTTATTGAGTGAAAATTGCTGGCTTAATTAGAAGTTCAATTTAATTGATTTGGTCGGAGCCCTTTGAAAATTTTGGTTTCTTTTTGTTAGAGTTTTCTTCTCTTTAATTTTTTTATTTCTTTTGCAGCTTTTTTTTTTCATTAAGAGGGTGTGAGAAGTGAAAGATTAAGCTTGAGGATTTTTGTTCATCAAGCTGTCTAAATTAGTGTCTATATCAAGATAAGCCCAATAAAAAAAAAAACCATAGCTCATATTAGCGAACATATGTAATTTGCTTAATTTGAAGTAAAATATAGAACTATTTACACTGCCGCATGCCCTCTGTATTGCAGAAGATTTCTAAATAGCTTTGTACGAACTTATCCAAACTTACGGAAATGAACAAACATTAATACAATAAATTTTCTTTGAAAAATTAAATGGTTATCACCGTGCATTTAGAAAAGCCATTAAAAAAAATCAAATTTTCAAATATATATTAAATAAACTGAATTTATAAAATCTACAAAAGCGCCGTACTTGATGAAGTTCAAAGAAAAAAGTGACGCATAATGAAATAAATAGAAAGACATTGTTCAAAAAAAATAAAAAATAAAAAAAATAGAAAGACTGTTGTAAATAAAAAAAGAAAGAAAATAAATAAAGAATGAAAAATATGAAAAATTTATATATTATTAATTATCATATAAACCACCTATAATGAAGTATTTATAGTGGTATAAGTAGAATAAAAGATTACAACTAAATTGAATTTTAATATGAATAGGATAAAACTAATCATAATTTTGATGGGATAAGATTAATCCAATTAAGTAGTCATCCACATATCTCATAATACTTCTCTTTGGTTGACTACCCCTATGAATATGCCTCATTAAAACCTTGCTAAGAAAAATTCAGTGGGACAAAAACTTAGCGAAAGAAAAAAGTACACTATTTATAGGTGATTTCTTCTCAAAAATATATTCAACTAAAATATTTTAAGTGAACACATTCTAATATTGTATACATATTTTTTAAGGACTGATATCGGTAGTGTCTTTGTGAACAAATCTGCTGAATTTTTGCTTGAACGAATTTTGCAAATATTAATTTTTTATTTCTTCATTATTTCTTGTGTATAAAAAATCTTTGGTGATATATGTTCAGTTATGTCACTCTTGTGTTGCCTCCTTTTATTTTGTGAAATCCATGATGTATTATCTTCGTGTAATATTGTTGGTTGTTTGCTTATAGACAATATACATTCTCTTCTAATATATTCAATTATGCTTCTCAACCATATATATTCACGACTAGCTTTATAAATAGCTAATATCTCTGTTTGAGATCGAACTTTATGAGGATCAGAAAGATATCCAACATCAGCATATCCCGTCAATTCAAACTTTATTCCTTTTGAAAAAAATAAACCTATATCAGATGTGATACATAGGTAGTGTAAAATATTTTTCACTCCATTCCAATGTCTTTTAGTTGGCGTTGAACTAAACATTGCAAGTAAGTTAACTATAAAAGCAATATCTGATTTTGTATTATTAGCAAGATATAAAAATATCCCTATTGCACTGAGATATGGTACTTCAAGGCTAATAATCTCTTCATTATCTTTCCAGGGGCTGAAGAGATCTCCTTTTATATCAAGAAAATAAATAATTATTGGAGTGTTTAATGAATAAGATTTATCCATATAAAATTATTTCAAGTTTGATCTATAATATTTGATGGACAAAAATTTTATTTAATAAATATTCAACTTAAAATTCAAGATAAAATTATATTCTTCCAAGATCTTTCATTTCAAATTTTCTTGGTAATAGTCAGCAGTACTTGAGATCTCTTATGGAGTTTCCACTATATTTAAATTATTAACATAAACTGTAACTATAATAAATTCTGTATTTATTTTTCAGATAAAAATATATGGGCAAATAAAATTATTTTCATATACATTTTCTCTAAGTATTCAAATAGGTGACTATACATCCACCTAGCTTATATCAGAATCTTTAAACTCAATATAGTATATTTATCAAGATATTATATGCTTCAGACATCTTGATGCTTTAGGCATCTTGAATCCTTCAGAAATTTATATATATATGTCATTATCTAATAAACTATATAAGTAAATTGTCACAACATCCATCAAATATATGTCAAACCTTTCAAAAGCTATCAAACTGGTAAAAAATTTAAAGATAATAACATCCATGATAGGAGGATATGTCTCATCATAATTTATACAAGAATTTTGTAAGAATTCTTATACCACAAGTTGTGTCTTGTATATCATAATTTCATTTAACTCATTTCTCTTAAAAGCTATATGAGCAAATTATTATAGTATAATATCGAGCACTTCATGGGCTGCAAAACTAATTTTAAGAGTAATTGCATTTATAATAGAGAAAATATACTTTTTTCATAATCCCATATGATTTTTTTCTTTTACATACAATACCCATAAGTATGACATCTTCTGGTGTCTAAACTACTGGTCCAAATATTGTATATTTAGCAAATGAATCTAGCTCAGCATTGATTACTTTTCATTTTGGCCAATCACTTTGATATCAATAATTTTAAATATTTTTAGGCTCAAGCATATTTTGATAATTTCAATAGCAACATATGCAAATATATTATTAACAATAATTTCATCTCTTTTTCACATATTTCTAGAGTTTAATGAGATCTCATAATTTTTCGATACTGAAACTACTTATGGAATTACTTCTGTAGAAATATATAGTTATTGACTTATGTTACTTTTGACCTCTTCAGGAGTGTCATTTTAAAAGTATTCATTTTTCCTTATCTCAAAAATTAATATTTTGAACTAAGTAGTCTACCATGCTTTAGGCGTATATTATATCTATTAGTTGTCACACTAATAAATGTCTTATAGGGAGAATTAATTGAGCAAGAGTATTAACGGCTGAAATATGCGATTTAAACACTTACTGGGTATTTGTAAATATATTTGGTAACTGATTTGCAATATTATACAAACGAATTAGTTTTTGAACTTTCAGTTCATATTTATTTTTGCATGTATCAAGATTGGATAAAGTTGGTATATTTCAACTAATCTCTTCTTCTTTTAGCCTTTTACTTTTTATCTTCCCTCTAATGATAGAAAAAATAGCTCATTAAAAATTTTGCTCTAGAAAATTTATCCATAAAGGTCTATAATATCTATTGTAGACAATTAAAACCTACATAGATATCAAAATAATATTGATAAATCAATTTATTTCTTTAAGGGGATGAAATAAGAATATATACACTGAACAAGTAATTTTAATATCGCAAATTCTAAATAAGACATATTAAGTCAGATAAACATAAGTTATAAAATGAAAAACTTATAATATGCAGACAATCAAATACAAATTAAAGGTGCAATATAAATAATAACATGTATCCAAGCGTATATGAAAAGTTTTGATTTCATAAACATAAGAATAATAATTGATCGTAAAATCTTAATAAATAATTATTCAATTAAACCATTTTGAGTATGAACATATGCAATAAAATGTTCAATGGTAATATAATTATAAAATAATTTTCAAGTGAACTCATATGCATTATTCAGATAAATTGTCTTGATATGATAATTAAGAAACATTGACCTTAACTTTATAATTTAAGCAAGAAATTTAGCAAAAGCAATATTATGAGTTGATAACATATAAACATGTGACTATTGAGTTGAAGCACAAATTAAAATCATAAATATCTAAATGGTTTACAAGATTGATGGATATGGTCATAAATATCGCAAATAAATATTTTTTTGTGAGAAATACAGATGACTCTAAATGTAATTTAAATGGTGAAGGTAATTGATTTACCTTGAGCATAAGAAATACAAAATAATTATTAAACAAAAGAATTTTTTGATTTCTTTAGTGGATATACATTTGTATTCTCAACAATACATCGCATCATGTTTGAACCTAGATAGCTAAAATTATCATGCCAAAATATAAAAATTTTGGGATCTATACACTTCGGGTGCATATAGTGTAACTCAACTGTATTTATTTTTATAAAGTCCAATCCAGTTAAAAAATTTAAAATTTCATAAATATGAACTTTTAATTCAAATTTGCAGAGTCAACACATAAAAATTTAATATCTTTTTTACTTTATTTCAATAGGATATTCATTGAGACGTATTTTTTAAAACTTAGTAGATTTCTTCAGGATCTGCTTGAATATAATGCATAATCGAAATATTATTTTACTCAAATTTAGAATGTTCAAATTCTGAAGTCTTCAACCATATTTGCAGAATCAAATATTTTATTAATATTAATTTTTGTCAATGTTAATTATAACAAATATTCTATGATCATGAATAATTATGAGAATTAGCACTTTTGATTTCAAGATTGCTAAAAAAAAAATTTACCATAATATTTTCATCAAGATCTCATCTATGGTCTTAAAAAAAATATCACATTCACTTCAAAAAATGATATTAAGCTAGCACTTTTGCTTTTAAAAAAAAATTTTCACCATGACCCTTTTATCAAGATTCTTATCTATAGTCTTGAAAAAAAATCGCATTTACTTCAAAAAATGATGTTAAGCCAGCTGGACGAGTTTGATGTTTTTTTATCAAAAACTAAAAATTTTGTTTAGCTGCAAGTAAACAAGAAATTAGTTTAGAATATTTTCTAAATATATGTCTTCAATATTGCTACTGCAGAAGCACATTTGAGGCATAAAAAGTTTAATATTATTAAAAAAAAATAGTAATAAATCCTCAATAAGAAGATAATCAATTTTTAATTTCTTGTTTGAATAATAAAAAAAATTATTATTTCTAAGCAATTCTGTGGGGATACTTGATTTTTTTTCGTAATATCTTTAAGATTCATAATATCAAGGTGAATCTCATTATCAAATACCCATAATAGATAATTTCTTCAAAAAATATCAAGGATAATAAATTCAAATTTTATTAAGAATTTGAATCAAGAACCATAAAATGTATATATATATACACGTGAAATTCAAGTTTAAATCCATTGGTTAATGGGCATAAAGAATAAGAAATTTACATCATGTTCATAAATTCAAGTAAAAATATGTGCAGATGTCAATTATTTTTATGTATATATAATACTTAAAGCTAGCAAATAATAAGACAACCGTACATATATTCTTGCAAACAAATTAACCAAATATGTATTATTTATTGTACAACTCTTCATACAAGATATATATATATATATATATATATTAAACAAAAAAAATCCATAATATTTTTTCTTTTTTCTTAATGATTCAACATGAATAGATTTGATATTACTTATTGAAAAAAAATTATAAACTTCAATTAAGCCAAGATTAATCATATTACATCATATAAATTAAATATACAGAAATATACCTTAATTTAAAAATATAAAATTTTTCTTATAAATTAGAAAAGTTAAATCTTTTTTCTTTTATCCTTATATTTAGAGAGACTATCGTACTGATAAAGTGTTGTAAATAAAAAAAGAAAAAAGATAAATAGAGAATGATAAATATAAAAAAAATTTTATATTTTTAATTATTATATGAACCACCTATAATAAAATATTTATAATGATGTAAATAAAATAAAAAAATTATAACTAAATTCAAATTTTAATATAAATAAAATAAAATAAATTATAATTTTAATAGAATAAAATTAATCAAATTAAATAATTATTTATATATGTCATAACAATCACAATAAATTCTGGCATGATATAATTTGTAAACTTTTTTTTATCAAAAAGCCTTGCAATTCTCTTTTTTTTTTAAAGTTAACTGAAAAACAATGAATGCAAAATATCCTTAGTTTATAAAACAATTGTGGACCCTATTCTAGGAATCGACGCAGATTTCTAGAGGATGAAATTTGTTTAATTTTCTCGATGCATACCATTGATAAAAATTACACATACATATATATTTTTTTATTTACAAGTTAACGAAAACATAATTATTCACTCCCCATACCACTCTGATTTTTCTCAAGCCACATTGGCATATGTAGAAAACAAACAAAATAAACAGAGTATAAATAAAATAAAAAAACAAGAGAGAAAACCAGAGGAAACAAAAAAAAAAAAAGTAGATAAAATTCTACTTTCTTTCCAAACTGAAAAATCATTTAACTAAAAATTAAAATAAGCTATAGGAAAAACTAACTTTTATAGATTATATGTTCTCTGAAAGTATTGAAATTGTGAGGTTAACTCTAATGAGAGGGAAGGAATCATAATTGAATAAAAAATTTTGAAGATTACCCAGAAACAATTTTAGTTCTTTACTTGGTTCTATTATTAACACTCTGTTTGGATCGTAGTAACTCATAGTAGAGTATAATGGTATGGCTTCATACCATATTTATTTTGATTTTCATGTCCATGGTAAGGTACACCTTGATTTTTTCATTATTTGAAAATTATATTTTTACATCATTTTCTTAAACCACTGAATCGGTGATTTGACATGATTTTAGACATTTCTTTTTTAAATTTACCCTAATCAAACTTATTAAATTTCAAATTCACTTTTATTTCATTATATTTTATTTCTTTTGCTTTTCTTTAGTTTATTAGATAATAATTTAATATATATATATTATTAATTTTAGTATTTATTTTTATATCTTTAATTAAAATAAATTATTGATTAGAAAAAAATAAAAAATATAATTAATTATTGACTATAACAAATAAAAAATAAAAATTAATTATTGACTTAAAAAAATTAAAATTAATTATTGAATATAAAAATAAATTTAATATTATTTTATTTAAATTTTAATTATCATTATCATTTTCTTTATATATTAATTTTATTATAATTTTTTCAATTTAGATTATTATAAAATACTTTTTATATATTTTATTGATTTTAATATTTATTTTTATGCTTTTAATTGAAATTAATTATTAATTATAAAAATAAAAAATAAAATTATTTATTGACTATAAAAATAAAAATTATTTATAAATTTTAATTAAAACTAATATCAATTTTAATTTGAAAGCATTATAGTCATTTTATTATTTTTACAATCATATCATACCATCAAATCAAACAGAATAACTTAATTAACTATATTGTATCAAAACCAAACAAAACAACTTAATTAACAATATTGTACAATACTATTTCTCCAAACATGATAAACAATGCTTATAATATTATACTATACTATACTATATTATACCTTATATTAATAAATCATACTGCCAACCATCTAAACAAAGCCTAAAGGGTTAACTATCGTTAGAGAAAACCAATATTTTTAAATTATAAAAACTAACTGATTTTTTAAATTTTATTTAATTATCCACTTGGCCTTTTGTCATTAGCTTGGTCCACATGTAGGGTTATGGACCTGGATCACCATAGAATTTTCCCTGTTTTTTATAATTGTTTATTTATTTATTTTTAATAAAATAAGGGTTTGTTTAGTGTTTACTTTGTTTTCTTTCCTGTTATTGTATGTTTGTTGGTACAGGTCATAAAAAAGGAAGTTCATTTTACATGTTCTTGTCACTTTACCACATTATTTGTCAATTTTTATATGCAAAACCTTAAGAAGGAATAAGATTGCCAAGAATTACGTACTAATGCAAAAGTTTCCATAGAAAATAGTCCTAATTGTTACTTGAGAATGACTACAAAAAGACTGGTTACTTCTATCCTGACAAAGGAAATGCCTTCAAGGCTTCAACACATAATTGATAATCCTGATGCATCTCTTACATTATATGACATCCCATGGTATTTTCATCGCTGAAATAATCCCCAACTCGAGCTGCTGGACTCTGAAATGGTGGTTGAAACACTGGCCTTTCTTGTTGTAACAAGTATTCCTGGCTATAGCAGGTTGTTGGAAGCAGAGGAGTTACTGCATATGAAGCTGGTACTGCATAATAAGGTATAGCAACTGCGTAAGGTTCAACCTTGTAACAATACTGATTCCAGCTGCTTACATTACTGGAATCCTGAAACACTATCGGATACTTTGTTCCGCTTATTTTCTGTGGTTGTGAGTTCAGAGGCAGAGGAATTTCTGCTTTAACTACTTCAGGATTTGAAGCTTTTACTTTGGAAACTGTCTCTTTCTGATCTTTCTTTTGTGCTTTATTTTCATTTCCTTCCCCATAATTTTTATTGGTTTCTTTAGTCTTATCAGTAGTAGCCTTGCTTAATGAATCTGAGGCCTTTGCATGATCACACTCTGATTTCGGTTTTTCTAATTTCTCTGGTTCTTTCTTTTCTTTCCCAGAATTCTGATTCCCACCTTGACTCCATAATTCTGCTTGTTTTCCAACCTTTGATAGTCTTTTAATCAAAATTTGTGGATCCGCATTTCCTAATACTGTAACTTTGGGTTGTAAAGGATCAATTTCAGTATTTAGAACACCTGATGAGATATACAAGTTTGACATAAAATTAGCAGGAGAATACAAAATTCAGCATACATCAGAAACAACAATAAACAATAGAATTAATTGTAGTAGTGTTGAAGTTGCTCTCATACTGTATAAGAAATTAGGAGTTTGAACTTTAGTTAAGAGTCTAATTTACCAATTTTTTTTTTTTTTTAAAAAAATGAACAATCTTTTCATTACCTTCAGTACTCCGCAATGTCTTCTTAACTTTCCTTTTGCAACCATCGCAACAGCTGACAGACACCTTCAGCTCTACCTTCTGGAATCAAGCCAAACGCAACACTTGAGAAAAAGAAAGAAAGAAAGAAAAGCTAAAAGACTGTTTATTTAGCTCCATGATTATGAGTTCGAATTCTCCAATAGAAACCCAATTAATCAAAGAAAGAGAAGAAGGAAACTAAATAGCGAATGAAAAAAGCAATCAGGAGTTGAGCACCTTTAAGTCTCCTTCTTTAGACATATTTCCTGACTGGAGCTCAAACTCGAAATGTTGAAGCAAGAAGTAAAAGGAAAGAGAGGGAAAATTAGAGCACTTTTTTTTTTGTTTTTTTGGCAATGAATATATGAATGGTAAGGGTGTATTTATATGAGGAGGAAAAGAGGGTCCACATTGAAAGAATTTTGATTTAGAGTTTCTTTAGTGATATAAACGTATATTATATGTTTCTGTTTGGTGAAGTTCCAACGCAAAAGTATTTAGTGGACAGCTTTCTCTCCAAGCAACATTTTATATGCAATCACTTTGAGTTCTTGAATTATAACTTTAGATTGTGATATTTTGATTACTGATTTAAAATTTAATTAATATTAAAAAAAACGAATATGGAAAAGAAAATAAAAGATGTAATTTAAATTATATAACAAAATTTTTTGTATAAACTCACAATCTAATTGTTGAAGTTAAACAAAACTTTTACTGTATTAATCTTGTTTTTAGTATATTAAATTAAAAATTACAAAATCAAAAGGATGTTTATGTATCCTAGTAAATAAAAATGATACTGCTTAACTGGATTATTGGCAATGGTTTAAAAATGTATTATATTCTAGTGAATATAAGCAACACCCGCAACATCATGAGATAACCATCTCTCAACTCCATGAGAAGGAGTCTGCAGATAATAAACTTCAGGATCATAACTATAAGCAAGATGGGTCAAATAATCAGCCATAAAATTAGCTTTACGGTAAATTAAATTAAGCATTTAAATTCCAATGTTATGAAATATTTATAAGATCAGGATAATTATTTAGATATCATACATACTGAATTGAATAAAAAATATTAAATTTGTGATAAGAACAAGCGAGAGATGTAATTTAACCATCCAGCCATCATCTCAAGTGATAGTGCGTTAAGTTAATATTTTTGGAGTTCAAATACAGAACTCTATTTATATAATGCTTTCATATGCATAACACATTCAATTAATTTTGTAAATGTTATTGTAAATTAATCCAGTTCAAAAAAATGTTACTGTAAATTAATAGTTAATAGTTAAATTTTTTTTAGTTAAATTTTCTTATAAAATTATATTTATATTTTCATCGCACATCCAATTAATTTTGTAAATTTTATCTTAAAAAAATCCTTCATTAATATGTTACTATTGCATTCATTTTTTTATCCACAAAAAATATTAATATTTATATATATTCGATGTGCTCTTATTATTTTGATCGGATATATACATTTAGTATATACAATATTTATTATTTTATTTCGTATAAATAAAATTATTTTTTATACTTTAAATTTAGTTTTATAAAATTTAATATTAATTAAATCAAATTATATCAATTATAAGCAAATGATATAATTCACGAAATGTATAATTAATAACAATAAAAGAAAAAGTTTGATAAAATAAACAATTGTAATGAGATCTTTGAGGCGGTACCTTTTCTTTAGTGTTGTTAGTTAATGTTCCTTGATTCGCCTGGTAATGACAACAAGGATTATATAATACTCGGAATGTGTAATTATATAAATCAATGATACTCAATAATTAATTAGGTTCTTTATTAGATTTTTATATTAATTATATATATATATATATAGTACTGCTAATTAAAAAAGAAAAAGAAAATAAAAAGGGCAAGAATTACACTGGTGCAAGAGCATGACAGCCGTACACGTGGCAAATATTGACCTGAAAAATGGAGTAGAAAGATGAAAGAACAAATGCAGTCCAAGTTGAATTAGTTATATAGATGAATAAATTTTATGAAGATTTGATGAGAGGCATTGCTTTGTTGATTCCATATTTTATTAAACATTGAACATGCCTTTGCTCTTAACTTCTCTATTAATGATTTTGTTGCTTTTTAGTCACATCAATGCATTTACTTTTTTTTTTTGTTGGTCTAAATATATATATTAATTAACCATGTTGCTAGTGTTTTGATAGTAAAAATATATTCAATCACTTGTTTAATCAATATTCTATTTAAAAAAAATATTATGTTTAATAATAAATTTGACAAATTACTGAAAATATATTTTACAGAGATATATTACATAGATTATATTTTATTAAAAAAATTATATTATTATATTTAAAAAATACAATAAAATACTAAAAAAATAGATTAAAAAAATATTAACTTATTTAGTTATAACTAAATTTTACAGAAAAAGTTTAAATAATACGTAAACTACTCTTATAACATCTCTTTCTTATTTTATCATATTTTAAATTAAAGCTATCATTATCTTTTAATATGTGGAACTCTCAATTTACTTTTTTGGTAAAATATTTTTTATATTCTTTCTAAATAAAATATTTTATAAATTGGTTGGTAAAATTTAGTGAGCTCGATATTTTATTTTACATAGATTGTTTATAAATAAATATATTATTTTTGGTCAAATATGAATATTTAGTCAATTTTTTTAAAATTTTTGTGCAACCAAATGCATTATAATATTTAAATATTAATTTATTTATTTTTATTAAATTCTAGTATAAATTAAAATCAAGGTTCAACTTATGAAAGAGGGATAAGGTAATTTAATTACATTCCATTTCTGTGGTAGAAAAAGGGTAAAAAAATAAAGAGAAAGGAGCATTAATTGGTATTTAAAGATTAGAGCAGCAGCAAAAAATTGATGAAAAAGGGGTTAAATATTGTGCGATATGTCTGGACTGAGATGTATGTGTTTTGGACACCTTAATTCTTTAATTTTTATGAACATTCATAATTGCTTTTCAATTCTTCATATATTATAATTTATTACATGAAAGTTCTCAAGCTTCGATTTAGGCTGTATTTGGAATATTCCTACTTAATATAATTAAGTAGATTATTCCTTATTATTTTTGACATAATCGTTTTGAATATATAAAATATTGAAATAACAAGGGCATGTTCATTGGTTTACAGAACGCATTGAATTTTTATTTAATTATACTAGATAATGTTATAAACATCCTGTTTACTATTTAATTTGCATTCTCTCACTTGTTTTTAATATTTGTTTTAAAAAAAAGTATGTTGCACGTAATTAATTTTTTTTATTCTCAAATAACAAATGTAAAATATATTTGAAATGAAAGATTATGATAGAAATAATATAAGAAATGAAATCTAAGTTTATGATTATTATTTTGAAATTAATTAAAATTAAAAGTGAAATTGCAAAATTGTCTTATGTAATAGTTTTTTATTCAATAAAAATAATGTAAAATATATCAAATAGCTAGTGTATCTCTTATGTAATTTTTTAGAAAAAATTTTATCAACAATTTTCAAGACATCAATATACTGGTTTACTATAAAAAAATAATAACAAATAACTAAAAATATGAATAAATTTTTAAAAGAAAAAAATACATTTAACATACAAAATTCATTATTTTTTTTTTCAAATTTCATTTCGATACACAACTGTCTATAAAAACATAATATTTAAAAATATTAAATAAAACTTATATAAAAAAAACTACATATATATATATTTAAATTATGAGTTATTATATTTGGACATAATAAAATGCCTTAAAAACAACAGATCATCGACTATTTTTTAAATTCAAAATCAACTATATATAACCTGTGCATAATCAATTTACAGTCTCCAAATACTTTTGGAAGTGTTTAAGTTGCATTATTCTTAGAGGGTGTTTGATCTAACTTATAAAAATTAATTTATAAGCACTAAATATTTATAAATTAATAAGGAGCTTATAAACATTTAAATTTTAAATATTTAAATTTATAAATTTATTTTAAATGATCATAAGTGACTGATAAACATATAATGTATTTTAATAAAAAATAATTTATAAGCATATTTATTATTAAAATAACTAAAAATAATATAAATTTATATTATTAAGAGTATTTATTAAAATAAATAAAAATAATATGGTAAATTGATTAGTGAAATTAGTTTATAAGCCAACTATATTTATAAACACTAAAATAATAAGTTACTCTCCAATTTATTTTTTCTAACTTATAAACTGAATTTATGAGTTTATAAAATTATATAAACAATAACTTCAATTAAAATTTAAAATTTATGAACCGATCAAAATAGCTTATAAACTAAGTCAAATTATAAATAACAAACACTTTTATACCCTAAGATAAATACCTTAAAATATCAAATACCTCTATACGTTAAAACTAGTTTAATTTATAACGTCTGTGCTTTATACAAACTCTACTCTAGCTTTAATTATTATCGTCTTGCTCTGTTGTTAGTGTTCATTTTTTTTTAATATAAAGATTTAGTAAGTTGATAAAGATTTAGCGTTTAATTTTACATTGAATATCACTTATCATAGCCCTCGTCTTTTACCCGAATCTAGGACGAGCTATTCACAAAAAAAAAATCATGTAGATGGAGTTATCTAATTAATTTGATAATTTATAATTTTTTAGAAAATTAATTTTAAAAATTAATATTTTTCTTCATAAGTTATAATTTATTTATGATTAAAATTAAAAACTAATATTATTTAATTAATTTTAATTATTATTTGAGTTAATTTATAATATGCAATCAGACAATATATAAATCTTAATTATATATATATATAAATAAATGTACGTTACATATAAATATATAAGTTAATTTATAAAATATATCAATTTGTACAAACAAAATTTATATATAATAATTCATAATATCTAAATTATAAATTAGTATATTTATGGATATATCTAAATTATATGATAAAAAAGAATTAAAAATAATCATAAAACATAAATTTAAATTATAAAAAGTATCAAGTAAACAATTATTAGATTTTATTGTGTTTATTTATTTAATATGCTCTTTTTATACATTCATATATAATTAAATTTTCTTATTAATTTTAATTTAAATGATATATATATATATATATTTTTTATTTATAGTTCATGAGACGAAGATTGTTTAAATTATTATAAGAAATATATTATTATTATATTTAGACAATGGTCCTTTTACATCTAAAATCGATACATGAAAAGATTTAGAGTGTAAAATTTATAAAACTGATGATCTGTAAATGGTCAAAATATCAAAAGATTATATCAAGAGCTTTAATACCAAGTTGAAAAATAGACATAAATCTAATTTAATTTTAAAAGTTAATTTACGAGATAAAAATTATTTAAGTTATTATAATAAGAACACCATTATTATATTTGGATAATGTGTGATACTAACACAATATAAGTTGAAATAATTTGTTCTAACAACTTTTTTTCACAATAAAATAAGTAATGTTTTTAAAACGAGGGGAATATTATATGGTATCTATCTTGTTATTCCTATGACTCACTTTATGAATTTTTTAATTAATATTTTTATTTAACTTTTAATTTTTTTAAAAAAATATATGCTTTTAGTTTTCAAAAACAAGTGAATAAATGACATTTCAAAAAATGAAAAAGGCTAATTTCTTTTCAAAAAAACGAATTTTTTTTTTACATTCTAGGATTTGAATTTTTATAATTTATATTACATGACAAATATGTATACACACACGCACGCACACGCACAAAAAATACACAATCACAAACATATGGGCTGGGCAATAAAGGATAATGTGACAAAAATAGGCCATTCATCATATACAAATATATACATATGTTGTCCAAAATTTTGGTGTTGGAATGAAGATGTGATTGGTAGCCAACACAAATACGATCCCGTTTGGGAGGGCTCATATTCAATGTGTTTTTCAAATAAACGTGTCTAATGCATAACCACAAAACTGAAATGTTGAACAAATAATGATAAAAAAAAAGATTTCTTGGCCCACTTCAAACCAACACAAGGCCCAAAAACTGTATGCATATATATATATATATATATATGTTTATATATAAAGATTTCTTGGTCCTCTCAAACCATCACAAGGCCCAAAAACTGTATGCATACACACACACACACACACACATATATATATATATATATATATATGAGTATGTATATGTGCATGTTCTGAAGAAAAAATTACATGCTAATTCATTTTTTAACTTCTTTTTCAAAAATATCTCATAGTTTTAATTTCAAAAATATTATTTCTAAATTTAACTAAAAATACACCCCTAGTATAGTAGATATCTAATATATATACATAAATGCATGCATACAAAGATTGTTCAAAGAACTTGAAAATGTAAGCAATTTAATTCCTTTTGTTTCGATTTGATCGAATTGGATCGAACTAAAAATATCTAAATTGGGTCTCGAATTCATTATTCAAATCCGAGCAAATATCAGACTCGAGTGTAATTTTCTTGAATCAATACGACCTAGTCCAAGACATATTTTTTAAATAACCGTTTAGATAATACTGTTTATGTTATTCTTAAATTAACCTAAACATACCTCACTTATCATCTCTCAAACATACCTCACTTATCATCTCTCACTCTCAAATCTCAGTTACACCAGTGAAGCATCTACAAATATATACAAATATGTACCTTTAGAAGTGAGCATTTTTATATAATTGAAAATAGATATTTTTGAAAATATATTAAAAAATAATTCTTTAAAATATTTTTTATACAAAGCTCTTTTTTTTTTAAATTTGTAAATTAGAATCTAAATAGTTCTAATTTACCAGCACCTTTTCTTATTTATAATCATTATATTGTTATTTTATTTATCATATATAATGTAATATGTATACTGTTTTCTTATAATAATGTATGCATAATTAATAGTGTAAAAACATATATAAAGAATTAACATAAAAATATGATTGTTAAAAAAAATTAATAGAAATATTAATGCAAATAGTCATTAAGATTTTAACTCCAAAAGATGGTAATATTGAAAACATCCATAAAAAATAAATTATATGTAAGTCAATAATATCTAACAGGAACAGTATATACCCATAACAAAATTCCATGATGGAAAATGAGAAGAGAGATTGGAGACAAACACAAAGCAAAACCACAGCCATTCATTGAATGAGAGGCTATCCACAATCTCATCGTCTCTTATTTCATTTTCTTCTCTTGTCATCTCTGAAAAAAACACCAACCCACCACTTTAACTTACCTCCTCTCTGCTTCTTCTCACTACACTACACAAACTTTCTGGCTTCTCCATTTGTATGGCTTCGGCTACTCTCTCTGTAGCCAAACCATCCCTTCAGGTTCACTTCCATACACTTCTTTTTTGTTTGTTATATATATATATATATATATGTATATATATATAAATGAGTATTAATAAAGTGTTTCTTTTTTATTTTGATTCATCAGAGGAATGGGAAGGGATTCCAAGAATTCTCAGGCCTCCGTAACTCTGCAGCTTTCCTTCCTTTTGCCAAGAAAACTTCTGATGATTTCCTTTCTGTTGTAGCTTTCCAGACTTCTGCTGTGAGTTTATTTCATCGACTTAACATATGTCGAGTAATTAAGCATTGGAAGTTTCTAAATATATATATATATATATATATAGACATGTACTAGTTGATTATAGAATATGTAAACATTGAACTGGTTGCCAATTTGGAATTCTGAAACAAAAATTAAAGAATAAACTTCATTTGCTTCTGTTATACTATTTGTAAATTTCTTTACTTTTCATTTTTTTCATCATACATTAGAAATTTTTAAATGAGTTTGAAGCATATCAGAGATTGAACTTATTGACTAATTTCTGTACTGCGAGATAGAAAATAAACTGATTTACTCTAGCTCGAAAATATAGGCTTTATTTATATATTGCTCTAGAAAGTTAGTTTTAGGGGCCGAGTCCCGTTAGCAGCGGCAGAACCAGCCCTTCAGAAAGAGAGGGCAAAATTTATCTTCAATACATATAAAGAGGAGATGGGAGGACTGGGCCTTCACCTCTGCTGCTCTGGCCGGCAAAAATTTACCTTAAAAATATATAGCTGGCCAGGGGGGTCATCAGTCCCCACCCGACTTCACCTGATTCCGCCCTGTCTGTTAGTGAATTTGGATTTTTGTTTTGGGGAGTAATCTCAATTTTTATGTGAATGCGATTGTAAAGGTGGGAAGCAGCAATGCCGGGTACAGGAAAATTGCAGCTGAGGCAAAGATAAAAGTGGCCATAAATGGATTTGGTAGGATTGGAAGGAATTTCTTGAGGTGCTGGCATGGACGCAAAGATTCTCCTCTGGATGTCATCGCCATTAACGACACTGGAGGTGTGAAGCAAGCTTCACATCTTCTCAAGTATGACTCTACACTTGGCATCTTCGAAGCTGATGTTAAGCCTGCTGGTGACAATGGCATCTCTGTTGATGGCAAGGTTATCAAAGTTGTTTCTGACAGAAACCCCGTCAACCTTCCGTGGGGGTAAAGCTAAACGATCTCTAAATTTGCCTCTTTCCATTGGTCAAGATTCTGTTGATTGATACGAGTGTATTGAACAATTATATAGGGAGTTGGGAGTCGACTTGGTGATTGAAGGGACTGGAGTTTTCGTGGATAGAGATGGTGCAGGCAAACACATTCAGGCAGGAGCTAAGAAGGTGCTGATTACAGCTCCGGGCAAGGGTGACATCCCCACTTATGTTGTTGGAGTCAATGCTGAAGCTTACAATCCTGATGAGCCTATCATCAGCAATGCTTCTTGCACTACTAATTGCCTTGCTCCCTTTGTCAAGGTCCTTGACCAGAAGTTTGGTAAGAACATATATACGAGTATTGTTTTGGTTAATTAGTCCCTGACTGTGTTAATTAAATGAGAACTCAATTGGATGGTTGCAGGTATCATTAAGGGAACTATGACAACAACTCACTCATACACCGGTGATCAGAGGCTACTTGACGCCAGCCACCGTGACCTGAGACGGGCACGAGCTGCTGCTCTGAACATAGTTCCAACTTCAACAGGGGCAGCAAAAGCAGTGGCTCTTGTGCTTCCAACTCTCAAGGGTAAACTTAACGGGATTGCCCTGCGAGTTCCAACCCCAAATGTATCAGTTGTAGACCTGGTGGTTCAGGTGTCGAAAAAGACATTTGCGGAAGAGGTAAATGCAGCATTCAGAGAAAGTGCGGATAAGGAGCTGAAGGGTATCCTCTCAGTATGTGATGAGCCACTAGTTTCAGTAGACTTCAGGTGCACAGATGTTTCATCAACTGTTGATTCTTCCCTAACAATGGTTATGGGTGATGACATGGTTAAGGTGATTGCTTGGTATGATAATGAATGGGGTTACTCTCAAAGGGTTGTGGATTTGGCTCATATTGTTGCCAAAAACTGGAAATAGAGGGGAAAACCAAGAAAGAAAATTTAGAGGTCTTTCTGCAATGTAATTTCTGATTTTTGTGTACCTCATTTCTAGTTTCTTTTTTGAGGTTCTATTTTTGTTAACATTTGTATAATTATATTGTTATGGAACCATTTTCTTCCATTTTCTGTTGTGCAATAAGGTTAAGAATTTGTATGAATTCATCAAACTTATTCAACGTAATTTCAGATAATCTAAATCTCACTTTTAAAAGCATCTCCCTATTAGTTACAATTCTCCGGATTTATTCTTAGCTATATATATATATATATTCTCGGTGGCAAAACTACGGTTTGAATAAAGAGAAGACATAATTTTTTAGCAAAAAAAAAAATACATAGGAGTTAAAAATAAAAATTTAATATTATAGTAAAATTTATATTTTTATTATTTTATATTATTTATTAAATTTTTTACATATCTTTTTATTTTAATTCTCGAATCTATTAATTTATTGAAATAATTTTATTAAATTAAAATTTTAAAATTATTATTAAATGAGAACATTAGTTTTATTCAATTTATAATTAAATTATAAATATCTAATCACAAAATTTTAAATATCTACTAAATAAAAAATATAAACCTATAATATATATAAATTATATATATTTATATATAAAAAAAATCCAATAATTTATATATATAAATATATAATTTATATAATTTTATATATTTATATAATAATTTATATATATATATAAATATATATTTGTGAATATCCCATATGAGTATGGATGTGGGAATCGTGAGTGGGCGTGCATTGCCCAAAAGCCCGAATTTCTAATTAGAATTCAGTAAAACGCGCAAAAACCAGTAGCAGAGGGAGCAGCGCCCCCAGCTACAATGGCGGCCTTTGCAAGAACCGTTTTCTGCTCTTCTCAATCCCATCTCAGACTCTTCTCATTTCCCTTTGCTGTTACTTTTTCTAATAAATCACCACTCTCCTTAAACCCAAATCTCCTAAAGAGAAATCCTATCTTTTTCTTCTCTCTTCCGTCTATTAGGCCCTTGCAATCCACTACGCAGCAAGTCTCCACCTCGCAAACTCACGAAGCAATCGGCCGCCCCAACGTCGTTGATATCCTGGAAGAAAGGGGTTTGCTTGAATCTCTTACCAGCGATAATCTCAGGTCCGTTTCTTCTATTTCTAATATCACTCTTACTGTTTACTGTGGTTTTGACCCAACAGCCGAGAGCTTGCATTTGGGTAATCTTCTTGGTATCATTGTGCTTTCTTGGTTCCAGAGGTGTGGCCATAAAGCCGTCGCCTTGATTGGTGGCGCAACCGCTAGAATCGGTGACCCATCTGGTAAGAGACTGGAAAGGCCAGAGCTTGATGCTGATAGTTTGGAAAAGAACACCCTTGGAATTACTAATACCATAACTAGAATATTCAATTTGAATAAGAATTTGAACAATCCAATTGTGGTTATGAATAATTATGACTGGTGGAAAGAGATTAGGCTACTGGATTTCTTGAAACAAGTGGGGAGATATGCTCGAGTGGGTACTATGATAGCCAAGGAAAGTGTGAAAAAAAGGCTTGAATCTGAACAAGGAATGAGTTATACTGAGTTCACTTACCAGCTTTTACAGGGCTATGACTTCCTTTACCTTTTCCAAAATAAGGGTGTTAATGTTCAGATTGGAGGAAGTGACCAATGGGGCAATATAACAGCTGGGACTGAACTAGTTCGAAAGATTGTACAGCCAGATGATAGAGAGGCCTATGGCTTGACATTTCCTCTTCTGTTGAAGAGTGATGGCACCAAATTTGGGAAGTCAGAGGATGGTGCCATTTGGCTTTCTCCATCCTTTTTATCTCCATACAAGTTCTATCAGTACTTTTTCTCTGTCGCTGATGCTGATGTTATTAGGTTTCTCAAGATACTTACTTTCCTGGACTTGAATGAGATTGATGAGTTGGAGAGTGAAATGAAGAAACCTGGCTATGTGCCCAACACTGCTCAGCGTATGCTTGCTGAAGAAGTAACACGTTTTGTTCATGGCGAAGATGGACTCAGTGAGGCCCTTAAGGCCACTGAGGCATTGAGACCTGGAGCTGAAACAAAGTTGGACTGGAAAGCCATTGAGGGCATTGCTGAGGATGTACCATCTTGCTCTTTGGCATATGATCAGGTCCTCAATCTCTCTCTTATTGATCTGTCTGTTTCTGCTGGCTTGCTTGAGAGTAAATCAGCTGCTCGCCGCTTGTTGAAGCAAGGAGGTCTCTACTTGAACAACAGCAGAGTTGATTCTGAAAATAAGAGAATTGAGACGCGAGATATTGTGGATGGGAAAGTTCTCCTTTTATCTGCAGGCAAGAAAAACAAGGTCATTGTGCGAATATCTTGAATGCTCTTGTTGCACAGATTTACTACAAATTATTTCTGAAGCTTGTGAATTTTCTTATTGCATTATAAAGTAGTAAATTTCATTATAAGAGGTTATTTCTAAACTTTATTTCCAAACTTCGTTAGTAAATATTCCCCTTCCGCATACTTCTTAATCATTGGCTTCTTTTTGTAACTAAAAAATAAGAAAAATCCATATTGTTCACTGGATGGTTTGTTTCTTTATATCAATTATATTAGATTGAGTATTAGGAAGACAACTTGGTTCTGGGTATGCGGGTAAGTGGACTAGAGCAGACATTAAAAGCCATGTAATTGTGTTGTTATCAGCTTTGGATGATTAAAATGTTATAGAAGCACTTCATGTATCACATGTAATCATCTCGATTTTCCATCTGGTAGACTCCCATGTTATTTATCCTTCTTTATTACATTCTTTGTTTTTTTATTCTGTCTGGAGAAGATACATTGACTTTGCATTAGCTATGTCATCTTTTTTGGTGTATGATTTCCATTTTGACAATAGTAAGAGCTGAGGATGGAAAGAGATTGTGTTGCAGTTGCAGAGCAGTTAGCCATTTCTGAGGTACTTGCAGTATGATGTGTCCAGAAGGGTTAACGTGATGACAATTATAATAGCCATCTTCAATTTGAGATAAGAACAGAAAATAGTTAAATAGGAAAAGGAATGGGAGGGACCGTAGCTTGAGACTTAAAATAAAAATAGAATCAAAGACCAAATATGCTATACATTCACATTGCCTTAAAATTCTGATCGTAAAATCATCAAGAATACATTGGTTATATCAGAAGCAGTAGCTTCCCATTCGTGTTGCATTGCCAACAACAGTTGCTTGAAGTAGTTAAAAACGTCTTTTGAGTATTCTTTCATGGGAATAGACAAGAAGTCTGAAATGCGTATGCATTGACAAACATGTCTAAATAGAAATATGACCGTAGTAGGAACTGGGGACTGTTGAAATTTATACACCTAACTTTCTGGAAAACTTTGAGATTTTCTATCTTTAAGTGATCTTATTAGTGCTAATTCCTCTCTGGTTTTTTGTATTACTAGCCCTAGCTCACAACCATCACCTCGCCCTGAGGACTTCCGATGTAAGATGAGGTTCCAGCTTCACATTTTCCCCAAAACTTAGTCACTCAGCAAACTAGTTGTTTATCACTGACTACGTTAGACTGGGTTGTTGCCCTCTGCCCAAGAGCCATGATTACATTCGTTTGATGACAGGGTGAACTTTCTATTGGCTGGAGTAATTGACAGGGTGAACTTGTACAATATTTGTAGAAAGTTCAAATTTTGATCTATTGGCTGGAGTAATTGTTGAAACATCGATGTAGGGTAAATTTGGGCTACTTTTTGATTGTTGAATGTTGATAGAATCATAAACCATTAACTCTTGGGCCTTTCCAGTAGAGTAGCCCGCTGAATTGGACTGTTCTATCATTTCCAGTGTTTTTTTTTGTAGGTTCAAGTTGGATTCCTGCTGATTTTGTTCCGATTTGGCATGAATCTTCGAGTTGATGAATCGAAAAGGTTTCGGATTACCTTTTTTTTTTTAGTTTGGTTTTAAAAAAAAATTTCTGATCATGTCGACTTATAATAAATTTTTTATTAAAACAATTTTTTCATATATTTATAGTATTTTAAAATTTAATAATAAAATAAATATTATAATTTTAAAATATCACCTAATAATTTAAATAAAAATAAAATATTTAAAATATATTATCACATATAATTTTTTTATATATAAAATATTATAGTGTAATAAATAAATTTCAATATATTGTAATATATAATAATAAATTTAATTCAATTTTTTGTATAATAAATTTATACTAATTCTTTTTTTATTTGTTGGGTTAATTTTGAGCCAGAATGAAATTGAATCTAATCCATTTGAATTAGAAAAATGATTTTAATTCATTTTGTTAATTATAACTTGGATTCATTAGTTGATTTTCTAAGTTTTTTTTTTTTAGATAACAGTCGGTTGGTTTGTTTCAAATTCTGATAGGTTGGGGTTAAATTTTGACTCTGATGTTTTTTCGAGCTGGAGCGTATTCAAATGTGGCCAAAAATGGCCTCTGGGTTCTGTTTTACTATTGATCAGTTGAGATACATATGATCTGCAAGTTCTGAATATAATTTAAATTATTTTCTTCTATTAATTATGTGTAGAAAGAGAATATTTAGATTCGAACTCTCAAGCAGAAATGACACTTTTTTTTTATCATAAAGCTACATCTTAGTGGATATAATTTAAATTATTTAACAGTTTATTTTCCTGAACATCATCATTCTTGACAAGGCCACCATATCTATCTTTTTCGATATTATACTAATTCTTGAAGTTCATATCGGCCAAAACACAAGTTATCCCCTGTCTGTACGCCATATTAACCTAAATCTATTTCATGTCGAGAAATAATTTATATACATTCATGTTCAGTTCCTCCTCTCCATGACCTAAAGCTATTGATTAAAAATTTTATTCCTCTTTCATGGAGGACCAGTTTTCTATCTTACATCTCTCATTTTCTTTCTTTCTTTTCATTTAGAATGCTCATTTTCTGGATGCCACATAATAATGTTACATAAAAGTCCACATATTATCTTTTTCCGAAGATTTTCTTGCAAAAATATAATTCTGAGTTCTGCTTGTCTACTGCTAAGTCTGCCCCCATCGTCTTGATAACTACTTTAATTTTTTTTTTCTTTTGGGGGATTGACTTCTATATAAAGATTTTTCTTTATCTTAATAATATATCATACTTTTGGCTTTTCCTATATTATTAATAATTTTTATTTTCATTGAAAAGTTTCATGTTAAAGTATTATTAGGATTAAAAGTAAATTAGAAGGATATTAGAAGGCATACCTCTAATGGCTAGGAAATATTTTATTATACTAATTTTTTCAGTTTTTTTGTTTTTGTGTTGTATTTCAGTATTTTAAATATATAATTGCTGGGTGGGTTCACATTTTCTGCATTTCAAAACAAACCCCACATGATGCTTTTATTAGAAAAGTAATTTTCAGTCCTTGATTTTGACCATTTATAGACATCCCTAGAAAATTGTATATTGTTTTCTAGTGCAACCTGCAGAACCACACCACATGCTCAATTGCATATGGATTAGTGTCTTGTAATTAAAGCTGTTTGGCGCTCTATGACTATGTTATCCAGGTAACCCAATAAATCAAAGTCATCTTTTATAAAGTAAAATACACAAAAATCTAACCCTATATTATCAAGTTTAAACAAAATACAAGAAATGAGGTCTAAAGTGTTATTAAACAATGCCACTTCCTTAAGTTAGTACTCTTTGATCAATTCTTATAAATTAAGAAATTAATATTTGAATTATTTCTTATATATTTTTCTTCATCCTTTGTTTCAAATAAAAAATATGTTTATCAATTTAGTATAAATCAAATAAAAATTTATAAAATCCAGTTTTTTTTTTTACTGGAATAAAATCCAGTTAAATAAAGAAGTGAACAAAACCATAATTTGGCATGAAAAAGATAAAAGAAAGAAAATTGAAGGGCTATAGAATCCTCTGTTTGCCATTTTATATTAATCCATTTAGAACAAACATTAGACCATACAAGCAAAAAGCTGATTCTAATATCAGCATTCTGGTATAATAACAACAATAATAATTTAATGCACATACACACTCTCTTAATTTCCACCTGCCACCCATTGCCCTCCTTCAATACATGTAAGTGTAGTCCAACAAATGCAATTCTATTTTTCTTTTTTCTTATGGTACAATATGCAATAGATTGAATCTAAATATCACGGTCGCGCTTGCACTCTGGAGCAGCAGCAGAAAAACGAGTGCGATCAGTACAATAGTTGTAAATGGTATATTTCTGGCGAACCCAACGGAGTCTTTGGTATTGAGCAGCATCAAGGTCTTGGAACTCTTTCTGATCCCACCAACGCTTACCTTGTGTGTCACAGAACTTGGCATTCACCGATGCTTCGCACCCATCTATGTGGAATCCTTTGTAGGAAGCAACAAATGGAGCTTTGGACCAGTCTGTCTTCTCCAATCCTCCCCTTGTTGCCCAGTCATCTGCATTCCATAGGCTTGAGTACATCTTCATTGGCTGATCAAATGGGAACCTCACTCCCAAATCTTTGCTGTTCTTAAACACCCTAATTGGCACATCATCCACAAAGAACCTGGTCGAAGAACAAATAACAAAAATTATTATATCAACAATGTTACAATCCCATTATCAAGTTGATCATTGGAGGATAAGTATAAAGTGAACCAAAAGTTAGAACGTACACAATCTGATACATGTTCCATAGTACAGAGTAAGTGTGATATTCCTTTGTAGGATCAAACCACAAATAAATTCTCTGTTCTCTGTCCCCCTTTCCTCCAGTGAACACATTTGTCTGCAAAATGTAGGGCTGCCCAGTTCTGTTTCCCAAGAACTCAAAATCTATTTCATCATGCTCATTATTTTGAGAAGACAACTGCACAAAAATAAATTCCAAAAAGTCTAATCAATCTATCTATCTTTATAAATTAAACGGCAACCAAGTTTTCTAATTTTGGTTTCAAATTAAGAGAAAAAATAAAAATAAAAACTTACATAGAAAGCAGTTACAGTTCCAGCAGAGTCCCCTCCAACCATCTTAATGTGCATACTAAAATGATCAAACAAGTATGATCCTTTGGATTGAAAGCCCGTGCCTTTTTTATCAATCAAGAAAATGAAAAACAAAATAACAAAAGGTGATGAGATTTTCTTGAAAAATTAAAATGGGTAGAATCTATTATCTACAGAATGCAAGTGAAAGAAGATATAATACCAGTGTATTTGTCTAGTACGAGCTGAATCTCAGAACCTCCATTGAAGTACTTGATGTGATCAAAAGCCCAAGTGGGTACATAGTTACGGCCAAAAGGTACATCAATAGGCTTCCTTGGGGGAGCACCCTTACATACAGAAGCCAAAATAAAGAAACTTAGGCATGTAACACTCCACAGAAAAGAGCCCATCTCTCTGTTTCTTTCTTTGTCTGTGACAAGAAGCTTTTTGCATATTCAAGACTCAATTCATTTTGTGCACATTTATATAGACATCCTGAGAATAGATAAATGTTTCTTTTTTTCATTTTTTGAATTTTTTTTTATTAAGATTGACAGATAAAGTTATTTTTTATTATTTTATTGCTTTAAAATAGTAATAAAAATTGGTAGATAAAAGTATATGATAAGAAATGAAGTGATATTCGATTCTCATTGTAACATTTATTCAAAAGAAAAGACCAATCGATGTCAAAACAGTTTTGAGTTAAAATTTTGGCTAAATACATGTGTGTGTAGGGCTATGAATATATAACATTTATTTATCTTACTCCTTAAATTTTTAATTTAATCTTATAAATCTCTAAAGTCATATTTTTTTCTAATTTATAAACACAAATTTAAAGAATAACATCGAGTCATAATAAATTACTAAAATATCTATTTAGTAGGGGTGATTACAATTCGGTTAACAGACTAAAAATTCAGTTCGGTTAACTAATCGGTAATTTAATTTGGTCAAAAAATTGAGAATATTTTAATTTTCAGTTCGATAAACGGTTAATCGATTAACCGAACTATTTTAAAAAAAAATTAGTCATTTATTATTTATTATTTAATTCTTTAATTATATAGATTTTTATTATAAATATATATTTTATTACAAAATAAAGTTATATTTTATTTATTTTTATAATAAATTTTATTTAGTTATTTAATTATATTAATTTTTTATAAATATAATTTTTATTATAAAATCAAAAAATTTTGGTTCGGTTAATTAATCGAATTGACTAAAATAAAAATTTGATCGATTCAGTTAATAATTTTCTTATACTTTTGTTCAGTTAATCGACTGATTCGGTCGATTAATTAATTGTACCGACCGATGTCTACTCCTACTATTTAATATAAAATATATAAATATAATGAATAATATGATCAATATTTATTAATATAAATATCTGTTAGTATAAAATATATAAATATAAAAATAAAGTTATTAAAATAAAATTTTAAAAAATAAAGTAGCTAAATACTATATATTTAAAAAACTACAGTTATATTTGGTTTAAAATTTTATGGATAGATATTGAAATTGTTAGATTATGTAAAATTAATACTAAAAGAAATTCTACCGACGGTTTTTTTTTTATTTTAGTACGATTCATTGAACTTTTTTGAGAAAACAATAAACTCAATCAATTGACTAATCAGATTTTAGTCTATTCAATCAAGAATTTATTTTCAATGGGTCATTCAAAATTTTATATTATTATTCATTAAATTTAATTGTTAGAAATTTAAATAAAAATATTAAGATATATAATTTAATACTGTAAAAATACAACATAGATTTCGATTCTTCTTTCAAAAGTTAATAATAATAATAAGAAATCCGCTGGGGTTAATTCAGCGGGCTAACGACTCAATCCACTAGGGGAAGATCGCGGGTTCGAACCCCCACAAAATATATTTTCGGAGGTTTAAACCTTTTTTAAAAATAAAAAAATAAAAAATAATAATAATAAGCCTATAACTTCTCTTGCTTTTAAATATTCACCAAATAATTCATAATTGTATCATATTATATAATATTTTTTAGGTTTATTTGAAAAGGAGATTTAGTTTAGATCAGGGGTGGACAAAAAAATCGAGAAAATCGAACCGACCGAGAAACCGATCAAAAATTGACCGAAAAATTGATTAATCGACTGGTCGGTTCGGTTTTTGGTTCTAAATTACATCAAACCGAAAATATTCGGTCGGCCAGCGGTTTCATTGCTCAGAAAACCGAACTGACCGAAAATCGACCGAATTTTTTTGGTTTGATGTAAAACCGCTGGTTTATAATGAAACCGACCGAATTTTTTTAGTATAAACCAATTTTTTTGGTCTAAACTAAAATAGACCGAATTTTTTTGGTCTAAATCAATTTTTTCGGTCTGAACCAAAACCTACTGAAAACCGACCGAAAATTTTTAGTTCGGTTTTTTTTCGATTAATCGACTGGTCAATTCGGTTTCGATTACTAATATATTTGATCCGTTTTTGTTTGATTTTTGCTGATCAGTTCGGTTCGGTTGGCCGAACAAAAAATGGTCACCACTAGTTTAGATTAGTTCGAAAATATTCCTTAGTGTGGAAATGAGAAAAGATATTGAAAAGGCCAAAAAAAAAAAATCACCGATCCGTGGGACTGAAATAGGCGGCAAAAAATAGATAAAAGTTAGGAAATTTCCAATTAGTAAGTAAAATCTGACGATTGAAGGCAACGGCACATGTATTATAAGTGGCTGGCAAACGGTCATAGACAGTTGGCCATGAAAGTACTAACAACCAATCAATCGGGCCAGTTGGTGGTTCAGCTTTAGCTTCAGGTTCTTTGAATGCTTGACCATTTTCGTTGGATGGCGTTATTGCTTGTTACATTCAAATGGGTCCTTTCAGGCCCATTCTTAACTCAAGTCAAGATAGGGATAGGTCAGAGTTTTTCAATTTCCAAATCCAAATTAATCATGTTCAAAAAAAAAATCCCAATTAACACTTTTTCTTTCTTTCTTTCTTTTTTTTTTTAAATCATTTTAACACTTTTTATTTTAGACTTTACATTATTCCTCGTTTTCTGAGTCTCTGACCATTTTCTTTCTAGTAATCAAATGGGTTCTTCTATTGAACGATGGCAGTAGGCATGATGCTAAAATTACTTTATATTTAAATTCATTTAATTTTAAATTATTCATATTTATTTTAAATCCATTTATAATTATCTCTCATTATTTGGTCCATCTTAATTTGTTTAACAATATTTATGTTATTTATATTCTTTTAATGCAAAAAACAATTATTAATAAACAAAAAACTATATACCTTTAAAATATAAATAAAATTGTATAATTTTAAAATATATAAGATGTGCATAATTTATGAAGTTATTATATTTTTTAGAACTTTTTCTATACAAATAAAGCATAATTATAATATGCCATAAATAATTAGATTTTCAACAGAACATTCATTCTATCTATTATCATCTATAGAAAAATATTGAAAATTAGTTTTCATACTAGAATATATTCATTTAAGAATAATAAATAATCTTCGTTAGATAATGATAAATTTCTATTAAAAAATCACATAATATTCTTATAAAAAATTATAAAACTCTATAATAAAAATTTAAATTATATTTAGTTTTATTTTAAAAGATAAATAAAAATAAAAATAAGAATAAATATTAAATGTTATATTTATATTAATTTAAAAATTATTATGAGGACAAATAATGAAAAAAAATATAAAATAATAATTAAAAAAATAATACAAAAATTAGATAATAGATGAAAAAAAAATGTGAAGAAAGACGGATAAGAATATCATTCATTAATGATGATAACTTTACTATTAAATTAAAGGACAAAAATATATAAAAAAAATTCATAGAAAAATAAGACAGTTAGATTTTAAAAAATAATTTATATCGTTATATTCTTTAAGTATAATTAATTTAAAAATATAATAAAATTTAAATTATATAATTATAATTTTCACAATTAAATAATTATAAATAAAAAAATTTCATACTAATATCATATCATGTAACTCTATAATTAAAATATAATATAACAAATATATAATTAAAATGTAATAAAATATAAAATATAAATCTTATCATATGATAGGATTCACATACCAGATATCACAAATATAAATTCATATCCTATTTGAATCCATCTAAATAGTAAAAACATAATCAATCTTGTCAAAATTTATATATAAATTAATCATATTTTATATAAACAAATCAAAGTAATTGTCAAAGTGTAATTTAATGACAAAAAAGCGTGTTATTTTTTTTTTTAGATTTCAAATTTAAGTCCTAAAAATTTCTCTTCTCTCATATATAATTTAACAAAAGAAAAATATAAACAAATCATAGTGGATCAAGCAACCAAAAATATTTAACTTATTGTCATCCATACTTCTATTGTGGTCTCAAGTTATCCTTCCAATAATTTTTTTTAAAGGAAAATCTCATAATATTATTTATATAATCATATGATTTCCAACTTGTATTGAAGGACTTTAAGGTTTGGATTAATGAGTAGATTTAAAATTGAAATTATAACGTTGTGTGGTATCAAAGTGTCTCTATAAATGTCTTTTATATAACTCAGATTTTTAATCTGAAATGTCAGAACTTCATAACTAATCAGTTGAAAATTAATTGAATTAGAGATGACATACTTTTCATCTCATTAATTAAAATTTAATTATTGAAATTAAAAAAAAAATCTCAAAATCAGATTATAAAGATGTAGTATGTGTTTTATTATTTTACATGAATATAATACAATATATAAAATCAACCAGCATAAACTCGATTTTTTTATGTGTTTTATTATTTCATATGAATAAATATTTAGCATCTTGTGAAACTTAATTTTTTTTATTAATTATACGTGGAGAAGGACAAATACCTAAACTCGAATTTGAAATCTAAGCAAAGCAACAGTGCTTCTAGCATCTATTTGAAACTCAATTTTATTCAATTAATTTTCATATCTAGCAAGGTGTAATTAATAAGATTCAACTCTTTAGAGTTAAAAAATCATTTTTAAAGAAATAATCGTTTATCAAAACTGAAAAGATTTTGCAAAAATTGGGTTCATTTAATAAAATTAAAATATTATTATTTAAATTAAATATGACTCTTCCTATATAAGAAGAAAATGAGAAAATAATTAATTTGAAAATGATAAAATAATTAATTTTTTTATTGTTTCGAACTTTTAGTTATTCGTAATAATAAAATTAACTAAATCAATTTTTATTATTTTAAAATTTACTTTATAATTAATTAAATTTTATTAAATATAATTAATTAAATGAAATTATTACGCATGAATTATTTCAAAAGCAGTACATTATAAAACTAATTTCGATTATTTTTCAACTGAAAAAAATAATAATAATAATAATAAAGCAGGAAGCTAAAAAATTGGAAGAAATAGGGAAAAGAGGAAAAGAACAAAAAAGGAGGGGCGAGGGGCATGGGCATGGGCATGTGAGGTGGTTGTGATTTGCTTTGATAAATGATAGATGACATATTGGCATTAGCCATTAGGTTGAGATAACCCACACACATTTATTAGCTTAGTTGTTTTGAAAGAAAGACACCACCTGCTCTATAATATTAATTAAAAAATTTTAATATGGACCGATCGTATATACACTAATTAATAATAAATTATCAATATAATGATAATAAAAATAATTAATTATATTTAGTTTTTATTATTTGAATGTATATACACCTGGCCACCCATAGCATAATTTAATCTTTTCTGAGTATACCTTATTCTTTAATTTTTATAGGATTATCTTGCAATAGCCTATTCTACTTATTTTATAGGGCTTAATATTTATTTTTTCTATAATAATTGGTTTGTGAGTATGGCTCTCTAAGACAGTTTGCATATTATTTATGGTCGAGATTGTACTTTTTTTAATGTCTTTTTATATCTCAAATCCTCTTAAACATATTTATATTTCTCTCACTCTTTAAAGAACTTGTTTATTCACCAGAAAAAAAAATGGTAGCACTGGCAGTGGCACCTCCATATTCCACCAAAGCCCATCAAAACTTACCATTAATTTCCTTCCATGGTAATAAAATTGAAAAAAAAATAAATATTGACATATTTTATAATTTTCATGCATCACATTTACCTGTGATTTTAATTTTTAGTTTATAGATTTCATGTGATAAAATGCAAAAATTGATTTGTTATTGTCATGCGTACTGCATATATTAAAAATTATATATATATATATATATTTTAATATGTTCATGTGATTATTATGCAATCTTTCTGACACCAAGTAGTGAACAGAGTCCAACTAATAAAAAGAGTGCTTTTCTCAGAAAAAAAAAATAAATAAATAAATGAGAGCAACAGTGTTTATAAATGCCAACAAAGAGTTGTTATTATTGCCAAATAAAAATGCGAATTATTAGGTGGCCTTTATATGAGCTCTCCAGTCTTCATAAATATCACATCTTCTTAAACTAAAATTTTTAAATATTAAATTAAAAATAAAACATTTAATTATTAAATAAAAAATATTCATATTAATTTTTAATTTTTAAATTAAATTTATTAAAATATTAAATTAAAAATATTTATATTAAAGCATTCATATATATATATATTCAAATAAAAATTCATATATGTTAATATTCATTTTTGTTGAACTGAAAATTCATATTTCATGATTTGTGATTGTGTATTTAAATATATTAAATTAATATTTTTTAAGTTATCTAATATTAAAATTTTTAATTTAATTTAGATTATGATAAGAGGATATGATTTGTTAGAAAATGTGAGCTTATAAAAAAATTATTCTGTAATTTGTGTTACATTTATTTAAAAATATTTATTTTATTTTCATTCTGGGACTTAATTTTATAAAGCTTGACTTTTTTATTAATTGAATGTGTCAGTATTAATTTGCTTTTTTTATGTTGATTATTATTTAATATTAAGTTGTTATATTTTAAAAAGCCAACATTATTAATAGTTAATATTTTTTATTAATAAAAGAAATAAAAAATTAGTAGAAATTATATAAATTAACTAAAAGATTTTCTTACACCGCCAGACCCTGATGTATAATTATTAATTATTAATTAAATTAATGTTATAATAATTGTAATTGATCTGATTTCATTTTGCAAAATATTATTTTGTTGGACTGTCAGAATCAATCAATTTGCATAGCCAGCTTTTTAATTTTTTTCCTAAAACATTTTATATTTCAAGTGAAGATATTCCCTAATAAATACGATTAGATCCTCAACTTTTTTTTTTGAAGGAAGAAGCTAATTGTTATTCATATCGTCAAGAATTACAGCATCAAGAGAAGGAGGGAATAAACACCACTCCTCACAGTTCAAAGAAAAAAAAAACACCACTCCTGACGCACAGACTCAGAAGCTGAGAATCACCAACAATATCCAGAAAATAGGAACCTCCATCATGACTACTGCGTATAGATTGTAATAGGGATAAGCAATCTATTTCAATACATACCCCTCAACTTTGATATTGTAATGTGTTAAACTAATCGGTCAATGAATTGCGAAACCACAAATTATTTAGGATTGGATACAATTTTGTTAACTTAACCAAAATTCGATTTGGTTAATCGACTGCAGATTAATTTAGTCGGTTCGGTTAAAATATTGATATTAATTCGATTTTTAAATCGGTTAATTAATCGAATCGATCAAAATTAAAAATCGATTAGTTTGGTTAATAAATTTAGTGTTAAAAATATTCAGTCGAAATTAATCGACGACCAAATATCTACTCCTAAAAATATGAATCAGTTTAATTTGATTAATTACATGCAGGGAAAAAAAAAACCTAAACTTGTATCGGAAACATAAAGGGAGCAATATGCATTCACAATCACCATATTACACATTGACAATTGATTTGTATTAATTTTAAAAAAATTATATATTAATTAATTAATAAATATTTATTTTACTTAATGAAAAAAAAATTATATTATATGTTATTTTTCTAACTTTAAAAAAACAACAGTTTTTTTATATGTTTGATATACTTAAAATATACTACATATATATTTTTGAAAGAGGAGTATTTTTAAAATTAAAAATTAAAAAAAAATAATATTTTTATTTAAAAAAAAATAAATATTTTTAAAAATATTTTTTATTTTTTTGGTATTTTTAAAATATCCTAATTGGTTGAGTTTATGATGATGAGCAATAAACATATATATTTTCCAGTAAAAATCCCTTAAAAGGTTATTTTCTTTTTTATTTCCATCAACCACAAAAATATTTATTATTTAAAGGTTATATATATATTCGATTTGCTTATTAAAAAAAATATTCAGTAAGTTTGAGTGCTCGTGTTTTCTGAAAGATGCTGCTGTTATTCCTTCTTTCAACGTCTAGAAATTCAAGCATTAATGGTTTTGGATCTTGCACTGACCATGCAATTAAAGAAAACAATACAATTCTATAAGCTTATCTCAAAAGAAAAAAAAATGAATTAATTTTTTATCATTGGCATCGAATCATTTTCAAAATGGTAAGACTAGTGCTAATAATAATTTTTTTTTATAAATTACAAAGTAGAAAATCATGTACATAGAAGAGTTTGGTTATTATTTAACATCAATTTTAAAATTTCAATTCATCGATTTCATTTAAATTTTAAAAGTCTAATTATCTTTCTATATTGATTTGAGAAAGAGAGAATCGATATCGAGTTTTTTATTTAACAAAATATATATTATGATGAGAATATATTTCGATATGCATTTAAATAATTTAATAATAAGAAAAAAATTGATAACAAATGATATATATTAACCAAAAATATATTTTGACCCCATAAAAAAATAACAATAAAGGTCTAATTTATCCTACATATTATAGTAAAATGTTCAAAATAACCTTTAAAATTTTTTTAATCAAATTGATATATTTTTTTTATTTAGTCCAAATCATTATTTTTTTATTAATGAAATTGTTAAATAGTTAATGATATGAGTCAATTTAGATTTAAGTTAAACATTAAGGGCCAAATTACATTTTTTTTAAAAATAATATAATATTTTAAAAATTATTGATTAATATTTTTAATATTAATAATTTATACTATTATTAAATACTTTTTATAATTTTATAATTTATAATAATTTAACAAATAATTAAAAATATTAAATAATTTATAATAATTTATATTATATAGGATTTTTATAAAATTTTTAATATAATATTAATTATAATATTACAAAATTAATATTAAAATATTAATAAATAATTTATATTAAAAATTATAATTTGTAAGATTAATAAATTATAAATTATAATATTAATAAATTATAATTTTTTATTTTTTTAATATATTTCTTATTTCTTATAATTATTTAATTTTTAATATTATAAATATTATTTATTAATTAATGTTTTTAATATCAAAAATATATTATATTATTATCTTAGTTCTATGCTTTCAATTTTATTGGACAGATAATAATAACAAAAATTACGCTATATTTTTTTCTAATTCAAAACCATCCAACATACCATAAAAGCATAAATAAACTATTTAGTCTTCGTTCACTCATTAAAGTTGTTTTTCTTTTAAAAAAAAATTATAATTAATGAATCTTTTTATTTTTTTAAAAAAATAAAATTAAAAATTATGATTCTCAAAATTATATATATATAAATTACTAAATTTTTAATTATTTATTAAATTATACTTTATTAAAATATTACAAATCATAAAATTATGAAAAAATTATATTAATATTTTTTTAAAAAAGTTTAATTTAGCACCTGATATTTAATCGAAGTCGAAATCCATTTATCCCGTTAACTATTTAAAAGCTAATTTGGTCCAAAAAAATATCAATTTAGTCTTTTAAAAAAAAGAGCTAATAAGAGCTTCTTGCACCGCCGGGCACTAAATCATAGACAAATAATCAAATAAAAAAGGAGAATAAAGATCCGAGGTGGTTTGAACAGAATCGCGGATAATGATGGTTGAGTTGATGAAATCGTCCATGTTCTGATGCTCCCAAATTAGTAAGGCATACTTCAGACAAAGACAAATGCAGGTATGGAACTCGATTACACAACACACCAACTCATCCTTTTTTTTTTTCTTCTTCTTATTGGGAATCTAACAAGCAACTCTGCTTTCAGTGGCGGAGTAAGGTGGAGTCGGATGGGGCTGACGATTCCCTTATCGATCGCCGGACATATATTCAACCCTTAGCCCCTCAACCCTCTCAATTTCAGTCCCTCAGTTTCAGTCTTCCTCGGCTCTCCTTCTTTTCTTTTAGCCCCCTTTTTTTTTTTTAGAGAGGGTAACTCCGCCGTTGTCTGCTTCTGTCCCAAAACTGCTAAAGTTATCTAACACTCTGCTTTCTTTAAAAAATTAGTAAAAACTTGGTTACATTGTCCCAAGTTTTAAAAAGGGCACCCAAAGTTTTGCAGCCCAACTTTGAATGCGCATAAATTATTATAATATTTTTAATATTCCAACAAATCTATTTAAAGTAAAATATGAAAAAATTAGGTCAAGTGTCATTTTTAAAAAAAATTTTAAAAAATTTTATAATTTCAAAAATCTGACAAGTATATACTTCTTAAAATTTAACTGAAGGTATACTGTATTAATATTTTAAAAATATATCTCTCGAAATGAATATTTTCAAATTATATATACAAATTATTAGCATATTATATATATACATATATATATATATTAGTAACGTAAATAGTGTGCTAGCATTTATATTGTATAGATGGATAAGGTTGGGCTCAACTCTAAGTTCAAAATAAAATTTTGGAAATTTTACAAAACTATTCTCAAAAATAGTTTTTTTTTTAAATACAACTAAAAAAATTAAGTGTATGCCAAAAAATTAAAAAATTATAAATATATGGAATTACCAAACCGTGAATTATAATAAAAAATCAAAGTTTAAGTTTAAATTTATAAACATAATAAACCAAAATTAAAATATTAGTAAACGGTCAACCGTTTATCGATTAACCATATAAAATAAAAGGCTAACCGATAGTTTCGGTTTTTAACTGTTCACTATATATAAACAAAAAAATATAAAATTTAACAAATATATATACTAAATTATACACAATTAAAATTTAAATGTATATTTTAAATTTAAGTATAATTTACTAAAAGAAATAAATAATAGTTTGGAACAAAAAATAATATAATCATATATAAACACACAATAAAAATACATAAAATTTATTCAAAATACAAACAGATTTTTCAAGTACAATAAAATAATTTAAATATACTCCATTAAGATAAAAAAATAATCATAATATTATTAATATAAACATATAATAAAATATATAATTATATATATACACACACACACACACACGCACAAAAGCAACCATGTGACAGATGTTACTAATTTGATGTTCATATATACATACGCAAAGAGGGCTAAATTAATAATTTGATGTTTTATAAAAATAAAGAAAAATTATATAGAGAGAGAGGCAAAGAGGGCTAAATTAATAATTTGATGTTTTATAAAAATAAAGAAAAAATTGTGATAGATATGAGACTCAAATCCTGCACCATTTTGAAATTTAGTAAGTATATATACCATTTGGACAAGATCTACTTTGCCTATAGATTGTAAATATTTTGTATTTAACTCTTTATACACACAAATATATATTGTACACATATTACAAATATTTTATATTTTAGTCTTTATAAACACAAATATATCATATATATATTATATATATATATATATATAATCTTTTAGTCTTTATATGTTGCTTAATTATAGAGTGTATGTTACAGATATATTGTCTTTCAATTTCTATATGTTGGTTAATTATTATGTATATGTTGCATATATATTTTATATATATTGTGGATATATTATATTTCAAACTTTATATATAAGCAAACAATACAAATATAAATTAAAATAAAATAAACATAAGTCGAAAGAAACAACATATATTAATTCAGAAAATATAAATTAATAAGAATAACAAAAAAAATTTATAAAATAGAATTCATTTGAAGTACTTTGTCGAACATATAAAAGACAATACAATTCAAAATTAATAAAAAAAAAAAAGTCTAACATTATAGTTGAACAATATCAAAATCAAAACCAAAATAAAAAGTTACAAATACAAGAAAAAGATGTATAATCTTATATTCCTCAAATGTATACAGTTGAACTATTATGATTGTAACTTACATGCTTTCCCAGTTAAATGAGAGACTATTGAATAGGAAGAATAAAAAAAATCAAAATGAGAGAAAAAAAATCGAAATGAGAAAAAGAAGAAGGAAAAGAAGAAAATGAACAAAGGTGGGAACAAGAAGGAAAACAAATGTTAGAAAATGCGGCATTCAAAAAACCACATATTAAAAAAAATTTAAAATGAAAAAAGTGTACAATAATTTTTTAAAACAAATCTTAAAAAATAATAATTCATATTATTTTTTCTAAAATTTAAACTCAAGCTTTTAATTTATTCGGGCTTGATTGTGAGTTGCCAATCAATCACGCCTTAATAAGTACTTTTTTTCTTTTTTATGAATATTATTTGAGAAAAAATTTTTATGTAATAAATAATTATTTTATGTAATATTATTGAGAAAAAAATTATTCAGGATTGGCTTGATAGCATTGCATTTGGATTTTTAAAGTAGAGATAGTAATGAGTCCAATATTTTTAGATAATTGGCTCATCTTGATTTATTTATATAAAATATAGATAGTTTATAAATAAATTTAAATAAATATAGATAATATTTTTATTATTCATAATAGATTCGGGTACATATCTCTTAATATTCATTATCAAAATTTGATTATATACATTAATTATATTTTATTATATTTTAATTATGTATTATTATATTTTAATTTAATTATAAAATTATATAATATAAAATTATTTCAATCAAATAATATTAATATTAAATTTTTATTTATATTTATTTAAAGCAACAAAAACAAAATTTTAATCCCAAATTAATTAGAGTCGACTATATGTATTTTTTTTTCACTTAATTCGGTTGAGGACTATATCTTTTGATAAATGTAAAATAGTAAAATTATTTTGGATAACTTTTGTCCAAATTAATATAGATTTACTACTGCCTCTTCTAACTATTTTTATTTTAACTTATTTATTTTTTCTGACCGGCACATCATTAGATCTTCATTTCACATGACCAAATCATCTCAATATATGATTTCTTATCTTATCATCGATAGATGTTACCTATACTTTTTTTTCTAATGCACTAATTATGAATTTTATTTATCCTAGTGTGTCCACACGTCCATCTTATCATTCTCATTTTCGTAATATGCATCTTACTCATATGTTGTACTTTCATTGCCCAATACTCACTATCCTATATTACCGCAAACAATAATGCAGTGCGACCGAACTTTCTATTTAATTTAACTAATATTTTTCGGTCACATAACACTCTTATAACATCTCCCCATTTCATCTAACTAGCTTTAATTCTACGACTTACATATTATTCGTAAACCATCATCTTAAATAATAGAGTCAATGTATCTAAAATAAATATTATGAAGTATAGCCATTTTATCAAAAATAATTTCGCCGCCTTCTCCATTCGCATTGTTAAATCTACAATTCATATTCAGTCTTAGTTATACTAAACTTAAAATCTTTTAATTTCAAAGTATTTATCTATAACTCTAACTTTTAATTTACTCATGTTTGAGTATCATTTATTAATACAATATCATTCTCAAATATCATACACTAAGGGATATCATCATGTGTACGTCTCTTTTTAGCTTATACATGACTAAAGTAAAGAAATAAAGACTCAAAAATGAACATTGGTATAATCCAATAAAAATAGAAAAATCATTAACATCCCCTCCAATAATACTGACATTAGTTATAGCTTCATCACATATAACCTTCAAAACTTGGATATATCTTATATATATCCTCCTATGCTTCAAAATCCACTATATTGTAATTCTTCTCTAAATCAATAAACACCATATATAAATTCATTTTCATCTCTTGATACTTTTTCATCAAATCTCTAATAAGAAATATGGTTTCCATAATTGATCGACCATATATAAAATTGAGCTGATTTGGAGATATACAAGTGTCTAAACGTAAACGATATTCCATAATTCTCTCTTACAGTTTCGTAGCGTGACTTATAAGTTTTATACATTTATAATTTGAATAAATTTAAATATCTTCTTTATTCTTAAAAATAATTATTCTTAAAAATAGATATTAAACTGTTTTGTCTCCATTTATTTCATTAAAAAATTATAATTTATATTTTAAATTGTATAATAATTTTAAATTTTTATATTTAAATAAATAATTAAATGAATACGTATAATAAACAAATAGTATTAAATAAATTTAAAAATATACAGAATAAAATAATAATTATAATTAAATTAAATTTAAGATTAAATAGTTTAAATCTAAACGAGTTTAGATTTGAATAAAACCACTACGCATATACCCTACCCAGATGTGACTCGGTTTGAAGGTTAAATAAGGCAAAAGGAGAGTATGAAGTGAAATGTAAACAATTAATTACATTTGTTTCATTGGAAGGTTTTCCTTTCAGGAAAATTGATAATTTTATATTCCATTTTCTAATAACAATATTACATCTTTATTTGAGAATCTAATGCCTCTGATAAAAAATAAAAAAAAATTAATAATTTCATAAACCTTCATTTTGATTTCCATTCAAAATTTAAAAATAAGAGTAATATTCATGACCAATAATAATTTTTTAATAATTAATATAGTTTCTATATTTTAAACACAAATATTTAAAATTTCTTCTCTTTTCATTTTCTTTCTTTTTTCCTTCTCCTTTACCATGAAACAAAGATATGTATCAAATAAAATTTTTTTTATCCAAATCGGAAAATCTCATGGTATCCCCTTTAGCAACAAAATGAATTAAATAAAACGTAAGAAATATATGGAATGAGCAAAAATATACACATGACTAATTTTTTTTGAAAAAATTCAGTTTAGAGCCAACATGAGCAATCTACTTCCTCTAAAACAACCAATGTTTCTTTCTTGGCTTCGGTGGCATTGGGGCATCTGATCAGAAACCAAATCACTTAGAAGAAAAAACTAGCACATAATGTTTTTTTATAAAAAATGAAATAAAAAGTTGAAACAAACCTTGAGTCTCATATATCGAATTGTAGTGTACCTCAGACCAGAAACTTAACCACAATTCTGCATTGTTTAGAAGACAAACCAACTATAAGAATGTAAATACAACTGAAATTCATCAACAGGGAGGTTCAGAGAAAGATGCTGATTCCTAGCTTCAATATTTAGAATTTTTCGGTTTCTTCACACTTCAACTTATTTTGGATGCTGATGGAAAACTTAGAGGGTGTTTCTCAAAACTTAAAAGCTGGTCAAAACTGATTATAAGCAGTTTTTAGATTATAAGTTGTTTATTTAAGTGTTTCTGAAAACTTAAATAGTAGATTATAATCTGATTTTAATCAGTTTTTTAAAAGTTGGGTTTTGCTACTTTTTTTTAAGCACTTTTTTTTAAGCAGTTTTGACCAAGTAAAAGACCATATTATCCCTACCTAATCTTCAATATTCTAAATTTGCCCACCCTATACACTTTAGTTCCCTTCAAATAAATTTATTATTATTATTATTATTATTAAATAAATTTTATTATTATTATTATTATTGCAAAATAAATTTTGAATTGACATTTAAAAAATTATTTTTATATAATAAATAAACTCAGGGACAGTTTGGTCATTTTGACAGTTTCTGCAATTAAAAACTGATTATAAGTTGATTTTACAGAAACACTTAACTGATTATAAACTGATTATCAGCTGATTATTAACTAGTTTATAGAAACGCTTAACTGCTTATTTTTAATCTGATTATAATCTAAAAATCACTTATTCACAATAAGCTGAAAAGCTTCAGTTTTGAGAAACAACCTCTTAACCAGAAATGCATGTTGACATTGTAACCATACATCCGATTTATTTCTCAAATTTTTATGATGTCCAAGTGATGCTCAAATGATTAAACGAAATCGAGCTACCTATTACCAATTCATTGTATATTTCAATAAGAGTAGATGGCCATGTTCAATTTATTTTTGAAGTTAATTAGATTTTTACCAGAACTTTAGTCACAGGAAGCAAAAGGTTATTGTGTACTAATGCAATCAAATGAAATCATAGAGATAGAGGAGTACTTGAATGATAGAGTCAATTCAATTGTGAAAACATGAATTTGTCAGAAAAATCCGCGAGTCTTTGTCAATCAGTGCCAGAAGGTTTTATAGTTAAGAATTCATATCATATAAGAATTGCCTAAATCAATATCCTTACCACGTTGAGGTGACTGGTGTTGTGGCATAATTTCAATGAAACAAGTATCTCTAAAGGATGTCAACAGGCAGATCTTCGCTGCAAACTGCATATAAAAAGGCAGAAATGAATTATGTACTAGCACAAATGGCCAATAGAAACTATATATTAACACCATAATACAGAGTGAAACTTAAAGTGCATATCCATGCATACCACTAAATGTGAACCTGACAGTATAGTTGCACTGCCAGTAAATCATTTTAAAATTGGCCATGAAAGCCTGAAAAAAGTCTCAAAAAACAATCAAGGCCTTATACAGAATAAATGCAACAGAGAAACAGCCAAGATTTTGAATCAAACATTGCAAATTTAATCAAACATTGCAAATTTACAAGATGATAACCTGAGGAATAGATAGTTGACATTTACATTCCTAGTTAAGACCTCATTCAAACAGTACTTTCTCTTGTCTATCCACCACATTCTAAACATAGTTTAACTGTAAGAATGCAAATATAAATTACACAAATCTCGAGGAGGCAGCATAAAGCAAACTGTCATCTACCCTCCTTAACTCTTTTTTGTCATTAATTGTTCCATTCATCTGTTTGATAATAGCCATAAGTAATTGCTGTTCCTTTGATAAATTAAAGATCTTAATAACTGTATGCCATTTGCAATAAAATTCCTTGGTTAAAGGACAGTATATTGACTTAGTCCAATTAACTATCTTTGTGCATCTAGAATAGGCATTAACTATGAAAGGGACAACGACTTTTTTAAAAAAAAAATTAAAATAGGATATCTGTTGACGAAGCAATTAAAGATGTTTTATATCATTTTTTTAATCCATTAAGCAAATGTAGCCACCAGATAAGTCTAAGGGAAATTAATTGTAAAAGTTTTTCCATTTAAAAACTCAAACGCACAAAAAAAAAGTATACACACTCAAATACAAAATCCAAAAAAAATTTGGGCACTCAAAATGTCATTTTCCAAGATAAAGGAAAATATATGCATAGCTAGAAAAAAGCAACTAAGACTAACTTCAATTTCCCTCTTTTTTGTGTTTCTAATTGCATGTGTATCATATATTCGTAAGAAAGAGTACTAAATTTAAATCAATAGTCTAAAACAACAATGATGATTATAATTTCCAATAACATGATAGACAAAAGGAACTTATAACTGCTTGAATAGGAAAAACCATACCATACCTTATCAGCTGCTGCTTGTAACGTAATATGGTCTCCCCATTCACCAGATCTGCAATATGCACAATTTTGTATATTAAAACCTTAAAACACTTGTATCGCTTAGATAAAACAACATTTAACCACATCACAACAACTAATTATGTCAAAAGCAATTGAATTATTAATCCTTAAGTGAGTAAAATACCTTGCCATTTTCTTGTAATAGCGTTTGTACTTCATTGGGACATAGCCTTCATACAATGATCGATAATCTTTCAACTGAACAAGAAAAAACCAACAGATTAAAAAAAATAACAGTAACCATTCCCTTCTTTTGTTACTTGAGAAAGAGGCACCTCTTCTTTTGCATCTGACTGATATTTATGAGCCTATACTGCACAAGATATCAGCACTTCCTATTTTAAGATATTTTTTTACTGAATTGCATATCTTGAATATGGAAATAGTTGTGTAACATTTTCCTCACTGGAGGAGTCAATATTCTTGTTCAAAAAATTGAAAAATTCAATTAAATTGGAAGTGGAAATGGTGGCAGCTTCAGGATCATGGAAGACAATTATGAAGAGAGTGGCTCAAGTGATCCTATGAAACATATTCACACTATAGTAAAGCAATAATAGTGATTGCTCAGAAACATTTTGACAGCTTGTATGCACAAACGATAAATATGACCAGCAGAAAAATAGTTGCGGGCGCAACAACTGCTGAAGCCTGAACTTCCTGTGTTTTGGACGTAATGGTCTAATGGATGCAAGAGTTAAGAGCTTTTATTGAGTTGGGGTGATATGCCACACTTAGAATCTAATTAGGTGTAATGGTGATGCTAAAATATTAGTCAATAATTAAGCTTATTGTAAGTAAGATGGCGGGTTACTACATAATGTTTCATGCAGGCAGAAGTGGTTGTTTATAGAAATCACAGGTTGTCAGAGGAGGCTTTATGATTTTCAAGTAGCTGCAACTGGTATTGATTACTTCTCTTCACATCTCAGTACTCAACAATGTTATTAGCATCAACAATGGGTATGCCAGGTGGAAAGAGATGTTGAGACTAAAAACAATGAATGTAATAGACATATTTCTAATATATTTTTCCCACTTCCTTCAAAATCTTTGGAAAGAATTTGTTTACATAATATACACCATTTGATGCGCTTGGTTTAATTAATCACTGTTTGATGAGCTGGGTTCAATTAATCAGATCAGAAATTATAATCTAACATTAAGGTTTGGAGTTAAGAGCCCAAGTTCAATACAATTCCATATTTGCTTAACTAAATTCAGCTTTCATAGAAATCCACTGGGAACTCCAAGGAACCTCACCTGTTTCACAACCTCTTTACGAATATGCTTGTGGTGCTCAGGTGACTTGTACATCTGTTCTGAAAGTGCACGAAACTGCATTGAGAAAGACAGGGAAAGTTATATTTCCATCAAGAAGCAAGACACAGAGAGAGGTAACATTTTGATGTACCTGACAATTCCCATCGCCAGAAACCTTCACCTCATATAAGCCATAGATATTTAGCCTGAAAGAAAAGTCAACAAAATTAACAAAAACCTTCACTTCATAAACTAAAAGCATATTTAATAACTCTATTCCAGAACAAAAATGTAGGACATTCATCTCCAACCCCTCCATGTTAATGGTTTCCAATATATACTTTTAAGAACACCCTAGTTGTATATATGCAAAAGCTTTGAGCTTTCCAATAATTTGGAGTAAGCCCTTTGAAGATTTGATTTGAGCACTGAGCATTTTACTGAGCAATTTAATTGAAGCTCACCATAACGCAAGCATCAAGAATAAGCCTAGTGCAATTTAAATGTGCTCATCCAAGTTCACATGTTTCAATTTAAATGTGCTCATCCAAGTTCACATGTTTTTTTAACTCTCTCTGAGGAAAGAAGACAATTAGACATTTTGAAATAGCTTTCATAAAATTCCTTCACAATTAAACCTAGAAAGATTATTTTCAGTTAGAAAGTGTAAGACATACCTCTGAATAAGCCTTTGGTGGTCCATACTGGCATCACTTAGATTGGGTATATACGAATTTATCCGCGGGACATGCTGAATATTTAAAGAAGGTACAAGATATTCAGGACCCTTTTATAATGCAAGTAAATCAGAACAGCATGCCAAGGGAACTTCATATCACAAGCAATGAAACTAAGAAATCTCAGAAATCCCAAAACTATAAATCAAATAAAAATAATAAAAATAATATAATTTAGGTGAGATGAAGTTAAAAAGTGTTGTTACATACAGGAACAGGTGCCAAGTTAGAAAGGCGTCTAGCAACAGCACCATCGAGATTTGCATACTCTTCTGATAATACAAGAGCAATCATGCGATCATCCTCAGTATCTTGTTGACTGCTCCATGATGTAGAGCTAGAACTCTCACCTACACTCTGTGTACCTTGTCCAGCAGAATACACGTAACCCTGCATCTACGACTACTGGGATGATGACCTTATACAATTGTCGGTGCTTAACTGCAATAAATCAAAAGCAATCAAAATTTTGGGGGAAAAAGGAAGAAAAAGAAGAAGGAAATCTAATAAGAAACAATCAAATAAAACCAAGCAGTTGATAAAAAATTTGATGTATGTAATCGATATTCATTCTTGCGTATCAATTGACACAATAAAAAAAAAGAAAAAAGAGAAAAAAAGATCAAACATACATTTCAAGAAACCACATCATAAAACGCAAACAAGTAAGAAGAGAAGAAATTTGATTAGAAAGAAATAAAGAAAATTACCTGGCAATGGAAGGATGAAAAACCAGAAAGAAGAAGAAGAACCAGAAAGGTTTCCGGTGGGAGTTGAAAGAGAAAAAGAAATAAGAAAAGAGAGCAGGAAAGAAGAAGAAAGGATCAGATAGGAAAGACCGCTTCCTATAAAAACCAATAAGAATATGGCGTCATATATATATCTATATATATATATTTAACACACAGTAGAAAAAGAAAAGCATTTTGATCAATGGCCCAATCGCGACCCGTATGGTGTCCTCTTCCAACTGAAATCTTTGATTTTTATTTTTTATTTATTTTTCAGTGGGCCCACATGTAAATTGCCCTTCTATTGTCGTTTTCATTTAAAGAGGCTGATGGGATCCGTTGATCAGATTTCGCCTTTCAGACACTTTTGTTACGATTATTATAATACTTTTAACAAAAAAAAAACAATAAAAATTAAAAATAATTTTAAATTTATTATATTTATTAAATATTTATTAAAATATTAAAATTTATAAAATATTTTTTAAAATATTAAATTTTTATTAGTTTATAATAAATTTTTAATAAATTTATTCCGAATTTATAATAAATTTATAAATTTTATATAATTTATAATAAATTTATTATGAATTTATAATAAAATAATTAAAATATTTTTTTATTAAATAAAATTTTTAAAAAATAATAATAAAGACTGTCATTTTTTATTATTATATATAAAAAAATGACGGATCTCATTCATTTTGATTGGCACACATATACTTAAAAGGCCCACGTTTGGGCTTCTTTTTTATATCTCACAGTCGCCGTAATTAGGGATCCAATCCGATCCCACACCTCCATTATATTCTTATTATCAACCTTTCTGTTTATGTACCTTTTTTTTTTACATTGGATTATAAATTTTGATAAATAGTGTAAAATATACATTTCTTTTTTTTTTTTTTTTTAGGTTTTCTCAGTTTTATCAGTTTGAATTATATACATCAATTATGGCTAAAATCAAACATAAAGCTAACTACAATTGCCACTAACTGTGCTAAAAGATATCTAAAACATGACAAACTAAATTAAGGCATTTTAATTTAGCTTCAACTTGTATCACAATGCTATTGTGATATTCAATAATCTCTTAAATGAGACCCCACCAGAAAAATGAAAATTGAGATATAGTTTATATATTTTTATGAATAATAAATTTAAAATCAAATTTCTACACAGTGCAACATCATACATACATGGAGGAAAAGTTGGAATTGCCAACTTGAGACTATCAAATCCCGATTTGGGGTTCTAACCAAATCCAATTGAACCAAAGGTTCATCAACTTGTTAAAATGATCACCACATACTCAAAGCAAAATGAATATGACGAGCTCTGTCTTATACTTCGAACCCATTTTGCAATTTGCAGTTACCAATTAAAACATAGATATCCAAAGCTCCGCAACAAAAAACATCAAAATTATTGTAGTAGCTTGCATAATCAATATAGAACAAACATGATGTTGCAAATGTAGATATCCAAACTACAGAATAAACAACCAAGATCCCTCCAGAGACCTTTTGGTTACATGAATATAAGAATAAGATTAAAGATTACCCAATTAGAAACCTTCCGGTTTGAGAACACTATGAATCGATAACAGTTTATTTACTTTGTTGAATGAACAGTCATTTCTCTTGACAATCACTTCAGCTTAGGGTAGCCTTTGAGTAAGCATAAAAGATTTTGTAAAGATCAGGGTGCGTCTGTTAATGCGTGAGATGATACATCAAGAAATGCAACTGCATAATCAATCAAAAATTAATGCCTCTGTTATTGCTCTTTTGACAGAGATGAATACCATATGAAGTTATTCTAGTTAGTTCTCCAGAAATCAGCATTTAAATATTCTTGTTAGCACAAATGCAGAATACAATTTCCATTTACCTTGCTTGACTACTTCACAACAAAAGGTTTGAATCATTAATCTGAAAAGAAGTGGACATAATAAAATTGAAAACTCGTAACCATACACTTTTTCTCAGTCCTTCCAATCAAGCAATCTCAGAAACCGCCCACCTCACATTGTATCATTTTATTAACACGCTAAAAGTACAAAAAGTTCTTAGACTGTCCTTGTCATCCAGTAAGCATCTCATATTTCTCAACTTGCCATTGCTTCAAATTCCTATCGATACCATTCATATTACTAAACCAGGCCCTTCAATTGAAAAAAAATGTTTATGATTGTTGCACTTATGGTTCTCAAGTGTAACATTCCCATCATTTTTTCAATTATCCTAATTAGGATAATGAAATATTTTGAGTATCTCAATTATATTCACCGTCATTCTCAAAGCCTTTGCTCTAAGACCAAAAATCATTTACAGAATCAAAATGCTCTAGTCAACAGGACAGTGGTTTCCAAAGCGTAGAGCATGGCCCATATTAACACTCGACGGTAGTCAGCAAGATCTAAGCTGCACTGCTAATAGCAAATTATTCTCCCTGAGTTCTGGATTGTCCCCTCTAAATAAGCAAATAATACAATGAAGCCAACCATCCTTGCTAGGCAGGCTAGTTAAGCCCCAGTAAACATCTTCCTTATGTGCCTGCTGTGAAGTTTTCTTTCACTGAACAATCACAAAAATGTGGTCAGAGTGGTAAGATTCCTTGCTAAAAGCACCCAGCAATACCAAGAATTCCACAGTTCAACAACAGAGTTCATTTTGTACCTTCAAAGCAATAAAATAATGCCAAAAAAGAAACAAGGCTGCTGATAGTTCGTGACCACTTTTTCACTTTTTATGGCCCTTATCAACAGGGAAGGAAAGCCATGTATATCATGAATTTGCAAGCTTGCGAGGTACCGCAACTCCAGAAGATTTTAAAACTTCAATGAAGTCTCGCTAACAAAGACAATTGATATACCCTCCTCTCCCATTCAAGATGCCCTTCCTATCTGATGGACATATTACTTAATGGAAATGGGCATGTCAAACTATACATGTCTCACACCCAAGAGATAAACTCCCCGGCTCAAAATCCCAGTTGCCACAATGGCACAATCATAAAAACCTCCGCCATAAAAAGTGGCCTCTTGATTTCTCTCCTCTCCTTCATGAGCTTCTCCCCATGGGTTGATAAAGCTTTTGACCTTGTGGGGACCATGATTGCACTAGATAGGAAATCTGCCCCAACTCTTAAACCTACCTATACAACTGTTGGTGGCATAGAAAGCTGCTTGCTCATCAATATGTCAAAAAGTTTTTGTTTCTTTTTCTTCAATGCAACCCAGATAGGCAGCTATTTCACAGCCTTACTTGGCCTGTTAGGCTGGCAAATGGAGACAATACCAAAATTTTCTTGCTACGGAGGTTCCCATTTTCTCTAGCTCTGTGCGGTCATTGTATAATATGACAAGACCTGGGGTTGAGAGAAAACCCTAAACTCCTAATAACTTGGTTAAGGAAGACCCTTCGAAACATGCAGTACACCTCATCTAGAACAACAATCATTACTTCATCTCGTTAAATATCGTGCTTTCATTAATAGATCAATAAGCTTGCCTACAGTCCTACAATCAATAAACCTGCATATGACCGATGAAAACTATAAATTAACACCAATATATTGTGAAAATTAAATGCATATCCAAGCACATCACTTAAACATTTCATTTGATCATTAGGCAGAGGCGAACGCAGAATTTAAATTCAGTGGGAACTTACATTAATGATGTAAATTAATAAGAAAAAATATAAAAAAAAATAAACTGAAATACTTTCATCGCCAATACAAACAACATACGAGTGTTTCATAAATAATGCGATTATAATTCTATATAAGAATTCTTGGATATAATTTTATATTTACAATTCATGCGTGTGTGTAGGGAGAGAAAGAGATTCTAGTGATGTAGGAATTTACAGATTTTCAAATAAAAAATAAAATAAAGTAAAATACAATTGAGAATATCACATGGAAAGAGGTCTCATATCCCTTTGAAATCAAGAAATAGAATAGGCAAGAAAAATTGTGACTGTGTTATATAAAAAATTAATTGAAAAAAGTGAGGTAATAGAGAAATAAAAAAATTAAAAAAATAACAATTTGAAACAATATATTTTTTAGTGTAATAATTATATCAATCAGACAGAAAATTAAAAAGAGAATCTATTTAGCCGATCCCAATTAACTTGGGATTAAGGCTTTGTTGAGTTGAGTTGAGACTGAAAAATAAAAGTAAAAATATATATACCCATTGGGCTAAATTAGCTCACAAATATATATATATAATTATTTATTTATTTATGAGAAATTCCAGCGGAGGCTTCAGGCACCATTGGTCCTCTCTTGGGTCTATCATTGTCTTTAGGTAATTTTCTGTGGTTTTCATTACATTTTATCAAGGGTGAAACTGACAATATAGTTGCACTGCCAGTAAATTATTTTACTTCTGAACACTGATTCTAAACATGGTTTTACCATGTGAATGCAAATATAGATTACATAAATCTCCAAGGGGAGGCATGGGGCAAAATGTCATCCACCCTCCAATACTCTTTATTGTCATCAATTGTTCCATTCATCTGTTCAACATAATAGCCATAAGTAGTTGCTGTTCCTTTCATAAATTAAGATCTTCATAAATGTATGTCATTTGCAAGAAAATACCTTGGTTAAAGGACAATATATTAATCAGTCAAATTAACTATCTTTGTGCATTTAGAAGGCATCATTAATTAAAATAGGATGTCGATTTACATGGCAATTAGGATGTTTATATCATTTTAAACCATCCAGCAAATAAGGCCACCAGAAAAGTGTAAAGGCACTTAATTATAAAAGTTTTTCCTTTGAAGATCTCAAATGCAAAGAAAAAATTACAAAAAAATTAAAAAAAAAAAGTATCATGTGTCAAAACAGTTTATGCACAATGTCTTTCCAATAGGAAAATAAATGTATATTGCTGGAAAGAAGCAACTAAAACTGACTTTAATTTCTCTTTTTTTTGTGTCTCTAATTGCACAAGTATCAGTTATCCATGTGGAAGAGTACTAAATTTAAACCAAATCTTAAACAATGACCATAACCATAACTGTCCAAAAGTATGGTAAAAAAAAAACCACTTATACCTGCTTGAATAGGAAGCACTATACCTCATCAACTGCTGCTTGTAACATAACATGATCCCTCCAAAATGCACAGTTTTGTATGTTAACTTAAAAAACCTGTAGCACTGAGATCCAACAACACTTAACGTCATCACAGCTTATTGTGCCAAAAAGCAATTGAAGTATTAATACTCAAGAGAGCGAAATATTTTCTTTTTTCTTGTAATAGTGTTTGTACTTCATTGGGATATCCTTCATTCAATGAGCAACAATCTTTCAACTGGAACAAGAAAAAGCAACAGATTGAATAAAATAACAATAACCATTCCCTTCTTTTGTTACTTGAAAAAGAGGCACACCTATATTGTACAAGATATGAGCACTTCCTATTTTAAGATATGGTATTTTTTACTGAATTAAAAATCTTCCATCTGGAAACAGTAGCATACCATTCTTTTTTCTAGAAGAGTCAATATTCTTGTTCAAAAAGTTGGGGAATTCAATTAAATAGGTGGAAATGGTGGCAGATTCACCATGGAAGTAAGATGATTATAAAGATAGTGGCTCAAGTGATCATAAAAAACATATAACTAAAAGCAATAGTAGTGATTCTTAGGAAACTTTTTGACAGCTTATGCATACAAAATATAGATATGGCCAACAGAGAATAATTGTGGGTGCAATAGTTGCTGGAGCATGAACACCTCTTGTTTTGGAAATAATGGATGCAACAACGACTTACTTAGACCTAGAGCTTTGTAATGAGTAGGGTTAATATGGCATGGTGATGCTAAAGTAAGGGTCAATATATTACACGTATTGTAGTTAAGATGGTGGGTTACTAAATGTTTCAGACAGGCAGAAAGTGATGGTTTATGGAAATCACTGGTTGCCAGAGGAGGCGCTATGATTTCAAAGTTACAGCAACTGGTAGTTATTACTTCCATTTACATGTCAGCACTCAACAGTGTTGTTAACATCAAAATGGACATTCCAGGGGGAAAGAGATGTTCTAACTAAAAATATATTAACCATGTCAACTATGAAGGTAATAGAATATTTCTAATGTCTTTTTCCCACTTCCTTTGAAATCTTTGGAGAGAATTTGTTTACACAGTATACACCGCTTGCGGAGCTTGTTTAATTAATAATCAGAAGTTGTGATCTGGTATTAAGGTATGGAATTAAGGGCCCAAGTTCAATATTATTCCAAATTTTGGTGAACTAAGTTCAGCTTGTTTAGAAATCCAATGGGCACTCGCAGGAACCTGATCTGTACCTCTTTACAAATATGTTTGAGGCGCTCAGCTGACTCGTACAACTGATATGAAAGCGCATGAAACTGCACTGAGAGAGACAGAGAAGGTTATATTTCCAGCAGGACAATTTCCATCACCAGAAACCTTCACTTCATATAAACCATAAAGATTTAGAATGAAAGAAAGTGAACAAATTAACAAAAACCTCCACTTCACAGAGTAAACCACACTTAATAACTGTCCTCCAGCCAGAGCTGTAGAGAAATCTGTCATGGACCTGGGTTCATGACTATGTAGATATGAAGAATTGGGGCTGAGATAAAGAAGCAGCAGCAGAAGAAGAAGATGAAGAAGAATAAAGAAAGAGGAAGAACGAGAAGAGAAGAATAGAGAAAAAGCAGAGAAGAAGAAGTCAATAGAAAATTAGAGAAATTGGTAAATATTTGATCAATCATATCGGTACTACATATTTTTGCCTACATATATAACTAATTTGAGAACCTTCTAGAATTCAATACTAATTATGAGGTAATAATGACATCTAATACAAATATATAGCTAACCAATTCTTATTTAATTAGGTCTTGTAACTTGGGTAATGACATTATCCCTTCCTTGAAGATTTTCCTTGTCCTCAAGGAAAAATTGGACTTGTGTATCAAGGTTTATGGCACTGGCAATCTGTTCAGGTTGTATCATTGGATATTGTGGTTTCAAGTGATCTTTGAAAGAAATACTAACTCTGTAGTTCCAAGTTTTTGTGTAACGTCAGGCGGAAGCTCCCCATTTGTATGTAACTCTGGCAAGCTTTTAGAAGTGGTAGAATTATCCATTCTATCGTTTGATATATAATCTGCAACTTGAAATTCTGCATCATCAAAGGTGCTAGTTTGAGATGTTTTAATTTTATCTCCAACTTGGCCAACTTCAAGCATCACAAATTCAAGAGGATTCCCATTTGATGTAATTTGATCAGTTTCCTTGGAGTTTGCTAAATCACCACCAATATCACCTTGGTATTGAAGTGAGCCGCAATAACAATATCGTTTTGCAGCAACCCCAACCACAATCACATAGTTGTAATCAAATGTCTCCTTTTCACCCCTGTGAGTGTCTCTTGACGCAAATAATCCATCATAAATTTCTCCATTAACCACCCAAATTTCAGTTCTACAAGACATTGAACCAATTATCTCTAACGCATGATATGGTTCATAAAAGCTGGCTGAAAACAGAATACAACTCTTGTAAACAAGTGCAGACTGTCCTTGGCAAAAAACCCTTTCTATTACAACATATTCTTTCTTCCTTTGCCTTCTCCACATCTCGAATTCAATCTCTTTAAGGGCAAAATAATAACAACAATATTCTCCCATTTGGAAACAAGAACAAAGTAATCTTCACTTTCAATTCCAACATACTTCTTTTCTACCTATTTACCCATGACATAATCTTTCAAATTCCATCTTAATATGTGTAGATAGGCTTTGTAATTTTCACAAATATCATTGGATCCTAATGCTATATTTGCTAAAACTTAGTCCTTTTTATTTCGTTGTCTTTTGCATTTCTCCCATTCTAATTCTACAAGGACAGTATCATCAAACCTCATCCATTTAGGTACAAGAACATCACAATATTCCATATCAAAATCATCATCTTTTTTTTTTAACTTTTTCATCAGCAAGATAATCAACTAAATTCCATCCACCCTATCTACATTTTATCTAGTCAATTTCACAAACACCAACACCGTCATTTTCATTTTACACAATCCTATACTCTCATTTTCATTTTCACAAACATGTATAGTGCGACCTGAGCTTTTTGCATTCCATTTTCCGTTTTGTGTCCCTTAACAATATGGCCATCAAACTCCAGACCACTAAGAATATTCACATTAATTTCTATCTCAGGACAAGAATCATTACCTTCAGTGTGTGAGGAAGTTAACAATTTAGAAATGTATACGGCTAGCACAGGAGGATGAATTGATGAACCAGGTTTGTGTTGAATCAAGGTTTGCTGTTGTGGTTGTACTCCACTTGACCAATTAGATTGTTCATGCCAACAACTTTGAATCGCAAAACTACTTCCATTTGTTATCTCTGCTTTGTGTTCATCCTTTCCATTGCCATCTTTGTCCAATTTTTCATAATCATTTTCAAGAGAACTCAGGATTTGTTGCTTTATAAATGTTCTCCGATCTGTTAAACTCATGCCAAATTCCTCCTCTAGCTTGCACTGGATGCAATTAACGGTGGTTGTATTAAAATCGTAATTCCACAAAATCTCCCGAAGTCGGTACGCAAGGTCCAAGTCTGATAAAACACCCTTGAAAGAATTTATCTAATCTGTTTCAACTTGTTTTTCCATTTTTTTTATATTGATAATAGGAACAAGAATAAACCAAGGGAGGAATAGGTTGAAGAGAAATATTAGAGAGCTGTAGAAAAGAAATCCCTAGGTTCTCACTGCTCTGATATCAATTGTCATGGACCTGGGTTCATGACTATGTAGACAGGAAGAATTGGGGTTGAGATAAAGAAGTAGCAGAAGAAGAAGATGAAGAAGAAGAATAAAGAAAAAGGAAGAACGGGATGAGAAGAATAGAGAAAAAGCATAGAAGAAGAAGATAATAGAAAATTAGAGAAATTGATAATATTTGACCAATCATATCTGTATTACATATTTTTGCCTAATTTGGGAATCTTCCAGAATTCAATACTAATGATGAGGTAATAATGGCAGCTAATACAAATATAATATAGCTAACTAATTCTTATTTAATTAGGTCTTATAACTTGGTCATGACAAAATCATCTTCAACCTCTCCATGCTAACAATTTCCAGTACACGTTCAAGTACAGCCTAGTCCAATACAGACAAAAGCTTTGAGCTATAAGCCCATTAGGACTCGAGATGAGCATTTGATTCAAGTTCACCATAACTTAAATGTGCTCATCAAATTTCATTTTTTTTAACTCTCTCCAGGGAAAGAAGACGAGGCATTTTGATGTTTTCACAGGATTCCTTGACAATTCAACCTACAAACATTACCTTCAATTAGCAAGTGTAACATTATCTGAATAAGCCTTTGATGGTCCATAATGGCATCACTTAGATTGGAAAGTTATCCGCAAAACATGCTGAGTTTATACGCAATGGAAATGAAAGAGGAGATGAAAAATCAGAAAAAATAAAGAAGGAAAGAAGAAAAAGATTTGTTGGTTGATGGTGTTGGTGTTGGAGTTGAAAAGAAGAAAAAAGAAAAGAGAGCAAAACAAAGATATTTTTCAGCTTCATGGGGTAACATATAAAAACTGAAACGGTGGAAGAGCACACTGACAGTAGAAAAAAGAATTTTAATGTGTGGTCAAAGCAGCAAGTTCCCTTGTGACAAGCACCCAGCAAACTCCAGAATTCCAGAGTCTAACAACAGAGATCATTTTGCACCTTCACAATAATAAAAGAAAGCCAAGAAAGAAACAAATTTTTGCTGCTGATAGTTCAAGAACCATATTTTCGCTTTTTTTGGCCCTTACCAACAGGGAAGGAACACACTGTATATCGTGAATTTGCAAGCTTACGAGGTATTGCAGCTCCAGAAGATTTTAGAACTTCAATGAGGTCTGGAAACAAATTTTTGTTCTCCTCATTAATAAATACAATTGAAGTGCCCTCTTCTCCCATTCGAGATGCCCTTCCTATCTGATGGACATACTCCTTAATGGAATTGGGCATGTCAAACACTATTACCTGTCTCACACCCATGAGATCAACTCCCCGGCCCAAAACCCCAGTTGCCACAATCACAGACACCTCCCCCACCAAAAATGATTTCATGATTTCTCTTCTCTCCTTCATGGGCTTCTCCCCATGGATTGATAGAGCCTTCAACCCTGTGGTGACCATGATTGCATTAGATAGGAGATCAGCCCCAAGTCTTGAACCTACATATACAACTGCCGGTGGCATAAAATGCTGCTTGCTCATCAGAATGTCAAAAAGTTTTTGTTTCTTTTTCATTGAATCAACCCAGATAACCAGCTGTTTCACAGCCTTACTTGGCCTGTTAGGCAGGCCAATGGAGACAATAACCATATCTTTTGCCATGGACATTCCTAATTTCTCTACCTCTTGTGTGAATGTTGCAGAATACAACAAGACCTGGGGTTGAGAGAGAGCCCTGAATATCTGCATAACCTGATCGCGGAAGCCCCTTTGAAGCATGCAGTCCACCTCATCTAGAACAAACATCATTACTTCATCTAGTTCAATATCATGCTTTATTAAAAGATCAATAAGCCTGCCTGGAGTCCCCACAATCAGTTCCACTCCTTGCTGAATACGGTAAAGTTGTACAGCCATAGCATCGCCACCAACCACAAGGGCAGTCTTGAAAGGCAAACCCTTACCAAGCAACTTAGCTTGATCCTCAACCTGCACACAAAGCTCTCTAGTTGGAGTTAAAACCATGGCTAGTGCCTTTCTATATTCAGAAGAGTGATGAAGACGAAAACTTGCACATCGAGAAACAACGGGGACCAGATAAGAAGCAGTTTTCCCTAAGCCTGTCTCAGCTGAAGCAAGCAGGCTTTTACCACTCAAAGCAGCTGGGATTACTTGCATCTGGACAGGTGTAGGCATACCATATCCTGCATCTTCCAAGTTATGCAGGAGCTTGTGAGGAATATTACAAGAAGAAAATGACAAAATGGGATCTGGAACCAACTCCCCCTTCACATGGATTTCAAGTTTCTTTCTCAATAACTCAGTCTGATCGTTAGTTAAAGATAAGGGGCCTGATTTATCATCAGAGTCTCTAACATAAAAGCACTCATCTGTCGCAGCTAATCTTGTATAAGGTGGAGGCAAAGGACCAACTGGAAACTGGGTATTAGCAACCCTGGATATAAGAGTTTGTTTGCATTCCAAGCTACAAACATCATCATCAGTCTCATCACAAATGTACTCACCATAACGGCCACAAACAACACATTTAGGCTCGTCTGGGAGAGCTTCTCTCTGTTCACTAGCTGTCGTTTTCGCATCATTTGGTGCATCAGAGCCTATCATAACAATAATATAATGAAAAAAAAGGTACTTGTGGTGTTTCAAATGCGATGCAGAGCTATTTCTAAATAAAGAAACTAGCTTTATAAGGCAGTTATATTACCAAGAAAAACAAAAGATAACCCACATAGAAACTGCCAGTCCATTTCAAATAAAGAAAAAAAAATGAGGAATAAACCAAAAGCAGAGAATACCCGTAAATTGATCAATATCTACAGCTGTTGTTGAACTTTTGCAATGATTATCTGTGTTCACAACTTCCATTACCGGAATTTAGTAAAATACTTCCTGCTACGAGGGAATCAAAGCCAAAATTGCATTAGGTGAAAAACCAAAAAAAAATCCGAACAAACATTATAATGAATCAAACACAAATAACCTCGGTCAATAAGTGATCCGTATATCCGAATGATCATAGCAGAGAAGAGATATCAACAAAAATAATTTCGCTTAAAAATGCCAAAAAAATAGGATAATCCTAAAGGGAAATTTCGAGGAATTGTGAAGCTGAGATTTATTTACCTGGAAAAGGCGGGTTTTTCAGTTTTGAGGCTCTGTGTTTCGTGTTTCTCGCAGTTTTGGCTTCCACTGGTGTCGAAGAGGAAGAGAGTGCGAATAAAACGTCATATTTTTAGTTGTCGTTTGACCGATATCTAAACAGACCGGCAAAAAGCTCGAACCTTTGTTTTTCTTTACCCAAATGCAATGGGCTAGGCTTGATTTAATCAAAAACTTCAATTTTAAAAGGGACTTTTGCAAAACTATCTATAAAATCAAAAGTTTTTATAAAAATACCGTTGGTAATTTTTTTTAATATTTAAAAAATTTATAAAATTATAAAAATATCTTATATCACCGTATTTTTACATATGTTATAAATATATTACAGATATATTATGTATATATCATAAAATTCTTTAAAAAAAATATAAAAATTGAGTTATTTTAAATATCACTTTGTAAAAATAATACTTTTAAGATAAAATAACATAATTTTTAAAAAAATTTAAAAAATATAATTTTATAATATAATTTTATATATTTCAGATATATTGTATATATATTACAGATATAATATATACATATCTTGTACATATTATCTTTTAGCCGTTATATATTATGTAACATTTATATGTTACTTAATTATAGTATATATATTATAGATATATGTCTTCTAGTCATTATAAGTTAGTTAATTATAGTGTATATATTGTGGATATATTATAGATATGTTATATATATATTACAGATATGTTATTATTTATTTTATGTGTAGTGTTTATATGTAATATATATGTTATGTATATATTTATTTTTTATGTGTATAATGAGAATATAAAATAAAAAATTATTTATAAATAAAAATAAAAATACAAATTTAAAATAAAAATTTAAAAAAACAAAAATTTAAAAAAATATATTAAAAAAGCACACACCCATAGTTTCAAAAAAAATATACTATTCATATTTTTGAAAAAAATAAACTTAAAATACAGTATTTCATGTAATTTTCTCATTTTAAAATGATAATTACAAGTCATCTTTAAAAAAAGTTTCATTTTAAAAAATATTGCATATTTAATAAAATTTTCAAAAATACTTCAAGAAATATTTTTTTTGTAAAAATATCTCATTTCTTATTTTAAATATTTTTTTAAAAAATATAATTTTCTCATTTCAAATAATATTTTATTTTTATTTTTATTTTTTTAAAAATTTACTATTAAATAAATATACTGTAATAAAATATTAAAAATAAATATTTTAAATTATATTTTCAACATATAAAATATATTTTTTATAAATAAAAAATTTTTATTTTTATTTTGATTTTAAATAAGAAATAACAGTTGAAAAAATTTATTTAAAAAGTGAAATTTATTAATAAAAATTATTAAATTTATTTTTAAGTAAATTTATATATTATGCCCATAAAAAATGAAGTTAAAAATATTAATTTTGTTGTGAATATATTAAGTGTATTTTTCATTTATATTGTATATATATTATGTGGATTCATGTATATTATGTACTATGTTATATATACTGGGTGCATATCATATGTATATCTTTTTTATATATTATGTGTATATAAAATTAAAAAAAAATTAAGTATATTATGTTGATGTTATGTTTATTTTATATGTATGTCTATATTTATTGTATATATATTATATATATAGTATATATATTATTATATGTTTATGTATTTATATGTATTGCCGTGAATATGAGAGAATAAAATTATTTATGGATAAAAAATATAATTAAAAATAAAATACAAAAAATAAAAAATAAAACAAAAAAAAATAGAAAACAATGTCATTTTAACATAGAAAAGAAAAAACAATCAAAATCGTATAAATGAATAAATAAATAAATAAATAAAACAACGCCCGGAAAAATGAAAATGAATTTTTTTTTACATATGGCGTAATTTCCCCAATTTTAAAGCAGTATTGTTTTTCAAAATTAGGATGAAAAACTACAATCAAACTCGAAGATTAACAATTAGAATAATGGGATTTTTTAAATAATTCTAAAAAAGTAAAATTATTTAGAAAAATATTTAATTTTGTTTCAAAAATATGATTTGATGTTAATGTTCAATTTAAAAAACCTCTTTTTTTTAGAGATATAAATCTAATATATATTTAATATATTAAAATATACTTCAGATTTATAGATACACGCTTAATATATATTTGATATATAAGACATTTAAAAAAAAGTTACATATAATGTTATTTCTCTAGAATAATAAATAAACTCAAATTTAATAGTTTGTGGTATATAACTGAGAATTCAAATTTAAATATATTTTGCATACTATGTAAAATTTTTAATTAATAATTCAGTAATTTGATTTCAGTTCAAGTTAATTTAACTTTATTATATATATATTCATAATATGAAAATTTTTTAAAAATAATATCATAATTTTTTATAAAAATATTATTTTAAAATATTTTATATTTTATTTTATTACTAATCGAATAGAACATTAATTATTATGCATATAAGATTTCAAATGATTTAGTTCATTTCAATATTTTAAATAATTTTTTTAGCTAAATTTATTTATATAATAACAAAATAAATGATAAATCTTTCTTCTCAACTAATAAATATCTATCATTCTCAAATAAATGTATCATTCTTCTCAAATATATTTTTGCAGATGACGGATAACTCTTATAAATTTCTTTTTGTTTAAATTTCATTCCTTATACCGCCCTATTTTCATTTTTTCATCAAGGCAATTGAGTTTGAGAATTGTGTAGGTGGCTTCACCCGTGTGATAAATTAAAAATGCCTAAAATCTAAGGCTGGATGAATTTGTAGTACTTTTTGCCTTAAGATTTTCTTTACTTTTGAATTTTTTTTGTAATTAATACCTCTTACTGTTTATGAGTCCCAAACAAATGAATTAGAATGGATTATTGATTTCGATTTCCATCCACCATTATAAATCCAAATTTCCAATAAAAATATGTGAGTATTTCTTCCTCGATTAGTGAAAAGAAACATGAATTGAAAATGTTGAAAATCTTTAAAAAATAGTAAGCACGGGAAAACAAAAAATCAAAAAATAAATTAAGGAACAATTCTCCATTCAAAAATTAATTACTAGTAATAATTAAGGTAAAAAAACCATTTATTTACACATATTCCCAATTTCTCCATCACTAAAAAATTTCCTATACGAGCACAAGCAAACTGTGTGTCTATGTTTCTTACAGTAACAATAATATAAATTTGAAAAGAGAAATCGTAGCAGGAGAAAAGAAAATGAAAAGCAAGAATGATGAGAAGGTGGATGAAGAACCCAATAAGCAAAAGAAGAAATCACATATCAGGAAATCCAAAAAGGCAGGCCTTCAGTTTCCTGTTGGAAGAATAGCAAGGTATTTGAAAAAGGGTCGTTATGGCAACAGGATTAGAGTTACTGCAGCTGTTTACATGGCTGGTGTACTCGAATACTTAGCTGCTGAGGTATGTACTGAAGCTTTGAAATTTGTTTCAATTTGTCTATTATATTACTAGACTTTGTTCATTAATTTCTTGGAATTTTAGGTGCTGGAATTGGCTGGGAATGCGGCTCGTGACAATAAGAAAAGCAGAATTGTACCAAGACATATCCTTTTAGCAGTGAAGGATGATGAAGAGCTTCATAAATTGACAGGCAATGTTACCATTTCAAGTGGAGGTATTTTGCCTTACATTAATCAGGCTCTTCTGTCCAAGAAGACTCAGGCCTCTTCTGATTAAACCTCTTTTAGTTATCTTTATTTCTTGCTGTCTGGGTCTTTTTTTTTTCACACAGTATTTCACTTTCTTTTCAATTTGTAATCTCTTTATGGGATATATTATCTTCTAACATGGCAGTAAATTATCGAAGTTGAGACTCTGACAATTTAAATTAGTTAGATCTTATAATATTAAATTCATTCAAACTATATGCTCATTTTTATAATGCATATCCTAGCTTCCTAAATATCTAATATTTTTTAATAATTTTTATATCAATAAATTTAATTAAAAATTAAAATGCAATAAATTTAATTAAAAATTAAAATGCAATAAATTTAATTAAAAATTAAAATGAATTTACTATCACTTTTATCTCTATTTACATTAATTTTTTTTATAAATAATTAAATACAATTTTATCAATAAAATTGAATTAAATTCTTTTCTATCAACTTCTAAAAAAAAGAAAATTACTGGTGCAAACAAGGAGCTGCTGTAACAATATCTTCATTTGAATGTTACTTTAAGGATTTGGGTTTAATTATTAAATCAATTTCCAAAAATAGAAACGATAATTCAATTGATGATTTTATTTCAAGAAACTTTATTATGAGTTTTTATATATTTATATATTCGATCAAGATTCTTTTTTAAAATAGTTGAATTGAGCAAAGTTTTGATTTTGGTGCTTGTAAACGTAACAACCTCTTATTTTCTTAAAAGATAAATAATCAACCTTTTATCTTCTATGAAATAACCGGCAAACATAGGCTTGCTCTGCTCTGTTTTTTTCTAAGTCTTTACCAAGAAGAAAATACTTCAACATGATCAATGATTTTTCACTACAATCAGTAAAAAAAATATACAAATATAATCTTCAACTGCAGGGACAAACATAGGGTGGTCATGGGTGGCAAATGATCTCCCTTCGCCTGCGGCCAAAAATACATATAGGAGGATATTCTGGCCGCCGATAGTGGCGGCATGGAGAATTTTGCAACGAGGGTCTTCCTGCTCGTTGCAGAGCCGACGAATATGAGGGATCGAAGATGATCTCTCACGCTTTTTTTTTTTTACTAAAATACATCTGGCTAAAATGGTGTTGTTTCAGCTGAGGATTATATTTTTTTTAATCAGTTATACGTGAAACGGCGAGGGATCGAAAATGACCTATCACCCATTTTTTTTTTACAAAAATGCATCTGGCTGAAATGGTGTTGTTTCAATTAGGAATTATATTTTTTTTAAATCAGTTATAAGTGAAACAACGTCATTTCACTTATAACAGTTTTAAAAAAAGAGAGAAAGAGGAGTCGCTCGAGCAGCTCCTCTTTCTCTGCCAGCGAGAGACACAGAGGCCAGAGGGAGGGAGGGAGAGGACGAGCGGGGCGAGTAGGGAGAGGACGAATGGCCGAACGGCCGTGCTCGCCAGCGATGCACGATATCAGAGAACTGACATCACCAGCCTACCGACTTCAACATGTATTATTTTTATTTTTTAAATTAATTTATGTGTTATTTTTTTTATATTAGGTTCAGGTAAAAATTATGAATTTTTTTTATATTTGGTAAATATAGTTTGTTTGAAGTTGAAATAAGTCTTTTGATTTATTTCAAATGATTTTTTATGTGATTATATTAAATTAATTTGTGTATTTTGTGGTTCAGGTTTTTGGTGAATTTTAGAATTTTAATTTTTATTATAAAATTTAATTTATTTTGAGATTAACTAAGTATAATAATTTATTTAAAATAGTTTTAGTGTGATTGGTTGAATAATGAATTGATTTAGTGTTTTGATTTTTAGGTTAAATTAATTATAATTATAAATTAACATGTTAAATTAAAAAAAATAATATAAAGTGTGCTTAGTAAACTATAAATTTATAAATTAACTACTTAATAAACTAAATTTATTATAAATTAAATCAATTTATAAATTAAACATAAATAAATTAGTTTATAAATTAATTATAAATTTATAAATTAACTACTTAATAAATTAAACCTATTTATAAAATGAACATAAACAAATTAGTTTATAAATTAACTATAAATTTATAAATTAACTACTTAATAAACTAAATCAATTATAAATTGAACATAAATAAATTGGTTTATATTGTGAGTATAAAATAATTAATAGTTAAATATAAATTGAATATAAACTAAGTATAAATTTAATATAAAGTACTTATAAAATGAAAAATATGAACTAAATCTAATTTTAACCAAAAGTAAACTAATTATATTTAGAATAAAAACTGAAATAGATATGGATAAATCTGTGATAAAGACTAAAAGATTGCGGAATAAATATGGTGAATCATCAAATATTCTGACTCCGACACCAATTCAGACATTTAGTAGTCATGCAAGTATTAGGAAAACTAGTGATACAATAGGGCATCCGGAGTGTAGTTTTGTTGATATTGTAGGTGATCCAGCATTGCGTAAACCAATGGACGAATTTGATGTTGAAATTAGGGATGATGTTAGAAGACAATATATGGCTAAAGGACTTTGCCAACCATATGATCATAATTTTTCTCAAACAGAATTTGAAAAAATTATGAGGAGTTTTAGAGATGTTTGGTTCTCTAAATTTAAGTGGTTAAAATATAGTGTTTCCAAAGATGCAATATTTTGTTTATGGTGTTATCTTTTTAGTTCGAATAGATGATCTAAGCGGGGGATAATGTCTTCACAGAAATTAAATTTTGACATTGAAAAAAAGCCATGGAGAAATTTAATGAATATGTTGGTGGTCCAAGTAGTCCACACAATAATAATAGAATGTTATATGTTAGTTTCAAAAATTAAAAACAATGTGTATCTCATGTCCTATCTTCTCACAACCAAGAGCAAGCGGCTTATTACCGTATACGTTTGATAACTATTGTTGACTATATTCATTTTCTATTAGCAAATGGATTGATTTTTCGAAAAAATGATGAGTCAGAAAACTCACTTAGCATGGGTAATTTTTTTGAACTTTTCAATTGTTACAGTTAATGCAGTTTTGAAGTTAGGAATGTAGTTAACTCAAATACTCCTAAAAATTATCAACTCACTTCTTCACGTATCCAAAAGTAAATAGTTAATGTTTGTGCTTTAGAGACGACACTAGCTATTATTAAGGATAGTGGAGATGATTTATACTATCTATTAATTGATGAGGCTCGAGACAATTCTGTAAAAGAGCAAATGACTGTAGTATTGAGATATGTTAACAAGTTAGGACAAATGGTTAAGCGATTAATTGGAGCGGTGCATGTGAGTTTTGAAGTGAAATAAAAAAATTTTATTATGCTCTTTTTACAAGAATTCACAAATTAACTATATAAGGATTGGTCTTAATTTTATAAGAAGGTACTCCCTCTAACCATATATAAGGATTGGTCTTAATTTTATTATGCTCATTTTACAAGAATTCAAATTAATTAGAACTTGTATTAAATTCAACCAAACTGCAAGTTATTCTTCTAGCTTCCTAAATGTGTAATATTTATAATTGTTTTTGTCTGCATAAATTTATTTAAATAATAAAATAAATTTATTATTATTTTTATCTCTATTAAGATTAATTTTTTACAAATAAATGAGTACAATTTTTTCAATAAAATTGAATTAAATTCTATTATATGAACTTCTAAAATAAGTAAAAATACTGGTGCAAACAAGATGTAAAAATCTTCACTTGAATGTTACTACGAATCTTATTTGGGTTTGGGTTTATTGATTCAATTTCAAAAAAAAGAAAAAAATGAGAATCCAATTGATGACTTGATTTCAAGAAAATAGTAGAGAGAACTATACATAACAAGATCAAGATGGACTAAGGTTCCTTTTTTAAATGGTTGAGTAAACATTTGATTTTGATTTTGGTGCTTGTAAATGTAAACAACTTATGTTATAAGCTAGAAAGAAAAAAAAAACAAAGAAAGTAAAACAAAAGAGAAATTATCAACCTTTTATTTTCTATGAAATAACTGCAACAATAATGCACAAAGTAGCCTCGTAAAACAGGGCTTGCTTTGTTTTAACTATGCCTAAGTTAAATACAAGAAGAAGAAAATATACAAATATATATTTCTTAACTGATGGAAAATATCAAGACTTATGCATATTATACTTAAATATGTTTATCCATCAGAATTGCCCATACTCTGCAATTCAAGGTCTTGTTTCATAATTGGGGACCCAATCGATTGAATTAAGTGCCCCTTTCAAGCATTTCTTGATACCTTTTGATGGAGAGCTGTTTTTGCATCCTTATTTGGCGATGGAACCTTTTTATAAACAAGTCTGCAACGTGGTCTATTTCATCTTCTAAACTGAATTCTTTCCCTGCTTCTTGCTTTGAATTCTTTACCAAATCTATCACTGATCCCCCTGGATCTTCAAAGTCTAGATCTTCAGACTCAAATAACGAGTGGGTAAGATCTGGAAACTTTTCATCACCATCATCATAATCTTCTGCAATAACATTCTCCACAAACTCTGTTTCACTTGGATGTGGAAGAGACATGGAGTTTTGGCTATAGAGCACCATGGTTTTGCTTTGGTCTTCTATATTATCTTCTCCTTCTTCTTTTTTGCTATGTTCTTGTTGGCTCACCAGAGCATGGAGCTTTTGAGAAATGGAGCTCATTATAATTTTCTTGTTATCCCTCAACAGTGAGAATATCATTAGCCGAGTTCTCAAAGCATTGGTTTTGCTTTTGAGAGCTAGTGTTTTAGCCTTGGCCATTGATGCCAATACTAATGTTATTCTCTTCAAGAATTTAGTTGCTTTGTTCTTCAACATTTTCTTGATTCTTGATTAAGATTTCCTTATATATCTACACACTAGACAAGAAAATAAACAATCAAAAGATAGTTACAATTGAAACAACACTGAAATACTAAAATGGGTTTAGCTGAAATTTGCAAAGATTGTTTGTAAGATACAAGAAAAAGCAATGGTTTGGCATGAAGGACCAAAAGAAAGAAAGGGGGTTTATATAAGCACCAAACCTCTTTTGGGTAAGTGACTTTTTTGGTTCTATTTTGTTTGTTTCTTCTCTATAATTTAGGGGCCCGCTCTGTAGTTCTAAACCGGGTCCGAGTTCTAATCTTTCTAAACCAGTCGGTTTTCATAGTGTTTTAATCATATTCTAATTGCAATTGGTTTTAAGAAATTTCTAGACAACTTTAATTAAATTCACTCTTATTTATTTTAATTTTTCTTGAAAATGTCATATTTTAATTTTGTTTAGTATCACAATTGAGGAGAAAGATGTTAAATTTTGCATATAATGTTATTCTTGTTAATATAGATTTGGGAAAACTAATTCTAAAAATTAATTTATTAAATAGGTTATATTTTTATATTTTTTAAAATGTGGAATAATTCATACTATATCATTAACAGGATAGTTCAATATTTTCTTTGAGTGTCAACTATTCAGTTAATACTTAATAAGTATACAGTAGTTACTGATTGAATCACTTATAAATAAAATCTTGCATTTTAATGATCAATATTTTATTATTTATATTAGAGGATCAACTTTAATATTATATTAATTTTTTTATATTATAATTTTTTATTAATATAAATCTAAAATTTTTTTCTAAAAACTAGTTTATAAGGTTTGATAACCTATTTTTATATTAAATATATTATATTTTTATATTTTTAGATATAAAATTATCAATACTTTATTATTAATAAAATAATTTAACAAAAAAATTGATCATAAATTATCTAAAATATATATATTTATCATATTAGAATATTTCTCAGCATACATAATATTTTAATTACGAAGTTGGGTTCGATTAAAAAAAAGGCCATGGCACTGGGTAGAGCAAATATTAACGAATAAAACAAGAGAGGGAGAGAAAGAGTGGGACTTAAGAAAAGAAATGAAAGGGACACTGAAAGTGAAAGTGAAAGTGAATGTTAAAAGTGATAAAGGAAGGGACACGTGGCATTATTCAATAGGTTTGATTACGTTGTGGCGGATTATAAGCTACAAATTATGGCTATTTTGCATGGCACTCTTAGGTATTGTTTGGATGTATATCTAAGGAATCAAAAATCATCTAAATACGAAATTAAAAATTATAAATAAAATCAATAAATAACATTATTATAGTCTGGAATTAAAATGAATTTTTGGATTTATCATTTATATTTTCACATAATCGTGAATTCTGTGGAATCCCACCTCTTAAGAAGAATTTTAAAACCCTAAAAAAAAAGGCATATAATAATGAAATTTACTAAATCCATGAATTTTGACTATTATTTTATTAACCAATCAATTGATTTTGACGTAATCAATAGAATTTGCGAAATCCTTTCATGCGCAATTTTTATGAATCCAAACAAGGAGTTAAAGGTTTTAGTGGGGAAGAGCTGGTGGCTTTACTTTAAATAGGGAATAATTGGATATTTTCACCAGACACCCACAAAAGTAAGCCATTGGACCCCATTTTATTTAATAATATTTGTTGGTTTTAGTGTAAATTTGCTGGTTTTAGTGTGCATGATTTAATTAGTTTTGTTTAAGTTGAAAATATAAATTTAATATAATGCATAGCCGTTGTTATTATTATAAAAACAAAAATACTAGCTATTTTATGATCAAAATAAGTAAAAATAAACAAAGTTAATTATTTCTAAAAATAATAACAAGATAATTATGAGTAGAACAATGTTTTCTCAATCATTTAATTTATAATGTATTGGAAATATGACTCAAAATTCTAATTGGATTTTTATTTTTATTTTTATTTTTTCTATTTTAAATGTGAAATATTTTTCAATTGAGTGGCGTGAATTATTTTCTATATAAAGTAAAATTTTTATCTATGCTCAAGTCTTAGTTGAGAGAATTTTTTTTTTGAGCTAGAATTGATAATAAATAACATTATAAATGCCAGTAATAATATAAGAGACTTTTTAGCTTATATACGATAGTTGAATTAGATTTTTTTTTCTATTTTCTTTTAATTGGATATAAATCAATTATTGTGACAAAATAGATTACTAACATAAAAATTATATTTTTGTTGTAATTTCTTCTTTTAATGTATAAATAATACTATCTTTTATTGCTCAAAAAACATAAAAATTATATTTTGATTTAATGAAAAAAAAAAAGAGAGATTCTTGGACAACGTTGTTTGCTTAATGGACTTGTGTTCAATAACCGATGCTATTTGGAGACATTAACCCCTATGAAGCTTCGTGAATTTGAATATTCCACAGTGTCCAAGTTATTTTTTTTCTCTTTTTAGCCAACTCATGTTAGGTGAGAAGAAGGTCGTTGCCAATTGCCAATCGAATATATTTCATAAAAACCTTAGCTAGTAAGGTTACCTTTTTTAAAAAAAAAAAAAAAAACTTGATTAATTATTCATTTTATTTCTTTAGTTAATTAAACCCAACACAGAAAACCCATCATTTCTTTCACATTGTGTTTCTAGCTAGTAGCCTATAATATGCACCTTTTTTTCATTTAAAAAGCCCTCAATTTTTTTAAACTTTTAAAGGAAAAAAAATTGGTAATCAATAAATTTTCTTTTTTAGCATATTGTTATTAATTAATTAATAGATAATTATAAAAATATTATACTATCTATATTTCAATTTAAATATTATTTTATAGTTTTAATTTTATTTTAAAATATTTAACGTTCAATAATCTCAAGATAAAATTTTAATATTATTTATTAATTTATTAATTATATTTAATATTATTATTAATGAGTGAAAAATTTAATAGAGTCTAAATATTAAAAAAAATTATTGATTAAAGATAAATTGATAATTCTTATTACTTTTTTAATATAAATAAAATTTTCTAAAATGGCATTTAAATTGAAACAAAGAAAGTAAGTGTAAGTTTAGTTTTAAGTTTATTATAATAATTAATTAATATTTTACAGATTTATTATTAATAAATAACTTTTTAATTTACGGATAAAAGCTCTATCTCATAACATATAAGATATTGTAAATTTATATTTGAATAATCTTTACAAACTTTTTTATATAAAAATAAAATTATTTAACTAGGTTTGACAAGAGATACATAAATCATGATTTTTATCAATAATTTGATGATGATTGTTTTTATTATGTAGCCCATAAGATTTATGGATTTACTGACCTTTCATCATCCAACAATGATAATTAAAAAATATATAAATAAAATTTTTTATCCTAAACACGCTAATTCAAATAAAGATTTATTTGTTTGTTTGTTTATTTATTCTTGATATAAGTCTGAGTATGGTCTAATATTTTAAAAAAAAAATTAAAGGTCTGAGTATGGTCTAATTAATTAATTGAGCTCAACGTTTATTTAAATTTAATCTAAAATAATAAAATATATTAAAATATTAATTTCATATGGACTTATGTAAACCAAAATTCTCAAAATTTATAATCATGTATAAATTTATTCTAACTAAAATAAAATACATTAAAAATATCAATTAATTATTATTAATTACTTAGCATTTTTATGTAACTATAATTCTTGAAATTACACATTTAAATACTCCCTCGGGATTCCCGATTATTTCATTTTCTGATGTTATCAATGTATAGTGGTCAAATAGGATTATTTTCTTCTCAAGATCTTTTACTTTTTTTTATCATGTGGGAGTTAGAATTAATTCCCGTTTATCTACTTCTATCGATGTGGGGGGGAAAGAAACGTCTGTATTCAGCTACAAAGTTTATTTTGTATACTGCAGGAGGTTCAGTTTTTTTATTAATGGGAGCTTTAGGTATCGCTTTATATGGTTCCAATGAACCAAGATTCAATTTTGAAACATCAGTCAATCAATCATATCCTGTGGCGCTAGAAATATTTTTCTATATTGATGTATTCTTAATCCTTAATTAATTATTTTTCTATTCAACATGTCATTTTGAATTATTAAAAAATAATTATTAATAATAACATTAAATACAAAAAGTAAAATAGTAAATAATATTAAAATTTTATTTCGATATTGTTGATCGTCAAATATTTTAGAATAAAATTAAAACTTTAAAACGACTTATATTTTGAAACGGAGGAAGTATAACTGAACTTCAAATACATATTAAAATTAGAAAATCAATATTCTCTCTATTTCATTTAAGTATCGTGTAAGAAAAAAAATATTTTACTTTAAGTGTCACTTTTAAAAATTTAAGAGAGATTTAAATAAAAAGTTTTAATATTACCTCTAATTAAATTTCTTATTTAATAAAAAAATAAATGAAGTAATAAATATGAAAAAGGCATTTAGATAAATTGTAATAAAATTTTTATAGAATCAATAATGATTAATATTTTTTTTGAATCTATGTATTTTATTCTTATACGATATTTAAAATAAAATTGAGAAAAAATATGATAGATTCCACAAAATTGATTCATTCAATAGAAAACTTTTAATTATTGTGCCAAGCCGACCTAAAACCAAAAACATTGATATTGTCCAAATTCTTTTTTTTTTTTTTTCTAAATTGGGTTGAACGAGTTAAGCATGTCCTACACGCAAGAATATATCTAATTTTAGCATAAAATTTTCACTTCACACTTTTTATGTTTTGTATATAAATATATTTGTAATTTTCTCAAGCAAAGATATTTTCAGCTAGCAATGGTTTCTTCACTTTAAAGTATTAATCAATAAAGACATAAACACAATCATGTTCAAAAAAAAAAAAGAGGAAAAGAGAGAAAGAATCTCATAAAACAGTAAATTCATTATAAATTCGGCCTTTAATTTTTTTTAAAATTTTGACCAAATTAATTTTAGATTTCAACCTTAATAAACTCTTTTATTTTTTTAATAAAATGAACAAAAATTTCAATGAATAATAAAATATAAAAAATTTAAAATCTTGAAATTTAAAATTGAGAGTTTTACTAATTGAGTATCCCATTTATACCATAAAAAATTATATATATAATTAGTAAAGTTACTAGTAATTAATTCATTGAATTTATATCATTAACCTATTTGAAAGTGATTAATTAACAAGTAAAATATAGATACTTAAATTAATGTTGAATTAATTTAGGGAATGGGAGGCAAGTGTATCTAGTTTGCCAAATAAAGGGGGATATATGAAACATTGTACAGAATTGTGAACAATCCGTACTCCGTATACATGAATTGAATATATATATATATATGTATGTATGTATGTATGTATAATGCAATTCAAAACAACTTCTTTAGCTAATAATTCAATTATACACCAAATATAGGATTTAATTGCTAAGCTTAACTTATAGTTGGCATTTCCTTTATTTTATTTTTTATTTTTTATTTTTCTCCTTTCTCTTTTTTATTTTTTTCCATTTAATTATTCATATATGCTTATATATATAATATGAGTGTAAATTAAAATTAAAATTAAGATAAAAGCAAATTTATCCACCAACCAAAACTAATCTATCAACTTGGATTTTTTGTTATATATTAATCTATTCAGATCTGACCAAAGCAGAGGAAGTTAGAGAAGAGAAACATATAAAATATACAAAAAAAAGTATCATCACTTGCCACATAATTAATACAAATTTCTTTCAGTCAGCTAGATTTTATTAATTATATATATACATATATATATAATTAAGAGACTTATAATTAATAATAATAGTAAAAGTAAAAGATGCTACCGTATATATATAATCTAAGTTGTAAATTAATACTAAAATTAAGATAAAAGTAAATTTATCTATACCAACTAAAACTAATCTTTCCAATTGGATTTATTTTGTTATATATTAATCTGTTCAATCTGTCCAAAACAGAGAACGTTCGACAAGAAAAAAAAAATGTGTAAAACAGACGAAAAGTATTGTAAATTGCCGATGTGGGAAGTTTTGGAAAGCTTCATTATTGGAGGTGATAATGTGGTATTTTGTGCTACACAATAAATACAAATTTCTTTCACTCAGCTTTTTTTTTTTTCTCATGATCATGTTTCACTCAGCTGGTCATATGTCTGGATTGTTTGCTTTGCTTCTTGATTTTATTTAATTAATCGATGCAAAAGTGTGTGCATTCTAAAAAAAAAGGCATATGGTCAATTAAATTAATTTAAAGATAAATAAAAAAAATAAATTGAAAAAACAAAGGCATATCGTCAATGAAATTAAACTAAAAGTAAATCAAATCAAATTAAAATAATTCTTTTTTTTTCTTTCTAAATGTGAGATGATCTATGTGCATGTCTCATTTTATATATTAAACAAAAAGTGATAGTTTCAACCATAACTCAATAATTAATTAAGCACTTGTTTTATAAGGACAATGAATTCAAATTAATTTAAAGATGGTGTTTATATATATATATATGTGTGTATGTGTGTACGCACGCGTGTGTGTGATAATATCCCTACCTGCCGAGCTCTCCTGCTAGTCACCCTTGTGGACGAACTCCCATAGCAATGTTGAACTTCGGTCCTAGATATTATTATCCGACCGAGCTCTCTGGCCATCCTCTGACACTTTCGCAAATAATACTGACACTGTTTAAACTTTATCTTCATCTACCAATTATATATAGAGGTAAACCCCACAGATATGACACTTTTTTACTCCACTATTACTACTATTGCAATCAAATAGACTGAGTTCTGATTTAAGCATCGGAAACTCCTCTTGTGAAGCTCTATCTGCCTCTCTCTGGTTTTCCAGATTAGAGACTCAGCAATGGCTTCACCTGAGCCTGAGTATGGAGAGCTTGGACACTCCGAGGCTCGGCCCGTCATCAATATGGAATTCATTTGATTTGTAAATTAATTTCACTAAAAAAATGTTTTTGTAAATAAATCTTTTGTTTTCTGATTAATTATAAAATTCATTTATTATGCATTGGCATTATATTAAAGTTTTATTATTATTAAAGTTTGTACCGTTAGACTTTTAGCTTAGCGTGATTGTAATTCGTCGCGCATATGATAGAGTTGATCTGATAGATTCAGAGAGTTCTGCTAGACTTGGTCGGATCTAGATTAGAGGTTGATTGAGTTGATTTTGCTGCATCAAGATCAGAGTCATTTGCCATCATATATATTTTATATTATAGTACATTTTGTTATTTTGTATATTATGTATATGTTTTTAAAGTATATATTGTAAATTATAAAGACTCTTTGGATAAATTGTGCAATGTGGAACTTTATATGTGTGTTTTGATATATACATATATGCATTATACGTATATAGTGTATAAGGGTGCTACATTTATTTAAATATACATTTTAAAGTGTTTGAGATTTTAAATTGGAAATGTGAATTTTTTTTAAACCGGTTTGTGATATTTTTATACTGTGTATTTAATTAACCAAATTGTACTGTATACTGTATACTAATTTGTACTTCATTATACTGTATACTAATTTGTACTTCATTATTTAATTTAGCAGCTTACACTTGTTGTTTATTAGGTCTCAATATCTTTGTAAATTTAATCAATTTTCAAAGAATTTGATTTAAGTATAATTAACCAATTTCGGAAAATTAAAGATGTAAAATTTTACATAAATTATTATTTTATTAAATGTAAATTTGTGAATTTATAAATAAATTACATTATAAAATTTTATGAAATTAAGAACAAACTCAACATTTCTTTCTCTCTAAATTGAAATTGATGGATGAAGAAATCACACTCCTCGTAGACTTATGCCTTTATGGTATATTTCCTAGTATTAATTAAAATTTACAATCACATAACACTTTTTTTTGGGGTTAAAATTGAGGAAGAGGAAATTCTTATCAGTGAATTATGAAGCATGACTCTTAATTTTCAATCAACAAAGTTTATTTTATCACGAGGCAATATTTGATAAAATTAGAAATTAAAAAATAAAAATTTAACAGGTAGATTTCATTATGATTTTGAAATAATAAAATTATATTTTTAAGCATTGGACAGAGAATTAGAATATGACTTAATTGCTTATGTCCTGCCACTATATTATGTTTAAGTATGCATTTTCAATATAAATTTTAACTTATCATTTTAAAAAAAATTCACTTAATTTAAAGGTTTGCCAAATCATTTAAAATTAAAATATAGTTTAATTTAATTTTAAGCTGTGAGTGATACATTCACTACTATATGAGAATATGACTATGGTAAAATAAATAAAACGCGCTTAGGATGAAAAATAAATTCAATTAGATGCTAATTTATCCATAGAATTAATGTGCAACTTCTTGAACACTATCACTTAGCAGAAATTAGTTAGGGACTATTCTAACTTAATCATAAGTCTCAAATTTAAATTTTAAATATATAGTTATATTAAAATTCGATAGGAAGAGTTTTACTGTTTTTGTGATTCTATCCAATTCGATTTTTTTTTTTTATCGATATTCATATAATTGCCAAAAAGGAAGGGGATGTGAATATATCCCACAGAAAAAAAAGACCTCCTCAAAACTCGTTACAAATCGTAGCAAATAATGAAAGAATTACCACCTCTCTCTCTCTAAATCTATTATATACAATAGAGTGATCAGATAGTAAATTGAGCACCACATTGTATCTAATTTTTTCAATCACGTTTTGTATATCATATATTTCATTGTGAAAAAGAACAAGATTCATTTCCTTTTACATTACATATCTCATTTTTAAAAGGATAATTTATACAAAAAATATTAAGGAAAATGTGGATTCCAATTAAGTAAGAAAATTATTCATGAAAAGGAAGTTGTATTTAATATATATATATATATATATAATTTCTGAACAAAGTACAGAGAAAAAAATTTATTTAACCTCTTAAAGGAGATTGATGTGTTTTTATAAATTCAAATTTATTATCATTGAACTAAATTTAAAAAGTAGATTTTTAAATTTATAACATAAAATAATAATCCTTGTGATTTTGACTAAGTTGTCTTTTTTTTAATGTGTAAATTAGGGTTGGCCTGATATTTAGGTTAGCCCTGAACACCTTATTATAACTCATAAATAATAATAAAAAATTACATATTCTATCATTTTTTATAAAAAAAAAATTTATTTTCGTCAAAAATATTTTAGTAATTTTATAATAAATTTATAATAAACACATGATAAATTATATAAATTTATTAATTCATAATAAACTTATAATAAACTATGTAAATATTATATTTTTATAAAAAAATTTATAAATTCTTATAAATCTGAAAATATTTTTAAAAATATAGTAAATTTAATATTCTTTTTATTTTTTCTGATATTTTTGTAAAGACATCCAAATAATAAAAAAAAACAAAGCCCATTTATTGTTTATATATGTATAAGTGCAATATATATATATATATATATATACACATACATATGTGTAGAAAAAAAATATATAATAGAACAGTGACCTAGTTGAAATAGCAAACCAATTGGATAATGATAAATTTTTTATATTTTATTACGAAAAAATTAAAAGATTTATACAGATAAATTTTAAATTATATTTTTAAAAAATATCACTATGTGTTATAATTTAATTAATTTATTATTTTAATTAAAATATTTAGCTGAAATCACTGTTATACTGTATAATTTCTTGGCCGAATGAGTTGCCCTAGGGATGTGAAACCATCGTAGTTCTTATAATCTTATATGGTCTAAAACTTGATTATGGTAATCTTCTGCAGAAGTATTTGTTTGTTTTTTTTTTTAAATAATTACAAATTAAATAAAGAGAGGGAAAAGGTTGAATGAGAGAATTTGTGCATGCTGCTCCTTTCTCAATTTTATAGTATGCAATTGGCTGAAAATGTGGAAAGAAAACAATAACAAATTACGAAACAAGTGGACTCACTTTGAATTGGCTGAAAAGGAAAAACAAGTGGAAGATTTTTAATATCTTATTGGAAGAAAAGAGAAGAGTGAAGCCAAAACTTTCTCTTAATTAATTTTGCAGCTTTTCTTGCTAATGGTTTCTATTTATAATATAAAAACTATTTAATTAGCAAAGAAAGTTAACTTTTCCATTACTTATTCTCTATTCGCTCACCAAAGACGTTAATTAAATGAGCAAGAAAAAGAGAATTGTCCCATAATTTTAACATTTTTATTTTGAAAATCTGGCGCAATGCTCCAATACTAAAAAAACTACAAATTTATCTTCTAATTCCACACCATTTGGAAGGTGAGACGGAGCGTTTTAATAGGCTTGCTCAGCGTAAATTTAGATTAATATGTAATACGTAGATTATAGAATAATGAATGATTTAAAAAAATAAAATACTAAATAAAATAGAGGTGCACGGACTAACTAGACACTTACAAGAAGTTTACATAGAAGCAGAGGCGAAAATAGGTTGGTCAAACGTGAGTTGACGACTCTCCTATCTGACCGCCGGATATATATTTTTAAAGTAAATTTTTATGGGTTAGAGTAGTAAAGGTAGAGATTTAGCCCTTCTAGCTCTTTATCTTTTTTTTACATGCGTTGAAAATTTTTTTATCATTTTTATTTTGAACAGTTAGTTTTGTCACTGCAGAAAAGATTATTTATTTATTATTATTATTTACAGTAATTAATGTGGTATAATTGCATGTCAACTTTCATGCCTTCTGGAAGATTCGGATTTTTTTTTTCTCATGAAGACAATTATGCAGACCAATGTTCATAATATCGTACTTAATTGATATACTGAAAATTTAAAGGCAAATACTCCATCATTTAATGCCTAAATTATGTAAAAAATTTTATAGTTAACTCTTAGTATGGCATTGTAATGGCGGTGATAAAATAAAATAGAAGAATAGTATAATAGCTCATTCATTTTTTTTTCTTTAAACCAAAATAATAGCTCATTCTTAATTAGTTATTATGTTGCGAAATTGCAAGGAAACAACCAATTTACATTCATTTATAAAGATTGAATATCTCATTTAATTAACTATTTAAATAATTTTATTAGTTTAAATAAATAATAAAGTATTATTTAGTTTTTGAAGTCTGTTGAAGTGCAAGTTTTGATTAGTAAATTATGCATAATTTCAGAATCTAATTAATAATTCACTGCAATTATCAAGGATTAATTAACTGGTAATTTACTCCAATTTTTTTATCATTAACTTATATTTTTTTCGATTTAAGAAGAAATTTAACAAAATGATTAATGAATTGATAAAATAAATGAAACATTAAAATCACGGACTTAATTTAATTTTAAAATAGAGATTCTGACTTAGAAATTATATTGAATTTTATGACATATATAGTATATAATTAATTCGTTAATTATATCGACAACCCGATTATTAGTGTATATTCTCTTCTATGAACAAGAAAGTTCAAAAAAAATACATTGCTATGATTCATTAATCATATATATTAATTAAAAAAAATTCTAAAATGGTAAAAATGAAATTTTGATTTTTAATAGAAAATGGCCCATGCATGTTTGATTCGTCAATTTAATTACAGATATGCATACAAATATATGAGATCCACTATGCAGGCTGCCCAAAAGCTTCTTTAGCTTTTTCAACTCTGAATCAATCTTTGCTTTGCTGGTTAATTATATAATAATGATATACAAATAAATAAGTATACTTGCATTTTTTAGAATATTGTAAAAAATTTTAATATTGATGATAATTAATTCACTGCTTGAGATTAAATTCTGATTTTATTTTTTAAAAAAATGTGTTTTTGCATTATTTTTTCCTTTTTTTTTGACAAAATAATAATTATTAAATAATTAGTTCTAATATTTAAAATAATTATTATTTTCACATTTAAAAAATATTATTATAAATAAATAATTTATGTATAATTTTCTTTAACTATTTAGCATTCTACAACTCATAATTTGTAAATTAATTTGGATTCATGCAAAATAAAATATTTACTCTTAAATTTTAAAGATATTCCGTACAAGCTTAAACTTGAAACTTTTATTTAAAAGAGAAAAGACTTAGAGCACCCTCCAATGGTAGTCTTTTCATGAGGTCCAGTTTCACCTCTGCAAAAAAGTAGGATTGGACTTGGTACTTTTTCACAATAGAGCAAGTCCTATGCAGCTTCTTGTAAGCCAACGAAGGGTTGTTACATTGCCAACCCTTCACACACACACATATATATATATATAGCATCCCCGTTGGTAATTAAAAAAAAAGGTCAAGTCCCACAAATGAGTTTTACAAAAAATTTATATGGCATAAAAGTTGGACCCATTTGTGGGATTTGAACTCCCTTTTTTTTGAGCATCATTAAAGATGCTCTTTTACAATTTCATCCCATTTATAGAGGGAAATTTATGTATAGTTTTTCACTGATGCCTTTTTACTATTTATCATTTATTAAAATTAAAAATAATATAATCAATAAGTGATTGGTGCAGTGATTTGATATTCTTATTTCTTAAGCAAGCCTGCAAATTCAATCCTTATAAATAAAAGTATCATTTACAGAAAGTACTTTATTTTTTAGTTGGCCAATTTAATACAAATAGAATTAGTCATGTCCAACTAAATTCAAGAATACTGTGATTATACAAAAAAAAAAAAAATAGTATATGTATATATATGTACTACTATTATCATCCTACATTTTTACAGTAACAACAAACAAATTTTCAATAAAAAAACTTAATTTTTATTTGGTAACAGTTATTAGTTATTAATATCAAATACAATGATGATATCAAAAAATATATTTGCTTTGAGAGGTAGTCTCCTTTGAAAATGCTAGTTTTTTTAACACTCATGCTGCATATTATTTGTGTTTTTAAATGACTTGTGGATTACTATTATATATATATATATTATTTTTTAATTCATTGGCATAAAAATTATAATGTAAATATACAATAAGGAATGAAACATAAATTAATTAGTATTGTAAAAATAAATAAATCAGAATAGGAATTAAGATAAAATGATATAATAATTATAATAATAAAAGAAAGAAATATTTTTCATATAATAAATATAATTTAAAATATGTCAAAAAATTTATCTCTTACATGTTCAATTAACCACAAATTAATTACAGAGAAGTCGACTAGCAAGTAATTAATAGTAATATCGTTTTCTTTGTTAATTCTCAGATTTGCAATTGCTTAGCAGATCATCTATTTGTGAGCCGTTGAATAAAGGCAAAGAAAACGTTTATTTTCTGGTCTCCGACCAAAAGTCCCACAAACCCTTTATTATACTTTTAAATAATTTAATTCATATCACATTATATGTTAGCTGTAATTCAGCCCTACATTTCTATTTTCTACCTATAAAATAAACATCCACTTTTCAAATGATGTGTTACCATTTCTATTTTTTGCATAACATATTAAATTTCAATACAATTAAAAATAATTAAAACATCTATGGTAATTAAGAATATAAAACATATTAATCAATGAACTATATAATTCAATGCTATTAATATTGTCAACATTTTGGTATTATGAATTTAAGCTCAATTAATAAAAAAATAAAAATAAAATATTGTTATATTATTTATTTGAAATTATTTAAACTTTGATTAAGAAATTTAATTCTCTAGGAATTAAATTACGGTGCTTTGCTCCTTCATATATATCAGAAATTTTTTGATTAAACCATAATTAAAATATTCAAATCAAAAAATTCTAATATAGATCTGGTCTATGTACTCACTTGTGGATCAGACTAATCAGAAATTAAGATTTTAAAATAAAAATTAAATAAAATTATTTTTTTAAATATTATAATTTAAATCAAGATTTTTGATTGATTTAACTCATAAGTGGAGATATAGACTAAGTTCATGATAAAATTTTATACTTAAATCTATCGTACTTGTGAAATCAATTGAGTTGTATGATGTCATTACCCTTAATTTAAACTTGATTTTGCTTGGGATGCTTTGAGATATTCTTTCATAGATTAGTCACCTATTTTTATTTTTTTTTTCCTTGAATGTAAAAGGAAATAATAAATTCAAAATTTTTAAAACATAATTAATTAAAAAAAATCTCTTTTTTTTATCATTTTTATGGGTCAAACATAAGCTAAAAAAGGGCAACGCCGGGTGGAGCGTTGTCGGTCCATTTGAATAATATATAGTGAATTTTTCTTTTCTTTTTCTCTTATTAAATTTTCATTTTTCTTCCCATCAAGACTTGGGATTTAATCAGAAAAATATCCCTACATATATCACTATTAAATTTTAAATCTCCTCATCTTAAATAGATCTTCTTTTATAAAATTATCCTTCGACAAAAAAAAATCTCACCCATTCTAATTGCCAAAGACACGTCTCATTATATTTGATTTCAAAATTCTAAAAAAATATTTCCTCTCTTTCTTTCAAACCTAAAATTTCTAAAAAAATTTTGATCAAAAACATCTCCTCTCTCTCTTTCTTCCTAATGTTTTTCCTTTTTTTTTCCTTTCAAAATCTGGCATCATTGCTTGATTATTCTTCAAAAAGGCAGAGATAATGTATGCTCTCTCTCTCTTTCTCTCTCTCTCTGTGTGCTGGATTTTTATTTACGAATATGAGGATTAGTTGTGGCTACCAAGTTCTTGTTGTTTGATGATTACTGTTAACTTATGTTTGAGATTATGTGTTTGAGAGTTATGCATGAGAAATTTTAGTTTTTTGTTATTTCTATTTCATTGGACTCGAAATTTGATATAATATATTTATAAACTGGATAGAAATTCTATTTGAGTTAATTTGGAATGTAAGCGTTAGATTTTTATTCCTCTTTTCCCATTGAAATTTTAGATCTTTTGTCTTTTTGAAATTTAAGTTAATAGAAATTCTATTTTAGTTCTTCTCTACTTCAACCTATACCATTTTATGCCCACATTTTATTCGGCTGAAACTAAAGGATAAAGAAGAGAGAAAGAAAGAGAAAAATCTTTCATATGCAAATTCTAATTTATTGTACAAGGAAGATAGTGAGGGTGAGTTTATAATATCGAACAACAGCTATGTGATTAAGCACTTGAATTTGTCCTCTATGCCTAAATGGGCATTAGTGTACTCTCTCCAACCTTTAATCAATTGTGGCTTCTATTTTTGCTTTTGTTTTTAGGTCTTTTCTTCATTTTAGTTTTTGTTTAATTAATTAGGTGCCCTTTATTTTTAGTATTTAATTTTACTATTTTTTGTATTTGTTTGGATCCTATAATACACACACATATATATAGTCTGGTTAGATATTAGTTGTACCAATATTTGCACCCATTGTGGGGTCTCTCTTTGTGGCGTAGAAAATTTTTGTTGTATTATACATTATATATCATAAACACTAATAACTGTAATACTTTTAAGCTTTAAATATTGTTGTTTAACTTATAAAATTTAATAATTTGTCATTTCTTTTCACTATTTTCTTCCTCTTTTTGTTTAAATTTATATCGATAATTAATATGTGCAGCAACATATTACACGAATATATATAACATATTATGACAATTAAGAGTTATATATATATATATATATATTTATATATACTACCATGAACATGAATCCACCACTAATCCTAACCAACCCATTCTTACTAGAATCTATCAAAAAGCCAACTCCCAAACGAATAAAACACTATATTAACTATAATATATATATATATATATATGAACTAACAATGGAGTGAAGATAACATAGCATGTGCAACTAATTATCAAAGTGATTATGGTCAACAAATTAATAAGCCTAAGCCCATGGATGAAACCTAAAATTATTAAATGAGTAATTTTGTGATGTATATGTTATTTAGTTGTTTTGAATTATGAAAAAATGTGTTTCTATTGATTGTTCTATATTGATATTTCTCGATATGATAAGATATGTGTTGATATACTTTAATATGAGACTATTAAAATATGAATCATTTATTTTCTATATGTTGTTTAGATATCTTAAAGAGTGAAGAAATGTGTTTTTGTTGACTAATCTATTTTGATCTTTGTAGATATAGGTTGATATAGTTTGATGTGGACTACTAAAGAATCATTTTTTTTATTTTTTAATGTTGTCCATTTGTTTCAAATACTAAAGAATTGGATTGGTATATGTTGATTTTTCTATTGATGTGGATTAATATATGTTGGTTTGGGTTGGGTTGATATGTGTTGATGTGAGACTACTAAAATGTGAATCATTTGCATTTTAGTATGCTGTTTAGATGTCTTAAATAGTAAAAAAATGTGATTATATGGACTAATATATTTTGATATGATTTTATATGAAACTACTAAAATATCAAGTTTTTGTGTTCAATATTCTTTGTTTAGATGTCTTACATAGTGAATAAATGTGCTTTTGTTTACGGATCAGTGTGGACCTTGGATGATATAGGTTAATATATCATGATATGTATTCATATAGTTTGACATGTCTTGATATGAGCCTATTACAATCTAAAACATTTGTGTTTTAGATGTTGGTAGAATTCTTAAGCAGTAAAGAAATATGGTTTTGTTGATTGATTAATATTTATATTTGATGATATATGTTGATGTCTTGATATGGTTGGATATAACACTACTACTATATAAAGTATTATTGCTTTAGATATTGATTAGATGTCTTAAATAATGAAGAAATATGGTTTTATTGACTAATCTATATTGATCTTCTATGATATGGGTTGATATGTGATAGTATGACTTGATATATTTTTATATGGGTTGATACGTGGCTACTAAAATATTAAATATTGGTGTTCTATATATTGTTTAGATGTCTTAAATAATAGAAAATTATTATTTTATTAACTGATATGTGTTAATCTTATAAGATATAAGTTGATATGCAATGATATATCTTGATATGGTTTGATATGTGCGTACTAAAATTTCAAATATTGGTGTTATATATGTTGTTTAAATGTCTTAAATAGTGAAAAATATTATTTTATTAACTAATATGTGTTGATCTTATAAGATATGGGTTAATATGTGATGATATGACTTGATATGTCTTAATATGGTTTGATATGTGAGTACTAAAATATCAAGTATTGGTATTTTATATGTTGCTTAGATGTCTTAAATAGTAAAAAAAAAATTATTTTTTTGACTGATATGTGTTGAATCTTCTATGATATGAGTTGATATGTGATAATATGACTTAATATGTCTTGATATTATTTGATATGTGGGTACTAAAATATCAAACATTGGTATTCTACATATTATTTAAATGATTTAAATAGTAAAAAATATTATTTTGTTTACTGTTATATATGGATCCTCTATGATATAGGTTGATATATGATGATAAGGCTTGATATGTCATAATATGATTTGGTATATGGGTACTAAAATATCAAGCATTGGTGTTCTATATGTTATTTAGATATCTTAAATAGTGAAAAAAATTTATTTTATTGACTGATATGTATGAATCCTCTATTATGATATGGGTTGAATTGTAATGATATGGCTTGATATGTCATGATATGGTTTGATATATGGGTACTAAAATATCAAACATTGATATTCTATATGTTGTTTAGATGTCTTAAATAGTAAAAAATATTATTTTGTTGATTGATATGTGTGGATCCTCTATGACATGGATTGATATGTGATGATATGGCTTGATATGTCATGATATGTGGGTATTAAAATATCAAGCATTATTGTTTTATATATTGTTTAAATATCTTAAATAGTGAAAAAATATTATTTTGTTGACTGATATGTATTGGATCCTCTATGATATGGGTTAATATATGATGATATGACATGATATGTTTTGATATGATTTGATATGTGGCTACTAAAATATAAAGTATTGATATTTTATAGTGTTGTTCGGTCTAGAAATTTATTTTACAGGCATAAAATGGCAATTTTTTCTAAATTAACCTCAAGTTCCAGTAGTAAACAATCTCTTGTACGGTAGGAGAAGAAAGTGATGTCAAGACAATACCTAGAAGCATCAACAAGTGAACACTGTAGGTTATGGATTGAAGACCCTTGGTATGATCAGAGATGTCATCGGTAATGACAAGGAGAAGGTTTATATAGTATTAATTGTTTTTTTAATTAGTTGTATTAAAGATGTTTGCCTTGATCGTTCCATGTTTGTTGATTGATGTCGTATAATTTTTTTGTCGGTGACAGCCTTTCACCGATATAAAGTGGGTCATCTTATAAGTGTTAATCACAATAACTTTAAGCATTGGCTTGGATTAATTCATTGGTTTTTCATTGAATATGCACAGTGGTTGAGTTAGATGCTGAATCATGTAAATCATAATTCTAGTTTATATTAATTTATATATTGTATCAAGATATGTGCTATCAATTTCTTAGGTGCGTATGTGTTGGTGGATATATATGTGCTGCAGGTTGAATAGATATACTTTAAATGAATATTGATAATGGCACAGGTTGAATAGAAGTGTTACAGGTTGAAAAAATTTATTGATTTAGATGTTTGGTTTTATTTAATGGAAGTGTTACAGCTTGAATATTGATAATGGCACATGTTGAATGGAAGTGTTATAGGTTGAATATTGATAATGGGACAGGTTGAATGGAAGTGTTACAGGTTGAAAAAATTTGTTGATTTACATGTTACAGATTAAAAAAATTTGTTGATATGGATATTTTGGTTTCTTCACTGTCTGTGATTACCATTCATAGTTTGCTTTGGTTGGATTCTGTATAATGTCTTGAGCTTGTTTATTTGTATGATTTATTAGGTATTCATTTATAGGTTGAACTGTTTGTATGATTATGGCGCATGTTTATTTGCAGTAATTGCATAATTTCTCATATCATCCCATATCAATTACACTGTTACTCGCATCTGTATATATCAATACATATCAACCCATATCTATCCATATCAACACATATCAATACATATCATCCCATATCAATATATTAATCCATATCAACACATGTCAATTGTATATTAACTATACATATCAACTCATATCTATTCATATCAATATATATATCAATCTATATCAACACACATCATCCCATATCACTTTTGTAATAACTCTTATCTATCCATATTATCCCATATCAATTGTATAATTAACCTTATCGACCCATATCAATCCATATCAATACATATCGTCCTATATCACTTGTATAGTAACTATTATCTATCCATATCAATATATATCATCAAATATCAATATATTAATCCATATCAACATATGTCAATTATATATTAACTCATACATATCAACTCCTATCTATCCATATCAAGTTTATATTAACACATATCAACACATATCGATCAATATCAATATATATCAATACTTATCAATATATATTAATCCATATCAACACATGTCAGTTGTATATTATCTCATACATATCAACTCCTAGCTATCCATATCAACACATACCGACACATATCAATCTATATCAATCCATATCAATATATATCAATACATATCAACATATATTAATCCATATTAACACATGTCAATTGTATATTAACTAATACATATCAACATATATTAATCCATATCAACACATGTCAATTGTATATTAACTCATACATATCAACTCCTATCTATCCATATCAACACATATCGACATATATCAATCCATATCAGTATATATCAATATATATCAACATATATTAATCCATATCAACACATGTCAATTGTATATTGACATAACAGTTCAACAACCTGTCATACTGGCTGACAATATTCAATAATTAGTTGTTAAATATTTTATGAATACAACAAATGATATACCATAATGTTTTATTTTTAGCACTTATTGATCTTGACATGATGTACAAAGAGATAAGATTTTGATAAGTAGACCTATTATGGCCACACTCACGGCAACGACTACACTTAGGTTGAGATTTTTCCTCGCCTAAAGAAGAAATCCTATAATTTTTTCTCCTGCCAGTTAATGTGCGCATATCTGGTGGATGAAAATTATTATTTCGTTCATTAAATAAATTTCTCCGCCGATTAATTTGAATCTGTCCATTAATACCCTATTATTATAATAATAAATTATACTCACATCATAATCCATAAAAACCATAATAAACTTAAAACAGCCTATATCAACATATATCAACCCATATCAATCTAAAAATACAGACTCAATAACTGTTTAACACTTAAACAATATACAATAAAATGATTCAATCTTAAATAATCACATATCAATACATATTAATATAAAAGTACTTACTTCTTGACTGTTCATAACACCTACAACTACATGAAAAAAACACTTAAACTATATAAATAATAAAAAATAAAACTCGCACTTAAACTCATATCAACATAAACATACACACTATTAATCTATAACAATTCATATTATTCTATAATAAAATATGACAGCTCATAATAATCCAACTACACTCACACTTATTTAAACTCTTCAAGGGTTCATACATTAAAATAAATAAAGAAATGAAGAATAGATGAACATGAGCTTTCAAAATCTGTAATATCATAAGAATAAAATAAAATAAAACAAGTTATGTCCAAGTTTAATATAACGTCAATTTTCAAACCCCAAAACATAAACATACATTTATTTTTCAAATTTCATCAAATTTGATCATATCGAATTTTTATTCACAAAATAAAAGCATATACATAGCTAAAAAAACATAGTTTACCAATTTCAATTGATGATAATATAGATCGAGCCACCACAAAAGTAGAAAGAGATTGGTTTCGCATGAAAAATAAGACCAAAAGAAAATAGAGAAAACACTTGAATCGGGGCAGCGGTACAAGATATGAGGGAAAGAAAAATTGAAATGGCATGTGAAAATAGAAAGAAAGACAGGGGCTGAGGGGCACATTCAGAGGGAAAGTGAAGAGAGAGGGAGAGAGAGAGAGAAGAAAAAATAAAGGGGCTCACTGTTAGCTTTTTTTAATGTCAAAGGAAAATCTTATAAAAAAAAAGTTTATTTAAGGTGAGGAGAGTCTAAAATTTATTAGAGATATATAAAGGGGTATTTATTTGGTTAATTCCTTCAAGACTTTGATAATTTCTTTAATATCAGCTTTAATTAAATTTTATTTAATTTTTGATCGAAAACTTAACCATCCCCATATCCTTGCTATAAATTGGTGACTCCATCACCTTCCTATTTTTCTCATCAAAGGGGTTTTCCTTTCTTCTGCGAGGTCCACCAAACCTCGCAGATACAAAGAAAAACCCACCCACCATTGCCCTTTCTCTCTCTCTCTCTCTACCCTCAGCTTAATTCCTTAATCAATAATAATGGAGGTAAATCAACGAGTTAACTCAGTTGCAGCCAAGAGGCTATGGAATGTGTTAAGAGTCACTTTCTTTATAATCAGAAAGGGATTACTATCAAAGAGAAAGTTAATTATGCTCATGAATATGATGATGAAAAGAGGCAAGCTTTTAAGAAAATCTGTAACTAATCTTCTTTCCCACCACATCATCATCATCATAATTCAAAAAACATGGCACGTGGTAGCTATGGCTTACAGGAGTATGAATTCTCTTGCAGTAACAGCCCAAATCCTGTTTTTTTCCACTTGCCAAAGAAGAAACGCCATTACTTTCCTTGTATTAATCTCCCACAAGTCATCGAACTCGAACAAGATGAAGATGAAGAAGAGAATAATAATAACGAAGTAATCATTGCGGTGCCAAAGACTCCAGAATATAGCTTGAATTTCCATAATCTTGATGTCTCTGACTTCACTCCAGGAGAGAAGCGAAGCCCTCTTCTTTCTCCTTTCTCTGTAAGAATATCCAATTACTCTTCAGAAGATGAGATTGATAATGGAAATGGACAAGTTGATGATGAAGCAGAGGAATTCATTAGAAGATTTTAATGAACAGTTAAGGTTACAAAGTCGTATTCAATTGTTGCAATATGACAAGAATTGAACTAACTTCCAGTTAATTTTACTTATGGAATTTTAAATATCTTCCTTTTATTTAATATGGGAAAGTTATATGATATTATGTTATATTGGGATTGGCTTTATGTTTCATTTTGTTTATTTTGAGAGCTTTCAATTATTATTATTATTATTATTATTATTATTATTATTATTATTATTATTATTATTATTATTATTATTATTATTATTATTATTTTCTGGTTTTGCTCTAATCAAGCAATGTTTTCATGGAACTAACATTAATAGCCATTGTGCAAGTATTCCCTTGCATGGTCGAGTAAGTTAAAAGTTTGAATTTTGACAATTCCCAGTCCTTGCTAATGAATTTTCAATGTATTAAGAAAAATATATATTTTGAGATAATTCAACTGTAGATGTATATTTTCAAAATTCCAATAGGATAGATTCTCAAATAGCAATACTAAAAGTATAAAAATAACAATTAGAATTATATGATATCATGAACTGGCAATAAAGAAGTTGGGTTGTCGTTTGGCTGTGTTTTCATGAGTGATGAGCCATCATATATAGATATGTGTTTGGTTCGAAGAATGTGTCATATGTGAATCTTTATTTTGGTGTTAGTGTGTGGGGCTTTTGAAATAATGTTTGCTTCTTCTTTTGCTTTATTATTATTATTTTTTTATTATTTTTTTTTCTGATAAGACCATAACAGCGATCGATAAACCCCACCTCGCCATTTTATGCTTTATTATATCCTAAAAAATAAAAGTACTTTCAAAAATGCTCTATTTTTAATTTTAATTTTAAAAATATTATTTTTTTAATTTTTAATTTTAAAAATATTTCTTTTTTGAAATATATTTTAATATATATTTAGTATATTACAGTGTCGGAATCAGGTGGGATCGGGTGAGGGTTGACGACTCTCCGACCGACTGCCGTATGTGTATTTTCAAGATAAGCTTTTGCTAGCCGGAGCAACAGAGGTGGAGGCCCAGCCTCCCATCTACTCCTTATATGCTTTGAAGAGAAATTTTATCCCCCTCTCCCTAAGCTACTGTTTTCGCCACTGATATATTAAAGGTATATTATATTTTTAAAGATATATATTCAGAATATATTTAGTATATTAAAAATATATGAAAAATGTAGGGTATTTTTAAAAAAAATTTAAAAAATATGGTATAAAATGTAATTTACTGATTTTTTTAAACAGTCGATTAAGCTTTTCAAGGCCCACTGATGTTCACACTTTTTCCCACTCTTTCAAAATGTAACTTTAACAGAGCCACCTTCCAATCAACTCTGTGTGCTGTGCTGAGTTTGAAACTGTTGTTCAAGAGCACGGAGACAACAATTCCTTAGCAACTTTATCTTGTCATGTTAAGGATGACATTCACAAACTATTAATGGTTAAAGTTATAGCTCTGAGAAGCTATTTGAAATGGCTTTGTCAGTATTTTAATTATTCCGATTGTGTTGAAATCGATTTCCAAATGGTTTATTTTAGATTCTCTTATTCGATGGAGGATTAATCCATTAATTGGCTTCATTTTTTAGTCAATGGACAGCCATTTCTGTGTATTAGGTTAGGCGACATGCTAATTTGGTTGCTCATGCTATTGTTAGAGCATCAAATTGGCATGCTAGTCATCAAATTTGGAAGCAAATCTCTCAAATTTATTTAATATTTCAATGTCCGAATAAATTATTTATTCAGTCCTCTCAATTTTTTTCTTTTGAATATCTTTATTTGATTAAAATAAATTTAACATTCAAAATAATTTGTACATATATTAAATTTGTTTTCTTAGTCGAGTCAAATTCAAAACATAGATAAGAGATTTATAAGATCCATAAAACCAAAAAAATTTGAGTGAAAAGAAATTTAAAACCTTAGAAATCTTTTTTCTAATTCTTTTAAATAATTAAGTAGAATTTATTCATTAGGTTAATAATTAACTTAAAAATATATATCATATCAATAAAAATTAGAATTATTATATTATTTAAATGTAAAAAAATAAAAAAATTTCAATTATTTATGTATTAAAACAAAAAAATAAAATAAAATCATATCCTTAAAATAAAATAGTATTCCTAATTCTAAAATAAATCAAACATGTCCGGCTGATTCAAATTCTGTTTGCATAGTTGAGAAAATGATTTGCTTCTGATGCTTTAGTTTATGTTTAGAAGTTTGGTCTGAGGGCAACGTTTGAAAGAAATTATAATAAAATAAGAAAAAATGATAGATTTTTATAAGTCTATTTTTTTAAAATTATTATTTTAGAGTCGGGCCAAATATAACTATAATGATAATAAAATTTACTTTACCGAATTTTAATGCAGATAAAAAATAGCAAAGATTTTAGAACTCTTCTTTAATATTTATTATTATTATTATTATCATTATTATTACGGAGAAAGTTAGGGGTGTTCAAAAAACCCGTGGCCCGAAAAACCCGGCCCGACCCGAGCAAATCGGGCCGGGTTGGGCCTGCCCGAAATTTAGTTAGGGTCGGGCTTCGGGTTGAAATTTGAAGCCCGAAGTCGGGCCGGGTCGGGCCTCGGGTTATATTTCAGAATTCTCGGGCCGGCCCGACCCGGCCCGAATATTTTTAAATATACAGTATATATACATATTTAAGTAAAACCCTAAAAATCTAAACACCACTCTGCCCTCTTTTCTTTGCGCAGCCAGAACGCTGCCTCTCTCTGTCTCTGCCCTCTTCTCTTTCACGAATCACCATCGATCATCCAGCAGCAGCCAGTGGCCAGCTCGTCCCAGCAAGCAGCAGCAGACAGCAGTTAGAGCTAGCCCTCCCTCTGCCTCTGCAGTCTGCCCTCTTTTCTTTGTGCAGCAGCAGACAGCAAGCTCGTACCCCTACTGTCCTCTGCCCTCATTTCTTTGCGCAGCCAGAGCTAGCCCTCCCTCTGCCCTCTTCTCTTTCACCAGCAGCTCATCCCTGCTTGTCCCAGCACCAGGTCCAGCAGGTCTTCCAGCAACATCAATCTCGCCCAACAGCAACAACAGTAGCGACCATCCCAGCAAGCAGCACCTAGCAACAGCCATCGCTCGTCCCAGCAAGCAGCACCTAGCAGCAGCAACATCCAGCGATCATCCCAGCAGCAGCCAGTGGCCCAGCGCTCGTCCCAGCACCAGCAGGTCTTCCAGCAACATCAGTCTCGCAGCAGCAACTCCTCCACTCCTCTCAGCAGCAGCAAACATCATCAGATATATAATACTTAAGATATTTGTACATGGATTTTTAACATCAATTCAAATACTTAAGATATTATGATAATCTGATTGTGGTTGTTTACCATTTTAGGCGTTTGATGGTTCAGCCCGTTGACCCAACCCGAGTGGCCCGACTGGCCCGGTCAGCCCGAGTTGGCCCGGCCCGATCGGGTTTAGGGCCGGGCTACGGGCTCATTTTTGCAGCCAGAATAAAGTTCGGGTCGGGCCTCGGGCTGGAGGTAAACCCGGCCCAACCCGGCCCGAGAACACCCCTAGAGAAAGTACTTAAAATGTGGTTGGGAAAATTAATAAAAAAAATGAAGAAATTTACATGAGAAGCGAAATAGTGTAAAGGTATAGTAGTTTACTTGAAGCAATAGGGCTTCTGCTTTCTTTGTGGTGCTTTCATTGGAAGGAATAATTATACAATGAAACCGTTGTATTACAACAAGCCAATCGAATATCAACATGTGGTAATGTTGTAATACAACAAGCCAATCGAAGGGACGAATAATACAACAAGCCAACAAGCCACCGTTGTAAAACCGTTGTTTTATATTCGATTGGCTTGTTGTATTATAATATTGCCACATGTTGATATTCAATTGGCTTATTATAATATAACTATTTCATTGTATAATTATTCCATTGGAAGGGACGAATAATTGAACTCAGAGCAAAGGCTAACCAATATAAATGCTTTGCTTTGTGGCGTATAAATTAAACTATTCACTTATAAATGCTTGTAACTTCGGCTCACTTATTTTAGATACCTAAATAATTAAAACTATTCAAATTTCTCTTATATTATTTTTTTTAAAAATTATTTACATTAATAATTACTCTTTCTGTCTTAAATTAATAACCACGCTGTTATTTTTTATTAATTCTAAATTATAATATGTTTATCATTTAATAAATTAGTTAGTATTTTAAATTTTTATCATATTCACATTTAATATTATTTATTAAAAATATTTAATAATTATTTCATATTAAAATAAGGATCAAATAGCTAGGAAAATATAAATAAATTTACAATTTAAATAAAATATTTAATTTTTTAATTTTTATAAAATAAAAAAAGTGTTTATTAATTCAAAATAGAAAAAGTATTAAAAAAGGTCAAATATATATATAACTCATTAAATTTTACTCATTTAATTAGTTTGTCCTATAAATTTTTAATTTAACTATATAATCCTCCGAATTTATATTTTTCTTAATTTATAAATACAAATTTATTCAGTCATATTAAATAATATTGAATCACATTTTTCTTAATTTATAATTTTTTTCTTCCTCTAAATCTCTTTCCATCTAAATATCTTCTCATCTAAATTCTAATTCTTGAAAATAATTGATGTGTTAAGTTTAATATTTATTAAAATAATAAAATTAAAAGATTGAAAGAATGATGCTTTGGCTTTGTGTTTCTTCCGCGCTCCCACTAATGAAAATTTCTTTTTAATCCCAACCTAACTCTAATTTTTATTTACTTGTAAAATGTATATATATTTTCTTCGATTTTTTAATCTCTGCAAAAAATTCACACAATATTCATCGGTGATTTCACCTTTACTAACAGACAGACAAAAAAAATCATATAGGATGAATTAATATAATATTATTTTTACTAATAAAAAATTTAATCTTCTTCCTACGGTCTAAAAACATTTTTGAATAGAAATTATTTTTCTATTTGAATTTTTGAGAGATCAACTATTAGTAGGGAGTTTAGCTGAGAGTGAAAATTAGAATGAGAATAAATTATTTTTATTGTTACTATTTAATTAGATAAAAATATAAAAATATAAAAATCTCATTATTTCAAGAAAGGAAAAAAAAAGTCATTATTTATCACTTTTGTGTTAATCAAATTTGATTTTCGATTGAAATAAAAATTAAAGAATACCCTTTTTAGAATAAAATAGAATTAAAATTTAATTTTTATTTTTAAAATAAAATAAATAAAATATATTTATTTTTTGATAATAAATTTTTTTGGATTTTTAAATAAAATAAATTTAATTTTTTCTTTTTCTAATAAAATTAAATTAGATTTTTAAAATAAAATATAATCAATTTTTAATATTTGTCATCAGTTTTTAATTATAAATCTTTTAATTTTATAAATTAAATAAATTTAATTTTTCTTAACAAAATTAAACTAATTTTTTGAATTTTTAAAATAAAATGTAATAAATTTGATATTTTATTTTTCAAATTATAATATTTCTGAATTTTTTAAACTAAATAAATTTTATTTTTTATATAAATAAATCATTTTTTTACCTTTAGGAAAATTTAAATAATTAAATGATTATGTATTTTAATTATTTATTATAATATTTATTATAATATTTAATTTTTCGATTATGATTCTATCATAATTTAAATGGCTTCAAAGATAATAGGATTTTGATTCTAGGCTAAACTAAATAAAAAAAAAAAGTCATTTTCATTCTTATTATAATTCCATCTTTTATTCTCAAATTCAAAGCAAACGCTATTATAGATTATATTAGAGGAAAACCATCTCTATTAAAGGTAACTCTCTCTTTTTAATACTCCATTCGATAGGTACAATTTTTTTATATACATTTTTTTAGTAATTTTATAAAATCTAAAAAATTAATTCTTTTTATTTAAAATATAAATTTTTATATATTTTTTATTCTTTGAAATATTTAAATTAGTTATTTGAATATGGGATATATTTATTAAATATTTATAATAAGCAATATTAAATAGAAACATAATAGAGATTCAACATGTTATTAACTAACTTATTAAAATAATAAATAAATTATAATTTAAGATAAATAAAAAAGAAAATGTGTCTATTAATTTAAAATAAATATAAATATTTTTTTCCTTTTAAAATAATATACAAGAAATTTGAATATTCTATAATTTTTACGAATCCAAACGAAGTGAATAGTTTTTATTATTATTATTATTATTATTATTATTATACATGATGGTGAGTCTTTACTCTGAATTCAATTATTCGACCCTTCCAATGAACGCACAAAGAAAGCAGAAGCCCTAATATTGCTTCAAGTAATCTTTTATATATACCATTACCCTCTTCTCTCTTCTGATCTAAATTTCTTCATATTTTTTATTAATTATTTTAAGTACTTTCTCCTTAATAATAATAATAATAATAATAATAATAATAATAATAATAATAATAATAATAATAATAATAATAATAATAATAATAATAATAATAATAATAATAATAAAGTAGATAGCCTTCTGGAAGCCCTGCCCTTTTTTTAGTTTATCATAATAATTTCCTGCAATTAATTTCTAAACATAAACTAAAGCAAATCAGAATTTGAAACAGCTGGGCATTTTTGATATATTTTAGGATTGTGAATACAATTTTAATATTTTAAGGATACATATATATATATATATATATATTCTTTTAGCACATAAAAAATTGAAGGTCTTTTTTTTTTTTTAACATTTGAATAATTTAATAACTCTAGTTTTTCTTTAGATAATAATATATTTTTAAGTATAATTATTAATCTAATCAACAATTTCTATTTAATTATTTTTTAAAAAAAGATAAAGATTTCTAAAGTTTTAGATTCCTATTTCATTTAAATTTTTGTTGTTTTATTAATTTCGTAATTTCTATGTCTATGATTTATATTTGATTCTACTAAGAAAATAAATTTAATATAATATGTAAAAAATTTTCTGTATTATTAAATATATTTTAATAAAATAAAAATATATAATTCAAAAGAAAAAAAATTGAAAGACTAAATAAATAAATTTTTTTTTACATATCGACATATTAAATAAATTAATAAAAAAAAAAAACTCTTTTTCTACTCCAGACATTTTGCTATGAGAATTGAATTTAGATTTTCAAGCAGACATCGCTAATTATAGGTTTGAAATGTCGAATCACCATAAAATTTAATTAAATTTTGAACACAATTAATGTTACAAAGTGAAAGAAAAAGGGATTACTTCCACCAATTGCAAAAAGATCAAACCCCATTGGCAAAAAAAACAAAAAAAAACAAAGATCAAACCCCGCATTTTGCAAAAGTCAATCCCATAATGTCGAGATAAGATATTATAATTGTATATATGTGTGTATATAAATTATTATCAATCAAATTGTTTATTGGATGCTGCCTGCAGAGACTTTCAATTATATCAATTATAGAGTTTGTTTATTGTTCACCCTTTTCTGGCAAAAATTCTAAATTAATTGAGTTAATTTTTTTTTTCCATTTGGAGCGGTCATAGCTTATAAGATATATATTAACTTAATTCAGATTGGTTATTTAAATTTTTTTTATTTAGAGTGATCATGGCCTATATCTTCTAAAATATGTAGAGCCATAAAATATTTTTTTATCCAATTTATACATATTTATATTATTTAAAAATTTAAATTTTTACAATGTTAGGTGATTTTTTTAATAAATTAAATTTATATGAATCATCTTTTAATTTTTTTATCATTTTATTAATTATTCATAATTGTTCAATCGGCAGAATATTCAGAATGTTCAACGTTTGATGATGACATTTTTCTGATGTGAGAAAGAATGTAGTCTGGGATTTCAAAGAAGAAAAAGAAGAAACTTAACAATGACACGCGAAGGGAGGACACCCAACTTTAGTTAATGAGTTTTAAGAGAGTACTCCAACTTTTTCCAACGAACTCATTAACTACATTTGCATTCTTCTCATACATCAATGTGATATCCAGTAAACTCAAATCCACCATTTCTTTATGTTCTCTATAGCATTAAACAAAGAACATATATAATTACATTATCAAAATTAATTTCAATTTGGCTAGGGAGATTAACAAACTAAGTAAATGTAGTGCTAATGCCCAAATGTCAATAATCATATCCCTTCTTGCTGCAGCAATAAATCAAAATAATACAGAAGCCATTTGGCTAACAAGTGCAAGCACAAGGTATTGCCTCAATTACAGGCAGAAAGTACATCTCATTGATCAAACTCCTTTACAACAAATTAAATGAAAGTTTTTTTTTTTCATCTTCCCGTCTTTCACAAGTTTTGTTACTTTTCCAGCATTAGGATCATATCCAATAACATAATAGGGAGGACACCCAACTTGTATAAGAGTGATAGGTACTTTTGGTGATCCATGCAGGAAGAGAAAATGCCCACAGAGGATATAGAAGAGAAGGTCTCTTTGCTTGTAAAACACTGGAAGCTTTGCAATAGTCATCAAAATCTGACATGCTATTGAACATGATAAATACCACAGAGAAGAACAAAGCACCTGCTTTCCTTCATTGCAATCATAGCCATTAAACTTGTGAAGGAAAAAATAAATGAGAAAAAACTATGGAAACATTTTAACAGAAATACTAAAACAACATTGATATTACTCACTTGAGTAAGCTTGAAGAAATAAGTTCCTTTTTATGGGCAAGCGAAGCAGGTTTTAAGCAGCTTAATTTTGCCACCACCATACCTTTTTTGCTGTTGAAGCAGCTGGATGGTTATTGGCCTTGTCAAATGGAGTAGATAGCTCATCTCCAAATCTTTGTCCCACATGAAATGACATAAATGCTTCATCAAAATCCTTAGCTGCGACAAAATTGCAAGGCTTACCTTCATGTTGCCCAATACAGTTCTTGATCTTCCCTTGATGTTACCTACATTAAATTTAGTTTATGAACATCGATCAAATATTAGACTTTGATCATTTAATTGATGAGAAATATATATATATATATATATATAAGTGGTAACATCAAAGAAAGAACAAGACCAGTATTGCATACAAACACAAGATATGTGTGCAATCAAATAGATAACAAAAGGAATGATCAACCTAAATGATATTTAAATTAAAAAATAGGTTTTAGTTCACATGATTAACCTAAAAGATACATATAATTAATGAAGTGAATGTCATTTTATAAATTATTAGTTAAAATTCCTTTATCTGGTGAAAATACTAGTACCCCTATTTACACCAATGTGCGCTTGCTTCTTGTAAAAAGGTCCGCTAACAGCCAATCCTTTTCTGTCAGGACATTTGAAATCCCATATATTTGAAAAACTCAAAAGTAATTAATTGGGCAATTAATGTTACTTACATGCAACTCTCTTCCTCTGTCCTCCACATACACATTATATCTGCACAGAAGACATGGATTTAAAATCTGAATGTTTATGCATAAGAGAAATGCTAAATGCAATCATTTTGAAGAGTGATTATTGGACAATTTTTTTTTTTACTAAAAAATTTTTACTATAAATTTATTTATGATGAGAGATATTATAATCAATATTTTTTAGCGAATAAGAGAGAGATTATCCAATAATCACTTTCTAAAGTGACTGCAATTAGCATTTCTCTTATACATAATAGTATTTTGTTGGTGATATTACCATAAGAATAGAATCTGTGATCACACTGATTTCTTGACCTTCTGTAGAAATAAAAAAAGTTAAATGAAAATCAATTGTAATGAAACAAGAGATTAAGCATGATATTGATAACTCTTGATTAATTTAAAAATCAAACTAATAAGTTGAATAAATTCTGTAAAGCAATAGTAAAAAAAAATTAAAATTTATACTAAATAAAAATAAGCAGTTGGACCTTTGAATAATTTTATAATGTTAGTATTGAAATTATATTAATTAGTTTACATAAATTTTAAACTTTACCAAACAAAAGCTTGATGAGATTTCTAAATCTATATCATTTTACTTTCTCTCTTTGTATACTTAAAAAAATAAACGAATATAATTAAAGTATAATTTTAATATAAATTGCAGCATTATAAAAGAAAAAATCAAATCAAAACCATCCATTGTGTAGGTAAAAAAAGCTAGCGCTGTTGATAACACAGACAGATCAATTTCTTGCTAATTGCATGTTGTTGTTCTGGTAGCAGTTGGCCAGCAAGATAATTGAGCAAGAGAAGATTTGAAATTTGGAGACTGTTAATTAATGTTTATGCTCAGCTAAATTAGGCAAGTGCAGAGACCATCGTGAATCAGAGACATTTCCTTTTCCTTAAGTATGGTTCTTAACCCATTAGTTTGAAGAAGAAATTAAAGAAATAGTAAGAAAAAAGAAAGCTATGACTATGGAGGATGTGATTTGTAAACCTAGCCTCCTAAGCTCGGCAAACGGATCTCTGACATAGCCATTGTACGGTCTTGATACCTCTTACATATCTCCTAACAATCTCTTTACACCTTCAGAACTTGTCTCATACCCCTCAATTATAAATTGAAGTAAATTCCCATAGGTAAAAAATCTTTTTTTCATTCTCTATTCTACTCTCATATTTGTGACACAGATCAAACTCTGACTTAGGCATCGAAGTTTTTTCACTGAAGCTCAAGCCTTCACTATGTCTTGCAGGTAATGGAGTCATCAGCTGCTGTATCCAAAACTGAGCTTGAAGTTCGGAAGGTGAATAAGATTCCCAGCTAATGACTCCCCTACCTGCAAGACAAAATAAAGGCTCGAGCTGTGGGGAAACTCGGATACCTAAATCAGAGTTCGGTCTGTCTCACAAATATGAAATTAGAATAGACAATAGAAAAAAGATCTTTTACTTGTGGAGATTCATAAATATTTATGGTTGAGGGGTAGAGAACAAGTTCTACAGTTGTCAGCGAATCTTCTAGGATGTTAGGGGACATATAAAAAGTGTCAAGACCGTACGACGGCTACATCAGAGATCCGTCTACTGAGCTTAGGAGGCTCAATTCACAAATCACATCCTCCGCAATTCGATGTCTCAATCTTAAGTGATCCGGATAGCTCGTTCCGAGCTACAAAATGCTCGGCCAAAGATAGTAATATGATCCACGAGCTCATATGGACCTATGGGTATATATCATTATCAAAAGTTCCATTTCAAGGTTGTTAGAAACCATTTTAGCCTTTGTTTCTCTGACAATTTGTCATGTTTAGTGTCTTAAAAATAGAGTATAAGAAGTGGGTTTTAGCTAATACTCTTAGAGATTATTAACTAAAACAAGTAATTGCTGCTTTGTTTTCCTCTATTTTGCAACTCATTTCAATTCTACAAGGAAGGAATTCAATTGTTGAGCCGATTGTTTTCCACAATCCTTCCCACCTGTTTTTTTTTTTTTTTGCTTGAAAATGGGATGTTTGATCTCTTTTTTGTTGACAAAATGATTTGCTCCAACAATTGTGGCCTTGTTAGCTCAAAAAAGCATCAATTTTCATCATATGCCTAGTTTTGAGAGCCCCTTTTGTTTTTCTTTTTCTTTCTTCATTATATATGTGGTAATATGGAGTTCAAGCAGTGAAACTCCATTATCTTTTTTAGTATGATTTTAAATCAGTACAATTAGACCAGTTGATATTTACTATTTGTACTGTTTGGGAAATGGTTTTTTTTTTTATTCATTTGCAAAATAAAAAGAAAAACTGTGTTGGACTTAAGACCACAATTAATTATTTGCATTAATTTTATAACTTTAAAAAAGAAAAAAGCTTAAGAAAGCAACTCGGCTAAATGGTTAATTAACCAAACCGACCGAATGTTGATTTAGATCAGTTCGGTCAGAAAAATGTGTTTTCAAAAAATAACGGTTTTGGTCCACTTTGCAACAATTCTCGCTAAGCACACCATCATTGGTCTCCCCTCACTTTTCATAAATAAGAATCAATCCTCACATGTAAAAAAGCCAAATTTTTACACACCTTTAGCTCTGTGGATAAACCAAACTCTGATTTAGATATCAAAATTTATCCACTAAAATCCGAGCCTTCTTTCTCTTATTGTTTTGCAGATACCTTGACCCAAACTTGGAATCAAGATGCTAGAAACAGACCCGAAGTCCACTTACCATCACATAAGAATGCTATGTGAACATCCACTAACGGTGCGCAATAATTTTATATGAAGCAGACAGTCATGGAAGTCTAACTTAGAATTATATATATTGAAATAACTTAAATAATAGTTGGAAAAGTGTGTCACTTTGCAACAATGTTAATATGAAGTTGTAAATTCCATTTGTTTTAGGCAAAAATACTAAAAAACAAAAAAATTTAAATTTTATCCCCATTTTTTGTATCTATTATAATTTTTTTGATAAATTAATGCATAAACTTAATTTTTTATTTTAATTTTATCATGTAACTAGCCACTATGCTGATGTGTCAGTGTCTTATTACTTTTCTATTTGATTTTAATTAGTAAAGACAAGAAAGTAACGTATGTTAGTTTTTATTTTGAACTGCTAACGAGAATACTCTCAATGGATAAAGTAATTCCTAAAAACTTATCCTTTAAGAACACAAAATTGTCATACTTATTCTATTTTTTGCTCGGTCCAACTATAAAAAAACAACAGATAAAAAAAAGATTGAAAGTATTTCTAAAGAAGAAAACTATATTCAATGAGATTCTCAACATCAATGTTCTGTACCATTTATATGCCAAATATATCTAGATGCTATGACTATTGACATGGATCAAGCAAAAAGAGAGGCTTATCTCAACCTCTCATTATTTTCTCTACAGTATAGATAATTATTAAACTAAAATTCCTATTTGTGGTTAACCAAAACCCAATTGTTCAGCCACACGACGAAGTTGTCGAGAAACATCTAATTATATCACTAGCTTTCTTGACTAACTTACAAGATAAAATTCTAAACATGAAATAAATTTACTTGAAAAAAAGAAAAAAGAAAACCACCATTCAGAAAGGGGAAAAAAGAAATGATACGATAGAGTTTTAGCATATTCAAGTTCATTCTGAAATTAGAGGGAAAACAGTGGCAGAAACAGAAACTTATTTAGAGAGCGCAAAATTATCAAGAGAAAAAAAAAATAGTTTATATTTAATTTATAATTAGTTTATATTCAAAATATAATTAACTTATATTAAATTTAGAGCTCAGTTTATATTTTTTAATTTATAATTTATAATCAATGTTTAATTATATTCAATATTTTAATTAAACCTAATATATTTACTTTTTAATCTATATTTAACATTTCAATTTAACCTAATCAAACCATATTCTATTTTTCTAAAAAAAATATAAACAAGATACTTACAACATTAAACAAATCAATTATCATCATCAATTAATCACAATACCAAAAATCAACAATTAAAACAAATTAGTATACTTAATTTCTAATAAATTAAACCCTATTATAATTTTCTACAAAAATCCTCAAATTACAACAGCATATTTACAAACAACCCTAAATAAACCATTTATCATCATCAATTTAATCACAACACAAACCAACAAACGACAATTAAAATAAACTATTATAGTTTAATTTCTAAAAATTTCAACTACATTCTATATTGTTTTAAAAAATTCCCAAGTCATTTCGAGTTTTCAAAACAACACGAATAAAAATAATAAAATAAAAATTTTTTAAGGCATAAATACCTCAGGCAGAAGAAAATCTGGCTAAGCACCAGTTGGTGAAGACTTGGGAGGGTGGTCGGTTGGCAACTGCGCTGCTCTTCTCCTCCTCACCTCGCCTCTCTCTCTCTGTTGTGCCGCTCAACTTGAAGTTGTTCTTCACCTCAAGTTATATATATATACATAAATCTGCCTTGGTGAAATTTGTTCTTTACCTCAAGTTATATATATATATATATATATATATATATCTGCCTTGGCAACGTTTCGCCAAGGCAGATTAAATTTTTTGAAAAAAAATTAGCCTTCGGCAAAATGATGATATGTTGGCCAAGGGCTGATTTAAAAAAAGCGAAACGATAACGTTTCGCTAAAGTAAATTAAAAAATTTAAAAGTCGATGACTCTACGCAACCAGAGAGAGCCCAAAGGGAGGGCTTCCATAGAAAACAGCTTGCGATCATAACTAGAAGCTCCTCCTATGTGGATTTCGGTCGTCGGAGAAGGGGTTCCATGGTGTGAAGTTTCACCACCGGGGGAAAAGAAGAAGAGTAATTGAAAAAAACGAAAAAAGATTGAAACTTGTTCTCTAAAAAAGCTCGAGCCATTGAAGGCGAAGGTGAAACCATTGATGGAGTAGAATAGATCGAATCATCCACTTTATTTAGCTCTCTGCTGGTTGAGACGGAAGAAAAATAAAAGCGAGCTGTGGTGCTTGCACAAAGTATTAATGGGCTTGACTAATTTGTATTTTATTAAAAAACAAATGGGCATTATATTTTTATTGAAAAGAAGTAACGTTCGTTATTAATTAAAATTAAATAAAATAATAATAAAGTACTAACACTGCATTGGGGTATATGAGTTTCAACCCGGTGAAAAGATAAAATTGAAAAATAAAATTAAGTTTATACATTAATTTATCAAAAAAAAAAGTTTATAATAGATGTAAAAATTGGAATAAAATTTAAGCATTTTTTTTATATTTTTGCCTTTGTTTTATATTAATTTCATTTTTTATAATTTATATATATGTTTTATATATATTTGTTTACAATAGGTAAGTTTTAAAATGCAATATAATTGCCTAATTAGATTAAGGTACTGAGGAAAAAAAAATAAAACAGAACTGCTGGTATGATCTTCGAGTCAATTAAGCCTGCTTGGGTTTAAAATCAGACCGCGAGTCCAAAACTTGAGCCGAGCTGCAGTTCGGACAGAAATCCAATTCAGCCCAACTCGAGTACATCCCTACCCAGAACCCATGCTAAGTTTCTTTTTCTTTTTCTTTTTTTTTGTATAATGAATAAATCCAAAGATATTTTTGTTATGGTGCATGAATAATTGTACCATAATTAACTATATAAATGAATCTAATTATCAAATTAATTAAGCATCATTCTTCCTTGCTCTCTGCTTCAATATTTTATCCACAAATTATGTTTAGGCTCTCAATCATTTAGGGGGGAAAAAAAGGAAAATGAAACTTTTAAAGGAGAAAGGCTCAAAGAATTTGAATTTGAATTTTTTTATTTTTAATATAATAAATACTCTTTTATTATATTTTTGCGTCATTAGACTTTGATTTTATTATAAAAGTAAATCTCCATAGCTGAAATGAAATTAGTATCTTTGATTTTAATTTTTCCAATCTTCAAAATTAATTTTTAAATTTTTTAAAATTGTTTATAAAATTTATGCTTGAATTTATATAAATATAGCCGATACAAATTAATTTAAAATTAATATTTAATTGAATTGAATTGAGGATTTATTTTAATTTTATTTCCAAGCTTCTACATTAATTTTTTAATAATTTTTTTTTTATAAAATTTATTTTTGATTTCACATTCTAAATATTTTATTTGTCAATTAGAATATTATTAGAAAATTAAAAGAGATAAAGAGCCTAATAAGTTTTTGGTGGTGAATTAGTTCTTGTCTCATAAGGTGCGCAAAATATTAAAGACAGGACAAGAGAGATGAGCTACGTAGTGGGGAATTATCTTGTATTTTTTTTTTTGAACATAAATTATCTTGTATTTTCCTTTACACCAAACACATACAGCTTTAATTTTAAGAATGAATATTAAATATTATACACTCTTTAATTCAATAAGTTTTAGCTCATATTTACAAATTTATTTTTGAAATTGTCTTTTTTTAATCAGAATTTGACTAAAAAACAAGCATTAATTTAGTTCGGATTAACAATAGCATAGAGGAAGGAGGGTTCATTGTCCCAAAACAGAAGAAGAATCAATTATTTGTCAATTTTTTCAACATATAATGAAATTCATTTATTATTATAATTATGGCTAATATAAGATCATAGAATAATAAATTTATTTCTTTTTATTAGATAAATTAATTATTTACAAATATACATATTTTTATATTTGAGACAAGTAAAATTTTTCTGAAATTTTGCAGTATGTTATTTATTTGTTTGCTTTCAGGTCATATATATATATATATATATATATATATATTAATTTTGTTTGTGTCAAGATATTCTTGAGTTGATGTCCAATAAGACTAAATAGGACACATTTGTTTTTCGAAATATAATAGAGAAAAAATAGAAAATTTATTTTATTTCAAGAAACAACTTTTTTTTAATATTTATAAAATTTGTATTTGGTAAATCTGAAAAATATTTATTGTACATAATAAATTATTCTATATTTAAATTTAGACAAAAAACATGACTATAAACTTATTATTTCACAAAATAATTACCACACATTTAAATTTAATTAAATGAAACAAATAGAAATAATTTTTAGGATGGCTATAGAGAGCAGTCATCATTAATTTTCTTTCATAACAAATTATAGAAATATCTGGATTCAATAAAATTCAGTAAACATTTTGGTAACAGAGCTTTGGATGTTCATGCAGGGATGTGCATGGGTCGGATTTAATTGGATTGAAATAATTTTTTAACTCGACTAAATTTAATTAAAGAGTAAAAATTTAAAATCTATTACACTTGAGTTTTTTAAAATTTATATCGAACCGAATTAATTTCGAGTTTGGTCGAATTCAAAATCATTTACATTTAATATTTTAGCTTTATATTTAGATTTATTTTAGTATTTTTTTTATCGAATTTAGTCTATTTAAGTAATAAACTAAAATAAAAATAAATATATTTATATAAATAGACAATAATCTGTTGGATTCGGGTTAAAACTAAAAAAAATACATCAACCCGACCGACTGACCGAATTTAAAAATTTTTAAAAATATAAATTTAATTTCATTCATATAAAATATAAATCGACCGAATCCGATTAAAATATATTTGGTTCGATCTAATCTAATTTTTTTTAACAGAACGAAGAAAATTTTCATTAAATTACAAATTCAAAGTTACAAACCAACCATAAAAAGGACAAACCAGGGGAAGAATAATTCCCAACAAACAAACAATATAGAAAGAACATATGAGAACAATACTGTAGCAACCATCAAGCAAAAAACACACATAAATCTTCAATAATCTCCTCCTCAAAAGGCAACAAGGGAACAGAACAAACAAATCCTCCATGAACAACCATAGAAAAATCATATTGAAGGCCGAAATCAACTAACAACTGCAGAGATTTAAGTTTGTCAATCCACCAACATCGATCTAGCAACATGAACGAGAGAATAACCACTCTGCTATCCCAACTAACCTCAAATCTTGAATCGGACGAGGGAAGAAAAAGATAGATGATCCTTAAATGAGGCCAACTGATGGGAGAAAATCTCCTAACAATAGAATCAATGTAACACCCTTATGCATTATATATAAAATATATATAACTCGTATATGTATAATACATATATATATCCCTTTCAAAAAAAAATACATATATATATAATACAAAAATATTATCATCTTTAATATTTATAAAGTTTTCATATTTATATGAAAGTCTTTGAATTCTATAAATGTACCTTAACAAGTTTATAAGTAAAAATATAAAAATAATTTTATTAACGAAAATATAAATTTTAAAAAAAAATTTGGAATAAATTTGCGATAGTTTCGACTATATTTTAGACACTCCTTAAAAATTAAAAACTCAGCCTACATAAAATTTTTGCACTAAAAAAATACATTCACCATACTCCAGTATTTTCGCAAAATAACACAAACATATATAAATGCATATTTAATATATATATATATATATATACAAATATCTCATTTATTCTAAACACTTTATATTTTACAATATTTTTAGATATGCATAAATAATATATATAATTAAAACAAATTTTTACAAGTGAATGTTTACATACTTAAAACTGGCTATGGTCTCAAATAGCAAAACAAACATTTTAGCAAAATTCAAACTCCCTAGACCTGCTCAGGTCCAGTAGGACTTTCGATACTAATCCGATCACTTGCGCGATAAATAAAATCGCGTTATGCATAATACTTAGTAGTACATACTTTGATAATAATATAAAATACTTATTCATTAAATCTAATGATGTAATATGAAATTTATTTACTAAATTATCAGTTGACACAATTATATATACTGAGCCCAAATGACTATTTATAATATTCATATTTCAGAGATAATATTTTAAACTATTTTTGACATCCAGTGTCTAGCCCGAAGGTAAATATCAATGACTGTCAGTGTCTAACTTGAAGGCAAAATATATAATGGTAAAGCCTAGCGTCTAGCTTAAAGGCAAATCAAATATTAGTAACGCACAGCGTCTAACCCGAAACATCTAGCCCAAAGACAATCATAGACATGCCGCCAAACACAAAACTCTGAAAAATAAAATTATATAACGTTTAACACATAATATATAAAATTTCATATTTTCCTCGTACTTTGGTAATTATGTCAATTTTCATTCATTTTACATTTTTTTCCTTCTATTTATCATATATTCAATCTTAAACTTCATATAGCATTCAAATTTCATAATTTAACTAATATAAGGTTACAATTTAGTATATAACAATTTTTTTATATAATTACATTTCATAATGTCACTAGCCATTCTAAAATGGCTTAAATGTCCATATATTATACAATTCATGCCTTTAAATATATAACTAAACACTTTGTATGTGAATTCACATATCAAAGTGGCAAAGCACCAAAACCAAAATATAATGTAATATGTCATTTAGAATGTATTATAATACAATTATATCAAAGTATGTACTAACCTTATTTAAATAACTTTCAAGCTACCAAAATCACTATTTTCTCATCATTTTTTACAATGCTCTTCACCACCAAAATTGAAAAAATACAATCTACTTAATACATACTCAAAATGTAAGTTTATATTATGTATTAGAACCACATTTTTACACATTCTAACTATTAAAAATCAATTTGACAAATTGTCCTCAAATTTTTAAATTTTAATCCTCACTTTCTTTAATTTTCAATATCCATTTTACTCAATTCTAATTGATATTCTAAGTTCATTTTTATCATTAAAATCATTTAATAACATCATTTAAATTATAAAATTAAATAAACATCAGTTCTTTACGATTACTATTCCAAAATCCTAATTTTCTTTACTAACTATTTCAAACTCCATCAATACTTAACAAAATCAATTATCCCACCATATAATCTTTATATCCTCATCAAAATAACACTTTCTATACTCATTTTAACAATTATAATATACTATATAAAATTTCAAATTTTTATATAATCATAACTTCAAATAAATCCATAATTTTTTTTAAAGAAAACTTACTAATTTATTGAAAAATACCAAAACTTCTTTTGATTCTTAAGAATTCACTCAAAAATTGGTGTTTGGAAGAAAAAAAAGCTCCCCCTTACTTTCATGGAGTTTTGGCCAAAACTAAGAAGAGAGGAAGAAGATGGAGTTTTATTTTTTAACTTTTTCTTTCTTTTCTTCTTTTTTAAAACATAAATATTTAATAATTAATTATTTTTATTTATTTATTTATTTTAAAAATCATATTTTTCATCTCCTATTCAAAATTATTTAATTTTTAATTTTTTTAACATTTTTTCATATTTTACTATTCATGTTTCACTATTTATATTTTGACTTTTACTATTATCTTTGACATTTATATATCATTTATATTTTATATCTATTTAACATATACAATCTATTTTTCTCACTCTTAAATATTCATTTCTCCCTTAAATTATTCCTTTTAGTTTAATTTTATTTTATTTTATTTTATCAAATTTTACGGATGTCACAACCAAACCCTAGAAAGTGATTCGCCGATAGTCCGTGGCTACCTGAACCTGTAAAGAAGAAAATAAACAGAGAAGGAGATTGCAATCCAACTACCTAGGAGAGATTGAGAAACAAAAGTCATGAAGTGAGTTAGATCATGAACGAAAGCATTGGACTTGAAGCACCAAGATCTACACTTAACAGAGATCCCCCAAAAGATTACTCGAAAGAGTCCAAAAGCGATAGATTGAAGGATATTCTCAATTGAGAGCTTCAGTTGCTTAAAGCTCTCAGCCAAAACTAAAAGAGATGGGAAAATAAAAACACTCAAATGAAAACAGAGAAAAGAGGGGAATAAAACTAAAAAAAAAGAAGAGAAAACAAGGAATGGCTGCTGTCGGCAAGAGTGCCAGCGGCCGCCCTGAAACAAAGGTTGAATATGGCAACATGGAATACTCTATTTCAGAGAGAAAATCTAATCACATTGATGAAGTATATTTTTGGTATTTCACAATTCTTGTTGAGAAAATAGACTTAGGCCTAACTCAACTCTAAAAATTAGCTCATAAAGTGAGAATTGTCCAAACCATTATAAAAAGCACACATTTATTATATTTTATCAATGTTCGATACTTAACATGCTCCCTCACGCCTAGGCCCGAGAACATGTAAAAAATTTAGAGCGTGAAGTTTGTAAGATTAGAAATCTGCATGTGGCCTAACATTGAGAAATTAGATCGTGGCTCCAATGCTATATTAAGAAAATAAACTTAAGGTACCATGTTGAGAAAATTGACTTGGATTTAGCTCAACCCCAAAAACTAGCTCATGAGGTGGGGATTGTTCAAGTCATTATAAAGAGCATATATTTATTATATTTTATCAATGTGAGACACTTAACAATTCTTTCAGAATAAAATACTAGAAGAATTAATTTGATCTAATTTAATAGGTTAGAAAAATTTGCACATCCCTAACACAAAGAAAGCTTCTTTGGCAGCTTCTATCAGTTCTCTCTTATTGAGATATTATTTTCAGTGATAAAGAGGGGTCCACCAAAAAGTAGAAAATAATTTTTTATACATATATATATTTTAAATATTATAATAAAAAAGAAAATTGCTCTGAAAAGCGTAGTTATTACTGAGTATATCTTGCATGCTAATTATTTATATTTATTAATTAATAATTATATTTTGATTGTTTCAGGTAGTTTATTTTTTTTATTTAGATTTATTGTAATTGTTTAATTATATTTTGAAGTATGATCATATTTTTAAATTATTTTATAATATATTTTTATTTTATTTAAAATAAGTTTTTAATTATAATTTATTTTTAAATTGAAAAAGTTAGATTATAAAACTATTTATTATATTTTTATAAAAAAATTAGATATTATATAAAAATAAAAATAAAAATCGAAAAACAGAAGAAAATAAACATGGTTTTATTATTTTTAAAATTTTTTATTTAGAAAATAATTAAAAAATAATTCTCTTCCTCCGACTTGGGAAGTTGAACTTATATAGGGGACTAGGCAAAAGTGTAGATGAAGAAAACAAAACAAACGCCCAGTTCAAAAAAAAAAAAGGCACGATGATGCGTTTTTTGGTACGAGGAAAGTTCATTAGGTAGTTGAAAATGGACCTCTAATTTCCCTTACGGTAAAACAAGTGATTTACCTAGGACTAAGGAAGTTCCACTTTTAGATAAAATTATTATTCTTCATTTTTATTGTCTTTTAATGTAAATAATTAACCACCAAATTGTGATTTAATGGCTAAAAATATATTATTTTTACTTAAATTTCAAATTTGAATCCTATGTGTTTCTTCTTTTCCACATATAATTAATCATAAAAAAATTTAAAATTTATTTATTTAATTATTCATCTTATAATGTTATTTTCTTTTTTTTCCTTCACTTAATTTATTCACATTAAATTATTAATATATGAAAAGTAAATAACTTTTTTTAAAAAAAAATTCATATTATTTATGCTATTGATTAACTCAAATTTATTTTAATTTTTTTTTGAAATACAAAATAAATTTTCATTGATGAATCAAAAAGTATATTTGTAAGTACAAATAAAATTATGAAATTTTAAAATACGTAAGATTTGCATAATTAATAAAGTTACTGGATCTCTATTAACTTCTATGACGCAAACAACGAATAATAGTAATATATCGCGAACAATATGATTTTCAGCGGGACACTCATTTCATGAGTCAACATATTGAATCACAATCACCTTCCATATGAGAAAGAAACATTCAATTGAAAAGGGCAAATAACCTTTATTAAAGAATGACAAACCTCTATACGAAGAAGACATATAATCTTCAAATAAGTAGGGATAAAAAATTCTATAACAAAAACTTAAATTGCAATCAATTTTATTTTTAAAAATAATGAAATACGAAAATAAAAATAAATACTAAGTTTCAAATCTATATTGATCTGAAAATTATTTGAAGAATAAAATATAAATAAAAACACATAAAACTAAAAAAGAAAAAGTACAAAATTAGAAAGACGAAGAAAGATAGACAGGTCTGCCGTCCATTAATGAACTGGCGGTAACCTCACTCTCAAATTAAGGAGAAAAAACCTATGAAATTCAAAAAAAAAGATGGGTAGGATTTCAAAATAAAGCAATAAAAATTAATTCAAATTTAATAAATATTTAAAAAAATAAATAGAATGGTCATACATGCATTTAAAAAATAATTTAATATAACACCAAACTATTTATTTTTTTTATAAATTTTAAAATTTTATGTAAAAGTTAAATTTTCAAAAATTAATTCAAAATGAATGTGAGTTAATTAATAGTATTAATGATATGAAAGGAATTTCAATTTGAAAGGACTCAAATTGTATAAGCAATCTGTATTTATATTACAGGAAGCTATTGCTAGTTTATACGGTATTCACAATGATCTATGTATCGTTTTCATTGTCCAAGAACTACAACTGGATTGGCTATTACAAGTAAAGAAAAATTAACAAAGCATAATTCAGACATGTATGGTAGCTTCATAGTTGATACCGTCGTATGATTGTTATGCTGTATTGATGAGGCAAAGCAACAGCATAACAATCATTCAAATCTAAAACATTACTGCATTTCCCTACAGGTCTTATCTGCCATTCCAATATGCTTGAAACTCATTTCTTCATCTCTCTGCATTACCAAAACTGTGTGATCGTCCATCAGTTGTAGTCCAATTCGCATGCATACTATAGTCATAAATCTCCCTTTGCATCCAATTACCGAACCCCGGTGGATAAGGAGGACGGCAGCATGCCCCATACGGTGGTGGTGGGGGATGTCCGTGCAGTAGCGGTGGCAGCAGTGGCGGTGGTAGTGATGGTGGATAATAGACATGTTGTGCAGAAGGACTATACTTTCTTGAGATGAATACTCTGTTCCATAAGATGGGTAGCTAATTTGAGTTACCTGGTAGCTGTTTTCCAAATCTGGGTGTGGATAATGAATTTTAGGTGACAGAGATCTGAACTTCTGACATTGGATTGTGAATCTCCGGTGACCGATGGTGATGATGTATTATTGAATACCCAGTTATCTCATCCACTGGGGAATGAATCCCCATTTCTTTAACTTTCACAAGCACTTTGCAAGAGAAATTCAGAACTCCATTGGGCTTCCCATCTGTAGTCTGAACCTGATAACTCATAAACCTGAGGATCCCACTACTTTCTTGGATCAGATCCTTCAAAGGAACACGAACTTCCCCAATGCTTTTATCTCCAAAATATAGTCCTTCATGGCGTAGATCAAAATGAATAAAGAGATGATCACAATCGACAAATGAAACATCACTCAGATCAAACTGCATCTCATGATTCCACTCAGGATTTCCATCTCCTTCTATATCTGTAGGTGTTCTCTGTTGCTGGTCCTGCTTCAATTTCTTGTCAGGATCATCGCTCACGATCGAAACAAGGACATAACTTACGAGTTTCTGGAAGAAATTGAAAGCTTTCAGATCTTTGCAGTACATGACTTTGAGTTCCATGGATTTCGAATCCACTGATTCTTAGTTTGATTCCCTATCCCTTAAATTCAAATAATATAGATAAAGAAATTAATATAGCTAAGAAACCAACCAATCTAACTGTGAATTCTCAACTGCAATATGCCATTTACAGCAGACACCTATAATGTTTGACTTGAAGCCCATTCACTCGTATGGGTGAAAGCTTTAAAACAGTTATATTACCTGTGGGCCAACACGTTGTGATGTTATTAGCAACTTTTTTAAGAAGGATCCCAACACGCATGCTTGGAGTTTGGGTACCTGAATAAAAACCAATTTCTCTGAACTGGCCTCACATAGGCCACATCGTGATAAGATTATATCATATCTTCAACATGGACACTACCAACTAACATTCAAAAGCTAATGAAACTTGTCCAAGACGAGTGCATCAAATTCTCAAAGACTGTCTAATCTTGTATTCCGTAGATGATTAACCAATGTAATACAATATCTCTCACCAATAATCTCCACAAGAGCATGTTCCATCTTTGAAATGGTGAAATCTGCGTGCATCTCTCACTATAATTTCCCTTTTGGTAACCTTGGAAATAAATTTAGTAGCAGTATGGCAATCCCCACAAACTCTTAGATTTTTCCTAATTCTAATTACACTGTCTGGTCTTGAATTCAAGAGTCCAAAAACAATTGCCAACTTCTCACTATGCAAATACAACATTTTCTCCTTTGTCTCTTGTTCGACGTCTTACATCTGGGGTGTACCCTTCTTGGCGAATCCTGTCCATCACTCTTTCCAACTCTGAATAAATCAGAGCTGTTTGCGGGTGTGACCTATCCCCAGCCACAAATGTATAGACTCTGTTTTTTATCTCTATAATTGTCTGGCCAGCAATTTTTCTCACCCTTCTATTCTTCATTAGAGTTCTGATCCTATCAGCATCTTTTGTTTTACCCCATGACGCATAAATGTTGGACAAGAGAACATATCTCCCAGGGTTCTTAGCATCCAAAACAAGCAATGCTTTTGCCGCTATCTCAGCAAGGTCTACATTTGAATGTATTCTACAAGCCCCGAGCAGTGCTCCCCAAACACCTGCATCTGGCCTCATTGCCATTCTCTCAATAAAAACACGAGCTTCGTCTAGTTTGCCAGCTCTGCCTAAAAGATCAACCATGCAAGCATAATGTTCAGTTCTTGGAACCATCCCAAAATCTCTATTCATTGAATTAAAACACTCCAATCCTTCAGCAACTAAACCTGCATGACTGCAGGCGGACAATATTGATACAAATGCTATATGGTCCGGCTTTACTGAAGCCCTCATTTGATTAAAGAGATCATTCGCTTCTCTTCCATGGCCATGCACCCCATACCCAGAAATGATAGTGCGCCATGAGATTATATTTCTTCTTTGCATCCTATCAAAAACCGTCCTAGCATAAGTTAAGCATCCGCATTTCACTTATAAATCAACGATTGCAGTTTCCACTGTTAATTGACTGTTGTAGAACCCATCAGTTAAAACAATGATTCCATGAGCTGCCCGCTAGAAAGATGCAAGAACATAACAAGCTCGGACCAAACTAAGAAGGGCGACAGAATCAGGAAATATCCTTCGTAAAATCATCTGTTTAAATAGCAATAGAGCTTCGAGAGGCAAATCAGCTTGTGCATAAACTTCAATCATTGATGCCCATGTCATTAAATCCTTATTCAAAATCCCATCAAATATTCTTTGAGAAATCCATTCTTCCACATCGAGCATACATTCTCAGTGCTGCATATTGGACATACTGATCGAAATCAAATCCATTATTTGCAGCAACTCTATAGATGTAGTTACCCTCATCCTCTCGATGAACACAAGCCATAACATTCAAGATGACAGCTCTGTTTGGTCTAATTCCCTCATTCAACATCCTCCAAAACAAGGAAACCCCTTCTTCAAAATGGCTATTGAGGGAACAAACACAAATAATTGCACTCCAGCTAATGACATTTTCTCTCAGGTATTCTATCAAACACTTGTCGAGAAAGATCATAGCGTCCGCATTTACCATACATTGCGACAAGGGAATTTCCGACAAAAACATCCGATTCATACCTGAACTTGATAACATCCGCGTGAACCGGAACACCACATTTACATCACCAAGAGACCCGCTAGCCTTGAGAACAAAAGGGAAGGTGTAATTATTGGGTGGAATGCCCATTTCTAGCATTTCTGATACAAAAGAATAGAGCGATAGTACAAAGCATGGTCGACGAGGCCACGGATCAAGACATTGCAGAGGAAGGGATCAAAAGAGTGGGAAGAGGAGAACAGAGAATGGGTGTAAGAGATCGAGCCGAGGGAAACGTGTTGGGCAATAAGGTTGGTAAGGAAGTAGAGATTGAGGTGAACAGCGGCGGAACCACCCACACGACCCCCTCACCTGCAGCCAGACGTGGAGGACTCAACCGTGCGTCACAGTGCGTGGAAACTCAGCCCCGTGAAGGGGGGCTGAGTTTTAGAGAAAATTGCAACGAGGGATAGACGAACCCCTCGCTGCAATTTTAATTTTTTTTTTATAAATTAGTCCCTGAAGAAACGGCGTCGTTTCGCCAGGGACTAATTTTTTTTATAATTAAATCCCTGGCGAAACGTACTTAAAAAAAAATAAACCGGCCCAAGCGAAACGACGCCGTTTTGCTTGGGCCGGCTCAAAAAATTAAAAGAGCTGCGTTTTCCTTCTTTCTTCTCTTCCCTCTCCCTGTTCCCTTCCCTCCCCAAAACACAGCCACCAGCAGCACCCACCCACGGACGACGCTGCAACACTGAGCCACCGTCCACCGGCCACCGGAGATTTTGCCCCCCCCTCCTCTACAAGTCTCTGGTTTCGCCACTGGAGGTGAAGATGGGATCGGAACATGGAAGCTTGGACCATTTTCAGGGAATGGAGAGAGAAGCATTGCTTGATAAGTGAAATACTTGTATCTGGTAAAATTGGAAGTGAGAAGAGCTTCTGAGTTTGTCTTTTAACCTCTGCCCGTAAGAAATGGCGAGAATGGAAGCTCCAGCGAGGGAGCCTCATGTGCTTTAGCTTCTGCATGAAATTTACAGCTCTTTATAAATGGCATTTCAGTTTCTAATTTCAGCTACTGAGATGGAATTGGGCAGGGCGTGAATTAAGTTAATGGGTGTGACTTCTAGGAAATATTCATGCTCAGTCCATGACCAAGTCTGGCTGCAAGAGATAATAACCATTTTTTTAATTTATTTTTTTTTTTGAAAAAGAAATTCAAGATAATTAAAAAAAATGGCTGAGTATGAAATTTGTACTTTGTATACTTACACAGCCATTCTGCATAATAATCATTTATAATCTCAAATAATTATAAAATTAGAAAACATATGAAATTATGAAATATAAAGGAGCATTGAATAAATATGTAAATATCGCTCAATGCAAAAAGGGTAAAAAAAAAAAGGCAATTGCAATAAACAAATTAATTTTGCTGTTTTTATAAAAATAACAAAATTACTCTTTCCTTTCCTTTCCTTTTGAACGAAGTGTGAAAAAAGAATATACAAATAGGTTGGTGTTTCAAAACTACAAGAATGCTTCAGACATAGTAAACATCAATCAAATCCTAAACAATTGTAATGCTATTAACAAAGAATAAAAAAAGAAAAGGGTCCTCTGTGGCAACCTTGTAATATGCATGGTTGCTAGCTACTTGTATCAAAGGCTTCGAGGAAGTACTGGGTTTGAGTCAAGCACTTTCACACCATCTTCATCCATTGAGATCTTACTCCAATCAGAATTTCTCAGGGAGAAAATCTTAGGCCGGTCAAATACGCTTCCTCTAAAACCTGTAATCTTTGATGAAACCACATGCATCACAAGAACTGCAGATGCATTAATTGAGTCCTCTCCAAAACCTAGTGATAAAGAACAAGCAGCCTGCCAAAAAAGACGAGCTTTTGTTAATCCCTAAATTCACATTTAAACTCCATTAAATTGGCCAGAGAAGAACAAAGAATGCTCATTTCAATTGGTATTAACCTTTGCCTTAGATAGCATCTCTGAAGCCTTCGCAGCTACTCCTTGCATAAATGATCTTGAGTCTTTATTTTGTGCATCATCAACCGGGTTGACCAGCCTACGCAAAAATACGCGAGTGACAAAAACTAGTCAAATCCACACATTCCACAGATAAATAATGACACAAAAACAAATTTGCTATCATGTAATGAGATTTGTTAAAATTAGTCATATATGCCACAATATCAATTTTCATACTTGATTATATTGCCAATCTCACATACTGAACAAAAAATTGGTAGTCCAGAACTTCACAGATTTTGCCAATTTGTGAGGAAAAGAGAGAGTTGTTTTCTGTAAATGTATTTTACCTGTCTGATTCGCTTGAAGACACGATCGAAACCAAAGGTATATTATCTTTGACTTCTCCACCTGACAATTTTCAACATAAGTTTCAAACTTTTGTCCACTGTGGAATTACATTTACTACGAAAACTTAGTGTAAGTACCTCTTGGCTCATCAGGTGCCAGCAAAGAAATGCCAATGAAGACACAAAGCATCCCTAGTATGAACAATGTTGTCCGAAGTGCATCAAATACCTGTCATAAGAAACAATAAGCATTACCAGCTGATCTAAATCCCAACTCCAGACTATACAATATCCAGTTAAACAACGTAAGAATGAATGAATTATCAAGGCTCTGCCAACATTAATATGAAAACAATGCCTACAACATACATTTGCTTGCATATCGCCAATCGAATAGGCAATTTCTACACTACAACATGAGTGGAGCTGATTTCCATATTAGCTAAGTGCCTATACTGTTACAATGACTCTAAGCCATTAAATTTCATGGATGAGTAACCAAAAGAATAATGGAGATAAACAGGTCTCTTTGGATTTTCCGGGTTAAACTTGTCTCATGGAGAGAGGAAAGGTGGGTAGAATTAATAGACACAATTCACCATAATAATTCCTGATACAACCAATATATTCCCAGATCAATAAGGATAAGATAATGAGTAACTTTTTGCAGTAGAAACATATCACTGATTAAACTTGCTTCTTAATTTTTTCAAAATTGGTAATTATGTTGGCTAACTCCGTCTATACATGAGTTTCTCATGCATAGCCGGTCCCAAGCCCGGGTAAAGGAGAAAAATTGCGGTAGGTGACAACTAAGGTAAAACTTTTGTCACATCTCATGATATGGATTCTAATGATAATTTCGTTGGGACGTCCTCTACTTAAGACGCGCTACATCGGAGCCCAGATATAGCAAGAAATAAGCAAGGGTGTCGGTGCCCGGATGTGGTGCCAAATAAGCTAGGGTTCCCACATTAAGGGTGTGGATAAATAAGTTAATCCAAAATATGAGTGTTGTGAAAACTATATGTTCAGATAATGGTAAAGGCTTCTATAGGAAGAGACTTAAGAAAGAACAGGTGGAAGGTAAGATTAGAATAAGTACTTGGAATATTGAATCTCTCATAGGTAAACTGAGAGAACTTGTCGATACTATGGAGAGAAGAAAAATCAGTATTACTTGCATTCAAGAAACTAAATGGGTTGGAGGAAAGAGTAAAGAAGTTGAGAATACAAGATATAAAGTATGGTACACAGGAACAGATAGAAATAAGAATGGAGTTGATATAATTTTGAATTGGAACCTAAAGAAGACGGTTGTGACAGTGAAAAGAATAGGGGATAGGATTATTTTAGTAAAACTTGTGCTACATAAAGAGACCATTAATATAATTAATGCATATACCCCTCAAGTTGGATTGGATGGGAAGAGCAAGTAAAAATTTTGGGAGGACATGGATGAGCTTATGCAAGGGATTCCGAATGATGAGAATATCTTTATAGGAGGAGACTTAAATGAACATGTAAGAAAAGACAAAAATAGGTTTTGAGAATGTACATGGAGGTTATGGTTTTGGTTTTAGAAATGAAGAAGGCAAGACTATCCTTGATTTTGCCGTAGCCTATTATTTGATTTTGGCAAACACATATTTATAAAAAGAGAATCTCATCTAATAACTTTTAAAAGTGGGCAAAATAGAAGCCAAATTGACTACATTCTCACTAGAAAAGCCAATCGAACTCGATGCAAGAATTGCAAAGTTATCACAGGTCAAGTTTTGACCACTCAACATAGGTTAATGGTTTTGGATATTACATTTAAGAGGTGGACAAGCAGGCGAAAGAGAAATAGAAGTCCCAAAATTAGGTGGTGGATTTTACAAGGTGGAAAACAATTGATATTTAAAGATGAGTTGGTCAAAGTTGGGGATTGGGAGGCGGATGGGAATATGTCAGCAAATGATATGTGGGTGAACATGTCTATAACAATTAAAGGAGTAGCTAAAAAGATACTTGAAGAATCTAAAGGATGTGGACATCCTTCGAAGGAGTCTTGGTGATGGAATAAGGAAGTACAAAAAGCGGTAAAAAGTAAAAGAGAATGATATAAGAGTTTGCCAAAGTGTATTGACAATCATGCTTTTGAACAGTATAAACAGGCTAAAAAGGCAGTTAGTCAAGTAAGAGCACAATCTTTGGAGAGTTTGTATGAGAAACTTGGAACAAAAAAAAGAAAAAGCTATCTATAAATTAGCTAAAATAAGAAAAAAAAAATGTCGAGATTTAAACCAAGTAAAGTGCATCAAAGACGAAGGGAATAGAGTTTTGGTACAAGAGGAGGATATCAAAGAAAGATGGAGAAGTTATTTTAAGGATCTTCTTAATGGTAATCGTAGTGGATACATTGATGATCTGAATGACAAAACTGAGAAAAATGTGAAGTACACTAGACGGATTAAATTCTCTGAAATTAAGGAAGTTTTGAAGAAAATGAAAGTTGGTAATGCATGTGGACCGGATGGAATACCCATTGAAGTTTGAAAATGTTTAGGAGAGAGTTATGTGGTTATTGGCTTTATTTAATAAGATCCTAAGTACAAAGAAAATACCTGATGAATGAAGACGAAGCTGTTTGATACCTATTTTTAAGAACAAAGAAGATATCCAAAATTACTCAAATTACAGAGGTATAAAGCTTATGAGTCACACTATGAAACTGTGGGAGAGAGTTGTGGAACACCATTTGCGTTTGGACACTTGTATCTCCCCAAATCATTTTGGTTTTATGCCTGGTCAATCCATTATGGAAGCTATTTTTTTATTAGAAATTTGATGAAAAAGTATAGAGATATAAAAAAAGATTTACATATGATTTTCATTGACTTATAAAAGGCTTATGATAGGGTTCCTATAGAAGTTTTATAGTGGGTCCTGGAGTGTAGGAAGATATCTATAAGATATATTCAAGTCTTAAAGGATATGTATGATGGAGTCATCACTAATGCTCATACTGTTGGAGGGGATACTAAGAATTTTTCAGTTTCTATTGGGTTACATCAAGGTTCAGCTTTGAGCTCTTACCTCTTTACCTTGATCATAGATGAGCTAACGAGGCATATGCAGGATGATATTCCTTGGTACATGATGTTTGCAGATGATATTGTGTTAATAGATGAGACTCGAGTAGGGGTAAATCAAAAATTAGAATTATGGAGAAGTACTTTGGAATCTAAAAGTTTTAAGCTAAGTAGAACTACGACAAAGTATAAGCATTGTAGATTTGAGAACGTGAATGAAGAAGGAGGCGAAGTTGTTTTAGAAGGAGTGGCAGTACCTCTTATTAATCTTTTTAAGTACCTTAAGTCTATTCTCCAAGAGGATGAAGGGTGTGAAGAAGATGTAAGTCATAGGATTAAAGCTGGTTGGATGAAGTGGAGAGTCGCTACAAGAGTTCTATATGACCGAAAGATGCTACTTAAATTGAAAGAAAAGTTCTATCGCATTGTTATACGGCCTGCGATGATGTATGGTATTGAATGTTGGGCAGTAAAAGGACAACATATGAGTAAGATGCATGTTGCAAAAATGAGAATAATAAGATGGATGTGTGGACACACTAGGATGGATAGAATCCGCAATGAATGCATTCGAGAAAAAGTGGGGGTAACGCCTATTGAAGATAAAATAAAAAAGCATAGATTGAAATGATTTGGTCATGTGAAGCGAAGGCCTAGTGATGCACCGGTTAGAAAGATCGAACAAGTCAATATAGATATAGCTAAGAGAGGCAGAGGTAGACCGAAGCTAACCTGGACAAAAGTTGTCCAAAATGATCTTGCTTTGTTATATTTATCGGAAGAGATAACCCTAAATCGAACTGAGTGAAAAAGAAGAATTCATATAACCGATCCCAAGTAACTTGGGATTAAGGCTTTGTTGTTGTTGTTGTTGTGGTAATTATGTTGGCCCTATAACAGAAACAACAATAAATGCCACAACCAAACTGGAGATAGAGAGAGAGAACGAACCTGATATTCCTGATAGTAGACAAATCCTGTACAAATAGAGAAGAAAGTCCAAACAATCTGAAACATTGGAACAATAAGGATTGCATCAAATAGTGACAATCCTTCATTCAACCTCGTCATCTGCAAAAGCAGAAATGTGAATCTGATAAGAAGTTTGGTAACTCATCACATCAATGAGGAAGGGTCATTTTGATATGTAGAAAAAAAGAAGATACAAATCTGATTTCTGATGCAATCTTACCCAAAATCCAGCTGTACTAAAAAATAAAAGAACCATGGAGTAAGTGAACCAGCTGTGCAATGGATAACCATTAGACATGGCCAATCTTAGAAGATTTGATCTGAAATGAAGAAACTTAACATCAGAACAAAAACATGGATGTACATCTATCCCAGAAATGTCTTAGAAACATAACAATGACCAAGGTGGTCAACATACAGAGATTTTGCAAACAGCACAGAGCATGATCCTACTGCACCAGAAACCACAGCATATGAAAAAGGAAGAAGCATCTGCCAATAAGGTCTAAGGTCTTGTCCAGAAACAGCAATTAAAAGTTCTCTCCTGCATATTACACATGTAGAATAAGAGAAATAAAGTGATGATGACCAGCAAATTTATTCAGAAAAAAAAAAGGAATAATAGAAAACAACTGCCAATTAACAGATCATACCTGTAAATGTAATGATGCAACGCAACAACAAAGACCAAAATCAGACAATAAAGAAGGAATGTCATGTTGCTATATTTCTCTGCCAATTGCTCTGGTGTGTATACTGATAAGATGGAAAAATAAATAAAGTCAACCTCTCTAATCATGCAAGTATTAACCAAGTAAATGGCTGTTGGTTATCGCCAGAGGTAACAGTAACAATGTGCCTAATTGATATTCTGAGTGTAGATCCTAGTGCAAGGAGCTAGAGAAGCTAGACCAGAAATTTCAAATATGTACAAAATTTTTAACAGCTAGAAGCAGGTAGAAGTTAGTAGTGGTTCACTTTTTAGCACCATATAATTACAAGATGTGGAACAACTGCCACCCACTACCGGCATATTCATTATTCTAGTTAAAGTTATCAATCTAATTCTGGTGCAAAAAAGAGATGTTTCAAAGAAAAAAAAAAGCATAAACAATGCATAAATTGTGCTAAGCAAGAATCTAGACAACTAAAAGTTTAAGAGACAAAATCAAAAGAAGATCAGCATGGTAACTAACTCTAATTCTCGCGTATGATTTTCTATTAGCATTATCCTCACAAATGTTAATATGCTTACAAAAGCAGGTGACACCAGTAACATGGAATCAATGTGCACATGCGGTGGGGCACGACAAATCCAGCAGCTAGTGTTAGTTCAATTATAATAACACCATAAGTTCTATGATCATAAAAAATTCAAATTAATAAACATATTTTAAGAGAATCAAAGTGCATTATTTCATTTGTGATCTTTCTGTATGTAATGTTTCTGCTATTTCCGAAATTTCTGTTTTAGTTCAAACAAAATCCTGACAAACCTCAACCAGCTTTAAGTACTAAAAACTGATGTCCATCATGCCCATTTAAAAATCAACGGAACTTCACAGTAAAGTTTATTTTGATCTTTTTATATTTCAAAAATTCATTTTTCACTACATTTTGGAAATATATTATTTACTAAATACCATATAATTTCTGTATGATATACCAACTAATTTTAGGAAACTCTGCTGAAAAAAATGCAATAATTGTGCAGAATGTCAGACTGTATAGAAGTGCAAATGCAACGGAAATTAAACACACCATGTTCCAAGAACAAGTGACGTACCAGGAGACTGGTGGTTGCCAAAGGCAACAAGAAAAACATTCCCCATAACGATAAAGGCTGTAGCAACAAGGACTCTGTCAAAAAGAAAAGAAAATTAATTTCTTGATATCACCTTATAACTACAATGCATAAGATTCACACAGTTATGTACTCAAAATTAGGTATCATTTCAGGCTTTAACATACTTAACAGTCACCATTTTATTCAGCACAAAGTAGGCAAATGCAATGTTGGATACAAACTGAACCGATCCCAAAGCTGCAAGAAGTGACTGCATAGCAAGAAGATAGGCAAGTAAAATGAGAAAAGGAAAAAAGCAAGGAAAAAGATGTTGAAACACATATCAGGTTCAATCATATAAAGCATGCGATGGTCATCAAAAACAGAAAAAAAGGAGTAAAAGGACCACAATTATATGAATATGCATCCCCTAATAGAACTTGATTAAAATCAGATAATAAGACCTAGAAATATATTATCCACACTGACCTGAGCAGCATATCCAAAGGAAATGAAATTAAGGCAATTTCCAAGAAAGAAGAATAAAATACCTGCATAAAAAAAATCACATATTTAAGGATAATGATTAAGAACTAAATCACTTTATAAGTATGAGAACTCTGGTAAGTAATTTAGCTCTAATGAGATGAGACCTCACCAACTCTCCAAGACTGAAAGTATATGATTGGCTTCAAATGACTCTTCCCACCAGTACCATCAAGATCTAGTATAGAATGCCGTTCTCTCTGCAAATAGTTTAGCCAGATTCATTGAAGCTCACTACACAATGCCTAGAAATAAAGGCATCGTAATCAATTGTTAATATCACTAACTGCTTTATATTAAATAGGTGTACAAACATGATGAAAAAGATTAAAAGGGGTGCGTGAGGTAAAATCTGTTCATTCTAAATTCATATTTACTGGATATGGCTTTACTAGAACTGAAACTCATAAAGGTCATAAATTGTGAACCCAAATACAGGTAGGCCTTTCGCTAGCAAATGGAACAGAGATAAAATTGTACCAATGAGAACTTCTATTAGTATACAGCCGCCTATATAATGGCTTTATCTTGTATAGTTGCTGTATGAAAGTGTCACATCAACTCATGCACAAATTTATACAGCTTCCCTGAGAACTAAATGGATTGTGCAAACATGTCATGACCATTTAGCACCACTGGAAAAATATTATCCATTAGACACATGGATTGAGCAAGAAAAAGAGAGCATGGAATACCTCAGTATGACCCAATTTAAGAAGGTTAGTCCCAAAGTTGATGGTAATACTTCCAAATATATTGATGAAAGCTCCAATGACCCACTCCCCCATGGCTTAGAGCGTGTGAAGATCCAGAGGAGAGCCCACATGCAATTTAAAATCCCAGGGCTGTATAGGTTCAATGGTTAATGATCTTAACCATCATCAAAGATGCAGGGAAACAAGATAAGAAATTCCTCTCCTGAGTTCACAGTGCAGAATCTCCAACACCCACCTTTAGGAAGGAAACAACAACTCAGAGATAGAAATGAATACAAAACTCTGTACTTTACCTGCAAATATTCATAAATAATACAGAATTCAGTTGTGATTATACATAATAGCTGATAATTGTTAGCAAATATCAATGATAAGATCTGAAGAAACAACACAAATAAGTTTTAGGGAATCCATAGAAAAGGGTACTTGAGATTGAAATCTTACATTGAACAGGGTAAAAAAAAAAACTTAACCCCCTTCACCCATACCTCCCATCCACCCCACAAAAAATAAAAGGGTTAAAGAAGACAACCCCTGATCTAATAAATTAGAATGCAAGAAATGCAGATCAATAAATGGTAATAAAAAAATAAACAATCTTTACCTCTAAATCCTGAGGGAAGAAGAAAGAATAATGCAACCACAAAAACTTCTCTCTCTGCCTCTTTCTTTCCGTTTTTTTTGCTAAAATATTTGATATACAGCGGTTCCAAATGGCAAAAATATCAGATTTTTCTTTTTTCTATCTTTCTTTCTTAGCTTTCTATTGAATACCCACCAGTAGTTTCATGTAGTTATTGTTTGTGAAACATAGAAAATTCAAAAAAAAATAAAAGAAAAGAAAAGTCTGGGTTTTGTTCAATTTGGCATTGGCAGGAAAGGATGAAAGAGAGAGAATTTGACGGGTCTAAGGCGTCTAGAGAAGAAGAATAGAAGAAAGGCGCTGGCGCTGGCGCTAGCTTTGGTGTTGGGTCAATGCCATAATCGTGATGCTTTACCGTGTGGACCTTTTTTTTTTCTGAATCTATTGATTTACCTCCGTAATAAAAAACTGCCGGCGCAACAATCTGCTACGCGTCACTCCATTTTTCTTCTTAGTTCTTACACAGACTTCTTGTCCGCACAACTTAATATTAGTCGTTTGATTAAATATATTATGATTATTTAATAATATAATATTAAATAAAATATTTTTATTTGATTTTATCAGAATTTGTAACATTTTAAGATGCATGAAAAAAACAAATAAATTATAAATACCTACTATTTGATTTCTAAAAGATTTATTAAAATTATTTTTAAAAGATAAAATTTATTGTGACAAATTATGATTTAAATAAGGATAAAATGCCCCTTCTTATTATTGAGATCAACGTTTACTTACCTAACATTCTCGAAAATTTAAAAAAAAAAAAATGGAAATCTTTTTAAGGAGGTCCACTACGTGAAATAAATATTGAAACACATGATATTGTTTGTTTATAACTGAAATAAATAAATAAATTATGCAAAACACATGTCAATGAATAGCAGAAAATTATGAAAAAATCCTTAGCTAAGGTGCTAAACAGCGAGTTTCAAAATTATGTGGTTAAGGGTTCGAATCTTTTAAAAACTACTTATTATCTGAGTTTGAGCCCATCAGCTATGAGTAATTTAGACTGATTAACTCTCTTATATAATTTATGGGCTACTATATAGAAGCGAGAGTTTACTCGGTGTATATCCAAAAATAATAGTTGAGAATTCTTTCGCCAAACAAAAAAAAAATGAATAGTAAAAAATTAAATATATTAAAAAATCATCCTATCATTCAACGTACAAATCAATTAATATTAGATTTTTTTTGAGCAATTAATATTAGATTTTTTTTTACTTAATTAGAGTTATTAAGTTTGAGTCTTTTAATGTATAGTTGGGTTAAAATTCAATCAAAAATTTTATTACCTTAGAAAGAGAGAAGAGGCTAAACTATTCAAAAAATAATTTATTTTTTAACAAATTATTCTCTATACAAATAGTTTAGCCAGATTCAATCGAAAAATGTTGATTTTAAATTTATTTATGAAGAGAGATATTATAATTAATATTTTTTAATCAATAAAATATAAATTGTTCAATAATTACTTTTTAAAATAACTGCAATTAATATTTTTTTATTCAATATGACCGCAAAAAAAATAATTTGTTAAAAAAATTTTGCCATTTCATTTACGTGAAACTTTCTTTTGTTATTATTATTTTTTAATATTGAAATGGAATGTTAGCATTAATGAGATTGATCTTTCTTTTAAAAAATAACATGATTGAAATTCAGATTTTTTTTATTATGTTGGCTAAAAATCAATCATAAAAGAAACACAAATTTTAGTTTGATTATATTACAAATTTTAGTTTGATTATATTTTTGGGATGTCTCATTGCCAAAAAGTATTTATGGTTTATATATATATTTTTAGTAGGGCTGAGCATAGGTCTTAAAGATCTCTGAATTAATCCGAATAATCAAATAAAAAATATCTAGATCCGAAAAACTCTGTTGACTTTTAACTTTCTCCAAATCTAATTATATCAATTTTTATAATATGGATTAGTTCTAGAGATTAACCGAGAACTGGACCGAATAAAAAAAATTAAAATAATATATGATTTATTAATAATAATATAAAATTATATTAATTTTTATTAACATTTAAAATTATATATAATTAAATTAAATTAAATTTCTAATTTAACTAAAAAATAAAGTAAATATAATTAATGGTTATATATAATTTTTAATTTATTATCTAATCAATATTGATTTACATATTTTACAATATTATTAAATTAATTATATTTAAATTATATTTCAAAAATATTAATGGTCAATAAACTATTAATTAAATATTTTAAAATTAAATTGGTATTCAACATATTCATATGAATTATAGAGACCAAATAATTATTTATAATGGCATTAGTAGTTTTTAATAAAATTGATGAATACAAACATTAACAATGATTAATTATAATACAAGTAATAATAGAAAGAAATAAATTGATAAATTTAAGAATAATATGAATAATAATAATACAAGTGTTGTTATTAAATTAGTTTAATATTATTTAAATTTAAGTTCATTTTGAATTATTTTGAAAATATTTGAACCAATTATCATATTTTTCTTTATTAAATCACAGAGAATTAAGTCCAAGAAGAGCATATGAAAATTAGAAATGATTTGTCCATCTTGTTTATTTTTATAAATTTAAGTCATTTTATTTTGAATGTGCAATAATTTGGTGTTGGGTATTGAATTATTTTATTTTATTATGGATATTAAATATTGGTTATTTATAATAATTTTATCATATATGTTTTGGATTATAAAAGTTAGTTGAATATTTTTTATTGCTAAAATAGTTTAAAAAATATTTTACACTTTAAAATTAAAAAAAAAAGAGATAAATATCCAAATATTCGTATTCAAATAGAACCAGATACAAACTAAAAGAACTGAATCTTTGAACCAAATTATTTTAAAAAATTGGAGCAATTCAATTCAAAAATTTATTTATCACGGTTCGATTTCGGATACACTATTTTCAAAATCTCTAAAATTCTCTAAATTTCGTTTCAAAGCCGGAGATTTAAAAATTTTCAAATTGCTCCCAACTGTATTTACCCTTACTGTTTAGTACAAAATTTTTAAATTCATACAATTGTAAAATATACCCTTCTCTCGGATATTCTTAAATATTTTATTTTATTAATTACTTGTATATTTCAAATATATTATGAAATTATATCTATAATTAATATTCAAAAAATTGAAATAACTTATATATTTGGTATGTATTTTCAAAATTATAACTCATAAAACTCTATATTTTTTTTTGTGTAACTTGAAATGATTATCAATGGTTTTATTATTGTTCATAGTTTTACAGGGGTTTGATGGCTTGGAATTAAGAAAATTAAAGCATTTTTATTATGTAAACTTGTCATATTAATTTACAATATTATGAAAAATAATAATAAACAAAAACTTTATGAAAAATAATAATAAACAAAAACTTTCATCCAATAATAATTAAAATCATTTTTGGATACGTAATTAAAATTAAAAAGGAAATAACGAAAGTTTTGAAAACTCTTGTACAGAGATCTTTATCATAAAATCTGGAATTAATTGACTAGTCTATAATATTTCCATTGGGCGTTGGTAGGAGACGATTCAGGATTTTCAAATTTGACTTTTGTTAGGCGGCTATTATTATTATTATTATTATTATTATTATTATTATTATTATTATTATGTTAAGAAAAAGAAAAGGTTTACGAGATAGTAAAGTTTGCTTTCATTATTATTTTTTCATTATATGTATATATATTAATTCTATTCCAATTTTAAATTTAGTTACAATTCAAATCAAACTAAAACTAATTAGAATACTAATATGAATAATAAGAATGAAATTGATTAGGGGTGGACATATAACGGTTAATAGATATAAATTTTTTGTTAGTCAAATAAAAATTCAGTTTAGTTAACTAATTGTAGAATTTACTCTATTGATTCGAATAGAATAATTTTTGATCGATTAATAATTAACTGATTTATTTTAATTTGATAATTGTTAACCGAGTAATAAAAAATTTCATATTTGTGCTTTTGCTTTTGCAATTTATTACATTCAAATGATTATTTTTCAAAAATTAAAATCAATAACTTATTATAATTATTAAATATATGTTTTGAAAAAAAAATTGCCATTTCATTTACATGAAATTTTCTTTTATTATTATTATTTTTTAATATTGAAATGGAATGTTAGCATTAATGAGATTGATCTTTCTTTTAAAAAATAACAAGATTGAAATTCTGATTTTTTTCTTATGTTGGCTAAAAATCAATCATAAAAGAAACACAAATTTTAGTTTGATTATATTTTTGGGATGTCTCATTGCCAAAAAAAAAAGTATTATGGTTTATACCTATATATTTTAGTAGGGTTAAGTATGGGTCTTGAAAATTTCTGAATTGATCTGAATAATCGAATCGAAAATATCTAGACCTAAAGATTTTATTGACTTTTAACTTTTTTCGAATCGAATTGTATCGATTTTTATAATATGGATTGGTTCTGGAAATTAACCGAAAACTGGACCGTATAAAAAAATTAAAATAATATTCGATTTATTAATAATAATATAAAATTATATTAGGGGTGGACATATAATGGTTAACAGATGCAAATTTTTTATTAATCGACTAAAAATTTAATTTGATTAACTGACTATAAAATTTACTATGTTGATTCGAATAGAATAATTTTCGATCGATTAATGGTTAACTTATTTATTTTAATTTGTTAACTATTAATCGGATAATGAAAATTTTTATATTTGTGCTTTTGCAATTGATTACACTCAAATGATTATTTTTAAAAAATTAAAATGGATAACTTATTATAATTATTAAAAATATGTTTTGAAAATAAAACAAAAAATGAATAATTATTATTAAAAAAATCAAAACTATCTTAATGGCATAGATTTAATTAAAAAACTTATAATTTGGATTGGTTTACTTGCTTTAAGTTAACATGCAGGGCTACAGGTAGACTTAGCTATGGATTGAATTCCTACTAGGTTCGATGGGGTTAAATTTTATATGATTGAACTCAAGCTCAGCCCAAATAAAAAAAAATTAATATTTTTTGTTGAAGTCCGACACATAAATTAATTGTATAGTCTAATTCTGGCCCGGCTGGATCCGCATTTAGGCCAATTAAAATTAAAAAAATATATATCTATTGAATTCATAATCTATAAATATTAAATAATTTGAAATTAAACTTAGTTTATAAAAAATAAAAAATAATTATATTTACATAATATGCTAATTATTTAATTAGGACCCTTAAAAAATCTAAAATATAATATATAATAATAATAATAATATATAATATATAAGCCACCACGTTGGGCAAGGCCTAAAAAAAAAGAAGCATGTCCAAAGCCGTTCGAAAAAATATGAGTATTTATTAGGTTCGGACTAAACTTATATAAAAAATTATGTGCAAGCCTATTAAAATTTTTGAGCAAACAGGCTAGGCAGAGCCAAGCATGAATATTTGGCCAGATCTAGCTACACAGAGTGAAATAAAAATGTCCAAACATGTATCATTTTGAGTTCGATTAAATCATAATTTATCTGAATCGACTGATGAAAATTTAATTAATTAACTGATTAAATAATAAATAAAAATCAATCAGTTTAGTCAAAAAAATTATTAATAAAAAATTTCGGTTAAGTATGAATTCGATTGGTTAACCTGCCGGCCTCTTTTTGAGATTTCATACTTTGAAATTTAAAATTTTATGTTCATAATAATATTATACTTGCTTTTGGTACTCTAGAGAAATAAATATTGATCAAACCCATATTTGTTCAATAAATACAATCCGCTTATGGTAAAACTTCATATGGGTTTGATGTATTTTTATCTTCAACAAATAATGCAGCTTTCAATTTTTTATGCCCAGCTGTAAAGTTGATTCTTGAAATTTATTTGACAATATCATTAATTTAATTTTAAATTTTGACATAAATTAATAGAATTATTCATTTGTCAATTTAGTAAATTACTATTATTAAACTAATAATTCAATTAATCAAATTTATAAATTAAAAATATTTAAATTTAGATATTAAATTAATTGACAATATCATATACAGTAAGTTTAATTGTTAAATTGATAATTTGACTTTTTAATTTCTATAATTCTTATTATTATTACTCCACATTTAAATTGGAGTAAAAGTGATAAAAACATTAGTCCAGCTGTGAAAAAAAAAACAAAATTGTCATGAAATTTATTTATTGCAATGTCTTTAGAACAAATAAAATGCGAATATAAATTTTATAATTGTAAATGAAGTTCCAAATATGATTTACGTAGAAATGAATTTCCAGGTTCACAAAAATATATCTTAAAATTATATAAAATTTAATCGAATTCTATATTTTTATATTTGGAATAAATTCATATTTTTTAATTATTTTTTTCAAATGCTCTCGGTATAAAAAAGATAATAAAAATAAGATATTAATAAATAATTAAATTTTATATGTATAATTCATATTTCATTTATAAATATAAATGTAACAAATAATTAGTTAGTTCGAAGAACAAGAGGTAAAAAGAAAACATTAAAAAATAAAATAGAGAAGTAGTAGCAAAAGAACGAAGAGCATTTGTGTAGCAAGGAAAGAGAGAGATAAACGCGTGTGTGCAAATGTGCGTGTGCATTTATATATATATATATAAAAGGCAGGGATGGACATTAGTTGGCTAAGTTGGCTTTTAAGAGTTGGTTAATCTAATTAGAAGTGAGTATCAGTCAAATTTGATAGGGTTGAGGGTATTTTTTTTTTCAACCGAACTTTGACCAAATATTAAAATAAATAAATCATTGCTAATATCTTATATTTTCAATTGACACGAGTTAATTTTAGTTTTGGTAGGATTGGGTTCAACCAGGTTGACAGTGTTATTTTTAGTTTTATTTTAATATTGTTGCATTGGTTTCGATAAGGTTAATTTGTGAAATATAATATTATAAATATAGAAAATTCGATAGAGTTCAGGTTCAAGTTAAAAAAAATTACTCTAATTCGACCGACCGAATAAATTTGAATTTTTTTCTATTTTTTAAACTAAATCGAACCATAGTGTATTTTTAAATTGACCGAATATTATTCAACTCAATCAATTTGATTGGATTTGGAATTTTTAAAAATAATATTAAAAAATTTATTATTCGAAATTGACCATTATTAATCATATTCGTTTGAATTCGATCGATTTTAATTAGTAAATATATAGGTTGAAACCGATAAACATATTCATTTTAAACTAATATTGTTAGTTGAATTAATCAAAATTGCAGTTTAGTTGGATTAAATAAAGACATTTGCTCATCAGTATAGTAACGACTTGGTCCAGGACAATATTGTCTACTTTGGACAAGGCCTGTACGACTATATTCTCAGTCCCAGATTTACCTTTGAGCCCAAAATGTGTTGGGCTTTTTTCTAAAGCAACCCACACTTTAATACTGCTTTCCATCATTGAGCTTAGTAGATTTGGGATTTGCCTAAGATACTACAATAGTTTTATACTGTAGCTCCCCCTGTATGGACTCAACTGCTGGGATTTATCTAAGATGAATCCTTACATTCATCCCCGTAAGGGACTCAACGTCCTCATTGAAGTTTGTCCCATGCAGCCAAGGTTTGCTCCACCACCAACTAGAGGGCCAAGGCAGGCTTTGATACTAACAGTAATGACCCAGTCCAGCATAATATTGTCCGCTTTGGACTAGGCCCGTATGATTTTATTTTCAGGTCCAGACTTACCTCTGAACTCAAAACGCACTGTGCTATTTCCAAAGTTGTCCACACTTTAATACTGCTTTCCATCATTGAGCTTAGCCGATGTGGAATTTGCCGAAGATACTACAATAGTTTCGTACTGTAACACCTCCTATACGGACTCAACTATTGGGATTTTCCATTCGCTCCCCTAAGGGACTTAACTCCTCGTTAAGGTTTGCCCCACACAGCCAAAGTTTTCCCCACCACCAACTAGAAGGTCAAGGCAAGCTCTGATACCAATAGTAATGACCCGATCCAGCATAATATTGTCCGCTTTGGGCTAGGCCCACACTACTTTATTCTTAGGCCAGACTTTACCTCTGAGCCCAAAATGCATTGTGCTAGTTTCCAATGCCGCCCACACTTTAATACTGCTTTCCATTTTTTAGCTTAGTCGATGTGAGATTTGCCTAAAGTACTACAATAGTTTCATTTCACAGTACTTTTGTACAGACTCAACTGTAGTCCGAAACTCAAATTTTGACACGCGCCCGACCAGAGGAACTACCATCCGACGAAGAGTCCAATGCCACTTGACTCGCCCGAAACGGCCACTGGACTAAGCTGCATGCGCCTTCTGAAGCTGCTGTGCAGTCCCGTTGCCGATGACTTTAATCAAAGATTCATTTTAGTATATCATTTGCTAATTTTGGACCAAATTTATTTTTAGCCAGAATTCTATGACGACAGGGCTTCCGACGCTATTTTCAGCGAGTAAGGGAGAATGGTGCATATTTTTAGAATCCTTTTGACGAGATGAAGGCGTGGATACCAAATTTGCCACCAGAATCTTTCGTCAAAAATTTTCCTACGAGAAGCCAACGAGAGTCTGGTGAGTGTTAATTTCTGACAAAAAAATTTCACGCGTTAATTAATTTATTTATCAAGCATTACATTATTAAAATTTACGAGAATGATAAATAAATTTCAAGAATTAAATTATTAAAATTTATGAGAATGATAAATAAATTTCAAGAATTAAATTATTAAAAATTATGAGAATGATAAATAAATTTCAAGAATTAAATTTAAATTGTTAAATTAATTAATAACCATTAATTACGTAAATATTAAAATTTCAGGAACTAAACCTAAATTAAAATTTATAGTTGTTCAGTCAATTTTAAATTATGAAATACTTGATTCTAGAGTCTTGAATTGTATCATCATAATGATTTTCGATATTTTATCTTGTAAGCCATTTGATTTCAGATTTCGACACTTCTGAGCCGAGCAGTTGATCGGGTCGTTACCACTATAGAGAGAGAGATAGTGGAGAGAAAGTATGTGAACAAAAGTGTAAGAAAAATGTTATAAATTTCATTTAATTTTTTTTATCTATTTTTGATGAGATTTGATTTAATTATATTTAATTTCATAAAATTCAATTTGTAAAATTTAAATAAATAATATTTTTAAATATTTTCAAATATATTCCATTTGAAATAAATGAATTGTAAATATAGAAATAATTTATAAATGAATTCTAAGCAGAATTTATTTATAAATGAATTATCATGGTGTTTTAAAAAAATACAACTTAAAATATAAAATTTAAAAGAATTGTCATATAAATATATAAATTAAAGTATGCAATTTAATTAAAGTTTTATATTTTTTAATTTAAAATAAATTTGTAGTTGATTTATTTTACTAAAATATTATTAATATAATAAATATAATTAAAAATTAAAATAACTAAAAGAATTTATATTTATAATTAAAAATGAATTCGCAGATATAATAAAAAAATAGTTGTAAGATAAACAAATAAAAAAGCAAAAAGAAGAAAAAGAAAAGAGAAAGAAGAAAGGAAAATAAAAAAAAGTGAACAAAAATATTTTTATCTTTAATATTATTTTATTAGCATATGAAACTTAATCATAAACTTTACTATTTTAACGAAATATAATTTAATTATACTCAAAATTTATGAAATTAAAAATTTTTAAATTAAAAAAATATATTTTTAAATTTTCACAAGCAAAACCATTTGTTCTCTAATTATACCACGACGCGAATGATGGGAATAGCTTTATTGAGGTTATAATCAGTTGCAATCTATATTACTTGAGATCAACATTTTCTTTTAGAAAAAATATATTGTTGGTGTCTCAACTTTTTTATTTTTATCATTTTGGTGTCTGTTTCTTTTTAGTTTAGTGCCTAAACTATAGATTTCAGTTATGAAATAATCGCTCTGACCGATTTAATCCTAAGTGGCATGCCGAATTACAAATGTGGGATCATTTTTAGCTAAAAAAATCCTTGTCAGATTAATAAAAAAGTATATGATGAAATAACCCTTACCCTTACTAACAAATTTACCTAAAATACTTATTTTTTTTGTCATAAATCTTATCTTTCTCTTTTCTGTTTTGCTCAGCAGCCGAAGAAGAAGAAGAAGAAGAAGATTAGCATAGGATGAATCAAACTCAAGAGCATGAAGAAACTCAGTAAATGTATAAAATTCATAGGTGCACATGAGGAGAGCGAAAAGTAATAAGAACTTCTTAGATGTTGAAGAATCTAGGGAGGAGATTTTGGTCATGTGAGAATCTGTCATGCAATCGAACTTTTGATTGGTTCGATCTTCCACTAACAGATGAGAGATCAAAGAAAATCATTTGTGGACTATTGAATAGCAAATCAAGATTGGAGATGGAGATGGAAAGCAGTATTCGAAGAGAAAGATGATTATGGATTGCTGTGGCTATATTAGTTTCAGTTTTGATATGCAAATTTATGTTTTGATTTGTGTAATTGTTTAAGTAATAGTTGCTGGTTTTGTGGTTTATGTAATTCAACTAATGTAGTTAGTGGCAGTGATAGTTGTTAGTTTTATTAATAGTGGGAGTAATATTGCTTGTTTTAGTACTGATGAAATGGGGCTAATATGTTGGTTTTGTGATGCTTAATGTATAATGAGGTTGAATTGGTGGTAAAAAATAACCTCATATTATAAATGTAACTTGGATGACTATTATGTATTTTGACTTTAACAATGAATGAATTATGTTTATATTATATTCACATTGTTGTTTGTAGTTGAATTGAATTGGATTTTGATTTTTTGACATAATGGGATTTTCAACTAAGGAAATGTAGGAGCATGAAGAAGTTGAAATTTATAGTGTTTGAACTAAGGTGTGTGTTGGTGTTTTATTGTGTTCCTACATTAATGTTGTATACCGATGTATTGTGCTGGATTTAAAGTAATATATAAATTCATGACAATAACACTACACTTGATAATTTCAACAAAAAAAAAAAATTCACCTTAAGGCTATGGTAAAAACAAACATCTCATTATTTCTGAAATGTGTAACTTGCTATATTTTATAAAAATGTATGCAATGTGCTCATAGTGAAAACAAACAACTCAATTTCAAAGCACATGTCCAAAAAAATTATACATATTATTGAAATTATATATTTCATTGCACATAAACATGCCTTACAAAATTACAATGTCCATAAATAAAGTTTTGAATTTAACCATTTCAAAATATCATCAGATATAACAAGAACAAAAAAGTACAAAACATAATAAGACACTAAGAAACTATCATAAAGGTATGCTAGTTTCCTCTACATTAGATTCGACTTTTTGGTGTCATATTACTTTGTTTTCTTTGCCTTAGCTAATATTTTTTAGCATGAAGTTGGCTGCGTGTGGTGTATCGTCTCCCACCTTTTATAAAACCATCTTTTTTTCTGTCATGAAGCTTGGTTCGACTTTATTCCCAACTCTTGTTTTCCCAGATGACACAATTCTCTGATTATTGGTATTAAGATATAAAAAACATAACATATATCAATTGTCATATCAATTAAGTGCAAATAACAATGAGTTCACAAAAATATAACACCCTTTTCAGACTCTTACATTAATTATATTGTTGTTTGTTTGCAGGTCAGTGTAAACTCCAAATCCTTATGGTGACTTCCTTTAAGCATAAGGTTGTGTCACTTGAGAATAAGATGGTTTCCCCTTTCTTACATATGCAATAAGATGATTTTCTATTTCTCTCACAGGTTCTTGGCTTCCTATTAAAGGTGCTTAGTTTCTTATTACAGGTACTTGGCTTTCTCCAACAGTTACATTATCAAAATTGTTCTAGCTAGAGAAATTTTTTTTAAAGAATATTAGTTCATTAGTAACAACATTAAAATATTTACTAATTTCAGATGCCTTGTCATTGTGAACATGTTTGCTTTAAACATTTATTGATGGACTTGGATTTTTGACAGGAGCTTCATGAGAGGCAACATTAGTAACACTTGGTCTATCCTCACTTGATGCCTGTTATTGATTGCCCTTTTTGGATTTCTCTAGACACATCTTTTTGTTGTGGCATGGCTAATAAAAAATTTGACAAGTCATTACCCTACCTCTTCTAGATAACTTATGCCCACTAGGTTCCTCTCCTTCTTCTTTCCTTATATTTTTTACGGGTCTGCCTAGTGTTCTTCTATCAGGGGAGTGGCTGTGGTGGATCTACTTCAACTCTTCCCCAAAATTTCTTGCTATTTAAGCCTCCCATCATGTGTGAATAAGCCAACTTATATGTTTCTCTCCTATAACAACTATTCGCATAGTCTTTAAGGTTCTGCTCTATATGTTGGATTGCATAAACAACATGAGGGAAATGTATTCTATTCAACTCCTAACCTCTGCAAGGACATGTCTTCTCCTTTAAATCCATCACATATGTATCACCTTTATATTGTACTTCAAATCCACTATCTCCATTCCACAGTATGTGACAATTGAAACTCTCAATACAACTTCATACAACCTTTTCCTAATCTTAGGGCCAAAATCAGCCACCCATTTATCACACAACTTTCTATTATCCCTTAATCTATTCATCACAAATTTTCTAATTCCCTGTAACATAGAATATATGTTTAATGATCTAAAGTCAACAATCTTACCATTGAATGCTTCAATCAGATTATTATCTACTATATCACATTTCACCTGAATATTGAAATATACTCTGTACCACTGACTTGTATGAGTCAGTAACATATCTTCAAAACCTTGTGGGGATAGTCTCTTTATTTCTTTCATATTTTCTTCAAAGTCTTGCATGTTATTTGACTTAAAACACCTCCAAAAGATCTTTTGCAAATCTTTACTTCTATGTTTCTTCCTACAATTAGCATACAAATATCTTGCACAACATCTGTGCTCTATATTTGGCAATAAACTCATAACAACATCAAATAGTCCCTACCACCAAATTCAATAAAGAAAGAAATGTTAGTTACAACCACATGTAAATTAATTTGTACAAAGTCAATTAATATGATAACTTCATACTACCTTTTGTTAATCAGTAATGATTGTTCAGCTACTCCCATCTTCCATATCCAAGTCCTTAACTGGCAATGAGATAAACCAAGTCCATGTCACCTTAGTTTCAGAAGTGACAACATCTCATGCCATAGGATACATTTGGTTATTATCTTCTCTTCCTACAACAGCTAACACCTCACCATTCACTTATCCTTTTAAAAAACAACCATCCAATCCAATAACTCTCTTACAACCTTCTAAAAAACCTTTCTTCAAAGCATCAAAATAAATGTATAGTCTTTCAAACACAGGTAACTGATCTAGTATTGGTCTATGGACCTTCATATTTATTGTGCTTCCAGGATTAGACCTCTCAATCTTAGCTAAGTAATCCCATAACCTACCATATTCGTCTTTCAAATCATCATCAAATCTAGACATTGTCAAAATTTTTGCCCTTCTTACTGTTCTAAAAGGGATCTCAACCTTCAATTATTCTCTAACAAATATCTTCAAATCCACAAGCTTCATTGATTTTATAATCTTGAATTTATATAAGTAGTTACCTGCTAGCCGTTTAGCTGTGACTCTTTTATTCTTATATGATACATGACAATTATGCTCATTAACAAAAGTCTTCACTTGGAACTGTTTTGAGGCATGGTCAAATGATACATACAATAGCTAAGGGCATGTTTTCTTCACACACTTTGATCTAAATTGTTCCTTAGTATTTGTCACAAACTTTACTTCATGCTTTTCTTGTATTAAAATTTTTATCACTGCATCTTTAAGCTTTCGTGTACCGCTAAATGTCATACCTAAGCTGAAACTTATTTTCTCAGCTTTAGGATTGTAAGCTGGATATCTACTTCTCCTTCTGATTGCATGATCTTCATCACTGTCATCAGTGTCTATGCAACTCCAGTCTTCATCATATGATTCAAACAAATCATTCAAATCACCACTACCTTCTACACCTTTAGTTATGTAGTCTTCCTCAACATTATGTGCATTTGCAGTCCCATCGTTAGGCCTACTACCATCTTCATTAGTTCTTGCATCACATTCTAGATTAATTTTCTTTCTTCTATGTTTTTCATCCCTCAAAGCCTTTCTTGACTCTTGCAACTCTTCATCATCATAAGATAAAATCATCACAAAACATAATATTCATCTTCATCCTCCTCATTGTCAAAAGAATAATCATCTTTACCTTCACTTAAAATATCCTCTTCATATATATTCTCTTGATCATCATTCAAACCTAGAAAGAATATAACAAATAGTATAATATTGTCAATATGCAATATTAGAGAATGAGACAAAAATAACAACCAATAACACATAGACTTATAAGAAATATACCTCTATTACCAGCTGTATTCAACGAATCAATAGATCTACTGTGTTGACTTTGACCTTAAGTTTTAGCAATATCTGTATTTTCCCCTCTAGACCTATCTTTTGGTATATCTCCTATTATATTATAATTTGTGAAAAAGTCATCACACCCTAGAATAGTATTTATCTTCTCATTTAGTGAAGGTTGAGTGACCGCCTCACCTCCAGTAGAAGCCCTAACATCTAATCCTTGCTCACTAATATACTCACCTCCATCAGAAGCCCTAGCATCTAATCCTTGCTCACTAATATTCTCACCCCAGCAGAAGCACCTACATCTACCAAAATATGCTCATTAATATTCTCACCCACTACACTTTTATTCTTATTAGATGAATCTTTACTTGGCTCATCATCTGTTAAGTCACTATTTTCAACCACTTTTGTAACTTCGCTAAAAGTCATGCTCTAGAAAAACTCAGCCCTCTTGTATTTTGTCATTATGCGTTCAAAAGACTTATTGGTCCCCTCATATAATAGTCTAAGTTCTTATCCTAGACTTTTATTGGATTCTCTAAAATGTATCTTCTCAATTTTCAAATCTCCTAATATACCCTGAATCATCTCTTTTACTGCAAATATGACAGAATTTTGAACTTTAAATTATAGCTCCATTTTCATACCACTAACGTAATTCATTTCTTTTGTTATTTTACCACTTAAAAAAATCCCTCCATAGTTGACTTCAATTATTTTCACATTCTCATCCATCATGGCAGATATAATAAAATAAAACACATTAACATCCATTTAAAAATGCTATATAGCAGACGAACAACAAAACGTTATAGATCATAAAAACATGAATATAATAAAAAACTGACAACTTGCATTACAAAAAAATTAGATTACTCATGCACTAGATAAATTGAAAAATTTACCTCCAACTTCTATCAAACACAATCCTTTCTTTGTTATTCAATTTCCTCAGCACTTTTCTTGTGATTATTTACTTCTTCGCATTGATTAGTTGTGCATAAGAGAGAAAGAGATAAATTCTCCCCTGCGATCAGTTAAAGATTCTTCTCTTCGGAGTATATTTCAACACCCTAGCTCAGTGTGAAAGAGAGAAAGAGATTATATAATCTCAATACCTAATGGATTGTGAATAATTGCAACAATAAATATGAAATATCTAATTGCAATATGTTAAAAATCCCTAACTTAGCTACTGAAAAGAGAGAAAATAAATTTGAAGTATAGTAGGAATAAAGAGTAATCAACAAACCCGTTCATAGCTTATTTATTTTAGTTGGGGTAATGTTGTCTTTTCATTAAGAAAATCAAACGTGGCAAACTATAAAATCGCAAAAAATCCAGTCAGCGCTCTGATATGTATTAAATATGTCGGAGCGACTATTTCATAACTGAAATCTATAGTTTAGGCACTAAATTGAATAAAAAAAATTAAGACACCAAAATGACAAAAATAAAAAAGTTGAGACACAAATAGTATATTTTTTCCTTTCCTTTTTTAAATTTGGAACTTCAAGGCAGGAGACCGGGAAAAAAAAAGACGATTCACTTTCTAATCTTGAATTTGAAAATGGTGTCGTGTACATATCATAACTATTATCATCAGTATGTATCTTCTCAAGTTCAAGCTGCTTAAAATCCAAAATATCCAAATTCAATGATACCTCATATTTATGTGTTTAGATCTACCGTGAAAAGTAGAATTCTTACCGAGATGAATAATACTCTGACTGTCACAAAATAAGACATATCTCTTTCGTGTAAAGCGAAGCTCATTCACAAACTTTTTCATCCAAAACAATTCTTTATAAGGTTCAGTTGCTACGATGAATTCAGCTTCTGTAGTAGACAATGCAATGCACTTTTGTAACCTAGATTGTCATGCCACAGCTCCCTTTGCAAAAGTGATAAGATACCCAGAAGTAGACTTTCTTGAATCCGTATCCCCTGCCAAATTAGAATTTGTATAACCACTGAGAATAGCTTTTCTAGTCCCAAAACACAACTTCAAACTAGCAGTGCCACAGAGATATCTCAAAATTCACTTTACAGCATCCCAATGTTCTTTTCTTGGATTAGACAAAAATTTACTAACAGTACCAACTGCATGAGCTATGTCTAGCATAGTGCAAACCATAGAATACATCAAGCTACCTACTGCATATGCATAAGGAACTTTCTGCATGTATTCTCTCTTGCTAACTGGAAAGAGACTGTTTGACACTTAATTTAAAAGACATTGCAAGAGGTGTACTTACAGATTTAGTTTTAGCCATATTATATTTCTGCAATCCTTCTCAATATACTTTTCTTGAGATAGCCATAACTTCTTGCCTTTTCTATCACGAATGATCTCCAAACCAAGAATCTGCTTTGCTGGCATTGCAAAAGACTTGCTCAACTCTTTCTTCAAGCTATCAATTCTTGAAGAACTATAACCCACAATGAGCATATCATCAACATATAGCAACAAGATGATAAAATCACTATCAGAAAATTTCTGCATAAAAACACAATGATCAGAAGTAGTCGTCTTGTAGCCTTGTTGAACCGTAAGTGGCTCAAACTTCTTATACCATTGTCTAGGTGCTTGTTTCAACCCATATAAACTCCTTTTCAGTTTACAGGCATGATTTTCTTTTCCTTTCACCACAAAAACTTCAGGTTGTTTCATGTAGATTTCTTCATTTAAGTCACCATGAAAGAAGACAGTTTCAACATCCATTTGCTCAACCTCTAAATCAAGAGTAGCAGCTAACCCCAAAATAATACGAATTGATGACATCTTGACCAACGGTGGAAAAATCTCCTCAAAATCAACTCCCTTTTTCTGACTAAAGCCCTTAACAATTAATCTGACTTTGTATCATGGAGATGAGGAATTATCTTCTTATTTTACTTTATAGATCCACCTATTTTTTAAGGCTTTTCTATCTTTAGGAAGCTTCACCAATTCAAAAGTGTGATTATCAGTTAAAGACTGCATTTCATCTTTTATAGATGCAATCCATTCTGCCTTTTGTTCACTCTCAATGGCTTCTTCATAGCATTCAGGTTCTTCATTATCTGTTAAGAGTATGTACTCATTAGGTGAATACTTGGTAGAATACGTTTGATTTCTGGTAGACCTCGTAAGTGGAGCTTTAGGTTCCTCAACATGTGCCTCTTATTGATCATCAACTGCTTTATATTCAGGAGCACCAACCTCATCTATATTCTAATTATCATTTTACACATCACCATGATTCTGAACCTCAACTACATTAGGCGTATGAGTTGTAGGAGATAAGTCTAAATCAATCAAACCACCAGTCTGAGGCTTTGATTTCTCCACCTTATTAATATCTCAATAGTCTGATCTTCTAGAAATACTACATCACGACTTCTGACAAGTTTCTTTTGAATTGGATCATAGCATCTATAACTAAACTCATCTTGCCTATAGCCAATGAAGATACACTATTTATTCTTGGAATCTAACTTGGACCTCTCATCTTTGGGAACATGTACAGAGCATTTGCAACCAAACACTAGTAGGTGGTCATAGAAAACATCCTTACTATACCAGAACCTATTTGGAACATCATTTTATAATTCAATAGTGGGAGTTAGATTAATCGCATCTGCAATAGTATACAAAGCTTCACCCTAAAAAGAGTTAGGCAATTTAGCTTATAAAAGCACACATCTGACTCTATCAATATTTTGTTCATCCTTTTTGCCAAACCATTCAGCTGAGGAGTCTTGGGAGGTGTCTTCTGATGTCTGATACCTTGTTCTCTGCAATATGCATTAAAAGGCCCACAATACTTACCATCATTATCAGTGTGAATATATTTCAACTTCTTTCCAATTTTTCTCTCAACAGAAGCTTGAAATTCTTTAAATGCACCAAGAACTTAATCTTTGGACTTTAAGGCATGAACCTAAAGTCTCTTAGAATGATCATCAATAAAGGTCACAAAGTAAAGTACACCACTAACTAATTTTTCCTTCAAATTCCCACATACATCTGAATATACTAGCTCAAGCAAATCATTTTTCTGAAAAAAATGATGTTTGAAAGAAACCCTCTTCTGTTTTCCAGCTAAGCAATAAACACACCTGTCTAACCTTGTACCTTTCAATTCTGAAAGTAAATTCTTTTTAACTAGACAATCATGTCCCTTTTCATTAATGTGACTCAACCTCTTGTGCCATAATTCTGAAGAGCTATCACTTTCAACTGTATTAACAAGATCTGTAGAGATTGAAATTGAAGCTTGCAGCCAATATAAGCCTGAGGCCTTCTTTTCTCTACCCACAACTAAGGAGCCTTGGCTGATTTTACATTTTTCATCATAAAAAAATGTTGCAATAGCCATCATCATCAAGCTTACTAGTAGATATTAAATGCAACATAATATCTGGAGTATGTCTAATATTCTTTAGCTCTAATTTTATTCCATTTTGGGTCTCTAAACATATAGTTCCAATGCCTATCACCTTTGACACTCCATCATTACCCATCTTTAAAACTCCAAAATCACCCTTAGTATAAGATGTAGAGAACTCCTTCCTTAATATAACATGAAAGCACGCACCAATATCAAGAACCCAAACAGTATCATCATAGGCTACATTGACCATATTCTCTTGATAAACTGTAGCCAAATCATCATCTGAAGTGGTAGTGGTAACACGATAAGTATTGTTGTCATTGCCTCTCCTTTCTTGCTTCTCTTTGTTTGTCATATTCTCTTTCTTTCACTTGATTTAATATTTTTTGATATGCCCTGATTTACAACAATAATGACATTCAATATTCTTATACTTTGATTTTAATTTACTCCTACTCTTGCCTCTATTCTGATCTTGACTCCTACTTTTACTTCTCCCCCTATTTTCAGTAACCAAAATTTCTGACTGTGAACTAGATGCCCCCTGATTTCTTCTTCTCATCTCTTCATTTAAAACACCAGTCTTTGCATATGATATGATTACACCACTTTCAGGAGCAGAATTAGTCAAAGATACACGAAAATTTTTCCATGAGTCAGGAAGTGTATTCAACAACCAAAGTCCAAAATCTCTTCATCAAATTTGACACCCATGCCAGATAATTGATAAAAGATAACTTGAAATTCATTCACATGATCAAGTATAGAGTTGTTTTCTCTATATTGCAAGCGTATAGCTTGTTTAAGCAAAAATAACTTATTATTACTGGTCTTTGTAGCATACAAAGTTTCAAGCTTTTCCTACAAGGTTTTAGCATTTGTTTCATTAGCAATATGATTCAACACATTATCCTCTACCAATTTCCTAATAAAACCACATATTTATAAATGCTCAAATTCCCAATCTTCATTAGATTTAGATTCAGATTTTTTAGAAGCAAAAATACAGGTAAATGCAACTTTTTCACAATAAGAAAATCTTTCATTTTTTCTTTCCATTTATAATAATTTGTGCCATCCAAACGAACCATTTTACTCACATTCACCTCCATCATTCAAACAAGCAAACAATCAATGAACTAATGAACTAGCTCTGATACCACTTTGATGGAAAAGGAACCGTAATAAGTTCTTCCCTACTTGAATGAATCTATGAGGAGTGACTAAGTAAAATTCAGCAAGCATATATCACAAACTCTGCCCCAAGATACACAAAATCAATCACACATAAATATAAAAATTTTTAACGTGGACCCCTTCAATGTGAAGGATAAAAATCATGGGACCTCTCTTGATTCATTTAAAAGAGCTCCATTATCAAAATTAATGTTTACAGCAACTATAAGCTACTACAATAACCCTCAAGTGAAGTAGCAACACCAAATCAATCAAATAACAAGAAATAAATAAGAGAATGGAGAAAAATCACCCAAAAATAGCTATTGTTCATGCCAATGGATGAGCTCCAATTGTTCAAATTTGATTTTCACCGTCCAGATTAAAAAACAACATATTATAAATATGCTCATCAAATTTCAGCCAAATTTGACAACAAATGACTGTCCGATCGTCGGAGAAAGATAAACTGGTGGCTGCTACAAAAATGTATGTGAACAGTAAATTTCGAGCCACAAATGTCAAAAATTCAACCGTCTAAAATGGATATCCACTGTTCAGAATAAAGAACGATAAGTCCTCCTGTCCAAATTTCAGCCTGATCATAGCACAGATGACCGTCCGATTGCTGGAAAACCAAGACTGCCCTGTGTGAATTTTTCAGCAGAAAAATTATCTCTTTCTTTTCTCTTTCTCTCTTTTCTCTTTTGGTGGCTAACACTAATAACCTCTCACGTGCAAACATTAATAGCCTATTGGATCAAAAGAAAATATACTCAAATATTAAATTTTTCACATAGAAAAAAACCCAAAAACCTAATACCATTACAATCTATGGTGAGATTTTTAGTCTCTGGAATGATTACAGTATGATATTGGAATATTACGAGTTAAGAAACTTACTTTCAGGCTGTTTGGGTTTGGGATGCTGTTTTTTTTGTATCTACAGTGTTTTAATTATTCGGGGAAAAATAGCTTAATGATTTATTCCAGAAATTTTTGTTTGTGCGGGATGATTCTTGATGATTCCTTTGCTATTGTCATAGGGGTTCCTTACAGCGAGCACTCAGGTTCAAAGCCTAATTATTACATCTATTCCAGAAAATATCTGTTTTTTCATCCATATTCTGCACAATTTAATTGCTTCTATATGATACTTTATTTGTCTATGTGAAAATTAATCTATCATCCTAATCTTTCCATTTACAGTTTCTGAAGCCAGACAGGAGAATACCTACTGTCAATGTTGGGAATCCTGCAAATCGAGACAAGATGCAATCTTATTTCCAGGAATGGCTAAAAGGCTAATGTCCTTGCAAATAATCAAAATTTGAACTTGAACTTGGGAGCTCCCTCTCAAATTGGCGCAAAATAATTGACTATATTATTTTCCACGAAGTCCTATGAGGAAAGAATATGTTTCTTTATTAACACAGGCAACTGATTTTATAAACATTTTTTTCTGTCCTTTAAGCCATTGTTAGGTATGAAATAATTGGGTTAATCAAAACATCAAGTTATTTACATTCAGGATTTCACCAAGCGGCAACCAAAACTTCAAAGGAGCATGGACGCTGCTGGGTGGCGTTCGGACTTAAAGACTCAGAGTAGTCTAGTGAATATATATTTCATTTTGCCTTGACCAGAATCTTTCAAGTATCTCCTGAAAAAACGAAGGTGAAGCAATTGCTTTATTTCCTTTTTTTGGTAGAATTGTTGTACTGTTTTATAATCTTTTTATTTAACCAAATGTTAATTCTTTTCAGAACAAATACAGAGAGAAATGAGATAGTAGTATATTATTCTGACTCGATTCCTTTTCTTCCCTGTTGAACTTTTTTACTTCTATCTAAAATCCAAATTTCTATAAATTCTTGTGCTCCCCTTGCTTTTCAGGCAAGAGAAATAGGAGGGATTTAACATCTGTAAGAAAACAAATTAGCTTTATGCCTCTGGGAAATTCACACATCACTTTTGCACAAAGTGTAGTATACAGAAGACCAATGAATTGAAATTACAGTTCTGAGTTGTTAGAAAATCTGACAACAGTACATATAAACTTTTTGTACGAAACTCTTGTGAGAAGTCAACTTTGTTTGGTCAGATTTATTAGAAGATCCCTTACCTTATGAATTTTAATAGTTAATTGGTAAGATCTTGCACCAAGAGAAATCTTTGGTTTAGCAGCGTCAGCTAAAATGTTGGTTATTTTAGAATGCTGTATATGCTTTTTCTTGCTAGGCTGGGAACTGTCAGTTGAGAAGGTTCCAAGCATCAGAACATGATATTCTTGTAGCTGATTTGATTGGCCAGAGACTCAGAGAAACTCAAAACTGAGGAAGAATCGGCACTTACTGGATTGCTGTTGAATGTTCCTACAATAATTAATGTGAGAAGAGAACTGAGAAGGAAAGTAAAGAAAGCTGCATCCCAAACGAAATCCAGCAAAAAAAAAAAGGGTTAGGAATTCAAATCTTGTTTTATTATGAAAATTTATAATTCTTTGCAGATTTTTGTCGTTATAGACTATGAAATTGTTAATGAAGTTAGTTCAAATCCAAAGTTAAAGGAAGTGTAGGCAGTGGCGGAACCAGGAATTTACCGAGGGGGTCAAAATTTATACAGAATAAAAATTACAGACGAGTTCACAATAAAATTAAACATTTAATATTACAGTGTCAGTAGTTCAAAAATTAATTTATGCTATTATGTTGACTACGACTAAGAGACGATAATTATATCCTACGACTCTGTATTTTTTGAAAACGTTGCATAACAGTCTCATTTTCAATTTTTTAAAAAATTTCTCTCTCCACATAACAAATCAAATAGTCGCTTAAAAATTCATCTCCTATCTTATTGCGCAAATCCGTCTTGATAATGTTTATTGCTGAAAAAACTCTTTCGACAGTAGCAGTTGCAATAGGTAAGACTAACGCTAACTTAATAAGCAGATTTACCAAAGAAAACATAGTGTCATAACCTGTCTCAACCATTTTCTGAGCAAGAGCTCCAATATTATCTAGATCAGAAAAAGCTATATTTCTTCTTACATCAGCAATGTAAGTCTCAAGTTGATCTTCAAGTACCATCCGATCAATAATCGTGAAATCATATGGATATAGTTCAGCGAGATGAAGTAATTTAGATAGCTGGAAGCTGGAGAATGAGTTTCTAGGATAAAGACAAGCAATGCATGAAAGCAATTCCGTACTTGATTCTGTAAAGCGATTTTTCATTTCTTGAGCAATGAAATCAATAATTTGAAATTTGGATAGCATAATAAAAAGTTAAGTATATTATTAATTAATAAAATAGTATTTGACAAAATATTTCTACTCGAAAGTGGTGGTAATAAGTTATTGGAGTATCAACACGCTTAGATCTTAGATAACATGCATTATCTTCCATATTAGGCACTACGATATCATGATCTATACAAAAATCATTAACAACGTCCAATAATTTATTCCATCCATCCTCTCTGAAGCTTTGCAATGCTTGTTTAACAGTTACAATTAAATGAATTGCATTAACAATATTTTGATCATTTCTTTGTAAGGCTTGAGATAAATCATTTGTCATTCCTAAAAGTTTTTTAATCAAGAAAGCAATGAAAATAAATTCATAACTTCCCATTTTATCAAGTAAGCCCACAACTGCCCTTCGATTTCTCAGATCAGAACCATCCTCAAAAATATTCTCAAGAACCTCTTTCACAGGAGACCACATTGAGAGAAGACGCACAATTATTTTATAATGAGAACCCCATCGCGTGTTACCAGGTCTAGCTAAATTTGTTTCTTGATGCAAGCCTCTTCGAGTTTGAATATCACCACTTTCTAGATGCTGAACTACTTCATCATGCTATTTTTGAAGGAGAGTATCCCTCCTTTTACATGAAACTCCAACAATATTTGCAATCATTGCAACATAATAAAAAAAAATTACTTACAAATCTATTGCTCCTTGCTGTTGCAACAAGTACTAATTGGAGTTGATGAGCGAAACAATAAATGTACCTTGCCGAAGGATTTTCATTTAAAATGAGAGTTTTTTAACCCGTTGAATTCACCTCGCATATTGGAAGCTCCATCATAACCCTGACCTCTAACTCTGCTTATTGATAACCCATGTTTTGCCAAGAAATCATCAAGTACACTTTTCAAAGACAAAGCAGATGTATCACTCACGTGTACTACTCCAATTAATCGCTCAACCATTTGTCCCAATTTGTTAACATATCTCAATACCACAGTCATTTGCTCCTTTACTGAATTATCACGAGTCTCATCAATTAATAAGGAGTAGAAGTCATCTCCAATATCATTAACAATGGCTTGTGTCGTCTCCAAAGCACAAGCACTAACTATTTGCTTCTGGATTAATGGAGAAGTGAGTTGATTATTACCAGGAGCATTTGAGTTAACTGCATTCCCAACATCAACATTGCGTTCGCTGTACCAACTAAGAAGTGAAAGAAAATTACCCCGATTTATTAAATTTATTGACTCATCATGCCCGCGAAAAGCCAACCCTTGAACTAGAAGAAAACGAATGCAATAAACAATATCGGTCAAACGAGTGCGGTAAGTAATCTCAAACTGATGACTATGAGAAGATAAGACATGAGACACACTTTGTCTCTGGTTTTTAAAACCAATATATTGCATTCTAGCATAATTATGTGGACTATTTGGACCCCCAACATGTTCATTAAACCTTTCTATTGCTTTTTTCCAATTGCGAAATCCAATATCTGTGAAGACATTATCCCTATGCTTGGAGCCTCTATTTGATCTAAAAAGATAACACCAAAAATAAAATGCCGCATTTTTACTAATACTATATTCCAACCACTCATATTTAGAGAACCAGTGATCTCTAAAACTTCTCATAATTTTTGAAAACTTTATTTGTGAAAAATTATGGCCAATTGGTTGACAAGGTCCTTTAATCACATATTGTCTCCTAACATCATCTCTAATCCCAACATCAAACTCGTCAATGGGTTTACGCAATGCGGGATCGCTAATAATATCATCTAAATTTAACTCTTGACGTCCTTTTTTATTGCTAGTTTATTCGCCAATTGCTTGACTACTTGATGTTGAAATTGGTTTGGGAATATTTGAAGATTCATCACATCCATTCCGCACTCTCTTTATCTTGATTAAAAATTTATCCATTTATGTTTTAATATATAATCAGTATATATTAAAAGAATAAATAAATAAGTTTAATTTACTCAATAATATATAACAAAATCAAATATATAAAAAAAAATCACAATTATTAAATAAACTATAATAAAATCAAATTTCTAAAGAAATCTCAAAATGCAATGATAAAATCAAATAAAACTAAAATTAAATAATCAATAAATAAAATATATAATTTTTAATAAATTTTATCCTATTATATATTTCTAAAACAAATCTCAAATTACATTAATTAAATCAAATAAAACCAAAATTAAATAATCAATAAATAAACTATATATCATTTTTAATTATTTTTATTCTATTATATATTTCTAAAAAAATCTCAAATTACAATATTAAAATCAAATAAAACTAAAATTAAATAATCAATAAATAAAATATATATAATTTTTAATAAATTTTATCCTATTATATATTTCTAAAACAAATCTCAAATTACATTAATTAAATCAAATAAAACCAAAATTAAATAATCAATAAATAAACTATATATCATTTTTAATTATTTTTATTCTATTATATATTTCTAAAAAAATCTCAAATTACAATATTAAAATCAAATAAAACCAAAATTAAATAATCAATAAATAAAATATATATAATTTTTAATAAATTTTATCCTATTATATATTTCTAAAACAAATCTCAAATTACATTAATTAAATCAAATAAAACCAAAATTAAATAATCAATAAATAAACTATATATCATTTTTAATTATTTTTATTCTATTATATATTTCTAAAAAAATCTCAAATTACAATATTAAAATCAAATAAAACTAAAATTAAATAATCAATAAATAAAATATATATAATTTTTAATAAATTTTATCCTATTATATATTTCTAAAACAAATCTCAAATTACATTAATTAAATCAAATAAAACCAAAATTAAATAATCAATAAATAAACTATATATCATTTTTAATTATTTTTATTCTATTATATATTTCTAAAAAAATCTCAAATTACAATATTAAAATCAAATAAAACCAAAATTAAATAATCAATAAATAAAATATATATAATTTTTAATAAATTTTATCCTATTATATATTTCTAAAACAAATCTCAAATTACATTAATTAAATCAAATAAAACCAAAATTAAATAATCAATAAATAAACTATATATCATTTTTAATTATTTTTATTCTATTATATATTTCTAAAAAAATCTCAAATTACAATATTAAAATCAAATAAAACCAAAATTAAATAATCAATAAATAAAAAATATATAATTTTTAATAAATTTTATCCTATTATATATTTCTAAAACAAATCTCAAATTACATTAATTAAATCAAATAAAACCAAAATTAAATAATCAATAAATAAACTATATATCATTTTAAATTATTTTTATTCTATTATATATTTCTAAAAAAATCTCAAATTACAATATTAAAATCAAATAAAACCAAAATTAAATAATCAACAATTAAATAAAACAAAAAAAATCAAATTACAATAATAAATTTTAATTGATCTAATCCTATTAAATATTTCTAAAAAAACTCTCAAATTACATAAATTAAATCAAATAAAAAATCAACAATTATTAAATAAATTATATATAATTTTTAATAAATCTAATTAATAAACAAAATTAAAAATACACAAAATTAAACATCAATCTAATTAAACAAAAAAATCACAAAACACATTACAACAATTAAACAATACACAAAATTAATATTTCATTAAACAAAATATTATAAAAAATTTTTGACAAAAATTAAACAATACCTCTGCTGCTTCGAGCAGTGGCCGGTGGTCGTGGTGGGTGGCGGTGGTGTGGTGGCTGCCTGGTTGGCCTGCTGCCTCGTGCTGCGGCTGTGTTAATTTGGGGAGGGAACGGGGAGAGGGAAGAAGGAGAAGGGAATAGCAGAAAACGCAGCCCTTTTTTGTTTTTGAACTGGCCCAAGCGAAACGGTCGTTTCGCTTGGACCGATTTTTTTTTAAAATTAACCCCTGGCTACCATTTCGCCAGGAATTTATTTATAAAAAAAAAATTAGTCCTTCGTGAAACGAAGCCATTTCGCCAGGAACTAATTTATAAAAAGAAATAAATGTATTTGCAGCGAGGGGTTCGTCTACCCCTCACTGCAAATCTTCTGCAACTCAGCCCCCTTCAACGGAGGCTAAGTTTTCCACGCCTCCACCGAATTTTCTCCTTCTGACTGCCGGTGAGGGGGATTGTGTGACCCCACACGACCCCATGGTCGTTCCGCCACTGAGTGTAGGAAAAGAGAACCAAACTTTTCTTGAACTCTTTCATCATAGGCTTTTTCTCAATTCTTGTATTCTTTCTCCATTTATGGGGGGATTAGATAGAGGGAAGTATTGGAAAGCCTATGAGGAAGAGAGTTTAGAAAAAGCCGAGTCTCCAAAATAAACACTCCTATATTTTTTGTTTTGCTGAGTCGCATATTTGTTTCTTTTTCCTGTGCAGTTTGATCTCCATTTCTCTCATTTTCAATGCTTTTGAAGAGAGAGGGAAAGAAAGGGAGAAGAGGAGAGGGATATTACAATTTAAGAGTTGATATAGATGTGTTTCAACTAAAGCCGAAAGAAAATTTTTCCACAAGAAATAAGAGGGGATTCACCTAAAGTTGATGTAGATATATAATTCATATGCAGCCAAAATCATGGTAAGGAACTTCTACCAAATTTCTTTTATAATTTCTTGATGTAAGGAAAAATTAGAAGAGAAATGTCATTGTAATTGCGTATGGGACTGACCAAAAAATTAACCAACCGACTAAGCTTGATTTAATTAAAACCACTGCAAATTGAAACTACTCTGGTTTTTGGTTTGATTTTGATCTGACATTATAAAAATGAAGTAAAATCAAAACAAAGTTAAGAAAAGTTATTAAATTTCAAATTTTTTTTTCTTTTTGTATTGTGGTTTATGTATAACGTAATGCTTTGTAATGCTGATCATTTATTTTATCAAAAAGGTTATACTAAGATTTTTGCTATTCTGAAGTAAATGTTAATAACAAAAAAAGGCTGTATTATTTGAGCTACATCGTCTATATTTTTTTATAGAAAATTTTTCACTTTGTTAATTGCATGATTTACATCAAAATAAAAAGTAGAAAGAAAGTTATAATGTGGGGGGATTATGTAAATAGAAATTTAATGGCTTTATTTAAAATTTCTAGTTTTTCCTGGGCCTTGCATCAATTATATTATGTAAAAAACAAATTGATTAGTCAGGTTTACAAATATTTCTTACTAAACTAAACTATGAATGCTCCTAATTGCATGCATACATAAAAACTTAATATTTTTCGAGAAAGTAAAATAAACTCAACAGGAATATACGTTTCTTTAAAGAATTGAATCTAACTAAAATATTATTAGAAGTTAAACTAAAAATGAAAAGTGATAAAAAAAAACTATAGAAACTTAAAGAGTTTGGTTGATTAGCAAGGAATATATATATATATATATATACATATTTTGTTGTTAGTTTTAACTTCTTGTATTTTTAGAGTTAAAATGCAAATGAAAATTTTTTTCCCAAAACACTTATATTTTAAGAGTGTTTTGGAATATTAAAGGAATATACTGAAGTGATAGAGGTATACAATCAAAATTTCAAGCTGCTGGTTAAACTCCCAAGAACTAGGAGGGGCCATTCTTCTATGTGACGCGGTAGATGGGTAGTATGGCCATATTCTTGCAATCATCTAACTTCACAATAATAATTTTACGTGGCAAAGACCCATTTGCTCTAATGAAATGAAACCAGCGCTCTCGTTATGTTTTATAAATTTGTATCTCAATCAAACTGAAAACTGCCAAGCTTCAAACTTAAACTTACTCTAATCCCCTGGGTTACAGTATTTGTTTCACAAAGATACCTTAATTTCTAACTTGTTTTTCTCAATAATGTATATTTAACAATGAATCCTTAACACTTTAATATAAGAATAATCGGATTTTCATATTTTTATATGTCATTTTATATAATAAGTGTTTCATTTCAATACTTAAGGGTATGTTTGGCTTACAAAATAAAGATTAGGATTTCCCTTTTCTTAAGTCTCACTCTATCTCTTACCTTAGATATTATTTAATGGAATGAAACTTAGCTTCAAAATGCTCCAATCATTGTATTTTCGAAGGAAATGAAGAAATTAATGATATTAATATTCATTTAGATTATTAAATTAGGATGTGACGTTTATTATTAGCTTCAAATTATCATTATTATTATTATTATTATTAAATGAAAAGGAGAAGAAAAACCATTGCAGTAATGGTGGTCCATGGGTCGTCCAAGGCGAAAGGCTTTAGGTGAAGAGCATTGATATTGCAGTTAATGGTGGTAACAAGCCAATGGTCATTGCTGTGTTTTGAAAGTGTATAGTTATGTCTCATTCAAGGTACTTCTAAATTAATGTGATAATTATAATATTTTTTTTGGTTTAAGAATTAGAATATAAACTTAATTAATTAACATGCCCTAATTATTCCTTAAATCCAAAAAAAAAAAAAAACAAGCTCATTCAAGTGTTAATCTTTGCCAAATTCATTTATCATCATGGGAGGTTGATTTGAAATTAGATTCCAAAATCCAAACTCGGAAATTAATTTTCGAGGTAATTTCATTTATTTTAAGAGTTTCTAGGCAACTTCCACAGATAGGGAAATGATGTATTTTATAAGAAAGCAATCTACAACTTGTTCAGTACTCAAGGACTACATTCAATACATCCTTTCTTTTATTATATAGTTGAAAAAAAAAAGAAGAAGATAAATATTTAGTCGATTAAACTGGGGAATTTTTTCCTTTTCTGCCAATAACTAGTAACGAAGCCAGGTGATAATATATATGGTCAACTGGATGTTAATGTAAAATATTTCAAATTGGAGTTTCTCATCTATCATTATAACAATAATTTCTATCATTTGATAACACTTATTAAAATAAATTATTACCCAACTCAAACCTTGTGAACTAAAATAAAGAAAGTTCTTCCAATTATTACTAATAACTTGCTCATCATATATAGGAGGTTGATTTAAGGGCACAAAACTAAGGGGGAGAAATGGATAATTTTTATCCATCTTCCCTGAAAAATATACTGATGCACTTTATCCCTCAATTTTACATTGATAGTCATCCCTTAATTTCACAATTTCACACTGGTTGTCCCTCGCTCGAGTTTCTATCAGTGTTGTTAATGGCGAGCTACTTGGCGCTATGTAGGTCGCCAAGCAAGAATTCCACGTCATGATTTTTCTTTATTTCTCCACTTCTCTTGCCATTGACGGGGGTTTTATGGTGACTAAAAAAATTTTCCGGCCATTCAAACTCTGTTATAAATAAAAACATGTTCCGATGGTTGCAAATCTCTCAAGCTGGACAAAGGTGTGAGATCGGAGATGATGAAGTCGTCCACGCTTTGATTTGCTGCTGCTGCTGCTTCTTATTCTTGATGGGCTTCTTTAATCGTTCATATTTTTGACGAATAGATCAATGAGCAATGTTGGGAATCCGGTTTAGGCCACCAGCGAGTTACCGAATTTGGGTAGGTAGAGATTCACAATACGAAAAATTCTTGAAACTTTTACCTTCTTCCATGACAGAGGCATGGTTGTTTTTCTTGATTGATTGAATGAAATTTAATGAGATGGGTATTATTTCTTTCTTTGTTCCTTGAAATTAAATCAATTTCCCTCTTAAGTTGAAGAAGAGAGATTGAATGATCTTTGTTTTATTTGGAAAGAAAAATAAAAAAGAAAAGAAAAAAAACAGAAAGACATGACGAGAGAGAAATAGAAAAACTATGATGTGGAATCCCTGCGTGTCAGCCTACATAGTGCTAGGTCAGCCTGCCATTATCAATATTGACAGAAACTCAAATGAGGAACGGCCAATGTGAAGTCAAGGGATGTTGAATGCAAAACATATATATATATATATATATATTTCAAAAGCTAATTATTTTTGGAGGATTGAACACCTAATCTATTCGTGAAGAATCACACCAGACCGGATATATATACAAGAGCGATAAAGAGAATTAATCTATTTTTCAGGGATGTGCCAGGTACCTTGACTCGAGAACAGAGAAAAAAAGGAGGAGAAGAAGAACTGAAAAAGAACAGAAGAAGATGAAGAAACAAGAAAAGGTAACGAGAAGACAAGAATAAGCAGAAAGTTTAAGACAGCTAGATTAAAAGGGAAATCGATTGTATTTTTCATGTATTCCTCAACTATTACATTTAGAGGGTGTTTCTCAAAACTTAAAAGCTGGTCAAAACTGCTTATAAGCTGTTTTTAGATTATAAGTTGTTTATTTAAGTGTTTCTGAAAACTTAAATAGTAGATTATAATCTGATTTTAATCAGTTTTTTAAAAGTTGGGTTTTGCTACTTTTTTTTAAGCACTTATTTTTTAAGCAGTTTTGACCAAGTAAAAGACCATACTATCCCTATCTAATCTTCAATATTTCAAATTTACCTACCTTATACACTTTAGTTTCCATCAAAGAAATTTTATTATTATTATTATTATTAAATTTTATTATTATTATTATTATTATTGCAAAATAAATTTTAAATTGACATTTAAAAAATTATTTTTATAAAATAAATAAACTCATGGACAGTTTGGTCATTTTGACAGTTTCTACAATTAAAAACTGATTATAAGCTGATTTTACAGAAACACTTAACTGATTATAAACTGATTATCAGCTGATTATTAGCTAGTTTACAGAAACGCTTAACTGCTTATTTTTAATCTGATTATAATCTAAAAATCACTTATTCACAATAAGCTGAAAAGCTCCAGTTTTGAGAAACATCCTCTTAATCCTTTTATATAACAGAAACTCTGGTGCATATACAACCAACAATCTCTATAGTAATTCAATCACAGAAATCAATATCTAAATCTAATAACTTGAAGGATGAGTTCAGCCGGCTAATCAATCACAACTAATTTCCAGCTGTTGTCTTCTCTTTGGAGTCCCAATTCCAGTGAACTCATAGGTCATGGCAGGATGACGAGTAAAAATCACTAAGGGAGAAATAGAGAATATTTTCTATGTAATTTCTGCTGATAGGAAAAGAATGCAAATATTTTTGCTCAATCTTCCAAAACAAGATATTATAATATGATATTTTTATAGTAGGCTTAGTTTAGGCAAATTAAACTAGAACATTGACTTAGTCCGTAAAATTGATTTGCAATTGTTAATTCAAATGACGAACACAATGAACAAAAAAGCAGACATATCCCGCGTTGGCCAAGAGGATATTGAAGTTTCATCTTTTAAGTTTAGTCGGCAGATGGTATGCCTAGCTGAAATACAAAATAAATCATCCAGCATTAGTTTCATCTGCAAAATGCAAGACATTATAGCCCTTTTCTTTCCCTCATGGATTATCCTTACATGAATAACAAAACTATACCATCCTTTCATTTGTTCCGGTCAAATAGCCAAAAAACATTCTAATACTAGCAAATATTCACTTCAGCCTTATGAACCAAAAATCACTGGCTAACAAGTTAACGCCCCATATGACTTTTTCCCATATTTAATCTATCCCAGGTATTCTGCGCAACAGATTTAAATCTCCATTCTTGAAGGGGAACAAACATAGCAACCATTCATGACAAATAGCAACACCAGTTTACAACTCAAATTGTAACCATTGCAAAGAAATCTATATGAAAAGAAATGGCCTGGGCTGAGGTGAGGTGAGGTGATAAAAAGAACCTAATCACTGTTAACAAGATATTATAGCCCATATATAGCGCAAAACAGAGAAAGACTAGCAGCATTTTAGTAAAAATGGGCTGTGTAACATAAAATCAATACAAAATAATGAATAATGAACAATACAGTCCACTTTTACTCGTTAAAATAAGTATGATTATGCACAGTTATACCTCTTTCAGGTTTTCTAAAAAAAATAAATCGCAGCAGGAGAACATTTATTACCACTGCTAGGGGTCAAAAATCTAAGATCCTGTAGAAAAAGCCTCTAATCGCCAAGCCAGTCATTTCAGTTATGTACTTAGATTTGAAATGAATTTGCTATCTAGAGTGCAATCTGCAAGCCATCAAACTGCTTCATAAACACAAACCGTGAAATCTCTCATTTCCTCCAGTATCTTCCTAGCAATCCTAAACTAAGCCTAGATGAACAAATACTATCTGCTATCATTGTGATTTGTTCAGTTAAACAAATCCAACCTTCCTTATAGTTAAATATCATCTAACAAGTCCTCTCATTATGCCATATCTGTTCCATGTTAGGATGTCAGATCAACAGCATATACAAGAGGGACTAAAAGCACATTCAGATACAGAATCCACTAAGTTTCAAGTAATAAAAGATTGAACTACATTATTCATTATCATGCAATATCTACACTAATTTCAGTGAATTTCTACATACCTGTGCATATTTACCTCTATCAAGGAAATTCATTCTAAAATTCCAAATTTGCATGGGTTGGCAAGGCAATGTTACATTCGTCATCATTAAAGATAGAGCATAACAGAAGAAACCTTGTGAGACAGCAATACTGTAGGACATCTTCTTCATACTTTATTATAAGAAAACGCAAGGTTAACAACTCAATATCAACAGTAGCAACTTGTGTGCAAGTGTCGAACACGTACTACTATAATCATTCATCTAATAAATATTGCACGAGTCATTTTGCATTGTCAAAGGAGCAAGTCCTCCAAACAAACAATAAAATGAAAGAGACGTTTTGTATGCGCAAAAATTCCTCAAGTTTCAGGAGGTTACAGTATTGATATAAGCTAAAACAAGTGATACAGCGACTATTTTATATGATTCCCCAAAAAACATTACAATCATAACCCATACCAAAATCTAATCAAAGAAAAAAGACGAAGTAGAAGAAGATGAGGAGGAGGAGGAGGAGGAGTAGGAACACACACCGTTTTCAAAGTCAAAAGATCAAGCCTGGGTGCCAGACAGAGCCTTCATCTGAATATGATTAGAATCAGTCGAAGTAGGCAAAGGCTCATATGACCCCGTTCTCCTAACCCCATTAGTCTTGGCCACAACAGCAAAGGTAACAATAGTAATAAGGGCAACAAACATGACATGAACAACAAACATCAGATCCAAAATCGCGACTGCCCTCAATCTAGATTCATCAAGATCACATTTTGTAGAACCCTCCACTCCACTAACCACGTCAAGCAAACGATGACACCCTTCAGGGATAAAATCTTCAACATAAAGAGAAAGCCCAGTCTGAAGAACCCAAAGCCCCTGCAAACAAATAGCCCCAGCCAATCCGACATCAGCGATAAACAACCTAGGCTGAAAAGCGAGAATCAAACAGAGAAAAGCAATAGCAAGCGAAATTTGAGAAGAAACAGAGTCGCATTTGGCTTCGAGATCAGAAGTCTGGAAAGAAGCAACAGATGAAGAGACCAAGTATTGCAAGAAGAAAAAAGCAGAAGCGAGAGCAAAAAAGAGATCATTAGGAACAGGAAGAAGAGAAGTAGATTCAGAAAGAAGAAGAGAAACAGAAAGAATTAAGAAAAGGAAAAGAAGAGCAGCAGATTGAAGAGAGGTAAAGCGATGAACAGGAGTCCGGCCTTTGAGGAGAGGATCAGAATCGTAAGAAATTAGGGTTTGGTGAATGAAAGCAATGAGGAGACAAATAATAACAAGATAAAGGTGAAGGTGTTTGAAACGATTAGAGGAGGAAGAAGAAAGAGGATGGTGAGGTTTAGCGGTGTAAGAGGGTGGCGATTTGAGGTAGTTACGGGTGGTGGAAATTAGATGGTGAAGACCAAATGATAATAGTGCTGAAGAAGAGAAAATTTGGTAAATTAGGGCTGCCATTTTTGTATCTGTGGTTAGGTTTTATAATAATAATTAATAATTTTGAAGAAGCTGAAAGTTGAAAAAGAAGAAGATACAGAAATGGTGGAAACTGGCCAGGAGTTTGGGTACATCTCATTTCATTTGAGCGCTTAATTTGAATTCTTAATTAATTTCTGCAGAGAAGAAGAAGAAGAAGAAGAAGAGGAGGAGGCCTGCTGTGGATTTATGGGACGTCCACAGGACAGATTGACAGATCCCCTACCCATTATTTCATCATTTTCTATAATAAATCACCAGTTGGCACCCAATTTGCATTCCCCTTCCAATAATTCAAGAAAAATCCAACCCATTTTATTTTTATCATTTATCTTAATAAATTGTTCTAATTTAAAATATATATATTAATTACACTAATTTTAAAGAATGTTTATTGAATAATTTTTTTATTGATTAAAAAATATTTATAATAATCACTTTTTAAAATAATTATAAATAATATTTCTCATTTAAAAATATAGTACATAATAATACCTTTGTTAAAAAATAAATACTTATTATACCTAATAAATATAAGTTAATATTAAAAATAACTTTTTTTAGATATTTGTTAAAGTTTTTTAAGGTGGATATAAATGTTATAAAATCAAATAGGACAAATAATCTTAGAAGTTAAAAGTCATCAAACTCTCAGTAGATATATTAATTGATAAAAATTTGTTTTAATTAAAAGTTTTAAATTTAAATTCTGAGTATATAATTACATAAAAAAATTAATAATAAAAATTTTATCATCCTTAATCCTACTAAACTCAATTCTAACAAAATGATTTAGAAAAAAAAAAAGTCATCAAACTAAAAACTAGCCTACCTTCATAGTAACGAATTTTAAAAAAAAGTTTAGATATCATTAGTGACAACTTTTTTCTAAAATAAAAAAATCTTACAATAACAAATTTTAAAAAGCTTAGATATCATTAATGATATAATTATTTCAAAATAAAGAACATTGTAACTTTTTTAGAGAAACGTGATAACGTTAACACAACTATGATTAGCACAAGTAAAAATTTACTGGCAGAATTTGTTCATTAATCAACAAAAATATGAGCTTTTACAATCAGTATCAATCAGCTTAATGACACCAACCAAGAATGGCAGTAGCAATAAGGGTAAGAGTAAGACTTTGATCCAACAAAGGATTACAGATATTCTTCTCCTGCCTGCACTTATAAAGCTTGAAGCATCTTGACAAAAGGAAGGGAACTTGTAGATTAAACCTGAACAAAATTTATCTTTTTCCTGAAACAGAAAATAGAGAGGTTCATACGCGCAGCCCAGGCGTACTCAAGTATAGGCACACATATATCTGAGTAATATATTGACTTTCTCTTTCACACTGGATAAAAAAAAAAGAAAAAAAAGAAATTCAAAGTTTTAAACAACCCAAATAAATGATCATCGAAAGTTTCCTAAAGCCAAAATTCATTGTCCCTACAATCTGAACCCAACAAAATTTTGAAACACCAAAGGAAACAACATTGTCGATATTTGAAAAATTGACAATCATATTTCCCGACCATTGACTTATCTTCCTTACCATTTGGACTTTGGAACACTCACCATTCCTTAGCATAGCATATAAGAAGATACATTGACATTTGTATGCAGAAAGTTGATAAAATAAAAAAAAAGCCGATTTATTTTCTCGGTCTAGAGATAAATACAAACAATTATAGATGTACAACGGCGCCGCTGTCCACAAAACCAAACCAAATGGCCAGAAATGGATAAATAGAAATGAACCAGTTCACTCTAATACTTGTAAATCAGATAAAATAAATTAAAAATGAACTATCAGAATTACAATAAGAAAAAGAGATCATCGAACACACAAAATTGTATTGAAAAGACACACCACTGCTGCATATATGTACTTGACCACCACTATATAATGATGATCAGCAGAACAATGACCACCACCAATACAAAAATTCCCAGTAGCCACCAACACTGCCAAAAGTAAAAGTATTGTTACTGCAAGTTTCAATTCTTACTGAAAAAGAAATAAGATTGAAGCAGACAGATTATATTTGAACCATCAGCAAATTTCTTACAATTCTGCCACGTATCATATGTAAAAACTGAATATGGATAGTTTCTTATTATTTCTCGCCTTATCATAACATGAATTTTATAGTTAAAAAAAACAATGGCATTTTCCCTATCTATCTTCCTTTGGTCCCAATTCCATTTTTTTTTTAATTTCATTTCCATTTTTTTCTTTTTATCTCTATTTTATTTGTGCTTTGGGAGGCTTTGTAGGTGGTTGTGTAGACATATGGCAACCCTATCTCAATGGTTTTGTTCATAATTTGGCATGTTAACCTCAAATTGCCTATCTGGTATTCCTTATCATGGCTTTTCTCAAACAGCAATGCTATATCGACTAGCCAGGCTGGTAGCCCCAGAATGGAAAGCCACAGAATAATAATGTCATTAGACTTGGTACAGAATATTTGTGGACTGAGGGAAAAAATAGATTATTAATGGAGAAGAGAACAACAGGACGAGGAAAGGAGGAGGATATCAGATAGAAACCAGAGAAATGAAAAGAGGGAAGAAAAATCTAAAAAGTGAAAAACTCAACATATAATTCTCACTCAGTTTTACTGGAATCTGAAAAATAACAAAACAGGATGCTTCTTTTAGGCATCCAGATAGCTAGAAAAGAAGAAAAAATAAAAATACGTCCTGATATCAAAGGATCCAACAAAGCACTATAGACATTGATCCACTGCAGTACTACAAAATGTAAAATACACCACGAGTAAAGATATAATAGTCCCAGCAACCATAAGTTCCAATAATCCACTGTTAAATTGCTGCCCTCAAAGGCTATGCATCACATTTACACTTCATTATCTTAGGACTCTCTAGGGGCAAGAACAATCTTTCTCTTTGATTAGGGTGGGAATATTTGACATCTTTACTTCATTACAAAATCTTTAGCCATTCACATTTCTTCAATCAATCCCACTTCAAAGAAAAGATGAAAATCCAACATATCCAACAAAGTGAGAAGAATCAACTCATTATCCTTCTTTAATGAGTTATTACCTATAATTATTAGCTAGCAGACGGTATTTGCAAAGAGATTTCTTTAAAATATTCAGAAAACATTAACAAATCTATGTTTGTACCTTATGCAAACCCATTTGGATTTTGTTCTCTCCCTTCAAAATTATTTGACAGTTTATGTTTATGCATCACTACTCATCTAAACTTTATCAACCTATATGGTAGATTATATGGCTCCTGCGCAATATCTTGAATTCTTCCACGTCTTTCATTATGCATTAAAACATAATTTAGAAGCACTCAAGGATCATCACAGGGCTTGTGGAAATTATAGGAATATAAACTACATTCTAACTTTTTATGGTCTCATTGAAATCTTTTCTCCCAACTGAGGGAAAAATCATCTATAAATTATTGGTCATATCCATAAAATGCCAGCTTGATGGTATTCTTTAATGTTTCATCTTAACAAAATTGACTACTTACCCATGAGGATCTGGATTTCACACTTTTCGAAGCTCTTGCCAGCTGAACTTTTGCTTGATTGGTTGCAGCAGCAGAAGAATCAATGTTAGATTGGATATCATCTGCAAAGCATCCATGAGATATACATGAGAGTTGTGAAAAAAGACCCATAAGTGTCGAGCAGGAGTAGTTCCTAAAGTAAAATAGTTCATCTTCTGAATATTGGCAACTTACCAATAACCACACCCTGCTCATGAACCAGAACAGCCAGATCTTTGAATATGTCATTTACTTGCCCAATTTGTTCTTGTATTTCTCGAATTCCCTGTTCCCTTTCGTCAATTATGGCCTCGTTGAAAGCAATTTCATTATCCAAAAGCAATAACTCTTGTCTGAATGATTTGGGCAAAGAAAATAAAATCATAAACAGAGATTTTCCAAAGCTTCCAACAAAAGCAATGATAAGGATGCCACAGACCCTAGATTGCCTCTAAATACAACAATAGTAGTGGTAATAGAGGGAAGAAAAAGACATGTTGGCAAAGGATGACTGATCGATACCAATTACAGTAGTCAACAAAAATAATAGAAAGAAAGACAATTGTTAAGAGTAGGTGAATAACACGCTTACAGACTTACCTTTTCTGTTCCATAAGAAAAGGTTGGGTATCCTGATCCATACTAGGTGCCATATATTCACCGGAGCCAGAACTGTATCCAAAAAGTACGAACTATCCAATTTAGAATTTAACGATCATAAAACACCCAAATGCTCAAGCAAAGAAAATCAAAACATAGAAAGAAAGCAAAAATAGTAAATTACGCAGCAGGCACTGAAGATGCAGGAAGAGAAGGAGAATAAGTAGACTCGCGCTCAGAGGCAAGCTGTTGCACTTTCTGAAATTCTTGCAATGTGGTTTGAAAATCCCTAGCAAGCTTAGCATCTTCTATTTTCTTACTTTGCTGTACAAAAATTCTCAGATGATCACTAAAACAAATCTCCACACATGTATATTTGTTAACAAACAAAAGAAACAAAAAAAAAATCAAGGGAAAAATGTTGGTACATTGACGTTAGATTCACGATCGGATTCGCTAACAGATTTGAGCTTAGCAGAAGCCTCTTTAACTAATTGAAGAATCCGCTGCCTCGAATTATGCCTGCCATTGAAGAACAGATCAAAGATCAAACATCTCTCCATTAATTTCACTCAAATTGATCAGCAACTAATAATAGATTATAGACAAGGTTCGAAGAGGAACGAACAGTTTCTGGCGGTGTTCAGGAGTATCTTTAGCAGTTCCAATAGCGTCGACCAGACGACGAAAACCGGAAACGGCGGTGTTGATCTGGAAAATACCGACAGCAACAGCTTGCGAAGGGCTTCTAGACACTGGAGAAACAGAAGAAGAAGCTGGCCTTTTGCCATTTTGTAGATCTCTGAAACTCATATCGGCGATTAATCGTGGTCCTTGACCTTCAAGAAAGTCAGAATTAAAACCCTAATCACTTAATGCTTACAGAGAATGTACTACTAGTAGTAGTAGGAGGAGCTCATTGTAATAGTTGGGCAACTGTAAGCCTGCAAGCAGTCAAAGAATGATCCACAAAATAGCATTTTCAGTTAATTAAAATTAATTAAAGAGTTCAATTATTATTAATTTAATTAGTGATTAAAATTAGCAACTATACCAATTAACTTAATATACGTGCAAGTGTTGGAAAGTGAATGGAAAAGGTCGTTGCGGGACACTTGATGGCAAAAGAAGAAGTGGGGTCCTTCCTTGGGCTAACGACGGAAATCACCTTTTTACGAAGTGAATTTACTCATTTAGCCTCCACTTTAATTAATTATATCTATTTAATATTCATTTTTATTCCAAATTATTATAGATATTTTTTTTGGATAAGCCAAATTATTGTAGATATTATTTATTAAAATAAAATATATTTTATATTAAAATATAGATGTAATAGAAAAAATATATAAAAACTTATAAATAAATAACGTGTATATAAATCTAAATTGGAGTTTTTTTTTTGGCCAGTAGTTCACCAATATAGCAATTTCAATTTTTCAATAATTATATATATTTTATTTTTTTAGATAAAATTTACAAGAAGAACAAATCTGATTGCCATTGTCAGCCTTGAGAATGATACTCTTCAATTTTATTTATTTTTTAGATAAAATTTACAAGAAAAATAAATCCGATTGCCATTGTCAACCTTGAGGATGGCACTCTTCAGTTTTATTCAGAGCTTTGAACTTATTTCAATTCTAAGCGATTTTGTAATATTGTCAAATTATCAGTAACTCCATTTTCATTAAAATAAAATATATTGAAAATAATAACAATATGATAGTTGTGTTTTATTAAAAACATATAAATTTTTTATATATTGTTTTCATGTTCTGTACATCTTTTAAAACACATGGTTTACTTTTGTAAATTTATTATAGTGTAATATTATTTTTATTGCTTGGCGATTTAGTTTTTATTATATATGGATAAAATCAATAGTAAAATTATTTATTGAATTGAAAAACTCATATGATTAAAAATAATTACATTCATGATTTTTTTTTCAATTAGTTCTCGATAAAAAAATATATGTAATATTAAATGAGTTACTAATATTTTATTCTTATTCTAATATTTTATCCGCTATTAATGTATAATATATTATTTATTATTTCGTTATCATGTCAATAAAACTAATAATATGACCCAGAAAAAAAAAATAAACGGTGAAGCGGCAATTCCTCGTCCGCGTCTCCCACTCCTGGGCCGGCAAATAACACTTTGCCACATCCCAAATTCTTTATAGGAGTGGGCCTCACATGATCATTCAACTACGACAATAATATATCAATATCTATATTATATATATATATATATATAATATATAATATTATATAAAAGTCAAAAATAAAAAAAAAAGTGTTATAAATTTACCCCATGATTAATTTTAAAAAATGCTATTATTTTATTTTTTCTTAAATAATTTTTTATTTAACATTAATAATTTATATAAAATTTAATAATTAATAAATTATATTTATAATTTTTAATATTTTATTAAATAATTATACATTAATAAAATTTTATAATATTAATTAAAAAATATATTTATAATTTTTAATATTCTATAAATTAATTATATATTAATATTATTTAATAATATTGATTGATTTATATACTTTTTAGAAATTTAGAAAATTAGTAATACATCTCTTAACTTTCAATAAATTAACTATAAATTAAATAAATTATTTGTTATAATAATAATTAATTTATATATTTTTTAAAAAATTTAAAAATAAATAATTTTATCTTTAATCTTCATAATAAATTAATTATATCTTAATAATTTATGTAATAATAATAAAATAATTCTAATATAAATCTATAATTATAAATCCTCCTTTATTTATAATAATTAATTAATATATTTTTTATAAATTTAAATAAAAAAATTGATTTTTTATAATTCTTAATATATTAAGTTAATAATTTATATAATAATATTATTAATATAAATAATAATTCTAATATAAATTTATAGTTATAAATTCTTTTACTCATTTTTTACTTTCTATTTGAAAATTTTTGTTTGAACTTCTATTTTTTTATTTTTTTATGATTTTTCTATGGTAAAAATGTATATAAATTTTATTCTTAATTAATGAAAGTATTAATTAGTGAAAGTATCAAATTATAAAAATATTTTATTTATCCACTCATATTGTTTTGATAAATTTATCATAAAAATTAAATAAATATTTTATTTTATATTTTTATAATAGAATTTATTATTACTTTACTATAAATTATTTTATATTTATTTATTATTAATTATATTATTTATATTTTATTATTTTTATTACCGCGCAATACATAGGTAATTGACTAGTAATATATAGGAAATAGAATTACTAAGTTATACCTTAATTATTAGAGCATGCGAATACTTTCACTTAGATCTCATATTTGAGTTTATCTTATATTTAATCAATTAAATACATATATATATATATAATTGTAAGCTTTCACTTAGTACTCATATTTGAGTTTATCTTATATTTAATTAATCAAATATATATATATATATAATTATAATAATGTTATCACTCAATGTATATATACTCACCAATCAAAATTAATTAAAATCAATAATTTTTCTATTAAAATTATTTTATTTAATTTTAATTGGACTTATATCCATGTAAGCATTATATATATTATTGTATCAACTATTGCAAATTGAAATTTTAATATTTTAGGATATTAATTGTTGTAAATAAAAGAATAGAGAAGATAGAGAATGAGAAATTAGAAAAATATCTTTATTATCAATTATCTCTAATGAATCATCTATAATGAGATATTTATAGTGGTATAAGTAGAAATTAGATAAAAAAATATTACAATTAAATTATAATTTAAATAGGATAACACTAATCATAATCTTAATAGGATAAGATTAATCTAATAAATAGTCATCCACATATTATTTAACACTTTTCCTTGGATGACTATCCTTATGAATATGCCTCGTTAAAATTTTGCTAAGAAAAATTCAGAGGGGTAAAAACTTAGCGAAGAAAAAAGAGTATAATATTCATAGGTAACTTTTCTTTAAAAATACAACTGACTAAGACATATTTTTAACTGAACGCATTTCAATATTGTGTACATATTTTTAGAAAATTAATATCGGTAATGTCTTTGTAAATAAATCTGCTGGGTTATCACTTGAACGAACTTTACAAATATCTAATTTTTCTTCCTTTATGAGCTCATGAGTATAAAAAAAAAAACTTTGGTGATATATGTTTAGTTCTATCACCTTTTATGCAGCCTTTCTTGATTTGTATAATACATGTTGCATTATCTTCATGTAATATTATTGGTTGGTTATTTTCTATAGGTAATTCACATATTCTTCTAATATGTTCAATTAAGCTTCTCACCATACACATTCACAATTAGCTTTATGAATAGCTAATATCTCTGAATAATTTAATGAAGTAGTAGTGATTATTTATTTTACAGATCGCCATGAAAATAACAGTATTATTGCATATGAAGATATAACATCTTTGGGACCGAGCTTTATGAGGATTAGAAAAATATCCAGCATCAGTATATCTTGTCAATTCAGACTTTATTCCTTTCAAAAAAAATAAATTCATATCGAATGTGCTACGTAGGTAGCGTAGAACATGTTTCACTTCATTCTAATATCTTTTAGTTAGTGCTGAACTAAATATTGCAAGTAAGTTAACTGCAAAAGTAATACTTAGTCTTGTATTATTAGCAAGATATAAAAGTGCCCTTATTGCATTGAGATATGATACTTCAGGATCAAAAATCTCTTCATTATCTTTTCAAGGGCAAAAATGATCTCTTTTTATATCAAGAGAACAAATAACCATTGGAGTGCTTAATGGATAAGATTTATCCATATAAAATTATTTTAAGATTTTTTTAATATATGATGATTGATGGAGAATAATTTCATTTAATAGATATTCAACTTGAAATCCAAGGCAAATTTTTATTTTTCAAGATTCTTCATTTTAAATTCTTTTCTCAAATAGTTAGCAGTAATTGAGATCTCTTCTGGAGTTTTCACTATATTTAAATCATCAACATAAACTGCTACTATAGCAAATTTAGAATTTATCTTTTTAACAAAAACACATAGGCAAAGAGGATTATTTGTGTATCCATTATTCATTAAGTATTCACTGAGGCAATTATACTACATTCGCCTAGATTATTTTAGCCCATACAAGGATCTTTGGAGTTTAATGGAATATATTTGTCTAGATTTTGAATTATATACTTCAGGCATCTTAAATTCTTCTGAAATTTTTATATATATGTCATTATTCAATGAACCATATAAGTAAGCAGTCACAACATCCATCAAATATATGTCAAGCCCTTCAGAAGCTGCTAAACCAATAAAAAATCTAAAAATAATAGCATCCATAACAGAAAATATGTTTCATCATAATTTATATAAAGTCTTTGTGAGAATTATTATGTCACAAGTTGTGTCTTATATTTCATAATTTTATTTAACTCATTTATTTTAAGAGCTATATGAGCAAATTATTATAATATAATGTCGAGCCCTTTAGGGGCTGCAAAATTAATTGTAAGAGTAATTGCATTCATAATAGAGAAAATACACTTTTTTCATAATCTAATATGATTTTTTTCTTTTACATACAATACCCATGGGCATGACATCTTCTGGTGTCTTGACTACTGGTCAAAACATTGTATGTTTAGCAAATGAATCTAGCTCGGCCTTGATTACTTTCTATTTTGGCCAATCACTTCGATGTCGATAATTTTAAATATTTTTATGCTCAAACATATTTTGATAATTTTAATAGTAACATATGCAAATATATTATCAATAATAATTTTATCTCTTTTACACATATTTTTAGATTTTAATGAGATCTCATAATTTTTCGATACCGGAATCATTTTTGGGGTTACTTCTCTAAAAATATATGGTACTTATGTTGCTTTTGACCTCTTCAGAAGTATCATTGTAAAATTATTTATTTTATCATATCAAAAAATTAATATTTTGAACCAAGTAGTCTACTACGCTTCAGGCTTATATTATATCTATTAACAGTCACACTAATAAGATGTCCTATAGAGACAATCAATCGAGTAAGACGATTAGCGGTTGAAATATGTGATTTAAACACTTACTGGGTATTTGTAAATATATCTAATAACTGATCAACATTATGCAAACAAATTAGTTTTTGAATTTTCAGTTCATATTAATTTGTGCATGTATTAAGATTGGATAAAGTTGGTGTATTCCAACTAATCTATTGTGCTTTTGACCCTTTACTTTTATTTTTCCCTAATGAAGTAAAAACTAACTCACTAAAAATCTAGAAAATTTATCGGTAAAGGTCTATAATATTTAATGCAGATAATTAAAACATATATAAATATCAAAATAATATTGATAATCCATTTTATTTCTTTAAGGGGATGCAATAAGAATATATACACTGCAACAAGAAATTTTAATATCGCAAATTTTAAATAAGACATATTAATTCAGATATATACAAATTGTAAAATAAAAAATTTGTAATATACAAACAATCAAATATAAATTAAAGATGCAATATAAATAATAATATGTATCCAAACGTATATTGAAAGTTTTGATTTCATAAGCATAAGAATAATAATTGATCGTAAAATCTTAATAATAATTCAACTAAACCATATCGAGTATGAACATATGCAATAAAATGTTCAATGGTAATATAATCATAAAATACTTTTGAAGTAAACTCATATGTATTAACTATAAAAATTGTATTGATATGACAATCAATAATTATTGACCTTAACTTTATAATCTGAGTAAGAAATTTAGTAAAAACAATATTTAGAGTTGACACTAGATAAACATATGGCCATCTAGTTGAAGCATTAATTAAAATCATAAAGTATCTAAATAATCTGCAAGATTGATGGATAGAGTCACAAATATTCTCATGTATTTTTATAAAAATTCCGGGGACTCTAAATATAATTTAGTTGGTAAATGTCTCATAATTAATTTACCTTAAGTACAGAAGTACAAAAGTAATCATCGAACAAAAGATTTTTTTAATTTTTCAGTGGATGTCCATTTATATTCTGAATAATATGTCGCATCATGTTTGAATCCGGATGACTAATATGATCATACCAAAGTATAAATTTTTTGAAATTTATGCACTTTCGGTGCATATAGTGTAACTCAACCATCTTTATTTGTTATAAAGTACAATCCAGTTAAGAAATTTAAAATTTCTTAAATATGAAATTCTGGTTCAAATTCGTAGAGTTAACACATAAAAATTCAATATCTTTCTCATTTTGTTTTAATAGAATATCGATTGCGACATATTATTTAAAACTTAGTAGATTTCTTCAGGATCTACTTGAACACAATGCATTATTGAAATATCATTTTGCTCAAATTCAGAATATAAAGTGGACTTTTCTGGAGTCTTCAACCATATTTGTAGAATCAGATATCATGTTAACATTAATTTTTGCTAATATATATCTTTTTAGCACTTTAATTTTCAAAATTGGTAGAAAAAAAATTTCACCACAATTTTTTTTTATCAAGATCTAAGCCCATGGTCTTGAGAAAAATATCACATTCGCTTCAGGGAATGATATAAAGATAGTTGGACGAGTTTGATTATTTTTCATAAAAAGCTGAAAATTTTATTTAGTTACAGGTAAATAAAAAAAATTAGTTCAAAATATTTTGCAATTCTATGCTCTCAATATAGTTACTGCACGAGCATATTTGAGGCATGAAAAATTTAATATTTATTAAAAATATTATAATAAATTATTAATAATAAGATAATCACTTTTTGATTTCTCATTTGAATAATTAAAAGGAATATCATTATTTCTAAGTGATTCTGCAGAGATACTTGATTTACTTTTTATAATATCTCTAAGATCCACAATATTAAGGTGAATCTCATTGTCAAATACCCATAATAGATTATTTTTTTAGAAAATATCAAGTGTAATAAATACAAGTTTTATGAGACTTAACATTGTAAATATATCAAATTTAAATACAAATTATAAATTAATTTATTGCAGAGCTATCAAATAAACTAAAAATTATAATTATAATTTAAATATCAAAATTCTAAAATTGTAGATCATCATATCAAGTTATAATAAATATAAATATTATTTTTTTTTCAAAATTTAATTCTTTCAACATGGATACATATTCATGTTTCATATAACATAAAAATATATAAACACATATGTAGAAATAAAAAAAAATTAGAATAATTATCTTAAACTTGAATATTTAGAATAAACAAATTGGCTAGAGCTTCATGATGATAACGTGTTATAAATAAAAAAATGGAGAAGATAAATAGAGAATGAAAAATTAGAAAAATCTCTTTATTATCAATTGTCTCTAATGAATTATTTATAATAAAATATTTATAGTGGTGTATAAATAGAAATTAGATGAGAAAAAAAATTATAATTAAATTATAATTTGAATAGAATAACATTAATTATAATCTTAATAACATAAAATTAATCTAATAAATAATCATCCACATATTATTTATCATTAAAAATATTTTTAGTTTTTTGAATGTTTCGTATAAAATCCATGTTTATATGAAACTAGTGCGTCTGTCCCGCCAAAACCTTGAATTAATTCTATTAAAAATTTTTAAACTTCGAGTATAGATACATATAAAAACATGCATTACTCATACTATGGCTCTCTACTTCTTTCTTTTCCCTCCGCAACATATGTAGCAAATCAACCTATATTTCTGAAAATAAAAGCTTCTAATCAATAATCACCATAAATCAAAACCATATGTAGAACATATTTTCTTACTATCATTTTAAATTTTCTCACATCTACAAGCTATGATTGTATATATATGGCAATATTAATGATTAGACAATGCCCTTTTTTCGAGAACCCAGCTTCTGCAAAAAATCAATGTAAAACTTCTCTGTAACAATGACAACAAAAGGGCATTGTCATCTCTTCATTGCACTCAAAAAGTGGTATTAGACGTGTCATTAATCTGGTGCAGCTTTCTATGAATGGAACCATCCTCTTTGAAGCAGAATAGAGCTTGAAACATTCACTAGTATATGTAACCTGCAAGTCTAGAGCCAGTCAGCAAGTACCCATGACTATTGACTATAACAGAAAACAACTTTTGTGGCCTACCTTAAAATACTAAATCTCTACAGTCCTTATCAGGTACCACCACTGCAAGAGAAATAAGTTTCTATGTTTGTATTTGTTTGGAGCTTAGTTTTGATTCTGGACATTGTCACGTGGATTTTACAAGGGCACATCAGATCAGAGGGTGAATGAATAAAAAAGCATTGGCTTGCACAGTTTACCGCCTTATGATCACCCAATAAAACTATGTAATCTTAGACTTGCATAGAAATGGGGAAGTGCAATTTTAACGGCTGATTCTGTACAGTGAACTAATATTTTATGAGGGCAGGGAGGCTAGCATGAAGTTCTGCCAAGCATTGAAAAATCCAATTTAGCAGCTGTTCTCTCGGTAGCTCCAGAAGAAGTTCTGCCTGTCAGGATTGTTAACAAAGAAAAACATAAGAAATGTTAAAAAATAAAAATTCCAGAATTTCAGCAATAGCCCCATGGATCAGGTAATATGTGTGTGACAACATATACAAGTTATCTTCAATAAATACAAGATATATATATGGAATACATATTTCTTGTATTGCTTTCTTGAATAATATGAAATTTGAAGTTAGTTTCCATTTCTCAACTTTTCTTGGGGTGTCTTATGCATCAGAATGGAGCCAAGTTTATTTAGTAGGCATTACTTCTCATGAGAAAAAGTGCAAACAGGAAAAAAAGACAAACAAAATCAGTACCACCTACCATCCAAGTACGCACCAAATTAAGAAATCCCATACAATTACCTTTATTTGATCTCCATCAAAATCCAAAGAGTTTCGATGAACATCTGATGCCATTGAATCTGTCATCAGCTTGAAAACCTTTTTACTCATATTCGTTTTCATGCCAACCATCTTCCCTGAAGTATAAATTCTTGTTATCCCAAGATCTGCTGCCATTCTCCTTACATAAAGCTTCTTCAATAGAATTTCCATGGAGCAAGGCTCTTTTCCATATTGGCGTCGCAGATTCTCTGTAAATTGCATCAAACTCCAGATATCTTTCTCCGCAGCTTTCTCAGCTTCATTAATAATTTCCATGGGGTTCTCTAGATGATTTATGTACTCAGAAGGTAGATGAGGGTTGACATTTAAATCAATCTGGAATATTAAAACAAATGAAACTCTAATTTATTAAAACTCATTGCAAAGATCTTGAGCTCATTATGATTGCAAGGTTGTATGTACACATTCAACAATAAATTAAAGATTAAGTGAAATTTGGATATTTCTCTAGTACTTCTCATCCTAGATCTTGACAATAATGTAGATTTAATTCACATGAAGATACACATTCCAGGTAGTAACAAAGTACCTGTACAGAATGGTAGGGAACTGAAATTACACGGTGTTCTTCAACCTGAAATCCAAAAAGCAAGAGGGTTACGGGAAGAGTAGGTTGAAAAATAAAAGCATGGCATTGAAAGTTTGGTACCAGTGAAATTAGAAGCTCATGCATTGTTTATGCATATACAGATAGACATACACACACGCATATATTCACCTGATTACCACCTTTTAGGTGCAGAAGAAGTGTAAAATGTTAGTGCATCATATCTGTCCATTTAATATTAACTGTAAACTAGAGTCTGGAAAGAGTATAGGCATCAAGGAGGACAAAACCCAAAGAAGTAACTTAACATAATAAAATTTGGATGCTTAGAAGTAACATTAACATAATAAAGATTTGGATGCTTCCCACCTAAGTATACCTTGGATAAGCTCTCAAAAAGCATTTCAAAGAAGAGATCAATGCCAACATTCCCAACATCCCCAGTCTGTTGCTCACCAAATATGGTTCCAAAGCCTCTTATACCCATGTCTCTCTCAGCAATTTGGAAACCTTGGCCAAGTTCTTTGCATTCCTCCAGAGCTTTAAGCCTCTCCTGAAGTGTTGAAAGATGATAGAAGTTGCTTTAGAAATCAAACAGTATGGAATGAGAGGATCAACTGTGTTCATTATCATGAATAATAGAAAGTAACAGCTCATGGTTGCATAACATACCAATGCTTGATCAGATAACAGTGATTTATCAGGGTAAAATAAGTGTGCATAGGCCTCCTTATCTGCTCGGCCCACTCTTCCACGCAACTATTGTCACAAGATCAAGGATAGAAACATAAGATGAAAGATCCTGTAAACAATAGAGTTTCATGTTCCATGAACAAAAATCATGGGCAATCACATGATCGACATAAATATAGTAGAAGATGAAGAAAGAAACTCGATTTCCCACTTATGGTTCTCACTTGCAGAAATGCAAAGATAAACAAGACAGAGAAGGAGAGAGATGCAAAATTGCTATATAAAACACAAATTTTACTATTGTCATGGTGGATAAAATAGAAGCAGAAGGCTTCTTCAGTGTAAACTCGATATAAATTATTTTGAAAGGTACAAGAAACTAGTGTGAAATTGCTATCTAAAACACCAAATTTTACTATTGTCATGGTAGATAAAGTAGAAGGAGAAGGCTCCTTCAGAGTAAACTTCATATAAATCATTTTGAAAGGTACATGAAACTAGAAGCAGCAGAAAATAAAAGATTACCTGATTAAGTTTGGGTTGGAGAAACCTAATTGAGATATCATAATTTCCAGAAGGGTTTCTATAAAATAAACACTGTTGGCAATTTCCCATATGCCTTTTCTGGACAAATATTGTTTTCCTATAATATATTCAAAAAACAAAATGAGGAGAAAGCGAAGAGAGTGGAACCTGATACAATTGCGCAAGGCCAAATTGTTGAACCTCCTGAATTATGATGGTATTTGCATTTTGGATGTCAAGCCCACTTTCTACTATGTTTGTGCAAATGAGAATCTTAATTTCTCCCTGTGCAAATTTCTCCATGGTGTCCTCTAGCTGCTTTGAGTATTGCTACACCAAAGTGAAACCAAGAATAAAATGAATACAATGAGAGGGATTCAAGAAGATGAGAACAAATGATAAATTCAAAAAGAGAACTAATAATCAACACAAATGTAGAACTATAAAGGTACTAATTTATGGTACAAGGTTTGACTAGATGTTTTTGTTTGTTGAGATTCATTGAAGTGGCAAAATTAATAATTTATATAACAACCATAAAACATGTAAAAGTAAAAAAAAGTTTTAAAAAAGGGCTGAAATCAAATTAGAGGTAATGCGATCCAGCGGAAGTAAAAATTACATGAAGACAAATTCCCATCCACAAATTCACAATAGCACCACCATTAAAACTAAAAGATGACACAATAACAAATAGGTCAAAACAAAACTCATCACATGATACCTATTGATGATGACATGGATCTTTTATGTCCTAGGATCTCCTTTAATAAGTCCACATTTAAACAGAAGCCCACAAAAAATATAACATTTGTGTAAAAAGATACCTTCCCATGAGCAATAGCTATTTCAACATTTGGAAATGACTGTTTAAGAAAATCCATCACTTCTTCAAGCCCTGTCAACAAGAATGATAGGGAACCCGTATAAGAACTCAGATCTAAACCAACTTTAGATACAAATTGGTGGGAAAAGTACACACAATAACAAACTATTTTTTATGGTTTGTGAACTGTTAAAAGTTTCATGTGTAACTTCCTTTTCCCTTTTCCTTGATGCTATGCAATGACAGCTTTTTGTTCAGTTTACTAAATGAATTAGCTGATTCAAAGTTGTGAATATTCAAAAATGCTCATATTCTTCAGCCTAAGCAAGATACAACAACAACAACAACAAAGCCTTAATCCCAAGTCAATTGAGGTCGGCTATATGGATTCTTCTTTTCCACTCAATACGATTTAAGGTTATCTCTTCTGATAGATGTAACATCATAAGATCATTTTGGACCACCTTTGACCAAGTCAGTTTAGGCCTACCTCTGCCTCTCTTAGCTATATCTACTCTAACTTGTTCGGTTTTTCTAACTGGCGCATCGCTAGGTCTTCGTTTCACATGGCCAAACCACTTCAATCTATGCTCTCTTATCTTATCCTCAATAGGTGCTACCCTCACTTTTTCTCTAATGCACTCATTACGGATTCTATCCATCCTAGTATGACCACACATCCAGCCTAAACAAGATAATTAACAATAATTAGTGGTGATGCCAATATATCATGCATGTCAAGTCAACTCTCAGCCTATCAAAACAATGGTATTGAATATTGATAATGAAAAAAAAGACATTTAGTACCTTTAATACGAGGCAAGACATAAAATACTTGGCCACCGCGATCCAACTCATATTCGATTGCTGACACTACCTTTTTCTTACTGTATACTGAAAGAGAGGTCTTTATAGGAACCCTTTCTGGAGGTGGAGTTGAAATTAAACTGAAAAAGGTAAGTACACTTTTTATGTCTCCATATTATAGGATGGCAAGTCATTAATTTGAATAAATTTTATGATCATGAAGTCATCATGTTCTAACATGATGACTTTTTCTTTTTTCTTTTTTCTTTTTTCTTTTTTTGGTTTCAGATTATCATCAAGCTTCATCATGGAGTATGGTGGAATTGAGTAAATAGAAATACAATATTAATGCGATTATCAGCCTTTACAACATAAATGTTACCTAACTCAGCACGCCCTTAATCTTATGTCATCTATATGAATCCTCTTTGAATATCTCTAACTCAAGACATCAATTAGTTTATGATCATGCATATGTAATTTAATATATGCAATACTGCTTTATCTCTACACACAATTGTAATTCACAATGTCTAAAAATCCTTATTGTCAAAGCAGTAGTCCAGTCTAATCTATAATAAGCTAACAAAGTTGAATATCATCAAATTTATGCAAGAAATTTCTGATATAGAGGGAAACTGTTATTCTAATACTGAAACTGAACTTTATGAGGCTTATTGTTTAATCTATAGTTCAGAAACTGGGCATATACAGAATTGATAATGCCGGACCAAAATGGATTTGTGATTCATTACAGTAGCAAGCTAAGAGAAATTTCAATTCATAATGAATATATGTATTTCATCCATTTTACCTTGCATCACGAAATCCAGTTAATGCTAAATAAAGCGTTCGAGGTATAGGCGTTGCAGAAAGCGTGAGCACATCAACTGAAGTCTTGAAAGAAGCAATCTTTTCCTTTTGTTTCACACCAAACCTCTGTAATGCAAAGAAGCAAGTTAAAACATAATGGCAGGCATGACATTCAAAAAGCTATATCAATATGGCTTAAGAATAATGGCAAGAGGTTAGAAGACTGGAGCTTTCAAACTAAGCTTTATAGGCCCTCTCATATCATGTGATTACCCTCAAAATAACACACTCACCAAATTACTTCTCACAATATCACAAAGTCACTCTACCCACACCACACTCAACTACGCTATTTGCAAATCCTCAAATTCTTCACCTTTTATTGTTGATGGCAATCATGGGAGATGTGCAACTTTTTGGTTCTTATAGAATTGCTTGACAAAAGATAGATGATCAAAGATGTTGAACTTATGTTTATCAGGTGTGTATTTGTGATATACAAGCTGCCATGAACTTCTTTGATTTCCCGTCAAGTTATGATTTTTCCTAATGCATTTAGGATATCCCCTGGAACCTTTTTATATTATTTCTCTTTATTTAAAAATAAAGAAAGATAACATTGATTCCGAGAAACACTAGTTCTATAGAGCCATGCACAAATGAAATAAAGTAAATGTAGATCAATGAGATGAATGTCCATTGCAGATAAACAGCGATTTTCACTTTGGAAGCTAACCTGTTCTTCATCAACCACAAGAAGGCCTAGATTATTATACACTACACGACTACCAAGAAGTGAGTGAGTCCCCACGATAATGTCCAAATCACCATGCCTAATCATCTCCAAATACTTCTCCTTCTCGGCTTTCGTCTGCATGCAGTAACAGGCATAGAACAAAAGTACTAGTAAATTTTCCTATAATAGTTTTTCACGATACAACAACTAATTGACAAAAGTTGCAGCTTAATATTAGAGAACAATAGAAAATGATGAATAGAATTTTGAGATATATTTTGTTTCAATCAATCTTCAAACTAACAGTTTATTGTCAAGATATAATCATAAATTTGCATATAGAAAGTTCTTAACAAGCAATTGGTCACACACAAAAAAACTCCTATACCTGAAACCGACTCAGAAGTCGGACACTGATATTAGGATACCTGGAAAACCTTTCTGAAATAACATTATAATGTTGTTTGGCTAAAACAATAGTTGGTGCTAAAACCATAGCTTGCTTTCTTGCTGAGACCACACAAAAGATAGCACGAAGAGCAACTTCTGTTTTACCAAATCCAACATCTCCGCAGATTAACCGATCCATCGGGGTTTCTCTCTCAGTCAAATCCCTCTCAACATCAATGAAAGCCTGGAACAAATGTCCAAATTATGTAAGGAAGTAAAAGATTAAAAAAAAATCATACGGATCCCAAAACTCTAATTTATGAAAAATGTCATCTTAAAAAAACAAAAGCTTCTGAATTTTGTTAATGCTACTGCTGAGGCCTCCCTTCACCTTCAACGAATGCAAAATTAACATAAATAAATGAATTTTGCCTAGTATATAGCAGTTGCAACCATAAAACACAAAAGAATATAAGCATCTTGTCATTAAAGCTAGAACAGCCCATCATGAAATTCACATATTTTAACAATGAAATAGAGTAAGGGTTTCCAAAATTTTATTGCTACCTGCTTCTGATCTGGTGTGGGTACATAAGGAAATTGTGCAGTAAATTCAGCCATCGCAGGACTCTTTGAGTAGGAAGGTCTTCTTTGTTTCAGCCTATGTAGATACAGCTCCATTAAGTCAACAACCATTTTCTGAATTGCAATCTTCCCTTTTGTCTTCCTCCTCTCCCATGTACTAGCATCATTCAATTTGCTCAATGTCCGAGGCTTTTTACTTTCATTTGGTCTGGAATGACAATGAAATATCAGATAATGAACCGCAGATACAAAAATCAACAGAAATTTCATGTAACTGTCACAATGTAAGAGAATCAAAATTACTCTTAAAGCAATTATTGTGGTTGATCATTCAAATTTAAATAATTTCTCCATCCTCCCATTTAAAGCGGAAGATGGCCCCATTTTCCAATTCCATTATGAATTTTCTCCTTTCTCCTAGCTAAAGCCCAAACTTCTAACCAATTAAATAGTGTACAATTTACATACCAACAAATCCCAGGATTAAGAAGCAGTGCTATTCCATTAGCTTTCAGGGCAGTTTAGTACCCCTGGCAATGGCATGTGAACGGAAATGGATGCCTAAATCCAAAGAACCCTATTCCAAGTCTAATTGAAATTAAATTGAATTCGGTGCTTACATTAAGAATAATAGTTAAACATAGACATCATTTCTACCAAATTTTCAGTTATTCAAATATAAAAATATCAAAAAAAAATTTGGATTCCTTGTGAACCAAATAAATAAATGAAATCCCATTCCCAGAATCTGCTTCCATTCCCAAATTCAGAACAATCAAAATATGACCAAACGTTAATCATAAACAACCAAAAATTAACATTTCAAATCCGGAAGCAGAAATTAAAACAAAATAAGCAAGAACAAGTACAAGTAGAGCAGAAAGTGAAAATGGAAAAAACATACAGATTATAACGATAAAGCATGCGAGAAGCCTGCTTAACAGGAAGCTTTGCCATGCCATCCGCATATTCAATAAAGACATACTCAATAGGCTCGGTAGAACCTTTTTTTGGAACATCAAATTTAATCCCAACAAATCTCCCAATTCCCACCTTCTTATGCACAACATAATCCCCATAACGAAGCGTATAAGGATCCACCTTGTAACTGAAAACGCCCCCTTCTTTCGCTTCCCTCTCCCCTTTCAACTTCTGCAATCCCCTTTGCTGCTGCTCCTTCACCATCTGTATATACTTATCAGCCTCCTTCGAGTCCATTGCAGGTCTAGTGGTCTCTCTCTTACTGTAATCACGGCGAATCCTCTCGTTGAGGATGGAAATGGAGCCCAGCTCGTTGTCAATTTTCTCCCTCCGTTGCCCCAATTGGGTGGTAGCTGCAATGGTGATGGTCGGGGAGCTGGAGACAGAAGCAACCCGGGCAGAGACGGCATTAGGGAGAGAAATTGATAGCTTGTGCTTGTATTTATGTGAATAACAACAGGGGCATTTGACACTGAAGAGCTTCCAAAGCTTAGGAGATGAGTTGAGTTTGAAGATAAGAGGAGTGGAAATGTCAAGAGAAGCCATTTAAGTAGGCAGTGGAGGTGTATTTTCAGTTAAATTGAGATGGGAACTGAAACATCTTGCGGTGGCAGAGGAGGCGGAGGCGGTGGCGGCGGAGGACAGTAGGGGGGTAAACAGTTATTGGAGGTTTTAGATGGGTTTAAGAGGGAGGGGATATATTTTGCTCTGTGGAAATGAAAAGATGTACGTTGCAGAGAGAAATATCAGATATTGTATAATCAGAGTTTTCAATTGGTCAATTTGGTATTGGTAATTAAGCTTCGCATTGGCCTATTAAACGCAGTGGTGATTAAAATTAACCAAATGATTAACCATTAATTAATTTTTTTAAAAAAATTATTTATTTATTATTTATTATTTAATTATTTAATTATATTAATTTTTTATTATAAATATAATTTTTTATTACAAAATAAATTTATTTTTTAATTTTTTTAATAAGTTGTATTTAGTTATTTAATTATATTAATTTTTTATTTTAAATAAAATTTTTATTATAAAATTAAAAAAATCAGTTTGTTCGGTTAATTAATCAAACTGATCAATTTAATTCGATTAATTAATCGAACCGACTGAAATAGAAATTCAGTCAGCTCGGTTAAATTTTTTTAAGAATTTTAGTTTAGTTAACCGGTTAGTTAATTAATCAAGTCGACCGATATCCACCCCTAATTAAATCACCCACAAGACAAGCTAGTTTAATATTACACTCAATTTTTTTTTAAATTAGTTACCTGCAAGGCAAGAGATAGCAAAGGCTTAAACTCAAAATTTAAGTGAAAAAATACACACTATTGATCAATTATTAATAATATGCTTAATTGATACATGTAAACCCCTTACACATGTCTAACACTTCTCTCTCTCTCTCTCTCTCTCTCTCTCTCTCTCTCTCTCTCTCTCTCTCTCTCTCTCGAGTATTCTCTCTACTAGGATTTCTCATTTTTGTGAAAAATTCCTTAAAATATACCACTGTATGAAGCATTAATAATTTTTGAACCCTTATCGCCTTAAATAGATTGAAAAGATCGAAATACCCTTGATTTACAAATTGCGCCTAAACTGAATTATCTTCTTTCATTTCAAATTAGAGTAAAATCGACTCTCCTTCGTCAATCTCTCTCTGTCTCTCATCGTCGTTCACTCTTTTTCTCACCGTCTGAAACTTTCTTACACTCTTAACGTCTGAAATTTTTATTTTTTACCGTCATTCGGCTAAGTTTCAACAGTTTCTTCAATATCCACAGTAAGTTTGTATTTTATGATTTTATGATTTTTGCTTTTTACTTCGAAAATAAAAAAATATTGGATGTGAAATGTATGAAAATATAATAAAGCAGATGCATGTGTAAAAGTCGATGTCTTGATGGGTGATAGTAGTTGTTGTTTATTAATGTGTTTTCTTCGATCGATGTTTTGCCAATTTGAAATATGAGTTTTCAGTTTATTTTTTTTTAAATTTTTGAGGGTGTATCATTTATATAAGTGAAGTTAGATGGAGTTAGGGGAAGTTATGGGTCGTTAGGTTTCCACTGTTAACTGTCCTAACTACTTATAACTTGCTCCAACTCGGATGAAATTGCATATTTCTACTATCTGAAACTCTCCAGTATAATTTCTAAGTCAATATGCACACTTGATTTTTGCAATGGTATATGCTTGATTTTTTTTTATTTTTGTAGGGAGAATTTAGTGAACTGAAATATCCTAACTACCCATAACTTGTCATGATTAAAGTGAAGTTGCATGTTTCTGTCATCTAAAAATCTCCACTGTAATTCCTAAGTCAATCTGTGCACTTAATTTTTGCAATGATATATGTTCGATATTTTTTAATTTTTTAGGAGAAAATTAGTGAATTGAACTGCCCTAACTACCCATAAAGTGCCCTAACTGTGGTGAAGCTGTATATTTCTGCCATCTAAAATTTTTCACTGAACTTTCTAAGTCAATATGAATATTTAATTTTTTCAATGGTATATATTTGATTTTTTTTATTTTTTTAGGGAGAATTTAGTGAACTAAACTATCCTAACTACACATAACATGTCCTAACATTGGTGAAGTTGCATGTTTCTGCCATCTGAAAATCTTCACTGTAATTTCTAATTTAATCTACATACTTGTTCATTTCAATGGTATATGTTTGATTTATTTTAATTTTTTAGGGAGAATTTAGTGAATTGAACTACCCTAACTAACCATAAATTGCCCTAACTATGGTGAAGTTGCATGTTTCTGCCATTTGAAAATCTCCACTGCACTTCCTAAGTCAATCTGAATAGTTAATTTTTTCAATGATATCTGTTTGATAGATTTTAATTTTTTTAGGGAGAATTTAGTAAACTAAACTGCCTTAACTACCCATAACTTGCCCTAACTTTGGTGAAGTTGCATGTTTCTACTATCTAAAAATCTCCACTGTAATTACTAAGTCAATCTACATATTTGATTTTTGCAATGATATCTGTTTGATTTTTTTTTAGAGAGAATTTAGTGAACTGAACTGCCTTAACTACTCATAATTTGCCCTAATACTAGTGAAGTTACATGTTTCTACCATCTAAAAATCTTCATTGCACTTCCTAAGTCAATAAGCATACTTGTTCATGTCAATGGTATCCGTTTGATTATTTTTTTATTGTTTTATTTTTAGAGAGAATTTAGTAAATTGAATTGCCCTGACTATCTCTAATTCACCCTAACTCAAATTTTTTCAGGTAAATGGCTTTAGGTTATGCATCATCTTCTCCTAGTGAAGGAACACCCATCGTACCTGATAAGAAAAATGGTCAGTCCTAGGGAAATCTCCTCATTTGGCTATCGTTACATCTTCAAAAGAAGGAAAGTTGGTAAGCCCACTGAAACCAACAAAAGGAAGCGAGTTGTTGAATTTGAAAGCGATGAATAAAATGCCCAAGAAGGGGTAAATGTTGATAGACTTCAATATGATTATATAATTGAACTATCAATGTGGAGATAACACCAGGTTAATACCATTGGTGTTGACTTAAAAATTATATGTGTCATTCAAAGTGCATTTGCTGATAACAATAAAAAGGTAATTGCAATATATTTAACTTAAGTGATTTATGTTTCTATTTATGAAGTAGTTATTTCATAATTTTATTTTTAATTTTATGCAGTTTGATGCCTTTTCAAAGTATAATGTTGGCCAATTGCTGAAAGTGGATGAACAAAAAATTTTCCATTGGCCTGAATTAATAAACTACATGTTCTTACACCAAGTTCACAATCCAAAGGCAGATGAGTTTTCATTTAAGTTCGGTAGCAAAGTGATCACCATGGCAGCAGGAGAATTATGTTTAATTTCTGGGTTGAAATAATAGCAATGAGGATTTAGTTACTGCCAGCAATACTCTTATGCATGAGTAAGGAAATATGACCCACAAGGAGATGCTTGCAATATTTAAAGGTTGCAAGGACATGAATGTTCAGATTAAGCTAGAGGTTGTATGCCTGATTGATCTTATGATTTTGAGAAAAGCTACTAAATCAAAAGTTAATTTTCGAATTGTGTCTCTTGTTGATCATGTTGACGCCTTTAACAACATTGCATGGGGCAAACTGAGTTGGAAGTTTGTATGTTAAAATGTAAAGGATGTTATTTGGAGATTAAAGAATAAGGAAAAAGTTGGTGGATACTCTTTAAGTGGATTTTTTTAATAATATAACAATTTATGCAATGGAGATATTTTCATATTTAGATAGGGTTGGGGTTAACAGAATTAGTAATCATATACCTAGGATCATGAATTGGAGTATATAGTTAAAAGTATCTTATAAAAAAATCCATGCAAAAATTCTATAATCGTTACATCATATTCTCTCATTGTTAACAAATTTATTATTGCTAATATGTGTTTTAGTTGTTATATTATGGCCTTTCTCACATTAATATGTTGTGTACAGGAGTTGCAAATTATTCCATTTACCATGACCAAAGAAGAATCAGTTGATCCAGCTTTCTATGATTTACCTATCAGTAGAGAAGGGAGATTATTGAACATTATATGCTGCCTCCCCCTTAACCAAGCCACAGAACCAAAGATAAATGTTTCCAATATGATTTTCAATCTTCAACTATTAAAAATATCATGAAACAGGTTTCTGAATTGGGGAGGGAGAAGACAACACTTTTTATAGATTTTGAGAGACGGTTGTCTTCACTGAAAAATCAAAATAAATAACTTAGAAAAATGTTAGAAGAAAAGGAAAATGAGATGAAGATTTTGAGAGATGAAAATAAAGAGTTGCACGTCATAGTTGGTTCACAAAATAAAGAAATTCATGAATTGATTCAGCAGTTAAATGGTAAAATTGCTTTGATTGAGCATAATATTGAAAAGAATGAAGAATTTAATTTCCAGACTTCATTACATGGGTATGCACCTGCACCTGTCAGTGAACCAAATATGAATGAAGCACATTGAGGCAGTCCATCTCTCATAACTGTCATAAAAAAATGCATTTGAGTTGTTTGGGTAAAAAAAAAAGATAATTCTAACTCAAAAATAATTAATGGTGATTGGACGCCATGCAAAAAGAATAAGCTGCGAAAACACAAAGATAATAAATCACAATTTCATAAAAGAAAATTGGGTAATTTAGAAGAGTATTCACCAATTCTTCCTTCGAATCCTATTAAGAGGCCTACTTTTAAAGAAGAGTTTGCATTCAATGAATGGTGGAACCTAAATTTCACAAACTATAAATAGTAAGTTAGAACAATGATATTAATACAATATGACTGGTAATAGTTATGAAAAATTATATAGATTTAGGGTTTTTAATTACTGTTATTTTATCTTTTTTTCTTAGTGATAAGTTTGCTAATCAAATGTTGTTAGATGATATTGTATATAATTTTGCAGTACATTTGATCAATGCTTTAGATTTTTTGGTGCATGAGGAACTCTAATCATTGGCTCTCTAATGATGTAAGGGTGTATTATCGATACCATATGTTTAATACTTAAATATATGAAACAATAATATGCAACTAACATAGCTTGACTACAATCGTGTTGCGAGATATATATATAGTGTTGTACTATGTTAGACAAAAGTAACATTTCCTTCCCAGCAGTTTTGACCAGAGAATAACGTATGAGGGATGTATAATTAACCACAGTTTTATGTGAAAACATAGATCGTTTAGTTAGTCTGTTGCTGAAAATAAAATCTGGGTTCCCACATTGAGTATCAAAAGATTTTTTAAAGAGGATCTTTGGTATATCAAAGCATCATGGGAGGTTGACACTATTTATTTTCCAACAAACAATAGAAACAGCCACTGGTTTATGATGAAAATATTACTTATACATTGGACAGTCATCATTTATGATTCAATGTTCAGGAAAAGGTATGTTAATGAAAAAATAAATTCTCTAACTCCAATTTCAGAATGTTATCAGTTGTATTGGAGCATGTTGATTTTTTCAATTTTCTCCCAAAGCTTAAAAAATATCAAGGCAAGAAGCTTAATGTCAAAAATGACAAGTTGCAAAGTCCACAGCATATTAGATAAGTAACTGACCATATTAGTAATCTGATATTCTATAATTTTATTGATTGTTAAATAGGAGATTTAATTTCTGTTTTATTAAAATGTCAAATTGTGGGATGTTTATTGTTAAGTTCATTGAATTCTTAATATCCCCAAATTATGATATCTGGCAATGTAACTATAAAAATATAAAGCAAATGAGATACACCACCATATGCTGCTTATGGTACTATACAGCACAAAAGCATGTTAGTTTATATCACGGTGATGATGCGCAGTGAACAGTTTAATACCCAATGTAACTTATTTATATTTTATATCTAACATTGATGATAAGAAGTGAATAGCTAATACCTGGTATAAATTTAAAGTTATATATATATATACATAATATCGTCTAATTATATGGATTTTAAATTCATTGCATAAATGCCCTAAGTTGCCCTAATCCTAGCAGTATGCAACCTTGAACCACATGAGATCAAGCTGGCCAACTTTCCATCTTCACTGGCCTGATATGGATAATTTTAGTGAAAAAAGTTTATAAACAGTAACAAAGGTAAGATTTAACATTCCTTGCAGAAAATGCCTTAACCCCCGCTGTGTAGCATGATATCCCTACTAGCATGATATGTGTAGACCTTTAACTTTGGCCCTAAGGTAGTTTGATCTCGATTAATAGAGGCCTAATCAAGTTTGATCCATTCTTAATGACTTAAACCTAGTTTAGAGCTTTTAATTAGATTAATCCAATTTGGTAAGGCCTAAAATAAGCCGGTTCAATGTTTAAAGCCCTAAAATGGTCTAATCCGAGGTTAGAACATGTTTGGTTCGATTTAATTCTATATGAATAGTATCCATATCAAATTGGATCATGTCCAATTTGATATGGACCACATCCATATTGAATTGGACTTGATCCAATTCGATATGGACAATCCATATCGAATTAGACCAAGTTTAATTCGATATGGAAACATCCATATCGAATTAGATCAAGTCCAATTCGATATGGACACATCTATATCGAATTGGACTTGATCCAATTCGATATGGCCGCAGTTTCATGTTGAATTAAATAATTTTTAATTCAATATAGTTCCTATTTTATGAATTAATCCGAGCCATATTTAGTGAAAATTCTGATTAAGCTCGGTTTACGCACCTAATGCTAACCTAATTTATTTCTTATAAATACATGTTGAAGCAAACAATTAAAGGCAACAGTTATTATTAACCCTGGTAACAATTAAACAGAAGAGACAAGCAATTAATAGCAATAGGCAACAACAAAAACTCTATTAGTAGTAAGCAACAGAGAAAACGACAATAATCATCAAAGTAACTTAAAAAACACATAGAATCCAAAACATAGCAAGAGGCAGTAACAATTGTCTTATTGGAGCAAAACAAAGTTGACTCAGGTAGTGACAACGTCAAGCTTGATCCAACACTTTTAATTTGGTAGAGCTGACAAATGAAGGTTTGGATTTATTATTTAGCTTGTTTAAATTTACAGTCATGATTTTCATTCTTTAAATCAGTGTTATCTCATGTGGTAATCTTTTTGAATTAACGTCCAGTGGCCATGAAGTTATGAACTTGTCACAGTAGCCAAACATTAAATAGTTTGTAAATTATTTAATCCCATAGCAAAATAATTCTACTTAGTTTTATAAATCCTAAAACCCTAATCTTACATGTTTTAATATCAAACCCTAGATTTGCATGTTTTAGTTTTATTTATACATTAAACCTTATTTTGTATTATCAAACCCAAATTCCACAACCAAACCCTAATTTCTCAATAAAATCATATTGTGTAAATCGTTAACCTTTCGGGGGCGCTGCCCATTGACCTCCGCCTGTTAATCAGCTAGCAGAAACCACTATACGTGATTCCTCGTCAATTGGGTTAATATTTATTCGTAGATTGTAATTCTTTGTGGTTAATCTTTATTTCTATTTAATTAAGCTCTAGTTTTATAGTTCTTTGAATAATTACTTATATGTTTATGGATTTGTGTTTATTTTGTTAGTTAGATTTTAAAGGGAATTTTAAGATGTAAAAGGCATATTTGCACTTTATAGGTGTATTATTTCTTTTGTTTATTTTAAAGAATTTGGGATTATTGTAAGGGACATATTTTCATCAATTGATAGGTGTCCCGTTTTATTTATATTATGAACATTTGAGGATTGTAAGAATATATTTTCATCTAAGGATGGGTACCCGTTTTGTTTTGTGATGTACTATTTTACCTTATTTTATATATGAATCTATTTTAATTTATCCCATGTAATTTGGATAATGCATCATAACATAAGAATTTAATAATACTTAGACCTGAAAAATAGATCGATTTCAATGAATTGGATGCTACGGTGGTGCTGGGTCATTCTCACATTTTTCATGTGTGCCCAACCTTTTGAACCCAATAGGGGGTTGGAGATTCATTAGAAATCGAATCATCCACCCATTTCTATCTTCCCTGTTCATCCCGGTGGCAACTTTATTTTCCCTTAATTTAGGCTCATATTCTCTAAGACTCTGAACCTAACAGTGTTAAAATTGTAAGAACCATTCTACATGGAATAAGGGCGAAAATCTCCGCTCATAATATGGATAATTTATAGTGAAAATAATTCATGAACAGTAATAAATGTGGTATTTAGCCTTGCCCTAACTTGCTCTAACCCCACTGTATGCAACTCTGGACCATATGAGATGAAGCTGACCAACTTTCCATCCCTACTAGCATGATATGGCTAATTTATAGTAAAAAAAAAGTTTATGAATAGTAACAAAGGTAAAATTTAACCTTCATTTCAAAAATACCCTAACTTGCCCTAACCCCTCACTGTAAGCAACCTTGGGCCACATGAGATCAAGTTGGCCAACCTTTCATCCCAACTGGCATGATATGGATAATTTATAGTGAAAAAGTTCATGAACAATAATAAAGGTGGGATTTAACCTTCCTTGGAGAAATACCCTAACTTGCCCTGACCTCCGCTGTATGGAACCCTGGACCATATGAGATCAAGCTGGCCAACTTTCTATCCCCACTGGTATGATATGGCTAATTTATAATGAAAGTTCATGAGCAGTAACAAAGATGGGATTTAACCTTCCTTATAGAAATATCTTAACTTGCCCTAACTCCCACTGTAACTCTGAACTATATGAGATCAAGTTGGCCAACTTTCCATCCCCACTGGCATGATATGGCTATTTTATAGTGAAAAAAAATTTGTGAACAGTAATAAAAGTGGGATTTAACCTTCCTTGCATAAATATCCTAACTTGCTCTAACCCCACTGTATGCAACCATGGACCACATGAGATTAAGCTGGCCAACCTTTCATCCCCACTGGCATGATATGGCTAATTTGTATTGAAAAAAGTTCATGAACAGTAATAAAGATGGGATTTAATCTTTTTTGCAGAAATGTCCTAACTTGCCTTAACCCCCACTGTATGTAACACTGGACCATATAAGATCAAGATGGCGAACTTGCCATTCCTACTGATATGATATGGCTAATTTATAGTAAAAAAAGTTTGTAAACAGTAATAAAGGTGGGATTTAACCTTTCTTGCAGAAATATCTTAACTTGTCCTAATTTTTCCTAACCCCACTATATACAACCCTGGACCACATGATATTAAGCTAGCCAACTTTTGATCCCCACTAGCATGATATGAATAATTTAGAGTGAAAAAAGTTAGTGAATAGTAATAAAAGTGGGATTTAACCTTCCTTGTAGAAATGTTCTAACTTACCCTAACCCCCGATGTATGCAACTCTGGACCATATGAGATCAAGCTAGCCAACTTTCCATCCCCACTGGCATGATATGGATAATTTATAGTGAAAAAAGTTCGTGAATAATAACAAAGGTGGGATTTAACCTTCCCTGTAGAAACGCCCTAACTTGCACTAGCCCCTATTGTATTTTCCTTTTAGATGAGTTTTGTTAATGGATATTACATATCTACAGTACTTAAAACCTTGAATTGAAGCATCAAATGCAAAGAAGAGATAAAAAAAAATCGACGATCATCATCACAGTGCATATGAACAACTGAACCTGGATTTATTTCATGAAGCATGTGTAAGTATCCAAGAAGAATAGAGTAAGACTGTTCAGGAGTACCCAATTTGATCTTCTTGTAAGTATGCTCTCGCCTCCTTCATGCAACATAATAACTCACCTCCACCCTAAATTTCTGACGCATATCATCAATTACATCTCTAGGTTTGAATACTCTTTCGAGATTTATCAATCTCTTTTTAACACACTCCATGACAATCCAACTTGTAGCTTGTCTGTGTCTTACTTTGAACAAAATCAGTCGGCACGAGTGCTTTGCCGCATATTTCGTTACCATCTAACATGCTTGATTGTCTTTAACTAAACCTTTTATCCTCAGTCTCAATTTACATGGTTTATCAATACAGCAGACAACTATAAAAGATGAATTTAACTTGAAAATCTTAAATTAAAATTGCTCCCTCATTGCTATAATTGATAATATCATAGTCAATTCTCTCTTTGCTCTAAATATTTTATCTTCTCCAACAGAATACTCAATTGAACTTTCACCAATATATTTAAATCAAAATCATTGTTTGATTAATGTAATCCTAAATCTGCATCCTTAGTGCCATTACACTGTTATGTTCCATCATTCCAATCTACTTGAACCTCGGTAGAATGTTCCATACCGGTATTATAAATTTTATTTTCTTCAGTCATATAGTCTACAACAGCCATATTGACATTATCTATGGTGTGTGAATGCAGAATGTCATGAGCATCATAAGGTAAGTCATAATCATTTGTAGTATCCAAATGGATAGAAACTTTAGAAATTTCATTGATGTCTTATACCATTGGAGATATAAGTGTGTCTTCATCTTTATATTGATTATGATATTGATCTTCAAGAATTCTGTCAAGGCCAGGAATCTCTCCTTCAACATTTTTTTCATTTTGAATGAATCATTGTTGTCATGTCCACATTTAAAGGCACCTTCTTTAATAGTAATATAAAGTAGATGTTTTAGTCTATTGTCGACCACAAATGCAAGAAACACATTAAATGTCCTATCATTTACAATATCATAAAGTGGTGCTTTATTATATCCGATAAAAATGTTGAACATAATATTTGAAGTATCGTTAATATTAAGCACATCCGATATCACTTTTTTTAGTTCATTAAAATCAGCTTATTCTGTCCATACAAGAAATTCAATATATCCCCCAATATATTTTGATGTCTCCACATTAAATTTTTAACCGTAACGAATGAGAATAACTATACTACTCTTCGATATTTGAATTTGAAGGTGAATGATTAATACCCTACAATCACAAATAATAAACAAAACCAATACTATTAGATCCTTTCCCATTTTCTATATCAGAAGTAAGTATTTTTATATGAGTTAAGATAAATTAGGGATAGTCAGGGTTGTTGAGTAACTTTTTTTTCAATTAAAAAATTAAAATAAATAGGACATATATTATTTTCAGACTAAAACATGCAAAGTGTCTCAGAAAGTGTAATGAAATATTTTTTATAGCAGATATAAGCATTATGATATGGATTAAGGCAAGTTAGGGATAGTTAGGGTAGTTCAGTAACACTTTTTTTCACAAAAAAAATTAAAATAAATCTGACAAATATTATTTCCTGACTACAGTGAGTAGAATGTCTCAACAAGTGTATTGGAGTTTTTCTGTAGCAGATATAAGTATTTTGATGTAGGTTAGGACAGGTTAGGAATAGTTATGACAATTCAGTAACCTTTTTTTAAATAAAAAATTAAAATAAATCGGACAGACATCATTTTTAGACTAAAGCATGCTAAATGTCTCAACAAGTGTCATGGAATATTTTCTATAGTAAGATATAAATGTTTTTTATGTGGGTTGGAGTAAGTTAGAGAAAATTAGAACATTTTAATAACCTCTTTTTTCATCAAAAAAATTAAAATAAATCGGACAAATATCAGTTTTAGACTAAAGCATGAAGAATATCTCAGTAAGTGTAATGGAGCATTTTCTATAGCAAATATAAGTATTTTGATGTGTGTTAGGATAACTTAGGAATAGTTAGGACATTTCAGTAACTCTTTATTCCATAAAAAAATAAAAATAAATTAGACAGATATTATTTTCAGACTAAAGAATATAAAATATCTTAGAAAGTGTAATGAAGCATTTTTTTATAGCAAATATAAGTATTTTGATGTAAGTTAGGATAAGTTATGGATAGTTAGCGCAGTTCAGTAACTCTTTTTTCTACTAAAAAATTAAAATAAATCAAAGAAATATTATTTTTAGGCTACAACATGTAAAATACCTCAAAAAGTATATTGAAGCTTTTTCTGTAGTAGATATAAGCATTTTGATATGAGTTAGTGCAAGTTAGAAAAAGTTAGGGCATTTTAGTAGCCCCTTTGTTCCATAAAAAATTAAAATAAATTAGAAGGATATTATTTTTAGATTAAAGCATGCAGAATATCTCATAAAGTATAATAGAGAATTTATTATAGCAGATATACATATTTTGATGTGGGTTACGGCAAGATAGGGATAGTTAGGACAGTTTAGTAACTTTTTTTTTACTAAAAAAATTAAAATAAATCAAACATACATCATTTTCAGACTATACCGTGCAGAATATCTCAAAAAGTATATTGGAGTTTTTTCTGTAGCAGATATAAGCATTTTGATGTGAGTTAGAGCAAGTTAGGGATAATTGGGACTGTTCAGTAATATTTTTTTTATAAAAAAATTAAAATAAATTAGACAGACATTATTTTCAGACTAAAATATTCAGAATATCTCAAAAAGTGTAATTGAGCATTTTCTATAGCAGATATAAGCATTTTGATATAGGTTAGGACAAATTAAGTATAGTTAGAGCAATTTAGTAATCTTTTTTCACCAAAAGGTTAAAATAAATGGGACATACATTTTTTTCAAACTATAACATGCAAATAGTTATTATTTCACATTCAAAATAACTTATATGCAACTACATTGCATCAAAATCAAAATCAAAATTTTTTCTGTAGATTTGACTAAATAAACAAAATAAAAAATTACCATGTAAAATTAGAAAAATAATGACAAAACTTTTTTTTTTCTCAATCTAATAGTGACAGATTCGTATTTTGAAAAAAAAAAGAAACAAAAAGTTGACGCATAGAAAAAGACGAAATTGGCAACTGAGAGTTTTCTTTTATTAATATTGGTTTATTAGATATAAAGGTATTCTAGTTTTTTTTTTTTTCTATTTAAGGTAATAGGAGTCTAAAAAATATTAATACTTCATATAAAGAATGTATTTTAGGCAAATTTCCCATTTTTGTCTTAGCTGTAGATTTACAATTGCCACTGGCTTCTTTTATTTTTCTCTATTGTTTTTCTTATGGTATGATATAGCTTGTTTCTAGATCTAGTCTTTTTAAGGCTTTTTGTATCCTCCTCCATGAAAGCTTTTTAGTATCTGAATTCAATGATAGGTATCTCATCTCTACTAGATTTTTCTATGGTCGCTGGTATTTACTGGAAGAAGAGAGGTTTTATATACACACAAGAACTAATCTCCTAAAAACCAAAACCTTTTCATTCTACATTTCTATTCTTTGGATCTTGCTCAAGAGATGACCCCCTTGGTTTGGTTTCTTTGCTTGTATTTGTGGCTGTTGCCTTTGTAGAGCCTCTTGTAGTTGTTGCGCGCTGGCTCAACGACTCTGAAATTTTCAACTGACTTTCTCCTTGGCCCTTGTACAGTTAATTTAATATTTGAGGATGTTAGAGGTGTCAAACCACCAAATGAGTCCATTTATTTTCTGTTTAGTGGTGATTTGTGTTCAAGTAGACGCATACTTTTTTTTATTTTTTCAATTTGTGGCCTACCTTTATTTATCTATGGCGTGTTTTTCAAGGTGAGTCTATTTATACACTAGGAGAAAGATTGCAGATCTTCTGTTTTCTCTATTTTTGTAAGAAAATTTGTTTATATATTTATATATTTTCATTTTTATCTGTCGAAATAGTATTAATGTATAATTTTACAGATATATATATATATATCAAAATTAAATTAAGTTTTTATCAAACAAAAATTAAATTAAGTTAGAGAAATGTAACCAACAATTTATTTATAATCCAAACAGCTAGATATATATATTGTTAGAAGAAAAACAAATATATCAAAAACAATAATAAAGTGATGAGAAACCACTCCATCTAAAAAAAATTATGCAATATTAATAATATCATGCAGTTCTAGACCACAAAATAAGAAGAGCAATGGCCACCATAATGCTCCAAGAAGGGAATAACACCACCCCTGATGAATTATCAACTGAGTTCTTGTTATTAGAACCTGCCAGAAATTAACATAAATTAATTAAATATATTCAATAAATAATGGATTTAATTACATGTTTAATTAACATTATTAAAAAATTCTTAAATAAATTTTATAAGTTAATTTGACAAAATAAATTTAAATAATAAAAAATAAGTGAAAAACACACAAAATTCAAGATATATATAAAAATATACTGACCGGTAAGGCAAGAGAGAGGGTTAACATGGAGACCACATCTTGCCGGCAATTGTTGAGCTTCAGTAACATTAATCCCAGCCTGCTCAGCTTGATTACTGCCTTCATTACTAATCATAGAACACAAACATTGTGGGTCTGATTTTATCACATTTTCTAGAGGATCACAGCAACTATTAGGCACCTCTTTTGTTCCATTAATATAATTTAAGCAAGGAACAAGCTGGTTTATGCATGAACTGTCTTGACAATATCCTTCCCCCACCATAATTCCCAATAATAATAATATTGCCCAAAACTTGCCCATTTTCTTTGTTTTCTTTGGTTATTTTTTTTGTGGGTTTCTGCAAATTCACTTGATTTTATAAGTGAAAGAGAGGTATGTTTGAATTTAAAATCTTGGCTTTTTGAGAAGTTGGTAATCAAACTGAATGGTTTGTTTAGTTTAGTTGACCATTACACTGTTTTTTTTTTCTGTTAGGGGGCCACCTAAAGACAGTTGGAGGGCAGTAATGGCAGTTGGATATAGGTGAAGCTACCCTCTGAGAAAAAAATTTTACAAATATTATTTTTTGGGTATATATTATATTAGTGCAATCCTATACAGCTTACTCAAATACCATTTATTGCATTGATCCTTATTTTTCAAATTTTGATTTATATGCATTCTAAAACATATGCAGTTAATTCCTCTAAATTTTCTAAAATTTTATTTATATATATATTTCCTATATTTTTCTTCCCAAATATATATATATATATATATACACAATGCGATCTAATGGCCAATATGCAAGTTTTTGCTAGTTCAAATTCGTAAATGATCCCATATCCAATCTTTATTTCTTTTGTTTTAGTCATTGAACTAATAATAATTATAAGCATCAACTACATGGTACAGGACGATATCTTGGATCCCCAGAATCAACAATTGTTATTTATAAAATATAAAAATAGTTTATATCACTCTGTATCTTTCAATTAGTGGCAGAGTCGTACAATTTTAGTTGCAGACCAGAAAAAATCTAAAACAAGATGCCTCGCATTGCAGCGTTTCCAACTTTACAAATGTCCATATATACATTTCCTCGCCTTTATCCTCATATCAATCAACTGAAGTCCTAATTCTACACAGAGAAAGCAACAGTATATAGAAGACTATGGCACCCACTTCAGAAAATAAACCTGAAGATGGGGACAGGAATTGAGGCATCTAAGCTACAGAGAAATCGCAAGTGCCAAGTGCCAAATTTATCGAGACCCAGAATTGTCATAAGCAAATCCTTCAATCCTAATGGTTAATTTGTCTTTCGAAGTCTCATTACAAGGAGCCATCACTCCTGAATAATGATTAATATCTGCAAGAGGATTTCCAAATGCAGGATCTCTTGATAGGTTTTGGTGAACAAACTTCGCGTCATAGACTAATGGATTATTTGTGCGGGCTGGAGGAGAACAACTGAGTGAACCCATGAGTCTGCTATTGCCATCCAACTCATATTCCAGATTATCCTAGAAAATGGAGGAGAGCTGTGAAGGGTTAAATACTCATGGTTGAACATAGAAGCTGACAGCCTGAAATAACTACAATCTTAGCAGAATCACGTAAAAAAAAGGCTAACTTTCCTAGTAAAGAATTTAAAATGTCATGAAGGTCGGGTTTGTGGGGAGGCAGATACCTGCAAGCAAAGAGAAATTTGGATAAGTTAGTCAATTCCAGATATCAAGCAACAACGAATTCTTTATTAAGAACAAAATTACCATTATTATGAACTCATATAATAACATGAAAATTTTAAAAGCATTAAAGGCAGATAATCCTTGACATAAACATTAACCCAGAAAAAGAGAGATAAGAAAATCAACCTTCTAGTTCTGCAGCAAGATCTGTTGAGGGCATCAACTAGATAGGAAGCCCCTTAGAATAATGAGGTTCTGGGCAAGTGGCTTCCTTTAGCCCAAGTGCTGATAGATGAGCAGTTTCCTGCTCATTGTACTTAAAATCTAGGGGCATTTGTCAAAGAAATTTGCTATACATGAAGGATTCTTGAGTAACTCTCATTGCAACCAACCGCTGAAATGAAAAGAGGCAATTGCTCATGCATGGACAATTTGTAACAATTATATTGATATTGTAAATGCAAGCAAGAAGGAATTAAAAATAGTGGTTAATAAATTCAATTTGAGCATTGATGCAGCAATGCCAAACCAAATTTCGCATTCAAAACTCAAATCATTGCCTAGGAAATTAGGTATGCCAAGCACAGGAAACAATGATGCAGAAGCGACCAGAATATTGTTATCTAAGAAAGCAATTGACCAACTCTCCATCTAATTTTAACTAATATAAGAGACCAACTATTAAACTGATCCTTCTTGAATCACAGATCTTCCTCTTAAGCTGAGATTCCATGATCTATCAGCAGCATCCAAAAAACTTCAAAACAATAACACAGTCAACATAAATAAGGCAAGATTTTGCTAACCATCATGACATGATACTCAAACTCCATGATAAAAACTGTTGAAGCCATTTATGCAACATGATTCAAATGAGAAAAAGCATGATCATGTTGCAGTGTCAATACTATAATAGTGATCCTAACAGGCCCTAATGATCAAAGATAGGACCATTCAAGGAATATATGGAAGCACCAATGAATGCAGTTGATATCCAGAACACATAGAACAGGATGAATTACCTTGAGAACGCCTACATAACAAAAGCCAACCAATACAACAGATGCAAAGGGATAGGCTTAAAGCTGAAGACACCTTAATAGTGATGAGAAGTAGACCAATATACAGTGAAACAAGGTACTCCAAATTATGCAACAGTGTTTAATTATGCACATTGGAACTAGTAGCTTAGTTGAGTATTTGCACTTCAAAACGCAAGAGCTGAAAGATTTTTCTTTCAAAACATTTTCCAATGTGTCAAAACAAATTATTCTTTATTTTGAAAATGGAACAAATTGCACAAAATAAAATCCTTAAACTAACTATAGCTAGTTGAGATAATCTGATAAGTCATTCATATAATAATCACCTTCACTTCCCCAAATCACCAAAGAGACAAATGATCCACCTCTCTTAGTTGAAGAGACTACACACCAAAATTTCCCAATATTGTATGATTTTCAAAAACCATAAAATAAAAAATATGAAGCAAATATCAAATTTGCACAACAAGAGCCGTTTTATTAATTCCAAAATCCAACTACTATATCACTATCCCCAATTTTAATAACTGTTTCCCGCAAACAAAGTCGATTTGAACTTAAAGAACTCACCCAAACACCAAACCCCATCAATAAAGCAAGCAAAATTCTGAAATTATTTAATTAAAAAACCGATAAGAAAAAACAGAGATTAAGGATAATAATAATAATAATAATAATAATAACAAAATGGAAGACTTAAACAAGAAGAGAAATGTTACTTTGAAAAAGAAGTTAGGCTTTACATGGAGAGTGCAGACTGCAGACTGCAGAGTGTTGATGTAAAGGCGCCGCTCCAGTTTCTGTTCTCTTTTATCTCTTGCGGGAAAGTGCAGCTTTTAAGCCTCTCCACTCTTTAAGTACATTATTTATTATTTTGTCTCCATTTTTTTTTAAATCACCTTTCGGTATAATAGTTTTTTTATTAAATTTTTTCACAATAAATTAGTCTTTTTATAATTTATAATATTAAAACTTATAAAACAAATAAAGAACCGTTCATTTTTTTTAAAAAAATTTTGGTCGGTATTAAAAAAATAATAAATAATAATAACAATAAATTATTGATAGTTACTTCAATTAATATTATTTTATATTTTATTGTTGATTTTTTTTATTCTTAGTAGAACAAAATATAGAAAAATTAAATAATGAAATTAAAGAAAAAAGAAGAAAAGATAAATTATTAAAAAACAAAGTAGAGAAAGTAAAGGGAGGATTAGTTCAGGCTTTAAAATTTTTTATTTAATTTTATTTGTTATTAATTTTTAACGAAATTTATATGAAATTAGATAAAGGATGGAAACAAAATATTAATGCTATTTAATTAGCTTAGTAAAATAAGAGATTATTGCATTAGTAAACTCAAATCTCAAAAATTAAATAAAAACTTATTGACTAAAAAATATCTTTTCATCAAAAAATAGATTATCAAACTTATAAAAATTATGTCAAGTTAATATATATAGAGTAATTATTTCAAAATAAAATATTATTTAATCTCTTAAAATTTTAATGAAATCATTTATTTTTTAAAAAAATTAGTTAATCCTTCAATTTTGATTTCATTCAATCAATTACCCATCATATCTGTTTTTTTTTTTCAAATTTTCATTAAAAATTTATTATAAAAAATATATTATCTACTCCAAAAATAATAGGAATTTTTTTTAAAAAAAGTTAAAGTTATTTTAAAATTATTTTGACTTTAAAATTAAAGCCATAAATAATAGGAACATTACTCAAAGTGATCGTAACGGTAGATTCAGAGTGAAGTATTGACAGCAAGACTCGCGGAATTATAATTTGGGCGGGAACCAACTGACGTCAGATTTACCGACTTTTACCAGTCGGTGGCTCTGCCTGCCTTATAGGAGAAGACCCGCCATCTCCTTATAATAATTTTCCCGCGCTACTTCAGAACCAACAGATCACCATATATATAATATTGATAAATTAGGTTCTTTTTTCCTTAACTATTTTAATTCTCAAGCAGAAATTTATATTTATATTTCCAGGTAACGTACTAATTATTATCTAATCTTTCAGTTCTGTTTAAATTTTTTCCTGTTGATTTCTGTTTCATAATTTTTTTTTTGTCTGTGAATTCACATAATTTTTCTGTAATATAAGCTATGTTCTCTGTAAAGTCACTTAATTTTCTGTAATTACTATTGAATTGTGTTACTAATAATTCTTTTTGAACTGACTGATATTTCTTGTGCAATTTTTCACTTAAAACATAAAATTTAAAATTATGGGTTCTGAATTTCCGGTTTTCTTGATAATATACATACATACATACATATATATATATATATAATTTTATTTTTCATCATCAAAATTGCTTAAATTTTAACTGATCAACTGCTATCCTCGTTATAATCAGATATAATCACTTGCAATCAAATTAGCAGGACTACAGAAGGATGTTCCTAGACAAGGAGGATAATTCGTTTGGTTCAGACAAATTGCCCTTAGGTACCAGAGACGATATCAGATGTCTTAAGGTAATGTATTCAAAGTTTTCATACCAAATTAAGTTTTTCATGCTATCTTGGTCTAATACTAAGATGAGAGTATGGGATTGGTTCCAAATTCTGTTCCCAATCTTATTACGTAGTGTTTGGTGTAAATTACCTGATCTTATTCACACTTTTATTGGGATTATTATTTCAGGATTTGTGATTGTTTGTTTACTAGTTTGTTTCTTGTTTTGGTGTTGTCTAGCTATGTAATTTGTAATTTATGCTGTACATGCCGACTTATATTTTACTATCTGTCGTTGTAAAAAGCTATTCATTAGTAAATTGTTTTACCATTTAATAATGTTGTTGGATGTTTGATTTATTGAATTGAGCAGAGGAAGATTGGCGAATCAGACTCTATGGCGGCACTTTCATCATCGCATAGAACTGATAGTCCTGCTTCTGTTAAATCATTGAAGACACTTACCCCAGTAAAAACAACCCAGGTTACAGCAATTTGGCTTCGAACTGTTATTTCTCCGCTTCCTTCAATACCATCAGAAAAATTGCAGCAAATGCTAGTAGTTGATGGTAAGAATATAGTTGGAGAGGCGATAAGGAGAGCTAATATTATAGTGAAAGCCTTATTTCCTGCTAGTCGATTGGAGCAGCGATTTATCAAAAGTCTGCATGATATCAAATCAATGGAAAGCATGTGGTCAGAACAGAAATGCAGCGAAGCTCTCAAGTTATATTATAGAGTTTTGGAGTCTGTTTGTGAATCAGAAGCTAAAAAACTGAACGCTAGTTTGGATGTTTTATTGGCTAATGAGAGGTTCCATAGATGCCTGATTTCTTGTTCTGCTGAACTAGTTTCAGCAGCACAGATAGGACACTATATGCTGCTTCCTGTGGTTTTTGACAGAACAGGAATAACAGCTTTTGATCTGATTAAAGTGACTGAGTATTCAATCATACACGGACCTAATCTTCCTAGAGAATTGAGATGCCACCTGAATTGTTTGGAAGAAAATCTTTTAGAGAGCAGGGTGGGGAAAAAGGTTCATCTTTGTATGATTTTTTAATTTTTGCAAGACCATCTCTTTCTGAGGAAATAAACCGACTCGAGCTACTGGCTGCACCTATTCCATCACTTGATGCTATTGCCTTGCATAATCCTGTTTGTGCCAACAGTTTTTCTCATACGATTACATTGCAGAAGCACAACTTGTCACCTGGTAATTGATAATTTACTTTTCGGCAATTTTTTTCAATCGGGATACGTTTCAGCAATTTGTACCTTATAATAATGCATTCAACATGGAAAATAGTCTGGAGAACCTAACATCAACTCAACTACAATAATATATTGTCAGCAATATATACCTCATTTAGTTTTCAAAAACTAAAGGAATATTAAATTGTTATATTTGATTGTTTCATTGCATAGATATTACATCTTGTTTAATTTTATTCTCTTTTTTTTTTTTTTTTGCTTTTGCGATTTTGCAGCTCAAGATAGAGAAACTCTCTTTCCAAAAAGAGCTGGTGGTGAGCATGGTGATAAGGTACCAGGAGAAAAGTCTCCTAAATGGCTAAGAAGAGGTCCTCCATCAGCTTTATGCAGTAGCGGAACCAGCCCCTTGGGGAGAGAGTTTGTCTTCAATACATGTAAGGAGGAGATGGGGGGCTGGAGGGGCTGGGCCTCTAATTCTGCTGCTCCAGCCGGCAGAAATTTACCTTAAAAATGTAAGCCGGTGGCCAGCCAGGGGGGGTCGTCAGCCCCCACCCGACCCCATCTGGTTCCGCCCCTCCTAATGGCACAGCTGACAGTTTGATCTCTCCATTCATCTGCTACATGAACATCGACAGTGAAATCACTTAATGTCAGGTAGCAGATGAGGTGAAAGAGTAGCATTGCATCTAGCGATTGCCTCAAAGAAAGAAGGCCCAGTGACTGCCCTCATCCGTGAAAGTTTAAAAAAGAATCCCTTTCCCCCTCTGGTCTAGGGTACTACGGGTGGGTTGGATATAATATAGGTGTTTGCCAACAGATTCTTGTACTTAATATCCCCAAGTATTCGAAGAAAAGAAGCCAGCCTGGCATAGCTAGAGTAGAGGGCCTTGCTCCGGTCAATTCAAAACTGTGTTTTTCGCTATATCTGGCTTTATGCGGTCTTCAATCCAAACAAGCACCAGTTTCACCATCTTCGCCAAATGCACTTATTAGGTATGCATTCATGAACTTATACAAGTGCAATCTATTTGAATATGTTATTGTAGTTCATCCTCCTAATTAAGCCTTGGTATGTGCATAACTTTCTGCAGCCCAACAAAGTAAAATGCACAACGAAGAGGGGCTGCATGCTCAGATACAGCAATCAATGTTCTTTTCAGTAAGGTATGGTAATGCTATTGCCTTAATTTTTAAAATTCATGTTACTGCTTTATCTTGAATAAATATGATCCTGCTTAGCTACCAAAATTCTTGGATTCTTGCTCACTTACATTTATTTTGCTTCACAGATTGCAAAGTTAGCTGCTATTAGAATCCAAAGTATTGCTGAAAGGCTAAAACTATCTCAACAATGCAGGGAGAAAATCTATTTTCTATTTCAACAGATCCTTACTTAAAAAACCGCTCTTTTCTTTAGTAGGCATATGGATCAAATTATCATATGCTGCTTTTATATGCTCGCAAAGGTTTGTATTAATTATAAAAGATGAATTTATATTGCTTTTTTCTTTGTTTTCTAATGCTGTGTTCATGTTTGGATTGCAGGTACCTAAATTACATCTGAATTTTAAACAAATTATTAATAACTATATGATGCAACCACAATATAGAACTCAAGTTTTTCATTATGTGCCAAGCAATCGTGAGGTAGATCTCAAGTTCTTGCTAAAATGTGTTTTAACTATCATCTTTCAGGAATTCTGATCTTTTTAATTGTTTTAAAACAAAAAAATGGAGGACAATATATCGGTACCATCACATTTTACAATGGAATTTTTGTTCACAATGTTAAACCTTTATTAGATTTGGAGGATATTCGTAACACCAAACAACCAAAACAAGTTCCTGAGATAAAAAATAATGGTATGCTTGCTATTTAGTTTCCCGTCTTCTTTCCTCTAACTGTTTAAGATAAAACTTTACTTGAAATGAACAGATACACTTTTTTTCTTCGTAGATGATTCTCTCAGTTTATATCAGATGTCTTTATTTCCACACGTCCAGACATTTCTCCCAAAAAAGTGTCTCCGTCGCATAATGTCTTTCTCCATTGCGACAATCCAAGGCAAGCAACTTCTGCACTCCAAAACCTTTTAAATCTCTTTTGATAATTTGCTTCAAAGCAGTCGCTGTAACTCTTCTTTGAAATGCAACTACATATATATACCTTTTCTTTTTTCCATCTCCATGAATTGGAAATGCTCTTATCAGTTCTTGAATATATTCAGAAGGATGCTTTGAGCTCGAATGTGACTAAAAGCTATTATGCCTTTGTTGGGGAGACCAAATCGCCTTACGAAAGTCCTTCAAAACAACTTGCAGCTATCAACAAGTGCTTGAATAGGTATGTGAAACTCAAGTTGACATTTTGATATCCCATGATCAAACAGAATACGTAAGAACTATTCGTTTTTGTTTTCTTTTTCTTTTAGAACAAGAACTACTCGCATTTTGGAAAATGATCAAATACCACATATAAGAACTATTTGCATTATCAGTAACTAATTCACTTGACAAACAATTGTAAAAACCAAGAAACTCCACCGACACAGAAATGCATTCTCACCCCCAGTTCATATACAAATGATGGAATTTAATTTAGTTACTTTGGATTTTAATTAACCCCGTATGAAAGTTTTTTTTTTCTTTTGCTTTTTACAGGACCTGGATTCCAAAGGCTAGATGCATGCTTAAATTCGATGATGTGTTTATGATTAATGATGATGTTGTAGCCAAGAGTTTGCACCTTCAGAATAATAACTGTCCTTAAAATGTAATGTATTAAATAATCAAATATAAATTGTCAATAATGCAGTATGCTTAATAAATACAAGCATATGTAAATGGTAATTTTTGTCTGCTTCAATAACATAATTTCACTTTCTTTTATTGTTATTGAACTGCATTCGATCAACCTTCAGTCATTTCTTTGTACCAAACTATAAGCTTTCAAACACCTAGCACTAAGTAGACATTAAGCAGAAGCAACAGTTGATTAGAAACAGACAATGGCGAAATATATTCTCTGTTAATGTTGATGGAACATGGAAGCAAAGGAAATGGCAATGTGTGAAAGTGAACGATTGAGGGAAAAAAAGAAAACAAAAAAAAAAAGAAAAAAGAAAGAAATTTTATTTTTTTCTTTTAATAACTAATCATTTGAAAAGGCATATATAATTGATCGAATCAACTTAATGACTGCAGAACGTTATCTACAGATGAGAGAAAATAGAGCAATAAAAAGCAGGAAGCTGATTCAAAAACAATATGCAGCAGAACAACCTAATTGCCACAAGAAAAGCCAATATGCACTAGAACAACCTAACGACTACAAGGAAGGCATTAGCTCTCTTTTTGCATCCTACCTGCTTCTTAAAAAATGATGTGGCCAAGGTCAATGGATAAGGAAGTCCTCCAAATGACTAGACGTAATATATCATGCCAACTTCGATAAGGCTGATGTGGGGAATGTTAAGAGCCACGGCAGGACCCCTGCAGTTCTTCCGAAGAAATGAATACCCCATATCAATAGCGAGCTTCTTCAAAAACGAGGAATTTCTCCTAGCCTTCACATACGAGTGCCCCATTATATAAGCAACTCCTGCTTCCTTTGCCTGGATTAAATCAAGCAGCTCTTCTCTAACTGAAGGATCCATTGCAGGATTTGGTGGTAATTGAAACCTCACATGGCGTCTCCTTGTCTGTGGACTATCATCGTCATAAGCAGATTGCAGACTTTGGAGGGTTAAAGATTTGCTACTTTGAATAGTCTCATCAATACCCATAGTATCTTGCTCTGATACCATTAAACTCAAACTTGATTGTATAGATCTAGTGCTCATAACAGCCATCCTTCCATCAAGGGATGGACTCTCAGAACTCAAGAATTGTGGTTCTACTGATTCCATTTGGATAAACTCTGCTATGCTTTGTATGAGCATGTTCTCAAAATCTCCATCATCCCGCTGGATATCCTTGTACCCATATCTCACAATACACCTATACATACGATATGGTCTTGGGCACACTCGGCCAATGAGAAAGCGTTCTTCAGGGGAAACATATGGAACAGGGACTGATTTTACACAAACAAAAACTAGAACCTTGTGAAATGCAGGAAGATTTGTTACAAAATGGGAAAAGATTGCAGGTACTCCAGTTGCCAATTCCGAGTATATGAGGCCTATTCCGGGCACACGGACAATGCCAAGGCTGGGGCCCAAGCCTAGTAACCATTTTAAAGATACTTTGTTGTGGAGATCATAGTTGTACTTCCTACGAGTCCCATAATGCCAGATGTACATGATGAGCATAAAGATGACAGAGAGTGCAAGAGGGACCCATCCCCCCTGGGCCACTTTCATGAGAGCTGCTGAAAGGTAGACACCCTCTACAAACCAGAAAACTAAGAGGAAGAATGCAGCGAGTAAGACACTTTTTTGCCAAACGAACATTATGACAAGCGACATGAGAAATGTTGTGATGAACATAACTGTCATACATGCAAGTCCTGCGGGAAAAAAAAAACTTTTCAAATTCAAGTTACAACTCAAAAAATAATTTCAATAAAGAAAAAGAAAACAAAAATGTCTCACAGGGGGATGTTCCACTATAACATAGTGAGATAATGTTAATATTCAGGTAACATACTCATGTAAACCACAGTCAATTTCAAGTAACATGCTCATGAGAATAATAGAAGCATTTAAAAAAGAAGATAAAAGTGTGCCCGGGGGAGTGTCTCTGTTGCTCAATAAGCAAGCATAGGGAGATTTATGCTGATTGGTCCTGCTATAGAGTATAGTTATAGATATCTTCTGAATTCACACAAGTAATTATAAAAAGTTCACCACCTAAATAATCAGACTGCAGAGTCCAGAGGCAGCAAAAACAGAGTTGAGAAAAAGGCATTGCTCACTCAAGTTATGAATTAAACATATCAGAAAAAGATATAATGCTTCTACATGCTACATAGACAGTCAGATGTAAGAATATACTTGCAAAACTGATGCACATGAATGCATCAGACATTCGTTTGGAGAATGAATTACCATAAGCATTTCCAATGATAGTAGTGTCTTGAAATCCAATAGTTATAGCAAGAGTAAGAACCATGAGGATCCAATTTATTTCAGGAATGTAGATTTGCCCATATATGTGTTTTGAGGTGTGGACGACTTTAACTCGTGGAAAACAACCAAGTGCATTGCATTGTTTAACAATAGAGAAAGTGGCAGTAATAACAGCCTGACTTCCAACAATAGCTGCAAGAGTCGCAATAACAAAAACTGGCCAAAATACAGGATCTGCAATATACAGATAGACATCAAACATTAAATCAAGTCTAACGTGGAAGCAGATTTCTAGAAGTAACACTAGTGAAAGCTACAATGCGTACCAGGTATTGATCCATAGAAACTTTTGTCAAAGGAGTCAAGGTGTTTAGATAGATATGCAGCTTGACCCATGTATTGTACCACCAAACAAGGATATATAGCAAATGCAAAAGCAATCTGCACAGCCAGAATTCAGTCAAATTTATTACATAAAAAAGAGAATATCAAAAATAGCATTCTCATTGCAAATAAGATAGGTCTAGCTTTAAGTCACAAGATGTATCTACTCACCCTAATAGATAAGGAAGTGAAATGACCAATGTCAGCAAACATAGCTTCAGTTCCTGGTGGAATCCAGAAAATTCTTAGCAGGCAGTAATAAGGTTGGCATTTGGCAACTTATAAAACTGAGTCAGGTTTGAAAATGTTTGAAGAACCTAGAATTTCTTAATTGAACCAAGACAGCACTTAAAAAAACAAATCATGAAAATATCACCACAAGCACAAGTAACAAACCAGTCCACATTGTACAATTTCATCAATACAAATACATGAAATTTGGCAATTCCATCCAGTGGAATAAACGAGTGCAGAATCATGCAAGTAATTTTCAATAGCATCCAGATCAAACATACCAGTTATAGAGAGAAGGATCCCTCCCAGTGAAATCCAACCATCTTTACCAGTCTGACGAAAGAACATTGTGATGTAATGGGGAGAAATTGCACGAACAATCATTGGGTTCCAGTGGATAACATTGTACAACCCAATGGAAAATACTGACACCAGCCAGATGATCACAATTGGTGCAAACAAAAAGGCTACCTTGTGAGTGCCACAATGCTGAAGAGCAAACAAGCCCACCAAAATAACACAGGCAAGCAAAACAAGTTCACCTATCAACCATAACAATGGTAGTATTCAAAAAGCAATATTTAAGCATTAATGTGCAACATAATTGCAAAATTTAAAAGGAGAAATCAGATTAAAAATAAATTTACCCTTTTTAAATTTATGTTCAGTAACTTCTAGTCCTGATACTGCTGATAAAACTGCAAGTAGCCATGAAAAATATATATATATATTATTGATATTGCCATTTTCAGATTACAGAATTTCTGCAAGGTCAAGCAATGAACCAAGCAGAAGTTGCTGCTAAGAATAATTTTTTCAGCATATGGGGCAAAAATGAATCCATCAAATTAATGGAATGCAGAAAGTGAAAAATTCATATCCCAGCAACAGCAGTTAATATGATGACTAAAATTAAAATCATTACAAGTCATCTACATAGAATTGACAACTAGAGCACTCAACTAACTATATTAACTAACAGACGTGCAAGTTGAGTTGCCAATATTCATAGCATGATTCGAACTGAATAAATGACTAGTAAAACATTTTCTCTCTGTCCTGTGGCCTCCCATTGTTCAAAGGGTTATTTGACATAAAAGTACGGATTCAATTTTTAAATCGAAAACATGATGCATCAATGAAGATTGTGCACCACAACACTATCAGTAACCCCGTAGCAATCTATTACCTGATATTGCTGGTGTAAGCACACCATCTCCTATGACCATGCAAGCACCAAATAATACAATAAGAAGCAGGGCAGTCCTTAACTTTTTGTGCTTCTCCAGAAATCTCTTCAGTGCAGAAGAGGCTGCACCCTGTCCGAAGGGGACATATCTGTAGGTTGATAGCTCCTCATCAGCTGCTTGTTGATTTGGAAGTAAACTAAACTTTCCATGCCTGCAAAGTAGTGAATAAAGAGCAAATGTACCCCCTGACATGAATCAAAATGCATCAGTAAGGACTAAGGAGTGAAACTGGGCTTTCACAGGAGGGAAATATCAAATTGAGTGAGTTGTCTTACCTTCACCATTATCATCTGCACTCAATAGGATAAAGACATACTTAATCAAAGGTATCAATGTAAGAGTCCAGAAAATCAAAGAAAATACACCACATACTGCTGCTTCATTTTGATGATTCTGCAACTTCCCAATAAATGTGCTTCTAAAAACATAAAGTGGTGAAGTACTCAAGTCTCCATATACTATGCCAAAACTTTGGTATGCTAACAACAGATTCCTTGACAGATTAGCCCATGAAAGCTGCAAAGTCAAACAAATTAAGTTAGAACTTCCATTAAGGCACTAGAACTGTCAGTTCAATGAAAGATACTGCTCCTGCTAACTAGTATTAGCTTTTCAAAAAGCAGCCCAAGACTTTGAGAAGGGAATCATTAAACATTAAGAGAGACGAGAAAAGCCAAAACAATAAATTGTTACCAACTCATTGGCTAATATTAATTTTTGCTCAGTCAAATATTGCAATTTAATTCTGTCGAAACAATGATGATACTAAGAAGTAGACTTTAATTGTTCCTCAAATGAATATCAAAACCTGGGGTTGACAATTTAATTTATATTATTGGCCTATAACTCGCCAAAAGCCTGTGTCAGACATATGGACTGTGGAGGGAAAAAAACTCAGACTCAGTCCTGTGAAACCATTGAAATTATGCTTTAGAACAAAGCTAAAAATCGAAACCTCCAAAGAGCTTAACAAACTCAATATTCATAAATATTAAAAGCATTATTTTACCAGAATAAAGTGTGCAGGCTGAAATCTCGTATAAAATATAAGCATATTATTAAAGAAAAGAAGCCAATTTTCTGAACAAGGAATAAAAAATAACTCAAAAGGCCAAAAACAAAATACAGTGTCACAATAACAGAACAGGTCACACTCACACACCACCAACTAACTAATCGAAACCCATCTCAAGATTGATTCAGGAGAGTCAAAAACCCCAAAATTCAACACATAAAGATCTCGAAATCCTCATCAGTAACTCAATGAATCAATACCCAGTTCACTGATAATAATTAATAATAACCCAAAAAAAATACTCTCTTCTGAACATAAATTAAATAAATAAATAAATCCTGATAAAAGCAAAGAAATCAAAAAGGAAAAAGGAAGAAATAAAATAAAATTTAAAAATGATACAAAATGAGAAAAGAAGATTAAAGAGTAATGAAAGAACCCAAAAACAAATCAGAATGTTTCCTTCTTATTTGTTTTGAATTGAAAAATAGAAAAAGAACAAAACCCAAACCTGAGAATGATTAGGAGGACTGCGAAGTCCCGACTCGGGCTCCATTTTTTTGGCAAAGCCAAACTGGTTATAGTGCTCTTCTTCTTCCTCTGGCTCTCTCCCTCTCTCGTCTTTGTGCGTTTAATAGCCAAAAACACCAATAATGTATTTTAAACTGATTACAGGAGCTCAATAAATAATTATTAATTAAATTAAATTAAATTAAAATATTTTAATTCGGATAAAATATTTATCTAATAATAATCCTCTTTTTGTAAAAAAAAAAAGTCAAATACTCAAATGTATTTTATGAGAGTCTAATTAATAATTATATATATCTGTTAAGTGTTTGTATAATTCAGTAAGTGTTATTAGTTGTTGAGAATTAGCTATCAAACCCTTAATTATTAGCAGCTAATACTTAAAGAACTTATTGCATCTATTAGATTTATGTACTTAAATTTATGGTTAGTCTATACTAGATTTGCGATGGTCATAAAGAGAGAAAAAACAATTATTTTTTGGGTATTGATTTCATTTAGCAATAGAAAAGAAAACTATATACATTTTCAAAAAAATAAAAAAAAAAGTTACACTAAATATAAATTTGATGTTTAATTACAATATAATAGAAAAATTATTGGGAAAGACAATATACTTGAATAATCAAAAAATACATGAACCATTAAAATATTTTTTCTAAAATAAAATTCTAATTAAGATTAATAATAATAATTCATTTCTTTTTTTATTTTATTTCATATAAGTAAGATCATTGTTTTTAAAATTGGACCAAACAGATTTTTTAATTTTTAAATATTTTTTAATAAAAATAAAATAATTAGTTGCATTTTTTAATATGTATTAAATTTAATTCGTGATATTTTTAAATTGATAAAATATATTTTTATTATTTTTAAAATTTTTATTTTAAAATTTATATAATTTTTAGATTTTTTATTGATATATATAAATAAAAAATTTATAATATCATTATAGTATTAAACTCGAGTCAATATAATTAAATAATTTAAATCATTAACTAATAAAAAATAATTAGTAAAAATGTATGCGTGGTGTATAAAGATAATTCAATTTTAGCATTTTGGAGTGAGATTATATATATATATATATTAAGAAAATGGATTGGAACTCAAATTAAATGTAATATTAAAGTTGTTTGATCCAAACTAAAAATTAATGATTGATTTTAACAATTTAAATTTAGCTCAAATTAAATTATTTAGTCCGTGCACACCTTGCATGTAATTCATATTTGTGTCACTATACTATTAAGTGCTTTATTATTATTATTATTATTCCATTTGGTAATTATCTCAAACCGCCGCCACCACATTGTTGAAATCTTCTCATTTTCCACTTGTACATACAATGCATGGTAGGGCTTGTTTTTAAATAGCCATTTTGCATATTTATAGTTGATAAATATAAATCCACCTTTTTTCTGAAAAAAAAAAAACAAAAATGAATTGAGGATACTGTAAACAAAACCTGAACTTTTTGTGCTCCAACCACTAATGAACTAAACATGTTCATTTGATAAATACAAAATATAGTCAAACAATCAATAACAATATTTTGAAATTTTTCATTTTTATAATTTTCTTTCCTATCCATTAATAACTTATTTGACTTCGTTTATTAAGTATCCATTATTTTTAATAAATATTTTAATATTAATAAAAGAATGTTATATTTAAATAATTAATATTTATTTGCTATCAATTATTAATTATTTAATAATTATTGTTAAGTAAACTTAGCTTATAAATAAAGTAATTTAGTGTCATAAAATTGTCATGAGTCTATTAAAAATATAAAAATCTAGCTCTCTAACTCTTTTAAGACTCAGCAACTAAATTATAGCTTAGTAGTTAAAAGATATATATGGCTCCTGTTTAAATTTTAAATTCGAATCTCCTAAATATTCTCTATCCTAAATATAATTTATTAAAAAAAATTCTGTCAACACCTAAAATCATAGGCATCGATATTTTATTTTTCATTGACAACTAATTACATACGTAGAAAAATGAAAAATTATTTATATAATGTTTCCAAATTACACATTTTTCTCAATTTTTTTTTGTTACGGATATTTTATGTCTCATTATCTTTAATTTTTAACTCTACCATTTAATCTACATCATCAAATGGACTAATTCTTCTATAATTTTTTCTTTTCAGACATGATTGACCATGTTGATCATTGTGTCAAATCTTTTCTATCTGTTGGATTCAAACAGAATTTTAATTGCTTAATAATTCATATAAAATAATATGTTAAGCCAAAATCTAGTGGTAAATGTATCTTCTCTAAATATATACAAGATCGATTCTCCCTCTCCTATTATAGTGCTAAAAAAAATTATATAAAATAAAAAATATAAATTGTTAAATTTGTCAAATTTCTTCTGGATAAACGTTGTTACTAGTAGAATATATATTTTATATTTATTTATAATTTAAAATTAGAAATTTAAATTTTAATACTTTTAAATTCATTTGGATGTTGAAATTTGAGATAAGCATTTTAACTTATAATATTTTTAATAAACTCAATAATTAAAAATTATAACAAAATTATCTCTTTTACCTAAAAAAACAAAATTATCTCTTTGATATAATAAAACGATATAAAGTAAAATTATTTCTCATGTATAAGTATCTGCAAGTTAGATCAACCCTAAGTTTAATGTTCAGCTTTTTTATTTTTAGTAATATGTAAATATGTTGACAGAATGCAATGTTTGTGCAGTGAATGAATTATGTAACTAAATTAATGAATTTTTTTACTTAATGTGTTTCAATTTAAAACTAAATAATTAAATTTTCTAACTTGGCTTCAAAAAATGAATTAATTAATTTTGTTTGGCATATTTTTATTTACATACATGTGAAACAGTGAAAACCAAATTAAAACTTTAATTTTTTTTTGTTAGGAGAAAATAATTATTGATTCCAATATCACTATTCATAACTAAAGTACAAACACAGGTTATTTCTTTATCTATTAGTCAAAATGAGAAAGTTTAATAAAAAAATCTAAAAAATTATGAAAATTGAAATTGTTTTATTTATTCGAATATTTAGTAATTACTTAAAGGAGTTATGGAATGTACATAAAGAATAATAGAACTGAAAGATGATAAGAACTAGTGAGATGAGAATAAATAAAGGTTATAAATAATTGAGGAGAATAAATTTGATTTAGATTTGGGCAATTGTTCTAAATTAAGAACTTAAATACTTTTCCCATGTAATTATTGAGATAAGTTGTTAATATTTTTTTATATAAAATTTCATCAGGTATATAACTATTATATTGAAATCTATTATTAAATTATAAATAACTAAGACGAGTGAAAAGAGCGCTATTCTATTAAATCATAAATAACTAAAATGAGTTAAAAGGATATTATTCTCTTAAATGCTAAAGATTGTGTTGAGAAATATGCATGAAATAAATCTTTGCTTTTGAATTGCTTACAGACCTTCATCTGTATTTATAGAACATGTATGCTATTTTCTTATAACTGATCATGTACTTATTTATATACATGCATATAAATCTTTTAATAATCAGATTTTAAGTGCTTAGATCATCTCAAAATGTTTGTAAATACTAATATTTTTTCAAACAATATATATAAATTAAAGTAAATGGTTTAATTAGACTTATCATAATTTATAATTTTTTTTATTAATTATATATTTAAAAAAATACTTAGGAATTCATTTTCAAAACACAAGCAAAAACAATAAACATTTTCGGTTACCAAACAATTTTCGAACACTTTCACTATTAAAAAAATAAAAATATAAAATCTTCTAGCAAGTGGTCCCTACATTTAGAAGATAAAAAAAAGGATAAAAGAAACAACAACTTGAATTAAGTAGCTATTATCTTTACGTATGTATAATAGTTGCGTGATTGCCTTTTAATTTCTTTTTCACCTGTCATCTCAATCTTGTGCATGCTAAAAAGGCTTATTACAAGAAAAATATAAATATATATATATCATAAAATTACGTCAACATTTTTGTTATCTATCACAATACATATCTACCTATCTATGACTATATGTATCATAAAAATTGAGTTCAAATTTTATTTTAGAAAAAAATTTCATTTTATCTGTTGAATATTTTTTTTAAAAAAATTTATATCAAATAGACCGATCTTTTAAAAATTAAATTTATTTAGAAAAATATTCATAATTTCTTATATCATTAATATTTTTATAAATATTATCTAAAGTTTATACATAACGTTATATTATTGATTATAATAATTTTGTTTTATATATGTTTTATATTCAATACTCAAAAATTTTATAAAAATATATAAATTATATAAAAAAATTAATTAAAATCAAGCAAACTCCTACAGGTAAATAATTAAATTTCAAAAAAAAAATAAAAGAAAACATAATAATTTGATGAATATGATATCTTTCCCAGTTTCCACGCATTGGACGCGGGAAGCTACTGGCGGTCGTGAAGAGGAGCGCGTGGCAACTAAATGGATTAATAGAGCGTGAACATAACTTGTGCATGTAAACGAAGACGAAGAAGCAGCCAACGAATTTAGCAAAAATAAAAATAACATTCTACGTTATATTTTTAAAAAATTTTATTTTTTTATTAAAAATATTTTTATTATTTTATTATTAATTTATAATAAACTAATTATAAATTATATTAAATTTATAAATTAATTATAAATTCATTATAAACATGATGTAAATTAATAAAAATTTAATATTTTATTAAATATTTTATAATTTTTAATATTTTAATAAATATTTTATAAATATAATATATTTAAAATTATTTTTAATTATTTTTATATTTTTATTAAAAGCTCAAAAATTTAAATTTTAAACTTATCGTAAAGACAGAGGTCAACGTATACTGTGTGGCCCAACCCAACCCAGTTTCAGTTTTCCCTTCTTGATTTTTTTTTTGAGAATCCCTTCTTCAATTAGTATTATTTTTATTTTTATTTTGTTTGTATCCTACGGGCAACTTCTTGGCAGCTTCCTTCCCTATACCAAAGTGCCCATTCTTTGTTGGACTTTTATCATAAAATAATGATCGTAAAGAATATTTTTAACAAATAATTCATTTGTTTGTGATTTGATTGTAGCAATTTAAGAATCAATTTAATGTTATTTTTTTAGTATTTTTTTGAACAAATTATTTTTTTAGTATTTAATCTATACAATAGTACACATGTTCATGAACTTAATTTAAATAATATTAAATTATACAACAACTTAAATCTTATAATAATGTCCTTTTTTTTTTTCAAATTGAAGTTTGCAATTATTTGACTTAAAATTATTATATAATTTTTGTTCACTTAAAACATTTCATACTTTTTTTAATTAAAAATAAAATATGAAAAAATAAAACATAAAATAATACCCTTTTCATCTGGAAATATTTTGAAATAAAAATTTTATTCAACTTAAAGTGTCATTTTATAAAAATAAAAATTTATTTTATTTTTATTGAACTTTATCATTAGTATCACAATATTAATATCATCATTAAATTTCATATTTTATAATGATTGTTTGATGAAGTGAGATGATAATTTAATAATGATAGGAAAAATTATAAAAAAAAGGAATTTTCGTTGATTTAAATATTTTAATGATTAATAACTATCATAATCTTAAAAGTAACAAAACATAATATTTATTGTATTCTAAATTAATAAACACATTTTTTATTTTATAATAATTAATAAAAATTAATTATTTTTATGTAAAATATTGCACGTGATATTTATCGAATATTTTTAATAAATAATATTAAATATACATATAATAAAAAATTATCAAATAGCTTATTTAAATAGTAAATGAGTTATAATTTTTGAGATAAATAAGAAAGAAATGCGTCTATATATTTGAAATAAATGCATTATTTTACCATTATAATAAGTGAATATTCTGTATGAGAAATATATATTGATGAGTATTTCAGAGGAAAATTTTAAAATAAATAACAAAAAGATTTATATATAAAAGAATTAAACCTTGTTTATTTTTTTTTTCCTAAGAGAATAATATATTAATTTAGTTTATATATATAATGCTATTGATGATTTCTTGAGTTCCATGTGCATATTTTCTTCTAGAAATAATTCGGGGGGCAAAAAAAAATCATAATTATTTGCACCTAAAAGTCTTCGTCTTTTGATGTAAGCATGAATTGTATATGCGTAATTCAGTGATTGAGGTGTTGTATATATTCGATATATTTTTTTTAAAATAATAAATGAGGTTTTCAACTTTTGCATCGTAATCGTACGGCTGCCGTTGCTATCATTCTAAATTTTCATTATTTATTTCTTTCCTTCTTTAATCTTTGTTTGCCGTCTAATTTTCAATTTGATTTCTTTAAGTTAAGATAAATAGGATTTAAGTAAATGTTATATCCATCCATTCAGTTTTTAGATTTAAATATATCATAATAAGAAGTCAATGTTTATTTGTTTTATTTAATACTAAAATAATATCAATTAATTAGCTTTGGCATATTATTATATTAAGAGTTTATTTTTTTAGTATAATTTTATGTAAAGTAGGAAATTTTACCAATTTGATATAAATTAGGAAATGAGTACTCTTATCATATTATTTATGATATTATTTCAATTCATTTAATTTTTATGGGAAAATACATGTATTTATAATGCTTAAATTAGAGAATTCTGCATATAAAAAAGGAATCTTTATAAAAATGTTAGAAAAAATAAAAAATTTTAAATTTATTAGATGTTTCAAAATATATTTAAATTTACATGAACTTATAATTAATTTATAAATGTATTATATAATAATGTATTATAACTATCATCATCATCAAAATGCAAAGAAAACAATTTATCTAGGAAACTTGGTTCAGGGATTATCGGAATCCCATGGTAATATAAGGTGTTTCGATTGAGTTAAAGTCCAGCCTTAAGCTCTTTGACTTAGGCCCAAGCCCATGTCAACATTTAATCCCTTGCAGCAAAAATAAAAAAGGTTTATTGATACCACTACATAGTAAAAAAAAATCTCACAATATTACAAAACTACAGTCCAGAATAAATTTATTACAATTTTTTAATTAATTTTATAAATTTATCAGTTCCATGTAATTTAAACAAAATTTTATTAAATTATTATAAATGTATTATATAATTTTGTAAAATAATTAAAAACCTCTAATAAAAAAATTAAAAAATTTAAAATACATGGTAAAAAGCGTAATTTCCTCAAAAGATAAATATACTAATCATTAATTAGGCTTTTATATATATATATATATATATACATAGATTATACATTTTTCCCATTAACATTAGTTAGTTTCACTTTTCAAAATAATAACAACAACAACAACAACAACAACAACAACAACAAGGCTAAATTACACCAACTGCCAATCCTTATTTGATATAAATAAAAATTTTCAATAAATTAATAATATGGCTAAATTATACCAACAGCCAAACTTTATTCGATATAAATAAATTTTGTAAATAACATATAATTTTTAATGATACAATTTTTTTAAATATTCAAAAAAATTTTCATATTTTTATATTATACTAAATAGAATTTGCAAATAATTTTTAAAATAATCAGCTTACAAATTAATTCCAACATAATTTACAAATAATTTTTTTTCACTTCATTACTCTAGTTAATAAAAAGAATGCTCTCTATATTAATTAGCATTTGATTATCTAGACCAATACCGAGAAAGCAATCTCTAAACAATGTGTATTTTTTTTAAATTAATTTTGATAGAGTATTTGACTTAAGAAGAAACATAAACTGAATCGAGAATTCTTATTATAACATTTTTAATAAGAAGATTAAAAAAAATATTGTAACAACCATATAGTAATTCATAAAAAAAGTTAATTAAAATTGAAAAGATGCACTATTTGAATTTCATATAATTCAAAATTTTCCACACAATGAAGAAAAAAAAACCAAATAACATATAAAAATTTGAATTCATATATTTTTTGCACTATAGAATAAAAAAAATTGAACCCAAAATTAATTTATCAACTAATAGAATTTGCTCTAAGCAATAACTGGAAAGCAAAGCCATAAGTAGCAGCTCTCATATCCCAAAACAACCCAATTTCATCTCCTATATTCACACGTCTACTGCGAATCAACTCCATTAATCCAACAACATAGCTTTCATTATTCATCTTCACATACACACTCTGATACATTTTTGGCATATTTTCCTCTGTATAATCAATCAAAATGGCAAAGCATTTGTTCCCTTGCACGACTTGATTTCCAAATTCAACATTCGAATATCTAAAAACATGTTCAAACATTTGTTCATACGACAACACAATTTCCCCTGTTGACACTTTGTTTTTGGTTATTATCCGTTTGATTTGCCATGGGTTTATCAGGTCAATTCTTGGTGGGCCGAACCAGTCTCTGATTTCTACTATGGTTCGAGTCACTTGGTACTGATTGTTGCGAGCCGCTGCTGATTCTTCTTCGGCTTTTGTGGGTAAGAAATTGTAGAAGAAGGTTTTTCTCATGGTGGTTGTAAAAGATTACAAATTTGAAAATATTTTGAAAATTAAAGAAAAGGGTTTCAATTGGAAATTTGAGTGAAAGAGGTTTTGATTTATATAATAACAACAATATACATTTATATGTATGCTATATAGTTTTGAATTTTTGATATATATATATATAAGTTAAGAAAAGATTCTGAATCTTATTTGCCATAAATGTAATGTATATGCTTCAAGTATCGGAGTAGATCAAGTTCTTTTTCTTCCTTTTTCTTTTTTCTTGAATATTTATTTCCTTTTCGAAAATGCTAAATATTTTTAATAAAGGTATTCTTTTAATATACATCATCACAAAAATAATATAACAATTTTAAAAGAAACAATTAAAAATTCTAACTAATTTTTAAAAGAAAGATATGAATTAAAAAAAATTACACTTCTTGTTACAATAGTTAAAATTCAGTAAGGAGAGCTTTGCCACCCTTGTAATCCTATCCGGCTAGACTTGAAAGGATAATTTGCATAAAAAAATTATACTCCTTATTACAATAATTAAAAAATATATTTTTATTAATAATGTAATAATTTTTTTCTATTATATTTTTATTTAAATATAAAATGTATTTAATAAATATTTTTAATAAGTAATACTAAATATTGATATAATAAAAACTTAAACAATTTAACTAATTAACTTTTAGATTATAATTTGCCTTAAAAAAAAACTTTCAAATTATAATTTGGGATAACTAGAAAAAGAAATGCGACTATGTCAATTTAAGATGAGAGAGTACGTATATTATACGTTGTAACTCACTACAACAAGCCAACAACTATTTAGTAATTTTTGAAATTTTTGTTTCCTAAATACTATTTTTATCTTAATTTGAAGAATATTTTCAGAGTATATATTGCACATAATTAATAGTATTGAATTGCAATTAATTAATAAGATTGAGCGTTAATATTACATTTAATATTTAATTGCATTCCATTGGTATAATAAGAGTTTTGGATTTGAATTAATTGATTAATTATATACTATACAATTAGTTCTTATAATTATCAGCTGCCCATATCATAAAGCATACAACGCTTATTTAGTAGGAACAGTACCATCAAATTGATTTTGACTTATGTGAAATCTCAGTCTTACCCTTGAAGCTATTGTAAAGTATTGTACTCCTTTCGAGGGTTTTTTAGTCTTTATATAATATAAATTGAGGTTTTTGGTTCACACTATAGAAGATAAGAGATCCAATTTACTTGCATATTTTTGAAGCAGTTCGTGTACAATGCATATGATTATGAATTTATGACAGAAAACAAATTTCATTTATTTTATTAATATAAATAAAAAAAAATTGGAACGTAAAATTCATTTATCAATTTAGAAAAATTACTACATATTATTGAGTTAAATTAAATTTCATGGTATTATTTTTATTTAATTGAAAATGAATATACATATGCAAATCAATCAAATAAAACTCAATAAATTTATCACATGTATTGAATGGGCTGGATTTTTGTGTGGACTTCTTTTGCTTGAATTTCTAAATTTGCATTAGTAGCCGAAGTCCAAAATATTTTTAGAAAAATGACACATTACAGTATTTTTAAAAAATTTTACTTTTTTATAGATATTTTATTATAAACTCATAATAAACTCATTATAAACTGTGTAAAATTTATAAACTCATGATAAACTTATTGTAAACTAATAAAAATATGATATTTTGGTAACTATTTTATAAATTCTGATATTTTGATAAATATTTTATAAATATGATAAATTTAAAATTATTTTTAATTTTTCTTGTATTTTTATCAAAAGCCCAACATTTTTTGCTTGATTTTCATTAATTTTTGGAGTCTTTATAAAAAAATCAGAAAAATTGAAAAAAAAAATTAATTTACTATATTTTAAAAATATTTTTAGATTTACATTTTTTTACAAAAAATACTAGATTTTTGGTGTGATATTATTATAAGTTTATTATAAATTTATTATGTGTATATTATGAGTTTATAAATTTATATAGTTTATTATGAATTTACGATAAAATAACTAAAATTTCTCTTATAAAAATGAAAAAAAATTATAAAAAATTATGAATGATGTAATTTTCTCTTAATTTTTCTATACATTTTTATACTTTTGAAACAAAATCCCACATCAAATAAATATAAAAGCACATAAATAATTAATATAGAAATAGTCTTCTAAAATTATAGTTATCTCCCTCAAATCTATATTAAAAAATTTATCATAATATCACACCAAAAATCAATTCTGAAAATCTCAATTTTTATAAATTTTGAATTGAGATTAGAATGAGAGGAATTTACGTTTGGACTCCTTACTTTCAAATATACGGCCCAGATCTTTTTTTTTATACGGCAAACACTTTTTTTTTCAATTTTATGATTTATAATGTTAATTTTTCTTTTTTTTTTAATTTTAATATTTATTTATATTTTTTATTCACAAATAATTTTTTATTATTATATTCTCATTATATATATATATAAAAATAAACATACATAATAGATATATAATATATATAAAAACAAACAGTGACATATCTTTAATATATATGTAATATAACAACAATATATAACTATAATTGATCAATGTATAAATGTTAGAAAATACATATTTATAACATATATACTATAATTAAATAACATATAAAAATTATATAACAATAAAGGCTAAAAGATAATATATAAAAAATATATCTAAAATATATATAATTATTTCACAAAATGATGTTCTTTAAATTTTTTTATGAGAATTTTTTATAAAATTATATTTTTTTCTATTAAAGATATTATTTTATAAAATAATATTTGAAACAAACTTAATTTTTATTATTTTTAAAGAATTTTATAACATATACATAATATATCTATAATATATATAAATAGTAAAGGATGATAATGTACAATATTTTTGTAATTTTGTAAATTTTTTAGGTGAATTTGAAAATTTTTTTATAATAAATGTATTTTTAAAAAAACTTGTGATTTTGTAGGTACTTTTATAAAACAAAAATCTTTCAATTACTTTCAATTTGTCTTAAGATGAGCTTTCAGAATTTGTTCTAATTCTATATTGGCTTTTTTTTTTTGGCCTGGCGATGACTTTTCAATAATTATTCTTCGTTAAGAAATGTCAAAAAATATTTTGGTCCAGTTATCATTTAAGGGAGCTAATAAAAATACATATGAAAAAAAATTCTCTCATTAAATAAATATAAAATATATAAATAATTAATATAGAAATCAGCTTTCTAAATTTAATATTAGCTTTTAATTTTGGCTCTTTCAAATTTATGTTTATGTCTGATTTTTATGTGGCACTCTTATTTCTATGCCGGATTTCCCCAATATTTTGCAAAGCCTTTACTGAATAGTGGACTATTTAAAAAAAAAATTGAAAATGATCATTATTCGTCCTCACAAAGCCTTTTTATTTTAAATTTCATACTGTTTCACCAAAATTTAAAAAAAAAATTCTTATTAGTTAAAATTATAGTTGGTTTGGTGATTGAATAAGCTGTAATTGCTTCAAAAATAATTATTTATTCATTTATAACTTTAAACTCGTCTATAATAAGTAAAAGATACCTAGTATTATCTAGAAAATAAAATAAAAAAAAACCCATTTATTAATTCTAAAAAAAATGGGATTGTAGAAAATAACTAAGAAGTTGAATTTGTAGTGTGGATTAAAATTCTAAAATATCAGCATTAACTTAACAGAAAAAGAACACCAGTAGGTATTACTTAAGCAATTATGTATTTGTTTATCTTTCTGAGGATTTGAAACATATCATGCATTTTTTTTTGTTAAAAATACTTATCAAATAAATATTATATAATAAAATTAGTGAATATTTTTTTTCAATTAATTGATTATTTACATTAAAAACTACAATTTGATATAAATTTAATTATAGATAAAAATAAGTTAAAAATGTTTAATTTTATCAGATCATGCATATAAATAATTGTAAATTTATTTTATTATTCTAATTGAAAATATTTTTATAGTAATATATAAAAATATTTTATTATTTAATTGAAAATTTGTTAATTATTTATAACAATATATTCTCCATGGTCGGTCGTTGTTCTTACATATATGTCTCATCTAAAATGGTCCAACTATAGAAAACTCATTAAATTTTTTTAATAATAAGATGTATCAATGATTAATTTTCCAATACTTTATAATATTTTTTTTTAAAATAAATCAAATTGTAATATGTAAGCTTACCGTTAATCAATCTCATATGAAGGTTCTCACCCTTTTTTCCTTTAGTCCTTCCCTTTGACAAAAATGTAAACAAGCAAAGTCATCATAATTTATGACATAAAATACTTCTGAACTCCATTGGATAACATATATATATATATAGTTTTATAGCCATTACAGCCTTTTACATAATATAAATATATTTATACATCATATATATAATACATATAAACAACTCCATAAACTTGGATTTGTCTCACTCACCACCACAAACCGAACCCATAAAAAAAAAGGAAAAGAAAAAAATAAAACCAGTGAAAATCAATGCAATTAATTAGCCAATTTAACATAAATTATATATGATATGCTAATTAATTTAAACTTGATTATTAATCAAAAGAAGTAAGCCGATGAACCCAAATCAAAACCTTCTGGAACCGTATCAGAAACCGGTGGCATCCTGCTAAAAAGCGGGCTATGAACATACTCACCTGAATCAAAGCCGAAATAAGATCCACCTGACACTGAGTTGTCAAACCCATTTGGCAATGGAGACTGGCCTTCAAACCCCATCAAACCAGACGAACTCATCATTTCATAAACCGAATTATTATTATTATGAGATGAGCTTGAAAAGCTACTCGGTATATCACAGGAAGGTAAAGGAGGAAGTTCATTGTTAGTAATAACAAATTCTTGATGTTGATTATTATAACTAGAACTGGAACAATCCCACGCTGCCGGGTTTGCTCCAGCCATTAATGTGAAATCATTTGATATATAATTCTGCGAGTTCAAAATGGAAATGGGATCGAAATGAGATTGAGAATCTGTAGATGAAACAAAAACTGAATTCTCTTGTTGTTGGTGTTGGGGTTCTTGTTGCCGTTGCTGTTGTTGTTGTTGCAGCAGCAGTTGTTCATCAGGGGAAATTATAGAGGTGACTGAAGAACCAGCAGGCATGTCAGAGTAAACAAAATTCGTGCGAGCACGAGTGCCTCGCATTGAACGGGCAGCTCTATCATAAGCCAATGCAGCTTCTTCAGCAGTATCAAATGTTCCTAACCAATGTCTTTCTTTGGTGGAAGGATCTCTTATCTCTGCCGCATATCTTCCCCATGGCCGCCTTCTAACTCCAAGAAATCTTCCACCGCCGCCGCCATCCTGTGGTGGTTGTTGGGTGGTTATTTGCTTTTTCTTGCTCTTTGATGGAGATGGATTCATGTTGGTGGTTGAGGACATTGTAAAATATTTTATATTTATATATTTAATTGAAAGAGAGAAACAAGTGATTTAGAGAGTGGGATTTTTGATTGCTTGCTGTTGGAGTTTCATGTGAAGTGTTTATATATAATATGAGATGGCGCCTTTTCTAATTTTATTTTCTATTTGCAATTACGGATTTTGCACCTTCAAATCTTTCCAATTCCTTATTTGTCCTCTACCCTTTTTAATTTTTTTTAATTAATATGTCTAATTAATGACTAATGAATTTACACGTTTGTATCAATAAAATCTTGTAATTAATTGCTTAATAACAACTAATACATCAACTTCTATACTCAAAATTCTATCATAGTACTAAAAACATACAGAGAAATGAGAGGGAAATATTTAATTTTTAATGCTTAGTAAAAAACTATCTTTATTATATCACTAATTAATTAATTTTCTTTTTGTAGTTCATCTTACTCTAATTCCATTTTATTTATCCAAGTAATCAAAATTTTCATTTTCGCTAATCAATAGTGTATAGTTGGTTTTCAATGAACATAACTTTTATGATCACTTGATTCATACAAGCTAAAATGCAGGTAAAAGTAAAACTTATATGTTAATCTGGGGGGGGGGGGGGGGCGGTTTGGTGGGGTGTGTAGAATGGATAAGGAAATTTGTAAGAAAAAAAAAATAAAAATATATTTAATCAAAATATGGGAAAATTTTGTCAGTTCAAGATTCTTAAAAAATTCAAAAAGGGAAATTATTGCATTTTTAATTTACAATATAAAAATAATTTAAAATTTGTGATTTTTGCATTTTTATGTATTATTGTAATGTCAAGGAATTAACAAATGGCTCGGAAAAGAAAAGAAAAGGAATCTTTATAAATGAATTTCAAATGATGGCCAAGGAGTTAATTAGAAAAATAAATAATAATAATAATAATAAGTGGATTGGCGTGATTAGAGAATTCAATGACCATCATAAGCATGTTCTTATAGATACCTTGTTAATCATTATTCTTTAATCAAATTAAGATTACTTTATTTGTATTAACAAATAGTCATATAAATATATATATATATATATATATATAATGTCCATTTCTAAGGTTGTCTAAAAATATAGTCCAAAAGTTGTTACATGTGATCTAAACCATGCATGAACGGGAAACTAATCATGGACACACTACACTCACTCAAATCTAACATGAAATTAATGAAATCAAGACTTTCATATGTTTTTCTCATCTAAAAAATAAAAAAGGAAAAAAAAGTTTCTCATAACCTCAAACTCCACACTCCAATTATCATTGCGGATGCAAGCATGCCTTTACCAAAATCATCAAGAACAATCATATTAAAATGATTAACCCCCTTACCTTAAAAAAAATGATTAACCCCCTCCATTGTAATATAGATTGATTTAATATGCATATATTTGCTCTTAAATTAATTAACAATTCATAATTATATTTATCATTCATTTCAATAAAAATATTTTGACTCAGTTAAAAATATTTTTTTTATTATAAATTAATTAATTTCACATTTAAGTATTTAATTATTGAGTATTGAGGAGAGAATTTATTATGTAAATAATACCTAATTGCTCAATCATGCAATGTTTTATTTTGTACAAAATTAATTATCTAAAGTAATACTTAACCCTCTTTGTAATGAATTCATAACTGATGATGATTATTAGTCAGTTAAAGATTTTCAAGATAATTAAGTTTATATAATATATATATATATATATATATATATTATAAAATAGGCTATCATGAGTATAACTCTCGTCGGATAATCTCACATGACCTACATATAATCTTCTCAGTTTGTTCGAGCCATATACATTCCCCCATTCTTTTCAGAATATCTAATAAAATTTCTGATCAATAGATTCTATATAATGGTCCAAATGATATAAAATTTTTTGCAATAATGGTCATGTATAAAGACCATGATTTTGATGGGTGGATCATCAATCAATTTATTTAATTAGTTCAAAGTGCCTAATGATTTTGGACTCATTTAATACTATAGTGATATTTTGCAAGTACTATCATAATTAGATAAAATGGTTTGGTTTCGATTAAAAGATTATGAAGGAGTAATTATTATTTGAGGTTCTTTTAATTATTAGAGTTTTTGGTACTTAATTAAATATATTTTTTTTATGAAGGTTAGTTAATTTAATTAGTGGGTGTTTGAGGATTATCATTGCCAAACCATGTGCATCCAATTTGAGCCTGATTAAATATCAATGATATGTGCCACAGGCTAATAATAAGCTTTTATTAATTATATAGATATAGATGATTATTATTACTATTATTTTAATATTTGGTTTTTCCTAAGTTTGAAGCATTCCTTCTCATCAAATAATAAGATGAAGAATGTAAAGGAAATCAAACAGGGAGAAGCCATGTTGGGTGGCATGTGATATAGAAAGACTTAGGCACCTTTTGTGAACAAAACAATGACTAGGCATTATGTTAAGTATAGAAAGCACAAAAATGCAAAACTATGTGGCTTTTTGACTAAATGTCCCACATTATTATTTGATTATTTTTTTTAACGATAAGTAGGTTGTCTTATTCTTAATTACTTTCACCAATTAATTACTATAATTTTAATATAACATTTAATTGTATTAAAATATTAGAAAAATTGATAAAATAATTTTTTAGACTAAAAATATTATATTTATTTATAAATAATATATATAAAATAAAAGATCGGACTCATTAAATTTTATCCAGAGAGAATAGAAAAAAAATTTTATTGAAAAAAAAAAATTACGGGATTATATATCAAAAGACAATTATGACCTTATTTTAGGATATATTAAAATAAAAAAGAAATATTATAAGTGTACAGATATTACTCAAATTTTTTCTAATAATGTTAGATAAACAAGTTAATATTTTTTTATCTATTTTTTAAATATTTTATTATATTTTTTAAATATGGTAATATAATATTTTTTTAATAAAATATAATTTCAAATATATATCTGTAAAATATATATCATCAGTAACCAGTTTTCTAGTAATCTACCAAAAGATATATAAAAATTACTGAAAGTTGAAACTCTCCAAGGACAACATATGGCAAAATTGTATATATAAATTGTGATAAGTGATTAATATTGTTTTAGTGATAAAAAAATATTTATTCATTCTAAATTGATAAATATAATTTTTTTAATTTATTCTAAATTATAACACAACTAATATTTCATTAAATTAGTTAGTATATTGAATTTTTATTATATCTATATATATTATTATTGATTAAAAAGTATTCAATAAATATTTTTTATATAAAAAATAATAAAAAATATATACATAAATTTAAATTTTCAACAAAAATAGTTATTTTTTAAATTATTGTGAAGTAAAAAATGTATTTATTAATTCAGGATAAATCTAAGTTGATGAAATATATATTTAAAAAAGTTATATTCAATTCCTATGTAAAAGTTTATCCATAAATTGTTTGAATTAATTATTTTATATTGTACATTTTGCTGATATAGTGTTTGAAGTAAGATATTATATGCTATTTTACTAGTTTTAAGTTTAACAATGATATAAAGATATATCAATCTAGTTTTAATATTTAAGATGAAATTCAAAATATTTATTTCTAAACTTATATACTAATTTTATTTTAGATTATAATGAGATAGATAAAAATAATATCGATTACCATGGTTATTACAAGAAACAAAAATATCCTAAAATTGAGGAATGTTTCATGTTTTGTTTTCTGATTTTATTTTGATTTTTGGGTCTACCCAGTTTGGAAAAATTGGTCCAGTCAAGGTAATGTAGGTCAAAAACCTACTAACTTGAAAAGGGATGCAAATAATAAATTAATAATGTATTGTTTTTTCACCTTATGAACATATATATATATGTATATATATACAAGTTGATATTGAAAAGATTAATTAGTGAAAGTTCTATTGGGATTTGGATTAAGAGATTAAGAGTTTGTATTGCATAACACAATTAATAAAATCCTTCATTTCATTTGGATTTGAGTCTCTGATTATTCAGCATTTTGTCTCTTTCGATAATTACTGATTTGAGACCTTAATTAGTCAATGATTTATATAAAAATTAATTAGGAGGCTACTATCTAACCATGTTATATCCATTATATAATTAATTAATATTTAAATCTTACATTCAATGGACATAAACACATGCATCAGATCCCTTCGTTCGAGGATATTGCACCCATTTTCTTCTTTAATTTATAGACTGTGTACACTACTTTATTTCTTATTTTCTTAATTTTTTTATTGATCCAAAGTATCGTTGAATACAATAACTAATCTCTTTATTGATTATAAATATCTTAAAAATTGAAATAACTGATCCAAAAATTTAAAGTTGCTCTATACTCAATCTCAATTATCGAACTCTTGACCATTAATTAATAATAGAGGAGTTCTTACTACTCAATCACACCTTTCGAATTCTTATTTTTTTAATTGATTATGGTTTATATATATAGTGTATTTTTATGAAAAATAAAATGAATTAATTGAATAAATTTATTTTATTTTATTTTTTTCTAATTTAATTTTTAAATATATATAAAAATAAATATTTTATTAATTATATCTAGTCTTGAATAAGTATTCACAATCATTTTCACAAATTTAAAATTAAATGAAACAAAAAAAATTAAAATTACTACACAAAATATAGAAAAATATGTCTATCTTCATAAAAAAAAAAATAAAATTGGATGGCATAAAATTGCAAAAAATCAATATTCCGAATTCCAATTAATTTTGGGGATTATATGTATGATTAAATGGAAAGGGTGGGGAAATTAAGAAAGTGGGTGTGCTTTGAAAACATAAAAATCCTAAGAACATGAAGGCTATGTTTGGTTGTGGGGTTTCTTCAAACATGGAATTGCTTTAGGCCATGTGCAGCCAAAGTGGGCAGCATCTCTTGGCGTGGATGACTACACAAACAATCTCTCTTCAACACTTACATAATATGTTTATGTTTATGTCTTTCAATTCTTACCTTTTTGGATTCTCAATCTTAATTTCTCTAATATTTATTTCTTTTTAATATATATATATATATATATATATATATGTGTGTGTGTGTGTGTGTGTTGGACCAAAAAATTAATATAAAGTGACGTTAGGTACATTTTGCTTTTGGTTGCCAAATGTTAGAGCTTGGGATACTATTTTTAAGAGGATGCTTATAATAGTTATATTTCTTGAAAACAACATCCACAATTATATTATTATAATTATACTATTTTTATACCATATGCAATTTTCTTCAATATCAATAGAGAATGTTAGTTAATTTGCTTCGAATAATCTTCTAATATAAAACATATGCCCTTATTTCCTCTAAATTGATAGACACAATTTTTATTTTTATTTTTAAATTATAATTTATTTATTATTTTAATATAATTAAGTAATATATTTAATCTCTATTATATTTCATATTTAATGTAATTTATTAAAAATATTTAATAAATATATTTCATAATAAAAATAGAGAGTAAAAATATATATCAAAATTTATATACATTCAATTAAAATAACTATTTTTTTCAATTATCATAAAATAAAAAAAATATATTTATAAATTCGGAATAAAGAGAGCAAATAAATATCATAACTAATAAATATCATAACTAACATAGCATAATAGTTATGATATTTATTTTAAGCTGAATTAAATTCATCTGAACTTCCATTCATTTGGTTCAAAGAATAATTGAATTTAATTATTTCTTCGAGTACCAAAATTTAACTGGTGAAATGTCATAAGAACTTTTGAATTTTCTATTGGTCAAATCTAAATGGAAAAAAGAGGTTGAAAAAGAATTGAGAGAAAGTGAAGATTGATTTGTTGTTTTGAAAGTCGAAAAAACAAAAGGTAATGCAGTGTGCACGTGTTCCTTCTATTTCTAATGGGTATTTTCCAGGATTTCTGCTTCCACTGTCTTCAATACTTGTTGAATTCAATTTCAATTCTTCTGCAGTATATTTTTTTTAATATTTATTTACAGGAACATCTTTTCCTGGATTTTCGTCTTCCATGTGACTAAATAATATATATATATATATAGAAACCGAATGTACACACATCTGGTGCAAGAATTATCATATATATATTTATACACGCATTAGTTAGGCTATTATGAAGATTTTCAGCATCTCCTTATAATCAAAATCATGAAAATGGCTAGTGTCATTAAATCCAAATTATTAATAAGTTTTTTCAACAGTAATGTAGTATGGAAAATTAATTTTCATATATAATAAATTATATTTTTAATATGGTCAAAAGTATAATATTCAGGTTAAATTTTAAATAATTAAATCCAATTTAAAAATTCATTATTCTTATATGTTAGTTTTAAGAAAAGTCATAAATTTAAAGTCAGACCTAATGAAAATTAAAATCATAATTAAAACTGTTTCAATGGAAATATTAATGTTTAAAAAGTCATTATTATATAATTAAAAATACGAATAAGGATGGACACAATTTGATTAACCGATCAAAATTTTTAATTAATCGACTGAAAATTCAGTTCGGTTAACCGACCGTATAAGTAATTCGATCGGTTAGGTTAAAGATTTTAATGTATTTTAGTTTTCAGTTCAGTTAACGGTTAACCGACCATAAAAATTTTAGTGTATTTTAATTTTAGTTCGGTTAACAATTAACAGATTTGGTTCGGTTGGCAAATCTTTAACCGAAAATTTAAAAAAATAATATTTATTTATTTATTTAATAATTTTTTGTTTAATTATTTAATTATATCAATTTTTATGATAAATATATTTTTTATTGCAAAGTAAATTTATTTTTTGTTTTTTAATAAATTTTATTTATTTATTTAATTATATTAATATTTTATTATAAATATAATATTTTGTTATAAAATAAAATAAAAATAGTCGGTTCAATTAATTAACCAAATCAATCGATTTAATTCAGTTAATTAACTAAACTGACTGAAATTAAAAATTGATCGGTCCGATAAATAAATTAAATTTTTGAAATAGCCGGTTAAAATTAAATTTAATCGATCAACCAAATATTCACCCATAAATACGAACATTAAGAATGTTAGTGTCAATTACGAAATTTAAAATCGAGAGAAAATTATACTATATTACTTTTTAATTCTTCTTTTTAAATATTTTATTATTTTAATATGTCTTTAATATTTTAAATATATATTAATTGTATATTTTTGTTATATTAAATACATATTCAATATATATATATATATTTGTGTAAATGAGGAATTTTTAAACTTAAAAGTGATAATTTTGAAAAAAAAAAGAAAATTGAATATTTTTAAAAATAATTTTATTTTTTGAAAAAAATTGAAGAATTGCTAAAAGGCTTCCATAAGTAGTTGGACTTTTGTCAAAAATATAAAAAATTAAAAATAATTTTAAATTTATCATATTTATAAAATATTTACTAAAATATCAGAATCTATAAAATATTTACCAAAATATCAGATTTTTATTAATTTATAAAGAGTTTACAATAAGTTTATAATAGTTTATCACGAGTTTATAAATTTTATACTGTTTATAATGAATTTATTAGGAATTTATAATAAAATTACTAAAATATCTCTAATAACAAAATAAAATTTTTAAAAAATACGATGAAAAGTGTCATTTTTCCTAAGTAATTTGTTGGTTTGGCCCAAATAAAGCTTGTCCCTCCTTGTTTAGGCTGAACATAGAAAATTTGAGAGGAAATCATTTTTTTTTAATTATTTAAAAATGTATTATAATTTTTATGGAATTTAAAAAATATATTTTTAAATTTAATTAAAAATATATTTTAGACATAATAACTATATATTAAATGTATATCTTTAAAAATGAGTATTTTGAAATTAAAAATTAGTAGGTGGGTATTTTTTTAAAGAGATTTTCGTAAAATGTCTAAAATTTAATATATTTCACTATTAGAAAAGGTATAATAATATATATATATATTTTTTAAATATGTTATTTTAATATTTCAATAATTTTTTTATTCATATATTTTTCAACTTCTAAAAATAATTTTATGTAAATTATTCCTTTTTTAATGAAGTGCTGAATTTGCAATTCAAATATTTCTTGATTTGTAACTCTCAAATTTTATTCAATATATTGTTTTAGTATTCAACAACTTAAAAAATTTTCATCTTTTCTTTTTCCCTACCATAAAAATTTTAAAATTATAAATCTCCGATTTCTTAACTCGAATTTTGAAGATTTTCTTTTGTTCTTTTCCATTGAATCGTTCAATTGGTCAACTCAGACAGTCCTAGGCTCAAGGATAAACTCGGCCCGACAATTCAACGCCGTCAATATTTTCCAAATGTGAATGAACTTATAAGATAAAATTTGTATGTTGATAAATGAACTTTATAATATAATTCGTAACACGTTCATTATTGAGAGCCTCTCAATGAGAGGGGCTTAAGATAATGTTTAAAATTATTGGATTAAATTTTTAATTTAAAATTTAAGGGGCCAAGCTTTATTTACTTAAAAAATAATATATATAATAAATATATTATACAAAAATTTAAAAATTTAGGGGCTTAAGATAATGTTTCTTAAAACTATATGTTTACTCTCCAGTTTAAGAGAAGAACCATCAATAAATAAGTTTGTAATCGCTTAATAATAGTTACTCTTTACAAAAATTATAAATTTCTTTTGCTTGAATAATTATAAAGAGTTGTTCTTTAAACGTTTTGTGAAACAAAAAGAATTATATTAAAGAATTTGGAATGAAACTATTAATTTATTCGAAATTCAACTTGCAATTTGTAATTTTTTTTAATATACCATTTCAAAGAATAATATAGGTTCCATTAAATACGTAATAAAAATCTTTTTTTAAACCACCGGGCTAGTGTATATATTAAGTGGTAAGATAATATTATAATTTAATTAAAGATGTCGAGTTCGATTTTTCAGATGAGAATTCTTTTTTACTGTTTAAAAAAATATTTGTTTTATTGGAAGGATTGCGGCAAAAATCTAAATAAGGATATGTATTTCTTGAATTCCCAATAAAGGAAGGAGATGAATTGATTTCATTATCTAGGTTCAATACAAAGTCATTTATGTAGGTTCAATAGAATCAATGCAAAGTCATACACAACCATTCTGTCAAGCAGATGCAGTCGGACATGAAAATCAATGTTCTCCCTACCAAACAAATGGATAAAAAGGTTTGCCTACAGTCTCAACACAATTTTATTGAAAGAGAGTACATTCAATGGAATCAGAGCATCAATGCAAGCCCTTGAGAGGAATTTGCCAGGGGAATGCAATCATACTATTGTGCTGCCCATTCACTGGCTTTGCGCAACAATTTGCTGACAATATTGAACACTCTTCAACAATTTCTGATATTGGCACTGAAGAAATTTCTACTATCTCTTCACTCATTTCAGATTTTTTATCTTCTTCCATGACTTTCAGGAAAATTTTCAATGCCTCTCGCATCCACTCGTATCGACAGAATTCGAATGCCTCTTCTATGTTTAGCTGCAATAACAAATTTGGTTATTTTAGCACACTATGCCTGAAGTATGTGCAGTAAAAGCTTAGTAGTTTATTAGCATACTGACCCATTTCCTATAGCGATTTTCCTGTTCAGGCCATGTCTCAAGCTCCTCAGTCACTTGTAAAGCAAACATGAACCCTTTGCAGCCTCCTTCCAGGCTACATTGTCTGCTCTTGCTTCTGAAGTGGCAGACTCCTAAGGGTACTTGCTGATAAATATAGCAGACCAAAAGCGAAGCTCAATTTTTATTACTCTAGAATAACATTACAATCCAATCGAGTGTATACAATGCTAAATTTAAATTTGATTCTGTTAGATAGCTTGAATTTCAAATGGATGTTGAGTTAGAAAACTTACTCTGAGTATTCCTTTGACTCCTGCTTCTTCTGTCGCTTCTCGACAGGCAGCTTCCGTAACAGTCTCATCATCTTCCCATCCTCCCTGATAATAACAGAAGACAAAGAAACTGTAAACAGGAGATATGTACCTTAGGAAACACGTGTATAAAACAGAGTATACCTTAGGAAACACGAGGTCAGTTCTATTGGGTGAGGAAACCATGAGAACTTGTATTGTGTTTTCTATATCATTGTTTTGATCTTCATCGTCTTTTCTCAGTCTGTAAGGAATGCATCTGTTTCCATACACAATACATTTAGTTTGAACACAAATTCAGATTTGCTAATTGTAGAATCGCAAATTTCAGCATAACATCATAAATAGTTTCATTTCAATATTCATTCTATGCCGGGATTTTATCTGTTTGCTGTATCTTTTGATTTGGAAATTGAATCAATATAATGAATAATCAGTTTAATATGTAAAAATGAACTTAAAATATAAAATTCATGATTTCAATATGATTTAATTCATATTTGAATTACATAAATAAATATAAACTTAAAAAAATCCTCCACAATTTGTTTTTTACGTTTAAATATTTATTTAAACAAAAATTTGCAAGTAAATTTTGAGCAGAAAAGTTGGTGTAGTGTAATCTAGGGATTGTTTTTTGAGTATTGATATAGAGAATATAAAATGTATGATGAATCTATTAAAAAAATATTTATTTAAAATATCTATTTAACTTTTTAATTTTAATGTATATCACACCTCAAGAAATATATATATTTATTATGTTAAAAATGCATAAAAATTATAAGATATTTTTTAAATATATATATATATATAATATAATTTGGTAAAAAATGGGGGGCTAAAATCTTCAACTGTACCATACATAAAGACAGGAGCAGACACCCCACTTATATAAATATTGAGGCAAGTACTAAACAGTATAGCCCCACCATCACTGCATCATCACCTTTCAATTTTTTTTAAACTAATTAAATTACATTTTTTCAGGTAATAAATTCCACGTAACAGACAAAATAGATCATGCCAAAATCCCATATTTAACAATGATAAAAAAAAAAAGGTTTGTGCCAAAAAAAAAACAATAATAAAAAAGTCAATTCTTTTAAAATCTTTAAACACCAATTATTGAGTTTTAATTTAACACTTAATAGTAATAGAAAACGAATTACTCTCACTGTATAGCCCAAAGCGTCATTTCTATTAAAAAATAAATTCTCTTTTAAATTATATTTTTATAATTAATAATTTAACTAATAAAATAATAGTATAATATTATAGTACATTTAATAAATTATTAAAAAAAATTAATTATTAAAAAAATATTTTACAGACATATATTATAGATATTATAGTTTTCTGAAAAAAATTATATTATTATGTTTGAAAGATGTAATAGAAAATTTTAAAAATAAATTTAAAAAAATATTAACTTATTTAATTATAATCCAACTTTACAAAAAAATTTAAATAATTTATCTTTTGATATGTATACTCCGCAATCTATTTTTTTTATAAAATATTTTTTTATTTTTTTCTAAATAAAATATTTTATCAATTTATTAGTAAAATTTAATAGATCTGATATTTTATTTTATATAAATTATTTATAAATAAATATAGTATTTTTTATCAAATTTAATTATTTAGTTATTTTTTTTTAATTCTTGAACAATCAAGTGCATTATTAATAAATTATTATAAATATTTTAATTTATTTAAAATAATTTTATATAATATTTTAAAATTTTATTGACGTTTTTAATAAATACCTAAGAATTGAAAAATGATCATTTTAATCAGAAAAAGGAAGTATAACACGATAATAAATAAAACTTTTATAGATGCTTCTATAAGTCTATTGGGAGAGATGAGCTGATGAGGTGTTTATTAGATGACAAATAAATTAATACTCTTAAATTCAATACTAAAGACTGACAACAAGAAGAAATGGATAACAACAAAAACAAGAAGTAATCCAAAAACAATGAAAAGAAAAGCAATTAGGAACTTCCTAGCAACCCGCTATTAATAAACAGCAAAACTTTATAATTGGAAGAAGAAGGATTTACCCAGAAACAAGACGAACATTATTCTCATAACGTTGCCTGTATCTTCCTGTTCTGGCTAGCTCAGTTGATGTCATGGCTATGGTGGGTGGTGTTGGTTCTGTAGTTGAATCTTTCTTCTTTTTTTTCACTGAAATAAAACAATGGTAAAGAATGAACAAAAATGAGATATTTGGCAATCATAAAAAAGAGAAAGATTACATAATACGCGAAAAGAATAAAAAAAAATACCAAGTTTCTCGTTCTGGTAACTGGAAAAGCAATTTCTGTCAAAACCATGAGTTTCCCACCAGGAAAGAAACTAAACAACTCTGTTCTGAATCAAAAAAGCCCATCTGAAACAAAATTCAAAATCAAATGAAGGTTCCTGAGAAGCCCACACGTTTTAATCTTTGAATTAATGTACTTCTCTGTTCTTTGTTTGGGTTTGTTTCTCAATCTCTCTGTTTCAGGGGATCGGGATGGGGGAAATGTGAACTTTTTTTTATCCGTTCTCTATGTATGAAGAAAAACGAGAAAAAGAACAAGGTGTAGGAGATGGAGAATAAGATAAAGAACAAATGAAAATAAGAAAAATGAAAATAAAATTTTTTAGTTACAAAAAAACTGAACAAAATACAGAAACAGAAACAGAGAGAGAAGCAAAGAGTGAGAGAATTCCGCTGGGCCAATGCAACGGCATCCGCTCATAATGAATCACCAACTGAAATAATGTTATTTAAATTTAAAATTCAAAAGTAAAAGTGTATTTTTATAATCAATCGAATTAACTACTGCAAAATTTCAGTTAAGATAAATTAATTATTTATTTCCATAAATTATTATTTAGATTCTCCTATTTAAACTAATTAATAGTTGTCTTTTTTAGCAATTACTTTGAGAGTATTTCGCTAAGCTTAACAAAATTAATTTATAATTATTTAATGCTTATAAGTTAATTTAAATATATAAATATTTAAAATTTTAAACAATTATATATTTATTTTAAATATTTATATATGGCTAATAAATAATTAATATATATGTAAAAAATAACTTATAAATATATTTATAATTAAAATAATTAAAAAAATATAAAATTATATTATCAAAAATATCTATTAAAATAAATAAAGATAATATAATAATTTATTTGGTCAAACTGGTTTATAAATACTAAAATAATAAATTATTCCTTCTTAACTTTTTTTTAACTTATAAATTAAGTTTATAAATTTATAAAATTATCTAAATAAGTACGTTACCTTTAATTTAAAGTACATAAGCTAGTTTGATCCGTTTATAATTTTTTTTTTTTTACAATTTTGGTTAATACTTCTCTATTTATGAATAGGGTTGATTCTGAGTCATTTTGATTACAAAATGTAAACTTGATTAAGTTCTTGATTAAGTTTGGCTTGGTCTTTCAAATTTAATCTTTTTCTTTCAATAAAAATAAAAGCAGTAACTGTAAATTACACTAAAATGAAGTATAAAATATTCTTTTATGCAAAATCATTAAAAGTATTAAAAAATAGGAAAAGAAACATAATATAGTAATTTAAGATAAATTCTATGCTATTGTTTAAATAAAAAATAATGCAATTTAATAATATGTGATATAATATGATCCTATAAATATTATTAATTATTTACGATTAGATGATACGCTGTATATATATATATATAAATATAAATTTTACTTATTTAGTTAATTTATTTTTTAAATTCTTAATTTAATTATATAACTTATTTTTTTAATTTATAAAAATAAATTTATGAAGTCTCACTGAATTATATTTTTTTACATTATAAATATATATTTTTTTCTAAATTATTTTCTATCTAAAATCTAATCTCTAACATTGAATTTCCATAATTTAATATCTAAAATATGTTTCATTTGAATGACGTGCATTGTAAAATAAAATAAAATAGCAATTGCTTTTTGAGAAAAAAAAAATTATGAAACATCAAATCAGTGACAAGTAATAAAAGTTTTAAAAAAATATATAAAAGTATTAAAAATTATATATATATATAAATATAAAGATTTGAATTTATAATTTAAATTTTAGATAAAAAAAATTTAGAGGGAGAAAAAAATATATTTATAGATTAAAATAAATATGTGACTCGATGAATTTATTTTTATAAATTAGTTGAAATATAAATTTAGAGAACTATATAGTTAAATTAAAAATTTAAAAGATAAATTAATAAAATAAGTAAATTTTAAAAACTATATATATATTTGGCGCATAATGTAGCATTTTTTAATAAATAATTTTTGTGTGGCTTGATGTTAGAATATGATTTCAGAAATAATAATGGGATTAGAATGCTCTCATATTAAATTTAATTTTTTATAATCAAAATTAAATTCAGTTAAAAGTAAAAAAAATATTAAAATTTTACCCAAGTAACCCAGTTTATTCAAAAGAATAGATTATATATATATATTTGAATAGAATAGATTAAGGTATATTTAATATTTAAAAAATTTATTAAGAATATTTTGAAGGATAAAATTTTTAGAAGTTTCATTTGGTTTTCGAAGTGCAGGTTAACAATTGGTGGTTTTTTTGTTCAAACATGATTAACGGCTGAAAAAAAAAATTATCAGTTAACTCTCAACTGTTAAATCAAACATTCATTATATTTTTCTATTTTTGTTATTCTAAAAATATTTATAGGTCATGGAGATTCTTTTGGTTAATGGTCAAATTACAGTTCCTTTTTTTTTTAGAAATAACAATTCCTACTTTTATTCAGATTTTTTTTAGTTATTCTATTGATTTAATAACTCCCATTATTTCAAATAAATAAATAAATAACTCCCATCTGCTTCTAGAAAAATTCAGTTAAAATCTTAAAATTTAAAACAAGAAGATTAATTTAGATTTTTATGTAAATAAACCACAAGTCCTTTGTTTAATTGAAAAGTTACCACCTGGCATAGTTTCCAACATATTTAGATCGAAACTATGAAATTAACGTAGAATTTTAACCAAAAAAAAATCCCAATTAAGTCTTCCATTTCTAAAGGTGACAAATTAGTTAAAACATTTGGAATAATGTTAATCAAATCTAACATTAAAATTTAAAGAAATATGTCCAATTTGTCTTATTGCCATCCAAAAAAAGGAAAAAAAAATAGTACCCGCAATTTGTATTATTATTATTATTATTTTATTTTTGAAAATTTGTATTATCTATTTGGTTTGAATAGCTAAAAATGATTTTTTCCTTTTTTAGATAAAATTAAATATTTTTTAACTAATAAAATATAATAATATAAAATTATGAAATATAATGTTATTATACTTTTAAAAAATTAAGATGAAAATAAATAAAAATAACAATTTTGATTTAAAATATTAAATTAGACTCGTTTAAATAAATAATAATGATGACAGGTGGCCTCTGGGTCTGTTCTTGGCTAATCAATTCTAGCTAAGGTCAATAGTTAGGGTTCTTGCAAGGCAAACAGAGAAATGGCTCGAATTCTAGTACGGGGACTGATGCCTAAATCAATACCGAACTTACTCACAGGATTAGTAAAAAAAGTTCGAGATGGTATACCTGAAGATCTAATCTCTTATTTATAAGGAGAGAATGGGGGCACCAATGCTGACATCATCCCCAAAGATTCCAACTACACACGTATTATATGATAATTGTGCCGAGAATTTATCCTGTTGTGGCTAGGTCTAACTTATCAAGTGAGCCATAGTGGCTCAGTCAAGAGGGATTAATAGCTCGAGTTCGGGTTTATAGTACCACCGGTCACTCTCTTGTACTCTGCCATTTATGTTAAATTGGGAGTCAGACTCCATGAAAAGCTATAAGGATCTCTCTTACCAGAAATGACCTCAACCTTATGGAGACCAAGGTCTTCGATAAGATTCACCGGGATGTTCTCAAGTGGAAGAGGAATGTCCTGAAGCTAATAAAGGAGTATTTCCCGATTAATAAAGCTCCTAAGGATAAGTGTCCCAATGATCGGGCTGGTATAATTTTCCTCGCTCAGCTATTTACGTTATTCCTTAGTTATTTATTTAATTGTTCTTTGTTTATGCAGATATGTGCAAAGAGTCGGCCACCTTAAGGTTAAAGAGGCTAGCTAAGGAAACTGCTGATAAAGAGGCTCGGAAGAAGCTGAGGGTCGACCCTTTATCTATTGAGATTTGAGGTGGTGATGCCCTTGTTACTCAAAGTCTAAAGGTTGGAGGAACCTCAGTGGGAATTAGCGGCCCAAACCATGTGGCAATGGACAGTAGTTTGCCCAAGGCACAAGAGCCCTCAACTGCCTTTAAAAGCCCTTCATAAAAAGCTTGATGGCAATCATGGTGCTGATTACTTCATCACTGATTCTGGGGTACTTAAGGCTATACGACCAATCTTGAGTAATGTACCGAGAAGGAATACAATATGAGGCGATTAGCTCCTTAGTATAGGAGTTAAACTGAGGTCGGCTTCCAATGTGATAAGGAGCTATTGTTAGTTCTCTTTTTTTTTTGTATGTTAATAAAATACACTAACTTAATTTCTATACAGTTAAATTTGCTTTGCAATGCTATTGGAGACCGGCTCTTAAAAGAGTTTAAGGAACTTCAGTCTCTGTGATAAGCGCTTGATGCATAGAGAAAGAAAAGAGCAAAGTTTGAGAGCACCTTACTGGCTGAACAGGAGGCACCGAAGGCCGAGCATATGGCTCTCAATGCTGCTGGAGATGAGGTAACCGACGAGCTTGAAAAAATTTCCAAACTTAAAAAGTAAAGAGAGGAGCAGTACACTCAAGGCATTTATGGGGCTCCAGCTTGAGGGTGTCTTTGGCAGGAGCAAGAGTTTCAGTGGTAGGTTTGCTTTTGAGGTCTTCTTGAAGGCATTAATTATCATTCATCTGAATGTATTTATGAGCTCAGTCCATCAGTAATGTGAAATCTTGGGGCCTTTTCTTGTTTAGAGAATCTGAGAACTCATTGCACGTTGTGTTTTTTATGAGTGCCTCTATTGTCAATTCCAAGTTAACATTTGAGATGGCATATACTATCTTGTTAAACTTGTCGATGTAATCCCAGAGTGTTTCACTTGTTTTTGAATAACTTTCAGCAAATCGGTCGATGTGCATCGATGGTTAATGGACACAATAAATTTGTTAATAAACAATTTTGATAGTTGTTGAAAATTATGGACCAATCTTGGTTCAAGGTTTTTATACTATGATTGGGCATTTCCTATAAGAGTCTTCGAAAGCAGTTTATAGGGAGGACTCTAATGATTGATGTGGTATGTACTAAGGTCGTGTCCTAGAAGTTGTCTATATGTTCACGAGGGTTTGAAGAGCCATTATATTCTTTGAATTTTGAAACTTGGAAGGCTGGGTATACAATGTTCAAGATTTTCATAGACAGGGAAGATTTTAGAGTGGTATCATGCCTAAGAGCACTCTGCCTTTGCATTTAGTTAATGCGATCATCAATGAGTGCTTCCAGCTCCTCAGGGGTAAGGGTAATGTTATCATCTCTGGTTTAAAAAGGACTAAGGATAGGCTGTGTTGCAGCTCTAGAGACAAATGGGTAAGGAGTAAAAAGTTATCTTTGGGCTTATAAGTCAAGTTCTTCGGTTCTTTCTCTGTCCTAGGATTGTCAGTTAAGATTGGGGATATTTGGTTATATTCCTTTGAGGTTAGGGGTGGAGAAGAGTTGTTTTGTTGCCTCATGATAGCCATAAAATCTTTGATGGTGGCATTTTACTCCTAAGCCATTTGTTCGTCAAGTGTTGGCGACTGAAGAATAGCACACACTACTTGTGTTTTAGGTGTGATGCTTGCTGAGGTCCAGAACACTGAGTTCCTTGGTAAGGGGTTTGAATTGTAGCTGCAGGGTGGGAACCTAAGGTGGGATTAGTCAAGAAGTCTTGGATTGGATGTAAGTTCTACTGTAGGGGTAGGTTATGGGACATGAGAGGGTGTTGGAGTGTTTGTTGGTCTTAGATTGGTCGGGTGTCAGTTTGCAAGTTAAGAAGTAAATTCAAAGTTCCACCATTTATGCCGAGGAATAGCCAATCCATGCTCATCACATCAAATGATGATAAATGGACTCCAGATTTATTCCTAGACTAATCAATCTCGAGCTAAGGTCAATGGTCAGTGTTCCTATAAGACAAATAAAGAGAGGGCTCAGGTTCTGAAAATAAGATTTCTATGCCTAAATCAGTATCGAGCTTACTCACAAAACTAGTAAAAGGGTTCAAGATGGTATATTTAAAGGTATGACCTCTTATTTATAGAGACCGAGGGGGAGGGGGGACCAATGCTGACATTATCGCTAAAAGTTCCAACTATACAAATATTATATGATGATTGTGCCGAAAATTTGTCCTATTGTGGCTGAGTTTGACTTGTCAAGTGAGCTTGACTTGGTCATAAGGGATTGATAGCTCGGGTTCAAGTCTATAGTACCAAATAATATAATTTATTGATGCATCATTTAAATAGGCAATTTTACACAATTGATTTCACATTGATATACTTATAATACGAACTACTCTATATATTTTGTATGTTTAGAATAAATTTACGATCAAAATTATTATTATTTTTTAATTTTATTTGGTAATTACTATTTATTATTAATATCAAGATTATTATTTGCTACAAAAGTTTTTATTTTTATTTATTATCTATATATATCTACATTTTTTTATAACCAGGTAAAAAAATAAATTCACGTAACGTTGGAGAAATCACCTGGTGTATATAAATAATCTTAAAGCTAACAGAGATCAAACTTTCGTTTTTGGATCATATTTTTTGAATATATATATATATATATATGATTATATTAATGATCAAAGCATAAAAGACAATATACTTTTTTTTTTTGAAGATAAAAGACAATATACTCAATAATTAGAAAACACATAACAAATAAGCGAAGAAAAAGTCAACTTAGTCGGGTTAGTATCTTAGTGGTTGGGATCCTTTGATTTTTCTCCGACCCCATCATTTTAATAATTTGTTCGTGCGCCTTTCCAAGAAATACTCTAAATTCATAATAAATTCAAATATCTCTCTTTTAATGTATTTATTCTTCCATTTTTAACACATTTTTTAAAAAAAAATAATTAATGATAATTCTAGCATTTCAACAGAAATAAAATATATTAGATATATAATAAGTTGGATTTCTAATTTAAATTATTTTAATTGAGTTGTCTTTTTAATTATACAAATTTATTATATGTCCTGTAATTGTAAAATTTGAAATCTATATGTATCATCGCACTAATTTGTGTATTATATTTTATATAACTTAACACTTTTCTCAAATTCTAACTACATCAATTAACGTATACATTCAATTATTAAGAGTCCCAATTCTAATAAATATCAAAATATAATCTTATAACATATTAAACTTAGTTACTTTTCATATTGTAAGTTCATTATTTTTTTTATAAGATGTGAGATTTATCACCAGACATATTTATATTATATATATATATATATTTATAGTTTAAAGAATGTTATTATTCCATAACTATTAGGTTACTATTCCATATAATTAACTATATATCGGTGTTCAATTACAAATCGTAACTAATATATTATGTATAATATTATCTTAAAAACCAAATGATAAATATGAAATTATATTATTAACAGTGCTACGAAATATATAGATTAAGTAAAATGAAGTTTTTATCTTTCAAAAGGAAAAAAAAAAAAGGATTTTCCATGGGCTACCTATTCCTAATCTCAACTTGTCAAGTTGATGAAGGAATCAAATTTATTATAGTAGATTACCAAAACTTATATTTTTGTGTATTTTTTTATTAATAAAATTCAAATAAATTTATTTTTCTTCAAACTTATTCCTGATTAGAATTCAAGTTTTTTCTTTATAAAAATAGAACTCGAATTGTTTTCTTTATTATTGCCTTTATCATTTGGCTATCATAATGTGAGAAAAATAATTTGATTAATATTTTTTTTTTACAAGAGTAAAATGATAAGGGTAAATATAATATATAAAAATATAATTGGCTATCAACTCTCAAAAAAAATTTTAAAATGGAGTTTTTAACAAATCAACAATTGTTAAGGGTATATAACTGTTAATAAATTCACAGTATTTCAGAAAAGATGGAACCAAATGAAGCTCTAATTAATGGAAAGTCCAATAAAAATGATACTGAAATAATTTTTTAAATAATGAAAAACCAGGGAAAAGCCACTAGATAGGATGGTTTGCTTAAAAATAATATTAAACTAACAAAAAGCAAAAAGCCTAAACATTCGTTCTTCTTTCTTTTAAAAAAATTATATAATAATAAACAGTTAAAACAATTTAATTATGGTGAAATAGAATTTGAAAGTCAGTAAATTCACCAGTTTTTGAAACCCTACTTTGCAGAAATATTTAAATCTCTTATTTTTTTTTGCCAGCGATCCTGCCCTTCGAGACACCTATAAATTGACGGGCGGAGATTAATCTGGATGTGGACATAGCTTAAAGGTGCCGCCTACAGTTGAGGCCCATCCAGGATACCTCATGGTTAAATAAAAAAAAAAATCTCTCATTTTTTAACTCATCTCCCTCATCTATATTCACTTCACTCTTTCACTTATTTTATTTGTTTTCACTTTAGATTTTCAATTATTTACATAAAATGAAACGCATAAAATCAATGGTTATCAGTTTTTGATTTTTAACCAAAATTTTTTACTTTAAACTTTTTTATTATATATATAATAGAATTTAACGATTTCATATATATACAATAAAAAAAATCAAGCATTACTTTTTTTAATTAATGACATACGAGGGAGATAAATACTTAAAATTCGAGCTTGAGAGGCCTAAGTGAAAACAACATATGTTTATGATCACCAAGTGATTAAATTAAAATATAACTTATTATAAACATAAATTTTAACACAACACATGATAAAAACATAATGCATAACATAAACACTATTGGAATTATAAATTTTAGTCATATGTAGTTTTTATTCATTATACATATATATATAATTTATACAATGGTATAGTTTTCATTGATTAATAAAATCAGATAATTTTTTTTATCAATCAAACTTAAATTAAAATTAAAAATTAAAAATTTAAACCTAAAATATAAATTTTGAATTCGTGATTTTGGATCAATTTTTAATTTAATTTATTTTGTCATCCACTTTACCGGCAAGAATGGGATATATGGTTCAAACATAGTTTGACCAAAGCTTATGAGAAGAAAGCATTAAAAATGAAAATGGTGGTTGCATTGCCTCACCCATGTGGGGAGCTACAAGCTTGTCTAATATCATTCAAGTTGTTAGAGTTTTGGAATCCAATTAAGCTCCACCGCCAATATATATATATATATATATATATATAGCTCCTCAACTTCGACTTTCAAAACTAATTATAATACCCAAACAAAAACTATATATTAAATATAAATATGTAATATTAATCCAAATATACTATTCTATTTAAAAAAATATATGTATATTATTAGTAAATTTTAAAATATTAATCCAAATATCTATTTAAAATATATTTTAAATTAATTAGTAATTAAGACTTCAATGACTAAATTAAACAAATATATACTATTCTCTTATTCATATTGTATACCAAACAAATGATATGATGGTCTTATTGTATATTGAATATATGTTATTATCGATGAATATTGAAACTAATAAAATTTAAACTTGAACATAATTAATAGAAAATAACAACAACTTATCAGCTGCTAATTATTAATTGTTGGGTAGGTATTATTTTTTTATCAATTTCCAATAGATTATAATTCATATTTTAAATCATGAAACGAAGACGTTGCATGCAGTTTCTATGTTCACACTGTATGATATTTCAATTTAATGGTATGATTAGTCTGTGTTCATAATATGATTATTCTGTGTTCACATTTAAATTACGTATGTGTGAACCTATATATACAAAATAGATATAATATTAAATTTAAAAGTTACTTAAAATAAAGTTTTTTCATTTATTAAATAAATTTTTCAAAAATTAAATTTAAATAAAATTATCTAACTATTTTGTTTTCTACATCATTATATTACATGTAAAGAACCATGTTGAAGGCTATTCAAAATCTAACTAATCTTATGAACAATCTAAATCAGTGGTTCCAACTCTTAAAATGTAAAAATAAATTAAAAAAAATAGTCTGTTTCATATCCAGAAATAAAACAGAAACTTTTGAAAAGATATAATTAGAAATAAATTATTAAAACACATTAACTTGACGAATCAAAATTATCAAATTACAAAGAAAAATACTCATTAGATAATTGTTATAAGTTAAGATGATTTATGTAATGGCGAAATAAGTAAAAAAGAATAAATGAATAATGAGATAAAAGGCATTTAGAAAATAATAATATATGGATAAAATTATATATATTTTTGATGGAATGAAAAAGTTCAATGGAGTATATTTAATTATTTGTGAAGAAAAAATAATATGGATAATAATAATACATACGCCTTATACATGTATATGCATTTGGAAAAGATTGTGCATATATATATATATATATAACATATGGACTTTGGATATGCTCTATGTAGCACAGGTTGAGATTCAAGTTGATGATTTGTAAAATAAATAAAGAGGTTGGACGCTGGTGTATAAATTTCGATATCTAAATCAGAGTTCGATTTTTTTGCAAATTTAAGAGTGAGAAAAGATTTTTTATCCGGTGAATTAATCTCTATTTATAGTTAAAGTGAAGGGGACAACCTCTGAACGTGCCGATGGAAATTACGGATGTTTTAGTGCCTTATAATATCTGTGTCAAAAATTAATTTTTTTGTGGCGAGGAGCTCGATGTGTGCTGCTTGCATTACTCATAGCCCAGTATCATGACCTCGCACCTTTTCAAGGGTTCAGTCTCAGCAATCGACTTGATTGCAAGGGTTGGATAGCCCGACCATGATAGGCTTGGTACCAAGGCTTAAATACTAGGAGTAGTATCAATATAGATAAAATATATGGATAACATTGCAACGTATATTTAGAAAAATAATATATGGATAACATTATTATTTTATCTAGTGAAAAAGTTAAAATGGAAATATATTACTTAAAAGTCATAGACTATATTAAATTGTAATAATTCTTCATGTTAGGTAATGAAATATAAAAAAATTAAATTTAAATAGAAATTTCACTTGGTGTAGAGACAGGTTATAAAAAAAAATATTACAAATGAAATTAATTTAATAAGAATATAAAGAAAAAAGTTCCGGACAGAAATGGAGTTCATATTACATATATTTTTATTGAAATTACTAAATAATTTGATTGATAGATGGGACATTCGTAATTTTAATAATACATACATACATGTTTAAGTTTACCTAAATATTAATATATTACATAACAAACGTAATAATTAAATATATACATAATAAATAAATAATTTTAATTTTATAAATAAATTATAATAATTATGAAATTTATTTATGCTATCAATAATAACTATATATATTTAATGATTTAAATATATATATAGCCAGCACCACCCTTGGACTTAGTCTCCATAGCATGAATATTTCAAAAGCAATAATAATATTATTTGTTATAAGCCTTCTTGGAACAAAGGTTGTGTAGCATCCAATAAATAAATAAATAATAATAATAAAAAGAAAAATGAAGGTTTGGCAGAGAGAGAGCGAGAAATTAAAGAAGAGAGAGAAACATAGAAGAGAGAAAGGAAGTGAGCTCAGATTGAAAAAAACCCCGATCTACCACCATCTATCCATTTTTCGATGACACGCACCAGTAGGGATGGACAACCCTCTGACGATGAGTCCAACGCCACTTGACTCGTCACCAACGACCACCGGATAACGGCGCACATGCCACCCGAAACTCCTAATGTAGTACCATCACCGACGACTTTGATAGAGTTTTTCGACCTTCTTTCATGGCTATTCAGGTAGCATTCGACTCCTCTCCTCTTGAGCTTTATTTTGGTATATTATTTGTTAATTTTGGACCAATTTATTTTTGGCCAAAATTCGGCGACGACAACGACTTTCAATGCAATTTTAGGTAAAATTTCAGCGAGTGAGGAAGAGTGGTATATATTTTTGGAATCATTTCATCAAGACGAACACGTGGGTAGTAATTATGCTACCAAATTCTTCAGATGAAATTTTTTTTATTAAACACCGGCAAGAGTCCAATGAGTGTTATTTTTTGATATAAAATTTTCACCCGTTAATTAATTAATTTATCAAACTTTAAATAAATAAAAAATTTAACAGATTGATCCAAAAATTAAATTTAAATTGTTAAATTAATTAATAAATGTTAATTACGTTAAATACGAAAATTTCGGGGACCAAACTTAAATTAAAATATTATTGTCCAACCAATTTTAAATTATAAAATACTTAATTCTAGAGTCTTAAATTATATCATCGTAACAATTTTTGATATTTTATTATGTATACCATTCGGTTTCAGATTCCGACACTTTAGGACTGAATAGTTGATCAGGTCTTTCCTTTTGAACTGTGAGTGATAATTTCTAATATATTTTCTCTGAATTTCATACATTGACATTTAATATATGTGAATATATATAAATAACATTATGCATTAACTAGGGTTTAGAATTATGACATTTGTTTGTGGTTGTACATTTTTATATTGCCGTTGACATGTGATTACTGGATAAAATTGGGATGATATGAAAACCACGTAGGATATGATCGGATTATAATATTGATTGATTTATGATTTTTGAATGAGTTTAGGACCGGCATGACGACGAAGGTATTTTTATATTCAGCGTTGCTTGTCAGTCGAATAGCATTGCTTGGCTTAGGCCGTGACGGCGAAATCCATATGAGTTATAATTAAGAGACCAGGTTGGAATAAAGAGAGCCAGATAAAGGGATCAGCTCCCCAAATTTAAGGTTTAGGGTGATTTTCGTGGACTACATTCAATCCTTTGATGATTATATGATTTATTTTATGATTGGCATGATGCATTGGTATACTAATTATAAGATTAGTTTAGAACCAAAGTAGGACACCAAGTAGGTATATTGGACAGTATCATTCACTTATTCGAGATGCTCACCCCTGTCTCACTATTTTTCAAAGATTCTCAGGGTGAGCATTTGTGATATTGTTCAGAGACACTGCTTTCCTTCAGTGGATTTTATGTATGAACTAATTAAAACATTCCGTTTTATTTTATTTTGGTTTGTATTTCTATTTTTTAGAGACTCCATAAATTTTAAATATTGAGATATTATGTTTGGTGTATAATTTAATGTATGATGGGATGTTTTAGATATTTGTACTAATTATATTACGTCAGACTGACTATGAAGTCTAGTACCTTAGATTTTCTACCCCTCAGTGCCGGGTCATGTGCCCTTGGGATTGGGTCATGACAGGCTGACTGAGAGTGCCGGGTCATGTGCCCTTGGGATTGGGTCATGACAGGCTGACTGAGACTCAGAGATAATATTAGGCAAAAAGCTTTTCATTCTATTAGCAAGTATTTTAGCAATAAACTTGTAAATCACATTGCTTAAAGCTATAAGGTGCAGATCTTTCATAGTAGCAGGTTTAGATTTTTTAGGAATTAAGACTATTAAAGTTTCAAACAAATCATTAGGGAATCTACCCTCATTCAACTATGAAATACAATTATTGACCACATATGAACTAATTACATGCCAAAAATTTTGATAGAAGCGAGCTTCATACCGTCTAGGTCCAAAGATTTATCCAAATGCATTTGAAAGGCTGCCTTTTTGAATTCTTCCGCAGTAAATGGAGCCATAAGAGAATCATTATTTATTAAAGTTATCATGTTGTTAACCACATTAAGAATTGTAGCATAATCCCCATCACTCTCTACAAATAACTTCTCAAAAAAACTCTTCACTAAATCACCAGAGTCTCTTTCTAAATTAATCTACACACCTTCATTGTTTTTGAGAGCTTTAATAGTGTTGGTCGTTTTCCAAGTTGATGCATGGGAATGAAAGAACTCAATATTGCTATCTCCATAATTCATCCAAAATGTCTTGGATAGCTATTTCTAATGACAATCCTCCTCCTACATAGTTAAATTGTATTGTCTTTTAAGCTCTGCCATTATGCTTACAACATTCACCCCATTAAGAGAAAGATCTATTGGTCTATGAATAGTATTTATCCCCTCTTTAAAATTACCAAATGAGTTCTTACTCCATTTGGTTAGAGCCTGAGCACACAAATCAATTTTAACTAAACGATGATGAAAATTTGAAGCTAACCCTAAATTTTCGTACACTAGAGAAGTATAATCATAAAAAAGCTAGGCATTTTCAAACTTAAACTTTTTCCTTCGAAAACTAGTACCAACACCACTAATATCCAGCATTATTGGAGTATGGTCTGAAATGTTAGCTAATAAGTTGATGAGAGAATATTGTGAAAATAAAGGACACCACTCTTATGAGGCTAAACATCTATCCAAATGTTCCCTTACCCGATTCATCATTCCCCTATTACAGTCCCAGGTGAAAGGGTAATCATGCAATGTTAAATCATATAGCATGCACAGAGAAAGTATCTCTCTGAAACCTTCCATGAGATTATTTGGGTGAGCATTATCTCATAGGGGTGTGCATTATTCGGTTAAAACCGAATAATCGAACATAAGCGCAAAAATTTGATTATTTCGGTAGAGAGGTAATTGATTTTTTATTCGGTTCGGTTATCAAAACATAAAATTTTTGGTGTTTGGTTATCGATTTGGTTAGTTTTATGATAATAACCGAATTATTATTTTAGTTATATATATGAATTTATTGTATTTTTATACTGTATTTATATATTATAGTTAATTATATAAATGAAAACTTTGCAATTTAATTAACATAATATTTTATTAATACTTATTTTCTTAGCTTAAAAATGATATTTTTTATCTTAATTGATATTTTAAATTATTTATTTTTGAAATTAACAATTTTTATAATATAATTAAACTTATAAACTCATTGATTATTTTGAGATTATTATCCATTAAAAATATATTTTAGACTATTTTTATTTATATAATAATATTTATTAATATTAAATATTAATATATTTAATGTTGACTTAACTATAACTTCTAATAATATTACTAAATAACTAGTATAAGTTTACTTATTTTGAAAACTTATTAATTATTGACTTGAAAAATTTTATTATTATATATTAGAGAAAAAATTGGTTAACCGAAATATAATCAAAATATTTTGGTTCAATTATAATTCAGTTATTAAAATATTTGATTCGATTCGGTAATTTTTATAAAATTTTAAATATTTTGATTATCTCATATTTTGATTCGGTTCGGTTTTGGTTAACCGAATGCACACCCTTATTACCTTCTTCCTTATCTGAAGGAGAAATCATATCATTGAAATCTCCTATATATAGTTATGGGATAGAGCTAATAGTGGAGAGTTGACGGAGTAAATTCCATGCTTTTTTTTTTCTTCTTTGCCATTCTAAATACCCATAAAAACCAGTAATGCTCCAATCTCCATTTATTTGACCACAAACATAGCCATCAATAAAATTTTGCCTAAAGCCAGGAATAATAATATCTATTAAATCAATCTATAGCATATCCAATCCCCCTCCTCTGCCAAAATGATCTACTACAAAGTGATGGTAAAAACCTAAACTGACCTTTATTTATTCCATTCAACTAGAGACAACTAGAGTTTCAATTAAGAAAACAATATTGGGTTTGTATCTTCAACATGTATCTCATAGAGCTCTAACTGGTTAGGGATTGCCCAAGCCCTGACAGTTCCAGTTAATGATTTTCATAGTGACCAGCAGGCCTACGGAGCAACGTCGGCTAATGAACCAAAATCTTAGTGTAGTTTTGAAGAAGACAACTCCTTTGGGACCAATTCAATATAGGCAGAAGTGGAACATATTGCATTGGATCTAGGATTTTTTTGTTATCAACCAGAACTAGTGGATTATTTTCATCATCTGGGCCAATCATCTCAAGCCTACCATCATGATCCATCATTGCAAGCCCCTCTCAAATCATACCATATACGGTTGCATTATCCGATAAGGAAAACTTACCCTTTTTGATTTAAAATTGAAAATGGAGCCAAAAATTTCTCCTTCTTTGTGATATTCGGCATAGATTTTGGAATCTCCATTCCATGTTTGTCACGCAACCACATACTCATCAGCCTGTAACTCCCACAATTCTTCCCCTAAAGCGATATGTCCCATTACATTTTCAATTATTGTTGCTCCACCATAGTTCTAAGCTTACAAAAGCTCTTAGACTGACCCAACCTGCCACAAAGGAAGTAAAAGGTTATAAGCCTTTCATACTTAAACTAAGCTTGCACTGCCATCCCATTGGATCAACTTCTTATGCCTAGAAAGTGGTTTTCATACATCAATACCGACCCTAATGTGCATCATGCCATTTGGACTAGATGACAGGTTTTCATATCATATTCTTTAAATGTCCATATGAAGTTCCCTAGGTTTCTCGCTAGGGTTTTTGACAAATATCCTATTGGCAAATTATGCACCTAAATCCAAAACTCATAATGATTCATATCAATCTTCAATGGATCTTCTCCTTGCTTCAACTGATATAGAACAAGCAAGAGAGGATTAAAGGTCCAAGGCCCTCCTGATACAACCCTATCAACATCCAATTCGGAAAAAATGAAAAAGGATACATTTCTCCCCAATATCATTGATATTCACCCTCTAATAGGGTGCCAGATATAATAACCCGATTTTTAAATTATTTTAAAATGACATTTTGATAATATAAATAGTTAAATTTATATTATATAGTAATTTACTATTTAAATTTTTGGAAAAAAAAAATAAGAATATTATTAGTATTATTAATTAAATAAAAATTAATAATTTAGAATAAAAAATAAAATAAAAGAAAAGAAAATAATATATATATATATATATATATATTTGTATTTGTAATAAATGAAAAGGGGAAGGATAATTAATAGAGGAGAGAGAAGAGGAAAAAGAAATTTAAGAGGAAGAGAAAGATGAGAGAGAGGTTGAATCTATTGTTCTCCAATCTACTGTCGTCTTGTGATCAATTATCAATACCGTCGGTACTACCATGTAGCCCATTGTTTGACGGTTCTAGCGCCACCAAGAACGCCGCTATCTGCCATTGGATCACTGTTCACGACCGGTACGAACTGGACGGTTTCCGTGATCTTTCGATAAAGATTTCGGCCGTTTTCGATATCATTTTTGACATGACAAGTGTTCTTTCACCTTCAGTCCATGCTTCGAGGAGAGTTATCAAATTTTATCTACAATGAGTTATATAGATTAAAATAATATCCTACTTCCCTAATTTATAGAAACAGTTATATTTGTATAATTGCATTAATTGTTTGTGCAGTAAGTATATATAATTTTTATTATCAATATTAGATTATAAAAGTATAATGTGTGTTGGTACTTGATTTAATTGTGTTGTTTCATATTCTCTGTATTTGTCAGATAGGGTTAGGATGATGTGGGACCACACATGATTGGAGTTATGAGTTATGATATGATGACACTATATGATGATGAGATTAAGAGTGGTGTGACAGCGGGGGCAATCTCATACTCAACGTTGCTTGTTAGTAGGGTAACGCTACTTTTTAGTATGGTAATGTTGCTTAGCTATGGATGTGACGGCGAATCCTATGTATTAAAATTTAAGAAAAACGTGTGAAATAATAGAGCCAGCTAGGGGATCAGCTTTCCAATTTGAGGTTTATTATGGCTCTATTGACTTACTCCTATCCTTGTATGATTATGTGAATCGTTTGTCTAGTTGTCATTGCATGAGATCGATGTATTATATTAATTGCTATATAGTTTATTGAGTCGAAGACTCATTTCTATTCTCCATTTTTCTCTAGGTTATAGGTTGATTATAGGAGTACTGTTTATTCAGCTCACCTGTCTTTCTTTTTTCTCGGCAGGAGTATTATTTTTCTTTATATATATATCATTGTATGATTATCTTATACCTATTACATTTTAGAACTCCGTATGATATTCTTTTCCTTATTTATTTATCTGTTCAGTTTTGCTATTTGGTTAGATATGCCTATTACTAATGTCTGATGACGAATGATGAGATGTACTAATTGTATATAATTAGTGGGCTAGTGGACCAGATTTGAGACAATAATTATTGTCACAATTCATTTTTTTTAAAAACGAGTTGTCAGGCTGACTACGGATTTTGAAAGCTACATGTTTTCTTGTTCTCTAGTGTCGGTCATATGCCATCGGGTTCGGATCGTGACACCATATATCTGCCAAAGTATTAGACATAGGTTCAAACTTGACAACGCTTTGAGCAAGGAATCGACACACCAGACACCTATTAAAAGACTCTTCATGAGTCTCGTGTACTTGATCCATTCGTAACCCTTCATCCTCCCTTTCTTCTTCAATGAAAGCTCAACAAAATCTTCATCCACGGTAACTTAGAAACTCAAGCAAAACTACATGATAGAAAGGCCTAGTGAAAAACTAAGAATTAATCTTGTAATTATTATCAATTCATTTAATCTTGCCAATGTGTGGCAGTTATTTCAAATATAATAATTTTAATAATATTTAATTATAAATCAATGTTACACATAAATTAATTTTAGGAAAATTAATTAATTGTTAAGAATAATTTTTAAAATGGGGTGTGTAGTGTAAATATATATAACATAAATTACCACTGGGTTGTTAATTGAACCAAAAAAATTCAAGAAGAAGCTTTAAATTTCAAATCAGCTGCTAAGACTCTAACTGAATTCAGACAAGCTAATGTAGTTCAGAAATTTAATTAGAAAATTTGAGATTTGAGAAACAAATTTAATAGAAATTTAATTTTCATACCTCAATTTAATATAATTATTCTTAAAAATTAAATAAATGTATTTATAAATATTAAAATAAAATTTCAATGACCACAAATTTAAATGTTAAATTAAGAGATTATTATATATTATGTTGATATAAAACATACTTCAAATTTATAAAATTTAAAAACTTTATTAAACTAGCTAGTCACTCAACTAAAGTAGCTATGAGGTCTCATGCATTTTTCTTTCTTACTTTACGTTAGTTTATTGGCAAACAGTAGTTCTATCCATTTTTTTATCTACTACTTATTTTATATTGTTCTTTTTTAATTTTGTGAGTTTTATTTATATTTTATCCTTAAAATAATTTTAGATTAATATAAATATAAAATCTAACATTTATTCTTATTTTCATATTTTTTATCTTTTAGAATAAAATGAATACAACTTAAATTTTTATTATGAAATTTTGACTTTCATTATTTAAAAGTTATCCATCCTATTCAAATAAAATTTATTATTTTTTAATTGAAGTTATTTATCATCCTTAAATAGATATATTCTTTTTATATCAAAGATTATTGAAAGCTAATTTCACTGAAAGCTAAGTAGCATATTAGTATTATCTATTATAATACTAAAAGATTATTTATCATCCTTAATATATTTTTATAGAAGATAGATAATATGAGTATTTCACTGAAAGCTAAGTAGCATATTAGTATTATCTATTATTTGCATTAAAAAATTAAGAAAAATTCAATAATTTTATTAATTATATACTTATTCTAGATTTTAAAATTATATAATTTTATTTATATTTTATAAAATTATTTATTAATAAAAATTATTTTACATTAAAAAAATACTCAAATAAAGTATTTATGCTCTGATTAAAAAAATAATATTCAATTAAACAAAAAATAAGTTTAATGTGTATTGAAATCTTCAAAATTTAAAGATTTAAAATTCCAAGTAATATCTTAGTCAAACTTAATTGATTGCGAAATGAGATTCTTTTTTTATTTTTGTTCTGATTTGTATAATTAAAAGATATGGATTATTATTTAAAATTTTTTGGCTAAAATAATATTACATAAAAAACAAATCATAAATGTTTTGGATAGATATTATGCGATTTATTTTGATTTGTTTAGGTGACAAACAACATAATTTAATAATTTATAATATAATATTATAAATATCATATATCATATTTAAAAAAATATGATATAGCATAATTAAATAAAATAATTTGGTGATATTTTATAAGCTTTTAATATAAATAAAAATTAATAGGTTATAAGTATATATTTAGTATTTAAAAATTTATTGATAATATTTTTAGAAAAATAAAATTTTAAAACCATAAAAAATTATTGAATTTTACAAATTTATTATATATTTTATAATTTTTAAATTATAAGATAATTATAAAAAATTATAATACAAAAATAGAAATTAAAATAAATAATAAATTATATTATATTATATCTTATGACATTATGGTAAATTGGTAATTACGAAAGAAAGCCTCAACTGCAAAACTTAAAATAGTACGCAATAAAATAGTACATAATACTATATAATAGTGTACAATAAAAAATAAAAAAAGAGTTGCTCGAAATTTCAAAAAACGTGACATTGGTGGGTCCTTTTGACCGACGTGGAGACATGTCATTCAGTCGTTTATCTTTCACAAAGTAAAAAATTTATAACGCAAAAGAAAAAAGATTGATATTGACAGATAAATGTGTTCATTAGTGGAGCCCCACAATGATATTGAGTAGTCTTGAACTTTCTTATTGATGAAACGAGTGGTTAAAATCACTCTTCAATTAACATATGCCAATTGTCATTAACTTCCTTTTATAAAAAAGAGATTGAGAAAAATAATAGTGCATTTATTTGGCTTCACAAAAAGTTTGAAAAAATTGACTGTATAATTTCTTTTATCAAATAATATTATACTTTTTTTTATAAATAATATATATAAAATAAAATATTATATTCATTAAATTTTATCAATTAATTAAAAAAATATATTTTTTTAAAAAATAAAAATATTTTATTAAAAAATTCATATATCAATATATAATTATACTTTTATTTTAGAGTATGGTAAAATAAGAAGAGATATTATAATAATAATTTAGTTATTATTTAAGTTTTTTATGTAAAATTAAGTTACAAGTAAATATGTTGATATTTTTTAATTTATTTTTTATTATTTTATTATATCTTTTAAAAATAGTAATATATTATTTTTTAAATAAAATATAATTTTAGTCTCAATAATTAATTTTCTCTTTAATTTACCAACACACAAAACAATAAAAAAAGTAATTATATATTATTAATTACCAAGTTAAAGCATCAATTAATATTAAGTCCTTGTGATGATTTAAATTCTAAAATCAGAAAGTTGAATTCATTGTGAACAAAAACTAATAAAATCAGAAAGATTTATTGCAATAAAGTTATTTTTCCTCTAAAAACACATTAATAAAGTAATGAATGTCTAACAACTATTTAATTTATATTGTTATAGATATTTAAATTTCACAAACTAATCTTTAATATCATTTATTGAAAATTAAATAAAAAAAATAGAAAGAACAAATAACATATAATTTTTGTTGTGCTTTATTTTTTAATAAATTTAATTTAGATAATTATAATTTAAATTTAAAATACACATTGATATAGTTTGAAAATAAGTACATAATCCTTAAATAATAGATTTAAAATGGATTTGTTCTTCAAAATAAATGAAATGGGGATGCCTTGTAAGGAAAAAATGATACTAAATTCCAATTTACATCACGACAATAGTAGTTAACTATACTTTTCATTAATGTCATGCTATGCTATTTAGTACTTAATTAGGTTTCCCCACCTATTGATTTTTTTTCTAAAAAAAATTAATTTTAAGATTTTAGTTCGATGAAATAATCTCTATAATAACATAACTAATTAACTAAATTCTAATTCAGTTTGGACAAATGTCAAGGTATTCTGAATCATTAACTGAATTAGCATATTATCAAAATACTTAAAAAATTTATAATAAAATGTCATATTTTTAATTTATCAAATATGAGTACTAAAAATAAAAATATTTTTTTTAGATGCTCTTACGATAAATGAAATAAAATAAAAAGCAAGAATAATTTTATTTCATTTACTTTATTTATTATCAGGCCCGTCTCTTGGGGGAGCACCCTGAGCAACCGCTCAGGGCCCCCCAAGAGAAACATTAATGAATGTCAACCATAAAATTTACGCGTTAATATTATTTCAGACGTTTATCCGTCTATGGGTTTGGTTTTGGCATTGTAAAAGTGAGGCCCACTACCCATTTTTGCAGTGGGAAGTAATTAATAAAATCTCTTCTCTTCTCTTTTCATTGTTTATCTGGTTTGCAATTGGAGTAACAAAAGCAACGACAAATAATACACCAGATTTTGATGATATATCAGAATCAGATAAGATCATATATTATTATTATTATTATTATTATTATTATTATTTATATTTATAAAAAATGAAAATTAATGTTTTCGCATAAAATTTACGCGTTAATAAATTAATTTACGTGTTAACCCCATTTAAACATCAAGAAAAGAAACATTAATTAGTTTTTAGTATAATAAAAATAAGTGATTGAGTAAATACTCATAAAGCTAAATATATATATATATATATATATCGCTCCGACATTATTTTTTAGGGGCCCATATCTTAATTTTTGCTTGGGGCCCTTAAAATGTCCAAGACGGCCCTGTTTATTATGGTCATAAAAAATAATTTATAAAGTAAATTATGTTTTGATTATAGAATCATTTTAAATTCATTCTCATATTGCAAACGGATAAATTATAAAGTAAACTATTTATAATCAAAGCATAATTTAAATTATATAATTTATAATTTACTTCTTTAATTTTTATAATTTATAATTTAAACAATTTACTTAACAATTACAATTTATAAATAAATTCTTACAATTTATAATTTACTTTATAAAAGAATCGGTTCTAAAACAACGGTTCTAAAACATTCTGTATTTGTGTGCTCCACTTTTTTCTGAGTTATATTCTTTAACATAATCTTCTTATCTTCCACCAAGCAAGGGATAAAAAATTTATTCTCTTCCTTTCGCAAGAAAACACTGAAAAGTTCTTTTTGAGTGCTTTTATTTTATTTTATTTTGTATTAAAATTCAATAGCAAAAAGAGATCTAGCAAAGCAAAAAATTTGGCTGTTCTGACTAACAGGAACAAAAAGAAATATATTTAAAAACCAAAAAAATTAAAATAAAAAATAATTTATTGTTATCATTAATATATATATATATATATTTCTATTCTGAAAGTGGTAATTCATATATTCATTAAGCATGCTTTCTAGTTATACCGTTAGCTTTCCAACACAATAAAAATTTACAGTAAAGACTTCGAGAAAGCAAATCAAGTTTCAAGTTTTAATGGAAAATTTTATCTGGCAAACAAATTTATTAAATTTTAGAATATTTTTTAGTGCTCCAATATAATTCAATAATAATGATATTGAAATTGTTTCATCTAATAAGCTTTTGATTCAACTCCTTCTGAGTTCTCTGAGTTTTATTAGTGCTATTCAAAGTTAGACTCATCAATAAATAAATAAATAACAATTCTGTTAGCCTTCATAAAGATGAACTTCTGTAGTATAATACGTCAGACAAACAATACATATCTCATCATTGATGTATAAAGGTGTTAAAACTACTCTATAAACAAAAATAAATGTGAGAAATCTTACTCCAAATACAAATAAACAAATGATTAAACTAATATAAAAAAATGAGTTGTTTAATCGTAATAGTTAACTTTTAAAATTGAAGCTCTTAAGACTGCATTAAAGAATTTAACCCAAATCAATATTCAAAAGAAAAATTATCAAAAAGTAGTAAAAACCTTTAACCATTTTGATAGGTCAGGCATTAAGCAAGTTATTGTCCAGTTTCCAGCAATGACCAATATCTCATAAAATGTAAGCCTCCCTCGTGTGGTAGAAGCCTGTGGAAACAGGAAAAGCACTAATAAAGCAATGCAACAATATTCCATCAGTACAGGTAAGCACAGAATTCCTGTAATGAGACACTATCCTGAAAAGTGACCAGCAAGAATTTTAGGGAAGAGAGTGAAAGGCAAGAATTTAGTTAGTATAGAGCAAGTACGCATGCATAGGACTGAAGAAATCATCCTGGTAAAAAATAGGGCATTAATGTCAGATCAATTCTGACAAAAAAATTGCCACTAGAAAGAATTACAAAATCGGTTTTTGAGTGCATTTATCCGTATGCTTCTGCATCGTATAACAAATGCGCGAATGCATATGAACTTGAAAGAAGCTTCAACTCATCAACAGAGATGGACAACCCAATTTTGTCCTTCAGTGTAGTTGATGCAAGATTTTTCTGTAGTATGATTAAAACAATCCTAAACTACTAAATTAGTAAACTTATTCTTGTCATTTTCGCCATCATCGCCAGAGTATTCTGTGAAATTCCCGCAATTTATCATGCAGACAGACAGCTATGTCAACCGTAGTAGCAATCTGATATAGCAGCAAAGTTGGCTATTCCAAATCCAGAGACTTTTTCATGGCCTCATAAACCATGTAAGTAATGCTTGCAGATGGAACCACTTTTAGCATATTAGGAAATATCCCTTTGTAGAATCCCCTAATGCCTTCATGTTTAAAAGTTCTCCTGAACACATCTGACATTCCCTTGTAAGCAGTATCCGTGTTAGAGCGCTGAGCTTGCATTCTGAAGATCAATAACAGAATAAGGTCAAAACAAAATCACAAATTCATATCATAAAATCCAACATGGTCATTTATTACCTTGTTCTGACAACCTGCAACGGGTAGACACAAGTAGCTCCAAGAGCTCCTGATAGAGTCCCACATCCCAATTGGACAAGAGGACCAGGTTCTACGAAGGAAAGGAAAGTGAACATACAACATGAAAAGCACTTGAATATAGAAAATACAAAGGATTAAAGCAAAAGCTCTATGAAATATATATAGAGCTGCTAAATAGGAAATAAGAAAGATCTTACCGCTGTCAATAAGAATGTACTTCTTGGACATATCTTTGAAGGTCTCATATGCAGCAAGATCAATGCCTGCATATGGGATGATTCCAAGAAGAGATGGAAAAAGGCCCCTGTAGAAAGCCCGCGGTCCTTCTTGAACCCATATATCCCTTGTCATTGCCCCAAGATTAGGAATTTTTCCATTTTCACAAGCAAAAGTTTGCAGTCGGGTTTTTACAAGATCCATTGGATAAATGGCAGTTTGTGCCACAGCGCCAGCAAAACCACCAGCAAAAAGTCGTCCTGTAGTACCAATATCAGCCTTACCCCCTTGTCCTTTAGCTTGAACAATGACATCTTTAAGCATTTCATAAGTGTAGAATCTTATGGCACTTTCTGGTGCCACTTTCAAGACATTTAATCCATTGCCCCGGAAAAATCCCAATATACCTCCTTCCTTCATTATATCATTTATTGCTGGCATTATTCGAGCATGTTTTGTTTGCACTTGCAAAACAACCTTTAGACGGTCAAGAGGTGCAGTTGCTGTACGAGATGTTGCTCCTGCTACTCCTCCTGCAATCAGATATCTGTATGCATGGATGTGCTTACTGATACCTTCTGGGACAACAGCCTGTTCTCCAATATCAACTAGGCATACTCTTTCCAAGTAATGATAAATGTTCTCAATTGTAGCCTCATGAGGATATAACAAAAGAAAATCTCTCCATTCTTCAAATGTTATAACACCATTGTTATCTTTATCCACTCGCTCAACAAAAAGTGCAAGCTCCTCATCATCAATTTCAATCCCTACAAAAGAAAGACTGGTGTGGCTTATAGAATGAATCTACAAATTATCATTCACATTTTGAGGTACTGTGATGCAACACAGAGATTAAAAGAGGGAAAAAAAAGCAAAGAGCAAAAAGAAAAAATGATGAATGTTGTGGTGTATCGGTGCAACCTGCGCCAAGTACTTCCAAACAACAAAAAACAGTAATATATACTACAAACTGATCATATTATAATTTCAGAATTGTCAGTTTGCTCCAAGCAGTGCTACAATGAACAGATTACCATAATTCTTTCCAGTTTCCGCAGTTCACATAACTCTGTATAAGAGATATGTATAAAATACCTTATGTAAGACCCTTAATTACATATAAAAGAAGAAATAAAGGGGCGGTTCACATTCATAAGGATTAAGGAGTTAAGAACAAGAAAGGCAGTTGGACATAGAGGATTCATTCCAGCAACATATCATGCCATATATCTGTCTCCTGTTTTCCTTTATTTGTGAGTTGGGGGAAAATGCCAAAGTACAGAACTTAAGATTTCATCATGCTAATGGTAAGCACCAGTTCGATTTATATTACTAAGAATACATCTCCACAAGCCTATGCAGCTTAAATGTCCCCCTATACTCAACAAAATCGCTTATGATAACCAGTCGGTTTATCCCAGAAATCAAGGAAAATGCAATACAATAGATCCTACTGAGGAATCACTTTTAAGCAAGTCTCCACATGAAGAAGCACAAAGAGATTATTAGCCGAGCAAATGGAGAGTATAAATTTTACCTGCCCTAAGAAGTGCATCATAGAGCTCTTCTGGCAAAATGCAGCCATTATGCTCAACATCAATTGCTTGAAAAATACGGTACAGCTCAAGCTCCTTATCATCCATATATCTCTTGAACTCCAGGTAATCAACACGCCCATCTTGATTGGCATCAACCACATTCAACAAATCCTTAGCATACTTGTAATCTGCAGGTATTTGGAGCGCAGAAAGGCCTTTCTCAATCTGGGTATAGTCTAAAAACCCAGAATTTGCAACATCAATGAAATTAAAAAGAGTTCGAATCCTTTGTTCTCTCTCTTCCTTGGTCTCCCCCAGAGCCAATAGAACATGGTCCATAGTCACTGGCCCTTGTTTCTTAACCGGGTTCCAGCAATTCGACTTCTGTTCTTTCCCATCTTTGGATTTGGTCTCCATTTATAGAACAGCTAAAGCAAAACTCAAAAATCCTCCAAAAATAAAATCAATCCAATGCAACTACCTCTATATATATGTGTAAAAATGTTGCCAAAATAGCTTCAACCATAAAATATGGAGAAAGATTTATATAAAAATGGGATTTGGGATAATTAAGACCCAACCAATTGTTATTAATTAATTTTTTTTGAATTTCACAAATCTTCTTCACTTTGACAGATTGAATAAAGATTCAAACTTTGTCATTACTGTTGAAGAACAAAAGCAGATTTACATACTTAAATGAAATGGAGGTCAAAGAAAAAAATGAAATACCAATTCAACACAGGAAAAGTACTGAAAAGACAGGTATGAAGAAGAAGAAAAAGAAGAAGAAGACGAAGACGAAGAAGAAGAAGGGCAAGTATTCGAATAATGTCAAAAAGAGATTTACCGTAGGAGAAAAATTCGAAAGGAGATTAATCGATTAATAAATAAAAAAAATCAGTAAAATTCAATCCCCACCATATACGGCGTTGAAGATAATAAGCATGAATATCGCCGGGGAGATTTTTGCCGGAGTAGTATAGCAGGAGGATCGGCAGTCACATCGGGTTTCGAGGCGGTGCCCATCACAAAAAAAAAATGAAACGTTAAATTAAATTTTCATAAATTGGAAATATTTTTATTTTATAAAAAAAAAATTAAATAAAAATTGTGATGCCAATCGAACGGCAAGTATGAGGAAGCTTTTCGAAAAGGAATTAAAAAAAAAAAATCTTTAATGTTATTTGAATTAAAAAAAAAATCAAATTTTGCCATACAACAAACGGACAATAGAAATATAAGATTCTCTTCTCGACGCTCAGAATCTCTTTTCACTTTAAACAGTTTCAGGCCCTTCACAATGGCCCAAAAGGTTTTCGAGGAGAATAATCTTAGTTATATTCCATTTATAAGCAAAATTAATATAATACATATAATTATGAATTCATAATTTTCACCATTCAAGTATACAAAAAATTTAATAATTATAATTTTATAATTTATAATTATGTATAAAGTTATAAGCTAAGATCTCTATAATTTTGGGATATTAATACTTAATCCTTTATTTATTAGAAAATTGGACACGATAATGGGAGCAAAAATATTCGGGTCGGATGTGGATATTCGGTTTTAATTTTTTAAAAATCATTTAATAATAACAGTAATAATAATAATAATAATTTAGCATGCAGTGCTTTCAACAAAAATAAAAATTTTACCTCAAATTAATAGCCTTTTTACTTGATCCAACATTTGGAAGAACATGTTACACGTTGTAAAATACAAATTACACAAACTGTAAGAATTGGCGTCTGCAATAGGATAGTCCGATAACAAAATTAGAGAAATTTATGAATAATATGTCCTTTTCCATAATGCTAATACAAAGAGAGTCATGCAAAAATTCTGCACTTTACAGCATATAACAAAGTTTTCACAATATTTTATAAACTCAACTCAACTCAATTCAATAAAACCTTAATCCCAAATTAATTGGAGTCGGCTATATAAATTTTTCTTTTCCACTCAATACAATTTAAGATTATCTCTTCTGATAGATATAACATCAAAAGATCATTTTTTACCACATTTGACCAAGTCAGTTTAGGTCAACCTCCGTCTCTCTTAGCTATCTACTCTAACTTGTTCAGTTTTTCTAACCAGTGCATCGCTAGGTCTTCGTTTTACATAGCCAAACTATTTCAATTTATGCTCTCTTATCTTATCTTCAATAGGTGCTATCTCTATTTTTTCTCTAATGCACTCATTGCGGATTCTATCTATCCTAGTATGACCACACATTCATCTTATCATTCTCATTTCTACAACATGTATTTTACTCATGTGTTGTCTTTTTACTGCCCAACACTCACTACCATACATCATCGCAGGGCGTATTACAGTGCGGTAAAACTTTCTTTTTAATTTAATTAGCATCTTTTGATCATATATAACTCCTGTAGCACCCCTTCACTTCATCCAATCAGCTTTAATCCTATAATTTACATCTTCTTCACAACTCTTATCTTCTTGAAGAATAGAGTCAAGGTATTTAAAATAAGTACTATGAGGTACTGTTATTCCGTCTAAAATAATTTTGTCTTTTTCTCTATTCTCGCTATTAAATCTACAATGCATATATTCAGTTTTAATCTTACTTAGCTTAAAACCCTTAGATTTCAAAGTGCTTCTCCATAACATCAACTTTTAACTTACCCCTGCTTGAGTCTCATCTATTAATACAATATCATCTGCAAACATCATATACCAAGAGATGTGATGTTATCCTGTATATGTCTTGTTAGCTCATCCATAACCAAGGCAAAAAGATAAAGGCTCAAAGCTGAACCTTAGTGTAATTCAATAGAAACGAAAAAATTCTTAGTATCCCCTCCCACAGTGCGAACAATGGTGATGACTCCCTCATACATCTCCTTCAAGACTTAGTTATATCATATAGATATCCCCCTACGCTCTAGAACCCACCATAAAATTTATTTAGGGACTTTATCATACATCTTTTTCAAGTTAATAAAAATCATATGTAAGTCCTTCTTCATCTCTCTATATTTTTTTTAACAAATCTCTTATAGCTTCCATAGTTGATCGACCAGGTATAAAGCTAAACTGATTTGAGAAAATACAAGTATTTAACTGCAAACGGTGTTCCACAACTCTCTCTTACAATTTCATAGTGCGACTCAGAAGATTATACCTCCATAATTTGAGCAATTTTGAATATCTCTTTTATTATTAAAAATAAGTATTAAATTACTTTGTCTCTATCCATTAGGTATTTTCTTTATACTTAAGATCTTATTGAACAAAGATATCAACCATGCAACTCTTATATCTCCCAAACATTTTCAAACCTCAATAGGTATCACATCTGGTCCACAGGCTTTACCGACTTTCATCATCTTCAAAGCTTCTTTAACTTTCAAAAAATATTTTTCTCTAGCCTAACGTCTAAACTTTTAAGTTATCACTATGGTTACCATTAAGAAGTTCCTCAAAATAGCTTCTCCATCGTTTCTTAATATCTTCTTCTTAAACCAAAACATTTTCTCTTTATCTTTAATACACTTAACTTGATTTAAATCACATTTCTTTTCTCTTATTTTAGCCAATTTATAGATATCTTTTTTCTCTTCCTTTGCTCCAAGTTTCTCATACAAACTTTTTAAAGATTGTGCTCTTACTTGACTAACTGTCTTTTTAGCATTTTTTTTTCGTTTATTTGTATTGCTTAAAAGTATTATTGTTATTACACTTGGACAAACTCTTATACCATTCCCTTTTACTTCTTACCGCTTTTTGCACTTTCTCATTCCACCATCAAGACTCCTTAAAGGGATGTCCACACCCTTTAGATTCTCCAAGAATATTTTTAGCTATTTCTTTAATTATTGTAGACATGCCTATCCACATATCAGTTGATGACATACTCACATCTTCCTCCATGCCTCCAACTTTGACCAACTCATCCTTGAATAACAATTGTTTTTCACCTTTTAAAGTACACTACTTAATCTTAGGAATATTGTTTTTTCTTCGCCTACTAGTCAACCTCTTAAACTTGATATCCAAAATCACTAACCTATGCTGAGTGGTCAAAGCCTCACCTGAAATAACCTTACAATCCTTGCATCGAGTTCGATTGGCTTTTCTTGTGAGTATGAAGTCAATCTGACTTTTATTTTGCCCACTTTTAAAGGTCACTAGATGTGATTCTCTTTTTATAAAATATATATTTGTCAGAATCAAACTATAGGCTAAAGCAAAATCAATGATACTCTTACCTTCTTCATTTCTAATTCCAAAATCATTCATTCCATGTACCTCCTCAAAACCTACTCTATCTTTTTTTACATGTCTATTTAAGTCTCTTCCTATAAAAATATTTTCATCATTTGAAATCCCTCGCATAAGTTCATCTATATCATTCCAAAATATTTGCTTACTCTCCCCATCCAATCCAACTTGAGGGACATATGCACTAACTATGTTAATGATTTTATTCTGAAACACAAGTTTAATTGAAATAATCCTATTGCTTACTTTTTTCACCGCTATAACCGTTTTCTTTAGGTTCCGATCCAAAATTATACTTATTCCGTTTTTACTTTTATATATGCCTATATACCACACTTTATACCCACTATTCTCAACTTCTTTACTTTTTCCTCCAACCCATTTAGTCTCTTGAATACAAGCAATACTAATTTTTCTTCTTTCCATAGTATCAACAAGTTCTTTCAATTTACCTGTAAGAGATCCAATACTCAAAGTTCCTATTCTGATCTTACTTCCTATTTATTCTTTCTTATACTTCTTCATATAAAATCTTTTACTATCATCTGAATATGTATCTCTCGTATTTTACACCTTCTTTACCCACACTCATCTATGATGTGAGAACTCTTGTTTATTATGCACCACATTCGAGCGCCAACATGACTCTTCGCATTTGAAAAACGCCCTACACCCTTGCTTATTCTTCACCACACCCGGGCTCTGATATAACGCGTCACAAGTAGAAAACGCTCCAATGATATTATTATTAGAATCCATATCATGAGATATAACAAAAGTTTTACGCTGGCTGTCATCTACCGCAACTCTCCTCCTTTATCCGGGCTTGAAATCGGCTATACACAAAAAACTTATGTATATGCGGAGATACATTATTTTATAAACATACTATATTATTAATTCAAGACAGCCCAACTTTTAAATATAATACCTCACAGTTATTATATACTTTACAAACATAATTAGACAGTTTAGATTATCCAAAGTCTGCATCAAACACCTATTGTTCATGTATTACTGTTCCATCCATAACCTTGCAAACTCCAATGCTGCCCTTGCTGCATCAAGCACTGACTTTCTCTCCTGTTCCAGACCTAGAGCTTCTACCATGCACCAGATGCAGCTTCCACGCTCATCTCTAACTGCAACATATTCTTGGAAACTTCATCAACATAAGCTTTGAGCGCAGATGTCTCCTTCTCACAAGCAATCAACTGTTTCTCAAGTTGAAGAAGGGTGCTCTTGATATGTGAAACTTCTTCCTCGAGTGCCTGGAGGTGATTATTAGAAGCTCTGTAGGCAGCCGCTGCATTAGTATGGAGGCGAGAAACATTGATGAATTCCACTTTCTTACTGTCATAGACCTTAGCTAGTTCTTGGGAGGAGAGGCGTTTGGGCATAGACTCTTGAATTGAGCTGACCCTTGATATGTTTTTTATATATTCTTTAACACACTCAACAAAAGGATCACATTGAATGGACATACTCTTTAAGGTGTTAAAAGTAGCTTCTGCCACCATTACCATTACTTCATGATTGGGTGGATTCATGGACTCCAGAGTACTAAGAAGAGCTTGCCCATTTGTCTTCAAGATCAACTTCAACATCCCATTGTCATTCTGAATAATCCCGGAAGGATCTTTAAGCCCTAAAGGCTCTTCGAAAATATTACCTAAAAGCTGAGCATCCCGTTCAGGAGTTTGTGATAGTGGGATATCAGTTTCAGCATTTGAAACACTTTGTGGTAAGAGAAATGATTCTTGAATATCAGGCATATGCACATCTTCTGAGATGGGAACTGGGTCAAAAGAAGGGAAAATACCTGCTAAAAAATGAGTGGGTCAAAACCCAGGATAGAAGAAATGAAACAAAGAAATGAATGGAGTCATGCTTACAACATAGGAAAGGCATAACAGGAGCCTCCTTTGGGGACTGAGACGGAGGGAAAGCAAGCCGACCCAGCCATCCATAACCACGAATACCAAAAATCTGATTAATAACGTCTGAAAACCACCAAAAACAAAAGAAACATTGCTTCAGAAAGAAATATAAAACCAGTAGACCTTGCATCCATAAATCCTTCCCTTCCTCCTCCCTAAACAGAAAAAGGAAATTAGGAAAAAAATAATTAAAAAAAAAAATTCACACCTGCAGTTATGTTATTCCCTCCAGTAGAAAATATCCTCAGCAACTCTTTCAGGCTGTGACTCTCTGATCGAAATATTGGATTGGGATGGAATACATGAAGCTTCCTTCCAGCAATTAGATTCCCAGACTCTGCCTCTTGCATGACTAGGTCTCTGCTGCTAGAGACTTCATCTTGCTCTTTACTTACAATAACAACTGGTGATTCCACCTCGGAACTACTAACTTCTTTCTTGTTCAAGTAATTATTTGTAGTTTAGGAGATGGACTGGGCAGATGAGTGCTCCCTGTTCATTATGCTGTTTACTTCAGAATCTGCCCACTGGATAAAATCACAAGCTCCATGACTCTGTATCAATAGCAAAGGAAGTGGAAAAGAATACAAGGCTTAGAGTGAAAAAGTTCAAATAACTAGATAAGAGGTTCATTTGGCATAAATAGTACAGACACAAGTTAATTTCATAATAATTTATACAAAGTCAATGATGCTACTAAAACTTGAACCAAATAACATTAATATCGAATTACTTAACCCCACAAGAAATTTAGAAAAAAATAGGTCACTTGAATTGTATCTTTGCAAAAAATGAAAGCTTCGGTTGTTCTCCATTTGTCATGAACTCCAAGAAAAAGATAAAATCAGAGTACCCCCACTTCCCTTGGTGTGAAAAGAAAAAAACGAAGAGAAGAAATACAAGTGAATCACTCAGTCCAACATATACATCAACTGATGGGTTGCTTTGAGCAAGGTTGAGCACATTTTATATTATATCAGAACATAAATATTACACAAGATTGCATATTACATTTAAACAGCTCAAAAGTTGCTTCTTTGCCAGAATAGCTGCAGAGAAGATGGCCTCAGTTAAAAACCTTTTTTTTTTAAAGTTCCACAGGTTTTTTATCTTGCATTAGAGATCAAAAAAGAGTAAACAATAATAATAAAAAACCCATCAATTATTAGAAGTATTCTTCAAAATTCTTTAATTAGCTTAACCCACCACAAGCCACTAGCAAAAGAAAAAATCATTGAACAAATAAACTAAAGTTGAACAAACACCTTCTTAACCCGGCAAGCAAAGTACCATTTCCCTTGATTTGGGCCATTGGATTTTCTATTCAGATTACAAATCCCAGCTTTACAAGGACAAGCAGGAGCTCTAAACTTCAGTTCATCGCACCATTTAAAAAAGCCACATTTATCATCCTGAACAAAAAAGATCTATTCGGAAGATTAAAAATTTGATCAATAGCTAGGAACCAACAAACAAAGAATCAAGAGTGTACGGATGTAACATTAACCCATGATCTATCAACAGCACATGTGTAGAATCTCCTATTTGGATTCTTTTCTGTTCTGGAAGTGTGAATGCGGCAAATTCCTCTACCACAAGGACATCGAATCAGTATATCACAAGTATCACTGGAGGAGATTAAGCCCGGACTAGAAGCGTGTGAGATCTTGGGGGCTTTGTTGGGGCACTCTCTAGCCCAGTGTCCTTCTTTTCCACAACCGAAGCAGTAATCAGCTGGGTTTCGCTGAGGAGGTATCACCACATAAATTGGATGCGCCGGCGGTGGAAGCGTTAATGGCGATGAAGGAAATGGGTTATTAGCAACACGACAATCCATCACAGCGAGAACAGAGAGTGAAGTAAGGAAAGTGAAAGAAACATTGAAAACAAAAGGACTTTCATCAACGGCTTGTCGGCTCCTCAGTTGCCTTTTTTTATTTCTTTGGCCGTTACTTGCACCGCTTTTGGTAAATCACTCTTAAAATTAATTATTAAAATATATTTTACACACGTATATTACATAAATTATATTTTATTAAAAAATATTAAAAAAATAAAATAAAAAATATTAATTTTTTAATTATAATATAATTTTTTTTAAAAAAATTAAATAATATATAAATTATTTTTATAATATTTTTTTCTTATCTTATTATATTTTAAATTAAAAATATAATTATTTTTTAATATATAAATTTCTTGACTTATTCTTTTAGTAAAATAATCTATTTTTTAATAAAATATTTTTTTATAATTTTTTAAATAAAATATTTTATATATTAATTAATTAATAAAATTTAACGAATTTAATATTTTATTTTATATATATTATTTATAAATAAATATAAAAATATTAATTATTAAAAATTATTCAATCAATTAAAAAAAATAATGCTAGCAATTGCACTGTTAGATTATATCACGCGCACGTGTCTTTAATTTTATCCTTCACTTTTAATAATTTTTTATTCAATTTCAGATACTGTTCTTCTCATTAAAATTCCTATTCTTACGTACGAATAATTATATAATACAATAGAATATCGACGCATGTCAGTGTTATATCAATATGCCAGTTGAATATTAAAACAGTACCACGTTATTGATATTGGATTGGCTTGTTACAGTAACGGTTGTATATAATTATTCCTTACGTAGCCACTACGCGAAGGAGCGAGACTACGCGGCGACGGCTAACATTCATTCATAGCTTTGTGCTAGGGGTGTTCATTGGCCCGTGACCCGACCAACCAGGCCATTTTTTTTTAATATTTTTTAAGTTTTTAAAAATTTATTTTTTGATAATTTATTTTTTTAAAATATTATATATAAAAATTATATAATAATTTATATATTATTAAATATAATTTAGTATAATAAATTTTTAAAATAATATTTATAAGTAAATTTTATTAAAATTTGTAAAAAAAAATTATTTTTTAAATTTTAAAAAAATCGGGCCGGCTCGACCCGGCCCGAAACTGGTCAGGCTCGGCCAGGCCCGAAGTGGCCCGGCCCGACCGGGCTTCGAGTCGGGCCACGGGCTGCAAAACTGCAGCCCGAAAAATCTCGGGCCGGGCTTCGGGCCGGGGTCAAACCCGGCCCGTGTACACCCCTACTTTGTGCATTTGTGATTTTCAAGTTTCCGCCATTGATGTATGTGTTTTCGGCAGTTCAAGAATGTGCTTGATATGAGGAGAGCAAGGGGAAATTTAACCTTTCATTGGTTATAATGGCGGCTTCTTCTTTGCAATTTATTCAATCCCTAGGGCTTTCGTCAAGAAACTGTGCCTTCTTTCCTCCTAATGTTTTCAGAGGAAACAATGTCTGTAGGGGAAGGAACTGTTGTATAGTGTTGGCTTCTGCGAAGAAGTCTGATAAAGATCTGTATCTTCAATCTAAGGTAATTATCTCAATAATCTTAATCCATTATGCGTATGGATGTTGATATTGGACCTTAAATATTACTTTAATCAATCTGCAATTTGTTTTCCCATGAAAAAGATGGAAGCTTTTTCCTAATTTTACCTTTGAGTCTTGTTCTTTGTTTTGATGGGTTAGTGTCCTTTACTGTACCAGACATAGTCAAATGCCTACTGTATCTTTTTGTGGTAGGGATTGTTACATCTCTGGAAAATCAAAGAAAGGGAAAGGAAATCTGATGGATGGGGTTTCCCATCTTTCTGTTTTACCATCTCGTGGAAGTGTCCATCGTTGCCCAATAATATGATTTTGATTATTATTTGAGCTACATCTGGACTCTACATCACTGTTATTAAATTTCCATTCATTTTATTGGCCTGACCATTCATATATTGATTAGGGATGGTCACATGTTCAGTATTGGACTGGTTTTGGCAATCCATAGACTGGTTTTGGCAATCCATAATCTTTATACCCATTTATATTTCAAGACTAAAAAAATGTAAATTTAAACAAAAAATAATGTATATTTTAGTTGAAATATATTTCATGATATAAATATAATATAAATCATGTAAAGGGGTACGCAGACAGGCAGATTCCACTCTATTAGGATTGGGTTTTGCAGATATCCGTTGAGATGGATCAAAATGGCCATTCTAAATATATTGATAATCTTTATGTACAAGAATTATACATGTTCCTTAGTGGTGTTGCCTTTTTTGTTTTATTTTAATGAGTGTTATTCTACCAGACATAGTCAGATGCCTACTGAATCTTGTTGTGGTAGGGATTGTTACATGTCTGGAAAATAAAGAAAGGGAGGGAAATCTGATTGGGTTTCCCATCTCTTGGAAGTGCCATCGTTGCCCGATAATAAGATTTTAGTTATTACTTGAGCTACATCTGGACTCCACATCCCTGTCATTGATTTTGTTTTGATTGTATCTGCTTCACAAAAAGATTGTTTGAAAATGATTCTGAAACTACTTTTAAAAGTATTCCATTACAGATATGGTTGGAAAAATTTTTAGATTGTAATTGTCTTCCAGACAGCAATTTTAGCGTGTTGTTTTAAAATTTTTATGATTGTAACATGTGAAATTCTCTTTAATGAGGCATAGCATTTGTCTCAACCACAACGACAACCAAAATAATTCTGAATGGTCATTCTCACTGGTATTGTTGCCGAAGTTCTAAATATTTACCACATAACCGTACCTCGCATTGCATTTGCCTAGTCCTTTACAAGATCCTGTTTCTTCATGAGGCTTTTTCTTGTACTTTAATGACCTTGATTCAACCAGACATAGTTAGATGTCTACCCTATTTATTGTGGTGTGGGTTACTAGGTGTTTAGAAAATCAAAGAGAGGGAAGGAAATATGATTGATGGGTTTTCATCTTCTACTGGCCATCTCTGGAAGGTGTCCGTCATTGCCCATTAATGCGAAGTTAATTTTTATTTGAGCTACATTTGGATTCTGTATCTCCTTCTGCTCACTCCCCCTTTTACTATCCATGAATACTTCATAAATTTTCTAATAATGTGCTTGTAATATAAATGTTGGAATTTGCACTTAATTATGATGTATATCTGTTTGAATTGTTAACTGTGGTGGCTGCGATATTATTTGTATGCTATGCATAATGTCAACCTCTATTTGTGCGTGTTAGTGTGGTTATTTGGGAATTGTTCTTGTATCCTAGGATGTGAGTGTGCCTTTACAGTTGCAATCTGATTACTTTTTTTAAATGTTACTTGGGATCAAGAATGAGTAGCAAAGTACCATTTTTCCATTGCGCTTTTAGCTCTAAAGACCACATTGTTGCTCAACTTATTATATTTTTCACTATGTTTTTCTCCTTCGAAGTTTAATATTCCTGTAAGCTTAAGCTGAAAGAGACTAACTGTCTAATTTTAGGTTGAGACATTGTTAGACAGTGTAAAATGGGACGACAAAGGTTTAGCAGTGGCTATAGCTCAAAATATTGACACAGGAGCTATATTAATGCAAGGCTTTGTGAACAGGGATGCACTAGCTACAACCATATCCTCTCAGAAGGCAACGTTTTACAGTTGATCACCATCAATTTTGTGGACAAAGGGAGAAACCTCGTAAAGTTTCATCAATGTTCATGACATCTTTCTTGATTGTGATTATGACTCCGTATGTTCTCAACAATCTTAGCTGAAACTAATTAAGTATTCTTTTTAGTTGAGCTTTCTTGCAGATAGCCCTCCTTTATATTTATTTAGTTGAGTTCTCTCTCTTGCCAGATAATTTACCTTGGGAAGCCTGATGGACCCACTTGCCACACAGGGTCAGAAACTTTTTATTATACATCAGTTTCTGATTTTCTAGAAAATGAACAGGTTCATATTTTTTTTCCATTGGATTGATTATTCGTGTTTAATTTGCATTTTCTGAAATTATGTCAATTTGTGGATGTATATGCAGATTTTATTATCCTTGGCAGGCTGATGGAAATAGGCTGGCATTGGCAACTTTGTATTCATTAGAGTCAACAATTTGCCAGTGCAAAGCAGAACTAGCAGTGCCACAAGAAGGAAAACCATCTTGGACTAAACGGTTACTAGTTGACCACAACTTATTGTGTTCAAAAATCCGGTGAGTAGGCTTGCTATAATTGACTCGTAATGGTTCCAACCCCGCTTCCTCTTAATAGAAAGCTCCATAACCAAATTCTTGCTTTTTATCTATTTCCTGACCTTTGGACTTACTTTTGGAAGGCTCAATTCATTGCCTTTTTCCCCTTGCTACCTTAGGATCTATAATCATTTTCTATTTCTTTTGCTTTGAATTTTATGGTTTGGAGGAAAAGGTTATTTTTGCTTCTTCTTTGAATTTAATCCTTACCAATACTTACATTGTAGGGAAGAGGCAGATGAGTTGTGCCAAACAATAGAGGAGAATGAGCATAGTACACGCACTGCCTCAGAGATGGGAGATGTGCTTTATCATGCCATGGTTCTGCTGGCACTAAAGGATGTGAAAATGGAAGATGTGCTAGATGTACTTGACTCAGATTTGCTAAATCTGGTATCGAAGAAAAAAGAAGTCGTGGGCAACAAAACTAGGCATCAACTGTATATACCATGATGCTGCAATGAAATATAACAGATAAATGGATATTTATGCTGGAATACTTCCTGTTCAGCTGCTGCTGCAAAATCTATGTTGTTCCAATAATCATCACTTAATCGAAATCATGTTTTAGTTTGTGCCATGTATAAATTGGCTTGTTTGCAAGAATTTGTAACGCTCATTTTTAATTACAGATCTATAAACATTATTTATCAAACATTAATTTTGACTGGCAGCACAGCTGCTGGCTGCCAAGTCATTCTCTGAATGTCAATAGCTGCCTGTAACAGAAATATATGGAGGCAACCCAAGAACTCATGAAGTTGTTTGAGTTTTATACAGTAGAGCTCATGTCTTTTTGCATGGATGAGTCTGAAGACAGGTCTCTGTTAGCGGTCAACTGAAAGTCTATAACCGCAGATCCAAGGGTCCACGTATTGAGTTATTGAATTAGTCATTTCCATTCTGTTTTGCAATTCTGTTATTTTTCTGTTTTGTAGGAGGTAGTTCCTCCACTTTCTTTATTCATGCAGTAGTGGGAGGGAGATCCTCCACTTTCCATTCTGTTTTGCAATTCTGTTATTTTCCTGTTTTGTAGGAGGTAGTTCCTCCACTTTCTTTATTCATGCAGTAGTGGGAGGGAGATCCTCCACTTAGGATTATGCTCCTTGATTGTAGGAGAAGTTGATCTGCTATTTGTGTATATATTCAGCAGAGTTCAGCCTAATAAAATATATGATTAATTCCAATTGAGTTCTCTTACAAGGTTCAGTCTCCCTTTAACGAGTCTGTTGAATTCTTGACGTCCACCATAGGTCGTTCAAGGAAAAACCCTAGCCTAAACCCCCAAACACCAACCCCTAACCGTCCCATAACCCGATCCATAAGTGGGAACCCTAACATTTTGGTATCAGAGCCTAACGTTATGGGTGACACTGTTCAAGACCAACTTTCCAAAATGTTTGAATTACTTTTGGCTGAGCAGCGAGCTAACAGTGAGCTTCGAGAACAAGTTAAAAATCTCTCCACGGAATGGGAGTCCACTAAATTGACTCTCCAATCCAGTTCTTCTGCCACTCCAATCAGCAAAAGCAAGGACAAAGGTGTTTCCGGCACTTCCAATACCGAGAAATCAGGTGCCAACGCAATTGTTCCTAAATATACCAAATTAGATTTTCCTCGTTATGATGGCAAGGAAGATCCCCTCGGCTGGATTAATAGATGCAAACACTTTTTTCGCCATCAACAAACACCGGAAGAAGAGATGGTGAGCTTAGCATCTTATCATCTCGATGGAATTGCACAGCTGTGGTACTTGCAACTGCTGGATGATTTTCCAAATCCATCTTGGGAAGAGTTTTCGCACCAGTGCAACCTCAGATTTGGCCCCCCAATTCGCAGCAACAAATTGGGCGAACTGGCTAAATTAAAACAAACAGGTTCTGTTGCAGATTATCAGAACCAATTTGAAGCTCTTATTTCGCGTGCTGGTACACTCACCCAATTTCAGAAAGTGCAGCTCTATTTAAGCGGTTTGCAGGACTCAATCTCTGTGGAAGTCGAGCTCCATCACCCCGCTGATTTGGTAACGGCGATGAGTATGTCAAAACTCTATGAACGGAAACTTTTTTCTCGTTCTTCAGCTGCAAGAGATACACGTCTCGCTGCACTTCCACCAGAACCCCGCGCCAATCGGGTAGTGAGGAGGTTGTCCCATGAAGAAATGGAGGAGAGGCGGAAAAAGGGACTATGCTTTAACTGTGATGAGCAATTTGTTCGAGGCCATCAATGTAAGCATTTATTCTGGATCGATTTGGAAGAAACGGAGGACGTAGATAACTTTAATGCAGATCCAGAAATTTCTTTAAATGCTATTACTGGAATTCAAAATCCTCAGTCCATGCTTCAAGCTTGCGGACAAGCTTCCATTGGGAGAGGGAAGTAATGTTAGCGGTCAACTGAAAGTCTATAACCGCAGATCCAAGGGTCCACGTATTGAGTTATTGAATTAGTCATTTCCATTCTGTTTTGCAATTCTGTTATTTTCCTGTTTTGTAGGAGGTAGTTCCTCCACTTTCTTTATTCATGCAGTAGTGGGAGGGAGATCCTCCACTTTCCATTCTGTTTTGCAATTCTGTTATTTTCCTGTTTTGTAGGAGGTAGTTCCTCCACTTTCTTTATTCATGCAGTAGTGGGAGGGAGATCCTCCACTTAGGATTATGCTCCTTGATTGTAGGAGAAGTTGATCTGCTATTTGTGTATATATTCAGCAGAGTTCAGCCTAATAAAATATATGATTAATTCCAATTGAGTTCTCTTACAAGGTTCAGTCTCCCTTTAACGAGTCTGTTGAATTCTTGACGTCCACCATAGGTCGTTCAAGGAAAAACCCTAGCCTAAACCCCCAAACACCAACCCCTAACCGTCCCATAACCCGATCCATAAGTGGGAACCCTAACAGTCTCTTAATTGGGCCGGTGCAGCTAAAAAAGATCGGATGGTTTCTTCCAAGGCCAGGCGACGGATCTCTAAGAAACAATAGAAAGGAACGCTAGGGCAGATTGCCTTATTCGAGATCATATTTGTAATAAATATAGACTCTTATTCCATCACCAAAGCAGAATTATTAAGGTTTGAATCTTGCCTGGAGCAAAGGAATTCAATTTATTTTTATCATTTGTCAATCAACAGTCCTGCTATTATCATCGTTACTGCACCATTCATTATAATCAACTTTTTAGTAGAATTAGTGAGATGGAGAGGTATTTTCAGTTTTATAGCTCGCAGTTATTTCACCATTTAACCTCCCAATGAGGGGAAAAAAAAACAGTACCATCGTCTGTTACCTTCATATATATCGTATTTTAATTAACAACAAGCTCAGGACCCTAATGTGCAGGGCCGGCCTGAGAATTAGATTGCCTTGATCTATTTAATTTTGATTATTTTTCCAATATTAAATATTAATAATAATGTAAAATCGAAATTTTTTTATACAAACTAAAATTTCGTTTTTATAAATATTAAAACTTAGAAAAATAATCATACTTTGGTCTTTTATGAAATATATATATATATATATTATGGATATAATTAAACAAATGAATAAACAATCGTGATATATATAATACCAAGAAGAAAACTTACAGAATTTAAATAATTATATAATCATAGCATTCAAATTAATAATCAACAGTATATGTAATAAATAACATTTAGACACTGAAATATGTTTGTGATTTGGGATTGCATAATTGCAATTATTCCCCTTTTATTTTAACACTACTGGCAATATATATATGAAAATATACAATATTATTAACTCTAAGTAACTGCCAGCTTATTATTCTATGCATTTAAACACCAATTATAAAAACCAACAGTTTATTATAATAATAAAGAGCTAGTGAAGCAACATTGGAGGAGGTGGTGGTGGAGGTCCGACGTGAATTCCAACACAATTTGTCATACAAGAGAAGTTACTAAAACCACATTGTTCAACACACTTTGGCAGTTTCGATAGATCCTTTGTTCCACAAGTAACAGCACAAGTCACTATATCTAACCCACAAGTTGAGAGGCATGACGCCAACGTCTTCTGTTCCTCAGCGGCTTCAACTTGTAGCTGTGTCCCTGTGAATATTATTATTAACAGCAACATTGCGCCCACTCGATATCCTGAAATTTTCTTTGGTCGATCCATTATTAATTGCCTGATCTCTACTTAGCTTCAGGAATAAACAATATTAATTTGTTCTATTAATCTGTAAGTTATAATTATAATTAAGCTATTCATATATACAGGAAGAGTTGGAAGATTATTGTTGATTTATGTTTGCAAAAGCTTTTGTTCATGCAGGATATATGATTAGTATTGAACTTTGGCAACACGGCAAAAAAAATAAAATTTAAGTGTAAGGTATGTGATCAGAATCACACATTATGTTTCTATACTGAATCAAATTCTAAGTAGTAGTATATAACAAATTTTATATATTTTATTTTTATTTTTTAATGTGTATATTCATTCTTTTTGTACGTGTATTAATTCTATTTAATAAGTTTTGTGTGTATTAATTCTATTTAATAAGTTTTGTGCATAGATCAAAAAAAAAGTTTTGTATACGATGGCGAAGCTACGTGGATGGGAAGGGGGCAATTGCCCCCCCTTAATTTTTTTTAAAAAATATCCATGTGTATATATCCTTTAAATTTTTAAAATTTTTTATTTGTCTCATTTAAAATTTTAAATTATCTCTAAGTTTAAGAGAAGAAGAAAAAATTCTAAAATCTTCAACAAATTAATTTTAAATTCATCCAATCAATTAAGATGTTAAAAATAAATTAAAAGTACAATTAAAAAAAATTAAGAAAGAGTATAAAATTAAGATCTAAGATTATAAAATTAAGATTTTTATTTATTTTATTTTTTAATTTCCTCTCTTTACTTCAAATTTACATTTTATTATTTATAATTCTAATATACTTTAATATTTTTGCATCAACATTATATGTTAAAATTTATTTTTTATATTTTCTTTGATTAATTTTTTTTACAAATGAAAATGGCTTACTAATAGATTAATAAATTTATAAAATAATTATTGTACATGAAAGACCAAGCATCAAGATAAAAAGAAATTTAAAAAAGATTTTACCCCCTTATAATTAACTCCTGGCTTCATCCTTGTTTGTACATATTATGTATATATACTTAATATATATTTCTATCAAAATATGCATAATAAAATATATCATATATATTTATCTAGGTTTAATTTTATTATAGAATGAATAGATATTTAATTATTATTAGAAAAAATCTCATGTGCAATGCTACGAATATTTTTATTTTTTAAATTATATAATAATTTTAAATAAATAATTATTTGCTCACAATTATAAATAAAAAATAAACTTAAGTACATAAGAAATTAAAAAAATAATAATATATAATTATCAAATTACAAAATACAAAGAAATTTATAAATCCATAATAGCCATATAAATAATATAAATTATTTGTTAAATGAAATAAACTAACAATGTCAATAACAAATAAAAAATATTTAAAACAAGATTTAACAATACCAATAACTAAAAAACAACCCAAGCAATCCTAATAAAATTCACTAAATTCAGCAACTGAGAAACTCTATAGAAAAATAAAAATAAAATTAATCTAACAAGATCAGTAAAATTAATCAGTAAACTCAAAATACAATTGCAGATCTAGTAAGTAAACTTAATTCGAGCAGTTTCAATGCTCCTTGTCACACTTCGGCAAAGGTGAACTGTATGAAGTTGCAAAGTGCAAAGCGGTAAATGTCAGATATTTATGGATGAGTGGATGTAGGACTGTAAATGAGCAAAGTTACTCGAGATTGGTTTGGATCTCGTCTGGGTAAAAGCTCGTTCAGGTTTGAGCTCGAACTGCTCATTTGTTAAATGAGCCAAGCTCAAGTTATGAAATACTCGGTTCGTTAGCTCGCGAGCTAGCTCATTTAAAAAGCTCGTGAGTTAAGCTCGTAAGCTAGTTCGTTTAGTTTATTAGATTGAAAATATATATAATTTAATTTATATATATTAAACTATGTGTATGAATATATTAATTTTTGACTAACTTAATTTATATAATTTATTAATATATGGTATATGTGATAAATAAATTAAATAATATACAATATAAAATAGCTTAGTAATTTATAATAAAATATAAAATTATAGTAATATAATATTTTATTTATATTAATATACAATTATATTATTCATCTTTCATACAAATATAAATTTTAGTATATCTTTTATAAAAATTTAAAAAAAGTGAATGAAAAATAAAAATAAAAATAAGTTTATTGAGCTCGTTAAACTTATTTAAATTAAGCTCGAGTTCAAGCTCGAGATACATGATATATGAGCTGGCTCGATACAAGTTCGGGCTCTGCTCGAGCTCGATTCGAGTTCGAGTTCGAACTCGACTATTTTATAATGAGCCGAGCTTGAGCTTTCCAAAGCTTGGCTCGGCTCAATTACAGCCCTAAGTGGATGTAAATTAAACTGCTTGAGCTTTTTTATAACAACTAATTAATTAATTAATTATCAATTTTAGTAAATAATAAATTTAGTATTTTAATATTAGTATATTTTAATTTTATTTAAAATATCTAAATAAACATTTATAATAACTAATTAACTAATTATCTATTTTAATAAATAAATAAATAATTATCTATTTTTATTAAATAATAAATTTAATATTTTAAAAAAATAATTTAAGCTTATCTAAATAAAATATTATAATTATATCTAAACCCTCTGAACAAATCCAATTAATTATTATCGATATCAAATAAAACATCTTAATTCTATTTAAACTCCTTAAATAGATAAATAAATAATTAAAAATAAATTTAATTAAGCCATTAGACAAAAACTTAATTTAATTTTATAGTTTATGAAATTGCTATTGATTTATAATTCACCAAAAAATATCTAAAATAATTTAATTTATATTATTAAATAATAAACTAATTATTATTAATATTAAATATGATATTTTAATTTTATTTGAACTCTATAAATAAATATCTATAATAATTCATTAATTGTCTATTCTAATAAATATTAAATTTAATATTTTAAAAATTTTTATAATAAATCTAATTTAGGATTTTATAAAAATAAAAAAATTGACAAGTGATACAATATTGTGTCAATATTAATTGTTTTAGTGCAATATATAAATTACATGTTATGTTATCACTAATTAATGCATTTAGCTTATTTTACATATAATTTAATTACTTCTTGAAGGTATACATAGGACTAGAAAAGACCCATGTTATGGATATTCTTATTTCTTTTTAATGTTATAATAATTTTAGAAAAATATTTATTTATCCATAGCTATAAATAAAAAAATAAAATTAATAAATATATTAATAAATCTAAGAAAATAATTTATAAATATCAAATTATAAAGCACAAAGTGATTTGCAACTATATTATATTATTATAATAGCTCATATAAATAACAAAATTATTTGTTAAATTAAATATATCAACACCATCAATAATGAATAAAAATAAATATTTATATTAAAATTAAAAGAGTAGAATCAACAGCCAAAAAGAATAATCTAACAAATTAGTTTGAATTTAATATAAATATTTTAATTTAAGAAATTTAAATACATAATAATATGACAGCAAGACACATGACGAAAAACTGTATCATTAATTATTGATTTAGTATAATAATAATAATATATAGATTCTTCGAAATAAACACTTATGCGTTATACTTTTTGTCAAATAATTATTTAATTTCAATTGAATATCACAAACCGATTTACACAAAAAAAAAATCAAACTAATTCATTCAATTAAAAAAATAATCTTAAAATAATCATAAAACATATTTATGTAAATGTATTTAAGATAGACAATAAAAATATAATAACAATATTTTATATTCACATATAATTTGATCATTTTTCAGTTGGATAATTAAAATTAAAATGAGAGAAGAAAAGTATTTAATCAATATTTTATTTTTTTATTAAATGGATCCCTGAATCAATTCTTTTAGAAGTAACTAATAATTTCAAATTATTTGATTAACGTTCAATCCAAGAATTTCTTTTAGAATAGAAAGTGATGCTCTTGTTGAGAAAAATAGTTTTTTTTTGGATTTTAGTTTTTAAATTTATTTAAAATTAAAAATATTAATAATAAAATATTTTTAATTGAAAATAGTATTTATTATTAGTAAGGGACTATTTATTTAAAAATAAAGTTATATATCAAATAAAATAAAATATGTAATATTTAATTACATATTTCATTACAATACAAAGGCTTTAATATGCATTTGTACCATTTTTCTTCAAATAGATTTTAAAATGGATTTCTTTAAAAATATCCTAAAATATAAAAATATTTCGTGAAAATATTATTTTTTATTTTTTAAATATTTATTTTAACTTTTAATTTCAAAAATAATCCACTTTCAAAGTATAAATTTAATATATCAAAAAAAATACACAAAAAAAATGTTAAAATGCTATATAAGTTTAATAGTTGATTATCTATTTTTTCATGTTACATAAAAGTTAAGAATTAAAAGTCTATAGCTTTACTTTATTTTAAAAGATTTTCAATGAATTGAAAAATATATATATAATTTCTATCCATATCAATTTCAAACAACTACATATATTATGATTGTAATAGCAATTAAATTGACATGGATTAAGAATAAAATAATTAGAATACTTATTTCCTAATAGGAAATTCCTTATTTTATGAGAGTTTCATAAAGAATAAACATGAATAATTTTACCATATATTTCTAAAAGAATTAATTTTAGAAACAATTCCTATTACTTATAATAATAACTGAAAATTCATTTTATATTTATTTATTTGTGAATTATTTTTTAAAATCAATTTTATGATAAAAATACTGCAAATTATAAGTGGGACAAATAAAAAAAACTAATTAAATCCAAAATTGAATTGAAATTTATCAAATTAAACTAAAAATTATAATAAACTAAACCTATAATTTAGATTTAGATTTAGATTTTTAATTTTAATATTTTTAGTTTTTAATCTTGATTTTTTTTTGATAAAAACAATTTCATTCATTTAATAGAATTGAACGATTTTTATATAATAAGTAAATATGTATTTTACAATTTATATAGATTTATTATAAATTATTTTAGTATAATTACATTCAGATTTAAATATATATATTTTATATTTTAACTGTGTCTATGCTAAAATTGATTATTATAATGAGTCATATATAAATTTTTTTTGTTATATATATGAAATTTATTTAACTTTCATGTCTTTTTATTTGCATAATGAAATAGTAAAAAAATGAAAATATTAGTTAACCATTTATTTTATACTATTAACTGATAATTAGTTAACTATTTGTTTATAATTTAATTTTGAATTGAATTTTTTTTAAATGAAAACCAATAATTCAATCTTTTAACCTACTCAAATTGTAAGAGAAAAAGAATAAGATGAAATAATTGATGAAACCAAAAATTGATCCAAATTTTTTGCATCTTGAGTTACATTTACAATATTTTAACTCAACCATAAAAAATATTAAATCAATCACATTAACATAATTAATAATATATAGCGATTATGATCACTTTCTTGTGGCATTATCATCATTATCATTATCATCTTAGGAGTGAAGGAGGTAAGCCCAGGAAGTCCTAGGTCTTGGCAACTCACCTTAGGGGTAACAAAAAATTATTATAATACAAATATATATATATATATATATTATGTCTTGAAAACAATAACCAATTTGTATCATTAAAAAGAACAAAGAACAGACTGAAATCAGCTCAATTAACGTTCACACTCCTTTGCTTAAAGGTATTAAGGACCTTCTAAAGAGGGATTGGTTGGTCTCCATAAAACATATATATCTACAGAGAAGCTAATAAAGCAGCAGACTTCTTGGCATATTATGCAGCCAATCTTTCAGTTGGGGTTCAAAGGATCGATGAAATCCCTTTTGAATTGCAGCAGATTATTTTTCAAGATGTTGTAGGAACAGCTTGGCCGAGAGCTTTGGTTTCTTAGTTTCTTGTTGCAATTTTACTTCACCTTCATTCTCCTGGCTTCAGCCTATTTTCGTTTATCAATTACATACCCTGCTGCCAGTACTTCATTCTCCCAGTTTAACCCATTTAACTATTCATAAGAAATAAGAGCTATATAGGAGCAGCAATAGTAATAATAATAATAATAATAATAATAATAATAATAATAATAAGCTATATTGCATTCTTTATAATGACCATTAAGTGTGCAGTAACAATGTTTTTTGTGGGCAAGAATAGAAAATGACCGGTAGATAGATAATAATGAAGAAATTAATTAATATCAAATTTGTAAAATTAATTTTGTAAATTCAATTTAATTTATAAATAAATATATTCAAATAAAACACGATGAATTTTAAAACTATATTTTAAATTCACATATTCAATTTATAAATAAATATCTTTTAAAATTTTAATCAGCTATATATTTATTTTAAATACTAATTGTAAAACCCTTGGTTTTTAAAAGATTTTAAGTCTAGGGGCAAAATGGTAATTTTGCACCTTAGGGGCAAAATAGTCATTTTGTACCCTCATATGTTGTTTGAACATAATTTGATGGTTTGAATGTCTTTTTGATACTCGGGACGACGAGACGGTCGTTTTGAGTATAATATTGTATTTTTTGGTGCCGAGGGTATTTTCGTCATTTTTGGATTTTTGTCGTTTTCGGTATTTTCGGGAATTATTATGCGTAAAACATATTTATAAATTATTTTGGGTTAAAGTTTGTAGTTAAAAATAAATTTGAGTTGATTTTGTGAATTTTATGGTTTTGGGTAATTTTTATGAAAATAAATAATTTTGGGGTGTTTTTGAATTAAAATAAATTAGTTTGGGGTAAAAATATAATTTTGAAGAGTTGTTTTCCTATAAATAGGCCTAAAATCTGATGGGGTATTGTTAGAGGTCTTCTATTTTCGGGTGTTTTGAAAAAAGGAGAGAAAAATTGATTTTTGGAGCAAAAATCAGAGCTGTGTCGTTTCGTCAGTGGGCGTGCGGAGTGCCCGTGTCGTTTGGCGAGGCGTTGGCGTCGTTCGGCGGTGTAGCGCGAGCCAGGGACTTCGTCGTTCGGCCTGCGAAGCTCCGTCGTTTCGAGTGGCGCGCCGTGGCTCGCCGATGTCGTTTTGATCTCTGTTCCAGCAGCCAAAATTTTTGAGTTTTTGGTTTTTTTGAGGTTTTTCTTGATTCCTTTTTCATTATTTCAACTTCCATTTGATTAGTTCATGTTCATATCATTTTGGGTTGGTATTTTTCTTAATTAATTTGGTTAAATTCGAATTATTATTTAATTAATTGAGTTTTTACAAAATAGGTTAAGTTTTGGGATTTTTATTGTTTTGATGGATTTTGATGTTGAATTAATTGATTGGGCTAGTGTGTTGGGTTCTGGAACTTGATGAATATATTGAATTAGGGTTGGATTGAATTGATTTGGGTGTTAAGGTTTTCGAATTAATTATTTTCTTTGAGTTTTTGGATGATTTAGTTTCTCTGTTGAAGTTTGATTTTAGAGCTGTATGTTGCTCGATTTTTAATTAAATATTGGATCATGAGAAAAATCTGAAATTTGGATATGTGGATCGAAATTGAGTCTAGTTTATGAGAAAAATAATTGTTGGGATTTTGGAGCATCGAATATTTCTGGAAAATTAAAGTTTGCTACTGTTGTCTGAAGAACTGTACTGTAGATGCGATTGCATCATCTGTAACTTTCGAAATTCATACCAAAATGTGTAAAAATGTTTTAGATTTGATTTTCATATATGTTGAAGTTATGGAAGTCTAGTTTACAAGAAAAATATTTTGAGGTATGGATCAAATGTTTGTGTTTCGAAATAATTAGATCTTTCAACTGCTGCCAGTATGGTAACTGGTTATATGAATCCGATTTAAGAATTTAATTGAGGGACTTTGAGGTTTCTAAAAATTATGAAATTTTGATATGTTGTTTATTATGATGTTATGAATTGGAGAAAAATAATTTGGAGTCTGGTTCTAATTTTTAGGTTCCGAAATAAATTAAGAATTGACACTGCTTTTGGTTAAGGGTTTTCTGATGATGTCTGATTTGAGGATTTATTTGGAGATCTTAGATGTCTTGAAAAATTATGAGATTTTTTATATGTTGTCCATACTGATGTGTATAATATGAGAAAATTATTTGGATAATTTTGTGGTAACTAAATGTCAAGGATTTAAGATGATTTTTGCTGTACTGATTTTTAGTGGTTCAAACAGAATCAGAATGTTGTAAAATATTTTTGGGAGATCAAATAAATTTGGATTAATCTGAAATTTTGCACACATGTTATTTGGATGTTGGAGAAGCTATTGGAATGTTTCTAGAATTTTTGGATGATGGAATTATTTTCTGGAAATTTTTGAATTATAAGGACTACTTAAGAATTTTTATCGGTTTTAGGTGTTGGTAAGAATTATGATTTTTGCATAGGGAATGATGTGATTTTATTTGATATATGAGTTATAAAAATTGAGTTGAGGTTCTGGTTCTAATAAATTTTAATTAATTAATTGATTTCGTATTTTTGAGGTGCAATCGGTTTAACCATTGGGTTGAACCATGATTTTGAGTTGAGTCGGGTGAGTTTTTAATTTTGAATTATCTTGGTTAATTGTTGACTAAGTATTGGTCTTTTGCATTCATAGCATGCATTGCATCCCTCATGATAGATGAGATAGTGGGATTGATTGTTGGACTGTGTAATTATCTTTCCTTAGGCAATAATCCGGCTGAAGCTCGAGGTCAGTAGGTTGTGAGGATTGGGCTAAGCTTTCTTTGGATACCAGGTAAGTTCTATGGGTGTATGTGATTATTTGTGTTGTGATTATATGTGTTGTGCTACTTGCTAACAACTTATATACATATATAAACCCTTCTTATATATATTATCCTTTCTATATATTCACTATACTATTCTTTCGAACCCAGCCTCGCATGTGAATAGAAGACAGAGAAACGTATGTGTTTGCTTTATTAATTGTATTAATTGAATTTGATATTACTTGTGCTGTGTGATGGTGTGTCATGAAGGGGAAGGAGGTTACTGAGGCTTAATGCCTATACTGTTACTGAGGCTTAATGCCTATACTGCTACTGAGGCTTAATGCCTATACTGTTTACTGAGGCTACATGCCTAATTACTGATTACTGTACTGTACTGAGAAGTTATAAGGGCGGATGTGACTGATATGATTACTGTACTGTTTACTGATTGGTGATCCCGACACACCATCTTGATTGGTTAATTTGTGAATGTATTATATGTACTGCTTATATAACTGTTAGATGTTTCTCTGCCTCTCATGAACTTACTGAGCGTCTATATATAACGCTCACACCCATATAGATTGTTTTGCAGGTTTTCAGTGATTGCCTTCGTCTATCTTCTTTCTCTTCTTGGCGAAGTCGATCAGGTTTTCCGTTTGTGTTTATCGGTCTTTCTGCTTAGAGATTTCCGGATATTTCTTATAGTTTGATTGTGGATATTGATTTACTCCATAGAGATTCTGATATTGAACATTTGGACGGATTGAATTCGAATCCCTTTTTGTGTAATAAGTAGAACTTGTCTGCTTTAGATTTCCCGAATGATTTCATTGGGATTTGATTATATTGATGGTTTGCGTTTGAATTAGGATTGAGGATTATATAAGTATTGAACTGTTTTGCACTTAGACGGTTATGAATGTTTTTATAGGCTTATGTGGTCGGACTTCGGTTTGGCTACATGCCGGTTATGGCCCCCGGGTTGGGTCGTGACAAAGGTGGTATCAGAGCAGGTTAGATTCAACCACACTTATAATTTGTCTAGTTGTATCCGGAAATCATTAGGAAAAATTCTTTTTGTGTTTCTTTTGCTTCCGCGTTAACCGAAGAGCTTATGAAAGCTAAATATCCCTATCTGTTTGAGTCTTCAGGTATGTTTTAGATTTCGAGGTCGGAATCATTTTAAGGGGGTTAGACTGTAATATTCTTCAGTTTTAGTGTTAGAGCACTTGCATACCAGCATAACATCATACTCATACATCGCATGATATTGTTTGTGACTGATGATTGACAATTGTATGCAATGGATCTTATTGAAAAGGTGTATGTGTAATGATGTTGAGTTACGGAGTATTTCTGTTATTGGTTACAGAGGTACAGTATACTAATATTGTTTGGATTTGGAAAATGAACAGAGAAAATGTTGTACTCGATTGATTGGCACTGATATTGACTGGGTTGAGCGCTAAGCGCTATTCATTGATTTTGTTTTGGTTATCCGAAAATTGGTTTTTATTTAATGAACTCTAAATGGATCGAACCTGGAATGGTCATTAGTGCTTGGTATCTTGTGGTTATGGCCTGATCAACCATAACGGCACATACTAAGTAGACGATACCATCCGGATTTGTGTATAACTATTGTAATGACAGTTTTTGATGGATAATGATTATGTTGGATTTAATTGCGCGGACGCAATTATTTTAAGGGGGTTAGATTGTAAAACCCTTGGTTTTTAAAAGATTTTAAGTCTAGGGGCAAAATGGTAATTTTGCACCTTAGGGGCAAAATAGTCATTTTGTACCCTCATATGTTGTTTGAACATAATTTGATGGTTTGAATGTCTTTTTGATACTCGGGACGACGAGACGGTCGTTTTGAGTATAATATTGTATTTTTTGGTGCCGAGGGTATTTTCGTCATTTTTGGATTTTTGTCGTTTTCGGTATTTTCGGGAATTATTATGCGTAAAACATATTTATAAATTATTTTGGGTTAAAGTTTGTAGTTAAAAATAAATTTGAGTTGATTTTGTGAATTTTATGGTTTTGGGTAATTTTTATGAAAATAAATAATTTTGGGGTGTTTTTGAATTAAAATAAATTAGTTTGGGGTAAAAATATAATTTTGAAGAGTTGTTTTCCTATAAATAGGCCTAAAATCTGATGGGGGTATTGTTAGAGGTCTTCTATTTTCGGGTGTTTTGAAAAAAGGAGAGAAAAATTGATTTTTGGAGCAAAAATCAGAGCTGTGTCGTTTCGTCAGTGGGCGTGCGGAGTGCCCGTGTCGTTTGGCGAGGCGTTGGCGTCGTTCGGCGGTGTAGCGCGAGCCAGGGACTTCGTCGTTCGGCCTGCGAAGCTCCGTCGTTTCGAGTGGCGCGCCGTGGCTCGCCGATGTCGTTTTGATCTCTGTTCCAGCAGCCAAAATTTTTGAGTTTTTGGTTTTTTTGAGGTTTTTCTTGATTCCTTTTTCATTATTTCAACTTCCATTTGATTAGTTCATGTTCATATCATTTTGGGTTGGTATTTTTCTTAATTAATTTGGTTAAATTCGAATTATTATTTAATTAATTGAGTTTTTACAAAATAGGTTAAGTTTTGGGATTTTTATTGTTTTGATGGATTTTGATGTTGAATTAATTGATTGGGCTAGTGTGTTGGGTTCTGGAACTTGATGAATATATTGAATTAGGGTTGGATTGAATTGATTTGGGTGTTAAGGTTTTCGAATTAATTATTTTCTTTGAGTTTTTGGATGATTTAGTTTCTCTGTTGAAGTTTGATTTTAGAGCTGTATGTTGCTCGATTTTTAATTAAATATTGGATCATGAGAAAAATCTGAAATTTGGATATGTGGATCGAAATTGAGTCTAGTTTATGAGAAAAATAATTGTTGGGATTTTGGAGCATCGAATATTTCTGGAAAATTAAAGTTTGCTACTGTTGTCTGAAGAACTGTACTGTAGATGCGATTGCATCATCTGTAACTTTCGAAATTCATACCAAAATGTGTAAAAATGTTTTAGATTTGATTTTCATATATGTTGAAGTTATGGAAGTCTAGTTTACAAGAAAAATATTTTGAGGTATGGATCAAATGTTTGTGTTTCGAAATAATTAGATCTTTCAACTGCTGCCAGTATGGTAACTGGTTATATGAATCCGATTTAAGAATTTAATTGAGGGACTTTGAGGTTTCTAAAAATTATGAAATTTTGATATGTTGTTTATTATGATGTTATGAATTGGAGAAAAATAATTTGGAGTCTGTTTCTAATTTTTAGGTTCCGAAATAAATTAAGAATTGACACTGCTTTTGGTTAAGGGTTTTCTGATGATGTCTGATTTGAGGATTTATTTGGAGATCTTAGATGTCTTGAAAAATTATGAGATTTTTTATATGTTGTCCATACTGATGTGTATAATATGAGAAAATTATTTGGATAATTTTGTGGTAACTAAATGTCAAGGATTTAAGATGATTTTTGCTGTACTGATTTTTAGTGGTTCAAACAGAATCAGAATGTTGTAAAATATTTTTGGGAGACCAAAAAAATTTGGATTAATCTGAAATTTTGCACACATGTTATTTGGATGTTGGAGAAGCTATTGGAATGTTTCTAGAATTTTTGGATGATGGAATTATTTTCTGGAAATTTTTGAATTATAAGGACTACTTAAGAATTTTTATCGGTTTTGGGTGTTGGTAAGAATTATGATTTTTGCATAGGGAATGATGTGATTTTATTTGATATATGAGTTATAAAAATTGAGTTGAGGTTCTGGTTCTAATAAATTTTAATTAATTAATTGATTTCGTATTTTTGAGGTGCAATCGGTTTAACCATTGGGTTGAACCATGATTTTGAGTTGAGTCGGGTGAGTTTTTAATTTTGAATTATCTTGGTTAATTGTTGACTAAGTATTGGTCTTTTGCATTCATAGCATGCATTGCATCCCTCATGATAGATGAGATAGTGGGATTGATTGTTGGACTGTGTAATTATCTTTCCTTAGGCAATAATCCGGCTGAAGCTCGAGGTCAGTAGGTTGTGAGGATTGGGCTAAGCTTTCTTTGGATACCAGGTAAGTTCTATGGGTGTATGTGATTATTTGTGTTGTGATTATATGTGTTGTGCTACTTGCTAACAACTTATATACATATATAAACCCTTCTTATATATATTATCCTTTCTATATATTCACTATACTATTCTTTCGAACCCAGCCTCGCATGTGAATAGAAGACAGAGAAACGTATGTGTTTGCTTTATTAATTGTATTAATTGAATTTGATATTACTTGTGCTGTGTGATGGTGTGTCATGAAGGGGAAGGAGGTTACTGAGGCTTAATGCCTATACTGTTACTGAGGCTTAATGCCTATACTGCTACTGAGGCTTAATGCCTATACTGTTTACTGAGGCTACATGCCTAATTACTGATTACTGTACTGTACTGAGAAGTTATAAGGGCGGATGTGACTGATATGATTACTGTACTGTTTACTGATTGGTGATCCCGACACACCATCTTGATTGGTTAATTTGTGAATGTATTATATGTACTGCTTATATAACTGTTAGATGTTTCTCTGCCTCTCATGAACTTACTGAGCGTCTATATATAACGCTCACACCCATATAGATTGTTTTGCAGGTTTTCAGTGATTGCCTTCGTCTATCTTCTTTCTCTTCTTGGCGAAGTCGATCAGGTTTTCCGTTTGTGTTTATCGGTCTTTCTGCTTAGAGATTTCCGGATATTTCTTATAGTTTGATTGTGGATATTGATTTACTCCATAGAGATTCTGATATTGAACATTTGGACGGATTGAATTTGAATCCCTTTTTGTGTAATAAGTAGAACTTGTCTGCTTTAGATTTCCCGAATGATTTCATTGGGATTTGATTATATTGATGGTTTGCGTTTGAATTAGGATTGAGGATTATATAAGTATTGAACTGTTTTGCACTTAGACGGTTATGAATGTTTTTATAGGCTTATGTGGTCGGACTTCGGTTTGGCTACATGCCGGTCATGGCCCCCGGGTTGGGTCGTGACACTAATAAATATTTAATCTAGTTAATAAAAAACAGTTTATAAATATATTTATTATTATAATCACTAAAAATAATATAAAGTTATAATATAAAAAATGTAAAGAATATATGTTAGGCTTTAAAAAATAAATAGAGATAATATAATAAATTAATTGATAAAATTAATTTGCCAGTAAATTATTTATAAATATTAAAATAACAAGTTTAAAAAATTCTTTATATGAATACATCATTTTAAATTCAAAACTTAGAAACTGATTTAAATATTTTATAAATCAGCTCAAACATCCTCTAACTATATAAAAAAACTGGACAAAAAAAATTTAAAAATTAGGTAAGAAAACTACCAAATAGCCATACGCCTCCTGATTTCATTCAAAATTTTTTTTTTCGAAATGCATTAATTTGTGGCCTCAACTTCACACCCATGAGAAGTCGTTGGGTTTCAGAAAAGCATCTGTTTTCAGTATTATTAATTGCCATTCCATCAATAATTATTTTATACTTATTAATTTCTTTTTTTTTCAGAATTTTTTATGTGTGAATAAAGATTCCGAAGAAAAAAAAATAATAAATATTTTGATAAAAAATGTATTTGAAGAAGTGGTTTGTAATTTATCATTATTAAATATTATTAATATATAGTATTAAAACTTTCTCGTAATTAATATGTATATGTATATCATTTTGAAAATTTCAAGTTTATATAAGAAATGAGATCCAAAAAATTCATGGTTTTAATGAATGATAGATTTATTTCAAAGATGCACTTTAATTTCATAGATTTCATATCGAAAAAGTTAAATTATAGATATATGTAATTTAAAAATTAAGAAAAAAAAATAAGAAAGAGAAAAAAATAAATAAATCCAAGTTTATTATTTAGAAAAATATATCACTGTAATATATCTATCTTTACATGCAAAAGATTCAAACATATAATTTCATGAATTTATAAATTTCATAAATTTTGTTATATACTTTCTCCAACTTTAGATATTTTAGAGTTGTCAATCAACATTCTAATTACTAGAAAATAGTTAAAAAAGTTTATTAGAAAATATTAAAAAACTCATAATATAAAAAAAAATTATTCAGATACTAATATAACATATTTCAAAAAATTCAAACACTAATAATATAACTTTTTCCTTTCTATATTTTAAACAGTAATCCATTGAAATTGTTAAAATATTATGTTACTCCTCAAATATTTTTAAAGTAGTAAAAATATTAGTATTTGAAGTTATACTCTCACTGACATACATGCCACTATCTTACTCAAATAACATTGTTAATATGCCCACCAATTTTATTTAATTTTAATTTTTAGCTATAAAATTTGATATACCTAAGAATTATTTTACAGCTTCATTCAAATTGTTAATACATCTCTTAATTTTACATGATTTTAACATTCAATAATACATATTTTTATTTAAGCGACACAATAATTTATGAAATTGATTTTTATTTAAGTGACACAATAAATTTATGAAATTGATTTTTATTTAAGTAACACAATAAATTTATGAAATTGTTTTAAGAAGTATTATATATTCTTTACTTTTTGTCCATTCCTTAAATAAAAGGAGAAATATATTACATATTTATTAAATAAAAAATATTTTATTTTGTTGGAAACAAATCAATATATTAAAGGGATTAATTAAGATTTGTAAATAAATTTATTTTTAAAAAATTATTTGCAAATGAATTTTACTTTTAGTTCCTATAAACTATATATGAATTCATTTTAAATTTATGATTTTATTAGTTTACAATTCACTTACAAAATTCTATTAATTTTGGTAAAAATTAACTTAGCAAATATAATTAAATTTATAGAATTTGACGATGTGAAATTCTAGATAATTGATATTATACATAACAAAATAATTGTACTTCCTAATATAAAAATTTATACATATTAAAAACATTTTGTGTAATAGTTTAACACTTATTAATTTATCGCTAAAAATATGCCATTATTTAGTGCAATATACTGCAGGGAATTTTTACTAGTTAAATTTCCGTAATTAATCTATCAACAATTACATAATTATATTAAAAAAATAATTAAATTTTGCGCAATTAATCTCTTAACAATTGATACATATGATACACAATCTCATATTTATTAAATATAAAGTGTTGAATGAGTTTATACATAATTAGATTTTCCAATAATATAAGCTAGTTTTTGAAGTTGGTTGTTCCAGGGATATACAAGCTTATAATATTTTTATATAGTATCAGAGCTAAATAATACTTGCACTTCTTTTCTATCTCAATTTCTCTTCTATCATAATTCAGATTATAATTTCTCTTTTAATTTTTAGTATATTTCAGATTTAATATCATTTTAATTTTCAAAATTTGTTATTCGTTCGGTATGAGATGTCTCTCGAACTTCAATCTATATTATACATTTGCAAGTTGTTCTTCATCCAATATGAGATGTCCCTCAAACTTCAATCTATCTCTTAAATTTGTAAGTATCAACGGGATTTATCTAAAATTTTCTTGGTCCAATTACCATTTAAGAGGGCGGTTAAGTATAATAAACAATCTCACATTGATTAAATATAGAATATTGAATAAGTTTATATATAATTGAGTTCTCAAATATTACAAGCTAGTTTTTGAGGTTAACTCTTCTAATAATATATAAGCTCGTAACATTTCTATAACAATTACATAATTATATTAAAAAAATTAAAATTTTTATTATGTAGTTATTTCGTAGTTAAATCAATGCCAAATAGCTATAAAATATTTCCCTTATCAATTTGCAATTTTCTTGCAATATAGTATATATATTGGATAGATCATTCATTTCTTTAAAATAAAAATAAATAAATAATTTTATTATAGATCCGATCTATATTTCTATTTACGGATCAAATCAATAAATTTTTTTTATTTAAATGATAATATTTAAAAAAAATAATTTTAATTAGTTTTTTATTTTAAAATAATATTTTCCGGTTGACCTGATCTATGAGTGGAGATATGGATCATGTTCATGTTAGATTTTTTTAAAATGAAGATGTAAATTAACTAGAGCTAATTTCAGTCAACATATATATATACAATTGAGAATTGTTGAATATCTTCATAGACTTGAGCTTTTTATTATTTAGTATTATCATTGATTATTTTTCTTCAATATAATCCATGTTGATATTGATGAGAAGTGTAATATGGATTTTATTTCTAATTATAAATATGAGCTTTTTATACATTATTCAAACACACATTTTAGTGAAATTATATAGCCATTGCATATTTTGTGTTGGTGGGATAAACTTCTTAGCCAAATTAATGTAATTCTTTCTAATTATTATATATTTTTCAATCTTATTTTTTTATTTTCACCTTATTATGAATTTTATCGCATATGTAAATGATATATTGCAACGAGAATGGGACGGAGCCAATTTTTTGTATAAGTTATGTTATTAGAAAGGAAAAAAATTCATTTTTATATTAAAAGTATTTTTGTACATATAGTAAATAACGTTTGACAATATAATTTTTTTAATTACAATATAATAATGTTTAACAATAATGAATATTATAACAAGAATCAATTTTTAAAAGATTTGAATTTTACAAAAAAAAAAAAAAAGAGTCTACTCTTTTAATTGGTTTACATATGATATACTTAGAAATTTGTTGAGCTCAAAATTAAAACTAACTATTTTTGACTTTTAATCGGTAATTATATTGATAGTTTGTGTTATTAATCAACCATTGAATTAACTATTGATAATAACGCATAATTTAGAGCAATTAATAAGCGCATGTATAGCTTACCAAGTAATTAAAACAAGGGTTGTTATTAGTATTCATCATCATTATTCTATTCTTAGGGTAAAATTATAAATAGTAATTATTATTCAATTATAATTTTTTTAAAAAAATTAATGTGAATAATTATTTTTAGTTGAATCAGCATTGTACGAAAATTAAAACGCTTTAATACAAAATATGATTAAAATTAATGGAGTTGGTAGTAAGTACATGTTAGCTAGAAAGGAAGAAAAAAAAAAGTTGCTGACAATTCAAATAATCTTTCGATTATTCAATTCTAGCATACAAAAAGTTTGCTAAGTCAATTTATCATTATAGTTTCAATAATTCATTTTTTTAAAAATTAAATTTTTATATATTTTAATTGTTCCGATGACAACTATTTTCCTAGAAATTGAGAGAAATAGTCATTAAAATCAAATCAGCGTTTTATATAGGAAAAATTACACTATCAATATGAAATTTTAATAAATATTTACCAATGTATTATTCCCATTGTAACTTAAATAATAATAAATACTTAAAGAAATAATTCATTTATAAATATCAGTTAAAATTTAAATACTGAAATGAATAAAAAAAAATTAAGATATCAAAATAGAAAATTTTGAAAATTTCAGACTCAAAAAGCATAATTTTATCTGTTTATATATGATATTGCATTGATGTTTTAGACATTAATTTAATTAAGTTATCATTCAGATCAAATTGAATAATTAATCCCTTAAATTATTAGACCTTTTACTTTAATTATAAATTTTGGATTTCGAATTCAATTTATAATTTAATTTTATAAAAAAAAAAGAAATAACTTTTTCTTCCTTTTGTATAATTTTTTCCCAAATCTCAATTGAATTCAAATGTGATTAAAAATTATCAATTTTATAAGTTGGGATGTCGTCTAGAATAAAACTTTGATTGTTCATAAAGAATTTAAGTATTAAATATTTACGGAGTTGCGGTATGAAGGAATGTTTGGATATATATTGAGTAAAATTAGTGGCATTTTTAATTATTTCTTGATATTGTCTGCAATAAAAATGCCAACAAAAAAAAGGTTTGAGTTAGGTGTATAAATTAATTAACTTCTTTCTTTCCTTTTATTAATATATGATTAGAGCTGTTCGAGATTTTCAACTCTTCATTTATTTCTTTTCTTTAATATCTTTAATCTGTCGGCCTCACCTTGCAACTTCCTAATTAAGGAAAAAAGATAACCCAAAATAATAAAAGAAGGTCAAAATAATTGTTGAAATTTTTAACAGATTATAAAATTATATTTTAATAAAATTCAACCAACCAAAATAGAAATAAAAAAAATATTAAATCCAGATCATAATTTAAATTTAAATTAATAGTATTGATTATGATTAGATTTTTTTTGGAAAAAATAAATATTTATTAATTAGCAAAGTAGAACTATACAGAATTATCAAATTTTATATAATTTCGATGTATAAATTAGGAATATAAATAATAATAATAATAGTAACAATATTGAAACGTTATTAGATATAGTGCTTGGAAATAAATGATCGCTTTCTAAAAATTACTATTTGGAATTATTTGTAATTTTTTTATCATAAAACTTAATATTATTTATTAAAAAAATGGGAAAGAAATTTAAAAGATCTTAATATTCTTATAAAATGTTGAGAGAAAGGGACTAGCAAGCATATGCGTACAATTTAATAATCAGTTTTGAATTTGGTCTTAATAAGAATTTGCATTCCGTTTACTATTTTTTTTGTTTTATTTTCAATTTTGGCAATTATAATATTAGAAAGGTTTTAATATTTCTGGGTTTTATGGCAAGGAAGAATTTTTTTTATCAGTGACAGTAGCATTCTTTTTTTTTTTTGAAAGGAGTAACAATAGCATTCATTAAACAAAGATAGGATTATAGAGGAACCATAATTGGCATGGAGGAACCAACACAAAAATAACGAAACTTTCATAAGCATAATAATCTAAATAATGCCTTTGAAAAGCTATTTTTAACAAACGCTCTCCATAAACACAAGCCAAGATAAGATTAAGAAAAACAAAAAGGCCTAAAAAACTACTCATCCTCGAGACAAACTTTGACTCCAAAATAAGCTGAAGCAGGGGGACCGAAGAACATAGTATAGAAGGCAACACAAAGAAGACCCCAAAAAACCTCAGACAAACTGGCAATGTTGATAGAGGTTGTCTTTGCAAGAAGGAACCACATAAGAAAAGACTCCCCAAAAGCAGAACTTGCATTGATGAGACTTTGGCTGAAAAGGGCTTGACTGAGAGCCTCTTTCTCAAATTGACATCTTGATATGCCGAACAAAGATGGGAGAGAGTGTTAATGCCAAAATTGAAAAGCTTCTAAAAGTGCCAACTTGAAGCACCAAAAGAACTAGTGTATCCCTTGCCAAAACTCATATCTACGCAGAAACTCTTGGTTAGATCTCACAAAATTAGAAAAACTAAAAAAAAATGACATCAAAGGGAGAAGAGAAACTAGGGTTGTTGTCGGCCGACGATCGCCCTAGGAAATATAACATCCGAAATTTTTAAAAATTAAATAAAATAAATTAAAATTAAATTAAATACATTAAATAAATAATTTAAATAAAAATTATAGGATTTTAAATAAAAAAGTAAAGTGTATATGTAAAATATATATGAAATATATAAAAGTTAATATTTTAAATAGAAAAGTCAAAAATCAAATGACAAAATGGTAATTATATTTTATAAAATTAAAATTATTTAAATAAATTAAAAATAAATTATTTTTTTGGAAGAGGTAAATTATGGTTTTTTAAATAAATAAATAAATAATTATTTATTTAAAAATATATTAAAATATATTATATATATGGTCTTAAAATTAGTGAAAAGAAATAGAAAATTAAAAGTTGATCTTCTTCTTCTTCTTCTTCTTCTTCCTTGAGTCAAACCACCATTGGAGTCCAAGAGAGATTTTTTTTTCTTCTAAGCTTCATCAATTGAAGGAATTAACAAGATTTAAATGTGATTTTGGTGATTTTCTCCATAAATAGTAAGTTTTTCAACTTATTCTTTGGAATTCCATGAAATTGTAAATATGTTGAATTTGAATTTTTATGGTAGCATGGTTTAATGGCTTGAATGGGTATGCATGAAGCTATTTTAATTAGTTATTAATGATTCTTAAGTTAGATTGAAGAAATAATTAAATTTGAGTGGGGTTTGTAGGAAGAAGTGAATTTTGGGTTATGTAAAATTTGGACTTTTGAAATCATGTATTTTAATTGTATTATTTTGATTTCAAATGTATTATTTTGATGCATAAACAAGCATTTTAAAGTCAAATGATAGATTTAACCAAGTTTGATTAGAGATTGGATAAGGCAGTGTTGAATTTAGGATTTTAGAAGAAAATTTTCAAAATATGATTGATTGTCTGATTTTAATGTTTAAATCATATTATTTAATGATATAAGTGATGGAAATAAGTTTGGATTAATAATTGGAATGAGTTAGAATGAAGAACCTTAAATGATGAAGGTTATGACATTTTAGGATTTTGTATAAGAGTACGTGTTTATATAATGTGATTGATTAAAACAAGTTGTAATATATTTTATAATATAAATAAACTTAAAACACCAATGTAAATGGATTAAAATAAATTTTCAATGTTAAAGTAAGATTAAGCATAATTTGAGAATATTTGTAGGAGTGATGTTTAATTAGGGTTGTATGCTTGTAATGCCTTAAAATGTGATTTTAAATGTTGATATTTATTCACATTTTGAATAGGCATTAAGAAAAAATAAATTATCAAATACTAGTGTTGAAGGGCAAATTGAAAGTGAAGGTTGGAGGGTGAGTTTTAGCTTGTATTTGAGTACTTTTTGAGGTATGTATAAACTTATGATAAATTGAATATGTTTGCATTAAAGTTGGCCTAATATATTTTGGATAAAAAATGTGTTGAGCTGCTTGGTAGCTTGAACATTCATGAACATTGTATTATAACATGTGACTTGTTATGTATGCAATATGTACATTATGAAAAGCTATTAATAATGACTAAAATGAATAAAATGTGATTTACATGTATTATGTGAAAATGATCCAAAAATATTTAGGTAATATGATTTTAATGTGAAATGATATACATTGTGATGAAAGGATAAGATATGATGAATTGAAATGAGTTGACATTGATATAAATGAGAAAAAAAAAGAAGAGAAAATGAGGCAATGTGATGAGAAAAAATGAGAGATTGAGATAATGTGATAAGAAAAGTTGATTATGGAAAACATGTATATTTGTGTGCCTAGTATGTTATTTAATTTTTAGAATTCTGTGTTTAGCGGCATGTCTATGAAATTATCCTCATTATTTGCCTTCGAGATTAGATGCTAGGCGTCATTGATATATGATTTGCCTTCGAAGCTAGATGCTATGCGTCATTGATATATGATTTGCCTTCAGGGCTAGACACTGGGTGTCAATATGGACTAAAACAGTAACTCTGAAATTTGAATAATATATTAATTTGTCTGGACTCATGCTTGTGTATGTGTTTTTATGAATTATAAAAGATGAAAGATTATGTTTTAAAAGTGAAATTGTATATCACATTGTGACATAACATGCAAAAACAATATGCATTATGTAACACCCTGATACTCCATATAAGTACTATACATATACCTAGTATACATACAATACGTATATAAAGTATAAGAATGTTACTTTTAGTTTCAATTTAAAAACCTTTATCCAGATTCATAAAATTGAACATTAATTTAAAACACATTTACAAAAGTCAGTATTCTTATTTATCAAACTTCATTCATCCATATGAATATATATTAACTCAAAAATAAAATATAATTTAAAATCACACATGTATGCATCACCTTCTAGTTGGTCTCGAGACACTCATACCTTTCTCGTGGCATAAAAGCTGGACTTCCAGATTAACCGCAACCACCTGCGCGATTACACAACCGCGCTAAGCCCGAAAGCTTAGTAATACAAATAATAATAAAATATACCTTACTAAAGAATCATACCTCATATTTTTAGCATCATATTTTATTTTCTTTCTCTTACCCCGTTTTCCTTTCTTAATGCATTCTTCACATATTCCTACAAATCTCATAAATTATACACATATTTACATAGAACATTCACCAAGCGATACTTACCATTTCTATCTCATATACATATCCATATACGTTATTTCAACAAGTCACCATTCAATGATTTATCCAAACCTTCATGAAATCAATTCTTACAAGTTTCACAGTCATATACATTTACACATCATATTATATTTTCATAAACTCATTTCTTATCAAGGCTCCTCAACCCATATTCATTTTCAATATATCAATACCAATCATGAATCACATTTGCAATAAAGGCAACCATAGATCTCATTTTTCTTTTATTTCAACATTTAAATGTCACATTGACAACAAAGACAAACTCGGGCCCAACAGACACTAATATGTTATTCAAAGTTCAGAGTTACTGCTTTGGTTCATAATCACAATAATCAAGCCCGTAGGCATCATATATCAATAACTCTATTCCTGGATAGTGTAACAGACCCAGTCTCTTGGACCATCAACTCAACATGAGGAGATCCTCAACCCGGCAAGACTGTTACCTGTAACAGACCCAGTCTCTTGGATCATCAACTCGACTAACCTCGAGGAGATCCTCAACTCGGCAAGACTGTTACCAATCATATATCTCATAATCATAATTATCATAGTGTAACAGACCCAGTCTCTTGGACCATCAACTCAACATGAGGAGATCCTCAACCCGGCAAGACTGTTACCTTTTTCATTTTATAGGCATGCCTCCAAACCCAGAACTCTGAAATTGAATAATATATTAGTCACACAATTCATTTATTATTTCATTATCAATATCATTTTTAATTCTCATCATCATCTAGGCAAACATGCCTTCTTTCTTTCAATTGAATCATCAGAGCCAATCACAATGGCTTCACTTTACATTTGTTTTATCATAGCCAATCACAATGGCTTCATTTCATATTATGTCTCAAATCATATTATAATATTTCATTATTCAATTATACATAACCACATACTTCATCATATCCTTCACATTGTAAGTATCGCTTGGTGAATGTTCTCAAGGTTCACAATGCATAAGACATAACATTGTTCACATAATATCATCATTGATGTACACATATATAATTTACCTTATTCTTAGATTTGGAATCCTCAATACACATTTGTTTAGGTCATCTTTGTTTTAAGTATATTTAAAATGTAGATACAAGAAGACCTTTGGAGGATCCAACAATGTAAGAAGAGCAAATAACAAACATAATATCAAACACCCTCATGGGACACGGCCAAGCTTGTGGCCGTGTCTCTCAACACAAACATCCAGTAGCAAACACACTCAAGGGACACGGCCAAGCTTGTGGCCGTGTCTCTCAATGCAAATCAAACCGAGGCAGACACGGGCAAGGGACACGGCCGTGTCTCTCAACAAAAATCCCACAGTGACAAACACAGGCAAGGGACACGGCCAAGCCAATGGCCGTGTCACTCCAAAATCATCCAACACGGCCAAGATTGCCCTAACTTGGCCGTGTTTCTCATAACTTGGCCGTGTCCTTCAATAATTTAAAGACCAAATACTTCAAAATCCATCCAAACACTTCCAAATTCACACCACCACCCTCTAAATTATTATCTTTGTTTATATTTATCACTTTCCTATCACTTTAGCATTTATATAACTTCATTATATCATCATAATAATCAATATATATATACACATCACTATAATCAATTACTCAAAGTACCAATTCATTTATACTAAACCCTAACTCAACAATTCATCATCATCCTCACAATTACCCCAACTTATCATCACTTCAATACCAATTCAACACATTTACACACTTAAAATTTTCATTATAATCATCTTACACACCAACCATCACCTCAATCAAAAGAAATCAAAACAAGAAGATAAAGACCTACATATGTATATAATCAATAAAATCACTCAAGAAAAGAGTACTTACTTGAATATGTTGCCAAATCTTCATCTCCATCTTCAATACTCTTAAAATCCTTAAGAAATTTGATGAAGATCATCACATCTCTCCATCTCTCTCTCTCTCTCTCTCTCTCTCTCGTGCAAGAACCAAAAGGAGAAGAAGAAGAAAGAAAAATATCTTCCCCCTCCTCTCACGATAGCCATATATATATATATAATAATAATAATAATAATAATAATAATTACTTATTTCCAAAAATCCTCCACCACACCCTTTCTTCTCTTGACTTTTCTTTTGACCAACTTATATGTATTATATATTAACATATATACAACATATACATTCCATTTACACAATCATTTCTTTTGCAAAAACATATATACCTTTAATTCAAATCACACAACAATTGTATTAAAACTTCTAGGGCATATCTTGGGATATTACAATTCTCTCCCCCTTAAATAATTTCGTCCTCGAAATTATCTAACACAATAACAACCCAATTAGAACAATTCACCATCTTACTTTCACATGAAGATAATCGTATCTTACATTATAATTTTATCAAATCTTATAACTTCTACTCTCCCCCTTAGAGATAATCATCTTCTCTGAAATTCATAATTCATCCTTGTATAGGTATATAAATATATCTTTACATCATATTACTTTCTCAACAAAACAATCAAGATATCTCATAACATCTCCAATGAATTTTATTTTTGTATTTGAGTCAGACTATTACATTATCTCTTTATAAATATCCTCTTAACTTTAACCTCAGAAGTCACTAATTTATATCTTAGCATTAATTATTCCATTCTTACAATCACTTTCAAAATAAACATTTACCAAACCTCAATGGATAACAATATCCTTACTTTCCTTAGCTTGCTTCTCACTTAAGATAATTATTAATACAATACCTTTAAACTTACTCAACAGGTAAACAACATTTCCCTTTTTCCTCATCATATACAAATGATATAATTCAATTTATTTAAGTTCATCCATAAGCCAGAAGATTATATCATACACATTACCATTTAAATTTTATACTCCCAGTACAACTGTACATATTAAATCTCAATATTAACTCGCAACTTTAGCGAAATTTAGATCAATCAATCTACCTATCACAATATACTAACATTTCAACCTGATTCGATTCAAACCAACAATTAACTTATCAAAATTTATTATTGGATTTCACAATATATACATATATATAACCTAATTCCATTAGGTCAAACTTATATTCAAATTCTAGTCTTTTCAGATTCATATATTCAATCAATAAGAATCATGCTTATAAATATACATTTCATTATTATTATAATTATATCATCATCTCTCATACTCATTCAAAGTTTATCAATATAGCCAACAACTATGGCTTCAAATACGAACTTTCCCCCAACCAGGTCGGTAATCCAAGTTCGGTTGCCCAACACAATGGGTCCGCATGGTTCCGCAGGAGGCAGATAAGTCCGCTCAATTGTCTTTTCACAATTCATTTTTCATAATCATTTAGGCAATATACCTCAATTATAATTTATTTCTAACATCATTGTCAACAATCATGGTTTCTCATCACATCGAAATAGTATACACATATATCATCAACTATATTGAATATCTCATTTCATCATTTCTCAAAACACATTAACATCATTATTATTAAAACATTTATCATAACAATTTACATTACACGTACCTTTTGAATGATCCTCGCCTCTTTCACACTTACATCATCACATCTCTCCATCTCTCTCTCTCTCTCTCGTGCAAGAACCAAAAGGAGAAGAAGAAGAAAGAAAAATATCTTCCCCCTCCTCTCACGATAGCCATATATATATATTAATAACAATAATAATAATAATAATAATAATAATAATAATTACTTATTTCCAAAAATCCTCCACCACACCCTTTCTTCTCTTGACTTTTCTTTTGACCAACTTATATGTATTATATATTAACATATATACAACATATACATTCCATTTACATAATCATTTCTTTTGCAAAAACATATATACCTTTAATTCAAATCACACAACAATTGTATTAAAACTTCTAGGGCATATCTTGGAATATTACACATTAGCATTATATTAAAATTTTATTATTATCAAAGTTTGTACTACTAAGTATTTAGTTTAACAAGATTGTAATTCATCGTGTAGGTGACATGGGTGATCTGGTAGATCTGAAGAGTTCTGTTAGACTTTGTCGGGTCTAGACTTGAGGTTGATTTAGAAAATTTTGTTATATCAATATCAAAGTCATTTGACATTATGTATATATTTTATGTCACAGTACATTTTATTATTATATATATTATATTTATGTTTTGAGATATATTATAAATTATAAAGACTTTTTGGATAAATTTTACAATGTGAAAACATATATACATGTATTTGATATTTATATGTATATGTATTAATGTTTTGAGAAAATATGAAAAAATTGAGAAATATTGGTGAAATGTTGATTTATTTTTATTGAAAGTACGTTTTTGTGTAGGTTGAGTAAATATTGAATTTTTAGAACGTCCTATTTACAGACAAAATTCTGATAAAATTTTTATACAAAATGCTTTTTTTTGAACCTATAATTAATAAATAATATTTTATTTACTATTTAAATATATATTATAAAGTGTTGGAGATTTTTAATTGGGAATATGAAAATTTTTATTAAATCGGATTGCGGCATTCTTATATTTTATACGTATATTTTATATATACCGGATGTATGTATTATACATATATAGAACATAAGAGTATTACAGAAAAAGACTGAGAACTAATAGATCCAGCCTCTACACAAGAGAGATAACCAAACTTCAGAGAGAAGTAGAACAAAAAAGTTTTAGGTTCTATGATATTGCGAACATTAAGTTTTTAATATCTACCATGAACAATTTCCATGTTAAGGCTAAACAAATCATTCAATTGATACATTGATTTTATAAGTCCCTATTCCATAGAGTTTGCATGTTCTACTTCCTATTTTTCTATATTTGATGCACCTACCATATCACTGCCTATTTTTAATTTGCATCAAATTGATCCTACTTTGATTTTCTTTACCTTCACCTAGACACACATGCAAACCCTATTTTCCCTGTAAAACAAACTTTAACTTGTAGACCTTTTGAAAATAACTCTATCGTATAAAGGTTTAGTTCTAGACATCAAAAAAAAAAAAATTGACTCCAAAATTATTTCACAAGAATCGATTTATCAACTAATAATGTGACAAATACGCCACATATCCCCAAACATTTCCTTTTTCAAAGAAAAGAATTCAATTGAATGGAGAAGAGTGATGGATGTTGAATTAACATCTTTGGAGAAAAACCTAAAATTAGATGGTACCATTGGCAGACACAAAACCATCAAATTGATGGAATTGACTATAGTGATTGCTTTTCACTCGTGGCAAAAGATTTAAAAATTAGGTTTCCCCTTACTGTTGCCGAATTTAGAATTGACATACACAAAATATATATTAATAATGCTTTCTTTCATGATTTTTTTAGGGTTAGAAGTCTATATGCTTACTCTTGAAGGTTGCAACAAAGTAAAGAATGGAAAAGTGTGCAAGTCATAATGGTCATTGTATAGCTTGAAGTAAGCCTCTCGATAATGGAATAACGAGCTCACCATCTTTCTCATGAAGTATACTCAATCAGTGCATCATAATTGCTTATTAATTTTTGCTAAACATAATTTTTTTTATAGCCATCTTAGTGTACGTGGATGATTCACTCATCACTCGTAATTCAAAGGCAACAATTGCCCAATTGAAAGCTGATTTGGATTGAAAATTCACAACAAAAGACATGGAGCCAGCAAAGCATATTCTTAGAAATGGCAGCAAATGAGATACCCATATAAATTATCTTACCTGAATGTAAACATAAATTTATTTAAATTTAAATTACATGTATCCGTTTTAAACTCGATTATAATTAGTCTTTTACTATCTATATTTCTTTCTAAATTTATTTAATACTACATATTTATTATCAAATATAAAAATTTTAAAAAATTATAATTATAAAATTATAATTTTTTTAATTAAATAATTATAAATAAAAATTTAATAACAACATAATTTTATTAAAATAATTTTTTAACATATAATTCCATAATTAAAACAAAATACAATAATATATAATTAAAGTTTAATAAAGTAGAACTAATGTATATAACTGGGTTCGAGGAGCAATGTAATCATCCAATTTTGAAACCCTTTTGCAAACCTTTTCATATTGCTAAACCTTTGTCGAGTTCGATAATTTTGAATTATTAAGCTCGATAATCATGCAAAATTGTCGAAGATTGCATATGGACTAGGTGCACTGAACTTAATAAAATTATGTCACATGTGAATTAATTGCTGAACTCGACACTCATTATTACCGAGCTCGACAATTATGATTTTTTGATAAAACCTGTTGCCCATAAAAGGCAGCCACCTATACCTAAAAAGGGTATTCGAAACTCAACCAATCAGGAGCCTACTTTTGAACCTAAACCAATTAATAGCAAGTCTGACAAGTTATCAAAGCCGCAAGTATTTTAACTTCCAATAGGCATCTCTTTAACTCGTTATGAATTAATTACCATGCCTCTTATCATAATTAAAACATCTAATCTAACCAAGCTACACATCGTTAGAAGGAAAAAAGTTTTAAACTAATTATTTAACAACTTATTTAGGAACAAAAATCACGTTTTAAAGATAAAAAGTATAGTTTTTTAAGAGCACCTCTAATGGAGAGAAAATTGAGTCCCATTAATATATCATGTAATAATTCATTTTAAAAAAAATAAAAGAGGTAGTAATTAAAAATAAATAAACACAATTATTAATAAAATATTTATAATATTAAACTAAATAGATAAAAATAAAAAAAATTAAAATAAGAAAAAACAACAATTCCTGCTTCTTGTAATATTTTCTGCCATAATTTCTGAAGAAGTGCAAAGACAAAATGTCAATAGGAAAACTTTCAATATAGAAGGAGAAGAACACGGAAAAAAGAGAGGAGGGGAAAGACAGAAAATAGGAGAGAACTGTCAAATTTGACGGCTTTGGTTGGTGTGGCTTAATTTGTTGCAATCCCACATCGGAAGTTTTAAAGGTAGGGGTGAGTTAATTGCCTTATAAATAACTCATCCCTTCCTAATTATTTGTATCCCAAAATTAGTATACATTTTTGAAAATTTGTAAATTGTAAATTTTGGTCTTCTTTTCCCAAATTAATAAGAGCAGGCTGCCTCAAGTGGTGCTCGGAGACGTAGGCATATTTAGCCGAACTCCGTTATCAAATTTCCGAGTGTGTTCTTTCCTTGTCTCTTTTTATTTATTTCGCATTTATTTTGTTTCTTTTCTATATTAGTATAGTATTCAATATTTATTTGTCGGGTTTATTTGTAGTGTATTGTACTATTCATTTAGGTGTATTTTACTATTTACGTGTACAGTACTATTCATGTATACACGAGTTTAGGTTGTGATAATATACTGTGCAAGTAAGTTCTGTCTAGGAGACTGGATTTCAAGAGGGACCATTTGTGACCCCTCCAGCCTTTCCTGGGAATTTATTTGGAATGGTAATTTTGTCTAAGGAGACTGTTCAGTAGTCTTTCCTGGAAATTACCGAATCAGTACAATTCACTAGTTATAGTTTGAGGAAAAATTACCCGATTTTCCCAACAAGTGGTATCAGAGCCAAAGGTTCATCCTAGGTCTGTTTGTAATATTATTTATATTGAATACTATCATTTGAGTTTGTAATGGCATCAGTAAATCCACCAACTAATAGTGCTACATCAGATATAGCACAAGGGACATCAGCTTCCTCGTCCACATGGCCAAGGATTCCAATGTCAAGTTTGAAGTTGGCGGTAGAGATATTTGACGGTACTGGCCATTTTGGCATATGGCAAGGCGAGGTCATGGACTCCCTTTTCCAACAGGGCCTTGACATCGCCATTGAAGAAAAGAAACCAGAATACGTAGAAGATAAGGATTGGAGTATCATAAATCGGTTGGCGTGAGGAACAATTCAATCGTGCTTGTCCAGAGAGCAGAAGTATGCATTTAAGAACGAGACTTCTGCACATAAATTGTGGAAGGCGTTGGAGGAAAATTTTTTGAAAAAGAGTGGTCAGAATAAGCTCCTTATGAAGAAGAGGCTGTTCCGGTTTGATTACCAACCAGGTACTACTATGAACGAACACATCACTTTGTTTCAACAATTAGTAGCAGACCTGTTAAACTTAGATGTAAAATTTGAAGATGAAGATTTGGCTTTGATGTTATTGTCATCCATTCCCAATGAATTTGAACACTTAGAAACTACTTTACTTCATGGGAAGAAGAATGTGTCTTTAGATGCTGTATGTTCTGCCTTGTATAGTCATGAATTGAGAAAACAAGATAAAAGGAGAAACAAAGTAGCTACAGCAGATGAAGCATTAGTGGCGAGAGGTCGTCAGCAGAGCCAGTCGAAGGGAAGAAGAGGAAGATCAAAGTCAAAAAGCAGAGTTGCCAAAGATGAGTGTGCTTTCTGTCATGAGAAAGGGCACTGGAAGAAAGACTGTCCAAAGTTGAAGAATAAAAGGAAGGCTCAGCAAGATGCAAATGTTGCAGAATGCAAAAGTGATGTAGAGTCAGATGTCTCTTTGGTGGTATCACCTTCAACATCCCATCCAGACGAGTGGATTTTGGATTCCGGTTGCACCTACCATATGTCTCCCATCCGGGAGTGGTTCTTTGATTTTGAAGAATGTGATGGTGGAGTTGTTTACATGGGAAATGACAATCCATGTAAAACAACTGGGATAGGTTCAATCAAGCTGCGGAATCATGATGGATCCACAAGAATTCTGAAAGATGTACGGTATGTTCCGAATTTGAAGAAGAATCTCATCTCTTTGGGGGCCTTAGAGTCAAAAGGCCTAGTTGTGATGATGCGAGATGGAATTCTTAAAGCAACTTCGGGAGCACTTGTGATGTTGAAAGGCGTGAGGAAGAATAATCTGTATTACTACCAAGGTAGTACAGTGGTTGGGACAGTAGCGACTGCAACGTCTAGTAGCAAGAAGGATTCAGAGGCAGCAAAGCTGTGGCATATGCGTTTGGGACATGCTGGTGAAAAATCCTTGCAAATTCTTGCCAAGCAAGGATTGTTGAAAGGTACGAAGACTTGCAAATTAGAATTTTGTGAGCATTGTGTTTTGGGAAAACAAAGAAGAGTGAAATTTGGCACTGCCATTCATGATACCAAGGGTATTTTGGATTATGTGCACTTAGATGTGTGGGGACCTCCAAGACTCCATCTCTTGGAGGTAGGCATTACTTTGTCACTTTTATTGATGATTTTTCCAGAAGAGTATGGGTGTTTACTATGAAGAAGAAAGATGAAGTGCTTGGAGTTTTTCTTAAATGGAAAGCTCAGGTTGAGAACCAGACTGGTAGAAAGATCAAAGTACTCCGAACAGACAATGGTGGAGAATACAAGAGTGATCCATTCCTGGAGGCATGCCAAGAATTTGGCATAGTTCGACACTTTACAGTCAGAAAAACACCACAACAAAATGGGGTGTCGGAGCGTATGAACAAGACATTAGTGGAGAAAGTTCGTTGCATGCTGTCTAATGCTGGGTTAGGCAGAAAGTTTTGGGCTGAGGCTGTGACATATGCTCAACATCTCGTTAATCACTTGCCGTCATCTGCAATAGATTGCAAGACTCCTTTAGAGTTATGGTCTGGGAAACCTGCAATAGATTATGATTCTTTGCATGTTTTTGGTTCTACTGCATATTATCATGTAAATGAATCAAAGTTGGATCCACGAGCAAAGAAGGCTCTCTTTATGGACTTCAATGCTGGAGTTAAGGGATATCGTCTTTGGTGTCTAGAGGCAAAGAAGACCATCATCAGCAGGGATGTTACCTTTGATGAATCTGCCATGTTGCATAAGGTAACTCAAGAAGGAACTGATGGTACTCCGCAGCAGGTGGAGTGTATGCCGAAGCAGGTGGAGTTTGAACAGATAATGGTGAGCCCAGCAAAAAGTACTATGAGTGACTCTCCTATGGCAGAAGCAGAGTCAGATGAGGAAGAGATTCCGACCCAAGAATCTCAACAGCAGTCAGAGTCAATTGCTGTTAGAAGGACAAGACGAGAAATTCAGAAACCTGCTCGTTTTGTTGACATGGTGGCCTATGCACTTCCAGTTGTTGATGAAGTTCCAACCACCTTTCCTGAAGCCATCCAAAGTTCAGAAAATGGTAGATGGAAAGATGCAATGAAAGAAGAGATGCAATCTCTTGAGAAGAACAAGACGTGGAAGTTGATACAGTTACCAAAAGGCAAGAAAGCAATTGGATGCAAATGTGTATTTGCAAAGAAAGAAGGATTTCCTATCAAGAATAATGTTCGCTACAAGGCAAGATTGGTAGCTAAAGGCTATGCTCAGAAGGAGGGAGTTGATTATAATGAGGTATTTTCTCCAGTTGTTAAACATTCCTCAATTAGAATTTTGTTGGCCTTGGTAGCACAGTTGTATTTGGAGCTAGCTCAACTTGATGTGAAGACCGCGTTACTACACGGTGACTTGAAGGAGAAAATCTATATGTCTCAGCCAGATGGATTCAAAGTTGCTGGTAAAGAAAATTGGGTTTGTAAACTGAACAAATCATTGTACGGATTGAAGCAATCACCGAGGCAATGTTACAAACGATTTGACAAGTTTATGATGGGTCAGAAGTACACAAGAAGCAAATACGATCACTGTGTGTATTTGCGCAGGCTTCAAGATGGGTCCTACATCTTTCTACTCTTGTATGTTGATGATATGTTAATAGCATCCAAGAGCCAAATTGAAATTGATAAAATGAAGGCTCAGTTGAGTGAAGAGTTTGAGATGAAGGATTTGGGAGAAGCCAAGAAGATTCTCGGCATGGAGATAAGCAGGGATAGACAGAGAGGCAAGTTTTGGCTGACACAGAAGCAGTATTTGAAGAAGGTATTACAACGTTTTGGTATGAATGAAGATACAAAACCTGTAAGTACTCCGCTTGCTCCTCATTTGAAGCTTAGCAGCCAGTTATCTCCAAAGACAGATGTAGAACGAGAATACATGGCGAAAGTCCCGTATGCTAATGCAGTTGGAAGCTTGATATATGTAATGGTGTGTACGAGACCCGATATTTCACAGGCAGTTGGCGTTGTGAGTAGATATATGCATGATCCTGGCAAAGTTCATTGGCAAGCTGTGAAATGGATTCTACAGTATATTCAAGGTACTGTAGATGTTGTCTTAGTGTTTGAGCGGGATGAATCACTTGGTCAATGTGTAGTTGGATATTGTGATTCTGACTATGCAGGTGACTTGGATAAGCGACGATCTACAACTGGCTACTTATTCACTTTAGCTAAGGCGCCAGTTAGTTGGAAGTCTACTTTGCAGTCAACAGTGGCTTTGTCTACAACAGAGGCAGAGTATATGGCAATTACAGAGGATGTAAAAGAGGCAATTTGGCTTCAAGGATTGCTAAGAGACTTGGGAGTTGGTCAGAAACACCTTGAGGTGTATTGTGACAGTCAGAGTGCTATTCACTTAGCAAAAAACCAAGTTTTTCATGCAAGAATAAAGCACATTGATGTTCGCTATCACTTTGTGCGGGAAATTCTCGAAGAAGAGGAGATACTTCTCCAGAAGATTCGGACTACGGAGAATCCTGCTGATATGATGACCAAGGTGGTGGCAAAAGCCAAGTTTAAACATTGTTTAGACTTGGTCAATATCCTGCACATTTGAGTTGGCGCCTGAAGGCGCAAATTGGAAGCACTACGAAGACTGTTTTGTTTGATTGAGAAGATGAAGAATGTTTGCATTTGGTGGGATTAGAAATTATGCCAAGGTGGAGATTTGTCAAATTTGATGGCTTTGGTTGGTGTGGCTTAATTTGTTGCAATCCCACATCGGAAGTTTTAAAGGTAGGGGTGAGTTAATTGCCTTATAAATAACTCATCCTTTCCTAATTATTTGTATCCCAAAATTAGTATACATTTTCAAAAACTTGTATATTGTAAATTTTGGTCTTCTCTTTCCAAATTAATAAGAGCAGGCTGCCTCAAGTGGTGCTCGGAGACGTAGGCATATTTAGCCGAACTCCGTTATCAAATTTTCGGGTGTGTTCTTTCCTTGTCTCTTTTATTTATTCCGTATTTATTTTGTTTATTTTCTGTATTAGTATAGTATTCAATATTTATTGAACTAGCTCCAAAGAGTCTACCTCCACCTGAACCGAAGCATACCCAGCTGCATTCACCCATTCAAGCGCATGAACCAAGGCTGTCAATTCAGCTTCCAAAACGTTCCTCACCTTGATCAAGAAAGCTCCAGCAGCGATAACATAGCCTTCTGAGTCACGAAGGACAGCGCCTCCAGAAACAGTATGCAAAGAAAATGAGGCATCAACATTTAGTTTAAAACAATGATTAGAGGGCTTACTCCATGCAACCAGCTTAGGACGTGGCTTTCGATGCCCAAAAACAGAAGGCAAATGATCTGCAAAATACGAAAGAGGGGCGGCGAAACTATCTCCCGCATGAGCTACTCCCCAACTGAAAATGAACTTGTAAATTTGTAATTCAACACTGTGGGGAAAGAATTTCTTAGAGCCCTAAACACAACGACAATAAGCATTCCATGTATTATAGAAAATAACCTGGGGAACCAGTTTACAAAGCTTCCCTTAACTGACTTACTTACATTAAGCCACCAGATTGATAGTTCTTGTCCTAAAGATAGAGTCTCTGAACCTCCATGCCGAAGAGGAAGGAGTGAAGCAGCATAATATTTCCAGATCTTCCTTATAGGAACGCAGCTATGAAAAATATGGTCAACAGAAGCTGAGGCCGCCAAACAAAAGGGGCAGACAGCTGCAAGGGAGATACCTAAATGCTGTAACATACCTGGAAGAGGCAATGCATTATGAAGAATTTTCCAAGATAGGGCTGAAAGCTTCAATGGAACTACAGAATCCTACAAAGTTTGCTATGATATAGTTGTGCTTCTCTTTGGACGAACCAGATTATAGGCCGAAGAGAAAGTAAAATGTCCATTACCACTCTCTTTCCAAACAACAGAATTATCAGTTACCTCAAAGCTGTCCGCATATACCGAATATGTATGGCAAATACGCTTCCACGCACATGAATCCGTTTGGATGTAGCTCATGTTGCCCTGTCGATGATATTTTTGACGCATGAAAGTAGCCCACAATGAATCCTTCGACAAATAAATTCATAATTGTTTAATGGAGTACGCATCTTGAATAGCTGCTATGGAACGAATTCCCAAACCCACTTCCGAAGTAGGGAATAAAAATTCAGTGTATCTAACCCAATGATGCTTTAGTTCAGCTGAATTGCCACTCCAGAAAAACTTCGCAAATCGCCTTTCAATAATTGCAATTATGGATTTAGGCAAGAGCATGGCTCCTATCGTATGAAGGGGAATTGAACTCAGGACATGACGAATGAGAACAAGTCGACCACCTGGAGTAAGAAATTTCTTTAACCAACCTTGAAGTTTAACATCAATTTTTTTAAGAAGATCCTTGCAGTGAGAAGCAAAGTTTATGCCATGGTAAATCGGCGCACCAAGATAGGTGAAAGGCAAAGAGCTTTTTTTAATAGAAAGCAGGTCCTCATACTTCTTAATGGTAGCATTACTAGCATTGTCTGAGCAATAAAAATCACTTTTGTCAAAATTCACAAGTTGTCCCGAGGTAATCTGGTAAGAAGTCAAGAACCGAGAGAAACTTTTAATTGACCTCACATCCCCATTTATAAAAACTAACAGATCATCTGAAAAAGCAAGATGAGAAACAATAGGACAGTGCCTATGAGTTTTATAAGGAGTAATTTTCCCTTGATAAATCAAAGCAGTAAGACCCCGAGAGAATGCTTCAGAAGCCAAGATAAACAAAAGTGGAGATAACAGATCACCCTGCTTCACTTCCCGAGTTGGTTGAAAAAATCCATAGCACACCCCATTAACCAGAACAGAAAGGCGAGTAGAAGCAAGGTTCCTGATAATCAGCTGAATAACACGCCCTGAAAAACCAAACTTATTAAGCACTGCCTGTAAAAAATCCCATGACACCCTGTCAAAAGCTTTGGCCATATCAAGTTTAATGGCTAAATTATGGCCTCTCTTTTTCTTATCAATATCATGTATCATCTCATTAGTCAGCATAATCTGAGAGTGAATTAAAGTCCCTTTTAAAAAGCCTGCCTGTTCAGGGGATATTAAAATCTGTAGAAGTGGTGCCATTCTGTTAGCCAAAATTCTGGTACAAACCTTGCAAGTTTAAGTGACAATTGACCTCACATCCCCATTTATAAAAACTAACAGATCATCTGCAGGGTTCCTATGGACGTCAATCTGTAGAAGGGGATTTCTCCTGCATTCCTCCCCCAGAAAAACTGGACGTCAATTGTCACTTAACCATAGGAAGAAACGAGACATCTGAAAGCCACATGTGCTGAAATTTAAAATATTTAGGCACAACAGTATCAATAATCTGACATTCCAACAACATAGGCGAATGATCTGAAGACAACTTCGCCAAATGTCGATACCCAACAGAATCAAAGCCATAAAAAAAAGTAACATTAGCCAAGAGCCTGTCTAATCTCTCCCAAACCCGACCATTAGATTTAACACCAGTCCAGGAGAAATCAGCCCCCTGAAATGGGATATCCATTAAACTGCATTCATCAGTACAATCAATAAAATCCTGCATAGCCTGTAAATCTGGAGAACCACTTCCATTATATTCTGAAGGATACTTAATAGTGTTAAAGTCACCCCCAACAATCCATAGCTTAGAGCAAGAATTAGAATAAGAAACCAGACTAGATCATAAACTTTCACGGCCAGCTCTAGAATGTAACCCATACACGGCTGATAAACAAAAATCAAAACCTCTGGACGAGAAAAACACTGAACAAGATAAAAGTTGTCCATCATCCTTAAAAATAGACACACTAAAAAGGTGATCCTTCCACATAATCCACATCTTATTATTATAGGAGGCATGCACATTATCAAAACCAAGCTTAATCGCAAAAAAGTTTGCCTTACTAGCAATAGTCATAGGTTCTATAATAATCAACAATCCAATATTATGAACCAAACATAATTTATGAAGACGATTTTGTGAAGACGCAACACCACGCACATTCCAAAAAAGAATATTCATTGTGATGAGTTATTATGAGTAGCAAGGGAATTAGTGATTAAGGCATCTTTAGATTTAATTTTCTGACCTTTTTTCGGCGGTCGTCCACGAGCACGATGAGCCACAGGAATAAATCCATCAGCATTAGCATTTGTATTCAAATCTGCCTCAGCAGGTATATCTCCATCAGAGAATCTGTCCAGAGTTTCAGTATCACGAGTATCACTATCCTTTTCAGAATCTGAAACAGCCAAATTAAAATTAGTAGCCGCCCGAGACTCATCACCAACACAAGCTAAAACAGGGGGCAAAGTATCTGCATTCGGCACATTAGCGGGTGGAATCGTTATAGTTATTTTCATGCAAAAAAGGACAAGAATCAATCAATGGTTAGTCCACTGGAACAGTATCATGCAAAGAGCTAGAAATATTTTCATTTGAATTTGGTTCGCCCGGCCTCTATTTTTCAGTTTGTGAACTCAGTTTAGGCACCCATACTTTCTCTACCGGTTTAACATGCTCAACTAGTTCTGAATTTTTAACAGGTCCAGGAACTGAATTATGTTGATGAAAATCTTCATGAACTGTACAGGTATTTGTAGCATGTCCCATCTTACAGTAGCTGGAATAATAGTTTGGCAAATTCTCATAAATAATTGGTTGGAAAAAACCAGTTTTGCCATTTTGTATCCACACCCTATCAATCAATTCCTGAGATAAATCCACTTCGACACATATACGGGCAGCAGAAGGTCGGATTAATGAGGAAGTAGCAGAATCAAGCTTCAACGGCTTACCAACAAGCTGAGCTATCGGAAACAGAGCCTTTTGATTGAAAAAATGAACTGGCAGCCCCTCCAATGTAATCCATGCAGGAAACAACGGGCAATCCACATCAGAATGGAAATCAGGAGTCCACTTGAAAATACGCATTGCAAATCCATTGAAATACCATAATTGGCGTAACCAAAACCGCAAGAAATCTTCCTCAATGGCAAACTTGATCAGGACGTATTTATCATCAATCAAGCCTAAAAGATAATCCCCTTTAAAGCCTATCAAATCCATAGCCTTTCTTAACCCCTTCATATTTGGTCTTCCCGAACCAAAAAATCCAATCAAAGCATAAGAAAAGGGTTTAGCTAGCTCTGAAATCTCCTCCTTAGTAAAGGAAATAGCTGACACCCCTTTAAACCTATAGGGTTGCTTCGGTTGAATATTAACAGAAATAGGAGAAGCCACAATTCCATCAGATGGTCGATCGACCCTATCCGAAACAGCAACTACTCTCTTCTTCAAAGCATCAACAAACGAACATCCGACCAGCCCAAAAAGAAAATGGAGAATCAAAGATCAAAATGATAAATATATATGAAATGTTTAGGGTTAAAAAAGTAACACTTTTAAAAATATTGTAGTTTTGATATGTTCTTTCAAGTTTAGTTTTTTCCACTTCTTAAAACGTTTCTTTTTTACATCATAAAGGTCATAATGAATACTGCATCATGGGTATGGTTATAAACAAAAAAAAAAAAAACATGGGCCATGTTCTCGTCTGAATTTTTTTTTAAATGTTTTCCTCCTTTTTTTTTTCTTTTAATAGAATAATAGAGAAAGTAATAAAAAATAAAAAAAAAATAATAAAGCCAATTCTATTAAATTTTCCAATAAACACGTCACTATCAGTAAATTTTTAATTAATAGGTCTATTAATTTAAAATATTTTTATTAATTCACTTTATTTAATTTGTATTATGATTTATTGTAACCTCTCATAATAAGAATATTTCATTTTATCTATATATTTAAATAGTTAATAATAAAATTATTATATTCAGATAGTGAATATAATAATTAAATAAATTTAAAACTCACACTTATAAAATCGAAGTATATCTATAAAATTTAATAATTATATTAAATAAATAGCAAATAAAAAATAATCCATAAAAAATATTAATTAAAAAAATAAAAAAATATAACTATAATAAAAGGACTATGTATAGGAAGTGAATATAATAATAATAATAATAATAATCGAACTGCATGGATTTTGACTCTGTTAAGCGGATACGTAGATAATCGAAATTAAATTTCAAATTTAAGTCCACTTTAAATAAAAAATACCTTTTAAAAAATATATTAACAAACTATAAAAATAAAAAATATTTAAAAATATTTAATAAAAATATAAAATATAAATAGTTATATTCAAGGAGTGAACATAATTAAAAATAATTATAAATTTAATAAATATTAAGCCATAAAATTTTTATATTCAGATAATGAATACAATGATTAAATTATTAACTAATAAATGAAATATATGCCAATAAACATAATAAAATTATTAAAAATAAAAAAATAAAAAATATATTTATTTTCAGATAGTAAATATAGTAGTCAAAAAATAAAAAAAATATAACTAAAATTTATATTCAGACAGTAAATATAATTTATTTTATAATATATATATATATAGAATAAAACATCATAATAATTACAGCATTAATTTTTGGACATCGTAGGATAATTTTTCTTCCCTATGTGTAATCAACTCCTTGAACTTAAATGCATACTATTACTAGATATCTAATCAAACCTTATAATTAATTGGCGGTAACTTCTAATACATACGTTAATAATAATTAAATATAACCCGATACAAAATTAAATCTTATATCATGCCGGCTTTTCATAATCCCGTATACGACATATCACAAAGATATAGAATGAGACTCAACTAAAAGTGAGACTTGAATCTCCAATGATAAGGCAAAGTCTCACTTTAGTAGTTTTCATTTTTATATTTATTTTATTTATTATTTTATTTTAATAATTAAATTTTAAATATTAATTTATTTTATGCTAAAATAATAAAATTATTTAGTTATGTGAATAATTTATTTAATTTATTTATTAATTTTATTAAATTACTTTTTAATTATATAAAAATATTAGATAACTTTAAATTATTTTATTTAATAATTAATTTTTAATAAATAAAATGACTTTTCATCATATTAATAAATTACATTATTAAAGATAATATATTATAATTTTAAACATCAAATGATAAAATATATTACAATAATAAATTATTAAAATACCACAAAGATATTTAATGAGACTCAAATAATAATAATTATTATTATTAAAAATTATATAAATTATTATTTTTTTTAGAAAATTATTAAAATTATTTTTTATATTTATAAATTTTATTTTTATTTTTTTAATAGAGGGCTACCACTCTATTAGAGGGCCACTAATGTTGTTGGTGGGACTAGGCACGTGCTCCCCAAAGCAGCAAGTCCCTTGGTCCCAGGCCCACCGAAAAAGCACCCATCTAAAGACTTAAAGAAACTTAAAGGCCTTTTGAAACTATTTTAATATTTTTATAAGACAAAATGGTCAAAGACAAATGCAAATAACTAAAAATGGGATTTCTGGATACATTTTCACAAAAAACCAATTCAGAAGTTTTTACTTTAATTTCTGAGAAACTATTGTTGAACTCGTTTAAAAATAGTTATGTCGTCATTTTATAATTAATTAACTATTGTATGACTTACAATATTTCCTTTAAATTTCCTTCTTATTATCTTTATGTCGTTATTTTATACTATCATATGTTATTCCAATATTTCATATATATTGTCATCATGATCATGTGCATTCTTTTAGACTTAATGTATCTTGGATTTAAAGTAACTTGTAATTTTTCCTTTCTACTAAATGCATAGGATTTATTCAAAGGACATGTAAATAATTAATCTTCTTTCATTTTTATTACTATATGACTATAAAGGTATGTTTCCGCTCCATAGATGCTTGTAGGATATTTTTATAAAATGATGCATCATTTGCACCATTTATATTTTACTTATGATGAATATTTTATTTAAGTAAAACAATACCTCTTTAACATTCCATGAATTCCAATTTACTAATATTTGAATCATAGATAAGGCCAATCATTTTGGATCGGACATATGTAAATGGTAAGAAGAGAACTATTTCTTTTCTTTTTTATTTTCATTTGTACCTAATTTTTCAAACCTAAGAAGGAGAGGTTAGGAATTCCTCGTGGAATCAAGAGTATGTTATCTCTTTACTATCTTCTCCCAATTTAAAAATGGGCGGCGACTCTATTCTTCTAGGCTTTAGTTTGTTAGACCCCTGAGATCGAGAACATAATAGTGTTGAGGCTATAAAAAATTTATTTCTCCAAAAACCTGAAGATGAGCGTAAAGGACCTGGTGCTCACAAGCAGGTACTCAGGGGCATGCACTCAAACTCGACTCGAATCCTCACGAGTATAAAAATATTATTCATATCAGTATAAATTCATTTATAAATTATTCATACCCTATATAAATAGATCGAAATAAATTTTGTATCTAAAAATACCCGACCCATTTTCATTTCTATATGTCTTGTGCATGGAGATTGTAAGAATAGTGGCAGGTATTTATGTGAATCACAGGAAGAATATATTGGACCTGCTATAAGACTCAGGTTTCTTAGGTTCTAAGCCAAAGAATGTTCTGTTTTCGGGAGGCATTGAGCTATATTCTACTGATTTACCTCTTTTCATTAACCCTCGACTTTAAAAAAAACTCAGTGGAAGATTGTTACATTAGGGATTCAAATATCTAGATATTACGTATTTTATTCAGCAGCTGAGCCAATATGTTTAAACACCAAGGGAAATCTATCTTGAGGCAACTCACCATATGCTCAAATGTATTAAAAAAAAGTCCTTGACTCAGATTATTTTTTTCCAGCCACGAATGATTCCCAAATCACACCCTACTATAATTCTGACTGGGTATCTTGCATTGAAATAAAGAAATGCCTTGCAGGCTTTTTTTTTATTGGGAAGCTATCAGGATTTTGTGAAAAAGTAAAAAAATAAAAATAAAAATAAAACACACACACACACATTGTTAGTACGTAGAAGTTCAACCGAAGCTAATTATCATTCTATGGGATCAATCATGTGTGAATGGCAATGGATCACTTATATCCTTATGGACTTTCAGATTAAGCTATCTCTTCTTATTATTTTTAAATATGACAACAAAGCAGTTATTGACACTGATGCTAATTTCATTTTTCATGAAAGAATAAAGCATCTTGATATTGATTCTTATGTACTTAGATTATAGAAAGGATGACTATCAAACTTCAATGTGTGAGAGAGCCATCTATACGAACGTTTTTTTAGAGCTATGATTTGTTGTGTACATAGTACGGAAATTGCATATTTTCTTACTTATCAATGAGTATTAACAAAAACCCATTTTTCCTTTCAAAAAACCAATACCCATTTTTCAAAGATTTGAATTTTGCCAAAAAAAAAAAACCCATTTTTTCTTGTTTTATTTTCAATTTTGGCAACTATAATATTGCTTCACGTTTCAATTATTCAAGCATTTTAGTTGACTTTTTCAAATATTTTGCGAGGGATTAGATTTGCACTGAGTATCTAGTCATAACATATTATTACTCTAGGTTGCTAATGAATGTTATGAGATTTTAAGAACTCGATTTCAGTATATATGTGGAAACTTAAATTTCAGTGGGTGTATGTATATACACACACATATTCCTATATCATTAAATAAAAAATTTATTGATTTTTCTTTTTAATATTTTCTTGATAAAATATTATAACAGACAGCTTGATAGAAAACACGCATATTTTACTTATAACTGCTAAATTATAAATAGATTTTTATTTATTTTTAGTAAGTCTAGTGAATATGAATAATAAAATTGATAGCAAATCCCAAATTAAAAAAATTAAAGTCGAAATTTTTAAATCTTCTAAAAGAAAAAAAATACTTGTATGAAAGGAAAAAAAAAAGGAATTAACGATGATAAATCCGTGTCCTAAAGAATATATAAATATATAAATGGTAAATAGAAAATCGAAGTAAACAAGAAAAAAATAATATCATGACACTATTTAATAGAAAAAATAAGGAGAAAATTTACTTAGAAAGAAATAAGAAAAAATTACACTATATACCATAATTTTAATTTTTTTTAAATATCATATATTTTTAATATATTTTTTATATACTCAATATATACTCAATATATATCTTTGAAAATAGAATATATCTTTAATATATAAAATATATATAAAAAATATACCACTAAAAAGAACTATTTTTTAAATTGAAAGTTCAGAAAATGATATTTTTGAAATTAAAATTAAAAAAGATATTTTTGAAAATACTTATATTTTTTAGGATATTTTTAAAAAAATCTCAAGAAATAAGAGGAAAAAGGTTAGGCTTTTCGAAAATCTAAATGCTCACTGACGAAATTAAATATTGCACTAATTAATAAAATAACTTATTAATATAAAATTATACTAATTTATAATTTATTTTTTTCAGTTCCAAATTAATAAACACATTTTTTATTTGATAAAAACTAAAAATATTAATTATTATAATTAGAAATGTAAACTTGCATATATATTTTCTAATATATGCTATTTTAACATGAGATATTCCCTATAAAATGAGTTTATATATTTTTTGAGAGAGCCGGCCTCAAAAACTAGCCGTTGAGGTTAAAAAGACTAATAAATTATGAACAAATTTTAAAAGTCCATTATCGGACAATTAATTAAAAATTAAAATGATACTATAAATATCATTTTTTTGTGATAACATCTAAAATTATTGTGAGCTTATATACTTTTAAGAAAGCTAATATCAAAAGCTAACTATAGAGGTTGGAAGGTATAATTATATATAAACCAATTTAATGTTGTATATTTAATACATGTGGGGTTGTATTATGCTTAATATACCAATTAAATATTTTTTAATAAGCAATATTGAATATTAATATAATAGAAATTTAACATATTAAGCATAATACAATATAACAGATAATCAAAATCATTTAGCAATATAATAAAATCAACTAATAATTTAAAAAACTCTATAAGTGGAGCACGTTTATCATTGTCTGCTTTATTATTACTACAGTTATATATGGGAAATTAGATTGTGAAAGAAATTGATTATTCTTATTGTAAAGTTATATCATATTTATTAATATTCAGTATCCACCAATATTTACGTAAAACTTTATTATTAGTTAATTTCAATAAATTAATCTTGGTATACGTATAATCTAATTGTTCACTAACCGTAAAATTTAAAACCTGATATTCAATCATAAAATGATATATAATTTCAATAAGATAATCTGATAGATTTATGACTCGATTTAAAATTTTATTTTATTTTTCTTATGTAATTTCTTTTGCTATTACTGTTGTTTGCTTGTCAATATTCTTGAAACATTATTTGGAAATTTATTTTTAATCAAAACGATTATGGATAGAAATATTAAAATTTTGATAGCCAAACATCCCTAGAGTTAGCAACCGAGTTTTAACCTTTATAATTTGAGAGGCCAAACCAAAAACATTTATTTTATATAATTTGGGAGGTTTAATATTGAATATAATACTATTTTTTTAAAAAAAATAAAATATTTATTAAAAATTTTATACCTGAGAGGGCCATGGCTGCTCTAAATTTTATTCTAAATTTAAAGTTGAATTTAATAAAAGAAAAAGAAATTCAAACTAAGCTATTTACGAAGAACTTGTCTTGGATCCCCTATTCAATGACAGCCCTGATCTCCTAAATCGGGAAGAGTCAATCAGAGCAAGTCTCATGTAGTTTTCAAAGAAAAAATTTAAAGAGAAAACACTAAAATTCCTAAAGCAGAGTTGTATGGTGCTTGTGTGTTTACTTTTATATATCGTGCAAAGTCAAAATTTATTTTCAAATCTCTGGTTTTTCAACTTTTTCCTATTAAATATTTTTAACTCTATGTTTGTATGGGATGTAAGATGACTAAATAAAATTAAGTAAATTAAATAATGTGAAGTATTTATTTATATATATACAGTGACAGAATCAGACAGTTGTGAAAAAAGGGTAAAATTTCTATCTCTCGCCGTCGTCCATAATGGCTTTGTTTTCGCTATCGTCATCACCGGAGAGCCTTCCAGCCGTTCGCCGTTCAGCCCATCCCCTTATCTCTCCCTCCTCGCTCCCTGTCTCTTCTTTCTCTCTTCTTCAACCTCACGCTCTCCCTCTCCGTCTCTGTAACTTGAGCCAGGGAGTTTGTTTTCGCTGGCCATCACTAACGGTTAGAAATACACTTTTATGTGTACTTTCTGGCCACCAGTGAGGAGGGATCGTTTGTCCCTCATGACCCTCTAAATCTTTCCCTGTGTGTGTATATATATATATATATATATTATTTGAGTGAGAATTTTGATAAGTAAAATTAAATATTGGTTTATTAAAATATTCTTTTGCATATGAAATTAGTTATTATGGCTCTATAATTGATTAAAATTATTTTTTAATTATAATATTACTTTAAACTTAAATAATGTAATCATAATATTATTTTTTAAAATTATTAAAATATTATTTTTAGTGGCTTCAAATTTCTCTGTGGAAAAATGAAATATATAATGAGATATTACATAATAAAAGATTTAATATAAAGATAGGATAAAAAAAATAAAAATTATAACACCCCCTGACGTTCTAAAACTAAATGTTACTTTTTTTTTAATAAAAAATAGGAGTTTTTAATCCTCTATCAATCTTATAAAACCATCTATCTCAATCGACTCTCTACCTAACCCACCCTTACTGCACCCCATCCCTAGCATACATAATAAAGGTTTATTGGAATGATGGTTGAATGTATGGCATGTTATAGTCTGAATTCATATTTATTTTAACTTTCATTTCTATAATATAGTTTTTTTTATAGTAATTTCATAGTTTGAAAATTACAAACTTTAATAAATACCATCAATTTGATAGTATACAGTGATTTTAAAATCGCCGATTTATTCGAGCCGACATGCTAGCGCCGCCGATTTAGACTCCGAGAATCTATTTTTCAGATCTGTAGCGTCACTTTCAGCGAATTGATTTCAATTTCAAAACAACACAGTGATCAAACAACAGAAAGAAGATTCAATTAAACGTTGAAGAAGCCAAGCACCATTGATTTCATCAGCTTCCCAACTTCTGATACCAGGTTCGATCGACAAGAGACAAGTTAGGTGTCCCTTTCGTGAAGGCCAGGTTGTCGATCTGGGACTACTGCATCCTCGATTTTAGTCCAGGTAATGTGTTCCCGTTTCTGCAGATTTATAATCTAGGCTGCGTGAAGGTTTCACCTTCAGGGGAGCTGGAGTTTTGCTCTGCAGTTGTCTTGTTAGCCTATGCTCTGCTTTTGTGGTATGTGGACTCCTTTCTGTTTGTAATTTTAATAATTATAACAGCTGCATATAAATCAACGGGGTTGAGATTGGGTTCCAGTCATTGATGAGAGATTCTAATAGAAAATTGTTCATAAACATCTGATAGAGATTAGATTGTTAATCGGGCTGAAACTGGAAGTGGCGTGATACAGAATCGGAAGTTTCGATCCAGGATACTGTGATTTCTGCTTGGGCCATTTTTGGTATGGCTGAGTGAAAACGGTTTCCTTGGGGTCCAATTGAAGATAGTGAAGTATCAGTTCCCCATCATTTTTGTTCCAGCCCATAACCTGTTCGATAAAAGTCCTGAACCGTCTCTTGCCGTCCGTCCTATGGCGGCGGTGTCTCATGGCTTTCAATCCATTCCCGATTCTAACTCTCATCCAGGAGTTTCTTATGCTGCTGCTGTTAAAGGTAAAGTTGAGATAGACCGTTCATTCTTAGCTGCCATAGATAAAGAGCCAATCTTGGCTCTCAAGCAACCAAGCCGATTCAAAGGCGTTCCAGCTGTTTCCTTTTCGAAGGAGGAATCCAATCGTCTAGCACTTCAGTTTCGTTTTGCATTGGTGGGTATATTTCAAGCGGGGCGACCTAACATGAAATCTCTTCGACAGTCTATGGATATGATTGGTTTTAAAGGGGATTTTACCTTGGGTTTGCTAGATTCCTCTCATGTTTTAATCAAGTTTGATCTTGAGGAGGACTTCCATAGATGTTGGCTCAAGCAGGTATGGTATTTTCAGGGATTCGCTATGCGGGTCTCTAAATGGACCAAGGATTTTAAGCTTAATACGGATTGTTCTATCATTCCGATTTGGATAGCGTTGGAGGGGCTTCCAATACATTTGTTTGATAAATCCGCACTTTTTCCTATTGCTAATCTCATAGGTAAGCCTCTTAAGGTTGATGCGGCTACTGTGACCCTTGCTAGGCCTTCGGTTGCGCGGGTATGTGTTGAACTGGACATATCGAAGGAACTTCCTAACCGTGTGTGGATTGATGATGATGATTATGGTTTTTTCCAACCTGTTTATTATGAGAATTTGCCAACATACTGTAACAAATGCTGTAGATTGGGACATAATTCTCCCTCTTGTAAGCTTTCGGCTTCTGCTGTTTTGACCCCTGCTGTTGACGTTCTTAGTGTTCCTAAAGTTGTTACACAATGGATTCCTAAAACGACCAGTACTGCCACTGGGATACCAACTACAAGCAAAACTGATCAAATATGTTTGGACCATAAACCTTTGTCAGAGACACAAACCACTATACCTGCCACCGATGATGTGATTGAACAATTGCCTGTGGTTTTGAAAAAGAATACCAATGTATCACCCGCTGACCCTGCCCTTGAGCCAATGACAACTCATGTTCCTTCAGGAGATATGAACTTGCAGTCTAAAGGAAAGGTGGTTATTTCTTCACCCAAAACTGTACCTGTATCAGTAGCCTCGTCATCTGGTACTATTGGACACACACAATTTCCTGTTGGTTTGGATGACATAGTGGGAGGAGGATCTGAACCTGAACCTGAGCTTGACAGGGTTATGGACGAAGAATGTATACAGCACAACTCTGATACAAACCTTCCAGAGCATACAAGCAAGTGCACTAAAGAGGACCTCTATAAAGCTAGTAAATCCTTTGAGGCTCGATTAAACTCAACTGGTCAGCAAAATGGCAGTGATGCGGATGATGATGAAGGATTTATTAAGGTTACTAGAAAGAAAATACTTAAGAAGCCTCCATCTAAAACTTCTAAGACTACAAGGAGAATTACTCGCCCGGTAACTTTCTCTCCATCTAATTATCAATGAATGCTATTGTTTGGAATTGTAGGGGGCTTTTATCATCAATGTCTCGGCTCCATAATTTATGTAAAGATTATAAACTCCAGTTTCTTACTATCATTGAACCTATGGTTAAAGTGAATAAGAATAGGTGGTATGCTAATCAATTGGGTTTTAGTGATGTTTTCAGTTCTTCTGACAATAAAATCTGGATTTTTTGGAAAGCCAACTGTGTGGCTTTATCTGATTTCAAGGAGACCAGAGGACTTGTAACCTGTCAAATTAATCATTTTGCTTTGGGACTCAGCTTTGTTTTCTCTTCGGTATATGGCCCTCATACTAGAAGGGATCGGTATATTCTCTGGGATGCCTTGCGTTCTCTATCTGATCAAACTACTCTTCCATGGCTGCTGGGAGGTGATTTTAACATTATTAAAAGTCCCATGGAGTACAAAGGTACCTCTGCTCCTTGTTTCGATAGTATTCAAGATTTTGCCTCTTGCTTGGATGATTGTGGGGTCTTGGATCTTCCATTTACTGGTTGCTCATATACTTGGTCTGGAGTCCGTGTTACTGGAAGAGTTTGGGAGCGTTTAGACCGTTTGCTGGCTTCTGTTTCTTTTTTTGATCTTTTTTCAGAGGTGACTGTAAAGCATTTGAGTAAAGCATCTTCCGATCACTCGCCTTTGCTGTTGACATGCTCTAAGAGTAATAAGAATGCTCCAAAGCCTTTTCGTTTTCTTCATATGTGGTTATCTAATGAAGATTTTTTGCCTATGGTTAAAGATCAGTGGTGCTGTGATTTCAGTAAAGGAGGTATGAACGGCTTCTTCGACAAGCTCAATAAATTGAGAAAGGTGATTCAAGTGTGGAATAAGCAACACTTCGGGCATGTTTTCACGGAAATTCAGCGCTTGGAAAGAGAGTCTTCTGAGGCTGAGGCTTTTTTTCTGCAGAGTCCATCTCCATCTAATAGGACCGATTGGCATAAGAAGGAGGCGTTGTTGCTCAAACGGCACAAACAAGCAGAGATGTTTTGGAAACAAAAAGCAAACATCAAATGGCTCCATGACGGAGAGGCTAACACCTCATTTTTCCATAATTTTGTGAGTGTCCGACGGAAATTTCAGCGGATATCTTCCATCAAAGACTCTAATGGCTTATGGATTAATAATCCAGATCAGATTGGTAAAGAAGCAAGTCGTTTTTATCAGACTCTATTTACTGCAGAAGTTGATATTGATGAAAGCTGGATTTTAGACTTGATTCCATCAGTGGTTGATTCTCACCAAAACCAGTTTCTAGAAGCTCTTCCTTCAAATATTGAAATAAAACAAGCGGTTTGGCAGTTGAATCCCAGCAGTGCGGCTGGCCCGGATGGATTTGATGGTCAATTTTTCCGCTCTTGTTGGGAGATCATCCAGGAAGATGTTATCAGTGCAGTAAAAGAATTCTTTCTCGGTGTTCCTATTCCTAAGGAGTTTGGTAAAGCTATGATTGTTCTTATTCCGAAAGTAGAAAACCCGAGCTCTTTTGGCCAATTTAGGCCTATTTGCCTCGCAACTTTTTTGAGCAAAGTATGCACCCGTATCATTGCTAATAGACTGTCCACTATTTTGCCTCACTTGATATCCCCAGAGCAGGCGGGTTTTTTGAAAGACAGATCTATTCATGATCAGATTTTAGTGGCTAATGAACTCATTCATGATATTGACAGGCGGACTAGAGGTCATAATTTGGTCATCAAATTGGATATGGCTAAGGCATTTGATCGAGTGTCTTGGAAGTATCTGGAGGCTGTTCTTCTAAGATTTGGATTCTCTCCGAGATTTGTGGGATTAATTTTGTCTCATCTGAAGGCAACTAGATTCTCGGTTCTTATTAATGGGATTGGTTATGGTTCCTTCTGTCCAACCCGGGGAGTGAAGCAAGGGGACCCTTTATCGCCTCTTCTCTTCATTCTTGCATCTGAAGGTTTTTCTCGAGGGATCAAGAAATTAGTTTTGGAAGGCCGTATTGCTCCTTACAAATCATCGCGAGGAAGTGATATTATTACTCACTTAGCTTTTGCAGATGATCTCCTGATTTTTATCAATGGGGATGTTAAAAGTGCTAAGCATTTTATGCATTTCTTGCAGACTTATCAAAAAACTTCAGGGCAACTGGTCAATCTGGATAAAAGCTCATTCTATTGCTCGGTAAAATGCTCGTTAGCGTTCAAGGAGAAGATGCATGCTATTCTATCAATTCCTCACAGGGATTTGCCTTTATTGTACTTGGGAGCTCCCATTTATAAAGGTATTAACCGCTCACAATATTGCTCTTATCTTATTGATAAAATTGATGCCAAATTGAATGGTTGGACAAAAAAGTTTCTATCTCCGGGTGGTCGGTTATTGTTAATCAAGCACGTATTGAGCTCTATTCCAATCCATACTATGGGTGCTATGACTCTTCCTAAAAGCATTATTTCCATCCTGGAGCGAAAATTTGCGGATTTTTTCTGGTCTTCCGAAGGGGGCAAGCGAAAGTACCATTGGGTAAACTTCAACAAGATATGTCGTCCATTTGAAGAGGGTGGCCTAGGTATTAGGTCGTTAGTTTCCTTGCAAGAAGCTTACTCACTCAAGTTGTGGTGGAAATTCATGGAAGGCAAATCTGTATGGGCCAAGCTGATGAGATCTAAGTACCAACGTGGGGGTCAGATGCAAGCCAAAGTGTTGGACTCATGTACATGGAAACGGGTTTGTGGTATTCATGATACGGCTCTAAATTTGATCAATATTGACACGCTGCGATGGCTGGAATCAAACAGCACTGAGTTTAGTTTGAAATATGCTTATGAGGCGATGAGGAACCACCATTCTGCTACACTATCTTCTCGAATGATCTGGGGTGATAACATTCCTCTTAAAGTTTCTATTATATCCTGGCGAGCCTTGAATTCAGCCCTTCCATCTCCCTCTCGCCTTCAACGGTTAGGCGTTCAACTTGCTTCTTGTTGCCCATTCTGTCTGGCTGCTGCTGGTTCAATCCCTCATTTGTTTTTTCGGTGTGAGCAAATTCAACTTATTTGGAGATTTTTTCGGGATGTTTTTCTATCAGGTCCAGCTGCGTCTTCTTTGCGGCAAGAACTTATCTTGTGGTGGATAAATTACTCTCCAAAATCACCGCCGGGCATTCTTTTACGCGGTATATCCCAACTGATCCTTTACTCAATTTGGTCCTCGTACTGCAATATAACTTGGGGAGATGGTAATTTTCATGTGCCTGCTGTCATTGAACAGATTAGAAACTTAGTTTTTAAATGGTGTGTGGCTAATTCTGGTTCAAAGGTTTCCAAAGCGTTCAGGTTGTTTCCTGAATTCTGTCCAGCAGGTATTGGCAAGAAGAAGAGGGTCACGCTAGTTTTATGGAAGATACCGAAGCTGGGTGAATTCAAGATCAATGTTGATGCCTCATTCTCTCGTACAAAGGCGGCTGGTGGATCGATTCTTAGAGATGCAGGTGGTAATGTACTTGCTGCATTTTGCTATCCTTTGGAGGCTTCTGGTCCAATGGAGGCTGAGGTTCAATCCATTCTGGTAGGATTAAAATGGGGTCTCAACATGCCGTACAGGCCTCTCCTTCTTGAATGTGACTCTCTTGAGGCTATCAATGCTCTAAGCACGGACACGACAAATTCAAGGACTCTGAGCAAGATTAAACATTTGATGAATTCAGAGAACATTGTTATTAATCACGTCCATCGTGAGGGCAACCAGGCAGCCAATTTCTTAGCAAGATATAGCCGCTTATTTTCCATTTGCTGTAATTTTCAGAATTTTGTCAATATGCCTTCCATTCTCAAAGGCATTGTAATTTCTGATTCCTCCGGGATTCCTTATTTACGTTATAAATAAAATTCTCTGGCGGACTTTGTCGTTTTCTGAGTTGGTTTCAGTCGCACAATCGCTGAGCCACTCTTTAAATTACTAAGTTTGTCCAGGCTTTCATAAAAAAAAAAAAAAAAAAAAAAAAAAATACAGTGATTTTAAAATCTGATATTTCAAAATTTTATCAATAATTTTTCTAAACTTCAAATATATTCTTATAATCTATGTTTCATTTTTATAACTTGTTAAAACCTTAAAATTGTTGTTAAATTAAATAAAAAAAGAACTTATTCAACTATAATTATATACCATCCGTCTTTACAGACATAATAAACAACACTTAGAATATTATATAATATTATAGATTATTAAATTATACTGGTAATCAGTCAAATAAAGTAGTTATTAATCATTATTTTTAGAGTATATTCAATATTAATGGATATTAAAAACTTATTTAACCCTTCTAAAAAATTAATGTCATTTAAATAAAAAAAAGGTACAATTTAACAAATATTAAAATTAATTAAATCCTAATCTCATTATAACAAAAAAAGTTTATATTATTTTTATTTTTAGGAAATGCATAATTTTTTTATTTATGTGTTAAAAATAATATATCTTAATTTAAAAATAAAAATATTAGAATATTTATTAAAATTACCAAAATAAAACGATTTGAATTTCTTTTGACATTCTTTAATTAATCATATTGACAGAGCAATTAAATTTGCAAATCAACCTTCATAATTTTAAACAAATCCCATTATTTAGATATCATATAATAAATCCAAATATAAGATAATAAACTTCAAAACTATAAATAGTACAAGAGAATGAGATATTTGTGTAAAAAAAAGAACTTCTATGAAATAAAAATTAATTAATAATCCAACAAACCAATAGAATATCTCAAAAAAGAAGAACTAAAAATAATACTATCAGTATTAACTTCTTGCCAAAAAATATACACTAATGTATTTTATTTGTCTTTGATATAATTAGTATTTGTGTCATGTATTTATTTTTAAGAAAGTGTCAATATGTGTATGTGTATGTCTGTATATCTATATATATGCATATATATGTATATATATGTATGTAATCTTCCTTAATCAGCTCGTCTTATAGCGGTAATTTAAGGAAATTTTGATTCAAGTTACAGTCGGTTTATTGGTAGATATTTTTATATATTTTTTAGTTTTGTGTATTTTTTATTATATTATTTATCTTTAAAATAATTTTAGATAAATATAGATATAAAATTTAATATTTGTTATTATTTTGTATTGCTTTACCTTTTATAATAAAAATGAATGCAAATTAAATTTTATTATGAAAATTTATCATTTTTTATTTAAAGGTTTTATTGTCATATTCTAATAGAGGTTTTGCTCTTTTCTAATAGATATTGTTTATTCTTTTTTAACGGAGATATTCTTTTCGTATGAAATGTAATTACAGATGATATGAATATATGTCCCGCTAAAAGTTAGATTTTTCGAGATATATTATCATTATATATTCACTATCTGCATAGAAAAAGTCCATAGAATTTAAGAAGATTCAGTAATTTTATTAGTTATATATATTTTATATATTTTAAAATTATATAATTTTATTTATACTTTATAGATATATTATTTAATCTATTAATAAAATTTTATTTTGCTTTAAAAAAAGAAACTTTTGATTTAAATTTAATTTAATAAATTAATATTTGACCCTTAATTAACCATTCAACAACGTACTGAATGCTACAAAACATAACAATCCCTTAGCTAGCTACCTTGCCCGTGTCCAACATGCATTCGTACCTAACACATCAATTATTGTCTAAAAGAAACCAACAATTTAGAAAATCAGATTTCCATTAAAATTAAATAAATGTAATAGAAGAAAAAAATTATAAAAAAGAAATGCACAAAATAATGCAAATATAATATATATAATTGATAGATATGTCGATTAAAATTATGTATACTCACACATTAGTGCAGCTCTATCAGCTTATATTTTAAATTTATATCACATATATAAGTACTGTATTGAATTGATTTATTATTATTATTCATATTTAATTTATATTTTCAGAAATTACTACTTCTTAGATATTAGATTAATTAAGGATGAACATCGATCGATTTAATTAATTAACCGATCAAATTAGTCAATTAACCGAACTAAAATATAAAAAAATTACTAACCGAACAGATCAAATTTATATTTTGATCAGTTCAATTAATTAACTGAATCAAATCAGTTTATTCGGTTAATTAACCGAACAGACTGATTTTTTTTAAATTTAAAATAAAATTATATTTATAAAAAAATTAATATAATTAAATAACTAAATAAAATTTATTATAAAAATAAACAAAATATAACTTTATTTTATAATAAAAATGTATATTTATAAGAATAATTTATATAATTAAAAAATTAAATAATAAATAATAAATAACTAAAATTTTTTAAAATAATTTAGTTAATCGGTTAATCGACCAAACCGAATCTATTAACCATTAACTAAATCAAAAATTAAAATATTTTAAAATTTTAATTGAAATGACTGAATTACACTATCAATCGATTAATAAAACTAAATTTTTGATTGATTAACCAAAAATTTAATCTATTATTCAAATTTTATTAACCCCTAAGATTAATTAGTTATCTCTGAAATTATTATATATCTTTGCATTTAGTTTAAACATTTAACGATTACCTAACAAATATTTAATCAGAACTTTATTAATAAAAAATTAAAAAAAGATATTCTTTTTTATTAATTAGGAGATATCGATCAATGTTGTTTAATAACCAAAATGATAATCAAATTATTAATAATAAATAATTTTTTAAAAAAGTAAGAGAAAAATTAAAAAAAAAAGCTCTTGAAAATTCAAAACCACCTAAAATTCAACAATTAATGAGCAACTGGTATCGTGTCTACCACTGGTTAGTCAGCTAACACAAGGCCCACGTGGCTAACGGCCCATCTTCTATCAAACCTACCCTTTCCCGTATATAATTTACCTTCTGAGCCCCGCATTTCCCCTCAACTTTTGGACGCTGCACCTCTCTTCTCTATTTCTTTTTTTAACCATCACATTTCATAATTTCTCATCTGTCTCTTCTTCTTCTTCTTCTTCATTTTTCATTCTATCAATCAATGGCTACTGTAACAGTGGAGGAGATCAGAAAAGCCCAGCGTGCCAATGGTCCGGCCACCATCCTTGCCATTGGCACCGCCACCCCTTCCAATTGTGTGATCCAGGCTGACTATCCTGATTATTATTTCCGTATCACCAAGAGTGAACACATGACCGAGTTGAAAGAAAAATTCAAACGCATGTGTACGTTTATTTTCTTTCTCATCACTATGCTTCTTTCGTCCATTTTTTCATTCTCTGATATAACTTATTTATGGTGCAGAAGGTGAAATTTATTTTTATTATTATTATTCATTTTACGATTATTATAAAATCTGTTATTCATAAATTCTTTCTTAAAAAATGATTTTTCACGATATAAATATCTATACTAACAAAATATTTTATGGAATCTTCATGATAATATATATATGGAAGATTAAATATTAATTAGTATTATATAATTACTAATCTTTTAATTATTTTAATTTTAGGAATGGTAATTTTTTTTTGAATAGTTAGGAATGGTAATTATATTAAACACATAATAATAAAAAGAGAGGGTTGGCCTCACAGCCCCACACCTTTATATATTATTATTTTTCACTTTGATTTTCTTTATGCAATAAAATGTAAATATAATATATTTTTATAGTTTTTCAATTATATTTCGTAATTACATTTTTAAATAAATTTTATAACTTAGTTTTCATGATATAAATATTGTTTTTTTTGTATTTATAACTTTACTTTGTATTTAATTTGATTCAATTTTTATATTTTCTTTTCTACTTTTGCATTTTTTTTATATATATTCTATAATTTTTATTTTGAATTGTCCAAGCATTATGTTAAACTTTTATGAGGTAATGCCCACACATATAATAATAATAATAATAATAATAATAATAATAATAATAATAATAATAATAATAATAATAATAATAATAATAATAATAATAAAAATAATAAATTTATACTATATTTCATTTGTTAAATTTTTTTAAAGAATACTTTATAATTTTTGTATAATTTTAATATATTAAAAATATAATAGCTATATATATATTTAAAAATGATATATATTTTTAATATAGCATATATATATATATATATACACCTTTAAAAGAGGCGTATTTAATTATGAGAAAAAAGAAAAATAGATATTTTTAAAAATATTTTTATTTTTGTATTTTTAAAGAAGTTCCATAAATAAATAAATAAAAGGAACTTTTTTCCAACAAAATTGGAAAAAGATAGCCTACAATAGTACAATATCACAAGTAACGTGAGCCTATTTAAGAATGCATAAAATTTTTTCTAATCTATTCAGAATTTTGTTTTCTTTATTTTTGGTAATTAACAGGTGATAAATCTATAATCAAGAAACGTTACATGCACTTAACTGAAGAAATCTTGAAAGAAAATCCAAACATGTGCGCATACTGGGAACCATCACTAGATGCTCGCCAAGACATTGTCGTAGTAGAAGTCCCAAAACTCGGGAAAGAAGCTGCAACCGAAGCCATTAAACAATGGGGTCAGCCTAAATCCAAAATCACTCACTTGATTTTCTGCACTACTTCCGGTGTAGATATGCCTGGTTGCGATTACCAGCTCACCAAACTTCTCGGCCTTCGCCCTTCCGTTAAGCGATTCATGATGTATCAGCAAGGTTGTTTCGCCGGCGGCACTGTTCTTAGATTGGCTAAAGATTTAGCAGAAAATAATAAAGGAGCTCGTGTTTTAGTTGTTTGTTCTGAAATTACAGCAGTTACTTTTCGTGGTCCTTCTGATACTCATTTAGATTCTTTAGTCGGACAAGCCCTTTTCGGTGACGGAGCAGGCGCTTTGATTGTCGGATCCGATCCCGATGTTTCCATTGAACGTCCATTGTTTGAACTTGTTTCTGCAGCTCAGACAATCTTGCCGGATTCTGATGGTGCTATTGATGGACATTTACGTGAAGTTGGTCTCACTTTTCATTTATTAAAAGATGTTCCTGGCTTAATCTCCAAAAATATAGAGAAAAGTTTAGTGGAAGCTTTTACTCCAATTGGTATTAATGACTGGAATTCCATTTTCTGGATTGCTCATCCTGGTGGACCAGCCATTCTTGATCAAGTCGAAGCTAAACTTAACTTAAAACCAGAGAAAATGAGAGCCACCAGACATGTACTTAGTGAATATGGGAACATGTCAAGTGCTTGTGTTTTGTTTATATTAGATGAGATGAGAAAGAAGTCTCTTGAAGAAGGTCAAGCTACTACCGGTGAAGGGCTCGAGTGGGGTGTTTTATTCGGGTTTGGACCGGGTTTGACCGTCGAGACGGTGGTTTTACATAGTGTTGCAACTCATTGAGTTCTTCCGGTGAGAAATTTATGGCAAAAAGGATAAAAATGGATTGAGTTAAGTGATTGAGGGCAGGAATGGAAAGAAAAAAATATTAATAGTAATAAAGAAGACGGAAGGAGAAGAAGTCAAGATGACCAGTTGGTTGTTTTATGTGTGGCGTACCCAAGCCTAATAAATATTATGTTTTTTTTTTTAATTTTTGTGTAAGATTGGCAAATTAATGTGCCCAATTACATTTTTCACCTTTGAAATCTGCAGGACAATGTAAGTGTTATTTTATCAAGATTTATAAATGGAAAAGACTTTTTTTTTATGCAAAATTAAAGTTTGGCCCTAGAAAGATATATAAATAATGAACTTTAATTCTTAAGGTTGAAGCGCTTTATTTAATTACAATAATTATTATCATTATAATCAAAATCTTTATTTTCCTTTTCATTGTTTTATTTATAAATTACTTTCTCTGTGTCAAACTAATTGACACACTTTTTTTATTTAACTTAAATTATAATTTACTTTTTATTTTAATAAGACATTTAATATATTAAATCTATATTATAGTTTTTAATATTACTTACTAAAAAAATACATATAAAAACTTTAACATCTAACTTAAGTTTAACATTAAGGTTGAGCTTGAGATAGAAATTCTCTCAAATAAAAAAAATAGAAAAATAGAAATACAATTACACAGTAAATTACATATATATCATTAATACAGAATATCAATTTGGTAAAATCCTTTGTTTCTTCACATAATATCTAAATATTAATTTAAGAAAAATTTTAATATATATTTTGTATATATCCCTACTCATAGATCAAATCAATTAGAAAGTATAATTTAAAAATAAAAATTAATTAAAATTATTTTTTTAAAATATTATTATTTTTTTAAATTTTATTATATATAATTATTAAGTTATTATTTTACTAAAAGTATAATTATTATGAATTATGAATTTTTTATATTATTAAATTTTAATTTTAAAAATTAAAAAAATATAAATTTTTTGTACGACGAAGATCCCTGTAAGGATGAGGACAAAACAAATTTAGCCTCATTAATGAGACGGGGATGGAAATTTCTCGCCAATGTGGACACGAGGTATAGAGATTGTCCCTCACTCTCGCTCCTCATTGTTATTCCTAAAACAGAAAAACAGAAGAGTCCTCTCTTAATAAAATTGGAATTCGGAAAAAATAATAATATATATATATATCAATTTGTCACATCTAATATTTTATTAAAAAATAATGTCATTAAAAAATTCTGAAAAAAATTTCACATGGTTCTAAAAATAAAATTTTCAAATAATTAAAAACAGCAGTTTAAAACTATTTTTTTAACCTTATTTAAAAACAAAATCAAAATTTCAATCTCAATTTTAGACATATACTAAGAACGAAAGTATATAAAAAATAATTTTTACTTTTCATATCAATTTTCCTTGAATTTTAACAAAAAAAAAAGAACTTTTTATGCTTCTAAATAATAAAAAAAATATGAAAAAGCAACTCATGCACATTCCAAATTAAAACGTATAAATCTTTCTCAGTTGCAAAGGAATTCAATCTAAAATTAGCTAATATTTTTATTTTCTTCCGTTTTTTGGGTGAATTTTTTGATTTTTTGGATCGTAATTGCATGCAATTAGTGTTGCTCAATTGGGATTGCTTTTAGGGTTTATATTTCGATCGGTCGCATGCAATTGGCATGTTGTCTCTTTTTCATTCATGTTAGAAATATTATAAATAATTTAACTTAATTTGAGTTGCAATAATTTGTCTTTTGTGGTACTAATGATATAAATAAAATTTTCACATAGTAATTAAACATGTTTAATGAAATAAAATATTAGAAGATTTATTAATTTAATTTTAAAAAGAGAATTTATAGTCGATTTAATTAATTTGAGATTGTAAAATTTAATAGAATTAAATTGATGAATTGAATTGAAACCTTCACTTATTAGCTATAATAAAAATTTTATGAGTTAAATAATAATTAACTCTTATATGTTAATATATATATATATATGCATATATTAATTTAGCAGTAAGATAATATAATGTGGAAACGTTAAATTAGAGAAACACGGAAATAATTTCAATATATAAATGTACTATAACCATATATGATAAATAATTTATTTTTATAATAAAAGTTGTATTTTAATATAATTAGTTATTAAAATGTTAAAAGATATGTAATATTTAATTTTAGTGGGTCAATATTAATAATAAGTTCACCATAATTTACATAAAACTCTGATTAATTTGTTAGTATTCCAATAACCCTATTGAAGTTGAACTATAAAAAGAATCTGTCCCCAAACTCAATAATTGCGGGATCAATGTCAAATTTTTGTTTAAGTAATGGCGCTGGAAAAAAGAAACCGGTTCTAATTTTAGTAAATAAAAATATATTTATTTATCATTAAATAATATCTTGATATATAATTTAGCATGTAAATCAGTTGGTAAAGAGCTATTCTAATTTAACTATAAGGTTTCTAGTTCGATTTTCTAATATGCAACTATGTTAAAACTCGATATAAAGAGTTTTATCGTCTTTGTAATCATATCTGACTCGTGTTCTAAAGAATGATTTACACAAATATATATATATATATAAACATAAACTTTTTAATTTATTATTATTATTATCTATTTTACAGACCATTTCTCATATAATGTGGAGTAAGTTGCCGTTTCCTTTTCAACTAAACAATCAACAATAGGTTAAAGATTTCGCAAACTAAACTCCTTGTCTACACATAATAATTGGATAATTTGAAGCATTAATTAGAAGTTGAAGTGAGCATTATGTATTTATATACGACTTTCCTTCATGCTTATTATACATACCTATCTATTTATATGACTTTTTTGTATTTCTTGTCCAATTCAAATTCCAATTTTATTTAATGGATGAAGAAATTCATTTGTACATAGACAGTGGTAATTACGGATTTTAGTTGAGAGGAACTCAAAATTCAGTTAATTTTTGGTCGTAGATCCAATTAATAATAATTTTTATAACGTAATTTAAATACTTATAGCGAGTGGAGTAAAAATAAAAATTTAGAGAGAATTATGGAAATAATAATAAAAAATTTAAATGGTATAAATTTATAGTTAAATAAAAATTAAAAGAACAAATATAGAAACCAATAAAAAAATTACAAAGACAAAAATTGAATAATTAAAAATTATATATATAATATTTTTAAAAAATTATAAAGTTAAGACTTAGGAGGAGTATGAAACGTAGTGTATATTAGAGTATATAAGTTTTTGTTTTTAAATTTTTTATTGATATATAATTTAGTAAAATTCATTTAATAGTTATAATGAAGCTCATATGAGCCATATCATATATATATAATAATTTTTATAAGAAAGGTAAAGTTCTCATTGAAGATCCATGCCACTATAATTTTAATAAATTTAATCCGAAAAATTTTTTAGAGTTTTTACAAAACTCTCTTTTAAAAAAATATTGCAAAAAAATATTTATATTTTGAAAAAGGTAGATTAAAATTTTCAAAAACACATTATTCCTTACTAAAATAATTTTTTTTCAAAAGTATCTCCTGACCTCTCACCATAAATAATATTTTAGTTCAATTTTTATCTTTTTTTAACTTTACTATTAAATAAGTATATTTTAATAAAATAATAAAAATTAATATTTTATATTATATTTTCAACATATAAAACATATTAATTTTTTATAAATAAAAAGTTTTAATTTTGATTATAAATAAGAAATCACTCTCAAAAAAATATAAAAAAATAAAATATATAAAATATATTAGTAAAAATTATTAAATTTATTTTTAAATAAATTTTACATATTATACACATAAAAATTAAAGTTTAAAAAATATAATTTTATTGTGTAGATGTTGTATATTTGTTATATAGATATTTGTAGATATTGTATAAATATTGTGTATATTATATATTTATTGTGTATATTGTATGTATATAAAATTAAAAAATAAAGTTAAAAATATTAAATAAATTATATAGATATTGTGTATATATTTATATTTGCTATATATATATATATATTGTATATGTAATATACATATATATTATAAATATGTCTGTATATTTTGTGTGTATATAGAGAATATGAGAAAAATAAAATTTTTTTATGGATTAAAAAACATTAAAAAAAAAGTTAAAAACCATTGTGGCTTGTTATAAAAACGGAAAAAAGTTCAATAATTATAGAATTAAAAAAAAAAAAAGAAGTAAACGTCAGTAACTTTGAAAATATGGTACTAAATTGACGTAAAACATCTCTTTGTTTCTCTTTTCTCTCATATTAGATCTTAAGTTGTCAGCGGATTTTTACTGCCAATAATTCTAATTTTTCTCTTTTTGTTATTTCTCTACAGCATATCTATAATAATTTTGTGGTTTTACTTTACATAGTTCTTAGACATGGCCCTAAAATGGCCTCTTTTGCTTCTCATCTCATGATGGTTAGATTTTTTTTTTTAATCTAATAGTTTGGGATGAAAATCAGCAATTAACTTCAGAGGATTGCTTTAATTTAATCTACTAACCATAAATTCTAGTGGTTTTTAGTCATTTTCAAGATGCCCATTAACTTATGGACTTTGAAGGGGACTTGGTCTAGAGATAATGATTATAAAATCATCCTCATCCTTGGTCTGGCTTCCTTCTTAGCCAGGTTATTTATATTCTCTTCTGTTGTAATAGTATTCTGTTCAGATTGTTGGTTTTGCTATTTCACTTATATATTAAATCTTATAAGATAGACTATTGCATCTAATTGATTTCTAGGTGTTTTATGTCTGTCTTTTATATTGTAATTTTCTAGTTTCTATGAATCTCTGTTGTTGCTTATTAAAAAAAAGGCATAAAACACGTAAATTTCTCTATTTTTTTATTAAAAAATTTTAGACTTTTGATAAATATATAAAGAAAAATTAAAAAAATTAAATTTACTATGATTTCAAAATATGTTTAAATTTATAAGAATTTATTATTAGTTTACTAAAATATTAAATCTTTATCAGTATTATGAATTTATTATAAATTTATAAATTTTATATAATTTATCATAAATTTATTATGAGTTTTTAATAAAATAATTTAAAATATTCATAATAAAAAAATAAAATTTTAAAAAAAATGACAAAGGCAGTCATTTTTCAAAAAACATTATGCATATCGGTAGAAATCACATCGCATTATTCTTACATTAGGGGTGGGCAAAATCGGTTCGGCTGGCCGAACCGAATCGATCTGCAAAAACCGACTAAAAATCGATCATATATTTTAGTAACCGAAAACCGAACCGATCAGAGGAGAACCGTGAAAAAACAGAACCTTCGGTTTCGGTTTAAACTGAAAAAATTGGTTTAGACCAAAAAAATTCGGTCGGCTTCGGTTTAGACCAAAAAAATTGGTTTAGACCAAAAAAAATTTGGTCGATTTCATTATAAACCAGTGGTTTTGGTTTAGACCTAAAAAATTCGGTCCGTTTTTGGTCCGTTCGGTTTTCTGAGCAATGAAACCGCTGGCCGACCGAATATTTTCTGTTTGATGTAATTTAGAACCGAAAACCAAACCGACCAGTCGATTAACTGATTTTTCAGTTAATTTTTTATCGGTTTCTCGGTCAGTTTGATTTTTTCGGTTTTTTTGCCCACCCCTATCTTACATTACCTACCATACGGGCTACATGCGCCCACGGAATATGGGCTGATAATTATATAAGTTAAATTTCCGACAAATTTAACGAGCTTTTAAGTTTTTAATAAACTATTTAATTTTAATTTTAAATTGAAGTATAATTTCCAACTTATTATTATATAAGTTCACAGAATTTAGCACACAAAAACAATTTTCTCAAAATATATGAAAATTATTTTGGCAATCACTTCACTTTATTAGTTTTCTTTCAATAATTTAATGTGCACGAGTAAAATTTAAACTAAATTACAGTTATATCTGGATGACAATTTTTTGTGACGCATGGTTATAAAATGAAGGTCATGTAACAAAATATTGTTAAAAATTAAGTACAAAATAAACTCATAATATGTATGAGAAGTTGTTGAAAATAGGGGTTTCTTTAAAAATACCCCAAAATAAAAATTATTTTCAAAATTTTTCACTTTTTCTTTTTCAATTTCAAAAATACTATTTTTTAATTTTTAATTTCAAAAATACCCTTTTTTATATGTATATTTTTTTATATATTTGATTTTTTAGATGTATATTTTTGTTATATATTTAGTATACTAAATGTGTACTCCATTTTTTTAAATATGCATTAAGTATATATTTAGTATATCAAAAAATATATTTTAAAAATAAAAATAAAAAGTGTAATATGCAGTGTGATTATTTTTTAAAAATATATATTAGACTTATAATATGTTGGACTTTACGACGTAAAATAACATAGGTTATTTAGATTGGACTGTCTTTTTTATTATAAGTTCATTATATATTAACACTTGACAAGTATTTTAATAGCGAATATTCAGGCCGCCAAGGAGCATCCTATATTATAATGTCAAATTTATATAATCATAATAAATCAGGTAGTAATTTAAATAAAATATGGTATATTGTGCTTATAACAAATTGGACTTACAACGTAGAATAACCTAAATTATTTAAGTTGGGTTGCCTTTCTTATTATAAATATATTATTTTTTTTGTAATTTTAAATGTAGGATGAGTTTAATAGATTATTTTTCTTTGAATTAGCTTTTTTTTTTTGAGAGAATATGTAAAAGTACTTCTAAAGTGTCACGACCCAACTGGGAAGCCGTGACCGGCGTATAGCTGTACCTAAGTACAACAATACAAGCCTGGATACCCAAAAATTAAAACAATACATAATCCTTTTACAAGTTCAATACACTCAATTTCATGTGTCCAAAAGTTCTAGTGATAATGCAAGATATCTAAATGTTCCACTCTTAAATGCAATCACAAACGAGAAAAAAAATTTCACTCTTATTACAAGCAAAGGGTTCGGACTCGGTCCGCCCATAATTATTCCAGAAATCTCTATTTAGAAATGGAAAAATGTCAACCAAGATTGATGACAAGAAACTCAAAAGAATGACTGCAGAGAAATACCGACATATGCTAACAATCGCTCTGAACCTGCAAAATCAATCTATAGGGGTGTGAGCGTTATATAGACGCCCAGTAAGCTCATGAGAGGCAGAGAAACTTTTCTATAACAATAAACAATATATATATAACAAGAACTTCAATCACAATCAATTCATACAAGATGGTGTGTCGGGGTCTACCAATATCATAATACCTACTCCTTCAATCAATATCAATGTACAATCAGGCTTATAGCCCCAATGAGCAATCAGGCTTATAGCCTCAATGAACAATCAATAGCAATAGTCAATGAACAATCTCAATCAATAACCTCCGTCCCCATATGACACACCATCACACAACACAAGAATTTCAAGTTCATTTAATACAATTAATAAATCAAACACATACGTTTCTCTGTCTTTTATTCACATACAAAGCTTGGGTAGAAAGAATAGTCTAGCAAAATAGAAAAGAATAATTATATATTGAGAAGGGCTGTAATATATATATAGTATTTGGTTAGCAAATAGCACATCACAAGTAATCACATACACCCATTAAACTTACTTGGTATCCAAAGAAAGCTTAGCCAAATCCTCACAACCTATTGACCTCGAGCTTCAGCCGGATTATTGCCTAAAGAAAGATAATTACATAATCCAATAGTCAAACCCACTATCTCATCTATCATGAGGGATGCAATGCATGTTATGAACGCAAAAAGACCAATACTCAACCAACAATTAACCAAGATAATCCAAAATCAAAAATCAATCCGACTCAACTCAAAATTATGGTTCAATCCAATGGTTAAATCGATCGCACCACAAAAATATAAAATCAATTAATTAATTAAAATTTATTAGAACCAGAACCTCAACTCAATTTTTATAACTCATTTATCAAATAATATCATATCATTCCCTATGCAAAAATCATAATTCATACCAACACCCAAAACCGATAAAATTCTTAAGTCGCCCCCTATAATTCAAATATTTTCAGAAAATAATTCCATCATTCAAAAACTCTGGAAAAATTCCAGTAGCTTCACCAACATCAAAATAACGTGTGTGTAAAATTTCAGATTAATCCAAATTTATTTGGTCCCCCAAAAATATTTTACAACATTCTGGTTCTGTTTGAACCACTAAAAATCAGTACAGCAAAAATCATCATAAATCTCTCACATTTCGTTACCACAAAATTATCCAAATAATTTTCTCATATTATAGACATCAGTATGGACAACATATAAAAATTTCATAATTTTTCAAGACATCTAAGACCTTCAAAATAATTTTCAAATCAGACATCATCAGAAAACCCTTAACCAACAGCAGTGCCAATTCTTAATTTATTTTGGAACCTAAACATTATAAACAGACTCAAAATTATTTTTCCCAGATTCAAAACATCCAAATAAACAACATATCAAAATTTCATAATTTTTAGAAACCTCTAAGTCCCTCAATTAAATTTTTAAAACGGATTCACACAACCAGTTACCATTCTGGCAGCAGTTGAGAAATAAATTTATTTCGAAACACAAACATTTGAACCAGACCTCAAAATATTTTTTATAAACACCTAACATCATATCCTAAAACATATCAAAAATTCATACCTAGATCATTTACCAATAATTTTTAAAAATTCGACAAAGTTACTGAAATATTAGTAATCAACAGCAGAAATAATTTTTCACTTTATTAATGAATTAAAAATATAAATCAAACATGAAAATTCAAAAATAAATTTCTAGATCAAGTATAACATCCCTAGAACAGATTACAATTGCCAAAAATACTAGATCATTAACTCAAACTCACAAATCAAATATTAAACATCAAGAACCTCTAAAATCATCCTACAACTTTTAAATTATTTTTAATTAATTAAAAATCGAAATAAATCAAAAATATTATTTTCTAACACCCTAAACATCATACAAACATCCAACAACACAAATCATGTCATTAAGTTGGAAGAAATTGAAAGAAAAAATTGAAAAAAACCTCAAATCTCGAAACTGCCTGAAATTGGAAGCCAAAAACGACAGCCCGCGATTTCCCGCTGCCACGCCGAACGACACAGTCCGCTCGCCGAACGACAACGCCACCAGCCCGCAGTTCCGCGCAGAACGACACGCCCGCACGCCGAACGACACTGGCTACGCGCGCGCCCACTGACCGAAACGACAAGCCTCTGATTTTGAAGAAAAAATTTGATTTTTCTGCTCTTTCTCTCTCTGACGGCGCAAATAATTTTAGACACTCAAATGAGTGCCCTAACACCCCTATTTATACTAATTTTAGGTGGAAAATTACCAATATACCCCTATATTAATTTTTTTTAAAAAAATACCCTAAAACTCTTTAAAAATTTAAAAAAAAAAACACCACAACTAACTTATAAAAATTTACAAATAACCCCAAATTCAATTATTTTCAGAATTATTTAATTTATTTATTTAATTTATTTTATTTTAATTAAAAATTAATAAATACCCGAAAAATTCCCAAAACACAAACCCTAGCAAAATTATACTTAAAATAACCGTAATGACATCACGGTCACCAAAATGACATCAAAAACAGCAAAACGAAACCCGAAACAAACATCTCAACACCCACATTATGAAATTAAGCACCAAACGTTATAAAATTCACCCGAATGTGAATTGAAGGCAAAATTACCATTTTGCCTCTAACTCCAATTTCCTCAAAAATCAAGGGTTTTACATAAAGTTTGTGTGAAGGCACATATTTATTTATAATTTTTTTTTACTCATTTATATATTTAAAATTTATATAAATATACGGATTGACTTTTAAAATTTTAAAAAGATAATAAATTAGATAAATTAGCTCTTTTTTTAATGAAAAGTTAATTATCTTTAATTGTATGTTTATTTTTTATTATAATGTGTAAATATGCTTGTGAAATTTACGCAAAAGTACAGATTGACATTGAATTTTTTTTCTCAATTATATACTAAAATTATATTTTTATCTATTTGTAAATGAACCAAACATATTTAAGAATAATATTTTTAAATATTTATTTTTTAAAAAAATTACTTTTAATTTTCAATTTTAAAATTAAAAATTGATATTAGAGACTTATTTTTGCTTTTAAGTTATGCTTTACTCTGGTTCTTCTCTCCTGGATTTTCAGTCACTTGTTTAATTCTTCCATATCTGGATTTCTGTTTGCATCTCGCTACAGATGAAATCAGATTTGAGTTCTTTATTTTTTTTCTTTCTTTTTTACTTTTAAGTTTTAATTTTTTTTATTATTTAAAAAACTTATTTTGAAGTTTTATTTTTTTTTTCATTTTGTAAATGGATCCTATTAAATGTCAGATCATACATTTTTAACGAAAATAAACTGTGTTAGTTTTACATGTTAGATTAGGTTTAAATAGTTTACTACAAAAATTTTATGCATAATTAAATTCAAAATTATTTTAGTGGCCGATTTATAGTTTCTCTGAAATATTAGAGGCTTATTTGTACATTATCTCTTTTTTATTACTTCCTTTTCAATAATATCTATATAAATTTATGTAAAATATATATAAATAACAAAATTAAATTTATTAAAAAAATATTTTTATAAGTATTTATTAATCCAATATAATTAAATTTCAATTCATCAAAATGTCAAAAAAATGAATAAATATTGATTTGTGCTTTATAAATTGGTTGACTACAAAATAGAGTGTTTAATAACCCAAACCCAACTCAACTTTTGGACCTTCTCACATAAATAAGTCAGTACAATTTTTTCAAATGAAAATAAAAAAATAATTATAAATTGTATTAAAAATATAATATACAGATATAATGTTAATCAAGTTAACCTTTTACATAAAATTATTAATTATATATTAAAATTTTTAATTTTAATCAAGTTAACCTTTTACATGAAATTATTAATTATATATTAAAAATTTTAAAATTTTAACTTTATTATATGTAAATATAATATTAAAAATAAATATAAATATTATATATAGTAATAATTTTGGCTTATTCAAGTTAGATTCAAGCTTTTAGTAATAAACTAAGAATTTATTTGGATGGTTGGTAGATAGTTTAATAATGTATCATAAAATATAATATCATATTATATGGTATTATAAATATTATATTTAAAAAGATAATATGATATAATATGGTAAAATAAAATATTTTTATTTGATTTGATGATATTTTATAAGATTTTAATATTTTATGAAAATAAAACTTATATTTAGTATTTTAAAAATAATTGTTGATATTTTTAAAAGATAAGATTTCAAAATTATAGAAAACTATAAAATTGATGGTTTTAAAATCTTATTAAAATCCATAGTTTTTAAATAATAATATAATATTTAGTTGCGTAAGAATTTTAATTCTTTTTGACTAAGAATAATATATTTATTTACAAATGACTTATGTAAAATAAAGGTTCACTGAACTTTACTAATCAATTGATAAAATATTTTACTTAGAAAAGTAAAAAAAATATTTTACTAAGAAATAATATTATGAAGTTTTATGTCAAAAGACAATTATATCTATGTTCTAAGATATAGTAAAATAAAAAAAAATATTATAAGTGTAGTTTAGAAATTGTTCAAATTTTTTCATAAAATTACATTGTAATAAAACAAGTTAATATTTTTTTTCTAATATATATATATTTTAATATTTTATTATATCTTTTAAATACCGTAATATAATTTTTTCTAATAAAATATAATTTCAGTAATATATCTTTGTAAAATATTTTTTATAATTAATTTTTACAGTAATTTACCAAACTACTCATAAGATTATCATACCATCGTTATGCAAATCAAAATAAACAGGAGATTAAATCAAATAACGTCTTATGATACTATCACAAACTATAAAACAAACATAGCACAATTTTTTTCAGAAAAAAGAAAATCTTCTTCTGTTGCTTAAGACCAATTTTCAAATAAGAAGCCTTATTTTTATTTTTATTTTTATTTTCTAAATTTTCACTTTTCTGATGAATTTTCGTGCTTAGATGGATAGCCTTTTTTTTGAATTTTTTATAAATTATCAAAAAAGTCCATAATATCATAAATTTACTAGTTTATATAAATATTATTAAATTTTTTTTATTAATTTACAAATTTATCAGCTTCATATATATAATATATACAAAATTCATTATAAATTTATCATATATATAATAATTTCTATAAATTTATTTTTAAATTATTATAATTTAATTACACATTTTATAAAATGACCCAAAAACCTTTGATAAAAAAAATAAAAAAAATTTAATAAAGCATAATTTCATTTTTCTCTTTCGACTGATTTTTAGACTTATACAGTTTTATATTATAAAACATGAGTTTAGATAAATAAGATTGAAATTTTGCATTTTTTTTAAGATTTCAAAACACTATGATCATTTAAATTTCCTTTTTTCAATTATCAAAAAGAAAAGTTGTTTTGTTTATGTCCATAAGACATTGAGCATTAAATTGTCCCATTACCTTAAAAAAAAAAAAGATTGCCCACACAATTTCTATATACACTAGAAAAAAAAAGTAAAAAAAAGGTAAAAATAGGAAAAGAAAATTGAATTGCTTTTCAAGTAATAATTACAATTTGAAATTTTGTCGTCCATTCATGAACAAAATAAATAAACTCAAACCAATTTTCACAAATTATGGTTAACTTCCATTTCCAGGCTAAGTTGGATGCCCCATACTTACCTTTCTAAGATCCAAATAATTATTTGATTTTAAAAATATCCTATATCACCTAATAGAATAATTATTTTATAAAATAATATAATTTTTAATATTAATTTACACATAATAAATTATTATAATTTAGATTTTGTTTTTATAAATTTGATTCTAACTGAAATTCAAATTTAAAAATCATTTAGCTTTGAGAAAAATTTCAGTAAAAAGTTGATATATATTTAAATTTTCAATTAAAATAAAATAACAATTAATTTTTTAAATTGTAAAATAGTTATACTACAATTAAAACAAAATTAAAAATAACTATTTCACTATTAATTCTTTAAGTCAATATATTATAATTATATTTCAAATTGCAAGGTTAAGAGTAATTAAAACTTGGACAAAATTAATTAAGAAAAAAGGTTATATGTAATTAGAAAAGTATATTTAGTAAAAATATTACTTATTATAATATATATGCATTCATCTCTCTATTTTTTTCATTTAATTTAAATTTTCATGCCAAATTTTGTGAGATCTTCTTTACTTTTTTATGAATATACTTTGATGTTTTCTCAAACGGAGACAAAAATAATGAAAAATTAATAATAATAATAATTACCTCTCTTAAGTCAATTGTTTATATCATTATAAACATTTTAATTAGTACCTTTCCGAAAAAACAGTTAGGGCATATATTATATTTTGTTAAGAGCAAGTATTATATATTACAACTAAGGACAATTAATAGCAAAAAATTAGTAACATATAATTATTACAATGTCCATGTGTCATGAAACATGTTTTTTTTTTTTTTTGAGAAATTTATGCTTTTAAAAAATTAATCATTTAATTTTTTTATATGATTAAAGTTATTTAATAGTTTCTTTAATTTTATGTAGATATTTTTTTTAGTAAAATGATATAAGAAGTCATCTTTACACATCCTATATTAAATTCATCTTTTTAATTCCATTAAAATTATGTCATTCATATTGAAATTAAAAAAAATTAATTTATAATACTGATCCTATGAATCCTATGTTTGACATTATTTAGTTTAAACAACAGAAAGAAAAAACTCATATGAAAGAATAAGTTCAATCTTGCAATTTTATTCTCTTTAAATTAATGTATAATATATATTTGTTATGTGGACTAATTTTTTCTATTAATAAATATTTTGTAACATAAAATTAATTCATTACAACATTACTCATATCTATCCATGTAGCACATTATAAATAAAAATATAAACTTAGGTAGTTAAATTTTTTAGTTACAATATTATATATATATATATATATATATATTATGTAACTCTTTGCAATTAGAAGTGATAAAACTAAAAGTTAGTCATATAATTTTTTCTTTTTATGACTAAGAATTAGTACTTTTTAATACATTGAAAATCATTATATATCTAAAAAGTTTGTCATAATAATAATAAATTTGTAGTAAAAGTTTTTTCATTTAGCCATGTAAATAATATCTATAACCATACTTAGAATTAGCTACAAACATATATGTTTATAACTATAATTTAAAAATACTTGCTACAAAAATATTAATTGTAGTAAATATGTTAATTTTTTAGCTAGGGTTTTTTCTACTTAATTTTATTGGTTTAGATTAGGTTCACAGGGATTAAACTAAAACTCAGCATTATTTCAATATTCGTTGAGAGATTTTCTTCACGAGTCTTATAACGAAATACAAGACTTAATACCGGACTCCAAATAAAAAACTTAATAAAAAATATTTTTAAATTTTTTTCTTATATATGCCTCACTAAATTCTCTTCCTTTTTTTTTATTTTATGTAAGATTCTTTTTACAATATTTAAATAACATCAATTAGCTATAAATAACAAATAAGTATAACTAAATATTTGAAATTTTTTGCTATGAATATAATATATTATAACATTTTTCACTTTAAATTTTTAAATGATAAAATGTTAATTTTATCTATGAATAAATATTCAATTAGATATTAGGGTCTCAAGTTATTGCTAAAAGGCTAATTATTATACAGTTGAATTAAAAATTAAGAAATTGCTTTAAGAGGTAAAATTTTATAACTAATGAAATTATAGTTAATTTTAAATCATGTATTTTATAGCTACTATTGTATATTTTTAGCCACAAGCTAATTTTTAATTAGAATAATAAAAATTATTATGATGAAAAATTCACATCTATGGTCAAAATATTTAATATGCTACTGGTACTAAGTTAATATAATTAAAAACTAATTATTGCTATGACAAATAAAAATTAAAGTTTTGTCAAATTATAAAAAACTGTTTATTTTATTTATAGAAGAAAAAGATCATGACGACGAGAAACTCAAATTTAGGTTCTTTCTTCTTTATTTTAAAATTTTTAATTATTTAAAATTTTGACGCAAACTAAGTCTATTAGTTTTTCAGAGTTAGACAGGGGGCTAATTAAATGGTTAGTTTTAGAAAAATTTATATATAATTGAATACAAAATTAATTTAAGGGCTAATATATTTAACTACTGGGGTTAGCCCAGTAGCCACCTGATGTTACTCTCTACGGAGAGATCAGGGGTTCGATCCTTTAAAAATGATTTCTGAGGGTCGAGCTTTAAAAAAAAAAAAGAGCTAATATATTTCTTAATGTAAATATAAAGAGCACATCTGCATATTTTCCAGGAAATTACAATTTGTTATGGGTAATATATTTTATAACTAATATTATATATTAGCTATTATTAAAAATGTTTGTTTTATTTATTTTTTTTTTACATCCCATTTATGAAAATTAGTATATGATGTTTTGTTATATTATATATATTTTCTTTGTCATAATCTCATTAAATTTAATAAATCATATTAAAAAAACTATTAAAACATGCAAATAATATGACACACATATAAAATACTTTACTTAAATATAGAAATTAAGTTAAACTTTAGTTATAATATTAGATAAAGATAATTATATATTTATTTATAATAGAAAATCATTCAAGTTATTTATGTATTAATTGTTATCTTGTTTTCTTATGATATACGTTCTCTCTAATTATTAAAAAAATTATAATATCAAATATTCTAATAAAATATTTAAAATAACAAAAAAAATTAAATTCAAACAGTTTATTATTAAATCAAAATATATATAAGTAATTTTATATTATAAATAAATGTGTTATATATTAATATTACTTGAACATAGTTTTCTTTATCATTTCATTTTTTGTGAAGGGTATATTTGATATTTTACTGTAGCATAAATAAAATATGAAAGGTATATTTGATATTTTACTATAGAAAAATAAAAAATAAATTTAATATTTAATATTTTACTATAGTATGAATAATATTTTTTAATGTAGTATAAATAAAAATAAAGGGTATATTTCATATTTTACTATAGCAGAAAAAAAAATGAAAAATATATTTGATATTTTATTGTAGCGTAGTATTTTTTTTGTAGCTATTAGTTATTTATTATAACTATTATTCTAATTATTGTCAATGAAGAACATATATTACATAATTGTCATTTTTCTATATAGTATTTTACTATGATGAAAGATGTGGGCATTCAGTTAGTTGGTTAATTAATCGACTGGTTAATCGAATTAATTTTTTAAAATTTTTTTAATCAAACTGACCAAATTTTAATTTTGATCAGTTCAGTTAATTAACCGAACATATCGATTTATTTAATTTTATAATAAAAATTTTGTTTATAACAAAAAATTAATATAATTAAATGAATTAAAAAAACAACTTATTAAAAACTAAAAATCTTTATTTTGCAATAAAAGTTTATATTTATAGTAAAAATCTTTAATATAATTAAAGAATTAATCCAAGAGGGGTAGCTCAGTTGGTTGAAATAGAGCTAAGCAAGTGTGAGGAGATAAGATTTCGAATTCCACTAAATACACTTTTAGAGAGGAGCAAATGAGCCTTAACCTGAAAGCTACACTTCGAACAAGATTAGTCCTATACCCAGACCATTAAATGGATAGGAGTGGAGAAACATGTAGGATAACCAAAAAAGAATTAAATAAATTAATAATTAAATAAAGTTTTATTTTAAATTTTTGGTTAACGGTTAATCGATCGAACCAAATCGATTAATTATTAACCGAACTGAAAATAAAAGTTTTCTAAAATTATTAACTGAACCGACCAATATATAATAATTTCGATTAATCGAACTGAATATTCAGTTGATTAACCAAAATTTGCTCACTCCTAATTTCATCATCATTTACTCCTGTTAAAACAATAAAGGTGGCACAATATTATATTAACATTATCTTTTTTTAGTATTATATATAGAATATTGACATTGTAATTGAGTTTGGTATTTATGTAAATATTTTTATTAGTTCCAAGCATTTTCGCATTAGTAAGTATTGTAGAAATTACACGGGCTTTACGAGTGTTGGGCCAAATATACAGTGACCATATAAATAAGGTTGGAATTTCATCTCAATACAAAAGCAATTGATTTGTGTTAAGGCCCAATCTACACTACCTTATATGTCATTGTATTTTATTATACTTTTCAAATATGATTCATTTATATTCTTTAACACTATTCATCAAGTGCAATTAGACCTAGTCTAGTTGTCACTTGCCAAACATAAATAACAATCTACTTTTTTTTAGGTCCATCATAAATTGCCTAGGCCCATTTTTAATGAGGCCTTAGGTTAACAATAGAGTCTAGGATATCTGGCGGTTAGTCAATTACCTGATTAGCTCTAATACCATGTAAAAACTACATTGGCTCTGTTATTATTGGGCTAAATATACGGTGACTATATAAATGAGGTTGGAAGCTCATCTCAACACAAAATTAATTGACTTGTGTTAAGGCGTAATCTACCCCACCTTATATGTTATTGTGTTTTATTATACTTTTTAGATGTGCGATTCATTTATATTCTCCAACACTTTTCCTCAAATGCAACTGAGCCTAGTCCAGTTATCACTTGCCAAATATGAATGATAACCTATATTTTTTTAGGTCCATCACAAATTGTCTAAGTCTATTTTCATTGAGGCCTTAGGTTAATAATGAAGTCCAGTATCATTTGGCGATTAGTCTATTACCTGATTAGCCATGTAGAAACTACATGGACTCTGCGAGTGTTGGGCTAAATATATAATGCCCATATAAATGGGGTTGGAACCCCATCTCAATACAAAATTAATTGTCTTGTATTAAGACTCAATCTACATCATCTTACATGCCTTTGCATTTTATTATACTTTTCATATATAAGATTTATTTATATTGTTCAACATGTATGAAGCTAGTGTAGTGCCTGCCAGAGAGGTCAATTGCACATTTTTTTAAAAAAAATATTTATTCTTATTTAAAAATAATTTTAATTTGATTTTTAATAAATTATTTAATTTATTTATAAACACAAAATTATTATAAATAGTAAAAAAATAATTTGTGCAAAGCGCGAGTATAAAATTAATATCTCATATTAATCAAAACATTTATCTACCTATAAGGAAATTTATTTTATGTCATTTAATATTAAAGATAATAAATGAATTTATTTTAAAAATAATAAATAAGTATGTGTGGAAAACAGTTTTTAATTTATAATTAATTAATATATCTATACATTTTTTATTGTTCGTTATGATTTTTTAGCCATTGCAATGGGCTTAATTGTAAAGGAGTGACATGACTTAAAATGAACAATTGAACAAGTAACATGGCTGTGAGTTGAGTGTAGCAATTAGCAACTTTAGTTTCTTAAGAAAATAAACAAACGTGCACTGTACCTAGAAACATTATTGAAAGAAAAATGATAATTAATTTATAATTAGCATGGCTCATCATGCTACCTTTTCTATTTCAGGTAAAAAAGTCAACTCACCATCAAGTGTAGATGATTTTGGTGGCTCAATGAAGTAGAAATCTAGCTTTTTCATGTTGATATGAAAAGTCCAGAGAAGAAATTTATAAAAGAAGTGTTTTCACCAACTGAATTCGCTTTTACTTCTAATTCTTGAACTTTCTTTTCCTTATTTCAAAAATCACTCATCATTCATTACGCAAGTTTCTATTTGAAGAAGAGCGTGTCGATTGTCTTATAAATTACAAACGAGTTCTTTAATCAACTTGCATATTTCTTATATTTGAAGATAAATTCTCCTGTTTTACTCCCAAAACCACTTGTTTGAATTATTCTTTTATTCTTGCAAGTGCACATGATGGTGTTAACCTTGAAACAATTAAAGGTCAAACTAATTGGAGAGGCTTCAAGGTCATTTTTCCTATTTATGAGGAATTTTGGTTAGGACTAAACATTGATCAACAAGAGACTTCATGCTTGGGGAGCTAAGAGCAGATCTTAGAGTTTCTCGTATTGTACTACAAGTCCCCTTGGTTTGATGTATACATGGTGTTTTGCACATTAATTAGTTCATTCTGATGAGAAACTTATATTACATGCATGACATAGGATGAGATATTGAAAAGTTCATTCATTATTTTGGGTTTGTGTTGTGCTGTGCACATCCAGACTGTTAAGATTAAATACAGAAATGAAATATTTATTTAAACAAAATACTATAAATAAAATAGAAAAAATAAATAAGAACATATAAATTTACGTATTTTGGCGTTAGCTTGTATTTACGGGCAAATGAGAGAATCAAATTCATTAATAATTAAAAAGTTATACAAAATAAGAGAGAATAATCACTCTAAACTCTTAACCTAAATATACCCAATTAATCTCTACTCATAAAGTTACAAAAGAGAAAAAAATACTCATAAAAAGAAATAATTTTCTAAAAAAATATTCTAGATGTACAATAGTTATAAATGAGATAAGCCTAAAAATAGTGATTAATATTTTTAAAACACTCAAAATAAAATATCACTATTTATCACAAAAAAAATCTCATACAAATAATTTTTTTCTCTCTCAAAATTTCTCACAATCTCTCTAATTTTTCTTTTAAAAATTTATATTTTTTCTTTTTCTTCATTGTTCCTAAATTTTTCTTCAAAAATTGTTATATTCTTTCAAAATGTTATTTAATAAATTGAGGGGGAAAAGGTCTATTTATAGACTTTATCTATGTGTATATAACACATTCACCAATTTGCAAATTGCATTTACAAAATTGTGGCGATCCCTTCTTTTTTTAAGAAAAATTAAAAGGTTGTGGGTTCCACCATTTGAGTGGGATACACAATAAATCTTCACCTCACATTCAAGTATATAAGACTTTTATACCAGTAATCTTCTTACAAGCAATACACTAAGACAATGTATTTTTGTAACTTCAATTGCCAAAAAACTGCTTACAACTCCACCTTAATTTAAATTCATTATATCAAATTAGAGAATTTCTTTCCACGTTCTCCAAATAGTCCTTTAGAATAAAATTAATAATTATTAGTGCCAATTAAGTTCAAATAATCATTAGACTTGCTTAATATTATCAAACCCTTCTCACTCTTGTGTCTAAATCTCACATGTCATATTTTGGTCATATTTAAATTTGACATATAAGAAAAGACTGCAGCTAAACTCATGACAGTAGATCCTTATAATACATATAACCTATTAATTTGGTTAACTTTCATTGCAACAAGAGCAACATTCAAAACTCCACTTGCACCAGAAAATTCACAGCCAAGATTATTCAAAATAAATAAAGAGATGAAATTTTTCTTCAAATCAAATTTTATTGTTGCCATAACTAACTCTAAATAAAAATTAGCAAAGCTTTGATATTAGTTGTTGGAATTAAATACGGAAGTACAATATTTATTTGTACAAAAAGCAATAAACAAAATAGAGAAAATAAATAGAAACACATAAATTTATATGGTTCAGCGTTAGCCTACATCCACGGACGAAGAAAAGAACCAAATTCACTAATAATTAAAAAGTTGTACAAAATAAGAAAGAATAATCACTTTAAACCCTTAACCTAAATATACCTTATTAATCTTTTTTCACAAAGTTACAAAAGAGAAAAAAAATACTTATAAAATGAAAGACATTTATAGAAAAAAAAAATATTCTAGAAGCACAATACTTTCAAATGAGATAAACCCAAAAATATTAATAAGTATTTTTAAAACACCCAAAATAAAATCTCGCTATTTATCACAAAAAAAAATATTTCATACAAATAATTTTCCCACTCTCAAAATTTCTCACAATCTCCCTAATTTTTCTTTCAAAAATTTATATTTTTTTTCCTTTTCTTCATTGTCCTAAATTTTTCTTCAAAAATTATTATATTCTTTTAAAAAGTTATTTAATAAAATGAGGGGGAGAAAGCCTATTTATAGGCCTTCATTACGCGTATATAACATGTTCACCGATTTGTAATTTGCAAAATTGTGGCGGTGGATAGCTTGTAAAAAGCTGTCTCTCTCTTCTTTTTTTTTTAAATTAAAAGATTGTGGCACAGATAAAATTTTGGAGGATTTTTATTGCCATTTAAAATCTATATGGTACTGTGAGATTATCATACGGTAATCACACTTCATACAAGCAACGTCAAGCTTAAACATAGTTTGTTTTACTTGTTTATGTCTATTTAGTTTTGTTACTGTTTATTTTTGCCTATTTTCAATTTTGAATGTCTCAAAGGCTCTTGAAGGATTCATGAAACTCTAGTTGCTCCACAAAATGCTTGACTCTTACTCTTATGCTCGTGTAAGTGTGGTTGTAAGTAGTTGAATGCATGTGCAAATACACGAGTTCACATTTAGCTACTTCCCCTCTATTGTAACAACCTAGTTAAATATCCTATTAGTTTGAAGAGTTTAATGTTATGCCCTGCCAATTAGCTGCTAAATGTACAGGGAGAGTTGGCCAACAAAAGCCAAAGATAATACAACAACCCTTAAGCCCCGTTGAGGTAGTAACACTATCGGCCCATTACAAAATAAAAAAAAGTTGGCTAATAGGCAAATTTGACAAAAGAGCACATAGGCCAAGCCAAGGGACTTGACATGGAGTTAAGGACGTTGGTGGCAGAATACCAATTTCCAAGGCATTGGCATGCCATTAGCCAATAATGCACCAAGGTTATAAATTCACTAATAGAATCTTGTGGAATTATTTAAAGACTGACATAAGACTCTAGCACGTTATGGCAACATGCAAAAGCTCCCAACAGTTACTAGGTCAATTGGGAAGACTCTAGGCCCGATAGGCCTATAATTTGATGAAGCTCTTAAGCCAATAGGCCAATAGTATGGCACCCATAAGCCAAACCTTTGTGGAATGTTCTAAAGATTTGTGAAGAGCTCTAAAGCCTTGTAGTAGAAGGAAAAGCCTCTTGCCTGGCACTAAAAACTTGTAGGCATGCTGGGCCTCCATTAGCAAAGGTTGTAAGCCAATACATGAGTTTTTGCCTGCCTATGGTCGGCCAGCCAACCAATGTAGGCTCGGAGAATTTTAAAACTGGCCAATACATGGCCAAATCGCCCTCGACAAATGAAAGCACCTAGAATCCAACCTTCCACCACATATTTGAGGTGGTGAAAAAGAGGGCCAACCTCTGCCATAAGCAGAGGTAGTGAAGTATCTATAAATAGGAAATGTAGACATTTGTAATGGATGCACAATTGTTGGCATTTGTATAGAATTTGTCCTACTATACAAACTTGTACAATATTCTTTCAAACTCTCTTGTAAATACCCTTGTATATAATAATACAACCATTTCCATTAAACTTCTTCATGCATTCTTGATCTTAAATTGTCTCTAAATATCTTTTAGGCTTACTTAACATAACAAAGGTGCTAAGCGTCGCAGGTTAGCAAGGGAATTAGCCTAATCCCATGACATTAAGCTAGCATGTCACAAGCAGAAAGAAAAAAGGTCCCATATTGAATATGTAGGAAGTGGAAAATAGTTTATCTAGGACTATTCATTAGTATCTAAATAATTTAGGTTAATTATTTTAGGCTAGATTAAGCCATAAAAAAGTTATTTGGAGCCAACATCAAGTTGAATAGTTAGAAATGGTATCAGAGCTATCTACCGGTTGGAAATGCGAAGCTAAGTATTATATGAGGTTAAGTGCTATAAGGTGAGTCACCTCTAGATTCTATAGGACTAAGTTCTAAATGGTGGGAGTCACTTTTAGAGCTTGTAGGATTCACATCTACAATCTTCATTGCTTGATTAACAAGGATCTTGGCTTGAGTCCAGGTGTAAAAATGTGAACTAACTTAGTTATGACGATGACATCATGTTTCAAAGGAGGAACAATATAGCAGTTTAGTCAGATGACCTGCTAGCTTGAAGAGTTTAAGCTAGTTCGTCACAATTAGGAAAAAAAAATAGATTGATCTCATATTGATTGGAAAATGAAAAATGGTTTATATAGACCACTCAATATATAAAAATAAATTGAGTTAGCCATTTTGAGTTAAGGTTGAACTATAAAATAACAAGTTGTTTTAGTCATTATCAAGCTGAATTACATGTGTAATTCTTTTAATTTAGAGTTCTTTTAAGAGTTTCTTTAATCTGATTTAGTATTTGAATTCATAATCTATTCATGCTACCAAACAAAGCATTGCCTCACTCTCTGATTTAGATGGGTCTGCTATTCATAGACTAGAGACCTTAATTGGTTGGGAAGTGCCCTCATGTGGCTGGGTTGCTTTAAATACAGATGGTACTTCGCGTTATGGAAGACATCAATCAACTATTGGTGGTGTCTTTAGAGACCATAATGCTCGTTGGTTAGGAGGTTTTTCTAAACGCATTAATTTCTATTATGCTTATAGAGTTGAATTGTGGGCAATTATGGTTGGACTTGAAGAAGGATGGAGAAGAGGCTAGAAGCAGATTCTCTTACATGATGATAATCTTAGCATTGTACAGGTGCTCCAAAGTGCAAGACTTACTGCTACTCAGCATGAAGACTTAATACGGCGTATTCGAGAGCTTCTCTCGAAAATTGGCAAATGAGGATCATCCATGTTTACAAAAAAGCTAATTTCGTAGCAGACAACTTATCCAACCAAGCTTTTGATCAAGAAGAAAGCTTTTGCTAGCATATCGCAGTCTCTTGCTGCTGCCTTTGCGTTCAATGGTGATGCGATGGGGCTGCTTTTACATGATTATTATTTAATTTGTTTTTCTTGGTTTAGTTTTCTTTATTTTGATGTTTCTCCGTATAGAAAAAAAAAACATCAAACTGCTCTAGCTATTGAAGTTCCGTAAATAATTAAGGAAATTATGTTTTAAGGAACCTTGTATATATATATATATATATGAAAATCCATGAAATTAATAATTAAAGAATTTTGGACGCTTGTGAGATGCTGTAATTCCCACTCTCCTACTGGTAAAAGCTCATGCCATTTTCACACAGGAATTTGGTTATTAGTTATCAAGAAAATCTTAATTTTGAAGGTTAATGTGAACAAATTAATTGACTTGTGAATGGCAAAAAGTGGCAATAAAACAATGAGATTGCTTTGACCTTAACTAAGAGTGACACCTGATGAGAAATTAGACCCAATGAAAACAAGTACAAATATTTCAAATTCAATAATTTTAAAAAAATAAGGTTAAAAATAAATCAAAATAATTATTGAGTCACAATAATTCAAAGATGCTGACATTTTTTTTCCATTAATAATGGTCAAGTTCCCATTGCATTATTCATTAATCCCTTTTTTGAGGTTTCAGATTTTAAGTCTATAATAATAATACTAACACCAATAATTCCATATATGCTTTTTGGTCTCTTCTTAATTATTTCAATAATTTAGAAGTAGCATTTTGGATTTTTTTTTTACAATGTTAGCGTCCTGTTATGTGTATGTCCATTTCTTTTAAATTTCTTATACTCCACACTAATTGAAAATGAAATCAATCAATATTATTGAACATTTTTCATTATTTTACACACACATACACATATGTATCTATTACTTATAATTATTTGACTCCATTTTTTAAAAAATTATGCCATCTATTTAAAATAAAAAGAAAAAAGAAATTTCTCCAACTAAAAATTTAAAATTTCCTTGGATTATAGAAATAGTAAATAAATGCGTTTTGATTGGTCCAAATAAATACTTGTTTCACTAGCAATCCATTATTCATATATATATATATATATATATATTGTAAATATAGCCACTAAACTTTGATATAAATCACTGGCAAGTAGCTCAAAAGAGATTGAAATCGATAAAAATCAGGGTGTTTTCTTCTTAAGATCTTAATTAGTTGCAACGGATTGAAAACGAAAATAAAAAGGAGACAAAAAGAATGAGAGAATAATAGATCTATGGCTGCCACTAACAAAAGCTCTAGATTTAGGGTTGAAATCAAGATGGAACGGATGAACTGTATAGGCAAAGAGAATTTCTCAAGGAATGGAGAATTGAAAGATTTGTTGATTATTTAGAAAGTATATATATATATATATTCCCAACTTTAATTCGATTATACATTAATTTTTTTTTTACTTTAGTCAATAAATTTTAGCAAATAAAAGAAAACAGCTTTTATTATTATTATTATTATTATTATTATCTTATGAAAAAAATTTTTTTTTTTATTATTAAGAACTCCATTTCTTTTAGTAAGTCAAACTTATGAAAATTGATTATTATCCAAAATCTATAACCCTTATCATGTGGTCTTTTTCGGAAAATTAAAGTAGTATATATTTATATCCGTGCATAATATCTTTTTAATTCAACAATATTCCCATATATCGTTCTGTAAAAAAAATAATTTTAACACATAAATTGATATAATGTATAATTTTCAGTTTAAAATTTCTATCATTCTAATATTCAATATATTACTATATGAATTTTTAGGAAAAAAATAAATTACAATTTTCCAAGCACATTAAATGAATTCAAATAAATAATAATTTATCTTATAAACATTGCTATCTATTAATGACTTGATTATAAAAGACCAAATAAATCGGCTAATAAAGGATAAAATTTTTAAAAAATATATAATAAAAGCAAATCCAAGTAATTGTCTATTTAATATTTAAAAAAATAAAAGAAAATGTAACTATTTATTGAAAGAAATACAAAATTTTAACTCAATTAATTGAAAAATGCAAATTTTTTTATTTAAAGTTTTAAAATTTTTCTTACTATGTTTCTATCAATTATTTTTCTAACAATATTATCACTTATTTTTTTTCCTGCTAATTCACTTTCTCTAACATGAATTTACCTTTTCTATTGTTTAAAAAATTTACCTTTTCTCTTTCCATATGCACACATATGTTATCAATTTTATGTATTATCTATCTATTAGATTGTTTGATTTGTTAATTTTGTAATTTAATTTAAAAATCAATAATTAATTATCCAAAATTATAAAATTTATATTATTTGCAAGTATGACAAAAAAAAATATAAAACTCATATATATTTATATGATCAAGCAAATCTAATTAATATTGTATTATTATAAATAGTCAAAATTTATGGATGATTTGTTGTTATTATCACTATATTTTAGATAAATAAAGAATAATATATTCAGTATTCATACATAGTCTAATAATAAATTTATATACCACTTGAATAATAGTCTCGTAATCAAATTCTTTCAGCAATGCTTAAAAAAGAAAATTAAAACTTCTACTAAACAATAATTACACAATACTTCAATTAATTAAGATTTTAAAACTTATTTTTAAAAATTATTATCATCAGACAACTCTAACGCCAAAGAATTAATTTCCTTAAAAAAAAACTTAAATAACTTAATCAAGACTTTTAAAAAATAACATTTAATTAATTAAAATCATAAATCACTCAAATAAGGTATTATAACATTCCAATCATCCTCAAATTTTTTTAAATACAACTCAAGATTTAATTGGATTTAAGTGCAACAAACTTCACCACTTTCTTGAATCATTGTTACATGCTAACAGCCACAATAATCCAACTATTTAACATATGCGAAACCGCAAAAAGCTTGCTAGCTAGCCGTTGCTTTATATATATATCCTTTTATTACAAAAAAAAAAAATTATATAATTCCATTATTAAACCACTTAGTAGGAGCAATGTCAATTTAGCTGGCTGGTGGGGATAACAACCACGCAGCTTTGAATCTTTCTCTTCTCTCTCTCTATTTGCCTTTCCTTTCTTTTCTTTATTATTATCATTTATAATTATTAATTATTTGTACAAATTTCCCATTTCTTGATATATTTTTGTTAAATTTTCTTTCTTTTTTTTAATCTCTGTATATATATTTATATATATAAATTGATAATAGTTTCTTGAGTAGTAGTGGTGGTTGTGTTGTAGTAGTAGTAGTAGTAGAGAAGGCTAAGTGAGAAGGCTAGGTTTTTTTTAATCTCTGTACAAGACATTGAAAATAAAACTCATTTCCAACTTGCAGTACCAGACAACAATTATGCTGCTTTACAGCCCACACAAAAATAATACAGAACTCGAATAATAATACTTCCTCTCTTCTTTATCTCTATTTCTCTTTTCTTTTCTTTCTTTCTCTTATTCATCTTCGTCGTCATCTTGATAAATTTTTTGCTCTGCTTCAAATTTTTGTAATTTTTTTGTTTTTTTGAACTTAAAACATCAAAAGAATAAAAGGGTAGGTTTTATAATTTCATTTCGTTGTGCATTTTTTGTGGGGTTTTTTTTTGGTTTTTGATATATAAATATTGTTGGTTTTGGAGTAATGGGTTTTTGTTTTTTTAAGTTTTTGGGGTGGTTTGGTGGAAGGGAAATGTTATAGGAATATAAACCCCAACCCTGAGAGAGTTGTCGGCACCAGGTCTCTTTCTGTCGGCATTGTCTGTATCCAACGATGATGCTTGAATTTATTTATTCAAAAGTACGACCTGGTGATTGATTGATTTTTTTTTTAATATTCATTCATTCATTAGTTTTCGAGTTCTTAGGGCTTCTAAGCTCTTTATATCTCTGCTTCTTCTTCATGATTTGGACCTTCTCTTTACCTGCCTTTTCTCTTTGACACTTGCAACTCAAGAATTGCTCTTGATCATTACTGGGTTTCTATTGCTTTTTCTTGATTTTGACGGATTCTTTTGAAATTCTTCTGCTGGGATTTGGGAGTTAGAGAGAGAGATAGATAAGTTATTTCATTTTCAATGTGGGAATGTGGCTGAGTTTTTTTGTGATCGTGTTATTGGCAGAGTTACTGATACTGTCATTGGCAAATGAATCTGAGGTTTCTGGAGATCTGGCTGCATTATTTCTCTGGGAACACAGGTTATAATCTTTTTTTTTTCTTATCTCAAGCAGGTTTACATTTTGATGAAATTTCATATATTTCTTAATGTGTTCACGACATTTTTAGTGAAATTACATTCTGATAGCTTTAGCTGGACTTAAGCTTACACAATATACTTGATTAGTTAGTTGGCATTTATATCTAATTAGATTTATTGAGAATTTTTTTCAACGGGCATTTGTTATTAATCTGTTTCTTTGCTACTTTCTCCTGTTGGGGTTGAACTTTTGGCGCAGTTCTCTTGTGTAAACTACTACAGACTCCTATGAAGATCTTTAAGGGATTAGATACCTTATTGCTAAAAGAATTATCAATTTCTGCACCATTTTGCCATTGTTGCTTCTATTATCTATTGTTAGATGGAAATGAGACTTCTTCTTATAATGATCTTTTTCCTTATTGATTATGGTTCAAAAGTTTATGATATCCTTTTGCTCCAGGTTCCATGTATAATTTTTCATATTCCCATAATACTTTGCCCCATAGTTGAAGTGGTTCCCATACCAAATGTCAAAGACTCTTGCAGCCTTATTAGGAGGTGCTGCAGGAGTCGTGGCATTGGTGGGGATAGTTATCTTTCTCATATGGTTCTGCCTATCTCACAAGAAGAGTGTTTCAAGAACTTCTGAGACAGGGTCTTCAGATCCATCTATTCAAGGTACTATCTGATTCTTATTTGGTTCTTTAAGGGTTCAACAGTGAGGAATTAAGGGTCATGAATATATTTTTTTCATGTCCAGCAGTGGGAAAACATGTTGGGGTGGAGTTGTCAATCCGAGAAGCAAGGAGATTTGAGATGGAAGAACTGTCCCATGCCACAAAAAATTTTGGCGAAAAAAATTTGATTGGGGTAGGAAATTTTGGGGAAGTATATAAGGGTTTGCTTAATGATGGGATGCTTGTGGCTATCAAAAAACGACCAGGAGCTCCTAGTCAGGAATTTGTTGATGAGGTAATGATCACTTTTTATGATTGAGAAAGCAATTCACCCTATGAAATGCTTAAACATTGAAAGACAATAATTTCCCATCGTATTGTGGGATCCCCTTTAAAGTACTCTATTTTATTTTCAATATAAATGTATCTATGAATATTGGTAGAGATATTTTTTTTTTTTGTGAGAAATAGATGTTACATTGCAAGCGTTTAACTTTTTCATTTCCCTCATTTATGAATTCACTTGTATCTTAAAAGGCTAGTAGCGGCTTGGAGTGTTCCCTATTTATGACTTGGCTTAACAAATTAAAACACTTTCATTTTCATATAGGATTAATCCTTTCTGCTAACACAACATAAGTGCATCTTCTGTTGCATTAGTAGCCCTGCATTGTAAAAGTCCAGAATTGCACATGAACGTCATTTGCATTGAAATCATTTTCCTAGTCTTGTCTTTTTTTTTTTTTCGGTTGCATTTTTCATGTTTGGTCTAATGGGATTGGGATCATTATCAGGTTCGCTACCTTTCACCTATTCAGCATCGGAATCTTGTTACTCTTTTGGGCTTCTGCCAGGAAAATAATCTACAGTTCCTCATATACGAGTATATACCTAGTGGGAGCGTTTCCAGTCACTTGTACGGTAACTCTCTATCCAGTAACCACTTTTGCTTCTCTAAGCTATGTCTTCTAGAGTACCTTAGTGCATCTAATACATCTTTTTTGTCATCCTCCATTTGAACGATTGATACCTACAATGCTGCATGATAAAATGTGTGATATTCGATTGGTGACAGTTAAAACAATTTCTGTTGTTGTAATGTTCTTAGATCAATGTAATATGTATTTGACTCCGCATCCTTGACATTTGATTTTTATACATATTGATGTTTTCTTGGCAGGACCTAGTCAAGTTTCAGATGGGAAGCTGGAATTCAAACATAGACTTTCAATAGCTCTTGGTGCAGCTAAAGGTGATCCTCTGCAAAATCAGTGAGCATTTTGGCTTTCCTGCTATCAACTTTTCTTTTCTTTAGACAAAATATCTGGTCCACACAAAAAATAAAATAAAAGTAAAAATACAACCAAATACCAATACCGATTGTTCAAGCTTGGTAAGACACATAGGCTTTTCTCTTACGTGAGAAACATCTTGAAGTAAGCATGCTTCTATATCTAATCTTGTCCAGGTTTGGCCCATCTTCACTCTTTGAGTCCCCGTTTGGTACACAAGGATTTTAAAACAGCCAATGTTCTTGTAGATGAAAATTTCATTGCTAAGGTTGCAGATGCAGGACTTCGTAATTTCCTGGGACGAGTTGATGTTGCAGGTCCTTCTTCACAAGTGACAGCAGATGAGATATTTCTTGCACCAGAGTATTACTCCTTATTTCCATGTTTTATATAGCTATTAAGGTAATGTAGTTTATCACTTTACCCATATACCACTAATGTATGCAGGGCGAGAGAGTTCAGACGATTTTCTGACAAAAGTGATGTATTCAGTTTCGGCGTATTCCTTCTGGAGTTACTATGTGGACAGGAAGCAACAGAATCCCCATCTCCAGACTCGAGCCAAACCCTGGTTGAATGGGTATGAGATAAGTCGAAGTGCAATGCTTTACAGTGATGATAACACAAGATATGCCTATTCAAGCAATTTGCTAGCTTCTACTGCATTTTTTTCAGATGGACCAAAATAATGCATATTTATTTATAGATGGATGGGCGTTTATATTTCTGCCACTGATATTATGTAATCAGCTCAGTGATTGTGCTCGCAATAGCAAAAGCAGTTAAGCTGTGTATTCAAATGCAGGTCAAACTTTGAGCTAAAACTGCATTTGATTAGATTATATTAATCCTATGATGGCATATACAAACATACCTTAGCTGTGTAACTCAGTACATTCTAACTGTTCTTGTCATTCTTGCAAGTAACATACCTGCTGCAAATCTTCATATTGCAAGGTTAAATTTTTAGCTGTCTGGAGCTAATATTGATTTCGTGTCTTATCTCATGAAGGTTCAAAATACTCAGGACTACAGTGTTTTTTCAAGCATTGTTGATCAAAGATTGGGGGCTAGCTTCACAGCTGAAGGTATGGAGGAGTTCATACAGTTAATAGTCCGATGCCTGGAACCTTCAAGCGAGAGGCGACCTTCGATGAGCTACGTGGTGATGGAACTTGACCGGATACTTGAGAAAGAAATGAGCTTAACAACAGTTATGGGGGAAGGAACCCCCACTGTAACCCTTGGAAGCCAGCTATTTAAAGCATCAAAATAAAACAAATTCATTTACTTGCAAAACGTTGAGTGTGATTTTTGTTATACTCGTTTATTTTATTTATTCTTTTTCTTTTTGAAATATTAGAGAAGAAATTCGGTTGTTTGTCAAGTGTATAAAAGAACAGCTGTATTATTTTTTTTTTATTTTTTTTGTTCCTTTGTCATAAATGTATGTGAAATCTTTGTTGTAAACCATTATTTGTTGTTAATATCAAAAGTTGAGATTTGTGTGATACTTGAAAATTTTGTCTTTGGCAATCAGAGTTTGATTAGATATATTTTCAGCAATTAATTTTACCAGTTAGTTATATTTAAAGAATTATAATCTTGATTGCTCCTACACTTCCGGTTCTTTATGCAATCAAGATGGAAATATATATTCTTTTTTTTTTTTTCATAATAAAGTGGAGTAAAGACAGTAAGAACGGTAAATTTTTTTCAATAATTACCATCTTCACAATTTTGAGATGAAAATATATTTTCTTTTATATAAATATATTTTCTTTTATATACAAACCGCCCTCACAATTTCATCCTTCATTTTATTAATAAAATATATATTTTTAGATATATATATATATATATATAACTTAAAGCCATATTTTTTTAAGCAAAAATTAACACCATATTTAAAACTTATAAAAATTTATTTAGATTTAAATTAAAATAAACTTATAAAATATTCAATTTCACATAATTTTTATTAAATTTAAATATTAAATTTTTTAATGTTAAATGGAGTGTCCATGCTCGCAGAGAATTTTGATATTTAAATCTCTGTAAGTATAAGATATAGAATATACCATATACATGATCAGAGTTAAGAACAGAGCATATTGACTCTATGAACATAGATGAAGAATCTGCTTAAACTCATAAACACAAACACAGATATATCTCATGCATAGTCCACACACAGTCTCTCCTTGAGCATTTAACAGGACATCACTCTTTTGATTCTCTATGCTGGTTATAACAACTCTCTCACAGTCTTCATATCAAGGGATTGAGCTTAACAGATAATATGCAGAAAAGTATAGAGGAAAGAGAGAATTTAACTTAGAAATTCATACTTTTATTAAACATACTGGGGATATAAGAAGGGTAAACTCTCTATATCTCCCAAACATACAACGAGAGCTCCTTATATAGAAGGAGGAGCTAAGAAACAAACAAACAAGCTAACATAAGTGCTTACATCATAAAATACTTATACACTAATTAGAAAAGTAACAAGTCATGTGGGAGAATAGTATTTCCACTCATGAAAATTATTACAACAAGACAAAAATAGTAGAACCAATATATAAAGTGCGATGGTGATAGATTCATATTCTGATAATTAGAGGAGTCTAAGTCATAAGAAGCTGAGACCATCGGGTTGTCGTCTAGTGTTCTGGAGGCATCAATATATTGGCGTGACATGATATCCATATCTTGTCTGTTGGGAGGTGAGCTGGCATTGGCAATTGTCTCATCAATATCTTGTTGAGTCATTTCTGAATTATCAAGATTCCTTTGAACAGCTGGCTGAGATGAGCTAGAAGGCACTTCTGCTGAGTGGCTGAGAGGAGCTGGCTGAGATTCTGATCGACTAAGAGGTCCACCAAAATTAACATCATAGTCAACAAAGTGTTCACCAGGGAGCTGAAAAGGAAGCTCAATGGTCTGTTCTGCAAATCTTATCTGAGCATTGGGTGCTGATTCAAATCTTCTTTTAGCTTCATCAGAAATACCTTCAACTGTAGTATTCCAGTTTAAATCAGGAACAAGGGATGTGCAAATAAGTGGAATCCTGACATTTAAACGAGTATTATTGAATTGACATAACAGTATCTTGAGGTCTGTCTGCATGCTTTCTTTTTGATAAAGCTGGCCAATATAGGATTTCCATTCAAAGGCAAGATTCTAAGACCAAAGAACACTTGTTCTAGGATAATGGAAATATGGTCTGTGGAAGATAAAGATAGAATGAAAATTCTTAATCTCATTTTCTGGCTTATGCCAAACTTTATAATACTGAGCAACCTTCTTAAATTTTTTGATCCAGTTGGGGATTGAATGTAACGAACCCCCCGACCAGGTCGGTTGCCCAACTGGCACTCGTAAGCGACATGGGTTCTCAGGAGGCCGGGCCCGCTACAGTACTGGACTGCCCTCACGGGCCCTCCAGCAGGATTTGTTTATTTGACTCCCAAAGGAGTCGCCTCTCCGGATCGAACACCTGACCTCCCACTTAAGAGAGCCAGCGAGCACAATCTAGTACCATTTCTTCTAGTGAAAGAAATGGTACTGGATTGTGCTCGCTGGCTCTCTTAAGTGGGAGGTCAGGTGTTCGATTCGAGGATGCAACTCTTTTGGGAGCCAAATAAACAAATCCTGCTGGAGGACCCGTGAGGGCAATCCAGTACTGTAGCGGGTCCGGCCTCCTGCGGATCCATGTTGCTTACGAGTGCAGTTGGGCAACCGACCTGGTCGGAAGGGTTCGTTACAGTTAAAAAGGCTCCTTTTTAACTGTAAGGAACCCCCCGACCAGGTCGGTTGCCCAACTGCACTCGTGAGAGACATGGGTCCGCAGGAGGCCGGGCCCACTACAGTATTGGACTGCCCTCACGGGTCCTCCAGCAGAATTTGTTTATTTGGCTCCCAAAGGAGTCGCCTCCCCGAATCGAACACCTGACCTCCCACTTAAAAGAGCCAGGGAGCACAATCCAGTGACATTTCTTCTTTTTTAACTGTAACGGACCCCCTCGACCAGGTCGGTTGCCCAACTGGCACTCGTAAGCGACATGGGTCCGCAAGAGGTCGGGCCCGTTACAGTACTGGACTGCCCTCACGGGCCCTCCAGCAGGATTTATTTATTTGGCTCCTAAAGGAGTCGCCTCCCCGGATCGAACACCTAACCTCCCACTTAAGAGAGCCAGTGAAGAAATGGTACTGGATTATGCTCGTTGGCTCTCTTAAGTGGGAAGTCAGGTGTTCGATCCTGGGAGGCGACTCCTTTGAGAGCCAAATAAACAAATTCTGCTGGAGGGCCCGTGAGGGCAGTCCAGTACTATAGCGGGCCAGGCCTCCTGCGGACCCATGTCGCTTACGAGTGCCAGTTGGGCAGCCGACCTGGTCGGGGGGTTTGTTACAGTTAAAAAATTGTAATATCCCAAAAATATTAAAATAAATATTAATTGTTGAAAATTAATTAAAGGATTTAAAAGTGTATATATATTTAATTAAGTGAAAAGAAAGGAAAAAGGAAAAAAGGAAGTGTGTATAGGTTGTATATATGAAGATATATACAATATATACACGTTAATATATTGATAAGGTTAAGAGATATTTAAATTATTTATATATTAATTAATGATAATGGAAGATGACATATTTAGTATTAATATTATATTAATATATTGCTTGGTGGAGAGTGAATTAGGGAAATGTGTTTGGTTAAAAAAGATTTTTGTGTGGTTGTAAGAGGTTTGTGAGTTTAGTGGAGAGTTAACCATTTTTTTCATCTTCTTCTTTCTTCTCCAAGAGGGTCGGCCACCATTTTCATCCAAAGAAAAAGAGATTTTGCTTCTTGCTAACTCAAGCAATTGAAGAATTTCAAGTGATCAAGTTGAATTTTTAAGGATTTTTCTTCATATTTAGTAAGTTTGCAACTTGTTTCTTTGATTTCCTTTGAGAGTGTGTTTATGAGTTTGTTGGATGTTTGATGTAGTTGTGTTTATGGTTGAAATTGGTATGTTTGAAGTTCTTTTATCTAGTTTGCTATGATTTTGGGGGTGGATTGAAGAAAAAGGTTAAGTTTGGTGAAAAGAATAAGAGTTGTGGATTGTGTATGTTTTGAGTTGTGAAATATGATTATGATTGTGTATTGTTGATTGTATTTGAGTTATTTTGATATTTACATAAGTGTCATGTGGTATAATGATGGATTTAATTGAGTTTGTATGGAATTGAAAAGGGTAATGAAGGATAATAGTCGGATATGGCATTTTTGTGTCGATATCAGATTTTTTGCCTGACACGCCCGGTGACACGGCCATGCCTTTCGGCGTGTCGATGGTTCTGTTTTCAGTATTGGTGACACGATTAGTGACACACCCATGTTACTGAGCGTGTCACAGCTTTTGTGTTGTTGTATAATTGACACGACCAGTGACACGCCCATGTCACTGAGCGTGTCATAGCTACTGTGTTGTTGGGGGATTGACACGTGCAGTGATACGCCCATGTCACTGAGCTTGTCAGAGCTTCTATGTTGCTAGTTTAGGACATGGTCATGGACACGCCCGTGTTGTTGAGCATGTCAAGTATAGAGTCTACCCTAGATAGTACTTTTTCTTATTTCCTATGTGTATTACTAAGTGAGTATTTATAATCACATTTGGTATAGGATTGGAAGAGACTTGAGTACCCTAATCTAAGTGTTGAGGGATATCTTGGAAGAGGAGATTAAGAGTGGTGTTGTTGCTTTTAGAGGTAAGTACAAACTTTGAATGATTGCATACATTTACATGACATTAGGACTTAACACATTTGGTTGGAAAAATGTGTTAAGTTACTTAATATATTGTGGATGAATGCGAAATATGTTATAATGTATTTAATGTGAATTATGTTGATGTATTAGTAATGTGTTGTAAATGAAAAGAAATGTGGAATAATGTGATGAGATATGTGAAAACATAATGTAATAAATTGATATTGATATAAAAGAGAAGAATGAGAAAAGTGAGAAAAAGATGATAGAATAAGACAATGTGCCTAGTTTGATCATGAGAAAATGAGAAAGGAATTGAGAATAGAATGATGAAAGAATTTGATAATGAGAAATATAAATAAATTGTGTGCCTAGTATGTTATTTAATTTTCAGAGTTCTAGGTTTGACGGCATGCCTATGAATTGCTGGGCAGGTGAAAAGATCGGATCGTAAGCTGGGCCCAACTGATAAATATGAAGTTTTTGGGGTGAAAAGGCTGGGTCGTAAGCCTCAAAAATAAATCTTTAAAGCTAAACTGAATAAAAAGTCCGGGTCGTAAGCTCATATCTAGTTGGATTATCCATGGATATTGCCTACGAGGCTAGACACAAAGTGTCATTATGGACCAAAGCAGTAACTCTGAAATTTGAATAGCATATTAGATCGTTTTGGGCCCATGCTTGTCTTTGCTTTAATGTGAATTATGAATTGTGATACGACTAAGCAATATAATGAGATATAATGTCATGAGTTGTGATATATATATATATATGTGTGTGTGTGTGTGTATGTTGTGCATTTACATTTCATTTGGTCTATATTGTTATCAAAGTTTGTGCCACTAAGCTTTTGGCTTAGCGTGATTGTGGTTCATTACGCAGGTGATAGGGTAGATCCGGTTGAGCTGGAGAGTTCAGCTAGACCGAGTCGAGTCTAGGCTTGAGACTTTGAGATCAGAGTTGTTAGTGGAATATCAAGATCAGAGACAAACTGCCAGCATGTATAAATTTTATATTTTGTACATATTGATTTTGATGTATATAAATATGTATATTCCGCTACTTATTAAAAATGTTTTGGATAAACTTTTGGGTAATGAAGATACAAATGTGTTTTAACAAGAAATGTTTCCTCTATTATTTATATAACATAAGTTAAATGTTTTAAGTTCATACAGATTTTTCAAATGATGATTTGATTATTTTTAAATGGTTGTGACATTCTTTTATCCTCTATACGTATATTACATATATGAGTGTATGTAGTGTACATATATTGGGTATAAGGGTGTTACATTTATTTTGGTATCAGAGCCTAGGTTTGAGGTTCTCAACCTAGGTGGCTTTTAAAAGAAATAAAATGGTAATTTTTAAATATGATTTTTAAAATTGATACATGCATTGGCACTGGCAGTTTCTGATCTCTGATGTAGTAAATTCTGCTGTGTTTGCAGACATAGGTAGTGATGGCATCTCAGTCACATTAGTCTGTTGAGGGTAGTGCGAAGAGTGTAGCTCCTGTTAAGGATAGAGATGGAGCTAGAGTTGAGCTAGCTGGAGAGGCATCTGTTCTTGTGACAGAGAGACCAGCAGTTGATAAGATTTCGTCGATTTAGGTACGACATATGGTAGAGTTATTGAGGTAGGTGCGAGTTCAGTAACCGCAGCCGTAAGTACCGATGAGGCAATATGATAAATTGAGAAAGTTCGAAGCTGAGGACTTCATTGGTGCTATAGACCCTGCTGTAGCTGAGCAGTGGCTAGATAGAGTTCAGAGAGTATTCATCCAGTTGCAGGCTACTCCTGAAGAAAAATTTGATTATATTAGATCTCTTTTGTAGAGGGATGCATATGACTGGTGAAAGACGGTTGCACATACCTTGGATGATCCACCAACTTTAACTTATGAGGATTTCCTGCGAGAGTTTGAGCAGAAGTATACTCCGAGGGAATATAAAGATATAAAGAAGATGGAGTTTCTGAATCTGAGACAGGATAACCGAACAGTGATAGAGTATGAGATCGAGTTTATCCGGTTGAGTCATTATGCCGGTGAGATTATTTCAAATGAGATAGACCGGTGTCAAAGATTTAAGGAGGGGTTGAGACCTTCTATCATGTATATTATAGCAGGCTCCCGATATCAAAATTTTTTTCAGTTAGTTACAGCAGCCAGGAGTGTTGAGAGAACACAAGGTCTGGCAACAGCTGCTAGAGATGAGGGGACCAGGGTTAGAAGACCTCAGAGTGAGGCAGGATCTTCATCTATGAAGAGAGGTCGAGGAGGATATTTTTTGAGGTTCAGTAGGAGCCAGAGGCAGTCTTGTAGGTCAGTTCAGCAGCAGAGGCAGAGATCGAGACCTACAGTTTCTGTGGCTAGTGCATCGACCCCAGTGGTTCAGAGGCCTGCTCCACCTACATGTGTTCATTGTGGTAGAGCACACATAGGTGTTTGCTAGTGGAGAAGTGTTTCAGGAGTGTGTTTTAGATGTGGGTCACCAGATCATTTCGTCAGAGATTGTCCAGAGCCACCAGAGGATAGACAGACTGATACTGCAGCTTCTCGACCCAGTGTTAGAGGAGGTCATAGAGGCAGAGGTTCTAGCAGGAGAGGTTAGACATGGTCTGCTCAGAGAGGAGGTTCTATATTCGGAGGTAGTAGACCAGTTGAGGCAGGACCATCACAGCAGATTTATGTGATGCAGAGGCAGCTAGATGCTTCAGCTGTTATTACTGATATATTTTCTTTATTTAGTACTTCAGTTCTTACATTATTAGACCCGGGATCTACTCATTCATACATTAGTGCATCCATCTTGCCTATGACTGAATTGCATTCTGAGTCCCTAAAATTTGATGTTTTGGTGATAAATCCTTTAGGGCATAGTATTGTAGTTAGCAAGGTGCACCGTGATAGTCCGGTTGTGGTTCAGAATGAAGAGTTCCTTAGTGATTTGATCGAGATGCCTTTCAAGGAGTATGATTTAATTTTAGACATGGATTGGTTATCTAAGCATGGGGCTATTTTAGATTGTCAGCAGAAGTGTGTTACTTTAAAAACCGGTACTGGTAGAAGTGTGATGGTATCTAGTGAGCAGAGATATTTTTCATCCTTGTTTGTTTCAACTGTTTCAGCTGGGAGGATGATTCGGAAAGGGTGTGATGCTTATCTTGCTCATGTTGTAGATACCAGGGTAGTGAGTTTCCAGCTAGATAGTATACCCACAGTTACTGAAATCCCAAATATTTTTTCTGAGGAGTTGCCAGGGATACCCCCTGAGAGAGAGATTGAGTTTGGTATTGATTTGTTGCCTGGTACCACTCCCATCTCTCTTACTCCTTATCGTATGGCACCTGCTGAGTTGAAAGAGTTGAAGGTACAGTTGCAGGAGTTATTGGATAAAGAGTTTGTTCGCCCTAGTATGTCACCGTGGGGAGCGCCCATTTTGTTTGTGAAGAAGAAGGATGGTACCTTAAGATTGTGTATTGATTATAGGTAGTTAAATAAGGTGACCATCAAGAATAAGTATCCTTTACCTAGTGATCTCTTTGATCAGTTGAAGGGAGCAGCAGTTTTCTCTAAGATTGATCTGAGATCGGGGCACCATCAGTTGAGATTCAGAGATGAAGATGTACCCAAGACAGCTTTCCGTACGAGGTATGGGCATTATGAGTTCTTGGTGATGCCTTTTGGGTTGACGAATGCACCAGCAGCTTTTATGAATTTGATGAACAGAGTATTCAGACCCTATCTAGAACAATTTGTAATGGTTTTTATTGATGATATTTTGGTGTATTCACGTAGTGAGGAGGATCATGACGAGCATCTGCAGATTGTATTGCAGACTTTGAGAGAGAAGCAGTTGTATGCTAAGCTGTCTAAGTGTAAGTTTTGGCTTAATCAAGTGACTTTTCTAGGTCATGTGGTGTTTCAGCAGATGATATTAGAGTTGATCCGAGTAAAGTTGAGGCCATTTTGAATTGGAGTCCACCAAAGACTGTGACAGAAGTTAAATTTTTTTTGGGTTTGGCAGGCTATTATCGACTGTTTGTGAAAGGTTTTTCTATGATAGCTACTCCACTCACTAGATTACTTTGGAAGGGAGTTAGATTCGTGTGGACAGATCGGTGTCAGACGAGCTTTGAGCAGCTAAAGGAGATATTGACTCGAGCTCCTATCCTTACCCTGTCTGTGGAAGGTAAACCTTATGTGATTTACAGTGATGCTTCACATAGTGGTTTATATTGTGTTTTGATGCAAAAGGATAGAGTCATTGCTTATGCCTCTTGACAGTTGAAGCCGCATGAGCTGAATTACCTGATGCATGATTTGGAATTAGCAGCTATAGTTTTTGGTTTAAAGATTTGGCGACATTACTTGTATGGAGAAAAGTATTTCATTTACACGGATCATAAGAGTTTGAAATACTTGGGTATTTAGAGAGAGCTGAATCTTCGTCAGAGATGATGGTTAGAATTGATTAAAGACTATGATTGTTTAATTGATTATCATCCTGGTAAGATAAATGTAGTTGCTGATGCCTTGAGTCGGAAGTCTTTAGCAGGTTTGACTTCTTATTCACTCTTGTTGCTTGTTGAATTGAGAGCGTTGCATGCCAGATTTGAGCCTTGTAATGATGGCGCATTGATGGCTCAGTTGCAATTGAGGCCGGTGTTATTGGATCAGATAAGGGAGGCTTAATTGGCAGATGAGAGAATTCAGAAAGTTGTAAAGGAATGCTAAAAGGGGGGAGAGCCAAGATTTTCTTGTGAGAAGTAATGGCAGTTTATGGTATAAAGATAGATTGTGTATTCCTGATGATGTAGAGTTAAAAAGAGTGATTTTGGAGGAAGCAAATCAATCAACTTATGCTATGCACCCTGGGTGTACCAAGATGTTTCAGGATTTGAAACAATATTATTGGTGGTCAGGTATGAAGAGGGACATAGTAGAGTTTGTATCTAGATGTCTCACTTGCCAGAGAGTGAAGGCTAAACATCAAGTTCCTTCGGGATTACTTCAGCCATTATTAGTGCCAGAATGGAAATGGGAGCAAGTGATGATGGATTTTATGACTGGGTTGCTCTTGGCTCAGAAGAAGCATGATGCAATCTGGGTGATTGTTGATCGGATGACGAAGATAGCTCATTTCCTACCAGTTCGAATGGATTATTCTCTTGAGATGTTGGTTGAGCTGTATATCAGTGAGATAGTGAAGTTATATGGAGTCCTAATTTCTTTGGTATTTGATCGAGATCTCCGGTTTACTTCAAGATTTTGGAAGAGTTTGCATGATGCTTTGGGTTTTTGGTTACGTTTTAGCACTACTTTCCATCCTCAGATAGATGGGCAGTCAGAAAGAGTGATACAGATTTTAGAAGAAATGTTGAGAAGTTGTGTCATTGATTTCTCTGAAAGTTGGGATATGTTCTTACTACTGATGAAATTTGCTTATAATAACAGTCATCAGTCCAATATTGGAATGGCTCCTTATGAGGCATTGTATGGTAGAAGATGCAGAATGCCTCTATGTTGGGATGAGGTTGGAGAAGGTAAGTTGATTGATCCTGATTTGATTAAGGAAATAGAAGAGAAAGTGAAGGTGATTCAAGATCGTTTGAAAGCAGCCTCAGACCGACAGAAATCATATTCAAATTTGAAAAGAAGAGACATAGAGTTCAATGTAGGAGATAAAGTATTTTTGAAAGTGTCTTCTTGGAAGAGGATTTTGAGATTTGGCTGCAGAGGGAAGTTGAGTCCTCGTTTCATTGGACCTTATGAGGTACTGAAATGAGTTGGACCAGTTGCCTATCGTTTAGCTTTACCTCCTAAGTTGGATCAAATTCACAATGTCTTCCATGTCTCTATGCTTCAGAGGTACAGATCAGACCCATCTCATATTTTGTCAGTGGAGTCCGTTGAGGTGAGTCAAGATCTGACGTATGAGGAAGAACTAGTGGCTATTTTGGTACGTGAAGTGAAAGAGTTGAGAAATAAGAAAGTACCACTTGTGAAGGTTCTTTGGAAGAATTATGCAAGGGAAGAAGCAACATGGGAGAGTGAGCAGATGATTCGGGATCAGTATCCTCAGTTGTTCTAGACTTGAGAACATGTAATTTCAAGGACGAAATTTATTTGTAGAGGGGGAGAATTGTAATATTCCAAAAATGTTGAAATAAATATTAATTGTTGAAAATTAATTGAAGGATTCAAAAGTATATATATATTTAATTAAGTGAAAAGAAAGGAAAAAGGAAAAAGGAAAGTGTGTATAGGTTGTATATATGAAGATATATACAATATATACAAGTTAATATATTGATAAGGTTAGGAGATATTTTAATTATTTATATATTGATTAATGATAGTGGAAGATGACATATTTAGTATTAATATTATATTAATATATTGCTTGGTGGAGAGTGAATTAGGAAAATGTGTTTGGTTAAAAGAGGATTTTTGTGTGGTTGTAAGAGGTTTGTGAGTTTAGTGGAGAGTTGACCATTTTTTCATCTTCTTCTTTCTTCTCCAAGAGGGCTGGCCACCATTTTCATCCAAAGAAAAAGAGATTTTGTTTTTCGCTAACTCAAGCAATTGAAGGATTTCAAGTGATCAAGTTGGAGTTTTAAGGATTTTTCTTCATATTTGGTAAGTTTGCAACTTGTTTCTTTGATTTCCATTGAGAGTGTGTTTATGAGTTTGTTGGATATTTGATGTAGTTGTGTTTATGGTTGAAATTGGTATGTTTGAAGTTCTTTTGTCTAGTTTGCTATGATTTTGGGGGTGGATTGAAGAAAAAGGTTAAGTTTGGTGAAAAGAATAAGAGTTGCGGATTGTGTAAGTTTTGAGTTGTGAAATATGGTTATGATTGTGTATTGTTGATTGTGTTTGAGTTATTTTGATGTTTACATAAGTGTCATGGATGGATTTAGTTGAGTTTGTATGGAGTTGAAAAGGGTAATGAAGGATAATAGTTGGATATGGCATTTTTGTGTCAATATCAAGTTTTTACCCTGACACGCCCAGTGACACGGCCATGCCTTTGGGCGTGTCTTTAGTTCTATTTTTAGTGTTAGTGACACGATCAGTGATACACCCATGTTACTGAGCTTGTCACAGCTTCTGTGTTGTTTTAGAATTGACACAACTAGTGACACGCCTATTTCACTGAACGTGTCATAGCTACTGTGTTGTTGGGAGATTAACACGTGCAGTGACACGCCCATGTCACTGAGCATGTCAAAGCTTCTGTATTGTGAGTTTAGGGTACGGTCATGGACACGCCCGTGTTGTTGAGCATGTCAAGTGTAGAGTTTACCCTAGATAGTACTTTTCCTTATTTCCTATATGTATTACTAAGTGAGTATTTATAATCACATTTGGTATAGGATTGGAAGAGGCTTGAGTACCCTAATCCAAGTGTTGAGGGATATCTTGGAAGAGGAGATTAAGAGTGGTGTTGTTGCTTTTAGAGGTAAGTACAAACTTTGAATAATTGCATACATTTATATGATATTGGGACTTAACACATTTGGTTGAAAAAATGTGTTAAGTTACTTAATATATTGTGGATGAATGAGAAATATGTTATGATGTATTTAATGTGAATTATGTTGATGTATTATTAATGTGTTGTAAATGAAAAGAAATGTAGCATAATGTGATGAGATATGCGAAAACATAATGTAATAAATTAATATTGATATAAAAGAGAAGAATGAGAAAAGTAAGAAAAAGATGATATAATAAGGCAATGTGCCTAGTTTGATCATGAGAAAATGAGAAAGGAATTGAGAATGGAATGATGAAAGAATTGATAATGAGAAATATAAATAAATTGTGTGCCTAGTATGTTATTTAATTTTCAGAGTTCTGGGTTTGGCGGTATGCCTATGAATTGCTGGGCAGGTGAAAAGACCGGATCGTAAGCCGAGCCCAGCTGATAAATATGATATTTTTGGGGTGAAAAGACAGGGTTGTAAGCCTCAAAAATAAATTCTTGAAGCTAGAATGAGTGAAAAGACCGAGTCGTAAGCTCAAATCTAGTTGGATTATCCATGGATATATTGCCTACGGAGCTAGACACAAGGTGTCATTATGGACCAAAGCAGTAACTCTAAAATTTGAATAGCATATTAGATCTTTTTGGACCCATGCTTGTCTTTACTTTAATGTGAATTATGAATTGTGATACGACTGAGCAATATAATGAGATATAATGTTATGAGTTGTGATATATATATATGTGCTGTGCATTGACATTTCATTTGGTCTATATTATTATTAAAGTTTGTACCACTAAACTTTTGGCTTAGCACGATTGTGGTTCATCGCGCAGGTGACTGGGTAGATCTAGTTGAGCTGGAGAGTTCAGCTAGACCAAGTCGAGTCTAGGCTTGAGACTTTGAGACCAGAGTTGTTAGTGGGACATCAAGATCAGAGACAAACTGCCAACATGTATAAATTTTATATTTTATACATACTGATTTTGATGTATATAAATATATAAATTCCACTGCTTATTAAAAATATTTTGGATAAACTTTTGGGTAATGAAGATACATATGTGTTTTAACAAGAAATGTTTCCTCTATTATTTATATAACATAAGTTAAATGTTTTAAGTTCATACAGATTTTTCAAATGATGATTTGATTGTTTTTAAATGGTTATGACATTCTTTTGTCCTCTATACGTATATTAAATATATGAGTGTATGTAGTGTATGTATATTGGGTATAAGGGTGTTGCATTGAATCAAACCATTTTAAATATCTCCAAGGTAAGGAATCAAAATTATTTTCATTCTGGAGAAAGTTGATCATGTTCATGAGAGGGATCTCAATTGCATGGTGATATAATGTTGAATAATACCATAATAACCATAGTTCTGGAGTTATTTTTGGATTAGAAGGGGACAAATGGTAAACAAGAAACCATGGGAACTCAGGATAAAAAAGATTGAGCTCACGATTAATATGAAAATAATCATGAACTTCAGAAAGATAAATTAAAAGATGAGTTCTTGTAAAATGTTGAATAAAGGCTGGACTAGAGAGATGAAAACTAAGGAAAAACTGTAAAAACTGATAATCGATATATCTGTCGGTATTACTGAGTGAACTGAGTAGTCTAGAACTACATGGTCTGGTATTCATTATGATTAGAGGAAGGGAGTGTTTCTAGATAATGAGAAGAATAGGTTTAGCCAGTCTGGACAAAAGGTCAGGGATGAGGTTTGTTTTACCTTGTATATGCTGGACTGAGAAGTCATATTGTGTAAACCATTTTTGTAACCTTTACAACTGGTTAGGAGGTAAGGTTTTCTATTTAAATTCAAGTGCTTTAAGAAAAGAGGTATTGTCAAGAAGGATGAGAAAGTGGTAGCCAATAAGATGAAATTCAAACTTCTTTATTCCATACTTAACAGCTAAGATTTCTTTATAAGTGGAGTGATAATGCTTTTCACTGTCTTTGAACTGTCCACTTGCATGTCCACAATAATATCTTTTTCCATTAAGTTCTTTAAGAAAAATTACACCCCAAAATTCATCACTTGCATCTGTCTGTAAAATGTCAAGTCTAGGAGAAGGTATGTGAAGAGAAATTGATTTCTGGGCTATCTGGTTTGGACTGCTTGGGTCTGAGTTTTTGTCCAGGGTAGTGGATTCTTTTTGAGAAATTTAGAAAGTTGGCTAATGGGCTGGGCTATGGCTGGAAAAAAATCTCTGATATAATTAATTATACCGAGAAACTGTTGTATCTATTTTTGGATAAGGTTTGAGTCTGGAAACTTGAGGAGTTCTTGGGCTATATGTGGGTTAGGTGAATAGGATCCATTCTCAAAATGAAGGCCTAAGAAATCAACAGTGGTTTGGCCTAATAAGTTTTTCTTTTCAGACAATATTATCCCATATTTCTGGACAATTGAGGTAAACTGTTGTAACAGTTGATGATGGGCTTCTTCTGTAGCTGAGAAGAGTAGAATGTCATCAATGTAGATCAGAGTTTAATACAAAATGGGTTGAAAAATTCTGATCATTGCCTTTTGAAACAAAGTGGGAGCAATCTTAAGACCAAAAGGCATGACTGTTCATTGGTACTGAGCATCAGAAATACAGAAAGTTGTTTTGGGTCTATCTTCTGGAGTGATACCCAATTCCCAAAATTCTACTTTAAGATCAAACTTAGAGAAGATCTTAGCATTTTTCAAATGTACCATAAGAGCAGAGATTTTCGGCAAGGAAAACTTGTCATATGCTAAAAACAAGTTGAGAGGCTTATAATTAATTACGAGCCTTTTTTTCCTCTTATCTGTTCAGCTCTCTTTTCTACATAAAAAGCCTGACAAGCCCAATTAGACTTAGTGGGCTCAATAAGTCCTTGTTGCAGTAATTGTTCACATTCTTGTCTAGCAAGAGCAAGGTTTGAGGGAGACATTACAGGGTATGAGGCTTTAGTAAGGTTTATATCTTCATTTTTCTTGAAAGGAAGGGAAATGAAGAAATCAAGACTTTCCACAAAGGTTGAGAGTGTTTAAAATTGAGAGTGTTTAAAATCTAGGTGAGAGTTTGCACAAGAAGGAAGAAGCAAAGCTTTTTCATGATCATATACAGAAGGAAGTTCTGCAGATGAATAGAGCTTAGCAATGTTGGTGTATGTTTTAAACATGTTCTTGTGTTTGAGGTCAATGGAAAGGATTTGAAGGTCTTTGTCTTGACAATAAATATCAAAACCAATGAGAAGGTCTTTATTAGGAAGATCTTAGCCAATGACATGAGTCCAAATTACACAATGAAGGAAAAATTGAATTCCAAGTTTTTAGCGGGTAATCAAATGTGTAGAAAATTCTTGTCCATCAGCTGCTCTAAAGTAGTCAGTATGGGGCTTCCAATATGAATTTGGTAAAATGGATGGGTTCATCATGGATTTATGAGTACTTGTATCCATGAAGGCTATCAAAAAAATAGGTTTATCATATTTGGAAGGTAACAATAAAATATTTACCAAAGGAGTTGATAACTTTTTAGCAACTGGTAAAATTGAGAAGAAAGTTGTATGATCAAAATGGATGATTGGACTGTAAGGATCATCTTCATCTTCAATTGAGTCTGAATCAGTATCAGAAACTTACAAAACAAATAAAGTTTTATTTGTTGGTTTATCCTGTTAAGAAAGAACTAATTCAATCTCTGTATCATCTGGAAGAGATACTAAAGAGTGTGAATTTGCTGGAGCAACTTTACAAACTTATAGGTCTGTTTAGGCTAATTCTTAGCAAAATGTCCTTTCTTGCCACAGATAAAACATCTGTCTGAAGTTCTTCTTTTCTTTGAAAAGTGAGATCTTTTCTTGAAGAATTTAAATCTCCTTCTTTTCCTGAATCATCTGGCAGGAAAAGTTCTTGAGGAAGTGTATCTATGGACATGAGATTTCTTTTTAGGACTACATACACATTTCTTGTTTTTGCACTTAATCTTCAATTCTGGTCTTTTACATACTATCTTCAAAATAGTTCTATCATCATTCCATTTCTGAAAGAATTTTTATTGTTCACAAAGTCATTTGACAACAGTAATGGTGATTTGGTCAATTTCACCAAGAGATAATTGTGGAATCTCTTTTCTAGATAGTTGAACTATCTGCTGAATTTCTGGTCGTAACTCATCAGGCAAAGAGGCAATATAAGTGAACTTCATGTTGGGATTAGAGGCTCCTTTCAGCTGGTAAAACTTTTTAGTCATCCTTTCATAATATTTTTCAAGACCTTTTTCTTTCAAAAAGCAACATTTCATGGAGTAAAAGTCCTACTTTTCAGCTTTGACTATCAGATTTTAATCTCCAAGGAAAATATTATGAAGGATAGAAATTGCAGCACCAACTGACTGACTGTTAATGAACTGAAGTCTTTCATATTCACTAAGATTAAGGAACCATTCTCTAATTGATCATGTTGTTCTTACAACAAATTCATGTAATGCTTGTTGGAGAGTGAGGCCATTTTTTTACCATCTGAAACTTCTGGTACTGAGATTGATGTATTCTGGCTGGTCCATTCCTTCTACTCCTGATTTTTCTTCTTGTTCATCAATATGAGGAGGAGGTAGATCTCTTGGGTCTGGAGATCTGGGAGGATCAGCCATGAATAATTGAGTAATATCTGCTTTTGCTTCTAAATCTGTTTCTGCTGCTGAAGTAGTATCATCAAAATCATCTGAGGAATCTGAAATAATATTAAGGCCATCTGTTGGAATGAAGTTTTAGAAACTTCATCTGGTTTAGAAGAAGAAGTTGAGACAGTAGGTACAACAGTGGTTATTTCAATAGAAATCCTTTTTGTAGTTGGTGGAACAGAAGAAGATGAGACATATGAATGATGTGGTTTTACTGGTGTAAACAATTCAGCAAAAGATCCAAATGGCATTTGAGAAGATGGAGGTGGTAAGTATGAAATACTGGGAAAAGGGTTAAAATAATATGGTGAAGATGGTTGTGGGTGTTTAAGTTGAAGATCTCTTTCAATTTGTTGAATTTGTGCTTTCAGTCTTTGTATCTCTCTGTCTTTTTCATAAAACAGAGGTACAGATTCTCTCCTTTGAATCATAAGTCTCAGATCAGTGTCTAGTTGAGAAATTATTGTAGAAAGGCTGTGATACAACTGTTGAATCTCAATAGACGCGGTATTCAAAGTTGCTGCATGTTGATCTGATTTAGAAGATAAATGATCAATCTTTGTGTCAATCATCTGGAGATACTGATTTTGAGTTTGGACATTCAAAAAATGCCAATTGAGCACTTCTTCAACTTAGGTGGTTTGTTCAGTCTGGCCACTAGAAAAGATAGTGGTGTGTTGGATGTAAGGTCGAAAATTTATTTTAGTTTGTAGGTTGGTTTGTTTCTGAAGTGGAGGAAAGTTTTCTGGTGAAGGTGGTTTAAACATCATACACAAAGGTAGTGTAGATATAAGTGGAGCTGGAGTTTTTGGGATATATTTTTTAGGTTGGATGGTTGGAGGTTTGAAAACTTCCAATAATTCTTCTTTTTCTAAAACTTTCAGGGCTTTATCATAAAAGAATAAAGGAAGAGTGTATTCTTTCTTTTAGATTTCTGGTTTAATGGCTATCCAAGGTTGGTTATCTGATGGAGGTGGAGGATGTTTTTGGTGAGAACATTAGGTTTTACAGGAAGAGAAAAATCTCTTAGGATCTGTAAGTTTGGTTGGTGGAGTGCAAGGTTCACCATTCTCAAAGCACATGCATCCTGGTTCATAATTTTCTAAGCCAGGAGAGTCCCAAATGAAATATCCATTCATTTTTGCTGCATAGATCTGTCTACCAGTAGCATCAAAGCTATGGATAGCAACATCCTTTTCCTTAGGAAAAGAAACTGGAGTAATCATACAGTTGTGAAAAACTTTTGGAGAAGATCCAGAGTTAAAGGGAGCAGAGAAAACTGTCTTAACAATTCCATCAATCTGTTTAATAAATCTGGAGTCTGTAGACTATACAGGTTATTGCTTTTGCTGCATCTTTTCGTAATTGGTGACCCATTCCAAAGGAATGAGTTTGGACAATTCTTCTCTAGGCAATTGTCTGGGAGTCTGAATAATTATTGGGGTAGAATTTGTATTTGAATAGATATACAAAGCATCTATGGAAACTCTAGGTGTGGCTATATTGATTGCATGATCTTGCAGCCTGTATACGAATTGATGATGGAGTGTAGTTGATACAGAATTTCAAACTTATGGAGCACCAGTAATTTGAACTTGTACCTTCAAAGCTTTAGACAGAAAAGAATCTGCTAAAGATAAATTATAGTTGGGGAAGAAGGTAAGTGCAATACTTCCAGCATTAAGTGTTGTCAAAATTATTCCAAGTACAACATTTTCAAAATCTACATATCTAGTCTCTAAAAGGAAAAGTCGAGCAGTCACTGGTAACCCCTTTCTCAGATAAGATTTGCAGAATAGACCACTGAGCTTCCTTTTCAGCTCACTGGTGAATACTTTGTTGAATATGATATTGATTTGGTGTACCACTCAGTCAATCAGAATCTCAGCTAGCTCCTCTCAGGCACTCAGCATAAATGCCTTCCAACTCATCTTAGCCAGTTATTCAAAGGAATCTTGATAATTCAGAAATGACTCAACAAGATATAAATATCATCTCACGCCAATATATTGATGCCTCCAGAATGCTAGACGACAACCCGATGGTCCCAGCTTCTTATGACTCAGACTGCTTTGATTATCAGAATATGAATCTATCACCATCTCACTTTATATAGTGATTCTACTATTTTTGTCTTATTGTAATAATTTTCGTGAGTGAAAATACTATTCTCTCACATGACTTATTACTTTTCTGATTAATGTGTAAGTGTTTTATGATGTAAGCACTTATGTAAGCTTGTTTGTTTGTTTCTTAGCTCCTCCTTTTATATAAGGAGCTCTCGTTGTATGTTTGGGTGATAGAGAGTTTACCCTTCTTATATTCCAGTATATTTGATAAAAGTATGAATGTTTAAGTTAAATTCTCTCTTTTCTCTATACTTTCTTGCATATTATCTGTTAAGCTCGATCCCTTGATATGAAGAATTACTTGTAAGAGAGTTGTTATAACCAGCATAGAGAATCAACAGGATGTTGTCTTATTGAATGTCCAAGAAGAGGCTGTGTGTGGACTATGCATGAGATTTGTCTGTGTCTGTGTTTATGAGTTTAAGTAGACCCTTCATCTATGTTCATAGAGTCAGTATGCTCTATTATTGACTCTGATCTTGTATATGGTATATCTTATACCTTATACTTGTAGAGATTTGAACATCAGAACCCTCTGTGAGCATGGACGCCCCCAGGTGGTATCAGAGCCTTGAAGTTTAACAGTGATATGTATGGATAAGTAGAACAAGAAAGAGAATTAAAACACCATGGATAGTTCTTCCTTAACACCCACTTCTCATACTTCTTCTTTAGTTCTTTCTCCTACTTGTAAATAGTCTCTTACCAATAAAATAGATCACTATGTAGAAATCACTCATCTTCCAGAAGAAACAAAGATAGATGACACTAAACTTCCTTTATTAAACCCTTATGTTGTTTTCAAAAAGATCAACTATGTTCATAGTATAAAAAATCTTATCACTTCTCGATCTCCTCATATAAAAGAATATGTACAGTCTTCAACCTTAAGTCATTGTACTCTTTCTTCAACCACAGGTTACAATATTGCACTCTTGAAATTTCAGAATCCTTTATTTCTCAATGGCAGAAGCAATGATAATTTCATCTCCATCTTGGAGCTATCAGAATAATCATTTCTTATCATGGCAGAAAGGGATTACCAGTGACTGCTCAACTTTTTCTTTTAAACACCAGATATGTAGATTTTAAAAATGTTATAATTGGAATAATTTTGACAACACTTAATGCTGGAAGTGTTGTACTTACCTTCTTCCCCAACTATAATTTGTCTTTAGCAGATTTTTTTCTATCTAAAGCTTGGAAGGTACAAGTTTAAATTATTGGTACTCCATAAGTTTAGAATTCTATATCAGCTATACTCCATCATCAACTGGTATATAGGTTGCAAGATCATGCAATCAATATAGCCACACCTGGAGCTTCCACAGATGCTTTGTATATCTATTCAGATGCAGATTCTACCCCAATAATTATCCAGACTCCCAGACAATTGTCGAGAGAAGAATTGTCCAAACTCATTTCTTTGGAATGGGTCACCAATTATGAAAAGATGTAGCAGAAGCAAGAACTTGTACAGTCCACAGACTCCAGATTTATTAAACAGGTTGATGAAACTGTTAAGACAGTTTTCTCTGCTCCCTCTAACTCTGGATCTTCTCCAGCAGTTTTTCACAACTGTATGATTACTCCAGTCTCTTTTCCTAGGAAAAAGGATATTGTAATTTATAGCTTTGATGCTACTGGTAGACAGATCTATGCAGCAAAAATGAAGTAACCACATCGTTCATATGTCCCATCTTCTTCTGTTCCACTAACTACAAAAAAGACTTCTGTTGAAGTAACCACTGTTGTACCTACTGTCTCAACTTCCTCTTCTAAACCATATGAAGTTCCTAAAACTTCATTCCAACAGATGGCCTTTAATGTTACTTCAAATTCCTCAGATGATTCTGATGATACTACTTCAGCAGTAGAAATAGATTCAAAAGCAGAAGCAAATATTACTCAATTATTCATGGCTGATCCTTTCAGATCTCTAGACCCAAGAGATCCACCTCCTCCTCATGTTGATGAACAAGAAGAACAATCAGGAGTAGAAGGAATGGACCAACAACCAAAATACATCAATCTTAGTACCAGAAGTTCTAGTTCAGGCAATGGATCCTAGTTTACATTTGATGATCTCCCTCCTTCTAAATGAAGAAGCAGAATTTTAGAATTTAATGCTTGGATAGATGTTCAGATGGTAAAAAAATGGCCTCACTCTTCAACAAGCATTACATGAATTTGTTGTAAGAACAACATGATCAATTAGAGAATGGTTCCTTAATCTTAGTGAATATGAAAGACTTCAGTTCATTAATAGTCAGTCAGTTGGTGCTACAATTTCTATCCTTCATAATATTTTCCTTGGAGATTAAAATCTGATAGTCAAAGTTGAAAAGCATGACTTTTACTCCATGAAATGTTGCTCTTTGAAAGAAGAAGATCCCGAAAAACATTATGAAAGGATGACTAAAAAGTTTTACTAGCTGAAAGAAACCTCTGATCCCAATATGAAGTTCACTTATATTACCTCTTTGCCTGATGAGTTACAACCAGAAATTCAGCAGATAATTCAACAATCTGGAAAGGAGATTTCACAATTATCTCTTGGTAAAATTCACTAAATCACCATTGCTGTTATCAAACGACTTTGTGAAAAACAAGAATTCTTTCAGAAATGGAATGATGATAAAACTATTCTAAAGACAGTATGTAAAAGACCATAATTAAAGATTAAGTGCAAAGACAAAAAATGTGTATGTAGTCCTAAAAAGAAATCTCATGTCCATAGATACACTTCCTCAAGAACTTTTCCTTCCAGACGATTCAGGAAAAGAAAGAGATTTAAATTCTTCAAGAAAAGATCCTCTTTTCAAAGAAAAGAAGAACTTCAGACAGATATTTTATCTGTGGCAAGAAATGACATTTTGCTAAGAATTGTCCTAAACAAACCTCTAAGTCTGTAAAGTTGCTCCAGCAAATTCAACACTCTTTTTTAGTATCTCTTCCAGATGATGCAGAGATTGAATCAGTTCTTTCTGAACATGATGAACCAAAAAATGAAACTTTATTTGTTTTGGAAGTTTCTGATACTGATTCAGACTCAATTGAAGATGAAGATGATCCTTGCAGTCCAATCCTCCATTTTGACCATACAACTTTCCCCTCAGTTCTACCAGTTGCTAAAAATTTACCAACTCATTTGGTAAATATTTCATTGTTACCTTCTAAATATGATAAACCTATTCCCTTGATAGCCTTCATGGATACAGGTGCTCATAAATCCATGATGAATCCATCTATTTTACCAGATTCATATTGGAAGCCCTATACTGCACACTTTAGAGCAGCTGATGGACAAGTATTTTCTACACACTTGATTACCCATCAAAAACTTGAAATTTAATTTTTTCCTCATTGTGTAATTTGGACTCATGTCATTGGCTCAGATCTTCCTAATAAAGACATTCTCATTAGTTTTGATATTTACTGTCAAGCCAAAGACCTTCAGACCCTTTCGACTGGCCTCAAACACAAGAACATGTTTAAAACATACACCAACATTGCTAAGCTCTATTCATTTGCAGAACTTCCTTCTGTATATGATCATGAGAAAGCTTTATTTCTTCCTTCTTGTGCAAACTCTCACCTAGATTTTAAACACTCTCAACCTTTGTGGAAAAATCTTGATTTCTTTATTTCCCTTCCTTTCAAGAAAAATAAAGATATAAACCCTACTAAAGCTTGACACCCTGGAATGTCTCCCTCAAACCTTGCTCTTGCTAGACAAGAATGTGAACAGTTACTACAACAAGGACTTATTGAGCTCACTAAGTCTAATTGGGCTTGTCAGGCTTTTTATGTAGTAAAGAGAGTTGAACAGATAAGAGGACAGAAAATGTTTGTAATTAATTATAAGCCTCTCAACTTGTTTTTGGCATATGACAAGTTTTCATTGCCGAAAATCTCTACTCTCATGGTACATTTGAAAAATGCTAAGATCTTTTCTAAGTTTGATCTTAAAGTAGGATTTTGGCAATTGGGTATCACTCTAAAAGATAGACCTAAAATAGCTTTATGTATTTCTGATGCTCAGTACCAATGGACAGTCATGCCTTTTGGTCTTAAGGTTGCTTCCTCTTTGTTTCAAAAGGCAATGATCAGAATTTTTCAGCCCATTCTATATTCAACTCTGATCTACATTGATGACATTCTACTCTTCTCAGCTACAGAAAAAACCCATCATCAGCTGTTATAACAGTTTGCCTCAATTGTCCAAAAATATGGGATAATGTTGTCTGAAAAGAAAAGCTTATTAGGCCAAACCACTGTTGATTTACTAGGTCTTCATTTTTAGAATGGATCCTATTCACCTAACCCACATATAGCCCAAGAACTCCTTAAGTTTTCAGACTCAAACCTTACCTAAAAATAGATACAACAGTTTCTCGGTATAATTAATTATATCAGAGATTTTTTGCCAACCATAGCCCAATCCATTAGCCAGCTTTCTAAACTTCTCAAAAAAATCCACCACCTTGGACAAAAACTCAGACCCAAGCAGTCCAAACCATTAAATAGATAGCCCAAAAACCAATTCCTCTTCACATACCTTCTACTGGACTTCACATTTTATAGACAGATGCAAGTAATAAATTTTGGGGTGTAATTTTTCTTGAAGAACTTAATGAAAAAAGATATTATTGTGGACATGCAAGTGGACAGTTCAAAGAGAATGAAAAGCATTATCACTCCACTTATAAAGAAATCTTAGCTGTTAAGTATGGAGTAAAGAAGTTTGAATTTCATCTTATTGGCTACCACTTTCTCGTCCTTATTGACAATATCTCTTTTCCTAAAGCATTTGAATTTAAACAAAAAACTTTAACACCTCACCAGTTGTTAAGGTTACAAGAATGATTTGCACGATATGACTTCTTAGTCCAGCATATACACGGTAAAACAAACCTCATCCTTGACCTTTTGTCCAAACCAGCTAAACATATTCTTCTCATTATCCAGAAACACTCCCTTCCTCTAATCATGATGAATACCAAACTATCTAGTTCTATACTACCCAGTTCACTCAGCAGTACTAATAAATATATTGATTACCAGTTTTTACAGTTTTTTCCTGATTTGCATCCCTCTAGTCTAGCCTCTATTCAATATTTTGCAAGAACTAATCTTTTAATTTTTCTTTCTGAAGTTCATAATTATTTTCATATTAATCGTGAGCTTAATCTTTTTTATCCTGAGTTTCCATGGTTTCTTATTTATCATTTGTCCCTTTCTAATCCAAAAATAATTTTAGAACTATGGCTATTATGGTGTTATTCAATACTATATCAACATACAATTGAGATCCCTCTCATGAACATGATCAGCTTTCTCCAGAATGAAAATAATTTTGATTCCTTACCTTGGAGATATTTAAAATGGTTTGATTCAATTCCCAACTGAATCAAAAAATTCAAGAAGATTGCTCGGTAATATAAAATTTGGGATAAGTCAAAAGATGATATTAAAAATTTTTATTCTACCTTTTATCTTTCACTGATCATATTTTTAATATCTCAGAATAGGTGTTATTTAATTTTAGAATCTTGCTTTTAAATGGAAATTCTATATTAATCAGCTTTATGAGAAAGAAAGCATATAGATAGACCTCAAAATATATTATGTCAATTTAATAATATTCGTTTAAATATTAGAATTTCACTTATTTGTATGTCCTTTATTCTGAGCTCAGAAAAAAAAATAATGAAAGGATAATAATTTAATATTAATAATTTATTGATTTGTACCGGAGACTTTTGTCCAGCAATACTGAACAGAGCTCTCGTTCCCAAAACCCTGCACAAAAACTCTACAATTGCAGGGCCATCGCTATATGTCACCAGGTGTAAGGGCGTGGAGAAATCTTTGGTGGTTTTATCTTTTTCTTTGAAAGAATTGGTCAAATGCTCCACTGCCTGTCTCTCCAGTCACCATCGGCTGCCACATCGACATCGCAACCAAACTCACCTACTGCCCCAATCGATCTCCATAACCATAATGCTTCTCCGCCTTATCATGGTAAGTTTTGCTAGAGTTTTGTCTGCGGTTGTTATGCCTGCTATCTGTTTGTGTAAACGTGTGAGTGAAATGTATAATTGTTGTTTGGTCCAACCAGGAAACTCGACGGATGGAACTCCGGTGTCCAGCAGTACGCAATCTCCCACTGTTAATCTCACTCGAGAATACACCCTCGCTGTTCAATCTAATTCTTACAACGAGATGTGGTCCAAGATTACTGTTTTAAGCAATATGGAAAATGATGGAGAACAAGTTGAGCTTCGTTCTAATGACGAATATGCTCGCCAATTTCTTTGGACTCAGATTCTTCAACCAAACCGAGAATGCGTTGAGGAGGCTCTCCGTGATGCAAGACCCAACAATCTTACCCGCCTTATGTCCCATTACTTTGAGCATAGTGAAAAATCTACACATCATTGCCTTCTTCTCCACCGAAGTGTATATCGTGCTCGTGCTCTCTATGATCCTCTCCATAAGCTACTTGAAGTCCTTTCTCTCGACTCACAACCTCTGACTCAATCCCAGTGTGATAATGCCTATGAAATCTTTCGCCAATTTGATAGCTTTAGCAACCCATTTCCTTGTCCAGACTCTTATAACTTTCAAGATATACGCCTGAGCCTTTTGCAACTCAGGCAACAATTGGATCGTCGACTTCGCAAGTCTCGCTCTAGAGTTCACCTAGTTCACAGAGCAACTGCTGCTTCTGTCCTTTGCATCATTGGCTCTGTACTAGCGATTACTGTGTCTACTGTGTGTGTCGCAACTCATACAATTGTTGCCATTGTTGCCTGCCCGATTAGCATTGTCGCGAACCTTCCTAGAAAACTTACTAAAAGAGAGACTGCCAATGCCAAACAGCTTAATGCAGCAAAGAGGGGAACTTTTGTGATAAATAGCGATCTTGATACTATTGACCGTCTTGGTGCTCAATTATATACCTCTGTGGAGGATGTCAAAGATCTTATTCGGCTGGCATTGGAGAGGGGTTGTGAAAGTTATCCCATTTCCGAAGTGTTGAAACACCTTCAAAAAGACCATGTCAAATTTATTGACCAGCTAAAGGATCTTGAGGAACGTATATGCCTCCACTTCAATGCTGTCAATAAGGCAAGATCTTTGCTCCTGCAAGAGATTCATTTTTATCGAACTACTACTAACTAATTGATGTCTAGCATTGGTTTTCATAAACTTCCATAGTTCCTATAATCAATGTCTATAAATCCATTTGTAAGATCTTGTTCACCCTGACAAAGATTTCTCTCTTGGCTCCCTTCTTTTAAAAGTGAAATGCAGGAGCCATAGCACTTTGTACACCTAATATACATTAAATTTCAAACATGGTTTTACTAGTTTTTTCATAGTCTGAACCATTGAGTTGAAATATATGTTGGACAAAAGCTTATTCGTTCAAGCGGGCAATATTACTTTCCATTTGAATTTGATAGTTTTTCGGGTGCACCTCCATGATGTTGCCTCAGATATACAGTTCCCCTTTAATTCCAAAGAGAGCTATTGTTTCAGATGAGTAACCACCTAACTGGTAACTTCCAAACATTGTATTTTCAACAAGTATGTGTTCAGAAATGAATGTGATGGGAGCGGGTATTAATAGCGGAAACAACCCGGATCGAAACAACGTTTGAAAGCAAACAAAAACCATAAAAACAACAATCAAGACTGACCTCTTGAAGCGCAGAATCGCTCACCGGTATTCTTTCTTGAGATCTTGGAGTCACCCACGATCTTCTGTTGTAACCTTAACTATTCTAATTGGAATAGAATTCTGGGTGGGCAGAATAAAACTATATATCTCTTTCTCTAGGGTTTCACCTATTTATATCTCTTTAAACATATCTTCGATAGGAAGATATCATTTAATATAAATAATTAAATAAAAGATTATCTAATTAAAATAATTATAAATAATATTTTAATTAAAATAATCTATTCATTATTTAAATAATAAACCCATATTATTCCAAATAATTAAGGTACAACAGGGACCGCAGGAATAAAATCAACAAGGCTACCAATTATAATAAGAATCTATACAGGACCAGTATAATCTTATTATAATTAATCACAAATTATTCCACTAAAAATTCATGATTGAACCCCTTATTAATTTTACAATTCCACAATATAATAATTTTATGTTCCCCATGTTAAGATTACAGATGCTATTATCTTAAATAAATTACTGACTATTTATTTAAATAACAATATAACTTTAAGACTGTCGCTCAACTTATTTCATGTGTCGGATATAAAATCCACCTGCAGGGTTTACACAATGAAACCTTATAAGCTTACTTAAAGTGCATCATCAATCTCTATACCGAGACATGGATTCTATCATTAATTAATATTTCACAAATACAAATTATCTTTGCCCAATTCACCGAGAATATTATTCCAATAATGAAACTCACCCTTTAATGAATCAAAGCACAAGATAATAAATATTTGCTCATATTAAATTAAATCAAGATTAAGAACATTAAATCTTATTTCTAATGTCCTAGAGAATATGTTTTAATAGTCAGTATAAAATATTCATTCTCTACTTGGTCCAATTAGATACATACAAAATGTACTAATCACAATCATTAATGATATACTGAAAAACTATTTATTTAATGCAATTTTTTTTATTAAATATAAATAAATAATTGTTAATAAAAAAACATCAAAACTATACTATTACATTTGCATGGTTAATAGTATATCCCTATCAATCTCCCACTTAGACTTATAACCATGCATCAATAATTCTAACTCCCATTCCTTCTACATGACTGTCAAAAGTCTTTGCTGGTAAGCTCTTTGTAAAAGGATCTGCCAGGTTGTTTTCCGATGCAATCTTTGTCACTACCACATCACCTCTTTGAACTATGTCTCGTATCAAGTGATACTTCCGCTCAATGTGTTTTGCCCTTTTATGGCTCCGTGGCTCCTTTGAGTTCGCAACTGCCCCGCTATTATCACAATAAAGTGTAATAGGCGATTGCACTGAAGGAACTACACCTAGATCCATTAGGAAGTTTCTAAGCCATACAGCTTCCTTAGCAGCCTCAGAGGCTGCAACATATTCAGCTTCCACGGTGGAGTCAGCAACACAAGTTTGCTTAATACTCCTCCAACTTATGGCTCCACCTCCCAAGACAAAAACATTTCCTGAGGTAGACTTCCGAGAGTCTCTATCAGACTGAAAATCTGAATCTGTATACCCTATGGGTATAAGATCTGCAGACTGGTAGACTAACATATAATCTCTAGTTCTTTTTAAGTACTTGATTATATGTTTCACCGCAGTCCAATGTTCCCGCCCAGGATTAGACTGAAATCTGCTAACCATGCCAACAGCAAAACAGATATCAGGTCTAGTACATAACATGGCATACATGAGGCTTCCAACTGCGGAAGCATAAGGAACTGCCTTCATGCTCTCTATCTCTTCAGGTGTCTTAGGACATTGATCCTTAGATAAAGTGATTCCATGTCTGAAGGGAAGAAATCCCTTCTTGGAATCCTGCATGTTGAAACGAGCAAGAATAGTATCAATATAAAGTGCCTGTGATAAGCCAATCATCCTCTTCTTACGATCTCGCATAAGCTTGATCCCAAGAATATGAGCAGCTTCTCCCAAGTCCTTCATATCAAAATGCTGAGATAGCCAGTCTTTGACAGAAGTCAACATACCTACACAATTCCCTATAAGTAGAATATCATCCACATATAGTACTAGAAACACAACCTTACTACCATTCCACTTCTTATACACACAAGACTCATCATGACACTGATCAAAACTAAAAGTTTTGATCGTCTGGTCAAAACAAGTATTCCATGACCTAGATGCTTGTTTAAGGCCATAAATGGACCTATTTAATTTGCATAGCAATTTTTCTTGTCCACTAGTTATGAAACCCTCAGGTTGCTTCATATAGATGCATTCATCAAGACTTCCATTCAGGAAAGCCGTCTTGACATCCATCTGTCAAATCTCATAATCAAAATGAGCAGCAATGGATAGAAGAGTTCTAATAGACTTCAGCATGGCTACCGGCGAAAAAGTTTCCTCATAATCGATCCCTTCTTTCTGAGTAAACCCTTTCGCAACAAGCCTTGCCTTAAAAGTTTGCACTTTACCGTCTATACCCCTCTTTTTCTTATAGATCCACTTACATCCAATGGGTTTAACCCCTTCAAGTGGTTCTACAAGTTCCCAGACTTGATTAGAGTACATAGACTCCATCTCAGATTTCATAGCTATAAGCCACTTATCAGCATCTTTATCTTGTAGTGCTTCATCGTAACAAGCTGGTTCGGTATTCACTTCTTCAGGGATTCTATCAAAAGCTTCTCCCAAAAGTGTATATCGAACCGGGGTTCGTCTAATTCTCCCACTACGACGAAGTACTACAGGCTCTGCAATCACACCTTCATCTTGCTGTGGCAGTAATGTCGGCAAGTCTATGACTGGTGGTATTGCAACCTGGTCATGTTCTGGAGCCTGAACATGTCCTTCATCACCAACAGGCAATGAAATGTCAGGAGCTCCAACATCTTGCTCATGTACATTAGGATCATCAGCCGCCACTGTAGCTCTAACATTATTCCCACTACTTACGGGCTGTAGTGGAATGTTAGGCGCTGAATGCTCAGGCGGATGTTGATCTTCTAGTGCACTGACATTTCTCCCACTACGACGAGGTAATGGAATGTCAGCTCCGACCATGGATGGTTCAGGTTGATATTCTAATGGAAAGGTTCTAGTTGGTATGTTTTCTCCTCTCAATTCATACAAGGCTAATTGGCTTTTGGGAATATGGTTTCTAATATAGTCTTCCTCAAGATAATGTGCATTGGTGCTAACAATGACCTTTTTATCTTTTGAACTATAAAATAAACCTCCTTTCGTTCCTCTAGGATATCCAATAAAGAAGCACAAGTCTGTTTTTTATTCCAACTTATCTGCTTTCCCTTTCAGCACATGGGCTGGGCAACCCCACATCCGAACATGTCTTAGACTTGGCTTTCGCCCAGTCCACAGTTCTGTAGGAGTTTTAGGTACTGACTTAGATGGAACCAAATTCAAAATATATGCTGCTGTTTCTATGGCATAGCCCCAAAATGAAATAGGCAAATCTGAATAACTCATCATTGATCTAACCATTTCCATAAGCGTCCTATTTCTTATTTCTGCTACACCATTCTGTTGTGGCATACCAGGTGCAGATAATTGTGAAGTAATTCCTTGTTCTGATAAATAATCAATGAATTCCCTAGAGAGGTATTCGCCACCACGGTCAGACCGCAATGACTTGATATATTTTCCATGTCGTTTCTCCGTTTCTGCCTTGAATTCTTTGAATTTCTCAAAGCATTCAGACTTACGGCGTAACAGGTAAATATATCCATACCGTGAGTAGTCATCTGTGAAAGTCACAAAATACTCAAAACCACCTCTAGCTTGGACACTCATTGGGCCACACAAATCAGAATGAATTAACTCAAGAACATCATTGGCTCTATTACCCTTTAAGGGAAAAGGCCTCTTAGTCATTTTACCTTCTAAACAGGATTCACAAGTTGGTAGTGCCTCCACTTTCAATGAACTCAATGGTCCATCTTTGACCAACCTAGTAATCCTATCTAAGTTAATATGACCAAGCCTCAAATGCCAAAGATAAGTATAGCTAAACTCAATAGGACGTTTTCTTTTTAATGGTACAACGATATCAAAATTATTAACCTCAGAATTAGAAAGTTGCAGTTCAGGTGAAACTTTGAGAATAAAAAGATCATCAATTAAAGAGCCAGAACATATTATTTGTTTTCTAAATTTGATAACGACAGAATCATCATAAAATTCATTAAAACAAACAGAATATCCATTCTTGCTCAAACTAGAAACAGAAATTAAATTCCTTCTAATTGAAGGAACATATAAAACATCCTTCAAAAACAATGTTCTATTATTCTCAAAATTCAAAATAACATTTCCTATAGCTAGAACTGCAACCTCAGTGCCATCTCCCAGAAAAATGCTCACTTCTCCTTCATTTAGCTGGCGTGTTGTCTGAAACCCCTGCAAAGAATTGCAGACATGATTAGTGGCTTCTGAATCTACACACCATTGGAGTGTAGTCAATACCGCTAAGCAAGTTTCAACAACCAGTAAATAAAAAAGTGACATACCTTGCTTTTTCTTGGTTATCCAAGTTGGACATTGCTGCTTCCAGTGACCCTTTTGCTTGCAGTGAAAACACTTACCCTTAGGCTTTTTCACAGCACCATTAGCACCAGCAGCTGCACCATTTGTCTTAGGCTTAGGCTTTTGAGCATTTTTCTTCTTCTTACCCTTATTCTGGGCAGATGAAGAACCTCGCTCAACATTAAGCACAATAGGTGCGGCTCCTTGCATAATAATAGTCTCAGCAGCTACCAGCTCATTCAGCAGCTTAGATAGAGTAAAATCCATCTTATTCATATTGTAGTTCAAACGAAACTGCTGAAAACTAGCTGGCAAAGTGTTCAAGACCATCTCAACCTGAGTTGCCTTGTCAACCTCAGCACCTAGAACTTCCATGTCATTCAGAAGACTCATCATCTTCAAGACATGAGTTCTAACAGGAGTTCCTTGCTCCATTTTAGAAGTAAGAATCTCCCTCAGTGTATTCTGCTTGGCTGCACTAGTTTGGTCTCCAAACATCTCCTTGAGATTCTCTAAGATGTCAAAAGCAGTGTCCATCTTCTGATGCTGATGTTGCAAAACATTTGACATAGATGCCAAAATGTAACATCGCGCCATCTCATCAGCTTTAACCCATTTATGGTAAGCTCTGGTAGCCTCCTCAGAGGCACCCTCACCGGGTTTTTCAGGACATACTTCAGTTAGCACAAACTTGTACTCCTCAGCAGTAAGCAAAATGTCCAAATTTCTTTTCCAGTCCACATAGTTAGGACCCTCAAGCTTGTTTTGGGTAATGATGTTTGCTAGGAGATTGAAAGATGTCATTTCTAAAAAAAAAATTAAACAAATTCAGTATATCATTAATAATATAAAAATAAACACTGAATTTAAATCAAAATTGCATGACAACAATGATATCAAAATTCAAATATGCATCTTTACAACATTCATGAATAGTAATCTCGATGGGAGAATTCAACCAATCACATGTCATGCATATAAAAATAAAATAAGACCGACATGTACTACTCGATGGGAGAAAACATGTCTCTTAAATAAAAATTAATATGTGAGAAAATATTACATCTAATTCATGTCCCTAATTAATTTACTCAGATGGAGAGTTAAAATAATACAGACAAATTAGACTAGATCAGTAATTATATTAAAACATAACATCTTCCGATGGGGAAGAAATGCAAATAATCACAACTAGAAAATAATAAATAACCACTCACAAATTAATCTCCATCTAATTAAAATAAATTAATTATAGTTAAAAATTGTAAAATAATAAATATTATGACCATTTTGCAAGTGAATGAAACATTTTAAACTAAAATGTAATAAATAAAAATTCTGGGCTATTTTGCAAAAAACAGAAAATATCAGGGCTATTTTGCAAGAAACAGAAACTTTCTGTGCTTTTCTACAAATTCTGAAAATTCTGGGTCTGATTTGCAAAAACTGAAACTTTCTGGGTCATTTTGCAAAAAATAGAAAATATCAGGACTATTTTGCAAAAAACAGAAACTTTCTGTGCTGTTTTACAAATTCTAAAAATTCTGGGTCTGATTTGCAAAAACTGAAACTTTCTGGGTCATTTTGCAAAAAAACAGAAAATATCAAGGCTATTTTGCAAGAAACAGAAACTTTCTGTGCTTTACTATAAAATCTGAAAATTCTGGGTCATTCTTACAAAACAGAAAACATTGAGGGTTAAAATATTAAATCTGGAAATTTTCTGGGTCAAAACGAAAAAAACGAAAAATTTCTGGGTTTATTTTTAATAACTAAAAACTAGGAGGACTAAAACCAAAATTTTTTTTTCACCAAACATCATCTTCTTCACGAAGATGAACCGAGCCGCCGAAACAGCCCCCATAAACGCCGGTCACGAGCTTTTGCCGCGCCGGACCAGGACTGCAGTGGTCTCACGACCGCCGCCTGTCCATTCCAACACCAGAAAAGTGACTGTCGGCGAGCAGAACCAACGAAGAAGAAAGACCGAAAATGGAACTCGAGCTGTCCAAAAATTGTTGGATTTCCTCAGCCGATTTCGAGCCTCAACCGATCGATCCAGCCTACCGGAGGCGAGCTAGCGTCGGCCTGAGACCTCCGCACTGCCCACCGTCACCGGCGCTAGCTGTTCAGGTTGTTAAGTCCAATCTGTTCAACTTGTTTATGTTCATCTTGTTCTTCACCAAACAAAACCCAGAAAATTTCCTCTTAAATATTTTTTTTTAATCTCTTAAAACAATCAATTTTATTGAAACCAAACCAGAACACGTTTTCAACAAATCAAACACAAGGTGTTTTCTAGATTAGCAAAACGATGGTCAGATTCAAATTTTAATAAAACCAAATCGATGTTCCCTTAAAAAAAAACAACGATTTCAAGCTCTCTCTTGAATATAAAACCATGTTTTCAACAATAAACAGAAAACAAATATACACAAAACGATTTCATGTAATCCAAAAAAAAAAATTACATAAACTGTTTTGAAAAACAAAACAATTTTCGTTAATTTTTTTTTTAATAATAGTTTTCAACCCAAACAGAAAACAGTATCTTTGTTAATAATCAAAACTTTCAAAAAGTTTTCAACCAATCGTTTTGCTCTTTTCAATCAAACAATTTTGTACACATAAATACAGAAATATGCACCAATCGAATGATAAGAGCAATCAAACGAAAAAAAGAAAAAAATAAGATCAACATACGGCAAACTAGCCACCTCCAAACGAGTTTCGAAAGCTCTGATACCAATTGATGGGAGCGGGTATTAATAGCGGAAACAACCCGGATCGAAACAACGTTTGAAAGCAACCAAAAACCATAAAAACAACAATCAAGACTGACCTCTTGAAGCGCAGAATCGCTCACCGGTATTCTTTCTTGAGATCTTGGAGTCACCCACGATCTTCTGTTGTAACCTTAACTATTCTAATTGGAATAGAATTCTGGGTGGGCAGAATAAAACTATATATCTCTTTCTCTAGGGTTTCACCTATTTATATCTCTTTAAACATATCTTCGATAGGAAGATATCATTTAATATAAATAATTAAATAAAAGATTATCTAATTAAAATAATTATAAATAATATTTTAATTAAAATAATCTATCCATTATTTAAATAATAAACCCATATTATTCCAAATAATTAAGGTACAACAGGGACCGCAGGAATAAAATCAACAAGGCTACCAATTATAATAAGAATCTATACAGGACCAGTATAATCTTATTATAATTAATCACAAATTATTCCACTAAAAATTCATGATTGAACCCCTTATTAATTTTACAATTCCACAACATAATAATTTTATGTTCCCCATGTTAAGATTATAGATGCTATTATCTTAAATAAATTACTGACTATTTATTTAAATAACAATATAACTTTAAGACTGTCGCTCAACTTATTTCATGTGTCGGATATAAAATCCACCTGCAGGGTTTACACAATGAAACCTTATAAGCTTACTTAAAGTGCATCATCAATCTCTATACCGAGACATGGATTCTATTATTAATTAATATTTCACAAACACAAATTATCTTTGCCCAATTCACCGAGAATATTATTCCAATAATGAAACTCACCCTTTAATGAATCAAAGCACAAGATAATAAATATTTGCTCATATTAAATTAAATCAAGATTAAGAACATTAAATCTTATTTCTAATGTCCTAGAGAATATGTTTTAATAGTCAGTATAAAATATCCATTCTCTACTTGGTCCAATTAGATACATACAAAATGTACTAATCACAATCATTAATGATATACTGAAAAACTATTTATTTAATGCAATTTTTTTATATTAAATATAAATAAATAATTGTTAATAGAAAAACATCAAAACTATACTATTACATTTGCATGGTTAATAGTATATCCCTATCAGAATGTTATCTGCTTTCATAAATTTGACTAGAATATGGACAAAACTGTATTCAATCTAGCCTGTTCAATGAGAATGTAGATGTCTCTAGGTATTATTTCATCAACTTTACTGATCTGTTTTTTTACAAGTTCATGATATAATGATGAAATAAGGTATTTATATTTAGCATTTGTTTTTACCTGGTTTTCAATCATTTTTAATATACTATTGGCAGTAATAGGATTGGGAGGGATTGCAGGGGGGTGGAGGAGTGGAATCAGCAGCTATCAACTTGCATACTTAATTTGCTTTTGTGAACTGCGTATTGAAGCTTTAGAACAAACTACAATCATCTTATCTATTAATGATCCTAAATTGTTTTAATGTTTCAGAATGACGAATTTCGTGTATGCTGTATAACTTTATGGCGCAACATTTGAACTGAACTTTTATGATGCTTTCTTTGTGAATGCTTGCATGTATAGGATTTGCTTCTGCCAATTCAGCATGAATAGTTCCGAGCAGGGAACCCATGTAAATTGTAATTACATAAAGCATTATAGGTTGGGGCGGGGATGGAGTTTTATGTGATAAAACCCACTAGTATTGACACAGACACTTGGTTGAGTTGAACTGGATCCTCTTTTTCTTTTTGAGTATTGAGGGTGGGGAATTAACTTCAACTCGGGTTGATTAAAGAGGCTCTCTTTTCTGATGCGAGTAAAATTGGCTGTGATTGCATTTTGACAGAGCATGATGGCTCTTAAATTGCAGCTGAAGAATGCTAGACCCAGTAATTATTGAAGCTCTGGGATGCAGGGAAACCCTGAAGTGGTTGCAAGGGATGCAAGCAGGAAGAATTATTGTTGAGTCTGATTTCTTGGTTTGGTGAATGCAGTAAATAATAAAGTTGCAGATGATTCGTTTTTAGTTTTTTTAAGTTGAAGATTGGTTTAAGCTTCTAAATGATATGAATAACTGCTCTTTAATTTTTACTTGTAGATCTGCGATAGGATCAAAGTGCTCATATGTTAGCAAGGTTTTCTGGTTCTCTGTTAGGGCCATGAAGAATGGGGAAGGGATATTCCAAATCCTGTACTTGATGTTATTCAGAATGATTTGCTATGAATAAATTGATCTTCTATTAAAAAAGAAAAAGAAAAAAAAAAAACACATGCAACATACAGAAACATAATACGGTATACATGCAACATATAGCATAGATAGTATTATTAATTATATAATTCAACATATTCAGAACAAATCCATAACATATATATGTGTGTATGCATAACATATGGGTATCTTACACATAATATATACATAGTATACACAAAAAATATAGAGTTACATATGATATGCACATAACATGTGCATGATAAATTTAATTTTTAATTTAATTTTGTGATTATAAAATGTAAAATTTATTTTTAAATAAATTTAATATTTTTAATTAAAATGTTCTTATATTTTTATATAAATGTCGTGAGTTTTATCTTTTACTAGAAATCAAATTTAAAATTTCTTTATAAAAAAATTAATATATTTTATATTTTGAAAATATAATTTAAAATTTTAATTTTTATTGGAATATATTTATTTTTAATAGTAAAGTTTGGAAAAGAAAAAAAAAGGAAAATTGAAGTGAATATATTTGAATTTTTTTTTTCAAATATAGCGTTTTTGAAATTAAGGTCAGTTAATAGTTGTGTAAAAGCCCAAATGTATTTGTATATGAAGTAAAAGTTTTTGGATAATTTACAAAAATACTTCAAAAAAAAAAGGAAAATTTTATAAAAAAAAATGTGCGAGTAAAAAATTTATAAAATATTGTACAACTAAAAAGTTATAAAAATATAATATTTTTTTATTATATTTTTAGTAGATATTGAGTATATATTGAATAAATTTTTAATAAAAGTCATAAAAATTTAAAAAATTTAAAAAAATGTTTCTATAAACTCAAAAAATAGTAAAAAATGAAATTTTAAAGAAAAAAATAGCATTTCATATAATTTCCTAAAAGTTTTTGTATAAAATTGGGTTATAAAGTGGGCAAATTGCCATGGTCCATTTCCAAACCGAGTCATTCTTGGTCACAAGTATACTTCAATTTCAAATGACAAATGCAAATGCAGCATGAGTTTGAGCGAAATTAAAATAACAAAAATATGAAATTATTTAAGCCAAATCTTAGAGAAGAAATAATATTTTATTCTAATAATAATAATAATAATAATAATAATAATAATAAAGAGGGTTAGAAACCACATCATTAGGAAGCAATCATTTGGTTGATAGCATGTGGTTTTCTAGTTATAGAGTCTATGATGTTCTGTTCCAAATTACAACATTCTTGGCCAGTTGAGCCAACGAAATAAACAATTTGAGTTTGCCATACTTGACCAATCATATTTGACATTTTTATATTAATTTTTAATATAAAAAATAAAATATTATTTTTAAAAAAAATAAATTTAACCTTAATGAAAAATATGGTTAAATGCCAAATATATCTTAGCATAAGATGGTTAATGCCTTAATTAAGGGAGTACATTTATGTGTTTGGCAATTTTGGTTTACTAGTTTTAATTAGAAATTAGTTGACATAATTTTCTTTATTGTTATACGAAATTATTATTCTATCAAATAAATGAGGCTTGAGTTACACTTTAATGTCATTTATTAACTAAGTTACCGAATGATTTAATTCAATTTTATTAGGGATTTTCTTCAAGAATATTTAAAATTAAAAAAAATATTTCATTTTTTTAAATATTCATTTTTAATTTTTAATTACAAAAATATCTCACTTATATATATATATAATATCTAATATATTGATTTACTCTATATTCTATTTTTAAATGTGTATATTTAATATATTAAAAATATATAAAAGAGTGATATTTGGTGTGACTTTTCCATCGTCCAATGATTTCAGTGATGTAAAATTAAATTTAAATATGAGATATTTGATTTTGAAAAGAAAAGTTTATTAATTTTATTAAAATTTTAGGACTTAAAATCATAATTTCATGGATTTTTTAATTGAATAGTTTCTAATGATACATAGAGGGTGTTTCTCAAAACTTAAAAGCTGGTCAAAACTGATTATAAACAGTTTTTATATTATAAGTTGTTTATTTAAGTGTTTCTGAAAACTTAAATAGTAGATTATAATCTGATTTTAATTAGTTTTTTAAAAGTTGGGTTTTGCTACTTTTTTTAAGCACTTATTTTTTAAGCAGTTTTGACCAAGTAAAAGACCACACTATCCCTACCTAATCTTCAATATTTCAAATTTGTCCACCCTATACACTTTAGTCCTCATCAAAATTCTTTTACGTTTTTTCTTAAATAAATTATTATTATTATTATTATTATTATTATTATTATTGCAAAATAAATTTTGAATTGACATTTAAAAAATTATTTTTATACAATAAATAAACTTAGGGACAGTTTGGTCATTTTGACAGTTTCTGCAATTAAAAACTGATTATAAGCTGATTTTACAGAAACACTTAACTGATTATAAATTGATTATCAGCTGATTATTAACTAGTTTACAGAAACGTTTAACTGCTTATTTTTAATCCAATTATAATCTAAAAATTACTTATTCACAATAAGCTGAAAAGCTCCAGTTTTGAGAAACACCCTCATAAATATTATAAAAATCACAAACTTTTTTATTCATTGATACTTTTTTTAGTATTAAAAAAATTAAAAAAAATAATAAATATGAATAAGAATTGAATTGAATTATATGATTTTATTTTACTATACTATCCAAAAATATTGTTCTCTCACTCTTTTTTTTAAAATAATAACATGATTATTATTATTTTAATGGTTGCTATCAAAGAAATATCAAAGTGTTTTACCAACTTTAGGCAAATTAGTCAAAGGGAATGCCACACTGCTTTTGTTTTTGTATTTAAGAACTCACAAGTGTCTGTCTATCGATCCTACAAAAGGACCATTTAACAATCTGCATTAATATTTTCCTTTGATAAATTTAGAGATTTGGTCGACTTTGATCGGACGATCCACAGTTCTTCTTTGATACTGACCTGACCATAGGATTATATAATTTTCAATGGCATAGATTAAAGGCCTCGACAACAAGAAATTTTGCAAGTGGTCCAGTTTAATCAAATGCATGATAAATTATAAAATAAAAAAAAATGATTGTTTCTAATCTTCACGCTACCAATTGTATACACACTTATTTTCTTCTCAAATAATTGGATAAAACAACTTTATTTTATTTGTTTATTTTAAGATGGAAAAAAAACAATTTTTATTAACATTAATTAATAATAATAAAATATATGATTCCTTGTAACTACTAACATATAGAATTTTATAAAAAGTAATAGTAACTTTTGTTAGATCTTTTATTTATTAAAAATATTAAATTATAAAATATTTTGAAAAGATAAAATAAATATTTTTTCTTTTTAAATTGATAAATATATTTTATATTTTATAATAATTTAGAAAACTAATAATTCTCATTGAAGATATAAATTTATATATATATTTATATTATATCTTTTTTAATATAAAATATATTTATTTAATTCTTTTTAATAAATAATATTAAATATGATTCAATAAAAATTTAATATAATTTATTAAAATAATAAATAAATTATAATTTAAGATAAATAAAAAAAATATTTCTATCGATTTAAGACGAATAAATCATTATTATTAAATTCATTGAGTTTAAGTCTTTGCTGAAATTAATAAAAAAAAAAGTTGTAAAAATTCAATAATAGGTAAAGACTTAAAAGTGTGACTTAAGGTGACTAATTGCACTTGAGATTAGAAAAACAGGTCAAAAAGTGGACATTAGACTAATTAATTGATTGCTTATATGCCTTTGTGTAAATATTCATTTTGGACTAACATATATTAATATAATATATAATATATATTATTTACGAGTCATAAGCCACAACTATATCAATTTAATTCAAATTTGCTATGGTTCCCATTATGGGTTCTTTTTGCTTTTGCCAAGTTCAAAATCATCTTCGAAAGTGTCAAATGTGTTGTGAAAATCGCTATTTTTTTTTTGCTCCTTGAACTGTCTTTAAGCAGAAATAAATGAAAAAATAAAATAACAATTGAGAAATTAAAGAGAATAAAAACACAATTATTTAACGTGGATAACTCCCAAATAGAGAAAAACCACGGCCGTTGCCTAACGACAACCAAAAAAAATATTTACTATGTAGAAAATTGTTACAACCACAAATACAAAATATTTTCTACCCGACACCTAAAACACCCCTGTGAACATCGGTTTTCTGCCCGAAAAGGATCCGGGCGAAAGTTCACTCGTTGTCAGGAGTCGCCACTCAGTTTATTTTGTTCGAAGGGAAAAACTAAGAAAACCCTTGTTTGACTCCAATAACTTGTCCAATGTAAAGGTTTCTAGTCTGCGAACCCAAGGAGGATTCGGGGACTATGTCATGCATTTGACTAACTCGACAATAAATAATAAAAAAAAAGAAATGAATGTAAAAGGGATGAAGAAAACAGAATAAAGAGATTGTTATTAAAATGTGGACTTGCTATTTGGGGTGAATCCCAAATATGCCTACATACTCTCGTTTTTATGAGAGATCAAAGCCCATGTAGTTCGGGAAAGCCTATTTAAAGGCGATGAAATTTATGCTTCATGCATGTGTGTGTGTATGATTCGTGCATTTTTCAGGCATTTTGCCAGAGTTGTGAGTTTTAGCACTTAGTGCAAAAATTGTATAATTTCGGGTACTTAGTACCAAAAGAGTTCGATTTAGGCTTCATGCCGAAAGTTCATTTTTATAGTGCCGTTTAGGGTACTTAGTACCAAAGAGATGCAATTTAGGCTCCGTGCCAAAAAAGTTAATTTTATTTACGGCTTAATGCCGAAAGGGTGATTGATTAGTCCGTTAGGCCCTCAGACCTAAAAAGATTAGGTCTTTGACCGAGAAGAAATTAAGAAGAAGATTAGAATGCTTATGATATGCTCGAATTGACCAAAGATGAATTATGATATTACCTTGATTAGAATTTTTCCACTTCTAAGTTCCAGATCTTGATTCCTTACTCTTTTGAGTATGATTCTTGCTTTCTACAACACAATATTAGAAATTTTTAAGCATAAAAATTTCGTCAGCATCTGGGCGTAGGAAGTCCAAAAGTTTTTTTTTTTTTGAAAATCTGAAGCATATTTATAGGCAAAATCGGGCTGGACGGCGGCCGGGCCGCCAGCCACGGCGGCCGAGCCGCCGGCGATACGGCGTCCGGGTCGCCATCCTTACGGCGGCCGAGCCGCTGTCCTGGCCCACCGCGACTCGCGCTATTTCTGCTAAAACTGACTTTTCGGGAGCCACGGGCCTCCAAAAATTATTCCGGGACCATATCCGTGATCCTCACGTCGTCCCGGACATTTCAAGTACCATACTGATATATTTCCGGTGAACTTTACCGTGGACCTCCGGTCCGGCTCAGTTGTCCGCAGTCTGAGAAAATTGGTTTTTCAAGCCTCAAAATTTGAGTGTTCACAATTGCCCCCCAGTGGGGTCCATAAAAATGATTTATGGAGCCCAGTGATCTTCTGAAGAGCGAATTTTGAGCGAGGGGTAAAAGATACCCCTTTTGGCACTTCCGGATTACTTGCAACACTTCTGATTTTTTCTGTACCTGCACTTTCGTTTAGCACAAACAGTACATATGTATGCATGATGTCCTCTTTTATTTTCAAAAAGGATTTTTTTTTTTGCAACCGTTGTATGCACAATTGGACCAAAAGTCTCCATAAGGTTGAAAGGATCAATATGGGAAGATATGGATTGAAAGCTGTTGCTACTCTTAGAGGCGTAGTTGTAGATTGGGATTTCTTGCATGCTTGTATCAGATTTTGGGATTCCCAAGCTCACGTCCTCAGATTTGGTGCCCGGATTGGAAGAGATGTGTCCTCTTTTTGAGGAGTTCTGCTCAATCATTGGGTGCGACCCAAATGCCCCTCTTGTGAGGTATGAGGTCCAAATAGGCTATGTGGGATCTTTTTAGAGGCTTTTTAGCTTCACAAAACCCCAAGCCCAAGCTATGATTGTAGATGGGGATAAGGCGATGCTGCTTCCCCTAATTGATGAATTCTTGACCGCCGATTTTGAAGACGATGTTCAATTGAGGCATAGAATGCGAGCCTTCGTTTTTTGTCTGTTAGCTGGGTTCCTCTTCAACCATAACCCCGGCTTTGGAGATTTGAGACTTTGCCCAATGGTTAGGCAAATGGAAGAGCTCAACTGTATCGTGGGCATTATCCTGGCTGAGACTATACAGAGTCTCGACAGATGTGCACTTGGATTTGAACGTTGGACCGTCACCCCGGTCATCCTTCAGGTAATTTATACCTTTTGTTTCTTTTGCTTATTCCATCATCTCTCTTTTCCTTTGTAAAATAGAAAGGATCTTTTTTTTTTCAGGTTTGGCTGAGAGATCATCTTCGAGTGGTTGCAGCCCCCCAGACTTTGACCTACAACCCTTCGCAGTACCGCACCAGGAAAATTCAGATTTCTTTTCCCTCTATGGCCGAATGGACTGTTTGGCTGTTTGAACTTGGACCGGAAGAATTATTATGGTTCGTCCCTTGGTATAGGATTCCTCAATTCATGGAGGCAAATGCCATGCACAACCATGTCTACCTGCTTGGGTTCACTCACAGTACTTGGTACAGTGCTTCCCGCGTCCTCAGGCAGATGGGTATTGATCAGAGAGTTCCCCTTCCTGTCGGGCTTACCATTGCTTCTCCTATTACCCCCGGGGTTACTCGGGCTGTTCTACAGACTTGGGTCAGAGACCATCGGATGATCAGGCCTTGTGCAGAGCCTACCCTCGTTCAGCCCACTCCAGAGTACAGGACCTGGTTTATAGCTGAGGTTTGGCCCGTTGAGAAACCGAGGAGGTGTGCCTTACTGCAGGAGTTGAAGGGAGAGGAGGTGGTTCCTCTTAGCGAGGAAAATGTAGACATTGCGGAGAGTTCCGGGACTAAGGAAGACGCCGAAGACTCTGCCTCTCGTAGGAGGCGTAGGATTTAGATCCCAGGGTGACTCCATTGTCTTTTTTGTTTTTGGGTTGTTTTTTACCTTTTTGGTTTTTTTGGGGAATATGACTTGACCTTTTTGATTAGTTGTGTATTTTATAGGATGAATGACTCTTTCTGAATGACTCTTTTTTGTAACAGATGATTCTCTTTTTCGTAATAAATGATTCTTAATGAATGACTCTTTTGTTTGCTTTCCAAGCATTATCTACTTTATTTATTTGCTCTAATTTTGCCTAAGTCGTCCTTTCGGATTTTCAACTTAGCGAGCTCTTACCCATTCTTGTCTAAGCCGCCCTTTGCGGGTTTTCAGCTTAGCGGGCCCCACTATTGCCTAAGCCGCCCTTTGTGGATTTTCGACTTAGCGGGATTTTTTGTTTTTTTTTTGTTTTTTTTTGTTTCGTTTTTTTTTCTTGGCAAAAGAAAGATGAATGAATGATTTTTATTAAAATTTAGACCGTGCTCAAGGAGAGCTGCCTACATATCTCGAATTAGTTTGCGAGAATCAGGTCTAATGTAGTTCATTACAATGCATGATCATACATAATATTTCTTTAGTTGATCCAGATTGCATGGGTTTGTGAACTCCAGACCATCCAAATCAGACAAGATGACGGCTCCGCCGGAAAGTATTTTCTTCAAAATGTAGGGTCCCGCCCAATGAGGACGGAACTTCCCACGAGGATCTGTAACAGGTGTTCTGATCTCTTTCAGGACCAAACAACCTTCTTCCAACTTTCGATCTTTGACCTTTTTATTGAAATGTCTGGCCATTCGCCTTTGATACCCTTGAATCTGATGTAGAGCTTGAAGTCTTTTTTCATCCAAACTCAACAACTGATGATGATAATTGCTGATCCATTCAGCTTCATTTATCTGACTTTCTTGAATTATCCTCGCCGATTGAACTTCCAGTTCAATGGGGAGTACTGCTTCCATTCCGTATACCAGTGAATACGGGATTGCCCCAGTAGGAGTTCTAATTGATGTCCTATATTCCCATAAGGCCAGTGGTAACTTCTCATGCCAACGTCTATGTTCTTTGATCATTTTTTGTATGATCACCTTTATAGACTTGTTCGCTGCTTCTACAGCTCCATTTGTTTGAGGTCTATAAGGAGAGGACTTATGATGCTGGACATTCTTATCCTTCAAGAGCTTAGCAAATTCTACTTGGAAATGAGTTCCATTATCTGTGATAATCTCGAATGGTGTTCCGTACCGACAAAGGATGTTGGTTCGGACAAACTGTGCTGCCTTTTTGGCGTCTAATTCTGCATAGGAAGCTGCTTCAACCCACTTTGTGAAGTAATCCACTGCTACCAAGATAAACTGATGTCCATTTGAAGCTTTTGGATGTATTTTGCCAATTATATCTATTCCCCAAGTAGCGAAGGGCCATGGAGAAGTGATCGGATTCAGGGCAACGGGAGGTTGCTCCTGCAGCTTAGCAAATATCTGACATTGATGACATCCTTGCACAAATGCCACACAGTCTGTGTTCATGGTGGACCAATAATATCCCAAATTGGCCTGATGTTACACCAAAGAGTCACTTTGCAGGATTTAAGCTTCAAATTGTACTTGCGAAGTCTAAGGAAGAACTTCTCAATTGCTTAGACGTGCTCTTCTGGAGATTTTGACTTGACAATCATATCATCAACATACACTTCTACTTCTTTGTAAATCATGTCATGAAAGATTGTCGTTGCCATCCCGTCTATTAGCAAATCGATGTGTGGTAGCGGGAAATCGTCCTTGGGATAAGCTTTATTCAGATCTCTGTAGTCAACACATATCCTGACTTTTTCATCTTTCTTCGGGACCGGTACAATGTTTGCTAACCAGGAAGGGTAGGCAATTGGTTCTATGAACTTATTGTCCAGTTGCTTGGCAACCTCTTTTTTAATCTTCAAAGACCATTCTGGCTTCATTCTGCTCAATTTTTGCTTAACCGGCTTTGCATCGGGGTATAGTGAAATCTTGTGAACTGCTATGGCTGGGTCTATTCCCGTGACATCACTTGTCTTCCACATGAAGCAGTTGGCATACTTTCTGATGCACTCAAGAACCTATTCCTTATTCACACAATCACATGCAATGTATGTATGGTCATTTTCTTTGCCAATTATTATCTTTTCATTTATTTCTTTTATTTCATTTATATCATTTTTGCTAGATAATACTTGGAAAGCAAAAGACACAGGGTAACCAAGAATTTGAAGAGTTTCATTGATAATGGTGGAGTCATTCTCCAAGATTACATTAGATTTGACATTAGGGTTCTCTAAATCTGAAACTACAGAAGACTCAGAATTAGACGCTGGCTTGGTGTTTGACTCAGGATTTGACTTAGTACAAGACTCGGGTTCAAGGTGTGACACTGGACTAGTTTTGACTAGAGCAGCCTATCCCTCCTCGGCATACCAATTCATCAGTGGTCCATCTGTTGTCTTGATCAGCTTTGTGAAGTCCCTTTTGCCTTCGACATTGGTTATCATAGCAACCTCATCAAAGAGACTAGGCCGCATGAAATCTTCCATTTGGGGGTCAGTTTCAACTTCTGGCTCTTCTTCTTTTATGGCCACAACATCAGCAAACATTTCAAAACCCGGTAACTTCTTTCCGGTCATAGGAGAATAGAATGGTTCCTGAAAACCACGGTGATGAACTGCCTTTCCAGGTTTGCAAAAGTGACCATTCAGAGTTCTAAAGTAAGGGAGCATTTTGAGGCTTCTTGCCCCCCAATTTCCCTTTTTCTTCCTTCCACGCTCAAACTCTTCTATTTCATCGTCTGTAGGTTTGTACCCCAAGCCAAAAGTTTCCTTATTCTCAGGCTCTTCCCATGGCCGTACTACGGGTGTTTTTCTCCCAGACTTCATCATTTCCATTCCGGGCAATAGACCTACCCTCAACATCATTCCCACTAGGCAATTGATTTGGACCTCCCCAAAGTCATATGAGACAAATGGCCCTTTTGGTTTTTCACCTTCAATGCATTGAACTGTGTCGTAATGAAACCCAGTCAAGGTCATGGCGGTTTCACCAGGAACAACCTCAAAGAGAGACTGATCCATGGTTTTCTTGTTGATTTCACAGGTATCCCCTTTGATAGTGATGATTTTTCCTTCAAAAGGGAATTTAAGTTTTTGGTGTAATGAAGAAGGTACAACATTAATTTGATGAATCCACGGCCTTCCAAGGAGGAGATTAAAGCTCGCGGGTACATCAATGACCTGGGAGGGCACTTTCATTTTCACCGGTCCAATAGCAATTTCTAGAGTGGCAACACCCAAAATTTCTCTTCGAGTGTTATCATATGCTCTCATAATCTGATCAGAAGGTGTAAGATCTGTAGTCTCCAACCCCAAACAGCTTGCTACTTTCAAAGGACCCACATTTAAGGCTGACCCATTATCAATGAGAACCATGGGCACAGTCTTTCCCCCAGTCTGTATGGTGATGTAGAGAGCATCATTGTGTTTCTTACCGTCTTCTGGTAAATCTACATCAGAAAATCTGATACTCAATGCCTTGGTTGATTGGGTCAAAGTGGCCACCAAAGCTTCTGGGCTTGTGTCCACTGGTGTATCAAGTTGACTCAAAGCTTCGCTGAGAGCCTGGCGGTGTGGGAATGAGGAAGCAAAGAGCTCCCAAATTGACACCTTAGCTTGGGTTTGCTTAAGCTGAGTAAGAACAGGGTCTTCTTTTGGCTCTGGAGTCTTCTTATGGGGGTGATTTGAGGTTGTAGGGGTTTTTCCCAAGTCAAGTGGCTGATATTGTCTTCCACTTCTTGTCAGAGCACTGACCTCTTCAGCAAGGTCGTTCAAATCTAACACACACACTTCATTCATTTCTGAGAGAAGTTCAAAAGGATCAAACAACTCTTCTTCCACAGTAATGGCATGGATGGAGTGATTGGGCAAAGGATTAGTGTTAATGTTTGGTTGCCTCCTGAGAGGAATGATGTCACCACTATCCACCAGATCCTGGATGCGGTTTTTCAGTGTCCAGCAAGCATCTGTTTTATGCCCATTCCCTTGATGGTATTCACAATATTCATTGACTTTATAACTGGAAGGTAATGGGTTTGGAGGAGGTCTTGGGTCCAAAGGCTTCAAATATTTCCCTTCCACAGCCTTTTTAAACACCAAATGAAGGGGCACTCCAAGGTCAATATATTGTCTTCTCGGCTGGTTTCTCGGCCCAAGATTGCCCACACGTAAAGGATTCGCAGGGGCAATATTGGCCACTTGATTGACCTTGCTTGAGGAAGGAGTTTGGCTTTGTTTCTTATATTTCGAAGCAGCCCCCTCATCCACTATTTTACCCAACTGTATCAAATCTTCTACCTTGGTTGCAGTCGCAATGAGCGATTTGAAAGTAGGTAGATATTGGGTTTGCAGTTGAGCCTGATATGTAGGTCTTAAATTCTTGATTATGATATCAATCTGCTCTTGTTTTGAAGGGCGATTGATCATCTGGGCGGCTTTTGCCCTCCACCTCGTAAGGAACGAGGAGAAGGGTTCATTGTTGTTTTGTTTGGTGGTCTCAAGTTCTCTTCTAGTGACATCCACCTCAATATTGTAGTGGTATTGAGAGTTAAATGCATTGCAGATGTCTTCCCATGTCTTAATCTTGGAACGGTCTAGACTCACAAACCATTTAAGGGCAGCACCAGTCAGGGATTGTTGGAATAACTGAGCAAAGAGCTCATCATTTAAACCCCAAGGACTTAAGGCTCCCACATACATTTTCAGGTGAGTTTTAGGGCAAGTAGTCCCATCAAATCTGTCCATCCCAGGCATCTTGAATTTTGGAGGCAATCTAGCTTGGGGAAACAAGGATAAGGAATCCATGTCTACCACCTCTTTGTGAGTTTTCACGGCAGTGATTGACCTTTCAAGCAATTCAAGCTTCTTTTTCAGTTCATCAGTTTCATTTTTGGAGGGTGGATCCTCCAAATTGATAACAGGGGTATTAATCTGAGCAGTCACGGGGGTACTAGTTTGCCCCACAATGGGTTCCTTCCCCAAATTTTCAGGAGTAGAGGCTGTCTTTGGTGCTCCTCCTAATTCAGCCAGGATGGCTACCCTTTGGGCGGCTAAAACTTCATCAATTTTTTCTTGCATTCTAGCTTCAATTTCCTTAACTTGACCATCCAGCAAAGCTTTAATCTGTTCAATCGTGGCCATTTCAGTAATTGGAGTAGTTGGTGAAGTTGGGGTAGTAGAACTTGTAGGGGATAGCACAGTTGGTGTTGATGTGTCTGGTGTAGGTGAAGGCACACGGACAGAGGGTACCTGAAAAGGTCAAGGGTAAAAATCAGGGTGGTGTGTAGGGTAGGAAAACTCTTGGTCCACTTATGTACATCAAAATTTTCCCCAAAACAATGTTATGTTGCATGAATGCACCTCATCACATCACAATTCATTTTAATGGAATGCGGCACTATCATTGGGTACATACAACCTAAGGGGAGGTTCTATTGTTATGTAAAAATAGAGAATCGGCTTATCATAGGGACCCTTGAGTCTTGAGTAAGATATACCTAACCACATGTGAAACAAGGAGTTTCGCGTGGGTCCAACAGTACGATTACTCATGGGCCACTCCAAAAGGATTGGAATGGTTTGCGACAACAGGGAGGACGCTTTGGCTGTCCGCCGGCATAATCAAGGAGACCTGCCGGTCAGCGCTACTTGCTATCCAGACTCAGAACTTTGAACAGAAAGAGAAGAAATTCATTTGAAAATATTTTTTTATGCAATGGAGGAAAATGATTCCCCCATATATGCAAGAGAAAAAGATTCCCTGAATGACAAAACAAATGCACAATTTATCAAATAAGGGACCATTAAAGGAAAAAAATTCCTTTTGTCAACTTTCAATCCAACATCCTTAAAGAAATGATATATAATGCTAGGGTACCCTGCAAAATTAATAAAAATACCCTAAAGAAGGGCAAATCAGTTAAACGAATAATAATAACAGTCTACTATAATTCCATAAATCATTATTATTATCATTTTTTTATCATTTTTTATTTATAATATATAGCCATTATTTTATTTATTATTATTTTTTTTATGGTCCCCAGGAAGATATATTTTTTTCAATTTTCAGTACTAATGTCTTTAAAGAAAAGACAACCATTGCTAAGGTATCCTGCCAAAATAACTAAAAATACCCTAAAGAAGGGCCAGTTAGTCAAATAAACAATAGTAGTCCACTAGGATCACATAAATCATTTTTATGTTCCCCAGTGGAGTCGCCAAATTGTGAACCTCGCCCGAAAAGGATCCGGGCGAAAGTTCACTCGTTGTCAGGAGTCGCCACTCAGTTTATTTTGTTCGAAGGGAAAAACTAAGAAAACCCTTGTTTGACTCCAATAACTTGTCCAATGTAAAGGTTTCTAGTCTGCGAACCCAAGGAGGATTCGGGGACTATGTCATGCATTTGACTAACTCGACAATAAATAATTAAAAAAAATGAATGTAACAGGGATGAAAAAAACAGAATAAAGAGATTGTTATTAAAATGTGGATTTGCTATTTGGGGTGAATCCCAAATATGCCTACATACTCTCGTTTTTATGAGAGATCAAAGCCCATGTAGTTCGGGAAAGCCTATTTAAAGGCGATGAAATTTATGCTTCATGCATGTGTGTGTGTATGCTTCGTGCATTTTTCAGGCATTTTGCCAGAGTTGTGAGTTTTAGCACTTAGTGCAAAAATTGTATAATTTCGGGTACTTAGTACCAAAAGAGTTCGATTTAGGCTTCATGCCGAAAGTTCATTTTTATAGTGCCGTTTAGGTACTTAGTACCAAAGAGATGCAGTTTAGGCTCCGTGCCAAAAAAGTTAATTTTATTTACGGCTTAATGCCGAAAGGGTGATTGATTAGTCCGTTAGGTCCTCAGACCTAAAAAGATTAGGTCTTTGACCGAGAAGAAATTAAGAAGAAGATTATAATGCTTATCATATGCTCGAATTGACCAAAGATGAATTATGATATTACCTTGATTAGAATTTTTCCACTTCTAAGTTCCAGATCTTGATTCCTTACTCTTTTGAGTATGATTCTTGCTTTCTTCAACACAATATTAGAAATTTTTAAGCATAAAAATTTCGTCAGCATCTGGGCGTAGGAAGTCCAAAAGTTTTTTTTTTTTGAAAATCTGAAGCATATTTATAGGCAAAATCGGGCTGGACGGCGGCCGGGCAGCCAGCCACGGCGGCCGAGCCGCCGGCGATACGGCGGCCGGGTCGCCATCCTCACGGCGGCTGGCCGCCGGCATCACGGCTGAAGCATATTTATAGGCAAAATCGGGCTGGACGGCGGCCGAGCCGCGGTGAACGGCTGCCGGGCCGCCGTCCTGGCCCACCGCGACTCGCGCTATTTCTGCTAAAACTGACTTTCCGGGAGCCACGGGCCTTCAAAAATTATTCTGGGACCATATCCGTGATCCTCACGTCGTCCCGGACATTTCAAGTACCATATTGATATATTTCCGGTGAACTTTACCGTGGACCTCCGGTCCGGCTCAGTTGTCCGCAGTCTGAGAAAATTTGCTTCCCGAGCCTCAAAATTCGAGTGTTCACAACCCCGAATATTTATACTCTAAGAGACTCCAAGAGCTTAACTCTAATCTCTAATATAAAACACTTGTTGTGTGTATTTCCTTAAAATTTAATTAATTCGTTCCCACATCGGGAAAGAATAGAAATTGTGCTCAACAATTTCCTATATAAGGAAATCAATGTTTGGCCGTCAGTTTTGACAAAAGAAAAAAAAACAATATAAAATTTAATTATTTCGTTCCCACATCAGGAAAGAATAGAAATTGTGCTCAACAATTTCATATATAAGGAAATCAATGTTTAGATTTTGATATACACCAAAACACAACAAGTGTTTTATATTAGAGATTAGAGTTGAGCTCTTGGAGTCTCTTGGAGTATAAATATTCGGGGTGTTTTAGGTGTCGGGTAGAAAAATATTTTGTATTTGTGGTTGTAACAATTTTCCACATAGTAAATATTTTTCTTGGTTGTCGTTAGGCAACGGCCGTAGTTTTTCTCCATTTGGGAGTTTTCCACGTTAAATATTTGTGTCTTTATTCTATTTAATTTCTCAATTGTTATTTTATTTTCTCATTTATTCCTGCTTAAAGACGGTCCGAGGGATGAAAAAATAGCGATTTTCACAACAAAATGATGTATATATCATACTATGATATTGATATACATGAAACCTATAAGGATAATTAGACTTGAAGGTTATTCATGAATATACACAGAGATGGAATCAAGAGGTCCTAGGGGATCTATGGACCTCCCTGGTCGACGGCGAGAAGCTCCGTCACTGCAAGTATGCAAAGTCCAGGAATTCTAATAATTACCTATTCTTTTTGGCTCATTTCTCTTCTTTTTCATTGGATTTTGATTTTAATCTTCCACAATACAGTCACTGATGAAAGAATTTAGAAGGAGAAGATGAGAATTATAAGATAGATTTAGATTTTGGAGCAGTGAGAATATTATTTTTCATAGCTCGAGAAACAAAGTTTTTACAGCTTTTAAATGATAAATTTAGAGAGATGGACGACCTTAGTCGCTTCGTTGTCTAGGTTCATTTTTTTCGGTCGCTGTGGGGACTTTTTTTTTTTTTGGATTTTGCATGTGGCAATTTTTGTTAAGTAAATAGGACCATGCCATCATCCTTTTGCATAGATTTGAAAATTTTGGCTACTGACCATGCTGTGAATCGAGATTCCCATTTTCAACTTTGCCCTTGCAAGTTTTCTCTATTTTCTAATTTTATTTATTAATTCTTTCATTTTGTGTAATAATTAACCATTTTGTGTAAAGATTAACCATTAATATTTTTTTTTTTGCCAATAAGAAAAAACTTCATCAAAAAAAGGAAAAATTACAAGTATTTTTTAATTGACTTTGAAACACCAAGAATGCACCAAAAAGATACAGAAAAAGATGCAGACATGGTTTGTTTTATTGGCTAATAATATTTTTTTTAATCATAGCTAGTGTAATATCCGTAAATTTGAAGAAATTAAATAAATATTTTGAGGCATAGGAGTTGAATATATCTAATATATACTTAGTGTATATATAGTATATATAAAATATATATATAATGTATGTTGGTTACATGTATATATATTATATATTTGATATATATATATATATATGTATGTAGTATACAATAAGTATACATGGGGTACACATGGTATGTATATATATATATATATACATGTGGGTAATGTATATATATTAAATATAATTACATATATATAATATATATTGATATATTAAATAAACATGTACATAGAAGTATATGTAATTTATAAATAACATATATATGACATATACATATATATTAAATATATATATCATATAGGGAAAGTATATATAGATAGTGGATAATTATGGATGGGAAAGAGATAGTTATAATAAATAAAAAAAAAAGAAAAAAAGAAAAATCAAAAGAAGGAAGAAATGTGTGGTTGTTATTAAAAGTAAATTAAATAATTAATTATATTAATATATATATATATATATATGAATAGAAAATGAAGAAGACATAAAAGAATAGGATTTTCTTCTTCTTTGAATAGCATGGCCGAAATTCCTAAGGCTAGAGAGAAAGAGTGCATGATTTTTTCAAATACTTCAAATTACATAGAAAATTCAAAGATTTCAAGTAGATTTTGAAGAAAAATCAAGATTCAAGCAAGTGGTTCCTCCTTAAGCTTTAGTTTTCTTTGATTTTATGATTATTTTTGAAATAGTTAGAGAGAGAAAGAAGTGGTTTAATGCTGAAATTGATATAAATGAAGTTAAAGTGATGGATAAATGATGAGTAGATGATTTTTTTAATTGGTTGGTTGAAATGAACAAAAGTGATGATTTAGGGTTATGAAAGATTATGGGCAATTAGAGTTTTATCTAAGGGTGGTTATAATTGTTGAAATAAGATGGATTGATGTCATTTTAATGTAAATACTATGAATTGATGGTTGAAAATGTGATATGAGTAAATTTTGAGAAAGTTAATATTTATAGCCATATTATGAGAAATTAGGATTTTTGAAAAAGTTATTTGAACTTATTGTAATGAGTTGTTTTAATATTATTTTTATTTGCACATTATGATTTTGGGGTTAAATATTGGATATGAGTTGAGTTAGTTGAAGTTTGGATGAGGTAGTAAGTGGTGAATTTTATGTTTTTTAAAGGGATTTTGATGAAAATAGTATGAAAAATGGTAATTTGATATACAATAAGTTGTAATGTAATTCTAAATGAGTAATACAATTAATGTTGGATTATATATATGTAGGCTATATTAAAAGAAGTAGAAGAGTATAGAGTTCTATCAAGTTAAGGCTCAAAAAAGGGAAGCAAGATTAGTACATATTATTATAATTATTTTTTATGAGAACAATAATATAGTTGGCATAACACATTGTGGATTGGAGAATGTGTTATGTTACTTATATTATTTGAGTTGATAAAGGGGCATGTGCATTGTATAAGAAAAAGAGTATTTAATGCATGTGATGTGAGTAATGGGTCATTATAGAATGGCTATCAAGATGTTATAAGTAAAATTATATAAAATGTTTGATTTGAATTGATTATGGCATGGTAAGCCATTAAAAATGGTTAAATGTGATGTTGTATAAAAAGTGAAAAGTACAAGTTGTGCGCTAAAATATGGAAGTGAGCCGTATTTGCATTATATATAATGATAGTTTGTGAAAACCATGATATGAGTTAAGATATGAAAATATTTTGAAAGACGAATGTGTATTATGTGTACCTTATATATTGTCTAGTTATCAAAAGATTGCGTTTGGATTTTGGCAATACCATAAGCTATGGATAAGACACTTAGTGTCACAGATGATAGCTATATCCGCTAGAGAGATGAAATAGGCCAAGGCAATGAGTCTGGAACTAGATAATTGTATAAAAAGATTGGACCCAATGTATGTGGTTGTCTATATTTTAAAGAAAAATAAAATTAATTTGTGTATTACTTAAATATGGTGCATGTTGTAATTATAAAGCTATTATGTCAATATTATATTATATGTATCATTAAGCTGTATGACTTAGCACGGTTGTATGAATCGCGCAGATAACAGAAATGCAGATTAGAGTGAACTTGCGTGCGATTGAGACTTAAAGTTATAGGTGTCACAAGACCAGCTTAGAGGATAATGCATTCATGTATAATTATTATATGTATGGTGTAATATGAGTTTTGTATAGTAAAGATATTATATGTATATATGAAAAATTTAATAAGTACTGTTACTTAAAATATAAATTTGAAATATATATTGGTTGAGTAAATGGTTCTTCTGGAATATTTATAAAATAATAAATAATTGAAAAGTTTTGAGATTGGTTAAGTATACGGTTCTTCTGAAATATTTATAAAATGATAAATAATTGAAATTTTTTTAAAAATTTGGTGAAAAATATTAGAGATTATATATGTATATTTTGGGAGTGTGATTTTCTTATGCAGGTTGTGATAATTAAATTAAGATTTATTGAAATTACAGATAAAATTTTGGCAAAATTTTTTCAGATATTTTTTTTTCATAAATTTATATTTTTAATAATTTAGTACCTAAGTATTTATTTTTCATTAATAATTATTTGTACTGATTTAAATATGAATTTTTATTATAGATTTACTGTGGTATTTTTATATTCTATATATGTATATGGTATATATAGAATATATATACTATACATATATAGAATATAAGGGTGTTACAGCTAAAATGCGAAAAAATATAAACTCGTATGATATAATTATTATTTCTTAATTATTTATTAAATTAAGAGTAAAAATTAGTTATTATATCAATCTAATATTAGAAGAATTACTTTTATTGATTTTTATACTAAATTTAGAATTATTTTTATTTATTTTTATTCTAAATTTATTCGCAATGAATTTATATATTGAATATAATTTTTTTTTTGCTTTAAAATTTTAACCTTCTTTCAATATTATTTTAGTTCCGTCACTGAATATACATATATCAAATGTAATTTCTATGTTTCACCATTACTTGTAAATAAATATTTTAATTTTTACTTTATAAATAATTTTAACTCATGCAATAAAAAGTTATTAAATAAAAAATAATTTTTTTAAAAAAATTTATGAATTTGTTGTGTTCTCCAAAATGTGTAAAAAATATTGTACGAGTTGAATTTAATATTTAAATACGTATTTAAAAATGTTTTATTCGTAACTTTTTGCTTTAGGAAATTGGAGAAAATTATATATTTCCTATTTCTATGAAGATTGGAGGTAATAATATATATATATATATATATATTTCCTTCTTCTTTTTTAAAAAAAAACTCCGTGTGATACAAGCTCAAGTGTCAGCCTAGAAAAGAACTTAATTGACAATACATTTAAACGAAAAAGTGAAAGGGGAAAGTCAGAATTTTATCCTATAAAAAACGAATCAAATTTTTTTTGAAAATTATTATGTCTTTATTCAAATCATGATAAGATTATGTGTGAAGCAATTTATTTTTTTTATACAATATTAAGATTTGAAATGGAGGAATTTTTTTAGACATATAAAAAATTAAAGATAATATATTTAAGATAATCAATTCAAAATATTTAGACTAGACATATGGATAATTATCTTTTATTATATTTAAATTATTAATATTTTTGTTATTTTTAATTTGAAATTATATTCTTAATACTTTCTCTCAAGTGTCAACTGCAACCATTCACGCTTAAAATATATAATTTTAATACTCTGAATGATCAGCTATTTGAATAACTGGTGAAAGAATTCATAATCAATTATATAACTAGGTTGAAATTAATATCAGACAACTGGTAAATCAACTGTGCTGGAATGAACATCGAATAACCAGTGAAAAATAACCGGACCATAATAAATATCGAACAACCAGTAAAATAACGCAACAGAATAGCCACTTTGATACCATATTAAAATTTAAAATGGTAGATTTTTTTTATACATATAAAAAATGAGAGAAAATAGCTTTAAGAGAATGCCTAGTTCTAGATATACGAATAATCATCATTCGATATATTTAAGTTATTGATATTTATATTATTTTTTTACCGTGAGATTATATTCTTAATACAATCAACTAATTCATTTTTAATCTCAATCCTTAACACACATATATAAAATTTAATTTTATATTAATTGTTTCTATCAAATTCCAACATTTTTTTTGTAGTCGCGGTGACATAATAATATGTATGTGATGTGCTAATTCCAATTGAATAGTTTTTGCTGTGATACAATATTTTTTTTATTTCACATCTATAATCTATTGCATGGAACACCCAACTAATTATTATTATTATTATTATTTGGTGTTTCTGGTTGTTATATTTAAATATAACAAGATTTGCTGGTTCAATCTAGTTTCAAAAAAATATTAAAATTTTAAAGAAATTTAATGTCTATTAATTTACAGTTTTATTTATTAATTGAAATCTACAGTCTAATTCATGAATTGAACGTAGAAAATAAAGAAATAATCTTTGTAAATGATATTTTTTAATATATTGAGAAAAATAATAAAATATAGAACATGTAAATTAACAAATTTTTTTTGTCTCTTATCTTTTTAGTTTATTAATGTTCTTCGTGAATTTATATCAACATTTAAAAAAAAAAAAAAAGCTTGATAGTATATCAATATAAATATATATCGCTTGATAATAATAATAATAATATATTTATATATATCGCTTGATAATAATAAGAAGAACAGACAAAACATTCAGCTTAATTGGTGGCTCACTGTCTTTTGGGTCTTCGAAGGTTATAGATGCTCATCAGCTTTCCCCAAGGCTACGTGTCCACTCTCATATTTCGATTATAGTAAATTTATTTAAATATTTGTTTTCCCAACTAATAATATTATTTTAAAAAATAATATTATTTATTCCCCAAAGACATACCAATATGTTCTCTCAATTCAAAAATAGATTTTTTTATTTTACAAAAATCTAGCTAAAAATATAAATTTTTATGTATTTTTTATTATATTTTTATTTGAATATGAAATATATTTATAAAATATTTTTAATAAGTAATATTAAATATAAATATAATATATTAATTAATTTAATAAAATAATAAATAAATTATAATTTAAAAAATAAATGTTTTGATAATTTAGGACAGAAATAGTAATATATTTTATGAAATAAATATCAAATTATCAAAATTTAAAAAATTTAAAAAATAAATAAATAAATTGATAAAAAAATCTGAAATTTAAAATTGAATATATATAATAATAAATTCTGACTACAATTTAAAATTAAAAGAATAAAAAAAGAAAAGAAATAATGATGATTTTATGATCTGTTTGAAAAAATGATTAAATTATTATAGCCATGCAAATTATTGAACAATACGTATGATATAAATACGTATGATATAAATAAATAGTAATTATAGAATAAAGTTTTTGCCACCAATAAGGTGAATGAAAGGACAAGGAAAATGAATAAAAAGTCTGCTGTTAATGAAGTCACACGTCAAATGATAGAGAGACGCTTGAATAGTCACTCTTATTAAATAGTTGGGTGTGGCTTATTTATTTATTTATTTTTTTGGATGCATTTTTGGAGGAAAGTACAGTCCCATGAATCTACCACTTTCTTTATGGACAAAACAAGCCAACTGCCACCATTTTGTTCTTTTTCTTTTATTGTAATAAGGTTATAAATTTAATATTAAAGCATCCATAAAGAGAACACCCATAACGCATGCCATTTTATATTAGGTTTTCATTTTTTTTCCTTACAAAAATAAAATATATATATATGTGTGTGAATTTTATTTCCAAATTGTAGGCTCCAAAATTTAATTTGATTATGATGTAAATTTTAAGATTGTAATAAAAAAATATGTTTTATAATAAAAAAAATATGTTTTAAGTATATAAATTGAATATAAAAAGTGTTTTCTTGAATTTATTTAAAGATAAAGTTTTTGAATAAATATGAACTGAGAAAATTAGTTCGAATGAAAAAAATCATTTATCACCTCGTATTAGGGGTTGACATGATGTCAAGACATGTCCTACATCAACTTTCAATTAGAATTGAATGACAATATAGTAAAATAAAATTGAAAAATAAAAATATGATAAGAGGTATGTAAATTAGTTCTAAAATATTCTTATTCTTCAAAAAAAGAATTATGATTGTTGCAATTAATCATTGTCTATTGAATGTACAGATGGTGGATATTTTTATTATATGCAGAGGACAAATTGACGATGTAGGGTAAGGTCGGTTTTTGAAGAATATTATTAATTAAGGTATATAAGAAGAGTGCATAAAAAGCATGAAATATATATATATATATATTTGTTCTATAATTTAAAAGTTAACCAAGAGATACTATTTATAATACATTAAAATATCAAATATATTATTTTTATTTTTATTTTTGTTATAGTAAAATATCAAATACATCTTTTATATTTTTTATTTTTTTTAAAAAAAATATTATTTATATTACAGTAAAATATTAAATATATCATTCATATTTTTTAATTTTTTAAATTAGTATATGATTTTATTTGACTTATTTATTACACGAGGAGTTTACTTTTTCATTAGGAGCTTATTTACTTTCGTTCTAAAAAAAAGGAGCTTATTTACTTTCGGTTGTATACATACACACGAATCTAAGAAAAAAAAAAAAGAACAACTTGTTTAAGAAAAGGAAAATTTTATTTATAAAATTAGTTTATGGAGGAGGAAACTCAGCACCAAATGCTTAGCAATCCTTAATAGAGCTTATTTATGATTTCGTGCTGAACCTGGTAAACGAATAAATAGGTGGTCTTTCTGGAAATGCCTAATATATAATCAGTAAAGTTGTGTATTCTTATTTTCTAAATTCAATTATGTTCCAGTCATCACATTTTCAGATCTTATACACTTCTGTTCATATTTTTAACTGCAATTATCTTAATACATGAAAGTGATATTTTGTTCTTTTCTTTTCTTTTTTTAACAAGGCGATCATATCACAAATATATCTATGTGAAAGTGTGGTATTATATTTATTTATTTGATTTGATTAAAATAAATTATCAATATTGAAATAAAAAATTAAGAATACATTTCTTATGATTTTAACCTTAAAATTGTATACTGATTAATAAAATATTAATAAATCCTAAAATTACGTGTAAAAAAGGTACCAAAAAATATCTTTAAGAATTAATACATGGTTTTAAATTAAGATACCCTCAAAAGAAGGTTATAATATTACTGAAAATTAAATTAAATTCTTGATATTCGCTTTTCATGACATTTTTAACTTATAATTAGATTAAGATACTGATTAATATTTCACTTATTTAATTTCATATTTAATAATGAAGATAAAAAAAATCATACTATTAAAAAAAAACTCAATTCACTCACAGAGTTACTTTTTGCAAATCTGATTTGAATTTTTGTATGTTTTCTTTTAAATCTTTCAATCACTTAAAGTACTTTATTTAATTTGTTGAATTAATAGTTGATGGTTCAAAATAAAGTTAAAGATTAGTTTGTTGTAATGCACTAATCTCATCATTTTTTCAAAAAACAGTAAAAATTTTGGATTAAAAAAAAGTAAAAGTAAAAGATATAGTAATTTTTTTTTCCTAATTTCTGAATTCTCTGTTACGCAAGAGTGATATCATGGCTAAGTCACGTGACAGCTCCTATCTAAAATGGTAATTACCAGTTTAATTATTCTAAATTACTTTTACTAATCTTTTTTTTTTGTGAACTAATCTTGATTGACTACTTTTTAAATTCTGTTGCAGCACGTTTACGTGATTTCGAGCTGTTCATTATTAAATTGAACTATAAGCTTTATTTTATTTTTTTTAATAAATAATTATTCAACTTGTTTACTCATAAAAATGATCCAAATTGGATTTTTTTATAAAATTTTTGAAAATTGAAAATTAATTCTATTTAAAATTTTCACCTGTAAATGTCAATTTAAAATCAAACTATAAACTAAACATTTATATTATAAAATGATTTTTTAAATTTTATATTTTTATTAAAGATTTTTTTAGGGAATATTTTTATTAAAGATTTTAATACTTTATTAATAATTTTAATATGATTTTGATAGTAGTATTATTATTATAAATCCAGTAATTAAATTTTTATCTTAAATTAAATATAATCTAAAATATATATGAAGAATAATGCATTTAAATTTTAAAACTAACACAGAGATTTCATATTCAAATCACTTAAAAATCGGTTTGCATTATGTGTGTAGGTAAATAATTAATCATGAGACTGAATTTATATTTAAAAATATATATTTTTTTAAGAGTTCAACATATATATTTTTCTTAAATTAAAATTTATAATCTAATACATGCAAGGGCGGGAGGGGGTCCTTGAGGATAATGGACCCCTCCCCCATTTTACTATATGTATATATTTATAATATATAAATTTTTTTATAAAAAATTTATAAATTATTAATTTTTTTCACTATATATATATTTTAATTTTTAATGAGTGATTATTTAAAATTTTGTGATTAAATATTTAAATTTATACTAAAATTTTATAATTTAATTATGAATTAGGTAAAACTAATATTCTCGTTTAAAATAATATTTTTATAAAATTTAATGTAATAAAATTTTATAAATAAATTAATAAATATAAGAATTAAAATAAAAAAATATATCAAAAATTTAATAAATATTTAAAATTTAATAAATAATATAAAATTTTGATAGAGAAATTTTTTTTATAAAAATTTATAATAAAAATTTAAATTTTACTGTAATATTAAATGTTCAATTTTATTTTCTCGTTATCTAATTTCTGGTTCCGCCTCTGAATCTGAAAATATATCTAATTCTCAATAATTTGATTCATTTTCATTAAATCTAATCAGTTTAATTAAAATAATTTAATAAAAATTAATTGTTTAAAAATCATAATTGTATTAAAAATTTTTAAAGTATATTATTTTACTCTAACTTAAATATTAATTACCATTATACTAATTTAATTAAAATTAAAAACAACCTCTTCAAACTTAATTTTATTATTAACTTTTTAGTTTTTACGAATCTCTTTTCAATGGCAACAGAATAATTAATTTAATTAATTTTGAAAATTAAAATAAAATAATTTACTTTAGATGATTTGAATATAATTATAATTTTGTTAAATGATAAGGCGATTAAAACAATTAACTACAATGATCATGAAAAAACAGAGTACATAACTATATCAGTCTTGACGAATATAAAAAAAAATTTGAAAAACAGAGCATATGTTAAATATATTATATGGTTATTATAGTCATTGATAAATAAATAAATATATGTGTTTTGCATGTGACAAACACTATAACGTTATGTACAAAACCCGTCCTTTCCGCCGGCTTATCTTGTCTTCTTCTTCTTCTTCTTCTGCTTCTTCTTCTTTCTTTCTTTCTTTCAATCTGTTTCTGTTTTTTGCAGAGAGGAGCCAGAGTAACCAACCACTAGCTGATTACATACATATACGCTTCTGCTTTGGCTCCAAGAAAGACCAACTCGTCTTTCCAATTTGGTTTTCACTTACTCTTTTACACCGTGACTTCGCCCGTGGCGATTTTCTTTTCGTTGTCCGGTGAACCACGGAGGTGGGAGAAGATAGAAAAGATGGTGTTTACTTGGTTTCTTTTTGTTGCTTTGGCATCTTCCTCCATGGCTACATTCACCTTGGCTGAACCTCTCGCTTTCAACGACAAAACTGCTCTGCTTCTTATTAAGAAATCGATTTCTAATGACCCTTCTAATCTTCTTGCTGGTTGGACACCGGATAGTGATTATTGTAGCTGGTATGGAGTCACATGCAGCGAATTTTCTAAGAGAGTTATTGGTTTGAACCTCACTGCCCGTAGCTTTAAATCATTTCTCGCCGGAACTCTGCCGGATTCGATTGGAGAACTGACTGAACTTAGAACTTTGGTAATTTCTCATAATGATTTTTCCGGTGAGATTCCGGTGAATGTGGGAAAGCTTCAATTTTTGGAGGTTATGGAGCTTCAAGGGAATAATTTGTCAGGGAGAATTATTGATCAGACAAGTACTCTTCAGTCTTTAAAAGTACTTAATTTATCGTTTAATTCATTTACTGGTGAAATCCCAGCTAGTTTAATTGGTTTTGGGAAGTTGCATATTATTGATTTATCTAATAATCAGCTTACTGGTGGAATCAAATTTGATACTTCAAGTGAATGTTTGTTTTTAAGACACTTGAAACTCTCTAATAATCTTTTGAAAGAGAGTATTCCAAAGGAGATTGGTCTTTGCAAGAATTTGAGGACTTTGTTGCTTGATGGAAATTTTTTAGAAGGTAGAATTCCAGCTGAGATTGGTCAGATTTCAGAGCTTCGTGTCTTAGATGTTTCTACAAATTGTCTCTCTGAGAATATCCCAATTGAATTGGGAAATTGTAGAAAATTGTCTGTTCTGGTGTTAACTAATTCAAGCAATTTTGTTGGCAATGGAAATGGTGATTTGGATGATCATAGTGGACTGGAGCTCAATTCCTTCCAGGGAGGTATTCCTTTTGAGGTCTTGATGCTTCCAGGTCTGCAGATTTTGTGGACACCTAGAGCAAATCTTGGTGGGCATTTGCCTCGCAATTGGAGTGAGTCGTGCTCGCTTAGAGTTCTCCATTTGAGCCTCAATTATTTCAAGGGTATGGTGCCAAAAGGTTTGGGAATGTGTAAGAACCTTACTTTCTTGGATTTGAGTAATAATTTTTTGGTGGGTTACCTTCCTATGCAGCTGCAAGTTCCATGTATGGTAAATTTCAATGTTAGTCGAAATAATATGACTGGTGCTCTTCCAAGTTCTAATAGAGGCAATTGTGATACTGGTATGATCTCCTTCGGTCAAGATCATAGTTTCTTGGATGTGGAGGATTTACAGATTGCCTACTTTAATATTCCTGTTTGGGGTCCTCAGATGAATATTCCAATGGGGTCAATGGAGGAGAACCTTGTTATTGCCCATGATTTTAGTTGGAACCAATTTACTGGTTCGTTGCCTTTGTTCTCAGTAGGAGATGAATTCTTAGCCACTGAGAATAAGCCTGCATACAGATTGTTGTTGAACAATAACATGTTCAATGGGTCTCTTCCTGGTCACCTAGTCTCAAATTGCAATGATCTTCTGAGCTTCTATATGAATTTGAGTGCAAACTTTATATCTGGTGAGATTCAGGAGTCATTGCTTCTCAGTTGTGTATCACTGGCACAGTTTGAAGCATCATATAATCAGATTGGTGGTTCACTGCCTCCCAGTATTGGCAACTTGAAGATGCTTCAATGTCTTGACTTGAGAGGAAACAAACTCTCTGGAACTCTGCCAAATAAGTTAAGGAATTTGAGAAGCGTGAATTCGATTCTTCTGGGAAGGAACACTATAGAAGGAAGCATTCCATCTGAAATTGGTCAATTGACTTCTCTTAGAGTTTTAGATATGTCTCATAATGCCATAACAGGATCTATCCCTGCAAGTTTGTCAAATGCCAAAAATCTTGAAATCTTGTTGCTCAAGAATAATAACCTTTCTGGAGAGATACCCTCATCTTTCTCATCTCTTTCCAATCTCACTGTTTTGGACGTTTCTTTCAATAACCTTTCTGGTCCTATACCTCATCTTCAACACCTGACCAACTGTGATTTTTTTAGAGGGAATAAATTGCTGGGACAGTTCCCAAATCAACCATCTAACACACCATTTGATCCAACTGGAGATGGGCAATGGCAAAATAAGAAGCCTTTGATACTTGCAGTGGTAATTTCTGCTTCTGTTGTGGTTTGTATTTCCTTGGTGGTGGTTGTGGTCAGTGTCCATGGGAAGAAAAAGTCTGGCAGACTCTCTAGCTTGAGAAGCAAAGTGGTAGTAACTTTTGCTGATGCTCCAGCTGAACTGAGCTATGATAGTGTGGTCAGAGCAACTGGGAATTTCAGTATTAGGAACCTGATTGGCACTGGTGGGTTTGGGTCAACTTACAAAGCGGAATTAGCCCCAGGATACCTTTTAGCAGTAAAGAGGCTCTCCTTGGGCAGATTTCAAGGAATTCAACAGTTTGATGCGGAGATCAGAACGCTAGGAATAATCCGACATAAGAACCTTGTGACATTGATTGGCTATCATGTGGGAGAAGCTGAGATGTTCTTAATTTACAATTTTCTTTCTGGGGGAAACCTTGAAACCTTTATACATGAAAGGTCAAGTAAAAATGTTCAATGATCAGTGATTTATAAGATCACTTTTGATATAGCTCAAGCTTTAGCTTACCTCCACTACTCATGTGTGCCCCGCATACTTCATCGCGATATTAAGCCTAGTAACATCCTGCTGGATGAGGAGCTTAATGCCTACCTATCCGACTTTGGCTTGGCTAAGCTCTTAGAAGTTTCACAGACTCATGCCACCACAGATGTAGCAGGCACATTTGGTTATGTTGCTCCAGAATACGCCACCACATGCAGGGTATCTGACAAGTCTGATGTTTATAGCTTCGGTGTAGTTCTATTAGAACTTATGTCAGGGAAGAAGTCCCTTGATCCGTCATTTTCTGAGTATGGGAATGGATTCAATATTGTTGCTTGGGCCAGATTGTTGATCAAGGAGGGACGTTCTTCAGAGCTCTTCTCTGCGGAATTGTGGGAAGCAGGGCCAAAGGAGAATCTTTTGGGAATGCTAAAGCTTGCTTCAACCTGCACAGTAGATTCGCTTTCTGTGCGACCATCAATGAAGCAGGTTCTTGAGAAATTGAAACATTTGAAGTCATGAAAACATCTCAAGTTCTTGGCACTGGATGGTTATGAGAATTGAAGCCGCTTAAGGTCTCCAAGATGCTCCATAACTTGAGGTGAGGTCTAAAAGATCTATTAAATCCAATACATTTTATTGTAATGATAATATGCAACAATTACAAACACTTTCTTCATAAAGATTCTAGGTGCTTTTTCTTTAACTATGCACCTCAGAAATAAATCTTTCGCTGACAAAAAAAATCCAAGACAAGTATTCTGTTTTTGCTTACTGCCAAGCAATTGTCAAATTTCTCTTTTCCTTTGCAAATGTGTTCATATTCATTGATGTTGTGAATCCACAACTAAAAAAAAGAAACAAGAATCAGCGCAATATCTCATGTGAGAACTTTGTTTGAGTTGTTTACAGGCGTATGCACAGGTACTCCCGTGGCTTGGATCATAGTTGGATTATCACTTCTAAAATCAAGGTTGGGTTAAGATAATTGAGTAAGGAGATCTTTGTTGTTATTAGTTTTACTGTGTAAAATAGTTTTCACATGCTAAACATGCTATGCTAACTTTGAACTTTACCTTTTCGTGTTTTTGGCAGAACCAATTTGCAGCTTATTATGGCGACGTGAAAAATTTTCAGCTGGGATTGTTCTGCACAAACCAGTACATTCCTGAAATAAAGGGGCCATTATAGACATTAATATTGCCTGTTCCTGTTAATTTTTTCCTGAATTTTTACAAGATCCAACGGTGACAAGGTACAATTTGCACAATATGCAGAAAAAGAAAAGTAACTCAACTTTTGGCTTGTTAAAGCAAATCTTCTTATTATAATAGTCTGCTTGGACATAACAAAACAAATATGATGGTCTTTCACCAAATTAACTCAATACGGTCAGTTGCACGGTTGGACTAAAAAGAAGTCTTTGTATATCCTCTGCTCTGTATATAAAAAACAATTTTTTGTTTAATTGAAAGCATCCTAATTTGGTCTTTTATCAATTCATTCACCCAATTTGTGCAGGACCTGGGATTTTAAGACCACCATTGAATACAATTTCTTGTCTTCTTTGAATGAAGCACATTCAATGGAATGATTGTTAAAGATGTGCAGGTTATGCTTTGTCAACATCCTGTTTTTAAGCTTTTCTTCCATTTCTGAGGCTGCTTTTGCAGTTGCAGATACTCTGTTGATTTTGTTTTTTAGCTTGAAGATAATTACTCTGTTCAGAAGGACATTGCATTGACTGAATCTGAATAGTCATGCTTCCTTTTCTCAAAGATTAATAAATTAATAATTTTTTCGGAACATGAAAAAAATAGAAGATGTATTTAGCATCTGCTACTGAAAATAAATATTATTTTCTACAGAAACAAAACGATCCAACTCAACAGGTATCTAGTGCCTTTTCTATTTACAATCTTTTTTATGGTATCATGTCTTATACTACTAAAAATGGAAAAGTTCATACCAGTGAAATTCTGTACATAAACAAAGTAGTGGAGATGAAAATTTCTCAAGGAGATCAAATGTGGCATCATTTGGTCATCGTACAGGAGCCCAATTAGTAGAATGATGGCCTCCAAATTTGGTTATTGCATATCAAAACAATTCTCCCGGAATTCCCAAGTGTCTTGAGCTACGACCATGTCTAGCCTTAGGGACAACTTCCTCTGTTGTGGTGCCTATTATCTCATTAGCTAGTCTCAACTCAACACATGCATAGTTTCCATCTGCATCCTGAGTCAGTGAGTCGAATAGTCCCAATTTCAGTTATTAAATCCCCAAGTTTGATCAAGAAATAAACATAATGATGGTGGTGCCACTCTTGAGTTTGATGAGCAGCAAGAAAGAAAGAGAATCACCTGAGTAACAATACCTAACTTCTCTAATTTTTGAACAGCATCTTCTACATCAAAATTACAGTCTTCACCAAATTCTTGTTTAATAAGATCCTCGCATTTCAAGTTCCTAAATCAGACCATTGCAAAGATATGCATTAGAATCTATACGCCCTGCAGAAATCATGAAAGAAAGGGCTCTATAAATTTTTGTACCTGTCTAGTAGCTTGCCCTTGCTGCATCAATATAAAAAATGAAACAATCACCTCTTTTACCTGTGCAATTAGAAGTCTATGATCGATACTGTTGAAAGGGAGTAAATGCATTCTAAATAAAGATGTTTAAAATATATTAATTAGAAATTACCATAGTAAAACCAATTAAATGCATAAAAAAATATACATATTCTCACCACCATGAGCATTTCTTTTCTATGTCAACCTAATTCCGTCTGATGGCCTTGCAATACAGTATGTCGAGTAAAACACTTACATTTGAGTTTAATCTTATAGATACCTATGCATTGACATATATACTGTGTATATAAAATATGCAAAGAAAGATTCAAAACCTGTGGGAAATATAACATATTGCCCCAGTTATGGCCTAGAAATGCTATGATTAGTTGGTAAAATTTGAAATTTCATGCATAGTGCTTACTTCTTGTTGAATAACATCATCACACACCCCTTCCACTATCCGGTTGTTTGTCATACACAGACTGAGTGATTAAACTCTGATAAGAAACCAAGTTACTCTGAAACCCAAGAAACATTAGCCTTCAACATAGTATATGAGGTCAAATATGAATCTTAAACAAGAATATACGAGGTCCAATGTGAATCTTAAACAAGAATATATGAGGTCAAATATGAATCTTAAACAAGAAACTGAGGCACATATTTATTTATTCTGATATGAAATCAAATCCACTGGAATCCTATGAAAGATTTTAGAATTGAAATAGAAATAGTGAGAAAACTGGGGCATGAAAAAAAGAGGAGGTTTTTGATGGTCTCTAGAATAATAAAAAAAAATGATGAGTTAGGTAGCACATGAGCTTTCTGATTGATCTTTTACTGAATTCTGAAAACAATGATACAATTGAAATTAAATTGTTAAATATTGAAATTTTGTGATAAAACATGAACCTAGTGTTTAATCCAGTGAACTCAGATGTGATTTGATCCAGAATATTATCAACAATAAGTCTGTCATACAAAAGACCAAATCTATAACCAAGTTGAGAAAAAAATGAAGACACTTAACGTGAAGTATGTCTTGAAACAATAACCAATTACTGAAGACAGGATAGCAAAAATGACCCGGATATCAGCTTTACGAACGTGAAGAGAACCAATTACAGTAACCTGTACAAATATGACATGATTCATTTTAACAAAATATCAAATACACTAAAAATCAAGCACTTTGTACACATTAAATTTCATATAGATGTAATTACTGACCAGCCCAACTGCAGCAGAACCAATGAATTTGACCCAATCCATCGGAGTTGAACCTGGATTTTTCTTTTCTGGCTGTTCATGTTACAGTTCCAGGTCTAAATGAACAGCCAAAATACCAAAAATAAGACTAACAATATTAAAAGAGTAGGTAACTCACGAGTGCTATCTCCATATCAGCCATAGGAATGTTCCTGAAATGCTTCACATATATATTCCTCTCTGCTTCTTTTTTGGAAGATGCTCTCCTGCAGATTTACACTCTCACAAACATTTATTTTCAAGGTCTTTAAGCAATATAGTAGAATATAAAAAATAATATATATATATATATATATCGAAACACACACACACACACATATATATATATATATATTCAGTAATTTGTAGAGGCTCGTGATATTATCATCCATGGAAACATATCCCCTATAAAAGAGCTCTGCTTTCCTACAATGAGATGAGAAGTTTTTTGTCTACCATTTGCCTCAAAATAGTGATAAGAAAGAGCAATCATTCCTGGCAATGAAAGATGTACAACCATCAATAAACTGTTTAGAATGAATTCATAAAGCAGAAAAGAAAAATAGTACCTATACACAACAATTATATTCTGAAAAGTAGGTTCTTGGATTGTAACCTTGCCTACAAGATTAGAAAAACTGTAGAACAAAGTAGATGAATGTCAAAATTCAGCATTAAGCTAGCATCACAAAAATGAGCTACCTAACAACCTGACTTTCATCTTCTCAATACGAAGACGTTCAACATATAAATCTCTGTTCTCTTCTTCTATGTGGATTTGAATAGGTTTTGTATCTTTCCTAATTTGTGTTTTTGACTTTCTGAAGAAAATTTTTAACCTACAAGCAGAAAAAGCATTCTAAGAGTAATGAATTGCTTGAGTTCAAGAAAAAAAAAATCCAATTTTAGCTAAATAAGTATTATTTTCAAAACCATGTTGAAATAGGAACAAAAATATAGAAGAGGGGTTCATAGCACAATTATTGTTTCTTGGTCATAACAAAAGGGAGTACTTACCCAGTAACTGTCAAGAACCACTTCCATAAACGTGAAAGGATTGTATTGCTTTGATAAAGTAAGCAGCCATTTGATCTATTCCAAATCCACGGCGGAAAACTATGAACTAAAAATACATAAATCTATCTGCATCAGTGCATGCATAAACAAGCATGGAAGTGTATTTCTTTTAATAAATTCAACAATGCCTAGAGTAACATGGGAATAAGGAATAAAATTATGCCATTCAAATATAAAAACATTCCATGTTTCTGATTCTCCTATTTGCATTCAGAAGGTCAGCTTCATTACTGGAACAAAATAAGATAAATAAGTAGCTTCGAGGAAATAAATGCCAATAATTTCAATGAATCAAGATAATTTTTCAGAGTCTAAATATCAAGAGATTTAACCATACAGATGCATAATGATCAGGACTTGTAAATTTATTTTCTCCAATTAAAAAAAGAATGGTATGAATTGCACTGAAGCTGAATTAAAAATAACTTATGGATAAAGTTGGCTAGGAACTTTCTGAGAAATGCAAATTTCACCTAAGAAAAACAGGAAAGCCTTCTACTTGTCATTCTATCACACTTATTTTACACTTTGCTCACTAAAATGTAGGAACACTTTATCTTCACTTGAGACACAATTTGTTGAATATAATTGCACAATTAAGAGGGTAACCCTATGTAAAGTAGTAAGATTGGTTCATCTTTTCCTAGACGTCACAGGTTCATATCATGAAAACACCCTTTTGCAATGTAAGGAAGAAAGAGATCTGATACTCCCCGAGGGTTAAAATGTCAGAAGCCTCATGTGCTGGGATAAAACCAATTTTTGCAAATATGCAAACTAAATTATAATGAAAAATATACAGATTGTAATTGATGCTCAATGGAATTATCGCGGAGAAATCACAGATTCAGTTGGCACTAGTGCACAAAGAAGGAACAAACAGACTAGGTCACAAGTAAAAGGTAACCCACAAAACCAACCGCTCATATAGTTCATCACATAATTCACATTTCAGGGTAGTTAAAAAAGATAGGAAAACAGATGTATGATGGTAATTGCATTTCTCCAGAAACACCCACCTACACCTAATTACAGCCTAAAATAATTGCCAAGATAATTCATATTCCCAAAAGAATTTCCTGTCAAGCAGCAATCTTGAAGCTGTTTTTAGTGTTTACCTTATCAGCAAAGTATGGTAGGTTATCATGAGGATTCTTTTCAAAGTACTGTTTGAACAGCTTCTTGTCAAGCTATATTCGACAAGACAAAACATCAGGAACAAAAATTACAAATCCCAGGTGTGAATTTCTGATGTATAGCTGGCCAGGTAATACATGAATGTTTCAATATTACATTTGTAAAGAGCAGCTAATTACATATTAATGTACATAGGAGTGCAATGTGCATGCAGACCTTACCTGAGTTTCATCTACTGCAATTGGAAGATTTAACCGATATTGTGAAGAAAGTGCAACATCAATTTCTTCATCTGTTGTAATTTTGAAATTACTCTTATCCATCACCTAGATAAAAAGTGAATCAAAGTAGATATAGAAAACAACTGCAATAGCTGGACATTGATGGACATGGTTATTATAGTTAATAATGTAATTTGTACAGAGGTTATTGCATTTGTTTAAATATTAGATGTAATACTTGTAAACTTTTTATAGCCTCATACTCGCAAGAGCATACAAAAGTTTTCAGCACCAACATACCGAATCAAAAAGTCCAAAGCAAGTTAGAACAACGAAAATACCTGAAATAAGCAGGCTAAAAACTTCTGTTCACAACTATCAACATCTTCAGGGGTTAGATTGTGCTGCTCCAACTTACTGGCACCATAAATGGGCTCAAAGAGAGCATACAATGTCTGGCAGAAGGCATGCTCATAAAATTCATATCAAACAACACATGGAAGGCACAAAAAGAAAAGAGTAACCATATATCTATGAAACAAAGGGAACGGGAACTACCATAAGATCCTCCAAATGCAAAAGGTGTTAGAATTAGAATATGCTCTAGAGCCATATCTATAATGTAATTATAAATTATATCCCTTAATGGCATAAAATTATATTCTTTTAATTAGATATTTATTTAATTATTAAATAAATATTTATTTATTTTATAGAATATAAGCTCATAAGTAATTTGTTAGAGAATTTATTTATAAGTGTTATAAATATGAGTGACAAATTTTCTAGTACAAATACTTTAAATGTTCATGGTCGTAGGATATTTTATTTGAGCGTAATTTATCCAAAGGACCATCACATCTGTTTATTTCCAAGATTAATATGAGATATTAATGATATGGAAGTAGTGAGTCATATGCTACTTGAATAAATATTCTAAATAAATATGTGAACACTCATAGTGATGAGTAAGTTGAACATGTGACGCAGGATAATAATAACATGAAGTTTTACTGCTTGTCAATTATTAATTATCCTGATCATAAATGAATTAATCCTTAGACCTGAGGGGATATTATATTTCACATATAGATAATTAAAATTTGTTACTGCTTCCATACATGTACAATGTATATGTATATGGGCATGTGGTGGTTTTAATTATTTATATGTAGGAAATAAATAATCCGCCAAAATGGAATTTATACCTTGAGTAAACAAGGATAAGATCCTATACAATTTGGTTATTCTTAATAAAGAAGTCCTTGGCCAAGGCGGTTAGATATTTACTAAGAAAAGCGTTTTTAGTAAAAATCAATTTTATTAAGAATTAGAACCATGATAGAAGTATAGTATATATTCGGGTTTGACAAAATCATGACCTTGAATTAATTCAGGATCTTTATAAAGGGATTAATCATTAATATGATAATTTGGTTCGAATATCCCATTTAACTTGACAGGTTAAAGATATTCATTTTTAATTAGGTAATTATAGTGCATGTTATGCTAGACACTGACTATGATTTATGAGACCGAAAGATAATTGAGATAATCTTTTGGAGAGAAAATATTTTCTCGCAATTATCAAGAGTTGATATTGTATCTCATTGCTAATTAAACATGAACCTAGAGAGTCACACACAATACAACTCTAAATGATCTAGTAAATATTATTTTGATAATTAATTAAAATGTTTAATTAATTAATCAAAATTAATTGGATTAAATTTGTAATGAGATTACAAAGACCCTAGCATGTCTTAAATATTTAATCCATGTAGAGTAAAAATTAATTACAATACTTGTATATGATACATGTTATGTAGATTAATTTTTGGACTTAAAATAATAAATTTAATTAATTATTTATTTAATTAAAAGTTAATTAATTATTTAATTATTTAATTTATTTTTCTTTTTCTTTTATGAGTGGAAGACCATTTTAATGGGTAAGTGGCTACTTTAATTAGTGGAGTATTATGGGAAGACTATTTTAATGGGTGAAAGGCTACTTTAATTAGTGGAGTATTATGGAAAGACCATTTTAATGAGTGAAAGGCTACTTTAATTAGTGGAGTATTATTTTATTAAAGTGGTGGATATGATTTGTTTTTCCTTTTAAGTAAAAAAAAATAATAAAACCACTTGATAAATATAATTGAGATGTGATCTCATTTATGTTTTGATTTTTGAAGTAGCATTCATTAAGTTTGGTTTTTCACAAGAGAGATTTTCTCCTCTCTTTCAACGTGAAGAGGAAAAGAAAAAAAATATTTTTATTTTATTTTTCCTTTTAAGTCCAATTTTTCAAGAAAGAGTTCTTGAAATTAAATCTCTACATATCATCCATACTAGAGTTTTAATCTTGGTTTTGGGCAATAACAATAAATCAAGATTTAATCTTTGGAGCTTGGAGGATCTAGATCAAAAGAGTTGGTGTGAGATATCTAGAGGCCACACATTTGGGTGGTTTGGAGGAATTGTGAAAACACTTAGTCTTCAAGAGGTAATTTCTAATATCTCCTCCTATGTATATTTGGTATTTTGTAAATCAATTAGTTTTTTAATTATTTGGATGTTTTGTTAAATTCTAAAATTAGAACTTAGAATTGAAAAGTTCAATTCTAGTGTTAAAAGTTAACACATGATATTTAATTAATAAACTAATTGTGAAAATTTTTGAAATTTACCACAGTAATTTATTAATTAAATTACGCTTCCGTTGCTCTAATTCTAGTATTTATCGCATCCCAACAGTGGTATCAGAGCCGGCTAATTGATTTGCAAGATCTAATTTTATGGCCAAATTCTTAATTTTATAATATTTAATAATTTTATTTAGTGTATGTGATATGCTAAATTAATTTTTGAATATATATATAAAATTTAAGAAGTGTAGTAATTCTTAAATATTTGATATTTGGGAAATTAAAATTAAATATGTGATATTTAATTTAAATAAAAATTGTATATAAGATATACAATTAGTTTATAGAAGTGTTCCATATGGTCCAAAAATAAAATAATATACTTTTAGTTATTATTTATTTATTTATGGATGTGAAAGGCATAATGGATGATCATGGACTTAGGATCATTTTTATACATACATGTGATGAATGTATATATATTTGATTTGATGATTTTGTAATAATTATTCTTTTGATGGAATGTAATTATTAATTAGAAAATAAGATTTATTTTATTCCCTTTATAGGCTTTTGTAAAATTAATTGTATGATTAAAATGTATTTATCAAAAATGGAGGGAGACCAAATTTCACAAATATGCCTAGTGGAAGCAAGGACTTCAAGTGTTGAAGACTTTGTAATTTATTTATTTATTTTAATTCTAATTTGTAATTTAATGCATTCATGCATAAATTCATTTATCACCATATTCTTTCCGGCTAAGAATATAGAAATCATAGTAGTCCATGATCATACCTTTTATATTTTCCATTCTTCAATGTATATGATGCATGTAAAATGGTGAATGTGCAAAGTGAGACTAACAAGTATTAATTAAATAATTGATTAAAAGTTAATTAATCACTTAATTAAAAATATTGCCCAAAAATCTTCCAATTAAAAATTAAGTCTAGTAGCTCTCCACTAAAGCAATGAATTTAAAATTTTAATTAATTTTTCACTGGCTATGGACACATAGGAGTGATTTATTAATTAAGAGATTTTGAAATTAATTGTTAATCATGAGATGATGTGAATATATGGATACATTATTTTACAAGAACGGCAATGGGCACCTGAGTTTCTTAATGTTTAAATCCATATGTATGCTGATTTAGTGGTTATAGACTTAACTAATATAAAAGGCTAAGAATGACACTAGGCACCTGAGGCCCGTAATATTAGGAGCAGAAATGATTAAGTTTCACATGAGATGTGATATTAGAGGAAGTTAATAATTAGTAAGAGTTACTAATTAATAAAACTGGCTAATAGGTAAAAGTTACTAGTTTAATCACTCACTAGAAATCTATCCTTATAAAGATTTCCGTTTTTCACTTGGAAGTGTGAAATTTGAAATAAATAGTGGGAGGATCATAATTGATTAAAGACCAAATCATTATGATAGTTTTACATTACATGATTCTAATAATTTACTTTATTTTCTGCAGTGTCTTAAATCTCTAATAAAATGAAAAACTCAAATCCACTAGCAAGCATTCTTGATAAAAACATGCTCACGGGGCCTAATTACACTGATTGGTTAAGAAACATTAAAATCATCTTGATTTCTGATCGCATAAAGTATATGATTGATTCTCCTATTCCAAGTTTATCTGAAGGAGCTTCAGAAGAAGAAACTGAGACGTGGAGAAAGTGGAAATTGGATGATGAGCAAGCTAGAATGTATATGCTTGCTTCTATGAATAGAGATTTGCAGAAGCAACATGAAAATTATTCTACTGCTCAGGAAATTATTATGCACTTGGAAGAATTATATGGTGAGACAAGCAGGAATGTTAGATATGAGATATCTAAGGAATTATTCCGTTCTACCATGAAGGAAGGTATGGATGTTGGAGAACATGTTCATAAAATGATTCGACTCATTGAAAGTCTAGAAAGTTTAGACTTTGGAATTGATCAACATCTCCAAATTGATTTGATCCTCTCATCCCTTCCTGATTCATATGGTAGGTTCATATCTAATTTTTATATGAACAAAATTGACTGCACATTAGCTAGTCTCCTTAATATGCTTGTCACCGAACAAAATACCTTAAAAAATAGTAAGGATAAAGAAGTTTTAGTTGTTGCTTCTACCACTTCTTCTAGTAAGACTAAGAAGAAAAAGGGAAAGAAGAAGAAAACTTCCAAACTTAAACCAAGTGGCGGAGTTTCTAAACCAAAATTAAATAAGGCATCCAATTCTAATGACAAAGGAAAATGTTTCCATTGTAAGGAAGAAGGCCATTGGAAGAGAAATTGCCCTAAGTACTTGGAGTCAATAAAGGGCAAGAACAAGCCTTCGGAAGGTATGTTCTATTATTCTAATCCTTCTAATAACTCATCTATTGCTTGGATTCTTGACTCAGGTGCAAGTAATCACATTTGTGCATCTTTGCAGGATCTAGTAAGCAGTGAGCTTTTGGAACAGGATGAGGTAATTTTAAAGCTTGGTAATGGAGCAAGCGTTGCAGCCAAAGCTATTGGATCTACCTCAATTGACTTAAGAAGTCATATTTTATTATTACATGATGTTTTATATGTACCTAATGCTTATAAAAACATTATCTCTATTTCTAGTTTGACTAGTATGGGTTATGAACTCTATTTTAAAAGAGATTCTTGTTTAATATATTATTGTAATAATATAATAGGCACTGGTTATATTATAGATGGCCTTTATTATTTGGATAATAATGGTAATTGTAATAATAAAATTGTTCCACACAATGCCACACATATAAATGTTATTCATAAAAATAAATCTAGTCTAAAACACTTATGGCATTTAAGACTGGGTCATATTGGAGAGGATAGAATCACTAAGTTGGAAAGGTTAGGAATTTTAGATCCTTTGGATCAAAATTCTATTCCGACTTGTGAATCATGTCTTCAAGGAAAAATGACTAGATCACCTTTTGTTGGACAAAAGGAAAGGGCCAAAGAAGTTTTAGAACTCATACATAGTGATGTATGTGGTCCATTAAGTATAATGGCTAGAGGAGGATTTTCATACTTCATCACTTTTACAGATGATTTCTCTAGATTTGGATATGTTTATCTTTTGAAGCATAAACATGAATCTTTTGAGAAATTTAAGGAGTTTAAAAATGAAGTAGAAAATCATTTGGGTAAAAGAATCAAAACTCTACGATCAGATCGTGGTGGAGAATATCTATCTAATGAGTTTAATCTTTTTCTCAAAGAAAATGGCATTGTATCACAATTAACACCTCCAGGGACACCTCAATTAAATGGAGTGTCTGAAAGGAGAAATCGAACTTTAATGGACATGGTTCGTTCTATGATGAGTTATACTGATTTGCCTAATTCTTTATGGGGATATGCACTCCAGACTGCATGTTATATTCTTAATAGAGTTCCATCTAAATCTGTTCCAACCACTCCCTATGAGATATGGAATGGTAAGACACCAAGTCTTAAGCACATTAAGATTTGGGGATGTCCATCTTATATTAAGAAGGTAAAATCCGATAAGTTGGAACCTAGATCTATTAAAGGAAGGTTTGTTGGATTTCCTAAAGGTAGTTTAGGATTTATTTTCTATCTTCCAGAAGATCAAAGTTTTGTAATTAGTAGAGATGTTATTTTTCTTGAGAAAGAGTTTCTTCAAGAAAGTGACAAAGTAAGGAAGATAGAATTAGATGAGGTATCATCTAAAGATATCCAACAAAATGATCATATGAAAATTGATCAACCACAAGAAATATGTCAACCAATTAATGATGTATCTACATCAGTACCTCGAAAATCTAGCAGAATTTCTCATCCACCAGAGAGATTAGACTTGTTGCTTGATAAGAAAGAGTTATTTATTCATGCACAAGTTGATCATACAATTGATCCTGCTACATATGAAGAAGCTATATTAGATATAGACTCTTCTAAATGGAAAGAGGCAATGAAAGTTGAAATGGATTCCATGTATGCAAACCAAGTCTGGGAACTTGTGGATCCACCTAAAGGTATTGTACCTATAGGAAATAAATGGATCTTCAAGAGAAAGATTGGTGCAGATGGAAAGGTTGAAACCTTTAAAGCAAGGTTGGTGGCTAAAGGTTATAGTCAAAGAGAAGGAATTGACTATGAAGAGACTTTTTCACCTGTTGCCATGCTTAAATCCATTAGAATTTTACTTGCCTTAGCCTCACACTATGATTATGAGGTTTGGCAAATGGATGTCAAAACTGCTTTTCTTAATGGATATATTGAAGAAAATATATTCATGGTACAACCAAAAGGTTTTGAATCTACGGATAGTACTAAAGTGTGTAAGCTTAAGAGGTCCATTTATGGTCTTAAGCAAGCTTCGAGGAGTTGGAATCATCGTTTTGATGAAGCTGTAAAGAGTTATAGTTTTATCAAAAATGAAGATGAACCATGTGTATACAAAAAGGTTAGTGGGAGTGCACTCACTTTCTTAGTTTTGTATGTGGATGACATCCTTATTAATTGGAAATGATGTTGGTATGCTTACTGATGTAAAACTATGGTTATCAAATACATTCTCTATGAAAGACTTAGGAGAAGCAATCTATATTCTTGGTATTAGAATCTATAGAAATAGATCTAAGAGATTAATAGGGCTCTCCCAAAGTCAATATTTGGAAAGGGTGTTGAAGAGGTTCAACATGCAAGATTCCAAGAAAGGATTGTTGCCAGTTAGGCATGGTATCCATCTTTCAAAGGAAATGTCTCCCAAGACTCCAGAAGATAGAGAAAAAATGGCCAAAGTTCCTTATGCTTCGGCTATAGGAAGTCTAATGTATGCAATGTTGTGTACTAGGCCGGATATTGCTTATGCTGTTAGTATGACTAGCAGATTTCAATCCAATCCAGGTTTGGAACATTGGATGGCAGTTAAAGTAATCCTAAAGTACTTGAGAAGAACTAAGGATTTAGTTTTAACATATGGAGGATGTGATCTTAAACTTGATGGTTTTACTGATTCTGATTTTCAATCAGATGTGGATGATAGAAAGTCTATCTCAGGATTTGTTTTTATTTGTAATGGAGGAGCAGTAAGTTGAAAGAGTTCTAAACAAAGTACAACTGCGGACTCCACTACAGAAGCTGAATATGTTGCTGCATCAGATGCTGCAAAAGAAACTGTTTGGATTAAAAAGTTCGTAACTGAACTTGGAGTGGTTCCATCCATAGAATCACCTGTTACATTGTATTGTGACAATAATGGAGCTATTGCTCAGGCAAAAGAACCAAGGTATCATCAAAAATCCAAACACATTGAAAGACGGTATCATATTATTAGAGAAATAATTAGCAAAGGATATGTAGCAGTGCAGAAAGTATTGTCAGCAGAAAACGTGGCTGATCCCATGACTAAAGCTATGACACAACGTCAATTGGATTTACATCTTGAGAAGATGGGTCTAAGATATTGTAAAGAATGGCTCTAGTGCAAGTGGGAGATTGTTAGAATTAGAATATGCTCTAGAGCCATATCTATAATGTAATTATAAATTATATTCCTTAATGGCATAAAATTATATTCTTTTAATTAGATATTTATTTAATTATTAAATAAATATTTATTTATTTTATAGAATATAAGCTCATAAGTAATTTGTTAGAGAATTTATTTATAAGTGTTATAAATATGAGTGACAAATTTTCTAGTACAAATACTTTAAATGTTCATGGTCGTAGGATATTTTATTTGAGCGTAATTTATCCAAAGGACCATCACATCTGTTTATTTCCAAGATTAATATGAGATATTAATGATATGGAAGTAGTGAGTCATATGCTACTTGAATAAAGATTCTAAATAAATATGTGAACACTCGTAGTGATGAGTAGGTTGAACATGTGACGCAGGATAATAATAACATGAAGTTTTACTGCTTGTCAATTATTAATTATCCTGATCATAAATGAATTAATCCTTAGACCTGAGGGGATATTATATTTCACATATAGATAATTAAAATTTGTTACTGCTTCCATACATGTACAATGTATATGTATATGGGCATGTGGTGGTTTTAATTATTTATATGTAGGAAATAAATAATCCGCCAAAATGGAATTTATACCTTGAGTAAACAAGGATAAGATCCTATACAATTTGGTTATTCTTAATAAAGAAGTCCTTGGCCAAGGCGGTTAGATATTTACTAAGAAAAGCGTTTTTAGTAAAAATCAATTTTATTAAGAATTAGAACCATGATAGAAGTATAGTATATATTCGGGTTTGACAAAATCATGACCTTGAATTAATTCAGGATCTTTATAAAGGGATTAATCATTAATATGATAATTTGGTTCGAATATCCCATTTAACTTGACAGGTTAAAGATATTCATTTTTAATTAGGTAATTATAGTGCATGTTATGCTAGACACTGACTATGATTTATGAGACCGAAAGATAATTGAGATAATCTTTTGGAGAGAAAATATTTTCTCGCAATTATCAAGAGTTGATATTGTATCTCATTGCTAATAAAACATGAACCTAGAGAGTCACACACAATACAACTCTAAATGATCTAGTAAATATTATTTTGATAATTAATTAAAATGTTTAATTAATTAATCAAAATTAATTGGATTAAATTTGTAATGAGATTACAAAGACCCTAGCATGTCTTAAATATTTAATCCATGTAGAGTAAAAATTAATTACAATACTTGTATATGATACATGTTATGTAGATTAATTTTTGGACTTAAAATAATAAATTTAATTAATTATTTATTTAATTAAAAGTTAATTAATTATTTAATTATTTAATTTATTTTTCTTTTTCTTTTATGAGTGGAAGATCATTTTAATGGGTAAGTGGCTACTTTAATTAGTGGAGTATTATGGGAAGACTATTTTAATGGGTGAAAGGCTACTTTAATTAGTGGAGTATTATGGAAAGACCATTTTAATGAGTGAAAGGCTACTTTAATTAGTGGAGTATTATTTTATTAAAGTGGTGGATATGATTTGTTTTTCCTTTAAGTAAAAAAAAATAATAAAACCACTTGATAAATATAATTGAGATGTGATCTCATTTATGTTTTGATTTTTGAAGTAGCATTCATTAAGTTTGGTTTTTCACAAGAGAGATTTTCTCCTCTCTTTCAACGTGAAGAGGAAAAGAAAAAAAATATTTTTATTTTATTTTTCCTTTTAAGTCCAATTTTTCAAGAAAGAGTTCTTGAAATTAAATCTCTACATATCATCCATACTAGAGTTTTAATCTTGGTTTTGGGCAATAACAATAAATCAAGATTTAATCTTTGGAGCTTGGAGGATCTAGATCAAAGGAGTTGGTGTGAGATATCTAGAGGCCACACATTTGGGTGGTTTGGAGGAATTGTGAAAACACTTAGTCTTCAAGAGGTAATTTCTAATATCTCCTCCTATGTATATTTGGTATTTTGTAAATCAATTAGTTTTTTAATTATTTGGATGTTTTGTTAAATTCTAAAATTAGAACTTAGAATTGAAAAGTTCAATTCTAGTGTTAAAAGTTAACACATGATATTTAATTAATAAACTAATTGTGAAAATTTTTGAAATTTACCACAGTAATTTATTAATTAAATTACGCTTCCGTTGCTCTAATTCTAGTATTTATCGCATCCCAACAAAAGGTACCATGCTCGAATAGTGTATTCAACTCTTTGGCAGAGCTTGAAAAACTCTTCCCGATCAGATCCTTGTTCTACAAAAGGATTAAACTTTATGCCTAAAATTCAATTCAAAAGAAACCCAATTGAGCAAATTATTAAAATTTTATCAGGAAAAAAAAAAGATACCAATATGGTCAGATAAGACAGAAATGAGCTTGTGCTTGATCATAGGAATTACAGATTCTCTCTCTAGATGAATTATGTCTTTATTTTTACCCATTTTTCAAAAATAATTTTTTTTCACCTTCTCTTTAGTTTTCTTCTTCTTCTTCTTCTTCTTCTTCTTCTGGGGCTCCATTAGTGCTCGCTCTCTTCGGAGGGAAAATGTTTGGCGGTGGAATTTGAGCCGCGCTCGTTTTCCCAGCAAAAGCCACCAGGTTTCTTCCTCCAATTTTAAACCATTGAATTATTTGGCATTTTATCAACGGTTTACAATTCAAAGATTTATAATTACCAACTTTTCAAAATAAACTACTACATCTACATTAATCGAATTCCATGATTCATTCCTACGTAAAATAATAAAATAAAAATTAACTACTTTTTTTAAAGGAATTAACCTATTTATCTGAATTTTGTAAATGATTTATAATTTTATTTAATATTTTACAAATTCAAAGTTTGAAGGTATTTCTATCACGCTTGGACAAAAATTTGACTAATTTTTTTTATGGCAAAACAATTATATAAATATTAATATTATAAATAAAAGAATAGAGAAATGTATAGAGAATAAAAAAATAAGAAAAATTACTTTATTATTAATTATGTGTCATGTACCACTTATAATAAGATATATATAGTAGTGTAAGTAGAATTTATATGGAAATAAAAAATTACAATTATAATCAAATTAAATTCTAATTTGAATAAGATAAAAATAATCATAATTTTGATAGGATAAAATTAATCTAATTAAGTAGTCATTTACATATTTTTTTAATACTTTCTTTTTGATAACTACCCCTATGAATATGTCTCCTTAAAAATTCAGTGCAATAAAAATTTAGTGAAGAAAAAAGAGTACAATATTCATAGGTAACTTCCCCTAAAAAATATATTCAACTAGGATATTTTAATTAAACATATCTCAACATTTTGTATATGTCTTTTAAAGACTGATATTGGCAGTGTATTTGTGAACAAATCTGTTAAATTTTTACTTGAATGAACTTTACAAATATCAACTATTCATTCCTTCATGAATTCATAGGTGTAAAAGAACTTTGGTGATATATATTTGGTCATATCTCACTTTATGTAGCCTTCCTTAATTTGTGCAATATATGTTACACTATATTCATACAATATTATCAGTTTATCGCCTTCTACAAGTGATCCACAAGCTTTTCTAATATATTTGATTATGATTCTCAACCATACATATCTTCTTCTAGCTTCACAAATGGCTAATTTATCTGAATAATTTAGCGAAGTTGCAATGATTGTTTGCTTCATATATCACCATAAAATAGCAATATTATTATATGTGAAAGCATAAACCATTTAGATATGTCATATAGATAACATAGAATATGTTTCACTCCATTTTAATGTCCTCTTGTTGGCAAAAAACTAAACTTTGAACTGCAAAAATAATATATGATATTGTATTGTTAGCAAGATAGAAAATCGTCCCTATTATACTGAGATATGGTACTTCAGGACCAAGAATATCTTCATTATCTTTTCGTGAGTGAAAAAGATCTCCTTTTATATCAAGAAAATGAATAATCATTTGGAGTGCTTAATGGATAATATTTATCCATATAAAATTATTTCAAGATGTTTCAATATATGATGCTTGATGGACAAGAATTATATTTGACATATACTCAACTTAAAAGCTAAGATAAAATTTGGCTTTTCCAAGATCCTTCATTTCAAATTTCTTTCTTAAATAGTATGCAATAATTGAGATCTCTTCTGGAGTTCTCAGTATATTTAAATCAGTAACATAAACTGCAACTATGATAAATACTGAATTTATCTTCTGGATAAAAATACATGGGCAAATGAAATTATTTTCATATCTATTTGTTCTAAGTATTCAAATAGGTAATTATATCACATTCGCCTTGATTGCTTTAGCTTATATAAGGATCTTTGAAGCTCAATATAGTATATTTGTTAAATTATTATATGCTTTAGGTATCTTGATACTTCATACATCTTGAATCCTTCAAGAATTTTCATGTATATGTCATTATCTAATGAATCATATAATTAAACTATCACAACATTCATTAAATATATATTGAGCCTTTCAAAGACTATCAAATATATCAAAAATCTAAAGATAATAACATCCATGATATAAGAATATATCTCAATATAATTTATATAAGGTCTTTTGAGAATTCTTATGCCTTAAGTTGTGTCTTATATTTTACAATTTTATTTAACTCATTTCTCTTATGAGCCATATGAATAAGTTATCATAATATAAGGTCGAACCCTTCAAGGGCTACCAAACTAATTTTAAAAGTAATTACATTCATAATAGAGGAAATATATTCTTTTCATAATCTTATTTCATTCATTTTTTTATATACAATATTTCATGGGTTTGATATCTTCTAGTGTTTGGACTACTAGTCCAAATATTATATACGTTTAGTAAATGAATGTAGCCTGAATTACTTTTCATTTTGGTCAATCACTTTGACGTCGATAAATTTTAATAATTTTTATGCTCAAGCATATTTCAATAATTTCAATATCAACGCATACAAAACATATTATTAACAATAATTTTACTCATTTCTCACATATTTCTAGGTTTTAATGAGATCTCATAATTTTCGGTACTGGAACCACTTCTAGGGTTACTTTTTTTTAGAAATATGTGGTTGTTGATATATGTTGCTTTTGACTTCTTCGAGAGTATCATTTTGAAATTATTCATTTTCTCTTTTTTCAAAGAATAATATTTTGAACCATGTAGTTCACTACGCTTCTGGCATATATTAGACTTTATTTAGTAATATATTTATAGGATATCCTGCAGGGATAATCATTCCTTTAGAAGCATCAACAATCAAATATGTTATTTAGAGACATTTGGTTTCAATAAAGATATCTAGCAACTGATTTATTCTGCAAATAAATTATTCTTTGAACTTTAGATTCATACTAATTTATGCATATATCAAAAATGAACAAGATTGATTAATCACTTATGCTTTTGGCTATATTCAATTATCTTCCTCTGACGATAAAAAAAACTGATTTATCAAATTGATAATAAAAAAATCTTGCTCTAGAAATTTATAGTTACAGGTCCAAAATATCTAATAACATGTACACTTTCAAAACTTATATATATCAAGAAGATGTTAATAACCCATTTAATTTTTTGAGGGGATGCAATAAGAACATATACAATGCAAAAATAAATTCTTGATAAGATATATTATGTTAGTTAAACACAAGTTTTAAGTAAAAAACTTGTGATGTACAGACAGTCAAATACAAATTAAAGGCACAATATAAATAATAATTTATATCCAAATATATATCCAAGTAAATATATAAAGTTTTGATTTCATAAGAATAATAATTAATTGTAAAAACTTAATAATTAATTATTTAGCTAAATAATATAGAGTATAAACATATGCAATAAAGTGTTCAATAGTAATGTAATCATAAAATATTTTTTAAGTGAACTCATATATGTTATCTAGATAAATTATTTTAATATGATAATCAATAAATATTAACCTTAACTTTATAATTTGAGCAAGCAATTTAACAAAAGTAATATTATGAGTTGACAACATATAATCATCGATTTGAAGTATCAATCAAAATCATAAAATATCTAAATAGAACACAAGATTAATAGGTAGATCCATAAATATTTTTATGTATTTTTTAGAAGTTTAGGGGAATCTAAATGTAATTTAGATAGTAAAGATCTCATAATTAATTTAATTTGAGTACAAGAAGCACAAAAGCAATCATCAGGCAAAAGAATTTTCTGATTTTTCAGTCAGTATCCATTTGTATTCTTAATAAGAAGTTGCATCATGTTTGAACCTGGATGATCAAAATGATCATGCCAAAATATGCACTTTCGGTGCATATAGTGTAACTCAACCACCTTTATTTTTTATAAATTACAATCCGGTTAAGATATTTAAAATTTTTTAAATATGAATTTTTAGTTCAAATTCATAGAATTAACACATAATAATTTAATATTTCTCTCATTTTATTTCAATAGAATATCCGTTATGATGCATTCGTTAAAACTTAGTAGATTTTTTTAGAATCTACTTGAATACAATATATCATCGAAATATCATTTGTTTAAGTTCAGAATATAAGATAGACTCTTCTGGAGTCTTCAACCATATTTGCAGAACCATATATTATAGTAACATTAATTTCTGTTTATATTAACTATAACCAATATTTTCTGATCATGAAGAATTATGAGAGTGATGCTAATATATATATTTTTAGTACTTTTACTTTCATAATTGATAGGAAAAAAATTTTCACCATCACTCTTTTATTAAGATTATCGTCCTTGGTCTTGAAAAAATATTATATTCACTTCAGTAAATAATGCTAAGTCAGTTGGACAAGTTTGATGATTTTTCATCAAAAGCTAAAAATTTTGTTTAGCTATAGGTAAACAAGAAATTAGTTTATAATATTTTGTGAATCTATGCTCTCAATATTATTACTGCAGAAGCACATTTGATGCATGGAAAGTTTAATATCGACAAAAAAACTGTAATAAATCATTAATAATAAGATAACCAAATTTTAATTTCTCATTTGAATAATCAAAAGGAAATCATTACTGCTAAGTGATCTTGCGAGGATGCTTAATTTTCTTTTCATAATATCTCTAAGATTTATAATATTAAGGTGAATCTCATTATTAAATACCCATAACGGATAATTTCTTCAAAAAATATAAAGGGTATTAAATTCAAGTTTTATAATATTTAGCATTTGTAAGTATATCAAATTTAAATAAAAATCATAAATTAAATATATTGGAGAGCTATCGAACAAATAAGGACTAAAAATTACAATTATAGTTTAAATATCATAATTCTAGAAGTATAAATAATCATATAAAATTATAATAAATATCAATTATTTTATCAACTCTACTTCAATGTAAAAATATTTACTTATAATTTTATATCTTTTTTATTTTCATTTACGATATTAGCTTTTCTAGAAAAGTGATCTTAGAAGTAGTTCTGGTACCGAAAATTTTGAGATCTCATTTAAAACTAGAAATATGTGAGAAATATGTAAAATTATTATTAATCATATAGTTGCATATGTTGTTACTGAAAATCTTCAAACTTATAATTTATAATTATGATTTGTAGAGTCTTATGCTGATAAAGTATTGTAAATAAAAAAAAATAAAGAAGATTGATAGAGAATAAGAAATCAGAACAATCACTTTATTATTAATTGTGTGTCATGCACCACTTATAATGGGGTATATATAGTGGTGTAAATAGAATTTAGATGAGAATAAAAGATTACAGTTATAATCAAATTAAATCTTAATTTGAATAGGATAGAACTAATCATAATCTTGATAGGATAAAGTTAATTTAATTAAGTAATCATCCACATATTTTCTAACAATTAACCTATTTTCTTTATTATTAGGCATGCCCTTTTTCCATTTTACTCTAATATTTTAAAAAATTAATTTAAATAAGAGTATTTTATATTTTTATTTTAGAAAATTACGCCCTACCCTTTTAACTTCTCATTTTTCAAAAACACCATACTAAAGTTTTGTTTTTCACTTCTATAAAAGAACGCCTATCTTTTTTTTTTTTTTACATTTATGATGTTAATTTATATTTTTTTTTCTATTTATTTATATTTTTATATTTAAAAATAAATTTTTTAGGTTATATTTTCAATATACTTGTAATATATATATATATATATATTATATACACAACATATACATAACCGATATAAAAATATATACACAATAAATAATAATATATGTACAACTCATATCAATCATCCATTGAACATCTACCAAATATTTATTAAATATCTACTAAATATTTATCAAATTTCTATCAAACATCTATAAAAAAATTTTAATTTTTTAATTTTATATTCATACAATATATACACATTATCTATATAATATTTACATAAAATACATATAACATATGCAGACAAATATATAATATACATATAATATTTGTGAAATATTTATAATATCTACTAAAAATATGTCAAACATACAGAATATTTATCAAATATCTACACAATATCTATATAACAATATCTGTATAACTAAATTAATTTTTTTAAAACTTTTTTATATGTATAATGTATAAAATTTATTTAAAAATAAATTTAATAATTTTTACTAATATACTTATATATATATTAATTTTTTGAGTAGTATTTATTTTTTATAATTTAAATTTAAATTTTTACTTTATAAAAATTATAAATTTTATATATTGAAAATAATTTAAAATATTAATTTTTATAATTTTATTAAAATAATTTTATTTAATAGTGAAGTTTGAATGAAAAAAAATAAAAATTGAAGTAAAATATTGACTGCAATGAAAGAATAGATATTTTTTTAAAAAAATTATTTTAGTGAGGGGTGAGATATTTTTAAATATTTGATTCAACTTTTTTTAAAAGTATAAATATTTTTATTTTGTATAATATTTTTGAAATAAAGTTTTGTTTTTATGTAGTTTTGTAAATGTGACTTTTATTTTTTCACATTGGACTTTATTATATAAATTGAATTTTTTAAATAATGTCAAAAGCCTATTATTTATTTTCTATTTTCTAAATTTATTTTCTTTCAAAATACTTTTTTTTATCCATTTTTTTAATTACTATTTTCATTCCACTCAAATTGTCATTTTTATATAAAAAAATCTCATTAAAATTATCATTTTATATTATCAAGAAAAAATAATTACTTTTTTTCAACTATATCCTCTTTTTTTAATATTATATTAAGTGAGAGGGAATCGATTTTGGATTAATTATCTAAGAAAAAAGATACACTTTACCGCTATCGGTGTTCAACTATACTCTTATTATTAATGAGTTAATTAATAAAATGAGAGTATAATAATTTTAAAATTAGCAAGTTAACAAAAAGTATTTTTTTTATAATATTTAAATAATTTAATAATTTTCTTAATAGATATATATGAGTTGAAAGATATGATTTTTTAAGGACAGAAAGAGAAATATGAAAGGAAGGGGAGAAGAACTGAAAAACTAAGTGCAAATATTTTTTAATTCATTAAGATCTTTTATATAGAAAAATACATAAAAAAAACAGTCAAAACCAACTTCCATGAGTCAATACAACTTCCTTAAATCATGGAAATTTGACTCCTTAACTTGAACTTAAATTAAGCTTCATCATACATCTAAATATTTTACAGATAGTACATCAAAAATATCACAAGGCAAAAAAAAAAAAAAAACTCAATTACATACAATACTTAATATCAGTATTAATCAACAATCTTCATCACTCATCCTTGATGTAAGTGCTTTTATAAACTTCAAGTTACTTCTTAGAAGCCCAAATCTTTGTTTCTGCAGTGCTTTAGTAAAAATATTAGCTAATTGATCTTCTCCACTACAATGCAAAATCTGAATTACATTCCCTCTTTCAGCTTCTCTAATGGCGTGATATTTGATTTTAATGTGTTTAGTCTTTCCATAAAAGACTAGATTTTTCACCATGGCTGCTGCAGATTTGTTGTCACAAAGAATCTCAGTGGCTTTACTTGGTTGAAATCTCAAGTCAATCAAATTTTTCTCAACCACAAAGCTTGATTAACAGCAAATTGAAGCAGCTATATACTCTGCTTCAGCTGTTGATTGAGCAATAAATCCTTGTTTCTTTATGCACCAGCAAATAACACCTAAACCAAGAGTGGGACAATATCATGAGGTGCTTTTCATGTCATCTTGCGATCCAACCCAGTCACTATTAGTAAATCCCAACAATTTCATGACTTTAGATCTTTTGTAAAATACACCATAATCGATAGTGCTCTTGATGTACCTTAGGATTCTTTTGGCTGCCTTGAGGTGAGTTTCAGTTGGTGATTGCATAAACCTTGATAGAACACTTGTTGTATACATAATATCAGGCCTGATAACTGATAGATACAACAAGGAACCAATTAAACTTCTATAATTTGAGTCATCAACTAAGTCAGAACCATCATCCTTTCTCAATTTCTCTCCTTGAACAATAGTTGTGCTAACTGATTTGCATTTGTTAAGACCAAATATTTTTAGAATTTCACCATTATATTTTTCCTTAGCAACAAAAATTCCTTGAGAAGATTGATCAACTTCCATTCCCAAGAAATATGACATTTTTCCCAAGTCATTCATTTCAAAAACTTTCTTCATTTGCTCTTTAAAGTCTATGATGGATCTCAAGTTGCTGCCAGTCACCAAAAGAATCATCAACGTATGCTGAAACTATGAGAAACTCATCTTTTTGATGCTTGACATACATAGTTGCTTCAGTGCAGCTTCTATCAAATCCCAAATTCAATAAATAGCTGTCAATTCTTTCATACCATGCTCTAGGTGCCTGTTTGAGACCATAAAGAGCCTTTTTTTTAAATAAATACACCTGATCACCATCTTCCTTAAATCCTTCGGGTTGATCTACATAAAATTTGTTCTTCAAGCAAACCATTAAGAAATGTTGATTTTACATCTAATTGAAATACTTGCCAACCTTGATTTGCTGCAATTGCAAGAAGCAATCTTATGGTATCAAACCTTGCAGTTGGTGCAAAAGTTTAAAAGAAATCAATTCCTTCTTGTTGAGAATATGCCTTCACAACCAGCCTTGCTTTGTACTTATTAATTGTGCCATCTGAATTTAACTTGAGTTTGAAGACCCAACTAGTTCCAATCACTTGCTTATCATTGGGTCTAGGCACAAGCAGCCATGTATCCTTCTTATTAATCATGTTAAGCTCCTCCTCCATGGTAGCTCTCCATTCAAGAAGTTATAAAGCATCATTTACACTTGCTGGCTCTAATATAGCCATATTACATATATTATATATGTCTTCAAGTGTCCTAGTACCTCTTACGGCAAAATCATCATCAGAATCTTCTTATTCTAAGGTTAGTTCTTGCTCTTGGGACATTGATTCTTGATTAGCAATTTGAAAAGAAGTAGTGGCAGCCATCTTCTTCCAATCCCATGGACCATTTTCATCAAATTTAACACTTCTACTCACATTTATTTGTTTTGAGAGAATAGCTCTTAGAAACACTGTTATATCCCACAAATATTCCTATTTCAGCTCCTTAATCCAGCTTATCCCTTTTGACTTCTAAAATATAAGCATAACAGATGCTACCAAAGACTTTTAGATGAGCAATTAAGGGTTTGAATCCAGTCCATGCCTCATAAGGAGTCTTCCCTTCAATGGCTTTTGTTGGCAACCTGCTTTAAAGATACACAACTATATTCACACTCTCTGCCCATAGAACCTTAGGCAAACCTTTTTCAAATAAAAGACATCTAGCCATGTTCATTATGGACATATTCTTCCTTTCGCTTACTCCATTTTGATGTGGTGTGTAAGTGACAGTAAGCTAATGATGAATTCCTGCCTTCTGAAGAAAATCTTTGAACTCGTTAGAAGTGATTTCAGTCTCATTATCAGACCTCAAGATTTTGATCAAAGAGGCACATTGATTTTCAACTGTTGCTTTGAACTTCTGAAACACAATAAAAACTTCAATTTTTTGTTTAAGAAAATAAACCCAGCAAAACCTTGTAAGATCATCAATGAATAAAAGAAAATATTTGCTGCTATTGTAAGAAGGAACACTCATAGGTCCACACACATCTGTGTGTATGAGTTGAAGCTTTTCAGTAGCTCTCCAGGCTTGATTGATTGGAAAAGGTGACTAACTTAGCTTCCCCATTTGACAAATTCCATATACAGTAGAGTCTTTATTCACAGAAGGCATGTCAGTCACAAGTCCCATATTTTGCAACATTTTTATGGATTTAAAATTAGTGTGGCCTAGTCTTTTATGCCAGAGATACGTTTCATCTTGTATACTAACATGAGCTTCAATCTCAGTATGCCTCCAATCTAGAGGAAAACTTCTTTTGTTCATTTTAACTAAAAGAAGCTTCATTCCAACTGGATCTATGATTCCACAAGATTTGTTTTTAAATAATAAAGTGTAGTTTTTATCAAGTAACTGGCCAACACTAAGAAGGCTTTGACTGATTTTAGGAACAAACAATACATTAGTTATCAGCTTCATACCTGACGGAGTTTGAACAACTGTTCCTTTTCCCTTTACATTCACCAGTCTGCCATCTCCAAGTCTGACTTCAGAAGAATACTCTGTGTCTAGGTCTTCAAAATTCTTTAAATTTGCTATCATCTAATGTGTGCATCCATTATCAATAAGCCACACATCAATATCTTGAGCTGTTATACTACATTCTTCAACAACAGTAGCAGTGAATAACTTCTCTTCATGATTTCATGATTATTAGAATTTTCAATAACTTGAGCAGGCTGGGCTTGAGGTTGTTGGCTTTGATTTGTTGTACACACCTTATCCACATGACCAAATTGTTTACAGGACCTACATTGAACTCTTGGTATGTACCAATAATAATTTTCTATATGATTGGTCTTCTTACAATGAGGACAAGGTGAATACTTTGATCTTCTATATCTCCCTATGTTATTCTGTTGTTTTTTCTCCTTACCTTTTCTTCCATTTGTTTTTTTTTTGACCCTTCATCAAATTGAGCCTCAAACTTTTGAGTAGCCAAAAGAGCACTTTCACTTGAACTCTCCTCCTTTCTAAAAGCTTTCCTTTGCTCCACAGCTTGAAGAGCATTGAATAGTTCAGTCAGTGTGAGCTGAGACATATCCCATGTGTCTTCAAGTGAGGAGATTTTTGCTTCAAACTTTTATGGGAGTGTCACCATTACCTTCTCAACAATCTGTTTCTCTTCTAGTTCTTCTCCCAACAACCTGATCTGATTAACAATCTGCATAATTCTATCTTTATAATCTTTCACTTTTTCAGTCTCTTTCATTCTTAGTAACTCAAATTCTTTTCTTAAGTTGAAAATCTGCATTTGCCTTATCTTATCACTCCCTTGAAATTCTTGCTTCATCATTGTCCCAAGCCTCTTTGGCAGATTCACATGCCATGATTCTTGTAAAAATTGAATATGTGACTGTAGCATGAATAAAAGACAAAGCTCTTGGAGCTTTTACCAATTCTTCTTCATGAATCCTAATTTGATGAAGAGTTAGGTTTTGTCTCAAAGGCGGTGGAGTCTTATCTTCCTCAACATACTGCCATAGACCAAGACCCCTTAGATATGCTTTCATTTTAACAACCCAAACTTGATAGTTTTCACCATTAAAAATAAGAGGTGAAAGAGAAGTGTTGTTTGAAGCCATCTGAAAGAGAGCAAAGCAGATCAAGTGTTTAGTGTCTTGCTGATTTTCTCTCAGAAAAAAATAACAGTCCCTCAAGGATCAACTTGCGCTGATGCCAATTGAAGGAGAGAAAGAGAGAAACGTGAAAGGAAGGAGAGAAGAACTGAAAAACAAGTGCAAATCTTTTTAAATTCATTAAGATCTTTTATATAGAAAAATACATCAAAAAAACAGTAAAAAAACAACTTCCATGAGTCAATGCAACTTCCTTAAATCATGGAAGTTTGACTCTTAACTTGAGCTTAAATTAAGCTTCATCATGCATCTAGATATTTTACAGATAGTACATAAAAAAAAATCAAAAGGCAAAAAAAAAAACTAAATTACATACAACACTTAGCATTAGTATTAATCAACAATCTTCGTCAATTTTACTGTGATGGAGGTAGTAGTAATTTTGAATACATTCATTGCAATTAATATGAAATCAACGGAAACATTCATTCTCCCAGAAAAATATGAGAAATAATTTCTATTTGGAAAAGGAAAATGAAACAAGCCAAAAGAGAATTCAGGAATTTGAATTAGATATGATTGTGTTGTGTTGTGCCAATTCATTGTTGGCTAATCCATACAATCAACTATTATTTAGAGCAAGACCATATGATGATACTGAGTCACAGCACAAGCAGATACAGTATAGCCAAACACCATCTGCCCTAAAATTTTTAGTAACAGGTATATGAGCAATATACAAATTGAGAAACTCTTTTTATTTTTAATAAAAATGAAATCCAGATTACGTACAATGATAAAACTTACTTCAACCTATTACAATGTAAAGCTGCATTCTTGGAGACAACCAAGTCACATGCGTTCAAGATTTACATATATTATTAACAGACATCAGAAGCATTATGCCCAATGCAGACAACAGTTTAAGGTCTTAGATCACAGTATCTAGAAAAGTTCACCTTCCTAAGACAGCATCAGCCTTGCCCATATTTGGTACCACCTTAAGGTTAAGAATGATTTCTTCAGTGGTGGTTCCAATAATTTCATTAGCCCATTTTAGTTCAACACAACTATACTGTCCAAGATTATCCTGTTTGTGAAAATGGCTATCGTCAGAAGAAATGTATAAACAGAAAGATTGCAATTAATGTTGGCAATATAACCCATAATCTCTTTTTAGATGACTTTGCTAAAAGATAATAACAACAATCATGCATAAAAGATTGCATAAACTTTCATATTTAGTGCATCTAAGGGAGAAAATTGGTTCCCACCTGAGCTACTATGCCCAATTTGTCTAATTTTTGGACTGCATCATCCACATCAAAATTACAGCTCTTGCCAAACTTTTCTTCTTTTAGTTTTTCACAACGCCTATCCAAATCCTATTTCACGTTATAATAAAAAAATAAGCAATGCTATAAAGATCCATATAATATTTACAAGTAATCAAGAGATTAATATAAAATAGCTACGCAGGGTGAGCGCTGATGCATACCTCCCTAGTAGCTTTGCCCTCTACCATCAATATAAAGAATGCAATGATAACTTCTTTGACCTGAAAAAATTAAGTTATTTAACCATCTGGGAGGATATAATAACGTAAGACGTTTGCAAATCTTGGTCCAGGTCTACCTTTCTAATATTTGAGTATAGACAAGTTACAATTTTTCCTCAAGTAAATAGATAATCAACTTTGCATAATCATAGAAAAACAACTTAATACCTTCCATCATGTTCCTTTATGCAAAAAAATGCATTTAAATTATTATATACACAAATGATGCTCGTATAAGGAAACTTGAAATCTCAAATAAACACATTGAATAAATAACCCATATTGTCATATAATTCTATGGAACATGCAATGAATCTATTTAACCTAACCATATAACATATGCTATCAGTTATAATTTCTTACCATATGCATGCAAACGAATGACCTATAAGAATTTAAACAGTTAAAGTGGCATACATTAAATAATATACGAATGTCCATCCAATTTGCGAGTCTATACGAATGTCCAGCCAATTTTCGAGTCAAGGAAAAGTTAGTGGATAGTTATAGCTAACCTTTTTAACAAGACAACAATTATAGTAATAATCTAGTTCATTTGGGAAGCCAAAGTACTGCTAGCAGTCAAAGATAATATTTAATGAAATGCAAAAGGAAATATCTTGATTGAAACTCACTTCCTGTTGAATGACATTGTCACACAGGTGAAGAAGTGTACCCCTTCCAGTATCTAGTTGTTTGTCGTACATGAACTTTGTAATTAGGTTCTGATATGTAGTATAGTTCTCCTGATATCTGCAGGTAGTTGAAGAAATAATAGCCATATCTATTGTTATGGGGACAAAAAAAGGATAAAGAGGAGAAAACCAGAGTACAAGAGTGTAAATAGCCCTAAACCGGATGCAAAAATAATTGCTGGAACATGCAATCAATACCATAGTATGTGCTGTTAGGAATCTTTACCAGAAAATTCCCTTCTTAAAATTTGAATACGTTCATGCAAGGAATTATCATAAAGTCAAGCTATGCTAGGTCAGTCCACTGAGATTCCAATGCAAAGGTTGTCACTAGGTTTGGGGAGGCCTATCATAATGATACCACCCTTTCTAAATTTCTAGATCGAACTGTACGACTGAACTATGACTCGGTACCGAACTCATAGATACAAATTGGAATTTGGCACAAAGCCCTATGAAGACATCCAGAAAATATACAGATCCTGTCGAATATTGTCCTCCACTAATTGATTATATAGAGGTAAACTCTACTCAGGGAAGGAGTGACTTTTCCTTCTTACTATTTTTAATAGTCCGTCTATTCTGCAAATTACTAATTGAGACATCGAAGCCTCTACTTTGGATCCCGGTCTCCTTCTTTGTTTTGCAGATCGGTGAGCAGACATTTGCAGAGCCTGAACTGGAGTCGTTAAAGTCCACCTCGTCATCACATATATAGCCATCCTGCTTTTTGTTGGAAAGAGTTTCCTCAACTCATACTTGTGACTGTAAGAGGAACTTTTATCATTGGATCAATTGTTGTCCGCACTCAAATTCCACCGTACAACCTAAATTATGCAATTCTAAGATGATGAGGATATAAAGCAGCAGTTTTGTATCAAACTTGTCAACCTACCCACAATTGTAAATTGTTTGTATGAATACTGCGCCAATTATTATGATGTGTCAATACAGGAAGAGATGGTAAGGAAGATGCACAATGTGATCCACACATTACAATGACGAAATATTATAAAATCACCTGAAAGTTAAAATGTTGTCAAGATTTTCTAGTTCATTCAGATACATTATCAACATGCAATTATCATATATCTTTAGTAAATATATATATATATATATATATATATATATAGATATAGATATACATGGAATTCAAAAGGGAAAAAAATAAATATAGAGAGAGAAATGGAAGAAAGAGAGGCTCTACGTGAAGTATGTCTTAGCACAGTAGCCGACCACTGTGGAGAAGACAGCAATGATAACCCAAAAATCAACCATAGGCTCTTCAAGTGAACTAATTACAGCAACCTGTAAGGAAACGCATGCTAAATGCATTAAAAAAAAAATGAAAAAGATAACTTTTCATCCACTCACCAACCCGACTACAGCAGAACCCAGGAACAAAATCCAGTCCATTGGAGTTAACCCAGGTGTCCTCTTTTCAGGCTGTTCCAGGCATAAGAGTATGAGCACCAGGTCATATGGCATCTTAACATAAAAAAAAAAAAAAAAAAAAGAGGGCTGTAAAAGAGTTAGAAAACATGGGAGAGGGCGCTAAAGTCTCACGAGAAGTATTTCCATATCAGCCATTGGAATTTTCTGGAATTGCTTCACATAGATCCCTCGTTCTTTCTTGGTTTTAGTACTTGCTTTCCTGGTAATCAGCATTCTTCATTGTGTCAAAGGAACTCGTAATTGTATTTGGAAAATTAATTTCATAACAAAAAATATGTTCAGTAATTCCACTCCCTTATCCCCTCAAACATATAAATCAAGAGTCATATAGCTCAAGCGATCATCTGCAAAAAGAGTTATCTAATATGCAATGAATCCAACTTCATGATATCCTCAACTTCCTCAAGCAATTCCTTCACACCAAGAAACCATAAATTACAGGAATTTTGTGAATACACAATACACTGCAACAATCACTTTAAGGATGAAATGATTCAGGAATTTTTTTTCATTCAATTCAATTCAAATCTTAATTACAATTTTTTTTCAGCTTTGCAAGAATTCGTCTTTTGAGAATATTTTGTATTTCCACTTAGGATTTTCCTATTCAGGAAACATTAGGGCTTTCTTTCGTAGAAAGTTCGCCTCCTATCAATGTTGGTATAGAATTTTCCTAGTATGGACATACTAACCCCAACAGAACTAGAATGAGTTATTCTATATAAGTACCTACATGCCACATGCCAGGATTTTTCATTGGGGTTTATAATTTAAGATTTAAGATGGTGAGCATTTTTATTTAGGAAAGACTGTAGCCTAGTATTTCTCCCTCCTCCTTCCCTCTGCGGCTACCATACTCCAGGTACTGTTCACAGCTTCAAACCTGTAGACAGTTTCTAGATTTCTAAACCTGCCCTACATCAATATGCACAAGTTTGCAGTAAAAATGACCACTGAAAATGTGTATCAACACGTCATGCAAGAAATTATTCACCATGTAACTGCTTATACAACAACAATTAAAAAGCAAATGAAAGATAAGCAGTACCTGTAAACTACTATTATCCTTTCAAATGTGGGCTCTTGTATTGTAGTCTTGCTCAGTAAATTGCTAATACTAGAGAACATAGGACAGGAATGGGAACACCATTAGGTAGGAATAAGCATGACTGATTCAATATCTGCAATCAAATTCAACAATAGCATATTCCTGGTGTATTTATGCAGTACACATATGCCAATTATTGTTAATGAAAGTTATTGTTTTTTTCCTTTAGGTATAAATAACTGCATGGTCACACCTTTCCTCTCTTTCTAATGCTTAGACAAATTACAGAGACAATGTGCAAGATTTTCAAGTTTCGTAACTTTTGCAATCTAGAAACCAATGTCTTGGCTTATCAAATTTGAAAATCTCAAATCATCATTAACCAGATTATTTTATGACATTGAACAAATATTATATATTACTGAACCTTTTTGTGAAGTCATCGTTAGGTTGACTGTATTAAGCCAAGAAGAGGTTTAAAGCCTTGATCCAAAAAAGCTAAGGCAGGAACTCTCAGTCATCTATTTCCAATTTTTGCAAGTTTCGTTCACGTTGTGTTCACAATGCATACACCCACAGGTAAGCGTGCACTAAAGAATAGTTTTGTTTACATTAGATTATTCAATTTCCTCTGTAACGATGACTAAATCAGGAAAGGAATGGTAAAATATAGATTGACTGAATGAATCATCAGAAACAAACTGGAAGAAATGCAAAGATAAGTTTCAGACAACAAAAAGCATTGCATCTAGCTATGTTAAAAGAAGACAATTCCCAAAGAGTTCATGTTTTTTGCAAAATCCTCAAGATTCTCAAAGGATCATCAATGAATTTTTACATAGAAGGGATAAAAGGTCAAATAATTTATTTCAAGAGATCTGTAAATTCATGCTCAGTCATCAAAAAATGGTCAACATCTTAGAGTGACACTCAATGAGCTTAAAGGCACGGTATACAGACAGATTCTAGAATAAAAACATTTAGATAATGTGCACAACCTAATTTCCATATTTTCTAGATGAATTCGTTCAAAAGCTTCAAAGTTCTGATCTGTTTTCATGTTGATTTCATCATTCTTCTTTAGATCTTTCTTCTGTTTTCCATTTGACCTGTCCAACAAATGAAAATTGTTATTTGAGGACCAAGTTATTTGATCAACAGTGCCAATGAAGATAAGTAATAAAATTGCTAAGGCAATGCTTAGTATCACTCAACATGGTCAAATAGCAATCCATGTGCTTGGAGAACTCTCAAATCTCAGGTTCCTCAAATTATATTCTGCATGTAAATCATCAAGTTTTTGTATCATGGGCCAAAATTTGCTTACCTGGTCAGTCTTGAAAGAAATGTCCATAAACGTATGATGAGAATGTTCACTTTTTCCATGAGAAAATAATCAGTTGTATGATCAATTCTGATCCCTCGTCGGAAGATAATATACTGAAAAATTCAAATATGAGGTGGCTTAGTTCTCTTAAAAATGTCACTATATATGAGGACAGGCCCAATGGGACAGGTAAATTCACTAGACAAAAATATTTATCAACAAAAAAATTGCAATTTCTCTTAAGAGAACCAGTCTATGGATTCAGTAAGGACAACATGGCTAAAAAACATAAAGAATACGACAGCATCATCCCAGAAGGTCTTCCATGGCTAGAATCTGTTAGGTTAAACTCAGTGCAATACCTTGTTGGCGAAATTAGGGAGCTTCACATCATGGTTGTTAGCGAAGTACCTTGTTAAAAGTTCCTCGTCAAGCTACACTCAAAAAATACAGAAGACAAGAAAAGAAAAAACATTGAAGAGCACAAAAAATCGAATATGCACATAATGAAAAAAATATGTATGTCTAAATACACATGTAGCTCTATAGAATGCAATTACATAAACATATGTTAACCAACCTTAGAATCATCAACTGTGATGGGAAGATGTAAAAGATACTTCTGTGAGAGTGCAACGTCAATATCCTCATCAGTTACTATGTTGACGTTGCTCTTATCCATCACGTGTTTAACAAAGAAGACATTTCATAGAAGTCCCACAGCAGCTGTGTGCAAGTAATTTCACTAAATCAAGTAGATATCGTGCATTTACAACAATTATGGTGGATTTGGTTCTGTCTTACTTTGGATCCTTTCTGGATCTTATTTCACTCCAAGACAAAAAGAAAAATTACAAATATGAGCAGAGACATCAATTAACATCGATAACACCAAAAAATATTTTAGAAAATTCTGTTCGAGTTTATCAATTTCCTCAGGAGATATGTTTTGCTGCTTCAACTTCTCAGTTGCAGTTTCAGGGTCAAAGAGGGAATAAAGTTGCTGCAGAAACAAAATGTGTATTTAACTCAAGTTACAAAAGCAAGAAAAGAACATCTTCAAGAAAGAATATTATAAATTAGAAAACATCATTGGGACCAAAATATAAACTTGAATACCATCAGATCTTCAAATTGTAGATGATACCAAGCTCGAATTGTGCATTCAACTCTCTTACAGAACCTTAAAAACTCAGCCTCAGAACTATTTTCTGCAGAACAAGGAAAAACTCAAATTCCATTCAGGGATAAAATATTAATGGAAAGTTGGAAACTGGACCAATTGAAATCATATAAGCCAATAACCATAGAAGACATGTCATGAAATTTTATATTGCCCAGTTAGCTTGGAAGGGGAGGGCGGAAAAGGAAAAACTATCTGCCTGAATAACTCCTTTAGTATAAATTGTTGATTCTACTATTCATATATTAAACTAATTAAAATTTGAAAGTTTTAAGCAGGTGGATATCTAAAACAAAGAAACAAATTTGAAAGTTTCATGGCTTCTAATCACATAAAAGTCCCAAACTGTCAAATCCATTTACAATGGAAGAGAAAATTATTTCAGGGGAAAATTTACAAGTTGGAAACAAGATAAAAGAATAAAACCTTCAGAGCACTAGAATAGCAGTCAATTCATGATTTTTTTTTTGATATATTTGGCTCAGACTCAAACTCGAGATCTTCAGCACTCATTGGTGCCAATTCATAAGCTCAAACGACCAAATATGCACAAAAAGTGTAGTGAATCAACTTGGATAACCCAGAAAGAAAGACATCCCATTATATATATATATGTTTATAGAAGCACATTTGACAAAAAAAAAAAGGAAAAATTGGAGAAAGGGTTACCAATGAGGCTGGCTAAGGTCCTGACAAGGTGTGATTTGAGAATTGGAATGGCAGTTTCCTTCTTCAATTGGATGATTTCTTTCACATTTTTCGCCATTTTCGACTTTCAATTGAAATCCAATTCTAATGGAATATGAGTTAAGAGTTGCAGCAGATCCATAGATAAATAAGGGAAGATTATCCGAAGTTGAAGCTAAGAAGATTCGAGAGGTGAAAGGAGAGGGTTTGCTTTTGGAATCCATGACCACAAAAGAGACTAAGATATTATTATATGCTTAGCTGACAAACCAAATCATCTCTAGAATTCCTAATAGCTTTCTCTCACAAATTTCCACACTTCACTTCCATTCTCTTCTTCGGCGCCAAATTTGATTTTCCAGGTTCAACGGTATCTAACAAAAACAGACCGAGAAACTGAACCGTTAAAGTTCTTTATTTTTTATTTTTATTTCTGCTAAGAAATACTTTTTTCTTAAATAATACTAAAAATTAAAATTATATACTTTTTTACTGAATATTAAAAATTAGATAATCTCCAAGCCTTGTCATGGGTAATTAATAAAATAATCTATTAATTAAAAGAAAATTATTCTTTTGGCCGAAAATGAGAGGGACAATTCTCATTTTACACATATTTAAAAAATTTAAATTATTAATTAATAGATATTTTTTCTATGATCTATTCATTTTATCCTCCATTTATATTAATAGTTATTAATTGTTATAAAAATTAAAAATTAAAATAGCCATTAATTAAGTCAAAATAATTATAATTTAAAAAATATAAATAATTAAATGTAATTTTTTTTATTATAAAATATTTAGGATATAATTATTAATTTATACTATAAATATAATTTTGATAAAATAATAAAACTATATTTTAAAGTAGATAAAAAAAAATAAAACGTTCGCGTCATTTTGTGGAACGAGGAGAGTTTTTTTTTTCTCAGTAATCCTTTTAAAAGTTCAAGTTCACTTTCAATTGATACTTGTACTAATATCTGTAGCACCCTTGATTATAAAAATAGAAAAATGTTTATTTTATTAGCCTGAATTTTTAATTTAATAATATTATTTTAAAAATATATATATTTATTATTAAACTATATTTCAATATACAACTAAATTTTATTTAAATATATTGTAACATCATAAATTCATCCACGCCCTCTTTTTGAGGAAGTCTGGTTTAAAAGAATTACACAATTTCCAAATAAGCTGGCAAAATCTTAAAAGTTTTTGTCTCAAAATATAATATAGTTTTGCATCTTCCAAATGTTCGATAATGTACTTGAAACATGAATTAGTCTCTAATCAAAATAGATTTATTCAATTAAAGGTGTAGGCAATATTCATTTATAATATCAGTAGAGAAACTTTGAAATTTGAGACCAGCAAGGCAATTCAACAACACTTCTGTTATAATTTCACAAAAAAAAAACACTGTAATATCAAGTTTAATGACTTTTATATAAACAAATCTAAAGATGAGTTGAGCCACGGTCAGTGAAATGTGGCATTTGGTAAGAGAGGATAGTGTGGATCCCATTTTCTTTTCTTCATATTATCATGCCTTTGCAAAAAGCTTTAATTTTTTTTTCTCTGCAAACAGAACTTCACCCTTTCGTTCTCCTAACCAGCATTAAGCAAGTATAGTCCCAATAAGTGGAGACTGGAGATAAAAATTTGTATCTAAATTGAAATTCAGAAAAATAACGTTCTCTTCCAGGCTCTTCATTTATCAGTCCTAATTGTAACACAGATCAAATTCAACATCATAAACAACACTATTACAAAATTACTTTGTATGGGAACAATAAATCGCACCTAAAATGCGTTCATGATTTACATATATTAACAAATGATTGAAGTAGAGATAGGAAAGCAATCAGGCAAAAACATGGCATCGGACACCTAAATGTGCTCACCAGTGCAGCACCACAGATAACACTTAACAGTTATGAATGATGCACATGCTCCTCACCTTCCACAGACAACATCAAGTGCTAACACCCTGCTTTGCCTTGAGGATAAGCTCTTCGGTTGTGGTGCCAATAATCTCAGTGGCACGTTTTAAGCCAACACAATAATACCGGCCAAGAGAATCCTGCACACATAGATGCTTCAGATATGGAATAAACACATGAACAACCAGCACATGCAAAATACTTTATAAGTACATCACTTTGTCCAAAGACTGCTTGTATACCAGGAAAATTGTGTAATAAAACATGCCAATACACAAATCCTTTTCTGTTATTTATTTATTGTCTCGTTTGTTGGTGCTTTTGTAAATTATGGACAAGAATAGTCACTTGTCATCCCACAAAATCACACATCTACAAGTAGGATTTGCAGCTGAAACAAGCATTTTGCTAGCATACTCCACTTGGGCAGGTAAACCCCAAAAGCACCAATCGAAGAAAAATGCAACAAATTTGTTGTCCCTGCCCAAAGTCCCATCGGGTATCCTTATAATATAACTATTTATTGCAATCATGGTAAACCAACAAGTCTAGGTAAAACAGAATGGAAACCAGTCATTCTAATCTTTTAACAACTAAAGCTGACATACAAATCTCCAAATCAACCAACAAGTAACAAAACACAATTTATTTTAACTGAAAAAAACCACAAAATCTAATACAGTTTCTCACCCGAGCAACAATGCCCAACATCTCTAACTTATTAACTGCATCATCCACGTCAAAATTACAGCTCTCCCCAAACTCTTCTTGAATTAGTTCTTCACAGCGCAGATCCAAGTCCTATTATACATTATCTTGAAATATGAGCAATGCTACTAGAACTTAAAGTAAAAGAGAGAGAAAGAAGTGATTCACACCTGCATAGTAGCCTTGCCTGTTCCATCAATATAAAGAATGAGATTATAACCTCTTTGACCTGAAATAACAATAATTAAACCATCTGGCAAGATATTATCAAATATGACATTCCCAAATCCTAAAACAGGTCGGTCCTTTTAAATATTCAAGTATGGATATGTCAAAAAGACTAATTTAACTACCATAACTTCAACAGAATAATGGACAAATAAATCTCTGCATATTACTAGTCACTCTCCTTGGTTCGTATAACTATCATGGGCATTAATCAGTGTGAAGCCATATAGATTGGAAGGTCGGAAATTGCCCACTATTCTGTTTTTTTTAAAATATTATTTTGAATAGGAAAAATTACATATTTGACTTCCTTATTAAAAATAGATTGACCACCTCACTCTTCATGCGATTGGAAAAGACAAAGAAAGTGTGGTTGACTGTAATACTATTACTTTTAAATTATATTACAAAAATCCTAAAAAATAAAATCTTTTTCTTCTCCAACATAATCTAATTCCACCGGCAACTTTAGTATTCCCTCCATTTCAAACAAAAATCTAGCTAAAAACAGTTATTTCATTAAAAAAAAGCTTATAAGGAAACAATTATTTCGGACAAAAATAAAAAATTAATTTAAAGTTGAATGAGAAAAAAGTGAAATTTTATAAAATTGCTTTTAATTATAATCATTATCATTTTAAGTGATAAGTCAAAATCCTCACTTTTCACTTATCTGATTCATTTTTTAATTTATTAATATTCTTTCAATTATTAGCCCACCCCCTCCCCCCCCAATTCCCCCATCCTCATAAAAATGTTTGATATGCCTTCAGCATAATTGGTTCACTAAAAAAAAAAAAGTTTTTCCACACATGAAAAAGTAAATATATTTGGTTGTAAATAGAAAAGAAAGAGCAAGCTTGAAACTCACTTCCTGCTGAATAACATCATCACACAGGTGAAGAAGAGTACCCTTTCCATTATCTAATTGCTTGTCATATGGACTGTGTAATTAAGTTCTGATATGCAGCCAAGTTTTGCTGAAACCTGTTGAGTTAAAGAAATAGTAGCCACATTAATAAGCGTAAAAAATGATTAGTAGCCACAATAACAAGCGTAAAAAAGGAAGAGGCAAATACAGGGAGAGAGAAGAAAGGATAAAGCTAGCTATTAAATATAAATGACTTACAAATGGGAAACAGCAACAACTCCAAAAAGATCACCAATTGCAACTATATCAGAAGTTGCCATTATCGGAAAACATTCGTGTACAGAATTACCAGAAATTTGAGTACAACTAAGTTCAATCCACTCGAATTTCAGTGTGCAAATCCCTAGTTATGTCCACTCATAAAATATTTCCCAAGTTTAATTAAAGGGGGTAAAATAATTGTACATAGAAGGAAGCTGCCAGCTGAACCTCAAGTTTAATGCATTATCCACCTACAAAGTAGAGCATAATGGGATAACAGAATAAGAGGTGGTAAGGAGTAGGTACATTTGCTTGCAATATGATAGTAAAAATAGATAAATCAATTTGACAAGGTAATTTGTTTTTATATAAAGAAATTCTAAATGGACCAATCATTCAGACCTATAAGGTAGGTAGCTACATGTAGAATTGTAAAGGAAGAAAATGTGTGTATGCACATAGATAGAGATGGATAGAGGGAAGGCGAGAGACTTAACGTGAAATATGTCTTAGCAATGTAACCAACCACTGTGGAAAGGACAGCAAAAATGACCCAAAAATCAGCCTTAGGCATTTCAATTGAACTAATCACAGCCGCCAGCAAACAAAGGACAACTAATTTCTTTTTAACAAGATGAATGAAGTGCAAGAGAACAGCATCATAATTTCACACAAATAACTTACCAGCCCAACTACAGCAGAACCCAGGAATTTGACCCAGTCCATTGAAGTTAACCCAGGATTTTTCTTTTCAGGCTGTCAAGGCATAGAAGTATCGATACTAGGTTGTAAGTGGGTACAAAGATTACGGAGATACATAAAGAGAGGCGATCAAAATCATACAAGAACTATTTCCATATCAGCCAATGGAATGTTTTTGAAATGCTTCACAAATATTCCTCGTTCTGTTTTTGATTTGGTACTTGCTCGCCTGGAAATTTTGCCATTTATCTTTGTGTTAGTTAACTAATTATTATGATTTGGTCCATTTAGAATTAATTTCAGTATGAAGTAATTCAGATCACAGGTGCACCCACCCCATAAAAGAAATAATAAAAGAATCTCGTAGCTCATGAGCCTCTTATCTAATATGAAATAAACCAGACTAAGAGAGCCCTCAACTTCCATATGTGAAGGGACTAATTCCTTCACAAATTACTGTGGAGTACATGCATCTCATTAATAAAGTTCAACAATCAATACAATATGATCTTGTGTAAAAATTGCCACAAAAATACAAGCATTGTTCATAAGAACAACATTTACAAATCAGTAATTCAAAAATAATGAAAAAGAAAACAGTACCTGTAAAACATCATTTACAAAGCAGTAAATCAAAAATAATGAAAAAGAAAACAGTACCTGTAAACTACTATTATCCTATCAAATGTAGGTTCTTGGATTGTAGTACTGCTTAGCAAATTCCTAAAACTGAAGAACAAAGAGCAAAAATAGGAATGTCATCAAGTAGCAATCATATCAGAAATTTAATTGATTCTTTGTCTAGTCATGAAACAAAGTTTTTACTTTTAGTTATCCCAACAAAACTCAATTAGTATATAAATTTGTGTCAAAAAAAAATCCCATCCACTCACCAAACGACCCAATAGGAAAAACACAAGTATCCAGTGTGAGATTTTAAAGCATCTAAAATTTGCAAGCTAAATTCCAGCTGTTGATAAATAATATTTTAAACTCTCAACCTTTATCTGAACACAGCAGACTCTAGTGGCTTTAAGAGCAATATACCTTACATAACCAAGCTACTCTTTGTGAAAACAACAAAGTGACTGATATTCAACCCAATGAAACTGTTTAAAATCTTGATTAAAAAAAGCCTCAGCCAATAGTCCTGATCATCTAGTCCTATTTTTTCCCCCAAATTAGGGCATGTATGTGATATTGTTGGCAGGCATACGAGTTCAAGAGAGAAAGCGAGAGTAGCTTTTAGCTGCAGCGACCACGATTAGTGACAGATTCAAGATCAAGATATAGAACGGCTATTCAGCTACTCCAAAAACAAAACTAAGAGTAAAAAAAATGATGTGGCCATAATAAGAAAACACAAAAAACTGCAAAAGAAATCTGTTATTTAAATTTTTTTTATGATACTTCTGATGATTGAAGATTCACTTGTAAAGGTTAACAAGTTCATTTTAATTATCTAAAAATATATTAGAATATTTCATGCACAACATCAAAAGCAACAGCACACATACAGCTCATTCACATTTGTACAAGCATAATGCCTTAGACAACCTTAATTCCATATTTTCCAAACGAATTCGTTCAACACATAAATCATCCTGAACTGCTTCAGAGTTAATTTCATCATTCTTCTTTCGGTCATTGTTACCCCGTCGACTTGGCCTCCTACGCAAAAGATTGTCTACCCTACAAGCATCATAGCCCTGGAAAATGTCTAAAAAAAAAACTAACACAAAAATTAACAACTGACAATGGAATGAAAGTAATGTCTTTCAGTAACTTCATATTTAGGCATCACAAATATCAAAGAATTACATCGGGGAAAGCCATTTAACACAGATGATGATAATTATAAGATTTTCAATAAAATATGGCATTTCAAATCTCATTGAACAAGTTTCACTGGCAAATAGGCACTAGGCTGCAGACAAATCCAAACTATTTTAGATCTTGAGTGAGCAAGTCACCATGATCATGTCCAGCCATATGATATTCTCCTGAAAGCAAATAAGCATTCTTCATATAATAGGAAAAACTGCTTACTGGGTCAGCCTTAGAATATACGACCAAAAACGTGCAATGAGCATATCCACTTTCTCCATGACAAAATAATCAGTTGTCCGATTAATTCCAATCCCACATCGAAAAATGACGTACTAATCATCAAAGAATAAAAGATGTTAGTTTTTCTGAAGAGAGGAACCAGATGGACAAGGATAAGCCTCATAATAAAGGCAAGCTTGCAATACATAAGATCCATAACCATAAATAAAGTTCTTCACTAAGACCTGCACTTCCCATTAAAAATATGAATTAAATAAAGACCACATAACAACAATGTAGAGCATTCATCAAGATCTTGTAACTTTAGATTCATATTGAATATGCAGTGCTCTTTATCGTGTTCCTCACAGCACAACTTTAATAGCTGCTTCAACATGATTACTATTTGAGAAGGAAGGCCGTTCTTAGTGGAAAGGTGGAATGCTTGAATGGAACTAAACAGAACCATTACTTCATGAGTAATGGAATTTGGCCCACTAATATTGGTTCCATCTAATAAAGCATTAAGAAATGCTGGCAAACAGGCTTTGACCTAACATCTAGGTGCAGTGAATTTTCCCAGCAAAATAAAGAACAGACTTTTGTACACTTAAGCACATAGTACCATTAATTTTAGCTCTCAATAAACACACTTGAAGCTAGGCAATAGGGTTGGAATTTAGACAAAGCTTCAGCAGTGACAATCACTAAAAATCAACCTGAGTGAAGCAGTAAGATAGAAAATGATAATGTACATGAGCAGCATAATTCCCTCCTCATTCCTTGTTATCATTTGCAATATTGACCATCAAATAGTTTAATTTTAATCATCTTGTGTTCTGAATTATGATGTCCTAGTGATAACTTCAATGTTTTCATCCAACAATATGATGATAAATATCTTCCTTCATGGAGAACACTATTTTTTGTTTGATGAATACAAAAGAACTTATTTACACTAGCTCGATAACACACAAGATTCACTTTGTAACCCATAGTGCCAAATATACTAATCAGTAACCACAGTACATATACAGAATCAACAGAGAATAAGAAAGACAATAAAAGAAAAGAAAATATGAATACCATCAAATCTTCAAACTGCAGAAGATACCAAGCTCGAATAGTGTGCTCAACTCTCTTGCAAAGCTTTAAAAACTCAGCACGATCAGAACTATGTTCTACAGAATGTCAAAAATAAATAAATAAAATCAAAAAAATTAAGCCAAAAAAATCATTGCACCAAAACCACGTTCAGCACTAATTGCATAAAATTTTTCTTAGAATTCTTAGAATTCCCAAATAAGATTTTTGTGTTTCAACAAAAGGTGAAGCTCCTCGCCTGCATCCAAACATGATGGTTTTCACAAATTTCAAGGTAATGAGCAGGTGGTAATGAATGCAAGAGTGAACACACCCTAAGAAACATAGAACTGGGAAATTCATATAACAACAGGACCTGATACTGCTGAATATGATTAAGAGAATCCAACTGGGTTAAAAAAAATAGTAACCAATTCATTACATTCAAAGACCCATCATATAAACTGTATATAAACTGTAGCGAACCCAATTTGTAAATTTCAAAAACAAGAACAACCGATATCTAACCGATAAATTAAAAAAAAAAATCTGAACTTAAAATTTGAACTTAGGTTGAAACGAGGAAGGAAATGAAAAATACCAATAAGATTAGCCAGTGTCATGATGAGCTTAGGTTTGAGAACTGGAATAACGGACTCTCTTTCCAATCGAATAACTTCTTTCTTCTTCTTCTTGTCCATTATGTTAGTTCAAATCTGAACAAACCAGAACAGCGCTTCTTAATAAGAATTGAATTGAGGCAATTTGTTATATACAAATACTAATAGTTTCTATCACTGTGCGCGTGGGCGAGAAGACGAAGTTAAGTAGATTCGATAGGTGAAATTGAAGGGTTTGGTTTTTTTTTTTTTTTTGAATAGGAAGGGTTTGGTTTAAGAATCAAAGAATATAAAAGGAATTAGTAGAAAAACAGTAACTTCCTAATCTTCCCTACCTTTCAGGAATAATTATTATAATTATATTAAGCTTTAAATTTAAATTTGATGAATTAACTGTAATTCTCATTGCTCTTCTCGCCCTTGGTATTTTGGGTTGACCCGCTCCGTAACCCATGCGTCCGCTTCGGAGGGAAATTCATTTTCAGATTTTACCTTGCCCCAATTTCCCTTGTTGATTTTCCGCAGATTAAAAAAAAATAGGGAAAAAAATAATCTGTCTGTAATCTAAGCTTTTTCTTTAAAGAAAAAAGAAGGGAAAATTAGCCAGCCACGTATATCACTAGTCACACAACACCATCGCACGTGCGTGATTTACCCACTGCACTTTTACTTTTTCCACTCTTACTTAAGAAAGAAAAAGCTTAAAAAAAAACACAATATTTACACGTAAATATAAATTAAAATTTAATATTTATTTTAACTTATTTATATACTTAAAATTTTAAAAAAAATATTAATTTTTTTTATTAAAAAATATAAATATGCTCCTTAAATTTATACAAAAATACAGACAGATATTAATTTTCTTTTTTTCTTAATTATATAATAAAATAATATTTTTATCTAATAAAATAAATAAATAAATATATTTAAAAATATTTTATATTAAATAATATTTTAATAAAATTATTATTTACCATTTTTTCTAATGAGCCTTTAAAATTATTAATTCATATTATATATATATATATGTTGTATGTATTATGTCATTATAATGATATATTTAAGAGTTTTTCTTAAAAATTTTAAAAAATAAAAATATTTTAAGAAAAATTATTTTTTAAAAAAATTGCTTTTAATTTTTAATTTTAAAATTAAAATTTGATATTTTTAAAATTAAAAATAATTTTAATTGATTAATTATAGAATATATTTTTAAAATAAAAAATAATTTTAATTGAAAATAAGGAGCAATTTAAAAAAAATAATATTTTCAAAATATTTTTATTTTTTTAAAATTATTAAGAAAATCTCTTAACTATATTATCATAATGATATAATGCATCTGATACAATATGTGTATATATATATAATATGAATTGATAATTTTAAAGTTTATTAAAAGAAATATTAAATAATATTTTTAATTAAAATATTATTTAATATAAAATACTCTTAAATATATATATAATTTATTTATAAATAAATAAAATATTATTTTAGTATATAATTAAGTAAAAAAATCCAATATAAATTCATACTTTCTCACAAATTTAAAGGGTATATTTATAAATTTTAACAAAAATTTAAATATAATTAACAGCAGTTAATTTTTTATTAAAAAATGGATTAATTTATCAATTTTTTAAAATTTTAAAAATATAAATGAGTCAAAATAAATATTAAATTTGAATATTAAATAAATATTGTGCGGCCTACTCCTGCTATTGCATCCACATTAAGCTTCAACCAATCTTCTTGTGGTCTGCACCAACGTTCAATGGAGTCTACATTATTCCTACCATCAGATCGAGCCATTCAACCGAGCAAGGTGGAAGTTACTCAGAAACATAAAACCATTCTAAACCAGTTAAGAGGCTCTTTAGCGTCTGCCATTTAACACAATATCATTTAGGTGCCTCCACAACATCTAACCCCTTATAATTATCAAGCAACGCCCAGCAGAAGGTGCCCTCTGTAACATTGACTGAACCCATCTCTTAAATGTATTTTCATGAGCAACCCCTATAACCACTCCAATATATCGCCAACAATCTTGTGCAAATTAACAATTAACGAAAATATGCAAAACTAATTCCTCACCCATTCCACATACTGGGCAATCAGCAATTACGTCAGTTGTTTATCTATGAAGATTATCAGTTATGGGTAGTACATTATGTGATGCTCGCCATATCAAGTTCCTTGCACTAAGAGCAACACTATAACACTAGATGCTTCATCAGAAATTCACCCCGTGCTGCTGTGCTAGGACTTCATCAGTATTCAACAACCAATAGGCACTTCAAACAATATATTCACCTCTTGAATCCACCCACCATATCAAAGTATCAGGACGACCTCGTGATCCTAAGGGAATAATCAAAATGAGCTCTACCTTCCTTGTTTCAAACATAGTCTGCAATAGAGACATATTTCATTGATTATCCACAACCAAATCTAAAACCTGAAAAACCTGCCTACTGAAGTTCAAACCAGAAGTTACAAAAAGGACTGTTGCATCAGGTAACCATGGCTTCGACCAAATAGGTATCATCTCTCCTGACCACATGCCATCTACATCCTTTCTTGATCAGTTGTTGCACTGCCCAGATGCTACGCCAAGTGTAGCTCTGATTAAACCCTAATATAGCCTCTAAAAACATTGTATGAGGGAAATATCTGGCCTTTAGAGTCAATGCAACTAAAGAATTAGGGAAGTTAAGCAAGTTTCAAGCCTGTTTCCCAAGCATGGAAAGATTAAACTGATGGAGTTACTTAAAACCAAGACCACCCTAATCTTTTGCTTGACTTAACCTGTTCTAAGCCATCCAAATACCTTCAGACCTTGATCGCTTAGACCCCCACCGAAAGGAATTAAGCATCCTTTCAATTTTAAAACAAAGATAAATTGGAAAAAGGAAAGCACTCATTATATAATTCGACACTGCTTGGGCCACTGTTCAAATTAAAATCTCTTTCCCTGCTCTTGATAACAATTTTTTTTTCATGAATTAACACGATGCCTTGCTTTGTCCTTAATAAAAATGAAAATTTCTTTCTTCCTCTTTCCAATAAAGGAATGCATCCCAAATAAATCCCAAGGTCAGAGGATTCTCTCATGCTCATAATATTTGAAACTAGATTGTGATCCTTCATCTTCGTATTGGTGCTAAAAAAACAAGGAAGACTTTGAGACATTAACTAACTGACCCGAAGCTTGGCTATACATATGCAATACTTCATTCATTGTAACATCCTCTTGCTTTGTAGCCTTGAAAAAAATTAGACAATCATCGGTGAAAAAAAAATGTAAAATCAGTGGAGCCCCTCTTACGATCCAGCACCTAGAAAGTAAACCTCTATCAACCCGCCATTTCAAAATAAAAGACCACCCTTCGACATACAGTAGAAATCAATATAGCGATAAAGGATCATATTGATGAAGACCTCTACTAGAAATAATGGGTCCAACTAACAAACCATTTTGATTAATCATATATTGCACTAAGGGCACACACATCATGATCATACGAATCAATTTGGCATTAAATCCCGTGCGTCCCATCATTGCTTCTAGAAATGAACACTCTATGCGATCATATGCCTTGCTCATACCGAGCTTCATTGCTACAAGGCCTTCTCTCTCTTGTGACTTCCTCTTTAATTAATGTATACACAACACATTGTCAACAATATTGTGTCTAGGAATAAAGGCACTCTGCGAGCTCAAATAAGATTCGGTAGAATGGTTCTCAGCTTGTTGGATAACACATTGGCTATGATCTTATACAAAACACGATAGAGGGAAATTGGTTTAAGATCACTCATAGTAGTCGAGCTATACTTCTTTAGAATTAATACAATGCTAGTTAGATTTAGTTCTACTAGCAAGCACCCATCATTAGGACATTACAAGCAAAAAGAAGCAACCTCCTTACCCATTATGTGCTAAAATTTCTGAAATAATGTAGGATTCATACGGTCAAAACCTGGTGCCTTGTCTGGATGCATGGCAAACATTGCTTGCTTCACCTCTATCTCTATAAAAGGAGCCAACAATAGCTCATTATGCTCCACAGAAATCTGTTGATGAACACAATTGAGGATTTGTTCCCAGTGACCTTTTTTAGACCGGAAATTTTCCTCAAAATATGTCTTTACATGCCCATCCAAATTATCTCTACCCTCAAACCAAGTCCCATCCCAAACTTGCAGCCTTCTTACCATATTATGTTTCTTCCTCGATGAAGCCATGTTATGAAAAAAATGAGTATTTGCATCACCATCTCACAACCTGTACTGTTTCGCCCTCTGTTTCAAGAAAATTTCTTGTCTAGAAAACAAATCCTCAAACCTTTTGTTGGCATGAGTAAACTCATACACATCTTCAGCCCTCCATGACCCACAAAGATGGTTAATTCTTAATTTGTAAAACTAGACTTCTCTCCTCAATCGTTGTCTCACTTTATTGCCCTAATGCATTAAATTTGAACCATAATCCACAATTTTCCTCGGAAGATCAGTAGAAACTGAATTGGCCTATGATTTTGCCACCACTATGCCGTTATTAGGTTCCATTAGCCAATAGTTTTCAAATAGAAAACCCCGTAAATTTGATTATGGATTTACTGAGAATGGATCAAGTAAGATGAGCAAATGGAACAATGGCGAAACTTCAAGTGCCCAAGCCTTAACATATGGAAATCGACCTCTCAAATCTGTTGAGACCAAAATACAATAGAGTTTCTCCTCAACCTAATTACTCGATCCCTTTCCTTGTTCCTAGGTAAAGAAATACCCATCCATTGCAAAATCGGATAGCTAAGCATCCTCTGTGGCCCTCCTAAACCCTTCTAGCAACCATTGAGGTTGGGGAGCACCCCATTGCTTCTCTGATGATAGCATCAAGTCATTAAAATCACCTAAACAGCACCATGGCAACTCAGAATGCATTGCCAGAGATCGTAACAATGGCTAGGAAAGACTTCCCCATGATCGTTGTGGATGTCCACAGAACCAGTGACACACCATGGCTCTGTAAACTCCATTGATACCATCACAATTGTATAGTTGAAAGAGAAACTAAGAAGAGACACTGAATAGCATGATTTCTAAAAAAAGGGCCAAGCCTCCGCTTCTTCCCCTACAATCAACAGTAAAAAGGCCATCAAACCCTAACTTTTGCTTTAACAACTCTAACCTATCTCGTTTTACCATGGTTTCCATTAGAAACATTATTTTGAGGCTTCTTATTAAAGCCCACGATAATTCCAACTTAAAAGATTCATGGCTCGTGGCAGAGCTGGCGACCACCTACCAAAAAACTCCCACTATCTGCGTTATCTACAGCCATAGGTTCAACGAATGAAATTTGGGCTTGAGAATCCACTTACTATACCTTTAGGCCCAGTAGAGTCCACATCCTTACCCCCCACCCCCCCCAAACCCTCAACCCCCCTGTATGCACAATAACCTCTTTTCCTTTATACTACACACACTATCAGCATGTTCATTCAGCAAATCATGTCCTCCAGTAACCGTCTTGCTGCACGAACCCTTCCCTATGACCAAACCTATAATCCCCTTGCTTCCCTCGTTGTACGACTAGTGAACATTCCAACTCAATATCAAGATTATGAAGCCAACGATCACCGATCAAAGTAAGGATGAACATCGATCAGGTTCGGTTGAGTTGAAAGTATATTTCAATCCGACCGAACTCGTTTATATACTAAAAAATTAAATCGAATATGACCGAAATTATGTGTATTTTCAATCAACCTACACATTTTTTATTTCGGTTTGATTAAATCGGGTTGTAATATATATTATAAATATATATATATAATATATAATATTATATATTTAAAAATTTATATATCGGGTCGGGTTGGGTCGAGTTATATAATATATATTATAATTTATAAATATATGTATAATTTATATATGTATCGGTCAGGTTTGAATTCAATCGGAAAAATAAATCTCAACCCGATCATCAGACCGAACCCGAAATTTTTTTAAAATACAAACTCAATTTTACCCGTATATATAATATAAATCGACCAAATACAACCAAAATGTGTTCAGTTTGGTCGAGTTCAGTCGGATTCAAAAAATTTGCCCACTCCTAGATCAAATGTGGAGACCTTCTGACTTGAAGCAAGAATCCAAGGACATCTATTAAAAAAAAAAAGAATCCAAGGACCATATAGTCAACACTGCACCATAATAATCTAGATAATCATCACAGAATTTATTAATGTGTCCCAGTCTGCCGCAGACAAAGCGCATAATTGATCCATAGCCACTTGCCTTCAGGTTGCTTAATTTTCAGTTTGTATTTCAATGGCAATTGAACATCAACTATGACTACCAAACGCCAAAAAAATTACTCAGATCCACCTCCACATACTCCCCAATAGCAGAACCAATATGCCTCGCCACCTATTCAGTCATAAATCCAAAAGGAATAGAAAACAATAATTGAGTAGATAAGATAAAGAAACAAGAATTATCAAAGAGAGGTACACTAAATGCCTGGGCATTCTCCAATAGCCTCCTGAGAAGTAGGAGATGTTGGTCAAAAAACCACGGTCCCATATCCACCGCCCTACATATCCACTGGGTGAAAGAACTAAAAAAGAAACAAAGCACCACCTATCTCCTTAACAATCATTCCTTTCCTGGGTCTTCATAAGGAAGCCAGCATTGCCATGAAATAAATCTTCTTTTCAGTCAAGAAGCAACCCACAAAACAATGAGGCTTGTTTAAAACTCTTTTACCTGTCTTAGCTCCATCCAAAACTCGACCCTCGCCAGCACCTCCATCACGTAGGGACAAACTAGTTAAAGGAGCTGACCTCTAAACCCTCTGACATAATTGTAGGAATAGCAAAGCACAAGTGACACAATAAGTAAAAGATCTAACTCAAAACCCTAAAATCTTGTCACACAGACAAAATAACGACTTGCCATAAGACAATTATTATGATAAAAATCTAGTAAAAGATCTCTGCATATTTTTTTCTTTTCTTTCTTTGTTTTTCTTTCAAAAATTATTATTTTTTATCTGTTTTCTGTCTTCTTTTATTTTCTTCTTTCATTTTTGCAACTAATTTTTTTAGTTATTAAACTATTTTATTTTTTTTATTATTATTATGTTTTTTATTATTGGATAGGTAAGCCCTTATATTCACAATGTATTCAATATATCCATAACATATTCACAACATATATAATACTTTTATGTTATTATGTATGTGTGTGACATATTCGCAATATATACATAACACATTCACAATATATATATATTATGTTATGTTAATGTTAACAGCAGTGTATATGTTTTCACTTAAAATTCAAGATATGAATTATATTTACAATACATATACATCATATTTAAATAAAATATAAAAGCAATACATATATTTATAGCTAAAACTTAACATATTTATATATACACAATACTTTTACAACATATTAAGTCCATAAAATTATAGTCATTTGGTGATTTCAGAAAGTTTTTGGATAATTTTGTAATTTTCTTAATTTTGTAAAGTTTTTTTAAGCACTATATTTTTTAACACTTTCTAATCTTTTGAGTTTAGTTTTGTAAATTCCCTACTTTTCATCCTTCCATATTTTCCTTTTCCTTCAATCGTTCCGACTCTGGAATGAACACCTATATATAATTCTGCAAGTTTCAAGCATGCAATGAAAATTTCTATCAATGGTGACAGATTTGCTGCAAGACTGAAACAACCAGACAAGAAAACGAGAATGGCTCCCAAAATTCCAGCACAGCTCACAAATTGACAAATATAAAGAGATGGTAATAATTGCCAAAAACCACTGTTTCTTATTTTTTGCTGGCCACCAAATCCCATCACAATGCCTGGCTGCATTAGCCATACTCCAATAATGCTCATTTGTTAACCCTGCAGTTAGAACCGATTTAAAACTCCCAACTGCTATACTCTTTCATAAATCTTGACAGGTTGAAGAACGATTGCCAGCAAACATTGTGTGCGAGTCTGAGAGAAGGGATAGTCAAAATGCATTAATTCAAAAGAAAAACAGACTGGCAACTTGAAGCCTCCAAAATTATTAAAAGGTAAATTTTCAGTCAACAAGGGAAAATTGGAAAAGAAAATGCCCACAGGAAACAAAAATGTAATATATAATCCACCTACTAAATAGAGACATCAGAACTTTTTTTCGATCCCTCCCTTATCGTTTGCCTTCAGTTGCCCATCTAACATCTGGATATATACATGAGATTTCAGTTGGCTCTTTTATAAGGTATGTACAAAATCCTATCTCGGTAATTCTCTGTAAAGCGCTACTGCAAATCTACAGTAACTTCAAAACTCTATTTCTCAGATAGATACAAAGTCCTATGGCATGCATCTTGTATTGGACTTTTCTTGTCACACAATCTTGCGACCAAGATCATAAACATGAACCCCACCTACAAGTGAAAAAAATATTCTTTATTGATTCCATGACCTCAAATATGACTTTCCCAATGGATCATTTAAACCTGAATTCTGAGGCAAAGTCACCCATCCCATATCATCAGTCATCAGAGGATTAGCAGTATCGCGCCCGCTCAAGTAGTCAAGTGGATGGGCTGCTTGTGGCAAAGAAGCATTGATCCTAGAAGTAACACCACTTACCATTTCATAGTTCCTAGGCAACATTAACTGCTCAGGAGGCCCCAGCGAATCAAAACAGTTGCTTGAACGCAATTGGTTACACTGGGATAAAACACTAAAAAAGCTCTGATCTGCATTACCTCCAATGCTATGGCCAGGAACGCTAACATTATCCGTACCATTCCAGCTACCACGAACTTGATTCTCACCAGAGTACCAACTCTGAGGTAACAATACATCATTATTTAAGTGAGGTTGAAGTGGTGTTGACATACGAACAGGATTAACAGACCAGTCTTGCAGATGGACTGACGGCACATGTCCTTGTCTTGGCATTAGGTACGCACCTCCTTCAGAGTAAATATCCTCTGAGATAGAATGTTGCATGTAATTGTCACTGTGTCTCTTCTGCCCCTGCTCCATTGGCAGTGAGGTTTGAAGCTGTCTTTGGAGTGTAAAATGACCATCTTCAATCAATGCAGTGTTTGGCGATTGGAAATCTAACCCCAACTGTTTTTGTTCCCGATGGTAGGATAACATTTCCTGGCCCCTAAACAGAGATTGAAGCAACCCACTTCGGTCATGGTTTGGGTAAGAATTGTAGGAACCATCATCAGATTGTCTGTGAAACAAATCTTTACCAGTGTCTTCTTCGTACACATCAGATTCCAAATCTATCAATTGTGGATGTTGGGCTTCATTAACAGGATGTTGGAGTGATAACTCACCAGCAGATGCATATTCATGGTTGGCAGTTGAATCATAAAAAGGTTGTGGCATGCTAGCTGCTGGCCAGACATTTCCACTGGAGGAGAGAGGAACCACCTGACTAATAGAAGCATCTTCAGTGTTTGCATTACCTGAGTATTCAGATGCATTTGGAGAAGTATCATCTGACTTGGATGCCACATGATTACTTTCTGAATCCATATCTACCGGGTTAAGATCATGCCCACCGCTGAGGGAAGGAATTTGCTGTTGACACTGATAATGCAGAGAGCTAGAACCAGAAACTTCATCATCTTCCTCATAAGAGGCCTCATTTCTTTCTCCATCATTTTGATCCTCAAGCACATCTCTACCATGGATCTCTTTCTCCTGATCCTGAATATAACAATCGTAAGCGAACAACTTAAACATAGAATCAATAAATTAAATTTCACTATCACATAATAAAGAAGACTCAGGTACCACTTACAAAAAGTTTCTGCGGGACATCCAATGACATTATTATAAGGCAGTATAAGGTACTTGCAAAAAGGGAAATATTATTTGAGTAGAATCAAACCTCTACACTGAATTCACTTTCTCTTGACCTTTGATCATTCTGATCCCAAACAACAGTCCCGTCATTCATTTTCTCCTCATCCTGAACAGATCACAAACCAACAAGTAAGCATGTAGACCCAAGGTAAAATTTTACATACAATTTCAGCGTATCAAACCTCCGTATCAGATTCATGTGTTCTCGATACATTATTCTGATCCTCGAGTGCCTGGTGGCCCAGTTTCTCCTCATCCTGAATGTATTCAAAAGCATTCTTACTCGAATTTAAAAAAAAAAAAAAAAAAAAAAAAAGAGGAAGACTCTTGCATCACAATTTCTTCTAAATATCAGGTAAACGCACAAGGTCCCATGCAAAGGGAAAAAAAAGATTACAGTTGTAGAGACAGAAAACCAAACCTCCATTATGGACTCATGGGTAACTGCATGATTGTTCTGATCCTGAAAAACGCCATTGTGGTTCACTTCCTCCTCTTCCTGATCAACAAACCAAAGTTTGAACATGTAAATAACAAAAAGTTTTTACTGTTGTGCAACTTCAGCTGCCATCCAACACAAGTTATGCTCGATACAGACACAGGAACTGCACACGACAGAGAAAAGGCAAAATTACAAGGGGCGGAATATCAAAACCTCCATCAAAGATTCTAATCTGTCTTTAATTTCTTGCTCCAAAGATTTGTTGATCTCACGTCTCTGGGACTGTCTCTGTCTCCAGTCTTCATATGCTGCGGGGAGATCTTTACTTGCTAATTGCAACCTAAATGCACAAAATTCCATTTTGAGATCAAGAAAATAAAAAATCTTCAGTGCTTAAAAGAACACATTAGTTGACCATATAGAACTAACCAATGCTCCCGCAGCTTCTTCTGTTCCTCTTTCACAAATTCTTTATACGGTTGCACATGCAGTGTATCAATGTTACCCAGCACACGGTTAAGAGACTTGGACTGAATGCTTTTACCGGAATGCTTCATATTCTTAACAAGTTGGTGCTGCTTCTTGCTTATCTGAAATTTATCAAAGGCATGTGATCAGCTAAAGGCCTAAAGCCTACATTAATCAAGATAACTGCATGTTTTTTCAAACTGAATATGCTTTGCAGTTTCTCAAATTATATTGATATATGGATATATCAGTTGATTCAATTAGTACCTACCACAAGCTAAATTGGCAGCCAGCCAAAGCATACACAATAAAAACTGAAGACATAAAACATGTCTACTCTTTGTAATCATGCAAATGGAGCTGAAGGTGTATATCAAAATGTATTGAGCATGGAGCAAATTACTTTTAAGATACTAAAATAAAAAAATTACATTGTAGAGCAATCCAAGTCAATGAAGTTGCAATAGAAGCCAGTGTGCAAGCAAGTTTACTGGAAAGGCATATAGGCATTGAATTAAAAACATAGGATAAAATTCTGCCCTTATTGTGGCCAGTGATAATGGATAGGAAGAGAGTTATTCCCCTAAACATGCAACAAAAGCCATCCAGACCAAAATAATAAAATGCATATATCAACAATTAGGGTGACAGTCCTGAAAAGTATGTAATCGTCCACAATGTCTCACATCTACTAACTAGCCTTTAACCACCAGATAACAGAAATAACGCCAACAAATATTTTTTCATTTCTTGGTGGTCATTGACTTGCAGCAGCAAAAACTAAAAAAATCAGTAGAATGCTTTATTTAGTTAAATATCAGATGACAATGAAAGCTTGAACCATCTAAAGCTACATGCTAGTGATACCTGTCCCCAGATTAGCAATGACTAGTGGGACAAATCATCCATCCAAAAAGGTAACTGATAAAGTAATGAATTCCATGCATAAATTAGGAAATACTCAAAGATGCCAGACCTTCAAGTATGACATATATTTGCCACCATCAGTGTGGTGGATATTATGCTTGTGTAGCTTTTCTCCTCTTCGGGGTCTCACATCATCTGAAGCAATCAATGGTTTTCTACTTTCGTCCTTCGTGAAGCCTTTGTCATGAATCCTGACACTAAAGGCACCAGGCAGTCAGATTCTTTAATAAATTGTATTAAGATTACAAATCAAAAATTAAAAACTAATGTCTTCCATCAACTCTTTGGAAGTACAAAATTCTTCAGTCATTACACGCAAGGTAAACTACAACAATCAGCAGTCACAATGATTTAAAAATAAGGGGCAAAAATGAAAAATACCAGCATTTTTAGAATGACAGCACTTGGTAACATAACAAGAATGTCCAGGATATAATTGAAATACATAAGAACAGAATACCACTAGAATGAGATCAAGGAAGAGATTTAATTCTATAAAAGGTGACAATGAAGAATGTGAAAGGTCCTCAGCATATCACTAGGGTCATCACTGCTCTTCTAACTAATTTATTCCCCTCACATTTCGACAGGGACCCTCAACAACCCCACCACCATGGCAAAGGAAAACGAGAAGACCTTTACGCCATGATATTAGAACACATACTCATTTGAGAGGATAATGGCAGAATCAACTCTAAAATTTCACACTAAATAGCAACCCAAAAACCATCGTTCATCACAAGTGCATATTTGCATCAGAGGTATAACCACATTTGGTAAAATCAAATTTGTTACTTACATGGAGATAAGTGGCTCTTTCAAGAGGATATGATATAAAACGAGAAATTATATCATATGATCATATCTAGAGGGAACTGATATTTTGTTCTAAACATGAAAGTAATGTAGGATTCTAGTAGTGACCTTCAAACTAATGATTTACTTTCTATCCAACCTTCAGTTTATTTTTCAATATCTACTATTGAAATATTTGGAATGCAAGAAAAATTTTGGGAATACTAGCTTCCAAGAGAAAATTTTAATAATTAAAATCTCACTTTTATGAACCTTTCCAGATCAATATAAGTAAATGAAAAGAAGACTTATTGTGGCAAGATTTACAACCTTCTTTGAAGTTCACCACCCTTTGTTATTGAAGAGTTCTGATTGTCACTACTACATGCTTTCTCCTCTGCAACCAAAGAGCAAGATTCAGAAGTAGCTGCAGCATCCTCCTCCAGGTCCTCATATCTAGACTCATTCGCATGCAAGGAAATTTGTTTGTCAGCATCCTTTCTTGACCTACTTAAAACATCAGTTACGCACAAATAAAGATTAAAACTTTCATGTAAAGAAATCAAACAAAACTCATTCTAAAAGACCCATCAAAAAATTTCAAAAGAAAAAAGCAAGATAATAAAACACACAAAAAACAATATTTATAGAACTAAAAATAAAAATTGTGTTAATTTGACCAACCATCCCTGAACTTTACCACATATTTCATTAAAATCCTTAAACTTCAATTTGTCAAGATAAAATCCCTTAATTTTAATTTTTTTTCCCATTAAAATCCCTACCTCTGTTCCCCTACAAAGAAATGTTTAAGTGGATGCCAATTAGAGTCCATGTGGCCACCACCTGTCTAGAAAAAACTCACATGGCTAAAATGTCTTAAAATAATTATTACTTTAAGATATCGTAATCTTAAAGTAATAATTATTTTAAGACATATTTTAGCCGCATGGACTTTTTTTGGACATGTGGCGTCCTTGCTGGAGAATGGAGATAAAAAATTTTGTGGGAAAAGAATTGAAGTTAGGGGATTTTATTGTGATAAATTGAATTAGGAATTTTAATAGGATATGTGGTGAGTTTAGGGACGCTCGACGTAATTAACCCCTAAAAATTTCATACTTCAACAACTTTGATGTTAATTTTGAAACAAAAGGCATCTAATAAAAATTCTAAACACATCCCAGAAGAGAGCAGAACTACAAAAGCATGAGATGAAAAATCATATGATTACACAAGCAGAGTGAGAATTTCATTCCCGCATTATGTCATTGCCTTGATTCAAGAATGGATGCAATGAGCTACACACCAGCACAGTAGAAAGCATATTAATCATAATCGATGAGTCAAACCACACTAAATAATTACAAAATAGCTTAATAAGTCCACTTGCAATCAAGTTTTAGGTTTTCATCAACCTTCATGAATCCACAACCTTACATCCAGTAGTTTTCAAGATTTATCACATCAGAATCCTCTTTCCAATTCTTAAGCTGTTTAGAATAACATTCTCATAATTCTAAATAATAATAATTCAAGCAAAAAATTTCGTATAATGATAACATTCTTATAATGCTAAATAACAATAATAAAAGAGCATCAACCTCCATATCTTCTGTAAAACTTCCTTTTCAGGATCCTTGCTGCTTTCCCAAGTTTCTTTCAGGTTCTGCAAATATTTTATCATACTGCCACAAGGAAAAAGAAACGAAAGAAATGCATCATGCAGGCACAAAAATGAATGAACTGAATAAATAGATAAAATAAGACATATCAAGCATACTCATTATGGTAGTTCTGTATCTCAGAGTAGTATGCTCTCTTAGCAGCCTTTATACATTGTTCTTGACGAATAATAGCATCAGGGTGAAGATTACCCGGACAAATTGAAGCACCCCTGCAAGCATATGTTCCAAATAAATAGTCTAACAAAATAAATAAATTGTTCCAAATTGACAAATAAATAGTCTAACTAAAACTTCAGGCTTGCAAGTTGCATCAGATGCCAAAAATTATGGTTTCTTGAAACACAGAACTGCATGCAAGTACTTTGCTTTTAAATTTAAACCCGTCATTTCTTACAATTCTATATATGCTAACATTATTGAGCAAAGCGAGAATGCACCAGAGAGGCTGACAACATATATTCCATATACAAGTAAAAGGACACATTTCATCCACAAAACTTAAGGTCAATACATTTTAGACACAAAATGCTCCCACTACAGTACTGGCAACTAAATTCAACCACCTATGCCCTATCAACAGATGTGATTTCTTCCTTCTCTTTGTTTATTTAGAAGCTAAAGGCAAGATCTGACTTTTAAGTCTATGAAAAAGAAGAACAACAACAGTCAAGAGAACCTGCATGATGAAGAACATGAATTAACAACTTATTTCTCATTTATATCAAGAAAAACACTTTTGGTTTAGTAAGGTGATGTGGCAAACATTCTCTCTCTTAAAAGAGGAAAAAGAAAATGTATAGATGTGTCTCCACACACACACAGGCTGTAGCACAGAGAATGATCAAGATATTCTCACACATAACTTCAACTCTACTAATTAACACAAAAATAAACTTTGAATATATGTTTTTGTGTACTAGTTCTCCATAGAAAACATTCCCAGTGTGCGAGTCCTTGCCATGAAGGATCAAGTAGCAGATAGAGCGGGAGGGGGTCAAGAATAAGACCCACCTCCACCCCTTTTTTGCAGAGAAGTTGTTTCCATGATTCAAATCCATGACCTTATGGTCACAAAGGAGGATCCTTACTTATGCAATTTGAATCATGACTTTCCCTTGAACTTAATCTCACTAGGTTTTCCAAACGATATTATTCATTCTTAAAACAATTAGCATTGTACATCAATACTTGCCATTTGAGAAAAGGACTTCCAAAATGAAAGTTATCCCCAGCAAGCAATGCATGCACAACTTCTTCAGAATCTGATCCTCTAGGTAGAAACTGCCTAAGATATTTTTTCTCATTTTCTGGTAGATAGCTTCGCCAAACCTGCATCAAGCTCCACATAAATACATATAACCAAAGTTTTGAAGACACAAAATCATACACATGATAGTAACTAGCAAATAATCACAAAATTCTAATTACCTCATATGAAAGCACCTCCATTAAATTATCCAACTCAAAAATTTCTTGAGGAACAGAAAGAACATCCGCCAAGATATTCTGGCACTGAAGAGCAGGATCAATAAATGCCCTCAAATCTTTTTGACTTAAGCCAATTTGTTCCCTTTTGGCAACAACTTTTTTTCGGTTGCCATCCCACTCGAGAGAAATATGAGACTTTGCATTTAACTCACTTTTTGGTGGTTCCAACTTTTTCTTTTTGGTTTTATATTGCTCCCAAGAACTGCAACCTGCGATGCTCGCACCATTAAGCCTTCTTCTTCTATGATCAGCAGCCATTGGCATAAGATGTCAACAAACCCTCAGCAAAAGATTATGCCAACATACTGATCACAGTTAAAGAACGCCTTCCTCCATATGTTAACTGAAATCATCATTTAAAAAATACATTCCACTTAGCAATAATCTTAATCCACTAAGCTTCCTAATAGACACACAGCTCCACAGTACTGCCTTCAGATTTTTCATGTATCTAAGAAGGAATATAGTGAAACAAAAATGTAAAAAAAAAAAAAGAATGTGTGTGCGGAGCAATTATCAGAATTAATAACAATGAAAAAAAAACATTATTTATCACAGAAGTCCAATGTAGATTTAAAGTGCATCTTTGTGTGGACAGTGGACCAAATAAATCCAGCATAATGGCAATCCTGATGAAAAAACCACCACTTCTAGTGAGAGTTCCCAATATAAGTATATATTTAAACTATTTGAGAAATTTAGTTACTTCAAAGAACCAACGGTGGCAATATTGTTTTTAGTCTAGCGTACAAGACCAAAAGGAAATCCAAATATCAAGCCATCCCTATAATAGCAGTATGTGAGTGTTCAAGGATGACCTAAGTATATATAATCTCAAACCCAAATGAAATATAACATGAAATATAGCATCATGAGAGATACACTCAGTAGTAGTGTTTGAAAACATCAATTAAAATTCTAAGTGCGTCAAAAATTTTAACTTGAAACATGAACTGAATAAAATAAGTGATTAAGTTTTTACATATTTTTATTATCCAATTCAGCACTTAATTTTCAGTTTTAAAAAACATCACCTTATTGCAACTAATGAAACAAATGTTGAATGCGAAAGATCTTTACCTCACCTAAAGCACTTAATGTCAAATTGTATCTCGTGTCAAGCAGTTATCATCAAGTTAATTATTACAAGAAAGTCTGTCCACTGCAATAAATATTTATGCTTTATGCTTTTAAAACAGAGAGTATGAAGAGAAAGGGGAAAAGAAAAAAACAAGGAGCCAACTTTATTCCTAATGCTTGCTACCTAGGTAGAAATTAACTAACATATTTGAAGTCCAAAAATTTCCCATTTATGCTGAACATTAAGCATTTATATTGAGATATATAGATGGGAATTGCTAAATTATTTCTCTGATACAATATTGGTATTCAAATCCAACACTTGCCAGAAACCAAAATCTTATTCCTCACTTTCCAAACACGATGGTAAATCATTAAAAATAAATAAACAAATACCTTTGAAATTAGTCAAGTGGGAAAAAAAATATCTCCTTTATCCCAGAACCATCAAAACAGAAACCTAAAGAACCCACAAGTCATCAATCTACGATAATAACGAAAACCCAAATATACACCAAAAAAATCCAATTACAGAAAAAAATCAAAAGAAATACATAAAATGAATCAAGAAAAAGGAAAAAAAGGCAAGAAGAATCCTTTCCAATTAGAAATACGAAACCCTAAAATTGAATTAGAAAAGAAAAATCAAACCATACCCTTTACTAACTAATGTTTTTGGACTCAGGAGCCCTAGTTAATCCGTTGCCGTGAATTTTAATGGTAAACGAGCGACCAAGAGGGGGAGAGAGAGAGAGAGGATTCTGTTTGGTTTCGTAGAATCAGATTGGGTAACTGCTACGTAGATAGATAGATAGATAGATAGAGATAGAGACAGAGAGAGAGAGAGAGAGAGAGAGAGAGAGGATAATACGAAGAAGCTCACAAGCACACCCACCACAAGAGAGAGAGATAGATTAGAGAAAGATCAGACGAGTAAGGTTTCTCGGAACGGTTATGGTGAACATTGAATCGTTCATTCGCGCGCTCGGGCGCGGCTTGGCTCCACCCATGGCTCTTTTAGCCTTTCGCTAATGCTACCAACCATTACCTTTTTTTTTTGTGTCAAATAGAGTATCCACAATCGATTTTAACTTTAAAATTTAAAAAAACTGCAAAATACATAGAAATATAACAATTATTTTAGCATGTCGCTATTTTTTTTTTAAATCATCTTTTCAAAATTGACTCAGATAAAGCTATAATATTAACACAATTTTTCATATTAATTATATAAATAACCTCTAAACTTTTATAATTTTTCTATAAAAATCTCTAAATTTTAATTTATCAATTAAAAATTATAAAATTTTTAATATTATATCAATTAAATCATTGAACTTTAAGTTACCAATTAAAAATCTCACAACTTAAAATATTATACCAATTAAATATCTGAATTTAGTTTTTATATATTAGATAATAAAATACAGAGATAAGATAATGAAATAGCAGATGAAAAAATTTTAATTTGGATCTAATTTTTAAAAATTGATAGACAGTTCTCAAATTCTAGGTAAGTGTTTGAAAGAGGAAGAGTTCTCAAATTCTAGGTAAGTGTTTGAAAGAGGAAGAAAATATTATGAATCTTAATAGATCAAATGAGATAGAGAGAAATATAGTTAGATGGATTTGAGTTATAATTAATAAATAATAAATATAATAATTTTTTTACTGTTATCTAATATATGTGATTTGAAATATGTCTTTTTATTTTTTTTTTCCTTTTATTTACGTGTTGTCATAGTGTTTGCTACATTTTTTCATAATCGAAAAAATAAATTCAGGGATTTAATTAATCTAATATTAAAATTTGATAAATTTTTAATTGACAAATAGTGGATGGAATAGTTTTGATTTGGATTTAATTCTTAAAAATTGATAGAGAATTTTCAAATTCTAGGTTAGTGTTTGAAAATAGAATAATAAATTGTGAATCTTGAAATATCATATGAGATAGAAAGGAAGATAGATGAATTTAAGTTATAATTAATAAATATAAATTTTTTTTTACCATTATTCAACACATGTTATTTGAATTATGTGTGTTTTTTTTTTTTATTTATGTGTCATTAGCGTATTTGCTAAGTCATTTTTCAGTTGTCAAAAAATAAATTCAAAAATTTAATTGGTATAATATTAAAAATTGATGAATTTTTAATTGCAAATTAAAGTTTAATGATTTTTATAAGAAAATTATGAAAGTTTAGAGACTATTTGTATAATCAAGCTCAATTTTTCCTATCAAACTTTAATGTACATAAATACTCCTCATATTGACTTTAAACCTATATTTTAAAATTGTATTTTTGTTAGAAAATATGTGGATGTCTACTTAATTGAATTAATTTTATCATATCAAGATTATAATTAGTTTTATCTTATTCAAATTAAAATTTAATTTCATGATAGTTGTACTTTTTTGTTCTTATTTAAATTCTACTTACACTACTATATATACTCCATTTTAGGTAGTGTATGAGATACAATTGAGAATAAATAGATTTCTCAGATTTCTTATTTTTTATATATTTTTTATTTACAACACATTATCAGCACGAAACTCTACTAATTTATTTTAAGTATTCAAATCTACTAATTTGTTTTAAGTATTCAAATCCAAGAAAAGAAAGAAAACCATTCTTTCAAAATTAGTACGTATCAATTTGAAATATTAAGAATCATAAGACTCAATTATTCAATTAGTAATATAGATTTAGGTATATTTCTGTACATTTAATTTATATTTTTTGATATTTTAACATGATTAATTTTGACTTACTTGTGGTTTAAGATTTTTCTTAATAAGTGATATTAGAGTTACAGATATTGAATCATTAAAATTTTTTTTTAAGTTATAATATATATATATACATATTTATTCGGTGTTTTATAATATATAATTTATTCATGTTTATGAGTTTGCAATTTTGGTTAGCCTTAAATTTACTATTATTGATACATATTTTCTTTGGGCAATAAAAAAAAGGAGGGAAAAATTGGCCGTAGTGAATATTTTGGGTAATTCTATTCATGATCATATCTATCTGGTCATTGTTGATAGATTTGCTAATAAACAATTCTTATATTGTACAATTCTTATACAAAAGACAAAATCTTGATTTTTGTTGCAGTAACATACCCCATTGCTTTATATATAATAAATGCAATGTTAAAGTACTGAATTTTGTGCTTTGATAATATACAAAAGTTTATGTTGGCTTTGACAATCAACGAGTTTTGAATATAAATAATTTCACTATATTCCATCAGTTTTTGACAATCATATTTCATTGATACATATTTTGATTTTCGTGCATATATATCATGCAATGTGGTCTTAATTATATATATATCATATTCATTCATGCGCATATTAAAGATAATACATTAAATATATTAACAGTATTTTTATGCCTTTAAAAACAAGAAATAAATAAATTTTTAAATTTTATTTATAAAATTTAAATTTAATAATTATTTTTGTATTTATGGTTACATATTCAACAACTTCACAGAGTACATAAAAATAGAGTACACAAAAATAGAGGGCATATAAAATTATGAGTAAGTATTTATGTATTGAAGTAAAATTGATAAATAAATTAATATTTTCTATGATTTGATATGATTATCTATAATTTTAAGGTTATAATATTTAAACTTTAATTATAATTTTTAGCCTTTATTTATTTGATAGTTCTACAATCATTCTATTTTATGATTCTTATTTAAATTTGATATATTTATAATATTAAATCTCATAAAATTTAAATTTATTATTTTTTATATTTTTTGAATAAATTATCCGTTATGGGTACTTAATAATGAGATTTACCTTGATATTGTGAATCTTGAAGATATTATGAAAAGAAAATCTAGCATCTCCACATGATCGCTTAGCAGTAATAATTTTTCTTTTGATTATTCAAACGAGAAATTGAAATCTGATTATCTTATTATTAATAATTTATTACAGTTTTTTTTGTAAATATTAGACTTTTAATGCCTCAAATGTACTTCTGCAGTAGCAATATTGAGAGCATAGATTCACAAAATATTATAAATTAATTTTTTGTTTACCTGTAGCTAAATAAAATATTTAGCTTTTGATGTAAAATTATCAAACTTATTCAACTTACTTAACATCATTCCCTGAAGTAAATGTGATATTATTTTTAAGACCATGAATGAGATATTGATAAAAAAAATTTTTGATGAATTTTTTTTTCTATCAATTATGAAAGCAAAAGTGCTAAAAAGATATATATTGACACAATTCTCATAATTCTTCATGATCAGAAAATATTGGTTATAGTTAACATTAACAGAAATCAATGTTAATATGATATCTTTTTCTGTAAATGTGGTTGAAAACTCTAGAAGAGTTCACATTATATTCTGAATTTGCATTGATTTATTATATCCAAGTAAATTCCGAAGAAATTTATTAAGTTTTAAAAATACGTCGCAATGGATATTTTATTGAAACAAAGTGAGATAGATATTAGATTTTACGTGTTACCTCTATAAATTTGAATCAGAAGTTCATGTTTAAAAAATTATAAATTTCTTAACTATATTATACTTTATAAAAAGATAAAAATAATTTAGTTACACTATATACACCAAAAGTACATAGATCTCTAAAATTTTTATACGTTGGCATGATCTTCTCAGTTATCCAAGTTCAAATATGATACGATGTATTATTAAAAATACAAATAGACATCTGCTGAAAAATCAAAAAAAAATTTATCTAATTATTATTTTTGTGCTTCTTGTGCTCAAGGTAAATTAATTGTAAGACATTCACCATTTAAATTATATTTAGAGTCCTCAAATTTTTATAAAAATACATAGTGATATTTATGTCTCTATCCATCAATCTTGTGGATTATTTAGATATTTTATAATTTTGATTGATCTTTCAACTCGATAGTTATATTTTATTAACTTGCAATATTGCTTTTGCTAGATTTCTTATTCAAATTATAAAATTAAGGTCAATATTTCTTGATCAATAAAATTTATCTAGATAATGCATATGAGTTTAATTGAAAAGTATGTTATGATTATATTACCATTGATCACTTTATTGCATATGTTCATATTCTATATAGTATAGCTAAATAATTAATTATTAAGTTTTTACATTTAATTATTATTCTTATAAAATCAAAACTTCCTATATTTACTTGGATATGTGTTTAGATATATATTATTATTTATATTGCATCTTTAATTTATATTTGATTGTCTGCACATCACAAGTTTTTCTACTTCAAACTTATGTTTAACTGGCATAATAAATCTTATCTAGAATTTGTTGTTGCATTGTATATGTTCTTATTGCATCCCCTTAAAGAAATTAAATGGGTTATTAACATTTTCTTGATATATATAAGTTTTGATGGTGTACATGTTATTAGATATTTTAGATTTATAACTGTAAATTTTTTACAGCAAGATTTTTATATTATTTTGATAAATCAGTTTTCTTATCGTCGGAAAAAATAATTGAATATAGCCAAAAGCATAAGAGATTAATCAATCTTGTTCATTCTTGATATATGCATAAATTAGTGTGAATCTAAAGTTCAAAAAATAACTCATTTGCAGAATAAATCAATTGCTAGATATCTTTATTGAAACCAAATGTCTTAAATAGCATATCTGATTATTAATGCTTCTAAATGAATGATTATCCCTTCAGTATATCCTACAAATATATTACTAAATAAAGTCTCTTATGAGCCTGAAGTGTAGTGAACTACTTGATTCAAAATATTATTCTTTGAAAGAAGAGAAATGAATAATTTTAAAATGATACTCCCGAAGAGTTCAAAAGCAACATAGATCAACAACCATATATTTTTTTTTTAAAAAAAAGTAATTCTATAAGTGGTTCTGGTATAAAAAAATTATGAGATCTTATTAAAATCTAGAAATATGTGAGAAATTAGTGAAATTATTATTGATAATATATTTGCATATGTTGCTATTGAAATTATTGAAATATGCTTGAGCCTAAAAATATTAAAATTTTCAACGTCAAAGTGATTGGCCAAAATAGAAAGTAATTCAAGCTAAGCTACATTCATTTGTTAAACGTACAATATTTGGGTCAGTAGTCCAGACACCAGAAGATGTTAGATCCATAAGGTATTGTTTGTAAAAAAAAAATGAATCAAATCATATTATGAAAAGAACACATTTTCTCTATTATGAATGCAATTACTTTTAAAATTAGTTTGGTAGCCCTTGAAGGGCTCGATACTATATTATGATAACTTACTCATATGACTCGTAAAAAAATAAGTTAAGTGAAATTGTGAAATATAAGATATAACTTGAGGCATAAGAATTCTCAAAAGACCTTGTATATATTATAATGAGATATATTCCTCTGTCATGGATGTTATTATCTTTAGATTTTTGATATATTTGATAACCTTTGAAAGGCTCAACATATATTTGATGGATGTTGTGATATTTTAATTATATGGTTTATTAGATAATAACATCTATATGAAAATCTCTAAAGGATTCAACATGCATGAAGTTTAATTATATGGTTTATTAGATAATAATATCTATATGAAAATCTCTAAAGGATTCAACATGCATGAAGCATCAAGATGCCTGAAGCATATAATATTTTGATAAATATACCATATTAAGCTTCAAAGATTCTAGTATAAGCTAAAGCAATCAAGGCGAACGTAGTATAATTACCTATTTGAATACTTAGAGCAAATGAATATGAAAATAATTTTATTTGCCCATGTATTTTTATCCAGAAGATAAATTCAGTATTTTTCATCGTTGCATTTTATGTTACTGATTTAAATATATTGAGAACTCCAGAAGAGATCTCAATTATTACATGTTATTTAAGAAAGAAATTTGAAATAAAGGATCTTGGAAAAGCCAAATTTTATCTTAGCTTTTAAGTTGAGTATATGTCAAATAAAATTCTTATCCATCAAGCATCATATATAGAAACATCTTGAAATAATTTTATATAGATAAATATTATCCATTAAATACTCCAATGGTTATTTATTTTCTTGATATAAAAGAAGATCTTTTTCACTCATAAAAAGATAATAAAGAGATTTTTGGTCCTAAAGTATCATATCTCAATATAATAGGGACGATTTTATATCTTGCTAACAATACAATACCATATATTACTTTTGCAGTTATCTTACTTGTAAGGTTTAGTTCAGCACTAACTAAAAGACATTGGAATGGAGTCAAACATATTATGCGCTATCTACGTGGCACATCTGATATGAGTTATGCTTTCACATATAATAAGATTGTTATTTTATGGCGATGTATGAAGTAAACAATTACTGCTATTTTACCAAATCATTCAGAGATATTAGTCATCCGTGAAGCCAGTTGTGAATGTATATAATTGAGAATCATAATCAAACATATTGGAAAAAGCTTACGAATCACCTATAGAAGGCGACAAACCAACAATATTACATGAATGTAACACAATTGTATTGTACAAATTAAGGGAGGCTGCATAAAAGGTGATATGATCAAACATAGATCACCAAATTTCTTTCACTCATAAACTCATAAAAGAAAAAAAAAAGTCGATATTTACAAAGCTCGTTTAAGTGACAATCCAGTAGACTTGTTCAAAAAGGCACTACCGACATCAGTCCTCAAATGACATGTACATAATATTAGAATGCGTACATTTAAAATATCTCAGTTAGATATATTTTTGAGGAAAAATTACCTATGAATACTATACTTTTTTTCTCCGCTAAGTTTTTGTCCCACTAGATTTTTTTAGGAAGGTTTTAATGAGGCATATTCATAGGGGTAGTCATCCAAAAAGAAGTATTAAAAAATATATGAATGACTACTTAATTGAATCAATTTTATCCTATCAAGAATATGATTAGTTTTATCTTATTCAAATTATAATTTAATTTCATGATAATTATACTCTTTTGTTCTAATATAAATTCTACTTATCCCGCCATATATATCCCATTATAAATGATGTATGAGATACAATTGAGAATAAATAGATTTCTTATTTTTTATATATTTTCTCTCTTTCTTTTATTTACAATAATTTTTATTTTTTAATTTTTTTAATTGGTCTAGAAATATAATCTCAAAAACCGTCTAAACACAATGTCAAGCCGACACAAGTTAGTTGATGCACTTTTTTAATTTTTATTAAAGTTAGTTGATACACTTAATAAATTTTACTACTAAATAAAAATATATATGGTGGATACACTTATTTGTTACTAAAATTTAATTAATTCAATCGAAAATTTCATTCCTTTTGCTTTTTATCGGTAACTGGTAATAATAAAAAACAAAAATAGTAAAAGATTTTTCAATTATTACTTACTCATTACACCAACGCTAATAAGTGTAGAAAAACAAATTGACTACAACAAAAATAATGTATATATGATTATATGATTATTTTATAGTTTGGATAAAAAAATTTTAATCAAAATGAGAGATCAGTTATTAAATATATATTTGTACCGATATAATAAAAATTTATTTTATGGTGTTAACAATGAAAATTTCAAAATATAAAAATATCAAAGATATGTTAAAAAATTATTATTTTATTTTCATGTGATTACAATATATTAATTTTAAACCCGTACATTGTGCAAATTATAAATGTTTTTTCATTGAAACTTAAAAAATTATAGTAGATAACCGTGGTATTAAATTGATGATTTTTTTAAAAACAAAAATTAAACATATAAATCAAATGCATGCTTAAATTTTCATTATAATTTTAGCATAAACTTATTTTGTAATAAAATGTATTGATATTATATTATTAAATTTGTAAATAAATTTTTTGAATCATTAATTAATTTATTATTTACCATTCACTTGAAATTAAATGAATTCATTTTCTCTAATTTGACAGGGGTGATAGAAAATTATAGATATTATTGTATTGGGATTATATGATACACTAGTTTGTATATTTATGCTTCGTGTAATTTATCATTAAAAAGATTTTTTTATTGAGTTCTGTTTACTTCATAAAATGTGATATGATATAAATTATTATAAACAAAGGCGTTTTGTTATTATTATTATTATTGTTGTTGTTGTTGTTGTTCTTATACATTCTAAACTAGTATTCTCATTAATATGTTTTAATTTTAATTTAATATATAAATATTATTAATTATAATGCCAAATAAAAATTGACTTATTTATTTATAGTGTTGTTTTCTATTTATTTTTTGTCTAATCTATTGTATTTAAATAAAATTATTATATTCTAAATAAATAAATAAATGGTTTAAAAAATCTTAAATTGTTATACTTAATATCTTATTAGTTGATTACCTTATATTTACTTTAATTAATTTAATTAAATATTTAAAATTATAGAAAAATTTTAAATTACATAAAAAATATATATAATAGTGAATTTGAGAGAGTTTTTTTTTATCTCAATTTTATATACATATATATACATGACATATGATATGATTAAATTAATTCTAAACACGATTGATTTAGATATATTTAGATTATAAGTAGACCTCATATGTTTATTAGAAGTTTGGATTCGAGTTTGCCTACTTGCAAAATAAGAGATAAAATATCGACAGAGAAGTTTCTAATGCCTAAATCAATTTGATTCGTTTACAAATAAAAAAAAAACTAAGAGAGTGGGAAAAAAATAGTTTATCTATGAAAGTTCACCCATAATTTTAATCGACGATAGGGAGACAATCTCTGATGAATATCGATATAAATCATGAATATGACGGCACAAATTACAGATGGTCAGTAGTTTATCATTTTGCAGCGGAGAGCCCGCTATGGTGCGATTTTAGATTGCAGCCCCTCGAGCTCGATACCATGGCTTTGCACTACAAAAACTCGGTTCGTATAACTAGTGTTGGACATTGCGAATAGATTTATCCACAGTGTTCGATGTTCGATACTGAGATCTAATAGTCAGAGAGTGGTATCAATACATGATTAGATTAAATCATAAAAAATATAATTTATAAATCCAAACATATTATTGATTTACATATATTTAATATGATTTGACTAAGAAATCAATTTCGTTAATTAATATATTGAAAGCGATATTTTTGTAATATAAGCCTCCCATTTTTATGTATTATAAATGATAATGTTTGATAAATTGACAACGATTTAGTCGTACATGATATAATATGTGGTATAATATAATAAATATTGTTTATTATATTTAGAAAATTAATATGATATAATATAATTAAATAAAATATTTTTATTTTATTTAATAATATTTTAAAAGATTTAAATAGGCTGTGAAAATGAAAAATAGATTATAAAAATATATTTAATATTTAAAAAAATTTCTAATATATTAAATTGATAATTTAAAAAACTCTTTAAAATTTATAATATTTAAAACGCAAAATTACCCTAAAAATATCATAAAAATAAAAGTAAAATAAATAAAAACTTAAACTATACCATGGACGAAGCTATGCTTTTGGTGGAAGGGGCCTTGGCCCTTCCTTTTTTTTATTTTTTTTATTTTCTATATATATATATATATATAGATATATATTTATTTTAAAATTTTTAAAATAGACTCCTCCTAATCAATAAAATTTTTTCATATAAATTTAGTTCTAGTTTGAAATATTAATCCAAATATATTTATTTGGCCCAAAAATACTCAAAATTAAAATTTTATTTTATAAAAAAAATTATAGGGTAAGTTTATTATATTTTCACCCTATTATCTATTCCCATAAATTAAACATTGAGCAATTACGTCAACCATAACTAATGTTTCGGATTATGGTTCTACAATATAGGTGTCTTTTTTTTTTTAATTTTTTTTTACTTTTTTCTTGCCAACTTGATTTTTTCACTCAACATTTGATATTAGTTTCAGTTGAATTATGATTTAAGTTTTTTTTTCTATAATTATTTAAATTTTTTTCTTTAGTTCTAAATCACTTAAAGTGATACCCTATTATTGATATTTTTTTAAATTAGGGTTTAAAATTAATCATATTTTAATTTTTTTAATTTAATTATTGATAAGAGATGTTAAACTTTAATTTATATTTACTTAAATTATTAAAGCAAAAAGTTATATTTATAATTTGCTCAACATATATTTTTAGCAATGAACACAATTAAAAATAAACTCTATAATAAGATTAAAGATGGATTTATTTTTTATTGTTTACTACTATATATCAAAAAAGAAATTGCTAAAATATTTTTTTATTGATTCATTTATAGGTGATTTTCATAATTTGAAATAACGAAGTATTCTATTTTAATAAGTTAAATGTATTGGGACATATTTTAGATATGATTATTGATTACCACAAATTTATAATTTTTATTTTTTAAAAATATTATAACTATTTATTTTAATTGGTTGATCCCCTGCATACATTATCATAGCTCCGTCACTTAACTATACTATACATCATGAAACTATAATAAATTATAAGATAAACAAGACTTAAAGGAGCATGATATATATATATATATATATATATAATGATCACTTATTGATGTTAAATAATTTTATAATAATTTCAAATAATTATACATACATGTGTATTGAATTAAAAAAAATTTAGCAACGTTTTTTTTATGATATTAGAATATTTTAAAATGATAAATTCTTCACGAATTCGAATTCTAAGTGAAATTAAAAAAAAAAAGAGGAAGATTCTTATTTTCCAACATGCAAAAATATAAAATAATGAATATTTCAGTAATTTTTTAATGCAAAATAAATTTTCATGAATAACTTAAACAGTATATCTATATGATAAATAAAATTATATAATTTTAAAATATATAAAATATATATCATAATGAAGTTATTACATTTTTTAAATTTATTCAATATAAATAATAAATAATGATAATATATCATAGATAATTTAATTTTTATACAAATGTTTTTTTCATCTGTAATAGTCATATATAGTAGTGATTAAAATAACACATCATATTTATGAATTTCCAAAGGCTAACGTACTCGTAAAAAAGTCGATTATGAAAGGCTAACATTCATTCATGATGCAATAAATAAAAGTCTATCAGCGTTGCACATTGCAGTTATTTCTAGAGGCCAATATTATATTTCTTTCTTACATTGAAAAGCTATAAAATAATATCAATTTTTTAGCAGTAAAATAAATTATGGATCAGTTAATTTTGTGCATTATATTAAATTTATTTTTATAAAATAAATTATTTATAATATTAAATTTATAAATAAAAAAATAATTACACTCTCCATCATATTTTATATATTTTATTATTTTTACTAATGACATTTTAATAATTTTACGATAAACTCATGACAAATCCATAATAAAACTATATTAAACTATGTAAATTTATAAACTCATAATAAACGTATAATAAACTCATAATAAATCTAAAATAAACTTATAATAAACTATCACAATTTAGTATTTTTATAAAAAAATTATAAATTCTGGTAAATCTGTAAATATTTTAAAAAATATGATAAATTTAAATTTTTTTTATTTTTTCTGGTATTTTTATAAAGACCCCTAAAAAAATATCATTTAAAATTTTCCGCCCCTTTTTATCTTTTTACAAATCTTCCATCATTTTATGAAAATATTGCAAATAAGGGAAAACCCTCTTTTAAGTTTAGTTTTAATTATTATTCAATTATGATCAACCAGACCTAACACAAAATAATTAAGTTCGTGACATTTATAATGATACTTATTTTACATCATTATTTTACATTCAAATTATTTTAAATTTATTTATATTCAGATTGAGTTTGTTCGAATCTATTTATAAATATTAAATTGGATTGTAGTGTTTACTTAACATTTATAATGATAATTATGGAAAATTTCATTATGGACCTAGTTCATTTCCCCATTCATGGACTAGAATAATCAAAAAGTGTAATTTAAAAATAAAATTTAATTAAAATTATTTTTTTAAATATTATATTTTAAATCACTATTTTTTATTAGTTTAATTCATGAGTAAGAACATTAACCAGATCTATGATAGAATTTCTCTGTTATTTATTTATTTATGCATAAAAAAGTTTTGCATGCTTTGAGGGGAGGGTGTTAAAATTACCCTCCAACAAAAACAAACAAGTGAAATAAATGTGAAAAATCTCATATAAAAATATACTTTTTAATTTTAGCAGTTAACTTATAGTTGTCACTCTTAAATTTCAAGTCTATATTAAAAAAGAATTGAATTCAAAAACAATTGAAATGAAAATTTTACAAGTGTTATATCATGTTACCTATCAACTATTTTAGTATGTTTTTGTTTTCTCCGATAATTTTGCATTTCATTTATTATTATTATTATTAAATAGTTAAATATGATACGCTCTACTTTATGTGATTTATCATTAATTTTTTTAATTAATCTCTATATACTGTAAAAGTGATATTAAATAATTATTATTCCAAAGACATATAGATCTTAAAAATATAAAATTATTACATATATATTTTATATAAATAATTAAATCTATACGATAGTATTTTTCAATTTTTAATTAATTTTATATATTTATACAAAACTTCATTTTATTAATCACAATATTCAATAAAAAAAGAATTAACAAATAAGATTTTATTGCAATTTTTTTTTTAGTAATTTTATAGAAATCTTTATAATTTTATCACATGCCGAATTTAAAGTGAAATTATACCGAAGTGTAAAATGTGATAGATCTAAAGTAAATTATTTTATTACATTAGTTTTTTTACATTGTGTTTAACAAAATAAATAAATTCAAACTAACTGCAACAATAAATTGAAACTTAATTTTATTTGACATAATTGTAGAAATTTAAAGTTATTGTTTAAAATTTTCAAAATAAAAAATTATCACAAAACTAAAAGAATAAAATCTAACCATAAAATTTAAAAAAAAAAATAGTAAATTTTGTTTTTTTAAGTAGACTTTATTTAAACATATTAACATCATTACAATTTCAAATTCATATGACATATTGAGTCTGTTCGAAAACTAATGTTTAGCATTTTAACTTGCAATCGCTAGCATGAAATGTTTAGTTAATTCAATATTCATAGTAGCATTTTAAAAATTCAGCAATTACATTTTGTAAAAAGTATAGTAAAAATTTTATTTTATTTTATTGAAATTGTTACTTTTTATTATTGTTTTTAACGTTACATTATCATACAATTAATATGTTGGACTTTCTTCTAATAATATAATGATTAAATCTGTAAAATTATTGGACTTTTATATAATTACAATTACATGATTGATACTTATAATTATTAAGTCATATTTATATCTTTTAGAATTTTAGAGAGCTAAAATCAATTTAATTTGAAAAATTGCTATATAAATAAATATGTAATAAAAAATTGCTACCCCTACGAGCCTGAAACCCATGAAAATCACTTTATCCGAATTTAAATCTGTTTAATTTTTAATTATCTATATTCATCTTAAATTTTTTTATAGTTATTTTTTCATTATATGTATCCATCTCAAATATATTTAACACTATCAATACATTATCTATATCCATTTAATTATCTATTTAAATATAAAAGTTTAAAAATATATTAAAATTAAAATTATAAAATTATAATTTTTTAATAAAATCATAATAAATAAAAATATAATGCTAATACAATTTTATTATAATAATGTTATATCAAAAAATCATATAATTAAAATATAATACCATATATAATTAAAATTTAATAAAATATAATTAATAAAAATCTTATTATATAAACATGTTTAGATAATAGGTATTCGGGATATGTATTCATACTTTTACTCAAATTTATCATAAATAGTAAAAATATTACATGTATATTATATAAATGAATCAAAACGAATCGAATATCTAAAAATATATAATATCTGCTCTTAATCTCCCTTCTCCTCGTCTTTATCAGTAACTGACCTCGACCAAGTCTTAATATCTTATTTGAAATAAATAAAATTTATAAAATTTATTATTTCACATTTTAAAAAATTATATTTAAAACATTAAGAACATAGATATCTTTTTAGTTTTATCATTCAATTCTATAAAGTTAACTAGGAAGTTCTCTATTAGAATATGAAGAACTTTGTAATGAAAATATTGAATTAGGTTTATCTCTCCTTTATATCTTTTACTATTTTTCTAGCATTTTTTTTCTTTTATTGCACTAGTTGATTTAATTTTTATTATTTTTATAAATAAATCCTATAAATATGAAGTATAATTTTTTTTGAATTGTATTAATTTATCAATAATACTTATTATTATATTGAGACTATTTTTATAAGATAACAATAAAAATAATATAGTTATAAATTTATTAAAAATATAACAATATGAAAATATGAAAATTAATTAAATTTTGTATTTTAATTTGTATTATACAGATCATATGAGAATTAATTTGTTTTAAATGGATGATGAATTTATCGACCAATCCAATAAAATATTTGTCTTTTCTTTTAATTTCACTGGCTAGAAAAATAGCCCCAGATTTTTGGGTGGGGGAAAAGCACAGCAAGAATAATAACAATGGCATATTCAGGATTCTTTTCACTCCCCTAAGTAAAAAATTTCCCTTGTCATTTTAGGCGGCTAAAAAACGTAGCAGTGCCATTGTTTTTATTTATTAGGGGTGAGTACGGATCGATCAAATTAAAATAATTTTTTAATTTGATTAAATTTGATTAAGGAGTAAAATTTTTAAATTAATATTATTTAAATTTTTTAAAATTTCAGGTGAACCAAATTAATTTTGAATTTAAATTAATTTTAAACGAATTGATATTTAATATTAGAGCTTTATATTTAAATTTATTTTAGTATTGTCTAGTCGAATTTGGTCAGATTAAATGATAAAGTAAAATAAAAATATATATATTTATATATAAATACATAAGAGTCAATTGAATTCTGTTTAAAATAAAAAAAATTATCACAGCCTGACCGTCCGATTGAATCTATATTTTTAAAAAAATATAAATATGATTTCACCCATATATACTATGTAATCCAAAATATTTTAGTTTGGTAGGGGTAGAAAAATTTTCACACCCCTACTTTTTATTTTCTATAGTTATTATTTGTTTTTAAATATTATCTCAAAATAAAATAAATTATATATGTATGTAACAAGACATCTTTGTTTTTTTTATTAATTATACTAGAAGAGGGAGAATATTAAAACTCAAATTCGATATTTAATCGATAATAATACGTGTTTTTAGTTATCAAACTACACTTTGGTAGTTGACGTAAATGTTATTATTAAATATTATACAGCAAAATAAAATTTGAAATAACAATAAAAAATAAATAGAAAATTATTATTACTTATAAGATATAATTTTTTTTTTCTCATGTATGTGAGTGTACACAAATATATGTTTTTTTTACACTAAAATGAGAAATTTATTGCAGATCACAAGAGATAATACACGCTAGGATTTTGGAAAGACATTCATAAGAGTGATATGAGTTTGAAGAGAAAGACATGGATGGATTTTGGTGCTCTAACTGGCTGTGAGCATGGAAATTGGGAGGCAGTCAAGGGAGTATGTGCTTACTTATAGGACCGAAAGGAGTATGGTAGAAAGTTATTATAAAGCAGCAAAGAAAGAAAGCATTGACCTGGCCCTTAGATAGACGAGAATAGTGAGCTACCTATATACTTAAAAACAATATGTCTACAACCGAAAGAAGGAAAGTGATCTTTCCACAAAACAAGTTCAGACATGAAAACGCATACCCTAACCAAAATAACCTTAAAGCTCCGTAAGAAGAGCTTTAAAATCTTGAATAATGGAATCAAAGTAGGATATATCAATAGAGCTAGAGTGAATAGCAAGAGCATCAAATTTAAAGTGGACATAGGAGTAACCAAGGGTTTTAATCCACGAAAATATATGCGTTTATATTTTATAAAAAAAAAATAAATTATATTGAACTTTTAATTTACAATTTATTATCATTTAGTATTATAAATTATAAATTACACATATATATTAAAAATACTAACTAATACTATTTTATTAAATTTAAAATAAAATTTAATAATTTAATTAATTACGTTGATTTGATTACTTTAACATGAAATCAATTCATCAAATTTAATGAGGTGGCAACAATTTATAATTTTGCTCTTAATTTAGAATTATATAATAGTATATATATAGTATTACATTTCATCTTTCAAATAAAATTTTTTTTTCTAATTGATAATAATTGATTTATAGTTTACTTTTTTTTTAATAAAAAAGATATATGATATGTAGTTTCTTTCTCCTTCTAGAATAAATAATTTATTTGTAGTTGACATTGTCCTATAAAAGGGATACAATATGTAGTTTTTTTTTTTTCCTTTTAGAATAAATAATTGATTTGTAGTTGACATTTTCCTATAAAAAGAGATATTATATTTATTTTTTTCTCTTCTTTAAAATAAATAACTGATCATATATAGTTTACATTTTCTTATACAAGAGAGTTTATATATGTTTTCTTTAAATAAATATAATTTTTTAATAAGAAATGTAAGTAATATATTAAATGCAAGTACATAAATATTAAATAGATAATAACTATATCAAATAATGTAAATAATATTTAAAAATTTAATATAGACAGCGAATAAATCTGAAAATTAAGCTTGCAATCTTCAACAAAGTTTCATTTACAATAATTAAAAAAAAATCCAAATTACAATAGCCTGAAAATGTAATTTATATTTTACCAAAATCCCCAAAATTTAAAAAAAAAATCCAAGTTTCTCTACAAAGGGAATTTCAATTCTTATCCAAAACCTATAACACAGAAGCCTTTTTGTCTATTAATTTCATCGCCATCACCGATAAATTAATCATACTCGATCAATGAAATCATCATAATTTATTTTTTTAGAGTTTTTTTATATTAAATAATAAATTAAAATAACTTTTTAAATATAAATTCAACTAAAATTAGAAGTCTTTAATTTTAAAAATAATTAGAGAATCATATAACAAAAGATTAATTGATATAAAAATTAAAAATTTTAAATGTTTAAGTAATTTTATAAATTTATTTTGTGTGATAACATACAAATTTAAATGAGTTATGTAAATTTATCTCATCATATAAAAAATAAAAATTCATCATATGTATCATAATTGAAATTTTTACTTTTAATGGCTGAAAATTAAGAAGTACCTTTAAGAGTTTTTTTTTAAAAAAATAAATGATCAATCAAATAATACAAAATACCTTTTTAGAAAAAAAAGATGTTATTAATAAAAAAATATTTTTTATTTTCCCAAAATAGGTACATAACCTTAATAAGTATATAATGGCTGAGAAGTGATGGCTATTGGCTCGGCTTGTAGCGAAATAGGAATTGGAAAAGGCTGTCTATTTTTCGCTGTGGAAAATTCATTCTAACTTTTAGTACAAACAAGGATAGATGACTTTGGGCCTCAAGTAAACGTTTTATTCTCTTTTTATTTTGCTCTTCTTTTTTACTTCTCCGCCATAGTTTCTAACGGGGAATTCAGAAATATATTAGTTGGAGTTGAGCTTAAATATCAAAAATAAATTAATAATATATTTATACATAAATATAATATATAATATTACTATACTCTATATACATATAATATATATATATAATACATATATAAAATATAACAGTGCCATAATAATTAACTAAAATACTCCTCAATTTCTTAATTATTAAAAATAATTTAAAATTAGTAAAGAAAAATCTCTAAAAAAAATAGTTACAGTTTTATCCGTAATTTGAATATATCACAAAATCATTAAAACGTAACTTGTATTAAAAGTTTACACTTTTAAAATAATATTTTTATAAAATTCACCAAAAATCCAATTATATTCTAAAATCATCATTTCATTAATTTACATCAAAATATTTCATTATTAAGTAAAAAAAATACCATCATAAGTACATATATATATATGTAACATTTTTCAAAATAAATTTAATATACATGTGATCTTTGTATTATACAAAATTTAAAATATATTACGTTAGAAACTGTACATGTATACAATTCTCAGCACAGTTGGTCTTATGACAAAACAGAACCTTCAATCTCTTCATCTCACTGTGGACCGCTCTACTCTGCATTCCTCTCACCTGCACGATACAACTAACCGCGCTAAGTATATAGTTTAGTAGTACATACTTTTATAACATTAAACATTTTAATACTCATGCATATTTTTATGTTATACAAAATATCATAATATCATCACCAATCAAAATCCATTATGCATACTTTATTTTATCAATTAATTTGTACCATTGTCATATAATAATCATTTATAACTATTAATTCATAATATTCACATCCATATAACACAAACACACTCATTGGGCCCAACAGGTCTCTATACAATATTTAAGTTCCAGAAATATTGATTTGGTCTAGCTCGACACTGGGAATTTAAGTGTCACACATCTTTCAAAATGCATTCTCTATCGATATCGAGGTCAAAGTGTCAAATATCACCGAAGACCATCCTCTCTCGACACGAGAGCAAAGTGTCAAATGTCACTTGAAGGCCGCTCTCTTTAAACACCAAGTATCAAAGTATGTACTAACATTTCTTTGCTTCAAAAGCTACTCAATTCCACTTTTCGCCATTTATTCCCAGCAAACCGAAAATGTCTCCTTTAAAGCTATCTAGACTTAAACAGATATAAACTAAATAATAAATAACATAATTCATTTAAAATCATTTCATGCTTAATTTCTATCAAATTGTCATTATTTACACAATTTTTACCAAAAATTCAATAAAATCCTAATCTCACCACTTACTACCTTATTCAAACTTTATCCTACCCAACTTATTTCCAACATCTAACTATAAAATCATTACTTACATATCAAAATAATAACAAAATAATTTATTTCAATCATTATAGTATCCTCCATCCAAAACTCTAATTTCACATAATCTACCCATAAATCATAACTTCACCAAAACTCAATTATTTTCACCAACCAACTATAAAATCGTATGAGACTCATCAAAGTAACTACAAAACAACTTATTGCAACAATTATCACAACCTCCATCAAAACTTGAATTTTCATATATTTGTAAATTTAAAGAAAAACTCCTTAAAACCAAAGAGAACTTACCTAGTACTTGTTGATTCTTCAAAACTATCTTAAATTCCTTGAAATCTTTAAGAAATTTCGTGTGAAGAAAGTAGCCAAATCCTCCCCTCTCAAGCTATGGAGATTCGGCCATGAAGGTGGAAGAAGAAGAAAGTAGCCAAATATCCATTCCTCATTGAATGAAAGGCCATGGGCTTCTAATGGGGCTTAGCACTGTGGAGGGTTGATGGCTTAAGTTAGCATGCCTCTGACATTTCTCACACTTCTCAACTAAACCTTTTGCAACACTATCCATGTAAGGCCAAAAGTATCCCTGCAGCAATACCTTCCAGGCTATGGCCCCAGCTCCCTTGTGGGTTTTTCAAATCCCTGCATGGATTTCTCTCAACAAATAGTCACCCTTTTCTTCAGATACACATCTACACCATAGGTGAAAGAGTGATCTCCTGTATAGGAGTTCGTCATGAATAGCATACAAGCTTGACTTCCTAACAACTTTCCTAGCCTCCATTAGATCTGCAGGTAGCTCACCTTAATCGAGAAACTTATAAATGGGGAGTCTTCATCCTTCTATGGGCTCGGTCACTATAACAGTGGGTGCTACATAACTTAGGTGCCGAATAACCTCAAAAAGAGACCCTTGCTCTAGAGCCCCCTCCGCTGTAGCAGCGACTTTAGCCAACTTATCTGCATGCTCATTCTCAGCGTGGACAATTTGGTTAATTTCCCACGAGGAGCTATTATTCTCTAAGGTTGAGAGAAGTTCAGCTATATGTTGCTTGTACCGAACCATGTTCGGCTCCTAGATTTCATACTTTCTTGTTAACTGGCTAACAACCAGCTGAAAATTAGAAAAAATTTGCAAATACTGAGGTTGGACTTCGAAGGTAGGTCAACCCTAAACAGATGGCCTCATACTCTGCCATATTATTTGAAGCTGAAAAACAGAGCTTAGCCGTGTAATTTATGAGCACCTTACTAGGGCCTCGAAGGATGACCCCAACTCCTGCCCCTTCTAAGCCTGATGCTCTGTCTATGTTCAAACTCTAAACCTCCTTGGAAACACATTTATGAGGCTTCTCATATAATTCGATAACAAAGTCAGCTAGCATTTGCGCCTTCATAGCTCGCCTAGGTTTTGGCTGCCTACTCAGTAAGCCTCCCTAAGGTTTTTGGTCTCTAAAGCATCTTTTTTAAACATGAATTAGTACGCATAATAATAGTGTGCACATCAAAATAAGGCAATATTCTCTCTGAAGCAGTCCGTAAAGCTAAGGAAAGCTTTTCTGAAGGATGATATTTGAGCTCATGCCCTTTTAAGGCATGACTAGTACAAGGCTAGCGTAATAAATTGGGTATTGCTAGTCGTCTTCTTCTCTGACCAACACCGAGCCCACCACTGCTGATGAGACTGATAGGTACATATAAAATAGTTTGCCCTGTAGGGGCCGACTGAGTAGGAGAGGAGAGGTTAAGAACTGTTTGAGTTTGTCAAAGGCCTATTGACACTCTTTTGTCCAAGGCCTATTGACACTCTTTTGTCCACTTAAACTGCTTTAAGTTTTTCAACAGTTGGTCAAATGGAAAGCATCTTATAGCCAAACATGAAATAAACCATCCGAGGGCTGTAATTATGGAATTGAGCTTTCGAACTTCTTTAATGTTCTTCGGGGGCTCCATTTCTAAGACTGCTCAGATGTTTTTTGAGGTTGGCTTCAATGCCCCCTTTTTGAAATCATAAAGCCTAAGAATTATCCAGACTGTACCTCGAATGCACACTTCTCAGGTTTGAGCTTCATGTTGGCATGTTTGAGGATGTTAAAGACTTTGGCAAGATCACTCGGATGCTCAGCTAAAATTTTGGACTTTATGATCATATCATCCATATACACTTCAACTGTACTGCCTATTCGATGTTGAAAAAGCTTATTAATGAGCCTTTGGTAAATAGCTCGTGCATTTTCAAACTAAATGGCATTACCCAGTACTCTTCTTGTGATAAAGGAGGTCTTGTCCTAGTCTTCGATTTTTAAAGGGATCTGATGATAGCCAGATGAAGCATCGATAAAACTATATTCCTTATATCTCGATGTTGAGTCAGTGAGACAATTGATATGTGGGAGTGGATAGGAATCTTTGGGGTATGCCTTATTCAAGTCAGTGAAATCGATGCACATTCTCCACAAGCCATTGGGCTTCTTCACTAACACCACTTTGGCTAACCAGTCCAGAAAAAGGATTTCTCTAATGAAGCCCGCTTTTAAAAGTTTATCTACTTCCTGGTCAGCTGCTAGTTACTTCTCAAGGCATAGGTTCCTCCTCTTTTGCTTGAATGGGGAGGCAACAAGGTCAATATGAAGTTCGTAAACTATAAGCTCGGTAGAAATACCAGGAACATCAGAAGAGTCCCAAGCGAAGACATCTTGATGTCATGCTAAAACCTAGGTAAGGGCGAACTCCTTACTTAAACTACTAGAACTCACGATTTTCAGTATTTTGCAAGTCCCCACCTGTACATATTTTAGCATATCAACAAGTCCGGTCTGACAATCTGAAGAACTAGGTGTACCAAAGGAGTCCACTGAAAGGACTAGGTTTGCATCCCTCAAAAGGGCCGCATAGGAATTTTGAGCTAACTGATGGTTCCCTTTGAGTACTACCACTCCATGGTATGTGGGGATTTTTACAGTTATACTTCTCATAGAAATACAGGCGTCCAGTCTCACTAACAGGGGATGGCCAAAAATCACATTATATGCGAAGTTCATGTCCACAACCATAAAGGAAGCTCCATAATTTCTTACGACTAAAGCATCTTCCAACTGAACATCAAGTATAACTAATCCAAGCACTTGGATGCTATGCCCAGACAAACCGATTAAGGGATAAAAGATAAGTTTTAAAACATTTTGAGATAAGCCCATCTTCTTATAAACATCCAAGGATAGAAAATTCACAATGTTGCCGATATCTACTAAAATAGGTTGAACTAAGTAATCTTGAATGACCGCTTCTACCACTAAAATGTTAGCATGGTGCCTAACTTGGTGAGATTCCTCTGAATGAAAAGTGATGACTGGACTCTCTTTGAGACGGAGATATCTGCCATAGAGAAGACTTCATTTGCTCTGTCGAAGTGCCCCTTATGTCATAAGATTCTCTACTTGCAATAACATGTATGACTCCCACCGAAGCCTTCTTGGGCAAGATGTTTCAACACTTGATTTTGGTTGGGGAACACTTCTGAAGCTACAAACTGTTTGAGTTAGCCTTCTTAAACTAACCTCTTAATTTCTCTCTTCAATTTACTACAGTGATTTGTTTTGTGACCATAACCTCGATGAAAACTGTAGTATAATCCCTAATCCCTACTGGATCCTTTCTTATAGGTTTGGGCTAATTAACATCACCATTCCAACTGAGCCAGTGCAAAATTGTGGCCCTAGAGGCCTTCAAAGGTGTAAATTATTCGACAATTTTAGAAATGTGAAATGTTCGGTTTAGATTTTGAGAGTGAGGTTTCATTGGTGCATAATTGTAGTTTCTCAATGGGGTATTAGGTTTAGGTGGTTAGGAGAGATCTGGCTATTATTTTGGGGTTTTGGGCTTTTGTGGGTCGTCGGGAGTTTTGGATGTCTTGGTTTGATCTTGGCAATTGTCATTGAGCTCATCCCAAAGCTTGTCATTCTCATCAACTCGAATATACTTTGGGACCTAGCCATGAGCTCAATAAAATCTTGCGATGTGTTCTTACTCAAAGAATGAGAGAACTCATGACATTGAGTGTTGCAGACTAGTGCCTTTAGTGCAATCTCAAAGTTTATCTTTGGGATTTTGCCCATCATTTCAGTGAATCTATCAACATATTGCCGTAATGTCTCTTTGGGCTTATATATAATTTTAAATAAATCAACTGAGGTACGGCCAACGTCGATAGAAGCCACAAATTTATTGAAGAAGAGTTCGGTGAACTGACTGAAGTTAAAGATCGAGTGTGGCTCTAAATTCTTATACCATATTTGGGCATTCCCGATCAAAGTCTTAGGAAAGAGCTTGTATAGGGAAAAATTTGATGTTGTATAGAGAAGGGCCACATTAAAAAAGTCATCCACGTGCATTCGTGGGTTAGTAGTTTCGTTGTACTTCTTCAACTTCAGTACTAAAAAATTTGGATGGACTTCGCTCAGTATCTCCTTAGACAAAGGGGAGCGGAAAGTGGCATCATATTGCAAAGTAGTCCCTCTATTCATCTGCTTGATTTTATCCTCTACTGATGCATTGATATCTTATGTTGTCATTGTTGTCTCTTTTCGCTTGGGTTGACCCAGGATCGGGGCTAGAGGATCATATGTTTGAGAAGTGGAGCATTCAAAAGAGTAGAGCCTTCTCCTAACTTCATTCCTTAGCTCAGGGAAGGCTTCTCTAGTTCGGTACTGTGGGTTGAACTCGTGCTGAGCTTAAGGGTGATTGTGCATTGTTTGGCGTTGCGCCCTGTGCTAGGTTGGTAGGAGAGTTTGGTAAGCTCCAGGTGAGATAGGTTATGGCTGGCAGGTTGGGGATGAAGTCCGAGCTTGGTCATTGGTTAAATATTCGAGTTGTGCTTGTGCTTTTGGGTTTTCAAGAGTTTGCTGCTCGAAGACTTTTATGAAGTCTCTCAGGATAGCTGTCAGCTCTTTGACTGACTGATCCGATAAACCAAGAGACTACACCATTGTTAAGGCTAACTGTACTAGTAGGGATAATTAGATCGAGGGTACTGATGAAGGTATATTTATTCTAGGTGGGGCTGTAGAAGATCAAGTCATGTGTTGTTTGGGTATGTATGGTGGTGGGGGTAGTTTGTCATTTGGAGTTCGTGTATCATTTTATGTTTCGGGGGTTTTGTCTTGAGTCTTGCTATACACCACTCAGGGATTAGTCAATCCATGCTCACCACACTACTAATGACGAAGTGGATCTCAGGATTTTATGTTCAGTTCGGTTTTCGTTATTAATGGCTCTTCTACCTGCAAGATAGAAAGAGGGACCAGGCTTTAGTAGAGAGACTCTGATACTTAAGTCAATGATTGAGTTACTTATAAGTAGAAGAGTACCAAAAGATTATTCGAAGGAAGAAGAAGACCTCTACTTGTAGGAGGCTTGCCCCTATTTATAATTGGTACATGAGGGATAGAACATGTACGTGTCAGTGAATATTTAGAATGCATGGATTTTGTGCCTGCTCTATTGGGGTTGTGCATTTGTTGTCGATATGGTGTGCCTGCCATGTCGGTGTGGTGCGTCTGCTATGTCAGTATGGTGCATCTAATGTGTCAGAGAATGTCTACAAAGCTTCTTCAGATAGGAGTGTCTGGGGCTGAGGTTAAGTACCTTCTGAGAGTTAGGCCTTTGCACTCATGATGCGAAGCTTAGTAAGAAAGATCAATAATTGGATATAGTATCAGCTATTAATTATAAAAATAATGATCGGTAATAAATAATTAGAGAGTTGAACACAAAACAATTCAAAATTTTATTATAATTTTATATTTATCAAATATTTTAAATTTGAGAATTCAAATATTAAATTAGACTCATAATTACTCATTTAGAGAAATTTAAAAGAAAAATTATGTGTTCAATGACAAATCAAAATAGATAAATAGTGATTTTGCTAATTTTATTATGCCTTTTTCATAAGCTACACTCTCAAGGAATTTTTTGCCCTAACAAGAATGAAATCTTGAAGGATGATTGGACATTGGGCCTAGAAGTAGCTAGAAGCTCTGGCCTAAGGTCTAAGTCTTTGGAGTGAGACAAAATCTTTCCTCCCTCTAGGTTAGAACTAATAACTTGAGAAGTGAGGCATGGTGGGCCCTCATTTAATAGCTCTTTCACTTCAAATCTTTTTCATTAAATGTTAAGCGTAGAGGTTTGGAATTAAGAGTTTGAGACCACTCCTAAGGCCCTTCAATTTTCTTATCCACTAGATTTCCAATCATTAAATCCGTCAAATGAGCTTTCAGATCAACATCTTTCAACGCAAAAATAGATTTGCTCGTACTTTCAACATTGGATTTTTGCGCCTTTTCAATTTCCTGAGTTTCACCAAAAAGAGAAGTAGACAACGATAAAATATTCATTTTATTCTTAATGAGCCAACCTTTAGAGCGATCCTAGAAAGGGAATGGCCTTTGTCTATTGAGAAAAGAGTCTCCTTGTAAAGCTCATAATGCTAAACTAAAAGAAAAATGGAGAACAACATTATCATCATGATTACCTTTCTCATTGTGATTCTTTAGAACATAATGGATTTCATCACGAGCGAAGCATAAGTCATTCAATTTTTCATACCTAATAAAAACCCAATCTAATGACATGTGCAAACGTTATAATGAAAACTAGGTATAAGGTGTTTCTTTATGCTAACCCATACTCTAATGCAAAAGTAGGCATTTTACCCGACCCTTTATAAAAATCATGGTCTACTTAATAAAGCTATTGAATAAACTACCAGCCTTCTAGAGCCATAAGATTTGGAGGAAAGTTGTGTAATTAGGTTATCAATGGTAACACTAAGTTTCCAATACTGTAGAATCAAGAGGGAAACTGAGATGTTTCATGGAGCTTCCTTTAGTACCCATAGAGCGTCAACGACTTCCTTAAACTGAATGACAAAGAGATTCTAACCACTCTTGACTATTTCAAAACCTTTAAAGATTCTCCATGCCTTACAAAAAGGATTTGATTGAGCCAACATTATAAGGTTTTGATGATAATATTTTCCCTACCAAAATGATTTTATTGAGGTCTGGCGAATGTTCATAGTTAGGTTTTAAGCCAAAAGTGATATTAGTACAATCTAAGTAACCTTTTTTTTATAATAATTTTATTAAGGTCTTCCAATATAGGCTCCATTGAAGAAAGAAGTTAGGTTAAATGATGACAAAGAGGTTGGTGGGGAGAGTAAAAGCTGGTATCGCGAAGAAAGTAAAAATTAAATAAACTAAGGAGAAGAAAGAATGTTAAGGTTAGTAAGATTAATGGATGGTCTGTGTTTGTGTTAACTTAAGTGGATGCTATACAGACTGAAAACGAGAGGGGAGTCACATAAGAATATTAAAATAGATTGACAGATCATATTCATATCGGGTTGACCTATTCTGGTGACACGATTAAGGTCAACACGGATACGATCTATTTATTAATCGTATCGACATGAACATGATGCGAAATTAAATGGATTACAGAAATACGACATATATAACACATTTACTTAAATGAGTTATATATGAATCACACAATCTTGACATGATATAGGTTAAATATTTTTAATTTAAAATAATTTTATATTATTCAATGATCAATTAAAAAATTATTCATACAATAAAATTATGATTAAAATAATTTTAAAATGAAAAATACATTAAAAATTTCTTAAAAATAAATACAAAATAAAATATATAACACAATTAATATAAAATAAATGATGAGTGTGTATTATATTTTAGTGTTGGAACTTAGTAATAAAGAAAGATGTTAAAGAGATAATGAATAATTGCCGATACAAATTTTGCAATAATTTTTTTTGAAAAATTATTTTATTTTCTAGTTATTCTTTCTATTATATTATCTTTTTATAAATTATATTTTAAATTCTAAATTAAAAAAAGTCATTTGACATAAAATATAAAAGATTAGATTATTTAAACTATGAAACTTATTTAATTTTTAACATTTTAATTTAGAAAATTATTTTAAAAAATTCATAAAGAATTGTATTTAAATTAATTAATAATTAAATTAAAAATTATTAAAAATTTAGTAATTAGGTAAAATTAATAAACTTTTAATACAAATAATTAAAATTTTAAATAAATTATTTCTAAATAAATAATAATATGTTATACAATAATAAAACTATATAACACTTATTTTTATTCTCTTAGAGTAAATATTAATAAAATGATATAGTTTTGAATTATATTAAAACTATATCATTTTAGTTAAATGAGTTATAGTGTATTTGCGTATCAATCCACTACACAACCCACTATATTATAAATTTTAACTCACAATAATTTAAATATAATAATAATAAGAAGAAGAAGAAGAAGAAGGAAAATAAAAGAGAGGGAAAAGAAAGAGAGAGAAGAAGAAAGAAATTAAATAAGAGAGAGCATAAAAGAGATAGAGAGAGAAAAAGAGGGCCGAATGAAAAAACCTTTGATCTACCGTCATCTTGTAGTCGGAGTGCAACACACATTGGCTAAGGAGCTCCACTGCTCGACAATGCTTCCAATGTCATCGGTCTCGCTCCAACGGTAAGCTCCCTGCTTTGTACCGCCACCGACAACTTTGACTAAGTTTTTCGACCATTTTTTACCTCTTTTCACGGTGATTCAGGTACCATTAGACTCTTCTCATTCTGAGCTTCAGTTTCGTATATCATTTGCTAATTCTGGATAAATTTTATTTTTTGCTAGAATCCGGCGAAGACAGTGATTTTTGAAGCATTTTTCGGTGAGATTCAAATAATTGAGGGATAGTGGTGCATATTTTTAGAATCCTCTCGTCGAGACAAATGCGTGAGTACCAATTTTGTTACCGGATTCTTATGTCAAAAATTTTTCAGCGAGACGTCGGCAAGAGGCCCTGAGTATTAATTTTTGACAGAAAATTATCATGTGTTAATTAATTAATTTATCGAGTTTTATATAAATAAAATATACGAGATTAATGAATAAATTCCTAAAATCAAATTTAAATTGTTAAATAAATTAATAAATATTAATTATGATAATTATCAAAATATCGAAGACCGAACATTAAATAAATTATATTATTGTTCAGTCAATTTTAAATTATAAAAATATTTAGTTCTAGAGTCTTAAATTATATCATCAGAACGATATCTAGTATTTTATTATGTAGATCGTTCAGTTTTAGATTCCAACACTCCCGAACCGAGCAATTGATCGAGTCTTTTTTCTAAATTGTAAGTGATACTTTCTAATATATTTTTCTAAATTTTTATGCATTAACATTTAATGTATGTGACTGTATATATATATTATTAATATTATGTATTAAATAGGTTTTAGATTTATGACATTTGTTTGTGATTGTGCATTTATTTGTTGATATTGAAATGTGTTTACTGGATAGAATTAGGATGATATGAAAACCACATAGAGTATGATCGGATCATGATAATGAATGAGCTATCATTTATGGATGAGTTTAGAACTAGTATGACGGCGAGAACATTTTTATGCTCAGCACTATTTGGTTTAAGTTGTGACAGTAGACCCTATATAAGTTAGAATTAAGATACCATATTGGAATAAAGAGAGCCAGATAGGGGGTCAACTCCCCCAAAAATTTGAGATTTATAGTGATTTCTGTGGACTGTATTCTATCATTGGATGATTATATGATTTGTTGTATGATTGACATGATACGTTGGCATATTAATTATTAAGGTTAATTTAGAATCAGAGTAAGACACCAGATAGGTATATTGGATAATATCATTTACTGAGTCGAGATGGTTACCCTTCTCACTATTTTTTTTAGATCCTCAGGATGAGTGCCTATGGTCTTTATCTAGTGACACTGCCTTCATTCTTCGACAGTGGGTTTTATCTATTAAATAATTATACATTCAGTTTATTGTGTAATGATTTGTCTGTTTATTTTATTTTGGAGACTTTATAAATTTTAAATGTTGAGATATTATATTTTGGCTTGTAATTTAATGAATAATGTGATAGTTTGGATGCTTCTATTGTTATATTACGTCAGGCTGATTGCAAGTCTGGTGTTTCAAATTTTTCACCCCCTCAATACTGGTCATATACTCTTGAGATTAAGTCATGTCATAAATAAATTGACTCATTTATAACATTAATATGTTAAAAATTAACAATCAGATATTAATTTTACTATTATATTACATATCATAATTCATTTTGAAACCTTTAAAATCACCAAAGGCAGAAAAACTCCACTCGAGAGATAAACCATATATCCGTCCAATTTTTTTTTTGTTGTTTACTCGAGCAATATAAATTGTAATTAAATTTTTAAATGATAAAAATTTCAAGAAAAATAAATAAATATGTATGTATACTTACTTTTTAAACTGTATTTTATTAGCTAATTCAGGAACCGAATTAAAAAAATCCGGACCATTCATGTGGTTGATGATCATCCACCGAAAGGAGGAGGTGGACCATACAAACTACTGCTCAGCTAAACCTTCTAAATGTCTTCTTTCTTTGGGTTTGCAAGTCAAAAATGGCAGCAACAAAGACGATTTATCCACAGCCATATCTGCTCTCCTCCATTTATTTTCCTTCGAAACTGAAATTAACCCGTTACTGCCACCACCACCACGACCAATTATGGCTTGGACAAAGGAGGCCACAGCCTCAGATGGTGGCGGTTCAATTTTCCCTTCAAGAACAAGTTTCATCATCTTCTTCTGTTGTTATGGAGCAGCTACACCATTTGAATCAGAATCCAGATTCAATGTTTTTATTAGCAGAGGGCGTTGGTTACTCTCTTGCTAGTTACTACACATCCTTGGGTCTCTTTGTTATCTCTGTTCCTGGTCTTTGGTCACTCATTAAGCGCTCTGTTAAATCTAAGGCAAGTTAATTTCTGATAATTTATAGGAATGGAGTTTTTTTTTTCAATTAGTTGAAATATTAACCCTTTTTTTTTGCGGGTTCAATTACAGATTGTGCAAAAGACATTTATCGGTGAAGAGAAGAAAGCACCGAATCAGGTTGCAGGAGAAATTTTATCTTTCTTTACACGCAATAATTTTGTGGTGAATGACAGAGGAGAGACTGTCACGTAAGCCAATGAATTGAACTTTCACCTCAAATTTTATGGTAAATAATGCATATGCTCTGCAACAATGGATATGCAAGGAAAATGATTTTACCATATTTATAAAAAATATAAATTTATTTTTATTTTTTCTATTACATTTATTATGAGACATATTTATTAAGGAGAAATTCTACTGTATACCAGATCTATGTCACATTCACATATTCTAACAATTATAATGCTTCAGTTGAATAATATTAAAAAAAATTAATTAAAAATAATTTTTATTTCAAATAAAAAATTATAATTGACCAAGTCTATAAGTATGGATATAAACCGATGCATCTTAAAATTTTTCTTTATTAAATATTTTTAAAAGACGAGTGAAATAAATATTTAATATATTAAATATTTGTATGCGCCTTCCCTTGCAATTAATTACAAAAGCCGTTTTCACAATTCGAATTTGTGATCTCAGGTCATACGGCGACAACACTTACCGTTACGTCAATATTTTCCTTTTCTGGATCCCGCTTATTGCGGGAGTATTCATACACTGACTTTTTTTTTTTTTTTTTTATGGTAAATGAGTTAAAAGAAAGGTGTCTATCAATTTAGGACAAGTTTGATAGATTTTTTTCTTTTTTTATATAGGTTTAAGTATGGATTTTTTTTTAAATGTTGCTGCAAAAGGTTAAGGACTTACTATTAGGCAATACATGTAAATTACTAGGATACCAAATACAATAATTTATGTTGCAGACCGTTGACAAAGTTTTTCAGTAGATGGTTTGCTTATGAAAACATGTTGAAATGAAGGTTTGAGGGCATGATGGTTCCAAGCCGAGGCCAAGCAGCATTTCTCACTTTCTGCACAGCTATAAGCTTAGCAAGCGTTGCCCTTGTGCTTACTATAACTTTCCCAGGCTTTGGCAACAACTGGTTCTGGATCACCATTTTAAGTCCTTTGGCGTAAGTGAAACATTTGTGATATTTTACTTCTCTAATGAAGGTGTTTTTTTTTTAAACCCTAGTTTCATCTCCAAAACATGGCATCTACAGTGCTAATGCTTTTAGAATGGAATGCAGAGGAGCTTACTACTGGAAGAGGGCATCGAGAAAGGAGCAGATCAAGGTTAAAATTATGGTTGCTGATGATGGGACCTTATCTGAGATAGTTGTTCAAGGAGATGATCAGCAAGTAGAGGAAATGAGAAAGGAGCTTCAGCTCAGCGAAAAAGGAATGGTCTATGTTAAAGGCATCTTTGAGAGATGACAAATAAAGCTTAATAATACTTTCTTTTTCATGGCGATTAATACCAATTAAACTTTGCTTCTCAAACTTGAAAAATTTTGGTAAGGACACAGTTCATTCATCACATGTAATAAATTCAAATGTAATAGTCCAAATGGTCTTGAGCTGATAGGCTAACTTGAATCCTCCACCAATGAACCAGAAACAAAGGAGCATTTCACGGAACATGAAACTAATGTAGCTGTGCCATTCAAAGACATTGATATTGAGATTGCTTCGTTAGAAGTATCATTCCAGATATAGTTCAAGAACAATTTTGACGACCTATAAGTAACATTTTCAAACGATAACACAAACATAACTAGAACGTATTTGTATTGCTCAAGTTCCCTTGGTAATATCTATGGAAAAAATGAAGGAATATTCGGTGGGCAATACATTACAAGCTTGATAAAAATAATTTAATAGGACTATCCTGAAAATATCAGGTTACAGAGAGCATCCATGCTGAAAAAAGTAACTTTTTCAGAATTAAGAGCAGCTCTAACCAGCAGCAGTTGCAATAACAAAGTTGCATAACATCCCTAAACAATAAACACATCCCCAATAAGTTTGGGATACAAAACAATGTATGCAACAACTCTTCGGCATTATCAGATTTATTTATTTTTTTTAATAAAAAAAGAAAAGAGTCCAAAAGAAACATGTTTAAGTGAAGTATTAACCTCAGCCAATCAATAACTTGTTCTCATCCAAAAAGGAGTAAGTAGGAACCTCCAGATTGTATGGTGCTGGACCCTTCCGAATCCGGCCAGAGATATCATAATGTGAACCATGGCATGGGCAAAACCAGCCACCAAAATCACCAGCATTTGGCAAAGGAATGCAACCCAAATGTGTGCAGACCCCAATAACTATTAGCCATTCAGGGTCCTTGACCCTATCTGCATCTGGCTGTGGATCACGAAGAGATCCCAACTCCACACTATTTGCCAACTTGATGTCTTCTTCTGTTCGGCGCCTGATGAAAACTGGCTTTCCACGCCACTTAACAGTCACAGTGGTGCCTGGCTCAATGCTTGAGAGATCAACCTCAAGAGAGGCAAGTGCAAGAACATCCTTACTAGCAGACATGCTCAGCACAAACTTAAGGATAAGGAGACGGATCACTGAAGCATAGACAAACCTGCCACCTGTAAGGACAAAATAGGCAAATGCCCGCTTGCTAGGATCACCGGGAGGGAAACGTTCATGGTTGTGCTCATCATAAACTATCTTATAGGTAGGGTTCTTAATGGCTGCCACTGTTGCTGGAACATCTGAAACTATGACATCTTCATTTCTTGGGGTAAGTGATTCAGAAGAGAAACCTGAAACCAAGAATAGTGGTATCCTCACTAAAAGAACTCAAGAATGCAAACAACAGTACCAGTGTAATATGCATGATGTAAAAGACCTATCTTGATTTATCGAAGATTATCTGAGGGAAAAAGGTGGAAATTGTACAATGTGTAAATGCTATTACACAAATTCTTTGCAATAGTCTATTATTGAAGGAACAATGAATTATTTCAGGCTGCACTAAAAGAAGTACAATTCCTTTGGCATGATATAAGCTCATGCTTGCGTAGTGCTTCTGAACTTTGCCATTCTGCATCACACCATTCTTCTTTGCAAAATGGGAATCAGAAAACAAAAACCCATTATTGCAGATGCATTCCCAAGGATCAGTTTTGCAAAGTACCACACAACATATAAGATAAAACTATTCGATGCAAACCGTCTAAATCTGAGAAAAATTTGAAAAATAAATGGTATGTGCCAATGCGGCATCTTGATTCTAGCATATAGGTGAATAGAGTATCCATCAAGAGTCATCCTAGTTGAGTATCCATCAAGAATCATCCCAGTTCCTCTTGAACAAAAACAAATCTTTTATTAATTTTGATTAAGAACTCAGGCCTGAGTAGAGAAAACCCAAAAGGAAATTTCTGAGGCAAGACCAGACATTAATATAAAAAAGAAAAAGGCTCCTTCGAGTCACATGGCGTGCATTCTGCTAATATAAGTAACAAGCGAAAGAAGCACTAAAGCATTAACAGTACATCAATATCAAGTTAATCATGTTAAAGAACAGAAAACAGGAGAGAACTACTGAATTTCCAAATTCTGATGTAATGATATCAGAACTGTTTATGGCATCTGCACCTGTTCTAGAATTGGGTTTCCACCATTAACTACCCTGAAAATGTCTGAACACAACAAATTTGTATATCACATACAGCCTCTCAAGCATCATTGTCGATACATTCTCTCTTTTCACCAAAATCACATTGCTTACACATGCCGGGTCATAGATAGTACCCAATGCATCTTTAAGCAGAAGTGTAGAACTAACAAATATAACTTCTAATCTTCTGCTCAAAAGTTATGACCAACTAATTTCCAACTAGGAGCCTAAAACCAGAAAACCAGAAGATCAGAAGTAATTAAAGGTCTCATTGTCTTACTTTTGCTCTTTAATAACTCTTTTAACATATCTATTTCACCATAAGGAAATATTTTTCACTTCCAAGTTCCTTGTTGTTAATAATTAGACACGGGATAAGAAAATAACAGCCAATGCAGAAGAACTAAGTGAAAAAACCATGGATGCAAGATAAATCCTACTCAAGACTACAGCAATAAATAACATAAATTTTCAAATAACCAGAACATCTTCGCTGTAGTTGATGTTATATTGATAGAACAATGACTAAATTCCGGCTCTTCAAAATGGGTATAGCCTAACAAACAAGTACTTTTAACTCTCTCTTGGAAGGATATTTCATATTGCTCATAACATTTTGAAAAGTTTTGACCTTTTTCCCCTTCTTCTTCCCTAGTGCTAATCTACGGAGCAATGATTGTGTCATGGAACTTCCAGCACAGCTAAAGGAATTCAAAGTTTAAAAGATAATTGCTTTAACCTCAGTTTGAATCTCCATTGCATGAGGAGATGGATATTGAAAATCAAATTCCCAAGATTTATCATGCCAGAATACGCTAGCAATGTAACAAGAAGTGACACCCCATCTTGTTTGGAATAAATTGGTATAAATGAACTCCAAACAATTTTAAGGAATTCATCTTTAAATCCACAATTGAAGTGTTTGGTATGAATGAAAATTCATTTGGAATTTAAAATTGTTGATTCTAAGGAATTGGCTATAATCGCCTCAAATTCTACCAAACTTAGCACAAAGCTAATAATAATAATGAAGCTATTCAAAATGAATTTTACACAATCCAAACATGAAGAAAATGAATTTTGTTTAATTAAATTCATTTGCAAATTAAACGAATTCCATGTTCATTTATTACAAATATTACGTTAATAGTATTTCAATGGTAAATAATTAAGCAAACATAGATCCGAAACCAATTTCAATAGCAAAACTGAACCCCTTAAAAATCTCCAAGAGCAGCAAAAAAAATTCACCCAATATTTCTCAAATTCAAACCGAGAAGGACATTCTATAGTCATAATATTACAGGGAAAAAAAACCTAAATTTGAGAAGAGTGAAGAGGAAAATAAAAACCTCTATTAGGAATGTGGAAGTGAGGCCGCAGAGCAAAGTAATCATTCAGGGGTTTCAATCTAAAGTCATCAGAGGAGGAGAATGAATCGCTGCTGTTGATCGGGTTCTGGGACAAGATTGCTGAAGAGGCCTGGCAGGGCCTCCACGACGGCGGTGGCGTCGATAAAAGAGAAGATAGCCTCTTCCCTGCAACTCGCAACATCTTATTCTACAATTTTCTCTTCTACAGATGTTTTGATTTTTTATCGTTTTGAATCGATTCCTCTCGCTGTTTCAGAGAGTGGCGTCTTCGCTTCGCGAGATCTTTGGAAAGAGAGAGATGATCAGAAGGTGATCTAGTGTTGTTCGATGGGTGACTTTGATTTTGCCACGTACGCATCTCAAACATGTGGATTGTGGACCCTTTTTATTTAAATAAGAACAATAGACTCCGTAAAATTTAATCAAATTTGCTGACCTGCACCCAGTTGAATCTTGATTTTAATGTTGATAATCAATTTTTGAATGTTCTAATAATTTGAATTAGTGTCTATATGACAACAAATAACTTAGAGAAAGTTAAAATTGAAGAATTACAAAATTGCCAATAAGACACAAAAATTACAGCCGCGTCAAAATAGTGGCGGCGTCTGTGACATAATTTTCTGGACTCATGATGGAGATCGGACACAACGATGAAATTGTGATTGCGCTTATTCGAGTAATTTCAAAGGGAAGTGATTTAGGTTTCATTATATCACATAAATATTAGTGAGACTCAATTAAAAATGAAATTTAATCCTTTAATAACAAGGGTTAAATTTTATTTTAATGAGTTTTATTTTTATATTTATTTTATTAATTATTTTAAATGGGATGTCCTATTTTAGAGATGTGAGACTTATCCCACTGTAAGCCTGGACCAAAAAAGAGATGCTGTTATTTACCCTCACAACCATGCTAAAGATAAAAGTAAAAAAATATACAGTAAAAATTGCGGCAATACTCGTATTAAAAAATTAGATACGACGAGCATATCACAATAGGGACAAGGCTCACGTCATTTACCGAGAGATTGCACAATCTCTTGATAAATTATAACGCTCAAAATACTATCTAAATTTTATATTTCTAAAATTTATCGATATAAAAATAGTTCTTTTGATAGAGAAGATTTTTGATATATCGATATTAATTTATTTACCTTGATAAATTGTGGTGTTAAAAAAATACCTAAATTTAATAATTTTAAAATTTATTGATAAAACAATAGTACTCTCAATAAAGAAAACTTCAAATATGCAACTATTAATTCATTTACTGAGAAATTAGATATTCTCTCAAAATATCATCTAAATTTGATAATCTCAAAACTTATCAATAGAATAATAGTTATCTTAGTAAATAAAAATAAAATTTGATATGTCACTGTTAACTTGTTTATCAAAAGATTATTAGTTGTCTCGGTAACTTTATAATTTGCTAAAAAAATAATTATTCTTTTGATAAATTAACGTACTAAAATAAGTGACGCCATTTATTCAATTAACTTAAATGTTTATTAGTAAATTTTATCAATAATGACCTGTGCCATATTTTTTACATTAGTTTTACCATCTAAATATTATTTTGACGTTAGTATTTTTGTTTCTAAATGTTCGATAAACTTATTTTTTTCCTTAATATTTTATTCATAATTTATCGATATATACCGGTAGATAATTTCTATTGATAATTTGCATGTTTCTTCTAGTGGAATATCAAATATTAATTATATAAATATTAGACTAATAATAATAAATAATACTTATAAAATTTAACTTTATTACAAATATAAAGTCAACTTAAAAATTAAAAATTAAAATTTTATCAATTGAAATTCAACATATTTAAATATATATATATAATATACGTAATATATACATAATATATATAACATATATATATATGTATATATATATATATAACGTACACAAATTATATGCAATATAAATACAATATATATCATATAATTAAATAATATACTAACAATAATATATTTTATCAATTTAAATTTAACATATTTAATATATATATATAATATACATACATATATATATATTGTATATATAATATATATAATATACACATAATAAATATATATATATATATAATACACATAATGAAAAATTTTTGAAGTGAATTTGAATTTGTTTTTATATAATGTAGAATTTGTTTGAAATTGAATTTTTTAAGTATGTAAATGCCCAGAATAAAGTAGTTTCAATTTTGTCAGTGATCCAGCCCAATCATATTACAATCTTCGCTAGTTTAGCTTAGTGGCTTGAGCCTGGGCCAGCCGTCTATGGGCTATGATTTTTTAGTTCAGGGACATTTATAAAAATAACTTAAAATGAAAAAATATAAAAATATTATATAATCAAAATTTTTATAAAAATATTATACATATATTAAAATTTTACAAAAATATTATCTGTAAACTAGAAATTTATAAAAAAATATATAGTATATATTGAATATATCTTAAATAAATTTTTAGTATATGTCATAAAAATGTAAACGAAAATTAAAAATGGTATTTTTTTTAACTAAAAAAATTTAAAAATTAGTATTTCGTTTAATTATAAAATAATATGGAATTAATAAGTTGAATTGATTTATTTAAAATTAAATTAAATTTCATTTAGACTGAATTAAATTTAATATTAAATTTAAATTAATCAATTAAACAATTATTTTACTTCTAAAAATTATTAAAAATATATTATAAATTAAAAAATGAAAAGAAATTGATATTAAAAAGTGAAGTATTATAATAAATATAAGATAGTATCATTTAAAAAAAAGGATACTATTAAGTGAAATTAGTATATAAAATATTATTAGATATTTTGATGAATTCATTGAAGTGTTTAGTTCATAAAAGTTCATACTATTAAAAATAGATAGATATATATATATATATATATTGTTGGTTTTGGGTTGGATGAATTGATAGACCCATGGACGAATATAATTATAAATATTATTTAATTATAATATTTATTATAATTAATATTATTAAGAAAATATTAAGTTAGTTAGGAGAGAATAATATCCTTGGATAATTAGAATAATTCAATAGAGTTTAATTTTATCTCTAATCAAACACAAATCCTTCTTAGAGAATGATATTGCTACTATAAATACATGATATTTGCAAGCTTAAAAAATTTGTTATCAGGGAATTTAAACTGTGAAAAGTAAGAATCTTTCCTTTTTGATAATTGTTCTTAGAGATTGATAGTATAAACATAAAGTTAATTTTTCGTGAATATCTTCTGAGATAAAAATCTGAATATCTACTTATTTGGATTTAATTTCCAACAATTGTATCAAAGCCTTAGTTGTTTCTGCTCTATATTTTATGAATAATTAAGTTGATTAATTGTTTGAAAATAATTTTTGGTGAATTATTTATAAACTTTGGTAATTAACTCATACAATCATATTTAGGTATAAAATACACTATCTTATTGCTTATGTATATGTGATTTTTATGATTTCATATGAAAGTAGACATATAGAGTTTTGATTTAGTATATTATTTGTAAAAGTCAGAGTTAAATTGAGCATCATATGACCTTTTAAAGTTGGGTGCTTGAATCTATAAATTTTTAATCTACTGTGATTAAATTTTAATTAAGGATTAATCTATTTTTATACTAGAACGATATGTTAAGGTGTTCTAAAATTATTTTGACCATAACACTGGAATCCTAGACCTTAAAAATCGCCCATCGAAAAAAGCCACATCTTCCATATCGATCGATAGGGCGACACGTGGTTTACATGAGCCGAACACGAGACTAGGTATTCTCAATCTCAAGGGTCCTAAGAAGCGCCCAAAGCAGCGCGAAACGACTTGTTATTTTTGTGTTGCAATAAATTGTTTTGCTGGATGCCAGCTGGCACATGCCGATGCACGTGGCAGCTCTTGATTGGTCAGAACTTGTTTTTTGACTTAAAAATCATCCGCATATCATTTTTCACCCTTTTTTAACATATTGACTTCAAATTATCTTCTGAATTTTTTGTAAATATTTATTTTATTTTTTATAGAAATTAAAAATTATTTTTATTTTAAATAACATTTTTTAATTAATAGAAATTATTTTTTCACATAGAAAAAATGATTTTTTGACCTGAAATTTTTTTAATATCTGTAAATAAAAAATAAAATATATTTGAACATATATGTGCTCTTTATTAAATTTATTAACTATACTATAGTATATAATTGTGTTTTTTGATCAACTTTTCCTTGTGAAAAGTTACAGTATATGATTATCATCGTTATGACACATTTTATGGCACGTTCACCTGAGTTTATGGCTAGGAGAAAGGCAAAATTGGGGGTTTTGAAAAATAAACTGAAAGTTCAAGAAATACGATCTAATAGACATGTTTACAACCTAGATTTTCTCATGTGTTATGTGTTGCATATACATAAAATTTATCAAGAGATGAGGTGGCTGATGGAAATAAGTTCTCAAAGATCAATGTATCTAGAGTTGAGGAATTCGTTTGTTCATCTTGCAAATCATGAGCTGCTTTATCGGAAATAGGATGAAGGATATAGGACATCTCAAGTTGTTCTCATTTCTTTATTTAAATTTTGGTGTTTTTTAGGTGTAGTAAGGAAGTCTTACTTTAGACATGAGGATATGAGACTCCATAGTAGGACTAAGTAAATGGTTAAAAGATTTTATAGAGATACCGTATATTCCTTACCAATGGACCTAAGGAATAGTATTTAGCTTTCAACTCCTGTTAGGAGTCAGGTTATTCGTAGTTTTTCATTCTAATTTTTTAAATCTTAGGCCACTCTTATTTTTTCTTGTTAATCATAAAAATAACAATAATAAAGATTTTTCAATGGTTTTATTTTGGCTACATTTGTTCATTTATGGTTGATAGACTATAAATTTTATTATTAATGGAATATGCATTTTTTTCTTTTAATAATTATTTTTTAAATGCATGACATTAATTAATTATTCAAAATATAATTTTTTTTAAACTTAGTTTGAATAATTGCATAATTTTGCATATATATTTTATATTAATATTAATCATCACATACAGTCAAGACGATGATTGAAAATATAGTAAATTTTTTACTTGAGATTGCATGTGCGTTAATATTAATGTATAAATTAGTTGAAAAATTATAATAAAATATAAACTGTGGCATTAATAATTTCATTTATGTAATGTCTAGAAGTAAATTCTACATTTTCCATAGCAAAATATCGTATGCCTCCAAGAACATCATCGCTGAACTAAACAAAGGTGTTAAGTTATCTAGAGATAACTACGAGATCTGGAGCATGAAAATTTAGTACGTGCTAGAAGAACATGAGACATTAAAACCTCTAAGTTCCATCATGGAGGTACCTGACCAAGAAGGAACCATGACCCAACATAGGCTTGATCGTGATGCCTTCACTGTCTGAAAGAAGAAAAGCTCACTTGATCGCATCACTTTGCTAAGTGCAATGGACAATGACATTATGAAAGAGTTTTGCAGCTATGAATATGCAAGGGACATATGGGCGGCGACCCTCGAGGAAAAATTCAGTGAAGTTTTTTAAATAAAGTTGTGCTCACTCAATATCAAGTTTGATACTTATAAGAAGCGTCATGAATATAATATGAGAAAACATCCTAAGAAGAGAAACGTTGTGAAAGTCAAATATTTCAATTGTGGAAATATGGGCCACTATGCTAAGAATTGCACTGCACCTAAGAAGATATAATCCATTAACTCGTGTAAATGGAATAATTGTTTCAAGTTTAATTTTGTTAACTGAAACTAATCATCTGTGGGTTATAGATTTGAGAGCCACCGATCATGTAATAAAGGATCGTGAAGCCTTCTTTCAATTTTGTTAACTACTCGCTAGGGCGAGATGATTTTTCGTAGGGAGCAAAACTCACGTCGAGGTGAAAGAGATTGGCACCTGCAAATTAATGTTGCACGGAAGTCGAACTTTGTTGCTTCACGAAAATAAGACAAAATCTTGTTTCTATTATTATTTTGCTTAGATTAGGTTTTTCATTGAATTTTCATGAAAATATAGTACTTTTGAATTTGAGACCAACTTTTTATGGTTCCGGATATATTTTGGACAAATTTATTGTATAAGATATTCATCATTGTTCTATTTCTAATAACAGTTTTTCTATATTCATTGTTTCAAGTAACTTTGATGATAATTTGAATATATGGCATGGTAGACTAGGTTATATTGGCCAATAACACATGGATAAATTAGCTAGGGCTAGTCTCTTATCGAACTTTAGTAAAGTAGAATTACATACTTGCTAATTTTATCTAGTGAAAAAAGTTACAAGAAAACCCGTTGGTAAAGGCACAGGAGCTTCCATTCTATTGCAACTTATACATTCAGACATTTTTGGTCTAATAAATATAAGGGCAAGGCACGACGCCTACTATTTCATCACCTTCATTGATGACTATATTAAATATAGTCATGTCTGCTTAATTGCACATAAATCTAAAGCTTTAGTTTGCTTCTAGAACTACCTCAACTTAGTTGAGAATCAACTAAACAAAAAAGTGAAAGCACTTCGAATCAATAGGGGGTCATGAGTATTTATCCGATCAGTTCAAACAATTATGTGATGAAAAATGGATAGATCATCAGTTAATTATTCCTCAAACTCTACAACAAAATGGTATTGCTGAAAAGAGAAATATGGCTCTCCTCAAAATGGTTAGGCCAATAATGTCACAAGTTAAATTATCCATTGCCTTCTTGGGTGGTGCACCATTTAGCTGTCATATACGTACATAACCGTATACCCTTTGAATCCATCCCATTCAGTACCATATGAGTTATGAACAAGTCAAAACCCGACTTACACATCCTAAAACCTTAAAGATATGCTGCCTATGTTCATGATAGCTTACATAAATATGAAAAATTAGGCCTAAGAGGTAAAAAGAGTATATTTGTGAGATATTTTGATATATTCAAAGAATATGTATTCATATGTGAATAAAGCAGTGGAGAATAATTGAGTTTGAATCACAAGACATCACATTCTTAGAAAATGATTTTCCTAGGCAAGGTGATTTAAATCAAGAGTTCTCCTTATATAAAATCGATGATCAAAGTTTACAAGGATCACTTCATCCAAGTGGAAGAAATTTGGTGAACTTAACTCCATAACTGGTATGGCTAAAAGTGATCATAGTCTGAGTGGAAGTACGAATCCTAACTCTAGTAGGATTCATATGGATCTTGATTTAGTTAACGTTCCAATTTTTAAACTTGAAAAAATGTTCCTCAAGATCCTGATTTGAGGTGGAGCAATCGTGGAATTGTTTCTCACCGTCGATTTAATATCGAAGGCGATGATAAGGTGTTCATGGTTGTGTCTCAAGATGATGATGAGTCTAGAAACTTTAAAGAGGCTCTCTCATGCCCGATCAAGGATAACTGGATAAAAGCAATGGAAGAGGAGCTGGACTCCATGAGATCAAACCATGTATGAGATTTAGTTGATCTTCCGAAAGGTCGCAAAGCTATTAGGAATAAATGAATTCTCAAAATCAAGCGAAAGGCTGATGGCAGCATTGAAAGGTATAAAACCCGTCTCGCAACAAAGGGGTATACCCAACAAGAAAGAATAGACTACGAAAAGACTTTTTTACTTATTGTGAGGTTTACATATATAATGTTGATATTAGCAATTAAGGAAAAACTAGATCTCAAGTTGCATTAAATGGATATGAAAACTATTTTTCTCAGTGGAGAACTAGACGAAGAAATCGATATGGATTAACCCGTAGGTTTCATCAAATAAGGCTAAGAAAATAAAGTATGTAGGTTGAAAAGGTCAATATATGGCCTAAAACAGTCTTTAAGATAATGGTACATTTATTTTCATAACACAGTTATATCATATAGTTTTACCATGATAGATGAGGACCACTGCGTCTACATCAAACGGTTGAAAACAAAATTTGTCATAGTTTCATTATATGTTGATGATATATTAATTGTTAGAAATGATAAAGTATTTTTAGATAACATTAAAGGGTGGTTACCAACCAGTTTTGAGAAGAAAGATATGGACGAGGCCGCATATATTCTTGGAGTAAAGATTTTGAGAGATCATTCAAGGAAATTATTATCTATTTCCTAAAAAACATATATAAAAAAAGTACTTGAGCTGTTTAATATGTATAATTGTAAACCCATAGATTTTTCTATTGCAAAAGGAGAAAGATTGAGCTGAAGGTTGTGTGCCAAAACACCAGAAGAAATAGAACATATGAAGAATGTCCCTTATACAAACTAGAAGCCTAATGTATGTAATTATGTGACTAGGCCTGATATTTGCTTTACCGTTGGGATTATAAGCAGATTTCAATCCAATCAAGATCCGACATATTGGCAAGCAGTTAAGATGATTTTAACGTACTTAAAAGGCACTGTCGATTATTCTTTGTGCTATCAAGATGAAAGTCTAAGTTTGAAATGTTACATGGACGCTAACGGGGTGAGAGATGTAGATGAAAGAAAATCCACCTTATAATTTGTTTTCTTATTCAACAAGGTTGCTATATCATGGAGTAGAAAGAAATAATTCTGTATAGCACTTTTGACTATGAAAGCTGAATTTATGGCATTTTCAGTTATGGTACAAGAGGGAGTTTGGCTTAAGAGATTGTTAAATCATTTGGTTATTGATGTTGTAAATAAGTTAGTCACAATATACTGTTACAATCAAGCGACAATTGCCTACACCAATGACCCAAAGTTTCATTGTAAGACTAAACACATAGACATTAAATACAATTTTATCAAAGATATGATTACACGAAAAGAAGTGGACATGAAATATATCTCTACTCATGACATGATTGCTGATCCTATTACGAAACCTATACCTATAGATGTTTTTGTTAAACACACTAAGTCTTTAGGAATGCATAGATGTTGATGTGTTTTTTATATATTTCCAAACTTGTTCGCTTGTCATTTATTAATACCAATACATGATGATTGTTTTGTGTTTATATGGATTCTTTTAAATATTTTTTATTACATTTGATAAGTATGTCAGAGAAGATGAAATTGACCCTCTTACTAGGTCAATTGCCTTTGTTAGTCTATATGACAAATAAACATGAGACTGTTTCAAACAATATTATTTAGGTAATAATGAGCTCATGTTTGAAGCAAGATGGTCATTTTATTTATTGAGATTTTAATGGATGCTTTAATATAACTAAACCTGATGTTGTCTCTATTGCCAGACATAAATTCTAAGACAATATGGGTAAATGCGTGAACTCAAAGTTGAACACTACGTGTATTAGACCTATCATCTGCATAGTATTTTTTTTTTAAGCATTGGCTCCATGGGAGTGAAAGAACATTGTGACATGTGACTCATACCATATGTGAATTTTCTTAACCAAAAATGGGGATAAAAAAATATGATCTCTATTTTGTCAAAGTGAGACCCTTAGAGAATTTAGGTTCTCAATACTATTACTCTTATGACTTTTGGTTAGTTTTTTAAGTTTGATCAGATGTTTCTTATCTTAGGGTATTGCCGGAGGATTATGCATAATTCGATCTAATAGGATATTTTTATAAAAGAGAGTCTGATTATTATTAAGAGAACTGAACTCAAAGGAAGATAATTGGATTATCACTTTATTTTTATATCCACATATCAACTAATTATATTTGAAAGCTTATATAATTGTGGGTGCAAATTGTCCTAAAATCTTATGGGAATAATGAAAATGTGATAAGTGATTTGGGATAAAGATTACTATATCTACTCCGAAGTCGTTTCAGCGAACGAGATGCTATATATCCCTAACAAGTATAGAGCTTAGAGCTCTTATAATATGCCGGTCGCACGGTTTATTAATCTAGTACGAGCTACCTTAAATTATGATCTCTTTTTTTTTAGTATGTGTCACGTCATGTATGAGTGAGAAATGTTGATTTTAGATCGGATCCACCCATAATGGGTGGATAGACCCATGGATCAATATAATTATAAATATTATTTAATTATAATATTTATTATAATTAATATCATTAAGATTATATTAAGTTATTTAGGAAATGATAATATCATTAGATAATTAGGATAATCTAAGAGAAATTGATTTTATCTCTAACGTTAAACACAAATTCTTTTGAGAGAAAGATATTGTTACTATCAATATACAAGTATTTGCAAGCTTAAAAATATTGTTATGATTTTTTTCTCTCATAATTCTGTACTCCAAAAGTATAAGATTGAAAAATTTAAGCTTGATTCTTAGACTGTGAAAGTGAGAACTTTTCTTTTTTATTAATTATTCTTCAAGACTAATAATATAAGTACAAAGTTAATTTTTCGTGGACATCTAAGATCCGAATTTCTACTTATTTGTATTTAATTTTCAACATATATATATATATATTTGATATTTCAGATTGTTTCGAATTATAATGATTTGAAATCTTGTTAAACAACAAATCAAATAAAAAATTTAGGTTTTGTTTTTGAATTATGATCAATCTTATATATTTGCAAATTATGATTTTTGTTATTTAGATCAGATGGATTAGTCGTATTTTAGGTACAATCCTACTTAAAGAATATTATTTGTAGACCTAAAATTAACCATGTTTAATTTCGACTGGACGCCATGGGTTCAGTTCAAAGAACATGTAGCATATACATGACTCAAACCTTAATTTGGGTAAAACTCAAATTTTATTTTTTCAGTAAACTCATTTCGATTTGACTAAATTAATAAAATAAAACGGTGCTTTATTTTTAGACACTAACCAACAGTATTAATTTCATGGTTCAAAAAAAAAAACTAACAGTATTAATTTTGACTATTCATATGTTTATTTTAACCGTTAAAAACTTTTTTTTTTTAAAAAAAAAAGAATAGGAACCTAAAAATTTTCTTCAACTTTTTTCTTTAAAATTTTCATTTTTACCAAAAAGAAAAAGAGTAGCCAAATAAAATTCAACGTACAATCCTAATAAATTAAAATTAAAATTTAATTAGAACTGGAATAGTAATTTATTTTTTAGTTTTTAATGAAGAAAATGATAAAGAAATTAATATTTATATTATTAATTTATTAATATCAAATTCATGTATAAAATTATTTTACAAACCAACACTTCCAATGGACTATTTGCCCAATTTGTACATATAATATTGTTGAATATTAAAAAATTAATATACACATCACAAGATACCATTGAAATAAAAAGCTGAATGAAAACAATTTTTTAATAACCAAATAATAATTATTTCAAATATCATAAATACAATCCAAATAAAATTATATAAACAGAAATGAAAATCAAAATTTTAAAAATCTCAGCTTTAATTTTACTTACTAGATTTTTTTTATTATCAAAAAATATTATACATATTGCATATTTAGTTACAAATATCGATCGGGTATCAAATGGGCAAATATTATAATATAATTAGAATAAGAAATTCATTTTTTTTTTTGCATACTATCTGGAGTAACAATAATAAATTAAATAGTGGCTTCTAATAAATAAAATATTCTAAACTCGTATAATGTATATATATAATTATAAATAGGAAAAATTAAACTATGTTTCATTTTTTAGAAAAACTATTATATAGTTTTTATATATTTTTAATATATAAAAATTATATTAATTAGATATATAATTTTAATATACTAAACATCTAAAACTGTGATATTTGTAATATGGGGTTAATATATTATAATAAAATTATCGTAATATTATTATAAGACGTGATGGATCACTATTTCTTTATGTATATTTTTTAAGTATATTTTAAATATAGAGATTTGAAAAGTGAATATTTTTAAAACAATATATTTTTCAAATATTTTTAATTTTCATATGAAAAGTTGGTATTGGGGAGGTGGTAGAAAATAATAAATGGGATGGGTGTCATAGCAATGAAAGCAAGTTAGAAGAGAAGTAGACGATGGAAATCAAATGAAAGAAATCACGCAGCCGCAAAGGTTGACATGCCAGGTAGTAGAAAGCAGATCAGCCGAAAGCACTTTATTCTGCTTTGGAACCCTTCTATTCATTTTCATGAGATCCTATCCTATATATATATATGTGTGTATGTATATATATATTTAAGGGGCTGAACCTACCCTTGAATTTTTGCCCAACAATTAATTGTCACATCCCATATCTCAAAAAAAATACTTTATCATAAACATAGCAAAACACAATCCAACAGTAACTTGCAACTTTCATGCTTTTTATGTAAGCCTTATGCTGCATGTGTCAAGAACCTTCTACATATATTCATGTATTTGCCTTTAATTTGTTCCACTAGCTAGGCATAAAATTCTCTTGTCCTTCTCAGCCCCTCTTGAGAGAAAATTAATTTTAAAATTGACTCAATTCACTTCCAGCAACATAATAATATATACCCAGAATAATTTTCAGTAAATTCTGACAAAAAAAATATCAGTAAATTAAGTCAGACAGATAATTATTACCATAATAAACACAATAAAAACTTTGATCAATATACTTATTACCATCACATTTATAATATATTTAATAAATTACTGAAAAAATTAATTATTAAAAATATATTATTAAAATTATATTTTATTAAAAAATATTATATTAACTTATTTAAAAAATATAATAAAATACTAATAAAAGTGATTAAAAAAACATTAACTTATTTATTGCAATCCAATTTTACAGAAAAAATTTAAATAATATCTAAACTACTCTTATAATATTTTTTTTTCATTTTATTATATTTTAAAATAAGAATATAATTGTCTTTTGATATGTGGACTCCTCAATCATTTTTTTTAATAAAATATTTTTTTATTTTTTTTAAATAAAATATTTTACTAACTAGTTGATAAAATTTAATAGGTCTAATATTTTATTTTACATAAATTATTTATAAAAAAAATATAATATTATTAATCAATGAAGATTATACAGCCAACTTTCCTAAAATTTTTGAAAAAATCATACGCAATATTACTGTATTATGAAACATAATTAATAATTTGTACAATTTGTTATTCACTATATCTTTTTTACAGAATCTTTTTTCGGTTCTTATTTAGATTCTATTTTAAATGACTATCAATCTTTTGCATCGAAAATTATTAACAATGAATTTTATTTTGTTAAACAATCTAATATTATATATATATATATATATATATATATATTGTAAATTAAGGCTAGCTACATGATCTCTGTTAGATTGCGCTGAATGAAAAACTGTTTCATATTTTTTATATTATTCTTAATATTTTGATTAATAATATATCTTTCATTTTCAAATACAATTTCTATAATAGAAAATTTCCCATTAACGTATGTAATTATTGAAAAAAGTATTTAGTGAAATTTTCTAAAAAAAATGATTTAGTGAAATAAAAATTAATTTTTTATTGCCATGATCAATAATATAAATTTATAGTGATATTATTTGAGACTTTCATTTTTAAACATTCAAATGCGTTAATTATATTAATTTTTTTAGTAGGTCAAATATATTAATTTTTTAAAAATTTTATACGAGTTTTTAAAAATGAATAATTAATTATCTGTGAATGTGCCTCTAAAACTCTGAAGCCCGAACCGAAAAACCGAAGTGTTATTTTTGCTCTTCTAAAACGCTGCGTCTCTTGTCAAAACGCTGCGTATTGATTTAGGGTTAAATGTAGCTGCTATATATATTAAACTGTTGTTGGCTTTTTCGGGTAAGATGATATTTTCGCTTTCTCTTGTAATCTTAGCCGCTGCTCGTGTATTCTTCTCTCTGTTAGGGTTCCGAAACTCTAAGCTTCTACCTTTCTGTTCTTGAGTGATTTTGAGAGGTTCTGTTAGAGAGTTTGTTTAGAGATCTCTATTTCTTTGATCTCTGTGAGAATCGGTTTTTGATACTGTGATTGAGATACTGCTGTAAACGATTGTATCTTCTGATTTCTTTGATTCTAGTGGAAAGACTGAGGAAAACTCCTCCTTGGATGTAGCTCTGATTTGTTCAGAGTGAACCAAGTAAAATCTGTGTTGTTCTTGTGGTTTGATTGTTTGTTTTTTCAGTTTTCTTTCTCGATTTGTTTACTATTCAGATCCGTAACAAGTGGTATCAGAGCTACGCTCTGGATCTCAACAGCTAACGGAAAATCGAAAGGTGGTAACGTTTCTTGCCTTATTTTTTTAGATCTGTACGTTTTGTTGTTTCTTCAGTTTCTTGCTTCTCTGATTCTTTAAGTTTATCTTTAGATCTGGTACTGTAGAGTATTTTTTCTGTGTTTGACAGGATTTGAAGTTGTAGATCGGGAAGAAGACGATCTGGTTCATCAAAACCCTAGATCTAGAAGACTAACAGACAAAGGTGGTAACTGTCCTTGTCTCTAGTCAAATATTCAGTGTTCTCATCTTCGATTTTTTGCTTTTCAGTCTGACCTTCTTTGTTCTTTTGGTAACTTTCTTTACTGTGAAATTTGGTACTGTCAAGATTATTTCTGTTTGACAGGATCCGGGTGTAAAAGAGTCAGAAAGTGTCAATCTGATCGGTGAAATCAAAGATTGAGGAACTGATGTCGATCGCTAAGATCAACGTTGAGAAATTTGATGGTAAAGGGGACTTTACCATCTGGAAGGAGAAAATGACAGCAATCTTGGTGCAACAAAAGTGCAAACGTGCACTTGATGGCTTACAAGCTCTTCCAGAGAGCCTTAAGGATGATGAAAAGCAAGATCTCATGGATCTTGCCTACAGTACAATAATATTGAATCTTTCCGATGGTGTACTTCGGAGAGTCAGAGGTAAATCCACTGCTCCTGAGTTGTGGGCAAAATTAAATGAGTTGTATAATGTTAGGTCTGTATCTAGGATTGCATTTTTAAAGGAACAACTGTTTAGTTTTAAAATGGATATTTCTAAAACTGTTGATGAAAATTGTGACTGTTTTCAAAAATTGGTTTTAGATTTGTCTGACACAGGAGAAACCCTAAGTGAGGAAAACCAGACTATAATACTGCTAAATTCTATCCCTGATAACTATAAGAATGTAAAAGATGCATTGAAATATGGCAGAGATAGATTAGGATTAGAAGATGTAATGAATGCATTGAAATTAAGAGAAATGGAAAATAAGGTAGTTAGTAAAACTAGCAGTAATGCAGAGGGTTTGTATGTTAAAGAAAAGTTTAAAAATAAGAAAAAGAATAACAAAAACAAAGTCTTCAATAACAATCAAACCCATCAGAATGGTTCCTCCAATACTAACAATAACCAAAACAATGGGAACTCATTTAAATCTGATAGAACTTGCTACTACTGTAAAAAGAAAGGTCATATAAGAAAATACTGTAGGGAAAGATTAAAGAAACTTGAACATAAGAAGTCTGAATCAGGTGCTGTAAATGCATCAACAGATGTTGATGATATTGAGGCACTCACTGTCACTACAGTAAGAAATCCTGATAATTGGATTTTAGACTCTGCCTGTTCTTTTCATATGACCCCTAACAAAACCTGGTTCTGTAAATACCAAAGATTAAATGGTTCAAATGTGTTGATGGGTAATGATTCCTCCTGTGAGATAGAAGGCATAGGTACAATTAGATTTAGAATGTGGAATGGGAAGTTAGTTGAGTTAGACCAAGTAAGACATATACCTGATCTTAAAAGAAACTTAATCTCTTTAGGATTATTAGAAGAAAAAGGATATCCACACACTGCCAAGGATGGTGTACTGTGTGTATACAAGAATGATAGGTGTGTCTTAAAGAGTCTGAGACTTAACAGACTCTATCATCTTGATGGAACTGTTGAGTCTGACACTGCTGGAAGTGTAACTTCTGGCACTAATTCCACTGTTCTTTGGCATAAAAGATTAGGACACATAGGTTATAAAACCTTAGAACAACTAAGTAGGAAAGGGAATCTAGAGTTAACTGATTTTAGTAAACCTGATATGTGTGAAAGTTGTGTGATGGGAAAACTACACAAGCAAAGCTTTAGTTCCTCTCTGTATAAGTCAACAGACTGTCTTGAATATATACACAGTGACCTATGGGGCTCCAGTTTTGTGCCTCTGTCCTTATCTGCATCTCAATACTTTATAACATTCATTGATGATTTTTCAAGGAAAATCTGGATTTATTTTCTTAAAAACAAAAATGATGTGTTTGAAAAATTTTGTGAATGGAACTGTTTGTTGAAAATCAAAAGAATAAAAGGATTAAAACATTGAGAACTGATAATGGGCTAGAATTCATTAATAAGCAGTTTAATGACTTCTGTTCAGAGAATGGAATTCTTAGGCATAGAACTTGCACATATACTCCACAGCAGAATGGGGTAGCTGAGAGATACAATAGAACAATTTTAGATAAAGTGAGGTGTATGCTCTTTGAATCAGGTTTGAGCTCAAAGTTTTGGGCTGAAGCAGCTCAAACTGCTTGTTACATAATAAATAGATCCCCTTCATCTGCTTTGAAACTTAAATGCCCTAATGAAGTCTGGAATAACAGACCAATTGAGTATACTCACTTAAGAGTTTTTGGCTGCATAGCATATATTCATAACACTGCAAGTAAACTAGAACCTAGAGCTAAAAAATGTGTGTTTATTGGTTATCCTCCTGGCATTAAAGGTTATAAATTCTGGTTACCTGATGATAAGAAAGTGGTTGTCAGCAGGAATGCTGTCTTTAATGAACTGGAATTTCCTAGAACTAACTTGCAGGTTTATAAGTCTGATATACAGACTGATAGGTCAACTCTTGAGGTGGAGCTTGACAGTTTTGTACAAACTGATCAGAATGAGCCACCCCAAGTAGAAGACATTCAACCAGGGACTGAAGCAGAGCAGGACATACAATCTGATGGTTCTGATCATGAAGGTGAACCTGATCTAGAACCTAATGATTATATGTTAACAAGAGACAGACAAAGAAGGCAAATCAGGAGACCACAGAGGTTTGATGATTATACCTTAAATGTTATGAACTCTGATTTAATTGCATTTGCTTTAGTGTCTGCTGCAGAGTTAGAAGGAGGTGAACCTTTAAGCTATTAGGAAGCTATGAACAGCCGCAATAGCAAACAATGGTATAAGGCTATGAAAGAAGAAATGTCTTCCTTATGGAAGAATAATACTTGGAGGCTAGTACCAAAACCCTTAAATAAGAAAATAATAAGCTGTAAATGGATCTTTAGGAAGAAGCCTCCTATACCAAGGGTAGAGAGAGAGAGATTTAAGGCTAGAGTTGTAGCTAAAGGGTTTTCACAGAGGGAAGGTATTGACTTTCATGAAGTGTTCAGTCCTGTTGTTAAGCATGTGTCAATTAGGTTGTTACTGTCTATTACTGCTTTGTTAAATCTGGAACTTGAACAACTTGATGTGAAGACAGCCTTTCTCCATGGAAATCTGGAGGAAGAGCTGTATATGTCACAGCCACCTGGTTTCATTCAAACTGGTAAGGAAAATTGTGTGTTTGCTGCAAAAGTCACTGTATGGTTTAAAGCAAGCACCTAGGCAGTGGTACAAGAGGTTTGATGATTTTATTCTTAAGAAAAATTTTAAGAGAAGTCACTTTGATCCTTGTGTATATTACTCTGTACTGCCTGATAATGTGTACATTTATCTCTTACTATATGTGGATGATATGTTAATTGCCTGTAAGAGTTTGAGTGAAATAAATAAATTAAAATCTGTGTTAAGCAGTGAATTTGACATGAAAGATTTAGGTTCAGCTAAAAGAATTCTTGGTATGAATATTGAAAGAGATAGAAATAAGGGTATACTGTTTTTAAATCAAAAAGATTATGTGATTAAATTTCTTGAACATTTTGATTTAAATAAAAGCAGAGAAGTGTCAACTCCTATAGGAGCACAATTCAAGTTAAGTGCTAGCTCTAAACCATTGACTTTATCTGAAACTGAATATATGTGTAATGTGCCATATCAGAATGTGGTTGGAAGCATGATGTATGCCATGGTCTGTACCAGACCGGACATAGCCTATGCTGTTAGTCTTGTGAGTAGATTTATGTCAAATCCTAACAAGGAACACTGGCATGCTGTAAAATGGTTAGCTAGATACTTAAAAGGATCTAATTCTGTTGGCTTGTTGTTTAAACAATCTGTGAATGTTGAATCTGATCTTGTTGGCTATTGTAATTCTGATTTTGCTGCTGATCTTGATAAAAGAAGATCAATTACTGGTTTTTGTTTTATTTTTGGTAACAATGTTGTAAGCTGGAAGTGTAGTCTGCAGCATGTTGTGGCCTTGTCTACAAGAGAAGCTGAATATATAGCCTTAACAGAAGCTATCAAAGAAGCCATATGGCTTAGAGGTATTTTATCTGAATTGGGTTTTCTACAAGGTAAGATTGATGTGTTCTGTGACTCACAAAGTGCCATACACCTGTCCAAAAACAGTGTGTATCATGAAAGAACCAAACACATTGATGTCAGGTTACATTTTATTAGAGATATTATCACTAAAGGAGATATTTCTGTTAAGAAAATATCCACTTTAGAAAATCCTGCTGATTTTTTTACTAAAGTAGTTTCTGTTGGGAAATTTCAGGCTGCCCTTGGCAAACTTGGAGTTTCAGAAAGGTGACACTTGAAGCTGGTGATTACCCGAGGAGAGTTCCAAATGTCTTTCCTGTTTAGATGTTTAGAGTCAAGGTGGAGTATTGTGAATGTGCCTCTAAAACTCTGAAGCCCGAACCGAAAAACCGAAGTGTTATTTTTGCTCTTCTAAAACGCTGCGTCTCTTGTCAAAACGCTGCGTATTGATTTAGGGTTAAATGTAGCTGCTATATATATTAAACTGTTGTTGGCTTTTTCGGGTAAGATGATATTTTCGCTTTCTCTTGTAATCTTAGCCGCTGCTCGTGTATTCTTCTCTCTGTTAGGGTTCCGAAACTCTAAGCTTCTACCTTTCTGTTCTTGAGTGATTTTGAGAGGTTCTGTTAGAGAGTTTGTTTAGAGATCTCTATTTCTTTAATCTCTGTGAGAATCGGTTTTTGATACTGTGATTGAGATACTGCTGTAAACGATTGTATCTTCTGATTTCTTTGATTCTAGTGGAAAGACTGAGGAAAACTCCTCCTTGGATGTAGCTCTGATTTGTTCAGAGTGAACCAAGTAAAATCTGTGTTGTTCTTGTGGTTTGATTGTTTGTTTTTTCAGTTTTTTTTCTCAATTTGTTTACTGTTCAGATCCGTAACATTATCATATATATTAATATGAAAAATTAGGTTCCATTGCATTTATTTGTTAAATCTTGAGAACTATGTTTGCGAAAATGGTTGTTTGCTTCCTCAAATTTTCAATATAATTTTGGATTATTTGAGCTTGAAGATAATATGCCTTTGTTCTATTGTACTACGAAGCTTTTGTGTTACTTTTTGTTTTCTAAGAATTAAATATAAAGTTATTTCTTAATATTTGAATTCGTCTTAATAATTTCACTTCAGTCTGAAAAACACTAAAAATTTGAATTTCTTACCTCTTTTATTAATTGAAAAAAAAAACCAAAATAGCTAGTGTCACTAATGTACGGCTACACAAATCATCCATTAATTCACATCATAAACACACTTGCATATAATAAAAGTTACGGTAAATTTTGCGAGTAATTATTAAATTATAGTATTAATTCTTTCAAAACCTACAACAATATGTAAGCTTTTTTTATGGTAATTAATTTTTTTTTATAAATTAATTTTTTTTTTGAAGTTAAACTAGCTAGGACTATAAAAATAGTAAAACTCTTTCTATCAAATTTTAACATAACTGCGTACTTTAATCTTAAAGTCAAGACATGTGATTAAATTAAAAAATAATATCTTATCATCTGATTTATTTGCTCAGTAATTATGGTAATTAATTTAATTGCATATTCACTACAAGATTTATCATATATAGCTATAAAAGATATTATAGCTAAAATAATAAATAATTACCGTAGCTAAATAATTTTACTATAAAATTTTAATTCGTAGCCTATTGTAGCTACAAGTGGCGCAACTAAAACTTAACTAAGAAATTTACTTATTTTATAGCTTTTTTATTTTGTTTTAACTCCACATTAATATATAAAGTGGCTAAAAAAATTAAACATTTTTCTACTAAATTATTTCACTGCAGTAAAATGTACAAATCTTTTGCTACAAAAGTTAAATTTTATAGCAAATATTAATTATTGTAAAAATGTCAATTTTTTTAGCTATAGCTTTCGAAGTTTGACCACCATCTCCATACTTGCTCTCGTCAAATCATTGGCTTTGTTATCACTTGTTGGCGCTGGAGAGCTAACTTATTTAGGAGATTTTTCATGAGTTTTGGAAAGGAACACGGTTATTGACTTGATTCCATATTTAAATGAAACATTAAATCGATAGAATTATGGGATCATTTCTACTCATATATCCTTCATTAAATTCATATTTTTCGGATATGAGATCCCTTTTACAATATTTGAATAGCATTAATTAATTACGAATATGAAAATTTTATAGCTATTATTCTATATTTTTAGCCATCAGTTATTTTTTATGGCTAATAATAAAAATAATTGCTATAAAAAATTTTACATTTATAGTTAAAATATTTGATTTGCTACTATACCAAAGATGTTATAGCTAAAAGCTAATTATTGCCGCGACTAATAAAAATATAAATAAATTTGAAAATTTATTTCGAGAGACTATTTTTTATAGCTAATGAAATTATAGTTAGTTATGAACAATATATTCTATAGTTAATATTATAAATTGGCTACTATTAAAAATTTTATAGCAAATATTCGTAGCTATAAATAATAATTATTGTAGTAATTATTATTCAATTTTGTTTTTTAATTGCATATTATTCTTCACTTATGTAGTTTAATTAATTATTATAAAGAGATAAGTCAAGGATGGCTTAAAATTCAATATGGTAGTAACTGTGAAGAAATCACAATAATAAAATATGTGGATTTAGATGCAGCAACATTAAAATTTAGTAGAAAAAATTTTATAGCTTTTTTAATTTTATTTAATTTAACTTTGAAAAATAATTTACATAAAAAAGTGTATGTAGATATTTGGACGCCTAATTTTTGATAAATTTTTAATATATATTGAAAAGTATCTTTAAAAAAAAACTTATACAACCACCAAAGTAAAGTATGGTAGTGTATACATAGATTTCATACTCGAATATAGATGTTCCCCTTCCAACATATAATTAATTAAAAAAATTAAGTTGTATACCTTTCAAATTTTTCTCATGAAAAAAAGGCTCTAAAATTGAAAAATTAGATCCAACTCTAAAAAAATATCACATATTGTGAAATTCAAACTTATCTCAACCAAAAAAAAAAGCTTTAAAAAAAATGGACCTATCATTTTTCATAATTATTTTACATTTAATACATAACCATATAGCAAATACAAAATAAATACAATCAAGAGAGTACTCTCCAGTCTCTTTCACTTATTTTCAGCGGATAAGCTACACAGTGAGGATAATTTTCTGAATTAGAACTTGAGACCTATATTATATATCATGAGTAAAAAAATGAAACTTCTCCAAAATTACATGCATTGGAAGCTGCATTAATTATCTCATGATGAACCCTACCAGTACAATATGTTACTCCTTGGGAGCATTATTACCATAGTCCTGATCTTGATCAAGAAAATAATCTTGATTATCATGAGAACCAGAAGAAGAAAAAAAACCACCTGCCATGCCCATATGCGGTAAAAATCTATAATAATCATCTTGTAATAGTTGTTGTTGGGTTGCTCCTGATGAAGTAGTAGAAGAAGATGTCATTGAAAAAGAATGCGAAAGAAACGCTTCTTGATTTCTACTACTAGTATTATTATTATAAAGACCAGAATTAGCAGCATATTGCAGATAACTATCATCGTTGCTGCAAAGTAGCTGTGCATACTGAAAAAGATTTGGAAAGGATTCTTGTTCTTGAGTTAACGCTGGCGGCATAAAGGGAGGATGAGGTAGTGGCGGCGGCAGTGGTGGTGGAGGAGGAGGAGCAGCAGCATTGTAGTAGTTATTAGGAAGAAGAAAAGGTGGGTTTTGGTTATTATTAGTTGGAAGTAGTAGACCTTGAACACGTTCAGGGAAGTTGAGCTTAGCTTTAGTGCCTTTGAATTTGATAGCAGCTGCATCATAGGCGGCTGCCGCAGCTTCTGCAGTGTTAAAGGTTCCAAGCCAAACACGAGCAGCTTTTTTTGGGTCTCGAATTTCGGCTGCCCATTTCCCCCATGGTCTTTGTCTTACTCCTCTATAATGCCTTCTTTTCATGTTCCCTATTTCATCAAATTTCATATTTCTCCATCAGTTTTACACATATGTTTTTTTATTTAATAATATAATTAGTTAAATCGTCTAAAAAATTATTATGAAATTACGGGTTCAAAAACTTCGATTAAAATGGAAGGAAGGTATTTTTCTGTTGAAAAAAAATAACAACAATTGCTAAAAAAAGGTTTAATTACATGGATCCAAAATAATCTTTATATGATAAAGTCTAATTTAAAAAAAAAATATCAGTACATAAATGATTCACATTTCAGAACGAGCAATCAACAAATCAATCAAAATTTTAAACAAAAAAAAGGATTAGAAATAACGTTCATAACTTTATTCCAAAAACTAAAGAAGATTATTTAGTTAACTTTGAAGATTTATATATATATATATATATATATATATGAACTGCATTTTTTTATATTAAAAATTTTAAAATTAAGAAAAAAGAAAAAAGATTCTTTGTATAATCACAGTAATTAAAGTGTCACGTTTTAATTGAAAATCATGTTAAAATAGAAAAAATTAAGAAAAGAAATAAAGGTAGGTAGGCAGTAGGTCAGTTTACTGATGACAATACCTTGATCTTTAGTAGAATCTGGATTTGGATTTGGCTGAACATGTTGTATGCTATTATAGTCATGATCATGATGAGATGGTTGATGGGATATTTGATCTTCATTTTTAAGCTCTTCTTCTGATACATCATCAGAAGGAAGTGGCCTCTTTCCATGCCTCCGATCCACCTTGTTAGGCTCTTAATTATTTAAAAAATATTCAGCTATAACTTGTGGTTATGGTGCATGAGATCGATCTTTGATGAAGCTAGCTTAGATAATATATCAAAGTAAATTTGTTTGGCTGTAGTTTAATTTTCTCTCTCTCTAGATATAAATACAGTAACAAAAGGGAAGAAGATCTGTGGATTGAGATCTGGATGCTGATAAAGATGAATAAAGCCAAGAAAGATATCAAAAAAGAAGGATATGGTGGTGATCTCTCCCTTTGTAAGAGATAAAAAAGAGATTTGATGAATTGCAAGAAGAAGAAGAAGAAGAAGAAGAGAGAGAGAGACAGACAGAGATTGCTTGTAGGGTTTTGATTGCTGCAAGTTAAAGTCAGATCTTATTTGTCCCTTGGATATGCAACATACAAAAATAATAATAGAAAAATTGAATGATATTAGAGTTTGTTGTTATATGAATTATGAAATCCTAAATTTAATTTTTTTTAGAAAAAAACAAGAAAAAAATGATGTTTTATATTTAAAACTTTAACTTTAAGTTTATTTTTGTTAAATATATAATTTATTGATGACGTTAATAATTATATACTTAAAAAATAGATGTTTTTTCACTTAAATTCAATTTTTTTAAAATATAAAAAAACATTATGAGTGAAGTCTTGTTTTATTGTTATATTACTGAAATTTCTTAGAAATGTTTGATTATCAAGACTTCATATACTAGCCTGATGGAGTTTACATATTTACACACAAAATTTTTTTATCAGGACCAGATATATATACATTCGATTAATAAAAAATTACTATAATAATAATAATAGAAAAATTATATAATTTTATTGGTTGAGTGCATGTGCATCCTTCTTAGATTAAAAAAAGAAAGAAAAAAGTTATCAAAATTTAAATTTTTAATATGTATATAAGCACACCTTCAGTTCCACCCTTGGATAAGTCTAGCAAGCAGAAGTATAGGACAATCCACCTCACAGGACAACCAAAAAATAAAAAATATATATATTAATATGAAAAATATTATATAGTTTTTTATTGGATGAAAAATAATCAGAAATCAGAAATCAAAGAAAAAATTATACATAAACAATCAAATATATATATATATACACACATAAACATATAAAATTTACAAATAAAAAAATAAATCTTATATTTTTCATATTTAATAATGATGGATAATCGAAATTGAGTTGGCTAGCAACACAAATTTTAGAATCAGCCCTGTAGACATTACATGTTCTTGATGTAAGTTGGATTCCATTATTATCTAAAAAATATTTTCTTTATGAATCTTTTTGTTTCAATAGGAGCTATTTATTTACTATTAATTTCATCAAACTAATTATAAAAAAAAATTATGTATATTTTTTAATAGTTTAGTATACTACAACTCAAAGATTACAAAAAAAAAAAATATTTAACACGCTAAAATATATATAATGATGTATTTGATCCTTTAATTTTAAGTATAATACAAATATCACACAAATTAAATACAAAATATTGAATGAACTTATATATAATTAGATTATCCAATCTAACTAGCTAACTTTAGCTCTCCTGATAATATATAAACTTTCAATATTTCTATATAGTATTAGAGCAAAAATGATATTTGTATCCCCTTTATATTACAATTATTTTTCTATCATAATTTATATTGTGATTTTTTTTTCAATTTTCAGTATGTTTCGGACGTAGTATCATTTCAATTTTTATTCCATTGTGAATTTTATTAGTCTAATGATGGGCTTTCAAAATTATTCTTCTTCCGATATGAGAATATTTTCGGGAGTTTCAATTCTTTTGCCTACTGTGGAAAGTTTCTTTGACTATAAATTCTCTTAATATAATCTACATCATAAATTTATGAGTGCCAACTAGACTCATAAAAAAAATTATTTAGACCTCGTTACCATTTGAGGGGGCCGTTAGGTATGATAAAAATCACACATAAATTAAATATAGAATATTAAATGGGCCTATATGTAATTGAACTATCCAATTTTAATTACTAGCTTTTGAAGTTTGTTCTTCTAAAAATATATAAATTTTCAATATTTTTATATTTAACTCTTTTTTTTATTTTCTTCTAGGGATGCAATTTTCAATTATTCTAAAACTTGTTTTTACACTTTATTTTATTAATTAGAGGAAGGAAACACTCGGAATTCCTAACCATCAAACTATATCTTAAACGATTATAATATATTTTATTGATTAGATTTTAATTAGATGCTGAAATTTGTAATCTCATCATAATGTGGACAAAGACATTCTCAAGCTTCTTTATTATTTGTCATTTTTTATTTATTAAATTCTTAAAATTTATTTATCTAAATTGAGTACTCAAATTTCACTTTTTCCTTTTTCACATTAAATACTTTTTTAATAGTGAAGTAAAAAAATATATTAAAAATTGAAAACAAATTAAAAATATTTAAAAATATATAATATTTTTTTGTTATAGAAATTAATGGAGTGATTTAAAAGAAGAAAAATTTATTTATGAATCCCTAAAGTTTTCAAATTTTATGTATTAAAGAATATTTTTTTTTAAAAGCATTATGACGTTTTAATAATTTTTCTCATCAATTTCATTTTAATCATATAAAAAGATTTTAATGTAAAAAAGAATGAGAATTTGAAAACTGATTATAGATAAATATTGTAAAATTTAAGGATTGTATAATGCATTTTTTCCTCATAATATATCAGTTTTTCTTTTTTAAAACTGACATATATTTTTATGTTTTTTCATGTCGTATTACATTTCTTATTTTTATTTATGTGGGGTTTGGATATATATATATATATATAATATGATCTCTGTTTTAGAAGGTTTGACACGTATGTGTATATATGTGGGGTTTGGATATATATATATACATACGTGTCAAACCTTCTAAAACAGACCATATTGTATGGCGTATATATATACATATACATACATATATATATATATATAATATATATATATATATATAGCTCAGGTCACGAATTTCGGCTGCCCCATTAATTTGCCCGATGTGTCATTTTCAGTGCTCACTCTTCCAATAATTAATAGTCAAGAAATAAATTTGCAGCGGTATTATATATAGAGAGAGAGAGAATAACATGCATCTTCGATTCTTAAGTTTTTCTTAATCACCACCTTAGATTCTTAATTTAACTTCATATATATGTATATGTATATCATGCATCTTAGATTCTTAATTTAACATCATATATATATATATATATAATTGAGAAAAATAGAAAAAAATATAAATGGTCATATAATCTATACATATAATATTAAAATATCACATAATATAATTATTTATCCCTAAATTTATTAATTGAAACATTAATATATAAAAATAAAATATCATATATTTAATAAATTATTAATAAAAATTTACTAACTAAAAATGTTAATATATGAAAACCATATATTATATATTTAATAAACTATTAATAATTATTGGCTTAAAAAAATAATTAGCAATTATTAATAAATATTTTAATCAAAATTATTAATATAAAAGATAAAATGTCATATATATATATATATATTTATAAGCACCAAATATAAAAGATAAAAATTTATTAACTAAAAATGTTAATATACGGAGACCATATATCATATATTTAATAAATTATTAATAATTATTGGCTTAAAAAATAATTAGCAATTATTAATAAATATTTTAATCGAAATCATTAATATAAAAGATAAAATATCATATATATATATATAAATTAATTTATAAACACCAAATATTTATAAGCTAATATGAGCTTATAATCATTTAAAATTTTAAGCAGATAAATATTTATTTTAAATATTTATAAGTAGCTGATAAACACTAAAAAATAATTTATAAATATTTTTACTGTTAAAGTGACTAAAAAAAGATATGAAGTTATATTATTAAGCGTATTTATTAAAATAAATAAGGATAATATAATAAAATATATACTCAAATTAACTTATAAGTTAAAGTATTTATAAATACTAAAATAATAAATTAATATTTATAACTTATTTGTTTAACTTATAAACTAAAGTTATAAGCTTGTAAAATTATTTAAATAAATATATTGAGGTTAATTTTAAAAGCCAAACACTCTTATAGTGTTTATAAACGTATAAAATAATTTGACTAAATAATTTATTATAGTTCTTATTTATTTTAATAAATATTTTTAATAATATAATTTTATTTTTTAATAATTTTAATAATAAATATATTTATAAATTTTTTTATTAAATATATTAAGCATTTATTTTCTATTTATAAACATTCAAAATAAATATATAACTATTTAAGATTTTAAATATTTGTAAATTTATATTATCTTATAATCATTTGATGCATGTAAACGAAATTTTATAAGTCGAGTAAAACACTCCAACAGCATCTCCATAATTAAGATATCATAAAGAGATTCGCAGTGCAATTGACTAATTAAAATACCTTGATCTTGTGTCGACGACTCCTTGCGATCTCTTAATTTAATTCCGTGCCTAGCTACATACTTACAATCTATTGTCCTGATTTGATAGGGAGATCATTTGATGGAACCTGTACCTCCATAGCTCTCTGGATATTAGTATCCTCCGGCAATTATGATCAGGTCGAGGATGAGATAAAGATCGATGAAGAAAAGATAATAAAAGAAATTAGAGATATATTGATTTTGTATCGAAAAAGAAATAAAAAAGGAAATTGAAGACGAAGTGAAGAACGGAGAACAAGAACAAAACAAAAAGGTCAGTACGTCAGAATTGGGTTAGTTGTAGGATATTTATTGCTGTACGCAAAAGTCAGGTATATCTATATCACATATACATACATATATATATCAATTTAAAATTAAATTAAACTAAAATTAATTACTTGGATAAGTACTTTATTAAAAATTGTTGACCAAAAATATTTCAGTCTTAAAAAAAAAATTAAAATTGGATTTAATTTTTAATTTGCGAATTTACAATTATAAATAGTTAAACTGTTAGAAGTGTCGCTTTAAACTAAATTCGATGAAATTGCTATTATATACATTCAGAAAAACTCTCAGAATTATATGATTAATAAAAATATTTTAATAAAATAATAAAAATTATAATTTTAGTATGTAAAATTTATTGATTTTTATAAAAAAAAATTATTTTTGATTATAAATAAAAAATATTCATAAAAATATAAAAATTAAAATTATTAATAAAAATTATTAAATTTATTTTTAAATAAATTTTATATATTATTTATATAAAAAATAAAGTTAAAAATATTATTTTTTATATATAAATATTGCACAAATGTTTAACAGATATACTGTGTAAATTTGATAGATACGTGTATGTTATAGATTTTTTATTTAAGTTGTGTGTATTTTATATATAAATTATATATATGTTATGTAAATATCGTGAGAATAATAAATTAAAAAATAAAATTAAATAAATATTATAAATATTATATAAATATTTAGTTGATATTTGGTAGATATTATTTATTTTATGGGATATGTATTTTATATATATATTATATATTGTATATTTATTATGTGGATTATTTTTATGTGTTTATTAAAAATTTAATATAAAGAATTTAAATTAAAAAAAATAAAAAAAAATGGAAACTACCGTCAAAACCGTAAAACCAATTAAGCGCATTTTGACAATGTTGAAAAAAGAAACCTCTGGCCCTGTATTCTTCAAAAACGAAAATAAGAAAGAGGTAGAGGCTGTAATTTCCTGTTTCTCGAATCCTGACTTTACTAATGGCCCTCCGGTTCGAACCCGGCTCCGAGCTAACCACACCGTATTATTAAGCTATACGCTGGCGCTGCACGGCAATCGCGCTCTGGCCTCTCCCTTCCTAAACTTACGCTCAGCCGTCGCCAAACACCACACTACCTACTAAGGCGAAACCCTCGCCGTGGAGCGAAAGAGACAAAATTACAAACAATGGAGAAAAGCAGTGAAGTATGGGAAGATGGAGACAAAAAGATAGAATTTGATGCATCGGAGATTGAATATGTAAGCTACGGCGGCGAACACCACTTGCCGTTAATTATGGGTCTAGTCGATCAAGAACTCAGTGAACCCTATTCCATCTTCACTTATCGTTACTTCGTTTATCTATGGCCTCAACTCTCTTTCTTGGTACGTACTTCTATTTCTTTCTATCTATCAATTTCTAATATCGAATTTCAATTTCAATTTTTTATCGTCGTTTTATTTGTTTTTTGAAGGCTTTTCACAAGGGTAAATGCGTGGGTACTGTGGTCTGTAAAATGGGCGAGCATCGGAATACAACTTTCAGAGGGTACATTGCTATGTTAGTTGTCATCAAACCTTATCGAGGAAGAGGAATTGGTAAAACACTCGCAATCTCTTTCCTTTTTTTCTTCTTCGACACTGAGTTGGTGATTTATATTGGAATTGATACTTTAAGAACTTGTTTGTTGATTTTGGTTGATCGTTTTGCGTATAAGTAAAATGAATTTGTAAATATTTTTTTGGAGTTCTAGTTTTGATGATGGTAATATTGTTATGAAGTTATTAATGTGGCTTGACTGTGTTTTGGTTTGTCTCTGTTTGTTCGTTGAATGATTATAATCGATAATTTTGATTTTCTTCAGTTGATTTTTTCATATTGCAGCCACTGAACTTGTTACTAGATCCATTAAAGTGATGATGGAATCAGGATGTGAAGAGGTATAGTATGAACTTTTTGTTTTATTGTTTTCTTTGAATTTCTCATCTTCTTAACTGATCTATCCTTCAAGCATGGCCAAGTTTTTTGCTGTCCTGTTCTTTCTTATCTTCATTTTGTTTCAATGACTTTTAAAGGTAATGCTCGTTGACAGCATGTTCTCTGTGTTGTAACTTTAGTGGTGCTATATCTATTCTAACACCCCTTTTCTATATAATTGCATTAGATGTCAATAATCTTGTCACCCAGAAATATCCCTGCTTAGCAATGTATGCACTCGATTAACAACAACAACAACAACTAAGCCTTAGTCCCAAACAAGTTGGGGTCGGCTGTATGCACTCGATTAACTCTTTTAATTTGCCAACCATTGTCTAGGCAAGAACCTACTCTGGAACTTGCAGGCAGATCTAAGGGAGAAGGATTTGAAGTCTGCTGGACATATTGGTTTCTCATCATAATGATATTAAAAATCTAAAGTTTTGCTTTTAAAGGAACATTAGCATCTGCTCCTTAGGAAGAAGTAATACACATAATATGCTTTACCAAGTGTTGTTCCATGATAAAAGTTCATGTTCACATTGAGGGAAAGGGTCACCCTTTTATGTTACTTTTGTTCCACCATAAATCATAATCGATAATGCAAGACAATTTACTAGTAGATTAGGAGGTATGCAACGGTCTTAATTGCAACATGAGGTGAAAATACTTGCAAGAAATAGAGAATCAATCAACATGGTTACTAGTTTGGTGTTCCAGCATGATAGATTAGGTTTTAGCCAAGTTTTTCCAAGTCCAATCCTAGTCATATTTAAAATTCAACGTTTCTCCCAAGTATTACCCTACTTGAACTTCAAGGGGGCATCTTTTTTACTTATTAGTGAGAAGTTAGTCTTTATCAATAATGATAATTTTTTATCATAAATGTTTTTTAGTTGGACAACTCAATGATTTCATGAGCCATTACAGCAAAATTTTGTGGAGATTTAGTTATATTCCTTGAGTGATGATTTAATTTGATGCCCATGATATTATTCAATTCCTGTTGGATTCTTTTGTAACCTTTCCAGAAATTTTGCTTAGAACATTGATTTGGGACTGCGAAAGTACAATAATATAAAAAATATGTATGAATGGCTTCAAACTAGCTTTGTTTTAAACATCTGCCAAGAAATTGGAATATAAATACAGCTTAGTGAACTATGCAATGGTTTTATGTGTTTCGTACCTTCCATTGGATAAGAGATTGGTCTACTGCATGATAATTAAATAAATAAGAAATACTTTCGCCTGTTTGCTTTACCTGTACCAGGTTCCAACTATATTCTTCTTTTCATGATTCATACATGTATTTTTTTTTCCGCATGAGGGAGATGAAAATCTAGCTTGTGGTGCTTAACAAAGGTCCAATGTAAAACCAAAGGCTACATGGATTTTACTCCCCTTTCTGTTATAGCTGATCCTATTGCACATCTTGTTTATTTCTGAAGGTGACATTGGAAGCTGAAGTTACAAACAAAGGAGCACTTGCCTTATACGGCCGTCTTGGGTTTATTAGAGCAAAGCGACTGTTCCGATACTATCTGAATGGAGTTGATGCATTTCGCTTGAAGCTATTATTCCCCCAACCAGGGTTACACCCATCTTTGCCTATAGCAGCTAGCATAGAAGATTGTGATGGGCATACAGATTATCTACCAGCCAAAGAGTGTTCTCAACCCCATTGTGTGTTGTAGGTATATTTTTGGACGTGGAAGTTTTGCCTCTTTTTTATATTTTGAGCAAAAAAGTTTCCCATACTTGAAATATGAAGTCATTCATTGTACCATTAGTTTCACCAAAACAACTAGAAATATTAGTGACCTTTGAGTCAATTTGAATGAAAAAGGAAAGTATAATTTTTTTTTTCACTGGATAGAAAAAAATATATCAAAATCTCGTAATACCACTATAAAACCCGTTTTTTTTTTTTTTTTGGGGGGGGGGGGGGGGGGGGGGGGGGTGTTTGTAGTTGGTAATCAGGATTTGGTAACAAGCATGATTCTGCAAAAATCCCTAATTAGGTTTTGAAATGGGGAAAGGGGTGGTGGGGGTTGTAATTGGTAATCAGGGTTTGGTAACAAGCATGATTATGCAAAAATCCCCAATTAGGTTTTGAAATGGGGAAATTATACTCTTCATCCCTTACAAAGTTATTAATACTTATTGCCATTTTGAATTTTATTCGTTTAATTAATTTGTCCTATTTTTAATATAATTATATAGTTTCTTGAAATCACATTTTTTTTTAATTTAAAAGCGCAAATTCATTGAATCAGGTCAAGTAAAATTATGTTTTTTCTTAACTTATACATATTTTTTTCTCTTTAAATCATTTTTCATCTAGTTTCTTTTCATTTAAAATCTAATTTTAAAAAATCTAATTTCTAAAATATATTTTCTTAGAGATTTAAATTTATAAATTTAATTTTAGGGATTAAATTTTAAATGAGAATAAATTTAGATAGGAATAGATTTAGGGAGAACAAAATGTAATTATAATTTAAGAAATATGTTATTTGGTGTAACATAACGAGTTTGTGTTTTAAGTTTAAAAACACTTGAGTTCAAGAGGTTATATGATTAAATTGAAAGTTGAAAAAGTAAACTAATCACACAAGTAAAATTCATGAGCTATATATGTATTTGGCCTTGTCAATTTGCGTTGCAGTCCTCCATATTGTACATGTTGCTTCCTATCTATTAAATTTTCCATCCATTCCCATAATGAAAAGTTGACGTGGTACATGATCTAACGTCATATTAGTTTTTAAAATATATGGCATGTCACATCATTTTAGGAGTTGGCGTGACACTATATTATATACTATGTTAGCTTTCTATGTGGTTAGATTATTAAAAATGTTCAAATTTCAAAATTATCTAATTTTAAATAAAAATAAAATTTATTAAAATAATTTATACTTATATTTATATACATGTGGTATTAACCTTATTTTACCCAAGCTCGACTCTCTTGTTACTGAGTTGGCATGTTGAACTCAATACATCCACCATATTATGACCAAGCTTTCTCCAAAGTCCTGACTTCAATACCGAACTCTTTTTCCCACTCGAGCTCTTGGACATTTAAGAGACAAATTTCTGATATAATATGTGTACGATACTAATACATCTCGAAAATTCATTGACACACGCGAAGGTTGTCTTTTATCCTTTAACTATAAATATGGGTGGATCTCCATATGTAAATGATCTTTTTTTCCCGCAAACTCTCCCCTTAAGTTCATTTATTTGCAGATTGTCCGAATATTGACTTAGACATCAAAATTTCTCCACTGGGACCTGATTCCTTCTCTTGTCTTGTAGATAGATGAGCAAATCGTAAGACAATCTGACCCCGAGCCGGAGTTCTGAAGTCTACTTTGTCATCAGTGGTACGGTGACAACGAGACTCAAGATGTGACCCCCTAATCACAAAACTATACCCGTACTCCAAATAACAGATTACCCTCACACACCTCAACAACACTTAACTCGATCTTCTACAGCCACACTTGGAATAAACTAAGCCTCAGCAACACTCTCAACCTTATTTGCTCTATTAGTGCAATTAGTCTTGACCATGGCACAATCTTCAGGCTTAAAAGACCAATCAGTGAGAGAACTTACAACCACCTTGAGAGATTTCATCAGAGTCTTCAGTCAACAAGCCACTGAAAACCCGCCACAGCCATAAGAACAGCCTAAACATTTAGCTAATTGCCAAGTCCGAATTTCATCTCCAACTCACCAAATATGAGAAACCCCACCTCTTGCTTACCAGGTTCTCTCACTAGCCTATCGCACAACACCATACCAACCAGCATATAATCACCCACAACCCCGGAATGAGCTCAACCAGCTATACTGAATCAATGAAGTTTCTCTTAAGCCAAAAAAATGAAGTTAGAAGAAGGCTCTATTCTCCTGAATATTCTACCTTTCAGATATCAAGCCCTTCAACCATGGTCATAAGCCAGCCCAAGCAGAAAGAAGCGGTGATGGCAACAAAAGATATTAATGCTCTGGTTGATGATAAAATCAAATGAATGTGCAAAGGGATAACACTGCAGTATGATGCCATCTTCCGCTACTTAGCGAGGTGCGTCCAAGCTTCCACGTTCAGAAGTTGAAGGAGTATGATGGAATAACTGATCATCGAACTCATGTTGATATCTTCTTCAACACTGCCCTTATTTACATAACCTTAGACTATGTTTTATGCAAACTTTTTCCTAAGACTTCAACTGAAAATGTCCAAACATGGTACAAAAATCTAAAGCCACACTCGATCTATAATTTCAGCCAGCTCACCAAGCTTTTCATAAATAAATTCGCGGCTTCCATTGACCCCGGTCGTACTTCAGCCGACTTATTCAAAGTCGTACAAAAACGTAAGGAAATATTGCGGCAGTATATTGACAGATTCATTGAAACGGTGGATAAAATTTCAAAGATGAACTTTGAAATAGCACTGGAGGCATTGATTCGTAACACTAAATGTCCCGAGTTCTTACGTTCTTTAAGCAAGAACCTGTCTCAGGATTTTATTGAGCTTATGGCTTGGTCCCATAAGTATATCCGTGCAGATGAGAATGCCAGGCTTTGGGATGAGCTTCATGCCAGCCGCCAAATTAAAAAGAGAAATTAAGAGGCTAATCCAAGAATGTCAGCTTAAACAGTCTGTAGTTGCTTATGGGAGTAATGCCTAACTAGACTCGAGTTTTAAACCCTATCGGGCTCCAAAAAAGTCTCTTGCTCGAATCATACATGTTATAGCAGGCGGAGAACCTTATGATATGGTAAGCACTACTAAGAAATACAAGACAAAGGAAGTCTTCTGAGTAGCAGAGATCTCCCTCTCGAAGAGCTCAATTTTCACTTTTTACCTAGAGGAGTGCTATCAAGTTAACAGACACCATATTGATGTTTTAGTGATTGAAACAATTATCCATGATTATTCGGTTTAATGTATTTTAGTAGATATAGGTAGTGTCATTAACCTCCTGACTCTAGATACTTACAAAAAACTTGGCTTATCTCCAGATGTCTTAAAACTTGTTTTTGCTCCTCTGGTCGGTTTGTTCGGACATAGTGTCCAAGTACTTGGCTAGGTTATGCTTGATGTTTAACGGGGTGATGATTCAATCGTGAGAAATTGCCAAGCTTGGTTCATAGTGGTAGATATAAATTTCGTTTATAATGCAATCTTTGGGCGCCCATTGTTAGTAGAATTAGACGCCTACATTTCAATGAAAAGCTTGACTATAAATATTCCAACCTTCCACAGAGTGACATTCCTTAAAGAAAATCAACAATTAGCTCGAAATTCTTATACGGGCCTCCTAAAGGACGCAAATTTAGTTCTTCTAGTTGGCTCCTTTGATACATCTGATTCTTCAGACTCTCAAACTGGATCCCTTAATATATTGAAGGATATACAAGTGGGAATGAGTAAGACATTGAAAATTGCGAGCTTCACTAGTCTTTACAAGGAGCTCGCCCTTACTCAAGTTTTGGAACATCATCAGAATGTCTTTGCTTAAGATTCCTTTGTTGTTCCTGGTATTTCATCCGAACTCATGATTAACGAGCTTCATATGAAACTTAATCTTGAGAAGTGCGTATTTGGATTTCAGTTCGAAAAGTTTTTGGGGTTCATAATTTCAATTGAAAGTAGCTACAAGATTGGAAATACTTAAAATAGATAATAGTAATAGTAAATATAAATAAAAAACTCTAATAATATAAAACATATCACTTTGGTCTTCTTCATAATCATCTCTAAGCAAACGGACGAGGTTTCTCATCATCTATGAGTTCTACAATTTTTTTTTTGTTTTTCAGCATGTAAAACTACGAAGATCTTTAAGCAAATTAAAATAAAATAGCAAAAAATTAAAATATTACCCCGTATATGTTTCAACAAATTTACATGCTCCATGAAATTGCGCAAGAACGTTGAAAAAAAGTAAAAAAAATTATCCTTCCAAATCTATAAGATCATTTGTGCTCCTCTCTTGTGGTTCCATCTGAATAAAATGTAAGCTTAGTTAATCAATAACTTGCACGTATAACTTATGCGTAACAAAATAATAAATGATAGTTTATTACCTCCTCTTAAGTATGAACGTAATATGCTCTAGCGAACAAAAATAATACGGAAGCACTAAGCACATCCTTACTATGAATTCGCTGATATGCAAAGTCTTCATATCTTTTATCATAGATTTTTTTCATCATAGAATTATCTTTTATCATTTCTATCCAACTGCAAGTGACATTGTCTGAAACATTCTGAAGAGCACTTGCAAAGTATACATTGTTGGCACGATCAATAAACAACTTTATCATCTTGATTTTTTTGATAACCTTAAATGGTGCCTATGCGCATGGATGATAGTAGACAACATTGAGAACCATGTAAAAAAGCATATAAAATGAAGATTAAAAGTATCAACATTAATGTTTTTGTCCTTTAGAGGACTATTATGAAGATATAGAAATTAAATATAGTGCAGAACCTAATTTTTTAAAGATGCAAATACACATGTACATGCCTTGTGTATAAGTACATCACACATATGTACATAAAAGATTTGCGAAGCCCATAAAGGTGTAAGACAAACTTTCAAGCTCCTAAATATTCGAGAAATAAACTTTTGACATAACAGGTGTACAACACTGATACAATTGAATGAAAGATTGTCTTCTACCTTTCATGGGCTCCGCAATTCCCCTCATGGATCTCTCTCAACAGGTAGTTATCCTCTTCTTCAGATACACACCTACGCCACGAGATGTTGAATGACCATCATGAATGGAATATGAGCTGGATTTTCTAACAATCTTCTTAGCTTCCATTGGGTTTATAGGTAGCTCACCTAAATCAAGAAATTTATAAATGGGGAGCGCTTCATAACTTGGATGTTGAATAACCTTAAAAAGTGTCTCATGCTCAAGAGCCCCCTTTCATGCAGCAGCGGCTTTAGCCAGCTTGTCGGCTTGTTCATTCTCTGCTCGGACGACTTGGTGAATTTCCCATCAGTAACCCTTTTTCTCCATATTGCAAGAAACTTGGTTATATGCTCCTTATATTGGATGATATTTGACTCTCAAGCTTCATATTTTCCTATTAATTGACTAACAACTAATTGGGAGTCAGAAAAAATTTATAAGTATTCAGGTCGAACTCTAGGGCAAGCCTCAACCCCAAACAAATGACTTTGTACTCCACTACATTATTTGAAGTTGTGAAACCAATCTTGACTGCATATTTGATGAGTTTCTTACTGGGGCCTCGGAGGATCATCCGAACATCTGCACCTTCAAGACATGATGCTCCATCTACGTTTAAAATCCAAGCCTTTTGCTATTGATAAGCATCTTTTATGTACAGATGTGTAATGTACTTATACACAAGGCATGTTTAGGTGTATTTGTATCTTTAGAAAATTGAGTTTTATACCATATTTAATTTCTATATGTTTATGATAGTCCTCTAAAGGATAAAAAATATTGATGTTGATACTTTTAATCTCCATTTAAGTATTCTATATGCTTTTTTACAGCGTTCTCAATGTTGTCCACCATCATCCATGCGCATGGACACCATTTAAGGTTGTTAAGAAAACCAAGATGGTAAATATGTTTATTGATTGTAGCAGCAATCTATACTTCGCAAGTACTCTTCAGAATGTTCCAGATAGTGTCACTTGTGGTTGGAGAGATACGATAAAAGATAATCCTATCATGAAAAAAATCTATGATAAAAGACATGAAGACTTTGCAGATCAGCGAATTCGTGGTAAAGGTGTGCTTAGTGCTTCCGCATTATTTTTGTTTGCCGGAGCATATTACGTTCATACCTGAGAGCAGGTAATAAACTATCATTTATTATTTTGTTATGCATAAGTTATACGTGCAAGTTATTGATTGGCTAAGCTTACATTTTATTTAGACGGAACCGCAAGAGATAAGCACAGATGATCTTGTAGATTTGAAAGGATAATTTTTTTTTACCTTTTTTCAACGTTCTTGTGCAATTTCATGGCGCATGCAAATTCGTTGAAACATATACGGGATAATATTTTAATTTTCTGCTATTTCATTTTAATTTGCTTAAAGATCTTTGTAGTTTTAAATACTAAAAAAATAAAAAAAATTTAGAACTCATAGATGATGAGAAACCCCGCCTGTTTGCTTAGAGATGATGATGAAGAAGACCAAAGTGGTATATTTTATATTATTAGAGTTTTTTTATTTACTACTACTGTTATGTATTTTAAGTGTTTCCAATCTTATAGCTACTTTCATTTGAAATTATGAACCTTATAAATTTTTCGGATTGAAATCCAAATACAGACTTCTCAGAATTAAATTTCATGTGAAGCTTGCGAATCATGAGTTCGGATGAAATACTTAGAACATTAGAGGAATCCTAAACAAAAACATTCTAATGTTGTTTCAAAACCTGAGTAGGAGCGACCTCCTTGTCAGGATTACTGAAGCTTGCAATTTCAGTATCTTACCCATTCTCACTTGCATGTCCTTCAATATATTAACCAGTCCAGTTTAGGAGTTTGAAGAATCAGATGGATCAAAGGAGACCATTAAGAGAACTAAATTTGCATCCTTTAGGAGATCCATATAAGAATTTCGAGCTAGTTGTTGATTTCATTTATGGAATGCCACTCCGTGGGATATTGGAATCTTTATAATCAAGCTTTTCACAGAGATGTAGGAGTCCACTCCTACTAATAATGGGCACTCAAAGATTGCATTGTAGGAGAAATTCATATCTACCATAATGAAGCAAGCTTGGCAGTTTCTCATGATTGAATCATCATCCAGCTAAACATCAAGCATAGCCGAGCCAAGCATTTAGACGCTATGTCCGGACAGACCGACCGGAGAAGTAGAAATATGTATTAAGACATTTAGAGATAAGTCAAGCTTCTTGTAAGTATCTAGCATCAGGAGGTTGATGACACTACCCGTATCTACTAAAATACATTAAGCCAGGTAATTCTGGATAATTATTTCAATCATTAAAGCATCAGCATGGTGTTTGTTAACTTGGTAACACTCCTCAAGGTAAAAAGTGATAACCGGGCTCTTCAATAGGGGATCTTTGCTACCAAGAAGACTTTCTTTGCCTTGTACTTCTTGGTAGTGCTTATCATATTATAAGGTTCTCCGCTTGCTATAACATGTATGATCCTAGCAGGAGCCTTTTTGGTAGCCCGGAATGGTTCAGAACTCGGGTCTGGTTAGGCATTATCCCTATAAGCAGTTACAATCTGTTTAAGCTAATCTTCTTGGATTAGCCTCTCCATTTCTCTTTTTAATTTGCCACAGTCATTGGTTTTATGACTGTGCCATTTATGAAAGCTACAATATAATCCTTGATCCCTATTAGGATCTTCTCTCATTGGTCAGAGCCAATCCACATCAGTGTTGTCTCTGAGCCAGTGCAACACTATAGCACTTAATGCAGTGACATGGTTGTAGTTCCTCCATGGGGTGTTTGGTTTTAATGGTCTTTGGTTTTTGGGAATTCTATTTCGAAAGTTTGGGTTTTTGGGGTCCTTTAGGGATTTTGGATGTCTAGGTTTGATTTTGGCAGCTGACATGAAGCTTGTCCTAGAGCCATGCATTCTTATCCGCACAGATGTACTTGTGGGACCAAGTCATAAACTTAATAAAATCCTGAGGTGGGTTCTTGCTTAAAGAACGTGAGAACTCGAGACATTTAGTGTTTCGAATCAATGCCTTAACTGTTATTTCAAAGTTCATCTTTGGGATTTTGCCTACTATTTTCGTAAATCTAACAATATACTATCACAATGTTTCCTTGGATTTTTACACGACTTTGAATAAATTGGATAAAGCACGACCGAGGGTCAATGGAAGCCACAAATTTATTTATGAAGAGCTCGATGAGCTGGCTGAAATTATAGATCAAGTGTAACTTTAAATTTTTGTACCTTATTTGGGCATTTTCAGTTATGGTCTTAGGAAAAAGTTTGCACAAAGCAGAGTCTGAGGTCGTGTAAATTAGAGCAGTGTTGAAAAAGCTATCAACATGAGTTCAAGGATCAGATGTTTCGTCTTACTCCTTCAACTTTGGTACGTGGAAGCTTGGAGCACCTCGCTAAGTATCTCTTTAGATGAAGAGGAGCAAAAGGTGGCATGATACTGCAGTGTTGTCCCTCTGCAGTTTTGTCATCAACCAAAGCATTAATATCTTATGCTATCATCACCGCTTGGGGTGGGTTATGACCAGGTTTGAAGGGGCAGATATCTAAGAGGTGGTATATTCAAGAGAATAGAACCTTCTTTTAACTTTGTTTCCTAGCTCAGGAAAAACTTCTCTGATTCAGTATCGTTGGTTCAGCTCATGCTGAGATTGTGTTGATTATATGCTAGTTGATATGGAACTGTGCGATAGGCTGGTGGGGGAGGCTAGTAAGTTGGAGGTAGGGTTGGTGATATTTGGCATGTTGGGAATGGGTTCGGACTCGACAATTAGCTAAATGTTCATGCTGTGCTTGTAGTTGTGGTGGATTTTCAGTGGCTTGTTATCCGAAGACTCTAATGAAATCTCTCAGGGTGGCTGTATGTTCTATCTGGGTAGCTCGGGTTCAAGTTGTCTTATTATTTGCTCACCTACCTGCAAGACAAGAAAAATGATTGAGCTTCAGTGGGGAGATTTCGATGCTTAAATCAGTATTCGGGCAGTCTGCAAGTAAATGAACTTAAGAGGCAAGTTTGCAAAAAAAAAAAAGATCTTTTATTTGTGGGGATCTACCTCTATTTATAATTGAAGGATAGAAGACAACCTCTTTATGTGTATATAAATTTTTGGGATATATCATTATCACACACCTATTACGTCAGAAGTTCGTCTCTCGGATGTTCGAAAGCTCGGGTGGGGAAAAGAGCTCGTTATCAAGGTCAGCTCGATCATAATATGGAGGTATTGTATTCAACCTGTCGACTTGGAAACAAGAGGGCGAGCTCAAGTAAAATAGAGATAATTTAAGATAATTTTGTATAATATTTAGATATTTTAATGACTTTTTAATAGGTATACATGGACAGAAAATGAAGATTTCAATGGGAGAGTTGAAGTATTAAATTTCAAAGATAAGTTTTACTTTTTGTGCATAATTCATTTGGGTATTTTTATTTGTTTAAAATTTTATGTACAAAACATTCTAAGTGAATATCAAATTACTAAAATGTCCTTTCTTTAAAAATTTGTATATTACCCACATTTAAAATTATGTTTTTTAATTTTTTTAAAATTCAAACTAAATTAATTATTTATCTCTTTTTAATAACATTGAACAATATAAACATTAATTCAAATTAGTTTTTTTCCTTTTTTTGAATATAATTTTTTTTCTTTTGATCTCTTAATTTCTGAATAATTAATTTAAATATTCTCAATTGAATTAAATTAAACTAAAAAATTAAAAATTATATTTTTATGTGAAAATAAAATGTGACAAAAGCTAATGGATGTAATTTGAACTCGTTTAGTTTGATTTTTTTTACATTATATGCAATTTAACTATAAATATCATATTAATTTATTGAATTGAAGCTTGAATTTTTTAAAATTTTAAATAAAATTATGTTGCGGTAATATTAAATCGAATTAATTATTAATTCAATAAGAGTTGTTTTTTTTTTATTTTCACTTCTTATTATTTATATCCTTTTTTGTTAGAAATATTTGTTTGAAATTACTTAAATATATAAAATATCAATATGTACTACATGTTATTACTATTCTTATTCTTATCTTTATATTAACATTTAGGTAACATATTAATTAAAAAGTGTTGATAAAAACTAATTATATGTCTAATCTTACTTATTTTATGAAGAAAAAAGTGATAAATTTATGAATTATTTCTCTTTAAATTATTTCTTAAAATAATTAGCTTTTATAGAGTTAAAAATTAAATAAAATATTACATATTAATTATTAAAATAATAAAATAAATAGAGTAATAAAATAATTTAAGAGATAAAATAATGTAATTAGAAGATAAAATAAAATGATTAAAGAGACATTAATATCTTCAATTATTCATAATACTCCTCTTGGATTTTTTTTATTAATAATATACATTATTAAAATTTTACTAGGTAAAAATCCTATGGAAAAAAAATCTATTGAAGAAAAAAGAGTATAATATTTTTAATATAGTGCAAAGTTGTTGGGCTTCTTTCAGTAGATGAAAGATTATATATGTCTTGAATATGGTGAATCAATGATCTTAACCATATACATTTACGATTTATTTCATAAATTGAAATAATTTTTGCATAATTTGAAGATGTGACAACAATCGTTTGCTTTGTTGAGCGTCAAGGCATTGCAGTACTCCCATTAAAAAAATATTCTGTTTGTGATCGTCTTTTATGTGGATCAGACAGATATCCAGCATCTGCAATTTCAATTAATTTGGAATTTAATTATTTTGAATAAAATAATCTCAATTCAGTAGTTCCACAAATATAACGAAATATATGTTTAACACTATTACAATATCTTTTTATTGATGCAGAACTATACATTACTAACAAATTAACTAAGAAAACTATATCTGACCTTATATAGTTAGTTAGATACATTAATGTACCAATTGCTTTAAAATATGGTACTTTATGACCAATAATCTTTTCATTATCTTCTTTAAGACAAAATAAATCTTTCTTTATATAAAGAGATCGAACAATCATTGGAGACTTCAATGGGTGAAATTTATCAATATTAAATTTCTCTAACACTTTTTTTGTATAATTCGATTGATGTATAAAAATTTCATTTGATAATTTTTCAATTTGTAGACCAAGATAAAATTTTATCTTTCCAAGATCTTTCATTTCAAATTCTTTTTTTAGAAGTGTTAAAGCTTCTTCAAGCTCTTCAGGAGTTTCAATAATGTTCAAATCATCAGCATATACTACAATAATGGCAAGTCCATAATTTCATTTTTTAATAAAAACACATAGACTAATATGATTATTCATATATCCTTGTTTCAACAAATTTTTACTGAGACGATTATTTCACATTCGTTCAGATTATTTTAGCCCATATAAATATCTTTGTAATTTAATTGAATATTTTTTGTGGTAATGAATTTAATGCTTTAGATATTTCTAATCCTTCAGGGACATTCATGTAAATATCACTATCAAGTGATCCACGTAAATAAGTTGTTATAGCGTCCATAAGACGCATATGAAGTCCTTCAAAAATTATTAAGCTTAGTAAAAATCTCAGAGTTATTGCATATACCATAAGATAATATATCTCTTCATAATCGATTCCTGGTCTCTGCGAGAAACCTTGGGCTATAAATCATGCCTTATATTTTATAATCTCATTATTTTCATTTTGCTTTCGTACAAACGCCCACTTATAATCAACATGTTTTGTATTTTCAGGTGTTATGACTATTGGTCCAAAATTTTCATGTTTTACAAGTGAATTTTATTCTGCTTGAATAACATATTGTCATTTTGGCCAATCCTTTGATGTCAACATTCATCAATAGATTTGGGTTCTAAATTATTACTTCTATTTATTACATCAATACTACTGTATATGCAAACTTTTAATTAATGACAGCTTTATCTCAATTCTATCTTTCTATTATATAGACATAACTTGTTGAAATCTCTTCATTTTCAATATTCTCTATAATTTCATTATCTCAAGTAATTATTCTACTATCGAAGGTAATTGATTAGTTATGTCTATTATTTATTTCTGTATCATCATATCTTTTGGTATATTAATTTCAGAAGCACGAATTTATTTATTTTGCTTCTTTTTCTTTTTATGAATTTTAATTTTAGAACTAATCGGTCTACTACGATTCTGGCACATACTGAAAACATCTGTCGCAATATTGATAGATTTTTCATTTGTAACATCAATTCGAATAGGAGCATTTAATGCTGGTATATGTAATCTAGTTATCTTTTTTTTACCAGTGAATACATCTGATAACTTATTTGTAATATTTTATAAATGAATAATTTTCTTAATTTCAAGCTCACTTCTATTTGTTCGAGGATCACAATAAGAGATTGATGATGCATTCCATGAAATATCTTATTTTTCTATCTTTTCTTTTTCTCCTTTAATGCTAGAAATATAGTCTCATTAAATTGATAATCAATAAATCGTGCTGTAAAAATATCACATGTAATTAGTTCAATATACTTTATAATTGATGGTGATTCAAAACCAACATAAAATTTAAGTCGCCTTTGTAGGCATATTTTTATGCGTTGTGATGGAGCAATTGGAATATAAACCGCACAATAAAAAATTCTCAAATGAGAAATATTAGGTTCATGACTAGATACAAGTTATAATGGAGAAAATTCATGATAAGCAATCGACCTAATTTTGATTAGTGCTGCTGCATATAATATAGTATGTCCCCAAGATGAATTAGGTAGTTTTGTCCTCATAAGTAATGGTCTAGCAATTAATTGAAATCGTTTTATAAAAAAATCTGTTACACCATTTTGTGTATGAATGTGAGCTAAATGATGCTCAACTGTAATCTTAATTAATACACAATAATCATTAAATGTTTGAGACGTAAATTTTCCTGCATTATCAAGATCAATATTTTTAATTATATAGTCTGAAAATTATTCTCGTAATTTGATAATTTGCTCAAATAATTTCACAAATGCAACATTGCGAGTAGATAATAAATAAACATGTTACCATCTTATAGAAGCATTTATTAAAATTATAAAATATAAAAAATGACCACAAGAAGAAATGATAGGCCCACATATATCTCCATGAATTCATTCTAAAATTGAGGAGATTCAAATCTAATTTTACTTTGAGATATCCTAGTAATTAATTTTTTTTAGTATAAGTAACACATGAAAATTCACTTGAATGAATTTTTTTGTTCTTTAAAGGATGTCCATATGAATGTTCAAAAATTCTTCTCATCATTATAGCACCGGGATGACTTAAGCGATTATGTCACAAAATAAAATTATCTAAGTCAATTAACTTTTGGTGAATTATAAAATTAGACTCTATTAGATTTATAGATGTGTAACATAGTCTATAATAAAATGCTGACAATATTTCTATTATATGCTTCTTTCTTGAGATTGCAGATGTAATATCGAGATATTCTTTATTGTTTCATCTTTAGTCTCAATATAATAATCATTGAAACGTATATCTTTAAAATTTAAAAGATTTTTTTATTTACTAGACAACAATACATAATTTATTATTAATTTTGTGTCTTTGGATAATATAATATAAGCTCTTTCGAAACCTTCAATTAAATTTGCAGTACCAAAAATTGTATTAATATTAGCTCTAGCTAATTGAATATGAGAAAAATATATTGCCTTTTAGAATAGTATGTGTTGTATTGTATGCTAAACATAAATATCCACTAGCACCAACTAAATGACTGAATAATTCTATTTTCTTCAAAATAAAAATATTATAAATGATTCATAATATTTTATTTAATATATTTCTATAAAGTACATAGAGATAAAATTAAAAATAAAATATATTTAGATGTTAAAATAAAAAAACACACTTAATATTTAACTTAACATGCTTTAAAAATAAACAAATAAAAATATGTGATTTGAAAAAATACATTAATCAATATGAGCATCAAAATGAGAATTTTCATCAATCATCAAATTATCAGTTTTTCTATCAGTATTTTCAAAAAAGTCTGAAACATCAAGGTGTGTGAAATTAATTAGATTATTTTGTTCAAGAAAATTAGTCTCCATAATTTTTTTTTTCTTTTAATTTTTCTTTTAAAGAAGCTTAATAAAGATCCATCAGATGTTTAGATGTATGACAAGTACGAGACTAATATCCTTTCATGGCACATTTATAGCATATATTTTCTTCATTTTTATTTAGCAAATTCTTTTCTTTTTCATTTTTCTCACTATGATCATTAGTCTTTCGAAAATTGATATTGTGGTGGTATTTATAGCTTTGATAATTATTACTATTGTCACCTCTACCATGATCATAGTCAAGATTGCTACCACAGCATGGTCACTTCTATTATTTTATCTTTGTTCAGACTTATTTATCATTACAACATTCGCTTTAAAGAATTGTTCAGACCTAATCAATCGTGATTGATGATTTTTCATCAAAAGTTTATTATTTTGTTCAACAACAAAAAGACGTGATATTAATTCATAATATTTTTTTAAAACCTCGCTCTTAATATTGCTGCTACAGTAGCATATTCGAGACGTGAAAAGTTGAAAAAAAAATTTCTAACAAGTCTTGATCATTGATCTTTTCACCGTATAATTTTAGTTGAGAAGTGGCCTTACAGACAACAGAATTATATTCACTAACAGTTTTGAAATCTTACCATCGCAAGTGAATCCAATCATAATGAGCTTTTGTAAGAATAATTATTTTTTAATGATCAATTCTTTCTTTTAAATTTTGCCAATATTCAAATGGATCATTTACTGTCAAATATTCAACTTTTAATCTTTCATAGAGATGATAACGAAGGAATAATATTGCTTTTACGTGATCTTATAGGGATGCATCATTTCTTTCTTGAATTATATTTTAAAAATTCATAGCTTCAAGATGAATCTCAACATCAAGAATTCAAGGTAAATAAATATTTTTCGATATATCAAGTACAATAAACTCAAGTTTAGTGAGGTTTGACATCACGTGAATCACTAAATAAATAAAAATTAATAAGTCACTCATATGTTGTTTTTTAATAATAAATTAATATTTATATTATATAATTGTAATATTATATATAATTAGATCAAGCTAGGTTTAATTAAAAGTAATTATATAATTTTTTTACATTAATATATATGTAAAAATAAGAGTAATATATAATTAAAGAAGTATCGATATTGTATAATTCATAAATTTTTAAAAATAAAAATAATATAATTGATATTAATAATTCAAAATATATTAAGAAAGGTAAAGAAAAATTATAGATGAATTAATGCATATATAGATGTATGAACTAATATAAGATGATAATAAATTCATGAGTGTAAGTACATATGTTATTTAATTAAATAGAAACATAATTATTTTGTTGATACGTAGCATTTATATATTTATTATTATAACATTATAACAATATAAAGTTTATATGTAATAAGTATATAATATATATGCAACAAGTGTATAATTTTAATTTTTTTACTTATACGACCCTTATATCATTTTATTATTATATATATAGAAGAAACAAAAATAATACTATAGTTAAAATTATAATTTAATCTAATTAAGAGTTTTTATTTATTTATTATTTATTATTAATATTATTATCACCATCATTATTATTATTGTTCATATAGCTATTTAATATTATCTTTGATAAGAACATTAAATAAAATCTTATAAAGATAATTAATATGTGATTAGAAGAACTATATACATAAAATATATGGACCATAAAATAAATTATACATATCAACTAAATTTAAAAACAATAATCTATGTACAAAAATTATAATCATAGACTTCTCTTTTTTTTTATTTTACAAATTGCAAAAATATATTTATATAGTAGTATATTAACACTTAAAATTTTAGTTCATTATTAATTTAAATACAATAGATGAATAAATATATTTAAAATAAACATAAATAAATATATTTAAAATAAACATGAATAATATATGAATATTATTTTTGATAAAATAAGATTAAAACTTGATTAAGATAAATGATGTACAACAATCGTGCTGATAACGTATTATGTAATTAATAATAAAATTATAAATAATTAAAAAAATAAAAAATAAAAGCTAATTATTTTAATAAGTAATTTAGAGAGAAATAATTTATAAATTTATCACTTTTATTTCTTTATATATCTTAAGTCTTATAAGTCACTTTTATTTATTGAGTTGAAAATTAAATTAAATATTATATATTAATTATTAAAATAATAAAATAATAAAATAATTTAAAAGATAAAATAATATTTTTAAAAGACAATATAAAATAATTAAAGAGATAAAAAAATATTCAAATTAATATTTTTAATTATTCGTAATATTGATTAAATAAAAAAAAGATTAATTAAGACAATCATTAGATTTCACTTTGTTTGTACAAATATTGTACATGGAAGTTTGTAAAAAAAAAAAACCTTTATCCATATGATAAATAAACACTCCTCGCTTATACTAATAGTACTGTTTTGAAAATTAATATTATTGATTTATAATAAATAGTCAGCTGAATTAATTCATTGACTATCTCATGACATGGATAACTATCAAAGATATATATATTTTTTATTTTTTATTTTTTATTAAATATATTTTAATTATTTTATCATAAATTTATAATAAACTAATAATAAAATTATTATAAACTATCTAAAAATTATAAACTCACAATAAATTATTATCAACTCATTGTAAATTCGTTGTAAACTTATTATAAACTAATAAAAATTCAGTATTTTGATAAATATTTTATAAATTTTAATAATTTAATAAATAATCTATAAATATGATAAATTTAAAATTTTTTTACTTTTTCTTATATTTTTATCAAAAGCTCAAATATTAATGTCAAATAATTAGCCTTATCCATGTTAAATTATTTAGAAATTCAAAATTAAATTTATTAAAATTACGAGTTATAATAATTTATATTTTTAATATCTATTTATTTATAAAATAATTTATATTTTTTATTATTAGATTGGAGGGTGTAAAATTAATTCTAAACGTAAAAAATATATTTGCTGCTAAACTATCTCTCAATATGCAAAATAAATTATATTTTTTTTGAAAATTAAAATAAATTATATTTTAACTTTTAAAAAGTGATATTAATATGAAAATGGTTAGAAAAGAGCTTCAACTAAATAAAAAAAATAAAAAAATAAAAAATAAAAATTTTAAAACATTGAAAAAGGGTGACTCTTTTCGTAAGCCTCGTGCTTAGGGTTTTTCGTTCCCTGTCAGAACCTAGGGTTTCTGTTTTAATCATGGAAGACAATCTCCAACAGCTTTCGTTGTCAGATGAGGAGGAAGAAGTGTTGGTGCTGGTTCCATCTGTTGATGCACCTACGTTTAGCTATGAGAATTGTTTGGTTGGGTTGTTTCTAACCTTCAACAGAATCAATTTTCGTTCGATGCGTGAGATCTTTGCTGATATTTGGCATCCCTTAGGAGGCGTGGAAATCACTAGATTGGGGGCAAAGCGTTGTCTTTTTCGTTTTTTTGCACCGGTGGATGTGGAACGAGTCATGCAAGGCACTCCTTGGCTTTATAATACTCATCTGCTTATTCTCCATGCACTGGTTCACGGGGAAGATCCTTTGCAAGTCCCTTTGATTTATGTTGATGAGTGGGTGCAAGTTCATGATCTTAAAATTGGATTCTATACAGAAGCGAATGCTATTGCTCTGGGGAATTTTGTTGGTTCCTATTTGGATTATGACACCTCTTATTGCTCTTTAAATGAGGCGGACTCCTATATGCAGATTAGGGTGCGTGTGGATGTTCGAAATCCATTGAAGCGCCTTAAGAAGTTGGTTACCCCTACAGGGATTGCTTTTTATGCTCGTTTTGCATATGAGCGTTTCCAGGTTTTCTGCTTTTTTTGTGGGCGCCTTGGCCATACGGATTCTTTTTGTGGATTGTTGTTGCATAAGAAGAAGGAGGAGTTGCAACCGTTATGGGGTCCTGAGCTTAGGGCGTCAGGCGAAGAAATCAACGTCTGACGAGCTCTTGGCTGCGGATGGAAACACTGAATTCTCAAGCTTTGTCTAAGGCGAATAATCAGGGTCCTTATCCTCAGGCCCAATTGTTACCATCCCAGTCTTTCCTAAACTCTTTCCTTAGTGCATCTTTGAATTTTGATAGGCGGGAAACTGGTATGGGTCAAATGGAGACTGACCAAACATCTTTAGGCCCAAGAGCCCAAGGTGAAGATGACTCAATGGAGCATTCTGATGAGGGAAAGAAACGGCAACGTTCAACTACAACCAGCAGTGTTTCTGAAGACAAGGATTCAGTGCCGGTTCACTTTAATTCAACGGTCGAACCTGCGGGGCGGGTCGACCGACAGCAATAAAGATTATTTGTTGGAACTGCCAAGGTGTTGGCAATCCTCGGGCAGTTAATGCTATGGAGGATCTTGTTTTTTATTATAAGCCTGCTATTTTATTTCTTATGGAAACTAAAGTTCATGGTGTACGTATGAATCAAATAAAGAATCTTTTGCGTTATAATAATTGTTTTTCTGTAGATAGCATTGGTATTGGTGGGGGTTTATCTTTGATGTGGAATAATGATATTCAGTTACAGGTGACTAGTTTTTCTTCCAATTTTATTGATTGCACTATTGGTAATGGTACGGAGCGATGGCGTTTTACGGGCTTTTATGGTTGTCCTGAACCAACTCGTCGAAAAACTTCTTGGAATTTGTTACGTGAGTTATCTTCACGAAGTCAGTTGCCATGGTTGTGTTGCGGGGACTATAATGATTTAGCAGCTCCAGACGAGAAGAGTGGAGGCCCTCCTAGAGCAGCTCATCTGATTTCTGGATTTTGGGGTGCTCTTTGTGACTCGGGTTTAACTGATATTCAACACAATGGCTACTTCTTGTCGTATACTTACAGGGAGGGAACTTCTTTTTGCTCTAAGGAACGGCTGGATAGAGCTATTTCTAATATGGCATGGACTGCTATTTTTCCTGAAGCTATCTCTTCTGTCTTAGTTGCACCAGTTTCGGATCATAATCCTCTGTTGATCGAAACTATTGCTTCTGAGAACTACACTGGTAGTAGGCGCTTCCGTTTTGATAATTCATGGCTTGAGGATCCTGAGCTAGGGGTTGTTGTTTCGAATGCATGACAGGAAGGTCCTCGAATGGAGTTTCTGGCCAAGAAAGATTTTACGGCTAATAAAATTATGCAGTGGGGCCGGAACAAAAATAAAATGAAAAGAGTACAAAAGGACCTGATTCGGAAACAATTGGAGGAGGTTGCTAATTCGATTGATACTGTGGAAGCTCGTCGTTTGAAAGAGCAATGGAATCAAATATTGGCCGAGGAAGATATCAGGTCGCGCCAGCAAGCAAAACTTTTTTGGTTTCGGAACGGCGATAGAAATTCAAAAATTTTTCACCAAAGTATTAAAGCTCGCAGGAGACAGAATCGAATATTAAAGATTACAACCCCATATGGTACAGTTTCCTCTGATCAACAGGTAATTGCTGCTACTATTCAGTCTTATTTTCAGGAGTTATTCACAGATGCGGGTTCAGACTTTGGTGAGGTTATCGACCTAGGTCAGCCAAAAATTAATGCTCAGGACAATGCGAAGTTAACAGCAACTTTCTTAGATGAGGAATTTCGGCATGCTCTATTTCAGATGCACCCTGACAAAGCACTCGGAATGAATGGCCTTAATCCGGCTTTTTTTTAGAAACATTGGTCGATTCTTGGTTCTGCTATTTGTCAAGCTTGCCGTTCTTGGTTAGTAAAAGGTACACTTCCAGCTGCTGTCTCTAGTACTTTACTTGTATTGATTCCTAAGTGTGAAAATCCAGTGCATGTGACAGATTTCCGGCCAATTGCATTGTGTAATGTGGTTTATAAAATCTTGTCTAAAGCTTTGGCTAATCGCTTTAAGAAAGTTCTGGATAAACTTATCTCGCCCAATCAGTCGACGTTTGTGCCTGGTCGTCTGATAACGGACAATTTCATTATTGCCTTTGAAACCATGCATGGTTTAAAGCAACTCACTAGGAGTAATGACGGTTCTTTTGCTCTTAAGATTGATATTGCTAAGGCTTATGACAGAGTAAATTGGGCCTATTTATGTGCTATGTTGTTTGCTTTGGGTTTTTCTGCTACTTGGATTGGTTGGATGCGAATGTGTTTCTCGAATATTTGTTACAGAATTGATGTTAATGGTTCTGAAATAGGTCCTGTGATTACTGGGAGAGGATTGAGGCAGGAGGATCCTATTTCTCCATTTCTCCCTATCTTTTTATGCTTGTAACAGAAGGCTTGTCTTTGCTTATTTAGAACAGTGAACATCGTGGTCTTCTTCATGGATGTCTGGCCAAGCAAGGGTGTCCAAGAGTTTCTCATTTATTCTTTGCGGATGACTCTTTGCTCTTTTTCAGGGGTAATATTACGGAGGCTACACATATGAAGCATCTTTTGGCTATTTATGAGAAGGCTTCTAGCCAGTCTATTAATTTTGGCAAGTCTGCAGTAATGTTCAGTCCTTGTGTAGGGGAGGGTACCAGAAATGCAATTTCGGCTATTCTTGAGGTTTTCCAACCCTCGAGCAATAGTACTTATCCAGGCCTGCCATCTTTAGTTGGGAGGAGCAAGAAGCAACTTCTTAGTTTTTTGAAGGACCGAATTTGGCGACAAATTTGCAGTTGGAATAACAGATTTCTTTCCAGGGCTGGGCGTGAGGTTATTATTAAAGTAGTTCTTCAAGCCATTCCTGCATATTATATGAATGTGTTTTTACTTCCATAATCTACTTGTAATCAATTGCAGGTAATGATGAATAAATTCTGGTGGAATGGTGGTTCAGATGATAGAAGGGGAATAAATTGGTTTGCGTGGGATTGCATGTGTGTTCAGAAAGGTGATGGAGGCATGGGATTTCGAGACTTGCGTTGTTTCAATTTAGCTTTGTTGGGTAAGCAGGGGTGGCGGATTTTATCTGACAGCAATACTCTTCTATATAATATACTCAAAGCAAAATATTTCCCGATGGGGGATTTCTTAACAGCTTCGTTAGGTACTAACTATAGCTATATCTGGAAGAGTATTCATTCCTCTCAGCAGTTATTGGCTCGCGGTACTCGTTGGCGTGTGGGCGATGGCAGAAGCATTTTTGTTAAAAATAATCCTTGGTTGCCTAAGGATCCGGGTTTTGTCCCACATGATCCTATGTATATTGATGATGCCATGCATGTTAATGATCTTTTTGTTCTAGGGGAGTTGCGGTGTGACTTAGAGAAGGTGTTAAATATTTTTTTAATGGAGGATGTGCATGCTATCTTGGCGATTCCTTTACCATTGCATCCTAGACCCGATCGGCTTATTTGGCACTATGACAAACGAGGTGGCTATACGGTAAAGATAGCTTATTATTGTGCTCTCTCTCTTGATGGTCGCAATCTTCGAGTGGGTGTACCGAATGTATGGAAGAAGGTGTGGGCTTTGGAGGTTCCACCTAAAGTTCGTGACTTTATTTGGAGGTTACTTCGAGGGGTTCTACCCACTCGAGATAATCTTTCTAGGAGAGGTGTGGAGGTCCCAGCTAATTGCCTGTTTTGTGATGCCCCTGAATCAATTGAACATGTGTTTATTCACTGCCCCATGATTCGAGAGGTTTGGAGACTAGCAGGTGTGTCTTTGCCTAATTCTATTTTGTCATTTCAGGATTTATTTACTCAAGTTTCTGGTGAGTTTGGAATGGAATGAGTCTCACGTTTAGCTATGCATGCATGGAAAGCTTGGCACGCTAGGAATGAATTGCTTTGGAATAATAAATTGTTGACTCCTCAAGCAATTAATATTGCAGCCAACACTTATTTTCGGGATTTTCTTGCTCGGGTCCCTCTTACTCACCACTCCCCAGGTCCGTCTCTTGTTGTTAATGACGCAGATTCTGCTACTTTGGAGTTAGTTTGGTTGGCTTTTGTGGATTGTGCCACTTTTGATGCTTCGGATTTGTTTGGATTTGGGGCTGTGTTTGAGGATGCAGATGGTGCTTATTCTATCGCCATTTCTGGCTATAATGAAGGTAGAGGATCGTCTGCCATTTCCGAGGCACTGGCTTTGCGTCAGTGCTTGACTTTTGCCAAAGATTCCTTTTTGCAAGCTGGTTGTATTTTCATTGGCAATCAAGCTTTGTTTTTTGCTGTTCGTTCTGCTTTGGAAGATTTCTCTGAATTTGGAGTGGTAGTTTCTGATTGTAGAGACATTTTGCGTCAACGTCAGGATATTAAAGTTTGTTGGATTAGGCGTAGTGAGAACAAGGCTGCCCACTTGTTAGCTAGGCAGTCTGCTCATTTTAAAGTTTGGGTGGACATGCCTACTTGTCTTTTGAATCATTATTTGACGAGATAATAAAATTTTTCTCGCTTCAAAAAAAAAAAACTAAATAAATATCTTGCTAGAAGGTGTTAATATTTTTTAAACCACTGTAACACTTTATATGAACTACTTTTAATAAAATTATCTTTCGAGGTTAAAAATAAATTAAAAAAATTAAAAATCTTTTTTTTTTCATTTTAAATTTTGAAAATTTTCATCTCTCATTTTATTTTTCAAAATCTCTAACTCCTTATTTGGATAGTGATTTTTATAATTTTATATAGTATAGTATTATTTTATTTTTTTATAGTATAAATTTTCATAATACTTTTATAATTAAAATTATAGATTTTTAAACTATTAATTTATTAGTTTTTCATAATTTCATAATTTTATCTTTTAAAAATATTTAAAATAGATTTTATAAATATTAAATATATACTAATTATTAAATTTTTTATCTGTATAATATATTAAAATTTTAAAAATATTATTAAATTAAATAAAAATATTTTTTTTTAATTATATTATATTATACCGTTATTTTAAATATAATAAATATTATTTATAATATATACCATATAGAATATCATATATTATTATCATGCTGTTAGTGATCCATAACTTCTTTCACTTTATAAAAAAAAATTACATACGCTTCATTACTAGTTGATATATAAATTAGGACTGAATCATTTTCGTCTGCTGCAATAAAATTATATTCAATATTTATAAATAAAAAATAAATTGAATAATCAATATATGAAGTATACGAATCAAAATAATGAAATAAAAAACTCCAATTTTGTTTGTAATATTAAAAAAAAGCTTCACACGATATTTTATTATTATTTTAGGAAAAAAAAAATGAAATCAACACTTTTAGGACACCTATATGTTAAAATTGTAAGAATCCGAAAATCCATACTGTGTTTATTTTGAGAATTATTATTACTTTTTTGACGTGGCAGCCTGTAATTGGTTCGCATATTGACAGTGAAACGCGAAATGAACGCAAATCCTGACAACAGATTCCAATTTTAACATATATCGCTAAACCACAACCACATATCATGATTACTAAGCTTAGCTAATATCCAACGTATCAGATCCAGACTCACCAAGACTTGCAAAATCGAAAGCTCACCCGCTACGGCCACGACACCACCACCACACCGCCGCTACGGGGAGCACAGCAAAGGCAAAAGAAATGAAACTTCAAGAGAGATACCAGTGACGCAAAACGCGGGCAAAAGCCCACAAGACCTAAATATTTATTATTTTTTAGTTTTCCAAAATAAAGTTTAAAATAAATTGCCTCGATATCAGAACTCTGAAATTCTAAGAAAAGAAAATGACGACAAAATCCCTTCTCTTACTCTTCCTGTCCCTCTGTCTTTCTCCTTTGGCTCCAACGCTGCGCTATTCTTCAAAATAACACAATAAATTTATTTTTAACAGTGCGCTAATTTTTACGCTATTTTGAAGATTGCTATATATGGCGCACCACTGTAGCAACACTATTTATTTATTATTTTTTTTGATTAATTTTCAATTAAACCTAAAAATTTTAATTTTTTTCAATTAAGTCTTTTATTATTAATTTAGTTATTAAAAATTTTCAATTAGATCCTAATTTTTTTAATTTATATAATATAATGTATTATTAATTTATTTTATATTTTTAATAATTATAAAAATTTAATTTGTATTAATATAATATTAAATATATGTAGTATTTATAATAAATTATTTATTTAGGATTTTTTTTATAGAAATAGTGATATTATATATATTATAATTAAATAAAATACATTAATAAGAAAAATAACAAGCAATACACATCATTAACTTAATTAAAAATACAACATAATAAAAAAAAGTACTAAAAAACATAAAAACATAGATAGATAAACATAAAAACATAGATACATAAAGGTTTATTTTTAATTTGCTAATTAATGTATGTTTTTAATTAATGTTTGGTTAATGCATTTTTATTATTAATGTTTAATTAATATATTTTTATATTTAATGTATTATTATTTATGTCCAATATATGTATTTATTTTATTTATTAATTAAATATATAATTAATTAAATTACTTAATATTTAATGTTGAATAAAAACGTGAAATATATAAAGATACGGAGTTAATATATAAAATGATAAGAAATTTTTATAATGAAATGAATAAATAAAGTTAAAAATAAAAATTAATATAATATTAATGAGAGGGAAGAATATGAAAAGAGTATTTTTTTTGTGTTAAAAATAATGTAAATGATTTGAGATGATATTATGCTATTTTAGTGTTTTACATTAAATAGTGTAAAAAATAGTGCAAATTAGTGGGATGGCCTAAAGCTCCAATAAAACCCTAACTATTGATCTTCTCACTGATTTGTCTGTTAATTTCTCTTCTTCGTCGTCGTTCTGGTTTAGATTTGAATGAAAAAATGGTGATTCATTCTTTACATTGTGTAGATAACACTGAAACGAAGAGTAGTCCGAAAGGGAAAATAGAGGCAGTTGTGTCTACTACTACTGCTACTACACAATGGAGAGCTAGCTCAAGGTTACAGGCGACGAAGCAGAGACCTGAGAAGGAGGAATTGGTGAGGAAGAGAGTGGAGAGGTTGGTGGAAGCAAGAAGAGGACTAGTGTTTATGCTAGAAGGAGAGTCAATGTTGAGAATGTGACTGAAGAAGAGGAGGAGGAGGTCAAGTCGGTCGGTGAAGCTATCAAATCCGGGGGTGAAGTTGTGAAAAATCCGAATATTGGAGGGCAGAATGAGGTTGTTGGTGGTGGTAGTGAGAATGGTGTGAGTACTGCGACAGAGAAGAGTGCTCATGCTAGGGTTAAGGAAACTTTGAGGTTGTTTAACAAGCATTATCTCCATTTTGTTCAGGTTTGCTCTATGTAGAACTTGTTCGTTGCATTTTTGAAATGGTTTTTCTTTTTTGGGTGTTCTTTCTTTGTGTTGTTTTGGGTTAATTTCGATCATCGTAGTCTGGACGACAAGTTTTCCACTTGTTTGGCCTGATTTTTGATTTGAGTTTAATTTGTTTACTTGCTCTATTCTATCTTGTGACGTTTCTTCTTGGCTAAATTCTTGTTTTTATGCAAGATTTTTTGTTTTGGGATTTTTGTGTTGCCTAGGAAGAGGAGAAGAGGTGCCAAAAGGAACAAGTTGACAAAAAGGCTTCCAAACCCAAAAGCTCAAAATCGAAGGTCAGTATGTGCTTCTGCTGTTTTTTTTTTTTGGATTGTTGGGTGCATTTTATTTCTTGTTCGTGTATGTCGCTCATGCAAATATTTCGTTGCCATTTTAAACCATCTATATATGAGGAACTTCTATATTTCTGATTGGTGTGCCTTAAAATAATGAAAAATGTTTATTCGATTTGTTCTTTCTGTTTGTAGATACGGAAAAATTTCCTCTTGACTAGATAACTCAAATGACGCAAAGGTGTCCATGTTAAATCCAAATCTTGAATTTTAACTCAAATGACGCAAAGGTGTCCATGTTAAATCCAAATCTTGATTTTTTTTTATCTTTATGATTCGCTAATCTTACAATGGAATGAAGGCTGAGTTAGCCTTAGCATTTGAGTTGGCTAATACTTCCAACATGGGTTCTTGACCCATGTGGTCAGTCCTACTTCTTGCATGCTGCTGGACCAAGTTTTCTCGAAGCATGACATACTGACAAGGTGTTGCTGATGGAGAATTTGAATTCCTTTTGGATTTTGAATATTCTGTTGTTATGAAGTATGCTACACCTTTTGAGATTTGCAAAATAGACTTGGATGCCTAATGAAGTTTGAAATGGAATTTTCTGCTGTGAACCTTTTGTTAATTGGATAATGACATAATGTAATTTTTGTAAACATTCATCTATTAGTTGCAATTCTGCAGTTTATATGGCAAGTTAAATGTTGATATGTGCTCTCCTTTATCTTCGTATGTTAAGCTGATTTATTAATTTGTTTAGAAAGGGAATGCAATTGAGCTTGATGCTAAGAGAAAAGCCAAGCGTCCTGATTTGAAGGCAATATCTAAGGCAAGTGACAATAAGTTTCCTTAAATCTTAGCTGTTTCTGTAACTTCTTAGTGGCTCTATTGTTTACTAATATTTTAATGGAGGTTTTATTCTGTTGTTCTTGACTGCTAGACTAATGACATGGAGCGCTAAACTAAATTTGCCACGATTGATATATCTTAGTGATTTCTCTCTCCTGTATTTGCATATGCAGTATGAAAGATTGCTATTGACCATTTTTTATTTTATTTTATTCTGTTTTATAAAATATAATTTTCAATTATTATTCTTGATATTGGCTTCTTTTATCTGTTGCATTTTGATAAAGTCTCTTTCCTGTATGGGCTATTTATCATCAGGCTTTTGATTTTTGTTTAACATGATCTTTGCTGGTTAGAGATTAGTTGAACATGGATTTTATACTTGCAATTGTGAATTAATCTCATCTCTTGACATGAAATTCTTTGGCAGATGCTCGAGACTAATGCTGTAATGTATCCAGAGAAAAAAATTGGCAACCTTGAAGGTTTGCAATTTGTACTTCTTTGTTTTTTGATCTTTTTCTATTTCATACTTTTTGCATGGCTTAAACTTGATCTTTCAGTTATGCATTTTAGTATGTATTGTGGCATGTAATCTTGATGAACATTTGATTCTCAATATGCATCTGTTTCATGTTTGGTAGTTGTTATTTGTTGACTTCAATGACAGGTATCAATGCTGGACATCAGCTCTATTCCAGGGCTGAAATGGTTGCTGTTGGCTTCCATAGCCATTGGCCGAATGGGATTGATTATATGGGCCTTTCCTACAGCAAGGTGGTAGTCTTGTTATAACTGTAATCATCATCTTTGTGATCATTACTATATTTTCCATTGGTAAATCTCAAGCATGAAGATATTAGTGTTGATGCTTTTATGATCCATAATTTTGTATAGTGGTTTTGGAATTATGTCCCTTCACTATTTTGCAAGTCATTCTATTGATGCTTTTTTACTTGTTTTGGACTATAGGGTGGAATATCTTTACCTCTTTATTTGTTTTGCATTCCTTTACATATGCCTAGAGGTAAAAATGTTGTTATTGTATTTATTTTTGTCAAAATATGTTTGGTTTTGTACTACATGTTTGCATATTAAGAAATAGAAATTGTCATGTGCAAGATTTTGTTGGGACTTGCATAATTTTTTTTCTGGTTTATACCAGCAATTTGTTGTCATTCAATATTTCATAAATTCAATGAGTAGGATCTAATAGTCAAGTATGCTTCTTCTTAGTTTCTGTTTTGTTCTCTCAGTTTTTTCAGTCTGTATTCAATGATGTTCCTAGTCCTAGATTCTTTCAATTGGATTGGTTGACTTGCTTTCCCCTTGTCACACATCCTTGCCAACAGACATGGACTTGCCACCATCAAACCACCTCCCTACCATATTTGTAAAAAAGAAAGCTGCGGGAGGGAACATAATTTGGTTAGCTTGATGAGTTGGTTATTTAAATGGCAACGTGTTGTTCTGTTGATCTTGTAATTCAATAGCCAATTTTTTATCGTGCGGAATGTCAATTGGGTCAAGTTTGCCCTTGAAGTAAATGATAAATTTGTTCTTCAAAGATGTGCTGGTATTTTACAGTTATTTCCATCTGAAAATTGCAGGAACATGGTAACTATACATTCCCTCTTGTGGTTGCCATTGTCTTATCAGGAATGTATGAAGATGATCTGGATAATGCGGAGGATGTTATTTATACTGGTCAAGCTGGACATGATTTAACAGGAAATAAGCGCCAAATAAAGTACCAAGTTATGGAGCGTGGTAATTTAGCACTCAACGTGTGTAATTCAAGCGCCAAAAGTGTCCTTTTTAATGTGTATATGTTACGTTGGTCACAGCATCTTATATATATAAGGCCCTCAATCAGGATTATTTTGATAATTGCCTTTTCCAAGTCTGTTGTATATTAAGGTCTGTGCATGTATTTTCAAATCAAGTGATGATCATATATAGGAATATTCTTACATTCTGCAGCATATAGACCTTTCTATATCCGCATGTCATCTTTAGTTGGTTTTGCTCTTACTATCGAACATGGAAGCTTCTGTGGCTTAATAGTCCAAATACAAAGGAATGGCAGGTGTAGCATGTTATATATAGAAAGCTTGGCCACTTATTATATTGCTTTTATTTAATGGACCTTCACATGGGAAATTCCTTTCAAAGTAGCCTCTTTGTGATAAATAGGTCCTCTGCTGGTGCACAAGTTTTTTAAGTGGCTTACGCTGAAAATTGGTATGTCACTTTGCCAATCCCATGATAATAGTATCTCAGAGGAAAGTAATCCCATCTCAGCTATCCTTACATAATTTGATCGTCTCTTTGCACATTCTGAACCGTCTTAACCAGAAAATCCTACAAATTTAGAAAAGGCTTCTAACTTCCAATCTTTAGGATTCCACATAAAAAACACATTCCAGGCCACCTCTTTCATGCTACGGTAGAGTGCGATTTCAGACTGAGCATTTGAACAACCAACAAATGCCAGGAAAGCAGCAGTTACTGTGGACATGCCACAAATTGGGTTATCTGTTGCAACTGTAGTTGTAGAATTGCCTAGTGATTTACTTGTACTGCATTTAATTGCAGAATTGTGTGGAGCAATGCGTGCCAGTACAAGTTATTCGAGGTCATGAATCTGCCAGCAGCTACAGTGGAAAGCTTTACACATATGATGGTTTGTACAAGGTACATTTCTCTCACAAATACTATTTTGTGACTTTTTGTAGTCATCATGATAGTAACTGTCTTTTCAGAATGAATTTCATCCCCTATGAATTGTGCTGATGCCTGGTGACAATTAATTAAGGTTGCATAATTACTTGAAGTATATTATCGATTTCCTTTTATTTTTAAATTGTGCTTGTGCTACTCTCTTGAAATATCACAGGTCGTCTCAGCCCTGGAGTATGAATTTGTTGTGTACATGCCTCAAACAGCAGTATATAGTCGCTGAGATTTTAATTCTCCTCTAAATCTTAATCACCTGATTTGTGTTTCTATTTTTGTTACTGTTAAATGTTATTTTTTGTAATTGTATTCTTGTCACCATGTTAACTCTTGGGGGACAATTGACGCTGCTAAAAATTGAATAAAGCATATAGAGAGTTCAGTTTGATCTCACTGTAATTTTTGGTATTATGTTGCACAGTTCAGTTGTTGGGACTAGATTTTCAAAGGCCATGATGAAGTTTAATGATCAGACTTCTGATTTGGGTAAAAAAATAAAAAGTGCCTAAAAGGTTTCTATTAGGTCTGTTATAGTTGCACTCACTTTACAGGATGAAGTGGGCCAAAATGGCCATTCAGATGAGCTAGTCACATAAAAGTTAAATTAATATATTGCTTCATCTTCATTCCTTTTGTACCAATATGTTTAGCTTGATAGTGGGTCTTATTGAGATAAAAATTGTCAGCTGATCTTTTTAATACTTGTTGCTTCTGTTATTCTTTACACAAACATTTCTCTTTTTCATTCACTTTATGTACATTTTCCCCCTGAAAGCAGCTATGAAGCCTATTATTTTGCTAATATCACTGTTTCACAGGTCGTTCAATATTGGGCAGAGAAATTATATCTGGTTTTACTGTCTTTAAGTATCGGCTGAGACGGCTGGAAGGACAGCCAATATTGACCACTAACCAGGTTTATATGTTTGATTTCAAGTTGATTACATTTTGATCTTAGCCACTATGAAAACGGGATTTGGAATTCCTATTTCACATTTTCATCAATTTACTCATACATATATACACAGTCCTCTAAATCTAATTTAGGAAATAAAATCAAATAATCCCTAAATCATGGCAGTAAATCTCTCCATATATCTTTACATCCACCATTACTTTGTTTCATTATCTGGCACATGGGGAAAAAATGGAGAAAACTATCATTAAAAGTGAAATATGCCCTTGAGCTGCCTAAGATCTTTTAAATCCTGTGGTGCCGGTTGCCACGCTTGGTGTTTACTCCAGCCAACTAAGGAGCTTGTTCAAAAAGACAAAATATGTACATCTAACAGATAAATATTTATATAATTAATCTACTAATGTTTCTAGCATAGAAAATCTGAAGATGCATCCACTTATTTACAAAATTAGACATATTATTTGTTACTTTTTTTTCCTTATTCTTGATTCTAAGGTTAATATTTTGTCATATGTCATTTTGGCTCCCGTCAGATCTCACATTTGTTCTTTCATGACAGGTTCACTTTGTTTATGGGCATATTCCCCAGTCAGTTTCAGAAATTCGAGGGTATAAACAATTTACCATTTTATGGAATTGAAGCTTGTCTCTCTGTATATCATCTCAACATGTAATTAATTTCTGCTGTTTCATTGGTAAGGTTGGTATGTGAGGACATTAGTGGTGGCAAGGAGGATGTTCCTATTCCAGCTACAAATATGGTCGATGATCCACCTGTACCACCAACAGGCATGTTTGTTGATTGTTTAGAATTTGATATTGTAGTTATTTACTGCTTGATAAGCATGCAACATGCACTCTGTCGAGGGTATATCAGTGTTTGCTTGCCATACTGTTGTGGTGTTCTAAATTACACTGTTGCAATTTGGTTCTCTGTTAACTATCATGAACTAATCCTCCTCTCATCACTTCCTTTTTTGCCCCTTTCTTGAGCTAAACTGTCAAAATAGGCCTGCATTGACGTTGAAATCATGAATACTTCAGGTTTCACATACCGCAAGTCTCTTCTAGTTGCCAAGCACATTAAGCTCCCAAACAGTGCCACTGGATGCGATTGCAAAGGAGCTTGTGTGGATCCTCTGACATGTGCTTGTGCAAAGCTTAATGGCTCTGATTTTCCCTATGTGCATTGAGACGGTGGCAGGTGTGTGATTTTCAATTCAACCATATCTCAGTGAGAACTTGTATTGGGAAGTCCTAAAAGTTCAAATAGTTAGTGTAAATTTTATTTGTTTGATATTACCTCATCATACTCTTGGTTCCTGTCATTTATTTCCAGGTTGATAGAAGCCAAGGATATTATATTTGAAAGTGGTCCAAATTGTGGCTGTGGGCCACATTGTGTCAACCGGACATCTCAAAGAGGATTGAAGTACCGTTTTGAGGTTTCATTATTGTCTCTGTCTATCTGAATGCCTACAACATATTCTACAAGGTCAATCTTCTTTAATGTTTATGTTCAAACATTTGACTCTTTAACATCACAGGTTTTTCCTACACCAAAGAAAGGCTGGGCAGTAAGATATTGGGACTTTATACCTTCTGGGGCTCCAATTTGCGAGTATGTTGGAGCGCTTATGAGGACAGAAGACTTGGATAATGTCTCTGAGAATAATTATATTTTTGACATTGACTGCTTGCAGACAATGAGGGGCCTTGGAGGAAGAGAGGTATCCTTGTTCTAGATGTGGTTTATGATAAATATCAGAAGTCTCCCATCTTTTTAAGATATGGAAAATGAGAACTTGCTTGTTTTGGAATGAATATAATAATCCTTGATTTTCTTTCTTTTGCTGCTCTTTGATCTTCCATTTGCGTTTTAGTTCCTCAGCTTCCTAAATGAACTAACTATTTGATCAACCTTTTGGATTTTTATGGAATTAAATGGTGTTTCTGTGTAAATTATTAGGGACTAAATGATTATTTGATTTGAAAAGGCTTAAGTCTACTCATGGATGCCCAAACTATCACTAAGGGCTATTCAAAAACCCAAGTGTATGATTTGTTAATGGAAGGGATAAACTGTCATGAATTTAATAACTAAGCAGCTTACTTATTGCCTTCGAGGACACAAATATTTGAGTGTATATTCTGCTAAATGTCAAGGGGCTATTTTAATGTACATGATGATTTTTCTTGAAATTTTGCTGTGTTTAATCCCTGTCCTTTATAGTTATATAAGGTAATACTCTTTATGATATCATTCCTTGAAAAGTCAGCAGACCCAAATCTGATAATATTATTCCAAAAGCTGCTTAATTTCGGTGTCAAGTTAGGGGCTTAGGCCATCCATTTCTAAATATTAAATTGTGGGAAATGTAGGTTTGCAAGAGTGTATAAATTTTTTAATGAAAGGTTAATTTACCGTGGAGTCCCAAAAAAGGGGTAGTTGGTAGATTTTGGTTGTTTTGCATTGCCACTGGCAGTCGTTTATACTTGAGTCATTAAATCGTAGATGTGAGCTGTGTGACTCTGTTACTTATAACCAAAACTGTGCGTTTTTGGCTATACGGTGCGTTTTGTATTAGGGTAATTTTAGGTTTGGTATAAATACCAATCCGATAACTGTTCTCTTCACTTTTTGCTCTCTGCCGCCTCTCTCGTCTTCTTCTCTCTCTGCTAGGCTTTGTTCTTACGAAAATAAGAGTTCTTCTTCTGTAATCTCTTGATAATAAAAGCCTGTATCTCTGTGAGAGTTGAGAGTTGAGTGTTTCTGTTTGGTGCTTGTAAAACTGTATCGATCGATTTCTGAGTTATAATAAAAAGGGGCTGAGGAACCTTTCCTCCTTGGATGTAGTCCTACTGTGTGTAGGATGAACCAAGTAAATACTGGTGTTTGATCTGTTTGTATGATTTGTTCGTTTTTCTTTTCTGTTTAAACTGTCTGGATCTTCAACAGTTGGTATCAGAGCCCGTGAAGATCTCGACGAATCAGGTTGTAATTTTCCTTGTCTCTGTTTATTTTCTTTCGTTCTTTGGGTTTTCTTGTTTGATTTTGTTCAGATCGGGTTTATCTTGCTTGATCTGTTCAGATCTGTTCTCGTTTTGTTTGATCTGTTCAGATCTGTTCTCGTTTCTTGTTTGATCTGTTTAGATCGGCTCTTCTTCTGTTAAGATCTGTCAAGATCTGTTTATTTTCTAGATTGTTCTTTTGTTTTTCCAAGCGATCTGGTACTGTGATTGTATTTGTGTTTTGCAGGATTGACAGAAGAACAAAGAAAAGGATAAAAACTGCTTTCTGGTACTGTGATTGTACTTGTATTTTTTGCAGGATAAACAGAAGAACAGAAAGAATAAAGATCTGCTTAAAGAAACCCTAGATTGGATAAATAAAAAAAAATGTCCATCGCCAAAATTAATGTCGAAAAATTCGACGGTAAAGGTGATTTTACAATCTGGAAAGAAAAGATGACTGCAATACTCGTACAACAGAAGTGCAGAAGAGCACTTGATGGTCCAGAAGCTTTACCTTCGACATTGACAGACTTGGAGAAACAAGATTTGATGGATCTTGCGTACAGCACCATCATCTTAAATCTTTCCGATGTTGTTCTTCGGAAAGTAAGGGGTAATGACTCTGCTCCTAAACTCTGGAATAAATTGAATGCATTATATACTGTTAGGTCTGTCTCTAAAATAGCCTATTTGAAAGAAAGGTTGTTTAGTTTTAAAATGGATCCTACAAGGTCTGTTGATGATAATTGTGATGATTTTCAAAAACTAGTATTAGAACTTGCTGATGTTGGTGAGAATCTGAGTAATGAAAATCAGTCCATTATTCTGCTTAATTCTATCCATGAAAGCTATCAAAATGTTAAGGATGCTCTTAAATATGGTAGGGATAGATTAGAAACAGATGACATTATAAATGCATTAAGACTTAGAGAAATGGAAATTAAGTCTGTAAGTAAGCAAACTGGAAATGCTGAAGGTCTGTTTGTTAAAGGAACTAGAAGTAAAATTAAAAAGAAAAGATTTAAGAATAAAAACAGTGAGAGTAATCAACATAACCAGTCAAACAGTTCATCCCATAATAATAAAACCTATAATCAGAACACTACTGCCACAAATAAAGTTGAAAGAATATGCTATTATTGTAAGAAAAAGGGTCACATTAGGAGGTTTTGTAGAGAAAGACTTAAGAAACTAGATCAAAACAATGAGTCTGGAGCTGCTAATTCATCAACTCAGGTTGATGATATAGAGGCTTTAACCGTAACTTCCAGCAGAGATGCTGAGGTTTGGATTCTAGATTCTGTATGTTCATATCACATGACTCATCACAGACACTGGTTCAGTAAGTATCAGGATCTAAGTGGTACAAATGTTTTGATGGGTAATGACTCATCCTGTGAGGTTCTAGGGGTGGGTATAGTTAGGTTATCAATGTGGGATGGCAGGATAGTTGAGTTACAGGATGTTAGACACATTCCTGAACTTAGAAGAAACCTCATTTCCCTAGGTTGGTTAGAAGAAAAGGGTCTAAGTCATACAGCTAGGAATGATATATTAGAGGTTTATAAACACGACAGGTGTGTTCTAAAAGGAAATAGAGTCAATAGACTCTATCACCTTGTAGGTTCAGTCATCACTGGCACTGCTGCCAATACTGAGTCAAGCTGCGACTCAACATCTCTGTGGCACAAAAGGTTAGGCCACATTGGTTACACTGGTTTGGAACAGCTGTATAGGAAAAGGGGTTTTAGACTTAGATCAGTTTAGTAAAACTAGCCTCTGTGAAACCTGTGTAATGGGTAAGGCACATAGAAAAAGCTTTAGTCACTCACAACACAAGTCACAAAATTGTCTAGATTATATTCACAGTGACTTGTGGGGTTCCTCTTTTGTACCACAATCACTGTCAGCTTCTCAATACTTTGTCACATTTATAGATGATTATTCTAGGAAAATCTGGATTTATTTCCTAAAGAATAAAAATGATGTTTTTAACAAATTTTGTGAATGGAAAGCACTTGTTGAAAATCAAAAGAATTGTAAAATTAAAGTATTAAGAACTGACAATGGTTTAGAATTTGTCAATAAACAATTTGATGAATTCTGTTTAAAACATGGTATAATGAGACATAGAACTTGTACCTATACACCACAGCAAAATGGTGTAGCAGAAAGGTACAATAGGACAGTCCTAAATAAAGTCAGGTGTATGCTGTTTGAGTCTGGTTTTGGTAATAAGTTCTGGGCTGAAGCTGCTTCAACAGCTTGTTACTTGATAAACAGGTCACCTAGCTCTGCTTTAAAATTTAAATGTCCTAATGAGATATGGAATGGAAAATCTATTAGCTATTCTCACCTTAGGACATTTGGATGTATAGCTTATATTCATAGGAAACAGGATAAACTGGAACCTAGAGCTGTTAAATGCTATTTTGTTGGTTATCCTGTTGGTATTAAAGGATATAAAGTTTGGTCACCTGTTGATAATAAGATACTTGTTAGTAGGGATGTTGTGTTTAATGAATTGGAATTGTATAAGACTAATCTGCAGGTACCTTTGACAAGATCTCAAGCTGACCTGTCTGTGTTTGAGGTGGAGCTTGACAGTTTTTACAAAACTGATCAGAATGCCACTCAAACAGAACCCCCTACTGCTGTAAACAATGAGTTACAGGTACAACCTGAAGGTGGAGTACTTAATAGTGAGCCAGCAACACAAGAGCAAACTGACTATATGCTAGCCAGAGATAGACAAAGAAGGGAAATCAGAAGGCCTCCCAGGTTTGATGATTATGCTTGTAATGTCTTAAATGTGGATTTAACTGCCTTTGCTTTTGTGTGTGCTGCTGTGACAGAAACAGGTGATCCATTGAGCTTTGAAGATGCTAGACTGAGCAGTGACTGGAAACACTGGAAAGCAGCTATGGATGAAGAGATGAATTCTCTCATGAAAAATGGTACCTGGAAATTGGTACCAAAGCCTGTTGGTAAGAAAATTATAGGATGTAAATGGGTGTTTAAGAGAAAACCTGCTATACCTGGCTTTGATAAAGGGAGATTTAAAGCCAGAGTTGTAGCAAAAGGTTTCTCTCAATTGGAAGGTATAGATTTTCATGAGATTTTCTCTCCTGTAGTTAAACATGTTACAATTAGGTTAATGTTGTGCATAACTGCTATGTTAGATTTAGAACTTGAACAATTGGATGTTAAAACTGCTTTCTTGCATGGTACTCTTGATGAAGAGCTTTACATGGCACAGCCAGATGGTTATGTTCAATCTGGAAAAGAAAGTTATGTCTGTTTGTTATTAAAATCTTTGTATGGTCTTAGACAAGCACCTAGGCAGTGGTATAAAAGGTTTGATGAGTTTATGACTAAACATAGGTTTAAAAGGAGTAGTTATGACCCATGTGTGTATTTTTCTAAACTATCACATGATCATTACATCTATCTTTTACTGTATGTGGATGACATGCTAATTGCCTGTGAAAATAAGCTTGATATTGTTAAACTGAAGTCTATGCTAAGTGCTGAATTTGAAATGAAGGACTTAGGTCCTGCAAAAAGAATTTTGGGCATGAGTATAGATAGAGATAAGAGTAAAAGGATGTTATTTCTGTCCCAATGTGATTATGTTTGCAAGTTTCTTGAATTGTATAATCTGAATAAAGTTAAAGCTGTTTCTACTCCAATTGGTGCACAGTTTAAACTTTGCTCCAGTTCTAAGCCTCTAACAGTATCTGAACAGGAATATATGAATAAGGTTCCTTATCAAAATATTGTTGGAAGTATGATGTATGCGATGGTCTGTACCAGACCTGATATTGCCTATGGTGTGAGTTTAGTCAGTAGGTTTATGAGCAGTCCAGATAAATCTCACTGGGAAGCTGTAAAATGGCTTGGTAGGTATCTTAAAGGTTCTGAATCTGTATGTTTGTTGTTTAAACAGCCTGATTATGAAATATTTGATATAGCTGGTTATTGTGATTCTGATTTTGCTGCTGATTTAGATAAAAGAAGATCTTTAACTGGTTATTGTTTTACATTTGCTGGAAATATTGTAAGCTGGAAATGTAGTTTACAGCAGGTTGTAGCTCTCTCTACCACAGAAGCAGAGTACATTTCCCTTACAGAGGCTATAAAAGAAGCCATCTGGTTAAAGGGAATTGTAACTGAGTTGGGATTAAAAACAGGTAAAGTCAATGTGTTTTGTGACTCTCAAAGTGCAATACACTTAAGCAAAAACAGTGTATTTCATGAGAGAACAAAACACATTGATGTTAAACATCACTTTGTTAGAGATATAATCTCTAAGGGTATTATAAATGTTGAGAAAATCTCAACCTTGATTAATCCAGCTGATATCTTTACTAAGCCTGTTTCTGTTTTAAAATTTCAGGAGGCTCTAAGCCTACTTGGAGTTATGAAGAGATGAGCTATTACTGGTGATTACCCGAGGAATGATTCTGAATGCCTTTTCTGCTTTGTAACTCAGAGTCAAGGTGGAGAATTGTGAGCTGTGTGACTTTGTTACTTATAACCAAAACTGTGCGTTTTTGGCTATACGGTGCGTTTTGTATTAGGGTAATTTTAGGTTTGGTATAAATACCAATCTGATAACTGTTCTCTTCACTTTTTGCTCTCTACCGCCTCTCTCGTCTTCTTCTCTCTCTGCTAGGCTTTGTTCTTACGAAAATAAGAGTTCTTCTTCTGTAATCTCTTGATAATAAAAGCCTGTATCTCTGTGAGAGTTGAGAGTTGAGTGTTTCTGTTTGGTGCTTGTAAAACTGTATCGATCGATTTCTGAGTTATAATAAAAAGGGGCTGAGGAACCTTTCCTCCTTGGATGTAGTCCTACTGTGTGTAGGATGAACCAAGTAAATACTGGTGTTTGATCTGTTTGTATGATTTGTTCGTTTTTCTTTTCTGTTTAAACTGTCTGGATCTTCAACAGTAGATTACTCTGCAAGAATCAACGTTGGCTATTTGTTTTACATAGCAGGATGCTAAGTGGAATTTGAGTGAAGTTTTAGTGTGATTCTATAATTTTCCCCTTTATGTTTTGAATTTATCCTTGATGTACTGGGTTTTGTCTATTTTCTTATCCTCACAGAGGCGACTCAGAGATGTATCAGTGCCAACAATTAATGGCTTGGATAGACCTGATGATCAGAAGGCTGAAAGTGTGCCAGAATTCTGCATTGATGCAGGTTCCACTGGAAATATTGCCAGGTTCATTAATCATAGTTGTGAGCCTAATCTGTTTGTTCAGTGAGTTTTGAGCTCACATCATGACCTTAAACTTGCTCGGGTAATGCTATTCGCAGCAGACAACATACCTCCTTTGCAGGTACCTTTTTATGCCATGCGCTAATTCACAGAAATGTTCTATATTGAAGTAATTGATAGTTGCTCATTATAATTTGGACCATTGCTTGCTGGATTTTTTTTGTTGAAGAAGCAATATTAATCAGTATCTAATGATTTATGCAATTGTTTGACAAGATTTATCTTTTGCCAATTAACATTTTCTAGTACTAAATTCTGAAAGATTGATATTGAAGGGCCACCATGCATTAATAAATATTGTCTTTCTATTACTTATGGCATCAAATATCTTGATAGACAAGGTTTCCAGCTGGTTATTCCTGTGATAATTATGATAATACCCTATTTTTTGTCAGTTTCTTGGTTCAGATCATTGCAGTGCCAGCTTTCTGTTTGAAAATTCATTTCTATGTTAAATACTACCTCCCAAATTAATAGTCCACTTTAATTTTGCCCACAGATTAAGAAAATTAATTAATCTCATGCAAATTTCCTAAAGTAATCTTACTTCTTGATTATAACATATTAATTAATTATGTACATTTTGTTCATCATGTTTACATTAATTACACAACTATTCAATATAATTAACAAAGGATAACAAGGGATTTTCTTATTAAACTGACATTTAAAAATGTAAAATGGTCTAATAAATTTTGGAAGGTGTAAAAAAGGAAATACGCTGTAAATTTAAGATGGAGTGAGTATAGCATTTGTTTTTCTTGCATGATACAGTTGATTAAGTGCACAAAATTTGAAGATGGGCCATTCACTGCAATTTTCTGGTGCTTCATTAGATATTATTGCAGGAAGGCCATGTAATCCGTTTTAAGATTTGGCTGATTGTGATCTTTAGTTGCGTGTCCTTATGATGTTAACTCCTCTAAATTTTGTCCATGGATTACGGCATCATATTGACGTGATGTTGTTCAAAGTTGGGAGATCTATGCTTCAAGGTTAAATGCCATTGCTATATTAATTTGTAAATGTGTCAATAGTAACTTGTTTAAACTGTCTAATGATTAATGCAATAAATCTAAATTGGGATGCTTGGAATGTGGTTAATGCATGATCTGACATATTCATTGGGGTTTATGCCCCGTTGTCCTTTGCATTGCTTTGTGTGACATCATTTCTGTGGGGTGATCTATTCAAATGGAGTAATGATTTTTGTGATCTTCTCTGATACTTATGGATGAACCCTCAATCTGCTATTAATACCCATTTGCGCCTGGGTTAATTCCAAGTGATGAAAGTCATGCTGTTATTTTCTCTGGTGTTTGTGCTACGATTCAAGTATAAGAGGCATTTTTGGGTAAACTCATTTGTTTGGATGATATGTGTGTTTTCGCCTTAGCTAACAATGATTGTCTTTTTTGTGGTATACTATGTATACGTTTGCATTGGCTGTTTACGTAATAGTTGTTCTGCTGTTGGCTATTGCAGCCATAATTTGCTGTTGCAATTTCCACTTGCTGTTATGTAGGAAAACAAGTGATAAATGTATTTCTTCAGAGTAGCTATTGACTCTTTTATGAATCAACTGTCGAGAACTCTTTTGCTACCTAAAACAGTGGTTGATGGTTAAAGTTTTTCAATTTGTCACATTGAAAGAGCTAAATGCAAATCAAGGTCTTCTGACTACCAGATATCCCTTAGTTTCTAGGAAAATTTTAACTTAGAATGACCTAATTTCCTTTCTTGTTATAGGAGCTTACTTATGACTATGGCTATGCTCTGGATAGTGTCTCCGGCGCTGATGGAAAAATAAAACAGATGGTGTTACTGTGGTGCAACAGACTGTAGAAAGCGCTTGTTGTAGTTGGTGAGTATCAAGTTATTCTGTTAATCCTAAAGATATTACTGCTGCAGTTCTTTTTGCACATATGTACTGGGCATAACTGCATTAACGGCAGCATTTACAGGCAAGGTGATGATTAACATGTTCTTTTGTATATCTGTTCTTTCTACAAGCTTCTTTCTTAGCCTGCAACCTCGATATTCCTCCTCTTATGTGGGTTTATTTCCATGATTAAACCCTGAACATTATACGTTAATTATTACTCAGATCAATTATGAAAAAGTAAAAAAAAAGAGGAAATTTTGTACTAATGTTTTTGCGAATCTTAATTTCATTACAATTTATTCATGGTCATTGATGATGGTTAAATATGCTTGCGTAAGTTATAATATTTTTTGCTTCGATTATGAGTATTAACAATTGCAAAAGCAAAATCTTGGCAAATAAAAAATGATTAGTTGTAAAATTATTTCTTGCTAGAAAATTTGATTATTGTTTATCCATCTGTCCATATTGTGCCTTGTGCTTTGCGTATGGAAGATTTGTTCGATTGATATGTTCGAAATAAGATGGAGTGAATGCAAGATACTTGTATAGTGTATTGGCTTCTTAAATTGACATTAAGCCGTTTTTGCCCTTAACCATGAGATTAGAATCGTTTGGTATCTTTGTTGCAAATGGTTCTTTTCCTTGCAATACCGTTGGTGAAAGATGCTTTTAAAGAAAGTAGAATTTAATTTCAACGCTATATTCGGTTCACTGTTGAAAATTGGTTATTCTGTTAATCGTAAATCAGAATGCCCAGTTGACATTTGGCATCTCAAGCATTGTAATCGTAGCTATTTTCAGCTTGCGGAATATAGTCTTGGCTATGTTGGTGGCACAAATGGGAAGACCTTTTAAGACTTACATGATCAGAGCCAATTTTATTTGTTAAATAATTGTAGATCTGTTCAATTGAATAAAAAAATGTCATTTTGAAATCTCTCGTTCTAGCGATGAAGAGTACTATAAAACGCTGAATTTCTGCCAATATGAAATCACTTCTCCCACTTCTAAGTGGCCAACTCAGGTAGATTTTCTCAAGCTAATGAATTATCATCTTATCTGGTTAATCCAATTTCCTTTTTTAAATAAAAATTCCGTTACAAACTTTTAAGCACCATAACCAATCATGTTGATGTGTATACAAGAAATAAAAATCCCATAGTATCATTCACAAAAGTGAACCAAGCTCCCAGTGAAAGAAAGGTAAGTGAGAATATTGCAAATTAACATAAAAATACTTATGAAATACAAATGCATGATTATACAGTCAGATGAAGATTCAATAAGATAGCAGTTGGTAGTCTCACTGAATATAGAAGTCTCTCAAATGGAACAATCCATTTATCTGTTGTTCTTTATCCTATACTTGCGGCCTGGTCTCCGTGAACTGATTTTTCAGTTAGCAGCGGTTTCTGGTTCTTCTTCCTCCATTGCACTAGGTTCACTATCTTCTATATCAGCAGCTGCAATGCTAATGGGAAAACCTTTCCTATGCACAGACTCCTTATTGGCATCATCCCGGGAATGATTAGTAATCATTTCATTATCACTGGATTTTCTCTTTGGTATGAAGGTAAGTGATTTTGGAAGATCTTCGAATGAATCATCTGGCTGTAATTCAGTAGTATTTGATTTCTTCAGCATCTTAAGAAAGTCCATAAAGGCTTGCCTGTTAGATGTTCATCTACATCACTAGATGAATCAAAAGTGTAGCGAGTGTATTTTGAAGGATTTCGCATATAATATGGAATTCCGGAAGGATAATCAGTGGGTAAAGGATACACCAAAGACTCGTCCATTGAATCAGTTTCTATGTGTAAAGCTCTAACCTCATGAGACTCTTTATCAAAATCATCTTAACATTCTGGATCAAATCGGACACGTTTTTGACCCTTAGAATCTGGCTTATTATTTTTTGACTTGGAATCAGACTCATCATCCCTTCTCTTTAGAATGGGTTTCAGGTTACCATCCTCCATTGCCTTAACTGGATCATCAACAACAGGTGGTGAATCTTGTTCAGAAACCGGTAAAGAATCCATCTTTTTAGCAGCTTCTGCATCTTCTTTGAGCCTAAGTTTTGCAGTAATGTGATTTGCACGTGGATCCCTAGGGATATCCTTCAATGAATTAGGAAAGCTCATGGTAAGAATCTATATTAATCCCATAATCAGCTATATCCCTCATGTAAACCCGATCATCAGCTTTTTCCTTGCCAACTGCAACTTTGTCGTATTCATCTTCCTCTTCCTGCATTAGATGATAAGAAAGATGAGTTCTCAATGGAGACCCCATAATAAAAAGCTTACCAATATATACTGAATCAATGAAAGTGAAATCAATGAAAGTGACTAACACAACAAATAATTGGGTGATGACATAATTCAGATTTTATTCTGTTGATATTCACTAAAAGCTTAACCAAGTCGCACATGGAGGTCATAGAGAAGACAAACCATAACTACAGTAAAAAACAAAGAGAACAGAAAAAGATCATGCATGGTTGCTCTTGCATAATTAAACCCACATTAGTGAAGGACATGGAATCAGCATTTTTATTAGCAACAATAAGATTAGTTTATAACAATAGCCTCGTCAATCCGAGAATCTAACCAATTAAGAAAATAGGATATGGATTGGTAATGCTAAAACATCAGAAAAAGCTCCGCTCAATTCAATGGCTACCAGCCAGAGTGAAGCAACTAGAGAACAGACAAATTAAGCAAACAAAAATAGAAAAAAACAGTCATGTAACCAAATGCAGAGAGCGAGAGGAGGATTGAGGATTAAGAATACCTCGCGATCAAGAGTACAGTCAAGGCCAATAGAGTTCTTAATCTCCCACTCTTCGCCATTATAATCATCAGGTTTCTGTTTCACCGACTGGCTCGACAAGCCACGTGCCTGCTCATTGTCTACATCTTCGTCTTCGTCGAGGTCGTCTAGGTCCTTCTCCAGCTCCCACCGGAAATCCACACCGTAACTCTCGCGATTGCTTGTTAAAAACCCTTTCTTTAACTCAAATGAATCTTCCAATAGTTGGCATTCGGGTTCGGGGCTGTCCTTGTCTCGGTTCCATTCTTTTCGTTCGATTTCTTCGTCTGTGAGACACCATAAAGAGCTTAAATTAGAAAATGGTGGTGCTGTGGGAGAGGAGGAGGAGGAGGCTATAGAGCCAAACGCTTTATCGACTCGGACTCTGAAACTATCTTCCATGATTTTGAAATTTTTTTTTAAAGTTTTTTTTAAGGTTTGTGAAGAAGGGGATAGGGTTTTAAGATTTTCTCTCGCTAGGAGTATTTATTCTGGAATAGGACAGATTTATTCCTATTACCAAATGGAATTTGTTTTAGAACCGGATCAGAATTATTTTGGTAACCGACTCTGCTCTGCATGTCCAACTGCTGAAAATGAGGAACTTGAATAGAGTTGAATTATCCTTACTAATATTATTACCATTGTTTTTCAGACATCCGCCTTATTAATGATATATTACCAATTATTTTTAGAGTAAAAAATAGAAATATCTAATTTAAATAAAAAAATATATAATTTTTATAAAAAATAGAGGTGTCTAGCTATTAATAAAATTTTTACCAACTAATTTTTAACCATTTAAATAAACCATTTAACTTTTTAATTGGAAAGCATCCTAAAATTAGAAAATTAAAGAGTTTGAGAGAAATTTAAGAGAAAAAAACTTGTAAAATAAATTTGTGAAGAAATTTTTTTGGGTATAATTGGGTGTAGATTATGAGTTGTGAGTGTTGTAAATATTTTGTATATTTTATCCCTTTAATAAAGTTCTGTAGTAAATTCGGAGACGTAGACACAATTGACCTAATTCCATTATCAAATTTGTATGTGATTATTTTTTGCTATTATTTTGCATTTTTTGTAATCTGACTTATAAAAAAATTTGCATAATTTTTTAACAACTGATATTAGAGTTGTTGATTGTAAATTATGTTAATTTTCTGTGAGGATACTATTTATATAAATAGTAAATTTTATAAATAGTAAAATTTTATATTTGTCTGACGACGGAGGTTAGATTTGAGTGGGAGTGACTACAGACGAGGAAAAGATGAACATTAAAAATTTTGATGGTGCAAACTTTAGCTTTTGAAAGATGCAGATTGAATATTATCTATATCAGAAAAAATTTTATCAACCTCTCTCAGAAAAGAAACCAAATGATATGAAGGAAGAAGATTGAAAACTTCTAGATAAACAAGCTCTCGGAGTTATCAGATTGACGCTATCCCGCAATGTTGCTTTCAACATAGCAAAAGAAAATACCACGGCGGATCTTATGAAGGCTCTCTCTAGGATGCATGAGAAGCCATTGACCTCTAGTAAAAGTCACTCGATGAGACGATTATTTAATTTACGGATGACAAAAGGTACATTGATAGCTTAACATGTAAATGAACTCAATACAGTTACAACCCAGTTGAGTTCAGTTAAAATTGAATTTGATGAAAAAGTGCGAGCATTAATACTTTTGTCTTCTCTACCAGAAAGTTGGAATGCTACTGTCACAGCTGTGAGTAGCTCGTCGGGAAGCAAAAAGTTGAAATTTGATGATGTTCGTGATCTGATTTTCAATGAAGAGATCCGACAAAGAGAGTAGGGTAAATCGTCAACCTCGTCAGTTTTACATACAAAGTCAAGAGGAAGAAATTCATCTAGAGGATATGGGCATGGTAAATCTAACTACCGAGGTAAATCAAAGGACAGAAGGTCCAAATCCAAAAATTTCAACAATTCTCATAGCTCGAAGACTGTCGAATGTTGAAATTGCAGAAAGATTGAGCACTATAAAAATCAGTACAATAGTGCATCGAAGGACTAAGAGGTGAAGGCAGAGGCAAATATTACTTTCACTTCAGGAGGTGATGATGCGTTGATATGCTCTTTTGAAAGCAAAGAGGAGCCGTGGGTGTTTGACTCTAGAGTATCATTCCATGACACTTCACAAAATAAATTCTTTGAAAGATATGTCTCCAAAAATCTTAGAAATGTATATTTTGGTTATGATCAACCTTGTACTGTTATTGGTAAAGGTGTAGTGAAGATTAAATTGAATGGGCCTATTTGGGAGCTGAAGGATGTCAAACATATTTCCAACCTAAGAAAGAACTTAATCTCAGCAGGGCAGTTAGCTAGTGAATGTTACACTGCAATCTTTCATGGTGATGATTGAAAGATTTCAAAAGGTGCAATTACTGTTGCTCGGGGAAAAAAGAGTGGTACTCTTTACATGATAGCAAAAGTAAGCTGTTCAATTACAGTTGCAGTAGGAAACAAAAATCCCAATTTGTGGCATCAAAGACTTGGCCACATGAGTGAGAAATGGATGAAAATTATGTATTCAAAAGGAAAACTTCCCGGTCTATAGTCAGTTGAGATAGACATGTGCGAAGATTACATACTTGAAAAGCAAAAGAGGATCATCTTTCAAACAGGTGGAAGAACCCCAAAGAAGGAAAGGCTAGAGCTCGTTCACTCTAATATTTGGGGACCGATGACAACTTCATCCACTGGTAAAAAATAATACTTCATGACTTTCATCGATGATCACTCTTGAAAAGTATGAGTTTACTTTTTGAAGCATAAGTCTAAAGTATTTGAGACTTTCAGGAGATGGAAAGTTATGGTGAAAAATGAGACAAGTCTAAAGATTAAAATGCTCAAAACCGACAATGGAGGTGAATATGAAGACACCAAATTCAAGAAGTTCTGCTATGAGCATAGAATTAGGATGGAGAGAGCCGTGCCAGATACGCCTCAACACAATAGTATAGTTGAGCGTATGAACCGAACGTTGACAGAAAAAGATATAAGCATTCATAGACATCCAGGGCTACCAAAGCAGTTATGGGCAAAAACAATCAACACATCAACTTAATTAATCGAGGCTCATCGGTTCCATTGGAGCATAGAATACTAGAGGAGGTATGGAGCAAAAAAGAGATAAAACTATCACATTTAAAAGTTTTCAGTTGTATAGCATATGTGCACATTAGTGATCACAGTAGGAATAAGCTTGATCCCAAATCTAAAAAATGCATCTTCATCAGCTACAGTGAGGATGAGTTTGGCTATCGCATTTGAGATGACGAAAACAAGAAGGTGATTCGCAGCAGAGATGTGATTTTCAATGAAAATGTGATGTACAAGGACATGCATAAAATCGACTCTAGCAATACAGAGCAGAGTGAGTCAGTATTTACAAATATAGATGATGTCCCAGATAGTTCGGTGACAGAACTGATTATAGGAAGTCCTCAGTTAGAGGAACTCCTTAGGCAAAGCAGTGTGCAGCAATCTGACACACTGCAACCTCACACTCCAGCTCATGTATTGAAAAGGTCTTCTCGGGCTCCTATGCCTAATAGGAGATACATAAGCTATTTATTATTGACTGATGGAGAAGAGTCTGAATGCTATGATGAAGCTTGTCAGACTAGAAATGCTAGCAAGTGGGAACTTGCTATGAAAGACGAGATGAAGTCTTTGATCTCTAACTAGACATGGAAGCTAGCTGAGTTACCCATGAGAAAGAAGACACTTCACAATAAATATGTGTGCAAGGTAAAAAAGGAGCATAATGGTTCTTAGAGATACAAAGTCCGACTAGTTGTCAAAAAATTTCAGCAGAAGGAAGAAATTGACTGCACTGACATTTTTGCTCCAGCTGTAAAGCTCAATACTATCATATCAGTCTTGAGTATTATTGCTATTGAAAATCTTTATCTTGAACAGTTAGCACTAAAGACATCATTTCTTCATGGAGAGTTGGATAAGGAGATATACATGTACCAGCCAAAAGGTTTTTCAAAAAAAGGGAAGAAAAATATAGTATGTAGACTTAAGAAAGCTTGTATCTTCTGAAGCAAACCCCAAGACAGTGGCACGGAAAATTTGACGGCTTCATACACAAGGAAGGATTCTAGAGGTGCAACACCGGCCACTGTTGTTACTTCAAAAGACATAGCTTCAGTTATATTATTTTACTACTTTATGTCGATGACATGTTAGTAGCTGGTTCAGATTTGGAGGATATCAAAAGGTTAAAGCAACAATTGTCAAAAAGTTCGACATGAAAGACTTAGGTTCAACAAAAAAGATTCTTAGAATATAAATCACAAGAGATAAGCATAAAAGAACTTCTAGTTATCTCAGGTAGAGTACATCAATTGTGTTTTGCAGAGATTCAACATGGGTGATACCAAGTCAGTCAACACACTCTTGGCCAATCACTTTCGTCTATCCAAGGATTAATCCCCTCAGATGAAGGAAGAAAGAGAACTCATGGCTAAGGTTCCTTACGCCTCAGCTATTAGAAACTTGATGTACGCAATGGTCTGTACAAGATAAGACATTATCCATACAATGAGAATTGTTAGCAGGTTTATGTCAAATCCAAAAAAAGCTCACTGGAAAGCATTAAAATAAATTTTGAGATATCTACGAGGCACTACATAAAATTGTTTATACTTTAGTAATGGAGAGATAGTGAAATCAATCACCAAAGAAGCACCACTGGTTATATATTCACTGTTAGCTGGATGTCGAGGTTACAGAATATTATCACTCTATCCACTGCAGTGGCTAAGTATATAGCAGTGACTGAAGCTAGTAAATATATGATGTGGCTTCAAGGTTTGTTAATTGAGTTGAGATTCAAGCAGGAGAATAATGTTTTACATAATGATAGTCAGAGTGCGATACACTTGGCGAATATTTCAACATTTCATTCTAGAACTAAGTATATTGAAATTTGTTATCACTTCATCAGAACCCTATTGGATGATGAGGTGTTGATACTGTAGAATATCCAAGGAAGTAATAATCTAACAAATATATTAATAAAGACGGTGACTATTGACAAATTGAAGATGTGTTCAGCTTCACTTAGCCTGCAAGAATAATAAGACTGAAAAGATTTGCTACATAGATCAAGGCACCTAAAAAGATTAAAATCAGTCTTCAAGTGGGAGATTATTAATGAAAAATTATTAACCATTTTTGGAGTAAAAAATAGAGATGCCTAACTTAGGTAATGAATATGCAATTTTTGTAAAAAATGGAGGTGTCTAACCATTGACAAAAATTTTACCAACTAATTTTTGAAGCCTATATAAACCCTTTAACTTTTATTTGGAGAGCATCCTAAAATTAGAGAATTAAAGAGTCTGAGACAAAAACTTAAGGTAAAAAAACTTATAAAAAAATTTTGTAAAAAAATTATTAGGTATAATTGGGTGTGAATTATGAATATTATAAGCTCTTTGTATATTTTTTCCGTTCAATAAAATTCTGCAGTAGGTCTGGAGATATAAGCATAATCGGCCGAACTGCGTTATTAAATTTGTATGTGATTATTTTTTGCTGTTATTTTATATTATCACCAATTTAATTTATAAAAAAATTTGAGTAATTTTTTCAACTTTCTTCTTCTTATTTCAGACATTGGAACCCCTTAAAACTTTTTTTTGTAATTTCTAGATATGGAAAAGAATAAATTTTTAATCAAAAGAAGTAAAAAATAAAAAAATATATAAATTAAAATTCATCCACAATTTTACTATAATTTACACAAAAATATTTTTTTTTCTAAATATAAATCTTTATTTTTATTTTTATATTTAGTATAAAAAAATTTATTTCATTTTTACAATCAACTTTCATTATTTAAAAAAAAAATCTATGAATAAAAAGTACGTGTAACTTATAAAATGGAAATAACAATCTTTACATACTCATCATATTTGAATTTTAAAGAGAATAGAATGAGTGAACTTGAAATTGAACGTTAAATACATAGAAAGAAAAATAAATTAAAATTTATCAGTAAATTTATTATTATTCATTCAAAAATGATTCTTTATTTAAATATAAAACATCATTTTTTACTTTTAAACTTATTATAGAAAGATTTATTTCTTTTTCACTATTTAATTTCATCAATTTTAAAAAATATATCAATAAAAAATTGATAAAACTTATAAAATGAAAACAGCGTTCTTTACATACTTATTATATTAAAAGAAAAAAAAAACTCAAAATTCATTCATAGTACAGAGGCTTATGTTCAACTTGCAAAATCAAATACTGATAATGATATAATAAAATAAGGAAAGTATCTTTTCTCAAAGTCTTATATATATATATATATATACAGTGGCGTAGCCAGGATTTTAGATAAGGGGGTCCAATTCAACTTAAATACTAAACATTAAAAATATCAAATTATAAAAAAAATAAAAAAATTCCAGATTATAAACTACAAAAAAATAATAATTTCAATTTAACTTCATACTACTTTTCTCAAAAAAAAAAAACTTCATACTACAAAATCAAATTAAACATTTCAAATTTATAATGTCCTCAAGTATTCAAGCCAATTTCTTAATTCATTATTTTTCAAATTTCAATTCATTTTAGCAAGATAAAAAAATTGCAACAAAATAAATATGAGATTAAAAGTAAGTGGTGTATCTATTCTTAACTTGTTGCCGCTGCCTTGCTGGTGCCAATCGGTGAAAGAATGAAATTGAAAAAGGAAGAAACTGTTATCTGGAAAAAAAAAAGAAAGAAAAAGGAATTAACAAAGAAGAAACGTGAGAAAGAAGAGAAAGAGTTACAATTAAATTATTCTTGTTTGTTTGTAATGGGCAGAGTCATTGACAAATCTTGTTTGTTTGTAATGGGCTTGATTAAAAGGCCCAGTTTTAAAGATTGGAAAAAAAAGGATGAAAAATGTTGGGAGCGTGGATCGAAGTTGCGTGCTCTCACATAGTAAGACCAAGCTATTCCATCTCAACCAATGTAATATTCATTCTCAAATATACCTAAAAAATTTTTATTTTTAACTGAGGGGGGAACAGGGCCCCATGGGACCCCCTTTATCTCCGCCTCTGTATATATATATATATATATTGGTTTAATACGACCAGTCATTTATTTATTTTGATTCAGTAATTTTCTCTCATTTATTCTTTAAATTTTTTTATTTGATTTTTATTTCAAAATTTTCAAAACAATTTTTTTTTATTTAGTTGACAATTTTGAAAAAAGCAAATCAAACTAAAGACATATTCAGCTCCACCTATACACATAAGTATTTTATAATTATATAATAACGTAAAGAATAATTATATGTGAAATACATTTTCAATCTTATAAATACCCAATATTTTCTAGAGAGAATAAAAATACTTTTATCTCTATTACTCTATGCTTAATACAATGTCTAGAGAGAATAAAAAAAATACTTTTATCTCTATTACTCTATGCTTAATACAAAGATTGATAATTTATATTCTGACCCTCACATGTATTAATTTATTTTATAGTTTTTTTTAAAACTGAATTTTATTTTTATAGTTAAATACTTCCAAATAGAGAACTAAAAAACATTAAAAAAAGGTCCAAACTAAAGGATAAGAGCAAGTTGACAATAGTTAATATTGATAGCAGAGCATGAACATTATGTCTGTAAATGAACTAAGTTATTTGAGCTCGGCTCGATAAAAACTCATTTAGGCTCGAGCTTAAACTATTTATTTGTTAAATGAACTAAGTCTAAACTATAAAATACTCGACTCGTTAGCTTGCGAACTGGCTCATTTAAAAAATTCGCGAGATAAACTCGTAAATTAGCTCATTTAGTATATTAAATTAAATGTATATATAATTTAATTTATATATACTAAACTATAAGTGTGAATATATTAATTTTTTGACTGATTTAATTTATATAATTTATTATTATGTGATGAATAAATTAAATAATATACAATATAAAATAGCTTAGTATTTTATAGTAAAATATAAAATTATAGTAATATAATATTTTATTTTTATTAATATATAATTATATTTAAACTTATTTAAATTAAATTCAAGTTGAAATTTGAAATACATTATATATAAACTGATTTATATAAATTCAAACTCAAGTCACACAAGGTTTAAATTTAAATTTAATTATTTTATAATGTGTAAACTGTATAAAGTTCATCTTGACTTTAATTAGAGCGCTAACGATCATTTTAAAACATCACTTTCATGGGTTGTTCAAACAACACAAGAAAAATCCACACAATTCGGTCTCAGTGTGCACGCCTCTTCATACCTGCTCCCTTCTCAACCAAGCGACCTAACAATCATATCTTACAATTACCGATTTACCCACTTCCACAATTTATCGAACACATGATCTTCACTTCGTCCCTGTTTCCTCTACTTTCAACTTCGACTTTGTCATAACCATGGCGACCAAGATCATTGCTTTCTACTACTTAACTATCTTTTTGTTCGGAATTTTCTCTGTGGAATCCAAGTACATCAATTATAATACCACAGGGACTATTGTTCCTGGCAAAATTAATGTTCATTTGGTGCCTCACTCTCACGATGATGTTGGTTGGTTGAAGACGGTTGACCAGTACTATTTTGGTGGCAATAACTCGATTCGGGTATACTATAAAGATTTTTGTGTTTTTTTTTGTTTGATATTTGATAAAATCTTGATGAGTCCTTGTTGGTTTGGTGAGTAGGGAGCGTGTGTGCAGAATGTATTGGATTCTGTCATGTCTGCTTTGTTCGAGGATAAGAATCGCAAGTACATTTATGTTGAGATGGTCAGCATTTTTCTACTCTCTTCTTACTAGTTACTGAGCTTTCCTCTTCTTTTTTTTTTCTTTTTTTCTCAAAGATAGTTTTGTTTGATGGTGAATATGCTTGGTTTTTAATTCACGATAGAATTTGATTTGTTGTTTAGGCATTCTTTCAGAGGTGGTGGAGACAGCAAAGTGAATCAATGAAAGCTAAAGTCAAAGAGCTGGTTAACTCTGGTCAACTAGAATTCATGTAAAATTTCATTAATTACAGCTTCTTGTTTTCTTATATCTATGGTAATGATAGTAGTTACTATATTGGAGTTTGAGTTTTGGGTATTCAAGTTATGAAGTTGTCTCTCTTGACTGATAATTGTTTATTCTCCTCTCTCTGGAAGAAATGGGGGCATGTGTATGCATGACGAGGCAACCCCGTATTATATTGATATGATTGATCAGACAACTCTAGGGCATCAATTTATCAAAGATGAATTTGCTCAGATTCCTAGAGTTGGTTGGCAAATTGACCCTTTTGGACATTCTGCTGTTCAAGCTTACTTGCTTGGTGCTGAGGTATATGTAATCACTAATTTTCGTTCTTTGTTGGTTTTCTTTGCTTAAAGTACGTCATTAGATATTTCTATATTGAAATTGGCAATGACTGCTGTCACGAGTCACTATACCTATCTAAGCTGCCAAGGTTGGGGTTGGGGATGGTTTGAATTGAGATCGTAAGTTTGAGCTATAGTACTCTTTTCTCGTCCTGCTAAGTAAAAAGGGAGGACAAGAAAGAAGTGCTACTGTGCCTATCTCATATTGCATATGCATAATAAAGTGCAGAGGAATGAATGTAAATTTTTTTGGTATGTATCTTGAGACGTGCTGAATAACATCTTCTTTTAAATCTGAGCTCTGCAGTCTATGAGCTGATATATAATTTTTTTTTGCAGTTAGGATTTGATTCTCTCTTTTTTGCTCGTATTGATTACCAAGATAGAGCTAAGCGATTGAAGGAGAAGAACCTTGAGGTTATCTGGCGAGGTTCCAAGTCCCTTGGTTCAACTTCACAGGTTGGGGTTCTATCTACGTATTTCTTTTATATTTTATGCTGTTGGTTTCAGAAGAGAGATTTTCTAGCTTTTATCGATCTCAAACATGCTTTATGGAGGTAGAGCCTTAATTAATTTTTTTTGATGGTCCTGGCATCCTATTGACTTCTTGCATCCTCAATTCTTTATGCAGATATTTACTGGTATCTTTCCCAGGCATTATGACCCCCCTGACGGTTTCACATTTGAAATAAATGATGTCTCCCCTCCTATTCAGGTTAATACTGTAAAAGAAATATGGATATTCTTTAATATGTTTCTCTGGAATTACCACTTTGCATTTTTGTTTGAAGGATGACATTCTCCTATTTGACTATAACGTTCAAGAGAGAGTCGATGACTTTGTAGCTGCTGCTTTAGCTCAGGTACTATCTTAAGAGTGTCTATTTAGTCTCTCCTTTTTTTTCCTAGATTTAAGTTTCTCTCTTAAAATGACGTGTGATCATATTTATTGGTGTATGATTTGTATTGCTTTTTTATTTTTTTCTTATCCCTTTTTATCTCTTAGAGCTCAGCAGGCCTTTTTCTCTGAGTTGAAGCATATTAGATAAGATAAAATGCAGGTTATAGGCTAATAAATATTTTTGAAGATCCATTTGATAAACTAAAATTTTAACCTTGTTTTTGATAGTGAATTTTACAAGTAATTGCATGGATATCCTATACCTTTGTTAAAGAGGGCAGTGCTATTGGCGGAACCAGAAATAGAACGAAGGGGAAGCAAATTTTCCAAGAAAAAAAATCACAGGCGAATTGAAGCTAAAATTAAACATTTAATATTATAGTAAAAATTAGATTTTTGTTATAAATTTCTATAAAAATACTTTTCAATCAAAATTTTATTTTATTTATTAAATTTTAAAAATTAATTAAAATTTCTACATATTTTCTTATTCTAATTTTTATAATTTTTTTATTCTAATTTTTGGATTTATTAATTTATTTATAATATTTTAATAGAAGTCAAAAAATTAATATCTAAAAAAATATTAATATATATAATTCAAAAGAATATATTAAAAGTATATACTTCTATATTATAAAATCCTATATAATTTATATAAAATTAAAAAAATATATATAAAATTATACCCTTTTTATAAAAGTATATAATTTTAGGATATATTAAGAAGATATAAACTTATATACAATATATATTAAAAATTATATATACACGACCCCCTCTAAATCCGCCACTGGCAGTTGTTGATAGTGAATGTTACAAGTAATGTGTTAAAAAGTGCTATTGTGGATGTTTTATGTTTAACATTATGTTTTCTATTCTGAAGCTACGGTAAATGTTAGTTAATGAAGTGTTCTCTTTTTTTCACCCTTCTTCACTTTAGGCTAACGTAACTAGGACAAATCATATAATGTGGCTGATGGGGACAGATTTTCGCTATCAATACGCAAATTCATGGTTCAGGCAGATGGACAAGTTCATTCATTATGTTAAAAAGGTACTCTTTTCTTACTCTTTCTGATGATGGATGCAGTAAGGGAAAAATAATGGCTTTGTATCCACTTATGCTCTTTCTCTTCTTGTTAATGCTCTATTGAATTCCAAAGCCACAACAATGATAAAAGGAAGCAATTAAAATTTTGTGATAAATGTTTTTGATTGATAACACCCAGGATGGACGTGTAAATGCTTTATATTCAACCCCGTCCATATATACTGATGCAAAATTTGCTGCCGATGAGCAATGGCCTCTCAAAACTGAAGATTTTTTCCCGTGAGTTTGTTTGTTATTATATTTTTGATACCATGCACATGTTTTTGGAACCTTGCTGAAAATATAAAAATACTACACTCCAGGTATGCAGATCACCCAAATGCATATTGGACAGGTTATTTTACAAGTAGACCAGCCTTTAAAGGCTATGTCAGAATGATGAGTGGTTACTTTCTTGTATGATTTTGGCCCTTTTTAACTTCTTCTGCGATTTTTTTTTCTAAATGTTTTTGTAGGCTTTCATTTCATTCTTTAAATATTAATTGCTGTCATTGTTTGAAATTAGGCTGCAAGACAGCTTGAATTCTTTAAAGGCAGGAGTAGTTCAGGACCAAACACTGACAAACTTGGTGATGCTTTGGCACTTGCTCAACATCATGATGCAGTTAGTGGTACGCAAAGGCAACATGTTGCTTCTGATTATGCTTTGCGACTATCAATTGGCTACATGGAGGTTCATATCAATTTATGTCTAACACTAATCTATATTATGACAACTAAAACTAGATACAGATCTTATGAATTCAGTTATATTTCTCTGCAGGCTGAGAAGTTAGTTGCTGCTTCTCTTGCTTTCTTGGGACAATCTAAATCAAGCAGCAGACAGAGAAACACTGTCACAAACATTCAGCAGGCAATATATGATTTGTCTCTGCACTGTTTACTTGTTGTATTTCAGATAAGCTGTGTTGCAAATGATCTATGTGTGTGTTAATCATTGAAAGTTAATACTATAACAGTGTCCATATGCCTTACAATTTTGTGGCTTCTCAACTCTTAGATGTTCACAAGGATTTATGGTAATTCAAAATATTGCAATGCACTTGAATTCCTATAATTATTTATTACACTTGATGCTTGCCTGTTCTGAATGTCCCTTCATTTTTTTTTATTATCTGCGGCAACATCCTTGTCTCCACGGCTACATTTTTTTTTTATATTCCATGTAGCTTTCCTGAGAAAAAAATGGTAAAGGTTTATAAAAAAAGATAGGATATTTGATATTTCTTGCTTCACAGTTTGACATTTTGGCATTATTAAGTGCAAAAGTTTACTGAGCCCTATTGTGTGATTTTTTTTGACAGTGTCCTCTACTTAATATAAGCTACTGTCCTCCATCAGAAGCTATTTTATCTGATGAGAAAAGCTTGGTAAGAGTATTTTTTCCCTTATCTAACATGCTTTCATGTTGATGATTATAGATTGCTATTTCACACCAATTATTCTCTTTGATTCTCTTCTCCTTTTGTAGGTGGTGGTTGTTTACAATCCTCTGGGATGGAATCGAGAGGAAGTGGTACGAATTCCGGTGAGTGCTTGTTATTGAGCATTATAGCTCTAAGAGCCTCTCTTACCACACCACCACTAAAAAAAATGATCAATTTAGGTAACTAGGCCAATGCAGTTGATTGGTCTCAATGATGTTGTCATCACTTTAGAGACTCATGCATTTCTGCGTAAACATTTGTGACGCAAGTAGCTTTATTGGTGCATTCTTATCTTAATTAGTGAGTCAGCAAACTATGACTATGCCTTAAAATAAAGTTAGCGACTGTTTCTCTGTTGTTAAAAAGTCAAGTTTCTTATGTTTGCGACTCTAATAAATTTTAGTTTCTTGTTAATCATCATATCATCCAATTGACAATAGGAATCTAATGCTGGTGGGAAGATTCCTAACTGATAGAGTTATAAACTATCAGGCTATGAAACAAACGTTGGCATCACTGTGGAGACCGTTAATGGGCATGCAAGTTCGGGAAGTGGAGGGTGAGAGATATGTTTTTCAGTTTTACCATGAGGTTGACGTTCATCGGGTGCTTGACATGAGCCCCTGGACATTCAATAATCAGCTGCTTTTGTTAGCAAAGTTTGGTATTTTCACAATCCCCAAGACGTACCTCTCTTTCATTTTCCTATATGGATCCAAATCAAAGGGCTCCGGTCTGGTTTTCGGCAGGAGAGAGTTCTTATGGATATTGGAAACAGACTAGGGGAGTTCATCGAAACTGATACAACAAATTTTACCTCGTCATGGGAGTCATACATGAGAGTTAGAGTTAAATGGGACGTTCGTAAACCGGTACGAGGGGAGTTCAAGCTCAAGGCGGGACAAGGTGGCTGCTTTACCGTGACTTTGCAGTATGAACGGATGCCTCCTTTTTGTTATTTATGTGGTTATTTTGGCCACACAGAACAGTTTTGTCCAAGGCTGTTGGACTTCGAACCAGGCAAGGCAATCAGGAAGTTCTCTCCCGAGCTTAAGGCACCAGTTAGGCGGTCTCAGGCGAACATCGGCCAGCGGTGGTTGAGGGCAGAAGGTGGTGAGGAAGGCGGAGTTGACCAGATTCCTAATCTTGGAAGGACCGTTGATTTAGGGGGAAAGGCGGGAGAGTTTTATGGAAAGAAGAATTCTAGTATCCCTTCAAATATGGGAACTAGGTTTTTTTCAAATATGCTATCAGTCAACATTAATTCTAATGAAGGCAATATTGATTTGGACGAGATTAACAAAGGTCAGATTGGGGATATTGTCTTTACTGAGATGAAAAGGAAACGTGTGGGCCAGGATCAAACTAACGGGGCCCAGGGTGTTGTTTCTAACCCAAGCATGCCTATTGATCCAAACTCTGCTACATCGGCCGGTTCGAATAGAACCCGCCGCTCAAAATGAGTTGCCTAAGCTGGAATTGCCGTGGGTTGGGGAGTTCACAGGCAATTGAACATTTGAAGTTTATTGTTTTTGATAAACACCCCATGTTTATTTTCCTTATTGAAACTTTATGCCTTGCCAATAAAATTAATGAAATAAAGAATTTGTTGGGTTATGATGATTTTCTTTCTGTGGATTGTGTTGGCTACAGTGGTGGTCTTGCTTTGATTTGGAAGTCAGTCTCTTCTATTAAACCGTTGAACGTTTGTAGTAGGTGTATTGATGTGGAAATTTCGGTTGACTTATTTGGGTCTTGGAGACTTACGGGCTTTTATGGACAACCGGATAGAGCTAGGCACGTGGAATCGTGGACCCTTTTACGTAATATGAAAGAATGTAGTTCCTTGCCTTGGGTGTGCTTGGGTGACTTTAATGATATTTTGCACTCTTCGGAGAAAAAAGGAGGTCGTCCGCAACCTAGGAATCTGATTGAGGGTTTTCGATCGGCTATTGTGGATGCTGGTTTGGTGGATTTTAAGACTCAGGGTTACCCTTTCACGTGGGAACATGGTAGGGCTTCTGGAAACTTAATTGAATCCAAATTGGATAGAGTGTTGGCCTCCTCTTCTTGGGTAACGAGTTTTCCAAATACTGTGGCGTGGGTCTTAGATTCATCTTCTTCTGACCACCTACCCATCTTTTTGGAAGTAAGAAAGTATGTTCAGCAGAAAGCTGCTGCTCGTTTCAGGTTTGAAACGTTCTGGCTTCGGAATCCTGGGTGTCGTGAGCTAATTAGAACGACCTGGGATGGGGACCCTTTATTAACCGTGAAGGAAAGGTTGCGTAAGTGCTGTGATGAGCTTTTTAAATGGGGTTTGGCGTTGAAAAGAGAGGACAGACGTCTCCTGCAGGAAAGTCGAAGAATTATGAAAGATCTTCGTGGTTCTAGAAGACTGGCTGATGTGAATCGTTTCTTAGAAGCAAAAGCTACTTTTCATAAGTTAATTCATGACCAAGAGATCAGATGGAAGCAGAGGTCTCGTGTTTTCTGGTTGAAAGAAGGAGATAGAAACACTACTTTTTTCCACATGTCTGCATCAGCAAGAAGGAAGAAGAACCAAATTCTAAGACTGAGAAATTCTAGTGGTTCGTGGGTTGAAGATCCTACTGCTTTAGGGTCCCTTATTGTGGAGCACTTTGACTCTATTTTCACTGCTGCACCTACTAACTCAGTGGAGGTCGTAAATCAGATTCTTGTATGTATCACTGCAGAAATGAATGCTTCATTGACAGCCCCTTTCTCAGCCAAAGAAATTAAGGATGCACTCTTTTGTATGCATCCAGAGAAAGCTCCAGGTATGGATGGTCTGAACCCGTCCTTTTATAAAAATTATTGGGATATTGTAGGTCCTGCAATCTCTGCTGCCTGTATTCAATTTCTGAACTCTGGCTCATTTCCGGATGATCTTAATGAGACTCTTCTTGTGCTTATTCCAAAGAAAGACTCTCCTGAGGTAGCCAATGATCTTCGGCCGATTGCCCTGTGCAACGTTCTCTTCAAAATTATGAGCAAGGCTATTTCGAATAGACTCCGATCAATCTTGCCATGTATTATCTCTCCCTCGCATAGTGCTTTTGTTGCGGGACGGAGTATTCAGGATAATAGTATTATAGCCTATGAACTTATGCATTTCTTTTTGCAAAAGAGAGCAGGTTGTGATGGGTACGCAGCGCTAAAAATTGATATATCCAAGGCTTACGATAAGTTAGAATGGGATTATTTGTTTGCTGCTCTTGATAAAATGGGGTTCGCACCTCAATGGGTATCTTTTGTGCGGCGTTGTGTGACCACCGTGAAGTACTGGGTTGTTGTGAACGGCAATCATCTGGGTCCTATTACTCCCTCTAGAGGAATAAGGCAGGGAGACCCTTTGTCTCCGTATCTATTTATAATTGCTGCAGAAGGTTTATCAAGGATTATACAGGTGAGTGTGAACTCAGCTCATTGGCATGGCTGCCCTATTGCAAGGGGGGCTCCACCTATTGATCACCTTTTCTTTGCCGATGATAGCTTGTTAATCTTCAAAGCTAATAGTATCGAAGCTCGGGAAGTGAAGGTGGTGATTGACAAGTATGCTAAAGCATCAGGGCAGCAAATTAACTTTTCAAAGTCGGCTATTTGCTTCTCGAAGAATGTGAGTGATGTGATACGGAATGAGGTATGTGTGGCTTTACAGGTTGAGGAGAGGAGCGACCTCGGAAATTATTTGGGGCTGCCGACTAGAGTTGGGATGAATAAGGAGGTGTTTGCTTTTTTAAAAGATAGATTGTGGCGCAGATTGTATTCTTGGAAGAATAGATGTCTTTCGAGAGCTGGGAAGGAGATTTTATTGAAGACTGTTCTTCAAGCGTTACCAATCTATGTGATGAATCTCTTCATCCTACCCAAGACGTTTTGTACTGAGCTCCAGAGGATCATGTCTAGGTTCTGGTGGGGGAAAGGGAAGAACCATGACAGAGGCATGAGCTGGGTAAGTTGGGATCGTATGTGCCGACCAAAGAAGTTTGGGGGGCTTGGTTTCAAGAAAATACATGAGTTTAATCTTGCTTTGGTGGGCAAACAAGCATGGAAGTTGATGAAGCAACCAAATTCTCTTGTTTCGCGTTTATTAAAAGCGAAATACTATCCCAACTGTGATTTTAGTCAAGCGGTTATTGGAAATAATCCGAGTTTCATGTGGAGAGGTATTTGTGAGAGCAGAAAGTTGATTGACATGGGTAGTTGTGGAGGATAGGTGTTGGAACTTCTATCTCGATCTGGGATGACAAATGGCTCCCTTCTACAGTGTCTATGCGGGTTACTTCTCCCAAGCCTCCTGATATGACAAGTGGTGTGGTGTCTGATCTGATAAGCAATGGGAGGTGGAACATGAATGTGATTTCTGATATTTTTAACTCAGAGGATAAAGATGCTATATTGAAAATTCCGCTCAGCACAAGGCAACCTAGAGATGAGATATTCTGGAAATTGGATCCAAAAGGTGTGTATACAGTGCGTAGTGCTTATAAGGGGCTCACCGATTTACCTGTGTCCGTATTAAACCAAGAGACTTGTTCTTTGTGGCAGAAACTGTGGAAAAGTAAAGTTCCACCGAAATGCTTGAACTTTATTTGGAGATGCTGTTCTAAAGCACTACCTACTGGTGAAGCTCTCTTGGCTCGTAATATTCAAGTAGATGCTGTTTGTGTCTGGTGCGGTGAGTCGGAATCTGATTTACATATTTTTGTTAAATGCCCGTTTGCCTTGGAGGTTTGGTCTCGTTCAGTTGTTGCTTTAAGGAATACCAATGCTCCATCCTTTAGCACTTGGTTTTTCTCGCTACTGAACCAGATCTCTGCTGAGAATTTAAGACATGTGATAATGACTCTCTGGGCACTTTGGGAAGCGAGGAACTGCCGGGTTTGGAGAAATGTCAACCTGAATGCTGGGCAGGTGGTTAGGAAAGCCTATAAAATGTTAACAGATCGGGAAGCAGCTCAGATCGTCTCCTTGCCATCTATTGGAGACTCTGCAGTGTTGTCACCGGTCTGGAGCAAACCTCCCTCTGGAACACTGAAACTTAACGTGGATGGTGCTTGCTTTAATAACGAATATGGTGGAGTAGGTGTGGTTGGCAGAGACAGCAATGGGTGTTTTGTTTATGCTTTACAAAGAAGTGTTGAGGGGAGTCTTGATCCGGGCGTGGTTGAGGTGCTAGCAATCAGGGAGGCTTTAAGCTGGATTAAAAGTAAAGAGTTGGCTGCTGTGATTGTTGAATCTGACTCACAGGTCAGTGTGCGAGCTATATTGGATCCTAATTATGTTGATCTTTCCCCCTTTGGTTTGATTGTTGATGATTGTAAGTCCCTTATGATGATGCTTCGGGACACTTATCTTGTTTTTGTTAGACGTTCTGTGAATTTTGCTGCTCATTCTCTTGCTAGAGCATGCAGGATTTCGACGGATCTAATGGAGTGGAGTATATCTCCTCCTCATTGTATTTTTGACATTATTGAAAGAGAGAAATAAATACCACAATTTTTACTCCAAAAAAAAAATCATATCATCCAATTGGAACTGTTGTTCTTTTGACAGTTGTCTTTTACTTTATTCACCTTCATCTGAGCAAAAAAGTATGTATCTTTTTTGTAATATCCATCCTTCTATGATACCTTCTATGATACCTTCCATTGTCTCATAGAGAATCCTAAAGTTGTGTAGTTTCATGTGCTATTGGTCAATATAAGGAGGCCTTTTGTGATATTGATGGGATGTGTAGATGAAAACTAACTTTAATGCAACTAGTTTAACTGTTGTCTCAGCTGTTTAGAATATACTTTAAATGGCCAAGTAGAAATTAAGGTGTCGGATTTAGAAGTGTTTTATTGATTTATAGACGAGGAATGCTGTTTCATCTGGAGGACTTTTCTCTAGCAGTGAAGGACAAACCTTTTGTAATTCAAGACATCAATTATTTGAACATCAAAAAAGACTTGGTATTTTCATGTATGTAACTAAATTTCATCAAACTTGCCACAGGTTTCCACTGAAAAAATTGTTGTTCAAGATTCTAGTGGGAAAGAAGTTGAATCTCAACTTCTACCTATATCAAATGCAACTTTGCACATGAGAAATAAATATGGCAAGGCATATCTGGGTAAATTCCCTAGTGAAACACTCAAGTATTGGCTTGCATTTTCAGCATCCATACCACCCCTTGGTTTCAGCACTTACATGGTTTCAAGTGCAAGACAGACAGGTTAGCAATATTGCTTCTTTGTCTAAATTATATGTTTTTGTGAAATGGATGGCTGGGAATTTCCCAGTTACTGAAAGAGTTTTATATTTTATGATCCTTATTGAAGGGCCCAGTTCAACCATCTCTCTGGTTCACACGTTGGAAGAAAATACAAATGAGAGCATAGAAGTTGGCCAAGGAAGTTTAAAGCTGCTTTATTCTGCAGATGAAGGGAAACTTACTAATTATGTCAATAGCAGAACCCTGGTACATTATTTTGCTGAAGTTTCAGTTTTACAGTGCACTATTTAGTGAAATAGCTGTGATTTGTGCTTTTCTTTCGCTCTTAATTCCTCTTTTGGCCTTATTTTGGTTGTGTTTTTCTCTGAAACCACATGAAATTTCTAAGTTGCATTCCTGATGTTGCTGACATTTCATAGGTTACTGCTGCTGTTGAACAATCTTATGGTTATTATACTGGAAATGATGGTACAGATATTGATCCACAGGTAGTCAATCTTTGATGTCTTGTGCATATTTATTACCTATTATTTTTTGCATAGTTACAGTAGGTTTTCATTTTGGCTCATATTTAGAGACTTGTTCCACCACTGGTCTTCATGATGAGATTTTTGTTGTTTATTGAAGGCATCTGGGGCATATGTTTTCCGTCCAAATGGCACCTTTCCAATAAAATCTGAAAACCAGGTAATCGTGTTGGGTGAACAGCCAATTACTCCATTAAATGAGAAGCTGTTACTATAAACTGAAGAGTAGTGCAAACATTTGTTTTTTCTCAGGTTTCTTTAACTTTTGTAAAGGGTCCGCTGCTGGATGAAGTACATCAGCAGATAAACCCATGGATGTCTCAGGTAGTTAAGACATCAGAATAACTTGTTCAGATAATATTAAAAAAAAATGACTGTATGCAAGACTAGCGTTTGGGGTTTTTCATTCTTCCAGAGGATTTGTACTTTCTGCTTTTAATAACTCAATGCTATGTGGATGATAGGTTACCAGGGTCTACAAGGGGAAGGAACATACTGAAATTGAGTTCACTGTAAGTTATTCTCTTCTGCAATAATTATGTTTTGGCTAGCATTCTTGTTAATTGCGGCTGTTTCTGCCTGAGAGTTACTTATGAGTTTGTTGATGACTCCGTGTGTGTCATTACAGATTGGGCCTATACCTGTGGATGATGGGATTGGGAAAGAAATCACAACACTAATTACCACCACCATGAAGACCACTAAGACATTCTATACGGACTCCAATGGACGTGACTTTATCAAACGGGTATTTATTGAGACTTGACAGTCTATATAATGTCTTTCATCTAACGCTTTCTTGTCTTTATTTTTATAAAATTGGTAGGCATTGTGTTTTGGTATCTTCATCTTACAAGCAATTTTATTTGGTTTCTTCAATATTTATTTATTTATTTTGGATGGACATTTCAGAAGATAATAATGCACAATAACTATTGAGACACTTAACTTGATGCTTCATTATGGTATTTGTTTTCTGCAAGTTTTGTTCTATGTAATTTATTCTGATATTTCTAAATATTTTGCAGATTCGAGATTACAGGACAGACTGGGACCTCAAAGTAAATCAACCAGTTGCTGGAAATTATTACCCTGTATGTCTTTCTTCAATAAAAGTTCGTGATTCATTCTTTTCATCTATTTTATATTGTTTGATAGAAGCATCCTCCACTCTTGGGGTAGATCTTTTAACTTGTTTCCCTTAATTTTTCTTCCCTTTCCTTTTCTCTCATTCTTGTAGATCAATCTTGGAATTTATATCCAAGACAACAGCTCTGAGCTCTCAGTGTTGGTGGACCGCTCAGTGGGAGGGTCTAGCTTAGCAGATGGCCAAATAGAGCTGATGCTCCATAGGTTTATTATTACACTTAGTCACTTGTCATATATACAATTTTTGTTTGCCTGTGCACTCTTTTAATACTCTTTTTCTGTACAATCAGGTTACTTTTGTTAGGATAATCTCTAACCACCATGTTTTCTATATAGGAGGTTGCTTCATGATGATAAAAGAGGGGTTGGTGAAGTGCTGAATGAGACGGTCTGTTTCTCAAATGGGTGCGAGGGTTTAACTGTAAGCTCAAATGTTGAATTTGTATTCATGGATTTCAAACTCTTCAACAAAAATTGCTTCATTTTCTTTTCGGTAGTTTCTGGAGCCCGGCTATGGTAAAGAGTTTGAATTCTGTTGATTGGGTAACATTCACTTCTGCAGATCCAAGGAAAGTTCTTTGTTAGGATTGATCATCTTGGAGAAGGTGCCAAGTGGCGTCGGACAGTTGGACAAGAGATATATTCCCCAGTCCTCTTAGCCTTCACAGAGCAAGTATGAAGCTTTTCTAAGTAGATTTTGTCACATTAAAATAGCAATTCTTAGATGATATATATATATATATATATTTGCAGGATGGAAGTAATTGGATAAATTCCCATATAGCTACATTTTCAGGACTGGATTCATCCTACTCATTACCAAATAATGTTGCTGTCATAACCCTTCAGGTAGGTTACTTGCGTTGGGAAAAAAAATGCTCTGAGTCCCCAGAATTAGCTCTCTTTTTTTGTTCTTGAAAAAGTGTCAATGCTTCCTTTTTGTCTTTCTCTAATGAACTTTGCTTAGTGTCCTCGATGAAGACTTGAAATTTTATGGTCTTGTATTCATCAATCTGTCTGGGAGGAATGAGAGCTTCTGAACATTGCAGGAACTTGAAAATGGGAAAGTGCTCCTTCGATTGGCTCACCTATATGAGGTCTTATTTTCTCCCTTGTAATTGTTCATAAATGCACTACTATACTGTATGGATGCTAATTCAAGAGTATGGATACTACTAATTCAGACTGGAGAGGACAAAGACTATTCTGTGATGGAGAGTGTGGAATTGAAAAAGCTATTTCCAAACAAGAAGGTAAAAGCAGCAGAGGCATTGATAGAATCTCTCTTTAGTCATTTATGAAGCCAGAGTTTTTCATAATAATACTGTGGTGGTTTTTCATTTTTCCCATTTCAGATAAGTAAAGTGACAGAGTTGACTTTGTCAGCCAATCAAGAAAGAGCTGACATGGAGAAGAAGAGGTTAGCTTGGAAAGTGGCAGGTACTGGAGGAGAAGACAATGCGGCAGCGAGGGGAGGACCTGTAGATCCTTCCAAGTTAGTTGTAGAACTTGCTCCAATGGAGATTCGCACATTTGTTATCCATTTCAAATATCTGCAAATGTTTGGCTCCTGAAATTAAGAAAAAAAAAAAGATGAATTTCGTCGACGTGTGCATTAAGAGAGGGAGAGAGTTATAAGGTCTTAAGCTGGGTTTCTGCTTACTGTAGAGCTGCCTATGAATTAGGTGCTATATAATTCATTTCTTTGCATGTTAAGTCACATTTTAGCAGCAAATGTATTTCTCTTAAATATATTCAAGTTCGATTTTCCTTCCTCATGTCATAATACTAAAAAAAAAAACTTGACATTTCTATGGAGTTGCAGCAACATGCTCACTAAGTTCAATATCATTGCCCGATGTGGGTGGTTATCTCTCTCGTATTGTAAGATGCTACAGCCCTGAAAAACCTCCCCATCCATTTAACTAGTAAGAAATATTATGAAATTTTTATTTGGTAGAATTGGGAAATCAAGATAATGAAAATATCTTTCATTAACAAGTAAACAAAAGATGCAGCAACTACCTGTGCATCTAACAGTCAAAGAACTCAAAGATTTGTCCCCACACAGTCCCATAACATCAGAAAAACGTCTGAATTTCAAAATACGAGTTTGATTTTGATATAGCAAAACCTCAAGAAACGGCAGCTAAGTGGTCCCTTCACTTGTCCAATCCATGGCTGGTTGGCAACTAATGGGAAAATAAAAAAAATTTAGAGTCAAAGCAGTTAAATTTTCGACAATGGAAGAAGTGGTTGATTTGCGTGCCCTTTTATTTTATTTTTTTATTTTTATCTTTTTTTAATATATATTTTTATAGCAAAAGAAGATCTAAAAATCTAATGTATAATATCAATTAGGAAAAATCAACTGAACCAAAATTAAATTATTATATTTTTAAACTGAATAAGTTCAACCCCATTATATTTTGAAGATTACGATCATTTTAAAATTTTCTAATGGAAAATTAAATATAATAAAATTTTTCGAAAAAATAAATAACTATAATAATAATGGAAAGTTATTAAACCCAATAGTTATAATTTATAACAATTTATTACTTTTTTGAAGGGGTGCTTTCCTGGAAAAACATTTGCTAAAGAAGTTGACAAATCTCAGTCTGAGTAGACTGTCTTTTAGCTTCATCCATTTCAAAGTCCTTTTGCTTATCTAATGATTTACTCAAATTCCTCCATTTCATCATAACCCAGAAACAGCTATTTCTGTGATCAAGTGTATTTCTTTTTCTGTGTTTCTTAATTACTAGGCCTCTGTTTGAATCTTCAATGGATATTGAAGTTTCAATTTTTGTGTTTCTTTTTCTGGGTATTGCTATTTCATGGGTAGAATCCAAATACATGGTTTACAATACTTCACAAGGGATAGTTCCTGGTAAGCTTAATGTTCACTTGGTTGCTCACACTCACGATGATGTGGGTTGGCTAAAGACTGTTGATCAATACTATGTTGGCTCCAACAATTCAATCCAAGTAAAAGATCCCTTGTCTCTTTCTTTTTTATTTATAGATGTAGTTAATTGCCATTTTATATATTGGTTTATGGATGATTAATAATGAAGACTTTATTTGATGGTTTCAATGGATAGGGTGCTTGTGTGCAAAATGTGTTGGATTCTCTTATTCCTGCACTGTTGGCTGACAAGAATCGCAAGTTCATTTATGTTGAAATGGTAAGTATCTTTCCCATCTTTTTATTTTCAGTGTAACTGTGGTTTGTTGCTAAGAAAATGGTGGCTGAGGGGGAAAGTAAGAGAAACTAAAATTGAATATTCTTTCAACAATATTGAGTAATTGGGAAGATCAAGAATGGAAAATTGTTTGGGTTATATTTGTGGGTCATCAAAAGCTCAGAAAATGATGAGTTTATTTCTGCTTTTATTAACAACCAAATGGAGTATATTACGCTTTTGTAGAGTGGAAGGATTATGGGCTTTCAAGAAATTCAACCTACCAGAGAACGGTTATTGAATAGTTAGTTAAAATTTGAATTCAAACAAAACCCTTTCTCTGGCATACAGCATTGCACTGATGACCCTTGTTCTATTGTTTCATTTAAGCTGTTAGTGAGGAATCACTGTAGTACAAAGTCTTGAAATTGCAAGCATCTTGTTCAATGGAATGTCTATTTTATCATTATTGTGGGAAAGCCTCAGAGCATAATCTATGCAATTTTGGCTCTAGCACTCTTTATCATATCTCTTTTGCACAAAGATTGCAATTCGTTAACCCCACCTTATGAACAGATGTGACTTAGACATTTATGTTCACCCCATGTAATCCCAAGATTTTAATGTATAAATATGATATTAATTCTTCCTTAATTATGCAGGCATTTTTCCAACGATGGTGGAGAGAGCAGAGTGAGCCTATGCAGCGTGTTGTCAAGCAACTTGTGAGCTCGGGTCAACTGGAATTCATGTAAGACATACTGTTAAACACTACTGACCCGGTAATGATATTCATAGTGTTTTATTTTGACCTTGTAATAATATTTCAGTTGCGTCTAAAGTGTTAAGAATGTGATTCTGTTTCATGTTCATCACACTTGTGGCTTGGCTATTCATTACTGTTTCTCAAATACTTAAAAATGTTTTCTCTCTCTCTCTTTCTGGTTGTTGCAGAAATGGAGGTATGTGCATGCATGATGAGGCGGTGACTCATTATATTGACATGATCGATCAGACTACTCTTGGACATCGATTTATTAAAAAGGAATTCGGTGTGACGCCAAGAATTGGTTGGCAAATAGATCCTTTTGGTCATTCTGCAGTGCAGGCTTACTTGTTGGGAGCTGAAGTATGTTTTTCCATCTTTAACTTCAACAGCATCTGTAAAGTTTGAGATTTTTCCCTCTTTTTGCTCCAGCTACCTTTACGGACAACAGAATGATGTGATTAAACTGGTGTAGGTTGGATTCGACTCTCTTTTCTTTGGTCGGATTGATTACCAAGATAGGGCTAAGCGTAAAAATGAGAAGAGTCTTGAAGTTGTTTGGAAGGGTTCTAAGAGTCTTGGTTCGTCAGCACAGGTGAACAGAACAGATTATCTTATCTTTGAACAGATATGCAAGTGGATTTATTATCCTTGCTAAGTTTTAAATATTGTTTTTACATTGTGAACCTTTCTTTTTCCTTTTTTTTTATCCTGTTTGTATTGTTACTGAGACAATTGTTTCATGTCACAATTAGCTTCTTTTCTATTCTATAATTGTAGATTTTTGCCGGTGCATTTCCAGAAAACTATGAACCTCCACCTGGTGGTTTCTACTTTGAAGTCAACGATCCTTCCCCTGTTGTTCAAGTAAAACTCAAGAAAAAAGTCATTTTTTTATTATGTCTCAATATTTGCTAGTCTGCGACAATAACTTTCTGCTTTTGTCCATGGAAGGATGATATTGATTTATTTGATTACAATGTCCCAGAACGAGTCAATGACTTTGTTGCTGCTGCAATATCGCAGGTAATCTCTCCATGTAGGGGCATTTCTTATCTGGTTACTCACTGCCCTGTCCATTTAATGGTATTTCTGCTTAAGTCTAAAACAGATGTTTGAATACGCTGTTAGTTCTTTAGATATTGAAACTCTGTTGCAAAGCTGTTATACATATTCTGGGTGAAAGGTCCTTTTTAGATACTGGATATTTGAGTTGAACTTATTTAGTAGGTTTCCCTGTTATGTCTATACTTAGGGTGGCACATATTAGATATCCGAACCATTGGCAATTTTTTTTATCTAAACCAAAACTACTGGGTGATCAGTTAGAGAATCTGAAATCAATCCAAAATTATTGGTTAATCACATAATTGTATTATCAATTTTAACGGTTCAGTTAACTTATTTTATTGAGATTTTGCTTATTTAATGTTAGAATTCAATTTTCAAATCAAAATATCATCACCTACTTAAATAATAACACGACGATAAGAGAAGAAGTCAATTCATAAAAATAATAACAAAAATCATCACCTATTTCAATAAACATTTTGAGCTTAGTAACGGACTTTTTTCTTTAGAAGTATTCAAAGTAATTTAAAAAAAAATGTTATAGAAAGCATGTAACAAGAAAAAGGAATCATGGGTAAAATTGATAGAGAAGGTTGGAAATTCTAGTAAGATTATACAAGTAGATAGTGAGATTGATTGGGGATGAGCAGTGATGATGATAGACAAGCTATCTGTAGTCATAGAAAGGACATAGAGAAGAGAGTGATAGGTAGGAGGTGGAGAGAAGAAAAATATAAACATAGTTTTTAACTTTAGAATACTAATACAAGATTGTACATTTTTTAAGTTTAAATTTAATGTTATTATATATAATTGTTAATAAATATTATATATTTGGATTGGTTGGATATTCAGACAGATCATTTGACCTTTTTGTTTGGATTGATTTTTTGGTTTCAAATCAGACAATTGGTGTTTCAGTTTTGTTTATTAACCACAATCCACACAAACCCATAATGTTCATTTGTTTGGCTTACCCTGATATTTTACATCTCTTGAATAGAGTTATTAATATTTTCGCTAAAATGCATTTCTTCTGAGATGTGACATCTGACCTGGGCCACATTAGTTTGGCAGTACTTAAGAGATGAAGAGTTACACTTTTGTGCTAGAATTTGTCTATCTTTAGTTAAGTTGTTCAAACTAGCAATCGAGTTTAATATTCCATTTGCAATGGGCTTTTTTAATTAAAGCTAACAGCAATCAGTCCATTCTCAGGCCAATATAACTAGAACAAATCATATAATGTGGACCATGGGAACAGATTTTAAATATCAGTATGCAGAGTCATGGTTTCGACAGATGGACAAGTTTATCCATTATGTTAACCTGGTAAGGTTCTGTATTCTTGATTAATTTTTTCTTATCATTATGTGATACTGCTGTATCTCGTGTTTCCTAGAAATGGTGGCAGTTGATAATTGGTTTAATGAATTCCACTTGCATCAATGTGTTTATCCATTCCATTTGACAAAGTGAACTAGTCTATTAATGATATTGGCTGATGGCAATTATTTGTTGTGAATATTGAAATCTTTTAAAAGGGACATGTTTCATTTTATCAAGGAAGTCTTGATCTTTCCATTGCAAGGTTCGAGTACCTTTATGATGGAGCCTTATGGATTAATAGTTGCAAATAAAAGCAGTCAGGAGCAAAGTCAGCGATCAGAGTTCAAAATCAGAACACATTTTTTCATGATGCTTAATCTCAATAGACAATGATATGATTATTTTATTTTATTTTTTTATTGATGATAGTCACAATGAAAATTTAGTATTGCGAGCATTTTGGATGTATACTTGTGTTCCCTTATGATTTCACATGGATATTTATCTCATCTTATTGTCTAAAATATATCAATTCTAAATGGTTTGATTTGAATACTTTCTAGGATGGACGCGTTAATGCTCTCTACTCTACCCCCTCAATATATACTGATGCAAAACATGCTACAAATGAGTCCTGGCCATTAAAAACTGAAGACTTTTTTCCGTGAGTTGAACATCCAATGTCATTATAATCTGTTTGTGGGTTCTTTCCTCACTTTGAACAACTCTGAGGATATTGAAGTGTTCATAACTCCAGTTATGCAGATCGTGCAAATGCTTATTGGACAGGATACTTTTCAAGTAGACCAGCCTTGAAACACTATGTTAGGATGATGAGTGGCTACCACTTGGTATTATAGTCGTGATTGTTTTACTTTGCTCAAGTAAATATTCCATCATGATTCAATGACAGTTTGTCTGGCTATGATCTCATATATTTTTTTTATTGTTTATCAGGCTGCAAGGCAACTAGAATTTTTTAAAGGGAAAAGTAACAAAGGCCCAAACTCAAACTCATTGGCAGATGCTTTAGCAATTGCTCAGCATCATGATGCAGTCACTGGTACAGAGAAGCAACACGTGGCTAATGATTATGCAAAACGACTGGCAATAGGCTACGAAGAGGTGGATATTTGGTTTGACTGCAAGTTTTGTGGTAATTTGTATTTCTTCATTGCGTTTTATATATTAATCGCCTAATCATTGTCTCTGCAGGCTGAAAAATTAGTTTCATCTTCGCTTGCTCACTTGGCTGAGCCAAAACCACATATTGGTTGCCAGAGTCCAGCTACAAAATTTCAACAGGCAAAAATATAAGCCCTTGAGTTTGAATAGCCTGCATGTCTATGAGTCTTTCCAAACAACAATGAGTCATTCTGCATCCTTTTTCATTACAAACTACCTTCTTTTTTTACTGTTTTTCTTTCTTATTTATGCATGGTACACTAGACATTTAATATAATAGTAATAATGTTATCTCCCATATTGAGCTCTTTTACAGAGTTATTGTGATAATTGATGATAAATTTAATATGTCCATCAAATTTAATATGTCCATCATTGACTTGCAGCTTTTGAACACAAATTTTGAAACCTTCTTTGAAGTCACATTTTTCTTGGAAAAAGCGTTTCTAGTTATTAGGACATTGAATTTAGCATCATGCAGTGATTGCATGGCAATTTTGAATTAAAATTCAAGCTAAACTGGATTTTCACATGTAATTTTTCTTTCTTGCTTGCTTCTTTTCCCTCTCTCCTCCAGTGCCCACTCCTGAATATAAGTTACTGCCCTGCATCAGAAACTAATCAGTCTCAAGGGAAAAACTTGGTAAGGATAATGTAATATGCTAAGCATTGTTCTTCTACATTGTAATTAACCTACAATTTGTCATTCCACATTGAAATATTTTCTTTATGTATGCTCTCATTTGTAGATTGTTGTTGTGTACAATTCTCTTGGATGGAAGAGAGAGGATGTGATTCAAATTCCTGTGAGTACTTCCATTGACCTTTGTTCTTAATGTATTGAACTTTCATTGGGTATGAATGATTAGGTTTGGATTGACGTAATTAATTTTAGAATGCATTTTTTCATTGGCATGCTACAGTTTTTTGCTGAATATAAGCAGATGGTCTTGTGTTTCATTTATCAGCCTACAAGTTATAATTTGTTGTAGGTCATCAAAGATGATGTTACTGTGCATGACTCTGAGGGAAGTGAAATTGAATCACAACTTATGCCTCTAGTGGATGCTCATGTGACCTTAAGGAATTCTTATGTTCGGGCATACTTGGGCAGATCACCAGCAGATACGCCTAAGTATTGGCTTGCATTTACGGTCTCTGTTCCACCTTTAGGTTTCAGCACTTACACCATCTCGGGTTCCAAAAGTGCAGGTTAGTTAATATGGTTGATATTTTTTAAATTGACCTGGCCAAGGTGAATAATCTTCAAGTTCATTCTCTTAGATATGAGTTAATTGGTTACTTGAATGGTCTTTTTCAATGATAGGTGTTCATTCAACCAAATCATCCATATACACATTTCAAAGAAGTGATCAAACTACTGTAGAAGTTGGTCAAGGAAATTTGAAGCTTTCCTTTTCTGCAAATGAAAGCAAACATGCTAGTTATATTAATAGCAGAAACTCAGTACGTAAAGCACTAAATAGTGCTCTGCAATCTGTGTTTTCTCTGATCTTTTTTTTAAATTATTGTTAGTAGTGCCCTTGCATCTTGCTGCAGCAGTGTTTTAATATGTTTTCTTCATGCAGTTGTGTAAAATTGTTTGTTAGCTAATGCATAGCTTCCTGGCTTGTGAAGGTTGAGGAATTGGTTGAACAATCATTCAGTTATTATGCTGGATATAATGGGACTGGAGATGATAAAGATCCACAGGTTCCTGGATAGAATTTTTCTTTCAACTTCATCTCTTTCTTTGTTTTTCTGGAGAACATTTGCCTTCAGCTTAATGTCATTATTAGATTATCCCTTTCCAAGTAAATATCTCATATTATGTATTTCTTTGTTTCTTACTCAAGAATGGTGGGGCTTATATCTTCCGCCCAAATGGGACATATCCTATAAAGCCTGAAAGACAGGTTTGCACTGCTTCTGAAATGATTCTCGATATGAATTAGTATCATAGTGCTTACTAATAGAACTTTTTCAAAGTTCCAGATTCCTTTAACTGTTATGCGCGGACCTATAGTAGAAGAAGTGCATCAACAGATCAATCAATGGATATATCAGGTACTTTTCTTATAACATGGTTGTGCCCATGTTTAATAACATTACTCATGAACTTTTTTGTTTGCTCAATAATTGGAGACGTATTATCAGTTTTACATGCTAAAGAATATTAATTTGAATAAGAATCAATAATGAACTCAAGTCAACAGTTAAATGGATTGTTGAATTTACTTATTTTCTTGCAGTTTAGAAGATTCTGAATGTATGAGCCTAGAAAAATCAACAGATCATCTGTATTGTAAATAGTTAACTACGAGATATGATTAGGAAAGAATTTCTTTCTGCTTGTAGAGTTTGGAACTCAAGGAAAGTTGCAGGAGTTTTGTTCTTTGGTCTTACGCATCTGGTTTTCCTAACAAGAATCCAGTGTCATGGTATCCTCGATTAATCTTTATTCACAATGCATGCAGATCACCAGATTATACAAGGGGAGGGAGCATGTTGAAGTTGAATTTATTGTAAGCTCACCAGATAGGATGCTCTATTCTTAATTCTATTTAAGCCATTTAAAATATTTTCTTTTATAGGAATAAAAAAATTTGGCTTAATGATGAAATTATTTCTTTTATTTTGACTTAGAAATGTTCTATTTTTTACTGGATCTTACCTTCTTCTGTATGGTGCATTTATGGTACTTACTAAATCAGGTTGGGCCTATACCCATTGATGATGGTATTGGGAAAGAAGTTGTAACACAGATTTCAACTAACTTAGCAACCAATAAGACATTCTATACAGATTCTAATGGACGTGATTTTATCAAAAGAGTAAGTTGAATATTTGTGCTGTTCTGTTTTTTTACTATAGCTATTCAGCAGGATTTTCTTTCAGATGCTTAGAGTTATTGGCTTAAAATTTCAATTTGTTCTTAACAGTGTTCTCATGTTACATAAGATAGGTGGAAATTTCTGTATGGAAGGATGGATTAGTAAAATGCTTATTTTATTTTCTATAGCATATGGAAATACTTGTTTTTTGGGGTGATTAGTCAATTTTCTAATTTCAGCATCAAATGATGTAAAAAAGTTGCCTATTTGCAGGTTCGTGATTATAGGCCAGACTGGGACCTGGAAGTGAACCAGCCAGCTGCTGGAAATTACTATCCAGTATGTTTCTCTAAAAGCAACTGTGTGCTTTAGTGAGGAAAGTTTCTGCTTGCATCAGTATCTAGATAGTCCATCTTTTGATTTATAATGTGAACCTGCATGCTGCTTACAATTGATGAGTCTCTTGTCATTAAACTACTTGACTTTTGGAAGCGCTGAGGAAGAGATTTGGCAGTTGTGTTGTAATTTAATTATCTCCTTTTATCACTGCCTTTAATATGTGTCTGTTTCTGTAAGAATTTGTACTATTGCTATCTCCTAGTCAATGATAAGTCATTTAACTTTTAGTGAGCATTTATATTTCCTCTTTTAGCATCAATTTTTGCTTCATATTTGTGCATTTAGGTTAATCTTGGAATTTACACACAAGATGATAAGAAAGAATTCTCAATTCTGGTGGATCGAGCTCTTGGAGGATCTAGTTTAGTTGATGGACAAATAGAGCTGCTGCTCCATCGGTACGTATCACCTTCCTGATATTCAAACTGCTGCGAATATAAACAGCTGTTAGGTGCTATTTTGAAAAAATGCTATAGATAGTTAATGGGATGAATTCTTTTTTGTCTTGTTTTGTTTTTGTTCTTGTTTTTTAAAAAAGAAAAACATCCCTATACCACACCAAAGGAAGGTGTCATGTACAAGAGAGAATAGAGATCATATACATGGAAGAGAATTCACAAAGTCTACAGCATCAAAAGCCTGACATAATATCTCTATGGTACCAAAGTTTTGTCAGTCTAAGGCCTAATATCTGTGAAAAGTATGGAGAGATTTCTCCTCTCCCTGAAAGGCTCTCTTACATTCTTTCCAAACAGTCCAAAGTAGTTAATGAGATGGAGGTTAAAACTGCAATCTCTATGAAGTGTGTTTTGTAGCATCACTTTTAGAAAAGGTCCAGTTTGTAAAGTATGAAATGGAATAAAAGCTGCCAGTTTGATACATGCTTCAATAGGATGACTAAAAACATAGATGTGTTCTCATCCATTACACTTATTACACAATTTTATCAGAATCATAATTGATACTTCTCTTGTGTTATAGGAGACTTCTACTTGATGATTCCAGGGGTGTTGCAGAGGCTTTAAATGAAACAGTTTGTGTTCTAGATAAATGTGCAGGATTGACGGTAAGCACATTTCACTCAGAATCCAATACAAGTGCAGAACTTATCTAATTCTTTAACAATTGGTTTAGTATAAATGAAATTCATTAAATTTGCAAATCCATATATTCTATGTTTGGTATAAATACTATATATTTTATATGGTCATAATGTTGGACGATGAAAGAGCAAATATATATCCAAGAGGAGTGTTACAAAGGTGGAAATATGAGAGGCATTGCACTTTTCAAAAAATATATTGCCAAAAAAAAAATTATATAGCCGACTCTAATTATTTTTTAGAATTAAGGGTGAATTGGGTCGAATATAAATAAAATTCACTTAGAATTCTATCTTATTAATTGTATGAAATTGGTTGTGCTTGAACCTATCTTATTAAATATAGTAAAATTTGCCAATGAACTTTAAATTACCAAGGTTACAAAATTAACTTCACTTTAACTTGACTAAAAATTAGATGACTTTCTATATGAATTTTATACTTGATATTTTGACGCCAAACATGAAAATTCATTTGCATATGAATTCTATTATTGTCTGTTCGAATAGATAGTCATTTGAAATTACTTCGGATTTGAATTTGAATTTGAATTTACATTGTAAGATCATAAAAAAATGAGTATGATATCAAATTTTCAAATGCTTAATCATTTTAAATGACTACTTACCCAAATTTATACTTAAAACCTACTTGGATATATGTTCATTTAAAGTTATTGTGAATTTAAAATTGAGTTTCAAGCACAAAATCATAAAAATTAAGCATTGTGTCAAATATGCATAATCATTTCAAACTAACTATCCTAATTGACCTTGAGCTAAATTGATTTGCAAATGAAAAGAATTTCTTATTGATTTGATCCAAACACTATGTAAAGAATTTCAGACCATTGTTGCAGCTTGATTTGTGGTTACTTTCTTAGCAATGCTTCATTGTTAGCCTCATCATATCCATGTTATTGGAAGTCAAGTAACAGACTTTATCTCCTGGATTCTGACGAAGTGAAAGTATTACAGCAATCATTTTTGTTACTCAACATAAATTCCTCTTTGGCACTTAATATATGATCTGTGTTTGAAATAACATCTACCTTAACTGATGGCTATTTTTGCAGATCCTAGGAAAATATTATTTCAGAATTGACCCTCTAGGAGAAGGTGCTAAGTGGCGTCGTTCTTTCGGCCAGGAGCTATATTCACCCCTCCTGCTGGCCTTTGCTGAAGAGGTGAAATTATAATTAAATAAATAAAAAAGAGTCTTGTAAATTGGTTCTTAAAAGTAGTTTCGTTGTGCAGGATGGAAGTAGCTGGATAAATTCTCATGTAACCACCTTCTCAGGCATTGATTCCTCCTACAATTTACCCGATAATGTTGCAATAATGACTCTCGAGGTAGATTTTGCTTCATTATTTTGGAAGGCATTATTGTTTGCACGCAAATTTGATTTACTAAGACAGATAAGGCATGGTAATCTTATCTGAATTCAGGATCATAGTAGGCCAGCTGCATGATATGATACAAAAAAATGCTAGTTAGTTACTTGGTGGTAGTTCTTTCTTTTCTGATTATTTGTATCTTTTTGTCCCCTAATAACCATCTGTTTCTCTGAAATTTACAGGAGCTTGATGATGGAAAAGTTCTTCTCCGGTTAGCACATTTATACGAGGTTTTGATCATCTCCTACTATAATATTGCATGTGTTTGGAGTACCCTATTCGTTGATGATATATCAGAAATATGTCTTCACCACCATATTTTCTGCCATATCTTCATTTGAATTCAATTATGTCATCATCTAAGCATAAATGGGCAAACTACTATTAAAAATTGGCTTCCCACTTGACTCTAACTACAGAACGGTAACATGAAATAAATTTTTACTATTCGTACTTGCCCTTGATTTCTGCAAAATTTTCTTGATCATCACAAAATACACAGCTAGTGTTGCCATATTTTGAAAGGAAGCAGCATCAACCTGTTGCTGCAGATGCTAGTAGTAATCACTGATCCTTTTTAATACCCTGATTGAGAAACAGCTAAAACACATAAATGCAGCAACCTGGAGTACCTGAAAAATCTTTTTCTGTCTCTCTAATGTGTCTGTATGTGCATATTTGATGGGATTGATTGTTTACTCTCTGTCCATCACTTTGAATTTCTAGCCTCTTTGCATGTAATTCAAACTTTAGATTGTTCATTTTCCTTGCTTTATGAAATCATGGGAAGATTGGAGAAGACGAGGATCTTTCTGTGACTACAAGTGTAGAACTGAAGAAGTTGTTCCCTGGCAAGAAGGTAGAAGCCATGTTTTTCTGACACCTAACCATCAATTTTTACTAGCTTTTATAATGCTTAACCAGGCTTCATTTTTTAATTAGCTTTTGTAATGCTTTTGTCTTCTTAATGTTTTTACCCAGATAAGTAAATTGACAGAAATGAGCTTATCTGCTAATCAAGAGAGGACTGAAATGGAAAAGAAGAGACTTGTATGGAAAGCTGAAGGCTCTGAAAGACGAGCAGCAGCAGTGACAAGGGGCAGACCAGTTGATCCTGCAAAGCTGGTGGTGGAACTTGCTCCAATGGAAATCAAAACCTTTGTTATCGATTTCGATCACAAATCCTATCACAACTACCACCCTATATTTGATGTCTAATGGCAGTGAAATGTTCCAGTGGAAATCCTTTCTAGTTCAGGCCGGCATGGATTGTGCAGATTTCAGAATTCAGATTTCTCTTTTAGCTGATATCTGTATTCTGATGATCACTCATGAGTGCAATTGGACTGTTGGCCAAGAATTAGATACTTACCATGTATGCTCATGTGTGTCATATGGCTCAACTCTTGGTGTAATGTAATAATCACTTTTCATCTCCATCTTTGAATGGGAATCAGGAAATGTGACAAATAAATTTCATGAGATCCCTGTTTTTATTTATTTATTTATTGGTTTTTTTCTGCATGGCAGTGATAAAAATAAAATAAAATAAAATTATTCCAATATTTTAATATGAAAAAAATGTATTAAATATAAATTTTAAGTTAGAAAGCTTGCAAATTTAACTTGCCTTTGATTTAACAAACTATAATTGTAAATTATAATTGACTTTACATCTAAATTTTATACACTTGAACTCATTTATAAATAATTGTATACTTAATTATTTCGCAGATATGAGTAGAATCATTTATAACAGTGGACTAATACCAACCATTTGCACAACAATTAATAAGCACACCAAACGGCTAAATAAATTTAAAAACATTAGATATTTGGATATAATAATTTAATTACTTGACTGTTATTTTTATTTTTAAAACTTTTTATATTATTATTATTATTTGCAGTTTTGTAGATTTCATACCCTTGCTGGAGTTTAAGAATAATAATGATAATAACAAAAACGCAAAGGTATAATTAGTAAAATGGTATAAAAATCAGGGACAGTACTGTAAATCCAATCAACGACGTACGGTGCAGGTGGGGCGGGCACCGGTGGAGAGTATATAAAGTAGAAGTATTAAAAGGACTGAAGCTTTAACATAAAAGCAACGCGAACACCAAGTTACTTTCTTCAATCTTCCTTTTGAAATTTCATGTCCATCTTGCCTTTACAAACCCAAGGTTCCAGTTCGTCTTCTTTTGATTGTCACTCTCCAAACCCTAATTCTAATCATGGCAACTCCCTCTCTTCTTCCCCTCAATCTCCCTCTTCTCTCTCCCGCCAATTCCAATCCATGCAATTCCCTGATCATCTTCCATCTCAATCTACAATCGCTGTTTCAGGTGCGTTGAGGGTTTTCATTTGCTGATTTTGTGTAGAGAGTTTTTTAATTACTGAAATTTGGGTTTTATTTGAAATAATATTTTATGGTCTATGTATGTATATATGTATGTAGTTCTTGCTATTGCTTTTTTGGTTAGTTTTACGCTTGAAGTGTTGGTTTTTTCTTACGTATCTTGTAAAAAGTTGGGGTAATTTCATTTGCACTGAGTGGATATTCTTTTTTTTTTCTTATGTTAGAAAATTGGTGTTAGTTCGAGTGATTATTGTAAATTTTCCGTTCTTGCTATACATATGGATGACTGGATCACTTATTCATGTTTATTGCATTCGATCACAGGCCTATTGGCTCCAGCTGCAGAAGATTCTGGTGGATCTTCCAAAAAGGTTTTTGTTTTTTGATTATATTCATTGTTGCATTTGTTCAGCTTTTTGCAAATTATGGGTTTTATGGTTCTTTTCGTCCTATGATGTCTAAAGAACAGAAAATAAATGACAGGAAGAGAAGTTGTTAGTTGTGGAAGTAGACAGCTTAAATTTGTTCTTTTGTAGGCAGTGGCGTAGCCAGAAATATCGGTGAGTGAGGTCAAAATTATTGCTATAAAAAATGACTTATTTAAGGCAAAATAATAGAGTAATTTGAGTTTGAAGCAATGATACAAGAATATAGTATTTTACTTCAAAATTTTGTTAGCTCAAAATGCTATTGGATTGGAAGAAGTTCAAATGTTGTGGCACATGTTTTAGGTAGAAGAGCATTGTTTCATGTGAGCTTTACGAGTGGCAAGATCCTCCTCCTTATATTCTTTCTTCTTTGTCTCATGAGTCCAATTTACAAAGATCATAAGTTGGGTGCATGGGAAAGCCTGAGGGCAAGGGGTAGTTTGAGATCTTTTTTTTTTGTTCTTTGATGATGTTTTCTTATTCTATTTTTAATAAAACTTAATTTTCAATAAAAAAAATAGCAATTTATCTTAATATTTAATTATAATATATAGAAAAAATACTTCCAAATAAAGGAAAAATTCATATAACTTTTATCCAATTAAAGTGAAAAATTTACAATAAATATATCATTTCACACTTCAATATGTCAATTTTTTATGAGAGCCAATTATTTCTATATTCTAGTTTTATTTTCAGAAGCAGAGTTTTTTTTTTTTAACAGTCAATTATTTTGTTTATATGATGGTCATTTAATGAAATAGTAAATGGAGCATATATAATCCAATTTTTGGGCTATAAATTATTTTTGTTAGCCTATAAATTTTTAATTAATTTTGGACTTATTTTTATTTGGTAAATTTGGACTTTTGACTTTAAATTATTGGCTAAAATTTAAGACTTTTTTTAATGGGGTCAATTTAAATATTTTAGTGGGGGTCATTCAAAAAAAATATATAAAAAATATCAAAATATGTAATTGTTTTTAATAAATCCAGTGGGGTCAATAGACCCCACCCATAATACATTGGCTACGCCCCTATTTGTAGGTGAATGAATTAAGGACACCAAATGGGAAAAGAAGTTTGCCTCAACTTAATGGAGACACGCAATGCCAGTCTCACCTTGGTGGTCAAGGGGTTGGATCGGCTCAGGCCAAAGGGAAAATGTTGGGATCTGTAGCATCTTCTCAAGGTCAACAAAGTAATGTTTCCATCAATAGTACAGGAGCCAGTGCGCATTCATCAGGAAGAAGAGCGCAAATGATGAATGCTAATCATTTACTGAATTTTCATTATGACCCCATTACTCGGTCTCAACCAAGAGCCCCTCCTCCTCCAAGGCGGCAGCAGAAAATAAAGCCTTACAACAAGGATTTGTTCCTTCAGGCTAATTACAAGTTTGTTGTGTTAGATACAGGGAATTATGCTCCCGAATTGATGGATCCTGATAAAATGCTTAGGTGGGAAGACATAATTTGTGTGAGATATACCACCCCATTTCCAGTGCAATGTCCAATTTGTTTGGAATATCCTCTGTGCCCTCAGATAACTTCATGCGGACATATATTTTGTTTCCCCTGTATTCTTCAATACTTGCTTATGGGCAAGGAGGATCATAGGGGTGATTGTTTTAAAAGATGCCCTTTATGTTTTGTGATGATATCTCAAAAGGACTTGTATACCCTCTATGTTGAGAATGTTGCACAGCACTTTGTTGGTGATACTGTAGACTTCATGCTTCTAACACGGAAAAAAGATTCATTCACTCCATCCCTGAAAGATAAACAGGAGGTGGATACTGTGCCAAGCTGCAATGATGAGGCCTATGATCCATTCTTAAAGTTTACATTTACTTCAGATGTAGAATTGTCAGTGAGAAAAGCAATATCAGATTTGGATAGTTGGTTAGCCAAAGCTGATTCAGGGCTTGTAGATGATTTGGAGAAGCTTCCTTATGTATGTGCCGCAATGGAACAACTAAAACAGAGGAAGAATTACTGGAATGAGCAGCAGAAGGTGTACTACAATGATATAAATCTTAAATATACCAACAGTCAGAAGCAATCTCAAGAGCTGTTATCAACTGCTACTGTAAGTTGTGCTCATCATGAAGACTCTAGTCCCAGATGTTCACTGCAGTCTACCAATGTCAATGATGGAAATAAGTCATTGGCAAATTTGAAGTTGACTGTGGTTGAGGAATTAGAAGGCCAAGATGTATCATCCTCATGTGATGAGAATAAGAGTTTGCAGAAAACCCCAAGTGGATCTAGAGATGTTAGGGACAACGACTTTTACAATTTCTACCAGGTTAGTTCTATGGGGATTGTATTTTTCCCTATTTAGTGTTAGATGCCAATTCATTTGGCAGTCAAAATAGAGTATTGCACATTTAGATGTTTCAATAGGCATCATTCTGGATCATACAAGGACTTCATAACATGATTTAGATGGCATGGTTTATTGAAGTTGTGGACAGAAAGTGTGCTCCTTATTTGTAAGTTTGCATGTGTCTGCAATGATTTATTGATCATTTTCATTGTATGTTCTATTTGGTCAGATGCAGAATATTAACGAAATGCAACTAAATAGTAATACCACATTACTTCTTGTAACTTCGGATTATATATAAAGGGCAAGACTTTCTGTTATGGCAAGTTGGTGGTATAACTAACATTGGGTGGCATTTGTATGATGTCAATGGACAGAATTATAGCTGCAACAAGTGACCAGTTCACCAGAACCCAGTAATCCTATCTTGTAGTTGTATAAACTGTTCTCAGCCAGTTTGCAAGTGTAAAATGTGTCCGCACAATTTCTTGGTCCTTTGTATAATGTAACTCATGGATAAGAAAAATAAGTCATTGCTTTTGGTGGAATATTTTACTTGTAAATGGGTATGAGTATGAATATCTGGGAACTTTGTGTGGATTGTGAACTGCAGTGGGTTGCATGGCATTCATATGATATTAATGGACTGAATAATGGTACCTAAAACTAGTGAATATAATAAGTGTTTCATACTTACTAGTGTGTTGATTGTAATAAGTTGGATTTGTTGTCTCCATCATCTTATTGTTCTCAATACAGTAACAATTACTATCGTTCTTGCCAATAAAATTGTACTCAATTGATGAAGTTTGGGTTGTCACTTATTTTCTGCTTGCATGTCATTTCAGGCAGTTGATGGTCAGCACCTCATTCTTCACCCTTTAAACATGAAGTGTCTTCTACACTATTATGGGAGCTATGATATGCTTCCGCACAGGTTTGAGAAATGCTTTAAGCTTCAATCTCCTTCAAATCAGTAAGAGTTAATGAAATACATAAAAATAAAGGGGGAAAAGAAAGCTTTCCTTTGAGGCATTTTTAAAAAAAGAAAATTATTTAATTTACATTGGGATTGTTATTCTCTTTGTATGTATGTACATTAAATTTTTAAAGGGGCTGGTGTTCCAGCAATTGGACCTCGGCCTCACAGTCTGTGAAGCTTAATATGTGATTCCTGTGCTGGATCTGCCCAACAATTGGAGCACCTAATCTCCAATTTTTAAGAAAAATTCTCTCTTTATCCTAGCTTTTGCTTTGCTTTTATATATAGGGTATTTGGCTTAGCTTATGAAAATTAGCTTATAAGCATCAAATGCTTATAAGTTAATTTGAGCTTATAAGCAATTAAAATTTTAAGTAGTTATATGTTTGTTTTAAGTGCTTATAAGTGGCTGATACGTTCCTAATATATTTGGTAAAAAATAGCTTATAAGCACATTTACTGGTAAAATGACTAAAAAAATATAAAGTTATATTATCATGATCATTCAGTAAAATTAAATAGCGATAATATAATAATTTGCTTGGTCAAACTAACTTATAAGCCATGTGCTTATAAGTACTAAAATAATAAATTACCCCTCCCTAACTTATTTTTTTCAGCTTATAAGTCGAGCTTATAAATTCATAAAACTGTCTAAATAAACGCATCAATTTAAATTTATAACTTATAAGTCAGTTTGACCAGCTTATAAGCTAAACTAAACACCCTCATAGTCTGCAAAATCTTGTTCTAGTAATTTAGCTAAAAAATCCTGTTAAAATGGAATATATATGCATCTGTAGGAATATTTCTCTCAATATACTGATTATTTTGTGGGCTTTGTTCTGGAAACAGTTGGAAAATCAAAATACAACGTTTTAGTTTTTTCTTTTAAGAACTGTGCTGGTTTTTTTTTTTTCAATTTTAACTATGACTTTTTTTTTCTTTGAGAAAAAACTATGACTTCGGTAATTGCAGGATAAGTGGAAGAATTTTGCAGTTGGAGACAGTGACTCAGTCAGAGGCCATGAGAAGGCGCTATCGTTTCTTAAGTCATTTTTCATTAACAACTACATTCCAAGTACCATTTTGGTCGTCAATGTATTTAGCATCTTATTATTTGCTATTAATTATTATCCTGACAACCCTGTTCACCTTTTCAGCTATGTGAAATTGATTTGAGTGGGATACTGCCTCCTGATGCGCTGTTTCCATTCATGGATGAGATCAAGAAGCGTGAGAAGCAAAGGAAGCAACTGGCCAAAAAGGTGTGTTCACCTTTGAACTGCCATATTTTGCCCAATCATGTAAATGTCATTTTATGGAATGGAATATGAATGATTTGTATAGACGTTGTTACATGCTGTTTAACATTAATTGTTACCATTTTCTAACACAGCTTGATGCGAGGTATCAAAATGGTATGCTTATTATGCAATAAAAAATTGACATGTTTCAAGAATTCTGGCTTGAGTTTTTTTTACTTTATATTGTCGGAAACTTATGATAATGCATGCCATTGTTTAAAAAAAAATGACATGTTTCAAGAATTCTGGCTTGAGTATTTTTACTTTATATTGTGGGGAAACTTATGATAATGCATACCATGGTTATTTGTTTGTTTCTTCCGGTTCTTACTTGAAGCTATAACATTAAGTTGCCCATACCGTTTAGAATTATATGCTATTCTTATTTCTAGGAAAAGAAGGAGAAGATCAAGGCTGAAGCAGCTGCTGCATACCCTACGGCAAATTTACCCAATTTTGGCCACTTCTCTCGAGATGACTCCCCTAAATTTTCTGTGGATGACTTTGAAGGTGATTTTTTGCTTTTTATTGTTGAGTTAGGACCCATCTAGTTGGTGAACCGTCTGAAAACTTCCATATTGATTGAGTGTGAAGATATGGCCTTCTATAATGCATCTCTCCAATTATTCGCTTAAGATTTTTCATTTAGAACACATCAAACATAAACAAATCATTAGGACCTTCTGTAAAAATTGTAATGGAAGAATTATAGTTTCTTAAAAGGGGCATACTTGGTTTTCTTAAGAATGTCTAAGTTTACTTGAGGGAACTTACTTTGTGGTGGCACAGGGTCTCGTCATTATGATCTTGTTAGAATCCTTGCATCTTGGTCTGGCATTTTTTGATTAGGCCTGCCTACTGGGACTTGCTTTCAGTTTACAGATTGAGATGATTATTCTCTGAAAGACCTTCATTGGATTCAAATTTTCTGTATTGTTTTTATGATAAACACGCTTCTATTATTTTTCTTATGACCTTTTACTGAAGGTTGCAAGTGCTTACCCTTTTTTTCTTTTTGTTGCTGGAACATTTATGTTCAGTGATCTAACTTGTATTGTCTTATTCTCTTTTACATCCAGCCCTTGGAAGTTCCACCACAATGTCATCAAGCCCTCCAATTTCATCAAGTACTCCAGTTGTTGGGGAGAGATTACTGTTCTCAAATGTTACAAGGCTTGGTTTTGCTGCTGGTCATGATTCTCCAGCCTTAAATATTGAGGAGACAAGTTCTTTGCATAATAAAAGAGGAACAAATGATTCTTCTGGCACATCTGGTATTTCTCTAGTTTCACGTCTTACTGAATTTTTTTTTATCCTGCATCAGATTTGAATGCATGTACATTCATGTCGCATCACGTCATATAAAACAGATTGCTGATTAACAATGGCACATACAAGTAGCATGTTTATGTCATCTTGTGTGGCCTTTAAGCTTTTTTTTTTCTTTGCAGCTGCAAGAAATTCAGGTACAACATTTGCCGATATAATATCTAGAGAGAAGTCAGGAGAAACTTTGGATACACCCAAGATGAATGAGATTGGAAAGAAAGGAAAGAAACCGAGTCGAGTCCTTTTGTCCACAGCAGGTGGTCGGCGCTACTGAAATATAAGTTCAAACTCTTGAGTTCCAACTTAGCTCGCATCTATTCTGAGACTATGACATTGTGAAATGAGATTATTTGTGAATTAGTGTGACTACTTGTAGATGTCACTCTGGGAATAGAATATTACTAAAATATATTTCTGAATGCACAGCTCAAGTTCCTTGGAATTTCTATTGCTCCTTGTCTTTTGGGCAAGAGGTACTCTCTCTTCTGGTTGTGCAGTAAATGAGCAATGAATTACAAGAAGGAAATCGCAGCTGATGGGAAGGATCTAACCTGCCTTTTTGCGGCATTGCTATTTGGTATTTAATGAAATGGCGGAGGCGGGAACTGGGAAGATTCCAGAAATAGGATGATCCGTTCATTGTTTAGCTTGATGACCGGCTACGTTACCTAATATCGATTTTGACACAGAACTGGTTCATGAGTAGAAATCATTAAAAATGGGACAAATTAGCACTGTCAAGACGAGGTTTATAATGTTTTAAATGCAGCATGAAAATCGTTAGAAAATGTGGATGTTCCTCAAATATGGCTGATATGCAAGAAACTTGCAAAGCTCCCTATGGTGCTGTGTTGGGCTTTGTTTTTGAAACAGGTAAAAAAATTGAAAGTGATCTGGAAATCCCAATAATGCAGCAGCGTGCATAACCGAAGGCTTGTGAAGCGAAAGAGATGATTAAGAAACAAAGCCAATTACAAGAAACATCAGTAATCTAAACCGTGTCATTTTCATTAAACTTAAAAAAAAATAGATATTTTTGTCAAAAGAGATTTCGGGATTTGAATCTTCATATGTCTATTTTTAAAAAAAAAAATAATAACAATAATAAAAATAATAAATCTTCATGGTTCTAGGTGATGGATTAGGTTTTGATCTTTTTTCTAAATGATCTATTGTTAAGTTTCATATTATGAGCAAACTCTTCATGTTAGGGATCCTTTTAGAATAAAACTGTCCCAGATTTCAAAATTCATGGTCTATAACATGTTAATATGAAATAACTTAGAATAGGGCCAAGAAAAAAAATATTTTATTGAAAATAGATTCTTAAACATACGCACATATCTCATTTGATTTATTTATTTATTAATAAAATTATATTGTTTATGTGCAGCTTTCCAGGTAGAGACATGGAGAGGTAAGCCCAAAATAAATTTGTATGTACATTCGAAATGCAAATTTAATAATTTATAAGGTAATACTGTAATTGTAAAACAGAAAAAAAAATAATTATATTTATTTATTACTATTATTAGTTTAAATATTGCAAATTAAAAAAGATTGATTTTCATGGTTTTTTTTTTTAAATCGTGTTAAGATTAGTGGAATGTTCACCACACTTGTGCAATTTGTCAACATTCCACTTAGAATTTCCTTTTTCAAAAATAATAAAAATGGATCTCTTTAATTTAAAATAATAATAATAATAACAACAACAACAACAACAGAAACAGAATTGCAAAGGTATAATCAGAAAAAAAAATGTTAAATAATTGAATTTCCATTCTCAGTACATATGCAAATCCAGAGACGGATCTGGAAGGGTCATGGGATAAATAACTCCCTTCATTGATGGCCAAAAAACACATACAGGAAAGTACTTGTGGCCGCCGAAGATGATCAGCGGGGACAAACCATCTGACTCGAGTTGCAAAAACAAAGAGAAAGAACTTAAGATTAAAGAAAAGAGAAAAAAAAAACACTGAGCGAGGGAGAGGAGAGGAGAGGGGATGAGCTAGAAGACAAATAGTTTAAGGGCTCGCCGGAGACGACGACAATGGAGACAGAGTTATTACCGGCGATGACGAGAAGTAGAAATTTTGAGGGTGTTTCTCAAAACTGGAGCTTTTCAGCTTATTGTGAATAAGTGATTTTTAGATTATAATCAGATTAAAAATAAGCAGTTAAGCGTTTCTGTAAACTAGCTAATAATCAGCTGATAATCAGTTTATAATCAGTTAAGTGTTTCTGTAAAATCAGCTTATAATCAGTTTTTAATTGTAGAAACTGTCAAAATGACCAAACTGTCCATGAGTTTATTTATTGTATAAAAATAATTTTTTAAATGTCAATTCAAAATTTATTTTGCAATAATAATAATAATAATAATAAAATTTAATAATAATAATAATAAAAAAATTTCTTTGATGGAAACTAAAGTGTATAAGGTAGGTAAATTTGGAATATTGAAGATTAGGTAGGGATAGTATGGTCTTTTACTTGGTCAAAACTGCTTAAAAAATAAGTGCTTAAAAAAAAGTAGCAAAACCCAACTTTTAAAAAACTAATTAAAATCAGATTATAATCTACTATTTAAGTTTTCAGAAACACTTAAATAAACAACTTATAATCTAAAAACAGCTTATAAGCAGTTTTGACCAGCTTTTAAGTTTTGAGAAACACCCTCTTTATCCACCCTTCAATAACCGCTTGATTCTACCACTGTGCAAATTAATCTTGGCTTACTTCTCCACATATTTTATAATAAGTTGCACATTATAAAATAAAAATTAAAAAAAATCAAATAAGATGGTTACCTTGAATTTGTGAGAAATTCGGTTACCTCAATCTCTCAATAATTACGGTTGGGTTAAAATTTTGCAAGGTGTTCATAAATGAAGAATTTTATATGTTGGTTCAAGTAATAAGCTCTCGAAAATGAGATTTATATTTTTAATATGCATTTTTTTAAAAATAAATCAGTTACTTTGAATCACTTTTTCTTTAATAACAAAAAATAATATTTGTCTGTTTTTTTTTCTTGCACAAGATATTTGTGTGGACTCTTTTGACCAATAAGTACAGTTACATTTTTAATCTCTCATTAAAATATTATTAAACAATTAATAAACAAAAATTCATTAGTGCTATAATAATTTTTAAAATTTAAAAATTTGGAGTTCAAATTCTAATTATAAGTAAATTTATTTTAAAAAAAATGTCTATTACTTCCTTATCAATCGAAGTTTAAAAACGAAAACATTGGAGGAGTTACGCGAGAAAATTTGCAGGGATTAAGAAAAACCTCATTTACATGGACTGAATTGATTTTTAGAGCTAAAAAAAAAAAGGAAAATTGATTCGGAACCGCACCATAGGATTGGACAGGCCCTAAAAATTTTTGGACCTATCCCAACATTTGAATTAAAAAAAAATTAGAAATAAAAAAATCTATTAACTTTTGATATTATTTTGATATTATTGGAATTAAATTATACCAATTTTATAATATAGAATGATTATAAAAATTAAATTATATTTAAACCAAAAATCATATAGACCCTTATCGAACTAAAAAAACTAAAATAATAATCAATTTATTACTAATAATATAAAATTATATTTTATCATATTGACTTAACAATTAATATCATATATATAAATTAAATTAAAGAATATAAATAAATTAAATTAAAGTAGTCCAACATATTTATATAAATAATTAGTATCAAATAATTTTTTATAATAATATTAGTAATTTTTAATAAAAATTAGAAGTACAAATATTAATAATAATTAATAGTACTAGTGGCTATAAAGACAAATAAATTGTGAATATATTTGAGAATACTATGAATAATATAAATAATAATTTAGATATAAATATGATAAATGGTTAATATTTTATAAGATGTATTAGAATTATTTTTCACATTAAAAAATTAAAATTATTTTTCATATTATACTGTATAATATATTCACTTTGATATTTCTATCACGCGCACACACATATATATACATTTCTTAATTTTTTTTTATTTTATATATAATTAATTATATATATATATATATTTCACTAAAATATTTCTATAATATTCATTTATAAAATGCAAAATTACTTTATTTTTATTCATAAATATTAATTTAAAAATAAGCAAGTAAAAAAAAATATTTAAGTAATTATTTTTATGATTTAATTATAAAATGAAGTATAAATATGAATAAAAAAATAATGGTTAAATTGTATGTAATTAAAGTAATTAAATATATTAATTTAAGATTAATCAAAATAATTTTATAATTTAATTTAAAAATAAAAGTATAATGATAAAATATAAAATTTTAATTCTTTTTATATATTTAATTGTCAAAATATAATTTTCAAAATTTGGAATTAAATTGCTTTAAAAAATTAAAATAATATAATATTGAGATTTTTTTAGTTTTAATTTAATTCGGTTTTAAAGATTTATCAATTTTTAAATTGTTCAGGACCGTGCTCAGTGTAACATAGAAGGCCACTTTTGCCATGCTGTTTGATTGCAAAAAAAAAAAAAAGAATTTAACGGTGCCGTTTTAATCTCGAGGGGGGATGAAAACGACGTCTTTTTTGGTTCGCCTCCTCGCTCTTTACCGTTGATAGCTGGCAACTGGCAAGACAATGGCAGTCTTCCAAATGTAAATAATATTTAGCAGTAATTCAGTAAACAAACAAAAGAAAAGAAGCATAGATTTGCAGATTTGTGTTTGAGTGAAAATGAGAGCTCACAAGAACAGCAATGATAACAGAAAACCAGCCGTTCTTCACTTGCTCTGCGTTGCTGCTCTTTTTTCTCTATTCGTTTTCGCTATTCAATCCTCCTTTTTCACAGGTTTTTATTTTGTTCAATTTTCTTTTCTAAATTCTTTTAAAGTCTAATTTTAATTTCAGCTTCATTTTTGTCTCTCCCATGATTTTGCAGGTAATCGAAACCCAGATCGCAACAAAGAAGAAATCCGTACTTTATCCGATTTCCAGTCCTCTGTTCAGCAATGCGTGGTTAGTTCGTTATTAGCATTTAAAATTACCAGATAGTTCCTTTGATACTGAAGTGACTTTTCGATGCGTTTGATCTATGGAATTTTGTTTCTTTTAAGAATTTTAAATATCTGAGTTGGCATGTGAACTCTTTGTTGATAATGTAACAATCGTGATGTTTTACTTGTCTCTCGTGAATCAATTTTTTGCTAAAAATTTGAAGGTAAAATGTAGGCAAACAGAGGGCTTGGTCTTTCGGCACATGTTGTTGATCATTGCAAGTTAACTCTTAAGTTTCCTCCAGGCACTAACAGTACCTGGGTTTGTCTCTCTCTCGTTCACTTTTTCTCTTTCTTTTTTTTTTTTTCCCTTATTTTTCGTTGATTTCAAAAGCTTAGAGTGCGGATGGCTGTTCCCCTTTTATCTCAGTATAATGAGCAATTCAAAATTTATGAACTTCTGGAGTACCATTATGATGTTTGTGATGCAATTCTATTGTGGGAGCAGGTTCGTGCTTTTTATTTTTCCATTCTATTAGGTAGTTATCCTTATAAAAAATGATGCATTCTAATGTCTTTAGAGATGCAGTATCGTAACATGACTACAGTACTGACAAGAGAGTACCTTGATGTTCGACCTGATGGGTGGTTAGAATATGCAGCTAAAAGGATAGCTCAACTGTATGATATTTAAATCACCTTCTCTTCTAATTTCTTTGTGAAATTCTTTTCCAAATTCTATTTATGGGATATTTTTTAATGCCATTAAGCATATATACATATCTTTTGGTTGCAGGGGACCTGATAAATGCTACTATCGAACTCTTTGTGAGGAACACCTTAATCTGATTCTTCCAGCAAAGCCCCCATTCCGACCCGGGCAATTTCAAACTTGTGCAGTGGTTGGTAACTCTGGAGATCTCCTAAAGACAGAGTTTGGAAAAGAGATTGATAGTCATGATGCTGTTATACAAGACAATGAGGCTCCAGTTAATGAGGTAATAATGTAGCTCAAATCTGAGTGTGAATGATTGCTTTTACAACCTCCACCCTGTCATAACTGTACCACTTGTGAAAATTCCACCCCATTTATTTTCTGCTTTACTAATTATTGGATCGCTGGGCTGGGGGCTCAGGTATCGAAGAGTTTCTTCAGTCTGATCCTTTCAAAATTTTATTTATTTTTTATTAGCATATCTGAATTGCATTTATATTTCAATGGTCAATTTACCATTTTTCTCCTTTTAGATGTTGTCATGTTATTAACTATATAGTGGTCTTCTTTCTTTTGGTAAATTTAGTCAAGTTCTTTTGAGCTAGTACTCATCTTTCCTTTTAATTTATTGTGTAGAAATATGCCAAGCTTGTTGGGCTAAAGAGGGATTTCCTCCTTGTAGTTCGCGGTGCTGCTCGTAACATGGTTAAGATTCTTAATGGATCTAGTATGTTTTTTATCTTTTTTTTTTTTTACTCTGCAACTGAAACTGTTACCAGCATTTTTTTTCAAATAACAAAATTCTGCTGGCTTAGTTTGATTATATTTATTATCGTGTTTTGGGAACTAAAAAATGATGAAACATTGATTTTGCAGGCTTCATCTTGGCATAGTACTTGTTCTAGTATTTCAGCCTGTATTGTTGTTTTCTCGTTTCTTTCCACTGTATTATAGGGTACACCTGATAGCTTCATGTTGAAAGCAAAAAAAAAGAGCTTAATGTGGTTACACTTTTTAATAGAACTCTCTTATTCTTAAACTTCTAACTGTGGTTTAGAATGGAATAACCTATGTCGGACTTATTAATTCAATTGATACATAGAGGCTCAGCATTTCCAAGAACAGACTTTACTCTTTTTCTCTATTACTAGAATAGCACAGATGGCTTTCTTTTTCTTTTTTCACTTGGTTGATTCTTCTGGTCATAATTTAAATATGAGAGGAGAAATATATAACCAATCTCTTCTGGTTCCCAGCCAATTATCTTTTATCCTAAATACAGTTGTTCTCTGATTTTGCATTGCCTACTTAACTGGGATGCATGGATATTTTAAATTTGTTTCATGAGTTCAAAAGGTGATAATAATAATGGGCCTTTTCTGATGCAGCTGATGAGGTGCTGATAATCAAAAGATTGATTCACAGGGATTTTAATGCAATGATAAAGGTAAGCTTCGCACTTTGTCTTTCTAGTTACATAAATGGGTTAAATGAAAGAAATTGTTTAGTATTAAGTCAGTTGTCATGCTGGATTGCCTAAGCAATGGTTGACCATTTGTCATCATCAATCAGATCACATGCATGGCCAAAGAAAACTTTAGGATGGTTCACTTCATTCCATCAAATAGATGTTAGGTTTGCTTCCATTGTTTTACAGCATCATTTCTTCAGTTTGTATGGTAGATACCCTGGCCAAGGAATTGATAACCTTCTGTAGTCTGATTAGACAACCAAATTTCTTTCAGCACATATATTTGTAACATTTGGACTGTAGAGTATTCCAAATCCTGTTTATCTCTTCCAAGGAATTGTGCTACGCAGAGGTGCCAAGGGAACTGGAATGAAATCCATTGAACTAGCTCTTTCAATGTGTGACATTGTTGACATATATGGATTCACAGTTGATCCTGGCTATACTGAATGGTAAATTTCGTTATCAAGTCTTTCATTTACCTTTGTTGCTTAGATTTTAAATCATTATTTTACGTATGTATTTGTAGTTGTGTCTCAATGCTGTGTTCATATCATAATTGAGGTTATAATATCTTGCCATTTGTCATCTATGGTTTTTCCTAGAAGGGGATGAGAACTTCAGAATTAGAATATGTGTATATAATAGGGATTTGGAATTTGTATCAGAAATATTCTCAAGTACTTTTTTCTTTCATCATCATATGTGACCTGTCTAATAAGTTTGACGTCTCTTCATCTCCTAGACTATGATGTTGTAGTTGTAACTCTTCTTAATTAACTTCAAAATAGCCCATAAACCCACACGTTATGCAGTTTATCATTAAAAAATGTTTTTAATTCATTTTATACATTATAAAAATTGAGAATATATAAATATTATTCTAAATAAATATATATACGTGTAAAATCATTATATATTTTGTAAAAGTAATTATTATTGAAATATATTTCTAAACCAGATTCCTTGATAATAATATCTTTAATTTTAAAACTGGAGCATAGAGAAAGTTTAAAACTCACTTATTTTTAATTTTAACCAGTGTCCTCATTATTGTATTTTCTTATAAATTTTCCTTGCAATTTTATATAATTTTAAGCATATAATAAAATGATTAAAATAAAGATGAGGTATTTAATAGGATATTGAATATGAAAGTTCAAGAATTTTTTTTTCAAATGATTTATTTCTTCATATAATAACTTTTTGAACAAGTTAAACGAAGAAAATAAATAGAAAATAATACAAAGAAAAATAAACAAGTAGAATAGAATAATATTTTTAATACATTTTTAATTGTTTTCATTGTTATATTCTCCTATATCTCTCTTTTTTTTCCTTCATTGCATGATATCAATGGTAATCTAAATTTTTATAGCATACACAGGATATTGATGCTCTCTTGTGTCCTTAACTTTTGCTAACTAGTGTTGTGATATTTCCTGTTGTACGCGATATTTCTCTACTCCGAGAAAAGGGCACAATCCACTTCAAGGACATGCATATTATCAACTTCTAGAGTGTCTTGGAGAGTGAATATTAGTTCTTTTTACTGCAAAAAGATTGTGCTATATTGTTTCTAAGATGTATGTTGATTGTGCCTTATGCTTTGTTCTTTCAGGTTATCAGGATTCATTCTCCCATGAGAGCCCAGAGGAAACAAGACTGGTCAGATGTGCCCACTAGAGAAATGAAAAGCAGAGCTCATGCTGCTGCCTTGTGCTTTAAAGAGAGGTCATGGGTTGGGACAGTTTGGGAGTTGTAAGTTGTGGGGCAATGTCGACCCTGACAGAGTGGACTCATTTCAGGATCTTCAGACATGAGTGACGTCAGGAAGTACTCAAATTACAATAAGTGGGAGGTCATGCCATGTGAAAGTCTAAGAAAGGAAGCACGGAATCACTATACCCAGATGGAAGGTTTTTCTCTTTATAAAATGGATGGCAACAAATTGGATGATCTAGTATGTGTGAAGCATTCATTAAAATCTGAGGCATGAGAAGCAGCTTTGTATCGACGCAACTGTACTTTGCGCTTCAGTTGGTTGGAAGGAAGCCGATCTCTGGTTTGTTATTATCAATTTGGAGTGGAACTTCCACTGAGATGGGCCTCTTGGGTGATGAATCTGTTAACTTGCCATTTTTGCTGCTTTTGAAGATAGTCTTGAAATTTTGAATTCATAGTCGCAAAGGAGAAGGATCATGGGAATTCAAACCTCTGTACTATGTTATCGAACCTCCTCAGAAATAAACTTCAACCTCATGCAAAGGACAACATTATGTACAAATCCTTGATTTATTCTGCGGGGGTTCCTGAAGGAAAGGGGGTGTGTCGTCTGAAGAAACCGTGATTGAGTATTTGTCATGCTTTTGTATGCTTGCTCAAATGGATTTTGACATTTAGCATCATCATCTTCATTTGTTTGAGGGCTAGGAGATTCATGTAGAGCTTTATTTTTTGTTGTGGAGATACATTTTTTTATGTTATTTATTGGAAAATATTGACCCCGTCAGACTATCAGACGATGAATTTTTGTCCATGTTATATATTGTTATCGTTTGCTGCTCAGGTTGACCATAGCAGGTTTATTTTATGTGCAATCTAATTGTTACGAAATATCAAGTAGACATGTTTTCCTGTAACAAGATTGGTTACAGACTTGCAGGCAGAAACAACGGTAGGATCTTATAAGTAAATAAAACGTGAAGGAATCAGATATAATGAGATGATTATATATATATAACTTCCATTAAAAGTAGTTTCATTCAAAACAAAATTATCTCCCACTGATAAAGACTAGTTAAGCAGCCAACACAATCTTTTCAATGAATGATCAGGCAAATGCAGACATTATTTTTTTTGGTTACAATACAGACATTATTTAGAGCATGATTAAACATAAATATCTGAAAGAATTTTTTTTTTGGTTAAACAAATATCTCCAAGTTGATGGGAAATAGATAGTATTTCTCCATCTCTTACTGCTATCCTCAACAAGAACAAGAAAAAGTTAAAACTCTTACCCAAAACCTACACAAAAATATCTGTCTTTGCTCTTACATATCTTATCCTATAAATCACCATCATTTCTAAGATCTGTAGATCACCCATTAACACAGTAACATAAGATACATCTCACCAGCATTATCAAGATGCAAGCAGTGTTTGTTTTGTTTCATGAACATTGTGTTTCCAGCAGAGGCATGTGAAACTATCGGCGGAGATGCCTGTTTGGCCAATATATTTCCTGAAACAAGGCTAGAAAGTAAGAACAAAAATGAAGCTAGAATTGCTTCGGAGCCTTTTGAAAGAGAGTATCTTGAGTACAATGACGCAAAAACGTAAGGCCCCAACAACCCAATTATTAAGAAAAAGTATAATTTTTGTGCAGAGGTGATCCATTCATTATGTAAGTTGTGATTAATGGTGATATTTTGGTGCAGGGTTTTCTGCGGAGAAGCTTGTGATGATCTTGGAGGAGAATTTTGTGGGCTTGAGTTGTGTAATTGAATATACATATTTTAACATTGGGAATTTTATACTTTGGAGAGGCTTTTTATAAAAAATAAAAAAATCAAATAATTTATATTATGTTATAAAATTAATGGTAAAATTGTTAATGGATAAAAAAAATAAAGAATAAAAATTAATTATTTAATAATTAATTTAGAGAAAAAATCACTTGTATTTTTCACCATTTTTATTATATATACAAAAATCAATATTACAATCTTCTCTATTAAAGAGACAATGAGATAAGATGATTAAAGAGATAAAGAAATAATAAAATAAAGAGATTATGATTCATTAATACTTTTTATTATTCATAACACATTATAATATTTTAAATTAAGTATTTATGGTTTTTTTAGTATTATAATTGAGAAAGACTATAATTAATTTTGGATTGCTCAAGAGATATATATTTATTATTAGACTATATTTTGATGTGCGTATTCATAGATTAAATACATACCAATATCATTTTGTGTTGGATCGAAAGTTTGTGTATATGTTGAATTGAACATCATAATTGATGGCATAGATGAACAAAAATTCATCTTGAAAATTAAATGAGAATATGCATAAATATTTAGATTCAATAATTTTAGCTAAATTTATTTTTAAATAATTAAATATATTTATTTTACCTTAGAATTTAGATGAGTTACAGAATAGAAATAGCTTTTCATTCAGCATTAATTCAATTTAACCAATTCATAATTTTATTGATTATAATAAAATTATATTTAAATACATATCATTTTATCATAAAATTATATTAAATATAAAAATATCAAAGAAAATTTTGATTTATTCTAAAAATTCCATTTTAAGAATTGGATTTCATTATTTTATTTTCAATGTGAATTGTACTCCATTTTTTTATTTAATTCTAAATGAGCCAAATAGATCAAATTTAATTTGTAAGTCAGTTTCATGAGAAAAATTCCTTATGAAAATTTTTAGACTTTAGTTCTCCTTACGAAAAGATTTTTGTTTTGAGAGAAATACTAATTACATTTATTTTAAAAAGTATTTTTTAAATAATTTTTTTTATTGGTTAAAAAATATTTATTATAAGTTTATTTATGAAGAGAGATATTATATTAAATATTTTTTAGCTAATAAAAGAGATATTATTTAATAATTATTTTTTAAAGTGACTGAAAATAGTACTCATTTTCTTTTGATTATTGAAAATATTTTAATGTGCAAAAAACTAGCAATGGTAAACAATTAATGATAGTTACGATTTCCATTTGCATTTGATACTCAAAATTAATCATAAAGAAAAGACTTTTTATGCAAATTATAAGCCCACACTATAAACTTGCTTTATGCTTTTGACATTTTTAGACAAGATGACAATTTTAAACCTTTTTCTTGCATGACATATATCTATACATATATTTTTGGATTAATTATAAAAATATGCATTTATTTTTTTCATAAATTTTGAATTTTAAGAAAAAAAAAGTCAATATTATCATGTGACTGATTTGAGTAAAACAACCATTCAACTTAGATTTTTCACAAAAAAAATTAATATTTAATTTCACTTCACATATTTCATAAAAAATTTACTTTTTTGGCCCAAAAAATAAATTATGTTAATTGTAAGAAATTTTCTTTTTTTAAGGCAATGAAATATTTTTTTTTAGTCTTAAAATTATTTAATCAGATTTTAATTGCCATAGAAAGAAAAAAATTACAATCATCATCATTCATATCAAGAAAAAGCACAATTTAATGAAAAAAATATACTAACACTCCGCCGCTGCGATCAAAACCAGGATTAATATCACATTAGCCAGTTAATTGTGCTTTTTGGTTAGTAAAATTTGCAAAACTATATTTATATATTAAATTTCAAGCAAGAAATGGATTTTTTGCTAATTTCAAGTTTAATACTCTATATTTTCAAATAATATCTCCTAAAAAAATTCATAATTCCTGATAATAATAATAATAATAATAATAATAATAATAATAATACTTTCAAAGCAAAATAAAATTAGATGAATTTGCTTTTTTTGACGCGAAAAGGATAAAATTAGATTAATTTACTTTCCTATCACAATAGAAACGACCATTGGCTGGTCGTTTTGAGTATCTTTTTCTACCTTTTAAAGTTGATGCTGCCGCGCCTGCGCGCGCAATTGCCATATCCAGTTCGTGTGAAATTACTACCCAGAAGAATTCCACTTCAAAAGCGTCCTTCTCTAGCAACTTTGCAGCCGTCGAAGAACTCCTTGCCAAATGTTAATTCCCATATCGATGCTCGTATCATTAAAACGGGTTTCGACCCAAACACATCTCGCTTCAATTACCTCCAGAGTCTCCTTGAAAATGGCCAGTTATCTCAAGCACGCCAACGATTCGATCAAATGCCTCACAAAAACACCGTCTCATCAAACTTGATGATTTCGGGCTACTTGAAAGTGGGTAATCTTTCTATTGCTAGAAAACTCTTTGACAGTATGTTTGATCGTACTGCTGTTACATACTGTGGCGGAGGCAGGTGGAGTCGGGTGGAGCTAACGACCCCCTGCCGGCCGCCGGATATGTAAACCCTCAGCCCCTCAGCCCTTCAGTTTCAGCCTCCCTCAGCCCCTCAGTTTTAGCCCTCTCTCTCAGCAGTTCTGTTCCGCCGCTAGTTATATATACGATTTTGATTGGAGGATATTTACAGAACGATCAATTGAGAGAAGCGTTTAAGCTTTTTGTTGACATGTGTAGGGATGGCAATGCGGCTGATTACGTGACCTTTGTAACACTTTTATCAGGATTTAATGACCCCAATATGATGAAAGAATTAGTTCAAGTTCATTCTCATATTGTTAAATTGGGACATGATTTGGTCATGAAAATTTGTAATTCATTGGTTGATTCTTATTGCAAAGCACATCGCTCAGATTTAGCTTATCAGTTATTTAAGGAAATTCCGACAACGGATTTTGTTACTTATAATGCATTGATAGCAGGATATGCAAAAGAAGGATTGCATGAAGAAGCAATAAAGCTTTTTATCGAGATGCAAAGTTTGGGGTTTGAGCTTTCAGATTTTGCTTTTCAAGCTGTTTTAGGTGCTGGTATTGGATTAGATGATGTAGCAATTGGCCAACAAGTTCATGGTTATGCAGTGAAGACCAATCTTATTTGGAATGTTTTTGTGGGGAATGCCTTGATTGATTTCTACTCAAAGCATAATTATGTAGATGAAGCTAGGAAACTTTTTTTTAAGATGCCAGAGTTGGACGGTGTGTGTCTTACAATATGATGATCACGGCTTATGCATGGAATGGAGAAATCAAAGAATCTTTCAATCTTTTTCGAGAGCTACAGTTCACAAAATTTGACAGGAGGAATTTCCCTTTTGCAACCATGTTGAGTATAGCGGCAAATACACTAGACTTGCAAATGGGCCGGCAACTTCATTCCCAGGCCATTGTGACAACAGCTGATTCAGAAGTTCTGGTTGCAAATTCATTGGTTGACATGTATGCAACATGTGGAAGATCTGAGGAAGCTGAAAGGATATTTGAGAAACTGAGCAGCAGAAACACAGTTCCATGGACGGCTATGATCTCTGCTAATATCCAAAAAAGGCTTTCTTGAAGAAGGCCTAAAATTGTTCAATGAGATGCATAGAACCAATGTAAGTGCTGACCAGGCTACTTTTGCTAGTGTCTTAAAGGCTTGTGCAAATTTGGCTTCAATTTCTTTGGGGAAACAGCTGCATTCCTATAAAATCAGATCAGGGTTTATGTCGAATGTTTATTCCGGAAGTGCACTCGTGGACATGTATGCCAAATGTGGGTCTTCAAAAGATGCTATTCAAACTTTCAAAGAGATGCCTGAAAGGAATGTGGTCTCTTGGAATGCATTAATCTCAGCTTATGCTCAAAATGGAAATGGTGAAGCCACTCTTAGATCATTTGAAGAGATGGTTCTGTCAGGTTACAAACCAGATTCAGTAAGCTTTCTGTGTGTTTTAACAGCTTGCAGTCACTGTGGACTGGTTGAAGAAGGCTTGCGATACTTCAATTCTATGACTCAAGTATATAAAATTGTTCCGAAGAGAGAGCACTATGCATCCGTTGTTGATGTGCTATGCAGGGGTGGACAATTTGACAAGGCAGAGAAGTTGATAGCTGAAATGCCATTTGAACCTGATGAGATCATGTGGTCATCAGTTTTGAACTCGTGTAGGATTCATAAAAACCAGGATTTTGCAAAGAGAGCAGCACATCAACTTTTCAATATGGAGGTGCTTAGGGATGCGGCCTCATATGTCACCATGTCCAATATCCTTGCAGAAGCAGGTCAGTGGGACAGCGTTGGGAAGGTAAAGAAGGCGATGAGGGAACGTGGGCTTAGGAAGGTTCCAGCTTATAGCTGGGTTGAAATTAAACGTAAGGTCCATGTATTCTTAGCAAATGACGAGAGCCATCCACAGATGAGGGAGATCTTACATAAAATTGATGTTTTGTTGGAGCAAATGGAAAGGAAGGATACAAGCCTGATACAAGTTGTGCTCTTCACGATGTGGATGAGAATAGCAAAATTGAATCGCTTAACCATCACAGTGAACGCTTAGCAATAGCATTTGCACTTATCAGCACACCAGAGGGATTACCAATACTAGTGATGATGAACTTGCGAGCTTGTACAGACTGCCATGCTGCAATCAAGCTGACCTCAAAAATTGTTGGAAGGGAGATTACAGTTAGGGATTCAAGTAGGTTTCATCATTTTGGAGATGGGTTTTGCTCCTGTAATGATTATTGGTAAGCCAAAAATAGGAGTTTAATTCCACTCCCAAATCTCATTAGTAAAATTTATTTTACTGACAAGTGTAATTGTACAACAAAATTTAGCCAATTCAATGAAAAATCCTGAATCTTGATCAGTGTTAGTTACATGAATCAGCAAGAAACCTCTTGCCCTGAACTTGGAACTCATTTCTAATCTCAACAAAATTAATAATTTCCAAATCATGGTTGACATCAAGAAAATCTGAATTTAAACACCAACATCTCATTAAAATTAAACACCAAAACTTCAAAATCTTGCTGCAGAAAAATAAACAAAAATAAAAAATCAAAAGCAAAGCAAAGCAAAATTCCCCAATCTATTTATTCTTCTTATTCTTATTATGATTGACTATATCATCAGGAACAACCTTGAGCAACTTCCTATCTTTAGACTTGGCAATCTTCTTCAATGTCTTTGGATTACTAATTTTCTGCAACTTAGAACCAGACCTCAATATATTCTCCTGTTTCTTCTTCTCTCTTTCCTCTCTCATCTTCCTCTTCTCCTGCTTATTCCTCTTTATCTCCTCCTTCAATTCGTTCATTCTCTCTCTATACGCTTTCTTTATTCCCTTCTGCCTCTCCCTCTCCTCGAACGTTGTGCCTTTCCTGCTCACCAGCTTCGCCGACGCTCTCTGCTTCCTCGGCTGCTTCCACTTCCGACCTGATACTTTTCCAGCTATCACGCCGTCGCAAGTCGGATTCCCGAATACCGGTTTATTTGGATTCTCTGTTGAAGGTACTGCTGACCTCTTTGCCGGTGGAGGAAGCGTGTCTCGGTCGATCTCCATGCATGCGTTGGCATCTCAGTTGGATGAAGTAATTGGGCTTCTTGACTTTCGCGTTTTCTCCTGTAGGTTTTGTCGCCAAAGCCTTCGTCGAGGCTTCGGGAGTCGATAGTACAAGCCATTGTTCCGCTGTTCGGATCAAAAAACCCTAAAACGACCAAGGAATGTGAAGATTGCTCCTTAAATACTCATAGGAGGTTCGGTTACAGATTAGTGGGAAAGGGTTCGGATTCGGGTTTCGTGCAGGACGTTAAGTTCGGGTTCTCTGCTGCGAATCACTGAATTGTTTGCCGTTTGGCTTTTTAATTTTTTTTAATATAAAATAATTTTTTATTAATAAATTAAAAAAATATATATATAATATATAAATAAAATTATATAATTTTAAAATACATAAAATATATATAACTATTAAAATTAATTAATTTTTTTAATACAAATAGTGAATAATGATAATATATTATAAGTAATATGATTTTCAACAAAATATTTATTTATATCTGTTAACTATATAAAAAGATCGAATTAACTTTCATATAATAAACATATTTTTATTAAAAAATAATAAATTTTTATTGGGGAATGACAAATATTCAATAGAAAAGAATTGATTTTCATTAAAAAAAAATATGCATTCTCTTCAACTACGGAATGATAAAAATTTATAATAAAAATTTAAATTTTATTTAATTTTATTTTAAAAGATAAAAAAATAAAATAAAAATAAATATTGAATTTTATGTCTATATTAAGTTGAAAATTCATTTTAAAACAAATTATAGGCAAAAATATATAAAATTAAGAAAAAATAAATAAAAATTTAGTAGTAAATAAAAAATAAAAAAAGAATAAAAATGGAGGGAGTTGCAGCGCGTCGATGGACTAGGCCGTCTTAAATTAAATAGGAGAAAAAAATGCATGGAAACTCAGAAGTAAAAAAAAAGGGTGGGTAGGGTTTTTGAAGCTTTCACCATGGCTCTTTATTTATTTTAGTTTTGTTGCTTTTTCTTTTCTTCTCAAATGTAATTTTAGCATTGACCAAAAAAAATGTATTTTTATTAAAATTTATTTTTTAATAAGTAAATATAATAGAAACAAGCGAGTGCAGAGCTTGTGGAGTGGATAGTAACGGCGCCGTTTAACTTAATAGAGTTAAAAAAAAAATTAAAAGCCAGCAGCAGCGAGACCGAGAGAGAGAGGCACAGGCGCACAGCACAGGCAGAGAGAGGCAGGGGCGGAGCGGAGCTGTTGCAGGCTTGCAGCAGACAACCGGCGACGGCGAGCAGGCGATCAGGCGACGGCGAGCAGGCGATCAGGCGACGGCGACTGTGCCCCCCTCCCCTCAACAAGTCTCTGGTTTTTTCACTGTGTAGGAGGAATAGTGAACCACAACGGCTACCATATTACTATTGTTTTGATGAATATAGGCAGTTGTTCTATAACTAAGCAAAGCTCTGGAGTCTCCTTCAAGGGTTCCAAATTCAACTGGCATGGAACTCAAGCATGCATAAATTTCTGGTTGGAATAGATAGCGCTATAGTGGTTAACTTCATTACCAATTAAAATCCCAAACTATCGTGTTGCGCTAGTCTCATACAGAATATCTGTAATTTGCTCCAACATAACTAACAAAGTTAGTATTAAGTATATTTATAGGGAGGCCAATCATGCTACAGATTGGCTTGCCTCGTTTGCGCTTTGGTTTCCTATTGGAACGCAAACGTTGAATGCATCTCCTCTGGGCTCCTTTGATGGTGGGGAAATATTTTCCATTTCGATCCCCGCTTTGGTGAGGAATTCCTGTCCTTGTCCTTGTCCCGCAAACGAAATAAATTAAGCTCATCTCCGTCCCCACAAAGAATTTATTTACTTTTATTTTTTTTAATTAAAACATCAATAGGCCATAATTTAATAATATTATAATGGTTTTCGTAATTAAAAAAAATAATATATTCTTTCTCGTATATATTACTCTGTGTTATCTATATTTGATTAGAATTTTATATTACTCCAGCAAACCTAACCCTAGCATCCAACAAATAATAATATTTAGGTTGTTTAAATATATAGGAATCATATTTTATAAATTTTTTATTTAGGTTGTTTAATATGTAGGAATCCTATATATATATATATATATATATATATATATCCCCACAACGAAGATCTACGCGGACTACCCCTCCCCATCCCCACCCTTATTGGAAAAATATATATAGGGAATTTTCGCTCCATTTGAAATAAATCCTCGCGAAGAATAAGAATCCCTTGTCTCATTGTCAACTCAAGCTTGAGCATGATCGAATTGGTATTTCCTATAACTGAAGGGCAGTGTTCTCGGTCCTTATTTTGCACTTTTCTTGTATGCAAAATTTAAAACAACAACAACAACAATAATAATAATATAAGCTGGTTAGACACAAGAAAATAAATAAAGTGTGATTAAAAGAATTATTTTATCTGTGTTGTTGAATTATTAGATTCTAACCACTTAATTCTCTTTCTTAAATATAATTTGTAAGTATTAAAGAGGACATTTAATTATTGAATTTAAAAATTAAAATTAATATTGGCCATAACATTTTCTTTGACAGCTCCAATTTTAACTTGTTTTTTATCATAAAAACTCCAAAACACTAAATTAGATTTCAAATTGACTTTTTTTAGTAGCATCTAATAGAATGGATTTTAGAAAAGATGTATCTTAATCTCAATACCGAACAAATCCTTGGCTAATACCGAACAAATTCTTGCCCATTACCATTACATTTCCGTTATTAATGAAAAGAACACAATTTCAGATTATACTCTCATAATATTTTCTTTATAATATTTAATCTGAATACTGTTTGATTTGTGAATTTTGATAATTTGTCCAACTTATCAATTGATACATCTGACTAAGAAAAAAATATAGACCTCGTGCTGATAGCATTCTTACATAGAAAAATAAAATACAGTTTAAAACAGACAGCAGAACTTACCAGCCGCAGGCCCGCAAGACTTCTAGCATTTTAATTTATCACCAATTTTGGCTGAAGACATCAGAGCTAGAAATTTAAATTACTCAAACAGAACATTGAGGTTACATGGCTACTACTAATATGGGACAAGGGAAAAAGCAATCCGTAATAGAAAAAATTAGATATCGAAACAAAATTCAGGATTACCACCGTGCTAATTTCATTCTAATTCAGAAATGTCGGTTTCAAAGAATGTTTTGTGGAGAGACCTGACGCACTGCTCTGATTCGTCATCATTCACAATTAATGAGATGTTAACCTGGTTGGCAGAACCAAAACAATTGTAAGTTCCCTGATTAACAATTTTCTGAGAAAAAAAATATATATATATGTTTTTTAACACCAAGGTTTTCTATAAGCACTGGATGCACCCCCGAGAAGACGTTTTTGGACGTTGAACAAATGTGGTGTCTGAAATTGGTGCTTATACTGCTTGGGTTCTAAAGCAGAAATATCAAACGTGCAATATTAACTAAAAGACACAAGCTTCTTCAAAAAAAAAAAAAAAAAAAACTAAAAGACACAAGCAGAGGAAAACAAAATTCTACCTTAGATGCACCCTGTGATATCATCTGAACATTGACACCATTGGTTCGAAGAACATTAAACGTCTGTCATAGAAAACATCTTGTGAATAAATAAGATTGGTTGAAGATGAGAAATATCCAAGAAAAAAAAAAAGGTAAAACTCTTCGCTTCAAGTTAATGTGACAATGAAGTACATTTGTCTAATCTCTCCAAAATCACCTCCCACAAGAATGATGAACAGAAATGCATTATAGAAGACAAATGAATGTGAGAAACAACTGCTTCATATATTGTATTTTAAGTTAATTCTTTCTCCCTTCTAATCTAATCACTTCAAAGTGCAGCATATCAGATTCCAATAAAAACATTTATTCCTATACATAAAGCTTTTGCAATGCTAGATATATATTGAGAAATCAGATTCTCAAGAAAAAGGTTGATGCATATAATTCTCCCTGGAATTTCAGTTTAATGCCATTCATTCATTCAAACATCAGGTTTCATGGCAAGGAATAGAAAACCAGAAGGCACCCAAAAGACTTGGATTCCCATTCATAAACAAAATTGATCGACTTAATCACTGTAAGAAGAATCAAGTTTGTTCTAATGACAGAATTTAAGTACTGTGGCATAGAAATAAAGCACCTTCTCTAATATCAACGATGACCTCTGAACACTCCCAATGAGAGAAATAATTGATCTATGCTGAAGGAGATTGACTACGGCAATTTTCTCAAGCTCTTCAACGACATGGTCAAGTTCCTGGTGAATGGAGATGATATATAAAGACTGGATGTCAACAACAAATGAAAAATGTAAAATTTTGCAGCAAAAGACAATGCCTACGGCTTTTTACATTTTGAATAAGCACAAAATAAGAAAATTCCATACACTTGCCTGCTGAATAAGTTCTCTGCTCCAAAGTTTTGATGGATCTAGTGTCAGGGAAATACTGACTTCGCTAGTGGCTACAACATCCACAGATATGCCTAGATCTTCAAAGATTGAAAATACCTGCATGAACAAAATGTCTTATTCGATGAGATCCAAAACAACAGCTAGGACAAGAGAAACAAAATCCAACCCTTCTTACCTTTGCAAGAAAGCCAAATTGACCAAGCATGCGAGTGCTAACAATATCCAACATAGTGACATTCCGTTTCAAAACAATGCTAGTTAGTACTGCCTGAAATTTGGACAAAAAAAAATTATAATGGTTTCAATTTGTCCACAAGAAAATCATTTTGCTTATGTTCACACAAACCTTTCTCATATCTCGTGTCCTGGTTATAAGAGTTCCAGGAGCATTTGGGTTATAAGAATTCTTGACCCTGACAGGAATATCCCCCTCCCTAGCAGGTCTCATGGATTGCGGATGGAGGACCTGCAAAAGGGTCAAAAAAAAGGTCAGGACAATCATGCATGCACAGCATATCTTCATCAAATTGCTATCAGCATAACTTGGATGTTCCATCAATAGACTAGTTATTAAATGACACCCGATGGTGTCCAGAGTTATTAGCATAAATAGACTAGTTATTAAAAGATCATCCATTGAAAAGAGTAGAGTAGATGTATGGAGGGAAAAGCAAGAAGTTTTTCAGCAGAAACCAGAAGGCAGACGAAGAAAAGAATAAATAGGAGGAAGAAGAAGAACAATAGCGAAGAAGGAAGAGGATAAAATACAAAATAATTATTATACAATTCAAATAATAACATATTTTTAATTAAATAATATATTTACATTGAAATTTATAATTTTCATACTAAAGTAAAATAAAATTACTATATAATTTAATAACATATGTTTTTATTTAGATAATAGTTTTATATTTGAATTTTTAAATTCTCATACTAAAATGAAATAAAATTATCACATAATTTAATGCTAATACATTTTTTTAATTAGATAAAAAAATTATATTTAAATTTAAAATTTTTCATATTGTCGGGTTTATTTTCTTTTTGATTTATTTTAGTCCGATTCACTTTATTTTAGTCCGCGATTTAAAATGCATTCACGATAGTGGTAGCGATTTAGACCATTTCATTGTGACTCAATTCGTTTCCATTTTATCGCGACCAATTGCGATTCCATGACTGATTCCACCATTTAAAACACTGGTCCAGTCACATCCATCAGATGATAGCAACAATTAAATAAACAGAGAACATGACATGTATTTGGGGGAAAAAAAGAATTGTATGGTTGACAATTTTTAATGACAAAATCAGATAAAAATTATTTGAAGCACCTTAAGCAAGAAGCAAAAAAATAGTAGTAGTTTCCTAATTATGAGATTCTGCAAGCATGATGAAAAATGATTAAAAAGAGGGAGAAAGGAATTTCAATCTTGTTCCATCTTTGTAGAATAGGAAGCACCAAGTAATTTATAGCAGGTCAAATGCCAAAAGTCAACTTGAAGCCTGTAATGGACAATTGACAAATCTTGATTTTGTTTTCATCGTATATTCCTTATGTTTTGCTTCTATAATAACTTTGTTTTCCTTTCAAAGAATGATAGATTAAAAAGTAAACTGATGGATTAAAAAGTAAACCTTACTTGTGTGAAAAACAGTCTCGTTAGAATTTCTCTATATTAAAACTGTAAGATACAACATGGGCTTCTCTTCTTGTCACCCCTCAAGTCTTAGTCTTTAATTAATAAATCAACCATGCAACTATACTCAATATAAGAGTGTTTGCAAACTCAACCAGGTTAAAAGCTATAATTATCAATACCTGTGCTCCAAAATATGCAAGTTCAGCTGCCTCATCAAATGTCAAGTATGGCACAGGTTCCGCAAGAGGATATATATTAGGATCACATGTCAAAACACCATCAACATCTTTCCACACCTGCAATAGAGTAGGAATATAAATTCCTCTGATTTCTATCAGAATATGAAGCTGTTGCAGAAATGCATGCCACAACATTGTACAACTTTCATCACTGGCTACTGCTTTATATTTTTGAAGGAAAAAAATTAATTTGCATGTTGACAGTTGATGTCACATTTATATGCTTACAAAATCACTAATAAAGGAGGGCAATCTCAACCAACCTTCTCTTCCAAAAAAGAAGGGAAAACAAAGGCAGAAGAAAAAATAAAGTTGCTAGCATGCGTTCCATGTATGCACTTACCTGAATCTCTCGCAAACCCAATGCTTTTCCAATGGTTGTGGCTGTCAAATCACTACCACCCCTACCCAATGTAGTAATAGCACCAGATCTCCATCCCTAAATTTTCAAATTGGGGGAAAAAATAACAGCATCAACTGAAGCTGTCACAAAAAACTCAGCCTAGAAAAGTTAAATAATTTCACAAATAAAATTCTGAAAGACCTTTCCTAGGAAGCCAGTAACAATTGGAATTGCAGGATCACTAATCCAATCCCCATGTAACCTCTTTGCAACTGCTGGATAAGTTGCCTCTAGAATGTCTGCATTTGTGAAGTCATCGGTGGTGATAAACCCAATATCAAAGGCATCATACTGCCAAAAGAGAGAGAGAGAGAGAACATTATCAATGGCTATCATCAGGGACAAATTTGTTCTAATGCTAGAAATACGACAACAATATGGAAGCATAAAAGAAATAACAATTATTTTATCTTAATCATACTCCAGATATATGTAAATGAATTTCATCCATGTTACTCTTCTCTTCTCCATCTAAAAAACATAGTGTCAGAGAAACTCTGGTTTCTAAACATGTGTTGGAAGTACATCTGCCTGTAATGCGAAATAATACAGAATATGCCACAAGAATAATTTTGATCAAGTGGTGTCCGCATCCCAACTTTATTACCATAGTTCTAATATCTAATATTTTCCCCTGTTATTCACACCCTACTGATTCATCAGATATTGAAGCTGCAGTGTTCTTTAAAACTAATCTGTAAAACTCAGGCTATTACTTTTTGAAATTACAGCTTCTGTTAAAAAAAACGTCAAAAAAATTATCATGAAGGATAAAATTCTGTAAGGAACTTTTACAAGTAGTGACCCCATTTTTTTTTTATTAAAATATGAATGTAAATCACTTACTTGGTGAGCTTTTGCACCAATTTTATTCAAATATGCAGCAAAAATCCTTGTGGACATGCATTCCCCAAATGAGACCAAGTAGTCTCTTGTTCGTGGAGTCAACTCTTTCATCATAGCAATTCCCTTCAAAAGTTGCTCCAACTCGTCCAGATGAGCTGCAAAAGAGAAGACGGTGGATGTAAATTATTGGGTACCGTTGCTACGGCAGTCACTACAAACACAAGCAGAACTTGCATAGAACTGCTCGACTAAAAATTGAACATCATTATTAAACAGAAACAGAAGCAAAATAGAAACTCACTTGCAATGATTGATCTGTCTACTCCCAGCTCATCCACAGTCCTAATAAGATAACATGCAACAGAGAGTGAGAAAACAATGAAATACAATTTCATTAGTTTCAAGAGAAAAGGGGGGAAATTGATGTTCTCTCACTTGTAATGCAATTCCTTTATGAAGCTCAGCTCATCAATAGCATCTACATTAGTTACACCGCAACAAACAGCCTTTTCTCCAGCCTAATAATGAACAGAAGCAAATTCACAACAAATTCATTATCAAGCAAGAAATGAAAAAAATAACCTCCAAATACAAGACCAAAAAAAATATAAATAGTAAATACCAGCAGAAGTTTGTTAGTTGTCTTTCCCATAGCAGATAAAACAATGACAGGCCTCTCAGATGGGAAGCTAAGTATAAGTTCAGCAACTTCTCTCATCCTCTCAGCAGATGCCAAAGACGAGCCACCAAATTTCATTACACACGTTAATTGTTTCTCATATTCACTACTACCATCATTAAGATACTCAGTTTTATTGCTTTCAAGAACATCAACGCTTGATCTCCCGCAAATAACATTCAAAACTCTACTATTATTTCTACAAGAAAATTTTACACCAGCACTAAATCCAGAACTCTTAGCCACAGAATTTAAAAAATCAAGTCGGTGCTGTGACCATAAAGTTTGGCAATGCAACAATGGTTTCTTCTTCGGCAAAACTGAATAGGCAACAGCAGCTTTACCACCACAAAAATGCAAAGCAGTTGCCATTATAGATCAAGAAAACTAATCTTCCAAAATGAATTTAATAAAAGGAATTTCGACGAATGAAGAAGATTCAACTTCACCTTGAGGAACTCGATCTGTTCAAGTTCAACCAATACGTAATAATTATTAAATCATTTCAAAAAACTTTGAATTAAAATCGAAACAAGTGCCAATTTGAATTCGTAGAGAACAGAAGAAAAAGCAAAATACCTTTGAGACCGAGCTCCCAAGAGAGAAGAGGAAATGCAGAAAGTGAAAGGTCTTACGATTGCTTCGGTGAATCAAAGAATGGTGAGGTTTAAGCTTGTGGCTCACGGCTCTCAAAGAACGCGAGAAATCAAACTAAACGCGGCGGCGTCTCTCTCTTTTAAATGCCAAAACTTGGTCTCCGTCGGTTTGTTTGTTAGTTGTTTTCCATGTAGTTTCTTCCTTTAAAACCCCCGGTTTTGGTAAAAGCAACACGTACTAGTCTTCTCAAAGTTTTAATTGGATGTTATTGGAATTACCCCCATTTGAAAATTCTGCAAAAAGGAAATAGAATTATATATATAATAAAATAGAAAATTAATTCCTCCATTTTTAAATTAATGGACTAACTTTTTATTTTATAAAAATTAAAAAATTTTATTTTTATTAAAAATATAAATTTATATATAATTTTTTTATTATATTTTTATTTTAGTATATAATATATTAAATGAGTAATATTAAATAAGAATATTACAAATTAAATTAAATTCATTGTTTATATGTATAATGTTTAAAATAATTTTCTGCATAAAAATGCAATCTATTTTTTAAATAGATTTTTCAAATAGAGCACATAAATTAAAGTTACTTTTTTCAAATGATTTATAATTATTTTAAATTATAAGTATGTAGAACTAATAGCGACACTAAGCTACAAAACAAATCAAGTTAAATTCATATTATTTAAAAAAAATTTAATATAAAATTTATGAAAGAAATCTATTTATATAAACTAAAATCTTACTCAATTTATTTATTAAATTTTGTGAATTGAAAGTTTTAAATGTAAGGTATTGAATAAATTTTGAATATTTTGTTGAAATTTATATTTCCTCTTTATATTTATAGGTATTTTTTTATTTAATTACTATATTTGACTTATTACTTGATATTTAAAAAATTAAACAATAATAAATAAAAAATAAGTTTTATCATTTTAAAGTTTTAAATTATTAAAATATAAATTTTAGAATGATTAATTAAATATTGTGTTACTTACTAATTAACCATTGAAAAATTAAAATGTAGCTTCAACAAGTAAACTCTAAAGTTCTTTTTTTTCATTAAAAAAAGAAAAGTAAACTATGGATTGTCAATCAATGCTTGAGCTTGTGAATTACGGAATGGCCTTGTCTTTTTTTTTTTTTTTTTTTTTTTTTTTTTTTTGGAAAATGGCCTCGTAAGTTTTCAAAGAAAAAAATGGAAAAAAAAAATAGAGGGGTCACTCTGGTGTTAAATTTTGCAGGTTGAGATAATTTGTGGAGATCTAACGGTGTAAGTTCTGCCCATGTGATAAATGAGATTTAGTTTTGTGGATGTGATAATAGTTAGATTTTAGAAAAAATTATATTGTGTATTGCATTTTTAGTATAATAAATATATATCAAAAATATATTTTTGAAAAGGAGTATTTTTAAAATTAAAAATTTTTAAAATTAAAATTTTTAAAATTATATTTTTAAAATTAAAAAAATTAATATTTTTAAAAATATTTTTATTTTTTTAAGATATTTTTGAAGAAACCCATGGATTTTATTATTAGAAAAAATGGCGCACTGATTTAGGGTCTTTACATTGCATTCCGACATGGACCACTCTCTTTGGTCACGCCTCTCTACGTAGCACTTGGAAAATTTATATAATATAATTGTGATTTCGTATAAATTTTTTACATAAATGGATTGAATAATTGTAAATATTTTATATTTTATCACTAATAAATTAAAAATTTTATCTAAAAAAATTTATGGTATATTTTTAAAAATAATAATATTATTTATCACTTAATTTATTTATCATTTTAAGTAAAATGTTCGATTAAAATGTTCAATTATAATATATAATTTCTCTGAAAAGAAGGATAATATTAAGAGGGTGTTTCTCAAAACTTAAAAGCTGGTCAAAACTGATTATAAGCAGTTTTTAGATTATAAGTTGTTTATTTAAGTGTTTCTGAAAATTTAAATAGTAGATTATAATATGATTTTAATCAGTTTTTTAAAAGTTGGGTTTTGCTACTTTTTTTAAACATTTATTTTTTTAAGTAGTTTTGATCAAGTAAAAGACTATACTATCCTTACCTAATCTTCAATATTTCAAATTTGCCCACCCTATACACTTTAGTTCCCATCAAAATTCTTTTACGATTATTATTATTATTATTATTATTATTATTAAATAAATTTTATTATTATTATTATTATTAAATAAATTTTATTATTGTTATTATTATTATTATTATTGCAAAATAAATTTTGAATTGACATTTAAAAAATTATTTTTATACAATAAATAAATTCAATAACAGTTTGGTCCTTTTGACAATTTCTGTAATTAAAAACTGATTATAAGTTGATTTTACAGAAATACTTAACTGATTATAAACTGATTATCAGCTGATTATTAACTAGTTTACAGAAACGCTTAACTGCTTATTTTTAATCTGATTATAATCTAAAAATTACTTATTCATAATAAGCTGAAAAGCTCCAATTTTAAGAAACATCCTCTAAATATCCGAGGATAGTTGTAATCAAGGTTTTAGGAGAAACTACTGGCGATCACCTTTTTGCAAATTACCGGCGCTCACTCTTTCGCAAATTAACTTTAATTAGTTCCAATGTATATATAGTGGGTTCATATAAAAAAATTTCAATTTTAGTTATATTAAATTTATATGTACTATAATGACGTTTTTGTGTTACTTCGGTAATATATATTTTTTATTTTATTTTTTATAAAATAATTTTAGTCATTTAATTACATAAAAAAACTTTTAAATTTATTACAATAATTAAAAGTAAAATTAATGAGAAAAAAAAATATGTAAGAAGTGGACACTAAAATCATATATAATTCTAGCACCATACGAAAATAATTGGCCGCCGAGATAAATTAATAATTTAGTCCGTAGAGTATATGATCATATCATAGCGATAATGATTTTAATTTCATAATTATCAATACGATATATTCGAAATATAGATAAATTTAATGTGATGAATATTAATTATAAATTAAATAAATCAAATCAATTATAGATGTTATTTATAATTAATAATTATCATAATATACAAATATAAATATTAATTATAATTTTAATATAAAATATAAATATTAATTATATATGTGTATATATATTTATTTTCATATATTAAACACGCCATTTAAAATAAAATTCAAAATGAGAAAAAATAATAATTTAGATGGCAAAATGAGTAAAAGAGAAATAAAATTATTGTCTACGGTAATTTTGTTTCTTTTTTTAAAATTATAGATATTTTTTCGTGGAGCATACGACTAGGACCATCGTAGATCTTTTGCCGTCAAAAACCATCAACCATTATTTATACGAAAAAAAAAAAAAACCGGGTCAAGCTCATTAATCGATTTAAATCAATTTGAATATATACACATACATATATATATATAGGATTGGTCATGCATGGTTTAAAAAAATAAACAAATTAAATTTTTAGTTAATTTATAATTTAATAAAATTCAAATTATTATAATCTGAATCAACTTGAAATTAACATTAAATATATATACAGTATATTATAAATTATTAAATAATAATAATCTAAAAAAGATTATTCATTAAATAATTCATCAAAATATTTAATGATTTTTTAAAAGACAATTTCATAGTAATTTTATTTGCTAATAATATTATATTATATATAACATTTTCTTAAGATATTTATAAATATTCTTATTTTTTATAATTTTTAGAAAATAAAATAAACGTTGAATGAAAATAAATTAAAATTAAAATTGTTATTTAAAATTTAGTTCAGTTTAATAAATCAAATTAATTCAAATTTATTGATTTTTTATTATTTTAAATATATATTTCAAATCACTGAATATTTAGATATGTATTAAAAATATAAAATTACAAAAAATAATATAATTTTGAATATATTTAATTATTTTGAATCATTACATATTTAATAAAATAAAGTGAAAATTTATGAATAGTTAAATAATTACAAAGGAAAAAAAAAAGAATAGTTAATTACAAAGGAAAAAAGAATATCAAAAGTGTAATATTTTTAAAATGAGTTTCAAGAATAAATTTATGAATCATTGAAAAAGCAAAAATGTAAGTGCTTTTATATTCATCACGCACAAATGTAGTTAACTGCTTTTTTATTAATTAATTAATTACTCTTAGGAAATATTTGTTGTTATTTGGAACAAAATGATTATTGATTTCCAAATTTACGCAGTTTTGTAACATCGAATATAGTTATTAAATTTCATTCAAAAAAAAAAGAATATAGTTATTAAATTTCTGTTCAGAAAAAAATATATAGTTATTAAATCAAATTGTATTAAAATATATAAAAAATTTCAAATGAATTCCATAAAATTAATTTCAAAGAAATTTATATTACTTTCACTTGGATTTTGAGCTCGAATTCTAAATATCTCGTTCTAATCAATAAAACAAAAATTGAGGAAGCTATATATTATGCATGTTCTCTCAATCAAATTATGTAAGACCTTGTTAGACCAATTTCTCACAAATATTAACAAGCGACCATAGGATGTGACTGTGCTACAACTTTGGAGGGATTAATTCATTGCTATATCTGTACAAATAATTTAGTGCCTTCTTGTCTCCATTTTTGTTAAAATGATTGAAGCTTTCTGATTCTCCACAACAATGGATTATCTGTTATTGCATTTCGGTTTCTCTTCTTCTTCTTCAACTTCGATCTGCATTTCCTCATTTCTTTTTGCACTTTTTCTTCAGACAAGAAGGATGGATACTGAGAGGTCGCAGATTCTTTTTCTAAATTTTCAACTCCAGTATGATCTTGTGTCCTTGATTGGATAATGCAACGAAAGCTGATTACAAAATGACCTCTACTCCTGATAAAACTATCATTCTACTTTGATCCAACAAAAGAAGCAATCTTTTCCTGAAGCTTTGGCTTGTCTGCTCCTACAAGTTTGTCCAATTGTCGCCCATCTTTAAGGAAGAAAAATGTGGGAGTGGACTTAATTTCCCATGAAGAACTAAACTCCTGCATTTCAACCAGGCAATGTCATGCATCATTTATCAAACTTAATAATCTTCAATGTGGATTCATCAACTTTGGTAAAATTGAGAATTTGCAGTGCTTACAGCGAGCTCGTCAATATCTACGCTTAAAAATAATATGGAAGGATATTTATCAGCAAGTTCACAGTAGGCTGCTGCTATTGATTTACTTGGAGTACACCATGATGAACAAAAATTTACAACTACCTGTTATATAAGCAAGGGACAATGGTGAACAAAAGCTATTAGTCTTGGAATAAACCTGGAAAGAAAACAATTAATCGCTCCAAGACTATCCATTTTGTTCACCCTGCAATTGCTTTCTTTCCATTTACACCAAAAAAGAAAGCAACTGCAGGGGGAACATGAAAAGAGATAGTATTGCAGCTTTTGAACATCAAAAGAGACTCACAATCTTGTCCTGGCTATTTGCTTCTGAAAGATCTTCCTCCCATTTTTGGATGGAATGTATTTTGTGGACATTTTTACAGGAACAATCTCCATGAACCTGGTTATTTTTCTTATTATCATCAACCCCATTTTTAGAATTACTACAAGTGCAAACCTGCAAGAAACATGTTAAACAATATGCAAAGTGTGATGAGCGAAAGTAAAAGCATTACTTATCATCACCATTAATGTTTAAAATTTTAAGGTTCTTTAAAAAATAAAAACTAGCTAGAAAGAGACTTTTTCCATATTCATAGCAATAATTAGTTCATGACAAGATTAATCTCCATTAACTATTATTTTGATTTTTTTAAAAATATATATATATGTACAGCTTGATAAAAGAGATTCACCTGGCTCCAACAGTGTCCCATTTCCTGTGCACAACCGAATGGTGATAGATTTACAGTGTGCCTCCCTATAAAAGAACAACCATTAGAAGAGCTAAATAAAACTGTTTCCAAATGATTTTATTATGCACTTGAAGACATGTTGTTTGGAATGTGAAAGGGGAAAAAACTTTCATTGTTTATACTTTCTAATGCAAAAATCAAGCTCATATTAATTGGGATCTCCATTACTTGCATATATGCATATGATTAATGTGCTTGCTATAGAATGCATACGCAGGACATTTTGCAAACTACACCAGAAAAAAAAAGGGACTTTTTGTGCTTCTTGTGCTTTTGTATGGAAAGAATCAAATAGTGAGAAAAAAGTAATAAAAGAAAAACTCTACCTTTGTAATAAAAAGAGAATTTTTTTGAAACGTTGTAAAATGCAAGATTTCTAAGCTAAAATACAGGAATGGAAGAAGGATTTCCAAGAATTGAATGAAAGGAGCACCTGACTCCTAATAACTTTCACCAAACAAGTAGGAAATCAAGAATTGTCTTTCCCTCGAGAAAAACAAACAAAAAAGAAAATAAAAGACTTGACTTTATTTAGAGTGGAAATTAATTAGATGAACCTGAGACCCTGAGATGGGATCTGTTTCTCTTTTTCAATTTTCCATCTTCAGGTATTCTAAAAATCCTAACCTATGCCAAGTACGAAAATACCCTTTTGACCACCTTTGCTGGTTTTTCTGTTTCATTTGCTTTTCTTGGTAACTTGCATATTCTTAGCCATAACTAAACTTGAAGTTTGACTTAACAAGAATTCCCCAAGAAAGGCATTAATTGCAACCATCCATTTCTCATTAATTTCAGTTCCTCAGATTGTTGTGTGGATATTGCCAAATCCTTGTTGAGTTGCAGGTCGAAAACTCCATAGCCCCAACATCTGCTTTGAAGGGCAAAAGGGTCAATCTAATAATTATTAAATAATTATTAAGGATAAAAACCTCATCCATAAATATAAGATTTCATTATTATATATATATATATATATTTGGAAATTATCTTCGAGTCCAGTAGAATTATAAAAGCAATAAAAATCTTTCTATTAAATTTTAATACAGATACATACACAAATTAAATTTAAGACCTAAAAAATAGCGTTATTATATATATTTTAATAATTAATGAGGCATTATGAAAAATAATTTTACAAATCAAAGCCAAATAACAAGTAGGACTGTAAATGAGTTAAAATATTCGAGCTAGATTTAAGTCTCGGCTTGATAAGAGCTTGTTCTAATTCAAGCTCGAACTATTATTTTGTTAAATGAATCAAACTCAAACTAAGAAATATTGAGTTCATTAGTTTACGAGCCGACTCATTTAAAAATATTTAAATTATGTTTGCAAGCTAACCCATTTATTATGTTGTATTATAAATATATATAACTCAATGTATATATATTAGATTATATATATGAATACATTAATTTTTTAACTAAATCAACTTATATAATTTATTAATATATGTTATATGTGATAAATAATCTGAATAATATAAAATAAATTTGTAATTTATAATAGAATATAAAATTATAATAATATAATATTTTATTTTTATTAACATATAATATTATTTTTCATTATTTATAAAAATGTTAATTTTAATATATCTATTATGAAAATATAAAATAAATAAATAAAAAATAAAATTAAAATAAATTTATTGAACTCGACAAATTTAGTCAAATTAAATTTAAATTTAAGTTCAAGATATATAATATATAAAATAACTTGATATAAGTTTAAACTTATTTTGAGTTTAAATTTAAATTCGACTATGTTATAACGATTTAAACTTAAAATTTTTCAATCTCGTCTCGATCACTGCATAATAAGAAGTTATTGAAATTGCTGAAGTGGCAATTTTACCATTAAATTATTAGTATTGAAGTGAAATTTAAAACGTGAAATTGTACCTTCAAACTTCAATTCGAGTTAAATTTTTTAAAAAATAAAGAGGCCTATTCAAAAGTTTTTTTTTTTCGAAGCCTAGAGGTTTTTAAAAGTTCTCACACATGAAGTTTTCTACAAGTCTTCGCAACATCCTGTTATCAAAGAAGCATTCAAGAACCGTATGACAGTTTAAATTATAGAATTAACAACCTTTCAAAAAAAAAATTATAGAATTAACAAGAGCACCGACATCATTAGGAAAAAGGGAACTTGATTGAAAGCATTTTTATTGAAAGCAAAAATAAAGAAGACGACAACATAAATTTCCTGTTGCTTCTGAAGCATGTCCGCTAAATGATTATCCAACCTACTAATCCTGCTAGGTGTATGACCATGTTACACACTCTTTATAAATGGAAAATGAGCGCTGAATTCCATTTACAGACTACTTGGAGCTACACAACTATAGTTAGTGCCTCAGTTCGCATATACAGACTGTGATTTACATCATTCCATGAAAGCCTGCTGAATCCAGAAGCACAGCTTTGATTTGCTCTGGTAAGACATCCTGACCTTCCCTGCATTGCTGATAAATAAGACAACAAAAAATCAATCTCCTAACCACCATACATGCCTTTAACGGGAATGAACAATTAAAGCAAAATTTTTTCTTCCTCACGGTATAACCAAGAGGAAATGCCCAATGGATTACTTAAATGCCATGCAACTTTTGGTTTCATCTCACATGATGGATCAATTTCATCAGAAAAAATTTACCCTAATTATAGTAAACCAAACTAAGAGGGCGGGCCTTGCAATGTTCCCAGGATAAAATCCATTTATCGGCAGACAATGGGTGAAAATACTTGGTATAAGAATCACGCAGCACTAGATGAGACTAGTTAGGCTATATAAGAATGCACATGCACATCAGCGCAGATACATTTAACCAACTCCATTGTGCCTACATCAATCTCTCTTTATTGAAACCCTCTGACCTTGGATGCAAGTTTACATATTTGTGGTGATTAAAGATTCATAAAAACAATAACATTCATCATTATTTTCAAGTGAGAGGCAACTACAATGTCAGTGCTGGCAGAAAATTATTTCTATGCAGAGATGCATCTCAAAATTGATTTTTCATCCTGCTTTGTAGCAAAATAGAAGACAGAAAAAGAAGCACACCTCAGCTCGAAACACATCCAGTGCAAACCCATTGAAACAACTAATGACAGCCTGCTGAATATCCAACCCAAGATTGTCCAGAGCCCTCATTGTGGATAGCAATAACCCTGGTCTGCGAGCGCAAAACATATGGATGTTGACTGCCCTTCCTTCCCTTAGCCTAACTTCCACCTGCAAAATATCCCAAGACACATTGAGTTGAAAATTCCTCAAATTCACAAATGAACTTCTCAAAACGTAAGATCTTTTTCCGACACGAACCTGTAAGAGTTTTCAGAAGTTGCAAGCCTACATCTAGATTTAGCCTACCAAAGCCTATGTGATGTCATTAATGACGAGAGCTTCACATGTTGAAGCTCGGATGAAAAATATTCAGATGCATAACATCTAATCCCAATAGAAAGCCAGTTGAAATCAGGAAAATAAACTGATAAAATCAGCAAAAATGAAGTTTTATGAAACACAATTGAGATCCAGTGACTAGTGCACCCCAAGATTAGCAACAGGCTAATGAGTTTTGAGCACGGAAGGATCAACTCATAAAATATCAAATCTCTTTCCATTAATAAAAAACCAAACTTTTCTTACCAATAATTTCTGTTTCCTCTTCAATTTCCAATTACCCAAACAACTACTAAGACTTAGAAGCTAAAATTATCTCATCGCGTGTAAATATATACACACACAATGAAGAAACAGCGGGGTTTTGGTGTATTAAGGGTATTCTGGGTGTATTATTATTTTCTTTTTCTTTTTTAATTTTTAACCGAATTTCAAAAAAAAAAAATTGGATACAAATGACCAATTAATTTAACGAAGCAAAACTGGAGGACTCTTTAATTAGTTTTGGAAAACAAAAAATTACTTCGTTAACGAATAGTATTTTACAAATAAAGTTTATGCGACAGAGAATTAAAGTTGAAATAAACATCTTCTAGCACAAAGAAGACAAGATTTTACCTTTGCAGGCTGGTTTTTAGGGCTTGGCAATGAGCTGGAGCATAGTTCTTCCTTAACACGGCAGGAAAGAGTAGGAGGTGTAGGAGTCAAAGGGTGGAAACTCGAAGACTGAGGGACCAAAGAGCCAGGTGAGGTTGACTCCAATTCGTTATGAAGATCATTAATCCTTTGCAGAAGCTCCTTTAAGTAATCAATGGCATCCCCAAGTATTGATGCTCTATCCATCTGTATGCATAACATAGCTAATCAGTGGGTAGTTAGGAAACTCTAAAAACCATCCTTAATTCAGAATGCCTCGAAATTAAAATAACTATATATCAATTCAATTCTTTAACTTGCCAGCTCTCAAGCATTGAAAGGAGCATTTTATCTAATTCCAGTTTAACATTATTCAAGATTTCTTAGAATTCAGTGTAATGGGAGAATGATGATAGACAAGAACACAAGCTAGAGGAGAGGAGGATGAAAAATACTAGTGACCAAGAGCCACGAAAATCCAACATGAACTAATGAAGAACAGAATCATAAGTAGAAAAACTAAACTTAAATAGAATGAAAGTCACAAAGCAGGGGCAAAGGGCACTTCAAAATTCAAGAACAGAAAAATTAATTGATGCACCACCATTACCTTGCTGATCTTGGGGACAACAGATCTAAGCATGTATAGCCTGTCATTAAGCCTCTTCCTTCTCCTTCTCTCAGCCATCAAATTCTTTGCCGGCATCCCCTTCTTCTTCCCCTTTTGATCACCACCGCCAGCAGTCACGGTGCTATTGGCGTTTGAATTGCTTCCACCATTATTCTTCACACTCTCTTCCACCTTACCATCCCCATTCTGCTCATCAGAATCATAATTTAGACCCGAAACATCAAAGCTCACTTCCTCAATTTCACCTTCTTCACTCTTCTTTCTTTTCCTTTCCATTTCTCCCCAATTTCCCCCATTTTCTCCTCCGTACCTCAGCCCAGATATCTCTAAATCCCCTATTTTATCTCCAGTTTGTCTTAACATAGCTCGCTTCTGAAAAAGAGTCAGTGGTGAACCAACTGGAGGCAAAACCTCAAGTGGCCGCAAGACCTTACCCCTGTTCAAAAACAGAGAGTTCCCTGAAGAAGCATCAAAACCCTCAAGTCCCACATTACCAAACCCACCACCTCCTCCGCCTCCAAGAATGGCAGCATTATCAAGCACAGAGAGCAGCTGCGAAGCATGAAACTCAGACCCATTAAAACCCATCAAATTGGAACCTGGATTTGGCTGATACTGCGCAAGAAACGCAGTTTCACAACCCAAATCGAAGCCATTATCAAAAGGGTTAACATTAAGGAGAGAAGAGAAACAAGATTTCGGGGGTAAAAAAGGTTGGTGTGATTGTGAAGGGTCGAGACTGAAAGCCTGTGAGGGAGAACAAGAAGAAGAAGAGTCCATAGGCTGGAAAAGAAGGTTATCAGGTCTTGGGTTAGAACAAAAAGCGAGGTCTCTGATTTCTTGGTGAGTTTGAAGACCATGGATGTCTTGATGATGAGGAGAGGGATTGATATCAGAGTTAATATACCAGTCAGTTTCAAGCATAGATTTGAAAGTCGAGAGCGAACCACTGATACCCAAATCTTCTTCTTCCTTAGTATCAACCTCATTATCATTACTGTGGTGGTTTCTAGTCCATGAAGAAACAACATCTTCATCTTCTTCATCCACAGCTGCTGCAACTCCTCCTCCTCTTCCTCCGCCCATCCAAACGGTGCCGTTTGTTCCGATAACCATGTCTGTGTTTCACTGGTTTTGGAGAGAGAGTGAGGTGGTTATGGGGAGTAGTAAAGCTTTTAGAGCAGTTGCCTCATGTCACGAAAGGAAAATGAACAGATAAATTAGATTCGAAAAGTTTGAGCCTTTTATCTGCTTTTTTTTTCTTCCTTTTTTTTTTTTTTTGTTCTTTTTACTGAAAATGAATGGAGACCGCTGCCTCCGTATCCTGGACCTCTGGAGTGGCTTATCTATGTGCCACTGCCAGCTTTTCTGCCCTCGATTATTTCTTTATTTTTTTATTTTTATCGAAATCATTATTATTTGAATTTAAATTTATATATAATATTTTAAAATATAATAATTATAATTTTAAATTATTTTATATACAATTTAAGTAAAATATATATAAATAATATTAAAAACTTACAAATAGTTTATATATATAATATTGTAGCATATGAAAAATAGATTTTTGAATGTATATACACGCCAAAGGTATAAAAAAATCTCTAAATTTAAATTAAAAGATAAATTAAATTTTCAAAATCATTTTGAATCCAACTCAGTACTTCAACTATAAAAACTCATTTAATTAATTTTTTTTTATTAAATTAAGCTCTTATTTATTAACTCTGTTAATTATTTTTACAGTAGAACATTTGTAATCTCTTTAATATTATTTTTTAATTTTAATTTTATGTGATTTTAAGTCTAATATCATTAGTTAGCTACTTATTTATATATTATAAGGCCAAAGATAATAAATCCTTAAAGTTAAATTAAATAATCAATTAAACTCTTAAAATAATTTTAAATCATACTCAACTCTTTAACTTCAAAAACTCACTCAATTATGCCCTTTCTTATTAAATTAAACTCTTTATTATTAATTATTTTAATTATTTTTATAGCATGTTAATTATAATTCATTATATTATTTATGACTCCAAATTCGGTTTAAAATATAAAAAAATAGTAAAATTAAGATTATATACTTTCATTAAAGTAATTAAAACAAGCATAAAAAAATTATGATAAATTGTATAGAGCAATTATTTTTTTTTCTTCCAAATTTTAATACATTCACTTTATTTATATATGTATAATTTTTTTACAAATCTAATATTTATATATAGGTCATATTACAAATTATAATATAATTATAATTATTCATTGCATATTCAATTTTTATATATAAGTCATATTTACCAAGTTTAATTTTATCGCCAACTACAAAATATGTATTGATTAAAATAGAAAAAATATTACTAATTAAAATAATCAAGATAAACTACGAGATTCTTTTAATCTCTTATTCTTTTTTCTATAACAGGGTAAAAAATTTCTCTTATTAATGATCAATTTATAGTATACAAATAGGTTGCTAATTAATTATATTATACTTGAAGTCACATTGAACTAAAATTAAAAAATAATACTAATGAGGTTAAAAATAGCATATTATAAAAATAATTAAGAGAGTTAATAAAAATGAGTTTAATTTGGTTATAGTGGCTTAAAATGGGTGAGTTTTTAGAGTTAAAATTGAATTCAAAATGACTTTGAAGGCCTAATTGATCTTTTAATTTAAGTTTAGAGAATTTTTTTTGTAGCTTTAGCCGTCTATACATATAATAATACAACAACAAAATAATTGAATTAAATAACATTTAAAATAAATAATATTTAATATATTGTAATATCGGTATTTTTTTTTGTTATAATAAGCAATGTAAAAATAATATTCGAAATAAATTGATAGTAAATTTAATAATAATGTTTTTATGTAAGTTTATATATATAAATAAAAATTTGATTTCATTTGATTTGATAATAAATTTATTATTAATTTTTTTATTAATTTGAATCAAATTTTGAATTAGAGTAATTTGATCATTTTTCAGATCTAATTATTTAGGGCCTGTTTGGTTTAGCTGTTCATAGCAGCTGGTAGCTGATAGCGGTTGCTGATAGCTGATAGCTGGTGGCGGATAGCTAGTAGCTGATTCGGGTTAGTATTTAGTAAAAATACAATAGCTGTTGCAGTTTGAATGTAAAATTACCAATAAGCATATCATTATCTAATAAATATTAATTTTTATTTTATTTTAATAGGGTTAATATAGTCTTAATATGAATCAGCTATCAGCTGATATGAAAAAGCTCCGAGTAGGAGCTTATTGAAACAGCAGCTGTTTGGGGTTCCTAACAGCTATCAGCTGCTGTTTTAAAATTTTACCAAACATCAAATTTTACCAAATAGCTGCTGCTTGGGGTTCAAACCTCTATCAGCTGCATCAAACAGCTAAACCAAACACCCCCTTAGTATTTTACAATTTAAAAGTTACATGTCATTAAGAAATAATCCATTTTTCTCTCCAATTTTAAAGATGATTTATACTCATGAATTGAATTTGATATTTTTATTAAGAAAGAAGGACTTTTATTAGGAGTAACAGTAATTTGACATATTTTCACATATCATAAAAATTGACAAACTAAATTTAATTATAGCTTTGATTGGACTATGGTGATAACATATAAGTTATTCGTGAAAATTATCCTACTTAAACTCAAACTTGTTTAATTTTTAAATTACTTATACTCATTTAAACTCGATTACAGTTATACTCGTATCTATCTCAAACATATTTAATACTATTTAAATTCTTTTAATTATTTATTTAAATATAAAAATTTAAAAATATTTTAAAATTTAAAATATAAATTATAATTTTTTAATTAAATAATTATAAATAAAAATTTAATATTAACATAATTTTATTAAAAATAATTTTATATCACATGATTTTATAATTAAAATAAAATATAATAAATATATAATTAAAACTTTAATAAAATATAATTAATATATAATCAAATTTGGATAACAAATATCCAATGGATATATCAAAATTCATCGCGAGTAGTAAAAAATTATTCATATTTATTCATAAATTATTTATACTCTATATAAATAGATCAAGACATATCAAATGTCTCAAAATACCCAATTCGTTACCATCTCTAGATCTCACTACTTATTATCATCTCTAGATCTCACTTACCTCTATCGGATTCACTTTAAAATTTGTAAATCAATTAAGATTGAATCACTCTAAATTTTAGCTTGCAACAAAAAAATCATTCTAAATTTTAATCGGGTTTAAATGGAAAATTGACTCTGATTTTTTGAACGGGTTTCAATTAAGTTACATAAAAAATTCTCACTTTCTTGTAAATACACAAAGTATATCATGGTGGCGTTCTCTTTTTTATGCGTAGATATTAATAATCAAAATTTAGTAAGTTAAAAATTGATTTCAGCAAAAGAAATGAATTTAAATATTATACTGTCCAATTGCGTGTCAAATTAAATTGCGTGTGTGTGATGTATGTTAACATTTATTTTCATTCAAAAACAAATGTATATTAACATTTATTTTCATTCAAAAACAAACCTTTATTTTGAAATTTTAAGTAAAATTTCAAAATCTTAAATTAAAATTTTAAACTTAAAGTTCACACTAAAAATAATAAAAAATTATATTTCTAAATATTTATAAAATTTAAAAATTATATAACTTATACATTATTCTGTGCGGTCTCGCTAGAGCACCGATCTGGCTCACTCAAGAATTAGGACCGAAATACTAATATAGATTTAGTCTTATACAATATGACCGCGTACATTTTTCGCTCAATTTAGTAAATACAAGTTTAAAAATTAATTTTTTATTTTAAAAAAATATTTTACTCTCTTTTTTATTAAAAAAAAAGTGACTTTTATATTAAAAAATATTAATTTGAGAGTCACTATCTTAAATTATTTTTAATTTAAAAAGTTAAAAAAAATTATTTGATTGACTTCATAAAAAATTGCCGATTTTATCTAAAAAGACTCTAGTACAAAATTAATTACGATAAATTTCAAGCTAAGTTTTTAAATAAAATTTTTGATAAAAAAATTTTTTTCTCTAATTAATTTTAACCATTATAATTAAAAAGAAATAATTTTACTTGTACCACAAAAATAAACATAAATTATAGTTATAATTATACATGGACAATTAATGATATAACATCCATGATTATGAGAAAAGTAAATTATTATAATTCTAAAATTACATTCACTAAGAACTTTAATTTTAGCTCTTACGAATATTAGGTCAAACATAACTCTCTAATTATGACTTATTAAAGATAGATAAAAAAAATATTAAGAAAATGTCGCATCCATTCTCAATAGCAATTTAAATGTATAAATGAAAAAAAAAATAGAATAATTTATAATAATGAATTACACAGTAGATGAAAATAAAAAAGAAAATAGATAAAAAAAGATAAAAATAAATAAATAAAATAAATTTTAGGTTATTAAGTGGAGGCTCGTTATTCAGAGTGATATTTCAAGTGTGCATATTTATTTCATTTGAATAAGAATCAGAGTCGTAATTAGTTCGTATTATTAATTATAGAAGACTTTAATTAAACAATTTTTATTAATTAATTATCGAATAAAAATAGATACAGTAAATACACAAATATCTCGAGTGATCATTTCTTCCTAATAATTGATTAAAGAACTTCATTGCTTTATAACGCCACTTGATCAATTGATTATGCAATTAATAGAGTGAAATAGTTGTGCTACTTGTGATTAATTCAAATAAATGAAATAACCATGAATTTAATTTATTTTAGTGAGTCAAAAAATAATTCGACATAGTTTTTTATTTCAGAAATAAGATCCATTAACTAAAATGGGAGGTCTTTATTTATGAGTACGTCTGTAAATGAGCTAAGCTACTTGGATCTCGGCTAGGTAAATCTCGTTCAGGCTATAATTCGAATTGCTCATTTGTTAAATGAGCCAAATTTAAGTTAATAGATATTCGGCTAGTTAGCTCGCGAGCTGACTCATTTAAAAAATTTACGAGTTAAGTTTGTCTATTATATTGGATTAAAATTATATACAATTTAATTTATATCTATTAAATAATGTATATGAACAAATTAATTTATTTACTACTTTAATTTATATATTTTATTAATATGTATTATATGTGATGAATAAATTAAATAATATAAAATATAAAATAACTTAATAATTTATAATAAAATATAAAATTATAGTTATATAATATTTATTTTTATTAATATATAATTATACTATTCATTTTTTGTAAAAATGATAATTTTTAGTATATTTTTTATGAAAATATTGAAAAGATAAATAAAAAATGAAAACTAAAATAAGTTAGTTGAGTTCGTTAGGCTTATTTATATCAAGCTTAAGCTTAATCTCGAGATACATGATATATGAACTGGCTCAATGCAAGCTCGGACTCGGTTCGAATTCAAGTTTGAATCGATTATTTTATAACGAACCAAATTTGAGTTTTTTAAAACTCAGCTCAACTCTGTTCGACTTGATTATAATCCTATTATAACTCTGTTCAACTCAGATTGACCCGCTACTCAGCGCGGCCAAATTTTTTTTATTTAATTTTTTTGTAAATTAATGGAAATTTTGTTTCATAGCAAATTGACTTTGTTTTATTTTAATTTTCTAATTTTTTTAAAGGATCACATGTTCAAAACTTATAATTTTTGAATTTATAATTTAATGAAATGCCGTCTAAATTTACTTTTCTATCTTATTAAAAACAAATCAAGTCCATAAGATCTTCTTCTTACGTATTATATCCTTAGTTTGGATACCGTTATGAATATTATGATTACGTTTTCATATATCTAGTTTAGTCTTTCATTTTTTTTATATCAATCCGTCCTTTACTATTAGTAGTAAATTTATGAATATAAATGGGTGAAATGTGATTGAGTAAATAAAAAACAAAAAGTCCTTTAATCAAATAATATAAATACTAATGAGAGTTAATAAAATCAAAATTTTTAATTATAATTATAAAAAAAAAACCTCAAGTGAGAGGCAAATAAGTATTTCCTATCTCTCTCTCTCTCCTTTTTTTTCTCTCTTTTTTTTTTTCTCAATATTTTTATTTAAACATTTTTTTAGTATTATATATTCCTATAAAAGAGATATGCTTTTATCGTTAGACAATGCGTTGACATATAGTTTTTTGTTTAAACATTGATAAATAGTAGTTCCTTCTTTTTTGTTTTTATTTAATAATTATGAATTATTTCTCTAAATTTATTAATAAATCTTTGTTCATGAATTTATTATTATTCATTCTGTTAGGTTTTTTTCCTTTAATAAGATTTATTAATTTTTCTATAAAAATATTTTATTCTCTTAAATAATTTAAAATCTTTAAATTTATTTTCTTAATATTAAGTTTATTAACAATCAAATAATCAAACTTATTTGGAAACATAAAAATAAATTTATAACTTAATATTCACCAAAAAAATATTTTTTTCTTTGTCAGATTTTTAACTCTAATACTCCACCAACACTAGTTTATAATATTTAAAAAAATCCAAATTTCGTTTTAGATTAAAATGTAGCATATATTAAACATATAAATGGATTAACTGATGAGAGTTTGCAAATCATTGCACCCGAAGAAAATAATGGTAAAAAAAAAGACTGGATATTTGCTTTAGTCTTTAGATGGCAACATCGTACTAATCTAATTATGGTTAACGGTTCAGACTTGAAAACCCATTTTCAAATTGCTTCACATTGCGAGCATCTTTAAATTCTCTAGTTAGTTGCTCAAATATAATAGCATTTCAATTACTTCACATATATATTTATAAATATTATCATAGATATTGAATTATAGTATTGATTTTACGATAAACATAATTTATTAATATATTTATAATATAACATAAAATTTACATTATGTTTCAAATGATAGAAATCATAAGTTACATCATGTTTCAAATAAAAATAATTTAAAATATAACTTTTAACTTAAATTTTATAATTTACATTATTATTATTATTATTATTGAATTGAGAGAGGTTGACAATCATATGAAAGTACTAAGATCACAATACACACATATTAATATATTATGTATTATCATAATTAAAATATCTAATGGTACTATTCATATTAACCGAGATTATAAACCGAGCTCTGTACTCTCTCGATATCAAGACCGAACTCTTTAAGAGAGATTGACTTTGGCATAAGACATTTAAAGTCTGACTAAATTCTTTATGTCCGATAGATAAATCTCTAATAAATCAGTTGTACGACATTGATACTTTATAAAGATCAGTTAATATATTCAGACCTCGTCCCTTGCTACTTAACTATAAATATGGATAAACTTCCATATATAATGAATTTTTTTTCAACTTTCTTAGCTCGCATATTTATAAATAATTTTGAACAATGACTTAGATATTCGAGTCTTTCCATTAAAATTCAGTAGTTTCTCTTATCTTGATGGTAAGAGAGTTAGCAGTAAAACTTGAATCCGATCTAGAAATTTATGAGAGTCCATCTCGCTATCATCTAACTCTAAACACTTAATTATATTATAGCTTCTCATCATATATTAATTTATATATATTTTTATTATAAATTCATGTGAGATTACTTTAATATTTTATCATTTTAAAATATTTTAAAATTAATTTTTAACTCATAATATAATAAAAAGTATTTTTTAACACATTAAAATTAAAGTATTAAGGAGAATTATTATATTACACAATAATTAATTAATTAATTGATTACACTCGTAATAACCTATAACTAAAAGCATAAGACAAATTCAAAGATTAGAAATTTGTTTTGACATGTGTTATTTAAAGTCTATAAATGTAAATATAAAAAAAATAAGAGATTGAAACAAACATACACATCGCAGCCTAGATCAATCTTTAATGAAGTCACATAGATGGTGCATTGTACTTATTCATTGCTCTGCTTACAAAGATTTCTGACATGTAAATTCATTTTTTCATGAGATGTATGTTGGAAGAGACACAAAAATATAATATAATAATTCATGAAACATACATAATAACAAAAGAAAAGTTTATATATTTCATAAGTTATGTTAGAAATTTGATAACTTTATTAGTTTTTTGTATTTTATATATTTTAAAATTATTTAATTTTATTTATATTTTACAGATATATTTTTTAATTTATTAATAAAAATTTATTTTATATTAAAAAAAATTTATATAGCTCGATTCAAATTTTTTTTCACTATTTCTTTTGATTATATATATATTTTAATTTTTTTGATAAACACATCATTAATACAAAATAAGCCACAAAATCTTGAAGATCAAATGATGGATTAAGAATGTATAAGAAATAAGAGGAGAAGAAAGTTTTACTATTTTTTTCATATAAAAAGAATTTTAAGTGGATTTAAAAATAAAAATAAAAAGGCAGCCATTTGCCATTTGGGAAAAGTAAATACAATAATAAGAAGAGAAATTAAACAAGAGATTTGGAATAAATTGGGGAGAGAAAAAGCCAAGTATCTCGTGAAACCCATTTGCTTTCACCGCCACCTTCCTACTACCCAATCAAATCCAATATTATTTTTGATTCCCTCTACTTTTCAATTCCCTCCTCCTCACAACTCTTTAAATTTCCTCTTTCTCTTCCACTTGTCCTTCTTTCTCTCCTCTTCCTTTTAAAATCTCTAGAGATGTGTAAATGGATGCAATCAATTCCATCTCATTACTATTTTCATTGATCCAATGGATCATAATAATTTAAATCTAGTAGTTAATTAATTTTAATTTAAAATTTTAATAAATTAATATTATTAATTTAATTTTAATTTATATATTTTTTTAAAATTAAAATTAATTAAATTCTAATAAAATTAATTGAATTCAATCAAATTCATTTGATGATAATTAATTTTATAAATTTTTCTTATTTTAAATAGTTAATTTTAAAAAATAATTTTTTTAATTGGATCGACGATAGTTAATTTAATAAACTCTTAAAACTCCATCAAACCAATGGATATCCATTCCTAAAATTTGCTATTCGTCTACCCTCAAAACTAATTGAATCATTCAACATTTATCTTATAATTAAATCTAATTTCAATTTATTATTGAAAATTTATTTTACATTGAAAAAATCTAATTTCAATTTAACCCTCTTTTTATATTCTGGTAGATTGGCTGCTTCTATGCTTGCGTGGGTTACCAAAATTTCTCTTTCCAATTTTTTACGTTGTCCTTTTTCTTTGATCTTTCAGCGAAGATTAAACTGACACCCGTGAAAGTAAAATTTATACGTTAAAAAAATTAATCAAATATATTTTAAATATTAAATAGAACAAGGGACAGGATTTTAAATAAAAATATTTAAATTGATTCTTTATTTTATTATTTTAAATATTCTTAATTAAATTAAAATTAATACTATTAAATAATTGAACACTAGTAATATTAAAACTTTAATTAAGTATATTATTTTAAATATTTTTAATTTGAAATCTGTGTGAATTTATTTTTATTATTATTAAATATAATTTTTAATTTATATTTGAGATTTTCATTACTCGGATAATTTTCGCATGACATACGCAATAATCCACATCACATATAATGTTATGTCACGTAGATACCGCATTAACGTTATTTGACTTTATTAAAATTATAAAGTTCAAAGTATTAACTAAAAAAAAGACATGTAGTTTTATTTAATATACTTCATTATAGAGTAATTTTAGTATTTAGACTTTACAATATTTTTTAAAAGATAAATTTACATTCTTTCCTAAAAATTAATTTACTATTATTAGGTGTATATATGATTATATATATAATGAAGCTAATATACATTAAAAAGAATAATCTTATAGCAAATAATGATAAGCTTTAACTATAAAAAATTTTCAGATTAGTAGAGAAAAAATTCATCACTAAATCATTTAGTGACGGATTAGTAATAAAAAATTTTCATCACTAAAATATTAATCATTAATTTTAATATAGTCCGTCACAAATTTTACTAACGGCTTTATGATGAAAAATTTTATCACTAATTAGTATGGATTTTGTTCAATCATAAAAAAAATTGAATAAAAATTAGTCACAAAATAGCGATGAAATAGTGAAAAAAAATTATCATTAATTAGTGATTAATTTTACCATCACAAATTGTGTGGGATTTCTAATGGACATTTCATCGTAAATCTGTTACAATTTTTGACAAATTATTTCTATTAATTAAATTTTTGATTGATTTGTGATGAAAAATTTTAGTCATTAGTCCGTCACCAAATTATAAAAATTATTTTTTAAATAAAAAATTAAGTTAAAATAAATATTTTTGTCCAAATTAATTATCTTTAATATGGTGATAATTGTAGATATGTTTTTTTCATTTTTAATTTTTCAATTAATTTATAATAATTATTCAATTAATAATTTTCCAATTAACTTTTACTTTTTTTCATTAACATTCAATTCATAGTTTTCTATTAATTTTCATTTTTAATTAATTTTTAATTTTTCAATTAATTTTAAGTGATGTTATTAATAATTACAATAACAAGAAACATTTAAAAGCAAAAAAAAAAATATGGATCAAAATATAAAAAGGGAAGAAATTAGAATGTTAAAAAAAAAGTAAAGTGAAAAAAATAAGACAATAAAAAAGTAGAAAAAATAAATTAGTGAGTAGAATAAAAAAGCAAAAAAATAATGAAGTGGGGAGTAAGATGATGGAAAAAGTTAAAAAAAACTATCTGGTAAGAAAAATAGAAGAATTAAAAGAAAAGTAAGGAATAAGATAAGTATATATAGAAATAAATAAATTAATAATGTAAAAAATGAAATAATAAAGCTAAAAAAATAATTGAGATAAATAAATAATATTAGAAGAAATAAAAAAAAAGAATGAATGAATGTGAGAAAGATAAAGATGAGAATGATAGAAAAATAATGAAAATAGTATATGTCAAGAAAAAATAAAATTAGTGACGGATTATTTTTATCATTAATATATCATTAAAATTTTTAAACGAGTGAAAAAAGAAAAATTAAATAGTAAATAAATTTTAAAATTAGTGATAGATTTTCTATCACTAATTTAGTGACAAATTTTCTATTACTAATTTAGTGATAGATTGTAATTTTATTATTAATATGTCACTAAAATATTTAAACAAAATGAAAAAAAAATTGAAAGAGAAATAAATTTTAAAATTAGTGATAAATTTTTCATCACTAGCTTGTGATGAATTTCTAATTTATCATTAAATTAGTGATAAATAACTAATTTCATCACAAAATTAGTGACAAATTCATCACTCATCACTAATTCATCACGTATTTAGCGACGAATATGAAATTTCATCCCAAATTCGTTATTAAAATTAGAGACAAACTTATTTTCATTACTATTTTTTTCACATAAATTTTTTCCCTATTTTTTAATTTTTTTAGTGATGGAAAAATTTTATCACTAAAATGTAAAACCCTTGATTTTTGGAGAATTGGAGTCTAGGGGTAAAATAGTCATTTTGTACCCTCATATGTCGTTTGAACATAATTTGATGGTTTGAATGTCTTTTTGATACTCGGGACGACGAGACGGTCTTTTTGAGTATAATATTGTATTTTTTGGTGCCGAGGGTATTTTCGTCATTTTTGGATTTTTTGTCGTTTTCGGTATTTTCAGGAATTATTATGCGTAAAACATATTTATAAATTATTTTGGGTTAAAGTTTGAAGTTAAAAATAAATTTGAGTTGATTTTGTGAATTTTATGGTTTTGGGTAATTTTTATGAAAATAAATAATTTTGGGGTGTTTTTGAATTAAAATAAATTAGTTTGGGGTAAAAATATAATTTTGAAGAGTTGTTTTCCTATAAATAGGCCTAAAAATCAGATGGGGGTATGTTTTTAGTCTTCTATTTTCGGGTGTTTTGGAAAAAGAGGGAGAAAATTGGTTTTGGGAGCAAATTCAGAGGGCCTGTCGTTTCATCACTGTGCGCGCGCCATAGCCAGTGTCGTTTTGTGTGTGCCAGCGTCGTTCGGCGGAGAAGCGCGAGCCAAGAGCGTTGTCGTTCGGCGTGTTGCGGTCTGTCGTTCGGCGTGCTGCGGGCTGGCTCGCCGATGTCGTTTGGCCAGTGTTCCAGCAGCCACAGTTTCGAGTTTTTTTTGGTGTTTTGAGGTTTTTCTTGATTCCTTTTGCATTATTTCGACTTCCATTTGATTAGTTCATGTTCATATCATATTGGGTTGGTATTTTTCTTAATTAATTTGGTTAAATTCGAATTATTATTTAATTAATTGAGTTTTGACAAATTAGGTTAAGTTTTGGGATTTTTATTGTTTTGATGGATTTTGATGTTGAATTAATTGATTTGGGCTAGTGTTGGGTTCTGAAATTTGATGAAGGTATTGACTTAGGGTTTGATTAAATTGATTTGGGTGTTAAGGTTTTCGGATTAATTAATTTCTTTGAGTTTTTGGATGATTTAATTTTCTGCTGAAGTTTGATTTTAGTTCTGTAAGTTGCTCGATTTTTAATTAAATATTAGAGCGTGAGAAAAATCTGAAATTTGGATATGTGGCTCGAAATTGAGTCTAGTTTATGAGAAAAATAATTTTTGGGATTTTGGAGCATCATATATTTCTGAAAAATTAAAGTTTGCTACTGTTGTCTGAAGAACTGTACTGTAGATGCGATTGCAACATCTGTAACTTTCGAAATTCATACCAATATGTGTAAAAATGTTTTAGATTTGATTTTCATATATGTTGAAGTTCTGGAAGTCTAGTTTACAAGAAAAATATGTTGGGCTATGTTTCTGTTTGTTATATTGGTGAAATAATTTGATTTTTCTACTGCTGCCAGTATGGTAACTGGTTGTATGAATCCGATTTAAAAATTAAATTGAGGGACTTAGAAGTTTCTAAAAATTATGAAATTTTGATATGTTGTTTATTAGGATGTTGTGAATCTGAGAAAAATAATTTGGAGTCTGGTTCTAATGTTTAGGTTCTAAAATAAATTAAGTATTGGCACTGCTGTTGGTTAAGGATTTTCTGATGATGTCTGATTTGGAAATTAATTTGAAGGTCTTAGATGTCTTGTAAAATTATGAAATTTTTATAGGTTGTCCATCCTGATGTCTATTATATGAGAAAATTATTTGGATAATTTGATGGTAACGAAATGTGAAGGATTTAAGATGATTTTTGCTGTACTGATTTTTAGTGGTTCAAACAGAATCAGAAGGTTGTAAAATATTTTTGGGAGATCAAATAAATTTGGATTAATCTGAAATTTTGTACACACGTTATTTTGATGTTGGAGAAGCTACTGGAATGTTTCCAGAATTTTTGAATGATGGAATTATTTTCTGGAAATTTTTGAGTTATAGAGACTACTTAAGAATTTTTATCGGTTTTGGGTGTTGGTATGATTTATGATTTTTGCATAGGGACTGATGTGATATTATTTGATAAATGAGTTATAGAAATTGAGTTGAGGTTCTGATTCTAATAAATTTTAGGTAATTAATTGATTTTGTATTTTTGAGGTGCAATCGGTTTAACCATTGGGTTGAACCATGATTTTGAGTTGAGTCGGATTAGTTTTTAATTTTGGATTTATCTTGGTTAATTGTTGGTTAAGTATTGGTATTTCTGCATTCATAGCATGCATTGCATCCCTCATGATAAATGAGATAGCGGGATTGATTGTTGGACTGTGTAATTATCTTTCCTTAGGCAATAATCCGGCTGAAGCTCGAGGTCAGTAGGTTGTGAGGATTGGGCTAAGCTTTCTTTGGATACCAGGTAAGTTAAATGGGTGTATGTAATTACTTGTGATGTGCTACTTGCTAACCAAATACTATATATATATTACAGCCCTTCTCAATATATAATTATTCTTTTCTAATTTGCTAGACTATTCTTTCTACCCAAGCTTTGCATGTGAATAAAAGACAGAGAAACGTATGTGCTTGATTTATTAATTGTATTAAATGAACTTGAAATTCTTTGTGTTGTGTGATGGTGTGTCATATGGGGACGGAGGTTATTGATTGAGATTGTTCATTGACTATTGCTATTGATTGTTCATTGAGGCTATAAGCCTGATTGCTCATTGGGGCTATAAGCCCGATTGTACATTGATATTGATTAAAGGAGGAGGTATTATGATATTGGTAGACCCCGACACACCATCTTGTATGAATTGATTGTGATTGAAGTTCTTGTTATATATATATATTGTTTATTGTTATAGAAAAGTTTCTCTGCCTCTCATGAACTTACTGAGCGTCTATATATAACGCTCACACCCATATAGATTGTCTTGCAGGTTTACAGTGATTGCCTTTGTCTATCTTCTTTCTCTTCTTGGCGAAGTCGATCAGGTTTTCCGTTTGTGTTATTGGTCCTTCTGCTTAGAGATTTCCGGTTATTTCTTATAGTTTGATTGTGGATATTGATTTACTCTATAGAGAATTCTGGATATTTTTGGGCGGACCGAGTCCGAATCCTTTTTCTTGTAATAATGGAGTAGACTGTTTCTTGTATCTGGTTTTAGTTTTAATTGTTGAACTTAATTTTGGAGTAAATTTATTGAACTTTGCACGATCATAATAAATTTAAATTAGGCTTGTAAGGTTGTACTTAGGTATAACCTTACGCCGGTCACGGCTTCCCAGTTTGGGTCGTGACATAAAATTAGTGATAAATTTTGTCACCAAGACAAGCATTTGGGACCCTTATTTTGTGATGAAAAAACATTCCATCACAAAATTTTATTATAAATCTATCACATATTCGTCACAATTTTCTTTTGCTCAAAAAATTATCACAACAAAATTTTTGTTATTAAAATTATTTTTCGTCACTAATCTATTACTATTTCATCATATATTAGTAACGAATTTGTCCGTCACTAATTTCGTCACTAATTTTATAATAATGTAATATATCTTATATTTTAGATAATATTAAAAATAAATAAATAAAAATATTAAAATAAATTAATAATCTATAATATGTAACAATGACATATTATTGTGCCACATGGTAAAATATCAATATTTTTTTAAATATTAAATTAAATTATTATGTATTAGAATAAAAATTAATTAAATTTATAGATGTTTATTTAGAAAGTTTATTTATTTAATAATGTAACTTAATTTTTAAAAAATTAATTTTTTATTATTTAAATAGTTTAAATACGATTATAAAATCCATATTAATAATTATTAGTTATTATATATTATATAAACACTTTTATAACTATATTTATTTTCATTCTCTTATAAAATATTATAATAATTATTTTATACCATACTTATTAATAAGTTTAAATTAATTATTAAATAATAAAATATATATAATTATTAATTCTACATATTTTTATTTAAAATTATTATAAAATTTTAAAATTATATATATATATATATTAATTAAAAATATCTGCAACATGACGCATATACTATTTTAGTTTAATATAATTTTATAATTACACAATATGTGGATATTATTTTATTATAAAATTATTGATGTGCTTCATCGTTAGGAGCTAACCAATGTATTTCATATTTAATTTTAATGTTATTTATATTACTTTATTCATAGCGTAATTTTTTTAAGTTTGAGTTTTAACGTAAATCATAATTATATATGATACAAATTAGAGTAAGTTATATAATTTATTTATATATTTAATCTTCATTAAAAATAAATAATCATCATCAATTTAGTACTTTGGTATCTTTTAAATTTGCATGAAATATAAGTAAAAAAATGGATATTTACAAATCTATATTTTAAAAAAGAGACATTTACAGATCTATCTTAAAAAAATAAATTTTATTTCAAAAATACTAAAAAAAATATTTACATTTTTTAGAAAAAAATTTGAGTAAATTTTTAAAAATAGCTCACTCCTCACTAAAATAATTTTTTTTTTCAAAAATACCTATTTTCTCACTACAATCAATATTTTACTTCAATTTTCATCTTTTTTTTTTCAAATTTTACTATTAAAAAATATTATAATAAAATAATAATTAATATTTTAAATTACTTTTCAAAAGATAAATTTATTAATTTTTATGAAAGAAAAATTTTAATTTTAATTATAAAAAATAAATAACATTTAATTTTAATTATAAAAAAATAAATAACACTCACAAAAAATAAAATAAAAAATATATTAACAAAAATTATTAAATTTATTTTTAATCAAATTTTACATATTATATACATAAAAAATTTTAAAAAAATATTAATTCCGCTATATATATATTGTATAGATATTTTATATATTTAGTAGATACTATATATATTTGATAAATATTATGTGTATATTATGTATTTATTTGTATATGTTTTATGTATTTTATATAGATATTTTATGAATATTTTATATATATTATATGAATTTAAAATTAAAATAAATATAAATTAAAATATTTTATAGATGTTTAATAGATTTTTTTTGAATGTTTAGATATTTAGTAGATATGTTATAAATTTAGTGGATGTGTGATATATGCTATATATATTATTGTTTATTATATGTGTATTTTTATATTTGTTGTATATATATATATATTAATTTATATTAAAAATATGATCTCAAAAAAATTATTAATGAATAAATAGATATAAATTAAAAAAAAGAAAGAAAAATTAAAACAAAAAAAATCAACGTGTCCGTAAAAATAAAAACATGGATAGCGCATACTAACAGCAGTGAAAAAAAGCTTGTATGGCCGTTATTTTGAAAAGTGTACGGTGAATTTACGTGTACAACATAAATTCCAAAAAAAAAAAAAGAAGATACAACTTACTAGGTTTAAAACAGTATGTATATATAGTATAAATAACATTGACCTAGCCCCCGAAAAAACAAAACATTGAACTAGAAATTTATACACGTATAGTATCATTTAAATAATCCTAATTAATTGCATTAAGAACTTAAGTATCAGAAATTAATTAAAACTACTTCATTTGTCCACAAATAATTATTATTTTAAAATTTTTATACAAAAATTAAGAAAATTATTTAATAATTTTCTTTATATAATAATTTTACTAAACTACCGTTCTTCTTAATTTATTACTCATTCTATTAAATATTAATTGTATAGGAGTAAATTTGGAATAAAAATATAAAACAATACTCTCTCTGTTTTATTTTAAATGTTGTATAAGAATTTTTTTTTGTTTCATTTTAAGTGTCGCTTTTAGAAATTTAAGAGAATATTAATTAAAAAGTTTTAATAGTATTCATATTAATTAAAGAAAGAGAATAAATATTAAAAAAAAATAAAAAATAATATTTAAATAAATTATAATATAATGGTTTAAAGACTTATTGAAAAACTCATAGAATGCGCAGCCATCCAATTAGCTATAAAATTTACTTTTCTACAGATATAGTTGATTGCCATCTGCCTATCCACTTTTAAAAGGTTTTGGATGCATATCAACATTGTTGTAGTAGCATTATGATGAGATTTTTTTTGCTACGAATAAGCTGAATAGCACACTTGCTATAAGTTTCTGTTAATGGAATCTCTTTGTCTTGTACTAAAAAGAGGTCTTGGTAAATATCCTATAATTTTATATAAGAATTACTAAATATAATCACTTTAAAAAGTGACTATTCAACGATCTTTCTTTTATTCGCTAGAGAATATTTATTATTTTTACTTTTATAATAAAAAATGTCCCAATATTTATAACCAAATCAGCTATCCAAAACTCTATTGTAATCCCTAATTAATTTTCGTGCGCTCATATTTTATTCGTCGTTTATGAGTGACCCATTTGAATTTAGTTTGAGTTGACCCGTTTGTGGGTCGGGTGGGTTAGGAGGAGCCTAACGTTGGCTTATTTATGTCAAAATGGCAAATTGTAGGATTTTTTAATTTTTGATAGTTCTAATCAATGGTTAATTGTGTAACTCTAAAATTTTCAAATCTCATAATTACAATCAATACAGATACATAATCGCCATTTTTAAAATAAATGAATGAAATTATTAAATTTATAAATCAACGTGAAAGACATTCTTTCATGAATGAAAAAATGAATGTTTAATTTAATGTTTAAGTATAATACTATTAGGAAAAAAAAATATTGTGTTGAGCCAGAGGTAAAAGGAAAAACATGTCATAATTAACTTAAGAAGCACATGATTCGAGAACCTAAATTAAATATTTTTATAGATATAAAAAAAGAGGAGCAATGCTAATGCGGTTAGTCCGAGTGATAAGCGGCTCGGTATTACTTAAACAAGCTGCGAGTTCGAGTCTTGAACTCGTAGCCTTATAGATGCAATTATGTAATTATTTTCACTAAGAGAAGCGTAGCATAAAATCAGGTCTGAATTAGTCGAGTAAAAACCCTAAATATCAAACAGACAAAAAAAAGAAAAGAGGAGCAATGCTTAAAACTATATGAAAGATGAAATAATTACTATATGAAAGATGAAATAATTTTTCTCTTTATTAGTCAAATTGTCTGTACAAGAGAGAATTAAACAAAGAACATCGCAAAAGCAAAAAAGTGATTCGTCATATTGCTTTTTCATTCAATTATTTTCAGTTAGAGTTGTTTACTCTAAATTATATTCTCTAACTTATGAAAAATAGAAATAATGAGTTAATTTAGGTAAAGTAAAATATAAATGATACTTCTCCTAATTATTGGGCTCGTAGACCAAGCCCGATAATCTAAAAACATCAAAGATCAAACTCTTAAAATATAATAAACCTTGATATTAAACCCTTAGAGATAGACTAAGCTCTCTATATTCGACAGAAAATTTTTTGATATAGTCATTATACGGGTCTGCTATCATAATTAAACATTATCTCCTGCTTTTTAATTATAAATAAGAGTGAATCCTTTGTAGATAAAATTTTTTTTTCTATTTTTTTTGCTTTTTTATCTACATACAAATTGAGCTAATTTAGATATTAAATTTTTTTCAGCCAAAGTACGGTCATTTTTTTTTTATCTTGCAAATAGACGAATCAGAGCATTACAATTGAATTCAAATTTGAAAGTCTACTGGATCAACTTGTTGTTATTATGAATAAAAATATTTATTACTAAGCATCTCAAAAAGTTGTTCTACTTTATTTGGGATAGTATAAGAAAAATCAGTACAATTATTGGTTGCTAGTATAAGTAGTTAGCAATATTTTTTTTTCCATTATTTTTTTTCAAGATAAATATTATAATTTTATTTATATTTGTTGTAGGATGATTTTTAAAAAAAATTTAAAATCACTTTTACAATACAAAACATTGAAAGACTTTTAATATTTGATATGTATATATACATCACATTCAATGAAAAGTCATATATAAATATAAATAGAGGATTACTGTATTAGTAATTTAATTTTTTAAAATACCAATTTATACTGGTCAGTATGTAAAAAAAATTACAATAAGAGCTGTTAAAATTCTCTTTCAACCAGATGGATAATAAATCATATTAAATTTTTTTAAATAAAAATATTGTTTATAATTAATGATGTCTGTTTAATATTAAAATTAAAACTATTTTTAAAACAATAAATAATTAATGAAAAGAAAAAAATAATCATTAAAATTTTTATAATTTATAAATTTAAAATTATTAATAAATACTTTTAATAAAAAAAATTATCTCCATATTAATAAATGCATGAAAATTAGAAGTTTAAACCTCTTTTTATTTTTTATTGGTTGAATGTTGGAAATGGTAGGGCTCTGTGTTTCACGTGACTAAGAGCACACATGGCACACACGCAAGTAACTGACTGGTAAAAACTGGAAAAAGAATCTAAAGCCTATTTAGCCCTCTCTATATGAAGCCGAAACGATAGCTGTACTTGCCGTTTAGCTGTTTTCGGGGGGGCCCAACATGTGCGAGTGGGAGCCCATCTTCATGTCGTTTCAGTCCTGCATGGATAAGAGAGTTTTATTTTTAGAAAAATTATATTCTCTATCATTTTTTATAATTTTTTTATATTTTATTAAATTTTAATTTTTTAATAAAAATATATAATAAATTTATAAAAATTATTATATATATAATAAACTCATAATAAATTATACAATTCTGATAAATTCATAAATTAATCATAATTTTTTATAAATTTGAATATATTTTAAAAACTATGATAAATTTGAAATTTTTTTAATATTTTTATAAAAATCCCTTTATTTTTTAAGAAATTAAAAAAAAAGTTGATGAAATTTACCTGTTTGATTTATAAATAATATAATATAATATAATATATCATATCAGATTTTATTTTCAGTTTGACTCATTTTTAAATTATAATCAAACTACATAATATAAATTAATAATTTTTATTAATTTAATTTATTAAAAAATTGTATTGAATTCGATTTAAATAGATCAACTTTAAACTTTAATTGATTTCATTATATACTTTTTTGAGGAAGATTTCATTATATACTTTTTTTAAAATTTTAAAATTTATAAAAAATTATACATACATACATATATAAATAAAAAGAGGTAACATTGATTTAAATATTTTATTTAATTTAAAGTTATAATTATTAAAACAAAAGGAAAATATAAAAAATATTACTAAATATGAAATTATCTGTGAAAATATTATTGAATATTTAATAAATTATTCAATGAGTAGTCTATTTTATACAATTATAATTTATTGTTTGTAATATATTTTTATATTTAGTTTTAAAATTTTATTAAAATATAAATCAAATTGAAAAATATAGTATTGGTTTTTCAAATTTGCTTTTAAATATAGTTTAGATAAATTTTAATTTTTAATAAAATTTGATTATTTAATTCAATTCACTTTTGATGCCAGAAAAATCAAAATAATAGAATCAAATTGAAATATATATTTATATACAAATTTAAAATATATTTTATGTATATACTCTCTATATATATTTTTAAATGTTAATCATTTATTGCAATTTTAATTTTCTTAATTATTTTAGTTTGACTCAGTTATCTATACATTTCATTAGTCTGGATTGCTTTATCTTTAAAAAATTTTATTTATTTTCAATTTTATGAAAATTTAAATTGAACCAAATCAAGTGCTCTTTCCTATATAAAATAAAAAATAAATCATAAGTAATTTTTAGGTAACTTCTAATGAGATCTAAACCTAAATTTTGCACTAAAAAAAGTCTTTTGTTTAAAAGCCTATTTTCTCGTTATTTTCTCAAGAGAATGACGGTGGACCATTCCTTTTATTTTTTTTAATATACTTTTAATTTTTCTTATTTCTTTTTTTAATAGATATGATGTTCTTTATTATTATTTATACACTTTATTTTCCATAAAAAATAATTCAACTAATAAAAATTTTATCAATTATATTATAATATGAAAAAAATTAATTTCATTTATTTTTTTAAAAAACAAAAAAAAAATTATTTGTTGGATCTATAAGTGGGTAGTATTTTTCAATTTTAGTAATTTATGCCAATTTACATTTATAATTTATTTATTATAAAAATTATTAAATAAAATTTTGTCCACATCTATGATTTATTTATTTTATTTTAAATAATTAGGTAGCTTCACAATTTATAATTAGGTAGTAAGTTAAGACTGTAAGGTAAGTTATATTAGGTAGTAGTTAAATTACATGTAAGGTAATTTATAAGTAGTAAATTATAGGACTAAAGCTTATTATAATGCATGTTGGTGACTCTAGAGACTTCATTTTTTTTTTTCTTTTCAACTCATCTCCACTGCTTCATCAGAGTTCGTTTCTCAATTGCTCCTTTCAAGGATTTTTTTGTCTTCCTTTCCCTCAATTTTCATTCATAACATTTATCAATTGTACTCCAAATAAGTTTTACAATCAACAAGAAGAATGAGGTTACAATAATAAGAAAATTAAAAAAAAAATTACACAATCTGGTCAGGAGAGGGGAAGTTGAGAGTTTTAAAGGTAGTAAAACCCCCATCAACAACAAGGTTATGGCCAGTTATATACTTTGCTTCATCTGAAGCCAAATACAAGGCTGCCTTTGCCACATCTATTTCTTCACAATTTGCTCCTTTTAGCTCACCCATCCCTTTCATTATCTCAACTATCTTCTCTCTTGTAACACTTGGGTAGAATTGGGCTATTTGGCCCACTGCAAGTGGGGTTGGAATTGGGCCTGGTGATATGCAATTTATTCTAATTCCATTTCTGCATAACTCACTTGCTATTGATTTTACTATCCCTGGTATTGTAAATTTTGATATTGCATATGCATGTGGGCCAAGCCCACCCAATACCCCACAAATGCTTGATGTACATAAAATGGACCCTGAGCCCATTGGTATCATTACTCTGGCTGCATGCTTTATTCCAGCAATGATGCCCCAAACATTGATTTTCATTACTCTGTCGAACTCATTCAGGTCTAAATCCACAATGCTCGGTGGCACTGATGGCCCTGTTATTCCTGCATTATTATACATTATATCGAGCTTACCATGTTTGCCCACAACATTATCTACAGCCTCTTTTACTTGGGCCTCTACTGTCACATTGCATTCAACAAAATGGGCTGCAGGGCCCAGTCCATCAACAACATGGCGGCCTAGCTTAGAATGGATGTCGGCTATGACAACTTGGGCTCCATGTTGGATGAATTCTTGGGCGGTTGCCTTGCCAAGCCCACTTGCTCCCCCTGTAATTAGGGCTACTTTACCTTCGAGCCTGCTTTCAAAAGTCAAAAGAAGAAAGATATATATCTTCAATAAAAAATATAAAAATATATTTTTTAAAAAATACCCACTTCTCTTTTTTATTTTTTAACATTTAATTTTAAATATACTCATATATATATACATACATGCTGTATACCTCACTTTTATAAGCATATATCAAGTATATCTCATTTTAAAAAAATAAAAATATTTGAAAAATGATATATAGTATATTTTTTCAAAGAAGAAATTATTTTTTTAAAAATTTGAAATCTTAAGTGTCTGCAGTATCTGCTGAGTAAAAAGGCAGAGCAATGATGAGTCGGTTAAGACTGGAAACATTCCATGTGTACGAGTGAGAGATTAAAGTCTTATCATATTGAAGAATAATAATTGATGAATAGAAAAAAGATAAATGCCCATAATAATTGATGAAAATAACATTTCCAATCATAAATTTTTTTCACTTTGCAGACCACACTTTATTCAGTCAAATTTACTTCCATTTCAACAATTATGAAATGAAATTATGATATATATATATATATATCTATATATATTGCAAATCCACACACTTAAAGATATATATATATATATATTGCATTTTTTATAATATGTACCTATATATGTTTTATAATTGATTAAATTCATTAACAATAATTCATTGAGGCATTTAGTGAAATTATGTAAAAAGTTCATGAGTTCAAGTTTTATAAATAATATTTTTTTGAACATTATAAATAATAATAACTACTATGAGAAATATATATAACAACACATATTTTAAACAAAAAGGTTATTTTTAAAAAAAAAATAGAATTACAAAGATTAATTTTTTTAAAAATCAATATGTAGATATTTCTAAAAACTTAATAAAAACAAATAAATCCTACTTAAATTTTTGTTTGCATTTTTATTAACTATATATCCTTAATTAACTATAATTTTTTAAAAAAGAAATTGATAATAGTGAAAATAAATTTAGAAAAGCATGAAGCATGTTAGATCTTAATAAGTTTGCATGTGGGCTATGGTACTATATACTTCCTCCGTCTCAAAATAATAGAGACTATTTTTATTTTATATATATTAAAAAAAATTTAGTTATTCAGTTACCGTTGATAAAATTTTTACTATAAAATATCCATTTTACTTTCTATTTATATTAAATGTTTACTATTAATTATTATAAAAATTAAAATATTTATTGATTAGATAAAAAATAATTATAACTCAAAAAATATAAATAATTAAATAAAAATATTATTGATTACAAAATATTAAATAGGGATATAATGAACATTTTATAATATAACTATAGTATTTAATTTAATGGAATTTGGATATCATCATTCAATCATCTTCAATAAATTTTTGTATCATTAATTAACTAATAACAAAATATCATTTATCATAATAATCGTTGACTAGTTTTGCTATTTAAGTATTATTTTTTTAAAAAAAAATAATGGTTTCCTAGCTAGATCTGCCGAATGACAAGAAGCAATGGTTCATAAATTATGGCAAGTTTATTTTTTATTCGCTAATTAGACTTCGGCATACAATACAATATGATGCAAAAATCATTTTAATTTCTTTTAATTTAAAACTTAAGAAACTCCAAACTCATAATATTTCTTAATCTAAATATCACCTATAATCTTAAATTATATTCTCCAAGTAGAATTAATTAAAAAAAAAATTCATTTGCCATCCAAAATATAAAAATCTATTATATGGTAAGTTAGTATACTAATTTAAGAAATTTAATGTTTTGTACATATATAAATGCATGCCTAACTGTAATTTTTGGACCCATATTAATTTTATTCTTTTCTTACTAGAAATATCATGTTTTGATAATTCCATTTAGAATTAAAGGTGAAAAATAACATTAACTGAAATTTTTATATATTGTCATGTCCATAATACATAATTATAATATAAATATGTCAAAAACACAAAAAAAATATACATGAAAAATATTTATAAAAAATATCAATATATATATATATATGAAAAATATTTATGCGAAACAAAACTAGCTTGATTAATAAACAAAAATAAATACTAATATAATGGAAAAAAATAAAGAATAAATAGCATACCCTATATATACTGAGCAAACATTAATTATCGATTTTTAAAAATAATTTCCCAAAATATTTTGTTTTAAGTTATCAACTATTGAAGTCAAGAAATATGTGGATTAATGGCTACCTCAAACTAATTACTATATATAATTCAAAATACAACTATGAAATATATAATATCTATACAGAGATTCTTAATTATAAGATAAAAAAAAGCTAATATTCTCAATCGGTAAATAATTAATCGAATACAGAGAAGAACGAACCTTTTAGCAGTGGTGGTGGAATAATAAGATCTTGCAGTTGCACACTTAGTGAAGGAGTCACCCATCATAAACTTGAACTCTCTGTTGTTAAAATAAATTGATACGAAATTATATTACATTAATAATAATAATAATCATGTTAAAGTAAAAAGTTGAAGAAATAATTAAAGAAAGTTATTAATATTATACCTGGCTAATGATCGAAGCATTGTTGTTGCAGGACAATCAAGAATGAAGATTATTGAAGAAAGAAAAATCAAGAATCAAGAAATGAAAGAAAATCAAGATCAAATCTTGTAAGAGAAAGAGGAAGAGAAGTAGAGACCGAAGAGTTAGAGCTTAATAAATGGATAGATCTATCTGAAATCTGAAGAATGTTATGTGTAAGTGGGTGAAGAAATTTATTGGAGAAGAAGAAGGAAAGTAATTAAGGTTTGTGGAGTTTGTATTAGACACTCATTTCCATGCACAGAAGAGAGAAGAAAGAGAATTGAAGTTGGTTTATTATGATATGACCTGTCCCATTTAATGATTCTTATATACTTTCAAACTCAAGAGCCATTTCACTCTATTATTTACCTTTTTTTTATTCTCCTTTTCAAATTAAAGTCACCTTTATATTTATAATATATATAATAGAATTTTTTTTACATAATTTTATATTATGATTATGTGATATCTCTTTCAATTTAACTGTCCTTTTAAAATGTTTTAATTTAGCTAGAGTTATTAATTTATTGTTAGTTAATAATTTTTCTCTCTAATATTTATACTTTATTAATTTTTTTACTTCTTAATAACAACATTAAATATAAATTAAAAAATAATATTAAACTTTTATTTTAATATTATTAAACGTTAAATATTTTAAAATAAAATTATAATTATAAAATGATATTTAAATTAAAATGAAAAGAGTATTTTTATTGGAGACTAGTAGGCCCAACTAATACGCAACATTTATTTATTGTTTATATTTTTGTATATAGAAATAATTTTCCAATTATGATTTTTTTAATTTTTAATTGCATTCTAAATATAAAATAACAATGATAAATATTATAAAACTATTTAGTTTGATATTTTATAATTAAAAAATTACATTGATAAACAAGTGCACTTCGGGTCTATTCGTTATAGTTTGGGTTCGGATTCAAATATGGTGGCTTGCAAAAAGAATTGAAAGACTAAGGCTCTGGTAAAGAAATTTTGATATTTAAATCAGAATTTGATTTGTCTGCATACTTAAAAGTGGAAAAAATCATTTATTTATGGAAATTAATCTCTATTTACAGAGCACGAAGGAGAAGGAGGTACCAACTCTAATACGATGAACAAAATTTTCAGCTATGTCAATGTTATACCACGACTCTGTCAGAGATTTATCATGTTGTAGCTGATAGTTTACCCGGGCGAGCTTCTGATATGCACAACTCTTGGAGCTCGCAGTCACTATCTTGGACCATAATGAAGTCCCAGTCGCAAGGTGAATGGGTTATGCAAACTGCTTGATATAGAGAGTCCGATGTCGGGGATGTAGTATCATGTATAACATAACGATATTATTTTATTTTATTTTAGTTTTAGATGTGTAACTTTACATAAGTTGGATGAAGTCCGCATAATTATTCTTTAAAAGGAAAAGAAAGTTGAAATTTTTGATAGCAAAAAAATTAAAAATGGAGAATTTTATCAGAACAAACTATTAAAATTTGTAAATTCAATTATACAAATAAAAAATTAAGAAGGATTGGTGAAATGAATTCTAATATTTAATTTTTTAAAAATTAATTTTCTAAAGTCTAATTATAAATTTTAAAATATGCAAAATTGATTTTTATTTTTCTATTTATGTAATAACTATAATTGTAATTGAATATTGAACTTTATTTTTTAGTTTTTAATAATTGTTATAGGAAACTAAGCACATTTTGAGTTGTCAAATAATGTAAAATTTATTTTTATTTGTCTGCTTCCTTATTTGTATCTGTTCCTTTATTTGTATTTTTTTTAATTTTATTTAGATTACTATTTTTATAAGGATCGAGTGTTTTTATTTCAATGATAAGTATACATATAATTAATTTAAATAATAAAATTAATTAGATTTGATTTTGGTGTTAGAAGAAAAATAAGAGAAAGTGTGTGTGTATATGTATGTAGTTAGTTAGAGAGAGAGAGAGAGAAATAAACTATATAAACATATTATTTACAAATTAGAAAATGTGGAAGATAAAAAAAAATTGTTTAAAGTGATCTTGCTTTTTAGATTGGTCAAATAAGTATATAACTAGTTAATTGCTTGATTCTTCAATGCATGTTTGTGTTATTAATTTTATATATTATTACAAGAATAATTAATAAGATATTAATAAAAATAAATAAACTTATTATATTATTGTCAAAAGGAAAGGAAATATATTCCTTATAGTTCCAATTTAATGTCTTAGTTTTTTTTTAAAAAATATTATAGTACAAAAACAATATTTTTCACTAGACGTATTAGGAAGGTTAATAGGTGATTATAGTTTCAGATAATATTAATTAATTATTGCAAAAAAAAAAGATATAAAAGAAATGAATTAGTTTAAATAATAATAAAATGATAAATGGCAAAAAGAATATCTATCAACAAAGATTTGGATTCTCACACGCAAATAGATTTGATGGACCGACCATATATTTCACTATTGTTTGTTTATTTATTATGTGATTAATTAACAACTAAAGCAAAACTTTTTAAAAAGACTATCCTAAAAAAGTTTATAATGTTTGCTCGTTTGTTGCATCCTGTTGCTCAGCTCATCTCTTTCTCCAATGGTTTCAAGAATATTTCATAGGTCAAAATAAGTAACAAAATATTATTATTATATATAATTGATTTAATGGTAGATAAAATAAATATTTTATAATATTCAAAAATTTTAAAAAATAAAGACTATTGGGTATATTATTTCTGTTTTCTACATTAAATTTTTATATTTTATAAAATGAGTTCATGAAGCAGATAAATATCACTTTTTTTTGTAGTATCAAAATTTTCTATCTTTAAAATATCAATATATATATATATATATGAAATAATAAATTTATTTTTCATTCGTGCCTAAATTTTGAAATCAAAGAAGGTAAAATTTGCGTAACTTTTGATCACAGATTTTGTTTTGAATGTTTGTTTTGTTGAAGTGCTTATTAATGAATCACAACAACTAACAAATATTCATAAATATTTCCTATCTGCTAACAGTTAAGTGATAAATATATATACGAATGAATCTTTATTTGCTCAGCCTTCATCCCTGTATCTATAATTGAATGAAAGGAAACCGTCATAATATTTAATTAATTATTTTTTTAGATCAGAATATTTAGTTAATTAACGACTATGTTTATATATGTATATATATATATATAACAGGAAGATATATTTAGGCTAAATAATTATAAAGTCTACGTAGTTTTGCATATTATACTAGCCAATTTTTATATTTTTAATATCTAATTTTTGCCTCCTGTATTTTAAAAAATTAAATTATTTAGTCATTTTATTAATATTTTCATCCTAAAATCATTAATCAACTACTTTGATATTATAAAATAACTTATTTGCTCATTTTTTATATATATTTATCTTTGTTATTTATTAAGTTTATTTTATTTTTAATTTTATTTTATATATAGATGGTTTATAAAATAATAAAAGACATTATTTATATTATTTGAAATTATTTTTTTAGTAATACCTAAAAAATTAAAATAAATGATATATATAGATTATCTGTAAAATAATAAAAGATATTATTCATATTATTTAAAATTATTTTTTAATAATATTTATAAAATTAAAATAAATTATGTGTAAGAAATATAAATAAAATTAAAAATAAGCATGACTTAACAAATAACAATGAAAAATATATAAAAAAAATAAATAAATTATTTTATAATATTAAAATAGTTAACTAATAATTTTAGGATGAAAATATTAACAGAATGACTAAATAATTTAATTTTTAAAAATAAGAGTATGCAAAAATTAAATGTTAAAAATACAGAGACTGACTAGTGTAATATGCAAAGCTTCAAAAATTTTATAATTATTTAACCATATATTTACTACTAATTTTTAATTTTGATCCAAAATATTTTTTTTGGTACAGCAAAATATATATTTGATGTATAAAATAAAATTTATTCTATCATATATATTGTTTGCGAAAAAAAATCCTTGTTGGAGTGATTATTAATGAATCACAACAACGAACAAATATATTTATTATATATGAATTTCCTACTTGACTTTCTTTCTGGAATTTTAAGTTACTAAAATCAAAATTAAATTTGTTTTCAAAATGAGTAGCTAAATTTATTAAATAGGATTGAGCAAGTAAGTGAAGATGATGATTTAAATTTTACTAAATATTTTTTTTTAAAAGGGGATAAAAAATTTTAAAATGCTATCCAAGCCACAAATACGATTAACCTTACATCTAAATCATTATAGGCATACATGATAGAAGCACAAATTCAGCATAATAGGGGGATAAATTTGTGGTGGTGGTGGGTCCAAATAATTTGAACAGAAGCTTTAATTTTTATTTATTTATTTATTCATTTATTCATCGAGGTAGAAAGACAGAGTGAGAGGATTATATTAATGTTAGCATTAGCATAAGATTAAAAACACATAATAATTGGGTCATTAAAGGAATAACAAACTTGTCTTCTCATTGAAACTACGGAGACAATATTCAGACAGCTCCACCATCTTACAAGCTGTACTGTTATTGTTGTCTCTCAAATCAAGTATATAATACTATACTAAATAAAGTTTTATTAATTACAATCTTAATTAAACCCTTAAAATATGGAAAGTTATTATAGCAATTATAATACACTAATATATGTGTTAAGTATAATGATGATGTTCCCATATATAATACTTTATTAATGATTCTTAGTAGATCCCTGCTTAGATAGTCTGTACAGTATTAGAGTGTAGAAACGAAAACACTCGGTATTAAAAGGGGCAGCTGTCTTCCTTTTATTTTGAAAATTATATATATATATATATGTATATATATTATTAAAATTTTTAAAATATTTAATTACTCTCTTTAAATTTTTTAAAAAATATATGATATTTTTATTTTGTCTCTTTTTACTATAAAGTCTGATTTCGCCTTTATATAGGGTGCAGACATATCTAATCACTGTAATGGTCCTTTGCCATTTGTTTTCTTTTTCCAATTTGTTTTATTAAATATTTTCAACTAATTTATAATAATTCTATTAAAATTGGAGTCCTAACTCTTCCCTACCCTATCGTTTGCATGGCTACAAGTTAAAATGAAGGAGTAGTGAGAAAAAAAATAATAGGAATAAAAGAAAGAATAACATACCTATTTTATTTGACATTTTTCTTCAAAAAAATTTTCTTTTTCTTTTTTCGTTTTTATTATTTAATTCTCAAGATATGTTACTGTACCTTGAATTCATTTGATTTAAGTTAACAATATTTGATAAAATGTGTTAATTAGATTTTATTGATAATTTTAGCCAATCATTCAAGATTCTGTTTATAATTTCTAGCTAACTATTGGCTGAAAATATTGACAATTTTTTGTTCAATAAATACAGATTTTATTAATAAATTTTATATGTTTCACAAAGAAGCAAATGATCACATTATTATGACCAATCCAAACACTCTAAAAATATATGTGAAACTCATTTCTCTTGTAGTGAAAGAAAAATTACGAGTAAATTTTTTTTTTTGAGTATTTTGAGAGTTTCTAAATTAAGTGAGTACATTATATGAGTATTATTTCTCTAAATTTATATCATATTTAGTTTATTAATAGATTTTTTAATCTCTCTTCACTCAAGGAGGTAGGCTTTATGCCAAATCTTGTAAATTATGTATATTTCTTGATTTACTTCATTTTTCTTTTATATATTTATTGTCATATTTACTTGTCCTACATAGATATTTTTATTTTGCTACAGGTTTATTCCTATCAGGATAAAATAAGATATGTTTTTCATTTCCCTTAAAAAATCATCTCTTGTCTATTTTATCAAATATTTTATGTATATCGTAAATTGATTAATATTTCAAGAAGTAAAAAATAAATAATTAATACCAATTTGGACTCTTATAAATGATAAGGGACTTATTACCTCTTAAGTAAGGTGTCAGATTTAAATTTTATAAATAAAAAAATTTTTGTTAGAAGAGCCGTCTCATTTAAGACTGACAATACTCGAATCTGAATTAGTCGAATCTGAATTAGTCGGGTAATGTTTCGGATACTATATGTTTAAAAAAAAAGAAATAATTAATTATTTATGAATTAATTGAGTTTATCTATTTAAACAACATAATTTATATATTTGTGAGCCTCTGCATGTAGTTTGGAATTCTCTATTCCAGTTTATGGGCCGCCATGATAGTTGTCATAGAAATTCTTTACTTCATTATTTAAACAGTAATTCAGCCTTCACCCAGAGAAATAAGCTGAAGAAAAGATTTCTGTATTATTCAAACAGCTATAACAGAACAGTATGGTTTATGTATAGTGGAGTAACAGCGGAGGAAAGAGAAAGTAGAGATACAACTAATTGTAACTAACTAATAAGCTAGCTAACTGACTAACCAAAATAAGTTAACTATCTCAATATAAGTTTCCATAATTACATCTTCAGCTAGATTAACATCCAAAGTCACTGACATTGCCTCATCAATTTCACCATTCAAAATTCCTTCTGTCTTCTAAGAGCCTCACAATTGCCCATTTCAAAGGCCTGGCTCCATAATTATGATTATAACCTTCTTCCATCAACATCTCCTTGACACCCTCTGTCACATGAAGATTAATATTCTTGGCCTTTACCCTTGTGGGCGCCAGCCAACAAACTTTAACCAATGAAATCAAAGTTTGTTGGTGCAGCAATTGAAGAAAGGAAATCAAAGTTTGCTGGAGGCGCCGAAATTGTTGAGCCGCAATTTTTTATTAAACAAAAAAAAAAGGAAAAGGCAAAATAAAATTCTCTTCCTATACGCGTTTTCCCTTGCTTATAAATAGGCAAGGGATGTTAGCATTTTAAGCATCCCAAAATGTGAGAGGCAAAGGAAAAATAGAGAGTTATATTGTAATTCCTATTATTTTCTTCTAATAAAATTCTTCTATCCTTGTCCGTGGTTTTTACCTTAATTCGTTTAAGGTTTTTCCACGTAAATTCTGTGTCTCTTTTATCTTTATTTTTCTCAAAATTTTAGCTGTGTTATTGCTTTATCTGGTCTATTTTTACAACAAGTGGTATCAGAGCTGTGGTATTTTGAAAAACCAAATATACCACAAGGAAGAGAAAATTACGTGGAGTTTTTTGGTGTGATCCATTTTAAAAACGGGCGTAAACACGCGAAAGTTGTGAATAGTAACTCATCACTATTCACGTGTTTTTTGAATAGTACTGTAGCAGAAATTTTGATTTGCAATTGCATATTACTGTAGCAGGTCATAAAGCAACCAATCAAGTGAGCCGAGCACTGTAGAGGAGGTAGCAGAAGTACTGTTCACGTGAAATAGTGGGAGCTAATTTTTTGGAGATAAAAGCGATGGCGGCAAAATTTGAGATTGAAAAGTTCAACGGGAGAAATTTCTCCCTATGGAAATTAAAGATAAAAGCTATCTTGCGAAAAGATGGTTGTCTAGCGGCAATCAGTGAAAGGTCGCAGGGATTCACAGATGATACTAAATGGAACGAGATGGATGGGAATGCTATTGCAAACCTTCATTTAGCACTTGCAGATGAGATCTTGTCCAGCTTAGCGGAAAAGAAAACGGCAAAGGAGATATGGGATCACCTCATCAAACTGTACGAGGCCAAGTCATTACATAACAAAATTTTCCTTAAGAGGAAACTTTACACCTTGAGGATGTCAGAATCTACTTCAGTGACAGAGCACCTTAATGTCTTGAATACTCTATTTTCTCAGCTTACATCTTTGGATTATAAAATAGAGTCACAAGAACGTGCAGAACTTCTACTCCAAAGTCTACCTGATTCGTATGATCAACTCGTCATCAACTTGACAACTAATGTTTAGCCTGATTCTCTGGTCTTTGATGATATAGCATCTGCTATCTTGGAAGAAGAGAATCGGTGGAAGAACAAGGAGGACAAGCAGGCAGGTTCACAATAAGTGGAAGCTTTGACGGTGATGAGAGGAAGATCGACAGAACGTGGCCCAAGTGGGAGTCACAATCATGGGAGATCAAAATCAAGGAGTAAGAAGAATTTTAAATGCTACCACTGTGGCAAGAAAGGTCACCTGAAGAAGGATTGTTGGAGTCTGAAGAATTCCAATTCTCAAGGGAACGTGGCAAGCACTTCAGAAGATGGAAACGTGTTGTGTTGTGAAGCAGCAATATCAACGGAGAGCAGGAAGAAATTTGCGGATGTGTGGCTTCTTGACTCAGGAGCAACTTATCATATGACCTCTTGAAGAGAATGGTTCCATCATTATGAACCTATCTTAGGAGGATCTGTGTATAATTGTGAAGATAATGCCTTAAAGATCATAGGCATTGGATCCATCAAATTGAAGATGTATGACGGTACAGTTCGCACTATTCAAGGAGTGCGACATGTGGAAGGTCTGAAGAAGAATTTGTTATCTGTGGGAGAGTTCGATGATCTTGATTGTACTATCAAAGTTCGAAAAGGAATCATGAGGATTAGCCGAGGAGCGCTTGTAATTATGAAAGGAGAAAAGATTGCTGCAAAGTTATATATGCTTTTGGGAGAGACTGTGCAAGAAGCAGAAGCATCTGTTGCTTCAAACAGTTCAAGTGAAAGATCTGCAATGGTGTGGCATCAAAAGCTTGGACATATGTCTGAACAAGGTATGAAAATTCTTGCTGAGAAAAAGTTACTTCCAGGCCTTACAAAGGTGTCATTACCCTTTTGTGAGCATTGCACAACAAGCAAGCAGCATCGACTAAAGTTCAGCATATCCAATTCTAGAAGCACGAATATTCTTGAATTAGTCCACTCTGATGTATGGCACGCACCAGTTTCGTCACTAGGAGGAGCGAAGTACTTTGTGTCCTTCATCGATGATTACTCCAGAAGATGTTGGGTGTATCCTATCAAGAGCAAGGGAGATGTATTTGCAACTTTCAAAATATACAAAGCACGGGTTGAACTTGATTCAGGCAGTAAGATCAAGTGTTTAAGGTCAGATAATGGAGGAGAATATACTGGGAATGAATTTGATAGCTTTTGTAAACAAGAAGCCATCAAAAGGCAGTTCACTACGGCGTACACTCCACAACAAAATGGAGTAGCAGAGCGGATGAACAGAACTCTGTTAGAAAGAACAAGAGCAATGTTGGGAGCTGCAGGTCTTGATAAGGCATTTTGGGCAGAAGCAGTCAACACCGCCTGTTATGTGATTAACCGGTCTCCATCTACAGCAATTGATCTAAAGACTCCAATGGAGATGTGGACAGGGAAGCCAGTGGATTATTCAAACCTCCATATATTTGGAAGTCCTGTGTATGTGATGTACAATGCCCAAGAAACTACGAAGTTGGATCCAAAATCCAGGAAATGTTTGTTCTTGGGATATGCTGATGGTGTAAAGGGGTATCGCCTGTGGGAGCCCACTGCTCACAAGGTTATAGTCAGCAGATAGTCAGCAGGGATGTTATCTTTTTAGAAGATAAATTGAAAAAAGAAGGTGATAGAACTTTGAAAGAAAATTCAGAGACTACAATGGTACAGGTAGAAAAGAAGTCCACAGAAGAAGATTCTTCTGAAGCAGAACCAGAGCACGAGGAGGAGGAAGAGCAAACTGAGTCTAAAGAGTCGGAGCTTGGAAAGGGAAAGCGCACAAAACGTACACCAGTCTGGCAAGAGGATTATGTTATGGGCAGTAATGTTGCTTATTGTCTTCTAACTGAGGAAGAAGAACCATCAACTCTCCAGGAAGCAATGAGTAGTTCAGATGCGTCTCAGTGGATGGCAGCAATGCAAGAGGAAATTGAAGCCCTGCATAAGAACAAGACTTGGAAGCTTATGCCATTACCGCAAGGAAGAAAAGCTATTGGCAATAAATGGGTCTATAAGATCAAAAGAAATAGTGATGATCAGGTGGAGCGGTATCGTGCAAAATTGGTGGTAAAAGGGTATGCTCAGAAAGAAGGAATTGACTTCAACGAAATATTTTCTCCTGTAGTTCGGTTGTCAACAGTTCGTGTAGTCTTGGCAATGTGTGCTACACTTGATTTACATTTAGAACAGCTAGATGTGAAAACTGCTTTTCTTCATGGAGATCTTGATGAAGAAATCTATATGCTCCAGCCAGAAGGTTTTGAAGAAAAAGGAAAGCGGAACTTGGTTTGTAGGTTGAACAAATCTCTATACGGTCTAAAACAGGCGCCGAGGTGTTGGTATAAGAGATTTGATTCCTTCATCATGAGCCTTGGATACAACAGACTTAATGCAGACCCTTGTGCATACTTCAAGAGGTTTGATAAAAGTGATTTCATTATTTTGCTGTTGTATGTAGATGACATGTTGGTAGCAGGCCCCAACAAAGATCATATTCAAGAATTGAAGGCACAGTTGGCTAGGGAATTTGAAATGAAGGACTTGGGACCAGCAAACAAGATTCTAGGGATGCAAATTCACCGAGACAGAAACAATAGGAAGATTTGGCTTTCTCAGAAGAATTACTTAAAGAAGGTCTTACGACGCTTCAATATGCAAGATTGTAAGTCAATTTCTACCCCACTTCCTATTAGTTGCAAATTATCCTCCAGTATGTGTCCTAGCAATGAAGAAAGAAGGATGGACATGTCTCGAGTACCGTATGCATCAGCAGTGGGGAGTTTGATGTTCGCAATGATTTGTATACGACCAGACATTGCACATGCAGTGAGAGTTGTAAGTCGGTACATGGCGAATCCTGGTAGAGAGCATTGGAGTACTGTAAAGAGGATTCTAAGATATATTAAAGGAACCTCAGATGTTGCATTATGTTATGGAGGATCAGATTTTATTGTCAGAGGATATGTTGACTCAGATTATGCAGGTGATCTTGATAAAAGTAAGTTTACCACAGGTTATGTGTTCATTCTTACTGGTGGAGCAGTAAGTTGGGTATCAAAACTGCAGTCAGTTGTGGTAACTTCAACAACAGAAGCAGAATATGTTGCAGCTACTCAAGCTAGTAAGGAAGCAGTCTGGTTAAAACTAATCATGGAGGAACTCGGGCATGAACAAGAGAAAATTTCTCTATTTTGTGACAGTCAGAGTGCCTTGCATCTTGCAAGGAATCCAGCTTTTCATTCTAAATCAAAACACATACGAGTCCAGTATCACTTCGTTCGTGAGAAAGTGGAAGAGGACATTGTGGATATGCAGAAAATTCATACAAAAGACAACCTAGCAGATTTTTTGACAAAAGCAGTTAACACTGACAAGTTTCTTTGGTGTCGATCCTCTAGTGGCCTGACGGAAGCATAAGCAGCATGAAAAGACAAGGAAGAAAGAATGGTGTGAAGATATGATTGATCCTCAATTAAATCTTCAAGTGGGAGATTGTGGGCGCCAGCCAACAAACTTTGACCAATGAAATCAAAGTTTGTTGGTGCAGCAATTGAAGAAAGGAAATCAAAGTTTGCTGGAGGCGCCGAAATTGTTGAGCCGCAATTTTTGATTAAACAAAAAAAAAGGAAAAGGCAAAATAAAATTCTCTTCCTATACGCGTTTTCCCTTGCTTATAAATAGGAAAGGGATGTTAGCATTTTAAGCATCCCAAAATGTGAGAGGCAAAGGAAAAATAGAGAGTTATATTGTAATTCCTATTATTTTCTTCTAATAAAATTCTTCTATCTTTGTCCGTGGTTTTTACCTTAATTCGTTTAAGGTTTTTCCACGTAAATTCTGTGTCTCTTTTATATTTATTTTTCTCAAAATTTTAGCTGTGTTCTTGCTTTATCTGGTCCGTTTTTACAACAACCCTTTCATATAATTATTTAAGCAAAATCTCCAAAATTTCTTTTAACTGCTTTTTAGTAAGTTGTTCAAAGACAATAACTTCATCTACTCTGTTCAAAAACTCTTCCCTGAAATTCTTCTTCAATTCCTCTGCCACTAATAGCTTAACTTGATCAAAACAAAGATTTTTCCCCTTCGAAACTACAATATTGCTTCCAATTTTAGAAGTCATAACAATTATACAATTGTTGAAATCTACCTTCCGCCCTTTACTATCGGACAAAGTTCCATAATCTAAAATCTGAAGCAGAGCATTATAAATGTCCTTATGAGCCTTTTCAATTTCATCAAAAAGAATAACAGAATGTGCTCGCCGACGAACCAATTCTGTCAATTGACCACATTCATCATGGCCAATGTATAGGGGTGGAGAACCAATAAGCTTGGAAATTGCATGTTTCTCCATATATTCACTCATATCTAGCCTTAAAATTGTTTCTTTAGAGCCAAAATATTCTATTGCTGTTACATTAGCCATTTCTGTTTTGCCTACTCCTGTAGGTCCAGTGAATAAGAAACTTGTGTTAAGGGTATAAATGTAAATTACGTAAGTAGGTAGTTAGAAAACACGTGAATTAGTTTTCTGATATAGCTGGATTAGCTCAAACTTGCATATATACACTGTTTTTGTTCATTCTCAATATACTAATCATTTTTTACCCAAATCTGTTATCTTGTTCAACTTGCAATTGGTTTATTTTGGTCTCTAATGCCAACTCTGGCACGACGAATTGCACGACTAACTGCCAAAACAGCTTCTTGCTGTCCTACAATGTGTTGCTGTAGTTTTTTCTTCATGTTAAGCAATTCGTTTGCTTCTTCATCAGTTAATTTCTCTACAGGAATTCCCGTCCACATGGAGATAATGTGTTCAATTTCCTTTTTAGTCACAATCCCTTTCTTGAACGGTGATACTGTTTCCTGTAACTGTAATCTTGCACCAGCTTCATCTAACAAGTCAATTGCCTTATCTGGTAGAAATCGGTCACTGTAATACATACAAAATATTTTAATTTCAACTAGAAATTAAAATGGTGTATACAGTTTGAACAAGCAACAAATAGAATAAACTGGGAAGCAATAATTAAATCTGACCTGATGTATTGCTTTGATAAATGAACAGCAACAGTTAAAGCCTCATCCAGATATCTGACATTGTGATGAGACTCGTACTTTGGGCATAGCGCTTTTAGTATTTCAATTGCTTCCTCGATTGAAGGCTCAGGAATATCTACACTTTGAAATCGCCTTTTCAATGCTCCATCTTTTTCTATATACACTGCATATATAAATATACGAAACTAAGCAAATGAGAGACCATAAACAATTAGAAAATGCCATTGATATAACTTAACTTACCTTTAGCTCGCCTCTAGCGAGTGCAGACTTCAATATATTAGCAGCATCTAATGCCTTGTTTCCTACAAGGGTATGCAATTCATCAATGAAAATAATTATTTCTTCATTAGAATCCTTCACTTCATCCACCATTTGCATCAGCCTTTCCTCAAATTCACCTTGATACGAGGTTCCAGCTATGAAGCGCCCCATGTATAAAGCAAATACCTGAATTATGTGCATTCAACTGGTCGTCAACTGCCTGACTCAAATTCTGGCAGTCCATTTTAGAAATTTCATGTGTATCGAATAAAATGGGTATAGCTTATAATCGTGCACCTTCTTTCCCATAAGTTTTGCAGGAACAGCAGAGGAAACAATTTTCATGGCATTGATGGCAAGCCCTTCAACTACTACAGTTTTTCCTACTCCAGGATCGCCATCAAGACAAGGATTGTTTTTTCTTCTTTTGCAAAGAATTTGCGTAACTCTTTGTATTTTATTGGAAACATTATCCTTTCCATTTGTGTAGGAGATAAGTTAGGAATATATTTAGAAAGTGTATCAATGTAATTTATAGCCGTAACATATGGAATAGCGTAGTATATGGAGTTTATTACTCCAAGTGCATTGTATATAAACAGTAAGCATGACTTGAAGGAATATACAGAAAACTCTTTTCCTATAATATTATTATTTGATTTGATATGGTATCAGAGCCTTGTTAATCTCTGCAATATTTTCTTCTTTTTTTTTACTTCTCTCGACAAGCCATGACTGGCGAAAAAAACACAGCTATGGATACATCAAGTCCATACTACGTACATCATTCAGATCAACCCGGTCATCTACTCGTTCCAAAAAAATTGAATGGCTCAAACTATCCAACATGGAGCAAATCAATGACTCATGCTCTCATAGCCAAAAACAAAATAGGGTTTATTGATGGCACAATCAGTGCACCTTCAGAGACCGAGAAGCCAACAGAATACGCTATGTGGAATCAATGCAATAGCATGATTCTTTCATGGTTAACACATTCTGTGGAACCAGATTTGGCCAAGGTGTCATACACGCGAAATCTGCACGCCAGGTATGGCAAGATTTGAAAGATCAGTTCTCACAAAAGAACGCGCCTGCAATTTTTCAGGTACAGAAAGCCATTGCAACAACTACCCAAGGTACGATGTCTGTTTCGTCATATTACACAAAAATTAAAAGCCTCTGGGATGAGTTAGATACATATCGCTCATCCACGCCTTGTAATCAGATGAAGGCACACAATGAAGAGAAAGAAGAAGATCGTTTGATGCAATTTCTTATGGGTCTCAATGACACCTATAAAAGTGTTCGATCTAATATTTTGATGATGTTTCCCTTGCCTAACATTCGACAGGCATATTCATTAATTATACAGGAAGAGACACAACAACAATTATCGTCACAACCAACAGAAAACTTTACTATCGCCGCTGCTGTTCATGGACAAAGACGGGCAAGTCAACAAAATCATAAAGACAAGTATTGTGACCACTGTTCGAGAGCTGGTCACTCGATTGATGAATGTCGGACTTTAAAATATCATTGTGATTTTTGTAATAAAGGAGGGCACACAGAAGATAGGTGCAGGATCAAGAAAGGTCAATCTAGTCGTACACAACAACAACGTGGCTTTAAAAATTCTGGAAATTATTCTTTGCCGGCTGCAAATATGACGAATTCAATTTCTGAAGAGAAATCTTCTCCTGCTCCTATATCTGGACTTTCGGTAGAACAGCTCCAAGAAATTGCCAAAGCAGTTTCAATGATTAACTCTGGTAAAATCGATGTTTACGCAAATGCAACAGGTTTTCTCATAAACTCTAATGCTTCAGTAAATTCTATTTTCACAAAATCATGGATTCTGGATAGTGGGGCCACTGATCATATCATTTCAAATTCACAATTGTTTATCAATTCAACCCCATCATCAGTTCCTTTAGTAAATCTCCCTACAGGCTCAACAGCTCCAATCACATCTAAAGGGACTATACAATTCAATAAACATATCAAATTAGAGAATGCTTTATGCGTACCTTCTTTTCATATAAATCTTATTTCAGCAAGTAAACTCACTCAATCACTACATTGTTGTGTTATCTTACTTCCTGGTGGTTGTATTTTACAGGATCTGGCTACGGGGAAGACGATTGGCTGGGGTGAACAGCGAGATGGTCTTTATTACATGAAGCCTTCCCAAATATTGCCCAAATTTTTTCATGCTTCCAGTAATACAAATCTCTGGCATATGCGATTCGGCCACCCATCTTCATCACGTTTAAAAATGGCATCTTCCTTATTTTCTTTCAATAGTGCATCTATTCATAATAATTGTAATATATGCCCCATTGCTAAACAAGCAAGATTACCTTTTACTTCCAGCACAATAAACACAAAACATCCCTTTGATTTATTACATTGTGATATTTGGGGTCCTCATAAATCTCCTACTTATTCAAATGCACGGTTTTTCTTAACCATAGTCGATGATTTCACTAGGTGCACTTGGGTTTTTTTAATGCAACACAAATCAGATACTCAGCATCTACTACAATCATTCATCACTTTTGCATGTACTCAATTTCACATCCGTGTTAAAGCCGTCCGAACAGATAATGGAATGGAATTTCTTTCCATGAGTAAATTTTTCCTTGATCATGGTATTGAATGTCAACGTACATGCGTTTATACCCCCCAACAAAATGGGGTGGTTGAGCACAAACATCGCCATATTCTTGCAGTCGCACGATCCCTGCTTTATCAATCAAATCTGCCTATTCGTTTTTGGGGAGATTGTGTTTTAACTGCAGTATACCTCATTAATCGCTTACCTTCTCCAATTCTATCAAATAAAACACCCTTTCAACTCTTATACAACCAAGTTCCATCCGTTTCACATTTACGTGTTTTCGGCTGTCTATGTTATGCAACAATAACTCATCCCAAGCATAAATTTGATCCCCGAGCCCGACGGTGCATTTTTATCGGTTATCCACCCCATCACAAAGGATACAAATTATATGACCTTGAAGACAACACAATTTTTGTCAGTAGGGATGTGGTTTTTCACGAGACCATTTTCCCTTTTCTTGAAACAACATCATCAACATCATCACCCTCACAATCTTCTGTCCTACCCAATTTGGCTCTTGATATCAGTCATCAAGATCATGCACCACCTGACATTTTACCCACTGAATCTTATAATACTCCACAACAAGTTTCACCAACTTCGGCCAATGAGCCCACTCCTGAACCTATACATATTGGACCCATTCCAGAACTTACGCCCAATCCAACCCTTCCTAGTCCTGCCATTTCTACCCAACCACTTCGACAATCTACACGTCTCAAGCACCCTCCTGCATGGCATAAAGACTACTTGCTGCCACCTCGCCCAAATCAGTCCACTCCTAGCCAAGGTCCTCTTCCAGGTACACGATACCCACTTTCTAATTTTATTTCTTATTCCAAATTATCATCCGCTCACTGCACCTTTCTAGCTAATATTTCTGCACATAAAGAGCCTACATCATATGATCAGGCCATTATTTTACCTCACTGGAAGGAAGCCATGAAATCTGAGCTATCAGCATTGATCGAAAATAAAACCTGGAGTATTGTTTCATTACCAGATGGTCACAAACCCATAGGATGCCGATGGGTTTATAAAATTAAATACAGGTCTGATGGGAGCATTGAACGATATAAAGCACGTTTAGTCGCCAAAGGCTATACACAAGTGGAAGGAATTGACTATTGTGAAACCTTTTCTCCTACCGCTAAACTTACAACATTACGTTGTCTATTGACTGTTGCAGCTGCAAGAAACTGGTTCACCTACCAACTTGATGTGCACAATGCTTTTCTGCACGGTGACCTTCATGAGACTGTTTATATGGAGCTCCCTCCTGGACTTCGCCGACAGGGGGAGAATCTGGTTTGTCGGCTTAATAAGTCCTTGTACGGATTGAAACAAGCATCTCGAAACTGGTTTGCTACTTTTTCTAATGTTATTCAAAAGGCAGGATATATTCAATCAAAAGCAGATTATTCTTTATTTACCAAGTGCGTTGGATCATCTTTCACTGCCATCTTGCTCTATGTCGACGATATACTTTTAGCAGGAAATGATGATGTTGAAATCAAGCATCTAAAGGCAACCTTACTCCAACATTTTCGAATCAAAGATCTTGGCACCTTAAAATATTTTCTGGGTATTGAATTTTCTCGATCTAAACATGGTATTTTTATGTCTCAAAGAAAATATGCGTTGGACATTTTAGATGATGCAGGTCTAACTGGGGCAAAACCAGAAAAATTTCCAATGGAGCAAAATTTAAAATTCACTCTTACTGATGGTGATTTATTACATGATCCGACTAAATATCGCAGGTTAGTTGGAAGGCTTATTTACCTCACTGTCACAAGACCAGATATTGTCTACTCAGTCAGAACTTTAAGCCAATTTATGCAAGAGCCTCGCAAAACACACTGGGATGCAGCATTACGGATTCTGAAGTACGTCAAGGGGACACCCGGACAAGGATTATTACTTCCTTCTGACAATGATCTGAATATGAAAGCCTATTGCGACTCAGATTGGGGAGGATGTGGTATTACACGAAGATCAGTCAGTGGCTACTGCATTTTCTTGGGAAATTCACTGGTATCTTGGAAGTCCAAGAAACAAACCAACGTGTCAAGATCATCTGCCGAAGCTGAATATCGGGCGATGGCAAATGCTTGTCTAGAGCTAACATGGTTACATTATATCTTGCGAGATCTTAAGGTCCCAATTGGCATGCCTACACCTTTGTACTGTGATAATCAAGCGGCACTCTATATTGCAGCAAATCCTGTATTTCATGAGCGTACAAAACATATCGAGATAGATTGCCACATTGTACGAGAAAAATTGCAAGCTGGGATGATAAAACCATCACATGTCTCTTCACATTGCCAATTAGCAGATATATTTACAAAGCCTCTCGGAAAGGATCAGTTTGTTACTTTGCGAGACAAGTTGGGAGTTCATGATGTTTACTCACCAACTTGAGGGGGAGTATTGGAAACATTATCCTTTCCATTTGTGTAGGAGATAAGTTAGGAATATATTTAGAAAGTGTATCAATGTAATTTATAGCCGTAACATATGGAATAGCGTAGTATACGGAGTTTATTACTCCAAGTGCATTGTATATAAACAGTAAGCATGACTTGAAGGAATATACAGAAAACTCTTTTCCTATAATATTATTATTTGATTTGATATATTTGTTCTTGCCTTCCAATAAGAGGGTCCAATTTACCTGTTCAAAAGTCAAAACAATAAATTGACAATGCAAGTAAATATTTGCACAGCAATGAATTAGGATTTCGTTTTTTTTCTTGAGCTAAAGATGAAAAACTTCATTAGACAGTAAAAATTACAGCAAACCTAGATGAGGGTTCAACCGAACCTCCAATAGACAAAAAACAAGAAACTGGCCTCATTACACCTCGGGCATCACTCTGTCTTCTCACATAAACTCGGAAAAGCTACTCTACAACATAAATCATGTAACCAAAAAGGAGGAAACAGGAAGTAAAACAGATGGATGTGCAGGGAAGCAACAGTAAAGCAAGTCACGATGAACTTGCAAACCCCAAAGGGGTATCTCTGGCACTAGCAAGGACTCGTTCCAAAGGACCATCGCCGAGTTTAAAATGTCATGGAGAGTCACATTGATAGAGAAGATGTTGTGTGATGCAAATAGGCAAATAAAACTTCGAAATGCCATAAATGCTCCTTCACAGCTAGAAGAGACTAGAATCTCTGTCATGGAAGGAGCCTCCAGACTTGAAAGATCACTACTGGAAGAGTAGAGGTGCGCAGGATGATGCACAAATTAAAACGAGAGAGCACAAACAAAACCCAGGAGATGAGATTGAGAAGCTATTTGGTCCGGTCTGTCGACATGAGCATCTGAATTTAAGCCCTCCACAAAAGAAAAAAACCGATTGAAACCCAAATCATCAGTTTTGTTATCGGTCCAAAGAGGAGATGAAGGTGGGTAGCAGCTAGGAACCTGATAAGAAAAAGAAAAGGGAAGATCCAGGGCAAAAAAACTTAAAAGAAACAAGCTCTATGGAGGGAAGGAGGGACTCAACTTCACGAGGAAGGGGAAAAAGCTCCACTGAGGGAGAGAAGGTTCTTAAAAGAAAATGAATTAGGATTTCGTTACCTCTTTTGCCATTTTTGTTAAATCGGTACCATACTTTGCTTAGAAACTCTGTTTCCAAAGGTTGATTATTAAGCTTCTTCCCCATATTTGCCAATATTTTCTTTGTAATGGCAATGCAAAGCCAGAATACTTGCTATTGTTTGGAGTGTATATATAATTCTCAGTTCATTTAGATGCCTAACGAATTTCCAAAAGTTATTATTACTCAAGCTGCTCCAAATTAGGCCAGTTTCTTTCAAATATGAAATGATCATTAGCGAGGGTACAGCTTCCAAAAGAGTTTACTATAACCATTTAATGTGTTAAAAAGTTTCTTGATTTTCACCACCTGATTATAACTGTATCTGTCTTTTAGATTTGCTATTGAGCATCCTAATAATTATTACCTCCATATCAGTCTTCTGAAACATCTTCTGTTCTGAGTTAGCAATTCTAGTAATGGGATTTTCCTCAACTAATTAGTTAGTTTTATATGCAAGGGTGAGCATGACTGGATTTGATAAAATTCAAGGATCCAAATCCTGGCTTCATAGGCCGATTAAGCCTGGATTATTAAGGTCCAACTATCTATTAAACTCTGCATATGTATAAAATCTTTTTTTATAAAAATACAGCTTAAAATTAATTTGGTTGCAGTTTTAGTTATTTGAACTACTGAAAAGGCCAGTTATAAGTCTATTGAAGGAATCTTAAAAATGAAGTAATAAAAGATGGGCTTGGATGGGAAATGAATTTTTTTTTTTCATATTAGTCATATTTTAAAAATAATAACGTCAAAATCATTGTCAGAATTTTAACATTTTAATATACCCATTAAATAAACATGTACTAACATATATAAAAAAGCTATCATGAATGCCTTTCAAAAAAAAAAAAAAAAAAAGCTATCATGAATAAGGGGCTTGAGAAGTTTTCTCATTATTTTTTATTTTCATTAACTGAATAATTATTTATTGGGTGTGGGGCAGAAATAATTTTGATGTTTTAACAAGTAATGGATCTCAAGCAGTATACAATCGGTCAAAGGTGTAAATAAGTTCCTAAGGTTGAATTAAAGTATATATTAACCTCTCAACGTCATTTGAATCTAATTCTATCCTTCTTTGTTTCAAAAAAAAAAAAAAGAAATCTAATTCTATCCTTCTAACTTCAAAAACTCACCCAATTAAATCCCTGCTTATCTAAGTAATATCATTCTTATTAACTATATTTATTATTTTTGCACTCTAATATTTGTAATCTCTTGTATTATTTTTAATCCCAATTTTATGTGGTTTTAAGTTTAATCTTACTAATTGACAACTTATTTATACACTATAAATTGGGACTTTTGACAAAAATACAAGAAAAATTAAAAATAATTTCAAATATATCATATTTATAAAATATTTATCAAAATACCAGAATTTATAAAATATTTACCAAAATACCAGATTTTTATTAGTTTACAGAGAGTTTACAATGAGTTTATAATTAGTTTACAATAAGTTTATAATGAGTTTATAAATTTCACACAGTTTATAATGAGTTTATAATAAAATAACTAAAATATCCCTTGTAAAAAAGTAAAAAAAATTTTAAAAATATGATGAAGGGTGTCATTTTCTCTATAAATTGCTCTTTAATAAGAGACAAACTTTTTTTCATGCTGTTAAAAAAAAAGAATTATAAGAATATGATAGTTTGACTCAATTACTTCAATTAGTGATATAAGTCCTATTTTAATCAATACATATTCTATATTTGGGAAAAAAATTGATAAATATGATATGTATGTAAAAATTGAATATGTAATGAATAATGGTAATTATATTAAAATATGCAATATGACCTATGTATAAAAATTGGATTTGTACAAAAAAATATATGTATATAAATAGAGTAAATGTATTAAAATTTGGAAGAAATAAAATGATAGTTACTTCATAAAATCCATCCTAAAAAATAATTTGATGCTTATTTCAATTACTTTAATCAAGATATGTAATTTTAATTAGGGGCATGCATTATTCAATTTTAACAAAAAAAAATCGAATTGAATTGCAAAAAATTTAATTATTTCGGTAGAGATATAATAGATTTTCAGTTCAATTCGGTTAATTCTATAATAATATAAAATTAATCGATTTAACCTAATTGTTACTTTAATTATTTATATATGAGTTTATTATCCTTTTTATATTGTAATTAAATATTATAGTTAATTATATAGATGAAAAGTTTACAATTTAATTAACAAAACATTTTATTTGTATTCATTTTCTTAATAACTTAAAAATGGCACTTTTGAATTTTGATCATAATTCTTGATGATATTTTCAATTATTTATTGTTATAATGTAATTAAAACTATAAATTCATTAATTATTTTAAGATTATTATCAATTGTGAATATATTTTAAGCTATTTTTATTTATATAGCGATGTTTGTTAATATTAAATAGTAATATATTTTCATGTTGACTTAATTATATTTTCTAATAAATTATTAAATAACTAGTTTTTATACATATGAGTTTACTTATTTTAAAAATTTATTAATAGATTGATTTAGAAATTTTCACCATTACATATAGGGAAAAAAATTCGATAATCAAAATAATTGATTAACCACATCAAAATATTTTCGTTCGATTAGAATTCAATTCTTTAAAACATTCGGTTTGGTTCAATTGTTATTTATAAAATTTTTAAAAATTTTAATCAGTTCATATTTCGGTTAAGTTTGATTTTGGTTAATTGAATACATACCCTTAATTGAATACATACTCTTTGGCAAGAAAGGGCTTAATTTGGTGAGTTTTTGGAGTTTTTTTTTAATAATATGAGTTTTGGGAGTTGAATGGCTAAATTTAACTAAAAATGACTTTGAGAGTTAATTGATCATTTAATTCAACTTTAAGGATTTATTTATACCTTTAGCCATATGCAACCTGTTAATTTGCTAGTAATTAATTCATCGCGTAATTGGTCTTATAAAGATGATTAGTTAGCCAAATTCAACTTCTAACTAATTAAAGCTCTTGATACCATTTGAATAATATTAGAAGTTTAAATTACATCCAATATTTTTCATAAATACAATAATACACGTTATCATCCCTCACTTTCAATTTGCGACATTATTATATTTTAAGTAATGATTTTTTCACATAAAAATCTCTCATCCAATTTTTCATTCATACGATTAATAGAAAAATAATGTAGCACCAAGTAAAGATTTAGTACCATATTAACTTTATAATGGAGTGTTCTTTAAGGAAGCTTCTTAATGCATAAATATAATTTAAATAATAGAATATGCACTAAAAAGGGGACGTGGTGCTGTTGTAGAACACCCTAATAGAGATATGCTATAATACCATACCAACTTTTTATGTAGCGTTACTTTAACTTTCTGTTAGTCATATGGAGAAAAATAAAAACGAGAAATTTTTATGTGAAAAATTGGTAACTTGAAAAACATCACAATTACAAAATAAAAATAAAAGAAAATAACATGTATTAGTGTATTCGTGAGGAACAATAAATGTGATTTACTCATATATGTACGTGTGTGTGTGTATATATATATATATAATTAATCATACAATAGAGGGCTTATTCTTAGGAATAGAAAAATTCAATTGATTTTAACTTCGGTAAATGTCGGTATTAACTAGGGGTGTACATAGGCCGGATTGGGCCGAATTTACCTCTAGCCTGAAGCTCGGCCCGAATACACTTAAGGCAAAAAAATTTAGCCCGTAGCCCGACTCTAACCCAAACGGGTCGGGCTATTTCATGTTAGGGTCGGGTCAATAAGCCAACGGGTTCGAACTTTTCTTCTTTTTTTTTTCTTTTTTTTTGCATTCTTTTCTTTTTTTAATTGCTGCAACAAAATACTACATAATATGCAGTATACATACTAAGAAAAATGATAGGGACACTCACTTTAACTTCTCTATTAAATAAAAATATTTTAATAAAATAATAAAAATTGCACACTCCGTCCCAAAATGATAGGGACACTCACTTCTCATTTCACACATATTAAGAAAAATTTAGTTATTTAATTAATAGATAAAATTTTTACTATAAAATACCTATTTTATCCTCCACTTATATTAAATAATTATTGATTATTGTAAAAATCAAAAATCAAAATAGTTATTGATTGGGCCAAAGGTAATTCTAACTTAGAAAATATAAATAATTAAATGCAAATGTTGTTGATTACAAAATATTAAATAATGGTATAATAGTTAATTTATAATATAACTATAATTTAAATAAAGTAATGAGATTATATTTTAGGACAAATAAAAAAAAGTATCCCTATTATTATGAAACGGAGAGAGTAATATTTTTAATTATTTTTCATTGTATAAAAATCACAATTTTTCACTACAAAAAAGGCTTAAATAGTAATTAATTTTTGTAACACCAGATTTTGTTACAAATTTATAACAATATTGTAACAAAATAAGAACGATCATCTAGATTAGCGACAAATATTAACGATTACTGAAAATGTAGTTGAAAATATTGGCGGCAATAATTTTATAATAAATTTGTGATGAATTAGCGATGTATTTATAAAGGAATGTTGTAACAATAACTATTTTGTTACAAGAGTATGGTGCAAAGTTGGCGGCACTTTTAACGATAAAATTACGACACAAATAAGCGTCGCTACTTTAAATTTTGTCGCTAATTTTTTAGTTAAATAATATTTATTTTTAACTCTATTAGCAACTTTCAAATTCTGTTACAATCAGTGATGGATATAGTTTTTTGTTACTAAGAGAATTGGAATTTATATACCGTTGTTATATCAGAAAGGTATTTTATCTTTAAGAAAAAGATGTGACATGCTTTAAATTCGTCATAAAGTTCAACAATTTTTAATTTGGCATTACAATTAACGATAATCTTGGCAAGGATTTTTAAGTGTTTTTTCTATCATTGTGATTAAGTTATATAATACTTCTCTTATTTTTTCCTCCTAACTTTTTCATCTTTCTCGCTAGTCCCTTTTTTTCCCTTTGAGTTTTCATCTTTACCAACTCTCTTTTTTGCTCTTCTCCTTTGAGTTTTACTTTTTTGCTCCTCATTCTCCATCTCCATCTCGCTCTTGGCCTTGTCTAATTCTCCTCTTCTCAATTTATTCTCTAAAAGAAAGAACATTCTCCTTTGGTGTTGATACTGGCAAGTATTTCTTTTCCATTTATTTAATTTTTTCATTTTAATTTGCTTATTTTTGTTAAATATATGAATTATGCGTTGTTTTGGTTTTGATTTTAGGGTTTATTAAGATTTACGATTCTAGGGGTTTTAAAATTTTAGGGGTTTCTACTGTTGGGTTTTAGAGTGTAAAATTTTTAATTTTATTAGTTTATATTATTGGGAGTTTCAATTTTTGGGTTGTTCCTATTAGGTTTTAGGAGTTTTTGTTGAAGTGGGTTTGTGAATTTTGTTTAAATCTGTTGGATTTTGTTAAAATGTGTTTGTTGAATTTTGTTGGATATTGTTGAAATGGGTTTGTGTATACCTTGTTTCTGATGGCTGTCTAATAGCAAAAGGGAGAAGGGGAAGATGAAGAAAATGATGGGTCTGTGTATATGTTGACTTAGATGTCAAATAAAGGCATTATTCTTCATATAAATATGTAATTATTAAAATTGATGGGAAATAATATCAATTGACATATGGTAAATAAAATTTAGTTTTATATAATTAAAACATATATCATATACAATATCAAGGTCAAAATTTACAGGATCACCTTCTAGAACTTCAACTATTGCTCCTTGTGTTCCCTTCTTTTGCTCTATGTGTGTGTGGATATGCTATCAATGCTATGAAAAGTAGTCTTAATAGATTGTTATTAGTTTTAGCTTGTTATTTTATCAAGAAATTAAATACTTAGCTCTAATAATTGATTTGATAGTAGTATTACCCAAACCAATAAATCAAAGAAGCTTGATTTTGGAATCTAGATTTGATTCTTCTAAACCCAAGGAAAATAAAATATTAAGCATCCCATTCTAATTATACCAGGATATTAAATTGATGGGTGAAGTGTAACATTCTAACATGTTAGAAGAAACTCAACTCAACTCAACTTAACAAAGCCTTAATCCCAAGTTAATTAGGATCGGTTTTATATATTCTTCTTTTTCACTCGGTACAATTTAAGGCTATCACTTCTTATAGATGTAATATTAAAAGATCATTTTAAATAACTTTTGACGAAGTTAGTTTTGGCTTACCCCTGCCTCTCTTAGCTATATCTACTTTAACTTGTTCAATTTTTCTGACCGGTGCATCACTAGTCTTTATTTCACATGACTAAACCATCTCAATCTATGTTTTCTTATGTTATTCTCAATAGGCGCTACCCCCACATTTTCTTTAATGCACTCATTGTGGATTCTATCCATTCTAGTGTGTCCACACATCCATCTTATCATTATCATTTTCGCAACATGCATTTACTCATGTGTTGTTCTTTTACTACCCAACACTCACTACCATACAACATCGCAAGCCATATTGCAGTGCGATAGAATTTTTTTTAATTTAATTGACATATTTTGATCACATAGAACTTCTATAGCACTCCTCCACTTCATTTAACCAGCTTTAATCCTATAATCTACATCTTTTTTTACAACCTCCATCTTCTTGAAAAATAGAGCCAAGGTACTTAAACTAAGTACTAGGACGTACTGATATTTCATCTAAAATAATTTCATCTCTTTTTCTATTCTCATTATTAAATCTATAATATATATATTCAATCTTAGTCCTACTTATCTTAAAATCCTAAGATTCCAAAGTTCTTATCTATAACTCCAACTTTTGACTTACCCATGCTTGAGTCTCATCTATTAATACAATATCATCCGCAAACAATATACACTAAGGGATGTCATCTTTTTATGTCTTGTTAGCTCATCCATGACCAAGACGAAAAGATAAGAGCTCAAAGTTAAACCTTGGTATAACCCAATAGAAACAGAAAAATTTTTAGTATCCCCTTTCACAGTAAGGACACTGGTAATTGCTCCTTCATACATATCCTTCATGACTTAGATATATCATATAGATATTCCTCATATGCTCTAGGACCCACCATAAAACTTCTCTAGGGACTCTGTTATAAGCCTTTTTCAAGTCAATAAAAATCATATGTAAATCCTTCTTCATCTCTCTATACTTTTCCATCAAATCTCTAAGAAGAAAAATAGCTTTTATAGTTGATCGACCAAGCATAAAGCCAAACTAATTTAAGATGATACAAATATCTAGACACAAATGGTATTCTACAACTCTCTCCCACAGTTTCATAGTATGGCTCATAAGATTTATACCTCTATAATTTGAGCAATTTTGAATATCTTCCTTATTCTTAAAAATATGTATCAAATTATTTTGTCTCCATTCATCAGGCATGTTCTTAGTACTTAGGATCTTATTGAACAAAGTTGTCAACCATGCAACTCTTATATCTCCCAAATATTTCAAACCTCAATAGGTATTCCATCTAGTCTACATGTTTTACCAATTTTCATCATCTTAAAATCTTTCTTAACTTTAGAAAACCTAATCTGTCTAGTATACTTTATATTTTTCTCGGGCCTATCGTTTATCCCCTTAATGTTATCACTATAGTTATTATTAAGAAGATCCTCAAAATAACTTTTCCATCATTTCTTGATATCATCTTCTTGAACTAAAACCCTATTCTCTTTATCTTTAATACACTTAACTTGGATTAAATCACAACATTTCCTTTCCCTTATTTTAACTAATTTATAGGCAACTTTTTCTCCTTTCTTTGTCCTAAGTTTCTCATACAAACTCTCTAAAGATTAAGCTGACTCTTTAAAGATTGAGCTATTTCTTGACTAACTATCTTTTTAATATATTTTTTTGCTTGTTTGTACTGCTCAAAAGTATCATTGTTACTATACTTGGACAAACTCTTATACCATTCCCTTTTACTTCTTACAACTTTTTGTACTTTGTCATTCCACTATCAAGACTCCTTCAAGGGATGCCTACACCCTTTAGATTCTCTAAGAACCTTTCTAGCTACTCCTTTAATTGTTGTAGACATGCCTATCCATATATCATTGGATGACATACTCATATCTGCCTCCCACCCTCCGATTTTGACCAACTCATCATTGAATAATAATTATTTTTCACTTTTTAAAGTCCACCACCTAATTTTAGGAATTTTTTTCCTCCTTGGTCAACTTGTCAACCTCTTAAACTTGACATCTAGAACTATTGACCTACACTGATTGGTCAAAGCCTCACCTAGAATAACCTTACAATCATTGTATAGAGCTCGATTTGCTTTTCTTGTAAGTATGAAGTCAATCTGACTTTTATTTTTCTCACTTTTAAAGGTCACTAGATGAGATTTCCTTTTTATAAAATATGTGTTTGCTAGAATCAAACTATAGGCTAAAGCAAAATCAAGAATAATCTTAGCTTCTTTATTTCTAATTCCAAAACTATACCCTCCATGAACATTCTCAAAATCTATTCTGTCTTTTCCTATATGTCTATTTAAATCTCCTCCTATAAAAATATTTTTATTATTTTGGATCCCTTGCATAAGTTCATCCATATCATCCCAAAATTTTTGCTTGCTCACCCCATCCAATCCAACTTGAGGGGCATATGTACTAACTATATTGATGGTCTCATTTTAAAGTATAAGTTTAATTGGAATAATCTTATCACCTACTCTTTTCACTGCTACAACTGTCTCTTTTAGGTTCTGATCTAAAATTATACCTACTTAATTCTTACTTCTGTCTGTTCCTGTATATCACACTTTATATCCAGTATTCATAACTTTTTTACTTCTCCCTCCAACCCATTTAGTCTCTTGAATGCAAACAATACTGATTTTTATTCTCTTCATAGTATCAACAAGTTCTCTCAGTTTACCTGTAAGAGATCCAAAATTCTAAGTTCTTATTCTGATCTTACTCTCTACTTGTTCATTCTTATGTTTCTTTTTATAGAATCTTTTACCATTATCTGAATATGTATCTCTTGTATTACTTGTATTTTGGACTAACTTCTTTATTCATATCCATCCTTGATGTGAAAATCCTTACTTATTATGCACCACATTTGGGCACCGACATGGTGTATCGCATTCTGAGAACACCCCATACTCTTGCTTATTCTTTATAACACCCGGGCTCTAATGTAGCGTGTCTCAAGTAGGAAACGCCCAATGATATTATCATTAGAATCTATATCATGAGATATGACATAAGTTTTACGCTGGCTGTCACCTACCACAACCCTTCTCCTTTATCCGAGCTTGACACCGGCTATATACAAGAAACTCATGTATAGACGAAATTTAACATGTTAGAAAAAATAATAATAATTTATTAACAGACACAAATCTTGAAGGAAAAGTGTTAATTCTTATTAAATGGCCCATATAATATAAGTAATAAATAAATATGCTGGAGAAAAGAAGAGATGGTGATATTTTCCTTTCAATATGTAGATCTGGAAATTTAAATGGAAATAAAATCTATTATATTTAACATTTTAGGATTCATTTCCTTTTCTTTCACATACAACTAACCACTTTTACCATTTCCTTGTTATTAGTTAGTGTTTGCCTAATTAGGAAAATCCCAAAAAAAAAAAAGAAATGCAATTTTTACTTGTATATTTGTCTCAGAAACTGAAATAGCAGTACTTGTTATTAAAGTTTAGTTTATGATTAGTTTAAGTTTAATCAAGATTCAATTACCTTTCCTTTCATAGTAAATTTCTCAGCCAAGAAACATAATAGACTGTTAATAATAATTTGAAATTTCTAAAATGTCTTTTAATTCTTGGCGTTTAGAATTCTTAAAATATTTATGAGGTTTTAATTAAAAGTTACAAGAGTTATGAATAGTAGTTAAATATTGTTTAAGTCATAAGTTATGATTCATCAAGTGTGATGACATTAATAGAGTGTTGATGTTATGTTTATCTTTGTACCTATAAATAATCTCTTGTACTTTGCATTTGCAAGAGAGCAAGTGAGAATAAAGTATTATTGAGTTCTCCTCTTCAAGTTTCTCTCTCTCTAATAATTAGCCCACCATATTCTTCCAACATAGTGGTAGAAAGAGTGATTCTACCTTAACAAAGTGGTATCAGAGCCTAGTTTCTTTGAAGTTAATAATAGAGTGTTTGAAAAAGTGAGTGATGGCAAATAGTGGAATTACTACTTTTCAATTTCCTCGTCTCATAAAAGAAAATTATGAGAAGTGGTGTCTTCGCATGAAAGCATTGTTTGACTCTCAAGATGTGTGGGAGATTGTAGAGAAAGGCTATGAGATGCCTGAAAATGAAGATAATCTATCTCCAAATGAAAAGGAAGCCTTGTGCAGGATGAGAAGAAGGATCAACAAGCCCTCACTCTCATCCATCAACGTTTGGATGATTTAATGTTTGAAAAAGTGGCGAATGCTACCACTTCAAAAGAAGCTTGAGAGATTTTAGAAAAATCTCTTCAAGGTGTTGATAAAGTAAAGAAGGTGAGACTTCAATCACTAAGGGGTGATTTTGAAGCTTTGAAAATGAGGGACAACGAATCAATTTCAGATTATTATTCAAGTGTGAAGGCAATTGTGAATCAGTTGAATATATATAGAGATGAGATAAAAGATGTATGTGTGGTGGAGAAGATTCTTCACTCTTTGATTTTTAAATTTGATTATGCAGTGTTTGTCATTGAAGAATCAAAAGATCTAGATTCAATAACCATTGAAGAATTAGAGGGATCTTTACAAGCCCATGAAGAAAAGATCAAGAGGAGACAAGAAGAGCCTTTGGTGCAAGTTCTCAAAACTAAGGCTACTTTGAAGAATGGAGGAGAAAAGAGTCAATATAGAGGACATGGACGTGGACCAGGAAGAGGACATGGACGTGGTCATAGCCAATATGGAAGAGGAATAGACAATGGCGATCACTCAAATAATGAGGAGAGAAACCAACCATCATCAAAAGGCCATGGAAGAGTAAGAGGTCAAGGACAAGGCTCCTATCAAAATTCACATAGGAGAAGGTATGACAAGTCTAAAGTTGAATGTTTTATTTGTCATAAACTTGGCCATTATGCTTGGGAATACCGTAACGCCTCTAATGATGTTGAAGAAAAGGCTAATCTTATCGATGACAACCAAGTAGTTGAAGAGTCATCTTTGTTGCTAACAATAAAAAATGAAGAGAAGGATGGAAATAGTTTATAGTACTTGGATAATGGCACAAGAAATCATATGTGTAGAAGCAAAGAGAAATTTGTAAAGCTTGACGAGAAGGTGAAAGGGCATGTTTTTTTTGGTGACTCCTCAAAAATTCCAATTGAAGGGAAATGTACAATTCTCATCTCTTCCAAAGATGGTAGTCGTAAGTTGGTGACTGATGTTTATTATGTGCCTAAATTAGAAAGTGACATTTTGAGTTTAGGCCAATTTCTTGAAAATGAGTATGAAATTCTCATGAAAAATAGATATCTTTAGCTTAAAGATAAAAATGGCAATTTGATTGCTAAGGTGGCTATATCTAAGAATAAGATGTTCAAATTGAATATTAAAACAACTGAAGCAAAGTGTTTGAAGGCTAATGTACAATATCAAGTATGGTGTTGGCACATGAGATTTGGCCATCTGAATTTTGGAGCACTAAAGACCATGGGAGAAAAGTAGATGGTGAAAGGGATGCCTTAATCAACCATCCTAACCAATTATGTGAGGCATGTCTTCTTGGCAAACATGTAAGGAAGAGTTTTCCTAAAGAATCTATATCAAGAGCAAGCAAGCCACTTGAACTTGTACACACTGATGTATGTGGGCCGATCAATCTGCCTTCTTTTGGTAAGACTAGATATTTTTTACTCTTCATTGATGATTTTGGTAGAAAGACTTGGGTTTATTTTCTTAAGCAGAAGTCAGAAGCTTTTGTTGCTTTCAAGAATTTTAAGGCACTAGTAGACAAGGAGAGTGGCTTTATAATTAAAGCTTTGAGATCTGATCACGGAGGCGAATTCACTTCAAAAGAATTCAATGAGTTTTGTGTAACTTATGGCATTCATCATTCTTTGATAGTTCCGAGATCACCGCAACAAAATGGAGTGGCTGAAATGAAGAATAGAACCATCCTTAACATGGCAAGATGCATGCTGAAAGCCAAATAAATGCCAAAGGAGTTTTGGGCTGAAGCTTTTTCTTATGCAGTTTATTTGTCCAACCACTCACCAACTTCAAATGTCAAGGATAAAACCCCTCAAGAAGTATGGAGTGAAAGAAAGCCCAGTGTCCATCATTTGTGAGTTTTTGGAAGCATTGCATATGCTCAAGTGCCACAATAAGAAAGATCTAAGCTAGATGATCGGAGTGTCAAAGAAGTCTTTGTTGGATATGACTCGCATTCTAATGGCTATAAATTGTATAATCCAAGTAATGAAAAAGTGGTAATAAGTCGAGATGTAAAATTCGATGAAGCAACAACATGGAATTAGGAGGCTTAAGAAGAAAATGCTTATGATTTCCTTCCATATTTTGAAGAAGAAGAACATGAGTCTACGATGCCTATACAAGACGCAACTCCACCTCCTTCACCACCTCCATCACCTACTCCTCATGAAGAAAGCTCAAGTGAAAGGCCAAGGAAAATGAGAGATATAAGTGACGTTTATGCAAGATCTAGGGAAGTTACACTTGTTCACGAAGAATTGTTTTGTCTTCTTGTAGATAGTGAGCCATTAATCTTTGATGAAGCTGTGCAAGATGAAAGGTGGAAACAAGCCATGGATGAGGAGATCAAGTCAATTGAGAAGAATAAAACTTGGGAGTTAGCTACACTTCCTAAGGGACATAAAGCCATTGGAGTCAAATGGATATACAAGGCAAAAAAGAATGCAAGTGGAGAAGTGGAGAGATACAAAGCTAGACTTGTTGTCAAAGGCTATAAGCAAAAGCATGGAGTTGACTATGATGAAGTATTTGTACCTGTTGTTCGAATGGAAACAATTCGTTTAACATCTCTTTAGAACCACAAATGAAATGGAGAATCTATCAACTAGATATAAAGTCAGCATTTCTTAATGTTTATCTTGAAGAAGAAGTTTATGTTGAGCAACCGTTAGGTTATATAGTCAAGGGACATGAAGATAAAGTCCTGAGATTGAAGAAAGCCTTATATGGATTGAAACAAGCACCAAAAGTATAGAATAGCCGCATCAACAAATATTTCCAAGATAGTGGGTTTGTTCGTTGCCTTAATAAGTATGCTCTTTATTTCAAATTTCATGATAATGGAGATGTTTTGTTTGTTTGTCTTTATGTGGATGATCTTATTTTCACTGGTAATAATCCAAGTTTGTTTGAGGAATTTAAGAAGGCCATATCACTAGAGTTTGAGATGAAAGACATGGGGCTCATGTCATATTACTTAGTCTTAGGGGTGAAGCAAATGGAGGAAGGCATATTCATTTCTCAAGAAAGTTATGCAAAAGAAGTCTTGAGAAAGTTCAAAATGTTTAATTGTAATCCCGTGAATACACCTATGGAGTGTGGAGTGAAATTATCAAAATTTAAAGATGGAGAAAAGGAAAATCCCACTATTTTCAAAATTCTTGTAGGAAGTTTGAGATATTTGACAAATACAAGGCCTGGTATTCTATATGCAGTTGGAGAGTGAGTCATTTCATGGAAAGTCCTACTTCCACTCATATGAAAGCTGCCAAAAGAATTTTCTATATCCTTAGGTAAAAGGTTACATGAATATATATACAAGTAGAGACTCTAAAGTGGGGAACAAGTCCTATATTTACTCCTAGAAACACTCCTAATATTAAGGATCCTTGCTTTATTCTGTACCAAAATATATCTAACACTCCCCCTCAAGTTAGAGCATATATGTCGAGCATGCCTAACTTGTTACAAAAGTAGCTAACCCGAGACCCATTTAAAGCTTTTGTAAAGATGTCACCAAGTTGTTCTCCCGTCTTGACATATTCTGTAGATATGATGCCTTGTTGTATCTTTTCTCAGATAAAGTGACAGTCGATCTCAATATGTTTGGTTCGTTCATGAAACACTGGGTTAGAAGCAATATGAATGCCAGAACTGGTGGATTAGTTGTATCATGGAGAACCATCTTCCACCGCAAATGCGTATCCCTCTGCAAAAGAGGTCTAGCATAATCAAACTTCTCCTCCAGACTAGCCTACAATTATATGAATACTCTCTGAATCTTGTCCAGCCACTGCTCTGCTACAGTCGGGTTTGTAATGTCGACAAAATTTATAGCTCAAAACTTTCTCAGTTTGTCATACTTCCGAGTCGGCAACTACTGTTGTGGCTGTGGCTGTGGTGGTGGTTGCGACTGCTGAACCAGAGCCTGTCTCAACAACTCCACCATATGTCGTGCCTAGCCCAGCGGAACCTCCTCAGCTTTTGGTCTAACTGGCACAGATGTAGATGTCTCTCCAATAGTCTCAACACTGGCTCCAACTCTACCCTTATCAGGAGCTACACTCTCTGCACTACCCTCAGCAGACTGGTGCATCCTAGACACTATAACTATTTATATCTGCAAATACAGCAAAAATTACCACATCAAGGATCAGATAAAATGTCAGTGCCAATGCATGCATCATAATTTAAAATTATATTTAAAATCTCCATTTTCTCTTTCTAAAAACCCACCTAGATCTAAAATCTCAAACTTAGGCTCTAATACCAAAATAAATGTAACACCCTTATACCTTATATACATACAATATATATATCCAGTATATATAAAATATACATATAAAGTATAAGAATGCCACAACTCGATGTAATAAAAAAATTTACATTTCTAATTTAAAATTCTAAACACATTAAAATGTATATTTAAAAAATAAATAAAATATTCTTTATTAATTATAAATTCCAAAATAAGTATTTTATATAAAAATCTCTGAAAAAAATTCCCCAGAGTTTTGTCTGTAAATAAAATATCTCAAAAATTTAACAATTACTCAACCTGTACAAAAACACACTCCCAATAAAAAAAACAAATCAAGAATTCCCCAACACTTCTCCATTCCTCCATAATTTCTCAAAACATTTACACACACACACACACACACACACACACACATATATATATATATATTAAAACACACATAAACATAACCCCACATTACACAATTTATCCAAAATATTCTTTATAATTTACAATGTACTAAAAAATATAATCATAATATGCAAAATAACAAAATGTACTATAATATAAAATATATACATGATGACAAATGACTCTGATCTCAATGCAGCAAAATCTCCCAAATTAATCTCAAGTCTAGACCCTACCATGTCTAGCAGAACTTTCTAGATTTACAGAATCACCCCTGTCACCTGAGCGATGAATTATAATCACGCAAAGCTAAAATCCTAGAAGTATAAACTTTGATAATAACAAAACTTTAAAATAATGCTAATGCATAATACTTTTGCATGTTATGTCACAATGTGGCACTCGATTTCACTTTAAAACACAATCTTTCATCTTTTTATAATTTACATTAACATATACACAAGCATGGCCCTAAAATAACTAATATATTATTCAAATATCAGAGTTACTGTTTTGGTCCATATTGACATTCAGTGTCTAGCCCCAAAGACAAATCATATCGCCTAGCGTCTAGCCCCGAAAGTAAATAATGATGATAACCTCATAGGCATGCTGCCAAATACAGAACTCTGAAAATTGAATAACATACCAGGCACACAAATATACATATTTTTCATAATCAACTTTTCTTATCACATTGTCTCAATTTCTCATTTTTCTTATCACATTACCTTTTTTCTCATTTTTCTTATTCATATCAATGTCTAACTTATTTTAATTCATCATATCTTATACTTTCATCACAATATATGTCATTTCACATTAAAATCACATTACCCAAATATTTTTGGGTCATTCTCACATAATGCATATAAATTACATTTTATTCATTTTAGCCATTAATAATGATTTTTTATAATGCACATAATGCATACATAACAATTCACATATTATAACATAATGTTCATCATTGTTCAAGATGCCAAGTAGCTTAACACATTTTTCATCCAACTGTGTTAGGCCAAATTTAGTGCAAACATATTTAATTTATTAAAAGTTTATACATACCTCAAAAAATACTCAAACACAAGCTAAAAGTTACCCTCCAACCTTCACTTCCAACTTGTCCTTCAAAATTAAGGTTGGGCAATTTACTTCTTCTTAATACCTATTTAAAATATGAATAAATAATATCATTTAAAATCATATTTTAAGGCATTCATTTAAATTGGTGTTTTAAATTTAAGTAAATCATTAAAAATATATTATAACATGATTTAATCAATCACATTAAATAAACACATGCTCTTCACTAAAATCTTAAAATGCCATAACCTTCATCAATCAAGGTTCTTCATTCCAACTCATTCCAATTATTAATCCAAGCTTATTTTCATCACTTATATCATTAAATAACATGATTTAAACATTAAAATCAAACAAACATCTAATCTTTGAAAAATTTCCCTTCTAAAATTCTAAATACAACACATTATTCAATCTCTAACTAAACTTGGTTAAATCCATCATTTGACTCTAAAATCTTTGTTTATGCATTAAAACAACACATTTGAAATCTATTTGCACAATTAAAATATATAATTGTAAAAGTCCAAATTTTACATAACCCAAATCAAGTTCTTTCACCAAACTCAATTCAAACTTGCTCATTTCTTCAATCCAACTTAAGAATCATAAATAACTAATCAAAATAACTTCATATATACCCATTCAAGACATTAAATCATGCTATCACAAAATTCTAAATTCAACATATTCAAAATTTCATGATATTCCAAAGAAGAAGATGAAAAACTTACTATTTCAAGAGAAAATCACCAAAATAAATCCTTAAAATCTCTTCAATTAATGAAGGTTGAAAGAAGAAAAAAGCTCCTTTGCCCTCACATGGAGATTCGGCCTCCTAAGAAGTTGAAGAAGTAGTAGAAGAAGAAGAAAAAATATAATTTTCTCTTTTTTTCCACTTTAAAAAATGATCATATATATAATATATTTTAATATATTTTTAATTAATTAATTAATTAATTAATTATTTAAAAAACCATAATTTACCTCTTCTATCCAAAAAAAATTATTTTTAAATTATTTAATTAATTTTGATTATACAAAGCATAATTACCATTTTGCCATTTGACTTTTGATTTTTCTATTTAAAAATATTGACTTTTGTATATGTTGTATATATTTAATATATATTTGACATATACACTTCACTTTTTTATTTCTAAAACTTCAATTTTTCATTTAAATTATTTTGTTAATTTATTTAATTTAATTTTTAAAAATTACGGATGTTACATTTCTTATCTTACTACATGTCTCATTTACTTAAAATATATTTCATTAAATATTAAATAAAAATAATTCATTTAAATATTAAAATTTTAAGATATTAAATACAAAAAAATTCATATTAATCATCTATTATATTTTTTTTAATTTTTATTTGCTCTATAATATCTGAAAAATAATATTTGTATAAGTTTTCTATATTTTTTTTTTCAAATTGTTGATATCATCTAATTTATTTAATATCAAATATTTTGCAATATTATATTATACGTCTCTCTCTTATTTTGCCATATCTTTCAATTTTTAAAATTTTAAATTAAATTATTATTTTTTTATAATAGATATTAAAATTAATTTCCTTTTTCTTTTTCCATTTGGACACTAAATACATTAAGAAAATTAGATTTAGATTTACACATATATCTTATTTTATTTTGAATATAGTAAAATAATATCTGTTTTTCAATTTTTCCTTTCTTTTAAATAATAAATAAATTAATATTATTATTGTCGTACTTTAGACGTATAATAATGCATGTATGCATATCTAATTGATTTAAAATTTAAATGAACTAGCTTACTTATTTTAGCCGTGTTAATTTTCAAAATTTTCATGAAACTAATAATACTAAACAAGTTTCTTTTTAGCATCAGAAAAGAAAATTTGAATTTGAATTTATTGCCTATACTATTTATGTACATATCATGAGACAATATATTATTTTTATTACTGGATGAGGAGTAAAAGTAATGTTATTATTGTACGTTGTTATGTTATGCTAAACAAGTCATTAAAATAAAATAAGAAAAAAATTGATTATAAAAATTTGAGAAAAAAAAAAGATAATGGTACTACCTATAATTAAATTTTAAGATTTTATTAAAAGAAAATTAATAAAATTTATCTTAAAATTCTAAAAGAAATTTGAGTTTTAAAAAAATAACAAAAATTATTCTGTTTAATACATATATGATCTACTATATTATAAAATAAATACATTAGATTTTATATAGATTTAGTTCATCATGTGTAAATATAAAAATAAATAATTACTATGTAAAAAGAAAAAATTAATTAAAAATAATAAAAATTAATTAAAAAATTAATTTCTATAAACAAATAAAATATGAAAAAATTAAGCTATTAACAAGTAAATAAGCTAAAATTAATAAAAAATTTATTAAAAATATCATATTCAATAAGATGGATAAAGGTAAGAGCGAAATAATGGTATTATAAATATATATCCATAATATAATTATTTATTATAGATATATATTTATTTAAACGACTTATATTTATATTAAATTTTTAATAAATTTAATCTTTGACTATAATTAAAATAATAAAAATAATTTTAATGAGAAATAATAATAAATCTATTAATTTTAAAATAAAATATCTGTTATATTAAAAAATTATATTACTAATAATTCAAAAATTTTACTTAGAATTTTACTTATATTATATCTATATATATTGACATAATTATATTGGCTCAATAAAAAAATCATAAAATCTAATATTGGAATTTAATAAATTTATATTATATTTTTTAATTATTAAAAATTTTCACATCATTATGCGGGTGATTTGCTAATATATATATATACACACACAACTAAGTTAACATATTTTCATTAAATTTAAAATAATAATTGTTTTTCTCTAGCATTAGAAAAAAGATTGCATCATAAATGCAATATTGCTTAAATCAAATATGTACTTGTTATCATATTATGCCAAAATGTGCAATAAAATATTACTTAAGGTTATGCCAAAATGTGCAATAATTTGACTCTATTAATTATCAAATTTATACTCCTTCACTTTAAATTGACATCCACTTTTTAGTTTATGAGAATTACAAAAAATTAAGTATTTTCAGAGACGAATGTAGAATTAATTATTGGGGCTAACATTTTTTAAAAAATAATCTTAAAATATATTTAAATAACTAGTTTTAGTACATTAAAAAAAATATATCATTCTTTTGAACCACAAAATTTTAATACTAATTACTAAACTATTACAAATGTTAAAAAAAAAAGAATTGCAATTGAGTTCAAAAAAAAAATATTGCAGTTGAGTTTAAAATTTAGTTTTTAGAGTTGCGATTTTAAGAAAATCCTAGAGTTAATTGTTGTGTCTTTCAAAAAGTTAAACATTTTTTTTTTCTCATTGAAGAAAGTATCTTTAATTATTATTTTAAACTTATATGATTGAATAATTAAAAGAAAATCACACTATATATGTTACTTTTTAATCTTTTTTAAAAATATTTAATTATTTTGATATACTAAAATATATTAAATGTACACATTAAAAATAAAGTATATTTTTAATATATTAAAAATACATACGATAAATATATAATATTTTTAAAATTAAAAGTTAAAAATAATGATATTTGAAAGAAAAAAAGAAAATGTTAGTATTCTAAAAATAATTTTTTATAGGTTTTTTTTTAAAGAAATCTCAATAATTAATCCTATAGAGTTTTTTAATAATCATATAATTAAATATTGTTAAACTTTTTATACTCACAGTTATATAACTAGAAATTTAAAATTAATGCGTCAAATTTATAATATTTAAAATTTAAGGATGCCAAAATTTATGTAACGTGGATAGCGCTAAAAACGACACGGAAAATGTGCCGTTTTTGTGGAAAACGGACAATAAACCGATGTTTTCTTTCACACGGCAGTAACAAGACAGCGTTTTGATTTTTTTTGTTTTAAGAATAATTTTTTTATTATTTTTAAAGAGAAAACGGATGTAGACCTACTTCCCTAGTAAAAATGTTGTTAATAATAATAATAATAATAATAATAATAATTAATTCTGTTAAATATAATTAATTAATTGCAAATAATAAACCAAAATCAAGTAAAAAATGAATAAATAAAATAAAATAAAGAGAGAGAGAGAGAGAGATCTGGTTTGGCACCGTAGCATTGTCAATTTCCATTTCTACTGGAGAAAAGGTCACTTCGCAGAATGAATTACTTTGCTTTGTTTTTCTAAAAACCCTGACTGAGAAAGCTTTCAGCTTTTCAATTCTAAAGATAAATAATATGTAGAATTACACAATGCGCTTTCAATTCCCCAATTCCAATATTTTCCAATCCATCTGATCTTTCAAATTCATTCCATTGAATCTAAATTCTTTCCCTTTAATGGGTACAGCACAGTCCGTACAAGTACCTGAAGAAGAGGAGGAGGAGGAAGACGATGATGACGACGATAATGCAGAAGGTACTTCAAGAGAAATTGATGGTAACAATTTGGTCAAGAAAGTTCTTGAACAAGAACCTGAAATGTTACCTTACCATGCGTCAGCATCGCCTCTTTCTCCTCAGTTATCTTCCTTAGGTACGCCCCGTTTAGGTCCTTCCATTAAGGTTTGGGACCCTTATAATGTATTGGCTCCGCCTCCGCCTCCGCCTCCGCCGCTTCCTTCTCCTCCTCCTCCTCCTCCGATTTTTTCTCGGAGTTTCTTCGGTTCGATTGTTGATGAAGATCGTACTTTTACGGAGGTGTTTTTGATTAATCAAGGAGAGTGTGACCTTAATTTGAGGCCGGATTTGGTCGGTGGGAGGTGCCACCTGGCGGCGTTGACGCCGAATGGGAAGCGGCAAGCTAGGGCTTTAGCTGTGTTTTTGAACTCGCAAGGTGTGAGGTTCAATGCGGTTTACTGCTCGCCTTTGGATCGAGCAAGATCAATGGCGGTTTCTGTTTGTCAGGTAATTTTGAATTGGCATTTTATAAATAAAGTTTTCATTTTGTTGCCATTGTTGGGGCCTTATTTTATATTCTCAATCTAAGGCTTGCCAATATTGGAGTTTCTCTACTTAATAATGCACTGTTAACAGATAAAGGTGAGGATGGAAATTGAAATCTTTACATACTCGCTATACATTTATGATCATATTGCTTTGTTTAATCCCATTAATGAGGCATTTATTTAACATAAGACATGGCCTTAGATGAGAAAGTTAGAACCTTTATGCAGTTTGATGGAGGGGTATATAGGACTTGTAGAAAAAAAATAGCAAACAATGTTGTTGTAATGCTCAGGCATGGAGAAATGGACTTACTAAATTTAGATTCTAGTTACCATTCTAGAAGTAAATATCAATTACCATCTAGTACTGCTGATAAAATTCAGCTTGTGTTAATTAAAATAACTACTAGAATATCCCCTTCCCTTACATCATCAAGTCTAAGTTCTGTAATCTTCATCTGTATTTAAATTTGGTGGCTGATTTAATCTTCATCATTAAGTTCTGTGTTAATGTTTAGCCATACAAAATTTGTTGGCTGATTTAAGTCATAATGTTTGAAAGCACTGAGTACTTTTGCGTACATAATATTACTCAACTACCAAATTTCTGTTGTAACTTTTTTTCCAATTATGTTCACAAGCTTACTGTAGATACTGTAACTTTATAATGAAGTAGTTTGACATGCATATGAGTTCAAGATTAGGATAAGTTGGGCAGGTGAAGTAAAAAAGTCTTGACTTAAGTTAAATTAGGAGTGGAAATGATGTATCTATGTACTCATAGCCCAGGATACGAATTAACTTATTTGTCGCTAAGACTAAGAGAAAAATGGAGCTGCTTGGATGGATTCTGTAGTTAAAACTCTTCTATTGCTGTATTATCATTATGTGATTCTGTTTAGGGAATGATCTAAAGACCAATTTGATTGCATTTTTTTACACTGAGATGCTTGTGAGGCATAGATCCAGAGGTGGAAATGAAATGATTGTCTCTCAAATTAAAGATCCTGCAAGTAACAGGGGAAGAGAATTACAAATGGAAATTGAAGATGCTGCATATACGGGGGGAAGGTTAGAAAGAATTTGGCAAGGTGGTGAAGGCAGAAAGGTTGTCTATGATTTAATGATAGATACGGCCTATGGTAACTAAACTGTAAGAACTATTCAAATTGCTGATTCCAAATAGTTGCCTGTAGCAACATTTAGGGTGACTTAAAGCAGCTGGTATTTAAGGATTGGCATGTATGGTCAAACTGCTAAAATTTTACATATGAAATAGACCAGTTTGATTGTTGTTAGTTGCTTATGATTTTAATGATATATATATGCGTGCGCGCGTGTATATATATATATACACTCGTAACTTCCTTATAGATAGAGGATCTTGGGTATTACTAGGAATACTTTCTGTGCATCTTTACTTGCATTGTACAGTTGAACATATTGTCTATATATAAAATCATGCAGGAAATGAATTTTGCAGAGGAACAAATACAATCATCTGATGCTCTTGTAGAGATGAGTCTGGGGCATTGGGAGGGGTGCCCCTGTTCAGAAATACATACACCTGAAGTTCTGAGCTTAATTGAAAGTTTTCAGCCTGATTTTTGTGCACCATCTGGGGAATCCCTTAGGCAAGTGGAGTTTAGGATGGTTCAGTTCTTAAATGGGACAGTCCTCGAACTGCCAGAGAAGTTGAGAACGGATTTTTCACTGCACCATCAAAATGAGAGCCTATTTGCTCATGAAAGAGATCCACCTGCTCTGCTGCCACAACATTGGGACATGCTTCATAGGCATCGACCAGGGCTTTCGAGGAAGAAGTCTGGTAAGAGCAGGCTTCAGTTTGTAACTACAACTGGCAATCATGAGGGTGAGGATGAGATCTCTTCCAGGGAAGTCAACCACCAAAATGCGCTTCATAATCAAAGTGTTAGGAGCTCATCATCCATTTCTTCATGTGTTGGCGTTTTTAGTCATCCAATTCCTATCAAGTGTCTCCTAACAGGCCTTCTTGGTTGCAGCCCAGTAATGTCACATAAGATCTGTATAGAAGATTCTTCAGTGACAATATTGCAACATTCATGGAAAACAGGTTGGCAGATAAAACGCTTGAACGATACTGCACATCTTAGGCTTCTCTAGTTAGAAAGTGTGAATGAAACCCTTGCGTGGACTCACTGATGGGACGATGAAGTCTATTATTGGGAGAAAACTGGTATTATGCATTTTGAAGAACAATATTACAAAGTCATGATTTCACATGAATTGATGTTACTTGTACACCCTGTTGTATTGCTTGACATCTCTATTTACAGACTCACCACCTTCAAAGAAAAAGAGGATCAGTTTGAGAGTGGGATATTTTTATTGGGTGATTCTTTTGATTTGTAGCATTTACGAGTGTTGTTATTTGCAGAGTGAAAGGTAACAGGTTTTGTTTTTTTTTTTTTTTTGGCTTAATTTGATAGGAAGACAATAAGTTATTTTAGGATAAAAAATTGTGACACAGGGTTGTATTTTTTGTTGATTCATACCATTTTAAGCTGAAACTGTCTGATAAATGCTTGTTTTATATCATTTATGATCATATATATATATATATTTCACTTACTGAGTTTTCAAGTTCTTGAATGTATTTTTCTTAAAAGCTTATTGATTCATGGTTTTATGCTTTGTAATTATGCCATCAACTTGAATTTTGGGCTATCTTGGCTGAGTAGTGATGAGATCAATGATTATTTGTATTTAATTTTTATCACCTTTCACTAATCATTTTACGCTAATGAGTAGCTTAAATGCTGAAAACGGAAAAAACCTTATGAACAGTACTGTAGTAGCGTAATAGCATTTATTTAGAAACTTGGGATCACATGGGAGAGCAAGACAGAAATGGGTCCTTTTCCCCTACAATTTAAAGGTAGCATGTGAAATGACCACACCTTTCTTCCCCATTTTAGTGCCTCCGTGACCCTACCCACAAGCACATAGAAAAAGGAATCTTGTTCATGACTTGATTGACCCTTAATCCTTTAAAAAAAAAATCATACAAACAAAACACCACATGACAAAAATTCCAATAAGCAACAAATAATTTTTTATAGTATATGCATTATATATAAATAAACCATAACCTAAGGTTAAGAGTGGTAATTAAAAAAATTAAGTGTAACTTTTGTATTGAAATATTCTCTTATTTATATACTTGAACAATATAAATAGAATATGATTTACCTTAAATTAAGGGTTTATTTGGATGATAGTTTGCCATCGTTTGGTAAGAAAAAGGTATAGAGTAATTTCTTATTTGTTTTGAATTTTATCTTTCATGATAATCTCATGGTTTAGTATCATAAATTTTAATGAGTTTTTCAATATGGTCTTAAAATTTTATCTTTCAAAAATATATTCAATAAATTTTCTAAATGCCAAATATATTATAATCCATTATTCAGTTCCATTACTTATTAATATATTATAAACTATTATCAAACTAAATTAAAAAAAATTATTTGCCATACCATTTTTTTCATTCGATTTTTTAAAATATTATAGTTAAATTCCTAACAGTTACAAACCAAATAAATAAATAAGGCCATAAATGCCAAAGCCAAGCAGTACCACAATTAAATCTGCCCCTGTCAATCCCGTGAGGTCCAACTAATATATATATATATATATATATATATATACACTTCAATATATTTAAAGTATGCAAAGGTAATTCTGCTAGAAACTCTCTTTCAAGTTTCAAAAAAGGCATATTAATGGCTGCTTTCAAAAAGTTCTCTGCTGCTGCAACGTCAATGGTTATTATTCTATTCTCTGATTTGGTTGCTTTTGCTACTGCTGAGCCTGTAATTACAGCTTCTCCAGCTGTGTTACCATATGTTACAGCCCCTAATATGTCGTCTTTTTTCCCTCCTCCGACCGACGAGTGGCCGCTAACTTCTTCAGATCCTCCCGAGTCCTTAGCCCCCATTCCCAGCTCAGGTGAGTTTATTGGCAAGACTTCTTCCGATTCAGTAATGCTTAATGGCCACTTTTTCACTGTATTTACTGCTGGAATTTTTGTCATGTTTGTTGTAAATTTTATATTAAAAGTTTAGAATTTTCAATTCAATTCATTTAATAAAAGAGAATGTATGGATTCTTTTGTTAAATAATTATCTGTATTTATTATTATTATTATTATTATTATTATTATTATTATTATTATTATTATTATTATATTGTGGATTTGATTCGACTTTGATCATAATTAATTAAGAAAAATGCATATAATTCATGAATTGTAGATCTATGCAATAGATCTTGTCGCAAAAGCATCACCAGTTCCATAGCAACATGGAGAATAGCTATTTTTTTTTCTTTTTTTCTGTTTTTTAATCATTCTAGAAATTTATAAATTAAAGGATCACTGAAATTAAATACTGATTTGCAATTCCTTATTTGTTATCAATTATTAGAATAATACTCATCATTAAATCATTATGATGAAACTACTATTAAATTAATTTTTTCTTGATTAGAGAATAAAAATATTTAAAAAACCAATTAGCTTTTAAAGCTTCGTAAAAAATGTTTTAAAAAAATAGAAATATTTTTAAAAATATTTATTATTCTTCTTTTACATTTATTTAAATTTAAATTAAAAATACTCATTTTTAATTTACAATATTTATTATTTCAAAAATATGCATGTAATTTTTGAAGTTATATACCAAAAAATATATTTTCAATTTAACTAAAAAAATAGTATTTTTGAAATTTCATTAAACTTGTATAATGTTTTTTTTTAAAAAAAATATAGTATATGTGAATTTTTATTTTTTTAGTAATATTCTAAAATTTTAAACACACTAAATCATTTTTCGGCTAATTGTGCAATAAAATATTATATTATATTATTATTATACGTATTTTTATGAAAAAAAAGACAAAACAAATAAGTTAATCACACAAAAAATGAACCACGCTCCAATAATATAATCAAGAAGATCCATCTAAATATGAAAAAAAGTTAAAATATGCCATAAGAATTGTTCCGGCTGCTTAACACCATCTCCACCAAAATGGTGGTTGATTTTCTCAATGTTTTCAGAACCGGACCGGAGATCGGACCGGCATCCCAACTGGGTCACTGATTTTATTGGTTGGACCGGTTCAACCGGATTTTTGACTTTTTTAGAACCGACACTATTACGCATAAAAATATTAAAAATTCTAAAAGGGAGACCAATTTGTATAATATAAAATTAAGGATAAACTAAATTATATTATAAAACTATGTCATGATAACATATAAATTATATAATTAAGTAAAGAAACTAAATACTTAACGTCTTAAACATTAATATTAAAATCAATATCATCTAAATTAACACCGAAATTTCCATCTTGCTCAATGTCATCATCTTCTTCTTCTCCAACTTGAATTGGATTCTCCTCTTGATCTAAAAATTAGTGCAATTAATTAAATAATACATACTAATATATGTTTTACACAAATTAATTTTTAACTATTAGTATTAGTATGCATTAATTTGTGTAAAACATATATTAGTATGCATTATTTAATTGATTGCACAAACTTTTGGGAAGCAGAGGAGTCTTCTCTGGGTATTAAAAATTTAAAACAAACCTAATTAATTTTAGAATAAAAATTCAAACCGGTCCGGTCCGGTTCACCGGTTTTATCCGGTTTCACGGTCCAACCCGGTTTTCATCCTATATCTGGGTTAATTTACAAATCGGACCGGACAAGCAGCCGGTTCCCGATTTTTCCGATCCAACCGGCCGGTCCGATCCGGTTTTAACAACACTGGATTTTCTCCCTAATCCAAAGCCAAAATGGCATTAAAAAAATAAAAATAAACAGTATAATATTAAATTTGGTGTTGCACTGTTTATATACTATTTTTTTTAAATCCACTAATTTTTAAATTTTTATACTTTAGTCATTGTATTTATTTTCTTTTTAATTTTTAGTTCAATTCCCATTAATTCAACAAAATTAAATATTTTTTATAATAAAATATTACTATTTTATTATTAATTTTTTATGAAGTATAATTAATATGTAAACAATGCTAAAAATTAATTACAATATAAAACATCACAATTAAAATTTATAAGACTAATTAAAATGACATAAAAATAAATTAAACTTACATACTAACCTGATATAAATTATATATAAATTTAAAGACATAAAAATAAATATTACACACTAAATTATAAAAACAACATAGATCAATAAATATTAAATAAAACATAAAGCCTGACATAACAAAATAAATTATAAAATAATATATAATAGATAATATTAGATAAGTTGAACCTTCAATTTAAAATTCTGGTAGACCGGATCCGAATCCTCCAATATCATCAAAATATTGGGCAAAAGAATTTGAACTAAAGGAAGACACTTGTTGATTTTTTTTTTTTGTATAATTCTTGCTTGTTCAGTTTAAAAATATTTGCATGCATTTGGATCAACGATGAAATTTAAATCCTTTAATAAAATTTTATTTTCTTCTTTCTTTGAAGGCCAAATTTTATACCTGGATATCTATTTGTTTTTGCTAATCCAAATTTGTCTTTTTTAACAACTCAATAAGTTGTCGATTTTCTTATTTAAAGGTGTTCATTGTAAATGTCATTTGTTCATCAATTTTTCTTTTTTAATTTTGATTTTTTCACCCAAGTAGGATTTTGAGATGAAGTAGTGTCAAAAGTTTCATCATCTAAATCAGAAAAAGGTGATCACAGCGAAGGAGATGATGGTATGAGAGATTCAGAAGTAAAATTATTTATTTTTGGCGAGTCGAAATTCATATTATGGTTCTGACTTTGAGCAACTTGTCTTGCACTAGACATAATCTTTAAATTTTTTAAATTCCTTAACTGTATTTCAAACATGATCAAATCTGAAGCCTTTTTTGTACTTTGGTTCTTTCATTGATAGCAACTTTGCTCGATGTAACTGCAAATTATTGGAATGTGAGGCTAGATATTTTTACTAATAATAATAAAGTAAAGAAAAAAAAATTAAGCATGATACTCACAATATTTTCCTCTGAAACACCACTTGGATTCATATATTCTACTTGTCTTAAGCATCTATTCAATTTTCTTACTTCAGCAATTATAATATCCATTCGAGCATGAAGTGATCGATTGGATCAACATCCCCACTGCTTCAAGCGACGTTCATTATAAGCTTCCTCTACGCAAGACCAAAATTCATTAGAAGATTGATTTCTACCCGTAATAGGATCTTGAGATATATCTAAATATACTTGACAAAGGAGCACATCTTCACTAACAATGTATCCAATAGATCGGGTACTCATATTTTTTCACAATAAAGGATGGTTTTTTTTTTCAAAGGCAGGGGGATGGTTTTAGATAACAAGTAAATACAATTCATGAATGTTATTTTATATGCAAGGGGATGGTTTAAAATTATTTTTATAAGCTTCAATCCCATGTGATAAGGATCGGGATTTTAATGCATATCAACAAAGAAATTTAGATTTTATGACAAGTTGATAAGAAAGAGAATCCAATGTGTTAAAATAATTTTATAAGCTTTAATCCCATGTGATAAGGATTGGGATTTTAATAAATATCAATAAGAAAAATTGGATTTTATGACAAGTTGATAAGATAGAGAATCCAATGTGTTAAATTAATTTTATAAGATCTAATCCCATGTGATAAGGATTGGGATTTTAATGCATATCAATAAGAAAATTTGGATTTTATGATAAGTTGATAAGAAAGAGAATCTAATGTGTTAAAATAATTTTATAAGCCTTAATCCCATGTGATAAGGATTGGGATTTTAATGCATATCAATAAGGAAATTTGGATTTTATGACAAGTTGATAAGATATGTTTATTTATCTTTTATAAATAGCTCATAACATAATTATGTAACTCACAATCCTTGTTGTGAAGAAAAACAAAACTCATTTTACTTTACATTTTCATATATCTTCTTACTTTGAATATGAATTGTGACAATAGAGATCTACTGTATCTGTCATCAACTTCCTCCTCTAATGATGATGATACTCTATTAGTGATAAATAATATTGCATGGATTGATGCAGATGAAGATTCAGTTCTTCAGGCGATCGTTAATAATAATATGATCCTTGCTAATTACTATACTGCGCACAACAATAAAGTGACTCATGGTTGTTCAATTCATGTACATATAGTGATCAACCGTAACCGAGAAACAACAGCTCATAATTTGTATAATGACTATTTTGTAGAAAATCCACACTATAGAGAGAACTTATTTTGCCGAAGATACTGAATGTCGCGAAGTTTGTTCCTTCATATTGTTGATGCAGTTAAAGGTCATGATAATTACTTTGAACAATGAAGTGATGGACTTGGCAGACTAGAATTGTCAACTTTGCAGAAAGTAACAATTGCATTCAAAATGTTGGCCTATGGTCTATTAGCAGATGCTAATGATGAGTACATTTAGATAGGTGAGTCAACAATAATTGAATGTATGAAAAGGTTTTGCCATGCTATTGTGATGATATTTGCTGCCTAATATCTAAGAACACCGACCACTAATGACGTTGCTAGGCTACTTTATGTTGGTAAGCAACATGGTTTTCCAGGAATGTTAGGTAGTTTAGATTGTATGCATTGAAAGTGGAAAAATTGTCTAACTGCATGGTCGGGATAGTACGTAGGTCGTTCGAGATCATCAACTATTATTCTCGAAGCAGTAGCGGATTATGATCTGTGTATATGGAAAACATATTTTAATTTTCCAGGCTCCAATAATGATATCAATATATTAGAGTCATCTAATCTTTTTTCTAATCTCGATTAAGGTATTGCTCTTCTAGCTCATTATGTTATTCAAGAAAAATAATATAACATTGGTTATTATTTAGCTGATAATATATATCTGAAATGGTCTGCTATTGTACAAATAATTCACCAGTCATAAGGTAGAAAGAGAAAATATTTTGCCATAAAACAAGAAGCTTGTAGAAAAGATGTTGAACATGCCTTTGGAGTTCTCCAACCACGGTTCGCAATCATGGTAGGACTGATACATTGTTGGAGAAAAAATATATTATATGATATAATGACTACATGTATTATTATGCATAACAAGATAATCAAAGATGAACGTGATCTTAATGCATCAATTCACGATGCGAGAGAAGTGTCTACACTATAAGTTGAAAGGATAGTAGATGAATGTATAAGATTTAATCAATTTATTATCCTTTCTATACAAATCAAGGATAAAGATGCTCATATTGCGCTTCGTCATGCATTAATTAATCATTTATGAGAGGAATATAGTAGTTCAGATGATTAACTGAACATTAATATTTATTTTTATATTTTCATTAATATTTAATTATTTTTATTTTTTTACTTCGTATTCTAATAATATATCAATATTTTATTTTTATTAATTAATAAAATTAAAATTATTAATATATTAGTTTCTATTTATTATTTTATTAATTAATAAATTTAAAATTATTAATATATTAATTTCTACTTAATATTTAAATGCTAAAATTTATTATTGGATCAATATGGGAATAAAAAATTATATGGGGTAATTAGTAAATAAAAAGTTATGTGGGCAATTTGTGAAATATATAAAAAAAAAGTAGATAAAAAAAGAATATTCTAAAGAATATGCTATTTTAATATAGAAAATAGTGTAATAGATTGGAGAAAATTTTTAACTTTTATAATATTTTAGTATAAAAATTACACTATTTTAGTGTTATGGGTTAGAGATGCTCTAAAGTCGCGTTACCTAGTTTGTCCATCACCATATTCGCCTCTCAATAAATATGGACTAGTTGCACATTCTAATTTTTAGAAAGTCTTCAAGTGCAATGAACTATGTCTGAATGTTGATGCAATGAATCTATATTTCTTATGAGCACTTAAATGATACTAAAATTATTCAATTGGAAGATGACATTCCTCTACCCTATATTCAAACATTTTGTAAGACTAATAAAAATTCACTTTCATGATAGTTGCCTAATTTGACAGAGAATCTCCAAACCAATTTCCGTGCTCATCAATAAGAACCTCACTTGTTGTAACTTGCTGAATACTACTCCTATAAGCCACATTTGAATTACTTGTAATCCAACATGCAAGTAGCTTACTCCACTGAATAAGCATTTCTATCTTCTAGGATTTGTCAAATATAATATCAACATCATTAGTTACAATGATAACTTTCACCTAACTAAGAATAATTCTAACCTTAATTTTAACAGGAATATAGAAATTGTGAGCATTTATTCCTTCATTTCCATTACATACATTAAGTGAAACAAAACATAATATCTCAATTGACATTATATGAGCTCTTAAACCAATTCCTTAAGTTTTGCATCAACCAAACTTTATGGAAGCTGCAGAAAAAATGATCTGTACCTACATTAGACAAAAGTTGTTCCCAAACTTGCTTGGCTAGATGGTAATTTCACACATCATATAACACAATTTCATTCTTATTGCTATATTTTTAAATTTTACTTATTTATTATTAAATAATTTTATCAAAGATAAATACAATATATAAATAAAAGGCACTTCAAGTATAATTTGTTGTTGAATAAAAGTATACAAAAAAAAATTAATTTGCATATATAATAGATATTAATTTGCATCTCACATAATATAATATTGATTTGGAAGAAGTGGTATGTATGATTTGTTATGCAAATTTACTTTTGAGTTGATGTATATATAATATCTATTTTGTAAAATATAATGAATTGTAACATGATTTAAAGATGTTTTGTATATAAGGAATATCATGTTCTCATATATATATATATATATATATATATGAAATCATGGGAATTTGGGATATGAGCGAGTGAAAATATTTTGAGAATTGTTGGATGTTCACAGGTTGAGTTGATTGGATTTGGTAATACTCGTATTTTAAATGAAACTCTGACAAAATTTTTATAGATTTATTTATTTTTCTTATACCTATTTATTTATTTATATAATGCTATTAACTAGCAACTTAATGACAAAGGATTTTAAGGTACAATAGTAACATTTTAGTAATGCTCTTATACCCTATCTGTGCATACTACATACCTAAAAGTATGTATACTATGTGTAGATAGGCTATGAGAGTTTTACAATTTTTATCTTCTTTAATACAAAATTTTTGAAGGATTTCAAAGGATTGAAGTATGTTTGGTAATTTCTTCATAAGTTATTAAGCTTTTATTATTTTGAAGTTGCAAGGAAATCATTGAATATGTGAGATATGTGTTTTTTATGGGAGATGAAATAATTATTGGAATGAGTATGTATGATGTTCTTTTGATGTAAGAACAATGATTTTAAGGTTAGATTGAAGAAAAGATTAGGTTTGGTTAGAGTTTAGAAGAAGAAGTATGATATTTTGGGTTTTATAAGGGTTTTGATAAAGAATGGATGTTCATGTGATTTCATTATTTAAATCATGTTTTAAAATAAATTTTAATGATGAAAATGAACTTGAATTGAAAATTAGAATTGGTTAGAATGAAGTTCCAAAGTTAAAGTGAGTTAGAGCATATTTTAGCAATTTGAAGAAAATATTTATAAATTGAGTTGCTTAAAATGTGTTGGAATGTGATTTTAGAGATATATTTGAGCTTTAAACTCAATTTAGAATTAGTTGAAATGATTTTTCAAAGTTAAGGTTTATTTGAAAAAAATTTGGAAAATTAGAGGAGCATTATATATTTTATGTTTAATAGTTAAAACACCTATAAATGTGATTCTAATGTGTAATATACTTTCACATTTTAAATAGGTGTTGTATAAATAGCAATTCCTACAACCTAGTAGTGAATGACAATAAGTGTAATTGGTGTGCAGTGGAGCTTTAGCTTATATTTTTGCTTAAATGAGGTTAGTACATACTTTGGATTGTAATGTAATTATTTGTATTGATGTTAAACATAACACATTGCATGTGTTGTATGTGTTATGTTACTTGAATATATGTTTATGTATATGTGAAGTATTGTTTGAAATATCAATGCTTGGTTTGCATTGTTTATGACATGTTAAGCGCTTAGAAAATGATTAATTGGAATATTATGTGTAATATATGAAGAGTGTAAACATTGCGCTAAAATATGGAAGTATCATTGTATGAGATTATGATGTAGACAATGAGTTGTGAATTGGAAAAAGAATATGAATTGTGGAAAAATAAGAGAAAAATACATTTTGAGAAATGTGTTTGTATGTATACTTTATATAAAGTCTAGTTCCGAAATATTATTGTTAGATATTATTATGCCCCTAGGTGAGACATGCTGACGTTACGGATAGTATTATGCCCTGGGCTAGACACGCTAATTTCATAGATATTATTACGTCTTTGGGTGAGATATGCTGGTATCATAGATTTAGTACATCTTCAGGTGAGACACACTGATATCACAGATAATTAAAATATGTGTGGTTAATGTATTATTAGGCCTAATGTGTGTGGTTAATTAATTTATTGAAAATATGTATATGTTACTGGATGACATTAGTAGTATAATGCATTTATGGCATTACATATAAAATATCATATATTTTATACCAAAGTATGTGACGCTAGGCTTTTAGCCTAATGTGATTGAAATTTATCGCGCAGGTGATATGGTTGATCTAAAGATTCCGGAGAGTTCTGCTAGACTATACCAGGTCTAGATCGTGGTAGATTATTTCTGAAGTTTGGATAGGCTGCCACAGACCAGATCCAGCTGCATACATATAAATATTTTTATTTTGTGAAGCTTGATAAACATGTGCACATTATATGTATATTAAAATGATGTAAATTTTAAAGTATTTGGCTTAATGTTTAGAATTATAAATATTATATATATATTGATATATATTTATGTTTGAGCGTTTTGAGAAATGTTGGAGTATGGTGAAGATATGGTTGAATGTGTATATTTGGGAGTGTGAAATTTTAATTACAAGTTATGTAATTTGATTTTTGGAATACGTCTGAAAAACAGATAAAATTCTGACAAATTTTTTCTAGAAATTTTTCTCCTAAATATGTATTTTTAGTAACTAATTTACATGTGTACATTTTCACTAATATATTGATGTACATTTTAAGGATATAAAATATTTTCTTATAATTATGGAATTTGTAATTAAGTGGGGTTGTGACATTCTTTTATTCAGTATATATATTTTACATATATGAGATGTATGTATAGTATGTATATATGATATAAGAGTGTTCTATATATAGTCTTATCCACCAAAAAACACAAGAAAAATCTAAGTGAACTAATAAAAGAAGAAACAACTAAGGCTGCCAGCGGCCTCATCCCAAGATGTAGATCTAGGCTGAGAGAAACCAATGGCTAAAAACAGAGCACAAAAGTCAAGCAAAAGAGTAATTATTAAGCAATTTTTTTATTTAAGTCAAACAAAATTTAAAGCGACGATTTCAGCAGAACAATTTTGAAACATAAAATAATTAAATTTATTATCATCCACACTTATTATTCTCTTTATTTATAAATAATTGTCACTTTAAGATTTTACACTTAACTTAAGAAAATTATTTAATAATCTATTTTATATAATTATTTTACTAAATTATCATTCTCCTTAATTTATTACTCACTTCATTATATATAAATTATATAGGGGTAAATTTGAGATAAAAATATAAAATAATCTTGATTTTTATAAAGTGACAATTATTTATGAATAAAATTTATCATTTAAAATAATAATTATTTATGAACGGAGGGAGTATTATTATTAAACCAATAAAAACTAAAAATATAAATATATTATGCATGACTTAAATATTTATAGTGCTTCATTAATTATTCATTTATATTAATTATTCATTTATAATATTAAATATTTATTTTGTGTTACATATTAAATTAGATAAGTAAACTAAAAAATGACATATTTAATTAACAAAATGTATTATTTGGCGCTTATACTTTAGTATTTTTTTTATTGAGTCCTTATACTTTAATTGTGACCTATTAGACACTTATATTTTATTGTCTCATGCTAAATTCGTCCTTTTCTAACAATTTTTTTTCACGCCATTATAATAAAAGGCTTATTAGAAAAAATAATATAGTACAAAAGCCAAAATAATATTTTTTACTTTTTTTATAAATAAAAATAAAGATAACGCAAGAAAAATTAATTTTAAAGTATAATAAATAAATTAAATAATAAATAATTTATTGAATAAAATTATATTCTAAATTAAAATAATAAATGATTAAATGACTATCAATAATCATAATAACATTTTAGAATTAATTAATAAATAATAAATTAAAATTGAAAATAAAAATAAGTAAAAGAAAATAAAGAAAAAATAAAGTTAGTAATAATAAAAAGAATTGTTATAATTTTTATTCTTAAATCCAACTCTAAAACTTAATAACAAATATAATTAATGATTACCTTTATAAATTAAACTCTCAATTTAGTTTTTTTTTGAAATCAAAATAAATTTAAAATAAAAAATAAATATCTTACTTTAATAATTCACTTATCTGAAGGTGGACATTCGACCAATTCAACTTTGACACAATATTTCGAACACTAAATTTATTGGCCAAACTGATCGATTTTTAATTTTTTTTCGGTTTGATTACTTATCCGAATCAAATTGATCAATTTGTTAATTAACCAAACTAACATAATTTTTTATTTTATAATAAAAAATATATTTACAATAAAAATATTAATATAATTAAATAACTAAATAAAATTTATTACAAAATAAAGAAAACATAACTTTATTTTTGTAATAAAAGATATATTTATAATAAAAATTTATATAATTAAAGAATTAAATAAAAAATTAATAAATAACTAAATAATTTTTTAAAAAAATTTTGGTTAATAGTTAACTGATCAAACTGAATTGATTAACTGTTAACCGAATTGAAAATCAAATTAATTTAAATTTTTTAATCGAACCGACCTAATTAATATACAGTGGATTAACCGAATTAAATTTTCTGTCAATTAACTGAAAATTGTGCTGGTTAACTGAATTGAATCCACCCCTACCCTTATCTAAGTGAAATACAATATCAGTTTTTTAGTACCCTTTTTATATTCTAACTATTTTTTTTCTCTCCTTTAGCTACCTAAAATTTTATTATGTCATGACCCTATCTTACTCAACTAATAATATATGCACAACTTCATTCATGGTCAAGCAAGTGTGTCCTTAGTTGCTGAACCACAAAGATGTGTATAATTATTTCAATTGGAATACAACATGCTCATTAAAACATATATACACATATAAATATTTTCGTTATTTTCTTTTCCTTATTGTTATTTTAGTTTTAATTTATTATTTATCAATTAATTTTAAAATATTATTATGATAATTGATAGTCATTTAATCTTTTATTATTTTAATTTTATTTTTATTTAGAGTATAATTTTTGTTCAATAAATTATTTATTATACTTTAAAATTAATTTTTTCGAGTTATCTTAATTTTTTTTGTATAAAAATGTAAAAAGTATTATTTTGACCCTTGTACTATATTAATTTTTTTTATTAAGCCCTCTATTATAATGACATAAAAAAATTATTAAAAAAAAGGCCAACTTAGCATAAGATAAATAACGTATAGAGACCTAATAGATCACAATTAAAATATAAAGACTCAATATAAAAAACCAATAAAGTATAAATGCTAAATAATGTATTTTGTCTATTTAATTTGAGTAATTTATATCTGTTGTCTATGAAGAATTGACTAACTCACTTTTATCGTCCCTAAAATTTAAATTTTACATCGGTCGTCCCTGAAGTTAAAAATTTTATAATAAAATCGTTATAGACCCAAACGACCGTCATCTACGTTAACGCTGTTACGTCAGCTCTTAAAATAGATCCATTATAAATCTCATCCATCGTTCCTAAAAAATTCTCTTAATTTCACCAATCGTCCTTAAAGAATCTTTTAATTTCACCCGTTATCCTTAAATAATTTTTTAATTTCACATGTCATCCTTAAAGGATTAATTTAAAATCACATATAATTCATGTTGATATAATGATTTTATTATTGGACTTCTTAATTTAAAAATAAATGTCTAACTATCTAAGCAAATCACATATTAATTAGTTTAAGAAATTTTAAATAATTTTAAATTTTTATTTATTTATTTTTACATTTGAATGATAATTTTAAATAATTTTTTTTGCATTTGAATTCAATTTTTTAAAATTCAATTTTTTTTACATTTCTTATCCAATTTTAAAAAATTCAATTTTTCTACATTTGAATAATAATAACAATTAATATCAAAAATAATTTTAAAAAATAAAAAATATTACAGTAATAATTATACTATTTTTAAAATTATAAAAATTTTAATTTTTTACAATTGAATTATAATAATAATTATTAAATATTATTTTACAAAAAAATAGAATAATAATAATTATTATTCAAATACAAAAAATTATTTAAAATTATCATTCAAATATAAAAAAAAATTAAAAATTAAAAATATTTAAGATTTCTTAAACTAATTAATATATGATTTACTTACATGGTTGGAAATTTATTTTTAAAGTGAAAGTCCAAAGATAGAATCATTGCACTAATATAAATTATATGTGATTTTAAATTAAATCTTTAAGTATGACAAATAAAATTAAGAGATTATTTAAGGATAACGGGTGAAATTAAAATTTTTTTTAAAGACGATTAGTAAAATTAAGAGAATTTTTAAAAAATAATAGATGAAATTTTAATAAATCTATTATAAGAGTTGATGTGATATTATTAATAAAGATAATATTTATTTGGATAAAAATAATTTTATTATAAAATTTTTAACTTTAAATATGAAAATTTTAAATTTTAAATTTTAAGGACTGGTAAAATAAATTAGTTAATGGACGACGGAGGTAAATCACTCATCTAATTTGGCCACATATGCTGGCGACAAATCCAAACAGTTTCAGAAGAGAGAATGAATGAAGATTCAAACATCTAATTCACTCTTACTTGCGGGGACAGACTACTGCAAAATCCGTAAGCACCATTATTCAACGACAAACCTCCAAGCCTGGTTCACCAAGTACTTCGACAAGACCAATATCTTCTCCTGGAACTCTCTCATCGCTGAGTTGGCTCGCGGCGGCGACTCAGTGGAGTCTCTTCGAGCTTTTTCCTCAATGCGAAAACTCAATCTCAAGCCTAATCGTTCAACTTTCCCCTGCGCAATTAAAGCATGTTCGGCTCTGCTCGATCTTCACTCAGGTCAGCAAGCCCATCAGCAAGCTCTGGCTTTTGGGTTTGAATCAGACCTCTTTGTATCTTCAGCTTTGATTGATATGTACTCGAAATGTGGGCGTTTAAGTGATGCTCGAATCCTGTTCGACGAAATTCCTCATAGAAATATTGTGATATGGACGTCGATGATCACTGGGTATGTCCAAAATTATAGTGCCCACGAAGCGTTATTGCTTTTTAAGGAATTCTTGATTGAAGAGAGTGAGAGAAATGGTGAGAATACCGATGTTTTTATGGATTCTGTTGCTATGGTTGCTGTTTTATCGGCGTGTTCTCGCGTTCCTGGGAAGAGAGTGATTGAGGGAATTCATGGGTTTGTGGTAAAGAGAGGATTGGATAAAGATTTAGGAGTCGAGAATACTTTATTGGATGCATACGCAAAGAGTGGTGAGGTGGACGTTTCCAAAAAGGTGTTTAATTGTATAGGTGAGAAAGATGCAGTTTCCTGGAATTCTATGATTGCTGTGTATGCCCAAAATGGGTTATCTAGTGAGGCTTTTCAAGCTTTTCATAAGATGATAAAGGATGGTGATGTCAAATACAATGCAGTGACATTGTCTACTTTGTTGTTAGCTTGTGCACACTCGGGAATTCTGCTTGTAGGGAAGTGTTTGCATGATCAGGTACTCGCTACTCAAGTTTTCAGTCCTCCCCATTTATGGTGGTTGTTGGATCCATTTTTAGGTGATTTAACGATAAAATTAACGGTCTAGTTCTAGCAAGTGATAAATGACGTCCACATTGTTGCATCAAGTTTTAACTAATCCATCTTTATGTGGTATGAATGTCAAATGTTTTAACGATAAAATTAACGGTCTTAGTTCTAGCAAGTTTTTCAAATGTTTAGAATGGGTGCTTACTTTTTCATTTATTGGTCTTCTATTACAGGTAATAAGGTTGGGTTTTGAGGATAATGTGATTGTGGGCACCTCTATAATAGATATGTATAGCAAATGCGGGCAAGTTGAAATGGCAAGGAAAGCTTTTAATGGCATGAAGAAGAAGAATGTGAAGTCATGGACTGCAATGGTTGCAGGCTATGGAATGCATGGCTGTGCAAGAGAAGCTATGGATGTTTTCTACAAGATGATAAGGGCTGGTGTCAAACCCAATTACATAACTTTTGTTTCAGTTCTAGCTGCTTGCAGCCATGCTGGTCTGCTTGATGAAGGCCGGTATTGGTTCAATGCCATGAACTGTCAATTTAATGTGGAACCTGGAGTTGAGCACTATGGTTGCATGGTTGATCTTCTTGGGCGCAATGGACATCTCAATGAAGCTTATCATTTGATTAAGGGGATGACAGCAAAACCTGATTTTATACTCTGGGGTTCTCTTCTTGCAGCGTGTCGAATTCACAAAAATGTGGAGCTTGCAGAAATTTCTGCAAGAGAACTATTTGAACTAGACCCAACTAATTGTGGATACCATATATTGCTTTCAAACATTTATGCTGATGCTGGAAGATGGGAAGAAGTTGAAAGGATGAGACTTCTTATGAAATATCGTGGTCTTGTTAAACCACCTGGATTCAGTTTGGTTGAAATTAAGGGCAGAGTGCATGTATTCGTGGTGGGAGATAATGAGCATCCTCAAAGTGAGAAGATACAAAGGTTTTTGGGGGAATTATACATGAAGCTGCAAGAAGCTGGCTATGTACCTGATATGGATTCGGTTCTTCGTGATGTTGACGAGGAAGAAAAGGAAATGACCCTGAGAGTTCACAGTGAGAAGTTGGCTGTTGCCTTTGGAGTCATGAATTCATTTCCTGGTTCAAAAATTCACATTATTAAAAATCTTAGGGTCTGCAGTGATTGTCATACTTTTATCAAGCTTACTTCCAAGATTGCAAATCGAGAACTTGTGGTAAGAGACTCTAAGCGATTTCATCACTTCAAGGATGGTCTGTGTACTTGTGGTGACTATTGGTAACACAAAAGTAAAGCTATAGCTATTTATGGTTGTTTCTGGCTGGATCAGTATGTGTATCGCTAGGGCCTTGGAATTAGGGGAATTGCTGCATGGTAGATGTGCTGTGCAGCATCGGATATGAAAGAGCATACTTGTTGAATGGAAGAAATTCCTACGATGATTCATATGAAATGCAAATTTCTTAATGGAAATGATTTTTAGGAAGATGAGACATTTCCTAATTGTGAAATCCAGAGAAGTTCAGCTCCATGTGAATGATGTCATATGCTTTCAAGTTTAGCAGAGGTTCACTTGTTTTTGAAAAAATGGTTATGAGATTGCGGAAGTTGATATTTTAATGAAGAATGCAGTCTGTTGACATTACACCGGTCGCTATGACCAAACACATCACAGATTATGAGGGGGATGACAACTGCTTGCTAAAATTAATTTTCATAACTTTTCCAGGAGACGTCATTACATTTTTGATGTTGATGGTTGGAGTTGTACCAATCACATTATTTGCTGGGGCAGAAAAGAAAACTACTGAAAAAGTCCGAGTCCGATCATGAACAACCTAGTCCAAAGAGCTTACCTGAAAACAGTTGTCTTAATTTTGATATTTGAAGTTGGTTACACTTCTCTCCAAGTTTTAAGCAGTTGATACAACTTTGCAGGGCCCTGTTCTCATCTTTGAGATGTTCCAGCTGTAACCGGAGCTTATTGATGACTACCCTCTTTTCGATGTTCCTCCTTGCCAACTCAGCCTGCTGCTTTAGATTCTCATCCATGAGCTTTGTAACTTGAAACTTGAGTTCAGACCATGTATTCACCTGCTTATAACTACCTTCTGAGAGATCTCCATATGTGGTTTGATCCTCAACCAAGTTATTATCCAGCATATCTATACACTTTTTATTACACAAATCTGTGATTCTTTTATTGCAATGATCTTCTCCAATATCAAATTTCATATTCATTTTCATGTTATGTGGCTCGGTTGACATCGATTCTGCTACTAGCTTGTTCAGGTGTTCAAAGTCAACGTTAGAATTGTCACAATCAGCACCGAGAATGGAATGGAGACAGGAATCAAAAAGCTCTAATGGGGAATTACTGGGACTGGCTACAAGTCTTGTTTTGTTGTCGGTGTTAGAAGATGGAGAAGGTATGGATACTGAATGATTAACTGATCATATTTTTCAGCCAAAGAGTGATCAGAATTATTCAACTCCTCCAGCAATTGAAAGAGTTCCAGCCTCCTATCGCAATAAATCTCATGTCTGGCTGAAGAATTATCATCTTCTTGCAAAAGGGTCTTAATGGCCTTCATTTTCTTGTTCAAGTCTGCATATATTGGAAATGGAACACAGTGTGAACCTTGACTCCTGCAATCATCATTCTTTACTAGGGACTAGTAATACAGGAGATGAAAGCTATTGTGATAAAAATTAAACTCAAGAAAACAATTCCTAACTCATTTTCTGTGTAACAACAACAACAAAGCCTTAATCCTAAGTATTTTCTATGTAACAATCAATGGAAAATAAATTATTTTCTCAGAAACTATTTTCTAGTTTTGATGGCGGCAAACACTGGAACACGTGCGCACACGCATACACACAAGGAAAGAAGACTGACCTGATAGAGTTACCTGAAGCCATTGAGATTGCTGGGGACTATCATTATCATAGTTATTTGGAGCCAGACAACAAGAAGCTCCATTGTTCTCCATTGGAGGATTCTTTTCTCAAACTAGAATTTCTCTTTGCTTCCAAACCAGAACAAAGAAGAAAGCAACACAAATGATACACGTTAAGAATTTCAGGATCTCTAAATGTAGGAGGAGAATACAATAGACAACCTTTGCTTTGCCTTTTTATCGATATTCATTCCTGTTTTATAATACCTTAACTTTGAATGCATTCATTTTTTTTGAAAAAGATGATATCAGTTAGCCATAGCCACAGTTGGGTTAACTAAAATTGCCTGTTTGAAATTGTCAAGTCCGGTTTATAATTTTCATGAACCTTAATTTTAATAAGTAAGAGTCAAATCGGTTCGGTTTCGGTTCCGGTTTGAATTGTCGATTCAAATTGAATTTTTTTAATTATATTTAAAAGAAAAATACTATTATTATTATTATTATTATTATTATTATATGATAATATTTTTTTATGAGATTAAGCATCACTTATAAATTTAATAATATTATTTAAGTTAAATAAAATTATATTATTTATAAATATTTAATATTACAATTAAAGTATAAATAAAAAATAAAAAAATATTTGAACATAATTACTAAAAATTAATTAACTACATAATTTATAATTATAATTATTTAATATTACATTTAAAATATTCAATAAATATGAATAATTGAAATATTCAAAAACTACATTAAAAAGTTTAAATTTAATTAAAAAATTAAATAATTGTAAAGTATTCAATATTAATTACAAACAATAAATATTACTAACAATAATAATAAATATTAATACTAAATAATAATAATAATAACAAAACAATAATAATTAATAACAAACAATAAATATTACTAATAATAAGAATAAATAATAAATAATAAATATTACTAATAATAATAACAAATAATAATAATAATAAATAATAAATATTACTACTAATAATAAATAATAAATAAAATAATAATAATATTATTAATAATAACAATAAATATTACTAACAATAATAATAAATAATAATAATAATAATAACAAAATAATAATAATTAACAATAAATAATAAATATTACTAATAATTATAAATAATAAATAATAAATATTGCGACTAATAATAAATAACAAAAATAAAATAATATTAATTAATATTTTTTTTAATTTTAAATTTGCCGTTTTAAAACCAAAACAGCCGGTTTGATTCCGATTAAAATATTTTGGAATCAAAATAATACTTTAAAAAGAGATTCTGATTTTAATTTTAAACATTTAATTATAGTTTACGGTTGGATTCATTAAATTAAACTAAAATTGTCTGTCCAATTTAATAATTTAATAGAATTTTGTCCATAGTTAATTTAGTGTTGAAATGTTCATAATGTTGGCCTTGGCCTTGGTTTACCTTTAATTTTTTCTAATTTTCAAGAAACTGCATTTTGGAATGAATAAATAGTTACTGGTGCTGGCAAGGGTTTTTTAAATTATAAATAAAAAACAAATTTAATATATATATATATATATAATTGCATATTTAGGTAGAATTATTTAAACAAAAATTCATGATATGTTAACCATTTCTTATATTTTTATGCATAACAAATTATTACTCACTAATTAAATCATGTGATAATTATGCCTTTGATCTAGTGATCATGTGTCACACCACACTTAAATCTATGTCTAGTTAGTTTTTCAATTTTAGCCAGCTAACTGTATTCTTTTCCCAATATTTACTCTTAACTATATCCCCGATTGAAAAAAAAAGAAAAATACACTATCACTACAAGAAAGAATTTAATTTGCATTTAAATATTTTATTTTTCAAAAATTTTAATAAAAAACATGAAATAACATTATAAAAAAAGGTTTTAAAGGAATTTTTTCACTTATGAAAATTTTAATATTAATATAATTAGATTTTTTTCGAATAAAAAAATAAATTTAATATAATATATAAAATTGATCTGCGATAGCGACACTACAATATTATTAAATAAAAAAAAAGGCTTAAGTTTATTTTTGATTCATTCTACCTTGGCTGCGGAAGAACAAAAATGAAAAATCCTTAATAATATATTATTATTTTCTTTGGTACATAGAAGACCAAAAATCCAATAATAATGGAATACCTAGTCGTAAAAGAAATATATATATATATATATATTCAAAATGGTATAATTTGCCAATTCAAATCAAAAGCCAAAGGCCAAAAAGGTACGATGCCGACCATAATGTTATAAATTAGTTGACTAATAAGTTCCCAAAATATCTCCAGGAATATGCCTATTCCTCTTGCCAAGGTCGTTATTCACCATATGCCATTTTCATTTTATTTGATTACTCATTTTGCCCTTTTCACCACATTTATGCTATTTTTTTAACTTCCAAGATGTTTACCTAAAATTATAAGATACAATTTTTAATTTAGACATGAATTTTGTCTTGTATTAATAAATATTTTTTGCCAGTTGATTTTGCATTTTTTGAGAGTTTTTTTTTTTTCTCTCTAAATCTGGTGGATTAAAAATAATAAAAACAGATGGTGACCAGTAGCTATCAATCGGAGAAAAAACCCTTATTATCAGAGTGATAAAATCGTAAATAAGGTGAAAGCAGTGGTTAGATAGTGAGGTACAGATCTCGTATAAAGCACGCGAGAGGGTAGAGCCGGTCAACCCAATAAAAGCAGGAAGGAAGGCCATCTCACTTCTTTCTTTCATTGCACAACACAGTTTTTGGTAGCTAGAGAGGGACTTTGGCTGAGAACGCCTGTAATTCTCTCATTCTCCTTCATTTCGGTTCAATGGCTCTTTCAGATTCTAATAGCCAATCTCTAATCCCTAGCTTCCTCTACTCCTCTTCCTCTGCTAAGACCCTCTCTCTCTCTAAACTCCTCCATTCTAACTCCTCTCAATCGCCGTCGCTCATGAGGAAGTCCGGCAGCTTTGTGATCCCGGCTCCTAGCGAACCTGGTAAGATCGAGATGTACTCGCCCGCTTTTTATGCTGCTTGTACTGCTGGAGGTATTCTCAGTTGTGGACTTACTCATATGGCCGTCACTCCTCTTGACCTCGTTAAGTGCAATATGCAGGTAACACTTCTACAGATCTGTGTTTCTTTGTCCTTTTTCTTTTGCTTTATTTTGATCTTTGAAGTGTTTGATTATATCTGTATCCGATTTTGATGATCTATTCAGCTTGATTTTGATTGTTTTATCGTTCAATCACCTGTTGGACCCGTTTTTATGTCATTTTGGCTTGATTTGATCTTCTTTTGGTTGTATCGGTATCTTTGATGCTCTCTGTTGTGCCTGAATGAGGTTTCGTAGTTGTCATTTGATTGGTTTTGAGAAGTAATAGATATTTGTTTAACTTTAGATTTTTTAAGAGATCTGGATGTAGAATTTTGTTTGCTTTTTGTTTTTTCTTCTCGAATTTCTACAAACGATTTTCATTCTTCCCAGTTTTTTAACTTATTTTTGTCCTGCAATAATATCGTTTAAATTATTTTACAACAACTGTTATGTTCCTTTGTAATTAGTTTTTTATTTGATAATTTTGCAAGTGTGAATGTTGGCTCATTTTGATATTATTAATGTTACCAAAAGTAATCACTGTATATAATGCTTCTTGTATTTTCGTAGTACAGAGGTTTGCCAAATTGTAATTATGTTTTAAACGTCTTGGCCTTAGCCTTAATAATTGACGTTCTAGATCTATGCTTTTTTTCCATGAAATTCGATTTGCTTATGCTATATTCTCAACTGTGTTTATTTGTCAATTTGATACCAAAATATTACTGCCTTTTTTCTGTGTATGTGTCAGCTATGGTTGGGTATATGACTTTTTGATCATTGATGGGGAAGCTAACATACCATAGGTTGATATTTGCGTTATAGTAAATTATTCAATGCTCAAAGTTTTCACTTCAGGTCTAATATGACTTCTAATAATATGTGGAGAAAGAGTCAGCTTACAGATTTATAATTGCCTCGGGTTAAAATTACAGTTTTGCCTAGTTAAATATTTCCTTTCATCTCAATTGCTTCTCATTAACCGAGCATGAATCAATTGTTTTGTCATGTTATAATTGTATTTTAAATGTCATAAATAAACTAAATTAATATGTTGGGATTTTGCAGATTGATCCTTCAAAGTACAAAAGCATCTCATCTGGCTTTGGAGTTCTGCTCAAGGAGCAGGGTGTTCGAGGCTTCTTCAGGGGTTGGGTGCCAACCCTCCTTGGTTATAGCGCTCAGGGCGCTTGCAAATTTGGATTTTATGAGTTTTTCAAGAAATACTACTCTGATATTGCTGGGCCAGAGTATGCTAGCAAGTACAAGACCTTGATTTACCTTGCTGGTTCTGCATCTGCTGAGGTTATTGCAGACATTGCTCTTTGTCCTTTTGAGGCAGTAAAGGTTCGTGTTCAAACTCAGCCTGGTTTTGCTAGAGGCATGGCAGATGGATTTCCCAAATTTGTAAAATCTGAAGGTGCACTAGGGTATGATTGCAAAGTTCATCAAATATATGTTTCATTGAGCCTGTTCCAAGTTGTATATCCATAACTTACTACATTTTTTTCAGGTTGTACAAGGGTATTGTTCCTCTTTGGGGACGTCAAATTCCATGTAAGCTGTCATTAACTTGTCTCTTACTATTTCTATTGCATAATTATTCTAAGTTGATAGTCATCATCTTGTGGTTTCTCTTGCTCATTATATGAGATGTTAATTTTTCCATTGTTAAATGTATTATGTTCATCCCATAGTTAACTAATTCGCTCAAACCCCCCGAGTACCTCGAATTGGGACTCACGTTCCAATTTGCAGTACTTCGGCGATCCCAAACGAACTGGAATGCATTCCAGTACGCTAGAAGTGGAGTTCCTATTTAAATTATCCTCCCATGGCGAAGAAGAAGAAAAGAAGAAGGAAAGAGGAGAAGAAGAGACGTTTTCCTAATGAGTTGTGTTACAGCTATCAAAATAAATACATCTTCCTTGTGATTTGTGTGTTACAGCTGGAAAAATAAATACAGCTATAAACTTTGTCTCATTCCCATCAAATAATTAATTATTAGTTAGACTTTTCTTAAATAAAACACAATTTTGCTATAATTATAATTAAAAATAATTAAGAAGAATATGAAGAGTTAAATGATTATTGAGAAACTATTAAGAATTTCACAAATCATATTTATGAAGTTTTATCAATTTAATTTTTATGTAAATTTTAATATAATAAACATTCTAAAATTGTTCTATGTATAAATGTTTACATACTAAAAGCTTAATAGCCCGAATATAAATAATTCATGTACCGCAATCTAAATTGGCGTGCCCACTAAGTCTACCTCCGACGTATCCTATTTTAAAATAAACAGTGTATTATGTATTCGTACCCATACCATGACTCGAGACGTACTGCAGGGGTCACATGACACCCCCTCACCGGCGGCCAGAAAGGGTAAAGCCGGTGGAGGAGTAGAGGTCGAGCTAAACTCAGCCCCCGTTGAAGGGGGCTGAGTTGTAGACGATTTGCAGCGAGGGGTAGATGAACCCCTTGCTGCAAATACTTTTTTTTTTTTATAAATTAGTCCCTGGTGAAATGGCGTCGTTTCGCCAGAGACTAATTTTTTCTTATAAATTAATTCCCGGTGAAACGGCGCCGTTTCGCAAGGGGTAAATTAAAAAAAAAAAAACTGGCCTAAGCGAAACGACGCCGTTTCGCTTGGACCGGTTCAAAAATAAAAAAAGGGCTGCTTTTTCCTCTTCCCTCTCCCCCTTCCCTCCCCAAGTTGAACCAGCCACCAGCAGTCAAGGCAGGGCAGTCCCACCACCGTCAGTGCACGCCGCCGACCCCCCCGCAGTAAAATCCTAGTTCCGCCACTGACGTTCCGTGTTCCGAGTAACTATGGTTCATCCTAAAGCATGTTATTCTAATAATTGCTGATTGCTATTGGTTTTGAAAGACAGTGATTAGATTGGAACTTATCATTTTTTTGAGAATTGAAAAGGGGAAAAGAAATTCGATGCACAGGAGTACTTAAGGCCTCAGTCCCGATATGATCACAATGGCTGTCAAGCTGGAGCTCCCTATTAAAGTGTGAATTTGTGTTCGAATTTGTTTTTTGGTTAACTTTACACTAATTATGGCATGGCCTTAGTTATTATCACAAGGAACTTCTAAAATTTTATTCTATTCTACTGTGTGATTGCATTTACTCGTGAAGACGTTCATCTGTGTAAACTTCTGCTTTCATTGATGAGAACTCAGTTATTTCTTCCTGTGTGATTGGATTTAATAACTGATGGATAAATACATTTGTGAATCTCCGTTTTGATTGATGAGATCTCAGTATTAGCGCTATCATTTCTTCCTTCTCTTTTTTCCCATTGTCCATTCAAGGCCTTCATTTTTTGTGTTGAACCATCTACAAAGCGCTTCCTTGAAAGCGCAGCATGCAGAGAACAGTTGTGGGTTAGATAATATTTTATTTTCAAAGCCCCAGCTTTGGGGTGGGAGAGGGTCATGTTCAACCTGTCAACTCTTGCTGCAATTTGCCTTGCCTCGTGTGTCTCTGTTTATCCCGTGTTTCAGGGATGGAAACAAGGGGGGGGCATGGGGGGTCTATTGCCCCCCCTTGGCTACTATGTATATATACATACATATATATATATATTTATATATTTTTTATAAAAAAGTGTGTATTTATATACATATATAATTAATATACTTATATTTATATAATATAAAACTATAATTAATTTTATATTTATATAATTTATAGTATTTATATATTGAAATAAAAATAATAAAAATTTCATCATTTAATTATTTAATATAAAAATAAAATTGAATATAAATTTGTTCGTAATTTTTTTTGCTTGAAAATTTTGCCCCCCTTCGTCTTTGTCCTGGTTCCGCCACTGCCGTGTTTGGTTTTTCTCTGGCCACATTGGTGGTAGTGTTTGCAGTTGTTGGCAATTTATAATGTCAAAATATCTTGTTGCAGATACAATGATGAAGTTTGCATCGTTTGAGACCATTGTTGAGCTGATCTACAAGCATGCCATCCCAACACCAAAGGACCAATGCAGCAAACCACTACAGCTTGGCATTAGTTTTGCTGGTGGTTACATTGCTGGTGTTTTCTGTGCCATTGTATCGCATCCTGCTGATAATCTTGTCTCTTTCCTTAACAACTCTAAAGGTGCAACTGTTGGTGATGTAAGTACCTTTTCCCTTTTTTTTTTTCTGATGATTCTCTGAAAATATACCACATATATATTTTCTCTAAATGCTTATGTTGCCAAATCTTCATTTCTTTTTTTGCAGGCTGTGAAGAAGCTAGGTTTATGGGGCCTGTTCACCCGTGGGCTTCCTCTCCGTATTGTCATGATTGGAACTCTTACTGGAGCCCAATGGGGTATCTATGATGCCTTCAAAGTTTTTGTGGGACTGTAAGTATTTTGGACGATTATTATCTGCCTTATTGTTAGTTGATTTGGTAGTCCATGTAATGGGCTTTGATGTTAATTTCAGGCCTACCACTGGTGGTGCTGCTCCTGTCGCTGCTCCTGCTACTGCTGCAACTGAACTTGCGAAGGTGTAATTTTTGAACAGCAGATTTATTTTGTTTGGTTTTGTGGAAGCTGGGGATCTATAGGGGTAATAAGCATAGGATCATTGACTCTCAAATCTGGAGATTATTCTTTTACATTGGAAGTTGCAATTTTGTCATGTTGACTAATTTTGTATGAGAAGGGATGTTTTTGGGTTCATTCCTTCTATAATGAATACATTCTAGTTAGATCTCATATTAAATTTCATTTTGATGTTAGGATTGCGATATCCCTCATCAGGACGACCAAAAATAATGGGCATATGAGGGGATACATTTTGTTCTGTCCACTTCTCTTGGTATATGAGAATACGCATGTTGGTTATATCAATGAATTAGTTTTTCGATATTTGCATTGGTTTGTGTTCCCCACTTTGCAAATAGTACGTAATGAGCCTGCTGTGTTATTTCTTCAGTCATTTGTTTTTATCTGCCTGCCAGTGTGTTTTTTTTGATATTACATTTACATGTAATTGTCCTGCTTGAGTTGTGTGCTGGTGGGCAGTGGAGTACGTTGTGAATTGGGGTTCATATTAGGGTTGTGTATTGGTTCTCCGAAAATCATATCCTCCGCCATTAGTGATTAAGCTAAGCTAAGAGTTCATTGTATGATCTCTTGTCTTGGAATACATGAAAGGTAAATGATGTGTACAAATCTCATTGAAAGTCAAATTTTCAGTAATTTGCTAATTTGGTGTTTAGAAATTTTGAAGGGTTTTTTTGAGGATTTGGCATTTCATAAGAATCATAACCATTCATTTACTATACACCTTCCAAACTACGAACTACGAAGATTGCCAGAACCTTGGTGTAAATGCGTTGTTTCTATCACACAAGTTCTTTATGTAGACTGAGGTTAAAAAGTGCAATAATGTATTGAAAATTAATATTAGATTGGAAAAGATGTTACTTATAATTTTAAATTATTTTACTGTATGCGCATTCTTTAAAATAATAATGATAATGAAAAAAAACCATTAAAATAAAAATTGCATGTTTAAATAAAAAGTTAAGGATGCTAGTCAAAAAAATCATAAAAATAATTCATCTTTATCAGCCTATTTAATCACACGAATTAAAAATATAAGATGATTGTTGATAGGGATGATTTCTAGCTTGGATTAATTAGTCAACATGTTTGTTTCTGTAAGGAATAATCCTTTTTTCTTCCCTAAACATGTTTAGCATGTTATGTTCACCAAACTTGTGTTGTTGAACTCTTTGAATTTGTCTGTCATTTATCAATATGAAATGACAATTATCGCTTTTGAATATTCAAACAAGTCTCATCCATTTAAATAAGACCCAATTAGCACCAACATAAATGCTATTCATATTCTTTCTTGAATTTTAGCTCTCGGTTTGCCCAATAACTTGATGTTAAATACTTGAGCACCAATTTTTCTTGGCAATCACCTCATCTGTTTTGCTAAGCAGTTACCAACATTGCTCTCTTCAGATCTATTGTTGTTCCCTAAGTTTCCCATTTTTTATGTCTGTCCAGTCGCCGAATCATGACTAAGACGGGGAGGAGAGGAGGGGTGAATTTTTTAAGCAAAAAAAATACAAATAAATTTATATTTAATTTTATTTTTTTATTAAATAATTAAATATTAAAATTTCTATTATTTTTATTTTAATATTTAAATTTTATTTTAAGAAATTACATAATATATATTATTTTTAAATAATATTTATATATTTTTTGAGATATTTTAACAAAAGTATTTAAACTAATTATTTTTTAATAAATTTATATAATAGAATTTTTTTATAAAATAATTAACCTAATCATATAATTCTAAACTCAATTCATAATTAAATTACAAAATAATTAGCTTAATCACAAACTCTTAAATTATCAATTCATATCATAATCAAATGTCAAAATAATTAACCTAATCATCAAAATCCAAATTTCAATTCATAATCAAATTCTAAAATAATTAACCTAATAATTAAAATAATAAACTGAAACTTATAAATTAAACAATAATTATAAAAAATTATAATACTCAATAACATCATCAAAACAATAAATTAAGAATTAATTTTAAATTTTTAAATGATTAATATTTAAAAATTAATTTTAAAGGAAAAAAAATATGCATACACACACAAAAATATATAAATACTATATATTATGCAAATATATATTATATTATAAATTAGTTTTATATTATATAAATATAAGTATTATTAATTTTATGTATATATAAATATACTTTTTTTGTCAAAGATATATAAATATATATATATATATATACACATATGTCCAGTCTGCCTGAAGTATTATTTTCAAAGCATTAGATTTAAAAATAATTAATTAATTTTTTAAATAAAATACCCAAAATTTTTTTTGGCATAAATCACTCTAGGAATAAATAAACCCATTGTATCGTCAAAAAGAAGTAATGAAATACTCCTTGGAGTTTCATCATGTCAACAAAAATTAACGTCTAAAGAAAAAGACTAAAGTCGCCATCTTTATCTGCCACTAAGTTAGCTTCTCTGTAGATATGTTGTATATAAATAATCCAATCAAAATCCCAAAAATTTCTTGATATTATGAATTAAATCCAGATTTACCACTGGATAAAAACGATTTAGAAACTCCACCAGCCGTTGCCTTTGAAATACTTCTTTGCAGAGCCCAATCTGTGTTAAGTACTAGAAAATCATAACCACGGGCTTCCCACCCCACCAAAATCTCTTCCCATTTTCCTTCAATTTCCCTTAGCTTATTGGAAAATAAAACTGTTAGATGGACACAACTCTTTGACTACTATAGTTTTGGAATTCAAAGGTACATCCATTCCTTGAAGCACCCTATTGTTTTGCCACTTCCAACAAAGAGAGCAAAAAGCATTGCCAAACGTCTGACATAAATACAATCTCTGAGAATATGCGTTATCAGATGCGAAGTCAGATTTTTTAAGTGAGAAGGGGCAGAATAAAAATATTATATATTTTTTAAAAAATTTAAAAAAGAATAATTAATTATTTTAAAATTTTTAATAATATATATATATATATATAAGTTAAAATAGAAGGGAGACAGCCGCCTATTCTAATTCATGTGTCTTCGCCCCATGTGCATTATAGATTCAATTTCGTTCCGGCACAATGGACACATACAATCTTTACCTAAATGTTATTGGTCAGAAGTTGATTAATGCATTACAAGCCAAAGAAAAGCCTGAATCATTTCAGGACCCTCCTATTTCCAAATAAATTATAGGAATTGAAAATTCTGAAACTCAAGAGAATTTGTAGGCTGAACAAATTGAGAATTTACCATTCGGAGAACGACTCCAATGCAGAATGTCCAGCCCCCACACAATATTTTCTCAAAAAAAAAAAGAGAGAAATGATCCCGCAGCTTCCATCTTCCCAAATCACGTCTCTAATTTTAGATCTATTATCCAAAAATTTATCTCGGAATTACAACTATGACCATACCAAAACTCTAAAACTGACATATTCCCTGGTAAAACACGCATATGATTGTCATTTGTTAATGCTTTCAGTACATTGCTTTTGAACGTTAATATTTTCCTATCTAATGGTCATTGCCTTAAAAATGAAAAGTTTAATAAAAACACCTTTCTTATTGTTTAACTATTTATAGTATTATATTCTGGATATTGACCATCCATATTAAAGCACAATGAAGCATACACGAAAATATAGAAATCTTGTGGCTGTCTACAGATTTCTTGAAGATTGTCTACAAACTTCTTTTAGTAGTGTCTACAGACTTCTTGTGGTTGTGTCTATAAACTTCTTATAGTTGTGTTTACAGACTTCTTATGGTTGTGTTCTCTTGTTGCCATTTGTAAGTTGTGATGGCTTGTTACACGAGAGTTTATTTTCTTATTTTCTTTATTTTTATTTTTAATATATTTTTTTATTTTAATAAATTAGTTAATATATTAAATATCTGTTTATTACATTTATAATGTTAATATTTAACAAACATATTCATATTAAAATATGAGTATAATAAGAAAATTATATGAAAATTTTATATTTATACCTAATATAAAATTTAAGTGATTGAAATTAAGCCTTATGTTTCGTTGGTATTTAGAATTTAAAAAAAAAAATAAAAGACTTGGTGAGTTTCCAACACAATACAAATTGTAATGTTTCTTGTACTAAAATCCGTTTTTTGAAGAAATAGTCTTCAAATTAAATTTTTTAAACTAACATAAATATGTATAATAATTGATTAATTATTACTCTCTCCGTTCTACCTAAATTGTCACTTTTGGAAAATTTATTTGCTCCCAGCTAACTATCACTTTATAAAATCAAACTATAATTATTATTTTTTTCAATTTTACCCTTTGTTTTTTTAAAAGATTATGCATTATTATTAATGAAGTGATATATTGTTATTGGAAAAATATTAAAATAAATAAATGATATTTTAGTTCAATAAGAGTTTTTTTTTAAATATAAAATTTAGAGTTTTTTATGATTACCCTAATGCCTGTAAAAAATAAATAATAGTGACACTTTAAAAAGGATGGAGAGAGTAATTAATTAACAATAAATATCAAGACTATCAAATAGAATATTATAATTATATTTTAAATATTTAAATAAATATAATTATTCTTAATTCTAAATAAAATATTATAATTTTATTTAGACTCTCCAAATAAATATCTATTATAATAAATAATACTTTAATTTAAAATTTTAAAATATTGAAACACATGATGAAATTAAGAAAGCGATATATAATATAATACTTTGCAATGACAGTTATTCTAGTATAATACATATGGCATAATATTATGTTAACAACAACCATTTTAATGTAATATATATATATATATATATATATATATGAAAGTTAATAAATAAACCAAATTTTGGAAAAAGGTAAGAAATTAATGAATCAAATTCAAACTCATTTGGAAGTTAATAAATAAACCAAATTTTGGAAAAAGGCAAGAAATTAATGAATCAAGTTCGAACTCAAAAAGACCCACATGCTAGGAAGAAACCACATTAATTAAGGAATGTAATTTTTCCTGCAAATCATCATAATACAATAAATTAAGTACATAATCAAGCAAAGGTACTACAAGCATGTTTGCTGGCCGGACATAGAACCTCAAAATATAAGTGTTAGAATACAAAATGCATAGTTGATAATTTACTAAGATCGTCCTCGAAAAATATTGCCCTCACTCGACTCACAACTCCCAATTGGAATTTCACATGCTCCATTAGTAAATAAACCAAAGAATTGATCTATCAAATCCTAATATATAATATCATCATTCCTGTCCATTTATTGCTGTCTAAAGGAGACTCCCTTGGACTAGGAATTTTGGCACGGACCAAGAACTGGGACTCTGCCTCCTTCAAACAAGATTGATTGTGAAGGACACATAAGCGTGAGTATCAGCATCACCGCCCAAAGCAGCCATCCCTCCTCCAATGTCATCTTCGGATTTCCAGTATATGCTGCATTACCATATCAGGAAAGATAATAAGAGTGTACAGAAGAGAAATAAAATATGTCCGGATGCACATCCTATACAAATAATGTCACACCCCACTCTTCTAATACTAGGGGTGAACTTAACCGATAATCTGACCGAATCTCTTCTAAATACTTAGGAAAATCATATTATAAAACTCACTATATAATCATAATTTACAATCCAAATACTTAATATCCTTCACATACACATGGCTATAGGTGTATAGTAAATTACATCATCCAAACAAACACTTTTATTCTTAAGTACATATTATTATTTACCGTTTCAAAACTTAGTAGTAGTGCTGACCAATAAAGTTTGGTGAAGGAAGTGTCAAAGAAGTAGGCACCAACCATTTTTTGTCAAAAATGGAGGTGCCTAATTAAGGGGATTGTCAAAAATGGAGGTGCCTAATTTAGAACATTGTCAAAAGTGGAGGTGCCTAAATTTGGAAATTGTTAAAGTAAAAAATAGAGGTGCCAAATTTATTGACTAATTTCACCAACCCATGTTTTTGAAGCCTATATAAACCCATCCACTTCATTTGGAAGATACAACTTAAAAATTGAAGAAGTAAAGAGAAGAGAGTGTCTTTGAGAGAATTTTGTGAGGAAAAATTCTTGTTCATAATTGAGTGAGGGTTGTGAGTGTTTATAAACATATTGTATTTTTCTCCTTAATATAAGTCTGCAGCAGCTCCGGAGACATAGACATAATTGACCGAACTCCGTTATCAAATTCTGTGTTAATATTCCGCATTTATTTTCGCTCTCCTACTAATCTGGTTTAAGGGAATAGAGTGGTAATCACCTCAATTTCCCAACAACTGGTATCAGAGCTTTGGGTGATAAATTTTTTGCAAGATTACTATTCACGTGAATAGTGAATTTCGTGAATAGTGAAATTTTGTCGGCAGTTCTGATTTGTCGACAAAGGTGTCCTAGTACACAGTGATTTGCAGAAACAGTCAGAAACGATCCAAAGGAGTCCAGATTCGAGTGGGAGCGATGGCTGCAGATGAAGGAAAAGTGAGAATTGAAAAGTTCGACGGTACGGACTTTGCCTTCTGGAAGATGCAGATTGAAGATTATTTGTACCAGAAAAAGTTATATCAACCTCTCTCAGGAATAAAGCCAGAAGGCATGAAAGATGAAGAATGGAATCTTCTCGACACACAAGCCCTTGGAGTTATTCGATTGACATTATCACGAAATGTTGCTTTCAACATCGCCAAAGAAAAGACCACAGCAGGTCTAATGGCGGCTCTCTCCAACATGTATGAAAAGCCATCAGCTTCAAACAAAGTTCATTTGATGAAGCGGTTATTCAATTTGCAAATGGCAGAAGGGGCATCAGTGGCCCAACATCTGAATGAATTCAACACAATCACAACCCAGTTGAGTTCAGTAGAAATTGAATTTGATGCTGAAATTCGGGCTTTAATTCTCTTATCATCTCTACCAGATAGTTGGAATGCTACCGTTACAACGGTCAGCAGCTCATCGGGAAAAACCAAATTAAAATTCGATGATGTTCGGGATCTGGTGTTGAGTGAAGAAATTCGACGAAGAGAATTGGGTGAAGCATCTACCTCTTCAGCTTTACACATAGAATCTAGAGGGAGAACTTTAGAAAAAAGTTCAAATCGTGGCAGATCAAAATCTAGAAGAGACAAATCTAGATCGGGGAAGAAAGATTTCAAGTGTTATAACTGCGGCAAGAAAGGTCATTTTAAGAAAGATTGCCGAGCGCCAAAGAAAGATAGCGGTACACAGGGATCTGCAAATGTGACCGACGAAGCAGGTGATGCCATGATTCTAAGTGTCAACAGTCCAATTGAATCATGGATTTTAGATTCTGGGGCATCTTTTCACGCCACTCCATGCCAAGAAATCATGGACAACTATGTCAGTGGTGATTTCGAGAAGGTTCATCTAGCTGATGATGAAACCTTAAAGATCGTAGGAAAAGGGGATGTCCGATTAAAGTTGTCAAACGGGAATACCTGGAAGCTGCAAGGAGTAAGACATATTCCTGGTCTTAAAAGGAATTTGCTCTCTGTAGGACAACTTGATGAAGATGGTTATGGTACAACCTTCAAAAGCGGCGAATGGAAGATTACCAAAGGAGCACTCGTCATTGCTCGTGGTAAGAAAATTGGCACTCTCTATGTAACCTCAAACTTAGAGAATGATATTTCAGTAGCAGATGCAGATGAAAAATCAAACCTATGGCACCAAAGGCTTGGCCATATGAGCGAGAAAGGGATGAAGACGCTTTTGTCAAAAGGAAAGTTGCCGGAACTGAAAAGTATCAATGTCGGCCTATGTGAAGATTGTATCTTTGGAAAACAAAAGAAAGTCAGTTTTTCAAAGATTGGCAAGACACCCAAGGCAGAAAAATTAGAGTTGGTCCATACCGATGTATGAGGACCGTCTCCAATTCCATCTCTTGCAGGCTCATTGTATTACGTCACATTCATTGACGATTCAACAAGAAAGGTATGGGTGTATTTTCTGAAGAAGAAATCAGAAGTCTTTGATACATTCAGAAAATGGAAAGCCATGGTAGAAAATGAAACTGGTTTGAAAGTCAAACGATTGAGGTCTGACAATGGAGGAGAGTACAGAGATAGAAGATTCAGAGAATTTTGCGCAAACAGCGGAATCAAGATGGAGAAAACAGTTCCCATGACACCGCAACAGAATGGCGTAGCTGAGCGTATGAACAGAACTCTGAATGAACGTGCCAGAAGCATGAGGATACATGCTGACTTGCCCGAGAATTTATGGGCTGAAGCTGTCAACACCGCTGCCTACCTAATCAACCGTGGGCCTTCAGTACCTCTGGATGGTGGAATACCAGTGGAAGCATGGAGCAAAAAAGAGGTAAACCTTTCACACTTAAGAGTGTTTGGTTGTATCTCTTACATACATATAGATTCTGCTGGAAGAAGTAAATTGGATGCCAAGTCAAACAAATGTGTCTTTGTTGGATATGGTGGTGATGAGTTCGGTTACCGATTTTGGGATTATGAAAATCACAAGATCATTAGAAGCCGGAATGTCATATTCAATGAGAATGTGATGTACAAAGACAGATTAAATGCAGAATCAAATAGCTCCAAGATTGATGTTGAAAATAAGGAATTTGCTGAGTTCGAGGATATTTCTGGAAATGATGTTCAGAATAGTCCTGAAGTAGAGGAGCCAAGCACGCCGGAATTGAGACGCTCCTCCAGAATTACAAGACCAATCCAACGTTACTCGCCTTCTTTGCATTACTTGTTGCTGACAGACAATGGTGAACCAGAGTGCTACGATGAAGCAATACAAGTGGAGGATTCAATCAAGTGGGAGTCTGCTATGAAAGATGAGATGGACTCACTCATGTCAAATCATACATGGGAATTAGCTGAACTACTACAAGGCAAGAAAGCACTCCACAACAAGTGAATTTATAGGATCAAAGAAGAGCATGATGGAAGTAAACGCTACAAAGCAAGATTGGTTGTAAAAGGTTTTCAACAAAAGGAAGGTATTGACTATACTGAAATTTTCTCTCCAGTTGTGAAGCTTACGACAATCAGACTGGTATTGAAAATTGTAGCCACAGAAAATTTACATCTTGAACAATTAGATGTAAAGACAGCATTCCTTCATGGAGATTTGGAGGAAGAGATCTATATGAAGCAACCAGAAGGCTTCATTAAGGCAAACAAGAAAAATCTAGTGTGCAGGTTGAAGAAGAGTTTGTATGGTCTAAAACAAGCTCCTAGACAATGGTACAGAAAGTTTGATAGTTTTATGAGCAGCAGCGGTTTCACAAGATGCCAAGCAGATCATTGTTGCTACATCAAGAAGTTTGACAATAGCTTTATTATTTTATTGTTATACGTCGATGATATGCTCGTTGCAGGTTCAGACATGCAAGAGATTAAAAATTTAAAGCAGAAATTGTCAAAACAGTTTGCAATGAAAGATCTGGGTGCTGCAAAGCAGATTCTTGGAATGAGAATCAAGAGAGACATGAAGTCGGGGACTTTGATGTTATCACAGGCTGAGTACATAACCAAAGTACTAGCCAGATTCAACATGCAAGATGCTAAATCAGTGAGCACACCTTTAGGTGTTCATTTCAGACTCTCCAAAGAACAGTCACCGAAGACGGAGGAGGAACGTGCACACATGACGAAGGTGCCATATGCCTCAGCAATTGGGAGTTTGATGTATGCCATGGTTTGTACCAGACCAGATATTGCTCAAGCAGTGGAAGCTGTTAGCAGATACATGAATAATCCAGGCAAGGCACACTGGGAAGCAGTCAAATGGATTCTCAGATATCTTCGAGGTACCACAGATAAGGCGCTTTGTTTTAAAAGTGGAGATACGACACTAGCAGGTTATGTGGATGCTGACTTAGCTGGAAATGTTGACGTTAGAAAGAGCACTACATGGTATGTCTATACTCTAGGAGGTACCGCAGTGAGCTGGGTCTCTCAATTACAGAAGATAGTTGCTCTCTCCACAACTGAAGCAGAATATGTCGCTGTCACGGAAGCCAGCAAAGAAATGGTTTGGCTCCAAGGTTTCTTGGAGGAGTTGGGCAAGAAGCAAGAAAACAATATCTTGCATTGTGACAGTCAGAGTGCCATACATCTAGCGAAGAATCCGTCTTTTCATGCCAGAACGAAGCACATACAGTTGCGGTATCACTTTATCAGGTCACTTCTGGAAGATGGGATTTTGAAACTTGAGAAGATTAGTGGAACTCAAAATCCGGCAGACATGTTGACGAAGACGGTGACTATTGATAAACTGAAGCTGTGCTCAGCTTCAGTTGGCCTATACTAGTATCAAGGTCGTAGAAGAGCTGTTGCATTGATCAAGGTGTGAAGACAGATTGAAATCAGTCTTCAAGTGGGAGATTGTCAAAGAAGTAGGCACCAACCATTTTTTGTCAAAAATGGAGGTGCCTAATTAAGGGGATTGTCAAAAATGGAGGTGCCTAATTTAGGACATTGTCAAAAGTGGAGGTGCCTAAATTTGGGAATTGTTAAAGTCAAAAATGGAGGTGCCAAATTTATTGACTAATTTCACCAACCCATGTTTTTGAAGCCTATATAAACCCATCCACTTCATTTGGAAGATACAACTTAAAAATTGAAGAAGTAAAGAGAAGAGAGTGTCTTTGAGAGAATTTTGTGAGGAAAAATTCTTGTTCATAATTGAGTGAGGGTTGTGAGTGTTTATAAACATATTGTATTTTTCTCCTTAATATAAGTCTGCAGCAGCTCCGGAGACATAGGCATAATTGACCGAACTCCGTTATCAAATTCTGTGTTAATATTCCGCATTTATTTTCGCTCTCCTACTAATCTGGTTTAAGGGAATAGAGTTGTAATCACCTCAATTTCCCAACAGGAAGCAAAAGGATATCAATAGACATGTTTCCCAGGAATGTAAAAAGAAAACGAGATAAGAGATAAAGATTAATACTCTATAGAGAACTACAGAAAAACCACAGAAAAAAAAATGCACGATCAATTCAAATAACAGAAATACAAGGAAACAATCAGAAAGACTAATATATTGAATATTACTGTTAACATATCTAATACAGCCTTCTTTTCTTCTTTTTTTTTGTTCATCCAACACACCATTCCGGTTGTGGGTTTAACATGCTACCCTATCAGTTTCTGAAATTATGATTGTTGAAGTTAATTTCTCAGAGACAGAATCTTAATCCAGGAATATCTTAAAACAATAGAAAATAGAATTTCTGAAAAACTACAGAACAAGACTTTGAATGCTATTGAACGCTATTCACCATCCAGACTCTACAGTGATAGTTTGTCCAGGGACGACCACAACGTATCACCTCAAATACAAGTTTATATGAAGAACTGAATAAATAACTTGAATTACTTGTGTTAATGAAGTGCATAGAAAACCATGAACAATAAAATCAACCTCAAGTAGTAGATTTGTTTTTTATCATTAGGTGAAGTTTCCACGCTTTACATTTGAAGGGTATAAAGTTGACTTGCCTGTTTGCACTGTCGCACAATCCCTCAAGGATTGTTCGCACTTTCTTCTCACTTTTCACAGAAGGAGCTAAAACACATGCCTGAAATGATAGCCAGTGCTTTGGTAAAAACAGATTCATATTATGAAAATCACATATAATATAAACAGTACTTACCAAGAAAGATGGTGGCAATCCATATCTTAAAATGCTCTCTGAAAAAACACGTACTGCACAGAAATGCATCTAGGTGCTGAAAACCTGAATGAATGATACTCATTCAGTTTAAAAGAGAATTGCAATGACACCAATACAAATAAAAATTCTCAATGATGATAAATGACAGAAATATCGAAAATGCTAAGTCATAAAAGCATTGACAAAGACTGAAACAAATCTGAGACTCATATAGGCCTCTAGCACAATGGCACTAGTATAGTTAGTTCGATAACTAGATCTAAGCTCTTTAAGCTAGAAGCCCACAATTTTATATTAAAAAAAGCTGCTAGATGCCGACAAATCATGTAAATACACAAAATAGCACAGCAGAGAAAAAATGTGATGACTCTGAAGCTAACACATGACATTGCCAACATATAAAGAGAAAATCTATTTCCTGAAGATGTGGGTCTTTGTTAATTATATAGAGGTTTTGTCAATGATCATCTGCTAACAATACAAAACCAATTGGAGTACTTTTCCACAGAGCTGAAGACTAGATTGGATATGACCCCACAGTTCCAAAGATTAAAGAAAAACCAGATATTATATAATGGAACTCTGGCACATTGATTAACATCAAGTATACTTCGCGGTGGACAATGTCTCATCAGAACTAGATATGTTCATCCAGCAGACTGATCGTAAACACAAGCCCATGGAGAGGTCTAATCAAAACCATTAGCATTAACTTATACCCATTCAATATATAGTAAACCTCATCCCAGATAATGTTTCTAAGTAATAACTCATTACAGTCTCAAGGATGCTAATGTTGGCATCAAGCTCTAAGAGTCATGTTGGCATCAAGCTCTAGAGTCATGGAATCCATTAGCAAGAGGGACCACTTAAAGCTAAGTTGGTACACCATATACCAAGTTACATATTACAATACACTGTGATTGATAGTCCAATATGCCATTTTCATTTTGCTTAGTCTTAATGTGTAGAGAAGCATGATATCATGCTAATACTCTTGGAACTGAGGTAGGAGAATTTTGGTAAGTAATCCTCGATTGCAAAAACTCAGAGCTACTACTATATGTGGAACCATTCTAAGATAGAAACCAAAAACTTCCAAGTCCAATCATATTTTTACTTGCTTTTTAAATTCCTCAATCTCAAGCCAAAAAATATGCTGCCAGAGACTTCTACTAAACATATCCTTTAATTTGAGCAACTATATAGCCATTTTGTTTCCTTAAAATGTCAATCTAATCAACCCGGAATTCAGTCTATAAAATTCCTCAATCGATTTCCCATAAATTTTAAAACCTAAAATCCTTAAATTAATCAAAACTCTACATAATCACAAAGAAAAGAAAGGAAAAAGGAAAGGAAAATACCTCTCCGTAACTAGTATAGGACCATTGCAAAAGAGAGCTTCTTAAGCTTTCTTGGTCTTGCACTAATTTTTCCAATTCTTGTTTCCTACCCTCTTGTGCTTCTGGACTATATTCAAAATCACGAATCTGAAAAAAGCAATGAACAGATAATCATATATTAAACATGTCCTATCAACTGAATCGCGTAGTCCAAAATATTAAAGTACTTATGCTGACATTTCAAGTGAAGATGCAAGATAATATTGTAAGGTGATGCAAGATAATATTGTAAGGTGATGCTGTTCTTACAAGCAATCATGTAACAGCTAAAGCATGTGCAAAACAAAAACTATTACTCACTTGGAACCCTTTTTCACGTGCACTTGTTCTAAAATTGTCTGCAACACGATGGAATAGTGTTACTGTATAAAGAGCATATTCATTATCCTCATATAACCTCTTGGAGGACCTAGGAACCTGTATGAAACAAGCCCAACAAATCATGCTCAAGTAGAGAAACTGTTATTAAAAATTAAATTGCACATTATTCAAGAAACAGTTAAGCTAGAAAATAATAAGTCTAAGTAACCTAATTGAACAGGCATACAATTAAGTTCTTTTCTGCCTTTTTGTTTCCGAATATGCATTAGCATTCTAAGTTATGATACTCGTGCTCTACAAGTCTATGATAAGGCTACATGTTGACATGTTAGGACTCCTATTTTTCCACTAATTTGAATTGCCAAATTGACAAAACTGATGCATCCGTGTAAAATCTTCATCGTACACTCGGTGAATTAGGTTGAAAATCAAAGTAACTATGCTACTACAGCTAACTACCTTTAGAGCAGCAATGATTGGATTAAGAATTCACATACTAAATCTTACCACATAGCTAGTCAATGTTTCATAGCTTGCCAACCAGTCCTTCTGTGAATACTTGGGAACTATTGCAAGAAGGGTTACGAGATGGTCAGATGCAATAATATCCTCTGGCTTCACCAGATTGGAAATATCACAAACAGCTAAACTGAAAATGAGAGACACTGTTTATACAAGGAATAAATAAAGTACTTTTACGTACTGTAATTAGACAAACGGATAATTTTATACCTTCCACTTTGCTTTCGATTAATGGCATTGAGTTGACTGCGCACATTGTTATACTCAGCAACTCGAACCTACAATACAACACAAAGCTTAAGGCTCAAACTTCCAATCCTATTTACATGCTTCATATTACGGCCTACATTTGCACTTCATAAAGCTATCAACAGGTTCAATTTCTTAGGTTAATAATCAATTAAATTGCTTCATCCCTTCATCAATAAATGTAAAGGAGAATCTCAAAATAAGGCTGGTAGTCACTCAATATCATGCAGAAATAACACATGCCTCAAAAAACAGCACATAATATTGGGAGCAGAAATTCTAGAGGGCCAAATGTATATACAAATAGGCTCAATGATCTCAAGATTTCTTTCGGGTTGGAAACATTTACTAAATTGATAGCAGCATCATTACTAACAATTCCCCACACTTCATGAATGTCGAAATTCCGGTATATGCTATTTTGTTGAGGAGACAAAAAGTGATCATATCAATTCATTCAACAAAAGAAAAAAAAAAAAAAAAGAGAAAATCAATTGACATGATGCCATATCTCTCCCTACAAAGCATTTTGTTATAGCATCGCATTGGGCTTCTACTTTTTCATCTTTGCTTATTTTAAAACTAGCATTATTATCTAGAAAATAATCACCTCCTTGAGATCATCCTCAATCTTTGCAACTTGCGAATGAATGCTGTCAACAATCTCCCTTAGTGGTGACATTGTTGGATACTTTGCTTCGTCCCAAACAAACCTACGATCACAACACCGAAAATACAGTTCACAAAATCCAAGTCAGTGATTATTAATAATAAAGAGACGTTAGCTCAAATTGGACCATCAAAAATTCAATATTACCTGGTGAGGTATGAATCAACAGGTACACCATCAACAGTCACAGCACTGCTCTCCACACCAGACATCCTCTCCAATTCCTGGATCTGTCTCCTGATCTTGTGAGACACTCCTTCTATAAAGCTATTTGACTGCAAAATCAATCAAATCAAACAAAATTCTATAAAAATTTTAAAATTGATACTCACATTTGAAATTTCATTAAAAATTAATCAAATAGGTTATACACATCAAAAACAAAACACTTTTTGATCATGTAAATCAAAGAGGATAAATTCAGCATTAGATAACGAAATACCTTCAAGAGATCGTCGCTGAGAGACAGAAGTGAATCCAAGGTTCCAACACGGAGATTAGGAATATTGAACTGAAAATTGATAAAAACAAAACAAAACATTGGAATTGAGAAATAAAAAAATCATATCAGATAAAATACAGATTGAAAGAGAAGAAAGGAGAGTGAAGTGAAAGTAACCCTGTAGAGAGGAGTATCAAAGGAATGCTTAGAGATTTGTTCTTGGAAACGGTTCCACAAAGTCGAAGCCAAATTTTGAGCAGGCAGAGACACAACCCAATATCTTGTCGCCATTTTTGTCCTTTCTTCGTCTTCTTCTTTCGATTATCGAAGCTTACATACACAGAAGGAGAGGTTTTCCAGTCGTGGAGGAGTAACCATGTCCATGGTTCGATTGAACTGTTTAACCGGACCGATTATTTCGATTTAATTTAATAAATCAAATTATAACCATAATTAAAGATTTAGAATCGAAATCAGAACCTTTCTTTAATGTTTCAGTTCAGATTTTAAAATATTTAAACCGAAACCGAACTGACGGTTCCAGTTCAAAACCGAAAAATTTAAAAAAATTAAGGGTATTTTATAAAAAAAGAATTAATTTTTAATTCATTTTCTAATTTTTACAAAATTTTTCAATTATCAGATTTTAATTATATAATTTAACTTTAAATTCTTCAATCCTCAATTCTTTAATTTCTACTCTCTTAAATTCTTCTTATTATTATTTGCTACTATTATTATTATTATTATTTATTATTTATTATTCTTATTATGTTATTATTGTTAGTAATATTTATTGTTTATTATTAATTATTTTATTATTATTATTTATTAATATTGCTAATAATATTTATTTTTTATTATTTATTATTATTTTGTTATTATTATTATTATTAGTAATTGTTATTGTTATCATTGTTAAAAAATATTATTATTATTATTATAAATTTATATTAAAATGACAATTTCTAGTTATTTTGATAATATAAGTGATGATGAGTAAATTTCACAACATATTAATATTTTGAATGATAAAAAAAGTAGATTGCCAAGTGCAAGACACGTTATTTATATTTATTGAATATTTAAAATGTAATATTAAATATTTATAATTATAATTTATGTAGTTAATTGATTTTTAGTAATTATGTTCAAATATTTTTTTTAATTTTTCTTTATAGTAATATTAAATATTTATAAATAATATTATTTGATTTAATTTAAATAATATTATTAATTTTATAAGTGGTGTTTAATCTCATAAAAAATATTATCATGTATCAATAATAATATTTTCTTTTAAATATAATTTTTTAAAAAAATTGATTTGAACCGGTGGTTCAAATCGAAATTAGAATCGAAACCAAACTGATTTTCAAGGGCCTGAACTTTAACTGAACCTGCTCTTACCGGTTAAGATTAAGATTCACGAAAATTATGAACCGAAATTGACGGTTTCGATTAACCGAACCGTGGCTATAATTATGGTGAAGACAATATTTCCATTTATTTTTTTATTTTTTATTTATTTTCTCTTTTTGTTGAAAGAGAGTGTATGTGTTATTACCGTGGGTATAAAGAATGCATCGGATCCTATCTGACAGGGTAAAGTGAACTTTTTTTATCAGCAATTAAAGATTAGATGTTTTTGGATAATTGACATTAGGCACTGTTAGGTCCGATTTGAAATCAAAATTGGATTAAAATTTGATCGTTAAAATTGAATTGAAATTAGTCAAAATTAAAATCTTGATAAAATCAAAACTTAAACCGTAGTATATAATTTGATTCAGATTTTAATTTTTAATAAACTGCTAAGCTGACGGTTCAAACCATTAATTCAAATTAAACTAGCAGTTTAAACCATTGATTCAATTTTTATGCAGCAGCCCACATCATACAAAAAATGAGCTGCCAACCGTCACTTTGACTATTGGCTAGGCTTTTTGGCCATTGCACTTTTTTTAATTTTAAAAAATTTATTTGTTTTCCTAAAAATAAAAGAAAAATACATCACTTTTTAATTTTTTTAAAAAATATCATACAATAAATATGTTTTTTATATTAAATGTATAGATATATACCTCTACAAAGTGGGACATATTTTTAGAATATATTTGATGTATAGTTTTAAAACTGAGATATTTTTGAAATTGAAATTAAAAAAAATGATATATTTGAAATTTTGATATTTTTAAAAATAATTTTATTTTTTGAGGATTTTTTTTATGAATCGCTTATATATTTCTCACTAAATTCATATTATTTTAATATGATATTCCTCTCATAATATTTGAGTAATATTAATTAGCTATAAATATAAAAATATTATAGCTAATGCATATTTTTTTAACCACAAATTAATTTTCATGGCCAATAAAGAAAATAATTACTATAAAAATTTCGCATTCATAGTTAAAATATTTGATGTGCTACTAAGTCTAAAAAGTTAAAACTAAAAAGTTAATTATTGTTATGATAAATAAAAGTTAAGAATTTATTTTAACAAATTATTTTCATAGCTGATAAAATTATAGTTAGTTATGAATAACATATTTTATAACTAATATTATTTTTTAGCTATTATCAAAAGTTTTGTAGCAAACATTCTTAAATGTATGTACTAATTATTATAGTGAATTTCATGAATTACCAAAGCAACCAATTAGGGTAAATTCTCTTCCTCTTGAATTGAAGTGTCCACCACATCCTCTTTCCTTTCCTCTTTGTCCAGGAAGGCTTTTTCATTACTGATCTTTAAGTTTCTCTCTTCATATTCAATGATCATCATCTTTTTAAGCCGTTGTAAAGCTATAACAAATTGAGGTTTTGAAAACATTGCGACTCTAAAATCCCTATATTATCTACCAAGTCCTCTAGCAAGATGAAAGATCTTTTATAACTTTATCTGTTAGTTTTTGAACGGCATCAAGGCTATCGCAAATTCTTTTAAATTTTTTAATATATTTGTCTAAAAATATAGGATCTTTTTGTATACTCATGAGAGATTGAGTGAGATCTACCTCTTTGTCTTTTGTTATAGGAAGAACATATTCTTCCAATGATTTCCATACCTAGTAGGCACTATCCATTCCTTAAATTATACCCATCACCTCTTCAATCATAATTCCTAATAACCAAATAAGTTGTCATTGCTCATTCATACATCATACAAAAGATTGTGGTGCATCTTTCCATCTTCTCCTTGAATCTCCTTTGTTAGGCTGCTATTGTCACGGAGATGATGTGAAAAATTGTGGCTGCATATTAGAGAGGAGACTTGTAATCTCCATAATAAGAAATTTGAAGTATTTAGTTTAATGGATATAAGACATGAATAGCGATGGAAGGATTGGATGGTGAGTGAAGTTTCTTTATTAGCCATTGAGAAACCTTTTTTTTTTTTTGCTGGTTGTACATATCAAAAGAAAAAAAGATTTAGATATCTAGTGAGGCTGATACTATAAAAAATTTTAAAGAAGATTTTAATTCATTCCCTTTGATGCTCTAAAACACACAAATGATGTTATTTATACAGAAAAAAACTCTAGTTTCTAATGTGAGATAAATAATATATATAAAAAGTATAAAATGCTACAAGCATTGATTGTGGTAGGCTTTACCGACTCATTATAACTAAAAGTTTCTCTCTTTTTTTTCTCTGCTACGGTTTCATATTTGTCTCTGTAGAACTAAAAGGCTGGCGGTAGCCTTAGTTCTACTATTTCCAGTTATTCTTTTCTCTATTTATATGCTTTCTTCTCTGTTTTGGGAATAAATCGACTCTAGGTCATATTAGTACTTCGCTTTTTGAGTCCTTCATCAGGAAGGCTAGTTTTTTTATTCTAGATCTATCAACTTTCAAATCTTGGAAAAGGTTGATTTTTCTGCTCTCTCATGGATTGTCTACTAAAAGCACAGAAGTGATTCAAGCTTCTTTTCCTCTTTATGGATTTTCATTGAAGATCCGCCCCTTGCTTGTTTGCTCTTGTTAGAAGAGGTAGTAGTCCATGCTCGCACTGGTTTCCCTTAGTCTCCTTTCTAGCCCCTATCTAGGACATCTGCTCCTTCTTTTTCCTCATTGGCTTCAATCCTCACTACAATAATGTATCGAATTACTAAGAGAAATTTATCGACAAAATTTTTTATTGGTAATACCGACAGAATATCAAAAGAAATTATTATAAAAAATAAATTAAAAATTTTACCAACATATATTTTGTTTACAATAATGGCGTCAGTAAATAGTATCAATAATTACCGACCAACTTTATTGACAGAAATATCAAAAAATTAGTAATACCTAGCGTGACTATATTTTTTACTAATAAAATTACCGAGAGAATATATTTTATGTTTATAATACTGAGAGAATATATTTTTTATTGATAAAATTACCAAGAGAGTATATTTTTCTATTGGTAATATCGAGAAAATATATTTTATGCCGGTAAAATTACCAAGATAATATATTTTCTATTGGTAATATCGACAAAAAAATAGTTCTCTCAATAAATAAATAATTACAATCTAATTAGTTGGACGAAAATTTTGTTGCCAGTAGGTGAGCCGTTTACCGAGAGAACATATTTTCTCTTAGTAAAATTACAATATGTGTCTATCGGTAAAATTACCGAGAGAACATATTTTCTGTTGTTAATACTGAGAGAATATATTTTTTGTCGGTAAAATTATTGAGAAAATATATTTTTTATGGGTAATACCGACAGAAAAGTAATTCTTTCGGTAAATAAATAGTCGCAAACTAATTAGTTGAGCGAAAATTTTGTCACCGGTAAGTGAGCTGTTTACCGAAAGAATATATTTTCTTTTGGTAAAATTACCGAGAGAAATATATGTCTGTCAGTAAAATTACCGAGAGAATATATTTTATTTTGGTAATACCGAAAGAATTTATTTTATGTTGATAAAATTACCGTAGAAATATATTTTCTATTGGTAAAATTATAGATAAACACTTATTTCTTTTGGTAAATTTTACTTATAAGAATAATTTTTTTTTCTCTCCTCATTCATTTTTGCCAGTCCTCCCTCATTTCTCCTCTGCCTTTGTCTGTCTCTATCCCTTTTCTGTCTTTTTTTTTGCTAGAAGAAGAAGAATAATAATAAAGTATTTATTTTGATTTTTTTTAAATTTTTTGTTAAATTTTGTCATTTATGTTATTTATTTTTTTTGTTGTTATTTTTTAAAATTTGATATTTTATTTTGAGTTTGTGAGTGTTGTAGTTTAGGTTGGTTATTTATATTTTGGTTGCATGTTGTTTGATTTTTAGGGTATTTATTTATTTTTAATAAATTTTAGGTAAATTTAATTTTTTCAAAAAAATTAAAAAACTAAATTTATAAATTTATTTTAATTAATTAGAATATTATTTTAGACATTTTTAAAATTTTCATATTATAATTAGAATTTTTTTATAAAATTGATTTTTAGGGTATTTTATGATTTTTTGTTGGTAATATTAGGCAAAATTGATTTATTTATATAAATTTTAGAATAACATTATAAAAAATTAATTTTTAAAATTTTTTAATTAAACAGAATATGTTTTATAGGAAATTTAAAAATTTTTTGTTATATTTTTAGAATTTTTTTGTAAATTAAAATATTTTAGGGTGTTAGCTCTTTTTATGGTTTTTTAAAAATTTTAGGTAAAAATGATTTATTTTTATAAATTTCAGAATAAAAATTATAAAAAAATAATTTTTAATTTTTTAATTAAATAGAATATGTTTCAGAAAATTTTTAAATTTTTATTATATTTTTAGAAATATTTTGGCAAATAGAAATATTGTATGGTGTTAGATTTTTAAGGGTATTTTTTTATTTTTTAAAAGATTTTAGGTAAATTTAATTTATTTTATAAATTTCAAAATTTTAATTATAAAAATAAACTAAAGAATTTTTTTAATTAATCAAAATAATTCTTAGGATATTTTAAAATTTTTATAACATTTTTAGAAATTTTTTGGTATTTAAAAAATTTTTAGGTGTTAGATTTTTTAGACATTTTTAGTGATTTTATATTTTTAGTTAAAGAAATTATAATTTATGGTTTTTTAAAATTTTAGAGTTGGTGTAAAAAAAATATAATTTAGGGTGTATTTTATGATTTTTTAGATTTTTAGCTAATTAGTTTTAAGAATTTAAATTTTTGGTTATTTTATTAATTTATATGAAATAAATTTTTATTTTTTTTGTTATTTTATGGATTACTAGTTAATCAGTACGAAGAATTAAAATTTTATAGTTATTTTATTATTTTATAGGAAATTGGTCTTATTTTATAAACTGTTGCACATCCAGGAGCAGCTGCAAGTACATGAGTAGGTCCAGACCTGGCTGTGAGAGCAGATGTAGACTGAAGTACAGAGATTAGCCCAACATCAGCTTAATGAGTTTATGGCTACCTTTATGCTAAGGATATTCAATCTATCACGACAGTTTTCTCTAGATAATTTTCCTCGACCTCCATCTCTACCTCCTCCTGCTTTTACTTGATTTTAGTTTTTTATATGCAATTTATATTTTAATTTTATATTTTTTATTATTTTTGTGTACATTTATTTTATACTTATTCATTTATTAAATTTGATTTTATTTAAATATAAATTTTATTTTCATATTTTTTTTATTCTTTTTAATATTCAATTCATTCGGACATTTTATATATACATTATAAAATTAAACTGAATAATAAAAAATTTTACAAAATGAGCAAGACTTGATTTTGTTAGAATTACCAATTTAGTCATTTTCTGTCTGTAATATAAACCAAATTTTTCTTCAGTATTACCGGTAAAATATCTCATTCTATCAGTAAATTTGTCGACGACATTGTAGTAATACATTTTTTAAAAAATAATAATTTAAATAGTAATTAAAAATAAATAAATAAAATTTTTAATAAAATATTAATAATTTTATTCATTATTAAGATAAATAACTTAAAACAAGAAAAAAATTTCTCATTTTCTGCGTTAATTCCTTGCAGAATTTTTTCTTTCTCTAAAAAAAAAAGAGAATATTAAAAAAATGAAAATCATTTTCTCTATAAGTACAAGAGAAAATAAACATGGGGGGAGGGGGGGGACTAAAAAAAAGAGCAAAAAACTTCCAAAAAATTTTATGGTGGAGAAAATTGTGAGAAGCCTCAAAGTTTTTCAAGTACAGGAAGTGTGCTTAATAAACTCATAAAAATTCAAACAAAAAACAACAGAGCATTTAAGTTTCAACAATTAAGAATCCCAAATTAGAGAGTGTGCTTAGCAAAATTCTGGACCCTAAGCAAGCATATACTCATTCAACAATCAAAAAAATATTATCTATCAGGGAATTAAATTATGAGCTTTTATTTATTTATTTATTTTAAGCAAGCAATATGCAATATGGAAGTGCTGATTATTTTTTTATCACAAACAGTGGCTAAAATACTTGTAAATTAGAGGAAATATATAATAGATATACATACAAGTACACACAAATACAAAACAAATAATAAAAGGAAATAAATAAAATAATAAAGCCCCAAAAGATGAATAATTTATTAGAAGTACATATTCAAATTTTAAAAAATATTCTTATTTGCATTTGGTTTCTTAATAAATTCAACTATACCCAAAATAAAATTTAATTATTTAAAATTTACACTAAAAATAAAAAAATGAAAAAGAAATAAAAAAATAATAAGTAGTGATTTAAGTTTTCTTACCGTAATTAGCAAATAATGAAGAAGAGCACCTCTAAAAATATTGTCTTAAAAAAAAAGTAACTTTTAAAGAAATATAGAGAAAAAGAAGAAATGGTGGACTGCAGAAGAAAAAAAAATGAAAGTTGGATTGAAAATGATGAATATACATGCAGAGTATTTAGGGTTAAAAGAGAACCATTTAAAACGGTATATTTTGACTCTCAATTATATATATATATAGTTGCAGTAAGGAAAATTGTGCTATAATGATGCAGTAAAAGAAAGTATGCTGTAATATCAAGTTGCAGTTGCAAGTTTCGATTTTGAATTTACTATTTTTTTAAAATTTTTAATATAAAAAATAATAAAATAGCAACCATTTTGAGTCTTTTGATGTATAAAATAATAATGAAGCGTTATATTGAGACACATCTTATCACTGCACCTTTCACTTTTTTTTTAAAAAATTTTCTTTTCTTATTTATTTTAATAATAATAATAATAATAACTTTAGGGCAAAAGTGGTTCAATTATATCAAATGAATTATTACCACATATAAATTGTATTAGACAAGTCCAATAATTAAGATATTTTGATTATTATTATTTTCATTTTAATTTGTAAATTATCTTAATCACTCATGACAAACATATATTTTTAGTTGATGTATTTAACTAGTTGATAGTAAGATTAATATAAAATGATAATTATTATATTCAGACAGTGAATATAATTATCATCAAATAAATTTGATATTTGTATCTATAAAAAGTATATATATAATTAAATGAATTTAGTAATTATAGACATGAAATGAGTATAATTATTAATATAAATATATTAAAGAATAATTAGTCAGAAATAATTAATAAATAAGTAAAAAAGAATGACAATGATAAAAATATAATAGAAAGATTGTGTTCAAAAAAATGGGATAATAACAAAAAAAATAATAATTAAATTACGGAGATTTTGATTCCATTAAGCATATACGTAGACAATCAAAATCAAGTTTAATTAATAAATAAATAAATAAAGAATGACAATGATAAAAATATAATAGAAAGATTGTGTTCAAAAAATGGGATAATAACAAAAAAATAATAATTAAACTACGGGGACTTTGATTCCGTTAAACATATACGTAGGCAATCGAAATCAAGTTTTGAATTCAAGTCCATTTTAATAAATAAAATCTTTTAAAAATATATAAAATTTAGGCAGTTATGTTCAGGGAATAAGCATAATTTTAAAAAATAATAATTATAAATTTAACAAATATTAAGCCATAAAATTCTTATATTCATGTAGTAAATGCAAGGATTAAATTATTAACTAATAAATAAAATATATACCCACAAAGGTAATAAAATTATTAAAAATAATAAAATAAAATTATAAAATTGAATAAAAATTATTTATTTTCAAACAGTGGATACAATAGCCAAAAGATATAAAAAATAAAAATATATATAATTAAAATTTATATTCAGGCAATGAATATAATTCCTCTTATAAGTGAAAAAATAGATAATAAATATCACAATAATTATAATACCAATTTTTGGATATTGAAAGATATTTTTTCTTCCCTATATGTAATCAACCCTAGGACCCAAAAATATAAATGAGAACTAGGTGTTCAATCAAACCTTATAATTGATTGTTAGCGACTCCTAACACGCATATAAAATAATAATAATTAAATATAAGTCGATAAAAATCAATTAAACTTATAATATTTCACCGGCTTCCCGTCGTCCCGTGTGTGACAGATATTTCTATCGGTAATTTATCGATATACTTTTATTTTCGTCGGTATTTTCATTATCAATAAAAAATATGACTACAGTAATTTTCTGTCGGTAATTCGTCGATAAATCTAAATCTAATTATCAATAAAAAATAAGAATTACCGATGAATTTTTTCATCTGTAATTCAATATATTCTTATAGTGTCTCATAATAATAGGGGTAACAACTTATGTTCAGATTTTTCTTTTTTATTTATAGTAAATGTTTGTTTTTTTAACGGACTTTGATTATATTATTTATTCTATTTTTTGCCTTGTTTGTGTCCTTTTATAGCCATGGGTTCGTGGGTTGCTTTGTTTGAGCTTTTGTGCCTTTTTTTAAGGAGAAGCTATTTGTTTCTCCGTGTTATTTTAGTTTGTTGCTCTTATTCTTCATCTATCTTCTCACACCCATATGAAGAAGTATTATACTGTAGGTTCTTTTAATGCAATGCTTATTTCTGGTAAAAAAAGTATAAAAATATTGATTCTAAATATATGCAACGACTAGGTTAATTAATGGGATGAGCTAGTATTATTTGCTTAGAATGGTAAAATTTCGATTCAAGTATTCCTTTAGGCTCTATTTGAAAGCATTTTCAGCATTTTTTTTTGATAATGTATAGTATGATAAATCTAATATGGTATAATGTGATATTGACAATGTACTTTGTTTGAGAAGATGTTATGGTACTGTTAAATTATTTGATAGTTTGATTTAGCTTAAATAGATAAAATGATTAAAATGCCCTCTAGTATGATATTTTATATAATTCATAGTAAAATAAATTTATTTAAGTTGTAATAACAAAATTAATTAACTCAATTTAAAAAATAATAAGATTTTTAGTAAATACATAATTTATTCAAAGAAATAATAAATTAATTTAATTTTATGATAAATTTAAGTGATCATTCTACAAAAAAAAGAAATATTAATGAACTTCAATTAGATCAATAATTTATGAAAAAATAATATAAATAATCCATTAAAATCACAAAATAATGATCAAACAAACATCATGTGAAAGTTAGTTGAATTCAAAACAAATATGTATAAAAAAATATAGTTAGCTTCTTTCAAGTCTAATTAGCTTCTTTCAAGTCTAGTTTGCTAATTTGGAATTGTTGCTTTTCATCCTTAAATTCTTCCAATATATATTTATACAGTACCTGCTAATTGATTGGTGTCTCTGTATTCTCACTCTTTGTGTTCTTTGATCATTACGATTTGTCATTCTTAGGGCTGTAATCGAGCCGAGCCGAACCGAGCTTTGGATAGCTCAAGCTCGGCTCATTATAAAATAGTCGAGTTCGAACTCGAATTCAAATCGAGCCCGAGCTTATATCGAGTCAGCTCATATATCATGTATCTCGAGCTTGAACTTGAGCTTGATTTAAATAAGTTTAACAAACTCAATAAACTTATTTTTATTTTTATTTTTCATTCACTTTTTTTAAATTTTCATAAAAGATATACTAAAATTTATATTTTTATGAAAGATGAATAATATAATTATATATTAACAAAAATAAAATATTATATTACTATAATTTTATATTTTACTATAAATTACTAAGCTATTTTATATTGTATATTATTTAATTTATTTATCACATATATCATATATTAATAAATTATATAAATTAAGTTAGTCAAAAAATTAATATATTCACATACATAGTTTAATATATAAAAATTAAATTATATATATTTTTAATCCAATACACTAAATGAGCTAGCTTACGAGCTTAACTCACGAGCTTTTTAAATGAGCTAGCTCGCGAGCTAACGAGCCGAGTATTTCATAGCTTGAGCTTGGTTCATTTAACAAATGAGTAGTTCGAGCTCGAGCCTGAACGAGCTTTTACCGAACCGAAATCCAAACCGAGCTCGAATAGCTTGGCTCATTTACGGCTCTAGCCATTCTTATAGCTTTTGTACGCTTTTCCTCCGAAATAACAAAAGAATAAACAAATAAGGCTATAATTTCAACTTGCAGCTTCTCTAATAGCTTCTCAAGGTCCCTAATGGCTACTGTCAGTGATTATGGGTTGGGAAAGAAAAATAGGACTGGAAAAGAGTATTACAAAGTGTTGGGTTTTTTAAATTTGATCAGGATAATTTTGGTAATATAAAAATAAAACCACACCAACACACCAAATCGGTGGCTTACAAAAATAGCTCAAAATTGTCATTATCAAATCATCATAAACCATCGAAATAAATTAAAAATCTTTCCAAATATGGTTTGGCTTTAAACCATACAATACTAACTTATGAAAAACCAGGGTGAAAATGGTTTCAAACAAAGCCTTAGAAATTGCCAAATGTTTACCCAAGGAAATAATATTGATTTTCCTTTTCTGGATTGGCTTGAAATGCTTGATATTTTTGAGATTATTCTGTATAAGATCAAGGTTTATTTTTTAAAATTTTACCTAATTATAAAATATTTCCATTTTTTTCGTTAAAGAACTTGTAAAAATTGTTTTTTGAAATATAATAAGGTTTTTTTTTCTTTAAAGCACAATACCCTTGTCCAATTTGAATACCTAAAAAACCCTCACTGCTCTCTCTCTCTCTCTCTCTCCAATCAAACCTTGTTATTGAATAAGAGGTATGCTGGAAAATAAGATTTACAACTTGATAATTGGGTGCAAAACTGCCAATCTCCAGAATCAAAGCTACAACAACTGCATCTTAGAAATGGCAATTCTGCAAAGGAGCCTCCGTTTCTTCCTCCTCACTTACAATTCTAGAGCAATTAACCATATATTTATATATATATATATATGTGTGTGTAAACCAGCTAGGATAGCTCAGCTGGCCACCTATACCTATTGTTACTTTCAATTGAGAGGGCAGGGGTTCGATCTCCATAAAAACGTATTTCGGGGGTCAAGCTTTTAAAATATATATATATATATATGTGTGTGTGTGTGTGTGTGTGTTTGTGTGTGTATTATGATGATGAATAGAAGCACTTTCATCTAGTTTAAAGAAAGGAATTAAAGAGCCTATAGCTAATATTCAAGCTCATGCCTGGCAGAGGGGGCAAAGAATTAGACAATAAAGAATTAAGTGTTCAGTATCTCATATATATATATATATATGAGTCTAAGAGAAGCACATACATTTAACATTAATTCATGTCATGTCACAAGTTTTTACACTTGCTAGCAACCCTTTTATTACAACTATAGGGCACCTGAAAAAGTAGTACATTGCTTAATTAATTTGTGCAAAATGAAGTCTCACCCTCCATTCTTATACATTAGGCTAGTGTTGTGCCCTTTTTGTTAACAAAATGCATCACTTACCTTTATATACATGCATAATAACAATAGAACAACAACTTAATTGAACTCGTCGAGAGACAAGCTCTCGACGGATCCAAAGCTTTCCATTTGCCCAATTCTTGAATAGCTAGTGAGTGATCCACCCAAAAAATCAAGTGGTGAATCATTGGAGATGATGGTCGTCGTGTCATAGATAAATGACAAACTTGTATCATCCACCATTGGATAATTCATGCAAAAGGAGCTTGATTTGTTAACCTCATAATCGTAAAGAAGCATGTCATTGACAGCACTCCTAGCCATGTTACCATATGCATCCTCGTCGGACGCCTTCTTAGCCTGGATTACCTGAGTAATTAACCATCAGTATAACATGTTGCTATATCATTACTATTAATTACTTAAGATAGATATATAAAGAAGAAGAAATTAACATACATAATTCTGGTTTTGCGTGTCTTTGTACACCATAATAAAGTCTCCTAGTTGTAATCCATGTGCATTAACGAAGTCACCTATCAGAATAATCAATAGAATGATAATTCATTGCAAACCAGAAGAAGAGTAAAACAAGATATATAAAAGCCGAGAAGCTATTGTTCGAGGCCATACCAGTATTTTCAAGTACATACATTCGGCTATTGTTATTAGGCCAGTACCTGATGACAAATATAAAGAAATTAATTATAATTAATGAGTTGATCAAATACATTATCGATGCTAAATTTCATTTCTGATGTTATTACATTCAGCAATCTGACAACCACTAAATAAACGAACCTGTATTTAAAGCTCCAAACATGCAGACCATCTAAGTCATCCATGCTGATAAAAATCCCTTCTTTGGACTCGAGGACAGGGAGATGTGCTTCAGCTGCTTTCTAAAACAAGATGTCATCATATGAAATTAAACAACTTGAAGACAGAATATTAGTTGTAAATTGGATTACATTTATTACAAATAATTAATTAATTAATTGGACCTTTGGGAGTATCATCCTCTTCAGGGAGCTTACATCGCTGTTCTTAAGCTCCTTTTGAAACAGGAAACTCAAGCTCCTTTGATCAATTACCTATGGTATAGGATCATATCAGTCATCATCTCCAAGATTTTATCAAATCAAAATATAAATCCAAAAAGAAAAAATAAGAAATAATGTTTATGTACTCATTTGATTTCCTATCCATCAACAATTAAATGGCAACATAGTTAAAGTAGATGTTATCTATTTTAACATAATTAACTTCAGAAATTAATTAAATCAACCCAGGCAGCTGCCTAAGTCCATTAAAAATTAGTTAAAGTAAGACATGTTCTTGTTCTGCTTTTGCACAATATATATATATATATATATATATATAAGTAATCATACATTAAATATTTCAAGAAATTCCAATTTTTCTAGTGTTAATTATTAGCAAGTTTAGAAATTTTTTTCTTGCAAGTTATACTATTGATCAAGAAATTAATGCCAAATTAATACAACCTTTCATGGGCGAAATTTATAAAAATCCCTTTAATATTTAGATCGATTGAACAATTTAATCATATTCGTGTCAAGTTGCAAAACTTAGAATTTATCATGCCGTGAAAAAAATCGTTTTTATTAAAAACAAGAAAAGGGTTTTAAAAATACCATTTCAAAAAGTGAAAAAATGGATTAATAGCAAAAGTATATACAAAAAAAATTATATGAACTACCCGACGATTATATACCATTTACTGAAATAAAAACAAATTACTTAGATCTTTTGTTTTCTAATTTTAGTTTCCTATCACATGCTATATATATATATATATAATATTTTTAAAAAATTACAGAAAAGGCATAACAACAACAACAACAACAATAATAATAAGTTTGCCGATGATAAGAAATAATCAAAGTTCATCAAATTATATGAAAAGTATATATATATATATAGAATTTTATGTAAATAATTGAGCTTCTTGATAGAAATTAATTAATTAATTAATTAATAATATAACAGAAAAACCAAATAAGCTGATCGCCTGAGCAACAAATTAATTAAACAGTTGCCTTCAATAGAGAAAAGAAAAATAAATTAAGAAAATCAACAAAAATAATAATGACATTAAAAATTAAATAAAAACAAAATTGCTCACACGTGTGGGGAAAGAAGAGACAGGCATGTGCGAAGAAGTGGCTGTTGTGCTGGAAGAGGAAGAGGAATTAACAGCAGCAGAAAGAGAAAGAAGAGAATTAGGAAAAGAAAACAGGTGGTTGATGGAAGAAGAAGGTCTCCTTTGTCTTGGCATCCTTTTCTTCCTTATAACACCAAAACCCACAACACCAACACCAACCTTCTCATTACGGGTTGACCCTTCTCCTTCACGATCCGACCCACCATTATCACTGATACTACTAGTACTAGTGCTTACCTGATTGTCCCCTTTCACAGTAACACTATATCCACCTGCCATCCAAGTACACTCCTCGGGTTTCTCATGATCCGCCTCTTGTTCCATCATCATTAGCCCTCTTCACTGCCCTCTTTTTTAGAAGAAGAGATAAAAAGAGAAAGAACTTACACACACACACACTCTCTCTCTCTCTCTAGATTTCAGTGAGAGAGACAGTAAGTATTTCTCCTTTTTTATTTCTCCCAAGAGTCTGGTCTGCTCAGATTTAAACACTACCGGTGAACGAGGCTCGGCAATCAAGAAATGGGTTAAAAGAGAAAGCTGAAACAAAGCAAGAAAAGAAAGAGAAAATGGGGCTTGACTGGCTGTGTGGGCGTGTGGGTGGGTTTTGTTTTGTTGGGTTAAAGAACGAAGTCTATTTTTAGCAAGGAGATTTGGCGATTAATTTTTGTGACATTTGTGGTTCTTTTATTCATTATGTGTTTGTTTTCATTGTATAATGGACATATATATAATCAAATATTAATTACAAAGCTGAATATATATATATATATAATGATTAATACAAAATGATAATATACAGAAAAAAAAAAAAAAAAAGAAAGATGATAATGTAAAATGTGGAAAGAGATGGTTGGGTTAGGGTTAGGAAGAGAGGATCAAAAGTTGTAGAGATTGTTGGTGAAAAAGGAGAGAGAAAGTAGTTAACTAGGGTTTGGAGGTAGAGTTAAAAAAATATTATGAAGAAGGAAAATGGAGGGTTGTTAGAGAATGGCCAAGAGAAAGGTGACGAATGGAAGGTGAAGAGAAAACAGGTGTTCAAAAAGTTCTGTTTCCTGTCTACACAAATCAATGGCGTTTTGGGCCTTATTGGACTCTCCGTCGACTTTCCATGTGAACTCTCTCTCCATGATAGTGGTTTTTGAACTTCAAACTAGTAGGAAGGAAACTCAAAACCGCTATTTATACACATACGAAACTGTATATACAACTTCAGAACACTCTGCATTAAATTTTTATATTTAAAAATTCTCTCTCGAATGGGTTTTGATAGTTGAAGCCAACTCTGTTATTAATTAATCATTTATACAGAGTTTTCTTTTTTTTAATAATTAAGTTAATTAAAAATATTCTAATAAATCAATTTATATCTTATTCCATACTATAAATACTATCGGTATTAGTTTAAAGTTTGATTAAATTATGTGCGTAAATCAATTGAAAATTTTAGTTTAATCAAATATTTTAAATTTAAATTTTAAGTAAACAGCTGCATTAAAATTTAATAGAAAATTTTATCACCATATAATTTTATGGGCTCAATTCTAGAATAATAATTTATATTAAAAAATATTCATATTTAAAAATTATTTCTTAAATATCAATTTATAAAATTTAATTAATATATGGGACCAAAAATAAAATTTGCTAATTAGACTAGCAATTTAAATTACTATCATTTTATACATTAGTGAATTATTAGAAAATTTTCGTCTATGTTACTAGTTTTAAAATATTTATTTATTTTTATCAATTGATCGTATAAAATTTTAAGGCTTTATTAATCTTAGTTTGACTGACAATGCCATTGTCAAATGAAAGATCATTTTGTATTCTTTTTAAAAACAATGGACGAACGTAATTTCAACTTAAAAATTATAATTAAATTTATTTCTTCAAATAATTTAAATTATAATGAGTTAAATATTTGATAAAACAATTAGACTAAAGATTAAAAAGAATAACATAGTTATATGTCTACTTTTATTATATATAAATAACATTTGTATTTGTTATTGAGTTTTATATATAATCACATAATTGCTCATAATTTGATTATAATTTAGTCGTTAATTTTACTAAAATCTAACTAGTAACTAAAAACTAATTAAAAAAAGAATTGAGTAAAATATAAAAATTATGATTTTTTTTACATCAAAAATTTAATAGGGAAATGTAGTTGTTAAGATCTAAAATAATATTAATTCTATTCTATTCATGAATATTTTATTAATTGAAATCCATTATATATATATATATATTTATACATATTTACCGAATTGATAAGCATATTTTTCATTTTACAAATATTAAAAAATAAATTATTTGTATTTAAAAATAAATTTATATGTATTTGTTTTATTACATTTTTATTTTATAGTTTTTTTGACTGATATCATATTGATGTCTTTCAAATAACAATAATTTAAATATTTTAATTTTATTAGATATATTTTATTTTCATTGAAATTTTTTATAATTATTTTTTCAAAATGATTAAAAAGAAAATTATTATAATAAATTTTAATAAAAATAAAATATTTATTGTTGTTTAAAAGATTTTGATGTAGCATCTGTTAACTTATTCTTTTATTTTAATATCAAATATATTTATTAAATAATATTAATAAATAAATATGAATATAATAGAAATTTACACATTAATTAATTCATTAGAGTGGTAAGTTGATTTTTTTTATTTTATAAAAATAATAATTTTAGTGGGATGGTCGTATAATTATTATATTCTATGTAAATGGCAAGTTATATAACACATGGACAGTCAATGACGAGGTGTCAAGATTAAGCTGATTGATGTTGATTAAATGGGAATATTCTGATTACTATTTGATGCAGGGACAGTTGTTGTTGGATATAAATGGAGCAAACTAATTAATTAAGAGGCAGGGTTTTAATTTAATTTAATTATTTTTTGTCTTTGAAGTACTGTAGTAAGTCTCTGTTTCTTGTAGGAGCAGCAAAATATGGATTCCAAGGCTGGAGAAGAAGCCACGTGGTTCTCATGCAAATGTGGATGTGAGGTAATACTAAATGACAGAATCTCCCAACTCCTTTCTCCCTAAAATCCCTTACTTAATGCTCTCAATATCACTAATTAATTTAGCTTCAATTTTTTCAACTTTTGCTTTTCAACCATATCATATATATATATATATATATATAATTTAAATGATTTCATTTTAAATAATAATAAAATAATTTATAAATAAGTCGAGGTTGAAATTCCAACACAAATTATTTAATTTTTCCCAAACAAATTCTTACACTTATTCACCTATAAAATCCATTTATATATCTGTAAAATTTATTATTAATATTTCCTAAATAGATTTCCATATAAATTTTAAAAATGTATAAATTAATTAGATGCTTAGAAATGTATAAAATAAATATTTAAAATAACTAATTTTAATAAACACATAAAATTTTAAAATTTTAAGAAATTATTAATTAAGTCTTTAAAATATCTAACCAAGTAATTAAATGATTTTTTTTTACAAATTTAAATTCTGTTAAAAGAAGTAATATCGTACTTATTCAAAATAGGGAATTGTTTTGTTTTATTCATAGCTCATCTAACAACAAAAAAAAATAATTTTATTACTCATAGATATGTATATAAACTCAAATTGCAGTGGCATATAAATTCATATAAATAAATAATATTATACAATATGACGTGCACATGAAATTTATATACTCACAAAAAAAACAGAAAAACAAAAGGAAAAACAAAATAACAACAATATTATTAAATAAAAGAAATGACAACGACAAAAAAGAAAAGGAATATATCATATTAAATTACAGTAAAATATTTATTCTAATAAAAAAAAATACAGTAAAATACCTTAAACACTACTATCACATGCAAGGAATAAAAAAGAAATGACATAAATAAAAATGAATACAAATATTATATTACTCTAAAAAATTATTCTCCAAATGCTATTTTAAAATTTGAAACTGGGAATGTTTTATTCTAAAGAACAAATGTGGACTGCTCTAAAAAATAAATAAAAATTATATTACTGCAAATAGCGTCAAATCATGCTACTAAAAAAATAAATGTTAATAAACAATAACAGTATTACCATTTGAAGTAAAAAAAATTAAAAGATTTTTACAATATTATCGATTAAACTATTAACGTTTGTAATTATTATTATTATTGATCATTAGTTTTAATAGTGTTTATTAATGATAATATTAAATTAATATTATTAATTATAATATTTATTGTAGAGTTGAGTAATAAATTTTTTTTATCAAAAACCCTTATTTAAAGAAATTTAAAGTTAAAATACTCAACACTAACAATTATCATGTGCATGTTGACGATAATAATAATCGATATATAATTTTTTTCACTGTGGTTTTTCCAATACTAACATATTTTCCATATTTAATATGACGCTATTATTAAAATAAATAATTAACAAGGTTAAACTAATTAAGATTCTTGTTTACAAAATAATAAAATGGACATATTTCTTTCTCAATAACTCAATTATAAGTTTGCTTTTCTACTACCATTCCTTTTCTTCCAAAAATAAAACTAAAAATAATTATAGCAATATTCAGATTTTAGAAAAACTATAAAATGGACAAATTTTCCTTTGCAGATTAAATCTATATAAGGAGACTGTAAAATTTTTATCGTGGGATAGGATAAAACATGTTTTTGAATGACAGTAAAAATATTTAAATATTATGACGAAGTTATGATTTTAACTTTGATATATATATATATATATATATATATATTTGAATATTATGTTGGAAAAAGGAAAAATTAATCTTAAGACTTTTTTCATTATCAATAATATATAAATTGATTTAATAGGAAACATTGAATGTGCAAATATATATATATATATATATATAGAGAGAGAGAGAGAGAGAGAGAGAGAGAGAGAGAGAGAGAGATCCGTTTGTATAAGATTTTTGAAATTCATCAGAAACTTTAATGAAATCATCAAGAAATCTTGAATTACGACCACAATTACAAAGCTATTATTGTTAGAACCTAATGACAATTATTCATGCAATTGAGTTAGTTACCCATGGTAAAATCACTTAATAGGGTTTCCAAGGCTGGTAATTTAAGATCTAAACCCAAAGAAATTAGTACTGGGGTAAAACTGAAAATTAAAACCAACACCCAACATGTTGCTTTAATATCCACAATCCTGAGAACAACAATGGCTTGTAAATATTTTCCTCAGCAGAGACTCGGTTTGACAATAAAAACAATGCCAATAATAGGTTAAACTCATTCTACTTAAATCCTAATATCTAGAAACAGTAATTCTAACCAGTCATCTTAATTAGAATAACAAAATTTAGATAATGACATGATAATATTTTTTCTAAAAATATATCCTCAAATTCTCCAAAGTATTCTTTATTTTTTTTAATAATAAAATATAAAATATATATCATTATTTAATTGATTTGTCATCCAAATAGGATGACTAATTGAAATCACCATTGTATTATATAATTTTTTCACTGTATGAGCCTTTTTTAAAGATTTAACCCATCAATTTATAATTTTCTTCACTGATTAAAACTCAAAATCCATCCATGGCCAAATCTATTCTTAAATATCAACTGCAAACTATCAGGCAATTCAGCAATAAAATACACAATAAGGAGAGAGGAGGAGAAGAGGAGAATAATTAAAAACAGTGGCGGAATCAAGACAAAAACGAAGGGAGAGTAAAATTTTCAAGCAAAAGAAATTATGGACGAATTTATATTCAATTTTATTTTTATATTAAATAATTAAATGATAAAATTTTTATTATTTTTATTTCAATATATAAATACTATAAATTATATAAATATAAAATTAATTATAGTTTTATATTATATAAATATAAGTATATTAATTATATATGTATATAAATACACACTTTTTTATAAAAAAAATATATATATATATATATATATGTATGTATATGTATATAGGAGCCAAGGGGGGCAATAGACCCCATGCCGGGTTTCTGTCCCTGATTAAAAATGGAAGAATCTGGTAAGAGAATTTTCAACTCATGTTACAAAGTGATGGAATTTCCCATCAGAAAAATACTATTCCAAACAGAAAGAACAGTTATAGGTTACAACCACATATTTTCAAATTATAACAAAACAAACAAAATCAAATGATAAAAGACAAAAAGGTATAAAAGCTGCAGTTAGCGGTGGCTCATTTTTGCATGAGCAGAGGCAAAACTCAGAAAACTCGAAGCTGTTAAAAAGCAAGATAGACCCTCACACCGCAAATACAACAGAGTGAACAGACTACATGGGAGGGCTAGTGATACAGGTGGTGAAACAAAAGAACGACTACCAATTGTTACAAGGTAAAAAATATAATGCCACATACTTGGTCCATCTTCAACATTCTTTCCTTCTGTTCTGCTGCTAGCAACAAACAATTCATCAAAGTGAAAAAATTCGCTTGCTCAGTCCAGCTTCACTATCTTATCATCTTCCTGCTGCTTGTTTGGCTCCGCAGGGAAGTATTTTATGCCCACAAGATCACCAACTTTGCTGATAACCTTTTAAAAAAACAATAACAACAACAATAAAGTATTATGTTCCGGCATGCTGTGGAAGAAATATGCTTTACATGTGATAAAGAGTTTACTTATTACCATCAGCTCACCAGTTGAAGTGACAGTGGTCATCTCCAAGAAACCAAATTAATGTGTATATTAAATTACTCTCATTTTTTCGCACAGGAAAAAAATTGCACACAATAAAGATAGTTATATTGCGCACTGAATTTCATATATCCTGATAGACAACTCACATGTAGAACATTAACAAGCATCACACTATTCACAACCTGACAACTCTTAACAATGAGGTGCAACGGCACATGTGCATGTGCATGCAGCATGATTGAACATTTGCATGTTAATTTGTGTGCATGCACATGCATGTGAGAGAGACAGAGAGTGTATGTGTCTAGGAAAATAATACCCAAGTTCCAACTTGCTTTTGTGGCAAGCAGACACAGTTTTCTCTAAGCAGAAATACTAAAATTAAAAAACAAAAAAAGAAAGGTGTAATTATATCTGAGAATTTACATCCAATGCTTTAATCAGGTCTTCCCTGGTATGAGAAGCTGATATACATATGCGTGCCCTAGCCAACAATAGTGGAGTTGCTGGAAAAGCCACTGTCACGACTGCAACCTGTAAAAGTACCAAAGATAGAAAATAGACATGAGAAATCACCAATTAGGAGCATATCAAGGTTGGAATCTGCAGATGCTTACATTCTGCCTGAGACATTCCCTTGAGAAGGCAGGAATTTTGGCTGGATTGTAAAGCATAATTGGCATTACAGGAGAGTCACTGTCTCCAAGAACCTCAAATCCCATTTTTTGTAATTCTGACCTAAAGAAATTGCTATTCTCACGTATTCCTGCAAGCTTCTGGGCCCCTACATTAAAGTAACAGTGCTTCAAGCCCAATTTAGACGAGATTGATGTTACATACAGGAGAAGAGAAAGAAGTAATAGAAAGGGTTAAGTCCTGAATTGTCGTTGAGGTGATGTGTTGTGAGTAGGACAAAGAATAATTACAATTAGCTGTGGTGATATGGGTTCGCAGCTGCGTGAGTGGTGGTTATAGTATTTTGTTTGTTTATGAGTAATGCTTATATGAATGTACTAATGGTTATGCATACGTCAGTATGAATGAATGAAATATTCCTTCCTAACATTCTCTCTTCCTCTTCCTTTCTTATTCTCCCTTTTTCTATTATTCCTAACTTCTTCCCTATTCTAAACCCTAAACCTCTATTTCTCTGTAACTAATTGAATCAGTAGCTCATTTGCTAAAAATTGCTATCAGGGCAGTACGAACTGGACCATCTTAATACAAATGAGTATGGCACCCAAGAAGTCAACTAAACCTACCGGAAGCAGTGAAACGACTACTGGATAATTAGATGAAGTTGAAAAATTCACCTCCTGGCAGGATGATATGACTCTCCGGTTCAAAGCCCTTCAAACAGGATATCGAACTGGTCGAGTTGAGCAACAAACACTGTCAAACAGTTTGTTTCTGATGATGGGTCTTCAACTCAACCAAATGATGGAACTCATAAAGAATCTAGGAAAAGGTAAAGAACCCTTGGTCGAGGAATAACCAATACCACCCACAGCCAGAGGCCTCCTGCCAACACCTCTGGCACGAGAAGCTGACAACTTCTTTGTTGCGCAATTAGAGAACCAATACAGGGGGTATTTGAATTGCCTTCTGCCAAAGATGGATTTGCCCCTTTTTGAAGGGTTGATCGTGGATTGGAAGTGCAATAAATACTTCCAAATCTACGAGGTTCTAGAAGAGCAGAAGATGGAGTGGCGGCAGGAACCCCAAAAAACTAGTTTTCAGGGTGGATTGTGGCTAACAAAGGTGCTGGTTGGGATGAGTTCACAAGAGCTCCCATCCAGAGATTCAAAGACTCCCATCGAGGACGTTGTGATGGATTTCAACAGATTGAAGCAGAAGGGCTCAGTTTTGGAATTTCAAGAGGAGTTTGAGGATAAGAAGGCTAGAGTGGTAAGAGAGAATCCCTACCTCATTAAATCTTACATTATTTCTAGTTTTATTGGAGCGTTGAAAGATGAGATTGCAGCTCCGGTAAGGTTGTTTCGTCCAACCGCCCTTTAGCAAGCATTCAAACAGGCTAGGCTTCAAGAGATGGCCATCTAAGCCAGCCATAGGGTGTTTCGGGCCAGCAACTTCCAGAAGCCCAATAACCCATATTTTAATCCAGATACCAAAAACTTCCAAAATACCCAAAAGCCTCTGACCACTTTTACCCCAAAATCCCTACCAAATCCAGCAAAAACATTGACCAACCCCTACCCAAATCGATGGCAAGCCACAAATAACTGCTTCTGATATGGAGAATGCTTCTTTCTAGGCCATCGTTGTCAGCCTAAGACAGTGATGAAATTGATCAAAATAGAAGAAGAGGAGGAAGCCGACGATACAGATGATGGGTGGCAATCGATAGAAAAGGACATAGAAGTGGAAGAAGAAGACAATGAGAGGGGAACTCTATCTCGACATGCCATTGATGGGAGCCTAGTTGACAATACAATCAAAATTAGAGGCCAAATCAAGAACAAGAGCTTGTTAATTCTCATTGACAGTGGGAGTACCCACAGCCTTATCGACACCAAGCTTGCTTCGGAACTCAAGCTTCTAGCCATTCAAGTCAATTCCATCAGTGTGACAATAGCCGATGGGAGGAAATTGGTGGTCCAAGCCAAATGTTTTGGGTATACATGGATGATGCAAGGCCATCAGTTTCAGTTGATATAAGGGTGCTAGAGAATGGCGATTACAACATGGTACTGGAGGTAGATTGGATGAAATCCTACACCCAATAACATTCGATTTTGATAACTACAAGCTGATGTTCAAAAAGGGTGGAAAATTGATTAAGCTGAAGGGGGGTTACGAATTCAGTTGAGGTTAAGATGTTGAGTGACAAAGGATTCTATAAACTGATCTCCAGCAGTTGGAATGATACTCCATTTACCTTCCTAGCCTCGACTATAAACACACCCTCTGTGCCTTCAGAAAATACTAACCCAAAGTTTTTTAGCTCCCTTCAAGGCTTGCTCAGCAGATATCAAGCCATCTTCCAAACACCAAATACATTACCCCCTCTTCGAACCATTAACCATTCAGTTCCCCCTTCAACCAAATGCTAACCCTGTGAACTTGAGGCCCTACAGATATCCACACTATCAAAAAGGGGAGATTGAAAAGCTTGTTCAAGAAATGTTAGAAAATGAAATCATCCAACCCAGTCGTAGCCTATTTGGTTCGCCTGTGCCTTGTTAGTCAAAAAGAAAAACGGGAGCTGGAGATTTTAAGTTGACTATCAAGCATTGAATGAAATTACTGTCAAGGATAAATTTCCAATCCCTATCATAAAGGATCTCCTTGATGAATTGAATGGAGCGGTCATATTTTCTAAGGTGGATTTAAGAGTTGGGTACCACCAGATCATAATGCAGCCCGAAGACATCCCCAAAACGACATTAGAAACTCATTCCAACCATTATGAGCTCAAAGTGATGCCTTTTGGATGCACTAATGCTCCAGCGACTTTTTAAGCTCTCATGAACACATTATTATAGCCATTCCAAAAATTTGTGCTTATCTTTTTTTATGATATCATGATCTTTAGTAAGTCATGGGAATTGCACCTTCAACATTTAGAAGTTGTTTTTCAGATTTTGTTGCAAGAACATCGCTTGGCCAAATGGGAAAAATGTCAATTTGGTTATGAAGCTGTGGAATATTTGAGTCATTTGATTTCAGTCAATGGAATATCTACTGACAAGGCTAAGATTGAAGACATGGTGAACTAGCCAACTCTAAAAACAATGAAGCAATTGAGGGGTTTTTTGGGTATAGAAGACTTATTAAAGATTATGGTGTAATAAGCAAACCACTTACTGAACTATTGAAGAAAGTTGTCTTTAAATGGGGAGAAGGAGCTAAATCTGCCTTCTAAAAATTAAAAGAGATCATGGTAACAACACCTATATTCGTGCTTCCAAATTTTTCACAGCCCTTTGTGCTCCAGTGTGATGCTAGTGGGAAAGGTATTGGGGCAATCCTTATGCAAAACGGTTGACCAGTTGCATATCTCTCTAAGCCACTAAGTACCATAAATAAATCTCTCTTGGCTTACGAGCGAGAGCTGTTGGCTATTATAATGGCAATGACGAAGTGAAAACATTACATCCAACAAGGGAGATTCTTTATAAAAGTTGACCATGTGAGCATCAAACACCTCCTTGAATAGAAACTTCACACTTATGTTCAACAAAAGGGAATCACCAAGCTCTTAGGCCTTGATTACAAAATTTTATACAAAAAAGGGAGTGAAAACAAGGTTGTTGATGCCTTATCAAGGAAGAATGATCCTAATTTGGGTGCCTTTACTTATTTGTTGGCTTCTACAGTAATTCCATCTTGGATGTCAAAAGTGTAGGACAGTTACAAGGGGGACTCTTTAGCACAAGAGTTAATTGCTGCCACCACAATTCCACATTCATCAAATTCCAGATACACCTTCCAAGGAGAGATTCTAAGATGTAAGGACAGAGTTTATATCGATAATTCGACCGAGTTAAGAGCCAAACTCATGCAATAATTTCACAACTCAGCTCTAAGGGGACATGCAGGTGTGCAAGGTACATACTCTAGACTCAAAAGTCATTTCTATGGGCCAAAAATGCAACTGGATGTGAAAGATTGGGTTAGTAAATGTGTTGTTTGTAGCCGTTGCAAGGTTGAAAGCTGCCCACACCTTGGTTTATTACAACCACTCCCCATTTCCTCTGCTACTTGGAGTTCAATCAGCATAGATTTCATAGGAAAACTCCCTAAATCAAAAGGGTATGACACCATCCTTGTTGTAGTGGACAGCTTCACAAAATCAGCCCATTTCGTTGCCTTGGCACACCCCTTTATAGCAGCTTCAGTAGCCCAATCATTCATGGAACATGTGGGAAAGTTACATGTAATGCCCCAAAGAATTGTTTCAGACAGAGAAACTGTTTAACAGCCTTTTTTGGCAAGACCTCTTCAAGGCCTTTGAGGTTCAATTGCATCTAAGCTCTGCTTTCCACCCTCATACTAACGGCCAAACCGAATGACTCAATCGAACCTTATGTCTCACCATAATTCAAAGAAGTGGAGAGATTGGTTGCACCTAACTGAATGGTGGTACAACACCTCCACCCATTTAGCTATCAAAATGTCACCATTCAAGGTCTTATATGGTATTGACCCCCTTAACCCTAAACTCTCCATGTCAACCACCTCAATTGCAACTATTGAAGAGTTGATCCAAGCTCGGCAGACCATGAATACTCTACTGAAGGAGTTGTTGGCTGAAGCACAATACAACAACAACTACAACAACTAAGCCTTAGTCCCAAACAAGTTGGGGTCGGCAAAGAGAATAAAAAATTATGCAGATAAACATCGCACAGAAAGAGAATTTCAAGTGGGCAATAAGGTTTATCTCAAGCTTCAACCTTATAGGCAGACAGCAACAGCCTTGAGAAGGCATCTTAAACTATCTGCCAAGTATTTTGGACCTTATGAAATTCTAGAAAAGGCAGGGGATGTTGCTTATAAGCTATTTTTACCACCTAAAGCTCGGATTCATCCTGTTTTTCATGTCAGTTTGCTCAAGAAAAAGATTGGAGACCAACATGTTCCAATCACACAGCTGCCTCAAATGTGACATGATGAATTCATTTGTGGTCCAGAAAAAATTTTGAATTCCAGAGAGATTTGGAAGGACGGACAGCACATTACACAGCTCTTAATCAAATGGTTTAACCTTCCTACCATTGATTCTACTTGAGAAGATCTTACCTTCTTCCAAGCTCAATTTCCAGAATTTATCCATTCTTGGGGACAAGAATGGTTTCAAAGGAGGGGAATTATTACATATAGGAGAAGAAAAAGAAATAATAGAAAGGGTTGAGTCTTGAATTGTTGTTGAGGTGGTGTGTTGTGAGTAGGACAAAGAATAATTAGAAGCTGTGGCGATATGGGTTAGTAGCTGTGTGAGTAGTGGTTATAGTAGTTTGTTTGTTTTTGAGTAATGCTTATATGATTGTACTGATTGTTATGCATATGTCAGTATGAATGAATGAAATATTCCTTCCTAACACACCTTCTTAACATTCTCTCTGCCTCTCTCTTTCTTATTCTCCCTTTTCTCTTCTTCCTAACTACTTCTTCTTCCCTATTCTAAACCCTAAACCTCTATTTCTCTGTAACTAATTGAATCAGTAGCTCATTTGCTACAATTGACCACTCTAAATTATCCACTCTGCAAGGATCAAAACAAGTTAAACATAAGCATCCATCCAAACCTCTATTGGAACCATCCTCCCCAAGAATAACCTTTATTGCAGACATTATTTGTTCTGCAGCTGGTGGTGAGATTGATGTTGCATATAGATGAGCTGGGCATGTGCACTTCAAGTATTGAATAAGCTCCTGCAGGAGATGATGGAACTTTTTTCAAACATTAAAACCAAAAAGAGTAGAACATTCCCTGGCAAACCTAAATGATGATATTTTCTAGTTAAAACAAGTAATAAAACATCTTTATCAGTTAATAACACATTAGGATTACAGAACAATAGCGAATGTTGCCATCAGCCAAACCATCTAAATAATCCAACAGCACAGGAAGTCAACTAAATAAAGGTCAACCAGGAATGCACACACCATGATGCAATTTTCTCTTTGCTAAAAGTATCCGGCACTATCATGCTATGACTTTTTTCATGTTTTATCATAAAGCATAAATTTTGTTTGCTTTCAGCTGTATTCATTTCAGGGGGAAAAAAAAAATCAAAGGTATGTTCGGTAGGATATAATGGAATGTCATACAATCTATAATACAATGAAATAAGAAATATAGTGAAAAGAAATATGGTCATGCTATCCTATGTTTGATTGCAAAAAGAATAACATTTAGTGTCAGTGGTGGCAGCCAGAAGGTGGTGGTGTTAACGAGAAGTGGCATGTAACAAACCAACACTCAAACAGAGAAAGGTTAGGAATAAGAGATAGAAATTGAGGGAAAGGGGAAGAATTAATTAAGAAACAGATGATAGAAGAGAGAAAAGAGAAAAGAGAAGAGAAACATAATATAGAAGAAGAAAGAAAGGAGATAAGAGAAGAGAAGAAAATAGAAAGTAATATGATATTGATAATCAATTGATAACTCATAAGGTATTTACAGCCTATTAATATAATTGAATTAGCTACCCAACAAAAGATTATCTCAGCTACTCAGAATCATTCACTCTTTCTGTGCACAATTATTCCTATAGCCCATCCGTTATTCTCTTCCTCTGTCCTATTCTTAACTACCCAAATTATGTTCACAGCTTATCACTAAAGTTAATTCTTTAACTACCCAAATTATGTTCACAGCTTATCACTAAAGTTAATTCACCCTTTTTCCTCTCTCATTCCTACGATACATAATAATTCCTTCCCCTTTAGGCCATTCTTGTCCCCAAGAATGCATAGAGTCACGGACTTGGCTTGCAATGATGCTCAAATCTCCTTGAGATTCATTGTCTGCACTGTCATTAGCTTTGGCTCGAATTCCACCATAGTTATACTGATCCATGAAGAGTAAAGAACCAGAACTTCAGTGGCTCAATCCAAATCTCAATTCACTCTAACAGTTCTTTCATTTGTAGTGAAAAGGTAAGTGCAAAGCCTCCAAGTGTAAGATTGTAAATGTATGAAGAATAAAACATATCGATGCCGGCAGCAACACCCTCCAATACCTCCTCTGGCAGTCCAAGCCCACAGATAAGGCGTGGCTTTTCCCCTGGTAAACTATTAGTTATAGCATCAAGCATAACAGGGCTCTCATCCATGCTCTCTCCAAGCCCAAATCCTCCAATCCAATATTCGGATACATTTCTCTTTGCTATTTCTTGAGCACATCTTTTCCTGTCATTTATATCAGACCCTCCAACAATAGCTCCAAAAGCAGCCCCACCTGCTGGGCCAAAAGCAACGCATTCATCAAGCCATTTTACAGTTCGATCAACTGAAATCTTGTCCCTCTTATAAGATACCAATGCAGGTATTTCATCAGCCAAGGTAGCCCAAATATTTGGCTTCAGAGAAGAAATCATCTATAAGTATTGTGCAGGTTTAATCAAAACACGACCACAAGGAGTCTCAAAAGATGCTCTTGTTTCTTCTCGAAGCTGCTTTACCAGAACTGGTGATATGGTTGCTTTAGTCACACCCCTCAGGGAAAGCACTTCTCTCTTAAGCAGATTCCACTTTTTTGTTTTCAACTTCTATAGTGGAAGGAATTTCAGCAGCAACAACCGCTAGTTGCTCTCCACTCGTGCTTCCAAATTGATAAAATTTTCCGCATTCTCTTCTGCATATTTAGCCTCCTTTGAAGCTGAAAAATCTTCTTGATTGTTTGAGCCATTAATATTGCCATTTTCATCTGGGGTTGAGGCTCCAATCTTTTCATTTCCCACTGTTGCAGTAAAAGATGCTTCATCTTTTGCACTAGGAATTTGTAGTTTCAATTCATCTTTTGCCATGGCATCATCCATCTCCAACCCCTGTAGCGCCATCGACTGTTTTGTTACCCATCGATGACTAGGAGCATTCCTCCCATCGCATATGAAGCAGGTGTTGGATCCCCTTCGACTGGGTTTGTGAGGTATCAACGATTTATGGTAAGTGTTGTCTTGTGAATTTGGAGTACTGGTACTGATGGTTTTAGGATTCCATATCGTTGGGTTAAATTTTGAGATATTGGGCTTTGGTTGTTGGGCCTGAATTGGGTTATGAAAGCTTTTAATAAACGTAGCGTTTTGGGAAACTTTCAATCGAGCTTGCTCGAATGCTTGTGCCATAGTCACCGGTCGACACATACGAACCATCGCTCCGATTTCGTCCTTTAGCCCCCCAAGGAAGATCGAGATGTAGTAGGATTCCGAGAAGTAAGAATTTAATCTCTCCATTTTTGTCTTACCCTCCTCAAACTCATTTTGATATCTCTATACACTTTTATGGAATTCCGATTGGACATCTTCAATTACTATTTATTATGGTCCCCCTCATCATCCTCTTCAATCTCGTCCACCGCCTGCCACTCCTCTCCTTCTATATAGTCGTCTGCTTCTTCTTCGAACCCACACGTAACCAACGTCTGCTTTGACCGACATCGATGCTCAAGAGTGTAGCGACCTCCGCAGCGAACACAAGTATTAAAGCCGCATTGATTTGGATTGTAGTTGGTGAGAGATTTTTGAGTTGGGTTGCAGCTGTTCACCATTTTCTAGGTGAAATTTTGTTGCAATTTGGGTGGATAATAGTTGATGGGTTTTGGGTTAAGGGTAGTTGGGTTATTGGATTTGGGAATCTATGTTTTAGGTCGATTAATTTTCTGGGAATCTTCCATGGCAATGTCCTCAAAATACTCAGTGTCTCGCCCCCTAAGATGGGAGAAGATACCCCTCACAATGGCCAGTGGAGGGTTTTTATCCGTTAACCCATATGGGTCTGTGTTGTGCATTCTAGGAGTGGAAAGGATTCCACGGCCAGTGGGTGGTGGTGGGTTCTCCTCGTGCATTGGCTCCTTGCCCTTATCTTGTAGATTCATGGGGAGTTGTATCATCTTACCCATTTGATTCATCAACTTAATTTGTTCTTCCAGCAACTGGTCGAAAGTACAATGTTGCTCTTCCTGCTATGTCTCAAGCCTGCTGTTCACCTCCATTTGAAGTGAGGTAAACCTTTTTGTTCCCTCTATTTCTTCAATTTCTTCTGTTGTTGGGTTTCTGTTATAGAATCTGTACAGATATAGAAAAGAGATTATAGTTGTAATTAGTAGAGATTTTAGTATTAATTATAGGATTAGTTTCCTATTCTAGAGGGATTAGCTTCCTATTCTAGGGAATCTCTTTGTATATAAATATGTGTAGTTTTTTCCATTCAATATATAGAAAACCTTCTCAATTACTCTATGTTTTACATGATATCAGAGCTTTCCTATTCTGGGTGAGCTTGTTTGCTCGATTTTACTACAGTTTGGAGAACAGTCTAGGTCACCTACCTAGACTGCCTGTTTCTCATCACAGCCCCCCACTTTAAGGTAGAACAGGTCCAGTTCGGCCATCCTTTGAAGTCCGGCGGTCCAGAGGGAGGCGAGTGAGGTACACGCGCCACTGTAGCTTTCCGGCTAGAGATCACGCGCCGGCACGTGGAGGCACGTGCGACGATGACCGGCGGTCGACTTTCCTGTTCCGGCGTCGCATTGGTGGCAGCTGTTTGTTCTGGTGGTCCGTTTTTGCATTCTCCTCGTTTCTGACACGTGAATAGTGATCAGTGCACGTGAACAGTGATCAGGTTCTATTTTTTTCTGTTTGGTTGTGTTTTTGGACTTCTCAGTGTGATTTTCTCTGTGTTAAATGGGGGACAGTAGTGAACAGAAGGTTGTAACTGAGGTTACGTTTGGTTCATCAAGAATCACTGATAGAAAGTTAACCGGAAATCATAATTATGCCCAATGGAAAAGAATTATTCGTAGATTTGTGAACAGTGCTGATTTAGAGGACCATTTAACTAGTCACCCTCCCTCAAACCCTAAGGCTAGGAAGAAATGGGTAAAAGAGGATGATAAATAGTTTAATCAAATTCAAAATATTTTAGACCCATCGGTTGACGATGTTGTGACCCACTGCGAGTCTGTTAGAGAATTATGGGAGTATCTTGAATTTATGTTTGCTTCTAAAGAAGATATGTCCTATGTGCACAACCTGCTTTTCAAACTCTATCGACCGGATCAAAAAGGCCGCTCTCTTAAACAGTATTATGCAGAATTCAAAAATGCTGTTGAAGAAGAGCGATCTATCTTTCCTATTGTTGCCGATGTAAAGAAAATGGAAGAACAGAAAGAACTTGTGCAAGTGCAGTGTTTCCTAGCAGGGTTAGGGCCTGAATATAGTGTGGCTCGCACTCAGTTGTTAACTAGTGGGGGGACACTTCCTTCACTTACAGAAGTGTATGCTCGGTTACTTCGGGTTTCTAAAGATGAAGATATGGTAACTGATAGTGGATCGGGCGATACAGTAGCTCTAGTAAGTAATGCTAATCAGGGAGGCAAAACCGGAAGTGGAGGTAGTAGCGCAATCCGAATATGTCACTATTGTAAAGAACTAGGTCATATTAAGAAGAATTGCTGGAAATTACATGGCAAACCTCCCAAGTACTCGAGCCCAAGAAAGTATGCTAACATGGCCACACAAGAGGGCATTTTACCACATCCTCAGTCCTCTTCTCCTTCTATCACCATTTCAATTGATGAATATGCCCGATTAACTAGTGCCCAACAACATATTTCAGGTGTTTCTGAACAACCATCAGTATCTGCACTGGCTAATACAGGTAATCATGCTGCTTGTCTTTCCACCTCATCTCGTAATTGGATTGTTGACTCAGGTGCCACTGATCATATGACTGGAGACACAGGTATCCTTCTTTTAAATCTTCTGCCAACTTACCTCCTGTTACTTTAGCAAATAGGTCTAAAGCTTCAGTTATTGGGCATAGGACAGCATACCCAGCCAAAACCCTTCCGTTGTCATCTGTCTTATGCTTATCTCAATTTCCTTTTAATTTGTTATTTGTTAGCCAGCTCACAAAAAGCCTTAACTGTTGTGTTATTTTCTATCCTACTTGTTGTCTTTTTCAGGATCTTGGGACGAAGCAGATTATTGGTAAAGGGTGTTTAGTGGATGGGCTATACACTCTTGAATCAAATTCGCAACCTGTGCCTCGGTCAATTGCGTGTGCAAGTTCTACTTCTCTACAGCTTCATTGTCAACTTGGTCATCCACCTCTTCCTGTTCTACATAAATTATGTCCTAGTCTTAAACAAGAGTCTACATTAGAATGTGAAGTTTGTCAGTATGTTAAACATCATAGGGTGTCTTACTCTCCTAGAATAAATAAACATGTTGAGTCTCCTTTTTATTTAGTGCATTCTGATGTCCTGTTTTGCCTAAGTCAGATTTTCGTTATTTTGCAACATTTATTGATGATTATTCTCGAGTAACTTGGCTTTATTCTATGAAATCTCGTTCAGACTTATTTTCAATATTTTGTGCTTTTTATGCTGAAATCAAAACACAGTTTAATAAACTTATTTGTCTTTTGAGAAGCGACAATGCAAAAAAATATCTTTCTAGCACATTTTCATCTTACCTCTCACAACATGGCATAATTCACCAAACCTCTTGTATTGTTACTCCTCAACAAAACGGTGTGGCTGAATGAAAGAATCGCCATTTATTAGAAGTTTCTCGAGCATTAATGTTTCATATGCAGGTTCCAAAAACATTTTGGGCTGATGCAGTTTCCACTGCTTGTTTCCTCATTAATCGCATGCCTTCTTCTGTTCTTCATGGTCAGGTCCCTTATTCTCTCCTCTTTCCGTCAAAAGCTTTATTTCCTCTTCCTCCTCGAGTGTTTGGGTGCACTTGTTTTGTTCAAGACATGCGACCACAGGTATCCAAACTTGATCCCAAATCTCTTAAATGTGTCTTTTTGGGGTACTCTCGACAACAAAAAAGGTATCAATGTTATTCTCCTTCTTCAGGTCGTTACTTGGTGTCTGCAGATGTTACTTTCTTTGAGAACAATCATTTCTTCAGTTCCACTGCATCTTCTTTTCCTGCGTCTCTTCAAACTAATTCTATGGATGAGTTTCTTGTTTATACTGTCAGTGAACAGGTACAACCCCCTCCTCGAACTGTTGTTCGTCATGTCTACTCACGACGTGTGGCGCATGCAATTGAGGCACCTTCTCTTGACTTAGGCACTAGTGTTGCACCCGCTGCTTCGTCTCCAGATCCTGTGCCTGTCCCTGACCCAAGCCTTGATCAACCAATTGCTCTTCGCAAAGGTAAACGCACCTGCACTTATCCCATTTCGGCCTATGTTTCTTATGATACTTTATCTCCTTCTTCTAAGTCCTTTGTAGCATCTTTAGACTCTGTTGTTATTCCTAAGTCCATATCTGAAGCATTAGCTCATCATGGTTGGCAAAAGGCAATGAAAGAAGAAATGATGGCACTTGAGTATAATCATACTTGGGATCTAGTTACATTACCTTCAGGAAAGAAAGCTATTGGTTGCAAATGGGTCTACACAGTTAAGATGAATCCAGATGGTTCGGTTGCACGACTAAAAGCTCGTTTGGTTGCAAAGGAGTATGCTCAATCTTATGGTATTGACTATTCTGAGACATTCTCTCCAGTTGCTAAGCTCTCATCTGTTCGACTTTTTATCTCACTGGCCGCCACTTATGATTGGGATCTCCATCAACTAGATGTGAAAAATGCCTTCTTACACGGTGATTTGTGTGAAGAAGTATTCATGGAGCAACCACCTGGATTTTTTGCTCAGGGGGAGTCCAACAAGGTATGTAAGTTACGGAAATCCTTATATGGTCTGAAACAGTCTCCACGTGCATGGTTTGGGAGATTTAGTTCTGCTGTGATTGAATTTGGATTACAAAGAAGTGCATATGATCATTCTGTATTTTTCACATCATCTAGCTCAGGGTAAATTTTACTAGTTGTATATGTTGATGATATTGTGATTACTGGAAGTGATAAGATGAGAATTTCAAAATTAAAAGCGTTTCTCGGTACTTGTTTTCAAACCAAGGATCTAGGACCATTAAATTATTTCTTGGGAATCGAGGTTCTTCGTAGACGGAAGGGAATCTTTTTGACTCAGAGGAAATATTGTCTCGATCTACTGAATGATGCAGGAATGATTGGAGCAAAGATTCATGATGCACCAATGATACCAAATGTAAAGTTGAAACCTGAAGATGGAGATCTACTTGAAAATCCTGAAAAGTATAGAAGAATTGTTGGGAAATTGAATTATCTTACTATCACTCGTCCTGACATTGAATTTCCAGTGAGTGTGGTAAGTCAGTTTGTATCATCTCCCAGAACTTCACATTGGGATGCTTTGACTCATATTCTAAGATATTTGAAAGGAGCACCTGGACGTGGAATCTTGTATCAAAATCATGGTCATCATAGGGTAGAGGGGTTTACAGATGCTGATTATGCGGGTAATCTCACAGATAGACGATCCACGACTGGTTACTGTGTGTTTGTTGGAGGCAATCTCGTGTCTTGGAAAAGTAAGAAGCAGACAGTGGTTTCACGTTCAAGTGCGGAATCTGAATACAGGGCTATGGCACAAACAACCTGTGAACTTGTATGGTTACGACACTTGCTTGAAGAAATTGGATTTTCTCAAACAAAACCAATGACATTATGGTGTGACAATGAGGCAGTCATTTACATTGCCACTAATCCTGTATATCACGAACAAACCAAACATATTGAAGTTGATTGTCACTTCACCCGAGAAAAGCTAGAAGATGGTACAATCTCAACTCAACATGTTATAACCGGAAGTCAACTGGCGGATGTATTCACTAAAGCCTTACCGGGAAATCGGGTCAACTACATTTGTACCAAGCTGGGCATGATCAATATTTATGCTCCAGCTTGCGGGGGAGTGTTATAGAATCTGTACAGATATAGAAAGGAGATTATAGTTGTAATTAGTAGAGATTTTAGTATTAATTATAGGATTAGTTTCCTATTCTAGAGGGATTAGCTTCCTATTCTAGAGAATCTCTTTGTATATAAATATGTGTAGTTTTTCCCATTCAATATATAGAAAACCTTCTCAATTTCTCTGTGTTTTACAGTTTCTACCCTTTTTTGTTGTTTCTCATTTGATTTGAAAATTTTAGTTGTGCCTAGACCACCGCTCTGATACCAATTTGTAACAAACCAACACTCAAACAGAGAAAGATTAGGAATAAGAGATAGAAATTGAGGGAAAGGGGAAGAATTAATTAAGAAACAGATGATACAAGAGAGAAAAGAGAAAAGAGAAGAGAAACAGAATATAGACAAAGAGAGAAAGGAGAGAAGTAAGAAAAGGAAATAGAAAGTAATCTGATATTGATAATTGATTGATAACTCATAAGGTATTTACAACCTATTAATATAACTAAATTAGCTACCCAACAAAAGATGACCTCGGCCACTCAGAATCATTCCCTCTTTCTGTACACAATCATTCCTATAGCCCATTCGTTATTCTCTTCTTCTGTCCTATTCTTAACTACCCAAATTATGTTCACAGCTCATCACTAAAGTTAATTCACCCTTTTTCCCCTCTCATTCCTACGATACATAACATGGTAATGGCTGAGGAAAAAAATTTAATAAAGTAACCATGATTACATAAGCAATATGCAATGGGCATTACATTAGCTAAAGTTGAGATGATTACATTATCCAATGGACATTTCATTACAATATATTATGTGTAACCAAATAATGGGACATAATATAATCACAATTACATTACAACTTAGACAATTTTCTATCGAACATAACTACAATTACAGCAGCATTCAATAAAATGTCCAAATGATGCCCCATAAAAACTTGAGCTAACAAATAATCAATCCAAATCATAAAATTAAGCCATGAAAACAAACCTTAGATCCAGCAATATATCCACCACATGACCCGAAAGATTTAGAAAAAGTTCCCATCATTACATCCACATCAGCAGTATCCACTCCCAGGAGCTCACAAACGCCTCGTCCTGTTTTCCCCACTGCTCCAATGCTATGGGCCTCATCCAAGTATGTATATGCCTGTAACATTATTAAGATGATGCAAAGAAATGGGGGAAAAAATCAAGAAATACTATTCCTTATACATTATCAGGGATAAAGTGAAAAAAGATATGTGAAAAGCTCTCCTGTAAAAAGAGTGAGAAGTGATAGTTTTGTTGCACACAGAAACAATTTGTCTCAGAAAGCAAAGTAGAAGTTTGCTGTTCGTTACATGTGGTCCTTTTCTTGAGTTTGAGATGCAATTAATCAAGGCATCACACTGGAAAAATCTTATTACATCCAGCTACCGAATGAATTATTTGATCTATGAAATAATCAACTTAGCACGTCTCAAAGACAGCACATAACAAGCATCACAACCTACCATATGTCACAGACAGTACATAAGCAGCAAGCATCACGGCAAACGAGGTACGAAGTGCATTACATACATGGTAAAAACTATTTAAGACAGGATATATTCTGAAGATGTAATGAAAAACTGCCTCACAAAATAAATAATATAACAGACAAGAACTCCAAGGCAGTACGGAACAAGCCTGCTCCACAATAAATCTACTAACGAATAAATTAGTCTACTATGAAAGACCTAGCCCAATCATACCCATAAAACTCAAAAAATCATTTTTCAAAAAATACCATTATAAAAGCACTCAAACCATGCCCTTTGTGGTACACCAATCAACTAATCTATTTTTGCTCCAAGACTAGCCTTTCATCAATCTCTACAAAAAGGCCCAACAACCAAAACAACTAACAAACTGTCATCGGCCTCTCTAGCTTGCAAGGAGAATGAAACTCCTTTTATAGTCATGTCATGCAACCAACTTGCCAATTCCACAAAAGTCTAATTTAAACTTGGATACTTCTTCATTTATTTTATTATTGAACACTTCTTCATCATTAATTAAACTTCATGATTAAGCATTTATTTTATGGGCTGAACGTAACAGAAGAAATTCCTAAAGAAAAGGTAAAAAAAAATTGCTGATTCTAATTGAACATCACATGTATCATAAGATGAGATTTAATATTCATATTGAAATGGCTCAACCATGTTGATACTACCTTATACTTTTTGCAGATCGCTATAATTTCAGGAAGCATGCAAAGCTCCCCTTCCATGCTGTATATCCCTTCCACAATTACAATTATTTTCTTCCAAGGTCTGTGAGTCCTAGGTTGTCCCTCTGCAATTTGTTCTCGCAAGACTTCCTCTAAATGTGATGGTGCTACAAGAAACAACATAGCTCATAAACATGAGCCGAACATACATTTCAGACAGTATTATTAGTAAATAAATGGATCAAGCACCATTTTAAAAACTATGAAGAATCAATAGACAAGGGTAGCTATATGGAAATAATGTATGTCCATACAAACAGTGGCATAGATGAGTTACTATTTTATGGATAGAATTTGATTAGCTTGATAACTCATGCCTAACACTTACTATTATGTTGGAAAACACGAATAGTAGCTCCAGATCCACGTGCACCATTTACAATAGAATTGTGGTTCAAGGAATCACTGATAATTAATCCACCCTGTAATGGATAACAGCAGACAACAAAAGTGAAATGCAATAATGAAGGCCAATGATTTTTTAGGGAACTTTAAATAGCAATAATATCCACCTTCCCAATCAGGACTGGAAGGATAGCAGAGTTTGTAACATAGCCCATGCCAAAGACTATAGCCGCTGGTTTTCCAACAAAGTCAGCTACACGCTTCTCCAATTCGTTGTGCAACACCGTTGTGCCTGTGGGAATACTAGTTTAGTGAAATTTTGAGTACAGAGTACCCAAGCAAAATTACTTACAAAGGTATTTACACTCACCTCCATCTACACGGCTACTACAGGTACTAGGAGCATATTTCTTTAATGACTCAATTACTCGAGGTGTGCAATACTCATCTGCTGCAGCAAAGCCAAGATAGTTGTATGACCCCAGGTTAAGGCATCTACTAATGTTTGTGGTTCGTCTGCGTCAGGGACAATCAGTTAACAGATTCTCAATCCAATAACTTCAGAAACAAAATTGGATTAAAAATCTTCTAATACAAATTGAGAATCTTACTTTAGAGTCTTATTATTATCATTTGAGTAACGCTCAACCACATCAAACCAAGCATCAGGAGCACTAGCTATTGGTCTTCCAAAACAGTCCTACCAATCAAAGCATCAAAAATTAGATTCATTTAATCATGCAGTGTTGACTTAATAATTATCAAAACTAGAGACAAATTGCTCAACTGGGTATAAACTTTAGTGCAAAACAGCAAGATTCTATGCACAAAGACTAATTTTTTGCTCAAAATGAACACAAAAATAAAAACAAATTAACATTTAAAAAAAAAAACACTGCAACTACAAATATACTTTGTTGATTAATTAAAATACAATGGGTTGGATACCTGAATACGAAGGTATAAACGGCGTGTATAGAAATCTTCAAGTCCTAAACAGATTGGAGCATAACCCTGCTTGATAACAAGAATTAAAACATTAAAAATAAAAATTATATAGACACAGCTTAAAACTAGTGTGTTTAAAGTCAACAATGAAGAACAAACCTGAAGATTGTTAGCGCTACACCAGTCAAAAATTTTGCGAAAGAAATCTCTGATTTGACCAAAAGCAAACAATAGTCCATAGCTAAAGTAGGTTGTTAACGCTGTTAAGTACGGAATTGCAATCATTTGTTCCTAAATTCTAAACAATTTGATTTCAATATAATCAATTAATTGAGAACAGATCTAAAAACGGAAAAGTTATATATATAATTTTTGAATTTCCGTGGGTAACAGAATCGGCTGTTTGATGTGTGTTTCGAGTTGGATTTGAAAGGTTGAAGAAGGAAGACGAGGACGACGACTCGGTAACCGGGATATTCGGGTATGGATGGTGGATACGGATTCGGGTAGATTTGTCAACCATGTTGGATGATTATTGAATACTGGCTCGCTATTTTATTGAGGAATATTGAATACTGGCTATGCTATTGAGGTTGGAGTTTTTTTTTTCACTCGATTGGCGGACCCAACGAGGCAGTTTCGGGCCATATAATTCTATAATTTACAAGAGGAACAAAATAATCGATGATGAACAATAATTTTTTACTATTTTATTTTTTATTAATGTTATTTTTTAGTCTTTATTCTTATTATTAATTATTATTTTATTTTAATTTATTATTTTATTTTAATTTATTTGCTTTTTATTATTTTTTTTAAAAAAAATTTATAATTTAATTACGTATTATTGTTAAATATCAAATTTTACATATTTTATCACTGAAATTTTTTAATTCTACGAATAAGAGAATATATAATATTTTCTATTAATTTTTACAATAAATTATAATATTTAAACTTTATTACTTTAATAGAATTTATATTTTGTATCTTTAATCATTAATATTGAAAAATGAATTACCATTAACAAACTTAAAAATAATAAGAAAATTTATGAAAAATTACCTAAAATATACTCTTATATGAAGTATTAATATTTTTTGGACATATATCATCTTAAATAGACTGAAAAATACTAAAATACCATTGTTATACGGATTGCGTCTAAACTGAATCATTTTCTTTAATTTTAAATTAGAGCAAAATCGACTTGCTTTCGTTGATCTCTCTTTGTCGCCGTCGAACTCTCTATCTCTCATCGTCATTCACTCTTCCTCTCACTACCTGAAATTGTTTTGTACTCTCAATGTCTAAAACTTTCATTTTTCACCATCATTTGATAAAGTTTCATCATTTTATTCAACATCTACAATAAATCTGTATTCTACAATTTTTTATTTTTTTACTTCGAAAGTGAAAAAATATTGGATGTGAAATGTGTAAATATATAATAAAGCAAATGCATATATGAAAGTCGATGTCTTGATGGATGGCAATAGTTGTTGTTTATTAATGTGTTTCTTCAATAAATGTTTTACCTATTTGAAATATGTGTTTTCAGTTTTTTTTGATTTTTTTTAGGATATATCATTTATACAAGTGAAGCTAAATGGAGTTAGGAAAAGTTATGAGTCGCTAGGTTTTCATTGTTAACTGCCCTAACTCTAGTGAAATTATATGTTTCTGTCATCTGAAACTCTCCAATGCAATTTCTAAGTCAATTTGCACACTTGATTTTTGCAATGGTATCTGTTTGATTTTTTTATTTTTTTTTGGGGCAATTTAGTAAATTTAGTGAACTGAATTATCATAACTTGCCATAACTTTCCCTAACTGTAGTGAAATTACATGTTTCTGTCATCTGAAATTCTCTAATGAACTTTCTAATTCAATCTATATACTTGGTCATGTCAATGATATTTGTTTGATTTATTTTAATTTTTTAGGGGTAATTTAGTGAACTGAACTTGCATAACTACCCATAACTTATCCTAAATGTGGTGAAGTTGCATGTTTCTACTATTTAAAAATTTTCACTGCACTTTCTAAGTCAATCTGAACACTTTATTTTTTCAATGGTATCTTTTTTATTTATTTTGATATGTTGAGGGAAAATTTAGTAAATTGAACTGCCCTAACTACCTATAACTTGAGCTAACTCTAGTGAAGTTGCATGTTTCTGCTATCTAAAAATCTCAAATGCAATTACTAAATCAATCTACACACTTGATTTTTGCAATGGTATCTGTTTGATTTTTTTACTTTTTTATGAGAAATTTAGAGAACTAAACTACCTTGACTATCCATAATTTGCCCTGACACTGGTGAAGTTACATATTTCTGCCATCTAAAAATATTCACAGCACTTCCTAAGTCAATCTGCATACTTGTTCATGTCAATGGTATCTGTTTGATTTTTTTATTTTATTTTTATTTTTTAGAGGAAATCTATTGAATTGAACTGCCCTAATATCCCTAATTCGCCCTAACTTAAATTTTTTCAGGTAGATGGCGTCAAGTTCTGTATCATCTTCTCCTAGCGAAGGAACACATATCATACTTAATAAGAAAATGGTAAGTCCTAAGGAAATATCCTCATCCGGCCATCATTACGTCTTCAAAAGAAGGAAAGTTGGTAAGTCCACTACAGCCATTAAGAGGAAGCGAGTTGTTGAATTTCAAAGCGATGAAGAAAATGCTCAAAAAGGAATAAATGCTGATAGATTTCAAATCGATTATATAATTGAACAATCAATATGAAGATACCACCAAATGAACATTATTGGTGCTGGCTTAAAAAATTATAAATGTAATGCAAAACGTATTTGCTGATAACAATGAAAAGGTAATTGTAATATATTGAACTTATAAGTAATTTATGTTTCTATTTATGAAGTAGTTATTTCTTAATTTTATTTTCAAATTTATATAGATTGATGCATTTTCAAAGTATAATGTCGGCCACTTGCTAAAAATGGATGAAAAAAAAGTTTTCCATTGGCCTGGATTAATAAACTATATATTCTTACACCAAGTTCACAATTCAAAAATAGATGAGCTGGGTAGCGAAGTAGTCACCATAGGAGCAGGAGAAGTATCTAATTTTTGGGCTAAAATATAATGGCAATGAGGATTTGATTGTTGTCCGCAGTTCTCTTATGTATAAGTATGAAAATATGACCTGCAAGAAAATGCTTGCAGCATTTAAATTTTGCAAAGACATGAATGTTCAGGTTAAGTTAGGGTTTTTATGCCTGATTAACCTTATGGTTTTGGAAAAAGCTACTAAAGCAAAAGTTGATTCTCGGATTCTATCACTCGCGGATGATGTTGACACCTTTAACAGCATTGAGTGGGGAAAACTGAGTTGAAACTTTGTATGTTCAAACGTGAAGGATTCTATTTGGAGCTTGAAGAATAAGGAAAAAGATAGTGGATACTCTTTAAGTAGATTTTTTTATACCATAACAATTTTTGCAATGGAGATATTGTCATCTTTAGACAGGGTCAGAGTTAAGAGAATTAATAATCATATTCCTAAGATTATGAATTGGAGTATGGAGTCAAAAGTGTCTTATCAAAAAATCCACACAAAAATTCTAGAATCGATACATCACATTCTCTCATTGTTAATAAATTTATTACTGTTAATCTCTATTTTATTTGTTATATCATGGCCTTTCTCACATTAATATGTTGTGTATAAGAGCTGCAAATTACTTCATTTACCATGACTAGAGAAGAATCAGTTGATCTAGCTTTTTATGATTTATATCTCAGCAAAGAGGGAGGAATTATTGAATATTTTATGTTGCATCCCCTTAAACCAAGCTACACAACCAAAGATAAATATTCTCAATCTGGTTTTCAATCTTCAGATATTGAAAATATCATGAAACAAGTTTCTCAATTAGAGAGAGATAAGACAACATTTTCTGCATATTTTGAGAGAAGGTTGTCTTCTCTGAAAAATCAAAATAAAGAACTCAGAAAAATGTTAGAAGAAAAGAAAAATGAGATGAAGACTTTAAGAGATGAAAATAAAGAATTACACATGATGGTTGGTACACAAAGTAAAGAAATTCATGAATTGATTCAGCAGTAAAATGGTAAAATCGCTTGCATTGAGTGTAACATTGAAGAGAAGGAATAATTTGATTTTCAGACTCCATTGCATGAGTATGAACATGCAACTATCAATGAACCAAATAAGAATGAAACGCATGGAGGTAGTCCATCTCTCATGACTATCTCGGAACATGCATTTGAGTTGGTTGCTGAAAAAAGAAAGATAATTTCCAATTTAAAGTACATTGGTGATGATTGGATGCCATGCGAAAAGAATGAGTTAGGAATACAAAGAGATAACAAATCACAATTCCATGAAAAAAAGATTGGATAATTCAGATGAGTATTCACCAGTTCTTTCCTTGAATCCTGTTCAGAGGTCTACTTTTGAAGAAGAATCTGCTTCAACGAATGGTGAAACCTGAATTTTACTAATTATAAATAGTAAGTTAGAACAATGATGTTAATACAATATGACTGGTGATAGTTATGGCAAATAATATAGAGTTAGGGGATTTAATTATTGTTATTTTATCTTTTTTTCTTTTCTTTAGCTATAAACTTGCGAATCAAATGTTGTTAGATGGTATTGTATGATTTTACAGTACATTTGATCAATACTTTAGATTTTATCTGACGCATGAGGAACTCTGATCAATGGCTTTTCAATGACGTAAGTGTATATTATCGATACCATATATTTAATACTTATATATGTGAAGCAATACTCTGCAGCTAACATAGTTTGACCTATGAAATCCATTTGGAAAGACGTTTGACATTTCCTTCTGGATACTTCGATGTATGTCTGAAATAATCACATGACCCGGACTTTCACCAAAGGTTGCCTTCAACCTTCCCAGGAACCATGTCCATGATGCATCAATTTCAGAATCAGTAATCCCAAAGACCAACGAAAAAATTTATTGATTGGCATCATGACAGACAACAGTAAGAAGCACTTCGTGGTATTTCCTTTTAGATGAGTTCTGTTAATCGATATTACAAGTCCACAATACTTGAAACCTTGAATTGAAACATCAAATGCAAAGAAGAGATAAAGAAATCAATGATCATCATCATAGTGCACATAAACAACTGAACATGGATTTGTTTCACTAAACATGTGTAAGTATCTAGAAAGAATAGAGTAAGACTGTTCAGGAGTACTCAATATGATATTCTCGTAAGCATGCTCCTGCCCCCTCCATGTAACAGAATAACCGACCTCTACCCCAAATTCCTTACTCATATCATCCATTATATCTCTAGGTTTGAATACCCTTCCAAGATTTGTTAATCTTTTTTAACACACTCGGCAACAATCCAACTTGTAGTTTGTCTGTGTCTACTTGGAACAAAATTAGATGGGTATGAACGCTCTGCCACATATTTCGTTACCATTCAATCTGCTTGATTGCCTTTAGCTAAGCTTTTTGCCCTCAGTCTCCATTTATATGATTTATCAATACAACGGACAACGATGAAAGATGAATTTGACTTGAAAATCTTAAATTGAAATTGCTCCCTCATTGCTACAATTAAAAATGTTGTAGTCAAATCTCTCTTTATTCTAAATATTTTACCCTCTCCAATAGAATATTCAATTAAACTTTCACCCAATAAATTTAAATCAAAATCATTGTTTGATTTATGTAACCCTAAATCTGTATCCTCAGTGCCATTCCACCGTTTTGTTCCATCCTTCCAATCTACATGAACCTCGGTAGTATATTCCACACCAGTATTATAAATTTCATTTTCTTCGGTCATATGGTCTATGGTGTGTGAATGTAGAATGCATTGAGCAGTATCCTAATGGACAAAATCCTCAGGAATTGCATGGATATCTTATACCATCGAAGACATAATTGAGTCTTCATCTTTATATCGATTATGATATTGATCTTCAGGAATTCCGTCAAGACCAAAAACCTCTCCCTCAATATTTTTATTCATTTCGAATGGATCATTGCTGCCATGTTCAGATTTAAAGACACCTTCTTCAATATTAACATAAAGTGGATGCTTTAGTTTATTCTCGGCCATAAATACAAGGAACACGCTAAATATCTTATCGTTTATAACATTATAAAGTGGTGCTTCATCTTATCCAGTAAAAAAGTTGAACCCAATATTTGAAGTACTGTCAATATTAAGCACATCCAATACCACTTTCTTTAGTTCATTGAAATCAGCTTGTTCTGTCTATATAAGAAATTCAGTACACTCCCAACTTATTTTAATGTCTCCACATTAAATTTTTCATCATAACGGATGTGATAACAACACTACTTTTTAACATTTGAATTTAAAGGTAAATGATCAATACCCTGCAGTCACAAAGAATAAACAAAACCAATACTATTAGATCCAATAAAGCATTCTCTATAGCAGATATAAGTATTTTAATGTGGATTATGGCAAGTTAGAGCAGATCAGTAACTTTTTTCCATCAAAAAAATTAAAATAAATCGGACATATATTATTTTCAAATTTAAGCATGCAGAGTGTCTCATAAAGTATCCAGGAATATTCTCTATAGTAGATATAAGCATTTTGATATGGGTTAGAGTAAGTTAGAGATAATAATGGTAGCTCAGTAACCTTTTTTCCATCAAAAAATTAAAATAAATCAGACAAATATCATTTTTAATTTAAATCATATAGAGAGTCTCAAAAAAAGTAATGGTGCATTTTTTTTATAGTAGATATAAGTGTTTTAATGTGGGTTAGGGCAAGTTAGGGATAGTTATGACAGTTTAATAATCTTTTTTATTAAAAAAATTAAAATAAATCATACAGATATTATTTTCAGACTAAAGCATGCAAAGTATCTTAGAAAGCATCCAAGAGCATTCTCTATAGCAGATATAAGCATTTTGATGTAGATTAGGGCAAGTTAGAGATAGTTAGGGAAATTTAGTAATCTTTTTTTCATCAAAAAAATCAAAATAAATCGGACAAATATCTTTTTTAGACTAAACGCAGAGTGTCTTAGAAAGTGTAATGGAACATTTTCTATACCATATATAAGTATTTTGATTTAGGTTAGGACAAGTTAGGGATAGTTAGGTCTAAGATAATTCTGCTCAAATCTATCATTGTTTTTGAAAAAGGAATGTGAGCCGGACATAGATGCTAATATAGAATAAATTCAATAAAATGAACCGTTTTCTCTTCAAATAGCCATCATTTTATAGTCAAAATAACTTATAAATAATTGTATTACATCAAAATCAAGATCAAATATTTTTCTGCATATTCGACTAAATGAACAAAATAAAAACACACCACTTAAAATTAGAGAGAGATAGTGATAAAGCTTTCTTTTATCGATCTACTGGTGATATATTCGTGTTTTGAAAAGGAAAAAGACAAAAAGTTGAAAGAGACAGATTCGTGTTTTAGAAAGGAATAAGGCAACATTGGCAGCTGAGAGTTTTCTTTTACTAATATTAGTTTATTATGTATAAGGGTTTTTTAGTCTTTTTCAGTCTATTTAAGGTAATATAAATCTAAAAAATATTAATTCTTTAGAGAATAGTATATTTTAGGTGATTCCCTAAAATTTAAGGATGACAACGAGTCAGATATTTTCAGGTATCCAATCTGTTTATATGAAAAATGGATAGTTTATAAATGGGTTTAGACGGGTATGGATTGTAATTTTACTGCTCGTGACAGGTTTAGGTCGAGTTCGGATTTAGACCTTTGGATACTCGTTATCCGAACCCGATTATATATTAATTATATTTTATTAAATTTTAATTATATATTAATTATATTTTATTTTAATTATAAATTATGTGTATGAGATTATTTTTAATAAAATTATGTTAATATTAAATATTTATTTATAATTATTTAATTAAAAAATTGTAATTTATATTTTACATTTCATTTTTTTTGAATTTTTATTTTTATACGGGTTCGAATAGTAAACGGGTATTATTAAATGGATTTGGAATGTATAGGATATAACTATAATCGAATTTAAATAGTTTTGGATAGTTTACAAATTAAAAGGATTCGAGTTTGAGTAGGACAATTTTAATATGTACCATACTTGCTACCAACCCTGAGAAAATTGATAAGATATTTAAATTAGAACATTCTAGATAAACTTGGTAATATATTATATGAAATTTTTTTTTGAGAGCTTACAAAAATGATATTTAAAAATTATAAAATAATTATATCATTTATTTATTTGCACTTAATTGATAATAAAATATAATAATTTTATTAATATTTTATTTTTTACACTTAATTAATAATATTTTATTTTTAATTTCTGATTTATTTTTTCTCCTTCTTTAATCGACTTTTGTATTATTTATAAAAACCTAAAATATATAAAATATGCCATTCTAGTTTTATATATAAGGATAATTACAAAAATAACTAAAAAAATAAACTAACTTTCGTACATTGGCTTAAAAAATTACAAAAATACAATAAATAAATATTTATCTTATAGTTTTTCATTACTTTGGAAGAGACCAATTAGCTTTACTGTACTTAGCTTTATTAAAAGACAAATGCTTACTTTTTTAATATATATATATATATATTTGACTTTAATTTGAAATAGTTTGGCCATTATTTGCTTCTTTTTTACAGTAAATTGCATAGATTTTTTTTAAATTCATTATATAGTTATAATATTTTATTTTATTTTATATTTTTAGTCATGTGGTCATTATTTTTTTGTACATTTGTTTTTTTCAATTTTCATCTTTTGTATTTTGTATTTTTTTTTGTGTATTTTTTTTATGATTTTCATTTTTTTTTCATTTTTGCTTTTTAATCTATTTACTTTTCTTTTTTTATATTGTTTGTATTATTTATACTATTTATCTTTTTTTAAAAAAATTTAAATTAAAATTTTAAAATATTAAATTAAAAATATTTATATTAAATTTACACTTATATATAACATATATCAATATATAGTTAAAATATATCTACATATATATAACATATATCACTTTTATATTATTATTCTTTTAAATTTTACCAAGTATATATTATTATATGTAATATTTAACGATATTTAATTAAATATATAATAGTTTTATATTTTATTTTTTTAAAATTTAATATGCATATTATTATGTGTAATATATATCCACATATAACTAAACATATATCATTTTTCTACACTTATTCTTCTAAAATTTAATGCATATATATTATTATATGTAACATATATTGATATATAATTCAAAATATATCACTTTGATGCTCTTATTCTTTTAAATTTTAATAAGTATATGTTATTATATATTTCATATACCGATATATAACTAAACATATAATAGTCTTATACTCTTATTTTTTTTTAAATTTAATATGTATATATTGTTATATATAACATATATCAATATATAACTAAATATATAATAGTTCTTTTAATTTTATTTTTTTATAATTTAACACGTATATAATATTATATATAATAGTTATACATATATATAACTAAATAGATATCACTTTTATACTATTATTCTTTTAAAATTTATCAAGTATATATTTTATATGTAACATCTATGTATAGATGTTGAAAATCAAATGTATTCGGTGGGTGGATAGAGCAAATAAAATAACAAATAAAAGTTTAAAAAAATGAGAAAAATATCATCAAGGAAGAGGAACAAGATGAGAAGTCTGACAAAGATGATCAAATCAAGAAGAAATAGGGTTTTAAAAAGATAAAGACGAAGATAAGCTTATTTTTTAAAGAAAAAGGAAAAAGAATATGCATTGAAGGGGAAGACGCAAAACAATAAAAAGCATTATGAAAGAGCGTATTTTTTTAAAAAATAAAATATAACAAATGGTAAAAATAAGAATAAAAATAAAAAAATAATAGCTGTAAAATTAAAAATAAAAGTTAAAATATAGTATTTAGTGTAATTTTCTCTATATATAACACAATAATAAGGTAAAATTTTAGATATTTATTTATTTCCATAATTTTTCTATAAAATAAATCAATAAATATTATTTTATCCATTCAGTTATATAAATAAGTTTTTTTATTGGATCTAATAAATTATTTTTTAAAGGAAAATTATAAATAAATAAATGTTATTTGTCTATTTAGTTATATAAATAATATATTTTTTTAGTTGAATAAATAACTAATTTTAAAATTTATTATTTTTTCTAATAAAGTTATCAAATTTCAACTTTTTTTTTATTATATTGTTCGTTTTTCAAATATGGATAATTACATGCAGGGAAGAGGGGTAAAATTTTTCTTGAAATTATTCCCGGCTTCGCTCTCTAATTATCTCTCTTTGTTTTATTTTCAATATTCATTATATCTTTCATATAATTATTATTTTATAAATTTATTAATCTATTAATAAATTATTTTTATTTATCAAAAAAATTAAATTAATTAAAAAATATTATATATATAAATTTCTAAATTTACGTGATAATTCATAAAAAATAAAATAAAGAAAAGAAAACATTAAACTATAAATATAATTTCATAAGAAATACTTGCAATAAAATTTCTCACACAATATTAAAAGTAAAAATAATAAAATAAAAATCAAAGGTAAAGAGAAGAAATTGAAAAAAAAAAGCAAAAATGGATTTAAAACAAGATTCAAATATTATTTTTAATTTATCCTTCATTCTTGATTCGTTTAAATGAGTTCAAATTAACTTCGTCGAAAAATTTATCAAGTTTCATGATTTTGTATTACATTAGATTAGTGTTATTTTTTTTAAAATTTTTTAGAAGAAAAATATATTGTTTAGGAAAAAAATAATTTATTAAAATTTACTTTTTTTAATTTTTTGTATAAATTAAAGGATAGCTAAGAGTGTAATTTAAAATTTTAAAGGAGAATAAATAAACAATTATAAAATTTTAATATATATATATATTTCATTTTTAAAATAGAAGGGGAAATCTGCCCCAACTTGGCTTCTCCACTGACAGCATGAATTCAACCTAATTTTAAATAGCGTTATATAAAAATATATGTTTAAAAAAATAAAAAAATATTATTTTTATATTCATATAAAATATACTTTTACTTTTCATTTAAATATAAAAATCACTTTAAAATAAAATTTAACCTAATAAAAATACATTCCATCCTCCAATACTTAATGTTCATTAAATTAATTTATTGGAAAATAATCTAGGGAGTATCTGCGCGATACTGGGGTGCTTTATTCAATATGTATATAATAATTTTTAAATCTTATAATAATTATAAATAAATAATCATAAAAAATTAAAATTCGTAAATATTTTTTCTTATTTAATAATCGATTTAAACTTATCAATAAGTACTCTTTTAATAATTTTTTAATTATGTCCCGTATAAATAAAATAAATATTATGATATTTTAATGGGAGGATTAAAATAAATATTGCTTATACAAGTGTCTTATGTTAACAATAGTATTTTTTTCATCAAATATCACCATTTCAAAGCTATTTATACAATCAGTATTAGAAACTTGACATATTATACAGATGAATTTTGTAATTTTTATCTTTCAATTTTCTTTGACATGGCTCATATTTTTAGCTAAATCATATTGCTTTATTTACTATAATCTTAACAAAAAGTATTTGATATTAAATGAATTAAATATTATCAATATTGAAAAAAATTATAGTGAATTTGTGTAAATGTTATTTTTCAGTTAAATAAAAAACATACCTGACAATGGATGAAAAAAACACAATAGATGATTAATATGAATTTTTATATTTAATATATTAAAATTTTAATATTTAAAGAAAATATTTTGATTTAATATTTAAGGAAATATATTTTAAGGAGATGTAATATGTGGTAAGGTTGGAAAACTAATTACTATAGAATTAGCTTTAAACATGTTATGCAACAATAATTTAATAATTTTATATTTGTAATCAATTTTTTATAGAATTTTTATTAATATATTATTTATTAAACATAGTCTTTATTTATAAAATACATTTGATATGTGATAAAAAAGTATATATATTTAATTAATAAAAGATATTAATTATTATTTCTTCTTATGATTTTTTTTAAAAAAACTCTTTTTTAGATATTCAGGAAGATTGGTATAATTTTATTAATAGCATTATTTTTTATGTTATTTTTCTTTAATATTTAATTTTAACTAAATAAATTATAAAAAAAATGAAATTCAAAGTAAATACTTCATTATTTTTAAAATAAAGTTTCAATATAATAAAACAAATATATGCGGATGATATTATAGAATATAAAGTTTATATATATTATATGATTGAATAAATGCTGTTATCATATTCATTTTTGGTTATTTTTGTTTATTATTATTTACCTCAAGAAAATCTTTTTAATCTTCCATCAAATGTTTACATGAACCCAAGTAACTTTTTTATATAAAAAAATAATTCTTCATAAAAAATTATACATAAATAGCTTATGTATTTTCTTAAATGGTTTTTTTATATTGTTTGAAAGAAAAAATAAAAATAAAGTGAATAATTCATATATCTAACTAAATAAATAGAAAAAAAAAGTTTTTTTAATAGTATTAATTCCAATTTCAAAGATTTTATCCTACACAAAATCATTAAAATTTAAAAATTTTAGAGTGCTATATCCATCATTAAAAAAAATTATAAGTGATAGAAAAAAGAAAAATGTAACAGAAATACTTGTGGATGAAATGCAATTTAAGATTATAATTGAAGTAGTTTATACTATTAATTAAATATGTAAAAACAATTATCAATTTATTAAGTTTGAATATTTTAAAATATATATCATTTTTCCAAATCAAAATTATAAAATAAAATTAGCACAAATAAAATATTAAATAGTTATTACTAATTATTTAAAAGACAAATTGGGGATTGGAAAAAATAAAACTGAATAAGATAACAAGTTTTCTTTACAATATTGCATTTGAAAATTATCTTATTTGAGTTTCTTTAGTTGAATTTAAATAAAAAAAACTTTAAATTGAAGTTTTCTTTAAATAATCGTTGATACTATTTTATCTGGATCAGAACTCTGCATTAAAAGAGTAAATTACTACCATCTTATAGAATAAAAAATCAAATTAAAGATATTTAATATTTAAGATAATTTTATTATATACTAAATAAAATTTATTTTTAGAATATAATATAAAAATAACTTAATAATCATCAATGTCAAAAAGAAAATACACATATGTATTATATAATATATATATATATATATCAAAAAGTATTAACTTTAAAATAAAATATTAAAAACTAGAAATCTATATATTCAATATAAAATCAACTCTAAAATTCAATAATTAATAATAATTCTATGCATCAAATAATTAGATAAAAATTGTGAATTGAAAAAAAAAGTAGTAGGACATTATTATAACAAGATATCATCATTATTTAAAACTTAATATAAATATATTAATAAAAAAATTAATTTAACTAATTATTATCAATATTAAATAAAATATTTTAATTTTATTTGAATTTTTTCAATACTTATAACTGTTAATTGATTATCTATTTTAATAAATAATAAATTTAATATTTTAAAATTTTAATTTAAAATTTTAAGAATTTGAAATATGCAGCTAGATGAGATTGGGACACATGGTATCATATTGTACTAGCAACATTCCATTAAATATAATATATAGATATGAATTTTCTTATATGACAGTGCATCGATGCTAAGCATCAAAAAGGATTAAGAGCATATAATCATCCTCGCTTTAGCCCTCGCGCTTGTGCAAAATATATTAGAAGCCTCTTTTTTTTTGCCAATATATTACAAGCTTCTTTTATGGCATGCTTTTTTTCGCCTGTTGGGTGTAATACTAAATTTAGCTGGATTTTTTTTTAAATAATTTTTTTTCTTTTAATTAGTCTATTGGTATGTATTTTATATGTGAAAATATTATTGCTAGAAAAAAACTGTGTGATATTATAAGAATTTTTACTTTTTCAAGTCATAAGATAATTTTAAATAAATAATTATTTATTAGGAGACAGTGTGAGTTGAGTTTGGTCTTCTGATCGAACTCAATCAAAGAATAAAAAATCTATATTGATGCCGTCCAATTTTTTTTTTAAATTTGACTAATCTAAATTAATTTTGAAACCGGTCGGATCGGTTTCAAATGGGTTGATATTTAATATTAAAATTTCATATTTAAGTTCATTTTAGTATAATTTGATCCGGTTGATTAAATTAAATAAAAAAATATAATAAAAAAATATATTTTATAAACAAATATAGAAAAATTAGTCGGGTTTAGATTTGAATAAAAAAAAAATTACCTCAATTCTACCGACCAAATAAAATTAAATTTTTTTCTATTTTTAAAATGAACCAACCCATAATGTACTTTAAACCAAATTCAACCAAATTAATTTGGTCAGATTTGGTCCAATTTGAAAATTTTGCACTACCTTATTATTTACTCATAAATATAAATAAAAAAATAAAAAAATATATATTAATAAATATAAGCAAATAATTTATAATTATCAAATTACAAAACATAGAGAGATTTGAAACTCCATAATATTATCATAATAATTCATATAAATGATAAAAATTATTTGTTAAATCAAATAAATCAATACTATCAATAATAAATAAATAAATACTTACAAGAAAAATTAAAAAGAGTAACATCAACAGTTAAAAAAAGCAACATCAATAACCTTAACAAAATCATGAGTGCTCGAATCGCGAGGATAAAAAAAAAATCAGTCCATCAATTTTGGTTTAGAAAAATTATAAATCTAAATCGAACCATAAATAAATAGTTAACCAATTACCATTTAACGATATAAAATAAACAGTTAACCATTATTTTTTATTTTTAACCGTTACACTGTCTGTATAAAAATAAAATTAAAATTTAACAAATTTTATACATATTTAATAAAAAAATTAAATATAACTTATTGCAATAATAAATCTTAACACAAATATCCAATTAAAACACAAAATATATATTTTAAATTCAAATATAATAATTTAATATATATAATTTATGTATATAATTTATATACAATTTATACATATTTTATAATTAATATATAAAAATTATAATATAATATAAATTTATGAATTATTTATATACATGTAATATTATAATATATGATTAACCACTCGATTGGGTACCCGAAGCGAATGATTTTTTAATAATAAAAATGAAATTAAAAATATTAAAAAATAAAAAAACTTAAATCTAAACTATCAATTTAGTTAATCATAATTTTTTGCTTAGTTTCGGTTTGGTTTTTAATTTAATCAGTTTTCTTGGGCAGACCTAAATAAAATTCTAATAACTCTAGCAAATGAAAACTCCAAAAAAATAAATACAAAATTAATCAAATACAATAAGTGTAATTAGAGCAAAATTGGAGAATATAAAATGAAAAACAATAATATTAACATGCAAATACTCTCAAATAAATACTGAAATTGAAATGATATTAAAAAATTAAATGTTGTTAACAAATTGAAAATATTAAAAATAATAAAAGAAGGTATATATATAGGACTATCAAATATAGATATGCATGCATATTGCAATAAATTAGATATTACCAATAAATTAAAAAATGTCATTCTACTTAATTACAGAAAATAAATAAATGTCTTTATTATCGAGCTATTAACTATTATAAGATATATGTGTTTATGCAGTGTTGCTTCAAGGCAATAAATAAAGAAAATATGAAATATGAATTTTCATATGAATTTAAAATAAAAAATTAATAAAGATTTTTACTTAATAAGGAAAAAGAAAGTTGTAAAGAAATCTTAATTATAGCGATTAAAAAATGGATAGGAGAAGAGAGGATAAAATTTGTTGTTTTAAAAACATGAAAACAGGTTTATAACATCATAATTCGTAGTTATAATTTATAAAGTCTAATTTAACTTATATGTTATATCATCCGTAGTTATAGTATAACAACTATAATTTAATTTATATATTATATTATACTATATTTTATTTCATTCTAATAAGATATCTATCATTTAAAAATTAAAATTAAATTAAATTTTGACTTAACAAATAAAAGAGTAATATTATTAAGATATTAAGTTACCATAGTGTTTATACCTTACTATGACAATAATAAAATTAACTTTTAAAAAATGCTACTATTATCCATCACATTGTAAAAATTTAATATTATATTATTATTTTTTTTATAAAAATATTGTTTTTGTAAAGCATATATCAGTATTTTAAAAATATACAATATTAAAATATATTTTTAATTGAAAATTAAACTGAAGATTGAATTGAAATTTTTTTAATTCAAAAAATAAATAAATTTCAAGCTTAACATGAATATTTTTAATTTAAAAAATAAAGAAACCTAAAAATTAATATGAATATTTTTAATTTTAAAAATAAAGAAACCTAAAAATTAATATGAATATTTTTAATTTAATTTGAAGATTATTAAGATTTTTAATAAATAAAAGAATTTAATTTGCAAAAGAATTTAATTTGTATACAAAACATAATTTTTTATTTAAAAAAATAAAAAAAAACTTAAATATTAATATGAATATTTTTAGTTTAATTTGAAGATTAACATGAATATTTTTAATTTAATTTGAAGGTTAACATTAATATTTTTAATTTAATTTGAAGATTTTTAATTTAAAAAATAGAGAAATTTAAATTTTAACATAAATATTTTTAAACCAACCTGGTTCCACATGCCATGGATCTGGTTTTGAGTATCCACGTGACAGTCTATTGTAGATGGGCACCAATGATCAAATTTTTTAAAATTTAAAGGTTTATTGTTATCCTACCGACCTAATTTTATCCTACCTGAATACCCTCATATGAAAACTTCCCCTCCCATCCAAATCTAAAGCAAACCTCATCCCTTATCTTTTAAACCCTTATAAATGCCTCACTCCTTCCATATTTTTTTTATCAACAATCATCATTAACATACATTCAATTACCGCAATCTCTTTTCTCTCATTTTCCCTCTTTAAATCTATCCAGGAAGCTATTCAATGGTTCCTAACCTTTTTCAGTTAATTCCTATCCATTTTTTGGTGCTTCTAATAATGTAAACACTAAACCCATATGAATTTCCAAAAACAATTATGAAGATTTTGTTGAGTTCATCATTTCTAAGGCTTGTTCAGTCCATTTTGGAGTCCAAGTATTACTATATTCGTGTTTTCTAAGGGGAAACTCTACCCAAATCAATTCTACAATAAGTTTGATATGTCCCGATGATAAAAAATCAAATAAAATAAAAAATAAAATCAAACTCTTGTTCATACATGATTTCTTATTTTGTTCATAATAGTAAATTATTATGGTCTTCATTTGCAGATTTTAATTACTTAAAACATGTTTCTTTCATGGAATAATGATATTACGTAATTTCTCTATCAAATGGTTTGACTAATAAATTTGTTTCATGATGTAGAAAAGTGTGACACATAAATAAACTATTCTAACTCTTCTCCTTTATCATTTATGTTATTATTATTTATTATGTATCCATATTATTTATATGACTAACTATTTCTCTTTGCTAATATAAAATCTTACATTAGTTACATTGGATTTTTTGACAAGCACTTCAAAAAAAAAAAAACCACAGTTTAGTCACTTTACTGTAACCTAGTAGATTGCCATCATCGAATCTAAAACCTTGGGAACTCGGGCTGACCCTCTTCATAAAGGATAATCTGTTGTTTCTCCATTTGACTCGCTTATAGCATCATAAATCTATAAATTACTTTTAATTATACCAACAACAAAGTTGAAATAATAATAATAATATTATTATTATTATTATTTTAACACTAATTTAAATAAAAAAAATATAAATTTTCAAATCCTTGTCCATTTCTTTTATTTCCTCCTCTTCTTCCACCATATAAATGGATTAAACAAAATTTATTTTGTTCTTCATAAGAACAAATTTTATGTTATTCGGAAAGTTCTTGGAATGGAAGGAGTAATAACTGGCATACTATTTAGAGCTGACATCGACAACAAAGAATTTGCATGTTCCTATGGTTAGCATATAGGTGCTTGCTCATGACCAACTAGGAGAGATTTTGAAGGCATCTCACCACAAATGGGAGGTGTTTCAGATGTGGTTACCATTTGGATTCCATGGTACATGTTTTGAAGGAATGTCATTTATGCTGCAAGTCTATATTGGGATAGCTAGCATCCCTTGGGATGAGGAGTTCTTCATCTGGGAGTTGAAAGAACTGACACGTAATTTAACTTGTGAGGGCCTTGGCAAGAGCAAGGGACATGAGAATATCTTGCTTGGTATCACTTGTTGGATACTTTAGATAGGTAGAAACGAGGCATTGTTTTTTGGGACGCACAAAGAATTGACAAAATCATGTCCACCATTTAAAGGAAAGCAAGAGCTGTGACATATATTAAGTAGAACAGAGCAGTGGCTAGGATTAGTGATTAAATGAAAAAGCCTAATGTGTTGAGAAAAAATAATAAACTCAATGCTTAATTTAGTATGAAGAATTTGCACCACCCAAAATTAAAAAAATGGCCACCAACCAAATTAAAACTAGAATTAGAAATTTGTCAAAAATAGTAGGCTAATGTTTGCTATATAAATGACCATTAGTCATTTGGAAAGAAGCAGATTTTGAGAAGAAAAAGAAAAAGAGAATAAAAAGAGTAAGTGGTGAGAAATAAATATATGTTTTGTGAAATTGTTATTTATTGTAAGAGTGGTTTAATATTTTAAATTAATATTAGAAGTTTGAGTTTCTAATTGAATTTGTTACAAAATTAAACTTTGATTCCATATTCTTTTACTTCAAATTGGTATTAGAGCCATGGCAAATTCAGGAAGCACGTTGGGGCAAATATCCTTGCCACGTCTTACAAAGTTAAATTATGATAATTGAGGCATACAAATGCGAGCACTACTAGGCCCACAGGATGTATGGGAGATAGTTGAGATAAGTTTTACTGAGCCAACAGATACTGTAGGCATGACTGCAAACCAACTAAAGGCGTTAAAAGAGACACGAGCAAAAGACAAAACTGCTCTCTATTTGCTATTCCAAGCAGTAGATGAGTCGGGCTTTGAGAAGATTGCTAATTCGACAACTTCAAAAGAAGCGTGGGACACTTTAAAGCAAGTCTTCAAAGGAGTCGATCGTGTCAAGCAAGTTCGCCTCCAAACCCTTCGAGGTGAGCTCGAAGGAATGAAGATGAAGGACTCAGAAGGTGTATCTGATCACATCACACGAGTTCAAACTGTTGTGAATCAACTCAAGCGAAATGGCGAGATGTTAAATGATTCGCGAGTTGTTGAAAAGATATTGCGGTCACTAACAGATAGATTTGAGAATGTTGTATGCGCTATTGAAGAATCAAAGGATCTCACGACATTAATAGTCGATGAGCTCGCTGGTTCGCTCGAAGCACATGAGCAACGTAAGAAGAAGAAAAAGGAGGAGACACTTGAAGAGGCTCTTCATTCAAAGGCAACAATCGTAGATGAAAAAGCACTTTATTCTTAAAATTCTCGAGGAAGAGGGCGCGGCAGAAGAGGTCGAGGAAATAGTCGCGGTGGTAGAGGTTGTGGTTAAAATGATTATTTTGGATGAAATTGGCAGTCAAGTCAACAAAATTGGAGAGGTCGAGGACGAGGATGTGGCAGAGGTGGTCGAACAAACCACTTAAATATCGAGTGTTTTAAATGTGGTAAGCCCGGTCACTACGTAAAGGACTGTAATTCCGACAATTGCTATAATTGTGGCAAGTCTGGGTACTATGCAAAAGACTGCTATGCTGAAAAGAAAGTTGAAGAAAACACTAATCTAGTCACAGAAAAAGAATCAAATGATGGGCTTCTCATGATGGCTTATGACAATAAGAATACCAACAATGAGACAATATGGTATCTCAACACTGCTGCGAGCAATCATATGTGCGGGCATAAGCATTTATTCATAGAAATGCAAATCATTGAAGATGGGCACGTTTCATTTGGAGATGAGTCTAGAATCCAAGTGAAAGGTCGAGGCACAATTTCCTTTCAACGAAAGAATGGCATGAACGGATTAATTCAAAATGTTTATTATGTATCCGATCTCAAAAGTAATATTTTGAGTATGGGACAACTCATGGAGAAAGGATACTCGGTGCTGATGAAAGGTCGAGATCTTCAACTAAAAGACAAGAATGGTCATCTAGTTGCACGAGTCGAGATGGCGAGAAACCGGATGTACAAAATTAACCTCAGTTATGTGAAAGAACTATACATGCAAGTTAATGTTGATGACAAAGCTTCTTTGTGGCATTTGTGATTTGGTCATCTATACTATGGCATATTACAAATGTTGTCCAAGAAGGAGATCGTGCATGGATTGCCAAATATATACTATACAGAGAAGTTTTGCGAGGAGTGTGTTCTCGGAAAACATGCGAGGAACTCATTTCAGAAAAAGGCAGAATATCGAGCAAAAGATCCTTTTGAAGTAATTCATACTGATATTTGTGGGCCAATCACTCCGGAATCATTCAGCAACAAAAAGTACTTTATTACTTTTATCGATGATTTTTCCAGAAAGACTTGGGTCTTCTTCTTGAAAGAAAAATCGGAGGCATTTGGGGGTATTCAAAAGGTTCAAGATCATGGTGGAGAAGGCAACTGGCAAGTTTATTAAAGCTCTATGATCAGACAGAGGTGGCGAATACAACTCAACAGATTTTGCAAGCTATTGCGAGGAGCATGGAATAAGAAGGCTCTTTACTGCACCGTATACTCCACAGCAAAATGGCGTGGCAGAAAGAAAGAATCGGACCATTCTCGACATGGTTCGATCAATGTTGAAAACTAAGAAGATGCCAAAAGAATTTTGGGCAGAAGTCGTGAAGTGCGCAATTTATGTACAAAATAGATGTCCACATGCAAAATTGGAAGATAGAACTCCATAAGTAGTATGGAGTGGTCAAAAGCCAACAGTTTCACACTTCAAAATATTTGGCAGTGTGGCCTACGCACATGTGCCAAATCAATGACGCACAAAGCTAGAAGACAAGAGCAAGAAATTTGTGTTCATTGGCTATGACGAGAAAATCAAAGGCTACAAATTGCTCAACCCAATAAATCAAAAGGTAATAGTAAGTCGAGATGTTCAGGTGAATGAAGCAAGAAATTGGGATTGGAATAAATCTGCGGAAATACCAGTGGAGACAGAAGAATCATTAAGCATTCCATTATCGAGTTCTCAAATGAGGAGATCTTCTCCAGAAACAATGAGTCCACAAGCGACTGATGATGAAGAGGAACCAATTGAGCTGAGGATGCGAAGTCTACGTGATCTATATGATTCCACAACAGAAGTACAACTTGTATGTCTTCTGGCAGATGATGAAAGTATAAGCTTTGAAGAAGCAGTGAAGAATGAGAAATGACGAGCAGCGATGGATGAGGAGATCAAATCGATCGAGCAAAATAAGACATGAGAGCTCACAAAGTCAGCCCATTGGAGTAAAATGGGTATACAAGAAAAAGATGAATGCTCAAGGAAAGATTGAGCGATACAAGGCACGACTTGTTGCAAAGGGTTACAGACAAAAGGCAGGAATTGACTATGATGAAGTTTTTGCTCCAGTTGCAAGAATGGAGACAATTCGACTTCTAATCTCTCAAGCAGCACAATTTGAGTGGCCAATATTTTAGATGGATGTCAAATCAGCATTTTTGAATGGTATGCTAGAAGAGGAAGTCTATCTTGAACAACCACCCGGTTACACAATAATCGAAAAGGAGCAAAAGGTGCTGAAATTGAAAAATGTACTTTACGGGTTAAAGCAAGCACCTCGAGCTTGGAATACTCGTATCGATATGTATTTCAAGGAGAACGGGTTCATCCAATGTCCATATGAACATGCACTATATGTGAAGAAAGAAAAAGACAAATTGATGTTTGTTGCTCTATATGTTGATGACCTCATCTTTATGGGGAATAATGGCGAGATGATTAAAAGTTTCAAGGAGGAGATGAAGCGAGAAATTGACATGACAAATTTAGGTGTGATGAAGTATTTTCTTGGTCTGGAAGTTAAACAAGGAAAGACAGGAATCTTTGTATCTCAAGAAGCATACGCAAAGGATATCCTAAAGAGGAATAATATGGCGAATTATAATCCAATCTCGACACCAATGGAACCAGGTGCAAAACTCTCAAAGTTTGATGGTGGAGATCGAGTAGATACGACAAAATATCGAAGTCTTGTGGGAAGCCTTCGTTACCTTACATGCACAAGACCAGATATATCCTATAGTGTTGGAGTAGTAAGTCGATTCATGGAAGAACCAGTTTACACACACTGGAAAGCATTGACGAAAATTCTCAGATATATTCAAGGAACACAATCACTCAGATTATTTTACTCAAAGACAAGAGAATATAAATTAGTGGGATATTCGGATAGTGATTGGTGTGGAGACATAGATGATCGAAAGAGTACATCGGGATATGTATTTTTTATGGGAGACACGACATTCAGATGGCAATCAAAGAAGCAACCAATAGTGACACTTTTAACGTATGAAGCAGAATATGTGGCAGCGTCATGGTGCGTGTGTCATGCAATTTGGCTTAGAAATCTGCTGTATGAGCTGAATCTCCAACAAAATGAAGCAACAGAGATTCGAGTTGATAATAAGTCAGCAATTGAGCTAGCAAAGAATCTTGTTCATCACGAAAGAAGCAATCACATTGATGTCAGGTTTCACTACATTCGAGAACAAGTGAAGAAAGTACGAGTAAGAATGAGTCATGTTGTGAGTCATAATCAAGTGACTGACATTTTCACAAAGCCACTACCGACTATTCTACTCGAAAAATGTAAAGTGGCGATTGGGATGAAGGATGGAAGAGAATTGAGTTTAAGGGGGGAATTTGTTGAGAAAAAAATAATAAACTCAATGCTTAATTTAGTATGAAGAATTTGCACCACCCAAAATTTAAAAAATGGACACCAACCAAATTAAAACTAGAATTAGAAATTTGTCAAAAATAGTAGGCTAATGTTTGCTATATAAATGACCATTAGTCATTTGGAAAGAAGCATATTTTGAGAAGAAAAAGAAAAAGAGAATAAAAAGAGTAAGTGGTGAGAAATAAATGTATGTTTTGTGAAATTGTTATTTATTGTAAGAGTGGTTCAATATTTTAAATTAATATTAGAAGTTTGAGTTTCTAATTGAATTTGTTACAAAATTAAACTTTGATTCCATATTCTTTTACTTCATAATGCACATAGGCTACAACTTGCCTCTCATAAAGTAGTTCAAATTAAGTAGTGATGGCGCGTTTGAATCCAATATAAGAAGAGCCTATGTAGGAGGTGCAATTAGGGATGGCACTAGTGCTTAGCTAACTGAATTTGTTATGAATATTAGTACAACACCATCACAAGAGCTGAGTTTTGGGGGGTGTTTCATGGGCTCTGTTTTGCTTTTCTTGCAAAAGAGGATAGAGAGAATCAAGGTGGAGAGTGACAACAAGTGAGTGGTCGACCTTCTTCTTTGGCGGGTTGTGCAAGCTGGCTATATTCATAAAGAAGCCAACTATCTTACTAACTTTCTTGCTTCTAATGCAAGTAAATTTCCAATAAGTCTTCATTAGTTGTTGGATCCTCACTTGAAGCTAAGTATTAGTTGCACCATTAGGAGTGGCAATAGATATAATACACATGAAAATTTTGCTATCTAAACCTGATGTAACATCCAAAATTTTACCAAAATTAAATTTAAATAACTTAAATTAAATAAATTGAAGGGTAATTGAGGAGTTAAAAGTGAGAAAATAATGAAATATATATGTGTAGTATATGTTATATATATATATAACATATAAAAGTCAAAGATAAAAAATAAAAGTCAATAGTATAAAAGTCAATAGTGAATAGTATTATAATAATAATAATAATAATAATAATAATAATAATAATAATAATAATAGTAAAAGATAGTGGAAGATGATGGAAAATTTTATATAATTATTAATTAATTAAAATAATAAAATAATATATATATATATGGGGTTTAAAATGAAGAGAAGAAAAAGTCAAAATTTCCAAAATCATCTTCTTCCTTCTTCTCCTTTTAGCCGTGACTTCCATAGCCATTAGGGAAGGATTTTTGGATTCTTTAAATCACTCAATTTTAAAGGGTTTTCAAAGAATTAGAAGGAGTTTTGGTGGATTCTTTATTAATTGGTAAGCTTTCTTATCAATTTCTTTAAGTTTATGAAAGTATATGATTATGTGTAATATGGGATTTTGATATGTGATGATTTAATTGTTAAATTAGGTTTGTAAGATGTTATTTTGGTGAGGAGACAAGGATTCTTTAGTCATTTGGTTGATTTGCTCAAATTTGGTAGAAGTTTGGAAGATGTAATATTGATTTAGGTTTTGGAAAGAGTTTTAGCAAAAAGTGATGATGTATTTGGTTTTATGATTTTAATTGTGTTGTTTAATGATGTTAGTGATAGAAAGCTAAAATTACTATTTGAAATTGATTAGAATAAAGAACTAAAATTGTAGTGAGTTAGGACACGTTTTAGGGTTTTGAAGGGGATATTTCTAAATTGAGTTTTAATGCTTAAAATGTGTTAAAATATAATGTTTTAGATATATTTAAGCTTAAAATCCAATTTAAAATTGATTGACTTGGATTTCTAAAGTTAACGTGCATTAGGACTAAAAAAAGGAAAAATTATAGAAATATGCTTTAATTTGTATAGAAAGCTTAAAATACTCTAAAATGTGATTCTAGTGTATGTTATACATTCATATTTTATATAGGAGTTGAGTAGGCTATTGTTCTCATAACCTAGTAATGAAGGGCATTTGAGAATTTTGAACTTGAGTGGAGTTTTGACTCTCATTTATGCTTGATAGAGGTTAGTATGTAATTTGGCATTGAATTTAATTGATTTCATTGATTATTAAACATAACACATTACATTTGTTAAATATGTTATGTTACTTCATTGTTAGTGATTATGTGTGTGAAGCATTGTTTAAAGTAACAATGATTATTTTGTATTGATTATAGTATAATAAGCCATTTGAGAATGATTAAATGTGATATTTGTGTAAAATAAAAAAAGTACAAGTTGTGTACTAAAATATGAAGTTGAGCCATATTTGCATTATGTGTGATGTTAATGCTGATTATGTGTTGAAAATAATGTGAAAAAAGAAATATGAAGAATGTGATTGCATGTCTACTTTATATAGAGTTCAGTTCTAAAATTATTATTGTTGAAAATTTTTTACGCCTTTGGGTAAGACACGTTGATGTAATTTATTTATTACGCCTTCGGGTGAGACACATTGATGTTATAGAGTTATTACGTCTTCGGGTGAGACACAATAATATTATTTATTTATTACGCCTTCAGGTGAGACACGCTGGTATCACAGAGTTATTACACTTTTGGGTGAGACACGCAGATGTCACAGATGAATGAGATAGCCCAAGATAATATTTCTGGAACTAGAATATTATATAAAAATTTTTGGGCTCAATGTGTGTGGTTGATTGATTTGTCAAATAAATATGCATAGGTATTGGCTGACAATTAAACATAGTGCATTCATGGCATTGTTTAATAATGTAATCTATTTTTATACCAAAGTATATATCACTAGGCGAAATGCTTGGCGCGGATGAATTTTATCGTACAGATAACAGGGTAGATTCGGAGAATCCGAAGAATATTGTTAGACTACACTAGGTCTAATTGTAGTTTATGGATTTTGGAGATTGTAAAGCAGCCATGGACCAGAGTCATCTGCATCTCATGTATATATTTTAAACTTTGAGAAATTAATTGATATATGTACATTATAGTTATTATCATGTATATGATGTTTATTAAAACAGATTTTTGTAAATGTTGAGAATTTAAAATGTGAAGAGTATGTATTATTATATATATTTTTGGTGAAATATTGATGAATATAAGCCATTAGGCTATTTTGGAGAAATGAATATATTGAATGAATATTAGGAAGTGCATTTTAAATACAGATTGAGTGTGTTAAAATTTAAAAATATTCGAAATATAGATAAAACTTTGCCAATTTTTTTAGAGATTTTTCTTTAAAATATTTCCTTTTAATATTTAAATTATTGATTATCATTTTTATTTATTTATTAAGATACATTTTTAAATGTTTTAAATAATTATTTTAGAGTTATGAAATTTAAAAAAAAAAACAGTAACAGTAACGATGATATTCTTATATTGTATATGCATATTATACATATACCGAATATATGTATTATATATATATGGTATAAAAATATTACACCTGAACTCATTTAAATTTAAATAATTTGTATCCATCCCAAGCCCGACTATAATTATCTTTTCGCTATTTGTACCTATCCCAAATACATTTAGCATTACCCATTTATTACTTGTAATCATTTAAGTTAAAATTTTAGAAATATTATAAAATTTAAATTATAAATTATAAATTATAATTTTCTCATTTGAATATTTATAAATAAAATTTAATATTATTACAATTTTATTAAAATGATTGTATATTATATAATTCTATAATTAAAATAAATTACAATAAATATATAATTAAAATTTAATAAAATATAATTAATATATAATCGAGTTCGAATAATGGATACTTAAAGATCTATATTTGAACTCGATTCGAACTCAATAAGAATAGTAAAAATAATATCTATATACATTAAAACTTATTTATGAATTGCTCATATTCTATATAAATATATCAAAACATATTATGAATCTAAAAATAGCTAATTCGTTGCCATCCATCTACACCATGATTTATTGGGAGTGTCTAACTCAAGAGGAATAAGTTTATAGAATTTTAGTTATCCTCTTTGTAATAAAAAAAATATTCAATTGAAAAATAAAACTTGCATTAGTTTTAGATTTAAAAAGTAAGAGAGAAAAATGAAATGGAGGTTGTGCAGGCAAGGCATTCGAAGGTTGATTGTGGAAGTTGATAACCTTAGTGTTGTGCAGGCAATAAATTCTCAAGGGGTCTTCAGTTCAGCGTCATTGGCAGGTTTTTGTTATCCAAATCTATAAAGAGTCCAACAATGCAGCAGATTGGTTGGCAACACATGCGCTTCAATACATTGTGGGAGTTTATGTACTGCATCAACTTCGAGCTTTGACGAGGAATGATTTGACTAGACTGTCTCAGCCAAGAATGATCACTTTCTAAGGCCTTTGCCTTCCCAGGCAGTCCACTAGTTGCGACATGACATATTAAATATATGAAATTATCATATTAATGTTAACTTTAAATGAATTAGTATTATAAATAAATTGATATATTTATAATATGATTTTAAATAGATTATATAGAGAATTGATAAGCAAATTTATTATAATTTTTTTTACTAAAATAATGTAATTTTATACAACTCAAAATTATATTATTTTATTATTATTTGCTCTAAAAAATAAAAAATAAGTATTATATATATTATATTATTATAATTTTATTATTATATAATATATTATTATTTATTTAAAAATATTTATTTAAGTTTTTAATTATTCTTATTATATAATATATTATTATTTATTTAAAAATATTTATTTAAGTTTTAAATTATTCTTATTAAAAATTTATTAATTTCATCTAATTACTCATTTTTAATTATTTATTAATAATTATTAATTAATTTAAATTTTATTCTTTATGAATTTTAGAAATTATTTTCTTAAATTAAATATTAAAAATTAAATAATTTTATGATTTAAATAATCAAATATTTTATATCAAATATTTTTTTAATTTAAAATTTAGAACAAAATTTATAAAAGAAAATAGAATAGAAAAAGTAAATAAAAAATAAAAATAATATTTTTAAAAAATTTATTAAAAATTTGTATTAAACAATCATATATTATCTTCTTAACTTTTTTTTCCTTAATAAGTTCTAAAACTAAAATATAATACAAACTTATCATTTAGTTTATATTAATTATGTTATATATTTTAATTTTTTTGCGTATTTTTAAGAAATTTTAATTCATTTATATTTTAAAATTATTTTAATCATAATTTTATTATATTAATAAATTTTTAATTAATTATTTAAAAATATAAAATTATTATAAATTAAAAAAATTATATGAATTAAATGGATCGTATCGAGTTATGTAATCCGTATATAATCCATTTAATTAAACGTGTTATACATATCATATTCGTATAATTCGTTTAATTTTTATTTTGTGTTCATGTCGAAATGATTATTAAATATGTAGCATTCATATTAACTTTAATCATATTATTAGAGTGGGTCAACCCGACACAAACATGACTTGCCAACCTATTTTAACACATCTACTTCCTATGTATTTAAAAAAAATAAAAATGGAGGTAGAGTTGAATAAAAGAAAAATATTTTTTTAATTCTTATACGTTAAATATAATTATAAACAGTTCAAAAAATTTAAAATATAATTCTTATAAAATAACAAATTTAAAATATAATTATTAATTAACTTTCAAATATTATAGTTTTCAATTTTAATTACTTGTTAATTTGTTAAACTAATTTTCTTCTTCTTCATCAAAGAAAGGAAATTAAGAAACGATTGTCGTTTTGATAAACAAACATCTTGCTGCTGCTGGTAACAAGCCAGGGAAACACAAACAAAAAAAACCTCGCCTGACCTCTGCAAAACCCTAAAATCTGCCGGTCTGTAATAAACCCCAAAGAATGGCGGACTCTGTATTGGATAAACCACAAGATTCAACGTCAGAAGCCGAACCCACATTGCCATCCAAACGTAAACTCGATCCACTTCCAATTCCTCCTCAAGGCAAAGAACAACAACAAGAAGAAAAAGAACAACCAATCAAAATTCAAAAGCTCCAATCTTTCACCTACAACGGCAATTCACCAGTCAATGAAGAGAATACCACCGGAATCCGATCTCTACAACCTTCTAGTAATAATTCCACTGCCAATTCATCCATTCCCCAAGAGAAAAACACCGGTAAAGCCGAGGCTGACGGTAACGACGTCGTAAAAGAAGAAGAAGATGATGATGACGATGCTGATTATGATATGATGATGATGACGAGGAAGAGGAGGATAACGGAGAGGCGGCTGTGGTAGATAGAAAAGGTAAGGGGATAATGATAGAAGAGGAGGAAGACGATAATACTGATGTTGATGTTGATTCGAGTGATGGTGGAAGTGAATTTGACGGTGATGGTAGTGAATTAGACGATGATCCTTTGGCTGAGGTTGATTTGGATAACATTTTGCCTTCGAGGACACGGCGAAGAGCGGTGCAGCCTGGTGTTTATATTGCTAACGACCTTGGTGACAATGATGATGATAGTAGTGATGCCTGATTCAAGGCAGGTTAGTTGAAAAAAAAAATTGAGGTTAATTGATTACTGATTATTAGTACTAGTAAATTTGGTGAGACTTTGGCTATTTCATTTGCTAAGAGATTCAATGAGGGAATGTTTATTGGACAAGTGTTGTAACTTTCATGCAGTTAGCGTAATACTTCACTATAATTTCTTGCTTGAAAGTTGTGGAATTTATCTTAGATTTTGTATCTTCTTTCTCGTTTTGAATTGTATGGTATTGTGTTTATAAACTCTGTGGTTGAATTGGACCAAGCAAGTAAAAATTATCTGTTGAAGTCATAAAATTGGAACCTCACCTATTTGGGTTTTACTCAGTTAATTTGGGTTTTTTTTTTTTTTTTTTTGCTTTGGAGTTTTCTTAGCCATCACAGCTCAACAATGTTGAGAAGATAGAATAGTCCTGTTCTTCAGCTTTCCAATAACTGACTTATGAGAAAAGATATAGTAGCCTTTTTTAGCTGCCCTTTATTGGATTATAGTTACCACAAATAATCCTAGTTCCTCTGGTTTGTCAAAGTTGATATACAGGAAATGATACAAAAAGAGAAAGACAATCAATTTAATGGTTCACAGAGTGGAAAATTGAGTTTTAGTTGCCATTGTCCTAAGGTTTGTCCAACTAGAGAACTGTAATTCATGTAAGAATTGTTGATGCACATTTCAATGCTGATGGAGTCCAACTCTATTTTGCAGCTTTAAATGAAATTGAATTTCATATACTAATTTTTTTCTGGAATGTCCTGAATACAATTTTATTGAGTGCAAATATCTGAAAACGACTTCAATTTGCAACCATGGTAAACCTAGTTTATCCTTTAGATGGGATGGATGCTCCCTGTGCAGTTAATCAAGTGAAAAAGTGGCAGATGGTGTTGGTTTATCCTTGTAGATAGCTGGTGCAAGAGCTGTGAGAGAGATTTTGCTAGTCACTGCTTTTAGCCTAGTCTGTTTCTAGAGAGGGCTTAAACTTTACACAAGGATGGATGATGTGTTGATTTATCTATACATAGTTGTCATTACTACAATTCTTATCAGTGTCATCACTGAGTTGGATGATGTGAAAAATTGTAGTACTGACTACTTTTTACAGGGCCTAGAAAGGCTTTATACTATTATTAGAACTATGAGAAGGTTCACTGGAATTTGCTAGGATATGGCAGTCCAATTTTCAGAAGGAAAGTTGATTTATGTATATGTTGTTTGCATGTGTTGTTGTGTTATGGTAAATCTACACACAGGTTATATATGTTTATTTTTAGCGTCCTTTTGAACAATTAATATCAGCTTTTTTCCATAGATTTAAAATAACCGAAACTAACCAGCTAGTAGGCTGGATATCTAGGGCCTATCCTGGTTCTTTTTGGAATTAGCTATGTCCCATGGTTGGACGGGGCATCTATTAAACTTTAGTTGAATATTGTTCATGCTTTGATGCCAAATCAGGACTTGGTAGACTTCTACTCCCTTAATGCGTGGCATATTTATCTAGTTGAATATATAGTTTTTATCTTGGAGCCTCCATAACCACACAATGTACATTATCATACTTGAGGATGTTCGCATCTTGACGGTTCATGGTTTAATTACTAAACTAGAAGATATGATTAACCAAGGATGGAAAATAATTTGGTGAATATTAATGTTGAAAATCCTGTCTCACTTCCATCTCAACACATAGTTTAGCATTTAAGCTGCATTCTGTTCAGACTTCTTGTTGTCATTCATTAAAGAATTAGCATATTTTTTTCATTCCTTTTATTTGCTCATCTGTTGTCAACTGGTGAGGGGAAAGGAAGCCATATTACTTGCACCTTAAGAAGAGAGAAGAATGTTGAGTTTTCATCTGCATTAAGAAAAATTCAAGAATCCATTGGAGGATCCGCTAGCTGGTTGTTTTAATATGTTTCTTCTGTATGTCCAATGCTCAATTTTTTGAGTGTCAGCTTGATTTTGATGAACCATGAACTCCTAACTTCACTTGGTTTGAGCACAGACCAATCTGATGTATAGTTGCCCAAGAGGTTTGGTATCTATATATATATTGCACGTGTGGTGCACTCATGCGCATGTGCTTCTGTATGTGATATCTGGATTTTTGAATTGAGGATTGTGCTGGTGTTAGCCCTTCAACTTGAATGAATGATGTGTCCATTGTGTTGACGTCAGAAAAAAAATATTATTCGTGATTTTTCTAAGCATTTTATTGGAATTAGCTTTTGAATGAATCATGTACTTGGTCAGGCATGCTTGTTAGTGGTACTTGCTAGTTAAGTATTTGTCTTATTTTCAACTGAAGTGTGCAGATGCAGATGCATTTGCATGGTTGTGTTGGAGTTAGCCACAGGATGAATTATGTTGCAAGCATGTTTTCGCAAGTTATAAGCTTAGTATTTATCTGGATTTTAAACTCAAGGTTGCAGTGGAGTTAGCCTTGTTGATTCATGTTTACTGCATAGGTCTCTCTGTATGATCATGTTACTTCTTTTCTAAATTTCATTTGGTTCTTTCAGACTGAATGACTGTCCCAAGACAATTTAAACTGCATTAGGTGGTTAGCTGCCTAAATGTAGTGGGGTTGGATTTACCTTGTGCTTCTTTCAGAGTTGTTTGCTCAGCCACATACTGACACTTCTGCTGCTACTATCTGGAAAGAAATTGTTTAAAACTCTGGCAAATTGAATAAAATATCTTTTTTTTCCATTTAAGGTAATTCTGTTAAATAAAGCCCATTCAGAATTTTCTCTTTACATAACAGTGTCACATAACATTTGAAGGAACTTTCTATGGTCAGTTTATATTGCATGGCAGATTTTTGGAAGCTTAGTTATCAGTTAGAGATTAACATCATCTTATTATACAAATTTCAATCGATGTCCTTAGGTGGAATTGTCTTCTAATTTTCCATGTCCTTGTTTTTCTTAATGGTTTAATGGTTTCAACTCTCAAGCATATGTGCTTAAAATCTTTCTGTCCTGTCTAATTAGTTATTGAGCGTTGCTGAAAGTTGTTAGCCAGGACCTCTTTATACATTGTCAGGCCTTGCGTTGTTCAATTGCACATTTTCTGGTGAGAACAGAGTGCACACAACTGAACTTCCTGGTTTAGTTTGTTTTCTCGTTATCTTTGGACTTCCTATTGACAGGTGCATATTTCTGTATTATATGAAGGTGCAAGTTGTCCATGTATGCAAATGATCTTGTGTTTAGGCAACATAAGTGCTGTGTCATTTTATCGGTACTGTTTTAGCTTTTTCTTCAGCATTGGCTTATATTCTTCTCAGATTTTGGTGCCACTATGAGCATATCTTGGTTGGATGAACATCTTTGAAGGTAAAGAGAAGTTTTTGAATATTAATTATATAAAACGACTCTTAACATGGCTCTTGTGTTGTGAGATTAACATATTAGATTATGCAAGTAATCTTTCATTGAATGGTATTCAGAATAATGTCATAGTCGCAATTATCAGAATTTAGGCATATGCAATGCATTTTTGTCATCTGGCGTTGTGTTTCTGGCTGAGAATGTGTATTATCTGCTTGGATAAATATTTTATCACATGTTTTAAGCACTAATGTTGTGACATATTTCTTTCACAATTGGGACGGGTTTTCTAGTGGATCAGGCTACCAGGAGTACATACCCAATAACATAACTGAGCCCATTTGTTGAACAAGAGAGCAAGTGAGCCGACCCACTCATTCTGATCATATCCATCTTCAGTTTATTTATATGGTACAAGTTTTCAACTCCTGAAAATCAATCCTCTGGACTAACTGACTCAAGCTTTATAGCCATGTGCATATGTTAGGTTTGCTTATCTCTTCTTCTTCTTCTTCTTTTAGAATAGGTGGGAAATGAAGTGACATGAAGGACCAAAAAAAAAATGTGGACCTTGACTACTAAGTAACCCCACCCTTCATTTTCTTGACTACTAAGTAACCCCACCCTTCATTTTCCTTTGCCTGTAATTGTATTTGGAGGACTAAGACCTCTTGTCCTTGTTGCTCTCGTATTGCTTGCAAAAGCTGACTGTGGGACAACTTTTTGCATCATCCAAACCGATAAAAAGGAACATCTTATATTTCATCTCCCTTTCAATAAAGTCCTATCCTTACTCTCACAATCATGCATTTTTCCCATTTTCTAAGGACCGCCATGCACTGCCATGCGTTATGGTGCCGCATGCATCCCCAGTTTTCATGGCCATGAATCTCACCCAAGTATATCAAATGCTTTACTGTGCTAATTTTCCCATCTATCTTTCTTTTATTATTAATTTGATACAGAGCTGGGTTTTGCATATATTTTTTCATACATTAAGAAATAGTCATTTAACTACTGAAGTATTAATTCAATACTATTATAATTATAGTTGTAATTATAAATGTTATGTAACTTAACAACTTAATGTACGAATCTTGTGTAAAATTCACACGTTGATGCACTTCACATGGCAGCAATTTTTGCAAATGAAGGGAAAGGAGGGCAAATGAAGATGGAAATGATAATGAGTTAGATGACTTTTTTTTTAAAAAAAAAAAAGGAAAGAAAGAGAAAGAATGAAAATGATACATATATTTATTTAAATAAAATGTTGCTCTCACTTTGAATTAAGTTATTCTCCTTGTAATTATATGCAAGTGGGGGCTATAATTTATATTTGTTTTAGCCGACCTTTTCGGCCTAACCACTCCTTTCTTCGGTCTTCAGATGCCAAATTCAACCCTCTAATTGGACATAAATTTTTGTCATTTACGTCATTGCTTATTACGTACTTTGTTTAGTTGATATCTGCTGCCTTTTCCACCTTTTTTTTTTTATCTTAATTATTATTTTTTCTTTAAATCCTTTTTCAAAGCAACTTAAATTTTCACAATTATTTGCAAAAAAAAAATATCATATTAAAAGAACTATTTTGTGGGTTCCTTTTTTATAAATTTAAAATTTTCCTATTTTTAACATAAATTGATGTTGGCAATTATGTACTTAGCTCCTTTTTCAATTTTTTCATAATAATACTAAATTAAAATTTATTATCAATTTTATTGAAATCTTTCAATTTGTTGACTTCAAATTTGGGATGATTATGCAAAAATTGAAATATTTAGGCAAAATTGCCAGCAAACTTTAAATTTGGAATGGTTATAAAAAAATTTGAAATATTTGGATGAAATTATCAACAAATTTCAAATTAGATGATTATGAAAAAGCTAAAAAATTTGGATAACATATAAAAACTGGTAAAAGTTTTTGTCTTTTCGTACCAATAAGCCAGTTGTTATCATGTTCTTCTGCTGCTTCTTCTTCTGCTATATTGCTTAGAGTTAAATGGATAAAGATTATTGCACGCCCAGATATAGTTCAACTATAAATGTACCTCACTGATAAATTTAAGTTCGATTTTTCCTCTTTTGTAATACTAAAAAAAGTAGATAAATATTATTTTTTTTTCTTTTAAACAAAAAATTCAAACCCCCAAAATACATTTCGTGGGGGTTCGAATCCGCGACCTTCCCCTAATATTATTATTATTATTATTATTATTATTATTATTATTGAACAAGATTATTAAATTTTTCAACATAACTGGCTTTCAAATGTAAATGAGAGTTCATCTATTGGCTATTATATTGTATTGATTACACAAAGCTCCTTTTTCCCAATTATCACAATTTTTTTTCTAAAAAAGGTTTCTTTGATAGTCTATTTTGCTGTCTTATGTGTTTTATTAATTGTTAATTAATTAATTTTACAATTAAAAGAATCCTAAAGATTTGTAGTTTTATACCAAACCCAGGTGTTAATATAAATAAACAATTGATGATGATAAATTAGTGCTAATGATTCAATAACACCCAATCATAGGCAACCACCTCACATGTAAGACATGCGAAATGGTAAAAAGTTAGTTGGCATTAGTTGGAATTTATATTATTTTCTTCAACTTTTATAATGAAAATAAAATTTTTCCTTTAAAAATTTTATATGCTTGGTACTTTAGTTACTTAAGTTTCCATCCATAATTTAAAAATTTTTAAAGTCAAGATTTCAACTTCTTACTCAAAAGAAAAAAAAATCAACTTCAAATATAATAAATAAATTTGCACGCAATAGAAGAATTATATTAGACTTTAAAAATTGCGGAGCCAAAATGAATATGAAAAATAAAAAAATACAAGTTTATTGGATGATCGATATTTCCAATTTTAAAATTTTGAATTATTATTGTTTATAATTTTTGAAAATAAATATGAGATTTTAGTTCAATATTTTCAAATTTGGGTTTTAAAAATATAATATAAAATATTATGAATAACTAATAAAATTAAAAAAAATTGAGGTGAAATATATACATAATACATTTAAAGAAAAAACATGAAATATATATATTTAAAAGGTAAAAATTTTAAAAATGTTTGAGGGGCATTTTATGTATTTTTTTAAAAAATATTATTAAAAATTATGCATATAAAACTTAATTTTATGAAATCTGGGGGTCAAGGCGTTCTTCATTCCTTTCACTCTATTGAGTAGTTGAAATTCCTTCAAAACCCTATCAAAATTTAACGAAATTTAGATAAAGACAGAAGAAAAATAATTCCCCCCCCCCCCCCCAAATTTGAAGGTTTAGTTGCAAAAATTCAAGATTTCAATTGATGTAATTTTGTCTGACTTTCCAGTATAAATCTTCATATATTTTTTAGAGTAGACGAAGAATTTTTCTTAAATAGCATTTCTATGATCCATATAAACTATTTCTTATTATGGAAAATATTTATTTGGATTACAATTCATCATAAAATCATCTCACACATGATTGTTAAATTATAAGAATTGAAAATTCAATTATGCTAATGGTTTATGAATAAATAAAAGTATTTTTTATGTGTCGAGATATAATCTAGCAGTGAGAGTATTTTTTTTGAATAATAAATTTGAATCGATTTTTCTCTCGCAATGTAATATAATATTTAAAAATAAAAATGTAAGTATTTTTTAGAAGTCTACATGGGATGGAAAAAAGAAAAACCAATCAGACACCATAATAACACCACCACCAACCGACCACCGTGGGAGGTGGGGGGTGGGAGAAGGACTCTTTAAGCAAAGGAGCTTTTGGAGAAATATAGCTTAGGGTAGGTTTTGTATTGGGCAAAATAGATATAGCTTTTGTGATAGGGTTTCCTAATCCATTAATCTCTAATATACACTTTTGCATGCGACTGAGTTGTGAAAAATACATCTCACAATTTTGTAGAAAGGACAAATATTTCATTGTGTAATTGGTTGTCCAGTGGACACACCCATTTGCCTCAAGAAAATGGGTGGATAGTGGACATAAATTGGATTTTTCTACATTTAGGATTTATAATAATCTAGGAAAAATAATATCTCACAAGGTTTGTTTCCATATAACACTAAAGTAAATTTTAATAGGATTGAATTAGGAAATAAATTTAATATAAGGGCTTGTTTGGAGGAGATAGTGGGAGATTTTATAAAATATGAGGAGATTTATATTGTATTTAGTATGTGGTATTTGGAGGTTTAATAAAATATTGGAAGGTAGTTCGAAGTTTTTGAAGCTTAAAACTTAGCAATTTTATTTCATTTTATAGTATACCTCCAAATTAGAGATTTTAAAGGTATAATATATTTTATTTCAATTTTATCCATGGCTTTTTAATATAATTACATGGTTATTCTTTTTTTTTTTCAACTAATCATTAAACCAAAAAATATATTATTAAACCAAACATTTAATTTTTTTTGTTAGTTTATGAAAAAAATTAATATTTATTGGGACTAATATTAAATAATTATTGAGATTGATATTAAAATATTAATTTGAAAATATATATTAATCTTATTTAAAAAATAATATATTAATATTAAAAACTTATTAAAAATTACATTATTTAAAAAATAAAAAAATAATAATATTGATATTATTTAAAATAAATAAAATATAAAATATACAATAATATATTTATAATTTTATATGTAACATTACTTTATGATACCTTCTAATCAAATAAACAAAAGGAATTTAACCTTCAAATACCATATCTTCGTTCCAAACATGATAAAAATCAATATTCTATTCTACTTTCCTTTACTATACTATATCTTATTCTACTTTATTAAATCCTATAGTATCTCCGCCTAAACAGACCCTAATATGCAAAAAATTAACAGCTACAAAATTATAATTAAATCTTATACAACATAAATATGTAAAATATATTAATACAATTAATATATATTTTTTAATTTATTTTAAATTATAATTTACTTATTATTTTAATAAGTTAATTAATAAATTATTATTATTATTTATATACGGGCTGCTTTTTTTCACTAAGGCAAGTAAGTTTAGAATATGATGTTTTGACATTAAGGTTAGATTAGTTGGGTATTTTAATTAATCATCTTTCATTTTTCTTCCAGTTAGCAGCAACAATTTTTTATGGATGAGTTTCTAACATTTTGACTCTAAAAAAGATTTTGATATCAAAGTAGTTGATGATTGCCCAACTTGTATTAAGTTGCTTTTTGAACACATTTGCTCCTTTAATTTCTCTTAATTTTTTACTCTAGAAATGCTTCCATTATTATACTCTTCAATCTCAACTAATATTTCACTTATTCTATATTTCAATTATATATAGAAGCAATGAAAAATACTAGTTTGTCAATGCCAAACAAGGCTTTAAGAAATTAAAACTCCAATCATTTGTTAAAGGAATACAACAATAAAGATTTGAATATCCCATTAATAATAAAAAAAGATATTTGTTAAATTTTCATTGTGAATAAAATATTATCATTCCATAATCAAATACATGTATATTTAAAAAAAAAAACAATCAATTTATAGTTATCAATGTGTGACTGAATAATTTAATTTTATTATTTTATATGCAAATTAAATATCATACTTATTGTATTTATACTGATATTTAGATGGAAATTGTCTTTTTTTTTTAAAAATAATTTCTCATTATTAGGCACCAATACATGCAAAGAGAATAATTAATAATTGATACAAAAAAAAAAGAATAGAAAGGGAATAAACAAAATAAAAAAATGTAAGAGAACAGAAAAAAGAAAGTGTGGAAACTGTTGATGCATATGTATAGTTGGGAAAAATAAATTGACTTGAAGATGTACAAATGACAGCGAAATAAAGGGGAAAATAATAGAAATCTACAAACAAATAGAAAGATTGAGAAACAAGTGGGACACTCCCTTGTTTAACATAATTGATGTATATATATATAATAAATAATAAACTAATCCTTCAAAAAAATAATAAACTAAAAGACAAAAAAAATTAAATTTTTATATATGATTTAAAAAAAAAAAAAAAGCATGCATGAAAGAGATAGAAAAATTCCATATCTCATATCTCACTATCTAAGTAGCCCTTACTAGTGAAAAATGCTCAAAGCACAACACCCAATTGCCTAAATAATTGTAGAATTCTCGTTGTTTCCTTTGGCCTTTTCACATTGTCCTCATCATCATCCAACACTGGGGAAGAGAGTACAGTTGTTTATTTTTAGTCATAGTGACCAAGTAAAGTAAAGGAAATTAATTATTGACTATTTACATATATTTCCTTAAATTCCTTAACTCTATATATGTTACAAAAAGTATTGAATTTATTTTATTAATATTATATCATTTCTTATTTAATATTAAAAATAATAATTAACAATATATAATACATATATATTTTCTTCATCTATCTTAAATTATAATCCATTTATTGTTTTAAGTTAGTTAATGTATTAAATCTTTATTATAAATATATATATTTAATGTTATTTATTAAACATATTTAATAAATATATTTTATATTAAAATAAAAGTGTGATAGAATAGAAAAATAAATATAAATTTATTAATAGAAATATTTAATAAATATAATTCATACTACAATAAGACTGTAATTGGCAAAGTACATATAAATTTATATTTCTAGTAAAAATAATTATTTTTTTTTAATTTGACTGAAATAAAAATATATTTATTAAATGAGGGACATTAAGAGTATTTTAATTATATATTGAGAATGTTACTGACACTTTGTTTGGAAAGAGGTGAAGGAGGGGTGAGTAGGATAAAAGAAGGGGAGAGAGATTTAATGGGTTAGTTTTAATGTTTGGGAGGAGAGTATTTTAAATTAGAGGATTTTATAAGTTTAGAGAGGGTTTAAAAGCCATCATTTTATTATAGAATTCTTAACGCCTCATTTTGAAATGTTAAGAGGTGTTACAACTTTTATTTCCTATTTTATCTTGTATTTTAATTAATTAATATTTAATTTTACCTTCCTTTATGTTCCACCCAAATAATATAACTTTACTTTACTTTATTTAATCTTAACTTTCTTCTAAATATAAAAAAATAAATACTTTATCTTAGTTTACTCTACTCTACTTTACTTTATCTTATCATATTTTATTTAATCCTCTTATACCATATCCAAACATAGTGTAAATATTATAACCGAATTCATGGCATGGGTATTAAAATTTTTAATTTCTAAAATTTTATAGGTTATTTAATTTACTTAAATGTTAATTCTAATATTCTTATTAATTATCGTAAAGCACTAGGTTGTTAAAAGTATTTATTTGTTATGGTGGTCTCATAAGTGTTTATATATATATATATATATATAGAAACATTCTAATAAGGACCTGATTCATGTTTTTACTCATAGATCAGACCAATCAAAAAATATTTTTTAAGATAAAAACTAATTAAAATTATTTTTTAAAATATTATAATTTAAATTATACTTTCTGATTTACGTGGTCCATGAGTTAAGATATGGAATAGGTCCATGATGAATTTTCAATATATATATATATATATATAGTTTTATCTTAGTTATAACAATAAGAACTCAAATTATGACAGTTTATCCCTTCTAATGACTAACAATAGTTAGTCTTGAATTTAATTTTGTATTGATGCTTTTGGATCTTTGTATTATTGGAAATTCAATATCTTAGTTAGTCTAATCAATCTACATTAATATGTATTTTCTATTTTTTTATATTTCAGATATTAAATTAATTGTTGAAAATTAGTCAGATATATATCATTGAGCAATATATTAATAAATTATAGATTTTAGTAATCTTAAGTAGACCTTATTGGATAAAAATACCTCTCTCAATAAAAAAAAGAATATATATAAACAATATTTTCTCTCTCCTGAACTCTCTCTTTCTCCCCGCCCTCTGCTATGTTCTTTTCGTTCTCTTTTATTTTTCGATCTCTTCATCTTTCTCTTATTCGATCACTTCTCCCTCTATCTCTTTGCCGATCTCATCTCTAGCTTTCGTTGTGTCGATATTTTCTATCCTTTGCGACTACATTTGTTGGCAACTAATTTTTTTTTGTCTCACCAAGTAAAAAGGTCAATCCAGTTAAATTCCTTTTATCCTTGAAAAAATATAATTAGAGCTAATATGAGAAGATGTCGAGATAACATTCAGGGGTTGAGTTTTGAAAATGACGTTGACTTATACTTGAAGAATAAGATAATCATTTTTTTTGTTTTTTATATGATATTATTACAGATCTTTATCTTCATCTTTCCTTCATTCCTCCTCTTTATCCCTTATTTGTATATATGAGTTATTTTGGCGTAGATATGAATTTGATATGAGTTGGTATTAGTTTAATATTAGTTAGTATAATTGATATGAGTATATTTGATTGATATGAGCTTGAAATGAATATATTTTTGGTATGATATGAGTATATTTCATCGATATGAGTTGGTATGGGTTAGTACGAGTTTTGATATGAGTTAGTATAATTGGTATGAGTTTGATATGAGTTTGGTATGAGTTGTTATGAGTTTGATATGAATTAGTATGAGTTGATATGAGTTTGAAATTAGTTTGTATGAGTTAATATGAGTTGGTATGAGTTTATATTACCGATATGAGTTTGAAATATTATTGAAATGAGTTAGTATGAGTTGATATGAGTTTGGTAAGAGTCGGTATGAGTTGATATGAATTTGATATGGTTTGAAATGAGTTTGTATTATTGAAATGATTTTGCACTATTAATATGAGTTTGATATGACTTGATGGGTTAGTATGAGTTTTGATTTGAGTTGTTATGAGTTATATAATTGGTATGAGTTTGATATGAGTATATATGAGTTGGTACTAGTTTTATATAATTGTAATATGAGTTAGTATTATTGATATGAGTATATAATGAGTATATTTTTATTGAAATGATAATATTTTCATTGATATGAGTTTCATATGAGTATATTTTAATTGAAATACATTTGATATTAGTTGTTGTCATTGATATGAGTGGATATAAGTTAGTAGTAGTTACGTATGAGTTTGATATGAGTTAGTATTATTTATATGAGTTTCTTTGTGATTGATATGAGTTTGATATTGACGGTTATGATTATATGGTATTGATGGATGGCTTGAAAGTTATCGGAGAACGAATGCATTTTATGGATGAAATAATTATTTTCATCTATTATGGTGGGACATTTGATGTAAGCATCGACAAATATATTGGTGGTTGTGCTGAATATGTTTTTCTGAATAGAATGGCTGACTTCAACGAACATAATAAATCAGTATCAGAGGCGCTTTATATTGATAGCACATCAAAGATAGAATTCAAATTTGTTACAGTAATGACCAACATCCTCTTTATGATGTGGTAGATAATAGGTCGCTTAGGATATTCATTGGCATTGCAATGGAGGATAGACTTAAACATCCATTGATTGTTAGTGTTGAAGAAGGAGCATATAAATTAGGACACGACAGTAATGATCCTCTCAGTGAAAAAAAAGTCCAAGTAGATGTATCGATTTTTGTCAAAATCTAGACAACACAAATACAAGGGTTGCAACAATTACTAAATCTATTCATATAGCCTCAGAATATTATGAAAATGAAGTTGATGTGGCTAATTCACTAGTGGAGGAATAGACAGAATATAGTACTGGCATTCTTATAGATTTTAAAGTAGGGCCAGAGTATCATCATACAGGGGTGAAACATAATGATGACATTCATTTTAATTGCAATAATGAGCCAGAACATGCGACTGCTGATAATGAAAAAATGATGACAAACTTATTTGCATATAGGAGCAATCCATAATTGTTAGGCGAAAGTTATATATCTGAAACGATTGAGGAGGAAAAATATTTAAGTCAAGAGATGATATTAAGACAACTGGGTCCCTCATTGCAATTAGGAAGAAATTTTAGTTTAAGGTATTCAAGTCTAATACTTCTTTCTTTGTCGTGCGCTATCTTGATAAAAGTTATACGTGGAGATTGAGAGTGAAAAGTCTTAGAGACTCGAAGAATTGTTGGATGGTGACAAAATATGTCACTCAACATATATGTCCAACCAATTTTGATCAAAGTAGACACAAATAACCAACTAGTTGAGTTGTTGCAGAGTGTGTTAAGAAGCGATTCATAAATCTTTAGAGGGTTTTCAAATCTAAGGATATTATCAAAGACATGCATAATAAATTTATTATTGAGATTAGTCATTTTGTTGCATGAAGGGGATGTGAGTTTACGTATGAGAATATCAGACTTAGTACTCCAAAATAATCTTTCTCAATTCTACCAGCCTATTTGTATATGTTGGGCGAAACTAATCCGGTTACGGTGATACATCTGCAATGCAGTGATGATAATCGATTTGAGTATCTTTTTTTTTTTGCTTTTGATACTTTAATAAAAGGTTTTTAAAATTACAGACATGTAATTACTATTGATGGCACTCATTCAAAAATGAAGTATCGAGGTGCACTTTCCACTGTCTTTTATCACGATGCAAACTAACAGATATTTCCTTTATCATTTAGGATTTGTGATTCTGAAAATTATGCATCATTGACATGGTTTTTTATGAGGTTGAAGAAAGCTTTCGGTGAAATACTAGATCATGTTATTATGTCTGGTAGACACCTTAGCATTTAGAAGACTGTATCAGATATTTTTTCAAATGCATTCCATAAGATTTGCATGTATCACTCGTTAAATAACTTGAAGTGCAAATTTAAACATATAATCAAGGACTTTGAAAAGCACTACTACAAAACAGCTAAAACCTACAAAATAAATGATTTCACTGAACTTTTTAATGGTTTTTGCATTAGTATTCCCAATGCAAGAGAATATCTAGAAGGTGTTGGACTAGATAGGTGGATGCGGTCTCATATACATAGAAAGAGGTATAACATCATGAAGACTAACACATTTGAATCAATCAATGTTGCACTTGTAAAGGCGAGAGAGCTTCTAATTACTGTATTTATTGATGAAGTCAGAAAAATATGTCAAAGATGATTTTATAAACGCCAAAATAAGGCAGAGCAGTCCATGGATGAAATGTCAATGGTTGTGGAAAAAAACATTGAAGAATAGAATGATGAAATTACAAAAAATGAATATAAGTTCTTATTATTTATTTTGTCAGTGTCAAAAGTTTTTTATTTATTTTTTATCAAATGCCATTATTTATAATATTGTCAAGTCTTGCCATTATTTATATTTTGCAGATAGAACCTGCTAGCAACATCAAATATGATGTTAATGATATAGATATAAATTATGTTGTCGATATGTCTAAGAGGACTTTTTATTGCTTGAAGTTTTAATTAAATTAACTCTCATGTGTGCATGCTCTTGTGGTTGTTAGGAATAACAGCTATGATACTTATGAGTTGTGTTCTTCATATTACTCATAAGAGTATTAGTTTCAAATATATAAAGAAGTCATAAATCTAATTCTTCATATCAATGATTGGTCTATTCCGGAACACATTCTTATCATCACTCTTTTACCACCAAATGGGCATACGCCAACTGGGAGGTAGAAAAAATGTAGGATTCCTTCACTTGGTGAGGAGAAAACTCATCTGAGGTGCAGTCGATGTCGCAAGTGTGGTCACAATAGATCTACTTGCCAAAATCACATTCGTTTGCACAATTCTTCAGGAGCATCGATGGTTTAAAAATAACGTATGATATAATAAACTCAAACTAAGGTAGTATATATTTTATTATACTATTATTAAGGATGAACGATTAATGTACGAATATATTTTTATTGATATAAGTTATTATTACTTTGACATAAGTATATTTGTACTGATATGACTTAGTATGAGTTTGTTATAAGCAGATTTTTACTGGTATGACTAGGCATGAGTTTGATAAAATAATATTTATACTGATATGACTTGGTATGAGCTTGTTATAATTATATTTTTATCGATGTGACTAGGTATGAGCCTGTTATGGGCATATTTTTACTGGTATAATTTGTTATGAGTATGATATGAGCATATTTTTATTAAATGAGTGGATATGAGTATGGATATAAGTGTAATTTGTTAGAACCAATTACATTATTTATCAGCTGAATTTTTTGTAATCCACGACCTACCTCGTTAACCTGGTGGTACCTCCAATCATTTGGAGAGATGACATAATCAACATCTTGAAACATATTTTATTGATTAGTTACTTAATCATTGACAAGTTGCACTTTCAAATAAAGTTGTACTTTAAAATAAATTTTTGATAATTACTTACTCTGATGCATTCTTCGTTAGTATGTTTACCTCCCACTTCTTTCTTATCAATGGGTATGTCATCACTAAAGAACACCCCGAATCTTGGCTTATTTACCTTACCACCCACACCTGGTTCACAAGGCAGTCTTCTTTTTATCCTCCAGCCCTTAGGAGAAGTTGACGACATTACTCTTGGACTTGAATGAAGTGTGGTTGGCTTGTCCCCATATAAGGGAGATTGCTCACTTTGCGAAGATGAGCTAGTATGAGAACATGTTGTCATTTTTTTCTGTAAATTTTTAACTACAAATTCAACATCAAAATAGCTCATAATAAAATCATACCAATCTCAACTCATAATAACTCATACCAACTCATACTAACTCATATCAACTCATACTAAACTCAAACCAACTAATTTCAAACTTATATCAACTCATACTAGCTCATACTAACTCATATTACCTCATACCAACTCTTGCCAAACTCATACCAACTAATTCCAAACTCATAGTAACTCATATCAAGCTCAAGCTAACTCATACCAAACTTATATCAAACTTATACCAATTATACTAACTCATAACAACTTATACCAAAACTCATACTAACTCATACCAACTCATATCAAACTCATATCAACAATATAAACTCATATCATACTCATTTTTTTTTAATTAAAGGTGGACGAAGCCACCGCAAACTATATTAAAATAATAATTGGGAAATCCCAAACAGTTAATTAATACAATGCCTATTATATTAATAGGCAAGAACTGAAGGAGAAGAAGGGATAAATAACCAATCGAAGCAATCAACTCTATTGTAACAAGCAGGAAAGCTAGCTGTCCAAAGTCTTGTAGATTTGGAGGGTGTTGCATCCCTAACATTCGAGCCATCAATCACTATAATATTGGGGAAATCCAGAACAAAAAACAATTGAAAGCAACCCACTATGATGCGAAAAACAGCAGCCAAGAAGGACCAATACAACAACAAATAGCTCATTGATATCTCAAATACGGCAATCCCGTATTGTCGAATAATATGATCTTGCAAAGCATAGATGGCAGAGAATCAAATGAATAATAAACTGCTGTAAGTCTGCGAAGCCTGCTCAGGACAGCAAGGAAATTGGCTGCCTAATTTGCATCACGGTATGTATGGACGATGGAAGACGAGGTACCCCAAATAAGATGCTTTGCTTGAGATTCAGGATCAAAATTGGAATGATTAGCAGAGGTAATTTTGTTGACAGCAAGTGAATCCGTTTCCACAATGAGAAGGAGAATGTGTTGTTGAGAGCACCACCAAAGACTGAGATTTATAGCTTGAATTTCTGCATTTTCAGCAGAGGTGGCCGAAAGAAGGAAACAATACCCAGCTACAAAATTGCCATGGATGTCTCTGACAATAGCTCCACCCGAAGATATTGTAGGAGTATAAGAAGCATCAGTATTTAACTTATAACTCTAGATCGAACGAACCCATCAGATTAGAGATGGCTTGAGCTTGCGACCAATACCAAAACTTGAAGGAAGAAAATCATGGAATCTGGATATTGATTTTGCAAATTTGTCGGATGCATGAGCTACTCCCCAACTGTAAAATACTTTCTGAATGTTGCTAATAACATGAGGAAGATAAAATTTTTCATTTCCCCAAACAACATTGCAATATGATAGCCATAAACTATGAAGGATAATTTGAGGAATCAATCTCAATATTCTGCCCAAAGACAAACCAGCTTTCGCTTCAAGCCACCCTAATATAAGCTCTTGCCTAACAGAATTTTGATCGGCAATATTCCTTAAAAAAGAACTTTTAAAGAATCTCCAAACCTTTATAGATTCCTCGCATCTATAAAAAATATGAGTGACATTAGCTGAAGCAGAAACGCAAAATGGACAGCAAGATGCCATGGACATTCCCATCATTTGCAATCTTGATGGTAAAGGAAGAGCATTCTGTAGCAAATGCCAAGAAAATATAGAGAATTTAATTGGAATGATAGAATCCCAAAGCATAGAATAAGAGAGAAGTTGAGAACGCTTCACCCGAATTTTTTAATAAGCTTTTGATAATTTTAAAGCTACTACTCCCGAATGTCTTCCCACATTATTGGCGTCTTCAAGCTCTAACAACTCAGCAGCCCGAGGGAAGATTTTACATAGCCGTTTCCAAGTGCAAGAATCAATCTGTTGGAAACTCATCAAACCTTTCCGGTGATACTTCGTATGTATGAGACGAGTCCATATGGTATCTTCACTATGATATTTCGACCACAGTTTTAATGAATATGCTTCTTGAAGAGATTCCAAAGATCGCAGACCAAGGCCTCCTTCATTCGTAGGAAAACAAAAATTCCTATAAGCAATCCAGTGGTATCATTTTTGGGCTCCCACATTCCAGAAGAACTCTGCAAACTTCCTCTCCATAGCACGGATAATCAACTTGGGAAATTGCATAACACCCATTAAATGTATTGGAATCGAGGAGAGAACGTGCTTAATGAGCAAAAGCCGACACCCAGAGGATAACAATTTCTTCGTCCAACCCTGCATTTTGCCATCAATCTTCTTCAAAAGATACTGGCAGTATTCTGCCCGATTGATACCTTGATAGACCGGGGCACCCAAATATGTAAAAGGAAGAGACCGCTTCTAATTGAAAGAAGCTGACTTAATTTATCAATATAGCAAACAGAAGCTTTCTTTGAGCAATAGAAGGCTGATTTATCAAAGTTAATAAGCTGCCCGGAACCACTCTGATACAAAGAGAGAAAACTAATGAATTGCTTAACATTGCAAACATCTCCATTAATAAAAACCAACAAATCGTCGGCGAAAGCAAGATGAGAAATGATTTCACAACCCCTGGCAGTCTTATAAGGAGATATTTTACCCGACTGAATTAGCTTATTCAAACCACGAGAGAAACCCTCCGAAGCGATGATGAATAAAAGAGGTGAAAAAGGATCACCTTGCTTGACTCCACGTTGCGGACTAAAAAAACCATGACATTCACCATTTACAATGACAGAGATGCGAGTAGCTCGAAGATGTGCCATAATCAAAGCCACAAACTTCCCAGAAAAGCCAAACTTAAGTAACACATCCTCCAAGTATTTCCATGAAACTCTGTCGAAAGCTTTGGCCATATCAAGTTTAATTGCTAAATTGTGCCCCCTGGTTTTCCTATCGATGTCGTGATTCAGTTCATTGGCAATTAATATTTGATCATGTATAGATCGACCCAGCAAAAAACCTACTTGCTCCTGAGATATTATGATTCTGAGAATAGGAGTTAATCTGTTAGCAACTATACGAGTACACACCTTGCTAATAAATGTAGCAAGGCATATTGGTCTGAATTGACTGAAAGATGCAGGATTGCTTGTTTTAGATAGAAGAATAATATTGGCAGCCCCAAAAGCCCTCGACATTGGAAGACCCAGAAAGAATTCTTTAATAGAGCTACAGACATCCCAACAAATAATATCCCAACAAGTCCAAAAAAAATCCCATCAAACTCATCAGGACCAGGAGCACTAGAAGCTTCAAGTTGCCAAACAGCTGTTTTAATTTCAACATCATCAGGAGTTTTCTCAAGAGAAAAATTATGTCGATCCTCAACTAACCGAGAAATAGAATGCAAGAGAGGGTCAAAATTAACAAGCTCATCCTCACTAAAGAGACTCTGATAAAAACTAACTGCTTCAGAACCAATCTCATTCTGCTCAGAAATCCATACACCATCAGCCTTTTTAATAGTAGAAATACGGTGAAGTTTCCATTTCATCTTGACATAATTATGGAAAAATTTGGTGTTAGTCTCTCCCTCTCCCAACCACTTAATATGAGCTTTTTGATGCCAAAATGTCTCTTCCATTTTATATTTTTGGATTAAAGAGGCTTGTTTAAGCTGCCAAGTCACCCTGTTATCAGACGAAGGATTAGCAAGAAATAGAAATTCTGCATCCGTAGCCTCCTTCTCTAACCTTTGAATGTCTTGAAATACATGACTGAAAGAAGCCTGATTCCACACCCGGATAGCCTTTTTAAGAGACTGAAGATTACGAAACAAACCTGCATACCTCCTCCAAAGAACTCAGAGGTCCAATGTTATCTAACAATAGGAAGGAAATTATCATTCAAAAGCAACATATGTTGGAACTTAAATGGCTTAACCACAGCCAATTGTTGTTGTTTACCAACAAGGAGGAGGGAAGAATGATCTGATGTAGCCTTGCCTAAATGCTGAACCGAAAGATCAGAAAAGAAATCAAAGAACTGAACATTGGCCATAAATCGGTCCAGCCTCTCCCAAACACGACCCGAAGACCTCATACCAATCCATGTGTAATCACATCCACTATAAGAAATGTCAATCAAACCACAATCATCTGAGCAAGACACAAAATCCTGCATACTAGAAAGGCAAGGCAATGAGTTGCCCTTGTATTCTGCAGGATTTTTAATCACATTAAAATCACCGCCTATTATCCATGGCCCAACGTTAGAATTAGCAATGCTAAGCATATTCTCCCATAAACCCTGCCTATTGCTGCGAGAATGTTTTCCATATACAGCAGAGAAAGTAAAATCCAAATTTAATGAATAACAATTAGCTGAACAAGACAAAAGCTGGGAAGCATCTTTGAAATTGGATAAATGAAAAGCATGACTTTTCCACATAATCCAAATTTTATTATTATTGGAACAAAAGACATCAGAAAACCCAAGCTTATTTTTGTAAAAAACACCTCTAGAACCCGCCACCATAGGTTCAATAATTGCCACCAAAGAAATCTGAAAATCAATACATAACTGAAATAATCTAGAGAAGGAAGACTCCAAACCTCGAATATTCCACATCAAAATATTCATTGAGGAGAGGTATTTGAATCAGCTAAAGATTGAAACCCTTGCTTGGGCTTACGACCACGTTTTTTCTTAGCACGCTGAACCACGGTGAACTGATTACCTTCACCATCTTCATTCGAAAGAGAATTACACACTGATTGTAACTTATTAGCAATAACATCACTAGACAACCGCAATTCATCCAAAGTCATTAATTCAGATGCTCGAGGGAGCTCAGAATCAGTATTATGCTGAACAGGATCCCCATCAGAGTTATTATCCAATTCACAGTCAGATTGGGCTGGAAGAATCTGATCATCATAAACCAATACCGAAACAGCTTTAGACGACAAAATATGTGAATCTGGAGCACCTGATTCAACGACATCTACATCATCAGATTGGTCTAGAGCGTCCGAATTAACTGCAAAAATATCAGCCTGAGCAGATCCAGAAGCCGTAGCAATATGAGCATTCTGGGGTTCTTTATCCTCTACCAATATAGAATTATCAATTTTGGCAACAGGATTCAATAACTCTTGCAAGCGATTAACCTCTTTAGGTTTCCAGACTTTATTGATTTCAGGCCTAGAAGGAACAACAACCCGATTCAAAGGAGCAGTATCGTGTTGATTATTATTCAACAAAGAGCATGAAAGAGATTTGTGACCAATCCTACAACAATTTGAACAATAGGAAGGCAAATTCTCATAGGTAATATTTTGGAAGAATCCAATACCATCATCATCAATCCACAATTTAGAAGGCAATTCTTTTGACAAATCTAATTCAACACAAACCCGAGCAACTGAAGGCCTAGAAAGTAAGGCAGTTGCGGCATCAACTTTGAGAGTCGATCCAATCAAATTAGCAATGGGAAAAAAGAGCAGATTTGTCAAATAAATGAACAGGCAACCCCTCAAAAGCAATCCAAGCAGGAATAATTGGACTATCAACATTCGGCCTAAAATCTTTCGTCCATTTAGATACTCGCATAGTGAAGCCATTAAAATACCATGTTTGCTTAAGCCAACATCTGTGAAAGTCTTCCTCCAAATCAAATCGCAAAAGGATATGGTTATTATCCAATAAACCTAAGAAAAATTTTCCACTGAATCCCACCTGATCAAGCAGTTTATGGAGTGATTTAATGGAAGGTCTACCAGAATTAAAGGTCCCTATTAATGCAAATCTCAAAGGCTGAGAAAGCAAATCCGATTCATCTTTTGTAAAAGAGACAGCCGACACCCCTTTATATGTACATGGAACCTTCAAAGCAATGGAAAGAGACTTAGCCAATGCCGGCTCAAAAGTCCGATTGATCACAAAAGATTTAGATCCAACTTTCAACACATCCTCAAAGGAACGAGGTGGAGCAGTGGCAGACTCCAACGGAGCTGCCGCCGCCGAAGGGTTAGCCGTGGCGATGAAGCAAAGGAGAAAACCTAGGTAAATTAGGTCAAAGAGAGAGAGAGAAAAAAAGAAGACTCATATCATACTCATATTAACACATTTCAAACTCATACCTAACTAATTTCAAATTCATAACAGTAATACAAACTCATATCAAACTCATATCAGTAATACTAACCCATATTAATAACTCATACCAACTCATACTAACTCATACCAACTCATACTAACTCATATCAACTCATACCAATTATACTTACTCATAACAACTCATATCAATCTCATACCAACTACACCAACTAACTCATTTCAACTCATATCAAACTCATAAAAACTAATATCAAACTCATACCAACTATACTAAATCATACCAACTCATACCAAACTCATATCAAACTCATACCAATTATACTAACTTATAACAACTCATATCAATAATAATTATTCATACCAACTCATATCAATAATATAAACTTATATCATACTCATACCAAATCATACCCAGTCATATCAACTCATACTAACTCATAGCAAATCATACAAACTAATTTAAAACTCATCTCAAATCATACTAACTTATATTAACTCATACTAACTCATATCAAACCCATACCAACTAATTTCAAACTTATATTAACTCATATCAAACTCATACCAACTAATTTCAAACTCATATCAATACATACTACCTCATATCAACTAATATCAAACTCATACTAATAATGCTTACTCATACCAACTCATATCAATAATACAAACTCATATCAAACTCATATCATATGCATATGAACTCAAACCTACTAATATCAAACTCATATCAAAATCATTCCAACTCATATCAATAAAACGTTTATATTACCACAGCGAAAATCATGCTTTAAACTCATAAATTTTACCAAAAATCAAATATTCCACAAACACATTTCCATTCTCGAGGTCAAATTCAATATAACGATTTACAAGAGAGAGATCGAGAGAGAAAGAGAACAAATACCTTCATATCGGCGTGATGAATGGTGAAGAAATAACGGCTACGGGAGAAGAATGGAGAAGGCAGTAGCTTCGACCTTAAAAAGCTAAAATGAAAAGAAATAGAGAGAAGAGATGGTCGGAAATGATTGACGGTGATTAGCGAGAGTTTCTTGCTTCTACAAAGAACACGAAGGAGAAGATGAAACTCAAAAATGAAAAGAGAAGAAAACTACTTTTGAAAATATAAGCGGGCTGTTAAAATTAAGAGGATATTTTTATCTAGAAGGGTCAAATTAATGATACTATAATTTATAATTTATTAATATTTTGGTCAAGGGTATATATTTGACTAATTCCCTTAATCGTTTTAATATCTTATTGATATCCATAAGTTACTCAAAGGAAAACCATGGCCCATGCATGCTAGGCATTTTTAAGAGTAATTTAGGTGATTAAAAACTATAAATTTTTATAATGTTGTTTTGCAAGTATTTAATTGTTATATAAATTTAATTTTCAAGATTTGTATTCCAATCTTGAAAAAAATTGGTAAATCTTATGAAAAAGTACACAAATAGTATTAATATACATGATTGACAATTAAAAATAATTATAATTCCAAAAAAATCACTTATATGTTTTTCCAATTAAGCAATACAAGCAGTGACGGAACTAGGGGGTTCAGGGGGGCTCTGGACCCCTCAGCCAGCCACTTATATACATACATATGTATGTATATAAATATATATATATATTTATATATATATATATTTTGAAGAGTTAGAGAAAGAGGAATACATGAGAGAGATGGCTGGGATTCCCGTGACACCAAACAAAAAAAAACAATTATATATTTATATAAATATATTCAGATCAAAAAGACAAAAACTAATCAAAAACTAACTTTGCATGCATGTCTTCACGGGCCTCTCCCTCCATCTCATCTCTCTTTGCATGCTTATTCTTTATTAATATTTTCTAGCTTACCTTTCCCAAGCTAGCTACTTCATTCCTTATTTTTAATTTCAACTGAAATAACTTCATTTAATTGGCCACACTAACTCTTCGTATTTGAGCAAATCAACAAGTTGATTTTAGTGATGCTGTAATCTTTTATGTTTTATTTTTCATAATTGCAAGTATATATATCTTTTTGCATTGTATATATCAAGCTCCAAACTGATACAAAATTTTTGCTAATTTATGTTTAGAACATCCCTTTTCTCTTCAAGGTATATATATATATATATATATATATGGGGTCTTTTCTACTCAATTAGAAAAAGTCTCACCTGCTTTATATATATATATATATATATATATATAATTTTATGTATATATAATTTAAATTAATTATATATAATTTGTATATATATGAATTTAAATGTATTTTATTTTAAATGTATTTTATTTCAAGTCATAAAATTTTTGCTAAAAAATTCATATATATATAAATAATTAACTGTTGGATATATTATGTGGAGAAAAATATTTTTAAAAAAAATTAAAAATGAGGTTACTATATAATATTTTTAAAATATATAAAATGGTAGGATACAATTACAATCTCTTAGGCGTAGTTAATCTAATAGCACAAATTAGTTATTACATTACTGTAATATTAAATGTTTAATGAATTTGTCTATAAATTTTTCATAAAAATTTAGCTCATACTTTAATAAATTTCTGAGTTTGCCACTGAATACAAGTATATCTTTAGAAAATGATTGCATAAATTAGAAACATTTTAAGAGGGATATAGGAAAGATCAAGAGCAAACAAAGTAATGAGAAAGCAAAGGCATCCATCTATATTTAAAGGCTACAGAATAGACAGCATTTTAAGATTAGGATATAGGCCATTTTTAACATATACTTTTTTTTTGTTTTTAATAAAATTCTAGAAAATATTCAAATTTTAGTCTATTATTCAGTAAAAAAATATATTCCTATATTTTTTATATCTAAGTTTTACCTGTAAATAACTATATATAAAAACATATTTAAAATTTTATGTGTATATACATATGTATAATTACTTATATCAAGACACTGTACTAATAAGTATATATTCTCATAAAAAATAGACTCACATTTTTTTTAAGCTTTTGATAAAAATATAAAAATTAATTTCAAATTTACTATAGTTATAAATAATTTATCAAAATATCATAATTCATAAAATATTTATAAAATTATTAAATTTTTATTAGCTTATAATGAGTTTATAGTGAGTTTATCATGAGTTTATTATAAATTTATAAATTTATATAATTTATAATGAGTTTATAATAAAATGATTAAAATACTTCTAATGAAAAATAAAAATTTTAAAAAATATAATGAAGGTTGTCATTTTTTTTTTTTCCATATCAATACACAAAAAAAAAATCTCTCTTTATTTATATATATATTGAATTTTTTTGTATATTGTGAGTAAGCGGAAACCATTGAAATTGAAATGTGATAATTTGGTTGTTCAAGCTTGATTACATAATAAAGTAAAAAAAAAAGAAGGAAAGAACAAGTGAAATAATTTTGCAATGATAACAAGTAATGTAGTACTTTCAAAAAAAAAAAAAGTAAAGCTTTGAAAGCAAATATTTGCAAGCAAAGCTTTGTTTGAAAGGAGAAGTGCTTATCATTTCAAAAAAAAAAAACAATTATATGTAAAGCTAATGTTTTTCACACTTTAAACAATTTTGACTAAGGGAAGAGGCAGCTTTATGCCCACAATGCCATCAACCATTGGATAAAAACACACATAATTGAGCCTATGGTTGCTAGTCAATTTGACAAATGATTGGAAACAACACAACCATTGGATTATTGTTTAATGGGTCTTCGAAAAATCTTTCTTTTTTTACTTAGCTATAATTATATATTTGTAAGATTTAATTAAAATTGTGATTATTCTACTATTTATCTTTAATCCTATTTAAGACAATTGAAACATTAAAATTTAACCCTATTCAAAAATTTAATTTTTTGTATAAAAAATAAAAAGAATTGTTTAATATATCAAAATGATCGAATTTAAATTTTACAAATTTTGCATTAAAATAATAAATTAATCAAACGATTATAAACAATAATGACAAAGGTAAGTCATAAAAAATTTGAGGTAAAAGGAAAAAATTTAAAATGTTTCCAATTCAAAAAATAATTAATATTTTTTTTTAAAAAGGAATACTATATATAATATTCTACGACAGGTAAAAAAGCCAACATTTAAGCAGTTACTGTCGCTAAAAGAATTGGCGACAGCACACCACTGGCCATCTTGTCTTCACATTTTTTCAGTCAAACCCGGAGCTATATTTTTTTTATATACCTAGCCTGATTTGATGAATAACAATCAACAGGAGCCTTAAAAACTTCAATTCTCTTTTAAACTTCAGCTGTATTTATTTTTTTATATTAATATTTGAAATTATTTAAATTAAATATTTAAATTCAATGAAATAATAATTATATTTCATGTATGATAAATTATTTTAAATACAATATAAATTTTAAAAAATATGATAAAATATCATGAATGCGTAGACTCGTGATTAGTTGATATAAAATGTTGTTACCATTGCTAGCTTTATACCACTGCGAAATTAAGGAGATTAAAATTAATATATATGTGTATATATATATTGCATGCATCTAAAATTCAATTAAAATATCAAATTTTTGTATTTGGAAGTATAAATTTATAATTGAATTATTTTTATTTGGAATAATGTGTTTGATATGATAATTAATATTAAAATTAATTAAGAGAAAAAGGTGCAAGTAGAAGAAGGGAGAGAGAACTGTAGAAAAAAAAATAAAAACAAAACAAAAAGATGAAATAGAAAAGAAGAAGAAGAGTATGATTTAGGTAGTGACCGCAACGAGTAAAGTATTCGTAAAAATTGCTGAATTAGAATTTAAATTTATTTAATTTTTAAATTATCCAAATCTGTTTAGACCTTATTATAGTTATGCTTTTATTCGTCCCGAACATATTTAATACTATCTATTTATTATCCGAACTCTTTTAACTGTTAAGTATAAAAATTCAAAAATACTATAAAATTTAAATTATAAAATAATTACAAATAAATATCTAATATTAATATAATTTTATTAAAATAATTTTATACCACAATGTCATAATTAAAATAAAATTTACTAAATATATAATTAAAATATAATAAATATAATTAAAATATATAACCAAATTCAGATAATGGATACCAAATGATAAATACTTGAACCCGACTCGAATTCATAATAGGTAGCAAAAATATTATTTATATCCACCCAAGTCCTTTTATAAATTATATATATCCTATATAAATAGATTGGGATAGACTGAATATTTAAAAATATCTTACTTATTATCATGTCTAGCTTTAGAAAAAAAGAGAAAGAGAAAGTAAAAGTGAAAGAAAAAATGAAAAAAACATATATTTTTTTATATAATATTTAATTTTATGAAATTCACTAAAAAGTTTTATTTATTTTTGATAAATTTTAATTTAATTATATTTATTTTTTTATTAATTGCATGCGGATGAGAATAAATATTTAAAATTTAAATTCAAAATTTAAGCGGGAGCAACAATACTCTTATCATCAAGTTAAGACTTTTAATTCTTTAATCCTATAGACTTTTAATAAATATTTAATACAGTAAAACTGTATTTCAAACATTGAAATAAATGTGAAATTAAAAATAAACTTCTAAAATTTTATGAAATCCCATAGTTTATAGGATTACTAACTTGGATTCGTAACACAATTACAATGAGAAATCTTGAATGTTAATTTGATTGGTAAAATAATTTGTTATTCTACTTATCTATTTATCTATCAATATATCTAAATATATATATTATTAAAACAGATAATACTGATATAATATTATACACGTGGCATGGTATCAATATTTTTTAAATATTAAATTAAATTATTATTTATTATAATAGATGATTAATTAATTATTATAAATATTATTTAAAAAATTTAAATAAAATTAAAATATTCTATTTATTATTAATAATAATTAGTTATTATCTATAATATAGTTTAAATTTTAAATAATTAATATAATATTTATTTAATAATTAATTATTTATCTAATAATATAAATTAATTTTTAAAATATTAAATTTATTATTATTTAAAGAGTTTAAAAAGGATTATAATATCTATATTATTAATAATTAGTTATTATATATTATATAAAAATGCAGTTTAAAAATTTTGCTAACTAAATTTATTTGTATTTTTATTATATAATATAATAAAAATTAAATTTTTACTGAAATTAAATCCCAAAAATTATTAACAAACAATGTGAAATTTACAATTAATATTAAAATCATATATTTATATAATATAGCCGTAAAGGTTGACAATTGTTTAATAATTAATGTATATGTTATTAAATATTAATTATTAAAAATCAATCTCAATTAAATATAATCATAATTAACAAACTATGTTAATTGATGTATATACTATTTCTTTCGTCCCAAAACAATAGGTATATTTTTTATTTTATTCATATTAAAAAATTTTAGTTATTTAGTTAATAGATAAAATATTTATTAGAAACTATCCGTTTTACCATCCATTTATACTAAATAATTATTAATTATTACAAAAATTAAAAATCAAAATATTTATTGATTGGATCAAAGATAATTGTAATTTGAAAAATATAAATAATTAAATACAAATATTATTGATTATAAAATATAAAATATGAGGTATAATAGTTAATTTATAATGTAACTATAATCTAAATAAAGTACTATGATTATATTTTAAGATAAATAAAAAAAAAAGTCACTATCATAATGAAACGGAGGGAGTATTAATTATTGTTATTAAAAATATTTAATTTTTGTTTTAAGATTATATTTATTTGAGCATTTTTTTTATATTTCATATATATTTTTTTATAAAGGTTACGGTTTTTTGAATAATTTATTTTTATATTGATTTAATTTATTAAAAAAATTTGAAATGTTAAAATTATAATAATTTGTATATATAAATACTAAACTTCAGTGATACTAATTTTATAAATAGTATTAAAATATTAGTTCTATATAAAAAAATATTATTATTATACATAAATATTTATATAAGTTATATTTATTTTAATTCTTCCATAAAATATTACAATATTTATTTTATACCTTACTTATTAATAAATTTAAATTAATTATTAAATAAAAATATTTATAATTATTAATTTTTTTATATTTTTTACTTAAAATTATTATAAAATTTCTAAATTACTGTATATATATTAATTAAAAACGCCGCAGGTACTATTATCGTTGACTCTAATAATTGATTTTTGAAACTAAAACGTCCGAGCATAAAGATTTAATGTATGTTTGGATAAGTTGGAAACTAGCGTTCCGTTTTTGACTATGATTAGCAATTTAAAATTATACTTAATTTAAATATTGGTAACTCTCTACCTTCAAAAAAAAAAAATATTGGTAACTCTCTAATTATTAGATCAGTTGACTGGTAATTATTATGCCAAATAGATCTTTAAGCCTCAGCAAATAATCTCCTTTAAAAAAAACACGCATAAATAATAATTTCATTGCATCAAAATATAGTAAATCTTAGAGAAATTTGTTGCAGCAGTATGCATGAATTGACTTTCACATGTAAAATTATATATTTTTAAAATACATAATATATATAATTAATAATAATTACAATATTTATTTAAATTTTATTTAAAAAATAATAATAACATACCATAAATAATTTAAATTTCAACAAAGCTCTTATTTCATCTATTGTTTGTATAAAATAATAAATCACCTCGCATACGAAAAAAATTCTGCTATTCAAAAAATAAATATTTATTAAAGAATGATAACTTTCACTTGAAAATAATACGTAATCTTTAAATAATATATAACTATATAATACTCAAACTGATAATATTAACAAAATATTATATCGCGTGTCCTAATTTTTTAAAATTTTAAATTAATTTATCATTTATTATAATAAAATATTTATTTAAAAAGTTTAAATAAAATTAAAGAATTATATTTATTTAAAGAATTTAAATAAATATCAAATAAATTCACTTCCTTTTTCCTAAAACTATATAAACTCACCTCCCTTTTTTTAGTTGTCTCAAATAATAATATTTTTCACATTTAAAAGATAATCTCTTAATTAAAAGATAGAACAATTGAAAAACATTGATACTAATTTTTTTTATATAAAATTCTTTCTTTTTTTAAACTTTAAATTAAATATTTTTCTATATTATTATTATTATTATCTATATATTATACTAATTTGATGTTAATAATAATTAATTAATTATTATAAATATTTATTTAGAAAATTTAAATAAAATTATAATATTCTATTTAATATTGACAATAATTATATTTATTTAAAAAATTCAAATAGGATTATGATATCATATTTTATATTAATAATATAACACAATTTTCCTTAATAGCATAATATATAGAACAACTAACTAACTGAATGGATTGACTATAGTTAATTTTTTTCTTTTTGCTAAAATCATCAAATTTATATAAACTTTTACTTTTGTTATCGGATCGACTCTTTTAACACTTTAATAATAAAACTCTGTATCGCACATCAATTATTATAATTCTTTTATCATAAAACACAAATTATATATATGATTTTCACCCTAAATATATAGAAAACTATTTATTTTGTTATTAAAATTTGCATATAGCAGCATATGTTATAGAATTTTTGAATATTATTATTATTATTTTTATGTATTTATATTATTCTGTTTTTTTATTTTGATTATTCTTTAATTTTAGGTTGTTATGTTTTAAAATGTTCAGTATTTTTATTAATAAAAAAATAAAAATTTATTAAAGTTATAGAATCTAATACTAAAATATAATCAGTTTATATTGATAATACCTACAACATCATACGGAGTACTTTTTTAATATAATACTAAAATAGATAATACTGACATAATATTATGTCATGTATCACTATTTTAAAATTATTATAGTTTTTTAATCATTGCATAGAAATAGAAAGTCTTTTTTTTGTTGACTAATTTTTAAATTAAATTATTATTTATTATAATAGATATTTATTTGGAGAATTTATATAGAATTAGAATTGATAATAATTATATTTATTTGAAGAGTTTAAATATGATTGATGATATCAAATAGGATTAATGATATAGGACTTAAACATGATTAATGGTATCAAATAGAATTAATGATATAGGATTAATGATATCTTATTTGATACTTCCTCCGTTCTCTTTATATAGAGAAAATAAAAAAAAAATACAAGGATTAAGAAAGTAGTTAATATTAAGAGAGAGGGAGCTCATAGACACAATATTCTATGGAGCATTTATGACTGAAAATTTTCTTTTAAAACTGATGAGATAAATTGCCATCCATTTATATAATAAGGGCATATATTCGTACGCAAACAACATGAATCATTATGTATAATTAAATTATTTTCCATATGCTTTGTAAATCTGTGCTTAAAATATTGAAGATGTAAGAAATGTATATATCAATTGTGTACAAATTTATAAATTTGGATACAAATATCAGTCGTCATTGAAAATTTTTCTACCTGTAAATTACATAAAATATCTATGATTAATGTTAAATACACAATTAAGGCCCCTTACTTATATCTCATTCAAACAAGACGTTAGGGCTCACTTAGAATATTAAAATTATATAAAAAAAGGAAAAGAGGGATTATACCCTTAATTTTGTTAAAATTTAAAATTTCACAAAATAAAAAATTTTAATCAATTGAAAATTTAACTTTTTTCTCCAGGGATCAAAGTGGAGGACTGATTTCTAAATATGCGGCTATTTTATATCGAAATTTGCCTTCAAATGTGGCCTAAAAAGGATAATCATGGCCTAAAAATAATAATTATGGCCTAAAAATAATAACGTGTCGTTTAACATAGATGCAGTTATTTTAAAATTAGTCCACAAATTCAACATGAAAATTTTAAATTATGTCGGTCGATATAATTTAAAGTTGTACCTCAATTCTTTCAAATAACTATGGTTCGATAGTTAAAATTAGTGTCTATATTATAATACACAACAAGAGCTAACTTATAGTTGTGCCCTAATTTATAGAATAGAGCGCAACTTAATATAATCTCTCATAACTATAGTATTAATTCATGCATTAGAAAATGATGTACATTAATAATACAATTTATATTTGTTCGTCACTAGTCTCGTTCGATGTGCAAATACAATTACTTGCAAGGATAATTTTAAAATATTCTTACAAAACACTTTATATTCTAAGCACTTTTCTCTATATAAAAAATACCATAAATATAAATTTTCTTTATATAAAAATAACGGAGGGAGTATTAATAATTAAGATTAATAATATCAAATAGGATTAGTGATATAATACTTATATAGGATTAATGATATCAAATAGGGCTTAAATATGATTAATGATATAAGGTTAATGATATCTTATTTGATATTAATAATCAAGATTAATGATATAGAATTAATTAAATAGGATTAATGATATCAAATAGGATTAATGATATATGATTAATGATATTGATTATCTCTAAATAAATATAATTATTATCAATTCTAATTTTATTTGAATTATCTAAATAAATATTTATTATAATAAATAATAATTTAATTTAAAATTTTATACTATTTAAACTCTCCAAATAAATATAATTATTATCAATTATAATTCTATTTGAATTCTCCATAATAAATAAAAATTTAATTTGAAATTTTAAAATACTCTATATATCATAAAATGTTACAATAACAATGCACTTTCTCATGCTTGTAGAATTTATTTCAATACTTTTTTAAATAGTTTGCATTATAAGTATTTTTTTGAATTTTAAATTTAAAATCTCGAAAATTCAACTATTTGAAACTTATACATTTTGTTCAAAAAATTCAATTTAGAATATAGGAACATTCATTCCAAACTCGAATGACACAAAAAGCAAATAAGATTATTTATTTATTCTATTTAAACATATGAAGAATGCAAATAGATTATAAGTCACTCAATTTATTTTAAATTTAAAATTTTTAAATATTAAAAATATATATATCAAGTTTTAAATTAAATTAAAGTTTTCAAAATATTAAATTTATTATTTATTAAAATAGATAATTAATTAGTTATCACAAATATTTATTTAGAGAGTTCATATAGGATTAACTATTTGATATTGATAATGATTAATTATTAGCAAATAACATATATATATATATATACACACACACACACACATAAAAGGAACATACATAAAATTTAGCTATTCTCTCACTGTTATTCTCTTATATTATTTTATAGGTTATGTTAATTTTTATATTTTTTTATTATTTTGATGAATTTAGAATATTAATGTAATAATGAATTAATCATATACTACTTCTTCGATTGACCTAAAATTTCTTAAAGTATAATTTTTTAGTTTAACTTTGTTTTGATTTACTTAATTTATATTCATATTATTTGTTGATTGTCTTTTTTCAATCCCCTTGTTCGCAATCACATTTTGGATTTAGTTTTTTTTTTTTGCTTAATTTGTTAAATTAAGGTAACAATTTGCATATTATTATTATTTATTAGAGTTTTATGGCTTAATGTAATAATAAATCTCCCTCAAAAAATGTAATAATAAATCAAATATTTAATATACATGCTAATTTTTTAGTTGACCCAAATTTACTTAAAATATAATTTTAATTATTATCAAATAAATATTTTAGACTTGTTGATGTTGGTCTTTTGATTTTTTTATTTATTATTGATAGTGTTGATTTTATTTAGTTTAAAAAATAATTTATATTATTTATATAAAATATATGATAATATCATAATTTTACAAATCTCTCATATTTTGTAATTTAATAATTATAGATTACTTGTTTAGATTTATCAATTTATATGCTAATTATAGTTGCAAGTAAATAATTAATTATTTAAAATTATTATATGATTCAAAAATAAAAATACCAACAACATTGTGCGAGGTTCTATCTAGTGAAAGATAAAATTTCATAATAAAAATTTAAATTTATTTAATTTTATTCTAAAATATAAAGAAAAATAAAAATGAGAATAAATGTTAAGTTTCATATTTATATTAATTTGAAAATTACTTTCAGAATAAACCATAAATAAAAATACCAAAAACTAAAAAAAATACAAAAATCAAGTAGTAAATAAGAAAAAAAAAAGCAATATTTATCATTCCATATGTCAAATTAAAAATTTAATTTACTTACTTTTTAAATCATGACCAACCTTATAAAGTTATGTGTTCACAAATTATAATTTTGGATCAAGTTTTTTTTTTTTCATAGCCCTACCTCTAAAAAACGATACCAAATGAATTATGATAGATGCAACTAAGTGTAGCTTATAAATAATTAAATCTTCATAAAAATTTTAACTCTGAAATACATATTTCTTCTTGAATAATTATGAAATACAATTAATTATATTTCATACTTCGTTCGCCCTAATAAAATTATTGTCTTTAGCTCATACATATTAATTAAATAATTATTAAATTCTCTAAATATTATATAAAATTATTTTTAATATACTAAAATGCCCTCCATTAACTATTCAACATTAAAATTATTATATTATAATTTCGCTGATTAACTCATTAATAATAATAGTATAATTAAAAAATTAATTAAAATTTTTAATTGTAAAAAATAATAATTTTAATTATATAATTTTTTGTAAAAATAATAATTTCACGGAAATTGATGGAGTAGAAAGTAAAAAAGCTTACGATAAATATATAAAAGCAAAAAAGCGATAATTTTAACTAGAAAGTGAAAAGTATATGATTGTTGGAATGAAAATAAGAGAAGTTTCTCCATGATATTCAACCATCACAAGGTTAAGACTTCTTTAAGAGACAACTTGAATTACAATCGTTGTCATTATTCCAGACTTGTTCTTAAATGAAACCTAGAGATTTCAATTATTCATTAAGAGCTTAATAAGTTTAATTATCTTACTAAAACAAAGATTTGGGGCTGTTACCGGCCAAACTCTCTTTCTTCTTTGATTTTATAAAGATTTTTTATGCATTTTTGTTTGTTGTTGTTGTTTTTTTTTTATTTTTTTTTCAGATCTAGCTTGTTAAGACTCCCTTTGTTCTCCACTCCGATGGTGGATTACTTTGTTTTTGTGGTTTTGGTAGCTTGAAGAAGATTTTTATTCAATGTTTCGAAATATCTCCCTTATGTAGTCGGCTTTTTCATGGCGTTCGACACTTGTTAGTCCTTCTCTATAAGGATATGATACTTTTTAAGTTATTGTTTTTCTAGCATTATACACTATGGTTCAGATTTTATTTTAGTTCCAATGTATTTGTTTATGAATTGCTAATTTTTTCTTTTATATATGGTATGTTTTCTATTTGGGAGATTTGTTTTAATTATCATTGGATGGTTATATTGCAGTTTTTTATACTTTTACAGTATGTGTTCTTATTCCTGTCCATGCAGGGACCCTATAAAATATATATATTATATATATATAATACACAGATATATTATACTATACATATTATATATACATTATAATATATATATATTATACTTATTATATTATGTATATTATATTTTTATTATTTATATATATAAAATAAATTTAATTTGATGTATTTTATTTTATAATATTTTTTAAATTTTATGGTATATAATTATTATATTTTTTTTATTAGACGAATAATTATAATAAATTATTATTTTTTATAATGGTAAATTTTAATATTAAAACTAAAAAAATAAAATTTTCACGAAAATCTCTACAAGTGGAGATCCTATGGAGTGAGGATGGATAAATTTGCCCTCATTTGTGAAATGGGAACTAAGACAGAGATTAGAATTATCTCCGCCGTCTCTATTTTTAAGTTACAAATTTATCATATAAAAACCTCTGATTCATTCTTCTGTCGATATAATTAATGATCACAAATTGAATATGAAAAACAAAACAAACAACTTTCATGTAAAAAATTTATAACTTAAGAAACAATAATGTCATAAATTAAAAAAATATATGATAATAACACGTGTTAATATATTTATAAGGGATGAAAAAATATAATTTATCTTAAAATTTAGGGATAAATTCAATACTGTAAATTATGGAACACTAGTCATTGGTTTGTACAATACGTAGATGTAATTTTTTTTATCATGAGTATGACCTAATTTTTTAGCATTGATAATTTTCTTGTTACATAGCAGTCTATGAATTAAATTAATAAATTAAAAATTAAACAAAAATATACCTAAATAAATAATTAAACAATTAAAAATATCATTTTACTATTCTACTATATATTTTATTAAATTCATCATATATTATATTTAATATAATAAATTATAAAAAAAATAATTATTTACTATCATATAATATATATAAAAATATATAATATTGATAAACTGTATTGAATTAATATGTCATTTGTCAATTGTATATAAATCTTTTATTTATCCCATAAAAAAAAGACTACCTGCATCATTTATTTTTTTTAATTTTTTTTAAAAGGTTCAAATTTCAAAAATATATTTTGAGGGTTCGAACCCGCAATTTTTCTCTAGTGAATTGGGTCGCTAGCCCGCTGGACTAACTCCAGCGGATTACCTGCATCATTTATTAATAACAGAATAAACCATTGATATCATAAAAAAATTTAAATATTTTATTTTAATCTAAACTAACTATTATTAAATATGTAATTTTTAAGTGGAAAAGTTTCTATTTAGATGTTTATAATTATAATCAAAATTTCTTGACTTTTAAAATTTTCATCATTAATTATTAATTTCACAATTAATAAATAATTTTTTAAATAACAATAAATTTTATAAATTCTTTTTTTAATAAAATTTTTATGAATAATAGGGTAAATGGAAGTAAACGAAGGTAAACGGGAGAAAATAAATTCAATTTTTCTTACTTTTTTTTATTTGGTATAAGAAATAATAGAATAAAAAAATTAAAGAAGAATAAATTCAATATAAATTTAATTTCTCCTCTCATTTATCCTCATTTTCCTCCTCTAAAATAAATTCAATTTCCCTTCAAATTCAATCCCATCCAAGGATAGGCTAAAGTTTAGGGGACACATTTAAACCATTCTTCTTCCTCTTCCTTCTTCTTCTTCTTCCTTTTATTTTATTTTATTTTATTTCTTTTGTTTTCTGAATTCCCTAATCATTTCGTACCTCATTTTTTTCAGTTATCCGCAAAGAATGTGATTTTCGAAAATTTCCAGTTTTTAAATTTAAAAAAAAATTAGCTGACACAAAAATAAAGCTTTTTGTTTTAAGAAAGAAAAGCTAAAACACACACACGAGAGTATATAATCCAGTACTCGCCACTTTTGCTTCACTCCTAGGGCGTTTAAATGCTTCCCACATGGTGTTGTCTACGTCAGAGAAAGCGACTATAACCACCCTCGCGAGTACAGAAACGACAACCTTATCTGCGGTATGGCATTTTCGTAAAAATTGGAAAATCCAATACCTATTGCACTGACAGTCCCATTACTGGTCTCTTTGACAAGACTTTTAGCAGTGAGAGAGAGAGAGAGAGAGAGACTCACTTCGGAACCAGAGATAAGGACACATGCATGTCACGCTGATCAACGGCTGAGATTGTCTTAATTTTTTCATCAAATCGTAGAAACCGTTAGATCTAAACCCCAAACTAACCATGGTTAAAATCTTTAGTCAAATAACTTTACCATGGTTAGCAAAGCTGCTCTCCTGAGTTTAACTCAAAGCTCAAGTGTGTATCTTTGTTTCAAAGAGAGAGAGAGAGTAGGAGCTGAGAAGAGAATCTGTATTTGGTTTCTCTCCGTAGCGTCGTTTCCTATTATTGGGTATTATTACAATTGGGTTTTTGATTTAGTTAAGAATGTCCATTTATGGAAGTCTCAGATTCTTAGATCTCTGTTCTTTGATCTGTTTTTTTTTTTTTTTTTTTTCAATTTCTGTAATCATCACTTTTTGATTCAAGTATAATCACTTGTAATCCAACAAGAAAGCATTTTCCTTCACTTTCTTGGGAAAATTCGACTTCTTTATCTCTCTTCTCTCCTTTCTAATAATGCCCATTAGTTATTTTTGCATTTCCAGATCTGTTCTCTCCATTGTTATATTTCTTTTGAAGATCTAGTTCAAATTTTACAGCTTCAGATCTGGGTTTGTTTCTGTATCAAAAATCTTCTTTTATTTTATTGGATTTTTTTAGATTAAGTTAATGTGTATTGTTCCTTTTTAGCAGAGAGAGAGAGAGAGCGATGAATTATTTCCCGGATGAGGTATTAGAGCACGTATTCGACTTTGTAACATCACATAGAGACCGTAACGCAGTGTCTCAAGTATGTAAATCATGGTACAAGATAGAAAGCAACAGCAGAGAGAAGATTTTTATTGGAAATTGTTATGCGATCAGTCCAGAGAGAGTGATCGAAAGATTTCCTGGTCTAAAGTCCATTACTTTGAAGGGAAAGCCTCATTTTGCTGACTTCAATCTTGTCCCACATGATTGGGGAGGCTTCGTTTATCCTTGGATCGAAGCTTTTGCCCGGAACCGGGTTGGATTGGAGGAACTCCGGCTGAAGAGGATGGTGGTGTCCGATGAGAGCTTGGAGCTGCTTTCAAGGTCCTTTGCCAATTTTAAATCTTTGGTTCTTGTCAGTTGCGAAGGGTTCACCACTGATGGCCTTGCTGCTATTGCTGCCAATTGTAGGTAAGAAAAATTGTCTTTGTAATTGTAGGTAAGAATAATTGTCTTTGTGGCTTCTTTTCTTTGCTGCGATATTCTGGGTTTGTCTGTTCATCAGTTATCTATTTGTTCGTTTTAATTAATTAATTTTTTGTTTCTTATATGTTTTTGGATTTTTGGATTGCTTGAAAACATGTTCGTTTGACTTTCTTTATAGATTACCTTTCTTAATTTGGTTGTATTAATTGCCAAACTGTGAATTACTTGTAGAAGGTAGAGAAAGTCTATCTTGGCCCATTTGCTATTTTGGTTGCTTTGGGGAAGACAGTTAGGACATATAGATGCTTTGATGGTTTACCTTTGTAAAATGGATTTTTGTTTGTTGGTTGGTTTATCTGTTTGATGTCATCATGTGCAATTTTCTGGTTGCGAGTTTTGTCAGTTAATTAACTGTCATATTGTACTTGAATCTTTGATGAAATTTTGGAAGCTATAGCATTTTCTAGGGGATCTACACTGACATTTATGAACTAGAACTTTTATCTAATTCTATGTTTGTTTCTTCTTATTGTCATTTCAATTTCTTTTGCATCCATACTTATATTTGAATTTTATATTAACGCGTGGTGCAAGTTATTGTCTGCTTCGAGCTGGGCTTCTATAACTTTTTGTCGACAATGTTAGTTTGTCAATTAATACAATCAAAGCTTTCAAACTTGTCTTTACTCTTTATTAACAGTTTTATATATATATCATCTGCATGGATGCACTTATTTCCTTAAACTTTTCTTTTGCTTTACATTAAGTTGTTTGGTGATGTTCATTAATGGTCTGGGCGGTTTAATTACTTTTAGGGCTGCAATTGTTTGCCGACATGTTATAGCAGTTATCCCATTTAATCTTTATAAGAGCTTTTGAGAAGTAAAATGCTCATGTAAAATAGCAGCAACCATCACTATATTAGCTGACTATAGTTCAGAAAATAAGTTGTGGACGGTTAATAGATGACTCAGTTGTTAACTGTGTTTCTTACTACTACTTTCTATATCTTTTCTCAATCCTTGCCAGGTTTCTTCGAGAGCTGGACCTGCAAGAAAATGATGTTGAGGATCACAGAGGCCATTGGCTTAGTTGTTTCCCTGACTGCCGAACATCTCTTGTATCACTTAATTTTGCTTGCCTCAAAGGAGATATTAATTTAGGGGTTCTTGAGAGACTTGTAGCAAGATCTCCAAATCTCAGGAATTTGAGGTTAAACCGTGCAGTACCACTTGACACACTTCAAAAAATATTGATGCAGTCGCCTCAATTAGTGGACTTGGGTGTAGGATCTTGTGTACGTGATCTAGATTCTGAGACGTACAATAAATTAGCGATTGCAATTCAAAAGTGTAAATCAATCAGGAGCTTGTCAGGGTTTTTGGATGTTGCTCCTCACTGTCTACCTGCTTTTCACTCGATTTGCACACGACTGACCACCTTGAACCTAAGCTACGCTCCTGGAATTCAAGGCAGTGAGCTTACAAAGCTAATTCGCTACTGTAGGAAACTTCAGCGCTTGTGGGTATGTTCTATAAACTGATGTCTATGACATTAATGATTCTGCTTATTCTGACGGTGACAGATAATGATAAATTTGACAATCTCTCTGCAGATACTTGACTGTATTGGAGATAAAGGACTAGAAGTTGTCGCATCCACTTGTAAGGATTTGCAGGAGTTGAGGGTTTTTCCGTCTGATCCCTATGTTGGAAATGCAGCAGTGACAGAAGAAGGCCTGGTTGCCGTTTCTATTGGTTGTCGTAAACTTAATTCAATTTTATATTTCTGTCAGCAGATGACCAATGCAGCTCTTATTACAGTAGCCAAGAACTGCCCCAATTTCACCCGGTTCAGGCTGTGCATCCTTGATCCCACAAAACCTGATGCTGTTACTATGCAGCCATTGGATGAAGGTTTTGGGGCAATTGTTCAATCATGTCGGGGTCTCAGGCGTTTGTCACTTTCTGGTCTTTTGACTGACAAAGTTTTCCTTTACATTGGGATGTATGCTGATCAGCTTGAAATGCTTTCGATAGCATTTGCCGGGAATAGTGATAAAGGAATGCAGTATGTGTTGAATGGTTGCAAAAAGCTTCGCAAGTTGGAGATCAGAGACTGCCCTTTTGGTAATGCAGCACTTCTAATGGACGTGGGAAAGTATGAAACAATGCGATCCCTTTGGATGTCGTCCTGTGAAGTTACTCTCGGAGGCTGCAAGACTCTTGCGATGAAGATGCCACGGCTTAATGTGGAGATTATGAATGAAAATGAGCAGGCAAATTTTAGTGCTGATGAGACACAGAAAGTAGACAAGATGTACCTATATCGGACATTGGTAGGGCAGAGGAAAGATGCACCGGAGTTTGTCTGGACTTTGTAGGTGAATCTAGGGTGCATCTTACTGGTACTACTGAGTCTTATTTTCTTTGTTATTAAGTTAGTACTTCTTTTAGGCCAGCTGATTTTATGGATTTTTAGTTTTTTGGTGTTCTAGAGTTATGCTGCTGTATAACTGATCAGAGATCTGCTATTTGTAATCTTTGTTATAATAAATAGAACTGGGTTAGTATTGGGCAAAATCGGTCAGTTTCTACAAATTTTCCTCTAGCAATTTCGATTGCGCGGCACAGCTTAATGCTTGTTTAGCTCAGCAGTCGGTTAAAATGCTAGCTGGCAGTTCTCAAGTCAGAAAATGCCGGTGCATCAGTTAAAATGCTACCTGGCAATTGGTTCAAGTCTCAACTGCTGTAGAGACTTTGGAGATTTCTTTACCACCACTAAGTCAAAGATTGTTGAGTGCATCAGTCATGCAGATAACGACGATAATAAAGAAAATAAATATGATTTTTGATTATTGTCGAGAAAAATATTCTTAAAAACATTATTAAAATTTTCAAATTTTAACTGGAGTACAAGTGTATCACCTTAAAAATCCTGTAAATTGATGGTCACCAAAGTTTATTGGTTTTACCCACCCCTTGTCTGCTGCTGAGACTGAAGCTAAGCACACCAGTCCAGCAGATAAACAAACAAAACTAAACAACTTCATGGCAAGGACTAATTTTGTACTCTGGTTGTTAGTGAACTAAAGGATCAATTAGGAATTTTTTGAATTGTAATGAAAAGAAAAAAAAAATCATTGAAAAAATTGATAACACTGCATTAAAACTTATTTAAAATAAGTTTAACATATTCTAACAAGTAATAATCGAAAGTTTCAAAAACAGTTGCATGTCACTCTCAAATTGCTTTTCCCAAAATCTAAACTATGATTCTTTCAGTAAATAAAATTTTCAATCCCAATATCAAAAGCGCTCATTCATGTGCAATTTCAGCACTGAATGAGCAGAGTAAATTGGTCTATAGTCAGGAAATTGGCTACGAACGTGTGTTTTGTCACAGATACGGAATAGTTACAAGAGTGATTCCTTGAAACTAGGACAGGCACATCTATTTCCAGTTTCTTGAACACAGACAAAAAAGCACAGGGACCTTCAATTGTAACTTGGTAAGAGTTTTCTTTCATTCCTCGCACGTCTCAAATCCATATACCTTATATAAGCCGTTGAAACGATAACAAATACAGGGACACATTCAGTTTCTTTACATAACAATGCTTTGACAAGAAAACATATTATTTAGGAAACCCTTCTATGTAAGCCAAATAAGATTTACATACAAAATAATAGCATTGTTTTATGTTTATACAGTGTACAAGTTTGAGGAAATTTGGGAAAAGATACCATTAAAGTAAAGTTTCATAGAGCCATACAGCTATAGAACTTGACAACCAAACAATGAGAATGAAAACCAAGACTTACCAGACCCCACAAACAGTATGTGAAACTCTTAATGCCATTTTAAATATTAGAAGCAGCATTCCTCCAATAAGCAACAGCAGCAAAGTGCGGCCAAACTGCACACAAATATAGGCAACCATAAACTCAGTGGTTAAGAAAAAATAATAGCAGCAAATCCATGTATTTAAGTAGCTTTTCTTTTGTTCCTAAGAGACAACCCAACAGTAAAGTTCCAACCCTATTGGGCAAGGTAGGGAAGATTTATGTGTTCTGCTCCTTCCCACTGTGTAGCTTTATTAATATTCCCATGTATCAAAAAAGACAAAGTACCTTAGCTTCTTGGTATAATGCCCACTAAGAATTTTACACGTCATTGCAATGAATTCCATATGCATAAATTCTAAATGCAGATTCAATACGCAAACAAATGTTACTGTTTCAAATATTCCCTTGTGAACTTACTAGGAGGATGAAAGAGATCCTAAGTGCTCTATCCATCGTAGAAAATAACATTCTTAACTAAGGGTTTGTTTGGTTCAATGGTAGCAATTAGTTGTTGGCAGCTAGTGAGCAACGATTAGAGTGCCAATCATTAATAGAAAACATTTTAAGTTTCAGTGTTTCAGCTATAATTTTCAACTGCTAATTGTGAGATTTTGAAATGCTACTTCAAGTGTTGAATTCATCAAATACCTCAAACTAGCAATTGGGAGCTCCAATGCCAAACATTGGCTCCCCACTGCTCATCCAAATGGTCCTAAATAAGCCAATTAGATAATCGACACTTGCATTTGATATGTGAAGGGAAGAAGAAAGCCCAAGAACATGTAAATGCACATGCATAATGAAAATGAGCATAAAACCTATGTAACTTTCAGAGGAAAAGAAAACATAAACAACAATAAAACCTCAACAACAATAACCATAAAATATCAAACACCCTGGGCTGGTTTGGCCCCAGTTTCATTCTTAGCAATACAGAAATTATATGAGATCCAAGTTACTTAGCCAAGCTAATCACTTAGCTAGCTTATTGAGTTTTGAGCATGGAATCCAACTAGGGCGACTAATATGATCACCCTCCTAATGCGCCCTAACTCCCTCTCTGGTTAAACACATTACTATCTACTGAACTTACATAAAAACTTACTACTTACTTTTATGTTTCCACAAACATCATAAGAACATGCCAATCACAGGTTAAATCATAGATACGAAAAGTAACAGTCATCTTACGGTTGTCATTAGTCTGCTAATCATTTCTGACCTTGAGTTGTAAAGACAAGTTGCAAGTATGCCATTAGCCTTGTCATCCACGGCAAGCTTTGAAAATTTTAGGCTGTTATCAATCATCATATCATGATCTTCATTCTATCAAATCATGCTATAATTGTGCCCAAGTGCAAACTCTTTCTTTGTTCCATTATGCAAAATTGTATGCTGCTAAAATTCCTGACAACACCTATAATCTTGCTATGGACATGCTGCATTGTTTGATACAATTAAGCATTTTGCTTTGAAAAACTACCAGATTAAAGCAACTTTGTTCTGAAAATTATCCTTGAAAGTTTGATCCTGGTCTGAATCCCATTTGAGATGCACAACATTTGGATAACTGTGGGTTGATTTTTAGTTTTATGCCTTTATGGGGCCTCTTAAGCATAGAATTAGGAGTGACTCACTGCAGCGGCTAAATGTTCTCTTTACAACTTGCAAGGGCCTGGGTCTGGCAAGGTTAGTGCTTGGGTTTATTTGCACCATACTTTTTCTTTAACTCGGAAGACGTATGCCATATACTGAAGATACATTAACAGCACGGATCAGGGTATGTTATTCTTTTCCATTTTGATCCTCTTATGCAATATCTCTATTTTTAAGATGAAAATTTTTGTGTAACTAAAAGTATATTTAGTTGCTAGCAAATGAGAATAGTGCAGTAAACTTATGGTAGCCACTAAATTTGGTTAATGCATACAACTCAACTCAACTAAGCCTTGATCCCAAGTTTGGTGAATACTGTGATTAGAAAATTGAGTAACATAGGAAAAGCATTATTTGTATTAGTCAAAGATTGTAATGAAACAAGAATCAGGAGGGGCCCTGAACCACAGTAAATTCGAATTAGCCAAACAACATTCCTAGTATGTCATGACAAGGTGACTCGCCCTATATTACACTAAAAGTGTAAAGCTGTTAGTTATTTTGCGGATATCTATATCCATAATGCAAAAACTAACAATAATCTCCACATAAGCTCAGCTCATTAAACTAATCTCAGAAGAAAATTTCAGATCACAGGATACCATTATTATACAATTCACATAGATATCCAATCATAGAACACCCATACACAAAAATTAGGATCAGATAGACAGAAAATCAAATAAGCAGGAACAAAACATACCATCCTTTCAAAAACGAGTCAGAATTATCTTGATAATGGTGATGCCCATAGTGATATTGCTGATATTGCGGCCGACCAGGATGAGGTGGAGGTGGTGGGTACCCTTCAGCGAAATACCCTTGATACCCTTCGTATGGTTGTGGTGGCCCTGCTGGTGGTGGAGGCGGCGGCGGCGATGGTGGGTATCCAGGATACCCAGGCGGTGGCTGTGGTGGTGGGTACCCTTCATAAGGTTGCGGCGGTGGCGGTGCTGACGGAGAGTATCCGGGCGGTGGATATGAAGGTGCATACCCTTACAAAAAATTTCAAAAATTCCAAATCAGATTCAAAAATTAATAAAAAAAAAAGGTAAAAAGAAATTAAAGATTAGAGTATTACCTGGAGGAGGATAGTGTTCATGGGAAACTCTTTGGTAACTCATTTTTCTTTTTCTTTACACAATTTTCACAGATGAATTGTTTGTAGCTTAGAATTTGTTGATGGAGGACAAGGGGATTCAAATTTCCAGGATGTTTGGGTTTGGGTTTGGAGCTTTGCTATGGTGAGGACGCTCTCATTACAATGTTTATGAGCTGTCTCTTGTAGCCGTTGAATTAACTTTGACATTCAAATGGCGATTAAGTCATGATAGTGTAATCGAACTGCTGTCAGCTTGAGAGATCACTTTGTTATTGTGAACCATTCTCCCACAATAGCATGACTCTTTTTAGTCATATAAAATTTGCAAAAGATAAGATAATACATTAACCCGGCCAAGCTGTTTCTAATTAAACTCTGCCATATCATGTGATGCGACCATCACTTCTAAATTAATTTAACCACAAAAAGATAACAGCTTGCTATAATTAAAATTTTAATTTATTATTCTTCCTGCTTAATAGTAATACTTTGTTTGAATGATGAGGTGGCACCATGGCTGGATCCGGAAAATTTATAATTAATTTATAATTTATAATTTTAATATTATTATTGAGTATTATAATTATTATTTAATTTAAAATTTAATTTATAAATTTTAGTTTATTATTTTTATAATTAGATTGATTATTTTAAAATTTGTCTATAATATAAATGGAGAATTTACAATTTTAATATCATATTAATTATTTTGTATTTTGATTATAAATTAAATTTAAAAATTTTGTAATTATGTTAATTATTATCATATAAATTAATTACAAAATAATTAGTTTAAACATATTTTTTAAAATATTTTAAAAATATATAAATATTATTTAAAAATAATATATATTATGTTAATTTTTAAAATAATATTTAAATATTAAAATAAAAATAATAAAATTTAAATATTTAAATATTTAATATGACAATAAAATTAAATATAAATATTAATGCTAACTATTTGTATTAATTTTTAATTAAAAAATTAAATATAAATTAGTTTGTAATTTTTTTTACTTAAAAATTTTACTTTCTCTTTATCTAAATTCTGATTTCATCATTATGTAAAATAAAAGTTTATTTAACAATAGAAAATAAAAGAAATTGGAAGAAAAACGGGAAAAAAAGTATAAAAAGTCAATACATTTCATTTAAGAAATACTAAGAAAAAAAGAAAGTAAGTATCTTTGATAAAAAGGGGAAAAGATAAAAAAATTATATATAAAAATATAAAATATTCTTATATTTGATTAAAAGGATGTATATATTTTTTTAAAATTAAAAGATAAATTTTATTTAATATATCTAAGGACAATAGTATTAAAAATACTAAAAAATTTTAAATATAATGTATATGAAATATTATAAAAACCTATATAAAATCAACCAAAACTCAGTTGTTAACAATAATATTAACAAATAATAGTCATAATAATTTGAAAAAGTCATATGAAAAATCAACACAAGCTCAATGCTAATAATAATATTAACAATGAACAACAACAATAACAACAACAACAATAATAATAATGAGAAAAATTTAAAAATAAAATAATTTAGCACTAACATGAAAAAAAGTTTCCAAACAAATTAAAAAAAAGTCTAATTGAGAAAAAAAAAAGAAAAAAAAACAAAAGAAACTAGTAGAAGATAAAAAGAAAGATAATAAAAGGTATAAATTAAGTTATTGGGTTTTATTTTATATTTGGGTAAAAAATATATATAGAAAAAACTAACTTACCTATCCTTTCCTTTCCTTATTACCCAATTTGGGGTATAAGAAAAAAATTACTACATAACGGGAAGATATCTCCTTACCTTTCCCTTCATTTTAACTTTAGATTATTTTCTTAAATAAGATTATAACTCTACCATTCATTATTTTGTCCTTTCTTCTCCTTTCTTACCTCCAATACAAATAGAGTGTAAGCAACATATTTTTTATTTCATAAAAATTAAAAAAAAATTAATTAATTATATTAAAAATATATAGTAAATGATTTTTTTTCTTATTACACTTTAATATGAGATACATTTATTTAAATAATTTGAATAAATAGCTTTAAATATGTATAGAAATAAGCGAGTTATGTTTAAAAAATGATTTTCTGACTTTTAAAAAAACTCTTGCTGACTTCTTTTTTTTTTTGAGTTTTTATAAGTTTTTTTTATCTTTAATTTGAGAGTGGGACTGTCATCAGTTCATTAACAGACGGTAGTCTTGTCCATCTCTCTTCGTCTTTTTAATTTTGTGCTCTTCCTTTTTTAGTTTTTGTGTACTCTTATTTATGTTTTATTCTCTAAATGATTTTCAAATCAATATAAATCTGAAACTTATTGTTTATTTTTATTTTTGTGTTTTACTATTTTTTAGAACAAAACTAAATGCAATTTAAGTTTTTGTTATGCAATTTTAATATTCATTGTTCGAAGGTTATATGTTCTCTTTAGATGGAGGTTTGTCCTTCTTAAAAAGAAATATCATTCTCATATGGAAGGTGATGGTGATTCAATATATTGATGAATGTCTCACCGAAAGTTAAATTGCTCACGACATGTTACTATTATCCACTGTTTGTATTGAAAAAGTTCATAAAAATTTAGTAACTTTATTAATTATAGACACCTTATATATTTTATATAAAATACAAATGCAAACACACCAAATCTAAAGTCAATTATAACACTCACAAATCCACATATTGAATATCAATCGAAACATATACAAAATAAATAATCATCAAAAGGATAAAAAGTCTAATAACAAATAGTGAAAAATGCATAAACAATAGATGCAAAAAAAAAGATGAAAAAAAAATTTAGCTTCACATGAACTATGATCTGGAACTTTGTACATTGCAGTAGAGATTCATTTATTTCATACCATTCGTGCAAATAAAAACCCCAATGCTAAAAATCTAAACCCAATCGAAATAATAAAAAAATTAAATAAAGAAAATAAGTCAGTAAAAAATATATGTAATCTTGAACTCTAAACCTATTTGTTTTAAATAGATATAAAACAATAATGTTAAAAACATATATATATATATATAATACATGAAAAAAAATCAAATTAAAGAAAAATGGAACATATCTAGAAAAAAAAAGACATATAGAAAAAAAAAGAATAATAAAATATTCATATCAAAAATAAGGTTATTAGAAAAAAAAATAGAAATGAATAAAAAAATGATATACGAAAGATTCAATATTAAAATAGAAAGAGAGAAGTTCATTTTTTTTACCTCAATATTTGAATGATGAAACAAAATGCAGGAGATAGATTTTGGAGTCATTAATCTTGACATATACATAAATTAAATTTTCTAACAAAATTTATAGTTCTTAACATAAAGAAGAAACGAAGAAGAAGAAAAGGAAAAAGAGATAAAGAGAAAGTAGTAAGAGGGCAAAAAAATGATAATAATGATAAAAAGGCTTACAAAGAATATATATGGAAAAATTTTAGGGTTTTAGCTAAACTCGCCGTTTTGTCAATACTATGTATCTATATGCTATTTTTAAAAAAATAATTGCTGCAGTTGTAACCATCACGTTACAGCTGCAATTGTTTTTTTACATATATATATATATATATTTAATACATAAAATGGATTGCAACTGTAACATGCATTATATATATATTTGAAGCTCCTCCCTTTGCAAATATCTTTGTCCTCTTTTATTTCTTATTATTCCTTTATCCTTTCACTTTTTTTGTTAGATCACAACAGATAATAAAAGAAAAGGATGCGTAAAAAATCAAAATAATTCTATTGTTGTTTCTGTTAAATTGGTGCCATTACAATATGTGGATTTTTTAAAAATAGGAAATTTCAATTAAAAAAATCCTTTAGTTTTAGCATATTAATTTTATTGTTAATTTTCTTAACTATTCATACATAATAAAAATATTTTATCTAGAACATCTCATTTAGTTAATCAATAATAAAACTAAAATAAACAGTGATTAGTGTATTAGGGAGTGAATACTATACTATATATATGTGTGTACTATTCATGACCTAATACTACATCAGCAACTTTAATACTTTTTTTATTATTAGATTTTTTTAAAATAAAAATAAAATAAATGAGATAATTCCACATTGTCAATTCTCCTCAATAACGTGTTAATAATATTTTTTTTTAAAAATTGAGTAATAAACTCATTAATTCTAATATTTTAAAATTATTTATTATCTTGAATTATCCTACCTACCATATTAGAAATGTTTAATTTAATTAGTAAATTACTTGGGCGATAAGATTTAGTAATAAAATTATTATATTTAGGTAGTGTATATAATAATTATCAAATAATTTAAAATTTATATCTAGATAATAAATATTACACATGAATAATATCGGCAAAATAAATTTAATAATTATATTCAAAAAGTGGATATAATTATTAAAAATAAATAATATAAAAAATAATAATAAAAAATCAAATATAATTTGAAAAATAATATTGACAGTAGCAAATAAAATAAAAAAATAAAAAATTTATAGAATAATAATAATGACACGAATAACAATGACTATAATGATAGTAACAAAAAAATTTCGAACCATAGAGACTTTAATTTCATAAAGCGAATATGTATGCATTTAAAATTAAGTTTCGAATTTAAGTCCACTTTAATAAAAAAAAATACTCTTTCCAAAAAAAAATTATATTAACGAATTGAAAAAAATAAAAAAAAATAGTCTCATCCAAGGAGTGGATATAATAAAAAAATATAAATTTAACAAATATTAAATTATTTAATAGTATAAAATTTTTATATTCAGGTGGTAAATATAAGAATTAAGCTATCAATTAATAAAGAAAAACATACCCGGGTTAATAAAACTAAAAAAATGATAATGAAATTAAATAACAAAATGTATAAAAAAAATATGTGTCCAAATAGTGGATACAATAATCAAAGTATAAGAGTAATTTAATAATAATAATAATAATAATAATAATAATAATAATAAATATTTATATTTAGGCAGTGAATATAATTCCTCCTATAAGTCCAAAAATAGATAATAAACATCACAGTAATTATAGTATCAATTTTTTAGCGTTGTAGGATGTTTTTCTTTCTTTATGAGTAATTAATCCCCCGAACCTTATTTCTGAAAATGCAGACCATTAATGAGTGTCCAATCAAACCTTATAATTAATTGATGACGACTCCTAATACATGCAAAAATAATAATAATGACTAAATACAAGTCGACACAAAAATCCCACCAAATTTTATATATCCATCGGCTTCCTTTCGCCCCATGGGCGACAAGTATTTTCATAATTTTAACAACTTTAAAATTATTTTTTTAAGAATACTGATTAAATCTATATCTAGATTTACTTTTTCACTTCTTAGGACTTATCCAACTTTATTTCTACCAATTCAAGTACTCTAGCCACACCTTACTTCATACACCATCTAGTGTATACTTACATATACATATAATATAGTAAATCATTACTTAAAATTTTCAGACATTACAACTCTCTCCCTCTTAAGAAATTAAAGTTTATGAAATTCTTTTTAAAATTATGATTAATGAAAAGATTTATACTTAAATTGTTAAGAATTGGTGTTTTCAATTTGTTTATCTAATTATTTATTTTTATAGTAAGTGCCATTAACATATATAGTTTAGTGAGATTAAATTTTGTTGTGCAGGTAATAGGGTCATAGATAGAAGAAGCCCTGATAAGTTTAAAAAAGTTTATAGCTCTTATCACAAGACTATTATCATTGATGCTGCATATCATGTATAGTTTTTGCATCCAATATATTATGGATTTATAATTTTAACTATTTTATATTTGATAAACTAATTAAGATTTTCTAAATATTATGCTTATATAAATATTATATTATTTTTATCTTTTACTGTTTATTTGATATTGTGTTGTTTTAGAATGATAATTAGAGTAGTTGTAGAGTTTGTAAAAATTAATTTTTAGAAGTATATTTTCTATAAAATTTTCAATTTTGAAGATTTGACAATAATAATTTTATAAATAAAACTATAGCATATTTTTCTTAGAAGTTTTTATATAATTTAATTGAAACTGTATCTTAATTATGTAGAAATATATCATTCAATTCTTAGAACACTAAAATATTCTCCATGTTAGATTCAATGAGAAAAGAAAAAAATTTAACGGAACCGTACCTTGATCTATTGATGAAATTGATAGTTCTTAATGAGATAGATTTAGTTCTTCCAATTCAAAATAACCTTAGAAATATGTAAGTTTTCTCTGTTGAAGGGAGATAGAAGAAAATATTGACTATTTTTAATTTGGGACCACAACCCCTTGAAAAGTCATAACCTTTCATTCTATTTTCAATTTGGCCCCTCATCCAATTAAAAATTATAATTTGGTCTCCACACATTAATTCCATAACAATTTAATACCTTAAATTAATTATTACCTTTATTAGATCACTAATTAAATTAAATTTATTTTTAAAAAAGCAATACACATTAAATCACATATGTGTGCCCACATATTAAATTTTTTTCAATAATCTCCCACTTGGGCAATAGATGTTGCCTTACAAATATGTACAACCTTATGAGCTCAAAATTTTCCTATTATGTAAAGTATTCCAAACAATCTCATCCACTTACCATACTGATATGAGACTAAAGGAATTTTCATCACATTCAGTGTAAGTAAACTCATCAATAGTCACACATATCAATATAATCAAATGACATAGATTAATTATGTATGTGTAGCATGAAAATTACATATTACGTGATCCTATCATGCCTATTTTTAACTAGTCCGAATGTAAACTTTATTAAGATCAAACTTTAACATAATAAGGTAAAGTGTGAATGAACTAAATACTTTTTTTTTATAGAAAATATTTGAGTCCACAAAATGTGTTCATAACATATAATAGAGTAATAAAACACATATGTAAATAAATTCTCATTAGACCAAGATATCTATCCTCAAGTGATGTAACACCCATATGAGTAGTGTGTTAATGAAAGACTTTTAGTGTTAATCCCTTAGTAACCGGTTTCATAATCATGAAGTTTGTTCCAATGTGCTCTATAAAAATTTATCCATTTTATACCCTTTCCTTTACAACTAAGAACTTTATATTAATGTATTTTGATCGATTCGAGCTTTTATTATTGTTGGAATATAGAACTGCTGAGTTATTGTCACAATATAACTTTAGTTGTCTTTCTATACCACTTAAAATATGCAGTCCAGCGATAAAAATTTGCAACCATAATTCATGGTTGTATACCTAATAACATGCTATAAATTCTACAGTCGTGGTGGAAGAAGCTATAAGTGTTTGCTGAATACTTTTCTAAGAAATAGCTCCTTACCAACATATAAATATAGCTAAGAGTGGATCTCCTACTATCTTGACATCCAGCGTAGTCAGAATTCAAATACCTAATTATCTCCAAATGATCAAACTTCATATATGTGAGCATGTAATTCTTAGTTCTCTATAAGTATCTCATAATTATTTTGGCTGCTTTTCAATGATCTATCCAGGGTTACTTAAATATCTGCCTAGCATTCCAATAATAAATGCTATGTCATGAAGTGTGCAAACCTGAATATACATTAGACTTCCTACTGCCGAAGTATAGGGAATCTTCTGCATTTCTTTAATTTCAAGGTCATTCTTAGGGCATTGTTTGAGACTGAATTTATCTCCCTTATCAACAGGGGTATCTCCTGATTTACAATCTTGTATGCCATATCTTTTAAGCACCTTTTCTATATAGCTCTTTTCAGATAATCCATCGACGTATCTTGATTCCTAAAACAAAAGAAGCCTCACCAAGATCTTTCATTTTAAATTTCTTTGATAGAAATTTCTTGGTTTCATGAAATATTCATTTATCATTGGTTGCAAGGAGTATGTCGTCAACATACAAAACTAGGAATACATACCTACTCCCACTGAACTTATGATACACACAATCTTTAACAATATTAGACTCAAAACCAAATGAGATAACTACTTGATGGAACTTGTGGTATCATTGACAGGAAGCTTGCTTGAGCCCATAGATAGATTTTCTTAATTTGCAAACCATTTTCTTTGGGTCTCCAGATATATAATTTTCTAGCTGTACCATATAGATTATTTCATCAATATCACCATTGAGAAATACTGTCTTAATATCCATCTGGTGTAACTTAAGATCAAAGTGTATAATATGAGCCATGATTATCCTAAAAGAGTCTTTTGATGAACTGGAGAGAAAGTCTCTTTATAATCAATGCCTTCCTTTTGAGTATAGCCTTTAGGTATAAGACGAGCCTTATATCTTTCCATGTTACCTTTTGAATCCCTCTTGGTCTTAAATATCTATTTGCAACTAATGGGTTTCTTACCTTCAGGTAATGAGACAAGATTTCAAACTTGATTATCTTGCATAGACTTGTACTCCTCATTGATTACATCGATCCATTTTTTAGAGTTAGAATCTTGTATGGCTTGATGAAAATTGATTGGATTATTTTCTTCTACCATTCCATCAATGCCTTTATGTTCTTGGAGAAATAATATATAATCATTCAGAATTTATGGATCTTCTCAGTGGCATAGGCTCTTGAGGTTATTGAATTTATTCTTCAGGAACAATTACTTCAACTTGAGTAGGGAATTATTCAATATGGTCTTGTATTGGTTCTATATTTGCTTCTTAAGCAATGACGAGTATAGAAACCTGTATACTATCTGAAATGATAGTAGCGATCAAAATAGATTCTTCCTCAAAGATAATCTCTAATCTTATTTCTCTCCCCAAACTCAACATCCTTAAAAAATGTTGCAGTTCTCATTTCAAAAATTGATTTTGTTGTGGGATCATAAAACTTATAGCCCCTAAAACATTTTGAGTAACCAATAAAGTAACTACTTATTGTTTTGGAGTCTAATTTCTTTTCATTTAGCCTATAAGGCCTAGCCTTATATGGATATCCCTAAATGTGAAAGTGCTTCAGACTAGGCTTATGGCCTGTCCAAAGCTCATAAGGTGTTTTGGCAACTACTTTAATCGATACTCTATTAAGGATATAAGTTGTTGTCTTTAACGCTTCTACCCAAAGTGACTCTGGTAAGATAGAATGACTAATCATACTTCTTATGATATCCTTAAGAGTCATATTTCGTCGTTCACCCACATAGTACCATAGTACTCATCACCACGGTCAGATATGACACATTTTATTTTCTTACTGAGTTGATTTTCAACTACAGCTTTGAAAGTTTTGAATACGTCCAATGATGACTTTTCATGAATTAGATATAGTTACCCATAACTTAAGTAATCATCTATTAATGATATAAAATATCATTGACCATTCCATGAAGCTGTAGGTAATGGGCCACAGATATCTATATGTATTAATTTTAAGACTCTTGAGGATCTATTAGCACTTAATATCTTCTGTTTGGTATGTTTTCCTTTGATGCATTCAACACAAATATCAAGGTTTGAAAAATCAGCGAATGTAAAATGCCATCTGATATAAGTCTTTCAATTCTTGGTTTTAGATATGACATAAGCGCTTGTGTCATAACTTTGCTGAATTATCATTATTTAGCTTATGTTTAGTACCACGTGATTCCACATTCAAGGTTTCACTATATGATGTAATAGTATCGAGTGAATATAGGTTATCAAATATACTTAATGAACCAGTACCTATTATATTAGAACTTAGTGAAAGAGTAGATAGATTATTTCCAAAAGAACAAAAGTAACCGAATTTGTCTAATGAGGAAATAAATATTAAATTCTATCTGAAAGACAGTATAATAAATGTGTCTTTCCAGTCCAAATAAATACTAGTTCCTAATAATAACCTAAAGTGCCCTATTACTTTAACTTTCACTAATTTTTCATTGCCCACATAGATGTATCTTTTAACATCAATTGGCTTTCGGCAGCTCAGGCAACCCTATATAGAAACACTTATGTGAGTAGTAGCACTAGAATCCAACCACCAAATGTTTTTTAGGACATAAGCTAAATTTATCTCAGAATATGCCAAGGTAATAAGTGTACCTTTCTTTGCACGCCAAGTGTGATATTTTGCAGAATCCTTCTTTATATATTCAGGCTTTCCACAAACGAAACATCTTTTCTCTTGTTTAGGCTTCTTTTGCTAGAATTATTAGCAGCTTCATTTTCTTTCTTTCTCTTTCTGCCCTTATTTTTAGAGGGGTTAGCCAGATGAGCACTTTGAGATTTCTCTTACTTCAATCAATTTTCATCTTGCACACAATATGAAATGAGCTCATTGAGAGTCCATTTCTCCTTTTGACAATTATAACTAACTTTGAATTGATAATATTGTGTAGGAAGAGATATTAATACTAAATGCATAGTAGGTCATCAGACAACTTGAGCTTTAGTTCCTTAAGTTTTGAAGCAACATGAGACATTTCCATAATATACTCCTTAATATTTCCCTTGCCAATATACTTCATTGAAATCAAGCTAGCTAAAATTATACTTGTTTCAGCATGGATCATTTTTTGCAAAACGTTTTTCAATTTCTGCAAGGAACTCACTGCATTGGTAATCTTATCAGATACAACCCTTTAAAAGCTTACAGAATGTTGCGTTTAATGATCATTACACTCAAGTGATTAGAGCGTTCCCACTTCTCAAACTCTCTCCTTTCTTCAGGAGTACTTTCAATTGTAAGAGGATGAGATTGCTCAGTTCTAATTGCAAGGTCTAGATCCATGCAGCTAAGAATGATCAACAAGTTCTCTTTCCAATCTTTGAAATTTGACCCATTAAATATGGGAATATTGTTTGCATTAGCAGACACAGTAGTAGCAGACATAATTGCTATACAAAGAACAAACCAAATAAATACATATGTTCACATAACAAGCATTAAACATTAAGTATATCTCAAGATATCTAATACAACATTAATATTAAGTCTTTTGTAAGTGATACTTTCGGTGTAATAATAAAATATTAATAATAACTCTTGTCAAATAAGAAGCCTATCTATGGATCGACTTATCATTCACATGAAAACCTTATAATTGTTACATATTTATCACCATAGGTGTTTATACAATTTGGCAAAACATTATTCTTCCTTTAGGCCGATTAATACCGCATGAATTAACACAAACACAAACATTTTAATATTTTCTATAAACTAATCTATATAAGAGAGGTCACTTTGGTAATATTTTATTTCAATTAGTTATATTAAATGTAAGATGGATTATAAAAGTTATAATGATGTACCAACATTATTTAAAAATGATAATAATAACAATATAAGATTTAAGGCCAAATGCGAATGAAATTATATTAAATCATTGTAAAAGTCATTCACATTAAATCATATGGCCTCATTTAATTTCCATAGTATACATGTTTGTATATATATTTATGTATACACACATGCCCCACTTGAGAGTGGAGCTTTAACACCACAATGTGGTGACATCAATTAAACCGTAACATGTATCACCATGTATATAAAACATGCACTTATGCCTCATTTATGGTCCATAAATCAAACTATAATCTATTATTGGGGTTGTATAGATATAAATCATCTAAAGTGTAAATGCATTCGTGGTCCATAAATTAATGGTGTTTGGAACAAAAAACAATGTGTGATAGTTGTAAATTATAATCATGCTCATATATATATATATAATATCTATATATAAATATACAAATCAAATTGTAATGGTCTTGATCGTTGCGGCACCCATAAAACAAAATCAAAAGGACTGTAATTTTTTTTTAATCCATATCAATTGGGCAACCAAAAGAATTTTTTTTTCTTTGAATTTGGTATAAATTTTATAGCCATAGTGGAGTGATCCAGACCTATGCCTACCATTAATTCAACCCGTTATATAAAATAAAAATGTCGAACCAGTAAATACAATTATATGGCTTTTTGTGCATTTAGAATATCATACAAACAAAAGCCAGTAAAGGCTGTAAAACTGAAAATAGATTATTAAATCACCAAATTAATATATATATATATATATATATATATTAAATTTAACTTGCGTCGCTAAAAGTAAAGTAGGACAATTCATAAATCCCTTAAAAGTCGCAAGATCACAGCGCATAAAATTTTTGTGGTTTTGTCGATTTTTTTAATTCAACCAATAATAAATATATGAACCCTAATTTCAAATTAATCTAATTCTCAATTCAAAATTTCTCAAAAAATCAATAATAAAACGACTCTGATACCACTTGTAGAAATATATCATTTAATTCTTAGAATACTAAAATATCCTTCATGTTAGATTCAATGAGAAAAAAAAAATTAACAGAAGCATACATTTATCTATTGATGAAATTGATAGTTTTGAATGAGATAGATTTGGCTCTTTCAATTCAAAATAGCCTTAGAAAAAGTTTTCTTTGTTGAAGATAGAAGAAAACATCGAATGTTTTTAATTGGAGACCATAACCTCTTGAAAAGTAATAACATTTCATTCTATTTTCAATTTGGCTCCTCATCAAATTATAAATTATAATCTAGTCTTCACATATTAATTCCATGATAATTTAATATTTTAAAGGTAATTATTAACTTTATTAGATCACTAATTAAATTAACTTTATTTTAAAATAGCAATACCCATTAATTCACATATGTGTGCCCACATATTGATTTTTTTCCAATAAATTAATATTATTTATTTCCTATATAAATATGTATATAATATTCAAATTTTTGAATAAACTTTCATTTTTATTTAATTAAAATTTTAAAAGAGTATTTCTACATATTTAACTTATGTAGCACTCTTATAGTTTATATATATATATATATTATGTATAAGATATAAGGGTATTACAATTTACATATTAGCCGATTTGGTATATCAAATTATGAATATAAAATTTAATTAAAATAACATGTTTTTTGAATTTCATTTAAATTTATAATTCAAAAAAAAAAATATGTGATACTTTTCTAAAATGTAATTTTCTTATTTGAAATCTCTTTTAACTATTGATAAAAATAACAACATTTTTTTCTTTTAAAAAAAGCCTTATGCAAAACCAGAATGAGAAGGGAACAGCAAGATAAATAATGAAGAAAAATAAATTAACAATACAATGAATTTGCTTAGTTTTAAGGAATAACAGAGAAATTGGCATGATAATTGTTATAAAGAAAAAGGAATTAATAAATCGATCAATTTGCTCACTTAGATGTGGGAATTATTAAGGCAAAATATAAACAAATTTATATATAATAATGAAATAAAATTAAAAAATAAATAGGGAAATAAAACAAGACCTCTTTTAAATAAGTAATGAATAATCTAAAAGGATAAAATTTTATCACGCCAAAACATAAGGTGTATATATATATAATTGAATTTTATTCTAAAGGTAAACTTATATTTTATAAGTTTACATTTAGAATAAAATATTATTTTTCTAAATATAACTTATCAATATAATTATATTTTTCTTCATGACAACTTATATATATGGAGAGAGAGAACTCATGAAAAGAGCAAAGAACTCATGAAAGGTGCAAAGTAAAAAAATTCATAAAATTGTAAGAGGCAAAACCTAAAATTAAAGGAAAAGAGAGAAAAAATAAGATTGACAATGACAAAGAAAGATATTGAAATTACTATCAAAAAGAAATCCAACAATAGTTTCAAACTAATTTTGGTTGTTATAATTTTAGCAGGATTTCGAATCTCAATTGATGAAAAAAATTGTGAGTTAATTGGATCTTTATAAAATTTGGTATTTTCTAAATTCAAATTGGACCCATGATTAAGTATACTTTCAAAGTTTCAATAGACAAATAAGAGAAAGATAGCTAAGAAGGGTGCTTCAAATTTACAAGTAAAAATTGATAAAATATTGAATTTTAATTTGTACATAAATTAACAATGAACATAGATTTATTTAAGCATATACAGATAAATGACCTAATAATACGATGCATAGGGCTAATTTGACACCTTCCTAAAACCTAAATTTTTGTATAACATTCAGAATTCAAATTCAAATTCAAATAATGATAATAATAATTAATAATAATTATTATTACTACTACTACTACTACTTGTTTTATCTTAAATTGATAGAAATATTTTTTTTATTTTATAAGAATTGAGGAACAAATTAATAGGTATATTTATTTATTTCTTAAGAATAAAGAAAAAAATAATTATTTGTATAAAAATACAAATTTACATATATATATATTTTTTATCATTTTCTTATTTTAATATGAGATGTTTTTATTAGATAATTTCACTGCTTGCAAAGAGTTGGACTCCTCGAACATGCAACAAATCAACTCATGTCCTTGCGACACTCCCTATTTTATTCTCAGATTTTGTTCGTTAGATTGAGGAATTTTCATCTTTTATTGCTAATATGCTCAGCTTTGATGTTTTATCATTTTCATCTGCTTTTATATATAAAAAAAAAAGATATTTCTAATAAATAATATTAGATACGAACATAATAGAAATATATAATAAAAAAATATATATATCTCTCTAAATTTATAATATTTAATCATTTTGTCTCAATGAACTTTTATATTAATCAATTTACTTTTATATTTATCTATTTTTTATTAATAAATATTTATATTAATAATTAATCATTTTACTTTTTATATTATATATTAAAAAAAATAAATACATTAATAACCTGTAATGGCTAATCATTATAAATTCAAATAGCTACGTATTAAAAAAAAATAGAGTAAATGAATACTATCACACAAGAGGAGAAAAAAAAAAAGAAAAGATAAAGTGATTTATTCAGTAAGCGACAAAAGAATATAATATAGTAAAATTATATTTTTAGTACAAATATATACTATATATTAAAAGCACATTTATTGCATTACATTTCGTTTGTAATATTTCATATCTAAATCTCAAAAATCTATAGAACTGGTTGCACAGGCTGCACTGCAATTCCAGGCGCAACCAAATGTGAGAGGCTCTCAGTCATATGGCGACAAGCTTTCTCATAATTAACAAAACCCATAAACCAAAAATCATGTCCATCAACTGTAACAATCTGAATATATTTCGCTGGTGGATTATCCCTCATAACAACAGGATTGATTGCTCCAATCTTGCTCAATGGAACCATAATTTTGTAGTAGCTCCAAGTCTCCTGACCAGAAGGTGCAGTGAAAGATAAGGGACGATCGCTGCAAAAAGCTACATGAACATCAGACAGATAAAGGGTTCCAGAAACCGGGCCTGTTGATGTTGATAAATAGCTGGCAAAAGTCTTTTTCAGCTTCTCATTTGGATAAGTTGCGAATGTTTGCTTGTATAGAGATTCAAATCCTCCTTCTGATATTGCTTTTGCTGTTAAGTTTATCTTCCCCCATGCTGCTTCTGATACGGATGGATTTGTTCTCACTGTTAAATTCAAGCAAAATCAAGATTTTTGTTTCAATTTTAGTATGTTTATAAAGTATTTGAACAAAGTTTTCAATTAAAATGATACGAATTGAATTTGATTTTTTATGATCATAATAGAATTTGATATTATATAAAGATGAAGCAAATACATACAGTTATGCCAGATACTGTGAGCCAAGGTCTCAGTCTTCTTGCTCCATGAATTGAACTTATGTAGAATAGATTCGATAGGGCTGCTACTTGGTTTTTCAATAGGACTGTACTGAAGATAGGGATGATGGTGGTGGTAATGGGCGGCTTCATCACCACCACCACCACTACCACCACCAGATAAGGCTGCCTTTTTGTTATCTGGATGGGATGTAGGAACTGCAGGTGTCCCCATGACATGTGTCCCCCAATATTTCTCATTACTCCGTGGAGCAGTAGGTGGCGACGATGATGATGATGATGCAGATTGATGATCCCCAGCTATTTTTTGAGTGCTGATCGACGACGATGACGGCGGCGGCGGCGGCGGCGGCACTGTTTGGTGGAAAGGGTTTACATCTTCTGGAGTGTCGGCGGAGATGGAGGGGTAGAGGGAATGTGATGGGTTGGTGGTGGTGCTGTTCATTTTTGGACAAGAAATTGGAGGAGTTAAAAAAATTTGGAACATATTGTTGTATGAATCAACTTTTGTAGCTAAAGCGTGTGGACTATTCATTTGAATGATTTCTTCTTTAAAAAAAATTAAAAAGAAAAAAAAGCTTCTACTACTTTGTCATTAAGACATCTTATTGGACCAGATTTCGAAATTTGGTTTCAGAATTCATTAATTTCTAATTTTCTATCATTATTATAATTAAGGAAAATTGAATTTTCGTTATCCTTTAAAATGATTGCTTATTTACTTTATTTTTTTGCTTGGATTAAAAAACTAAATTAATCTGCACTTCATTTTAATTTGAAAATATTGATTAAAAAAATAAATTTTGTAGATTATTCAAAATCTCACATTTACTAGTAAAATTTTTTTTCTAAAAATTTTTGAAATTTCACGTCTCTTATTTCTTACGTCTTTAAAATCACAAAATAAGATGTAAGACTTTCTGAAATTTCTCACAGTTAAATTTTGTGAAAATTTTTAATTCAAAAAATGAAATAAAATTATTTAACTAAATGAAAATAAAAATATACTTTTTTTAATGTCAGTCAGGTCCTTAATCCAAACAAAGCATAGTGAAGCAGGTAAGGGGATGGAGTCTGGATTTCTTCTTTGTTTATGAATTTAATTAAGGAAAGAAGAAAGCGTGGGGACGTGTGAAGCGAAACCGACAAAGTTGACCAAAGACCACCATTAACCAATAATAATGCAACAACTCGATTTCTTTACTTAGCCGCGTTTGCGTTGTTACTTTATTATATTTGGGTTTTGCGTTTTTGGAACTTCTATATTTAATTGCAGCCCATTAATTATGAATTGGATTTTCTAAAACCAAATTGCATGCATTATTATTTTTCAAAGTTTATTTTAAAAAAATATTATATCCTACATATATATTTTTTCATTTTTATTTTTATGTTTATTTTTTCATTTTTTAAATATACAATTTTTTAATACCGCACATTTGTTTTTCTTATTCACATTCTCACTAATAATTGTTTCTTTGTTTATATTTTTTATTTTTTCTTTGGCATAAGATTTTTTTTCTTTTTTATTTTATTTTACTCTTTTTATTTAACAGTATCTATTAGAACAAAATAAATCATAACAAAAGATAAAATAATAAATATATATATAAATAATAAAATAATTAAAATAAATAAGTACATGAAACTATAAATATATTATAACTTTAAGATTCAAGAGCAACATGAATAGAGCAATAGTTGTTGTCTCTTCCAATAAAGAGATTAGCATAGAAAATTTATGGAAAGCATTATCTAAGCTTTTAGAGTGAAAGAAATAAGTTTATTGGAATAGAAAAGAATGGAGGGCATTACGGTAAACATACTTTGTTATGGACAAATTATGGATATTCCATTATTATGAACAAAAATATTTACCATATACTAAAGGGTATATAAAAATTGTGAATTATTTTCGATAAAAAAAGTTTTAAAAAAAGTGATATGTTATTATTTTTCTCAAATATTTTTGCATCAAGATTTTATGTAATTTGTGCTTATTAACTTGTGTTATTACAATGAAAAAATCACAGTTATAAAACCATCAAGTTGTAAAATATCCACTTCCTTAGAAAGAAAAGAATGATAGTACTAAAAATAATATTAATATCATAATAAATTTTTTATTGATCTATTTTATTTTTAAATTTATTATTTTAACAATATTTGAATTTATTTTAACAATATTTGAATTTTAATTTTTCAAAAACAATTCTTAATTAAAAAAAAACCTATTCATATAATATTCAAAAAAGAATACATAATTACGTTCCATACAAAATGTCAAAATTTTTTTGATGCATAATTAATTGTGTGATCATATATTATGGAATTGGAGATGATAGCCAGGAATTATAGAGGCAGGTCAAGCATGCAATATCAAGAGGTTGTTTCCATCTATCATGGCAGAAGCTATTAGGATGAGGGACAACAATTCAGGTATGGCCTCACTCAGCCCAAATATAAACCTCAATATGTTGCAGTCTGAGGCCCAATCCTCATCTATTGGGTCAATTGCTTTGAGGCATTTCAGGAAGAAAAACCCACTTCCTCTGCCCCCGTAAACGAAGGAAATGAGTTATGCCAAGATGAAATTGATCTAAGTATAGATTTTGACCTTGCTTTTGTCTAAATATGTAATATCCATAATTTTGGAGAAATTAAATAAATATTTAGAGGTATAGTTATTGTATATATCTAATGTATATATAATGTATATATAGTATTATATATATATATATTATGTATGATGGTTATTTGTACATATATTATATATTTGATATATACACAGGGTACACATTATAAAAATATATATAGATACATTTATTAAATATACATTAGATATAGAAAATATAAATATATTAAATAAACATATATATAAAATATATACTACATATATATGAGGTATAAATTGGAGTTGAAAAAGTTGATGAAAATAATAATAATGATGATGATGATGATGATGATGATGATGATGATAATAATAAGAGAGAAAGTCAAAGAAAGAAATAATTTAATTGGTGGATATTAAAGATATTATGATACTTTATTATTTAATTATTAAATAAAAGGATAAGAATGAAAATTGAAGGAAGAGGCTTCATCTTTTTCTTTTTGCTTCTTCTATGGTCGTGCTTCACATTTAGAGAGAAAGGAAGAGAAATTTCTTTTATGAATACATCAAATTCATAGGAAATTTAAGAGGATTCAAGATAGTTTTGAAGAATTATTAAAGAATCAAGTACCTCTTCTTTAAAGTTTTATTTTTTTTATTTGATGATTATGTATGGATTGCTAGAGAGAGAATGTGACAGTTAATTATTTAAATAAGTAAAATTAATACTAAAATGAAGAGAATATGGTGGAATGTTGATTAGTTGGTCGATATGGACAAGTTGTGAAAATTTAGTATTATGAAAAAAATAATGCATGATTTAGGATTTTGGGTATGGATGATTAAAATTGTTGGGATAAATGAACTTAGTATTATTTATATATGTATGTAATGATTACATAGTTGAAAATTAAATATGAGCAAGTTCGGATGAAGATTGGATTTATGGTTTGAGTATGTAAAATTAGGATTTCTAAAATGGATAATGCTAATTAGTGTATTGAAATGAATTAGTATTATTTTAATGTAAATGTTATGATTTTAAGGATGGAAATGTGATATAGATAAAATTTGATGAGGTTCATGTTATTGATTGCATTATATGAAATTTAAATTTTTATAAGAAGCTTCCATAATTATGAAAGTGAGTTATTTTGATGTTATATTAATGTATAAATAATATTTTTAAAGTTAAATGTTGAAAATAAAATTAGTAGAATTAAGTTTAAGTAAAGTAGTAAGTTGAGAATTTAGAGTTTGAATGAAATTTTGCTAAGTATTGCTTAGATATTGATAATTTAATATATATTGAGCATGTGAGTGATTTTGAATTAATAATATTGCTTATGAAAGTACCATGTAATGAGTAATGTGGTTGGTAATATAAAAATTGGTTATGAAATCAAGAGAAATGATTAAGGAAGTGAAAATGAACTACATTAAGTAATTTGATTAGAAATGCTGAAAATAGATATGAAGAGTATGGTAAATGCATAGAAAATATGAGAAAGATGCCATATTGAAAATGTGACTAAGAATTATATGAAGTGTGATAAAGAAAAAAAATGAGGATGATTTATATAATACGCTTTATAAGATGAAAAAATTGAAAAATGACTTAAATAATGTCATGAGAATGAGAAATGATAGTATTCCATGAAAAGTGATAAATGTTAAATCTATATAGATTCTGTGTAAAAGAAGAACTGAGTATAATTGTGTGATTGTGTGTATAGATATATATGATATGCGTGGTGAGTTATCCAATCAGGACACAATTATGATTTATGAGAAAATGTGGAACGTAAGTCACGTTGTGAATGTAACTTACGGATATGTATGTGGATGATTTAAAAATATAAAAAATGCTAAAAATATGAAATAATATGAAAATGTGAGGTGACAGTGATCATGATAAGGTTGATCACTTAAAAATATGAAAAATGTTATTGTATGTTGGTTAACCTATACAATTACTTGTCCAGTGATATTGAGAAAGATATTGCATATATTGATATATTTAAGTGAGAGTAGGCCTTATCTGAGCAGAGCTAGGTCATATGATGAGATTGAGATTGAAAATGAATTCGCGCAGAGCTACGACATGAAATTGTTATTGCGATAACTGGACTTGATAATTGTATAAGTGTGTTGGGCCCAAAGTGTATAGCTTAGCGCGGTTGTTTGAATCGCGCAGGTAAGAGGATTGTTGATTCGAGAGATCCTGATTGTAGGTGACTTTTGAAGTTCGAGGGTGCCACGAGACCAATTGGGCCTACTACATTCATGTATATTTATATCTTGTATTATGTATTTTGGTTTATGTAAATTGAATCATAATACTTGGTTTTGTTTTAAAGGTTTGAAAATATATTTATATAAGAACTTAATTATGATAAATAATATTGCAAGTGGCAAATATGATAATTTTTGGTGATTGATGAATTTTGTGTAAATTATATTTTGATAGTGTTAAATTTTTTATGCAGGTTGTATGCTCTTTGTTTTAGGATTTATTCGAATTATAGATAAAATTCTGGCAATTTTTTTAAAAGATTTTTTATTAAATTATGTATTTTTAGTTTTTAAACTATTAATAATTATTTTTATTTATTCATTAAAGTATATTTTAAGTTGTAAAATATTTTTTTTTGAATTTATAAATATTTGATAAGACTAAAAACTGTGACTTTCTCATATTGTGTATGAATATATTATATATACCGGATATATATATATATATATATTATATGTATATATAGTATAAGAGTTTTTCAAAATATGTTAAAGGTCGTAAAAAGAAGATCAAGCCCAAAATAAAACTCTCTGTGAAAGGTCCATCCACTTCTAAGAGGCATCAGATCAAATTGATTTGTAATAATTCAAATAATTCCAAGACTCTCATTCTGGAAAATTTTATATCTGACTCGCACATCAAAAACATGAACAAAGTAAATTCTTATAAGAGAGCGAATCCTGGTTTGCTGGGAATATAGGATAATATGGAGTGTTTGACCAAACAGATGGCTGAGGTTGACGACAAAATTGTAAAGAGACGACTAAAGGTTGGAAAGACATGGGAAGTAGGCTCATGTTTGGTTTTTTTTATGGAGGTTGATAAAGATAAAATCCACAGAGGGATCAACAAAATGCATTAAGGAATTGGGTAGCCAAAAAACCAAAAAAAGAATTGATCTTGTAGCTGTAATGGAAACAAAGATCGCTATTTCTAACTCTTTAATTTGCAAGAGTATATGGGGCAATTGTGATATGGGTTGGGTGTCGGTAGATGCTATTGTTGGGTTTTATTTGGAAAGTAAAGGGAAAAGAAAATTGTCATTTATTCTTCAATCAGCCCATATCTTTTATAGGCTACAAATTCAAAAATAAAATCTAAAAAGATCGCTAAAAATAAGAAAAATATGCAGAAAATCTGCACAATAAAATAAAATAAAATCACAAAAAAATATTCCTAAAATACTAAGTCAACATTTTTGAATTAATCCTAACAATTTCCTCCATAATTCAAAAATGTTGATTATTATTTTTATGGAGCACATCTCTCCAAATTCTTGATTATTATTTTTTATGGAGCACGTCTCTCCAAATTCTTGTTTGGTGCACTTCTCACCAATTGTCGAAGCACTTCTCTTCGGCCTTCTATATTTTGGTGCACATCTCACCATATTCTGAAGCACTTCTTTCCACCTTCATGTCTTGGAGCACTTCTCTCCAAGCATCAAAATAATGTTTCTTCTTCTTGAGCAAAATTTGCCTCTTCTTCTTGAGCAAAATTTGCCTTATTTTTCAACCTGCAATCTTTTTGTAAATGACCAAATTTATTACAATTATAACATTTTGGTTTACCTTTATGCCAACAATTTTTTTTCTTCATGATTAGTTCCTTTGCAAATTCCACATTGTGGGAATTTCTTCTTTGTAGATGAACTCATGGTAAAAAATGCCCCTTCAATAGTTCCATCTCTTCAAATTGCACTTCTTTGCTCCACTGCTTGCAAAGCATTGACCAATTCTGAAACTGTTATTTGAGAAAAAAATTTTGAAACCTCAAGTGATGAAATTTTAGGCTCAAATCTTTCAGGTAGGCTAACAAGAATTTTTTCAACAATTCTTTTATCATCAAAATTTTCACCAAGTATTCTTATTTGAATGGCAAGAGATACAAGCCTGTTAGAATATTCTTTCACACTTTCAGATTCCTTCATTTTTTGAATCTCAAATTCTCTTTTGAAATTCAAAATTTGCATGAACTTTGTTTGTTCATTTCCTTCATATTCCTTCTTCAATAAATCCCAGGCTTCTTTTGCACTCTCACAGCTCATAATCTTTATAAAGACTATTTCTGAAACTGAATTTTCAATGCAAGTTTTGGCTTTATATTTTTTTGGACTTTTCATCACTATTTGCTTTGATTTGAGTTAGGGTAGGATTTGTTGGTAAGGGTGTGGGTTCACTATCATTTTCAACCGAATTCCATAGATCATAGGCTTGCAAATAAGATTTCATTTTAATTGACCATATTTGATAGTTTTCTCCAGAAAAAATTGGTGGAGAAGGAATATTGATGGAACTAGAAGCCATATGAACTGAGATTGAAAAAACCCTTTAAATCGATAAGGCTCTGATACCACTGTTGGGTTTTATTTGGAAAGTAAAGGGAAAAGAAAATTGTCATTTATTCTTCAATCAACCCATATCTTTTATAGGCTACAAATTTAAAAATAAAATCTAAAAAGATCGCTAAAAATAAGAAAAATATGCAGAAAATCTGCACGATAAAATAAAATGAAATCACAAAAAAATATTCCTAAAATACTAAGTCAACATTTTTGAATTAATCCTAACAGCTATTAACACTGCTGGTGGTATTTTTGTATCATGGTGCAAATCTTCTTTCTCTTGCAGCTCGACCATAAAAGGTGCTAACTGGATTGCATTAAAGGGACAATGGATTAATCCCTCATTTAACTATTCATTTATTGTCATATATGGGTCGAGTAATAAAGGGGATAAGAATTTGTTATGGGATGAAATTAGAGCATATAGATCCTTGGATTATTCTAGGTGACTTCAATGGAGTAGTTAAAAGGAAGTCAATGAAGTAGTATTTTTTTTAGAAATGGGCTGAAAAATTAGCTAAATTCTTTAATGAATGTGAGTTATTTGATATTCCTCTTCTTAGCAGAAAGTGTACTTAGTCAAACAGAAAGGTAGCAAGCCTTATTGATAGGATTCTGGTCAATCATGAGTGGCTAATTGCATTTCCAAATCTCAAATTATGGGGGCTTAGGAAGGGTCTTTCTGATCATTGTCCCTTATTGGTGGAATCAGAGTAAAAAAAACTGGGATCCTAGTCCATTTCAATTTTATAATTGTTGGATGATGAACAATGGTTTCAAGGAGTTGATTGAAAAATGGTGGCATCAATGTAATGTTCAAGCTCACAGGTCTTTAGTGTTAATTTTAAAATTGGAAATTATCAAGAGGAATCTGGCTCAATGGAATAGGCATGTATTTAGAAATATTGAGAATGAAATATCAGCTCTGGATGATCAGATAGATGTTATTGAATTATCTATAGAATCTGAACCACATGATGAGCCTTTACTGAGGAGAAGAAGGGTTCTTTGGGCTAATTTGTGGGCTAAACATAAGCAGGAGACTTATTGGAGATAACTTTTAAGGGTTCAATGGTTAAAAGAAGCAGACTCAAATACACGTTTCTTTCATCTATCAACAAATATAAGAAAGAAACAGAACTTCATCAATTACATGTTTATGGGCAAAGAGAAATTAACAAGGTAAATGACATTAGAAATGTGATTATTAATTTCTTTTCAAAGTTGTTTCAGGAATTAACCCATTGAAGACCTCCAATTTTCAATGTTACATTCATGAAATTGGATTCTGTGAGTGCTAATGACATTGAGAAACCATTCTTGGTTGAATAAGTGCATATGGCTCTCTTTTCCTGTGATGGTAATAAGGCCCAAGGACCGGATGGGTTCAATATGCTATTCTATCAGAAATTTTGGCATTTGATTTGCAGTGACTCCATGTATCTTATCTAAGCTTTTCGTGAAACTGGGTGGCTACCTCTGAAAGTGAAGGAAACCTTCACTATTTTAATTTCTAAAATTGAGCAAGCCGAATACATACAACAATTCTGCCCTATTAGTTTAGTTCATGAGGTATACAAAATTATTGCTAAAACTCTAGCTCTTCGATTCAAGGCTATTTTACCTAAGATTATTGATGGAAGCCAATCTGCCTTTATTCAGGGAAGAAATATTCTTGACAGTATTCTTGTCGCACATGAAATAATAGAAGAATGCAAGAGGAGTAAAACAAGTGGTGTAATCATTAAACTTGACTTTGAAAAGCTTTTGATTCTATCTTTTGGAGTTATCTCTCACAAGTTATGTTAGGTATGGGTTTTGGTGATTGTTGGATAAAATGGATGTAAGTTTGCTATCAAGGTTCCACAATTGCAATGTTGGTTAATGGTTCTCTTACTAATCCAATTTTCACGTAGAAAGGCATTCGCCAAGGGAACCCATTATCTCCATTTTTGTTTGTTATTGTTGCAGAAGGTCTGAGCTTGATATTAAAGAAAGCTGTTGAATTGGGTTTATTGGGGGTATTCCTGTCAAAGGGGATTCTAAACCTATATCATTTTTGTAGTTTGTTGATGACACGGTAGTCTTTTGTCCAAAAGATTTGAAATATATGTCCAACTTAAAGAGAATATTGAGATGTTTTCAGTATGTATCTGGGCTGAAGGTGAACTTTCATAAAATAGTGTTGGTGGGTCTAAATACTGACATGGAATGGTGCAATAAGGCAATCGAGATACTCAATTGCAAGTAAGCCTCTCTCCTTATAAAGTACTTTGGCTTACCTTTAGGTGCAAATCCTAGATGTAAATCTACCTAAGACCCTATCATTCAAAAAATTAAGCAGAAACTGGCTACATGGAAAGCTCGACATCTTTCACTTGTTGGGAGAATCACTTTGATTAAATAAATATTTAATAGTTTGCCTCTTTACTATATGTCTTTATTCAGATTTCTCATGAAAGTTGCCAAGAAGATTACTAAAATTTAGAGGGGTTTTTTTTTTGGAACGGTGTGGATACTAAACGAAAACTTTATAGCATAAATTGGGAAACAATTGAGAAAGCCAAGAATCTGGGAGGGCTTGGTATTAGCTCAATTCTTGCTAAAAACATGTGGCAATGTTTTGATATTCGATTGGCTTGTTGATATCAACATTGCCACATGTGTATTTTCGATTGGCTTGTTGCAATACAACGGTTGTATTGTATAATTATTCCTTTAAATGGCTGTGGAAATTGGCTGATAATAAAGAGTCTTTATGGAAGCAGGTTATCAATGAAAAATATGACATAAATCTGAATTCTTTCTCGATAGTGTGCAAGAAATATGCTGGCAATTAGGGTGATATTGTTAAAGTAACATATGGAGATGAGCATTGCGAAGCAATCATAAAAGAGGGACCTTTTTTTTTGGCTTGGTGATGGAGCTCATATTAAGTTTTGGAAAGATCATTGGGTTGGTTCTTCTTCCTTGGAACTTTCCTACTCAAGGCCGTATTGCTTATCTACTTCACGTGAATTCACTGTTAATAAGATTAGGGTATGGATAGATGGTACAAGGAACTGGAAGCTTGAGTGGAGAAGAAATCTCTTTTATTGGGAGATTAACTCTCTTTTGGCCTTACTAAATCTTATTGGGGGCTACCATAAGCCAAATTTAGGAGATAGGCTAATCTTGCTATTTAATAAGTACAATAATTATATAGTCAAATCTCTATCTGACCTTCTTATCACTCCTACAGTACCTACATCACAGTAATGTTGGGAGAAAATATGGAAATTCTCAAGCTCCTCCTGAGGTTTAGGTTTTCACCTGGCAAGCAATTAATGGAAAGATAAATTTACAGGATAATCTTATCAAAATTGTGCTCCTGAATCCGAGAAATAATGTTTGCCCTCTTTGTTGATTAACGACAGAAGATGTGGATCATTTACTTTTGAATTGTAGGGTCTCTTGGTTTATTTGGTACAAGATTCTCGAATGGTGGAACTATTCATGGTGTTCACCTAGCTCCTTAGCTCTTCTCTTTGAGCAATAGGATGTCTTCGCTAATGGGAAATTTGAGAAAAATGTATGGCATTCACGTTTTTATGCTAATATCTGGTCAATTTAGTTGGAAAGGAATAATATTGTTTTTAATAAAGTCACTCTCAATGTTTAAAAATTGTATGACTTAATATTAGTTAGGCTTGCTTTATGGATCTTTGCTTCCAATCCCCAATTTCCTTATTCTACTTATCAGTTTCTACTATCTTCTGATTGTGTTAAGAATTGGGAAAAGATTATACACAAAAGACCACTAATTCATTAGCAGCCTCCAGTTGAAGGAGTTCTAAAGTGGAATGTTGATGGCTCTGCATATGGAAAACCTATGCATACTGGGATTGGTGGGGTCTTAAGGAGTTTTAATGGTGTCTATATTGCTATCTTCTCACTATAGGTTGCAGTAATTGATTCAAAAGAGGCAGGATTTAGGGTCATCCTATCAGCTCTTAAAATGTCTTCTACCATATCAGATACGAGAGGCAGGACTATCATCATTGAATCTGATTCTAAGAATGCATTATCTTAGGTAAAAGCTTCATTATAAGAAATTCCTCGGAAATTAAGAGATATCATGCGATATTGATTCTCTAAAAACTTTGTTAGGAAGAATACAATTTCAGCATACTCTTTGTGAAGCTAACTTTGTGGTTGATTCATTAGTCAAGTCTGGCGCTACTAGGGATAATGATCTTGAGGCTTGGCTTGATTAGTGGTTGATATATCATTGTGGCATGGTGTTTACTTCAAATTATGTTGTCTCAGTGTGAAATTTAATGTTATTTTTCATGTTGTGATTGCTGACCATAAATCTTAACCGGCGAGATGGAATTGTGCTACTTTACTAGTTTTTACTGGTTTTCATTGGAGATGCAAGGGCTGAGATGCGGAACACAACTGCGGATACTTGACTGGATATCCTATAATATACCATGATTAAATTCTTTGCTTCTGACTTCTGGAGATTGATTTTGCATTTAAATTGATAATCTCCACACTACCAACGAGATTTTTTTCAATTTACTAATGCGTACCTTGGTCTAAGCTATACGCTATTTCTTTTTTATTTAATGTTGGCTACTTGGGTCTGCTAGTGCTACTGAAATTCAAAGGTTGTCACTTTCTGCAGAGGTTTAAAGCATTTCTCTTGCGAATCAGGAGCTTCAACTTGGGCTTAGATTGATGAAACTTATGAGGTCAGATTTTGAAGGTTTTGTTGGAGCAAATTTGCTGATCTAAGTTATTAAGGCTCACTAACATTTATGGTTCATAAGGTTTTCTGCAGCACTTTGAAGCTAGATCAAGAATAGTTGTGCTTAGTTTGTGTTGTTTGCTCCATATCGAAGCTTCCCTTATTGTTGTGCTTAGTTGTGTTGTTTGCTTCACTTCGAAGCTCCCCTTGCGGTGTCGATTTCTTTATTGCATGGGCTAACATTTAATTTGTTAGTTGTTGTGTTTATTGTGATTTCTATATAATATTATGAAGTTCTTGAATTTTTTTTTATATATTTTTGGGATGATTTAGGTTGGAAATGTAATGAGTTTTCCTCATATTTATGATAATAAAATAACTAATTTTATCAAAAAAAAAAAGAAAGATAAGATAAGTCTTAAGAATTTATACACTAAGAAAACAATAGAAAAATTCAACTAAGAAAGCAAGAAAAAATAAATTAATATTTTTATGAATATTTTTTACAAAGAAAAATATTTTATAGAACATGAAAATAGAATAATGGGCTGCTGGAATTTTTAGATTTCTTGATAGACACAAAAAACTGACTATGATAGTTAGGTAAGAGTAGTTATAAGAGCAAGGAAATTAATAATTTGAATGAAGAGACATATCCCTTCATTTTTTAATGTAATTTCTTAACTGTAAAATAACTAACAATAACTTTCATTTTTATTTTATATTTAAACAAATTCTAATATTTTGGTTGCCGTCCTACGAATTGGGTGACTCATTTATTGACAAGGGCTTCTCTCTCTGAATTAGAATACGATGAATGGGGGTGATCATCCTCTTCATATTATTATATATTAATGCTTTATTAATAGACAGGCAATAAAATTTTATTCTTATTTAAAAAAAAGAGCAAGCAACAGATATTATTTTTTTTCTTCTTTGAAATTAATACTATTAAATATGCTACTTTAAAATAAAATTTTAAATCATTTGTAGTCAGTGGCGGAACCAGGAATTTACCGAGGGGGGTCAAAATTTATACAGAATAAAAATTACAGACGAGTTCACAATAAAATTAAACATTTAATATTACATTATCAGTAGTTCAAAAATTAATTTGTGCTATTAGATTGACTACGACTAAGAGACGATAATTGTATCTTACGAGTCTGCATTTTTTGAAAACGTTGCATAACAGCCTCATTTTCAATTTTTAAAAAAATTTCTCTCTCCACATAACAAATCAAACAGTCACTCAAAAATTCATCTCACATCTTATTGCGCAAATCCGTCTTGATAATGTTCATTGCTGAAAAAGCTCTTTCGACAGTAGCAGTTGTAACATGTAAGACTAACGCCAACTTGATAAGCAGATATACTAAAGAAAACATAGTGTCATAACCTGTCTCAACCATTTTCTGAGCAAGAGCTCCAATATCATCTAGATCAGAGAAAGCTATATTTCTTCTTACATCAGCAATGTAAGTCTCAAGTTGATCTTCAAGTACCATCCAATCAGTAATCGTGAAATCATATGGATATAGTTCAGCGAGATGAAGTAATTTAGAAAGCTGGAAGCTGGAAAATGAGTTTTTAGGAGAAAGACAAGCAATGCATGAAAGCAATTCCGTACTTGATTCTGTAAAGCGATTTTCCATTTCTTGAGTAATGAAATCAATAACCTAAAATTTGGATGAAAAAATATTAGGTAATAACATAATAAAAAGTTAAATATATTATTAATTAATAAAATAGTACCTGACAAAAAATTTCTACTCGAAAGTGGTGGTAATAAGTAATTGGAGTACCAACACGCTTAGATCTTAGATAACCTGCATTATCTTCCATATTAGGCACTGCGATATCATGATCTATACAAAAATCATTAACAACGTCCAGTAATTTATTCCATCCATCCTCCCTGAAGCTTTGCAATGCTTGTTTAACGGTTGCAATTAAATGAATTGCATTAACAATATTTTGATCATTTCTTTGTAAGGATTGAGATAAATCATTTGTCATTCCTAAAAGTTTTCTCATCAAGAAAGCAATGAAAATAAATTCATAACTTCCCATTTTATCAAGCAAGCCCACAACTGCCCCTCGATTTCTCATATCAGAACCATCCTAAAAAATATTCTCAAGAACCTCTTTCACAGGAGACCACATTGAGAGAAGACGCACAATTGTTTTATAATGAGAACCCATCGCGTGTCACTAGGTCGAGCTAAATTTGTTTCTTGATGCAAGCCTCTTCCAGTTTGAATATCACCACTTTCTAGACGCTGAACTACTTCATCATATTGTTTTTGACGAAGAGCATCCCTCCTTTTACATGAAACTCCAACAATGTTTGCAATCATTGCAACATAATCAAAAAAATTACTTACAAATCTATTGCTCCTTGCTGTTGAACAAGTACTAATTGGAGCTGATGAGCGAAACAATGAATGTACCTTGCCGAAGGATTTTCATTTAAAATGAGAGTTTTTAACTCGTTGAATTCACCTCGCATATTGGAAGCTCCATCATAACCCTGACCTCTAACTCTGCTTATTGATAACCCATGTTTTGCCAGAAAATCATCAAGTGTACTTTTCAAAGACAAAGCAAATGTATCACTCACGTGTACTACTCCAATTAATCGCTCAACCACTTGTCCCAATTTGTTAACATATCTCAATACCACAGCCATTTGCTCATTTACTGAATTATCACGAGCCTCATCAATTAATAAGGAGTAGAAGTCATCTCCAATATCATTAACAATGGCTTGTGTCGTCTCCAAAGTACAAGCACTAACTATTTGCTTCTGGATTAATGGAGAAGTGAGTTGATTATTACTAGGAGCATTTGAGTTAACTGCATTCCCAAGATCAACATTGCGTTCGCTGTACCAACTAAGAAGTGAAAGAAAATTACCCCGATTTGTTGAATTCACTGACTCATCATGCCCGCGAAAAGCCAAACCTTGAACTAGAAGAAAACGAATGCAATCAACAATAGTGGTCAAATGAGTGTGGTAAGTAATCTCAATCTCATGACTATGAGAAGATAAGACATGAGACACGCTTTGTTTCTGGTTTTTAAAACCAACATATTGCATTCTAGCATAATTGTGTGGACTATTTGGACCCCCAACATGTTTATTAAACCTCTCCATTGCTTTTTTCCAATTGCAAAATCCAATATCTATGAAGACATTATCCTCATGCTTGGAGTCTCTATTTGATCTAAAAATATAACACCAAAAATAAAATTCCGCATCTTTACTAATACTATATTCCAACTACTCATATTTAGAGAACCAGTGATCTCTAAAACTTCTCATATTTTTGAAAAATTTGTTTGTGGAAAATTATGCCCAATTGGTTGACAAGGTCCTTTAATCACATATTGTCTCCTAACATCATCTCTAATCCCAATATCAAACTCGTCAATGGGTTTACGCAATGCGGGATCGCTAATAATATCATCTAAATTTAACTCTTGACGTCCTTTTTTATTGCTAGTTTCTTCGCCAATTGCGTGACTACTTGATGTTGAAATTAGTTTGGGAATATTTGAAGATTCACCACATTCATTCCGCACTCTCTTTGTCTTGATTAAAAATTTATCAATTTCTGTTATAATATATAATCAGTATATATTAAATCAAATTTCTAAAGAAATCTCAAATTGCAATAATAAAATCAAATAAAATCAAAATTAAATAATCAATAAATAAAATATATATAATTTTTAATAAAATTTTATCATATTATATATTTCTAAAACAAATCTCAAATTACATTAATTAAATCAAATAAAACCAAAATTAAATAATCAATAAATAAACTATATATCATTTTTAATTATTTTATTCTATTATATATTTCTAAAAAAATCTCAAATTACAATATTAAAATCAAATAAAATCAAAATTAAATAATCAATAAATAAAATATATATAATTTTTAATAAATTTTATCCTATTATATATTTCTAAAACAAATCTCAAATTACATTAATTAAATCAAATAAAACCAAAATTAAATAATCAATAAATAAACTATATATCATTTTTAATTATTTTTATTCTATTATATATTTCTAATAAAATCTCAAATTACAATATTAAAATCAAATAAAATCAAAATTAAATAATCAATAAATAAAATATATATAATTTTTAATAAATTTTATCCTATTATATATTTCTAAAACAAATCTCAAATTACATTAATTAAATCAAATAAAACCAAAATTAAATAATCAATAAATAAACTATATATCATTTTTAATTATTTTTATTCTATTATATATTTCTAATAAAATCTCAAATTACAATATTAAAATCAAATAAAATCAAAATTAAATAATCAATAAATAAAATATATATAATTTTTAATAAATTTTATCCTGTTATATATTTCTAAAACAAATCTCAAATTACATTAATTAAATCAAATAAAACAAAAATTAAATAATCAATAAATAAACTATATATCATTTTTAATTAATTTTATTCTATTATATATTTCTAATAAAATCTCAAATTACAATATTAAAATCAAAACAAACCAAAATTAAATAATCAACAATTAAATAAAACAAAATAATCAAATTACAATAATAAATTTTAATTAATCTAATCCTATTAAATATTTCTAAAAAAACTCTCAAATTACATAAATTAAATCAAATAAAAAATCAACAATTATTAAATAAATTATATATAATTTTTAATAAATCTAATTAATAAATAAAATTAAAAATACACAAAAATAAACATCAATCTAATTAAATAAAAAAAATCACAAATCACATTACAACAATTAAACAACACACAAAATTAATATTTCATTAAAAAAATATATTATAAAAAAATTATACAAAAAAAATTTGACAAAAATAAAAAAATTATAAAAAAAATTAGACAAAATAAAAACTACCTGCTGGGGGGCGGCTTGCTGCTGCTGCGGGTGGCCTGTGCGGTGGGTGGCTGTGGTGCGGCGGTCGGTGGTGCTACGGCTGGCTGTGGTGGCATGGTGCTGCTGGCAGTGGGTTTAGGGAGAGGGAACTGAAACAGGGAGAGGGGCAGAAGACTGAAGAAGGAGAAGGAAGAACGCAACCCTTTTTATTTTTTGAACCGGCCCAAGCGAAACGGCGTCGTTTTGCTTGGGCCGGTTTATTTTTTTTTAGGCGCTGTTTCGCCAGGGGTTTATTTATAAAAAAAATTAGTCCCTGGCGAAACGACGTCGTTTCGTCAGGGACTAATTTATAAAAAAAAATTTTGAAATTGCAGCGAGGGGTTCGTCTACCCCTCGCTGCAATTTGCTCTGAAACTCAGCGGGGGCTGAGTTTCCACGCACGGGCCGGCAAGGCTGAATCCTCCACGTCTGGCTGTCGGTGAGGGGGGGTCGTGTGACCCCCACGACCCCATGGTCGTTCCGCCACTGTTTATAGTGCCATAGAAAAGTTTTAAACAATGTTTTCAAACTTATTTCAACTTTTGAACCTGTTGTTGAGTATTCCACGTCGCTTAAATATAATAATAGTGTGCTCATTATAATAGTTTAGATAATCTGCATATCACAAATCAGCTTTTAATTAGAGTAGAGTTAGGTTCAAGTATATTTTCTTAACATGATAGAGCCACCGATATAATTTTTTAATGTTTAACCATCCGCATATGTTTAGTCTTGTAAATTTCACACTCCAGGCCTAGTGCATAAATAGAGTGTATTAAGTATCCTACATCACCTAAATATAATAATGTTGTATTCTTTATAATAGTTTAAACAATTCTTATTTCATTAGCTAGATTTTAGAATTGAAGACTCAAATTTATTTTCTCAACACCAATAGAGAAAAAGAACTGTGACTCATAGATTCAATTAGAATTAAATAAAAAATATTACATAATATAATAAATTAGATTTTATGAATAAGTTTGAAGAATAATTTGAAATGAATTTGAAAATAAAATTTGAACAAATAATATAAAAGAATTTGAGAATTTAAGATAGCAATAGAATAAATAGATAATAATTACATTTCAAAAGAATTTTTTTAAAATAAAAAACGAAAAAAAAAACTTTTTAGAGCTAAGAACTTAAATTTATTTTTAATATATTTAAGTTAATTAAATTAATTTTATTTAATGCTATTAAATCAGTTTAATATATTCAATTGTCACTTTTATAAAAAAAAATATCCCTCTTGCATTGTCACTTCATATAATTAAAAAAATTAATTATATATTTTTAATTATAATCTTATCATTAATAAATTAATTAATAAAGTGATATTATAGTATTAATGAATTAATAAATAATATTTTAATTCATTCAAAATAAATTTATTTAATATTATGAAAATTTAATAACTTTCTTCGTAAGCGTATATGAGCTGAAAGCGATGCTTTTAGGTAGATGAATGAAGTATTATATCACATAAAAATCCAAGTAAACTAACCCTGAACAGAATTTAATAACTTTCTTCGTAATCTATATATTAACTTTCTTCATAATTGAGGTTTTTAATCAAGACCTGAACAGAAATCTATGTTTATTATTACTAACCCCCGTAATTTTTTTTGAACTAAACTAACCCTTGAAATTAAAATCTTTATATAGGTTTCAACTTGCAAGGACTATTTTTTTCTCAATAATTTATTTTTGCTACTAAATCGAGACTAATTAAATGTGAAATTTTGTTCTTTCATAGAGCCCATTGATGATTATTTAAAATTATTATAAATTTTAATTTTAATTTTAATTTTAAATATAAATTACAAAAATAAATATAATAATAAATTTCAAATGTTTAATCATATTGAATAACTAATTAATATATAATTTATATATATTAAATAATTATATATCCCCCTTAATTAACATTTTCTTACCATTATAATTCAACAACAAAAACCATATATACCTACGATTCATAAAATACATAGAACAAAATAAATGTTATATAGATATCAAACAATTTTAAAAATTTTGATAAAATAATTATAAGTAGATTAATGAAAAAAAAATAAACATTGGTAGATCACAAATATATATATATATATATATATATATATTTGGTAATCTGGAGGAGGCACTGTGGGCACTTGCCTCACAGCCCCACTATCACTTATAATCATACACATGATATAAAGTGAACAATCACACATTTATGGTATGTAAAATATTAAAATAGATATATTGCAAGAAAAAACCAAACAAATTTCATGGTTATAATCGACATTCCAACCCAATTCTACCTGTTTAAGAATCAATTAATTAAAAACAAAATGACTATCGTTTTTATGTTTATAACCCATGGAATTAATGCAGACTGCTATGCACGCTTAATATTTAAGTTTACATCTATGACTTTTGTAAAAATAAAAATTGACTTTTTAAATTATCACTTTACACAATAAAAAAATTAATTAATTTTATTTAAATTATACTATTATTACTAATGAATTAATTAATAGAGTAATAATATAATAATTTTAATATTAGTTAGTTAATGGTGAACATCTTAATTTATTTAAAATAATTTATATAATATTTAAAAATTTTAATAATTTTTTAATATATATATACAAGCTAAAGGTGATGATTTTATTAGACCGTAGAGGGCAAATGTATACGTTTAAGCTTAGCGTACGACATGCAATTGTCTTCCTTAACTTTTGCCAGAGTAAATAAAAAAATTATCAATATAATTTAATCTTAAAAATTAACATTTAATTATTAGCCATTAAATTTTATATACATTTAAGCTATTTAAAATAAAATTGAAGTAATTATTATTATTTTAAAATTTATTAGTTAAATATTTAAAAATTATAATTAAATACTTTAAATTTAATTTTTTAAAATTAATATCATTTGAAATTTTAATTATTATATCCATCATTATATAATTATCATATTTAGCTCATGCATATTTATTATAAAAAATTTTAAAATTTTAAAATATTATATAAAATTATTTTAAATTGACTAAAATATTTTTTAATAATTTTTTTATGATAAAATTATTATATTTTATTTTATTAATTAATTATTAATAATATAATTAAAAAATTAATTAATTCTTTTATTATATAAAATAATTATTTTAATGGTATAATTTTTTTTTATTTTTACATAAAGTGATAATTTCACTAGGAAAGTAATTAATAGCAACCGACAGCATTTAATTAATGATTAGTAGCAGGCGGTCATATATATGAATGCAACATGACTATCAGATTTCAAGGGCTAAATGACACTTGACTTAATAATCTATTAATCAATCTACTGCAAGCAATACATTGCATGACATTTTATTTTAAATTAAAGGTGGAGTTATTTTCATATTTTCAATTTCTTTCTCACACTTTTATTATCTCTTTAAAATATATTTAGTGTACGTGAACAGTTATTTTTTAGTGTCGTCATTGATTTTCTTTAATTTAAAATATCAATTTTAATTTTTTTAACATTAGTATAAATGAATCTAATTATTTCAATATTATATATAAGGTTAAAAATTTAAATTTGAACAAATTTTATTTCTTCAAAATGATACTAATACGAAATAAAAGATTTTATTTTTGGAGTCCAATTACAAGCTATAGAGTTTATAAGCTCTTCATATTTCTATATGATATTAGAGCGAAAAAATAATATTTATGTAATAACTTAATTTTTAAATTATTATTATTAATTAAAAAGAAAGAGAAAATAAAATTAAAAAATTAATATATATATATATATATATGTGTGTGTGTGCGCACGTGATAATAAATAAAGAGGGTGAAGAAGAAAAAGAAATTGAGAGAGAGACAGAAGAATATGGAAAGAGAGGGGAGAGAGAAGAGACTGCCGGAGGAAATTTTTTTTTATCTACAGCCGTCCTATAGTCAACTACAAACATATACCGGCCACTGTAAAAGTTGACTCGACGACGATTGTAGCTCCGCCTGACTCACTGTGAACGACCACCGAATAGAGCCGCACACGCCGTTCAAAGTCTGTCGAAGATTCACGGCAATAACTTTTTGGCTAGATCTTGACTTTTTTTCGACTTTTTTTTTATGATGAGACTAGTATTTTTAGAATTCTCTTTTCTCAATCTTCAATTTGATATATTATTTATAAATTTTAGAGTATGTTTTAGGTTGGCAGGAATTCAATTACTTTTTCGGCGATGGTGATACTATTTCAATGATAGTGACAATGTTTCGGTAGAATAAATAATAATAAATAAAATAAATAATATAATATAATAAATATAAATAATTATTAATTATTAATAAATATAAATAATCAATAATTATTAATAAAACAAAAATTTATATAATTAATGTATATAATTAATGTGTAATAATAAATAGATATAATTAATGAATAAAAGCTAATAAATTAAAATTTGTATGTTTAGGATTTATTAAATTCAAAACTGATAAATTATTCAAGTAATAATTTATAGAATTAATATATATTTATAATATAAATATAAATTATAATTTAAGTTATAATAACCGTATTATGATAAAATTTTAGTTGGTAATAATTATTGATTATTTATAAGATAAACCAATTAATATTGGTTAGGAATTGTAAATTTAACAACTAGTTATTAGATTATGGGCTAAAATATAATCATTTAGTTATTTGATGAATTGGTTGGACTAATTGAAATTTTCTTTAAAATTTATAAGTTAAATCGAGTTAATTATTAGATAAGTTGAAATATAACTTGATAATGAAATGATTTAAATTAAATATTTAATGTATTTTGTTTAAAATTTATAAAGCAAATTACTTAATTAGTATTGTTATAATTAGAATAATTAAGAAGTTATTATTATTGTTAAACTATTAAAAAATAAATGAACTAAATTAAGAACTGAAGTAGTATTATTAATTTTATTATTAATTTTGTTATAAAATGATTAGTAGAGAGTTAAATTAATTTAAATAGAATATTAGTAACCTAATATTTATTAATTAGTAGCTTGTGAAATTATTATTGAGTATTGGAAATGTTAATGGAGGCCCAGATTGGGTAGTTAGATTGACGTTGATGGTTGTGGGATATTTAGAAGTGTTATTCATTGTGTTATTTTAGGGGGATATCCTATTTATAGAATAGACTTTGTTGAGATTTCGGCAGACTTTAGAGTTGTCTATTAGTCCATATTTTAATAGTCATGTTTATTGTTTGAAAAATATTTTTCAGGTGTTCTTCCATAGTCAATTAGATGCTTCGAGGAGAGTTATTGAGTTTCATCTACTGTAAGTTATATAGATTAATATAATACATTGCTCCTCTAATTTATGTTAATGGCTACATCTGTATAAATGTATTATTTGTTTGCTCAGTATATATATATATATATATATATATCATTAACAATATTAGATTATAGAAACATAATTTATGTTGGTGCATAAGTTGATGAATTTTGATACATATAATATATATTTGCCGGATATGGTTAAGATGATGTGAGACCATACATGATCGGGATTACGGATTATGATATGATGATACTATAAGATGATGAGTTTAGGACTGGCGTAATGGCGAAAGTATTCTACTCTTAGTACTGCTTGTCAGTTGAATAGCGTTGCTTGGCTACTGCGGTAACGGCGGACCCTATGTATTAGAATCTAAAAGAAACATGTGGACTAAGAGAGTCAGATAGGGGATCGGTTTCTCAGTTTAAGATTTAGTGTGACCCCATTGATTTATTCCTATCATTGTTTGATTATGTAGTTTTGATTGTCTTGTTGCCATATGCATGAACATTATTTGCATGAGATCATTGTATTATGTTAATTACTATATAACTCATTGGGTCAAACGCTCATTTCTATTCACTATTTTTCCTCCAAGTTGCAGGTTGAGCGTGGAAGAAATATTTTATCTAGTCATCTTACTTTTTTATTTTTCGGCAAGAGTATTATTTGCATATGTTTTTATTGCATAATCATATTTTATTTAATTTCTAGAACTCTGCATGATACTTCCTTCTCTGTCTATCTTTTATTAATTTTACTATCTTGTTAAATATGTCTACTGACTAATGTGTAATGATGACGGTGATGTGATATTGCACTGATCGTACATAATTAGTGGCTTGTGGGACCTGTTTGAAGACAATGATAGCTGTCATTAATTCAGTCTAAAAAAAATGAGTTGTCAGATTGACTACGAATTCTGAAAGCCACATATTTTCTCTATTTCCTAGTACATGTCGCATGTCCTCGAATTTGGGTCGTGACAATTTGTTTCCATCTTTAATTATAATTCCTTTTTTATCATAATTCAGACTATAATTTCACTTTTAATTTCTGGCATGTTACGAGTTTAATATAATTTGAATTTAATTTTCGGTATATTTTGAGTTTAATATAATTTTCAATTCTTATTATGTGGTGGGTTGTATTCGCTCAATGGTAGACTTTCAAAATTTATTCTTCGTCTGGTATGAGATGCTCTCAGATTTTCAAATCTTTCTTAGTATAAGAAGTCTCTTAAGCTATAAATTATCTTGATTCAATCTATATCATAAACTTACAAATATTAATTGGGCTTATAAAAAAATTCTCTTGACCTAGTTGCAACTTAAGGAGACTCTTAACCATAATACAATTTCACATAGATTAAATATAGAATATTAAATAAGTTTATATTTAATTGGACTCTCCAATGCTCAATAGCTAGAATTTGAGGTTTACTCTTCCAATAATGTATAATCTTTCAATATTTCTACATAATTTTTTATTTTTAAAATTTTAATTATTAGTGATTTAAAAACATAATTAAAATATAATAATAATAATAATAATAATAATTATTATTATTATTATTATTATTATTATTATTATTATTATTTTGTTATAAATGTTCGGAAGCAGGAGTTAATCCTCACATCAGGTAGAAATGATAAGCTTGAAATATATTATTACTACTAAAAGCAATTGTTAAAATTAATTCATATATAGAGTTATTTACAGAAAGGGACATTGATCTTCAAGCTCCAATTCTTCCATAATTTTAGATTCTTTTGGATTGTATTTAGATTTTAGAAAGACTCTGCAAGGAATATTCAAGATTCAAGATTTTCATTTTCTTTTGTCCTCTACATTGCTAGAGTTTCACTAAATTTTATTTTTTATTTTAATTATTTTGTATATATGGAGTGTTTATTTTTTTATATTCAAGTTATACTTTTATTTTTTTATATTCAATTTATACTTTGTTTTCTTTTCTAATTATGCATGGGTAATTAAATTATTATCTAGTCTCTTAATTTGCTTATAATTGGCCATAACTTATTGATTGAGAGTTGTTAAGAATTGATCTATTATCTTATAGCTAAATTATTGTGAATGACTCGATCACTATTTATATGTTTAAAGTGTTGTGCCAAATAAGTCATAGTAAAGCATGACACTAAATTATTAAATTAATTAGACATTGGGTATATATTGTTAAATAATAATAATAATTTGTGATTGCTTGAAGGACTTGCATAAAATAGGCTTATATTAATTATTTATAATTATGAAAGTAGACATATAAAGTTAATCCGAATACATGTTATCGCACATAGGACGACGGGTAGTCGACGAGATGTATAAATATTTTATTTATTTTTATCGATTTATATTTTTTTAATTATTAATATTTTATGTGTATTAGGAGTGGTTACCAATCGATTATAAGGTTTGATTAGACACCTAGATATGGTATGTGTTTCTGGGTCCAAAGGATTAATTAGGTGTAGGGAAAAAAATACTCTACGATGCCCAAAAATTGATATAATAATTATTGTGATATTTTATTATCTTCTTTTTATTTGTAAAAGAAATTATATTCACTGCCTGAATATAAATTTTAATTATATTTTTTATTTTATCTTTTGACTCTTGTATCCACTGTCTAGATACAAATATTTTTTATTAAATTTTATAATTTTATTTTATAATTTTATTATTTTTATGGGTACATATTTAATTTATTTGTTAATGATTTAATCATTGCATTTACTACTTGAATATAAAGATTTTATGGTTTATTATTTATTAAATTTATGATTATTATTTTTTTAATTATGCTCACTTTCTGAACATAACTGTCCAAAATTTATATTTTTATTAAATATTTTTTTATATTTTATTTTTGTAATTTATTAATATATTTTTTAGAAAGAAATATTTTTAATTAAAGTGAACTTGAATTCAAAACTTGATTTCGATTATCTACGTATCAAAGTCATCATAGTTCAATTATATATTTTATAATTATTTATTAGTGTTGTTATTATTGTTATTAATATTATTGTTGTTGTTGTTATTATTATTATTAGATCCACTTCTTGGACATAATCATTTTATTAGATTTAGTTTCTATTTTTAAGATTCTTTTTTATTTAATTCTCAAATTATTATTAATTTGTTATTTATTTTGTAGGTGTTATCATATCTAATTTCTATATATAATCATTTTATTTTATTATACAAAGGTTTCATCTTTTGGATGTAAATTTTAAATTTATTTACGGATTATCATATTTACTATCTGAATATAATAATTTTATTTTAGTATGATACTCATTATGTTATTTTCAAATTAACAACTAATTATTCAAAAGTATACAAGATAAAACATATTTAGTATGAATGATAAAAAAAATATTAGAATTTATCAATTAAAATTAATTTCTAAGAAAAATATTTATGTTTGTATGTTATATAGAATTTTTAAGCCTAAGTAATTTAATATTACTTTAAAATTATTTATTTTCATTGCTTATTATTTATTCTATTAGTTATTAAAAGAATAAAAAAAATTAAAGATTTGAAGATAGGAATGAGTTGAGCCGCTCTAATGTACAGTGGCTCAACTAATTTTTTTAAAAAAAGAATATTTTGTTTAATAAAAAGAAAAAAAAGATAAATAATAAAAAAAAATTTGTTGGAATGCAACATTAACTTTAATCATTTTAATATTATTATTTATTATTAAATTTTGAGATAAAAGTCTTATATACTCATTTTACTTTCAATTTATTCTTATTTTTTATATTTTATATTAATTTTTTATGTATCGTTATTTTTTTGATTTCTACAATTAATTCCTTCTTTTTTTTTGCTAAAAAAATAAGATTTCTTTCACACTTTGTTTCATCATTCAAATATTAAGATAAAAATTAAAATTTTTCTTTTATTTTTTTATTTTTGTTTTAATGTTGAATGTTTAATGTATTATTCTTACCTTGTATAAATCTTATTTTTTTATACATTTTTTTTATTCCTTTGTTTTTTCTGTATATTTATTTATTTATTTTGTTGGGATTGATTTCATTTTTTTTAATGTAAAGTGTTGTAGTTTTATTATTATTTTTTTTTGAAAAAAGAAAAAAAATGTGTTTTAGATTTTAGATTACATGTGCCTCTTACTTAAAGTTATTTCTTTATTTAACTTTTATTTTCTTATTATTTCAATTGGGCTTAAATCTTTAGTATTTTATACTTTTATTTGTATAAATAGTGTCAAATATATTTCTAATCCTATATTATTCATATGAAGCACAATTTTTTTTATTTTTATTGCATCATCTTTTTTTGTGTTATATATATATATATATATTGTAAATTTTCTATATTCTTATTACTTTTGTTTGGCTTTATATTCGTTATGTGCATTTTTTTTAATTTTATAATTCAATTATTTCATTTGATGCAATCACTTTCTACCATATTTTTAAATTATACATATAAAATAAAATTACAGGATAAAAAATTAAAAATTAGCAATGAAAAAAAATAAATATGTACCTAATTTTGTGATCTTTTAGTTTCCAAAATTGATGTGTTCTTATTGTTTTCTGCTCTAATTTTCAAATTTTACTAAGTACACTTTCAGTACTTAATAAAACTTTTAATTTTTTAAATAATTTTCCTTTTCAAAAAATAATTCTAAAATTCTTGTCAATATTTTACTCAATACTACCGTGTATAATTTTTTATATATGAATTTTTTTTGTATCAATTCCTTTGTGTTTTTCTTGTATTTTCTCTCTCTTTTTTTTTCAATTTCATGTGATTTTCTCTTCTTTTTTTTCTCCTAACTTCTTGTAAATTTTTTTTTGTGTCTTCACTTCTCAATCTCCTCTCTTTCTTTTATACTAAAAAAACTTTTTTCTCTTTTTTTTATACTTGTTTTTACATTTTCATATTTTAGGACATGAATTAGAATTTTTTTTTATAAAATATATCCAACTAATCATTTTTATTTTCATGTTTTATGCTATGAATTAGAATTTTTTTTTTAAAAAAAAATATATCCCACTGGCACTTTTTATTTCTATTTTTTAGGCCATAAATTAGGGGAAAAAATTTAGGCAATAAATTATTCTCCACATTTAAGGTCTTAAATTATAGATAAAATAATTATATATAATATTTTCATATTTTATGCCATGAATTATTTTCTATGTTTTAGGTCTTAAATTATAGATAAAAGACTTGTATTAAATTACTTTTCTTTTCTTTTTTTTTAAAAAAAATAGATTATTACACATGTGTTGCATTTCAAGAAAAATATCATAAAATTTAAGAAAAAAAATCTAATAATTGATTCTAATAAGATTAGATGATATAATTATTCAACTGCAGATAATTGATAAGTAATCAATATATAAAATCTAAACTTAAGTTTTCATAGTACTATTATAAATTCAATATAATTAATTCTTATATTCTAGTTTTAGTTTAAATTAATTATAGTTTAAACTGTTCTCTTAATATTTGATTCTCTAAATAAAAAAAGTTTCTGATCTTGATAGTCAATAAACTTTTCTCATATATATGATTGACATTCTATTTAGATGAAATTACACGATTTACGATTTTTCATCTTCCAACTTCATTGATAAGGCCATATGTTTTTTTTTTTTACAAATTCATTCTTTGTTGTTTTCATTTATACGGAATTGTGGCTACTTTTTTTTTTTTTCATTTTATATGGATTTGTGGCTATTTCTTTCTTCTTCTTTTTTTCTTTTTTAGAGGAAATTGTACATATTTTTTTTAGTTTCAAAATATTATCATAACATTTTTTATTTTTTCATTATGTGGCTACTGTTTTTTTGTAGTTTTTATCTATCTTTTTTTTTTGTATTTTTATACTATTTATTTTTTAGATAAATTTCAAATTAAATTTTAAAATTATTAAATTAAAAATATTTATATTAAAATTATACTTGTATAAAAATATATTGCATAAAATTAAACATATAATACTCGTGTGCTTTTATTTCTCTCTAATCCAATATATATATCAACATATATCATTAAAATATATGTAATATATATCGACATGTATCAATATATATTGACATATATCAATTATATCGTTAAAATATATGTAATATATATCGACATATATCTACATATATCAATAGATACCTTTAAAATATATGTAACATATTCCAACGTATATCAATATATACCAATATATATTAATATATATTGACATATATCAATATATATTATTAAAACATATATAACATATACTGAAATATATCAACATATACTAATATATGTCAACATATACCAATATATAAATATATACCAACATATGATGCAAAATTAAAAAAATTACAAAAAAAAGTGTATATGTTAATATATGTGAATATATATCAGTATACAACTTTTTATATATTTATTTATATGTGGATATATGTTACAAATAACTAGATGCGCCGAAAAAAATAATAATATATGTTAGTATATGTTATATATAACTAAATATATATGGATATATATTGCAAAAGAACAATAATATATATTACATATATATCGATATATGCCGGTAGATGTTGATGTATATATATATATATATATTATATATAGGTATATGTTACATATAACTAAATGTCAATATGTTATACATATGTAGATATATGTCGATATATACTAGTATATATTACATATACTTTAACTAAAAAATAATAATATATGTGGGTATATGTTGGTATATATTATATATACTTTAATTAAAAAATAACAATATATGTGAGTATATGTTGGCGTCAAAAATAAAAAAAAACAAAGAATTTCTTTTAGTACGTTATCTATATTTATATATTTGATATATATTTTATTTTAATATTCTTAATTATATTTTTATAATTATTCTTAATTATTATTATATTTAATTATTATTATATTTATTAATTATTTAGTTTTATTCTATTTATTATTTTATTTATTTTATTATTTTATTTTTATAAATATTTTTTACATATATTTTAACTAAAGAATAATAATATGGATATATATTGGTATATATCAATATATATTACGTATAACAAGATATATATTACATATGTGTAGGTATATATTATTATCTATTGGTATATGTTGATATCTATCGGTATATGTTGATATCTGTCGGTATATATTACATATACTTTAACTAAAATATAACAATATATATGGGTATATATTAGTATATGCTTCATATACCTTAGCTAAAAAATAACAATGTGAATATATATTAGTATATGTCAATATATATTATATATAACTAAATATATATTACATATATATAAGTATATGTTGATATTTATCAGTATATATTGATATATATTTGTATATGTAGGTATATATAGATATATATTATATATACTTTAACTAAATATAGGCATATGTGAATATATGTAGGTATATACTACATATACTTTAACTGAAGAATGATATTTTATAAATATATGTAGGTATATGTTACATATATTTTAACTAAATAATGACATATGTGGATATATATAGGTATATGTTATATATACTTTAACTGAAAATTGGTATATATTATATATACTAGTTAAATTTAAAAGAAAATAGTATAAAAGTGATATATATTTAGTTATATATTAGTAAATATTACATATAATAATATATATGTGTTAAATTTAAAAAAAAGAGTATAAAAATGAATATATTTAGTTATATGTTAATATATGATACATACAATAATATGCGTATTAAAATTTAAATAATAATAATAATATAAAACTATTATATATTTACTTATATATCGATATATATAAATATATATCAGTGTATATTAACTATAGAATAATAATGTATATAAATATATATTGTTATATATTACATATAACTAGATATATATTATATTTAATGAGTAATGGGAAATGAGACAAAAAAATTAATTAACCATATTTTCTAACCAAATAGAAAAAATTTCTCATAAAAAATCATAAAAGTTATTTTAGATTAAATATTTATATTTTTAGAAATTAAACTTTTTTGTTAATATTTAATCAATTAATTTATAATATTATACTTAAATGATAAAAATTAATTTTAAAAAAATTATTACATGAAGTTTTTGTGGACATGCAAAAGTGTTTATTAAAATAATTTATGTGTAAACTATTTTATGTTACAGATGCTGAAGAGCTTCGTTGAATTTATTTTATATATATTTTATATGTACTTTAGTGGACAGAGGCTGGATGAGTGGCTGCTAAGTATATTCTACAATGAAAACGAGTGGACCGTACTTTTGTTATTATAAAGTTAAACTACCGTAAAAATGAAAAAAAAAAAAATAGCACCGTATTTTTTAAAAGACAATTTATTTTTAAGTCATTTATGTAATTGTCCCTTTCATTTAGTACTTTATTACCAGTTAACAATTTATGTACTTACAAAAATACCACGACAGAAATGAAAGTGAAAAAGAGTTTATATGGTCCATATAATTACTATTTAAATAATCAGCTAAATAATTATGAAAATTTCGTGATTTTATTTATATTTTTAATATTTAATATTTATATTTATATATTTTTAAAAATTAAATTATTTAATCATTCAGTCAATATTTTCATCCTAAAATTATTAGTTAATAACGTTAATATTATAAAATAAAATTTTTATCCTTTTTAATATATATTTATCTTTATTATTTATTAAGTTCATTTTATTTCTAATTTTTTATATATATAAATCGTCTATAAAATAATAAAAGATATTATTCACATTATTTAAAATTATTTTTTAGTTATATCTATAAAATTAAAATAAATGATGCGTATAGATTATCTGCAAAATAGTAAAAAATATTACTCGTGTTATTTAAAATTATTTTTTATAATATTTATAAAATTAAAATAAATTATATATAAAAAAATATAAATAAAATTAAAAATAAGCATAACTTAACAAATAATAAAGATAAATATATATAAATGAATGAAAAAAAGTTATTTTTTAATATTAAAATTTGTTAACTAATAATTTTAGGATAAAAATATTAATAAAATAATTAAATAGTTTAATTTTTAAAAATATAATATTTTAAAAATTAGATGTTCAAAATACAGGGACTAACTAGTATAATATATAAAATTTTAAGAGCTTTATAATAATTTATCCAAAATAATTTTAACTAACCATTTTAGAACAAAGTTAAACTTAATTATCAAATTATTTGAATTTAGTTACAGAATGGATTATTATAATGGTAATTAACGTTAATTACCATTTGAAAAATACTTAATTATTAGCCATCATTGGATTTTGTATTAGTTTTTTTTGGATGTGTGTTAAAAAATATAACTGAAACAATATTTTAAAATTTATTTATTATTGATTTAAAACTTTAAGTAAATGTTTAAAAATTAAAATTTCTCAATTAATTATAATTTAAACTTTTTTTTTATTTTAATTACAATTTGGACTATTAATTACTAATAATAATGAATTGAATACATTCATTTAATTATCGATAGCTCTAGATAGATGATTGTCACGTGGTTTTCGATTTAAAATTATAAATGTCATTTATCGAACTTTAAATGGTAAATACCATTTGACTTTATTTTATTGTTTATTTGCACAACTGTAACCATTAGTAATAAATTTGCAACTTCATAATTTTAGAAAAAAAAAATTTTATATAAATAATTCAACAATTATTTGATTATTTACTAATTTATTACATACATATATGAATGATTATAAAATATTCACAAATTCGAAACTCTTTAGTTTTTAAAGTTTAAACTTTTAATTACTAAAAATGGCCAATTGGCAAACATTTTTGTAAGCAAGATTTTCACGTGCGTATCAGACTTTCAAATAGTAAATTTTCATTTGACATTGTTTAATCTTTAGTCTATGCACAGCCAAACGTAACTGCTAAACAATTAATTATACTCTAATAACAAGTTTTGAAGAACTAAGATTTTAACACTGATAATTCAAAACTCATTGGCTTATTTATTTTTTTCTGAGAAGAACTCATTGGCTTATTTATTAATCAATTATAGTAAACGTGAATTATTTTTTTTTATTGATGATTTCAGGTATTTGGAAAAAATGCAACTACTGAAAATCTGTTTTTGTAATTTAATCTTAGTGGTTCAAATTATTATTAGAACATTAAATTAACATTTTATGTTGTAAATGTTCAAAACGGTTAATTGGCGTTTGACAACATTAAGTAATAGCCATTAAATTTTGTATTATATATTTGATTTGTTTGAATAATATAACAATTGACATATTGTTTCAAAATTTATTTTTTTAGTGATTTAAGATTATAGTTGAAAGATTAAAAGTTAAAAACTTTTTATTATTAAAATTTAAAATTTTAATTACTAATAACAGCAAATTGCCAGTATGTAAATACTTATTAATTAGTAGCCATCATATAAATATTGCCATTTAATTTTCATATTTTAAATGGTAAAATATTGTTGAATGTTGTTTAATCATTACTTTTTATGTAATAGTTATCGTTTAAAATTTTAATATGGATCTAGTTTATATTTTATAAATTTTGATTTGAATATAAAAATTATTTTAAATTACTTTTTAAAATATTATAATTTAAATCAGAATTTATGATTGATATGATTCATAAGTGAATATATGGATCAGATCCATTATAAAATTTTCATAGTTATCATTAATCATATGAATTATATATATATATATATATATATTATAATCTAATAATAAATTTACAAACCTCATAGTTTTAGCAAAGATTTGAATATAAATAATTCAAACTCTTTGGATTATTTGCATATATGTATTGCTTATTTTGGTTAAAATAATGTATAATTTTTTTTAAGAAAGGTAAATTCATTAAGGAGTATAATAAAAAAACTAACGATTACATGATAAATTAAGGTGATAATTCAAGCGATGTAACAGACAAGACAATCACAAATGGGGCAGCGGTGGACGATTTCAGGGACAAGCAAGTAAACCAGAGGGCCACAACAGGTAGCTGTAATCAAAACCAAAGGGTCTTCATCATATTGGCTACTTTCACGTAACAGAGGGTGATTTTGGCCACTGTAGCAGCAGCACCGTCCGGTGAGTTCAACCCACATATTGCTAAGGTGGAACAAACCACCTCCTAGATTCACTCTGCTCCTTAGATCCATCACCGTCGACCCATTTAATGTGTTCTTGTAGAACAGTACTTGGCTCTGCAAATAAATAATAAACTTATCAAAATGAATAAAATGAAAAAACCTAGCAGTATAAAAGGCTATAAATTTATATCGAATAATACATTAAAATGAATAAAAAAAATAGCATCAGAGAAAAAAAAAACTAACCCTAACATCGAAACAACGTTCCCATGGGAAAGGAAGAGCAGCCTCAGGTGGACTGTTTCTAAGGAAAGACCAGAGATTTCGAACCATTTTAATTAGCAGAAATGAGATTATAAGTGTGTACAAGTGATTGTGAGGTTGAAGGCATTTATAGAAAAAATTTAATGAACTAACTCGGTTGTGTTTATCCGAGTTAGAAATTAAGAGACTCGGTTGTGTTGCAATTAAGAAGAAAAACCTTCTTTTGTATATATATATTTTCATTTATTGAAACTAATTAAGGCAAGGATAAGTCTATTTAATGAAATGATTTCAATTTTAATTTTTAATATTTAGAAAAAGAAGGTCAATAGCAATAAATATTTGTAAGAAAGGCATTTGAATTAAGGCCAATTATTAATTAATAAAATTAAAACAAATAACAGAAGAGAAGGTAGGTTGGTTTTTGACTATTGAGAATTGAGGTACGTAGCCCTAGTCGCAGTGTTTCTTCTGCTAAAAACGCATGTAAATTTGCAAATGCATCCACTTATATAATTATTTGACACACGAAAAAAATGTAAAATTATTTTATAATTTTATGCTATTTCTTTTATTAATTTGTCTCAAAGAATCTAACAAAAAATAAGCAACCCAATTCATGCAATTCAATGAATCAGCGACCGGCTTAAGATTTAATTGGAATATACAAGGGGCCAACACATTTATATCTCTAAAAATAAAGTTGATATATAATTAATTCATTTGGATTATGCTTAATTAAAATTGTATTTCTTTTGCAATCTAAGTGTCAATATGAAACTTAGTAATTTAAAAATATTTTACTTTAACAATTTGGTTATTGTCATAGGTAAATTAAATATTTTTTTTAATAATTCATGCTCAATTTTTGGTATATTTTTAAAAAAGTGATGATATTTTGCATGGAAAATAATTTATTGCTAAAAAAAATTCTCTCATTAAACTTCTATATATATCAAATATGTATCAAAATTTTGAACACTCAACAAAGCTAAAAATTCTGTGATGAAAATTATATATGGAAGTTTATTTTTGTTTAAATTTTAACAATTTTTTTAATTCAATAATTTGATTCATATGGTAAGAATTATGTTTTATTCACTTCCGTTTAATTTCATAACAGTGACATAAGAAGTTTTTACAAACGAATATGGAAATGCAAAATGTTGACTAGAAGCAACATTATTTTTCAGAATTTTTAGAGCCAGGGTTAAGGTAATTTAATGAATATTGAATATATTTTTGAAAAATATAGAAAAATACAAACGTAACATAAGAATTTTAAATTTTATGTGGGTTGAAATGAAAACTTTGCATATGGGGTGACAAATATTCATGTAGAATAAAAATACATAAAGAAGTTTGCGGGCTAAAATTGAAATTATATGTAAATAGAATGGCACACTCCTTAAACACTCCTCAACTAATTAATTTTCTAAAATTTTTATATTATAATTTTTTTAACCAAATATTATAAGTATAAAACTTAACTTATTATGAGAAAGAATAATATGATCTGATTCATTTAAGTTTGTAATTTTTAATAAATCATGTTGCTTAACTAAATTGAATTCATTTGACAAATAAATCAAGTTTAAATTTTAATTTAAAATATGATTGAACTAAGACCTGATTGATTTAATTGTTCGTAGCAGTTGATATTGATAACCGTCAATTAATAATTAGTAAATGATATAGTCGATACCAAATGCTCTCATAAAAAAATTCGATTTGTTATTCTCAATGATTCATAGAAATATATATATATTGGCTATTAGAACAAAATAATAATAAAAAAAAAGAAGCTCACCAGCAATATTAACAGGATTTCCTAGAAATTGAGTTGAAGTCGCCCTTCATTGTCATTATTGCTCTTTTTTAAAATTTTATTGCCTATAAATATGATTTTAGTAATTAATAGTATGGTGATGATGGGCATTAGTGCTCCAACTTGCTTAGCCAGGTTTGCTTGACTACTTGAATTTTTTTTTTTTTTTTTAACTTTTAACATTCTTGTCTAGTTGAGCTTAAAGTTTGAAAATTAGGCTAATTTTATGAACACTAGGTTATGTTCAATATGAGAGATTTTGAACAATTCGTAAATTTTATATAAATTTCTCTTTTTATACAACAAAAATAATATATATATATATATATATAAGTTAAGATCTACAAATTATTTAAAATTTATCATTCATCAAAACTCCTCATATAAAAAACGCGAGGTTTTGAAAAATCACAAATTTTAATGAATAAAAGATTTTGAAAATTATCTTTTTATTATAAAAAATAAAAAAAAATTTATTTTTATAAATATTGTGATTTTTTTAAAGGTCCAATATTCAAAAAAATCTCAAATTTATCAAAAAGCCTCAGTTGAATCCTAAACTATAATTTATTACAATTAAATAATAAATTTATATTTTTGAATCAATTTATCTAATCAATTTGAGGCATATGTTAAAACATTACTTCAGAATAATTTTTAAGTTCTTAAGCGTTATAAACATTCTTTCAATCAGTATAAATATGGCTATAAATCTTTTATTCGTAATGTATTATACATCTTTAAATTGTATTCAATAATTCCTTTTAAAAAAATATAAATAAATCATAAAGTAATTAAATAAATAAAAATAAGTAATATATGCAATAATATATATAAACTATATTATTTATTTGTCATTTAAAGTGTCACATCATATTGTTGTATGCACTCAAATTGATTAGATAAAATTGATCAAAAAATATAAAGTTTGGTATTTAATTATAATAAATTATATTTTAGTATTAAACTGAGATTTTTCTCTGAGTATTAAGTTTTTTTAAAATTATCAACTCAAACATGGCCTTAATTTGGATAGTAGCTAGAAAAGGTTATGGTTGGACTTGAACTATGTTACATTGTTACTTAATAAAATTGACCATTACATCGCATAGTTGACTGTTGCAATTAAATATATATGTATGTGTGTGTGTATATATGTATTTATGTATGTATGTGTGTGTGTGTTCTGATTTCATTAGCACAATTACAGTTTGAAATTTTCAATTTCATTTAATTGTTGGGATTTTAATGCATGCACATGAGGTTTAATTATTTCATTCAAATAAGCCAATTTATATAGTTCAAGCATAAAGAAATATTTATTCATATAATTTATTACTAACTGGCCATATCTCTCTCTCTCTTTTTTTTTTTTTTGTCAATTGTGATTTCTCCTTTCTCTATTTTTTATTTTCTTTTATCCAATAGCCAAATCTAGCTAAATCCATTGATTAATCTTTTTTTATTTTAGTTACGGAGAATGTGAAAATATTATGTAATCACTCCATTTAATATTTTCTTTTATTTGTAACTTTTTTTTTGTTGTTTGTAAGAACGAACTATTGATAATGGTGGGATTAATTTTTTTGTTATATATGTTTCTGAAGAATACAGAAGTATATATTGTATACAAAGTCAATGGTAATTAGTGATAGAATCACCCAAATAAATGTGAACAATATGTTTCCTTATTTAGCTGATCTATTTCCTATTCTGGATTTCTACACTCCCCCTCAAGTTGGGTCGTAGGGTCTCCGACACCCAACTTGCCAAGAACACTGTGGAAGCTTTTCACAGTAATCGCCTTGGTAAGGATATCAGCTAACTGGTCTTCGGATCGCACAAATGGAAGATGTACACTGCCTTCTTCAAGTTTTTCTATGATGAAGTGTCTGTCAATCTCAACATGTTTAGTACGATCATGCTGCACAGGATTCTCAGATATGCTTATTGCAGCTTTATTGTCACAAAACAGGTTGCAGGCATTCTTTGGAGGAAAACCTATCTCTGTCAACACCTTTTTAATCCAGAGGACTTCAGCTATCCCCTTTGCTATCCCTCTGAATTCAGCCTCAGCACTGGAGAGAGAAACTACCTTCTGTTTTTTGCTCTTCCAAGTAACTAAGTTGCCTCCAACAAATGTAAAGTAGCCTGAGGTTGATCTTCTATCAATCTGATTTCCTGCCCAATCTGCATCAGTAAAGGCTTGTATCTCTAAGTGGCCATTTCTCCCGAATATTACACCTCTGCCTGGTGAACCCTTCAGATATCTAACAATTCTGAGAGCTGCTTCCATATGTTCCACTTGAGGCTTGTGCATGAATTGACTCACAATACCTACTGCATAGGCAATGTCTGGCCTGGTATGTGAAAGGTAGATGAGTTTTCCAACCAACCTCTGGTATTGACCCCGGTCTGCCAATTCTGCTCCTTCATTGATCTTGAGACCATGATTGACCATTATTGGAGTCTCTTCTGGTTTACAATCTACCAGTCCTGTCTCTGTGAGCAAATCAAGTACATACTTCCTTTGAGAAATAAATATCCCTCTATTGGACCTCAGAACTTCAATACCTAGGAAATATTTCAATCTTCCTAGATCCTTCATTTCAAATTCTTTGAAGAGCTTTTCTTGTAGTGCAGTTATTTCATTTTTGTCATTCCCAGTGATGATCATGTCGTCTACATAAATAATAAGGCAAGTCACAAGTTCTCCTCTTCTTTTGAGAAAGAGGGTGTGGTCTGAATTACTCTGACTGTATCCATACTTCTTCATTGCCAAGGTAAATCTTCCAAACCAGGCTCAGGGTGACTGTTTCAGACCATACAACCCCTTTTTTAACCTGCAACCTTCTCCAGTCTTAAATTCTTCCGAAAAACCTGGAGGAATTTCCATGTAAACTTCTTCTTCTAAATCACCATGTAAGAATGCATTCTTCACATCAAATTGGTGTAATGGCCAGTCAAGATTAGCTGCAACTGAAAATAATACTCTGATGGTATCAATCTTGGCTACAGGAGAGAAGGTCTCTGAATAGTCTATGCCATAGGTTTGTGTGTATCCTTTTGCTACCAGTCTGGCTTTGTACCTTTCCACAGTACCATCAGCTCTATTTTTTATGGTAAAGACCCACTTACAGCCCACAGGTCTCTTATCTTTTGGTAAAACACACTTTTCCCATGTACCATTTTTCTCTAGTGCCTCCATTTCAGTTTGCATAGCTTGATTCCACCTCTGATCTTCCAAAGCTTCTTCCACAGTATTTGGTATTTTTGTTGAGTACAGTGAAGTGTCGAACATTTTAGCAGTGCTGGACAATCCACCTCTGACCATATTTGCCACTGGGTATTTTGAGCTATGAGGTATATGTTCTGGTTCATACATTTTTGGTGGAACTCCCCGATTGCTTCTTGGAGGAAGAACATATCTATTTGACTCCTCAGGAGCTGCATGATTAGTGACCTCAACAGCAGTTATTTCCAAAGGGATTGGGATTTCAGAATTAGTATCACTAACCTCAGGATTTCGGTAAGGAGAGGAAGTGGCTTGGTCTGCCATGACAGATTGTTCCATGTTTTTAGAGGGCGATCCGGTGGCATCGCCTACTTGCTCTGTTGGGACAGTTTCAGGCATTACTGGACTATGTAACCAACACAGTGGGTCACTCTTAGGACTCTCCCCCTGACTGCTGGGTTGGTGGTGAAAGTAATACTCGGTTTCCAGAAAGTCACAGTCCATAGTAATGTATAATCGACTATGAACAGGATCAAAACACCGATATCCCTTAGTATGAACCCCATACCCAACAAACACACATTTAATGGCACAGGGATCAAGTTTGGTTCTGTTGGCTTTTGGTACATGAACATAGACAGTACACCCAAAGACTCGAGGTGTAAGGGTTAGGACAGAAGGTAAATTGGTATGGCTGGCAAGGGTATTTAGGGGTGTTTGGAAGTTTAGGATTTTTGTAGGTAGGCGGTTTATGAGGTAAGTTGCTGTGGCAATGGCTTCAGGCCAATAATGTTTAGGAACATTGGATTCAATCATTAAGGCCCGAGTTATTTCAAGAAGAATTCTGTTTTTTCGTTCAGCAACCCCATTTTGTTGTGGGGTATATGAACAGGTGGTCTGGTGAATGATTCCGTGTTGTTGGGTAAAGGTTTTCATCTTATTGTTGATATATTCCCCTCCATTGTCTGACCTAAAGATTTTAATTTGTTTCTGGAATTGTGTTTGGATAAGGTTGTAAAAGGAAACAAATTTATCAAAGACTTCAGACTTATTTTGTAGGAAATAAACCCAAATCATACGAGTGCAATCATCAACAAAAAGAAGGAAGTATGACACGCCATTTTTGCTAGTTATTGGGGCAGGACCCCAGACATCAGAATGAATTAATGAAAAAGGTTCATCGGTTCTAGTATTATTTGAACGGAAAGTCTGTCTATGACTTTTAGCCAAAATACAAGAATCACAAGAAAACTGACTAACATTATTAAAAAACTGAGGAATCAAAAGTTTTAGGTACCCAAGGGAAGGATGTCCTAGTCGTCGGTGCCATAACCAGGCCTGCCTATCCACCGTCCCGTGAGCGAGCATTGCTTTGCCTTGTTGGTTCACTTCATCAACATAGTATAATCCATCACGTTCAGAACCACGCCCAATGATCCTCCCCGTCCGAATATCCTGCAGAACACAAAAGGTAGGATACATCATTACAACGCAATTGAGTTCCTTGGTAACATGGCTTACAGATAATAGTTTGTGTGACAGAGATGGAATATATAGACAGTTCTTTAATTTTAAATCAGATGAAAAAACAACATTGTCGGCTGCTTGAACCGGAATTAAATTTCCATCCGCTGTTTGAATGTGGGTTTTTTTAGACTCAGTAAGTTTGTGAAAGTCCTGTGAGTCATTAGACATTGTGTCAGTTGCCCCATTGTCCAGTATCCACTTAGATTCCTTGCTTTGGTCATTTTTATGAATTCTGGGGCCCTTTTTGCAAATTACCAGACCTGTCAGGGTTAATAATAGAAAGGGCAGAACTTTTGGGGTCAATTTGGCAAAAAACAGAACCTGCAGGGTCAGACTGTACATAAGTAGAATCTGTGGGGTCAGACTGCAAATTTTCCAAAAATAAAGGACCAAAATGAAATTTTTTATTTTTCTTTCCTTTAAATGAATTAGAATTACCACCAGTTCCTCTGCCCGCTGCCTGTAGCACCCTACCAGTCGCTCCTTCTTTGGGCTGGTGGTCCTCACCGGCGCTGGTAGCGGTTTCTCCGTTGCTCGCCGACGTAGCAGCCGCCGCCACCCCTGATTTTTTCTTCTTCTCTCCTGGCCACCACTCCGGATAACCTATGAGCTCGAAACATCCCTCTTTTGTGTGCTTAGTCCCTCCACAGTGTGAGCATTTGAGGTGCGACCGGTCCTCTTTACGCCGGTATGATGACTTGCTGCCAGTTTTGGCCTTGTCTGACTGGCTTCTGGCAGCGAGGCCACTTCCTACCTCTGAGGGAGTTATTCCCGATGATGGTTCACTGCCCATGATAGATCTCCTTGCCATTTCCCTTCGGATCGTGGCGTACGCCGCTTCAATGGTTGGTAATGGCGTCTGATTCAACAAGTCTCTTCGATCTTTGTCAAAAACATCATTAATGCCGGCGAGGAACTGGTACAGCCTGTTCCGTTGAACTAATTCATTGTACACCGTAATATCATCGGCACACCTCATCGGGTTTGGCATTCTCCTATCAATGTCTTTCCATATTGCCATTAATTTACTGTAAAATGATTCGATTGAGTCTGTTCCTTGCTTGAGCGTATTGGATTTGACAGTAAGATCGAAGATTTAAAGGCCATCTTGGCCGCTGCTGAACATGGTCTCAATCCCCTTCCATAGTTCCCTGGCTGTAGGGTAATCAAGGTACTGGTTCACAAGATCTGGATCAATATTTTCGATGATCCATGTAATGACATTCGAGTCCGTTTGGACCCATTTTTGGTATGTCGGATCTGTTTTTGGTGGAGAAGGAGCAAAGATATGATCAATTTTGCCTCTGCCATTGATAGCTAAGTACATTAACTTAGCCCATTTGGTGTAATTTTGGTTGTTTAATTTTTCAGAAAGGGTCACTGATTGGGTGTTTTGATTTTCTGTTGCAGGTTTTTGGGTGGTCAATTGCTGCAGTAACTGCAGGAGCTGGCTGACAGGAATTGAGCCTTCCATATTTTCTGTTGTGGATGAGTTCACTTCGTCATCCATGAGGTAAGAAGAGGTAGATGATGAAGCTTACAATTGGTCGATTATGAATGACCGAAATTGAAGCTCTGATACCATGTTGTTTGTAAGAACGAACTATTGATAATGGTGGGATTAATTTTTTTGTTATATATGTTTCTGAAGAATACAGAAGTATATATTGTGTACAAAGTCAATGGTAATTAGTGATAGAATCACCCAAATAAATGTGAACAATATGTTTCCTTATTTAGCTGATCTATTTCCTATTCTGGATTTCTAAATTTTTGACTTGCTTAAAATTAGATTTAATTGTGTGCCGTATATATTTTAGTGATAAATATACATTTTCTGAATATACTCATATTCGATTATTCTCCCCTTTATAATATTAAAAAAAACTACATTCAATTAGTTAGTTATTCTGAGTACATAATTGCATGTTACACGTATAATTAAATTTAAATTATTATAGATATGCTATTTTAACCTTTTAAATTTATATACTTGTAATAATATCAAAATTTTACAATAATTTAATCTAACGAACAAAGATGACAATTATTATATCATTCTATCTCTTTTCTAGAATTACAGATATAATCATATTTACACAATCTTATTTATTTATAATTAGAAGCGACTACAACTAATTCAAGATATAAAACTGAAAGAACTACGAAATCATTAACACTAGATTTAGTAGTAATGTAATTTTTTTTAGAATAAAATTTAATAGTATATTAAGAACTGCATATAGAAATTAACAAAGTAATTAAATTAGTTTAATACATTGCAGCCTTTGTATTTAGCACAATTGATTAGTTTACTATTAAGATTTGGATTGAGATTTTTTGGACATACGAGAAATGAGAGAGAATAGGCTCAGAACAATCAATGCAAAATGCCTAGCACTAGACATATGAATAATTATCATTCATCATATTTAAGTAGTTTAAATTTTTATTATTTTTTTAATGTGAAATTATATTCTTAATACTACTTGGAATATACAGAAATAAATATTAGACAATCAGTAAAATTTAACAATAATCAATTAAATAATCAGACCAAAATAAATATTAAATAATCTGTAAAATAATACAGTGAAATAATTACTCTGATGCCATATTATGATTTGAAATTGAGATTTTTTGGTATATAAAAAATGAGAGATGATAGGCTTAGGATAATTAATCCAAAATGCCTAATACTAGACATATGAATAATTATCATTTACCATCTTTAAGTTGTTGATGTTTTTATTATTTTTTTAATATATGATTATATTTTTAATATTTATTCTTTTTTTTTTCACTTTTGACTATTTTGACGTTTTAATTTAATTTTTTCGTATGTATTCGACTTGTAATTTAAGAGTATGAAAGAAAAATATAAAGTGTGAGGTGCATGCACTTTAACATGACATACTTAGTAATACTTTCATTGATATGTCATATATATAATTAATATACTTGACGATTAATCAGTTTATATCTTCTACTTTGACATTCTAACTTAACTTTTTAATATCTATTTGACAAGATTCTCCTTACTTGAAATTCAGTCAATACTTAGAATAAAATTAAATTTTAATGAATTTTATTGATATTTTGATAATAATATTTTCTCAAACAACACTTAGAATAATTATTAAATAACTATGTTTATCAATTAAAATTTTAATATTTTATCAATATATTATTAAAATTATTGAAGGAAATTTAAGTTAAAATTTTTAATACAGACTATAAGAAAAAGCAATTAAGTTTTTAAAATTTTTTAGCATTGAGAGAAGAAATTATTATTATTTTTATTTTGATACTACTTTATATATATATATATATATATATATTATTTCTAAATCAAAGTATTTTTTTAAACATAGTTTCTTTGAAAACAAATAATTTACTAATAGTTATTAAAATAAAAATAAATAATTTGTTTACAATTACATGGTGAACAAATTGCTAAAATTCTAAAAATTATAAAAGATTTATTATTAAAATAATAATTTCATATGTAAATGATATGTATTCATAAGAAAAAATACATATTTTTTTTTTGAGGAAATAAGGTTTTAAATTAATACTAAATTACAAAGTGATATATGAATTCAGTTATATTATACGGAAAAGCCAAATTAAAGTGTCAAAAAATGGAAGTATTAAAAAAAACTGACAGACGCTGTCAAAGTACAGAGGACTGTATATTTTTTCTCCTTTATATATATATATATATATATATATATATATATATATATTATTGTCTGAGCAAAAGAAATGGGAGAAATAATATTTCTATTCTCTTTTGTTAATCCATTTCCCTAACACAAACAAAGTATAAATATTAAAAAACTATACGCTTAATTAAATCTCGCCTAAATCAAGTATACTTTTCAAAAATCTCAAATACATTTCATTTACTTTTTTTAATATAATTACTATACTGCTTTTAAAATCACTTCCTTATTAAAGTATAAACCTTAATTAGATGTTCATCTCTCTCTGTCTATATGTAAAATCAAATAAAAAAAAATTAATATTATAACACAAAGTTTAAAAAAAAAAACTCTCATTCTCTCTGTATATATATTGAACATAATTTCTGGCTTGTTTAATTTATTTTATTAGAATCATTTTTTTTAATTTGGAATATTATATTTATTTAAAATTGACATTGAATTTTCTTATTTTATTTCACTTGGTATCTATTTTTCAATTTGGTATTGTAAATTTATATTAACATAATTTTTCTTATTTTAATTAGGAATTTAATTATATAAATTTATGAAACTTATATAGTTTAAAATCAAGAAGAAATTTTAATTAAATAAGTTTATGAAATATATGAGATTAAATTTATAATAGTAAGTTACTTCAAATCAGCTTGTTGATTCAACACTTGATGCACGGAAATGAGCAACTCATTATACTGGGATTATGGATTCTCAAGAGAAGTGTGTGATTTCATTCTTCATTATTTTCAGTCAATTTCACCCTTCAAAATCTGAAAAGGTGTCGAGTTGAAATTTCAATCTAACAAATTAAGGATTTTTGTGGTTTTGAAGGATACACAAAATTTGAGATATCCAATTATTAAAATTACTTGACATATCCCTTATCTTAGTTCAAGATCCGTAATGCAATCAAAGAATTACATCTATTCTTTCCAAAATGGGAATGAAATAAAATTATGAACTTAATAATTTTAACTTTATATCATATGATAATCAAATGGATTTCATGCTCATTTCATATCAAAATATACCAGAAAAACTCGCCTGCATTCTTATCATAAAAAGGAAAGAGGTTATCTGAGCCCACGTAAATAGACACCAAAATCAAATTAAGTTTGAAAATCATACGATCGGTGCTCAAATAAAAATTTGACTCATCTACACTCTTATCCATAGCCTCATTGAACCTCCTAAATAAATCAGAAGGAAGAGGGAAAAAAAAAGAGATCATTCGCTTTGAATTCAGATATTCACAGGAATCTGAAGTGTCTTGTGATCAATAAGGTAAAAATCATGCGTTGCCACAAAACTTGGTTCCTGTTTTGGCAGCAGAAAAATGAGTCTCACCATCCCATTCCAAGTGACAGGAGTTTCTAATAGAGGCTATGTAAAGCATCTAATCCCAACTGAAATTTCACGATGTCTGCCACCAAACTAATACTGAATTTTAAAATTGATAAGCAGTCAGTGATCTTAAAATGTACAAAAGCCAAAGATGATGCTAATAAATCCCTCATCACGAGCAATGTGAATCTGTTGATTCATAAAGCACTTGCTCTTCCATTACTACATAAATGAAATTTTTTAACAAAAAAACTGTTCTCAAATTCTAGGGGAAATGGAGAAAATTAACTAGCAACTGAGACGCTTATGCCTACATGTTTAACTGCAAACCAGCTATAGATTAGCTTCATTTGAGATAATTAACGCCTCTTCTTGCTTGCTTTTGCAGCACTGGATGGGGAAGCAACCAGGAACACAAACAAAACAATAATGGAGATGACAGAAAATAGAGACCCATATTTTGCCAATAGCCTCTGCAAATAGAAAAGAAGGATATTAAGAACAAAGAACAAGGGGATTCTTATATCAGAAATTTAAAAAAAAAAAGTTTTTGGGTTCATGATGTAAACTATTTTTTGATCCCCACTGAAATATAGACATGGAAAAAATGATGAAGGAAACAGTCTAGTGATCCCCAAGGTGTGAATGTCAATATATACATACACAATTGATGGATAGATATTTTATGTTCATGATCAGCAACATTCAGTGGGATAAATCTGCTTGAGAAAAGCAGGATGTTTGAATTTATTTTGCCCATTTTACATCATTGCTGGCCTGTTCAACTTCTCCTGGATGCATATTTTAACAACCATCGTAAACTAAAAACCAAAACAATGAGAAGATGACTCATACCTTAGCCTGCAAAATGATTATCCCAAGTCCAAGGTAATTCCAAATAAGAAAGCGAGAGAGAGAGAGAGAAAGAGAGAGGGAGAGAAGCGTCAGACAACAGTAAATAGTTATTGAAGCACAAAATGACTGGTGTAAACACTAGATATAACAGCAAGAATTTACCCATTCAAACTTCTTTTCTGGAGGTCTCTCGGCAAGGACATCAAGAGGCAGTATGGGAGTAGAATATGCCTCCTATAACCAACAGTCACAATATGTAAACTTAGTGCCCACAGTAGTAAAAAGATAAAGAAATACGGAATTGAGTTGATGTCAAACCTGTAGAGCTGCCTTAGTGGGTATTCGGAATGTAATGACTGCTGGTGAACCATAAAACATCCCTTTGACTTTGCCTTCCAATTCAAAAGAATGTGACAGGATACCGCCACTGCAATATGTAGTGTGTGAAATATTAAACTGAAGAGAAATGCAAAAGGAAAAAATTGAATGCAAATACTGGAAAGTGGTACTCACGCATCAAGTCTTTCCCATGATTGTGAAGTGTTGCCACTGACAATATCAAATTTATCTTCAGGCCAGTGATTATCAACAAGACTTACATCATATGCAGTCCTAGGAAATTTACAGAAGAAACGAAAAAATAAATTATAAGAAAAATGTTATGCGATACACAGTCATTTTACAGAAACCATAAAAATTACAAACTACAACAGTTAGCACAGAACTGGGAATACGGGGAACAGATTATCTAGAAAGTGCAAAAGGCCTACGCAGGTCTAGTAGTCTACTAAGGTTGCCAATTTAACCTCGTGTCATATAAAAGGATCATTCAGATTGCACTATTCAATTCCATGCAACAGCAGAGCGTCTTAAATTATTAAAGATACAACTAGAAGATGAAATAAAGATTTTATGCTTCAAAAGTTTTTATTTGCTACCATATAACCTCTCTGTAAACCAGAATATCTTCTGGCACACTAAAGCAGTGCACCTTCAAGTATGACACAAGTAAAGAAGGTAAGGAGCAAGAAGTGGGTCATTGATTATTTTCTAAGGGCTTGTTTGGTACATCTTGGAATCAAAATCCAAGTGGAATTGGATTCCAAATACTTAGACATCTATTTTCAAGTTCATTTTTTAATTGATTAAATAGAACATACTGATCAGGTTAATAATTATATTTTTTAATATATCTTATCAATAAGAGTTAGTCATTGAAATTATTCAAATGTAAAAAAAAAAAAAAAAGATAAGAAAAATTCCATATTATTTTTGTAACAGAGGAAAAAAAAAAGGAAATCCTATTCTTTGAATAGTGTTCTATTCCTAATCCTAAAGTGTAACAAGCATGCCAGGGTTGAACAGGTATTATGTTATACCAATGACAGATAACAACAGTTCTGCATGCAGATTTTCCTTTAATATAATAAACTCTAAGCATCTGTCCCACATTCCACTGCTACTTTGAACCTAGTAGATTCTCGTTCATGCCATTTTTCCTAGTGATTCTTATTCGAGTAGAACTAGGTGTACAAGTGGGGAGCATTCTAAAACGAAAATCCTCTTCAAATTCTAGATAATGTTGAAAAACGTTATAAAAAATGATGCTAATTACTACCCGTGGTTTCCAAAATTTATGTAATTTGCAAAAGAAAAAAAAAACTCTAATCCCTTCAAATTTCATTATAGTTTAAATTGATTTTCATTTCTAGTGTCGCCCTTGGGTTCTTAGATGAGTAGAATTTAGCTCCATAATTATATTAATGGCTGGAGAATTGTACTAATGGCTGGAGCTCATATAGATCCTGATAATATAAGCTTAGTTAAATGTTTATGGATCAAAGTTCAGGTCTCTTAAGAACCAAAGAAAAATAAAATTCCATTCAATTATTTACCCATTTAGCTAAATTTGTATTTATATCTGAATTTCCTATCGAATTGATCCGTTGTTTTATTGAACATTTTGTTCCTTGATTGTTGCATCACAATAATATCAATTAACCACAGATTTCAAAACTCAAAAACAAAACTAGAAGACCTGATCAAACAAGTAATACAAAGAAAAGGCAAACTAGATCTGTACATTAAACACAAAGCAATAGTAGGAAGCTTAGATCTGATCAGAGAGTTTTCTAAAATAAAATAAATAAATAAATAAAAAGTGAAATTAGAAGCGAAGAAACTCACGAAGTTCCTTGGTTGTAGATATCGACCGAAACTGAGACCCGTTCGGCGCCGGATTTGAGCCTGTTGAGAGTGGCCTTCTTGTGGGCTATTATGAAGGGAACATCTGAGCTAGCGAAAGATGATGACACCAAGAAAACAGCTACCAAAACAGAGATTAGCGGCTTGATTAGTGGATTTGCCATTGATTAGTGGTAGCGCTGATGGCTTGGCGGAGAAGGATTTCGGTTTAGATTTGTCCAACGGGCGGAGAAATGAAAATGGGATCTTTCCAGTGGCTAAGAACGACTAGGGTGCGTATCGTAATTGGCAGTGTGTCGAATGTCAATGATCCGCAATTCTAAACGACATCGTATTGGTTTAAAAAAAATTGAAAACCTTTTTTTCACAAAATTAGTTTAAACATATTGATATTAGAGTGTTTATAAAATTTATTAAAAATCATAACACAAATTTAATGTCGAAAAAGCGTTTTTTCATTTGTAATTTCTCCTTATTTATATTTTACTTGATAAATATTTTTTTACATTTAACTATTTTTCATATAATAAGTATTTATTATATGTTCAGGTTGTATAAAATAATTATGTTTTATGTGTTTTTTTTTACTAAAGAAGGGTGCCTTTATTGAAACGGGCATTTTACAAATTTGCTAGAAAAACCCCTCAATATGATAAAAATACTAGTCTCAAAATGGATTTTTTTACCATTTTTATTTTTTTATAATTTAAATTAAAAGTACAACATAATTTTAATTTTATATTAAAAATTTTAGAACTTATTTTTTTAATATGTAATTTAATAATATATAGGTGACCAAAATTAAGTAGGTTATGATAATCTACATCTCAAGGCTAATCGTGATTATATCTAGTAATTTAACAAATTATCAATACTAACCCACATGGACAATGATTAAAATTTGAAGTTATCTAATTATTCAATCAATGGATTGCTTTTTTTTTTTTTAATTGAAACTAATGGATAGCTTGGTTACTAATTTGGTTGTTATAATAAAAGTAAATGACTGAATGTATTAAGCAGTTAATCAAATAGTTTAGAATTCAGCGGTAAAATAGGTGTAGCATTTAGACTTTAATTGACCTCGATTCAATGATAGGTCATATATAATCGGTATGGTTATCATAGGAATGCAAGAAAATTACAGGAGTTACAAGAGTTAGTGATGCTCTTAATTATGGTTAGTGGCGGAACTAGAATTTTACTGAAGGAGATCAGCGGCATGCGCTGGCGGTGACCTGATGTTGCCGGCGTTGGGGACTGATAGTGGCCCATGGCGAAATGGCATCGTTTCGCCATGGGCTAAATAATAAAAAAAAAATTCTATTGCAGTGAGGGGTTCTTCAACCCATCGCTGCAATGGTTAAAAATTCAGCCCCTGTGGGGGCTGAGTTTTTAAAACTGAGTGACCAGCAGCCAGAAAGGGATACCTCCTTCTGGCCACCAGTGAAGGGGGTCGTATAGCCATGGTAGATTCGCCACTAACTATGGTGGAATGACTTCTAGAAGAGTAAGAGGGTGTTTGGCTTGGTTTATAAATTTTAGTTTATAAGCACCAAGTACTTAAAAGCTAATAGAACCTTATAAGCGTTTAAAATTTTAAACAGTTAAGTATTTATTTTAAGTGCTTATAAATAGCTGATAAACAATTAACATGTTTGGTAGAAAATAATTTATAAGCAAATTTATTATTAAAATGATATAAAGTTAATATTACTAAGAATATTTATTAGAATAAATAGGGATAATAAAATAAATTATTTTGTTAAATTAGCTTATAAGTCAAGTGTTTATAAGCATTAAAATAATAAGTTGGTACCCCCAACTTATTTTTTAGCTTATAAACTCAGTTTATAAGCTCATAAAATTGTCTAAACAAATGTAGGCTTAAATTTAGAGCTTATAAGCTTATTTGATTATTTTATAAGCTAAGACAAACACCCTCTGAAAGCACCTGATTATTTGGAAGCCTCTAAGAAAAAAAATTATTAAAGCTAATACGGATGGAGCACACTCTTTGCCTACTTGGAATAGCAACTGCAAGAGGCATTCTACATGATTGTACTAGGAAATGGTTGGGAGGTTTCTCTATGCATATCGGGTTATGCTCAGTGACAGGTGCAAAGCTTTAGGGGGATCATTCAGGGTTTATCTTTGGCTTGGGAGTTGGGTTTTAAAGATGTAGAGCTTGGGATTAAAAGTCAAGCAATGGTGAGGATGAATTTCATGGAAGGGAGGCCTTCAAATGTTCATACTCATTTGCTTCAAAGCATTGATGAGCTTTTTACAGAGGAATTAGAGAGTATCTGTTAAGCATGTATACAAGGAGGCTAATAGAGGTGCAGATTGTCTAGCAAGATAGGCAACCTTACTTCCAATTGGTTTTTATAAGCTTGAGGTTTATCCTCTTGAGCTACATCAGATTCTACTGCAAGATGCTTTAGGGGTGGCTTGGCCTTGTTTAGTGCTTCCTTAGTTCTAAGGGGAACTCTTTCTTTACCACAAAAAAAGGAACGCAAGAAATTAAATATGTATACCTCTTTCTCAATAGAATAAAGTATTCTCTCAAAATAAATTATTCATTGACATATCAACCTCATACTTGCTCTCGTTGTCACAAACCTTAAGATGATTTATAGAGTTCTTTGAATGAACAATAAGCACATTCGTATCTCTAATATGATAATTCTCCTAAATCTATCAACTTCATGAACAAATAATTAAGCCATCTAATTAGAATATGCAAATGATAGTCAAATATTTACTCATTGATATTACCCTTGATTACCAAAGAACCGAATCGAGCTCATGGAGCCCATAACACTCTTTCTGGACCCTGAGTACAACCCATGCCTCTGTTACCTCCGTCGAGCCTTACCGAGGCCTAGCAAAAGCACAAGTTTCGATATAACAGGCGTATAATCTAGACACAATAGACACACCAGTTCCAACATGGCAGGCGCACAACATCAGCATGGCAAGAGCATAAGTTCCAACACAACAGGTACATAATCTCAACATTATGAAGATTCCTCGACACGTGTAAATCTTGTCCCTAAACTTAAGGTATAAATGGGATGGATCCCCAGAGGTAAAGGGCTTTTTTCCCTTGACTTCTTTCTTTTACCAGCAGCAAAAATTGATCATTGACTTAGGCATTAGAGTCTCCCCATTAGAGCTCGGCCTTACCTTTGTTTAGCTTATAAGCTCAATTTATAAGCTCATAAAATTGTCTAAACAAACACGTCAAATTGAGGTCACCAACCGAATGATTCTGGCATGCTTGAAGAGGAGGTTAAAGGAGGCTAAAGGGTTGTGGGTAGAAGAGCTATATATTATCTTGAAGGTATACCACACCTCCTCGAGAATAGCCATAGGAGAAACTCTCTATGCTTTAGCCTATGACACTGAGGCGGTCATTCCTATAGAAATTGGGCTTCCATCGACAAGAACCCTTAATTTCTCAAACGAGCAGGAGGTGCACTCTAGATACAATATATATATGTTGGAATTCAAGCGCGATCAAGAGAGCATTAGAGTATTAGCTTATAAAGCTCGGATAGCCAATTTCTACAATAAAAGAGTATGCCACAAGTAGCTCAACAAAGGGAATTTCATCCTCATAAGAGCTATCTCTACTTAAGTAACAGCAGGACGTGGTAAGTTGGGAGCTAATTGGGAATCTCTACTTAAGATAGCTAAAGTGCTCAAAGGCGGAGCCTACAAACTTAGCAAGACAAAAGGCAAAGAGATCCCAAGAGCCTGGAACAGCAACAACTTAATAAAATACTTTTAATAGCTTTTGATTGTTAAATTTTCATATTTTCTTTCTAATACTTTTTGTCAATACATATTAAATAAGGAAGAAAAATGGCTCAAGCATAGAGTCCTTCAGCATGAACATGCAAATACCGACCTTCAACTACACCAAAGCATATATTAATAAAAATAATGTGCCCTCATCGCTCGAGCTTAAGCATGTGCCCTTGTCAAGCCCAAGCTCTTAAGCATGTGCCCTCGTCACGCCCGAGCTCTAGCCCGCGCCCTCATCGTGCCCAAGCCCTTTAGCTCACGCCCTCATTGCGCGAGTTCTTAAGCGCGTGCACCCATCTCACTAGAGCTCCTCAAGCAGGCGCCCTCAACCTACCACCATCAAATCGAGCTCCTAATCTAAGTTATCATACAAAAATAACATAACACACATCACCTAAACAATGACAAATCAATATGCGAATTCAAAAATAATAAATTAATAATAAATATGTCAGTCCATTCAACACAACAAAACAACATTCTTAAAATTGGTCAATCTTTATAAAAGAAACCCAGACAACCATTAATATAACTTTTTACAAAAAGCAAAGTTCTCTAACCAACCTAAGAAACTCAGTATCCTCTTCAGCTACTCTTTCATCTTCCTCTTTTGTAGGGTCAAGATCTTGGACCCAATCCCAGTTAATATCAGGATATCATTTCTTCAACTCATCTGCAACCTATTCTTGGTACCTAATAATACACGGGGCTATTTTATCTCCTTGCTTATCTTGGAGGGAAAGCACCATTTATTGTTCCTCAGTAAGAAGCTTCTGACTTCGAGTAAGGTCGACTGTCAAGGTAGTGAGCATGTTCTCAATAACCTTTGCTTGAAGCTTGGCTTTCACGGCTCGCTTCTCAGCAGCCTTCAGCTGAAGCTTGGCTTCAATCAATTCCCTAACCGCTTGTGCAACTTGGAGCTCTGCATTCGCGGTCTGAGATGCTTATTTCTCAGAGACTTCCACCTGGGTTTCCACCTCAGATAACTTTTTCTTCAAAGCAATAACCTCTTGTTTGGCAGATTTATAACTGCTGTACACTCCATTCAGACGATCTCCCACGTGCTGACATAGGAGTGCATACTGTTGCAAGTAAAAAATATATAGGTAAATAAAACATACTCTTATTATAAACAAAATTTTTTTAAAACATTGGTAGGGGATGAACACTACAGTATCTGCATAGAATCAACTCAGAATTTCTCTAACAAAGCAGTGGTGCTCAGATTTAGGTACACTTGGTTCTCATTCGGAACCCCTCGCAAAAGGTTATAAATAAACAACCCCACGTTAGCATCCCCTATTGAAAACTTTTCGCCATAATGAGCTCTGAACTCGAGGCATAGAGCTTCTTGCACTTCGGAGAGCTTTAGTATTGGCCCGTGACCCTCAGAATTTCTACTCTCACCTGCACTCACGGGAACAACTCCTACACCTTCGAGAGCACATCTTGTGCTGTCTCCGTCAGCTCCTGAATAGTGATCTGATCCCTCACATTTGGATTCGCCTAAACTTCACAAGCCTCACCAGAGACTTCGGTGGAAACTTTGGCCTTTTTTCCTTTCCTCCGTTTCTTTAAGGAGGCCTCCTCCGTCTCCTCATCAGCAGGAGCACCTATAGTTTTTCATTTCTCTGTTTCTCACTCGGCTTTTAGTGTCTTTACCTCTGCCTTCCATGCTTTCTCCTCCTTTACTTTCTTTACTTTATCCTTTAAACTTGACACCTTACCCTTGTCTTTCTCCATTTCTGCACCAAAATAAAAAATCAGAAAAAAATTATTATCAGGCTTTTGCAATAGTAAAGTGAAAAGTTATTACCAGCCCGATCTTACAGGCTCGGATCTTTCAGATCCTTCCAAAGCAGGAAGTATCTCCTCATCAAGTTTACCACATTCATTTTTCTGTTTTAAATGTCCCATTCGATAAGATAAAAAATATCGCTTTCAACGGGCTCTAAGTTTCCTTTCTTTAGGGTGAGCCAGTTGTCCACCCTACTCTAACAAGTCAGACACCCAAAACCCCCCCTTTTTTCTAAAATAAAAAACCTATCTTTCTAACCTTTCATCGAGTCCGGATTCCCGGTCAAAAGTCCAAGCCCTGGCCAAGCTTGGAGAAATAGGAAATCCTCGTTAGCCTGAGGATGGGCCTTCATGAGGCAGAGCACGACCAAAACCCTAGGTGAAGGCTCCACGCCTAACAAGTTGCTTAATAACTCAAACCCTACCATGTTGCTTCATGAGTTCGGACTTAGCTGCCCCAGACAGATGCCATTCATTGATAAAAATGCCTCCAGAAAAGGAAGAAGAGGAAATCGAACTCCATCTCTGAAATCTTCTTCATATATTATCAACTATCCCACACTTAAGATATTATCACCATGAGTGTCTACCCTCGGTAGAATCATCCAATACTTGTCGGGGACCTTGTATTTCCCCTAAATACTCTTCAGATCTGCCTCCATCAGGTTGCATCATATATCCCTAATACGAGCTCGATCCATGGAAACTTGAGCTCCCCAATCCTCCTCTTCCTCATCTTCATCTATTAACCCCGGACTAGCAAAGAACACTCGCTCCCTCCCTCCGATAATATTAACCCCCTAGAAGACGATGAACTCTCTGTGTCACTATTATCTTTGGATCTTTCTGGATCATTATATTGTATAAAATCGCTCGCTTACCCTCAACTCATTTATAGATACGTTCTTGCTCCCTGAACTCATCTTACAAATAGAAAAGAACAAAATCAAAAAGATATTAACAAATGCTCACCTATCAAAATCAACAGTCGCTTGAGACTCCAAAGCATAGGAGAACATCGAGCCACTACGAGAACACTCTCTAGCACACAATAATCATTGATAGATTTTTTAGAGCAACTGAACGCTCATCTTCTGATATGAGTGAGATTTGTGCCTTGCCAGCAACCCTATTAATAGGCACGAGAGCATTGAATGCCCTTTGCGGGAACCTATTTCTCCTTTCTTGCCTTTTTTTCACCAAAAAAACTGAATCGCCGCACCCCCTACATAGTGACACATACCTCGATGCACTCTGTCATGGACACCTATCCTACTGACATTAATGTTAGACCATCCAAAGGGACTAGTGATATTATCCCTGATTATTGAAGGACTGAACCGAGCTTATGGAGCCCATAGCACTCTCCCCGGCCCTGAGTACAACCCATGCCTCTGTTATCTTCGTCTAGCCTTATCGAGGCAGAGCATACGCATAAGTTTTGACATAGCAGGCACATAACCCAGACACAATAGACGTACAAGTTGTAACATGGTAGGCGCACAACATCGGCATGGCAAGAGCACAAGTTCCAACACAGTAGGCGTATTATCCCTGACACAGCATGCATACATTCTCGACATTATGATTATTCACCGACATGTCTAAGTCTTATTCCCAAACTTAAGGTATAAATAGGGGCGGATCCCCACAGGTAATGGGGCTTTTTTTTTTCAACTTCTTTCTTCTACTAGTAGCAAAAATTGATCACTGACTTAGGCATCGATGTCTCTTCACTGGAGCCCAGCCTCACTTTGTTTAGTCTTACAGGTAGGAGGATTGGCTACACATAAGACCGAACCCGAGCTACACATCACCAGGAGTCCACCTCATCACTCATTAATCAAGTTTAAGGATGATAGATTAATTCTAAGTAAATCTATCACAAAAACATAATATATAATACATACCACAAGTAATCAAGTTAATTTATTTCTAAATTTTAATTAGAAATTTAGCCTCTCATAGCAAATAAAAGAAATAAATACTAAATTGCATTGAAATTAATAAAAACTTCATTTTGAGGCTTGAATTGAAATTAATTTAAGAGCAAACTCAATTAAGAAAATACAAATTAAAACTCCAAAGGGAAGGATGATCTTCTTGAATTCTAATGTAGAAATTCTTGATATATTCAACTGACTATATGCTCAAAATGGAAATAAATTTGTTCTAAATTAAAAAATATATATATTCTTTGAAGAAAATTTATTTTAGAGTTAGAGAAATAATGAATTTATAGTATGTTCAAATATAAGCTTCAAATACAACGTTTTAGCTGGAGGAGGGAAATGATAATGTATTTCTATACTTCTTCAAAGGCAAAACTTTGTATGATTCATCAATTTATAAAATTTAGTTAAATAATAAATAAAAAGAGGAAATCACATGATTTATTATTTTCTAAGTTTTTTTTTTTCAAAAATCCTCTAGTTATTTTTTGTTCATTTATAACTTTTTTATTTTTTATTTTCAAATATAAGACTTATACCTTATTGTTGTTGTTGTTGTTGTTGTTGTTGTTGTTAATAATAATAATAATAATAATAATAATAATAATAATAATAATAATAATAATAATATTATTATTATTATTATTATTATTATTATTATTATTATTATTGTATGTCCCATTTTTTCTTCTTTCATTTTCATTCTCTTCTCCACCTTGCCTCCTCCTATTTTTAGTATAACATCCTCATTGAAAGATTGTTTGGGATTCATAACATGCAGTAGAAGTCTGAAAACAATTGAGAATATATCTATTTGCATTAATATATATATATATATATGTTATTGGAAACATATTTAAAATATGCCTAAAATTAGTTCTTGATATTAAAACATTGATTTACAAAGTCTCTATATATATTTACACTGAGATTGAGCTTTACTATTAACTTTTCGATAAATGAAACTTGCGAGCAAATTAAAATCTTAAGCTATAATTTTTACTAAATATTAGCTTTTGAAAATGGATAAATATTTTTATAAGATTAAAACTCTCTTAATCTTCTAATTATTTTTTATAATATTAAGACTTTCTTAGTCTTTTTACTATTATAAAATTAAGATTTTCTTAATTCTACTATCTCTCAATCTTTTCTTTTAAAACTAGTAATACATTTTTATCATTTTATATGCTTTGGCCATAGCATATGTACAGCCATAGAATTGTGACTCTTGGCATCTCTAAAAGTTATATTAATGACTACTGGTAGATGTGCATTAATATTAATGCACTAAGTATTATTATTATTATATATATATATATATATTGTGACTCTTCGCAATTCTAAAGGTCACATTAATGACCACTTATAGATATGCATTAATATTAATTATATGTATAAATATATATATTTAATTTTAATTATGTATATACCAAATATATAAATAGTAATTTAATATATATATATAATAAATTTATCCACAAAATATTAATTAATTAATTTCTCTATTCTTAACAGAAAAATTTAATGTGCTACTAACAATATTAATTATATATCTATTATATATACAAATCTTATATATGTAATGAGTATATATATATATATATAGATATATATAGACTTTAATTTTCTTTATTTTATATTTTATTGATTAAATATACAAATCTCACTAAAATATTTGTACAATACTCATTTCTAAAATATAAAAACTATATTTTTTTATCATAAATATTAATTTAAAAATAAATAAATAAAAAAATACAATTATGTAATTATTTTTCTAATTTAATTATAAAATGAAGTATAAATGTGAATAAAAAAATATAAATAAATAATGGTTACATTATATGCAATTAAAGTAATTAAATGCCTATTAATTTATTATAATCAAAATATCTTTATAATTCAATTTAACAATAAATGAATAATCATAAAATATCTCTTATTATTTCTTTTTATATATTTAAAAGTTAAAATATAATCTCCGAATCTCTTAACTTTCAAATTGAATTGCTCTGAAAAATCAGATCAATATAATTCGGAGATTTTTTAGTTTATGTTTGATTCTGGAAATAACATTTTAGAAAATTTTGACATTTAGTTCAATTTCAGATATTTTTCAATCTCTGAATTGCTGCGAACCATGTTCACCTCTATTTTGTATTGCATACTAACTTGTGTTTTCTAAATAGGGAGGGTTTTAATCATTTTCATTTTAAACATTTTTTGTTTCCTATATAATTTAGACTTAAAATAAAGAATAGATGAAATAATGATATTCATACTTACTTTACTCAAGAATTAAACACATTTTTGGCCAAAAAAAAGATTAAATAAATTAAGTATAAATTTTGAAAAAAAAAATTATGCGTGTTATGTACAATGAAAATTTCTATCCTAAATTGGGTCCATATCCTTACTCATGAATCCAGCTAATCACGAAGTCTGATTTAAAAATAAAAACTAAGTACATCAAAATTACACCTTATATCTGAGAAATGGGATAGCTTATTTGTAACACCCCTAAACAATTTTACTAAAAACTATCAAGGAATATTACACAATACTTAAACACTTTTTATTCAATCATTAATAGATACTAGTTCTAATGTCAACAAAAATTTCGGCAGAGTTTTTTCTAGAATTTAATACTACCAACATCTTCTTCAATAAAAAATACAATCCACAGGAGAAAACACTTCTAATATTTTTCATATTCAATCTCAACTTCAATCTAAATAACACACTAATGATCATTCATTGCATAATTTAAATAATTATACATTTATCAACATGTTCACATTTTATGTCTATTTCTATAATTAATATAATTTATACTGAACCATTCTTATATAACATACTAAACTTTAAGTCGGTTGAAATATACAACTGCCATTATAATTATAATATTACTATGTGAACAAAAGTAAATATATAATACAAAACTCTTTGAAATAATCACCTTTTGAAATATAGTTGATCTTGAGTTCTATATATCACTCAGCTGAGTCTATCCTGACCTTCTGACCTGCATATCAAAAATAAATCTAATACGCTAAGTAATACTTAGTAGTGCTTATAAAATTGTAATTTGCCAATTTACAATGCAAGAGGATAATTGAAGTTATAAATAGAAATAAACTTTGATCACAAATGAATATGTGCATCACTTCACATTCACTTTTCCAAATAATGCTTATAATTAATTTCACTATACATTATGTGTTTCAATAGGTTTCACTTGTTTTGCCCTCATATATGTTGTGTCGTGAGTGAATGAGTACTACTATGACTGTACCACAAGTGCACGGTATCATTTTTTGTAGTAAAGTGGTAGAGGGAGTATCGTATCCATAGAGAATGTGTATTTGATTAACCTAAATTCAATATACCTATTATTTAAGAATTTAAAATTTGCAATAATTAAGTTTATCCTATTTATTTTAAGTCTAGCTTAATTAATCACTCTATACTAGGGATTCAATCAATCAATGATAAATATTAAGATCAGGTTTTAATGAAATTTTTACTATGGGTCTGATTAATGAAGTATTAAATTTCAATTCTTAAATTCTAGATATCCAATATCACTCAATTCATCCACTTCTCTCTCAAGCAAGGGGAATATAATTGAGCAATGATTACATTACTATTCTCATGTCAAATAATCAATATCCAATTCAATTAAATTAAGATATCAATTCTAGATCTCTAAATAATTATTTTATCTCTAAACTTAATCGCTTAAGGTTGATGATTCCATATCAAAGATCCCATTCAACTCTTGTATTTTATATGATTCTTTATATTTAACAATTGGTGGCCAATCAATTGCTAATCAATTAAACTAAAATCATTAAATCAAGGATAAAAGAAAATAAATCTATGTATATTAATAGATTATAATCAAACACATAGTTCAAATATTCAAATTCACCTAATCTCATAAAAGAATTAGTTGCTCATGACTAAATTAAATATAATAAATATAGAAATTAAGAAACTAAACATGATATTCATTATTCTAAAGTTCAAATCAATAATAGAACAAAGATATAAAATAAAACATAAAAAAACAGGTAGTTCAAACTAGATGATGAATATTCTTGTAGAGATGATGAAGTTGTCCTCAAGTCAAAATTTTCTTCTTCCTTTGATCTCCAATGGTGAAAAACTAATCTTTCCTTCAAAAGATCAAGAAAAGTGTAGTAAGAAAATTGGTTCTGGATGCCCTATGGTACTGTTCACCTTCTTCAAGTTGTCTCTCCAACTCCTTCAAAATAGACCCCTACTCCTACCTAGATTTTGTTCCCAACTTTGAATTCAAAATTCAAATTCAATTTTCTATCAGATATCTTCTTTATCTTTAATTGACTCCTTCAGAAAAGTCATAGCCCTAAAAGATTAGATAATATTAGGGTTTTTAATTATCACATTCGGACTTCAGATGCCCCATTTATGGCCCAATTACTCTCAGTGGCTCAGACTGGACTTATATTTTTAAAATTTTAGTCCAACTTTGACTTTAAGGTTGGAGACCCAAATGAACTCAGAATTTAACAAACCAGACATTTTTAAAAAATTTGAGATGTCTCCTATCAATTTCATGAAGACACTTTTTTAAATTTGTGCTTTACAACCACCGAAATTGCTCTTGAAGCTCTCAAGGACTAATTCTGTCAAAAATTTCAATTTATATACAATTATAAGAAATGAATTTAAACTAAGCTTGTTTCAAGAATAATGAAATAAAAACACATAAATAAGCTTAAAATAGATTAATTTAAGTCAATTACATACATAATCTGATAGAAAATATAAGATTAATAAGCACTTATCAATATACTGATTTTAAAATCTCGGACTCGGATAATAGGTTACTGATGGCAAGTAAATGCCCATATATTGAGAATATGGCCAAAGACCCACTAGTGATGCAAGCATCCACCGATAGCTGATTGTCTATTATCACTGACGATACAAAAGTGCTCACTGAAGGTACAGAGTGCCCACTATCACTATAGACATCCACCATCTGGCTAGTCATTCAATCCAATACTAGATTCGATACCAGTACACTTAGGCATTGAAATTATTTCTCTTGTTACAATCAATCTTTCAATTATGACAATGTTTCTAAAACAGTACTTTTAAAATATACATTTCTTTATCTACTTAAGATATACATTGGTATATACGTTGTAACAATCATTTTCTTTTTAATTCTAAGCTCTTTCCAAAAACAAAATTTTCAAATTGATAAACTTGTATATTCTAAGGTGAAATTCATGTCATAATAATTAATTGATAAAGAAATTACATTAGGAAAAAAGAATGAAGTGTTTTGGGATTAAAAATGAAGAAAATAAGAGAAAAAGATTGGACACGAGCGTGTCCAATAAACCCACACGCCCATGTATAAAAATCGCTTACTAGAAGTGTAGAAACAGTAACAAAAAATTCCATACGCCCATGTGGGGTTAGTCCACATGCCCGTGTAGATTTTTCAGCTTTTGCCAATTCTACTAATTTTCAATATTTTGAAGATTTTTCAGTTTACACGCTCATGTTTGGCTTCCCACAGTTTATGCTTAATTCTATCCAACTTTTTGAGAAATTCTTCATTTCCAAAACCTTAAATTTTCATAAATATATCTCTCCTTAATCAATTAAGAATTCAAAACCAAAATTTTCAAGAACTAATCTCATATCCAATTTTAAACCCTAAAATTCCATATCCTTAAATTGGTCTCTTCACTTAATTACATATTTCAATTTTATCTCTCTACAAATTCAATTAACAAGTTTCATCACAAAGATTTCACTTAAAATGATAAAATCAATTCACGTAACTTATGAAAATTTAAAAGAAATCAAAACAATGGCAACTTATAATCGAACAAGCACAAACCTTCTTTAAAGCACTTTTTCCTTTCTCTTTCCTTACTTCCTTTTGATTAGACGATGGTAATCATAGTAATTCTCTCACAACCAGTAAATTTCTATGAAAAATTTGAGTTATAAGTAAAGATCTTGGTAGGTTCTTGTGTGGTAGTGGGAGAAGAAGGAAGATGAGAGAGATGGTGATGGTGGATGAGTTTGTATAGCTATTAGATGGGAAGAAGATGAAAGAAAAATTTAGAAATAAAAAATTACAATTATGTCACTTACAGTTTTAATCCCATAAGGCACTTACACTAAAACTTTGGTACACCTATTTTTTTAAATTACTTCTAACTCTACTTTTAGTTTTGTAAAATAGTAAAGTAAATTTCTCTAATTAATTTTAAACCTCTCTTATTCATATTTTTTATTTCAATTTCATTAGATTAGGGCATTTATGTAGATTTAACTTTCAGTTGTTACATTATCTCAGGTAATAAAATGTAAACTTAAAATATATAAGATTTTCTTACTATTTTCTCTATCTTATCTCTTTTGTTTCATTTTAATTTATTCATAAAGAATAAATAAGTTTATGTGATGATAAATTAATTCAAATTATTCTAATGGAAAGTTTGATTGAACTCATTAATTAATTAAAATATACTAAATTTAAATATAAAATTAAATTAGAACTTTAATTACACAAATAATTTTAATAATCATCTCTAAAATAATAGACATAATAATATAAAATTATTAATTTTTGTTAATATTTCATAATATGTATTGTGAAGTAAAGCACAATTAAATATAAAACGATATATATGTAAATAAATCAATATCAATCACTCTTATATTTGATTTGATTCATTTACAACATTATGCCTAAACATCATCATGAGTTACATAACAGGTAACCCTTTTTTTTTTCGAAGAAATGATATAACTCTTTTTATTTAATAACGAAAATTAAATTTAGACTAAATGGAAAGACATTTTGAATCTGAGCTTCCTAATTTTGACACCTTTAAACGGAATAAAGAGACCAATCACTACCTTTTATAAAAAAAAAAAGTTCAATTTCTGTTATAATTATGCTGAAGTACCAGAGAAAGTTAATTAATCTTCATCTTGAAAACAAGCTAGCCCACTTTACATAATTTACATTTCTTCAGAACACTCCATGTAATTAAAAATACGTGCTTTTTCTATTATCAATGCTCTTATTTTAATATGCAATATTTTTATTATATATATATATAGTTAATATAATATGGATATAATAGATATTTAACACATTACTCATATATTGAATGATAAGTTGATTATAATTTATAAAATAGGCTACATAGGCAAGGATGGATGGCTCTTATCTTCATGCAGTAAGGCCACTGTTCCTGATGCAATGCATTATTATTGGCTGGCCGGTGAAGAAAAGTAAGCTTAGCATGAGAAGAACGAGCCTGTCAAGTTAGCCAAGGTGACTGCCCGAGTCCTCCTCACAAAAAAGGTTTAGCATGCAAACTTTCATTTCTTTTTATGATATATATATTAAACTTAATTAAAAACTCTCAAATCTTACAGTCTTAGAAAATGAAAAGCAGACAATATGATTATATATATATTTAGAGTTTTATGATTAGGTATATATATAGTATTTTATAAAATTATATATATAATATTTTATAGATATATTGGTTTTTTCATCATATATATATATATATATTTTAATTAGTTGATATTTAGAGTTTTGTGATTAGATATATATATATATATTATTTTTTTATAAAATTTATGGTATTTTATAAAAATTATATATACAATATTTTATATATATTGTGATTTTTTTCACTATATATATATATTTTTAAAATTTATTTGTAAGTATTTATAATTTTGTGATTAGATATTTAGGTTAATACTAGAATTTTATAATTTAGTTATAATTAGATAAAACTTCACATTTAAAAAAAATTATCATTTGAAATAATATTTAATAAAATTTTGTAAATAAATTAATAGATCTAAAAATTAAAATGAAAAAATATATAAAAAATTTAATAAATTTTTAGAATATAATAAATAATATAAAATTTTGATAGAATTTTTTTTTAGAAATTTATAATAAAAATTTAAATTTTATTATAATATTAAATATTTAATTTTATTTTTAATTTATCGATAAATTTTTTACTTAAAAAATTTATTTATTTTATTTGATCTCTGATTTTGCCATTGGATGATGAAATTATTAAAGGCAGGCAGGCACAGGCAAATCATCCTTGGCTACCAAAAAAGACTCATTGTCTTCGTGTTAAGCCACTCTTCCTCTCAAATATTTAATTATATCTATACACTTAAATCTCCCAATATTGGTTACTATATATGTTTGCAAATGTTTCCATTTATACGCAAAGAAAAGAAATCAGATTCGTAACGCAATTCGCCACATTAATCATCTTTTAGCTTTTTCTCTGACTTATTAATTGAGAAAAAAGATTATTACTATGTGGCCACAATGGAATATATTCTGTTTGTCCAATTGTCATCAATTAATAATAGATCAACGGTGCATATCAGATAAGATAGAATTTCCATAGCCAATCAATCTGACTCTGGTCACCCTTCGCCCCCACAACTTGCCCGTTGACTCACCCATTTTTAGTTTTGCTTAGGATTAATAACGGACTAGGTACTTTTAAAAATATAATTTCTTTTTATTAGAGATCTGATTCATTGTAATTAGTTTATACAGAAAATATAAATAGTTTATAAATAAATTTAGATGAATATAGGTAATATTTTTGTTATTCATTATGAGTTCAGATCATATTCGAATATAAATTATATTATATATTAAAATTTTAATTATATATTTATTATATTTTATTTTAATTATAAAATTATATTATATAAAATTATTTTAAATAAAATTATATTAATATTATATTTTTATTTATAATTATTTAATTAAAAAAATTATAATTTATTTTTTTAAATTTTATAATATTTTTGAATTTATATATATATATATCTTTCTTATCAAACCATTTATTTAAATTAAAATTTTTTGGTCAATGCTTTTAATCATCAATATATCCCCTATCTACATGTCTACATTTTTCTGTTGATTGCATCCATAATATATATGACATTGAAGATTCGTTTAATTTATTTGTTATAGCTTATAGCTAAAAAATTTAATTATTAATTTAATAAAATGTTGCTAATTATTATTTCTTTTAAAAGTTGTTGCTAATTATTATTGGTGAAATATTAAAATATAATTAATAATATTATTTATTTTTAATGTGTATCCTAGAGTTAAGCATAGAACTTAGAAATATCCTAATGGATTCTAAAATTTGGATCGAAATATTTAGAATAAAAAAGATTTATTGACTTTCTGATCTTATCCGAATTGAACCGTAGTAATTTTTTTAATATGAGACGATTCTAGATATTAGTCTATAACTAAATCGAGAACTGAATCGAACCGGACTAAATTGAACAGAACCAAATAACTAAAATAATAACCAATTTATTATTAATAATATAAAATTATATTATATTTTGTTGATATATTACTTAATATTTGATATTTTTAAAATTTATTAGAATTATTTTATTAATTCATCTTATGTCATGTCATATATTTACTTTGAAAACTCTAATTTTATATACTATATATTATATATACACCTTAATTTTCTTTATTTTATATTGTCACTAATTAAATTAATTTTGTGAGTCAATATAATTTATTAATATATTTATATGAATAATTGTTATCACTTTATTAGTACTAATAGTAGTTCATACTAATTATAATAATTTTTATTTAAAAAAGTAATTCAATATAATATTTTGAATAATTAATAATGAGAATGAATATAAATAATAATTAATATTTACGAGTATTGATAGTGAATACAAATAATATGATATAATTTTTTTATGAATATAAGTAATAACAATTAATAAATGAATCACTTATAAATATTACAATGATATAATAACAATGAATATGTTTGTATATATATATAATACCCTAATTATATATTAGTAGTAAATAAAATTTATATAACAATTAATATAGATTAAAAATTATTTGATTGATAATAATTACTCGCAAATTATGTATTAAAATATATCTATAACATGTTAATTTAAATTATTAGAATATTTAAATTTGAAGTTATTTTATTTTATTGTCTCGTATTTTATTATATTTATTTATTATATAAAATCTAATATATTATGAAAATAACTAAAGTAATTTATTAATTTAAATATAATATAAATATAAATATAATAAACAATTAAATAAGTATAATCAAGTAATTATTATACTAATTTAATATATAGTATGACATCATTATATATATAAATATAATAAATACTATAAATATTTGAATTTATATTTATTTTTTATATATTAAATATCGTTTAAGTTAAAGTTATATAGTTTCTTTTGTATCATAAATAAATTTAAAATCTTTTTTTTATTTATACATAGTTTTATTTGATTATATATATATATATTCGTTCTCCTCGTAAGAAGTTTTATTATATATTTATTAATTTTCTCGTGAGCTTTAATTTAATATTTTATTTATAATTTTTAGATAATTATATATTATTTGGCCAAAATTTAATGAACATAGTCTTTTGAGTATACTCTCCCATGAGAATAAATAAATTAATAAGTAAATAAATTGGTTAATTAAAATTAATTGATTAATTTAAATAAATTAATTAGCAATTAATTGATAAATTTATTATTATTGTTAATGTAAATTTTTAATCTTATTATGAATTTATTAATTTTGAGAATGAATGTAATTAAAATTTTAATGTTATACGATTATGAATTTATTTATTTATTTATGATTATGAAATTGTCTAACTATGCTAATTTAATAAAATATAAATAGCTTGTAAAATATTATTAAATATTATTTTATTAGTTAAATAAAAAAAAATTTTAAATCTTCGAATTTTCGTCTCTCTTTGAAACTGGAACCGCTCCATTAAAACCGAATATCAAAACCGAACCGAATTAACTTTTTTGATTTGGTATAAATATTTTATCTTTTAGATTCGATTTCAATTTTAATGATTTTAAAATATCTAAATTTTGATTCGGTTTCAGAAATTTAAAATTTTTTGGGCCAGACAGGTTTTAGGCTAGACAGGTTTTGCACAGCCCTATGGACCTGTGTTTTAGTTATTTTTTCTTTAATTTTTGATATATATAATATAAATAATAATAAATTTAGTATTATTTATAATATTTTAATAACTATTTATTAATTTTTGTAAATTATAATTATGAAAATTAATTTTAAAAATATTTTTATTAATCAACCGTTAATTCTAACACCCATCTAAATTTAAAACCTCTATAAAAATCATTACATATGATTAATTTTTACCAGTACACTTCGTACGCCCGCACAGTTGTAACAGTTGTTGATTTAAAAAAAAAAATCCCAAATATCATACCAAAAAAATAAAATTCTCCATATATAATAATTATATGTCATTAATTTTTTAAATACGATCGGTCCATGGCCTGCTTTAATCGCAAAGAGGAGCATGAAACTAGATTCCCAAAAAAAAAATTATTGGAGAGATTGCCAAGCAAATAATCTGCGAATTTATATTCTTCTATTTTTTAATGTTCGAATGATATTTTAGAATAAGAATTTTTTTTATTAAAATTAAATTATTAATATAATATCTTCAAACGAATTTAAAGTTTTGCTTTTACATCGAAACATATTTAGAAATTATATATCTATTATATTGGCTGTAGATCTAAACATTTCAGAGACAATATGGAAACAAAATATTTGGTTGACATTAAAATCAAAATTCAAATGGAAATGAATAACAAAAGTTTTGGAATCACATTCTAAATTTATTGATTGGTTAAATTGATAATTTCTTGAAAATATAATCATATCAATAGAATTTGAAATTATTAATTTAAATATAAAAAGATAAAAAAATTTAAATTATTTATGTAGCAAAATAAAAAATAAAATTCTATTAAAAAATTGTATTCCATTCCCAATTTCAGACTGACCAACACAGTAAATTAGCTATCGCTCAATTTATCTTTCATATTATAATAATTTCTCTAATTCAAATCCTTTCTTAATAGATTTAAGTTTTAGTTTGATAGACTTATTAATAAACTAAGAATTAGTTGGACTCAAATCATAGAAAAAAAAGGGTTCAACTTTTATAGTTCCAACAATAAAATAATGATAAAAAATTAAATATATTAATATTATGAAATTTAATTAAAATTTATAAAAAACATAATGACAAAAAATATTAAAAAAAAACTTATTTTTTAAAAATTATTTGATATATAGTTAAAAATAATTTAGTTAAAACTTTTGATATATGCATTTGGCTATGCTGCTCTAACAAATTAGTTAATGTAACAAAAAAAAAATTCTTTTTGTTACATTAAAAAAAATGCCTTGTACTTGTCTTCACTCAATATTTCTGAATTTAATTGCTTAGTTTAAGATTGTTTTAAGTTTAAGTTTTGAGATTAAGGGTATCGCCTTTTACTCGATTAATAGACTCTTTCTAACTCACTGCTCGTTCTATAGTCACGGTGGCTAAGTTATATGCAAATTACTATTTTTGGAGTTTTTTCCTAATATTTTTCTCATGTACTTCATTCATATTTGATTCAAAAAGGAAGACAATAATTCTATGTTTTAGGGCCTGTAAAAAAAGTCTATTAATTAAGGTGTAGTTTATCCCCTTTTTTCATTTAATTGTTTTGATTTTATTTCTTTGCAGTCATAATATTTCTCTTTTGATAAAAAAAAATGATACATATTTTATCAATAAAAGGTTTTTAATGTAATTTTTTATATATACCAAAATTTAAATAATTTTCCTTCCATTCTATAAATATGTCTATCCAATTTAAAATTACATTATAAAATCTTTTGCTGAAAATTCTGAGTATTTTTGTTGTTGAAATATCTTTCAAAAATATTATATTGAAAATTTTAATCTCTAATATGAAAATTAGACATGCAAAGATTAATTATTGAACTATTATATTAGTTAATTGATTAATGACATGGGTTATGGATCTCTTTTAGTCTCTAATCTTTTTTTTTTCCGGTTATTTTCCTTATCTCAATGCCTAAAATCATGTGACTTCGACCTAAAAAAACAATCACAAAGATTTTTTTTTCTAAAAAATATTACATAAAATTTAAAATATCAATTGTTTAAATATATTTTATGATAAATATTAAGATTTAATTTAGACATGAAACAAATTAATATATATATATATATTCTCGCTATAAAATGGAAAAGGGCATTTTATTGGTTCTCTAAAGCTCTTTTATAAATGTGTCGTTCAGTTTATATAGAGTCTTAGGGCACATGATTCGAAAGATAATGACTATCCACTAGTAGAGACTAGAAAGATGCCCCTTCCTCAAAGATTGACCCAATGCCTTTGCCCCCAAATAAACCCTTTGTCCTTGTTGACTTAACGTTTTCTTATATATATATATATATATATATATATATATCAAAATATAGAAAATAGCATTAATAAACACATAATACAACCCTTACTTCATTTGGGTATGGGAGACTAGATAAAGACAATAAATACAAACCACCATTCTCCTCCAAGATTACAAGCCCCATATTCAAAAATGGGAAACCCCTAACGTAAATCGGCCAACAGCAAGAAAAGGGCCTACAAAAGTGGAAAGGGCAGTAGCCCATAAACACTACAAACCACAAAAAAGAGTTCCAATCTATCTCAAGTAAAAGAGAAAATGAAGGGAAAAGAGGGCCAAAGAAGCCAAATCAGGGACTCTAATTCAAGTATTTCAGATATGGTATTGTTGGTGAGCTGAGAGGAGAAATCTAGAATCTCCACAGACCGGTCGAAAAATAACAGATCTAACCAACAGAATAAAAGAGGTAGGGAGCAACTTATATCATCTTGTGCAGAAACTCAGAGGATGAGAGAAGTTCTACTATAGACAAAACATAAACCGGTAATCTAGAGTCATGTTGCCGACTCCATCGGTAGAAGAAACCTCCAAAGATGCTCTACCACTAGAAAAAGGCTACTGGACTACAAAGATTTTCCAAGGGTGAAGATGCAAAAAAGCCATAAAGGCCATATCTAACTAAAAACAAAACCACAACTATGAAAACAAAGAGAAAACACTATAAATAACAAAAATAAAATGGCAGATCTAGGGTTATCGCCAACTATTTGGCTGGCAACAGGCCTAGACCAACTCTGAGACAAATGGAGTAAAGCCACTGGTGAGAGAGAGAATATGAGAAAACCCTAGAGGCAACAATGTTGACTTAACATTTTGTTTATGTCATGTAAAGATTCAAGGGTTTGTTTTTAATAATAATAAAATATTTGTAATGAAATATCAGTGAAATATAATCTAAGAGGAAAAAAAAGTTAAGCAACTAGTATCCAACTAGATGCAAAATTTTTTCATGAAAAATCTAACACCTCTAGATAAAAATTCAACAATAGAATTCATAGGAAACAGTGGAGTAAGTAAAAATTCTAAATTTACATCAAGGAATGGCACAACAAAAAAGACTTCTAAAATACATAGTTGAGAAGGCTACCATAAATGGGAAGGACGCAATTTGGGATCCAAACTGTTGGAGCCAAATCCCCTAAAGGACCACAATTTGATAAGATCTTCATACCTATCTTGAAAAGGATTAGAAGCTACCAAAAGTCATGATGAACATGTTTGAATAAAACAAACCTGTAGAGTTGGAACCGATTGTTGATATTCCATCCAAGCCATTAGTTTATAGAAAATCAAAATCATCTAAAAGGTAGAAGATACAAAGGCCATCAGAAGGCCATATCTAATAACTATAAAATAAACAACAAAATTATTGGGAAAACTAGAGAAGAAAACAAGAAAAAAATATTCATGGCTATCATGGCCAAAAGGTCAGTAACAACCCTAGATTTAGAACTGGAAGAAGGAGTTGTTTGAAGAGAAAGATATCCTAGAGAAGGGAAGCAACTGATTCAAGGATTACTATACAATTATATTATATATAACAAAATCTCTCTTCTAATAACTCTAGACAAAGCATTAAAATGTTATTCAATAATCATATTGCTAATATGACATTCAATATCCAAGTCATTATGAGTTATTATATACATATATAAATATATTGATATTTCTCTTATGATTTTAGCTGCTGGGAAAAAAATTGAACAATAGCACAGTATTTGTAGAGTAAATCAAATGTAAAATTATTTTGGAAATGAATTTTATAAAAACATTATTTTTATTCAGAAATAAGGACTTTGAGGGTGTTTCTCAAAACTTAAAAGCTGGTCAAAACTGATTATAAGCAGTTTTTAGATTATAAGTTGTTTATTTAAGTGTTTCTGAAAATTTAGAGGGTGTTTCTCAAAACTTAAAAGCTGGTCAAAACTGATTATAAGCAGTTTTTAGATTATAAGTTGTTTATTTAAGTGTTTTTGAAAACTTAAATAGTAGATTATAATATGATTTTAATCAATTTTTTAAAAGTTGGGTTTTGCTACTTTTTTTTAAACACTTATTTTTTAAGCAGTTTTGACCAAGTAAAAGACCATACTATCCCTATATAATCTTCAATATTTCAAATTTGTCCAACCTATATACTTTAGTTCCCATCAAAATTTTTTTTACGTTTATTCTTAAATAAATATTATTATTATTATTATTATTATTATTGCAAAATAAATTTTGAATTGACATTTAAAAAATTATTTTTATACAATAAATAAACTCAGGGACAGTTTGGTCATTTTGACAATTTCTATAATTAAAAACTGATTATAAGCTGATTTTACAGAAACACTTAACTGATTATAAACTGATTATCAGCTGATTATTAACTAGTTTACAGAAATGTTTAACTGATTATTTTTAATCTGATTATAATCTAAAAATCACTTATTCACAATAAGCTGAAAAACTCCAGTTTTGAGAAACACCCTCTTAAATAGTAGATTATAATATGTTTTTAATTAGTTTTTTAAAAGTTGGGTTTTGCTACTTTTTTTTAAGCACTTATTTTTTAAGCAGTTTTGACCAAGTAAAAGACCATACTATCCCTATCTAATCTTCAATATTTTAAATTTGCCCACCCTATGCACTTTAGTTCCCATCAAAATTCTTTTACGTTTATTAGTATTATTATTATTAAATAAATTTTATTATTATTATTATTGCAAAATAAATTTTGAATTGACATTTTAAAAATAATTTTTATACAATAAATAAACTCAGGGACAGTTTGATCATTTTGACAGTTTCTGCAATTAAAAACTGATAATAAGCTGATTTTACAGAAACACTTAACTGATTATAAACTGATTATCAGCTGATTATTAACTAGTTTACAGAAACGCTTAATTGTTTATTTTCAATCTAATTATAATCTAAAAATCACTTATTCACAATAAGCTGAAAAACTTCAGTTTTGAGAAACACCCTCTTTATATCTAAATAAACCAGACAACTAAAATTGCGTTTAGAATGATTTTTATTTTTTTAGTTTCAATTTTTTTTAAAGATAAAAATAAAACTCATTCGATAATATTTCTGAGTTTTAAATTCTTTTTAATAGATAAAAAAGATTTTTGATAAATATGAAATCTATAAAATATGATTTTTAGAATTTTGATTTTAAGAAGAAATCTATATCAATAATTTTTTATTTGTTTGTTTTTCATTTTTTCTATATATTATTTTGCTTTTTTTTTAAATCTAATTATAAAATGAGAGGTTTATCTTTTTTAAAAAAATTATTTTATTTATTTTTAATTATTTTAATTATTTTAATAATTATCTATAAAATATAATTAATTTTATGATGTATCATTAGAGAAAACAATATAATTTTTACAATTGGTGAATAAAATGTGTGTTTAAGTATGTATAATAAAAAATTAAGATTTAATTTTGAAAAATATAAAATATATTTTTAAAAAATATAAAATAAGAACTAAAAATAATTTTTGATTTTAAAAAATAAAAAACTTACAACATAAATGAATAGGGATAACTTAACTTAATCATTCTTGGAGCTGTAAATAAGTCAAATTACTCGAGTTCAGTTTAGTTTTCGATTCGATAAAAACTCTTTTAGACTTGAGTTCAAGTTGTGCATTTGTTAAATAAATTAAACTTAAGCTAAGAAATGTTTGGCTCGATAGCTCGCAAGCTGACTCATTTAAAAAGTTCGTAAGTTAGGCTCACAAATTAGCTTGTTTATTATATTAAATTAAAAATATGCATAATTCAATTATATATATTAAATTATATATCTAAATATATTAATTTTTTTAACTAATTTAATTTATATAATTTATTAATATATGTTATATGTGATAAATAAATTAAATAATATAAAATATAAAATAACTTAATAATTTATAATAGAATATAAAATTATAGTAATATAATATTTTATTTTTATTAATATGTAATTATATTATTCATTTTTCATAAAAATATTAATTTTAGTATCTCCACTTTGAAAAAATAAATAAAAAATAAAAACTAAAATAAACTCATTGAACTTGTTAAATTCAATTAAATCAAACTCGAGATATGTGATATATGTGCTGAATACCTCGAGCTCAGTTTGAATTTGCACTTAAATTTAACTATTTTGTATCTAGTCAGGCTTGATTACAATACTAATTCTTCTAGGCCCGGAGACACCTATATTATCATCATTTATTAATTTCACATGAGATTTTAGGGGATTTTCATTTATTAAAAACTGTAGTTGTACTAAAAAAGTATTATTTTTATGTTAAATGTAAATTTCATTTTAAATTATAAACTTACTATCTGTATAAAAATATTTTAAATTTATAATATTAATAATTTTTTACTCTTTATTAAATTTAAAATTTATCAAAAATCTTAATATGATAAATTAGGCACTACTTATAATATGAAGCACACACCAACAGACACCAACTTATGAATTATCTTTCTCCTTTCCTTCCCTTCTTTAAAGCACATATAATGTTTATTAAAGTCCATGACAGCATATACGGGTTTATAAACATTTTTGCACAAAATCAATTAATTTGAGAAAAATTATACACTTGACCATTTTTTATAAAAAAATTTCATATTTTTCAGAAATATTTTAGTCATTTTATAAAAGTATATAATAAACTTAAAATAAACCTATACTAAACTTATAAAAATTATTATATATAATAAACTTATAATAAACTATGTAAATATAATAAATTGATAAACTAATTATAAATTCTTATAAATTTGAATGTATTTTAAAAATATGATACATTTAATTTTTTTTTTATTTTTTCTGGCACTTTTATCAAAAACCCATTAATTTATGCTATATATGTTTAAGATTCACTTATAAATTTGGAAGAAAAAGATGTGGATTTGGGTCTTCATCAATCCATCATTCGCTTGAGTTTGTCTACAATCAAACCCAGTGGCAGCATGAGAAGTGGGATTTTCATCTTTAGAAGAAAAAATATGGGTTTGGATTTTTTCTTAGGGATTTTGCAATTAGGATTTAGAGATTTTTTATTGGGATATTATTAACTGGGAAAGAGAAAGCATAAGAATAAAAATTTTTTTTTTAATATAATGAATGGCAAATTAACGATGGTTAACTGAGGAGCTCATATAGCAGGTTTTTTTTCCATGTTTTGGGTATATTTGAGCTAAAATAAACATTAAGGGTTAAAATATATCTAAGCGAAAATATTGAGGATTTTTTGTACATTCTCCTAAATATTATATATACATAAACTTTGAAAATAAATATTATTATTATTTATATACTACAATGTAAAAATATATTTTATAATCAGAAAAAAAGGATGATTGAGGGTGTGTTCATGATGTTTTTATTTTTTGGTTCTAGCTTTTTTTTAAGAAAAAAATTAAAATACATTCGATAATATCATTAAATTTTAACTTTTCTTAATTAAATAAAAACTATTTCAGATTAAATATGTAATCCACAAAATATAGTTATAAGGTTTTGATTTTGAGAAGATATTATATATCAATAAAATTCTTTTTTTATATTATATATGTTATATTAATAAAATTCTTTTTTTACTGTAAAAATTAATTTTTAACATTATCATTTTTAGAATTTTTATTTCTTTATTTTTTAATAATTAAAATTATAATAATTATGATATATAGTTTTTTAAAATATAAAACAAATTTTCAAAAAATATAAAACAAAAAATAAAAATGATTTTTGGTTTTAAAAAAATAAAAACAAAAAATCTACAAAAAAAAAACGAATACACATAGAATTAGCAAGATTGATGTGGTAGTTAATTTCAATATGCTTCGTCTTTTTACTGAAGACCAAACTGTGTGTCAAATGAATAACAGATTTGTTGTCACAATATATCAATGCGGATCCTGAATGATTAAGTTGAAGATTTTTCAAAAGATAAAGGATCTGTTGTAGCTCAAAACAAGTGGTTGCCATTGTCATACACTCTAATTCAGAGGAAGACTTGGAAACCGTTTGCTGCTTCAAATTAAAGAATCTCCTAGAAATATGCAATACCTAGCTATAGATTCTCTAGTGTCTATGCAAGTACGTAGCCCAATCTGAATCTACGAAAGCCTTCAGTTGAAAGCTTCCTTTGGTAAGAAATTTTTTTTTTTCTTGACCTGGTATAGTTTTTAAGTATCTCAAAACTCTGTGTGCAACTTTGAAAGATGATTTTCTGTTGGAATATCTAAATATTAAGATAACTACTGAATTGCAAAAGAAATGTCAGGCCGGGTTGTATACAAGTACAATAATCTTCCTATAAGTTTTCTAGAGCTACATCTTTTAGCAGTTTATTATTATATTTTTGTAATTTAGATGTTGAAGACATAAGAGTAAAACAAGCTTAGACCCTAAAAAATACAGTGTCATTTAATAAGTCTAAAATGAAAAATTAGTTCATATCTCACTACAATCACAAATTTTAATTTAAAAATAAATGGTAATTAAAATTATTTTTTTAAATATTATAATTTAAATATGAATTTATAATTGATCTGGTCTATGAGCCGATGATAGAATTTATCGTCTAAAATATTTTTTTTGTAGATTTATTCTTGCTACTTTTAAGCCTAAGAAAAATTTTAACTCACCAATATATTTAATTTAAAATTTAGCATGTAAATAATTTTTAATATTAGAAATCATTTTTAAACTATCACTAACTAATATTATATCATCTATATATGCTAGTAAAACCATATAACCATCAACAATATGTTTAGTAATAAAGAACAATCAAAAGGGGCATGGACAAAACCTTGTTGTAGCACAGTATGAGTCAGCTTTGCGTCCCACTATTTGCTTGCTTGTTTTAACTCATATAATGACTTAATTAACCTTAAAACTTGGTTAGGTTTTTTAGATTTAAATCCTTGAGGCAATTGCATGTGCAGTTCCTCATGAAGATCACCATGTAAGAAATCCCCCAAGAGAACTAGAACTAAACTATTCTGTTTTTTCTTAATATAATCTTATTTTGCAGATTAAAAAAAAACTTAATTTGGGCCGAAAAAAGATTTATGAAAAGCCCATAGTCCTATCAACTAATAAAGCAGACATACTCAAACCCTATTGGGACTACGGCCTTATAATTACAGTGAAAGGCTCACATCACATTCAATTTCTTGGCAGTTGCCAGCTCAACAAAAAGTGGCGATATTTGTCACGTGTGAATACCCACCTGTCACTCTTTTTCTCTTCTTTCGGCGTTTACGTCTGCTACTGTTGAATCAAATTCTCTTTCTTCTCCATGCCCATTATGTGTTCTGTTTCCACTTGCACTCATTTTAGTTCTTTTTCTTTTGTAATTTCTGCATAGTCTTATCCAAAATTCTGATGGATTTGTTGTGTATTTTAGCAAATTCTGATTTTTGACTTTTTATTTGTTGCTAATGAAAGTGTCTTCAAATTCTGAATCAACAAACATTTCTTTTCTTTTCTTATCTAAATTTATAGGACTTTCTTGTATAAATTGTTAAGGGTTAGCGTCATTAGGAAAGATTTTTTTTTGGTAATGGTAGTGGAGGAGTGTTCAAATTCTGAATAAAGAACACTTTCTCGATACAACTACTCTCACAAACGTTTATTTTCTTTTCTTTTTCTAAATTCCTACATTTTCTTCTGCATACTGTCAGTGTTTTTAGGGGAGAATTTTCGTGTTTTCGTTTGTTGGTAATGGAGGCGGAGTCTTTGAATTCTAAATCAAACACTTTCTTGATACAGCCTTGTGATTTTTGTAACTTTAGAGCTGTAGTTTTGTTCTGTAGAGCTGACTCTGCAAAGCTCTGTTTGTTTTGTGACCAACAAGTTCACTCTGCAAATCCTTTGTCTCTCAAGCATCTAAGGTCACTTATTTGTGAAAATTGTGGGGGGTGAATTAGCCTCAATTAAATGTTCAACTGGTAATCTTGTTCTCTGACACGACGGTGATTCGGATTCTCATGGCCATAATAATGGTAGTTCCTCTGTTTCTTTGTCTCTTCATAATCGAACTCCGGTTCAGGGGTTCATGGGATGTCCTCCAGCTATTGAGCTTGCTTCTCTGTTTGGATTTGATTTGCAGCCTTTTTTTTTTTAAGAAATCGAATTCTGGGTTTAGTTTGTTCAAGCAAAAAATGGTCAATTTGCAAATTTAGTGGTTCCAAGTGGTAATTGTTAATCTGATAAAAAGAATTGTATTCTGTTATTCATTTCTGTCTCTTTTTCCTAATTATACAATGCCAAAATATACATTCCAAGCTAAGCTATACAAGGTAAGTATTAATTACAATTATCCTATTATGATATTGCTCCTAATTTCTTGCAGGCAGATGATCCTTCCTCTTTTGATCCAACCTTTAATCAAGCCTGGTCAACACTCCCCCTCAAGTTGTGTAGTGGGATCACTAATACCCAACTTGGCTAATACTGAACCAAATATTCTTCCGATGACTGCCTTAGTTAAAATGTCCGCCAATTGGTCTTCTGATCGAACAAAGGGTAACTCCACTATGTCTTCTTCGAGCTTTTCTTTAATAAAGTGTCGATCTACTTCCACGTGCTTAGTTCTGTCATGTTGAACTGGGTTCTCAGAGATACTTATTGCAGCTTTGTTGTCACACTTCAGTATGCAAGGGAGTCTTGGTGCAAAACCAATTTCAGTCATTAATTTTTTTACCCACAAGATTTCGGTCAAGCCTTTTGCTATTCCTCGGAATTCAGCTTCTGCACTAGACAAGGCCACAACCTTTTGCTTCTTACTTCTCCAAGTCACTAGATTTCCTCCAACTAGAGTAAAATACCCTGAAGTGGATCTTCGATCATTTGGGTTACCAGCCCAGTCTGCATCAGTATAAACCTCGATATCTAAGTGCCCATTTCTTTCAAACATAATTCCTCTTCCAGAAGTCCCCTTTAGATATCGAACAATTCTCAATGCTGCCTCCATATGATCCTCCTGTGGTTGATGCATGAATTGACTCACAACACCTACCGCATATGCAATGTCAGGCCTTGTGTGTGCTAAGTAGATCAACTTTCCAACAAGTCTTTGATATCTCTCTTTGTCTGTCAAAGCTGCTCCTTCTATGATCTGAAGCCCATGATTTACTACCATAGGTGTTTCTGCAGGTTTACAGTCAACCAATCCCGTTTTCGCTAAAAGATCAAGAATGTATTTCCTTTGGGATATAAAGATGCCTCTTCGTGACCTTAGTACCTCAATTCCTAAAAAATATTTAAGCCCTCCCAAATCCTTCATTTCAAATTCAGAAAACAAGCTCCTCCTTAATTGTGCCATTTCTTCTGAGTCACTCCCTGTTACGATCATATCATCCACATATATGATTAAACAGGTAATAAGGTTGCCTCGTTTCTTTAGGAATAAGGTATGATCTGCATTGCTTTGTCTGTACCCATATTTTTTCATGGCTATGGTAAATCTTCAAAACCATGCTCGAGGTGACTGCTTCAACCCATATAGCGCCTTTTTTAACCTGCATACTTCATTTCTTTGAAAGTCATCCCGAAAACCTGGAGGCGCTTCCATATAAACTTCTTCGTGAAGATCTCCATGAAGGAAGGCGTTTTTAACATCAAACTGGCGGAGAGGCCAATTTTGATTTACTGCAACTGAGAATAGAATTCGGATAGTATCAATCTTGGCAACTGGAGAGAATATTTCTGAATAATCAATGCCACAGGTCTGTGTGTATCCTTTAGCAACGAGCCTAGCCTTGTAGCGTTCAATTGTTCCATCAGCTTTATGTTTGATAGTAAATACCCATTTACACCCAACTGGGTGTTTACCTGCTGGAAGTGTACATTTTTCCCATGTGCCATTTTTCTCTAGTGCCTCCATCTCAATCTTCATAGCTTTCCACCATTTAATTTCCTGTTTTGCCTCTTCTGCAGTTTTGGGCAGTGGTTCTATACACAATGTAGTGGCAAACACCTTCGCAGCCTTAGACATATTCCCCCTGACAACATTGCCCACTGGATATTTAGAACATCGAGACACATGTTCTGGTGAGTATCTCCTGGGTGGTACTCCCCGAGTAGTTCTTGGTGGTAGAACATATCCCTCTGTTGCTTCCGTTTCAGGTTCCTGATTTTCATTGTCAGTATCATCAGTATTTATGTCAATGAGGGGTCTAGTATGATTTACCTCTTGAAGAACCTCCATAGAGGGTGTACCATTGGGATATGTTCCAGGCTCGTCGATCTGTTCCTTGTCTGAAGGTGACTCGGTGGTACCGGGGCAAGGCTCTGTTGGGACACCATCTGTGACAATTAGGCTATCTAACCAAGCTATGGAGTCATTTTGAATCTCCCCCTGACGACTAGATTGGTGGGTATAGTAAAATTCAGATTCAAGGAAATCACAATCCATGGTGACATGAATACGACGGGTTTGAGGATCATAGCATCTATACCCCTTTTGGTGTATTCCATACCCAATAAAGACACATTTTCGGGCACACGGGTCAAATTTATTCCGCTCATGCTTGGGAATATGAATATAAACAGTGCAGCCAAAGACTCTCGGAGGAAGGGTTAAAACTGGTGATATATCTGTCTGGGTTTGAAGAATTTGTAGAGGTGTTTGATGTTCTAGGATTTTTGTAGGGAGTCGGTTGGTAAGGTAGACGGAGGTAGCAATCGCCTCAGGCCAAAAAGTTTTAGGTACATGGGCTTCAAACATTAGAGATCGGGTCATTTCTAAGAGAAAACGGTTTTTTCTTTCCGCAACTCCATTTTGTTGGGGTGTATTGGGGCATGTGGTCTGATGGATGATACCTTTTTCAGTGAAAATTTTTTTCATGGAATGATTAACATACTCCCCCCCATTATCAGACCGTAAGGCTTGGATTTTTTTGTTGAATTGTGTGAGGACCATATTATAAAAAGCAAAGAATTTTTCTGGAACCTCAGATTTATGTTTCAAGAAATATACCCAAGTCATGCGGGAGAAATCATCAATAAAAAGCACAAAGTACTGAAATTGACCATTAGTATTTGGAGCTGGGCCCCATACATCAAAATGTACTAAGGAAAACACAGAATTAACCCTAGTATTATTCGACACAAACGAAACTCTATGGTTTTTCGCAAGAATGCAAGTTTCACATGTAAAGTTCATATCATTACGCTTAAATAAGGTAGGAAACAAAATTTTAAGATAATGAAAGGACGGATGACCTAAACGTCTGTGCCAAAGCCAGATTTGCCTGTCTGGTGTCCCATGAGCCAGCATCGCAGTTCCGTGTTGAGCCACCTCGTCAACATAGTAGAGACCTCCGCGCTCAGTACCACGCCCAATGATCGCCCCCCGTATGAATGTCCTGCAATAGACAAAAATGAGCAAACATGTAAATTCCACAATTCAATTCTTTTGTTGCTTGGCTGATTGAGAGCAATTTACAAGACAATGACGGAACAAAAAGACATTTTGAGAGATTCAAAGTTGGAGTTATTGAAACAGTGTCAGCTCCTCGGACTTCAGATAATTCTCCATTTGCTGACTGGATATGGGTTCGATGTGGTTTTCTAAGTTCAACAATATCCACTGGGTCATAGGTCATAGTATCTGTAGCTCCACAATCAAAAATCCAATTTGATATTTTTTTGGTGTTTTGGGTTGCGTGATAGGTCTCGGATATATTTATTGGGCTTGGATAATTTTCTAGGCTAAATTGGGCTTCTGGACTCAATTGAGCTTGTTTATGGTTTGGGTTTTTTTCTGGGCTTGGGCTGAATTTTCTGGGGCTCTCGGTGGGTTTAGACAATAAAGGGTTTGGGTTAAAAACAAACCCTAAACCCATTTTCATTTTACCCTTTGTGTTGTCTTTCTCCTTTGCTAGGGCCGCCACTCCCGATACTGCCTGCTCTCCTCTGCTTCCTTCTGTTCGGTTTCCATGGCTTCCCTGGCTGCCATGACTACCACTGGAGATGTCGGTGACCTCAAGGATGCCCACTCCAGTTGCAGTCTTGCCACTGCCGGTTCGATTTGTTGCTTGGGTTCTGTGGGTTTCATCCCACCATTCTGGAAATCCAACCAATTTAAAGCATGTATCCCTGGTATGTTTTTTCATCCCGCAATGACTGCAAGTCAAATTGGATTTGTCCTCGCGCTGTGATGATCTCCGATCTGAGCGCCTCTGGTTGTTCCTGCTTGAGTTTGGTCCAGGTTCATACCTGGGTTTTTCTCCTTGCTCTTTTATGAGTAAACCTGTCCCGATGCCCAAGGATGATGAATCCGCTTCTGGGTTGGTTGCCGGCCTCATTATTTGGAGCCTGGCGGCCTCCCGTCGGACCATGGAGTAAGCGGATTCAACTGAGGGTAGATGATCTGTTTTTAGGATGTCCCTGCGAATGTTATCATATCTCTCATCCAGACCTGCTAAAAATTGGTATAATCGATGTTCTTGAACAATTTTATTATATTTTGTGGTTCCATTTGCACAGCAATCCATTGGATTGGGTTGTCTCCTATCGATGTTCATCCATATTGCTTGTATCGCGTTCCAGTATTCCTCCAAACTCTGTTGCCCCTGTACCTGTTTGTTGGCTTTCATATGGAGATCATATATCTGCAAGGAATCTGTTCCACTCCCGTATGTGATTGCGAGACCATCCCATAGTGCCTTTGCCGTGGGGTACTCTGCAACTTTGTTAACTAGCCGTGGCTCAATGTTTTGAATGAGCCAAGAAAATACCATAAGATCTGTCTGTTCCCACACTGAGAATTGTGTATCTGTATCTACTGGTGGTGGAGGTTGGCCGGTGATGTGTTGAGTCCGACCTCTACCACCAATTGCTATACGCATTAATCGGGCCCAAAGGGGATAATTATCTCCATCCAATTTCATCCCCAAATTCAAATTATCTGAGTTTGATTGGGATGTCTGTCCACTGGTGCTGTTTTAAGCAGATTGGCAATTTGCAAAGTTAGCTCTTCTGCATTTGCCATCTCTGTTCTGGTTCAGGCTACTTGATTGGTAAGGTTTTCTGGTCGATAAAGGTATTTCTGGGTAAGTTTTAATGGTAGATGATGAGCAAGAATCAGACCTATGATTTCTAGGATCAAGAACACTGGTCTGATACCATGTTAATCTGATAAAAAGAATTGTATTCTGTTATTCATTTCTGTCTCTTTTTCCTAATTATACAATGCCAAAATATACATTCCAAGCTAAGCTATACAAGGTAAGTATTAATTACAATTATCCTATTCTGATATTGCTCCTAATTTCTTGCAGGCAGATGATCCTTCCTCCTTTGATCCAGCCTTCAATCAAGCCTGGTCAACAGTAATTCCACAGTTTTCTCCAGGTCAGGAAAGTGTAGGCAAGAAATGAATGAGCAATTGTTAGAGTTGAGCAAGAAGGAAACAGTGAGAGTAAATGAAGATGGAGAAGAACTGGGGCCTGATACTCCCCCGAGTGGATGTGCACAGCAGGGAAATTGGGAAAGTGTGGAAGTGGAGAATGTGGATGATGAAGAAGAAGAATGGGCTAACCAACAAATCCCATTTACTTCTTTGCTTATGTATCAAAATCAAGAACAAGATGGAAAAGTGAGTGATTTTGTAGCTGAAGGAGATCTTTATGGGATTTTAATCCTTCATATCAGGCAGCTCAGGTTTTATACCAAACATTTTTCATGAATAATTTATTCTATGATGCTTTATATTGATGTTTACCGCTCAAATAATAGTTTGTGTTAATTTTTTTGAAGCCACACCATAATTTATCTCTAATAGAGCACATAAATTCAATCAATAGTTTCATTAGATAAATCTGGCTAGGGACATTCCCTTTTGAAATTGCTTTTTAGTAATCCAATTAGGAGGGTGTAATAAGTTAAATTTGAGTTAGAATTAGACCTGGTTAGTATAATGAATTCCAAAAAAGTTCTTAAAAATTCATTTAGAATTTCATATTTTATTCCTGTGATTATAAGCTCTGTTTCTTTTATTATATGGCCAGCACTCAAATTTATAGCTCTATTCTTCATGTACTAGTTGTTCTTGCATGTATCTCAAGATTATATGTGAGAAATAAGATTACTGGCTTGATTTAATAAACTGATGCAATTATCAATCTTTTTGGGAAAAGAAAATTTTAGCAGTTGTTGATATTATATACTTGCCTCAGGTATGGGATTTTCAACTTGGAAGATTACGAGATTGTGCAGAAACTAGGCAGGAAGAAGAGGAACAGGATGTGCAGGATCTGGGATTTACAATCGAGAATTATCATAACCTTACTGAAGAAACTACATTAAATACAAGACAAGTCTTGGATGATGGTTATGCAATGAGCTGTTCCACGCTATGTGATTGTGAGGATATACTGTCGAAAAATGTAAGTTTTATTTTATTGCCAATAAAAATTCAAACAATTGTGGGATTATTGGGGACGGAAAGTCCTTTCTACTTTAAATATAGTTTGTTATAGAGACATAAATTTGTTAACCATGAATATCTCTTGAATGCAACTACACAAGCAAGTATATGTTTCATCTCCACCACTGTTTGGAGGGAAAGAAAATTTTCTTCGTAGTTCTTTGACAAAAGGGATTTGAAGTTCTATTGTCTCCTTTCGAAGATCAACTTGGAAATTTATTATCTGGCTTGCTCAGAAAACTCATTTGCTTGTGTTAGTAATTGGGGATTTGCTTTCTTGGAGAAAACTATGTCAACTTGTCCAATTTTCTTGGAGGATGAGGGAAATCAAGAAACATTTTCCTAGGTTATCTGAATGTTCATTAACTTATTAAGTTGTTGATCTATTGTTCCTTCATTTATCAAAATTATACTTTGGCTGAGAAGTAGAAGAGGAAAAAGGGATGGTTCTGGCCAAGATCATGGCCTTGCAGGTTAAAAATTTTAACTGTGACATTTAGATTTGCTGTACTGCAATTTTTTACTTTTAGAACAGTCACTGCATTTTCATTGCACATATGAGACTGCAGAGGGGCATGCGGATTGGTGAGTAACTGATGATTGGCTAGATATTTATTTGTCATTGAATTACTGTGCTGTGAGTTATTTTTTCTTGAATATTATACAATGTGATTTCTACATTGAATTACTAGTCATCGGTGCCTATACATAATAGCAGCTCTTTAATGGCCTGACTGTGCTAAACTAGTTACCCTTTTTCTTTATGTATATAAATTCTATTCTAATCAATGTGCAGAGAAGCTCCAATAAACAATTATCAAGGGACATAAAAATAACAGAAGAAAGCAAGAATACATTACTGATGGAACCAATGTTGGAATCCAGGCCGGTCAAGGCCAAAACACCTAAAGTCCCAAACATGTGGAGGTGGTAGAGAAGTCTAATCTAGCATGGGGAACTGCAGATATGGTGAAAACGAATGTTGGCAAGGAACTTTTTGCACAGAACAGAGACAATGCCATGTTACGATACAGGGAGAAGAAGAAAACTCGAAGGTATGTAATACAAATTATCTGTCATTTTGTACACATTCTCGATAGCTTATATGATGAGATCATTTCATTAGGCATTCAAACAACTCATCTATGATCTTCATTTGTATAATTGAATGCTGTGATGCAATATGAACAGATATGATAAGCGCATTCTGTATGAATCAAGGAAGGCTAGAGCAGATACAAGGAAGCGAGTGAAAGGTCGCTTTGTGAAGGCAACTGAAAATTGTTGATGTTCATAAGTAGTATTATAACAGTGTTTCTTGGTTTCTATGTGTGTATGTATATTTGATCTTCCACTTGAATCTGTTAATTTCCATGAATGTTTGTATTTACTCAATAGTATAATCTATTTAGCGGCATTTACTTTCATGGTTCTATTGTTTAATTGCCCAATTGGGTTTAGCAAAGCTCAGTCATTATATCAAACATTTACATTTCCAAGTAGAAAAGAGACCGCTAATATTGTCTAAGCTTCAGAGAATTTTTTAAAGGAAAATTGGAAGAAAACCAAAAAGAAAAAAAAAACTAATAAATGGAGTTATTGAATGGAACAAGGGACATTCTATTATGGACATTCTCTATATCTCCACTTGTAGAACAAGTCTTGAAATTGAAGAATTATTAATTAGATAAATGTCAAACAACTCGTATTGGAAGCAAAGGTGGCTTTTATTTTTTCAAACTTAGGCCATGGCCTTTTCATCCTTATTGCTAATGTTGAATAATTATATGCTACAACCGTTGTAGCAATAAATGCCTACAACAGACTAATGAGATTCTTACACGTTGATTAAATGCTTACAACGGACCAATGAAATGAATCATTTAATCAACGTGTAAGAATCTCATTGGTCCGTTGTAGGTATTTATTGCTACAACGGTTGTAGCATATAATTATTCTGTTTATAGATATTTCTAAATTTACTGTACCAGATTAATCGTATTCGTATCGGATGAATTTACTAAAAACTAAAGTGCTCATAGTAAATAATAACTACATTCGCAATAATCGAGTACTCGATCTTTTACTTAAAGAATGAGAGTGTCGAACCACTTACACCAACTATTTGTTGATAGTACCATTTAAATATTTTAATTTTTAATATAAATTGATCTACGTTTAATAATTATTTAAAAAATTAATTGAATAGTAATTGGCACAGCGATCTATCAAACTAATTAAATATTTTTGATTTATTGAAATAATTTTTAATTTAATTAGTTATTAACTTATTAGTCCAACTAACCAATCTCGTGTGATTTTCAAACCAAATGCGTTAATTTAAAGAATTGTAAATTATTTAGAATTATGAAAACATTGGCATTGACTTATAACAGTTCTAAAATTATAAAATTTCCTCAAAAAAACAATAACAAGATTATCAAAGCTAGCTCATTTTATAATCTATCTTTTCAATCTTGAATTAGTAAACATGATTTTTGTTCCATAATAATTTTAAAAAATAATTATTTTAGTTCAAAAACTTAAAATTGTATATATATTTTTATTATATGCTCATTTTAGTATAAGATATATTTATTAAACTTTGTTTATGAATAATATTCAATATAAATATAATAAAAATTTAATATATTAATTAATTTATTATTAAAATAATAAATAAATTATAATTTAACACGAATTAAGAAAATATATCTATTAATTTTTGAAAAAAAAATATTAATTTATTTGGCATCCTAGTATTTAAATTAAAGTTGGAATTGGGAAGTGATCTACAGTTGTACGCTTATTGTTCTTCTTTTCCATGTCTTCTATATAATTACAGGATGACAAACAATTCAAGCTGTTAATTGCATTTAAGCTATTCTGTCATTTCCATGTACCAGCTAGCCTGTCTTGTTCATGACTCTGGGAATTCAAGCAAGCAACTCCTGATTTCATTCTTTTTTTTTTAATCTATCATTCAAATATTTTTTTATAAGAAATTTTAATTTAGTAATATTAATCAAATTATCACACAATCATAATTTTATAAATAAGTTCGAACTATAATCAAATAACAAAAAAAAGAAATGAAACAAAAAAATGTTGGGTGAATGGTGGTCGATACATAGACAGCCACTGCACTGCACTCTCTCAATTTAAACATCATTTGACTATGAAATTCGCCAAGCCAAAATTAACTATATATGCATTTGAAAAAAAAATTAAATATAATTTAATTGCTTAATTAGTTATAATAATTGGGTTCCCCTACACTCACTGGCGGAGCCAGGACCGCCGGCAGGGGCTGAAACTAAGGTATTCCATGAGATTGAGGGAGCTGAGCTGCTGAGGAGCTAAAGGGGGCTGAGGGAGGCTGAAACTAAGAGACTGAGGGACTGAGGGAGTTGAAGTTCTTATTCTTTTACATCTCCGGCGGCCGACAGGATAGTCGTCAGCCCCCACATACCCCACCTGTCTCCGCTCTGCCTACAGTACTATTTAACATTATACTTGCGAATTACTTAGTAAGGTTAATATCTAATCCTTTTCAAGCTTGTTTTCCAATTTAAGAGTCACTGACACAGGTGTTAGATTGATTAATATTAATTTAATACCCTTTTATAAAAATAGATATATTTTAATAGTATAATGATAGTAAGTTATGAAATGTTAATTAAAAATATAGTTACAGTGATATTAAATGTATATAGTGTTATTAATGTTTTTTTTTATCACGAATGATACTGCTTTTAGTGTTATAAGGACAAACAATTTACATAAAAATTAAGGGATTTGTAAATGATAAAAATACTTTTACTTTATTAAAAGTGAATGAACATTAGAAAATAATGGTTTCTTAATATTTTTATATTTTTGTTAATTAAATTAAATCCTAATAATAGTTTAAACTTGCAATCCCATGAATCATGATATTGGCTCCACTCCCTGAAATTCAGGGCCGTCTCAACTTGTATAAAGACTTGAAGCAAATTTAAAAAATAAAATTTTTTTTAGTAAATTTTATATTTATCACTTAAATTTTATATTTTTAGCTTTTTGAGATGAAAAATTATTTATTATAAGAGAAAAAATACAATTAACAAAGAGCAAAAAATATATAAACAGTTAAAATAATAAAACTTAATTATTTTTAATTTTCAAAAGGGTAGAAATATTTAATTCACTGATTAATAAGATGATTTTATTTTTTGTCAAACACAAATTTAAATTAATAAAATGCAAAATTTTTTCTTTTGGCTCTTGATGAAATAGTGTGAATGAGAAATATAATTTTTTTTTATTTTTCTTGTGTTAATAATAAAAAATGGAAAAGATAGAAGATTAAAAAAGAGAAATTCAATTTATGTGTAGTTTTAAAAAATATAACATTAATTTTTTTATGGGTTAATAATGTTATCTTAGTAGAAATTAAAAAAAATTAATATGAATAATAAATATTACTATCTTAAGAAATTAGAGATATCATAATTAAATTTTTTATTTTTAGAAAGCAGTAATCATACTTTATTTTAATTTTTTTTTTGAAAGAGATTAAGGAAAATATTTGGAGGCCTAAGGCACTTACTTTAGAGGCCCTATCATTAAGCCGGCCCTGCAATCCTATTTACCTTAAATTCAAAGGTATGTGCTGATTTCAAAAATCAAAACTAGAAAAACTTAACGTAGTGCCAAATCAATGCATTGATTTGTTGGAAATTGAGGTTATAAAACAGTAAACTTGAACCAACCCATCATTATAATTTATCTTTAAAAAAAAGCTTTATTAGTACTTAGTTGGATTAAACAAATACTAATACCAAAGCAATTCAAAGCACCTCCTTCAACTACGCTGAGACATCTACCACTCCTCCATGTGAGCTATGTCTCGGTCACTGAGCTTCCTATTCCCAGATTCGAATAATTGACGCAAAAAATATCACCATTTCTACAATGCATCCTCGAACCTTCATTTCTTTTTTACTCTTCTCTTTCCTCTGCACCCCGTAAGTCAACTTCACTTCTCTCTGTTTATTAATTAACGGGTTCTAATCATTTTTGTTTTTGAACCCTTTGTTTATTTATTAACGGTCTCTGTTTCAGTTAATGGGTTCTAACCATTACTAGCTCAATTAATGGGGTTTTCTTTATCTTTCTTGCTTGATGCTTCAATTATTTTACATTCTTGATGTATTCTTGGAATAGGATGTTAATAAGTTCGAGAGAAATTCAAGAAAACAAGAATGGGGTGCACTGCTTCTATGTATGCAGTTGGGAGGAGAAAGAAGAAGAGAAGTATCCCAGAAGTGGTAGTCTATGTTCCTTCAATACGAGTACCTGTAGAATCTGATCTTCAAAGGCCATTTAAAGGGTTAATTCCTAGAGATCTTGTGGATAGATTGACTTGTCTTCGCAATCAGATTATTTTAGTGGCAGAGGATACTGGTCTGGACTTTAATTTTGGTTTTCTTTCATGCCTCTTTGGTTACTGAGAAAATTTGCTAATAAATAAAAAAAGAATTTCGGGTCTTGCAGGTGGATCTGCTACAAACGAATTAACTCGAGCATTAGAGGAGTATCTGTCTCTTCTCATTGGACTTACTAAGAAAGGTACCATTGTCTTTTTGATTTTCTTTTTGTTAAAACAAAAGAAAAATCTGCATATCTTATTGTATGGATATATGCAGAACATGGTCTCGAGGACTTGGTGGAATTCAAGTGGAAAAATTTAGAAAATGGAAGATATGTAAGCCTATAAATGAACTCTTCTTTTTGTTATTCCTAGTATATTTGAATTCTTCTAGACTGGTAATTGGAATTGAAATGGCAGGAAAACGGTGTTTCAAACTCCTGGTTTGAATTACTATCTGTTGTGCATATGATGGCAATGCTGACTTTATCAGAGGCTAATTCACTGATGATCCCAAAGGATCAATCTGGTTCTGGCATAAGAGTTGTCTCTTCAGGTTCTTTTTCTCTGTATCCTTAATTGTTTATATATACATATACATTAATATATCTATACACATACATATATATGGTCTTGAGTTCTTTATGGATACAACTAAAGAAATTGTCATGTCTACACAGATTGTAAGAGGGATGCTGTTGATTTACTGCTCAAGGCAGCAGGTTACTTGGAATTCTGTGTTCGTGAAATATTGGTTTGCATTCCACCAGATATTAAGTATGTTAAGAGATACAACTAAGGGGTTTTTCTTGAATATTTTGAAGAGTAGTTGTTAACCTTTGTTTTTAATTATTTGTTCCCAGGAAAAGGTTTTCTAAAGATCTTCAAGATGGTGTACTACAGGCTGTATCCATTCAAGCACTAGGCCTGGTATTCACCAATATACAATTAAACCTTAAGATTTGATTAATGTGTTTTAGTGAAAGGATGACTTGGTCTCACCTATTCTGTTCTGTAATCCGCAATCATGAATATTTTATGTCCAAATGTGAGTTTGTGGAATCTGATATCGAACACAAATTCAGGGAACTGAAATTCAGCTTGGCTTAGCTGTTGAAAGCCAGAAGGCAACTTTATCGGTAAAGAGGAGATTGGCATGTGAACAGCTTATTTACTTCAGTCAGGTATGCTCTTTCGTTGCTTTTTATGGATCTTTTATGTTTCTTGAAACCTCTTCGTCTAGATTTCACCAGTCAAGTGGCAAAACAAATATTCATTTTAGCAACTACTACTGAAAATTTTTGGTTTGACATATTTAGGTGTTACCCTCTCAACTTTCACTAGTTCTTACAGTTTAATATTCTCGTTCTATACTTGGTTAGGCTTACCATTGCATGTCAGGATGTGAGATAAATCATGAATCTGGAAAGAAGCATCTCTGGTTCATTAAGTGGAAGTTCCTTGAAGCAAAGGTTTATACAGTTAATTTTTACACTTTGGTTGGCTGCGTTTTAATAAATTTTCTAATTTTCCAACTCCTAATTCTGAATATTCCATATTTGTTATTTTCCAATTAGGCAGCAGCTTACTACTACCATGGCCTGATCCTTGACAAAGGTAATGAACCTGCCTGTCACATTAGTGCTGTATGCTGTTTCTTGGCTGCAGAAGAACTTCTACTAGAAAGCAAGAAAGCCTGCTTAAGCTTTTGTCTTGCAGCTCCAGTTACCAGGTTGGTATATCTTAACACTGTTTTGCCAAGCAGGATTGAGGAATGATCTAGATTGTTTTGCGCAATATGTTCGTGCTAACTCTTCTTTTTATTTTTATTGGCAAGATCTCCTCCATTATGGGGTGCTATGAAGCACTTGCATCAGAAAATTCCTGAAGTTGCTTCAAGAAAATCTCAGATGTATGGCTACTTATTAGAAGAAGAAAAGTAAGCTATTCAATGCCTAAATCCTTTATCCTTATGATCTCTACTTGGATACATTTATGAATTCGTCACTCTAATGATGAACTTAGAAATTTAAAAGTGAAATTCTTATAAATAATGAGAATGGTAACTGCAGGGCTTTACAAGCATTGCCTGACCTTCCAGATTTCCAACTATCTTTAACACCGGACGACTATGTATTACCTGAAATAGATGAGGCATGGGATAGAGAGAGGTGGGAAATTCAGAGTCTGTCCTTAAAGGAACATCTCAAAGATTCTGAAGATGAGATTGAAACTGAATGACAATATTTTCATGACCTCTCTTCTTCTTTTGTGTGGTCGGATACATCATTTTTCTTCTTTGTTCTCTGAACTTCATTCGCTAATATATATTACTTAGCACAGATAGAAGTGAACAGGAAATGGGTTTTGATCTATGTCCTCCATTCTCAAAATTTATGTAAATTCAGTTTTAGCTTTAGATTTTTTTTCCCATTACGATCATCACCATATAAATCTATAAAACCCAAAGGTATATCTCGAGAAATCAGGTATTCTGTTTTTCATTAGTTAATCAGGCTCAGGAGTGAGCCCGGAATTTTATAACTGCAGAGACAACTTCAATGCCACTAAAATCCATCAATAAAATTCTACGCTGTTTTAATGCAAATTCATTGTTATGGGGATGCAAAACGGAACCGCAAGACATTTTTCTTCAATGTTGAAAATGAAAATATTTACTTATTTTTATCACTAGAAATAATATAAAAAAAACCTGTTTAATCTTTTCCGTTTTCCTATATATGCTTTGGATTGAGACGAGTTTGTAAACAGAAACACAAGTGCAATATAGCAGAGGAAAGCCCAACATGATCAGGCAATACAAAGCATAGGTTTGTTGCCAAAATTTTCCCACATAATCAGAAATAGCAGTGATGATCACTACGGCAGCTTCAATAATTCAACATTCTCCACATATTAGGAAATAATAATTTCTTCTTATTTCTTTTAAAAAATAAAATATGACAATTTTTATTTAAAATATAAATTCATTGCCTGGTTAAAAATCAAACTGACTGTTTTCACTTCTTAGTTCCCGACTAGCACATGCTTGTTCTCTTACAAGCTATAGGCAAGTAGACAAATTTCTAGCCTAGATGTGCTCATTCGACTTAGTATCTTCGTTTATAATTTGTAATTTTTTTTTTCGTTCTGAAATTTATAAATTTTTTTCGTTTTGTAATTTCTGATATAAAATATTAAACTGCTTCATGCATTTGTTTTTTTTAGTCAACTGCTTTATGCATTTGTCATTCTTTTTCTTTTTTTTCGAACTGTTATGCATTTGTTATTCTTCTCCCCTGCTGGAATTGGAGTTCTCGGAAAAATTGTAAGTTGCCACTTGCCAATTTAAATTTATTATTACTTTTTTATTTTTTTATGACATGTTAATTCGATATTTATTTTAGACTAAAAGTTCAAAAAAAATCCCCTGAATTTCTTTTATTCAAATATGTCATGTAAACTCTTACCGTTAAGAAAAAATATCATTAAAAATACAGAGGTGGCATTACGGGTCTCATTTATTCATTTTATATTTTTAAAATAATAAAAAAATATTTAAACTTTTTTAAATTATAAAAAACAGAAAAATATTTTTAAAAAATTAAAAATATTAAAATATATCTTTAAAAATATTAAATTGAAAATTAAATAATATCAAATAATAAAAATTATAAATTAATATATATTATAAATTTTACAAATAAGAACAAATTTATTTTTATTAAAATTAAATATATTTACAAAATTAGACAAATTATTATTTTTTATTTCGCTGCTCAGATCATATTATACTTATTAAAGTTTAACAATTTATAAAAAAAATTAAAATTTGAAGAATATGAAATCGTAAATAGAATATTATTAGAATCATTTTTTTACCCTATAATTAATATTTCAATAAAAAATTATTATTTGCAATTTGATTTTTTTAAAATACTATGTAGATTATAAAATTTATATTTTATAATTAATAAAAATTAATTTCTAAATTTTTTTTAAATATATATATTTAATATATTTAATTATTTAATACAAATATTTTTAACACTTTTTAGTTATTTTAAAAAATATATATATATAATGAATAAATAGATCTCGCAATATTACCTTCCCATTTTAATGGTAAATTAACTTTTTTAAACTGTAATAGTTAATATGGTCTATTTTTAACAAAAACAAGAATATATTTAATTAAAAAATTAAAAATTGAATCGAGATAACGATACTTTGTAGATTTTTTTAAACTTTTGGTCCTTTATTTTATGTACATATTTTATGATTGAGGAATTTTTCTTAGATATATAATTAGGGACCTTGAATATGATGATTAGGGATTCATTTTATTTTATTTTACTTTATTTTCAATCTGGCCTCCCGTTGGTCCATATATATATAGTTGTAATTAGTTAGTATATGCCTTAATCGGAACTAATTTTTAATAATTTTTTCTCTCAATATTTTTTTATTTCTTAGTTTTCTTTTATTATTTTTGGCAAAAAAAAAATTTTGAATCATATTTTAGAATTTTACTTCATATGATAAGTTAATTAATTAAAAAAGCATTATATATTGTTTAGCCTCCTAAGTTCCTATCTTATTTGTTTCATGGTTTGCCATGATTATATATAATATAGTATTGTTTAGTTCTTATTTGTTTTGTTTTCGCCATCTAGGAAATAGTTTTCTATAATAATTACTGGTTTAAAAAACTATAAATTTTCAAACCATTAAGTTAGTGATTTTCTATAATTTTATATTTTTATTTTTTAAAAATATTCAAAATAATTTTTTTAAATACTAAATATATGTTAATAAATAGTTTTTCACATTCATAATATATTAAATCTTAGAAATATCATCAAATTAAATAAAAAAATATTTTTACTTAATCATATAATCTTTGTACAAAGTACGCATTGAGACAAAGTCAAAAATAATTTTTTAAAATTAATAACATGTGAGGAAATATTTAGACTTAAATTCGAGACTTAAGCGGAAGTAATACACGCTTTTAACCATTAAATTATAAGAATAATTAAACTTTAAATTTATAAGAAATAAAATAGAGTTCTTTGTTGGTAAAAAAAATTCATATAAAAAGAATCAAATCCTAATATTCAATTCATCAACGCATATTAAGGATCCAATAATAAGTTTTTTCTTTTAATTCTTCAAAGCCAACAAGAAATTAAGAAACCCCACTACAAAATAAATAGCAGTTCATTACAAATCATAAGAAAGAACATCAATAAAAAACGAGAAGCAAGAATCCCGCATTTGAGGTTTAAACACGGACAGCTTGATTCGCTGAATGCCTAGCATAAGAAACCTTACCCTCGTTAAGCTCACTAAGAAGAGCTTTACAATCATCTAATTCAGAACCAAAATAGGGAATATCATAAGAGTTTGAAAATAAAGCATTAACCACTACTAAAGCATCCAACTCAAAATGAACAAGTGAAAGACCAAGTTGCTTAATCCAACTAAGAGCTTCTCAAAATCTAATAACTTTCGCCAGGGCAAGAGAAACAATGCCTACATGAGGAATCACCATAGCTGCAACAAAATAGCCCAAAGGGTCTCGCAAAATGCAGCCACTACCATAACCCTTTCCCCAAGAGAAAATAGAAGCATCAACGTTACACTTTAACCAACCAGAAGCAGGTGGCATCTATTAGGTTCTTAATCAATAATAATTAATTATGTAAATTAATGTACAATAGTAGAAAGTAAAAAATGACTACAAGAATAAGAAATACAAGATTTAACGTGAAAAATTCTCCAGTATAGAAAAAAAACTATAAAATAAACTCTTAAATAGAAATTCATTAATAAAAAAATCAAATACAATGATTCTCAAGTAATTTATACTTGAGTCACTCCTTAGATGATTATACCAATAAACTAGAGAATAATTCTCTAAAATTACAAAAATTACTTGAAATCTTTTTTTCTTTTTTATTTTTCACATATATATTTAGGAATGAAGGGAGGAAGACTATTTATAAGCCTTTTTAACATGTGTGAACATCTTAATCTTTACTATTCTAATGGTGGCTACTATTTAAATTACGACTACTATTACAATTACGGCTATTATTCAAATTACAGCTAAAAAAATATGTTTAATATTTCACAATTACTAAAACCACTTCTTTTTATTTTAATGGGTTGGATGAGCTAACAATCTCCCCCTCCAACCCATGGGGAGATATTCACACGTCCATTGCCTAATTACTACTCAGTCCCACCATTTTGGTACAAAATTGATGCTTATCATGAGTCACCACTTTGATCAATATATCAGCTAGATTTTTATAGGTGTGAATTTTTTTAATGATATCTCTCGATTATTCATTACTTCTCGAATCCAATGGTATCTCACATCAATATACTTAGTTCGACCATAGTATATGGCATTCTTGCTCAAATTCAGAGCACTTTGACTATCACAACTTATCACATATTTGTCTTGCTTCAAACCCAACTCTTGAAGAAACCTTTTCAACCAAAGCATCTCTTTGCTTGCTTCAATCATAGCTATACACTCTACCTTAATTGTGAATAGAGTAACACACTTTTGTAATTTAGACTGTCATGATACAACTCTCTCTGTAAAAGTAAATTTATATCCTGATATCGACTTTCTGCCATCAAGGTCACCTACTATATCCGTATCTGTATATCCTTCTAGAATTGGTTTTGAGCCTCCAAAGCATAAGCATATTTTATAAGTACCTCTCAAATATCTGAGAATTTATTTGACCTCCTCTCAATGATTTTTACTAGGATTTGAAAAAAAATTCGCTTACTAAATCAATAGCATGAGCAATATCTAATAGAGTGCAAATCATAGCATACATTAAACTCCCAAATGCAGAGTAATGAATAACCATTATTTCTTCATTTTCCTTTTATATAGAAGGACAAGATTTCTTACTAAGTGTGAAGTAATTAGTAAGAGGTGTGCTATCTAACTTAGCATTCTTCATATTAAATCTTCTTAGAACCTGCTCAACATACTTCTCTTGTGATAGCCACAACTTCTTAGCTTTTCTATCATTAGTAATCTACATGCCTAAAATTTATCGTGCTAGTCTCAAATCCTTTATATCAAAAGAGCCAAACAACTCCTTTTTCATACCACTAATTATTGTAGCATCTTGCCCTACTATCAACATATCATCCACATATAGCAAAAAAATGATAAATTTACCATCTGAAAAAATCTTGAAGTACACACAATGATCTACTTTTGTTCTGGTATAGTCATGACTCACCATAAAATAGTCAAATTTCTTATATCACTGTGTTGGTATTTGTTTCAACCCATACAAACTCTTCTTGAATTGGCAAATCATGTGTTTTTTTTCCTTTTACCTCAAAACTCTTTGATTGCTCCATTTAGATTTCTTCCTCCAAATCACCATTAAGGAATGCAGTTTTTACATCTAACTGCTCAAGCTCAAGATTTAAGCTAGCAATCAAATCAAGAATCACTCAAATGGAGCTCATCTTCACAACATGAGAAAAGATCTCTTCAAAATCAACCTCTTTCTTTTGATTGAAGCCCTTTACTACCGAACGAGCTTTATACTTTACTAGCTTCTTTCCATCCATCTTAAGCTTGTATACTCATTTGTTCTTCAAGGCTTTTCTACTATTTGAAAGTTTAACAAGCTTATAAGTATTGTTTTTCTTCAAAAAAAAAACTCATCTCCTCCTGCATTTTTTAAATCCACTGAGTCCTCTCTTTGTGATTTTGAACTTCCTGGAAGCTTTCTGGCTTCCTCTCTTCAGCAATTGTTACATACTCAGAACTGAAATATTTGATAGATGGATGATGTGCTCTGGTTGATCTTTTAACTTAAGGTTCTTCTACAGTTTGAGGAGAAAGGGGCTGCTTGTAATACCCCAGCTCGAAGTAGGCTATCACTACAAGGTATGTAGTAAATTTTATTTAGAAAATTAACTAACTATTACTTAAGAAAAAGAGTTATGATAGGATTAACTATTTAATTATTAAAATAAATAAAATAAGATTAATTTTACTCAAATCTTATGCCATGTCATTGCATTAATAAAAATAACTTTTTATAAATTCGAGTGATTAGATTAATTGTAGTACTCTGCTTAATTATGATTCTGAATGATAATACAACAAATTTTTATTCTAAACAAGTTAAATTATGAATTTAAATGGGTAGCATTTTTCAAAGTTCAACAATAGTCAAACTAAGCATCTAAGTTATACTTGGGAATTAATAATTAATGGTAGTCGAATTTTTTAAAATGGTGATTAGACTTAAATTACTGGAATAATTATTAATAAAAATATAATTATACAACTTAAGTAGAATATTAGTTTAAGTGATAAAAGATTAAATGAGCCCAAATATAGGCTCAAAACAAGTAAACATGTATAAGTAAAAGTATGAGGCATGTTATTATTATCTTATGAATGTATGAAAGAAAGAGACATGTTTGATTATGCTAATATTGAGGGTGTCAAAATAGATTAGTGTATTATATTTGTGTCAAGTTGATCAATTGTGATAACACGATTAAGGTCAATATAAATATGACCTATTTATTAATCGTGTCGATATGAACACGACAATAAAATTAAACGGGTTACACAAATACGATACGTGTAATATATTTACTTAAATGAATTATATATGAGTCACATAACCCGCCACGATCCGTTTAACCCATATAATATTTTTATTTTAAAATAATTTTATATTTCTAAATAATCAATTAAAAATTTATTCATAAAATAAAACTATGATTAACTTAATTTTAAAATATAAATATATTAAAATTTTTTAAAAAATATATAAAAAATAAAATATATAACACAATTAATATAAAATAAATAACGAGTGTGTATTATATTTTAGTATTAAAACTTAACACGAAAAAAGTTGAGGATAACTAAAAAATATGGATATTATATTTTTTAAAAAATTATTTTATTATTTTATTTTATTTTATTTTCTATTCTATTTTATTTTATAAATTTTATTCTAAATTCTAAACTAAAAATGTTATTTGATATAAAATATAAAATTATTTAAATTATAAAATTTGTTTAACTTTTAACATTCATTTAAAAAAATAATTTTTAAAATTCATAAAAAAATTAAATTTAAATTGATTAATAATTAAATTAAAAAATAATTTAGTAATTAAATAAAATTAATAAATTTTTAATAAAAATAACTAAAACTTAAATAAAATATTTTTTAAATAAATAATAATACATCATATAATATTAAAAATTATAATAATATAATAAATATATTATTTTTATTTTTATTTTTTAAAATAAATAATAATAAAATAATATAGTTTTAAATTATATAAAAATTATATTATTTTAGTTAAATAAGTTATAGGGGATTAACTTATCAACTAGTTAATAATTCATTTAAAATTATATTATACGTTAATTAATTAATTTATAATATTAATTCGTTTATTGTTAATATTAATTTATTAATTTTTTATATTTTATATATTATATTTATGTATTATGATGTATTTTAATATTTTTAAGTAATTTGGGACACGTATAAACTAACTTTCACACTATAAAAGATGAATTGAAAATAAGTGTTGGTTAATATCTAGAAGTATGAAACGTGTTAAACAAAGAAGCAAATAAATGGTATAGGAGACACAAGTAATGATTGAAAAATTTAGGTAACCATAAGCTATGATAATAGATAAACAAAATGAAGACTTATTATCATAAAACGTGTAGGATAGAAGAAGCAAATAGTTTAGTTGGCAAAGCTTCAGTTGACAAGTGTATCTTAAACTTTGACGAAGTAAGATTAATTGAATAAAAAAAATGGGAAATCAAAGTTAAATTGGTTAACTTCCCCGAGATATATGAGTATAAATATGTGTAGTAAAATGTTTTCTTCACAATTCACAACTAAAACATAAAAGACTAAAATTTTAAGAAGTTGGAGAATTGGATTGGGTATCATTTGAAGCCAAAGAAAGATATAAATCTTCATTGCCAAATTTTATTGCGGTAATTCCTTTAATATAAATAAGATTATGCTAAATTGATGTTATTTGATTTAATTATTAGGGGTACTGAATTTAATTATTTAGCAAAGAAATATTAATAATTTAAATAAAAATTCTGCATATATTTTCAATAAATTAAACCCGAATTTTCATCTAGAATATGAAATAATTTAAGTTCTAAGAATTAGAGAAGATAGAGATTATACTTTTTTTTTGGTATACCATTAGGTAAGATAGAGATAATACTTATAAAATGATAAAGTAAAATTAAAATGATGCATTTTTATATTTAGATGATCAGAAGCCGGAATTTCATTTTATGTAAATGAAATATGAGTTTTATTAAATTATAATAGCATAGAAGATGATTTTAATGCGGGAACCAAAATTTATTGATTTGAAACAATGGATAATGATAAATTGAAGTAAAAATACTACACAAGTTTTAAATTGTTGGAAATAGTATTTTAATTTTGATTTTTAGGTAACTTGAACTTACTTGAGAAAGGAAGATAGATATGATAATGATCATATAGAATAGAAATGAAATAGAGCCCATTTGTGAGATATAATTTATTCAACTAATTAAAAAAGATTGGAAATGTATATGTAAATATTGGGCTACAATGAAAATAAAAGATAATTTTATACAAATGTATGTATTTATTTATGTTACGACTTAGATATACTTGTATATATGTATTTATATAGTTATGTGTGTATATGTATATATAATTACCAAGCTAAATATTAGAAAAGATGGGAGAGAAATTATATTGATAAATATTAAAAGAGAGAAGATAAAAATATGATTTGGTTCAACTCAGTAGTTATAAACATATTAAAAGAGTTTATAGATTTAATGAACTTATATATGTACCTTTCTTGGATCCAAAGAAATTAACAAGATAATTTTTAGATTAGTAATTATAGACATATGCAACTGCATACAAATAGTAATAAGCTAAAGGAAATATAACTAAATAAAGCAAAATAATAATGAAAATATATTACATGCAAACACGAAAAGTATAATGAGGTTTTAAAATAAAATGAGTCAAAATGTAGTAAATAATAATAATAAAACATTTAAAAGAATAATCAATAGGCATGCATATATAATTATAAGATATTGTATAATAATAGTGAATATATTGATACCTAATGTAGGAAGAGGAGAAATAGGAGAATCTTTTGGTTTAAAAGAAAGGTACCGCATGAGGTTACATGTTAGTGATAATTTAATGTGATATATGACCTGCTTTGTTGAACGACACTGTTTAACTCTTGTTTATGGTTTCCTTGATTTGCATTCTCTTTTTATTGAGAAGTTGTTGCTTCCAATTTATTATTATTGATGTATTGCTTTTAATATTGCATTTATTGATAAGATTATCATTGTTAACTATTTAGACTATTTATTATTGGGCTATTTTATTGACCTCCGATGTTTACTTTTGATTATTTATTATTGTTAATTTTTGCTCCTAATTATCCGTTTAACTCCTATTGATTTATTGTTGTGGTATTATTTTGATATTTATTTTCTTGTTGGGGAAACAATATTCTAAGTTATTGATCCTTTTATTGCACTTGTTAATAAGCTATTATTTTGATTTGACCTATCTTCCATTAAATTTCTCTATTTTTCTCTGATGTAATTGTTAATAACTGTTTATTAGCTTCTATTATTGTGACATGGCCTAATTCTGGTGGGGATTAAACCATTGGACTGTGTATACTTGTGTTTCTGTATGCGCAAAGGGGGAAGTTACAGCCTATATTTGAATTGGGACTAAGTGCTACATGGTAGAAGTTAACTCTGAAATCGTGGAAGTCACCTTTAGAACCCGTACTTTTATTATGAATGTCACAATATATATCTATTTTATATAATTGCAGTTATATTTAATTTCTATTATTATTTCTTATTATTATTTGTATCAGTTGATATTTGTTTATTTTGATCTGCCGATCACTCTTTACTCACTTTGCATGTGCCTCTGCTTAAGTATTTTATTGGTTATTTCATCTAGCCGCATGTTAGGTTATGATTCACTGAGATGAAAGTTCACTCTATGTAAACTATCAAGTGTAGGTACCGCGTTGCTAGTGACAACTTGTTTTTTTTTTTTCCAAGAAGCTAATTTCTTATGTATTTTTTGGTATGGTATAGTATTTTATAGTGCTCCATTGGGTACAAGATATTATATAATAAAAATTGAAGGTTATAATGTGTATTAAAAGTAAATTCTTAATAATAAATATAAATATTTTGAGATAATATTTAATGATCTAATATTGTTCTCAATAAGGTTCTTCGTGGTATCTGGTAGCTTTATACTAACTCGAATTCTAAGACTGTCCTACCTCGCATCCCCTAGCTCAAAACAAATAGGGTCAAGGGTGGGGTGCGGCACTGCTCTCCTTGTTCAACATCATCATCGACATAAAATGATGTTGGCATATCATCAATCTCATATTCTTCAAGCAACTCTCCTTCATATGACATTTTTTTATTGAAGGAGATTAATATAGGAAGAGAAATTTCATCACTACTTGTACTCTTCTCTGATGTCTTAAAGTCCAACAAGATCTTGTATTCATGAAAGATTATATCTCTGAACCCGATAATTTTTTTCTTCACTGGATCCTATAACTTGCATCCAAATTATGAATCTTCATAGCCCAAAAAAATGTCGGAAGAGCTCTATTATTAAGTTTTTGTCTCTGTTCCTTATGAACATGCATAAAAGTCTTGCATCCAAATACCTTCAAGTGGGAGTAAACAATATCTTTTTCAGACCATACTTTCTTATATACATTAAAATCTAAAGGAGCAGAGGGAGAGCGATTCATCAGGTAGCAGGTGGTGTAGAGTACTTCACCTTAAAATGGCTTAGAAAGTTTAGCCATTTTTAGCATGGAACTGACTTTTTTTAAAATAGTTTTATTTGTCCTTTTAGCTCCACTATTATGCTATGGAATACTAGGAATAGTCTTTTTATGTCTGATTTCATGCTCTAAGCAGTACCTTTTAAACTTCTTTGAAGTGTATTCACCTTCATTGTCAGTGTGAAAACACTTTAAGGATGTTTCGTTCTCTCTTTTCACCATTGTATGGAAATGTTTAAAGCGCTGAAGAACTTAGTCTTTTATTTTTAGAATAAACACCTACACCTTTTGTGAATCATCATCAATAAAAGTAACAAAATATTTACTACATCTTAAAATTTTTACATCAATAAGACCACATATATCAGAGTAAACTAACACGAGTACATTATTTTTTATTTCAGACGAACTACTAGAGGAGACTTTATGTTGTTTGTCATATAAACAATCATCATAAGGGTTTAGACTTATACCTTTGGCAAAGAGAATGAGAGATTTTTTGCCAAAATTTACAATCTTTTCTCACTCATATGAGTCAGCCTCTTGTGTCACAAGTCTGCCTGAGCATCATCTTCAACTGCATTCAGCGCACATTTGATTATCTTCACTTGAGTCTTGTAGAATGTATAGCACAATCTAACTTTAGCAATTACAATTGAACCTTTGGCTAGTTTTCACTTTTTGTCACCAAAGATATTCTAATAATCATCTAGATTAAGAACATAAGTAGAAATCAAATTCAGATGTAAATTTGGCATATGTCGCACATTCATCAAGGTCAATGTGTAACCAATATTTGTCTGAATATATACATTATTTATACCCATTATATCTGCATAACTGGCATTACCCATCTTTACTATGTCAAAATCACTTGCTTTGTACACAGTAAAGACATTTCTTCTTGGTATAGCATGGTATGATTCTATTGAATCAACAACTCACTCTATATCAGAATAAGCATCCTTGTTATGCTCCTCGATAAGGGAGAGTACAACCACCTATTCGTTATCATCAGATACAGTTGCAGTGGTATTTTGATCATCTGCCTTCTTTTGATTTTTCTCATCATTCCGTTCCCTTTTTTAAACTTTGCATTTTCTTTTCATATGTCCCTTCTTGCTACAGTGATAATAACTGAATTTTTTTTTTCAATTATGGCTTGCCTCTAGATTTATAACTCCCCTTAAGACCTCTACTTTTACTTCTATCCCTACTCACTATGGTTATAATAAGAGCCTATGAAGTATCAAGGCTCATATTCTTTTTTTAGTCTCCTCATTATAAAGACTGTCCTTTACTAATGATAAAGATAAAATGCCACTTAGAGCAGAGTTACTAAGAGACACCACCAAGATCTCCTAACTATTTGGCAAGGAACTCAAGAGCAATAATGCATGCATTTCATTATCTAGAGTTATCTATATGATGCTCAACTAATTTACTAATTCTTGAAATTCATTCAAGTGTTCTGCAATTGACCGTCCATCCCTTAATTTTAAATTCACAAGCTTTCTAATGATGAAAGCTTTATTCTGAGCACTTTTTCTCTCATATATGATTTTTAACTTTTTTATAATTTCTGCGCATTAACTTCTTTGCTTATATGATGATAGACATTATTATCTACCCGCTGTCGAATAGTATAGATAGTTTTTCTATTTATTCTTCCAATCATCTAATTTTTCACTGGCTTAGTAGATACTAATTTTATAGGATCATATAAGTTCTTACAATATAGAAGGTCCTCTATTTTCGACTTTCAAATTAAATAATTTAAAGCTTGTAATTTAATCATGGTGTCTATAAATTTTTTCGTTCTAATTTACATAATTAATTTCACATCTAAATAATTAAGCTCTGATACTACTTGTTAAGTTCTTAATCAATAATAATTAATTATATAAACTAATGCACAATAGTAGAAAGTAAAGAATAATCACAAGAATAAGAGACACGAGATTTAATATGAAAAATTCTCCAGTGTAATAGGAAAAACTACGAAAAAAACTCGAAATAGAAATTCACTAATCAAATAAATCAGGTACAACGATTTTCAAGTATCTATGCTTGAGTCATTTCTTGGATGATCATGCAAAGAAATTAGAGAATAATTTTTCATAATTATAAAAACTATTTGAAATCTCTTTTTTTTTCTTATTTTTTTCTTCTCTGCTATTTTTTTCACTTATATATTTAGAAATGAAAGGAGGAATGCTATTTATAGGCCTTCTTAACATATGTGAACTTCTTAACATGTGTGAAAATCTTAATCTTTACTATTTCAATGGTGGCTACTATTCAAATTACGATTCCTAATCCAATTAAGGCTAAAAAAATATATTTAATATTTCACACTTATCATAACTAGTTATTTTTATTTTAATGGATTGGATGAGCCAATAATCTCTACCTCCAGCCTATTGGGAGATATTCACACTGTCATTGCTCAATTACTACTCAGTCTCACCATTTTAGTGCAGAACTAATGCTTATCACGAGTCATCACTTTGGTCAATATATCAGTTAAATTTTTGTTGGTGTGTATCTTCTTTAATAATATCTCTTGATTATTCACCACTTCACTAATTAATGGTATCTCACATCACTATGCTTAGTCCGACTATGGTATGTAATATTTTTACTCAAATCCAGAACACTTTGACTATCACAGCTTATCACATACTCATCTTGCTTCAAACTCAATGCTTCAAAGAACCTTTTCAATTAAAGCATCTCTTTACTTACTTCAGTCATAGCTATATATTATGCCTCAGTTATAGATAGAGTAACACATTTTTGTAATTTAGACTTTCATGATATATTTCTTCCTGCAAAAGTAAATATATACTTTGATGTTGATTTCTTGCTATGAAGGTCATCTGCTATATTTGCATCATTACATCCTTCTAGAATTGGTTTTTAGCCTCTAAAACATCTCTTAATTATGTTTTCAAAGCTACCTTGTGGATGGCAGAGATAATGATATATCCATATGGGTGTTGTTATTTGTTCAAAAAATATTGTACAAAATCTTAAAAATTAAAATCTTAGTGATACAAAATGACTATAATAACCTTATTTAAAAAACTAAAATCAGAAAATGAAGAAATTGCGTTGGAAATTGAAGATGATACTTAAAGAGAGAAAAAGTAATCTATTAACTAGACAACTAACTAATTAGGTTTATCAATTAATTAATAACAATCATCCATTATCATATAATTAGATTTTACTATAAATAATACTATTTAATTATAATGATTTTCATTATATTAAATATATATGTATTTAAATAATTTTTTGTATTAGTAATTTTAAAATTTAACTAAAAGAAAATATTACGTTTGTTTAAAAAAATATTTTTTTACAAAAAAAATAAATATATTTTTTTAACTAAAAAGTGATTTTAGGATAAATTTATCATTTTGTGAGTATTAATAATAAATATTACAAGATAAATTTAATTTAATTTTGATATTTGAAATAATTTTTACTACAGTTTAAATATTTATAAATAAATAATATTTACAAATAAAAAATAATACAATTTATACATGATAATTTAATTTTAACAGATGATGTGAAGGCTGATATGGCTTATGATGTGGTGTCATATCAGCTTTAAAGTGACGTGACAAATCATGTGAGATTATTACGTCACTTTTAATGCTGATATGGTGCTACATAATACGCTACATCAGTAATTTTTTAATTTCACTAAATAAATAATTTATATTTTCATCAATGGTCCCTTAAGTTGAAGAAATATTTCATCGTCATTCTTTTAGTATTACCTGTAATAGAAAAATAAACTAAAAGGCAATTAAAAAATCCTGCACCTTTTGAATAAAATTCTAATATCTAAACTAATTAAACTATTAAAAATGTTAAATTAATAAATCTACGGATAAAGTATTATTAATATTTTAAAAGGTATATGTTTCGATTCTCATGTATCTTAATTACTTTTTGGTTGATTTTTTCATTACAAGTAATACTAAATGGATGACGATAAAATATTTCTCAAGAGTTAAGGGATCATGGATGAAAATTATTATTGTTTGTTTAGTGAAATTAATGAGTTGTTGATATGGCAAATAATGTGGTGTGGTCAGCATTAAAATGACGTAACAATCTCATATAATTTTTTATATTATTTGTCACGTCGCTTTAGAGTTGGCGTGACACCACATCATACGTCGAAAATAATTTTATTTAAAAAAATTTAGAAAGGCCAGTGATATTATTAATAAAAATTATATTAAAGAGATAACACTGAAATAATACCTAAACTCAAGGTACTATAGGTAAAATTTACTTTAAAAAATATTTTTCTTATTCCATTTTAAGTGGTATATGAGACTAAATTATTTCATTAAAAAATTACTAATCTTTCACTTAAAATTAAAATTATTCATGTAGTAATTTTTATTTCTAAATATTAATTTCAATATTTAAGCATTAAAAAAATAAAAAAAATAAATTTATCATTGTAATATTTATTATTACTACTAATAAGAAAATTAAACTAAAATCACTTTTTACGTAAAAAAATATATTGTTTTGTAAAAAAATAATTTTTTGAGATACGCATAATATTTTCTTTTAGTCTAATTTTAGAATTACTGATATATGAAAATTAAAATTATTTTTTTAAAAAATATATATATTATATATTTGATATAATGAAATATAAGCTTATTAGGGAATAGGGATTACTATGAATAAATGGCATTATTTATAGTAAAATTTAATTATATAGTTAGGAGGAGTCGAAAAAGGAGAAAACTTCTTTAGACCAGACAATGCATGAGCTATCTTTTATACAACAAGAACTAAGAAAAAAAGGGGAAAAAAGCGTAAAAAATATAATAGAAAGAAAGAGAAAAGGAGGAATAAAAGTGAAAAAAAATTTAATAATTTTGTAAAAAGGAAAGATAAAAAAGGTTAAAAGTGAAAAACTAAAAAGAAAAGAGTAGGAGATGTAAAAATAAAAACAAAAACTAGAGGATAGTAAATGTAATTTACACTTATACTTTTTTTAATGAATTATAAATTATATTTTAATTTTAGAAATTTGCTGAAATTACTTTAGACGTCCAATTGGCTTAAATGGAATTCAAATAATATAATTTAGTTTAATCTTTAATGATTTAGTATTAAAAAAGACAAAATCAATAAACATATTACATTAGTTGATATGCTTAAGCTTTGTGCTTGCTATTCGCCAACTTTAGATAGTGGAAAAAAGTAAAATTACAATTCTTTCATTATATCCAATTGTTGTTATCTGCTGATGTGAAGGTTAGGATTTTCTTTGTTTATAAAGATAATTTGGTATGTGTATTTTTAGAAAAAAAAATTATTTTATTCTTAGATTTTAATATTTACATATATTTGTAAGGTCAGAAATCAAAATAAAGAATATTAAATACATATTCAAAATAAATACCATTATCACTTTAAATTACACTCCGTCTTAAATTGATATATAAGAAAAATTAATTATTTTTATTAAAAATATAAATATACATATAAATTTTTATTACTATATTTTTATTTTAATGTAAGGCATATTTAATAAATATTAGTAAATAAGAGTATTATAAAAATTTAATATGTTAACTAAAATATTAAAAATGAGTTATAATTTAAAATGAATAAAAAAAATAAAAGAAAGTAAGTAAGCGATAAGCGAATGGAAGACAAAAATTGTTATTTGGTGTTAGCCAAAATATAATGTTTGCTAATCCACCGATTTCTGATTTAAAAATTAATTAACTAGTTAATTAATAGAGTCTATTTCTTAATTAGAGAATAAATTCGTTATCATGAAACGCAAATCTTGTAAAGTATAACGGGAATCACAGAAAGTTCAATCCAATGGCTCGACTAAAGCAAAAAGAGAACCATTAGCCCACCCAGTCTGTATTTTCACATTGGCTTTTCTGCGTGTAGTTTCCGCAATGCCTTTCATATGGCCGTCGTCATCACTTATCATTAAAAATATTTTTTATAAGTAGTATATGAGACTAAATTATTTCATTAAAAAAATTACTAAATATTTTTGCAATTTTAAAATATTATTATTTCATTAAAAAATATTTCTGCGTGTAGTTTCTGCAATTCTAAAAATATTTTTCTTATTCCATTTTAAATGGTATATGAGACTAAATTATTTCATTAAAAAATTACTAATCTTTCACTTAAAATTAAATTATTCATGTAGTAATTTTTATTTCTAAATATTAATTTCAATATTTAAGCATTAAAAAAATAAAAAAATTAAATAAAAAATTAAATTTATCATTGTAATATTTATTATTACTACTAATAAGAAAATTAAACTAAAATCACTTTTTACGTAAAAAAATATATTTTGTTTTGTAAAAAAATAATTTTTTGAGATACGCATAATATTTTCTTTTAGTCTAATTTTAGAATTACTAATATATGAAAATTAAAATTATTTTTTTAAAAAATATATATATTATATATATTTGATATAATGAAATATAAGCTTATTAGGGAATAGGGATTACTATGAATAAATGGCATTATTTATAGTATAATTTAATTATATAGTAATGGATTATTACCGTAATTTCTTTAAATTTAATGGATTTTTTTATTAGTTCTTGTTGTATAGTAATTTCTTAAACTGTATAATTTAATGGATTTTTTTCTTAGTTCTTGTTGTATAGTAATTTCTTTTTTTAATCTATATATATACATATATATAAGCGCTAAAAATATAAAGAAAAGGATAAAATCTACACTATAGCATATAGACCAATTAATTTTTAAATTTTTTTTTAAACTGAAATATATTTTTTTTAAATTCGAGTTAAATTAAAATTTTTTAACGGAATAATTAACTGATGCGTATCTAATTTGGACTTTAGTTAAATATTAGAATTTAAATTGAACTTTTTATAATTTATTAATATTAATATAATATTCTTAATAAATAAATTTTTAATATTAATAATTTAAATAAATCTTTAATATTAATAATTTATAATATTAAATAAATAATTTTTATAATATCATAATTTATAATAATTTTAACAAAAAAATTAATAATTTATAATATTAAAAAAATATTGTAATTTATTTTTTTTATTTTTTTCAATTTTTATATTTTTAAGAAATTTTAAAAATTATTTCTTAAAAAAACATTGAATTAAAAATAAAAAATTTTAGCTTAAAGATTTATATTTTATTTACTCAAAGATAGTGACACTAAATAAAATTAATAAAATAAATAAAAATCATTAATTTTGTCACATTTATTTTTATTAGTTTAAAGTCATAACTACCAATTCTACACTCTTAAAGGAGAAGTCAAAACTTATAAATATTATAAACCAAAAAAAGGAAGTAGCAAAAAAAATAGAGAAAAATAAATGAACAATCTTCTCCGCTATACGATTAAATATAACTGCACACATGTTTTTTATATTATGTTTACATAATTTAATTTAATTAATAAAATAATTTTTTAGTTTTAAAAATTAATTAAAAATTTTAAATGTTTGACGATCAATATTTTTTTTATCAAAATCATTAAATTACAAAAAAATTTACAATTTTTTTAATATTATAAATTATTAAATTATTAATTTTGTGTTAAAATTATTATAAATTATGATATTATAAAAATTTATTTAATTAATATTATGAATTATTAATATTAAATATTTGTTTATTATAAATTATTTATTGATAAATAATTTTTAAAAATATTATATTAATATTAATAAATTATAAAAAGTTTAATTTTTACCCTGATGTTTAACTAAGATTCAAATTAGATTCTGTCATTAGTTTTTACTATTCCGTAAAAAAAAATTAATTTGGCCTGAATTTAAAAAAATATCAATTTAATTCAAAAAAAAAATTTAAGAGTCAATATGACTCACTCACTATAGTATATGATCCAAATTGAATCTTTATCCTAAAAATAAAATATAAATTATCACATAATATATATAATATAAAAGATAAAATATTACTTATTAGTATTTATTAAAAAGCGAGTTATATATTTTTATAATTTTATTTATGAAACTTAAATTTTTAAAAGGTACGTAATCAATTCAGAAAAACAATAAAAGACTACTATCATTGAGATACATACTATTTATTGATATTATTGAAATAAAAAATTATCAATACAATATTTTTATGGATTCATATAAATCACGAATATAACAGAAAGAAATGAATAAATATTAATTATTTCTATGTAGTTCTATATCCCTTCAAGTTTTTATAATCTAACACACTGTTATACATACATACATACATACATACATATATATATATATTTAAATATATATCATATAAAATGGAAAAATAATTCTATTAATTAGCATTTATTAAAAAAATAGTATCATATTTTAAAATTTTTTATTTTTTTAATTTATACTCTCTTTGTTTTAAAAAGATTATTAATTTCTTTTTCTATAAATTTTAAGAAAATACAATTAATATATTTACAATTTTTATATTTTTTCTATCATTATTCATATAATAAATAGTACAAACTATCATTAATTTTTTATTTAAAGTATGAATTTATTAGAGGATAATATAAAAAAAATTTAAATACATACTATAAATAAAAATAGATAATTATTTTTGGACATTTTAAAATAGAATAGTGGATAAACTTTGTAAGGTGAAGGAAGTAATCTAAAAAGATTAAAAAAATAACTTCTCACGTCATAATTTTTTAAGATAAAAAAGTAAAATAAAATTTGACAGAAAATAAAAATTTCATATATTTATTTGGCAAAAAAAAATGAAAAGATCATGCATTTATTTGTTAAGAAGTAAAAATTACATGTAACATGATTCATCTTAAATATACAAAGCATGCTAAAAATAATTTTGACATGAAATACCACATTTTTTATTTGGATGACTTATATTAATGAGATGCCACAATTTTTTTATTTGGATGACTTGTATTAATGAGTCCACAGCCGTCTAGACCCTAAGCTAATTTGATCTCAATTAATAAAAGTCAGGTCAAGTTCGGTCCGACTTTAGAAGCTTAAACTTAATTTGAAGCTTTTAATTAGGCCGGTTCAATTTTAAAAGACTCAAAAATAAGCCGGTTCAACTTTTAAAGACCTAAAATGGTTTGATCCGAAGTTAGAATGGGTTTAGTTTGATTTAATTTGATATGGGTCATGCCATGCCCAATTCAATATGAATATGTCCATATCGAATTGGATCAAGTCCAATTTGTTGTGGACAACATCCATATCAAATTGGACACTTGTCCAACTCGATATGAGTGGATTCATATTAAACTTAAAGCATTTTAATTCGACATGGCTTCCATTTTAAAGACTTAATTCAAGCCAAATATGAATAGTATTTAGTTAAAATCCTAATTAAGCTGGAATAAGTTAGGATTATATACCGAACTTTAACCTAATAATGCTTATAAATACAGGTTTATGGAACGGCCAAAGGGCAGCAACAACTATTAAAAGGAAAAAGCAATTAAGAGAGCAAAGCAATTGAGACAGAGCAGTCACACAACAATTGTCTCCAGTAATTGTTTCACTCAACCAAACTCAGAATTGATGCAAGCAGAAAGCCAACAAATAGAGATTTGGTTTGTCATTTAACTTATTTAAATTTACAGTAGCTTCCCTTATTATTATTTCATCCATTAATTTGTAATTGTTTAGATGTCCAGTAGCAATTTACAATAACATTGTCTCGGGTAGTAATTTATTAAACTAACAAACCAATGATCATGAAATTATCATAGTAGCCAACATTAAACATCAAAACCATTTATAGATTTAATAACAATGGCAAACCTTGGACCTCAAACCCTAGTTTTTTATTTCAAAGCATAAAACCCTAATTCTTATTCTTAAAAACCCTAATCAAGTCTTCAAAGCACAAAATCCTATTTTTTATTCCCAAAAACCTTAATATAGTATTCAAAGCATAAAACCCTAATTTTTAGTCCCAAAAGTCCTAATCTTATTTTCAAAGCATAAAACCCTAGTTTGTTTCCAAAAAACCCTAAAACCCTAGTTTTCATCTAAAAGCCCTAATTTTGTTTTCAAAATCCATAAAACCTTAGTTTTATCCCAAAAACCCTAATTTTCTCTTAAAAATTCTAATCTTGTTTTCAAAACCCTAAAAACATGATTTTAACCATAAAATCCAAATTTATGCCTTAGAAAACCCTAGGTAAACAATAAAATAATCAAAACTTTAACTCACATTAATAAACCCTAGTTACATTATTAAAGCCCTAAAAACCCTAATTTATATCTATTTTGTATATCTAATGATTTATTTAAAATTAAAATCTAGGTTTGATTATTTGATTCAATATTATATGCTTATGATGAATGATTTATTATTATTTTATTTATGATGAATGGTTGAATGTTTTAATTTAATTATTTTAATTTCAAGGATGTAAAAAAGCATGTTTTCACTTTGTGGGTGCCTTATTTTATCTAATTTATTCTTTTATCTAATTTAAGTTTTGAGATTAATGTAAGGGCATGTTCTTACTAAATGGTGAGTATCCTATTTTATTTAATTGTATTTTGGACATTGTTATAAGGGCATGTTTCTATCAAATATGGATGCCCATTTTTATTAATTTGTTTGGACTTTCTTTGATTTCAATATAATGAATATTTGTTTATTTCTATTACATTTGTATATATAATATGATAATGAGTTAAAGAATTTAATAATATATAGATCTAAAAAAGATGCTGATTCCAATGAGCCGCGCTATGGGGTGTTGGGTCATTCTTACCTTCCCTATGCATAACCAACTTATCGAATCTAATAAGGGTTAAAAATTTCTTAGGAATCGAGTCATACGCTCCTTTTTTTTTCTCGATCAATTCGAGTGGCGACTCAATTTTCTTCGGGTTTAGACCCGTGTACTCTAAGACATTGAGCCTAACAGTACTGAAATCATAAGAACTATTCCGTATGAGAGTGAGGGCGAAAATCTCTGCTTACAGTGGCGACTCCACTGAGGATAAGAGAAGTTGATTTCGTTGGTCTTTATATTATTTTATTCTTTCTTATTATGATATAATTCATTGCATTATTTAGGTTGCATTGTGTGCGTGAGGTATGATGCCTTGTGTAACCGTGTTATATTATGTAAGAGATATCATACTTTCACTCAAGTTATGAAGATCAAGAATGACATAACCACTCATAACCTCGTACCTTTTGGTATATACTTGCGATGGGAGACTAAACTTTTCAACCCAAAGACTAAAGCACATATAGCTGACCTAGTAACTTTCCTTAGGTTTTACCAAAATGTTTATTGTTTGACTATGATTAATATAACTTGGCTTGAACCATGATCTATTTTATTTATTTTTTTCTAATATGACCTAATTGTGATGTAAGCCCAAAATAATTTTAAATTTTCAAAGACCAAAATTATTTTCAAAACTTTTCAAGATGGTCTTTAAACATAAAATCTTTTTAAGATGGGTTAAAATTCTTTTTCACCTTATGGCCTAAGCTCAAAGCTCGAAATCTATTTTTTTTAAAAAAATAAACCTTTTTTAGGGGCTTTTAGACACTTTTTAAATGAGCTCAAAACTGCTTTCTGCTTCATGACCTAAATTCGGATTTTTATTACTAAAATATTTTTCTTAAATAGGCTTACAACTAGTTAGGTCAATTATGAAATATTATAATCAATTATGACCTAATTTATAACAAGATTTATTAGTCATGAGCTTGTTTATGGCATGAATTACTACTTACTTTTCCAAATGAGAAATCTATTTATGATAAACTCATCAATTTAGTTTTAATCCATAATATAGCATAAAAGATACTTTCAGTTGATCTAATAGATTAAAGCTTAATTAGTAAAAATTATTATGGACTGACTTTTATGTTTGAAAATAGAACTATTGGTTGAAACTGTCTGAGTGGTTCTTTTGAAAATAAGATATCCCTTATTGATATTTTATTGACTGTATACCTAGAAAAAGAAACTCGTTATTCATGTGTGGGTGATTTAAGGTTGGAAGGGTCATTCTTACACTTTTTTTCGTTTGTTACTTGTACATATATGCATACATATATTGCATTACATAGCATTGATTATTTCTGGCTCATAGACCTGGAGTATAGCATTTCAAGAGCTTACGACAATCCGACCTACTCTAGTGACATAGAATCCAAAGACAACTCAATCAACTGATCACCAAAAGCAATGAAACCTGAACAGATTCAGAGGATAGTGGATGACGCCCTCAACTCTAAGATGAAAAAATTGAATGGGGCCCTAGCTGAGGCCATGAAAATCCAATTAGCTACACTATTGGCAAACACTGTTGAAGCATCTGCTAGTACTAAGAAGCAGAAAGACAAAAAAAGGACTAAGGTTGGTGAAGTCACCTTTGATGATGACAAAGTGATAATTGATGATGATGATGATTGGGCTTAGTACTTCCAAGATCTTCAAGATAGGAAGAAAGAAATGAAGGCTATGGAGAAAGCAACTATGAAAAAGATTGAAACTTCAGATGCGAAGAAGATGATTGTTGATTTAGAGAAAAAGTTTGAAAAGAACCTAAAGGTTAAAGTGATGTCGGAAGAAGACAAACTGTTTGAACAAGATGAGGAAGTCCCTTATAAGTTCAAGATGCCTTCCTTTGCTAAGTTTGATGGAACTGAGAATCCTTATCTACATGTCAAGCAATACATCATTGCTGTGAAGTTTGCTCGAGCTACTAAGGCTCAAACTATAAGGTATTTTATGCTCTAGTTGGATCCTATTATGTAAAATTGGTTCAACACCTTAAAGGACAATACTTAGAAGAACTGGGATTCACTGTACAAAGCTTTCATCCAACAGTATGGGTACAATGCTGAATTAGAAGTTACTTTAATGGAGGTAGAGTCAATCAGACATAAGCAAAATAAGAACTTTGTTGACTATATAAAGAGGTGGAGGAATAAGACTTCATTTCTCAAGAAGAGGTCAGATGAATCTGAGCGGATTAGGATGTAGTGAGAGGTATCTTGCCTAATCTACGTGAATGCATGTCCCACACCCTTATCAGAAATTTCAATGACCTTCTCCAAGCTGGCTTGCAAATCAAAGAATGAAAAATAGAGAAGAACCATTTCTTTGTAAGGAGAAATGAAAAAGGGAACTATCAGGCGGTTGATATCAATGCAAATGGTCAAGAAAATAGAAGATAATTTTTAGAATTGGAAAAATCGATGTCCTAGATTTGTAACAAGTTGTTGAAGATAGGGATGTTACAGTCGTTAACTCCTCGACCGTTGCCAAATTCTCTACCACTCAACTTTGATGCTAAAGCCTTCTGTCAATTTCACCAAATGAAAAGGCACGGGATGGACAAATATTTGCAATTGAGGCATGAGATTCCGAATTTAATTGATAGTGAAAAGTTGCTTGAACCTAACAAGCCTAACACAAAGGACAATCCTTTGCCTAGGTTTAACAAAGTGCCGCCACTAGCAACTTTTATGATAGGAGGAGGTTTAAATGATAAATATATCATGTCATCTTTCCAAGATATAAGTGGAGAGGAAACTAAAGAAGAAGAGATTTTTAGCAAGATTGAACCGGTTGTGGTTAAAAAGAAAGTAGCCATCTATGTTGTGAATGAGTTTTGAAATTCAACCGACAGTGATGGTGAGTCAAAATCTAAGAAACAAGAGTAAACTTGGTCCAAGCCTAAAGAGGATGAGGTGCTGAATACTAGCTCCGCTAAACCTTATGCAAGGCTACCACCGAAAGAAGTAAAAGACGATAAAGGAAAGATGTTGAAACAAGGGGTAAAGAAGAGGAAGATGATGCTGCTCTTAAGCAGTTGAAAAGAACTCAAGCTAGTATTAGCATAAAGGATTTGCTATCTACATCCAAGAAGCATTGAAAAACTATGGCTAAAGCTATGGCCATCATACATTTTTGTACTTCTGCAACACCGGATGAAATAATTCATTTTATGGTGGTAAACAAGGCTGAGGAAGTAAAGAAAAGTGATAATGCTCAGAAGAAGAATAAGGTTGATGTGAGAATGATATCATTTTCAGATGCGAATTTACCAAAAGTGGGAAGAGATCATATTTACTTGCTTTTCATCAAAATAGAAGTCAAAGAAAAAAAGGACCCTATGTGTCATGGTTGATGATAGATCTACCATAAATGTCTGCCCACTCAAGATCCTGCCAAAGCTAACTATGTCTACATGTGATTTGAAAGGTGATGATTAGGGCTTATGATAATACTAAGAGGCATATTGAGGGAACCTTTAAAATTGTTGTGAAAGTTGGCCCCATTGAATCCATGATTGAGTTTATAGTCCTAGATATACCTGTCACTTTTGCATTGTTGTTAGGTCGACCTTGGTTTCATCCTCTTGGTGGAGTTTCTTCAACCCTCCATCAAAAGATCAAGTTCTCAAATGAAGATAAGACAATGGTTATCGAAGCTAAAGACAATGAAGCGGTGAATGCTCTGATGATTGAGAGGCCTCTCAATATATTCTAAGTGGCTGTTCTTTCTGATAATGAGATGATACACTCTCGAATTTTGATCATGATGAAGAAAATGAATTATCTACCTAGCACTAGCCTTTGAAAATGGAAGACAGGTGTGACAGAGCTTTCAAATTTCAAGACTCGAATTTTCAAAAAAGGGTTGGAATACAAGGAAGTTACTAGAGGAGTTCTGCTGAAAAAGAATAAGAAGATGGGTTTTCCTCCACTTGAAGAGATGTTTATCAAAGCTCCAGATATGGGACCACTCTAAGGGAAGCGGAACCAATCATGTTCATGGAAAAGCTGATTTCGGATTTTGAGATCTTTGTTGATGTTGCTGAGCTGGTGGAACAGGTAGGGAAGAAGCTTGTCTTACTAGCTGACAAGGAATCCAACCCCATAAGAAAAGAAGGAAGTTATCTTGAATATCCAGAGGACTCCAGAAAAGATTGCTGCTCTCATTGAAGAATAGTTTGAAAGTCTTTTAGTTTATGATTGTGAGAACAATGACTCTGATTTTGATTTTGAGTTTTCTACGCTGTATGAGAATAATGATGTTTTCTTTTCTAAAATGAATGCAATAAAGTCTTATTTTTCTTACTTGTGTGATGTTTTTCCTTAAAGTTGCATACATTTGTATGGTGATTATATGAGCATTTTTAATATTAACTCTGTTAATTCACAATCTTTAATTTTTGAAACAACTGATAATCCTAAAAATATTAGCATAGTATCTGACATTACTCACGAAGTGAGAGAAAGATTTGAAAAAAAATTCAAAAAATATGAAGAAGTCTTTACTTAGTCTTATGAGGATATACATGGAATTGATCGAGATATAGCCGAACAAATGATTCCTACTTATACTCATTTGAAATCTTTCAAACAAAAGTTGAGGTATTTAAGGCCAGAATGGGTAGAGCTGATCAAAGAATAAGTCACTAAATAAATACAAGTGAAATTTCTTGAAGTGATAGATTACCCTGACTGGTTAGCTAATATAGTTTCCATACCAAAGAAAGATAGGAGAATTAGGGTTTGCGTAGACTACAGAGATTTGAATAAGGCTTCCCCTAAGGATGACTTTTCTTTACTCGACATAGATGTCCTAATCAATAGTATAGCCTCTAGCGTGCTACGCTCATTCGTAGATAAATTTTTTAGTATAATCAGGTATTAATGACCCAAGAGTATAAAGCTAAAACTGTCTTTATCACTACATGGGGTATATTTTATTACAAGGTGATATCATTTGGATTAAATAATGCTGGAACAACCTATCGGAGGATGGTCACTACCTTATTTTATGACATGATGCATAAGGAGGTTGAGGTTTATGTTGATGATATGATGATAAAGTCAGATACGAAGGAATGACATTTCCAAAACTTAGAGATCTTCTTTTGAAGAGCAGTGAAGTATAATCTAAGATTGAATCCAAAGAGGTGTGTGTTTGGAGTCACTTCAGGTAAGATGTTGGGGCATGTTATTGAACCAAATAACATTGAGATTGACCCTGACAAGGCTAAGGCAATAAGGTATATGCCAACCCCTAAGATGGAGAAGGAAGTTTGAGAGTTTATTGAAAGGTTATAGTATCAACGTGTTCATAGCAAAGTTTACCACAATCTGTGAACCTATCTTTAAATTGCTTATAAAGAACCAGCCAGTTAAGCGGAATAAAGAGTGTCAAAAAGCCTTTGAGCATATAAAATAGTATTTATTAAATCCACCTGTTTTGAAGCCTCCTAGACCTGGTAAACTATTATTACTGTACTTAGCAGTAGAGAAAGAATCGATAAGAGCATTGTTGGCCCAAGCAAATTAATTAGGACTCGAGTACGTAATTTACTATTTGAGTATAAAACTCATACCTTATGAGATTAAGTATAGTATAATTGAAAAGACATGTATAGCTATGGTTTGGTCATCTAAGAAGTTGCGACATTACTTTCAGTCTTATAGTGTACAAGTAATTTTTAGGATGGATCCAGTGAAATATTTGAGAGAGACAACCTCCTTAATTTAAAAATACAACCGATGGTTGATAATCCTAGATAAATTTAAGATCAAACATATAACTAGAAAAACTATCAAAGGCAGTACAGTAGCAGAATTCCTAGCTCAACAACCATTATCGAATAGTGAGGAAGTAATTTTAGAATTTCCAAATGAACATTCAGATGCCGTAAAAGTATAATGATGGAAGATGTATTTCGATGGAGCAGTGAACAGAAAGGGGGCTAAAAGGAGAGCTCATCCCTTTGGCTAAGAAGTTAGAATTCATGGCAACCAACAATATGGTTGAGTACAAAGTATTTATTTTTGGTTTGAAAACCCTGATGATTATGAGAATCGATAAAGTGCAGGTTTTTAGTGATTCATTGCTAGTGGTATCCCAGGTAAATGGAGAATGAGAGCTGAAGGAAGAAAAATAAAGTCATACCATGATTACTTAACTGTAGTAAAGAAGAACTTCAAGGATTGCAAGTTCATACACTTACTGAGAGAAGAAAATCAGATGGCCGATGCCTTAGCTACACTGGCTTCAGTATGAAAGGATCCTGTCAAATTATTTCTTAAACCTCTGATTTTGACCAGTTCATTGACCCCTTACTATGAGTACAAAATGGACATGAAAACTGATACAGACCATGATGCGTGGTTTGATACCATAAGATGATTCTTGAAAATAGAAAATACCCATTGGGGGCACCAAGGGAAGAAAAGAGAACTATAAGGTGATGGTCCTTACAGTACATCACTTTTCATAGAGAGTTGTATCGAAGATGGCCTGACGGAGTATTTTTAAAATATTTAAGAAAGTCTGAAGTTGGGTAAATCATATTAGAAATACATGCGGAAAGCTGTGGGCTCCGTATGAATGGTTTAACTTTGGTCAAAAAGATAATCAGGCAATGTTACTATTGGTTGACTATGGAAAAGATTATATTGATTTTGTGAAGAGGTGCCAGTAGTGCCAAATATATGAAAACCTAAATCACCTACCTCTAGAATAATTATGTTATGTCTTTACCTTGGCCTTTTGCAATATGGGGGATTGATATTATTGAGAAGATACATCCGACGGCTTCGAATGATCACTGATACATCATAGTAGCAGTAGATTACTTTTCAAGATGGGTTGAAGCTTAATCTTTCAATAAGTTGGAGGCAAAGCAATTGGCTCAATTTATTAAGAAAAATCTTATTTGCAGATATAGGGTCCCGCACAGTCTAGTATCAAACAATGAGATGTAATTTTAGGAAGCAGTTGAGGACTTATTTTCTAAGTACCACATCGCTCATTGATCCTCCCTTTATAGACCAAAAGCCAATGGTGCAGTAGAAGCAGTAAACAAAATAATCAAGCATAATCTATCCAAGATGACCAAAACATACAAGGATTGATCAGAATGGTCAGAAATGCTTCATTTTTACTTTATGAGAATATAGAACTAGTGTGTGAACTCCGACTAGAATGATACTGTTTTCTTTGATTTATGGAATAGAAACAGTATTGTCAATTAAGATTGAGATCAAGTCACTGAAATTGGCTTTAGAAGTTAAGTTGCTTAAGACAAAATGGGTAGTGAGTAGATATAGACAACTGACCTTATTGAAAGAGAGAAGGTTGAAAGCATTGAATCATCACCTACTGTATCGAAGAAAGACAGTACAAGCCTATAATAAAAGAGTTAAGATCATAAAGCTTAAAGTCGGTGACTTGATGTTAAAGCAGTACAAGCCTAATATTCCTGATTCAAGAGGAAAGTTTAGACTTGGTTGGACCGTATGTTATAAAATAAGTTATAAAGAAGGGTGCGGTTAAGTTGCCAGACATGGATGAAAACGAGTTTAGTAAACCAGTGAACATTGATAGGTTGAAGAAATTTTATATTTAGATAATTAAAAAAGAAGAAGCTTACTAGGTTGAAAACTCAAAAGGACGACCTAGGCAAAAGTTAGAGCTGTCCGCTAGTTTTAAAATTTTAAAAGGGTGGACTAGGCAACAATTAAGGCTAAAATGAGAGAAAATTATCAATTTAAAAAACCTGAAAGAGCTGGTTGGCGACAAGAATGATCTCGTGTATGCTAGCTTTATGTTTTTTATTGTTCCCAAGTTAATGAGATAGAGTTAAAATTAAAATTATTCTATGTATACTATTTCAAATAATCTGACCAACGGGATAAAATAAAATCACAAAATAGCAAAAAATGATGACAAATTATAAAAAAAATCTTTTATTATTCATCCTAACATTATTTTATCTAAAGAATTGATAAATGCAGAATTTATGAATGTCGGTAAGTGTAACGTGCAGGCCAGGTTGCTTCAGTCTATCCAAGAAAACTTCAATCAGATGAAGCATGTTCAAATCAAGAGTGAACTCAGAGCCTCAAGGCTTGGCTCCATACTGATAGTCGAGTTGATGAGGATCATAGCAAGTGCCTCAGCAGAGAGCAGCAAGAAGAACATATATCAGATATATCCAAATGGTGACGTGTAATCTTCCACCAAGATACCAACCAATAGGTATTAATCACAGCTCGTGAGCAGATCCAATCAACCCACTCAGCATATGAAGAAGTAGGGTGAAGTAGTTTTCTCACAGAATGATGTCGAGGCAGATATCTGGTATTGTCCATATATGGATGTCAAGTAAGCACAAGTTCTCTTGTAGCCAGATCTGTAAAGAAGTACAATTCATTAAAAAAAAGCTTGCTAGGTTGAAAACCTACAAGGGTGACCTAGGTAAAAATTAGGACGGTCTGTTAGCTCTGAAAACTCACAAGGGCTGTCTAGAAAAAAAATAAGATAAAAAAGAGCCTGTTAGGTTGAAAACCTGCAAGAGTGGCCTAGACAAAAAATAAGACAGCTCGCTAGTTCCGAAAACCCTCAATGGCATTCTAGGCAAAAATTAGAGCAATAAAAATAAAAATCTAAATTAAAAATTTAAAAGGGTGATTTAGGTAATTACCCAAAGTAGCAAAGGACTTATAGCTAGCCTTCTCGAGGAACCAGTATTGAATTGATCTAATCCAATTAGGGTTTCATCCAAGATCACAAGTATTGGAGAAAATTCTCCTCCATTTGGTCCACAATATCCAATACTTGCTGATTAATGTCACCATCAGAAGAAACAAGTAGAAACTAACCAAATAAGTATAAAAAGAGCAAACACTCCCATGCTTTAGTGGGAGCCAAATGGGAAGCGCAAAAATCAATCAAGGGGCAGAGTAAGATTTTTTCACCTCTAGTCAGTTGAATAACTTTAGGTTTTGAAAGGTGAAATAGCATCTACATTTTATGATGAGTCTTAGAGGTCAATATGGGTCATGCTATTGGATGATTGCTTGGTGTCCAAGGATGGCTTTAAATTCTTCAATCATTGGACACACTTTAAAGTTTTGTTTATCTTAAAAGTTTTAGATTTAATATCCCAAAAAGAAGCAATGGCGTGTAAAAAGGATTGGTTCAATCTGACATTTTGAAAGCATTTTAACACATTAAGTTGAGACCATGATATTTATTCCATTTATGTAACTTTAATGCTCTTGAATGAATCTTTTATCTTCTTTAAATTGGCTTCGGCCATTATTGGGAGTGCGAGAGCTGAAATTACTTTGAATTTATAAGAAGGAAAAATGGGAGTTGAATTTCATTGACTTGATCCGAGAGTTGCCCAAGCGTCACTGTGTTAATCGATGAAGAAAAAGGGTGAATTGTTGGTTTATATAGCGAAAGGCTGAAGTTCAAACTGTGTAAGGAAAACATGGTTCATGTCGAATTAAGGTGGACTTCAAATTTGTTATGGATTTGTAAATCATTAGACCTAGTCCATGTTGGCTTTGTAAACTGTAGTATACTTTAAGCTAGGTCGAATTCATTTTTAATAAATTCGATATGGGTATTGTAATGTATATATATATGAAAAAAAAAAGTTGTTGAAAAGTCAAAACTATGAAAAAGTTAAATATTATTATATTTTATTTTATTATGTGTATATTAAATTTAACAGAAGGCAATTTATAGTTAAATAAAGCCCTAAGAACTCATCGTCTAACAAAGGTGGAGGCACATCATTCATCCAGAATCCCCTCGAGGAAGAAGCACTCAGATCTCGATTATCCTGAAAGTCGATCTTGTAATAATAGTCGTCTGAAAGAGGAAGGGGCACCTCATGGTCATCAGTTTGAGGCCCCCTTGACAACGAAGCACTATGATCCATGTAGCCCTGAAATCAAAAAGTCCCAGAAGTTTTGTTCAGCATAAGTACCATGTCAACGACTGGCGACCAATTCCCCATGCAGCTGTTTTGTTTCTTAAGAGTCTGCTATAAGTCAAAAAAGAAAAAGGTAAGTTCATATATTTCCATGCATACATATAGCATAAGTTGGCATGAAATAGTATGCAAACCAAATAATTCAGATTAAAGTCTTAATGCATGAAGGGCGGGTTAGCATAAGGCGATGCATACGGGACATGCGACTGTGGCGGAGATGTATGAGAGGGACCGGCTTCATGTCGACAACAATTTCCCAACTGTCCGATCATCTGCACAGACTCACAACAGTTAAAAAGATACAAAGAAAAAATTTTCGGTAAATCAATGCATATATATGATCAACCTGTAAAGGGACAACTCCAGTATCATCATGAGAATAGGGAGCAGACCCTCCTTCACCTTCCCCTTGTTCATCCTCCTGTTCGTCCATTTCATTACCTTCCTCGCCATTACCTTCCTCCTCCTCTTCATACTCATCTTCATCCTCCCCATCACCCTCATCATCATCATCTCCTTCTTTATTTTCTTCTCCTTCATCTTTTTCTTTTTCTTCCTCTTCTTCTTCTTCATCCTCTTTTTCGTCCATACCCTCAACACTAACAGGAAAAACTTCAAAATGCAAAAGTTGATCTCAGATAAACTTGGTATATGATATCTCTGGTTAACGAAAGAAAGCATTGACATTGAATCCATTCCGAGCACATCTGTAAGAGTTCTCTAACATTGACATACAGGTCAACATAGATGTCAAAATGTTTGCTGGCATCCACCTCCTATTAGGACCCAGGAACCAGTTATGCACTCTCTTGCCAAGGAACCAACCACTGGAAATCAGCCCGACGATGATCTGACTGGAATTTTATAAGGGTAATGCATTATTCATGGCGGGAGTCTAGTTCACCCTCTCGTCCGCTGTCCGCCAAGCGATGTCCACCTGTAAGACAGCAAAACAGGTGAATAATTTCTCTTATAAATTTTAACAGTAACACTAATTCCATCTCTTACCTGATCCCAGATCAGCGACTCAGATGATAGCATTGGGTATGCATGTGATGGCTACCAGGCACCTCCGTATGACCCTACAGCCAAAGGATTAGTCTCGGGTATCTAACCCATCTCCTAGTAATGCCAACCCTCACAAGATTATGTTCATATGCCCACACTTGTAAAGGTAAACAACAAAGGTCAAGCTTGCACACTCATATTATCTAGATAAACATACACGGGAATTCATACCTCGACAATAATCTTAAAGCCTATGAATGATGTTTGTTCCTAAAAGTTTTGTCAAAGCCATGATAGAGGCAGGCGAGGCTGGCCTCTTCCCAAGCATAAAACGACATGAGATCAAAATCGGCTAAGGACCGCAAAATTGACAGGTGAATGGATGCCTCGATGCTGCATAAGATGGTCGTTGCTAGCAGATATAATAAGACCCTCGGGTATACTGTTCTGCCCATACACTGTGTACTGATCGGGTCTACCTCATCAATCAACTGTCAGATCTCATCTTCAGTCAATATATCATTGGTCAAGGAAACAGAAATTCCATCACATTTTCGGCCTATTATCATAGAAAATTCGACTGGACCAATGGTCACTTTTTCTACAAGAAAATGAAAGATGTGGGTAGTGTCTATCCACCGTTTTGAGAGTCTCTAGATTACACTCCTGTCAATCTGGTACCCCCTTTGATGGTAACTGCAGAATAAATTTCTCAAAGCTGCATTCCTGAATCATCCTCCGTACTAGAGGTGGCACTTGTTCATACCACTGATGAATTTTATAGATATTTCCTCCACCGTGAATTCTGTAGCTATTATGCTATCATAACAAAGGTAATTCAAGCAAGGTAAGTATATAATCCCTAATAAAAAAATAATAAAAAGAAAATAAAAATTTAATTTCGATGCTCTAATAATTCTGTTCATTTTTTTTCTACAATACTAAGCTTATTTATTTTTTCTCATAATTTTCCATTAATAGATACTAAAAAATATTTTATTTTTGACACTTTTATAATTTTTTGCATTTTGTCCAATATCTTGTTTAAATTATTTTTACTTTTTATGAATAAATTTATTTTCTATATTAATTTGTCTATATTAATGCTAAGTCTATCTATTTTTCTCACAAATTTTTGCTAAATAAGTCCTAAAAATTAATTTTTAGGAGAGTCAATAATTTATTGCAGTAAATTTTATGCCATTGAATAGTTAAATTACAGTAAAAAAATATATGTTTACTTATGTCTTTTCTTTCTCACTTCGATGGAGATGCATCCCTGGTAAAAGGGAAATTCGATCCAACCCACTTATCTTTAGGTAAGCAATCAGTTCAACATTTACGCAGGGTCTGGTCGTAGATGCATACTGGTTGACCGCCATTTATGGATGGAAGATTAGAATGTGAAACAAGTTAATTTTCAAACGAAATTGAGAGTTTTTATTCTAAATGTTTTGAAAGCTTGAAAGTTTTAAGGGCTCTGAATGAAATGCTACATATTTATAAAGAATGAGTCATGGATAAGAGTAAATGATAGGAAAGGGACAAGCATCTATCTGATTTAAAGTAACGTAAGGCATTAAAAAAGTGTTAAGTCACATGCACTGCATCAACAATGCTCAGACTCAACTATCCATTTTCTTTATAGATTAATAATTCATTTATGTTTAGAGTTTACTTTTTCAGATCAATAATTTAAAGTTCACTTTAAATATCAATAATTTATTTTTGCCACACAGTGTACTGATATTTATTATAAGTCTAAATTTTTTAGTGTCCAAAAATATTTTTATACATATAAATATTTTTTTCATGCAGGGGGCAAGAGTACATAGGAACCCATGTATGATTTAAAAATATCCAATTTTTAGTAAATTTTCTATTAACTATTGAAATAAAATTTTCGCAGATATTATGGGTCTAAAACCCGAACAAGCTCAATCCGTTTAAATTTTGCATGCTTAACCCATATCTAATCTCGAGTCTAGAATCCAAAATCTAATCTCGTGTCCAAAACTCAAAATTTAGTCTTGGATCCAGAACTCAAAATTCAGTCTCAAATTCAAAACTCAAATTCAGTCTTGGGTCCATAAGCTAAAATCTAATCTCTGGTTCAAAATCCAAATTCAGTCTCTGGTCCATAATTCAAATCAAGTCCTAGGTCCAAAATCCGAAATTCAATCTCGGGTCCAGAATTCAAATGTAATATCAGGTCCAGAATCTAAAATTCAGTCTCAGGTCTAAAATCTAAATGCAGTCTCGGGTCCAAAATTCAAATCCAGTCTCAGATTTAGAATCCAAAATTTAGTCTGGTTCAGAATCTAAATTTAGTCTCAGGTCTAGAATCCAAATCCAGTCTCAGGTTCAAAACTAAAAATTCAGTCTCCAATTCTGAAACCAAAATTCAATCTCGGATCCACAATCAAAAACTCAATCTCGAGTTTAGAATTCAGAATTCAGTCTCGGGTCTAGAACCCCTCTGGTCCAGAACCTAAAATTCAGTCTCGGGTCTAGAACTCAAATTCAATCTCTGATCCATTACCCAAAATTTAGTCTCGAATTTAGAGCCAAAAATTTAGTCCCGGATCTAGAACCCAAAATAATCCTCAAGTCCAATATCCAAAATTCAATCTCGGGTCCAGAATCCAAATTCAGTCTTGGGTCCAGAACCCAAAATAATCATCGGGTCTAAAATTTAAAATCAAGTCCCAGATCTAGAATTTAAATTTAATCTCAGATCCAGAATCTAAAATAATCCTTCGATTCAAAACCCAACCAATTTTCAGGTAGGGGTGGAACTCAGTCGGTTTGGTTAATAAATCGACCAAACCGATCGGTTAACCAAATTAATTTTCTTAAATTTTTTTAACCGAACTGACGAAATTTATATTTTGGTCTGTTTGGTTAATTAACCGAATCAAATTGGTTAGTTTCGTTAATTAATCGAACCAATTAATTTATTTTTAAATTTTATAATAAAAATTTTATTTAGAACAAAGAATTAATATAATTAAATAACTAAATAAAACTTATTAAAAAACTAAAAACTAACTTTATTTTGTAATAAAGGTTTATATTTATAGTAAAAAAATAATATAATTAAAGAATTAAATAAAAAATAAAAACTAAATAATTTTTTTTAAAAAAAGGGTTCGTTTAATGGTTAACCAACTGAACCAAATCGATTAACCGTTAACCAAACCAAAATTTTTTCCACCCTTATTTTCGGGTCCAAAATCCATCTTTATCTAAGATCAGCTCAAAGTTATATTATTTTTTACTCTTTGAATGAATTCAAGATCGTTTAAGCAATTGACAAAACTGTATACCTTTAATTTTGTCCCTAAACTAGTTCGATCACAATTAATAGAGGCAAAGTCAAGTTGGGTCCAACTTTAGAAGCTTAAACCTAATTTGAAGCTTTTAATTAGGTTGGTCTAATTTTAAAATGCCCAAAAAATAAGCCAGTTCAACTTTTAAGCCCCTAAAAGGTCTGATCCGAAGTTAGAATGTGTTTGGTTCAGTCTAATTCGATATGGGTCATGCTATATAGAATCGGGCCTACCTAATTCGATATGAATATGTCCATATTGAATTGGAGCTTGTCCAATTCGACATGGACAGTCCATTTTGAATTGGACAAGCTCCAATTCAATATGGACAACATTTATATCGAATAGAGCTAAGTCCAATTCGATATGGACACCGCCCATATTGAATTGGACATGCTCCAATTCGATATGGGTACCAACTTATATCAAATTGGCCTCTTATCCAATTCTATACAAGTGGATCATATCAAACTTAAAACATTTTAATTTTACATGGCTTCTGTTTTAAAGACTTAATCCGAGCCAAATACGAATGGTGTTTGGTTAAAATCCTAATTAAGCTCGGATAAGTTAGGGTTACGTACCAAACTTTAACCTAATGATGCTTATAAATGTATGTTTATGGGATGACCAAAGGGTAGCAACAACTATCAAAAGGAAAAGGCAATTGAGACAAAGCAAACATACAACAATTGTCTCCAGCAACTGTTTCACTCAACCAAACTCAGAATTGGTGCAAGCAGAAAGCTTGAATCAACACTCTCAATTTTGGTAGAGTCAACAAATGGAGGTTTGATTTTGTCATTTAACTCATTTAAATTTACAGTAGCTTCTAAAGACCCTATTCTTGTTTTCAAAGCATAAGACCCTAGTTTGATTTCAAAAAATCCTAAAACTCTAGTTTCCATTTAAAAAAACCTAATTTTGTTTTCAAAATCCATAAAACCCTATTTTTATCCCAAAAATAATAATTTTCACTTAAAAACCCTAATCTTATTTTCAAAATCCTAAAACCATGATTTTAACTTTAAAACCCTAGTTTACACCTTAGAAAACCCTACGTTAACAATAAAACCCTAAAAATCCTAACTCACATTAGTAAACCCTAATTATATGATTAAAACCCCATAAACCCTAGTTCATATCAATAAATCCCTATTTTGTATATTTAATGATTTATTTAAAATTAAAATCTAGGTTTGATTATTTAATTCATTGTTGTATGCTTATGATGAATGATTTATTGTTATTTTATTTATGATAAATGGTTGAATGTTCTAATTTAATTATTTTGATTTTAAGAATGCAAAAGGCATATTTTCACTTTGTAGGTGCCTTATTTTATCTAATTTATTTTTTTATCTAATTTAAATTTTGAGATTAATGTAAATGGCACATTTTCATCAAATAATAGGTGTCTTATTTTATTTAATTATATTTTAGATTTTGGATATTATTGTAAAGACATATTTTCATAGCTTATGGGTGCCCATTTTTATTAGTTTATTTGGACATTCTTTGATTTTAATATAATGAATATTTATTTATTTCTATTGCATGTAGTCTGGATAGTATGATAATAAGTTAAAGAATTTAATAATATATAGACTTGAAAAGGAGGTCGATTCTAATGAACCGGGCGCTATGAGAGTGTTGGGTCATTCTCACATTCCCCATGTGTATCTAACTTTTCGAACCTAGTAGGAGTTGAAAATTTCTTAGAAATCGAGTCATCTACCTCTTTTTTTTTCCAACCTGTCCGGTGACGACTCCATTTTCTCCGAATTTATGTCTGTGGTCTCTAAGATCCTGAGCCTAACAGTGCTGAAGTCATAAAAATCATTCCACATGGAAGTGGTGATGAAAATTTCTACTCACAAGCTGTTATTTAGGTGACTTATACTAATGGGATGTCATATATTATCACTTATTATAGTACAGTTAATAGATATATTAAATTACTAACAATTTAAAAATCAAATATTTATTTATCAAAAATAAAAAAAATCATATCCAGTATGTAAAACATGCTAAGATAGTATATCTTTATGTATTTAAGCCTAGAATAGATGCTCTTAATTTGAAAAATAAGAATGATTAACACATTACAACCACTTTAATTTTGTTAAAAAAATTACAAATTATGACTATATCTTTGGCAAGTTTATAAATATAAATCTAATGTCATGCATAAATTAAATTTATTTTGCAATAGTAATTCTTTAAAATTTTATTTATCTTATCTATACAAAGAACACCTATGATTAAGGTTGGCAATTGGTTAGGTCGGAGGCGGGGGAGTACTCCCCATTCCCATCCCCGTCTTAGGTGGGGATTCCCCGCCCTGCTTTCATCACAGTAATGGGGAAATATTTCCTTCCCAATGAAAATTTATTTTTTTTATTTTTAAAATTAAAATTTAAAAATATAAAAAATAATAATTCATCATAATTGTACACTTAATAAAATAATAATAGAATAAATATATGTAATAAAATTTAAAAAAATACTACAAGAAGGAGATAAAATAAATCAAAATAAATCTATTTCTCATGTGCAAATAATTAAAATATAATATACATAATATAAAATATATATAAATTGAAAATTAAAATATAACATATATACATAATAATATATAATATGTATAGTATAATATATATGTATATTATATATAATATGTATATAATATATATATAGTATATATATTATATGTATATATAATACTTTTTTTTTGGGTCCCCGCGAAGACGGGGATAGAGATACTCATATACTCCCTGCCCTCACCCTCTCTTTGTCCCGCCTAACAGGAAGAAATTTCTTTCTGTCTCTATTTTCGCAGAAAATTTTTTTAAAAAATCTTGTTCCGTTCCGGGCAAATCTCCCACTACCATCCTTACCTATGATCTCTCTCTTCTTCTCTTCGAAAGTTAACCAATTAAGATTAAATTACATCCATGATTCAGCAATGATGTTGCTAATTCTATTGAATTTATTTGATATTTATTATTTATTATTTTTTTAGTATTACAATTGTTAAAATATGTATTGAAGTGAATATTTTAATTTTTAATAATAAAAAATTAATTAATATTTTAATTACACATATTCTAAAAAATTCCAATTAATTTGGCAAGTGACGGCTAATTTGTTAATTAATTAAAAAACCTTCAGTGATACCCCTTTTTAAAACCTAAATATTTCTCCCCCTATTTTAATAATACTAGTTGTTAATTGATTTAGCCAAACTTATTTTATGCTTTAATCCATATAGTCTGCTGTTCTTGGATAAATAATTTAGAAAAAAAAAATATTTTTTGGCTCTTTAACTTTAAATATTTTGTGCATTAATCTTATAAATTTTTATTTAGTGATATAGAAACATTTAACAACATGAGTTGATAATATTAAACTCTTTTCTAACAAAAGCTAAACATATATATTTAATTGCCATTAAAATTATATAGCTGCTAAAATAAAAATATATTTTTTGTTAATAAATTAAAAAATAATATATTTTTTGATCTTTAAATTTTATGTATTTTGTATATTAAATATTTAAATTTTTATTTTGTGATATGAGATCTTCGATTAATAGTACATAAAAATTATATATTTAACTGTTAGTATATAAGAATTTATTATCACAAATATATATAGCTGAGAGGCTTAATATAACCAAATAAAATTTAAAAGGCTAAATACGTAATCAGTATTAAAAAAAATGCATTGTTCCAATAATTTATTGCCAATTCTTTTTTTTTCAACCAAACAATCTTCAAATCTCTCGAGACCGCCAAACTCAAGAGAAACAGAGGGAGAGATCAGTACACTACTGACTACACTTAACATGGCGGCCACCGGAGAACCTTTTTTTGTAGCTGGATTGTCACCGTCAGTGGTCCGTTCTTGCCTGACCCCATCGTCATCCGGCAAAGAAAAATAGAGTCAAATTCCAAATCAGACCAAGAGATTTGCAATTTCTACAGAGCAGATATCAGCTTCTTCGGCAACGGAAAAAACAACGATTGAACTTTGAGGATGGAGCGGTTAGAAGAGGAAGAAGAAAGAGACAGAACAGAACAGAAGCAAAATCCACATATTTGGAAGTTGGCCGAAGAGGAAATGAAGAGTAGAAAGAGTTTGAAAGATTATTTTGAAGAATCAAAAGAAATGATCAGATCGGACGGTGGTCCACCACGGCGGTTCTCTCCGTAAGAGTGTGGGTCCCGTTCGGAAAATTCTCCTCTCTCCTCTATTTACCAGGCAAGTGGATTTTTACCATTGGTCTCCTTTCTTCTTGTTGTCATTATTTATTGTTATTTTATTATATTAATTATTATTATATAATTGATCCGCGTATTCTTGGAATTTGATTTTGTCAATAAATGTATCAAAAAGTAGCCTGAAAAGTGGAAAGTTATTACTCCCTTCGTTTTATTTAGACAAAAAAATTTTTTTTAATGTATTTTTTATATAAAAAATATATCATTTTAGTTAAATTTTAGGGATTAAAATGAGTTAAAATACTATTTATATTTTTGTCTTAAAAGTTTAATTTAAGAAATATTTTTTTAGAGGTATTTAAATAAATAGAAATAAAAAAAATAAAATTTTTTAATTTTCATGTCCATCTTATTTTTTTTATATAAATAATACGGAAATAGTATTATATTATTATTGTTTTTTTTAAACAAAAAATTATTAGTAATGGCAATCGACCTACCTAGGCTCTCCTAATTGTTATTTTTCTTTTTATTTTATATTTTATATTTTTCATTTTTCTCCTATTATTTTTGTCAATAATTTCACAGCGGTGTAAATTTAGTAAAACTTGGCTGCTCTGACTTGTATACCCAAAAGACTTTATCCTGTAAACTTTGCAAACCAAAATCAGCATTATTTGGTGCAGCATGCCAGTCATAAAGTGCTAAAAAATTTTATCTCCTTATTAAATGATTTTTTTAGTTCACTCTAAAAAAAAGAATATATATTTGATTATTACAGTTATTCTTTTGTTAATATTTGTAACAAAAGATATATTATTATTATATCAAATAATTACCCAAAAAATTTAGACCAATCGAAGTCTAACTCAATGTCTAACTCACCTATTGTCAAAATAAATTATTAAAATAAAAAATTGTTGAAGTAATAAAGAAATATTGCATAGGAAATTGATGTATTGTTGAGTTCTAAATTTTATAGAGTTTAAGAAGTAAAAAAAATATAATTTTATTTTTTTATAAATATGATTTATCAGAATTAATTATTTTACTTTAAAAATAAAATATAATTCAAAACATCAGTTTAGAATAGATCAAAATCCAAAGAGACACTTTAAATGCTGGGTCAAGAGTGCGGCCAATAAATTTCTTATAGTAATTATTATATCTTTTTTTTTTTTAATTTGAAGCAGACTTCATATATTTTAATTGCATTTTTTTGAACTGAATATTTTAATTGCATTTACTTTCTTATTATTGCATTTGCTTTATAGAAAAGTTAATTTTTATTTATCTTTTAGTTGTCGGTAGCAACGGGAATCTAATTCCTATAAAGCATTCAAATCTTTGTTTGGTCCACTCACCACTGGAAATTTAGTTTTTTTTATTATTATTTTTTATAATATATCCTATAATTTAAAGGAAATCTAAAATCAGCCTAGATGAGTAATGATTTTAGGCTTTTCTATCGATTTTGTCTTTTATTTTAATTAATGTTATTTTTTTAGCCTATTATTTTCGCCCGTTAATTAATATTTTATTTTATAATATATTTATTTTTTATTATTATATTTTATTTTTAAAACTTATATTCTTTTGGATAATTTAATTACGTATTTTACCTATAAAATTTTTTAATTCTATAAATTAGAGAATGTGTGGTATTTTTTATTAATTTTTACAGTAAACTATAAGTTTTAAATTTTATTTACTTCAACAAAATTTATTTTTTGTACCTTTAATTATATTAAAAAAATGAACTAATATTAATAAACTTAAAAATAGTAAAAAAATTAACAAACTGTTCAAATTAGAGTATGCTAGATAAAATTGATGAAATACTGTGGAAGAATTTTCTGGATAGCTTATAAAAATGTTATTTGAAAAATAAGCTGTTCAAATTTGAGTATCTACGTGTGGAAGAATTTTTATGATAGCTTACAAAAATGGTATTTAAAAAATTTTAGATGAATAAAATTATCCTAAAATTTGAAAAAAAAAATATTGACTAGAAAAAAATTCATGGTACACGCAGGTGTTGGGTATCATTTTGGCATGCCTTTCTCCCATATATGCTACATGGTTTAGTTTTAGAGATGGACACATGTATGCTATTATGCACGGCTAAATGTCACTAAAACTCAATTGTATTTTGACACCTGTTTCATGCAATAAACACATGTTAATTTGTTGTATTTTAGCATAAAATAAAGTTAGTTTTTGTGGTGCAAGTTGCTCAAATCAAAATTGTGAATAGGGGACAAAAGAATTATGATAATGGCTTTAGCTTATAGTACAAGGGGTAATGGAGATGGGTGTGTAGTTGTGGAGTTACAATGAACAATAGAAGGCAACAAAAATTAGAATAAATTGGAACAAAAATTATAATGTAACTATATTGTAGTATGTAGGCCCTGGACTATTTAGTTGCAAATTAAAAATTATTCTTTTCTTCTCATAATGATATAGTTATGATGGAAATTTATCATTATACCTCTATTTAATATTTTGTAATCAACAACTTTTGTTTTTAATTGTTTATATTTTTTATGTAATAATTACTTTTGACTCAATTAATAATTATTTTGATTTTTAATTTTTGTAATAATCAATAATTATTTTATATAAATGAAGAATAAAATTGATAGTATATAGTAAAAATTGTGTCTATTAACTAAATAACTAAAGTTTTCTTAATATATAAAATGAGAAGTGTCCCGTTTTAGGACGGAGAGAGTAATTTTTATAATATTAATTAAGTAAAAAAATGATTTTTCTTCTCTATAAAGCTGTCGCCTTGCTATAAATATCAACTTTAAAATGCATTGCATTATTATTGGCCTTTTTGATATTGTGTTTATAAGATTGATTTTTCACATGTGCTATTAATTTATCTAGGATGTAGTAAATGAAATATTTTTCACATTAATACTACTTATAAGTGTTCTATATATTGTGATGTTACTCTATCACCTGCTATTGCTAACTAATAGCAAGATGAGGGAAGATGGAGAAATCAATCAGCAAAATATAATATATAAGAGCATGAGCATGCACACTTACTTTTTTGTTGTTTATAGTTAGGTTTTATAGTTACTGCTATTTAAATTTAAATATATACTTATATAACTATGGAATTGAATTTGCATCATTAGTGAAACTAATGTCTAAAAAATAAGTAACTATTTATATTTGAATACCTTAAATTTTTATTGAAATGACATTATTTTAAAGTATAAATTTAAGATCATTATAAAATTTTAGTAAATTATTAAAAATGATTCTGAAATTTGGATTTTCTAATATCCTCATTGTGATCAGACTTTACTATTGGATCATTCCAGTAGCTTTTATTTCTGCATGGTAATTAATTCTCTCCAAAAAAGTATTCTACTTTTTCAATTTCTGCAAATATGCAGTCACTAAAACTTTTTATTTTTCACTCGTGTACTTTGTTCACAAAAGGTTCTAAATTTGCAGGGATTGATGGTGTTGGGCTAGGACTGGTTAGACAACATTATAGTCTTGGAAAGTATGAAGTATCTCCTCATCCGCTTTATGTACTTAACACACTGAGTGATTATAGTGTTCTGATTTAGATGAACCTTCTAAACTAATTTATTAGTTATCTACTGCATAATGACGTACATTTTCTAATATTAATGAAAATGATGCTTAATTATGTAAATTATTTTTCATCGTTAGGTTTTTTGACATATGGTGCCTGCATATTCCAGTTAAGGATAGAACACCATTTACAGGTCCTTTTCATTCTCTTCTTTACCCTGTTAAAATAATGTTTTATTATGCACATCTCGTGTGATAGAGAGGGAGAGTAAGATTGAATTTATTGTAAACTTGTGCTTAAATATGCATTTTTTCCCCCAAAAATTTATGGTTCAGGCTTAGTTAAGATGGTTGAAAGAACAGTTAGATCAGAGAGCGTTGGTTCACCTCGCAGACCAATATATCTTGTTGGGGAGTCTCTGGGAGCATGCCTCGCTCTAGCTGTTGCTGCTCTTGTCCCTGACACTGATCGTGTACTTATTTTGGCTGATCCAGGTGAAATTTTGCATACTCAACCATTTTTTTTTTTTGGATACTAAGGAGGCCACTAACGGACCGGGTAACATTATGGGCTATACAGCAGGGGGTAGCCCTCCCCTGAGCACCATAGAGGCACGAGCATGCACCATAATGGTGCTGAATGTGTGGTCGGCAGGAATCGAACCCGAGACCTCTGCATCCTACCAACTTTTTTGGAAGGTAGGATGACCAATCAGGCCACACCCTGATTGGCTGCATACTCAACCATTGATGGAACTAGTGTACACTTTCTGTTCCACATATTTATGGATGTCCATATATTGTAAGATATTGAAACAATATATAAGCACGGACATGTATAGCACATGAATACATGTATAGCACATGAATGAATTGACTATTGAGGTGACCATACTGATCATATGAAAATCATTATAGAGAGAATAGTGAATATATATTTTTCAATATAGAACCTCAATGTGTACTGGAGCATAAATAATACAAGAGTCCTATTCTAGGTACATATTAGATAAAATACAGAAGATTCAAAATATAAATTACAGTTATACAGCTAGGATGAAGACTTATCCTCTATACGCCCCCGCAAGATGGAGGATCCATTGGAGACTCCAATCTTGGATCGAAATTTTGTGAACTGAGTACGAGGAAGAGCCTTTGTCAACATATCTGCTACTTGATCCTTAGTACTAATGTGAGACACCCGAAGAGTCCATGTTGCTATCCGTTCTCGCACAAAGTGATAATCCAGAGCAAGATGTTTCATTTTAGTATGATAGATTGGATTAGCACAAAAATAAGTAGCTCCTGTATTGTCACAATAAATTGTGGGCGTTGTCAAGTTCGGCATTCCCAAGTCATGTAATAGACTTTGAACCCAAATTACCTCAGCAGCTGCATTTGCTAAGGCTTTGTATTCAGCCTCTGTTGAAGATCGAGATACTGATTTTTGTCTAGCAGACTTCTATGAAATTATATTCGAGCCCAGATACAAAACATAAGCTGCAGTCGATCTGCCTTGATCAAGCTATCCTCCCCAATCAGAATCCGAAAAGGCTTGTAAGGTGGTATTTGAATTTCGATTAAGAAATAGCCCATGATAAATTGTTCCTTTCAAATACCTTAAAATCCGCTTCAATGCTTGTAGATGTTTTTGAGTAGGTTCATGCATAAACTGAGACAATTTGTTTACTGCATAGCAAACATCTGGTCTTGTTATAGACAAATACTGCATAGAGCCAATTATTCGTCGATAAGTGGTAGCATCAGCAAGAGAAGTGCCATCTTGAATTTCAAACCTTTCAGCTGTTGTCATAGGCGTGTGAACATCCTTTGCACCATCCATATTAAACTTTGCCAGCAAATCTGCAATATGTCTATGTTGAGACAAAAATAATCCTGTCTTGGTGGATATTACTTCAACACCCAGAAAATGATGTAAAAGACCCAAGTCTTTGATAGAAAATCGGTTGGACGGCTTACTTACACAATCAGTCAAGAAATCATTATTGTTGTCAGTAAGCACAATATCATCAACATAGATTAAAAAATAGGCTTTGATTCCATTTTTGTCATAAATAAATAAAGAAGCATCAGCTCTTGACTTTCTGAACCCCAATTGAATAAGAAAAGTGGTTAACTCAATATACCAAGCACATGGAGCTTGCTTAAGGCCATAGAGTGATTTTCTTAATTTGCAAAAATAGTCTGAAAATTCAGAATTAACATACCCGGGAGGTTGAACCATATAAACATCTTCATAAAGCGTTCCATGTAAGAATGCATTATTCACATCCAATTGACGAAGTTGCCAGCCCCGAGAAACAGCAATACTCAAAACAACCCGAATAGTAACCGGTTTTGTAACTGGACTAAATGTTTTAAAATAATCCCGACCAGGTTCTTGCAAGAATCCTTTCGCCACCAGCCGTGCTTTATACTTATCAATTGAACCATCTGGTTTTCGCTTAATGCGAAAGACCCATTTGCAACCAATAGGAACATGTGAGGAACAAGGCACCAACTCCCAAGTCCCATTCTTGAGTAATGCATTATATTCGAGATCCATAGCGTGACGCCAAAGTGGGTCTTTAAGAGCCTGCTTTACTGTTCCTGGTTCAAGAGAAACTGGAATAGGATGTTTAGTAACATGATTAATGAAAGCATCATTGAAATACTTCGAATTTGGGCGTCGTGACCGGGCTGGACGCTGTTCATTAATTTGAACAGCTAACGGCTGAACAGAATCAATAGTACAGACAGGTGCAGGTGGAGTATCAGAAGCTTCAACAATCTGTAAGTCTTGAGATGCAGCCGTAGACACCAAGGTTGCATCAGTTTGATCACTTAGCAAAACTGGTTCAGAAATTTGTGACGATGAAGAAGCTTCCGGAGTGGTCTGAGATGGTGTTAAATTTGGCACCAATAAACCAGATTGTTGACCAGAATGCTGATGTACATGTGTCAGTGTGGGTTCCGTTTCTTGAGAAGTACCTGCATAGAAAGCACCTCCAGAAGAGCTTGACAATTGATGAGATTTATTTTGCTGCTGAAATTTGAAAAGATGCTCCACAAATTGGACTTGACGAGACACATAGAGCCTATTAGTTGACACATCTAAACATTTGTAAGCTGATTGGTGTGTAGAATATCCAAGGAAAATACAAGGAGTATACCGATTTTGCAATTTAGATGTAGCATATGGCCGCAACCAGGGATAACATAAACAACCAAAAGGTTTTAAACGTTGAGAATTATGGGACCGACCAAACAACTTAAAGAACGGAGTATGAAAATTTAGTACAGATGAAGGCAGCCTATTTATTAAATAAACAGCAACCTGAAAAGCATATGACCAGTAATCTTTTGGTAGTGAAGCAAAATTTAACAAAGCCAACCCAGTTTCAACAATGTGTCTATGATGCTTTTCTGCAGTACCATTATGTTCATGAGTGTGAGGAGGGGATGTGTAATGGGAAATTCCACAGACAGAAAAATGCGGTTTTAGTTTGACATACTCACCACCATTATCTGAAAAGACCGATATAATTTTGGTATGAAAGTAATTTTCAACCATCCGTTGAAAACTAAGAAATAAATCATATGTATCAGATTTTTTTTTCATAGGAAAGATCCAAATGTATTTCGAATAATGATCAATAAACGTAATATAATATTCATACCCATCAACAGATTTTTTTGTTGGTCCCTAAACATCAGTGTAAATAAGTTGTAAAGACTTAGTACTCACAAAAGAATTATCAGCAAATGGCAATTTGTGACTTTTACTAACAGAACAAGAATTACACTGCAATTTTGAAACTGAATGAGACATAGACCCACGACCAGAATTTTTTAAAGCTAAACTGAAAACTTTATTGGAAGGGTGACCAAGCCTGTGATGCCAGTCCGAGAGCAAAGAAAAACGTGTAGTAACATTCAACTGTGGGCTTTTAGAAAAGATAGCACAATAAATATCATCAATGTTCTCTCCCCGTAGAAGAGGCGCCTCCGTGCGCAGATCCTTCACAAAAAAATGAGTGGAGAAAAATTCCACAGAAATAGGATTTGTCCGACATAATTTTGCAATAGAAACCAAATTTCTCCTCAAATTAGGTACACACAGCACATCAGGCAAAGATAAAACTCTATTAAACACAGAAATTTTAGTATGACTAGTATGGGAAATGGAAAGACTTTTACCATCACCAAGGAAGTCCTCATCTGAACCACCGTACTCAGAATATCCATGCAAAATTGACGGATTAGAAACAACATGATGCGAGGCTCCACTGTCAAAAAACCAAGGTTGAGAAGATTGAGATTGCATAGCTGTTGTAGCATTCACAGTAGAAGCAGTGGCAGGAACAGGATTATCTGTTCGAATAGTGATGTTGTCATCCTTCAAGAATCATGCAAGTTTCCTGCAATCCAAAGTTTGATGCCCATATATTTCACAAAATTGACAAAACAAATCAGCTCTATAAGAACTACGATTCTAATATTGATTATAGCCACCACGATTATAGCCTCCACGATTTCGCCGATGCTGATTCTGATAAGTGGAATTCTGATTGGATCGAGCAGCAGTCGACATGCTCTGTGAGTAATTAGAAGAACGACTAGACCGAGTAGTCGCATTAACAGTAACAACAGCAGGAGTAACAGCTTGCTCCTTGTCTTTAAGAAACCTTTCATAATCGGTCAGCTTCTTAAATAAATCAGAAAAAGAGATTGCAGATTCTCTTACCTTCAAAGCAGCAACAATGGGGCCATACTCTTCCCCTAATTGAGTGATAATATGAACTATTAGATCGTCATCACTCACTGGATTCTGAGCGAGTGTCAATTCATCAGCAATTGAACGCATCTCGTTGAGATAAACACCAACAGATTTTGTACCTTTGGAATTTTGAGTAGCTTCGTCTTGAGAGAGATAATCCGAGATCTGGATGTGTTTGCATAACTATTGGATAAGCGATCCCAAGCCTCCTTTGAAGATTCGGCCGAGGATATGAGGGGCTGAATTGCTTCTGTACAGCTCCCTAACAGAGCACTGACAAGTGCATGATCTTGACGATACCACAGTGTGTAGGCTGGATTGGTAGTTTTGTCAGTAAGGGTTTGGGGTGGTGCGGATTGAGAGCCATCAATAAACCCTAAAAGATCTAAACCAATAAGTGTAGACTGAACCTGTTTGCGCCAAACTGGAAAATTATCTTGGGTTAATTTGATGGGAAAATGGGTAGGTGCATTTAATTGCACAATCGAAGAAGAAGAAGTAGCAGACATGATTAGAAAGAAAATTGGATCGATTGAACTCGCTAGAGCTTGATTTTTTGCTTTGATACCATATAGAGAGAATAGTGAATATATATTTTTCAGTATAGAACCTCAATGTGTACTGGAGCATAAATAATACAAGAGTCCTATTAGATAAAATACAGAAGATTCAAAATATAAATTACAGTTATACAGCTAGGATGAAGACTTATCCTCTATAATCATTGGCTCCTTACTGGTTACCAACGCCTTGAAAAATAAATGAATATAAGGCTACTACATCTGGGGACAGTTAATTAATCCTTCAAAAACCGATGTCTTACATGTATTACTGCATAGGCCCTTCTTAGATAAAGGGAAAATGCTTATATTGGTTCAGCATCAACATAATATCTTACTTAACGTTTACCGGTTATACTTTATTCACTCGCGATTTTGGTTGATTTTTGTTAGACATCTTTTAAGAAGTCTCAGCTGGCATCTCTGACACCTTTGTTGGTGGTCATTCACGACGAACTGCAGCGTCGCCTTCCTTATTTGCTGAGCTTGATTACAGGTTTTCTGTATCTTCTTGGCTTTGCTATTGGTTCAAGCTATATATTTGATTTTGCATGAAGCTAACATAATAGCTTTGCTTGGGTCTTGTGCACCATCCATAACTTGTTTGCTTTTGACAAGTGGAAAATATGGACATGACCCAGGGATTTTCATCGAGTAATATTTCAAATTTATCTAGCTTACTTTATAAAGTACAATATAGTTGGGATTCATGGCCATATTTAACTTACATAGCATAATAAGCTTGAGTTGCCTGGTAAACATTTATCGGATCTACCATTGCTAAGGAAATTAGTTACTGTTAACTTTTTGAATGTGATGGAGCTTTGTCATATCTGAATTCACCATTTAATGACCAATAGTGGCTCAAGCTTAATCATAATTAAGATACAAATTACATGGTCTTTTGCTGATTGAGATTTGGAGATCAGGCACCAGAATCCAGTGTCTGGGTGGGCCTTAACTGGAAGGATGTTGAACAATTTCTTCACCTAAAAAATAGATTTTGCATCTCTATGCAAAAGCCCTCTGGTTTTAAAAGCATGAAAAGCACGATATATTTTATGCTGAAATTTTCTTATTAATACGGGGGGCCCAGGATTCATACTCTAGATTTTTCTTGCCAGTCAAATGAACTCTCATACAAAATTGGAAAAACGCTTAACCAAAAGCTTTAAGCTTGGAATCGAGGAGTCAAAAATTGGGTTTGCATTTCTAGCAAAACTGTTCCGTGTTTTTATCCTCATTTTTACAATCTATCCTTGTGGAAATTTCAAAACTGTGAAAGAAATGCATTTGCATGTGTACGATTTTTTTCCGCAGTTGATACCAGCAACTGATGCTGCATGCACTTAGGTAATCCTTTGAAGGCGGTGATGGATAATGTGATAAAGGGAGTTCCTCTTCAAAATACAGTTGACGAGCTGTCACAGGATATCGCATCAATGTCATCTCACCTCTCTGTAAGCTTTCTAATTCACCAAGTAAATCCAAGTACGACGCAGAAGAAATAAAATAAGTAAGGACATAATGGTATCATTTCACGCGAATATCTAAAAAATAAATACATAATGTGAGAAAATATTTCTTCTGTAATATTATTAAGAATTTCAAAAACTGATTATAACTTCTTCAATATTAAAATATATAATATTAGGATTACAGAAATTTTTAATTTTAAATAAGATAAGTTTTTTAAAAAGATAACAAACGGTCGAAATAACAATAATTACAAATATAAAAAGATAACAATAATTACAAATATAAAAAAAATATTATTTACGAGTAAAATAAAATGTTTAAATGGTGCCTCGATATACGATTTCTAAATAAAGAAATAAAAATCAGCTCTAAGCTGTCATAACAGTAAAACGTATTTTTGGATGCTTAAACGATAAAATTTGGCCGAAAAATGACGAATCTCACCGCGTGCCCCTAGTGCAGCAGGCTACACTGTTTACAGCCTCTAACAACCTCTAATTTTCTTTTCTAGTTTTCTTGTTCTAGTCATTCCTAGTTCTGATCCTTGATTGTTCGTTAAATGTGAAATCTGAATCCTAAATCTCTCAATAGTTATGTTATCCTATCACAAAAGCAAAGCATTAGTAAGCTCGTTGGTCAGTCAGTCATATGAAATGGAGCTCAAGTTTTACATTGCCAAATTATCAAAAATTTGAGGATCTATCATCTTGGAAAGCAACAGAATTTGAAGTATGGAATTCATCGTTTCCCTCACCGCATCTGTCAAAACTTATAAAATAAGTCATAGGTTGCAATGTTTAAGCACTCTTGGTTTTGCCATGAATGACAAAATCAGTTAGCTTCTCAATCTCCAATCTTCTCCATGCATTCTGTATCTTCTTTCTTCAGAATACCTTGGTTTCTTCATTCTAGGTATCATATATGTTCTTTGAGGTCTCAACAGCCAAAAGCTTTAGGCTTCATTTTCTTCTTGTTCTTCATGATGAGATTCTTATCTGCATACTCCTGAGCTGTACTTTCTTCACTTATAGCAACTTGGAGCTTTTTTAATATTTCTTTCAAGAGTTTCTTCAATTGTTTTTGCCTTTGATTTTACAATATGCTTATTTGTTGAAACACCTATCTCTGCTCAGGCCAAAATATCGCTTCCTTTTTTTTGGGTAAAAGATTTGAGCAGGCAATGATGAATCATAGGATTTTGATTCATCATTTTGGAGCTGAATAGAAGGTAGAATTTGCCAATGAATTTTTTTGATATGTATTTTGTATTTCCCATGCTTATAGTTGTCGCTTTGACCTTTAGAAGATAACTACCATAAAACTTCAAATTGCAAGGAAATAGGATCTCTTCCAATTCACACAATAGTACCTTGTAAGCATCAATTCCAGCTTGTAATCCTTTGGATGTCCGCACAAATAGCATCCCGCATGAAGCTCAAATTGCAGAGGCTCTTTCCTGTACTACCATGCCAAACTGATACCAAACTTTTGTAGGACAAGGTAACCAACCAACCTATAAATGCTTCTGTGGTGAGAACATATCAATTGATAGATTGTAAGATTCAGATTTATTTAAGAAAATTTAGGGTCGAGGAGATAAAGTTAGAGACATCAGAGCAATAAAAGAAAATTTGAGGATATATTGGGGCTTTGAGCTGTATGTACTGTATTAGCATTGCATATTTTGAAGGGAACAAATGAAGCAGCTTGAGTTTTGAATAGACAAAAAGAAAAGCGGGAAGTCTAATTTGAATTAAAAGAAGTAGAATAAGAGAAATTGAGACGTAGTAGCTATTAGGTTTTTGGGTTTCCTCCTATGTGAAAAATCCAATATTTGAGCCCATTTATTTTAGTCCATTAGGTTATTAATATTTTAGCCTTATTAACCCTAAGATACAAAAGTGTGTGTATCATTTTTGTATCAGCCACCAAAAGAAAAAAGAGAAAAGGGAGATAAAAGATAGAGTTTTTTTTTTTTTTTTACAAAAGAAGTCAACAGAGCAGTCTCAGTTTTTCGGCAATTGGACGGTCATCCGTACATTGATCAGGCTGAAATTTGGACAGCAGTTAGAGGACTTATCGTTCTTCATTCTAAACAGTGGAGATCTATTTTGGAGGGCTGGATTGCCGGCATTTGTGGCTCGAAGTTTACTGTTTACGTTCATTTCTACATCAACGACCAATTTGCCTTTCTCCGACGATCGGACGGTTATTTGTGGTCGGATTTGGCTAAAATTTGGTAAGCACGTTTAGAATTTGTTGTTCTTTAATCTGGACGGTGGAGATTGGATTTGAACAACCGGAGCTCATCTATTGGCATAAACAGTAGCTATTTTGAGTTATTTTTCTCCATTATCTTGTTTATTTCTTGTTATTTGGTTGATTTGGTATTGCTCATTTACTTGAAGGTTGTTGTAATAGCTTGTAGTTGCTGTAAACATTGATTTTGTTAGTGAACCTCTTGTACTTGGACCAAGAGAGGTCCCGTGGTTTTTATCCTTCACATTGAAGGGGTTTTCTATATTAAAATTATTGTGTTTATTTGTGATTGATTTTGTGCTTCTTGGGATAGAGTTTGTGATATATATACTTGCTGAAATTTACTTAGTCACTCCTCATAGATTCATTCAAGTAGGAAAGAACTTATTCTGGTTCTTTTCCCATCAAAGTAGTATCAGAGCTAGTTCACTATCTCATTAGTTGATTGTGTTATTTGCTTGTTTGAATGATAGAGGCGAATGTGAGTAAAATAATTTGTTTGGATGGCACAAATTATCATAAATGGAAAGGAAAAATGAAGGACTTTCTTATTGTGAAAAAGTTACATTTACCCGTATTTGCTTTTCAAAAACCTGAGTCTAAATCTAATGAAGATTGAGAATTTGAGCATTTACAAGTATGTGATTTTATTAGGTAATGGGTAGAAGATAAAGTGTTGAATCATATTGTTAATGAAATAAATGTCAAAACCTTGTGGGAAAAGCTTAAAACTTTGTATGCTTCAAATACTGATAATAATAAGTTATTTTTTCTTAAAGAAGCTATACGCTTGCAATATAGAGAAGACAACTCTATATTTGATCATGTTAATGAATTTCAAGGTATCTTTGATTAATTATCTGGCATGAGTGTCAAATTTAATGAAGAGGTTATTGAACTTTAGTTGTTGAATACACTTCCTGATTCATGGAAAAATTTTCGTGTATTTTTTACTAATTCTGCTACTGAAAATAGTGTAACCACGTCGTATGCAAAGACTAGAAATGTCTTGCTTTTTTGAAGGAGAAAAGAGAAAGTGATCCGTACAGGAATCTACTACTCGTCGAGCTTATCAGGCTATTTATGGCTTCGCTTCTGAAATTCCAACATTTGAGCTCTGATTGTCCTACAAATTGAAGATCGATTCACCTTTATTCTCAAATAAGCCAAGGTTAGTCTTCTAATCCTCCAATAGAGAAAGAAGCAAGGAATTGTGAATCTCGAGTAGATGGTAGATCACACAAAAACTGCAATTTTATTGCTTTGATTGAGTAGTGATCTTGCAATTTAGCCACTTCACGTTTATAACTTGATACCCCTCAATCCACCATAGACTAAGAGCAATTCTGATTTGGAATATATAACATCTATGTAATATTTATTTGGAACTATTTGCCAAATAGCATGTGTTAAACAATTCATCAATATCCATGTCACGACCAAATACATTTGATTGGATGTCGTGTAATTTGTTGATACGAAAGTAATAATAATATATGCTAGTTTCGAGTTCAGTAAGGATGAGTTTAAAAAATGTTTAATAGACTGTAGCATATTATAATTAAATAGAAATGTATATGAATATATTCAGGGAGGAATTTACATTGGAGGCAGTGAGGGTAATATCTTTGGAATCTTAAAAAATTATCCTTTAAATTATATATATATGCATTTTTTTTTGGGGGGGGGGGGGGAATCTTAAAAATTTGTTATCAGATGAATAGAATAAACAAATCACTTCTCTAGAACTACAAGTAGCTCTAAATTAGCAAGAACCAACCTTCGATCGAGAATAGATACAGAAAAGATAGAGAAATGGAAATAGCAGTAGCAGCAGCAGCGGGAGAGGAATAGAATTAGCAGATAGAGAGAAAGAGACAGAGAGAATGAGATTCATTCAGCGTAAATTCATCATTCACCTCACACAGTCGCACTAAATAACGAAGCTCAGATAACCAACTCAAATTCCTTCCTAACCAACTTTGTTCTATTTACAACCCACAATTTTTGCCTTCTCCTTTCAACTTCTTTTCTTTCTTCATCTTGTATGTAACAAAATTGCCCTTTAAATTACGTATGTATTTTGTTTTTCCCCTCATTAAAAGATTAAAATACCAAGAATTTATTTATTGCTATCACTCCCAAATATTTATGAATCTGCCTCTGAATACATTGTATTATATTTTATTACAGCATATTTCTGTAATATTAATTACTAAACTTATCTCGTAATAGTAAATTTGAAATTTTATAATTAATACCACTTTAAATTTATAAAAATAACAATTGTAATAGAACAAAAAAAAAATTTTTGGCGACACTGGAAGTAGAATGGGAGAATAATTTTGTTAATACAATTATTTTGCAATTTTCATTAGTAACGCAATAGAAATATTTATTTTATACTTAATTAATTATTTACAAAAATATTAATATGCGTAATTATTCTTAAAATGACACTTGAAGTGGAATGAAAAGCGTATATACTCAATCATTTGTAATAGAAATATAAAAAATTAAATATATTAAACTAATAATAAAGATATTTATTATGTAATGACTTGAATGTATTTCAATACACGACCTTGAGTATGTTCTACATATTTATCATAACTTTTATTTTTGCAAATAATACATGATATTTGAATTATTAACAATTTGATACATTCATTAAATACACTTTTAACGAATGTTGATGTGGTAAATGGTTTATTAGTATGAGTCAGTCAATTAAAATACATAATATTCCACGTCAAAATAATCTTTTATATATTTATCATGACCTTTTTTTTTGCAAATAAATACATAACTTTTAAAGTATTGGCAATTTAATATATCTATTAGCTTCACCATAATAAATGTTTATATGACAAATAACTCATTAGTACGAGTCATTCAAAATAAAAAAAATGTGATATTCCACAATAAAAAAATTACTATTTTGCGATATTATATTTTTCTTTAAATATCTATAATATAAACCACAATTTTTAAATTAAATTATTTCATTTTTCTTTACCTTATAATCATTTCATTTCTTTTTAACCCTAACTCATCTTCCTTTATAATTAATCAATGAAAATACCTCGGTCCTTTTAAAGCAAAGCAAAGTGTATTTTTTTTTAATTATCTCATCTCTCATTTCAATTAATATTTTACTATAATTTGTATTTTTTTTAACTTTACAAATAAATAAATATATTCTAATAAAATAATAAAAATTAATATTTTAAATATATTTTCAACTGATAAAATGTATTAATTTTTTATAAAAGAAAAATTTTATTTTTAATTACAAATAACAAATAACACTCAAAAAAATTTAAAAAAAGTAAAAATATATAAAAATATATTAATAAAAATTATTAAATTTACTTTTAAAGAAATTTTATATATTATAAAACATAAAAAAGTTTTAAAAAATATTAATTTTATTGTTTAGATATTGTGTGTATGTGGTGTGCATGTTGAAAATTTTGCAGATGCTATGTTTATATTATATATTTATTGTATATATTGTGTGTATGTTGATTTTATATTATGTGAATGTTGTGCATGTATAAAGTTAAAATAATATTAAATAAATTATATAAATATTTATGTAGATAAATTGTGCATGGTGATATATATATATCACTGTTTATTTTTATATTTATTTTATATATATTATGTATATGTATTTTTTTATGTGAATGTTGAAAATATGATAATAAAAAATAAATATAAATATTAAAAACAAAATTTATAAAAATAAAAAATAAAAAAATAATGTTAAAAATCTTAAAACGTATATTTAAAAATGGACCCCTAAATTAAACGTATTCTATGTAATTTCATCTTGGCTAAAGCCAGCAACTCGTGCATTGCAATGGGATGCAAGCTTGCAACCCAGACTGACTGATTTGAATTGGTTTGAATCACCAATTTTGATTTTGGTTCAAAATTGACAATTTTTTATTTATAGTTTATACGAGTCAAAATGAACACTATATGCTTATCGTTTAAATTTTATTTTAACTTGGCCACAGTTTCGTTTTTACCAAATCTATTCCAATTTAGAAACAAACCGTGGCCATGTATTACTAACATATATGAAAAATTAATCAGAGGTGGGAGTATTTTTTCTTTTTAATAGGCTTTTCTGGTATAAATTTAGATTAGTCTAGAATTTTTGAGCCGTGAAATATTGAATAATTAGGAGAAAAAAATATACAATAAAAAATAAATATGAAGATAAAGGTAGGTCTGTAGAGTTAAAAAAGGCAATGGACGGTAAATTATGTTGTTTGGGAAGAAGGTAGATTAATGGAGAGGATTTTATAAAGTTGATGAAATGTTAAAAAGTATTATTTTTTTGCAAAAATTTTAACACTTTTTATTTTAGAGTATTAGAAGATATTATAATTTTTATTTTTTATTTTTATCCTTCTAAGAAATATTTTATTATGCAAATAATTGTTATATATTCATCTTTTTTATAAAAAGAAATTAATAATTTTAAAAAAATTTATTTTAATTGTACTATTTTTAAAGTAATATCATAATTAAAAATAATTTTAATTAATTGTATACCTATAATAACTAATTATATATATAAGAATATTTTAGTGGATTAATATTAAATTTTATATTCTCTTATTTTCTATCTAAATAGACAATGTTTGATTCAAATTTTGAAATTGAAATTAAAATTGAAGCCAGAGTGATTATTTATTCTTTTTATTTAGTTTATTTTAAAATTAAAATTAGAATGATTATTTATTATTTATTTAGTTATTTTAAAATTAAAATTAGAATGATTATTTATTTTTTTATTATTTAAAAAATTAAGAGATGTTATAATTAAAAAAGAAAAAAATAGATTTATTATATTTTATTTTAAAAATTAAAAAAAAACTAATTTTTAATTTTGTTAAGAAAAATAAATTTATTTATTTATTTAAAATTTTATTTTATTTTATTAAAAAATAAATTTATTTTATTTAAAAATTTTATTAATTTTATTTTAAAAATAAAAATATATTTTTAATTCTAGTCCATAATCAAAACTAATTAATAAAGAAGGGTGAGGCGTCACCAACTTCTCTTATTGCAGAGGTTGGTGTAGGTGCAGGGGCGGCTCTCTCAGATTTTAAAGATCGCCTCATGACTCGTGTAAGGTTCACAAAGACTAAACTTAAAATCAAGGGTTTTAAGTTTCCAATTGAAGTTTTGGCCTCAAGTTGCATTCTGACAGCCTTAGGCTGCCTTTGACCTTTACGTTCCAACTTGGCAACTTAAAACCCTTGATTTATACGGTTTTTACTCATATATATATATATATTTAAAATTTATATTTTTAAGACTATTTTAATATATATCAATGAATATTATATTAAACTTAAATATTATTTTATTATAATTTAAAATATTAATATAATTAAAATATGTGGACTAAATATACATGTGAAAATAATATATTAAATATATTAATTCGTATAATTTATAAAAATATAATAATATGAAAAAAATAATGAGATGACTTGATTTTTAATTAAATTACTTAATACATCAGAAAAATTTTAAAAAAATACTTAACACATAATAAAGTTTTTTTTAAAAAAAAATATTTAAGCTCATATTTTAAATATATAGATTTTTAGATTGATTAATAAATAACTAATTCGTATTATATAATATTAGGAAATTTAATTTTGATTATAACTTAAATTTATAATTTAAAAAAAAATAATTCAATATTAAAGTTTATAGTTTCAAAAATAAATTGAGGAACATTTTGTCAAACACTAATAATAATAATAATAATAAAGGAAATATGAAAAATAAATTGTAAGTTTCGTGAATTAGTTGGAGTTCTTGTTTGACATTTAAAAACTTTGCAATCATATTTATTAATGGACCCCTATCTATAATTCAATGAATCTTACTCACGATTTTTTTTTCCTAAAGAAAATCACATTAACATCCCATATGTATAATTTATTTATGGAAACAGCTATTTACACTTTTTAAATCTTATATCAAATTAATTTTTTTGTCTTGATTATGTAATAATACTATCTATCTTGATGAAATCATCAATTTTTTATTAAAAAAAATTATCACACTAAAATTATTACTTTATATAATAAAAAAATATTAATTAATTTTTTTAATTATATTCTTATTATTAATAAATTAATTAATAAAATGAAAATATAATAATTTTAATATTAATAAAATAATAAAAACTATTTTAATTCTTTTAAAATAATTTTATATAATATCTATATAATATTTTTATATATGTATATAAGCTAAAAGTGAATATTTCATAGGGAATAATAATTATAATAATATGATTTTAATTTAATCTCTATATCATTTTATTCTTTTTTTTTAAACTATTTTCACACGTGAGTTTAGGATATGAGTAGATGAAATGGAGTGAATATTATAGTTAGGGTTGGGAACAGCCAATTGAATTCTATGTACAACAATAAATAATAAATTAATTAATAGAACTGCACATGGGGTCTGCTTGGATTAATTTAAATTCTTTTTTCCGGACGGAGTCGGAAGCAATTTAATCGAACTGCACATGGGGTCTGCGTGGATTAATTTGGAGGACTCTTCAATATTCGTCATCAAATTGATTTTCTTGTAAGGCCAATATCTTGAGATTTGACACTTTTGCGAGTTTACAGTGGGTGGGCTAAAATAATAGTAAATTATTTATTTATTAAAATTTTCTTATATAATATTTTTTTTATCTAGCTAAAATTATTATTTTTTTAAAAAAATATTTTTTTAAATTATCACTTTATATAATTACTAAAAATTAATAAATTTTTTAATTATATTTTTATTATTAATAATTTAATTAATAATTAAAAAATATAATATTAATAAATTAATAAAAAATATTTAAATTCATTTAAAATAATTTTATATAATATTTATATAATTTTATAATTTTTTAGATAATGTGTATAAATTAAAAGCAATAATTTCATCGTTATTTTAAATTAATAAAAATATTTTTAATTTATATAAAATTAACTAATTAATTATTTTTATTAAAAATTAATTTTTTTTATATTTTTCTATTATATTCTTATATTAAAATAAAATATATTTATTAAATATTTTCAATGAATATATTTATAATATAGATTTAACATTTTAATTAATATATTAAAAATAATCAGTACATATAATTTAATAAATACTTTATACGTTGTACTGAAATTATGACTCACACATATTAATTAAGAAAGTTATTAAATTTTTTATAAATTAAATAAAATTATTTTGAATCGAATGAAATATTCTCTTTTAACTCATTAATATCATACTCTCACTTTAATAATTAAATCATTAATAATAAGACTATAGGAAAAAAATAATTAATTTTTTTATTATATATAATGACAATTTGAGAAAAAAAAATTTATAAAAATGATAATTTCAGCTGAATAGTATGAGTAAAAAAAATATAATTATTAATTTAAAGTGGAAGAATTATATTTTATTTTCATAATATAATTTTAAAATTACCCTAAACACTGAGGAAAAATAATTATATTTATTATTAACTTGGGTTATTGAAAGAGTTTCTAGATTAAGACTCTAGAGTGTTGGAATTTTTCAACCTGTTTGTATATAATAGGTATAATGCTTAAAATTCAAATCCAATATTATTCACTCCGCATTTAAAAAATAACATTTCATCTCATAAGAGTAGGTAATCGATGTTTATCTTTATCAGAGCGAAAATATATTTATATAAAGCAGTTAAATTTAATTACAAAATTAAGCATTAAATTTTTAATTGGATAAATTTGTTTTATTTTATATTTCAACAAGAATAAATAAATTTTCATTTGTTAATAAGTAAAATTTTTTAAAATAACAAAATTAGTTTCTTTTAATCATTTTCTTACTTTAATTAAAATTTGAAAACAAAAAAAAAGAGAGAAAACAAGATGATTATGAAAATGGCTTTATTTCTAGATGCTTGCTAAAGAAAACATATTCTATATAAATAAAATAATTTTTAATTTTTTTTTCTCTTACCATATATATATAGGGCCTAACGACAGGATTTTTTTTTTGTTTCTTTTTGTAAATTAACATTGGAAATCAAGCTGATGAACTTCCCTCAGCCTCAAAAATACATTAAAAACAATTATGCACTCAATTGACGAACACGTAGGAAAAAAAAAAGGCAAAAGCAATTTGCGGCTTTTACCATAGAATTTATTAACAAATCTTTCTTCTTAATTTTTATTATAAAAAATAATATTTTCGGATTTCCATTATGAATAAATTTGGAAACCTATATTTAACTGGTAGAGTATTAATTGGAATATAAAAGAAATCTTTTGATACATAATTTTTTTTTTCAACTGATCTTATTACAATATGCTGCGAATTATTATTATTATTATTATTATTATTATTATTATTATTATTATTATTATTATTGCTTTTTTTTAGTGAGTTAAAAAAGAAACTAATTAATTGCTAACTGTTTCCTTATTCTTCTATGGTGAAATAAGATTTTAACAAAAACCCACAAGGTTTCAACAATAATCACAGCAATAGCTAATTAAACAAAGAAAACTCAAACAAGAATAATAGAAAATAATAAGAGAGAGAGATTCAAAAAAAAACCCCATTAATTGCTACTGTTACTTCATCCTCATATGGTGAAACAATATTTCAACAAAAATCCATAAAATTTTAACATAGAAATAGCTAATTAAATAGTGAAAATTCAAACAATAACTATAGAAATAATGAGAAATGAAAGATTCAATAACCTTCAAATTGCTAGCTGTTGCTTTGCTCTCCCATGGTGGAATAAAATTTCTAAAAAAACCCATAGAGTTTCAATAATAATGATAGTAGATATAACTGATTAAAAAATGAAAATTCAAACAATGATCATATAAATAATGAATGAAAGAGGAAGGTTTTCATCAAGAATCGTATGGTGTATATGGATATGAGAAGTGATAAATAATTTTTTAGATCTGCAAATCTCATGAAGAAGAAGAATATAATTTCTTTTTATTTTTTACTTTATTACTTTATTATTCTATTTATTTTTATTTTTTATAAACCAATTAGATTAAGACACAAGTAAAAAAAAATTCCACCAAGCCACATAGATTGTGATTAACCTAAAAAATTTTCCGTCATGATAAGTGCTCGGGTTGTTTGATTTTTAACCAAAAAAAAAATTGCTAAATGGATAAAAAAAAACATCGAGTGTCTAAGTGACATTTTTGTGATGATATAAGGGTATATTAAAACTTTACCCCTTATTATTATTATTATTATTATTATTATTATTATTATTATTATTATTTCTAAAGCTTTTCGAAAATCTTAATATTTATAATTTTATTGAAATTAAAACCATTCGCTTATCATTATATTTAATTTTTGAACTTTTAATAAAAATACAAAAAAATTTAAAAAAAATTTTAAATTTACCATATTTATAAAATATTTATCAAAATATCAGAATTTATAAAATATTTACTAAAATACTATATTTTTATTAGTTTCCAATGAGTTTATGAATTTTAAAATAAATTTATAATTAGTTTATAATTAGTTTACAATGAGTTTATAATGAATTTATAAATTTTACACAGTTTATAATGAGTTTATAATAAAATAACTAAAATATCTCTGATAAAAAGTAAAAATTTATAAAAATACAATGAAGGGTATCATTTTTTCTTAATTCTTGAGTATTATGAAATTGCTATCATCTAGAGGCCCACATAATTTTTATAATTATAATATGTCAAATTTAATAGACTTATTTAAAATTTTATAATTACAAATGCAAAATAATTTTCAGTGTTTTAAAAATCAGATTGAATAAGCTAGTCAGACTAGTTTAACAAAAAACTGAAGGTAAGTCCGGTTTTAAAACAATTAAAAATCAAATTTATTAAAAAAAATGGGTCAAAACTGGTTGGTTATGATCGACTCAGACAGTTAAAATGAATCGGTTCGGTTTAAACCAAACTAACTTCTAAATTTTAAAATTTTAAAATAAAAATCAAAGAGAAAAAAATTATAGATTTTTTTTATATGTATTAAATTGATATGTGATATTTTGAATTGATAAAGTATATTTTTATTATTTTAAAATTTTTATGATATTTATATTCTTTATTAATACATATAAATAAAAAAATTATAATATTTTTTATTATTAAATCCGAGTCAATTCAGTTGAATTGGTTAAATCATAAATTGATTATTAATTTGATTCAGATCCGGTTTTAAAAACATTCATAATTTCTAATGGTAGTGGCATTATATATATATATATATATATATATATTTAGGTACATAATTTTTTCTAACAATTTATTTCATACCACATATATAACAAGATCGTGATATATAATTATATATAGAAAGTGAGGATCATTGAAAGATATAATTTAAATCACCTATCATAACATATAGTTTTATTGGAACAATCAAATTTAACTTTCTTTAATACTATTATCTTATAGTATAATTTAAGGCATGATTCCGTCACCATATTGTAGAATATGTATTGTTTTATTAATTAAAATGTGCTTAATTATATTGTACATAATCTTTTATTCTTATCCTATTAAAATTTTTATAACTTTATTTTATAAAAAAAAATTTTAAACTATCTCAATAAAATTTGAGACCTTTTTTAACAATCAAAATGCGACATGGTAATCACTTATCACTGCATAATAAAAAATAAAAAAAAATTAATTCAATTTCACATCATTCTACAAGTGTATATAGAAAAATTAAAGGTAAAATAAGTAATTTTAGATCTATTAAAAAGAGACTTTTAGGTTTGCTAAAAAAATATAGATAAAAATAAGTTGAAATTAATTTATTATTATTATATAATAATTTGTAACTATTATATCAAACTCTAATTACTGAAAAATAGTCTCAAAAGTTTTATCGAGACAAAATAAAAGTTTTAAATTTTTTTGTTTTATAAAGTAAAATCTAGAAATTTTAATTGAATAAGACAAAAGATTAAGAATGATTGGTGTAATTAAGTCAATTAAAATGATAAAATTTAAATCAAATTTAATTTTTTTTACATAATTAAATGATAAATATAAAATTTCACACACATATAGACATATATATACATAGAAAACCAAGCTAAATCACGTAGGATATGTGAATGCATTCATATTTTTACTCATTAATGAAATTGGAATAAAAAAATCCATATTCAACAATAAAATAATTTTTTGGCGATAAAATAATAATTTTTTCAATTAAAAAATAAAATATTGTGAGACCTAAAAAGAATAACTAATGAGTCCATTATATTATTATAACTATAAATATATAAAATATAAAATTTTACTGATATCATGTATTTAAAAAATTCTAATGGTAAAAAAAAATTAAATTGCATTACATGTATGTGAGAACAATTAAAGCACAACACAACCGCAAAGGACAAATGATACAAAAACTTTTATGGAAATTGTCGGCGGCCACTACTTTATTTATTTATTATTTTGATCAAAGGCCATTACTTTATTATTATTTCTTTTTGAACAAAGAGGCCATTACTTTATTTGATGTCACATAAAGAAGAAAAATTTCTTACAGATGTTAGTTGAAGTGGCAAAAAGATCATTAAAACCCTCTCTCTCTCGTACGTCTTTTATATATTTCCTCATAATAATTATTTCACGTGAAATATCCAGAAGAGTGTGTCGGTGGAAATTGACAATCCATTTCTTTTTTAATAAATTTGACAGTCCATTTATTTTCATAAAATCATTCAATTTTGAGACATATGGGGCTGAGAGTCTTTATTATTATCATTAAATAATTGGGTTGAAAGTGGTTAGATGGACATAATTGGGGTGATAAAACAGAGAAACTGTTGAAAAAGTATAGGCTGCTTTTATTTATTCATTTTCTCCAAATATTGGCCTACATTTGTGTTAGATTTTTTTTTACCCTTTTTACCCTGCCTAGATTCATAACACTTTTAATTACTTTTCATTTTCTTACTCATTACCAATATTTTTTTTTACTCTTTTAGCCCCCATTAAAATTATCACTTAAAAAAATATTCTATTAAAATTACCAATTATGAAATTAAAAGAAATTAATTAACTTTTCCAATCATATTATTATTATTATTATTTTATTAATTATTATTATTATTATCTTTATTGATCATTTATTTAGCTTTGCATCTTTCTAAATTCAAAATATGAAAAGTTTTGATATATTATTATAAATCGTTAGATAAATTATTAAAAAATAAATTATTAAAAATATATTTTATAAAGATATATTAATGAGATCATATTTTATTAAAATAATTATATTATTATATCCAAAAAATATAAAAAAATATTAATTTATTTAGTTACAATATAATTTTATTAAAAAAATTTGAGTAATATTTAAATTATTCATATAGCATCTCTTTCTTATTTTACTATATCTTAAATTACGAGTATAATTTTCTTTTAATATAAAACATCATAATCTATTTTTTTTAATAAAATGATTTTTTGGCTCTCTTAAAATAAAAAATTTTACTAATTTATTAATAAATTTTAGTGTATGAAATATTTTATGTTATATAAAGTATTCAGAATACTTTATATAATACTTTATATATTTAAAGGGGAGTCTAGACGCAACGGTAAATGTTGTCGCCGTGTGACTTGAGATCACGGATTCAAGTCGTGGAAATGGCCTCTTGCAATTAATTACAAGGGAATGCCGCGTATAAAGACCCAATGAATTTGACCCTTTTCCGAATCCCACTTATTGCAGAAGCATTCATGCACCGGGCTGTCCATTTTATATAAAGTATTCACAAATAAATATAATATTTTTACTTAAAAAAATTATTTTATCATTTTTTTAAAATTATTATACAACTGAACGCTCCATTATTATCTTTCATAACATTATTACCTTCGTTAACTATTCTTTTATATTGAATATTTCTATTAGTGGTGATATTGATATTGATATGTTTCATGACTAATAATATATATATATATATATATATTTAAACTACTTTATCGGTTGTTGTTCTCGTCACTACTTCATTGAGCAAGCTTGCAGATTTTGAAGATATTATTGCAAAGCTTCTAAAGGTAATATATTCCTTTCTTTGGTCTTTACTTCAATTATTGCTTTGCTATTTTTCTATTTATTTATAAAAATTATTTATATGCTATATAAATGGTTTTTCTTTTAATTAAATTAATTTAGGTGATATTATATATATATTAATTATATTATTATTGCAGATTAGTAAAACTCTTAAATGATCAAAAAAAAAATTTGCTAAATGCTGACAAGAAAGTTTGTTAAGAAGTTGAACTATTTTTATGTTTAGAATATTATTTGCAATTAGCGTTTAGTAATCGAAAGTTTTTGTTATTTATGTATTGAAAGAATAATTCAATATTGAATAATATTATCCAATTATTTAGACAAAATATATTTTCATTTATTAATGACTTTTATACATTATTAACATTTCTTGAGATATTTTTGTTATGTTTAATTAATAGAAAAAGTTACCACAGGTTTTTCTCATCTAAAATTATATGTTAAAATAAATTTGTTATAATTTGTTTATCACCACCATCATCAAAGGTGTATAATTTTTAGCCATGAGTTAATAATACTTGTAACTAACTAATTTGTATTTGAAAGCAATTGTTTGTTTATTTTTGTTATAAATTTATTAGTTCTATAGTAAATTACTTTTAATATTTAGTTATGATTTTACATTTTTGTAGCTAAAGCATGTATGTTATTAGCCATAATAATTTCATCATAATATGAAATTAGTATTTTAGCCATGAATTTATTAGTTCAGGATTAATATGTTGATAAATTTGTTACAATCTTTTAGTTGTGGCAAGCTCATTGATTTTTTTAGCCATGAATTTATTAATGTCATAACTAATGTATATGTAGTTACAAATGTTAATACAACGTGTCTAATACAAATATATATATATATATATATATTTACAAAAGTGATAATTTCAATGAATGATAATAGTAATTTTAATAGAAGAATTAAGTTAATATAATATTTTTTAAAATTGAAGAATACATTTAGTGATAAATTACTAATTTAATATTTTAAAATTAGAATATTTGAATGACTTTAAATGGCAATAATTATAAACAAAATAGATTGATTAATTTTAATACAAACAATTAAAGTGATTATTTGTACAAAATGCTCATAATTCGTGATATGATAGTGAACCACTTTTACTTAGGGCTGAACGAAAATAGATACATGATCGAACCCATCCGACCCAATTAATAATTTTCGACTTCGGTCAATTTTAAATAGAAAATCGATCGATAGTGGGTGGTGTTTCTAAATAATCTTCAGTTTTGAATGATCGGTCGATAAGGGATATTTGTTTCATTGTAGCCCGAACCCAATCGACACTAAAACACATACACACACACACACATATATATATATATAATTTTAATATATATCCTAAAATGGTGCCATTTTATCTTAGAGAAAACGATGTCGTTTTGTTTACATATTTAAGTATCCTTAGGGGTCGATGGTTATCCTAGCCGCTCATTTCACATAAATCTGATCAAAATATTTTCTCTATGTCTCAAAAAATCTCTCCAAACTCTCGAGAGTTCCTCTAAGCCAAAGGGCCAAGAGGTTGCCTCCTTCCATTTCGGTTCATTTTTCTCCTTCTCTCATCATCTATCCAAGTTTTTTTTTTTCGATATTTCTTCTTTTTCAATCATTTATCTGTCTCCTCCTTCAATCTTTCATAGTGCTCTCATGTTCTTTGCATCTGACGAAGAAGAATCGAACTATTTTAGAGTTGTTCTTCTCCTCAAAGTAGGTGAGGTTTGAAACTGTAGTTTTTTTAGAAACATTGAGAATATTTTTTATGTTGATTTATTTAAAAATTATATTTTTGTTTTTTTTATTTGATGTTTAGCTTTTATTTTTAGTTTTTGTTAATTTTTCTTTTGTAAATATATATTAAGTTAATAAAAAAATAATGATTAAATTAACAAAATATCAATGAACGATAATAGTAATTTTAATAGAAGAATTAAGTTAATATAATATTTTTTTAAATTGAAGAATACATTTAGTGATAAATTACTAATTTAATATTTTAAAATTAGAATATTTGAATGACTTTAAATGGCAATAATTATAAACAAAATAGATTGATTAATTTTAATACAAACAATTAAAGTGAATTTTTGTACAAAATGCTCATAATTCGTAATATGATAGTGAACCACTTTTACTTAGGGCTGGACAAAAAATAGATACATGATCAAACCCATCCAACCCAATTAATAATTTTCGACTTCGGTTAATTTTAAATAGAAAATCGATTGATAGTGGGTGGTGTTTCTAAATAATCTTCAGTTTTGAATGATCGGTCGATTAGGGATATTTGTTTCATTGTAGCCCGAACCCAATCGACACTAAAACACATACACACACACACATATATGTATAATTTTAATATATATCCTAAAATGGTGCCATTTTATCTTAGAGAAAATGATGTCGTTTTGTTTACATATTTAAGAATCCTTAGGGGTCAATGGTTACCCTAGCCGCTCATTCCACATAATTATGATCAAAATATTTTCTCTATGTCTCAAAAAATCTCTCCAATCTCTCAAGAGTTCCTCTAAACCAAAGGGCCAAGAGGTTGCCTACTTCCATTTTTGTTCATTCTTCTCCTTCTCTGATCATCTATCCAAGTTTATTTTTTCGATATTTCTTCTTTTTCAATCATTTATCTGTCTCCTCCTTCAATCTTTCATAGTGCTCTCATGTTCTTTTCATCTGACGAAGAAGAATCGAACTATTTTAGAGTTGTTCTTCTCCTCAAAGTAGGTGAGGTTTGAAACTATAGTTTTTTTTAGAAACATTAAGAGTATTTTTTATGTTGATTTATTTAAAAATTATATTTTTATATTTTTATTTGATGTTTAGTTTTATTTTTAGTTTTTGTTAAATTTTCTTTTGTAAATATATATTAAGTTAATAAACAAAATAATGATTAAATTAACAAAATATCAATGAATGATAATAGTAATTTTAATAGAAGAATTAAGTTAATATAATATTTTTTAAATTGAAGAATACATTTAGTGATAAATTACTAATTAAATATTTTAAAATTAGAATATTTGAATGACTTTAAATGACAATAATTATAAACAAAATAGATTGATTAATTTTAATACAAACAATTAAAGTGATTTTTTGTATAAAATGCTCATAATTCGTAATATGATAGTGAACCACTTTTACTTAGGGCTGGACAAAAATAGATACATGATCGAACCCATCCGACCCAATCAATAATTTTCGACTTCGGTCAATTTTAAATAGAAAATCGATCGATAGTGGGTGGTGTTTCTAAATAATATTCAGTTTTGAATGATCGGTCGATTAGGGATATTTGTTTCATTGTAGCCCTAATTAACCCAATCGACACTAAAAACACACACACACACACACATATATAATTTTAATATATATCCTAAAATGGTGCCATTTTATCTTAGAGAAAACGATGTCGTTTTGTTTACATATTTAAGTATCCTTAAGGGTCGATGGTTACCCTAGCCGCTCATTCCACATAATTTTGATCAAAATATTTTCTCTATGTCTTAAAAAATATCTCCAATCTCTCTAGAGTTCCTCTAAGCCAATGGGCCAAGAGGTTGCCTCCTTCCATTTCTATTCATTTTTCTCCTTCTCTGATCATCCATCCAAGTTTTTTTTTCGATATTTCTTCTTTTTCAATCATTTATCTGTCTCCTCCTTCAATCTTTCAAAGTGCTCTCATGTTCTTTGCATCTGACGAAGAAGAATCGAACTATGTTAGAGTTGTTCTTCTCCTCTAAGTAGGTGAGGTTTGAAACTGTAGTATTTTTAGAAACAATGAGAGTATTTTTTATGTTGATTTATTTAAAAATTATATTTTTGTTTTTTTTATTTGATGTTTAGTTTTTATTTTTAGTTTTTGTTAATTTTTCTTTTGTAAATATATATTAAGTTAATAAACAAAATAATGATTAAATTAACAAAATATCAATGAATGATAATAGTAATTTTAATAGAAGAATTAAGTTAATATAATATTTTTTTAAATTGAAGAATACATTTAGTGATAAATTACTAATTAAATATTTTAAAATTAGAATATTTGAATGACTTTAAATGGCAATAATTATAAACAAATACAAACAATTAAAGTGATTTTTTGTACAAAATGCTCATAATTGTAATATGATAGTGAACCACTTTACTTAGGGCTAGACAAAAAATAGATACATGACCGAACCCATCCAACCCAATCAATAATTTTCGACTTCGGTCAATTTTAAATAGAAAATCGATCGATAATGGGTGGTGTTTCTAAATAATCTTCAGTTTTGAATGATCGATCAATTAGGGATATTTGTTTCATTGTAGCCCAAACCCAATCGACACTAAAACACACTCACACACACACACACACACACACACATATATATATATATATATATAATTTTAATATATATCCTAAAATGGTGCCATTTTATCTTAGAAAAAACGACGTCGTTTTGTTTACATATTTAAGTATCCTTAGGGGTCGATGGTTACCCTAGCCGCTCATTCCACATAATTCTGATCAAAATATTTTCTCTATGTCTCAAAAAATTTCTCCAATCTCTCGAGAGTTCCTCTAAGCCAAAGGGCCAAGAGGTTGCCTCCTTCCATTTCTGTTCATTTCTCTCCTTCTCAGATCATCTATCCAAGTTTTTTTTTTTCGATATTTCTTCTTTTTCAATAATTTATCTGTCTCCTCCTTCAATCTTTCATAGTGCTCTCATGTTCTTTGCATCTGACGAAGAAGAATCGAACTATTTTAGAGTTGTTCTTCTCCTCTAAGTAGGTGAGGTTTGAAACTGTAGTTTTTTTTTTTAAACATTGAGAGTATTTTTTATGTTTATTTATTTAAAAATTATATTTTTGTTTTTTTTATTTGATGTGTAGTTTTTATTTTTAGTTTTTGTTAATTTTTCTTTTGCAAATATATATTAAGTTAATAAACAAAATAATGATTAAATTAACAAAATATCAATGAATGATAATAGTAATTTTAATAGAAGAATTAAGTTAATATAATATTTTTTTAAATTGAAGAATACATTTAGTGATAAATTACTAATTTAATATTTTAAAATTAGAATATTTGAATGACTTTAAATGGCAATAATTATAAACAAAATAGATTGATTAATTTTAATACAAACAATTAAAGTGAATTTTTGTACAAAATGCTCATAATTCGTAATATGATAGTGAACCACTTTTACTTAGGGCTGGACAAAAAATAGATACATGATCAAACCCATCCAACCCAATTAATAATTTTCGACTTCGGTTAATTTTAAATAGAAAATCGATTGATAGTGGGTGGTGTTTCTAAATAATCTTCAGTTTTGAATGATCGGTCGATTAGGGATATTTGTTTCATTGTAGCCCGAACCCAATCGACACTAAAACACATACACACACACACATATATGTATAATTTTAATATATATCCTAAAATGGTGCCATTTTATCTTAGAGAAAACGATGTCGTTTTGTTTACATATTTAAGAATCCTTAGGGGTCGATGGTCTCATTCCACATAATTTTGATCAAAATATTTTCTCTATGTCTCAAAAAATCTCTCCAATCTCTCGAGATTTCCTCTAAGCCAAAGGGCTAAGAGGTTGCCTCCTTCCATTTCTATTCATTTTTCTCCTTCTTTGATCATCTATCCAAGTTTTTTTTTTCGATATTTGTTCTTTTTCAATCATTTATCGGTCTCCTCCTTCAATCTTTCATAGTGCTCTCATATTCTTTGCATCTGACGAAGAAGAATCGAACTATTTTAGAGTTGTTCTTCTCCTCTAAGTAGGTGATGTTTGAAACTGTAGTTTTTTTAGAAACAATGAGAGTATTTTTTTATGTTGATTTATTTAAAAATTATATTTTTGTTTTCTTGATTTGATGTTTAGTTTTTAGTTTTAGTTTTTGTTAATTTTTTTTTTGTAAATATATATTAAGTTAATAAACAAAATAATGATTAAATTAACAAAATATCAATGAATGATAATAGTAATTTTAATAGAATAATTAAATTAATATAATATTTTTTAAATTGAAGAATACATTTAGTGATAAATTACTAATTTAATATTTTAAAATTAGAATATTTGAATGACTTTAAATGGCAATAATTATAAACAAAATAGATTGATTAATTTTAATACAAACAATTAAAGTGATTTTTCGTACAAAATGCTCATAATTCGTAATATGATAGTGAACCACTTTTACTTAGGGCTGGACAAAAATAGATACATGATCGAACCCATCCGACCCAATCAATAATTTTCGACTTCGGTCAATTTTAAATAGAAAATCGATCGATAGTGGGTGGTGTTTTTAAATAATCTTCAGTTTTGAATGATCGGTCGATTAGGGATATTTGTTTCATTGTAGCCTGAACCCAATCGACACTAAAACACATACACACACACACACACACACACATATATATATATATATATAATTTTAATATATATCCTAAAATGGTGCCATTTTATCTTAGAGAAAAGGACGTCGTTTTGTTTACATAGTTAAGTATCCTTAGGGGTCGATGGTTACCCTAGCCGCTCATTCCACATACTTCTGATCAAAATATTTTCTCTATGTTTCAAAAAATCTCTCCAATCTCTCGAGAGTTCCTCTAAGCCAAAGGGCCAAGAGGTTGCCTCCTTCCATTTCTGTTTATTTTTCTCCTTCTTTGATCATCTATCCAAGTTTTTTTTCTCGATATTTCTTCTTTTTCAATCATTTATCTGTCTCCTCCTTCAATCTTTCATAGTGCTCTCATGTTCTTTGCATCTGACGAAGAAGAATCGAACTATTTTAGAGTTGTTCTTCTCCTCTAAGTAGGTGAGGTTTGAAACTGTAGTTTTTTTTAGAAACATTGAGAGTATTTTTTATGTTGATTTATTTAAAAATTATATTTTTGTTTTTTTTATTTGATGTTTAGTTTTTATTTTTAGTTTTTGTTAATTTTTCTTTTGTAAATATATATTAAGTTAATAAACAAAATAATGATTAAATTAACAAAATATCAATGAATGATAATAGTAATTTTAATAGAAGAATTAAGTTAATATGATATTTTTTTAAATTGAAGAATACATTTAGTGATAAATTACTAATTTAATATTTTAAAATTAGAATATTTGAATGACTTTAAATGGCAATAAATATAAACAAAATAGATTGATTAATTTTAATACAAACAATTAAAGTAAATTTTTGTACAAAATGCTCATAATTCGTAATATGATAGTGAACCACTTTTACTTAGGGCTGAACAAAAAATAGATACATGAATTAACCCATCCGACCCAATCAATAATTTTCAACTTCGGTCAATTTTAAATAGAAAATCGATCGATAGTGGGTGGTGTTTCTAAATAATCTTCAGTTTTGAATGACGGTTGATTAGGGATATTTGTTTCATTGTAGCCCGAATCCAATCGACACTAAAACACACACACAGAGACATATATATATTATTTTAATATATGTCCTAAAATGGCGTCGTTTTATCTTAGAGAAAATGACGTTGTTTTGTTTACATATATAAGTATCCTTAGGGGTTGATGGTTACCCTAGCAGCTCATTCAACATAATTCTGATCAAAATATTTTCTCTACATCTTAAAAAATCTCTCCAATCTCTCGAGAGTTCTTCTAAGCCAAAGGGCCAAGAGGTTGCCTCCTTCCATTTCTGTTCATTTTTCTCCTTCTCTGATCATCTATCCAAGTTTTTTTTTTCTCGATATTTCTTCTTTTTCAATCATTTATCTGTCTCCTCCTCCAATCTTTCATAGTGCTCTCATGTTCTTTGCATCTGACGAAGAAAAATCGAACTATTTTAGAGTTGTTCTTCTCCTCTAAGTAGGTGAGGTTTGAAACTGTAGTCTTTTTAGAAACATTGAGAGTATTTTTTATGTTGATTTATTTAAAAATTATATATATATATATTTTATTTGATGTTTAGTTTTTATTTTTAGTTTTTGTTAATTTTTAGAAGATTAGTGTAATGATATTTGTGTTTGAAGATATTCTATGATGATTTTAAGATTTTTATTAAAAAAAAGTCCCCCTTTTTTTACCGATTCAAACATCAAACTTGTTGGGGTTTTTGTTTTTGGTGTTTTTAGAGTATTTTTTGTTTTATTTTTAAATCTTGGTATATCAGATGGTTATAAGCATGTATGTTGTTATTTTTTAAGATTTTTATGAAAAAAAAGCCCTTTTTTTTTACCGATTCAAACTTCAGGCTAGTTGGGAGATTTTTATTTTTGGTGTTTTCTTACAGTATTTTTTGTCTTGTTTTTAGATCTAGATATATCAAGTGGTTATAAGTACATATATTGTTACAAACATCAAGGTTGTTGAAGTTTTGATTTTTAGTTTTTGTTAGAGTACTTTTTATTTTATTTTTAGATCTTGGTATATCGAGTAGTTATACATATGTATATTTTTATTTTTTAAAGTTTTGTTGTAAATTTGTTGATTTTTGATCTTTGAATGCAATTTTTGAAATAGATATGCCGATTATTGTTTTGTTTTAAAATATAAATCTATTGGGTTTTTATATTATTGATTATTCTGAACCAAATTTACCATTGCAAGTTGTTTATTTTTTTATTTAATTATATTATAATATGTCAAATATTGTTGTATTATTTTATTTGTATTTATTTTTACTTTGGTTATTAAATATAAAATATGTTCATTATATATATTTTTATTTTTCTGATTTACTGTTTAGTTTTTATTTATAAATTTATAATTTTTAGTAAACCATAAATATAATTTTAGTTTTTTTCGCAAATTTTGAAGTATAATATAGAATTATTTATCATATACTGTTATTTAAAAAAAAAGCTTTGCTCTATGTAATTAATTTAATTATAAATTATTTTATTTTTTATAATTATAAATTATAATATCATTTTGTATAGTTATAAATAATTTTAATTATATATAATTAGTAAATAATTATAAATTATATTATGTTTATTTATAATTTTAAATAATTTTATTTATATATTACTAATAAATAATTATAATTATGTTATGTATTTGTATAGTTTTAAATAATTTTATTTATATACTATTAATGATTAATTATAAATTATATTATGTATTTGTACAATTGTAAATAATTATAATTATATATTATTAATTAATAAATTTAAATAATAATTATTAGGAAAATTAATCAAATAAATGCCCATTCATATATCACTAATAAATTTTAAACCTCGCCCACCTTAAATGGACCTTCTTTTACAAAATTACCCTTTGATAATAAAAAAAATCTCACCTATTACAATTTCTAAAGACACGCTCCATTACCCCTGATTTCAAAATTCTCAAACTCTTTCCTCTCTTTGTTTCAAACCTAAAATCTCTAAAATCTTACCCGATTAAAATCGTTTCCTCTCTCTCTCTTTCTTCCAAACGTTCCTTTCTTTCTTTCTTCTAAAATCTTGCTCCATTGATCAATTGCTCTTCAAGAAGGCAGAGACAAGATATGCTCTCTCTCTCTCTCTGCTTGATTTATGCTTGATGATATGAGGATTGAATGGAGAACATCCAGTGATGTTAATGTTTATAATGAATCGATTGATGAAAGTCTGTAGCTACCAGGTTCTTGTTGTTTGACAATTACTATTAACTTATATTCGAGATTATGTGTTTGAGAGTTCTTGTATGAGAAATTTTATTTATTTATATTGCATTAGACTTGAAATTTGATATAATATGTTGATAAACTTGATAGAAATTCTAGTTGAGTTAAATTGGAAGGTAAACGTTGGATTTTTATTCCCTTTTCCCCATTGAAATTTTAGATCTTTTGCCTTTTAGAAATTTGAGTTTATAGAAATTCTATTTTAGTTATTTTCTATTTCAACCTGTACCATTTTATACCCATCTTTTACTCGGTTGAAACTAAAGGGTGGAGAAGAGAGAATGAAAGAGAAAAATCTGACAGATGCAAACTCTAATTTGCTTTATAAGAAAGATAGTGGGGGTGAGTTTGTAATATCAAACAACAATTGCATGACTAAGTACTTGAATATGTCCTATGTGTCTAAATAGACATTAATATACTCTCTCCAACCTCCAATCAATTGTGGCTTCTATTTTTATTTTTATTTTTTGGGTCTTTTATTCGTCTTCGTCTTTGCTTAATCAGTTAGTTGCCCTTCATTTTTAGTCCTTAATTTTATTATGGGTGTTTTAATTTTACTATTTTTTGTACATTTTTATATCCTAAAATAAATATATATAAATAATTTAAATATATAGTTTGGTTAGATATTAGTTGTACCATGTACCCATAGTGAGGTCTCTCTTTGTGGTTAATTTTTTTTTGCGTTATATATGCTGTTTAGATAACTTAAATAGTGAAAAAATGTGATTTTATGGACTGATATGTGTTGATCTTTCTTAATATGGGTTATATATGTTGTTTAATTTTTTAAATAGTGAATAAATGTGGTTTTGTGGACTGATATGTGTTGATCTTAATTGATATAGTTTGATATGGTTGGATATGGGTTGATATGGTTTGATATGGGTGGTTTTATGTTCTATAAGACATTTAGATGCTTTAAATAGTAAAGAAGTGTGGTTTTGTGGATTGATCTTTGTTGATCTTTCTTACTATGGTTTTGTTGACTGATATTTATGTTTTAGATGTTGTTTAGATGTTTTAAATAGTAAAAAAATATGGTTTTATTGACCGATTAGTGTTGATATTTGATGATATGTGTTGATATGTCTTGATATGAGTTGATATAATTTGATATGTCTTGATATGAGACTACTACAATATAAAATATTTGTATTTTAGATGTTGTTTAGATATTTTAAATAGTAAAAAATATGATTTTCTTAACTGATCAGTGTTGATATTTGATGATATGTGTTGATATGGGTTGATATGTCTTGGTATGTTTTGATATATCTTGATATGAGACTACCACAATATAAAATATTTGTGTTTTAGATGTTGTTTAAATATTTTAAATAGTGATAAATATGATTTTGTTAACTCATCAGTATTGATATTTGATGGTATGTGTTGATATGAGTTGATATATCTTGATTTATGACTACTACAATATAAAATATTTGTGTTTTGGATATTGTTTAGATTTTTTAAATAGTAAAAAAATATAATTTTTTTGACTGATCAGTGTTGATATTTGATGATATATGAGACTACTACAATATAAAATATTTATATTTTAAATGTTATTTAGATATTTTAAATAGTAAAAAATATAATTTTATTGACTAATTAGTGTTGATAGTTGATATGTGTTGATATGAGCTGATATGTCCTGATATGACTTGATATGTCTTTATATGAGACTACTATAATATAAAATATTTATGTTTTATATGTCATTTAGATATTTTAAATAGTAAAAAAAATGGTTTTGTTAACTGATCTGTGTTGATATTTGATGATATGTGTTGATTTGTCTTGATATGCGTTGATATATCTTGATATGGTTTAATATGTCTTGATATAAGACTACTACAATATTAAATATCTGTGTTTTAGATGTTGTTTAGATATTTAAATAGTAAAAAATAGTTTTGTTGACTGATTGGTGTTGATATTTGTTGATATGTATTGATATGAGTTATGTCTTGATATGATTTGATATGTCTTGATATGAGACTACTACAATATAAAATATTTGTATTTTAGAGGTTGTTTAGATGTTTTAAATAGTAAAAAAAAATATGATTTTGTTGATCGATTGGTATTGATATGTTTTGATATGGGTTGATATGTCTTGATATGGGTTGATATGTCTTGATATAAGTTGATATGTCTTGATATGAGACTACTACAATATAAAATATTTGTGTTTTAGATGTTGTTTAGATATTTTAAATAGTAAAAAATATGGTTTTATTGATCAATCGGTGTTGATATTTGATAATATGCATTGATATGTCATGATATGGGTTGATATGTCTTGATATGGGTTGGTATATCTTGATATGTGTTGATAGGTCTTGATATGAGTTGATATGTCTTAATATGGTTTGATATGTCTTGATATGAAACTACTATAATATAAAATGTGTTGTTGATATTGTTTAAATATTTTAAATAGTAAAAAAATATGGTTTTGTTGACCACTCGATGTTGATATTTGATGATATGTGTTGATATGTCTTGATATGGTTTGATATGTCTAGATATAGTTTGATATGTCTTAATATAAGACTACTATAATATAAAATATTTGTGTTTTAGATGTTTAGACATTTTAAATAGTGAAAAAATATGATTTTGTTGACTAATCAGTGTTGATATTTGATAATATGTGTTGATATGTCATTGCTAAAATATAAAACATTATTATTATTTTAGATATTGTTTAAATATTTTAAATAGTTAAAAAAAATGTGTATTTGAAACGCTAGAAATTATTTATTCTTCCTCAAATTTGAAAAATATCACTTGCATCTCATATCGAATATTCTTAATATAATACTCCAATTTACAAATATGGTGAGCTTGCAGAGTGTCATAGAAAAAAGATAATTCAGGGAGACATTTTTATGGCTGCAGCAAATATGGAGTATGTTAAAATTTTGATTTGTTTTAGGTTATTTGTATTTGGATAATGTATATCCACATTATTATTGCTTAAATAATGAGTTTTGTCATTTGAAAAAACAGACTCACCAAGAAAAAATGTAAATTTTTTATTTTGCTGATCCGAAAAATTATGAATGAGCTACAAACATCATTAATGCTCTAATAAAAAAAGTGGACAGATTGGAGAAGGAGAAGAGAGAGTTAGCGAAGATAAATGTAATATGTGGGTTGAGTAAAATTTTTTTTGTGGGTGTAGTAATAACTGCTGTGGGGATATCTATCTTTTCTTGTATAATTATGAAGAAACAATGATAATAGTATATTTTTTTTTGTTAGTGGAATTTCACTTAAAGTTGGTGTAGTGTATTATTAAAGACAATATATGACCATTATTACCTAAAATTGATATATTGAAAGTTGCTTTATTAATGAATATTGTTATTGGCCTACAAATTGGTGCAATTACATTCTTATATGATGTATTCATTTATTTTTCTTTTATTAATGCAATTATGTCTTATATTTTTTTATTTGCTCAATAATTTAGTTACTTCTTGTTCTAAATTTTTTGTACAATAATTCAAAATTACATAATTCAATATCTAAATCAATAACTGTATATATTCACAGTATAAAATTCGGCATCCTTGTTGGTTTATAAAAAATGCTCGACATCGACATTGTTATTGTCATCGTCATCATCATCATTGCCACCCTCACTATAATAAGTGCCCTCTCTCTTATTTAAAGCATGGACTCATAGATAAATTATGTGCAGTACTGAAAAATTAGTTTTTTCTTCATAAAATACTCATATAGAATATAAATATTTTATATTTTAGTAGTCTCATATTCAAGCATATCAAGATATATTAAACAATATCAAAATATGTCAACTCGTATCATTAAAGATCAACACTAATCAATTAAGAAAATATATGTTTTCAATATTTAAAACATCTAAACACTATATAGCCTCATATCAACCCATATGAAAATAGATCAAGTCATATCTTCATATATCAACTCATATCATAGAAGATCAACACAAATCAGTCAACTGAATAACATTTATTCACTATTTAAGACATCTAAATAATATATAGAACACCATTGCTTGACATTTTATTAGCTTCATATCAACCCATATTAAAATATATCAAGTCATATCATCACATACAAATCCATCAAAGCATATCAAACTATATTAAGATATATCAACACATATCATCAAATATTAACACAAATTAGTTAACAAAAATATATTTCTTCACTATTTAAAATATCTAAACAATATATAGAACACAAATATTTTATATTTTAGTAGTTTCATATCAAAGCTAAACAACATTTAGCACACAAAATTACTCATATTTTAATTATTTCATCTAAATCATACCAATATATATCAACACATATCAAATCTGTCATTCTTTAGTAATCCAATATCAAAGCATATCAATACATATTAACAAAGATCAATCTATATTATTCAAGAAAAACACATAATTTCACATTTAAAATAGCTAAACAAAACATGTAGAAAAAATCATTCATTCTTTAGTTATTCCATATATGAGAATATCAAAACATATTAACAGAGATCAATAAATATCAATCAATGTTATTAAAAAAATATAGTTTTTTACTATTTCAAAATAGCTAAATAATATGTAGAACTCAACATATAGCATATGAAGCCAATATGCATAAAATCAAACAAATTTAGCTCAAGAATGAGTAATTATTAACTCTTGTTTCAACAGAAAGAGCTTCATCAAGAGTATGAAATATACATGCTTCCAATTATTGTCCATGAGTTTATACATCCTAGTTAGAGAGAAGTACTTTTATATTTCTTACTATATCTAAGAAATATATTCCTATAAACTCATATAGTGCCAATCTTCTTTTATTTAGTTACTAAACATTAAATAACCATGCAAAGAGCTTTTAGTTTAAATATTAAAATCATCTTTAAAATTATAAGATGTTACAAGTTTAGACCAAATAGAAAAATACGAAAATATATAACACAGTACCATGAATTAATATTGGCATAAAAATCATTGAACGAAGGAATATAATTAAGAAAGATAAACAATTTGACTTAACAAGCTACAAAACCAAATATAAGTAGAGTAGTCATTTTATAAATAAAATGACAAACATAAACTATGAATAACATTGATAAATAACAAAGCTTAAATATCTCTCTATCCATTTAAACTTATCAATCCATTGTAAATTATGAATTATTATATTGATTACTCTATTAAAGATATGAAATTGCTCTATTATGTAGAAAGAAACAATAATTTTAAGGTGATATTCTTCTACATTTGGACAGTTTAAAAATCTAACAATTTTATTCCAATTGATGATTCATTATAAATAATTTGCAATTAATTTTAAAAGTAACCTGTTTTTGAATTTTACTAGCTAGCTTCCAAAATATAAAGAATTAAGTGTTATTAATGTCATTAATTAAATATTCATTAAGAAAACAGAAAAAGTGATAAAGAATTTTTGGATTTAATGTTTTTCTCTTAAAAGAATGTCATAGGCACATAATTAGGGCAAAACATACAACTGAAAGGATAAAAGAGAACGGGGCAAAACAAGTGTCAAATAATTAGATATTTTTAAGTTAACCATAATTTATAATACATAATCCTAATCTTCCATATTTTAAAGGAGAGCAAGAGTGGTTTGGCAGCTCAAGCTATAATAGATAATCCTAATCTTCAATATTTTAATCTTAATAATATATTTTTTCAAACTTGCACATTTACCTACCAAAATGCTAAGTCAGCCAACTAAAAAAAAACATAAAAACTATGGTTTCAACTTTTCAAAAGCTTCTCAGCCCATGCAAAACTTATAATTTTATGTTTAGTATGCGAGAATGTGAATGCAGCAAAAGCACATATAAGAAAAAAATCAATTATCAAAGATATTAAACATTTACTCAATCTTTATGAAGTATCAAAAAACCCATTAACCATTTGACATTTAAGTTGCAGATTTATATACCAAAAGCCAAAATTCTAATCAATATAGAGAGAGATCAAAATACCCATTAAGAAACTAAACCCGACCTTCACCATCTTTAACTCAATTAGCAAGTGATGTCATTTCTATAACAAAAACCCAGAAAACCCAACTACTATGAAGCAAAAACAGAGATATAGCAAAACGGAAGCCAGAAGCAGAACCAAATGTTGAAAACTAAATAGAAATAAAGATAAAATAACCTCACTGGATGTTCTCCATTCAATCCTCATATCCTTTCTTTCTATTCATTGTCATTCACAAAAGAGTATGAAATCAAGCAAGGCTAGAGAGAGAGAGAGAGAGAGAGAGAGCATATTTTACCTCTGCCTTTTTAAAGAACGATTGAGCAGTGTCGCAAGATTTTTAAAGAAAGAGAGAGAGGAAAGGATTGGAAGAAAGAGAGAAAGGAAGCAATACTCTTTAATCGGGCAAGATTCTAGGGATTTTAGGTTTAGAAGAAAGATAGAGAGCAAGAATTTTTGATAATTTTGAAATCAGAGGTAATGAGACGTGTTTTTAGGATTTGGAGTGAGCGGAATTTTTCATCAAAGGGCAATTTGTAAAAAAAAAAAAGTCCATTTAAAGTGAATGAAGTCTAAAATTTATTAGTGATATGTGAAAGAGTGTTTTTCTAATTAAATCCCTAATTATTAAATATTTTTATAATAATTAATATATCATTTCTACACTGTTTTCCTTTATAAAATTTTAATTGTATGTAATAATATAACTATTTTGTCACTTAATTTTAAATGATTATATATCATAATTTATTTTGGAGAATTATATGATATATGTATTTGTATAATTTTTTAAAATAATTTTGTTTATATATTATTAGTTATTAATTATAAATTATATTATTAATTATCATTTGTGAGCTGATATTTTTTTCCAAATAAAACTATTCCCCGTAATTATGAAATAATTAAACTATTTTTCTTATTTTAAATTAAGTGATCATATATTACAATTAGTGACTGTTTTATTGTTCATTATTTAATAATTATATAATGTTTAAAAATAAATGTATATTTACTTATATATTGGATTGACTTATATATAATTATATATTATAATATCTTTTAATTTTATGCATTGAGTGTGGTTTTTTTCCACATGTTTTACGATATTGGAGATTGGCCAACCCTGAATACTTAATTATTGAAGATTGAAGAGTAAAGATAGGTGAAGCCAACTCGATGGCATATTTCCTGTGTTATTATTTTATTTTGTTGTTCATATTGAAATGATAATATGTGTTGTGACTTGTAAATTTGTTATAACCATCATGAATTATAATTTGTAAAGCTGTTTGTAATGATAACTATTTGTGTATTCACTAGCACGCATGTTATTAATATGTTAGGGGAGTTTGGAAATAAATTGTAATGCTATTTGTTATGGTATATATTTGTTTATTCACTTATATCCATGTTGTTTATATGTTAGGGGAGTTTAGAATTGAATTGCAATGCTACTTGTTATTATAACTATTTGTTCACATGTTGTGAATTTGTTAGGGGAGCTTAGAATTGTAATGCTACTTGCTATTATAACTGTTTGTTTATTTAATTATTTGCATGTTGTTAATATTTTAGGGGAGCTTATAATTGTAATACTACTTGTTATTATAACTAATAAAAAATTATTGCTTCAAAAAAAATAATAAAAAATTATTGCTTCAAAAAAAAAAAACTAATAAAAAATTATTGAAGTCCAATATCCTATTAAAATAATAGTCTATGACAACACTAACTTAGAAATATTTAGACTTAGACTAATACTATTAACATTAACTTAGAATTATCTAGTTAAAATTAAAACTTATTAAGATCCAATATCCAATTAAAATAATGAACAATTAAATATTAAGTTAGAAGTATTTAAAATTATACTAATAATGCAGTTAATTTAACAAACATAAACTTATAATGAATTGCTTAGATGAAACTAAAAATTATTAAACTCCAATATCCAATTATAATAATAAAGAGTTAAACATTAACTTATAATTACTTAAAATTATACAAATACTAAATCTTAATAAGAACTAAAAATCCAATTAATTTAATAAACATTAACTTATAATTAGTTACTTATATACAAATGAAAATTATTAAGATCCATTATTCAATTAAAATAATAAATATCAGTTATAATTAATTGCTTAGATTAATTATAACTTTAGTTATAATAAATTTCTTAGCTTATAGTTAATTGTTTAGATGCAATTAAACAATATAATCTCCAAAATGGAATTAATTTAGTTAAAGTAATTGCTTAGATGCAATTTAAGGACAATTAAAGTCCAAAAATAGATTCAATGTAATTGATAAATTTTTATTGAATTCTCTTTAAGGAATTAGGACAATGGCGGATAATAAAAAAAAACTTCCAAATCAAGATCAACCTCAACAACAAACTAACCAAAAGAGTGAAACAAATCCATTTGGGGAGGCAAGAAAACCACTTGCTGCCAGAAAAAAAAAAAAAAGAAAGAAAACCATCGATATCTAGTCTTAGGAAAACTTTCATAGCTTGGGATCACTTCACTGAATTGCCAAGGAAGAGCTTGATGAACCAACAGTAGCCTACAATTATTGTGGCAAGAAGTATTTATATGATTCCCAACTTCATGGGACCTCAAATATGATTTATCACTTAAAAAACTATTCTAAGTACTCATATATTCTTAAAAATAATCATAAGCAGCAAATTTTGAAATTTACTCTCAAATTAGATGGTAGTATAGATGTAGGTACTATTCCTCAATCATGTAGTGTTGAAGAATGTAGAAATGCTATAACTATTTTTGTTATATTTGATGAGCAACCTTTTAGGATGGCAGATGGTTATAGTTCAAGCATATTATGAATATAATGGTTTTCCAATTTAAAGTCCGTTATAGGTATGCCATGGCGAAAGATTATTTGCAGTTATACTTAGATAAAAAAAAATAAAACTGAAATCTTTATTGAAGAGAGATTATGAGAGAGCATGCTTTACTACCAATTGCTGGACTAGTGTTCAAAACCTAAATTATATATCCTTTACTGCCCATAATGAAAGTTGAAAAAAGAATCCTAAATTTTTTTTCCTATATCAAATCACAAGAGGAAAACTATAAGGAAACAAATTAAGTTTTGCTTGAATGAATGGGATTTAAAAAGGGTTTTTTCAATCACTATTGATAATGCAAGCTCTAATGATGGGGTTGTTGCATACCTTAAGAATAAAAAAACCAAAATTTCTAGTGGTTTGATATTAAAAAGCGAGTTCTTGCAAGTTAGATGTGTTGTACACATTCTAAAATTAATTGTGAGTGAGGGGTTGAAGTATATATATTCATTTATTGTTGCCAGTAGACATGCAGTTAGGTATATTAGAGCATCCCCTTATAGGTTGGCAAAATTTAAGAGTTGTATAGCTCAAGAAGAAATTGAACACAAATTTTTAGTTTGCCTTAATGTTTCAACTAGATGAAACTCAACATATTTGATACTTGAGGCTGCATTAAAATTTCAAAAGGTATTTGGAAGGTTAGATGAAGAAGATGGAGATTAATTGCAATATTTATAATAATGAAAAGATAGGGATAACACCTATGACTTCTGATTGGGATAATGCTTGAGAGTTTTTAGCATTTTTGAATTTTTTTTATGACACCACATTGTAGATTTTTGGTTCCTTATATGTGACATCATGTAATACATTCTGCTATCTAGCATTGATTCAATCTGAAATTAAAAAATGGAGTTGTAATCCATATTCAAGTTTAGAGATAATGACTACAAACATGAATAAAAGTATGATAAATATTAGAGTAAGGTTGAAAACATTAATGCATTACTTTTCATTGGTAATATCTTTAACCCTAGGAACAAATTGGTATACATTAAAAGTAGAAAAAAATATGATTGATATGATTAAGAATCAACTAACTAGGTTGTATGCGTGGTATTCCAATGCATACAAGCATGCAATTTCTTCTTAGAACAAACTCAAACTGGTCAAAAATTAAATTCTTGTAAGGGTTAGAAATTCCAGCCTCAAGGACTAGAGTTGCTGCATTTAAGATAGTAAGATAATATTAATACTCAAAATGACTTGGAAAAATATTTAAATTGTGACTGTGAAAAAGCATTTAATTTTAATATGCTAGTTTGGTATCAAATGCTACTGGGTTCCCTATACTAACTCCTTAAGCATGTGATGTACTTGTGATTCCAATATTTACCGTGGAATCGGAGAGTGCTTTTAGCATAGGTGAGAGGGTATTTGAATGTTTTAAGGGTTCTCTTTCTCCTAAAATGACTGAAGCTTTAATTCACATACAAAATTGGTTTAAACCAATAATCTCAACACCTAGAGCTACTTGTAGCATTTAAAAATATATGAAAAAAATTGAAGCAGTGATGTGAAAATTTAATTACTCTTTAATTTCTTTTAATCTTTTAATTTTTCAGTTGTATAGTAATTGATTGTATTATTTTTTCAATTTGTAGAATTCACCAGAGGATCAAAAGATGCAGCCTCAGGTTTAAGGATTACAAATATGCAAATTCTTCAATAAAATGTAAGTAACTCTATTTTTGCACAACCCTACTTCTACTCTACTTAACCTCTCTTCTGGCCAATTTTCTTCATCTTTTTTCTTAATTATTTTTTTTTAATTTGGAATACTTGATTTTCTTAAAGCTGCTAAAATTTTAAAGTTTCAGATGAACAATAGCTTCTAAAATTTTTTGCTGTCTACTGTAACTTGTGCCATTTTTTGGTATTTTTCCTTTTTATTTTTTTCTATTTATTTTGCCTAATTTTTTTATAGAGTAAATACTGAATTAAAGAATTAATTAACTTGATACTGATATTGCCTTTGGATTCAAATGGATCACTTATTTTGTAAGTATAATTTTTAATCTCTTATAATTTACATTTGTCTTTTAGATGATTATTTAGTTGTATTTTTTGTGTACTTGTGAATAGATAATTAGATTTATATTTCTAGCAATAGTTTTTAATTGCTATATTGTTTTGGATTAAATTAGTTATTGATACTGCTCCTCCATTTACTAAGCTCTCAGGCCTTGCCAATGTCTTTTTCACGCTAAGATTGAGCTCTCAAAGGAAAGATGGATATCTATTCCAGACATCCCAGTCAGACTGAGCTCTTAGTATCCTAGAGGATAGTCCACTGATACAACCATTATATGACATTGCATGTTCGTAATCAGCACTGATACAACATCAAAGTTTATCTCTCAGCATCACTATATATAGGGATAAACTCCTACAGGTAAAGGGCTTTTCTATCTCTCTTAACTCTTTTTATATTCAAACCAATAGAGCTCTGACTTAGGCATTAAAGTCTTCTTAGTGGAGTTTGATCTCCCTCTTTATCTTGTCTTGTAGGTGGAAAAATGGACAAAAGCAACACCCGACCCCGAGCTAGGATACCCCTGAGGTCTACCCCAACATCAGTAGTGTGATACTCCCTGATACCCTAGAATGATGAGCTCTACACTCTAGCTCTCCCTTCTGTCACCTAGCTTCCTTGTATTATGATTTATCAGCCACCCCTGGGCTCAGCCGAGCTCCTCCGAGCGATGCATATCCTCAGTTGACATAAATATCAAATGGCTAAGGGAAAAATACTGATATTTTCCCTTTATTTATTGAGCTTTCAGACCGAGCCAATGTCCTTTCGACACCAAGACTAAGCTCTTGAAGGAAAGGTGGATCTTGGTTTCGGACATCCCAATCCAATCAAGCTCTTAGTGTCTGAAAGGACAGTCCACTGACACAGACATCGTATGATACTGATACACCTGCAATCAGTGCTGACACTAAATCAGAGGTTCTCTCAGCATCACATATATAGGGGTAAGCCCCCTACAGGTAAAGGACTTCTCTCTCTCTCTCTCTTATCTCTCTTTACATTAAGACATATTGAACTCTAACTTAGGCATTGAAGTCATCCCAACAGAGCCTGATCTCCCTCTTTCTCTTATCCTACAGGTGGAAAAACGGAAGCAACATCCGAGCCCGAGCTAGGGCACCCTAAGATCTACCCTAGCATCAGTTATATATTTTGTTTTGAATTGATATATTGATATTATGATAACTTTTGTTATTGGTTTACTGTATTTTTGTGAAAATTATTTTGTTTGTTGTCTATTTTTCTCAATTTTGATTTTGCTTACTTAACTCCACCTATACATGAGTTTCTTGTGTATAGCCGATCCCAAGCTCGGATAAAGGAGGAGGGTTGCGGTAGGTGATAGCCAACGTAAAACTTTTATCACATCTTATGATATTGATTCTAACAATAATATCGTTGGGACATTTTCTACTTACGACGCGCTACATCGAAGTTCGGGTGTAGTGAAGAATAAACAAGGGTGTAGGCATTTTCATAATGTGACACGCCATATCGGCATTCGGATGTGGCGCATGATAAACAATGATTCTCACATCATGGAAGGGTGAGGGTAAAGAAGTTAGTCCAAAATATGAGTAATACGAGAGATACAAGTTCAGATAATGATAAAAGATTCTATAGGATGAAGCATAAAATGAGTAATACGAGAGATACATGTTCAGATAATGGTAAAAGAATTTATAGGAAGAAGCATAAGAAAAAATAAGTAGGGAGTAAGATTAGAATAGGAACTTGAAATATTATATCTCTTACAGGTAAACTGAAAGAACTTGTTGATTCTATGGAAAGAAGAAACATTAGTATTGCTTGTATTTGAGAGATTAAATGGTTGGAAGAAAAAATAAAGAAGTTAAGAATACTGTATATAAAGTGTAGAAGTAAAAATGGAGTAGGTATAATTTTGGATAGAAACTTAAATGAGACGATTTTAGTGGTGAAAAGAGTAAGCAATGTGATTATTTCAATTAAACTTGTGCTTCAGAATAAAACTATCGACATAATTAGTGCATATACCCCTCAAGTTAGATTGGATAGGGAGAGCAAGCAAAAATTTTAGGATGATATGGATGAACTTATGCGAGAGATTCAAATGATAAAAATATTTTTATAGGAGGAGACTTAAATGAACATGTACAAAAAGACAGAGTAGGTTTTGAGGAGGTACATGGAGGGTATGATTTTGGAATTAGAAATAAAGAATATAAGAGTATCTTTGATTTTGTTTTAGCCTATGTTTTGATTCTGGCAAATACATATTTTATAAAAAGAAAATTTCATCTATTGACCTTTAAAAGTGAACAAAATAGAAGTCAGATTAACTTCATACTCATAAGAAAAAGCCAATCGAACTCGATGCAATAATTGTAAGGTTATTCTAGGTGAGACTTTGACCACTCAACATAGGTTAGTGGTTTTGGATGTCAAGGTTGAAAGGTTGACTAGTAGGTCAAGGAGGAACAATATTCCTAAGATTAGGTAGTTGACTTTAAAAGGTAGAAAATAATTATTGTTCAAGGATGAGTTGGTCAAAGCTGGAGGATGGGAGGCAGATGTGGGTATGTCACCAAATGATATATGCATAGGCATGTCTACAACAATTAAAGGAGTAGCTGGAAAGATTCTTGGAGAATCTAAAGGGTGTGGACATCCTTCGAAGGAGTTTTGGTAGTGGAATGAAAAAGTACAAAAAATGGTAAGAAGTAAAAGGGAATGGTATAAAAGTTTTGTCCAAGTGTAATAATAATGATGCTTTTGAGCAGTACAAACAAGGAAAAAAAAGACTAAAAAGACAGTTAGTCAAGTAAGAGAATAATTTTAGAGAGCTTGTATGAGAAACTTGAAACAAAGGAAAGAAAAAAAAGCTATCTATAAATTGGCTAAAATAAGAAAAAAGTAATATCGTGATTTAAACCAAATTAAGTGCACTAAAGATAAAGAAAATAAGGTTATGGTTCAAAAAGAGGATATTAAAGAATGATGAAAAAGCTATTTTGATGACTTCTTAATAACAATCATAGTGGTATCATTGAGAGTTTAGACGTTAGGCCGGAGAAAAATGTAAAATACACTAGACGGATTAGGTTTTCGAAAGTTAAGGAAGCTTTAAAGATGATGAAAGTTGGTAAAGTCTATAGACCAGATAGGATACCTATTGAGGTTTGAAAATGTTTGGGAGATACATGAGTTGCATGGTTGACATCTTTATTCAATAAGATCTTAAATACAAAGAAAATGACTGATGAATGGAGACAAAGTAATTTGATACCTATTTTTATGAATAATGGATATATTAAAAATCGCTCAAATTATTGAGGTATAAAGCTTATGAGCCATACTTTAAAATTATGGAAGAGATTTTTGGAACACGGTTTGCGGTTAAATACTTGTATCTCAATCAGTTTGGCTTTATACTTGGTCGAACAACTATGGAAGCTATCTTTTTTTATAAAAGATTTGATGGAAAAGTATAGAGAAATGAAGAAAGACTTATATGTAGTTTTTATTGACTTAGAAAAGGCATATGATAGAGTCCTTAGATAAGTTTTATGGTGAGTCCTATAATATAGGGGAATATCTATTCAATATATTCAAGTCTTGAATGATATGTATGAGGGAGCCATCATCAGTGTTCGAACTGTGGGAGGGGATGCTAAGAATTTTTCTGTTTCTATTGTATTACACCAAGGTTCAGCTTTGAGCCCTTATCTTTTCGCCTTGGTCATAGATGAGCTAACAAGACATATACAAAATGATATCTCTTGGTGTATGATATTTACAGATGATATTGTATTAATAAATGAGACTCAAGCAGGAGTAAGTCAAAAGTTGAAGTTATGGAGAAGCACTTTGGAGTCTAAGAGTTTTAAGCTAAGTAGGACTAAGACTAAGTATATGCATTGTAGATTTAATAGCGATAATAGAGAAAGAGGCAAAATTATTTTAGACAGAATAACAGTACCTCATAGCACTCATTTTAAATACATTGGCTCTATTCTTCAAGAAGATGGGAGTTGTGAAGAAGATGTAAGTAATAGGATTAAAGTTAGTTGGATGAAGTGGAGAGGTGCTACAAGAGTTCTATGTGATCGAAAAATGTCAATTAAATTAAAAGAAAAGTTCTACCGCACTGCAATACGGCCTGCGATGATATATGGTAGTGAGTGTTGGTCAGTAAAAGAACAACACATGAGTAAAATGCATGTTGCAAAAATGAGAATGATAAGATAGATGTGTGGTCATACTAGGATGGATAAAATCCGCAATGAGTGCATTATAAAAAAAAAAAGTAGGGGTAACACCTATTAAGGATAAGATAGAAGAGCATAGATGAAGATGGTTTGTCTATGTGAAACGAAGACCTAGTGATGCACCGATCAAAAAAAACTGAATAAGTTTGAGTAGATATAGCTAAGAGAGGTAAAGATAGGCCTAAAATGACTTGGTCAAATGTGGTTCAAAATGATCTTATGATGTTACATCTATCAAAAGATATAACCCTAAATCATACCGAGTAAAAAAAAATAATTCATAAAGTCAACTCTAATTGACTTAGAATTAAGGCTTTGTTGAGTTGAGTTAATTTTACTTACTTGAGGATGGTTTGTGTTAGAGTTGGTGTTGTTGAAATTATATATATATATATATATATATATAGTTTTTCTTGAGGTTTGTTTGAGTTGGAGTTATATTTATTTAAGTTTTGTTTTTGCAGTTTATTAAGTTATATATGCAGTTTTGTTTGAATTGTGTGAGTAAGTGTGATTATTTGCTGGATTCATATAATTTTAAATTTTTTTTGTGTTGCTGCTAGAATTGAGGTTCTGAGTTTGTGTTAATTGTTAACCTATTGACTTGATGTGTTCAATGAGGATTTTATTTTTAAAGGATTTGGCATTTGAGCGTTGTTTTTATGAGTTGAGTTTCTGAAATCTAATTTTTAAGATGTTTGTGACTTATTTTGAGTATTTAGTTGCTGAAATTTGAGTATTGAGGTTTAAGGTTTTGGTGTGTTGAATGAGGAGTTTTAATTTTGAGTGATCTAACATCTTAGTGTAACATCTTAGTGTTGTTTTGATGAGTTGAGTTCTTGAAATATGATTATTAAGCTGCTGATGACTTGTTGTGATGAGTTGAGTTCCTGAAATATGATTGTTAAGTTGCCGATGACTTGTTTTGTTGAGTTGAGTTTCTAACATGAATTTTCTATTATTGAAAATCTTCGTAGTGCTTATTGTATTCTGTCGATCACTTGTAGTGGATTGGCTTGAATGATTTATCTAATGCCTATAAATTTTTTATTGTTTGTGCAAATTATAATTGGACCTTGGATTTTAAATAATTTTAATACTTTCTATTTTATTTTTTATTAAATCAGAAAGTACTAAAACTATTAAATTGATCATTGATGTATATATTCTATTTTTTGGTATATGTTTTAGTGTTTTCTATCTTTTTTTTTTTGGTTAAATTAGAAAGCACTAAAACTATTTATTTGATTATTATTGATATGTATATTTTATTTTTTGGTGCTTGCATAATCTGAGCTTTTATGTAAATATGAAATTAAGATAAACTACTTATAATTTATTTATTTTAACTGAATTGTAAGTTTTACATAATAGAATTGATTGAAAATTTAACAGTTAATCTGATTGTAAGTTTTACACAATTGTCATATATATTTAATATTTTACTTTATTATGTTTAAAATGTCATTTTGAATATTAGTTTGATAAAGTATTAATTTAGTTAATTTATTTGAAAAAAATAACAGTCATAGCTGCAAAAAAACTCTAAAAAAAAGATAAAATTGGTAAAAATTCCTACTAAATTTTGTTGAAAAGAAAAACCCAAAATAATGCTCAGATAATAGGGCTTTTGACAGAAGTACAAGAAAATTTAAAAATAATTTCAAATATACTATATTAATAAAATATTTACTAAAATACTAAAATTTATAAAATATTTATCAAAATAATAAATTTTTATTAATTTAGAGAGAGTTTACAATGAGTTTATAATTAGTTATAATGAGTTTATAATGAGTTTATAAATCTCACATAATTTATAATGAATTTCTAATAAAATGACTAAAATACTGCTCATAAAAAAATAAAATTTTTTAAAAATATGGTGGAGTGTATCATTTTTCCTTGATGATAGGCCCAAACCGAGTCCAATCATTGTCAGTCGATAAAAATAATATTTTATTCGATTGATTTCAAATTAAAAATATATACCTCTTTGCAGGTTCAATCGGATGGAGAAATACTCAAAATTCGACTAAACTTAACCCGTGTATACCCTTACTTCTATGGGTGTCTTTCTTCTTTTCATTTTAATGTGTAAATAGGGAGTACTAAATTTTGTTGAAAATAAAATAAACACAACTCATGCATAATTTATGTCAAATAATATAATTATATAAGACATTTTGTTGTTAAACCATAATAATATATTTCACTTATTAATTAAGATATATCCTCTAGTTATTGCCGTTGGACACAATTTAAATTTACGTAGTATTTTGAATATTAAACTTTTAACTAATTATGATTAACTATTTTAAATTTAACAAAAAAAAGGGATCAATTTGATCCAATTACTAATTTAAAATATTCATTTCTACACTTAAATAATAATAATTTTTTATAGTTTATATTTTTATTTCAAGATTCAAAATTATCATTATATGTTTTACTCCTATGAATCTTTTTATTTCTTTCTTATTTGAATTTCTGATTTTTTTTAAACTTTATGTTTGAATGAGAAGAAAAATCTGTAAATTGCATTTGCATTTTTTTATAAGACAATTATGTAATAAGAATTTGTTTTTAATATTGTTAAGAAGTTGAATTATTATTTACTTTAAAATAATTTTTTCCCTCTAATTTGAGATTTTTATCTCATTATAATGGTTTACAAAATTGTTAATTTAAATCATTATTGTAATTTTAGTCATCTTAGGTCTCACATTTTAGTCTACACTGACTTAAATGACGTCGACTATATGTATATACAATATTATATAATTTCCATAAAAGTATAAAGTTTTTACCTTGTTAAGAAATAAACATTTTTTCTTTTATTTTTTTTAATTTTTGTCACATTAGAGTATCATTTTAAGTTGTTCATTTAAATTTTATAATTTTTAATGTGAGGACACTTTATAATAGTTTATATTTTTTAAAATGAATTATTTATTGATCATTTTGGTGAAAATTTTTATTATTGTAAGCAATCAATCCTAATTTTAATTATATATATTCACTAAAATTAGAATAAAAAAAATAATTTTTTTACAATTAATATGGGTCAAACTCACATATTAATTAAATTGACTAAATTTAATATTATCTCTTTCCGTTAAAATTACCATATTTAACTCATATATATATATTAAAAAATTATTAAATTATATTAAATTATTTTAAATAGAATAAAATGTCTTTAATTAATTAATATTAAAAATATTTTATTTTTATTTTTTTAATTCATTTATTAATAATAAATGTATAATTAAAAAAATTAATTAATTTTTTATTTTATAAAATAATAATATAAGTAATATATATATATATATATTTTGTAAAAATAGTTTAATTTAAACGGGATGTAATCAACAATGATCTAACAAGTTACAAAAGAAAAAAAAATTAAGATAAATTTAGTATATACCTTCGCTTATGAACCATTTTAATAATAAATTATAATTTAAATTATAATATTTAAAAAAATTAATATTAAATTAATATTTTTAAATATTAAAATTATAATTATAATTTATGGTCGGATAGATTTAGGATAATATTAATATAAATTTTTCGAAAAGACGTAACAAATCTCAAATAAATAGTGACAGCGATGTGACGTGGCACTGCCACTGCGGATGGACCGGAACCAGCTACCGGCTTTCGTTCCCGTTCCTATGGGTGCATAGAACAACCCAGAAATGGTCCTTTGCAAAGTTAAATTAGTAATTTTATTCTAGTTTATTTGCTGTTAATTTATTTAGCCGTCTCATTTCATCTTTTATTCCATATATATATATATATATTGCCAGATCTTTGTTTTCAACCAAACAGTCTTTAAAATTTCTTGATACCGCCATACTGTGGGAAACAGAGACTGAGACTACGAGAGAGATCAGTACACTACATTTTAACATGGCGGCCGCCGAAGCATGTCTTTTTGCAGCCGGATTTTCACCGGCTGTTGTCCGTTCTTGTCTAACTCCATCCTCATCCTCATCGTCCGGAAAAATAGAACCGACTCCGATTCTAAATCAGACTAAGAGATTCGCAATTTCTACAGAGCAGGTACCAGCTTATTCGGCAATGGAAAAAACAGTGAATGGAAATTTGAAGATGAAGCGGTTAAAAGAAGAAGAAGAAGAAGAAAGAGATAGAACAGAAGAGAAGAAAAATCCATTTATCTGGGAGTTAGCCAAAGAGGAAATGAGGAATAGAAAGAGTTTAAAAGATTATTTGGAAGAATCAAAGGAAACGATCAGACCGGACGGCGGTCCACCACGGTGGTTCTCTCCGTTAGAGTGTGGGACTCGTTCGGAAAATTCTCCTCTCCTACTGTATTTACCCGGCAAGTGTTGTTTTTCCTTACGTCTTCTTTCTTCTTTTTCGTCTTTTATTATTTTTATTCTATTTTATTATTATTGGAATTTGATTTTGTTAACAAATGAATCAAAAGCGGGTTGTCACTAACTGGAAAGCGCAAAGTTTAATAATTAATTGAATCGTTTCGCTGTTTTTGTTAACTGTTGTTATTGTTATTATATTATTTTAAATTTTTATTAGTAAATGCAAATATGCAATTGAGCACTGGACCCGCCTGAGCTCTCCCAATTGATATTTTTGTATGCATGTAAATATGTTTCTTATTTTTTTTAAATTTTTTGTAAATTTAAGATTTCGAATTGATGTATTGACCACGAGCTTTTTATTTTCCACTTCTTTAAGTCTTTGTTCATGAAAGTTTATAGTTTTGCAGGGATTGATGGTGTTGGGCTAGGACTTGTTAGACAACATTATAATCTTGGAAAGTAAGTATCATGATCAGTGATAACTACATTTTCTAATATTAATGATCGTGATGGTTAATTATTTAATTAATTTAATTTTTTTTTTCACCGTTAGGTTTTTCGACGTATGGTGCTTTCATATTCCAGTTAAGGATAGAACGCCATTTACAGGTCATTTGCAATCTGTAAAAAACATTACCTTTTTTATGCATATTAGGTGTGATAGAGACGGAGGAGTAAGATTGAATATATTGTAATCTTATGCTTAGTTATGCAACTTTTTTGCCCCCTGTTCAGGCTTAGTGAAGATGGTTCAAAGAATAGTTACATCAGAAAGTGCACGTTCACCTCGCAGACCAATATATCTTGTTGGAGAATCTCTGGGAGCATGCCTCGCTCTAGCTGTTGCAGCTCTTGTCCCTGACGTTGATCTTGCACTTATTTTGGCTAATCCAGGTGAAAATGACATTCAGTTCCCATATTTATGGATATCCATATATTTTAAGAAATTCGACCGCATAGAAGCACGGGCATGTGTAAGCACATAAACATGATGAATTGACTAGCTAATGAAGTGACCATATATGCTCATCATATGTGATCATTAGTTTTTTAGATAAAGGAAAAATGCTTTATTCTTTCAGTATCAACCAATTTGGCTTATATATACTTTATTTTTCAACATGATGCTGATTGATTTTTGTCAGGAACATCTTTTAAGAAGTCTCAGCTGGCATCTCTAACACCTTTGTTGGAAGTCATACCTGATGAACTCCAGCTTCGCCTTCCTTATTTGCTGAGCTTGATTACAGGTTTTCTTTATTGTTAGAATTGTAATTTTGGCTTTTGCTATTGCTCAAGATATATATTTGATTTTGCTTGGATCCTAACGTATTATAAGCTCTGCTTGGGTCATGTGTACCATCTATAACCTGCTTGCTTTTAATAAATGGAATATATTGACATGCACCTAGATATTGATTTGCATAAAGTAACATTTCAAATTTATTTAGCTTACTTTGTGAAGTGCAATTCAATTAGGTTTCATGGCTATGCCTTAACAAAAGGACGTTGAACAATTTCTTCACCTAAATAATAGATTTTGCCTTCCCATGCAAAAGCCCACAGGGTTTTAAAGCATAGGAAGCGCTGGCTATTTTTATGCTGAACTTCTCTAATTATATATTTATATGGAGAAATAATTTTTCCTTAACATGGGGGACCCGAGATTCACTCTAGATTTTTCTAGTCAATCGAACATACTAAATCCTCATCCCCATTTTTATCCCCATTTTTCCAATTTATCCTTTATAAGATGGAAATTTCAGCACTATAAAAGAATTGCAATTGAATTTGTGTGTATGATTTTTTTTTACCCAAGTTGATACAAGAAATTGATGTTGCATGTATTTAGGTAATCCTTTGAAGGTGGCGATGGATAATGTGATGAAGGGAGTTCCTCTTCAACATACTGTTGAAGAGCTGTCACAGGACGTCGCTGAAATGTCATCTCACCTCTCTGTATGTTTTCATTCTAATTTATTAAGTCAATCCTAGTATTAATTTTTTTTGAGACCCGAAGAACACAATTTCCAGTGACCATGTTGAGAACTCTGTCCCCAGAATTTATTGCTGAGGCTTATTAAAAAAATGCGAATTGAAATTCAATTTTATTTTTATATTAAAAAAAATATGAATAAATTGTTGATATTAATATTTATATATAATTTTATTTTTATATTAAATATTAAAATATTAAAATTTTTATCATTATTTTTAATATTTAAATATTACTTTAAAAAATTAAATAATATATGTTATTTTTTAAATAATATATATATATTTAAGATATTTTAAAGAAAGTGTTTAAACTAATTGTTTTAATAAGTTTATGTGATAGGATATTTTTTGTAAAATAATTAATCTAATTACAAAATTCTTAAATTCAATTCATAATCAAATTACAAAATAATTATTAATTGTTAATATTAATTTTAGGATATAAATTAAAAATAATTGAAGGTAATAAATATGTTGAATAAATTATTTTTTTTTATATTACATCGAGGGAGAGAAATTAATCATGCATCTATTTATTTTAAGAAAGATATACTCGCTGTTAAATTATGTCATAGCATACGATTAGATTTATTAATTTAGTATATATATTGTAAAGATTTAATATTATATATATATATATACATGCTTGGTGGAGTGGGGGCCATGGACCTCCATGCCTCTCGGCCCCTCTCCCTTCTTGATCTGCCAGTTACTACGGAAGTCTGTTGGCCGTTCATGTTTAGTATCATTTTGGTGTTTATTATTCTCATTTTTCATTCCTTTTTTTTTTCTCCCGTATTCCGAGTATTTTGATGATTTATGTCTCAGCTTCTGAATGATATCTTTACGAGAGAAACACTTCTGTGGAAGCTACAATTGCTTAAATCGGCTGCCGAATTTGCCAATTCACGTCTACATGGTGTAAAAGCTCAAACATTGATACTCTGCAGGTCCATCTCTTTTACATAATCCATTATAGAATATATATAATATAGAAAATTTTATTCTAGATCGAGTTCATGTCTCTACCTATAGACTCAGCCAATCACAATATGTGATTTAAAAATAAAAATTAATTTTATTCAATGCATATTCGTAATGGAATTTTAAAATGTTTTTTTTTTGTGATTGGTTTTGCTATATAAAAAATTAATTAAGAATAGTTTAGAATTTTTCAATATTTATACATCAGACCAATATTATGAATATGTCTATTATTTTTCCATATCCTTTCTACATCCATATTTAACTAAACTAGGCATACACACTAGGTGTAGTAAAATAGTTAAGTCCTCTTTTTCTATATATATGCTTTAATTATCATGCCGCGACTAACTTTAAAATTATTTAAAATATTTAATTGATAAAATATATCAATTTATTTAGTGGATAAATTCAGTAATTTTATTTTCGTATCTTAAATAATTAATTATTATCTAAAAAATACTGTTTACTGAAATAATAGTATAAATTTATAATTTTTTTAATAATACATGACTATTATTTTTTCATTCTTTAAAATTTATGAAGAAAACAATTGTCCATAAGATTATGAATATTCTGTACCAACTAATTGTAGTTTAGTTTATTATAATAAACAATTATTGTAAATATTTTCATTAGACTTAATCAAGGCAAATTAAGTATATTCTCAATATTTTATTAAAAAATCTATGATATCTTTATTTGCATTCTTATATTAATTCTATTTTAGAATCAATAGACATGGGTAAAAAAATTTTAAATTCTTTTATTTGAATTTTTTATTCATCACGCTAAATTTAATTGTTGTCAATTTTTTATTTATTCAAATAAAATCATATTATTTTAAACCATGTAATACATAAGGTAATTAAGGACTTTTCCCCTTTCATGTAACCAAGTAGAATATAAATATCCGAAATGGACGCAAAGTTTTCTTTTTCTCTAAGCCTATTTGGTTACTTATAAGCGCAATAGAAAAGAAAATAAATAGAGAGAGGAAAAGAAAAGAAATGGAGAGAATAGAATTTCTATTTCTCTTCTTTTTTTTATTATTTAATTAACATAGGGAAAAAAAGAAATTTATAAAATTTATTTTTATAATTATATCCTCAATATTTTAAATTGATAAAGGTTAAATAAATAATTTTATAATTTACGTCTCTTTTATTTTTTTTATTTCTCTCATTTTCTCTCTAAAATTAGTGGGGAAATATTTTAATGAATATGAGGAATTTCTCCCCTTCTCTTTTTTTATTATTATCCAAACAATGAAAATGAGGAAAATCATATTTCTATTCCATTCTTTTCTACTCATTTCTCTCAAAAACAAACAAAGGCTAGGGGTTTTATATTCCTCTTGTGTGTACGTCCAAATCTAGGGCTGCTGGCAACCTCTTGGCCGCGACAACCTTAGATCCCTGTTCTCTGGTAGGTTGTATGGGTTCTTAGTTAGTCTTTTTGCTTTCTTTCATAGAGATCGGTCATATCTTAGTTTCTCAAGTTTGTCTCAAGTTCTTTACAGACACTTCAATCTTCTTCTATACATCTGGTTACTCTTTGGATAGCAATATTTCTGCTTGGGTGTCTTTCTAGGTCTTACCATGCGGAAGTAAAGTTGTTGAAGACCTTCTAGTCTTGTTTTTGGCTCATTTGCGATTTCTTATTCGAGCCTTTTAAGGAGTCTTCAATTGAGGTTTTGTCCTCTTTTTTCCTCTCTCAACTTTGTTCACTATTCTAAGGAAGAGTAAGATCCTATAATGGAAAGTCATTACTGGGATTTTCATTTTCCCTTGTTATTGGCCGAGCACCCTTCAAGGGTCTCGTTAGACATTTTCATAAGCCTTGTCTTTGTGTATTCAAGGCCTTGGGTCTGTTTCTTTTTTTCTCTTAGCATATAGTACCTGCTTGCCTTTGTGAAGATTGCCCGGTTTCTGGTTCTTGTGCCTTTTGATTTGAAGGCTCACTATAACCTTTTTCTGATTTAATGTTAATTTTCATATTACTGATCAAAAAATAGACGCAAAGTACTTAGGTACGAGTATGTAAAATAAAATAAAGTATTAAGATATAAAATATCTATAATAATAAAATATTATCCATATATATTACAAATATCCAAAATAAAACCAATAGTTTTGAATTTTGATAGTCAAATGAATATATTAATATTTTTTGTTGCAAGAGCTTAAATTATTATATTATTGGAGTAATTAATAAATTAGGCTTTATACTGAAATGGTTGTGTCAATTCTGATCATATTTATAACAACATTGATTATGTTACAATTGATAAAAAAAAAAGTTTTGATAAAAAAAATTATAAACAAGTTATTAAATTTGAATAGGCTATATAGAAAAAAAAAATTAATTATTTAACAGTGGTCCATTAATGCAAAAGGCTAAAAACCAATAAAAAGAAAAAAAGGCCAGTTCAAAAATTAGCCAAAAAACAAAAAGGGCAAATTGCGTAGAATGTGCCATTTTGTCGGTAGTTTTCGTTTTTACACCTTTAACTTTTTATTTTACAGATTTACGAAAAGTCAGCTTCTTTTTCTCATTTATACAGATTTATGCCCATTTTTTGTTTTTTTTTTCTTTTCATCAATTTATTTATTTTATTTTTCTATTTGTTTTTTTCTTTTTCTTGTTATGCTGTTTGTTTTTTATTCATGAATGATTTTATTATTCTTATATTTGCAATATATACATAAAATACATAAATATATATAATACACATATTAAATAGAAATATACATAACTGACACATAATATATATAATATACGTAATATTTTATTAACTTTATTTTTTTAATTTTATACACGCACAACACAAGATATATAAATTTACACATAACATACATATAATATATATATAATAAATTTAAACATACGCAATAAATTTGGATATACACATAATATACATACAATATATGTATAACATACATGTAATATATATACCATAAACTTAACATTTGTTTAACTTTATTTTTATGCCTATAATGTGCAAATTTTATTTAAAAATAAATTTAATAATTTTTATTAAAATATCTTTATATATTTTGCTTTTTAATATAAATTTAGAAAGTGTTATTTCTTATTTGATTATGAATCCTTCATTTTTCTTTTCTATCTGTAAAAAAATAAAAAATGAAACGAAAAGATCCATATAAAAGTTCATTATTTTATGAATAGCGAATTTCAAATTTACAATGCTTAATGTATAATGTAATATGACAAGAGAAAAAGACAATGACACAAAAAGAAAAAAAAGAGGGAGAAGGTGGAGAATTCACTTTATTACGAATGGTACCCGGTTCTCAATTCTGTAGGGAGAATTTATTACGAATAGGGAGAATTTACTATTCATTATGAATAGTAAATTTTCCAATTTCTGTTGTTATATAGGTATGTAGTTACAGATATATAGAGAATATTTAGAATAATAAATATTAGCTTAGCTGCTTAAAGTGTGAATTTCTAGTTAGAATGATGCCTCAATTATGTTACAGTGGTATGGACAAGTTGCTCCCAAGTCAAGAGGAAGGTCAAAGACTTAAGCGCGCGCTGCCGAAATGTGAGAATCGTTCGTTTAATGATCGTGGTCACTTTCTCTTCTTGGTAGGATAAACTCTCTCCCCTTGCCCTTCTGAATTATACCCAAAATATAAAAAGGGATTATTTTATTCTTCTATCAAAAGGTGGATTCAGTTTTGAAGTTTCTCTTTGATGTGCGTGTAATGTGGCAGGAAGAGGACTTTGATTTATTGAACATTGTCAAGGGTACTTGTTTCTATCGTCGAGGAGCATACCATAACTATGTTTCAGATTTTATTCAACCATCCCCTGCCGACGTCAGAAAAATTAATGAATCATTTAGGTATGTCATTTTTCTTTCTGGGCCATACAAAAACTTGGCCACTCTGAGTGGCATGATGTAAGTGGGTATGGAAATAATATGCTTCTTTAATGAATTTACTCTCAAGCATTATGCTTCTTTAATGGTTACAGCCAATCAAATAGTCAATTTTAGCCATCAACATGAGTCGTTATTTAATTAATATTTTTTTCCAATCATGATCTTTTAGGTTTATTTCTCATGTTACAAGCCCTGTGATGCTCTCGACTTTAGAAGATGGGAAGATTGTTAGCAGTCTTGCAGGTGTTCCTTCGGAAGGTCCCGTCTTGTTCGTTGGCCATCACTTGGCAATGTCATTAGATTTATATCCAATGATCCCCAAATTTTTTTCCGAAAGAAATATTCTTATGAGAGGGATGGCGCATCCATCGATGTTTAGGAGATTGAAAGAAGGATTTTTACCTCCAATGTCACTTTTCGACTTTGTCAGAGTAATGGGTGCAGTTCCTGTTTCAGGAACGCTTATGTACAAGCTTCTATCTTCGAAGGCTCATGTGCTGTTGTACCCAGGAGGATTGCGTGAGGCCAATCATCGTAAGGTAATGCTGTTATTGTTCATCTGCTATCCTAATAAGCAATCATTTTGCATTAGAAGGAAGCTCAGTGTTCATGTTCTAAATTTGAATCAGAATTCTTGTTATTGCAAGTTCAGGCCAGAATGAGATATCATTTATACCAGAATGAGATATCAGTTTCTCGGCAACTAGCTTGCCTTGTAGAATTACATAAAGAAAATAAATGACAAAAAGATGAGTGAAACAATTACTAAGGATTAAATATTTCTTTTAGAAGCTTAATCTGCTTTAAGAAAGATTGAGTACTTATAGGCATCAACTTGAATTATTTATGCATTATTTGTAAAAGTTTGATTGTAGTATATATAACAATTTGCATTTAATTATCCATATCAGGTTTTAAGTAAATTAAGGAAAGTTTAAATTGAATTAAAGGTGGTAATATTTAATTTTTCTTTCCTTTCAAGTTCAATCATGCACATCCTTGCTTTCGTTGGATCCAAATCCTGTGTCTGCCGCTGCATGCATGATGCAAAAAAAAAAAAAAAAACTTGGGGGAGTTGGGGTGATATAATGAATGATGAGTCTAAACTTTTTCCAGCTTTTATTTTGAAGGAGATTTACATTAGATGATATAAGGATTTAATGAGGAATCAACTCATTTCAGGGTGAAGAATACAAGTTAATCTGGCCTGAACGACCAGAGTTTGTGAGGATGGCAGCTAGATTCGGAACCAAAATTGTGCCATTTGGTGTTGTTGGAGAAGATGACTTTGTTGAAGTAAGGCCAGAGGATATCTTTTATATCTTGCTTATTTTCTGTCTGTTTGCTTGTGCAGAGCACTGCTGCACTGTGTTATAATTTTTTATTTTTACATCATAGGTGGATATCATGCTGAATCACTCTACTTACTATCTCAAATACACGCGCACACACAACACGCTTACTGCCCATTTTGTTGAAGAGGCTTCGGCTTTCTAAGATGTGGAATAACTCATAGTTGCCACAGTGAGCAGCTAAAATGCTAGCTATCTTCAAGCTTGACAGTAAGATTAAATCTTTTTTGCAGATTAATCTTGACAACTTATATGTTGTCTATAATTTTTTTGACCCACATCTCTAATGTATCACATTCATTGTGTATGCCTTATTTTTCATTCACATTCTCTAACTCCAGTTTGGATATGATCTCTAGTCTTAGTAACTAATCATTTATTCATTATCTCAGGTAGTTTGGGACTATGATGACCAAATGAAGGTTCCTTTCTTTAGGGATTATATACAAAAGGCAGCAGAGGAATATGAGAGTGTGAGGTATGCTGGAAGGTCGATTTGGCTTCTCTTGGTTTTCAGTAAATCCTTCTAACCTGTATTTATCCATATTTACAATTTTGCTTTCTTTTCTTTGCATAATAAGGAATAAAGAGCAAGGTGAAGTGGGAAACCAAGATATGCACTTTATAGGAGCCCTACCAAAACTTCCGGGAAGATTGTATTATTATTTTGGGAAACCAATCGAAACAGAAGGTATGTAGAAAACACTTATACGTGAAAATCTATTTAGCAGTAACATAAGCAACTATACCTTAGATATCACGAAGGCACTAAAGAAAAGAGCATTGAACCGAATCAGCGACCATTGATTCATTAGATAGAGGGACCATTTTACTACTGCCTGCATGAATGGACCTCTGGTTCCTCCAGTCGACTCGCCATTACTTAAAAAAGGGCTACACTTATCTATTTGGCCAAAAGTAGTAAACATCGAAGTCTGCCAAACTGTGAAAATTAATTGTCATAATAAATGGAGCGAAATCACTTCAAGAAATCTAAAATTATATGCATGTTAAGTGAAACTGTAAAGAGCATTATAATAGACCTTCTTCTAATGATTGATTGCGTTTTGTGAATATTTGTTAATTTCTGCTAGCATTGACAGTTCGTTTTGGCAAATAAAAGTGAAAAATTCACACTCATGCAAAGTTTTGAGAAATAGTAAATGAAATTTTTGCTTAGTTTAATGTCCAATTCTTAACTTACTGATTCACAGCTGGAATTATTAACTATGTTATGCAGGAAGGAAGGAAGAGTTGGAAGATAGAAAGAAAGCTCATGAATTATACTTACAAGTAAAGTCTGAGGTAGAGAAATGTCTTGCTTTTTTGAAGGAGAAAAGAGAAAGTGATCCATACAGGAATATATTCTCTCGTTTAGCTTATCAGGCTAAACATGGCTTTACTTCTGAAATTCCAACATTTGAGCTCTGATTGTTCTGCGAATTGAAGTGGTGAGAAGATGGTAGATCACACAATCTGTGATGTCTAGTTCTTTGGTTGATTTGAGTAGTGATCTTGCAATTCAGCTATCTAACGTTGATAATTTGATAAAATAAATCAAGAGCAGTTCATAGCTATGGATACATTACGTCTATGCGACAGAATGTCGAGGAAAGCAATAAAAGCGCTTAATGTAAATATGAGTTTAATTAAGAGTATGTATTTGAATTGTAATAAAATAATAATCAATTTGTATATGCAAGTCCAAGCCCTGTTATGATAACATTGGTCTCAACAATTACTATTTGTAAGGAATGCAAATATTTTCCAAGATAGAACACTCTTCTGTATATAGAACAGACTCTTCTATATAACCAGGAGCACAATAACAAGAAATTTCCATTAAATTTTTATTCGTTATATCCATTAACTAATTATACAAAATTTCCATTTTATGTTAGGATTAGAAATTAAAAAAAACACTTGCATTATGATTTTATACAAGACTTAAACCCAATTAATAAAGTTAAAAAGAAAAGAAAATTTACTTGCTAGTTGAATTAAATATGAGAATTAGACAATTAAAGTTTCGTATGTGAAAAAGTTTTCATCATGAAAGTAAATAGAGAAAAGAAAGTTTGATTTTAAATAGAAAAAATTTATTTCTATAGTTACCTTGAAAAAACAGAGCAATGAACAAACAGAACAAGTTCTCATTATAAAACAGAGCAATTTTCCATTTCTTTTTCATGCAAACATTTACAATTACTGTCTAAGACGAATCGGAGCCTAAATCATTCATCCAATAGATTTGTTGTGATTTTATGTCCTTCAAAAATCACACACACAAATTGGCAAAACTCGTATCCTCTCAAGAAAATTCCGTATCTAATCTGCCGTTCTAATACAAAACGTCAAATTTTTGGAACGCTGTCTTTATAAAGCATTTTTAGTTCACTGATAACGATTCCTCTTTAAAGTTGCGAGTTTATAAGTTTGAAAACTAATTGTCTTCTCATTTCCTGACTTGAATCGAACACGAAGGTCTCGAAGTTCAGTCGGGGACTTCGAAAATTTCCGTATCAGAACCTTTGTAAAAATGATTCAACTCTTATGATCAATAAGATGAGAAGCAAATTCACTTGATACCAACTGATCAAATCTCAAAATTTAGCCGGCAAGTTGCAGATTTTCATTAACTAGCAAGTGGGTAAAAGATCCTCGTTTCCTGACTTGAATCCTGTACTGTGCACCAGTAGCTGGGTCTTTCTCTTCATGGAAGATGATGGTGTCACCGGGCTTTAGATCCTTACTAGCCAGAATTTTAGATAAGGGAGATCCAATTCAACTTAAATATTAAACATTAAAAATATCAAATTATAAAAGAAATAAAAAAATTCCAGATTATAAACTACAAAAAAATAATAATTTCAATTTAACTTCATATTACTTTTCTCAAAAAAAAAAAAAACTTCATACTACAAAATCAAATTAAACATTTCAAATTTATAATGTCCTCAAGTATTCAAGCCAATTTCTTAATTCATTATTTTTCAAATTTCAATTCATTTTAGCAAGATAAAAAAATTGCAACAAAATAAATATGAGATTAAAAGTAAGTGGTGTACCTATTCTTAACTTGTTGCCGCTGCCTTGTTAGTGTCAATCGGTGAAAGAATGAAATTGAAAAAGGAAGAAACTGTTATCTGAAAAAAAAAAAGGAATTAACGAAGAAGAAACGTGAGAAAGAAGAGAAAGAGTCACAATTAAGTTATTCTTGTTTGTTTGTAATGGGCAGAGTCATTGACAAATCTTGTTTATTTGTAATGAGCTTGATTAAAAGGCCCAGTTTTAAAGATTGAAAAAAAAAGGATGAAAAATGTTGGGAGCGTGGATCGAAGTTGCGTGCTCTCACATAGTAAGGCCAAGCTGTTCCATCTCAACCAATGTAATATTCATTCTCAAATATACCTAAAAATTTTTTATTTTTAACTGAGGGAGGAACAGGGCCCCATGGGACCCCCTTTATCTCCGCCTCTGGATCCTTAGTTCGACCAAACTGAATCCAATCTCCAAAAATCACAGGCTTAGAGTACCCCGTTGAAGGAATTCTGTAACGAAATGTCCAAACAATTCTACTTTCATCTTTAACTTGCAAATTAATTTCAGTCCCTTTTTCAACAGGTGGGAAGGCTTTTATACTGTTTTGAGGAATCGACAATCTTCTCTCTATGTCGCTGCTGCTAAGCACTTTCATGAACATTGCCATTGACATATTCACAATTTTCTCTGTTACTCAGTTGTTTTCAGGAGCTGACAATTAAGTGATGAGTAGTTTCTCAGCAGAAACACTACATATATATATATATACAGCTTGGATTCTTCTCTTTAACTTAATGTCCAGTCTCACATATGATGGCAAAAAAGAAAACAATAAATAATTTATTATTTTCTTATCCATCCCATAAAGAAACAGGCAGATATACACTTAATTGTAAAGGTACTTTTCTATGGTCTGACATGAAATAAATCCTTATTTTATAAATAAATATATATATTTCTTTTCTTGATTTATGAGCTTTATAGCTTAGATTCTTGCACTAAAGAGAAATTATATAGTATAAAGTGACTTTCAATTAGACATTTTAATTAGAATAAATATATTCTAAAATTTTTAAGTGAATAATTTTTTAAGTAAATATTTTAAATAAAATATAAAAAATATAATATTATTTAATTGATTTATCATTTTAAATATAATATTTAATTAAAATTATATTATATTATATAATTTTTCCTAATTTAAACACTCAATTGGGTCCTACACATACATAATCTACCCAATTTATTGTGACATGTGCGGTCGAATTTAGTTCCAAAATCTTTTTGGATATTCTGTAGAATTTCTTACAATAATGACACATGTTGAAAAAGTTGAAAGCATGCTGACACACCAAAAGCTAAGAAGATTCTTTATTCTTTGCTAAATTCGATAATCCAAAAAAAGAAGAAATGTCAGTGGGACAGCGCGGTTGGTCTTGGCGGGCCCACAAATAGTTGAATAACAAATCATTAATGTGATATAATATGAATCGGTTCTCCACACAGAAAATAGCAATTAATTAGAAACGTCACTACTCGCTACCACTTTCTTTAATTGCAAATTCAATGTGTCTCTACCGATTGTGATTTCTCTTTTAAAACTGATAACAAAAAATTAAAATTGATGACAAAAAATTATTAAAGGCCAATTGTATCTTCGTATAAATTTCAGAAATATTTTTTTATATATTCTTCATATAAATAAATAATCTCAATTGTAAAACATGCCATTTTTTTAAACATACCTTGTTGACGGTATTCTTTCTTTTTTCTGTAAATTTTCTTTATTTATTTATTTATATTTATATTTTTTATTTAATTTTTTTAATGCCGTATTTTTAATATATATATAATATAAAAAAATATATATATATATATAATACATATAACAATACAAATAACATCTACAACATATCTACTAAATATTTATTATATATCTACTATATATTTATATAATATTTTTAATATTTATTTAATTTATTTAAATTTTTTATTCTCACAAAATCCACACAATATTCATATAACATTCAATAACTTTTATATGAAATACACACAACTTAGTTAATGAATTCATAACATACATATATCTATAAAAATATTTATAAAATATACACATAAATCTACTAAATATCTATATAATAAAATTAATATTTTTTTATTTTTTATTGTGTATAATATGTAAAATTTATTTAAACATAAATTTAATGATTTTTATTAATATATTTTTGTATATTTTCTTTTTTATGAGTATTATTTATTTTTTATAATTAAAATTAAAATTTTTTCTTTCATAACAAATTATAAATTTATATGCTAAAGAATAATTTAAAATATTATTTTTTTACTATTTTATTAAAATACTTATTTAATAGTGATGTTTAAAAAAGAATAAAAATTAAAGTAAAATATTGACCACTACAAAGAGATATTTCTGGAAAAAAAAATATTTTCTTAAAAAATGAGTTATTTTTAAAAATTTACTCAAAATTTTTTCTAAAAATATAAATATTTTTATTTTTTTATAGTATTTTTAAAATAAAATTTATTTTTTAAAATAATTTTATAAATATCCCAAGAAGATAAATTCTGACGTGAGAAATACACGGACGGAGAATGTGTAAATGGTGAAAAATTGTGAAAACGTCGTCGTGTCTTTCTTTCCCTTGCCAACAACAGCCCATCCTCATCAAATTCGACCACTAAAGATTAGCAAAATCAATTCAAGTTCAGTTCACTTTTTTCAGAAAAATAAAAAACAACCCAATTAGTCTGACAGAGCAAATGAAAAATCGACCCAATTTAAAATTAGGTCTCATGTTAAAATTAATAGATATTTGTATACGTTATTAGTATTGTTTTATGTCTATTTTTTTAAGATCAGAAATTCTTTTAAAAGAAGATAAAATTATTAGGATTCCAATCCTTACAGAGAAAGATGCACTATATATTATATAGTTGACAAAATTATTCTTCAAAGTTAATCTTGAAACTTAAAATTAAAAAAAAATAGTATTTTATACATTTAAAAATATTTTTTACTTTTCAGAGTATTTTTTATTTAAAACACCAGAAAAAAATTGTGGACTTTAGAGGAAAAATAATGATAGTTATATGATATTTTGTTATTTTTTGGGGTTTTTTAAAAATACGCTAAAAAATAAAAATATTTTCAAAAAATACCTACTTTTTAATTTCAAAAATATATATTTTTTATTTTCAATTTCAAAAATATCTCATTTTAGAGGTATATCTTTGATATACATTTAATATACTAAAAGTATACATTAGATATATATTTAGTATATCAAATATATATAAAAAATATTTGATATTTAAAAAAAAAAAATTAAAAAGTGTATCGTATAGTGTAATTTCTCCTCATTTTTTCTAGCTTTTATAGATTTCTAATGAAATGACTAACTTGTTGATAAAAAATAAAATTAATTTTTAATTTTTAAGTATTAAAAAGAAGAATTATTTAATTAATTACATTAAATTTTAAGAATTATAAAATAATTTATTTTCTTTTTACAAATTCATCCAACGTGTCTGTATGCTCTTGCCTTTCACTTTCTTCCAAAATTCACATGAATGTTCTTAACATTAGATTGTCAAGTTAATGGATTGTCGCACTAACAATTTCCATTACTCAGTGTATTTTTTTACTAGCCATTTAAGGATATTGTGGTTAGGGTAGAAAAATTTTTACTGTCTTTTTAGTTCTATCCGGTTTGACCCAAAAACAATAATTTTTTTTTTTAAAAAAAGTAGCCTTCTGAAATCCAACCCTTTTCTCAGTTTATCATAATTTCCTTCAAATATTGCCCTCAGACCAAACTTCCAAACATAAACTAAAGCACCAGAAGCAAATCATCTTCCCAACCGTGCAATCAGAATTTGAATCTGCCCGGCATGTTTGATATATTTTAGAATTAGGAATACAATTTTATTTTAAGGGAATGATTTTATTTAAATTTTTTTGTTGTAGTACACAAATAAATGAATTTTTTATTTGTTACATTTAAATAACATAATAATTCTAATTTTTTATTGATATACCATATATTTTTAATTTTAATTATTATTGACCTAATCAATAAATTCTATTTAATTATTTAAAAGAATTAGAAAAAGAATTCTAAGGTTTTGAATTTATATTTCACTTAAAATTTTTGTTGTCTATTGTAAGTTATACCATTTTTTGGTATTTTTCCTTTTTATTTTATTATATTGCTAATTTTAATTTATTTATTTTGCCTACTTTTTTTTTGTTGAGTAAATACTGACTTAAAGAATTAACTTGATGCTGGTCTCGTTATTGGATTCATATTCATCACTTATTTTATAAGTATAATTTTTGGAGAAAATTACACCATATACTATATTTTTATTTTTATTTTTACTGTTGTTATTTTTTATTTTTATTTTTAACTTTAAATTTTTTGATTTTTATCTTTTTTTTTGTTTTGTTTTTTTCAAAAATACTGTGTTGATCTTTCTTTTCCACTCCACCCCATTTTCACACTTTGCTTTCCTTCCTCTGCCGTATTTTCAGCGCAAAAACAACTCTCAGGCCACCTCCTCAAGTCTCGCAAGTAATAATAATAATTTGAAAAAACAAAAAAAAAATAATGGCCATTGATGGTTTGCTTTACCATTTTTGCTCTCTATTTGGTTTGCTAGGAAACGCAGGGAATTTTTAATGGCCATTGATGGTTCTGGTTATTTAGTTTGAGGAATATGTGATTTTTTGAGTTAATTAAACGATCATTATCCTTTTTTTTTTTTTTTTTCGATTCAACTTTGAAATTGTTTTTTACAACCTGAACGTAATGGATTCCAGGTCTAGGCTCCTATGGGCAATATTATTATCGGCATCACCTATGACGGTGGTCGTCGTCCTCGGCACCAATTTTCACACCATCACTGGGTGTATGTTGCTAATATGGCATCGCACCCAAAAAAAAAAAAAAAGATATTGGATACAATTCATTTTTTAAACTTTTATTGATTTTAAGAATTTGAATAAAAAGTGGAACCTTCTCCGGCCAATGACTTTTCTTCTTTCTATGTTCTACTTTTGTCTTTTTCTTTGCCATTTTTGCCCACAGTTTTCTTCTCTGTTCTTTCATGTATATATTTTGTTAAGATATAAAAACTTCAGTTTACTGGTCATTGTATTTCTTGAAAACAAACCAATCTTAGCAGCAATTTTAGTAGTGGGACTTTGGGCTTCTCAAGGCTTATATACTCATTTTATGAAACTTTCATGGAGGAGAGGCATGAACTCTAGATTGCTGAATATGAACGTGTTTATGAAGATAATATAGAGAATGAGAAACGCTTTAAGATTTTCTCTTCGGTTATTTTTTATATTTGTGTTTTGGGTTTTGAAATGTAATTTTTAATGATTTTTTTGTTTTTTAATTGTAACGCACGTACACAGTATATTTGATAAAATATTTTAATTTTTTTAATTTTTTAGTTTTCAATTAAATTTAAGAGTTTTTCATTATTACATATAAATTCTAAATATTTTTATTTTTTAAAATATAATAGCAAATAGTTTTATTTTTTGTTACAATAATAGTTTATAGATTTTTATTTTTTGTATTCTTCAATCTAAATGCACACTGTATAGATATATGTAGTTATAAACTTATAATTAGCATATTACTATATATATACTAAAATATAACTACTGCATAGTAATATTATTTTTCTAAGATATTAGTTATATGTAGGTATATACTATATATACCTTCGTATACTAAGATATTACAGCTACATATTGATATTTTTTTTTAAAAAAATAATAGTCATATGTAATGATAGTTAGTATATATCTAAATATGATACAACCGATGCATACTAAAAATTCTTTCTTAAAGACAAAAAGACATATGTAAGTGTATGCTATATATACTTACATACACTAAAATTTCATATATTGAAATTCTTTCTATATATACTAAGGTATATGTAACATATACTTATATATACTAAGCTATTATAGTTAATGATATATTTTTTTGAAAGACAATAAATATATATATAATTATTATATATCTACAAATACTAAAATATAAGAGTTGCACATTAATATTTTTCTATAAGACAATATATATATGTATATGTTACATATTGCATATATCTCAATATGTATATATGAGTATATATTACATATACCTTAACTAAAAAATAACTTTGTGTAAATATAGGTTTCATATATTTATAATATATGTTGGCATATGTAGATATATATTACATATACCTTCATATACTAATATATTATAACTACATATTAATATTTTTTTTAAGACAATATATATATATGTAGTTATAGTTAGTATATATCTAAATATAATAAGATATAATAACTGCATAATATTTTTTCTTCAAGATAATAGATATATGTACATATATATGTACATATATTTTTATATACTAAGATATTACAAATACTTATTAACATTCTTTTTGAAAGAAAATATATATGGATATATGTTGTAAAAAAAATAATATATATATGGGTATATGCTACATATAACTAGATATAACTAAAAATATATGTTGGTATATATTATATATAATAAGATATATGTGGATATATATTGCAAAAAATAATATATGTTAAATATATGTGGATATTTGTCGGTGTATATTAGTATATGTTACATATACTTCAACTAAAAAATAATAATATATGTTAATATATATAAGTATATGCGGATATATGTTATATATAATTATATATATATGTAATATTTATATAAGTATACGTGGTTATATGTTATATATAAAATAGGATTTTTATAATTTTATAATAAAAAAATATTTTTAAATAATTTTTATATTATATGTTAAAATTATTTTAAAAAATATAAATAAAAATTTAAAATTTTATTTTCAAAGTAAGAGTATAAATAGATATTTATGTGTATTTATTATATATAAGTAAACATTTAATATAAATTCTTTTATTTTTTCCGTACCAAAACTTAGCCTAGCAGTAAATGCACCCTTCTGGACGACTCAAGATTGATTTCCTCCTCTCCTGAAGTAATACTAAAAAAAAGTAAATATTTAATATAAATATTTTTAATTTAATATTTTAAATTTGTATTTTAAAAAAATGAAAAAAACAAAAAAAAATAACCGAATAAATGGCCAGTGTTTTATATATGTTATAAGCACATATAGCAGTGGCCAAAATGAAGTGCAAATTTTATTAATGTATTTTTAAAAAAAAAAAGATAAATATAGTATTTTTGAAAATTGAAAGAAGTGATAGTATTTTTTTTAAAAGAATTATTCTTTTTAGGGTAGGTTTGTAAATATCCCTAATTTTTAATCTATTATAGTTTACATTTGTCTTTTAGATGATTATTTAGTTGTATTTTTTTGTGTACTTGTGAATAGATAATTAGATTTATATTTCTAGTAATAGTTTTTGATTGGTATATTGTTTTGGGTTGGATTAGTTATATATTTTGTTGTGAATTGATATACTCATAACTTCTATTGTTGGTTTGTTGTATTTTTGGTGAAACTTGTTTTGTTTGTTGTCTATTTTTCTGAATTCTAAATTTTCTTGCTTGACGATGGCTTGTGTTGGAGTTGGTGTTGGTGTTACTGGAATTATATAAGCAGTTTTGCTTGAGGTTGGTTTGAGTTGGAGTTGGATTTCTTTAAGCTCCGTTTCTATAGTTTATTAAGTTATATATGCAGTTTTGTTTGAGTTGTGTGATTAAATGTGATTATTTTGCTGGATTCATATAATTTCTGAATTTTTTGTTGTCACTTGCTGCTGGAATTGAGGTTCTAAGTTTGTGTTGATTGTTAACCTACCAACTTGATGTGTTTAATGAGGATTTTTATTTTTAAAGGATTTGACATTTTAGTGTTGTTTTTATGAGTTGAGTTTCTAAAATATGACTGTTAAGTTGTTGGTAACTTGTTTTGAGTATTGAGTTGCTGAAATTTGAGTATTAAGGTTTAAGGTTTTGATGCGTAGAATGAGCACTGGCGAAGCTACTTGATGGAGAAGGGGGGCAACTGCCCCCTTCTTTTTTGGCAAAAATAAATTTATATATATTTATATTTATTAAAATTTTAAAAAAATTTAATTGCTCTCTTTAAAATTTTAAATTATACTCCCTCTCCCTCAATCTTTTAAATTCTATTTAAAAAATTGATTAAAAAATAATTGACATTCTCTAAAATTAAAAACAAAATTAAAAAAGAGATAAACTCATCCAAAAAGAATACAAGATTATAATTTTTATATTTTTAATATATATTTTTTAAATTTCTTCTCTTTGATTTTAATTTTATTATTTATAATTTTAATACCATGTGATAATTTTTACTTCAATTATTATTTAAGAGATTATATTTATGATTCAATATAATTTTTCTTTATTTTATTTTTATAATGTATTATTAGGTAAATTTAGTAACACATATATAAATATTAATATTATGTTTAATTATATAATTGTTATTGTTATATTTTTTTTTGAAATTATGAATTATTATCAAGATATGAAAATACATGAGAGCAATTTTTTTTTTACTTTTTAATATTTATATAAGAAAAATATTTATGTATTAGTTTGTAAATATATAAAAAGTTAATTATTTATATTATTTTTAAAATATATATATGTATATGTATGTATGTATGATATTTTTATTTTGTCCCCATTTATTTCAATGTCTGGCTTCGCCCATGAGAATGAGGAGTTTTGATCTGATATCTTAGTGTTGTTTTGTTGAGTTGAGTTTTCGAAATATGATTGTTAAGCCGCTGGTGGCTTGTTTTGTTGAGTTGAGTTTTTGAAATGATTTTCTGTTATTTCAAGTCTCCTTAGTACTTATTGTGCTTTGCCAATCACTTACAATGGATTGGCTTGAATGATTTATCTAATGCTTATTAATTTTTTCTTGTTTGTGTAAATTCTAATTGGACCTTGTAAGTTAAATAATTTTAGTGCTTTCTATTTTTTTTTTTAAATCAGAAAGCACTAAAACTATTAAATTTATAATTGATGTATATATTTTATTTTTGGATACCTATAATTTTATTGCTTTTTATTTTTTAAATCAGAAAGCATTAAAACTATTTATTTGATTATGATTGATGGGTATATTCTATTTTTCTTGGTAATTGCATAATGTGAGCTTCTACTATAAAATATGAAATTAAGATAAACTACTTACAATTTATATATTTTAACAGAATTATAATTTTTAAATATAATTGATTGTAGATTTAACAGTTAATTTGATTGTAAGTTTTACAAAATTGTCATATATATTTAATATTTTACTTTATTATTTTTAAAATGCTATTTTAAATATTTTATAAACTTTTAGTTTAGTTAATTTTGAAAAAAAAAAACAATCATAGCACCAAAAAACACCTTAAAAAAAGTAAATTTTTTTACCAAATTTGTTGAAAAACAAAAACCCAACATAAGACCCCAATGATAGGCCCAAATTGAGTCTAATCGTCCCCAATCGATCCAAATCAATGATCAAGCGGCTTGATCGAAATAATGTTCTATTCGGTGGACTTCAGATTGAAAATATACACCTCTTTGCGGTTTTAGTCGAATAAAAAAAAAACTCTAAACTATGTTCGACACCTCTTTGCAGGTTCAGTCGGATAAAAAAAATACTCTAAACCTGATAGAACATGATCCTTGCACACTTCTATTTCTATGGGTGTCTTTCTCCTTTTCATTTTAATGGGTAAGCAGGGAATACTAAATTTTGTTGAGAATAAAATAAACACAGCTCAATACATAATTTATGTCAAATAATATAATTATATGACACATTTTTTTTGTTAAACTATAATAATATATTTCATTTATTAATTAAGATATTATATTCTCTAGTTATTGCCCTCGGACACAATTTAAATTTACTTAGTATTTTAAATATTAAACTTTGAACTAATTATGATTAACTATTTTAAATTTAACAAAAAAAAAAGGATCAATTTGATCCAATTACTAATTTAAAATATTCATTTCTACACTTAAATAATAATAATTTCTTATAGTTTATATTTTTTATCTCAAGATTCAAAATTATCATTATATGTTTTACTCCTATGAATCTTTTTATTTTTTTTATTTGAATTTCTGATTTTTTTTTAATTTAACTTTATGTTTGAATGAGAAGAAAAATCTGTAAATTGCATTTGTTTTTATTTATTTATTTATTTATGAGACCATTATGTAATAAGAATTTGTTTTTCATATTGTTAAGAAGTAGCATTATTTACTTTTAAAATTTTTTTCCTCTAATTTTTGATTTTTATCTCATTATAATGGTTTACAAAATTGTTAATTTAAATTATTATGGCAATTTTAATACTCTTTGGTCTCACATATTAGTCTACAATGACTTAAATGACGTTGGCTGTATATATATATATATATATATATATATTACCATGAATTATTATTATATATATTATATTATATAAGTTATATATATTTATATTATATAATTTCAATAAACGTATAAAGTTTTTACCTTGACTACTATGAATTATTTACGTCAGAAATAAATATTTTTCCCTCTTATTCATTTTTTTTATTTTTGTCATATCAGAATATCATTTTAAGTTGTTAATTTAAATTTTATAATTTTTAATATGAGAACACTTTATATTTTTAAAATGAATTATTTATTTATTTATTTGGTGGAAATTTTTACTATTGTAAGCAATCAATCCTAATTTTAATTATATACTAGAGGAAAATCCTCGCATTGCATCGTAATATTTATATATATTTTTTACATTTTTATTATTGATATTTAGTTTTAACAACTAACTTCTTACAGGCTTTTTATTATTTTTTTAGTTTTTTACTTTCTATTTATAAAAATTAGCATATGTAATTTTATTGTACCATATATATTTTTATTATCATAATCACATTCAATTCTATAAATCATATTAAGAAAACTATTAAAATATGTAAATAGTATGAAATACATAGAAAATATTTTACTTAGATGTAGAAATTAAGTTAAACTTTATTATATTTTTTAGGTACATTATTAGACAAAGATAACTATATATTTATATATAATAGAAATACTATTTAAAAGATATCAATAATTATACATAGCAAAAATTAAGTTTTCTCAGTTTATGTTGAAGAGAGAATCTCAGACATGCATCGGTCTAGAAGAAGCAATATGGCATGATAGAAGATGTTTAAGATTGCTTTATTCATCACCACTATAATTTTTGAAGAAAAATTTTGTTATAAAAGAAAAATAATATTAAAATGCGATATGGAGAGAATGATTTATTTTTTTAAGGAATAAATTTTGAAAAAAATATATATAAAAATAAATTTCAAAGAAAATGTACCTTATTCGTGCTTTTTTGTAGTTGATTTATGCTATTCATATTTATCAATTTCTCTTGAGGTAATAATTGATTTAGATGTTTCAATGACTAAAATATCTAGTATCATTGTTATAGGAATTTTAGAAGTAGCAGTTGAAGGAGTACAAAATAAAAGTTGGCTTGAATGTATAAAATATGAGCTTAAAGGTTTTTTTCTTGGTGTTGGTATGGCTTCTTTAAAAATATGCACAATTTCAAATGTCATTTGAGACACATCTTATACTTGATCACTAATCATTAATTGAAATATTTTTTCTAGACCACATATTTTAAATATCATTGAAGGATTATGATAATGATTTTTTATTGTAGGAACTAAATTGTTATCAGGAAGTCCAATGAGATTTGCAGCAAGATGTCCGAACATTATGCATGGTATAGTTCCAATTTCATCTTCAATGATAATATTAAATTTGTACCTAATAAATTTTAATATTATAAAGTTGTTTAAATACCATATCAATATGATTCTATAATAAAAAAAGAATTTTTGATAAATATAAAAAATTACTATGACATAGAAAGTTCTTCTAAATCTTTATAATTTTTACATATTATTCTAGAATCATATTCTTAGACTGTTTCGGTATCTAAGGCAAGCTCGATGCGACCATCTATTAGAGGAATCAATATCTTTAATTATAGCTTTTACGTGTATATTTGATATGCAAAAATATAATATTAACACAATTATTTTAAATTGTTATGTGATTTTGCTATAATAAATTAAAAAGATAAATATTATTTTAAAGTTAAGATGAGAAATTATTCTATCAGTGTGGATATCTAGCTGCAATAATTTTGTAATAGTCTTTTTAGTGATCTTTTTTTCATTTTCATAATCAAGAAAAAGAATTAACTTTTTTCAACTTTGATCAATTTTGTTACAAGCTCAACTAAGCTATATGGTTTTTTTATTATTTATATAATTATAAAATGTACAGTAATTTATAAAACTAAAAAAAAATGTAATATACCTATTAAAAATATTGCAACTTCAAGTTATTCTGAATTTACAAACATTTTAGTTGCAGATTAAGTACATTGTTCAACTTTTTTTTTCTCATCGCAATCAAATAAAAATTTTATTATAATATTAAATATAACAAAAATAAATTATATTTACTAACCTGTTGAACTTTTTTTTCTATGGTAATTGTTTATTTCACTTCACTTTTTTTTGCAATCTACTTTTAATTTGATTCAAATGTCTCACACCTCTACTTATTTTTCTCTAAACCTAGTTTTTTTTTCAGTACATTTGTTCATTCTTAATGCGGTGATGATAATATTTTTATGCAAGAAAATTCAGAGTGGTATTATCCACTCCAAAAATTTCTTCAACAAAGCAAAGTGTCATTAATTATTTAACTAAAGAACCGAAAGTAAGCAGCACCATCCTCAATCCATCAAAAAAAATCTTATACTAATTTTAAAAAATAAAAAATGTGAAAGATATATTTGGTATTGTATTGTAGCAAAAATGAAAATACTAAGAATATATTTAATATTTTAGTGTAGTATGAATAATAATTCTTGATTCATTATAGTGTAGATATTCACTAAAATGAAAAACAAAAATAAAATATTAATTTTTCTACAATTAACATGGGTCACGCTCACATATTAATTAAATTGATTAAATTTGATAATGATTTAAGAGGTTACAAAAGAAATAACCAATCCCAAAAAAACTGTGGCAGCGATGTAATGTGACACTGCCACTGTGGATGGACCGTAACCAGCTACCGCCTTTCGTTCCCGTTCCTATGGGTACAATAGAACAAGCGAGAAATGGTCCGTCCTTTTTAAAGTTAAATTAGTAATTTTATTCTAATTTATTTGCTGTTAATTTATTTAGCCGTCCCATTTTTATATTTTATTCCATATATATTGCTAAATCTTTGTCTTCAACCAAATAGTCTTTAAAATCTCTAGATGCCGCTGTACTCTGGGAAACAAAGCTGAGACGGAGAGAGAGAGATCAGTAGCCAGACCATGGCGGCCACCGGAGCATGTCCTTTTGCAGCCGGATTTTCACCGGCTGTCGTCCGTTCTTACCTAACTCCATTTTCATCCTCTTCCTCATCATCGGGAAAAGTAAAACCGACTCCGATTCTAAATCAGACTAAGCGATTCGCAATTTCTACAGAGCAGGTATCAGCTTATTCGGCATCTGAAAAAACAATGAATGGAAATTTGAAGTTGAAGCGGTTAAACGAAGAAGAAGAAGAAAGAGATAGAACAGATGGGAAGAAAAATCCATTTATTTGGGAGTTAGCCAAAGAGGAAATGAGACATAGAAAGAATTTACACGATTATTTGGAAGAATCAAAGGAAATGATCAGATCGGACGGCGGTCCACCACGGTGGTTCTCTCCGTTAGTGTGTGGGTCCCGTTCGGAAAATTCTCCTCTCCTCCTCTATTTACCCGGCAAGTGTTTTCTTTCCATTCGTCTTATTTTTCTTTTTGGTCTTCTATTGTTTTTATTCTTTTTTTTTTTTGAGAAATTGTTTTTATTCTATTTTATTAATATATTAATTGTTATTATTTAATTAATTCTCGTGTTGTCAATAAATGAATTAAAAGTGGGTCATCACTAACTGGAAAGTGCAAAGTTTAATAATAATTTAATTATTTCAAAAAATAATAATAATTTAATAGTTTCGCTGTTTTTGTCGATATTGTTATTATATTATTTTATTTTTATTAATAAATGCAAATATGCAATTGAGTACTGCGCCCGCCTGAGCTCTCCCAATTGTCATTGTCGTATATTTCTTATTTATCATTTTTCTTTTTCTCTTTTTTTTTGGTTGTAAATTTAATATTTTTCGAATTGACGTAGTGACCACAAGCTTTTTATTTTCCACTTCTTTAAGTCTTTGTTCATGACAGTGTATAGTTTTGCAGGGATTGATGGTGTTGGGCTAGGACTTGTTAGACAACATTATAATCTTGGAAAGTAAGTATCATGATCAGTGATAACTGCATTTTCTAATATTAATGACCGTGATGGTTAATTATTTAATTAATTTAATTTTTTTTCACCGTTAGGTTTTTCGACGTATGGTGCTTTCATATTCCAGTTAAGGATAGAACACCATTTACAGGTCCTTTGCAATCTGTCAAAAATATTACCTTTTTTATGCATATTAGGTGTGATAGAGACGGAGAGTAAGATTGAACTCATTGTAATCTTATGCTTAATTAAGCAATTTTTTTTACCCTGTTCAGGCTTAGTGAAGATGGTTCAAAGAATAGTTACATCGGAGAGTGCACGGTCACCTCGCAGACCAATATATCTTGTTGGGGAATCTCTGGGAGCATGCCTCGCTCTAGCTGTTGCAGCTCTTGTCCCTGACATTGATCTTGTACTTATTTTGGCTAATCCAGGTGAAAATTTGCGTATTGACTTTTAATGGGAGTATGCACATTCAATTCCCATATTTATGGATATCCATATATTCTAAGAATTTCAACAATATATAAGCACGGACATGTATAAGCACAGAAACATGAGTTCACTAGTTAAATGTGTTAGCCGCATTTGTTGACTCAAAGAAAAAAAAAAAGGTAAGGGATTTTACAATCCCACATCAAAAAAGGAAAGAAATAGGAGGGTATTTCCCTCCTATATAAGTGGCTCAAATTCTTTAGTTCAAAACACACCAAAAACACAAGTGTTTTATATTAGAGATTAGAGTTGAGCTCTTGGAGTCTCTTGGAGTATAAATATTTCGAGGTTGTTTTGTGGGTGTCGGTTAGAAAAATATTTTGTATTTGTGGTTGTAACAATTTGCAGCATAGTGAATATTTTTCTTTGTTGTCGTTAGGCAACGACCGTGGTTTTTCTCCATTTGGGAGTTTTCCACGTTAAATCTTTGTGTCTTTATTCTCTTTAATTTCTCAATTGTTATTTTATTTTCTCATTTATTCCTGCTTAAAGACGGTCCGAGGGGCGAAAAAATAGCGATTTTCCCAACAAGTGGTATCAGAGCTTAGGTGTTATAATTTTTTGTCAAAAAATCTTAGTATGCTCTGTGGTTGCAGCTTGGTCTGATCTTCCACATCAGAAAAGTTTTTTGTTAAAAAAAAATTATTTTTGTTTTAAGCTGGTGGAGCCTTTGGAGCTGGAGGAGCTTTGGAAAAGGTGGAGCCGTTTTGCTTTGGTGTGCTTGAGTATTGGTGGTGAAATAAATAATTACATGTCGAAGTAAATTCTGTCAAACGACACGAATTTAGTCTAAGGCAAGTGGATTTTAAGTGAGATCATTGTGACTCCTCCTCTTACCTGGAAATTTACCTGGTGTAATATTTATTTCTGGTCCTTTATTAAGCACAAAGTAAGCATGTCGGCAATGAGATGCGAGATTGAGAAATTTGATGGAAGAATGAATTTTGCACTGTGGCAAGTGTAAGTCAAAGACGTGTTGATATAGTCTGGACTACATAAGGTTTTGCAGGGTAAACCAGTCAGCGGAAGAAATTCAGGAAAAGGCGGTAGTAGTGGAGACTCAGAAAAATCCAAGATTAGTGACGAAGAATGGGAGGAGCTGGATATCAAGGCGGCAAGTCAAATTCGCATGTGTCTAGCAAAAAATGTTCTTGCTAATGTGCTTAGATTGTCCACGACAAAGGAGCTGTGGGAGAAACTGGAAGAATTGTATCAGGGGAAAAATATATCCAACAGGTTATATTTGAAGGAGCAATTTCATACGTTGAAAATGGCGGAAGGTACAAAACTGTCCGATCACCTGAGTGTCCTCAACGGTATCATCTCTGAATTGGAAACTCTTGAAGTGAAAACCGAATATGAAGATAAAGCTCTCCGGCTCATCCTGTCACTTCCTTCAACATATGAGCACATGAAGCCTGTTCTGAAATATGGTAGTAAGGAAGTGGTGTATGCGGATGTGGTTAGTAAGCTCATTACTGAGGAGAGAAGACTGAATGAAATGAAAAATAAATCTTATGAGAATTCAGCTTTATCTGTCAGTATCAGGAAAAAGAATAAAGGCTCCGGAAAGAGGAAGGTTGTCTGCTGGGGGTGTGGTCAAACTGGACACGTGAGGAAGGATTGCCCAAACGGTGGAGCTGATTCGGCTAGAAGCTCTAACGTTGTTGCTGCCAATGTGATCTCCTGTGGCGAAGGAGATGATGAGTTTTCTCTGTAGTTGAGAGAAGTGTGTCCTCATGGCATGATTGCTACCCGTTGAGATGCCATGGAAGAGGACGGATTATTGGTAGCTGGTCCATGGAAATATGCGCTGTATTGGTTGACAGTTGATGCAAGGTGCGTGGTGGAAAAATTATGTCGATGGCTAATGAACTCTCGGAAAGTCAACAGGAGGGTTGCACCATAAAATATTAGCGGGATCTCGACATGGCCGGTAAAAAATTCTTGGAGTCTGTGAAGTGATTTCAAGTGATGATACTCTTTTATGGTGGAGTATGATAATTCTTGTTATTAGAATTATGATTGTCGGTAACAGACAATGTTGTATTTTTTTTTATTTTCTTTTGTCAAGGTGGAGATTGTTAGCCGCATTTGTTGACTCAAAGAAAAAAAAAAGGTAAGGGATTTTACAATCCCACATCGAAAAAGGAAAGAAATAGGAGGGTATTCCCCTCCTATATAAGTGGCTCAAATCATTTAGTTCAAAACACACCAAAAACACAACAAGTGTTTTATATTAGAGATTAGAGTTGAGCTCTTGGAGTCTCTTGGAGTATAAATATTTCGAGGTTGTTTTGTGGGTGTCGGTTAGAAAAATATTTTGTATTTGTGGTTGTAACAATTTGCCGCATAGTGAATATTTTTCTTTGTTGTCGTTAGGCAACGGCCGTGGTTTTTCTCCATTTGGGAGTTTTCCACGTTAAATCTTTGTGTCTTTATTCTCTTTAATTTCTCAATTGTTATTTTATTTTCTCATTTATTCCTGCTTAAAGACGGTCCGAGGGGCGGGAAAATAGCGATTTTCCCAACAAAATGACCATGTTATAGTCAACACTGAGTTCATTAGTTTTTCACTGGTTAATTTGACTGTCCAGAGTTTAGGAAGGAATATACCAACGCCTTGAAAAATAAATCAATATAAGAGGCTGCTATTTTTGGACAGTTGATTAATTCTTCAAAAAATCAAATGTGTTGCATGTATCTCAATGTCCGTCTTTTCTTTTTTCTTTTTTTCTAATTAATTACATGTGAGGGAGACGATGCACTTAGAATTCGAATTCGATATCGAAGTAGGAGTAATACACTCCTAGCCATCAGTGGCGGAACCAGGCTTTTACTTAGGGGGGTCGGCATGCAGCTGCAGTACCTCTGGTGGAGCTGGGGCTTATCTGGCTGGGGGTGAGGTGGGAGCTGCTGGGGAGAGGAAGACAGAGGAAACGATGTCAAAAAGGCAGGGGAGCTGCTGGGGTGGGGGCTGCAAATAAAACATATATTTTTTTAAAAATGATCCCTGGCAAAACGACATTGTTTCGCCATATACCATTTTAAAAAAAAATAAGTTTTATTTGCAGCGAAGGATTCTTCAACCCTTCGCTGCTAAGTTTTGTGCAAATTTAGCCCCCATTAATGGAGTTGAGTTTTGTATCACCAGTGGCCTTTCTTTCTGGTCATCGGTGAAGGGGGGTCGTGTGACCACACACGACCCCATAGTAGTTCCGCCCCTGCTAGCCATCAAATCACAACTTAGTGGTTGAGGCTTTTCTTAGATAAAGGGAAAATGCTTTATTCATTAGTATCAGCCAATAATTTTGGTTCACATATACTTATTTGTTCAACATGATTTTGATCGATTTTTGTTAGGAACTTCTTTTAAGAAGTCGCAGCTGGCATCCCTCACACCTTTGTTGGTAGTCACGCCTGATGAACTCCAGCTTCACCTTCCTTATTTGCTGAGCTTGGTTACAGGTTTTCTTTATTTCAGAGTTGTAATTTTGACTTTGCTATTGCTCAAGATATATATTTTATTTTGCTTGGATTAGCTAACTAACGTATTATAAGCTTTGCTTGGTCATGTGCATCATCCTGAACCTGTTTGCTTTTAATAAATGGAATATATTGACATGCACCTAGAGATTTGCATGGAGTCACTTTCGAATTTATTTTAGCTTACTTTGTGAAGTGCAATTCAATTAGGTTTCTTGGCTATGCCTTAACAGGAAGGACGTTGAACAATTTATTCACCTAAATAATACATTTTGCCTTCCCAAGCAAAGCCCACAGGGTTTAAAGCATGAGAAGCGTTGACTCTGTTTTTATGCTGAATTTTTCTCCTAACATGGGGAACCCGAGATTCAAACTCTAGATTTTTCTTGTCCATCGAATAAACTAATATACAAAATTGAAATACCACTCGACCAAAAAATTTAAGCTTGGAATTGAGGATCCAATAACTGGGTTTGTATCTCTAACAACTTCAAGGAATCGAGAACATGCAGTCTGAAAATTTTCAGGCTGCTAGTTTTGTACGTGGTAATTGGAAATGAAAGACTGATTTTGAATAAACAGGAATTATCTGCCAATGAAAAATGCTTCTTTGCATTGATTCTAGAAAACCTCATCCCCATTTTTCCAATTTATCCTTTATAAGATGGAAATTTCAGCACTGTAAAAGAATTGCAATTGAATTTGTATGTCTATGATTCTTTTTTCCCAGTTTATACAAGCAATTGATGCTGCATGTATTTAGGTAATCCTTTGAAGGTGGCGATGGATAATGTGATGAAGGGAGTTCCTCTTCAACATACAATTGAAGAGCTGTCACAGGACGTCGCTGCAATGTCATCTCACCTCTCTGTAAGCTTTCATTCTAATTTATTAAGTAAATCCAAGTATTAATTTTTTTTTGAGACCGGAGAACAAAATTTTCATTGTCCATGTTACGAACTGTGTCCTCAGAATTTATTGTTGAGGCTTACTTTTAAATGAAAAAAAAAATAGCAACTACGGGTATCTGTTGGCAGTTCTTGTTTAGTACCATCTGATCTGGTGTTTATTTATTTATTTTTTTATTTCTCTGTGTTCCGAGTATTTTGATGGTTTATCTCTCAGCTTCTGGATGATATCTTTACGAGAGAAACACTTCTGTGGAAGCTAAAATTGCTTGAATCTGCCGCAGAATTTGCCAATTCACGCCTGCATGCAATAAAAGCCCAAACATTGATACTCTCCAGGTGCATCTCTTTGACTTTAATCCATTATAGTATATATATTCGCATATGGAAATTTTTACATAGACTAGTGTATATACATACTAGCCAATCAAAATTAAATAAAATAGTTTTAGTAGAAAAAGTAGATTTTAGTTAGTTTTGATTAATGGGGTGTATATATATATATACCGGTCCATGGTAGTATTTTCCATTGACATATTCATAATAAAATTTTAAAACATATTTATTTGTGATTGGTTTTGGTGTATAAAAAAATTAATTATATAAGAATAGTTTAGAATTTTTCAATATTTATACATCAGACCAATCATTATGAATATGTCTATTATTTTTACATATCCTTTATACTTCCATATGTAACTAAACTAGGCAAGGTGTTTTAAAATTAGTTAAGCTCTCTCTCTCTCTACACACATATGCAATAATTGTCATGCCGCGACTAACTTTAAAATTATTTAAAAGATAAAATGTCCAATTTAACCCTTAAACTATAGCAAGAAGTCCAAATTGATCCTTAAAGTTTATTTTTTTACCAAATTGGTATTTTTTCTTACAAATTTAATTCAATTTGTCCATATTCTTAATAGAACCGTTAATAGTTAACTTCAAAGGTTAATTTGAACTAAAATTAAATATTAGGGGCTAAATTAAATTTTTTAAAAAATATTAATATAATATTTTTTAAAAATTTATTTATTAATTAATATTTTAATGTCAATAATTTATAATATTAATAAATATTTTTATAATTTATAATAATTTAGCAATCTATAATTTAAAAAATAATTTAAAATATTAAATAATATATAAAAATTTATATTATTTAGGATTTTATAATATTTCTTAACATAATATTAATTATAATATTATGGAATTAAAAAATATTATAATTTATAATATTAAAAATTATAATATTAATAAATTATAATATTTTTAATTTTTAATATATTTCATATTTTATAATAATTAATTATTTTTAATATTATAAATTATTTATTAATTGATATTTTTAATATCAATAATTTAAAATTATAATATTAATAATTTTTTATAATGTTATATTTTATAATAATTATTTATCTTAGTTCTATACCTTGTAGAAATTAAGACTATAATATTTTTTTCTAATTCATGGCCCTATAATATATCACTGGAGTATATAATAATCTATTTATTCTTTATTTTTTTTCTTGCTGATTAATTTTTTTTGAAAAAAAATATAATTTCGGAATCTTTTTATTTTTTTTAAAATAAAAATTATAATTCTCAAATTATATATATAATTATTAAATTATTAATTATTTTTTTAAATTATAGATTATTAAAAAATATGAATCATAAAATTTAAAAAATATTTATGAATATTATAAATTATTAATATTGAAAACATTAATTAATAAATATTTTATAATATTAAAAATTAAACAATTATTAAAAAAAATAAAAAATAAAAATATTAAAACTTACGAATATTATAAGTTAGAATATTTTTAATAATTATTTATTAATATTTTTAACATTAATTTCATAATATTTTAATTAATATTTTATTAAAAATATTATAAAAATCCTATATAATATAAATTTTTATATATTATTCAATATTCTTAATTATTTGTTAAATTATAGATTATTAAATTATTATAAATTATAAAACTATAAAAAATATTTATGAATATTATAAATTATTGATATTAAAAATATTAATTAATAAATATTTTTTTAAAAAATAATATATTAATATTTTTTAAAATGTTCAATTTAGCTCCTAATATTTAATTTTAGTTCAAATTAGCCGCTACAATTAACTATTTATCGGTTCCATTTAAAATAGGGGCAAATTGGACCAAATTTGAAAGGAAAAGTATCAATTTGGTAAAAAAAAAAAACTTTAAGGGCTAATTTGGACTTTTCGATATAGTTCAGGTGCTAAATTGGATCTTTGTCCTATTTAAAATAATTAATTGGTAAAATATATAAATTTACTTAATGGATAATACTGTTTATTCAAATAATAGTGTAAGTTTATAATATTGTTTATTCTAATAATTACATGAATATTTTTTTTCATTCTTTAAAATTTATAAAGAAAATAATTATCCACAAAATTATAATATTCTATACCAACTAATTATAATAAACAGTTATTGTAAATATTTTCATTGGATTTGATCAAGGAACATTTAGTATATTCTCAATATTTTATTTAAAAATCTATCATATCTTTATTTTGCATACTCATGTTAGTTCTATTTTATATTCAATAGATATGGATAAAACAAAATTTAGATTCTTTTATATGAATTTTTCATTTATCACGCTAAAATTTATTGTCGTCATTTTTTATTCACTAAAATGAAATCTTATTATTTTAAACTATGAAACACATAAGGAATTAAGGAATTTTCCCTTTCATGTAACCAAATTATATATATATATTTTATAGAAACCAAATTTTAAAGTTTAAAAGTGAAACAAAATGAGGAAAAAGGTGAAATTGTAATCTTTAAAATATAGGAATGTTTCTTTAATGGAATTCTTGTTAGGGTATGACTTCTTTTTAAGAGAATTTTAAGAGAAAATTTTAAGCGATGAGTTGCCACTGCACCGCATAGACCAACAATAATATGACACGGTTACATGTGTTGGACTTATTTCCAAATGGAAGATAAATATCCAAAATGGACGTGAGTGCTCAGGTACGAATGTGTAAAATAAAATAAAAATTGAGGATCACCTGGGGTTTTGTGATACTACCTGAGGGCGTCTGAGCTCATAGAACATTTGGACATTCAAATATCTGAAAGTACATGTAAGAACATGTATATGATCAGTTTTAAGAATAGAGCATACACGTTCTATGAACACATGTAAAAATATGCAAAGAGTTCAAAACATAGGCCAGTTTTATGCATAGTCCATAACACCACCTCTCTCTAAGCTTTCAATAGGACAGTACCTTTTGACTCATCTCTGTAAGTAAATCAAAAGTTCTTTATATCAAGATCATGAATTTTTAATCAATAAGTAGAAAGTAATTCAAGAGAAAAAGAGAGAAATTTAGAAACTCATGGTTTTTATATAAGTAGGAGAACTTAGTCTGGAAGGGCATTGTTGTTTACTGATTACAAACTGCCTTCTTATAGAAAGAGAGACTCAGATACAAAAATATTAAGATGTAAGCACTAACTTCACACTCCATAATACAAACTCTATTATCAGACATGTGAGTGAATAGTGACCACTCAGAATTATTACAAATAAGTTAAAAGTGATACAGTAACATCACTTAAAAAATAATAATTATTACAGACACAACATAGTGGAATACAATAAATCCATTAACAAAAGTGAGACAAATATAAATTCATATTATGACAATTTGATGAGACAGAGTCATAGTGGGATGAAACCATTAGATTATCTTCGAACAATTATCTTTCTTCATTTTGTTTGTTTATGGTTTCTGAGTTGGCTGATATTAAAGCATTATTTATCTCTTTGTGTCATTTCTGAATTGTCCAAATTCTTTGTACTGATGAGCTAGATGGTGCAAATGAGCTGGATGAGTCATCATCTGTCTGGCTTAATGAGCCTGCAAAGATTCTATAATCAATGAAGCATTCTCCTGTGAATTGAAAAATAAGTTTTGATATAGTCTTTTCAAATCTTTTTTTAGCATTTGTGGACCAATTCTTATCAAGAACAAATGATATGCAAATCGAAGGATTTCTGATGTTCAAAGCTCAGTTGTTGAGATTACAGAGAAGCATCTTGAGTTATGCATTTATCCTTTCTTTCTGAAAAGTTGACTAGAGAAAAACTTCCATTGAAAAGCTAAATTTTGAGACCATAGAATATCATTATTGGGATATTAGGAATAAGGTCTGTGGAAGATGAAGATAGAATGAAAAACTTGAATTTCTTCATCACTTTTATCCCAAAGCTTATGAAATCTTGCAATCTTCTCGAACTCATTGATCCACCATTGAATATAATTAAACTATTTGAGAAATTTCCACAGTAATGAAGTTGAATTTTCTTTATTCTATAGAAAACTAATTATCTTCGTGACAGGAATTTCATTGGCATGGTTATACAGTATAGAGAAATACCATAAAAACTATAATTTTGCAGTAATTTGCAGATTGAATGGTGAGAGGTGATAAACAAGTCATGGGTGTTCTAGATAAAACAAATTAAGTTCTGGACTGACATTGAAGTGATTATGAATTTCTGACAGATAAACAATTATGAATTTCTGACAAATAAATAAAAAGATGGACTTTTGCAAAGTGTTGAATTTCATTTGGATAAATGGGATGATATCTTAAAGGAAATTTCAAACTAATATAATCAGGATGATTAAGATTTGTAATCCTTGTGTTCAACATGGTCAAAGAAATAAAAAAAAAACTAGTTGTGATAATCAAGATGATTAGGATTTGTAATCCTTGTGTTCAACATGATCAAAGGAATGGAAAGACTAGTAAGAGGAATATGTTTTGAATGTCTAGATAAAAGATCTAAAATCAGATTTTCTTCCTTTGCTACTATTCATATGCATTCATAAATAGTGTTATGGTTGTGATACCATCTAGGAGTGCTTGAGCTCATAGAACCTCTAGATATTCAAAGATCTGCAAGTACATGTAAGAGCATGTACATGATCAGTTTTAAAAACAGAGTATACACGTTCTATGAATACAGGTAAACATCTACAAAGAGTTCAAAACACAGACCAGTCTTATGCATAGTCCATAACACCACCTCTCTCTAGGCTTTCAATAGGATAGTGCCCTTTGACTTATCTTCGCAAATAAATCAAAAGTTCTTCGTATCAGGATCATGATTGTTTAATGAATAAGTAGAAAGTAATTCAGAAAGGAAAGTGAAATTTAAAAACTTATGGTTTTTGTTCAAGTAGGAGAACTTGATCTGGAAGGATCTTGTTCCTTGTTGATTACATATTGTCTTCTTATAGAAGGAAAGACTCAGATACAACAAATATTAAGACGTAAGGATTGACTTCACACTCCATAATACAAACTCTATTATCAGACATGTGAGTGAATAGTGGCTCCACTCAGAATTATTACAGATAAGTCAAAAGTGATACAGTAACAGCACTCAGAAAAGTAATAATTATTACAGACATAATATAGTGGAGTCTAGTAAACCTATTAACAAAAGAGAGACGAAGATAAATTTATATTCTGATAATCTAATGAGTTAGAGTCATAGTGGGATGAGACCATTAGACTATCTTCAAATATCTGTCTTTCTTCATTTTGTCTATTTATGTTTTCTAAGCTAACTGATATTAAAGCATTATCTCTTTGTCATTTCTGAATTGTTTAAATTTCTTTGTATTGATGAGCTAGCTAGTGCTGATGAGCTAGTTGGGTCCTCATTTGTCTGGCTTAATGAGCCTCTAAAGATTTCATAATCAATGAAGTATTCTCTCGTGAGTTGAAAAGGAAGTTGTAATATAGTCCCTTCAAATCTTTTTTGAGCATTTGTAGACCAATTCTTATCAAGAACCAATGACGTGCAAATCAAAGGATTTCTGACATTTAAGGCACAATTATTGAGATTACAGAGAAGCATCTTGAGTTCTACTTTTATTCTTTCTTTCTAAAAAAGTTGACCAGAGAAAGACTTTCATTGAAAAACTAAATTTTGAGACCATAGAACACTATTATTGGGATATTGGGAGTAAGGTTTGTAGAATATGAAGATAGAATGAAAAGCTTGAATTTCTTCATCACTTTTTCCCAAAGCTTATAGAATCTTGTAATCTTCTTAAACTCTTTTATCCACCATTGTATAAAATTAAACCATTTCAAAAATTTTCATGGTAAAGAATTTGAATTTTTTTCATTCTGTAAAAAACCATTTATCTTCACGATAAGAGTTTCAATGGCATGGTTATACATTATAGAGAAACACCATAAAAAACATAATTCTATAGTAATTTGTGGATTGGATGGTGAGAGGTGATAAAAAAGAAACCATGGCATTCTGGATTAAAAAAATTAAGTTTTGGACCAATATTGAAGTGATTATGAATTTCTGATAGATGAACAAAAAGATAAGTTTTTATAAAGTGTTGAATTTCAATTGGATTAATGGGATGACATCCTGGAGGAAATTCCAAACTATTATAATCATGATAATTATGATTTGTAATTCTTGTATTCATCATGATCAAAGGAGTGGAAATGTTAGCTGTGATAAGAGGAATATGCTTTGAAGGTGTAGATAAAAGATCTGAAATTAAATTATTATCTCATTTAATGTGTTCAACTGAATAGTCATATTTAGAAAACTATTCTTGTAGTCTCAGGAGTTGTTGAGGAGGAAGAGTATTCTGTTTGAAATTAAGAGCTCTTAAAAATGAAGTATTATCAAGGACAATGAGGAAATGATATCCTATGAGATGAAATTCAAACTTTTTAATTCCATATTTGACTTCTAGGATTTCTTTATAAATTGAATGATAGTATTTTTTTTCACTTTCTTTGAATTATCCACTTGCCTGACCATATTAATAAGTCGGATCACCAATTTGTTCTAGGAAAATTGCTCCCTAAAATTCATCCATGGCGTCAGTTTGTAATTCTTAGTCCTATGGAAGGGATATGAAGAGGTATTAGTTGAGAAACAATTTTTTTAATCTGTTGGATGGTCTTTATTTTTTTTTTTAGTTAAGGAGGGTTCTTTTTGAGAAGTTTACAGAACTGACTAATAAGCTAGGCTATAATAGAAAAGAAGTCTCGGATATAATTAAGTTTACCAAAAATTGTTGAATTTGCTTAAAAGTCAGATTTGAATCAAGGAACTTAAGCAATTCTTCTGTTATATGTAGACTAGGAGTATAAGTGTCATTTTCAAAATAAATATCTAAAAAATAATAGTACTTTGACCCAATTTTCTGAAAGTATAAATCCATATTTCTGGACTACGGAAGTAAACTGCTTCAGTAATTGATGGGGGGGGCAGCTCAGTGCATTAATGCTCCCTCAATGTGCTGGGTCCGAGGAAGGGTTGTACTCATTAGATTTTTGCACGCAGCTTTCCATTGCAATTGCAAGATGTTTCCACGACTCGAACCCGTGATGGAGGGGGCAGCCTGGTGCATTAATGCTCCCTCAATGTGCTAGGTCCGAGGAAGGGTTGTACTCATTAGATTTTTGCACGCAACTTTCCATTGCAATTGCAAGATGTTTCCACGACTTGAACCCTTGATCTCAAGTTACACGGCGACAACGCTTACTGTTGCGCTAAGCCTCACCTTCAGGATGTCATCCCATTAATCCAAATGAAATTCATCACTTTGCAAAAGTCCAGCTTTTTGTTTATCTGTCAGATATTCATGATCGCTTCAATGTCAGTCTAGATATTAATATGTTTTATCCCGAAGACCCATGGCTTCTTGTTTATCACCTCTCACCATCTAATTCATAAATTAATATAGAATTATAGTTTTTATGGTGTTTCTCTACACTGTATAACCATGCCATTGAAATTACTATCATGAAGATGATTAGTTTTCTATAGAATGAAGAAAATTCAAATTATTTGCCATGGAAATTTCTCAATGGTTTAATTTTATTTAATGGTGGATCAAAGAGTTTCAGAAGATTGTAAGATTCCATAAGTTTTGAGATAAAAGTGATGAAATTCAAGCTTTTCATTATATCTTCATCTTTCACAGATCTTACTCCCAATATCCCAATAATGGTGTTCTATGGTCTCAAAATTTAGTTTTTCAATGGAAGTCATCCTCCAGTCAACTTTTTTTGAAAGAAAGAATAAAAGCGGAACTCACGATTCTTTTTAGTAATCTCAACAACTATGTCTTGAATATAAAAAATCTTTCGATTTGCACGTCATTGATTCCTGATGAGAATTGGTCCACGAATACTCAAAAAAAGATTTGAAGATACTACATTAGAACTTCCTATCCAACTAATGGGAGAATAGTTCATTTATTATATAATCTTTGGAGGCCCATTAAGCCAAACAGATGAGGATCCAACCAGCTCATCAGCACCAGCTAGTTCATCAATACAAAGAAATTTAGACAGTTTAGAAATGACACAAAGAGGTATAGATGATGCTTTAATATATGTTAGCTCAAAAAGTATAAATAGACAAAACGAAGAAAGATAGATGTTTGAAGATAATCTAGTGGTTCCATCCCACCATGACTCTGACTCATCAGATTATCAGAATATGAATTTATCTCTGTCTCATTTTTGTTAATAGGTTTACTGTACTCTTTTATATTGTGTATGTAATAATTATTACTTTTCTGAGTACTATTACTGTATCACTTTTAACTTTTGTAATAATTCTCAATGAAATTACTATTTGCTCACATGTCTATATTATGAAGTGTGAAGTCAGTGTTTACATCTTAATATTTATTGTATTTAAGTCTCTCCTTCTATACGAAGGTAGTTTGTAGTTAGTAAGGAACAAGGTCCTTCTAGATTAAGTTCTCCTACTTAAATAAAAACCACGAGTTTTTAAATTTTTCTTTTTTCCTTCATGAATTACTTTCTACTTATTCATTAAATAGTTATGATCCTGATATAAAGAACTTTTACAGAGATGATTCAAAAGGCACTGTCATATTACAAGCCTAGATAGAGGCTGTGTTATGAACTATGCATAAGGCTAGTCTATGTTTTTGAACTCTTTCCAGATCTTCATAACCTGTGTTCATAAAACATGTATGCTCTGTTCTTAGAACTGATTGTGTACATGTACTTGCAAACCTTTAAATATCCAAAGGTTCTATGAGCTTAGTCATCCCCAGATAAATAAATATAAAATAATTTATTTATATAAATTAATAATAAATTTTATTATAAAAATATAAAATAAAATATTGTTTTCAATTTTTATGATTATTTTATCGAAATAACATGAGTGAGCATATATAATCTTTTTTATTTTATAACTTAACACTTTCAGTAATTAAGAACAAAATTATTATATATTTTTTTTATAAAAAAAATCATGAATTCTATAAAAAAAAAGAAAAAATAAATAAAAACTCAAAACAAATTTTTTCAAATAGAAAGAAAATGTGAGTAAAATGATTTATAATCATAAATTTATATTGAAATTATTATTAATATTATTATTACATAGATTATTAACATATAATTAATTTATTAGAAATGTTAAAATTCATATTTTTCATTGTTTAAATTTTTAAAAAGATATAAATTAATTATTATTAGTAAATAATTAATTAAATGAATTATATAAATAACTTATTGATATATAATAGATTTAATTAGAAATATAAAAAAAATTATATATTTTATTGTTTAATTTTTAAATTTTTAAAAATATATAAATTAATTATTATTATAAATAAATTATGTAGTTTACAATTAATTTATTATAAAGGTTAAGAATTATTTATATTTTTATTAATTTTTCATTTTTTTAAAAAAAATGAAATCAATCAATTTTATTAAATTCTATTAATTTATAATTAATTTATAAAAAATTAAAAGTCGTAAATATATTTTATTTAATTAATATTATGAAATTATATAAATATGTAACTATTTTATAGAAGATTAAAAATTATAAATATAATTAATTAATAAAGTTTAAATATTTTATAAACTATTAAAATTAGTTAAAAAAGAAAAAAAGGTGAAATAATTTTTTTTAAAAGATTGATGATGTGACAATCTCAAAATCCTTATTATTTCCTAAGCATATATATATAATTTGTAATAATAAAACATTATCCATAAATATCTCAAATATCCAAAATAAAACCAACAGTTTTGATAGTCAAATGAATACATTAATGTTTTTGTTGCAAGAGCTTAAATTATTATATTATTGGATTATTTAATAAATTAGGCTTTATACTGAAATGATTGTGTTAATTCTTATCAGATTTATAACAACATTGATTATGTTACAAATTACTTGATAAAAGAGTTATTAAATTTGGATAGGCTACTTAGAAAAAAAATAATTATTGTAACAGAGTGGTCGATTAATGCAAAAGGATAAAATTCAATAAAAACAAAAAAGCCGAGTTCAGAAATTAACAAAAAAATAAAAAATAAAAAACTAGGGATGTGTTGGTTTATGTTGTAAGATTTTTAGTTTTTTATTTTTTTAAAATTAAAAATCATTTTCACTTTTCGTTTTTTATTTCTTAAGAACTCATTTTATATTTTTAAAAGCTACATTATAATTATTAATTTTTTATTTAAAAAAAAGAAATAAAAAATTTTAAAAAAATAAACGTTAAAAATGATTTTTATTATAGAAAAAAGAGTTTTATTAACATAAAATTTCATGTATAAACAAAAAAAAATTTTATTAGTATAAAATATTTTCTTAAAACTAAAACCTTCAAAACCATATTTTATAGATTTCATATCTAGCGTAAAAATGGTTTTATTTAATTAGAAAAATTTAAAGCTTAATAATATTACCAAACGCGGTTTGATTTTTTTTTTCTCAAAAAAGTGTTAAAATTTAAAAATAAAAACCATTCTAAACACAATCTAATTATGTCCATCCAAACAAAATAATGAAGCAAAACCATTTAACTTTTTTTAAAAAAGATATTTTATGATTTTTAGGAAATTTTATTTTTATAATTTTTTATATTTCAATATTGTCCTTTTTAGGTTTTAACTGAAAATAAATTTATATATCTTTGGATATTTATATATGATAGTAATATATGAGATGAATTATCTAATGTTGCAAGAAGTGGACATGTTTGATATATATATATATATATATATAATATGAAATATATATATATATAGGTAAAATATAAATTTTTTGTTTATTGATGAATAATAGATCAAAAGGTATGTTGTATGATAACAAATTATATGAAAAGCATAGATTATGAATATTTAATTTTATTTTTAATTTATTGTTGGTGTCAGATAAGAAAAAATATTAGTTGTAATTAAAATAAGAGAAATATAACTTACTGTATAATATATTTTGTGAAAAAGAAAAATGAAGGATTTATAATGAAAAGGAAAGATCTATTTAAAAGTTCATTATTTTATTATGAATAGCGAATCTCAAATGTATAATGCTTAATATATATAATATAATACGACGAGAAAAAGACAATGACAGAAAAAAAAAGGAAATTAATTTTATAGATATGAATATAGAAAAAAAATATATAAAAGAAGATAAATAAAGAAAATGGAGAAATAAAAAAAAAAAAGAAATAAGGGCAAATGGAGAATTTAGTATTCATCATAACCTCCAATTTCTCTTGTTATTTTTTTTGAAAATGCTCTTGTTATTACATAGGTATGTAGATACAGATATATAGAGAATAGCTGAAGTCTGAATTTTTAGCTAGAATGATGTGCCTGAATTATGTTGCAGTGGAATGGACAAGTTGCTACCAAGTCAAGAGGAAGGTCAAAGACTTCAGCACGTGCTGCCGAAATGTGAGAATCGTTGGTTCAGTGATTGTGGTCACCTTCTTTTCTTGGTAGGATAAATTATCTCCCCTTGCCCTTCTAATATTATACCATCAATTAAACCAAAATAGAAAGGGATTATTTTAATTAAAATTTTCTATTTAGGACTTTTTAACGTATTAGTAGCATTTAGAAAATTCCATTCCAATATTTAGAAAGTTGTTTGCTTCCTATTTGGTATTATATACATATATATTATGGTTTTCCTTGACTTCATCACTCTCCCTCTATTATTTATGTACAAATCAAAAGGAGGATTCAGTTTTGAAGTTTTTCTTTGATGCATGTAATGTGGCAGGAAGAGGACTTTGATTTATTGAACATTATCAAGGGTACTTGCTTCTATCGTCGAGGAGTATACCATGACTATGTTTCAGATTTTATTCGACCATCCCCTGCTGAAGTCGGAAAAATTAATGAATCATTTAGGTATGTCATTTTTCTTTCTTGGCCATACTAAATTGTATTTTTGTTTTATTAGGGATAGAAATCGTATTTTCTACGATCAGGACACCAACTTTTAGTATGTTTGGCCACTCTGAGTGGCATGATGTAGGTGAATATGGAAATAATATGCTTCTTTAATGAATTTACTCTCAAGCATTATGTTAATCGAAGATGAAGTTTTTGCTAAATCCTGTGTGTAACAATCTTCAGTAGACAAATGGTTACAGCCAACCTAATGGTCATTTTAGCCGTCAACATGAGTTATTATTTCAATAATATTTCATCAACATGAGTTGTTATTTAAATAATATTTTTCTTCCAATCATGATCTTTTAGGTTTATTTCTCATCTTACAAGCCCTGTGATGCTCTCGACTTTAGAAGAGGGGAAGATCGTTAGGAGTCTTGCAGGTGTTCCTTCGGAAGGTCCCGTATTGTTTGTTGGCCATCACTTGGTACTGTCTTTAGATTTATATCCAATGGTCCCCAAATTTTTTCTTGAAAGAAATATTCTTATGAGAGGAATGGCGCATCCATCAATGTTTAGGAGATTAAAAGAAGGATTTTTACCTCCAATGTCACTTTTCGACTTTGTCAGAGTAATGGGTGCAGTTCCTGTTTCAGGAACGCTTATGTACAAACTTCTATCTTCAAAGGCTTATGTACTGTTGTACCCAGGAGGATTGCGTGAGGCCAATCATCGTAAGGTAATGCTGTTATTGTTCATCTGTTATCCTAATAAGCATTCGTTTCGCATTAGAAGGAAGCTTAGTGTTCATGTTCTAAATTTGAATCAGAATTTCTTGTTTTTGCAAGTTCATGTTAGAATTAGATATTATTTGTACCAGAATGAGATATCAGTTTCTTGGTATCTGGCTTGCCAATGTAGAAGAAAAATTGTTTATAAGCACAGGGAACCAGTGAAAATGATCACCCCCAGCCCACCAAACAATTTAAAAAAAAAAAAGTAAGTCTCAGCGAGAATAACAGAAATAAAATAAATGACAAAAAGATAAGTGAAACAAGTTCCAAGGATTAAATGTTTCTTTTAGAAACTTAATCTTCTTTGAGAAATATTGAGTATTCATAGGCATGAACTTGAATTATTCATGCATTATCTATAAAAGTTTGATTGTAGTATATATAACAATTTCCATTTAATTATCCATATCAGGTTTTAAGTAAATTAAGAAAAGCTTAAATTAAATTAAAGATCATATTGCTGAACTACCCTGTCTTATAATATGGTAAAGTGTGGGTAATCTCACATACAAGAAATATGTGAATGACATAGCTAATATAGAAATGAGTTCTCTATCCTTAACAGTTAGCTTTTAGGATTAACACTCTCGAATTTATATTAACAAGAAAAATGTAATATGGTATCAAAGTAAGTACTATTACTATTGCCTACTTGAATGGTCCAGATAGTGACCATTTAAATGTAGGACTATGTTCTTAGGTGGCCCGAAGAGTAGCCACTGTGTACTTATCAAGTGTCAACTGAGTAACTGACATTTGAGTGAGGAGTGTTGACTATCCTATCCTATATAATATGGTGAAATGTGGGCAATTTCACATCTAAGAAATATATGCATATGATTTAGTTAATACAGAAATGATGTCTCCATCTCTAACAACTAATTTTTAGAATTTTAAGGTTGACACTTCTAAATCTATATTAACAAGAAAAAATATGATATGAAAATTTAATACATAACAATTAATTTTTATTTACTTTTGTATTAAATCATGTACATCCTTGCTTTCTTTGGGTCTAAATCCTGAGTCTACCACTGCATGCATAATGGAAAAAAAAAAAAAAAGAACTTGGGGGAGTTGGGATGATATAATAAATTTTAACTTTTCCCTCTTTTATTTTAATGTTTTGAAGGAAATTTACCTTGGATGATATAAGGATTTGATCAGGAGTCAACTCATTTCAGGGTGAAGAATACAAGTTAATCTGGCCTGAAAAATCCGAGTTTGTGAGGATGGCAGCTAGGTTCGGAACCAAAATTGTGCCATTTGGTGTTGTTGGAGAAGATGACTTTCTTGAAGTAAGGCCAGAGGATATCCTTTATATCCTGTTGATTTTCTGTTAGTGTTTTATTATTATTATTATTATTTTTATTTTTATAGAGCACTGCTGCACTGTGTTATAATTTTTTATTTTTACATCTTAGGGGAATATCATGCTGAATCAGTCCACCTACTATCTCAAATACACACACGACACAAACACATACTGCACAATTTGTTTAAGAGGCTTCAGCTTTCTAAGATGTGGAATAACTCATAATTGCCACAGTGAGCAGCTTAAATGCTAGCTATCTTCAAGATTGACAGTGAGATTAGATCTTTTTTGCAGATTAATCTTTGACAACTTAAATGTTGTCTATACTTTTTTTGACCCACCTCTCTAATATATCACATTCATTGTGTATGCCTTATTTTTCATTCACATCCTCTAAGTCCGGTTTGGATCTGATCTCTAGTCTCAAATTAGTAATTAATCATATATTCATTATCTCAGGTAGTTTGGGACTATGATGACCAAATGAAGGTTCCCTTTTTAAGGGATTTTATACAAAAGTTATCAGAGGAATACGAGAGTGTGAGGTATGCTGGAAGGTCTATTTGCCTTCTCTTGGTTTCCAGTAAATATTTTTACCTCTATTTATCTTATTTCCAATTTTATTTTCTTTTCTTTGCATAATAAGGAATAAAGAGCAAGGTGAAGTGGGAAACCAAGATATGCACCCAATAGGAGCCTTACCAAAATTTCCGGGAAGATTGTATTATTATTTTGGGAAACCTATCGAAACAGAAGGTATGTAGAAAACACTATTTATGAAAATCTATTTAGCAGTAACATAAGCAACTATTTTACTTAAAATTATTATTATCAATATATAGTAAAATTAATAATAATTAGTCTATAATAATCAGATTATACTAAGAGTCTAAAACAGTAAAACTGTAATGGCCAGATCAGTATGTCTTTCTCAGTGGCGGAACCAAAAGATTATAGGGGGCAAAATTTCTAAGAAAAGAAATTACAGACAAATTCAAAATACAATTAAACATTTAATATTATAATAGTTCAATATTTAATTTGTACTTCTAGATTGACTATGATTACAAGGTGGTAATTGTATTCTACGAGTTTGCATTTTGTAAAAACGTTGCATGATAGCTTCATTTTCAATTTTTACAAAAATGTCTTTCTCCACATAGCATACTAAGCAGTCAGTCAAAAAATTATGTCCCATCTTATTGCTCAAATCCGTTTTAATAATGTTCATTGCTGAAAAAGATCTCTCAACAATAGCAAATGCAACAGGTAAAACTAAAGCCAACTTAATAAGCAAATATACCAAAGAAAATACAGTGTCGTATTCTGTTTTAACCATTTTCTGAGCAAGAGCTCCAATATCATGCAAATTAGAAAAAGTTTCATTCCATTTTACATCATCAATGTAGGTCTTAAGTTGATCCTGAAGTATCTTTCCATCGGTGTTGGAGAAATCATGTGGATATAATTCAGCAAGATGAAGTAATCTAGATAGATTGAAGTTGTAGAATGAGTCTCTAGGAGAAAGACAATCAATGCACAAAAGTAAATCCGTACTTGATTCACAAAAATGATTCTCCATTTCTTGCGCAATAAAATCAATAACCTGACATTGAATGAAAGAAAATAAGGTTGTAATATAATAAATAATTGAGTATTAGAAATATGATTCATGAAAAGAGTACATGACAAAATATTTTAACTCGAAAATGATGATAATAAGTAATAGGAAGATCAGCACGTTTAGAACGAAGACGACCTGGAACATTATCTTCCATATCAGGCACTATCAGACCATGATCTATACAAAAGTCGTTAACAACTTTCAGTAATTTATTTCATCTATTCTCCCTGAAGTTTTGCAATTGTTGTTTAGCAGTTGCAATTAAATGTACAACATTGCCAATGTTTTGATCATTTCTTTGTGAGACTTGAGATAAATCATTTGTCATTCCTAAAACTTTCTTCATTAAGAAAGTAATGAAAATAAACTCATAACTTTTCATTTTGTCAACCAAACTCACAAATGTCCCTCTATTTTTTCTTTCAACACCATCGTCTGCTATGTTCTCAAGAAAGTCTTTCACTGCAGACTGCATAGTGAGAAGACGGACAATTGTTTTATAGTGTGAACCCCAACGTGTGGCACCAGGTCGAGCTAAAGTTATTTCTAGATACAAGCCTCTTCCAATTTGAGTATTACCACTTTCCAAATGTTGAACTACTTCATCATGCTATTTTTGACGGAGAGCATCTCTCTTTTTAAATGGAGCTCCAACCATATTCACAATCATTGAAGTATAATAAAAAAAATTACCCACATATCTATTGTTCTCTGCTTCTGCGACAAGCATCAATTGAAGTTAATGAGCGAAACAATAAATATAACTTGCTTAGGAATTTTCATTTAAAATGAGGGCTTTAACCCATTTAATTCACCCTGCATATTAGAAGCCCCATCATATCCTTGACCTTTAACTCTACTTAGTGATAATCCATGTTTTGCAAAAAAAATCATTAAGTGCACTTTTCAAATATAGAGCGGATGTGCCACTCACATGTGTTACTCCAATAAATCGTTCAACCACTTGTCACATCTTATTAACATATCTCAATACTACAGTCATTTGCTCTTTCATTGAGTTATCTCGAGCCTCATCAATTAATAAAGAGAAGAAGTCATCTCCAATATCCTCAATAATGGCTTGTGTCGTCTCCAAAACACAAACACTCACTATTTATTTTTGGATATATGGAGAAGTGAGTTGATTATTTCTAGGAGCATTTGAATTAACTCCTTTTCCCACATCAACATTGCATTCACTATACCAATCAAGAAGTCCAAAAAAATTACCCCTGTTAAGTGGCGTTTTCGACTTGGCGTGTCCTCGAAAAGCCAATCCGTGTAATAGAAGAAAACGGATAATATCAACAATAGTTAAACGTGTCCAATAAAAAGTCTCATGCTCCTGACTGAAATTAGACAACACATGAGACACACTTTGTCTCTGATTTTTGAAGCTAAAATATTGCATTCTTGCATTATTATGTGGACTAGTTGGATAGCCAACATGTTCATTAAATTTTTCTAATGCCTTTTTTCAATTACATACACTAATGGATGTGAAGACATTATCCCCAAGTTTAGCTTCTCTATCCGAGCTAAAAAGATAGCACTAGAAACAAAAGGCTGCATCTTTGGATATGATATACTCTAGCCACTCGTATTTAGAGAACCAAACATTCCTAAAACTTCTTTTAATTTTTTTAAATTTTTTTTTGTGAAAAATTATGTCCATAAGGTTGACAAAGTCCTTTAACTAAATATTATCTCTTAACATCATCTTTAATTCCAATATCATACTTATCAATGGGTTTACGCAATGCCAGGTCACCAATAATATCATCAAAATTAAACTTCGGACTCTCGTTTTTACTATTAGCTTCTCCACCACCACTAGTTTCTCCAGCAGTACCACCACTTCCTTGACTACTTAATATCTAGTTTGAGATCGGAATATTCGATGATTCACCTCTTACTTTCTTAGTCTTGATAAAAAAATTTATCCATATTTATTTCAAGAATTTCAAAATTATTAACATAATTACAATACTCAAAGTAATAAAATCAAAATAATAAATTGAAACACAAATCATTCACCTAATAAAATTAAACTGACAAATTAAAATCAACAAATAATACAAATTAAACAATACAGCTTAAAAAAATAAAATCAAACTAATTTTAAAAAATCAAACTAATTTTAATACAATTTTTAATAAAGATTCAAATTCATTGACCTAATAAAATCAAACTAACAAATTAAAATCAACAAATAATACAAATTAAACAATACAACTTAAAAAAATTAAATAAAACTAATTTAAAAAAAAAATACAAATCAAATTTTAAAATCTCAATTTTTAATAAACATTCAAATTTATTCACCTAATAAAATTAAAATCAATAAATTAAACAATACATCACAACAATAAATCAAAGATTAATTTTAAACTTTTTAAGAAAATCTAAGCTTAATTAGCAAAAACACAAAAAATATTCAATAATTTAAGAAATTTAAAAAAAAATTAAGATACATAGTTTTTGGCCTACCTCTTATGGTTGACAGTAGCCGGTGATGAAGGTTTGGCAGCTAGATTCTCGCCAGCGCTCACTGCTGCCTCTCCTACTCCCTCCCTCGTTTGGCCTCCCTCTTCTTTTCTTTCTTTTGCTTGGGCGACGTTTCAGCCAAGGCAATTATATATTTTTTTTTAAACTCTAGCTGAAACGTCGTCGTTTTAGCCAAGATAACTTTTTAAAAAAAAATTTAAATGCCTATGCGTAATGAGGTTGTCTTCCTCGTTACATAGAGGGGGTGCTGCGCCCCTACCTCTGCAACTACAGCGAGCAGATGCTTAAAAATCAAACTAATTTTTAAACAACAGCGAGCAGAAGCTGTATTTTTAAACAATACAGCTTAAAAAAATAAAATCAAACTAATTTTAAAAAATCAAACTAATTTTAATACAATTTTTAATAAAGATTCAAATTCATTCACCTAATAAAATCAAACTAACAAATTAAAATCAACAAATAATACAAATTAAACAATACAACTTAAAAAAATTAAATAAAACTAATTTAAAAAAAAATACAAATCAAATTTTAAAATCTCAATTTTTAATAAACATTCAAATTTATTCACCTAATAAAATTAAAATCAATAAATTAAACAATACATCACAACAATAAATCAAAGATTAATTTTAAACTTTTTAAGAAAATCTAAGCTTAATTAGCAAAAACACAAAAAATATTCAATAATTTAAGAAATTTAAAAAAAATTAAGATACATAGTTTTTGGCCTACCTCTTATGGTTGACAGTAGCCGGTGATGAAGGTTTGGCAGCTAGATTCTCGCCAGCGCTCACTGCTGCCTCTCCTACTCCCTCCCTCGTTTGGCCTCCCTCTTCTTTTCTTTCTTTTGCTTGGGCGACGTTTCAGCCAAGGCAATTATATATATATATTTTTTAAACTCTAGCTGAAACGTCGTCGTTTTAGCCAAGATAACTTTTAAAAAAAAAATTAAATGCCTATGCGTAACGAGGTTGTCTTCCTCGTTACATAGAGGGGGTGCTGCGCCCCTACCTCTGCAACTACAGCGAGCAGAAGCCCCCCCTATGGAGGCTTCTAGCTGCCGACGAGGGGGTCCATTGCCACCCCAGTACCCCCCCGCCTCCGCCCCTTGTCTTTCTTATAATTCATCTCTTCCACTCAATGATATTTTTACTTTTGGTGTAATTGCGTTTTCTTTCCTTTTTGTTTACATTTCTTGTCCTTTCTCTAATCATTGATTGCATGTTGTGAATTTTTGTTAATTTCTGCTAGCATTGACAGTTCATTTTGGCAAATAAATTTGAAAAATTCACTCTTATGCAAAGTTTGAGAAATAGTAAATGAAATTGGTCCGTTCTTAACGCACAAAGATTCACAGCTGGAATTATTAACCATGTTATGCAGGAAGAAAGGAAGAGTTAGAAGATAGACAGAAAGCTTATGAATTATACTTGCAAGTGAAGTCTGAGGTGGAGAAATGCCTTGATTTTTTGAAGGAGAAAAGAGGAAGTGATCCATACAGGAGTATACTCCCTCGTTTAGCTTATCAAGCTAAACATGGCTTTTCTGCTGAAATTCCAACATTTGAGCTCTGATTGTTCCGCAAATTGAAGTGTTGAGACGATGGTAGATCACACAATCTGTGATGTCTAGTTCTTTGGTTGATTTGAGTAGTGATCTTGCAATTCAGCTATCTAACGTTGATAATTTCATAAAATAAACCAAGAGCAGTTCATAGCCATGAATACATTACATTTACATCTGTACAAAAGAATGTCGAGGAAAGCAATAAGATCGCATAATGTAAATATGAGTTTAATTAAGGGAATGTATTTGAATTGTAATAAAATAACAGTCAATTTATATATGCAAGTCCAAGCCCTGTTACGATAGCATTGGTCTTGAAAATTACTATTTGTAACGAATGCAAATATTTTAGATAGAACAGATTCTTGTGTATAATCAAGAGGAGAATAGCAAAAATAATTAATACGTCCAATAGTTGAGAAGGAGAGAGAATTTTCTGGTTTTTATTTTTATTTTTTGGCTTCATATAAGCACTGGTATGTGCAAAAGTATGAACGTTGCAAAAGTAGGCTTATATTAAGCCTCGCGTATATCTCACACGTTGGGGGAATTCATCGATTTTTATACGAATTAAGTTTTTGACTCATTTTTCATGAAAGCGAGGCTTACTTCTCTTTCAACCCTCTTACATTACAACATGAAAGAAGATGAAATTTTTCAATATGAAATTTCTTTCTTTTAAAATAGCTTGCATAATATGTTGCATTACATTTTATTACATTTCCTATAGAATTATAAAAAGATATTTTGAATAAGTTAATGATTAAATATGCCACATAATTTGCATACAAGATTTTGCCATCGTGCGTGGCCCCAACCTTTTAAGATCGTGGCACTAGTTATTTCAGTTGTAGGAACTGCAATAATTACCATTAGATTTTTATTCGTTATGTCCATTAACTAATTATACAAAAGTTTCCGTTTTATGTTAGGGTTAATTTACTAACGGTGTATTGACTTTTTTTTTTCTTTTTTTAATTTAGAGTTATATATCTATATTATCAATTAAATGTGTATACATTCAGTTTATGTAATTATGTTGGTTTTATTATTATTATTATTATTATTATTATTATTATTATTATTATTATTATTATTATTATTATTATTATTATTTTGTTTTGAGAAAATTACAATATGTATCATATAATTTTATATATGTTTTGTATAATGGATACTGATATTTTTGGAAGTGAGATATATTTTCAATATATAAGTATATTTTTAAAAGGAGATACATTTTTAATTCTTAAAATGAGATATATTTTTAATATATCATACTATATGTATATGTATATTATAAGCATATTTTTAATAATGAGATTTTTTAAAATTAAAATTTAAAAAATAAATATTTTTGAAAGAGAAAATGGATATCTTTGAAAATATTTTAAATTTTTAAAAGTTCTTATTTTTTTCATGTAAAATTTGATTGATGTGGTTTAAATGACGAGGAAATTACACTGTTTGCAGGATTTTAATGTCCCATTTCCAAATATATGGCTTCACTTTTAAATATAGAGCAGCCAATTTTTTGGTTTTCATTTCACGGTAAACACTTTTTTTTCATTTTTATGTTTTTAACATGATTTTTTTTATATTTTTCTTTTTATTTTTTTATTTATAAATATTTTTTATATTTTCATATTTTCAATTTATACATAAAAAATACATATATATAACATATATATATATAATATATATACACATAACAAACAGTGAAATATACACAATCTATTATTTATATATATTAATTTTATACTTTTATTCTTTTTCCATCTCAACTAATACACATTATCATATATAGAGTTGAGCACAATTCGAAGCAATTTAGAGATTGAAAAATTTCCAAAACCGAACCAAATGTCGGTGATTTTCAAAATATTATCTTTGAAATTGCTCCAAAATTAAAAACTCACCACATTATTTTGCTCTAAATTTTTAGAAAAATTTAATTCGGAGTTTCAGATATTTAAAGATTTAACTGTGTTTTTAAAATTTTTAATTAATAATAAATTAAAATTATTACATAATAAAATAGTCCAAAATATACATAATAAAATCATTAAAAATATCTAACATCCAATATTCACAATATATAATATAATAGAAATTACAAAGTGAATATATTACATAATATAATATGAGAAATAATTTTAATACATCTTATAAAATTTTAATAATTTATTGTAATTATATCTAAACTAGATTTATATTATTTATATTATTCTTCACTATATTCATAATTTATTTATTTTCACAATCACTAATATTATTAATTATTGTTAATGTTTGTATATCATTTTTATTGACAACTACTATTATTATTTTAAAGAATTATTTAGTATTAATTACTTATATAAACACGTTGAATACCAATTTAATTTAAAATATTTAGTTAATAATTTATTAATACTTAAAGTTTTTAAATTTAATTTATATTTTATTAATTTAATAATATTATAAAACATATAAATCAATATTAATTAGCTAATAAATTAAAATATATATATAACTACTAATTATATTTATATATATTTACTATATTTTTTAGCTAAATTAAAAAATTACTACAATTTAGTTATATATAATATTAAATATTAAGTAATAAATTAATATAATAAAATATAAATTTATATTATGAATAGCAAATCGTTTCTTATTTCGGTTATTCAGTTCAGATATAGACTAACTATTGAACTACTCCATATTATAAAAGTCGGTATAATTTGATTTGGAGAAAGTCAAAAGTCAACGGATCTTTTCGATTCTGAATGTTTTTGTTCTGGATATTTCGTTCAGTTTAGGAATTTTCAAGATCCATGCTCATCCCTAATCATATGTGAACATAACATAATATATTTGTTTGTATATTAATATTTTAACATATATCAACACATATTATTTTATTTATTGATATTTTTCTGCATATCTATTTGGTATGTATTGTTATATGTAAGATATATAAATATACAACATATATTAGTTTGTATGTTAATATTTTTATTATAAATTAATTGATATATATTATTATATATAACATATAATAACATATAATAACATTTATCAATTTATATATTGATATTTTTTTTACAAATAAACTAATATATATTATCAAACGTAATATATATAAACATATAATAACATATAACATTGTGTATTCTTATATTTCTTCTTTTGTTCATAACAACGCATATCAATTTGTATACTAATATTTCTTTTATAAAAAAAAACTAATATATGCTGTTACATGTAATATATATGAACATATAACAATATATAACACTTTATATTTTTATTTTTTCTCTAAATCATGTAATATATGTTGATATATGTAATATAACAGTATATAATACTTTATATTCTTATGTTTTTTTTTAAATTATCTGATATATACTGATATATATTACATATGTCAACGTATAATAGTATATAACACTTTGTATTCTTATATTTCTTTTTAAATCATCGGATATATGCTAATATATATTTTATATATCAACATATAATACCATATAACACATTATATTCTTATATTTCTTCGTTTGTTCATAACAACATATATCAATTTGTATAATGATATTTATTTTATAAAAATAAACTAATATATATTGTTACATATATTATATATGAACATATAACAACATATAATACTTTGTATTCTTATTTTTTCTCTAAATCATGTGATATATATTGATATATGTAATATAATAACATATAATACTTTATATTCTCATGTTTCTTTTTTAAATCATATAATATATGTTAATATATATTATATATATCAACACATAATACCATATAATACATTGTATTTTTATATTTCTTCTTTTTTCATAACAACATATATCAATTTATATACTGATATTTCTTTTATAAAAAAAAACTAATATATGTTGTTACATATAATATATATGAACATATAACAATATATAACACTTTATATTCTTATTTTTTTAAGTCATGTGATATATGTTGATATATGTAATATAATAACATATAATACTTTGTATTCTTATGCTTCTTTTCTAAATCATCTGATATATACTGATATATGTTACACATATCACCATATAATAGTTTATAACACCTTGCATTCTTGTAATTTTTTTAAATCATGTGATATATGTTACATATATCAACATATAATAGCTTTATATTCTTATATTTCTTCTTTAAATCATGTGATATATATTGATATATTATATATATTAATATATATTAGTTGTATATTGATATTTTTTTTACAAATTAACTAATATCCGTTGTTATATGAAAAAAAATAAATATATAACAATAAATATTTATTTGTGTATTGGTATTTTATTGCAAACCAATTTATATGTGTTATTATATGTAACATATATTAACATATAATGATATATATCAATTGTATATTGATATTTCTTTTACATATCAACTAGTATATATTGTTATATGTAAAATATCAGTTGTATACTATTTTTTTTTACAAATTAACTAATATATATTATTATATATAAAATATATCAACTAATATATATATATCAATATATATTAATTTGTATATTATTATTTTATTGCAAATCAGCTGATATATGTTATTATATGTAATATATATATATATGAATATATAATGCCATATATCAGTTTTATATTGATATTTTTTGTTAATTAATTATTTTAAATAATTTTTATAACATATATTAAAATTATGTTAAAAAATATGAATTAAATAAGATATATTAATAAAAATAAAAATAAAAATTTTATTTTTAAAATAAGTGTATATGTGAATATATATATAGGTATTTATTACATATAAATAGAAACTTAATATAAATATTTTTAATTTAATATTTTAAAAATTTTACTTTAAAATTAAAAATAAAAAAATGTAAATGACAGTTGTTTTTTCTAAACAGTGGCCATTTGTAAAGAAAGTGACCAATAAGGTAACAAAAGCCAGGTTTCCGTAAATTTATAAATAAAAAAAAAAAGTTCCATATCCATATTTTAAAAAAATTTTGTTCACCTGTCGTATATTTGAAAACAGTTTTCCTTTTTAGATTATTTTTGTTAAATATCCCTTAAATGATTGGGAATAGCTGATAACCCAATTTCTTCAAGAAAACATATGGATGAGGCTTTTTAAAGTGCGAAGCCAAATTCTGATGTGAGAAATACATGAGACTGTGAATATATAAAATAGAGTTGAGTCCAATCTGGTTTGGTCCAGAAATATGAAAGCTTCTGTAACCGAATTAAAATTCAAATATTTTAAAATTATTGAAATTAAAACTGAATTGTATATATATTAGAATAATATAGTTTAAATATTCGATTCTAATAGAGTAGTTTTGGCTTAAAATGAATATGAAAATACATAGAGTTAGAATTATATTTTTCTTAAAAATTTAAATAATAAAATAATATTTAATTATTTTAATAATAAAAAATATTTAATTTATTCATAATTTATTTATTATTACTCATATTCATAAAATATTATATTAATATTATTTATATCACTATCATTACTTATTAATATTAATTATTTTTAATATTCATATTCATTATTATTACTAAAAATTACTAATATCATTACATCGAATTACTTTATTAAGTATAAATTACTATAATTGGTGTAAATTACTATCATTAATATTAGCGGTAGAAATTATTCAATATATTAATAAATTATATTTAGTTATAAATAACCAATTAATAACTATATATTTGAATTACTTTAATTATATATAATTTAACCATTAATTATATTTTTTGTTTATATTTTTATTTTATTTTAAAATTAAATTAAAAAAATAATTATTTAATTATATTTTTTATTTACTTATGTTTAAGTTAATACTTATTAAATTTATATTATGAATAGAAATAAAATAATTTTTATAGTTTAAAAATAAATATTATAAAAATATTCTAAAGACATCTATATATTCAATTAGTAAAACATAGAATAAAAAAAATTAAGGTATATATATATAAATTAACCATAATATAGAAAATTAAAAATTTTAAAGTAAATATATAACAAGATATAATATAAATTAATAAAATAATTATAATATATTTTAAAAAAATATTAAATATTAAGTAATAAATTAAAATAATAAAATATAATTTTATATTGATAATAATAAATTGGTTATTATTTTTATTCTTTAGTTTGCTACTGTATGATTCTATTCCATATGATTTTTGGTCTAAATATATAATTTAATATTTAAAAATATTTTATATTATAAAAAAATAATACAGTTTGATTAGTAGAAAGTAAAAAGCGTCAATTAATTTTTTTTTCCTTCTGAATATTTTAGTTGAATATTACGATTGGTTCAAATATTTCTAAAATTTGTGCTCAGCAGTACTGTAAATGATGAAAATTGTGAAAACGTGGTCGTGTCTTTCTTTCCCTTTCCAACAACAAATTCGACCACTAAATATTAACAAAATCAATTCAATTTTCAGTTCACTTTTTTTAGAAAAATAAAATAAAATAAAAAACAACCCAATTCAAAATCTGGTCTTATGTTAAATTGATAAATATTCTTATGCGTTATTAGTATTTAAATTGATAGATATTTGTATGCGTTATTAGTATTGTTTTATGTTTATTTTTTTAAGATCATAAATACTTTTAATAGAAGATAAAATTATTAGGATTCCAATCCTTAAAGAGAAAGATGCATTATATTATATTGTTGACAAATTTATACTTCAAAGTTAATTTTCAAACTTAAAATTTAAAAAAAAATAGTATTTTATACATTTAAAAATATTTTTTTTTTCGGAGTATTTTTATACAAAATGCCAAAAAAAATGTGGACATTAGAGGAAAAATAATGATAATTATGTGATATTTTTAATTTTTATAGATTTCGAATAAAATGACTAATATGTTGATAAAAATAAAATTAATTTTTAAGTATTAAAAAAGAAGAAATATTTTATTAATTACATTAAATTTTAAGAATTATAAAATAATTTGTTTTCTTTTTACAAATTCATCCAATAGTCTATTTGCTCTTGCCTTTCAACTTCTGCCAAAATTCCCATGAATGTTCTAAACATTAGATTGTCAAGTTAATGGATTACGGCACTAACAATTTCAATTCCTACTCAATGTAATTTTTTTTTTCACTCTCTTCATTTCGTTTTTTTTTTTTTTATTAATCATCCAATGTCCTACAATTCTATTAACACCATGTTTTAATGGAGTGGGACAAAAATTCATTTAACAAGAAAAAAGGGAAAATAAGAAAAAAAAATGAAGAAAAGTAGAAAAAATTAATATATTTTAATTGGGGAAAAGTGGATGGAAGGAAAGATGATTTTAATATTTTTTTATTGGAAAATGTAATATAAAATTATATATGAAAAGTACAAAAATATCCATAACCTTTATTAAAAAAAATAAGGAGAAAAGTGAAAAAAAAAAAAAAGTTACTTCCCCTTGTCTTTTTTACACCTCAAAATGAAGAAAAAATTGATATAAAAAGGGGAAGATTTTTGCTTCTCTTACATTTGCATCTCTTTTTTACTTCCAATGCAAATATATTCTCACCTCTGGAGAAAATTTCCTTGATTTCATTTTAATTGTCTTTCTTATAATTTTTTTTAATTAAATTATATGTCATTTGGTAAAATTGAAGAAATATTAATTATTTCTTTTACTAATTATTTATTCTTAAAACAAAGAGAATATTAATGGAATAAGATAGGGAGGATTGATAGAGTAATTAAACTTTTGAAGTTTTGAGTAATTCAATAAAATAGTAATTTAGTCAAATACGCTAATACTATTTTTTTTGCTATATAAAAAAAGAAGTCTTTAAATCTCTGTGCATTAACTAAAAAGGGTAATTAAAATGAGAAGGAATCAAAAGGAAAAAAATAAATTATAAGGAGAATTAATAAACCACATATGCTAGCTAATGGCTTCTTGAGGCCATTCAGAAGTGCCTACTTATACACTCGCAATCTGATCAATTATCAATCCCCACAACTCTTTTTTTTTTCTTTTGAAATTAACTCGAAATACAAAAATAGAAAATATAAATATATATAGAAATAATGCGAAAAATAAAAGGAATATTTTATATTATTCCTCCATGTTAGCAGAGGAACTTGAACAAACAATTTATTGAAGAAATAAAGGCCTTATTGCCCATAAAAGAAGAAAAGAAAAATCTGAAGATGGAAATCTAAACCATTAATTTCAAATTCAATGAAACTAAAAATATATGGGTTGTGTTGATGGATTGGCTATAATCAATAATTAGAGCTATAATCAAACCAATAATAATATGTGGTAAAAAAACGCCAAATACAGGTCAGAGGATATATAATGTAACTTAATCAAATGAAGGTATCACTTCATCCGCCGGAGATATTCTATTCCGGTGATCAGAAGGGTATTTTTGGGATGACAAAAAAAGTATCAATATCACATCAATATAGAGAAAGAAAGAAGATTATCTAACAAACATCCCACATTGAGGACAAACAGATATAATTAACTGAAATTAATTAGTCAACTATTTCCAAAAATATATACTGAGTATATCAAACAAAAACTGCTTTTAATTAACTGCTTAGTTACTTGAAGCATGTAAATTAAATTAAGAACCGCTTAAACTAATTAATTAGAGTATCTCTGTTTCTTTTGCGATAGTACTTTAATTTCTCAGTACAAACACAGAAACTTACTAGTAATTAATTTCAAAAGCTATTAAAGAGATCCATACATATTAATTATAAATGGAGAGTGAGGTCAAGATTTAAAGGCTCGCCATTGTTAAGATCAGTGACTGGAGAGGGATAATCATTTTCACAACAAGAAGGAGGTGGAGAAGAAGCTAAACCGCCATAAAACACATTTTCCTGAGGTGGAAGAGAAACAGAGGAGCGAGCAGGAGGAGGAAACTGGTGATGGGTCTGGATCGGTTCAAGCCAATAGTATTGATTCGGGTATGGGTGTGAAGAGAAGTGACGGATAGGTGGAGGTTGTTCCATGGATATGCTCCGATGAGCTGAGGCGGCTCGCTCCCTCTTGTGAGCATTTTGGTGGCCGCCGAGAGCTTGAGAGGTGTAGAATTTGCGGGGACAGTAAAGACATTGAAAGAGACGAGGAGGAGAAGATGGTGATGGTGGTGGATTTCTTGTGTGTCTTCTAACTGAAGAAGAGGAAGAAGAAGAATAAGTAGAAGAAGAAAAGGGTTGTTGATGGTTGAGAAAATTGTACATAGATGGTGGGTCTGCCATTCACGCCTTGACTTGCAGAGAGAAGGTTGTATGCAGTGATAGTGATGAAGATGATGAAGGTAAGAGGGTTTATATGGGGTTTAAGGTTTTGTTTGCACTTGGAGAGAGAGAGAGCGCAAGAATATGATTGGTTACAGTTGAATTGACAATAATACCCTTCTTTTGTTGATTATATACATATAATATATATATATATACACAGAATATTGTTTTCAAAAAATATGTGGATATGCATATCTTTTGATCAATTCAGAATTTTGTTTGAAGGGATTTCAAATTAACGTGAGAAAGCCTATTGTTATATTAATTATTTTCATTAACACGTACATATAGTATAAATTAATTAATAAATAAACAATTAATATCACTACTTTACCATGTTGGAAGATGATAAAATTAATTTTAGGATATTCTAAAAAATGAGATGAGATGGTAAGGTTTTTTTCATCTTAACTAAAAGTCACCTTTAAAATTTAAGAAAAAATATTTTATTTTTTAATGAGCTTATCTAGTGCGGATTCAAATTAGCCTATAATATCTTAATTATAGTTATTATTTTTCACTCGGAATGATATACGTATGATGTATAGACGATGAAGGATGATTGAATTGGGAAGAGTTAGGTTGGGCTTGCATTAAAAGCTTAGAATGAACAAGCAAAAGAAGTGGTCTCCTATGTGCCTAACGTATGAAACTAGTTGCCTTGTTGATTGGGTTCAGGGTATGGATAGGACTGCTTTTATATGTAACATTACAAAGCCAATGATGAGCTATAATGAGCTACAAGCAAGGACATATTTTAACTAGCCTATGTACAACACACATACGGCGGCGGAACCACTATGAAATTATGTGGAGTCACACGATCCATCCCTCACCGGTGGTTAGAAGAGGAGATATTTATTCTGGCCGCAGGTAAAGTTAAACTCAACCCCATTGAAGGGGGCTGAGTTGCAAACCTATGCAGCGAGGAGTAGACAAACCCTTCGCTACAAATATTTTTATTTTTCTTTTATAAATTAGTCTCTGGCGAAATGACGTCGTTTTGCCAGGAGTTCAAAAATAAAAAAAGGGTTGCGTTTCTTCTCCTCTTTCCCTCTCCTTCTTCCCTCTACCCTTCCCTCCCCAAGCCACCAGCAGGCGGCCCACCGACAGTCACCGCTCGGTAAATTTTAACCCTCTCAGTAAATTTTTTATTCCACCACTGTGCACGCGTGCATATATATATATATATATAGAGAGAGAGAGAGAGAGAGAGAGAGAGAGAGAGAGAGAGAGAGAGAGAGAGAGAGAATGGTGTTATTGGTGGTTATGGCAGTGAATGTTTTGTCATAAAATCTTTTTCTTTATAATATAAAATAGTATTTGAATTTTGCTATTATTATAGAACTCGTAAATCTTGTTGAATTTTAGCAGTTTGCTAAATTAGTACTTGTAAAAATTATTAGGAATAATAATTAAAAAGGGCGGAAGTGGAACATTAAATAATTTATAAAAAAGAGTGATATGATAAAGGACAAGAAGAGAAGTGGCAACTAAAACCCTTCTCTCTCTCTCTCTCTCCTTTCTAGATGGCTGTGGGCATAAAGTGTCAGTGTACAATTTCACCAACTTTTCTCTCTCTTTTCTGTTACACACACACTATTTATAGATATATATATATATATCAAATAAATCGATTAAAAAAAAAAGGAAGGCCACGTTGTGTTGTATAATTGGTAGAAACTCAACAAGCGATTCGTAGCTGTATGGATTTAAAAAATAGAACGATCAGAGCAAAGGATACATTGTATGATTTAAGGTTCAAACGAATCAGACCCCAACAGGTAGAACCCAGCGGTTTATGCTGATTTATTGGTTTTTGAAATGTGCAGTCGGCCTTTTTATTTGTGGTTTTGGTTTCCTGAAATGGGTTAGTTTTAGGTAAGGTGATTATTCTTGGAAACTTGATATCCAATTACCATTTGCCGCACATTGAGATTTATATATTTTCAATGTGATCTTTGGATTACTCAGAAAGTGGCACTGCCACCACTCTTTGCATCTGTATCAACTTTCAAACAGCGGTGTTTTCTTTTCCATTTTCTTGCCAAGCATCTTGCTATACCCAGCTGGACTATACACATATATCACTATGACTTGTTGATACTGACAAAAGTATAACCACAACACCATTTTTCATAAGATTTTCTCAAGGATATACACAATTGGAGTCCCTTCAATCGGCCTTATTCTTCCTCACTCTTCACCATCCATCAGTGGAAGACTTGTCAGAACCTTGGGGATTCATTAACCAACGTTTAAACAATTTCTGTATTGGTTATATCTTACACTTTGTCCTTTCTCATACATAAATTTGCAAAGGAAAAAGACTAAGAGTTCAAGTTTGAACTCTTTAAGACAAGAACCCCTTAACTAAAATGACAACAATTCGTTCAGATTTCTCATAGCAGCAGAACAATAAGGCAACTACCAAGAAGCATGATTTGGAACTTGCAGAGATGGTAAAAATACGACACCAAAAAATTTTCATATGTAATCAAGAGAGAAGCAGAGCTTTAACCCGTCAAATATTATCGAATGTGAAGTAATTACATGTTAATGAGGGGTTAGTGCCATTTTAAGATAACTAATTGAAACATGTGAGTATGTACAATGTCAAAAAAGAACCCAAACTCTATTAGCTCCATTGTGGTAAAATTAGACATTTTCAGTTGCTGATATCAAAATATCTCGGATTGTCTGGGTAATGATATTCCACATTCAGCTGCCAAACAGAAAAACAATGACCATTCTTAGATTAGCAGACATGCTAATACATAAAAAAGAAAACGCAACTTATTTTTCAACTCTGTCATAATCAACATTTCTGCATAAAAACCACTAAAAATATTGTAGGCGAGGTTTTAGTTCTATGTAAAGTCTCCTGGTAGACAATTTTGAGATTAAGGTTCGTCCTACTGTCATCCAATTCTATTTTGGGAGCAAACACCGGCCAGCCCCATGTGGAAACCAGAATTGACTCGGGAGACAATGAAGATGTCAAAAAGAAATTTACCAGCAAATACCATTAGCTCGTTCTAATAATCCAGAAAGTGCAATAGAAAAGAAAAGAGGTTTGTGAAGATTTTGAAATCTTTTATACTAGATAATCTAGGATACTTATGCATGAAGATAATCAATTTAGTAGTTGTGGTCGGGCTCTATTATGGATTTCTGACCACATTCTCCATGGGTGTCAATATCAATAAGGAAATTTATAGTAAGAGGAAAATCCGTCGCAAGGTTGCTTTGTTACTGATTCCATTAGGAACTGTGGATTTTTTGGTACATCACATTCGTGCATTTATGATTCATGTGACGGTATTGATACTTCTAAACTTAATCTTTCCAATTTTGATAAAAAGTTTAATACATCACTCCATATAATCAATGAGATTTACTAGCTTTGCATATAAAATCAAGAAGAAATAAAACGAATGGGTTCAACACTATTTAAGTTACTTGAGAAGAGAAAATTGTGGAAAATTCTTATTGGTGTCTTAAAAATATCGCTGTAAATGCCCAACAAGCTACCATGCTTCCAAGAGAGCAAAATTTTAATTCCTAGCTAGCAACTAAAATATTTTACTAGGGATGAAGAAAAAAAAACATTGAGAATATGCCTGGAGATAAAAACTCTAAAGAACCAATGTATCATGATAACTAAAAATCACATACCTTGCCCTCATCAGCATCTGAATGGCGTTGAGGGAACACTACTCTCAGGTCATTGTATAAATAGAACCTGCGATCCCCTTCCACATCTAAAATTGTCTTGTGTGGTAAAGATGTAGGATCAGATTTACATCTCTGAACTGATCTAGAAGACTTTTTAGGTGAAGGGCATATAAAACGGAGATGGAGAGCATACCGCAGAGCACCACCATGGGCATTATCATTGGTTTTTGGACAACCAAGAGTTAACCTTTGGTCAATTCCAATGCATGTATCCACTCCAATGCACTCCTTCCCACTAGTCCTATGGCAATTACCAGTACTGCAGTCACTATCAATTGTAAAAGAATCAACACCCACATTCCCCACACTTTGCGATTGCTTAGACAAATTCTCTGTTTCTATCGTGTCTACTGCACCGTGGCATTCAGTTCTATTAACATTTTGGCTGGCAGAAGTAACTGTATTTACAGGATGATTTTTGCGCGGCTGCAAGTTCTCTTCTTTCACTTTTGTGTCCAAAACTATATGCTCAAGTTTCAACTCTGACAAAGCTGTTCCAGAGGAAGCTAAAGTGACCTTCTGGCGCAAGAATGTCTGATTTGATTTCAACAGAAAACAGGAAAAAAATTAGCTGCATAGCATAATTACAAGAACAAAGTCCAGCATATAAGACATGGAACAAACTTATAGCCAACAGTATCCTGTAATATATTGGACCTATAATTTCATATATTATATGTGACAATTGACAACAACAGACACCTAAACCGATAAAATAACTTACAACTCTATAAAATTATATTAACATAATAAGCTGGACATCTAGATCAGGTTAAAATATTTATTAATTTGTAAAATTAGTTAGAACAATCAAGGAACCTAAAAAATAAGGCAGCTGGTACTCAATATTGGACATGTGAACCAAAAGTCCATATTCATATTTTAATGAAAGGTCAAAGAAAATTGATTTTATAACTACAACTTTTGCTTGAACCTTTTCTGATCCTTAACATTCTGAAATCTAAACCATCAGATTGTCTAGGACACGTGTAAAAAGAAACATTTGAAATCAAGAAAAGGTTGTTTCGAGTTACACTTTGACTGGGAGAAGAGCCGCTTCAAATCCAATTAAAATGATTACTTACAGATGTCCTTCATAAAGGGAAAAAGGGATTCTAATCAACTTCGAACCTCAGGAAGCTCCAAAGCAACTACCAATTAACCATTTTATATATATTTCTATATCAAAAAAAAAAAAGAATGTCTAATAAAAGTTTAATCACCAGTGAATGGATGAACCCACAATAAACTATCTTACTTTGGTACCAGCTGGCATGTCGCTCAAATCATAGTTGCAAAGGAAAGTGTGGAGAGGTGTTTTTTCTGGATTACTGAGAACCTACAGAAAACAAACCATATTGTAAATAAAAGTCCATTATGACATCAATAATCTGCAAGTTAGAACTTCAATCCATAAATTTATGCAGTTTCAAAGGATATAAAAACCAAATCATCTCATGTTAGTCCGGTACATCCAAATGACAGGAGAAGTCATTAACCACTAAATGATTCTTCATTAGTACACACAGTATTAACACATTGAACAACGGGCAGACTCATGTATCATAAATAAAATTATTGCAGAATTATAATCATTTTCCTGATTTCCAAAGACATGAAATAGTTAACAAGCCACTATTATGGACACCAACAAATGGAATGAAACTAGCCATTCTAATCAACTTGCCGCATCTAGAACCCATCCACTGGACATGACTAAGGTGATAAAAGGTTCATCAACCGTTTAAAGAGCCCAAATAGAAAGCCACTAAACCATGGCATAAAAGATGAATCACAAATAACAGATAAAGCAAATATATATATATATATATGGTGTATAATACCTCTAAAAGTAGAAAAAGAAAAGATCAACGTATTCTGCCAAAGGAACTTAGAACCACCAATTATTTGTAGATAAAAGCAAATTACCATTTGCACACGCCCTTTCATAGGAATACGCAAGCGGTTCCTAACACTTTGTAAATCGTCATGACTTACGCCTTTTTTCAATTTTTGGCCTCTATGCTTGTTTGATGAATTTCCTGCAAGATCTATGGACGCATAATATGGTAAATAACAGTCTCCATCCACACTGGTCACTGAAAAAGGAAGCTTCTGTGATTGTGGTGAAAAGTTCCCTCCAGTAATGCTTAATACAGCTAAGAAACCATCTATTCTCTACAAATAAGACATGCCAACAAAAGTGGTAAGAGATGTCTACAAAGAATAATTCCAAGAACTGAATTAAGAAGCAAAGGGCATCATCATTGCAGCATCAACTTACTACTAACCTGGGTCAGTTTTCCAGAAAAGAACCGTCCAGACAATAGTGACTCCTCAAATGAACCAACCAAGGACCTACGAACAGGAAGGCCACTCAAACTTCTAACAAATCTTGCACTTTGGGAAGGAGCTGATTCTTGAAAGAGGGGCCAGTTGTCAGTAGTTCCTTCAAGGGAAGAAGGATGAAACTCTTTGTGAAAGAGTTCAGCATCTTCAAATGACCTGCTTGCAATTCTAAACTCTATTTCTTCTGGGGTAAAGATAATGCCTGAGTTATGTCTGGCAAGTGACTGATCCATATTCTCCAAATTTGAACAGCAATCCTCTATGCAGTTCTTGACATCTTTGAGTCCTTTGAGTCCTCCTGGGGAATGTATTCTTTCAGAAAACTTTGGACCTAGCGGGGACAATGATAAAGGAGATGAAATTGCTTTTTTGGGGGATAATATTATTGGGTTGCTACGGGATCTTCCTTCACTTGATTCTTTGAAATGATCAAATTCAGGAGAGTATAAACAAGTACCATGACTGTGCGAGTCCTCATTTTCTAACAAAGGACCATCAGTAATAAAAATAGATGGTCTTCTGTTATTATCATATAACACTTTCTTTTTATCCATGTAACTGGATAAGGACCAGGTTGATGCACTGAAATTGCTATTGCTACCAACATTGGCTTTCTTGTAATCATGTGGAGCAGAAACATTTAACTTACTGGTTAGAGCAGAGGAGTCCATTTGTGAATCATGGCAACCAATATCCAGACGATCACCCTCAAATTGTTGGGCAGAAAGCATACTATTTAAAGGAGACAATAACCTTTTCCTAACAAGTGGCCCACTCAGCTCAGTTCCATTCACTGCGAGGCCAGCCACAGAAGAAGCTGGAAGATGATCAGCAGAATATCCCTCCATTCCATTATTCACAGAACTTGTTCCACGTGATTCAAAACCAATGATCCGAGAAGCAGGGTTTTGGATGTTCCTTCCACTCTTACAAGTGATTCGACCAACTCTATCAGCAGAACCAGTTATCAACCCATGAACATTGGCAGTAACATCCACTGCCCCAACAAACCTCAAGGAATTGTCTGGAAATTTTGAGAGCTCCAAGGCAGTTTTCCTCTGAAAATCTCCCAAAGAACAACTTAATGTATCCCCTACTGTTCGACTTATATTTCCTTCATGCAATCCATCCAAATCACAGGTGCTTGAACCAGCAAATCGTTGTGGGCTTTGCAAGAATGAGTCAAAAGATGCTGCTGGATCTTCATTAGTATCATCACTAGAGGAAACTTGTGGCAAGCCCATGTCTCAAATTTGTTGACACAAATATCGTTTCTACTTTGTAGAGCTGAATAAATTATCTGGTCCTTTTTGTCATTCCAAGTGAGTCTATTCAACTTCTAATTTCACAGTGTTTACTTTTCCATTTCAGTTTTCCCAACTGATAGGAAATTCTCTATCATCTAACTTAAACAATATTCAGGCTTCCTATTCCAATAAAAGTAATCGAAGTGCGCTAAGAGACTCCATCATTCTAGATAAAATCAAAATGCAAATGAATCCACAAAAAGAAATTTCCTAATCTACAGAGAATCCAGCATTATGTATCCACCAACGGCATCCACATTTCAGCTACAACTCCTTTGTGAGATTGCATAGAGAATGCCGAGCACATACTCATTACCCAACAATAATGAATAGCACAGATTTTCTGACCTCCAAACCAGCAGACAATGAAGCACCTAGAATTCATGGTAGTTAACAGAATGGATGCTACTGCCTGATAAAATTCAATCGACAGGCAAAAAATATATATATTAGTTAGTTGTACAAGTTCGAGAAAACACTTTCATTTGATTGAAATGGGAATTTGACCCGATAAGACTAAATAATTTCCAATCCTTAACACAGCCACCAAAAAAAGAAAGAAATTTATCATTTGATAAACTTGAATCAGCATAAGCGATAAATGATTTAATCCAAACGCAAGTATAGGTAGCTGCACTTTACATTGACGTAGAATCCAAGATGACAAGTCAATTTTCAATGGCTCCGAAAAAAAAAACACATATACATGCAAATATGGATATATAGTGAAATGGACAACAAAAGCAGTACAAAAAAAAAAAACTCAAGTCTTCAATCTTACACTGAATCTGTAAAGCTCTCACTCTTCAGAAATTTCATTAAAAAAAAGCACCTCAAAATCAAAGCAAACTCCAATCTACCATTTCTTAGGAACCAAAATTCCAAGACCCAGAAATTATTTCAACCAGAGGGCAACCCCAACAAGAAGGCAAATAGAGAACAGAAACGAAAAGCACCCACAAACAGATTCCTTCGACCGATCAAAAACAACGAACTTAATAGAGTTTGCTTGTACGGCACACATTCACCACAGCCGTCCTAACTCGAGTCACCAACCACCCACCACAAGCAAAATTCTTTTTTTATCATAATTATTTTAAAAGCTAAAATTACATATTATCTTCAAGAAAAAAAAAACCACAAAAATTAACTAAAACAAGAACCAGAAACGCAATCAGAGCATTTTTCACACTGAATTATCAAATGAACAAATTAAATAAATAAACAAATAAATATGCGAAAACTATAATTTAATCTGATAAATGGGACGCACCAATTAAGTATGTGATCAAGGAATCTGGTAGATGAGACATTTCAATGGTGATCTGCCATGTATTTCAATCAATACCCAAATCATAAAATTAGAAGATAAGAATTTATAATATCAAATCTTTGAAAGAGAGAGAGAGAGAGAGAGAGAAATACAAGGTTGTTCTTCTTCTTCACACACAAATGGAGATAAATAAAATTCTTTTTTTTTCTTCTTCCTTTTTCTGGGTGTGCTTAGAAATGGAGATGGAGAAGAAAGACAAGGTGGGTGTGCGTTTCTAGAAGAAGGTAGAGCCATGTCCATGTGCATCCCTCTCCGTTTATAATCCCAAATTACCACCTCTTTTTTGCTACCTTATTTAGTTTTTAATTAAGTATTATTTTCTTTTTTCTACTGTACTTTGTAATTTGTAAATTCAGCCTCTCACTTCAATGGCTTCTTACTTTTTTTTTTAAATTTTTCATTACAACATTTAAAAAAAAAATTGTTCTTTTTTTAAAATTTGTTCCATCAATTGCACAAAAAGTTCTACATGTTCAAACTCCTCTCATAATATATATAACGGTAAATAAACTAAGTTATTTAAATTTAATTTAAATTTCAGTTTAATAAAAATGTATTCAAACTTAAATTTAAATTATTTATTTATTAAATAAGTCAAGTTCAAACTAAAAAATATTGAGTTCGTTAGCTTGTGAATTAACTCATTTAAAAAACTCATAAGTTAATTTATTTATTGTGTTGGATTAAAAATATATATAATTTAATTTATAATTTAATTTTTATATATATATTAAATTATATATATAAATATATTAATTTTTTAACTAATTTAACTTATATACTTTTATTAATATATAGTATATGTGATAAATAAATTAAATAATATAAAATATAATATAATTTAGTAATTTATAATAAACTATAGAATGATTATAATACTATATTTTATTTTTGATAATATATATTTTTATTTTTTATTTTTTATAAAAATATTAATTAGTATATTTTTTATGAAAATATAAAAAAATAAAAAAAATTGAAATAAATTTATTGAGCTCATTAAATTTATTTAAATCAAGCTCGAATTTAAATATAATATACATAATAAATGAGCTAGCTCGATATAATAGCATACTCGATTTAAACTCAATTCAAATTTAAATTTAAATTCAAATATTTTATAAAGAGTCAAACTTTATTTTTCTAAAATTCGGATGCCAGTACAACCCTGATTATATAAAAAAGAGCTTATTATTTTCTTAAAAAGTTAGTTTTAAAATAAAAATATATTATATATAATAATGTAATTTAAGAGAAATTATATAATGAAACTGCTTCTTCAACCAGAATTTCCAATTGAAGTGGCAAACTAATTAAGAAGTGACATTGATCATTTTTATAGGGCCCATACATTAAAGAAAAAAGTTAAATATTAATGGTACTTTGTATATGACAGAGATGGCAACGTTTGTGGGTTTCATGCTTTCCATTTTTTGACATTTTTCTTATTTCTCAATATCATAATTTCTATTTCTGTAAATTAATTAATTTCTTCATGTTGAAAATTAAGAATTAAATTTTCTCTAAAAAATCTCAAATTTTAAGTAAATTATTAATATTAAAATGTTAGTTATAATGAAATGTAGTAAAAAAAAAATATGCTTTAGTATCTTAATTATAATTTTTATTTATCAGTATTTTATTTTTGAATAAAAATAAATATTAATTAATTAATTTAAAATAATAGAAATTTATAATATTATATTTTTTAAAAAAATAATATAATAAACTTTTTCCACACGAGTTGATAGATTTATAATTTTTAAAAATAATATAATAATTCGGATGGGTTATGAAAATTTAAAAATTATATATCATGATTTCGTTATAATAATATAATATTATATTTTTTAGACAAAACAATAAAAATTTTGTAATTTTTTATAAATTTTTGTATTATTCTAAAATAGATTAATTAATATTTATTTTCATTTATAAGAATAAAACATTAATAAACAAAAATATATATAATTAAGATATTAGAGAATATTTAAATTAGTGACTAATATTTTAATATTAATAATTTAGTTAAACTTGAAATTTTTTTAGTTGATGAAAAAATTTTAATTTTAACGAAAAATTTCAGTAGTAGAGATATGAAGATTCTAATATTAATGAATTGATGTAAATATTACAAATACAAAAATAATGCTAGCATTATGTAATTTATAATTTTAAACATAAAAAATTAATTAATTTGAGGAAACGGTAATTATAGTGTAGAGAAAGACGGAAAACGTCAAAGTATGTATATAGTCCGCAAAATTAACTGCATAAAACACCATTGAAATTAAATTTCATAGTTATATGGTCCCATAAAAATCACTAGTGTCATTTTCTAATTGGTTTGCCACTCCAATTAGGAATCCTAGCTAGAGTTGCGGTTTCATTATATAAATTCTCGTAATTTAAATATTAAATATTATTTTATTATTAACCAAGTGTGTGTTTTTGCATTATTAATTTAAAATTTTCCTTTTTAGGATTTCTTTTACATCAATATTTAAGTCTAATAATTTGAAAATGAAGGCTTTTATGATATTTGGCTTATCTTATAAAATTTAGCTTATAATCATTAAGTTATAAATAAATATAAGTTTATAAATATTTAAAATGTTAAACAGTTTCATGTTTATTTAGAGTGCTTATAAGTAGTTGATAAACACCTAATATATTTAATAAAAATAATTTATAAGTACTTTTATTATTAAAATGACTAAAAAATATAAAAAATTATATTACTAAAAATATTTATTAAAATAAATAAGAATACTATAGTAAATTATTTGATCAAACTAGCTTATAAATAAGTGCTTATAAGTATCAAAATAATAAGTTAATTTCTCAATTTAATTTTTACCTTATAAGTTATATTTATAAATTTATAAAATTATTTAAATAAATACATTTTTAATATTAATACGTAAAGCTAATATATGATACTCAATAAATTTTAACTTAATAATATAAAATGTTTTTTTTTCTAAATTATAAAACTATGAGTTTAATTTTTTAATAATAATTTTTTTAAAAATATAAAAGGCAAATAATTAAATATTTCGCTTATTATACTATGATAGGATTACTCTTTGACTTCGTAGCTTTGCTTGTTTAACAATAATAATAATGAATAATGAATTTAATCATAATTAAAATTAAAATATGTGCATTTCCATTTTGAAGAAATATCATTGTAGTTTTTTATTTTAATAATACGGAAGTTAATTTAAATTTATGCAATCTTGAGCTTGAATTTAAATTAGACTAAGTGTATCAAAAAAAATTAAGTTACAAAATAATTTTAATTCTAATAATTAATGGTGATTGATACACAAAAGCCACTTATAAAAATTTCGAATCTTAAATAAATTAAAAGAGAACAAAAAAAAAGATTAACTAACAAATTAGGTACTTGAATTTGAACTAAAAAATAAAGGAAAAATAAAAATAAAATAAAAGAAGAAAAGATGAAAGGGAGGAAGTCATAGCGTAGCATGCCTCATTGCCTTTGCCATTTTTTTTTCTTTTTTTTTATTTTTTTATGGGAAGAAAATTTAAAAAATATTAAAATAAAATATGATGTGCAGTTCTTTCTCATGCAGTCATGTGCGATATGAATGATATAAATGGTGTGGTCAATACAGCAAGGAAAAAGGCTTGATATGGAGACGTTGGGACAGACTAGCAAGATCAAAGTTTAAAAGGAGCCTAGGGTTTAAGCAATTTGAAATCTTCAACATTTTTCTAATTGGCCAAACAATGCTGAAAACTTTTCAGGATAGCTAATTGTGTTTGGAGTCAATCTCTAAAAGCAACATATTTTCCTAATGGTTCTTTTTTGCATGCCAAATTAGGAAGAAATCCTTCATAGGGATGGAGAAGCATTTTAAAAGTTAGAGATCTTTTCATTAAAGGCATCCACTGGCAAGTCAGAAGTGGTGGAGAAATACAAATTTGGGATGATCTCTAGATCCCAAACCATGCAGATTTTAAAATCTCATCACCTAAACCACCAGGCTCCAACTTATCCAAGGTTTCTGAACTTATTGGCCCAGGAAGACATTGGAACAGATCTCTCATTTCCTCACTATTTTCTCCAACAAAAAGTCAAGCAATAATGAATATACCTATATGCCCAACAGAGATTCCTGTGACATCCATATGACACGTATTGTTCATTCTTAGGTAAATTCAATATCGGATAAATGAAAGGTGAGGACGTAGTACATAAGGGTAGGCACACTTTGATTTGTACAAACTCATTTTGGGCCTAAAGGTAAGTCCGGATCTGAGAATAAAATTGTGAGGGGAAAAAGGTTGGGTCTTAACCCTAAAGTAGACAATATTGTACAAGCTGAGCTGTTACAACTTAGTATCAAAGCCAAGCATTGCTCCTTTGTCTGGTGGTGGGGCAAATCTCAGCAAGAACGCTGAGTCCCTTTAGGGGAGGGGAGAATTATAACGTCCTTATGGCGTATACTGTTCATCATTAGGAAAATTCCACATCAGATAAGTGCAGAGTGAAAAAGTAGTATGTAAGGGTGGACACGCTTTAACTTGTATAACTTATTTTGGGCATAGAGGTAAGTCTGGACCTGAGAACAAAACCGTGAGAGGAAAAAGGTTGGGTCGTAACTCTAAAGTAGACAATATTGTACAAGCCCGACTGTTACAATTCCTGACCATCTGAATTGGCACTTTGATAATAAAGGGAAATTGTCTGCTACAGTTACCTATCATTTCTTATGTAACTCAACTTTTGCAGGTGATGGTCCTAAGAGCTCTACTAATACTTCTCCAATTTGGAACAATATTTGGAAACTTAATCTGCAACCCAAAATCAAATGTTTTTTATGGTGGTTTTGCACTAATTCTCTACCAGTCTTAGATAATCTTTGTAGATAAAGACTAAGCTCCTCTAACATCTGCTCGTTGTGCTCAAAGGAAACAGAATCAATTGTACATTGCCTATTTTTATTGTGCTCATGCAAAAGCCACTTGGTTTGCTTCCAATATAGGCATCTACCCAATCTCTTTGAATCATGTTTCCTTTTTCGATTGGTGGCTGTGTCTTTCTAAATTGTATATGGGTGTAGATCGAGATTCATGGTTGTCTAGAATTGCTATATTGTGCTAGCATATCTGGAAAGCCAGAAATAGCTTATGTTTTGAAGGAACAAACCCCCAGCCGAAAGACAGAGCAGATAAGGCTTAGCTCTCCTTCTCCCATTTTGTTGAAGTGCAAAAGCTAGTTTCTAATACTGATAAGGCTCCCAGTACTGAGACAAAGCATAATTCTTCATCTTCATCTCCAACTCGTTGGCATCCTCCTTCACAAGGCTGGTTCAAAATTAATTCTGTCACATCATATTCTCCATCCAAATTAATGATCAGGATCTCCTTCACTGTTCAATCTCATGAAGGTAAAATTATTGATGGTTTGGCTTGCTTAATTAACACCTATTCAGCCCTCAGAAATGAAGCCCAAGCCATGTTAACTGCACATAAAGCTCTTACTCTAATGCTTGAATGTGTTTGCTTTGAATCTAACTGCTTGGAGTTGATAAACGCTATCAATGATGTTGAGTCCTGCCCTTGGGATATAGATGCAATAGTTCTAAACATCAAGAATGAAGTAAAGCAACCGAAAAAGTGTACTTTTATTCATATTTCTCAAAATTGTAATTTGACTACGGACTGGATTGCCTCTGCAATTTAGAAAACCTCATTGAATTCTGATTCAGTTGCTAACCTCCCTCATGAGTTGGAGGCTATCTTATTGTATGACGCTAATTTCTCTTAATTGACATTCAAATCTTCTCCTGATAAAAAAATGTAGACTTTATGTTTATTTTTTATAATATTTCATCAGTGACGGATCTACCATGGAGTCGTGTGTGGTCATATGACGCGCCTTCACCGGCAGCCAGAAGAGAGAGGATATCCCTTTCTGGCCACCGGTCAAGTGGGGGGCTAAGTTTATAATGATTGCAGCTGAAGGTTAAATAATCTCTCAATGCAATAAATTTTTTTTATTATTATTTAGCCTCTAAATTATTTTTTTTAAATTTAATCCCTAACGAAACGGCATCGTTTCTTCAAAAATTAAAATTTAAAAAATAAATAAAATTCTCAGCAAAACACTTTTTTTAAAAAAAAAAAAGAGGGTTGTAAAAACTTCCCTCTTTCTCTCACAGAGCCCAAACCTTTCCTCCCCAAACTCAACCAGCCACCACCAGCTCTCACCGTCGACAACATCAAGACACTATCAATGCATGCCGCTGATCCTCCCTTAGTAAAATCTTGATTATGCCATTATATTTCATTAATAATTTATTTATTAATACATAATATTTTAATACACAATATTAACAACAGCTCAAAAAAATTATTCATTAATAAATACATACTATTTAAAATTTTAACAGGTATTTGATTAGTTATCTTGAGAATATTAATTAATTAATTAATTAAATTTATAATAAACTGAGAGCCTGCCACGTTGCCTTCAATTATTTATTTAGAAGTACTTGGAAACAGTAGATGTTTCACATCGGTCCTTTCCTGCTCAACAGACGTATATTTTAATCATCTAAATATATATTATATTTAATTTAACGTTATATTTTTAATTTATATTATAAAATTGATATTAATTAGATATAGAAATATTATATGTATTTATATTAAACAATTTAAAAGTATATTTTATAAACTATATTCATCATTTAAGAGTGATTTTTTTTAAAATTTTAAGAAAATATCATAATATATTTGACATTTAATAATTTTTTTATATGTTATAAATAATAATATATAAAAAATTAAATAAATTATAAAAATTAAATTAATTAATAAAAAAATATTTTTTTATTGAATGAATCTCATAATATTATTATAAATAAATAAATAAAATTTTTTTCATTGATAAATATTTTAATTATTGCATGAATAATATATTTATTTATTGGAATAGTATATATTAAAAAATAAGAATATGATATTAATTTTGTGATAATAAAATTAATAAAATTGAACTTATATAATATCATTTTAAACCATCAACATATAATTTATCAACGAAGTAATGCAAATATAAAAATATAAAAAATTAAATGTAGACTCGTAATATATAATTATTACATCCCAATCATTGTTAAATCAATAGGCAAAATTAGTTGTATTAATATAATGTTAAAAACCCTACCACCTAATTCATAGTTCCTTTACTGTCTATTCCTTCAATTTTCTTTTATAAAGATTTTATTTATCACAAGCTTTTAGTCATAATTGTTTCACTAAAAATGAAGTGAAATCTTATTTTTAAATTTGTATAAACTTCAGGCGTACCAAAGGATGCAAAATCCCTAGCCAATAACGCTTGATCCTAACTCCTACCAAATAATTGTATGGATTTCACTAAAAACAACTGAGAAATCAAAATTCCTAAACTCCTTATAGTTAATTTGTTTAAATTATACAGTTGAAAAATTAATTAATAAGTTATTTGCAAATAAGTAAGATGCAAAATGACTAAAGAACAATTCACTTTAATATATTGTACTCGAATTAGACAAGATGAAATACTGTATTCACAAGATGAAATACTATATCCATTAGGTACTTGGAAAAAATAACAGAATAAACAAAGTGAATGTCGAGAACAAAGAGAACAAAGAAGAAAATTTTAATATTTCTCGAAATAGTTGGCTTTTCCATAGTTGTTTGTGGAATATAATCAGTGTCTACTCTTTCTTCTTTTTTTTTCCTTCCTTTTTAAACTTCTTTTTTGGCAATGGTTTATGATTCTTAGACTCCATACAAATACTAAGACAGTTGTTGTCTTTGTGGGATCATGGGATCATCTTCACTAAAAAGTAAGCAGGAGTCAACTGTTGAGGATTGGAAGGCTGATGAAATCATGAAAATTCATCTAGCCTTCCCAAACTTGGACCTCTTAATGGGAAACTAGGCCTACTCATTTTTTATGCAAACAAATGCCTCAAGCGCGCTTCTAGCTTGTGGAAGCCAAAAATCACACATTAACAGTGATCATTGTGGATTTCAGGCCATTTCAGAAAATAGGCTATCAAAAGTAAGGCTAAGCTTACTTTGCGTCAAACCCCTCTTCACATATTAGATCTTTGTTTCTTTTTAATTTTTAAACTTGTAACTGTTTTGCCTCCTTTTCCATCTCAAAAAACTCTCCTCCTAAACTTTCTAGGGTTTTCTCCTTAAACTCACACAATACCCTCCTTTCTTCAACTGTTACTTTCGACTTTCAAAAATGGCTTTTGTAAACTGGTAACTGATTTGCCTCCTTTTCCATCTCGAAAAACTCTCTTCTCCATAATTTCCTAGGATTTTCTCCTAAACTTACACAATACCCTCCTTTTCTCAACTGTTACTTTCGACTTTCAAAAGTGGCTTCTGATAACGCTTCAAGTGTTAGAATTAATTTTAAATTGTTAAAATTAATCCTCTAATTAATCATAAGTGTGGGCTAAATATATTTAAATATTAAATATGTATTGCAGTCAAATTAAAATAGTCAAATTAAAGTTATGATCAAATAAGGATTGTTGACTATTGAGGTGTCCTATTCGTAATAGGATTATAAGTGTAGAGACCGATAAGAATTTCTGTTTTGTTGAAGGACCAAAATAGAAATCATCATCATCAGTTATAAATAAGGGGTCGTGGTCTCCAGGGGAACAGAACAATTTTGAGAGAACATTACGTTCCTTCAGTAATGCTTCCGCTAAACTTAAAGTGTGTATCCCCTGGAAGGCGACAAACTCCAAAATCGTCTTCAGCTTCAATATACGATGATGTCAGGTACACAATTTAGCCTTTGCAATTTAATTTGAATAATCTAGTGATTTATGCATATTTTATGTTTTAGGGGAATAAAGTTTTCTCCTCCTTTCAATTGGTATCAGAGCCCTATGCTAGGTTGCTAGATTTTCCGATTAAATTGCGGTATTGATTATTGTTTTAATTCTAGAAAATTAATTCGGTGATTGTAATTTTCGAGAATTAATTTGAAATCGAAATTATTAATCTGAAATCAATTTTGGTTTGATTTGTTTTTGGATTAAATTACTGTTATTATTTAATTGATTTTGGAAAAATCAATTTCTGAACTTCAATTTGTGCTTGTGATTTTTTCTGGAATTAATTAATTTTTGGGTTAATTAATTATGTAATTAATTAATTAAAAAAATCTGTTGTGAACAGTGTTTCGTGAACAGTGTTTCGTGAACAGTGTTTCGTGAACAGTGTTCGTGAACAGTGTCGTTATTCTTCGTTTTGGTTTAGAAGAACACAGTTAAGGATTTTAATTAATTGATTAAATTTTTATGAAATTTTGATTTGATCTTCGATTAAATCGTAAATAAAAAAATTCATTTAATTTTAAAATTTAATTCAATTGAGTTTAAATTTTGGTATTTTAGTCCTGATTGTGTCTAATATTTTTAATAATAAATTAATTGAAGCAATAAGTCACCAAAGTGGCCTCTATTGTTTTAATTAATTTATTTGGGATATTAGACAGGTGTATTAAAATTCGTTGCGGGTAGTATGCCGGCCCAAAGGAAGGCTGCTATCTGGCTGAGTTTTGAATACACGTGTTGCAATAAATATGTGACAATTATTTGGTTTTATTCATGTGGATAATATATCGGCCCAAAGGAAGGTTATTATCTGACGGGACTAATTGTCAATATTTTGATTGCTGCGTGAGATACCAATTACAGTTAATATTTTATGTCCAAAGATGAGAATATTAACGTTGTGCCTGTTATCTTGTTTCCATTATTTAAACTCAAAATCAAGTTTATAATTTGTGGATCGTGAGCGTACAATTTTTTATTTTTCTTTTTCTCTGAATTTAGCTAATATGCTATATAAACTCCTAGTGTACCTTTTCTTTAGAGGTTAAACTTAGATTTAGAAATTCAAACATGTTGATTTATCTGGGACGCATGTATTTGGACTTAGCATTTAGGAAGGATGAACCTATTTCTCCTACTGAAGAGAGCAAAGATGCTCAGAGGGTTCAGTATGAGAAGTGGGAGATTTTTTATCTTGCTTGGGTCCAGTGATCATGCATCAAAGAATCACAGAAATATTTGAGGAGCCACTCTGCTAAAGCTATAATGCTATGAACTACCTTGCCCAACTGGAAAGCGACTATGTCAAGTGTGATGAAGTCGAAGTGGGAACATTTTCAGCAATCTAATTTTCGTTAGGTATACTGGCAATGGTAGTATTAGAGAGCATATTTTGAGCATGTCCTAAATAGCTAAGAGGCTAAAGGCTCTGCATTTGGTTTTACCAGATGACCTTTTAATCTATCTATTTAATGGCTAATAAAGGGGAGAATGCTCGTTTAGTTGCTTCAGCAGATAAGGACAAAGGTTAAAAGAAGAATAAGACTGCTAATAGAAGGACTGTCCCAATTACACCACGCGACGTATAAAGAAGGGTAGTACCTTGTTTGGTTTATTATGAGGTTAATTCAACTTTAGTATCTAGAAACACTTATTGAATGGATTACAGTGCTACTATTCATATAAATGTTTCATGGTAGAGTTACTTGAACTACTGAAAACCAATTGACAGTGAAAGATACGTCTATATAGTAAATGGCAAACTGGTAGAAGTAGAGACATAAAAACATTTTAGATTGTGTTTAAGAACTGGATATTATTTGAATCTTATAGATACTTTTGTTATACTATCTTTTAGATAGAATTTGGTCTCTGTTTCTTATTTGGATAAATTTATTTTTTACTTGTTCATTTAGAAACAGATAATTTACTTTATCTATATATTCAAATATTTGATACTAGTTTCTTAAATGTTTATGATAATCTATATACGTTAAATGTCAATGCTTCTTATAATGAAACTCTGCATGTGAGTGCTAGAGATATCAAAGGAAAGCTGGATATGGATAACTCAGCTGAACTTTGACACAGATGTTTGGATTACACATCCAAATCTAGAATAGAACATCTTGTGTCAAATGGTATCCTAGATACATTTGATTACACAGATTTGGATTTCTATGTTAAGAATACTAAGTTAAAATAGACCAAACATAGAGATTATGTGCTATTAAGTCTTCAGTCATCTTAGAGTTGATATATATGGATATCTGTGGTTTATTCTCTATAGCATCATGAATGACCAAAGATAATTCATATCATTCATAAAATGATTACTCACGTTAAAGGCACCTATATCTCATTCATGAAAAATCTAAGTCTGTGGACGCTTTATTTTAATCTTATAAGGCTGAAGTTGAAAATCAACTCGGAAAGAAGATTAAATCTATTACATCTGACTGTGGTTGTAAGTACTGTGGCAGATTTAATAGCTCAGGTGCGTAGCGTTCTGGACCAATTGTTATTTTTTTACAAAAATGTGGTATAGTCCATCAGTACACAATGATTGGTATAACCAACATGAATGGTGATGCTGAGAGACATTACAAGACTCTTTTGGATTTGATAAGGAGTATGATTAGTCATTCATCCTTATCAGAGTCTTTTCTAAGAAAAAATATTAAATATAGTAGTCTATATTTCTAATTAAGTACCAATCAAAGCAGTCTAAGTACTTTCATACTTACAGGTATCCAGCTAAGGCTAGGCCTAATAAGGGTAAAATTGGACTCCAAATATGTTAACTGCTACTTTATTGGTTATTCTGAGTGATCATAGGGTCTAAATTTTATATTCCTACTACCATATTAGTGTATTGAGATGTGTATTATGACATTCTTTAGGATGTTGAGCTTGAGGGGGGGGGGGGGGGAATAAGGTTATAAACATTGTCTTTGAGGAGAGATCAAGTTAGGAAATTTTGATTCTCATCATTGTTTTCTGGAGTGGTAGTGTCACTCTTATTCTAGAAGCAATTCTAGATCCAATATAAGACAATGTTAAAGAACTTCCCATCAGTTTGAAGATCCGTTCTTCATTAGGATCAAGCTCATCAACCTCAAGAATTTGAGCCAGAACCTGTGCCTTTAAGGAGGTCCACTAGAGAGAGAAGAAATGCTATTCCAGATGATTATGTAGTATATCTTCAGGAACATGAGGACACTGTAGACATGGTGGAAGATGATCCTATCAGCTTTCATCATGCCATGCAGGATTCCAACTCTCATAAGTGGATTGAGGCAATGAGCGAAGAATATAAATCTATGCAAGACAATCAAGTTTGGGATCTTGTTCCATTACCTGAAGGAAAGAAACCCATTGGTTGCAAATGGATATTTAAAACCAAGAGGGATTCTAAAGGTAATGTGGAAAGATATAAGGCACGTCTTGTAGCTAAAGGCTTCACTCAGAAAGAAGGGATTGACTATAAAGAGACCTTCTCTCCGGTTTTATCGAAGGACTCTTTTAGGACAATCATGGCTCTAGTTGCTCATTTTGATCTTGAGCTTCATCAAATGGATGTGAAGACTGTGTTTCTCAATGGAGACATTGATGAAACCATCTATATGGTGCAGCCAGAAAACTTTGTGTCTGGAGACCCAAAGCGACTGGTATGCAGATTAAAGAAATCCATTTATGGACTCAAGCAGGCTTCTCGTCAGTGGTACTTCAAGTTTCATGAAGTAGTTGTCTCTTTTGGTTTTGAGACAAATGCTGTGGAAGATTGTGTGTTTCACTAATTCAGTGGGAGTAGGTTTATTTTCCTGGTTTTATGTGTGGATAGCATAATTTTTGTTACCAGCTGTAAGGTCTTGTTGCATGAAAGGTTTAGATAAAGTTTCTTTTGTATTAGAGATCCAGATACTTCGAGATCACTCTCGATGTATTCTTGGATTATTACAAAAGAGCTACATTTAGAATATGCTCAAGAGGTTTGGTATGCAAGAATATAAACCAATTTATACCCATGATCATCATAGGTGATAAGTTTAGTCTCATACAGTGTTTTAAGGATGAACTTGAGGTTCAGTAGATGTAGCAGTTTCCTATGCATCGGCAGTTGGGATTATGGTGTATACTCAAATTTATACTTATCTGAATATTGTGTTTATAATTGGCATGTTAGGTTGATATCTTAGTGATCCAAAAATGGATCATTGGAAGGCAGCCAATAAGGTGTTAAGATATATTCAGAGAATAAAGGAACATATGCTCACATACAGAAAGTCATATTAGTATGAGATCATTTGGTATACTGATTCTGACTTTATCGAATGTCTTGAGTAGCAAAAGATCCACATTAGACTACATTCCATGGTTTTGGAATTTGTAGTATGCTATGAGACATTTGATCATGAATTTTTTTTTTGACTTTGCTGAATGTCACAGGGCTGCACATTATGGCTAGCATTGAAAATGCTAATAAAGTTTTAAGTGTGACATTAATTCAGCAGTTTGATTCTCCAATGACAGTAGGAGCTATTTGGTATTTAGTTTCTGGCTGTAAATGGAGAAAATACAGAGTGGACAGATATCCATAGAGCATGTTAGAACGAACTCCATAATTATAGATCCTCTTACTAAGGCATTGATACCGAAAGTCTTTCATGAGCACACTGCTCATGTGGGTGTCATATTGTTTGAGGATGTTTAGTTTCAGTGGGAGTTTTGTTCATTATGTTTTGAATGCTCTTTTGGTTTTGGATATGTTAATTCAGTTTCTGCAGAAAATGAAGTATTCACTTTTGTTTATTACACTCTGTGTTATTTTTGTGGTTGATCTCAATTAAGTGTGACCAGTTGGAAACAGGCATGATTAGATCATATTACATGTAGTTTCCATGCTACACTCCTATTATTGATCTATGTCATTTGAGAGTATTGGTAATGTGATTGATGGTGGTTTGAGTCACGATGAATGTGGCGACTGACCCTTCAGTCCTTTATCGATATAATCAATGGACGAGATTGTTTGAGGCACCTTCAGTATGACTGCTTTTATGAGCTCATTAAGGTATATACATTTATATTTAATATATGTTAGCCCAAGTGGGAGATTGTTAGAATTAATTTTAAATTGTTAAAATTAATCCTCTAATTAATCATAAGTGTGGGCTAAATATATTTAAATATTAAATATGTATTGCAGTCAAATTAAAATAGTCAAATTAAAGTTATGATCAAATAAGGATTGTTGACTATTGAGGTGTCCTACTCGTAATAGGATTATAAGTGTAGAGACCGATAAGAATTTCTGTTTTGTTGAATGACCAAAATAGAAATCATCATCATCAGTTATAAATAAGGGGTCGTGGTCTCCAGGGGAACAGAACAATTTTGAGAGAACATTACGTTCCTTCAGTAATGCTTCCGCTAAACTTAAAGTGTGTATCCCCTGGAAGGCGACAAACTCCAAAATCGTCTTTAGCTTCAATATACGATAATGTCAGGTACACAATTTAGCCTTTGCAATTTAATTTGAATAATCTAATGATTTATGCATATTTTATATTTTTTAGGGGAATAAAATTTTCTCCTCTTTCCTCAAGTTCTTCTCTTGCTGAAAAGTTGAGGTCTCGCTCCTCAAATATTTTTTAGTAAAGGATTTGCCGCCATACTTTTAAGTAAGTCCCCTTTCTACTGAGCTTTCTTTTTTATTTTTTTTCATACAGTAGTGTTAATTTTTTTCCTGTCGTAGGGATTCTATCCAAATCTTTCAAGTTGTGAATTCAAAGTTGACGAGTTCCTCACCGTAGACCCTATGGATCATCTATTCTACCTTTCCTATCGCTTTCTCATGCTAATACCATTTTTGAGAATTTGTTCTCTTTCTAAGTCCTGGCCTCGAGGTGGCTTAGAGTGGAACCTATGGGTTGAGTGCCTTTGCCCTCATTTCCATCAAGATTGGGCCAAGAAGGGGGTTCTCCAGCTCGATTCTATTAGCACCAGCTCCATACAGCTGAATACTAATTTGGTGGGCACAACCCTTAGCTTTTAGTGCCTTGATCTAAATTCCTTCCTTTTTTCTTCAAGTTCTATGTCCATAAACTTGAAGGATATTTTCTATTTTATCGGGCTTCCTATGCTGGGTGACAACATAATTTATCTTCTTGATTCTGATCAGTGATGTTATTCTGAAGTAGATGCAATCTCTACGAGCCAATCTTCTTAAGATAACTTGATAGGCGCTCACTGTAAGCTTCCCAATTCCACCACCGAGTCTGAGCATGTCGATTTCCTATAGGTGCCCTCTATAGAAATCTTTTTTTTAGAAATTGAATTTATAATTTTTATATATTTCTTTCTCACAGTATATAATATACTAAAATTGCTTCCACGATGAGCAGTGAAATCCCAATAAACCTAGAGGTCTTTTTTGATTTCTCATTTTCTCCCTATTTCTCTTCTTTATTCTCCTTCTTCAGCCTATTCTTTTTTTTTTTTTTTTGCTTCGTTAGTTTTGGTGTTTTAGTTTCCACATTTTTTTCCTTTTTCCTTTATCTCCTTTTTAATTTTTGATTGAATTTTTTAATTTTATTTTCCTTTTAAATGTATGATTTCCCTTTTTTTTAATTTAGCTAATTTTATTTTTAGTTTTATTTTTAGTTGATGAGCTATTATATATTGCCTTTAATTAATTTTTTTTTATTTTTTCCTTTTAACTCATAGATCATCATCATCATCATCATTATTATACTCTATAAGTCACTATTTTAATAAGATTAACTTCTCAATTTTTTTTATTTTTATTTTAGCTTTTAATGAATTTTATCAATTATAGTTTTTAAAATAGTAAATTTTTAGGTTTTTTATTATTTTACTTTAATTTTTAAATTATTAATATAAATTTGATTATTTTAAAAATAATTTAAAATAATTATATTATTAATTATCTTGGATTTAGAGTATTATATTATTTAACTTTATTCTTAAAATTTTTTATTTACTTTTTAGTAAAAAATAAAAGTTAGAAAATAGATAGTAATATAAATATTAACAAATAATTTTTTTAACCTACTAAAATATATTATTGTACAACTTAATTAAATATTTTTTTTATTTTTTTCTACTTTTATATTTTCTTTACACGTATTATTTTAAACTAAATTTATAATTTTTATTTCTATACTTTTTTTCTACTCAATTTATAGTTTTTTTTTTTAAATTGATTCAAGAATGCATGGCAAAAAATAGTCAAAATATTAATTTTTAAATCTATTACTTTGATCAAAACAGAAAAATTAGAAAAATAATCAAAAGTAGTAATTTGAATAAAAAAATGAAAATTTATTAATTTATTTTTTTAAGAGAAAGAAAAATCATAAATATATCTAAAAATAATATTATTAAAAAAATATAAAAATAGAAGAAGAATAAATAAATATATTAAAATTAGAACTAAAATTTTATTTTGAACATTAAATTAGAACTAAGTTAGCACTGCAGAGATGTATTTAATCATATAAAAGGTCTATTAAAAATAATTGTCAATAATATAAAATTCGAAATGTAATTATAATTAAGAACATGTTTATTTTTTAATATAACTAAATTTATATTGTAATTTTAAAAGTTAAATAAATAAAAATTTAAAAAATTAAAAATCACTATTTTAAATATTATGACTCATAAGATTTATTAAAAAATAAAAAATAAAAATAAAAAATATGAAAAGCTGTCGCTTTTAAAGGTTATATATTTAGAAGTAAAAAATTATTCTTTTAGATGTAATTATATTAGCATATAAATTATTTTTAACTTAAAATAATATAAAATTTTTATATATTAATTATATTAGTATATAAATTATTTTTTAACTTAAAATATATAAATTTTTTAGACCGCATTATATTGCGGGTTAGGGTAATAGCTTGTTTAATACAAAAATTATAGTAGGAATTGAAATAGTTTTATAGTCTTATGCATTGAGATGTTTAATTTTTTTACTATAATAAATAAATAAGAGATAATTAATTTTTTGAAAAATATATATATTTTTTGCTAAACAAACTAAGCCTGGATTTTCTTTTATTTCCTTTTTCTTTTTAATTTTTTTTATGTAAGTTAAAATGCCAAATTAAAAAAAGCAAGTATAGTAGGACCAGTATAAGGTTTGTAATGAATTTTAGGATTTAAAAATATATTGATTTCAAAATAATAATATGAACTAAAAGGTATTAATTATGAAAAATTTTAAGAGTTTTACAGCGATTAACTTAAAAATTAATCATGATTGAAATAGAGGTTGAAAACAGTTGGGGTTATATGGAATTTGAATTAGGATGATTCTCAGGTTTAAGTGTTGCTAGAGTTCAAATTGGATTACTTATAGGTTATGGGGAGAGATTTTAAAGTCCGACTGGAGTGACATGAAAAGGACTTACAAAGAAATCTAGCGGTTGCAGCAGTGAACCTCGCAGGTGAAATTACCAAATGCATCCAAATCCGATGCATATATAACAATTAATATGTTTAAGCTATAGCTCGTAAATTCTATCGTGACATCAATGGTGATATTATTATATCCCTTCCAACATTCAGTGATGACTATACATACAAAGTATATACCCAATAACATTAAACAAGTTCATCTCATGAGCAACAATCTCTGAAAAGTTTGGTGAGGTAACATCTGTAAATCTTTTACAATTGATAAGAACATGTCAGCTATTTCCTAAAAGGGTCTTGCTGCTTCTTCCAGCATCTTCTTCACTCTTGTCAGTTTCTCTATCTCTTTGAGAACCTGAAAATATCAAAATAAAGAGGGAAGAAACACCCCATTGTCATTATCCTGCCAAATTAGCTTTAACTAGGAAAACTGAAATTTCTTTACCTCCAATGCCATATCCTCTGTGGTCACTGAATCCAAATCGTCATAGCCTAATTTAGCAGCTACTTCTGCTTAAAACAGGAAATTATTAGAATTTTGATGAAACAAACATAATTAATTTGTGACAAGCTAGATAAATCATGGGGATATACTTTGAAGGGAAATCTTAGCATCAGCTGTAGCATATCCTCCTCTCATTTCTTCATATGTAGCAATTAATTGAGTTAATACCTGGTTATTGTCCATTACATTCATTAGAGATAGCATGGCTCAGAAGCAAAACAAGTTCCTTGGTCTAATATTGAACAATTTCGAAGAACAGGGAAGATTAGGCTCAGTAAATAATTAACAGCACAACAGCAAAAATGAAGACCTCTGAATGAGATGTAGAAGCTATTCTGATGTGGGAAATTGAGTCTGGTCTTCATTCATCATTCTAGCGACCATGTCCAACGGTACATCAATCCATAGTGAAATTCCATGTCTCAATAGCGCCCTATATGATTACAGAAAGCCAGGATGTAAGCAAAAAGAACAGAACTAATACAGCTACATATACTATTCATAATGAGATGAGGCAGAGAATTCACACACTAGTGCAATCATGGTTCATATTCATACAGGTTAGTGGAACTCTGAACCGCACGATCTCCAGCACATACAACCAGCCGGCCCATAGATGATAACTGCTTCAATACTTCTGTCTGTAGAAAAATGCAACTCCAAAATAAGTTATCTAATCATCTAAATCAATGCAGTTTTCCATAAATTCCAGCCCCGAGGCCTCTACCCATTTCACAGGCCAGCTTCTTTTGCAACCCACACCGCCTCTCAAGTGGAGTGGTTTTAACTAAGATAAAGCTGGCATTCAAAAGACAAAACAAACAAATACCAAAATGGTTTTTGAAAATGAAATCACCTCAGATTCACTAAATCCCTTCTCATCAGCTTCCTTGAAAGATTTGGCAGCAGATGCACCACCGGCAGCTTCCTCTACCAAACTATCACTGAAAGGAAATGACTTAATGAGTAAAACTGAACTATCTATAATTTCACAAGCTTCGCAAAAGCAACATTTCATAACATAAATATATACCTGTCAAAATAATAATACCGCAATGAATCTGCTAGAAGCTTTCCCAAGCTGGTTTTGATAGAACTTTTCATTCCTTGTATTCACATGGAAATAAATTAACCCAAAAATTACTATAAAAAAGCAAACATACAAAATATAAATGAAGTCTCCAAAAGCGAATATTAATCAATTTGTGTTGTTAAGTACTTTACAATGTAATTCTTACCCACAAGAAAAATAGAAGTTCCTCTGAGTTCTGAGCAAATATCTGCTGCTCTTTTCTAAATTAAAATTGAAAACCAAAATACAAACCCTTTTTAATTCTAATCAATCAAAGAGATAAAACAATGAGATCAAAAAATTACAATTATTTTAAAAATCTCACCTTTACTGCTAGAGAAGTGTCAATCACAGCAACCTCTGTCACTGTACAAAAAAATGCTGAATAATAGACAAGAAAAACCCAATTAAACTAAAGAAAGTTAAAAGGGTTTCAGAAACTCACCGGAAGTAGTGGTTTCATCGGAAAGACAGAAAGTAGCGGTGGGAGATTTCGGGAATGAAGTGGGAGATGCAGTGAGAAATGTAGGTCCATGAAATCGAGGTTTGTGTTTGATAGAAGTAGACAAGGAGTGAAAGGATTGAGCGCGAATGCGAAGCAATCTGCTGGGAAAGCTGGTTGAAATTGCCACCACTGCCACCGGCGGTGGCGATGGTGGAGCAGCTGCCACGCCGGTTGCTGTCGTTATCTCCATGAGCTAGTTATCTGTTCTTTCTCTCGCTGATATAAAAATGCAATTAGTATGGTATTTACTATTTAGTATTCTTTTCAGATAGTGTTTCTATCTGGATTCCTTACCGAAATCGGGCTTAAAATGAGAGGGCCAATATTTTATGACGATTACGTAACCACATTAAAAAAATAATCTTTATTATAAAAATTAAAAATATTTATATTTTTATAAAAAATTAAAATAAAAATTTTAAAATATTTAATTTCTTAATAAAATATTTTTTTTAAAATATCAAAACTATAATTAATATTTTATTTAAAATTTTTATTTTTTTTAAACTTCAATATTAAATAAAAATATTCTAATAAAATAATAAAAATTAATATTTTAAATTATTTTTTACCATATAAAAATCATAATTTTCATAAAAAGATAAAAAATATTTTTAATTATAAAAAAGATAACACTCAAAAAAATAAAAATAAAAAAAATATATTAAAATATATTAATAAAAATAATAAAAATTATTTTTTAACAAAAATTTTACATATTATTACATGAAAAAACTAAAAAATATATATATAATTTTCTTATGTAGATGTATAGTAGACATATTGTATATGTGCTATAAATATTATAGATGTGTTGTAGATGTTATGTGTATGTTATATATTTATTATTTAAGTTGTGTATATTTTATGAAAAAAATTATTGAATATTGTGTGAATATTGTATGAATGTTGTGTGGAAGATGTTAGAATAAAAAATTAAAAAATTAAATAAATATTAAAAATATTATGTAGATTTATTGTAGATATAATGTTGATATATTGTAGATATATTATTGAGTGTATATTTTGTATATGTTATATATATATTATGTATATGTTATGTATATATTTATTTTTTTGTGTGTATATTAAAAATATGATATAAAAAATTTTTAAATAAAAAATATAAATAAAATCAAATGGTTAAAAAATAAAAATAAAAAATTACAAAAATAAAAAAAATTGTGAAGTAATTTTGAAAAATAATTTCTGTGATAAGTATTATTGAAAACGTAAGTTTTTGGAGGGGGGTGTATGGTCTAATTTTTTTTAATATTTTAGCCGATTTATATAATATAGAAATAAAAAATACCAATTATTTATTTTTATATATATTATTATTATATATTAATTATATTATAATTATTAAAATATTTATATTATAATTATATTTATATTCTAATTATTTTCTGGCAATAGGACCTACTCAATAAGCTTTTGAAGAAAATCAGACTTTATTTCTAAAGTAACTTTTATTGGTTGAGTGATTATTCTTTTATTTGGCGTCGTCGGAGCACTGAGTATTTTAGAATTGATCAGCTTTTTAAAAGATGGTTAATCCGATTACTATTAATTAAATTTATTTTTTGAACTCAATTATTTTTTATCATACTCTATCAATTTCAATTTATAAATGTATAAATTAAAATCAATTAATCTAATCAGTTTAAATTAACTTGATTAGTCAAAATAATAATTAAATTGATTTGATTTGACTCATTTATTTATCTCTATCATACAATGTTTTTAATAATTTTTTATTTTTTTAGTTTCAGTATTTTTTTAGATAAAAAAATATGTTTGAAAATATCATTAAATTGTAAATTTTTAAAATTAAAAAAAATTATTATCGCTAAAAATGCAAAATTTATAAAATATAATTATAAAGATTTTATTTTTAAGAAGATATTTTATATTAATAATTTTTTTACTGTAAAAATCAATTTATATTTTTTTATTTTTTTATTTTTAATCATGAAAATTACAATTGAAATTTATCTTTTTTTAATTTCTTTATTTTTTTAATAATTATATTTTTTAAAAATCAAAAAGAAAATTCTAAAAAATATAAAACAAAAGTTGAAAATAATTTTTAATTTAAAAAAATCTACAGTATATATGAGCACGCACTTAAGTTTTCTCAACAGGATTTTGTACTGCAAAAATTATTAAAAATTTTAAAATATCTTTAAAAATACTCATTTTAATTCCGCTTTTGCTCAAAATACTCATTTTTAATTTACAACAATTGTTATATTAAAATATACAGCTAATATATAATTGAATATAATTGAATTACATTTAGGACATTATATGTATAAATAAAAAATATTCTTAGTTCAAACTTAAAAATGAGTATTTTTCAAAATTTTTAAAATTCATGGAATATTTTTGAGAAAAATTAAAAAATATATATATACCCTCTTTTAAAGATTAGACAAGTAGACAATTTTTCATTTGTACACGGTTTAATACAGCTTGACAGCTTGTTTAATGTCTTATTTTTCATTTTAAATTTTAAAATAATATAAACAGTAAAATTAATGCAGATAATTATTTATGTTACAATGGGATAATTATTTACCACTGATATATCTCCTGTATAATCATAAAAATTTTGCACCTTTTCTTTTCAGCTTGTTTACTTTCTAATTGATTAAAATAAAATTACATTAATTGTTTAATGGGTTTGTACCTCAAACAAAAAAGAACAATTATTCTCAAACCATACAAGTTTGAATATTGAGTGAAATTAATTAACAGAATAATTGCGAAATTAATGAAAATATTTTGCACCTAATGGAAAAACCAAATAAGAACTGTAACGAAATGATTTTGATTCAACCCCAAGTTAAGAGATCTAAAAATTGTCTTTTAAATGAATGTACAATAGACTTAGTTTTAATATTGATTCTAGAATCATTTTACCTTCCAATCAAGATAAGTGGCTGATTACTCCAAAACATACAAGCATAACAAAAGCTAAATCAATCTGAATATAATGCTCTTTTCAACAATATACAAAATTATGCCTAGAAAAAATAATTATTCAATCTCAATGCCCAATTCCAAACGCATTCTACAACATGAAATGCTGACATATCTCGTTTGGCAGATATGTGCGGGCATATTTATTCTAGAGATATTATTGGTGTGCCAAACACAATCCTGAACTTGATTAGAGAACATCTAGAGTTGGGGGGGGGGGGGGGGGGGGGGGGGGGGGGGGGGCAGTTTTAACAAGCAAGTAGAACCAAAAACAAAATTTCGCAATTGATGATATACAAGCCGTGTAATAATGCACAATTATGTGGAGCTTAGTTCTCATCATAATCAATCACACAACGAACAAAAATTGGGATGAGAAACTAAACTATGCATACAACATTCTATTTACAATACCCAGCTTGAAGATGATGAGGCCAGAAATGGATAAAAGAAAATTGCGTCAGGCATTCTCAAAAAAAAATCAGAGATTCAACTAATGTTGCATGATATCAGCTCCCACCTGCATTCAGTGAAGTGTTGGCAATCAGAATCAAAGATAAATGATTAAACATAATAACCAGGAAAAATTCAGAGCTACTTTGTGGAGTAAATGACTAAAAAAATACTCAAGTTAGTTTTATACACTTCAAGACATTTCACTGTTCAGAAAAGTTTAAATTGCCAAGATCCAATATCTATGATCTACCCATCCATCCCTTAAAAAGTTCCAAATGAAAATCATCATACATTTTGATACCAGTAAAATTTAAGTGACGATGCCATCTATAATAAGACAACAGATGCCAACAACAATATAGGCAGATAAGAGGTCCACAGTTTTAACAACCCAATTGCAGGCAGCCTCAACAGAGCCACTGCTTTCTGTAAGTGGCAGTGCAAGATCTTGTGCATTTTCTTTGGGCACAATATGACCTCATCAAGGATCTTTTTTTTTCCCATACAACATGGCTTTTTAAACTGGAGCAATTGAACAAGCTCAAAAAAGTTCTTAATTCAAGATGGAAATCATAAAATCCTTTTTTTAACCATGTCAAGACTTTAATTATTTGATGCAAATGCAATTCTCAACAGAAATTTGAAGTCAAGGTGTCAATAAAGAGGTCAGATCAACTGTTTTTTGACTATAAGTGATGGCAGTTCAACTCTAGAAAAGCAACAAAAATGATACCTATTTACCTGACCAGAATGAATTTGAGTAGAATGATGGATCAATTCCAATTTGACCAGAATGATGGATCGATTCAGACACGACAACTGCTTTTGAATGATGGATCAATTCAGAAGCCACAGCTGCTTTTCTGAAGTTTGCGACGGAAATAGGTGTTAGAGGTGGAGAATCAACTTCTTCAGCCTTGTCTGGAAGAGGCAAAGACTCCACATATTTAGAAACATGTACTGTCATTGTTCTCTGACTGCTAGAGGGAATTGAGAAACTCCGAGGAACAACTGAAGGCGGAATTGGTAAAGGTGACGCATAATTTGTTGCAGTTGAAGTGATCTTGTTGGTTCCAAGATGCTCAGGGTTTCTGACCAATGGAGCAGAATGACCAATTGGTGCTGATGATTTTGTTGGTTTGGAGGCTAAATTACCTGGTGGCCTAGGAAGCTCATGAAGCTCACTTATTTTGGGTGAAGATGCAAGGGGAGGTGAAGCAGTTGGGGACACCTTTGGAGATGTATTATGAGGAATTGTTACACGTGGAAGAACTCCAGATACATGTGGAAGTTCATTAGAGGTGATGGGACCACTGGTAGACAAAGCAGGCTTCAGCCCTGGCTTACTAGGGATTGGACCAGAGAAAGACTGTCGTTTAATTTTTTTATTATCAGATGCGTTGAATCTATCAAGATGTGGAAGTGAAGTTCCTTCCACTAAAGGAGGGGGCAATTGCGTGGAGGCATTGTTATTGTTGCTTTCTTTGTATGCTGAACGTGCTTTTATGACAGTGAACTCTGACAGGTGAGCGTCACCAGGATCCTTCTCATGCTTCTTCTGTTCCAACGGGGAAGAATGCCACAAATTATGGGACCGCCCACCCAGATCTGTTGGCCTTGGGATGGAAACTGAACCACTTGGTCTTGAAGATATTGGACCCTTTGCATCAATAGGTGTAGGTAGCACATATGTGTTGTACTTCTTTGCTGATTGCATTTGTCTTATTCTTTCAATTGGATCAGACTTTCTTTCAGGAAATATTGGTGCTGAATGGCTTCCTGGTCGTGGTTCTCTAAATGACACCTGTATATCCCCTTGGTTTTTGTCTGGGTTTAACTGCAGCAAGATGCAAAACTTTTAGGTGGTAAATACAAGTTTATAACTGTGTCCCCAATGCACATAATTACTAAAGCCAACAAACCAAAGAGGCAACAATCCTTAACATAGTTAAGATCATCAATCATCATAATCAAATTTTTACAGCAAGCAATTTCAAAAGTGAGCCCAAGAATCTGGATTCCTTGTCCAGTAAAACTGGGAATCATCAAATGAAGTACACGCTATTAACCGGAATTTAGTCAAGGATAACTATTTCTAGTAAAATCATCAGAGTCAAATCTCTACTAAAATGTACCTCGGCATTTTCTGTCATTGAAGTTTGGGGAAATGAAATGCCCACATCATCCACCTGGAAAAAAAAAAGCAACCGCGTCACGACAAGAACAAGTTAAAATAAATCAAAACATCCAACAATGCCCTATTACTAATCTCTACTCCTTTGAATAGGATAACTTGGCTCTCCAAGTCTAATTCCACCATTCTTTGGACATATCCAAAAAAAATTCACTCTTTCATACAATATACTTCAGCACACATTGTCAGAATAGTCAATGCTGTCCACCTCTGAAGCTCTTCCATGAAGTCGGTTATCAGACTCATCGCCGTAACAGAAAATTTTTTTCCATTCAATAATAGAATACCTTCATAATCATTTACATCACCAAGACCCAGATAATTATAGTAATCGAGTGGAGTATATGTTCAATCATCCTTAACACTATATTTTGGAACAGTGATGGGTTAATTGCCACTGGGTTTGAGCATTGCATTTTAACTACCCAAATTATAACATAATCAATAAAATTCTTCAGAGAAGTCCAATGGGAGATTTTACATGATAGTAACATATAATCACTCAATTAAGCCTCAATCTCTCTAACTTTATAGATTTATAAAGAAATATGAGAATAAAAGTGAAAAATAATAAGATTAAAAATAACTATAATAATAAAAATACTTTGGAAAACCTTTCCTGCAGCAGTACTGGATTATTTTATATAAAGATGAAAGACTAAACAGCATATGATAACAGCAAAGAAAGCGCCCTAATCATAAAGCATTGATTTTCCAAACTCCAAAATCATTTCTAGAAGAAGGTCCAGACTTCCCAGAAATGCAATGATCAATTATAGCAGGCAATCGACCTATTATTTCCTCAAGCCAATATCACCCTCAACTCAAGCCCAAAAAGGCCTAAAAAATGCCTACACTATATATGGTTCAGGAAGCACTATTGATCTGCATCAATTGATGGATTGCCGATTCAAGATTCAGTTTATAAATTCAGATATTCCATTTACTACAATAACATGATACACCATCAATCTACAAAATCAATAGTATAGATGAAGGCTGCACTGCATAATTGACTTTAAAAGACAGCAACTCTATCGTACAATGAAAATTCTATGACTAGAATATTATTCTTCTAGGACCAACAACAGCTGGTTTATATCTGGCCACATTATGGACACCAAAGAACATTAGCCACAAGCTTATCCAGAATAGAATGAAAGAAGATGGTTTACATCTGTACATGTTATGAAAAGAGATAACTATTGGTACAAATTTGTACCTTGAATGGCATATCAAGCTTAACATGCACGGCGAAAAAGCATGCCAAAAAAAAAGATGAAGCATGGGATGGTACTTCAGAGAAGTTTAGCAAAGTACTTCAAATATACCTAAAATGTTCTAATTATTAATACATTCTCACCTCCATTGAATTCCTTGATGCGGAAACAAAATCATGCCCCGGCATATTTTCTCTGTAGTCAAAACTCAGTTCCCTCCCTTCGTTTGTATCATCGCCATTTTCATCATCTTCACCATCATCTCTACCATCATCTTCAGGTCCACAGAATTGGTAATCAATATGTTGCTGGTCTGTAACAAATTTTACAAGTTGATCAACTTCCTCCAATGATTTAAGCCCCTTCCGAAAGAAATTCAACTGCATTTAAAGCAGAAACAATTTCAAATCATCATCCAATTTATGAGAAGAATAAAAAACTCAAAAGCCTCAAAGGAATTTATAAAAAAAAAAACCTGAGCTGCGTGGTGACGAGCTGCCTGTGTTAGAAGACTTCGAGACTGCCCTTGTTTCAGAGATTTCAACCTAAACACGCACTGGATTGCTGCTTCATCATATTCATCATGAGCGGTTCGGAGTTGCTGCATAGTAAAATTTTCACCTTTACCGCCCTTTGACTTTCTTTTTTCTTTCTGTTGTGCCATCATATATTCATAGACATTCCTAACATCAAACACACAATTCAGATGAAATTTACTTTCATCAATAAAAGCAGAAATAAATAGGAAAGACCTGAACCTTTTTTCATCGCATTGTCGCTTCATATCCTGTACCAAAGAGCAGCAGAAGCCCATTGAGAGAAATTCATAGCAAGATATACTAAAAATAAAATTGTTACAGAGAAGAAACCAACAATTTAAGAACTAGTACATTACCCTTTCTGTTGGCCTAGTTTAACATCTATAACTGATGCAAATCCACAAATTCATGAATCTTTTTTGTACAAACATAGATTCTCTACCTAGAACCAAGAATGTTGAAAGGGTATAGAAGCAACATAAAGAAAAAATCAGTGTCATAGTGAAGCAGGACGAGTTATCGAAACGTAATTATACTTGTCTTCCTTTTCTGCATCCATAGTGCTGGAACTTCTAGCCTTCCGTGCTCTAGGTAGGGCCAGATAAAATGCACAACGTTCTTTTTCCATGGCAAAGAAGCTATTACCATAGTTTTGAATATTGAACACAACAGTTCAACTCATAATGGAGCAACCTTCCCACTGTACCAAGACTCATGCTCCATAAAATTGCCATCTGAATAGGGCAAATAAAGACATAATGTATGTTCTGATAATTGAAAAGTTTAAAAGACCAACCAAGAACAAGGGAATGGAGAGCGCCTCTCATTTTTTCGCCCACTCTTTGGTCTCAAGAATGCTGATTTTAACAAATCTCTATGCATTCGCTCATAGAAAATGGAGTCAACTCCCCATTGCTTATCGGTACTTATAGGGTATAGAATAGATTTGCTTCTCAATTAATTTTGAGACAATACATATATATATTTTTTGTTTTTGCACATTTTATCCCTTTTACATGTTAGGGAAAAATTAGGAATACCATATTGGATTTCAATGACTTCTCGGATGAAACCAAAGGGCAGGATATTCCTAACTCTACCAAAAGCATAAAGCATAGGCACACATAACGTTAGGAACATATACACCTTCATAAATGTGTTATGCTTACACAACAATAGAAATATCCCAATCAAAAAAGAACAAATGCGTGAACAATAAATTCAGATAATTGTGGCAATGATTGCAACAACAATGAAAAAGAAGAACAATAGGAACAAAAAAAGAATCAAGCGAGCGAATGTTGTAAGATAAACCTCTTATAAGATGACAAACAATATAGAGATTCAGAGGAACAAACCTCGACTGTTCGAAGTTCATTGAGAAGAGATTCTGATGGATTTGTAATTGTCAAAAATATATGAGAGCGCTGAATTACCAGAAACAGTGAATTAGAATCGCATTGAATTGAAAACATTATTTCATAATAGAGTCAAAAGGCATGTTACAGTTACAATGAAATATCTAAAACTCACATAGCTATCAACAAGCTTTTGAAGTTCATACTGCACTTTCCCCAACTGTAACAAAACTCTGCCTGCAGATAAGAATGTAGACAATCTTAACTACTCATACTGAGTCCATATCTCATTTTAAGGATGTAATTGAGATAATATGCTTAGTTCTAAAATGAAACCAGGGAGAGGAGTTGCAGTTTCTCCTTCCCCATGTGCCAGCCTTCCCCCACAAAACCCTCCAAACAAGAAAAAATGTACACAGTTTTGTGCAAAATGTTAGGACTGCTTCAATTTCAATTGTCTGGTACATTAAAAAAACTTTTACAACCCCTCTCTGAATAAAATTGATCATTGTATTCAGGAAATTGGAATGTATATTTACCAATACAGAAACTGAAGAGGTAAATTCCAATCACCTAATGGATGATGTCATTTACTCATTCATACATTTCATATTTGAAGGCTATGCCATGATGAAGTGAATTTCATACTTGGTTTCCATTGCTACCTTCCTTTAACCATCATCTCCACTTTCTCACCAACTTGAATTCTTTGGCCCCCAATGGCTTTGAAGTTTTAAGGGGCGAACTTACTAATTATGTGGAAAAACAAGCTCTTATTGAAAGGGAAATAACTTAAAACACAAATTGGAGTGCACCTCTTCAAGTACCTAACACCATATTTGGGACAAGGCGAAGGAGGAATAGATAGGGTTAAAGAAGGGGAGGGAGGGAAACTTGTATTGTTTGTGAAGAAGGTAAATCGAGGGAGGGGGTTTTAAAGCTTAATGAAGGATTAATTTTTTTTCTTTTTTACAGAAATTTCAACACCTCATTTTGGGGAGTTAGTAGGTGTTATAACTTTTATTTTCTATTTTTATCATTATAATAAATATTTTATTACGCAAATACCTTGTATATATTCATTTTTTTCGCATAGAGAAAAAATTAGTAATTTCAGGAAATATTATTATGATTATGCTATTTCTAAAGCAATATTAAAATTAAAAATAATTTTAATCAATTGTATAACTATAATAACTAATTTCATATATAAAAAGTTATTTTAATCAATTAATATTTAACTTTGACTTCTCTTACTTTCCTTCCAAACACAAAAAATAGATAATCTACCTTACTTTACTCTGTTTGACTCAATTATATTTAACCCCTTTGCATTTCACCAAACATAGTGTAAGGGGCCAGCAGAATATTAATTTCAAGAACCAGTATTCTTACAATAATCTCAAGTAGGCTCTTTCATGCAATATAAGAAAAATACCAGATCATCTGCAACTCAACTAGTCCCAACCCCAATTAAAAGTGTCTTGACAAATTAGAAAGAAGAAACAATGAAAGAAAACAAACATAAAAATATTGATAAATTGCATGTATTTTCTATGAGCTTAATACCAAATCCAGTCCAGAGTAAGAAAATTGAGAAGCAATCTTTCCAAAACTCCCAAATATAATCTCCAATTTAGGGAAGAGATTAGCAAGGTATAAAAAAGTTTTCCATTTAAAAGAAAGCCAACTGCAGATTGCTTAAGAAAGGTTTAGCGGCCCTTCAGACCCATATCGCACTGAACAGGCCTACTTTGCTTTTCCAAAACAAAAACTCCATGACAATCCAATGGAACTATGCACATAATAGAAATGCAACATAAATATTAATTCCCTCATTCTTGAAAGGAGTAAAATCTTAAGGATGAGTTCACCATTATAAATTTCCTGGCTAAATTTGAGAGAGCATGGTACAACCTCAATACAAATTTCAAACAATTTCTAGAAAATAAAAATAACCTGGCTATCCTTTTTCACACTATCACTTACCACCTTCTTCATCATCATTTGATGTAGTTTTCTCCAGCAGACAAGAACCCATTTCTCTCAGTGACTCTGAGAATTCTGTAAATGGAGATAAAGTCAAAGAAAGAATCTTATATTGCAACACTAAATAAAGTTTGAAAAAGTTATATGTGGAATGACACTAGTTACACAGGACATTAAAATTACAGAGACACATATCAAGAACTACAACTAAAGCAGCTGGATCATTGTAGACTCTTAATGAATATAAAAGTATTTAGTTGGCAATATGAAAGGACATATCAAATCCCAGAAAGTTGAATCTGATATATTCTAAATTTATCAAGGTTTATAAATGATAAAAATTACTTCAGAGAACCTTCCCACCCTTCCTCTTGCATATAACCATACACAACCTTCCTCTCGTATTTGCAAAGAGGTTGCTTCCATGCTATCTGCAACATTTCTCGGTATCTTCATTAGGCCTCAACAAAAGGCACCGCAGCCAGGAAGTGTAATTCAGTTTCAGAAAGTGACCACTAACAACATGTTACCATATAGAGAAGCCCTAAAAGCAGCTGCTAAGTTCACAATGCATGCATTCCCATGTAAATTGTAATATTGATAATTGATTGAAAACCTGCCACAACTTTCTGACCCAAAGAGTAATGTAAAAACTAAAAAGCTGACCAAAAGTGAAGAATGCCACAATTCTAAAAACCATACCAGACCAAGTTTTAATGTAAAAAAAAAAAAAAAGCAGAATGCTACGCTAACAAAGATGTAATATCTAATATTCAACACAAACAAAAAGAAAAGGGAAATTCAATTTATTTACCAAAGGCACTGTTTGCTGTTGCAGCAGCAGCTGAAAGTAAGCTATCATAGCAATTTCTCATGTCTTGCATATCCTGAGAGAAGAAGAGAATAATAAAAAAAACAAAAAGAATATTGAAATGTTAATCCTCATCAAATGACCCAAAATGCACTTCAAGTACCTCAAACAAAAAGCCAAACTATACAAAGCACCAAAACTCAGTAACCCAATGTGCAAAGGAGGCAAAAAAGTCTAATGATATAATTCCCCAGAATCCCAGATTGCAGACGAGAAAGATAATATATCAATTTGAACCCTAAACTTCCACACCAACTGCACAGAGATATTGTATTTTTGCTAGATAACTAAATACCTGCGCTGATTCACTCTCGATTCACTCTTCTTATTGGCAATTCGCAAGTGCACAATCCCAGGAAAACAAAAATTAACCACCACAAAAAAAAAACCACTAAATCGGAAACACTCGACGGCAAGCAAATTCTAAATTGTAACCCACTATTAACAAACATATAATAGCACCGATTCAAAATTTCTATTTCTTGATAAATCTCAATGAACCCTTCTTCCATCTTTTTAATTTTCTGATTTCGATTAAAACAGACTTAAATTGCCAAATTAACTTTAAAAGAGAAGAAGAATTATGAATTGAATTTTAGATTAAGAATAAGGTATAACAGTTAAAAAGATCAAAAAGTACCTGAGCAGCTTGAGCGAGCTCATCCAACTGACCCGAAGGTAAAAGGTCCCTCTTGTCCTTAGAATCGCTCTTGTGAAGCTTAAATCCTCGAAGTTTACCTAACGGAGATTTCATTTCTGGAAAACCCTAAAGCGCAATGAGTCAGAAAAACAAAATCAAACACACACAAAGAGGAGCAAGAGAGTTTCCGAGGGGAAGAAAATCAAAGTTATTCGTTGTTTTCCTCTTGGCGTGGAATCAAAATTTTTTGTGGATTTGCAGAGAAATTTGAAGTGTGAAATTGGGAAAAACACAGAGTGGAATTCAATTCGATAGTTTCAACAACATTGAAGAAAGAAAGAAAGAAAGAAAAGGCTTTCGTACGGGTCAAAAACGACTCGTAACAGATCAGAGAAAAAATAATAAAAACAAGAAATTTAATAAAATTTTAATTAATTAATTATTAATAAGGAGGCAAAGGCGAGTGGAAATGAAGTATGAAGTCGTCTCTCATAAGTTGACACGTGTTATAGAGAAGAGTAATTTGGTAATCATAGATTTAAGGGCAGTCTGACTAGGCAAAGGACAGTGGGTTAAGGGCGGATAGTGTGTCCCAGTTGGAGGCGTACCCTAAAAGAGGACAGTCAAAGTCAGATATTGATGACAACGAAAGCAAAATGAAGAAGTGGTTGTACAATTATAATTAATTATATACAAATAAAAATTGTCTTTTACTTTGACCGATAATGAGGTTGGGTCAGATCTTCTACTTATTACGGTTCTTTTTTTAAATTTTAATTTCTCAATTATACCCCTCCACTCATTGTCTCAAATCTTCCTCTAAAAGCCAAATATATGCACTCATCAATCTGCAAAATTTTAATTCAAAAGTTTTTTAAATAATTTATTTTATTTTTATTTTATTTTATTTTATACACATCTAAAAAAAATTAATCTGCAAATCAAGTGAAGTTATGCGCTTTATAAATTAAAATTTTTAGTTAATTTTATATTATTCCTAAAAATATTATATAACAAAATAATGAAGACAAAATATTAAAAATATTTTTTAGAAAATAAGTTATTTTCCTTAAAGCAAGTGTTAATCTTAGTAATTATAATTAAATTTGCCAACTTCTTTCCAAAGGTCAATTCTTAAATAATTGCTCTTTAATCTAAAATGATTGTGGTCATAAATTCTTTACTGTAAAGTAAAAATCTACATAATATGATTTATTTTTAATTTTTCTTTTTTGTTTTCTTTTTCGGTATATGATAAAGTTATGTTTTTTTTTCAAAAAAAAAAAAGTTTATATTTAATATATATTAAATCTTTGTCTTAAAAGAGAGAAATATTTATTCTTAAATTGGTAAGAATTATGTTACACTTTGAACCTTTATAATTTGTATGTATTAATTTGGTGTAATTTTCTTTGTTTTTCAGAAGAAATCTGATTAGTTTAAAAATTTTTAGAATTGCTTAAAGTGTAAACAAATTGTGAAACTTAATTTATTGACTCTAGAAACATACGAAAATAAAATAAAAATCACATTTAATTAAATGTCAAATATCAAATTTAGCACACATAAATACCAATTTAAAAACCAACAAGGTTTAGTTTAATGTTAAAAAAATATATTGTTCTTACGCAGATATCGTATTTAAGTATAGATATTCTTTCTTTCCGGTTATAATTAATAAAAAAATACAAACTCAGTAAGATATTCATTGCGTAGAATTTTAATTTTTTTTGAGGGTCAAAATTAATATATGAAAAATGAATTGATAACTAATAATTCATTTATATCATCATATAATTAATTTGAAAAGTTAACCGTATATATATATATATATATATATCTTAACAATTAAAAATAAGTAGCACAAATTTTTTTAAAAAAAAAATTAGTTCTTATATTATTTTAAAATTTAGATTCAAATGAGATAATATAAAAGCTATTACTTTAATTAAATAATTAATACTCCTTCTAATTTTTTTTAATCTATCATTTTAGAAAATTAGTTTCGGTCCAATTTTTTGTCACTCTAAAAAATAATTCCTTTTTATTTTACTCTTATCTCTTATTATTTACATTTAAATATTCAATAACTTTATAAGTGAGATAAAATACAATATTAAGTAGATCTTAGGAAAAAAATTTATCTAGATAAAGTCTATATGAATTTTCTTCTTTTTCTTATTTTTTCAATGAAATGAAAATCTAACATATTCAAAATTAATTTTTCTTGAAATGATATTAATCTTTAAACATATGAAATTTATATGAATTGAATATAGACAATAATTATTCATAAATTTTATATCTTGAGTTTGTTTTATTTAAAAATAAAATTTTTTTAATGGATGAAATATCGTTAATTGAGAGAATATAGAGATTGCATTTTGCAAGTTGCAAGTCATAAGTGATGACGAAATGGATCTGTTAGCTTCACGCTATCAAGCAGGACAAGTTGGGCCAGGCAGACATACTAAGGTAGAAGATTTTTTATTTTTAAATTTTTTAATAAACATATTATAAAAAGTAAAAAATATTTTTAAAAATATCTATTTTTTATGTCTTTTCAATGTATCTAGCCTAGGAATTGAAATTATATTAGCAGTTTTTTTGGACTGTTTTATTCCAAACATTACAGGTATACAATTTTGAAACTCAAATTCAACGTTCTACTTACATTTGGGCTTTTTTTTTTTTCCGAATCCAGACTCAAATTTCATTAGCGACATCAAAATAAATAAAATAAATAAATAAAATTAAGGAGCTCATTCCTAGAAAGAAAATGGATAAACCTAGGATTATGATTCCTCCACACAAAGCAATAACTAAAACTAACCATCCTTGATGTGATACGAGAGGCTTTGAGTAGCTTAGCTAATAAGTTAGTAAAATTAATTTATAAATTTTAAATTTAAACAGGTGTATTTCTTTAAATAATTATATGAGTTTATAATTTAAAAAAAATTAGAGAAAATAGCTTATTATTTTAATATTTATAAGTGCTTAGCTTAAAATTAGTTTGACCAATTAATTTACTATATTATCATTATTTATTTCAATAAATAATGTTGATAATATAATTTTATATCTTTTTTAATCATATTTTTAATAATAAATATACTTATAAGCTATTTTTTTTTATTAAAAATGCTATATTTATCGACAACTTATGAACACTTGAAATAAGTTTGTAACTGTTTAAAATTTTAAATATTTATAAACTCATATTAACTTATAATAACTAGGTTCTTATAAGTTAATTTTTATAAGTTATGCCAAATATTCTCCTAATTTAATTATCTTTTCACTGAATTCCATAAAATATCCGTATTTTCAATAATTCTAAAACTAGTTTTTTTTAATATTCTCTCATTCATATAGAGAGATTTTATAATTATAATTATATTTTTAACCATCAAGTTGTAATTTGGAATCAAGAATATATGGTTTTGTATAGGTTTTGAGTCCGAATCAATGTTTTTGTTACAACATATAATTAACAAAAAAAATCATAATTTATTTTTAAAATTTACGATAAGTGTTCAATTTTAAACAAATAAATAATATGCCCAATAATAATATGCATCATTCAAACTAGAATGGGGAAAGAGGCAAAGAAAGAGAGAGCTATACTTGTGAAAATGGCTAAAAAGAAAAATAATATGCCCAATAAATATCATGGTCAAACTGAGACTTTTGACTACAAGCAAATCTTCGTAAATAAAGATTGATTAATAGCTTCACATTTGACAAAAACAAAAAGGAAAAGAAAAAAAAAAGTAGTCACGAGTGCCATTTTTGGGAAAAGCATGTAAATTTAGGAGAAGCATCTATCATGATATGTTCATCATTAATTTCATGTAATAATTTTTTTTTTCCCTTGTGTTACATTTACATAATCGATATATATTTGGTTAACTAATATATATATTGGAGACTCACATTATTATATGGCTAACATATAGCGGAACAAAACAGCAAAAAGAAAATATATACACACGTATAAGTCTTTTGAATTACTTTATTTACTTTAAATAATACGGTAAAAAAATTGCATTTCTTGAAGCCTAAGGGACAGATTTTATAAACTTTTTATATATATACAAATATATATCAAGTTCAAATATATATATATATATATATACACACACACACAACATGAATTTCTTAAGAAATGATCAAGTAAATAAGCATGTAGATAATTCGGAGTGAAACCCCATTAATGATGAGTTATTAGTCAAAATGACAGGGGAAAATGAACCATAATATTTATTAGAAAAAATAACCCAAAATAGTTGAAACTAATTATAAGTTGTTTGTAATATTCATTGACAGAAGTTCAATTATTTGAATTGCACAAACATAACCTTTTTTTTTTTTAATTCGGCCTGGATACTTTTATTAAATAATAATATGGCAAAATACATTATTTGGCCCTTAAACTTTAATTTTTTTTTATTGAGTCCTTATACTTTAATTGTAATCTATTAAATTCTTATACTTTATTGTCTCATATTAAGTTATCTATTTTTAACATAATGCCGTTATAATAGAAAGCTTAATAAAAAAATAGTATAATACCAAGGTCAAAATAATACTTTTTTATATAAAAAAATAAAGATAGCACGAGAAAAATTAATTTTAGGATCGAATAAATAGAAAAAAATTAATTTTAAGGATCAAATAAATAAATTAAATAATAAATAATTTACTAAATAAAAATTATAATCTAAATAAAAATAAAAATAAAATAATAAATAATTAAATGACTATGAATTATCATAATAATATTTTAGAATTAATTGATAAATAATAAATTAAAAATAAAAATAAAAGTAAGTAAAAGAAAATAACGAAAGAATGAAGTTAGTAATAATAAAAAGAATTGTTATACTTTTCATACTTAAATTCAATTCTAAAACTTAATAATAAATATAATTAATGATTACCTTTATAAATTAAATTCTCAATTTATTTTTTTAAAAATTAAAATAAATTTAAAATAAAAAATAAATATTTTACTTTAATAATTTTCTTACCTGAGCGAAATATTAGTACCATTTTTATATGCTAACAATTTTTCTCTTCTCTCTTATAACTACCTAAAATTTTATTGCCCTATCTTACTCAACTAATAATTATGACAATGCCATTCATTGTTAAGTAAGTCTACCCTTAGTTGTTGCACTACATAGATATACATAATCATTTTAATTGGAATACTGCATGCTCATTAAAATATAAACACATACATATGCATATTTTCGTTATTTTCTTTTAATTATTTTTATTTTTATTTTTAATTTATTATTTATCAATTAATTCTAAAATATTATTGTGATAATTGATAGTCATTTAATCATTTATTATTTTATTTTTATTTTTATTTAAAATATAATTTTTATTCAATAAATTATTTATTATTTAATTTATTTATTACACCTTAAAATTATTTTCTCACATTATCTTAATTTTTATGTATAAAAAAAGCAAAAATATCATTTTGACCATTGTACTACATTATTTTTTTTCTATTAAGCCATGCATTATAATAACGTTAAAAAATTATGTTAAAAAATAATTAACTTAGCATGAGATAATAATATAGAGAAATCTAATAGATTAAAATTATAGAATAAAGATTCAATAGAAAAAAATACTAAAGTATAAGGCCAAATAATTCACTTTGCCATAATAACCTATGAAAACTGAGTTCTATATGTTTGAGTGAGCTAAAAGAGATTTATCTATCATGTCAAAAAAAAAAAGGGAAAACGCACATTACTTAAAATATATTTTTTCATGTCAATGCTTAACGTGATTTAAGAATTACTTTAAATTTATAGATATTAACTTCAAAATTGAATCCTATAAATAAAATATAAAAAGCAAAAGGGTCAGTTTATCAATTAACCCTTGAAACTATGCAGAGTTATTTTCAAATAATGCAGCATTTCTAGAAGCATCATATGTGATCGAGATTGACGCCTTATATATAATGCAAATAATAATTTTAATTTTTGCAACCAATTTACTAGTGAATGATTAATAAATCATCAATATTTTGTTATATGAAGAAGAAAAGCATATTTAATTAATTTTATGTTTTTTCATGAAGGAAAATTTGCTTAATTAATTTTAAAAAAATCAAATATCACACTATTTGGATCAATTAATAAGTTACTGGATTGAATTCTGAAAATTAAAATTTGCATTAAGAAGTTAGTACTCTTTCATTGCACAATTAATCATAATTAAATGGTACACACATAGCTGATATAAAAATTAATCATTTCCCTATCTACGTACATATGAAAACTTGAAGATCGACAGGAGGAAATTATTTAACCTTTCTTTTTTTCTCTCAGTTTCTTTCTTTTCTTATTGACCCCCAAAAAAAAAAAAAGGAAAAGCGTGCAGCTGGATCAGTAGCACTGAATGTGATCATCATCAAGGTTCAAGGTTTGTTAATGTCTTATAATAAAATACAGATAATAGCAGGTATCAGACAGTTTTGGAAAGCAATTTACTGGTGCTCTGATCTTGATGAGAAGGAGAAGAATTTTGACTTCTGCTAGATCCACTAAGTAAAATTTTCATTCCAGCTGATCCACCTCTTTGCAAGACAGCCCTAAATCCTCTTGCTGATCCACCTTTGCTCCCACCACTTCTTATAATTCCTCTTCCCTTTCTGATCCTCTTCGTTGAAGCCTCCGGTGATCCCTATATATGTACATCGAAGAACAACGATCATATATATTATATTTATGTCAAATATAATTGTAAGCAATATTTTATATGAATAATTCTAATACCTTCTCACCACGTTTTGATGATTTGTTCTCATCATCTATATCTGCATAAACAGAACCAATATTTATATAGTAATTAATAACGTAAAATTACCTATATGTAATTTTAGTTATGAAATCTTCATTAGAAAATTAATTAAAACTCACTTTCATAGGGATAATGTTCATTATCGACGCAATATACCCGGAAACTAGGAGATCCTGGAGAAAATAATATGCTAGCATATTCTTCTGCATTGCTTGGTCGAATAAATTCATCCTCCATAGTATTGGCATCGCTTTGCCTCCCAGCCAGATCTTTATTGGATTTCGTTCCCATTGAAGTTTCTTTGTCCATAGATTCGCAATGTGGTTGCCTCAAACAAGTGGCATTACTTTTTCTTGGGGAAGAAGAAACACTGCTTCTCCGGGGTTGATGATCGACGTTAGGTTCTAATTCTTTCTCCCTCCCTCTCTCCTTCTCATTTGAACCAATAACCCTTCTCAAGAACCCGCCTGCAGTTTCACTTGCCAAAGAAGAAGTGCTCTTTCGATGCTTACTAGTTAAAGACTCAGTTTCATGATCATCTTTAGCATCTTTATCATTATCGCTTCTTCGATGAAAAGAACGAATGTTAAAGGCGTGCCCAGCTGTCTCTTCAAGGTCTAGTTTTGAAATACCACAGCCCATGAAGAAGAGATGGGCATCAAAAGTAGTGAAGGATTAAAATGAAGATTCAAAATGAGAAGAAAGAGAGGAGGAGGCGAGGGGGAAGAAAGGGAGAGTTAATTATTAAAACATAGATATGGCCGATCCTCCCTTTAATTTCTTCCTGTTGAAAATGAAGATAATAATAGCTTGTTTTTGGTTCATCAAGAGAATGAGAGATCCAACGAGGCTTACGGGGTTTTGTTGTTTTTTTTTATTCAAGTAATATCTGAGTGATGGGCTTCAATTTCATGCATATTGTGAGTTATTACAGTTAAATGCCGTTACCCAATTAATTTTCTTTGGTTTAGTTCTTTAATTAATTTTTTTTATTATAACTATTATATCCACTTTTCTTGTCTCTCCATCATATATATTACATTACGTTTGTGTATTAATTAGTTTGCTTTTTGATTTGATTTCCAAATTAACTTCAGGAAAGGAGAATTTCTTTAAATATATGATTAGTTTCGTCATTAATTAAAAAAAATTGAAAATTTTAAATTGTATTATACTATATAATATGTTGCCAAATTTATAGTTTAATTTGTCTATCAAACATAGAACAAATTCGAAAATATTATTTCTTAAGCTTGGGAAGGCTACAAATAACTTGTATAATAGAAAATAAGATTGGGAGAAACAACAATTTGATTGGATTGGCCTCCTCTTAATTTCTTAAAATTTAGCAGTCTCCTTTTTTTTTTGTTTTTTTCTTCTCAAAATTTTCATTTCCTTCTTTATTTTTGGCTGCTGTTAACTAAAAAAGTTAGTACCAAACCCCATTGTTTCATTCCTTTCATAATTTTTATTTGTTTTAATAATTTTGTAAAATCGAATCTTTTTAATAATTTATCCATAAATTTATAAATTTAATTAATAAATTTTATTTAATTATTGAATAAAATTACTTTATAATTTACAAGTTTTTAAAAAATTATTGTTAGAATACAAATAAAATAACTTTGTAAGTAATATCTTAATATAGCTTAATTGGTTAAATTGTTTTGTTTTGCCATAAAAGGAAATGATACTACTTTTTTTTTTTATTATAAATAATACTAAAGGGACATGATGTAATGTAGTATAAATTTGAGAGATAATAGATATAAATTATTTTTATTCTTTTGGTAAAATTTAAAAGACTGATAACATGGCGCATAATATGACATCTAGCTAGTTCTTAAAGTAACATGATATATTATTAATTTATTATGTCACTTTAATAACTGACAAGACATCATATCACTGGTCATGGTAACTTTTATTACTAGTGTTGTCAAAAAGTAGCTCTAAGAATTTTATTGAAAATAATTTAAAAAGTTTGTTGATATTATTATTACAAATGATAGTAAATAGATGATACTGAAATAATGCTTAAATTTGAGGGAGTGAGGGTAAAATTTACCTTTTAGTAGATTCATATTGGTTTTTGGTTCGCAATTTTAGTAGATTCATGTGTTGTCACTAAATTACTCTAATTTACATGACGAAAAGTATATCTAAGGTATATCAACAATATCTCTTAGATATATTAATAATATACCCCTTATATATTAAAAATATATTTCTACAAGTAAAGGTATATCACTTATAAAAATTTGATAAATCATTTAGAAAAGCAAAAAATATCTTATTTTCTTTATATTGTATTATTGATATATTGAAGATATACGAGTGTATTATCTAAAAAATTTTAAAAAAAATATTAACATGCACTGTAGTATATTGTTGGAAGATTTAAAGTATACTGGTTTTATTATATTTCATATAATGTATACAATATAAAAACAACTTGAAAATCCTTTTTTACACCATCACTTACCACTTTTTTCATCATCATTTGATTCATTTTTCTCTAACAAACAAGAAACCATTTCCCTTAGTGACTATTAGAATTTTGTGAGTGGAGATAAAGTCAAAGAAAGAACCTCACATTGCAATAAAGTTAGTGAATGGAATGACATTAGTTACACGATATTAAAATTAGTGAGACATTATACCAAAAAGAAAAATTTGTGAGACACATGTCAAGGACTACAATTAAACCTGCTGGAACATTATAGACTCTGAATAAATATAAAAGTACGTGGTTGGCAACATGAATGGACATATCAAATACCAAAAAGTCTAATATGATACTATATTCTAAAATTTTCAAGGTTTATAAATAATAAAATTACTTCAAAAAAACCTTTTCAGAAACTAACCACAGTTAACATGTTATCATAGAAAGAATCCGTAAAAAGAAGCTGCTAAGTTCACAATGCAGTTATTCTAATGTAAATTGTAATTTTGATTATTGACTGAAAACCTATCCATAACTTTATGACCTAAAGAGTAATACAAAAAGCTGACCAAAGGTGAAGAATACTACAATTTTAGGAACCAAATCAGGCTACGTTTTTATTGAGAAAAGCATAATACGATGCTAACAAATATGTAAATATCTAATATACACAACATCAAAAATCAAAAGAAAAGGGCAGTTCATTTTATTTACTAAATGCATTTGTTTGTTGTGGCAACAGCCGCAGAAAACAAGATAACATAGCAATTTCTCAAGTCCTGCATATCATTTGAGAAGATAATAAAAACGAAATATTGAAATAGTAATCCCTATCAAATGGACCAAGATGTACTGCAAATATCTTAAAAATATTTTTAAGTTAAATAAAAATATTTTTACTTTAGATAAACATCATTTTTAATACTATACTATACTATACTATACTATACTATACCATATAATATCATATATTATTAAACCATATTGCTAATCATCCAAACAAAGCTTAAACCTTATTTATTTCATAGTTTGTCATGGTATGATATTATTTAATTTTTGTTTGTTTCGACTTTTACCTTTTATGATATGATTTTTCATGATAATCTAAATATTTGAAAATTATAGATTTTTAAATAATTAATTTAGTGATTTTCTACAGTTTTATAATTTTATTTTTAAAAAATATTTAAAATAAAATTTTTTAAACATTAAATATATGCTAATAAATATTTTTTTCATTTCCATAACATATTAAATTCTTAAAAATATCATCAAATTAAATAAAATATTTTTACTTAATTATATTATACTATATTATCTTTTTAAATATGATAAATATTATTTTCAGTATATTACTATATCATACCATATAATATTATATATTATTAAACTATATTATTAGTCATATAAACAAGGCTTTAGGTTTTAAATTAATAATAAGATACAAGAGTTAAAAGGAGCATACCTTATTCTCTAACCCTGTAATTCTCCAATCTCCCTTTCTGTACTATTTCCTATGGTGTAGAAATGATTGTACAAGTAGAGTAGCTGCTTACATAACTCTACAGTTTTACCCTTTTTTGTCACTGGAGATTGACTGAGGCTGGGTTTGCAGCTGTTCGCAAATACATTCACTAGCCAAAGCCTTCTCATTAACAGGATGGAGCATACTTGAAACATGAAATTTAAAATGAAGCATTTTAGAAAGGTTTTAAAAATGGTGGTGTAATTGTAATTTTAAAAACCAATATTAAAAAGGTGATAATTTATGTAATTTCCTTAATAATTAAGGATTTTTGATAAAAATACAAGAAAAATAGAAAATAATTTCAAATTTACTAATTTATAAATTATTTATTAAAATATCAGAATTTATAAATTATTTATTTAAATATTATATTTTTATTAGTTTATAATTAATATATAATGAGTTTATAATTGATTTATTGTAAATTTAAAAATTTTATATAATTTATAATTAGTTTATAATAAAATTATTAAAATACTTTTTATAAAAAAAGTAAAAATTTAATAAAATGTAGTGTAAGGTATCGTTTTGTAAAAAAAAAAACCTAATGATATTTTGTTAGATGGGCCTGATAAGTCCGTGTAGGCTTGTGGAGGGTCAAAAACCCAACCCCTTTAATAGCTTTAAGTGACACTGCAGAGTTGTTGCTTTCTCTGTTCGTGGGAGGAGCGGCAGAGAGCGCCTATTTATTCACTCTGACTGACTCCATAGCCAGGGAAGGAAAGATGGTGGGAGCATTTTGGGGAACGAAAATAATGGAGATAGTGAAGAAGCATGACTCAGGAGGTCTAGTATAGAAAAGAATAAAACTTACTACTGCTCGTAAAGCCAACGCCAAGAAACGGCTTCTAAGGGTTTGGCAGATCTCTTTCTATTCCCAAAGCAATCAATTATTTATGCTTTTTTTTTTAAATTTGAACATTTAAATTTTTCTTTATCTCTGTTTATCTAATCCTCGGCGTTCAAATATTGCTTGGATTTTTTTTATTAGTAGAACTGTAAAGTTTATGCAATTCTCATGTTTATCCTAATTTTCTTTATGTTGAAATTTGTATGCATCATTAATAAATCCAAGTTTAAAATTTATATGTTGTGACAGAGATTGTGTACGGGAAGTTCGCATTCCAAGCTTTTGTCCTAGAAGGGTTTTGTTTTGAAGTGAATTCTCATTAACGTGTTTTTCATCCTACTCAGTAGATTCTAAAACAATTTTCATATATGCAGTAAAAAAGCGTTTTTGCATTTTTCTCTCATAAGGTTTTGTATTCTTTTTCTGATTTTGTTGAAACTACTTGAAAAGAAGGGAAAAATAAAATGACAGTCGATTGGGAGAGAATTTAGACTATTGATAATTGACTAATTTAAAAGCTTGCTTTCTGACTGGACTAGATCACCATAAGATTGTGTGACTATGGAGTAAAATGCTTAGTTGCAGGGACTGCCTGGGCAGGTGCAGGTTTAGCTGGGAATGGCTCCTTGTGAGGTATACAAACTCATAATGGTTGCTTTGATCCATTTCTATAATTTGGCTTTTGGTGGGAGAGAAATATAATGGCTGATGGGGAAAAACCTTTCTGTGCTCTGATGCATAAGTGGTTTTTACTTGTTACCCTTGTATTCAACAAGTCAGCTCAACTCAACAAAGTTTTAATCCAAAGTTAATTGAAGTCAGCTATATGAACTTTCTTTTTCTATTCGGCACGATTTAGGACATCTTCTAATAAATGTAAAGCCACAAAAATTTTTTTGATGTTCATTGTTGTTTTGAGTTTATAGACTCCTTATCTTGTGTCTATTTCTATCTTATATGTGGAATGCACTCTTTTGTTGCCCTTTTAACAAATTTTCTACATGTAAAGGATATTATTTATGGAGGACGTGCTACCTAGAGATCCAACAGGTCTTTAGTTGTGTTTATATCTTCTCATTCATGCACATTAATTCATTACATCTATCAAAATAATGCTTACAAATAAAATAAAAAATTTGTGAAAGTATAACCATGGGTGTAGGAGCCAAATCCTGTAAGTAACTAGCATCTAGCCAACCTTTAATTTTTGAAAGCTGGGTTGATCTGAATGTGACATGGAAAAATGATTTGTATAATCTACAACAAAAGCAAAATGACATTGCATCTTTTGTTTGTTATTTTTAGAACTTAAACTGGATGCATGCTGGAGAATTAGCTATGTGTTTTATCTGTTTTCCTGTTGCTCATGGAAAAATGATTTTCATAATCTAAAAGAAAAGCAAAAAGACATTGCATATTTTGTTCTGTATTCTTAGAACCTAAGCCACATGCATGCTGGAGAATTAGCTATGTGTTTTATCTGTTGTCCTGTTACTTATGGAAAAATGTTCATAATCTACAACAAAAGCAAAAAGACACTGCATATTTTGTTTCTTATTCTTAGAACCTAAGCCAGGTGTGCACTGGACAATTAGCTACGTGTTTTATCTGTTTTCCTGTTACTTGTATTTTGTTTCTCAAAATCAATTCTGATAGGTTTTGTTAAAGATCTTTTTGGCCTCAATTTCAACTGTTGATTCCTGACTTCTTCAAAGATGTTTTGCTTCAGCATTTCTTCTGCTGATTTGTTCCTTTGGATAAAAAAAAACTCACCATTGCTTAAAATTTGTGCTGTTCCTTTGGCTTAATTATTGGTGGATGTCTTCTCATTGTTCTTATATATATATATATATATTTTTTTTTTTTTTCTTTTTAGATATTGTTCATATATTGTGCTTTTCTCATATTTTGACAGAATGAAGCTGTCTTGAAGGTCTGTACCACCACCTTCGAAAACTGCTGGGAATGATGCTGCTGCAGTTGCAGAAAAAATAGGGCCACAACACCCAAAGTTAACATACAGAATGAGTGAGAATGAGTCAAGGATGTCATAGTGTTGCATATTTGGTGACAACAGTTTTGTGCTTCTATCCGTCTGGGATTTTTTATATTTTAGGCTCTGATTTAGTTTGTCTATCATTCTAGTGTAGAAGAATTTCTAGGTTCTGTAAGATTTTTTTATACAAAGATGGAATTTCAGTGTTTTGCTCTTCATAAAAAAAAAAGTATCAGCCTTTGCATGTTGATGACACGTCAGATCTGGATTCTGGACCATGACATTGATTGTCGCTTGCTTGCTTGCTTAATTTTTCATTTAGATCACTTCTTTCAGTTTTCAAGACATGTAAAACCAGCCGTTCAGGTGATAGCAAGCGTGAGTTTTCTGATATGGTTGAAATAAGCATACTTCTTTTCTTTTTTAGGTATTGAGTTTAGCGGACAGAATGGCATTGATGTGTGTGTATGCGAAACATGTTCTAGTGTGACAATGCTTCAGGAGAACTGAATTTATTTATTTGCAGAATGTAATTTCTTGAGAGATGATCATCTAATGGCAGTTTACAGAATTCTTCTGACATTGTCTACCTACTTTTGCCCTATTATATTTGCCCAACTGGTTATTTCTGTCAATGCTTGGTTCAGCTGTGTTATTTGCAAGTAATTAACATGTCATAGGACCATCTTCAGATTGTTAGTTTGATGGTGCAGTGGGTATCTTTGGTGAGAAGTCATTACATGCATCTAAATTCTAAAGCAATTGTTATGCTAAAATTTTAGGAGGTTTTATTACTTCCCTGTCTGTGCTATGGAATCACATTGCTACATAAGCCACGCATTGCAATTGCAGCAGGTTATTTCAGGTATTTGCCCTACATCTTTTCTCTTAATTTGTGAAAAGTAAAAAACTGTTGGGCTGTTATTGCTGTCGATTAGCAAATGGCCCAAGAAAAACATGTCCTTCACAACACATTCAGGCGGGTCTTAGATTTCTAGAATTATTAGACTCCAACCCAGTACTTCCATCTGTAATTAACTACAGCTGCAGACGTAAAATTTTATTCTAAAGTTCTTGCATTGCTTGTAAAAGATGGAGTTAAAATGTTATTATTTAATCCACTCGTTTTTGTTGAAATTATCATTTTTATAAAAAAAAATTATTCATCTTAAATTATCAAAAAAAAAATTAATTAATTTTTTTAAAATTATATAATTATTATTATTAATAATTTAATTAATAAAGTGAGAGTATAGTAATTATAAATTAATTAAAGATATTTTAGTCCATTTAAAATAATTTTATATATTATTTAGAGAATTTAATGATTTTTTTTAATAAATAGGCATAAGTTAAAAATGAGGATTCCAGCTAAACGGATGTAATATATGATATATGAATTCAATGATAACGGTAAGAAGAGGTCTTGTTAAAAATTTTTTTATTATAATTACTATTGGATTACTAATTCAATTATATTATAATTAGGGACAAAGAAATAAATGTTGACTCTTATCAATATCCAACATTTTTTATTCTTTCTAGGTGGAACAATGCCTTGGAAGATTTGCATACAAAAATCATTTTTTTTCAAGAAAACCTATTTAATTATCTTGAGAAGCCAATTATAATAGGATTTGTTAATATTATAATTAAGCACAAGAGGGAAGGCTTAAAAAAAAAGAGTAATGTCATGAAAGAGTTATGGCCTACAACAAATGACCAGAATGGCCCACTACATTGGCTTATAAAAAAAAACGGAGCCATTAAAAGTCAGAAATGTAGACTGCAAAGGGGTTGGCTTTGTTAGTTTATAAATAAGTTATTTCACATCTTAATTATTCCAATTTCCATGGCAAAATCATGGGAAAAAAATTCATTCTCCTTTTATAAAATGAGACCAACTTTAGAAGCAGAATCATATCTACTTCATTTGCTCCATATTTGATACTTCTATTCCTGTTTATATCATTTTTATGACTGCATTCTTGCAATATATACATATGTTTCACTTTTTTTTTTCAATCACCATTGAGAATAAAAACTTAGATATGTGGTTTAATAAAAATATATAATATTACTTTCATCTCATTAAAGTCATTGCTTTTAGCTCATATATATCTATTAAATTAATCATTGAATTTTTTAAATATTATATAAAATTATTTTAAATAAACTAAAATATCATTCATTAATTTATTAATATTAAAATTATTATACTATCACTTAATTAATTGACTCATTAATGATAAGAGAATAATTAAAAAAAGCTAATTAATTTTATTGATTTTATAAAGTGATAATATTAGTGAGATAATTATTTTACTCTCTACATTTACTTTTAAGTATCCAATTAAGAATTTTTTTTCCTAAATAAATGTCTACTTAAAAAAATAAGGCATAATTATTTTATTTTTTAATATTATCTTTACTTATTAAAATTTATCTTAATTGTTTATTAAATACATCTCCATTATTTGTGAAATGATATTTTAGTAAAAAATAGTGCTAATAAATAATTTTCTTAATATTGGTGAAATAGCAAAAGTGAACACTTAGAAAGGAAATATAGAGAGTACAAAAGTGACAATTTTAATGGAACGGAGATAGTATTCCCATTTTATTGAAATTGTTGCTTTTAATTTATGCAAAATTATATTGACAGAATCATTGTATTTTTTTAATTTTATAAAAAATTATTTTAAATGGACAAAAAAAACCTTCATTCATTCATTAGTATTAAAGTAATTAGCTGATTAATAACAATTAGAGTTTATAAAGTAATAATTTTATTGAGATAAATTTTATTTTTTAAAAGTAATAATTTCAGTAGTAGGAGGGAGGGAATATTATCATGACATTATGGCTAGTTGAAATCAGTATATAATTTCTTATTGGAATACATATTTGTAGAAGAATTTGTTAGTTGCTAGAGCTGTTGTTTTCACCAGTATTTTGACACCCATTATCAATTTGGTCTTCTAGTCCAATTGTAGTTTTATTCACTTTAAAAACCATAAAATAAAATAAAATTTTTAATACAATTTTTCATATCCTTTTAACCAAGTCGAGCAAATTAGTTAAATAATTGATATGGAATTAAAAACATTGTTTATAGACAAAAAAAAATTGATTACATTTTGATATAGGAAATCTTTAAAGAGAGAGATTTAATTAATATTTAAATTTCAATATAACTACTTGTATTTCGAGATAGAAATGCAAAATTGATAAAAATATTAGTTCAATAATTCATCACCAATGCCAAAAATGAATGTTGGGTGGCACTATTTTCTTGAGTTTGAAAATATGAATATCTTTTCATCAATAATTTCAAGCAATTACTCAAATAATTGAGAAAACTAGTCAAAGAATTCTCCAATATTATCTTAATGCAGTCTTGTGAGTGTACACTTACATGTGACACACATGGGAAGTGTCTTTGACCTAATTTTTACAATAATAACAAAGTCCCATTAATCCCAAATTCTGCAACAAATGAAGAACAACAGCAATAGCAACAGCTAAAGCAACTCAGAAAAAAAAAGAAAGAAAAAAAAATGATGCCTCCTTTTGGAGATCTCACGCCTGTTTTAATCTTATATCTAATCAATCATTGATTATTTTTCGACTTATTCTCTCTACTCTTACACGGTTTATACTCCTCTATTGTGATTTGTTTTTTCTTTTCCATATTCCATATCTCTGCATGGTAGAATTGATCCCTTGATTTATTTGGTATTAAGATTGAAAATTTTTCCAAAAAAATAAAATTTGAAACCTATTTTTTTATTCTATAGAAAATAGAAAAAAAATATTAACCGTTTAAAATTTTCTATATTTATAATACAATCATACAATTCAACTCAACTGAATTAAATTTCAATCACAAATTAATAAGAACGAGTTATAGTTAATTAGGTGAACTATATGAATTCTTATTTTGGACTCTGAATGATATGAAATATAATAACAATTAACCTAAAGCTTTACTAGCTAGCATTCAATTAATATTTTTGAAGCGCGCACACATATATATATATATTCTTTTTAGTGAATTGAATTTCAGTAGGAAACTCAATGCTAAGAGATAAATAAATTATTGTGAAACAAAATAAGATGATTGGTCATATAAATATATACTAGTATATATTAATTAAGATGGAATAGTTAAATAAACCAAATTAAGATGTGTGGCATTGATTGGTTGACAAAAGGAATCTTATCTCATAATCCCATGCGAGGTTGCAATATCCAAGCCTGTAATAAGTTTATAGAAAACTCTATTATGTCTTATTCCCTTTCTCTACAGAATAAACAAATCCCATATTCTTTAATGCAGGAGAACCACTATCTATTTATTAATTATACTTGGAATTATTTTTCAACACATTATTGCTATTGGAAGACATTAAACAATGAGAGAATCTTCTTGTTTCTTTTTATATTTATGTGGTTTAGTGTGCCAATAACAATAATAATAATTAATAATAAGAGAAAAAGAGAACTAATATTTCTTTATGTGCATGTATATATAAACATTAAGTTCTTCTAAATGTTAATTAAAATATGAAGAGGAATCAAAACCCATGGGCAGATGGCCTTTTTCCACCATAATCTTTTAAAAAAAAAGAAAAAAAAATGTTCATATATGTTTTTATATGGCTTAAGGGATCTATTTTTCCAATAAAGTAATAATGGAAGGAAAAGATAATATACAATCTTCTTTCATTATTCTTTCTTTGGATGCGATTTGCATTTCTTTATATATTTATATATACATCTTTTTTCTCCCACAAATCACTTATCTTTTAATCATATAAATAAATAATTAGCTTATATAAATATTGAGCAACAACATTAGGTTCGAATTCTTTCCTCCCACTACCTTTTTTGACATAATATAATCTGAAAAATAATATTAAGAAAATTTTATGCATTATGAAATAGCGCTCAAGTAGTGAATTATCAACCTAATGGCATCCCAACACACATGCAATACATGATTGATTTAGCATTTGATGTATTTTTTCTAGAAGTAATAGAAAGGTTTGAAACAACACCATATATATTTATATTATTATGGATTTGCTTGCTAACAAAAGCTATATATATGGATCCCTTGACAAAGAATCAAATTCTCATGAATTAATTTTGTTTTGCGTATATAATAGCAGGAGGACATATTTGATGATAATAGAAATTTCCTTAGAAAAGTGTTACAAATTTGAAATTTCTTCATTCAAGAATGAAAAGAAAAGGAATTAACTTCTTCCTCATCTAATAACCCACAAGAAGAAACCTCATGATCATTAGTGATTCCGCTAGAACACGGTGAAGAAAGTCGAGGAGGATCCATATCAGATCTCTCCTCCATTGTTGTTTCAATTTTGCTGCTGGTTTTTGAGGATTTGGAAATGAAGAATATCCTTTCTTTTTTAGGTTTTCTTTTCCTCTGAAAAACACGGTAGACAACCCAATCTTCTAGTTCTAATTTCATCTTTGATACCTAAATTTCAAGAAAAAAAATTCTTTTGTTAATAATTCCTACAAACTAATAGAAAAATGGGTATCATATAATAATAATAATAATTACTCATAAAATATATATTGTACCTGGTGAGTAGTTTTAGGGATTGTTGCTGATGAGGCTACAAGGCGATATTCATTCATGACCCATTGAGCTTTCGAGTCATTATTAGAATGATTATTCCCTTGACAGAAAATTAGAGTTCTTCTAATTCCAATTACATGGTGATGAAAAGAAGCTATAATTTGCCTGTCTTTGCCAATAGGCTTCCAATAACCAGAACCAGTAGCTCTCTTGCATCTCTTTTTACTGTCATTTCCCCATTTTCTGCTAAAGAAATACCTCTTTTCCTTCAAATCACCTACACCCAGAAAAAGAAAAAGTTCAAATTAATTCAAGAAAACTTAATAAAAATCTTCAAAACCTTGCAGATACAGTGTGGACATGTCTAACATTTTGCTTGATAAGTTGCTTTCCAGAAAAATGTTCTGTTGAAAATGCTGGTTACGTACAGATGATCAGAACATGTGTTTTCAAGGTAAATTTCACATGTTCTCATAGCTATAAAAGGCTTGAAAACAAATTCTCAAAACTGTTTTTCTTTTGTTACTGCAATATTTAAAATTGTGCTTTAAAAAAAAAAAGAAATAACAGATTTAAGGGGAAAAATGATACTATGTAATTACAAGTAAATATTGTTTTGAGTAATTAATTACCTGGCAAAGTCCAAGGATCAGCTTGGAAAACATCAAGTTCAGGAATAACAGAAGCAGGCAATGGAAAACCGAAGACTTTACGTCTCAAATAATGAACAAGAAGCTCTTCATCTGTAGGACGAAACCTATAGCCAATAGGCAATTTGATTCCTCCGCCATTTCCACCAAAATTTTGTTTCTCCATAGCCAAATCAACCGAGTTAATAAGGTATAGAGATATTTGGGTTAATGGATCTTTAATTAACTCAACAATTAGGGCTGAGCTAATTAACTTAACAAGAAACAAATAACTAAAAATCCAAATATAATAAATGAAGAGAACAAGAAAACCCAAGAAGAAGCAAAGGCTTCTTCTTTAATGAAGAGAAGACTTGTTGTGGCCTTATTCTTTCTTGGAGATGCTAAGCCAAGGAGAGACAAAGTTTCTTTACATATATATAGAGAGAGAAGAAAGCAAATGAATTTCCAAAGTTTAGTCTTTTTTTTTCTTCCAATTCACACTCTGACTTAGTGAAAGAGAGATGGATTTGTTTGACTTGAATGAAAATTTTAAAAGCTTTAATTTGACGGGTCATTTCGTTTGTCTCTTGCAAATTGGTTAAAATAGAGTTGAACAAGTAAAAGATATAAGAATTTAAAATTTATTAAATATATTTTTGGGATGGATTAAGGGACCTTAACATATATAAGCTATGCTCTCTGAATGAAATTAATTTTATATCTAAACAGTAAAATGAATAGGAGTGAGGAAATTTACGAGATAAAAAAAATAAAATAAAAATAAAAATCCAAATCAATGCACCACTCGAGCAAACAAACCAACCTTTGTGGTTTTCTTTCGGTCAAAACGCACGCGCTTCTTTAGTGTCTTTGAGCACCACGTGTGCCACGCTTTCTATGGCTTCTTTTGCTCCCCATTTTGGAACGGAGTCGAACCAAATTATAAATTCACTCTACAATATACCATATCAATTCACTTATTATTAGATTATAATAAATATTTTTTTTATTGATGAGTATATTTGAATCATTCACAATAATTTTTTTAAAAGGTTAACTCTTCGTATAAATTAAGATTAAATATTAGTAATCATCGTAATTTTAAAAAAAAATTATTTAAATATAATCAAACAATTTTCTCTACCGTATTCAAGTGTTATTAAACATTTGTCATTACCATAATTAAGAGTCTCTTTGACTTAATTTATAAACTGATTTATTATAATAAATTTAAGCTGATATATTTATTTAAATAATTTTTATAAGCTAAAAAAATAAATTAAGGATGCCAATTTATTATTTTATTGTTTATAAGTATTTGATTTATAAGCTAGTTTGACTAAATAATTTATAATATTATCTCTATTTATTTTAATAAATATTTTTAATAATATAATTTTATATTTTTTAGTTATTTTAATAATAAATGTATTTATAAGTTATTTTTTATTAAATATGTTAAATATTTATCAGATATTTATAAATATTTAAAATAAATATATAACTATTTAAAATTTTAAATATTTATAAATTCATGTTAGTTTATAAACACAAAATGCTTATAAGCTAAGACAAATAACAAGTGAGATTAATCTTCCACTTTCATATACATCCTAAGTGTTACAAAAACTTGAATTTTGAAAGAAAAGGTTTGCTTGAAATTTTGTAAATTAAAATAAACACTTTCTTAATTCCACCTTGATGTTGTTGAACAACTCTTAGAACCTTTTTGATATATATATAAATATATATATATATAAATATTCAATGACTGAAATTGTTAAACAACTTCTTTTATTAAAAAAAAAAAACTTATTTTTCAACCATGGAGATTGCCGAACATCTTCTTATGTTGAAATGACTTCTTTTTCACGATTTAGATTTTTGAGTAACTTATCTATTAAAAAGACTTGTTGTTCAATGACACATATTGTTGAATTACAATTTTCATAACTTTTTAATTTTGGTGTATGTATATTATGACTTTAATTGCCTGAAAATATATTTGAATCTCTCTTTATTACTTGCTGTGAATAAATATTTCCCCTTCCTTGCATAATTTGAGAAGCAATCTTTCTTTTCTTCAATTGCCTTTTGCTTTTGAGACCTTAATTAGGAGGTTAATATGTATCAAACCTTATATGTTGCAATAATATTTTATAATGTTCTAAATTTGTTTGATCAATAACATCTAATTTTTTAGAGTTATATTTACTGTTTGAAGATATCTTTTAATTTTGAAATAATTATATCGTCTTTTTTCATTATCTACTTGGTTCAAATTTGAGGGCACGTTTTAATTATTTAATCTTTTTAAAAGCTATTACAATGAAAGTATGTAAGAATTAATTGAAACTAATTAACTAATTACTTTGAGTCGGCAAACAAAATGAATGATACTACTCGCTGTTAAAACGACATAATCAATTTTCCTTCAACTCTTTTGCCTCCCACTATGTTTTTCTTATTACATTTTTATTTATTTAATGGTATCATTTAATTAACTTTATGATGTCGGATTGTTTAAGTAGTACGCTGGTGTGATAATTTCATTATTATTATTATTATTATTATTATTATTATTATTATTCTGATGATACCAATTACTCATTTCGTTCTCTTCGTATAAAAAAATAAAAAAAATATAAAAATTAAAAAGGTAGTTAATAAATTTATTGATCAAAATTTATCTTAATTATTCTTAAATAAACCTAACCTTATACACATTACTTTATGGAGTATTTATGATCGAAATTTTTATATTAAAATGAAAGAGATAAATTGGCTTCCACTTGTATAATAAGGGCAAATATTCGTATGCAAACAATATAAATTATTATATATAATTAAATTATTTTTAAAAAATACAACACTATATAAATTTGTGCACAATATATTGATAAGAAAAGAAAAACATACATATAAATCGTATACAAATTTATAAATTTAGGCCTTAAATGAAAGAGATAAGTGTCTTATAAATCGTCATTGAAAATTCATTCGTTTGTAAATTATCTAAAATGCCCCTTATTAATATTAAATGTACAATTAAGGCACATAATCACATCTCATTCAAACAAGACACTAGTACTTATTTAGTTAAAATTTGAAATTTTATATAGATTAGAATAGAGTTTAAATGGCGTATTTTATACTGAATTTGGCAACTTTAATAAACTATTTTTGAGCACTAAAAATAATAACTGTGGCCTAAAAATGCCATGTAATTTAATACAAATGCATTTATTTTAAAATTAGTCCACAACCAGTGACGTAACCAGAAATTTATCGAGGGGGGGTCAGACTGAGATAGGGAGAGGCTTCCTGGATGGCGGCTGTCGGCGGTGCTGCGGCTGGCCGTGGGTGTGTGCTGCTGGCAGTGGCTGTGTTTTGGGGAGGGAAGGGAACAGACTGAGACAGGGAGAGGGAAGGGAAGAACCGAAGAAGGAGAAGCAAACCTTTTAATTTTTTGAACCGGCCCAAGCGAAACGGCGTCGTTTCGCTTGGGTCGGTTAATTTTTTTTTTAAGTAAACCCCTGGCGAAACCGTTTCGCTAGGAACTAATTTATATATAAAAAAAAATTAAAATTGCAGCGAGGGGTTCGTCTACCCCTCGCTGCAATTTGCTCTGAAACTCAGCCCCCTTCACGGGGGCTGAGTTTCCAAGCACAGGCCGGCACGGCTGAGTCCTCCACGTCTGGCTGCCGGTGAGGGGAGGGGGTCGTGTGATCCCACACGACCCCATAGTCGTTCCGCCGCTGTCCACAACTTCGACATAAAAATTTCAAATCATATCGGTCGATACAATTTAAAATTATATTCTAATTATCAGTCTGATACCAATATCACCACCTCTTTCAAATAACTAGGATCCGATAATTAAAACTAGTGCTTATATTATGATACATGACAAGAACTAACTCATAGTTGTGTCTTAATTAATAAATAAAGTGTAACTTAATAAAATTCATCGTAACCATATTATTAATTCATATATTAAAAAAAACGATGTATATTAATTATACAACTTATATTTATTTATCACTAATCTTATTTGATATGTAAAATACAGTTATTTACAAGAATAATTTCAAAATTTTCTCAAAGAATCTCCTCAATAATTTTTATTTTCAACATTTTTTTATATATAAAAAGAATATCCTAAATAAAAATTTTCTTTATATAAAAAAATAGAGTGAGTATAATTTTTAAAATTAGCTAATAATAAGTAAATCAATCAACAAAAAATTAACAAATTAGAATAATAACCAATGAAAATAAAATTTAAAAAATATAAAAAGAATTTGTAGAATAATTTTTCTAATGAAGATTAAACACTAATTAAGAGTTATTATTTCAAATAAAATATGATTATAATACGGTTTTAATGTAAATAAAAATAATTAAAATTAATATCAAATAATGAAGAGATAAAAAATAAGATTTTAATAAAATTATATTTCATTACAATCATTATCATCACAATTGATACGTCAAAATTTTCACACGTTTATTTATTTTTTTTTTAATTTTTATCATACGTACCAAGTTATCTTTAAACATACGTTGGATAAACAATTTTTAACAGGAGAAGTTGAAACTTTTCAATATTAACCTTTAACTCTCGCAAAACCGATACATAATTTAATAATAAAATTTTTTTTTTGAAGTCAATAAATTTAAAATTAATTCTTTCTCTTCAGTATAGTGTTAAAAAAATAGTAACTTTTTTTTTTAAAGTAACTTGAATTTTGACTAAATGAGAGAAGCGTATCTTCAATATACTATTATATTATGCCAAGTAAAATATCTAAATTTCTATTGAAATTTGTTAGTTGGTCTAATAGATGTTGCCCTATTTCTTCATATATAGTAATTCAAATGAAATTGTCTTCAATGAATGCATACAAGGTTTGAATGAAAAATAATATTTAATTATGTTACATATTACAATATACATTAAAAAACAAAGGTAAATTGCCAACACAGTTTTTCTTTGAATAAGACTTCGGTTTGTTGGGTTATCGTTCAAAAACTATTTTATGTAAATCAATTATTACTTCTAAATATATTTTAACTAAAATCAGGAAAAATTATATTTCTCACTAATTTTTAAAAATTTTTGTATATTTAATCAGATTTTTTTGGTTATCTTGCAAAAATATAAAATAAATTCACAGAAATTATCTTATATATAATTTACTCATAATAAAATTTGCATATTCTGTATAAACTTAATAAATTTGTAAATTAATAAAAAAATTTGATAAATTTGAAAATATTTTAAAAATATGGTAAATTCATCAATTTTTTTAACGATTTCATAAAAAAAAACTCCTAAAATAATAGGGTAATCGGCTTGCTGATTAGGGTGTAAATTCAATTCTTTACTTTAATATTTTTCTTTGTCTTTATTTTAATGAATTTTCTTCATTAAAGAAAGCCTTTAATTTTTCAAAACATGTAAAAACATCCTCACATTTTCTGAAATAAAACAAAAGGGCTTCCTCGATATTGATTTTGATAGTACATAAAATTGAACATCTTCAAGCAATGCATAAACTAAAAATAATTGACTATGATAAATAGTATTTTAGCATAATTATAAAAATGAATTTATTTTCAAGAGGAAATTAAGGTGAAAATTTAATTAAGAACAATTTTTTATGTGAATATGGTCTAAATCCTCAAACGTGTATTGCGGTTTACGCATTGGTTTTTTGAAAAATAAAGTCGCTAATTAAATTAAACCTTATCATATTTTGACTTATATTAGATTAAAATAAATTAAGTTCAGAAAATATCGTCACAACCCCACTGATTAATCTTGACCAAAAAAAAAAATCCAACCATTACAACTTTTTTTCTTTCTATATTTCCTGATTTGTAATTAATATTTGAATTGCATTTTCAATATTTTATTTATAATAGATGATAAAAGCTCTCAAGCAATATAATAACGATAATAAAAATAAATAATAATCAGTCTAATATTAAATTTTAATTAAAATGTATAATTATTTTAAATCAAATTTAAATAACATTAAATTAAAAATTTATTGGTTTAGCCATCAATTTTTATGGCCTAATTAGTTCAATGGTACAACCATTCATGACCACAATCGCCAATAGTGTTGTTTTCTCTCTACTATTATTATTATTTTTTCAATTATTCTTTCAAATATTAAATTTTGATACGAAGTCCTAATGAATGTATTTTCTTTATTATTTTGTATCCAATAGCTGAAAAATAATTTGATTAAAGTTTAAAATCAACGGTTGATAAAAGTTTAAATCAGCTTCTCATATATATTACCTTTATTTAGAGCTTTAATTTATTTTATAATAAAATAAAATTAACTTTTTAAAAAAAATGTAATATTATGAAATTTTTTTTCATGCCACTCTCTATTGCTATCATAAATTAGCTTATAAATTAAGAAATATTAAGAATTAAAAAATTATATTATTTTAATATTTTAAATTAATTATAAATTTAATTATATGTAGATATAAAATAGATACATGCACGTTCATTAATTATAATAACATTATTAAATTTAAAAATTATATATAATAAACATATGTGTTAAATAATAATATATTATATATTAATAAACATTTCATTATTTTGGTTTTTCATTATTTCATTAAAATATTTCATTATTCTACAGCATACAAACAAACAACGAAAATTGACAAAAGAACTCTATTTTTTTTATAGAAAATAATTTTTTATTAATAAATTAAAAAGTATATTTGTAAAATTTAAATAAAATTATATAATTTTAAAATATATAAAATATATATAACTACTGAAATTACTAAATCTTTTTAAATTTTTTTCTATGAAAATAATGGATGATGACAATATGCAGCATATAATTTAAATTTCAACGAGATATTCATTTTATCTGTTATTTATCACATTTCATATGAGAAAAATATTTTAATTTGAGGAAAAAAGATAATCTCTATTTGTAAAGGGTAAACTTCTATTAAAAAATAACAAATTTTCATTTGAAGATAATATATAACCTTCAAATAAGTAAGGAAAAAAATTTTATAACAAAAACTCAAATTATATTTAATTTTATTCAAAAAAAATATATAAAAATAAGAGTAAATGCTAAATTTCAAGTCAATATTGATATGAAAAATTATTTTAAATATAACTATAAATAAAAAAATGTAAAATTAAAAAAGAGAACAACATAAAAATTAAAAATAAAAAATAGGAAATAATAATAAAAGCCAAGTTTTATATTTACGTATGGATCTAAAAATTATTTTAAAAATAAATAAAAATACAAAACTAAAAAAAAATAAATAAATGAGAAAGAAAAATAAAGGAGACCGTCGCTTGTTAAAGAATTGATAATAACTTCATTCTCAAATTAAAAAAAGAAAAAAAAAATGTATGAAAATTTAGAAAGAAGAAGGCAGCTATAGTTTATGAGTAGAAAGAACTCTAATAATTCAAGTAAAGGTTCGTTGATTGTACAATATGCATTAATTGTATGCTAATTATATTTTTATTAATCAATTTAAATATTAATAACAACTATTAGTTATCTGCATAAAAATCATTAACAACTAACTATAACCAATATATATACATATACAACTAATCATAATACATTAAACTTAAAAATTATATATATAATTATATTCTTAATAAAAATTTTATATAACCGCTGATAAATTCTAACTGAATAATTAATATTTATCAGTTAATTGTTAACAGTCACTATTCCTGTTCACCATTTAAAAAAAAAAAATAGTTCAGTCACTCACTACATACAAGCTATCAATAATTGTTTACCACTTATCAATTAACACAAACAATTAAATCTAAAAAAAATCTACAATTATCTTTTTTTAGACAGTAATCTACAATTATATTTAGTTAGAAAATAAGATAGGATCAGTTTTAAAATTAAATTATAATATAATTTTGGAATATGCTTGAATACTATATATTTTGTATTTCTTTTGTTAACATATTTTGTGATCTTTTCAATACATTATATATTTATTTTATTATTTTTAATTTATAATGCATTTTTATGTTAATTTTGTTAAATTTTTCATATTATTTTTTTCTTGTTAATGTAGATTTAAGAGAGTCATACCCTAAAAGCTAGTTATTAAAATTTAAAAACTTATTTTTCTATTAACTAGATCATATTCTTATATTTTTTTAAATATAAAATTTTTCACATTTCATTATATTATAGGATAATCTAATAATTATCTTATGTTGAAAAATTTTCTCTTATTTTATAAAGAGACCATCCTCATAAAATAAATAAGGCAGTTTACGCTAAAAGTGAAAAAAAAATAATAATCTAAGAAAATAATCAATTAAATAAGTAAAAAATAGAAATTTTAACATATTATATATTCCCAACGATGGTGATTATAAAAAAAAATTTATTCAAGTTATTATTTTTCCTATTTTTATTTTTAAGTTAATTTAATTATTTATATTTAAAATAATTACTATTTAAGTATATTTAATCTGAAGTAATTATTTTTTTAACCAAATTATGAGTCATGTCAACTAATAAAAATAGATTCATTGTGGTAGACCATTTTCATGAATTGGAACTTCTTGGAAGGGATTAATTTGACATATTTATTACGTGTTTTTTACTCTCTCATTGATTCAAAAGTACTCCTCCACCAAAAAAAAAAAAAAACTTAACTAACTAATGTTAGTCAACAATGATAATGATAATAATTATATTGCTCTTTATAAATTACAAATGTCAAAATAATAATAATTTGCCACAAACATTTTTGCAAAAACTAAAGTAGCTAATACTTATTTATGATTATATATAATTTATATTTATATTTTTATAACCTTTAATTAGTTTGAAAAAAAACCTTTAATTAGTTACTCTCCATGTTCAATAATAAAAAAAGAATATATATATATATATATATATATATATTGTATTAAATTTTTGATTTTTTTTATTTACCAATATTATCTCATCATAAATAAATTTTAATATAATTGTACTAAATCAATCTATTTGAAAATGTTCATAGTTTTATATTAGAAAATGTTATTAAATTTAAATTTTATATGTAAATAAATTTATATAATTAAATTCATATCACTAAATTATTATTCAATATTTAAAATTTATTTTATTAATTGAATGCAAATAATAACTATCATTAAATTATTATTTCAAAATACTATATTTAATTTTAATTTTGTTAAATGTATTAAATTTTATTTGATTAATAATAAAAATATTTATATTTTATAAAATATTTAATATATAATCATGTATGACAATACATGGAAGATGCTTAATAACGCGTAAGTGAGCAATATTCATTAAATGTAGGCAGTCATATGAGGAAGCAATTAAATAAACAAATAATAAGATAGGTAAGGTAAAGCTCGTCAAAAGGTTTTTCTTCTCCTTTTTACTTAATTTTTTTTTTTAAAAAAAAAAATTGTTTTGATCCTTGAAGTTGACAAATGCAATCCAATGCATCATCATGAGATTCGTTATAATAAATTAATAGTAATGGAGGGCCACGATTTTATCTGCCCATTTAAATAATATTTTTTATCATCTTATCTTTCTATTTAATATATTCAATGATTTATTATACTTTTCTAATTATTTATTAATATTAAATTCATTTTTCATGTTTAATAATAAATTAAATATTTTACGAATAGAGTATTTAGCTATATTTTGATGTTTGTATTGACCAAATATATATATATTTGATGTTTGAAATCGAGATTTAAATTCTACCATGATGTTATTTACTAGTGTGCCACCAAAAGCAAAGTGAAGTGCTTCAAGAAGGCATGTAGTTCTTTTTCTTTACTAATCACCATAGAAGAATAAATTATATTCTCATTATTTTAAATCAGTGAAAGATAAATTAATAATTTTATCATTCATACCTTTTTTTTTCTCCTTTTTTCTTCAATTCAGTGAGAAAATATTTTAATGAATTTGAAGAAAAATGGGATAAATTAATTTTTATTTTTTTTCATTTTTTTCTTATTTTTATTTAAAAAAAGAAAATAATAGAAATATGATTTCCATTTTTACAAATAAAGGCTAAGTGTAATATGGATTAAATTTGATTGAGCGAGCCACGATGTCAATTTAATAAGGACCTTTTGGAGTACCTTATGGCTGCTAGCTTACAACCACTTAGGTCCAGCGACTTTGGTTGCTGACACTTGGTAGCTTTGTTCTGATTTATCCAATATCAAATACATTAATTTTTTTTTTCAATAATTATATCAATTTCAATAATTAATTTTATATCATAAATACTGAAAATTGTATAAAAATAAGATTATTGTGCACTTCACATGAATTAAAAATTTGTGAATCTGTCTTTTTTTCGTTATTTTTATGAAATTGGAATTAAAAATAAAAAATAATAAAATTATTATGGAATAATTATTTTTTTCAATGTGTCTTTTACTTTTGATGAAAAAAAAGCACAATAAAACCTTTGGCATTCTACCCAATATAATAGCTTGTTCTGTTTATTTATTTACACTAATGGTTTTTCATTTCTTTATCCATCTAATTTTCACATTAATTACTCTATTAATCATTTCACTTTTTTTTTTCAGATCATTTTAAATACAGAAACTTTATTACGTAAAAATCTTATATATATATATATATATATATGGTAATTGAGAAATTTTTAATTTTCATATCAACTACACTATTACTAACGTATTTGACGTTGAAAACAAGTTACACTAGAGTTTTTATTTTAATAATTCTCACCAAATTAATAAAAAAAATTTGTTGACTTTTTCTTTAATAACTCTCATATTATTGGTAAAAATACACAAACTTCTTTTACATGGTAGGAGACTTAAATCTCAAGTTCTCTACTTTGATCACCCAATATATATTTGATAGTCGTCAAAGACAAAGCTAAAGATTTAAAAATGTTTATGAATAATAACACTATTTAAATAAAATTAAGAAAATGAGCGAGTTCGATTGTAAAATTTGAAAATTAGTGACTATGTTAAAAACTCAATAATAAACATATTGATCATATGGTAGTTTCATTGATGTGGGTTTGAGAAGTGATCAAAATTACAAAGGTTAAAACGATAGAATAACTCGTGTAATTTGAATAAAGAAGCAAATTGCCTACAAATGACCACCTTAATAAGATCAATGAGCAAGCAGAGACAACATATTCTATCAAATTAGTACAACAGGAATTGCCCCTGTTTTTTTCACCATTGAAGAAGGGGACGTTTGTCCCGTGTAAATCCCAAGATATGTACAAGAAGCTGCAATTAAAAAAGGGCCTGAAATACAGAGACTGTAGCGTGCATATGTATGTGGTAGTTGACAGACATTGTATATAAACTCACTCCTGTATCAACTGTGGAATTAGCTTCAGAAGAAATGAAAGCTCTTTCTGTGAGAATTGAGGATTAGATTTCACCTCTCCATTCTCTTCTTCTGCCTCAGATATTTGTGGCTTTATCATTTCAGATACTGCATCAGTTATCTCCTTAACTAAATCAACTATCACTCCATCTATACCCATCAAATGTTGCATGTAAACTGCTTCTGCAACATTACTGCATGCCAAAAACATTAAGTCATGTTCAGTATAAGCTCATTCTATAGATTTTCATTTATTCTAACAGAGGATGAAACTCTTTTCAAGATTCATATAAATCACATTTTTGGGTATTAACTAGTTCACTGTAACGAAGATCTGAACTTTTGAAAATCATCCATAATGTTAATTTTGGAAGTTTTAGTATCACTTGAAATGGGAAACTTCATCCTAACCTCAACGTAAAGAAGAAACTTACTTCAATTTTCCGTAGGTTAGAAACGAGAGCTTAGCGTCTTTGATTTTGTTCAATGCACCAGGATTTCTGAAAACCCCTTTGACCTCAGATACAATCCCCTGCAAACCACCCTCTGTGCAAACTTTTATAGCCTCCTCTAGTGAGTTCCTCCTCACATCATACAATATCTCATTTCCCCCATTTGTCAGAAAGAAAACCTGTAAAACAACCATAAAATAGATCAGCAACCATCAATTTTATTGAAAAATAAAACACAAATTCAAGCAAAAACAGTGAAATATAAAATGGTTAGGGTTGGCTTACAGGGTAGGCACCCTGCAGTTTTCTCACAAGCAGTGCTGCATCAGGTTGGAAAGATGAGAAGATAATGGGTCTATCATGAGCGTTTTCAAACACCACCTATAACCACAAAAATAACAAGAAATTAATAAAAATATACTCAAAACTTGAACCAACATATTAAGCTTGATAGAGAGCAAGTTATACCTGCAAGATGGCTTGAAGGGCACTGATAAGATAGTCTTGTTGGTAAACAATGTGATCATCGAATTTTAATTCAATGTTGAAGCCAAGAGAAGGCTCCACTTGTTGAAATGCATCTTTCAAAGTGCACAAAGAGTCATCTTTCTCTACATTCCAATTCACAATTTTCCCATCTTTTGTTTTTCTAAGCAGAGATTTTCCCATCTTCCCTGCTTCTTTTTGGGGACCATAGCAAAGGAATTCAGATAGGCAAAGTTCTGTTACTCTCTTCTCAAAAATGGCACCCTGAAAATAACCAAACAAAACAATAATTGATATTCAAATAATCATATGTCAATGCAGTCTTTTTAACTGAAAGGTGGTAAAAAAAAGAGTGGAGGAAACTTACATTATCTTCAGACATGATGAAATTGTCATGGAAGATGATGGGGCAGCCATCCTTGGTCACCTACAAAAAACGACACTCGTTTTTCACTCTTTGTTGTCTTTGTCCCATTCAGCTCCCTACTTAATTTTCAAAGCTATTTATATGCTTTTTTTTTAAAGCCCAAAAAAACCCCCAACCAAAATAAACACAATCAGTTCAATATCCTCTGATAAATCAAAATGCTCTTAAGCACGAGGAAATCTTAGATTCGGGTTCATGAAGAGAATTGGAAATTAATCTTATTATAATTCGGTTGAAACATATTTGTTTACATACAATTTAAGAATTTAACGAATAAAATACCTTTTTTTTTTCTTTTATGTGCTTGATACTATAATAAATACACTCAATGTTGATACTATAAAACTGTTAATAGAAGTGTTCCAACCTTTTTGGGACATCTAGTGACGATTTTTACTATCAAAGTAAATGAAAAAAAATTATTATGTTTTAACAAACTCTTGCACAACACAATAATATGAGTGAGATATATATGAATCTATAATCCTACTTAAAAATTTTGCATTATTTTCATATAAAAAGTTGTATTACAAATTGATTGTATTTACTTTTAAATTTGTTAATCCTAATTGAAAATTTGAAAACTAAAAGTATTCGTTGTTCTTTTTATTAAATATTACATTAAGGGAGGAAGAATCGATCACGGACCTATTGACTTTAGGAGAGATGCACCTATCATTCTACTAGCATGCATTCGTTATTTATATTTAGTAAAATTAGATTTTAAAGTTTACATGCAAATAAATTTTTATGAAGCTTAAATTATTAAATCATTACTATAATTGCTTCAGTATTTGTAATATACTATATTGATTGAATAAAAATAAAAATTCTGGCCAAAATTAAAAAAAATTAAAAAAATAACTACCAACAAAGTATAATATAAAAATTTTTCTATTGATTTAATTTTACTTTCATTAAATTTATTAAATATATATTTAATTATAAATTAAAATATTTTTATTTTATAAATACAATTTTTTTGATAATCAATAATTAATTTTTCCAAATTTATAATAACTCGTTGCATGTGCCTAGTTAACTAAGTTTAATTCATAATTAGCCTTCCAAATTTTATCCCAGAATTGGACATTTGAACGATTCTAACTCTGCTCAATAACAACAACAAATTGACATTTTTCCTATTTGAATATCTTTCAAGAATATGAACTGTCAAAACTACCATTTCAAATCTGAGATCTTAATTTTCATTTTTCAACGACATAATAGAATAACGGCAATTTATGTGAAAATGAAATCATCATAACAATCGCCATGCGCTAACAGACAAATAAGGAAGCAAAGAACCGTACGCCGGAGCGACGCCGATTAAATCAAGAATGTGCCTTCCCAATTCAAAATCAAACAAAACCGATTCAAGATTCATAGCAAGAAATAAGAAAGGGGAAGAAGATGATTCTAACCTGAACATCGAATTCAATGAAATCAATTGGGAATTTCGCAGCAGTGTTAAAGGACATTATAGAATTCTCTTTAATGGCTTTCATTCTTGGATCCGCCGAAGTCAAATTATTCATTCCATTCCCTCTATGTCCAATAACCAAAAACTTGGGCATCTTATATGAAACCTGATTCAATTCCACCCCTGCAAAAATGAAGAAAAAAAAAACTCAATCCAACAAAATAACAGCAGTAATTGCGATAATATATAGCAAATTAATAACAAATTACCTTTGGAAAAGAGGGTGGAATATAAAGAAAGAGAAGCATTCTGAGGGATTTGATCGAGATTGGGAACATCAGAGACATGAACAGCTTTAAGAGCCATTTTAATTGTCGTAGGTACAGAGAAAGAGAGAAGAAAAGGGTACAAATTGTAATTAAGAGATATTGATGGGTATAGAAAGGGTTTGGAGGAAAGGGGTATATAAGGAGACTGAAGAAGGGACAAGGAAAGACATGAAACGGGATTGAATCATCCTGTAGAATATTCCTTTCCTCCATTGTCATATGCTCTTGGATATTCCTCTTTTTCTATTTTTTTTTTCCAGTTTTGTGAAAACTAAAAAAAAAAAGTTTCTATCGTCATTCTCAAGTTCTGTTGGTACTTTTTTTTTCTCCTTTGGTTCCGTTACTAACATCTGTTTCACTTCCGTTTTACGCGGGTCCGCAGTAGCTTCGAGCAATTAGACACGAGCGGATTTATATGAGCGTCCATCCCGTGTTTTCCGTTGGCTAATAATTTAAAATTTTTTTTAATTAAGAGGGTGTTTCTCAAAACTTAAAAATTGGTCAAAATTAATTATAAACAATTTTTAGATTATAAGTTGTTTATTTAAATGTTTCTGAAAATTTAAATAGTAGATTATAATATGATTTTAATCAGTTTTTTAAAAGTTAGATTTTGCTACTTTTTTTAAGCACTTATTTTTTAAGCAGTTTTGACCAAGTAAAAGACCATACTATCCCTGCCAACTTTGGTAATATTTACATGGTAGTTTTTTATTTATATAATTTATTGATAACACCATTATTATTATTATTATTATTAAATAAATTTTATTATTATTATTATTATTGCAAAATAAATTTTGAATTGACATTTAAAAAATTATTTTTATACAATAAATAAATTCAGGGACTATTTGGTTATTTTGACAGTTTCTGCAATTAAAAACTGATTATAAACTGATTATCAGCTGATTATTAACTAGTTTACAGAAACGCTTAACTGCTTATTTTTAATCTGATTATAATCTAAAAATCACTCATTCATAATAAACTGAAAAACTTCAATTTTGAGAAACACCCTCTAAAGTGCGTAATTAAAAATTGGAACTTGAAATTTCCTTTTCCAATCTGGATCTTTTCAATTTTACTTTACGTAAATAAGTTACAAAAAAAAAATAATCACATTTTTTTATAAATTTATAAAAAATATAATTAATATATTACTAATATATATATTACTCTTATTTATATAATAAATATTATTCAATCTATCTATAAACATATATCTACTTTTTTTTTATTCGTCTCAAATTATACTTCACTTACTATTTTAATAAAATAATTGACATACTAAATTTTTGTATTATTGTTATTTAATATTATTTATTAAATATATTTCATAATAAAGTAAGGATATAATATAAAAAATATATATAAATTTATATTTCTAATAAAAATAATTTATTTTTTTAATTCTTATAAAATAAGAAGTGTGCCTATCTTTATGAAATGGAGTGAATATAAATTAACATTAATTTTTTATTAAATGTATAAATTTATTAGAGGATAAATTAAAAAAAATTAAATACATTAATAATTATTCAAGATTCATAGCACACAGCGAAAGTCTAAAATAATCTAGGATTTACATTTAAAATTATATATATATTGAAAATATATTTAAATATACCTAAAAATGAGATCTTGATATTATAACTTTGATTGTATAAAGTCCTTTTGTATATTCACACCAAGACTGAAATTTTTTTATCAACTTTTTAATAAATAAAACTTGTAAGCAAATTAAAGCTTTGAGCTAGATTTATCATTAAGATGCTAACTTTTAAAATGGATAAACATATTTATTTTATAAAATTAAAACACTCTTAATCTTCTAATTATTCCTAATGGATAAACATATTTATTTTATAAAATTAAAACGCTCTTAATCTTCTAATTATTCCTATAAAATTAAGACTCTTTTAATCCTAATCTCCTTACTACCTATCTATATTTCTTTTAAAACTTAGTAAAATAAAAAACTTTTTCTACTTTTGTATGTCTTGGCCATGATGCTATTTATATCCATAGAATTATGACCTTTTACAACTCTAATAGCCACATCTAATGCCAAATTAATGCACTAAGTATTATTTTATTATATAAATTATTAGTGGAATAAGTATTATTATTATAATATATATTATTGATGTATATTATTATATAATGCACTAACCATTATTAATTATATATTATTGGTGTGCATTATTATATAATGCACCAAACACTAGATCTTGTCAAAGACTATTCAACGTGCATTAATATAATGAACTAAATTTTGTTTATCCATGGCCACATATGGAATTATTTAATTTTAATTTTAATTATTTATATATCAAATATATAAATAATAATTTAAAAAATATATAATAATTTTATGTATAAAATATCAATTATGTAACACCCCTTTCCAACCTACATGTGTAAGCTGAGTAGAGGTGTCACACTATCCTAATTGTTGCTACCAATTTACTTAGTCAAATTTTAGTTCTGATTTTTACAGAAATTTTGCCATAGTTCCGCCTAGAAATTTGGATCCCAAGTGTCGTCAAAACTTGTTTTTCTGATTTTTGAAAACATTTTACACATACCAATGTGAATAAGAATACCATCAAATTTAATGCACTCCCAATGAATCCACCTTATACCCTCAACTACAAACCTGCACGAAGAGTTCACACTTCTAATATAACATAAAGTAAAGATTTATGATTATTACATACTACTAACATACAATTATAACATAGAAAATCTCTTTTATATTTATTCATATACATGCCACAACTATCAACTCATAATGGAACTAAAAGATCTACCCCTGAGATTTGCTGTGGTCTGGTCGTTGCTTCCCCAAGATTTATCTACTGCTCCGAACCTACGAGTCAAGGAAAACTTAACTCGCTGAGCGTTGTCGCTCAGTGGGTACTTTACCAATAAAAATAAAAGTAGTACATGAAAGTATTCGAAGTAAAAAGGAAATAATAAAATCAACAATCAACCAACATTATACCACTAGAAATCGTGATACATTCAGTATGATATGTTTTCAATAATGTAAAATCATAATTCAAATTCATTTGCATTATATAGTTCAACGAAAAATAATATGTCTTTGATCCAGGCTCTACTGGTATATAGGGAACCATAGTGATAAGGCAGTGGCCCTCACCACTGTAACATAGGTGGCCCTCACCACCGATATCAGATCACAGGAGTGGCCCTCACCATCCTGGTTATAACCAATGGGCCTCCCCATTGGCTTCAGTGGCCTCACCACTGAATAACATATCATATCACAATAATGAACAGTACTGCATGCGTTAGTATAGTGCACCATACCCTTATCTACCACTCCCATTATCCAGTAGAGCAAAAAGGTTAAAATGATTCAATTTAAGTCTCAAACCTCATTTTAGAATGACTCGCGAAATCATTTTAAATTCTCATCGCACTTTGCCATTTATGCCGCGCAACACATTCTTCAGTCAAACCATTCCCCTTTTTCGCATATTTAATATCCACAATAAACATATTAAACATTTCAAAGCATTCCTCAAAATATCCCAAATTGACCAAATGAATAGTGTTGTGGCGAGAAAAATCGGCAACGCAAAATGGCATGACCAAATGAATAGTAAAATCTGGATTTTCGTCAAAATTTCAGTCCACTTTAATCATGCATTTGACCAAGTAAATGATCTTATTTTTGGCTGAAATTTTACAGAAAACTTATTTCATATGTTGACTAATTGCATGTAAAATTTCGTTGAAAAATTCCTTCGTTTGCTGCCTCAAACAATTTCCACAAAAAGGTCCAGAAAGCTGTCTTTTTGGGACTATTTCGGCCCAAACACATGAAATGCATAGGATAGTTTATTTTTCTTTTGCAAATCAATATTAAGGCTTCTTTAATGGTAAAGTGAAGATTCAAACACTTCCCTTTGACAACTTTTACATGTTTAACTCAAATTAATATATTTAAGCATCAACAACAAAACTTTCATAAACCAAAGTTTGTAAAGCATCAAACCAAAATTTATTATTCAAAAGTAAAGTACCAAACCTTATTTCTTTAACTCCTCTTGGCTTTTCCTTCTTCTCCTTCTTTAATTCTTTATTTCTCCTTCAATCAATTCAAGATACAACATAAACCTTAGAATTTCAAAATAATAAATTATCCTCTATTTCTTTTCCAACCGAAACCCCTAATCCAACCTTATTAATCTTTCTACATCTTGATTCTTCCATTTAATCAATTAATCTCATCACTTACTTAATATTATTATTATGTTTTTCAATTCCATATAAGACTCTAATTCCCAATCTTCCAATAAATATATAACTACCTAAAACTAATACTAAAATTAAAGTCTACACACTTAAAAACCTTAGAACTTACCTTAAAAATCAAAGTTTGAAGAAACTTGGAAGTCCCTTGGTATTTTCTTTTGTTGGCCGAATTTGGTGAGTGGAAAAAGAGAGAATTTGCTCTTCATATCACATATATTTATAGACAAAGGAAATGATGATCACCTTGCCCACTTGTCCACTTTTTCTCTTTCTTCATTTATTACACATTTATTACACATGCTAAATGTTTTCTTTTGATTGGCCAACCTTTGATTTTTATAACTTCCTTTTTCCTTTACTTCTTTCCACTTGTCTCTCTTCCCATTGGATCTCATAAAGTTGTCCCGGGTTACCCATCCGGTCCCGACACGAAACCGAGCCACATTACGTTCCGGCGATTAATCGATCATATCTTTTAAACCGTATAGTTCCATGAGTCAAACTATATATAGTTTTGATCCTCTCGACCTCTACTTTCTATTTATAAGGTCTATTTTAGGTTTCCAAGTCATTTTGAAAAATTACCGATAAGCCCTCAACTTTTTACAAAATTCCCTTTAGGTCCTATTTTTGCTCGGGTTTTCTCCGGCTTCGTTTCCACTGACGATCGTTTCATATTTAACCTCTCGCCATTCTCTACGTACTCACGTCTTTATTTCCTACCCTAAATTCATGTATAACTTTAATTGATAATGACCAAAATGCCCTTAGGCAACATTTCTTCATTTTTCTTTAACGGGACATTTCCTGGAAAAACCGTTACACGTCGTTGCGATCCGGTTTTTCTCTACATTCCATTTTTGAAATCTGTTATATGCACTATTAAGAACATCCGGTGCAACTTTCTTTGAAATTACATCTACGTCCCCAACTTTATTAAAAATTACAATTATGTCCCTTTTGTCATACAACCTTATCTAGGGCTGTTATCAAGAATTATCTTCTCCTTTTCCCTACTCTCGCTATGCACGTGTCTACACTGCATAAATGCAGTAGGCGGATGTGACAGTTCCTTCCTCGTTAATTTAAGCTTCGTCCCGAAGCTCATCAAGTGAAAACAAATATGGGTATTGCTTCTTCATAGTTTCTTCGCGTTCCCATGTAGCTTCTTCTACTTTGTGATTCCTCCAAAGCACTTTGACCAATGGAATCTTCTCATTTCGCAACTCTTTGATTTCACGTGCTAGGATCTCTACCGGCTCTTCCTCATATGTCATTTCAGGCTGAATCTCAATATCTTGAACTTGTATGACGTGGGTTGGATCTGAACGATACCTCCTTAGCATCAAAACATGGAAAACATCATGTATTTTATTTAATTCAGGTGGTAACGCCAACTGGTAAGCTACCGGACCTACCCGTTTAATAATTTCATATGGTCCGATGAATCTAGGGCTTAGCTTGCCTTTTTGTTTAAATCGTAACACTTTCTTCTAAGGAGAGACTTTGAGGAAAACTCTGTCACCTACCTCAAACTGTATGTCTTTCCTTTTTAGATCCGCGTATGATTTTTGCCGGTCCGCTGCTGCTTTTAATCGGTCTCGAATGATTTTTACCTTCTCTTCAGTTTCCTTAACTATGTCTGGCCCCAACATCTTTTCCTCACTCAATTCTGTCCAGCAAACTGGAGTTCTGCATTTTCGACCATACAGTGCTTCGTAAGGTGCCATTTGTATGCTGGATTGATAACTGTTGTTGTACGCGAATTCCATTAAGCTTAGGTGTTTGTCCCAACTACCTTTAAATTCTAAAACGCACGCCCTCAGCATATCTTCTAAAATTTGAATCACTCTTTCCGACTGTCCGTCTGTCTGGGGATGAAATGCTGTGCTGTGGTAAGTTCGAGTTCCAAGGGCTGTTTGTAACTTCTGCCAAAAATTTGACGTAAAACGTGGGTCTCGATCGGATATGATCGAAGTTGGAACTCCGTGGAGACGTATAATCTCTTTGATATACAAGTCTGCCAACTTGTCTAGCGAGTAATCCACACGTACTGGTATGAAATGAGCGGACTTAGTAAGCCGGTCTACGATTACCCAAATCGCGTCATGTTTGTCCCTTGTCATAGGCAATCCTGTGACAAAATCCATAGTAATACGATCCCATTTCCAGGTTGGAATCGTAATAGGTTGTAGTAGCCCTGAGGGTAGTTGATGTTCCGCCTTCACTTGCTGACAGGTTAGACACTTCGTTACGTGATCAACGATATCTCTTTTCATTCCTGGCCACCAATAATACTCCTTCAAGTCCCGATACATTTTCGTTACTCCCGGATGCATTGTATAAGGACTGTTATGAGCTTCTTGCAAAATCTGCTTCTTCAGCTCCTTGGACTTAGGTACCACCATTCTCCTCTTGTAGTAGAGAATACCATCAGGATGAATTTGATAGTCTCCTGAAGAGTTCTCCTGTGCCTGTTGACTCCACTTCTTCACTTGTTCATCTTCCTTCTGAGCCTCACGTATTTGTTGATGTAAGTTAGGTCGCACGTGCATTTCTGCAAAGATAGCTCCATCTTCTGTAGGTTTTAACGTTACCCTCATAGCACTTAGCGCTTGCATTGACTTCCTACTAAGTGCATCTGCTACGACATTCGCTTTGCCCGGGTGATAATTAATCGTATAGTCGTAGTTGGCTAACCATTGCATCCATTTTCGCTGTCGCAGGTTTAAATCTTTCTGCGTGGGCAAATATTTCAGGCTTTGATGATCCGTAAAGATGTAACATTTTTCCCCGTATAAGTAATGCCTCCATGTCTTGAAAGCCAAAACAATCGCTGCTAGCTCTAAGTCATGCGTAGGATAATTCTTTTCATATGGCTTGAGTTGTCGAGAGACATACGCAATGACTTTGCCTTCCTGCATCAATACACAACCTAACCCGATATGGGATGCATCGCTATAAATCACAAAATCTTTTCCTGATTCGGGTTGTGTAAGAATAGGCGCTTCAGTAAGTTTTTGTTTCAGCTTTTCAAAGCTCCGTTGACAAGCGTCGGTCCACTGGAATTTGGCATTCTTCTGAAGTAGCTTGGTCATAGGTACGGCGATCATGGAAAACCCTTTAACGAATCTCCGATAATATCCTGCTAATCCCAAGAAACTACGGACTTCCGTTACTGTCTTAGGTGACTTCCATTCCAATACTGCTTCTATTTTCTTGGGATCGACCCTTATTCCTTCTGCCGATACAATATGTCCCAAGAAAGCTACTTCTTCCAACCAAAATTCGCATTTGCTGAACTTAGCGTATAACTGCTTCTCACGCAGGGTTTGCAAAACAATTCTAAGGTGACGATCATGATCCTCTCGATTCTTTGAATACACCAATATGTCGTCAATAAATACCACCACGAACTGATCCAAATACGGGTGGAAGATTCTATTCATCAGATCCATGAATACTGCAGGTGCGTTCGTTAATCCAAAAGGCATAACAATGAATTCATAATGTCCATAGCGAGTTCTGAATGCGGTTTTTGATATGTCTTCATCTTTAATTCTCAATTGATGATAACCCGATCGTAGATCAATTTTTGAAAAGACTCCAGCACCTTTGAGTTGATCAAACAGATCATCTATGCGAGGTAACAGATACTTGTTTTTGATGGTCAGCTTATTAAGTTGACGGTAATCTACACACAACCTTAAGGATCCGTCTTTCTTTTTTCACGAACAATACTGGTGCTCCCCATGGTGATTCGCTTGGCCTTATGAACCCCTTGTCTAAAAGTTCTTGTAGCTGTACCTTTAATTCTTTTAGCTCCGCTGGCGCCATTCGGTAAGGTGCGATGGATACTGGTGCAGCTCCCGGGTACACGTCTATGATGAATTCCACCTCTCGTTTAGGTGGTAATCCGGGTAAATCATCAGGAAATACGTCGGGAAAATCGCATACAGTAGGTATATCTTGTAACTTTGGTGCCTCTTCTTTCGCTACTAATGCACATACCAGGTATGCCTCGCAACCTTTTTGCACTAACCTCTTAGCCGTCATGGCAGAAATAATGTTAGTTAGATAATCCTTCCTTTTTCCTACTAGGGTCACTTCGTCACCGTCTGCAGTATGCAAGGTAACTCTCTTCCGTTTACAGTCAACTAGTGCATCGTGCTTGGCCAACCAATCCATCCCAAGAATAGCATCGAATTCTTGAAATGGTAGTTCAAATAAATCTCCCCAAAAGATATGTCCGTGTATCTCTACGGGGCAATCTTTCACTACCTTCCTAGTAATCACCTCATTTCCTAATGGGTTAGTAACTAATATTCCCTCTTTTTCTAGTTCTACCTTTAGGTTCTCAAGTTTTTCATTTTTCTTGCATATATATGAGTGTGAAGAACCTGGATCTATTAAAACGTAAAGCGGAACCCCAAACATAGACAACTGACCTGCAATCACGTCTAGCGCTTCTTCGTCTTCTCGCCCCCTCATAGCATACATTCTAGCAGGAGCCCTTGCTTCTGGTCGATTCACTGTTTCAGATTGCACACGCGACGGATTTTTGCTCCTTCCTCTGCCTCGGCCTCGACCTGCTGCCGCTTGCGATTTCTCAGTATCCCTAGGTAGATTCTGTATTCGCTGGGGACACTCTCGCATAAGGTGGTCTAAAGATCCACATATATAACATGCAAATGTCCGACCCCAACATTCTCCCGTGTGACGGCGTCGGCATTAATCACAGCGTGGATTATTATTTTCGCCTTCATTACCTCTTGAACCGATAAAGAAGTTACCTCCGCTTCGGCTGAATCCTCTTCCTTGTCCTCTTCCGGATCGTCCCGTACTAGCGACTGAGGTAGTTTGACTTAAGCCACCGCGAATTGATCCCTGACTGTAACCTCGACGTTGACTGCCTCCCGTGGAACCACTGCCGCGGAATCGTTTCCTTGATGATTGGTAGTTTCCCGAATAGTTCTGGGTACCTCTCTTCTGTTTCATCTTCTGTCGTCTATTCTGTTCATCAGACTGGCATTGCTCTATTTCTAGAGCCCTATTGACCAACTCGGAAAATTCTTTGATATTAGCAGCAATTAGCTGCATCCTAATCTCATTATTCAACCCATCCTGGAACTGCTTACATCTATCATGTTCGTCTTCAATTGTCTTCTTGGCATACCTACTCAGCCTAGTAAATTCCCTCTCGTACTCAGCAACGGTCAGTCGACCTTGCTTTAAGTGTAGAAACTCCTTTTTCTTGGCATCTAGGTATGCCTCCGATATAAACTTCCTCTTGAACTCATTCACAAAGAAATCCCATGTTCTCTGTTCCGGTGAAACTCGTTGGTGAACTGTGTCCCACCATATATATGCTTCTTCCACTAATAAGGAAGTAGCACATATCACTCGCTCTTCTGGCGTACACTGTAACTGATCTAAGGCTCGTATTGTTCCTTCCAGCCAATACTCGGCTGTTGAAGAATCATCGTCCCTTCGAGCCTTAAACTCCTTCGCACCATACTTTCTTATCTTTTCTATTGGGGGTTTCCTTTCCCCTCCTACAGCAGGTACTGGTACGGGTGCTGGCGCTGGGGGTGGTGCTGGGGCAACGCCGGCTATCTGCCGAAATACGGCAGCCATTTGTTGCAACATATCATTGGGAATAGGAGCATCAGCGGGTGGTTGCTCCGACGCTGATGTCTCAGATACACGCATTTCTACAACTCGGGAGGCCTGAGACTCGACCTCCTCCTCTATATCACGCTGCGCTGCTTGCGACATCTAAAGAGTAAACATATACCATCCCATCATTATTAACGACCCAGACCAACAGCATTATCTTACCCTAGGTGGCATGTATATAAATATAAAATTCTTAATTAACACATATACAACACAACTTTTATTTATTTTCAAACACAAAGTTTTACAATATTAAGAAGCCCTTATATACATTGCAAAATTTAGGACTCCATGAAATCGTGTAATCTCTTATTTACTACAGGATATCTCGTTTTACGTCGGTAATGGCCACTCTCGACATAAAACGTACATCCTCCTATGTTGGATTACCCAGAAGCGGCTAAACCTTAGCTCTGATACCACAAATTGTACCACCCCTTCCCAACCTACATGTGTAAGCTGAGTAGAGGTGCCACACTATCCTAATTGTTGCTACCAATTTACTTAGTCAAATTTTAGTTCTGATTTTTACAGAAATTTTGCCATAGTTCCGCCTAGAAATTTGGATCCCAAGTGTCGTCAAAACTTGTTTTTCTGATTTTTGAAAACATTTTACACATACCAATGTGAATAAGAATACCATCAAATTTAATGCACTCCCAATGAATCCACCTTATACCCTCAACTACAAACCTGCACGAAGAGTTCACACTTCTAATATAACATAAAGTAAAGATTTATGATTATTACATACTACTAACATACAATTATAACATAGAAAATCTCTTTTATATTTATTCATATACATGCCACAACTATCAACTCATAATGGAACTAAAAGATCTACCCCTGAGATTTGCTGTGGTCTGGTCGTTGCTTCCCCAAGATTTATCTACTGCTCCGAACCTACGAGTCAAGGAAAACTTAACTCGCTGAGCGTTGTCGCTCAGTGGGTACTTTACCAATAAAAATAAAAGTAGTACATGAAAGTATTCGAAGTAAAAAGGAAATAATAAAATCAACAATCAACCAACATTATACCACTAGAAATCGTGATACATTCAGTATGATATGTTTTCAATAATGTAAAATCATAATTCAAATTCATTTGCATTATATAGTGCAACGAAAAATAATATGTTTTTGATCCAGGCTCTACTGGTATATAGGGAACCATAGTGATAAGGCAGTGGCCCTCACCACTGTAACATAGGTGGCCCTCACCACCGATATCAGATCACAGGAGTGGCCCTCACCATCCTGGTTATAACCAATGGGCCTCCCCATTGGCTTCAGTGGCCTCACCACTGAATAACATATCATATCACAATAATGAACAGTACTGCATGCGTTAGTATAGTGCACCATACCCTTATCTACCACTCCCACTATCCAGTAGAGCAAAAAGGTTAAAATGATTCAATTTAAGTCTCAAACCTCATTTTAGAATGACTCGCGAAATCATTTTAAATTCCCATCGCACTTTGCCATTTATGCCGCGCAACACATTCTTCAGTCAAACCATTCCCCTTTTTCGCATATTTAATATCCACAATAAACATATTAAACATTTCAAAGCATTCCTCAAAATATCCCAAATTGACCAAATGAATAGTGTTGCGGCGAGAAAAATCGGCAACGCAAAATGGCATGACCAAATGAATAGTAAAATCTGGATTTTCGTCAAAATTTCAGTCTACTTTAATCATGCATTTGACCAAGTAAATGATCTTATTTTTGGCTGAAATTTTACAGAAAACTTATTTCATATGTTGACTAATTGCATGTAAAATTTCGTTGAAAAATTCCTTCGTTTGCTGCCTCAAACAATTTCCACAAAAAGGTCCAGAAAGCTGTCTTTTTGGGACCATTTCGGCCCAAACACATGAAATGCATAGGATAGTTTATTTTTCTTTTGCAAATCAATATTAAGGCTTCTTTAATGGTAAAGTGAAGATTCAAACACTTCCCTTTGACAACTTTTACATGTTTAACTCAAATCAATATATTTAAGCATCAACAACAAAACTTTCATAAACCAAAGTTTGTAAAGCATCAAACCAAAATTTATTATTCAAAAGTAAAGTACCAAACCTTATTTCTTTAACTCCTCTTGGCTTTTCCTTCTTCTCCTTCTTTAATTCTTTATTTCTCCTTCAATCAATTCAAGATACAACATAAACTTTAGAATTTCAAAATAATAAATTATCCTCTATTTCTTTTCCAACCGAAACCCCTAATCCAACCTTATTAATCTTTCTACATCTTGATTCTTCCATTTAATCAATTAATCTCATCACTTACTTAATATTATTATTATGTTTTTCAATTCCATATAAGACTCTAATTCCCAATCTTCCAATAAATATATAACTACCTAAAACTAATACTAAAATTAAAGTCTACACACTTAAAAACCTTAGAACTTACCTTAAAAATCAAAGTTTGAAGAAACTTGGAAGTCCCTTGGTATTTTCTTTTGTTGGCCGAATTTGGTGAGTGGAAAAAGAGAGAATTTGCTCTTCATATCACATATATTTATAGACAAAGGAAATGATGATCACCTTGCCCACTTGTCCACTTTTTCTCTTTCTTCATTTATTACACATTTATTACACATGCTAAATGTTTTCTTTTGATTGGCCAACCTTTGATTTTTATAACTTCCTTTTTCCTTTACTTCTTTCCACTTGTCTCTCTTCCCATTGGATCTCATAAAGTTGTCCCGGGTTACCCATCCGGTCCCGACACGAAACCGAGCCACATTACGTTCCGGCGATTAATCGATCATATCTTTTAAACCGTATAGTTCCATGAGTCAAACTATATATAGTTTTGATCCTCTCGACCTCTACTTTCTATTTATAAGGTCTATTTTAGGTTTCCAAGTCATTTTGAAAAATTACCGATAAGCCCTCAACTTTTTACAAAATTCCCTTTAGGTCCTATTTTTGCTCGGGTTTTCTCCGGCTTCGTTTCCACTGACGATCGTTTCATATTTAACCTCTCGCCATTCTCTACGTACTCACGTCTTTATTTCCTACCCTAAATTCATGTATAACTTTAATTGATAATGACCAAAATGCCCTTAGGCAACATTTCTTCATTTTTCTTTAACGGGACATTTCCTGGAAAAACCGTTACACGTCGTTGCGATCCGGTTTTTCTCTACATTCCATTTTTGAAATCTGTTATATGCACTATTAAGAACATCCGGTGCAACTTTCTTTGAAATTACATCTACGTCCCCAACTTTATTAAAAATTACAATTATATCCCTTTTGTCATACAACCTTATCTAGGGCTGTTATCAAGAATTATCTTCTCCTTTTCCCTACTCTCGCTATGCACGTGTCTACACTGCATAAATGCAGTAGGCGGATGTGACAAATTAAATAATTTTTCTATTCTAAATAGAAAAATATAATTCATCGCTAATAATATTAATTATATTATCGGTGCTAGCAGATAATATAATAATACTTTATTCGGATTAAAAATATTATTTATTTAAATAATTAAAATTTTCAAATTAATTATTAAATAATAATATAATTAATCCATTAGTAAAGCTTATAATACTCGTTATTGTGTAATCCCATAAGTTCAATGTTAAATCAGTAGCAAATTGGTTAAACTAATTTGCTAATTAAGGTTGACGTTTACCAATACTCCTTAATGATCAAATAATATATAATAAATAATTATTATCAAAAGCCTGTAGAAGAATAATATAATATTTTTTTTTGTCGTCATAACTCCGGATTAATCTTAGGACATGATTTACATTATCAAATTCTAATAAATTGTCAACTATATTTCATGTCAATTATAAACGATAAGTGAATGACTTAAGAAACTCATTTCTTCTTCATTCCTGACTAAGATTTTAATTAAGTCATTTATAATTAATAACAACAAAGAACTTAAACTAATTACCAGACAAATTTTATTTTGATCAATCACTAATTGTATAAATATTTAATTATATCTAATATCCTTTTAATTATTACTCTAAGGCAATGTATGTCCAATATTAAAATATAATAAATAATTTATTAATTATTATGATAATCTCAAGTTAAAGAAAATTATTATATTATATTATTAAAAAAATATCTCATTGATAATGTATTAATAATTTTAACCATTAGAAAATCTTCATTGAGCCGGTTTAGTGGTCATATCTCCATATGCACCATATATGTGTGTGATTTAGTTAATGAGAACAACTAATTTCTATCTTATAAAGATCATCACATATATATTGATTTAATTGGATCATTAAAATCGTATTTAATGATTCTATGATCCAGAATAATTTTATATTAAATTGTAAAAAATTTGATTCTCATTATCAAGATTTTTATCATAATGATAAGTCTTAAAATTTAATCAAGACAATATCATATTAATAAAATTAAATATGATGTCAAAAAATTACAAATATCACACATTAACTAAAATAAAATGTGTTCAATTATTACATGATAATAGATGTGTTTAATTGGAGTTAGGGCATATTATATTACCTAATAATCTCCCACTTGCGCTAGGTCCAATTTGTCATGTATCTCATTCTCAACTTCCACTTGTGCTTGTTAAATTCCTTTGCACCAAGTGCTTTAGTGAATGGATCTACTGCATTTTCTTTTCCTTCAATCTTTTGAATTGTAACATCTCTACATTCTATATTTTTTCTAATTAGATGATATTTTCACATAATATGTTTGGATCTCTGATGTGATCTAGGCTCCTTTGCTTGACTAATTGCTCTAGTATTGTCACGTAATAGTAGAACTGCATCTTTTATTGATGGAACCACATTAAGTTCAGTTAAGAACTTTTTCATCCAAACCGCTTCCTTAGCAGCTTCGCAAGTCGCTATATATTCTGTTTCTTTGGCTGAATAAGCTACTATAGCTTGTTTGAAACTTTTTTAACTCACTACTCCACCATTTAATGTGAAAACAAAACCAAAGATAGATTTTCTATTGTCTTTATCTAAATTGAAGCTTGCATCAACATAACCTTCTAGTTTTAATTTATAATCTCCATAGATGAGGAATTAGTCTTTAGTTCTTCTTAAGTTCTTAAGAATGGTATTAACTTTTCAGTGTTTCTCACCAGGGTTCGCCTGATATCAACTTATCACTCTCAATGCATAAGCCACATTAGGACGTGTGCATATTATGGTATACATGATAGCTCCCACTGCATTAGCATACGTGATTCTACTCATATATTCTCTCTCTTTAGGTGTTTGAAGATAGTTTTCCCTGCTAACGGTAATTTCAGTGCCTATCAGTAGATAGTCTCTCTTGAATTTTTTCATGTTATACCTCTTTAAAATGGTATTGATATATGTAGACTAGGAAAGACTAAGCAACTTATTAGATCTATCTCTATAAATCTTTATCCCTAAAATGTAAACTACTTCTTCTAAGTCTTTCTTGGAGAACTATTCGGATAGCCAAATCTTAACATTGTGTAATGCTGGTACATCATTTTTAATGAGCAAAATATCATCAACATATATTCCTAAAAAGATAATTATGCTCCCATTAACCTTTTTGTACACATAATGCTCTTCTTCGCATCTAGCAAAATTGAATTATCAATTGTCTTGTTAAAGTGAATATTCCAACTCCTTGAGACTTGCTTGAGTCCATAAATGGATCTTTATAGCTTACAAACCTTATTATGAGTAGATTGAGATATGAATCCTTGAAGTTGTATTATATAAATATCATCTTCTAGCTCACCATTAAGGAAAGTTGTTTTTATATCAATCTGTCATATTTCATAATCATTGTAAGCTGTTATAGATCACATTCCATTTTTAGAAATGTAACAGTCCTAGAAATCAGGAAGGCGTAAAGCTACAAGACACCACGTAGAACATTAACCACACTATTATATATATAAATATAGATTATCTTAATCATTTAATCCATAATCTTATAACATATTCATATACATTTATTATAACATTATAAATCACACACATATATCTCATAATTACTTTATTATTATTCTCCCACACCTAATAAACCATTCATAAAAATTATTACGGAGCAACTAGAATATTGTACAAACTTAATACTTAATTTACCTATAACAGTTATGAGTTAATACATTCTTCTCAAACTTCTTGTTGGAAGGAAGTAATCAAAAAGCTAATAAACCTGAATAACTTTTACATGAAACCATATAGACGATTAGATGGGTCATCAACTCAGTGAGATTATAGTGTCGCAAGGGTGGAATACACAATAAAAATATTTTAAGGTTTGAAATAATAATGATAATACAAGGTGGTTGCAAAAAAAAAATGATTATTAAAAAAATTTGATCCACAAGAAGGGTCCACAATAACTGGACTAATATCACAAAATAAATCAAATAGTATGTGTGAGCAGGAATTTTCGACCCCACTTCTTGTAAAATAGTTTTTGCTACTTCGACACTGTTAGACTCTGGATCTTAGAGAATACAGACCTAAACTAGGAGAATAGAAATCACCACTCGGACGGGCTAAAAAAATAGAAAGGGGTGGATGACTCGATTTCTAAGAAATCCTCAATCCCTACAAGGTTCAAAAAGTTAGATACGCATGGAGAAGGTGAAAATGACTCAGCACCCCTATAATGCCCAGTTCATTGAAACCAACCTCCTTTTCAGGTCTAAATATTATTAAATTCATAACTTATCAAATATAGTCCATAATACATGCAATTGAAATAAATAAATACTTATTATATTAAAATTAAAGTAAGTCCAAACAATTCAACAACATGGACACCTATATAAGATGAAAACATGTCTTTACACTGTCAACATCTAAAATATAAGTAAATAAATTAGGACACTCACCATTTGGTAAAAACGTGCCCCTTACATTAATTTCAAAATCCTTAAAATTAGAATAAGCAATTAAAATAAATGAGATACCCATAAAATAAAAATATGTCTTTTACATCTCTCTTAAAATCCAAACAATAATAAATAAACAACTCAATCATCTATCATAAGTAAGTAAATCATACATCATCATATCATTCATCATAAGCAAGTAAATAATAATAAGTCCATAATTAAAATTAGGGTTCCACCATTAAATTAGGATTAGATTGCTAAATTAGGGCTTTTAGGGTTTTTAAGCATGCAACTAGGGGTTTTAATCTAAAATTAGGATTTTATAATTATGCAAATTAGGATTTTTCCTAAACTAGGATTTAAACATGTAAATTAGGGTTTTGGAACAAAATTAAGGTTTTAAATCTAAATCTAAAGTTTAAACATATAAATTAGGATTTCTTACACAAACCTAGGGTTCAATGTGTAAATTAAACTAAAACATGCAAACCTAGGGTTTAAGATACAAATTAAAATTAAAACATATGAGATTAGGGTTTAAGTCTTCAAACTAAGATTAAAATATACAATTAAGATATGAATCAAACTAAGATTGATGTTGTGTTTTACTAGATGGTTTTCCAAAATCAACTAAATAACAATGAATTCTATGATATCAATAATAAGGATGATAAAAAATAATTTAATTAAAATGAGTTAATGAAATCAAACATTCATTTTTGGCTCCACCAATGTCTTTTATTTGAACCAAACCTTGCTAAAGTACTGCGATTACTCCACAAAATTAATGCTACAGCTTATTGAGCCAAACGGATTCTGGTTGAGTTAAATAATCTATGGATTATCCACCAATTTTAGCCACTACTTCTTTATTGGTTTGCTATTTTTGTTTTTGTTTCTACTGTTCACTTTTGCTCTCTGTCTATTGTCTTTTTTAATTTGCTAATTCTAGAGCTAAACCTAATTGCCGGTCGCTTATTACCTCCCCTAATCTTTCTATTTGCCTTAATAATTATAGGCAACATTAGGATTTTAATCAAGCTTACCAGTCCTAAACATGTTAGAATACTTCTTGATTATCTGAACCCCCTTGAATTTTTCCTTGATTAGGTTACTTGAACTTGATTTAAAGTTGAATTAAGCCAAAATTAATGGCCCATGTCGAATTGGATGTCCAATTTGATATGAGCAAGGCTAATATCAAATTTGGCCATGGCCAGTTCAATATGAGGTGGCTCATATTGAATTTAGCCATGGCCAATTATCATGATTTCTATGTCGGTTTAGCTTGTTGAATCAGACCAGAATTAGTTTTGACTTTTTAATTAGGTCCAGACTTGATTTAGGCTTTTAAAATTAGATTATGCCTAGTTTGAGCTTTTAAAAATGAATTAGATTTAACTTGGGCTTTTAAGATTGGACTGGCCATGGTTTGAGCTTTTAAATTGGAACTAAGCTCATTCAAGGTTAAATTTAAGGGCTACAATATGACAAATAACATATAGTAATAACATTAAAGTGCTATCACACATCACATATATATAAGGGTAGTAGCTTCTACCCTACTATTCATAAATATCTATGTGCATATAGTCTGATGGTCTACAATCCCCATCAAGTTGGGATTCTATCATACTGGGAATCAAATAACTTGGTGTGAATCACACAGGTCAAGAGAACATATTGGGTTTTACAATTCACAAATATAAAATCACAAATAACAAATAATATCAAATGGTTCAAATATTGTTAATGGCTCAAATTTCATCAAAGAATTTCAAGGTAACAAAGGAAGAGATACCACTATAACTCGCCTTAATCTTGAAAATTTAATGTTTCTTGGCCATTGATAATATTAAATCGATTATGTTGCAATTCTGAACCTATATTCACATTTACACAGATATTAAACTATTAGGTTCTTTCTTAGTTTATTATTTAATTGATTTAATTCATTTATTCCAATAATAAAAATAAAGTTAATAATAATTTATTTAATTGAACTTTGATAATATTTAATTAATCTTGACACAAAATAACTACATTAAATTTTAAATAATTCATGACTTTAATATATATATATATATATATTTAAAAGAAAATTTTCTAGATACTCATTATTAAAATTAAATATTACATAATTTATTTACTTTTACCTTAATAATAATTTATCTTAATTTTAAAAAATTATTTTTAATAATTGTTAATCATTATAATAATAGTTGATTGTGCTAAATTAAAAAGTAAATGATATTAGCAATAATAATATTATCCATATTATATAATTTCTAATTATAACTTTTTTAATAATGAATTTATAATTCTATATTTTATTAGTTTGAAAAATACTAATTAACATTTAATTATTTGATAAACAACAATTATAACTCAATTAACCAACTATTAATTCATTTCCTTTCAATTAATTAGCTAATTCCATGCTCATATATATATATATATATATATATAACTTAATTAATTAACTTCATAAAATTCAAAACTATAATTTAAATATTTAATTAGTTTTACTCATTTATTATACTAATATTTTTTTAAAATTTGATATATATATATATACAATATATTTACTTCTATTATTTCTTCATTTTTTATTTTTTTATTTTATTGTACTCATTATAAATTTTCTCTTAATTATAAATAATTAATCAATTAATTAAAATAACTATTTTTTTAAAATTCAATTCATTTCATAAACATTATAAAAATGCTTTTAAACTATTAATATTATTAAATTTATTTATTTTTATTATTTTCTTCTCAACACATTTTATTCATCAACTAACCCAAATTATATATTTTAAATTTACTTAATTTCTTAAATTCAATAATTTCCTTTTTAATCACATCTAACTAATTAATTAATTATTACTTTATTCATAAATTAAATTCAAATCCATATAGCGTAATTAATTAAAATTAATTAATATAATTAATAATAATTCAAATTTAAATCAAATTCAAATTATAATATAATTATTATTATATTTAAAATTTTAACATATATATATTTATAGATTTTTAAAATTTACCTATAATTTGCAATTGATATGTCAAATTGAAGCTCGTGAAAAGAAGATTTCAAAAATGTCCATCTTGCGTAAAAAAGAAGTGGGAAAACAACCGAAAGTTGATAAAAAAAATTCACGCCATTGCTGTTATCGGACAGCGAGTGTGTCACCATCCAACATCGATTGCCGATAAGTCACCTCTCTCTAGACTCGTCATTCCAGACGAAGCCACATAGTCAGCGCATGTCATTTGAAGGTGGACGGTTGGCGGTAGATCAGCCTTCGTTTGACAATTGTCGTCTTTCCTTCTGACTTTCTCTCTACTCTCTGTTGTTTCCTTTCTTTCTTTCTTTCTTTCTTTTCTTTTCTTTCTTTATATATATTATATTATATATTATTACTTTATTATTATTACTTTATTTATTTATTTATTTATTTATTATTATTATTATTATTATTATTATTATTATTATTATTATTATTATTATTATTATTACTACTACAAGCAAGCAGAATCTGAATGAATTTGAGCATTGTCATAAGGGAATATGTTTCGTCATTATCAATTCCTTCTTTTTGACATGATATTTTGGCGACAAGATGGGCTTTATAGGGTTCTACCTTACTGTCTACTCCAATCTTTTTCATGTAAACCCATTTACATCCAATAAGTTTTATATCCTTTGAAGCATCAACCAAGATCCATACTTTGTTTATCTTCATGGATTCCATCTCGAATTCTATAGCTTTCTGCCAATTTTCTTGGTTGGAGCTTTGAGTAGCCTCTTCATAGGTGTTAGGGTCAGCATCATTATGATTAACCTTATTAGACACATCATCATGCACCTTTAGATTTAATTTATTTGGTACACAATGTTGATGAGAAGACCTTCTAAGAGGTTCTTATACAATTGGATTACTTAATACCGAACTTGATTGTTGTTTAATTATAATTGGATTAGACTCATTAATCTACTCTTGAACTATAATTGGTGATAGAAACACATCATTCTATCACAGAATTGCAATTCAGAAGAGGCAAAAGAATTGTATAGACTTCCTAAAAGATGAAGAGGGGTAGTGGACTAATGATAGGAAGAAATTAGAAATACTGGCTATTAATTACTTTTTAAGCTTATAAATGGGTAATGATGATATAGAGATGCATTATCCTATGGAATCAAAATTCTCATTATTGAGTAGCAAACTTTTATCCAAGCTAAATGATCGGTTTTCTCCTATGGAAATTAAACAAGCCCTAAATATTCGACATGAAGCCACTTAAGTTTCTATGTGTTGATGGCATCTCTTCTTCATTCTTCCAGAATAAATGGAACATAGTGGGTAACAATATTACAAAATGTGTCAAGGAAGCTCTAGAAGGTTGTGGCATCCCTAAAGAACTTAATAGAACAATGATAGTTTTATTCCTAAAGTTGAGCATCCTGGAACTATCTAACAATTTTGCCCCATTAGCCTTCGTAATGTGGTGATGAAAATAATTACCAAGACCATTGTAAATCATATTACGCATATTATGGTTGAAGTAGTGGGGTTGATTCAATCAAGCTTCGTTCCTAGGAGGCACATAACTGATAATATTAAAGTGGCTGAGGAAATTATCCATTCCAAGAAGAAAGGCAAGGAAGAAGGGATTAATGACGATTAAAATTGATTTAAAGAAAGCCTATGAGAAGCTCAACTGGAACTTTATTAAGGAGAATTTGATTCTTGTTAGTATTCTTATTGATCTTGTTTTAGTTATAATGGACTATATCTCTTCTGTCTTTATGCAGATGTGCTGGAATGGTTAACTATACCTATCATTCAAGCTTACCAAATGTGTAAGACAAGGAGATCCTTTATCTCCCTATATTTTCATGTTATGCATTGAGCGTCTCTCTCATGGTATTAATGTAGCAGCAGAGAAGGGAGAATGGAAAAATGATTAAGCTATGTAAAAATAGCCCTCACATTTCTCATCTCTTTTTCACCATCAGTTGTCTCCTTTTTTCAAAGGCAACGTGTTAGTGATCAAGAATATCCTTTCTAATTTTTTGTAAAAGCCAGGGACAAAAGGTGAATCTAGCTAAAACTAAAGCTTTCTTCTCTAGGAATGTGCCTAGAGCAATTAGAAGGCAATTGTGTTGTGACCTTGGAGTTTCAATGGCCTCGAACTTAGGTATTTATCTTGGTATACCGCTCTTTCACAAGAGAATTGATAATAGTACTCTGGGCATATTTTAGAAAAGGTGAAACACAAATTTACTGGTTGGTCAGTAAGTAGCTAGAAGCAAAAATTTTTGCCCCCACTCCCATGTGGAATGGTTCTTACGACTTTGGCATTGTTAGGCTCATGGCTTTAGAGAATACAGGCCTAAATCCGGAGAACATGGAGTTGCCACCCATATGGGTCGGAAAAAAAAGGGGTGGATGATTCGATTCCTAAGAAATTTTCAACCCCTTAATGGGTTCGAAAAGTTGGATACGTATAGGGAAGATGAAAATAATCCAGCACCCCCATAATGCCCGGTTTATTAGAACCTGTCTCCTTTTCAGGTCTAAATATTATAAAATTCTTAACTTATTATAATATTATTCATAATAAATGCGAACATTAAAATAAAATATCATTATATTAAAATCAAAGTAATGTTCAAAAAAAAATAATAAAATGACATCCATACAAGATAAAAACATGTCCTTACAACCATGTCCAACTTCTAAAATAAATAGGGCATCCACCAAAAGATGAAAATATATCATTTACAATAGTCTCAAAATCTTTAAATGATAAACTAAATTACATAATAAAAATCGAGGCACCCACAAAGTAGAAACCTACCTTTTACAATTTAAAAAATCAAATAAATAATTAATTAAGCAGATTAAATCAATCAAATATAATAATTAAACATAAACATCTAGTACAACCAAAATAAATCATCCATTATAAAAACAAGTCAAATAAATAAATAAAGCTAGAGTTTAAACTACTAAATAAACAAAATTAGAATTTTAGATTTAAAAGATTGGTTATACAGTTTAAGGTTTAGAGTTTTAAAGTTGTTGGATAAAATTGGTTTTAATTATTGGATTTGGAAAATTTAGAGAATGGAGACACTGGATTAGGGTTTTGAGCACTAAGATTTAAATTGAGGTTTTAACATTTAAGATTTAAGGTTCTGAGGTTAATGGGAATTAAGCCGCTGAAATTAGGATTTTAGATTTTCTGGAATTAAAGGATTTTAATGTTTTAGAATTAAATTAATGCTTTGAAAAATTAAGGAAACAATTTAGGGTTTTGAAAAAAATAAGGAAATAGTTTAGGGTTTTGGAAAATTAAGGAAATAGTTTAGGGTTTTGAAAAATTAAGGAAACAGTTTAGGGTTTTCAATATTATAGAAAACATATTAAAGTTTTAGAAATTGGAAAATAAGGGTTCTGGATGTTAGGTTACTAAGTGTTTAGGTTTAAGGTCACGGATTAAGGTTTCCGAATCTGGGGAATTTAGGGTTTTGCTTTTTGGAAATTTAATTCTTGGATTCTAGATCAGGGCTATTTGAAATACAAGATTTGGGTTTTGGTCTTTGAGAAATAAGATTTAGAAATTAGGGTTTTAGGTTTTTTTAAGAATTAGGGTTTTGAAAATTGAGGATTTGGTATCTTGAAATAGTTTAGGGTTTTTTAAGAATTTGGTTAGGGTTTTGGGTGTTGAGCTTGGAAAGCATATTAGAGTTTAACAATTTTAAACTACTAGATCAAAGCAACAATTTAAAACAAATAATCAAAATGTTTAAAGGAAAAAGAAGAATCTAGCTACTGTATGTTTTAACAACTTATAAATCAAGGGATGAAGTTATTGTAAGTATAAAAAAATTGTATGATTAAAGCCAAACCATCGTTGTCGGTTCCACCAAAATTGATTCTGGATGAACAAAAATAATGACAGTATTGCTGCATTTGATGTATTGATGATTGATGAATGTTGATTGTTGTTAATTAACTCCTGGTTTTCTCCTTTGTTGATCAATCTACCTTATTGATCAATGATGCTTCCTTTGATTGTTATTGCTCCTTTAATCATTGTTACTGCATGTTATTAGCATTAAACCTTATTATTTATAGTCAAACCATCTCAAAAATCCTAAACCTAATCTGCACAATTCAGCTTTAAAATGAATTATAGCCTAATTCGAAAACCAAATGGCCGGCCAAAATTTAAAATACGTTAGGACCATGTCAATATGGTGTGCCAGATTGACATGGGCTAAGGCCATGTCGATCTAGGCAACCAGGCTCATGTCGACCTGGGCCCTCGAGGTCGACATGAGTAACAGCTCAAGTCGTCTGGGGCTGGCCCGACTCAAAATAATATTGTATTTTTCATTAATGGACTGGATAGTTTCAATTTAGGCCGAACAAATTTGATTTTAGGGCTTTAATCAGTTGAATTTATGCCTTTTGAAATCGAACTGACTTATTTAAAATTTGTAAACTATGTTTAAATCTTTAAAAGTCGAATAGAATTTATTTTGACATTCTTTAATCAAGATCATATTAACTTATGGTCAAAATTAAGGGTTTACAGTAGCCTATCTTTAGCAGGTAGAGTTACTGTTACAAAACATTTTTCCTCTATTCACATGTTTGTATACAGACCGCTTAGCTACCATCCAATGTACTGAATAATATTAAGAAAGGGTATAGGAGCTTCATTTGGGGCAGTGATAACTCTAAAAGAAGCCTCGACCTTGTTAAATGGGATACTAACTGTCGGCCTTATGATAGAGGAGGTCTTGGCTTTCGTGACCTCAAGGGAGTTAACAACTCTTTTCGTATGAAGATCAATTGGGGGCATATCATGTGTCCAAATAGCCATTGGGTTCAAGTTTTAAGGGAAAAGTCTGGTATGGTTGAAAAGTTCCTGCCCATATTAATAGCAATAATGGCTCTAGACTTTGGAAAGCTATGGCTAAGAACTAGAACAATACGTTGGAAGGGATTTAACGGACAATAAATAAGGGCAGTGTTGTTTGCTTTTGGCTTGATAAATGGGTGGAAGGCTTAGAAGAGCTAATCAACTACACTATTCAAGCAATTCCTCTTAATATGATTACCAACCTGTTGCTTCATATGTTTTATAGAATGGAAGCTAGAATTAGGCCTCATTCGAGAATATGCTCCCTTTTAACGTTTTGTAAAAAATAGCTTTGATGCTTCCACCATCAAGGGATCAAGGAGAAGATGATTTCTATTAGGCCTCTATAGCTAGCAGCGATTTCACAATCAGTTCAGCATATGATTCGTTATGTGGCCATAACTGGACTGAGAAATTTGGGGTGGAAGCTTGTTTGGAAGTGGAAAGGCCCGCATCGTATTAATACCTTCATGTGGCTGACCGTGAGTGGTCGTTTAATGACCAACAGTGAGCGAGTTAAAAGACATCTCACCGACAATGACATGTGTCCTGTTTGTCAAATGTATCTAGAAACAACACTTTATGTGTTAAGGGATTGTATTATTACAAAGCAAGTGTGGCATCGGTTGTTACATGTTAATTTTTGCTACGACTATTTCTATAGTAATCTCCAAGCCTAGATTGTTAGAAATATGGTGTCAAAACAGATAGTGAATATTAATAAAGAATGGAGAGACTTTTTTGCAGTGGCTTGTTGGCGGCTTTGGCATACAAGAAATGCCTTTGTTTTTTCAATTACTCACCAGGGCATTTCAAGAATTATTTCGGATGTGAGGGCTAATGTTGAAGCCATTTTGTCAGCTAGGCAGCATGTGGTACAATTTGTAAATCCTCTTGGGAGAAAAGAAATTACTTATTTAGGGTGAAGCCCCCCTCATGAAGGGTCATACAAATTAAACATAGATGGTGCTTGTAATTAAGGGTCCTCATAATATGGCTTCTGCTGTATGAGTTATTAAAGATGCTAGATGCTATTGGATTAAAGGTTTTGCTATTAATATGAGTAGCTGTACAATAACCAAGGCGGAGCTTAGAGGGCTCTTTGAAGGCCTTGTCCTTGCTAGAAGTATGGGTATTCACAATTTGGTGGTAGAAGCGGATAGTTCATATGTTCTTAAGGTCATTAAAGATACAACGGGTAAGAACAGAAATCATTCTTTGCTGATTAAGAACATCCGACACCTTCTTTCTAGCAATTGGCGTCTCCAGATCAAGCATATATCCAAGGAAGCCAACATGGTTGCTGACAAGCAAGTTGCCTTTGGGCAACAACTCCAGTTTGGACTTCACATCCTAGACAATCTGCCTCTTGGGATGGATTCTCGGATTCAACATGATATGGTGGGAATATCCTACCCAAGAATGATTTGTAGATTTGTTTAAGCTTTTTGCTTCTCCTTTGTATTAAAAAAAAAAGAATGTATGTTATGCTTTGCTATATGGTTGGACTAACGTATCAAAATGTTAAAACATCTTAAATTCAAATTAATTTTTTTGCATAAAATGGGAATCGTTAAAAAAATTAGAATTAAATGAAGTTATCGAAAATTATGAAAATTATTATCTCATTGTTATTTTGAAAAATTTTTGTATCTTATATTAAAAGAAAAATTATAATTAGTGATAAATTAACTATAACATGGTCCTTATGACAATGTTGTTATTAATTAAATATATATTCTTTAAATAAAAGATCATAAAATATTTTTTTATCAAAAAAGGGAAAAAATAAATAAAAATAAATATTGTTATCAAATATTTTAACTTTTTAAAATTTTAAATTGTACGAGATAATGGATAAAAGAATGCACCAACATATGATGCTTATAATTATATATCTCAAAACATATTTTCAAAAAAGAAGTTATAAAAACTATAGTCTAATTATATTATAGATATATGTAATTTTATTGATCTTCTTCTGAATTAATCTAAAATCAGAGGTGGATCCAATCTTTTACATATTATAATTAATTTAAATCATTACAATTACTAAAAAGAAACTATAATTAAATCTATGAAATCCAAAAAAGAAAAATATATCGCAATTGAATTTAAAAGTTATTCTTTAGAGTTGCGATTTTAAAAAAATCTACACAATTGAGGGTTGAAAAATAAAAAAATAATAAAAATACATTTTCTAAAATTAGTTGTTGCCATCTTATAAATAGTAGGACATTTTTTTATAATTAAAAAGATTATTTTTTATTATTATTTTAAAATTATATAATTAAATAATTAAGAAAAATTATACTTTATGTTAATTTTTTAACAAGGAACGTGCTCGAGAATTTTTTTTTTTGTCTGATTCTTGAAAAAAGTAGTCTAATATAACCTGAATTTGATCAAATTGAGACGAATTTATAGGCAGGTGCACAAGTCCATGTAAAAGTGCTTACTATGAATAAATATTAAACTCAATGTTTTTAGTATTATTGAGCACTTACATCAATTAATAGAAAATTATTTTAATTTAAATTATAAATTTTGAGTTTAAATTTAAAATATGAAGCTGCGTTAATTTGATAAAGAGATATTTGTCGCTCTTATAGTCTTGCTCGGTTAAATTTTAAAATAATGATTTATATAAATATTAAACTTTAAAATTAATTATATTTATCATAAGTACTTACATAATGAATAAAATATATACAAAATATTAAATATAATATTAAGATTTTTATATAAATATATTAATTAGAGAAAATATAAAAATTATTTTACGTATTAATTTTATATTTATAAAATCTTTTAAATATGTAAATTATAAATATATCTTTCTATTTTATAAAAATTTGTATTTTTTTAACGGAAACTCTTAAATTAAATGTTGGAAAATAAATAATTGAATGTGAATTTATTTTGATAAACATTAGTGATTAGCGTTGGTGCCTATAGGACATGAAAGTCAATAAACAAATAGAGGTTTTACATTTCCACCAAGTGAATATTTTTGAGAATCAGAGTGTTTTTGTTAATATGATTTGTGATAATATTCATTTTGCTATGTTAATATGATTTGTGATAGTATTCATTTTGCAATATATTTTTATTTTTAAGCTTATAAAAATTTCCTTCCTGAAAAAAAAAACCTCAAAGACAATAAAAAAATCATTAAATATTATATTAAAGAAATTAATTAGAAATTTTAATTTTAATTATAAAATTTTAAAAAAATAAATTTAATTAATTTTTATTTTTAAATAACACTTTCTAATTTATTTGATTTATGAATGAGATATGAATTAAATTTATGTTAAAATTTTCTAATTTTAAATACTATATTCTAGAAAGTAATTTTTAAAATAAATAAGCTGTGACGAAGTAAACGGAATACGAGTATCACACATTTTAAAAAAAATCAGAAGTCTAATTCACATATGATTCGGTAGCTTATGAGGCGGTTTAATGGCGTGACAGAAGAGAGGACCGTTAGGAGAAAAATAATAAAGATGGTGAGGTGGAAGTCAAGTCGTGTTGAGTGTGCAAGGATGAGGTGCCCGCAAGCATTGGATAATAGATTTTATTTGTAAGAATTGAGAAATTATATGGTATAATAATAATTGTAATTAAATAATAAATTATTTAGATACAAATATGTGACCATATTTTTAAAAAAATGTATCTTAAAAATTTTTTAGATGATTTTTTTTTAAATTTTTAATAATAAAATATAAAAGATTTATTGTTATTTAATTAATTAACCATCTTAATTATTATTATTTTTTTGAACAATAAAGAAGTTAATTTCATTCAAAATAATTGAGCATCATACAAGACAATAGATTCCAACTGAGGAGGATGATTAACCAACCAGTCAGAAATCAAAGAAGAGTCATGGATAGCAGAGGCAAATCAATCTGCAGTCCTGTTACAGTTTCTAGAAATATATTGAAAACTACAGGATCTAAAAACTTCAGCCTGCTTTTTAATATTAAGAACAATTGCCTCAATCTCCCAAGGACAAGATTCAATATTGTTGATAGCATTAATAAGTAAAAGATTGTTAGATTCAAAGCAACAGCAGTCTAAATTCAAAGAAGCAACTTTCTGCACAACCAAATATAGAGCCTGGGCTTCATTTTTAATGGTAGAATATGAGAAAATCAAACAAGCAACCCCATCAATAATCTTACCTTCATGATTTCTCATAATAATCCCAATACTTGCAAGTTTATTCAGAGGAGAGAAAGTTGCATCCGAATTAACTTTGATCCAGTTGACTGGTGGAGGGTTCCATCTTTCCCTGGGCTGTGAGAGTTGTCTATGTTGAACATTTGTGCTCTGAATAATAGACTGATCAATAGTCTTCTTGAGCTTTAATAAATTCTGAGAGAGAGGACCAGGCTTTTGTTAAAGTGTCTCTTGGCTGTGGAAGAATACCTTCAAAACAAAACATATTCCTGGTTTTCCAAATTTGCCAACACAAGCATGCAATACTTGATAAAATCTGAATTTTGTTACTCCCTTTAAAATAATTGCAAACATCAGTCCACCAATCTAGAAAAGAAGTAGTATTAAAACATAAAGGATGAAAACCAATATTAGATGCGAACCACGTGGCTTTCACATGATTGTATTTAAATAGGAGATGCATTATTGATTCTTCCTCAGTACAACAGATTGGACAAAGATTAACACAGTATAAATTTCTTCTAGCCAAGTTTGTAAGAACAGGAATGGAATTATGACATAGCCTCCATAAGAAGAAATTAATTTTTTGTTGTATTTGCAATTGCCAAATGTTCTTCCACACAATAATGTTGATTCTTGAGCTTTCAGCCTGATTAGCTAAGAAAACATTTTTGCAAAGAAAACGATAGACAAAACGTACCAATAGTTTGCCTTTGCTGTCAAAATGCCATATTAATCTGTCAGATGATGTGGGCGGTCCAATGGGAATGTCTCTAATGACTCTGGCCTCGCTCTCAGAGAAAAGAGATGTGATAAGTAATCTATTCCAATACTTCCCATCTAGAATTAAATCAAAAACTTTAGATATATTTGCCTCTTGAGGTTTAGGTAACGTAATTCTGAAGTCTGGGAGATTTGGGACCCAAGGACCCTCTCAAATATTAATATTCTTTCCATTTATGGCTTGCCATTTGATTCCTTTAATCAAAAGGTCCCTGACTTTGACAATACTTTTCCAGCCCCATGAAGAAAATCTATGTACTTTAGCCTCAAAAAAAGAGCAATTAGGAAAGTAGATAGCTTTCATCATTTGACTCCACAAACAATCAGGGGCAGTAACAAGTTTCCAACATTGTTTGGAAAGCAAAGAAATATTGAAAATTTCAAATTGTTTAAAATCTGAGCCCCCAAAAAATTTTGACCGGCCAATTTGTCCCTTTTTTTTTTCAAATCAGTCCATTTTCTTTTGTGAATTGATTCCACCAAAATCTTGATAAAATCATATCTAATTTGTGACAAAATGATTTGGGCAATAAAAAGCATGACGTAATATGAACTGGGATAGTAGTTAACACTGCTTTAATGAGGACCTCTCTACCAGAAAAGGAGAGAAATTTGTGCTTCCAGGATTTGACTTTAGATACAACTCTGTCAGATAAAAAATTAAGTGCATCTAATTTAGATCTACCCCAACAAGCAGGAACCCCAAGATATTTTTCACTCCGTGTCATCTCTTTAACACCCCAAAAACTGCAGATCTAATTTTTAATATGAGGAGAAAGATTTTTGCCAAATGCAATGCATGATTTATCATAATTGATTGCTTGCCCAGATGCATTACAATAAATATTAACAATATTTATGAATGCTTTTACCTCCTGAATAGAAGCTTTTCCGTATAGTAATGTATCATCTACATAGAGAAGATGAGTCAACTTTGGAGAACTCCTGGCCGCTTGAAAGCCATATAATTCACCAAGGTGGGAGGCCTGATCTAGCATGAAAGAGAGAGCATTAGAAATAAAGAGGAATAAAAAAAGGGAAAGAGGTCCCCTTATCCGAGGCCTCTAGTTGGACTGAATGATCGAATAATTTTCCCATTTAACAAAATGCTGTAGTGGACAGTGGTCACACACTGCATAAACAAGTTTATAGTGCTATCATTAAATATTAATCTCAAAACAGTGTTGAGAAAGCCCCAATCAACTCTATCATATGCCTTGTTCATATCCACCTTAAGGATGAATTTACCTCTTTTTTTAGCTCCTGAAAACTTCAATGCATTAAAGAGTTCATGAGCCACCAGCACGTTATCATATATTGTTCTACCAGGGGTAAAAGCTCCTTGAGTGGGATGGATTAAGAAACCTAAGTAAGGTCTTAATCTAGCTGCAAGTATTTTAGAGATAATCTTAACCTAAGTAAGGTCTAAACTGTTTTAAATTCTCCGGGACTGGAACTTTGAATTAGCACAATGTTAGTATGATTCAAAGATCTAATCATTCTGCCCGATTCAAAGAAAGTTTGGACCATGTGAATAAGATCATTTTTTATAAACTCCCAGAAGGAATGATAAAACATACCAGAAAAACCATCAGGTCCTGGAGCTTTGTGCACCCAAACTAAACACTTCCTTTTTTTTATTTCATCAGCTGAAGGAATAGAGCAAATGATATCAATTAAAACAGAGGGGACTGAAGGAGAAATAAAATTTGCTACATGGTCTTGTTGAGAGGTGTGACCCGCTGAAAAGAGATTGAAATAGAACTCAACCACCATTTTTTGTGGTTTGATCCTTCCTTTCTATCCAAGCTCCAATATCATCCTTCAATTTTAATATCAAATTGGATTGACGCCTTTGAACAGTAGTGGCATGGAAGAACTGTGTATTCTTGTCGCCAGCTGTGAACCATTTAATTTGAGACCTTTGAACCAAAATTTTTCTTCATCTTCCAGAGTGAGTTCAATTTCTCAAGCAACTCTCTACCTCCAATAATGATTGGTTCGATCGAATTTTTATTAGATTTATCGAGTTTGGTAAGTTTTTTTTAAAAATAAACAAATTAAAATTAAGCAACTCAGTCGGTTTAAATCAACATAGTCGACCGGATGGCGGTCAGATCGGTTGGGTTTCGAATTTTTTGCACAATCCTAATTATAAGAAATATAATGAGCTTATGGCTAGAAAAGTAATCCAACCAAAATAATTTAAAGATTAATTTGCGTTATAAAGCTCAACTTGTTATAAGCCCAATATATTCTACTTTTACCTAAATTATTATTTACCTTTACTACTTAATTACTACACTGATTACTATGACTCTATAGAATTTGACATGGTATCTTTACTTGAATGATTTCGGACAGTGACTATTAAATATAGGACTATATTTCTAGGTAGCTTGCACAATAGCTATTAAATATAGGACTATATTCCTAGATGACCTGAAAAATAATTACTAGACATTTATCAAATATCAATAAGATAATTGACACTTAAAGGAGGAGTATTAAACCCATCCCACATCTAAAGATTACAAAATATATATATATAATGGGCTTATGACTAGAAAGATAACTTAACCAAAATAATCTAGGTTATTTTGTATTGTAAAATACAACTTGTCATAAGCCAAATGTACCCTATCTTTTACCTGAATTATTATATATCTTTATGACTTTACTACTTTGAATTATTATGACCCTATAAAATTTGATATGGTATTAAAGCTTTGGTACTCATATCTGGATGGTTTGAATAATGACCATTAAATGTAGGATTGTACTCTTAGATGGCTTGAACAGTGGCTACTAAATATTTATCAAGTGTCAACTAAATAGTTAATACTTAAGAGGGGAGTATTAAACCCACCACATAACTAAATATTACAATAAATATAATGGGCTCATGACTAGAAAGGTAATCCAATCAAAATAACTTAGATTATTTTGTGCTATAAAGCCCAACTTGTTATAAGCTTAATGTATCCTATATTTACCTGAATCACCACCTATATTTACTACTTGATTGCTATTCTAAATTACTATGACCCAACAAACATTGATAATTTACATGTTTTCCTATTCTAACAAAGTTTTGTTTATGTTTTTTTCCTATTCCAACAATTTTTTTTCTTGGTCTTCATCTTTCTCATTCAATAATCACTACAAAAATAAAAATCATCAACAAAAAAAATTTTAGATTCAAAAAATGAAAATTAATATATATTAAATAAGAATAAATCAACAACAAAAAGTTTTTAAAAAATCATATTAGAGTTATACACTTTCCTCTAAAATAGATCAACAATAAAAAACACAAATCATCAATAAAAAACAACTTCAAATTCACAATTAAATATCAATAGAGATTAAAAAAGAAGAAATTAATGTTAGAAAAAAAAAACTAGATCAGATTAGAAAGTAGATCTGCACTTTATTTCAAAAAAGATATATATTTTTCTTCCAAATAGATTTGCACTTTTCTTCAAAATAAATCTGCAGCAAAAAAAAAAAAAAAACATAGATGTTGTGTGTATATTGAACAAAAAGCCATAAAAATAAGCTCTTAAAGTATATAAATTTAGCAATAGTGTTAATATGTTTTACATATTGTATTTTAGCATTTATATATTCTTAAATATAGTGTAAATATCTTATAGATGTAACAACCTTTATATTCTCTTAATTACATGTTTTACATATTGCATATATATTGTATTTTTAACATTTATATATTCTTAAATATAGTGCATATGTCGTATGGATGTAATAACCTTTATATGTTCTTAATTATAGTGTAAATATTGTATAAATATTGTGTATATGTTGTATTCCATCTTTTTTATATCTCTTAAGTATAGTGTAAATGTTATATAAATATTGCATATGTATTAAATTATAGCATTTATATATTTTTAATTATAGTGTATATATTCTTAATTAATGTATAAATATTGTATATATATTATATTTAAGTTTTTATATATTTTAAAGTATAGTATAAATGTATGTAAATATTATATATATATATATCGTTTTATAGCCTTTTATGTTCTTAGTTATATATTCTTAATTATTGTATATATGTTATATTTCAGCTTTTAAATGTTCTTAAATATAGTCTAAAAGTCATTGAAATATTATGTATATGTTGAGTTACTTTTTATATATTTTTAATTATAGTGTATATATCATATAGATATTTTATAAATATTATTTATCATATACAACACTCATCCGTTATAAACTATATAAACAAAAATTCAAAAGAAATAAATAATATTCAAAAGAAAAAAGATGTATCCATTCAAAAAATACAAATTATAAAATAAATTATAAAAAAATTATAAAAAATCCTTTAAAATATTTTATTGAATATGCAAAATATATTATAATTGAAGAATAAAAAAAACTAACATTACAAATGAAGAATAACAAAATTAAAATAAAATTAAGAAGAAAAAATTCAATTTAATACACTAAATACAGCTCCTTAATTAAGACATTCTCTTAAAAAATTTGACCAATTTTAGTAGAATCTTCCATAACATAACTAAAAACAAAGGCGATCTCATGTGGGGTCACATGAGACCCCCTCAATAAATATAGTGTATATATATACACACACATAAGATTGGCAACAGGGCGGAACGAGGGAGCACTATTCATCCTAGTCCCGTCTTTGCATGGATTCTCGTGCTGAAAATTTAATTTTTTTATTTTTAAAAATTAAATTTTAAAAATATTAAAAATAATAATTTATTGTAATTGCACACTTAATAAAAAATTAATACAATAAATATATACAATAAAATTTTAAAATATTATAAAAATAAAATAAAATACATCAAAATAAATTTATTATATATATACAAATAATTAAAATACAACATACATTATATAATATATGTAAAAAATAATAAACAAAATAAAAATATATAATATGTATAGTATAATATATATGAATATTTTATGTATATAATATATAGTATATATATAATCTATATATATTATATTTTTTGGGTCTCCGCAGGAAGGGGACGGGAATCCCTGCCGGGTAGGGAGTATACTCCCCATCCCCACACCGCCCCGTCCCGCCTCGTCCAATGGAGAGAAATATCTCCCCGACTTCGTCTTTGTAGGAAAATTTTTCAAAAAATTTTTGCTCCGTTCGGGACAAATCCCTGTGGGGACGGGGATTTTTCATCCCATTGACAGCCCTACACATATAATTATATTGTGTGTGTATTTTTCACCAAAAAAAAAGATATTGTGTGTATAAACATTGCCTCCCCCTTATCAAAATTATATTGTTTATATACATACATACATACATACATACATATATTTATTTATTTATAAATATATTATAATATATTATATATTATATTAAAATCCTTACAATATAAATATTAAATTAATAAATCTACTCTATATATTTATTATCTTTAATTATTTTCAATTTGCATCCTAAAATTGATATTAATAATTATGTTGTAATTTAATTATAAATTAAGTTTAAAAATTTTATTATTAGATTAACTATTTTACAAAAAATATTATGTTACATAAATTTATTAAAAAATAATTAGTTTAATTTTTTAAAATATCTCAAAAATATATAAATATTATTTAAAAATAATATATATTATATAATTTTTCAAAGTAATATTAAAATATTAAAATAAAATGACAAAAAATTTAATATTTAAATATGAAATATAAAAATAAATTTGAATATAAATACTAATACTAACTATTTATATTTTTTTAATATAAAAATAAAATCAAATTTAAATTTATCTGTAATTTTTTTCACTTAAAATTTTATATGCATTATTTTCATTATGTATAGATGACCACTTTTTTTTTTTAAAAAAAAAGAAGTTTATTCAACGGTATATCTTTTATTTATTAGATATATATCTCTGAAAGGGTGATATATTTTTAATATAGTATTAAATATATATATATATATTTAAAAATAAAAATATTTTTCAAATTAAAAATTAAAAATTAATATTTAAAAATGTGTATTTTTAAAAAATATTTTTATTTTTGAGATATTTTAAAAGAAATTCAATAATTATGTCAAATACAAAATCCAAATCAAACACAATATTGAGTAAATATAGAACACCCTAGTTGTTCAACTTTAACCTCACCGCTCGATCAAGAATCTCCCCAACAAACACCATAGTAGTTCAACTTTAGTATGCATTATTTTCAATTCATCATTCTTTTGAGAATAAAAAAATCTTATACCGAACGCGAGTGATGCATTATTACCATTTTACCCTTCTTTGATCATCAAATGCCCAATGCGCCCTCCTCAACCCCAAGGTTAATGCTACTTTATTTTGATCGTGAGACATGAGGATTGGATTCTGATCGTGAGTTTTAAAGATTTAAAAATCTTTGGTTTCACAGCAGATTTAATAATCTTTTGGTTTCACAACATAAAGTAAGAGAATCTTGAGATCTATTAACATTCAATTTTCTTTATCTCTCTTTTACCACTATTTTTTTTATTATATTCTAGCAATAAGATCAATTTCATGTTATATTTATATAAATAGGAAGAACAATGTTTGTAACCAAAATGAATATTGTCATTTAAAATTTTTTATTTGAGTAAGTTAATTAAAAAATAATCGATATAACAGATAGATATAAGAATAAGAAAAAAATAATATGCAAAAAATATATTTTTTATAATATAATAATCAACTTTGTATGTTTTTGTTTTGAGATTTTTAGTACAATATTAAAATTTATCATATTTCCTAAATTTGGAGGAGGACTAATGAGTTTAGGGTCCGTTTATGCAAATTGTTATTTATACTTTTCATATTCAAATTTTTATTATAAAAATACTATATGAATCAATTTGATCAGATCAAATACATTTCATACATTAATCACATTAAAAAATTATTAATATAACCTTAATTAGTTTAGAGGGAATAATAGGTAGAGTTATTAATGATTATTAAACTCCAAAAAATTAATTTTGATAAGGTTATTAATGATCATTGAACAACACAAAACTAATTGTGCATTCGTGAATAAAATATATTTTGTATTTATTAATATTCTATATAAAATTCAGAATTTGATAATGAATTTACAAAAGAAAAAAATAGCATTAATTAACAAATTATTAACTATTTTATTGACAATCTTAATTTTTTTTCTTCTGCAAATAGTTAATAATAAAATGAGCAATGCTAATGGATGAATTTGATCCAGTTCAAATATATGTTTGCTATGCGAAATTTTTTATTTGCCCTTGTTTGTATTTTGCTTGTCTTATTTTTGGTGTTTTTTCCTTCAATTTATGCTTTTGTTTTTTCAAAATTAAACCTAATTAATAAAATACTCTTTATTTTTTCCAATAAAAAGTAATTAATACTATAAAAAACTACGGTAACTTATTACTATTTATTCTCCATCTAATAATAAATTGTAGTAATTTGATATTGAAATTGATATCTTATTTACATAACTAAAATATTTTTAAAAAAAAATTATTTTATGAGATATTGAAAATTAGGATTTTCTATTCATAATTTCTATTATTTAGGCTACATGTTTTTTTTAGAGAATTTGAAATTGTTAGTTAAATTATTTTTTAAATTTTAAATATGAAATACCTCATGTTACTGTGTGAAAATTTTCCAATAGTTTTATTTAGGTAAAATCTAAAATTATAAAAATTAATTACTTTATTAATATTAGAATTATTATATTTTCATTTAATTAACTCATTAATGATAATGGTATAGCTTAAAAAAAAGCTAACTAATTACTTTTTATTATATAAAATAATAATTTAAAAAAATATATTTTTTAAAAGTGGAAATTTCAGCGATACTAGTAATTTTAATAAAAAAAATTTATCATTAAGTTAATACTTTCTCAGTTTATCTGAAAGTTTCACTTTTATAAAAAGTATTTATTTCTTTTAAATTTTTATTTTATTTAATAAAAAAATTATTTTTTTAATTATATTATTATCATTAATTATTTAAATAATAAAATAAAAATATAATATTAATGAATTAATAAAAAATATTTTAATTAATTTAAAATAATTTTATATAATATTTAAATAATTTAATAATTTTTTTAATTAATGAGCATAAATTAAAAAGAAATGGCAAGCTTGTGGAAGGGGGCACACCTCACCATTATCTACTAGTAGGCTCTGGCATGTCACTCTTGACTGCAACTTGTTTGAAAATGGAATCCTCCAACCATTTCTTTTTAAGACTCGACGAGGAGTAATTTAGTAAAAACTTTTAATTAATTTCTTTTTCTATGTAAATATGGTAAGATTTTAACCCGTTTTATACTTTTTAAGCCATCAAATTCAGTTCGTAAATTGAAAATCATGAGATCTATTAGTCTTCAATTTTCTTATCTCTCCTTTATCATTATTTTTTTTATTATATTCGAGCAATAAGATCAAATTCATATCATATTTATATAAATAGGAAGGACAATATTTATAACCAAAATGAATATTGTCATTTAAAATTTTTAATGTGAATAAGTTAATAAAAAAAATGATCAATATAATAGATAGATATAAGAATAAGAAGAAAAACAATATGCAAAAAATATATTTTTTATAATATAGTAATCAATTTTGTATTTTTTTTTGAGGTTTTAAGTAAAATCTTAAAATTTATCATATTTCCTAAATTCAGATAGAGTACTACTGAGTTTAGGGTCTGTTTATACAAATTGCTATTTATACTTTTCATATTCAATTTTTTATTATTAACAATTTACAGAAGAAAAAAAAATTAAAATTATCAATAAAATAGTCAATAATTTGTTAATTAATGCTGTTTTTTCTTTTGTAAAATCATTATCAAATTTTGAATTTTATATAGAATATTAATAAATATAAAATAAATTTTATTCATGAATGCACGCTTAATTTTGTGTTGTTCAATGATCATTAATAACCTTATCAAAATTAGTAATTTTTTGGTGTTTAATTATCATTAATAACTCCATCTATTATTTTTTCCAAACTAATTAAGATTACATGAGTAATTTTTCAACGTAATTAATGCATGAAATATATTTGATCTGGATCCATTCATGCATTATTTTTTTTAGAAAAAAACAGTAGAAGCAAGAAAGAGAAGAAAGAAAAAATTTATAAAAATGATATATGAATTAAATTGAATCAGATTAAAAATTTATTTATTAATTATATTTAAAAATAGCTATTATAATCTTATATTTATTGTTAAAAATAATAATAAATATAAAATTAAAATAATTATTTTCTCAAAAATTTAAATATGAAGAAAGGTAAAGATAAAGAATAAGGGCACATTAATGGAGAAGACAAGGCTAATAAATTTTGGTCTGATACTAGAGAAGGGTAAATTAATTGCTTGCGTTTATTGCTGCAATTGTCTGTTCGTCCTCTCTCAGATTCTGCCTTCATTGCTACCCCCATCTGCCTCTCTCTTTCTTTTTCTTTCCTTATCTCCTGCAACCCACCACTCCAGATCTCATTTAATGCTCTCTCTCTCTCTCTCTCTCTCTCTAGTGCAGTAAATGTATTGGAGAAGTTGGGAGTTGTAAAATTTATATCTGATGGAAAGTACAAAATTTAACCAGAAACCCATGAGACAAAACCATGGATTTTTTGTTTTTTCTTGAGGCCAAAAAACAGTAATTACCAATTAGTGAAAAACCCATCTATCAAGTGAAAACTGGCTAGAAATTGCTAATTGTGTTCTTTTTTTTTTGTTCTTTTCATTTCATAACTGCAGCTTCTTGTTCAACTCAGGACCAAGTTGTAACTCTGTTTTCTTGACCATTGATTCCTCTGCTGCTGCTGCTGCAGCTGCGCCTGTTTGTGTGGACTTTGACGTAGATGCTGTAGAAATTGTGGCAGGAGAGGGCGGTGCTGCACATACTGGAATCACTGACCTAATTTGAACTGCTGGAGCAATCTTACGAGTGTGAGAAATTCCTCTGTAAAGATTATGAGGACTCCCCATCTGGATTCTTGAACAATTTGATGTTGCCATTGTAGGCACAAAAACTCTATTACTACGGTGGGTGTATTCTTGTTTGTTAGTTCCAAGTTTACCAAGATTGGGTAAAGGAAATTGCCTGTATAAATAACTTAAATTGTCCTTTTCAATAGGCTTCTTGACACTCCCTAGCCATTCTTCCTCATCCTTTTGATGCTCTTCCACACTTGAAACTTGAATCTTGCCCTTTTCTTGAATTTGATCGATAAGTCTGCTACTTAATGGGTGAAGAGATGGGTTACTATTATTATCATTATCGCTATTATCATTGTCTTCATGTGAAGTTGGTAGCAAAATCTTTGAAGTTGTTCGAGGTGGTGGCGGAGGAAGAAGAGAGACAAAGGAGCTTTGCTTTTGTATTGAATTGTCTAAAGCAGAATCCAATAACAGGTCCAACAGCTTCCAATATTGATTCTGTAGAGAATTATTAGGAGTTGAAGAAGAAGAAGAAGATGATGATGATGGAGTAGGGCTATTAATGTCTCTGTAACTCCTTACTATTCTTCTTCTTGCTTGGCCATGATCTCCCCTTCTCGCCTGTTTGTATTCATCTTTGGATCTAAGATTTGAGAGGAATCTTGCGAGAACTGCTTGATCTTGTTCTTCACGAGCCTCTACTTCTTTGTTTGTCAAAGAATTCAGATTAGGCACTGCACAAAAATGCATATTAATCATGGGGAACTGATTACATACGACAAAAACAAGTACTTTAGTTTTAGATTAAGTCAAAAAATGGGAAAGAAAACAAAAGAAAAAATTTACTTCTTTTCAGAGTAGACCAAGCTGCTATAGCAGCATTCTTCTCGGCTTGTTTCTTTGTCTTTGCTGGGTCACCTGTGAAATTCATACCAGCAAGCTCCACAGTACAAGTAAAAGTTGGGACATGGCCAGGACCTGACCTTACAGTAGTATATACAGGGAGATTAAGTCCAGCTCTGTGAGCGGTTTCTTGAAGGAGGTTCTTGTAAATTCCAGTCTCATCCTTGATTAAATTTTCAAAAAAGAACAGTAAGACTATGTTCATCTATTAGAAAACATAAATGGGTAAGCTTGATTACTTCAATTAAACAAGGTATTATTCATGACAATCTGAAATATGTATAAATATCAAGAAACTTCTTACAAGAACTCTTGCAGTTAAAGACCTTGAAGGGCCTCTGGAAGAAAGAACATTCAAGGCTACTTCAGCAGCTGCATGTTCTGCTTGTCTCAATGTGGTGCAATAACTTGGGCTTTCAAAGATTTCACCATTGAAGTTCACAGAAGCTTTGAATCTTGGAGCATGATCAGGACCTTCTCTAATGCAGGCATAAGAAGGAAGATTAAAACAACTTCTTTGTGCAAGTTCTTGAAGCTGGTTCTTGAACATATCTACCTTTTTTGAAAAAGAAAAAAGCAACATTCAGTACACAATATCAATCAAATCTACATATCAAACCAAAAATCAGGTGGCAAAAACATCGTAGAGACAACTATATATGTATAGAAAAAAAAACAAAAGAACCCATAATCCAAAAGTCCAAAAAATTTGACTAAATAACAAACGAAGGGATATTAAGCATAACAAGAATAAATAAAAAAATCAAGACAAGACCAAGAAACTCACCTACTTGTTACCAGATGTCTCACTTCTACATTGGCTTGGGATGATTTTCTATTTCTCAATTCAAAACCATCTGCCGCTGCTAGTACTGTATCTTATTTAAGTAAAGAAGGAAGACAGAAGAAGAAGATTTAACGTGACTAAGAGCAATGAAATTTTTTTCTTGAAAAAAAAAAAGAAAAGTCAATGCCACTTTAAGCTAGCTACAGTTTCTGGTCCGGATTTTAATGGCCTCTCTACTTCTACTCCTACATCTTCTTCTTCTCTCTCTTCTTTATATTTATTCATTATTTAGCTATTTGTTACTCATCAGGAAATAACATTCCATAAAAGTTTTTCACTAAAAAACAGTGTACAACTTTTCTAATGCTATTGAAGAGGGATTAGCGTTTGACAAACAAGCTTTTGAGTAAAAGGGATATCTCTTTATATACCATACATTGATGTAGATTTTTAACTTTATAACTACTTAGTTTAATTTATCATGTTATAATGAATTAAATAATTAAATTTCATATCAATTTTTTTTTAATTTTCTTATCATATACAATTACAACACGATCCTGCTCTTAGTACCAGGCTCACTGACCAAGCCTGATGCTTTGTTAGCTTAAGACCGAGCTCTCAAGGAATGACAAGGCTCGACGGCAAATCTTAAGAGATTGATTGAACTTTTGATATTTGAGAGATGAATTTCTAACACAATCGTCGTACGATACTGATATCTTTTAAAGATCCATTGTCATATTTAGACATTGTCTCACATCCCTCAACTATAAATTGGATGAACCCCTCACAAGTAAAATATCTTTTAACTTTCCTTGCTCTTTTATCTGTAGATATATCGAATTAACTTAGACATTAGAGTTTTTTCATTGAAGTCTGATCCCTTCTGCTTGTTTTGTAGGTAGGGGTGAGCTGACTTTTGACACCTGCACCCGAGCTTCTAAGTCTAATGAGGTCCACTCGTGATCACAACAGATAATACACTTATATAAAATACCCTATTGATAACAAAATACAACAAACATTTATATATAAAAGTTCCCCTCATAAAATACCCTATTTTACAAAATCAAAATTACAAAATAAAAGCATCTTTGACTGCACCAGCCATTTAATTTATGAAAATCAAATAAGCCTAATGATATTTTTCAGAGAAAAGCCATCACCAAGAACGCATAAAATCCAAACTAAACTCATAATATCACACAACATATAGAAACAGCAAAGCTATAAAATCCAAGTTAATTAAGTAATTGACGCAATGGAGATGAGGCACTTCAACTTGTATTTTTATATATGTAGTATTTCCATTGCAATGCCCATTGTTCATATGCCTCCATGTACAAAAATAAAAAGGTAAATTTGGAGTTACCTTTCTATTGCAATGACTATTTAAAATATTATTCCTTCCCGAGAGTATCTCTTATAATTAAGTTAATATTATTGTCCAAAAACTTGATATTAATATTTTGCTAGGTATCTTAAGACGTATTTTATAATTATTTAAAATTTTAGAGGTTATTTTAAATTATGGTGCGAGCATACTTGTTTAATTTATTCTCCATTCAGTTATTACTTTTGCTACTACAGTATCTGCCAATACAAATAATATCCCATGCTTAATGGAATAAATTTTAAGAATTGGAAAGAAAACATATTAATTATTTTTTGCTGCATGAATCTGGACCTAGCATTAAGAATCGAGCAACCTACTTCTTTTATAACATAAAGTACTTTGAGAAGTGAGAATGCTCTAATTACTTAAGTCTAATAATCATTAAGCGCAACAATCTGGAAGCCTTTAGAGGCATAGTGTCTAAAAAGATTGCTACAGCTAGTGAGTTTCTTGTTGAAATTGAAAAACGTTTTGCTAAAAACAGTAAGACTAAAACAAACACACTTTTAGCTAGCTTGATTTCAATAAAATATTAATGCAAGGGGAACATAAAGGAGTACATCATGCAGATGCATTACATTACTTCAATACTTAAGGCAGTAAAGCCTGCAGTTGTCTAAAGATTTGCTCATACATTTAGTATTAATATCACTTTAACCACAGTACAATCAGTTTAAGGTAAATTATAATTGCCAAAAGGAGAAGTGGACTCTCACCGAGCTCCTTTCATATTATGTGCAATAGGAAGATAGATTGAAGCAAGAAAGAACTTAAAGTACTCACTTGGTAAGTAACTAAGGATAAGAGCAAACAAGAGAAAGAAACATAATGAAGCAGCCAAGGTCCAAAAAAAAAAAAGAAATAGAAAGACAATGAGACATGTTTCTTTTGCAATAAATCTAGATATTAAAAGAAGAAATATACCAAATATCACGGTTGGTGTGCAAAGAAAGGTATATTTCTTACTTTGGTCTGTTACGAGATTAATTTAGCAAAATTATAGCACCAGTGCTTAGGCTATATATTGAAAATGATAATTGAGAGACTTGTGTCAAATGACATTCTACAATTCCTTTATTTTTTAGACCTTAGTGTCCGTGTTGAGTGTAATAAGGGAAAACAAATAAAACAAAAGAGAATGGGCAGCTACTTTATTGGTTACTTTGATTAATCAAGGGGCTACAAGTTATAATCCTACAAGTAGGTCAATTTTTTTAAATTGGAATTGCAATAATTTTTAGGATGTTGAGTTTGGAAGGAGAAAAAAGATTAGAGGCATTGTCGCTAAGGAGGAATCAATTTTGACTCCTACTACTGTTTTTTACAATGTGCATGTTTTTATATCTGTTATTACTCAAGAAACAAATCTGGAACCTCAGCAAGACTATTAAATAACTCTCTATAAAAATTGAGATAATTATTCTAGAAGAATAAACTCAGTAACCTCAAAGACAAATGTTGTTAAGGATATCCATAAGAGAAAGAAGAAATGTTATTTTGGATAATTATATAGTCTTTCTTTAATTGTATGAGGAATATAATGGATTGGTGGAAGATAAACCAATAACTTCCATCAAGCCATATGGGATTCTAACTCTTAAAAGTGAATAGATATCATGAATGAAGAATACAAGTCTATGCAAGACAATCAAGTTTAGGATCTTATCCCATCAAGTGATGGCATGAAGCCCATTAGTTGTAAAAAAATAATTAAAAGAAAGGAAGACATTGTTTTTTCAAAGAAAAATTTCCTCTAGCATCAACAGAAGACTTTTTTTTAGGGTAATAATCACTCTTGTTGCATATTTTGACTTTGAGTTATATCAATTGATGTTAAGACAAAGTTTCTCAATGGTTACATTGATGAAACAATCTATATGGTGCAACTAGAAAACTTTATATTTGAAGACCCATAGAATATGATTTGTAAATTAAGAAAATCCATTTATAGACTCAAGTAAGCTTTTTCTCAATGGTACTATGAATTCCTTCAAGTAATTATCTCATTTGGTTTTGAGACAAATATTGTATATAATTATGTGTATTACAAATTTAGTAGGAGTAAGCATGTCTTCTTGTAGTTAAAGGAGACAAATTCAATCTCATTCAATGCCCTAGGAATAATTTTAAGTTAAAGAAATGCAAAAGATTTCCCATGCATCAACTGTTGGGAGTCTCATGTATGCTCATGATTGCACATGTCCATATATAGTATTCATTATTGAAATGCTAGGCAGATATTTAAGAAATCCTAAGATGGATCTTTAGAAAATAGCCAAACGGGTTATAAGGTACTTACTAAGGCCTAAGGATTATATGTGTAACACCCCCATACTCTATATAAGTACTATATATATACATGGTATACATACAATACGTATATAAAGTATAAGAATGTTACTTTTCGTTTCAATTATTTAAAACATTTATCCAAGTTCAAGCAATATTACATTAATTTAAAGAACATTTACAAATATCATTATTCTTATAAAAATACAACATAATTAAAATCACATATGTATGCATCACCTTCTAGTTGGTCTCGAGACACTCTTACCCTTCTCGTGGCATAACAGCTGAACTTCCAGATCAATCGCATAATCACCTGCGCGATTACACAACCGCGCTAAGCCCGAGAGCTTAGAAGTACAAATAAATATAAAATATAAAAATATATGCTTTACCAAAGAATCATACCTCATATTTTTAGCATCATGTTTTATTGTTCTTTTACCCCGTTTTCCTTTCTCAATGCATTCTTCATATATTCCCACAAATCTCATAAATTATATACATATTTACATAGAACATTCACAACACGATACTTACCCTTCCTATCTCATATACATAAACATATACATCATTTCAACAAATCACCATTCAATGACCTATCCAAACCTTCATGAAAACAATTTTCACAAATTCCACATTCATATACATTTTACACATCATACTATATTTTCATAAAATCATATCTCAACAAAGCTCCTCAAGCCATATTCACTTTCAATATATTATTACATACATTACAAAATCATACTTCATAACATCATTTTATTCACAATTCATTAATCATGAATCACACTTTCAACAAAGTCAGCCATAAATCCCATTATTCATTTATTTCAACATTTGGATATCACATTGACAATAAAGACAGACTCGGGCCCAAACAACACATTAATATGCCATTCAATTTTCAGAGTTAATGCTTTGGTTTAATTATCACATTTATCATTATCCCAACTAGGCTTCAAGGATTAGGCTCAACCAAGCTTCAAGGGGAACAAAGCATGCTAAGTATCAACCCAACTTGGCTTCAAGAACCAATCCAACCTAGCTTCAAGGGTTGTAACATCTCAATTAGGCTTCAAGGACTAGACCCAACCAAGCTTCAAGGGGAGTAAAACATGTTAAACTTCAACCCAACTTGGCTTCAAGGATCAATTCCAACCTAACTTCAAGAGATTGTTACTAATATTAGGCATGCCACCAACAACAAACTCTGAAAATGGAATAACACATTAGTCACACAATTCATTTATTATTTCTTTATCAATATCATTCTCAATTATCATTATAGCCAATCACAATGGCTTCACATCTCATTTGATTCATCATGGCCAATCACAATGGCTTCATATCACATTTGATTCATCATAGCCAATCACAATGGCTTTACATCACATTCTTATTCACAATAATACACTTTATTATTCAAGTATACATGTATAACATCAATTACATTAAACATCAATTAGGCAAATCTATCATATCATTTCCATCATCACTCAATGGCATTGAACATTATCTAGGCATACATCAATCATAACATTACTTTCACATCATACAAATTATATCATCACATCTTTCACCTTCCATAACATATACATTATCCATATATATATACATCAACACTATAATACATTAACACATTTATAGTTGAAGGTGTTAAGGTCCTAAATCATATAAATATATGAAATCAAATGAAGTTTTGTACTTACCTCAAGAGAAACTCACATCCATCTACTTTTCTTTCATAAATCCTTCAGTACTTGGATTAAAGCAACTCAATCTCTTCAACACCTAATCCCAAAAGTGATCATACACATGAGATAATATAAGTAAGAATCAACTAGGGCAAACTCTACACATGACACGCTCACCAACACGGGCGTGTCCTTGATCGTGCCCTAAAACCAACAATACAGAAGCTTTGACACGCTCAAAACCACGAGCGTGTCACTGGACGTGTAATACATTCTGTCTCACAGAATCATTGACACGCCCAACAACACAGGCGTGTTCATGGCCGTGTCAATTACTTTTCTCACAGTAACTATAACACGTTCAGTATCATGGCTGTGTTAATGGTCGTGCTACAACCGTCCAACTCAGTACCGATTACACGCCCAACCACACGGCCGTGTCACTGACCGTGCCAGACAAAAATCATACATTTCGAACTCTCATCCATTAAACACAAACACTTCCAAATTCATACCACAACCCCCATTAATCAACATCTTTGTTTATATCTATCAAATACCTATCACTTTAACACTTATATAATTTCATTATATCATCATAATAATCATTATATACACCACTATAATTAATTACTCAAATCCCCAATTCATTTATACCAAACCCTTACTCAACAATTCATCATCATCCTCACAAATACCCCAACTTATCATCACTTATATACCAATTCAACACATTTACATACTTCAATCTTTCATTATCATCATCTAACACACCAATCGTCTCAAATATAACCTCAATCAAAAGAAATCAAGACAAAAAGATGAAGACTTACATATATACATAATCAATAAAATCAACTCAAGAAAAGAATACTTACATGAATATCTTATCAAATCTTCAAACTCAATCTTCAATCTTCTTAAAACCCTTAAGAAATTTGATGTGAGAATCATTAAAATCACATCTCTCTCTCTCTCTCTCTCTCTCTCGACCACGAAGAAGAAGAAGAAAGAATTTTCCTCTTTCTTTTGTTCTTATCTCATATATATATATATATATATATAATAATATAATTAATTATTTCTAAAATATCTTCCACCACACACCTTTCACTCTCTTTAACTTTCCTTTCCTCCTTCTTTCATTATTATTATCAATTAATTATATATATACTTACTTTTCCTACACCACTTTATACCATAAATCCAAATACAACAATAACTCCAAAACTTTTAAGGTATACTTTTGGATATTACAATATGCTCACACGTAAGGAGTCAAATCAAATGAAGATCATAAGGTATTCTGATTTTGATTATATTGGATGCCAAGATAGTAAAAGATTCACATTAGACTATATTTATCTCTTGGTTGGAGGAGCTATTTCCAGGAGGAGTGCTAAGCAAATACTCATAGCATCTTCCACTATGGTAATAAAATTTATTGCATCTTATGAGAAATCTAATCATAGATTATGGTTATGGAATTTTATCACTAGATTGAGCATTGTGAATGATATTAAAAGACCACTAGAGTTATATTGTCATAATAATTCAATAGTCTAATATTCCAATAATAATATGTGTTCGTTTAAACTTAAGCACATAGATATAAAGTTCCTAGTTGAAAAGAAAATCATACAGAGTAGACAAATTTTATAGAGTACATTGCAATAGACTTCATAATTGCATATTCGCTTATTAAGGGATTAAAACTTACGATTTTTCATGAGCAAATTGCTCATATGAATGTTGTATTACATAAAGATAATAAGATTTAGTGGGAATCTTATTAGTTATTCTACATTATGTTTTATACATTTTTGTATTTAGATATATTCTGCAGAGATATAGTGTTCAGTATATTGATACTTTATTCTTTTATGTTAGATGTCACTTACAATTTAAAATAAGACCAAGTGGGAATAGGCATGTTTGGATCACATTACATATAATTTTCATACTACATATCCATAATTGATCTATGCCATTTAATTTTATTAATATGCGTGTCTATTGATAATTTTAGTTATGCTAAATGTGACGGAAAATGCTTTAATTCTATATTAGTAGAGTGAATGGATAAAATTATTTAGGAGTACATTTGTATGGAGCGGTGAAGTCATTTGTTAGGGAAAAAGGGTAATTGCCCCACTTTATTTTTGGAGAAAAAAATTATATATAAATTTTTATTAAAATGTTTAAAATCTTTGCTTGTCCCCTTAAAAAATCTTTACTTATGCCCTTCAAACTCAATAAAAAATAATATAAAGTTAAAAATTTTATTTTTTTAATATGTTTTTACTTTTTAATTTATTTTTTAATTTTGATTTTGGTTTATTATTTATAATTTTAATTTTTAATAATGTAGAGAGCAATTATATTTATATATATATTGCTTCTTTATATATGAAAGATATTTTCATGTCTTAATTTATAAATTTATAAAAAGATTATTATTTATATTATTTTTAATATATATAATATTTTTATTTTTGCTCATTTTCTATCTATTATACTTATGGCTTCGCTCCTGTTTGTATCTAATAGCAAAATTTTGAATTCATACAGTTATACAAATTTATAAAATTATGTATATGGTCCAAATGAGAGATTATTAGAAAAATTTTAATATATGGGCATACATATGTAAAATTAAATGTGTAATGCTATTTTAACATATAGTCAATTTTAATTGTGACCTATAAAATTTAATATTTAGACTATAGGATACTTAAAATATTATGAAATTAATGTATAAAGATTATTTGGTAATTTTTAATTTTATGAAGGGTAAATTTAAAAATTGATAATGCTTATCATAAACATGTCAATATAGCTCTTATTTCTTATGAATAGTAAGAGTGCAATTAATTTTGACTTTTATGAAATTATAGACTTACCCCTGGATTTATTCCATTTTAATGATATAAATTAGTCATTTCATTAAGGGCTTTTTAGTTTTTGCGTCGTTGAGCCAGGCTTACTAATAGTTAATAGAGCTGAAATTACTGGTAAATATTTTTTTTTAGATTCTATAGTAAAAACACGACGTCGTTTAAGATTATTTTAGTAATTTAACTTTTGTAAAAAAGTTAAAATCTAATGCTTTCCTTGAATCCCATGCAAACATGCGTTAATTTTTCTAATGCTGTCTTCTCTTCCCCATAGTCTTCTCTTCCTTCCCCCATCCACCATTAAAAGCTTACCAATTAATTTAATCTTCATGGTAAATAAAATTTATTAGCTATAATTATATTAACGAGTCTTCAATTAAATAATATTCTAAAATTATTTCAAAATGTGTTAAGATTGTAAAATATGTTTAATTAGTATTAAACATAACAATATAACCCTTATTTTTTGTGAATAGTAAAAATATAATTGATTTTATTTTTTTAAAATTACGGTCTTACCCCTAGATTTATTCCACTTTCATGATATAGATTGGTCATTTCTTCAAGGACTTTTAGTCTTTGTGACGTTGAGCGAGGTATGTTGACAACCAATAGAATTAGTGTTATTAAAATCGGATCGGACCGGCAGGTTGGACCGGTTAAATCGGGAATCAGCTGCCAGTTCGGTTCGGTTTTTATATTTTTTCAAAATAAATTAAAAACCGAATTTTTAAATTGAACCGGTCAAAATCGGCCGGTTTTGACCAAAAACCGGTTGAAAAATTATTTTTTTTAAAATAAATTATTTTTTCAAATAAAATTTTATTTTTTTTCACTTAAAAAATATATTTTCCTAATAAAATATTAAAATAAAAAAAATTAAAAATCCAGTTCAACCGTTTTAACTCGGTCAGACCGTGAATCAGTAGGGAGACCGATTCAATAGCCGGTACTGAATAGAATTGAAATACTGGTATGGATTTTTTTTTTCAGAGTCCGTAGTACAAACGACATTGTTTAATGTTATTTTAGTAATTTACTTTTTTAAAAAATGTTAATATCCAATGCTTCCCTTTAATCCTATTTATTTAACAATCTTTATAGTAATAATCGTTCTTTTATAATTTTTTTTCTTTTTATTTTTTATTAAAAAATCCAATTTATTTTTAATTAATTTAGTCTTCATGGTAATTAAAATTTATAAGCCATAACTATTAACCAGCCCTTAGTTAAATATTATTCTAAAATTATTTCAAAACGTGTTAAGATTGTAAAATATGTTTAATAAATATAGAATAAAATTGTACTTTTGCTTATCAGTTGATTAGATTTGTAATTTTATTATTTTTATATAAATAAATATCATAATCTGAATATCAAGATATAGTAATAAATATTTTTTATAGATAATATATCAAAATCCATTTTTTACTCTCCCATATCAATACTTTAAAAAAATTATTATAGTTTAAAATTTTACTACATGATGCTCATAAGATTACTTATAATTTAAATTCATCACACTAAAATTTGAAAATATAAATAACAAACTTTGATCTAAGTGGTTTCTAAATCAAAAGTTATATATATATATATATATATATATAATTTTGGTAAAATTAAATTATTTAATTTTATCTGATACATCTAAAAATTAAGTGATAAATAATGTACAGTAGACTTAAATTAAACAAAATGTCAATAATAAAATAAAATATGAAGACAAATTGTAAACTATTATTAATTAGTGGACTTAATGAACATATATAGTGTAAATCCAACAAATGAAATTTTGTATTAATAACATCACATGATAACAAATATATATTTTTATTTAGCCAAATATATTTGTAATTTCTTAAACTTATAGTGTTTAGTTACTTTACCCTATTGAACTTTTAATCTAACCATATAACTCTTTAAACTCATATTTTTTTAACTTATGAATATAAACTAAGTCAAGCCGAGTAACTAACATATCTATTTAGTATAAAATATACAAATATAATAAGCAAAGTGATTAATATTTGTTAGTAAATAATAGATAAGTTTAAGGAGACAAAGTGATTAAAATATAAGTTTAAAGGATAAAGTGATTAAAATTCATAAGTTCTCAGAGCTACATATATATTTGATCTTTTTAATTTTAAATTTTTTTAAACAATACTTTAAATAATATATACTAAGATATAGTCTAACACTAACACTAAGATGTTAGTAGTATATTATAGTCAAATTAAAAAAATATTGACTAAAAGTTTTTCTCTCCTTTATACTTTTTTTAGGAAGTTTCCTCTTTTCTTTATATAGGGTCTATTTTTTTCTCTCTTTCTTTAGATCTAAAGTTGTCACTGGCTAGTTGGTCGCTGACAATATTGGATCCCTCCTGTCTCTGCCTCTTCTACCTCTTTTCTATTTATTTTAGCTTTTTGTTATTTTTCTTTTACCATAGTCGGGGCTAGCCACTGGGTGCTTCAATAGTACTTATTGTATCGCCTTAGTAAAGTAATTAATAAAAAAACTTTAATTTTTAATTTTACTCCTTTTATTTTCATTTTTCATTTTTAATATTTTATTTTTTTATATTTATCCTTTTTTATGTTTGGCTTTTTCAAAAATACTTTAAATTTTTCTTCCTTTTCTTCGGCCTCTTCTCTTTCTTTCTATTCTAACTTTTTACCCTCTTTTTTCTTGTTCTCACTGCTGCATTTTCAACTTTTTTTCTTTTCTATTCAATTTTTTTTAATTTTTTTCTCTTTTCTTCATCTCTGATTTTTTTATAATGAATTTTGTAACATCTGTTATTTTATAAAAATAAAATTTAAATTAAATTAACAAGTTAGAGGGTTAAATGAGGAGTTGAAAGTGAGAAAATATCATATATATTTATATATATGAAATATAATAAAAAATATAAATTACATATAAAGTAAAAAATGAATTAGAAAAACTTAACAGTTAAATAGTAAAAGAATGGTAAAATGATAATTTTATTTTAAAAAATAAATTAATTAAACAATTCAAAAATAATTTTATTTTTGAATGGATGTTAGAAATTAAAAAATTAAAAAAATAAAATAAATAATAAATAAAAATTAATTAAACATATAAATATGGTGGAAAGTGTTTTAAAAGAAAGAAAAATAAAAAACTAACTATTTATCATTTTCATCTTCTTCTTTTCTCTCTCCACCATGGAATTCCATCATAGCTAAGTATTATTTTTGCTCCAAACACCAAAATTTGAAGGATTTCAAAGGATCAAAGTATTTTTTGTTGTATTTTTCAACAAACTAGTACATTTTCTTACTTTTCCTTAGTCTTTTCTTTAAGTTTTCAATTATGTAAAATATGAGTTTTTGATAAGTGATAGAATAATATGATTTAAGGGTATGTATGATGTTCTTTTGATGTAAGAACATTGATTTTAAGGTTAAATATTGGATTTGATTAAGTTTGGTTAGAGTTTGGATGAGGTAGTAATGTTTAGGGTTGTGGAAAAGAATTTTGTTAAAGAATGCTTGTTTAATTGGTTTTATCATTTAAATCATGTTGTTTAATGATTTAAATGATAGAAATAGACTTAAATTAATAATTAAAATTGGTTAGAATGTTGAACCAAAATCAAAGTGGCTTAGGGTTTGAATTTTAAAATTTTGATGAAAGAATGATACATTGTATTTTAATATTTTATATGTGTTAAAATATAATTCTTGTAATATATTTAAACTTTAAAATTAATTTAAAAATATTGAGAATGAAGTTTTAATATTAAAGTGTGTTTAGGCACATTTTAGTGTTTTTATAAGGAATGCCTTTAAATTAAGTTTTATGGTTTAATATGTGTTTAAATGTGTTGTTTAAGACATATTTAAACTTAAAACTTAGTTTAGTATTGGATGAATTAGAATTTCAAACTTGTAGTGCCTTATGGCTTAAGGAAGAAAAATTGAAGGAATGAGTTTTAATTGATATTTTATGGCTTAAATACCTTAAAATGTGATGCTAATGTGTATTTATTATTCACATTTTGGCTAGGTGTTGAGTAATTTATTGTTCCAACAACTTAGTGAGTGAAGAGATTTTGGTAAAGTTGTGAGATTGGTATTTTGGTTTGAGAATGTCTTTGCATAAAAGTATGTACGTACTTTTAATTATTATGCATTAAATTGAATTCGTTTAACATATTTTGTAATTGAATGATTTGATGACTATGCTCTTTTGATGTGTGAATTCACATAAAAAGTATATAGATATTTATTTAAAATTGAAATGTATAATGTATGTGTTTATGAGCCACTTTGAGTTAGATAAAAGGATTGTGATGAATGTTTTGTGAAAAATACATAAAAATATTTGGTAAATATGAAAATTGGCCGCATTGTGTTTGTGGCAAGAAAATTGATGAAAAATATGTGAAATAAATAAGAAAAAATAAAAAAAATAAAAAAAGAATTAAAATTTATATAATTGCCAAAGATTGAGAAAAAATAAAATGGTTTAAGTAATGTGTGAAACCTTATGTAATATTAAATTTTAGAGTATTGAGTTTGGTGTGATACGGTATATCAGACATTTATCTTCGGGCTAGACATTAGGTGTTATTACTATTACCTTCGAGCTAGATGTTGGATATTATTATTATTACCTTCGGACCAAATGTTGGGCATCATTATTATTGCCTTTGAGTCAGATGTTGAGCGTCAATATATTTATCTTCAGGCTAGACATTGGATGCCAAATGTGAGTCCAAAATAATATCTCTGAAACTTGACTATTATATAAGGTCATTTGAGCGCAATACATGTGTATGAGAAATGTGATTGCTTGAAAGTGTTAATTGAGTGACTTGCATTATGAAAATGCATATCAAGTTTACACTTTGAAAAAAATGCATTTTACATTATTCATGTGATTTTCTTTATTTAAAAGTATGTACCACTAGGTAATTTTGTTTATTGTGATTTGTATATCACGCATGTGATAGGGTTACTACAGAGAGTTCTGCTGGACCAAAGTAGGTGTAGATCTATGCTTTCTAGAGTTTTGAGTTGGCTGCCACAAACCAGGACTGTGCAAACATGTAATATGTTCATTTTGATAACTTAACTTTTAAATATATATATATATATATTATAAATATATAAATGGTGTAATTTATAAAATTTGGGATTTGTATTTTTGTAAATAATGGTTTTGTATATGTATATATATATATGCATGTTCGAGTGTTTTTGGAAGATTGATGGAGTTTTGGCCAAGGCCTGCAACTCAGCAAATCCACCTCCTTTTTATTACTAGTTTTGTTAATTGAAGAATTTGAGATGGCTTGTAATTGTTATTAGGTTAGTTTGTTTTTTATGTTGTACATTGTTGTATTAATGACTTTGGTAAGCATGTGTTATTCGGCAAACTAACAAACTAGTATTTTTTTTTTATTTTCAGTGATGAGTACTAAAAGTAAACAAATTAATAGATTAATATTATTTTCTTCACTTTTTTTTTAATTTTTTGTTGTTTTGATTGTATTTTTTGAGTTTTAAATATAATGATTTGGAGTTTTTTTGTTCTTCAAATGCAATGCACACTACATATTTGATAAAATATGTCAAAGAAATACTTTTTTCAATCTTATTAATTTTTAAGTGATAGTTTGGGTTTTAAAATCATGAATCCTCACCTAATTACCTTAGCTGCACCAATCCTAGCAATTCTGAGTTGTTATACTTTACTGTGCTGTGTTAGAATCTAGTGAATGTTGGAATCCCTAGGTTATTATTTTCTCACCGAAGCAGAAATACTTAGCAAACGCGACACCTTTTTTTTTTTTTAAATTTTTGTTTTTTGATCAATGAAGAAGCAACTTTGTTTTTTTTTTATTTGGGTTTCAAATGTAACAATTGAGGTTTTTTTATTTTTTTATGTTGGTATATTTTTAATTATAGATTAATAATATATATGGATATATGTCGGTATATATTTAGATATATGTGAATATATATTGCAAAACAATAACAATATATGTTACATATATGTGGGTATATGTTAGTTATATAATAACAATATATATCAATATATGTTGATATAAATGAGTATATATGAGTATATGTTATATATGTTTTAACTAAAAAAATAATATTTTTGTAAATATTACTCTCATATGAGGGGTAATATATACATACAAATATATATGTACTTAAAAAAATTTTTTTGAGGCCCCCCCCCTCTTTTGAGGGGCTAGGAACCCCCCTCCCCCCAATTTTGAACGTGATTTCACCCCTGTATATATATAATGAGTTTGAGTAAAGCAATACATAGTTATATCGGATTTAAATTTATCTCGGGTATAATTTTTTTAATATACACTCTACTTTAATTATAAACAGATTGAATATAAATCATATTCAATTGAATCAGGTAGAATCAAGGTAGAATCAAATGTTCACCGGATCGAGCAAAATAGTCATTCCTATGGTAAATGTATATTCTCATAAATAATAGATTCATAATTAATTTTTTTGATATACATCTCCCAGCTTCCGCTTTTTCTTCCCCAACTAGATCTTCTTGGATTTATTCCACCTCGGTCGCCTTCCTGCACTGCTGTCCTTATATCTGGAGATACTTCACCTAATTCACTGTCCTTTATGTTCAAGCGATCATTATTTGCAGGTTTCCCTTCACCATGATCAGCCATAGCACTCATATCTCCCCATACGGTTTTCCTACCCATTTCTATGTCTTCCACAGCTTTCCCTATATTAGGACTCATAAAGCCTCCGCCAATTGGTCGAGTCGGTAATGCTGGTTCTCGTGGCACCTTTGCGCTGAAGTTGTTCTTGGACAGAGGAATACTGGAGCAAAAGATCTCCTCAAAGTTTTCAACCATACCTTTATTATAGGGGTTTGATCGCCAATCATTTCCATATCTGAAATTCTCATAAGTAGTCTGAAAAAAGAAAAAAAAGAAAAGGAAAAAAAAATAAAATTGTACTAATATCTTACAACAAAGGCTTGATTTAAGACATCAGAAGATTTTTCTAAAATAGGGTAACGACACAAGGAAGATGCATTTCTTACCTGATTTGTAAAACAACTGAAGGAAGAATTGGTTAATTATTATTTTATAATCAGAGTTTACATAGTTTATATACACTTAGGATTCCCTTATAAAATGGGAGTACAAATCTCTACAAATCTCTAAAGCTAATATTCACAACAGAATTATAACTGATATTTATCTATTATGCCCCCTCAAGATGGCAGGTCGTGAAACAATGCCAATCTTGGATCTTAGCCTGGAATAATCAGCAGTATGTAACGCCTTTGTTAAAAGATCAGCAAGTTGATCTTGCGAGGAAACATGTGAAACACGGAGGTGACCATCCTGAACTTGCTTGCGAACAAAATGATAATCTATGGCTATATGTTTCATGCGAGAGTGAAACACAGGATTAGCCGCAACATACGTGGCTCCTAAATTGTCATAGTATATTACTGGCACTTGTGAAGATTCAAGCTTCATCTCTCGTAGCAAATTATGAATCCAAATCAATTCAGCTGAAGCAGAAGCAACATACCTGTATTCGGCTTCAGTTGATGATCGGGCGACTATGCGTTGCTTTTTCGAGGACCAGGCAATAGGATTTTTGCCCAGATAAATTACATGAGCGCTAGTGGAAGTTCTGTCATCCCTGTTTCCTGCCCAGTCAGCATAAGAAAAGCCATGAAGATTAATTGGTGAATTTTTATGAAGAAAGACACCATAATCAAATGTGCCTGTTAAATAACGTAATAAACGTTTAAGAGCAGCCCAGTGTTGTACTGTTGGTTTAACTGTAAATTGTGATAATTTATTCACAGCATAAGCAATGTCCGGCCGAGTTAACAATAGATATTGTAACCTGCCAATTAGAGACTGAAACTCTGTAGCATCTAAAAGTGGAGCAGAATCATCTTGACAAAGAGATATCGATGGAGCCAGCGGAGTAGAAACTGACTTAGCACCATCCATTTTAGCCTTCTCCAGCAATTCACGAATATAATTATGTTGAGACAAAAATAGTCCCTCAGTAGTACGCTGAACATCAACCCCTAAGAAATAATTCAGCTCCCCCAAATCCTTAATAGAGAAAGGTGTACCAAGTAATCGAATTATCCTTTCAATTTCAGCAGTATTATTGCCTGTGACTATAATGTCATCAACATACACTACGAGATACAATAAGGTTTGTCCTTGAGCACAAATGAACAAACACGAATCCGAAACCGATTGTGAAAAACCAACAGTCACAAGAAACGATCGCAGTTCATGAAACCAGGCCCTTGGAGCCTGTTTTAATCCATACAAAGACTTCTCAAGACGACATATGTAGCTTGGATTTTTCCCATCAATGAATCCAGGAGGCTGTTCCATGTAAACAACTTCAGATAATTTCCCATGCAAGAAAGCATTATTGACATCAATTTGGCGTAAAACCCATCCTTTTGTTACTGTAATAGATAAAAGAACCCGAATTGTAGTATGCTTTGCAACCGGTGAAAAAATCTGGTCATAATCAAGTCCAGGCCGTTGAGTAAACCCTCGGGCAACTAGCCGAGCTTTAAACCGAATTGGGTTCCCTTTAGAATCGTGTTTGACACGAAATAACCACTTGCAGCTGACAACATTTGACACAGCAGAAGCTGGTACTAAAGTCCATGTATGTTGTTTAACTAGAGCAGCATATTCCTCATCCATAGCTTTTCGCCATTGTGGATTTTTCAGAGCTTGAGCTACTATTTTTGGAACAGGTTGAGATGGCGCAGCAGCCACATGTAAACAAAGCCTATTGATAGGCCTAAAAATATTGTTCTTGCTGCGTGTTGTCATGGAGTGAGTGTTACGGACCTCACCCGATTGATTTATAGCAGGTGCAGCAACCTGAACTTCACCAGAATCGGTCGCAACATCTGTTATTGTACCAGTATTATAAGAGGTTAGAGAGTCAGATGATGTACCTTGAGTTTGAACAATTTGCAGCGGCATAGGCTCAGCTATTGGAGAGGAAGCTGCAGATGGAGTGTGAGTTGGTACCTGAACAGGAGAAACACTCGGTAAAACATGATGTGCAGTGAACCAGGACTCAAAATTAGAATTTTGGGTGTGACTAGATGGAGGTTCAGACGTGGAGAAAGGAAAAATATTCTCAATAAAGTCAACATGTCGAGACAAATAGATTTTTGAAGTGGTAGAATCAAAACACTTATACGCACTCTGATTGGAAGAGTAACCAAGAAAGATACAAGGTTTGGATCTTTGTTGAAGTTTATTGGAATTATATGGCCTAAGCCAAGGATAGCAGAGACACCCAAAGATTTTAAGTTTTGCATAATTTGGCACAGTACCATGAAGGCTGAAAAATGGTGATTTATTGTCTAACACTGGTGTTGGCATTCTATTGATTAAATATGTGGCTGTTAAAAATGCATAAGTCCAAAATTTGGTAGGAAGCTTGGCCATATGAAGTAGAGTTATCCCTGTTTCGACGATATGTCGATGTCTTCGTTCGGCAACAACATTATGTTCAGGTGTATGTGGGGGTGTTAAGAAATGAGATATCCCTTGCTCCTGAAAATATGATTTTAAGGCAATAAATTCCCCCCCATTATCAGAGTAAAATGATCGAATCTTATGCTTAAATAAATTCTCAACCAGATTTTTGAATATAGGAATTATAGTAGAAACATCAGATTTGCGTTTAACAAGGTACATCCACATATATTTTGTACAATGATCAACCAAAACCAAATAATATGTATACCCATCAATTGACTCGACTGGGGCAGGACCCCAAATGTCAAAATAAATAAGCTCCAAAGGAGCGGAACTAGTCATAGACGATTCATAAAATGGCTGTTTGTGCATTTTACTGCACTTACAAGAGTCACAACAGAAATTTGACTCATTATTGGATGCAACAGACAAATTATTGAATTTAAGAATAGAACGCAAAACAGAAATAGACGGATGACCCAGACGACTGTGCCAGACACGATGTGAAGCAACAACAGTATTGAAAGCTGATGGTGGACTTGAAGACTTGGAAATTGAAGGTGGCCACTCATAAACTCCATCAGTTGGCTTGCCCTCCGCTAGTATAGCCCCCGTGCAAGTGTCCTTCACATAAAAAACAAAAGGAGTGAATGTCACTTCAACATTATTAGACAAACAGAACTGATATACAGAAATCAAGTTCTTGTTTAATCCAGGTACACACAAAACATTCAATAAATTCAACGGTTTAGTCAAAGTCTGTAAAGTAACAGAACCAGTATGAGTAATGGGATAGCTATTACTATCACCAAGCATCACATTGTCAGAACCATCATATTCAGAATGAGCAGAGAGATTTTGAATATCTTGAGTAACATGTTGATTCGCACCGGAATCCATTATCCAAGACGGTTCAGTAGCAACACAATTCACCTGAGGCTTATTATTTTTATTTCCAGAACCAGCAATATCAGATTCAAACAATTGAGGACATATCTTCTTCAGACGAAAACACTGTCGAGTTGTATGATTCGGTCGGCCACAAAATTGACAAATAATTCCAAAAGTAGAGTTCTGTGATTTCCAATTACCTCCAAAGTTTCCAGACCTGTTGTTTGTTGACTGTCGATTTGATGAGGAACTAGAATTCTGATGTAATTGTGTGAACTGGTTGCGATTCCCTTGCTGTGACTGTCCTCCATTCCGATTTGTGTAATGAACAGTAATCAGAGCAACAACTGAAGTAGTATCACGAGCAAGCTGAAGTTCAAAATCTGTTAATTTATCATGAAGCTCCTCAAAAGTGATTGGAGTTTCACGAGCTCTAATTGCAGCTGCCACTTCCTTGTACTCACTTGGGAGTCCATGAAGTACATACAACACAACTTTAGGCATAGATACAGTAATCCCAGCAATTGCTAGAACTGAAACCGTAGCCTTTACCTTTTGCAAAAATTCACTAACAGGAGCAGAGCCTTTCTTAATCGTAAATAATGACTCTCGCAAGCTCATAATTCTCGCTTGAGAGGGTTTGGCATATGTGTTTGCCAAAGTTGCCCACACTTCATATGTTGTCTTTTGACCAACAACATAAGGAACAATCTCTGGAGACAATGATGCGACTAAGGCACTGCGAATCAGTTGATCTTGCCGTCGCCAATAAGGAATAGCTGATTGAGCAGCAGTAAGAGGACTTTCAACAAATTTCATGAAATCATAACCAACTAGCAGTGACTCCCACTGAGTGTGCCATGACATATAGTTTACAGACGTTAGTTTAATTGGGGCTTGAGATGCTGCATTAATGGAGATAATTTGATTCTTCGCAGCAAGATTAATAGCAGAACCTGATGCCGGCGTTTGGACAACCGAAGGTGATGATTCAAGTGTATCGTCATTAGCCATGATACGCGAAGGAAACAAAGAGTAGAGACGAGAACGGAAAGGATCAGATAGAAGCCGTGAGGCAAGAGAGCTCTGATACCATAAAACAACTGAAGGAAGAATTGGTTAATTATTATTTTATAATCAGAGTTTACATAGTTTATATACACTTAGGATTCCCTTATAAAACGGGAGTACAAATCTCTAAAGCTAATATTCACAACAAAATTATGACTGATATTTATCTATTAATTTGTACTAACGAGGTATAAATGGAAGGCAGTAAGGCCACCAACAACCCACATTGATATTAAGTGTAAACTATCAGAACAATGGACGCGGGGGTTTTGATCATTGCTTTCCAAATGGATGTGTTCTCCAAGTCCATTATCCTTCTGATATAGACCCAGCAGAATGCAAAAACATGTATACAAAGAAGGGTCATTGAGAAGACAAAAATGGAGAAGAATCGATAATTTCTCTGCACCATCAAGAATCTTGCCTTGAGACTGATATTCCACAAATTAACAGAAAAAGATATTAAAAAAAAACCATCAAATTAACCAAAAAAAGTAATAATATTATTAGCATTTATGAAATATTAATTCCAGATACATGTGACCAGCAATATGTATCTGATAACACGTGAACAAAGTCTTACATATATAATGTATTAATATTTGATCCATATATCATATTAATACCTTATCAAAATTTTCAGAACATCTATTCACAAAAATTAGTTGGGTCATATCAGAGTCTGAGTTGCAATCAATCTGGCTTATGTGCAGTGTAGATATTACTATGTTGGAATAGAAAAACATGATTTCATGTAAAAATGAAAAAAGAGAAAAGAAAAGAAAAATGGTCGTCAATCCAACCCAACACCCAGAGGATGATAATATTTTGCTTGTTTCACTAAACATTAAGCATGGCCATAGTAACACAACTCTAAACAAAGAATACTCACCAACCCAATACATTGCCCAACCCAAGGGCAGTGATGGTCAAATCGTTCCACACAGTTATTGCATATTGAACAATGTGAACAGCGAGGAGGTCTGTAAAGCATGCAAGTATCGCAATATTTAATCTTCACAACTGCTCCGTTAACCTCTACTTCCTTAAAGCGTGGCAAACGCAACTGTGGAGTTTGGCCTGCACCAACATCTGCACTTCCATCAAAGCCTTCTGGTTCCGGAGGATGCGCATTACGGGGAATTATGCCAGGATCTCTTCCGGAGGTTAGCAGGAGAAGAATTAAAACCTGAGACATCATATCCATTTGAGTTCACTATTACAGAAATTCTACATCTTGCTATAGAAGACACTGCTAAAAATGTGTTGATGCTTTCACTTCTGGGACACGATAACTATCTATAAAACAATTAAGCAAACTTAGGCCAATAAATTTGCATTCTTACTCTTCACCGAAAAAAAAAATATTGGCACAGGCATTAATGGCAATATGCTGTACTGGACAAAAGCTTACAGTCCACACAACAAACACAGGTGGCAAGCAGGTTGGGCCATTCTGAGTGCCACCTTTTTCAAATACCTTTTGGCTTGGGTCGCTCGAGTTACCACCAAGTTAACTTTTTGGAATTCATTTTGGGTTATTCAACTCACGTTTGTAATTTTTTTCAATATTGTTTAAGGTTCTTTTGTACTTGTTCAATTTTGGCCGCCTTCTTAAATTTGTTATTCAATTTTTTCAAAGTTAAATTATTCTAGATTACCAGTTTGACCCTGATACTTTTCAAGCAATTTCAATATAGCGCAAGTTCTCGTGGACTTTGACTCCTATCTTTATATGTTTGGCTTAAGTAGGAAGCCTCTGCACACATCAAATATTGTACACATGCTTTGACAAAGTCTAAATGTGAATCAGGAATACGGAAAAATGAGGGGAAAAAGGGCACAAAGTTCCTACTGCAATAAGCGACAACATGAAAAAGTGTAGCGTGCATTTAGTTTCCATGCACAAAACAAGCCTAGTCTATGTCGTAACTCCAGCACCACCCTAGCCAACATAAGTAAATAAACACACTGAAGGCCATGCTGAAAAATAGATTTACTATTAGACTACCAGGAGGTTGAATCTGAAGAAGATAGTTAGTAGTACACCTACTGTACATGTGTATATATATAATAATAAACATGTGTCTAATGAACAGAACATATAAGTAATTTCTTTACATCATGTTTTTTTATTTTTTATCTTTTGTAATAGTAGGCACTGTAACACAAATAGCAAAAACTAAAGAAAGATATACTTGCAACAAGTATGGTCATTATCCATTGTCCACAACAATCTGAAGGCGGTTTAACTACAAAAACAAGGGCAGCATGGTCAGAGGAGGCACTGATGACCACTATGGTTCACAAGAAAGTCCAGATCCCATGTTTTCAAATAGTAAAAGAAATCTTTGATAGGTTTAGAGAAGTGATGAACATCCCTCTAAAAGGTTCATCCATCTTTTAACAAATAACACATCAAAAAAAATTGGACCAATAACAAAAATCCCCTGCAGAAAGTCTTGCAAACAGTACGTATCCCCTTAGGCTCCTTTAGATTACAAAAACCAGTTTTCACAATGTTCCATGTTTGCCCCCCTAATATACACAACTAGAGGTGATGATCTTCTGTCAATCCCATTTAACCAACATAATATCACTGACACACACCAAATTTAATTATACGTTAAATTTCTGTCTACTCAGCAAATGCCCTCTACCCAACAGCATCTAAAAACCCCACTTTTTTTTCCTGCTTTTTCCTGGGCTGGATGCATAAGGCTGACTAAAGATGTACCTGGCGCTCATTTATTGAGCTTTAGCTGCTGAAGAAATACACCAACCCAGCAATCAGGCTATCTTGGATCTAGTATAAATGCCATCCCAGCATCGGGGAAGTTCCAGAATCTGGATAGTTCTTAATAAAATTCAATATAAACAGCTTTTCATTCAGAAACAGCACATGCTTTAGCAACAGCCAAGCAAGCCTGTGGCATCAATCAAAAGCACTCAAGGATACACCACACATTGAGTCTTATTGGAAAATCCAGTCTGCCTCAGAACTTACGTGCTCAGGGGCCAGATTGAAATTGTCAATGACACCACAATCGGCTAACGACTTTCCTATTTCCTTACCATCATTTCCAAGTACGTTATAGGTAACATGCAGAAAAGGTGGGGGGATATTAGACATTCCTCAAAGTTACTAATGCATAGGAAAACTCACAATGGAATTTAAAGATCTAAAGATACAAAAATTAATGTGTGAACTTGGGAAAGAGAGAGCTCACATATACGGTGAATACAATGACAACAACCATTACTGTGTTAAACAGGTTAAAGAAAAAGAAGAATTTGGAGGAAAAACTGTATATTCTTTGTATTGATTTTGTAATATATATTGTATACAAGCTAATCTATTAAGGAAAATTGTATCTGTACAATCAAACTAAATGAATACAGAATATATTGTTGCCTTAAATATTGCTATAATTCTGCTTTCCTTAATACTCCCCCTCAAGTTGGATGGTGGGATCACACACATTCAACTTGCTCAGTACTTTCTGAAAAATTCGCCCAGTAACTGCCTTTGTGAGAATATCAGCTAACTGATCTTCTGAGCGAACATAAGGAAGTGAGATGATCTTGTTATCCAATTTTTCCTTAATAAAATGTCTGTCTATCTCAACATGTTTTGTCCTGTCATGCTGAACTGGATTTTCGGAGATACTGATCGCAGCTCTATTGTCGCACATCAGAGTACATGTTTCTTGGACTGGAAACCCAATCTCTGCCAATAGTTTCCTTAACCAAAGAATCTCTGTGAGACCACAGGCTATTCCTCGAAATTCAGCTTCTGCACTGGAAAGAGCTACAACCTTCTGTTTCTTACTCTTCCATGTGACTAAGTTACCTCCTACAAACGTGAAGTACCCAGAAGTAGACCTTCTATCTACTGAATTTTCTGCCCAATCAGCATCAGTGTAAGCTTGGATTTCTAAATGCCCATTTCTTTTGAAGAAAACCCCTTTTTCTGAAGACCCTTTCAGGTACCGAACAACTCTTAGTGCAGCTTCCATGTGATCACTCTGAGGGGAATGCATAAACTGACTTAAAATTTCAACTACATAGGCAATATCCGGTCTTGTATGAGATAAATAGATCAACTTTCCCACCAGATGCTGGTACTGTCTCTGATCTGTTACCTTGGCTCCATCAATAATTTTCAGACCATGATTAACAATTATAGGAGTATCAACTGGCTTACAATCAATCATGTCTGTCTCTGCCAATAAATCCAAAATATACTTCTTTTGAGAAATGAAGATTCCTTCCTTGGATCTTAGAACCTCAATTCCCAGAAAGTATTTCAGATTTCCTAGGTCTTTCATCTCAAACTCTCTGAACAAATTTTCCCTGAGCTGCTTAATTTCTTCCGTATCATTTCCAGTAATTATCATATCATCTACATAGATAATCAAGCAGGTAATTCGATCCTCTCTCCTTCTAATGAACAACGTATGATCAGAATTACTCTGTTGATATCCATATTTTTTCATTGCCAAGGTGAATCTCCCAAACCATGCTCGTGGAGACTGCTTAAGGCCATACAAAGCCTTCTTAAGTTTGCACACTTCTTTACTCTGGAAATACTTAGAGAAACCTGGAGGAGGCTCCATGTACACCTCTTCTTCCAACTCTCCATGAAGAAATGCATTCTTAACATCGAACTGCAGAAGTGGCCAGTCTTGATTAGCAGCTACAGAAAACAATACTCTGATTGTGTCAATTTTTGCAACTGGAGAGAAGGTCTCAGAGTAATCAATCCCATAAGTCTGGGTGTAACCTTTAGCTACCAGTCTTGCCTTGTATCTTTTTATAGATCCATCTGTTTTGTATTTAATTGCAAACACCCATCTACACCCAACTGGTCTTTTTCCTGGAGGTAGAACACACTTCTCCCATGTTTCATTCTTTTCCAGTGTTGCCATCTTAACTTCCATAGCTTGACACCATTTTTCCTGTTCTAAAGCTTCCTTTGCATCTCTAGGAAGAACTTCAGAATAGACTGCTGCAGAAAAAGCTCTGGCTGTTGGGGATATTCTCCCACTCCCCCTTACGAAGTTTACTGCAGGGTATCTGGATTGTCTAGGTTCATATTCTGGCTCATATCTCTTTGGAGGCACTCCTCTTGTACTTCTGGGAGGTAACACATATCTACTTGGTTCTACCATCTCTGGTTCTTCAGACCGGAAATCTGCTTCTTCTATGTCTGTACTACTCAGGTTAGCATTCATAATATCTGTATTAGTGTTTACCTCATGAATATTCAGTGAGGGCTCAGGCGAGGACTCTTTACAAAGAAGGAACAAGGCGAGAAGGAACAAGGCGAGGACTCATGGGGCCAGAAAAAAAAAACCAGAGGCAGCAGGAGGTTCTGGAATTGGCAGTGGACTCTTTACAAAGCCTCAGACCGAAATCATCACTGGCCAAGGGCTCGCCACCAGGCCCCACTCAGAACCGGTTAAAAATGGCTATCGATCCTCTCGTCGCCGCCCTTCTGTGACGATCGATAGCCATTTTTAACCGGTTCTGAGTGGGGCCTGGTGGCGAGCCCTTGGCCAGTGATGATTTCGGTCTGAGGCTTTGTAAAGAGTCCACTGCCAATTCCAGAACCTCCTGCTGCCTCTGGTTTTTTTTTTTCTGGCCCCATGAGTCCTCGCCTTGTTCCTTCTCGCCGGATGGTAGCGAAGGCCTTCTCTACCGTTGGCAGTGGTTTCTCTTTGAGGAGATCCCTCCTCTCTGCATCGTATTTGTCATCAACTCCACTAAGAAACTGGTACAATCGATCTTCTGACCTAAGTCGATTGAACACGGTAATGTCTTCCTCATCTCTCATTGGATTGGGTTGTCTGAGATCAATTTCTCGCCAGATCCTCTGGCAGTCGCTGTAGAACTGTTCAATTGAGTTTTCTCCTTGTTTCATATTATGAGCTTTTACTGTTAACTCATAGAACTGCAGGGCATCATCTCTCTGACTGAATATGGAGTTCAGACCTTCCCACAAAGCCTTAGCCGATGGATACTCAGCATAGTTTGGAACCATTTCGGGTTCCATATTATCCAGTAGCCATGTACAGACCATTAGGTCTTTCTGTTCCCATAATGAATATGTTGGATCACTCGGTGCTGGTGGTGCTGGTATACCAGACAAGTGATTGAACATTCCTCTCCCACCAATGGCTAATTTCATTAACCTAGCCCATAGGGTGTAATTGTGCTGGTTCAATTTCGTGCTAATGTTCACTGTTTGTGGCTGACTTGGCTGTATTGGTTTCTGCAGGAGCTTTGCTAGCTGTTCAAGGAGAGATTCACCACCTGGTGATTCCTCTGTTTGGACTGAAGGCCTACTGCTGCTATGTTCTTCAGCCATGGCTGAGAAAGGGTAAGGTAAATGATGAGCACTAAACTATTTTCGACTCTGCTAGTCGATAAGTAAGCTCTGATACCATGTTAAACAGGTTAAAGAAAAAGAAGAATTTGGAGGAAAAACTGTATATTCTTTGTATTGATTTTGTAATATATATTGTATACAAGCTAATCTATTAAGGAAAACTGTATCTGTACAATCAAACTAAATGAATACAGAATATATTGTTGCCTTAAATATTGCTATAATTCTGCTTTTCTTAATATACTGATATTCCCATATGAACAGAAAAATCGTCCATCAGTTTTGTGGCAACAAATGTGCAAAAGACTGCAACAGGAGCAACTATCAAGAATATAGTCAATGCAAGCGATCTTACATCCGGTCCAAATACAAACCTCCCCTGAAGGAAAAATTTCTGCAAAAGAACATATAAAACCATTAAGTTCCTTGAAATAACATTGTAACAGATACTGATTGGTCACAACTAACATTAAGTTGTGGCATTTTTCAAGCCTCTACAGCATAGGCTCATTTGAATCTCAAGAAGCACCATAATTGTTGAATTACAGACTTGATTTCTATTCAAAGAAATGCAACTGGAGCGAATCAGACATAGCCTTAGGGAAATGGGACAGATCACAATTATTTTGGTTTTCCATGTGGCAATCAACTATCACCAACTAATATTAGTTTGCAACTTCACTACTGTAATTATTACGAAATGTAAAACAGAGTTCACTAGTTCTGTCAGATTGAAGCTCACATAATATAGATCTCATTACTTCAATCAGTTCTCTAACATTATCAAGTAATCCATTTTCCCCTCCTTTACTTCTCCTTGCTAAAAATATTATCTCAAAGTTTTACCAAGTCTATATGAGCTCTGGAAAATAAAAAATAAAAACAGCATTCTTTGCAGTCTTGCCGTTGGAAAAGCAGTATCATATAAGCAGACCCTTTCAAAAAAAAAAACCCACAATAAAGTAACTTCATGTTGGTCACAAGAATTGTAATTTTACAAAATGGCTAATCACCATAACACTAAACAATAATTCTTGAAATTTGAAATTTGAGCTCCCCGCTTCACAAGCAAAACAATTGAGGAAAATAACATGCTTAGCCTATTTGCAATTTAGAAAATATCGGAAAAGCTACTCCCCAAACTGTATATTAACTAGTACAACTACTTTATAATAAATAAAACAATCCATCATTTCACAAGCTGTCTTCACCAGTAACGGGCAGTGTCTGAATATAAAACTTTAATCGAATTCAATAAGGAAAAACAGAAAAATGTGATTTTTGTGTATATTTAATCCAATTTATTTTAATATTATTTTATTGATTGATGGTTTGGTTTCACTGTCAGCACCCGACACTCAAATCCTGACTTTTCTGTTTTTTTTTTCTTATATTATTAAATAAAAATAATAATATGCCCATCTCTCTCTCTCTCTATATAAATATATATAATTTTTTTCTTTATTTTTTTTATCTCTTCTTCTACTATTTAAATTACTATTTACCTCCATTTACTCCCACATTCTCATAATTTTAAAGAGAAATATTTTGAAAGGTGAAGAAAAAATTAAAATTTTGAATTTACTTCTCTTTACTCATTTTGGCTATATTGTTGGAAAAATTACACAGATTTTTTTATAAATTAGATTCAAGAAAATGAGAAGTAAAAACAAAATTAATACACACAAAATTAATACGGTGTTCGGTCAATTGTGCCTACGTCTCCGGACCTGCTGCAGATCTTTTTACTAAAAGGAGAAAAAATATATAAACTGTTTACAACACTCACAACTCACAACTCGCACCCAATTACAGCTAAGAATTTTTCTTCACAAAAAAAAAAATTCTTTTACAAGCTTTTTCTCTCAAACTCTCTTAAACTCTCAAACTCTCTAATTTTTGGGATGATCTTCCAAATGAGATATAAGGGGTTTATATAGGCTTTAAAAAATTGGATTGGTGAAATTTAATAATGGTTAGGCACCTCCATTTTTAACAAAATTAGGCACCTCCATTTTTTGACAAAATTAGGTACCTCCATTTTTGACAAAATTAGGCACCTCCATTTTTTACAAAATTAGACACATCCATTTTTGACAAAAATTAGGCACCTCCATTTTTGACTTTGCAATTTACTCAACAATCTCCCACTTGAAGACTGATTTTAATCTGTCTTCACACCATGATTTATGCAGCAGGTCTTTCCAGTCTTGTTATTCTTGCAAGCCAAGTGAAGTTGAACACAACTTCAGTTTCTCAATAGCCACCGTCTTTGTCAACATATCTGCTGGATTCTTGCTTCCTTAGATCTTCTCCAGTATTAACACATCATCCTCCAACAGAGTTCTGATGAAGTGATAACGAAGTCCAATATGATTGGTTCGAGAATGAAATACAGAATTTTTTGCCAACTGTATCGCACTCTAACTATCACTGTATAAGACATTCTTCTCTTGTTTGAAACCCAGCTCAGTTAACAAACCTTGAAGCCATATCATCTCTTTACTGGCTTTAGTCACTGCTACATATTCAACTTCTGTAGTGGATAGAGTGATAATCTTTTGTAACTTCGACATCCAACTAACAACTGTATTTCCAACAGTGAATATATAACCGGTGGTACTTTTTCGGTGATCGACTTCACCTCCAAAGTTTGCATCTATATAGCCTTGTACTTTTAACTCTCCTTTACAAAAGTACAAACACTTTTTTATGGTGCCCCGTAGATATCTCAAAATCCATTTTACAACTTCCCAATGAGCTTTCCCTGGATTTGACATTAACCTGCTTACAACTCCCACTACATAGCCAATGTCTGGTCTTGTACAGACCATTGCGTACATCAAATTTCCAATGGCTGAAGCGTAAGAAACCTTAGCCATGTGTTCTCTCTCTTCCTCCGTTTGAGGGAATTGATCCTTAGATAGACGAAAGTGACTAGCCAAGAGTGTGCTAACTGGCTTGGCGTCACTCATGTTGAATCTCTGCAAAACACGGTTGATGTACTCTGCCTGAGATAACTGCAAAAGTCCTTTCTCCTTATCTCTTGTGATTTGCATTACAAGAATCCTTTTTGCTGGACCTAAGTCTTTCATGTCAAATTCCTTTGACAATTGTTGCTTCAACCTTTTGATATCCTTCATATCTGAACCTGCTACTAACATGTCATCTATATAAAGTAGCAAAATAATATAACTGGAGTTATATCTTTTGAAGTAGCAACAGTGGTCAACGTTGCACCTCTGAAATCCTTCCTTATGCATCAAGCAGTCAAACTTTCTGTACCACTGTCTTGGGGCTTGTTTTAGTCCATACAAGCTCTTCTTAAGTCTGCACACCATGTTTTCCTTCCCTTTTTCTTGAAAACCTTCTGGCTGGTGCATATATATCTCTTCTTCTAAATCTCCATGAAGAAATACAGTCTTCACGTCCTATTGTTCAAGATGAAGATCTTCAATAGCAACAATGCTCAACACTGATCTGATAGTATTGAGCTTCACAACAGGAGCAAAAATTTTGGTGTAGTCAATTCCTTCCTTCTGCTGGAACCCTTTGACAACTAATCGGGCTTTGTATCTCTTTGAACCATCATGCTCCTCTTTTATCCGATATACCCATTTGTTGTAAAGTGCCTTCTTCCCCATGGGTAACTCAACCAGTTCCCATGTCTGGTTAGAGATCAGAGACTTCATCTCGTCTTTCATGGCAAACTCCCACTTGTTAGCATCTCTAGTCTGACAAGCTTCATCATAGTATTCAGGCTCTCCTTGATCAGTGAGCAATAAATAATTTATGTATCTCTTGTTAGGCACATGAGGCCGAGAAGACCTTCTCAATATAGGAGCTGGAGTAGGAGGTTGCGGTGTGTCAGATTGCTGCACACTATTTTGCTCAACAAGTTCCTCTTGATGAGGATTTACTACAATCGGCTCCATCACGGGACTTTCTGGGACATCATCTATATCTGCAAACACTAGCTCACTCTGCTCTGTGTTGTTGGTATCAGATTTATATATGTCCTTGTATATCACTTTTTCATTGAAAATCACATCTCTGCTGCAAATCACCTTCTTGTTTTTGTCATCCTAAATGCGATAGCCAAATTCATCTTCACCATAGCCGATGAAGATGCATTTTTTAGATTTGGGATCAAGCTTATTTCTACCTTGATCACTAATATGCACATATGCTACACAACCAAAAACTTTTAGATGTGATAGTTTTATCTCTTTTTCGCTCCATACCTCTTCTGGTATTTTATGCTCCAATAGAACCGATGGGCCTCGGTTAATCAAGTAAGCTGTTGTGTTGACTGCTTCTGCCCAGAAGTATTTCGGTAGACCTGACTATATACGAATGCTTTTGGCTCTTTCTGTCAATGTTCGGTTCATACGCTCAGCTACACCATTGTGTTGAGGAGTACTCGGCACGGTTCTCTCCATTCTAATCCCGTGCTCATAGCAGAACTTCTTGAATCTGATGTCTTCATATTCACCTCCATTGTCATTTCTGAGCCTTTTAATCTTTAAACCTGTCTCGTTTTCCACCATAGCTTTCCATCTCCTGAAAGTCTCAAACACTTCAGATTTATGCTTTAGAAAGTAAACACATACTTTTCGAGAGTGATCATCGATGAAAGTCATGAAATAGTATTTTTCACCAATGGATGAAGTTGTCTTTGGTCCCCAAACATCAGAGTGAATGAATTCTAGTCTTTCCTTCTTTGGTGTTCTGCCACTTGTCTGAAAGCTGACCCTCTTCTGCTTTCCAAGTATGCAACTTTCGCACGTCTATGTCAATTGACTGTAGACCTGGAATTTTTCCCTTTGAGTGCATAATTTTCATCCCTTTCTCACTCATGTGGCCAAGTCTCTTGTGCCATAAATTAGAATTTTCATTTTCTGCTGCAACTATAATTGAACAGCATGCTCCTATTGTCATGTAAAGAGTACCACTCTTTTTGCCCCGAGTAATAGTCATTGCCCCCTTTGAAATCTTCCAATCATCACCATGAAAGATTGTAGTGTAGCCTTCACTAGCCAACTTCCCTACTGAGATTAAGTTCTTTCTCAGGTCGGGAATATGTCTAACATCCTTCAGCTCCCAAATAGACCCATTCAACTTAATCTTCACTATACCTTTACCAATAATATCACAAGGTTGATCATCACTAAGATATACCTTTTCAAGGTTTCCAGGGACATACCTCTCGAAGAATTCCTTTTGCGAAGTAGCATAGAATGATGCTCCAGAGTCTAATACCTAAGACTCCTCTTTGCTCTCCAAAGAGCATATCAACGCATCATCTGTTCCTAAGGTGGAAGCAATATTTGCCTCTATCTTCGACTCCTGGTCCTTCGATGCACTCTTGCACTGATTTTTATAGTGTCCAATCTTCCCACATTTCCAACACTCAACAGTCTTCGAGCTTTGTGAATTATTGGGATTTCTAGATTTGGACCTTCTGCTCTTTGATCTACCACGATATTTGCCACGCCCATTTCCTCTGGTTGAATTTCTTTCTCTTGACTCTGTATGCAAAACTGAAGAGGTTGATGATTCATCCGACTCTCTCCGTCGAATCTCTTCACTGAGAACCAGATCACGAACATCATCAAATTTCAACTTATTGCTTCCCGATGAGCTACTCACAGCCGTGACAGTAGCATTCCAACTTTCTGGTAGAGAAGACAAAAGTATTAATGCTCGTATTTCTTCATCAAATTCGATCCCAACTGAACTCAATTGGGTTGTGACTGTATTGAGTTCATTTAGATGTTGAGCCACCGATGCGCCTTCCGTCATCCGCAAATTAAATAACCGCCTCATCAAGTGAACTTTGTTAGAGGCTGATGGTTTTTCATACATACTGGAGAGAGCCTTCATAAGTCCTGCCGTGGTCTTTTCTTTTGCTATGTTGAAAGTAACATTACGGGATAACGTCAATCGGATAACTCCGAGAGCTTGTCTATTTAGAAGTTTCCAATCTTCTTCCTTCATATCATCTGGCTTCTTATCAGAAAGAGGTTGATAAAGATTTTTTTAATACAGATAATCTTCGATCTGCATCTTCCAAAAACCAAAGTCTGTACCATCGAATTTTTCAATTTTCACATTTCCTTCATCTGCAGCCATCACTCCCACTCGAATCTAATTTTTCTCTGGGTCTTTTCTGACAATTCTTGCAAACCACTCACAAAATTGACAGAATTCACAACCAGCAGCTCTGATACCAGTTGTTAGGAAAATTACACAGATTTTTCTATAAATTAGATTCGAGAAAATAAGAAGTAACAACAAAAATAATACACACAAAATTGATAATGGAGTTCGGCCAATTGTGCCTACATCTCTGGACCTGCTGCAGATCTTTTTACTAAAAGGAGAAAAAATATATAAAGTATTTACAACACTCACAACTCACAACCCGCACCCAATTACACCTAAGAATTTTTTTTCACACACAAAAAAATTCTTTTACAAACTTTTTCTCAAGCTTTTCTCTCAAACTCCCTAATTTTTGAGATGATCTTCCAAATGAGATATAAGGGGTTTATATATGCTTCAAAAAATTGGATTGGTGAAATTTAATAATGGTTAGACACCTCCATTTTTGATAAAATTAGGCACCTTCATTTTTTAACAAAATTAGGTACCTCCATTTTTTACAAAATTAGGCACCTCCATCTTTGATAAAAATTAGGCACTTCCATTTTTTACTTTGCAATTTACTCAATATATGCTACTTTTTACACTAAACAAGAGAAATGAAAGGAAATTGCATTTATTTTTTTTTCTCTTCTGCTTTTAGTTATCCTCGTCTAATATAGTGTTAAAATATAAATTTTTTTAATAAAAATCAAATACAATTTTATTATTTTTTTTAGCAAATATAATTCTAAAATTTGAATTAATAATAGTTTTATTTTTCTTATAATAAATTCATAATAAAATTATATTTATATATTGGTATATAATAATAATAAAATCTAATTAGATCGGCAGTAAATAAAATAAGAGGGGAAGAGAAGGAAATGACAGAAAATAAAAGAGAAAGAGAGAGAATTGTAGAGGAAATAAGTTATGAGATGAATTACAATTGTTATTTCATCTCTGTTTATCGAAAAATTAAATTTCACTAAAATAAAATAAAATTCATTTTATATTTTATTTTTAAGTTATTAAATATATTTAAGAATTCATTAAATTCGACAAGTAAAAAGGGATTGGAAAGAAAAGGTGAATTGATTTATGAACCCAATGTGGTTTCTCAATTTAAAAAGAAATGAACCTAATGACATTTATTAATTAATATTGATTAGCAGAAAATATTTTCAAATGAGTGCTCCTAACAAATACAACCTTAATTAACATGAGCTGCTATAAATTATGCAATGCCAATTGCCAGACCAAATAATATTGAATTCTGATAATGAGGTTATTGAATGACAAATTATCACATCAACCAGTATAATTATCTCAAAATTTCATATAACTATTGTTTTAATACTCGAAAAATAATTTATAATAAATCAAAAAATTAAAATACAGTATACTTTCTTATGAAAAAAGATTTTTTTAAAATAATTAAAAAAATTAAGATTATTATAGTTATAACATCTGAACTGGATATGAAAAGTACTCTTCTATAATGAATAAAATTTAACTTCTCCATTTGAAAATATAACAATGAAAAAGCTTTTTATTTAGAATTAAAAAAAATCAAATTGCTTTAAGACATTAACTTTTTTTGTCTAGAGCTCATGGAAGGCATTCCTTATTATATAAACTAATCTATTTTCAAGAGCAATGCATGTAATTATTAAACTTAAAAATATATAAATATAATTAAATATTTAAATGTATGAATGAAAAGGAATCGATTTTCAGGAAATTAAAAATAAAATAAAATAAAATAGCAAGAGCATATACATAATGCAATGATGAGACCCTTCTGGTGGTATTCACAACCACAATGCACGCAGTTGGAAGCACTAGAAAAGTAAGCAAGGCAATATGTTGGACTTTGCAAATAATTCAGGTGGCTATGTAGCTTTTCTTCGCAGCAATTAACCTAATTCAATTATTAATACTACACATTCTTCTTTAATTAATTAATTACTCAACCGCTGTGACTAAATTATTATTAAAGTTTTTCGTTTCTGGTTATCACTTATTCTAATTTTTAAACCGTCAATTTTAATTTAAAAAATTCTTCAACCTGAATTGAATTTTCTAAAGAATGATTCATCGATGGTTTAAAAACAATCGATATTAGTTTGGACCTAATTTGAAGAGAAATTCAAGAAATAATTTGAGAAGACGGTTTAAAAAAATAATTTAAAAGCAATTTACGATGATTCCAGGTGATTTGAAATCATTTAAACGATAATTTACATATAATTTTAATCATAAAATTTAAAGAAAAAATTACTTTTATGCCTTTGTTGTTAGAAGAATAGACTATTTAAATTTTTATCATTAGTATCATTAGAAATCATAAGGCAACAATATGAGACCTATTTATTCACTTTATCTTTATAAAAATATTAAAAATATATATTTTTAAAAATTAAAAATATATATATTATAAAATTTATTTTGATCTCATCTATAGTAATTTAAAAGGATTGTTTTTGGACCGCGAGGATAACACAAACTCAAACCCAAATTCAAAGGTAGCATGATACAGCCTTTTGTGTTTTCTGTCAAGAATAGGACAAACCACTACCACATAAGTTGGGGATTGGATAGAAACCTAACTAAACCATTTGGTTATGAAAATCATAAGTTACAATCCAAACATACTTCAGCCAAACCATTCTCCCCCCGAAAATCCCAATGTCCCAATCCAATGCTTTGTTAGCCAACCATTCACCACTTGGTTGCCCTTCACAACCCATACATCTAAAAATTTTGCCCCGCCATGAGCTCTCACTATTGTGTGTGTGTGTGTGTGTATATATATATATATATATTTAAAAAAACAATTTAATTATTTAAAAAAAAACAAATATAAACATAATGTCAATCCAAAAGTTGTGAAACAAACTCTTAAAAACGGTAACCAGCCAGTCTACCAATTTTGAGACAATGGGCCATCAATAGAAAAACTTGCTAGCTATGAGGTGACACTGTAACCAGCACAATAAGCCTCCCATTACTTTTATCAATGATCATGCTCATCTGTATTTGTTTCTTTGTCTTAACTCAACCCAAACCAAATGGCCACCACATCAACTCTAAACAAACTCTTACATGATAAATTAATAAGCATACACTTATTATGCCAATGCTGTTCAATTTCATTAATCCCTTCTATTAATTTTTTTTCTCTTCTAATTAAATCTCGATTAAGACTAATAAGGAAAATGATTACAGGTAATCTTTAAATTAATCTCTCTACTTCTGTCCAACTTTCTAAAATGCACATATGCACATATATACAATAAGGCGTTCTCTTTTCTTTGTTCTTTTTTAAATGGAAAGCTAAACTTTGAAATAGTTGACAATAATAAACTAGAAATAAACTCATATAAAAGATTGTTAATCGTATATAAAGAAATGACTGGGGGCTTAAGCAATACGTTGAAACCTGCTACTGCTGGTAGAACTATTCTCTGCATTTTGTATTTTCTTCTCTCCAACTCTCACCCCACATTTTTGCCTCTGCCACTGCAAGATCTCAGTCTCATTGCTGTCAGTGTCACTCTTGGAGAAAAATCCATTTCATGCCATGGCATAACCAGGCCCGGCTCTTGGGGGGAGCACCATGAGCGGTTGCTCAGGGCCCCCCAAGACAAGCCATCAACCTTTTGTTATTTTTACACACATATAGGGCCCCCCAAGCTGAACAGTTCGATATCCTAACGTAGAAATTTTCCTCTTCTTAACTCTGCAAAACAGTAACTACATGCAAGCCTTTGTCTTTGAAGCATCATCCGAATTATTTTGTCACAGTGATTAAAATTTTAATTATTGAACTGCACATAATAGAGGGTCATAATATTCATAGTAACCTACTTGTATAAAAAAATAAGTGATTGAGCAAATACTCATAAAGCTAAAAATATATATATATATATCTCCGACACTGTTTTTTAGGGGTCCATATTTTAATTTTTACTCGGGGCCTCTAAAATGTCCAAGACGGCCCTGGGCATAACAACCTTATTTTTTCCCTCTTTCGGTTCATATTTAACTGACAACAAACAGTCCATGGCAGATACTAATTCATTTGTTGAAGGACGTAGATTTGCATTTTCATTCAGACATGTAGATGCTACATCTATAGCCTTGTTCAACATTGATAGTGAAAATTGACCTCTCAGCAATGGATCTGCTAACTTCAAATAATTTCCACGTTCTCTCATCAGAGGCAATGCCTGAAATTTTTTTTAGAAAATTATTAATTGAAGGTATATGAAACATTATTGATTATAAATTAACCAGTTAGATAGATATAATACCCAATGAATTAGATGCATTCGAAGACCTTCGATTTCATCTACTGCTCGAATTCCAGTAACTAGTTCTAACAACACAACTCCAAAACTGTAAATATCGGTCTTAAGAGTCAATCTTCCAGTTGAGGCATATTCAGGGGCGCAATAACCAATGTACCCATGGCTCCTGTGGAGACATGAGACTGTCCTCCGATCGGACCGAACTTTGCAAGTCCAAAATCTGAAAGTTTTGGATAGAATCCTTCATCTAGTAATATTTTTGATGCTTTTAAATCTCTATATATTACAGGAGGTTTTGAATTGTGTAGATAGTCCAATCCATTTGCAGTTCCTGCAGCTATCCTCATCCTTGTGTTCCAGTCAAGTGGCTCCTTGTCAGGTGTAACATCTGTGCATGCACCCCCATGAGATCAACATAAATGTATGATTTACATTGGATTTCATTGTACGTAGTTTGATAACATGCATGTAACTCAGCATAATGGAATCTAAAAAAATTTATTAAGACCACACCTAAAACTATGTTTGGAATGATTCAGAGGAATGAAATCAAATTCATTTTTAGTTCATTGTTTGAACTAAAAATGCATTTGATTTCGTTCTAACATGTATGCATGTTACACCTCTAGAGATAGAGTGAAGTAAAACCTGAACAATTATTAGCTACCATTTTAATATAGAATCAGAAATAAGAAATCGAAGATAATACCGAAAAGATGATCTTCCAAGGATCCAAGGGCATGTATTCATAGACAAGAAGGCGTTGCTCCCCTTCGGAACAGAAACCTATCATCTTGACAAGGTTAGGATGATGCATTAGAGTGAGCATGAGAACTTCCACCAAAAACTCCTTTTCTCCTTGGATACCTGATAGATCTAGCTGTTTAACAGCTACAACCTACAAATGAATTAGCATATCAGAGGCCTTAATCCATCTACTCATAGGTAAATTACACTCGTCATTCCTGAACTATTAATCACTTGAACCAATGATCTTATGACAAATGAAGTATACACATCGGTTAAGGGATGACAAGTAAAACCTATATTTGTAGGCAAATAAACACATAATCAATATCTTTTTATTACCTGATCAGTAGCAGCTAATTTCCCTTTATAAACAGCACCGAAACCACCTCTGCCAAGAAAAGAGTCATCAACAAAATTATCTGTTGCAATTGCAAGCTCTTCATAGGTGAATGTGTTAATAAAATGTTACCAACTATTTTTAGAGTAAAAAATGGAGGTACCTAACCATAAAATGGAGTTGTAATTTTTTGGTCAATAATAGAGGTGTCTAACTTAGGCAATATTTGGTCTAAAATGAAGGTATCCAACTTAGGTATTTTTGGTCCAAAATAGAGATACCTAACTTAGGTAATTCTTAGTCCAAAATATAGGTGTCTAACTTAAGTGATGGTGGTAAAAAATGAAGATGCCTAACTTAGGTAAAAGTGGTGCCTGACCTTTGACAAAATTTCACCAACCTAATTTTTTGAAGCCTATATAAACTCTTAATATCTCATTTGAAAATCATTCCAAAATTAGAGAATTAAAGAGAGTTTGAGAGAAAAGCTAAAGATTGAGTGTTAGCCATTAAAATACTATTGTAAGTTTTAGTATGAGTCATAAACACTTGTTGGGTTTGAGAGTTAGCCTAGGAAAACTCTTATAAGGGATTTGAGTGTTAGTCTTAGGAAAACACTTGTAAAGTTCGGTGTGAGCTTATGAAAATACTAAGTTGGGAGTGAACTTATAAAACTCTAAGTATAGTGGAATACCCAATTGAGGTTTGGGAGTGAATATAGGATTATTGAATCCGAACCACTACAAATTTATTTTTAGTATAATTAGGTGTAGGTTGTGAGTTATGAGTATTGTAAATACTTTGTATACATTCTCTCTTTAATAAAATAATCTCTAGGGGGTCCGGAGACGTAGACATAATTGACCGAACTCCGTTATTAAATTTGTGTGTATATTATTTTTGTTGTTATTTTGCACTATCACTAATCTGATTTATAGAAAAATCTGCGTAATTTTCTCAACAACTAGTATCAGAGCTGTTGGTTATGAATTCTGTCAATTTTTTGCGATGTTACTATTTATATAAATAGTAAATTTTGTAAATAGTAAAATTTTGTGTCTGTCTGATGATGGAGGTATTCTAATACATGGTGGTTCACAAGAATTGTCAGAAAAGATTCAGAGGAAGTCAGTTTAGAGTGGGAGTAAAGACGACACTATAATCATCCATGGCGATGATTGAAAGATTTCAAAGGGCTTAATGACTATTGCTCAGGGCAAAAAGAGTGGTACTCTTTATATGACAACAGTGGCATGTTGTTCAATTGCAGTTACAGCTAAAAATCTCAATTTGTGGTACCAGAGACTTGGCCATATGAGTGAGAAATGAATGAAAATTATGCACTCAAAGGGAAGTTGAAAAACTTTCAGGTCTACAGTCAATTAAGATAGACAGTGCAAAGATTGCATGCTTGGAAAGCTGAAGAGGGTCAGCTTTCAAACAAGTGGCAGAACTTCAAAAAAGGAGAGGCTCAGAATCGACAATGAAGGTGAATATGAAAACACAAGATTCAAAAAGTTTTGCTATGAGCACGAGATAAAAATAAAGAGAACCGTGCCAGGTATTCCTCAACACAATGGTGTAACTAAGTGTATAAACTGAATGGTGAAAGAAAGAGCTAGAAGTATTCTTATACAGTCAGGTCTACCGAAGCAGTTTTGAACAGAAGTAGTCAACACAACAGCTTACTTGATCAATTGAGGCCTATCGATTCCATTAAAGCATAAAATACCAGAGGAGGTATGGAGCGAAAAAGAGAAGCTAGCAAGTGAGAGCTTGCTATGAGAGACGAGATGAAGTCTCTCATCTCTAATTAGACATGGGAACTAGCTAGGTTACCTATGAGAAAGAAGACACTTCATAACAAATGGATGTACCGGGTGAAAGAAGACCATGATGGTTCTAAGAGATACAAAGTCTGACTAGTAATCAAAGGATTCCAGCAGAATAAAGGAATTGACTATACCAGCATTTTTGCTCCCATTATGAAGCTCAATACTATCATATCAGTGTTGAGTATTGTTGCCATTAAAGATCTTTATCTTGAACAATTATACATGAAGACTGTATTTCTTCACAAAGAGTTAGATAAGGAGATATACATGCACCAATCATAAGGATTTCAAGAAAAAAGGGAAGAAAAACATGGTGTATAGACTTAAGAAGAGCTTGTATGGACTGAAATAAACCCCAATACAGTGGTACAGAAAGTTTGACGACTTCATGCACAAGAAAGAATTCCAGAGGTGCAACGCCGACTACTGTTGCTACTTCAAGAGATATAGCTCCAGTTATATTATTTTACTACTTTATGTCGATGACATGTTAGTAGTAGGTTTAGATATGGATGATATCAGAAGGTTGAAGTAACAATTGTCAAAGGAGTTTGACATGAAAGACTTAGGTCCAATAAAAAAGATTCTTGGAATGCAAATCACTGGAGATAGGCAGAGAGGACTCTTACAGCTATCTCAGATAGAGTATGCCAAGCCAGTCAACATACTCTTGGCCAGTCAGTCAGCATATCATGTTTTGCAGAGATTTAAAATGGGTGACGCTAAGCTAGTCAGCATACCCTTGGGCAGTCATTTTTGTCTATCCAATGACCAATCTCTTCATATGGAGGAATAGAGATAATTCATGGCTAAGATTCTCTATGTCTCAGCTATTGAAAGTTTGATGTATGCAATGGTTTGTATAAGACTAGACATTGGCTATGCAGTTAGTATTGTTAGCAGGTTTATGCCAAATCCAATTAAAGCTCATTGGAAAGCTGTAAAATAGATTTTAAAATATCTACGGGCACCACAAAAAAGTTTTTGTACTTTGGTGAAAGAGAGTTAAAAGTATAAGGCTATATAGATGCAGACTTTAGAGGTGAAGTCGATCACCACAAAAGTATCACCGGTTATATATTCACTGTTGGAAATACAAATGTTAGTTGGATGTCAAAGTTACAAAAGATTATCACTTTATCCACTATAGAAGCTGAATATGTAGTAGTGACTGAAGCTAGCAAAGAAATAATATGGCTTTAAGGTTTGAGATTCAAGCAGGAAAAGATTCAAGAAAGCAAGAATCTAGCAGATATGTTGACAAAGACGGTAGCTATAGACAAATTGAAGTTGTATCTTCAGATGCCTACAGGAATAACAATAATGGAAAGATCTGCTACACAGATCAATGTGTGAAGATAGATTGAAAATCAGTCTTCAAGTGGGAGATTGTTAATAAAATTTTACCAATTATTTTTGGAGTAAAAAATTGAGGTGCCTAACCATAAAATGGAGTTGTAATTTTTTTGTCAGAAATAGAGGTGCCTAACTTAGGTAATTTTTAGTCCAAAATGGATGTGCCTAACTTAGATATTTTTTGTCCAAAATAGAGGTGCCTAACTTAGGTAATTCTTAGTCCAAAATATATGTACCTAACTTAAGTGATTAAGGTAAAAAATGGAGGTGCCTAATTTAGGTAAAAGAGGTGCCTAACATTTGACAAAATTTCACCAATCCAATTTTTTGAAGCCTATATAAACCCTTAAGATCTCATTTGAAAATTATTTCAAAATTAGAGAATTAAAGAGAGTTTGAGAGAAAAGCTTAAGATTGAGTGTTTGTCATTAAAATACTATTGTAAGGTTTAGTATAAGCCATAAACACTTGTTGGGTTTGAGCGTTAGCCTAGAAAAACTCTTGTAAGGAGTTTGAGTGTTAGCCTTAGAAAAACACTTGTAAAGCTCGGTGTGAGCTTGTGAAAATATTAAGTTGAGAGTGAACTTGCAAAACTCTAAGTATAGTTTAATACCCAATTAAGGTTTGGGAGTGAATGCAGGATTATTGAATCCAGACTACTATAAATTTATTTTTGGTATAATTAGGTATGTGTTGTGAGTTGTGAATATTGTAAATACTTTGTATACATTCTCTCTTTAATAAAATAATCTCTAGGGGGTCCGGAGATGTAAAAACAATTGGCAGAACTCTGTTATGTGTGTATTATTTTCGTTGTTATGTTACACTCTCACTTATCTGATTTTTAGAAAAATTTGTATAATTTAAACAACAAAATGTTGGAGCCGTGTTATGAGATTTAGTCATTTTTGTGGGAGTTGATAGTTCATGACTCGAATTTGCACTGATTTTTTATCCTGACCCTGTTTTTGATTCTGGATTTGCTTTTCAATTTATATAAGACCACATTTTAAGTTCCACGAAAACAGAATTCTCATGAGACACAGCACAAATCATTATTAAATATACAATAAAATAAAAAATATATCTTAAAATTCAGAGCTTATCACATTCAGATATGATTAAGCTAAGTAAAAATTCATTTCTAAATAAAGAATCTAAATATGAGATGATAGTATGAACTATATCGAAATGTTGCTTTTGAGGCAACTGATGAACAAGTAATCTAGTGGTTGAATGTCCACATCATAACAAATGCAAAGATTAGAAATTTCATTATTGATAGTACTATTCCCCTTTCCGAAATACTGCTTTTGAATAATAGTTTCAATGAAATTAAACCAGAAAAGAGTATTAATTAGGCCTAAAAATCTATATTTATATTTAATGAAGAGTTTTCTACTACACATTTCTTGTGCCTTACCTACTTCAGAATAGAAAAGGATTTTGATTCTGTCATTTGATTATATACACAGACAGATCTCAAGAATCTATCACATTAAAATCACTAAAGAATGGCAAATGTATGAATATGTTTCTCTCTTCTTTTGTTCTAAAAAAAAACTCTAAAATAAAAGAATTAATAAGAAGACTAATGGGTACCAAAACCTGAAACCTAATTAAACTATTTTTATGGCCATAAAATGAATCTTCAAAATAAAACTTGGACTCGCAATAAATAAATAAATAAAACCTCAGGAAAGGTCATTGCTAAAAGAGAATAAAAAAATAATACTACTGCACATAATTATAAAGAGAAAATGGCTATAAATCAATAAATAAAATAGGTAGAGGAAGAAAGATATGAAACTCACCACGAGATGATTGTTCTTTATTACTAATTTCGCGCTTGAGCTTCTTCCCATTCAACAAACCAAAACAAGGGCAATGACCCATTTCGAGAATCAAATTAATATTGAATATGAAAATTGGGAAATCTTTAATTTATGTTTATAACAAATCAATATTGAAGAAAACATTTATCTGGTTTCACATAGAGAGTGCAGTTGATAACTATCATAGCCAAATCCATTTGGGAGAGACAGATAGATTAAGATTATTAGGTATAACTGAAAAAAATAATTTAAGAATTTTTTAAGAAGATGATAAAAGGGATATATGCATATAATGAGTAAATTTCAGAAATGTTTAGTTTTAGATTAAGAGTATTATGTATAACTGAAAAAATTAATTTAAGAATTTTTAAGAAGATAATAAAAGGGATATATGCATATAATGAGTAATTTCATGAATGTTTAGTTTTAGATTAAGATTATTAGGTTATAACTGAAAAATTAATTTAAGCATTTTTAAGAAGTTGATAAAAGGGATATATGCATATAATGAGTAAATTTGAGGAATATTTAGTTAGAAAATTCTTAGATTGATCTAGTCCATATCTTCACTCATAGACCAAAGCAATCACAAATCGTGATTTAAAAAAAATTAATTTAAATTAATTTTAAATATTATTATTCAAATTACAATTTATGATTAGTCTGGTCCATAAATATGGATATGAACCAAGTCTATGTAAGAATTTTTTTGTTTAGTTTTAGATGATATGATATTCCACTCAATTATACGATTTATTTATTTACTAATTAGAATATTCCACTCAATTCTAATTTTTTTTAAATAGTGATTTAAAAAAATTAATTTAAATTATTTTTTTAAATATTATAATTCAAATCACAATTTATGATTGGTCTGTTCCATAAATGTGGATATAGACCAAGTCTATGTAAGAATTTTTCTATTTAGTTTTAGATTATATAATATTTCACTCAATTATACGATTTATTTATTTACTAATTAGAATATTTTGAAATTAATTTTTTAATAATAAATAAACAGAAGTTAAGCCAAGCCCAAGAGTTCATTTAAAAAGAGTTACCTCATAACAAGCTATGTTTATATGAAGTCTACAAAGATGAAAATGAATCATAAACTCCGCATATTGTAAGAACTTAAGATATCTAGAATTCTCTCTTATCTTCGAACTTATTATAGGTCACGAAATCTTTGTTCTAATATCAATGTTATGACGATCTAAATTCGAGGGTACGTGATCGATATTAGAGAATAAAAAAATATGTAACTTTTAAAATTCATAATCAATTCATGACTCATAGCCCAAGAAAATTACACTATAGTAGTCATCGTTGTCACCAAACTAGAGCTATGAGACAATCTATTAAGTATAATATGTACAACATCACATCTTTGTCACTAGGGACAAGCACGGTTTGATTCAATTTAAAATTTTGAAAATCTCTAGAACCATCCCAAAAGTTGAAAATTTAAAAAATTCAAGATCTAAAATCGTTTCTAATGCAAAAATCTATATATTATACCGCTCCATAATTTTCAAAACAATACAGTTCTTGAATTCAATACTTTTGTTAAACTAATATTTTTTTAAAGTGAAATTTTATCACAAAAAATTTTGATATAGTAAAAGTATATTACAAAAAGATAAAAATTTTAATTCATGAAATATTTAAATATTTTTTAAACTAGTATAAAATTCATTAGTTCTTATAAAAAAATGTAAGTTCAAGTATAGTCAAATTCTAATAATAAAAAAAATATGATGATACAACTTTTAATATAAAAAGAAATTTTAATTTCAATTTTGAACTTGTATGAGTTATATATTTATTTATCAATATTTTTTAATAACTTTATTCATATATTGTTTGCCTTTAAGAATTAGACCATAATATAAATATATTTAACTATAAATAAGTGCTATTTTATATTTATTACTGAGTATGTAATAACTTTAATTATATTTCACAAATTATATATGATCAATATTAATTAAATTATTCTTAACATGTTAATTTTTAAGGGTTATTTCATATATTGTATCCTTTATATTACTAAAAATAAATTAAAAAGACATCAAAATCAATTATTATTTCAGTTATTCATTTCAAAGCGGTTCAGGACATTTTGGAATGGTTTTTAGTGCAAATATTGCCAAAGATTCGGAATCACGCCGTATTTTAAATTAATTTAATTACCTCATCTGAGCCTCTAGATTCAAACTTAATAATTAATCAAAAATCTTGTATATCTTATTAATTAAATAATATTAGTTAATTTTTTGAATAATTATTATAATTCCAATCAATTAATTTAGTTTATAAATCTTTTACACACATCAATTAATTAGCAATTAATAAATTCTAAATCAATTAATTTTATGAATTTTAAGCATAGACCATTGTAATATTTAATAGTTCATAAAATTAATTTTAAATTAAAATCCAAGGGTTTTGAGCTTATCCAAGTGAAATCCGATCAAATTAAGGTTGAAATCTGCATCAAAATGTTGGAATGAAGCTATTGGAGTTGAAGGTCATGCGCTTCCATTGGAATCTTGCTAGAGCCTCATTAGTATTCTCGTCAATCATTTCTCATATCACCATTAAAAAATTTCTCGGTGTCTAAATGAAGCATGATTAGTGTCATTAGAAAGTTAATGAAATCAAGAACTTAAATATGCCGGAGGGGTCAGCTAACGCGTCGAAGCATCACCAGAATCTCATAAAAAAATTTCTATATTTGCTTAAAATTTTCTCACTCTAGTTATCCATTCATGACCTAATAGTAGTTAAATGAAAGCTTGTGAAGAGAGAATTCCAACTCATTTTGAGTCACATGAAACGAAGTTTAAATGAGAGAGTTATGACTGTTTAAAGTTTTGATCTTAAAGATTGCCAAAATTCACAACAGTCACTTTGGGAAGTGCGTACGACATTGTCCAATCTTTGATTAGAGTGATTATGCCACCACCATCTGTATATGAATGTTAGCATGCCAACACCGTCGACGTGCATCAATCGGAGGTTCAATAACAAAATTATGGCTAGAAACCATAGGCTGCTCCTTATCACTTTTCTTCTTCTTCTTCTTCTTCTTATTGCTCCTCCTCGTCCTCCTTTTTTTTGTTTTTTTTTAGTTTTTGTTTTTTCCGTCTCTCCCTCCCTTTTTTCTTTTCTAATGCAGTCGTTACCCTTTTTGCAGCTAGGAAGCCAAGTCGAGGTTGCTAGTTGGTAGCTATTTTTTAATAAAAAAATAATATACATATTATTATTAAATGAAATTAATAGCTAAAAAGAAAAGAAGTTGGGCTTAGTGGCTAAGGCTTTGCAAAATTAAGTTTTAAGTTTTGTGTTCAAATCAAAGCAACAACAATACTAACATATATTTTTAAATATTTTGTTTTGAAAGAAAATTACCTTAAATATTTAAAATAAAAAAGATAAAAAATATATTTATAATATATAAATACATTATATTTTCTTATAAAATAAATATAGGATTTTTTTACTAAAAATCTGGTTATTACATAAATGTTCGACTTTGATTTAGTAAACTAAAATTAAATTTTGTTTCTAATTTATTGAATATATTTTATTCATAGGCGAAGTCATAACTTCAAGAGAAGGAGGGCAAAATTTTTTCTTGAAGTCCTATAGCTTGGCTCCTAGTTGCTTCTCTCTGTTTTTATCTTGGTATTTGTTGTATCATTCATACTCAGTTACCATGTTCTAAAGTTAATTTATTAATAGACCATCCTTATTTGTCAACAAAAATTAAACTAACAAAATATTAATATATATATATTTATATTTATATACATGTGTACATACTTCTAAATTTACTTGATAATTTGTAAAAAGAATAAGATATTTAGAAGAAAATATTTAATCATGAATATAATATCTTAATAAATAGTTGAAATAAAAATGATCACATATTATTATAAATAGAAATTTTAAGTTTGTATTTTTTTTTTCTCAATTTTCATTCTTCTTTATTGTATTTTTAATTTTTTCTTAATTTCTTAATTTATTGAATAAGTTCAAATTAATTTAATTGAAGAGTAATTTGTCCATTTCTCTAATTTTGTTTTCTTTCTCTTTTTTACATTTGAAGAATATCATACTGTTTTATAAAAGAAACATTAGTACATTAAAAAAATGATTTATTGGAATTTATTTTTCTTTTCTTTCTCTTTTTGCATAAGCTAAAAAATAGGGGACACTTTAAAATTTTGAGGGGCAAGTAAGAAATTTAAAATTTTTTAATAAGTAAATATATAAATGTTTACAATTTTGGGCGGGCCATATATATATAAGTGTGTATATGTATTTTTTTTTATTTGAAGGGAGAAGGTTGTTAGCTTTATACAATTTCATCGCTGAATAAAAATCAATTTTCATCATTATCTTACTGAACAAAATGATTATATTCATTGATCAACTATTGAATATTAAGTTATTTAGTTATTTAATTGTTTGATGGATTCTCCTCACAAGTTCTTCCTTTGATATATTTTCGAGTGGATGAGAAATGGATCCACCACAAAAACTCTTCTTTTGTTGCTAGGTTCTCATGAGAGAATGAACTTTTTTTGAAATTTTTTTCCTATGATGTTGAATTTTTAAGATTGTTTTTCTTTTGTTTTAAGAGAGAAGTTTGCCAATGAATTTTTGGGAGATAGATTAATGGAGTAGGTATATAAATTGAAATTAGATATAATAATATAAAATGTATTAAGGTTTTTTTTATGAATGTAATAATAAAATTAAATTCTAAATTTTATAATAGAAATATATTAATAAATTTAGATAAATTTAGGAGGGTGTATTGGATTAAAATTTTGGTGGATTTTAATTAATTTTAAAATTTTAATGGTATTCAATTCATATTTATTTAGAATCTCATGAAATTTGATAGTATTCAATAATAATTTTTTGAAAGTCTATTAAACTCTAATGATATTCAAAAAGTCATTGATTTTAATAGATTTTATAAATTTTTAAATTTCATTAGATTTTATGATGTTATATATGAATAAAAAAAAGTCTCTTACAAATCTAACCTCTATCTCAAAGATTTTACAAATTCAACATTTATCACAAATTATTTTTTACTTATATATCTTTCACTAAAATTTATTTTTTTAATATAAAATCTTTCTCATATTTTATACTTTATAGTTATGAAAATACTTTTAAATAATCTTGTATAAGTTAAATTTTTAAAATTTTTATGAAATTATAACATTATATAAAATTATTATTATATTTTAAAAAATTTTACTCATTTATTTTTTGTTATGTACTAAAATAGAAATATAATAAAATTTTTTGTTACAATGAAAATTATTTTTTTAATTAGTTTATATTTATAATTATTTTTTGTTGAATTAACTAATACTTATTAGTTTATGTTACTTATTACACTGAAAATAATTTTTTTTTATTTTAATGGACATGTGAAAGTAGTTATTAGTTTGTGAAATTAATTCGTATTTATTTATTAGTTAATATATATAATCAGTTAAATAATGGTAAGAAAATTTATTATGTGAAGTGTTTATAATTATGGGTGATGTATTGATATTTAGATAATATAAGTTGAACAATTTTGAAATATTTTTTAGTTATGCATTTTTTCTGTCTTATTTTGATGTGTATTATATTTTAATAGTGCTAAATAAATTAAAATTTTAAAATATGAATGAAAAAATATTAATTTATTAAAAAAATGGTTGCATATATATATATATATATTTAACCCGTAATATAATATATTAATATCTCAAATAAGGAGTACAAGAAGCTTCCAAAAGTATATGACCCCTGACCAACGAGGGTAAAGAGTTAAAAGAAGAAAAAGATACAGTTACATCATTAATTCTATAATAGAAAGCCAAATAATGAGCAACTCGATTATAATCACGGTAAATATGTTAAACCGTAGAATCATGAAGCTTCATCCTCTTAGCCAAATCCCTAACAATTGGAGAACCTAAATCCGTCCACAAAGCTTTCTGGATTTGCTGCACCAACTCAAGACAATCAGATTCCAATTGAAGAGGAAAGAAACCATTATCAAAACACCATGAGCAACCTACCAAAACAGCTAAAAGCTCAGCATCAAAGGAAGATGAAGTAGACAATTTGAAGCCGGCGGCGTGAAGAAAACCTCCATGCGCGTCTCTAAGAATACAACCCCCAGCCGCTGTATGAGATGTGAAAGTGGCATCCACATTCAGTTTGTAACAACCACTCGGCGGCTTTTTCCATGAAACAAGAACCGGTTTCAGCTTCTGTTTACCAAAGTTATCCGTGATTAAACCTGCTGAAGATAAAAAAGGAATAGATATCGCAAACTTCTTACCAGAATTTGCAATACTCCAAGTCAAAACAATTTTATGGATGTCATTATACAAAATCATCGGATAGCAGCTCTCATTTCCTCATGTAACACGAGCATACATGCTCCATATGACCCATAAAATCACTTGAGGGATAAAACATTGTAGCCGACCGAAAGCCGACTTTGGTTTCTTCATTAACCACCAATACACAAGTTCTTGTCTCAATGATCCTTTGAATGAAATATTGTCCAAAAAGAAGGATCCAAAGTAGTTCCAAATCTTACCTATGTGAGGACATTTATAAAACACATGATCAATTGTAGGTAGAGCATTGTTGCAAAAAGGACATCGTGAAGGGCCATATATACCCAATAATTCCAGACATTGTGGCATAGGAACAGCACCCCGAAGCAGCCTCCAAGTGAAAATGGAAAACTTTAGAGGTATAGAAACATCCCAGATTGCCCGATCCGTTAAGGATATTGCACGCGTCTGCCTAACACTGTCATAAGCAGAGGATAAAGAAAATTTGCCATCATAGGCATTAACCCATCTCATGCTAACATTGCCTTGATTGATCAAAGATTCTGCTAAGAAATTAATTTTGAAAATTCGCTTCCAAGAACACGAATCAGTGATTTGGAAGCTCATTAAACCTTTCCGATGATATCTTTGTTTCATATAAGTTGCCCACATGGAATTAGAATTCCTATACATCCACCAAAGTTTAACTGAGTATGCCTCTTGGAGGGTAAAGAGGCTCCGACAACCCAAACCCCCCTCAGCAGTTGGAAAACAAAATCGGCTGAATTTTACCCAATGGTGCTTTCGCTGAATGTTGCCTCCACTCCAGAAGAAGCGAGCCATCTTATTTTCCAAGAGCTTTAGAACTGTCTTAGGAAGCTCCATAGCGCCCATAATATGTATCGAAATTGAACTGAGCACATGCTTAATCAAAAGCAATCTACCACCCTGCGAGAGGATTTTCTTCATCCAACCTGTGAGTTTTGTATCAATCTTGTGAATAATATCACCACAATACATAGTACGATTAATTCCCTGGTAAATGGGTGCTCCCAAGTAATTGAATGGCAAAGTTTTCCTCTTGATAGACAAAGCATCTTGAATTTTAGTAACAGTACCTGCAGGAGTTTTTTTAGAACAAAAAAAGGAACTCTTATCAAAATTAATCAACTGACCAGACGCCTCTTGATAATTCTGCAAGAACTTCTTAAAGTTAATAATACTCCAGGCATCCCCATTTAAAAAAATAAGGAGATCGTCAGTAAAAGCAAGATGAGATACAATGGAGCATTGCCTAGCCAATTTATAAGGAGAGATTCTGCCATTTCTCATTAAGATGTTGATACCATGAGAGAAACACTCAGAAGCCAGGATAAAGAGGTACGGCGAAAGAGGATCACCCTGCTTTACTCCTCTAGTAGGCTGAAAGAAACCATGAGCAACCCCATTAACAACCACAGACAAATGAGTAGCACCATAATAAGTCGCACCACTTGATTAGAAAAACCAAATTGCAAGAGCACTACCTCCAAAAAGTCCCAAGCCACTTTGTCAAAAGCTTTGGCCATATCCAGTTTCACAGCTAAATTATAACCCCTGGAATTCCTATCAATATCATGAATCACCTCATTTGCAAGTAAAATATGTTCCTGAATAGATCGGCCCTTCATAAAACCAGCTTGTTCCTGAGAAATAAAAGAGTCCAAAATAGGAGATATTCTATTGACCAAAATACGGGTACATACCTTGCTGATAAAATTTGTGAGGCAGATGGGTCTGAACTGACTAAAATATGAAGGGTTATCCACCTTAGGAATCAATATAATTTGAGCAGAACCAAAAGCAGTGGGAATAGGCAATCCCAGAAAAAATTCTTTGACGGCACTACAAACATCCCAAGATATAATGTCCCAACATTCTCTATAGAATAAACCATCATACCCATCCAGTCCAGGGGCATTCTCTGGGTCCAATTGCCACACAGCATGTTTAATTTCTTCCTCATTCGGAACACATTCAATCATTTTATTGACATCAACCGTTACAAGAGAGGGTATATACTCCAACATAGCAACAAAATCAGGCTTTTCCGCATCAGCAGAAAATAAGGAAGAAAAGAACCTCACTACTTCCTTACCAATATCATCTTGGTTGGAAACCCACTTGTCATCAGGTGTCTTTATGACAGAAATGCGTTGAATCTTTCTAGAGACTTTCACATAGGTATGAAAAAACTTAGAATTGGCCTCCCCTTCTTGCATCCATTTAATGCGGGCTTTCTGACTCCAGAACATTTCTTCAATCTTTAATTGATTAATAAGCTTACAGTTTTTTTCCTGCAAGTTCTTATGATTAGCCTGAGAAGGATCCGAATCAAATAATGTTTCTGCAACCACAGCTTCCTTCTCAGCCTCCATAATTTTATCAAAAATATTACCAAATACTTGTTTGTTCCAATCCCTGATAGCTGTTTTTAATATACTCAGCTTAATATATAAACCCTTCATGCCTCCCCCATTGAATTCTGAACTCCAGTTGGCCTTAACCATAGGAAGAAAAGAAGAGTTAGCAAGCCACATTCTTTGAAATTTAAATGGTTTAGGAGATGAAAATTCAATATTCTTGCAGCTGAGTAAAAGTGGAGCATGGTCCGAAGTAGCTCTGCCCAAGTGCCAAACACTAACATCATCATAAAGAGCAAGAAAGTTATTGTTAACCAAAAATCTGTCAAGTCTCTCCCAAACCCGACCATTGCTCCGAACCCCTGTCCAGGTATACTGACACCCTTGAAAAGGAAGATCAATAAAACCACACTCCTCAGTAATCTCTGAAAAATCCTGCATACTTGATAAACAAGGAAGAGAACTACCTTTATAATCTTTCAAAGAGGTAATAGCATTAAAATCCCCCCTAATACCCATGGCCCCAAATAATTAGCTGCAATACTTGAAATAGCAGACCACAAACTACTTCTCTGAGACCTGGAATGAAAACCATATACAGCCGAAAATTTAAACTGGCTAGACAAAGAAAAAACCCGCACCGAACAGGACAAGATCTGAACATCATCTTGAAAGTTAGCTAACTCTAAATGACTACCCTTTTAGAAAACCCATATTTTGTTGTTAGAATTACAAAATACATCACTAAATCCCAACTTGGAGGCAAAAATAAAAGACTGTGCAGCATCAATCATAGGTTCAAGAACACAAAGCAGACTAATTTTATGAAAGCGATAAAGTTTAAGAAGACGATCAAGTGAGGAGGGAAGCCCTCTAAGATTCCAACATAGCACATTCATTAGAAGGAGCATCATTAGACAAAGTTAAAGAATCTTTATAATTGCTAGTAACTCTAGATTTAGCAGAAACCTGTTTTGCTGGACGCCCACGACATCGCCTAACCACCTTGGTAAAACCATCGTCCACATCTATATTAGGTACAGGCTGCTTATTAAGCAATTTTAGTTTAACTTCAATAGCTGCACCAGTCTTCTTAAGCATGTCCACATTTGACAAAGCATTGGAATCATGAACATCACCATCCGAAAAAGTACCAACTGCATTATCCATGCATTGAGAGTTCGGGATTTCAACATCAGATGGATAGTGGAATATGTCTTCATACACAATAGGACTACTATTAAATTTATCTTCTACATTCTCAGTCAATAACTCATTAACAGTCACATTAAATGGCACGGTCTCAGTATTAGGCAAAACAATATTTTCAGTCATGATAGGTTCTGAATTAGCTAAAGGAATATCAGAATCAATTTGCAACAAATCAACATTATTCAAATTTTTGCTGTCCGATGAGGACTGGACCCCATTAGTAACAGGCACAAAAACAGGGGTTTCTTAGGAACCCAAGCATGCGTAGGAACTTGATTTTTAGAATCATTTGCATTAACCTTCATGCCGCTATTTGCACCTACCCCACAAGAATGAATATCATGTCCCAACAGTTCACAATTAGTACAGAAATGAGGGAGGTTTTCATAAACTATTTTCTGAAAAAATCCCGATTTACCTTGTCCAATCCACAATTTCTATGGCAATTCAATAGTTAAGTCCAATTCAATACATACTCTAGCATCCGAGGGCCTCGAAAGCATAGCCGTAGCTGCATCAATTTTCAATGGAACACCAATTAGAGAAGCAATGGAGAATAGAGCCTCTTTATCAAAGAAATGAATAGGCAAGCCTTCCAAGGTTACCCAAATTGGTACAACCGGATTATCAACGTTTGGACGAAAGGATGGTGACCATTTTGAGATTCGCATTGAAAACCCATTAAAGAACCACACCTGTCTTAACCAACATCTGAGAAAGTCTTCCTCAAAATTAAAATTGATCAACACATGTTTGGAATCAATCAACCCCAGAGTAAAATCTCCCCTGAAACCCACCATATCCATTGCTTTCCTCAAAGCAACCATTGAAGGCCTACCCGAAGAGAAGAATCCAATTAAAGCAAAACGAAAAGGGGAGGACAGTACAGAGATATCTTCATCTGAAAAACTATTTGACGGAACCCCTTTAAATTTGGTTGGAATTTTCGAAGATAACCGTGAGGAGGAAAGAACAGAGGAAAAGGACCTAATCACATCTAAATCAGAAGGGGATTTAGGTACACCAGAAAGCACTGCAGCAAATGAATGTTTATTTAATTTTAATTATAAATGAATGTTTATTAATTATGTATAAAAAAATCTCAGCAATATTTTTCAGTTTTCTTTGACTATAAGAAATACGTGAATTTTTTTTTATAATTATATATATATAATAAATATTAGAGATGATATGATACTTTAATATTTAATGTTATTTAATATTTCAATTCATTCTTATATTTTTCATTTTATAATTTTTTATCTTACAATTATAATATTAAAAAAAACTTAATATTTATATATGTATTTATTTATTATAAAATTTTATAATATTTATTCATTTATCTAATATCATAAATATTATATTTATAATATAATCTTTCTAATAACATATATTATACTTTTATCAAAATATTAATTATATAAAAATTAGAATTCCATCAAAATTCATCAAAATCTATAATAAAAAAAATCTAATAAACTCCATTAAATTCCATATAGGATTTTAATAGAATCTATAAAATTTTATTAAAATCTTTTAATTCCATTAAAATCACCAATTCTTTTAAAATCTATTAAAATTCTAATCTAATACATTCCCTCAATATTTTTATAGGGTGTAAATATTCTCATTTTTCTTTTCATTGACCTAAAAAACATGTCCTTAAGAAGTCTTAAAGAATTAAATAGAGAATATTTGTTTATACACTTACCTTAAAAACTTCCTTTGTGTGCATAATTTATATGAATTAATAGAATTTAAAAATTTAATTCTAAAATTAGAAAAATCATTGGAAATATTTTATCTCATTTATTCATTGTATAACAAATCAAATTAGTTTCATTTTACCATTTTATTTCAACAATTTCTTTCAGTTTATTAAGTAGCTATCGTTAATCATTTAATATCAAAATTAGCTCTATTTATTTGAAATCTTAAGTTTATAAATAAATTTTCAATAAAACCATAGAAAATTCAGTTAATGCGAAAAAAAAAGAGAAAAATCCCACCATTCTCATACCTCAATAGTCAATATCCAAACAGTTAATACTCATGAATTGAAGCCATCAAATGGGAATTTACATTCAAAATAATCAATCAACGATTTTCTAAGGAAGCCGACATTTAAAAAAAAAACAATTTTGAACCCTTTTTATTTCAGAAAAAATATCCATAAAATAAAATAAAATATTTACCTAACCCCAATGTAAAAATCTTAAATTTTTTAGGGGGCATAAAATGAATTTTTCTTTTTTTTTCTTTTTCTGTGAATTCTAACACCAATAATAAAAAATTGATTAGCATAAATTAATTCCAGCAAATCATGGAAATTACAAAATTTAAATAATTTAAACATGCATATATTCAAAGTAATAAAAAATTAATTGGAAAAACTCCTATTTGAAGATAAACTAAAGAAGCAAACCAAATTTCCCTCCTAATTAACTAGTGGGTATTAATGTGGGACTCTCCTCCAATTTCAAAATCATGCTTGTCTTCAAATGCAAAAAAAGAACTAAACTACCTAGTTTTGTTTTTGAATTCATTTCAGTTGATAACCTTTTTTAAGTCATGGAGATAACTTAACTGCTGCTATTTAACCCCACCATTGATGGACTGCCACTCCTAGATCCCTTAACCTTCCATACAAAGCCAAACATTCCCAATAAGCCCTTCTACCTCCGTGGCTTCTTGGCTTACACTCCATGAAAAGTTCATCAACTAAACTTATTGCCTTACTTTCTATCATCTCTTCCACCACTTCTGCCTCTGCCTTCATCGCAACATAGTCTTCCTCCCTCACATTCTTCCTTAACCAATCAGACATATCTATTTATTCTACTACGTCTACTTGGTGAATTACTTCCTTCTCTGTCAATGTCTCTATTTTATACATATCAAAATGAAGATTTCTTGTTGGATAATTCTTTGCAAACCATCTACTCCCACTTCCTCCCTTATTCTCTGGCAATCCCATATCGACAAATACTCGTCGCAGGTATCCTTCCAGTGAATCCTCCATTAAGTCTGGTAAATACCTTGTTTTTTTTAAGTATCTGCTTGATTTCCCTGAAGCTGCTCTTGGGGTTCTAAGAGTACATCTTCAAGATTATTTAGTGCTGCTTTTCTTGCTTCACTACTTGTATATGCGAATAATAGCTTTCTCTGTGAACTCCAAGACTCTGAAGATGTTTTCCTCATTGCCACCATAACAATGTTGGATTGAAATTTCCTCAAATAAACTATTTTATATTTATATGGTTATTATTGAATGTAAATGAAGGATTATCACTCACTCGGATCACTGCAAAACCGCCTATTTTGAGTGTTCGATCGATGAATTCTTGAGATTCTTGGACAGCATTGAATCTATAAGTTATGGCAAAGTCCAAAGATCCATTAGAGATTACGTTTCTTTTTTTACCCAATTCAGAAACAGAGATAAAATCCGTATCATAATTGTTATTAATTAGGATTTGAGAGACATCGCCATTACTTATAAATATAGCTTTATCACCTGTTTTAATAAGGCCTTCATTTACTAAGTCAAGAGAAAGTGAAGGCAAGAGATCGAGATGAACTGAATTAATGCCTGCAGTCTCAGTAATTTGGGTTTTTTACTAAAATACCGGAGAAAGTCTCATATTTTATTAAAAAATGTAAAACTTTCTCTCATATTTACTCAAATACGAGAGTCAAAATATAATATATATTTTTTAAATTTTTTATTATTTTAAATACAATAAGGAAAAAAAAATTTCTTTATATGTTTGGCTATGCATGGCCAAATCGAAACTTGTAGCTTTAGTTTGGCCAAAATTTTATAATAATAATAATAATTTAAATAATAATATTATTAATAATAATAAATTAAAATTAATAATTTTGTAATTACTAATAATTAATAATAATAATAATTAATAATTATATTAAACTTAAGTAATTAATATTATTAATAATAAAAATTATAAAATTATAATTATAATTATAATATAATTATAATTAATAATAACAATAACAATAATTAAAAATTACATAATTAAAAATTACATTGGACTCAAACAATTAATAGTTTTATTTAAGTCCAAATATAGTTAATAATAATAATATAATTATAATTAATAATTATATAACTAATAGTAAATATAAGTAATAAATATAATTAATAGTTTTATTTAAATTTATTAGTTATATAATTATTAATTATAATGATATTGTTATTAATTATTTTTGGACCCAAATAAAATTATTAATTATTTGAGTCCAATGTAATTTTTAATTATTGTTATTATTAATTATTAATAATTATATAATTATAATTATAATTTTATTATTTTTATTATTAATAATATTAACTACTTGAGTCTAATATAATTGTCAATTATTGTTATTATTAATTATTATTAATTATATATTTATTAATTTTAATTATATTATAATTTTAATTTTAATTATTTTTATTACTAATATTATTATTATTATAAAATTTTAGCCAAATCAAAACTATAAATTTTGGTTTGGATATGTTAAAAAATTTTGTACATAGCCTACGTACAGGAAAAAAAAGAAATTTTTTTTTTGCCAAACCGAAACTCAAAATTTTGGTTTGGCAAAAAATTAAAAAAAAAAAAAACACAAATCGAAACTTAATGTTTCCGTTTATGTTTTAATTTTTATATTTGAGTAAATACAGAAGAAAGTCTCATATTTTGATAAAATATGAGACTTTCTCCCATATTTTAGTAAAAAATCTCAGTAATTTTTTGCTAAAAGAATAGAGAATAAGTACCAAACATTGGAAATGATATAAAGATTAAAACTAAAACCATAGATCGAGCAAAAATCTTCAAAAGCCTGGAATAGTGAGGAAAGTTGATGATTAAGTTGGCGTTGCCATTACAGTAATGTAGAAAAGGAAAGGCCTTGATTTTAGAAAATTGGAAATCTTTTTGAAGTTGGCTTGCCATGCTTATTCAATAACAATACTCTTCTTCTTGCTCTTAACTAGTAAATGGATAGTGTATGTGTGGATGTATTAAAGAAAATGATGAAAAAGAGAAAAAGAAAAAAGACTTAGCGATTGGCAGCAATGTGATAATTTCCACCCACAAAAGCCACGCGGGTAATTTGCATTGCAGAGGAGAGAAATAAAAGCTGCCTTAACCGTTGAACATCCATTTTTATATATTGATTTTCTTTCAAGATTGATTATCTTTGTTGTCTCATGCTAATCAAGATTACATTAAAGAAAGGAGATAAGAGAAAATTTTCTTTCTCTTTCTTGTCTTGTAATATATTTTAAGCTATTTGGTAAATTTGCTGAGATATTTCTGTGGAATGAAAGGAGGCCTAACCAGGCATAATGAGATTGGGGTGAGAAATTTATGGGAAAGTTTTGTGTTTTTGTTATTTTGGCAAAATTGATTGGTGCAACGAGAAATATGTTTGGCCATTGTTAGGCTATTTAATTTGCTCCTGTTTTATTTTTATTTTATTTTTATTTTTATTTTTATGAATGTTGGAATTGAATTATCCATTAAAAGGATTATTTTTATTTGGTTTGTTATGAGTTAGGGCAAATTATTTATTGAAGAACTGAATTTGATATGTTAAAATATAATTAAACAAATGATTGTAGTTAAGATTTTTGTTAAGTTAAAGTAGTGTTAGGCCTCTATCATGAGTAGATAGCTTAATAATATTGGATTCATTTTTAGAATTAAAATAAGATTTTAATGTAAAATTTTAACTAAAGCCAAATCTACAAAATAAAGAAATAGAATTAAATCACATCGCTCAGTGTTAATTTTCTTTTATGATCAACACCTAATCTTGTTAAAATTGCTTGGAGCTGGGCTGTGCTATGGTGTCGACTAGTGGCCGAACTGTTTTAAATAAAATTTTAAAAGTCAAATGTAGAATTAAGTGAAAAAATAAAAAAGAAAACCCATAGAAATTTAGAAGTTAAACATAAAAAGGAGAAAAATAAAAAAAATTATAAAGTTAGAGAGGAATATAAACAATTTTAGGGCAACACGTATAAAGAACAAGGATTTTAAGATTAAAAAACAAAAATAATTTATGAAGTTATAGTGGCTAAGTATAGAATTTAATTAAGTCAAGTGAGGCTAAGTAAAAAAAAATTGATGGACAAATATAATATTTATTGATTATATCAGTGAAGACATTGATTTGAATATATTGAATTTTATTTAATAAAATTTTAGTTTAAAGAAAAAAAAAATTAGCCCCCTCCGTTTGTCGATGGTACTGGCAATGTTGTTTGCTAGCCGGTCGAAAGTGTGATTTTTTGAGAAATATTTTTTTTTCTTTTAATTAGCGCCCTCTGTTTTTTTCTTTATTTTTAATAGTTAATTTAAGTAAATATTTTCTAAAATATCCAATTAAACTTTCTGATTTAATTCATTTTTTATATTAAAAATAAATTAATCAATTAAAATTAACTAATAAATAATATTCAAAGTTAAAATAAAACTGTAACAAAATTATCAATATTAAATTTTTCTAAAACTAAATCAATTCGATTATAAACAATTTTTCGTATTTAAACTAATTAGTTTAATACCCTCTATAAAAATTTTAAATTGATAACTAAAATATTTAATTACATAATTTCTATAAAAAAAAATTTGAAAGCACTTTATTCAAAAATTTAAAAATTCACAATATCGACCGTGAAAATATTGTTATGGGGGTGCCTTTTTGGTTTAGAGAAGTTTTGTTCATATTAAGGTCTTAAGTTGTGATATACGCCATAGTTTAGAAGGTTATTTGGAATTCTAATCTTCTTTTATTTCAATGGATGTTATTATTCTTTTTATTTGAGTTTAATTTTGATTTATATGGCAATTGAGTTGAGCGGTTCATAGGCGGTGCGATCCAAGTGCTAGATATGGCAATTGAGTTGAGCGGTTCATAGGTTATCGATTTGAAAATATAATGCTTGGCCCAAGTGCTAGATATGGCCTGAGATTGTCGTCCGATGCAAGTTCATTTAATTTTAAGAAAATAACACTGTGTATTATATTTTAAAAAGTTTTTACTTTTTTATCAAAAATATTTTAATCATTTTATTATAAAATCGTAATAAACTCATTATAAATTATGTAAAATTTATAAACTCATTATAAACTTATTGTAAACTAATAAAAATTTAGTATTTTAGTAAATATTTTATAAATTATGATAAATTTAAAATTATTTTTAATTATTTTTATATTTTTGTCAAAAACCCTTTTAACTTTTTAGATTAGCCCAGGGCCAGCATGGTATAATAAGTGGCACAATACAACATGAATAATTTTAAATAAATTATATAAATAAAATTATAGAATTGGAGAATTGATCCTGGATTTATTTATTTAAGAGAGAGTATATTTGTCATTAGATCATATTTTAACTTGTAAATAATTTTTTAATTTAAGTATATATAATATCTAATATAACATTATAAAATAAAATATTTAAAGAATAAAAAAATTTTCATTATAAAAGCTTTTATCGATAAAAAATATTTGTATATATTAAAATTTAATTCTATTGATATAAAAAAATTAATTATATATATATATATTTATAATTAAGTTGAAATTTTAAATAAATTACATTATATGTTTTCATATGCCAAAATATAATTACTTAATAACAACTTTTTTCTTTTTATAATAATTAATATGGTTTTTAATTTTTTTATTTAATTATATTATTATTTATGTTATTATAGTTTAATTTATTTTATTATAATTTAATTTGTTTCATTATAGTTTAGTTTTTCAATTTGTATTATTATGTATTTTTTTTTATCAATTTTTATATATAAATTGGTTAAAAAATTAATTATAAAACTTGTATAAAAAGAATTAGGCCAGTTCATATATTGACATGATATAGTACACTCTAGTACGGTATAACACGATTATATATAGGCTAATGGATCGTGTTGTACTGCTACTTTTTAAATTTCAACGTGATCCAATAGAACAAGAATAATTTTTTGAGTCAGCGTGATACCAAAAATTCATAGGCACGATGAATTTAGGCTAGATCGACATACGTATACTAGGAGATAGTTTGGGATTTTTTTTTGGATTAGTCACCATTTAGTATGTTTGTTTCTTCATTTATAAGAAAAAAATATTGTTAGCAAAATGAAATAACCAAATTTAAGAAAAAAAATTAACATTAAAATATAGTCTAATAATAAATACATATGTTGATTCAACAATAAATCTATATATGATTCCTTCTTCTTATATAAAAAACAAAATTAAAAAAATAATAAAAAAATTTTATCATGGACTTTGTTAATGTCCCTGCTCATAGACTAGACCAATAAAAAATTCTGATTCAAATTATAATATTTTAAAAAATAATATTAACTAGTTTTTATTTTAAAACTAAACTTTCTGATTGGCTTGGTCCATGATAAATATGTTTTCATAGATCAGGTCTATGTTAGAATTTTTTTTAATTAATCACAATGTCCTTTTATTCCATCACTACTAAAGTCTTTTTTTATCCATCAAATAAAAATATTGAATGCACTTATCAAGTAAAATAAATATATTTCATTTCATATAAAATTAAATTTAAACATGAATTAATTTTTCATTAGTAAATTATTTTTATTAACTGAAAAATATGCATGAAAAGATATGAAATTAAATGCATCTAGATTGATTAGTTACTCATTTGCTTATTGTATATTGTTTTCGAAAAATTCTAATATGAATCTATTCTATATCTCCACTCATAAACTAAGCCGATCAGAAAATTTGATTTTAAAATAAAAACTAATTAAATTATTTTAAAATATTATAGTTTGAATCAAAATTTCTTATTGGTCTTGTACATAAATGGACACATAAATCAGATTCATGATAGAATTTCCTTAAACCATGACCATAATAGTTAAATATTATTGAGCGACAAGTTAGGAGAAAGAAAAACTAAGATCATGGCAACCAAGAAAAAAAAACAGAACACCCACCCCATTCATTGCCTTCATTCTCTCTTTCTTACCACTTTGCACAATGACCATTTCAAACCCCTCAAAAAATAGCCAAAAAAAAAAGAACATTTGGAATAAAAAAGAAAACAAGAAAAAGAAACACAGAAAAACACAAATAATTTCTCGCTCCCCTTCACATTTCCCTGAGCACCATCTCTCTTTTTCAATATCAAGCGTTACAATTTTTTTCCTCAAAAAAAAAAAAAGAAAGAAAGAAAGAAAAGCACGAAATCTTATTTTCATTTTTGTGTATCATACAAACAACAGCAAACAACATGGAAACTAATAACGTCTCTGAAAATAAGCCATTTGAGGAACAACATTCCTCTCACAAACAAGAAACAAAGTTTGATCCTAATTCTAAAGAAAAAAACTCTGGCCCTAATTCTGGTCCTGAACCGGCTACAACCGAAATTTCCAACCTGGAACCTAATTCTCCGAATTTGGAGGTGAATCCTGATCAATATCAAGAACCAGAAAAAACAAGTGACAATGATCAAGATATTGTCAACATTGAAAAGATTGAAAAAGACGTGTCTCCTCAAGAATCCATTTCTATTCTCAAGTCTCTTTCTCAAGAAATCGACGAGTATCTTTCTTATTTGTCATCTTCTCAGAAAGACAAAAAGGAAACAGTGGTAGCCCCAGTGGCAAAAACAAAGGAACCAAAAGCAGAGGAATCAAAAACAGAAGAAGCAAAAGCAGAGGGGGAGGGTGATGATGACGGAAAAGGAGACATCAATGATGATGAGAAGGTGGTAAGATCTATAGATATTCCCGTATGTGTTGAGAAGTTCTTGGATGTTATCGGAGAAACTATTGTCGAATATGAAAAGCGAAAAGAGAAAGGGAGATGGAGTCAAGTGCCAGAAGATGAAGATTTGTCATTTCTTGAAGATGTAAATAGAGTTTGGAAGCTTAAAACTTCGCTTGCTGAATTCATATCTGATCCAAATGATTGCACATTGGTTAATCATATTGGAATAATTCACCAACGTGCAATGTCTTATTTGGAGAATGAATTTAGAGTTCTTCTTGAAGGTTATAAAACCCTCAAGGAAATGACGGATCACGATCAACATGAACAGCAGGAGCCTGAAGGCGATTACTGCGTATTGCCTAATGCTGAAACCGCTGATGAAAACATTGAACAACCGAAGCAAGATGATAATTTTTTAGGATATTCTAACGATGTTATTGCAAATTTGAACAGGATTGCCAACGAGATGATCATACAAGGGTATGAACCAGAATGTTGTCAAGTTTATACAGTTACAAGGAAGCGTGCATTTGATGAGTGCTTGGAAAAGATGGGATTTCAGAAACTGAGCATTGATGAAGTTCAAAAGATGGAATGGGAATTACTGGAGAGGGAAATTCCTATTTGGAATAAAACTTTCAAAGATTGTGCAACTATTTACTTCACCAAAGAACATGACCTTGTTAAAGCTGTCTTCTCTAATTGTCCTTCATCAACTTCTTCTTATATTTTCATTAATCTTCTTCAGCGTGTTATTTTTCAATTTCTCACCTTCACTGAAGGTGTGGCATTGACTAAATACTCCTCAGAGAAGCTGTTTAAATTTCTAGATTTGTACGAGACGTTGCGAGATGGCATCGATGCTATGGAGAGTTTACTTCCTGAAGAAGAAGGTGAAAATAAGCTTAGAACAGAGTTGAAAATAGCTAAAGGTAGAATTGGGGAGGCCACAATTAGTATTTTTTGTGATTTGGAGAACTCTATTAAGTCAGACACTGGAAAAACTCCAGTTCGAGGTGGGGCAGTTCATCCTTTGACTCGTTACACAATGAATTATTTGAAATATGCTTGCGAGTATATGGCAACACTTGAGGAAGTGTTTAAGTTACATTCAAAGATTGAAAGGATTGATTCAACAAGTAGGTCTCATTTCGAAGGCGAAAATCAGGGGTATTGTGATGAAACAGAGTCCCAATCACCATTTTCAGTTCAATTGAAGTGTGTTATGGATTTGTTAAACTCAAATTTGGAGGAAAAATCAAAAGTTTACAGAGAAGTTGGATTGGGTAGCATATTTATGATGAATAATGGTCGCTATATATTGCAGAAGATCAAAGGGTCTGCTGAGATCCATCAAGTTGTTGGAGATAATTGGTGCAGAAAGAAGTCATCGGATATTAGGAATTACCATAAAAGTTATCAGAGAGATACATGGACAAACCTTTTACGTTGTTTAGGCTATGAAGGTCTGCAAGTGAATGGGAAAGTAGTGAAGCCAGTGCTAAAAGAGAAGTTCAGAAATTTTAATTTGATGTTTGATGAAATTCATAGGACTCAGAGCACATGGGTAGTGAGTGATGAGCAACTTCAGTCTGAATTAAGGTTGTCTATAACGGCCGTGGTTATTCCGGCATACCGATCATTTTTGGGGAGATTTTCACATTATTTGGACTCCGGAAGGCAAACAGATAAGTACATTAAGTACCAGCCTGAAGATATAGAGACTTGTCTTGATGACCTTTTTGACGGAAATAATGCTGGTGCTATGGCAAGGAGGAGAACATAAAAAACAACGAGTAATTCAATTAAATGATTTTTTGTTTTAATCCTATTCAAAGTGGCTAAAGTGTTCAAATTAAAGTGATTTTGACTTTTTTTTCAAAGGGAATTAACTCCTTAATAATATATTCATGTAATGTATGTTTTTTTTTTTTGAAGAAATGTAATGTATGTAATTGGTTTGTTCTTTTGTATTTTGTGTTGCTGATTGTAAACTTTTCAATATCTTGGTCAGCTCTTGACCATCACATTAAAACTGTGTGCACATACTTAGTTTCATTCACCATCTTCTCATAGTATAATTCAATTCTTCCATCAACATGATTATTGATTAAAGATGACTTTCTTTTTTAATATTGAGAGAATGAGACTTCAGTATGATTTATTGCAAGAAAAATGTACTTTAATATGAGAATCTTTAAGCAATTTTAAATAAACTAATGTGGCGGCTGACGATACATATGCTTTTGTAAATGATGTAACATAGTATGTCTTTTTAGGAGCTAATGTAGTATCACACCAAATGTCATATTAGTTTCGTTAAATATTTGGATAAAAAAATGGATGAAATGACTACAATGTAAACTGAAGGTAAATTTTAGGGACAATGATGAGATGATTTAAAATTGATGAATGAAAATGTGAACTAATGTATTTCTTAAGCACGATCAGTCAAATTTACCCTATTATTAATACAAATCAGTTTTAGCCACAACAGCCTAGCAAAAGCATGTGCTGCTATATTGATTTCTGGCAAAATTCACCGTATAAATAATTATTAGAATAGATAATTAATTAATTATTATTGATATTTATTTAGAGAGTTCAAATAAGATTAGAATATATACTATTTAATATTGATAATAAGCAATTATTGTTTATTAACATAATTTAAAATTTAAAATTATTAATTGGTGAATTGGCAATGTCATAAATATATATCATATAATTTTTTTTTCACAAAAAAGAAATTGAAATGTATATTGCTTGCAATATTTTTGGTTGAATTTTTCACATTTTATTTTTTATCTTATGCTTAAGAAAGCTTTTTACAAATCATCTCCTTCATGTTTACTCTTCTCCACTTTTTTAAGTATTTGGTTTATCTGTTATTGTAAATTAATATATTTTTTATCCCTCATATTTACAGCACAATATAAAAAATAAAAAGTATTCTACATGCAATCAACCTATTTTAGACATTTTCTACACATCTCATAAAATATTCAAAAAGATAATTTGAGAAGGCAAATGATTCATGTTTTTATTTTAAGATTATACCTGCATTAACATATTCTTTGTACATTTCAACATGTGTACACATTTTTTTTATAAAGGTCAGTAACGTGATTTTTGAACAATTTATTTTTATATTGATTTGCTTTGTTAAGAAATTTGGAATATTAAAATTATAATAATTTGTATATGTAATATACTAAATTTGAATAATGTTAATATTCTATAAAGTGTTTATGATTATTGGACGTTAATTTTATAATCTTTAAATTAATTATTAAATAAGAAAAAATATTTTTGATTATTAGTTTTTCACATTTTTTAGAATTTCAAAATTATTATATGTATGTACATTAATTAAAAAGACTTGTAGTATCACAGGGGTACTATACTAGTTTAATAAGTAAAACAAAATACAATAAGTACATATTTAAAATTTAATAAAATAAAATTAATATATAATCGAATTCGAATAGCAGATATTTATGGGTATATATTTGAACTCGACTCAAACCCAACATGGGTGGCAAAATAATATCCATATCCATTCATGTTCGTGTGTGATGCCAATATAACATTTAATTTAAAATAGGTACACGCTCAATTTATCCATGTCTAGACCTAGATGTTGGACTTGCTACCTTGTCTGCCTGCGCTTGCATGTGAGAAATCTGACCAAATGTAGTTTGCAAATAGTTGTTTTGCTAATTCATTTCTATCCTTTAAACTGCAGGCCAAACAACTTGCACAATTGCTGCATTGATGGAAAGAAGGCAGAAATGTGCCAAAAGACTCGAGTTATACAAATCTGCAAGGGATGAGATGAGCCTATTTCAGAGATGGATGCAGATAGTTGGTGACTGCATGGTGTTTTTCTCAGGTTTGCTCGCTTTGAGCCAATCTTCTTGTTTTTCCCTAAATTATTCAATATATGGAGTTTTGAATGCGTTGGATGGGCTTTTGTTTTAAAATTTGAGTGTATTATTTATCTCATATTAGCCAAAAAAATTTAAATAGAGTCAATTATTTGACTTCTCAAACAATTATAAAATTATTAATCTAGCATATTTTATGCAAAAAAATAAAATCTAACGAAGTTGAAAAATAAATATAAAAATAATAGTGTTATAAAATGGCAATTTTTACTTATTTTGGGTCATATCTAAGAGCAACTATTTCCTGCATCTTCATTTTTATCAAGCTGTTGTAGAGCCGCCCACCATTTGTGTAATATCTGTGGTTTTAAATAAATTAAATAAGTATATAGAGAATAATTAAAGTGTGTAAAGAGGTATATGTATACATTATATATACCCCACATATACTAATTAAATATGTTGAATTCATATATATATGTATATATATATATAATATACCCCTAATGTATACATGATGTATACATAAAATACACATTACATATACATTATATATATATGTAGGTAAAAATATACATAACATATAAGTAAAATATATAAGATATATGCATGTACATAAAATATACCACACATATACATTAAGTATAAGTTGTTGGTGAAAAATGTGATAATAATAATAATAATAATAATAATAATAATAATAATAATAATAATAATAAAAGAAAGTCAAAGAAAGGAAAAAGGTGATTGGTGAGAATTATTTAATTAATTATTATATTTGTATCATTATTGATAAAAAGTTATTAAATAAATAAATAAAGGAAAAGAAAGTCAAAAGAAGAGAGAAAAATAAATGGTTGTTATTAAAAGTAAAATAATTAAATAATTAATTATATTATTATATGTGGTTAATAAGTGAAGAAAGAAACAAAAAAAAAAGGGTCTTCTTTTTCTTCTTTTCCATCACGTTTGGCCACTATAGCCAAGGGAAGAAAGAGCTTCATTATTTGTCATACCAAATTTCTTAAAGAATCTAAAGGAATTAAGGTGATTTTGAAGATTTACTAAGGATTCAAGTAATTTTTTCTATTTTAAGCTTGTTTTCTTTAGTTTGAAAATTATATAAGATTTGGGTAGAGAGAGAGAGAGTGATTTTCAATTGTTAAAATCGATAGAAATGATATTAAAATGATGAGTAAATAATGAATTATTGGTTGGTTATTTGAAATGAGCATAAATGATAGGAATAGGGTTTGGCAATGAATATGTATAAATAGGATTTTTAATATGGATGATTATAATTATAGTAGTGGATGAATTTAGTGCTGTTATAATATATATATATATATATATATGGTGATTTTATGGTTGAAAATTTAATATGGGTAAGTTGGGATGAAGTTAGAGTTATGGACATGTTATGTCAAATTTGAGTTTTTGTAGGAGATTTTAATAATTGCTAAAATGGTTTGTAATGATATTAGATTGATATATAAATGATGATTCTATGGTAAAATGATGCAAATGAATTTAAAAAAGTTAAAGTTTAAATAAGGTAGTAAGTGAGGGAAATTAGGGTTTTGGAGCAATTTTGGGTAGAATGAATATAATTGATGTTTGGTTGATCAAAATGGCAATGAATGTGTTGCTAATGAAACATTTTCACTTATAATGTGGTTTAGGATTAAGGAAGGTGAAATGGTAAAATCAAAGTGAAGAATGACATTGGTGAAGTTGGTGTTGGAATAATGAATTGGGCTTGGAGTTAGTATTTCCAAGGTTAGTATATACTTTGATAGCCTTTGCATTGATTGCATTTGAATTTGCTTAGCACACTATAAATGGTGAAAATATGCTTAGTTACTATATTGGAAGTCATGGTAGTGCAATGTTATTTGTGAAATTGAATGAAATGCTTGAATTGTGAGATATTAAGCCATTGTAGAATGGCTAATATCTTTATTAAATATAATTGGTAAAAGTGCATTTTGTACAATTGGAATGGAAAGTATGCCACATTAGGAACATGGCAAGAAAATATATTTGAATAATTGAAATATGTGGAAAATATATAAATAGTATGTAGAATTTGAAAATGTGTGGAAATTGATAAAGATATGAAAATATGATAAGAATGAAAATAATGAGATAAAGAATATGTGATATGTTAATAATGTATGATTGGGAATGATGATAATGTGATAGATTGTGATGTGTATAAAAGATGGATAAATGAATGTGTTATGGTATGTTGATGAGATATGTGGTAATATGTGATATGCATAATATGATGTGCTGAGACGTGAAATTAATATGTAAATGTAATTATTTATGAGAATTTCTAAGAATGGATGTGAGATGAGAAATATGCTAAATTATGAGAAATGAGTTGTTAAAAGACTTTAGTAGAGCTAAGTCTTGATAATGAAACTGAGATTATGAAAATATGATTTGATGAGATGAATAATTATATGATGTGTGTATTGCCCTGCATAATATCTTGTTCCAGAAAATTGATGTTGAGAATTGTATGATGACGAGCCATAATAGAGTTGGGCCATTACCTGAACAGAGCTAGATCATGAGATTAAGGACCCAAGCAAAGCTAGGTCTAGAAAATTAAATGATTTTTGCCTACGGGCTAGACACTAGGTCTCATAATAGACTAAATGAATTATTCTGAAACTTGATTATTATGTAAGGAGTAGTTGGGCCCAACATTTGATGTGATGTTGTATCTTGTAAAGTTTTGGTAATATTGCAATAAAATGATGAGATGAATTAAATGAGGTTAGTTGAGCAATGCACTATGCTAGTAATGTGGCAATGAAATGTTGAGTTGATGAATATATGCGTTTGTGGTTGTGATATATTTGTATATGAATTTTGTGATGATGATGTTGTGTGACTCATATATATATATAAAAATATATTTGAAGAATTAGAGGACAGATGATGAGTAATTTGTGATGAATAATTGTGTGTATATGAATTATAAGATAAAGAAAATACAAAAATAATAGTATATGTATTGATAGTATGATCGTAAAAAAATTAATTAAAAAGTATATATGTGTGTTATTTAAATTGTTATATGGTTATAGTATGTACCACTAAGCTATAAGGGTTAGCGTGGTTATGTGAATTGCTCACGTATTAGAAGTGCAAACCAGGGTGAACTTACGTGTGATTGAGATTTGAAGTTATGGGTGCCATGAGACCAACTTGGAGAGAGATGCATACATGTATAGTTTATATACTATGTAATGTGTATTTTGTATAGTAAAAATATTAGATATATTAGATATATTTTATAAAAAGTTATTATTTATATGTGAATATTTTAATAAGTATTGTTACTTGAAATATGAATTTACAATATACATTGGTACTAATTAAAAAATTTTGAATATAGTTGAAGAGATGATGGAGTATTGGAAATGTAATGTGTTTGGGAGTGAAATTTTCTATGCATGTTATGTATTTGTTATTTTGAAAAATATTGAAATTACAGATAAAACTCTAGCGAATTTTTTTTCCTAGAGATTTTTCCTTTATAAATTTGTTTGATTATAATTTAACTTAATATAAATTTTATGAAATGATTTATGGAATGGAGAATTTTCTAATATTAATGGTGATTGCACTCTTGTATTCTGCATATGTATATATAAATACGGGATATATGTATTATATGTATGTAATGGTATAAATGTATTACAATTTGGTATCTTCATAGTCTTTTATAAGAAAAGCAGGCTTTGCTTCCACGAGCAAATGTCCTGGATTTTCAGTAGTTAAGCCAACAACCAGTAAACCTGAAACAAAATCTTACTAAGCAAAAACAGAAAACATATCAAAGCTCATAAAGACCCCATGAAAATATTAAGCTTGATAAATTTAGAAAGTTATACCTTAAAAACAAAAGTGTGATCCTTGGAGACTTTAAGTACTTGAAGATCTTAAAGTAGCTTAGGATGCTTACAATCACCCCCTATGTTGAGAACATCCAAGAATTGATATGATTAGTTCAGCATTTGGCCTTCAAGCATCTGTAACTGCAACGCTTCTCAAACCATGATCTTCAACCCGTTTCTTCAATTTTTTTGGGGCCAACCTGGATTTTCCCATTGGAAAGCCTGTTAGAGTTTTGTTTTGGTATAGATGAATTTAAAGTATAGAATTAATTTATAATAACAACAACAATACCTTAATCCTAAATTAATTGGGGCCTGCTATATGGATTCTTTTTTTTTTCGCTCTGTTTGATTTAGGGATATCTCTTCTGATAAATGTAGAGCAGAAGGATCATTTTAGACCACTTTTTTTCTAGTTAGTTTAGGCCTACCCCTACCTCGTTTAGCTATTTTTACTATATTTTTTTTATTTTTCTAACTGGCATATCACTAGGTATGCATTTTACATGGCCAAACCATCCCAATCTATGCTCTCTTATCTTATCCTCGATAGGTGCTATCCCTATAGAATTAATTTATAAATGAGATCGAGAAAAATGAATATTTTGTACCAAATTAACATGAAATGTCATTATCAGAAAGCTCCCTAGTAAGAGGGGTCTTCTTCTCCCTAATTCCTTTAAGGCTCTTTTCTCCCTGATGACTTCATTGCTAGGGTCCTTGACTGTGTGAAAAATTACTTCTGAATCTCATTTTACTCTTACACTCGACAACTATGGCAACATTAAAAGGAAAATCAGAAGATGTTGATTGTCTACTGGTTTCTTTAAAACTAACAGATGATGAAACTCAAATCGGGAGTGTGATGTTTGACCAAAACACAGAACAAATCCAAAAGTATAAAATCTCCCTGTCTGATTGGGAAATTACTTACCAACAAAGACTTCAATATACCTGCATTCAGATCGATGATGTTAAGGAGTTGGAAACTGAGGAAGGGATTCTGCTTGAATGATTTGGGACAAAATGTCTTTATTTTTCAGTTCTTTCTTGAATCGGCAGGAAGAAGGTCATGAAACTAGGCCTTCGTGTTTCAATGACCATCTATTGATACTAAAGGAGATGATGGAGACAAATACGCCTGAATCTATCCAATTTAAACAGGTATGTTTTTAGGTTCGAGCATATAATGTTTCCTTTGGGTGGTTATCACATATGACAGCTAGAGCCATAGCTGAATTAATTAGTGAATTGAAATAAATTGATGAAGGAGATAGTTTAGGTTGGAAACACTATTTACATGTCAAAGTATCCATTCTTGTCGACATACCACTTCGAAAGGAGGTCTTGCTTCAATTAGGATCTAAGGTGAAGTGGATCAAACTAAAGTATGAACGCTTACCCCTATTTTGCTATGGATGTGGAAGAATTGGCCATATAGTGGGGGAATGCGAATATGGGGCAAAGAAGAAACCTTATCAGTATGGAGACGAATTGTGTGATTCCCCTAGGAAGATCTTTCAACTGAAAACCCCACGAAAAAGCTAATAGAAGACCAGCTTATTGCTGGCCTTGTCCCACCAAATCAAAATGTACAAGAACATGAAAAGGAGTCTACAGTTGAAGGAGGGATAAAAAGGTCACTCGATCCTTAGTTGAGGTATTGAATGAAGTTAATAGGAAGGAAATAGAGAGAAAAACTATTGATCAGCCTAGTACTTTAATTGCTTGTGTCGATAAAGCTGATAATATGCAGGAAATCATATCAGACAAAACAAGATTATTTAAGATGCTGACAAATTCAAAAGAAAAGAACCCAACACTGGAAGTGGGAGGAGCAGAGCTAGAAGCGGGAGTAGTCTTTGCTAGGACAATCCCAAAAAATCAAGCTGAGAAAAGTAACAATGAGATGGGCAGTCCACTTGAGGGTCGCACACCATAATTGAGGGAGAGTATAATACCTTGAAGATAACTTTGAAGCAACTAAGTAAAGAAGAGAATGGCAAGGGGACTTGGAAAAGAGTTAAAGGGGATAGAAATACAAACCTATTGGGTAGTGAGAAATATTTCATAAGAACAAAATGGGTTCTTGAGGATGTCGGTGATGAAACAAGGATGGATGTAGATATTGTCACCAAGAAGCATAAAAGCCACTCGGGAGAAATCCCAATAATGCAAAAGGCAACCAGTGGGATAGCTATTGGTTACCTCCAACCATGAAACTCCTAAGCTATAATTGTCAAGGTTTAAAGAGTACCTTGGCAATTATAAATCTAAAAAAGCTCATATAGCTTGAAAATCTCTCAATGGTGTTCTTGATGGAAACTAAAGCATCGGAAGATAGAATAATGTTTGTTAAAACTAGACTAGGTTTTAAGAATAGCTTTGTAGTTAGAGGGTCTAACTTGAGAGGAGGTTTGGCTTGCTTTTGGAATGATGATTTCAAAATGAAACTTTTGTCTTACTCTATAAACCACATCGACCTATAGGTTCTAAGTTACGGGGAATCAATACATTAGTGCCTCACATACTTATACGGGTGGCCTGAATGGACAAATAATTATAGATGCTGGGAACTTCTTCGCATATTAAAGGACAAATCATATTTGCCTTGGCTAGTAATTAGAGACTTTAATGAGATTCTCTCTCAGTCTGAAAAATTAGGTGGAAACTATCGACCAAACTCTTATATTGATGCTTTTAAGAATGCTCTGTCAGATTGTGGATTACAAGATCTAGCTTATGATGGGTATCGATTCACATGGGACAATGGTAGAGCTCCACCAGACTTCATAGAAGAAAGAATTGATAGAGGGATATAGACTTTGGATTGGATAACACGCTTCAACAATTACTAGCTAAAAACTCTTTTATTCTCTTCTTCAGATCATTTACCGATATTGTTGGACTTATTGGGAAGAATGATAGTTTCAGCAAAAAACAAACACATATTTCGCTTTGAAAATATGTGGTTAAGAAGCCCAGAACTAGGGGAGGTTGTTCGGGCGTCATGGCTAAGGTCTGATGGGGTTTCATGGCTATCAAAATTGAGAAACTGTAGCTCTGCTCTGAAGGAATAAGGGCTGTCCAGCATTGGTAACTTCAAGCTAAAATGGAAAGGCATAAGCACAAGACTAAAGGCTTTAGAGTCATCACCTAAAAGTATTATTTTGGAAGAGAGGAACTCACTAAAAAGGGAATTAAATAACCTGCATACTATGAAAGAGACAATGTGGAAACAAAGAGTAAAAATTCAATGGCTAGCTAAAGGGGATCGTAATATAAAATATTTTCATGCTGAGGCTATAAAGAGAAGAAGAAATAACACCATATGTAGCTTAGTGGATCTCTATAGGCAAGAATTAATGGGGTAAGCTTTAAACAACCACATTTTCAGCTTCTACGATAAACTCTTCCAAACAAATGGGAATCAAGTGCTAGACTCAAATCTTGGCTTCATCTCTCCCAAAGTCACTACTAAAATGAATGCAACTCTAGAAAAAGACTTCTCTAGTGAAGAAATTTACCAAGCACTCAAAATGATGCACCCTACAAAGCCACCTGGCCCAGATGGTTTCTCATCATCATTTTTTCAGCAATTATGGACTATCGTTGGCAGTGAAATGGTCCAAATGCTTAAAGGAATTCTTACAGGTAATGAGTTCCCTTCAGGCTTTAATCACACAAATATTTATCTTATTCCTAAAGTAAAAAACCTAAAAACTGTTGCAGAATTTAGACCTATCAGTCTCTCAAATGTAGTTTATTGTGTTGCCACCAAGGTTTTAGCTAATAGACTAAAAGAAATACTTGAAGATGTCATTGATATAACATAGAGCACATTTGTACCAGTGTGTTTGATTATAGACAACATCTTGACAGCATATGAAGTCTTTCATAGCATGAGAACAGTAGGAAATAGTTGGAGAAAGCATTTGAGCTTGAAATTAGATATGGCCAAAGCCTATGACCAAGTAGAATGAACTTTCCTAAAATCAATCATGACCAAATTGGGATTCTCAGATAGATGGATATCCACTGTTATGAGGTTCGTTACATCACCTTCCTATTCGATCCTAATTAATGGGAAACAATATGGAAATATTATCCCTTCGAGAAGCTTAAGGCAAGGGGACCCTCTATCCCTATATTTATTTCTTTTATGCATGAAAGGACTAACGAGCTTGTTAAATGAAGCTGCAAGGGAAAAATAGATTCATGGGATTAAGATATATAATAGAGCTCAGATGATCTCACATTTAATATTTGCTGATGATTGCATAAGAAGGGGTGAAGACTAATATTACAAACTATTTGGGTGTTAGCCAAATAGCTAGTCACGCTCTTTACCTTGGATTGCCAATTGCAATTGGTCATTCAAAGAGACAGGTTTTCCAACAGCTCAAGGATAGATTATGGGCAAAGTTAAGTGGATGGAAAGAAAGACTGCTTTAATGGGTGGGTAGAGATGTCCTCATAAAAACAGTAGCTCAAGCCATACTGACCTATGTTATGCAATGTTTTAAGATTCCTTTAGGTGTTTGCAATAACCTTAGAAGCATTGTGAGTCGCTTTTGGTGGAGTCAGAAAATGTATGGGAGGTGCTTACATCTGTATTCTTGGGATGACTTATGCAAGCCGAAGGAAGAAGGAGGCTTGGGGTTTCGAGATTTTGATAGTTTTAATAAGGCACTTCTAACTAAACAAGGATGGTGACTAATAACAAATCCTGACTCGCTCATCGCTAAGGTGTTGAAATCTAAATATTATCTAAACTCTGATTTTATGCATGCCACTTTGGGTTAAATACCAAGCTTCACATGGAGAAGCATCTTACACGGTAGATAAGTGTTGCAGCAAGGATCACAAATCAGAATTGAAAATGGTTGAACAACATCTATATGGAAGGATAGATGGATTCCTGAACCGAGCAGTTTTAAGATTAGAACTAGTCCTAATACTTTACCAATGAAAGTCACTGTCTCTGAACTGATTGACGAAGAAATGACAACCTAGAACTGGAGTGCTATTCAGTCAATCTTCCTTTTTGTTGATGTTGGACGAATCTTAAAAATTCCAGTGGGAGACCTAAATAGTGAAGATAAACTTTTATGGCACTATCATTCATCCAAAAATTATCTTGTAAAAAGTGGATATAGATTATGTTTTAATGCAAAACAAATTCAGAGCAGAGCATCTTCATCTCAATATGCATGGACTAGTTTTTAGAAAGCAATTTGGAAATTACGGGCTCCACCTAGAATCATAAACTTCATATGGCGAGCATCTTTAGATATTCTCCCAACAAGAAGAAATTTGCATGCAATAATGAAGGAGATATCGGCAAAATGCCCTTTATGCCTTAATTGTGAATCTATAGTTCATTTGTCCAGGGATTGCAGCATGTATCAATGTGTATGGCAGCAGTTGGCTATTTCGAATGTCCAAACATTGGAGGGCTCCTCCTTTAGAGATTGGTTTGCTAATATTCTTTAGGCACACACTTAAGAAACAACAACATTAGTGGCTATAACATGTTATTTTATATGGCAGCAATGCTACACTTTTCTATTCCAAAATGTGGTCATTCAGGTCCATAGCATTGTGGCAAAAACCAAAGCCATGGTTGCAGATATAATCAACTTGCATGACGTCCATAGAAAAAATGAGGCTTCCTTTCCACCTGCAGCACATCTTACACGATGGCAACCACCTCCACCAGGTACAATTAAGATGAACGTTGATGCTGGCAGTATGGGAAGACACCTTATCGGTTACGGCATTATTCATCGTGGCAGTCAAGGATAAGTACTTACAGCTTCTCACCGATCCTTCCTAACAAATGTCGACCCGACAATTGTTGAAACTCAAGCAATGAGATATGGCCTTCAACTAGCACAAGATCTGTCTTTCTCTGAAATTATTACAGATTCTGATTGCAAGAATATTATAGATATGTTAGAAGGTAAGTGTGTACTACATAATGAATTGGGAATGCTTATTCAAGAATGTATTAAGTTGGCAAACATGTTTACTTCATGCAAATGGTCTTTTACTCCTAGAGTTTGTAATATAGTAGCTCATGAACTAGCAAAATTTGTACCTAAATCAAATGAGGACCTATTATGGATTGATAAGGTTTCTCATGAGATTTAAGGATTTCTTGATGTCTCCTCTATTTGATTTATGAAATGATCTCTTTACTATAAAAAAACATTAAATGTCAATGAATTTCAAGAAACTCATTGTATACCAATAACCAAATAGTCTCAGAATAGGGTATTAAAAAAATTTACCTTTGAAACATGGCTTCTTTATCAGCAAGAATTTCATGCCTCATTGATATCAAGGCCATATCTTCATTATGCTTTCAAGAAAGATTTTCAGTTAAGGAATCCCTCCATTAGTTAGTTGATAACTGTTATAAATGTTCAAAACTTCCCAATCATGATTAAAAGTTATTTGTTCATTCATTAAAACCCTACTAGTTTCAAATTCCCAAGACCCAAAAACAGAGCCTAGAATAAAGGGTTAATAAGCAACAATAAACTTATGGTATCTCGGTTTATGTCGTAAACTTTTAGTTTTTTCATTTTTCTAAAATCAAAAATTATTTTTAGTTTTTATTTTATATTTTATATTTTTTAAAAATATATTTTATGTTTAAAAAAGATATCATAATTATTAAAAATAAAAGAAATAATTTTTTTAAAAAAGAAAGATAAATATCAAAACTTATTTTTACATTAAAGAAAAAAGTTTTATTGATATAAATGTCATAAATCTTGAAAATATTACTTAAAAATAATAATAATAAAAAAGTTCTGAGCGTAGGAGTGGACATTTAATTCTGTCAACCATCACTTAATCGATCTCTATTGAGCACATTTTTATAGACTGAACAGATTGATTTTAAATTTCAATTGATTCGGATAATTTATTGATTTAATTCTATGGGTTTGATTAATTTTGAATTTAACTAAATTAAATTCATGGCCTCTTCAAATAAAATTGACTACCGTGTTTAAAAGGAAAATTAAACTTGCAATCTTATCAAATATAAGGTTTTTAAAACTCTTACCAGCCCAACCGTCATTTAATGCGTTTGTTAATTTTTTAATATTATTTTTATTAGTTAAATACATATGTAATTTTTTAAATTTATAATATTTAGTCATTTTTATCTCATAAATTTTTATTTTAACCACTTTATTTTTTATACTTATTTATTTTTTCACTAATAAATATTTATATTAACGAGTACTGCTAATTATGATTCTTATTTTATATATTTTATATTAAATAGATACATCAGTGATTTGGTATGACTCAAAGAGTTTATATTTATAAATTTAAAAAATATTAATTCAATAAATTATATGACTAAATTAAAATTTTAAGAGATAAATTAACTAACTATAAATATAAATTTAAAGTACTATATATATCTATTTAGCATATTTTCATTTATTGCATCTATTAATCTTTTAAATATTGTTTAAGAAGATACTTAGGTACAAGTGCATAGTCTAATAGTAAAAGCTGGCAAATTACGCCCTTGGTCAACATATATATATATATATATAAACCATTTTTTAAAAAAAAATTTAATTTATTTAATTTATTAAAAAATACTTTCATTTTTAAAATAAAATTTGCATTAAAACATTTTATGATGTAATAAAATAAATCATATGATAATAAATATAATAATAAAATAACGTTTCTTATACAAATTTGTCTAGCCACGTTTATAAGCAAGGTTTGTACCAGAATTTTGGCTAACAGAATGGCACCACTTCTACAGATTTTAATATCCCCTGAGCAGGCAGGCTTTTTAAAAGAGAGTTCAATTCACTCTCAGATTATGCTGACTAATGAGATGATACATGATATTGATAAGAAAACGAGAGGCTATAATTTAGCCATTAAACTTGATATGGCCAAAGCTTTTGACAGGGTGTCATGGGATTTTTTACAGGCAGTGCTTAATAAGTTTGATTTTTTAGGGCGTGTTATTCAGCTGATTATCAGGAACCTTGCTTCTACTCGCCTTTCTGTTCTGGTTAATGGGGTGTGCTATGGGTTTTTTCAACCAACTCGAGGAGTTAAGCAGGGTGATCCGTTATCTCCACTTTTGTTTATCTTGGCTTCTGAAGCATTCTCTCGGGGTCTTACTGCTTCGATTTATCAAGGGAAAATTACTCCTTATAAAACTCATAGGCACTGTCCTATTGTTTCTCATCTTGCTTTTGCAGATAATCTGTTAGTTTTTATAAATGGGGATGCGAGGTCAATTAAAATTTTATCTCGGTTCTTGACTTATTACCAGATTACCTCGGGACAACTTGTGAATTTTGACAAAAGTGCTTTTTATTGCTCAGACAAGGCTAGTAATGCTACCATTAAGAAGTATGAGGATCTGCTTTCTATTAAAAGAAACTCTTTGCCTTTCACCTATCTTGGTGCGCCGATTTACCATGGCATAAACCGTGCTTCTCACTGCAAGGATCTTCTTAAAAAAATTGATGTTAAACTTCAAGGTTGGTTGAAGAAATTTCTTACTCCAGGTGGTCGACTTGTTCTCATTTGTTATGTCCTGAGTTCAATTCCCCTTCATACGATGGGAGCCATGCTCTTGCCTAAATCCATAATTGCAATTATTGAAAGGCGATTTGCGAAGTTTTTCTGGAGTGGCAATTCAGCTGAACTAAAGCATCATTGGGTTAGATACACTGAATTTTTATTCCCTACCTCGGAAGGGGGTTTGGGAATTCTTTCCATAGCAGTTATTCAAGATGCGTACTCCATTAAACAATTATGGATTTATTTGTCGAAGGATTCCTTGTGGGCTACTTTCATGCGTTGGAAATATCATCGACAGGGATACATGAGCTACATCCAGACGGATTCATGTGCCTGGAAGCGTATTTGCCATACATATTCGGTATATGCGGACAGCTTTGAGGTAACTGATAATTCTGTTGTTTGGAAAGAGAGTGGTAATGGACAGTTTACTTTCTCTTCGGCTTATAATCTGGTTCGTCCAAAGAGAAGCACAACTATATCACGGCAAACTTTGTGGGATTCTGTAGTTCCATTGAAGCTTTCAGCCCTATCTTGGAAAATTCTTCATAATGCATTGCCTCTTCCAGGTATGTTACAGCATTTGGGTATCTCCCTTGCAGCTGTCTGCCCCTTTTGTTTGGCAGCCTCAGCTTCTATTGACCATATTTTTCATAGCTGCGTTCCTATAAGGAAGATCTGGAAATATTATGCTGCTTCACTCCTTCCTCTTCGGCATGGACGTTCAGAGACTCTATCTTTAGGACAAGAACTCTCAATCTGGTGGCTTAATGCAAGTAAGTCAGTTAAGGGAAGGCTTTGTAAACTGGTTCCCTAGGTTATTCTCTATAATAGATGGAATGCTTATTGTCGTTGTGTTTGGGGCTTTGAGAAATTCTTTCCCCACAGTGTTGAATTACAAATTTACAAGTTCATTTTCAGTTGGGGAGTAGCTCATGAGGGAGATCGTTTTGCCGCCCCTCTTTCGTGTTTTGCAGATCATTTGCCATCTGTTTTTGGGCGTCGGAAGCCACGTCCTAAGCTAGTTGCATGGAGTAAGCCCTCTAAATTAAACTAAATGTTGATACCTCATTTTCTTTGCATACTGTTTCTGGAGGCGCTGTCCTTCGTGACTCAGAAGGCTATGTTATCGCTGCTGGAGCTTTCTTGATCAAGGCAAGGAACGTTTTGGAAGCTGAATTGACAGCCTTGGTTCATGCGCTTGAATGGGTGAATGCAGCTGGGTATGCTTCGGTTCAGGTGGAGGTAGATTCTTTGGAGCTGGTTAGTTGATGTCTTCGGTCTCTGATGTGTCACCGCAATTTAAGAGATCAAGGGCTCTTTTATCTTCAAAATTTCACTCTATTTCTCATATTCATAGGGAGGCAAATCAAGTTGCACATTTTTTAGCCTATTACAGTAGATTGAATGGTGTTTCTAGGTGATTTTTATCTTTTAACTCTTTGCCAAATTACATTAAAGGGATTGTATTGACTGATAGTATGAGTCTTTCATATATTAGATTTAATTAATAAAATCTGCGGTGGTACCGCCCACCTTTACAATATATATATATATATATAGCTCAATATAAGATTGCAATTCAACAATGATGGAGATTTCTCTATTAAATGTTGGCAAAATCAGGATTCAATTGAGAGAATCAAAATTTTAAAGTTAAAAAATTACATTTAATATATTAGTTCATTGCGAATAAATTCAAAATAAAATTGAATAAAAATAATTCTTTTAACATTAGAATAATATAATAATTAATTTTTGCTCTTGGTTAGACAATGATTTAGAGGTAAAAATTATATCATACGATTATCATATAAGTCTATATCTAATTTTTAGTATTTTTATATTTTGTTTCATTCGTTGGTAAATTATATATTAATAATTTAAAATGATATCATATATGTTTAATTTTAGTAAATTCATCCCTACAAAATTAATATCGCATTTCTCTTTTTTTTTAATATATGCTATTCTGATAAAAAAAATATCATTCGTATAAGAATTAACATATTTATAAATAAAAAAAATTTTATTTATTTATTTATAATAAAATTATGAGAATTAAATTTCAATCAATAAAAAAATAAATTCTTTTATTAATCAATAATATAAAGGCATCATGTACCTTAAAAGCCTCCATAAAATTTTTTTCCCTTTTTAAAATGTAAGATTTTATATTAAATTTGATTTATTCATAACATTTTTTTATTAATCTTCTTCAATTTACAATTTGAAGTTACAACCATCTGATTTGGTTGTTGGAGTTTATATATTAATAGTTTTTTTGGTCAATTATATATTAATAGTTAATATATAAAAAGTATCAGTCTTATTTGTTATTTTATAATTCAATTATAATTTTAATATATGAATTGGTAACATTCTAATTAATTTTAGAACAATGATTTTTAATCCAAATATTCAAAAGCATTTTCATAGTATTTTATAGCTGATCGAAAATCCAAAATTAAAGAAGCATTGAAGTTAAATCAAATGTAGGATTGTAAAGATTCCTATTTTATTGATAAGTGGAAATATATATATATATATATATATATATATTTACAGATGCAGTAATTTTGACACAAATTATAAAAAGCACTACAGAGAACGGAATTTTAAGACTCAAACGGTGGAATATATATGTATATTATATGTACATACATATATATACATACATATATTTATGTATGTATGTATATATGTATGAACCCCAAGATCCCCTTTAGCTCCGCCCATGCTATTAAGGCCATTAAAGAATCAATCCATGGTAACTTTGTTATCCTCTTCAACATTAGTTCTAATCATAACAACCTCTATCTTCTTATATGTCACACTGCAGTCTTGGAGGAGAGCGCGATAGTCCTTGGGTCTGGATTGGCTTTTGAGTCACTATGTACCACAAAAAGCCAATAAGAAAAATTACAAATTTAAAATTGTTTACGAGTCATTTATCGAATACATTCAAGTTTGAATATGAAATTACAAGGAATATATTGGCAACTCTATGGTTTTTTCTTTTTTTTTTCCTCTCATCTCAGTTGGTAACCCTTCTATGTCAAGCTATGAAGCCTTCCTACCAAAATAGCAATACCTGCAAAATAGTAATTGTCCTCAGGCGATATTATGAGTTGCCAACTCAGTGAGTATTCAGTTATGAATGTGATTATTAGTTGCATATGTTTTGGGTATATTTTATTAACTTATTAAGATTGCTATTGGCTCCGTTTACAATCCCCTTCCATTGATAGAAGTAACGAACCATCAAGTAGATGGATTATATGTATACGTGTGTGCGTATGTTTGTATGTATGGAAATGTTACATCAACTTAGCATTCTATTTCTTCCATTCTTATTATTATTTCATTCGGGTAAAATTGCTTCAAACATATCAATAATCTCATTTGATATGATTACCATTTTATATATATACACTTACATGTATTATATTGTGATAGAGGCGCCTAAATATATGACCATGTACACCATTAAGAATTTACCATATAAGGTGGGGTTCGACATCATTCTAATTTATAAGACAAATTTGTTATTATTATCACTACTACTGGGGTATATTTATACTTCAATGCTTGCTTGGGAAAGGGAATCGTTACCATTATTCTCATCTTATATATGTGTTATTATAATTTCTTATCTTCTATTGTTAATCATAATTACCTTCTTTTATCATGTCTTATAGTTGAGTCTTCCATTTGCTACAGCTAAATTGTTATATGTTCCGACTTCATATAACTTATCAAGTAAATCAATGGCACCTTAGATCTAGTATGACATAGCTATAAACATATATAAAGTATTGATTTGTCACACTCAACCATGCAATGGAAAACAAGTACCTTTAATTTGTAGATGACAGGCAGCCACAAGTAGTCTAGGGCAGTAACTTCTCCTTTTTTGCTTATCATATACTCTATGTGCACATACCTAGTAGTTTATCCCCTACCGGGGTTGGACTTCTATCATCCAATAATTTATCGACTATTATAGACAATATATTCCATTATTCATATGGTTTGGTATTGTGATGATTGACTTACCCAAGTAGTTGTATCACAAAAATAAAGGTGAGAATTTATTTACTCTTAAATCTGAACTCCAACATTAATTTCTTGATAATTACATTATTGGTTTAATATTGATGTATTTTATTTGCAGTCTTCAACCATTACTTTATATTCCATTAGTCATATGTTTTCATTGACGTTTCTCACCCCTTTTCATTATACATCTTGTTACCTCGGTCCCTACTTAGGATCGCATTTACAGTAATGTTGGCTATACCTATTTACATTGGTTACCACCTACTTCTACATGCACTTTATTTGTGGTAAATTTAGCGAAAATAATTTGCATGGATGTTGGATTTCCATACAACCGCACCATTGCCTTACATGGTTCCTTGTTCTTGTGGATACATATATATATTTCCTGTCTTGTACCTATGCATTCATATACTTATAAGGTTTCCATACTTGGGACCAATTTATATAAAGTTTATTACTCAGTTTACCACATCCAAAAAATTGAGTTTTTTTTTTTACATTTCATAGTCCTTGTTATTATATCCTATAAATATATATATGTACGTGCAATGTCAATTTTATATATATTCATTCGTTTGATAAGTCCCTCCTCTACCGTGTATTAAGGCTATGGTGTTTCATTACTCAAGCTAGCTTTTTCTTCATTTATTTGTTCTTATGCCCATTCTATTTTCATTTTACTCATTACCTATTGGCACTATAATTATATTAAGCTCATTCTTTAAACATCCAATTAAACCATGTTAGTTGAGCAATATGTTGCCTTTTACATACATATATAACAAGCAGCCCATAAACCTGTGGAGAATCAATGTGCCATCTACGCTTGGTTATTCACTTGGTTCAATTTTATTTTGCCCCATTGAGTCTAGGTACAAACATATCATGGCAGGATACAAGTTTCTAAATTTCACATTTTCATTATAAGCCTTTATTTTCGACTAGTCCTACTATTATAATGGTCACGGATTCTACCTTTGTTAGACGCCTTGTTATTATTATTTTTTTGTCAATATTTTAAATGCCACATCTTATATCTCTTCTATATTAACCATGATGCTTCATTTTTGGTTTGGTGTATAGCCAATTTATCACACATCAAATATTCACGAGGCTTTTGATTACACAACTATAAGTCAATCCTTATCTTAATTTTATAAATTCAAATACCATCACGATGCCATAGCTTATTTCATCATACACCAACACATAATAAAAGCCATAAAAATACAATAATTGTTACATTTCAGTTCTCCATAAAAATACAATATATATATTACATATGTTTTAAATCACTATAACCTCACAAAATATTATGCCCCATAACTTATCTATCAAATTATATTTCCCCTTGCAATTAATTTCTTAGCAAAGTAATTATACTCTTAAAATTATAAGGAAATTACTAATTACTATATTCATTATTATCACTTCTTTATTCATAACTCTATGTTAACTCCTTACTCCCGATTTTATAATCTATAAAAACCTCATTTTATTAAGATTCTCAAAATATTTCATTATACACATAATTTATTAAGTAACCCCGCAAAATTTCCCTAATATATCTATAAGTGATGTTCAACCTTCCCATCCCTTTGATCATTGTTGATTTATTCTCAAAGTGATGACCATTATCAGTTCTTCTCTTTACAAATTTCTTACATCATACACTTCATTTCCATTTTAAGCTACAAGCTAGGATCATATTCCATTTGTCCATTTACATTTTATTGTACTCCACTATGTCTACAATTTTAAGAAGGTTGTCCATTTAATCCATAACCACGGTATCAATCCAAATCATGTTAGTTTCAATTTTCCATTTATGTTTAGCCCTTCCCTCATCCAATTTTCTTTCTCTATTATACATATGTGTTCTTATATATATATATATATATATATATAGAGAGAGAGAGAGAGAAAACATAAGTCCATATGCAGTTCTGGTGTTGCTAGTACTTAAGAAGGATAGATCTTAGAGAATGTGTACTAATTATTGCATCATCAATAAAATCATTGTAAAGTATTGATATTATATTTCTAGGCTAGATGATATGCTTGATGAATTGCATGGTTCATGTGTGCTTTCTTAAATTGATATAAAAAGTGAATACATCAAATAAGAATGAGAGAAGGAGATGAAAGGGAAACAACCTTTAAGACAATGAATGGTTTATATGAATAGTTATGCTTTTTTGTTTAACTAATGCACATGTCACTTTCATGAGATTTATGAACCATATCTTACTTACTTTTATTGGTAAATTTATGGTTGTTTACTTTTATGATATTCTTATTTATAGTAGGAGCTTTGATGAGCATTTTGACCATATGAGATAGTTTTTTGCAAGTTTTGCGAGAAGGCTAGTTATATGCCAATATTAAGAAATGCACTTTTTGTACAAACAAGGTAATGTTCTTAGGCTATGTTGTTAGTGCAAAAGATTTGTAAAGAATTTTAGTAGTTTAGCTGCTCCATTGACTGAAGTGATTACAAAGACTATAAGTTTCAAATGGGGGAAAGAGCAAGAAAACACTTTTAACTTAATAAAAGAAAAACTTATTATTGCACATTTACTTGCTTTACCTAATTTTTCTAACATTTATTAAGAAGAATGTGATGCTTCATGAATTGGAATTGAGTTTTACTCATACAAGAAGGGCGACCGTTGCTTATTTTAATGAAAAGCTCAATAAGGCAGCTTTGAACTATCCAACCTATGATAAAGAGATGTATGCCTTAGTGAGAGCTTTAGAGATATGGCAACACTACTTAATGCCAAAAGAGTTTATGATCCACACCGAATATGAATATTTGAAACATTTAAAGGGTCAAAATAAGCTGAACAAAAGGCATGCAAAGTGTTAAAGTTAATTGAAATATTTCCTTATGTGATCAAATACAAGCAAGGTAAGGAAAATATTATAGTTGATGCACTATTGAGAAGATATGCACTCATCTATACTTTAAACATTAAGTTGTTAGGATTTGAACATATTAAAGAATTGTACATTGATGATCCTAATTTTTTTTTAATGTGTTTAAGGCAAGTGAGAAAGTTGTAATTGATAAATTCTTTAGGCAAGATAGTTTCTTATTTAGGAAAAATAAATTATGTGTGCCTAAGATTTCTTTGAGATACTTATTTGTATAAGAAGCTCATAAGGAAGGGTTAATAGGACACTTCGGTATTGCTAAGACTTTGAGTGTGTTACATGGACATTTCTGTTGGCCTAACATGAACAAAGATGTGAAAAAAATTTGTGATAAATGCATAACATATAAACAAACTAACCATAAAGTAAAACACTATGGTTTGTATACTCCTTTACCTATATCTGGTAAACCTTAGGTTGATATATCTATGAATTTTGTTTTAGATTTACCTATATTAAAGCAATATAAAGATTCAGTATATGTAGTTGTTAATAGGTTTTCTAAAATGGCTTATTTCATTCCTAGTAATAAAACCAATGGTGCAACTCTTATAGCTAACTTGTTCTTTAAAGAAATTGTTAGACTGCATGGTGAGCTATACTCTATTGTTTATGATAGAAATGTTAAGTTCATGAGTTATTTTTAGAAAGTTTTGTGAGGAAAAACTTGGGACTAAATTATTTTTTCTACTACTTTTCACTCTCAAACTGATAGTCAAACTGAAATTGTGAATAAAATATTGTCTACTTTGTTAAATGCAATTATACCAAAAAATTTAAAAACTTGGGAATAGTATTTACCATATGTTGAGTTTGCTTATAATATAACTATTCATTCTGCTACTAATTACTCTCTTTTTGAAATTATTTATGAATTTAATCTTGTCACACCTTTGGATTTAATTCATTTGCTAATAAATTAAAGAGCTAGTTTAGATGGGAAGAAGAAATTAGAATTTGTCAAACAAATCCATGAGATGGTTCTGGTCAATATTAATCGAAGAACTGAATAATATGCACAACAAGTCAATAAAGGATGAAAAAAGATGATATTTCAACTTGAAGATTAGGTATGGACATATGAAGAAAGAAAGATTTCCAACGCAAAGGAGTTCCAAGATACATCCAAGAGGCGATGGACCTTTTTATGTTCTTGAAAGGATCAATGACAAAACCTACAAGTTAGATCTTTCTGGGGATTATAATATTAGCGTTACATTTAACATTTCTGATTTAAGTCTTTTCTATACAGGTGATGAATTGGAGATAGAGGCAGCTGATTTGTGGATGTATCTTTTCGAGGAAAGAGGGAATGATGAAAAAATGAATGAATCTAAATAAGATCTATTATTTATTAATAGAGGTCCTATAACAATAGAAAATGCTAGAAGACTAAAGGAGGCCTTGAATTATTTAATTCAAGAAAGTTGAGCCACTAGTTATAAGGAAGACCTAAATAAATTTATCAGTTTAATTCAAATAAATTAGGTCATCCTTATTCTTTTCCTAATTAGGATTTAAAATTTTTCCTTATTAGATTGTATTTTATTTTCTTATTTATACATCTATTCTAATTAGGAATACTTATCTATTTAAGAATATTTGTACTATTTAAGACTTCTTTGTTATTTAAGAATTCTTTGTTATTTAGAAATTATTTGCTATTAGAAATTTTTTTTATTTATAAAAGGGTTTAATAGATAGACAATCAATTAATAAATAACAAATTTTTTTGAGAGGTTAATTATCTTCTTAGTTCTTTAAAGGACTATTTCGAACTTATCAAATTTTGTTTTTGTGGCATTCATCCTTTTGACTTACCAATCAAATTTTCCATCATTGATAGTTGCGTCTTCCCTATAACTTAGGTTTCAATCTTCTATATAGATTTGAGATCTAAGTTCTTCCATCCATGTAAACTTGATTAGTTAGTTCTTGAGCAAATATTCAATTATACTATTGCATTCTTTAACCTTTTGTCAACATTTACATCAACTGCTCTAATTTTTCATAAGTGAATACATCCAGTGTTGTTAAGGCGAAAGGCGACACTGAGGCGAGAGGGCCTCGCCTTGCCTTTAAGGCGAGAAGCGAGCGCCTGGCACTGCCTTTTTAAAAAAGGCGACGCAACATACAGTTGAATATATATAACCATAAAACTCATGCATAAACTTCAAATATTGTTCATTAATCTTAAAAATCATGAAAGTAAATATCAAATATTGTTCATTAAGCTAAAAAGCATGAAAGTAAAATTAAAAGCCTTAAAATCACTACTAGATAAGTAGTAAACTACTCGGAATCGGACTCTAATGGTCCTAACTCATCATCATCATCATCATCATCACTCTTATTAGCTTCCACCTCATGCTCTTCCTCATCTTCATCAATTAGATGCAATCCTACACTTGGCCTAGAAATAGAACCTCCAATATGATTAGGATTAGATCTTGGTGCTTGTGATCTAGACCTTGACTCATAACGAGCCTCATTTACCCCGGATGCCCTACTAACATCATTCCAAGTCAAATCATTATCTGGAAATACATAATCATCAAAATCAGCTTCTCCCTCCAATTCACCAAGTAGCCACTCGTTAGACTCATCAATATTTGATAAATCTATTGGAGTAGTGGTATCATCAATTGTGTATCGGCATAACAATGCCCAGTTGTATTTTACATAAACCAACTGATCCAATTTTTGTTGTGCTAGCCGATTTCTCTTCTTGCTATGGAGCTGTGATGTGAAAGTGAGTTAGTCACAGTGTAGTGAATTATGTTTTACTATTATTTAAGTCTAGTTGAATTACTTACATGCTCAAATATACTCCAATTCCTCTCACATCCACTTGCACTACATGTGAGACTAAGAACCTTCATAGCAAATTTTTGTAATTGTGGAGCACATGAGCCAAATGTACTCCACCATGAAGCTAGAAAAATAAATTTAAAATTTCAATCATTAATTGTGAATTTATCAAAAAAAAAAAAAGCAAAGGTGATGAATTAGAGGGGAAAAAATTAACCTGGAGAAGTAGTTGTTCTTGAAGTTCTAGCCATTTCCATTCCAAACATACCCGCAGCTTCCTTATACTTTTCAAGTTGTTGTATCATAGCTTGCCTAGTTTTTTGATCACTCACCATTTTTTCTATGCATTTAAGCAAGCCATCATTAACCTCCTCATCACTAATGATTTGATCTTTATTTGGATAAAACAATTCAGGATTTAAGAAGTATCCTGCAGCATGCAAAGGGCGATGCAACTAATCATTCCACCTTCTATCAATTATATCTTTAATTTTCTTATATTTTTCCTCATTCTTTAAATCTCGAGAAATGGTTTCCTTTGCCTTATCCATTGCTTCATAGATATATCCCATAGAGGGTTTTCTCTCATTATCAACTAAGCGAAGCACCTTGACAAGAGGTCCCGAAACTTTAAGAGCATGAGTCACCTCATTCCAAAATGTGGTACTCAAAACGGTTCTTTCACACTTTTTCCCTTTCATCTCTTTAGCCCATTTGCTATTAACCCATTTTTCTGAAGTAGACATTGTTCTAAGATTTCTCTTTTGTTGATGAATACGACCAAGTGTGAGGAATGAAAATATCTTCTAAGATCAAATCCAAACAATGAGTTGCACATGGAGTCCAATATAAGTGGGGGAATGTAGCTTCCAATAATTTTCCTACAATTAACAAATAATGTAGTTATTAATATGCCTTTTACGTTAAAAAGTAAGTACTCATTTTGAAAATAAAGTATTGATTTTTAAATGCTTACCAGTTGCGACATTATTTGCGGCATTATCTGTAACCACTTGAACCACTCTGTTTTCTCCAATTGCTCTAATTTCCTTCTCAAGTAATTCAGCTAACATGTACCCTATCTTTGAGGCGTCAGATGCATCGACTGATTTAATAAACACACTTCCTTTAGGACCATTAACTAAGAAATTAATCAAAGTTCGCCCTTTCCTATCGGTCCACCCATCACACATCAATGAGCATCCAAGTCTATCCCAATCTTCTTCATGTCTTTGAAAAAGAGACTTTGTGAGGTCCACTTCTTGTTGCAACAATCTTACTCTAACTTCATGATAGCTTGGAGGTTTCATTTCTCTACCATAATTTCCTATTGCACGAATCATTTCTCCAAAGCTATCATAATTCACCGCATTGAATGCAATTCCAGCATCATACATCCACCTAGAAATAGCCACACATGCACGTTCTCGCAACTCTTTCTTAGCCAGAGTGTTCTCATCAATTGTTGGTTGTCTTTTGCCTTTTCCTAAAACAGCCGGTTTGGGAGAAAAGAACACATCCAGTGGCCCTCTACTAACATTACTTTTCTTTCTTTTTCCTCCTTCAACTTCTTGCACTTCTTCCTCTTCTTCCTCAACTCTCATGATTTCAATCTCATTATCAAATTTCATATTCGTTGTTTGCTTTTTCGCTTTCTTCCCTTACATAAATTGTTTAATCTCATCTTTCACCTCTTTAGGACAACATTTACAAGAATTTACATTTGTAGAATTCCCAACTAGATGTTGTTTTATTCTATTAACTCCTCCTTTCACTACTTTCTCACAATAAATGCATCGGAGATCATTGGTGTTGTTTTCAACAACTTGCGTATAATGATTCCATGCAATATCGGTTCTTCTACTATTAACCGAAGAACCGGTTGCATCACTTCTTGGAGTTGGAGTACTCATCTACATAATTTTGACAATATATAGAAAATAATAATTAGAATTGGGAAACAACAATGCACAAATTCCTTATAAATCAAAAGACTAATAAAGTCAAGATAATAATCTTAAATGAGAAACCTTTTGACTATTTAGATAACATTTTGTTAACTAATTACTAAATAAAATAATTCTATCTAATTTATTTAATTCGTTTAATGCTCCATTTTAATTTGGATAAATGTTCAAAATAAAAATAAACGAAAATTGGATAATTATATCTTTTGAAATCAAGGTTAATTGATAACTAAATTCTAATTAGTTAAACTATAATTACATAAATCAAACTCTAGTACTACAGTCTACAGCTGTCCAAATTTGTGAAAAAAAATATAACACTTGTCATCAACAAATCAACTCAACATTACTAAAGTCCACAAACAGTCCAAGCAAATTGAAAAGCAATATTCAGTACGAAAAAAGTGGTAGCTGCAGAAAATTGGGTAGAAGACAGGAGCAAAATATGAGAAACGAAAGAAAGCTCACCTGTAAGTGCAGTCTGCTTCTTCTTCTTCTTCTTCTGTTTTTTTATTTTATTCTTCTGATTCTTCTTTATCTGCAAGTGCAGTCTTCTTCTTTGTCATCAAGAGATCAACTCAACATTACTAAAGTCTACAAACAGTCCAAGCAAATTGAAAAGCAATATTCATAAGAAAACAGTGGTGGTTGTAGAAAATTTGGCAGCATAACACCTTATAAACCAACAAATTTTTAATATGTAGGAGAAGATTTCAAAATCTGAAAGAAAAAAAAAAGAAGAAGACGGGAGCAAAATATGAGAAACGAAAGAAAGTTCACCTGTAAGTACAGTGTTCTTCTTCTTCTGTTTTTTGATTTTATTCTTCTGATTCTTCTTCTGCTTTTTGATTTTATTCTTCTTCTTCTTCTTCTTCTTCTTCTTCTAGGGTTTTTTCTTTTAAATTGTGGCTGTTCTCCATCTATTTCCCATTTTCTTCTTCATCTTACCTTATATTCTTTTTTTTTATTAACGTTAAAAGGACTGCAAAGCTGGAATAAGAAATAAAAAAAAGGAATTACAGAGAGGCGAGCCTCTCCGCCCTGACGCCTCGCGCCTAGGCGAGTGTCTCCCTCGCCTCACGGAGAAAGTCGAGTCGACTGGCAGAAAGGCGGTGACCCCTCGCCTCGCCTCGCCTCGCCTGGTCGCCTGGCTCGCCTTTAACAACACTAAATACATCTTAAAATTTTCACTTAACACTAAAATAGAAATAATAAAAATTGAGAAGATTGAGGATTTGGCAGTAAAGGGTAGTCAAAAAAAGATGGATCAAAATCAATACAAAATAAAGAAACCGAAGAGAAACTTAAGTAAGAGATAAGTCAAATCAACCTCTAGACAAAGAATGCAAAGATGAAATTGGAGAAAAAAGATTATAATTGAAGAAAAACAAAAGGCAAATGGCAAGAAATTGATGAATTATTCTTGATAAATAATAATAATAATTCAAACTTTGAGATTTAGGAAGAGAAAAAGTTATAAAGAAAGGAGGAGGAAAAGAGAAAAATCGGGTTTCTAAGAATTTGAGAGAGAGAGAGAGAGAGAGTGTGTGTGTGTGTGTGTGGGTTGAAGATATGAAAAATAGATTATTAAATTCTGAATCGATGATAATCAATGATGATTTGGAAAGAAAAAGGGAGAAAATTCTTAGCCCAAACACACTTCTATCATTGTAATACAACTTAAGTCTATGACCATTATCTCTATTTTCACTATCATTGAAAAACAAAAAAGTTATACCGACGGTATTTAAAAAATAAAAGACTTCATGAAAGAGAAAGAGATTACAAATACAGAAATAATAATGGAGTTAATCACTAAAAACAAGAGATTATATGGAAAAGAAATATTTTATGGAATAAAGAGATAGAGCAAAGAGCGAAAGAATTCTACATCTTTTACAACTTGCGCCTTTTTTTAAATTCTTTTATCCCAAACTCTCAATAAATTGTTAATAAAATCTTTTTGACAAGAATATTTTTTTTTTATGTATTAAGCCATTTTATAATAATAGTTGAGAATTCAAATATTAAATATTGAATTTTCTGTTTCTAATTATTAATACTAAATTATTATTTTATTTAAAACTAAAAATAATTTTCTTGATATTAAAAAAAAGTCGTTTGATGTAAAAAAAAATGGCGGAACGAATATAAACAGAAGGATAGTATTGGAATTTCAAAGTTGACACAATCGGTTACAAAAATATCACTTAAAACTGCAAAAACCTCAAAGGCCCAAACCAGAACTACACAAGAAAAAAAAGAAAAAGAAAAAAGCCAGTGTTCCATCTTTGAGAGTTTAGCCGTCCGATTCCACCTAGTACAGTTTGTACGGTTGATTATATCAATTTTTTTCTAGTGTTAATGAAACTCCGGCCGCTAATTCTACTTTTCCAACTCCTCAATCGATGAAACATTTAAGTCGGAGGCGGAGCCGGAGAAGCAGACCTATCTTAACCCGCCGTTAATTCTCCGACCCGCATTTTTCTTATCTGGTTTCTTTCTCTTTCTATCTTTGTATTTTTCTGCTTCTTCTTGGCTATGTTGCTTGTTGCTCTTCTTTTTCTTCTTCTTCTTTAAAAAAATAAGAAAAATTATTTGTTTCGTTTGAATTTTCGTTTTTTAGGGTTTTATTTATTTATTTTATTATCTAGAGGAAGCTGTTAACTTGGTTTGTTAGCTTGTTTATTTTTTTTTAGTTTATTATTTTTGTTTTTGTTTTGCTGTTGGTATTAGAAGCATTTTCTGCAAGTTCAATACTCAAAAATGCTGTATTTTTGGGACAAATAAATAAATAAATACAAGAAAGAGTTGTAGCTATTATTTGTTAATCATTTGAAGTAATTTAAATTCTGAAGATTGTTTATATGATACTTCCAACCCTATTCTCAAATAGGCAGCTTTCTAAACTGAAATTGAATGTATGTGCGGCGTGCTCTCTCAATGTCAAACTATTGTGTTGCAATGGCAAAAGCTTTAACCTTTTTCTTTATCTGCAAACTTCAAACTTAATTTAGAAATTTGGAAGCTTGAGGCTTTTACTTTATTGATATGCCAAATACAGAAATTCAATATTTAAATGCATATCTTTCTAACTAAGATATCCATACTCTACTTAGTACATGAACATGATAATTCTGTGGATTTTCCTTTTTAACTGAATTCTAGATCCGCAAGAACATTGATAGATGTATTTGCTATTGTTAAAATTCTTAAGACTTTCCTCACTTTGGCTTGTGTGTTAAATGATAGGAGTACATTTTTTTGAAGAATGTTTTTTGTTGCATTTTGAACATTGACATGGTAAATTTTCCTGGGAATATAATGTATTTGTTTTTGCATAAGGCGATGGTCTATTTTAGTGCATGGGTACCTTCATCAATTATATTTTGAGTTATCCTACTGACTGTCGAATTGTAATTAATTCGCGTTCATTTCTTTTTTTTTTTAAATTAAGATTTATTTGGCTTTAAAGATCTTATTTGTGCGTCATTTATTGGGAGAATCAATGGCAAGTTCATTTAATCCTCAGATTTTAGTGGAGAAGCTTGCCAAGCTCAACCATTCACAGGCAAGCATAGAGAGTATCCTTTTGATTGCGATATTTAATGATGTTTCATTTTCTATTTACATTGCTAATTTGGGATTAAGAAGTTTTGTTGGTACTTTTCACTTCTATAGATTGCCGGCTGTGTATCTCAACCTCCGATTGATTACAACCTACGAAAACTTGCTTTCTTAAAAACTTTTTTCAAGTAGGATATATTGATATCTTAAAAAAGAAAAAACAAGTAATTGTATTAGGGTTTTAAATATTGGCAATATGATATTTTGGGGGGCCGAATCGATATGGAATTTGCTCTATGGTTGATTGAAGAATCATTTTGAAACGTTAGTGAAACAATCCTAACGTCCGAAACAGCTGTTAGAGGTAGTTTCATAAAACCTGTTACAGTTGAAATGGCCCAAAAAGGGGAGAACAAGGGAAAGGAAAGAAAGAGGTGTGAGGGGCTTACCTAGAATTACACAGATTTTTGCTTCTCTCTCTGTTTTTCTTCTCTTATCATTTTAAATCTTGAGAAGAGGACTTCAGGAGGAGTGGTACGGCTAGATGACAAAAACTGAAATTGTTTTTATCCCTTTGAAGGCTAAATTTAATTACTTTTCCAGAGCTAATTAGAAATTAAGCTCTTTAAAAACTTAGGGTTTTAGTCCTATATATAAATAAAGAATGTTATTAAAGTTTATTTCTGTAAATAGCTAGGCCATGAACCCATTTTTGTTAATTGTATATTAAAGTATAGTCAAAGATTTGAATTATTACAAAAGGAAAATTTCTGAAAAAATTTAATGTTTATATGATTGTGGTTTAACATGTCAGCTCATTGCAAAATTTAATTATCCCTTTGAAGGCTAAATTTAATTACTTTTCCAGAGCTAATTAGAAAATAAACTCTTTAAAAACTTAGGGTTTTAGTCCTATATATAAAAGTTTATTTCTGTAAATAGTTAGGCCATGAACCCATTTTTGTTAATTGTATATTAAATTTTGCAATGAGCTGACATGTTAAACCACAATCATATAAACATTAAATTTTTTCAGAAATTTTCCTTTTGTAATAATTCAAATCTTTGACTATATTTCTTCATCATAAATTACTACGCAACAAAAAAAAATTGTAATATTTGGTTATAATCTTCATTTAATGTCGATCCAAGTCATTTTGCTTATTTTGCAAATGAATTCATGGTAGAACAGTTGATTCAATCTGATTTGGCCCGAGTCTGTTGGATGATCTCCAATTTTGAAACTGTTGCATGATCTCCAATTCTGAAACATTTTCTGATTCTATTATTTAAAACCCTGATCGATATTAGGTTTAGCAAGCAACATTATTATGCCTTGTAAATTGAAAGCTCTATGATAGCTTTCAGAATCCTCCATAACTTTATACCTTGAATTATTCTGCTGGTCATAATATTTTTCCTCTTCGGCGAGAATGAAGTTAGATTGTTTTGTCCGGGAATTTGCTTTGTGGTTGCTATATCACATTTCCTGCTCGTTTTCTTTTCCATCAACATATGACAACAATGCATTTGGTAATATAGATATGTATTAGCCTTTTGGATTTTTGTTATCTACAACCTGCTGCCTTCATTATATTGTGACCCTTTTGTCGCAATTTTGCTATCCTTAATGCACTAAGCTTTATCACATTGGTGTATTTTCCATATGAATAAAGCAAAGCAAGTTGTTGAAACCTGGGACAGACAATTTCATTGTTCCCCACGGGAGCAGAGATTGGCTTTTCTATATCTCGCAAATGACATTTTGCAGAATAGTCGTCGAAAAGGTTCGGAGTTTGTTGGCGAGTTTTGGAAGGTTCTTCCAGATGCTCTTCATGATGTAATTAATAATGGTGAAGAGATTGGACGGAATGCTGCCTTAAGGCTGGTACCTAATGCTTACTTTTACTGTATTTACTTTTATCGAACGAGGTTATTATGACTGCTTTTGATGCCTCTTTGCCATGTATATAGATGTTCTTCGGGAACAATCAATTTTGAGGATTTAGAGCGTGTCCTATCTTTGTAAATATGACCAAGAATGGATGGGATGTGAGGCACAAAAGAACAAATGAACCAATCTTATGCTAAGCTCATTTGAGTTACTACTTATGGGTCTGCTCTTATATGATTTCTATCTCTTGTATTCTATTTCAATTCATACATGAAACTCATGTTAGGATAGTAAAACAGTTCTATCCATCATTTTGAGTGTTCATCATTGCATGTGATATAGGGGTATCATATGGCAAGAGTAATGTGATGTAATATTCAAAGAAAGCTGAAATTTAATATAAATATGATGGAATATAACTGCAATGAGGTAAAGAAAAATGTGATAATTTTACTTTGTGAATGATAAAGGATGATTCCAACTGTCATTCACAACAGTTTCAATCTAGTGAATGGATGGGTGTTAATGCTTGTGTATTATAAAGAATCATTCCTGTGGTGCATGACACTATCCACTCTCATTCTGCAAATGGATATTTCCATGCCCCCTCCATGGTCCAGTACTTGATAGTCCAAGTAGTTATTGTATCATCATCTTAATATTGTGACTACCAAAATTATGTGTCATGGAATCATCACAGTAATGAAAATGCCTAGATGCATTATTGTTGATTCTGGCTGGGTTTTAGTTAAACAAAAATGGTTTCTGTAGTTAGAGATCAAACTTGTTTATGTGTCTTGATTTTCCAATCATGCATGATCCACAATTGGCTGGTCAACTTCCATATTTCAAAGTTTACAGATCTCATAATCTTTTTTCTGTATGAAACAGTTTCACATTTTACATATCTATCTTTATGTAAACGAAGCTATATTATTTGAAATTGTGAATAATTCTTGACAAAACTGGTTAGATTTTGTGGCTGACCAAATGAGATATTTAGAATTTAAGTCATCCTCTAATTCCTAGGCTGGCCATTAATTCTTGAATACAGAACCACTCATAGTGACAAATGTGGAGTTATTGTTAAACAATTGGGAGAGAAAGAGAGAGAGAGAGAGTAGCGATAAACTTAGTCAAACATTTCATTTTGGTTTCAATCATTTCTTACATCGTCACTAATATAATGTTTTTAACGGCATGTTCTTGTTCTTATACTGCTTGGTACCTTTTTGTTAATTTTTTTTTTTTTAAGTTTGTGGATTTGTAATTATTCAATTTGTGTCAGGAATTGCTGGGAGAACAATATTTCTCTTTTTGCATGACACATTAACTAATGAGCAATATTTAGTTATATGCTTGATTATGAGTATCAACTTCTTGAATCAATTGTGTTATGATTACCTTCATTTATCTTATGTTTTCTTTGTGGTCTGTTTGCACACTTATAGATTGGCATATGGGAAGACAGAAAAGTTTTTGGTTCTCGTGGGCAAATTCTGAAAGAAGAGCTTGTGGGAAAGCACTCAGATAATAATAGAAACGGGAAGCATTTTGGCCTCAAACTGGTGAATTGAATTTTGATGATTGAAATTTTCTTTAGTAATATGCTTCGAGGACTATATTTACCTCCCATTTTCATTTGCTCAAACAGAAGCAGCCTGCTGGAAGTACATTGGACAAGATAATTTCAGGTTATCAAGTTGTAAATGGTGGCCACTTGGATGAAGATGTTATAATAAACAAATGTCAGAGTGCTATCAGCTATCTTGAGAAAGCTGAGAAGGAAATTGGTGGCAAATTTAATTCAGGTAATTATTACATTTTTTTTTACCTCGTTGAAAGTCTTAAGTTCCTGAAACTGTGTAAGCTTTATTTGTGTGTATGTTATTTGCCGGTGAGTTGGCATTTGGTAACATTAAAAGTTAACTGCTGAAAATTAAGAACTGAGTAATTCAATATTAAAAAAAATCGTAAGAGCTGAATAATTTTAATATTTAGAAAATTAAGAGTGGAGTTGAAACCTAACTTTGTAATTTAAGAAATTGATTGATTATTTCAGTCATATTAGTGGATTGATGATGGTAATCGTGGTTATAATTGTTCAAAGTGGAAAAAGACATTAATTTAGGTGGTGGTGGTGGTGGTGGTTGGATGATAATAAGTTCATCTTGTTGAATGGTTGGAGTGATACTCTTGGTCTTGTTAGTATACTTAAGTCATGCGGTGGATGAATGATGGTGTTAACAATGACAACAGTGACAACCAAGGTGAGAGAAGTTTGTTGTGGTGGTGATGATAGTGCATAAATTATGGTGGTTAATTCTTTTCGTTAACTTAATTTATTAAGCTTTTTTTTAATTTAATTGTTGAAAACAAAAATGTTACCTTACCAACAAATGTTACCGAACAAGCTTTGACAAATTAAGTGTTGAATATTTTCTTTTAAATGCAATACATGTCAATTGAGGAATAAATGGTGTGTCTATTATAGTTTCCATAGTCTGGTGGACACATTCAACTTTACTCTTTACAATTTTATAATATAACAAAGATGGAAAGGAGGTCCATTGTTGGCCTTTATAGTCACTAGTGTGGCATTTATTTGTTGTCATAGGTTTTTTACTTGAGTTAAATGCACTAAATTTTTAAGAAATTTGATAATATTAATGAATTTTGCATCTTTGTTAAAATAATTTTTAAGGAAGATGGGAAGACACTTGTATCATGCCAGCAATTTGGATTTTTATCCTAACTATTGTACTTCTAAAATAGAACACAAGAAATTAGTAGTTTTACTGGTTTTCCTTTCATTGACTTCTCAAGTTTATTTCTTTTTTACTAGAATTTATGGTTGATGGTTTTTGGATATTCAGATTTGAAGTGAGATTTTTTCTTTAATTTTTAATGTGAAGAAAAGTAGAAAACTTATTTCATTAGTCTCTAGTTTTTTGGTTTTTATTTTATAAATTTCATTCCTTATTTTTGTAATTTGTATTGCTTATTTCAAAACGTCTTATTTATGAAATAAAATTTGATGATTGAAATTATTTGTCAGATTTATATCATATCATAAACCTAAAGAAATAATAATAATTACCTGAAAAAGATAAAAAAAATCACAAGTATGATAAAAAAAATGTATATAGTTGCAATAGAACATTGAATAATTTCCACATACAAACAACTTTGAAGCTAAAAGTAAGTATTAACAAATTATTGTAACTGATATGTTATTATGCCGCACTTCTTTAGAGTTTGACTTTTAATATTTAAATTGTTTAGTGATTAAAGTACTTTTTTGTGCTACTTAATTTCATTTATATGATTTTCTAAACCGTTATTTTATTCATTCTGCTAAACTCACAAAAGACATGACAAGTACTAACAGTTCTGCAGTTGGCATGCTTCACCCCACCCACCCTTCCCTCCTCCCTGCTGCCCTTCCTCTCTCTCTCTCTCTCTCTCTCTCTTAGTGCAAATAAACCGAGTATGTGAATATTTGACTCATCAATATGGCCCCTATGTATTGGTTATAAGTAAATAGAAGCAAAAAAAAGGGGAGGCTGACACACGTCCTAGTACCAAACCTAATATACCTTTTGGCCATGCTTTCCTTTTGTTCTTCATAATCTATTTGTATAATGCCTTTTTATCTCTGTTTTAGAAATTTTATTCCCATTTTAATCTTGTAAAGCTCCATTCTTATTGTTAGGTTAGTTAGAGATTATTTTCAGTGTAAAATGATTGACTTTGATGTTTAGTACAAGTTTTTCAACTGAATGAACTGACGAGTCTGACTTTTTAGCTTAGAGATTTTTGCACCTCTGTTAAACTCCATTGTCTTTAATTGTGAAAGTAAAAAATGTTGTCAATGATGAAGCACAGTATAGCAAATATACTTGTCCAGTCTGTGAGGACTGGATGTTGGTACTGGGTTAGCAAAATGTCATTTTGGTAGTCATATGTCTTAGCTGGATAATTTTACTCATCATGAATTGGTTGGTCAGAACCTGAATGTATACTTCTGACAAGAGCAATTCTGGGGTTTTGCTTGATTCTCATTTGGTAAAAATTATTTTTTATTGGCATTCTTAGAAAGTCTGCCATATCAAGTTTTCTAATGATCTATGAATTCTGGCCATTATACTGTTTGACTAAACTAGCCTTTCTGTTGAACAGGACAATTCCATGGAGCTGCATTCGTGGAGGAGCTGCAAGGGAAGCATTCTATTTTGAGGGACAGCATTGAACAATTGACGACCATTGAATTATCAAGGGCTGCTCTCGTGTCTCATCTGAGAGAAGCTCTCCAGGAGCAGGTTTGTTAGGCAAACTATTCTATAGGAAAAAAAAAAGTGTTGTTTGTAATTATGATTCAAAGAACTTAATGTGATAGCATATTAAAGTGGAAATAATTTTGTAACAGGAATCAAAGCTGGAGCAAGTTCGCAGTCAACTTCAGGTTTGGCTTCTCGTATATGTTTTTCTTAAGCTGGATATTAATATTTCTTATTCTTATGACGTGATAAATTATAATTGATGAATATGTTTGAATGGGAATCCTACATGCTTGGAAATTCCCTGAAAATAGCCAGAAAAAAGTCCTTGAATTACAAGGTCCCAGTATCTGTCCCGTGTGCTTGTAAAATGAGAGGATATTTATATATGTTGCTGTGGTGTATGAATTAATGCTGGTCTAACAACTCCACGTTGCTTGGTTTAAGCTTCCAAGTCTATAACCTAAGCGTGTTGAGACACCTGGTACCGAAGTGTTAATTAATATTTCATCAGTTTCATCCAATCTAATAATATGTCACATTAGCAACTGACAAGATATTCTGATTTGTCATGGTATTTCATCAGTTGACAAATTATCATAGACCTTGACGATTGGAATTCGAAGGATTTTGTACAATAAAATTGAGCAGTTTCTCATTCTTCATCTGTGATGAAATCATCCTTCTTTTTTAACTTTCCCTTTTGACTTGGGTTTGAGTCAACTCTTGTGCCTGTCTTCTCTTGAATAAGTGATAGTACATTATGAATTTATGATTGATAATTTTCGAAATTCAGCTTTCAAATCTGTTTTAAAAATTGCAAATTGCTTTACAAATTTGTACTCGTAACATGTCCTGATGACTTGAGCGAGTAGGGCATTGTGTTTTCAGACTGACTTCAATCATGTTTATACATCTTTGTTCAGGCTGCACAATCCCAGTCAGAACATGCTAGTAATGTCTGCCAGCAGTTACTGCATTCCAACAATGTGCAATTAGTAGCAGACCAAAGTTCAAAGGAAGTTAATACTTCTGTTGCACCTCAAAGCTTTATCCCTGGAGACGGGGAAAATTCAGCTCCTGCAATGTACACGCGGCAAGCCTCTTTCCCTGAACAAACTGGCCACATTGAGGAAGATCCTCGGAAATCTGCAGCTGCTGCTGTGGCAGCAAAATTAACTGCATCAACATCCTCAGCCCAGATGCTTTCTTATGTCCTCTCTTCTCTTGCATCTGAAGGTGTCATTGGTAGTAATCCAATAAAAGAATCTTCTGGAGAATATCCCTATGAAAAAAGGGCTAAGCTCGATAACGATCAGCTTTACATACCAACCCAGAATCCCCTGCAGCAACCACTTCCTCCTTTCCAACATCCCGAGTCTTTCCAATTGGCTGCCTCTGGCCAGCAAATAACTTCGAATGACCCACCACCTCCACCATCACCACCTCCGCCGCCGCCACCACTACCACCTATGGCACCATATTCGATTCCCCAGTACATGCAGACTGCTGGATCAATAAATGCTGTGCCATACAACTACAGCATGTCCCAACAACCACCACCTTCATTGCCTGGCTATTCAGGAGTTGGGACTCAAATGACAGGTATTGCTCCTTTTACAATGCCCCCAGCAAATTCATATCAAAGTTATCAGGGTTCAGATGGTAGTTTGTATAGCCAACCATCATCCATGCCAATGGCACCAATTTCCCGGCAATAGAATTTTTTGAAGGCTGGTTGCAGTGGAGAAGGTTTTACTAAGAAAACATAAGATGTGTCAAGATCTAATGTAGCATTTAGTTACCCCTGTAGCTTTGATTATACACCTAAATTAGATTTGCACATAGTAAATGTTTGTAACTTACATGTTTTTTGCGCTGGCATCGAAGCAATGTCTTTGGATTGTTTTATTGAGAAATAGATTTGAATTGATTTACTTAAGGCTCATTATTATTTGCTTGATTGTTAAAGATCTGTGGCTTTAGTTTCTTGCTGATTGTGACACTACTACCGTGTCAAAAGTTACTTCTGAGATTTTTATTGGCGTTGCAGGGTTATTATTTATGGGATTTTCACTTTTAATAGACCTCGCCAGAATGGGTTTTCTTCTAGGATTATGGTTATTTTTTATGGTCGAGATCATTGTATATTTCAGTTCTTGTTCTTGGAATTATTATATGGGAAGAGAAAAAGCACGGTGGTGATGAAAGGATCACGTGGTGATGATGTATTAAAGGCAGGGAGCTTTAAGCAAGTATATATGACTCTGAGCATGATACGCATTTTTTTTTAAAATAAAGAAAGAAAAATGTGTGTTAGAAATAATTTGGGTCAGAGAGAGAGAGAGCAATTTGTCAGTGACAGTGTCTACTCCTTTTAACTTCTGTGGAAAACAATAGATATTACCAATGACTCTCTCGGTCAAAAACAATATCGTTCAAGCAAGGATTGTTTTTAAGGACTTGTTTATTTCATAATATGATATGAAATTGTATAGTTTATTTTAATTTCTGCTTTTTACATTATAGTTTTTCATATTAATTTTATAAATTTTCAAACCATCAATTTTGTAATTTTATATATTTATCTTTTAATAATATCTAAAATAAAATTTTTAAAATACTAAATGTATACTCATAAATAATTTTTCATTTATATAACATATTAAAATCTAAAAAATATTATTGAATTAAATAAAAATATTTTTACCTAATCATATTATATTATATAATCTTTTCAAATATGATAAATATTATTTTCAATATAATATCATATATTATTAAATTATGTTGTCTATAAAGTATAGAATATGGATATGATATGGTATGAATATATTAACATAGTAATTTTTAAAAAATAGAAATACGATACAGGTGAGATATATTAATATATATATATATATATATATATTTTAAATTATAAAAATATAATGAGAGATAAATATATATTCAAAAATAAATATATATAATTCATTTATATCAATATAATTATACATGTATACACACATGTATATAAAATATATATATATATATTAAGTTATAAAAATATAATAAGAGATAAATATATACCCAAAACAAATATATATTAGTTCATTTATATATAAAAATAATTATATAAATAAAAATTTTTTGACAAAAAGATAAATTTTGTAATTAAAATTGATTATAATTATCTAACTAGTAATTTATCAATATTATGTAAATAAAATTTTATATCAAAATGTATCATAAAATATCATAAAGTATTTTAAAATATGCCCTTACAATATCATGTGTATGTTCTCGTTGTATCTTTCTCATATCCAAAAAATAATAAAAATAGTAAGAATTGTACATAACCGTATTTGACACGTGTCGAATATGTATAGACCATGTATTCGTATCGAAAAAGTGTCTAACAATAACACTTTACTCTAATTAAAGTGTAGATATTTTATAATATGTTGTCAGTCATCCAAACAAAATATAAATCTTGAATGTTAATTACTTAGAGTTAGAGGGATAAACTACATTCATTATTGTTCTTGAATTTACTACTAATAATTATCGTTGTCGTTAAATTTCAATCTATAGCAATACAATAAATAAAAAATTAGATGTTGTTGATATAAATTGAAGTCTAAAAATAATGAGAAATATCAGTGTGAAATTTAAGAATATGAAGTACAATTTATCTGATGTAGAAAACAAATTACTTTGTTTAAGAAACCCAAAGCCTTGTTAGGGACATCTTTGTTTAACAAAGAAATTTGTTTTTGAATGTTTTATGGCTGATTTTATTGAATGAGTTGTAAGTATTTGTGGATGATACAACAAGATAACATAAACTTTTATTCAAAAAGTAAAAATTCTCACATTACATTAATTTGTTCAATTGTAATCAAATGAGATTTAGTAAAATATTTATTTTTTTCATTATTTTCAAACAAATATTTTTTTGCAAGAATATATTTAAATATTGTATTATACTTTTTTTATAACATTGAACTAAAAACATTTTTTTGTAGTGAGGGAAAACAAGTACAACAAATATAGTAGTATTTTTATTTTTCTAATTACTTCATTTTCAACATACATTTGATTTTATTTAGTATTTAGTTGGATGGTTTTCTGCCTAGCAAAAAGAAATAGTTTTTTTTATTAAATACATGTGAGTGAGAAAAAATAATTGAACTCAAATTTGAAATATAAGTGAGAATAACACGCATATAAATCACTAAAATATATCTTGATATTTAAAAAAATAGTTAAGTGAATAAAATTGTAAAGCACATGTATAATCATCTTAGATTAATTAATTATTATAGCAAATAAGAACCCTAGAAAGAGATTTTATTTTGTATGAAAAATAAATATATATATATATATTATTCTTCCAAAATCCAGACATCATTAGATTAAACAAATTATAATTAATTACTAAACAACAGACAGACATTCTACTCCTGACGGTGTCGAAACACACCTCAGACAAACACACTGCAGATCCCAATACCGATACACTTTCAATTTTATTAATTTCCCTGTTTTTTTTTTCTTTTTTTTTTTAAAAATATTTATTAAGTTCAAATTCCTAAAAATAACAGCAACATTAACATCGATAAAATCAAGTCATACTTAAGATTCTTCAAAAAAAAAAAGTCATATTTAAGATTTTTCAAAGAAAAAAAAATAAATATGAAGCTTTATCCCAATTTTGCTTTTGTGCTATGAATTAAAATTAAATGACAAATGGGCTATTATCAATTAATTCATAAGATTAATTTTTTATTTTTAAGTTCAAATCAAATTTTTCTAAACATAATGTCAAATATAGCTGAAATTTATTTCCAAATTTCTTTTAGAACATGTCAAATTTATGTAAAATTATTTTATTGCACATGTAATCAAGATTTGAAGTTTTTATTAAAATTTTTATATTTTAATGTATATATTTTTTGAATAATCATTAAGTAGAGAGTGGATTAAAATTAACCTTTATAAAATATGAAATATTATATTTATGCAATTTCAACAATCAATTTGAAAATTGAAGATTGAGATCTTATGAAATATTTAACGATTGAAATTATGTTATCTAATAAATAAAGCTTTTTTTTAATCAACAAATAAAGCTTAATTATATCTAGGATTTGTTAAATTTTAAAATATCAACCGTTTATTTTTGCATTTGACAAAAGAAATTATGCTAAATCATTCACATTTAATGGTGAAAATGGAGCTAATATTATCTATCATTGTATAATTAATTAATTACTGATTCATAAAATTTAACATTGTTTTTTTAATAAAATCTTATTTATTTATTCAAATTAACGGTTGAGATTGTATAAACATAAAAAATTATATTCTTATAAATATGAATATATTTTAATGAGTAAGACAGTATATGTTATCGCTATTTTTCTCAAAAATTTTATTTTTGGCATAACTACCTTTCAAAATGAGGAGAGATTTTAAATTTAAATTCAAACCTTATACAAATAAAATTATTAATTATCTTTTTATATAACGGATAGTATGGTGGAAAAGGAATTCTTTATGGGAAAGGGCCAAAAATAATTTTTTTTAAAAAAAGTTAAAAAGATAAAAATTAATTATTTGGAACTAAAAAAAGTAGTCAACGTTGGGCTAACGTAAGCTGCATTTTGATGAGCAAATGTGAAAGACAAAAGACTGGGAAAAGCCGTCATGTCGTTTTTGCTTTAGCGTCTTTAAAAGAGCTTCCTATTATTATTATTAATTTAAAAAAAAACATTGGTCTCAGCTTTTGCCCTTCAAATATAATATTTATTTATTTTTATTTATTTATTTAAATGATTCTAATATTCCTTAAAATTTTCAATTTCTGTCATGCCTTTCATCAACTTGGTCAAAAAGAGTCATTTTTTTTATTCACATTTTATATTTAAAATAGTGTTGCCTTAGTTTTTTATGTTGATAATTACTTGTCTACTTAGTGATTTGCATCTAATTTTTATGACAATTAAAGTTAAAATTTAAAATTAATTTTAATTTAATTAGCCTTATAATTACATATAGATAATGTGTATATATTAAAAGTGATTAAATTGTTGACAATTTATATATATACTTGGAGGGTGTTTCTCAAAACTTAAAAGCTGGTCAAAACTGATTATAAGCAGATTTTAGATTATAATTTGTTTATTTAAGTGTTTCTGAAAACTTAAATAGTAGATTATAATCTGATTTTAATCAGTTTTTTAAAAGTTGGGTTTTGCTACTTTTTTTTAAGCACTTATTTTTTAAGCAGTTTTGACCAAGTAAAAGACCATACTATCCCTACCTAATTTTTAATATTTTAAATTTGTCCACCCTATATACTTTAGTTTCAATCAAAATTCTTTTATTTTTAGGATTTTAATTAATATTTTTAGGATTCTAATTAATTTAGTAATATTTATATGATAGTTTTTTATTTGTATAATTTATTGATAACACCAATATTATTATTATTATTAAATAAATTTTATTATTATTATTATTATTGCAAAATAAATTTTGAATTGACATTTAAAAAATTATTTTTATACAATAAATAAACTCAGGGACAGTTTGGTCATTTTGACAGTTTCTGCAATTAAAAACTGATTATAAGCTGATTTTACGGAAACACTTAACTGATTATCAGCTGATTATTAACTAGTTTACAGAAACGCTTAACTGTTTATTTTTAATCTGATTATAATTTAAAAATTACTTATTCACAATAAGCTGAAAAGCTTCAGTTTTGAGAAACACCCTTGATTTTTTTTTTTTTTTGAAGTCTAAAAACTATGGTATATATCGAAGCCTTTCTATCGCATAGAAAAGAGAAATTCGAGCATTGGAGACAGAATCAGATAGCAAGTGTGTGGTTGATTTGATCCGAAGCAGGTTGACCAAGCACAGTATAAATGCATCCTTGTTATTTGAGATTTAGAACTTGATGAGATTTGATCCGAAGCAGATTTTGATAGTCTGACCTCACATGCACTAGAGCTGCCGATGGATATCTATTATTACAGCATGATATTATTGGGAGATGGATGGTAAGAGGCAAAGTGTGTTTCTGCATATTTAATTTATATGATTTAATATGAATGATTTTGGCTTAATTGAAGTTTATGATTTTTTTTAATAACTAATATCAAATTTCTTCGTGTTGAATTATTAAGAAAAAAAATATATTATGAATTTTTTTTGTTTAATATATATATCTCTTATATAAAGAATTGTTCTGTTTCAATAAATCATGCATATTTTGTTAATATGTTTATAAGAATATATGCACTGTTGTTCTATTATTTGATAACTTTAAGTATTATATATATATATATGAAAATAATTGGCATCTGTAAATGTTATTGAGAACCTGATAATGCTTAACTTCAAGAGATATCTAATTATGACTTAGAAATTCAAAAATCAAAAATGAAAAATAAAATCAAATACAGTGGATCTGTAAGTAATGTAGTTCTAGTACATGGGGAAGCTCATTGCCACAACCAACATAGCATTGCTGGCCATTATGATTTAGAAACTCAAAAATGAAAAATCAAAATACAGTGGATCTATAAAGTAATTTAGTTCTTGTTCATGAAGAAGCTGATTGCCTCAGCCAACAAAGCATTGCTAGCCATTATGATGCTATTGCCTTTTTAATCAATATCCTTGGGGATTTTCTAATACTTGTGGGTTTATAGGCTATATATATTCGGGATTTGCCACAGATATGTTCTCATAAAGCATATGCGAGAAGTTTTTTTTCTGGTCTGTACGAGTTACTGTGCCTAATTATTTGCATCTTATGCCAAGGAGCTTCATTAGTTGATTATTGAAGCTCCTCCCAGTATCATAACATCAGTTCACAATTAGACTCCCATATAACAATGTTATATAGTTGTAATGTTTGATGTGCTCCGTATTTAGATGGAAAGTTAGTGATGGATCCTATTGCCATGTGGAAAATCTTCAATGCAAGATCTCAGTTTCTCTCCTAGTTCATGGTGTTTTTGCAAAGGAAATTCCTTCGCTTAACTTTCGAACTGGAGTTCTCGCAAATACAATTGCACCAGTTTACATGTGCAGTGGAACAAAAATTTCTTGTTCTTTATGCCCATTAATCAATGGATTTAAATTTGAATTTCACATGTGCATATATATATATATACATTTCATAGTTCTTGATTCAAGTTTTTAATAAAACTTAAATTTATTATCCTTCATATTTTCTGAAGAAATTATCTGTTATGGGTATTTGATAATGAGATTCATCTTGATATTGTGAATCTTAAAGATATTATGAAAAGAAAATCAAGTATTCCAGCAGTATCACTTAAAAATAATAATTTTCCTTTTGATTATTCAAACAAGAAATTAAAAATTAATTATTTTCTTATTGAGAATTTATTACAATTTTTTTAGATAATATTAAACTTTTCATACCTCAAATGTGCTCATGCAGTAGTAATATTGATGACATATATTTACAAAATATTCTAAACTAATTTTTTATTTACTTGTAGCTAAATAAAATTTTTAATTTTTGATGAAAAATCATCAAACTCGTCCAGCCGACTTAACATCATTTCCTGAAGTGAATGTGATATCGTTTCAAGACTATAGACGAGAATTTGATAAAAGGGTTATGGTAAATTTTTTTTTAAAAAAACAAAAATGCTAGCTTAATATCATTCTCTGAAGTAAATGTGATATTTTTTCAAGACTATGGATGAGATCTTGATGAAAATGTTATGGTAAAAAAAAATTTTTTTCTTAGCAATCTTGAAATCAAATGTGTTAATTCTCATAATTATTCCATGAAGTGAATATGGTATTTTTTTCAAGACCATGGATGAGATCTTGATGAAAATGTTAAGGTAAAATTTTTTTACCTAGCAATCTTAAAATCAAAAGTGTTAATTCTCATAATTATTCATGATCATAGAATATTTATTATAATTAACATTAACAAAAATTAATGTTAATAAGATATCTGGTTTTACAAATGTTATTGAAGAATCCAGAACAGTCCACCTTATATTCTGAATTTAAACATTATAAAATTGAGTAAAATGATATTTCGATGATGCATTGTATTTAAGTAAATCCTGAAAAAATCTATTAAGTTTTAAAGAATACATCGCAATGGATATTCTATTGAAATAAAGTAAAAATAAATAAATATTAAATTTTTATGTATTAATTCTATAAATTTGAACTAGAAGTTCATATTTAAGAAATTCTAAATTTCTTAACTAGATTGGACTTTATAAAAATAAAAACAGTTGAGTTACACTATATGCACCGGAAGTGCATAAATCCCAAAATTTTTATATTTTGGCATTTTTTTTGCCATCTAGGTTCAAACATGATGCGACGTATTATTAAGAATATAAATAGATATCCATTGAAAAATTAGAAAAAAATTTTGTTTGATGATTACTTTTGTGCTTTTTGTGTTTAAGATAAATTAATCATGAGGCCTTCACCAACTATATTACATTTAGAGTATCATAAATTTCTACAAAAATACATAAGAATATTTGTGACTCTATCCATCAATCTTGTAAACTATTTAGATATTTTATGATTTTAATTAATGCTTCGACTAGATGGTTATATGTTTATGTATTGTCAACTCCTAAATTGTTTTTTGTTAAATTTTTTGCTCAAATCATAAAGTTAAGGTCAATGATTCTTGATTATCATATCAAGATAATTTTTATAAATAATACATATGAGTCCACTTGAAAAGTATTTTATGATTATATTACCATTGAACATTTTATTGCATATGTTCATACTCGATATGGTTTAGTTGATTTATTATCAATTATTATTCTTATGCTTATAAAATCAAAACTTTCAATATCCGCTTGGATACATGTTATTATTTATATTCACTTTTAATTTGTATTTGATTGCCTGCATATCATAAATTTTTCATTTTGCAACTTGTGTTTCTCTGAATTAATATCTTATTTAAAATTTGCGATATTAAAATTTTTTGTTGCAATATATATATTCTTATTGCATCTCCTTAAAGAAATAAAATGGATTATCAATATTATTTTGATATCCATATAGATTTTGATTGTCTACATTAGATATTATAGATCTTTACCGATAAATTTTCTAGAGCAAGATTTTTAGTGAGTTGGTTTTTATTCCATTAGAGGAAGATAAAAGTAAAGGGCCAAAAGCACAATGGATTAGTTAAAATACACCAACATTATCCAATCTTGATACATGCACAAATGAATATGAACTGAAAGTTTAAAAACTAATTCATTTGCATAATGTTGCAAATCAATTATCAAATATATTTACAAATACCCAGTAGGTGTTCAAATCACATATTTCAGCTGCTAATACTCTTGCTCGATTGATTGTCCCTATAAGATATCTTATTAGTGTGGCAGCTAATAGATATAATATACGCCTAAAGCGTAGTAGACTACTTGGTTCAAAATATTAATTTTTGAGATAAGGAGAAATGAATAATTTTAAAATAACACTTTTGAAAATGTCAAAAGCAACATAAGTCAATAACCATATATTTCTAGAGAAGTAACCCCAAAAGTGATTCTGGTATAGAAAAATTATGAGATCTCATTAAAATCTAGAAATATGTGGAAAAGAGATGACATTATTATTGATAATATGTTTGCATATGTTGTTATTGAAATTATCAAAATACGCTTGAGCCTAAAAATATTTAAAATTATCGACATCGAAGTGATTGGCCAAAATGAAAAGTAATCAAGGTCGTGGTATATTCATTTGCTAAACATATAATATTTGGATCAATAGTCTAGACACCAAAAGATGTCATATCCATGGGTATTGTATGTAAAAAAAAAATCATATGAGATTATTTTCTCTATTATGAATGCAATTACTCTTAAAATTAGTTTTGCAGCCCCTAAAGGGCTCGACATTATATTATAATAATTTGTTCTTATAGTTCTTAAGAGAAATGAGTTAAAATGAAATTATGATATACAAGGCACAACTTGTGGTATAAAAATTTCCATAAAGTTCTTGTATAGATTATGATGAGACATATTCTCCTATCATGAATATTATTATCTTTAGATTTTTTATCAGTTTGATAGCTTTTGAAAGGCTTGACATATATTTGATGGATATTGTGATAATTTACTGATATAGTTCATTAGATAATGACATATATATGAAAATTCCTGGAGAATTCAAGATGCCTGAAGCATATAATATCTTAATAAATATACTATATTGAGTTTAAAGATTCTGATATAAACTAGGTAAATGTGGTGCCTATTTGAATACTTAGAGAAAATAGATATGACAATTATTTCATTTGCCCATGCATTTTTATCTGGAAGATAAATACAAAATTTATCATAGTTGCAGTTTATGTTAATAATTTAAATATAGTGGAAACTCTAGAAGAGATCTCAATTACTACATATATTAGCAAAGAAATTTGAAATGAAAGATCTTTGAAGAACATAATTTTATATTGGATTTCAAATTGAGTATTTGTCAAATAAAATTCTTATCCATCAAACATTATATATCAAACTTGAAATAATTTTATATGGATAAATATTATTCATTAAGCACTCCAATGATTGTTTATTCTCCGGATGTAAAAGGAAATCTTTTCAGCCCCTGTAAAGATAATGAAGAGATTCTTGATCTTGAAGTACTATATCTCAATGCAATAGGGGCGCTCTTATATCTTACTAACAACATAAGACCAGATATTATTTTTACAGTAACTTGCTTGCAATATTTAGTTTTGCACTAACTAGAAGGCACTAGAATGGAATGAAACATGTTCTTTGCTACCTACGTAGCACATCCGATATGGATTATGTCTTTACATATAACACTTCATAAATAACAATATTGCTATTTTCATAGCGATATGTGAAGTAAATAATCAACTGCTACTTTATCAAATCATTCAGAGTTATTAGCTATTTATGAAACTAATCGTGAATGTATTGGAGGAGCATGTGAATTACCGATAGAAAGTAACAAGCCAATAATATTGCATGAAGATAATACATCATGGATTACACAAATCTAAGGAGGCTACATAAGAGTGACAGAACTGAACATATATCACCAAATATCTCTTATACACAAGAAAGAATGAAGAAATAAAAAGTCGATATTTGCAAAGTTCATTCAAGTAAAAATTCAACAGATTTGTTCACAAAGACACTACAGACATCAGTCATCAAAAGACATGTATACAATATTAGGATGTGTTCACTTAAAATATTTAAGTTGAATGTATTTTTGAGAAAAAATCACATATGAATACTATATTCTTTTTCCTTCGTTAAGTTTTTGTCCTACTGAATTTTTTTAGCAAAATTTTAACGAGACATGTTCATAGGGGTAGTCATCTAAGGAAAAATGTTATGAAATATGTGGATGAATACTTAATTAGATTAATCTTATTCTATTAGAATTATGATTTACTTTATCCTATTCAGATTAGGATTAACTTCATAATCTTTTATTCTTATCAAAAGTTTATTTACATCATTATATATATCTCATTATGGGTGATATATTTAATACAATTCAGAATAAAGAGATTTCTCATATTTTCATTCTCTATATATTTTCTCTTCTTTTACAATAATTATTTTTTTTATATATATTTAAATAGGTGTTTTATTTTAGAATGAATTTTATGGACAATTTAAGAATTATCTCAAATTCTCTTTGCGAACCGATTATTGTTATTATTAGTCCTTACTTAGGGAGTAAAATCGTAACCTCGAATGGTAATTATTATGTCAGAAAATGTCAAAAAAAAAAAAGGTCATTCACATAACAAGCAAATATATATATATATATATATATATATAAATGAAAGGCAAATTAATTTGTTGGGCTAATAATCATAGCCATGATATGATGAGAGGACCCATAGAACTGTAACGTGTCAGATTCATACCATAATCAAAATATATATATGTAAAATATAATAATCTGGATGTATTATGTAGTTAGCCAAATAATGAAACTGAAGTAGAGTTAGAAATAGCTATAATTTGATGTGGCTTTGTTTCACCATAAAAGGAAAAGGGACAGGGATTCAAACATTTAAAGTATAAAATGGATATAATAATAATTTATTTTTTTTTAAAATAAGTATGTTTTCTTTATAAAATATAATAATTCCGACTATTAGCTGTTAAATTTAATACATAGTTAATAATAAATTCAATGAGCAAATATTTAGTTGAATATAAATAATCAATAATAAATAAATAGTACGTAAAATATACTCAGATTATATATTTATGACAAAAATAAAATAATTAGATAGCAGAATACTGATTATAAATTGAAGTAAAGAAAAATTAAAAAGAAACTAACGCAGCAAAAAAAAAAACAGAAGGACGAAAATCACACAGATGTAATTTTATTGTTATAGAAACAAATCTTAATAAAATGATATTTCATTTAAATTTTTTAAAAAAATTACTAGAGAATAGATAAAAGCCCAAATAAATATAATAGATGATTAATATAATTTTTTAATATGTAATTTCTTAAAAAATTATATTTAGAGGAATTAATTATATTTAATATTTAAAGAAATATATTTTAAAAAAATGTGACATATGATCAGATTAAAAAATAATAAATAACATAATTAGTATTAAACACACATAGTATAGTGGAAATAATTTAATAATTTTATATCTATAATCAGTTTTTTATAGAACCCTTTTAATCGATATATTATTTATTAAACAACAATCTTAGAACATAGTTCAAAATAATTGCAATGCAACCAATCAAGACTCAAAAATAAAATAATGAAAATATTTTAATAGTACCATAATAATAATAAAACAAGTTTATTACTTATAAAGTATCTAATAAATACAATGAGAATAATAATATACATGAGTAATAAACATCACAGGTACAATACTTAATCCAATAAAAAGAATTCATTTCATGTAGAATATGTTTCAACACTATATAGACCTTATGAGCATGATTAGTCATAGTTTCTAAAATTGTATGAGTAAATGCAATGTTAGAATATAAAAAAGGTACGCTACCTCAATATTAATTGTTAATATCTTTTGTTTGAATAAAAATAATTTTATAATAAATTATAGTACCCATTTGGTGAGTTACTCATTTGTTTATAAGAAAATGAAAATTCATTGAATTGTCCTATTTGGATAGTTTAGAAACAACAATATATATCTATTGGGTCATTAACATTAATGTGAGACATCATAGTATGCAAAGTTATATAGGAAATTTATAGTATTTCTCTTATTTTATTCTCTGAGTGCATACTAAATAATATAAATATTTATAAATCTGTCGAATTATATTATTTGACGTAATGTACTTAAAGAACTTAGGGGAAATGCTGTCGAATTTTTTTCATAATTTATATAAAGTCTTACAATATGTTAAATAAGATATATATTGTGTTTTTGAATGGGTTAGGGCTTTACCCTTTTATGAAGAAGATATAAGGAGATTTAATTTTTATGATTTAAATTTATTGTCTTGTTTGTATACGTAGGCAAAATGAACACAATACGTGGTTGGATGTATGAACGACTCAATATGGATCACACTCTTTCTATGGCATTTGTTAATGGGTTAGAAGAGTTTATTTGTTTTACATCTAGTCAAAGGGATTATATGCAAGGCAATAAGATTCGTTATCCTTGCATAAAATGTCAACATCGTAGATTTCAAGAAGTAGATGAAGTAAAATACCACTTAGTGAAATGATGTTTTATTCCAAATTATTTCATTTGAAATATGCATGGTGAAGAGAATATAGTCGACTAATCTATTCCACAACAATATAGTACAGTTGAATCTGTCTCTGATAATCCATATCCACAAATGGTATATGATGCAGTTGGACCTAATGTGTTTGATTGGGGCAAACCAAATATTGATATACCTGGAACTAGTGAGGTTCATCAAGAACAACATGATGAGGCTCCTAACATTGAGACTCAATGGTTCTACAATTTGTTAAATTCACTAGATACATAGGTGTGGCCCGAGTGTCAAAAATATACTAAGCTATCTGCAATGGCTCGTTGTTTGAATATAAAGTCTGAGCAGCATATGTCTGAGCAGTATATGTCCGAAAAGGCTTTCGATCAATGGATCCAATTTATTAAAGATATAATACCTTAGGATAATGAAATGTTTGATAGTTTTTACCAAACAAGAAAAATTGTTCAGGCACTTGGCTTGCCAGTGGAAACTATTAACTACTGTAAAAATGAGTGTATGTTATATAGGGGTGATTATACAGAAGATAAAATATGTAAATTTTGTGAACAACCGAGATTCAAACAGAGTAGAGTTACAGGCCAGCAAAAGTTTGTGACTTTTAAATGAATGTATTATTTTCCTCTTACTCCAAGACTTCAAAGATTATATGCTTCAAATGTTACAGCAGAACACATGAGATGACATTTTGAGCATGAACAAGAAGATGGAGTCATGTGTCATCCCTCGGATTCTGAGGCATAGAAGCATTTCAACCAATTACATCCTGATTTTGCAGCTGAATGTCGTAATGTTATGTTGGGTCTGTGTATTAATGGTTTTCAACCTTTTGCATCATCAAGACAACAGTACTCTTGCTAGTTGGTAATACTCACTCTTTATAATTTGCCACTGTGGATGTGTTTGAAAGAGCAATATTTATTTGTATGTACTTGTACCTAGTCCAAATAACCTAAAACATCAAATTATTGTATTTCTGCATCCATTGATAGTAGAGTTAAAACAGTTATGGAATGAGGGTGTCGTGACTTATGATTATTTTGAGAAACATAATTTTTATTTGGAAACATCACTTATGTGGACTATAAGTGATTTTTCGGCATATGAGATGTTATCTGGATGGAGCACTGTGGGTAAATTAGCATGCCCTTATTGCATGACTGATTTTGAAATATTTACTCTTTCGAATGGGGGTAAAACAAGTTGGTTTGACAATCACAGAAAATTTTTGAAGCAGATCATCCATTCAGAAGAAATAGAAAAGGTTTCATAAAGAATATTACAATAAGGAAAGATGTCCCTCCTATATTGAATGGGAAAGATTTATTATTTCAAATTGAGCAACTGGGGCTTTATAAAGTAACTGAATATAATAAAAATTCCAATAGCATTTTATGTCGGAATTGTGGATGGAAAAAAAAAAACATCTTTTGGGATTTGTCTTATTGGAGTTCAAATCTTTTAAGACATAATCTAGATGTAATGCACATTGAAAAAAATATATTTGAGAATGTGTTTAATACGATAATGGATATGCCAATAAAACAAAAGATAATGCCAAATCAAGAGAAGACTTGAGGATATTTTGTAGAAGGCCAGAGTTGAAACAAGATGAAATGTCTGGGAGGTATCTTAAAGCTAATTACACATTGAATCGTAATCAAAAGCAATTAATATGCCACTGGATAAAAAATTTGAAGTTTTCAGACAAATATGTCTCGAATTTGGATCATGATTGTCATGTATTTATGCAACGATTATTACCCATTGCATTTAGAGAGTTATTGCCAAAAAAAATTTGGAAAGTTCTTACTGAGTTAAGCTTATTTTTTAGAGAACTTACTGCAACATCTCTAAAAAATTTTCAAATTGAGCTTTTATAAGAAATTCTAATAATTCTTTGTAAATTGGAGCAAATATTTTCTTCGAGTTTTTTTAATTCAATGGAACATTTACCTGTTCATTTGCCATATGAAGCCAAAATTATAAGACCGATACAGTATCGTTGGATGTACTCTTTTGAAAGATACCTGCGACACCTGAAGAAGAATGTTAAAATAAGACAAAAATTGAAGCATCGATTTGTAATGCCTTTATAGTGGAAGAGGCATCAACTTTCTATTCTTATTATTTGCCTAACATAATAACAAAATTGCGTAAAGTCCCTCGGAATGATGATGGAGGTATACAAGACCAATTTGAATATCTTCTATCTATTTTTAAACTTCCAGGTCGACTATACGACAAACCAACCAACCAAAGATTGGAACAAAGAGAATATTGTGCAGCTCATACTTACATATTATTGAATTGTGATGAAGTTACATCTTATATCAAGTAAGTTAGTAAGTTTATAGTAATCCGAAACATAATTTTTTATGTCAAAATTAAAATAAAAAAATGAATGATAATGATGTTTTTTGTAAACTATTTCAGCATATTCATTGAACACTTATGAGATTTGAATAAAAATTTAGTGAATTCACAAGTTAATGTTGAGGTCGAGAATAATTTTTCTTTATGGTTTCGAAAATTTATAAGTATAATTCGTTGGTATTAACATTTTAAAAAACTATCATGTCTTCAATTTTCCATATTTTGAACTTATGCATTTTTTTTATTGATTTAGGCAAATGAAAATGAGAATAGGATTTCTGAAAAAAAAAATTTGAAGGGTTTAGACCAAGGTCCATTACCAACTATTAGATGTTATAAGGTGTATTTTGTTAAAGGTTATAAATTTTACACTGGATCTCACTATACTTTGAGAGCAACAACAAATAGTGATGTTTGTATAAAGTGGTCAAACTATAGTGAAAATTGATTTGATTTTTATGGTTGATTAATAGATATTGTAGAGATTGAATATCCGGCATTACCAATTAAAAGAGTGGTATTATTTAAATGTGACTGGTATAACCCCATAAATCGTACAAGAGTTCATCCAGTATATAATTTTGTGAAAGTGAATAGAAGGAGGACATATGCTAAATATGAACCGTTCATACTAGCTAGTTAAGCTACCCAAGTGTATTACGTTCCTTTTCCTTGCACTAGGCGAGACACATTAGATTGGTTGGCGATTTACAAAATAAAAGCAAGATCACGGATTGATCTACCCAAACAATATGCCAATAAACAGGAGATTGATACTGCATTTCAAGAAGATAGTCCTGAAAATATATAATTGATTGATAGGACAAATGAGGGTGATCCAGGTTCTTTAAATAATTCAACTGAAGAACTTATTGATATTGAGGCTATGGAGGTAGAATCTAAATCGGATGAATTATTACTGGACTTTGAATCTGAATCATCCCAATCAGATGACAGCGATGAATCCTAACAATAAGTAATAGTAATTAAGCTATAACTTTTATTGAAAATTTATTTATGTGGTTACTATTTTATTCATATTAATTATACTGATGGTTTTTTTCAGATATGTATCGCGGACTTGGAAGAGGATTGGATCGATCGGAGTCTAGTGGTTGATCCAATGGAGGTCGAGATTCTAGTGGTACAGGCCAGCCACGTCTACAGTTGTACGATGTCCCAGATGATACATTTGTTGAGGATTCTCAGGTTTACACAGCTATAGACGACATGCTTAGAGAGGAACCTACTTTTACTTCTCATCGGGCTAAGACAGAGGATCATGCTTCTTCTTCACACCCGGCCCAGACAGAGGATCATGCTGCTTCTTCTCTTCCGGTCACTTCAGATGCTCACATTGGTGATGCCAGTACTGCAACATCAGCTGCAGGTCGTGATGGTAGGATGCAACATTTGACTGTTCCGGAGTCAGAGTAAGTATTTTTAATTTTTGACATTACTTATATTAAATTAGATTTAATCAGTTTATTTTAAATAAATGTGTACTATTTCTTTAATTTTACAGCTACATGATGGATCCAGCTGGGGCTTCCACTAGACGCATTCTGAAGGTCATGACATATAAGATGGACCCCACAGGAGTTTCTTAGAAGGTCGTCTCTCCGGAGATGAACTTTTGGTTTAAGAGTTTAAGGTTAAAAAGAAAATTAAATTTTAATATTTAATATAAATGTACAAGTGAATATTTTACATTTAGATGATACTAATTATCTTGATTTTTTTGCAGAAATATTTTTGTTGGGACCATGTTATTGATAGCTTTGTCTGGATTGCCTTTATGAAGAATGCAGCTATTTGCTACAGCGATATGCTGAGTGAGGTAAAGGCTGCGGGGAAGCAACTTTCATTTATTGATGATCAATTATGGGTAAACCTGCAGGCCCGGTGGAGCTCTCCGAAAGGGCAGGCACGTTCTGCTTTTGCCTCTCATAACAGGATGTCCAATGTTATGGATGGTGCAAGTCCATCCACACATACGGGAGGCAATCAATCACATTATGATCATGCCCATACACTCGTAAGTATATTTATATTTTTTAATATATTTTAATTTATAATTTTTGTGTGTTATTAAACTAATATTTTTTTAAATAGGAGTCTCACATGGGTTGACCTTCAAACGGCTATGAACTATTTATGCATATATACACCCAGAGTCACGACGTACGTTCATTTATGGATCATCGATCACAGGATATAAATGTAAGTAATTTCATAATTTTTTAAATATTACCTAAATTAAATTTAAAATATATAATTAATAATCTTTTTATATTATATAGGATCGTTTCATTGCTTCTCGGGAGGAGGTCTCTCAGTTCGACATGCCTGTTGATGATGTAGCTTATTTAGATCTGCTGTAGGTGGAGAAAAGGAGAAGAAGTTTGGACTTGGCTCACAGTATATCAGCACAGCTTTTTCTTCTTCTTCTAGTTGTTCATCTGCCTTATGGGAGGAGATCGAACATTTGAAGGAGTAGTTGGCAGAGCGTGATCGAATTGTTCAGCAGTAGATCTAGAAGCAGGTACAAATGGAGGTAGAGGCGCAGGTTCAATCTCGAATTCAGGTACAGATACAAACCGATGTGCAGAGGTTGGTTCAGCAGCAGCTTAATGAGTTTATATCCAGCTTCATACGAGGAACTTTCGATCCATCACGACATTTTTCACCTGATGGTGCTCCTCCACCTCCACCTCAACCACCTCCTGCTATTTGACACATATTTTTTTTGTATATGTATAATGTTTTTTTTAATTTTATATGATTATATACATTTTATTATTTTTATATTCATCTTTTTTATATTTGAATATTTATTACATATAATATTTTTTTAAATATTAATTTTATTTTTATTCTTATTAATAAAAAATTTATACATATATTTATATATTATAAAATTTAAAAAGATTTTTAAAATTTAAAAAATAATTTATTTTTTACTGATAGATTTATTTTTGTCGGCAATTTCTTCAATATTACCGACAGAATAGGATTTCTGTTGGTAATACCGACGAAAATTATCCGTCGATATTACCGACACATAATTTATCGTCGGCAATACCAATAAAATATTCTGTGGGTAATTTTCTTTCTGTACCGACGTAAATATTTTCTACCGGTAAATATTGCCGACTACTTTTCTGTCGAAAAATTATAGGCAGATTATTTCTGTCGGTAAATTTTTCGATAAATCACTTTTTCGTCAGCTTTTTGATTACCGATGAAAGATTTGATGATAGATTTTTTTATTGATAATCTGTCGATAAAAACTATTACCGACAAAAAAATAAGGATTGCCAATGAAAAAATTCATCGGTAATCCATTACATTCTTGTAGTGGCTGAAAGTTTCTCATTAGCTCCTCCATATGGGTCATTATCTTGCAATGTCACGCTAACGACGCTCTTTCCTCTTCTGCAAATCTGTGAATGACTGCCATTACTCAAGAAAATACTGATTGAAACTAAATAATGAGCTTGCATTTTTGAAATAAATTAACTTGGCTAAAAACACTAAGAACCCGAAATGTATGAGTTTAATAAGTTGTTAACAAGATAAACAACAAACTTAAAACACGATAAGGTAAAGAAAATGAAAATACAGTACAAGTTTAAGAAGAAAATGATCTAAGAAGGTAAGATATACACTCTGTGTACCTAACGTATACTCATAATCAATTTTTATGCACTTGAATGATAATTTATGGAATTTATATGCATGTGTAGCTTAGACTTAACAGACCATGAATATTTACTCTTAGCACGAGCTATGTTTCCTATACTATTTTTCAGTCTTCTTTTTTGGGTTATAAAACTCACTATCAGCTACAAATAGCCTCACAATCTCACCTTTGCTATGCTCTATCAACCAAAGCCCACAACAGCAGATAAAACAAGTTCAAATATTTACTCTTATTTCTATACAGGACTCCTTTGTTTCACAACCAAAACCCACAACATAACACGAAATCCTTATCCACCCAGTAGACTATAATCGGTTTAATACTAAAAAAACAAATATTAAACTCTAAAGATATCAACAAATTTGTAATAACAGTTTTGGGACTACACAATAACAAATGGAGCATTGGTTTGGAAAGGATTATCCTATGCTGAATTTTTTTATGCTTGTAAATTTACTTTCAAGGTTCATCTAAATTAGTTCTTTCCATTTTAATTGTTTTAACTATATTGAAATTTTTATATTATCTAAAGCATAAAAAAAAATCTAGTCAATATATACTAACACTTTAATGTCAATTCTTATCTCTCAACCACATAATTAAAATCATATTACGCTTGTTATTTGTAAACAAAGTACAATTAATTATCAAATATTTAAACTTTTAGTTCAAGAATTTCAATATTAGTAGTTAAACCCATTAAGACATGATTAAGCTTTTATTCCTACACATTGTATTGGACATTTCCAGCTAAGCTATCTGCAAACACAGAACACAATATATTAAATAAGGAGAAATTAAGAAGATGGAGTTGGTTTGTCCAATGCTATTTTTGCCTTGTCTCTTTTAGTGAATGTGTTGTGTTGTGTTCTCAAGTCAAATGCTTTGAGCAGAGCTATATTAGTAGTGTCATTATTACTTCTATAATTATTAATTATTTCAAATTATAATTAATTTCTTTTAATATCAGGAATTGAAATTTTTAACTTAGATTTTTTATTATTATTCAAATTAGATATATAGCTAACATTACATTAAATGTATTAATTCAAAAGTATTCTAAATTTCAGATTTATAATAATCATTGAAATGAAAAAGAATTCCATTTAACATTTCGAGAGAGAGATTATATTGTTGACTAATGGACTGGCCCTAAGATGGAATCCTTTTCCAATTATATGAATTATTTTTGAATTATTTGATAATTTCTTTTTAAATGATAAATTCATATGTATATATAATTAACTTATACAACCTAAATTCGTCAGCATTTCATTAGTTATTTTTTTAAAATTATATATATATATATTTCCTATATTCATATTATTCAACGCAAAAAAAAAAGACTTGATATTAAGTTCCAAAAATAAGATGGCTAAAAGGTTGGTTTATCTGTGTTATTTCCATTCCTTTTCTCATTTTGGTTTATCTACAGTTATTACAGGTGAACATTGATTAATCAAATCAAAGTTTAAACTAATCAAATATTTTAATAAAATAAATTAATTAAACACAATCAAACAAAATCAAATAAGTATATTCACATACAGAGACTGTAAATCTATTGGGCCTATCAAATGGAGTAGCTTGAACATACATTTACCATCAATTACAATTCACCAAATGAAAAACCATAGTTTTTGTTACATATATTTTCTATCTAACCCAATGATACATAGTTTTTGTTACTAATGAATTCTCTATTTTATTAAGCCTATCTTGTTTCTTCACTTCCTCTCTCCCTTTCTTTTTCTCTCCTCTCCACATGTTAATATCTAGCCTCGCAGCTTAGCTTATCTAGAAACATTTATATCAGTTTTTATTTTACATAAGAATGGAGAAAAGTCATGGAACAACCTTTATTTGAAATCCAAATGTAATATATGTTCCCTACCTACCTCTATAATGAATTCTGTATTTTATAATGCCTCTATTGTTACTCACTTCCTCTCTCTTTCTCTCTTCTCTCTGCCTACAGAACAATGGTTTATATTTCCATTCTCCCAAATAGAAAAGACCTAAACTTAAAACAATAACAGGCCTAATTCACTACCTAAATCTTGTACCTCTAATAAAACCTGGGAGAAAAAAATAGCAAAATTACCTACCTAGATCATTAATTAAAAAAAAGTAACTTTATTTAATTCACAAGTAATATTTTATTATTGTTTTGGCAATTTAATTAGAATGAGATTTTGCTAGAACTGTTTCCAACCTTTAAAAGTTGAGAGTGATGTATACAAGGTATTTTACATATATTTCAAATACCCAACGTAATCTCACCATAAACCATAGCACCCATCAATCAATTCTATTTTTTATGTCCACAAATGCACAAATACAATTAAAATCGAGCACGATCAAACAATAATTGGGCAAATGCAGCAAATGCACACATCAATTGGCCAAATACAGATATTGATGGACAAACTCAAAAAATGCAACCCTAAATCGATTAACACCCTGAATCGCTCAAAACAAAGAAAATAATACACAAAGAGGAATGATTAAATATCTATTTTGCTTTCTAAAATCAAGCAAACAATAACAAAGAAATCGCAAAGCTTAATTTTTTTATGAGAATGAAATGAGAAAGAGAAAGATCGATAGAGATTGCTATGGCCAGTGATAGTTGCATGAGAAAAAGAGAGAGACTGATAGAGATTGAGTGAAAAAGCATGAGAACTTGTGTGGTTGGTGAAACTGACGTGAGAAATGAGAGAGGCAAGAGGGAAATGAGAGTTTCTGAAATGAGAGAGGCGAGAAGGAAATTAAAAAAGGGAAGCTAAATCTGATTATTTTTATAAGTTAGAAATAGATTCAAAAACGGATTTACGAACGGCAATAATATCAGTATATATTGCAATTACTATACAAAAACAGATTAAGTATTCCGTTTAGAAGCAGCGAAAATTTTTAGCGCGCAGAGTTCCCTCCATCTATCTGAAACGGATAAGTATTTGTTTTTAACTTTCCGTTTCTGATCTGTTTGTTATTCGTTGTCAGAGTGCCCACCAATACTTCCCGCAGTATATTGAAACGGTCTAGAAACTGAAATTATCCTTTTTAAATATCCGTTTCAAATTCGTTGCAATTTCATTTTAAAATGTTCTATAACAATTCTCCCAATTTCTGTTTCAGAATGGTTTCTATATAGAAACTGATTACTTTCTGTTTCTGAATTTCATTTCTAAATTGTCAAAATCTTGTAGTGTTTGGGTTTTTCTTGAAGTTTTGGTTGATGCCACGGAGTAGGAGCTGCTGCAGATATGCATATATATTTACATTTTGAGAAACTTATTATAAATTTGTACATTATGTTTATATATATGAAAATGATGAAAATTTAAAGTACTTGGCTTAATGTTACAAGTTTGAAATATTTTATATATACTGATAGATATATATATATATATGTTTGAGTATTTTGAGTACCGTCAGAGATGCGATTATTGAATTTTATTTGGAAGTATAAATATAATATCCTAAAAATTTTAAGTACCAATTTTTTACATTAAGTGAATATATGAGTATAAATTGGATTGATTATGATATTATGAGCAGTTTAAGTATTTGAAACTAATAGTAATACGATTGACTAAGTCCTAACAAGTGTAAAATTAAATTCGAATATGGACAATATCAGAATTTTTAAAAAAGATTTCGAAGAAATAAGAAATTATGAAAATGCCTTTATAGTCCCAAAATGAACTCGAACTATAGTTTGGACATGAAATATGGATAATTGAGGCTTTAAACTAGTTAAAGTAATTAATTTTACAGTTTTACGGGGTTAAAAATTGAATTAAAAATTAGTTAAAGAAAGTGAGTGTACCGAAACTATTGTATGAGTGAGTGTATTGAATAAAAATCCTAAAGTCTATTAAAAGAATTTCTAGTGTCTTCTCCATTTCTCCAAAACGCCACACTCATCATCCATCACCATCTTCATCTCTTCTTCTTTCTTCTTCCATTCTCTAGCATAGAAACCATAGAGATTTTATAGAAAAACATAGTTTTGATGGATTTTAGCTATTTTAAGCCAGATTCATCAAGGTAAACATCATCAAATCAAAGGATTGAATAGAAGAGATGATGGAAGTGTAATTAAGTGAGGTTAGTGCTTGCATATTATTTATTTTGCCATTGATTAATTTTATCTTGATTTTGATGATTAAAGAAGCTTGTATTTTGATTATATGTGATTGATTATAAAAGAATTATTTTTGAAGTGAATTGTAGAGAGTGAATTGTTGAAAGTGGTTTTTTTGAAAGTAAAATTACTTTTATAATGAACAAAGAAAGTATTTGATGATTCTAAAATGAATTTGTGTTTCAACATATATAAGTGATGATTTAGAGTTATGAATAAGTTGGGATTTGGTAAATTTAGGGTTTGATGAATATTTGGGTTATGGAGACTTAAATTCAATTGTGTATTGGAGAGTTGGATACAACTCTATTGGTTTAATTGAGTTGAATTATTGATTAGATCATGAAAGAAAATTCCTGCAGAAATGTGCATGATCGTTCGCATGGTCATACATTTACCCATGCAAAAATCTGTCATTTAAAACTTTAAAGAAATATTCTGTTAGTGATGTGCATGATCATTTGCATGATCATGCATCTGCTTATGTATATTTCTGTTCTTAAAATATTGAAAAGAGATATTACCAGTGGTGCGCATGATCATTCATCTGCTTGTGCATTTTTCCATCCTTCAAAATATTGAAAATAAATTCTAGCAGTGATGTGCATGGTCATGCTTTTGCTTGTGCAAATTTCTACCCTTAAAACTCTATAAAGATATTTCAACAGTGGCATGCATGGCCATGCTTCTGTCCATGCGTATCTCTATCTCTTTGTACCTTCACAAAATATGTTTAAGTGGGTGAAATTAATAGTGAAATATTGAACAAATCCTGAAAGTATTTGTAATTAATGAATAATTGTTTATAAGATTGAAGTGAAATCAATTTAATAGTGGTGAATTGTTAAATTATACTTGGGGATAATTGTTTTGAGATTGTTATAAACAGTGATGAATTTAACCTAGAGAATGAAGTGAGAAGGCAAAACTTCTATGAAAAGAATTTGATATATAATCTTTGATGAGTAGAATGAGTGTAAAGCTAGTACAATGACTATGGACAATTAAATGTAAGAATATTTGATTGTAATTAAATGGTAGAAAATAGGCTAGTGACTATTGAAGTGCTATAAATAGAGAAGTGTAGTAATAGAAGATAACTTGAGAGGAGAAAATTTAGTGTTCAATATAAAAATCTTGAATATGGTTTAGTTGATTCACTTGTGATAATTTAGATTTAAATTTGATTGTGCTCTTAAACTATTGAATATTGTTTGTTTGGATTGAGTGAGTGAAGTTAATGATGAAATAATAATTTTAGAGTTTGATTGAATATGGAATGATGAAAAGTATGTTCTTAAAAGTGTTTAGATGAGTTATACAAATTAGGTTTACACGGGCATGACTGTTTTTCTTGTTTGAACTTCTAAGTGACAGTAGTGAATGGAATCACATGCGTGTCCAAGGATTGACATGGCCGTGCTGTGAATTTCTTCTTGTGTGGGATAGTAAATAATTGATAAGTACAAATGTGGTATCAGTGTATCATACGCCCGTGTCTTAAAGATTAACTTTAAAATAATATAGTGATTAAATCTTAGTGACAATTAAGAAAGTAAAATACATATCAAAAAAGAAAGATAATGTTTATCACGAAAAAGTATATCGATTGTCAAATATAATTACACTTTCTATATATATATATAGTGTGAGTTATATTTATATATGAATAACATCGCGGAAAGAAAGTGATAACGAATAGAGTGTATTGTATTAGAAAGAATAAACAAATTAAAATAAAGTTTATGGTATTGTAAGAGTATAAATCTCAAAGAAATAATAAATGAAGTGTCACATTGTAATTGATATGATAGATATAAATTATTTAAGATCAGTGAAATAAGTATATTGTCCAATGATACTGTTAGTAAATCTAGTGTTCGAATTGAATGACTAGCCAAAAGGTGAGCGTTTATAGTGAAAGTAGGCACTTTGTATCATAGAGGATACTTTCATGTCCTAGTGATATTGACATTTATATTATCAGTGGACGCTTTGCGTCATAGAAGACATTTGGTCCCTTCTATCAGTGGACACTCAGTGTCATCATATATAGTGGGTATTCGTGCCATATTGGGTCATTGGCCAAATTATATATAGTGGGCCTTTGGCTATACACTTACATTGGACATTTACTTATCTTCAGTGACCCGTTATCCGAATCTAGAATTTAAAACACATTTTATATTGGGCAAAAGTGCAATGACAAAAGTATAATTGCAAAAGTGTAATGACAGTAAAGTGTATTGATAATAAAATTATAGTGGCTTATAAAATAGTAAAACTGCAATAATAATAAAGTGTATTGGTACTATAATTATAGTACGAGAATTTAAATATCGAAAGTATCTGATATTCTGTATTGAAAATATTTTATGTGTTAAATTAATAAGAGGAATATTACTGTAAAATATAGTAAGTGCAACATGAATAATTTTAAACATTATTGTAATTATTTTCTTTGATATTATATGGAAAAATATGTATATATAAGTACCACTAAGCTGTAAGCTTAGTGTGTTAGAATTTTTCTGACACGCATATATATGGTCTAATGCAATAGTGAGAAATGGTGAATAGCAATTTGAGGAGATATGTACAATACTGATTATGATCTTTTGTATATTGTAAGTGTGGAAGATTGTTATATAGACTAATTATATAGTTTGTATTTATTTATTGGAAGACTGTATGAATTTGTAAGCTTAAGAAAATTATATGTATTTAGAGTTTCAATTTAAATTTTTAGTTGGATCATTATTGCAACAATATATACTGAATTATTATAAGAATGATTGATTTATTAGCATCTTTTTAGTAGTTCTATGAGAGAATTATCAGGGGATGTTACAATAAAACTTTGTGCAGATTGTGTTAATTGATTATTTTGGGACGTCTGAAATACAGATAAAATTTTGATGAATTTTTATTAGAGATTTTTTAAAAAAATTACATTTTTAGTATATAAATTACTTATGTATATATTTATTTATCTATTAAGTTATATGCTAGGGATTTAAATATTATTCTTATAATTATGAAAATTTTGAGACTAGGATATTCTTATAATATGTACACATAGTTTATATATATTGAGTGTATGTATTATATGTATATAAGATATAAATGTGTTACAATCTAATTCCAAAATAATTAAGCTAATTATTAAAATCTCAAATCACAATTCATAATCAAATTTCAAATTAATTAGCTTAATCATCAAAATCTCAAATCTCAATTAATAATCAAATTTCAAAATAACTAATCTAATCACCAGAACAATAAATTAAAACATATAATTAAACTTTAAATTAAACAATAATTTTAAATTATTATAATACTCAATAACATTATCAAAATAATAAATTAAAAATTAATTTAAATTTCTAAAGTAATTAGTATTCAAAAACTAATTTCAAAAAAATGACTAGAAAATAATAATTAGTTCTAATGGGCATACATATTTATATAGTTGTGGAGCCAAAATTTTAATTCCATGAGTAAAAAAGAGTTACATATAATTAATAAAATAATATATTTTATGTAAAATTAATAATTAATTTAATTATCAGGACACTAGAAACTTACTAGATTTAGATTTCTTTTTTTTTTAATTCAAAATGAAAAAACGAACAGTAAATAATATATGTGTAGAGGGGAAGGGGAGTCTATGGACACCTAGCCCCCTTGTAATTCTACCATTGCAATTAGTTGCGTTGCTACTCTTCCTATAAGTATGATAAAGCTTGATATTTCACTCCAACTTCAAAATTCACGGATAAGATGAATAAGTGGAGCATTGGAGTTACAAACAGAAACTTTTCTATGAATGAGTTGCACCGAGTATAAACTATCCACCTCAACCAATATCTCCAAACACCCAGGCCTTATGTTAATAACATATCATGATAAATACCAAATATTTCAACTCCGATGATAGAACATTGTGAAAGATTAATAATTGATCGAGTTTTGATTTTATAAACTATTAACCAATCAGTTGTGTCTCGTCTCACACTAGGGTATGATACATAGTATACTTATACAGCTTGTATTGTTGGAATAAATTATTCATAATTATTATATGTGCATCTTTTATTAAAGTCTACTAAACTATATATTTTATGAACCTTCATTCCTGTAATCGAGTCAAACCATTCACATTTGAATAATATAATTATCTTAACTAGTAAAATTGGAAATTATATTTCAACAATATCAACTAGGCGACCCTAGAAGTTACAAGAATTCTCACTATAGTTAGACTCCTTAATGTAAACTTCACTTTTCACCCTAGAACTTTGGGAGCAATGTGATTACGTGTAAAATTTGTATCCATTCATAGCATAGATGTTATAGCATTTCATAGTTGATAATGCCCCTTTGCTAAAATCGTTATGCACTTAATGTTGATAAATTTAGCGTTTTCACTTGCATATGCAATCAATTAAAGTATAATTTAATACAATTACACTTAATACACTTACAATTACACTTAATATAATTTAATACAATTACACTTACATTTAATATTATAATATATTAATTAAAAAATTTGCAATCAAACCTATATATTTTTCAAATCACTTTGAGAAATGACTATCAATCTCAACGTTAATCCGAGAATCAGATATGTCTCATCTAATTCTCATCATATCCATTCAATGTAAATGCTTTAACATTAAATAAAGATAATTACAAAATTGAAATGAACAATGATAAATTTATAGTATTTTAATTAAAATTTATACTTACTTGAGATATGGAGTAACTCCAATGCAATTTAATAAATGAAGATGTGAGCAATTGTAAATTTTTTGCAGTTTTTTTTAGCTGTTTTTCCATATGATCAATCGAGAGAAGTAAAAATTGAAATATTTGTCAATAATTTATCGATAATTAGTAACAGATTGCTATCAGCAGATAATTTTTATCAATATTTGCATTTTTATTGTGTTTAACTAATTATATACAAATAAATTCTATTGAAAAGTCAATATTTTAAACATGCATTATAATATAATTATATAAAAATTTAATAACTTAAGCATCTTAATTACTAAACTAAAATTTTATGATAAAACTAGGAATAAATTATTTTTGAGCTTATGAACTTGACAACTTTTTAACATTGAAACCGTAAACTTTACTTTAGCTACATTGAGCTCTCAAAATTTGTGATTCATGAATATTATGCCATTTTTTAATGGAATTGGCTAACGTTGTCAACACTTCAACTAATAAAAAATATTTTACGCCGTTAGTTAATTATATTAAAAAATAGTCTAATGTTCATGAATCGTAAAATATGACGACTCAATGTCACTAAAATGAAATTTATAAGATCAATATCAAAAAATTACTAAGTTCATGAGCTAAAAATACATTTTTTCATAAAATTATAAAATTATATTATATACATGTATAAGGAAGAAAAGGAAGCCGACAAGGATAATCGAATAATATCATGTTTCTTCAGCCATCTTTCACACTCAAAACATACCCTTCTCTTCTTATCTGCAAAAAGCTGATGCCCTAAAGGATCTTCCCCTCCTTTTAAAGCTCAAATTTTATGTTCTAATATTTTTCACTTATTTTTACTTGTTTAATTAATTGCATTGCATTTCATGGGTACTTTATTATTAATTAATTTCACTTTTTTTAAAATCAATTTAATAATAAAAAGATATTGAAATAAATATATAGTAATTAAAAAGTTACTGCTGCACAGTGGATATGCTGCATGCATGTCTAAGCATATAAGAGGTAATGCATGTTGTTAGCATGGCAGCCAACTATGTGCCTGTCACTTGCTACTTCTTACAATCATCCATTAAAAACAAATATTATAAATATATATATATATATATATATAGAGAGAGAGAGAGAGAGAGAGAGAGAGAGAGAGAGAGAGAGAGAGAGAGAGAGAGAGAGAGCGTGAAAATGCAAAATATATAACTTATAATAAACTATATAGCTAATTGGACTGCTTTAGCAATCAATAATTTTTTGTTAGATCCAGATTGGGCAGTGATTCATTCTTCTTAATCGAAGGATTTATTTTTGTATGATGCAAATTTGATTTAATTCTGATAAAAAAAATATAGAAGTTAAAAAAGCTTGGGTGTGACTCCAATTCTCCAAACATAACTAGAAATAGGTTTTAATTATAAGTTGGTCGGCAATAGCAATTTCAGAATTTATCATTTAGCCATCTTCAATTTTTTTTTTATAAAATTAATATATAGGTTAAAATTTACCTTAAGATGGTTTTTTTAATGCAAAATAAAATTTCATTAATAAATCAAAAAGTACATTTATAAAGTATAAATAAAATTATATAATTTTAAAATACATAAGATGTACACAACTAATGAAGTTACTGGACCTCCTTGAACTCTATGAACTTCTTTGATGCAAACAGTGAATAATGGTAACATACCTCAAGCAATCTAACTTTCAATGAGACACTTATTTCATCTGTCATATATAATCACCTTCTATATTAGAAGAACACGTCTATTAGAGAATGATAGACAACCTTGATTAAAAAAAGGACAAACTTCCATTAAAAGATGGCATAAAACCTTCAAATAAAGAAGAATAAAACTTCATAATAAAAGTTAATTTGCATTCAATTTTATTATAAAAGGTAGAGTAATACAAAATAAAAATAAACACTAAATTTTATATTTATATTGATTAAAAAATTATTTTAAAGACAAACCAAACAATAAAAATATACAAAACTAAAAGAAGACACAAAAGTCAAAACAAATGAAATGGACGAGACTACTTCTTGTCAATAAACTCACGGCAAGCTTATTCTCAAATTAAAAAAGAGAAAAAATCTACTTTAAGACGAGTTTTAATTATTAAGTTATTTAGCATAATGTCATTCTCGAATGCTAAAATAATGAAATATATAATGCATATGAGTATATATTAATTTAATTTTAGAATTTATTTTTTTAAAGATATTCACATAGTTAAACTAAAATTTAAAATTTTATTATATATAAATAAAATTTAAATTTTATTGATATTAAATTATTGGTAAATTATAGTATATAATTTTATAAAAAAAACATTGAGGGTTCATAACCTATCAACTTTATGCCTATATATATATATATATATATACCCCAACGAAACTTGTTAATTTTATTTTTTGGGGGGATATTCATAATTATTTTTATTAATTATTTTATTAATTTTTATTAATATAAATAACTAAATTATTTTAAATTTTTAAATTTTAATTTATTTCTTTATAATTTTTAAAAAATATTTTCTGAATCAAACATTAAAAATAAAATATTTTTATGATTTAAAAATCTAATATTTTTATCCTTTATATGAAATAATCTTTTCTAATTTGTGAATTTATTAGAATATATTTATAAAAAGAAAACAGAAAAGAAAAATAAAAGAAATAGAAATAATAATTAAAAAATAAAATAAAATCAATAGATAATTTTTTAGTTATTGGACATATCTCAACAACAAGGTGCAAACTCATACACCATGACCAAGGGATCTTTCCTGGAGATTTTGTTCCAAGTGAAAAGTCAAAAAAAAAAAAGAAAAAAAGACCTAATTGCTATTTCAAGATTTTAATTCTGGAAAGCAGCTAATTAATAAGGCCCATATATAACTGAAGAATTTATAATGAGAATTTATATCTAAATTAACAATATTCATATAGAGTTATTCCGAGAAAACAAAATAAAAAAAAGGAAATATTCTTTTTTTTTCTAACTTTTTAATAAAGATTTATTTCATATCAAAGCAAAAAGAGACCGTCCAAATCCAAATAAAAACACACACAATAGCCTATATATATATATATAGGCTATTGTTATTAAGTAGAATCAAAGGCTAGGCAATATTCATTTAGAATATGTGAACTCCTCAATTCAAAAAATTGTTCGGTCTCATTTATCATAGAATTTATATATATATATATATATAAAAGAAAATTACTCATCAAATTAAAATAATATAAACCATAAATTACAAAATAAAACTAGAGGTCAGAGTAGGAATGGATATCGGTCATTTCGGTTAATTAACCGACCGAATCGAAGTATAAGAAAATTATTAATCGGACCATCAAATTTATATTTTGGTCAGTTAGATTAATTAATCAAATTAAATTGGTCGATTCGATTAATTAACCAAACCGACTTATTTTTTTAAAATTTTAAAATAAAATTATATTTATAAAAAATTAATATAATTAAATAACTAAATAAAATTTATTATAAAAATAAATAAAATATAATTTTGTAATAAAAATATATATTTATAATAAAAATTTATATATTTAAAAATTTAAATAAAAAATAAAAAATAAATATTTTTTTTAAAAATGATTCGGTTAATCGGTTAACCAACTAAACCAAATTAATTAATCATTAATCGAGCTCAAAATTAAAATATTCTAAATCTTCAATTGAACTGACTAAATTATACTATCGGTCGATTAATCAAACTAAAATTTTAATCGATTAACTAAAAAATTTATTCGATTAACTAAATTTTACCTGCCTTAAAATAATGGAGGGTGAGTAATAATTGATAAAATTTAAATTAAATTGGTTTAGTATAAAAAATAAATATTTTGATTTAGTTAAAAAAATTTGGTATTAGTAAATAAATAAAAAAATTCAATGTGTGAATAGGTTATATATTTGTATTTTTTTATTCAATCAAATTAAATTTTCATCATAACGATGATAATGCAATTGGGTAAATTTAGATTTTTTAATTAGAATAATGTAATTGCTTCAATGAAAATATAGATTTAGATTTTTATTCTTTAAGTTTATATTATTTTAATTTTATAAATTTATTTAATAAATAAAAATTATTAAGCAATGGAAATGTGGACCTGGAGAGCGGATATGATAGGGGTCCAAAGAGAGAGAGAGAGAAGTGGCTAAAATGCGCATTAACGTCACGTCAAAAGGCCTGTGGTGGCCACTTCATTTGCCCTTTTTTCATTTACTATTTTTCTATTTTTTTTTAATTAAATAAAAATAAAAATAAAATAAAATGAAGCAGGACCGACGACAAGGACTGGGACAGCCGTCTGTTAACCAACAACTCCCGTCTGATAAAGCCAGCATTTTTTGTCTCCCCCTTCTTTGCCCTTGTTTTTTTTTATTAATGTCAAATAGATTTAATAGATTTTATACTATATAATACTATAATTTTCTTCTTTTTTTTTTGAAAAAGAATACTATAATTTTCTCTAAATTATTTAAAAAAAATTACTATAATGATAAATAAAGAATTTATGTTTTTTTTTTCTTTTTTACTTTAAACGACGTTAATTTAGTTAATAAAATTCGCTCTCTTTTGGTTCACTTATAATCAAAATGAGCATAAAAATGAATACAAAATTTTCAAAATAAACATAAAATAAAAATTTTCTCATTTAAAATAAATTCAATACTATATATATAAATTGACAAATGATATCATTTAATTTTCAAAAAATAATTAAATAAAAAAGCTATTTAGTATTATTAGACAAAAAAAATTATGTGAAAATAACCAGAATTACACGTTAAAAGTAATTTTTTAATTAAATACGACGCCCACGTATATATATATACTATATAATTTATTTTGCTTGTATTTTTTGGTGGAACTTGAATCAGGAAAGTCTTTCTGGAAGTGCAAGATAACATATATCACAAAAGCTTAAAAAAGGCCTGAGTCTCCGACGACTCTATAAAATCTCTTTCTTTATCGCATGCGTTGAGTCGCTGACGACTACATGACAGACCAAAATGTTTTTGCCAAACTACCCTTCAATAGTTATATATTATGTCACATAAATAAATATATTAAAAAAAACAAGGATTCGATTCCACCACCTCATTATAATTCGCTGCTCTTCTTCGTCTTCACCTCTATAAATAGCAAACAATTCTTGCATATCCTTTCACACCATAGCTTTCACTTACTCAAATATTACACACCAAAACAGAGTTAAACTTTGATATTCTTGTTCGATATTAGAGCGAATTACAATGTATCAAGCAGAGTCATTGTCATGCTGGGGATCTAATTATATGCCACCAAGAAACATAAGCGGTGATCCATTGCAACGAATAGAGATGTTGGCTTCAGAGAATGCGGCGGTGATATTTAGCATAAGCACATGCTGCATGTGCCATGCTATAAAGAGGTTGTTCTGTGGGATGGGAGTCAACCCAACAGTGCATGAGCTCGATGAAGACCCCATAGGAAAAGAGATGGAGAGAGCTCTTATGAGACTTGTTGGAAGTTCCTCTGCTGTTCCAGTTGTTTTCATTGGTGGTAAACTTGTTGGTGCTATGGATAGAGTTATGGCTTCTCATATTAATGGTACTCTTGTTCCTCTTCTTAAACAAGCTGGTGCTCTCTGGCTCTAATGGCTATTAATTATTAGTATTAATATTTAAAGAAAAAAACAGCAAAAAGAAAATGACTTAATTTATATACTAGTAGAAAAGAAAGCAGAGGAAGAGAAGGAGTTGTTTTTATGATCAGTCTCCTCTATATATTTTGGATTACTCTATTGACTTGTGTGTTAGTTTTCCTTCTTCTTCTTGTTTTTTTTTTCTTTTTTTGGGTTTCTTGTTTTCTTTTTTATTGACCTCCTTTTCTTTATGGGTCCTTTGGGTTTACTTTTGTTTCTGCTAAAATATGAGGTTTCAGAGAGAAATGTAATTGCTCCCTCCTCTATATAGAAAAAAAAAACCAAAAAATATATATATATAATAGCTACATTTTTCATTACTTATGCTTTATTATTATTATTATTATTATTATTATTAATTTGACTCGGACTGAGAGATGAACTTATAGACATTTTTATCTTATAATAAGGATTCTTGCAAACAAAGCCTTTAATTTTTTTTATTTCTCCTTTTATTCTGACAGTTATAATTTTTTTTCTTTTTTAAAAAAAGACGTTGAATCATGGCATCTTCCTTTTAATCTTCTGTTTAATGCTTTTGTGCAAACGACATCGTCGCATGTTTCAGATGAGAATTGGAAGATATTACCTTTGATTTGACAGCAGTGCTGGGCGTGCTGGCTTTTTAACTGAAAACACGTTTATTAACTTATAATAACAGCTTTATAAAAAGGGTTAAATTTCTTTTTAAAACAAATAATAAAGAAAAACTAAATTCCGGATTTTCGCCGGGAAATTCTCCAATAGAAATGCAACAAACGAGTCTCTCTCAGGTTCGAACCGGGCTGTACCTGTTACTACAGTTGGTTCATCGACGGTTCGTAGAATAGGTAGGTAGGTAGGGTTCCATGGTGTCCCAGATAGTGGGTAGATATATAGGAGGGCCCGGGTCCATGATTTAACTTGACCTGAAAGAGCCTTTTGCGCTCAGGGCCTGTGGGCATTGGAAGCCGAACGAGTGAAAAAACACAGCCTTTTTTCTCTAAATTTACAGATTTTTCACTAACTCATGTTTCCTCCGTACAACATTACCATAATCCATGGTCCACCTTCACTGTTTGCCTCTTCTTGCTCACTTTGCATTTCTATTATTCTTACCCCAATTAGAAATTTAATGATGAATACGTATCTTATATTTTATATTTATATGTATTTTAGATTTTTGTAATTTTTTTATTTCTTATGTATTTACTTCATATGTTTAAAAATTTATATTTTAATAAAAATAATTAATTTTTATTTAATTCAAAACAAAAATTATATCTAAAGGTAAAAGTACTATTATTTTTTATTAAAATAGAAGAAACACCTAAATTTTAAATTCAAGACTTAAATAGGAATAACATATATTTTTTATCATTACAAAACAATATTATTATTATTATAGTATACATTTTAAGACTTGATTAATTAGTATTGATGCAAAGGGATTGTTAAAAGGTATTGATAAAAGAAATCTCAGCAAAACAAATGGAATTTCTGTTATAATTAAAGCTAATTTTTTAAGTTTTTTTTTTGAGAAAAAAAATTTTAATTTAAGTTTTAAATTTTGTGTATAATAAAATTAATCATCTATCAGTAAACTCAAACACAGTGCGATTCGACAATTGATTTCCTTAAACTACCAACTGAAAAATTTGACTTGAAGCACACATACATGATACATGACATATGATGGTAGATTTTTATTGGGTTCAAATGCGTCCTTGCCACGTCACTTTTGATTCGGACAAAAAATTCCGTACATCTGCGCCACGTCATCTCGAGTCCGTGTATGGATAAAATCTCATCTTAAATTTATAGAAAATTATATAATATGCAGAACTTTTTAAAAAATTAATTTGCAATTAAAATTTTAATATATTATTTTTTCAAATAATATATGTATAAAAGTTGATATTAAAATTAAAAATTAGAAAGTGAATATTTTTTTAAAAAAGGAAAAGAATTGTACTTCTAAAATATTAAAATATTTTTATAGCAATTTTTTAAAAAAACGAATTTCTCATAAAAATAATTTAAAAACAAAATATTCATAAAAATGCATTTTTTTAATTTTTATAAATTAATATATCAAAAATATATTTTTAGTAAATCATAAGTACATAAAAATATATTTCATGTTAAATTTAAAAAAAAATCTAATATTGAAATATAAAAACATAAGAATTTAAAAATAAAAAATAAAAAGTGACTTAACCTGTATTTTTTAATATATATATATATATTCGATACAAATTTTAAGGAAAAGTATGAATTTGAGGATTAAAAATTGGCCTAATACTCATTATAAATTAAATTTTAGTTCAAAATAAGTAGTTTTAAAATTTTAATTTGGATTAGTTAAGGACTTTTTTGTGAATTTGTATTAACACTATGAAACCATGGAACCAGTTTCGCAAGAGGCACCAGCAATCAAATTTTATAGATGTATTAAAAGAATGATTAATTGAGTATCAGAAAAATTTTAAAATAAATTTAATTCATTTTTTATTTATAAATTAGATCAATCATAAATTATTATTTAAAAAAATTAATTTAAATTATTTTTTTAAAATATTATAATTTAAATTATAATTTATAATTAACTTAATCTATGAGTGGAGATATAAAGATAGAATTTTCTTTAAGTATCAAAACTAACCATCCAACCAAACTATTTAATTATCCCCCGAGCTCCATCGCCGCCGGTTCTTTGCAAGCTGGCCGTCATCTAGCTCGATCCTAAGCCACCATAAAGTATTTTTGATTTCTCATTTTGGAGGTTGTGGAATCAAATTATGTAGGAAAAGATATGGGTTCATTATTTAGAAAATACGATTTTTTTAATTATTTTTATAAAATATCCAGTGGTTTTCACAATTTTACAGTGTTAATGCTACGTTATAATTTGAATTAATCCAAATTAGAAAGTTAAACTTCTTATTAAGTTAAATTTAATTCATATCATATATTAAAGAGAAAATTATATTATAGATAATTTTTTTTAGATTTTTTGAATATAAATATGGAAGAGAAAGGAATTGATTCTGGATTTATTATATAGGAATATATATATATATATATATATGTGTGTGTGTGTTATTGGATTATATTTTGATGTGTTGAAAAATAATTATTAAAAAATTAAAAATAAATATTTTTAAAAATAATTTTATTTTTTAGATATTTTTTAAAGAAATTCCAACTTAAAATTCGGAGGGCATCGCTGGATTACTGAGCCGTTTAGTAAATTTTGATGCCGTTTTGAATGATTTTGGACGGCTAAAGTGATAGGCATAGGGCCACTGCAAAAAAATAAAAATAAAGAAGCTATTTATGGTAACATACACTCGGAACAGAGGCGGAGATAAAGGGGGTCCCATAGGGCCCTGTTCCCCCCTCAGTTAAAAATAAAAATTTTTTAGGTATATTTGAGAATGAATATTACATTGGTTGAGATGGAACAGCTTGGCCTTACTATGTGAGAGCACGCAACTTCGATCCACGCTTCCAACATTTTTCATCCTTTTTTTCCAATCTTTAAAACTGGGCCTTTTAATCAAGCCCATTACAAACAAACAAGATTTGTCAATGACTCTGCCCATTACAAACAAACAAGAATAACTTAATTGTGACTCTTTCTCTTCTTTCTCACGTTTCTTCTTCGTTAATTCCTTTTTCTTTCTTTTTTTTTTCAGATAACAGTTTCTTCCTTTTTCAATTTCATTCTTTCACCGATTGGCACCAGCAAGGCAGCGGCAACAAGTTAAGAATAGGTACACCACTTACTTTTAATCTCATATTTATTTTGTTGCAATTTTTTTATCTTGCTAAAATGAATTGAAATTTGAAAAATAATGAATTAAGAAATTGGCTTGAATACTTGAGGACATTATAAATTTGAAATGTTTAATTTGATTTTGTAGTATGAAGTTTTTTTTTTTGAGAAAAGTAGTATGAAGTTAAATTGAAATTATTATTTTTTTGTAGTTTATAATCTGGAATTTTTTTATTTCTTTTATAATTTGATATTTTTAATGTTTAGTATTTAAGTTGAATTGGACCCCCCTTATCTAAAATTCTGGCTACGCCACTGACTCGGAACTTTTTATATTACAACCATCAATAATAAACATACATGATCGTCTTATTATCATAATATTAAATTATTAAAATTATTTTGAATTTACCATTTAATATACTAAAATTAACTTACATATTTTTAAAATCTTACTAATAATTATTTCCTTTTCAATAAATTACTTCGTGTATATATTTTTTAAAATTACAGAAATTAAAGTGCAAAAAAATCAATATTAAAATAAAATATAAGAAAAATATATTTTTTAAGAATAAATTATTAAAATTCAAAAATAAAAATGAGTTTTAAGAATAAATTTTAAATAATTTTTTATGTGATTATTATATATAGTTATATGCTTAAAAATAAAATTACATATTTATTTTATTTTCTCACAATTAGGTCATACATAATTTTCAATGATTAGCAAAAAATATTAATTTCAATTTTCATTTCTAATTTGCTAAATAAACATTGAAAGTTTATTTTAATTTATTATTTTATAAATTTTAATATAAAGTTTAAAATTTATTCATATTAATTTTTTTTGGGTACAACGATAATCCCACCGAATAAATTCTGGTTCTATCACTATTAACGGTAAACCTAACAGTTACTAAATCCTAATTCCAGAAATAATATAAGTATGAAGGTTTGCCTTTGCTACAAGTTTTTTCACATTAAACATGAGCGTTGAATGCGTCAGTTAAAGTTGCAGTTGAGGATGAAAATACCATTAAAAGTCATTAGATTCTATAAAGATATTATAGTTAAAAAGATGTTTGCATCTTTGTCATTATTTTTCCAAAGAAATGTGCTATTTTTTCTATTAAAATGTCAACATTTTTTTTATCTATTAGAATGCCAACCTTTTTTTTAGTATTAAAAGTGAATTTACTAAATTCCCCAAATTTAACCCAAAAAAATGAAATTACTTTTTATTTAATTTTGTGACAAGTATTCCTTGTCTTGCCTTTTTAATGTAATGATAAAGTAAAATTACTTAGAAAATGAACACTTAAAAAGTATTTGGTCTAACTTAGAAACGGTTCATGTTAGCTTATAAGTTATAAATTTCATAGAATTTTATAAATTTATAAATTAGACTTATAAGATAAAAAAATAATTTGAAAAAGATTAACTTGTTATTTTAATATTTATAAGTAATTTGCCCATAAGTTAGTATAATAAAAAAATTTACTAAATTATGCTTATTTAATTTTAGTCATTTTACATAGCTTTTATGCATTTTAAATATTTTTAATAATAAATATACTTATAAATTTTTTACTGATCATATATATATATAAGCTACTTATAAATGCTTTAAGATAAGAACTGTAAAATTGAAAAGCGGCCAATTGAACATAAAAAAATTGTAAGAATTTAAATATAAAAAACATAAAAAATATCAAAAAACATAAAAAAAAATTTAAATATACCATATTTTTTAAAGTATTTTCAAATTTGTAAGACTTTATGATTTTTTTTATAAAAATACCACATTTGCATAGTTTATTATGTGTTTAATACCAGTTTATTATATTCTGATTATGAAGTTATAAATTTACATAGTTTATTATGAGTTTATTATATATTTATTATAAAATTATTATAACATAACTAAAATAGGTTTGATAAAAATAAAAAAAATTATAAAAAATTGATGATGATGCAATTTTTTCTCACATAAATTGTCCTTTTATAAAGCTATATTAGGCGTGCATAAGCCGAAACCCAAAACTATGGCCTTCTAAGGTCATAATGCTATTATTATTGTTATCCATTAACAAAATGACTGGCCCAACCCAATAAATACCAAATGATTTTTGGAGTTTTTATAAAAATAAAAAAATAAAAAAAATAAATTTATTATGTTTTTTAAAAAAATATTTATAAATTTATCAGAATTTATAATTTTTTATAAAAATATTAAATTTAAATAATTTATTATGAATTTATTATAAATTTATTATATTTTATTATAAATTTATAAATTTATGAGTTTTTTATTATTTTATTAAAAGTTTATTATAAAATAATTAAAATATTTTTAAAAAAAAATTATAAACGATGGCGTAATTTCTGCATGATTTTTTCCGAATTAAACGCCACCACGCACAGTGCAATTCGCGTGAGAATTACTAAAGCACTTATTACGCAAATACCAAATAATAATAGCGTTATGAGTTTATGTCACGCTCGCCGTGTATCACCGAATCGCGTTTACTCGATTCAATTTCTCAAACACTTCCTTTCTATTTTCGTTTTTTTTATTTTTGTTTTAAATCTCTTTGGTCAGTGCGAAAGACTGAATAAATAAAAAAGACACGCACAACGCAACACTCTCCTGTATAACAACCTAAACCACTCACTGAGAATCAACCAATAAAAGACAGCCACGTATATATTGGATTAGAAAATAGAATTTGATTGGTAATTTCACAGTAGAAAAATGTAAACTGTATCAGAAGATCAGAAATCTTAACTCACAAAAATACAATTTCGTACTGTTACTATATTATTATAGGCCACTCTTTTTTTAAAAAAAAGAAAGAAAAAAGAAGTTATGTTTCTCTCTCAAAAGAAAAGAGTGCAATATAGTTGAAAAAAGCAAACAGAAATGGGCCAATCGAGATCGGGTATAGTCTTAGGGTTTGTTTTTCTCTGATTTTTTATCTCATTATTTTTGCTCCGTTTGTGGCTCTCATAAACCCTACGGTAATTGTTGTTTTTGTCCAATTTCAATAATATTGCTGATTTTATTCTGTTTGTTTTTTGTTTCTTAATAAGAATTGAAAATTGAACAGAGAATTGTTTTTGTGTGCAGGGAGTGTGGAGATTGTAAAGAAATTGTTATTATTATTATTGTTGTTGTGGGTGGTTAGATTCTGAAGAGGTTGGTTGAGGATTTAGTTTAGGAAGTGGTGAAGATTACAAAGCTGAAATGCCTGACGAGGACCTGGTAGAGCTTAAGTTCAGATTATATGATGGATCAGATATTGGTCCGTTTAGGTATTCCCCAGCCTCGACTGTGGCTATGCTCAAGGAAAGAATCGTCACTGAGTGGCCTAAAGGTCAGGATTTTTTACTCTGTTTAATTTACTTACCAGGAACTGTAACAATTTCTTTTTATACAATTTTTTTTCTTTCTTATTCTTTGCTTTCAATTCCGCGTGCATTTTGTCCTAAGATTAGATATTCATATGTTTTGCATTTTAATTGACTGGACAAATGCTTTTTATTTGATTTGCTATTTGGTTACATAAAGCAGACATAGGTAACTGAGTTGATTTCGAATTGGGCTCTCTATTTTTTTTTCTATCTCTTTTTTAATTATATTCTGGACATGGACGATAGTGGTCAAATGCATAAACAATGATTGATGAAGGTTTAATCATTATGGCTATTCAAGATTTTCTAGTGCTCTCTGCGTTACTGTCCCTGAGCTGTTTGAGTTGAATCATTGATCCCTTAGCTGTGTGAGTTGAATGATTTATCTGGTGGAGGTACTAGACTAGTTCCACCTTGGAATGTATAATAGAATTTGAAATAGTCATATACACTGTGGTTGGTTGTGACAGTTAAGTTCTTACAAGGGGACACTTTTGTCAGACCTCAGTGAAATTGTTATAGATATGGTGTCTATCCACTATCCTAGATACGTTTGCACCAACAGTTTGAATGATGATAATTCAGACATGCGTGGACGGGAATTTTCTTTTCTGCAGCTGGTATTTTATTATCAGCTTAACCATTCATCTTGTTAAATAACATGCTTTCATCTTTTCAATTCCATTGTCAACTTTTTACTATAACAATTCCGTGCATCATGTTTTTGTTAAAACTGTCTAATAAATCAAGCTGTTGGGACTCTTCACCTTTCTCTCAAAGTTAGCAGTGATAATGGCCCATGCATTCTCCTATGTAATTTCCTCACCCCCTTTGTCTCGTCTTTTCATTAATTATATAGCCCATATGTTAGGTGCCCTTGAGACGGATCGAGTCACTGGGCAATGATCAACACCTTGCTTACCTCCCTTGTTCTTAGAACGTGTTCAACCTATATTAATGACACAGATTCAGCTTATTAAAGGGAGACTGAAACCTTTGGACCTCGTCTAGATTGAGCTCCAACCTCGTTTAAGAATAAGATCTAACTCAACTTTATTAATGATAAAACGTCACCTTAAATGAGGATTACAACCCTAATTAGGAGTTTACTAGGATTTAACCAAATAAAAGAATTAAGAACTCTCGACTAATTAGGAATCTTAAAGAAATAGAAAATAACTAATAACAAGAGATTAATAATTAATAATAGGAAATTTATTACAAATCTATCTACTGCTGCTTGTTACGTCGTAGGTAAGATTTACTCAAACGCATCTCTAACATTACTCCTCTCCTCGAAATCCAGCGTGTCCTCAAGCTGGAAATCTGGAAATGATGTCCGAAAAGTGTTCAAGTCCTCCCATGTGGAATCTGCAGCAGAGTAACCAGTCCACTCAACTGGAACCTCCCATCTGCCACGATTTAATCGTGTCTGGTGCACTACAGAGCAGTATACTTCCATCATCAATGGGAGGTAATTGCGGGCAAGCGTCAGGAACTAGCCCTTTAAAGGGCTTTAAAAGCGACACATGGAATACATTATGTAGCTTGCAATCACTCGAAAGTGTGAGCTGATAGGCAACATTTCCTACTCGTTTTTCCATAGCAAACGGCCCATAATACTTTGGGGCTAGTTTATAGACACAACCACACTAAGGAACCTAGCTAAAATTCTACCGCACGGTGGTCTTTGTCATACGCAAGTTTCATTCGATTTTGAGCTTGTAGCAGCTTTGCTCAAATTGATTTTAGTGCATCATCTCTGTTTAGCAAGGCCTGGTCCACTGTATCTACCTTGGAGGAACCCGCTACATAAGACAACAAGTGCTGTGGGGATCTTCCATATACTACTTCGAAGGGTGTTGTGCGCAAAGTTGTGTGAAAAGAAGAGTTATAACAAAATTCAGCCCATGGAAGCCAATCAACCCAACGTTTCAGACAATCTCCTGCCAAGCATCTAAGATACATCTCGATAGTGTGGTTAACCACCTCAGTTTGGCTGTCGGACTACGGATGGTAGGTTGAAGAGAAGGACAACTTGGTACCACACAGTTTGAAGAGTTGTTGCCAAAATTTGCTAGTAAAAAGAGCATCTTGATCAGAAACGATAGACTCAGGTATTCCATGTAAACGGACGATTTGGTCAAAGAAGATTCTGGTCACTGTAGTTGCATTATACGGTGGGACAATGGCAGAAAATGGGCATATTCTACCACTGTCAGGAGGACTGCTTTCCTATGAGATTTCGGAAGGCCGACAATGAAATCCATTGAGATATCAGCCCATATTTGAGTTGGCAGCTCCAAAGGTTGGAGTAAGCCTGTTGGCCAGAGATGTTCTGCCTTGTTCTGTTGGCCTTCTTGATGCGTGCCTGTAGCTTTTGAAGCACATCTGAATGCTGCATTTCAGTCTGAATTTTGTTGATCAAGGTAAGCAGAGGCATTGAGATGGCATTTAATTGACTCTGCTCTTTGTCCCGCCTGGATAATGCATCAACAGCATTGCTCAGACGACCGGGCTTATATTCAACTCAAAAATCATACCCCATGAGTTTTTTGGATTAGTGTTGCTGCGGAGAAGTTGTAAGGGGCTGTTCCAGCAGATATTTTAGTCTATAATGATCGGTTAGGACCAAAAATGAAGTTCCCCATAAATATGGACGCCAATGGTGTATAGCCTTTGCGAGACCAATTAATTCACGCTCATAAGCTGGCAATTTCAAGTGTTTGGGAGGCTAGAGTTCTGCTAAAAAAGGCAGTTGGGTGTTGCTGTTGTTGTAGGACAGCCCCAATACCTTTTCCCGAGGCATCACATTCGACGACAAATTCCTCATCAAAGTTGGGCAGCTGTAAAACCGAGGTATTGATCAATATTTGCTTGAGAGTTTCGAAGGAAGCGAGGGCTGTATCTGTCCATTGAAAGGCATTCCTTTTTAGCATATTGGTGAGAGGGGCGGCAATAATACCGTAGTCTTTGATAAACTTGCGATAATAGCCCGTAAGTCCTAGGAAGCCTTGTAGGGCAGTCGTGGATTGAGGTTGTGGCCAGTCCATAACTGCTTGTATTTTTACCGGATCTACTGCCACGCCATCTCCGGATATGATGTGGCGCAGGTATGACACTTGTCTTTCACCAAAAGAGCAGTTATGCCGCTTTAGATAGAGGCAATGGACACGCAACAAGCTAAAGACAATTTTAATATGTTCCAAGTGATCCTCCCAAGTCTTGCTATACACAAGGATATTGTAAAAAAAAATGAGTACAAATTGATGAAGGTGTTTCTGAAATACCTCATTCATTAGTGCTTGGAAGGTGGAAAGAGCATTGGTCAACCCGAATGGCATTACTAAAATTCGAAGTGGCCATGAGGTGTACGAAAAATTGTTTTCTCAACATCTCGTGGATCCATTCTGATTTGGAAGTACACTGACCTCAAATCCAGCTTTGTGAAGAATTGTGTCCCATGAAGTTCATCCAATAATTCGTCGGCAATTGGAATCGGAAATTTATCTTTGATGGTTCGACAATTAAGTTCCCTGTAATCCACGCAAAAACGCCAAGACCCATCATGCTTTTTTGACCAACAGAACTGGTGAAGAGAAAGGGGATCGACTTTGTTGAATGAGTCCCTGTTGTAACATCTCATCACATTGTCGTTCTATTTCAGTCTTCTGGATGTGAGGATAACGATAACGTATTCGGTTGCGATGGTCACAGTTGCAAACCGAGGGCAATCCTTGCGGCGTGTGAAACAAATCGGCAAAGTCATCAAGGAGAGATTGCAAGGACAACTGCTAATTGGATGTGGAACAAGCCTTAATTGTAGTTGATATGGTGAGTGCTGCCCATATAATAATACTGAGGTTCCGTTGAGTGTGAAGTTCATTATCAAGGCTGTGAAGTCCCATAATATTGGTCCCAATGAACAAAGCCACACGATGCCAAGAACAAGGTCAAACCCGTCCAATGGAATGACAAAGAAAGCAACGGTGAATGAATGTTGCCCAAGAAAAAATGTGACCGCTTCACAAATGCCTAAACAGGCCAATGTGTTGCCATTAGCCATTGAAACCGAGAGCTTTGAATGATGGGTAATTGTCAATCCTAGTTTCTCGGCAGCCTTGATGCTAATGAAATTGTGGGTGCTACCTGAATCAACTAGGCATAGTAAGCTATAGTCTTTAATTGTTGCTTGTAACTGCATCATGTTTGGGCCTTGAGTCCCCATCAAGGTGTGTAATGAAATAACTGGCTTCGCCTCTTCCTTCAATTCCTCTTAATCACAATCCAGTTCTAGCCAAAATAAATGTTTGCATTGATGGCCTGGTGGAACATAGGCCTCGTCACAATTGTAGCACAGTCCCTTTGCATGTCTTTCTGCCATTTCAGCCAGCGTCAATCTCTTAATGAAAGGGGAAGATGCACTACTGGACTAGGTTACTCCTGAACCTACTTGTGTGTTTAATTTTTGAATTGATACAGCTGTGTTGATATGGGGTCTGTTGTTGGGGCTTGAGCTAATCCCATAATTGCGTCGCCGTATTGGAGGTATCTAGTGCCTTCTTTCAAAGGCTCTGGCCAAGGTCATAGCTTTTACCAAATTTGTTGGGGACTGTAACTCCACATCGATGAGAAGAGACTCATGCAGTCCTCCCGTAAATAATGGTACTTGTTGATCGCGCCTGACAGAAGTTGCCCGCGCCAGCAATTCCTGAAATTGTCGCTGATATTCTTCAAATGATCCTCGCTGTTTCAAATTAACGAGATCGCCTGAGGGATTGCTTTGTATTGGTGGTTCAAATCGAAGTGTATAGAATTTAGAAAACCTCTCCTAATTCAGGTCCGTTTCGTCTTGTTGCAACTGGTAATACCACAGTTGTGCCTCCCATAGCATATGAAAGGCAGCCAAGTTCACACGATCAATCATGGCAGTCCGTTGGTTGATAAAAAAAATTGCTCACACCGGTGTAACCAAATTAGGGGATCACTGCTGCCATCGTATATTAGACAGTCCAATTTTGTGTATCTTGGGATCGCTCCTTCGTGCGTGGTGACTGTGTTATCTGCACTCGTTGTTCGCGGTTGTTGTCCCTCTTTGATGCGACTATTCTGCCCATAATTGTTGTTTCCCATATCAAGATTACCGTCAATTCCCTTCCCACGCCATTGCGAAGCTAGTTGTAGAAGTGTTTCCATCTGCTCTAATATCTGTCGCAACTTGGCTTTTGTTCGTGCTTCAGATTCTGTAACTTTGGATTCCAGGTTATTGAATTCTTCCCGCCAACTCTGATCGCCCATTGTGTCAGGCTTTGATACCAAATTGTTAGGTGCCCTTGAGACGGATTGAGTCACCGGGCAATGATCAACACCTTGCTTACCTCTCTTGTTCTTAAAACGTGTTCGACCTATATTGATGACATAGATTCAGTTCATTAAAGGGAGACTGAAACATTTGGACCTTGTCTAGAGAGAGCTCCAACCTTGTTTAAGAATAAGATCTAACTCAACTTTATTAACGATAAAACGTCACCTTAAATAAGGATTACAACACTAATTAGGAGTTTACTAGGATTTAACCAAATAAAAGAATTAAGAACTCTAGACTAATTAGTAATCTTAAAGCAATAGAAAATAACTAATAACAGGAGGTTAATAATTAATAATAGGAAATTTATTAAAAATCTATCTACTGCTGCTTATTACGTCGTAGGTAAGTTTTACCCACAAACGCATCTCTAGCGCCATAGGTTTATTTCGCTTCTTTTTGGAGAAGATTAGTTTGTTATTTACTTTGATTTTAGTTTTAGAGGCCCAAAGAAATCATGTGCAGGGATAAAAATTTCTTGATCGTTCTTTATTTCTTTTTTAATTAAAAGTTTCATTTTTCCTAAAATCCTAAAATTTTTTTAGAAAAATAAAATATTAAGTAATAATGTTTTGTTCGCTCGTCGGATCAAGATAAAAACTGTGTTAATGTTTGGGCCAAATTCCATAAATCAGGTACTGATTTAACCTTTATCCCCTTCCAAAACTATGATGTCATTGTTTGTAGCTGCTTTCTAGGCGAAATAGCATAAATTTTTTTCTCTTGATTGTGAAAGGACGTAAGATGACGAATGCCTGGAGGAAGAGTATCCTGGTACTCATATATAAAAATAAGGGAGACATTCAATGCTGTACAAATTATCGGGATATCAAACTTATGAGCCATACTATGAAATTATGGGAAAGGATTATAGAACACAGATTGAGGAAGCTTACAAGAGTTTCGGAGAATCAGTTTGGGTTTATGCCAGTGAGATCTACCATGGAGGCTATTTCTCTTCTAAGAAGACTAATGGAATTGTATCAAGAGAATAAGAAAGATCTCCACATGGTATTTATTGACTTGGAGAAAGCCTATGATAGAGTACCAAGAGAAGTGTTATGGTGGGTTTTGAAGAGGAAAGGAGTCAGCGGCAAATATATCAACATTATCAAGGACATGTATGAGAATGCATCCACTAGTGTGAAAACACCTGGTGGAGACACTGAGGCTTTCCCCATTACTACCGGATTGCATCAAGGTTCGGTCATGAGTCCATACTTATTTACCTTGGTTATGGACGAGCTAACCAGAAGCATACAAGACGATGTTCCTTGGTGTATGTTGTTTGCTGATGACATTATTTTAATTGATGAGACTAGTGCTGGTGTAAACCGCAAGTTGGAAGTGTGGAGAAAAACCCTCGAGGACAAGGGTTTTAAGTTAAGTAGGAGTAAAACGGAATATATGCATTGTGAGTTCAGTCTAAGGAAGAAGCAGGAACATGAGGTTAAGTTGGATGGAGTTTTGGTTCCTAAAACCAAGCAGTTCAAATATTTGGGTTCGGTGTTCCAGAATGATGGCCGTATAGATGAAGATGTAGCTCACAGAATACAGGTAGGGTTGTTGAAGTGGAATGGTGCGACTGGGGTTCTATGTGATAAGAAAATACCTCTGAAAGTGAAAGGTAAATTCTATAGGACGGTTGTTAGGTCTGCGATGCTCTATGGTAGTGAGTGTTGGGCACCAACGGGACAACATTTGCATAAGATGAGTGTGGCAGAAATGAGGATGCTAAGATGGATGTGTGGACATACCAGACTGGACAAAATTAAGAATGTTCATATTCGACAAAAAGTCCAAGTAGCGGATGTCGGAGATAAGGTGAGGGAAGGAAGACTTAGATGGTATGGGCATGTTTTAAGAAGACTTCCTAATGCTGCGGTTCGTAAGTGTGAAAATTTGTTGATTGAGGGGGCTAGAGGTCGTGGAAGACCTAGAACTGTGTGGAATGAGGTGATAGCAAGAGACTTACGTGCCTTAGATCTTGATGCGGATTTGATTAATGACAGACTTGAATGGAGACGTAAAATCCGTGTCTTGGAAGGGGCCTAAGGCTGAAGTATCTTTTTTGGTGTCTTTTGAGCTTATTTTGTTGATGATCCATACAGCCGACCCCAACTTGTTTGGGACAGACAAGGCAATTATTAATTTTACCATAATTTGGATTCCTTCCATAGTAATTTTGTTTTGCAAATTCTTTTCTTTCAAAGATAGAGTGTTCTCATTATTTGAAATGTGCTAGTCTGGATCTTCATCGAAATAATATGAGAACATGTTTCATGTTCTCGTTTTGAATGTACCATTTTTTTCCCTTTTCTGGTTATGGCTTCCCACTTGAATTTAAATAAATGTTCAAAGCCAAAGCTTAATTCTGAAGCTCATTCATCTGATATTAACTTCCTGATCCTCCATATCTTTGTTTTAAATGTACCTTTTTTTTCCTTGGTTATGGCTTCCTATTTAAATTTAAATAAATGTTGAAAGCCAAAGCTTAATTCTGAAGCTCATTCATCTAATATTAACTTCCTGATCCTCCAATCTTGTGTTTGTCTAATCAATCCTGGCATAAACAAGCTTTGTTTCAGTAAATCATTATAAACTATTCAAACTACGATTCATTCTCTGTGCTTTTGTATATGGAAAGATTTTGCAGATAATTTCTTTAAAAAAGGAATTTCCTCTAAAAATAATGGTTTTGGCCATAATTATGTGTTGAAGTGGAATTGCGCTTTCGATTTCTTGCTGAGACTATGGTTTTATGTTGCAATCCTTGCATTAAGAAAGCTTAGGCCATATCAACATTGGTTTCCTATAATTATGTGCCTTTTGTCATGATCTCCTCTTTCTTCAATTTCTTTTTGGCATTCTTTTTTGGGCGGGGTTGGGGTGGGGGGATTGGAAAGGGGTTTAGTTTTGCAAGTTCCATTCTTCTATCTTGTTGAATATTTGACTTTTGGCCACAACCTCAGTATCTGTTACATGTCCTGGTTGCATAGAGTTTTACTTCTGGCCATAGCCAAATGCCTATAGATCCAATTAACCGCACAAGATGCATTTTTCTTTTTCTTAGTACTTGTTTCCTTTGTTTGATCATGTTTGAGTTTTTTTAAGTGATCAGATTGAATGTCCTTGGTCTACAAGACTATAAGCACCAACTGCTCTTATATTTTTTTTATTTATATCCATGCTTCAACCTTCAATCTGTTTTTTTGGGTAAAACAAATTCAAAGTGAATGCCAGAAGACATTCACTTTGTGTTGTTAACATTTCTACTTTTCTCACAACTCAGTTCGTCTTTTGGCGTTATGCTAACGGTTTGCACGTGTCAAGGGGATTGGAGGAAAGGGAAGGGAAGTTTGAGGGGCAAATTGATAACTTTGTTTGGGCAATTTTCTTCTTTAGGAGGGTAATGTTGGTGTAACCCCTTCAATGCCTAAAAAATGCTTACCCAGTAATTTTCCAATTGGCTTTTTATCTTTAACTTTAGCATCCTCTTTGTGGTCGACTCTGGCACCTGCATGGCTCGACCTACTAAAATGCCAGACTCTGTAGGCCATTGTATCCTGGGCTTGACACGGCCTGGCTTGATTGAGGCCTATCTCCAAAATGGGAAGGCTTGTGATTTATGTTTGTTCTGCGCTTAGCCACCTTATTAATGGAAGGAACAGAAGAGTTGTTAAATATCCTTGTTCATGAGACATGGGCTAGGCTTGATTCTGCCAGGCCCAAGTCAGGACAGAATATTTGAGCCTTAACCAGGCCTAGCCTGCCACGTGAATAAGCATATTTAAAGACTCTACTGTTCAAACTCCCTATAGCTTCTCCAGATTTTGAAATGCAGAAAGTGTGCTTTGGCCAAATGCCAATGGGCTCAGGAAACCAGAATTCTGCACATGCTTGTTACCGGTGGAAGTTGATGTAGACTTTTGATTCTGCTAATAGTTACTTGTTAATAAGCATATTTAAAGATTAAACTGTTAATTGTAATGCTTGTTTTTCTCTTTGTTTATTTTTGTTCTGGGGCTGGGCTGCTCTGGAACTAGACATCCCTCTAAGTTATAATACTGCTACTTTTTCTTTCCATTGCATGATATGATATTCATCAATGACATACCTGCACACACAAAAACAAAATAAAAAGGACAAGGGAAGGGGGTTTATTTTTATGGCTTACGTTCTTAGGACACTGTTTGGTTTCATTGCACATGCTGATTTTTGTATTTCTTTTATTTGGCTTTGAGATATATGAGATGATGACACTTATAGTTGCTTTTAATTCTTTGTTTTGGGAATCAAAAATAAAAAAACACTGAGCTTTCTGATCTGCTATAGATAAAAAAATTGCACCCAAGGCAGCAAATGATATCAAACTGATAAATGCTGGAAAAATTTTGGAAAACAGCAAGACAGTTGGCCAATGTAGGGTTCCTTTTGGGGAACTTCCAAATGGGATTATCACCATGCATGTTGTTGTGCAGCCATCTTTAGCAAAAGCAAAAACAGGTAATTTTAACTTGATCAGTTGGAAAACTCCAAATATCAGATATATGATGAGATATATTTGCTTTCTTTTGAACTGAGAAAAATACATGTTGAGATTTGCTTTCTGTTGAACAGAGAAAAAGGTGGATGAGGCCCCAAGGAAAAATTTCTGTTCGTGTTCTATATTGTAATAGAAGAGGGCATTCATTTGGGTTTAAGCTTGTGAGGTGTCCTTGAAGTTGCTAGGATGTCATGGCCATGGAAACTGGTTGCTGGAAAGATAATAATTTGTAAAATGGTGCCATCCCTCAGTGCCTCATATTTGTTTTGAGGGCATTCTAATCTCCCCGTGTAACATTATGCTGGTGGTGATGTATTTGCTTTCTATATAAAAAAAATGCGTGTTTCTTTATTTCTATAACTGCAGTCTTGTTCTTATGATTTATTTTTATACAGGACTTTGGGTTTGACACTTATTGTTAGGGTAATATGTTACGTTTTCTTCTTTTTTTATTAACTCAACTCAACAAAGTTTTAATTTCAAATCAATTTGGATGAACTATATGGATTCTTCTTTTTCATTCAGTACGATTTAGGGCTACTCCTCTAATAGATGTAACATTATATCATTTTGGACTATTTTTTACCAAGTCAGTTTAGGTCTATCTATGTATCTCTTAACTATATTTATACTAATTTGTTCGGTTTTTCTAATTGACGTATTGTTAGATTTTCGTTTAATATGGGCAAACAATTTTAATATATACTCTCTTATCATATCCTTAATAAGCGCTACTTTTACTTTTTCTTTAATATATCTATTGCGTTACACATTTATCTTATCATTTTCATTTCTGTAATATGTATTTTACTCATGTGTTGTTCTTTTACTATTCAATGCTCACTACCATACACTCAGTATTCATGTGCTTCTTTATTTCTTGCATAAAAATATTTATCTTTGAACCCATTTTCTAAGTTCCCGGAGCTGTAATATTTCATCCGAAAGTTTAATGTTCTTATAAAATGCGTGTTTCTGTACATCATAACAATATTTAATCTATAATCAATAACTATGCTAAACATTTTTTTTTAATGAATTGAGGAGTGACTCTTTCTTATCTTACCAGTTACCTGCGCCAATCTTTGAGAATCCTACCCTCCAATAATAACGACATATAGGGCGGTAGTTGTAATTTTATAATTTGTAAGCCAGATCCTGTATGCAACCAATTCAATTGCTTTTCTCCAATTATAACAAAAATATAGTCTTCTAGTACAAGGATTAATTATATGGATATTATAACTTAATTTAGTACAAGGATTAATTATATGGATATTATAACTTAATTTATTTATCTAATATAATTTATTTATCTAAGACTATTCTTTTTTCTTTCTACAAAATCAAACAAACAGACCCATCATTTTCATTATCCTCTTCTCCTTTCTTGGCACTTATATTGTTTTTCTCGGACGTGAAGATTTTTAAGAACAAATTAATTAAAAAACCTTGATAACAAACAAGAGAAGCCCCAAAGACAAGAATATCACATAATTAATAATTCCCCTCCAAAAGAAAATGAAAAAGAAAGAAAAGCTTTTAGCATCTCCATGCAGAAGCAGCAAGTATGGCTCTATCTTGCCACCCTAAAAGCAAGCAACCTTTGTCTTCAGTCAATCTATACCCGTCACAAGAATACAAGCCTAATAATATTTTTGATTGAGAAACAGCATTTGCACTTAAAGCCACTCCTTTAAACCCTTTCCCTTCCATTATTTTCCTCCATTTCTCCAATCTTTCATGTCTTTCTATTCTCTCTGCTCCTTCATATGCCACAACGTTTCTTATTTCTGGAGCAAATATATACTGTTCAACCTTCGCTCTTTGTGCTGAATCTGGTGGAAATGTCGCATCTAGTGAGTCGAATATTGCTGAATAATAATGTAATGCTTCAAGAAATCTACCTAAAAAGTAAGGTCCATTATGACTTGCTTCTTGTTCAACTAAGGTTACTATATTTGGTGCTTGATCACGAATCATGGATAACAAGTTACCCAGACAATTTCCAGGAACATAGTGGAGTCGGTTAACTGAGTTAACAGCTAGAGCTTCACCGACTCTTCTGTTAAACATATGGGGTTTGAGGTCATGCAATTCTTCGGCAACTGGATGAAACTCAAATGGAACATGAAGAGAGTGAGCTAGTTCTGTTAAGCAACGGCCAGTTTCTCTAACACTATCTATGCTTGATCCGACCCCGGTTATTCGTAGAAATGGAGTTCCTCCTGGTCTAGCTGCTAATGCTTGCATAAAAGCTGGCCACTGATAGCCTTGAAGAATGTCTAGATCAATAACATGAACTCGTTCTTCTGCTTCAAATGCTTCAAAAATGGCTTGATTTGCAGTGAAATGAGCGAATTTTATGTATGGGCAAGCTTGGTAAAGGATTTGGTAAATTTTGAGAACTTCCATAGAGTTTGGAGGGTAAGGAGAAAAGCGTTTGGAGCTTGTACTAGGTTTGGTGGCAAGAGTTGCAGCCAGCCTCGCACTTAGGGCTTCAGTGAAGCAAGATGCTACTCTTTGCATGGAGTCACCCAGTGGTAAGACCACTCGGTTAAGGTGGTGCAGATATTTTCTTGCTAACTTGTAGTCTTCTTTGTCTACTGCTTCTGCACAAGCAAGGAGGAGGTGCACTAGTGCCAGTCCACTGTCTTGTTCCTGTAAATATATATATTTATATATATATATATACACATATATTTTGTTTAATAACTTTTGGTATTTCATATTAAAAATAATAGTTAAGAGTAAATATATCTTTAAAATAACATGTTAATCTTATAATAAAATTTTTGTAATAATGTTATTATTATAAACATATATTAAGTTTAATGTTTTAGCAAAAGATCTGAGCCTCGTGTACCAAATGGTATACCAAAAAAAAAGTTTTAATGTTTTAGTAATATTTTGTTAAAAATTACAAAAATATATGATTGATAGGGTAAATAACTTGAACCATATCTCTACCTATTAGTGTAATAGTGATGCATATGACTATTAGCAAACGTTGTATATGAAATATGAAAGAAAGTGCTAATGTTCATCACTTATACATCATTATTATACTATTCAAATAGTTAGTCAAGGTATCTAAATTATAATTATTTTTATTGTTGTGAGGAAGAGATATTCACCTGCTCAGAACTGATAGAGAGAGGCACCATCAAGGTGTGCTCCTGCTGCTGCTCTGGAAGAAGTGGTGTTGTTCCTGGTGGTGGTGGTGGAGGTGTTGTTGATGGTGGCGGTGGTGGTTGTTTCTCCTGTTGTTCTTGCTGTAATTGTTGAGACAATGGTGGTGCATTTTTCAAAGAACCCATCTGATAAATATCTCTATCTTGAGTCAGTTGAGAGCCAGGTGAAGATGTTTCACTTACCGATCCATCAAACCTCGAAGAAGAAGAATGTGGAATGGGCAAACAATCCAAAACAGCAGGACTTGCAGTTTGTATATCAAACAGTTGAGAAGAATTTCCAGTGCTATTACAAGATGAAAATCTAGTTGGTTGATACCCTACTCCAAGTCCATCACTCTGACCATTACTAATATTACTATTATTATTGTTGTTGTTGTTATAATCATCTAAGAAATCCTCAATAGAAGGCAAAGGAGAAAGAGTTTCAATTTGCATATATTGATTATTTGGAGAGTTAAAAACTCTACGGAGAGGGCTTTGTCCTTTCCCTTTATGACTACTGCTACTACTAAAAGAGCCAAGTTGATGAGATATATAGCGAGAAGGAGAACAACCTGAAAGACTTTCGCCTTGCATTGCATGAACATAGTTGTAATTGCAAGTCGATGTCTGTGGAGAAGGCAAGTTCCTCACCGGAGACAATACCATGAAATCTGAATCCAAATGATCGGAGAAAAATGTCTCCCAAATAGAACTATCCGGCGACTGGACTTCAACATCACCATCTAACTCGAATTTAACAGATGGGAAGCTAAGGCTTGGTGGGATGAGATCAGTATGTTCTAAATCAGAAGAAGAAGATAATGATGTAATTTTCTTGGATTCAGAAATATTATTATTAGGAGAAGTTGGCTGCATCATTTTGCTGCATGAAGTTGAGCTTTCACTTTTGGTTGGACAAAGAGAATTTATCATTCCTTTTTCTCTAATTAATTAATTGTCTCACTCGCTCAATCACAATAATAAGATCAAATAAATTTTGATCAAACAGAAATGAAATAAAAATGATAAATTATGTGGTTAGCCATAATTGATGGTGATTAAGTATGGTATTTAGAGAGAGTTAATTAATTATTGTGTTATTATTAAAAATTTTAAAGGTTTTTGTCTCTATGTACAGTTTGTGTTTGAAAAGGAAAGAGAAAGAAGACAAAATGTAGACTTTAGTTTGATTCGAATGGAGTTTTGTGAAATTTTATCACCTCTACAAAGTTTTGGTAACTTAAAGTTTAGCTGTTTCCTAGAGACTTTTTTTTGTTATTTTGGGTTGCCTGTTCGTTACTCTGTACTTTTGGATAGCTTTCTTCTGAAATGAAATTTCTTTATGGGGCCCCACTTCCCAAGGGGCCGGCCCGACTGAGGGAGAACAAAGGAACTTGCTTTGTTCAGGCAAATGTCTATTTTTTTTATTTAAATTACACCCAAAATTTAATATCTTCATATATTTTTAATATATCGAATATATATATATATATATTAAAAGTTGATAAATGAATTTTGGAAAAAAAAAGTGTGAGTATTTTTTTAAAAATAATTTTTTTTGGGATTTATATAATTTTAATTGAAAATGAGTAGGAATGTTATATATGTTATTAATAAGACAAGGAAAGGAAAAGATTAAAGCATGACATTATTAGAAGAATGTGCAAATCATAAGGAAAAAACAAAACTGGATTTAATGTATAGTTATGAGTTTGCATTAACAAGGAAATTAGGAGGCCCTCTGCTTTTATGCTTCAACTTTCAGTTAACATCCTATTCATTAGGGCAAGCCACTGCCTTAATTTCAAAGCTTAAAATGTTATCTCGTCATATTTACACATTTAGATATTATAATTTCATTTAAAATTAATTTTCCCCTGATAAAGATATAAAATGATATATAGTACTGTATAACATATGATTGGTTTAGCAATAATATATTTAATACAAAATATGAAATATATATATATATATATGGTTCTCATTGAATTTATCATTGAAATTAAATAAATATCATTGAATTTATATTTTTGTCCAAATGACAATAAAATAAGAATATTTATATATAAATGCATCATGCCATGTGAGAAGATACAAATAATGGCAGTAAATTTAGCATTAATTTTCTACATTATTGATATATAGATAGAGATCATAAGACAAAATTAAATTAAAATCAAAAAATCAAAATTAAAATTAAAATATATCAATTCAGTTAATTTTTTCGATTCGGAAAAAAATGGTAATCACTTTAAGTAAATATTAGTATAAATATAATTAATAGTGAAAAAAAGGCAAGAATAATACATAAATATCTAGTGTAGTTATGGTAGTCCATGTTAATAATATATAGTTATATAAATCACTTTCATCAGGATGGCAAATATAGTGAATTTTAATCACTTGGAGTTGACTTGGCTACCACAAAAACGATAATGTTATTTGGCTAGAATTTATCCATAGAGAGAGCCATTTTTATCTTTTTTTAATTGATGAATTTAATAATTAATAATATTTTTATTTTTTAATTTTTGGAATAAAATTATCCTTCAATAAATATCCTAATACATTTTTATATCTTGCTAGATTCTAGCCAGAACTTTTTTGTCTTGAAATTAAGCTAATTAAGCTGGACAATTGTTACACAGAGAGAGTAGTAATTAAAAAGAGAAATTAAAGAAGACAAAAATGGAAGGCATAAGGAAGGTCGTCGGATATGGCGTAGATAGCGCCGCCTACGCCTTGGATTTGCCAAAGTAATGAAGTGCTTGTCATTATCTATTCCTAAGGCGGCATCTCCATCATTAACTCTATTATTATTATTATTATTATTATTACAAATTAAAAATTAAAATATTTTTAATAATAATATAACAATAATAAAATACTAATCACATTTATTTTAAAAAATAATAAATATTTTTAATTAATAAAAAATTATTCAATAATTATTTTTTAAAATAACTTAATTAATATTTTTCGCATTTTTTATTATATAACAAACTTAATTTTGCCATGCAAATAATCTCCATTTAAACAATAATTATCATCTTTATCCATACACTATCATCTAAGTTTATCACCCCGTCCTATCAACTAATTGATGCTTAATTATTAATCTTTGCTCAAGATTATAAATACTAGGAAAAATGCAATTTTTTAGATAATAAATACGGACAAATAGATTATTATATTTTTTTCTTCAACCAGCTCATTATTTACACATATCAAGGTAATATTATTATTAAAATTATCATTGTATATTTTTTTTTGAAACATAAGGTATTTTATTCACAAATTATTGAAAATAACATTAATAATAAAAGCAAGAGGAATAAAATTCTATTCTTAAATATCAGACAAAAAATTAACTGCTTTTACCATGGAGTAAGCTACAATATTTACTGATCTTTTTTTTTTACAAATAATTTTTTTTGGAGTTGAGCCGCACGTTCTTTTTGATAGATATATAATCAAGTAATAAATAAACTTCTTTTAAGAATGGCAAGGCTAAAATAAGAGTTGTTTTTTCTCCTATTTCTCGATAGTTTGAACCAATAGAAGTGAATGGGTTTCCATGATGATGTAATCCATTCCCTTATTCTTCAATTAGCTCAAAGCTTCTCTAAAATTAATAGCTTCTGACGCCTTGAGTTCTATAATTTCAATAGTTTATCTTATTGTATGTTAAACAATAGCTTATTGATAAGTGTTTTTTTTTTCACAATATTTACAAATTGATTCTTTCCTTTTAATACTTAAAAAAGAAAAAAGTAAACGTTATTATATGAAGCAAAAGCCTTTATAAAGAAATACAGTAACCTTTTATGGTAAGCTCAAGACCAGGAAAATAAAATTGCCTTATGATTTATATACATGGGATATAACAAATACAAATAGCCATGGCCCATTAAATTAAGTGTTTTTATTTTATTGAAACAGTAAAAAGCTACTGTCCGAAGGGCCAAAACAGAATCATGCATTTCTTCTTGGACCAAGTCACTTTTGCTAGGTCTTCTCCTCCACTCAGAGCAAGCATTGATTTAATGTCATCAACTTATATTCATGACTGGATTTATCTATCTTTAGCTCAGTTTTGATGCTTTTTTTTTTTTAAATTGGATTATAGAAATAAGATTTCCCCCGTTTACCTAGTATCATGTTCAAAAAGAAACTAGATGTCTATTATTTTGTGCATATCTTACTAAATTTCCCTTTTAATTTTTTTTAAAGAATAACATATAAAAATATATGCATACATAAAATAATAATTAAACACATTCTACAACAAAATAAAGTATAATTTAAATAAAAAAATATTTCATTCATAGTCGATTGACCGAGTAATTAATCAATAATAAAATCATAATCAACAAACTATTACCCACAAAATTAAGCCTCAGAATTAAAGTAAGAAAGTGCAACACATTTCTAACATGACCCATGGGTTCTGATAGGATCAGTGAGGTGCATTATTACTCGTATAAATATTACTATTAAAATTTAAAAACCATTTTACTAAATCATGGATGAGATTTCTTAACTATTAAAAGGCATTGTGATTCATGAATTTTCTTAACTGAATCAACAAGTAAAGAGATTTAGTTATTATTCCTTACAACTCAAGTATATGCAATTAAATGTATTAATATATATGCAATATTTATAAAAGAAAAAAAATACGTAAAAAGCCATATTATGTTTTATTATAGCTATATATACGTAAAAAGCTATAATGTGAAAGGGGAAGAAAACCTGATTTCCCTAAATGAAAGGGGAAGAAAACTTAATTCCCCTAAAATCTAAAATATGCATAGATCACTAGATTATTCAAATTAAATTGCAAAGGGTACAATTGCGTACCTGACATCATCGTATGTTGATGCTGAAGACGATTCTGGGGTTTGTCGCCTTCCAGGGGATACACACTTTAGGTTATGCGGAAGCACTACTGAAGGAATGTAATGTTCTCTAAAATTGTTATGTTCCTCTGGAGACCACGACCCCTTATTTATAACTGATGATGATGATTAATTTCTATTTTGGTCCTTCAACAAAAAAGAAATTCTTATCGGTCTCTACACTTATAATCCTATTACAATTAGGACACCTCAATAGTCAACAATCCTAATTTGATCAAAACTTTAATTGACTATTTTAATTTGACTGCAATATATATTTAATATTTAAATATATTTAGCCCATACTTATGATTAATTAGAGGATTAATTTTATCAATATAAAATTAATTCTAACAATCTCTCACTTGGGCTAACATATATTAAATATAAATGTATATACCTTAATGAGCTTATAAAAACAGTCATACTAAAGGTGCCTCAAACAATCTCGTCCATTGATTATATCGATAAAGGACTGAAGGGTCAGTCGCCACATTCATCGTGACTCAAACCACCATCAATCACATTACCAATACTTTCAAATGACATAGATCAATAATAGGAGTGTAGCATGGAAACTACATGTAATGTGATCTAATCATGCATGTTTCCAACTAGTCATACTTTAGTGAGATCAATCAATAATAATACAGAGTGTAACAAAATAAGTACTTTATTTTCTGCAGAAACTGAGTATTAATAACATAATATATCCATTACAAAACAGAGTATACACAAATATAATGTAACCATAATGAACAAACTTCCACCGAAACTAAATAGTCTCAAATAATGTGACACCCATATGAGCAGTGTGCTCATGAAAAACTTTCGGTAGTGAGCGGATCCGCAATCATGGAGTTCGTTTCAATATGCTCTATGGATATCTGTCCACTCTGTACTCTCTCCCTCACAACCAGAAACTTTATCCCAATGTGTCTCGATCGAGAAGAGCTTCTGTTATTGTTGGAGAATAAAATCACTGAGTTATTATCACAGTATAACTTTAATGGTCTTTCAATGCCATTCACAATGCGCAGCCCTATGACAAAGTTCCTCAGCCAGATTGCCTGATTGGATGCCTCATAACTTGCTACAAATTCTGCTTCCATGGTGGAGGTAACTACTAGAGTTTGTTTCACACTCTTCCAAGAAATAGCACCGCCAGCCAAGAGATATATGTAGCCTGATGTGGATTTCCGACTGTCTTGGCATCCCGCGAAATCAGAATCAGTATACCCAATGATCTCAAGCTGATCTGATCGCCTGTATGTGAGCATATGTCCCTTAGTTCTCTGAAGATACCTCAAGACTCTTTTGGCTGCTTTCCAATGATCCATTCATGGATTACTGAGATATCGTCCTAATATGCCAACTATGAATGAAATATCTGAACGAGTGCAAACTTGAGCATACATCAGACTCCCGACTGTTGGCGCATAAGGAATCTTCTGCATCTCCTGAATCTCAAGTTCACCCTTTGGACACTGATCAAGACTGAATTTATCTCCTTTAACAACTGGGGTATCAATTGGTCTACTGTTGTGCATACTAAATCTCTTGAGCACTTTCTCAATATAGCCCTTTTATGATAATCCAAGAATACCTCGAGTACGGTCTCGATGTATTTGAATCCCTAATACAAAAAAAGCTTCACCTAAATCTTTCATCTCAAAGTGTTTTGAGAGAAAGACTTTGGTCTCGTGCAGCAAGTCCTTACAGTTAGTAGCAAGCAATATGTCATCCACATATAAGACCAAAAAGATAAACCTACTCCCACTGAACTTATGATACACACAATCTTCCACAACATTTATCTCAAAACCAAAAGAGACAACTACTTCATGGAACTTGAAGTACCACTGACGAGAAGCTTGCTTGAGTCCATAAATAGATTTCTTTAATCTGCATACCAGTCGCTTTGGGTCTCCAAATACAAAGTTTTTTTGCTGCACCATATAGATGATTTCATCATTGTCTCCATTGAGAAACGCAGTCTTAACATCCATTTGATGAAGCTCAAGATCAAAATGAGCAACTAGAGCCATGATTGTCCTAAAAGAGTCCTTCGATGAAACCGGAGAGAAGGTCTCTTTATAGTCAATCCCTTCCTTCTGAGTGAAGCCCTTAGCTACAAGATGTGCCTTATATCTTTCCACATCACCTTTAGAATCCCTCTTGGTTTTAAATATCCATTTGCAACCAATGGGTTTCTTTCCTTCAGGTAATGGAACAAGATCCTAAACTTGATTGTCTTGCATTGACTTAAATTCTTCACCCATTGCCTCAATCCACTTCTGAGAGTTGGAATCCTGCATGGCATGATGAAAGATGATAGGATCATCTTCCACCATGTCTACAGTGTCCTAATGTTCCTGAAGATATACTACATAGTCATCCAGAATGGCATTTCTTCTCTCTCTAGTGGACCTTCTTAAAGGCACAGGTTCTGGCTCAAATTCTTGAGGTTGTTGAGCTTGTACTTGAGGAAGAACAACTTATTCATCCTGATGGGGAAGTTGATCAACATTGTCTTGTATTGGATCCGGAATTACTTCTGGGATATTAACAATTCTAGGAACCTGAACAGTCCCAGGAGCAAAGATAGGAATCGACACTGAGTGTTCCTGACTCGATCCTTCCTCAAAGACAATGTTTCTAACCTTATTTCTCCCCCCAAACTCAACATCCTCAAAGAATGTTGCAATTTCCGTCTCAAAAATAGATCTAGAAGTAGGATTATAGAACTTAAAACCCCGAGATCGCTCAGAATAACCAACAAAGTAGCTACTAACAGTTTTGGAGTCCAATTTTATTTCATTAGGCCTATAAGGCCTAGCCTCAGCAGGACATCCCCAAACATGAAGGTGTTTTAGACTGGGCTTGCGTCCAGTCCAAAGCTCATAAGGTATTTTTGTAGCTGCTTTAGTTGGTACTCTGTTAAGAAGATAGACTGCTGTCTTTAATGCTTCTCCCCACAGAGACTCAGGTAAAGAAGAATGACTAATCATACTTCTAACCATATCCATAAGAGTCCTGTTACGTCTCTCAGATACACCATTCATGTTGGGTGTACCAGGCATTGTGTATTAAGGGACTATATTACAGTCCTGCAGGAAAATAGCAAATTGCCCTGGACGTTGTTCACCTGAACCGTCATATCTGCCATAGTACTCACCTCCACGGTCAGATCTAACAGATTTAATCTTCTTTCTAAGTTGATTTTCAACTTCAGCCTTATAAGATTTGAAAACGTCCAGAGACTCAGATTTCTCATGAATAAGATATAGGTACCCATAACGTGAGTAATCGTCTATGAATGATATAAAGTATCTTTGACCATTCCTAGTTGCTGTAGGGAATGGGCCACAGATGTCCGTATGTATCAACTCTAAGACGTTTGATGACCTATTGGCACCTAATCTCTTTTGTTTAGTCTGTTTACCTTTAATACACTCAACACAGGAGTCTAAATATGTGAAATCAAGTGTATTTATGATACCATCTGACACAAGACGCTCTATTCTAGATTTGGATATGTGACCCAAACGTTTGTGCCATAGAGCAGCTGAGTTATCCATATTCAGGTTCCTTTTGGTACCTATAGTACTAACTTGCAGGGTCTCATTATAAGAGGCATCGATATCTAACATATATAGATTATGAAGTGCATACAAGAAACCAGTACCTAAAATTTTTGAATCCATAGATAAAGTAACTTTATTGTTTCCAAATGAACAAGTAAAACCAGATTTGTCCAAATGGGAAACAGAAATTAAATTCCGCCTAAAAGACGGAATAACAAAAGTATCTACTAGATCCAAAAAATTTCCAGTTCCTAAACGCAATCTAAAATGTCATATTGCCTCTACTTCTACCGGTTCGCCAGTTCCCATATAAACGTATCTTTCACCGTCAGTTGGCTTTCGGTAACTTAGGCAACCCTGCATTGAAATACTTATGTGACTAGTAGCACCAGAATCTATCCACCAAGTGTTTCTAGGTACCGAAGTTAAATTAACTTCAGAACAGACTAAAACCAAATATTTTTCCTTATCAGCAGTCTTATTATCAGTATTTTCATTCATATGGACAAAGTTGGGATTACACGGCATGCTAGCTGAATTCAGAGAAAATAAATAATAAATAAATGACATAAGCTCACAATCCACAAAAATTGAAACAAATCACAGAAGTAGAGTTCAAATATTGGAAACAAGATACCGGACACAACATTAATATTCTCATCTTTGGACATAAAATATTAACTGTAATTGGTATCTTAACGCAGTAATCAAATATTGACAATTCAGTCCTGTCAAATAATAAACCTTCATTTGGGCCGATTTATTATCCACATGGATGAACACATAATAATTATCACATATTTATTACCGCAATGTATTCTCAATTCAGCCAGATAGCAACCTTCCTTTGGGCCGGTATGCTACCCGTAATGAATTTTAATACACCTGTCTAATATCCCAAATAAATCAATTTACACAATAGAGGTCACTTTGGTGACTTTTTGCTTCAATTAATTTATTATTAAAAATATTAAACACAATCAGGACTAAAATACCAAAATTTAAACTCAGTTGAATTAAATTTTAAATTACAATCAAAATTGCAATTTTAAAATTAAATGAATTTTTTTAAAAAAATAAAAAAAATAAATAATAAAAAAAATGAAAAGGGGTAAGGTAAATTTTTTTTTAAAACGTTTACTGTATTCTTCTAAACCAAAACGAAGAACAAAAAAAAATTTAAACGTTTACTGTGTTCTTCTAAACCAAAATGAAGAACAAAATTTTTTTTAATTAATTAATTTACATAATTAATTAACTAAATTAATTAATTCTAGAAAAAATCACAAACCCAAAATTGAAGTTTAAAAAATTTGATTTTTCCAGAATTAATTAAATAATCTCAGTAATTTAATCCAAAAAACAAATCAAACCAAAATTGATTTCAGATTACTAATTTCGATTCCAAATTAATTCTAGAAAATTTCAATCACCGAATTAATTTTCTAGAATCAAAACAATAATCAATACCGCAATTTAATTAAAAAATCTAGCAACCTAGCATAGGGCTCTGATACCAATTGAAAGGGGAAGAAAACCTGATTCCCCTAAATGAAAGGGGGAAGAAAACTTAATTCCCCTAAAACCTAAAATATGCATAGATCACTAGATTATTCAAATTAAATTGCAAAGGGTATAATTGCGTACTTGACATCATCGTATGTTGATGCTGAAGACGATTCTGGGGTTTGTCGCCTTCCAGGGGATACACACTTTAGGTTATGCGGAAGCACTACTGAAGGAATGTAATGTTCTCTAAAATTGTTATGTTCCCCTGGAGACCACGACCCATTATTTATAATTGATGATGATGATTAATTTCTATTTTGGTCCTTCAACAAAACAGAAATTCTTATCGGTCTCTACACTTATAATCCTATTACAATTAGGACACCTCAATAGTCAACAATCCTAATTTGATCAAAACTTTAATTGACTATTTTAATTTGACTGCAATACATATTTAATATTTAAATATATTTAGCACATAATTATGATTAATTAGAGGATTAATTTTATCAATATAAAATTAATTCTAACATAATGTCCATATTTTTTAAAAAACTTTTCTTGTTTAGTATGGTTTTGTCAAATTTCCAATAGAAAAAATGCCCATTTAGACTTGAAGACAGTAAGAAACGATGAAATTACTATATTTACCTGATTTTGGATTTTCCTTTTCAAAATTACAGATAAAAATTTATTTTCTTTCAATTATGATTGACGCGGCCTCTTCTTCTTCTTTTTTTCAGTTTCTTATGTATAGCCAGTCCCAAACCCGGATGAAAGAGGAGGGTTGCGGTAGATGAAAACCAGCTTAAATTTTTTGTCACATCTCATGATATGGTTTCTAATAATAATATCGTTGAGGCGTTCCCTACTTGTGACGCGCTACATCGGAGCCCGGGTGTAGTGAAGAATAAGCAAAGGTGTAGGGCGTTCCCCTAATGCGACGCTCCATGTCGGCGTCCGGATGTGGTGCATAATAAACAAGGGTTCTCACATCATGGACGGGTGTGAGTAAAGAAGTTAGTCAAAAATACGAATAATAAGAGTAGTACGAGAGATACAGGTTTAGATAATGATAAAAAGATTTTATAGGAAGAAGCATAAGAAAAAACAATTAGGGAGTAAGATTAGAATAGGAACTTGGAATATTAGATCTCTTACAGGTAAACTGAGAGAACTTGTTGATACTATGGAGAGAAGGAAAATTAGTGTTGCTTGTATCCAAGAGACTAAATGGGTTGGAGAGAAAAGTAAAGACGTTGAGAATACTGGGTATAAAGTATGGTATACAGGTACAGATAGAAGTAAAAACGGAGTAGGTATAATTTTGGATCGAAACCTAAAGTAGACGGTTATATCAGAGAAAAGAGTAAGTAATATGATTATTTTAATTAAACTTGTGATCCAGAATGAGACCATTAACATAGTTAGTGCATATGCCCCCAAGTTGGATTGGATGGGGAGAGCAAGCAAAATTTTTGGGATGACATGGATGAACTTATACGAGGGATTCCAAATGATGAAAATATTTTTATAGGAGGAGACTTAAATGGATATGTAAGAAAAAACAGAGTAGGTTTTGAGGAGGTACATGGAGGGTATGATTTTGGAATTAGAAATGAAGAAGGTAAGAGTATCCTTGATTTTGCTTTAGCCTATGGTTTGATTCTGACAAATACATATTTTATAAAAAGGAAATCACATCTAGTGACCTTTAAAAGTGGGTAAAATAGAAGTCAAATTAACTTCATACTCACAAGAAAAGCCAATCGAACTCGATGCAAGGATTGTAAGGTTATTCCAGGTGATGCTTTGACCACTCAACATAGGTTAGTAGTTTTGGATATCAAGTTTAAGAGGTTGACCAGTAGGCCAATGAGGAACAATAGTCCTAAGATTAGGTGGTGGACTTTAAAAGGTGAAAAATAATTATTGTTCAAGGGTGAGTTGGTCAAAGTTGGAGTGTGGGAGGAAGATGTGAGTATGTCATCAAATGATATGTGGATTTGCATGTCTACAACTATTAGAAGAGTAGCTAGAAAGATTCTTGGAGAATCTAAAGGGTGTGAACATCCCTCGAAGGAGTCTTGGTGGTGGAATGAGGAAGTACAAAAAGCGGTAAGAAGTAAAAAGGAATGGTATAAGAGTTTGCCCAAGTGTAATGACAATGATGCTTTTGAGCAGTACAAACAAGCAAAAAAAATGTTAAAAAGGCAGTTAGTCAAGCAAGAGCGTAATTTTTAGAGAGTTTGTATGAGAAACTTGGAACAAAGGAAGGAGAAAAAGCTATCTATAAATTGGCTAAGATAAGAGAAAAGAAATGTCGTGATTTAAACCAAGTTAAGTGCATTAAAAATAAAGAGAATAAGGTTCTGGTTCAAGAAGAGGATATTAAGGAACGATGGAGAAGCTATTTTGAGGAACTTCTTAATGGTAACCATAGTGATAACATTGAGGGTTTAGACGTTAGGTCGGAAAAAAATGTGAAATACACTAGACGGATTAGATTTTCGGAAGTTAAAGAAGCTTTGAAGAAGATGAAAGTTGGTAAAGCCTGTGGACCAGATGAGATACCTATTAAGGTTTGGAAATATTTGGGAGATACAAGAGTTACATGGTTGACATCTTTATTCAATAAGATCTTAAGTTCAAAGAAAATGCCTAATGAATGAAGACAAAGTAATTTGATACCTATTTTTAAGAATAAAGGAGATATTCAGAATTGCTCAAATTATAGAGGTATAAAGCTTATGAGCCACACTATGAAATTGTGAGAAAGAGTTGTGGAATACCGTTTGCGGTTAGATACTTGTATCTCCTCAAATCATTTTGGCTTTATGCCTGGTTGATCAACTATGGAAGCTATTTTTCTTATAAGAGATTTGATGAAAAAGTATAGAGAGATGAAGAAGGACTTACATATGATTTTTATTGACTTAGAAAAGGCTTATGATAGAGTCCTTAGAGAAGTTTTATGGTGGGTCCTAGAGCGTAGGGGAATATCTATACGATATATCCAAGTCATGAAGGATATGTATAAGGGAGTTGCCACCAGTGTCCGCACCGTAAGAGAGGATACTAAGAATTTTTTCGTTTCTATTGGATTACACCAAGGTTCAGCTTTGAGCCCTTATCTTTTCGCATTGGTCATGGATGAGCTAACAAGACATATACAGAATGACATCCCTTGGTGTATGATTTTTGCAGATGATATTGTATTAATAGATAAGACTCAAGCAGGGGTAAATCAAAAGTTGGAGTTATGGAGAAGCACTTTGGAATCTAAGAGTTTTAAGCTAAGTAGGACTAAGACTGAGTATATGCATTGTATATTTAATAGCGAGAATAGAGAAAGAGGCAAAATTATTTTAGACGGAATAGCAATGCCTCATAGTACTTATTTTAGATACTTTGGCTCAATTCTTCAAGAAGATGGGGGTTGTGAAGAATATGTAAATCATAGGATTAAAGCTGGTTGGATGAAGTGGAGGGGTGCCATAGGAATTCTCTGTGATCGAAAGATGCCAATTAAATTAAAAGAAAAATTTTACCGCACTGTAATGTGGCTTGCTATGATGTATGGTAGTGAGTGTTAGGCAGTAAAAGGACAACACATGAGTAAAATGTATGTTGCGGAAATGAGAATGATAAGATGGATGTGTGGTCATACTAGGATGGATAGAATCCGCAATGAGTGCATTAGAGAAAAAGTGGGGGTAGCACCTATTGACGATAAGATAAGAGAGCATAGATTGAGGTGGTTTGGCCATGTGAAAAGAAGACCTAGCGATGCGCCAGTTAGAAAAACCGAACAAGTTAGAGTAGATATAACTAAGTGAGACAGAGGTAGGCCTAAACTAACTTAGTTAAAAGTGGTCCAAAATGATCTTATGATGTTACATCTATCAGAAGAGATAACCTTAAATCGTATTGAGTAGAAAATAAGAATCCATATAGCCAACCTCAATTGACTTGGGATTAAGGCTTTGTTGTTGTTGTTATTGTTTTAACTTTTTTCAACGCTTTTTTTTATTTTTTTTATTTATTTCATTTTGATTTTATCTATATATTTTTTATTTAAAAATAATTTTTTTTATATTATATTCTTACAAATAAATAACATCTACTAAATATTTACCAAATATCTATAACATCTATCAAACATACATGAAACATTTACTAAACATTTACATAATTTATTTAATATTTTTTTTAACTTATATTCACATAACATCTATATAATATATACACAATATATACAATAAATAAATAACATACTAAAATATTTGTCAAATATCTACAAAACATACACCAAATATATACAAAATATCTATTAAATACTTACATAATATCTGCATAACGAAATTAGTTTCTTTTAATTTTTAATTATATATATATAGTATGTAAAATTTATTTAAGAATAAATTTGATGATTTTTATTAATATTTTTTATATATTTTTTTATTTTTTTGTGAGTAGTATTTTATAATTTATAATGAAATTTAAAGTCTTTTCATTATAAAAATTAATATATTTTATATGTTAAAAATATAATTTAAAATATTAATTTTATTATTTTATTGAAATATATTTACTTAATGAAATAATTTGAAAAAAATGAAATTTAAAATCAAATATTAATTATAGCGAGAAATGAGATTTTTTTAAAAAAAACTTTTTTTTAGTAAGAATTGAAATATTTTTAAAAATTCGTTTTAACTTTTTCTAAAAATATAAATATATTTTTTTGTGCAGTATTTTTATATAAATTTTATTTTTTTTTTGACAATTTTATAAATATCCCATTAAAAAAGTGGCGTATAAGGCCGAGACTCATAAAAATTAGTAAAGGGGAATTAACATAAAAGATTTTAAAAAAATAAAAATATTGGGCAAATAAAAAAATTAAAAAAATTAATATATGTTCTTTAAAAAATATTAATATAAATCTAAAATTATATATAAAAAAAAGACAATATAAATGATATTTTGAAAAAAAAGGAGCAGTATTTCATTTAATCTTTTCATTAGTAAATTCAATTCTGTTTAATTCGCAGACTAATATACTTTTTTAAATATAAATATATCAAAAAGTTCTGAAAAGAAAAAAAGGTTAATTAGTTAATGATCATTAAGCTTTCTTATAGTATAAAACCAAGTGTCCAACCTTACTTTTTTTTTTTGAAACCTTACTATTAACTGAAATTATCTGTAAAACATTGTCATAATTCAGATGTTCCCTTTTCGCTCAAAATAAATTTCAATAATATTACAATTTATTCAAATACAGAATAAGAGAGAGTAAAACACATTATATTATATATAGATCAATAGAAGTGGCAATTGAATCGGATAGCATTGGCCAAATTTAAATCACATCATTTTACATTCCAATAATTTTGAATATCATTTTTCCAAGACAGATTTTGAGTGGATTAGTTTCAAATTTCATTGAATTTTCAAGAGGAGTGTACAGATTCTAGAATCCCATTAATCAAATTAATGTTAATAATTTTAAAAGAATCAAATGAGGGTTTTTTTAATAATAAATTTAAAAGAATCAAATGCAGGTTGAGATAATGGAAAACTACCTTTTATTCTTTAGCCTAAGAGTCTTCCAACTCCATACTAAAAATGAACCAAAATAATAATAATAATAATAATAATAATAATAATAATAATAATAATGTTATTGGTAATTGAAAGGGACAAATGGGTACCTTTCAACCTCTGCAGAAAACCATAAATAAGCCACGGGATTTCATTTCACTTCATTATGGCTTAACTATCAATATAATCACAAGCTTTTACCAACTCTGTTATGATTCCAAACATAATGCTTCCAATTCTCCTAGAAGAATCACACCAAGGTAAGTTGATAGAACTATATCAACCTCGCTTTCACTATGTATTAGTTCTTTTTTTTTTTACAAATTATACATAAACCACACATAATCTACTGCTCTTCAAATTTGAAATGAAAATGTTTCTTCTTTCATGGGGCATTCTTGTGGTGCCTTATATGCCAGCCAGATCAGGCTCACATGAACAATATGACCTCTCATTATCCAGTTAGTACATAAGGCATATCTTCTTCAATTCCCTTGAGCTATTTACTCCATGGCAACACACTTTTGTGTCCATGTGCAATAAATTCGAAGAGTGAATGCATTTCTTTGTTTAAAATCAATAAAACACTTCTTTTCACAAATCATATAAACACACCCATTAAAGATTACCTCTTCAATTAGCAATCTTTGGAGCTAAAACGAGTTTTGAGGCCAGTAGTTGTCACAGGAAGCATTGGTCTAATCTCATTGATTGATGAAACTTCCAATTCAGTTAGTGTAATAAATGCCTTTAGCTTCTTTTTTGAGCTATCCGGGAAAAGGGGACCTTCAAATCAAGCCCCACATCAGAAAACTATTATAAAAAAGAGACGATACTCTTCCCACAGAGAGCTTACTCTCTTTCTCTCTTCTCTCCTACACATCTAACTCTATATATATGCCAAATGACATTCACATGTCTTTGTTTCTAGTGAAAAAGATAAATCTCCTCAACTTTTGTTTACAGTTGGATCTCCACCAACTCCTCTGTTGCTTATCCACAAAATAGAAGAACTCATCTTCTACTATATCATAATACTTTGATTGGAATTCACTAAAATCTAACAGTTCATAGAGTTGCCAATCTATTTTTTTCTTTTTCCTCCGAGATTTTGCTTCAATGAATCCGGTAATTTTCTTCTTTCTCTCATCTCTGTTTATCAAGTCACTATCTTCAAAGGTTATGCCAGCAAAAATTAATGCCCATATCACTGTAATGGGTTTTGTTTATTGTGACATCTGCTCCAACAACAGTTTCTCTAGAAACAGCTACTTCTTACCAGGTGACTGATCTCCAGTAGCCCATAATTAGTTTCAAGTTTTATTAGTTATCTACTGGGAGCTTTAAATATTGACTGAGCTAATATCATGTGTAAATGTCTGACCAGGTGCTGGAGTTAAAATAGACTGCAAATTCAAAGCAAGTTCACCAAAAATCAGAGAACAAGTCACATTCTCAGCAAACAGAACCACAAACAGGCATGGAGTCTACAAGTTGGAAATACCAGCTGTTGATGGAATGTCATGTGCTGAAGCAGCCATTGAATCTGCCTGTGAAGCCAACTTAATGTGGAGCTCTTCCAAATCATGCAATGTTCCTGGATACAAATCCACTTCAGATCAAATAACAATCAAAGCCAAGCAAGCCAATCTCTGCGTCTACAGCCTTAATGCATTGAATTTCAGACCATCAAAGGTTGATCTTACCTTGTGTGGAAATTAAAAAGGAAGATTTCTACAGTTCTTTCCATCTTTACTTCACCTATTTATGGCTTTTAATTTGCACCGTTTCTCTTTGAATGCTATTTCTTTGATGCCATCCTTCCTTCAAAATAAGTATGATTTCCATTACTAGATTCTCAAATGGTCCTCACAGAACTCGGCCTTTCCTAGCCTGTCCACTAGTAATGCAGTTCACTGGGAGCTAATTATTGCTTCTTCTTCTTTTTTTTTTTTTTTTTTCTGTTTTTGTATTATATAATTTTTAATTTTGTTGGTTTGCTGTAGCTTATATGTCTGAATATTTTGTGCCATCTAAAGTTCAAGTGTGTGGATAAACTTCACTTCCCCCTCAACTCTCACACTTTTCATTTAAGTTTTAGTTTAGAACTTTTGCTAGCACTTAAACCTGTATCACCAAGAATCATTTCTTAATAATTTTCAGAATTAAACAGATCTAAATTACTAGAGGCCCCAGAGATTTAGTAAACACACAAGCTACTGTTATTAAAGAAACATATGCGCATTTAGGATATTGAAACCTACCATAAAATTGATGTGTTTAATCGAATTGAAACTATGATTAAATTATAAAATAACAAATTAATATTCAGAGACTGAAGTGCAATATAAATTTTATATTATCTTACATCAAGGACTAAATATTCTGACTGAGACTAAAATGAATATTATTTAAATTAGGATGCATGTGTTAATTACATTAATTTTTTTCAGTGGTCGGGAAATTTCCCTAATATTTACATCTCCAACCATGGATCCTATTAAAAAGACGTAGAAGTGACCAATAAATCTTATAACCTGTTTTCAGGTCAATTAAAAAAGAAGTCTAGTCCCACCTACAGGAAGAATCGATTAGGGGAAATTATAGGATATAATTTGTATCGTGTGATGGACTTTAAATATGCCAAGACTGCAAGCAACTTTAATCACAGAAGGGTTTCTAAGATACTTATAGATCATGCCCAATAAATGTCAATCGGACGAGAATACTAGAATAAATGAAACAAACTGAGAAACTGTATCTGATTCCAACTGAAGGCATTTCAGCTGTAGATATTCTGGACACGCCAGAATCAATGTGAAAATGTCACCATTTATTGCTTCCTCAGTTTCTCAATTGTCAAATATCTAAAATAAGTCACCAAATTCCCAGCCATAATTTGTACACAAGCTTCTATGTAGTTTCCAATTTTTTCTGGATATACTTTTCCATTACATTTCAAGGAAATCTAATATATATGTGAAGACATTGTTAGGCATGAGTGCACATGTAGCCAGATAAGGGAAGACGGAAACTATGAAGTGTGCAGTTATCTCTCTCTCAGATGATTATTCCTAATAATCCATTCATTATCTTGAACAGTAGAATGCTATAATCAGAGATTCAAGAAATAAATATTTCATTGTAGAATACACCTAAAGAATTAAGGAAATGCCTAAGCAAAACCTTTTCTTAATACACATTTCATAATAAAATGAAGTCATCATGCCTTAGTGCCACATTACTAACTACACTAGTTCTCTGCGACATCAGAATAAGTCAAATGAGCATGCATGTGACCATCTAAAACAGATGGTCATATGCAAGTCATGTGACATTTCCTAAAATAGCCAACAATTCATAGTTTTCATGTTGGAGAAGGAAGATGACTATATTTTGCGTCCACTTCCAAGAATCACAAAAGTTTGGCAGTCACAAATTGAAATCTAGAATTTACAAGGTAAGTCATCAAAATGAAACACAATAGGTGCAGAAAAGGAAAAAGGAAGATATTCATTTGTCATTGTATAATACTCCATTTCATGTCAAATTAACTTCTATCCACATATAACTAATATTCAAAAATTATATATATACATATTTAGTTAAATGAAGCTAAATCAAACTTATATCTTTTCGACAATCATGACCCATGAGTAGTAATATCCTACGAACACTTCTTCCATATTACCTACACACAGGAGTCATGCATTTGTGGCTCACATTGTCAGAATGGTAAGCGTGATAGTTCTTATGTTGAAAATATACATGTGGCTATATGAAAATATTCCTACAAAGGAAATTTCGAATTCAAAAAAAAGGTCCAATGCATGCTAGTTGAGCAAGCACATAACAAAATAACCCAAGAAAGCATAAAGTTTGATTTCACCATCAATGTTCTGTTAGTCATACTCCTCTCATAAAATTGCAGCAGTGCACAGAAAAGGCCAAATTATCACCACAAAAGAAGAATTATACATACTACCCTATCAATCAATAAGTGGCACAATCTCGTCTCCCTACGTCTAATGTGGCAGCATATCACACGGATCAACACACTTAGTAAAGATACACTGGTCAATAGAAAAAGTCATACTGATATGCACATAATTATGTGTATTCAAATATCATTTGCAGCTCAGTATTTTTTCTAAAATAACAGGTAGTCGTTGGTTTTGTTTATGTGATGGCTTCATGAATCAGAAGCTACATTATCTCATGTTTCCATGAACAAAAGAGTATAAGACTACTTGCATATAACAGATTTGGTTGTGAAACCATGCCTTGGTAGCACAAACTAGCAAACCTGGAAATGAAGCTTATTTATAATTTAATAAGCTGGTTTCTAGAGCTTATAGGATAAGTTGTCATTTTATTAACTGGTACCTTGTGCAAGGAAAATGGGAGTAAAGCCATCCACATTGCCAAACTCCCCTATAAGACTTTGTTTGGGAGGAACTGAGGAAGGGAAATGGGAGGAAGGGCATATATTTTAAGTCTATTATCTATCAAAACGTTAAAAGAATGTACATTGACCAAATAATATTCAAAATACATCTTCCTTTCAATCCCCTGCCTTTCAAACAAAGCCTGGATAATATAGCAAAAAATGAAGTTTGAGATACTACTTTTCTCACCAACCCAACAACCATGCCAAATAAACCTATATTCTATCTAGAAGAAGTCGTGAGTTAGAAACATATACAAGTCATGGCAAGACCAAGAATGAAGATTGTAAGGAATCCGAGTTTATCAAAATCAAATCGATCCCTCCAAATAAGTGCAAAAACTAGTCTAATTCCTACTCTCAACATAAAATTGAAGCAAATACAATTTAAAAAAAAAAACCTCAAGATTTTGGATTTCAAATTACAGGAAAATTTCAAGAATGGAGCAATGTGCAGGAGCAGCAGATCTATATCATTGTAGCTAAAACAGAAAAACCTAATAAGCAATGCATTTCAATTAAAAAGAAAGACCCAATTCGCCAAACAGCTAAATATGCAAAACATAACAGTTAGTTGATGGAGTCGAATATATAAAAATTGACCTGAGCAGAGAACACTGATTGGATTGGATACTCATTTTTCCATTGCCTCTGCTTTAGGTCTCTTCCTCTACACTTTGACTTGGAGTGGCAACTGACGAGCTAAAGCAACGTAGTCTTGCATTTTAACGACGTCGTTTTCAATCTTTTTATATATTAAAAAAAAGGGGTAAATGTCAGTTAGCGCTATTAATAATTTTTTTTTAAAAAAAAACTCTTAACAGATAACCCCCAAAATTTGCTCTTCAAGTGTATGGAAATTTTCTAGAATGTAAATTTGTTAGTAAATTTTTTTAATGAAGAAGGGTTTTAAAAATTGTTAAGGGAGATTTTTCTTCAGTTGTTCAGAATTTTTATTTTATTAGAAATTAAAAAATATGACATTAATTGTAAATTGAAATTTTTTATTCTATTTATACATATAGTATTATATGTTTAATATTTTATATATTTACTATAAAAGTTTCCGCGCAATGCTGTAGGTATTAAAATTAATCTAAACAAAATTTAAAATAAAATAATTAACATATTAAAATCAACCTAAACAAAATTTAAAATAAAATAATTAACACAACTAAAATTAAAATAAAACTTGAATAAAAAATTAAATTGTTGAATTCAAAAATCATAACATAAATTAAAATAAAATTATAATTTACCAAAAATCAAATAAAAATAATTAATTAAAAAAAAACTCAAAAAGAAACTATAAAAAAAAAACAAATAATAAAAAAACCCAAAATATTACAAAAAATGAAAAAAATACAAACAACAACCAAACAATATAAAATTTACCTAAAAAATTACATGACAAATAAATAATAAAAAAGATTTAAAAAATTCAATCAAAAACTTAAAATCAAACAACATAATAAATTATTTAAGAACTAATCACATAACAAAAAAATAAAAAGAAACTACATTAAATACTATTATATATTATCCATAAGTCAGCTGAACAATAGTTAAATCATAATATTGTGATTTTAAAGCTTAATAGTATTATAGGAGAATATGGTAATAGCGTAGTAATTCTATTATATATATATATAACTAATTATCATTAATATCAAATAATATATTATAATTATATTTAAACTTTTCAAATAAATATAATTATTATTAACATCAAATGATATATCATAATTATATTTAAACTTTCTAAACAAATATAATTATTATCAAATATGACATTATAATCATATTCAAACTATTTAAATAAATATAAATTGATATCAAATATAATATTCTAATACTATATGAACTCTCAAAATAAATATCAAATAAATATTAATTATAACAAATAATAATTTAATTAAAAAATTTTAAAAATTAAGATATTTATTATAATAGGATATTACATCATATTACATTCTACTAATTTAGCATAGTATAATCCAAATAGTATGTTACATGCTAATATAATATTTTATTTATGTTGCATTAGTAAAATATAATATAATATTATAATGTATTCTACCGATTTAGTATATGAAAATTGATATATAATCTAAATATGATACTGATTTATATAAATAATATCTATAATAATTAATTATTTATTATAGTAAATAATAAGTTTAATATTTTAAAAAATTAATTTAAAACTTAATATAGATTTTTTTAATATCTATAAAATTTAATTTATATTATTAGTTAATAACTAATTATTATCAATAACAAATAAATATTTTAATTCTATTTAAAATTTTTAAATAAATATTTATTATAATAATAATTTAATTTAAAATTTTAAAGAATTAGAACAAATGGCAAGATATGTATAATAACTTAAATTTTAAATTATTTAAAAATATTAAATAAATGTTGAGAATAATAATAATATTATTAATATTAATTAAATATAATATTTAATATTCAAAAATAAAAGATAAAAGATAAAAAATAAAAATAAAAATAAAAAAATTTTATATTTGTATTTATAAGAGAAAGAGGAAAAAAAAAGGAAGGAGATAAAAAAAAAAAAAGAAAAGAGGAAGAGAGAGAAAGAGCATAAATGAGGAGAGAAAGTGAGAGGAAGAAAGAGGCAAATTTTTTTTTTTTTGATCTACAACCGTCCAACCATTATTTATCCACATCTCTAACACCATTGAAAAGTTCATCGCCCAATGAGTCCAACGCCATCAAGATTACTGTTGTCCGATGCTGGATTACTGTTTATGTCCGTCTGAATAGTATTCCTCCTGAGAGCTTCCAATGAGATTTCTGACCTTTTTTCGATCTATTTTCATGGCAAAATTAGTATTTTTGAAATCTTCTACTCTTATGTTTTATTTTGATATATTATTTATAAATTTTAGAATATATTTTAGGTTGGCTAAAATTCACCACCGTTTTTCGGTGACGGCATGCTATTCAGGCAATGGAGTTACTATTCTGGTGATGATAAAAAATAGTAAAAAATATAATAAATAAATAAATAAATAAATAAATAGATTTAAATGAATAATTAAAAATTAATTATTATAAAATTTTTAGTATTTAATATGTAGAAATTTATAATTAGATAATAAAATAAATTATGAGTTATAATTAGTTTTTTAGATATAATTAAAGGAAAATAATAATAATAATAATAATAATAATAAATATGTATAATTAATAATTGATAATTTAATAGGTTGAATTTTGGATATTTTAAATGTATTAATTTAAAACTAATTAAATGTTAAGTAATAATTTATAGAATTAAAATATATATTTAGAATATATATAATCTTAATTAGTTATAATTAGTGAAAACTTTTATTAGTTAGTATAAATTAAATGAAAAATTGATTAAAATAAATTGATAAGTTATAATTATTATTTATTAATTATGAGAAAATATTTAATGAGTTCAATTAGATTAGATTATGATTTTAAGTAAAATTTTGTAATTTAAAGATTATAATTTTAATTGAGTTAATTATTAAATATTAAATAAGTTAATAGAATATTAAGTAATTAAATTAAAATGTTAAAGTATTATGTTTAAAAATTTATAAAATAAATTAATTGATTAAAATTAGTATTTTTATAATTAAAATAATTAACTTATTTTTATAAAGTGAGGTAAATAAATTATATGGTAATTAATTATAATTAAGGAATAATTATAAAATAATTTTTTAAGAATTATTTAAAATTGAATTAGCGTATATCTTAAAATTTTAAATAAATATTTTATTAATAAATTAAATAAAAAAGATTAACGTTAATTTAATAAACTATTACTATTGTATTTGTAAGATATATATTGTACTTATATTTGAGTTACTGAGAATTGTGATGGTGGCTCATATGAGATAATTAGATTCACATTGACTATTGTGAGGTTTTTTGAAATATTTTCTCATTTTATTTTAGGGGAAAATATCTTAGTGATAGAGGAGACTCTGCTTAAATTTCGACAGAATTTCTAGAGCTATATTTGTTTATATTTATACTTTCAAGTGTCCTCTATTTATAATAAAATATTCTAAGGAGAACTGCCGGATTTTCATAAATTTGTGAGTTATATAAAATAATATAATACCTCATTTTCCTAATTTACGTTCATAATTATATTCGCATAATGCATCAAATGCTTGTGCAATATATGTACAATTATTATTATTATAAGATTAATGTGTGTTGAGTATGAGTTGGTTGTGCTTAATGTATATAATATACGATATCAGATATAGTTAGGATGATATGGTACCATATATGATCGGAGATATGAATTATGATATGAGGATATTATATGACGAGATTAAGACTGGCGTGACTGCGGGGGCATTTTGATGCTCAGCGCTGCTTGTCAATCGGATAGTACTGTTTGACTACGGCTGTGACGACGGAACTTATATATTAGATTCTAAGAGAAATATATGGACTAAGAGAGCTAGATATGAGATATACTCCCCAGTTTGAGATTTAGTATGACCACATTGACTTACAAATATCATTATTTTCTATGTGATTTGTTTGTTGATTGACATTTGTATGAGCACGTTATATTTGTGATAATTGTATTATATTTGTGATCGAACGCTCATTAATGTTCACTATTTTTCTTCAGGTTGTAGGTTGAGTATAGAAGTACTGTTTATTCAGGTTATTCTATCTTTTTATTCCTCGGCAAAAAATATTCAATTATTTATTTTATTACTTATTTAATTCATATTGTTGTAATTTAAAATTCCGTATGATACTTCTCTATTTATTTTTAATTTAATTTTGTTATTTGGTCAAATAGAATTATTAACCAATTTATTACAGCAATGATGAGATGTATTAGTATTGCATAGTTAATGGGCTCGTAGGTCCAGTTTAAAATAGTAATAATTATTATAATCTAGATTTATCAGGAAATGAGTTATCAAGCTTACTATAGATTTTAAAAGTCACATATTTTTTTCATTTTTTAATGCCAATCATATATTCTCGGGTTGAATCGTGACAATATTAGAGAGACACATGTCATAATATAGTGCTCGTATTATTTATTTTTATATTATATCTAAATTGCTATTATTGCAGTTTAGACAAATTTCATATTTAAAAATCTCTAAATTAATTTTATTTTATTAATTTTATTATCCATTTTAATGAATTTTACATTTTCTAAATTTTTAGATTTTTATTACAAGGTGATATTTTATAACATATCACTTAAAAATCTCAAAATACTATATTCAAATTTTTATTTAAAATTTATTATAAATATAATAGATGATAATATTTTTAAATAATTTTATATTTAAAAAAATTAATATTTAAGGTTATGTTCAAAATAATTTTTATTTTTTAGTTTTAGTTTATACTTATAAAAAATAATTTTGAATACAGCTTAATTTTAATTTTTTTCTTATTAAATAAAAAATATTTTCACACTAAATATAAAATTTATAAATTATTAATTTTTGAGTGTTTTTTTTTAAGAATGGTATTTTGCATCAACAAAACTCTTTTTTTATTGTAAATGTTAATTTTTATCTTTATATCATATTTTATATAATTTTTCTATATTTTCTATTTTTTACATATATTTTTTTCATTTTTTGAGGAAAAAATATAGAACTAAATTTTTTTAAAAAATAAAATAAAAACGAAAAATAATTTTAATTTTAAAAAATAAAAAGCTAAAAATTTACGACTAAATGAATACAGCATAAATTTTTAGCACTTAATTTTTTAGTTTACTAAACACTAAACTACATCGTTAATTATTTATTTTAATCATTAAATTAGTATTATATTGATAAAATATTATTTAATAGGCTTTGGCCAAAAAAAAAAATGCTAATAGGCATATGATAGAAAGTTTAAATCCTAACAACCCGTTCCCTTTCAAAAAAATTTCAAGTGCAATAACTGTACATATCATTACGCTACAAAGTTTAAATGCTAGCGTCTTTCAATTGTTGATTATGTAATTAAAATATCATCAAAATATTTTTATATAGAGAAATTCTATTATAGACATTATCTATATTTTTATTTATATACCAATCTAATTAAAAAGTGTGATTTGAATTATAATATTTAAAAAAAATAATTTTAATTAATTTTTATTTTTAAATCACATTCTTTAATTGTGGTTTAATCCATAAGTAAAAATATGAATCATGTCAATATTAAGATTTTCTATTTATCTGTATAATATAATAAAAATATGAAGAAAATACTAAATTCAACCAATACTTTTGCGTAAGAGCCTCTCCAACCGTGCGCCAATTTCCATTATAGCGCACGATTTTAACTCCAACCAGTCGCCATTTATTGCTCCATTTTGAAGATCAGCTACAGTGTTGCACTATATTTGGTGCAGTACTGTAGCTGCACCATTTTGGTTTTTTTAAATTTTTATTCTTTTTTATTTTTAACTCAAAACTTTAAATATTTTCTAAACAAGTCCTACTTTATTATTTTTTAAGTAAATTTTTATAATTAGGTGTTTATTTTTTTTCACTCACTCAATATATTATATTATTTATTAATTTTATATTTTAATAACTAAAATGTAAAATTTTATTTAAATAAATATCATGTAAAATATGAATTGTATTTATAACAAATTATTTTATTTATAATACATAAAAATAAAAAAATAAAAAAAAATACTTTAGCAAATCACATTCACAATTCATAAAGGAAGTTAATTAAAATATTCACAATTCATAAAGGAAGTTAATTAAAAAAAATACTTTAGCAAATCACATTCACAATTCATAAAGAAACAACTAGCTGTTTATGGTCTCAATGGTAACAGCTAAAGCAACAAGAAACAGCTAGCTGCTTATGTTCTCAATGGTAACAGGTAAAGCAACAAAAAACAGCTAGCTGTTTATGTTCTCAATAAAAAACAGATGCTAAAACAGCTAGCTGTTTATGTTTTTAATGGTAACAGTTAAAGCAATAAGAAACAGCTAGCTGTTTATGTTCTCAATGGTAACAGCTAAAACAACAAGAAACAGCTAGCTGTTTATGTTCTCAATAAAAACCAGCTGCTTAAACAGCTTGCTGTTTATGTTCTTAGTTGTAACAGCTAAAACAACTAAAAACAGCTAGCTTTTTATAAATAAATAATAATTTGTTGATTATTTTTTTCTCCTCATATTCAAAATTGATTTTTTCAAATAAAAGACTAGTATACTTTTATTTAATTTCAAAAACTCTAATATAATCATATTATTTATATTTAATATTATTAAAATATATATTTTTTTATAATTAACATATAAATTATCTATCATCATTAATATACTATTTATGTAATAGTTTCAATAAACAGGTCTATTAATTATTAATCATTTATCAATAGCTTATTTATCCAATTTTAATAAACGATTCACAACTTATTTTAAACAATTTATATTCTATAAATATATTATAAATAATAAATCAATAATCACTTTTCATTTAAAATGATACGAAGTTTTTAAGTGAAATGGATAAATAAAGTTGAAGTAAAAAAATAATATAATATTAATGAGAGAGAAGAATCTAAACAGAATATTTTTTTTTGTGATAAAAATGGTGCAGATGATTGGAGATAATGTTGCGCCATTTTGATATTTTACACTATTTTAGTGCAAAAAATGGTGCACATGATTGGAGTTGGCCTAAAGAGTAAATTAATGGTGAAATTCAATAATAAAATATATTCTATAACTTTGAAGAAAAGTGAAATCACTGCATAGGAACAATAATTTCAACTTATTTTATCCATTTCACCCTTTATTTTTATTGATATTATTTTTTAACCGTTATTTTTACAATTAATTATTATTTTATTTTAATTTTTTATATATTTATACTTTATTGTTATATATATATTTTTTAAATTTACACTCTTTTGGATATTTTAATTATGTGTTGCTTTTGAATCTCAAAATTTATATATTTTGCTTTTGAAAATTTTTAATTCTATAAATTGAAATATGTGTATTTTTTTATTAGTGTTTACAATAAACTGTAAATTTTAAAATTTATTTACTTTAACAGAAATTATATTTTATACTTTTAATCATATTAAAAATTGAACTAATATTAATAAACTAAAAAATAATTAAAAAATTGATAGACTGTTCAAATTAGAGTATGTTAAATAAAATTGATAATATACTATGTTGAAAAATTTCCGTGAAAACTTACAAAAATAATATTTAAAAATTCATAAAATAATTACACTCTCTATTTATTTGTAATTGATAATATTCTATAATAATTATATAAATATTTTATAAAAAATATTTTATTCTTAATTTTTGATTTATTTATTTTTTTAAATATGCATCTTGTATTATTTATATAAAAAAAATTTTAAAATATGTTTATTTCCCAAGTAATGTGAGAATGTCATTTTAGCATAAAGTACAAGAATAGCTTAAAAAAGCAAAATGATTTGTCAACACAAATTAACTTACAAATATTGTAGTAGAGAATTAAACAACAAATAATAATAAAACACACCTGTGTGTTTATTAATTTTCTTTAATCAACCCAACAAACATAAATAGTTTAATTAAGAAACAAACACATAAACCACATATAATTAAGCATCAATTAACAACATGAAGATATAAAATGCTCTTGGTGTTGTTCCTCATATCTGCATAAGTTCTTGGAAGACTTTCATGGCAGAAGCAGGCAAACCCAGAAGCACATTTATGCTTTTTCTCTCTCTACCATGTGATAAGAATAAAATAACTTCTTTCTCTGGCAATGCCACTGGTCCTGAAAGAATTGGCTCTCCCCATCCAAAATCTGTAGTGTAAAATGATAGTCTTGACCAAGTAGTGATTAACAGAGTTGAAGACAAAGAAGGCCTAGCCCTTGTCACTTCAAAATAATCAATAGCAGATCTCATATAAGAGTCTGTTACCATTTTAATGGAATCTTGAACTAACCCAATTGCACAAGACAATGGTTTTTCTAGTAATTCACCTGCTTCGCATATAGAATTTGTTAACACAATTCCATTGCCAAAATACCCTTTTGGCAATGGTGGATCGAATTTAGACCTTCCGTCAACAGCAAATAAGAGCTTTGTTTGTTGATTTGGTAGAAAATTTAATGCTTTTGTTCTGGCTCTCCATACGAATGCAGAGAGGCTCTCAAAAGTTGTACATTTGTTGAGAATTCCTTCTTCCATTGCTTTTGTTTTGATCTTTTCGAGCATTTCTTGATCGAAACAGAAGGAGCTATAGAGCATTTGTTCATCCTTATAAAGGTTATTGGTGTTGGATATGTCTTCTATTTCAGCAAATTCTTGATGGAGATGCTCTATTTTTGGTGGGTCTCGAGATTTAAGAACACTTCTGTCTATAAACGGAGGAACAGAAAGTGGCAAACCTCTTGCTATTTCCCCCCATGAGTTCACAAATTCCATTGCTCCAATTCCATCAAACATACAATGGTTCATGCACAATCCAAGTACAAATCCTCCGCATTTGAATTTAGTCACCTGCAATAACAAAAGTTGGCACTTTAAACTCGTATGTAGATAAAAATGTCTAATTACTTAAATTTTTGTAGTTCTTTTTGGAGAAGATGGAAAAACCTGAGCAACCAGAGGAGGCATCTGAAGTATATTCTTTGCACCAGGAATATCATAAACAAGCTTCCCAAGAGTTTCAGGATCAGGCTTTGTTATATCTCCGATCTCTTCCATTGCACAATTCGCCTCAGCCTCAACAAAAACAGCACCCTCTCCAGTACAATTCACTATAAGTTTACCTTCAGAGCTAATAGTTAGCCGGCCGGCGAGAGGGTAATAGTGAACAAGAACCTTTTTCAAGGCATTCTTGATCACTTCTGCAGAACTTTCATTACCTTTCTCATCTGACTTGAAGCAATAAACAGTTCGGACAATCACTGCAATGTTTTGATCAAGATTAGAGAGAAAATAAAGACCTTTCTCTGTTTCTTTCTCCGGAGAAACCAGTTTAGGCTCCCCCTGTTTCACAATTAGTTGAAACACATTCTTGCCATTAGAATTCTCCATTGTAGAAGCCTCCACAACCTGAGAACAACAAATGAAAACCAAAGAAAAATAAAGTAACAAGTTAATTCAAAAGAACCAAAATAGTGTAAACATTTTCAAAAATTTTATTTATTGAAATAGTCCAACAAACCATGTGAACAAGTTTTAGAAAATTTCTGAAAGAAGCAACTGAACAAATTAAATGGACCAAACCCAGTAGAAGCAGAGAATTCCAATTACTGAAAAAAAAGCTGATGATTGTATTTAATCCTGCAATATATCGCAGGTTTTGAATTTGGCAATGGTATGATCAAAGATGTGTTAATATATGGAGAAAAAGGAGACCCCGCATTAAAGAAGTTGATTTACTTCTTTAAGTAAGTGAAAAAAATTTAGGAATGGTAGGTGAATGTGTTAAAAAAAATCTTAATTACTCAATTAGATATTAAGTAATTTATAATTATGTCTTAATATGCATCAGTATAATATATTAATGTCTTAAATATGCATTATTAGATCATATATTACAAGAATTTCTTGTGTTTCAAATGATTTTTTTTTCTCTCTTGGTAAATTAATTTGGGATGTGGGTGAGGGTAGGCCACTGATCATGGGACCAATCATTATCAGACTAATTTTTGCTCTCTGTGTGGGTTTTGTTTGGTGGGGTTGGCATCCCAAATTTGCTTGCTTGATTCTATTCATATTTTTATATTTATTTTGCCTCTTATATGTTCATATATGATTTTTTTAATATAGTTGAAAGTTGTTAGATTTTTCTTATTGGCCTTAAAAAAAATAGTGTTGAATTGAAGTTCTTTTGTAGTAGACAATAGCTTAAAAGAGATATTTAAGCTTATACAACCAAGTCAAAGGCGGTTAGGAGAACCTTGAAAAATTAATTTGGCCTTGGGTTCTTGAATAATTATAATTTAAAATATTATAATAATATCTTAAAATCTTGTATTTTTCTTTCATTGCAGGTTTGGGATTAAAATTGCCAAAATATATAATAGAAACAAAAATATATATATTAAGACAAGTCTCGAATGTTTATTTTTTTCCCTGGAAGTAATTATTTACTAAAAATGAATATATAGTTTAATCTTATTATGAAATATCGAAATATGAAATTAATAAGAAGATATAAATATATTGTTAGTTGAACAAAGTGTTTGTCTGATGAAAAAAGGACTGTTTAAACTCGCAGTTCAGACAGGCTAGATTAATTTGGACTAACCAGGTCAAGCCAGACCTACAGATTTCTTGAACACCATCACTTTTCATTGGGTGCAAGCTACAATAACCAATTTCTTAGGTTTTAAAAGTCTCTCTCTCTCTCTCTCTCTCTCTCTCTCTATATATATATATATATAATACTAAAACAGTTAATATTGACCCAATATTATATCATATGACATAATATTAATATTTTTTAAATATTAAATTAAATTATTATTTATTAAAAATTTATATATTATACTAAAATAATTAATATTGACATAATATTGTGTCAAGTGGCATAATTCTAATATTTTTTAAATATTAAATTAAATTACTATTTATTAGAGATAGATAAAATATTTTTTAAATATTAAATTAAATTATTATTTATTAAAATAGATAAATTAATTAATTATTATAAATATTTATTTAGAGAATTTAAATAAAATTAGAATATCATATTTAATATTAATAATAATTAGATATTATCTAATAATATAATTTAAAATTTTAAATAATTAATAAGATATTTTATCTAATTTTTAATTTAGACAGTTTAAATAAAATTAGAATATCATATTTAATATTGATAATATTAGTTATTATTTTTTTATTTTTTTACTTGAAATTATTATAGAATTTTAAAATTATTATTATAAATATATATTAATTAAAAATACCTACAGTATAGTATTTTATTAAAATAATTATTGCTGGCACAATATTATATCACATGTTAATTTTTTAATTTTTTAATTCAGTTTTTTTAATAATTAAAAATGTAATTAAGATATACTATTTGATATTAATTATAAATAAAATTATTTAAAAAATATAAATACAATTATATTTTTAGTATAGATATTTATTGTTAATTAATTATCAATAATTAATATATATTATTTAAAATTAATTATAATTATATTTATTTAAAAAGATCATATATAAAATTATATCTTTAGAATAAATATTTATTATTAATTAATTATTAAATTAATTATTAATAATAAATTTTTTTTAAAAGAAAATTCAACTCCAACTTGAAGCCAAAGTCAAAGACTTTTTGAACTTTTATGATAAGTCCAATCTAACAAGATTTGTTTCAATTACTTTATTTTTTAATTATGTCATAATATTATAATAATTAAAATTATTATTTAAAATATTTAAATTAATTTTTAAAAGATATTTATTATTGAAAATTAAAAAAAGAGTTGGCAAATTTTAAAAAATTTATAGTATTACTCCTTTTATTTTATTTTAAATATTGCGTAAGAAAATTTTTTTTATTTTATTTTAAATATCACTTTTAAAAATTTAAGAGAGTATTGATTAAAAAGTTTTAATATTATTCATATTAATTAATGAAAGAAAATAAGTAATATGAGAAATAAAAAATGATATTTAGATAAATTATAATAAAATTTTTATAAAATATATAATAATTAATCAGTATATATTATTTTTATATAATATTTAAAATAAAATAAAAAAATTATTATATAATTTAAAATTAATATATATATATATATGTCTATTGAGTAAAAATACTCGCATGACCTTTTATAATTAGCATCTAAAATAATAATAAAAAATGTAATATAATTTTAATGAACAGACCAGTTTGACAAAATTTTAAATGACCATCCAATTAAACAAGTTTACAATTTCTTCATGGCAACAACACCAAGACGCAGAGCATACTACTTCTCAACAAACCCAATATTATTAATTACAATCTTTATCCTTATTATTATTTTTTTATAAAAGAGCTATTTAGATAGAGTCTAGCTAGATAAAAAGATATATTAGGACATTTATTATCCCAAAAATGAAAAGATAAAAATATTATTAATTGTTGAGTCTATTAATTAGAAAAAAACAAAAATAACCCTCTTTATTTGGCTAGATTCTAGCCAAATAGTATTATCCTTTTTTTTAATAATTAAGCTCATGCTCCAATGTCTATATTAAAGGGCCGCTAGATCGGCATTTTTATTTAAGGTCCATTTAATTTTATATTTAATTTATTATTTTAATAATAATAATATATCCAATAAACCTAATTTAAATAAATTTAATTTTATATTTAAGATAAAATTATCATCTTTAATTCGTATATAAATATATTTATTAAAAAATTATTAAATTATATAAATTATATAAAATTACTTTAAATATATTAAAATATTATTTATTAATTTATTAATATTATATCTTTATTTTATTAATTAAATTATTAATAATAAATATATAATTAAAAAAATAATTAACTTTTTTTAATTATATAAAATAATAATTACAAATAAATAAATTTTTTTATAAAAATAATAATATAAATTAAAATAATATACACCACAAAAATAAAGAACGAAATATTAAAAAAATTACTCACAAATTCAGTAGCATCAAAAGCCATAAATTAAAACGGCAGCTTCTCTCTCCTCTGTTGGAGCCCACCGTCATCCATCTTTAGTTGGACACCTTACGACCTCCTTCTCCGATCATTTTTCCATCAAATTTCTTCATAGATCTACCTCATCTATCTGCCATATGATTTACCCCTTAGTTACCAACTTTCTTTTGTTTCAATTTCTGAATTCTTTTTCCCTTTTGACTCTTTAGGGTGTACAATTTACTGTATTCTACAGTTGATTACAACAACTGCTTTTGAATTCTTGTTAAAAAATTAATTTAGCATATTGTTGATAGAGCTTTGGCTCGCCACCTCTCCCTGGAGAATTTTTTCTCTTGATCGATCTTTTCTCCTCTCCTCGGCTCCTGCTATACTGAGCCCAATGTGACCATAATATGTTGGTTTGGAACGGCCAGGGGTTTGGTAAAGATCTAACAAAGAGAGGACTCGGGAAATCTATTCGTTCTTTTCACCCAGGTCGTCTTTCTCTTTGAAACTAAACAAAAACTGTCATTACTAGAAAAACAAAGGAGGAAATTGGGTTTCGAATTTGCATAATATATTGCCCCAAAGAATACTACAGAAGGTCTAGCTCTTTGGTGGAAAGGTCATTGGCTGATTTGACCTTTTAGTTTTGAATTCAACTTTATGTACGTTGCTATCTATGATCCAAATAATAATTTCTTTATGGCTACTTTTGTATATGAGAGCCCATACAAATATGATAAAAGTTTGATTCTGGACCAAATTAAACATCTCAATCCAGGTATTGGAGTTCCTTGGATATGCATTGGGGATTTCAACCTCATCTTATACTCTCATGAGAAACTTGGGGAAAGACCCATTAATGTTTATTGGAGCAATATCTTTGCTAAATGGATCAACGATCTGCAGTTGATTGACATAGGTTTCAAAGGCAATCAATTTACTTGGTCCAATAAGCAGGGGAAGGATCAAAATATCCAACAATGCCTAGATAGAGGCTTAGCAAACCCAAAATGGTGGCTCAAATTTCCTCAGGCTATAATCACACATGGCGCCCTTATTGGGTCTGATCATAGGCCACTACTCCTTAATCTGAGACCTAATTTTTTGCTGAAAAAGATAAGTTTTAGATTTGAATTAAAATGGATGGAGAGACCACAATGTGCTAATATTGTCAGGAATGTCTGGAATCCTCAGTCCAGGAATGTGGATGATTGCTCTTTCAGGGACAAACTGCTGAACACTGCCTCAAAACTCTGAGAGTGGAGTAAAGCCTCTAATTTTAATGCCAAAAGAAGAATTGAAGAAATTAAGACAGAACTTGAGGCTATATACCCCCAACATGACACAATGGTAGATGGAGAAAGACAACTACTTGAGCAATTTAATACTTTGTGGAAAATGGAAGAACAATTCTAGTTTCAACGATCAAGGATGAAATGGTTAACAATCGGGGACAAAAAAGCACGGTTCTTCCATGAAACAACAGTCCAAAGGCGTCAAAACAATCTTATTATAAAATTGAAAGATGAAAAGGGACTCTGGATAGAAAAGGAAGATCAACTACAAAAATTAAATTGTTGATTTCTGCTTCAACCTCTTTTCAGCAGGCCAAACAACTCAATAAGAATAGGTAGCTGATTCTATCCCCCTCTTTAGTCTCCCCTGATCTAAATGAGGCTATTTGCTCTATTCCTTCAGCTGAAGAAATCAAAAGAGCAATTTTCAATTTAGGCACCCGTAAAGCCCCAGGACCCGATGACTGTCCTGGCATCTTTTATCATTCATATTAGGATTCGATTAAGAATGATCTTATTCTTATGGTTCAATCCTTTTTTGAATCGGGTGGAATGGATAGGACCCTAAACCAAACTAACATTGTGTTAATTCCTAAAATACATGCTCCGGAGGAATTAAAACAATTAAGACCCATTGCTCTTTGTAATTTCTCATATAAGATCATCTCAAAAATCCTCACAGCCATATTAAGGCCTTACCTTGACTTTCTAAATCATCCTGCCCGAGGAGTTTTTACACCGGTAGATCTATTTATGATAATATACTGGTGGCTCGTGAACTTTTTAATGTCTTATCGTGTCGTTATTAATGTAAACAAAGCTGTTACGGCAAACAATCCTATACACATACATTCACATTAATCAAGTAAAATATCACATTCAAATAATAAAATATATTATACTTAAAATTAATAAAATCAACCACATTTAATATCAAAGTATGTACTAACATCTTTAAAGCAATTAACGAAGTTAAAATTTCATTTCACTTCCAATATACTCAAAAATTCATCATCACTAGGTTAATGAAACAATAACTCATTCAATACCCATTGAAAATGTGAATGAACATAATCAATTAACATCATATTTCTAGGTATTTAAAGCCTAAAAAATAAATTAAGACATAACTCTACAAATTTTTAAGTTTTTGTCATAATACACTTTAACTTTGAAAAATCATTCCAACCAATTTCAAATTGAGTTTTAATCTTAAATATATCTAATACATTATATTTTAACACATTTTAAGCATTAAAAATACAATGTATTATATTTTCTTCAAAATTTTAAAATTTTACCCTAAGCCACTTTAATTTTAAATTTTCATTCTAACCAATTCCAAGTAGTAATTTGAGCTCATTTATATCATTAACAATACTAAATAACATAATTTAAATCATAAAACCAAATGGCCCATCACTTTTACCAAAACTCTAACTTCCATACTATAAATTCCAAACTCTAACTAAACCTAATTAAATTCAATATTTAACCATAAAATCTTTACTTACTCATCAAAATAACATCTTACATATCCATTTCAACAATTATAATATACTCTTTCAAAAATACAATTCATACATAATCATATATATCCATAAAACTTGAAAATAAGTAAAAAAAAAAAGTTTACTTAATGAAAATCCATTCAAAAATCACTTCAATCTTGAAAATTCCTCTAAAATTTAGTATTTGGAGGAAGAATAATCCTTAGCCATGATAAAGATTTTGTGCTTAAGAGAATAGAGAAGGAGAAGATAATAGATAGTTTTATATTACTAAAATTTCAATTTTACCTTTTATCAATTTATATAATTATAAAATTATTAATTAATAAAATATTAATATTTAATTAATTATTTAGTTAATTATTTAGGCATTTTTAAGTTTTTAATTTTCATCATCTATCCAAAAATTATTTTATTTTATTATTTTATTTTTATTTTTATTTTTATAAATTACCATTTTACCCTTCTTTTACTATTTAATTATTGACTTTTTCTATTATGTTATATATATATATATATATGATATTTTCTCATTTTCAATACCTCATTCAAGTCTCCAACTTATTGATTTAATTTAATTTAATTTTTGTAAAACAAGAGATATTATAAAGTCGATATAAACAAGGCATACGATAGAGTCGATTGTAAGTTTCTTAATCTTTTGTTGAGATCAAAAGGATTTAATGACAGGGTCAGGAATATTTTTATGCAGTGTGTTACCACAGTCCACAACAACATTTTGTTCAATGGAAGGAATATTGGCTCCCTTACTCCATCCAGAGGTCTTAGACAAGGGGACCCTCTCTTCCCTTTTCTCTTCTTTTTATCTCTAACGCCCTTTCTTTTATGCTTGACCAAACTTCGCAGATTGGTGCCTTATCTGGATTTCAAGCAACAAGGAATTCTCCAAAGTTATATCACCTGCTCTATGAGGATGATACTTTATTATGTGGATCAGCTTGCCTACAAGAGGTAAAAACACTAATGAATGTTGTTAATCTCTATTGTAATGCATTTGGCCAAGCAATCAATCCTGATAAATCATGCATTGCATTTACTAAAAAGCTCTCTCATGTTATTAAAGATCAGATTTGCAGTTTTTTGGGGATTAAGGAGATGGAAGGGGGAGAATATTATCTTGGGATTCCGGCTTGTTGGGGTCAATCTAAACTTGAAGCTCTTAACTTTCTATTGGACAAAGTTCATAAAGTTCAATCTTGGAAACAAAGATTCCTCTCCTTCTCTGGTAAAGAGGTTCTCATCAAAGCTGTCTTAACAGCTATCCCAACCCATATTATGTCTTGCTTTTTACTAACCAAATCATTTTGTCATAAGTTGGATATGATTTTATCAAGATTTTGGTGGAATCAATTTAGCAAAGAGAAAATTCTAATTTGGAGAAAATGGGAAATATTGGTAAAATCAAAATATTTTGGAGGTTTGGGATTTAAATAATTTGAAATCTTCAATATTTCTCTACTCTCCAAATAATGTTGGAACTCCTTACCAAACCCGAATGTTTTTGGAGCAAATTGATGAAAGCAATTTATTTCCCTGATTGTTCTTTCTTAGAAGCTAAAATTAATAGCCTTTCTTCTTGGGGTTGGAGAAGTATTGTCAAAGTCAGGTATCATCTCATTAAGAGTTTTAGATGGCAAGTTAGAAGTGGAAGGGATATCAAAATTTGGGAGGACTCTTGGGTTCCAAATTTACCAGATTTTCATATTAGATCTACTAAACCTCCAAATATACATGTATTATATGTTGCAGATTTAATGTTAGATGGGAAACATTGGAATAGATCACTCATCACTTCTCTTTTTTCTAAGAGGGAGGCTGCATCAATCAGAGATAACCCTATAGGCCCGCACACTCTCCGTGACAAACTTATATGGCACTTTGACAAAAAAAAGTGTATGTTATCAACACATGCTGTTTATCAATATCTCTGCAATAATATCTTCTTTTCTAATCAGGCAGATAATTCCTCAAGCAATACCACTTTTTGGAAGAATATTTGGCACCTGCAAATTCAGCCAAAAATTAAATTTTTTCTTTAGAGATTATATCATAACTCAATTTCAGTTCTCCCAAACCTAGCAAAGAGAAATCTCTACAGCTCAGATATTTGTCCAATCTGTCATGTTGAAGAAGAAACTATTATGCATCTTCTTTTTAGGTGCAACCATGTAAGAGCCACTTGGTTTGCTTCTAATATTGGCTTTAATCCTTTATTCTTCAACACTTCTTCTTTCCTTGTTTGGTGCACAGATGTTTGCCCTTATTTTAGAGGAGAGGACAAAATGCAAATACTCTCAAAGATTGGCAGCTTATACTGGCAAATTTGGAAAACAAGGAACTCGTACTGTTTTGAGGGCATTCTTTCACAACCAAACAATTCTCTTACTAAAGCTTGGTCCTCTTATTTTGAATTTATTGAAGCACAGGAGACTGTACTAGAACTTCCCAATGGATATACTCCTCCTGTCCAACATAGCCAACTTCCGCATCTCAGGGAAAGTTGGACTCCTCTACCAACAAATTGGACCAAAATTAATTCAAATGCTACCTTTTCCCCTTTAAAAAAATTGGCAGGTATTGGTTGTATTCTGCGAACTTCCGAAGGAAAGGTCCTAGATGGGGTTGCGTGTTTAACTACTTCCTATTCTGCTCTAAAAAAATGAAGCTCATGCTCTCTACTTGGTTGTACAAAAAGCTTCTTAAATTTAGATCTCTGCTGCTTTGAATCCGATAATTTAATACTGATTAATGCCATCAATAATGTAGACTCTTGTCCTTGGGAAATTGAGACAATTGTTCTCAATCTCAGGAAGCAGGCTGAAAGTTTCAATTTATGTAGTTTCAATCATATTTCAAGAAAATGTAATAGGGTTGCAGACTGGATTGCAAATGCTATTCTTAATTCTTTTTTAAACTATGACTGGTTGGTTGCTCCACCCTTTCAATTAGAATCTATTATCTTATATGATGTTCAAATTCTCTGAATGAATTTTCTTCTTCTTATTGTTAAAAAAAGCCATAAATTAAAACCAAATCAGACACGGTATAATTAAATGGATACAAATTGAGAAACACATCTCATATTGACAATATATTCTCAGTTGAAATACCAAAAAATTGAAAGAATAACAATACAAAATCAAAACTAAAAAGAAAACAACTAGACAAAAAAAGCAGCAAAATGTCAGTATATAAATGGTTGCATGAAAATAAAGACAAAGATTGAGATTCAGGAAAGAGAATAGCCGAAGAACAACCAACAAACTTTGGCAGCCGAAGATGGTAGATAACATATCAACGCCGGTCGAAGATGATAGAGATAGCGGCAAGACGAAGAGAGGTAGGAAAGGCAGGAACGAAACCACACAAACCCATCTTCGATTGTTGTTCTCTAATCTGGTAGAAAATAGTAAAGATGGTAGGAATAACAGTGAAGATACTAGGCAAGAGTTCAACTAAGTGAGGGAGGTAAAGAGAGGGATTACAGTTTTGGAGGAGGAGGCTATAGAACTGTGGAGGAGACTGTGGAGTTATGGCTGGAGGAGATTGTGGAGTGGGGGGTTTATTAATATTAGGGTTCTAGAATATGGGATCCTAGTATTTAAAAAAATAATAAAATCCTCAGGTAAGACAGGGTTGGCCTGAGGATTTGTCAAGCAAACCTAAAGCCCGACTCAAATTGTATTTGGGTTTGGCATTTAAACTCTAGACCCTATTCTTTATTAATTCGGGCCAGCCTAATCCGACCCAAACTACTTAGGTTAGGCCAGATTTCTTGGGTTTATGGGCCATATGAATAGGCGTAGTGGATCTCTTCAAAATTACCAATGTAGAAATAATAATAAAATTTGTATTAATAGATGCATTTAGGGTACATTTTCTCACTTTTAAATGAGGTTAGCTTGAACCTAGAAGTCTTTCGTTTGAGAAAAAAGGTGGAAGGTGAGAACTGAGACCTGTTCGATAAGCAAGAATATTTGTTATTCTTAAGTTGAGAACTATTTTAAAAGGGAAAGTTACAAAACTAACAAAAAAACAAAAAGAGAACTCTTTTCACAAATACGACAACTTTATAAAATATTTACGAATTTAGAAAACAAGCTTTCAAAACAACACAAATACGACGAAAGTAACGTTGCCGTTAACAACTTCTTCTTTTTCATCAAATTTTCATCATCTTCTTCAACAATCTTCATCTACATCTTTGGTTGTTTAATCTACATCTTTTTCTGTTGCATAGATACAGTATAAATGTTGCATATATATGTTCAATTATAATCTTTATATGTTCTTAAATATAGTCTATATAATATTAATATGACGTAGATATCATGCATATATTATATTTCGACCATTGTATGCTTTTAATTAATGTATAAATATTACATATATGTTGCTTAACATATACGATCTTCATGAATCACAAATAATATGAAAAAAAAATAAAAAATAAATAAATAAAATTCAAAAGGATATACTTATTAAAGAAGCATAAATTGAGAAATAAAAATAAAAGAAAATATACAAAAAGAAAAGTATTCTTTTAAATATTTTATTGAACATGTAAAATGCCTTGCAGTTGAAGAATAAAAAATGTCTTACAGTTGAAGAGTAAAAAAAAAAATCAAATGATACAATTGAAGAACAACAAAATCAAACATAAAAATAACCAGTAAAAAAAATTAATCTAATACACTAAAAATATCTCATTTACTACATTCTGCTCAAGAAGTTAATCAATTTTTGTAGAACCCTCATATAAAATAACGACATCTTCAACAACTTGAAATAAAAGCTTCGAAAGGAAAAACAACGGAGAAACCACGAAACACAACACCAATGGAGAGAAAAGAGAAAAAAAAAATATCATAAGCCAAAATCTTAAAAAGAGAGAGAGAGAAAATAGAAGGAAAGAAATATGAAAAAGTTGAGAAGCAGTTGGAAAGAATGAAAACGTTAATAGAAGAATGGAAAATGTTAAGTGATCCGTAAAAATAATAATAATAAAAAGAAGTAAAAACTAAAACTGAAAGAAGAAAACAGTGTAAATAAAAAAGAAAAACAAACAAAAGTATATTTGAAAAAAAAGTAAAAGGAAAATAGATAATAATTTCTCATTTTAAAATGTTTGTAATATGGATTGTATTAAGCTCTTGTTTAATTTAATAATTTTCTTATTTATTCAAGGAAATTTATAAAATATTTTAAAAATTAGGGGTGGATAAAATTTGATTAACCGATCGGTAATATAATTCGGTCGGTTCGGTTGAAGATTTAGAATATTTTAATTTTTGATTTGATTAACGGTTAACCGATTCGATTAAGTCGATTAATTGATTAACCAAATCATTTAAAAAAAATTAGTTATTTATTATTTTTTGTTTAATTTTTTAATTATATAAATTTTTATTATAAATATACATTTTTATTATAAGAAAAAGTTATATTTTATTTATTTTTATAATAAATTTTATTTAATTATTTAATTATATTAATTTTTTATAAATATAATTTTATTTTAAAATTTAAAAAAAAATCGATCGATTTGATTAATTAACCAAACTGATCCGATTTGATTTAATTAATTAATCAAACCGATCGAAATATAAATTCGGTCAGTTCGATTAGCAATTTTTTTATATTTTGATTTAATTAACCGACCGATTCGATCAGTTAATTAATCGAACTGTCCATCCCTATTAAAAACTATGAAAATATTTCTAAAATGTTCATTTTTTCCTTTAAAAATTATCATTTTTTAAATATAAATTTAATATATTAAAAATATATAAAAACTATAAAAGATTTAAAAAAAAACAAAAAAAAAGTCAAGTAATTTCCTCTTTATTCATTTAAGTCCATCAGTCCAAGAAAATTGAGACATTTACAAAATAAAATTTATTTTAAAAATATTATAAAAATTAAAATATTTAAACTTTTTAAAAAGTTGAAATAAATTTTTAAAAATAGTTTCATCTTCACTAAAACAAGAGTTTTTTTTTAAAAATACTTTTTTTTACTAAAATTAATATTTTACTTTAATTTTTATCTTTTTTTTTAATTTTACTATTAAAAATATTCTAATAAAATAATAAAAATTAATATTTTAAATTATTTATAACTTTTATAAATAAAAAATTTAATTTTAATTATAAAAATAAATAACTCATAAAAAATAAAAAAATATATTAATAAAAATTATTAAATTTATTTTTAAACAAATTTTACATATTATATACATAAAAAATTTTAAAAAAATAACTTTATTATGTAGATATTTGATAAATATTATGTATATATTATATATTTATTTGTATATATTATATATATTATATGCAGATATTATATATAATATATAAATATAAAATTAAAACATATTAAACATATTTTATAATATTAAAAAGCGCATAAAAATCCCTCCCTAAAGAACAGAGTCAAAACTATCAATCACCTTAACTAAAAGTTTAAGTCATTTTCATTGTTATAATATTTGATATAATGTTTTAATTGATATTTAATAGATATTAAATAAATATTTAATATATATTATATACATTATTATTTATTATATACATATTTTATAGATATTATATATATATATATTATGTATAGATATTAAGAATATGATTTTAAAAAATATTTGTAAAATAAATAAATAAAAATAAAAAAATAAAACAGCAAAAATAAAAGTAAAAATCACCGTTTTAGAAACGTAAAATCCAAAAAAAAAAATTATGGTTTTAAAAGAAAAAGTCGTGGCCGTAAAATTGAAAAACAAAACCCACGTACGCAGCGTAATTTCCTCAAGAAAATTTAAGCTTGTATTTATAGTATAATACGTTGTGGACCAGCCGTCAAAAAAACTAAAAGCCATTTTGAGAGCCTGATTGGATGTAGAGGTTAAAAGGTCATTTCATTTGATAGTTTGGGCGGGTGTAGAGAATAAATTCAGAATAAAAATTTTAAGACGAGAAAAACCAGAAATTTATCTTAATAAGGAGAAAACTAAAAAATTTTCTCAGAAAAAAGAGTGATGACCTTTAATTATAACTACCTTTGACGCATTTTGGAATATATGTGCATGCCTTTCCAAAGAATATCATACATTTACAAATACGTGAAGAGGCTGCAAAACCCTTCAAATTTAATGCCTAACCACACTTACTAAGACACGAAATTCCTTCTTCTAGATAATCTTCTCTGCTAATCCAGAACTCTGGTGCATCCTGCATAGTTTTCCATTTTAAGCAGTTGTTACTCCATGAGTTATTGGTTTCACTAAATGAGTTGGAAGAACTTCGAACCATTTTCACGAACTGTATATTAAAAAGAAAGGGGAGAGCACACAATTTACCTTCATAATTCCAGCAAGAACTGCGCCTCCAAGGTAGACCATATGCTTTCTTCGTGGTGGATCCTCAATCCGCAATCGCAGCTTCTGTCCAACAGAAATATATCATTAGAAACAATACTAATACTGGCCAAATTCATAGCTGCATAGCTATAGCTATATTTCCAAGAAATTCATTTTAAATTGATTTTTTTTTCTGGAGCAAATTATATGCAGTTTTAACATATGTCAGTTTGACTACAAGTTAACCCAACATGAAAGGTCGTATATATAAATGACAATTAAAAGGATTGGCCATAATCAGACCAAAGTTTTGAACCTTTCTCTTTCGCTAGCCCTTAAAATCTAAAATCGCCTTTGGTTACTCGAGAAAATCATAATCTGCCAACATCTAACACAAAATCTCATTCATCACAAAGTTGATTTTAACTAAAGTAACTTAGCTTTTCTATACTGACAAGCAGCATAGTTTTTTCTACAAACCGTAAGCTAAGCTAATAGGTCTCCAACATCAATCTAACAGAATAAAAAAAATAGAACTTACAAAAAATTAAATAGAACATGGGCATGTGATAATTATTTCTCTTTCTGAGCTGATGCATGTGGGATTGGAATCTTACCTTTAGCCCATCTTTATTTCCCTTTAGAACAACGTCAAGGTAGCGATCCAGTATTTCTTTCTCCAGGCTGAACCAATACAGAAATTGTTCAGTAGTCTCTATAGCAGCCAATGTTGCACGAGTACACAGCCATACAAAAAATGCACCCAAAGAAATGGCAGAAGTCACTCAGTTTACATCTCAAAGAGGTTATGGAGAACTTTCAAGAATCCTTTGAGCATTGTGTTTGACATGCAACACAGAGAAACCAGAAAGAGTTTCAATTATGTGCAGGTGGGTTAATCAAACAACAAATAATTTATCAACTATTTTTCTGCATTATCTTGCCATGTGGTCATCGGTCGCTTTGCTAAGAATGTCCAATGGAGATATGAAGCAAATGATCCCATAAATCTCCAGCCACAAGTGCATCAAAATATGATTTCAATGTGCAAACTGAACTAAATGAATTCTAAGTCATCAAATTCCATCTAAATCCATGTAGTCCATGTAAACATAAAGAGACCATAACAATGTAAATAATTTAAGGAGAAAGCAAACTTATAAGAAAAAAAAGAGATAGGAGCATTACCGACTAGGTAATCCAGGATACATTGTGCTCCCCCCACTTAAAACTATATGCTGGTACAGCTGCAAAATATAAAGTATATTGGCATTAAGAATTGCAGAGCATAGAGCGTGCAGGATGGTATAAATACAAAAGATGGCAAGAGTGTGACCCAAAAGTTATCATGGACTCCTTCATGGATACAGCATATTCATATGTCAACCTGAATTCTAACACTAATTAATGTCTCCAATATGGCCCTAAAGAAAGGGCTTATATCAAGTCATAACCACTTGACTTGTCGAATAATAAATTAAACCAAAGAGCATCTAAAACTAGTTACCATTTAGTGTGTGTTCAGGGAAAATTGAAAACAAAACAAGTGAAAAGTATTGTTAACAAGTATACTATGAGACCTGACCCATCCAACAGCCCAAATATTCAAGGAAAAGTACAAATCAATTTTCGGTTGCACCATTCACAATTTGACACCATATAAGAAAAGATGAACTAAATTTTAGAAGAAACTGAAGAAAAAAGAGGGAGGATAATGTTCTAAAGTGAACAACAATGGACTACTGAATTCACCAAAAACCAAACTAATTGATTAACAATTTCAACAACAGAAAAGAGTTTCAACATCCTCATAAAAAGAAGTGTGCAAAATTTAAATGCTTGTATATGCAAATTTGACGTAGAGTATTAACAATCAATTCTAGTACCATCATCCGATTGTCAATATCCATTTCCTGGATGCATCGAAAAACCATATCAGCCATTCCATCACCTTCTACATCTATCAGTTCCTGTAAAAACAAAACACTTCATAATTTCCTAATATCTAACCTACCAATACATTGTTCTAATTGCATGGTCGAGTAGGCATAAGTCCAAGTTGTTACCTTGAAATTTTATATAAATATTAGTAATTAATAATTGTGATATCCAGTAACAAAAGAATAAAAATTGAGTCATTTAAGTTTAACCTCTAGTACTAAGCCATTGATACCATGAAAACTGGCATTTTTTTGTTGTTGGAGGTAGTGAGGTCCTAATGATGAGCCTGATATTCGATTTTTCCTTAAAACCACTTACTAACTAATAGATTCATTGTATTAACTGTTATGCTATGTTTAGTTGCCACATGTGGCTCCGGCTAATTAGTCCATAATTTTAATGGACCCTTATTAGGTTCTTTATTTTAAGGAGTTACTCAGCAGGGGAGCCCAATGCCAATATTAGCATTTTTTCATTTTTAACAAAAAGCATATTTGGACGAAACGGTTGCATGCCAACCTTTAAAGTATCAGCAATAATGAAATTCTTGGAGTATCTAATTGCATGAAATTGCTGTTTAGGACTTTGTAAAAGCACATAAAATTAAAGGAAAAATTCTGGACTTCTTCTGCATCACTGTTTAAAAAACCTTTAAAAAAAAGTGCTATTTTATTCTAGCAAGATTATTGGCTGCAGCTTTTAAGACATATCAACAGGCAAATATATTAAAACAGACATGTCTGGATGGAAATTTGAACTACCTGAGTGCAAAATCAAATTCTCAATCCAAACCCAAAAACAGTTGCCCCTTTAACAAAATAAATAGATCCAATAATCTATATTTACAGTAATTAGAGGGCTAATCATGAGCATGCTGAGAAACAAAAACAAACAGCCAATTGATATACAGATGGAAACAACTACAGAACAAATATTATAGACATCCCCATCATACCATTTGCATGACATAAAGATTAGAAACCACACCAAATCGGAGCTATTAGCTTACTGGTGTAAAAAGAGCCTCTGGTGCCTGGAACCGCTCAGTGCCTACTTTTATTACCCTTCCATCTGGAAGCTGATAAATATAACATTTGTAAGTACATTACAATTTAATTATGTTTTCTTGAAAACAGAGAGTTGGGTGATATTAAGAACCATAAAACTACAAGCTTGTATCACATTCAAAACAATAAATTAACTTGAGCCAGAACTTAGAAGAGTAGTTGGCTGGGGCTACAGGGTTATATCCAGAACCCAGTTTCAACCACCCAAGCAATAGATGTACAAGATATAAAATATATTAAATAAATAACAAAAAGGAAGCACAAACAAGATATGCTTGCAACGACAGAAATTGGTACTGCACTAAGGCAAATGAATAATGAATAGTGCTTCTTTTCACCCTACTAGGCATTCTTCAAACTTCAGCAAAGTCATGCCTATAAACATATCAAATCCTACACTTAAACGGATACGAAAGGAAAGTTGCGAAATATTAAATGAATCAACTTACGGTGTAATTCTTAACAAGGATCGTGGTCTCAAGCCCTAATTGATACTCCCTTTTGTAATCATAACTGGGTGAAAATGGATTTAGTGATCCAATCACAGATAAACAAATTTCAGAATATAAATCCATTATAGAATAGTTGGTTAACCTTATATAGCAGAGCTTCTCTTTGATTTCCCTAACAGTCTCAAAATCAGCAGTCCTATTCATTGCATACCTACATAGCCAGCATTTACTCCAGCCAGTTAAAAGAGGTATTCATCTAACAAACCGTGTTAACATTTTAAACATACCGAAAATTGAACCTCACCCCCTCCGTGAAAGTAAACCAACAAGATAGGAGGTAATGTGCCGACCAGCTACATTCATTCGCTTAGTCAGATGGGGAAATGAGTAGCCATCAACAACAGGAACCTGGGGAGAAAACAACTAAGCAGTTATTCAACAACTAAGCAGTTATTCTGTAGAATTATCTTAAATGATATGCCACATTATATGTAACTGTGCCACAAGTTCTTTATCTACATTCATTGTACAAACAGCAGTAGAACACCAAAGAGTAATCAGGCATCCTACAAATAGTGAAATAATTGCACTGCCTTTTAAGAGGTGGGAAAGGCATCATCATTTACAGTGGGAAAGACACAAACAGTAGAGACACCAGTATTACACATCAATATTTCAAACCATTTTGGAAAGAAAAAACCTTGCTTCGGATACTATATAAATGAGTGAAATTTTTTAATTTTCATGCAACATCAAAGGAGTTAAATTAGCAAAAGAAACAAAATCAAAATACGCCGGTGAGTCAGGAACAATTGGAATGGATAGCGATACTCCAGAAACAATAGTTCTTGAGTGGTTTACCACATGAGTAACACCATCACCAGAGTCAATAACTAATCCTGTTAACAGACCTGCAAGAATTCAAGGTAACAATGAAGTACGTGTAAAAACTACAAAGATAATGATAAATAAAAAAGGGAAGTGGTTGTTGAGCAGTATCATTAGAAATCAAAACAATTGAATCTTCTTCAACAAAAAAAAAATGTTAGAATCAGTAATTTCTGTTAATCAAAAGGCAGTTCTCCAAGTCTCGATCATGTTATTTAATATCTAATCAATAAAATTTAAACCTTCAATCATCTCCACAAGCACCTTGTGCATATAATGTTAAAACAGCCTGGATTTGAATGAAGACACCGGCAAAGTTGTATTTCTCGAACATAGTCTCAACCTATATTGTCAAGTGAAATTCAAACGCGAGTAATGAGATTATGAAGTAACTGGCTAATGTTAACTAACTAATGTTACAGAAAGCATAGCCTAACAGTAACAAATTGGATAACGTAGTACCATTTTTTCACGATTTTTAGAGGGATTAAGAGGTGGGTCGGTGAGCAAAATTTTGCATTCTTTTGGGTTTATCTGTTTAAGGAAAACAAGGGACAGAGTTATGTTATCATCTGTCGAGATTACATTACGAGGGAGAAACAACAAAAAAAAATCCTCAAATGTAGGTCTCTAGTGAAAATAAAAGCACCAGAATTTTACTTTAAGTTCATTGAAAAATGCATGGTCCCACACATGACCCATGTCATCCCAGTTCTGAATTATTCCATTATTAACAGGATAAGATATATCCAGTTGATGCCTCAAGTCAGGGCAAGCTTCTCCAACAACGATATCCTGATTGAATAAGCCAAAAGAAAAGCATGTCAAAGCATAAAAAGTTAATCTCAATGTGGATAAACATGGGAAAAAAAGGCTAATAAACAACATGATGATGGTCCACTGAAATGTTTTCACCTTCAACTGTTCTTCCATAAGAGATTCTTCATATCGGAGCATTGGCCTCCCCACCACACAAGGGAATACAGAGGTAGGAAAATTCTCTCCAGCAAATCCACATTTGACATACTGCATGGAGTAAATCAAGTTAAAGGAAGTAATTGATAACTATGCATTTTCCCCTGCGTCACTGTTAAAACAATATTCCCATCTGTTCTACACCAACCCTTTCGTCCAAATCCACAATTGAACGCAAAGCCACTTCAAAACAGCCCATTACAATTCCAATAAGCAAGATTTTCCAATCCATAAGCATTAGCATGTACCAAAAATTTCTAATTACATTGCATTCCATTCAATTATAAAAACTACAAGAAACAGCCGAGCAACTAGTTGATAAAATCGCAAGACTGATTGGTTTTAACAAACAAATTTTCATGAATAAAGAATTTTTCTAATGTTTAGATCAGATCCAACACAAAGGACCTGAAAAAAATTAATACCGTTCCGAGATCCATTCTTTAGCTACAAATGGATCAATATCGAAAGAAATGGAGTAGATAAAGAATAAGGGAGGGAGGTTACCCCGGTGCCATTGTCGCAAACGACGACGTTTCTGTTATCCATAGGCACGCAGGTGCTACTATGTAGAGATGTAGCGAGTGTTGCTTATTGATTGATTGTTTAACTCTATTCGCGTCTGCAACCTCGGAGATGGAGGCCGTTTTGGTCGTTCTTGGAGTTAGCTTGGCATTTGTTTCAGTGCTGTCCGGTGACTGGTCACTTTGTTTATTTATTATTTATTATTATTTTTTTGGACATAGGTGACTGGTCACTTCAGCAGTGGAAAAAAGAAAAAAGATTGCCACGACGTCGTTCCCGTTATTCGCTAAGCTCTTTTTCCTTCTCTGTTTATATAGATTATATAAAGGGCGAACGTGCAATTTTGACTTGATGCGTACGCATAGTAATTAGATTTTTAGTGTTTTTTTAAATAATTTTTTTTAATTTTTATTTTATATTTTTAAAAATAAAAAAATACATGTAAAAAAATAAAAAAATATATAAATTATAATAAAAAGAGAAAAAATTATAATAAAAAATTAATTTTTAAAATAAAGAAACAAAATTTTATTGATATAAAATATTTACTTAAAATTTCTTAAAACCGTATATTATAAATTTTATATTTAACTTGAAAATAATTTTTTTTAATAAAAAATTCTAAAATTTAGTAATGTTAAGAATGTATAAAAAGAAAGGTACGTGGCCGATTACCTTCTTACTTGCAATCCCAATTTTCTGGAAAAGTGACATAGAGCCTCACAAATATCACATCAGGGAGCGTTTATCCAGAAAACCCCCAATACCTCTGCCACTGATGATCAAAGCATAGATTTAACGTACATATCCATAGAGAACTTTATACCCACTAGACAAACTATAACCCACAGACACTAACCCAAATCCTGTCTCATTTGAACCAGAGAACTCTAACCTGAATAGAATTGAAGTCCAATTTTCAAACATAGCCCCAAACCCCCTGCTCAAAAGGAATATTATTTAATTTTTTTAAATTTTTAAAAAATATATATTAATTATGTTAATATGTAATTAATTTATAAAAAATTAAAAATTAAAAATATAATTTATTTAATTAATATTATAAAATTTTATTAATATATAATTATTTAATAAAAAATTAAAATAATTAATATAATTAATAAAATAAAAAAATAAAATAACATTATTTTAAAAAATTAATGATAGATATTCTTAAAATATTTTTCCTATCATTGACTTAAATAAATTATTTAATTTATAATAATTTATTATGAAAGTTAAAAATTATATATTTTTAAACTTTTTAAATATCTAAAAAGAATATATAAACCAATCAATATTATTTAATTATATTAATATATAATTAATTTATAGAAAATTAAAAGTTATAAATATAATTTATTTAATAAATACTATAAAATTATATTAATGTGTAATTATTTAATAAAAATTATAATTATAATTAATTATTAAAATTAAAAAATGAGATAATATTATTTTAAAAATTAATAAAGTGTCATTTTTAAAACATTTTTTTACCATTGACTTTTATGTATATAATATAGATATAGATTTAATTTTCTTTTTTAAAATTATTTGACTCAATTAACATGATTATATTAAAAATATATTGCTTCAAATCATTTTTAAAATTTTAAAATTTATTTTTTTGTCAATTTTATGTATTATATTGTTTCAAAAAATTTTCTTCAGCCAATTTTTATATTTCTTTTTTAGTATTGTTCAATGATATAAGAACTCTCTAGTTTTTATTTTATTTTATTTTTTATTTTTTATTTTAATATATATAAATGCCTATATCATTAGATTTATTATTTTTTCTTTATATGTGTGTGTGTGTATATAACAAATATGCAATTATATCTAAGAATTCATATATAAAATTATAATTATATTATCCATAAAATAATCATCTAAATTTGCTCTTAATTCATTACATTGATTGTGAAAATTTTCAATATATCAATATATTATTTTTTATACTTTTTTTTATTAATTTATACAATTATTATGCAAAAATAAAACATATTTATAAGTGTTAGATTTATCATAATTGGGGGAGAAAAATTCATCATTAGTTTATTAACTCTAGGAGATATGCACTTGTTGCTATATTTTACCTCGACATGTTATGTAATATCCTAAAATGTGCCCTAGAAGTTTTGATATAATTGTTATTTTAATTGAATTTAATGTATTTGTGTAATTGGTAAGAGAAAGGAAGTGAAGAGAGAGTTTATATGTTGTATATATGAAAATATATACAACATATACAAGTCAAGTTAGTGGAGGTCAAAGATGATTAGTTAATGATTTTAATTAATTAAGTTAATTAATGGAAATGGAAGATTAAGTGAGTGGAATGAGATATTTGAATATTTTATTGTATTTTTGCTTGGTGGAGAGGATTTTGAGGAATGAGTGGTTGGAGAGAGTGTTTGACTTTATTTTCTTTATTTTCTTTTCTTTCCTTCCTCCCTCTTCGTGTATCTTCTTCCTCTTCTTCTCCTTTTTCTGTGTTGGCCGGCTAGCAAAGAATCAAGAGAGCAATAGAGAGATTTGATCTTCTAACTCAAGATCTAAGGAAGTTTCAAGTAATCAAGTTGGAAATTTAAGAGTTTCTTCATCCTTGGTAAGTTTCCTCTTGATTCCTTGATTTTCTTTTAAGATGTGTTTGAGCTTGTTGGTTGATTGTTGATGGTATGTGAATATGTTTGATTAAGATGTGTTTAAGAGTGTTTGGTTCAAGTGATTTTGGATTTTTGGGGTTGGTTTGAAGAAAAGAGTAAGTTGTTGGAAGTGAATGTATTGTGGTTGTGTTTTGGGTTTGTGGTGATGAGTTTGATTTGTGTTGGATGTATGTTTTTAGTTGTTTTGGTGTTTTTGCAAGTTTATTATGGTTTTTGGGTATGTTGAGCTAAGTTTGTTTGAAGTGGATTTTGGTAAAAGGAAGTGATTTGTTGGTTGTGTTGTTGATGTTGCCGAAATCTGGATTTTTGGCCTGACACGCCCATGAGCACGGCCAAGTCTTTGGGTGTGTCGATAGTTCTGTGTTCTTGGATGGGTGACACGAGCAGTGACAAGCCCATGTCACTGAGCGTGTCACAGCCTTGTCACTGCTCGTGTCACAGCCTCTGTGTAGTTGTAGTATTGACACGTCCAGTGACACGCCCATGTCACTGAGCGTGTCATAGCTACTGTGTTGGTGAGGAATTGACACGGCCATGAACACGCCCATGTTGTTGGACGTGTCAATGTTTCTGTGAGACAGAATATATTACACGTTCAGTGACACGCCCGTGGTTCTGAGCGTGTCAAAACTTCTGTGTTATGAGTTTAGGGCACGATCAGGGACACGCCCGTGTTGTTGAGCGTGTCATATCTAGGGTTTGCCCTAGTTGGTTCTTAGTCTTATTATCTCTTGTGTATCTCTAAGTGAGTATATATTATCACCTTTTGTTTAGGTATTGAAGAGGTTGTTGAATTGTCCTAACCTAGGTGGTGAAGAATTCTTGACAGAGAAAGGTTGTAGATTGGCGTGAGATGTTCTTAAGGTAAGTACAAACTACATTATTGCATATATTCATATGATGTTGAGACTTAACATACATTTGATTGTAAATGTGTTAAGAAATCTAATGCATTGTTAATGCATATTAATAATGTATGTTTGGTATAATGTGAATGTTGTGATGAGCATGTAAAATGTGTGTTAATGTCATTGGTTATATACACTTGAGTGATGAATTGATCAATGTGATTGGCTATGATAATGATGTTAATGCAATTGATATTTTATATTATCTTGATGAGATATGAAGCCATGATTGTTGGCTATAATGATGAAAAAGAAATGTATAAAGATATAAATGAAAAGATGATGTGTATAATGTGTCATTCAACCTTCAGAGTTCTGGGTTTGGCGGCATGCCTATAAAGTACTGGATAGGTGAAAAATTTGGGTCGTAAGCCGATTCCAGTTGATAAATGTGAAATGTTAATTATAGTAACAGTCTAGCCGGGTTGAGGATTTTCTCGGGTTTATCCGGGTTGAGGTCCAAGAGACTGGGTCTGTTACAGGTAACAGTCTAGCCGGGTTGAGGATCTCCTCGAGTTTAGCGGGTTGAGGTCCAAGAGACTGGGTCTGTTACCCTATCCATGGATAGAGATATATATATATATATTGCCTACGGGCTTGATCATTGTGATTTTAGACCAAAGCAGTAACTCTGAACTTTGAATAACATATTAGTGTCTTATGGGCCCAAGTCTGTCTTTGTTTTCAATGTGATTTATGAATGATGAAATAAATGAATAATGAGATTTTTTGAGAATTGATTATATGTTTGAGATTATGACATTAGCATTTCATTAAAGTATAATATTATTATAGTTTGTACCACTAAGCCGTTGGCTTAGCGCGATTGTGGTTCATTGCGCAGGTGACAGGGAAGAACCTGAGAGTTCCTCTAGACCTAGTAGAGTCTAGATTTTGAGGCGTTGATAGTGGAGCTTAAAGATTAAAGACATACTGCCAAACATGTATATGTTTTATGTTTTGTAAAACTTGAGTTTTTAATGTATAAATATTTGTACATATTTGTTATATTTTCCGCTGCTTTTAAATAAACGTTTTATCTTTTGTCTTTTATAAATTCTTTTAAATGATGTAAATTTGTTCATGTTTTTGTAAAGGGATGAGTCATTTGTTAAGGATACCGTGGCATTTCTATATTCAGTATACGTATATTACGATCGTATTAGCATGTTGTGTACGTATACGGGGTATAGGGGTGTTACATGTTAAGTGTTAAATTTATTATTTGAGAATATAAAAATATTTTACAAAAGTTATGGCTAATAAAAATCTTAAAAACATAAGTTAAACAGAGTAAGTTTTAACTGACTTCGTGTAATATTCATGTATTCTATATACGTATTCTATATATATTATGTATATATAAAATATATATATATATATATATATATATATACAGAATATCAGAATGCCATAGTTACAGACATCTTAAATTTTTATAATTATGAGAAAAATATTTTAATTTGTAAAATGTATTTTAATAGTTAAATTAAAATTTGCATTAAAAATAGTATTATCAAAACTGCTTATTTTAAAGAAAAATATCTGAAAAAAAAATTATCAGAGTTTTATTTATTTTTTAAAAATTTTCAAAATTCAGTTAACACAACCTGCATAAAAATTTATACTCCCAAAAATAATTAATCAATCAATTCACCATTATTTCTCAACATACACACCATCTCTCAAAATACTCATATATATATATATATATTAACATATAAATAATCCCATTACATGACATTTAACCCAAAAATCTAATAGTTTACAATATTTCCAAATATATAAATATAATGTATATAGTTATGTTAAGTTTCGCAAAATAAAATATATACATGCATGCGGTTGGCTCTGATTCTGTGACAGCCTATCTCACTTTAAGAACAATTACCCAAAGTCTAGACCTAATTAGGCCTAAAAGAACTCTTGAAATCTACCAGATCAACTCTGTCACCAACGTTATAATTTCAATCGCGCTAAACTTTCCGCTTAGCGATATATACTTTGATAATAGTACAAATTAAAATAAGACAATGCATAATATTTTTCTCTTGAAATTTACAATGTAGTATGCAAACTTACAATATATCTTAAGCATTTCCTTTTTTAATTCATCACATTTAACAATCACATGCATTAGGCGCAAACAACCTTATATAATATTCATATTCCAAAGATAATATTTTGGACTACTTTTGACACCTAGTGTCTGGCATGAAGACAATAGATGTGACTCCCAATGCCTATCCTGAAAGCAATATACATAATAGTAACACCTAACATATGGTTTGAAGGCAATCGTAAGCATGCCGCCAAATATAAAACTCTGGAATCGAACATTACATAAGGTAACACACATTTTATATACCCTTTTTAAAATTTTCTCAAACATTGACAATTATGTCACAATCCATTCATTTTGCACTTTCTCCATTTAATTTACCATATTTTCATCATAATTATTAATTTTTGTACCACTTTTTTAATGTAGCCAATTTATGCCCTAAAATTGATATAAACACTTTCTTTTCACAAATCCAATTAACATTACAATTAGGCATCTTAAAATAGCTTAACTACCTATATATTATGCAATCAATACCTTTAAACATATAACTATACATTTTACATGTGATTTTATATGTTAAAGTAACATAATGCTAATGCCAATATGCAATGTAATATGTCATTTTTAATGCATTACAAAATAATTTTATCAAAGTATGTACTAACCTTAATTTAAACTATTTCCAAGCTAAATATTACCACTTTTCCCTTTACTTTCAAGATGCCATTCACCACTATATTTGGGCATTAACCAACTACTCAATACATATACAAAATATAAATATGTAAAATGTATTAAAATCATATTCCTACACATTCTAACTAATAAAAACCAATTTAGCACATTTCTCTCTAACTTTCAAGTTCTTGCTCCAATCTTCTTTAATTTTGGAATAACCTTTTAATCCATTCTAATTGACAACTTAAGTTTATTTCCCTCACTAAAATCATTTTATAACATGATTTAAATAATAAAATTAAATGGACATCCATTTTTTAACAACACTTCACCAAAACCTTAAATTCAACATTACTTCATCCAAACTTCCACCAAACCTAAACCAATTAACCATTTAATTACAAAATCATTTTCTCCTCATCAAAATAGCACATTTCACATTCATATTTCAAATTAAAATATATCCCATCAAAAGTCTAATTTTTACATAATAGAAATTTCAAAAAAAATTATAAATTCAAAAAAATACTTACTAATTATTTGAAAAATCACCAAAACTCCTATTAAATCTTGAAAATTCTTGCCAAAGTTAGTGTTTTGATGAAGAAAAGCTCATCCCTTTAGCCATAGAGAATTTCGGATGTGAGAGAGAAGAGAGGAAAAAGATGATTTTGAATTTTGACTTTTTTTCCTTTTTAAATTTCTATTCATATATATAATATTTTATTATTTTACTTAATTTATTAATTAATTATTTTAAAAATCAAAATTCTCTCTTCCATTCAAAATTAATTTTAAATTTAAATTTTTTAACCTTTTCACTTTTTACTATTAATATTTTGGTTTTATTTTTTTACTTTTGACTTTTATATACTATTTATGTTCCACATTTATATAACATATACACTTCATTATTCATATTTCTAAATCTTATTTCTCTCTCAAAATATTTATTTTAATTAAATTTTATTTTATTTTATTTTTATTTTAGCAATTATGCGAATGTTACATTTCGAATCTTGCATCTGTCCCCTGTCGATAAATGTTGATAAATATTTATAGAATTATTTTCTTTTTCAAGTATTAAAGAAAGTTACAAAAATATTTGTCATCTAATCATATTTCTCCTTTTTTTTTCAATTTCTCAATATTTATCTTTATGTTTTTATTTTTCCCTTTGATAGTCTCTAAACATTCAAAATCTGAGTTATATATATCATTATTTAAACAATATTCTTTTATATCATGGAGGTTTTTAGCAAGCCATTATGTAATTATCTAAGATTTGATGTGTGGTGAATAATCTAAGTGATTTATTTTTTTCTTAAGAAAAATTTGTAAATATTGGATATTTTCTTTAGCTTTCTTAGCAATCTTCTTGTATTTATTTTCATTTTTTAGTAAAAAAAAATTAGGGTTTTGTTTTGTTTTTTTAGTCAATAAAAAAGTTTATTAAAGAGTGAAAGAAATTCAAGCAGTGGCAAAACCAGAAAATTAGAAATGGGGAGGGGATTTTTTTTCAATAAAAGAAAAATAATAGTTAGAAAATAAATATGACAATATACAAATGTAAACTATTTGCCATGTAATACCCCTAATTTTTAAATATTAAATAAATTAAATTAAATTTTGATATAGTAAATAAATAATTTAAATAAAATAAAATGATTTTAAGTGAAATATATATTTAAAATATATTTAAAGTAAATATGACATATACATATGCCAAACATATACAATACATATAAAAGAATAATATATATATATATATATATAAGGATGTAAAGAGAAGATATTTGCTTCTTCTTCTTTTGTTCTTTTTTGTTGCGAGTTAGAGAGAGAGAGTAAGGGAGAGTTTGATCTTCTTCCATATATCAATTTTACAAGGAATTTTAAGGAATCAAGTAAAGATTTTGAGAATTCTTCATCAATTGGTAAGTTATTTTATCATTTTGCAAGTTTCTTTGGAATTCTATGGAAGAATATGATGTTTGAATTTTGAAAATTTTATATTAGTATGTTTTGATGGCTTATTTGAATATGTATGAAGATGTTGTAAGTAGCTAATGATGATTTTTAAGGTTGGATTGAAAGAGAAGAGATTTCTTTTCTTTCTTCTTCTTTGAATGTGTTATGAGAGAAAGTGATGATTGATTGAATAAGATGATAGTTATGATATGTTAGAGTTATATAAATATTAAATTTATGGGAGAATTATGGATATAAATTAAGACGGTGATTTAAGGTGTTGTATTGTTGAGTTTGGAATGATTGTGTTCATATGGTTGAAAGTTTAAAATGCAAATTTTGCTTGACATGGCCATGTCATTGGGCGTGTCAACGATATTGAGTTCCATATTGATGACATGACCATTAACATGACCATGTCCCTGAGTATGTCGTGGCTTCTGTAAGGCAAAATAATTGACACGACCATTTAATAGGCCCGTGCTATTGGGCTTGTCAAATATTCTGTGAGGCAGAATGAATGACACAGGCAGAGACACGCTCATATCATTGGACGCGTCAAAGCTTCTGTGTGATTGAGTTAGTGACACAATCAGTAACACACCCGTGTTGTTGGGCGTATCACTTGAGAATAACTCTTTTTTTATTTTTCATTTGCAATTCCTATTTAAATGATTTGATGTCGAGAATGCCTTATAATGTGATATTAAATGGTTTTTATGATCACATTTAGTATAAGCATTGAGAGAAAGTAGTTTGCCCAATCCTAGTGTTGAAGAACAACTTGGAAGAGAAGGTTAGATGAAGTTTTAAAGCTTGTTTTGGAGTGTTTCCTAAGGTATAAACACACTCTTGATAAATGGATTGTGATTGCATTACATTTGGCGTAACACATTTTAAATGAAAAATGTGTTAAGCTACTTGATACATTAAGTATTAAAGAGTATGGTGCTAAGACATGTGAATTGCTATGTATGCATTATTATGTATTGTGAAAAGCCATTATTAATGGCTAAATTGAATAAAAAATGAACTATGTGCAAAATATAAAAATGACCCAAATTGTTTAGGTAATGTGATTTTATTATGAAATATCCTATGATGAGATTGTTTGTTGTGTATACATTAAAGATATTATGTGAAGCTATTGGTGATGGCTAGATTATATAAAATGAGATAAATGAGGCAATGTGCCTAATTTGATAATGAGAAAATAAAAAAGAGATTGATAATGAAAATATAAAATAATTGTGTGCCTAGTATGTTATTCAATTTTCAGAGTTCTATATTTGGATCCACGCCTATATTTGCCCATAGGGCTAGACACTTGACATCATTGTGAAAATATTTTTGAGGTGAAAAGATTAGGCCGTAAACCTCAGTAACAAGTCCTTGAAGCTAGGCTAGGTGAAAAAATTGGGTCATAAGCCAGGCCTAGTTGGACTGTTACATTAATATTTTACCTTCGAAACTAGACACATAATGTCATTATAGATCAAAATGGTAACTCTGAGAATTGAATGATGTATTAGTTGTTTGAGCCCATATTTGTGTATGTGTTTATGTGAATTATCAAGTGATGAAATCATATATCCAAAAATGGTCTTAAATATCATATGATGACATAGCATATGAACATTCTGCATTGACATTGTATTTAAATATTGTTATTATCAAAGTTGGTACCTCTAGGCTTCGACTTAGCTTGATTATAATTCATCGTGCAAGTAACAAGGGTGATCCGGAAGAGCCAGAGAGTTCTACTAGGCCAGATCGGATCTAGACTTTTATTGGTTGAGCTTGAAGCGTATTGCTACATCAAGAACAGAGCCACTTTGCCAGCATGTATAAATCTTATATTAAAGTATATTTTAATATTATATTTTGAAAATATGTATATATATACTGTAAATTATAAAGAGCTTTTAAATAATGAAGTAATGCGAGGTATCATGTATTCTGATACATATATATTTGTATAAATACAAATATTTTAAGTAATAAGAAAATATGAATTTTTTTTATTAAACTGTATTGTGATATTTTTATACTGTATATTCATATCTTACATAATGGGAGTGTGTGTATTATACGTTTATAGGGTATAAGGGTGTTACATGCCAACTCTTGGTTTAATAGAAAATTGAATCCTACGAGTTTGCATATTTTGAAAACAACGCAAAATGGATTTAATTGTCAATAGTTGCAAAAACTTCCTTCTCAATATATACTACCAAACTATCATTCATCCATTCATCCCCATTCTATTGCGCAAATCAGTCTTTACTATATTCATAGCAGAAAACACTCTCTTAACAGATGTTGTAGCAACTGGTAAGAACAGTGCCAATTTAATATAGTAGTAACCCATGAAAAATGTTATCGCATTTATAGTTTGCACCAACTCCTTTGCAAGACTTTCCAAATCTTGAATAGAAAAAAACTCAGTATCAGTTCATACATCATGGATGTAAGTCTCAAGTTGCTGGCGAAGCATCATACGCTCGATGGAGGAGAAGTCTTTTGAATAAAGTTCATCAAGATAAACTAGTTTATCAATATCAAAGTTAGAGAATGAGTCCCTTGAATCAAGACATGATATGCAAACAAGTAATTTTGTGCTTATTTCAGGGAAATTATTCTCCATCTCTTGTGCAATTAGATCAAGAACTTATAAATATATAAACAAAATATAAAAATAATGAAATAGAAAGGGAAATACAATCAAATGAACTTAACTGAAAGGTTTAACATGTATAATTACCTCACAATATATTTCAACCCAATAATAATGATAATTAGTAACGGATTATCCATCTCACTTCATAAGACGACAATAATTCATAATATCTTCCATTTTAATAATAGAGATGGAATTAGCCATACAAAAAGTCTCAACATTGTCTAAAAACTTCTCCTATTCTATCTCCCTAAAGTCTTTCAATGCTTTTTGACAACCTTAACTAAATGTATATCATGCATAATATTTTATCCCAAAGTTGTAAGGCATTTGATAAATTATTTGTAATTCTTAATAAATGCTTCATCAAATACAAATAAACACAAAATCATAACTTTCCATTCTATAAATCAAACTTTGGCATATTCCTCTTATTTCATGATTATTGCCATCACCATACATATTATGAAGCACTTCTATCACTGATTGCCGCATTGAGTGTAGGCAGAGTAAAGTTATGAATTGTGATCCCTATCATGTACCACATGATCTAGCCAAACTAGTTTCTTGATTTTTGCTTTTGCCACTAAAGATTTCTCTACTCTCAAGACATTGCGCAACTCAATCATGTTCATTTTGTTGAAGTTTGTTAACTTTTTTATATGATGATCCTGTTGCATTAACAATCATACTAATATAACTAAAACAATCGCTAACATGCCGGTGTGTTTTCGCAACAACAACAACTACTAACTAAAGTTGATGAGCAAAATAATGGACATAACTTCCATATGGATTTTCTTTTAATATCAATGACTTCATCCCGTGAAAATGACCTCGCATATTTGATGCATCATCATATCCTTACCCTCTTAATCTCGATAAAGATAACCCATGTTTGGCAAATAAAGTAACAATTACTTCTTTTAAACATTTTGTAGATTAATTAGTAGCATAACCCATAGATAAAAACCGTTCTATTACCTCTCCTTGTTTGTTCACATATCTAAGAACAACTGCTATTTCCTTTTTCATTGAGATATCATGAGACTCATCAACCAAAATAGTGAACCTGCTATCCCCAAGATAATTTAAAATTGTATGCGTCTTCTCATTAGCATAAACATTAGCCAATTGTTTTTGAATTATTGGTGAAGTCATTTGATTGTTACTTAGAGCATTCTACTTAAAAAATCTACCAACATCAACATTACATTCATTCTACCATTCAAGTAACTGTAGAAAATTTCTCTTACTAAATAAAGTTGACGACTCATCATGTCCACGAAAAGGCATACCTTGCCACAATAACCAACGAGTCACATCCAAAGATGCATTCTGACGAGTGTAATAAGCAGTGATTCTCAATTTTGAGATGAGAACTTATGGGAAACACTTGTCTTTGATTTTTAAAATTCTCAAGTTGAATTCTATCATCATTATGTGGACTACGAATGTTACCAGCATGTTCATAGAATTTTTTTAGTGCTTTCTTGCAATTATTAAATTCGGTTTTTATAAATACATCATCACCAAAATGAGCAACATTACTAGACTTGAAAAGATAACATGAAAAATAAAAGGATGGATCCTTTGATACGCTATACTCTAACCATTTAAATTTTTTGAACCACTCATCCCTAAAACTTCTTGTTTTCTTCGCAATGATTTTTTTTTTCCAAAAAATTATGCCCATATGGTTAATAATGACCTTTAGATATATATTCTCTTCGAACTCGATCCCTAATTCAAACATAAAAAAATTCAATTGGTTTATGAAGTCATGGATTACTAATAATGTCATTCGAATTAAACTCAATCTCACTCGTTTTATCACTAATATTTTCATCTTGTAACGTTTCTTGAATATTAGATGGTTTAACCAAACTCTTAGATCTCTTTATTACAAATTTATCCATGGAAGTCCCAAATTAACACCAACTATGAATTATCAATGAACAAATAACAGTAACAATTTACAATATAATAAAAAAATAATGTCATGATATAATAATCACACCTAATTAAAGTTTGACTTCTCTTATAAAAGATAAATTAAAATTAAAGCAATGAGAATATTGACATTGCCATATTGATTTCATAAAGAAATTAATTAGTTCTGCCACCCACTATTTGCATAGAAGATTTAAAAAAATAAACCACATTAATTTTATTTGGCCATCGTAATTAGCAAAATTAAATTACTTAACAAAATCAAATAGACAAACTGCATTAATTGTAGTTGGCCATTCTATTTAGTTTTGTTGATCAATGATCATTCTTTGACAAAATAGATATCTTATAATACATAAATTTAAACAAAAAAAACTTGTTTGCTATCTACTGCACTTGCACGGTCACCGACCACAATGAAAAGTGAAGAACAGAACAAGTTGTTGAAAGTTAAAACTTTCAAGTTACAACAAGTTAACAACTTTAAAAATTAAAAATACAAGCTTAGAGGGCACACCAAAAACTCACTATAAAGCACTCTCTAAATAAAATGCCTTAAATCCTACAAAGAGAAGTCCTTTATGTGTTTATATAGTCCACCTCATTGAGCTTCTCGGCTGAGCAAATCCCTTCCTCATCCCCCATAAGTTTGGCAAAAGGCCCTCTAAGAAGGTCAAGATCTCAGGGCCAGTGATAAATGCCTTCAGATACTTTGAGCATAACAACCATGGACTCGTTACAATTTTCCCCTTTACTGCAATCTGTCCATCTACAACAATGCACCATGATATGTGCACAGTTGCACTAGACAAAAGGACATCCCTTATTATAGTTCCTTTCCACAAGAGATCCGATCCAGGTGCATCAGTGAATTCCTACAAGAAGGCCATTAAGATCACTAACATAAACATCCTTGACAAAGCACCTTGCTCTACTGCAATCCTTGTTGACCGTGGGCCTCTGAATGCTCGAAGATCTACCTTGAATGGGGACTCCTCTTATCGTGTTGCTATTCTATTCTTGGGTGGACCAGATGACAGGGAGGCATTGGCCATAGGGGTATGGATGGCCAGACACCACAACATTAAACTGACAATGATTCGGCTCCTTGAGAATGGAACTATTTCCAGTGATAATGCAAGTGAAAGGAGGCTTGATAATGAAGCGGTGAGTAAGTTTAGAACTGCTATGGCAGGAAATTATAGAGCAATGTATGTAGAGGAGGTGGTGATGGATGGAACAGGGACTATTTCAGTGATTAGATCAATGGAAGACCACTATGACCTTGTCATAGTGGGAAGGAATCATAATAACCAATCGGCACTTTTATCAGGGCTTACAGATTGGGATTGTCACAAAGACTTGGGAACAATAGGCGATGTGTTTGCTTCAGCAAAGTCTATGGGCAACATCAATATCTTGGTGGTGCAACAACACACCAATATTGTAAATAATGAGAATTGTAGAAGAAACTTCAGTGACAGGAGGGTTGAAGATGATGAAGCAGAACTTATGCCAATGTATAGAACATGGTAATGCTCCAAACCCAGATGACTTGTGATCTGCATGTTATACATATTAATTGTACATTTTTTAAAAAAAGGATGATTAAATTTCAAATTAATCTCATGATTGTTATCTTCTGGCTTCTGATATGCAGACGACTGATTTTGAGAACTTTCATCTTAGCTATACTGAGAAGAAGTGGGAAAGAAGCAAGTCAACAGTAAAATTCCCAAATATAGTTAACATTGTCCACTCTCAGGTGCTAAATTTTGCACCTCAAGCTTAGATACCATCAATTTTATGATTTGCTGCAAACATGCTTCCAAAAATCACCACTGGGATCTATACCTTGTTGACGCAAAGATTGAAGCAAGCATAAGATAGATTCTGGTTTGGAAGAAGAAGAGAGCAAGGCCAAAAGCTCAGTAAATATGGCCTGCAACTTCAAAGGTGAAGTAACTTGAATCCGAATCACATGTTCAACAGCAATGGGAACCTCTTCAGCATCGGCTAAACATTTCAGCAAAACCACATGGGAGTCTGGATGTCCTATGTCATCAGCAAGGCTGCAGAGCAACTGAGAAGCCACAAGAAATTGGCCTACACAGCCAAGTTTACATGAGTGAACAAAAAACATATACAGTAAAATGCTAAGAAGAGTGGTTGTAAAGCAATGAGAAAATTAATGTCCAAGGTAGGCCAAATCAATTGAAAGAAATGCTAATACATAGACAATAGTATAAATAATAAGCAGACCTTTTTTGCAGAGATTTAAAATGAATGTGCTCAATATACTCTGTGCCAACATAAAATCTTGATTAATTGATTTGTTGAAGATTTCTATAGCAGCATCAAACATTGTTTCTTGACAAAGCCCTTTGAGGAGGGATGTGTAAGTTGTAGCATCAGGTGCTATCCCTTTCTCCAACATGTGATTAAAGAGCCTCAAAGCCTCATCAACTTCAGCTATTACTGTGAATTTTCCAATAAGAATATTATAAGTTTTTAAATTCACTCCACATCCAGTTACAAACATCTCATCCCAAAGCTTCTTAGCTGGTCGCAGCAGATCTTCTTTACAACATGCTTCAATTAAAGAATTATACACTGAGATATCTGGGCCAATACCTTTCTTCTTCATCTCTTGAAGAACCCCATAAGCCTCTCGTACTCGCCCAGCCTTGCAAAAGATCGAGAATATTACATTGAATCTCTCCCTATCAGAGAAATAATCGTTTGAAGACAAGATACGATACACCTCTAGCATTTCATCAACCTTTCCATGCCTGCATAAATTTCTAGTCAAGTTGCCCAGAGTTAAAAGAGTTGGTAAACTCCCCTTTTCAACAATAAAATGAAAAAACAACATCGCGGATCCAGGATCAACACTTGAAACTGATCCTATCAATGCATTCAACACATCAATTTCAATAGGGAAATTACCATGTACAATGGCTTCACCTAAATCTTTCGCTTCAAATATCAATCTCTCATTAATCAAACTCAAGATTAACTCCCTATAATCATTACTCCTTGGTGCCACCCCTAGTTTTCTCTTCATCTTCAAAACCTTATTCACATCAGCCATACTCCCCACTAATCTAAAAGCTTCGGCCACGATTCTGTATGCCAAAAAGTCAGGCTTACAATCCCTAATCCTCAGTTCATTCAATACCAACAAAGCCTCATTTACCCTGGAAGCCTGACAAAGTCCATGAACAATCAAAACTGCAATAACAGACCCGTTAATGGGTACATTTCCCTCTTTAACTTGATCTAACATATTCAGAACTTTACCCAGATCAGCAACCCTACAAATTCTCCATATAAACACGCCAAACCCAATGGTGCTAAAAGCGACACCATGCTTAGTCATTTCATCAAATACCTTTAGTGCATTGTCAAAATATCCATTAGAACCCAGAGAGGCTAAAAGCGAGTTACACGTCTCTGGCCCAACATCCAAAAGTTGTAATTTAACGTCGCTAAAAACCAAATACGCATTCTGGGTCTTCTTCGCTTTGATTAAAGAACTAATAACACAGCGATGAGTTGAAGAATCGAGAGTTAATCTGTGGAATTTAACTTGTTTTAAGATGGACTCAATGGAATTGAACTGACGAGAAAGGCAGAGAGATTTAAGGATTGATTGGTAAGTGAGAGAGGTATGAGTGAACCCTGGCTGCTGTGAAGCCCAATTGAAGAAACCCAGAGCGAGTGAATGGTGAGACAAGAGGCAGGGGTCGATGACTTGAGCCACCAATGACGGACTCAGTGAACTCCGGCAACCGAGTCTGTGTAGAATTGGCTCGAGCGATGGTGTCCATGACCGAGTTGGGACGGCGTTGTTTGACGCCGAGATCACAGCTTGGCTTATCCGAGTCGCTAACTCGGTTGCAGGTCTCATGAATGAACAGGGCGCAGTCTGTTAGCCAAACGGGCCGTTATAAAATTTTATGAGATTTAAATGATTTATTTATAAATTCGTGCTTTTCATATCTGATATGAATAAAGGTTTATTTAAAAATTTATATTTTTAGTAACTATAGAAAATTAATTATATAATTTAAATTAAATTTTTATCCAAATTGATAAAATTTATTACTGATATAAATTTTAAAATATAAATTAGTAAACATTTAAAATTTTAGGAATGAATTTAAGCATAAAAATTATTTATAAATATTTCATTTACATTTATCTAACTAATTTAATTCAAGTAAAAATACTTCAGAGTATAGTAGTGAATAGTGATAGAAGTAAATCAATGAAGCCTTTATTGTAAATTTTTGAAAAAGAGGATATTTTATTAAAATTTTCCATCAAAACTTTAATCAATTTATAGTAATAAAATAATATTTTTACAAGTTAAATTAATTAATTATTCATGCAACTCTGTTAAGTTACTAAATGAATCAACTTAGAAACCAAGTGATGAGAGCTTCAACTATCAAATATTTAACTGAATATACAACTTTGTAGAGTTAATATTAATATGCACACTATTTTTTTTTCTCATTAAGCTGAATTATCTGTACAAACTAATAGCTTTTGTACAAGCACACTGTAATATTTACAAATCTCCAGTAGATATCGGACTAAATCTGTACATGTATCATTCATATTATATCACTTAACCCCTCTGGTTCAGGGTTTAGAAGCTCACATTTCTGCTTTTCAGGCCTCTGTTTTCCTCTGGACTTTATAAACCTATTATTTCTCTACAAATATATATACTAATAATGATTTACAAAGCAATTATGAGTAGGATCTGATCAACTTGAAATTCTGGAACGTTCGAGTTTTGAAGAGGTTCCCAAGTAGATACCCCATTGTTGTTTCTTGTGGTTGTGGAGGATTTCTTGATAGAGTTGAGTTGTGTTTCACCAGAAGTTTGGTTTGTCCAATCTGTTGGCAAATTGAATCAATAATCTTGGGATCAACTGGGCTACCGGTCACGTCTGTCACATAGAATGTGTCTTTGGCTTTGCCACCTTTTGTTGAGATTTCAGCTTTCTTGATGCATAAACTGTTTTCTCGAAAAATCCTGGTAATGTCTGACAGAAGTCCGATACGGTCGTCTGTGCACAATTCTAGCTCAAGTCCCTGAACAACCATATGTCAATACAAAGTGCAAAACAATGATAGAATCTAAAAAATGAGATCGAATATCAACATGTCATGCATACCTCAGATGCTCGCCTTTCAATGGCAGCCTCAAGACACTGTATAACCCGTTCTCGCTCAGCATCAGAACTTATAGGGAGTCCATCAACATGTCGAATATAGAATTCCTACAACCAAATGGATTATTTCTGTTTAATGAAAGAAAAAGAACAGTTAAAACACATAATATTGATCCAAATCGAAAACTTTTAGCATATTAAGTAGTGATCAATTGAAGTCGAAAAATTGCATCCCAAGATGTTTTTTAGCTTACATGCCCATTGATTAATAAACATTTCAAGTATTTAAGCTGGTCCAATAACTTTACAAAAGATTTTTCCCAATTTGACTATTAACAAATGCTTCTTTTTAACTGAAATCATCTTACCTGATAAGCTTCCATCCTTCCTGTGTTGACCATTCCATGAAAGACCACATATTCCATGTCTGTTAAAGTGCAAACAATGTCAAACAACAGTTTAGGGCGATCCTTCGATCTCATTGTAATCACAGAGTAATCTTTCTCAATATTCAATACGGTAACTTGAGGTCTTGAGCTCTTATCCTCATGCCTCCCTACTCCACCAGCCCTTTCAACCCTTTCATAGTCCCTATCAGCAAACATGATCTGATGCAATCTTCTCTCCCTGCTAGTTATCCCAGGAGGAGAAAGAGTCATTTTTGCAGCCTTCAAATCATTATTTCCTTTAAGAACATTGCAAAGCAATTCCTTTATTGTTGTGAGTCGCTTGGGATCTTTGATTGCACACCCTGTGGAATCATCTGTAACATTAACTACAGCTGCAGCCCTAGCATTATGGGTCCATATCTCAGCATTTACCACATTGCAATGAAGGTCTGTCAGCACTGCACATACTTCAGACAACAAGCCAGGCCTGTCAGTACCAGTGAGTTCAATTGAAGTATGCTCTTCTGAAGGCATCACTCCCACAGACCCTCTCAGTGAGGGAACAAAGCTTGCATTATTTTCAAGTCTCTGCAGGATCCAAAAATAAAAATGAATCAAAGGATGAACCTTTTTTACATTTTTGTTCATGAAGTAGTAGACCCTAGTAATAGATGGCTAAAAAAGGATCATACATGTGCACTGAAAGTTGTACTTATTAGGATGATCATTACTTGAAAAACAAAGAAAAGAATTCATAAGAACTGTAAAAAAAAATGATATTTTAGGTTTCCTCAATTCAAAAATGTAAAGGAAAAGACGAAATTAATAATCATTCCTGGTTTTTGTCTGCATATAGCCATTTAACATAAAGTTTAAATCATCTAAGGATATTATTGCTTGGACCATACTTCTATTCACATTGTTAAATGGCTTCTATTCACATTGTTAAATGGCATTCTTTGGGGGAAAAAAAACAGAAAAGGAAGGGGAGAACAAAGAAATATTACTCATACTCTACAGCATGAACATTGTATTTTGATAAATGGCTAATGGCTATTCCTTAGTATTTTTGGTGCAAGAAAGTTGCCTAGCATCTCTTGCAGCAAGAAAGTGTGAAAAAAGAGAGTCAAAATTATATATCTCAAAATTTTAATTATTTGAGACACATAATGCAAAAATCCAATCTTCATGGCTTGATATAACTATATGGCTCACTTGGCAGCAGTTTTCAGTGTTACAAAATAGAAACTGATAAAACCTGTTTTCAGTTGCTTTACTCTCATATAATCTGTTTTCTGTTACTTTACTCTCATATCTCAGGAATCAAATGATCATTGGAAAAGAAAAAATCAACAGCAGTATACAAGTCCTTACTCTTTGAATATAACTGATAACTTCCTTGTCTTTGATTTTGTTACCACCTTGATCAACCACATTAAACACTGAGAGATATTGAGAGGAAAAACATGAGAAACAAGAAAGGACTTTTCAAATTCATGCTATAATCTGAATGATTAAAGAAGATGTCTCACCATCCATAAACCATCCCCCATCAGACGATATATATGCTTTTGTTATTACAAGGTTCATGTCAGTAAGCACTTGTACAACTGCCAGAAGTATTCCATGCTTGTTGACACTGTCAACCTAGAAAAGAAAAACCAATAGCACAATAAACCAACGCCATATAAGCTTAATTTGGTAATTAACTTGCCTAATTTAGAGGAACTTACTTACTAATCACAACATGCATAGAAGGTAAATGCTAGTTCACCCTAATTATGATTAAAGAATATCATAGTTATGACTGAGTCAAAGACATGAAATATACCTGGATAACAGTGACATCCTCACAAGCGTCGTTATCAATTACAACTCTACAACAGTAAAGCAACTAAATTAAAGTTTCTATGGCATAAATAGAGTACAGAAGAAAGGGAAAAATTAAGCAGGCCAACCTATAACTGTTAATTCATTAAAAACTTAACTAGCTGAAATTGATTGATGAAGGGTTATCAAGAAAAGTGAGAAAGATGAAAGGTAGAACTATAAAAGCAAAAATTGAACTATTTTGAAGTTGCATGTTTTCTGCCGGTTGATGATTTAAGAACTTGAAAAAACTTGCTTTACTATCAGAGTATTATTTTAAAAAGTTAATTTAATAAAACTAGATTAAGATTGGTTTTATTTAGTCTTCCTTTTGATATCTTTTTTCCTCTTCTACTCATGATTTTCTCATGTAATAAAATAGTCCAAAAAGAAAGAACCAAAAATCCAATCAAAGCAAAGAAAATACTTAAATCTAACAAGAATAACTTGCAAAGACTGCAACTTTTCTCTAAATTCATCATCAAGCAAAAGATAAAATTCATATTTCACAGACACTCCAAGATTATACATCCCAGCATCAAAACCCAGAAATCCAAAACACAATTTAAAGAACAGAACCACAAAATTTACCGAAAATTAAGTACCTTGGTGGGTTCATCCTCCTTATAAGCTTAGCATACTCATCATCCATGACTAGAATTTGAAATCCCTCAAAATTCAGAAACCAACACAACACGCTCCAAAAAGTAGAGAATTCTAAAAAAGAAAACCACTGACCAAAACTCCAAAATCTATACAGTTATGCCAATTCCAATATCTAAGGAAAAAAGAGAGAGAGAGAGAGAGAGAGAGAGATGAAGCACAAAGGTACTTTAAAAAGTGAAGTAGGGACCTTAGCCGCCTAGGCAACACATATGATTAAGTAACAACTCCGTTAAGCGACGTGTCAGTCTCTTATTGGGTGAGATCGGGGTAAACATCTTCTCTGTTGATGAAGAGGCATGAGTGGCAAGTGAAAGGGATTGCAAATGAGTCGAAAGTTACACGATTTCTACTCGTAAAAAAAATATTATTCCAAATTAAAATGTAAAATATTTAAATTTGGTTGCATTTTATTTCACCAAAGTCAGATATAAATAGGCATTAGTGAGAATTTGAAATTTCAAATAGCTTCATTTTTTTTTAATTAATAGCTTCAAATTTTTGTTATGACTAAATTTGAATATTATAATTTCTTTTTTGGTAAGACAATATTATATTGATATTTTATTTGTGTGATTCACGGATTTAAATTAAATACATAAATTTTTTTTTATGAATTAAATATATAAATTTATTCAATATAATTATCCGCAAACTTGCAATTTTTTACAATTTTTTTATTTAGCTTTTTGAACATATTATAATATATGTGACCAGTTATTTTATTAAATTTAAATATTGTTTTTATACTTTTAAATATTATAATATGAATAAAAATATGAGTCACTTCATTATTCTTTTGTCAAATAAACAGATATTAGATATATTAATATGTATAAATTAGTTCATATAATTTCGTATTTAAAAGAAATGGAGATTTCATATAAAAATTAAATTTTAAGAATTAGCTGAAATATAACAACGTATTTTCTAAATAACTTTTTAATTTATTTTATATATTACAATTGTAATATTAATCAATCAAATTAATTTAAAGAAGTACCGAAAATATAAAAGAAAAAAAAATTAAATGAAAATTTAGATTTTCTATTAAAAAATAATTATCATTATTTTACAATTAATTGCAAGTCCGCATTTTATGTGAATTATTATTGTCATATATTTTTAACTTGTATCTTCTTAAAATAATTTAATATATACAAACTATTATTATTATTATATTTTTACTAAATTTAGATATTTTATTTTAATAATTTTAAATTTGAAAATAAAAAAAAATATGTGTCGATTTAATTATTAATTGTATGATTTATATATTAATGTATATTAATTTATATATATATTAATTTCAAGTTAAAAAAATTGTATTATATATTAATGTATATTAGTTTTCTACTTATGATTTATAAAAAATATAACGATCTGGAAAAAATAATAATTGTATATGAATTTAATTTTTATGAAAATTATTATTTAAAAAATAATAAAAGAAAATTGCTAAATAATTTTTGAGTTGACTGGAAATCAAACTTGTTTTAAACATGAAAACATAATTGTATTATGTTTTAAACTCGTTTTAAACATAAAGATTATTGTGTCCAATTCCATGTATATATACGTCAAGGTACAGTAGTTGCAATGAGCGAGTTATGTGGCCATTCAACACGTGTCAAGCAAAATGTCGGCGGGTGGCTGGCTGGCTGCTTGTGCTCTGCCCTTATCTTTGGCGCCTGAAGCACTAGTTTTTGCTTCCCACAATATCGAAATGACCCAACAGTTGCAGCTTATTATCCTTGATACAGTGGGTGTTTGCCCTAATTTATAAAAAAAAAATTATCAGAAAGAAGAATATTATAGATTAAGCAAAAATTACAACAAATAGAAGTCCAAAGGCACAATACATGAAAAAGGCAAACTTCTCTTCACTAAATATAAATTTTAAATCAGCCTTCAACAGTGTCGGAATCGACAGAGATGAAAAAGAGATAAAATTTTTAAATAAAAAAAATTACAGATAAATTTATATTCAATTTTATTTTCATATTAAATAATTAAATGATGAAATTTTTATTATTTTTATTTCAATATATAAATACTATAAATACTATAAATATAAAATTAATTATAGTTTTATATTATATAAATATAAGTATAAGTATATTAATTATATATGTATATAAATACACATATTTTTTTATAAAAAAATATCTATATATATATGTATATATATATATAGGAGGCAAGGGGGGTAATAGACTCTCATGCCTCCCCTTGGTTCTGTCCATGGTCTTCAGCACCTCTTTGCGAAACCTTAGCCTTAACCAAAATAGAAAACAACCTACTATAAAAAAAAAAAAAAAAAGAATGACACCTCAGTTTATGCAGCATCTAGAGATTTTGTGGATAAATCATGAAGAGGAATCCATGGCTTTATCCACAGATCCTGCATCTCCTCAATTGTTGAACAAGAAAGCGAGAGAAAAGAAGAGCAACAATTTTTTTGCATGGATCTTTGAAGAAAGAGCTCAAATATACAAATCAAAGAAAGCTGACCACATAAAGCCACTAACATCATTAAAACCAAAGCTCCCTCATAGCAAATCCATGAGATCAGAAGCCCAAAGGAGGCATTGGTAACCCAACAAAAAAATAGAAAAAAGAGAAATTCTTGCACTTCTAAGAAATGGATCTCAGACAAAAATACAAACTACCATTAAAAAAGAAAGATAAAAAGCCATAAAAGGCTATATCCATAAAAGAGACAGCTAAAATCTTAAAAACTTAAAAATCTAACAAGAAAAACAAAGAAATTAAAAATATAGATTTAGGACTATCGTTGGCTAAAAAGCCGACGACAATCCTAGATCTAAGATTGTAAGAGCATCGAGAGCTCTCCGGAACAAAGGGAAAGAGAGAGAGAGAGAGAGATCAAGTAACTTATAAGTGTTTATAACCGTTTAGGAAAATTTACATAAGGTTAATAAAGTTGTTAAGCATTTAAAATTTTAAACATTTACGCATTTGTTTTTTAAAAAAATTACATAATATATCTCTTTTTACTTTTTGATTTTCAATTATACTAAGTATGTGCATCGGTTAATTTGGTTGATTTTTAAGAGTTTGTCAAACCTATCATCATCGGTCAGATTAAAAAAATTATCCTCTAAAATTAACCATTCAAAAGGAGGATGCTTGCAAAATCTACCACAATTGATCGGATTTAAGCAATTTTATCAAGTTTTCATCATGCTCAATCAATTTTAGCTTGCAAAATATGTAAGTCAAACTGAACCGAAATATTAATTTATTAAAATTTTAAACCAAAAATAGACCAATTTAGTCGATTTAAACCAATATAATCGGTAGGATTGGTCAGAATGGTTGTTAAGTTAGATTGATTTGGCCTATTTGCTCATCCCTAATTATACAGGCTTCTTTTTTTTTTTTACGAAACTTCACATTTTTCTTTCAAATCTACAGTGCCGATTTTTTCCCCTTTTTCTTTAGTTTTCTTTTTTATCTGTTTTTTATACTGCTTTATTTCTTATTTATTTTTCATTCATAAATAATTTTATTATCCTCATATTCACAACATACATACAAAATATATAAACATATATATAATATATACATAATATATATAAAAGGCACATAACAAATATAGACATACACACAGTATACAAGCAATATATATACACAATATAATTAATAATTTTTAATTTTATTTTTTAAATTTTATATACACACAACAAATAGATTACATATAGTATATAATATGTAAAATTTATTTTTAAAAATTTTAATAATTTTTATTAAAATATCTTTATATTTTTTTACTTTTTATATAAATTTCATGAGTGTTATTTCTTATTTGAAATCAAAATTATTTTTTTTTATGAAAAACTAATTAATTTTATACATTGAAAATGTAATTTAAAATATTAACTTTTAGTAGAATGTATTTATTTAATATTAAAGTTTGAAAAGAAAAAAATAAAAATTAAAGTAAATATTATTTGAAGTAAGAGATAGGTATTTTTATAAAAAAAATTTATTTGAAGTATTTTTGCAAACTTTTTGAAAGGTGTAGTATTTTGAAATTGAATTTTTTTAAAGGCAGTTTTGTAAAAAAGTCCAAATATTTATAAGTTGTTGATAAATATTCAATATGTTTAGTAAAAAATAATTTATAAACACATTTACTGTTGAAATAGCTAAAAATATAAAATTATATTACCAAGAATATTTATTGAAATAAATAGAAATAATATATAAATTATTTAATCAAACTAATTTATAAAATAAATACTTATAAATATTAAATTAATAAATTAATTTTTAATTTATTTTTTTAAGCTTATAATTTAGACTCATAGTCTAATAAAATTATTTAAATAAATAAGTTGATTTAAATTAAAAATTTATAAATTAATTTGATAAGTTTATAAGTAAAGTTAATTACTTTTTAGTTATATCAAATATAAGGTCAATATCATTTATCGTCTTTTAAAAAGTTACTAGTATGTATTGTCATCTTTCATTATTAATTTATTACGCCATAATTCTTAAAGTCTCCATATTGCATATGTCTTGGCCTTTCTATCCATTTGTCATCCACTCCTCTGACCGGAGGCTGACATGACATCATAAAAGTTGTCTCGTCAATTTTCCATATCAGTTTTCCAATATAATTAGCCTCGCCTCTTATTTATTTATTGATTTTCTTCCTTATTTATCTCTTATTTTCCTTCAATTTTTCTCTCTTTTTTTGAATTAATTGATTTGAAGCTCTAGGAAGTGTGAAGCTTGATTCTTTCTCAAACTCGAAAAAGGCCATATATTTTTCATTTTCTTCATAATGTTAGACATTCCAGATGAATATTTTCGGCCTTATATGTGAATGTTGAAAATTAACTCCCCTTCGAACTTCTTGGATAAAAGAAAGCCCAGTAAATTTTATAATGTATATATAAATTTGATATTTTATTGGTTGAAATTTAGTTTTTTATTGGCTATGTTTGTTGGGTGCTGGGTATTTACATGTATCTACTTTATATCGATGATTTTAAGTTTTTTTTATTTGGATATGCATGTAGAGTCCAAGGGCGAATTGCAAGTTTTTTTTGTGTGGGTTGATAAAGAAGAATACCCTGAATTTCTATTGAGAAAGATTGACAGATTAGAAAATGAGAAGAAAGAGCTATCAATGATGGGATTGGGTAAGGTTGTTATTTGTGGGATCGTAATTGCTATTATAAGTATACCTTTGCTATCTTTTTGGATGGACATAAAGAAAGAATAAAGATAGTGATGGGATTGGGGAGGATTAACATGTGTTTTTTAGCATGTTATTTCTAGGTAAATCTTGTTTTCCTGTAAGGCATGGCTACTGTAAGAAACATTTGTAATAATTATTTTATTTAAATGTTAAAATTATTGACTACCATTTTAGTAAATTTGTTCCATTTATATTTAACAACAATTGTTTTTACATAGTCAATACAAAATTGTATCAAAGCATAAGGAAAAATAATTTCAATGAATAAAGTATATGCCCTTGCAAAATATATATGTGAGGGATTCAAATATAGCTGTCCAAGTGCAAAACAAAATAACCTTGTAATACAATTTTATCCCAAAAGCAACAACTCATATGGCTTGGAACATGTGCACATTATCCTTCTAAACAAAATATTCAATTGTATCTATTTTAAACCAAACAAAATATTCAGCTGCACTCCATACTTTCATCATTGGGTGCATAGTCAGACTATACTTCTTGTTCTTGCTCCATGTAAAGGAATGTGTGTTTCAGGTTCTCTTCTGGATCTTATACCTCCAAAAGGTATGTTACTTGCTTCATTATTCACATTCTCACTTAGTATCTCTATAAGATCATCATCCATGTCAGCCAAATTGTAATCTTCATATTTTAAATTCAAATCAGGATAAAAATTTATATCATGGTCAAAATTCATGTCAGTTTCTTTTTTGCCTGTATGCCAACAACTTCATGTGCTGCTCTATTAGAAGTTTCAAGCTCTATACGAACGTTGGAATTAGTTTCTTTTGCTTATGGTTTACCATCAAAAGTTGCATGTTCTTCTTCAAAGTTGGTTTCACCAAATTCAATAGCTTTAAAGTTCATATCACTAAGGTCAGTATCATTAAGGTTCAACCTATAATTCATATAATTTTCTGCTAAAGGTGCTCTATTAGAAGATTCTCTAGGATGCCCTTGAGTCACATCATTCAAAATTTCTTCATTTTGGATAGTTTCATTTTAGACATCTGCCTTTACTCTATGGTTTTACACTACTTCATTTTAGATATGTATTGCCTGTGCACTTTGGATATCTGATACCTTTACTCCTTCGAGAAAATATATCATTTTTGAGTCAGTAGATGACATGCCTATGTTATTAGTAAGTTGAATGGGTGATGCTTAGTTGTGGCTGCATTTGCTCTTTCTACTTGGTGCAAGTATTGTTTGCTGATGCTCTTCCTCCTCAATCTCTTCTATTATAACTGTGGATACTCTTAGAGGTGTCTTGGTGCAGGTTCATTCATCAAGAATCTTCTTCTTAGTCAGGTGCTCAATATATGCATCCACTTCCCCAACAATAGCAACATGTGAGGCCATTTCCATAACATGAGAATTATTTTCAAGTTGTCTCAATCCTTCATTATAATCCTTGTTTAGACGCTCAACCAATATCTTTTCAATCCCTCCACACCAATTTTCGTAGCAAATATTCATCTATGCAGACTAATGTAATCCTATTAGCACAATAATCCCACAAGTAATACATCTTTCCATTGAAATAGCCTCGTTCTCTTTTATCACCACTGTAATACAAATTTATTATAAAATACTCACTTCCATTTGCCAAAAATAAATAAAATACTTTTAATTTACATCCAAAGTGAGGTAAAATATGGGTTTAGATTGTGATGTATACTTTTGGAGTAATATATGTTACTATTTATTTGGTTTTTATATACTTTAGGGATAAGAATGTAGATTTAGGGTTACAATAGGGATAACAATATGCATTTCTTTATTAAAAGAAGTATTAAATAATAATTTTAATCAAAATATTATTTAGTATAAAATGATCTTAAATTTATTTATAAATAGATACAAATATCATTTTAATGCATACTTGATAAAAAAAAATATATTCAATATCTAAACTTAAGGAGATATATTTGCATATTTTGTTTTTTTGAAACGAATATATTTGCATATTTTTTTGCTAACTAATTACATAGTTGATGATAATTAACTTTTTGTTAAAAAAAGATTAATTTATCAACTTTTTAATACTATAAATATGTAAATAAGCTCAAAAAAACCTTTTAGTATCAATTCATACTTTCATGCAAATTTTAATAATATTTTTGTAAACTTGAAGGATACTTTAAGAGTATGGATGACAACGAGTTGTGTATTTTTTAATATCCAATTTGTATATATAGGGTATAAGTTGTTTATAAATAAGTTTGGACTGATACGGATAATATTTTTACTATTAGTGACAGATTTGGGTTAAGTTCATAAATAGACTCTTAGATACCCGTTATCCGAACTCGATTATATATTAATTATATTTTATTAAAATTTTAATTATATTAATTATATTTTATTTTAGTTATAAAATTATGTGACATGAAATTATTTTTAATAAAATTATGTTAATATTAAATTTTTATATTTAAATAGGTAATTATACATGTTCGGATAATAAACATATAGTGTTAAACGGGTTTAAAATAAATATGAGTATAACTATAATAGAACTTAAATAGATTCAATTTAAATAAGGTAATTTTTATGAATACCTTATCCGTTGTCACCTCTATTTTAAAGGGGACTAATTTGTTAACTTTTTTATATTTTTATATTTTTTTCAGATTAAAATATACTATTTTTACAATATAAATGAGAGTTCATAATATTAATTTTAAGGAAAGAAGAAAAATTAACAAAAATAGATATACAAAATTTTTTTTTTTGGGGGGGGGGGGGGGGGGCGGCGATGAGAAAACCATTTCATACCCGCCACATAGCCATTTTTATTATTTAATATTTTTTTATTAATATTATTCAATACTTAATTCCAAGTTAACTATAATTAATTTTTAAAAAAAATGTAATTTAGACACCTCATGAGATTTTTTTAAAAAAAATATATCTTTATTTTTACCAACTTTATCATTGATTTCATTTTATATTAAATTAAATCTTACTTTCATCATTTTTACTCACATTAATTATTTTAAAGTATAAAATGTGTTTTCATAATATTACATAAACGTTAAAAAAGAAAAAGTCATATTGAAATATGTGGAGATTTTACCTATATTTAATAGACTTTGCATATGTTAATAGTAGTTCCCAAAGTTTTCAAATTTATGTTTATATGTGATCAAATTCTAATTCATTAAAAATTTTTTTTTTAAAAAAATCAATAAATAAATTTCTTTGTAATAAACTCTCATGAATTTTTTTGCTTATTTTATATATTTATATTATAAATTATAAACTATAAACTATAATTTGAATTTAATTTACATCTAATTATATATATATACTTGATAACTGAATTAGACACATGAATGTAAAATAGACGATAAAATTTAATCAATTGTTGAGTGAAAAATGTCAATATTGAATAGATTATGCGAGAAGCGCAGAGACATCATTATCATGAAGCTTAGTATCCACAGATAATCACAAGAGCGGCGCAGAGGCTATAAACGTGGAGTTCTCAACATTCCTAAAATATGCTCTTTAAAAAAAGTTTATATAAAAATGAGTTATATGATAAGAAAAAAATAGAAATTTTAAAATAAAAAATCGATATCTAATTATAATTATTACATTTAAAATGATAAAATTATTTTTGATAAATTTATGTAATTTTATTATAGTAGTTTTTCTTAAATATTTGTCCAATAATATTAATTATCAAAATTTTATGTATAAATAATTTATAATAATAATAATAATAATAATAAAATAGAAAAAGTCGCCCAAGCGGGTCCTAAAAAATAGATAGGTATGGGTTAGATATTTATATAACAAGATTTTTAATAAAAATATAAAAATAATTTTAAATTTATTATATTTATAAAATATTTATTAAAATATTAAAATTTATTAATTTATAAAGAGTTTATAATAAGTGTATAATGAATTTATTATGAATTTGTAATAAGTTTATAAATTTAATATAATTTATAATAAATTTACTGAAAGTTTAGAATGAAATTATTAAAATATTTTTTATATAAAAATAAAATAAATTTAGAAATATGACGAGTGGTGTAATCTTTTCACTAAAATAATGATATTAAATGCAAAGTCGGTATTCGCCGTACAAAAGTGGACCCTAAAATGTGTGGAGTCCTTTTAGTATAATCTACAATGGATCCTACTTGACAAGGTCAGTGTTAAGAATCACTTTTTCTAGATATTTTATTTTTATGCGAGTTTTTTTTTTTTTTAAATCAAAAAATTTTATAGAAGAAATTGTAATGCGCGTGAGCTTCTCCCTGTTTATTTATTAGGAAATAATTTTTTAATTTTAAATTAATATTTTACTCATTTAATAAATAATTTTTTTTAATTTTCAGATATAAAATAAGAAAAAATTTAATTTTAAATCTATCATTACGAAAATTTACTATTAAAATGTGTCTCTATTATATATAAATCATTTAGTTATTCATAAAATAAATAAATAAAATTATGCAAAAAATAATTTTAGTTACGTAATATAATATAATATTAATGTATCGTACATAAATTATAAGTAAAATTTATTATTATAATAATAATAAATAATTTTAATTAATTATACTTTGACGTACTATTAAATTGTCAATAAAAATATAAATTAAATAAATAAGATTAAGATGCGGACAACTGTATAGTATTATTATGGAAATGATTAAGTGAGGAAATAGGGTCGCTGGACACGCGTGCATTGTGTACCATTATCTAAAGCTCCGTGCAATTTCAACATTTCAGTTCTTTATATATTTATATTATTTCCAGGTGGCCTTTCTACTAATTTTATTTTTTATTTTTTAAAATATATTTAATATCTCAAAAAATAAATTTAAATATATTCATTTTATTATTAAAAATATAACAAAAATATTATTTTATTTATTATATCATTAACTTTGTAAAAAATAACACTCTTTAGTATGAAAATAATACAATCTTTATTAAAATTAAAATTGTAATTCTATCAACAACCTTATTAAAATTGCAATTCTTAACAAAAGTCATCAATTTGTTAATTTTATAATTTTGCACGTGTGAGATGAATTCAATTATATATAGTTTATAAGATTTTAATTTTTTTTTCAATAAGATGGTATTATAAATAAATTTTCGTACAATATTATATTAAATTATTTTGTTTTTCAGTTAAAAACAGATCACTCACGGTACGACCAAAAGATTCTTTTTTCACTTATAATATGTTTTAATAATTGAATCTAAATAAAAAAATAAAAATAATATAAAGAGGAGCAAACATTTTATAATAACATTTTAAAATTGTATTCAATTATTATATACATTTATTATAATATAATGATATCATCATGTGTCATACATGGATAAGCCACCATGATAAGCACCAATTAAACGTTAAATAATAAAAAAAATTATTCTGGCAAGGAATTTAATTAAAATTACATTTTTAAAAGAAAATTATATTTTAGTAACATAATCGTTATTAACTATTCTTATTTTTTAGATTTAAAAAAATAAAAGATGACAAAAAAATTTTGTATAAATCTTTTAATAATTTAATGAAAATAAAAAAATAAACATAAAATTGATTGTGTTTGGAGATCAACTTACTAAATTTTACATTTATTTTATATTCGTGAGATCTTTAAATCATATCTCAATTTAAAAAAAATTAATAAATTTTTTTACTTATATATTTTTCATTAAATATGTCTTTTTTCAATGTAAAATTTCACTCACACTAAAAGAAAATTTAATTAGTGAATTCTCTATAAAAAGTAGTCTTCCATTATGATTTGATGGAAAGAAGACAAATTTAATTAGTGGGAGTTGAGGTTGCAGTCACCCTTTGATAGTTGGAGACATAAGGTTCCATTTTCATTGGCATAGCTAACTTCAAATTACCCAATGAGCCAAAGCATTTTCATAAATCATTACTAAATTTTTTTTATATTCAAATTGAAATTAATGCATTAATTCTTCATAGCCACTTAAATCATATTTTTCTTCAAATAGTGAAAAGAAAAAACCTAACACAAAGAAAAATTAGAATATAATATATCGCCTTAATTTATTATATTATATAGTAGATGGATATCAAAATTTTTAAATAATGCAACTTTATTCTCTTGTAAATATATTTTTTTCACAAGTATTAATAAATTGCCATAACTACATGCAAGACATAAACATATACAGATTTCTCATATTTATTCTCTTATAATAAATAATATTTAAAATAAAAATTTCGCCTTCTCATCAAATTTTACAAAAAAAAATGATGTTATAAAAAATAGAAAAATTGTTGAATAAGATTTCAAATTCTTTTGACAAAATAATTAAAAATCATTCTTAAAAAAAAATTGTGTTCTTCCTATTCAAATTAAACACACTTTTATATAGACTTAAGATATAGTTATTCATGAGGGCATAGCCATTTTGTGATTTTTCTTTGCTCATAGAATGGCTTATATGTATGTGAGATTGTGTGAAATTTTTAAATGTAATCGTGTTTAACTATTTTATGTATTCTCTTTATTTTTTTATCTTTTAGTTTATTTGTGAATTTTGCTCTTATTTACTTATAGATGTATGTTTACACTAAATCACATTAAATTTTTATCTATTTCTTTATTTTTCTCAATTAATATTTCATTATTTATTTTATTGTTCAAAGCAAGCCAATTTATATAAATATTTTTGCGGTTTTATTCCTAGTAAGATGGTGGTTGCCGTTTAGTTGTACTTGTCTAACAAAGTTTAGTGTGAAGTCACTAATAAAAAAAATATCAAAGACTAGTAGGAAGAGTTGGAATCTTTATATGTGAAGGAAAATTCACTAGCAAATTAGTTATAAAACATCATATGTACATGCTTAATATGACAGAGGAAACATTTTTAAAATCTCATATTCATGAATTTAATTCTATTCTTATAGTCTTAGAAAATTTAGATATTATGATGCAATAAGAGGTTAAGAATTGAGTTGTTATGCTAATGCAAATAAGATTCCCATTATATCGAAGAAAAAGAATGCTTTATAATATCTTTGAGATTTGAAGATTTGTGTAACTTAGGCACTCTGTTTAGGATAAACAGATGAAAGCATTGGAAGAGAAATTAGATTCCATTGATCAAGCCAAGTCTTGGAATTGGTAGATCTTCCCAACGGATGCAAAACTATTGAGAACAAATAGATTCGCAAAATCAAGCGAAAAACTGATGAAAAATAGTGAGAGGCGTAAAGCATCATCCTATTGCGAAGGGTTATACAAAACAGAAAGAAATAGACTACAAAGAGATGTTTTCTCTAGTTATTAGATTTACATCTATAAGATTGATTTTAACAATTACGAAAAACCTTGATATTGAATTGCATCAAATTAATAGATATAAAAAGTGTCTTTCTCAATGGAGAATTAGATGAAGAAATTTACATAGAACAACTAGTAGACTTCATCAAACAAGGCAAAAAAAAAATTTATAGGTCGAAAAAGTCAATCTATAGCCTTAAACAATTTTCAAGATAGTGGTATATTTGTTTTCATAATACAACAATATCATATGGTTTTATCATGATTCCCGGGACCATTGCGTCTACATCAAGTACTTAAAGCAAACTTATCATAATGTTATTATATATTGATGACATTTTAATTGCATAAATGACAAGCTGTTTATGCGCCGCATTAAAGAATGGTTATGAACCAATTTCGAAATGAAAGACATGGATGAAGCTGCATATATTCTTAGAGTAAATATTTTGAGAGATCATATGAGAAAATTACAGTCTCTTTCTCAAAAGCCATACATAAAGAAAATACTTGAACAATTTGATACGCGTGATTGTAAACCTATGAATACTTCTAATGTTAAAGGCAAGAGCTTGAGCCAAAAACTATGTCCCAAATTCCTGAGAAAACAAAACATATGAAGAATGTCTTTTATACAACTGTTGTTAGAATGGTAGGTTTCAATTTAACCCAAGTCTAGCACATTGCTAAGCAGTTAAAAAAATATTGGGGTATCTAAAGAGTACTGTTGATTATTCATTGTATTACCAAGATGTAGATTTAAAATTAAAAAGCTATACAAATGTTGATTGGGCAAGAGATATGGACAAAAGAAAATCCACCTCTGCCTGGTTTAAGAAACTCTTGGATCATTTAGTTAAATGTATTGCAACCAAGTTAGCCATGATAATTGTGATAGTTAGGCGGCCATTGCTTATGCCAAAGACTTAAAGATCCACTATATCCAAATATATAGACACCAAATATAATTTTGTGAGAGACATGGTTATATAAAAAGAAGTGAATATGAAATATATCTTTATGTACGACATGGTTGCAGATCCTTTGACAAAACTAATTTCTATAGATATATTCGTTAAACATATAAGCACTTTAGGGTTGTGTAGATGTTGACGTGCTATTTTTCCTAAACTATGTTCACTTTTTATTTATTAATATTGGACTATGATATTCTGTGTTTACATGAGTTTGAATTTTTAGTACATTTGATGTTATTATCATTGCTATTATTATTGTATAAAATGATTTTAGGCAGAATATACATTAACCTTCTCACATGGTTAATTTTCTTCTATTTGTTTATATGGTGAGTGAAGATAAGACTAGTTTCAAGCATTTTATCTAAGTGATAATGAGCTTGCGCTTGAAACAAGATGGGCATCTCTTTATTATGATGCGATTTGTTATTTTTTATGGCTGGTTACACATGATTATATCTAATTTTATCTAAGTTGCTAGATGTAAGTTTTATATAAACCTAAGCAGATATGTGAACTCTGGTTGGGTACTAAATGTGTCTAAATTGTCATTTGCCTGGTGTTTTTTTATTTATCAAAATGTGTTTTTGATAAACATGCATTCCATGGGAAAGGAGGGAACATTACTGTATGTGTTCCATACTACATGTACGGGTTTTCAATAGCAAGATGGACCAAGTATGATTTCAATTTTTGTCAACGTGAGATCCTTTAGAATTCTAGTTCTCAAAGTTACCATTATAACTTTTGCTTGGTTCTTAAGATATAATTAGATATTTTTTTTATCTTAGGGTATTACTAAAGGGTTATGATTAAATCAACCTAATGGGACATTTCTATAAAAAATGAATTTAGTTATGATCGAAGGAATTAACTGGAAGGAAAATCACTTAATACTCTCTTTCTTCTTATATTCACAGATTGATCAATTATATTTGTATTGTGTACATATATAATTATGAATGTAAATTGTCTTAAAATTAGATAGAGATAATAGAAATGTGATTTGTGGTCTAGGGTAAAACATACTTTCATATACTCTGAAGTTATTTCTTAAAACGAGATAATATAAATTCCTAATAAGTATACAATTTGGAGCTTTATAGTGTATTGGTCGCATGGTCTATTAACTTAATACAAATTTTCTAAATAGTTTGCCTTTTAAAACATGTGTCTCATCATATGAGTGTTGGAGACATTGGTCTTGAATCGGGTCTGCCCGTGATGAGTGAGTAGATCTATAGACAAAATAGATTACATTAATTAAATATAAAACATATTTAACAATGTTTAAAATAGTTTGAATATAATTATGATATCTTATTTACTTTAAGATTTGGTTAGATAAATATATTATTTTCATAAGAGATAATTCAATTAAACCAAAGTCTATTAGAAAATATTATGTTAGTTTTCTAAAAAGACTCTCTTCCTTATGTTAGTTTTCTAAAAAGACTCTCTCCCTTCAACTCTCCTCTCAGTGCTCCAAAACACACTTCTTTTATGGATATAAAGTGAATAACTAGGTGATAGTCGATAGGGGTGTTTAAAATTTAAGTAACAGACCAAACCATATGGTTTCAAGTGGGTTTGGTCGGTTTTAATTGTATAAACAAGTTGTTATGAGTGAGGAATTATAAAAAAAAATTTAGATATAGTCGGTGTCAGATTAGGCCCCAAAATATCACGTGAATCTGATACTGACCTGATTAAGTTATATTATATATATTAGGACCAGCGGTGGAACTAAGGGGGGTCGATAGGGGTCAATCGACCCCCCTTCACCGGTGGCTAGAAGGGAGGATATATATATGGTCGTTGGTGGTATAAATTTTAGCCCCTCCATTGACGTGGTTGAGATTTACAAAGCAACTACAACAAGAAGGAAGAAAGGAAGAATGGAAGAAGAGATAATAAAGTAATGATCTTTATAACTGATAGACAAAATGGTAATGGAGAAAGCTTAGAAATGCAGGAGAAAACTAAAGGTTTTAAGTACAATATGAAAAAAGTAATCGGATTTTAGGAGGAAGAAGGTGGTGAGTAAGAAATTACATTAATGCCCTTTTTTAAGAAATTACATTAATGCCCTTTTCTACCTTTCCTTCCCAATTATTATTTCACATTCCAATTATGACACAATTTTATTTTAGGGATATAAGGGCATTTTTATAATTTTCATTTTTGCTTTAAAATATTTTTCAAAAATATCGATTAAACCCACACCTAGATTTCATTTTCCATTTATTAGGACTTCATCAATCTTATTTCTACCAATTCTAAATATTCAAACTACACATAATATCACAATCAATCCGATGTATACTTTAAACTAGCTAAAGTAATTAATTTTATAGTTTCATGGGATTAAAAATCAGATTAAGAGTTAATTAAAGAAAGTAGGTATACCGAAATAATTGTATGATTGAGTACATGGGATTAAAACCCTAAATACTACAAAAGAGCTTCTAGGGTCTTCTACTCCTTTCTACATAGTATCCACGATCCTTTCTATCTCCATCTTCTTCTTTCTTCTCCATCTTCCATTCTTTACCTAGAAATCAAAGATTTGTTGAAAGAAAAATATGATTTTGGTGGAGATTAGCTACTTTAAGTATGATTTTTCAAGAAAATGATTACTAATACAAAGAATTGAAAGGAAGAGCAAGGGAAGAGCAATTTTAAATAGGTTAGTGCTTGTATAACACTTATTTTGCTATTAATTGAATTAATCTTGATTTAATTTACTCAAAGAAGCTTGTGACTTGATAAAGCGAAGTGATTTGTGAAAGAATGTGTGTATTGAATGATTTATAAAGAATTGATTATGAAACTTAATTCTTTGAAAGTAAAACTATTGTTTTTGTGTATAAAGAGTGTATTTACTGGTTTTTAATTGAAATAATGTTTAAATTAAACACATAAACATTTATGTGATTATTTAGGATTATAGAAGATCTTTGGAGATAAGGGACTTTCTATCTTGAAAGTATAATTATGTTAGTGATATTTGAAGTGCATTTGTTAGCTAATTATTTTGAAATAATGTTAAAGAGAACTTTGACTTAACTGGGTGATGAATTATTGATTAAATCATAAAAAGAAATACTAGCAATGATGTGCATGATCATTTACATGGTCATATATCCACTTGTGCATATAATATTCTTCAAAACTTTGAAAAGAAATTCTAGTAGTGATGTGCATGATCATCCGCACGGTTATGCGTATGCTTGTGCATACTTTTATTCTTTAAAACTTTGAAAAAGAAATTCCAACAGTGAAGCGCATAATCATTCTCATGGCCATGCATCTGCCTATGCATATTTCTATCCTTCAAAACTTTGAAAATTAATTTTAGTAATGATATGCATGATCACCTGCATAGTCATGCAACTACCTCTGCAAAATTCTGCCCTTTAAAATCTAAAGAATATTTCAGCAGTAATGCGCATGATCATATGCATGGTCATGCAACTGATTATGCATATTTCTGCTCTTCAAATTATTGAAAAGAAATTTGCAATAGTGCCGTGCATGATCACTTGCATGGTCATGCAATTGCCCATGCATAATTTTACCTTCTTGTATCTTAACTAGATTTCATTTGTACTACACCAATTTCATCTATACATATATAAACATATAAAATATAAGAAAAACTAATGAAAGTGATATAAGAAAATTTAAGGTTTTGGCGTTAAAGTGATTGTTTATAATAAGTGTAGGGAATATGTCTTAAAGGAAATGTGTTTGCATTTAATTTAAGAAGTATTTCTCTATATGTATAATTAATGTGAAGCATTTTGAATGATAATGAAGAAAAGTGCATTCTTTTCAAATAATTGTTATTATCTTTAAGAAAGTGGCAACATTATAATTGAATGTTTGATAAAAATAAATTAAAATAAAAAAGAAAGAATTTTGTTGCCCGAACTATACTGATATTATACCTAGAATCGGATTGAATGGCTAGTTAAATGATGGACGTCTAAACTGTTTTTAGGCACTATATGTAACATCTGTTAATTTATTAAAAAAATTAAATTAAATTAAATGAATTAAGTAAATAATTTGGATGTAAATTGAAGGATTAGAAGTGGAAAAAATAAAGTGTATATGTGAAATATATATGAAATATATATAAAATATACAAAAGTCAGCATTTTAAAAAAGAAAGTCAAAAACTCAAATGGCAAAGTTGTAATTATACTTTGTAAAATTAAAATTAATTAAATAATTTAAAAATAAATTAATTATGAATGAAAGAGGTAAATTATGATTTTTTAAATAAATAAATAATTAATTAGTTAAAAATATATTAAAATAATATATATATATATATATGGTCTTAAATTAAGTGGAAAAAAGAGAAAATCAAGATTTAATCATCATCATCTTCTTCTTCGATCACCATAGCCAAGGGAAGCAAAGGTTTTTCTTCTTCCGAGCATCAAAAATTGAAGAGATTTCAAGGATTCAAGTAGAGTTTTGATGATTTTTCTCTAATTGGTAAGCTTTCTTACCAAATTTTTAAGCTTTATGAGAAATTGTGAATATGTGAAGTTTGGAGTTTTGATGTAGTATGATTTATTTGCTTGAATGGGTATGTATGATGCTATTTTGACTATTATTTAATGATTTTTGAGTTAGATGGAAGAAAAGAATAAGTTTGGATTGAGTTTGGATGAAGAAGTTAATTTAAGGTTATGTGTAATTTGGACTTTTTAATCATGTATTTTAATTATGCAAATGGATTCCGAAGATGTTGTTTAGATGCATAAATAAGAATTTTAAACTCAAATGATGGATTAAATTAAGTTTGATTAGAGATTGGGGAAGGCAATATTAAATTTAGGATTTTGGAAGAAAATTTTCAAAGTATAGTTGTTTGTTTGATTTTAATGAATAAATCATGTTATTCAATGATATAAATGATGAAAAGAAGCTTAAATTAATAATTGTAATAAGATGAAATGAAGAATTGAAAATGAAGAGGTTATGACATTTTAGGATTTTAATAAAGAGTATGTATTTATTTAATTTGATTAGTTAAAACATGCTATAATATATTTTTAGTGATATAAATAAACTTAAAACACCATTTATAATGGATTAAAATGAAATTCTAAAGTTAAAGTAAGGTAAGATAAATTTTGAAAAATTAGTAGAAATGTGGTTTAATTGGAGCAAAATATTTGAAATGTCTTGAAATGTGATGCTAAATGATTATATTTACTCATATTTTGGATAGACATTAAGTGAAAGCCTTTTGCCCAATCTTAGTATTGAAAGGCATTTGGAAGTGTTGGACAAAAAGTGGCTTTGGGTTGGGTTTGAGTGTTAAATTAAGGTATGTACAAACTTTTAATAATTTAGATATAGTTGTATTAAATTTGGCCTAACACATTTTGAATAAAAAATGTGTTAAGCTACTTGGCAACTTGAATATTTATGAACATTGTGTTATAACATGTGAATTGTTGAGTATGCATTATGTGCATTATGTAAAGCCATTATTAATGGCTAAAATAAATGAATATAATTTATATGATTTATGTGAGAATGATCCAAAAATATTTGGATAATATGTTTGTAATGTTATATGAAATACATTGTGATGAAATGATAAGATATGATGAATTAAAATAATTTGGCATGGATATGAGTGAGAAAAATGAGAAAATGAGGCAATGTGATGAGAACAATTGATGATAAAAATATGTACTACTTGTGTGCCTAGTATATAATTTAATTTTCAGAGTTCTGTATTTGGCGGCATGCCTATGAGATTATCCTCATCATTTATCTTCGAGACTAGACGTTGGGCGTCACTGATATATGATTTGCTTTCGGGCTAGATGTTGGGCATCACTATAATTTGCCTTCGGGCTAGATACTGGACATCACTATGATTTGTCTTCGGGCTATATACTAAGTGTCACTTGCCTTCGGGCTAGACACTGGGTATCAATATAGACCAAAGTAATAAGTCTTAGATTTGAATAATATATTAGAATATTTAGGCCCATGCTTGTATATGTGTTAATATGAAGTATAAAAAGATTAAAGATTATATTTTAAAGTGAAATTTTATGTCACATTGTGAAATACCATGCAATAGCATTATGCATTGTCATTATATTAAAGTTTTATTATTATCAAAATTTATACTGCTAGGCTTTTAGCTTAGCACAATTAAAATTCATCACGCAGATGACAGAGTCGCTGATAAATCCAGAGAGTTTATCCAAACCTGGTTAGGTCTAGGCTTGAGGTTGATAGTGTTTGAAGTGAATTTTGCCGTCACAGGATCAGAGCTAGTTGCTGTCATGTATATGTTTTATTTTGTAAAACATGATATAATTATGTATATATGGTTACATATTTGGGAATGTTACACACTATAAAGAGTTTTGAACATAGTTTTGTGATATAAGATTGTATATATATGATGTAGATATATATATTTACACATTTGAGTGTTTTTGAAAAAAAAAATAGAGAATTGTTGGATTTTCTATTATTAGGAGTGTGTGTTTTCTTGCAGGTTGAGAAACGTTAAAATTTTTTAGCTATTCGAATTACAGACAAAATCCTGGCAAATTTTTTCAGAGATTTTTATATAAATACTTATTTTGGGTACCTTAAACTAATGAGAAATATTTTTTTTCTTATAAAAAAAATACATTTTTAATGTTTTGGAATATGTAAATTTTTATTAAAACTGAATTGTGACATTCTTATATTATATAGTATATGCATATTTTACATATACTGAGTGTATGAATTATATATATATGATATAAGAGTGTTATACTATGTGTGTCGTTGCTGATATTAGGCATTCGTGCCATTACTAATACTAGACATTCATGCCGTTACTAGGCCATTAGCCATACTGATTATTATTTTTCCAGGTATTCATGTTGTTACTAGGCTGCTGACAGTATCAAACCCATTATCTGAGCCTAAGATTTTAAATTCAGTATATAAGGGCAAAAGCAAAAGAATATGAAAATTAATATATTGATATACGAAAAAGATGTAATATTGAAATTGTATAATAATGCGTACTGAAAAGAAATATTGAAAGTGTGTAATAATTCATACTAAAAGTTAGAATTAGCAAAGCTTAACTAAAAGCTTCACTTTATTGGCTACTGTGAAAGTGATCCAATAAAAAAATGATTCAAGTGTTATAATAATTAAAAGTACATATAATGATATTTGAAGTAAAGTGTTTCAAAGTATGGTACTCAATTGAAGTGCCAAAGTTATAAATTAAATGAAAATCTCATATATATAAAATTGAAAAGTGAGACTTACTGAAAAATACAATAAGTGTAATATGACAATGTTAACGGATGAGAAAATAAGTCTTAAATAAATTAAAAAGAGAAAAATTGCAATTCTGGAAGTATAGTGTAATATGTATGATTTGTATTTATAGACCTAAAATTATTATAAACAAAACATTTGTTAAATTGAAATGTTTATTAGAATTGAGTTTTATTATTATATTTCTATAAATATTTTTTTTAATATTAAATGGAAAAATATGTATATACAAGTATCACTAAGTTGTAAGCTTAGCGTGTTAGAATTTTTTTGACACACATGTATGATAGATCAGAGTAAAATAAAGAATTGGAGAGTAAAAATTTCATAGATTAGTTGCGGTACAAATGATGACCTTTATGTATATTGTGATGTGATTATAGTTTATATATATAGTACGATTTATTTTGGTTTATGGAAAGATTGTACAAATTTATAAACATGAATGGTAAATATGTATTTAGAGTTTGAAGTTTTAAATTTTAGTCAATGATTATAAAATCCGGTAATGTATTATATATTTATTATGGATTAACAGATTTATGATGATTACCTGACTTATGATTACTATTGGATTTATTGAAAATATTGGAGTTTGGTTTGATTGTTGAAAGTTATAAATATTGAAAGTATTTTTCTACAAGTTGTAATTATTTATTAGAGTCTATGGATAGGGATTATTGTAGGAGAAATTATGACATCTTTATACCCTATACACATATATTACATACACCATGTATATGTAAAATATGCATTTAGAATATTAGAGTGTCACAATTTCAGTCTTATCAAAATTTTCATAATTATAAGAAAATATTTAAATCCTTAAAATTATACTTTAATAGATAAATAAATATAATAAAAATATAATTTAGTTACTAAAAATATAAATTTTAATGAAAAGTCTTTGGAGAAAAATTCGTCAGAGTTTTATCAGAAAACTCAATATTTCCCCAAATTCAATAAAAATACAACACGCATCAGTAACACACTTCAAACATAACTTTTTTTTTTATAAGTTTCATCATTTACTCAAATATTCAAATATACATACAATATTAAACACATAAACTTTTCTCAAAATTTATTTAATGTACATATAATATGTTTAAAATATACAAAATCAAAGTTCATAATGTCAAATATATATATATATATATATATATAAGCAACATCCTCTGAGTTGGTCTGGTGGCACTCTTAATCTTCAAACTTCAACCATAATCCTAATTATGTCGATCTGTATTTCTAACACATGCGCGATATACACTAACGCGCTAAGCTTACAAGCTTAGTGATACGTATATAAAAATAATAATAAATATTATACACATATTTATTTTACTTTCTCTCAATTTATAGCTTCACTATATTTTTGTAAAAAATCTATTAATTTTAATTTTACACATTATATATAAATAAATCACAAAATTCTAACATATAAGTATATTTACATACTCATCTACTCAATTTCTCTGTATAATTACTAACTCCAATGCACATACATTATCAATTTTATTATCATTCTCATATTGCAAATTTATCACATGATTATTTTATTTATAATGACTTTCTCATGATCTCTCTGTTTGAGTATCATGTTCATCATTTTATTCATAATACTACATAATGAACGCAATCATACTATTTCATTCACAACACAATACATATATACACGTAGATATATCATAAACATACACATTAGGCCCAAATAATTTTATACAGTATTCTGGTTCCAGAGACATTGTCATGGTTTATCGCAACACCGGAGATCTAAATGTCGCAGTCGTCCCCTGTTGACACATCTGTGTCTAGCTCCGAAAATAAATAATAGTGATGCCCGGCGTATGATCCGAAGGTAAATAATAGTGATGCCCGAAGGTAAATAATAGTGACGCCCAGCGTCTAGCCCGAAGACAAATAATATAGCACCAAAAAAAATTCTCTAAAATAAGATATTATACAAGGCAAACACATATTTTATTTCACATTTTTATTGAAACACCTTTAATTTAATTATTTTCAATATTTGCCACATTTTTTATCATTTTTTAGCCACATTCACAATGTGACTAGTAAATCACATTTTCACAACTCTCGTGATCATGTCAAACTATAATCACTATCACATATTACATATTCATTTTTAATATATTTTCACATCTCAACTTATATTATGATTTCCACAAACCATCATCATATATAATGCAAATATGGCTTACTTGCATATTTTAATGCACAATTAGTACTTTTCACATTTTACACAAACTCACATTTAGCCATTTTTAATGGCTTATCATACCATAATTAAAACAAATCAAGCATTTCATATTAATTTACACATAACAGATTGATAGCCATTCTACAATGACCCATTATTCATATCACATGCATTAACTCTCTTTTTCTTATACAATACACATACCCTTTATCAACTCCAATAATATAAGTAGTATAATACATTCTCTAATTCACAATGTATTATGTCAATTATATTATTGTTCTTATAATAATGATTATAATAGCATGTACTAACCTTGTTTTCCTTTTTTAAGTCTTAACTTGATACAACTTTATACTCTTTCACTTTTTTCAATATAGCCTACAAACATATAATCCAACATTAATTGCACTATCTATTTAAATTCACATTACAACTCATTGTATATCAAATCACCATTATCCAATCCATTCTCATTAAAATTTCATTAAAAGCATAAATTCACCCCTTACTTCTATGTCCAAACTTCAACTAACTCACTCATATCCAACATTTAACCATAAAATCATTTCTTACATATCAAAACAACAACAAATTAGCTCAATTCAATAATTATAAATATTTTCTTCAAAAATCCTAATTTCACATACTTGCTACCTTATTCAAATTTCAACATTTCAAATTCATTTCTATCATTTTACTATAAAATCATCATTTATATATCAACATAACATCATTACAAACCATTTTAGCAATTATTGAAATCTCCTACAAAAACTCAAATTTCACATAATATATCCATAACTCTAAATTTATCACATTTATACAAACTTGCCTATAATCAATTTCTAAAAATAAAATCATCATATATATATATATATATGAATATCAAAATAATATTAAATCACTTCATTACAATAATTAAATCTACCCATACCAAAATCTCATTTTGGACATAACCTTAAATTCACTAATTATATCCAATTCAACTATTTAATCACTAAATCACCTTATAATCATCATATACTCATCATTTAAACTTCTTTAATATTTATTCTAGCAATTAAATATACTTTATCTCTTTAAACATTCAAAACATAATCTTAAAATCTCAAAACAATAAGCTTTGGAAGAATTACTTACTTGCTTTCCTCAATAAATTTTCAAAACCTTCTTAAATCCTCTTAATATCTCTTATTAATTTGATATATAGAAGAAAATTATACTCTCTCCACTCCCTTTCCAAAGCTCATGTTCAAAAATGGAGAAGAAGAAGAAGAAATGTTTCTTTTAAATTCCCATCCTTATCTTTATATATAAAATATTATATATTAATTAATTAAATTATCTTTCCACCAATCATCTTTCTTCCTTATTTGACATTTCTTTCTTCTCTCATTATTATTATTATTATCATTATCATTATTATTATTATTATTATTATTATTATTATTATTATCAATTTTTTCTACACCAATTTATACTTCATGTATATGTATTGTATATCTTATGTATATTTATATGTCTTATATATTAAATTTTATATTTCATATATATTTCAAGTATATAATATATATATATATATTACATCTATTATACATTTAATTATTTATTTAATTGACTTTTAATCTCCACTAAACACTTCTTCCTTATTTTAACTTTCTTTTCTTTCTTATTTTTTATTTATTTATCATCTTACATCATAAATTATATATATATATACCATTTATGTGTTACATATATTCTATGTATATGTCATATATATGTTACTTATATATTACATATACTTTTGCGTACATGTTTATGTAATGTATATATATATATATTATGTATATGTAATGTATATTTAATATATATATTTACCCACATGTATATATATTATGTGTACCCTATGTACACTACAAGCATACCATATACATATATTATATATATATGTCAAATATATAATATATATATATACATATAACCAATATATGTATAATATGTATATGCTATATACACACTAGGTATACACAACTCATATACCTTTAAATATTTATTTAATTTCTCCAACATCACAGATATTACAGAAATTCTGCTAAAATTTTAGTCGAATTATTTTTTAAGTTACATGAAATTATATATTGAATTTTTATATAATTATTTAGTATATGAAGTGGCATCTTCTGACAATTTTCAGGGGATGATACATATTATATTTATTTCTCATGCTTTTTGTCCCCTTACCTTTTCCAAATTACACCTTTACACTTTTCTTCTCCAAAGAAAAAAATTGATTAGTTAAGATATTATAAATTTTGAAATTAATTTTAGAATTTTGAAATTGATTTTGTGGTGCCATCAGTGAATTTAATGGCTCATATTTTAATTAGAGTTGTTATTTCTATATCTAGTATAAATATAGTGGCCTTATGTTCTCTCTTTTATTATTCATGATGTAATTTTTTTTATCATTTTTATTGATAATATTTATATTTTACAATAAAAATCTCATAATTTAAAAATTATATTAAGAATATCAATATTTAACATGTGTATTATTGTTTAATTTTCGATATATATCTGACTTGAATAATACATCCATTATGTGACTTGAATAATATATTCATAATTACAGTCAATGTTTATTTTTTTTTTAATTCTCTAACTGAAATAATATTGTTTCAGTTAGGGTTAGATTAAAGAAAACTATAAATCTTGAATGGGATAATATCATTTTACTCAAGATTAAATAAAAAAATAAGAAGAATATAACTCTATTTTTACGAGTAAATCGAGAGGTGAGAAAACAAAGGTAGAGGGAGAACGTCGTTGCTTCAAAATTGGTCATTGAACACGGCTAAAGTGAGAGGCTTCAATTCAGTGCTAGTTCTGCCACTGATTAGGATGACACTGCTTTTCATATATATACAGGTTTTTAAAGATGAAAGCTAGATCCCTTAGACTGTTAGCGGCATAAAGCCACAAAAGGTTCATTTTTCTTTTTACTTTTTTCCTCTCTCTTCGTAATTTCTCCCAATTATCTTTCACTAACTTTACCTTTCTCTACTTAAAAAAAAACTTTACCTTTCTCACTGTCGATTTTTTATTTATTCTAAGTACAAGCTCTAATCTTCTTCTAGTGCATCACATCATCATCATCCATTCTAGATTGATTTTTTGTGGGGTTTTTTTTTTTTTAAATTTTTGGTGTTTATAAGTGAAATCCATGTTCGAGAAGGGGAGAAAAGGCTGCTAAGGCAAGTGCAGATTTCATTAATATTTGAGTTTGTGTTTTTTGTTTGGGTTTTTTTTAAGGGTGTTATTTTTTTGTTTTTGTTTCTATTAGTGTTAGGATTACTATTTTTTTTTTCAATTTAAAGTTTTTGATTAATAAGAATAATGGTTTTGGATTTGAGTTTCTATCTTGTTTGTATATATATTCTCTCAGTTTCGACTTGATTATAGCAATCTTGTAATTGGGGTTTCTTGTTTCATTTTATAAAACAATTTTTTTATTTTTTTTTATTTTGTCTTTATGTATTAGATTACTGTTATTTATTTATATTTTTTTTGTGATTTGTTTGTTTATATTATATATTTACTTCTACATCATCTGCATGTTCTAATTTTTTTTAGATCTTTATGGCATCTGAAAAATTTCATCCGAATTTAATTGATTTCAACCGATTGTTTCTAAATATATGCAGATCGATCGAAATATTACAATGTTACGGTCGAGCTCGGATTGAAATTTTACAAGTGGTCAGGTTCGGTTGGTTGAAAAACTAATCCAAATTTGATCGAACTCGACCCGTGCTCCAGCCCTAATAGTCTTGGTATATAATATTTAACTAAAATTTCAATTAATTAAAAAATAAAATCGTATTTATAATTAAATAATAAATTGAATTTTTAGTAGCCGATTTCATTTAATAAATTAAAATTTTATAATATCATTCTACTTGAAATGATTTTTAATTTATCATTAAATTAAGACATTAGTTACTAATCAAAGTTTTTATAATATCTTTATGTAAGATTTTGTTTTGTTGCAAATGTAAATTACAAAGGTCACTAGTTAAACAATATATTTTTTTAATGATAAAATGAGAGTGAAAGTTAAGAATTAAATTAAGAAAAAATTAAATGAAATATTATTATTACTTTATTTAAAATATTACCTATCCTTTTTTTTTACATTTCTACAGTATTAAGTTTACAACAAAAAAAAATACTCTTCTTTCGTTTTTTTTTTTTTATGAAATACATTTAAAATATACCTTTTATTTTATATGTTTTGTACTTATACAATTTTTACAAATTTTTTTGTTTGCATAATATTTTTTATTTTAAAATTATTTCTCTAAATTTCCCTTAAATTTAACTCTATGAATTTTCCTAAAACTCAATAGCCTTACTTTTCCATAATAATTCAGAAAAAAAAGCTTTTTACAAAATTACCTTAAATAAAAAGCTTAATTTCAAAAATACTACACCTTCGAAAATAGTTTTTTAAAAATATTTTATTTTTTATTTATAAAAATACCTTTTCCTCATTTTTTTTAATTATAAAAATACCTCATTACTTACTTCAAATTATATTTACTTCAATTTTTATATTTTTATTTCTAAATTTTATAAAAATACCTCGTTACTCACTTCAAATAAATATATTTCAATAAAATAATAAAAATTAGTATTTTTATAAGGAAAAATTTTAATTTTGACTTCAAATAAGAAATAACACTCACAAAATTTATATAAAAAATAAAATATATAAAAGTATTTTAATAAAAATCATTAGTTTGTTAAATAAATATTATATATTATATATATATATATAAAGTTAAAAAAATATTAAATTTATTGTGTATCTGTTGCTATATATTATATATATATTTATATCTATTGTGTGTATACTCTGTACACATTATTTATATGTTATGTATATATCTATATACTTTGTGTATATATAAAATTAAACAATTATTTTTTTTACAAAAAGCAAATAAAGTTAAAAAAATAAATTTATCGTGTATATATCATATGTATGTCTAAACTTATTGTATATATATTGTGTCAAGGACGAAAAGCCCAAAGTTGATTAGGACTAGACTAGGCTAAACACCCATAATCCATTTCAACCATTCAATCCACAAAAAAGCATTTATAAAGCCAATGATAAATTCCATGATGTAATACTTCACTATCCACACTTAAATATGATTTTTTTTTGTTTTTAAATTTTGAAAACGGCTAATATTTTTTTTTTGGATATTTACAAAATTGACTTAAAAAGCAAAACCATTTTAAAAAATATGAAGTTTCAAAATAATTTTTAGTTTTATGCCAGCTTCTACTTCAATTGCAAAAATGCAGCACTTTCCTTTTCTCACACTTCATCTCATGTGTTATATGTGTTTGTATGTGACGCTAAAGCTACCTCAGGATAGTCCTCCTAGCTCTTTGAGCTCGGGCTTGGGTGAAGTCACTGCTGGGTCTCTAACCTGCAAGACAAGAGAGGGGCGAATCAGACTTTTTAGGGGAAGCTCCAATGCTTAAGTCAGAGCTCGATTGGTTTGTGCTTAAGGGGAGTAAAAATGGAGAAAATAAGAGAGAGGCATACCTGCAGGGGTCAACTCTTATATATAGTGGGTGCATGGGGGACAAAAATTGCATGTATCAGTGAATATTTAGAATGTCGGGATTGTGCGCTTGCCATGTCAGGATTGAGCACTTGTTGTATCAGCAGATGTTCAGAGAGCTCAGTTAGACAGGGATGCCCAAAGCTGAGGTTGAATCTTCTTATTAGAGCCCCATCTAAGAGACGACCAGTCATAGTGCTCGGTCCAAGAGATTGGTTAAAAGAGGGATATTATCACTAGACCCCCTTAAAGTCATCTGATATTTATGTTAGATTTAGAGGTGCCATGTAAGAGAGCTCGACTGAGCTTGACAAGGACTACTAAATCATGATGCATACGAGATTGTTGAACGGCAATGAAAGTGGTCTCTCGATGGAGCATAGAACTTGGCTAGGAGCTCGGACAAGGAGGCTATGTTGACTCATGATACAAGGAGGCTGCATGATCATATGTGGAACTTAAGTGAGAAGCTCAACATATGAGTTTGAGAGATGGGAGTACTGTCACTAGTCCCCCTTTAGTCACTTGACATTTATGTTAAACTTAAATCTTTTACCTAGAGGTCAAATCGAACTCTATCAGAGCTACAGAGAAGCTGAGAAATACAGAGTAGAACTCTAGGAACCCGGGCACAAAACCCAGTCTCTAGAGGTAGTAGGGTAGTACAAGTAGTACCACTACTAATGCCCCTCAGAAGTTAGTCCAAGGAGAGTCGGTTGAGACTCTAAAAGGACATGTGTAACACCAAAGTGAGGCGATGCTTGGGATATCGTGCTAACGCTTTGAATATTGTGCTAACAGATTAGGCAAGAAATGAAAAGGCGTAACTCCCGCATCATTCATTAGTGATGTCGGTTTGAATGGCCGAATTGTCCTCTATAAATAAAGGAGGGATAAGCATTGTTCTTCACTTAACCAAGTGAAAATAGCTCGGATGCTCTGATAGACTATTGTGTTAAGAGTTTCCTAAGGTTTAAGAGTTTGGTTCAACAAACTACAGAGGCTAGTTTCTCTTTAAGTTTTGTGTGTTAAAAAATTTAGTATAAAAAATGGTGCGAACAACTATCAACTCAGCTCTGTCAGAAGTGTTAGGAGAGGTAGACTCTCCCAATGCTATAGGTGATGCTGTTCACTAAGCTGGATCAACAATGACCGAGCAGGCTGAGCAAAATGTAAGGAGACCTCCTGCACTGATTAATGAGGATGAAGAAGATGTGGCAGGGGATGCTAGGGCGCTTGCGAACGCAGAGAAGGCCCAGATAGGAGATATATGATCCTCTGTAATAGAGAGGGACTTAGAAGGGATCCAACAAAAGTATTGTATACTGGAGTAGTGTAAGATACTCATCTCTGGAGAGAAAGTCCGAGCCTATGATGACTTGGCCAAGGACTAGGTGATGATATATGAAGAAGACTTGAGGTCCGGGGGTACGGTTTCCTTTATGCCCCTTCCTCCTAGCATTCCTACATTATTACAACATTGCGCCTGGTCAGCTAAGCCCAAATGTCTGGCAGACAATCACAGACTTCGAGATCCTGTACGGGTTGCTTGGGGTGGTTCCTACCCCACGAGTGTTGAGTGCCTTCAGTGTTTTGAGATCATGCTTGAGAGCGGATGATGATCTTCTATATCTATAAGAGAGGTCCGGGCTCAGTCTATTCACAAGAAAGCCAGACTCAATAAAGGCCTAAAAAACTTATTCTTTATTCTAGAGAACCACGAGGGGTTCGGCTGTTCAAACACATAGATGGTCAAGCCCAGCGGTGAACAAGTGGATAGAGAGAGGCTTAGTCTATATGAGCTTAAACTTTTTGAAGCTGTGGAAAAGGACATTTTGAAGGAGAAAAAGAATGTCATCTCACTTATCAGGGAGTACTTTTCCCTTGGGAAAGCTCTAATAGAAATTTCCCCCTGAAGATCGGGATGGAAATTATTGGAACTTATAGACTCGACTTGTGTTTGCCTGATTATATATTAGATTAACTCTTTGCTTGGTTGTGTAGAAAGAAGCTCTAGGGAGATGAAATGGCTGGCATAGAGGAGGGCCAGGAAAGAGGCCCGGAAGAAGGCCAGGGTGTCTGGCAAGCCATCAAGCAAGAGAACTCCCAGGGCTGGTTCTGGCCGGGCAAAAGAGCCTATAACAGTAGACCTGTCCCTCCCCAGGAGGTGGTGCCAGAGACTCTATCTCGGAAAGAAGGAGGACAAGAAATATTGCCTCACAGAGAGGTAGAGGAATCATTAGCCCATTGATACAGCCTTGCTTGGTTGGTGGAGGCAGTGAACAAGAAGCTCGCGGGTCTGTATAGTGCAACATACTCAGTATAGGACCTCGATCCTCAAAAAGTCCTCAAGTAATTATACCGAACTATTCCTTAATAAAGACGCGAGCAAGCACGAATGATCTCGGAGGATGTGGTACAACAAATGGTCATGGCTGCTCACATGATAAGAAATGATCCAAACTTTTGAATTTAGATTTAAGTTTTGATGAAGGGACTAAATGAATGACATTTAACAGGTTGCCCAACTCTTCCATACCATGGCAGATCAGGTAGCGAGCATGGCAGTAAATTTTACCTAGGCCTTCAAGAGCTACAAGAAAGAGTGTGCTTAAAGGCAAGTTGTTGAAAAGACACTAAGTGCTAAGGATGAGAAGTTGAAGCAAACTTAGGAGGCTTTGAAAACTAAAACTGACGAGCTGCACTTGGCCGAAGAAGTTCTAAGAGGGAAGACCAAAGAGCTGCACCTAACAGAGGAGGCTCTTGAAACTGCTAGGCAAGGACTGGCTATCGAGTCTACAAGGAGGGATAAGTGCTATGCTGGGGGTGTTTATGCCTACCAGCAAGCCATGTTAAAGCTATATAAGCAAGAAAATTCGGACATAGACTTGTCCTGGATGGATAAAGATGTCGACCAGATAGCTGCTGAGGTCGAGGCAGAAGAAGACGATGAATAAAATGAAAAGAATTGGGATGAAGAGGATAAGGACTAAGAGGATGAGGTCTAGGACTTGTAAAATTTAGTGTAGGAGCTATAGGATCTATTCGAGCTCAGTCCATTAGGACCGAGTTACTTATGTAACAAACTTTTTTCTTTTTAATAAAATCTTTTCTTTTGAACCATAGTCTCTGATACTTGTGTTTGTTTTTTTTTTTATATTATGTGGTATGTGATCCGTTTTAACTTGATGGATCGGTTAAACCAAGCCTGTCATAATGATGAAATGAATGCTCTATCTATTGCATTTTGTTAACATATTTATGATATTTGTTCCTTCTTCCCGGGCATGAGGTGCACCCGAGCACTCTGCTAATATTATAAATGTGCCTTTGGCATGATTTTACATAACATGCTCATTCATGGTACGTGCCTTGGCACCCATGTTCCAAGCATTCTGCTAAATATGATGGGTCAGTTGACCTGATCTTTATTTCATGCCATGCTATATTGTGAATTCATTCATGAATTTTAAGAACTTATAGAATAAAAAAAAAGTGAAGTTGTAGAGTAAGTATGAGTGAACTGTTTTGAGGTACAGCTCCTGAGAGAGCCTTTTTAAAATACAATGTTGTGGTTCGGGAGAAGCTGCATAAGCTTTATTATTCAAGTCAGATTCTTGACTTTCTCCCTCTGATGTGGATCATTTGTCTATGCTTTTAGCTTAATTTAGGGATAGAGGTTGCATCTTCAGTAAATTAGGGTACTATAGCTTAGCATCAAGGCTTGGTGTCCAGGGATGGCGTCCCCTTTTGTTGCTTGGACATTCATGTCAAGTAGCTGTTGGATAGGCCATTGGGCAAAGGCGAGGTGCAAAGCTATATGAATTTTACATTTGCTATGCGATAAAAAAGAGTACATCATAGAGAATTATCATTACAGGAGGGCAAGGGGCTCCATAATACAAACAAAGAATACTATTACATAGACCCCGAGGTTTGCAAAGTTCAAAATAGCGAGTACGAATTTTAATGTATAACTAACTATGCATAATCAGAGTATAAATTCTATGTATAAATTGCATAATTCAAAATGACAAGTGTAAAGTCTATGAAAAATAGATATAGAGTAGTGATGCACGGTTGTAGCACTTACCTTGGTGTGAGAAGTAATCAGGGCTCGGTGCCCAGATAAGGGTGTTACGACGTGCACGGCCAGGGTGTTATATGCTCAGGGTGCATATGGGCGCTATATTATTTTCAAGTGAGCGAGGGCGTTGAGATGCACGATTAAAGTGCTTATAACTTGATGTGTGATGAGGGTGCTATAATATGCACAATCAGTACTAATGGCTCAGTGCACAACCAGGACACTTATAATTGTACGATTAGAATGCTAATAGCTCGGTGCGCAACCAGAGAGCTTGTAATTTCATGATTAGAGTGCTAATAGCTCGGTGCATGACCAGGGTGCTTGTAATTGCACGATCAGTGCTAATAGCTCGGTGCCCGACCAGGGCACTTGTAATTGCATGATCAGAGTGCTAATAGCTTGGTGTGCGACCAGGGCACTTGTCAAATGCACAGTTGAGTGTTAGTAGCTCGATGTGCTTATAGTGTGCTTGTCAGTGCACTGTTAGAGTGCTGGTAACTCGCTGCGCGGCTAAGGTGCTTATCAATGCACGATTAGATTGTTGGTAACTCGATGTGCGACTAAAGCACTTATCAATGCACGGTTAGATTACTAGTAACTCGATGATCGGCCATGGTGCTTGTCAATGCATGGTTAGAGTGTTAACAGCTCGATGTGGGACCAAGGTGCTTGTAATTGCATGATCAGTGCTAATAGCTTGGTGCGTGGTTTGGGCACTTGTAATTGCTTGATTAGAGTGCTAATAATTTGGTGCGCGACCAGGGCGCTTGTAATTGCACGATTAGAGTGTTAAGAGCTCTGTATACAACTAGGGCGTGGTGAGCAGCTCAATGTGCGACTGAGGAATAGTGAGTTGCATGATCAAGTGATATTGGCTTGATGCAAGATGATAGGGCGTTGTAATGCATGATTAAAGTGCTAATAGCTCGATATGCTACTAGAGCGTGGTGAGCTACTCGGTATGAAACTGAGGCATGGTGAGCTGCATGATAGGTGTCGAGTTTTACGGTGCATGCAAGAGCGCTAAAGAAGTTCGGAGCGTATGGTGCTTTTAGAGTCAGGGGCACAGAGCGCTATAGTATAAACTATTAAAGCAGTGCACGGTTAGAGCGCTTTCCTTATGGGAGCTGTGAGACGTACTTGAGGCTCCATTGTCTATATCGGGGAATAACTTATCCACGCTCATAGCACCACTGATGCTGGGGCTATCTCAAGATGGTCCTCTTAGCTCTCTAAGCTCAGGCTTGGGCGAAGCTACTACTGGGTCTCTAACCTGCAAGATAAGAGAGGGGTGGATCGGGCTCCTCAGGAAGAGGCTCCAATGCCTAAGTCAGAGCTTGGTCAGTTTAAACTTAAGGGGAGTAAAAGTGGAGAGAATAAGAGAGAGGCATACCAGTGGGGGTCAATCCGTATATATAATGGGTGCATGGGGACAAAACCTGCATGTGTCAGTGAATATTTGAAATGTCAAAATTGTGCACCTGCCATATTAGGATTGTGCACCTGCTGTGTCAGTGGATGTTTAGAGAGCTCAGTCAGAAAAGGGATGCCGAGAGCCGAGGTTGAATCTTCTTATGAGAGCCCGATCTGAGAGAAGATCGGTCATGGAGTTTGGTCCAAGAGCTCAGTTAAAGGAGAGGTAGTATCACTAGACCTCCTCAAGTCATCTGACATTTATGTTAGATTTAGAGATGCCATGCAAGGGAGGTCGACTGATCTTGATAAGGACTACTAAATCATGATGCATGCGAGAATGCTAAACGACAATGAAAGTGGGTCTCTCGATGGAGCATAGAACTCGGCTAGGAGCTCGGACAAGCTCGAGTGACTATGTTGACTCATGATATAAGGAGGCTGCATGATCACATGTGGAACTTAAGTGAGAAGTTCGGCACATGAGCTTGAGAGGTGGGAGTACTATCAGTATGTATATTGTGTATATATATTATATATATTTTTTATATCGTGTATATATTATTTATATAGTATTTATGAGTTATATACATTGCATATATGTTGTTTATGAGTTATATGTATTATGTATATGTTATAAAATATTGTTTATATATGACATGTAACAATATATTTTACGCTTTCAGTCTCCAAAAACAAACAATACAAACAAGATTCAATCAAAATGAAACTAATATAACTTGAGATATACAATTTAGGAAAATACAAATTAAAAATAATTGATTTTATAAAAACAAAAAATGATCGTTTAAAATTATTTTATTAAATATATAGAATGCATTACATTTGAAAAATAAAAAAATTATAACAAAATAATCAAAATTAAAATTAAAAACACAAAATGTTGAATATAACATAGATATTTTCAATTTAGTTCATATTTCTTTTTCTTTTTGTAGTGTTTACCAAAATTAAAATCGATTTGATTTTTATAAAATAAAAAAATAAATCAAGAAAAAATTAAGGAAACAAACAAAAGCCTTGACGATAGAGGAAAAGAGGTGATGACGATGGAAAAACGAAGGTGGTGGTCAAAAGGAGACGACAGTGGCAGAGGATGAGATGGCAACGATAGAGTATAGAATGAAAATAAAAGAAGAAAAAAAAAAAGGAAAAGAGCAAAAAAAGAGGAAGAGAATGTATTTTAGAAAAAAAAAACAATGAATTTGAAGTAATAAAAAGTTAAAATTAAAAAAAAGAATAGTAAAATTAAAATTAAAAAAAAGATATATGATGTAGTTTCTACTATTTTTAAGAACTTATGAATAGAATCATATCTACTAATTACTAAACATATTGTTTTACAATTAACGCAGTAATTTGTTGTTCAAGGTTTCAATCCCACTCATTCTTATGAAATCAAATTTATTTTGCTAAATTTTGGTATTCATTTGATGCTTCTTTTTAGTTTATGTCTAATAATATTTTCTACACCATTTTCTATTAAATTACCAATAAATATCTTTTTCTTTTGTGATATCCAATCTTTTTATCCATGATTATTTAACTATACATCCTCACCTTAAAAGAATTAGAGCTAATTATATTTGAATAAAATGGTAAATTTACATATATATATATATTATAGACGCTTAATTTTAATATTCGAGTATAAATTTATTAATTAATATTAATTAATTAATTAATTAATTAATTAATTTTACGGTTTAACTAAAAGCCTCTATCAGAGTATAATATCTAAAATTAAACGAAAACGGAGGCCAGTCTGTGGCTTTCTGGCCATGTGACATGAGCGAGACAGGAGAGTTCCATGGCCAAAAAATCTAATTTTTAAAAAAATTAAATTCTAAAAATTAAAATTTTAAACTTAAATCTTTTTTGGATTGGTTTTTAAAATTAAATCTTGAAAGATTGGTTTTCTAAAATGAGGATCAGGTTTTTAATAATTAGATTGATTTTAAATAAGAAATTAAAAACAGGAAAGGACCAGTCTTTTGAAAAAAAAAAAAAGATACATAGAAAACGTAGGAAAAGAGAGAAGATTGAAAATATAAAAAACACCAAAAAAATTAAAAACAACAAAAACAAAAAATTTGCTTCATCAACTGTGAAAAACTCCTAGTTTCAAGAGCAAAAGAGCAAAATTTTTGTACCATGATTGCAAAAAGAGTATGCTACTGTAGAAGGCAAAACTTGAACTCCATCGAGTAAAGATTAGAAATTGATAGAACCGACAACGAAGTTATGACTTCTTATGCTTTGATATAATTTTTGTATAATGATTTTCTTATAATAATTTTATCAATATCTTGATTGTTTGTTGAAATAAAATTTTGTGAATAATTATGCTACTTACGATGATATAGATTTTCTAATTCTGTTTTTAGGATTAAATTTATAGATTGATTAGGTTTATCTCTAAAAATTCGACATAAATCAATGAATAAATTTACAATTAAAAATCTCTCATTTTTTACAGTGTACGTGTTTCAATTAAAACGTTTGTGAGAAAGAATTTGGAATTTTTTTTAAAAAAAGACGTTCTGAAAACCTTGGACCTGGGAAAAGGCAGCTCGTCATTTCATCGCTATGTCTGTCTCATGGCTAGTTTGACCAGTGGCGTAGCCAGAATTTTAGATAAGGGGGGTCCAATTCAACTTAAAATTTATAATTCACAAAAATAACATTTATAATAAAATAAATAAAACAAGAAAAATGTTGGATACAAATAAAATTTAAAACATTAAATTACAATATTCCTCGCCTATTTTTCATTGATTGAAATCTATTCATAATTGTTTCATTGTCAATACTTGCAAATACATCTCTTTCAATATAGGTAACTAAACAATCATTTAGCAGCTCATCTCCCATGCTATTACGAAGTGAACTCTTAATAATTTTCATTGCGGAGAAAGCTCTTTCTACTGTAGCTGTAGCAACTGGTAAAAGCAATGCCAATTTGATTAACAGATACACTAAAGGAAAAATTTTATGCTTTTTTATAGCAACCATAGTTTTGACGAGATCTCCAATTCCTTTCAATTCAGAAAATTTCTTATCCAAACGCACATCAACAATGAAGTTCTGAAGTTGAGATTGGAGTTCAATTAAATCAACTGGCGAAAAGTCAGAGGGATAAAACTTTGCAAGTTCAACTAATTTGCTCACATCAAATGCAGAAAATGAATCTTTAGGATCAAGACAAGCCATACACAAAAGCAACTTTGTATTAACTTCATCAAATCGACTATTCAACTCTTGAAGTTGCATATCAATTACTGAATAAAAAAGCTCAACTCGATAATGATGGAGATTTGTCATTGGTTCCATTCCCCGCTTTGATCTTGGAACAAAAACATGCTCGTCCATATTTATCACACTAATTTCATTTTTAGCACAAAATTCAAACACTTCTTTCAATAAATCCTCCCAACCATTATCTCTAACATCCTGCAAACGGAGTTTTGACACTTTTACCAAATTCATAGCATTCACAATATTTTGATCCCTCTTTTGTAAAACTTGAGACAACTCATTTGTGATTCCCAAAATCAATTTCATAAGATGCAACACAAACACAAATTCAAATTGAATCACAATATCAAACATTTTAATGGCCTCACCCCTTTGTGAATCATCAATCCCATTATCTCTAACATAATCAACAATATCCACAACTGAAGAAAATAAATGAATCAAATTAATAAGCGTACCGTAATGAGAACCCCAACGAGTATATCCCGGCCTCTTCAATGTCATCTCTTGATTCAACCCTCGTCCATTTTTTATGATACCTTCTTCAATTCCTTTTGCCACTTTTTCCATTTGCAATTCTCGAAGCATTTCTTTTCTTTTACAAGAAACTCCAACTATATTCACCAAACAATTAATAGTATGGAAAAATGAACATACACTATGGTGCTTTTTAGCAACTGCAACAAGAGTAAGTTGGAGTTGATGGGCAAATAATGATGCATATAATCTACAGCGATACTCACGCTTTGACTTTTCAGAATGTTTTGAAAAAGCAAATTCAATGTGTTGCTCTTGATTCATTAAATCTTGACAAGCTAATCGACACCTATGATGCAAAGAATCGTGTTTTCCTACATGATCTCTTATTCTCTCTTTCTTTCGCCAAGTTGAAAAACCTTCAGATACAAAAGTATTATGACCTCTTTCACTATGTCCGGGTGAAAAAAGATAACAATACAAACAAAATACCGCATCTTTTTCAATACTATATTCTAACCAATCACTAAAATCATCAAACCACGATAATATAAATTTCCTTTCTCTACCTCCTTCTACTCTTTTAGGAAAAGTATGATTGCGTGATTGACATGGACCTTTTAATAAATAGGCTCTACGTACCTGATCTCGGACATCAGGTGGATAACTCATTATGCTAAGTCGTAATCCCGGATCAGAAGGAATATTTTCTATATCAATCTCATGTTGTTGAATAGTAGGTTCTTTTGGTGGTACCGGTTGAACAATTGCTTCCTTATGTGATTGAGTCGATTGAATATTTTGATTAACTGATGGCGACTCTTCACTACTTGGTCTTAATTTTTTAAAATATCGCTCCATATAACTACAAAGAATAAGAAAAATAATTCAATCACAATAGTCAATAGATATATAGTAGCCATTTCAATTTATCAAATACTAAACATTAAAAATATCAAATTATAAAAGAAATAAAAAAATTCCAGATTATAAACTACAAAAAAATAATAATTTCAATTTAACTTCATACTACTTTTCTCAAAAAAAAAAACTTCATACTACAAAATCAAATTAAACATTTCAAATTTATAATGTCCTCAAGTATTCAAGCCAATTTCTTAATTCATTATTTTTCAAATTTCAATTCATTTTAGCAAGATAAAAAAATTGCAACAAAATAAATATGAGATTAAAAGTAAGTGGTGTACCTATTCTTAACTTGTTGCCGCTGCCTTGCTGGTGCCAATCGGTGAAAGAATGAAATTGAAAAAGGAAGAAACTGTTATCTGAAAAAAAAAAGAAAGAAAAATGAATTAACGAAGAAGAAACGTGAGAAAGAAGAGAAAGAGTCACAATTAAGTTATTCTTGTTTGTTTGTAATGGGCAGAGTCATTGACAAATCTTGTTTGTTTGTAATGGGCTTGATTAAAAGGCCCAGTTTTAAAGATTGGAAAAAAAAGGATGAAAAATGTTGGGAGCGTGGATCGAAGTTGCGTGCTCTCACATAGTAAGGCCAAGCTGTTCCATCTCAACCAATGTAATATTCATTCTCAAATATACCTAAAAAATTTTTATTTTTAACTGAGGGGGGAACAGGGCCCCATGAGACCCCCTTTATCTCCGCCTCTGAGTTTGACATGGTCCAGTATTTTTCTTTTTTCTTGTTTCCTTTTGATACTGTGTTTTTTTTAAGAAAATGTATAAATCAGTGTTTAAACCAACTTCTTTCACTGTGTCGAATTTTTTTTATCAGATTGATCTCTTCATGAATTTCTTACAGAAACTAAACCAAATAATAGTTTTAGAAAATTTTTATTATCACTCAGTTTCAATTATTGGACCTCTTTTTTTTAGCTGTGGATTTTATTACTATCAAATTGTGGATGATTTATGTGCTAGAATTTATCTTTATGCCTTTTTATGATTCTTTATGTTCATCATAATTATTACATTTTTTGTTTTAATTTGTTATTAACGGATGAGAATATGTTTGTTTATTTTATTTGTTCTATTTTATTTTTACGTGATTCGATATAAAAGGTATATTTTTATTTTATAGATGTCTTTTTATTTATTTATATTTTAATATAATTTATTTTAATTATTTTATTATTTTTTTAATATTTATAAGGACATATTTTCACTTCATATAAATATCTAATTTTATGGACTTTCGAATGTTTGTAAATATATGTTTCCGCTTCACGTGAGCATTTATTTTTATGGGCTTTGTATTTTTCAATGGATGGATGAATATTTATTTAAAAGCTTATAGTATAAATTATTTTTTTAAGAGCTTATAGTATAAATAATATTTATAATAATTTAAAATTTTAATAATATTAAGAATTAAAAATTAGGCTAGTTCTAATGAATAAGACATTTTAGGGGTACTGAATCATTTATTATCTTCTTCGAATATACCCAACTCTTCGAATTTAATAGGAATAAAGAATTTTTTAAGAATCGTATTTTTCACTTCTTTTTATTTTTTTCATAGTCTGTCTTGGTGATGACTCTAATTTTGTGAGTTTAAGTATATATTCTCTAAAATACAAAGTCCAATAGTATTAAAATCGCAAAAATTATTTTATCAGGAGTGGAGATAAAAAGCATTGCTCACACACACACACACATATATATATATATGTGTGTGTGTGTGTGTGTGAAGATGTTTTTTTTAATCTAATTTTATATAAAGATTTAAGAGAATCAAACCTAAAACAGAAAATTTGATCTTCATAAGTTAATGATTTAATCCCATAATGATTTTATTATTTTCCTCTCCACTCTTTCCCTAAACAACAATAAAAATAGCCAGTATTTGGACCAACAACTCCTGAAATTCGTTAAACCATAAAATATAAATATCTGACTGAAGATATTTTAGGATAAAAAAAGATCATATTCACAAAAATCCAATAAAAATAATATGTTTTCAAGAGCCTAAATTTGAAAATATCACGGCAAGATTTTTTTTAAATATATGGTAAATGATTAAAAAAAATTAAAAACAATATTGTAAATTATACTAAAAATAATATTATAAATTAAACAATAAAAATAGTTTTTCTTTTCTGATTAATTATATGTAGAGAATGAGGAACATCTAAATTTAAATCTGAGACTTAAATGAGAGTAATACATACTTCTAGCTATTAGACTATACTTCTATGGTTTAATAAAAATAATTTTTTAAAAAATAATTTTTATGAAATTAATAAAAATTCTCCTTCTTTGTTAAATTGATGGACATATTTTTCTTTTTCATTTACTATAAATAATAGTCAATTTACTATGTTAATAAGTTAATGAATATGATAAATCTATATTATATACTAATATCAATATTACTTGTTAAAAATATTTAATGATTATATCTCATATTAAATATGCAAGAATATCTTTGAATTTTGTGCGAATGTACATATTGACTCTTATTTTTTTTTGCTCATTTATATATTTAAAATTTAAAAAAACTGATAAATTAGTCTATCTTTTAATGAAAACTAATTGTTGTTAAATATGTTTTTAGTTTTCATCAGAACGTATAAATATGCCTCTTAAATTTGTACTAAAATGTAGATTAATATTAAATATTTTTTTGCTCAATTATATATTAAAATAATATTTTATCTATTTATAAATAAATTAAATACATTTAAGAGTATTTTATACTAAATAATATTTTAATTAAAATTAAATTTTATTACTTCTTCTAATAAAATTTTAAAATTACTAATTCACATTATATATATTGCATAAGATGTTTTTTTTATCATTATGAGGATATATAATAGATTTTCTTAACAATAAAAAAAAGTATTTTAAAAATATCCATTTTTTAAAAAAAACTGCTTTTAATTTTTTAATTTCAAAATTAAAAATTGATATTTTTTAAAATAAAAAAATAATTTCAATTGATTAATTATAGAGTATATTTTTTAAAACTAATTAAAATTTAATTTTTTAAAAAATAAAAAATTCAATTGAAAATTAAGAGCAAATTTTAAAAAAAAGGCTATTTTCAAAATATTTTAATTTTATATTTTTTAAGAAAATATTCTAAATATATCATCCTAATGGCATAATACATCTAGTATAATATGCATATATATAATGTGAATTAATAATTTTAAATGTTTATTAGAAAAATATCAAAGAATAATTTTAATCAAAATACTATTTGACTAAAATGATCTTATATATATTTAATTTATTTATATATAGATAAAAATATTATTTTCGTATATAATTAAGCCAAAAAAATTTAATGTCAATCTATGCTTTTGTACAAACTTAAAAGATATATTTAACATTCTAATGAAAAATTAGACACATAGTTCATGAAAGTTAACTTTCTATTAAAAGATAGATTAATTTATTAGTTTTTCAAAACTTTAAATATATACATGAGTCCAAATAAATGTTAAGAACCAATTTATACCTTCGCGTAAACTTCAAAGGTATTTTTATACCTTTTTTTTAATGAGTGTTATATTAATATCTTTTAAGCAGTATTAAATACTCTAATTTTTATTTAGGTACATTTTATTTTTATTGAAATTTTGAGTGATTGATACATTACAAAACTATTATTCTACCACTCAACTATTTAACAAATTCTTAATCCCAAATTAATTAAAATTCACTATATAAATTTTTTTTCCACTCATAGTGTTTTTATTACATATTTAATTCATATACACATTACGAAACTAGTGCAATAAATTTTAGTTAAAAATCAAACATATATCAATAAGAAATAAAATATTTGTTACTGTTTAAAAATATTCATATAACATCCATTAATATATTTTTTTAAAAATAAAAATATAATAGAATTTTTTTAATTTTTATAAAAAGAAAGTGTGTATGAGAAAAAAAGATTGAGCATTAGATATTTACAATCTAATACAAATCTGAATGTCTCATCAAAATTCTAGAAGTAAACCTATCCTTAGTTGCCATTACTATTTCATGGTCAAATTAACAAAGGATATCTTTCTCCCGTTTGTCTCCCCTCATACATTGCAGTGTGTTTGCATTTATTAAAGTTATAACATTGTGTCCACATTAAATTTCATGTCATGTCCTAAAAGGGGCTACAAACAATGTTATATGTCTGCTTATTAACTCCTCTTTAAATTTGTCTCCTCAACTTTTACTGTTTTGTAAGAATCCTAGGAAAAGGGCAAGTCAGCCAATAAGCCATTTTCCTAGAAATCATGAGTTTTATTTAGGATAGTTATGACCAACTCTGAAATTCCTCTGAAATACCCAATTTCTTGGAACTATACGGCATCAACATTTTCTTCATTGTAAGGACCTTCAACAACCTGACCGAGCCAGCCTTGTCCTCGTTGCTATTGCAAAGGGATAACAGCTCCTGACCAGGGGCGGAATTATGGGAGTCGTTGGAGGATGGACAATCCCCCTTCATCGGCGGCCAAAAACTCTTTATAGTGGGAGTATGGCCTTTGATTTCACTCCAACCATTTGAAGTTATAGAAAAGAAAAAAAAGAGAAGGAGAGACTGCACTCGGTCTAGAGGTAGAAAAACTATTGGCACTGTGTCCAATCACCGTTTCCGTCGACTGATCACCATTTTGCCTCTCCTTCAGTGAACCCCTGCGCCCGCCACTGCTTCCAACAACTTATAATTCTTATGGAAACCAAGATTTAGTTTGTGGCAATGAGACATTACTAATATCAGCTATTCGCAACGGCTAAATCAAACAGTCCGTGAAAGCAAAGATTATCATTGAACAAAGTAGTAATCTACTTGCTAGAAACAGAACTAATTGAAAGGCGATAATTATGCAAAATACAAGAAAAATCCTCTCTGCAACAGGACAGTAGTGATAAATTTGAACTTGATAACCCACTTATGGTCTCTATTATCATAAACTCCCATTTAAATGGAGCATAAATCAACTCTTAGAACTTGATTAATAAGATATCTTCCCTTTTAGCTAGATGTAAACTCAGACTCCCATCTAATAGTCTTCTAAATGCTATACCACTGACAAGCAATACATGATACACGAAAAGAATATACAGAAGCTTCATATGAGTTTGGTCAAGATAAAACATCCAGGACAACACTTTTTAGAATGTTTCTTATCTGGTTTTTTCTTTTTCACCCATTCTGCTTACGGATGAATAGTCGCTCCTTCCATGCACATAGATTTCTTGAATCTACATGGAAAACAAAGCATGTAGCAACAAAACACAGTTTTGTTTTTGTTGAGCCTCAAAATATATTGGTAGTCCAGTAATTTTTCCTCTCAGACATGAAATCCTGTTATCATTAGAAAGGTGATGCCTTTTGCAATAGAGAATCTACTAAACAAATAGCTGAAACAGTGCTGTAGAGATAAAAAGCAGGAGCAGAAAGAGACTCCATTAAGAAGAATGGACGAGGACACGTACTTCATGGCCAGCACAGGAAATTTGAGAAGATGAAATCAATAATGAACAGTATCTCACGCTTAGAACATCATTTTAACATTTCAAATTTAAGGACATGTAGAAGACTTAATCCCTCTAACCAACAAAATGTTTATGTTTCATGATGGCACTGAGGATCTAATCTTTGCAACATATTTTATTTGTTCATAGCTATTACATATCTTCCCTATTTGTTCTTTTTCCGGTTTTCAATGCTAATAAACATCTTGTCTAGTCCCTGTCAAATAACATTGTTGGATTTGTCACTCAGCCCTCAGACACAGGAAGGTGAGCATTTTTCACAAAATAGACAAATCACTGAGTTGATACTTCACCTTTCTATGTTCCTGAACACCTCCACCCAAGACAACCAAAAGGCATATAAAGATCAACTAAACAATAGGTCCAAAAAAGAATCTAAAATCTAGCATGAATATGAAGGGACTCTAGATCGTCTATCCCTGCACGGGGATATGATTAAAAATAAATATAATTCCAAATGTTCTGTATTCAAGGGAAGCACACATGTAAACCTGTTTATTATGAGAAGACAATACTCTGGTGCCTCAAGAAAATGGAGAAAAAGTACGATGAATCATGAAACTGCCATCAGAACACTCAATCACAAAGAAATGAATACTTGAAATCAAGCATATTCAAAAGCAAAGTTGTACTATTTTGTTATTGTTCCATTCTCAAATGCTGACAACAAACACACACAGTCTTTATTATTTGCTGAAGAAAGTCCATAGTCCAAATGGCTCTCGAGAATGCTGCTTCCACTTGAGACTCCAACATCAAGATGTCATACTTCAAATATAGGATACAATCGACAAGTATTAATACTGCACATATAGATCTTGACTTCCATAATTCAGGAAAACTCTATGTCTATATGCACTTCACCACAAGCTCCTGACCATGTACCGAGGGAAATCTTGAAATCACTTGAATTTACAATTTATAATAAAGTGATTTTGTAAAACCAGAGCTTTATTGCAAACGTTTGCCAGCTAGCTTTAGCAGAAATAAATAGTTTCTTTTGAGTAATATAATTACTCGGTATACATTAAGCATCTCCACAAAAGAGTTCTCTTCATGTTTACTAAGATGTGCTTCGATGTGGAGAAGCTTGGATTATATAGGCCAGTGGTGTTGCAGATTCTTGTACAGCTGTACTAGAGGTTCTAGTCTTATGGATAACTAGATATCGGAAGATTGGGAAGGTGATGTACAACAAATTGATTACCACAGACAATTTTACATTATCAATACAAACACCATTCATCAAGCATTCGAAATTAGTAAAGAATAAGGAGGGAAGGAAAGACAAATTATACCTATTTGAAATGTTAAGACTGTCCCATTTGTATTCTAGCAAGAAAAGAAATTGCTATCCTATTGAAGGGTGACTATTTAACCAAAATTGAACTCTGCTAGTGTCATCATTTTCAAAATTACATATCAAAATTACATTCTGTGAGATTGAGCTGTGGCAGAATTGTAAAATAAAATGAAGCAATTGGCAATCCTCCTGTGAAGTGACCCCATATTTACATTACAATTTAACTCCAATAATAGCAAAAGCTTATACCCATTTCACACGTTACAGGAAGAACCATAATTTTGAGCAGTACTGGATACAAAAGGGAATAAAAAGACATAAAATGACCAGAAGAAGTGAAAATAACAAGCAACCTAACAACAAATTGTTTGATGGAGACAGAAATTAAGACACAAATGGGCCTTCAGAACAAAACTGCAGAGGAAAAAAGCAAAGCAAAAAATTTTTGGAGAAATATGAGGTCATGACCAGGGAGAATACTTTCCAGGAACAGGATAGCTTCCTTTGAAAAACATATTAATCTAACAGATAATTAAGAAGCATTTAAGATCTAAAAAGGAAACTGGGTTATATGACCATTCTAATCTCACAAGCAAACTGATCGCCACAACGTCCAGATCAAAGTAAGAACAAAATGATTCAAGATGCTTTACACTATAATCAACACACCTCTCTGAATTAGATAAGAAATTAAGCCCAAAACCAAATTATTTGGCTGTGCATACAATTCCACCTGCACATTCCAGACCAAAAAAGAGTCATTACAACTTTACAACCCAATAATCCAATAACAATACATAAAAATCAAGAAGTATAAAGAGCCAAAAGCACCTGTATATGGAGATACGGGTGATGGAGGGGAGAGTAAGATGCAAAACCAAATCGAGTCCCTATTGGATTCTCTCAAGTATCTCTTTTTTTGTTTTGTTTTGTTTTGTTCCTCTCTCTCTCAAATTCTTTCTTTACCAAATATAGAACACAAAAACCATTACAAAAATACTCAGTTTCTCTCAACATCAAGAATGCCTACTCTAAACTAGTATTACTGTCCTGATCCTTGAGAATCATCATCAGCAGGATTTTGCTGTTGATGCTGCTGCTGCTGAACTCTAGCTTGTCCCATCTGCTGATAAATCTGACTCAAAGCCTGTGGATTCAGAACCCCAAAATGGCCATCTTGTGACAAACCAAGCTCCAACCCAGGAATCTGCTGGTTGCTTCCACCCATAATTGAGGTAAAACTCATAGGACCCATATTATTTCCCGGCAAGTCAAACCCGGGAAACCCAATTTTTTGCAAATAACTAGAACCTTCACTCCCTAAATTTATTGTTGCTGGACCAGTGGTAGATGATGACTGGAACCCAAACCCACCCACTGGGGGCCATAATCCTGTTGTTGCCACATGATGGGGTCTCCCTATATTGCCACCTACCATAGACCAACTGGTCCTACTACCACTGGACCCACCTAATTCATCAATCTTTTGGTGCAATCCAGCTGACAGAGAGGCCCCTTGCTGCGAAACTGATCCACCAGCAGCTGCCAAGGCCGATGCTGGTATTGTTCCTGTCCCAGTTGCAGCAATTATAGATGGTTCTGCCTGTTGTAACAGCCACTGTATTGTTTCCCCATCAGATTTGTGACCCAATTCTCTAGTCAATTGGAAGATTCTTGCAGCACAAAGAGCTGGCATCCTTATTCTCCTTCCTCTACCTTCAACCTTGGTGTGTCTATCTTTGTTTGAGCTTCTTTTTGGTGCTAACTGCTTCTTTTGCTCTTCTTTGTCTGCAATTACAATCTGAAAATCTTTAATTTCAGCTGGTTTGTTCTCTTCCATGTTTGCCTGCTGCTGCTGCTGTTGGTTTTGGTTTTGGTTTTGTAGCGTTTGATGAGGAGGATGAGGGTGAGGCTGGGTCAAGAAATTAGGTAATTCATGTGGATTCTTTGAGTTTGAGCCTTTGGGATCCATGAACAGGAAGATGGGAACAAAACAAACTAATAAGCTACAACCCAAAAATAAAAAACAAAAAAAAAAGGAGGGTCCTCTTTGATCGAAGAAGGTGACCTGAAAATTCCTACACTTTCATTAGTTTTCACTGTTTTTGGCAAGAAAAAGACCCAGAAGACAAACGAAACCAATTATAATATTAAAATCCCAATGCACTCCCAAGAAAAAAAAAGGCCCGAAAATTTAATCTTTTCCCTCTACCCTATTAGTATAAAAAGGAGTTCACCTATTTTTCACCTTCTCTCTTACACTTTCTCTTACTTTCAAGAATCAGACAGATTAGATTACGTAGTATATATGCATCTGTCCTTGTACTTCCATTACCATTTTTTAACTGTAGTGAGGTTGTTTTGACTAGTATTATTTTCAGATTCAGATGATAACCAATTTCACCATTTTAAATAAGCATATGAAAGGGAATTTAATTCTTTCTTTACAAGACATGCATACATGGTATCATCCATGGCATGGCCTCTTACATTATGTTCATCATTTTTATTGCATGCCATTATTGCAACGACAACAATCCATTAATGCCATCTCTTGCAAGGAACTCAAATGCCTATGTGGATTCTTGACGTCTTGATACCTGTATCTTCCCTTCGTTTACTATATTATGGGTTAAGGAAGAATATAATTATAGTGAGATAAAAAAAAAAAAAGGAAGAAAAAGTCAGTCTACATATGGTAAATCAGAGTACTGTTAAACCTGAAAATTGATATTTATAAAATCATGTTTTAACATGATATTTAAATATGTAAAATTAATATTTAATTTTTATTAATGAAATAAAAATGCTAGAGACTAAATAGATTGGTGAGAAGAGTAAAGAAGTTGAGAATATAGAATATAAAGTATGATATACAGGAATAGATAGAAATAAAAATAGAGTTGGTATACTTTTAGATCAGAATCTAAAAGAGAAGGTTATAGCAGTGAATAGAATACTGGATATAATCATTTTAGTAAAATTTATGCTACATAAAGAGACCATTAATATAATTAGTGCATATGCCCCTCAAATTAAATTAGATAGGGAAAGTAAGCAAAAATTTTGGGAGAATATAGATGAGCTTATGCAAGAGATTCTGAATGATGAGAATATCTTTATATGAGGAGACTTAAATGGACATATAGAAAAAAATAAAGTAAGTTTTGAGAATGTACATGGAGATTTTAGTTTTGATTTTAGAAATGAAGGCGGCAAGCCTATATTTGATTTTGTCGTAGCCTATGATTTGATTTTGACAAACACATATTTTATAAAAAGAGAATCTCATCTAGTAACTTTTAAAAGTGAGTAAAATAGAAGTCATATTGACTATATTCTTACCAGAAAAGCCAATCGAACCCGATGCAAAGATTACAAGATTATCCCAGATGAGACTTTGACCACTTAACATAGGTTAATAATTTTGGACATTACATTTAAGAGATGAATAAGTAGGCCAAAGAGAAACAAAAGTCCCAAAATTAGGTGGTGAATTTTAAAAGGTAAAAAACAATTGATATTTAAAGATGAGTTGATCAAAGCTAGGGATTGAAAGGCAGATGAGAATATGTCAGCAAATGATATGTGGGTGAACATGTCTACCAGTAGCTAAAACGGTACTTGGAGAATCTAAAAGATATGGACATCCTTTGAAGAAGTCTTGGTGGTAGAATGAAGAAGTATAAAAAGCGGTAAAAAGTAAAAGAGAATGGTATAAGAGGTTGCCGAAGTGTAGTGACAATCATGCTTTTGAATAGTATAAACAAGCGAAAAAAGAGGCTAACAGGGCAGTTAGTAAAGTAAGAGCACAATCTTTAGAGAGTTTGCATGAAAAATTTGAAATAAAAGGAAAAAAATTATTTATAAATTAGCTAAAATAAGAAAAAAGAAATATCGAGATTTAAACCAAGTAAAATGCATCAAATACGAAGGGAATAGAGTTTTGGTACAAGAGGAGGATATCAAAAAAAGATGGAGAAGTTATTTTGAGGATCTTCTTAATGGTAATCGTAGTGGATACATTGATGGTCTGAATGATAAAACTAAGAAAAATGTGAAATACACTAGACGAATTAAGTTCTCTAAAATTAAGAAAGCTTTAAAGAAAATAAAAGTTGGTAAAGTATGTGGACCAGATGGAATACTCATTGAAGTGTAAAAATATTTGAGAGATGTAGAAGTTATGTGGTTGACGACTTTATTTAATAAGATCCTAAGTATAAAGAAAAAGTCTGATGAATGGAAATGAAGTTGTTTGGTACCTATTTTTAAGAACAAAGGAGATATCCAAAATTGCTCAAATTACAGAGGTATAAAGCTTATGAGTCACACTATGAAACTGAGAGAGAGAGTTGTGAAATATCATTGGTGTTTAGACACTAGTATCTCTCCAAATCAATTTGGTTTTATGCCTAATCGATCCACTATGGAAGCTATTTTTCATATTAGAAATTTGATGAAAAAGTATAGAGATATGAAGAAGGATTTACATATGGTTTTCATTAACTTAGAAAAGGCTTGTGATAGGGTTCCTAAAGAAGTTTTATGCTAGGTTCTGGAAAGTAGGGGAATATCTATAAGATATATTCAAGTCTTGAAGGATATGTATGATGGAGCCATCACTAGTGTTCATACTGTTGGAGGGGATACTAACGATTTTCTAGTTTCTATTAGGTTATATCAAGGTTCAGCTTTGAGCCCTTACCTCTTTTTTTGCCTTGATCATGAATGAGCTAACGAGACATATACATGATGATATTCCTTGGTGCATGATGTTTGCAGATAATATTATGCTAATAGATGAAACTCAAGTAGGGGTGAATCAAAAGTTGAAGTTATGAAAAAATACTTTGGAATCTAAAGGTTTTAAGCTAAGTAGAACTAAGACAGAGTATATGAATTGTAGATTTGAGAACGTGAATGAAGGAGAAGGCGAAATTATTTTAGACGGAGTGGCAGTACCTCGAAGTAATCTTTTTAAGTACCTTAGGTCAATTCTCCAAGAGGATGGAGAGTGTGAAGAAGATGTAAGTCATAGAATTAAAGCTAGTTGGATGAAGTGGAGGGCCGCTACAGGAGTTCTATGTGACCGAAAGATGCCACTTAAATTGAAACACTACAAAAAAATACGCTATCTGCGACGGACAGAATCCGTCGCAAATCAAGTCCTGCGACCGATCTGCGACCGATCTGCGACGGATACGATCCGTTAATAAAAAAGGCATCTCAATTTTCAATTTGCGACAGGCCATCGCAGATTGCGACGGATTTGCAACCACTCGACGGTTGCAAATCTCGCGCTTAAATTTTCACGGTTAAAGGGCAGCCGTCGCAGATTCCGTCTCAGATTTCCATCGCAGATTCCGTCACAGATTTTCGTCGCAAATTAGTCACAGATTTCGTCGCAGATTGCCGTCACAGATTCCGTCGCAGATTGTCGTCGCAGTATCTGTCGCAGATTCTGTCATAGATTTCAAATATCCGTCGCAGATTCGTAGCAAATCCGTAGTAATTTAATATTGATTTTTATTGGAACTATTTATATTATTAATTAATTTTATGAGAACTTTATAAATACATTTGGAACATTTAAACACAATCTAAAAAAACACTAATTACATTGATAAAAATAATTCTTTTATTAATCTTCAATAGAATAAAATATTTTACAATTTAACTATACAAGTGTTAAGAACACTACTATAAATAATCTATCTTGAAAATAACAATATAGATATTCAATTATCATTTTCCACTGAATCATGACTTGCATCACCATGGTGCAGCTTTTGCTCCTCAATGACTTGTCTGCCTCTTTTACATGATTAGCTCAACTTCCATGCATTCCATACATGATTAGCTCAATTAAAAAAATTAAATTACTATTTCCACTTTTATTTTAACTGAGCATAAGCTCGAACAAAACAAAGGAAAAGAGCAACCACGAAACCACTAATACTGAATTGGCAGAAGCAAATTCAACAATACAAACAATAGGTTGTCATTTTCAACTGGTGGGCAGTACAAGGTGAATAGAAATGCAATTAATTGAACAACTTGCAACTTTAATTTGAACCGCAAGAAGCCATATTTTGTTAATTTATTGATCATTTTGTTAATGATACAAGTAATCAACACATAAAAACTATAATTAACATTTACGAAAAAAATAATTTGCTAATGTACAAATTATATTTATTAACAATTAAAAAAACTGAACTTCAATATTTAAATTCAATTAGATTTAGTTAATTGAACATTTACTCCTAATATGATACACCGGAGATTCCATAGGCTAACAGAGGTAATAAAACATACTAGTCCAAGGCAGTAAAAAATCAGATCAACTAATTGAGACTCTAAAATCAGGGCATGGAGAAAATATTGAAAAGTGGCAATATCAGTATTTCTTCAATGAAACTGAAATAAACAGAAACAAACAGTTGTAACTTTCAGAAAACTATTATTATCACTACTTCGGAATGTTTATTGGTTTTGGAATTTAGGGACAAGCAGTCATATTGTTGCTGTTATTGTAAGGTATTGATTAATTGCATTCAAGAAGAAAGAGCTATACTTTTAGAAACGTTATTGCAGCAATAGTAATTTACAGTTTTAATATGTATTATTATGCTCATGCAGAAGCAATCACCTAGTTTTAGCACTCCTAACCTGCAAGAATATGTAGTTTTTTACATCTGCTTTAATAGCAATAAACTATGGTTTTATATTTCTTAATTTTAAAATATTTTTCATTTCCTAAGTGTGCATTTCTCTCATCGCGAGCTAGGCGTAACACATTTACATAAAGATGTCCTTTAAATAGTTCAAATTAACAAAGGTAATCAATATTTTACTTTCTCATGAAATATTGGACAATAATTATCACTAACATATATATACATGGAATTCTCTCCATCAACCTAAATCCACATGGGGCCAAGCCAACATAACTATTAGATAATATTAACAATAAATCCACATGGAATTCTCTCCATCAACCAATCCATCCAGTAAACATTAGATAAATATAAATAAAGCTTTGCTTAATTATTCTCAATTTTGATTCTCAATAACATACCAGCACCTCAAACCAGAAAATCACACATTTATACAACCAAAGGCCTAAAATAAAACCAGTAGACTAAAACAAAACAAACAAAATGAAGAAAACTCTCAACATCCCTTACCAATCAAAAATGCCCTTGAGCTCAAAGTAAGAAGATCAGTAGTGAACTGTAACACTAGCTCATCAACAGTCCAACTAGCAACTGACTCAATAGTAACCCACAGCCAACAGCTATACAATTCACTCACTCCTAAATTTTATTAAACTTTATTTTCTTAAAAAATTTTCAATTGTTGATTTTACTTTTAACATTAGAGATTAGACTAATATAGCATCTCGTGTTGATATTATCTTATTATATATATAATATATATTTATATAGATATATATTAACGGTTTCATGTCTACATATCTCAATCTCCCTTTGAAAAAGCAAAATCCAAAGACCCAAAAACCCGTTGATAAATCCCCTGTTATATGCATACATACATATACATATATACATACATACATACATGCATATATATATACATATATATTCAATATTCGCTATCTATTGTATTCATCATTGTAGCATACCTCAGAGCAAAGTAACCAAGATTAAGCCAAAATGGGAATCTGATTTCTCAACAGCAACCATAACAATCGCAGCTGAAATTAGAACAACTCAGAGCAAAAGACAGCAATAATCAAAGCAGAACACACAGAAAGTGTCATCATACCTGAAGATCGTGATTTGAAGCAGACTTCTATAAGTAAAGGCAATTTAGAGATAGAAATGGAGGACTGGAGGTCTTGTCAACGAAATAACAGAGAGAAAAGAAACACAAATACAGAAGCAGTGAAACAAAAATTAAACCACTTAAATACAAGAGCAGTCTCATGTCAATTACAACCTTCCAAAATTAAGTTTCACCTTTTGTATAAAGATAACAACAAATACAGAAATGACCAAAATAAAAACATTAAAAATCAAGGGCCAGCAATAAGAGGGGCTGAGCACTGCACATGTTGACCTCTTCTATAGCTGGCCACACATTAATCATCAAGACACAGTAAAAAATTGCAGGGTAAATAGGCAACCAGAAAACAATCAAAAGGCAATTACAATCATATTTTCAAAGCTTGCTCCCTATGGTCAATTATAAGGCTAAAAATGTAGAAAGCAGAGTTATGATCAGGAATAGAAAAAGGGCCTAAACGGCAAAATCTAGAGAGGGGAGGCTCAGATCAGATACGCCTTGTATCAGACAAGAAAGGAACACCATTGCATAGCAAGGCTGCAACTAAAAGTTGCCAGTATGCTAGGGAAAACCCCCTACCATTTCACTGGATATGAATAGTTGCCCCGCCAAGAAGTCAGGTATTTCCCAAGTCCGATTTTGGGTCACTGAGAATATCCTCGTTGCCTCGTTTTGATTATTGTAAAACCTTAGGAAAGAAATAGTACGTTAACCCTAAATCATCAGATTCATCACCATCACCCTAACAGGCTGTTGCTAACATAAGATGTGAAATCATCAGCTCCGCTATCTATCAGAGAGGGGAGAGTCAACCACCCTGAAACCAATCTTCCTCCTCTCTGAGAGCAAAGCCTCATTCTGACCTATTCATTTTTGTGGAACAGATAATGAGATTAAGGAGGGAAGGATAAATGGAGAGACTGAGAGAAGAGAAAAAGCATTCAGCTATTGGAACTTAAATATTTTGAAGGATACATTGAATTTACTTAAGGGGCACAGGCTCAGATTCACATTTATTCAGATAAGAAAAGGAACAAATTAACCATGGCTGCAATAAAGAAGCTCTCTACCTGGAGAAATTATATGATACAACGGAGATTCCATCCTCTGCCAGAAAGAACAAAGTCATTCCAAAAAGGAAAACCTCTAATTGCTCCGCCAAATAAAAATCAAATCATTCCTTAACTCTGATTTTCAGTCTAGTAAATAAAAAATTATAAATCATCACAGCCTCTTTATAAGGAATCATGAGGAGAAAGACTGTAGGCATCAAATCTCCGCACACAGATTCGAAATGGAGATTTGTACTGCTACAATCCAAATGATTCAAAATGTGTGTGTGTGGGGGGGTGTGTGGAGGACATACCAGCAGGCTGAGATGAAGATGGAGGTGGCGATGACGGCGGTGACCTCTCTGTGAAGGCGAGAGGAAGATGGCGATGCTGCGATGGTGGGCGGAGATGAAGATGGTTGGTTACTCCAGAGAGGAGAAGAGAGGGAGCGGCGCAAATAGGAGAGTGAGGATTCTGAGATTATGTTAGGCAGTAAAACATAATTTGATACATGTACCCTTCCAAAATACCCCAAAAATTCAATTTTCTTTGTTAATTTTAAAATTATCATTTTTTCAAATATATATTTAATATATTAAAAATATATTTTATTTTTATATAGACATAGATTATATATTTAGTATATCAAGTGCATATAAAAAAAATAATATTTTTTTTAAAAAAATAAAAATTGTGTTATTAGTACTATTAGTACTGTTTATTGTTTAATAACTAATAAGTATTTATTATAACCACTAAATACGTAGATCACTTAATAAAAATATCATTTTAATTTAATAAAATATTCGTAAATTTGAATTACGAATATGATTCTATCATACTCCACTTTAAGATAATGAATTGCACAAAAAAAATTAAATACTAATTTAAAATTTTATATTAGTGATAATAACTAAAATTTAATTTGTGATTATAAATTATTAAATTAATATCAGTGTAATATATAAAATATTTAAATGAAGCTATACAAATAAATCGATTTGTTGAAATCAAAATATGCTTTAAAATAATTAAACAGATACTCAAATATATCATTCATGCTATACGATAAATGCAGAGAAATGAGATAAAATAAAATGCCTATAACGAAATTATGTAAAAAATAAAAATTAGTATTTTTTTTATAAAATAAGTCTTCTAACTTATTTCAAATAATTATAATTTCTTTTTTGGGCTCCCACTAAAAATTTCCTTTTAGTCTTCTAAATACCGGGTCTCTCTCGCTCCAAGTTTCCGCGCCAACTTTTACGACGGACTGATTTTCGTCGCAGATCTGCGACGGATTTGCAACGGATTTGCGACCAATTTCTCAAAATTCCTCCGACTCGTCCTTCCGGCGCAAATCCGTCGCAGATCCGTAGCAAATTTGCGACGAAAACATGTCCGTCGCAGATTTTCGTCGCAAAATTCTGAATATTTTTATAGTGAAATTTGCGACGGCAATAGACGGTAGCAGATCTCCGTTGCAAATTGGTTTTTTACTGTTTTCTCTCTCGCGCCAAGTTTCCGCGCCAACTTTTGCGACGATTATTTGCGACGGAATTATTTTCGTCGCAGATCTGCGACGGATTTGCAACGGATTTGTGACCAATTTCTCAAAATTCCTCTGACTTGTCCTTCCGTCTCAAATCCGTCGCAGATCCGTAGCAAATTTGCGACGGAAACATGTCCGTCGCAGATCCGTAGCAAATTTGCGACGGAAACATGTCAATCGCAAAATTCCGAATATTTTTATAGTGAAATTTACGACGGCAATAGACGGTAGCAGATCTCCGTTGCAAATTAGTTTTTTAGTGTTTTCTCTCTCGCGCCAAGTTTCCGCGCCAACTTTTGCGAAGATTATTTGCGACAGAATTATTTTCGTCGCAGATCTGCGACGGATTTGCAACGGATTTGCGACCAATTTCTCAAAATTCCTCTGACTTGTCCTTCCGTCGCAGATCCGTAGCAAATTTGCGACGGAAACATGTCCGTCGCAGATTTCCGTCGCAAAATTTTGAATATTTTTATAGTGAAATTTGCGACTGCAATAGACGGTAGCAGATCTCCGTTGCAAATTGGTTTTTTAGTGTTTTCTCTCTCGCGCCAAGTTTCCGCGCCAACTTTTGCGACGATTATTTGCGACGAAATTATTTTCGTCGCAGATCTGCGACGTATTTGCAACGGATTTGCGACCAATTTCTCAAAATTCCTCTGACTTGTCCTTCCGTCGCAAATCCGTCGCAGATCCGTAGCAAATTTGCGACGGAAACATGTCCGTCGCAGATTTTCGTCGCAAATACCGAATATTTTTGTAGTAAAAGAAAAGTTCTATTGCACTGTTATATGGCCCGCGATGATGTATGGAAATGAATGTTGGGCTGCAAAAGGACAACACATGAGTAAGATACATATTGCATAAATAAAAATGATAAGATGGATGTGTGGACACATTAGGATAGATAGAATCCGCAATGAATGCATTAGAGAAAAAGTGAGGGTAGCACCTATTAAAGATAAAATAAGAGAGCATAGATTAAAATGGTTTGGTCATGTGAAACGAAGACCTAGTGATGCACTGGTTAGAAAGATAAAACTGGTCAAGATAGATATAGCTAAGAGAGGTAGAAGTAGACCGAAGCTAACTTGGACAAAACTAGTCTAAAATGATCTTACTTTGTTATATTTATCGAAAGAGATAACCCTAAATCGAACTGAATGAAAAAGAAGAATTCATATAGCTGGCTCCAAATAACTTGAGATTAAGGCTTTATTTTTATTGTTGTTGTTGTAGTGAAATAAAGATGCTAGTAAATATCATAATATATGTAATAAGAAAAATATGTAAGAAGTCTGCAGAATAAGTTGTCATCAAATTTATTTTAATAATTAAAATTTAAAATTAATAAATTAAGAAAAATATTTTAAAGATATTGAATTATCTTTTTCTATTTTAGAATATTTTTTTAATTTTTAATTTTAAAAAAATTCTTTATATATATATTTAATATATTAAAGAAATATTTTATTTTTAAAAATACATATTAAATATATTAAAGAAGTATTAAAAAAGATTTAAAAAAAAATAAAAACTTTATTATATAATATAATTTTTTAAAAATATATTTGATGTTTTTATTCAGACGGAGAAAATAGGATCTGGGTGTGTCCGTTAATGCAATTCCAAAAGTGTTTTTCACAGTATTTTCTGTAATCTTGAAAAGAATTGAGGATGAAAGCTTTATTTTTATATAGTTAATTTTATAATATATATATATTATTTTTTAAATTTTTTAAATATTTTTTAAATACTTTTATTTTATTTATTTTATAGCTGTATTATATTCTACAACTAGTTCTAGTTGTATTGAGAAAGAAGATAAGTGATTTTTCACTAAAAAAAGATCACGAACAGAAGAATTGTTAGTTACCCTCACAGCAAACTCAGGTTTAGCCATTATCTCCTTCTCTTAGTCCTGATAACCCATGTCAGGCGTCAACTACTAGATTTTGTTTTTGGGTAAATTATATTACATTCATATTCTTTTAGATATACTTTTCATTTATATACCTTTATAATATAATCATATTATGTGTACATCAAGACTTAGTTTTGGGTAAGTGTATATTTTTTAAACAAAAAATTTAAAATTAATTTCTCTTTTTCAAATTATATTAAATGTCAAAAAGATATTATACATATATTCAAATTAAAAACAAAAATTACAAAGCTATAATGGAAAACATACAGAGCAAACAAACAGAGAACACAACACAACTCCAATAGAGGGATATGGAATTAAAACCAAATCGAACATAAAAAGAGCAGAAAAAAATACATGCAACTAATAAAACAACAAAAAAAACATAACAACAAATAGAGTATAATAGATTTTCAATAATATCTTTGTAGAAAGCACAAAGATCAATATGATAGCACCCTCCAAAAAAGGGTCAAAGAAAGCAAGAGCAAGGCTGTAAACTAAATAAATCTCTAGAGCCCGGAAGTAAATCATCTACCGGAATCAGTAGAACAAGAACACGATTGAAGAATAAAAAACTTGACAACATATATGTTAGGGTAGACAGATATGATCTTGCAGCTCTCAACCCTAAATCTGAAAAAGGAAACACCACTATATAAGAGACTCTAAAGAGTCCAGAAACATCATGTCCAAGAGTGTTGATGGCTGGAAATTCTAGTTGCGGTAAACTTTCAACAAGAAATAAAAGAAAACATAAGAGAAAATAAGAAAAAACAATAGAAACAAAGTACGTAGAGACGAGGGAGGACGAAATATATAAGTCTATCGCCAGTAAAAGCATTGACGGTAGCCATGGATCTTGGACTAAATCTAAAAACTAGATGGTTTCGCTAAGGATGAGGAAAACTTCACAGTAAAAGAGAGCTTTTAATTATATTTAGGGAAATCTACACATAATCTATTGTCCTACAATCTAATAATTTGATAATTTTTATTTAAATAATTTTTCAAATCAATCAAATACTAACTTTAGTTGTTGAAGTAATCAAATGTTGATGTAATATGCCAATGTTGTGATGTTAAGTGCTTTAGATTGTGTTGTTGTTGTGAAGTGTAACCTAGTATTAGGTTGAATTCCTAGTTTAATCTATTTGAAATAGCATTTTAAATTTAATATTTAGTGATTAATATTATAATTATAAGTAATAAAAATTATTTTAAAAGAAAATATAGTTCTCGTCATTATTTGAAAACAAATAAATATATATATCACTTTTTAGTTGAAACAGTCATCCCGTTATCTATGATGATATTCATCTCTAGTTTTAAAAATAATAATCATTCTTAATTTAGAGATGACTATCATTATTTAATTCAGTCCATTTTAGGAATAATTATTATTATTTTATATTAGAGATGATATTAACCACGATTATAGTTTTATGTGAATCATGGCCTAGACTATAAGCTATCGATTTAGTTCATTGATTCAGATCAAATTTAAAAGAATCAGGGCCCTAATTGAAATTAAGATTGATTTATTTTTATGGAGTCCGATTCAAATTATTAATTTTTTGAACCAGAATCGAAACTAGAGATTAATGGTCAGAATAGTAAAAAATAAAAAAATAGTATATATATTTCAAATATATATTTTTTAATACATATAATATTAATAAATATATTAATTTTAAAATATATATATATATATTTAATTAATTGGTCTATGGTCATAGCTAGGTAATATTGTAATTTATTATTTCTTATAAAATAATATCGGGAGATAAAAAGAATAAAAAAAAAAGAGGTATAATTAATATTTTCCATCATATATTTGAGGATGATTTTTTAATATATTTTTAAGACAATTACCAATTCAACTTCCTTCTCCTAAAAATTAATATATATATATATATAATACACTTAATCACATGGTAATGAACAGTTAAATATTACTATTATATCAGGTAGTCTATTTAATAATTTAAGTGGAAAAAAAGAATGGTAAGGAAATTAATGAGAAATGTACACTTGTCCACGCAATTTATCCCAACTTAGTTTGAGTGGATGCCTATTAACATCTCAAGAAAAAGACACAAAGTACCTTGAATTTCTCCTATGATTAAGATGCCCCATTTTCAATTCTGCCTTGATAGTGATTCATTATTATTGTTAATTATGTCTTAATAATTATTACTCTATTTTACATAATAATGTATAATTTTGTATATATGAACCTAACATTAGAGAGAATAATAAGAATTTACTTAGGTATCTACATGTGTACCTCTGATTTGTACCATTATTTGCCTCTTTGCAGAAGAAAAGGAAAAAGCTATCTAACAAAGGATATTTAAACTTTACCATTTCTTTTTATTCAGGAAATTTAAACTATATTAAAACTAAATAAATTGATTAAAAAAAGGAACCCATTAATTTGGTTTAAAAAAAACCCGACATAATTTCCCTGTCTATAGACAAATTCTTCATTAATTAGTTTTTACCAACTAATATGTTAGTCGAATTCTGGCAAGGAATGTGGTGTATTTTTCTTTTTGTATTATGGTTCTTATATGTTTTTATTTCTAATCAATTAATTATTATGTAATAATAATTTATTATCTGGATGTCTAATCGATTATTATTATTATTATTATTATTATTATATCTTTTTGAAATTTAATTTTCAAACTTTACAAACACCCCATCTCAATTGAAATTTAATTTCTATTAGTTATAAAAATTCAAAGGCATTTTTAAGACAAAAAAGAAAATAAAATTAGAAAAATAATAGGATTTATAAACATCAAATTTCTCAAACTTATAAACATCAAAATTTTCACTCATATATATATATATTAAACGTCTTAGAAAAATAAAATAAATTCTTAAATTTTACGAAAGTTTTAATTTAATGGCTATATGTTGTCATTATTCATGAGATCAATATAAGTGTAAATATAGTGTTAGCTAGAATTTTTTTTTTAAAAAATTTTATTCTTTTTAAATATGTTTTAATTTTATAATGAATTAAATATAAATTTAATTCAAAAGCGATTTCTACAATACCTCAGGAAATTTCATATCAAAAGAAAATAATTTTTTAATTTATATTGTATGTTAAATTACCAAAAAGTTAATATCATTAAAGACATTTAAATATTTAATAGAATTATTTTTTCTTAAAAAAATCTAATAGCACAAATTATAAAATAGCCTTGAGTGTTAAAAAAAAAAATCGGAGACACCCTTTTAGAAAGAAAAAATTTAGAAAATTATAAGGTGGATGAGTCCATATTCCACTTACAAATATATTTCATAAGTTCTTTATAATAATAACGTGTCTCCAATGCTTTTATTATTACATGAAAGTAAAATTTTGGTGTTTTTCTTCAAAAAATTAATTAGCTTGCTAAAATTTAATTGCCGTTGAGTTGAGTAACTACGAATTCATTTTATTCACAATTTAGCATAAATAAATAAATAAATAAAAAACAACAGTAATAAAGATAGAGATTATTGAACCTGAACAAAATATTTTTATTTTTATTTATTTTTTTTCCTTCAAATGGAGGGATAGAGCCCTTTAAAACATCATACGAGGCCAAGCAACCTCATTCCTATCAGCATCAAGCAAAGAAACCAAGAAAGCTGGTGGAGATTCTACCACTTCCAGACCCATCTCATTCCCAAACGCTGAATATTCCCAAACGCTGAATTCGCTAACCCATCAGCAACTGAATTCATCTCTCTGACCACATGAACAAACTTAACATTCCACTCTTGGCTCACAAGTCGCCTGCAATTAACAAGGAGGTTCTTAACTCTAGCATTACCAGCTCCACCTCCTTGCAACAATGTCACTACCACCCTTGAATCACTTTGAAATATCACCTGCTTCCAGCCCCTTTGCCATGCAATTTCCAAAGCAAAGAAAGCTCCCCACAGTTCGGCCTCTAATGAACCACAAACACTAATATTGCACCGATAACCCTCCAACCAATTGCCATAAGTGTCTCTAAACACACCAGTACAAGTTGCACTGCCTGGGTTCCCTCTAGAAGCCCCATCTATATTGACTGCTATCCATCCTAATGGCGGATGATTCCAAGACACAAAATGCAGAGACTTTGGATGTTGACTAACAACCTTCAAACTCTTTCTCCATGTTTCAGCAATGTTCTTTGATTGTTTAATCACAAAATCTCTATCAATAAACCCCATATCTTCGTCCACCCGAAATATTTTGCCATTCCTATACCTCCAAATCCACCAACACGCTACTGCAAACAAGCTTCCCCAATTTACCCCATACTGTTGGCACATCTCAAACTCAAAAATCTTTCTCACCCACTGCCGCACATCGTAAATTAAAAAGAAATCCGGAACCACACTTTCAGCTCCTAAACTCTGCCACATCCTCTTCGCCATCAAGCAGTCCCTAAGAGCATGAAGAACTGTCTCTACTCTGCTATCACACAAAGAGCAAGTGTCAATATCAGTAAACCTACGTTTCAGCCTTTCCTTATTGCACATTAACTTTCCATGAGCCACTTCCCATAAAAAGAAACGAATACGCTGAGTTACCTGCAATCTCCAAATCTTTTTCCACACCCTTTCCTCCTGTTCACCATCAGATAGCACTAATGAAACATACCCAGTATTGACGGTATAATTCCCAGAATTCGACATCCTCCAGCTAAAACCATCAGCTACATCATCACCATCAATTAAGCTTAATGGTAGAATCATATGAATAATATTTTCAGGTAAAAGCTCCCGAAGCCTGTCCAAGTTTCACCCTTTCCCTGAAATCCAGTAGCTCCTAACAGTTGCCTGCAAGTCAATAGAGCTTAATTCAGCAATAGCAAAAATGACCAGCTGACCAGCCGAAGTCCATTCATCAAGCCAAAAGGAAGTTTGTCTCCCATCTCTAACATCTCTAATAACACCCAAATTAACAACCTCTGCTCCCCTACATAGAGCCTTCCAAACACTCGATGATTTGGAAACAACAGACGGATTCCATATTGCCATACCTCCCATGTACTTGCTTTGAATACACCGAACCCACAAAGAATTTTGCTCAATATGAATTCGCCAAAACAATTTACCAACTAGGGCCAGGTTCATTTCTTTCATACTACGAATTCCTAAGCCACCGACCTCTTTCGGCTTAACAATCTTATCCCAAGCAACCACGTGAACCTTCTTCTCCTCAGAAGCACCATGCCATAAAAAATTCCTACAAATCCTCTCCATCTCCTGACACACATACACCGGGAGAATAAAAGTTTGCATTGAGTAATACGGAATAGTACTTAGAGCTGATTGGACAAGGGTAGCTCTACCCGCAAGCGATAAGGTTTTAGCTCTCCACCCTTCAAGTTTCTATTTCATTTTATCCAGCAGAAACCCATACTTGGATTGATTAATTCTCGCATGTATAGACGGGACCCCTAAATGTCTTCCCAAATCACTTACCAAATTCATACATGCCTTATTAGCTAAAGCAGCTGCAAAGTCGCTATCAACATTAGGCGAGATGTAAATACAAGACTTAGAAACATTAACTTTCTGGCCTGAAACAGTACAAAACATCTCTAAAACAACAAGTGCCACATTCAATTGGTCCTGCGAGGCTTCACAAAATAAAACCATGTCATCAGCGAACATCAAGTGAGAAACATAAGGACCTTGATTCGAAATCAGAACAAGCTTCCATACACCTAAGTCAACTGATCCTCGAATCAAATGACTGAGATGTTCAATACACATCACAAAGAGATAAGGCGATAAAGAATCGCCCTGACGGATACCTCTGGTGGGAACAAACTCTTCCAAAACTTCCCCATTTCAAATAACAGACATCGACACAGAACTTATGCACTTCATAACATTTCCACCCAAGAAGTAAGCCCGCTGTCTCCAAAACCCACCTAAAAAACCCCCAATCAAGGCGATCATATGCTTTCTCAAGATCGATTTTAATTACCATAAAACCCTTTTTCCCTTTCGTCATCTTCATAGTATGCAATACTTCCTGGTAAACCGCAGTTCTGCAGTCAGTTTAGACCTATAAGTCTCTGTAATGTAAGCTATAAGATCATTACTAAGACCATGGTCAACAGATTGAAGGGTGTTTTACCATCTTTAATTTGTCCGGAACAGTATAGTTTTGTTCATGGACGGCAGATTGTTGATAACATTGTTATTTTTTTTTATTATTGAAGCTAAAGAAAATATTTTTGCTTTTTTATTTTGTAAATTGCAGTTGAAATTTTTCATAAACTCGTAGTGTGTGGTAGTACAATTTTAGAAAAGACTTAGTAATTCTAACTTTTATAATTATGAACAACTATGACAAATTACAATGTAATTTTATTGAATTTTTTAATATAAATTTATGAAAACCAATATAACAAGTTAGATATAAAAATTAGAGAGTGCATTTTTATATTAATAGATGAAAGAAAACTATCATGAGATAAAAATTGAATTCTCAAACTAAATTCATGAGATATATAGAGATTTTAAGGATCAATCATATTTTAAAGTCACGTTTTATAATTTCTTCTTTCTTTTTCTTTTTTTTTTGAACTGCATAATTTGATAATAACATTAAAAGGAAATGAAAGAGCCTGTATACAAAATAGGTTGAAGGTGATCAGGTGAGTTCGTTATCCAATTTGTTCTAAGAGAATTCTTAAGAATAGCTGAAGCTATCCAATCTGCTTATTTATTATAGGACCTTTTAGGAAAATAAAATTTACAGAGATAAAGTTTGTAACATTCCTAATTTTTAAAATTAAATAAAATAAATTAAAATTAAATTAAATAAATTAAATAGATAATTTAAATGAAAAATAGAAAGTTTAGAAGTAAAAAAGTAAAATATATATGAAATATACATAATATATACAAAATCAACATTTAAAAAAAAAATAAAAGTCAAGTAATATAACTGTAAATATATCTTGAAAAATATAAATTATTTAAATAAATTAAAAATAATTTATTTTTTATTAAAAAAGGAAAATTATGATTTTAATTAATTAATTAATTAATTAATTAAAAATATAATAAAATATTTTTTATATATGGTCAAATTTAAAGTGGAAAGAAAGAGAAAATTCTTAAGTCTTCTTCATCATCTTCTTCTTCCTTAAGGGTCGAAGCACCATTGTTGCACAAGTCAAGGATTTCCTTCTTTCAAGCTTCATTAATTGAAAGGAATTCAAGGTTTCAAGTAAAGTTTTAGTGATTTTCTTTTGAATTAGTAAGTTTTCTAACTTCTTCTTAGGAATTTCATGGATATATGAATATGTTGAGTTTGGATTGTTATGATAGCATGATTTAATTGCTTAATTAGATATATATGAAATTATTTTAAGTAGTTATTAATGATTTTTTAAGTTGGATTGAAAAAATGGTTAAGTTTGAGTTGAGTTGGGTGAAGAGAGAGAATTTAGGGTTTTGGAAAAAAAAATTCAAATATGGTTAATTATTTGATTTTAATATTTAAATCTTGTTATTAAATGATATAAGTGATGGAAATAAGTTTGGATTAATAATTGGAATGAGTTGGAATGAAGAACCTTAATTGGTGAAGGTTATGATATTTTAGGATTTTAGTGAAGAGCATGTATTTATGTAATGTGAATGTTTGAAACATGTTATAATATATTTTTAATAATATAAATAAACTTAAAATACTAATTTAAATGGATTAACATGGTTTTCCAATGTTAAAGTAAAGTTAAGCTTAATTTTGGAAGTTTTATAGGAGCCAAATTTAATTAAGGTTTGATGCTCGTAATGCCTTAAAATGTGATATTAAATGATTGTATTTGATCACATTTGGTATAAACATTAAAAGATAATAGATTACCCAGCCCTAGTATTGAAGGACAAATTAGAAGTGAAGGTTGGTGGGAGATTTTTAGCTTGCATTTGAGAGCTTGTTGAGGTAAGTACAAACTTTTAATAAATTAAATATGTTGGCTTTAAATTGGGCTTAACACATTTTGTATGAAAATTGTGTTAAGCTACTTGATACATTGAACATTCATGAACATTGTGCTATGATATATGAATTGTTATGTATGCATTATATGCATTATGAAAACCACTATTAATGGCTAAAATGAATAAAATTTGAATTATGTGCATGATGTGAAAATGACCCAAGAACATTTGGGTAATATGATATTTATATGAAATGAGATACATTGTGATGAAATGATTAAACATGATGAGATATGATGAATTAACATTGATATGAATGAGAAAATGAGGCAATGTGCCTAGTTGATTATGAAAAAATGAGAAAAGTTGATTATGAAAAATATAAATTATTTGTGTACCTAGTATATTATTCAATTTACAGAGTTCTATGTTTGGCGGCGGTTATCTTCATTATTTGCTTTCAGGGCTAGATGCTATGCGTCACTGATTTATGATTTACTTTCGGGGCTAGAAGCTTAGCGTCATTGATACATAATTATGCCTTTAGGGCTAGACGTTTGGCATTACTAATATATGATTTGTCTTCGGGACTAGACACTTGGTGTCAACATAGTGCAAAATAGTGACTTTGAGATTTGAATGATATATTAATTTGTTTGGGTCCATGCTTGTATATGTGTTTATGTGAATTATATAAAGATGGAAGATTATGTTTAAAAGTGAAATTGAGTGCCACATTGACATAACATACAAATGCATTATGCATTGATATTGTATTTAAGTGTTGTTATTATCAAAATTTATACCGCTAAACTTTTAACTTAGCGTGATTGTAATTCATCGTGCAGGTGACATGGGTGATCCGGTAGAGCCGGAGAGTTCTTCTAGACCGGGTCGGGTCTAGATTTGAGATTACTTGTTGAGTTAATTTTTGGATACATCAAGATCAAAATCATTTGTCAGCATGTATATATTTTATATTATAATATATTTTGATATTATGTATATTATGTTATGCTTTTGAAGTATATATATTATAAATTATAAAGAATATTTTGGATAATTTGTATAAAGAGGAATTTTATATGTGTTTTTGATATATATATATATAAATATTTTGAAAAAATATGAAAAAAATTAAAAAGTATTAGGAAAATGTGTGATGTTTTGTTTATTGGGAGCATTTTTATACAGGTCCCGTAATTGCTGAATTTTGGGATTGTCCAAATTACAGAGAAAACTCTGATAATTTTTTTCAGAAATTTTCATATAAAATGCTTATTTTGTAATTTATAATTAAGAAAGAATATTTTATTACTATTTAATTATACATTTTAATATGTTTGGGATTTTAAATTAGAAAGGTGAAAATTTTTATTAAACCGAGTTGTGGCATCTTTATACTTTATATGTGTATTTTACATACGCTGGGTATATGTATGATACATATATGAGGTATAAAAGTGTTACATTTATTTTAGTATCAAAGCCAGATTTGAAGTTCTCGACCTAGGTGAGTTGTTAGAGAGAGAAAATGTAGATTTTAAGTATGGTTTTTAATTGTGATATATGTATTGGCACTGGCATTTTCTGATATCTGATGTGGTAATTTCTTCTATGTTTTTAGATATAGATAGTTATGGCATCTAGAATGCATCAGTCTACAGAGGGCAATGCAGAGAGTGTAGCTCCTGATGAGAGTAGAGTTAGAGCTAGTGCTGAGGCTGTTGGAGGTGTCTACTTCTGTGTCTGTTAGACCAGTAGCTGAGGAGGTTCTGTCGGACTAGGTACGACATATGATGAAGTTATTGAGACAAGCTCCGGTGTAGCTGCATTAGCCCCTACCACAGCTGCAACCGTAGTAGCAGTTGCCGACTCGGAAGTATGACAAGTTGAAGAAGTTTGGTGCCACAGATTTTGTTAGCACTGCAGATCCGGCTATAGCAGAGCAGTGGCTTGACAGGGTCCAGAGAGTGTTCATTCAGTTGCAGGCTAGTCCAGATAAGAAGTTTAATTATGCTAGATCTCTTTTACAGAGGGATGCATATGAGTGGTGGAAGACAGTTCCCCATGGTACAGCTGATCCACCAGTTCTGTCTTATGATAATTTTTTGCGGAAATTTAAAAATAAGTATACTTCCAAAGAGTATAAGGATGCAAAAAAGATAAAGTTTATGAGTTTGAGGTAGGATACGAGGTCAGTTACAGAGTATAAGGTTGAGTTTATTCGGCCTAGTCAGTATGCTGGAGGGATTATATCAAATGTGATTAACAGATGCTGGAGGTTTGAGGAGGGGTTGCGACCCTCTATCATATGTCTAGTGGCAGGCTCTCTGTATCAAAATTTTTCTCAGTTAGTTGCAGCTACTAGGAGTATAGATAAGGCATAAGGTCTTGTAGTAGTTGCCAGAGTAGAGGAGAGCAGAGCTAGGAGACTCCAAAGTGAGGCAAGATCTTCATCAGTGAAGAAAGGTCAAGGGGGATATCCTCAAAGGTTCAGTAGGAGCCAGGGATAGTATGACAGGTCAGTATAGTAGCAGAGGCAGAGATAGAGACCTGTAGCCTTAGTTGCTAGTGCCCCGACCCCAGTGATTTCAGAGGTCTGCTCTACCTATCTGTGCTCATTGTGGTATGCCACATGGAGGTGTCTACTAGAGGATAGGTGCACCAGCTATTTGTTACAGATGTGGATCACCAGAATATTTTCTCAGAGATTGTCCAGAGCCACTAGATGATAGACAGATAAATACAACAACTTCTCGACCTAGTGTCAGAGGGAGTCGTGATGGCAAAGGTTTTAGTAGAGATGGTAAATTCAGGACTGGTCAGAGAAGAGGTTCTATAGCTGGGAGTAGACCATATGATGCTGGGTCATCACAACGGGTTTATGTGATGCAGAGGTAGCCGGATGCTTCTGTTGTTATAGCTGATATTTTTACGTTATTTGGTACTTCAGTTCATGTATTGATAGACCATGAGTCAACTCATTCATACATCAATGCATCCATCTTACCTGCGAGTGATTTGCATTCGAAGTCCTTGAGATTTGATGTGTTGGTTATAAATCCTTTAGGGTATAATGTTGTGGTTAGAAGGGTACGTCAAGATAGTTCAGTTATTGTTTAGAATGAAGAGTTTCTCAGTGACTTAATTGAGATACCTTTAGGGAGTATGATCTGATTCTAGGCTTAGATTGGTTATCTAGGCATGGGGCTGTGATAGACTGTCAGCTAAAATATGTTACCATGAGAACACGTGATGATAGAGATGTGGTGGTATATAGTGAGCAGAGACACTTTTCATCCATGTTTATTTCTGCTGCATTAGCTAAGAGGATGATCCGGAAGGGATGCGAGACATATCTTGCTCATGTTGTAGATACTAGTATAGTGGGGTCCCAGCTTGACAGTATACCTATAGTTGTCAAGTTTTTGAATATTTTTTCTGATGAGTTGCCAGGGGTACCTCCTGAGAGAGAGGTGAAGTTTGGTATTGATTTGATGTCTGGTACCACTTCTATCTCCATTAGTCCTTATCGGATGACACCTGCAGAATTTAAGGAGTTGAAGGTATAGTTGCAGGAGTTGCTTGATAAAGTGTTCATCCGCCCTAGTGTATCTCCGTAGGGAGCACCTGTCTTGTTTGTGAAAAAGAAGGATGACGCCTTGAGATTATATATTGATTACGGACAGTTGAATAAGGTGACCATCGAGAACAAGTATCCATTACCTCGGATAAATGATCTCTTTGATCAGTTAAAGAGAGTTACAATATTCTCTAAGATTGATATGAGATCAGGATACCATCAGTTAAGAGTTAGAGATGTAGATGTACCCAAGACATTTTTTCGCACGAGATATGGGCATTATGAGTTTCTGGTGATGCCCTTTGGATTGACGAATGCACTATCAATATTTATGGAAGTGTTTAAACTATATTTAGATCAGTTTGTAGTGGTCATTATTGATGACATTTTGGTATATTTGCATAGTGAGGAAGATCATAACAGGCATTTACGGATTATATTGCAGACTTTGAGGGAGAAACAGTTGTATGCTAAGTTATCCAAGTGTGAGTTCTGGCTCAATTATATGACTTTTCTCAATCATATTGTATCAGCAGAGGGTATTAGAGTTAATTCGAATAAAGTCGAGGCTATCTTGAATCAGAGTCCACTAAATAATGTGACAGAGGTTATAAGTTTTCTTGGATTGGCAGGTTATTATCATCGATTTGTGAATGGTTTTTCTGTGATAGTTACACCACTCACTAGATTACTTTAGAAAATGATTAGATTTATGTGGACAGATCGATATCAGACGAGTTTTGAGCAGTTAAGGGAGATATTAACTCAGGCTATTATCCTTTCTCTGCATGTGGAAGGTAAATTCTATGTGATATACAGTGATGCTTCACATAATAGTTTAGGTTATGTTCTGATGCAGTAGGGTAAATTCATTGCTTATACATCTCCACAGTTAAAGCCTCATGAGCTAAATTACCCAACTCATGATCTAGAGCTAGTAGCCATAGTTTTTGTGTTGAAGATTTGGCAGCATTACTTGTATGGGGAGAAATATTTTATTTATACAGATCACAAGAGTTTGAAGTACCTGGGAGCTCGGACAGATTCTTGCCACTGATTGAGTTTGCTTATAACAACAGTCATCAGTCCAGTATTGGGATGGCACCTTATGAGGCCTTGTATGGCAGAAAGTGCAGGACACCATTATGTTAGGATGAAGTTGGAGAAGGTAAACCGATTGGTTCTGATTTGATTAAGAAAACATAAGAGAAAGTAAAGTTGATTCGGGATCGTCTGAAAGTAGCTTCAGACCTACAAAAATCTTATACAGATTTGAAGAGAAAAGACATAAACGTCAGTGTAGGAGATAAGGTGTTCTTGAAGGTGTCTCCATGGAAGAAGATTTTGAGATCCAGTCGTAAATGAAAGTTGAGCCCTTATTTCTTAGGACCATATGAGGTACTGGAGAGAGTTGGTCCTGTGACTTACAAATTGGCTCTGCCGCTTGAGTTAGACCAGATACACAATGTCTTCTATGTCTCTATGCTTCAGAGATACATGCCAGACCCATCTCATACCTTGTCAGTAGAGTCTATTGTGGTGAGTCTGGATCTACCTTACGAAGAATAACCAATGTGATTTTGGCACGAGAGGCGAAAGAATTGAAGAACAAGAAGGTGCCACTTATTAAGGTTCTTTGGAGAAATCACGCCACTGAGGAGGCGACATAAGAGAGTGAGCAGTCGATGTGGAGCCAATATCCTTAGTTGTTCTAGAGTGGATAACAGGTAATTTTGAGGATAAAATTTTCTTTAGAGGGAGAGAATTGTAACATCGTTAATTTTTAAAAATTAAATAAAATAAATTAAAATTAAATTAGATAAATTAAATAGATAATTTAAATTGAAAATGGAAGATTTAGAAGTAAAAAAGTGGAATGTATATGTGAAATATATACAAAGTCAACTAAAAGTCAATATTTTTTAAAAAAAAGTCAAAGTCAAGTGGCATAATTGTAAATATACTTTGAAAAATATAAATTATTTAAATAAATTAAAAATAATTTATTTTTTGTTGGAAGAGGTAAAATTATGGTTTTTATTAAATAAATAAATAATTAAAAATATAAGAAAACATATTATATATATGGTCAAAATGAAAGTGGAAAGAAAGAGAAAATTCTTAAGTCTTCTTCATCATCTTCTTCTTCCTTAAAGGCCGAGTCACCATTGTTGCACAAGACAATGATTTTCTTCTTCCAAGCTCCATAAACTGAAAGGAATTCAAGGTTTCAAGTGAAGTTTTAGTGATTTTTTATAATTAGTAAGTTTTCTAACTTCTTCCTTAGAATTTCACATATATATGAATATGTTGAGTTTGAGTTGTTGTGATAGCATGATTTAATTACTTAATTGGGTATGTATAAAGTTATTTTGAGTAGTTATTAATGGTTTTTAAGTTAGATTAAAAAAATGGTTAAGTTTGAGTTAAGTTAGGTGGAGAGAGAGAATTTAGGGTTATGGAACATATGGACTTTTAAAATCATGAGTTTTAATTATGCAATTTGATTCCAAATGTGTTATTTTGATACATAAACAAGAATTTTAAAGTTAAAGAATGAATTTGGTTAAGTTTAGTTAGAGATTTAATGAGGTAGTATTGATTTAGGATTTTTAAAAGGAAATTTTCAAAGATGGTTAACTGTTTGATTTTAATGTTTAAATCATATTATTAAATAATATAAGTGATGAAAATAAGCTTAGATTAATAAATGGAATGAGTTAGAATGAAGAACTTTTATTGGTGAAGGTTATAACATTTTAGGATTTTAGTGAAGAGCATGTATTTATGTAATGTGAATGTTTAAAACATGTTATAATATATTTTTAATAATATAAATAAACTTAAAATATTAATTTAAATAGATTAATATGATTTTCCAATGTTAAAGTAAGGTTAGGCTTAATTTTAAAAATTTTGTATGAGTGAGATTTAATTAAGATTTGATGCTTGTAATGTCTTAAAATGTGATATTAAATGATTATATTTGATTACATTTGATATAGACATTAAGAGGCAGTAGATTGCCCAACCCTTGTATTGAAGGGCAAATTAAAAGTGAAGGTTGGTAGAAGATTTTTAGCTTGCATTTGAGAGCTTATTGAGGTAAGTAAAAACTTTTGATAAATTAGATATGTTGGTATTAAATATGACTTAACATATTTTGTATGAAAAATATGTTAAGTTACTTGATACATTGAATATTCATGAATATTATGTTATGATATGTGAATTATTATGTGTGCAATATGCATTATGAAAAGCCATTATTAATGGCTAAAATGAATGAAATGTGAATTATGTGCATTATGTGAAAATGATACAAAAATATTTGGGTAATGTGATATTTGTGTGAAATGAGATACATTGTGATAAAATGATGAATCATGATGAGATATGATGAATTGATATTGATATGAATGAGAAAAATGAGAAAATGAGGCAATGTACCTAGTTAATTATGGAAAAATGAGAAAAGTTGATTATGAAAAATATGAATTATTTGTGTGTCTAGTATGTTATTCAATTTCTAGAGTTCTGTGTTTGGTGGCATGCCTACGAGATTATCCTCATTATTTATCTTCGGGGCTAGACGCTATGCCTCACTGATTTATTATTTGCCTTCGAAGCTAGACACTTTGCTTTACTGATACATGATTTTGTCTTCGGGGATAGACGCTTGGCGTCACTGATATATGATTTTTCTTTGGGGCTAGACACTTGGTGTCAACATAGACCAAAATAGTGACTCTGAAATTTGAATGATATATTAGTTTGTTTGGGCCCGTACTTGTGTATGTGTTTATGTAAATTATATAAAGATGAAAGATTATATTTAAAAGTGAAATTGAGCGTCACATTGAGATATAATATGCAAATGCATTATGCATTGACATTTGTATTTAAGTGTTGTTATTATCAAAGTTTGTACCGCTAGACTTTTAGCTTAGCGTGATTGTAATTCATCTCGCGGATGACAAGAGTAATCTGGTAGAGCCGGAGAGTTCTTCTAGACCAAGTCGGGTCTAGAATTAAGATTGCTTGTTGAGCTAATTTTTAGAAACATCAAGATCAAAGTCATTTGTTAGTATGTATATATTTTATATTATAGTACATTTTGATATTATGTATATTATGTTATATTTTTGAAGTATATATATTATAAATTATAAAGAATGTTTTAGATAATTTGTATGAAGAGAATTTTATATGTATTTTTGATATATATATATATATGTATAATTGTTTTGAGAAAATACGGATAAATTGAGAAGTACTGAGAAAATGTGTGATGTTTTATTTATTGAAAGTTTTTTTTTATGCAGGCTGTGTAATTACTGAATTTTTTTATTGTTCAAATTACAGATAAAATTCTGACAAATTATTTTTAGAGATTTTCATATAAAATGCTTACTTTGTAATTTATAATTAAGAAAGAATATTTTATTACTATTTAAATATACATTTTAATATATTTGAAATTTTAAATTGAAAATGTAAACATTTTTATTAAACCAGATTGTGACATCTTTATATTTTATATATGTATTTTATATACGCTGAATATGTGTATGATATGTATATGGAGTATAAGGGTATTACAAAATTGGCTAATAAATCCTTGACTTTCTTGACAATTGCATCAATCTCAACTGTTCCATCATCAGTTGAATTTACTGCTTGAATAACTTGTTTGCAATCTGATTCAAAGATGCAACATTGGAAGTTAAATTCAACTGCCTTTTATACTGTAATCAACAGAATTTAGGGTTCATTACAAATGGGAGAATATGAGTGAATTAAACATGCCACTGCCTCCAGCAAATTACCATCTGATGATCTAAACTACAGCAGCTGCCCCAGCCAATAATTTACCTAAACAAAAATTTGCATTAGTGTTAATTTTGGTCCATCCTCTAGGAGGAGGTACCCAAGAAGATTCAGCCACTTGTTGGCTTGTTCCAAGTGGCGAAGGAGCAGATTCTTCTTCTTTCTTATTGCAATGAGGAAGGCAGTTGTCTCAAGATCTCTTAGCCACCATATATGAGTATTGTGTTGCACTCCAACTATATCCTGATTCATCCCAATTTTAAGATCCATCGACATTACTTCTAATTTATAGTAACCCATTTGAAATCGAATGTATATGATGCCAATTAGTCTGCAACAAAATTAGCTTCACAATAAATATGTTGTATTTCTACTAATCATTCTAAACACATTATCTTATGGATTTTGTTCATCAAGGATACACTTGAATAATTTTGAATCTTTTCCCCTAATAAAGCTAACCATATATTGGATATCACTCTCTAATATCGTCTTTCTTATGCCAAGTTTCCATCCCAAAATCAAGTTTTTATGTTGATTTCTTTTGAATATAAATTTAAAAGGCTAAACCCAAAAATTAATTAATTTTGAAGTTAGAAATTTTATTTTATATTAACTATTTTATGCATTTATATTTAATTGATGCGAAACTTATTTGTCTTATATTTTTAATAAATTTATACATATTAAACTATTTAAAATGATGAATCATGATGAGATATGATGAATTGATATTGATATGAATGAGAAAAATGAGAAAATGAGGCAATGTGCCTAGTTGATTATGGAAAAATGAGAAAAGTTGATTATGAAAAATATGAATTATTTGTGTGTCTAGTATGTTATTCAATTTCTAGAGTTCTGTGTTTGGCGGCATACCTACGAGATTATCCTCATTATTTATTTTCGGGGCTAGACGCTATGCCTCACTGATTTATGATTTGCCTTCGAAGCTAGACACTTTGCTTTACTGATACATGATTTTGTCTTCGGGGCTAGACGCTTGGCGTCACTGATATATGATTTTTCTTTGGGGCTAGACACTTGGTGTCAACATAGACCAAAACAGTGACTCTGAAATTTGAATGATATATTAGTTTGTTTGGGCCCGTACTTGTGTATGTGTTTATGTAAATTATATAAAGATGAAAGATTATATTTAAAAGTGAAATTGAGCGTCACATTGAGATATAACATGCAAATGCATTATGCATTGACATTTGTATTTAAGTGTTGTTATTATCAAAGTTTGTACCGCTAGACTTTTAGCTTAGCGCGATTGTAATTCATCTCGCGGATGACAAGAGTAATATGGTAGAGCCGGAGAGTTCTTCTACGCCAAGTCGGGTCTAGATTTAAAATTGCTTGTTGAGTTAATTTTTAGAAACATCAAGATCAAAGTCATTTGTTAGTATATATATATTTTATATTATAGTACATTTTGATATTATGTATATTATGTTATATTTTTGAAGCATATATATTATAAATTATAAAGAATGTTTTAGATAATTTGTATGAAGAGAATTTTATATGTGTTTTTGATATATATATATATATATATATATATATGTATAATTGTTTTGAGAAAATATGGGTAAATTGAGAAGTACTGAGAAAATGTGTGATGTTTTATTTATTGAAATTTTTTTTTATGCAGGTTGTATAATTGCTGAATTTTTGGATTGTCCAAATTACAGATAAAATTCTGGCAAATTATTTTTAGAGATTTTCATATAAAATGCTTACTTTGTAATTTATAATTAAGAAAGAATATTTTATTACTATTTAAATATACATTTTAATATATTTGAAATTTTAAATTGAAAATGTAAAAATTTTTATTAAACCATATTATGACATCTTTATATTTTATATGTGTATTTTATATACGCTGAATATGTGTACGATATGTATATGGAGTATAAGGGTATTATAAAATTGGCTAATAAATCCTTGACTTTCTTGACAATTGCATCAATCTCAACTGTTCCATCATCAGTTGAATTTACTGCTTGAATAACTTGTTTGCAATCTGATTCAAAGATGCAACATTGGAAGTTAAATTCAACTGCCTTTTATACTGTAATCAACAGAATTTAGGGTTCATTACAAATGGGAGAATATGAGTGAATTAAACATGCCATTGCCTCCAGCAAATTACCATCTGATGATCTAAACTACAGCAGCTGCCCCAGCCAATAATTTACCTAAATAAAAATTTGCATTAGTGTTAATTTTGGTCCATCCTCTAGGAGGAGGTACCCAAGAAGATTCAGCCACTTGTTGGCTTGTTCCAAGTGGCGAAGGAGCATATTCTTCTTCTTTCTTATTGCAATGAGGAAGGCAGTTGTCTCAAGATCTCTTAGCCACCATATATGAGTACTGTGTTGCACTCCAACTATATCCTGATTCATCCCAATTTTAAGATCCATCGACATTACTTCTAATTTATAGTAACCCATTTGAAATCGAACGTATATAATGCCAATTAGTCTGCAACGAAATTAGCTTCACAATAAATATGTTGTATTTCTACTAATCATTCTAAACACATTATCTTATGGATTTTGTTCATCAAGGATACACTTGAATAATTTTGAATCTTTTCCCCTGATAAAGCTAACCATTTATTGGATATCACTCTCTAATATCGTCTTTCTGATGCCAAGTTTCCATCCCAAAATCAAGTTTTTATGTTGATTTCTTTTGAATATAAATTTAAAAGGCTAAACCCAAAAATTAATTAATTTTGAAGTTAGAAAATTTATTTTTATATTAACTATTTTATGCATTTATATTTAATCGATGAGAAACTTATTTGTCTTATATTTTTAATAAATTTATACATATTAAACTATTTAATTAATTATCCCCCCCCCCCCCCCCCCCTTCTCTGAACTAATTAATAACTCTGAACTAATTAATAATGGTTAAATTTCTCTGTCATACACGGATTTTCTTCCATTAATATTGTGACATTAAATAGTCTTAATTAGGTGACAAAAGAATTCGTTGGGAAATAATGGCTTTTGCTTTCAATATTCAAAAGTTGTAGGAATTGTTATGATTATTATTATTATCTTTTTTCACCTTTTTCTACTGAAGACTTACAATTAAAATCTTTAGATGGGAGGGTATGAGAAAGTGGTAAAGTCACATTCGATCTCAATGAAATAACATTTCATCCATATGATAAAGACACAATTTTCACACTATCAAGATCAAATTAGACTCCAAATCTACACCTTTCACTTTCATTTTCATTTATTGCATGGAAATTATATGAAGTTGTTGGTCACCATAGTGGGTAATCCTCTAATATTTTTAAATTTTCACTTTATTTTATTATTTTTAATTTATTTTTTTTATGATTGTCTCCAACTTGAGTACCAAGTTAACTTTAGGGTTTTGGCATAATCACACAAAGAATGGAAGAATGACTTTTTATGGTTGCTGTATATCCTTTTTCTTCTTTAAGTTTGTAAAGGCTTTTGCTTTCATATTGTGGAGAAGACCAATATGACGATAATTATGATAGGTGTGTGGGTATGTGGGTATGTGGGCGTTGATGATTGTCTTGGGAGTCATTTTGTGCTTCCCACCATGGAGACAAGGGAGGCCCCTCTTTCAAAGATAGGTGTTGAAATTTCATTCCCAGTATCCCATGAATTCAAACATTGAATGGCAACTCTACTCTTTCCTTGATGATTTATTTCCCATTTGAGATAAGAATGAATCAATCTTTTTAAAATAATAAAAAAATTTTGGAAAAGAAATTTTTTGAATCCTAAAACTCATTATTTAGAATATTTTGCATTTACTATTATTTAAGTTTTCTCTTTAGAATAAGTTAAGTATTAATTAAAAAAATTAGAGATTAATTTATAATAAAGGAAAATATGAGATTTGTGACTTGAGCTCAAAATTCTCATTTATATTTTCGAATTTTTTTTATAAAGGTTAATTTAAAGTAATATAAAAGTTATTTAGAAGTGATAAAATATTTAATTATATTAAATTTGAGATCATATGAATGAAATGAATATTTTTGTTTATATTAATTATAAAAATATAAAATTTCAAATAAATTATATCGAAAATCCATTAATACAAGATATGACCTTGTATATGACATATTTATTAGCCTAACATAATTTACTTTAATTTCATAATTTTTTCATGCATCATTGCTATAAGTTAAATATCTTCTTAGCGTTCATATATTGAAAAAAAAAATAACATTCTTTTTATTATGTTCCATAATTTTCTTTTGTGAGAATTAATTTTCTTTTAGATAATGTACCTGATTTTCCTTTTGGTTTTAGTTTCTTAACTATATTTTATAAAATTTAGCTTTTTTAAAGAACAAATTCAATAAGATCATATATCTTCAACAATTATTATGTGAGGTTTCATTCTAAAGAAAAAAAAAAAAGAGGAAAAGGATATTGTACATAACTAGAAAATTATATTATTATTTATAAAATATAACCTTTTTCTTTTTTAACAGTCTTTTGTTATATAATGAAACATTACTTTTGCTTTTTCCTTTTAAAACAGGGTAAAAAAACAAGGAGACCAAAAAATACAAAGAAGATTGAGTACTTTTCTTTTAGCAGGCTTCCTAATATATTATAAAGAAAATTAAAAAAATTCTAAAATTTTAATCATTTTTTTTATTCTATATGAAATTAACACTTAAATATTTACTATTTTTTTTAAACTCCAAATGCCCAACTTAGGATGAGCTAAAATGAATTTCAACTTCACATTATGTTGCAAAATAACCAACATAAAAAATAAATCATACTCCACTTGAAAAAATATATTATTTCTATTATTTTTATTTTTATTATTATTATTATTAAAATATAATAAGTGCGAGGGAAATTTTATATTAAAAAAGATAAATTTAATAAGAAATATATAAAAATAAAAAATTTATAGATTTAATGTCTAGAAGTTTTATATTAAAACGTAGTGTTAAATTTAAAGTGTATTATCTCATTGAGATCTATCAAATAAGTTTTCAAATGATTTATTATCACGAGTGTATTTCCTTATTATGGATTTCCGTGCACAAACAACTAATTCTAGCCCTATTATCTTAGTTTTCTTTGAAATTCAATATCAAAAATAAATTTGGGTTGAATTTGAGACTTCTCAAACAGTATTAAAACCGGCTTTACATATTAATTTTTTGTATTTTGTAGTATCTCGTCACGTCTACATTCGTCTGCCAATAAGACTTAACATATGTATGGATTGAATCTGTTCGACCCTTAGTCGTAGTTAGAAGTGAAAAGAAAAGAGCATTACATTTCCTTGTTGGTTAATTAGAAGCAAAATGATGAAAAACGAAAGGAGTTTTTAATCCTTTTTTTAAAATTATATGTGCAAAATTTAATGGACAATATAATCAAATTTCAAAATTAATTATTTGAACTTATTTTTTTTATCATCAATCATCTAATTTGACAATAAAGTTATTAATTATGATGAATTTTAAGGCTTTGTTTGTTTGAAAAATATACTATTTCTTGAAAGTTTGAGAAAATATTTCAAATGAGATTTGATTTATTTTTTTAAATTTTATGAGAATAATAATTTTTTCAATAATATCACAATAATAGTAATATTCTATTTAATATGTTATTTTTTTAAATACGGATGGATAGAAGTATTCTCATGTCAATCAATACTTAATTCTTTATTTAAGTAATAATTCTTTATTTAAGTAATTTTACAATTATCCTTATATATTTTAAAATTATTTTTTAAATACTAACTTTTAAATATTAATTCTAATAATCAAATTTTAATCAATATATAAAGAGCAAAATTTTCGAAATTTTAATATATATTTTTCCCACCAAATAAAAATTAAAAATATTAGGGGACATAATTCTTTGCTTTCATTGTATTTTTGGGAAAATTCTCAATTAATCCTTCGAAACAAACATGTCTTAATTTATGCACTCATTTTGTAATGCTCAATATATATATATATATATATATATAAAGAAAAAGTTGAATTATTGATTGTGTGGCGTGTTTGGGTGACTCATTTTGATTTGAGACAGTTTGATTAGATTAAGAATGGGTAAGAGCTAACATGATCAATAGCTGGAGAGAAGAAGAGACAAAGAAGCCACCATCCATTTCAATTCAGTTGAGAGAATAGATATATATGCTTTTAATTGGGCACAAAAGTCAGTACTTACTCATTATTCACTAGCCCTTCTTTTAAATAAACAATTTTTGAATGAAAAATAATTTTTTATTTTTCATATAATGCAGACCAATTTAATCACTTTCTAAAACAAAAAATATTTTATATCTTAATTATGTCTTCAAAAACCCATCTTTAATTTAAGTTTTATCACTGGACTAAAGAAGTGATAAATGCTTACTAAATAAGTCTTCAAATATTGAAATTTCCAGTGAAATATGACAATCATTAACCATAAAAAATATGGCAGAAAATTTTCACACTGCCGCTCTCAGTTAATTTAATATCTTTCGTTGCACAAATAGAAGCCAAATATTGCATTAGAGAAGCTGGGAATTCAAAACACTAAATAATTGTAGTACACATAATAATCAGTGATCGATATATATATATATATATATATATATAATGATAATTAGTTTAAATGATAATTATTTACGTTTTTATAGAGTTAAGAAAATTGATTGTTGAACTTTTATTAGTAAGACATGGACAACGCATTAGTTAAGTCTTATAGGTTTATATGTTTTATTTATAGATTTCACTTTTCATAAATAATAATAAAAATAAAAATAAAATTTTCTTTTGCCATGGAAGAACGAAATTTATAGGGTTTTTGATAAAAATATAAAAAAAATTAAAAAAAATTCAAATTTATCATATTTATAAATTATTTATCAAAATATCTGATTTTATAAAATGTTTACCAAAATATCATATTTTTATTAGTTTACAATGAGTTAATAATGAGTTTATTATGAATTTATTATAAATTTATAAATTTTACGTAGTTTATAATGAGTTTATAATAAAATAATTAAAATACTCCTAATAAAAAAATAAAAATTTTAAAAAACACGATGAGAGTGTCATTTTTCTAAATTTATATGAATATATCATGCAAAAGATGTCCATTAATTTAAGAAAATATTAGAACTTATTAAAATTATTTGATTCGTTTTACTTTCAGTTTCATTCATTAAATTAAAATTTGAAACTCCTCACATAAATAAATTTAATTATCTATATATATGGAAAAAAATTAAAAGAATAATGAAGCAAACAATATGAATATATTTGCTAGCTTTAGAACCCTTTTTCAAGAAAAAGACATGATGTTAAATAAATTGTCTTTTTTCACTGCAATTTGGATCACAAGTACATAATCCTTAGCATGTAAAAAGTTTAGGAAGTGAAAGTTAAAATTCATAAAAAGCTTTTTTTTTAAAAAAAAAAAATCAAATCTAAAATGCAAGTAGGTGGTGTCGTTGTCTAGGAATCATATTGCTTGTTATGAATATTAATGGGAGTTACTGTAAAGGATTAGAAGGATGAGAAAATGATGATGATGAAGAAGAAGAAGAAGAAGAAGCTTATTTATTTATTTAATAATATCCAATTGGTGAGCTGATCCATTACTATATAATTAAAAAGCCAGAAGAATCTCTATAAATGAATGCCTCTTTCTTTTTGATAAGATATAATATGGACCTCTCCCTTTATTATCCTCATGTCATTTTCTACTTCTATCATCTTTTCCTTTATCTTTCTTTTCTTTTTTACTTATTTTTTGTTTTTCATTTATTAATCTCAATTTTCTTTTATTTCACTTTATAAATAAAATATTTTAAATATTATATGTAACTTCTCTCCATATTTATTTCACTTTATATTCTATCATAAAATAAGAGTAATATTTCTTTTTTTCTTTTTAATACTATTTTTTATTTTAAATTGAAGGACAAATTTCCTTTTTTTATTTATCATTTTAATAAATTAGTTAATATGTTAAATTTTTATTATATTTATAAATTTTTTTAAATAAAGATAATATTTATAGTTCAGCAATTAATGATAATTCCAGGACAGAAAGTTAAAGAATCTCTCTATGTAATATTGTTAAAAACATTAAAATTTTTAATAAATATATTTTTTTATTAAAATAATAATATAATAAGAAAAGATCATATAAATTTATATTTCCAATAAAATTAACTAATTTTTCTATAAAAAAATTGATAATTATCAATCATAGTAGCAAATAAAAATATTCGATTTAAAGACTTTCAGTCTCCACCTATTTATAAAGAAGAGACTGATCATGCTAAAAAGGACAAGTTTCACTGTTTCATTTCCCTTCTTCTTCTTGTCTTCTATTTTGATTTGGTCATCTTTCACCAGCAATTTGATTTTATCAGAAACAAACAAACAAAAGCCAATAATTAATGGAGTTTTGGAAGATAATGCATGTGATTGTGGTTAATAGTTTAAATTGCTAATAATTCGTTAAGTTTTTCAGAAATGACATTTGAGGGTAATATCAATTATCAAATGCAAATGCAAATGCAAATAATAATAATAATAATAATAATAATAATAGAAAAAAAAAAAAAAGGAAAACTGTGGCAAAGGTTTCGGTGGATAGATTCGAAATTGAAGGTATATGTTTGGACCCATTACAAGTCACAATCTCTGCCATGTGCTAAAGAAAATCTAAGAATTGTATCTTTGGTGCTTAAGGGAATTAGATTTCCCCTTTTTTTCGAACACAGAATCTAAAAAAATTTTAGCAGCTTTAAATTTTTTGAATTTTTCAATTACTTGAAGACACAAATATGTTGTACTTCTCCTCTGTCTTTTTGACATTTTGTCAAATTTAATTAACTATTTCATAACCAAATTGGGAAGCCCTAATCTACTTTTTTTTCTTTAATTTCATATTTTAAAATTCCCATTTACTTCCATTTTCAGAAGAGAATAAAGAAAATTAGTGTCTGTTGAAATTTCATGAAGATGGTAAAAGATTCACTTTTCTGTCAGGCAATTATAATGGATTTTACCATCTTTCTAAAACCCTAAACACCTTTTTTCTATTAATATCAAGGATAGGTAGGCTAGAAAGAGCAGAAAAAAAAAAGAAAAAAGAAAAAAATTAGTTGATATTACCTAAAAACAATTATCAATAAATTTAGATGATCAAACATTTAAACTTTAAAAAGTTAGAATTCTTCATAATAATATTTGATGATGAAGCATATTGAAGCAAAGCCATACCTAAAAATCTTAAAAAGAGCTTTACAAAAGCAAAATTGCTATTGCTTTGAAAATGTTAAGAGTGCTTTTTTTTTTTTTGTTTATTTGTAGTTGTATTCAAAGACGAATAAGTTGTTTCAGCCATAGAAAATCACTTTCAGAAAAAAAATGGTTATTAAGCGTGGAGTGAGAGCAAAATAATGTGCCCTTTTCTTTTGGGATCGTTGTACATCTTTTATCTATTAATGTTACCATCTTTTATTTGACCAACAAAACTCTCGGATGGTCCATAGCCAATTAGCCATATAGAATCTGCATCAACTTCTGCTGCCTTTCTGGGCCTCTGTAAAATTGTCACATTAGATTTATGTTGTTCCACATCAATAGAGTATGGATATTTAATCTGTATTGATGTGATAGACTCCATGGATAACTGGGTTCGATTCTTTTCCAAACCTACAAATTGCGGTAATGTTTATGTATCGGCTGAAAGATAATGTGTAAACTGATCTAAAATACACATAAATTTCAGAAATAATAATAATAAAAAAAGAGTCAAGATGCCTCAATTTTATAAGTTTTATTTTTTTTTTTATTTTAGAGATATAAAGGATTTTTTTTTACAATTTGTTGTGTTTTAGAATGTTAGAAACACTAATAATTAAATTAGCTCAATTACCTAAAAGAATTACTAAATTTAGAAATAAAGAAATGGGAAATATAAATTAGATAGATTGTCAGGATGGACACATATCAGATTTCACGCATATTTCTTTTTTTTTTAATCAAGAGATAGAAAATTTCATTAAAATAACAAAGCATTACAACAAAGTTACAGAAAAAACTTACAAGAATAACATCTAGACAAAATACAAGGAGAACAAACAGAATCAATAAAAAAACAGAAATTACAAAGTTTTTTTTTTATTTGGCCAATATTACAAAGTTAAAACAACAAATAAACAAAACAAACAAGTAACAACTCCTCAAAGGTAGAAGCGCTGTAGATCCAACCGATCATCCCTTCAAATAAAAGCCACCAAAAAACAGAAACTTGACTGCTGATCAGAGCAAGAAGCAAAGCCTTAGAGCTGTTAAGACACATGCAATGAAAGTTCATAAGGAAAATAAAAGAACTATGATCGATCTATCATCCCAAACTACCTCAGATAAAGGATAAGTTGAGGGAAAAAGAGAGATAAACCCTCTACAAAAAGACCAAAGATGGAAAAGCTCATAACAACAAAACAGACTTAGCTAATCTGATGGAGCTTCCAAAAAAGTTGTAAAGCCTGCTTCTTTGAGCATCAACTAAGAAAACAACCAGAGAAATGGAGCTCTAAAACCATCTATGAAGGATCTAAAGATTAAAAGTGGAGCTGCTATGCTGAAAAGAGAAGACTTGATGGGCCAAAACAAGGGGGAGAAGCCAAACACTCAGCTAAAAGGAAAAATAAAAACAAAGAACAAATATAGAAATAAATCATCTTTATTTTTTTATAAAATTCAACACCGAAAGAGGTAGATTTGCAAAATTAATATCCAAAAAGAGACTGTGAATAGAACAATAAGGGAAAAAATATGGCTTTCATGCAGAAAATCACAAAATACAAAAGATTTAGAACTGCCATTGACCTCTGTAAAGAGCTAAACAGAGACGGAGAATAAGAGAAAAAAAGAGATATCTACTCTCACAGTAAAATTCTCACTGAAGGAGAAGATTATGTATGAGTTATTGGGTAAATTTTATTTTAGATATCTTATTCTCATTCTGATGGTTTCACACAGATTTCGAAAATTGAGATTGATGAGAAACAAATTTTTAAACTTGAACCTTTCCACAATTTGAGTCAGGTTACTCTAGTTGATAACTGTCCAACTTCAAGTCCACTTACGACAAATATTTACCTATTCATCTTTTTTTTCCAGTCCAGTATTTTTTAAAAAAATACTAATATTTTATTTATTTTTACACATATATGTGTGTGTGAAAATAAATAAAAAAAAATACTAATATTTTATTTATTTTCACATATATATATATATATATCTACATATATATATCTTTTCATAAGTTATTTTCCATGGTTGATACATGTTAAATAATCAATCAACCCAAACACAATTTTACAGAATCCAAAGAACAATACAGAGTTTAAATAACGTATATTTACAATTACAGCACAAGTAGTACTTGTACTGCTGCTCACATACTCGAAGAAGGTCCAAAGTACATGCAAATGGGAGGATTGATCCTGAAAATAGAGAGGATTGCTGATGGTATTGTCCAGATCCCATCACCACATATTAAACCTGACGCAACTGCTCCAGCATAATCTTCTGCATCCTTCCGATTTATTCTCTCCCAAATGTACAATATCACTGTCCCCATAAACATATCAACTGCAAAATAAGCTCCAATATAAAATGGGATTGCCAAAGCCATTGGAATAGGAATAAATTGTGAGATCTTCTTGGGAGTCACATCCCTCAGAAGATTTATAACCAATGCAGCTATAAAAAACCCACAACACATGGCCAGGCAATATTTGGGCACCTAATATGGCCATCTCCCATCTCCCTGAATATTACAGCATATGGAGCTTTGTATGGACCATCAGGTGCTTCGATATCGAAAGCAGTCCAAAACAGCCAAAATGTCAATGGGGCTATAACACAACCCATGGCTGTGCCTATAAACTGGCTCACAAACATTGACTTGGCTGATGACAGAGTGAGGTAACCAGTCTTGAAATCCTGCATAAGATCAGCTGCAGTGGAGACAATTGACATCATTAACCCACAAGCTGCTAATCCAGCTACAACCCCACCATTAGTTCCAACAATTGAAGCAATGATGAAAAGACCAATCTTTCCATAGGTCGATGCCAAGCTCCAGTCTGTTAGCCCAGCGCCATAGGAATTGCAGAAGGCAAGTGCAGGAGCAATTATGTATGAACTGAGAACCAAATACCATTTAAGCGGTGTAAAGATGATTGGAATTGTTGCTGTTGATATTGCAGCCAGTCCCACATACCCAGAGGCTGCAAACCAGGTTGGTATCCTGTCTTTCAGAAACACCTCATCTCGTTTTTTCTGTTCCAGTTGCAATTTGGAAGTCTCACCATCTGCTGAGGCACCATTAGACAATTCATCTAAAGAAAAAGCAGTGGCTTCTTTGAAGTAAGAAAGAGGTATAAATTACATACGCATCCAGCAATTCTCATTGAACTAGAAGTTCAAAAGGAACTTAGCAATCATGTTAAAGATATTTCAGTGATATGAATCTGTTCAAATTAACAAACACCTGACAATTGCAAGTCCATCTCTTAAATTAACAAACTCCTAATTTGAAGAGATGAACTGTAATTGTGGTTACTTTCAAGTTGCTTGAAGATTATAATTCACCTTTCAAAGTTCAAATTGCAAACTCTCAATGCCTGTGGTACAAAACAAGCTTAACAATTGGTTGGCACAGAATTTTTCCAGCAATTTCAAGTTCCTTGATTAACATTAAAACAACAGTCTAAACGATGGCTGACATTAAATTAACAGAGCGAAATTATGCATAAGATATATAACTGCCTGGAGCACTCGAAACAAGCACAGAAAAAAAGATCATCTGGCCAAGTTACATACATAAAAATCATCTCACCTTGAACCTCTCTGACAATAGGAAGATGATTCTCTTTGGTGCTTCTATTGCACATTTCCCTAACAGTTACGGCAATTATCTTGATCAAATTATAAAGGCCATCACCAAGTATAATGGAAATGGCTATAAACACCAGCACACAATGTGACAGCCAGGTGAAAAAGATTTCAGAGCAAAGACCTTCCAAGAGAATTTCACAAAGGAGCAAGCATGTATTGCAACACTTAAATGAAACGTAGTAGAATAAACTATATCACTATGATGCCAATGGAGAACCAGGGTTTCCAAGAATAGGGAGTAAAGGATAACTCAGGTACAAGTTACAATTGGAGGAGAAATCCAATATTGCACTTGAGGCTGGGAATTCTATAATATTTTAAAGCAACATTCCAATTTCAAAGGTTGACAGTAAAATTTCATACACTTTGGGGACTTGTATGCAGCTTCAACATATATACTGCACATAGACAGACAAAGGCCATGAATTATCTATATAGCTTACATCCATTCAAAAGTGCAGGCCTATAAATGTAACTGTAGGCACTTTGTCCTAAGTCACACATAAATAAAACAACAAAATTTCAGTCAGTATTGCCATAAGATGCTGATATTGCACCATACCTTGTATCCATAAAGACCCTTAAAATCATTACCACCGAGGTCAGCTGGATACCAGTCACCAGTACGTTGAGAGATGAAGGGCCAGAGAAAACCCCAAGAGATGATAGCCCCAAGAAGAACTGAGGTGTTAACAATATGAGGGCAAATAAGACCACATCCAACATATGTAGGACTGAAGTCGAAATAAAACCTGCAAGAAGAGTGGGAATTATGTGAGCAACTAAAAACAATATGAAGAATATCAACCATTTATATTAGCAATAAAGAAAAGGTATACTACATGCTGCTAAACATTAAAACAGTATTGGCACGCCATCTTACAAAGCTCATCAAAGAAACAATCTGGACAAAACAAACTTAACCGTCAAATAGAACATAAGCTGTGTTGTTAGCGGCGGAACCAAGATCAAGCTGAAAGGGGAACAAAATTTCCAAATGAAAAAAATTACAGGCAAATTTATATTTAATTTTATTTTTATATTAAAAAATTAATGCAAATAGTTAGCATTAATATTTATATTCAATTCTATTTTCATATTAAATATTTAAATGTTGAAATTTTTTATTATTTTATTTTAATATTTAAATGTCACTTTGAAAAATTATACAATATATTTTACTTCTTAAAATAATGTTCATATATTTTTTTAGATGTTTTAAGAATAAGTGTTTAAAATAATTATTTTTTTAATAAATATATATGATAGAATATTTTTTGCAAAATAATTAATCTAATAACAAAATCCTTAAACTTAATTCACAATCAAATTGCAAAATAATTATTAATATCTATTTTAGAATATAAATTGAAAATAATTAAAGGTGATAAATATGTAGAGTTTATTTATCAATTTAATATATATATTATAAAGATTTAATATATATATTATATATTATAATATATAAAATATAAATATATATGTGTGTGTGTGTGTGTGTACACGCACATACATACATGATTGGTGGGAGGGGGCTTGGATCAAACAGCAGCTTATAGACAAAGTTTCCAGTTCTCTGATTTACAGATTTAGTAACAAAGGGTTAGAAGCTTACGTGTTTTTGAACAATGTCAAACCAAAACTGGGAAAGTTATCAAATCCACAAGAATCCCCAACACCGCTGAAGAACCACTTAAAGCAGCTCCAAGCTAAACTAATGCTCAAGTATTTTCCAAGACATACGACTTGTTTCCTGTAAAAAGTTGACAAACAGATGATAATTAGAAACGATTTTAATTTTTTTGGTTGTTCATATCAATTTGAAGAAGCTCAAACTACTCTTGCTTTCAAACTACTAAACAATAGTAGCAGCCAAAAAGAATGAAAAGCTTAATTAATGCAGCTGTTACCCTGCAAGTTCAGCTCCAGTGTTTGTATGAAAGCTATTAATCAACATTGCTGTGGCTGTCCCACTGGGATATGTAAGCTTATAATCCATGACCATAGCCTATTGTTTCACGTATATAACATTAACAACTTGCTAATAAAGCTGATACATAATATTAGCACATGAACAATACTTCAAAACTCTAATCATAAACCATTTTTTTTTTATAAAAAAAATAACAATAAAAAGGGAATTACCTTGCGAAGGGGAACAAGACTAAAAAGTCCAAAGAAACTGACAACGAACAAGAACCCAATCATCCAGCCCAATCCAGGGTTCTTAACATCCTGTGCCCTGTTACCAGGGTACTCAGGGCCAATCAATTTATAAGTTTTCTCATCCATAGCAAGCAAATACGACCCAAATCCTCCTGTAACAAAAATTGAATTCAATTGAATTGAACATTCAAAAAACTATTCAGAATTAGAAAACCAAACAACAGCATTTACCACTAAAGGCGAGGCCATAGCACGCAACAACGCAGGTCTGAATAACAGTGTTCTCCTATTTGGTGAAAGGAGCAATGGAAAGTCCCAACCTAGATAAGAATCCAACCCATGACTTGATAAAGAAGAAGCCAAGCAAACCAGCGGCGACATTCAACGAGGGGATAATACCAACGGTGAGATTGAGCTTGTGAGTAATGATACAGAAAAGCGTACCCAACAAAGCGCTCACTAACAGTCCTCTGATAGTGATCTGATCCTTCCATTCAGGGACCCGCTCGGATTCAACGGCTTCGATTTGGTTAGAATCGGGGAGCAGCAAAGGCTCCGATGTCTCGCTTCCCATAATGAAACAAAAATTCTTTCTACGACTGTGTTTGTTTGGATAAGTCAAAGATCAGATAAATGTGAATCTCTGATTCTCTGTGATTCAGAGTCCGATCAATGAGGTTTGAGAGACACGGAAGGGAAGATAAAAGAAATTGAGGCTGCAGCCTTGTGTTTGTTGCAAAGAAGGAAAGTTTGTTGTAGTGTTCCAAAATAAAAAGTTTGCCGTTGGTTTTATGCCAATAATGTTACGGCACGTGTTGTTTAGTTTATGGGAGTAATACCGTACTCTTTTTACGTAAAGAAAGAATATATCATTGGTGTCAACTTTCCGATTTTTCCTATTTTGATATGTGAATCATTTTTTATTCATTTTAGTATCCCGACTATAAATTTAGTTATGAATCAATTGCTCCTGTCGGTTTATTGTATACTGTAAGTGCTGATTAGACTTTTCAGCTTTGTTGTTTGCCACATTGGAGTTTTTAATGAAAAAATAATATTATCCCAATTAAAATAAATAAGCTACGGGATAATAACTACTACCGTACTTTAATATTTCATTTCTTTCTTTTCCGGTAGCTGAGTTAGGGGTTAGAGATTTTTCAACAGATTACAATTAGAAATTTCAGATTTATTGATATAATTATACACAACCCGTTAGAGTTACATATTGAGATTATCTATAATCTCTTTCTCTCCTACGCACTAAGCTATAGATTTAAAATGTACTCTAACGTAAATATTTAATTTAAGTGAAAAATTTTTAATTAATCAAAAGGAAAAATTTCTCTCTTTCTCTCTTATGCACAACTAATCGATGGAAAGAAGTAACTAATTACAAAAAAATGCTGAGAAAATTGAATAACAAAGGAAAGATTGTGCAAAAAAAATTGTGGTTGACAGAAGTCAAATAATTACTCAAAAGCTAGTCCTAAAGGTAAATAATGAGGATAACTTCATAGGCATGCCGCCAAACACAGAACTCTAAAAATTGAATAACATACTAGGTGCACAATTATTTCATATTTTCAATAATTAATTTCTTTCACATTTTTCCATAATTAACTGGGCACATTACCTCTTTTCTCATTATCAATTAGGCACATTGCCTCTTTTTTCATTATCAATTAGGTACATTGCCTCATTTTCTCATTTTTTTTTATTCATATCAATATCAATTCATTTTATTTCATCATATCTCAATATCATCACAATGTATCACACCATATTAAAATCACATTACTCAAACACTTTAAGTGTGATGATCAATGTGAAGCTAGCTTTGAACAGTTAAATTCTATGTTGATAAAAGTGCCTATTTTGACTCAACCAACCCTATATAAAGATTATGAAATTTATAGTGATATTTCTCGTCAAGAACTTGATTGTGTATTAATGCAGGAAGACAAAGTAATTGTTTATGCCTCTACGCAGTTAAAACCACACGATTAGAATTATCCCACACATGACTTGGAGCTAGTAGCTATTGTATTTGCTTTGAAAATTTGACGTCACTACTTAAATGGTGAAAAATGTTATATTTATACTGATCATAAAAGTTTAAAATATTTACCTACTAAAAAAAAGCTTAATCTAAGGCAGAAAAGATGGATAAAATTAATTAAATATTATGACTATATCATTGACTACCATCCTGAAAAGACTAATGTTATAACTGATGCTCTAAGTTGAAAAATTTTGATAGAATAAAAATTAAGTCAACCCTTAAGCAGAAAGTTATAAAAGCCCATAAAGGGGACCAAAGGCTAATGAAGGTGATGGAACAAGTGCACAAAAATGAAAAAAAATCATATTATGTTATTTTGGAGAATGGTGGTTTATACTTCAAAAATCGACTTTGCATTCTTAGCATAAAGGAGTTAAGAAAGAGTATGATTGGAGAAGCTCACAATATCAAATATGCTATGCATCTAGGAAGTAATAAGATGTATTAGGATTTGAAACCTTTTTATTAATGGCTTGGTATAAAAAGAGACACTACTGAATATGTAACTAAATACTTAGTATGTCAGCAGGTTAAAACAGAACAATAGATACCATCAAGTCTTCTGCGACCTATTTCAATACTAGAATGAAAAATGGGATAGAGTCATTATAAATTTTGTGATTGGCCTTTCAAACACCCAAAGAAAACAGGTTGCAATTTGGATAATTATTGATAGATTAAAAGTCAACTCATTTTTTCAATTAAAATTGACTAGTCACTAGATAGACTGAGTGATTTCAAATTCAAATTTAATTAGCCATAAAAATCTGAAATTTCAATTAAAATGATTTCATATAATTAAAATTCTCGTAGATAAGTTTTTAGTTTAGTAATATTTGAGATATTTTCAGAATTAAAATGTTTTCAATGTGGATCTCGTTTAGACCTAAATTTTTAAAAATGAATTACTAAAAAAACATTGGATGAATTTAAAGGAATAAAGTTTAAATACACACTTACAGTATAGTGAAAATCTCACTTAAACATTTTAATTTTTTTTTGTCCAATTAGACTTTTTTTAAAAAAATTATTCAATGAAACCCTTAACAGGATGAAAGTTAAATTTCCGTTCACTTTTATCTATATGGTATTGTGTCCTATTTTTTACATATGTTTTAATCTCATAGATTTGTTAAAAATTAAAAATAATTAAATTAAAATAAATTATGATAAAATAATAAAAATTAAAAACAAACAACATAATAACAAAAATTAAAAAAAAAAATTATACCCGGCATCCAAAACAAATGCCCGGAATTTTCTTTCTTATGAAATCCAAATTCTTCAAGAGATTCAATATTTTGCATATCCAAACATCATTTCCATGAGTATCATTGCACCTTCCAGTAATAACAAACCATCAAAACTTCCAATCTCATCATCATTAGGAAACTCCGCAGAAGCCACTTCATAAACGCTGCATGTATCTCATTCCTCTCCCAGCATTCTAACAAATACTCTAAAATACCCTCCATTCTTATTTCTCACATAATCTGAATTCTCAGTACAAAGAACTGCAAATTTCTTTTCACCCATCTCCATCTCTATCCTTTTCTGTTTTGCTTCACACTTTAAAGTAAACAAAAAATATATATTAGAGAAGGTCCAAATTACCACAAAACTCACGCGCAAAATCACCCCCTCAAAAACCAAAAAGTCAAATCAATTTGAAGCTATAACCCAATAAATCAAACGCAAAAACCAAATAAAACACCAAAATTCAAAACTAATAGGCGAAAATTAGTATAAATCAGTACAAAATAAAAAGAAAATACCCAAACCTACAAGAAACATATGAATAAGAAAGAGAAAAAAAAAATAACGGACCCGTAGATTTGGTGCTTAACCATGTCAATTGAGAGAGCGAGAGAGCTTCTGGTGAAATTTGTTATGGAGAAAGGCCATGGCTATTAATTTTGTGCAGGTTGGCTTGTAATGGTTTCTATTGCAATAGATGATGGTGATGGTGAGTTAGGTTTTCAAACGATGATGGTGGTGATGATTTTTGTTTTGGAAGATCAATGGTAGTTGTGAAATGGGTTTTTCAAACGGCGATGGCGATGGTGGTTTTCGAAGGTGCTAGGCCAATTTGCCTTTCCAAATCACGAAGAAGAAGAAGAAAATTTTATTATATAAATGAATTATTTTTTTTAATTTTTTTAAAAATCAATAAAAACATGACATGTGTAAGAAAAAGGAATCTATAGTACAATGTTGATGGAAGCTAACGGAAAATTTAACTTGCGCGGTGATAAGGGTTTAATTGAATCATTCTTTTAAAAAAAAAAAGAAATTTAATTTAGCAAAAAAAAATAAGTATTTAAATGAGATTTTTATTGTAATATATGGGTGTATTTGAACTTTATTCCTGAATTTAAACATGGATTATAGCACCTTCTTATAATTGTTATAATTGACATTTTAATCCTACGTACTGTTCAAAATTAATGTTTTTAACCTCTAAACTAATTTTTTAGTGAAAAATATGGGTGAAACTAAATTTAAGTACTTCAATTAAAGAAATCAATTTAGAAAAGTTAAGTACCAAAATATTATATGAATAATTGCAAATATAACCTAAAAAAATATTATATTTTTAAAAATACTGCAATATTTTTTTATTTTTTAAATTTATGAAAATTATATTTTTAAATTATAAATATATGATGAGAGCTGGAACTTCAAAAGTATGGTGTTAAATAATTATAAAAATACTATTATTTATAAATATATATATAAAGGTATATAAAAATATATGTGATATATAAAGATATATAAAGATACATGTAGTATATACTTACATATATTCATTATTAAATAATTATAAAAATATTATTGTGTATGAAGATTTATGAAGGTATGTGAATATATATGAAAGCATATATTTATATATACTTATTGTCATGGATTTTAGAAGAGCAAAAAAGCTTATGACTGATGTAATTTATTATTCAACACGTGAAAACTCTGAGATTTTATATATCAATAGTTTCCTCTATACCCAAATAATAATATATGTGATGCAAAAACTAAAAAGAAATATAAAAGCTATTTCTTTGAAATATTTTATCAAATAAAAGACGTGCACACATTTAAAAGAATAAAAAAAATTTATCTAATATATTTGAAACCACATTGAAATTAAATTTATTATTCACTTTGATGAAAAATAAGTAATAAAAATAGAAAGAAACATATCAAAAACCATATATTCAACATATATTCCAAGTTGCAAAATCAAAAACCCATTTTTTGTTGTCTCTACCTTCCAACTCTGTCAAAAACCAGTTAATATAACGAACTAGCTTGTGCTATTACTTCTTCAAAATTTTCAAACAACCTATTATAGCCAAAAGTGGCAAGAGGTTGTTTATCACTGATCGAAGCTACATAGATAAACTTTGTCGAAATCATAGTACATGAAAGTGGACTTGAATCTTAAATTTTTTTCTAACATAATTCAAAGTGTCTGGTCCTATTAAATCCTTCACTGCCAAAATATCGAATGCGCACTTCCCTGGCCTATACATGCTGCCTTGATTGTACTTTAATATTTGCCATATATAAACTCTTTTTATTTAGAAATGAATTGAGTCCCTATTTTCTCATTTACAATATTTGTATTACACTAATAATTAAGAAATTAATTCAGTTGTTGCACCAAACTATTTAATTACAGATTTGTATGTATGGAGTAGCAGTATTGCTAGTTTTTATTAATATCAACTTTTTAGCTTTTAACAGCACGATCCAGATAAATAGAAGACGAAACTATGAAGAAAAAAAAATAAAAAAGAAGCAGCAGCTTATTATTGTCAACAGTACGCACAGACAAAGAGTGATTGATAATCTAGAAGCCTTGACCATCAAACTAAGGCCTCTCTCGCCTCCCTCAAAAGGCGCATTGATGAACATATCTTAAATCGTATAAATGAAAATGAAACATATAAAATACCATATAAATGAAAAATAAGATGATTAAAATTGAAAAAAGAAAAAAACAGTAGTAAAAATGAAAAGGTAAACTTAAAGACAGTAAATCGTGTAATTTCCTGAATATTTTATAATATAAAAAATTTATAAATTATGAGAAGGAAAATGATAAATTTTGCAAATTTAAATCTTTTTAATAATTTACCAATAAATTTGTTAAAGTGATTAATAAATTATATTTAATTATTAAACAAAATTATTTTGCATTTTATAATTTTCAAAAAACTATAATTAAAATATAAATAAAATAACTTCATTTACATAAACTGAGACAGTAAGGTGTAATTTGTTTATCGATCGAACCAAATACTGTTTTTAGTATGATATTAATTGCCCCTCTTTGAAGAGAAGCAAAATTGTTATAGCCTATAAATGTACATTGTGGTGGATCGCTGGCATCGGAAATTTTATGTACAAAAAGAATTTTCATGGTTTAAATCTCGTTTTAGTCAGTACACAGAAAAAATTGAACCAACTTATGAATTTATGATGACATAATTTTATTGTCGGATCCTCAACAAAAACGAATACTATATCAATGTAGAGCAAAGCAAAAAGTCAAGGAGCTCAAAATTCTAAGCCATCGCTTGATGAAAAGAAACAGTGAACATCACAAGGACTATCATATTAAAATTAAAAATACAACTAGTAAAAAAGAAACCCACAGCCAAAAAACCTACTACTCTTCAAAAGGGCAAAGGTGACTGTCAAAAAACCAACTTATCTCCACCGCTTGCAAAGATGTCTCAAAATCTCGGAGCTGCAGCACAAGCAAACAAGCAAGTCAGAAAATTTTCGGGAATTCCCATTTCAGAACCAACTGCCAGTCATTGAACTTATATATGGCCCCAAATAAGTCAGTAAATGCTTCATCTCCTTGCATATGTTCAACCATGTACCAGACCAGTTTATATTAATTTTCATGAAAACATAAACTTACCTCCACCTATTGTTGCTTCAGGCAGCCGTTCAATTGAATATTTGTGCTGAGTAATATACATAATTGGCACACCAGGGATCTGCATGCAAACAAGGAGCTATCAGAACCCAATTCCCTTTAATGCACAGTATCTTATTTGTTGAAGGTACCTTGCGTATCCTTCGCTTTAAATCCCGATCGCATGTAGCAACAATGTAACATTTAAACTGTTAAACAAAAACATGTAACCATACAGTCACAAACATGTTTTCACGAAAGGCCACAAGACAGCTGATTATGGCAAGAGAAAAACAGGTAAATGCTCTCAAGAATACAAAAGTATGGCCACAAAATGGAATTAATAAATTTGCAGTTAAATTGTATAACTATATCAAAGTCAGAAAATAAAACATTTACCAAATAGATTCCAACAAACAGAAAATCTCATCAAGCGAATACCAATAAAAAAAAGTTCAAATTATAACCACAAAACCATATGGTATTCCCATGTCACTGCCGAGGATATCAAAGGCAATTATAACACTTTCTCCTTTTTCCTCCCTTTCTTGAGAAGCAACACATCTTCCTTGAAGCTGTTACAGTCATTCAGCATAATTACAGGCATATGACTAAAATAACCTTTTTCTTTTTTTTTTAATGCACTTAATATATCTGCTGCAATAATTGGCTGGAAAAAAAAAAGGAACAGGACCATCAACATGACAGGCATCTAATACTAACTATTGGCAAAATAGAAATGTGATCCTAATTAGAGGAATTTTTGAGCTAATGACTGAAAAAGAAAGGATACACAGGGTATTAGCATAGAACCATACTTGAGTAACCCTATCTACGATACAGTCATCAGCATAAGTCCCTTTGTGAATACAAGGCAGTCTCTCGAACCGTGGATCCTTAGCAATCCTGTTAAAAGGAAAAATATAAAATCAAAACTCACAGTAGATGCAGACATTTTCATTAGGATTGGCATAAAAAAATTTGTTGTCAAAATTCCAATAACCAAAAGTATTAATGTCGCTTATTGCTTTGAACCAGTTGCTCAATGAAATACATAGGACAAGCAATGGCAATATATAAAATCTAAAAATCAAGAAACAGTAAAAAGCACTCAGCAATTATTTTTATAATTAATAACAGACTCATAATAATGAGCATACATCCAACACCCCAGCATGCATTTGAGTTTACAGCAGTAACTAAATCCACAGAACAATACCTCAAAGCTACACGGTATTTCTGACCTAACTTTTCGAGCTCTGCCATCACACAATCAGTGATACAAGGTGTACCTTTACATCCAGAAAAGAAGAATAAATTAACAAATTAGAACAAAAAAAGTAAACAAATTTGTCTCATTACTCATGTGCACTTGAAATCAATGTCCTTTCAGAAAGCACACAACAAGTGCACTTGAATTTTTTACAAAAGATAATAGAAGAATAACCACTATAGCAACATAAGAAATCAACAGAATGAAAAACAAATGGTAAAGTAAAAAATAACAAAACCATATACCAAGAACTCACATTTTGCATACAAACAGTCCATCATTGCCTTCTCCAAATCCAACTGCAAGGAAAGGGCAAGAAGTCGTGAGAGCTAAAATAAATAAGACATTTATGAGTCAGAGCACAACTAAATAAACGAGTGAATCCAAACAAACTATTCAGATTTTTCAGCTTCAGTTTCACATATTGGCTCTATATCACAGAATATTCAATTTCATTTTGAATTCACCTGGTATTATAATAAATAGTTCAAAAAAATTTTGTTTCTGTACAAACCATCAAATCAAAATCAGTAGGACAATCAAAATGAGAATAAAAATAACACTCACTTTATTCTGGATAGAGAAATTGATAAAGTTGGTATCGACCAAAACCCTGTATGGTGGCCCCAATGCTGTGTTATATTTGAAGTAAAGCGCAGAAGAAACTTGTGGCCTGATTCACAATAAACGAAAATACAATTTTGAAAAATTGTACTAAAAAACTTAACTTCAAAAACTCTAAAAGAGGATAGATAAGCTAAACAATGACACAAAATAAAATGCCTTACACATTACGGGGAAGCTTGTCCTTAGAGAGATCTTTCTTTTTTGGATTCAGAACCTCTTCTTTGTATCTAAATACACAATTAAACAACCCGATAAAATAAAACTACAAGTAAATAGGTGAGTGCACAGAACAGAAGAACAGAAAAATTAGACGATCTCACTTCTTAATTGTTTTGGAGGTGACTATCTTTTTCATTGCTGCAAATTTAGGGCCCTTTTTTGCTTTCCCCATTGCCAAGAGTGGATATTGCAAATCCAAAAACCAAAAGCCTGATAGATTTTTGTTTGCCTCAGTAGACAATGATAGAGAATAAACTTACGTACTTCCCCTTCAAGAGTTATAACTTCAATAGAAAGATATGACCTGGGCTAGAAACAAGTAGCTTTGAGTAGGTCAGTGATGGTGATGGCAACAAAGAAACAATAAGAGACAGCAAGTTGGGCATTGTTTTTTTTCTCTTTTTTCCTAACCAGAACACGACAAGGAGGAGGTAAAGAATTCTTGACTATTTTTTTCATATGAATTACTGATTTTTGATATATTAAGAAAAGGGAAAGAGATAGCATCAGACTAATGCAAATACCAAGCTACTATTGAAGTCATTTTATCAAAACATCTTCAATTCCCTGTCAACACAGTTGCTGATTATAAGATTAACATCCTCATCCTCACCCTCAAAATATCAAGTCAAAACTCCCATTAAACTTCGAAACATTATTCTGCATTTCAGTTCAAAAGATATTCACAATTTCTAGATTCAAGCCCAAGAATGATCACATATCAATCAGACAATATAAAAATGAAGTGCAAACTGTTAAATACAGGATAGCAATTAGGATAGAATTTTTATATTTCATGACGTAAACTATAGCATTTTAAATTGTTCTACGCTCTTTAGTTAACAAATGATAAACTGATTGATTCATTCATCTCTGTACTCTTTTCCTTATTTTCCTTTAGTTTCACCTTGCCAAATATGTAAAAATTCAAAAGTCTACACTTATTATACACTTCCCTCATTTTCTTTCACATTTCTGCATGCACACAGATAATATAGAATTCTAAATTCTACACTAATCATAAACACAATCAACACACCATATAATTCCTATCAACTTCTTATTGAATTAGTAAGATAAACTGTCAAATTAACAAATGACAATAAAAGAAAGTGAAAACTGTGAACTAAATCTATTACCGAACTTTGATTACAATTCAATTACACATGAGCGAGTGAACCGATTATCTCAATATAATTTAACAAGTCAAGCATATTCAATCGCAAAACCAAGAAAACAATATTCAGTTTAGTGAACTTCAAACAGCATAAAGAACCTTTTGCAGTTCTTGAATACAGACACATACATATATAGATATATAGAGAGAGAGTACAGATTCAGAAATCTTACCTAAATCAAGATGATTAACTGATTTGACACAAAATTTCAAAGTCGTAGGGAAATCGAGGAAGTAAGCTAGGGATTGTGCAGCTACCTCGTCGCCAGCCTCGCTGGAGTCCTTTGAAGAAGTAAGAAGTAGGGAGAAATTACTAAATTGGAAAAAAAATTGTTAAAAGCAGGAGTGGGAATGGCCAGGAAGTACAAACCCTGCCATGCGAAACAATTTTTGGATTGGGCTTAGACTTCACGCCTGATCTGATATTTAAGACCAGAAGCAAATTCAAGCCCAACGAAACATATTCTTTGTTTTCATGAAATTAGAGATAAAGAAAGTTATTGAAATAGAATTTTCCTTAGTTTTTATATTTGAATATTTAATTGAGAAGAAAAATATAATTTTATTAGAAAAATAATTTAATCTTAAATTATTAAAATAATTTTTCATCTAAATAGTGAGAAATAAGCAAAAATAAGAAAAAAAATAATATATCATATGAAATATCATTTATGTTATTATTTTATTTTTATATTGATTTAATGGATAAGGATAAAGTAGATTTATTTATTTATTTAAATTATAGAGGAGAAATTGTATTTTTCTCATTATTCAATTATGGTTATAAAATACATTAAAGTAAATTTAATTTCTTTTCTTTTCTACCCATTTCCACCATTAAAGTAAATTTCATTTTCCTAGTGCAAATTAGCAACCAAACAAAACAAAAATATAGTACATTATTTAGAGAAAATTACACTATTTATCATTTTTTTTAAAAATATCTCACTATTTTAGTATATTTTTTATATATTTTTAAAAATATAATATATCTTTAGTATACAAGATATCTATTAGATAGATACCTCTAAAAAAGATATATTTTAAAAAAAAGTTGAAAATTATTATTATTATTATTATTATTATATAATGGTTTATAAATTAGAAAAGAAAAACATTATTATTATATAATGTTACCCTTTCAAGTTTATCTGAAGTTTATCTGCATATTTGTTAGACCTATTTTATCTCTTTATCTTGGCCTTGTTTCACCGGGAGATGTTTTGGTGCTCAATAGTTCAAGAATTTTTGAAGATGGTTGGTGGTCAATCAATATTGTATTGTTGATGGCCCTTCAAGTCTTTTTAGGCTTATGTGTAATTTTCTTAATGAAATTCTATTTTGATGATAAAAAATAAAAAAAAAAGATGTAAAATGGTCAGAGAAAATAAGAGTAAGAACGAAAGGAAGAGTGGAAAAAAAAAAAAGAAAAATAAATAAATAAGAATAAAATGGAAAATAAGAAAATAAAAACTTGACTTTATGTATAAATTGCACTCCCACAAAAAACAGTATTTCTTATGGGTAAATATATAAATTCAAGAATTAAACTACATTTTAATTTTAAAAATAAAAATACCAAATTTCATAATTTTATAATAAGATTATTAAAATGCGAATTATTTATTAGGTACATTTTATTTAATCAAATTAATAGTTAATATTTTAATAAAAATGACTAAGATATAAATTCATAAAAAAACTTTTTTTCTTATTTTCATTTTGTGCTCTCCTTAGTCATAATTATATTAATTAAATGACAAAAACTTAGAAATTCAAAAATATATTTAAATTAAAAATTATATTTTATTTAAAATTTAATGAAAAAATAAAAAATAAAAACCGCATAGGCTCCTGGTCTGACACGATTATAAGAAAATAAAAGCTTAATTTTTTGGGTTTACACTGCCACGAGAATAGTATTTTTGGTGTCTCTTGTATATATAATAGAAGCAAGCTCTGTTATCTGTTCTTCAAAGTATGATTTGGATTTCACCAGAGGTGGGTTTCTTATTATTACTTAATTTGCAAAATAATTTACTCTTCTCACAAAACACAAATAAAATACACAAAACGCAAACATAAAAAGTCAAAGTATTGAGCTCAATTTATTTTCAGGCAGCAACACAAAAAAGAAAATAAAAAAAAATTTAATTTGCCAACATAATCAAAGTACCGAGCAGCAGCAAAAGCGGTTTGGAACATTACAATGCCGATAGCAATCTGAGACCTTGAATGGCGATGGTGATACTAGCGGCGGCGCAAAGGTAGAGAGAGAAGAGGGTCTTGTGGCAAATGAGAATGAGCGGCTTAGCCTATGTTTTGATAAGAGTAAATTAAAGGAAAATTTGAATTTCCTTTAATGAAGGAAAGGAGAGTGAGGGTGTTTCTCAAAACATAAAAGTTGGTTAAAACTGTTTATAAGCAGTTTTTAGATTATAAGTTGTTTATTTAAGTGTTTTTGAAAACTTAAATAGTAGATTATAATCTGATTTTAATCAGTTTTTTAAAAATTGGGTTTTGCTACTTTTTTTTAAACACTTATTTTTTAAGCAGTTTTAACCAAGTAAAAGACCATACTATCCCTACCTAATATTCAATATTTCAAATTTGCCCTTCCTATACACTTTAGTTTTTTATTTGTATAATTTATTGATAACACCAATATTATTATTATTATTATTATTATTATTATTATTATTATTATTATTAAATAAATTTTATTATTATTATTATTGCAAAATAAATTTTGAATTGACATTTAAAAAATTATTTTTATACAATAAATAAACTTATGGATAGTTTGGTCATTTTGACAGTTTCTGCAATTAAAAACTGATTATAAGCTAATTTTACAGAAACACTTAACTGATTATAAACTGATTATTAGCTGATTATTAACTAGTTTACAGAAACGCTTAACTGCTTATTTTTAATCTTATTATAATTTAAAAATCACTTATTCACAATAAGTTAAAAAACTCCAGTTTTGAGAAATATCTCATTAGAGTTGAAATTGAATATAGATTAAATTTACTCCCCCTTTACCCTCTTTACCCTATCATTTCTTATAACAAACAAGAAAAGTGAGGGAAATTGAATTTTTTTTCTCTTCCTTTACTTCTATTTACTCTCGTTCAAACAAAGGCTTAGGGTAGAAAAGAGGTGAGCGATGGATTAGGGCTTAAGATTAGTTTGGGTTTATATATAATTTTTGGGAAATTTCCGCTGTGTGCCCCCTTCAAAAACTTACGTTTTTAATAATACGGGTCAAGGAATTTTTTTTTCAAATTTACTTCACAACATTTTTTTTCTTTTTTCTTTTTTTAATTTTTTAATTTTTGTTTTTTAACCATTTGATTTTATTTATACTTTTTTATTTTAAAAAAATTATATCATATTTTTAATATACACACAAAAAATATATAGAACATATACATAACATATACACAATATATATAAATTATACACTTAATAATATAAACTACATCTATACATCTACAACATATCAATATTGCATCTACAATAAATATACAACACATCTATATAATATTTTTAATATTTATTTAATTTAATTTTTTTATTTTTTATTCTAATAACATCCACACAACGTTCATACAATATTTACATAATATTCAATAATTTTTTTATAAAATATACACAACTTAAATAACAAATATATAACATACATATAACATCTATAACACATCTACAGTACATCTATAATACATCTATAACATATCTGCTATACATCTACATAACAAAATTGTATACATTTTTTTATTTTTTTCATACGTATAATATGTAAAATTTTATTTAAAAATAATTTTAATTATTTTTATTAATATATTTTTGAATATTTTATTTTGTTTTATTTTTTTAGTGTTTCATTTTTTATAATTAAAAATAATTTTTTTCTTTTTATGAAAAATTATGATTTTTATATGGTAAAAAATAATTTAAAATATTAACTTTTATTATTTTATTAGAATATTTTTATTTAATATTGAAGTTTAAAAAAAATAAAAATTTCAAGTAAAATATTGATTATAGTGGGAAAGAAGTATTTTTGAAAAAAAAACTTTTATTTTATTGATAAATGAAGTATTTTTAAAATTTTATATCAATTTTTTATAAAAGTATAAATATTTTTAATTTTTATAATATTTTTATAGCAAAAGTTATTTTTTAAGGTAGTTATGTAATCATCCCTATTTTTTTTTTACTCTTTTTAGAGTGGGTCGCATATTATGATCTATGATACAACACAATTTCCAAAAGGCCTATTACTAATAAAAATAATAATAAACTAAGCTGTTTAATTTTTTTAAATATGATGTATAAAAATTGAAATATTTTTGATATAAATTAAAATTGATTTATATAAATTACTAAAAAAATAAAATGTCAATTTTTTTTATATTAATTTATATTAAGGAAGCTTTATTCTTAATTATATTTATGTTTCTAGCTAACAATTTATTCTCATTTTCTTAAAATCTCAAAATTTAACCTCACACATATATTATTTAAAAAAAATAAAAATAAAGTTTTTATATAATAATATTATTATTAATAAAATTTTAGCAAATACTTATAAGATAATATTCATGAATATTTTCTTATATTTGTTTGTAGAAAATTTATTGAATATCAGCAACTATTAGTTGAAATATAATATTAATATACAATACTAATAATAATATCAGTAATAATAATTAAGGCATAAGTCTAAAATTATTTTTTAAAATGTAAAATGTGTAAAAAAGTATATTTCTTATGAATTAATAATTATAAATACTTCATAAAAGGTAGTTAAAATTTGTATAAAAAATATTAGTAAAATCTCATTCGCATAAGTTGGTTATTCAATATATAGTTCTATCATATTTGTGAGATATAACTAATCACACATATAAAATATATAATATTAAAAAATATAAACTAATATATAAATTTTTATGAGATATGACTAATAACAAAATTTATAAATATAATTAATTAACATTTATAAGAAAAATAAATTTCTTATATGACTTAGTAGTTATGATTACTTTATAACAAAATAATATATTTTTTAAAAATATTTATTGAATTTCAGTCATAAAAACTTAATTGAAATATAGTATTATTTTATTTTTGAAGAGTTGAGACATAAGAAATGTAATACTAATAACTATCAATTAATATATTAATTTAATAAATAGTATTACTAATAATATTTATAAAAATAGTTAAAGTAAAATTGAAAACTATTTAACTATTATATATAATGCATGACATGTAATCAAGCTAGTTTATGAGTCAAGCTCACGAGCTTCGCAAATGAGTTAGTTTACTAATCTAATGAGCCAATTATCTTTTGTTATAAGTTTAACTTATTTAATAAATGAATAGTTTGATCTCAGTTTATTTTTGAATGAGTTTGAGTTTGAATGAGTTTTTATCGAACTGAAACTCAAACCGAATTTAAATAACTTAACTCGTTTACAATCCTAAAAGTTTAGTAGCTTATTTATAATATATATTTATATATAATATATATCATTCGGACTAGTTTGGATAAGTTCGAAGATAATTTCTTTAGGCTTGAAGCCAAGTCTGAAATTTTTGAAAATTTGAAAATCATTTTCGAGGCCTGGCCCAAACATCTTTTAACCTGGTCCAACTCAATCGAGTTGAACTGAGTTGTGCCAAATTGCTCAGGCCAAATTACGGGAGTAAAACATTATCTCTCAAATTTTAAATATGTTCTAATAATAAGTATTTTGTGTCTATTTATTACTTATTTTGAAGATATATTTTAGTTTGTTATTATGATTTTCTACTGATTTTGAGACATTTTTGCATATGTTATAATTGATAAAAAAAAGTTGATTATTTTAGAAGAAATATACTTAAAAAAAAACCTGATGGAAGCCTCGAGAGTAAACTTTAGACAAAGGGCAAAGATTATTATGTCAATAGAAAAGAAGAACTGAAGTCAAGTATAAGCCTTGAGTAAGGCTTAATTCAACCACACTTGATGTAGAGTACATAAATATTATAGCTGAATTTTTTTCATTTTTGGGAAGAGATATGCTACAATTTTTTTAAAGATATCAAAATATTTTTTGAGACTTTTATTCATATTTAATAAATTGAGATAAATATTATCTTAGCATATTTATTAATTTTGTTTTTTTCTTAATTAGAATCTAATTAGGGTTTTGTTGTTGGGAGAAAAAATATATATAGAATATATGAGCGGCAACCCTAAATGACTTGGGTTGAAGACTTTAATCCTTGATTTTATCCATTAGTTTTACAGATTTTTTTTATTTTTTTTAAGTTTTTCTTCACTCAATCATGTGCAAATAATTTTCAATATGTTAAAGGAGCAATTAAGGTTTCAATTCAACAAATGATTGTAAAATCTAAATAATTTATCTTTTATATTCCTTTAATTTTCAGTATTTATATATTTTTTGTGGCTTAATCACATTATTATTTTGTTACTTATTCAAAAATGATCCGTTGTATATTTAGTTTAACAATATATCGCCAATCGAAATACTTGAATCCATAATAGTTCTTGTTATTTTAATAATTAATGAAAATTAGGTGTAATACTAAGAAAATATATTACCTTAAATAAACATGCGGTTGAGTTTGTTGGATAGAATCAAGTCCTTTTAATTTTTAAAACTGTTAATAAATCGAATTTTAAGGATGATTCTATAGGGTTGTTCATTAGCAAGCATCTCCCAATCAATTTGAAATCTAATGAATGATTGATTGCTGTAAGCCTCATCAACGACTGGAACTAGTTTATTAAAAATTATGAAAAACTATCTTTGTATAAAGAATTAATTCAAAAAATTAAAATTAAAATTATTTCTCCAACTAAAATTAATTCTATTGATTTTTCTTTAAATTATTTTGCTGTTATTTAATTTTTGATTTTTAGTTTTAACTTAATTTTAATTCCCAATTATAAAATCCTTATTTAATTTTTATTTTAGTTTTCATTTTGATTTTTAAAAGAAACTTAATTAAGTGGTAAATTTGCGGTGGATTCGACCATATTTATCTCTATTATAATTTATTTTATTTAAAGAATGGAAATCTTATTTTTCGTGACTTCAATATGTTCTAAATTCAGAATTTGAATTTAGAAAAAAAAAAAGATTTTTGCCATCTAATCTCATGGCAGAATATTAATTGTGGGATGTACAACTGTGGCTTGTGGCGAAGATAGTGTGATGCTCAAATTTGAATGGATTTGGGGCATGAGTCTTGTCTTTACCACTGTCTTTGACCCCTGCTATAACTGCCTCTTGGCCATGATATGTCTTTGACTGCCTCTTGGCCATGATATGTCTTTGACCACCACTTTTAATTTATAGCCTTGACCAATCCAGGCTTCATGCATGCATCTTCCATATATATACATATATATATGTATATATCCATTATAAAAATAATAATAACAATGATCCAATTCAATGATGTAATGTCTGTATCCTACTCCAAAGAATTGCTTCGTTACTTAGGAAAGGAACTCTTCAAGCAAAAGCAATAGATTTTTATTGAGCATTATGACTAGCTAAGAAAAGTAGGGCTACTTTAGCTGTTCTTAACTTGAGTTATATTCATGAACCCATTTTTTTTAAAATTAATTAATAGATTTTTCACATATATATTAATAATATATCAATATTTGCAGGATGAAATTCTTGCTCGTTTCCATATGATACAATTAGGGCTGAGCATAGATCTTAAAAATTTCTAAACCGAAACGAATATTCAGACTAAAAATATCCATAGTAAAAAAGATCCGTTGATTTTTAACTCTTTTCAAATCGAATTGTACCAATTTTTATAATATGGAGTGTTTATGGAGATTAATCTATATTCAAACCGAATAACCAAATTAAAAACCGATTTATTACTCATAATATAAAATTATATTATATTATATTATATTATATTATTACTTAACATTTAATATTATATATATTTTTTTTAAAAAAAAGCTCGACCTTCGGAAATACGTTTTTGAGGATCGAACCCCTGTCCTCCCGTAGAAGTAACAACAGGTGACCCGTTGGGCTAATCCCAGCGGGTTTAACATTTAATATTATATATAACTAAATTTTGGTAATTTTTTAATTTAACTAAAAAATAAAGTAAATATAAATATAACTAATAGTTATATATATATATATTTTGATTTATTAGCTAATTAATATTGATTTACATGTTTTATAATATTATTAAATTAATAAAATATAAATTAAATTTAAAAATTTTAAATGATAATAAATAATTAACTAAATATTTTAAATTAAATTGGTATTCAATATGTTTATATAAATAATTGATACTAAATAATTCTTTATAGTAATAATATTAGTTATCAATAAAAATGATATATGCAAGCGTTAATAACAATTAGTAATATTAATTATTGTGAAAATAAATAAATTATGAATATTTTGAAGGATAATATAAATAATATAAATACTAATTTATATATAAGTACGATAAATTATTAAAATTTTATAAGATGTATTAGAATTATTTTTCATATTATGTTATGCAATATATTCATTTTGTTATTTCTATTATATTATATATTACGAATATTGAATGTTAGATATTTATAATGATTTTATTATGTAATAATTTTAATTTATTATTAATTAAAATTTTTTTTAAAAAAATTAAATTTCTGAATATTCAAAATTTTGAACAGAATTTCTCCGAAATTTAAAGTAAAATAATGAGGAGATTTTTTAATTTTGAAGTAATTTCAAAAAATAATATTTTAAAAATCTTTAACATTTAGTTTGTAAAATTTTCGAATTACTCGTAACCCTGCTCACCTTTATATACAATAATTGAAAGCAGGTAAAAATTGGAGGACAAATCAAGAGCACATGTGAACATTATTCAAGCTGTAATTAATTATTTGGCTAGCTAAAAATTATTTCCAATGTGAGCGGTACAAAAAAAATTCCTGATATTTATACAATAATGGGGCACTGAAATTAGATATAAGTCTACTCATTAAGAAGATTTGTGTTTTAACAAATATCAAATTTTAAAATATAGAGTTTAGATCGTAAATAATTTAGATAAAATTTTAAAGTCTAAATAGTAATTAATTTTTTTAAAAATAAAATAAAAATGAAGCATATATTAATTAAAAAATAAAAACAAAAAGAAAAGCTGCGGTTAGTTCTAGACAAGCTGTTCAATTGCAGGGATGAGCATAAAATTAATATGATAAAAAATTAAATTAAATAAAATTTAATTCTGGTTTATTCAGTTTGATTAATTCTATAAGTTGGTTAGATTCAGTTTAAATTTTTTATAAATTTCAACTAATTCGATTTTAGTTGACTTATTCAATTTTATTTAACTCATGTTAAAAAAAATTAATTAAACAAACTAACTGAATTATATATTATATTTAAAATATATATATATTTCAATTGATTTATATATATTATTAAAAACAAATTAACTAGTATGTGATAAAGTGAATATAAATAAAAAATATTTTAAACTGAGATATTAATATCTGAAAAAATAATAAATAATAATAATTAACATGTTAAGTTTTCTTTTCCCTGTAAAATCAAAATATACAGCCAATATAAAAAATAAAACAATAATTAAATACATTTAAAATTCTTTTTTCTCTATTAAAAAACTTATGATGAGGGGAAAAAATAATTATTTGTTTTTTATATCAGAAAGTATCTCTTTCCTTACTATTTTTTAATAGTAAAAGGTAATAATTTGATGAAAAAGAAAAAAATAAAAATAATGCATAACGTGTTTTATGTATAGACTATAGGCAGTGGCGGAACTAGCAGTTCACCAAGGAGAGTAAAGAATGGGTGGCCAATGACTTATCGGGAGTGGTTTAGCTGTTTTTGCCGGTCTGAGTATTTGGTTCAGCTCTTTTTCGTCTTTCTCTCTCGCACAGCCTCTCGTTCAACCTTCTCTTCCTGCAAAAAAATTACGAATCGACTAACATCTCTTCCTATTTTAGTGTATATGATTACCAGAGAAGGGGTTGTTAATCCCTACATGACTCATAGGTCCGCCCTGACTATAGTTATACAGAATTACAGACGTACATTTTTGACAACTAGTAGTGTTTCCTGAACTCGACTTTCTATTGCAATAAAAATATAAATGAAGTACTGCTAACTAAATTGCGCAGAAGCACCTCCGCATACTTTAGCAGCTACCACCACACTTTTTGTGTTGTTTCTTGGAGGTATCTTTTTTACTTTAATTTTCCTTTCTTTTTTGGGTTTTGTATTTTCTTGAAGATTGGCGATGAATAGAGAGCATTATTGCCGGAGATGTTTCACTGTACGGATATGACGGTGCTTGAGAGACAAAGGGATCGATTTAAATGACAACAACAACAGCAGCAGCAAGAAAGTTTTAATAATTTTGGGGATTTGAGTGGAGTGTTTTAATTGCAGTAGGAGAAGCAGCGACAGGGTTTTCAGGGTGATCTTGGTGAGGTTGTGACTCGGTCTGTTAAGCTTGACCCTGGTTTGATGGATGACGGCTGGCCTGATTTAGTGGGGTTTGCTCAAAATTGTGGATTGGGGAATAATGGGTCTGGTTTTGATATTAATTATGCTATTTCTGGGACTTTTAGTTGTCCACCTGTAATGGCTGCCGAGGTTGACGCTGCAATTGTTCTAGATAAAGGCAGAGACTCTGTTTTGTCGGAGAAATTGAGTTCTACAGTAGTGAAAGAAAGTTTGAAGCAGAGAAAGGTTGATAAAGTTCATAATATAGGAATTTTTTATGGTTTTGGACAATAGAGCAGAACTTTCTCATATCTTCTTCGGATAGAACAATTGCAATTGCTTCATTCAATGAAGGTAATTCTTCGTTTTCAAGGATATGTATTCGTATTGCATCAAATTTCACGTTCAAGCCAACTAGAAATTCATATACTCTATGCTTTTCAACAAACCTTTTAAGGATAACAACATCTTCACTGCATTTCATCTGAATGCACTAGTAATGGTCTATTTCTTGCCATAGGCTTTTCAAAAAGTTGGAATATTCTATGACAGAGCAACTTTCTTGCTTGGTATTTGAGATCTTTATTTTAATTTCATAAATTTGAGCAGCATAGTAAATTTTCGAATAAGTCTATTTAACAGCCTCCCATATGTCTTTGGCTGTACCAAGAAACATGCAAGTTTCTCTTATTTCAAGTAGCATAGAATTTCATAGCCAAGATATCACCATAGAGTCTTCCTCATCCCATGCATCAAATTTGGGTTCTCCTATTTTTGGATCTATGCCTAATAAGTGGCTTAACTTTTTTTTCCTTTGTGAAAGGTCTGAACCAATTGAGACCATTTTAAGTAGTTTTTTCATTCAATCGATAGACTGTCTGGATATTTTGCAACTCATTTGCTAAATTTTGAATGACATTATTCACTATAGAAGCTCCAGAATTTGATTTTATTTTATTGGTGTCATTCATTTTTAAAATGGGTAAAAAGATAGACCCAAAAAAAAAGAAAAAATGATGAAGTATTGGTCTGAATAACAACAAAAGAAAATAAATAGACAAAAAAAAAACACATTAGTAATAATTATCTAACAAATGTCTCTGATACCATAAAAGAATGAATTTCTTAATGAAATTGAATTTACAGCAATATACAACATCTATTTATACAAGAGAATATCTAATTTATTGCCTAAATTAATGAGAAAAAATAAGAAATAATCTTTGGAGAAAATTAAGGAAGAATATAAGAAAGAATTTAAAAAAGAAAATAAAAGCCATAATTTAAGAAAGACTTTAAGGAAAAGGAAAAAGTAGCTGTCTTTTTCACAATTACAATTTGCATTTTTACTGTAGTAATTTGGATATTTACAATGGTTCTATTTTCTTGGGTTCTGGTTGTATTTCATATGGTTTTATGGTGTTGAACACCAAGTACAATACTATTAATAGTAATGCGTATTTTTTTTTACTAACTAATTCTAGTAATACTGATGTAGATGTTAATTTATGGCATGATAGATTAGGACATATTGGGCAAGATAAAATGAATTGATTAGCTCGAGATAGTCTTTTGGGACCAATTTCGAGAATCAACTTGCCCACTTTTTAATATTGCCTACAAGGAAAAGCAACTAGAAAACCATTTGGAAAAGCCCAAAGGGCAGAATTCCCTTTGCAACTAATGCATTCGGACATATGTGATCCAATGAATGTTAAAGCTAGACATGGTACATCCTATTTCATTACATTTATATATGACTACACTTGATTTAGTCATGTCTTTTTGATCACTCACAAATCTGAAGCATTGAATTGCTTTATCAAAAATGTGAATGAGGCTGAGAATCAATTAGACAAAAAGGTTAAAACCCTTAGGACTGATCGAGGTCGTATCTTTCTGATCAATTTAAGGAATTTTGTAGTGAAAAAGGGATAACAAGGCAACTTATAATTCTGAGAACACTGTAACAAAATGGTGTTGCAGAATATAGGAATTGCACTTTTCTTGATACGGTTAGGTCTATGATGGCGCAAGCGAATCTACCAATTCATTTTTGGGGAAATACATTACAAACTACAGCTTATGTACTTAACCGTGTACCATCAAAGTCAGTAAACTCAACACCCTGTGAGTTGTGGACAAATCGTAAGCCTGATTTGCAACATTTGATCCCTTGGGGGTCTACTGCATATATTCATGACATTGCACATAATTATGGCAAATTAGGACTAAGAGGAAAGAAATATATTTTCATAAGATACAGAACACATTCAAAGGGTTATATTTTCATTGGTGAGGATTCCGATGGATGAACTACTAAAATTGAGTTTAGAGATGTCACTTTTCTCAAAGATCTCCTTCTTAAATAAAATGAGATTGATAAAGATGATCTTCATCTATTTGAGATAGAAGAAGAGGCTAGAATCTCTCTAAATCGACCAAAGGTCGATAAAATTCTAGCTAATTCAAACCTTCTTCTGAGTGGGAGCTTGGATAGTACACCACTAATATCTCAATTGAGTGGGAGAAATGAGAATGATCCAATTTCAATTGGTGGTATTAGTAGTGATAATGCTAATAACTGTGGTGATCATCATCCACGTAGGAGTAATCGACTGAGCATACCTCGAAAATGATTTGAAATTGAGAATGAAGCCTACATTATAACCCTACAAGATGATGAAGAACCGAGAACGGTGCTGGGAGGCATTGACTTGTCCAACTAAAGAGAAATGGAAAGTTGCACTTGAGGAAGAAATGGAATCTATGAAGAGAAACCAAGTATGGAGTTTAGTTGATCTACCGCCTAGTCGTAAGGCAATTGGGAATAAGTGGGTTCTTAAAATAAAAAGACAAGCAGATGGATCAATTGATCGATATAAAGCTCGTCTTGTGGCTAAAGATTATACCCAATAAAAGGGTATAGATTATGAGGAAATTTTTTCTCCAGTGGTTAGGTTTGCCTCAATAATATTGATTTTAGCCATTATATCAAATTTAGACTTAGAATTGCATCAAATGGATGTAAAGACATCTTTCCTTAATGGAGAACTGCAAGAAGAAATCTATATGGAACAACATGTAAGTTTCATTGTTGAAGGCCAAGAGAGCAAAGTGTGCAAGCTCAATAGATCGATTTATGGCCTTAAACAATCATCCAAACAAGGGTACCTCCATTTTCATAATGCAATAATGTCTTATGATTTTAAAATGGTCGAGGAGGACCATTGCATCTATGTGAAAAGATCTAAAAATAGATTTGCAATTTTATCTCTGTACGTTGATGATATCTTAATAGCTGGGAGTGACAAAGATTTTGTCATGACTATTAAGACATGGCTATCAATGAATTTTGATATGAAAGATATGGGAGAAGCAAGCTACATTTTGGGAGTAAAGATCATAAGAGATCGTTTAAAAAACTTTTTGGCTCTGCCACAAGAAAGTTTTGGAACGCTTCTATATGAGTAGTTGTAAATCTGTGGATACTCCTGTATCAAAAGGCGAGGCTTTAAGTCTAGATATGTGTCCAAAAACTCCATAAGAGAAAATGAAATGTCCAAAGTACCATATTCGAGTGCAGTTGAAAGTCTAATATATGCAATGATGTGCACTCGTCCAGATATATGTTTTGTTATTGGTTTGGTCAGTATGTTTCAATCAAATCCTAGTCGTGAACATTGGAAGCTAGTAAAAAGGATCCTTAGATATTTGAAAGGCATAATGAATTACTGTTTATGTTATCAAGGAAAGGATTTGCTCTTGGTCGGATATTCGGATGTCGATTGGGGCGGAGACCTTGATGAACGCAAATCAACTTCTGGTTATGCGTTCTTACTAAATGGAGGTACCATTTCTTGGAGTAGTAAAAAGCAAACATGTACAGAGGTCTACTATAGAAGCTGAATTTATAGCCTGCTCAGCTGTCATACAAGAAGCAGTTTTGCTGAAAAGGTTTCTTGAGAATTTGAGTGTATGATAGTTCAGAGCCTATTACAGTTTATTGTGATAATCAGGTCGCTATTGCTTATACCAAGGATCTCAAATATCATAGTAGAACGAAGCATATTGATATGAAGTATAATTTCGTAAGAGACATTATAGAAAAGAAGCAATTTGGAGTACAATATATTTCCACGCATAGTATAGTGGCTGATCCACTTACAAAACTAATACCAAGAGATGTTTATCATGGCTATGCCAAATCTCTTGGAATGTGTAGACTGTAATTTTATGTAAATGATCATATACATTGTACTGCTTCTTTTCATGAATGCAATTTATTTTTATATATTCTCATAATTGTGGATAATATTGTAAGAATTGTCTTATACAGACATTATATAAGTTTAGTTTGACTCTCTCACACGAGCAACTCCTTTGGCGCTATTGAGAGCGAGGAGAAATGAGATGAGAACTTCTCTAGTGCTATTCGAAGCTGGCGGAGTTGAGTTAAATTTTTATGTAACGTCGCCTCAATATAAGATTGGGATGAGATTGTGAAGTCATATATATAATTACACAATCGTATTGGATTTGCCCTGTCCAAAATAACCTGTTAAATCCATATTTGATATCTCAGAGATGAGAACTATGAGAAAAGAACACCTTGAGAACTCAAGTTAGTCGCTTGTGTTTGACAACTGAACTAAGATCTGTACAATATGAGTATGGAACAAGATACTGTAACACATGATCCTTGATATGTGTGCTCGAGCGACCATCAAAGGTAGTAGGAGAATGAATTCCTGCTTCTCCATTGTGTGAGACCTTTAGAGGAATGAAAATATCCTTCTATTAAAACCCTTATTACTTTTTACTGTTATTTGAGATTTTGACTTGGTGTTTTGCTATCTTAACTAGTGAACTTGTGGTCATAAATGATTCGACCTATGGAACTAAACTAGAAAAGCAGCTAGGTTCAAATTAAGAATTTCAAGTAAGAAAGGAAGATGTGTTCTGTATATTCATTGGCCGGCCAATCATATTACTCTCAAGATAATATTGCTAAGAAAAGCAAAAACATGATTATGAATATACGTTGTAAAATCGGAATAAACCGATCGAGGGATTTACATATTGAGATGTATAGAAACTAGAACTTATCTGGGGTTTTGCGAAATTTACGATATCTTTTATCTCGTATATCGTATAATTATAATGGGTAGTAGCAGCTATGTAATTCCTAACAAATACATAGCAATGAGCCCCAAAATATATGAATACTCGTTGGGCTGCACAATTCATTTGCCAGGATGCTTTAGTTTCTGACTTACATCTAGTCCAGCCTATCATGGGCAAGTGGAAGATGTTGGTAACCGAATTGGGTCGCCCATGATGGCTGACCCGATTGGTTCAAAAAGAAAAATTAAGGGAGTCCAGCAGTTGCCAAAGACAACTGCTGGACATGGTACCCCATTTCTTCTTCTCATATATATAAGAGAAACAAGATGGATGTTAAAACTCTTTCCTTAACACAGAAACTTTGAAACATAGAAAAGAAAACAGAGGCATTTGGATTGTGAAAAGTTAAATTGGAGTTTCTCATAATTTTTATTTGATCTAGTGATTCATCAAGAGGTAAGTATATTCAGTGGCGAAGCCACTTGGTGGATAAGGGGGGCAAAATTTAAAAAAAATAAAAAAATATATATATTTTAAATTTTTAAAATTTTTTTTATCCCTCTTAAAATTTTAATTTACCTTCATATCTAATAAGAAAAAAATATATAAATTCTAAAATTTTTAACAAAATTAATTAAATATTTAACCAAATTAATTCAATCTCAACCAATCAATTAAAAGATTAAAAATAAATTAAAAGTATAATAAAAAAATTGAGAAAAAAAAATATAAAATTAAGATCTTTATTTTTTAGTTTTTTATATTTAATTCTTTTTTTAAAATTTTATTTTATTATTTATACTTTTAATATTCTTTGATGATATTTGAATCAATTATATTTGTTAAAAAATTATTTTTTATACTTTTTTTAATTATTTTTTTGTTAATCAATAAAATTGTCTTATTAATAGATTAATAAATTTATTAAATAATTATTATATTGAAAACATTTAAAAAGAAATTACCCCTTATAATATAATTCTGGCTTCGCCCCTGAGTATATTGATCCATTTCCTTGTCAATTTCATTGTATCTTCAGTTATCTATAAACATATGGCTATTAATGAAAGGTTCTTCTGTGTGTATATGTTGTAGGTTGTTGCAGAAGATGACACAAAGGTAGAAAAGAAGATCAAAGCAAGTATTGCAGTGGAAGCAGAGTCGAAGATCACAGACAAAACTAACAACAAAACCACTCACAATAACAACAACAGCAGAAAAAATAGTAACGAAGAAAATTCAGCTGAAACTTCTAAAGATAACTCTAAATTATCTGAGGTTCAAAAGCCCGATTACATTCATGTTCGGGCTGGCCAGGGCCAAGCCATTGATAGCCATAGCTTATCTGAAAGAGCAAGTATAGATAGGATTTTTCAAAAATCAGTGAAAGAATGAAGTATTTGCAAGACTTAGTTCCTGGATGCAACAAAATCATAGGAAAAGCAGCGATGCTTGATGAAATTATTAATTACATTCAATCTCTTCAACGCCAAGTAGAGGTAATTAAACTTTTTTTTTTTTTGATAAAAGATATTTTATTATAATTATATATGGGAGGGGAACAACATATTTGTGAGCCAAAACTACCCAGATTTTCCCTTTTACACCCATAACCTACAAAAGCTCACAAATATGTGAAAAAACCCCTCAACTGAAGAACACTTACAGAAAAATTGGAGCTCACAAGTAGGAGGCTCTTGAGATACCATCCTAACAGACCAGGCTAAAACAAATATCTGATGTTTTTTATGGAGTAGCACACCTAACACCAGCTTAGGTACAACAAAAAAACTCTCTACCCAAAGTAACATATTAGACAACAAAAATAAAGAAGTTGCAAGTAGATGAGCAACTTGCACAAACAACCAGTAGCAATATCCGCAGAAGGCCTTATATCAAGGAAAATCTGCATCACCAACAACTTTCAAAAGCCACACTACAATAGTGGAACACAACCAGAATTGCCGAACCAAGCTCAAATATCCATAGAAATATAAAAGCAGCAGAGATTAACAAGGGATTAGCAATATGTTTTAAGAATTGAAGCATGCAACGAGATCAGATTGTCTAAACACACCTAATTTAGCAAATGAATCTACCACATGGTTTGCATCTCTTAACACATGCCTAAAGGAAACAAAGTTAAGAGAACTTACTAGCTCTTTAAGTTCATATAAGGTGTACCAAAGTCGCCAATGAGCGTCTGGAAGTTCCCTGGTAGCCCAACAAACTGTAGATTTAGAGTCTGATTCTATAATTACATGGGAAGATCGTATCCAGTCCACACTAACAGATATTTTGAGTGCTTTGACCATAGCCTTTAGTTCAGCCATGTTTGAGTTAACACAAACAGTTGAGCAAGAGAAAATGGCTTTAAAAAAGCCATTGAAATCCCTTAAAACACCACCGATACCGGCTGGCCCTGGTTTCCCTAGAGAAGATCCATCAATGTTCCATTTCAAAGAGTTGTTATCAGGTGGAATCCAAACAGATAAAGGGGTATGATAAGGGAGGATTCCAGTCTTTGACACAGTCAACAGAGATAAAAAAACTCGTCAGTTTTTTAAGTGAAAGAACGATCAAAAGCTGAGAACCAAGCTGATAATCATAGAATATTGAAATCAAAGAATTCTTTCAATATTAAAAGGAGATTTATTGAAAATCACATTATTTCTCTCTAGCCAATTGGTCCAAATAGTGGAAAAGAATGTAGCTAACCACACCTTCTTTTGGAATTTCCCAATTGCGAAAGAGTACCATTGTGTGTATAGCCTGTACAGGTCCTTTAAGGAGAAAGGGCAACACCATTTGAATTTCCACCATTTGAAAACTTGACACCATATTTGCCAAGAGACAGGGCAATGGATAAGCAAATGATTGACCATTTCCAAGTACAAATTGCATAGAGGGCAAATGTCCTCAGAAGGCTATATGATACCAATATTTAAAAGATGGTTTCTGATATTAATTCTTCCATGGAGGGCTGTCCAAATGAAAACTTGAACTTAGGAGGAGAAAGAAGTTTATTTTTGATTTCTCTGTATATTGATGCACGTCTCTGTTTCTATCTTTTACAGAGTAGGTAGCAATAGACTAATAGCATAATATTGTCAAATTAAGAAACACAATATCTTAAAAGTATGCATTGTTTGCCTGGTTTCATTTGTTATCTATAAACATATGGCTATTAATGAAAGATTCTTTTGTGTGTATATGTGTATATGTTATAGGTTGTTCCAGAAGATGACACGAGGGTAGAAAAAAGGATCAAAACAAGTATTGCAGTGGAAGCAGAGTCGAAGATAACAGACAAAACTAACAACAAAACCACCACCAATAACAAAAACAGCAGCAAAAACAGTAACAAAGAAAATTCAGCTGAAACTTCCAAAGATAACTCTCAATTATCTGAGGTTCAAAAGCCCAATTACATTCATGTTCGGGCTTGCCGGGGCTAAGCCACTGATAGCCATAGCTTAGCTGAAAGAGTAAGTATAGATAGGATTTTTCATTAAATTTTCACGTTAATTTTCTTTAGCAACTGCGTGTTGATATTATATAGTTTAGTTATAAACTTTGTTTTTGTGTGTTATACAGGTGAGAAGGGAAAAAATCAGTGAAAGAATGAAGTATTTGCAAAACTTGGTTCCCGGATGCAACAAATCACAGGAAAAGCAGGGATGCTTCATGAAATTATTAACTATGTTCAATCTCGTCAACAACAAGTAGAGGTAATTAAATTATTTAATTCTTAATTGGGTCAGTTATAATTATCCTTGTTTAATGTTACTAGCATATATTTCTACAAAATTCTTAATTTGGGTCTTAATGCATACTATATTTGTTGCCTTTTACAAACAGTTCTTGGCAATGAAACTAGCTGCTGTGAATCCGAGGCTTGACTTTAACATTGATAACTTATTTGCTAAAGAGGTGATCAAAGAATCATATTTATTTTTTCATTCATAATTTTAAGTTTCTGTGACTATAAAATTATCTGGTTAATTTTTTTTAATTAATTTGTTTTAACTAGCAGACATTTCCTGCTTGTACAATCAATTTCCCAACAATTGGGATATTGTCGGATATGACTAGTCCTGCCTATCTTCAGTTTAGTTTAGTACAGCAACAGCAACATCAAAATCATCAGCAACAACAATTAGTGACTACTTGTGGTTTGGATATTGGGATGAATAATCCTTCTGATATGGGGCTCAGTCGAACAATTAGCGCTCCTATATCAATTCCTGAAATGTTTATGGATTCATCTTGCTTCACTGTAAATGTCTACCCTTTATATTTAATTATGTTATTATTTATCTCTAATTTTTTTTAATATCAATTAGTTATATTGTTGGTGTGGGCTTTGTGACTCTGTTACTTAGTCTACAATTGAGAGAGCCCAAAACTGAAGCCAAAGCTGTGCTTTTTATGCTAGGGTTATTTTTAGGTTTGGTATAAAAACCAAACTGTAATCGGTTTTTGTTTAGTTTTACCTCTCTGCCGTTTTTCTCATCTTCTTCTCTCTGCTAGGGTTTGTTATCTCTGCTAGGATTCTTTCTTCTCTGTGTAATCTCTTGATTATTCCTAAGCTTGTATCTTGTTTTAGTACAGTTTGGTTTATGAGGGTGAGAGAGGATTGTATTTGGCGTGAGATAGTGAGAGTTGAGAGTTTCTGATTTGAAGTTTGTAAGACTGTTTCTTGATCGGCTTTAAGTTATAGTGAAAGGCTGAGGAATCTTTTCTCCTTGGATGTAGTCCTACTTTGTGTAGGATGAACCAAGTAAATACTGGTGTTTTTGTTTGCATGCTTCGTTATTTCCTTTCTTTGATTGTCAAGATCCACAACAGTTGGTTTAATCATTTTGCAGCAAATCCAGGCCTCATCAACTTGGGATCCTGATCTACAAAATCTTTACAATGTAGCATTTGATCAAGCAAGATCAACATCCTTTCCAACTCAGCTAATTTACAGGTAAGATAAAGCTAATAACTAGTCTTGTCAATCTTCACTTTATTATTTGTTTGATAATTTTATTTTATTTATTTTTTCATAAGGCTAAAAACGAAAGCAAAGTGGGTTTTGACTACCATTAATTGAGAGCTTATACAACTCCACAAATGCTAATGATTTTTTCTTTAGAAATATTTTTTTTTACCGAATAAAGATGGAAAAAAATAAAAATTTAATAATAGTGTTTGTGATTGAAATGAAGAAAGTTGGTTACAGGGATCTTTCCATCTTTGCTTCCAAATAATCAAAACCACAGATCTTTTGAACGAGATAAACTATTTTCTTTACAAAGAAGAAGCAATCAAATATGGAAAAAGAAATCTGACTATAAAGACATAATAATGGCCATCTATATTTTTCCAATTGCTGGCTTATAAATATTGGGGTCCTTTAGTAAAAGATTTGACAATTTGTATTATTATATGATTCTCAACAATCAAATAATCTTGATGATTATGATTGTTAATCATATAATTAGTTTTCACTAATTAGTTTTTGAACCGAAGTGAAACTTTTTCTGTCAAAAATGGCTCAAATCCACCTTTTTTAATGGTGAGTCTAACAGAGGCTAACGGATGATGATTTTGCATGCATGGGACCCAATTGAGCTTGTTTATTACACTGATGGGGCATCCTACGTGGTTCCTTGTTTGTTCTTAACAAAAATTCCCAAATTCTCATTCAAGGTTTTTTCAGCAAATCTCTCAAGTTTCAAATAGAGACTAGATCGTTCTCATTTATTTCACTCAGAGATTGAATGAATCAAAGTTTTTAGGATTTAATTTGTTGAATAACATTGAATAGTTGGAGAATGGATTCTTCCTCATCGGTATCAAATCCAAACAAAAGCCATCGAATGCAATATGGAGATTGTATATGTACATGTGGTGTTCAAGAGGTTTTGTTCACTTCATGGGCAGATTTGAATCATACAAGAAGATTCTATGGATACTAGAAATATAATGTAAGTAATTAAATATTGTAATTTCAAAATCTAGAGTTTGTTTTTGTCTTGCAAATGGTGAAAAAAATTTCTTCTGAATTGTAGCTACCCACATGTCGTGGATGTAAGCTTTTCAAATGGGTTGATCAAAAGTTTCCCAAGAGAGCAATAGAAGTGATAAACCAGTTAATTGGTGACAGAAAACAATTAATGAGGGAGAAAAAGGAGTTAAAAAGAAGATTTGTAGAAATGCCAAATGATGATGTCTGTTTTACTATAAATGAGCTACATGAAGATATACAGAGATTAAAGTTGAACTCTGGGACTGATTTAGAGATGCAGAAATTAAGGAAGAAATTGAGACAAGCATATGCAGCTCTATTGTTATGTTTATTTGTCATTTTGATGCTTATGCTTTACTGATAAAGTCTGCATTTTGGTTTGGGTTGGAATGTCTTAAATTAGATGATTTAGGTTGGAATGTATGAACTTAGTAGCGAATGCATCTGTTGCTGCAATTTGGCCTTTTGGGTTTGTTCCTTTTTTGGCACTTTGGTAATTAGTAATGTGTAATGTAATATTTGAATAAAATGAATAATGTTTTTCTTCATTTTATATCCATTGAGTTTTGTTTATCTTTTAGACAGCTGTAATATTGATTGAAATGAAGTAAATCATTGAGTTTTGTGTATCTATTGAGTTATGTATCATAAGATGCTTGACTTAGTTCATTTTAGTCCAAAAGATACATAATGAGTAAATTGAAATTAAAAAAAATCCACATATTTGCAATAGTTCAAATATATCATTTGCATTAAATATTGGCTCATGAACAAATGTAAGAGCATAGGCTTACAAAATATTGCCTAGCTTATTGACCAATATACTACAGTCGATCCTTAATTTGCCTAAAACAATAAACATGTTCTGATTCACAAAATATAGCAAAAGATAGACATTGGTTGTCCTATATCTACCAAAATGGAACTCAATTCCCACAAGCTGTCTGTAGAGAATTCATTAAAAAAATAAATAAATAACGTATCCAAAAAAAATTCAAAATATGATAGGCAGTCTTCAATGTAAACTAGACTTTATAGCCTTTTTCAAGCTACCGATTCTGGATTCTCTGTGCTTCCAAGCTTCTTATTGTTTGGGAAGGTTGACCGACCAAGTGCTTTGAATGGAAAGTTTGTGAGTTGAGATACATTTGCACCATCTCTTCTAAAAGCTATCTTCTTTGTATCTTTGCTATTGTTTTCATTAGAAGCCCTAACATGTCTAATATGCCTCTCATTAGGTATTTGATACTTCATTTGAGGATCAGGACATTCACAACTCAAATTAATATCATTTGCATATCTTAGAGTTGAAATAACTAGTATTGTATCCATACCAAACTGCATAAATCAAAATTTGTCAATCCATGGCAAATGAAAGCACAATCAACAATCCATAGCAAATGAAATCGGATACTTACATAGTGTTACAAATAAGTGGTACATGTCAAGTACATTAATCTAGGGATTTCATATAAATTATAATTCCATATTTCATTACAATACAATGAAAGCTATAAAAAGTTGTTGAACAGGTTCATGTGAGCAAATATATCACAATACACAACATTACAAATATTACAAATCTTCAAATTATTTTACAATAGCATTCTCTAGCTGATATTGTATTCCCTCCAGCAATATTGAGGCATCAACCAACCCTAAATTACCTATCATCCAATCAAATCACATACTTACATTATATGTCATAGATCTAGTACTTTCATCAACATAGACCCTAATGGGCGACAAAAAGTTGTAATAGACGATTGCAGTGATTTTGATATATAATGGAGCACTAAAAGATTAGGAAAAGAGAAAATTTGAAAAATCTACATTATTATATATACTAAAAGAGCCACCAAATTCACTATTCCTTGTGGTAGTGTAATCCCTAAAAAGCCAAGTCTATTTTCTTTTATTTTCAAATTTACCATTCTTTTATTTTTTGTCTTTCTTTTCAAATGTTGTTCTTTCTCTTCCCTTCTCCGCCTCCCCTTCTTCTTCTATATATCATCCGTCCATTTTAATATCATATACATACATACATCTCCACAAATTCATGCATGATATCTTATCTATCCATGTATGAATATTTAACCCATTTTTCACGTTAAACTCAATTTTATTCTTCTATATGAACTTCAACTTTCATTTTTTTCATTAAACTCAATTTCATATTCACTTTTATTAGCAGTAAAAAAATTATTAAAAATTATTTTATAATTTTTTATTTATTAACTTGATATATAAAACTTTTTTATAATATATCATAGAGCTAAAATTAATCAAGACCAAAGTTCTCAAACACGAAAATATTATAATAAAAATAAAGATTAGATGTTTCTAGCTTTAAGAAAAAGTAGATCGACAGAAAGGGATTGAAAATTTTGGGAGATGAACACATGCATAAACTAATATAAGTTATTAAACAATAAAGCAAAATAACAAAAATATAGCAAATTAATAAATTATATTGGAATTTTAAACTAATGTTAATGTTTATTTATGCAGTCAACTACTGAAATAAGGAGAGAATAAATATTTTAGCTATAGGGAACAAAAAATTTTGCCTAACATCAAATTTGCAAATGATGCGCTATAAAATCTTTTTTTTGTTGAACTTATAACTTATATTTTATCTAGCATCAACTTTGTAAATGATGTTATGATTTTTTTTTTGTTGAACTTATAACTTGATCTTTTTTGTGAGAAAATGCATACATTGTTAAGATATCCACTATATCTTAACAAAGCAGACAACTTTATAATATATTTTGTACAGTTTGTATATAAACAAATATTATATAGTATTTCTATACTTTGTATATATTTAATGTGTATTTTATATATATTATATATGTATTATTATATATAATATATATTGCCATTTATTTTTCTCAATATGCACATAATAATATTAATTCTCGCAAACGTGCAGGTACAATATAGCTTGTATGCAACTAAGAGAAGATCAAGAAAAGTGATCAACGAATACTAGAAAATATATTAATACAAAAATGATTAATTTCATGAACATAGTATACACAAGCAAATTCATTAATTTGAAATAGTAGAATTGTTGATCAATTCGTTCGATGTATTAGAATTAGAGCAAATAAATGAATAGTAAAAAAGAAAATATATTATTTTAGACATGATTGATTATATAAAAATACATGGAACCTAAATTCATTAATTTGGAGCAATGAAATTGTGGGTTAATTCGATGTATTAGAATTAGATAAAATTTTAACCGATAATATATACCGAAAAAAAAATCCATCTATATGTTGAAAGATGCACTAAAGAACATATACTTTGAATTTCGAAACTGAAAATGCATGGTCAAAGTGAATGCTTCCCTTCAGAGCCGTCTTGTATATTTTAGGGGCCCCGAACAGAAATTAAAATATAGGCCCCTAATCATTACAGGACAACTGAAATATAGGCCCCTAATCATTATTTTAACAATGCCTAAAATAAGACACTTTTTTTTAGGGATCTTGAACAACGCCTAAAATAAGACACTTTAAAAATTTTTTTGGGGGCCCTGAGCAACCGCTCAGGTTGCTCCCCCCATTCAGCCGGGCCTGCTTCCCTTTAGGACGACAATGGCAAATAATAAGACGAGTCAAATTAGGTAAATATAAATGTAACCGAGTGGAGGCAAAGATCATAAGATGCAAATTAGACAATGGTACTCTCTGCCATCTTTGATAGCCACTACTTCCCTATTATATGATTCTCATCAATCAAATAATATTGATGATTATGATTTTCAATTATATATATGATTAGCTTTCAATATATATATAAAAGGAGATGTTTAATGAAATAACATCCCTTAAATTCGGATCTTCTAGTAACATACTCCATAGAATTATTGCTTTTTACTTAGAAAAGCAACTCTTCAAGCAAAAGCAATGGATTTTAGTCACTGAAATTAGATATAACTCTGCTAATTAATGACATTTGTATTTTAACATAGGGAGTTTAGATTGTAAATAATTAGATAAAATTTTAAAGTCTGGATAGTAATTAATTTTTTTAAAAATAAAGTAAAAATGAAGCATATATATGTAAAAAAAATAAAAACAAAAAGAAAAGCTGCGGCTAGTTCTAGACAAGCTGATCAATTGCAGGGATGAGCACAAAATTAATATAATAAAAAATTAAATTAAGTTTGGTTTTTTCAGTTTGGTTAATTCTATAATTTTGGTTAGATTCAGTTAATTTTTTTTTTAATAAATGTCAACTTATTCGATTTTATTTGACTTATGTTAGAAAATTTTAAAATTAACAAACCGACTGAATTACATATTATATATATTATATTTATATTTAACAAAATATATATTTGAATTAATCATATATATTATTAAAACAAATTAAATAAATTAAGGAATCGAATTGTGTTGAATCAATTATTTTTCATAAAAATATTAATTCGATTAAAAAAATTTGATTAATTATGCAAATAATTGAGTACGGTGAATGTTATGTAAAGTGGATAATTTAAAAGGAAATGCACTTAAATTCCACAAAATAGTGGGATATCAGGCAATGATATGTTTGTTTACTTTCACGAGCTTTTGCAGTTGATAGTCTGCTATCGAAAAATATGGCCCAAATTCAAGACCCAGCTGGGTCTATTTTGGGCCCTCAAAAAAGAATTTCCCTGCATTGAATATTATATAATTTAATTTCTTATTTCCGTTAATTCTGTTTTTATAATTTAGTTTTTTTATGGTAATCTTATGGGAATAAATTCAATGAATTTTTCAAATCATGAATAATTTTATAATTTCTCATAATTTTAAATTTTTATTTTTCAAAAATGTTTTAACAAAAAGGTAAAAGGATCAATAATTTACTAAATGTAAAAATTATATATATTTGTTCATAAATTTTAATTTATTTATATTTCTATGACATTTATAATTTTATTTTTATATATAATATGCCACAAAATAATCAAATATACATAAAAGAAAAAAAATAATTATCTGCAAATGATTAAAGGTTTTGGGGGAAAAAAATAAGGTTGGGCATTCGGTTTTTAACATAATATTTTGAATACTAAATTTATGGATCGAACTGACAAAATTTCAATTTCGATCTATTTGATTAATTAATCGAATTAAATAATTCAATTTAATTAATTAACTAAATAGAATAAATTTTTTATTTTATAATAAAATATTATATTTATAATAAAATATCAATATAATTAAATAACTAAATAAAATTTATTAAAAAATTAAACAAAATGTAAAATTATTTTGCAATAAAAAATATATTTATAATAAAAATTTATATAATTAATTAATTACTAATTAAGTAAATAAAAATTATTTTTTAAAATTTTTTAACTAACCGTTAACTTACTAGACTAAATTAATTAATAATTAACCGAATTAAAAATTAAATTAATATAAATTTTTTCAAACTGAATTAATCTGAAATCTAATAATTGAAATGAATTTTTGGTCGGTTAAAAAAATAAAAGCTCTTCTAAAGGCATATTTATATTGTATGAGCGCTATAAATATCTACGAAATTTAGGTGTTTATATATATTAAAGTATACAGTTGTGATAATCGGGTCTTTGGTTTTTTTTTTTTTTATAATTTATATCCCATAAATATATTTTTTTCTCATTAAAAAATTATAATAATAAAATTATATATTCTTATAAAAAAAAAGTATGCAGCTGTGATTTGGGCAAGAAAGTATATTTTAATTTTAAATAAAAAGAGGAGATTTCCGTGAATGTTGAGATCAAACGTCTGGTTGGTTGAAACCTGAAACTCAGTGAATCCTCTTATGCATCCATATATAATTAAAATATACAACTCTGACTGACGTCTCCAAATTTCATTATTAATTTGCTTTTAATTTTGTTGACTTTTTATTTATTTGTTTGTTTCTTTATATGAGACATAAATTGAATCAAAAAAATATTTTGAATTTTTGTATTAATAATATATATAATTATTAATATTTTAAAAACCAATTTTTTTATAAATAATAATAAGAAGAAAAAAAATTATACTACATTTGATTTTCCCTTCTGTTAACTGACTTATATATTATTTCATTTGGGTAACAGTTGGTATTTATAAAAGACGAATCCAATATGGAATAGAATACAGCATAATTTTCTCAAATAATTATATTAAAAAAAATACTCTTATCTATATTCTATAATTTAAAAGAAAAGCTGAAATCAGTGTTAATAAACAGTCATTTCAGATTTTTTTTACCTATATTATCCTTTCCTTTTATTAATGTTGTCCCTTTTTAATTGTTGCTCTTTTTATTAAATATTATTTTATTTTAATTTATTATTTTATTTTTCTATATCTTTACACTTTATTATTATGTATTTTTTTTAGAATTTATATTCTTTTGAATAATTTAATTATGTGTCACTGTTAAATTTTAAATTTTATATATTTTGTTTCTAATTTTTTTTATTTTACAAAGTGAAGAATATATGGTATTTTATATTAATTTTTACAGCAAATTATAAGTTTTAAACTTTATTTACTTTAGTAGAATTTATATTTTATATTTTTTTTTGTTAAACCACATATATTCATATCTATTTAATAGTTTAGAATTAATTATATTCGGATATTGTAGAATCTAGGATGACCCTATTATCATCATTTTTTCTATATACAATACTAGAGTCGAGAATTAAACACATAATATTATTTAAAGGAATTCAAACTCTCATCCATCTAGACCAACGATCGTTGATTATATTTTTATATTTTTAATCATATTGAAAAATAAACTAATATAAAAAATTTTAAAATAGCAAGAAAATTAATAGACTGCTCAAATTAGATTTTGCTAAATAAAATTTATAATATACGATGTGAAAGAATTTTTCTGAGAGCTCACAAAAATAATATTTAAAAAATTTAAAAATAATTATACCATTTATTTATTTATTTTTTATTGATAATATCTTATAATAATCATAAAAATATTTTACTTATTTATACTAAATTAATAATATTTTATAAAAACTATATAAATAATTAACTTTTATATTATTCATAAAAAATATAAAATATATATATTTTCAAAGTAACGGAGAGTACATAATTCTAGTTTATATATATTCGTATCACTTCCCTTTGAGTTGAGCCAGAAAAAGGGTAAACTTGCCTCACAATGAATCAAAACAATCCTTATTATTGTTCAGAACATTAGCTATCTTATCATGAACAAGAATATAATAAACCTGTAACTGCGTTTTCTCAACTAGCTACATCATAAACAAATATAAAATCAATTTACATATTATTGATATACAAACGGAAACAATATTAGTGGTGTTGTATAAGTGGCGCTAAAATTATATAGCTATAATAATTAATAAATGAAGTATTGAAAAAAAAAAGGTGAATCAAAATCAGTTCAATCGTAGCAGTAGCAAGCAAATGATATTCTACTTCAGTGGAATAGCATAACACCTAACATCACTTGCAAGAAGTCTCGCAATCCTGAATCAGAGTTTGGATTAATTATAATTTACAGTGGCGGAACAAGTGACTATATAAGAGGGGGACAAAATTTTCACCGGTGCAACTGCAAGGGAGCTCTGTTGCAGCGGACGGCCAGAAGAGAGGAGGTCGCGCTTCCGATCGACTGGTCAGGAAAGGTCGTGCGACCTCACACGACCCCGCCTGATTCCGCCACTGATCATTTATCAAATATAGATTGCAATATGAAATAGGACACAGCCCTATCTTTCCAAATAATTTTAAAAAAAATGATCCTATTTACATAAAATTTATCATTGACTTCATAAAAAGCTTGATATATTTCCTCTTGCCAGCTCAATTTCAATTTTCAAGTACACACTACATGGACTACGTACATCAATATATATACATGTTTTGCTTTCTTTCCAAATTTCCATCAAAACTATATTGCTTTTTTTTTAATTGGCCTAAGACTTTAACATTATAAACATATATTATATACATAGAGTGTTCCTCAAATCATACACTTTCTAGGTCTTGTTTGGTTGGTGATTTTTTATTGCCTTTTTGACTCTTATATCCAATATTGAACTCAGTGCACCCACTTTAGTAAATTAGATTCCACAAGTCCAAATTTTTATTATTGATCATGATAGATATTACTCTAAACTTGCTTTTTTCAAGAGTGCTCCAAATGCCTGCAAGCTAGTCTACACGAGGCAATTTTTTTTAAATTTACTTAATTAATTAATTGAATTTTTTAATAATATTATATTATTTTTTATTTAAAAGTCAAGAAATTCATATTTATTTAGAATATTATCTATTTATATACGTACTTTATCTTTTTATAAAGAGGTGGAATTAATTTCGGTATGTCATATTCAAAGAAATTATTATAGTAGTAGCTAGTAAATATACAATTAAAATTGCATCTTGATGAAATTTAATTAAATCAAAATACATGTGACTAATCATAGATATATATATATATATAAACATAATCTTAATTAAATTTATAAATACAATAAAATTTTTCATGTAAAAAATAATAAGAATATAAAAGAAAAGATTAACAAAAACGTATTTTAATTTATAGAAAAATTAATATTTTATGGTTTAAATCTTCTAAATTATAATTTTATCGTTTTACAGTATTTGCTATGAGTATGTGGTAGACAAACTAGCAACTATATCTAATTTAGGGATCATAACTCTCATAATATTCTTAATATACTAGGTCATTAGGTTTTTCTATAAAATTCTAATTACTAGTATTAGACTCCTACACATAGACCCATATCAAATTGAATATTTCAATAGCCTAAAAATCAGATCACTTTATTATCTTTATTAAATTAAATAGTATATAATATAATCATATTAATATCTAAACTCAAATTAAGATTAAAATCCAACAATTTCCCACTACCTTAATTATTATATTATACTTTATGCGTACAAAATTGGCTATTATATTTTAAAACTGTAACACCTTTATACTATATATACATATAGTATATATATTCTGTATATATACAATACATATATAAAATATAAAAGTGCTATAATAAATTCTATATTAAAACCCTCTTTAAAATTAACAAAAATAATTACTATTAAATAATAAATACTTAAGTAGTAAATTATTAAGATACAAATTTATAAAGTAAATTTTTGAAAAAATTTCGCTAAAGTTTTATCTGTAATTTTATACAATCCCAAATAACAAGTTTACTCAACCTGCAAGAAAATTAACACTCTTAAATCACATATCATTCCAAAACCATCATCTCTTCATTTCATATTTAAATATTACAAATATGATTAATATACATTATATACATACATAAATTTGTACAGAACATCATATGTTTGAAAACGTGTTTGCATTTCTATGATACAAAACACTAAAAATACCTTATTATATAATACATGTATGTAACACAACCGACTTGGTTTCATGGCAAAACCCTATCTTCAAGGTCTATTCCAACACTTAGATCTGCCCAGGTCTATCAACACTTCTTTATTCTATACTTCTATCACCTGTGCGATTTAAACAATCGTGCTAAGTCATACGACTTAGTGGTACATATAATACAACAATGACATAATAATATTATAATTAAAACATGCTCCATATTTAAATAATGCATCAATTAATTTTACTTTCCTTTAAGAATATACGTAACTACATACGTTGGGCCCAACCTTCTTATACAATTATCTAGTTTCAGTCTCGTTTTCTTAGTGTATTACATAGCGTATATTTTTGACACCATTGGTGTCTTACTCGAGTGTAGGCATATCTCTGTGACTCTCAGTGTCTCATCCATTTTGGCATATGGTTATCCAAGCGCAATCTTCTGACAACTAGATAATGTATAAGGTATAAATAATACACATTAATTTTTTAACACATTTCCACATCTCAACTCATATCATGGTTTTCACAAACCATCATTATATATAATGCAAATGTGGCTCGCCTTCACATTTTAGTACACAAATTGCACTTTTCATATTTTTTACACACACCACATTTTGCCATTATCCAATGGCTTAGCATGCCATAATCAATGCAATTCAAGCATTGTTACTTCAAATAATGTCATGTACACACATTCACATATACTACTACTTTAAAGGATAAGGATCATTACTATCCTTTAAAGTATGCCCAGAATAGAATATGCCAAACATAAACATTCAAATCAAATATTAGTGAAATATGTGTTAAGCTCAATTATGCTAATACACCTCACAAGTCTTACTTCACCAATTGCTCTTCCTCTCTTTAATTTTATAACTTCCCTTTACTCAACCCTAAATTATATTATCAGCTTCAATTTAGCATTAGCAATCCATTTAAATTCACTTTAATTATTTAAATACCATTTACATCGATTTCACCAAGAATTCCACCAAAATATTATTTTCACCATTATTACCTTATTCAAACTTCATTCTATCAAACTCATTTTCAATATTTAACTACAACAACATCACTTATTCATTAATATAAAATTAAAATAATGCACTTCCATAATTATTAAAATCTCTTTCAAAAATTCAAACTTTACATAATGTAACTATTAACATTAACTTCACCAAAATCCACTCATATCACATTCTCAACCTTAAAATCATAACATTTACATTAAAACAACACTAATTCATCTCATTAAAATAATTATCAACATCCATATTAGAAATTTTAATTTCACATAATAGGTCAATAACCTTAAACTTAACCAAATTCTCTCATAATTAATTTTTAATCATAGAATCATTACATACATATTAAAATAACATTAAATTATTCCATTTCAATAATATAACCATCCACACTAAAATTCTAATTTGCACATATTCATTCATAACCTTAAATTCACAAATCATGTCATTTTCAATCATCCATCCAACAAATCACTATGTGCTCTTCATTCTAACTTCATTTCTATTTTTTCTAATAATTAAAACATACCTTCTCTCTCTAACTATATCAAACATATTCATACATATTCAAACATCATATATTCACACAACTATGCAAGTAACCATATTTCAATATATTATTTATGATCTTATCATTTCCCATAACTCTTTTCGAATCACACATACATCTACTCAATTATACACATAATGTCACCTTAAATGAACATCGACATTCCTTTAAAGTATAACATAATGAATTATTCTAAACATGCACATTCATATAAAATGTAAGTATAGTATGTACTAACCTTCACTCCAAAGCAACTCCCAAGCCAAAATTTCACCCTTTTCTTCACTTAACAAAAATGTCCTTCCCTACTTGGATTGAGCAAAGAAAATCTGCTCAACTTCTAATCACAATATGAGTTTAAATAATTCATTAGAATTATAATTCTATCCACTTTAGCTAATAAAACTTAATTTAACCCATTCCTTTAAAATTTCCATTTTTTCCCTAATAGACTTTAATTTTGAATAATTCATCTAACCAATTTTAAACCATATTTTAAATTTAAAAATGACAATAAATACCCATTTTAACATAATTTAATTCATTAGATTCCAACTATATCAATCTTATTGAAAAATTCCATGAAACCCCTAATTCATCTAGTTTTTCTCCCAAAGTCCAATAAACCCAATCTTTTCTACCAACTAACCTTAAAATCAACATCCTCATATTAAAAGAATATCATTCAAACCCATTTTATAAATTAAAACATCTTCCATCAAAATCACTACTTACCCATATTAGAAATTTTCGAAGAACATAATTTTAAAAGAAAGCTTACCAATTAGTTGATAATCCACTAAAACTTATTTTAATTCTTGAAAATCCCTTCAAATATTAGTATTTGGATGAGCAAAAATCATTCTTATATTAGCCATGGTGAAATTTCGGGTAAAAGAAAGGAAGAAGAAGAAGATTGGCATCTTTTACTAAATTTGACTTTTCTTCTTATCTTCTTATTTCAAATTCCAACCATATATATATAGAATATTTTATTATTTTAATTACTTATTTTTAAAATATTAATTTTTATCTTCCACTTAAAAATATATTTTTTAATATTTAATAAATATTCAACTTTTTCATCATCTTCCACAATCTAAAAAAATATTTTATTATTATTATTATTATTATTATTATTTTATGCATTTATTATTATTATTATTATTAACTTTTTAACTCTTTTACTATTCACCCTTTGACTTTACCATTTATCATTTGACTTTATATGTTATATATATTTAACATATAGTTTATATATACATTTGATATTTTCTCACTTTTAACACTTTAATTAATCTTCTAAATTATTTATTTAAATTTTATTTTATGAAAATATGGACATTACAAAAATATTCTCTTAAGTACAATCTGGTCCATTTACTATATTGATATAGAACCAAAGAGGTCTTTGTTATATTAATTCATAACTCGACCTATCAATGATCACAATATCAACATATTCAATGACATAGATCAAGTATGGATATGTAACATGAAAATTATATGAATGTGATCTTAACATGTATATTCTCAAGTGGTCCTATCTTAGTAAGATCAACTTTAACTTAATGACATAAAGTGTAATAAACTAAATACTTTATTTTTGCAGAAAAATAATGTTCATATAAAAATATAATATATCCAAACAAAATAGAGCATCTAAAAATAAAGCCATATATAAATTTCTACTAAACCTAAACATCCTCAACTAATATAATACCTATGTGAGCAGTGTGCTTATTAAATACTTTTGGTGTTACTCTCTTAGTTAGCGGATCCACAATCATGGAGTTTGTTCCAACATACTCTATGAATATATGCCCACTTTGCACTCTTTTTTTTACAACCAGGAACTTTATATCGATGTATTTAGATCGAGAAGAGCTCCGGTTATTATTGGAGAATAAGACTGCTGATTTATTGTCACGGTATAACTTCAGTAGCCTATCAACGCCACTCATAATATGCAGCTTATTGATAAAATTTTGCAACCATAATCTATTGTTTGATGTCTTATAGCATGCTATAAATTTTGCTACCATAGTGAGGTAGCTATAAGTGTTTGTTTAACACTCTTCTAGGCAATAACTCCTCCAGCTAATAGATAAATGTAGTTCAAAGTGCATCTTCTATTGTCTTGGGATCTAGCATAGTCAAAATCAGAATACCATATGATCTCCAAGTGATCTGACCTCTTATATATAAGCATGTAATCCTTTATTCTATATAAATACCTCAAAACCCTTTTGACTGCTTTCTAGCTATCCATCCCTGGATTACTCAGATATCTGCCTAACATGCCAACAACAAATGTAATATCTGAAATGGTGCAAATTTGAGCATAGATCAGACTTTCTACAGCTAAAACTTATGGAATCTTCTACATTTCCTTCACCTCAAGGTCATTCTTTGGGCATTAACTGAGACTGAACTTGTCTTTTTAGCGATTGGAGTATTTTCTTATTTACAGTTTTGCATACCAAATCTCTTGAACACTTTTTCTATATATTTTTTTGTGATAATCTAAGAATACCTCAAAAACGATCTTGATGTATGTGGATTCCTAAAACAAAAGAAGCTTCACCAAGATCTTTCATATCAAATTTACTTATGAGAAATTTATTGGTTTCATGCAACATTTCCTTATTATTGGTTGGAAGAAGTATGTTATCAACAAACAAAACTAGAAAAATGAATTTACTCTCACTAAATTTGTGGTACACACAATCTTCAACAACATTTGCCTCAAAATCAAATGAGACAAGTACTTGATAAAATTTGAAGTACTACTGACGGAAAGCTTGCTTGAGTCCAAAATGGATTTCTTTAATTTGCAAACCATATATTTTAGGTCTCCTGATACAAAGTTATGGTTGCACCATATAAATGGTTTCATCAATGTCTCTATTGAGAAATACAGTCTTAACATCTATTAATGTAACTCAAGATCAAAATGTACAACAAGAGCCATGATTGTCCTAAAAGTGTCTTTCAAAAAAACTGGAGAGAATATCTCTTTATAGTCAATTCCTTCCTTCTAAGTAAAGTCTTTAGCTAAAAGATGTATTATGCCTTTCTACATTACCTTTTGAATCCCTTTTGGTCTTAAATATTCATTTACAACTAATGGTTTATTTCCTTCAAGTAATGGGACAAGGTCCCAAACTTGATTGTCTTGCATTGATTTATACTTCTCATTCATCAACTCAATCCATTTTTGAGAGCTTGAATCCTGCATAGCTTGATGAAAATTGATTGGATCATCTCCCACCAAACGTTCAGTGTCCTCATGTTCCTGAAGGAATACTATGTAATCATCTGTAATAACATTTCTCCTTTCTCTAGTGGATCTCCTTAGTGGCATAGGTTCTTCAGGTTATTGAGTTTGTTCTTAAGGAATAACTTCCTTAACCTAAAAAAGAAGTTGTTCAATATTGTCTTGTATTAGTTCTAAATCTGGTTCTTGAGTAGTGATAGGCATAGAAATCCACACACTATTAAAAGCAATAGTGGGAATTAAAATTGAGTCTTCCTAAGTCGATTCCCCTTCAAAGATAATGAGTCTGATCTTATTTCTCCCTCCAAACTCAATATCCTCAAAGAATGTTGCATTTTCCATCTCAAAAATTGACCTAGTAATGAGATCATAAACTTATAGCCCCTAGATCACTTTGAGTAACCAATAAAGTAGCCGCTAACTATTTTGGAGTCCAATTTTCTTTCATTAGACCTATAAGGCCTAGCCTCAGCTGGACACCTCTAAATATAAAAGTGTTCTAAACTGGGTTTTCGCCCTATCCAAAGCTTATAAGGTATTTTAGCAGTTGCTTTAGCTGGTACTCTATTAAGAATGTAAGTTGTTGCCTCTAGTGCTTCTCTCTAGAGTGACTCAAGTAAGGTAGAATAATTGATCATACTTCTTACCATATCCATAAGAGTTCTGTTTCAACTTTCAGCTACACCATTCATGCTAGGTGAACTAGTCATTTTATACTGTGGTATGATTATATACTCCTCTAGAAAACTAGAAAAAGGTCTTGGATGTTGTTCTCTTGAACCATCGTATATGCCATAGTATTCGCCACCACAGTCAAATTTGATGCTCTTAATGTTCTTGCCAAAGTGATTTTCAACCTCAGCTTTGAAAGCTTTAAATACGTCCAAAGACTTTGATTTCTCATGAATGAGATATAGGTACCTATAATGCGAGTAGTCGTCTATGAATGATATAAAGTATCTTTGACCATTCCAGTACGCCATAGGAAATGACCCATAGATATTTGTATGTATCAATTCTAAGACACTTGTAAACCTGTTGGTACCTAATCTCATTTGTTTGTTCTGTTTTTCTTTGATACACTTAACATAAGTATGTAAATCTGAATAGTCAAGTATATCTAATATTCCATCTGACATAAGTCATTCAATTCTATATTTGGATATATGACCCAAATGCTTATTCCATAATCTAGCTGAGTTATCCGATTTAACTTTTTTCTATATGTAAGATTTCATTATATAAACCGACAATGTCAAGTACATATAGGTTATCAAGAGTACTCAATGAACTAGTACCAACAATATTCGTTAGAAGCGTCCCTATTTATACCTTATCATTTTTCGCATAGTTTTTCTCATTCTCGACAAGATAATCACTAGCCTTAGTAATCTTAGTAGAAACAGTACCTCAAAAGTCATCTGAAACGTCGTGCTTGATGATTATTAGACTCAGACGATTAGAGCATTCCTACCTCATGAAGTTTCATTTTGCCTCAGTGGAACTTTCAGCTGTAGGAGAGGCAGGCTGCTCTTCTCTTAATATCAAATCTAGATCCATGCAGCCAAGATAAGTAAAGATATTTTTCTTCCAATTCTTGAAGTTTGACCTAGTAAGTGCTAGAATATTGCTCATATTGAGCGGCATATTGGTAGACACATTAATTGTATAGATAATAAAATAATAAATAACATTCTCACATAATAATTTAAAAATAACTTCTAAAATTTTAAAAAATTATAGAATGCATCTTGAGATACCTAGCACAACATTAATATTAAGTCTTTGGATAGTAATATTAACTTATAAGTGGTACTCTTGGTATAGTAATCAAATATTGACAATAAATCCTGTCAAATAATAAATCTATCTTTGGATTAACTTTTATTCACATGAAAACTTTATAATTGTCACATATTTATCGCCACAGATATATATGCAATTTGGCTAAATATTATCCTTCCGTTAGGCTGGTTAATATCCACATAAATTAATACATATATAAATATCATAACGTTTTGAATAAGTTAATCTACACAAAAGATGTCACTTTGGTGACTTCTTATTTTAACTAGTTCTATCAAATGTTTAACAAACTTGAATAATTTATATATATATATATATATGCATTCAAAAAATTAATTAAAATGTAGAGCTCATATAACCTTATAGACCATAATAATAATTTATATTTTATTACCTAAAAAATCTCAAATTAATTAAAATAATTAAGTTGAGAATGAGCCAAAATGATCTTTGATCAATCTAAGATAATTTAAATTATACTAAAATAATCTAAACAAAATTTAGATTAATTAAATATTATAGCCTTTCATAATAGCAATTTCTGCAATTAGCCAATGAACTGTAATTCAACAAACCAATGCAATATAAGAAGGACAAAATAAATTGACAAAACAATGTGCACTTTGGCTGAATTTATATTATTGATCATGATAGATATTCCTCTAAACTTGCTTTTTTCAATAGTGTTCCAAATGCCTGCAAGCTAGTCTACACGAGGCAATTTTTTTCATTTAATTAATTAATTAATTTTTTTAATAATATTTTGTTATTTTTATTTAAAAATCAAGAAATTCATATTTATTTAAAATATTATCTACTCATATACGTACTTTATCTTTTTATAAAGAGGTGAATTAATTTGGGTATGACATATTCAAGGAAATTATTATAGTAGTAGCTAGTAAATATACAATTACAATTGCATCATGATAGAATTTAATTAAACCAAAACATATGCTATTAATCATAGATATGTATATAAATATAATCTTAATTAAATTTTTAAATATAATAAAATCCTTCATTAGAAAATAATAAGAATATAAAAGAAAAAATTAGCAAAAATGTACCTTGATTTATAGGAGAATTGATATTATAATATTTGAATTTTTTGAGTTATAATTTTTTCGTCTCACGGTATTTACTCTGAATATGAAATAGACAAATTGATAATTATATATAACACAAGGACCATAACTCTCATAATGTTCTTTATATATATATTTTTCATAAAATCCTAATCATTAGTATTGGCTTCTACGCATACATGATCCATACCAAATTAAATATTTCTAGAATAAAAAAAATCATATCACTTTATTAAATCTATTAAATTAAATAGTCGTAATATAATTATAATTATATTAATATATAAACCTAAATTAAGATTAAAATCCAACACATCTAGCTTTGTTTCAAAAAAAAATTACATCTAGCTACATATCATTATCATATGGTTAACTGAGTGGAATAATAATTTCATATATAGAAACAAAAGATATATTTTATTTTTTATTTTTAAATTAAAATATATGATAAATTATATTTCACCTTTAGGTGCTCTAGTTTTTTTTTAAGAGAATATCACTCATTAAAAAATTAAAAAATTAATATATGTAATAACGACAAAGCAAAGCACACGGTTTTATATGCTACGGTAAAATATGTGTGTATATATATATATATATTTGGGTGTAAATAAATATTTTTTTAACAGTAGATATATACATTCGATTAGCATCTTAATAATATTAAAACAAAATATTAAAAAAGACAAAGGGAAGACCAGCAAAGATATTAAAATTGGGGTTTGTGTTGCACGTATACATAACTAAGTTGTTTGTCAATATATTAATTATTACTTGATTTAGTATGAGTTCCGAGCTGCTTTCTTTTCCATATAAAACTACAAAATATGATGTAAACTATAAGATTATAAACAGAGGTTAGTTATGGACTTTGGAACTTTAAATTCAGAATATTATCAATAGAATATTTTTATTATATAGTTTACATTAGATATGAGAGTGAATAATTAATTATGGTGGTTGGTTTTATTCAGCATCAGGTACGTTTGACCTTTTGAATCATATATTATATGTTTATATAAATCAAATTTTGTGATTGGCCAGACTTATAATTGAGATATAGACCCGATCTAAATTAGGATTTTTCTGCTATATATATCTCTTTCGTCTCATCGATCAGTGCTGATGGGTAGAGTTTTCAGTGACTTTTTTTTTAGTGTTTTCCGCACCTGATGTTTGCTTCTCATTTTGGATGTTTCTCTTAGTGGAGTAGTTTTTGTTTGGTGCTGTTATTAGTGGAGTAATTTTCAACTATGGACCGACGAAGCTCAGCCATTGATGATCTATATATCTCTTAAAATTCTTGTCTCTTGTGGGAGGATGTCACTCGATCTCTGATCAACAGCGCCAGAAAAATGCTTATTCTTATAAGCATGTTTTCCTTGATAAACTTATATTGCTCCCAATCAATTTTGCTTCTCTTAATTAAGCATTCGTTAAATTCAAAAATTCCAGGTTAGTGAATTACCATCTCTTAAAAATACTTCTTATTTTGTCCTTAAACTAAAAAATTCCAGGTTACAAATGTGCAAGTGTCGGAATTCATTTGCATAAAATCAACTGTTTTGTATTACGTCCAATATTTCTTCATTTATAAGCTTTTAAATGATTTTATTATTATTGAATGAAGAAGCACTTACAAATACATGCACTCTTTTAAATGCAATGGAGCTGACCCTTGGCACAACATTATTGAGATTAATTTGCAAATATACATTAATTGATATCTCTCAACAAGAAGAGATTAAACATGGGTTGAGGATACAGTTCATTTGTACATGAAACTTTGATATCAATATTAAAACAACTTGATAAAGGAAAACAAAAATTAGACAGTCCTATATTTTTCAATTACTATCTTTTACAATTCGCAGTTAAAAATTAATAATTTTAGGATTCAGAAAGTTACTCTCTTAAAATATCATTGATTATTAAAATACTTAATAACAATATATATAACAAATATTTTCATAATTTTTGATATATATATACATATATATTATAGTCACTCTTATGGATATGTGTGTGAGCCATCCATTTTGAAGACAGATTTGAGTAATTGGTTGGCGTTACATATATATTATAGTCACTCTTATGGATATGTGTATGAGCATCCATTTTGAAGACAGATTTTAATGTAAATAAATATATATGATTAAAAAAAAAAACAAAGGAAGCCCATAGTATTGGGTGTGTGTATATATGATTAGAAATGATAGCTGCATGTGAAATAGCTAAAATCACAATACAACAATATCTAAAGTGAGAGATAGCATGCAATTAAAATAAAATTATTTTTTATATATAAAAAAATCCTTAATTATATAATAAAAAAAAGAACCCTTATAAATAAATAATAAAGAGAGGGCCTCCAAGAACTAGGATTCGCTATACACATCGGAGCTGCTGCAATCTTTCTTTGCCTCAATGCCGCCATCGATCCTTACCTATCCCATTATATATAATATAATAATAATAATTAATTATTAATAATTAAATCTCTCTTCCTTCTATTATTGTTTGCATTTATCCATATGTAAGGTAAGCTTTGGTCATCTTTCATTTAATAATCATTTCACCTCAATATCAATCAGTGTATATATAAAGTGTATATACTGTATATATCAAATAGCTAGGTGCTTTTATTATATATATTTATCATTATAATAAACATAACAGAGAAAGAATTAGTACAATGACAACATTTTAAATAATATTAAAAAATATAAAAAAAGTTTTTGCTTAATCTTACAAAGATATACCTATTGGTAGGGATATTGTTGAACGTAGAATTCGTAATTATACTCACATGAAATCTATCAAACAGAATCTTATACACCTAAGGATAAAATAGGCCAAGTTAATTAAGAAAGGGATTACACAACACATTCACGTGAAGTGTTTGGAAGTGATTGAGTATCCACAATGACTTGCTAATATTGTCTTGGTATTTAAAAGTGATAGTAGAATCAAAGTTTATGTGGACTACGTACAAGAACTTAAATAAGGCTTCTGAAAATGACTTTCCATTGCTCATATAGATATACCGATTGATAGTACAGCCTCCAATGTATTATACTCATATGTAGATAAATTTTTCAGATACAATCAGATATTGATAGCTGAAGCTAAAATAACCTTCAAAATTGTGTGAGATATATTATATTATAGGGTTATGCCTTTTGGATTGAAAAATACATGAATAACTAATTAGAAAATGACTACGATTTTATTTTATGATAAGATATATAAGAAAATTAAAATATATGTCGATGATATGATAATGAAGTCGAATATAAGAAAGCTGTGTTTTTATAATTTAGAGCATTTTTTCGAAAGAAAGGTGAAGCATAACCTCATGCTAAACCCTAAATAAAATGTGTTTTCAAGATAACCTCGGACAAAATGTTGGGTCACACGACTTTTTTTCATTAATTGATAAAACTACTTTCCTTTAATCATTTAAGGGAGATGCATTCTGCTAAATAAGATATATATATATATATATAGTTAATTACTGGATGACATATCTAATAGTTAGTATATCTTTCAATTTAATATAATAGACTCAAATTTAAGTTTGATGTCCCAAATTCTAAAAATAAAAAAATCAAAATTCCGAGGTATATATATATAATTTTCTATACATATACACAATGGCAACTATACCTCCTTTTGGTTCCGGACCTGCTTAGTCAAGTGATTCTATACTATTTTTTTTTTTTTTTGATGGAAATGTATCACCCAAAAGTATATATACAAAGGCAAGTTGAAAAATAAAATCTTATTGGACCACAAAGGCAAAATGCATATAAGCAAAAGTTTCTTTGTAAGGTCCCATCTATATATATATATATATATATATATATATATTAATTGTGAAAGAAGAATCTTTTTCAATTTGCAATTTGCAATTTTTCATGGTCTATGATTTCCTTACCCAAAGAAGGCTGAGAAATTAAATAAATTAAAATGGAACCTGAATTAATTTGTGTATCTATGAATTGAAATAATAATTATATAAAAAGTGGGGTTATAAATAATCAAAACATGAGAGCTAGCCCGTGAACCCTTTAGCACACAGTTTTGATAGAATTTCCAATTAATTAAGCCGAATATACTTGTATTTCTCTAATTATTGTTAAGATAAAAATACCAACGAGTCACTTAATTTTATAAAGATATTGATATTTAGTAATTAAAAACTTTTGGAGACGAGTAATAATAAGTAGTAATCAATAATTAAGTGACTCACTATATAAAATGATTTGCATGCCTAATTAATGGACTAGCTATAGAAAAATAAAATGCAAGAGATCAAACAACAAAACCCCAAATTATATACAGTCTTTAATTTGTCATTTCAAAGTGATAGATAATGGATGATGATGATATTATATTAATTATGGAGGAATTATGTGATTATAATGCAATATAGCTAGCCAGAGTGCACCCCTAAAAGAAACATCAGTGATAAATATACTGTACTTTGAGGCTTTAATCAATTCAAGTAATTAATTATAAATTATTAAAACTCTAATAAAAATAAAGTAACGAAAGAAAGAAAGAAAGAAAAAACTACGGGCAACAAGGAGAGGGGGTAGTTTTCTGTTGATGAAGACGAGAAAGAAAGTGATAGAAGAAAGGAGAGGTCCCAGATGGCTTTAGCTGTGGTGTAAGGGTCATGTCATTTATGAAATTGGCTTAAAAGTAGAGAGATTGATAGGCCCCATTATGGAGGCTGATAATGGAAGTTGCCTTCATCCTCTCTGGACTTGTTCCCAACTTAATTCCCAATACCACCTTATATTAATATATCTTTTTTTTTTTGAAGTTGTAATAACCCTACACCTTCCATATTGCTTCAAGCTTCATTCTTTTTTTTTAATTGGATCTACTTAATTAAACACTGTGTTAAAAGCTTGATCTACTCTATATATATATATATATAATTAGCAATAAAGTGCTAATTAAAGTCACGTCAATTTCTACTTATATAAATTTGCATACCACAATGACCATGAGTTCAATAATTACTTTAATTCACAAGTTCAATGGTTGCTGAACCACTTTTTTTTATTAAAGATTGTGGGTCTTAAATGACTCAAAGTCACCTGTGATGAATCTCTCCCTACTTATTTGAAACGGTGCGTTTTGTGTGTGCAGTGTTGTCTCGTGTGTATTTTCTGTGCACGGGTTTAGGGTTGATATAAATACCCTTGTTATAAGGGTTCTGTGTAATCTTTTCTTCTCTCTCGGTTGTCAGTGCATTCTAGAGTGTTCTTTCTGTTTTCTTCTCTGATTTCTGTACTGATTTCTTTGATCTGTTGTGCGAGCCTGTTTTCTGTGTTTTGGTTAGAGAGGTGAGCTTTACAGTTTGTAATTAAGAGAGAGAAATTTTCTGAGACCTTGGCTTGTAACAGTTTCTGCCGATTCTAAAGTTTCTAAGGGATTGACTGAGGGGTTTTGTCTCCTCGCCTTGAATGTAGCCTTTACTGTGTGTAAAGGTGAACCAAGTAAACGATTCTGTTGGTTGTTTGTTTTTTCTTTTTGATGCTTGTTTGTGTTCTGAATTGTTGCGATTACTGTTATTTTTCGCTATTCGATCTTATTTCGTCACAAAGATTTAATTATAATTTATTTTATGCATTTTAAGAAAGAAATTAAATTATATATCATTAATTAATAATAAATCAAATAATTAAAAATATCAAGAATATATATATTGAAGGTAAATTTTTAATCAAAATAATTTCAGTGGTAATTAAATAATAATAAAGTAAATCACATATGTTTCGAATTTTTTTAATGTTTTTTAAGAATATGGGTCTTGGAGAATATAAATAAATTTCACATTAAAAAATTATAATAAAAATATAATGAAAGATAAGTAGTATAAATTGAATTTTAATATAAGTCAATAAATTTTATGTAAGATGAAAATTCATCTCATTTATATAATAATTGAACTATTAAATAATTCTGAGCCTAGATGTTAAAGATTATAAATAAATTTCGCATTAAAAAAATTTAAGAAAAATATAATGGCATATAAGTGCCAAAGTCAATTGATTGTATTTTTATGAGCGCTAATGTACATTTACTTTAACACTATGAAGATTCAAATAATTTCTACAGTGGGAAGTGTGGAATCTCATATTCCAGTCTTTCAAATCACAAAAAGTTTGTCAATAATTTAAAAAAAAAAAAGAATTAAGAATGATTTATGTTGAGAAAAAAAAAAAGAAAAGAAAAATGAAAATTTTGTCTGTCTATCGTTAATATGATAACAATCATAGTTAAATATATATAATTAATGTAAAAACAGAAAATTAAAAACTTTTTATCAAGAACCTTTTTATAAGATGCAGGGTCACAAGTAAAATTATGTCATTTCAATATTGCCAAAATTTTTCGTTTGCTATCATTACAATGACTGAAAAATCTTTGAAATGATTGCTTCTTCTTATAATATCCAATCCCAAATAAGACAAAGTACTTTATTTGGTTAATTTTCTCTCTTTTTTGTGACAAATAACATAAATTATACGTAATTTTATATGTTCTAAGTAGGATTTTGTGCTGTTTAAACTAACTAATATCTTGACTATTTGTCTAATTTATAGAATATCCTAATCATTTTTTAAGTGTTAATAATCTTAAATTAAAAAAAATTATTTCGATTGTATAACTCAGAATGTTATATATAAAATGAGACGATTAATGACACTTAGATAATTAAATCTACTCAAAAACTAAATTTTAAAAAATAAAATTTTAAAATATTACTAACATAATCACTTCCAAAAATAACATAATTTTAAATTTTAATGACATAATATTACTTTTTAATCACTTCCAAAAAAACATTTATCATATATTATTTTAAAATTAAGACTGAAAATAATTTAAATAATTAATACAAATGATTAAGGCATTAATATTACAAAACTTAAATATTTAATAAAATAATATTTTAAAATTATTATAGGCAATTTGCATCCTTAATTTATTCTATCAATTTTAAAATTAATTGACTTTGGTCCTAAAAATGACACCCAGGAGGCCAGGATTAACTAATTGATTATAGTTGATAAGCTGACTGATGCCTGCCTACTTGTTTATTAAACAAATATATTTATTGTGATTGAAAGTTTTTGTAAGTATCTTTTTGCATTTTTATTGCTAGAAACTAAACTCTTTAGCTCAAGTGATTCGATCCTCAAAACTATTTCAAAATTACTCCAATCTTAAGTTAGCTGAAAAGGTTTTATAATTAACTTATTCAAAAATTCATCAAGAGCTTTTATATATATATATATATATTTAACTCCAATCTTAAGTTAGCTGAAAAAGTTTTATACTTAATGAATTTTTATTTATTCTTAGTATTAAATACCCAAATAAGGGGAAACATATATGTACACATTAAATATTTATGCTCTCTTTTCTTTATTCACTTATATCATAATTTTCTCAAGAATCAGAAAAACGAATTAAACCACTTTATTAAAATTTTTAGAACATTATTACATTTTTATAAGTTTCAGTTGGAGTTTATGTAAATTATAATTTAAACATTAAATTTATTTTTCTAAATTTTTTTTATTTATAATTTTTAAATTCAAATTTAGCATTTAATTATAATTTAAATAAAAATAAATAAATTTAATACAACCAATAAAAAATAACTAAAATATATCAATTTTAGAAATGGACATTTGGTTAGTCGTTTAATTTACCCACCAAACTCTATTTTAAATAACTATTCCATATTTAAAAAATTCTAACCGAACTTATCGAATATTAAAATTGATTAGTTTGGTTAATTAATTAAATTAATTTGATCAGTTTGATTAATTAATTAAACTGATTAAATTTTTTTATTTTATTATAAAAAATTATATTTAATGTAAAAAATAAATTTAATTAATTAAATAAATAAAATTTATTGAAAAACTAAATAAAAAATAGTTTATTTTGCAATAAGAATATATTTATAATAAAAAATTTTATATATTTAAAGAATTAAATAAAATAAATAAATAATAACTAAATAAAAATTATTTTTTAAAAAAATTAATTAATGATTAAAAGATAAAATAAAATTAATTAATTATTAATTAAATTAAATTAATTAAATTAATTAAATTTTTTTAACCGAATCAAACTATATTTAACAAGATCAATTAATCAAACCATTAATAGAAAATTGCCAATCCTTAATCAATTTATCACAAAATTACTTTTACATTGAATGACAGATGACTTAATCAGTAATCAGTCTTTTTAGGGCATGTTTGATTTAGCTGTTCATAGCAGCTGGTAGCTGATAGCGGTTGGTGATAGCTGATAGCTGATGGCGGATAGCTGATTCGGGTTAGTGTTTGGTAAAAATACAATAGCTGTTGCAGTTTGAATGTAAAATTACCAATAAGTATATCATTATCTAATAAATATTAATTTTTATTTTATTTTAATAGGGTTAATATAGTCTTAATATGAATCAGCTATCAGCTGATATGAAAAAGCTCCGAGTATGAGCTTATTGAAACAGCAGTTGTTTGGGGTTCCTAACAGCTATCAGCTGTTGTTTTAAAATTTTACCAAACATTAAATTTTACCAAACAGCTGCTTTTTGGAGTTTAAACCTATATCAGCTGCATCAAACAGCTAAACCAAACACCCCCTTAGTCTACCTAGACCAAAGTAATGCTGCTAAAAGAATTAAAGAAACAGTTGGACATTAATTACTTAATTAATATTTATTAATTAATTTGTTAATAAAAACATATATTTGACATTAATAGTATTTATTTTAAGAATAAAGTATAACCATCAGGAATCAGAAAAGCTGAGTCCTAAGAGAATCTTCAGCAAATATATCATATGATAGGCCAATAGCATGTAACAGTGCATTTCAAGCGCTAAGATAGTGAGTGAGTGTTGAAACCTTCGCTCGGCATTTTATGTTCTCTCTCTGTCTGTAATCTCTTGCAGGTACCAACTACCAATCAAGAAAACTAAAAACCCCGTTTGCCCACGTCAGCATTCGACATGTCATTTCATGCGCCACTAACCGCCACGTGTGGCCATGCATGTGGGTTACTACGTTACAAGAGCATAGTTTCCCGCCATCCTTCACGGGCCCAAATACCCAAAACGTAATAAATAAAATATTACTACTAAACAATAATTTTTTGAAAAAGTACACTGCATACTATGTTTTAAATTTTATTTTTAATTTTACTACTCTAATTTTTTTTAATTTTAACTTTTTAATTTTTAATTTTATACTTTTTAATCTTTTAATTTTGCAAAAATATGACACTTATATACTCTGTTTCTTCCACCACTATAGTGAACAATTAATGAAGTAAAAGAAAAATATAACGTAACATCTTTAAATATATTAAAAATAAATTAAATTAAATAAAAAAAATTAAAAAGTTGAAATGTTAAATGAAGTGATAGAAGTAAGAAATAAATAATGTATATGTGAAATATATAAAAATATATATATAATATATAAAAATTAAAATTTAAATAGAAAAAGTCAATATGTGAATAGTAAAACGTAAAAAAGTTAAAAAATTTAAAAATAATTTTATTTATGGATGAAAGATGAAATTTAAAAAATTAAAAATATTTAAATAATTAAGAAATTAAAATAATTAAATAATATTATAAATGTATAAGTGGTTATAAAAAATTAAAGATAAAAGATAAAAAAAAAAAAAAAAACTTATCTTCTTCTTCTTCTTCCTCCATCATGACTGAAATTTTTCAAGCTTAAGTGAGGAGATTTTCGCTCCACCCAATATCAAAATTTTCAAGTTTTAAAGGATGAAGGTTGTTTTAGGCAAATTTCAAACAAGTAAGTAAGTTATTACTTAAAATTTTAGATTTCTTTGAAAAATTTGAATATGTGAAATTATAAATTGTGAAGGAACTTATTTTAATTGTTTAAATGATGTTAGGTGATGTTAGTTTGATATATGTATGATGATTTTTAGGTTGAACTTAAGAAAATATTGGAGGTAGTTAAAGTTTAGAAGAGATAGTAAGTGATTTTAGGGTTTAGAAAGGGGTTTTGTAAAAAAATACTAATTTATTTGGTTTTATCATTTAAATTATATTGTTTAATGGTTTAAATAATAGAAATGAACTTAAATTAACAATTGAAATTGGTTAGAATGTTGAACCAAATTCAAAATGGCTTAGAATTTGAATTTTAAAATTTTGATGAAAAAAGAATACATTGTATTTTGATGCTTTATATGTGTTAAAATATAACGTTTATAATATTTAAGCTTTAAAATTAATTTGAAAGTATTGAGAATGAAGTTTTAATAATAAATTGTGTTTATACACATTTTAGCATTTTTTTAAAAGAAATGCCTTTAAATTGAGTTTTATGGCTTAATATGTGTTTAAATGAGTTGCTTAAGACATAATTAAACTTAAAACTCAAGTTGGTATTGGTTAGATTGGAATTCCAAAGTTGTAGTATCTTATGGCTTAAGAAATGAAAAATTAAAAGATTTGGTTTTAATTGATAATTGGTAGCTTAAACACCTAAAAATGTAATGCTAATGTATAATTGTTATTCACATTTTGGTTAGGTGTTGAGAAAATTGTTGTTTCAATAACTTAGTAAGTGAAGAAATTTTGGTGAAGTTGTGAGAATTGGTGTTTTTGGTTTGGAAGTGCCCTTGTATTGAGGTATGTACATATTTTGATTGTTATCAATTAAATTGCATTTGTTTAACGTATTTTGTGATTGAATAATTTGGTAACTATACCACTTTGATGTGTGAATTTACATAAAAAGTACATAGATGTTTGTTTAAAGTTTGAAATGCATAATGTGTATGTTTATGAGCCACTTGAAGTTGGCTAAAAGTATTGTGATGAATGTTTATGAAAAATGAGTGAAAATGCTTGATAAATGTGTAAATTGACCACATTGTGTTTATGGTAACAAAGTTGATGAAAATATATAAAATTAATGAGAAATAATGAAAAAAGCGAAAAAAAAAATTGGCATAATTGCCAAAGATTGAGAAAAATGTGAAATGTTTAAGAAATGTGTGTAACCTTATGTAATATCAAATTTCAGAGTATTGGATTTGCTGTGATACAATATATCGGATATTTCAGAGTATTGTGATGAATGTTTATGAAAAATGTGTGAAAATGCTTGATAAATGTGTAAATTGACCACATTGTGTTTATGGTAAGAAAGTTGATGAAAATATATAAAATTAATGAGAAATAATGAAAAAAGTGAAAAAAAAAAATAAAATTGGCATAATTGCCAAAGATTGAGAAAAATGTGAAATGTTTAAGAAATGTATGTAACCTTATGTAATATCAAATTTCAGAGTATTGAATTTGCTGGGTGTCATTATTATTGCATTCGGGCCAGATGCTGGGCATTATTATTATTGCCTACAGGTCATGTAACACCCCTAAATCCCATATACGCACACTACATAATACTACAATGTAATATACGTACATGAAACATAGGAATGCTACGGATTTCTTAAACCATTTAACTCTTTAAAAGACACCAAACAATTTTTCTCTTTGTACCATATAAGAAATGTGGTAGTTAACATGTAATAGAAAATAAAAAGGAATATAAACATTTATTTAGTACGCAGCGAAAATTATAAAGTATTTACATATATAGAAATATCTAAGTTCAAGTTTACAACCATGTATACATATACATTAAAATCATTACTTTACAAAATATAAAGAAATTATACATGGTTGGCAGCACTGCTCTGATCTTTAAGTCCTAAGGCAAATCCTCAATGTCTAGACTCACTCGGTCTAGTGGAACACTCGGGTTCTTCTCTAACACCTGCGCGATGAACCACAATCGCGCTAAGCCAACAGCTTAGTAAAACAAACTACAATATCAAGATGCTTTGATGCAATGTTCATGTCACACAATCAAGTTGTATACACAACTCAAGTAAACATTACTTTTCACGCATACCTTGTTCACCCTAACTTATTAAACCATGAACATCTCTCATAACATTACATCATATCATTTCTCATTACTTTCATCCAATAATAATCACATTTAAACAAACACAAGCATTGGGCCCAAAACACAAACCAATATGTTATTCAAAGTTCAGAGTCACCGTTTTGATTCAATATCACATCATTAAGCCCGTAGGCAAAATATATCATATCTCTATCCATGGATAGCGTAACAGACCCAGTCTCTTGGACCATCAACCCATTAACATGAGGAGATCCTCAACCCGGCTAGACTGTTACTAATTTTTCAAATGGAAGTGGTTTACGGGTCTCCCATTTCACCATCATTCCATATTCACATTTTTCAACTGGAATCGGTTTACGGGCCTCCCATTTCACCTATCCAGTGATTCATAAGTATTTTTTTCAATTGGAATCGGCTTACGGGCCACCCATTTCGCCTATCCAATGATTCATAGGCATGCCATCAAATACAGGACTCTGAAAGTTGAATCAACATATTAGGCACACAATCATTTAGTTTATCTCATTCTCAATTCATTTCTCATTTTACCATCCACATTTCATTAGGCATTCATATCTCAACTATATCATCATAGCCAACAATCATGGCCTCACAACTCATACCATTCACATTTCCAACTTCATATCTCAAATCACATTAATTAATTCATCATAACCAATCACATTGCATTATCATAAAAGCAAACATGCCTTAACCATTTTACTTACATCATGAGTAATCAATCATGTTATTTCCACACTTTATTACTCAAATATATACACAACCAATATTCTTAACATACATTACACATGCTTAGCACAACATTCACATAACAATAATAATATGTTTCAACAATGCATTTATGTTCTCAACACTTTAACAAACACATATGTATATTAAGTTTCCACATCTCATAAATGAATGCAATGATGTAGTTTGTACTTACCTTATGCACACTCACACAACTCTAAGCAATCCTTTCTTCCAAAGATTCTTCACTTCACAATTAGGGCAAATCACTTCTTCCAAAACCTAACCCAAAACAATGATGCAACACATCAATTTCTATAACATTATCACTTATTAACCTTATCCTAAATCTTAAGACCACTAAACAAAACTCAACATCACTAAGCAAAGCCCACGGCCGTGGCCACCTCAACCTCCACGGTCGTGGCTTTGAGAACCCTTCTGCCCAAAAATGGCCAACACCCCCACGGCCATGGCTACCAAAAGGCCATGGGCGTGGCATCCAAAACGCTACTGCCCCTTTCCGAAATTAGGTATTCTTCACTTCTAAAACCAACAAACACAACCAACTCAAAAATTAACAAGAATAATCAATCAAACATAACATAACCAACACTTACCAACTCAAAACCCTAACACAATCTCCACACAACCACTTCCAACATCAACACCCACTTAACTTCTCATCTATCAAGCAATCTCAACACTTAAATTCACACCATAAACAACCTTAATCATACCATCATCAAACCACAACCCAACTTAAACATAACTTCAAAAATAACAATGGCAAACAAGAGAAAACTTACCAAATCATGAAATTCCTTGAAATTCCAACTTGTATACTTGAAAACTCCTTTCAATTTGAGCTTGGACTCAACAAAACCTTCACTTGTTCTCTTGCTCTCTTGTCCCTTTGATGAGCCGGCCACACAAGAAAGAAAAGAAAAGAAAATGACAATGAAGAGTAAAAGTCAAATTTTGCTTCTTCTTTAAATCTCCACCAAGCAAAAATAATTAGGAAATTACTTAAATGTCCTCTTCTCATATGCTTTCTCTTCCTATTATTTACAAGCCCTTTTAAGTAATTTCACAAGTAACAATAAAATATCCTCTTCCCTTGACTTTCCACTTTGACCAACATATATGTTATATATATTACCATATACACTACATATACATTTCTCTCTACACAATTTTTTCCTTATCAACTTAACATATACATTTAATCCAATTAAAATAACAACAACCTCAAAACTACTAGGGCACAAATAGGGATATTACAATTCTCCCCCTCTAAAAAAAAAAATTTCATCCTCGAAATTACCTGAAATCAACTCTGAAACAACTGAGGATGCTGGTCTTGCATTGCTTGCTCACTCTCCCAAGTTGCCTCTTCTCTCCCATGATTCTTCCATAACACTTTCACAAGTGGCACTCTTTTGTTCCTTAATTCTTTCACTTCATGTGCCAAAATAGCAATTGGCTCTTCTTCAAATGTTAGATCCGAATTCACTTCAATAGATTCAATTGATAACACATGAGATGGATCCGATCTGTATCTCCTCAACATAGAAACATGGAAAACATTATGGATCCTGTCCAAATCAGGTGGCAAAGCAAGCCGATAAGCAACTGGTCCCACTCTTTTCAATACCTCATACGGCCCAATGAAACGAGGACTCAGCTTCCCTTTTCAACCAAATCTCAAGATCTTTTTCCAAGGAGACACTTTCAAAAATACTTTATCTCCCACATTATACTCAATATCTCTTCTTTTCAAATCCACATAAGATTTCTGTCGATCTGAAGCTGCTTTCAATCTATCTCGAATCATTTTCACCTTCTCTTAAGTCTCTTTAACTAAATCAAGACCAATTATCTTACCTTCACCAGTCTCATTCCAACACAAAGGCGTCCTACACCTTCTTCCATACAATGCTTCAAATGGTGCCATACTAATGCTCGATTGATGACTGTTGTTGTAGACAAATTCCACAAGTGGTAAAAATCTGTCCCAACTTCCAGAGAAATCAATGACACAACTTCTCAACATATCCTCGATAATCTGTATCACCCTCTCTGACTGCCCATTTGTCTGAGGATGGAAAGCGGTACTAAAGTGTAATCGAGAACCTAAAGCCCCATGCAAACTCTTCCAAAATCTTGAAGTGAACCTAGGATCTCGATCAGACACTAAAGAAATTGGGACTCCATGTAACTTCACAATCTCATGGATATACAGCTCAGCCAACCTCTCAAGCGAATAATCCATCCGAACTGGAAGAAAATGAGCTGTCTTGGTCAACCTATCAACAATCACCCAAATAGCATCATGTTTCTTTTGCGTTAAAGGCAATCCAGACACAAAATCCATTGTCACTCTCTCCCACTTCCATTCAGGTACTGACAAAGGTTGAAGCAACCCAGTTGGAACCTGATGCTCAGCTTTCACCCTCTGACATGTGAGATATTTAGATACAAATTCTGCAATGTCTCTCTTCATACCGGACCACCAGTAATGCTGTCTCAAATCATGGTACATCTTCGTACTGCCCGGATGCATAGCAAAAGCTGATTGGTGTGCTTCTTCTAAAATAATCCTTCTCAAACTATCATCATCAGGCACACACAATCTATTCTCAAACCACAAACTCCCATCATCTCTCAAAACAAAATCCCTGCTCTCTCCTTTAAGACAATCAGAAACAACCTTCTGAATCTTCTTATCAGCCAATTGAGCCTCCTTAATCTGGTCTAACAGCACTGGCCTCAATTGCAATTGTGCCAACAATGCACCATCATCACAAGATATGAAACTAGCATACAACGCTCTCAACTCAACAAGCAACAAGAGCGAATAAGCAGTCAAACCTACTAAAGACTTCCGACTCAAGGCATCAGCAACAACATTTGCTTTACCTGGATGATAATCAATCAAACAGTCATAGTCTTTAATCAACTCCAACCATCGCCTCTGTCGAAGATTCAACTCCTTTTGGACTCCTAAATACTTTAAACTTTTATGATCAGTGTAAATGAAACACTTCTCTCCATACAGATAATGTCGCCAAATCTTCAAAGCAAACACAATGGCTGCTAACTCCAGATCATGGGTCGGATAATTGAGCTCATGCGGCTTCAACTGTCGAGAAGCATAAGCTATCACTTTACCCTCTTGCATTAAAACACAACCCAAACCATTATGTGAAGCATCACTATATATCACATACAGTTTATCTTCCACAGGTAAAGTGAGAACAGGCGCTTGAGTCAACATCTCTTTCAACTGCTCAAAACTAGCTTGGCACTGATCAGTCCACACAAATCCCACTCCCTTCCGAAGCAATCTGGTGAGTGGAGTAGCTATCAGAGAAAATCCTTTCACAAAGCGTCGATAATAGCCTGCCAAACCCAGAAAACTTCTAACTTCAGTTACAGATTTCGGTGGACTCCAATTCAGAATAGCTTCAACTTTACTCGGGTCAACTCTAATACCATCTGCTGAAACTATATGACCGAGAAAAGCTACTTGATCAAGCCAAAACTCACACTTTGACAGCTTAGCATACAATTGCTTCTCTCTCAAAATCTGTAACACAATCCTTAAATGCTTGTCATGTTCTTCCTCACTACGAGAATACACTAAAATATCATCTATAAACACCACCACAAACTTATCCAAATAGGGCCTAAACACCCTATTCATCAAATCCATGAAAGCGGCAGGGGCATTTGTCAAACCAAAAGGCATTACCAAAAACTCATAATGCCCATACCTAGTTCGAAAAGCTGTCTTCGGCACATCCTCAGCTCTGACCCTCAACTGATGGTACCCTGATCTCAAATCAATCTTAGAAAACACAGCTGCTCCCTTCAATTGATCAAAGAGATCATCAATTCTAGGCAAATGATATTTATTCTTGATAGTCACTTTGTTCAATTGCCTATAATCGATACATAATCTCATAGTACCATCCTTCTTCTTAACAAATAAAACAGGAGCTCCCCATGGCGAAACACTAGGGCGAATGAATCCCTTATCCAACAACTCCTGCAACTGCACCTTCAACTCTCTCAATTCAACAGGTGCCATTCTATAAGGAGTAATAGAGATAGGAGTGGTACCTGGCAACAAATCGATACCAAACTCTACCTCTCTCTCAGGAGGCAATCCTGGCAACTCCTCTGGAAAAACATCTGGAAACTCTGAAACTGTGGGAATACTATCAAGTTGAGAACCTATCACCCTGGTATCTAAAACATGAGCAAGATAGGCATCACACCTTTTTCTGATTAACTTCCTAGCTGAAACAGCTGAAATCAACAAAGATGCTAACTGTCTCTGCTCACTCGATACCATCACAACTCTATCACCACTAGTTCTCAAAGTAACACACTTCTTCTTACAATCTACCACAGCTCCATGACTAGATAACCAATCCATACCCAAAATCAAATCGTACTCTTTAAATGGTATCTCAATCAAATCACCAGGAAACTCTTCACCCTGCACCACAATTGCACATTCCCGGTGTACCTTACTAACAACCACACTATGCCCTAAAGGATTCGTTACCAATACATCAAATCCTAGGGATTCAGCATGTAATTCAGACACAGGCAAAACTGATGCACTGATGTATGAATGAGTTGATCCTGGATCAATTAAAGCAAATACAGAAATGCCAAATAGAGAGAAAGTACCAGCAATGACAGCTGAAGCATCTGGCTGTCTCTGCATCACGTAAACTCTCTGGGAAGATCCAGCCTCATCAGGTCTACTGTCTCTAGCTGAAGATCCTCCTCTCTGAATGAACCCAGATCTACCTCCTCTACCAAAACTTCTGCCTCCTCTACCTCCTCTGCTAAAGCTCTGTCGAGAAGCTGCAGATTCCACTGACCTCTGTTCCTGCATCTCAGGACACTCTCTAATGAAATGGTCAGGCGATCCACAACGAAAGCACACACCTGGTCTACTAACCCTCCGACAAGCTCCCACATGAATCTTACCACAAAGCTCACATGCCTGTGGAGTGGATCTCTGAATAAAGGGAGTCGGTGCACTAGCCATAGAAACTGCAGATCTAGGTCTCTGCCTCTGAAACTGCACTGACCTGCTAGCCGGCCTCTGACTCCTCCCAACTCTGGGAATAAAGCTCCCTCTGCCCCTCTTCACTGATGAAGACCCTGCCTCAAACTGGGGCCTTCTCACTTTAACCTCTTCCTCAAAAGCAGCTGATGCTATGGCCTGGGCTCTCTCTACACTCCTAGCTGCTGCAACTAGCTGGAAGAAATCCTGATACCTGGAGCCAGCCACATGACACATGATTGAGGGCCTCAATCCCTCCTCAAATCTTCTGCATCTATCAATATCATCAGATATAATGCCACCAGCATAATGGCTCAACCGGATGAACTCAACCTCGTATTCTGTAACTGTCCGGTAGTCTTGCCTCAGACTCAAAAACTCCATTTTCTTCACATCCTTATACTCCCTCGGAGTATACTTCAACTCAAACTCTCTGAGAAAATCAGCATAAGACAGGGTAGGAGGATCATCTAAAGCATGTGGCACAGTCTTCCACCAGTCATATGCGTCCTTCTGCAACAATGACCTAGCATAATCAAATTTTTCCTCTGGTGTGGCTTGCAACTGAATAAAGATCCTCTGTACTTTATCTAGCCACTGTTCCGCTACAGCCGGATCTATAGTACCCAGAAAATCTTCAGCCCCATACTTCCTTAGTTTATCATAGTGTCTCACTGGCACTTGAGGCTGAGGTGGTGGTGGTGGCTGCACTGGTGCCTGTCTCATCACTTCCATCATATGTCTAAACCAAGCTGGTGGAACCTCATCACCTGCTGGTCTCCCAGACACTGAAGCAGGCACCTCACTAGCTATCTCAACTCTAGCTCCCTCCCTACTCTCAACAGGAGCTATACTCTCTGCACTTCCCTCAACAGACTGTCGTGAATGGGGATCCATTACTACCTATATCTGCAAACACAACCGAATACACCTTATTAAAGATCAGAGACTGCCAATGCCAACATGTATTTTAGTTAAAATCCAACTTTTAAAATCAAAATATTCTTTTCCTTTATAATTTACCTAGGTTGAGAATCTCAAACCTAGGCTCTGATACCAAAACAATTGTAACACCCCTAAATCCCATATACGCACACTACATAATACTACAATGTAATATACGTACATGAAACATAGGAATGCTACGGATTTCTTAAACCATTTAACTCTTTAAAAGACACCAAACAATTTTTCTCTTTGTACCATATAAGAAATGTGGTAGTTAACATGTAATAGAAAATAAAAAGGAATATAAACATTTATTTAGTACGCAGCGGAAATTATAAAGTATTTACATATATAGAAATATCTAAGTTCAAGTTTACAACCATGTATACATATACATTAAAATCATTACTTTACAAAATATAAAGAAATTATACATGGTTGGCAGCACTGCTCTGATCTTTAAGTCCTAAGGCAAATTCTCAATGTCTAGACTCACTCGGTCTAGTGGAACACTCGGGTTCTTCTCTAATACCTGCGCGATGAACCACAATCGCGCTAAGCCAACAGCTTAGTAAAACAAACTACAATATCAAGATGCTTTGATGCAATGTTCATGTCACACAATCAAGTTGTATACACAACTCAAGTAAACATTACATTTCACGCATACCTTGTTCACCCTAACTTATTAAACCATGAACATCTCTCATAACATTACATCATATCATTTCTCATTACTTTCATCCAATAATAATCACATTTAAACAAACACAAGCATTGGGCCCAAAGCACAAACCAATATGTTATTCAAAGTTCAGAGTCACCGTTTTGATTCAATATCACATCATTAAGCCCGTAGGCAAAATATATCATATCTTTATCCATGGATAGCGTAACAGACCCAGTCTCTTGGACCATCAACCCATTAACATGAGGAGATCCTCAACCCGGCTAGACTGTTACTAATTTTTCAAATGGAAGTGGTTTACGGGTCTCCCATTTCACCATCATTCCATATTCACATTTTTCAACTGGAATCGGTTTACGGGCCTCCCATTTCACCTATCCAGTGATTCATAAGTATTTTTTTCAATTGGAATCGGCTTACGGGCCACCCATTTCGCCTATCCAAGGATTCATAGGCATGCCATCAAATACAGGACTCTGAAAGTTGAATCAACATATTAGGCACACAATCATTTAGTTTATCTCATTCTCAATTCATTTCTCATTTTACCATCCACAATTCATTAGGCATTCATATCTCAACTATATCATCATAGCCAACAATCATGGCCTCACAACTCATACCATTCACATTTCCAACTTCATATCTCAAATCACATTAATTAATTCATCATAACCAATCACATTGCATTATCATAAAAGCAAACATGCCTTAACCATTTTACTTACATCATGAGTAATCAATCATGTTATTTCCACACTTTATTACTCAAATATATACACAACCAATATTCTTAATATACATTACACATGCTTAGCACAACATTCACATAACAATAATAATATGTTTCAACAATGCATTTATGTTCTCAACACTTTAACAAACACATATGTATATTAAGTTTCCACATCTCATAAATGAATGCAATGATGTAGTTTTTACTTACCTTATGCACACTCACACAACTCTAAGCAATCCTTTCTTCCAAAGATTCTTCACTTCACAATTAGGGCAAATCACTTCTTCCAAAACCTAACCCAAAACAATGATGCAACACATCAATTTCTATAACATTATCACTTATTAACCTTATCCTAAATCTTAAGACCACTAAACAAAACTCAACATCACTAAGCAAAGCCCACGGCCGTGGCCACCTCAACCCCCACGGTCGTGGCTTTGAGAACCCTTCTGCCCAAAAATGGCCAACACCCCCACGGCCATGGCTACCAAAAGGCCACGGGCGTGGCATCCAAAACGCTACTGCCCCTTTCCGAAATTAGGTATTCTTCACTTCTAAAACCAACAAACACAACCAACTCAAAGATTAACAAGAATAATCAATCAAACATAACATAACCAACACTTACCAACTCAAAACCCTAACACAATCTCCACACAACCACTTCCAACATCAACACCCACTTAACTTCTCATCTATCAAGCAATCTCAACACTTAAATTCACACCATAAACAACCTTAATCATACCATCATCAAACCACAACCCAACTTAAACATAACTTCAAAAATAACAATGGCAAACAAGAGAAAACTTACCAAATCATGAAATTCCTTGAAATTCCAACTTGTATACTTGAAAACTCCTTTCAATTTGAGCTTGGAATCAACAAAACCTTCACTTGTTCTCTTGCTCTCTTGTCCCTTTGATGAGCCGGCCACACAAGAAAGAAAAGAAAATGACAATGACAATGAAGAGTAAAAGTCAAACTTTGCTTCTTCTTTAAATCTCCACCAAGCAAAAATAATTAGGAAATTACTTAAATGTCCTCTTCTCATATGCTTTCTCTTCCTATTATTTACAAGCCCTTTTAAGTAATTTCACAAGTAACAATAAAATATCCTCTTCCCTTGACTTTCCACTTTGACCAACATATATGTTATATATATTACCATATACACTACATATACATTTCTCTCTACACAATTTTTTCCTTATCAACTTAACATATACATTTAATCCAATTAAAATAACAACAACCTCAAAACTACTAGGGCACAAATAGGGATATTACAGGTCATGTGCTGAGCGTCAATATATTTACCTTCAAATCAGACATTGAGTGTTAAATATGAGTCCAAAATAATATCTCTGAAACTTGATACAAGATTATTTGGGTCCAATGCTTATGCATGAGAAATGTGATTATTTAAAAGTGTTAATTGAGTGACATGTATTATGAAAATTGCACATCAAGTTTACATTTTGAAAATATATATATATATATTTTACATTATTAATGTGATTTTCTTTATTTAAAAGTATATACCACTAGATAATTTTACTTAGCGATTTGTGTATCGCGCATGTTACAGGATTACTGTAGAGAGCCCTATTGAACCGAGCAGGTATAGAGTATTCCTGCTTTCTGAAGTTTTGAGTTGGCTACCACAAACCAGGACCGTGCAAATATGTAATATGTTCATTTTGACAACTTAACTTTTAAATACATATATTATGTTGAAAATATGTAAATGATGTAATTTAAAAAAAATTGGAGTTATATTTTTATAAATAATAGTTATGTATAAGTATATATGTGTGTTTATGTGTTTTGGGAAAAAATTGATAGAGCTCTGAAAGTATGAAATATTGCAATTATTTTGGGAGTGTTTTTCTGTAGGTTGTTGAATCTTGAAATTTTTGGAATATCTAAATTACATATAAAACTCTGACAATATTTTTTCAGAAATTTTTATATAAAATACTTATTTTTAGTACTTAAAACTAATGAAAAATATTTTTATTTACTTAAAAAAGTATATTTTAATGTTTGAGATATTAATTTAGAAATATGAAAATTTTACTAAAACTATATTGTGATATTTTTATATAGTATATGCATATTTTATATACATCAAATATATATATTAAATATATATAGTATATAAGTGTGTTACAAATAGAAAATTTATTGCAATTCTAAGATTGGCATCAAGGTTGACTAAAAGTTTTTCTTTTTTTTTTTTAGTTAAGTTTGGAAATAGAAATTTTTGGGGAAATTTGACAACTCATAATATGAAATTATATTTTATTATACTAATTTATTACTTAATAGTTAATATTATATATAACTAAATTGTAGTAATTTTCTAATTTAACAAAAAAATATAAATATAAATATAAGTATAATTAATGGTTATATATATATATATTTTAATTTATTAGCTAATCAATATTGATTTATATATTTTATAATATTATTAAATTAATAAAATGTAAAATAAATTTAAAAACTTCAAGTATTAATAAATTATGAACTAAATAAATTATTAACATATACTTTAACTAAAAAATGATATTTATAGGTATATATGTTACATATACTTTAACTAAATAATGATATATGTAGATATATACTATATATACTTATTTAAATAATGTTATTTGTAAGTATATGCGGGTATATATTATATATATTTTAGTTGAATAATGGTATTTATAAGTATATGAGAGTATATATTATATATATTTTAACTGAATAATGGTATATATATATATATTAGTATATATTATATATGTTTTAACTAAAGAATGATATATGTAGATATATATATAAGTATATGTTATATATACTTTAATTGAATAATGATATTTAGAAATATATGCGGATATATGTAGGTATATGCTACATATATTTTAATTAAATAATATTATTTGTAGGAATATGCGAGTATATATTATATATTTTTAATTAAATAATGATATATGCTGATATATTTAGGTATATATTATATATACTTTAATTATATAATGTTATTTGTAGGCATTTGTGGATATATATTACATATACTTTAATTAAAAAATTATGTATGTGGATATATTTAGATATATGTTACATATACTTTACTTGAATAATATTATTTATAAATATATGTGAGTATATATTACATATGCTTTAGCTAAAGAATAGTATGTGTGAATAAATATCGGTATATGTTACATATACTTTAACTGAATAATAGTATATGTGGATATATGTTACATATATTTTAATTAATAAATAATAATATATGTCGGTATATATGGATATATATTGGTATATGTTATATATAACTAGATATATATATATATATATATATATTACACATATGTAAATATATATCGGTATATGTTGGTATATATGTATATGTTATATATACTTTAACTAACTAATAATAGTATATATCGATATATGTTACATGTACATTCATATGTTATAAGTATATGCTACATATATCTTCATATATTATTGGTATATGTTAAATATAACTTTTATACTATAGATATATAATATATATATCTTCATATACTATAGGTATATGATACATTTATCTCTATATACTAAGATATTATAGTTGTATACAAATATTTTTTTAAAAGACAATATATATATGTAGTTATATTAGTATATACCTAAATATAATAAGATATAACAACTGCATATTGACATTATTTCTTTATGAGAATATACATATTAGTATATGTCGGTATATATTATATATATTTTAAATAAATAATAGCAATATATATGCTATAAGTCGGTATATATCAATATAAATTCGTATATATTGGTATATATTGCATATATTTTAATTAAAAAATAATAATATATATAAATATGCGTGAGTATATATCGGTGTATGTTAATATATTTGGATATATATTGATATATGATAGAACATGTGAGTATATATTGGTATATCTTAAAAAAAATATTTTTAAATAATTTCTCAAAAATACTAAAAATAATTTAAAAATAATTATTTCATAAATTTTAGTGGACATAAAAAGTGTCCATGTATAATAAAATAATATATTAAAAATATTTTTAAATAATTTTTATGGTATATGTTAAAATTTTTAAAAAATTAAATAAAATATAAAAAAAGTGTGTGTATAAAATATAATTTTAAATTAGTTAATATACATTATATTTTAAATTAATTAATTAATTAAAATTTTATTTTATAAAAATTTTAAAATATTAGTAAATGAGCAACAAAAATGTGTGTATATAGTGTCTTTTGATCAATTGCATTAAAAGAGAATAATGCGTTTTGTTCACTGTGTTGAATGATCCAAACTTCTATATAAACTAACAAACTATTCTATTTTCTAGTCCATCCTAATAAATCTATGTGTGAAAAGAAAAGCGTTAAAAATCTTTGGCCCAACTTAACTTTCGTATTTTTGTGAAAAAAAAAATTTAGTAGCATATAATTGAAAAAAAAATTAATCGCGGTATAATTGCAAAGTGTATTAATTTTTTAGTTAAATTTGTAAATATCCCTAATTTTTAATCCCTAAATTATTCAATGAACGGAGTATATATTATACACTCTTATATATATATATAGAGGGCCGACCTAATGACTTGGGTTGCCCTATACAAATTGCCCACATAATTTTTTTTAAATTTTTTATTTATGGCCCTAAATTTAAAAAAATTGCTCAAATTTTAATTTTTATAATGTCTCAAATCTATATTTTTTATGGTGGCCTATTATACTGTGTATATACTGAAAATTTTTTGCCCTTTTCTTTTGTGTTATACATATAAAAGGCAGTAAAATCATCAGTAATAAGCCACCAAGGCAATAAAAGAAAATAATAAAATCATAAGTAATGGGCCACCATATATAAATGTTGCCCTCTTAGAGTGGTGCCCTAATTTATTGGCTGGCTAAGCTTACCTAAGGAGTGAGCTTGTATATATATATATATATATGAATTCAGCCAATTATTTATACGAATTTTATATTTTTATGTATATATATATTTTTTATCAAAAATAAACTAATGTCATTAAAAAAATCAAACAAAGAGACCAAATAGAAAGAGAACAAATAAACCCCTAATATAAAAAAATAAGAGATAAAAACCATTGTTACTCCAAACTTAGCGGCTAATAGAAAATAAAAAGAAGGCCTACAACATAACCGAGAGCTAGACCCTTGAAGAAAAACTCCAAAAGGACCAAGCTATAAAGGGAAACAAGATATAATTTTATACGTCAGAAATCCCAAATAATCTAAAATAATGTTAACGAAAAGATTGAGGAAAAATAAAGATTGAGAATCTAAAAAAGGGACTATTTTAAGAGAAGCTCATATAAAGCAGAGAAGTTGAGCTGACATACCAATAAACCACTACCTTTGGGGGTACATAAAGAAGAAAAACATGGGCTCCAAGGATTTATAAATTTGCAGAGAAGAGTTTGAATCATATCTAAAGACTTTGAACAAGCTTTAAAGTGCCAAAAAAATATCCAAACCCAAAAACAATCTTGATTTCAAAAGAACCCTAACTTCTAAAATGCATCCAGTTACAAAATTAAGGCCTTTCAGACTTTGAAATCTCTAAAAGAGAAGGCTCTTAAACTCCGATTTGAAGAGAAAGAAAACATAAAGAAAAAGAAAAGAAAAAGAAAAGAAGAGAGAAGATGAAATGATCTAGAGCAAGAAAAGAAGGGTTGGCCTCTATGAAATAGAATGGCAAAACTTTCCAAGAAAGTAAAGAAAAAAGAGAGGACATGCCTCTCCAAAATTTTACAAAGAGAGAAATAAATTATATTTTTTATATCGTATTCAATAATATCTTCTATAAAATTTTATAAAGTTCATTTGCCATTACACTCCAACATAAATTCAACTTCAAAGAATTCAATTAAACTGGATCTAATTTTGTGAGTTATATATATATAATTCATATTTTGAATTATATTCACTTATAACATGTAAACATAACATTAAAAAATATATCATATACTAAAGGATTAATTTTCAAAAAATACTTAAACTTTATACAGATTTTTAATTTTATCACAAACTTTTTTTTTTGACAAATTGGTACTTAAACTTAATTTTTTTTAATTCTATCTTTTGACCTGTTGAACATTCTGTGACCAAAAATTATGCTGACGTGTCAGTTCGTATTTATTTTTTTATTTCAATTTAATTCTTAAAGGGCATTAAAAATTATTAACATGTGTTAAAAATTTTTAACGTCCATTAACACCAGAAATCAACATAAATGAATAAAAAGTTGGATAAAAAATAATAATACCACTCACATATTATTTGTTTTAATGGACTTGAAGAGAAAAGAAAGTGAATAAAATAAGATTTCTCTCAATTTCTACTGTTTGAATGTTTAATTGAGAAGATAAATGCGATTTCACTAGAGAAATAATTACTTTCAAATGGTTAAAATAATTTCCCACTTATTTGACGGGAAAAGAGGGAAAATAAGAGAGAGAAAAATATTGTGCTATATGAAATATCATTAATATTCTTATTTTATTTTTATCCTGATTTAATGGATAAGAATAATATTGTAAAGATATATTTTGCAAATTAATTAATTTATTTAAATTACGAAGGAAAATTTTCATTTTTCTCATTATTCAATTAAGGCTATCAAACACATTAAAGTAAATTTAATTTATTTTTTTTACTCATTTCCTTTATTAAAATAAATTTAATTTTCTTTGTGCAAATTAAAAACCAAACAAAGCATCAGTTTCCTAATTTTTTCATGATATTCTTCCTCCAATCATTAGCCAACCTACAAAAAATCAAGTTATATAATCACATTCTTAATCCATTAGTTTTGTGCATATTACCGGTTTATTCTTACGAAATAACCTTAAATTCATTTTTGGGCTCTCTTATGAACAAAGACCATGAAGGCTGCCCCTAACCTCCAACTATTCAGAACACCATTATCCTTGAGATATATCAACTTCATCCAACTTAAAGCCCTCCTGTCATCAAATACAATACTCCCATGATAAATAGAAGCCTATCATGCCAATGCAGCAATATGCTAACCCAACCCAATCAAGTGAATTGCATTTTAACTCATAAAATTCCATTAAAAGCTTCTATTTTAAAAGTAATTAGACTGTAAAAATGTCTCCCGGGAACTTTTTTTTTTTTTGCCGATATAAACACCTGTGTATAATTCTTCATATAATATTGTTAACTTTAAATAAACTAATTTTAATTATTTCTATCACAAATTATCAGTTAGTAACTCTCTATCCTCATTTTAAAATAATTTCTCCTTTGCTTTAACTAAATTAAATATATTTGAGGCCCATTAAATGAGTTAACACCCATTAATTGAGTTAACGGATGTTAATAATTTTGTATAAATTATTAACAGACGTTAAAAAATTTTAACTTATGTTAATTTTTGATGTTAATGGGTGTTAAAAAATTTTAACGGACGTCAAAAATTTTTAACGCCCGTTAAGAATTAAATCGAAACAAAAAAATAAATACGAACTAATATGTCCGCACAAATTCTGGTCACAGAGTATCGAATCTGTCAAAAGATAGAATTGAAAAAAAAAATTAAGTTTATATATCAATTTGTCAAAAAAAAAGTTTGTGATAGAATTGATGATCAATATAAAATTTAAGTATTTTTCGAAAATTAACTATGTACTAAATAAATTTATGTATTAAGCTTTTGTTAATTTATTCATATTTATTTAGATTATATATATAATCATAATATACGAAATTATGAATTGCAATGCGAGTTTTGGTTGAATTTATAATTATTTAATAAAATTTTATTATCGTATATATGTTCTCTATTCCATTGAATAAGATGTGAGATGTTAACAATAAACATTGAAAGATAAACGACAAAGCAAGTCCAGTCTATGTAGGGGCAGAGTACACACCTTGATTTATTAAAAATTGGATGTACAAAAATATTCGGTTATGTTTACAATTTTCGCCAAACAAATATATATTTATTTTGATTATGATTTATTGATCATTTATTAATATACTTAATATTAAATAATTTTTAAATATTTCTTTTTCTTATTTTGGGTTTAGATTTAATTGTAATATAATAATAATAATAATAATAATAATAATATTTTTTATAATACAAAACTTACAATTTTTTTCTTCTTTAGGAAGTGGTCATAGACCATAATGAGAAAACATTAGTCGATCGTGCCGTTACGAAATTGCTTAGCTTTGCATTGGCCACGCAACAGAAAGACAACAACATAAACAAGTCAATTCTCTTACCTCCTTGATTCAGACTAATCTCATGTTTAAATATTTCATAAATTTACTAATTAATAGAGTGTTATAAAGTGAATATAAATAAAAAAAATATTTTAAACTGAGATATAAAAATATAGGTTAAATACCAAATAATAATTAACATGTTAAGTCTTTTTCTTTCCTATAAAATCAAAACATACAGTCAATATAAAAAATAAAATAATAATTAAGACTGCAAAAATAGTTAACTTGACTATGACCAACCGAATTGCAAGCTTTTCAACGAGTGATAGGTATCAAAATTACTAAAATTAAATTTTTATTCTTCAACTAAAATAAATTATAATAGTGGTGAATATTATCAAATCTAAGAAAAATTGTTACTTTGGTCAAATCTAATGGAAATTGACTATTTAATTAACTTTATTTTAAAAATAAACTAAAATAAAATTTAATAAGGGGAGTTTTGAAAAATAAAAATAAAAATTAAATTGAAATTGAAAGTTAAAATTTAAATTAAATTATAACAAAAATAAAATAAAAAATACAAATAAAAATAAATTCAGTTGAAGAAATAATTTTAATTTTAATTATTTGAATTGATCTTTGATTCAAAGTTTTATTCTTCCTAACTTTCACTAAATCAATTCTAGTGTTGAAGACGTGCGCAACCAATTATTTATTAAATTTTAAATTAAATAAAAAATATCCGCTAATTAATTTTTGCTGGTAATTAACCTTATAGGAACGTTTTTAAAATTTAATTTACTAATAATCTTAAGAATTAGAAGGACTTGATTCTAACTAATAAAACTAACTGTATAAGTTATTTAATTAGATTATATTTTTTTTAATATTACATCTAATTATCATTAATTATTAAAACAATAAAAATAATTACGAATTCAAATATTTAGTTAGCGATATATTGTTAAACTATTATACAACAGATTCTTTTTGGATAAATAGTAAACAATAATGTGATTAACATGCAAAAAATATATAAATATTGAAAATTAAAAAAGTGGTGAGAAAAATTATTTAGATCTTATATTTTGTTGAAATGAAATTTCAATTAAGCCTTCAACCAATTAGAAAGTAGTTACAAATATTTTAAAAAAAAAACTCAAAATAAAATAAAATAAATCTATAAAATAAGGAACAAATGTCATAGACAAAAGTTCTCAACCGAGGTCGGATTAGGAGTACCCCTAATATTTTATTTATAACTCCTAAATCAAGAGTAAAATGCTACTCTAATTATAATTAGAAAAAAATAAAGATAATAACAATAATAAAAATCTTAAATAATAATCATATTTATCTCTAAATGGGAGTAAAAATCTAAAAGAAACACCTCATAATCTTTCTATAATCACAACAAATTAATTTTCTAAAAAGTAAAAAATTTCAGCTGTCATAATTATCCTTTTCTTGAATCATCATTAGGTCTGAACCGATACTGATTCTACCCAAGGTTATACTCGAGGATTCCATTAGTTTTTTTTATGTATTTTTTTTTCTTAATTTATCTTTTTCTTTCCATCAACTATTACCTATGCAAAATCACCTTAAAGCCAATAGAATCATAAAATAATATTTCTAATAAATCTTTGGATTTCAGGTGGTAGTCGAATTGATATTTTATATTTCGAATATATCCAAATTCGACTGATATTTTAACACATATAATATATGTCTTGTATATGCGATGGTGTCGGCATTTTTTTCTTTTAAAGAAAATGATGTCATTTTTAATGTATAAATAAGCATCATATTTTGTGAATATTAAGCAGCCCTAACTGCACATTCGGTCTTCATTCTTCAAATCTCACTCTCATTTCAAAATTAGCTCTTTTCTCTCTATAATTCACTTTTAGTTTTTTTTTTTAAAATTTTTTCGCCGATTTTATCATTTTCTCCACCAGTTAACTTTTTTATAATACATAAATAGATAAATCTTCATCTAGTTCATATGATATTCTTCAATTTCCACCAATTTAAATAATTTTCATGTAAGTTATCTAAAATTTTTATATATTTTTGGTTGGATTTCATTTTTTTTCTATCTTTGTTGATATTTTTATTGCTTTTATTTTTGTTTATGATGATATATTGTTATTATTTTTGAATAAAATAAGAGTTTTGATCAAGTTTTTTTTTTCAAATTTTATTTTTAAATGATTTTGTGTTTCTATTTTGGGTTTTTTTTTTTGCTAGATTTCAATCTTCCAACCTTATTCTAATAAGGATGAGTCAATAAAAAATTTGCTCTAATTTGATTGAGCTCGGGTGGTAAGGTTAATTTCAGTTGGATTAAATAATATACTAAATTCAATCAACCTAATCAATGTCCAACCATAATAATAATAATTAAATACATTAAATTTTTTTTTATGTTAAAAAATTTATGATGAAGGGAATAAAACAATTTTTTTAAATGAGAAAATATCTCTTCCCTAACTCCTATTTTTTTAATAATAAAATAAAAAAATTATAAAAAAATAAAATTAAATTATGGCATAACTTATGGTTATACAATATTACAGACGCACATTTTTTACAACTAGCACAGTGTTTCCTAAACCCTGTTTACTATTGTAATATACGAGGATGTTTCTTAAAACTTAAAAGCTGATCAAAACTGATTATAAACAGTTTTTAGATTATAAGTTATTTATTTAAATGTTTCTGAAAACTTAAATAGTAGATTATAATATGATTTTAATCAGTTTTTTAAAATTTAAATTTTGCTACCTTTTTTTTAAGCACTTATTTTTTAAGCAGTTTTAACCAAGTAAAAGACCATACTATCCCTACCTAATCTTTAATATTCTAAATTTGTCCATCCTATACACTTTAGTATCCATCAAATTTTTTTTTATTTTTAGGATTCTAATTAATATTTTTAAGATTCTAATTAATTTGGTAATATTTATATGATAATTTTTTATTTGTATAATTTATTGATAACATTATTATTATTATTATTATTAAATTATTATTATTATTATTATTATTATTGCAAAATAAATTTTAAATTGACATTTAAAAAATTATTTTTATACAATAAATAAATTCAGGACAGTTTAGTCATTTTGACAGTTTCTACAATTAAAAAATGATTATAAGCTGATTTTACAGCAACACTTAATTGATTATAAACTGATTATCAGCTGATTATTAACTAGTTTACAGAAATACTTAACTGTTATTTTTAATCTAATTATAATCTAAAAATCACTTATTCAAAATAAGCTGAAAAGCTCTAGTTTTGAGAAACACCCTCTCTATATATATATATATATATATTTTAACCGTAAAATCCAAAATCCAAATCCCAAACTCCAAGCCTAACCCTCTCTCTATAATCCTACGCCGTTTTCTAGTGCTTGTGACACTCCCACGTGGCGGTCATGTCAGTAGGGTCCCACAGCCCACGGCCTCTGGTTATGGATACATTCGATGGCTCTCTGCCCCATTTGCTTCTCTTCCAGTCTTCCTATCTCATAATAATCCCTCCTCCGCCCCCAGTTGCTGTCATATTCCGGCCATCACCTTTCTCTTCTCTTCCTCCATTTTTTTAATATATATATATATACCCAACCTCCACCCCTTCTTTTTCCCTTTGTTCTCAAACAGTTCTTTTTTCTTCTTAATTTTATGCTTCTCAATTCAAAATAATATTTCATTTCTCTCATACGTAGACACATCAGTACTTCGTTTGTGACTTTGTCAAAATAAAAGAAAAAAAAATTATTTGTGTACTGCCAAAGTGTTAGCTTTAGCTACTAAATTGTGCAGAAGCCCCTGCTGCGTACTTTAGCAGATACCGCCACACTTTGTGTTATTTCTTGGAGGTATCTCTTACTTTAATTTTCTTTTCTTTTTCGTGTTTTGTATTTTCTTGAAGATTGGCGATGAATAGAGCATTACAGCCGGAGATGTGGGGCTGTACGGACATGACAGTGCTTGAGAGACAAAGGGCTCGATTTAAATGGCAACAACAGCAGCAGCAGCAGCAACATCAAGAAAGTTATAATAATTTTGGGGATTTGAGTGGAGTCTTTCAGTTGCAGCAGGAGCAGCAGCAGCGACAGGGTTTTCAAGGTGATCTTGGTGAGGTTGTGACTCGGTCTGTTAAGCCTGACCCTGGTTTGATGGATGACGGCTGGCCTGATTTAGTGGGGTTTGCTCAAAATTGTGGATTTGGGAATAATGGGTCTGGTTTTGATATTAATTATGCTATTTCTAGGACTTCTAGTTGTCCACCTGCGGTGGTTTCCGCGGTTGACGCTGCGGTTGTTCTGGATAAAGGCAGAGACTCTGTGTTGTCGGAGAAATTGAGTTCTGCAGTTGTGAAAGAAAGTTTGAAGAAGAGAAAGGTTGATAAAGTTCAGAATAACACCAAAGTGAGTGTTGCGCATAAAATTGTTTACTTTTTTTTTTACTTTCTCACTCTACATCTTTCTCAAAAATTTGATTTTGATTTCTCAGTGTGCTGATGCACGGCTCTGTTTCTATATTTTACAGAGTAGGTAGCAATAGACTAATAGTATAAAATTTTCAAATTAAGAAACACAAGATGTTAAAAGTACACATTGTTTGCCTGGGTTCATTTGTTATCTATAAATATATGGCCATTAATGAAGGATTCTTTTGTGTGTATATGTTATAGATTGTTGCAGAATATGACACAAAGGAGGAAAAAAGGATCAAAGCAAGTACTGCAATGGAAGCCGAGTCGAAGATCGCAGACAAAACTAACAACAAAACCACCCCCAATAACAAAAACAGCGGCAAAAACAGTAACAAAGAAAATTCAGCTGAAACTTCCAAAGATAACTCTAAATTATCTGAGGTTCAAAAGCCCGATTACATTCATGTTCGGGCTCGCCGGGGCCAAGCCACTGATAGCCATAGCTTAGCTGAAAGAGTAAGTATAGATAGGATTTTTCATTAATTTTCCATGTTATTAATTTTCTTTAGCAACTGCGTTTTGATATTATATAGTTTAGTAATAAACTTTGTTTTTGTGTGTTATGCAGGTGAGAAGGGAAAAAATCAGTGAAAGAATGAAGTATTTGCAAGAATTGGTTCCTGGATGCAACAAAATCACAGGAAAAGCAGGGATGCTCGATGAAATTATTAACTATGTTCAATCTCTTCAACGACAAGTAGAGGTAATTAAATTATTTAATTCTTAATTGGGTCAGTTATAATTATCCTTGTTTAATGTTACTAGTATATATTTCTGCAAAAATTCTTAATTTGGGTCTTAATGCATACTATATTCGTTGCCTTTTACACACAGTTCTTGTCAATGAAACTAGCTGCTGTGAATCCGAGGCTTGACTTTAACAATGATAACTTATTTGCTAAAGAGGTAATCAAAGAATCATATTTATTGTTTCATTCATAATTTTAAGTTTCTGTGACTATAAAATTATCTTGCTAAATTTTTTTAATTAATTTGTTTTAATTAGCAGACATTTCCTGCTTGTACAACCAATTTCCCAACAATTGGGATATCGTCGGATATGACTAATCCTGCCTATCTTCAGTTTAGTTCAGTACAGCAACAGCAACAACAATTAGTGACTACTTGTGGTTTGGATATTGGGATGAATAATCCTTCTGATATGGGGCTCAGACGAACAACTAATGCTCCTGTATCGATTCCTGAAATGGTCATGGATTCATCTTGCTTCACTGTAAATATCTACCCTTTATAATTAATTCTGTTATTATTTTATCTCTAATTTTTTTTAATAGAAATTAGTTATATTGTTGATTTAATCATTTTTGCAGCAAATCCAGGCCTCATCAACTTGGGATCCTGATCTACAAAATCTTTACAATGTAGCATTTGATCAAGCAAGATCAACATCCTTCCCAACTCAGCCAATTTACAGGTGAGATAAAGCTAATAACAAGTCTTGTCAATCTTCACTTTATTATTTGTTTGATAATTTTATTTATTTATTCGTAAGGATAAAAACTAAAGCAACGTGGGTTTTAACTACCATTGATTGAGACTTTATATAAACCCACAAAAACTAATGATTTTTGCTTTAGAAATAAATTTTTTATTAATAAAGATAGAAAAAATTAAAAATTTAAAAAAATATAGTGTTTGTGATTGTGATTGTGATTGAAATGAGGAAAGTAGGTTACAAGGATTTTTCTTTCTTTTCTTCCAAATAATCAAAACCACAGATCTTTTGAAAGATGTAAACTATATTTTCTTTGAAGAAGCAATCAAATATGCAAAAAGTATTTTGACTGTATAAAGACATAATAATAGCCATCAATATTTTTTTTCCAATTGATGGCATATAAATAATGGGGTCTTTAAGTAAAAGGTTTGACAAAGTGTATAATTATATGATTCTCAACAATCAAATAATCTTGATGATTATGATTGTTAATCATATAATTAGCTTTCAATAAAAAATGATGTTTAATGAAATAACATCCCTTTATTTGATATTGAATATGACCTCTCTCTCTCTCTTTCTCTCTCTCTATATATATATATTCCCGTGTCTCCCATTTTCTTTAAACAAACATATTATTAAACTTTATACTAAGATTAAGAGATTTATTCTAAAAAGATGATGTTTGTTATACTAACTTTTGCAGGTGCTATGACTGAATCGAAAAATCGATTTATACGATTCTTGGAAGAGAAATTATTCTAAAAAAGCGTTTGTTCCTAATGATTCTTTATCTTGCCTTATAAGTGCATACCGTATATATTTTGTATGTATACTTTGTAACGACGTATAGTACGAATAACATCATTACCTATCTATTAACATCAAATTTCTTCTTTTTGAATTTCCCTTAATATGTAAATATACCAATCACATACCTATAATAATTTTTTTGTTACACCATAAAGGTCGATTGTGACAGTAGGGGACCGGAGAATTAGGGTTGAAGGCAAGTTTTGAGCATCCATGGTGGGCGCACAAGATGGCAAATATCAATCAAGTTAAGTTGACATCATATTTGTGATATAATTTTCAGAATTATGAAATTACGAATTTAAATTAAAAAAAATATACATATTAAAATATGGTCTAACGATAAATACATATTTAATTTTTTTTTCTCATATTAAAAATTTAAATATATATATATATATATAATTCAAAAAAAAAATCTCAAAACATGTATCCATGTATGTGGAGTAAATTAGCCATTCAATTTGCTTCAAAGACAAAAAGTGCAAAAAAGTAATTAGAAGAAAGGCAGAATCTAGTGAAAATTGAATATTACAGGGAAATGGGTGGGAATTGTACAAGTTGTCTGTATGTTGGATGAAGGTGGTTAGTGACAAGGTTTAATTAAGGCCAGTAGACAGGGTGGACCGTCTCAGCTCCCTCTTTACGACAAAATATTTTTATTTATTTAGATTGATTGAGACTTTGATATATAATTAAGTGATAAAATAAATAATAACAATAATAAATTTTGCAAGAACAAAGAGCATGAATTCGTTACAATGGTATTCATGTCTTTTTGCAACCATCCAAATTTTATTAATTAACGTTTGGTCATTAATTCATTACTATACATTAAAATATTATCAAATCAGTTAATTAATAATATCTCTGTACTATAATACCATCCCCAAATGTATATTTCTATATAAATATAAAATTAAGTTGAAAATAAAAGTTGAGAAATGGAGAATTTTTATTAAATTATTGACGTTTATGTTTTTATCTCATTAACATGTGATTTTTTTATTTTTATTTTATGTTTTTCTAATTTATAATAAAAGTTAAAATCTAATAATCACTTTCAAAAGAATACTATTAACTTTTAAATGAAAAGGTATATCTTTCAAAGTATAAAATCTTCTAATTACAAACTTTTGCCATTAATTTTTTTTACCAAGAACATGTAAGTTTATATTACTTTTTTCTTAAGTTTATGTCTAGTGATAAATATATCTCCTCGAGATAGTTTCAGGTTCAATTCCTCCCATATTATAACTTTTGCCATTAATTTTTTTACAAAAAAATATTAATTTTTTTTCTACCATTATTACAATGAATGAAATTCAAACTTCATATTCTAACTCTTATGATTAGATAAGATAATATCTAAATTTTCCTATGCATGTAGTTAATGGATATCACTCTATTTCTCTTTAGACTTTAATTAGCTAATACTATTTGCCATATTTCTTCCTTTGAAAGCAAAAGGGAGAGCCATTTATTTAGCATGAAAATGACCCAAATTTTATTATCCTTTGTATAATTAATGTCTCCTCAGAGACATTTGATAAAGTTTTTTTTTTTAAACAAAACTTATAATAAAATTGATGTGTTATATTATGCCCAATATTCGTTCATACTGATACCGTTTTTTAGAGTTATGAGATTTTTAATTCGAGTTTCAGCAGGAGGAAAATTTATTAAATTTATTAAAGGATTATGAAATTAAGAAATTAATTAATTTTAAGAGTGACATAGCCACTATTACCCAAGCTATAACGGCTTTACTAAATCTATGCATAAGTACGAGAGCTTCTTTCTGAAAGCTGAATGCACCAATTGGCAAATATAAGCAAATCCCACATAAGATTGTTATGCAAATAATAAAACTAAATTAACTACTCATTTGAGTTTACCTCAAAAAAATAAAAAAAAAATACTGACCAAAGAAGAGAAAACACTGTTTTTTTTTTGTTTTTGAAAAAAAAAACAACAGAAGAGAGGATTTATAGTATAAAATTTAGGGCTTCTTTTTTTTTATACTTTCTTCAATTTTTTTTTAGAAGAAAAAATTGATATATTTGGCTTGATAATTAACAAACAGTGATATTAAAAAGTGAGAAAGAAATTCCTTCAAGAATAAAAGTATTACGTATCTTCAATTGCAAGGGAAAATTCATCATTAATTTCATTTATTTTACATTGCAATAGAAAATCCCAAGTAGTTTTAAATGCAAAACGGAAGAAAAGAGCTATATATAAAAAAAAAATTAAATAAAAGGGAGTTTAAGCTTAATATTCTGCTATTTAAAAGACATTGTTTGTTTTATACAATATAGCCTTCCCTAAACCCATTTTTTCATTACAAAATTAATTAAATAGGTTTGGGAAAATTTAATGTCTTTACACTTTACATATATAGGATGAAAATTGATGAAAATTAGCTAAATTAAATATTTTCTCTTACTATGTAGGGTTGCACTTCCATAAGCTCGTATTTGAAATAAGAGACTATGACGGTGTATTTCTATGGGCTAGCTCATTCAAAGTTAAACATATTTGGTAGTTGATGTATGTCCCAAAAAAATATGGTTGATGTCCTATTAAGTACGAGTTTCTCGTTATAAAAAAAATCTCTTATAAATTATATATATATTAATATATAATAGGAAAATACATTTCTTTTTGTTAATCCATTTCGCGCAATAGTTTTATAAAATATTTAACGAACAATAGGAATAAATTTAAAGAGTCTCCATTTACACAAAATAAAAATAAAAAATAATAATAACAATAAGAACAGGCCCTATTGGGTGGTGTAGTTATATACTTTTTTCAAACATTAAAAAAAAAGAAGAAAGTCACTGAAAATGAAAATGAATGCCTTTATAAAGAAAGTTTGAGGATATTTCCCAACTTGTTCTTTTGTTTCCTTACTTTTCAAAACAAATTTTGTTGCTATTTAAATTTTTATAATTTTTTTATTATTGAATTTAAATTTAAAAAATTAAATTAATTAAATAATTGATTCGTCAATTTATAATTTTTCATAAATCAAAATATTTCGTATTTTTATGGAAATCAGTTGTCCTAAATCTAATTGATATGTAATAAACCTTATAATAATATATATAGAAATAAACATAACAATAAAATTAGTTAAAATAGTCGATGAATAAGAAAAAGGGGGACCAGTAAATAGAGAGGAATTTCTTAAAATTAAAGTGGAATAGTGAAAGGTGGTAGGGCTGCCCTCATCCATTCCAAGATCTGTTTGATTCTCTTTGTTTTCTATGGATTGTGATACATGATATATTGCCTTTTCCCTTTCTAGGCCCCATTTTTACCTTTCTCTTTATTTTTTATTTTTTTTTTAAATTTACTATCACACCCTAAAATTTGTTATAATTCCCACGTTGCTATTTATTATTTTCGAATTAATATTTTTATCCTCTAAAATTTATTAACGGCCAATACTTTAATTCTTATTTATAATATTACTTTTGTAAATTACTCTTTGAATTGGGTTTGATTGGAATCCAAATTATTTTTTTTGAATTAAATTGAAGTTTATTTTTTTTGTTTTATTGTTATTATTGTTATTTTAATTTATAATAATTTATTGTTTGATATTAGATATTTTATTTATTGTTGGATATTGGATATTTTAATTTAATTTAATTTTATTATAGATATTAAATGCTAGATATTTATCACAATTTTATTATATATGTTTTAGATTATAAAAATTAAAGTTTAATGATTTTTATTACTAAAATAATATTCTATTACTTTAAATTTAAAAGAAGGAGCTAAACTTCTAAATTTTCATATTCAAACGTAATTAAAGCCAAACTATAAGCACCAAATTGCTTCAAAAAATAGAAACAATTTAATGTAGAAATTTGTTGATTATGATCGAAGTTCGATTCTAAGCTAAAAATTTTCTAATCTCTGAACTACTTTGATTTGTGCTCAGCACTACTTTTTATATAAGTACTCTAAAAAAAGAAAAGTTTTTTTTAAAAAAATATGAAATTTCAAGTTAAGAAAAAAAAGTTTTTAAAATTATAAAAATATGGTATGTTATCCTTTATATAATAATGTTCATGTAGATATTTCATATATATCATGTTTTAATTTTTATATGTTATTTAATTATAGTGTATTCACCGTATATATATATATTTAATATATGCAATACTCATATATTATAAATAATATAAATATAAATCAATTAAATTGCAATAGATACACTTCAAAAAAAAGGGATAAACAAAAAATAAAATTGAAAAAAATAATAGAATAGAAAAAAAAATTTAAGTATTTTATCCAACATATAAAATATATATCATGATAATAATGAAAATAATTGGTACATAAAAGAAAAATGGCCTAGTAAAATTAAGAATAAGATGGACTAACAAAGTGTGTACCAAATGGTATACCAAAAAAAAAAAAAGATGGACTAACAAAAAAATTTCAATGAATGTAACAAACACATTTAAATATTTATGGCTATAGCCTTACGTTATCAAGCAATATAGCTTCCTGCCACAAGCAGCAAACCATTATTCCCTTCTATTATATTAGTACACTCAAGAGTCTAAGATCTTTTCATTTGGGTTCAACGCCAGATACAAATAAGTGGAAATCATCATTAGAAAATTAAAAAAAATAAAAAATAAAAAGATGAAAACACAAAAGTGCCAGAAAAAAGAAGAAGAAGAGAATGCGTAAAAAAATATATATCTGAAAATTAAAAACTAAAGAAGGTAAAAATGAGAAAGAGAAAGACTATAAATAGGAAAAAATAATGGGGTCATTACAAAAATATCGAAAAAATAAAAAAAAATTAAATTTATCATATTTTTAAAAATATTTATAGATTTATCAGAATTTATAATTTTTTTTATAAAAATATTAGATTTAAATAGTTTATTATGAGTTTATCTTGAGTTTATTATATATTTTTATTATAAATTTATAAATTTAAAAAATTTATTATGAGTTTATTATAGGTTTATTATGGGTTTATTATAAAATAAATAAAATATTTCTAATAAAAATAAAAAAATTTATAAAAAAATGATGAAGGGTATAATTTTTCTAAAAATAATCACCATAAATTTAAAAATAAAATAAAAAAATGGGTAAACTATGCTGGGCTACAGTTCAGTCTAGAATAACAACGGGCCGAAAAAGAATAAAAAAAACAGGTTGAGTGGGTCTGGTAAAAAAATCTAAAAAATATAATAAAATAAAAAATGTTTTTTTTTATTTATTTTAACAAATAAAAAATAATACATAAGAAATAATGTCGAATTTATATTAAAAAAATCAAAATCATAATTGATTCTGAGTGAATAATAAATAAATAACAAAAAGAATTCTTTGGTAAAGAATTTTTATTTATGGTTCAAAAAAAATTTCTGTTTTCACAAAAATAATGGAAAAAATAAAAAAATTTCAAATTTATTATATTTTTAAAATATATTTAGATTTATAAAATTTTATGATTAATTTATTAAAATACTAAATTTATATAGTTTATTAGTTCACGAGTTTATATAATTTATTATAGATTTATTATAAAATAACAAAAAAAAAATTGCGTTGATGCCCATTCCGCGTATCCAGGGTTAAACTAAGCCTAGCTTAATTCTATTTTATCCAAGATTGTGCGCATATTGATTATTAAACCAATTTAAATTTGCAATTTAAAAGTTATATTTTTTACTTTTAATAAATTTATTATTAGCATTATATTTGTGAAAATTTATTTTAAAATAAATATTTTGAGAGCGAATTTTTTTTAGGTGAGCTACAATGTATCTTATGATAAATACAGGAAGAAACAAAGATATATCGCAAATAAAACAGGAATATAATCACCGCTAAAAAGGAGTCTAATCATAATAATGCTGTGCAGGTAATAATGAAAATGAAGTGTTGAATAAATTGAAAAAAATTTTCACATTAATGGAGACAAAACACTGTTCCCATTTCAAACATGGGATTAGCAAACCATAAAAATGAGAGAATGAAGAAATTGGAATATTTAAAGCAACCACTCAAAAGAGCAGCTTTGTGATTATACTACAAATAATACACACTCTGCTTTTTATATAGAGAGCTAGTCAAACTTTGTTACAATAAAATATCAATAATCATACAACAATAAATCCTATCAATCTAATCCAACCAATCAAACCACCGTATAGAATAAAATCACACAAATCCCACATCCTTAAATGCCAAAAGTTGCAGTAGCTATGTTATCACTTTCATTCTACTAATGACAGTAGCGAAACTAAAAATTTACTGAGGAGGTCAGATCGGCGACTGCTCCGAGAGGTGACCGATGACCCTGCAGTGAAGGGGCTGTTGCTGGTGGCTTGGCTTAGAAAGGGAAGGGGAAGAGGGAAGAAGGAGAGGGGAAGAGGAGAAAGGGGCTGCGTAATTTTTTTTTTTGAACCGGCCCCAGCGGCCGGTTTTTTTGTTTTAAATTTACCCCACCGTTTCGCCAAGGGTAATTTTATAAAAAAAAAATTAGTTTCGCCAGGGACTAATTTATAAAAAAAATAAAAGTATTTGCAGCAAAAGTTCGTCTACCCCTCGCTGCAGACTCAGCCCCTTTCAAAGGGGGCTGAGTTTAGCTCGACCTCCACGCCTCCACCGGCACCTCTCCTTTTGGCCGCCGGTGAGAGGAGGTCGTGTGACCCCACACGACCCCATGGTCGTTCCGCCCCTGACTAATGATTCATCTCCAGCTTCTGCAAATGGAAATAGATGATAAATTTAGCATCAAATTCCTTGAATAAAAATGAATTTATATTTGTATTTTAAGTGAAAAATCATGAAGAAAATCAACCAAACTTCCTAAGCATTTGGCCTTTAGACTCCTAGCTGAACCTCAAATATCGGCCATAATTTTTTAATTTTAGTGAAGTGATTTAATACCAGAAGTAAATACCTTTCCCAGGAACAATTATAACAGGTGCTGCTTTACAGTGGTGGAAACAATACTCACTCACACTTCCCTGCAAGACACTGCAATAAAGCAATTGCAAGACATTGTTTCAACGAGCTGTTTTGTCAAAGAACCATAAATGAAAGACAAACAGAGACTGATAGAAGATGTACCTTTGAACTATGCCTCTGCCTCTGGTACCCATAACCACAGCTGCAGGCCTTAACCTTTTTGCTTCTTTGCAAATTACCTTAACTGCATCTCCTTCTACGATCCAAGCAACACTCTTCACCTAATTCCATACAAATCAGACAAAATATTTGAGGGACGAGTTCAATTCTTGGAGATTATTTGACCCTTAAAAATTTTTCAAGGTAGTTGCCAAGTTTGAATATATAATTTCATATATGATTAAGCTTAGTTGCTTAGCTATTGCTGGCGTTGAGCAAAAAGATCATTTGTAAATAAATATATCCCTAAATAGACAAAATTAAATTTATTATTATAAGTTGTAATTAGTCGTCAAACACAAAGTGGTAACTGTGGTATAGTATAACCAAAAGATGCAAACTGAAGATTATGAATGCAAACTGCAATATTGTCATTAGACCAATATATCTTTTCTCAATCATTCACTAATTAATGAATTAATTTCATTTGGTTAAAGGCATGAAATAGCTATTTTCCACTCACATATGGAGTCAACGGCCAAACTTCAAGTTAATGAATATAAAGAATTAAAATCTGGTCGTAAAAAAAATAAAAGACAATTATATAGTATATAAATTACAGACGGTTTACTCACCATGACAACCTGAAAAGCCTCCACAGCAAGTTTCTCCATAAGCCCTTGAGCCATATCGTACACAACATCATTCTTAACACCTATATACATATATATATACATAAAAAAGAAACCCATGACAATAAAGAAAAACCCAATTAATTATTTACAAAAAAAAGGAAGGAAGAAGAAAGAAATTAAAAAAGAGACACTGGAAACAGCATGAACAAGATGAATAGTATCAGCGAGCCTGCAGAAATGGATCAAAGCCCAATCAAAGGCGTGTTTGCTATTGGGTCCATGATCAATTGCAATAATAATATCTCTGCCTCTTCTTCTCTCCCCACTTTCTCTTTCTAGCTCTGGTTCTGGAACCACTGGGATCAACTATGGTAGCTTTACTTCTCTCCAATTGAACTCTTCTTCCTCATTCAGAACCTCCATTTTCTTCAATTCTCTGTTTTCCTTCGCGTCAAATTATGATTCTTGGTGTCTAATTTCCAAAACCCAAATAATCAAAATGATTCAATTCGATCCCTTTCGTAAGTTTTCAACAATAAGAAAAAATTTGTGGGTTTTATAAGATGAGGTATTGACAAGTGACGTGTTGAAATTTGAGTGCTTTTGAAATAGTTTCATGTTTTTAATATGAATAGCAGGCTTCATTTCTTTGGCCAAATTAACTGTTTTCTCTTTTGTATTTTTTGGAAACCTGAGAAACTTTCTTCATAATTCTGAGTCAGGGGCAAAATTAGATGGGATAGAATGGAGGTTGATGATCTCTCTGCCAGTCGCCAAATATGTATTTTTAAAAAATTATTTTTGTCAACCAAAACAATAAAGATAGAAACTTAGCCTCTTCAACCCCTCTCCTCCTTTTGCCTCCTTTCTCATGAGAGGCTGGCTCCATGAATTAAAGACGGAGTCCATGATCAGTCACTGTTTCGACTGATGACTAATAATTAATCTTGGCCTTCATAATTATCCACAAAAAGATTTTTAAAAAAAATTCAAAATATGTATGAAATTAGAAACATAGAATAGAAGAATTGTACAATGCTTTATATGTATATATATCATGCAAAATGCACAAAAAAAATTGAAGTCGAAATATCAAACATTTTCCCGCTTATAAAGACAGGTATTTATAGCAATTCAATTATGAAAAAAGAGAATAAAGTCAAATAAAACAATTTTTTAAGCAACCTCTAAAGATCTGAAATTTATAACAATCTCTAGATGGCTCCAGCTTTAAATTTTTATTACATTTGTAATAACTGAAATTATATTTAAGTAGTTTTCAAAAAAAAAAATTATACACCATCACAAAAAGAATGTCACTTTTTTTTAAAATAAATTTTACGAAAAATATAATTAATAGGTTAATAATTTATATATTTTCATTTTCTATCCTCATTTATACAATAAATTATTTCTAAATTTATCTTGAAAATAATATATATTACCATGAATTTTTTATTTAAAGTATGAATTTATTAAAGAATAAAATAGAAAAAAATTAAATATATCTATAAATAAAAATTAATAATTATTTTAGAATATTTAAAAAATAGAATAACTGAAAATATTTATAAGCCAATGAGAGTATTTAAGTAGAAAAAATTAAATAAAAGAATAATGTGAATATTATTATTAATTGGTTAAATTGTACTTAATAATTAAATAGGAAGATATAAATAAATGTATGAGAGTTTATGGGAAAAAAATGACACATAATATAATTAATATAGTTAATGGTAAAACTGTAATTAGGTATAATTTGGTGAGTATCTTTATCACGTAGTCCTTTATATAACAGACTAACATAGATTTCTATTTCAAAATAATTTGAACTTATTATTTCATTAAATTATTAATTTCGTTTTGAAATTTAGTTTAATATTTAATTACTTTGTCTTAATAAGAGATATTTGAAAAAAAAAAATAGTGAAATGTGTATCTGTTATTATTTATATAGGATTAGGAAGAAGAATCTAACATTAGTAAGATTCAAATTTTATATACAATTTCATGTACAATTTAACAAATGAGAGTATGAAATTCTCTAAATCAACTATTTAAGCTCCACATTAAACAGCTAATTTAGTGTCCCTTCACATAATTCACACCTGCTAAATATAAATATATATTTAAATAATAAAAAATTAAAATTAGAAACTTCAAAAAACAATCTGAAATAACTATCTCCTCTTCTTCTTCATCACAATTACTCATTAACTGATTGTAAAGGTAAAGAAATTCAAGCATTTATCCTTAAAAAATGAAATCAATGATCAAGATATCAAAAAGAACAAATGTTGTTTGAAATTCAAGTTCTAAATTAACTCCAATTTCTACCCGATTCAACTCAAAAAAATTATTTATATATATATAAAAAAACTCATTCTCAATGCCTGTTCATGAACTGGGACATCCTATAGAAAAACAAGATTTCTGAATTTAACTTTAAAAATTTTTAGTAACATCCCATAGAATCTTTACTGTCTGTAACAATCTTAGTAAAAACCCCATAGTAACACATCAATTTTTAGTAACTTTACTATAACAATTTTTATTATAACAAGAAAATTCATACCTAAACAGAATACACACACACACACACCCAATCAACAGGAATTTCTTACTATAATATTCTATAGAATCCTAATTTGACTTCCCGCCTCTTCAAATTTTAGTAAAAATATCCCTTTTCACTAGAACAACTTTTCAATATAAATACCAAGAAAAAATGTATATACTAGAGATTAAAGAACATCAAGGCCATAAATTAACAAGAATAAACATTACTCCCATGAAAAATTCTCAAACAGCAAATTATAATTCAATTCAAATCAATAAAGATTTAATCTCAAATTAATTGATGTTTAACTGTATGAATTCTATTTTTCCATCCGTCCCCATCTAAGAAAAAAATTCTAATAAAAATACCTCACTGGGCAAAATCCAGGAAAAAAAAAGGAGAAAACGAACAGAAAATAAAAAAAAAATCAAAGGGTAAAATTACAAACTTGACTTGAAATCCAGTAGAGAAATTCAAAATCTAGACCCTTGTCGTCTTTCGAATCATGAATCCCAACTGCAAAAACAAAAAGAAGAAAAATAGAATTCCAAATAAGACCCATTAAAAAAAATAAAAGATTGTGATGGTGATTAATTTGGATGTGGAGTTTTTTTTTTGAGAATTGGAAATCATTTTTTCAATTCATAGATTCAATTGAAATAATGGAAATTTGCAAAATTTTAGAAAGTTGTTCGTTTGTATTGTTTATAGAAGAAGAAGAAGAAGAAGAGCCCATTCAAGAGTTGAATGGAGAAGTGCATATGAAACTCAAATTTGATTTGGGTTCATTCTTTGTCTTTCAAGTTTTTTAGCTGAAATTTTTTTAGGGGCAATGTGTTCCTTTGCGAAGAGGTACACATCGGCCATTTGCACATTCACCCATTTTACATTTATATCTGTTATATATATATATATATGAAAATAATATTTTCTAAATGTAAGCTCTTAATTTAATTAATAATATTTTTAGAATTATTTATAAGATATATATGAAATAAAATTTCTTGAATATGGGATTAAGCAATGATAATGGTAAGCAGTATCCCATTGGAAAGGATCATATATAAAAAAAAATAATGATTGAAAAAAGAAGAAAAAAAAATCCAAGAACAAAATTGTGAATCGAAATTTCTAGTAACATCATACAAGCCCATATTTAAAAAACAAAATTATAGAAAGCATTAACAATAGAAATAAAAATCATACTTTAGAGGGAAAAGAGAAATAGAACAGAGAAAGGCGCTCAGAGGGTTTAAAAATGGAATAGAGGAGTTATCCTCATAATGATTATCAGATTAACGAGATTATAATCTAATCATCATCGCACCATTCTCTTCTCTTTAAATCTTTCATAAATTGTATAGAAACAGAGAAAACGTATCGTAGAAAAAGAGAGTACCAGATCTTGTTTTTTAACGAAGCCACGCAGCTGCCTCCAATGGAATTGTTAGGGTTCTGCTTCCTACCTATTTTTATAGTGAAGATTGACACAAAACTAGATGGACTTGGCTCTCCTCAATGGACCTATTTAGAAGCCCATGGAAAATGGCCTAGATATCACAATGATGGTCCAAAAAAAATAAAATTTTTGAGGGAAAATTATTATTGTTTTTATTACTACTATTTCTTCTTCTACTAAAATATAAATATAAATATTATATTATCTTATAATTTTTTTAATACATATAATTTTCGATAACATTTTTTCCTACCAAGAACAACATGATATAATCTGCTGAATTTTAAAATTAAAGTAAATCGAAAAAAAAATGAAAAGTACTAGTTCAACTTAAATTTTATAGTTTATATCAAAATACTATGCACCTTTAGTTAATATATGAAATACTATTAACAATAGCATGAATATGTTATGCATATATTATAAATATAAATATTTTTTCAATTAATTTTAATACAATTTAAAATATTACTAGATTATAAATAACTGTCTAGCAATAAAAATCATAATAACAATAATAAAAAAGAAAATTTAATAACTAAACAAATAAAATTAGTAACAATTGAAAAAAAAATAGAACAAAATAAAAAAATCAAAAATAAAAAATTTTGAAAGAAAAAACAGAGAAGGAAAAAAAAGAGTAAAAAAATCATGAATACGTTAAAAAAATAGAATCCATTAAATAAAAATATATTTGAAAAAAAAATACAAAATGAAAAAATTCGAAAAGAAAAAAAAAAGTAAGCATCAGAAATTTGAAAAGAAAGTAAAAAAATTTGTAATCCGCTAATTTCCTATATAATCTAATCATAATGGTTTGGGTTTTAGCTTTATTTGTAGTCTTCTTTTAAAGGATTTTTTTTAAAAAAAATCCACTTTTCTTATTCTTTCTCAAAAATAACTTTTCAATTCTCAATTCCTAAAAACCTAATTTTTAGATGTATATTTTTAGTATATATTCAATATATTAAAATTATATTCAATTTTTAAAGATATACATTGAATATATTTTTAGTATGTTAAAAATATAATAAAAAAGAAAGATACTTGAAAAAAAAATAACAGTGTTATACAATATAATTTTCTTAATTTGAAAAAGAGTTTGGTCATATAGGGATGACAATAAATTAAATATTTTTAGATACTCAATTCGTCTTAATCTATATATAAAATGTGGATAATTTATAAATTGGCTTGCACAGTATAAATAGTAATTTTATTATATATGATAGATTTGGATCAGGTTTAAATTTATATTTTTAGTTATCCATTATTAAACACAGTTATATATATCAGTTGTGTTTTATTAAATTTTAAATATATATTTATTTTATTAAATTTTAAATATATATTTATTGTATTTTATTTTAATTATATAAATATAATTATGTGATATATAATTATTTTAATAAAATAATGTTGGTATTAACTCTTTATTTATCATCATTTAATTTAGAAATTTATAATTTTATAATTTAAATTTATAATATTTTAAAATTTTTATATAATAAATAATTAAACGAGTACAATAAATAAATAGTATTAAATGAGTTTGAGATAAATATATTGACACATAGCGAAGCATCAAACATACCTCTTCTTAATAGATTTAGATTTGATTCTCCTTTTCTAATATTAAAATATTAAAATTTCAGATTTCTATTTTAGTAGTATTTAACTTTTTACTATCCAATATCAATTAATATTAGCAATTGCAGCATAATCAAAATCATTAAACCAAACCAACCCATAATTTTTTTTTAAAAATTCGCTTCTATGTATGAAAATTGAGGATTTTTACCAGCATTCTGTTCCATATCAACCATATACTGGTCCATAAATAGGGATGCCAACTTAATTCATTTCACCAGATATTCTATTCGATCTGCCCTGTTATTCCTTTTTTTTTCAATAGGATTGACTACTAGGTAGTTTTTATTTTTAAATTCGAGTAAATTTGATTTAAGAAGAATAATAATATAATTTAACATGATTATATATATATATATATATTTTTAGTTTTTTAAATATATACTCTATATATTCATATTATATAATTTATTTTTCTGTAAAAATATATAAATTAAAAAATAATATATTTATATATTAGTGAAATATTATTTAAATATAATATATATGAAAATAATATTAAATAATAATTTTTAATATGATTTTATTGTGAGATGTGTTGTGTTACTGTTATTGTATGCTTATGTTATTGTGTATTTTTTCTTGAAAAATATTTTTAAAGAAAAAATAAAAAATAAAACTGTTTCGGTATCCATCCTGCCGTACTTCAAAGCAAAACCGGAGGCAGTGTGGCTATAAAAGTAAAAATGTATTGCTTAGACGGAAGCGTAGCGAGTAAAGAGAAACCCATTGTCATCCCTGACCATGAGACAATGGAACAATGGCTATATATGCATGTAATTAAGTATTTATATCAGTAGAGTTACTTGTTCTGAGCATCAACCATGAAATCTTAGAAGCAAGGTTCTTGATTGATAACCAAACTGTTACTGTTAAGCAAGGAGAAGCAACTATATATTATAAAAAAGAAAAATAACTTACTGCTAACTTTATACAAGAATTAGATTGTGAAATTTTAACACTATAATTAATATAAACATTTATCACTTTTCCTTAACAGTTAAGCTAGAAGTGGTCACGGTTGGCTCCAAGTAGTTCTGTTGCTGATCTATGGCTTATTATTTAAACAAAACCATTTCAAGGTTTCTGAGTTCTTTTATCTCCTCTTCAAGTTCTGTTCATACCCTCTTCAAGTCCTTGTCAATTTCTTGCTTACAAGCTTTAGTTTTAAACCCTTCGCCTATAATTCAACAACCACCTTCTTTTTCTAACGAACCGATGTTCTTCTATCTTTCTCTTAACCACTATAAATTCCAATGTAACGTTTGACTTCCTTTGTCATCCAATAACATATTTTCTTTTTAATTAGAACCCACAAAAAATGGCTCTAATTGAAAGAGTTTATAATATTCTCTTTCTATGCTTAATTGGAATTATAATCTCTCCAGCAGTTCAATCTGGCGTTAAGAAATATCAATTTGATGTGTGTTATTAAAATTAATGACATTAATTATTAAATTTACTTAATTTCTTTTTTTTTATTGGCTTTAATCAAGCACTCGTTTTTTTTTTTTTTTCAGATTAAAGTGAAAAATGTTAGTAGATTGTGTCATGCCAAACCTATTGTGACAGTGAATGGGAGGTATCCAGGGCCAACAATATATGTCAGAGAAGGAGACAGAATTCTTGTGAATGTGACTAATTATGCGCAATGCAACATGTCTATTCATTGGTAATTATGCACAAATATCAATTGAGATTTTGTAATAAAATAAAATGGAATGGAAATTAATGAATTTTTGGTTTTTACAGGATGGATTAAAGCAGTTTCGTAATGGGTGGGCAGATGGACCTGCTTATATAACACAATGTCCAATCAAAACAGGCAATAGTTACACCTATAATTTTAATGTAACAGGCCAAAGAGGAACTCTTTGGTGGCACGCTCATATCTTATGGCTAAGGGCTACTGTTTATGGTGCTATTGTTATTATGCCTAAACTTGGAACTCCATTTCCTTTCCCTCAGCCTCAAAGGGAAGAACTCATCATTTTAGGTGGGATTTCTTAACCAGTTTTAACTCAGTAATATTGAAGTTGTCTTCAAAATTATAAATTCAAGGATTTGAAACTTTTAAAGCCTAATTAACCCCAAAAAAAAAATTGTGTTCATAGTTTATATTTTTAAGGTATTTGGCTATGCTATATAATTGTTGAGAATTGATTGTGTAGGAGAGTGGTGGAACAATGATGTGGAACAGCTAGTTAATGAAGGGAACAAGTTGGGATTGCCACCAAATGCATCTGATGCACATACTATTAATGGGAAACCAGGACCACTCTTCCCATGTTCTGAGAAATGTGAGTGAAAAAATTTTGATTTGGTTCAGCTCTTGAGAAGGAGCTGTTCGCTATTGGTTTTGAAGAGCTAAATCGAAAATGTTTCTTTAGAAAATGAAATTACTAATGCACAAATTATATTTCTTGCAGATACATTTGCCATGGAAGTTGAACAAGGAAAGACGTACCTATTAAGGATCATCAATGCTGCATTAAATGATGAGCTTTTCTTTGCCATTGCTGGTCACAACATGACAGTAGTAGAAATTGATGCAGTTTACACCAAGCCCTTTACAACTGAAGCAATACTAATTGCTCCAGGTCAGACCACAAATGTTCTTGTTCAAGCAACACAATTGTCTGGCAGATATTTCATGGCTGCAAGGCCTTTTATGGATGCACCAATTTCCATTGACAACAAAACTGCTACTGCTATACTACAATATAAAGGCATTCCAAACACAATACTTCCTCTCCTTCCTCATCTTCCAGCACCAAATGATACAAATTTCGCACTTAGCTACAATTCCAAGCTTAGAAGCCTGAACTCGCCCCAATTCCCGGCAAATTTTCCTCTTAAAGTTGAAAGAAATCTCTTCTTCACAGTTGGTTTAGGAATGAATCCTTGTCCTTCTTGCATAAATGGAACACGGCTCACTGCTTCTTTGAATAACATAACTTTTGTAATGCCTCAAATTGGTCTGCTTCAAGCTCACTACTTCAACATAAAGGGCGTTTTTAGAACAGATTTTCCAGATAACCCACCAACACAATTCAATTATACCGGTGTACCTCTTACTGCAAATCTTGGCACTAAATTAGGCACCAGGCTTAGCAAAATTGCATACAACTCAACTGTGCAATTAGTACTGCAAGACACAAATCTTCTCACTGTTGAGTCACATCCATTCCATTTACATGGCTATAATTTCTTTGTTGTTGGCACTGGGATTGGAAATTTTGATCCTAAAAAGAACCCAGCAAAATTTAATTTGGTTGATCCTCCCGAAAGAAACACAGTTGGAGTACCTACTGGTGGATGGACTGCTATAAGGTTCAGGGCAGATAATCCAGGTATTATAAATATGTTTGCTTTATAAGCACTGTAACTTCTCTCATCAGAAAAAATAATGGTCTTGATTTTCTTCTTGTTTCTTTTTGTTTGGTTTCTTAGGGGTGTGCTTTATGCATTGTCACTTGGAGTTACATACAGGCTGGGGTTTGAAAACAGCATTTGTTGTTGAGAATGGAAATGGCCCAGATCAATTTATCTTGCCTCCACCTCAGGATCTTCCTCCTTGTTAATCAACATTACAAAAATTTGAAAAACTCAGTTTCCAGTATTTGAAGAGGACGGTTATTTATCTTCCAACTGAAAATTTCCAAGTCGTTATAAGCTTGAGAGGTGCAATAATTAGACTGAAGGATTATGTACTCAAATGGAGTAACATAATTAAACATTCCAAATTGTAACTAAATGAAATTGAAATTGTTGTTCAATAAAATTCATGGTTTGCAATGACCTTATGTTCCAAGTAAAATAGAGCAATATCATGATACAACCATCATATCAACAATCTAGGATATTATATTTTCCACTGGGGAATCAAAAAGTGCTAGTTCAGAATGTTTCAAAATAGAAGTGAAAATAACACTGGCACTGAGTACTTCCCCCCAAGCGAAATTCTCACTCATTCTCTCCATTGTCCATATTTCCAACTACACAGAAACAGAAAACAGTAGGAGATGGAAAGAGATCACCACCAAATACAATAAAACTTAAAATGAAAAAAAGCAGAAAACATTGGAAATATATTTACCAGTATAACATTCCAAGATAGACAACAAATTGTCTTCAAGAAGGTAGAATAGAAACTATAATTACCAATAGAACCAGGAACAGTGCTCCAATCCAGCAACCCCAGTTCCTGCTCTTCTGTTTCATCTGCTTAGCATAGTATAGCCCATTAGTCCCACCATTAATGTAAGTCCCAGCACGGGCGACATTCACTTCAATATTGTTAATCTCATCACCTTGAGTCTCTACCAGAACAGCCATATCAAGAAACGCTTGATGCAACTCATTCAAGCTCCTTTGTATCTCCTTCAAAGCCTCGTGCCTTTCTTGATTCTCCATTATCAATTCCACTTTTCCTTCAAAAACTTTCTCTTGTCCACCTCCCAAAACCATTTTCTCTAACAATTCCTCACTGGGTTGCTGACCAGTCACATTATAGTACCTTCTTTTCAGCCCCTCTTTATGATCTTTCAAAATTTGTGCTCTCAATTCTTGAAAATCATGCATCATTTCTCTTAATTTAATTCTCAAGCCATTAGTTACTGAAACTCTAGTTCGAACAATGGGGCTACCTTCTTTATAACCCATTGACAGACTACGATTCTCCATATTAGACTTGTCAAGTGATTCCAATCTTGATTTGATCATCCTGGCTTTTCGATGAATGGTAATCATATCTGAGTTAATTCTGTCTCTAATTCCTTTAAGTACTTTGGTACTGTGAGTGGATTTTGAGTCTTCATTTAAGTCTTGAAGATCAAGAATACGATTCGTGATCTCTTCCATTTCAATCTTGATAGCTTTTACTTCTTCAAAGAACTTTGTGAGGTTCTGTTCATCAGCAGGGTCTAATTGTCCCATCTCAAGATCTGGTTCAGATTCCAGGTCCTTCATGGCATGTTTTTTTAGTTCTATGTAATTGAGAAATGATTTAGTCATCAAATCATTCATCTTTGATGCGATTTATAAATACCCAACTGCAAAGAAAAAAAGATGTTCAATTTCTTAGGAATTGTAACAATCTTTCATAATACTCATCAAAATTTTAAAGAAACAGGAACGTCCATCAGTAGATGAGATGAAAGTTCAGAAAGATACCACCAAAGATCAGTTGAATTATAGTCGTCGATGCTTCTGGTGCTGATTCCTATTCCTCCAACCAGAAGCCTGAAATTACAAAACTTGTAAAGAACTCGTTCATAGAATAACAATGCAGAACCACGTGAACTTCTATGAAGTATCAGTCTCATAGAAAAAAATCAAATAATCATATAAGAAATTAACTGTTAAACTTTCTTTTTGTTTCCAATTGTCAATTGATGTTATCAGCAACCAAATGAAACTTGGGTCTGAAAATTTCATAGTTCTGCTTTTCTTGTTAAATTCAAATTCAGCCCAACAAGGCAGAGTTCTTCAATTAAAAAATAAATTAGAAACCGCAAATTCTAACTAAAAAAATTGAAGAAAGAAAGAAAAAAAGGGAAAGACTAGAATAAAGAGAAGAAAGAGACCTTGAAATTGACGATCTTTCAGAGAAAGAACAGTCTAAACCTTTAATCATTTCTCTGAAACTCTCTTTGAGAATGAAATTCAAAGAAAAAATAGTGAGAGAATAAAATGGGTGATTTGAGAGAAAGACACTCTCTGCAACTTATAAAGATAAAATCATATGAGAGAGAGGGCCATGAATGGTTCTGATTTCTGTTACCCTTCATTGGGTTTTCAAAATTCAAATTATGTTTCTGTTGCCACCACCAGTTGTTTTTTTTTTTTAAAACCGTTTCAGTTTCAGTTATGCTCTTGAGAGTGTCCAACTTTGACTGACTTAAAACGACGACGTACTAAACCTGCGAAACACAGCTGAAATTATGAGACTTCGGGACCATGCGCCGCCTTTGCCAATTGTTGAGCTTGGAGAAGCCGAGACAACAATGGAGAAGAACAGCAAAATACTGATAATTGGGGCAACTGAAAATTTAGGGTACCATTTAGCGCAGTTTAGCCTCAAAATTTCCCACCCAACTTCTATTCTTGTTCGAGCTTCTGCTTTCACTGACCCTATCAAAGTACAAAAGCTAAACACTCTATGTGATGCTGGTGCCACAGTACTCAAGGTGTGTGTCTCTCTCTCTCTCTCTAGATTTTTTAATGGGTTTTTTCTATTTTAATGTTCATTGTGATCTTTAATGTACAAAGTTTTTTATTTTTTTCCCCTAATTTTGTTGTGATTTTTTGGGGTCATTGGAGGATGAGAGGAGTCTTGTCGAGGCATTGAAGCAAGTGAATTGATATGTTCAATCCCATCTAAACAGGTTCTTGATCAGAAACCTCTTATCAGAGCTATTAAAGAAGTTGGGTCCATCAAGGCTGTTAATGTTACTCTGATCTGTGAATTTAGTATAGAGTTCTCATTATTTAGTTTCATTACCACAGCTATTAAAGAAGCAGGGTTTTATTGTTTATTTCTCCATTTTTTTCATTACCCTTTTTCACTGTGATTTGCTAGTACTAGCAGGCATTATAAAATTAAAAAAAAAAGTATATAGATCTGGTATATTTATACTTAAGGGGGAAAAATAAAAATTTGAGATTGAAAAAACTTAAACGATGAGGCTTAGAAAGGTTGTTCTCTATTTGCTGACAGCATATAAATAAACTTTGTCTTGACCTAAAACGTGAAATGGAGATATGAACAAGCACTAATGAGAAGCAACCATTTTCTATAAATTTGATATATGTAGGATTTGTTTCATATATTTTTTATCCAACTTTATGGGCAGTATAGTATTGACAAGCAATATTGGCAGCCAGTTAGTTGAATGCATAGGTTACAGTAGTAGAATATGATCTAAATAACTAACTATTGGTTTATAAGTATTTTGTCGGACAGCTTATTTGCATGATAGATCTTTCCACATTTTTTTTTGTTTAAAAATAGGTGCTTATATTGATCTGTCATAATCTTAATGTACAGTGTTTCATAATTCTTATTTAATGTATGTACCTTTTTTCAGTCTAAATAGAAAGTCACAGAGCAAGTACTCATCATGGGTTCTTGTACAATTTTGGTACTGAAATATTTAACCTGTTGGTGCATTCTTTTTGTTGAAAAACGCCAAGAAGATATATTCGCTCATAGCAGATTAAATGAAATTTCTTTGCAGAAATAAAATAAGAATTTTACCCTTTACCATCCCTGTAGTACATCTAATGCTACGTACGCTAAAAAGAATTTATGCGCATAGGCTAGGAGGGAAAGATGGAGGAATGCCAGATTTATTGTTCAATAAGAAAGATGAATGTTTGAATTGTTACAGAGGTTCATTCCATCAGAATTTGGAGCAGATCCAGATAAAGTTCAAATATCGAACATGGACTACAACTTTTATTCGCGGAAATCTGAGATTCGGCGTCTAATTGAAGGTGAAGGCATTCCCTATACTTATATCTGCTTCAACTTGTTTATGAGCTATTTACTTCGGTTTATTTACAAAAAGGGTGTCTATTTTTAAACTCTGGACACGGAAGGGTGTTTTCGAAAACTGATTATGAGAGTTTAAGAAAGTCTCATATTAGATATGAGAGTTCTGGTATTTTTTTGAATTAAAAAATATACTCTCAAACCCAGTATGAGAGTACAAAGCATTAATCAGAATAATTACCCACTAACTAACAATTTAATGACAGATTAAATATACTCTCATACTCAATTTGAGAGTACAGAGAGAGAAATACAAAAGGTCCAACCATAAGGTGACACGTCATTAGTCATCAGAACCCTCATACTCAGTATGAGATTTAAGTTTAACGTGAAAGCTTCTGTGTGAAAGTTTCTATACTCTCATATCCAGTTTGAGAGTTTCTCATACTCAATTTGAGAGTACAGAGAGAGAAATACAAAAGGTCCAATCATAAGGTGACACGTCATTTGTCATCAGAACCCTCATACTCAGTATGAGATTTAAGTTTAACGTGAAAGTTTCTGTGTGAAAGTTTCTATACTCTCATATCCAGTTTGAGAGTTTCTCATACTCAATTTGAGAGTACAGAGAGAGAAATACAAAAGGTCCAACCATAAGGTGACACGTCATTAGTCATCAGAAATCTCATACTCGGTATGAGATTTAAATTTAACGTGAAAGCTTCTGTGTGAAAAAAGTTGAGAGTTTCTATACTCTCATACCAAGTTTGAGACTTTTGTGGGAAAAAAGACAAAGTAGCCTGGAGAAAAAAAATTAATAAAATGTTACACCACTTTCACTTTGTACTGGAGAAATTATTTGTACAGGAACATGTTTCTTTGTATTCCGCTCGTGTGACCAAAATCGGTAATAAATTAAAATTATGAATAATTTTTTAATTAATTAATTCGTTTAAAAATTATTATTTTCATTTAAATCGGTAAATGTATTTTTTATTTCATAAAAATTAATTATTTTTATTAAAATATAAATTTATATATACATTTTTATTACATTCTTATTTTAATATGAAAATATATTTATTATATATTTTTAACATATACGTTAAATATAAAAAAAATAGATATTCAATATATCTATTTGAGATAAATAAAAAAGTATGCCTCTATGTTTTGATTTTCACATTATTTAATTATTTTATTTGTTTTCTCACTTTTTCTTTTAAAAAAATAAAAAATAAAAACAATTAAAATCTTATTTTCAAATTGCCTGTATCTTTAGAATTTTTTTTCTCTCTAATTCGACATTTTTTGGAGCTTAAGCTTCGTCATTATGTTCATCGGAATTTGTAAGCTCTTTCTTTCTCTCCTCATCATTCATCATTATATGAACTCCCATCACCATCACCATGATTTGCACGAGTATTTATATCTGGTTTTCTTTTATTTTCATTCCTTTAATTTTGGGTGAATTATTATTTTTATTTGCTTTGTTTTTTCATATTTTATTTTTCCATTTTTTTTATTCCTCTTATCTTTATTTTTTCAGGTCTTGTGTGCTTTAATTTTCCATTTTCCATATTTCCTTTAATTTTCGTTTGCTTTTGTCATATATGATAATAAATTTTCATTTGCTTTCTTATATATGATATATATGAATTCAATTACAGTAGTGATTTGAATTACTTTAATTTGAACTTTTTAATTGCCGGGATAAAAAATGCAGTATGTGAAAGATTCTATCCTAAACTCTCATATATAGTTTGAGAGTTTCATACTTCTATTTTCAGTTTTATCATAATTTTTTTTAGAAAAATTAGTATATAAATTTATTTTTTATTTAAATTTTATCTTTTTACCGATTAAATTTATTTTTATCAAATATTTTACTGACGTATTAGTTTATTTTTATTTATTTATTGTAAAGAGAAAAATACGGACGTTTATTTATTTTTTGAAAAAAAGTTATGAAAAAAATGAGTTTAAAAAAAAATAATGGATGTTAAAAAAATCAAAACTAAAATAAAAGTCAGTTTAGTTCAATCAACGCCATATATATTATTTGAATCCGGATAAACAATATTTGGATATTGTTTATATTTGTTATGTATATACTGTATATATATTATGTATGTTATATATATATATATGAATACATATATATATATATGTGTGAATACTGTGTATATATAAAATTAAAAATTTTAATTAAAAAATTCATTTTGCCGTATATATTTTATGTATATGTCTAAGTTTACTATATATATGTTGTATATATATATATTATGTGTATAATGTGTATATGTTCTAAATATATTGAATTAAAATTAATAAAATATATATTATTAAAAACTGCTAAATATCCAATAATAAAAGTAATTTGATGGGATAAGAAAATTAAGAAAAAAGAACAAACTGTGTTTTTTGAGACCGACGAAAATTTCTTTTTTTTGGGTTTTCTTTTCCAGTATTTATTAAAAAATGGATGATTTGAGTAAATTTTGACAAAAAAAAATTAAATTAATTTAAAAATTATTTAGAAATCAATTTGATGTACTCACTATATTATAGAGTTCAAATTGAATCTTAATTCTTATAAAATAGGTAGGAAATTACATATTAAATAGTTATTTAACGACATTGTTCTTATGATCGTACATGTGCATGCTTTGCAACTCCATCGTACTTCATGCTCGTTGCCGTATTCTGTTGCCACTTTGTACAGTAATAAACGTTCATTCCAGCAGCTTACTCGATGGAGCTGCGAACGGATTCTATAGCTGTTAAACACGTTCATAGGCTTCGGTGCAAGTGCAGTGTTGCAGTTTGCTATCTTTTCCCAGTCTCGCTGGAAAATAGCTACTGTTTTCTCTAATGATGACTCAACCAAAGCTCTGATCGGTAAGTAGCGAGCTCCTTTTAGGACATTGTTGAAGCTCTCAGATATGTTCGTAGTCGACAACCCCCATCTATGACATCCATCTCCAAAAAGAGTCCATTTCTCGGGATCGATGCTTTCCAAATATCGTTTGGCGCCATTGCTATTCTTGCCCAACTTCTTCCAGGCAGCTTCATACTTGTGCTCTTGCAATTCCGTACCAACTGTCTGACACTGGTCCTTCAGCCCCTTCCGCCTGTATTTTGAACACATGTTGGCCTTGACGTGTTCAAGACAGTACCTATGAACATAATAAAAATTAAATAACACATAATTAAAATAATTAAAATAAAATAAGACATAATTAAAATAATAGAAGTTAAATGACACATAATTAAAATTATTAGAAGTAATTACACATTATTAAAATTAAAATCACATAATTTTCAAAAAATTAAAATTAAATAAAATAAAACGTAATTATAATAATTATTAAACATAATTAAAATCATTAAAAAAACTACACTTAATTAAGAAAAATACCTGTGGACTCCCATTCCGGGAAATTTTTCCTCATTTACTCTTTCATCTGTACTGTTCCCTGCCCCAGTTTCTACTTCTTGATATTCACTATCATGTACCATGCCACTTATTTTGCCAGCCCCACGCGGTTCAGGCGCATGATAAAAGTCAGAAATTTGTTCCACTGTTATATATAATTCTGGCAAGTTCAACGCATACATGTATAAAAACTGAATATTCCGGTTGTCCCAAATAATGATGTACCTTCTCATTCCATTGTATTCTGTCCACACCAAATAAAAACAAAATCGCAGCATATTTCGATTACTCCCCAACCCACACTCGTTGCATACCACATCTACAAGCTGCTCAAAAGATAGCTGACAGTCAATGCATATTGTCGCGTCTGCCACGTTAGGGTTGTAACCAACCATACCGTCGACGAGAGGTAATGCACTGCTCCAATATAAATTTAACGGAAATGGAGTAGTATATGACATTTCTCAAGAACACTGAAAAAACAGAGGGAGCCAGCTTATTATTATTATTTTTTTTTGTGCTCCAAATGTAGCTCGTATATGATATATATTGGCTAAGAAATCTCATACTCATTATGAGAACACACTACCCGATGCTTTTTTTATTTCCCATCAACCGTGTACTTTTTCTGTTACTGTCAGAACTTGATTGTCAATGTTGCTTGTTGCAGGTGGTGAAAATTTTTCTGGGCAATGTACTCTCAAACTAGGTATGAGAGTTTTTTTGTCCTGTAGTCATTTGGTTGATGGCGTGTGAAGTTTCTTTTTTCTCCAAGTACTCTCATACTGAATTTGAGAGTTTCTGGCATGCTTCACATGTGTCTGTACTCTCAAACTAGATATTATTAATTTTTAGATATTTAGTATTTTGAAAAAATCTAAATCTATGACTTTTATTTGTATTCGGATTATTTGTTAGTAGTTAGATATAATATAAATTACTTGCATAAAATTTTTAAAAAATGAAAATTGACAGATTTGGGATATACTCTCATACTCGGTATTGGTATGATATGTTAGTGTATTTTTTTATAATTTTTTGTAATTTTTATATTTTATATTTCCTAATATTAGTTTATAGTATTAATAATATTATAAAAAAAATTGTATTTTTATTTATTTATGTAGTTTGCAATGTTCTTTAATTTTTATATTCTTATTTTTAATATTAATTTATAATATTAACAATATTATAAAAATTGTTTATTAATATGATAAATTATTAATATAAAAAAAATCATTTTCCCTTATATTAAAATATTTTTAATATTATAATTTATAAAATTAATAAATTATAATAATATTATAAATTATAAATTATAAATTATTTGTTAAAATTATAAATTACTATAAATTAAAATATTATAAATTGTTTTTGGAGAAATGGATGATTTGAGTAAATTTTGACAAAAAAAAATTAAATTAATTTAAAAATTATTTAGAAATCAATTTGATGTACTCACTATATTATAGAGTTCAAATTGAATCTTAATTCTTATAAAATAGGTAGGAAATTACATATTAAATAGTTATTTAACGACATTGTTCTTATGATCGTACATGTGCATGCTTTGCAACTCCATTGTACTTCATGCTCGTTGCCGTATTCTGTTGCCACTTTGTACAGTAATAAACGTTCATTCCAGCAGCTTACTCGATGGAGCTGCGAACGGATTCTATAGCTGTTAAACACGTTCATAGGCTTCGGTGCAAGTGCAGTGTTGCAGTTTGCTATCTTTTCCCAGTCTCGCTGGAAAATAGCTATTGTTTTCTCTAATGATGACTCAACCAAAGCTCTGATCGGTAAGTAGCGAGCTCCTTTTAGGACATTGTTGAAGCTCTCAGATATGTTCGTAGTCGACAACCCCCATCTATGACATCCATCTCCAAAAAGAGTCCATTTCTCAGGATCGATGCTTTCCAAATATCGTAATTTATAGTATTTTAATTTATAGTAATTTATAATTTTAACAAATAATTTATAATTTATAATTTATAATATTATTATAATTTATTAATTTTATAAATTATAATATTAAAAATATTTTAATATAAGGGAAAATGATTTTTTTTATATTAATAATTTATCATATTAATAAACAATTTTTATAATATTGTTAATATTATAAATTAATATTAAAAATAAGAATATAAAAATTAAAGAACATTGCAAACTACATAAATAAATAAAAATACAAATTTTTTTATAATATTATTAATACTATAAACTAATATTAGGAAATATAAAATATAAAAATTACAAAAAATTATAAAAAAATACACTAACATATCATACCAATACCGAGTATGAGAGTATATCCCAAATCTGTCAATTTTCATTTTTTAAAAATTTTATGCAAGTAATTTATATTATATCTAACTACTAACAAATAATCCGAATACAAATAAAAGCCATAGATTTAGATTTTTTCAAAATACTAAATATCTAAAAATTAATAATATCTAGTTTGAGAGTACAGACGCATGTGAAGCATGCCAGAAACTCTCAAATTCAGTATGAGAGTGCTTGGAGAAAAAAGAAACTTCACACGCCATCAACCAAATGACTACAGGACAAAAAAAACTCTCATACCTAGTTTGAGAGTACATTGCCCAGAAAAATTTTCACCACCTGCGACAAGCAACATTGACAATCAAGTTCTGACAGTAACATAAAAAGTGCACGGTTGATGGGAAATAAAAAAAGCATCGGGTATTGTGTTCTCATAATGAGTATGAGATTTCTTAGCCAATATATATCATATACGAGCTACATTTGGAGCACAAAAAAAAATAATAAGCTGGCTCCCTCTGTTTTTTCAGTGTTCTTGAGAAATGTCTTATACTACTCCATTTCCGTTAAATTTATATTGGAGCAGTGCATTACCTCTCGTCGACGGTATGGTTGGTTACAACCCTAACGTGGCAGACGCGACAATATGCATTGACTGTCAGCTATCTTTTGAGCAGCTTGTAGATGTGGTATGCAACGAGTGTGGGTTGCGGAGTAATCGAAATATGCTGCGATTTTTTTTTATTTGGTGTGGACAGAATACAATGGAATGAGAAGGTACATCATTATTCGGGACAACCGGAATATTCAGTTTTTATACATGTATGCGTTGAACTTGCCAGAATTATATATAACAGCGGAACAAATTTTTGACTTTTATCATGCGCCTGAACCGCGTGGAGCTGGCGAAACAAGTGGCATGGCACATGATAGTGAATATCAAGAAGTAGAAACTGGGGCAGGGAACAGTACAGATGAAAAAGTAAATGAGGAAATTGGAGCAGTCAACAGTCCAGGTGATGGAGAAAATGAAGAAATCGGAGCAGTCAACAGTCCGGATGAAAGAGAAAACGAGGATAGTGAAGAAGAGATGTCAGATTTTTCAAGTAGTGACGATGAATCCTACATGCCATCAGAGTATGATTCTGGCAATGAAATTGATGTACCTTCGGGTCATTTTATTTATGGAGACATTGGCGTGGAAGATCCGGAAGAGGAGAATGCAAACTTACCGAATATGTGGGATGGCAATACCGAGAGTATTGGTATCGGTACTTATTTCAAAAACAAGCAGCATGTGATAAATGTTATTACGGCATGGTCCGCAAAAAGAGGGATGACATACCACAAGGTCGAAAGCAAAAAGAAAACTTGGGCAGCCGAATGCGAAACCCGTAGTCCTAAATATCCACAGGAAAGACTGCACGGAGTATATTGCAACTGGAGTATACGGGCATCGGAACAAGCTAGTTCGGGCAAGTGGAGAATGGTGAAGTGGGTTGCGGAACACAACTGTGCGGGAGCAAACATAGGCAATCAAGGCAGAAATGTGACATCCTCGGATATTGCTGCCTTAATTACTCCAAAAATTAAGGAGGACACAGGCTACAAGGTACGTCTAATTCAGACAGATGTGAAAAAAATATACCGAGTTGATGTCAACTATAAGAAAGCTTGGCACGGGAGAAGAAAAGCAATTGAGGGACTATTTGGGACATGGGAGTCAAATTTTAGGGAGCTGCCCAGATATTTAGCTGCAGTTCAGGCAAAGAATCTGGGCACAGTGATCCAGTACAAGTTCAAAGGCGGTTCATATGCGAGACGCATTTTTCGGTACGTGTTCTGGGCATTTGGCCCTTCAATTGAAACATTTAAGACTTGTCGTCCGGTTGTTTCTATTGATGCAACGCACCTCCGAGGGTCTTATAAGGGAAAATTGATAGTAACAGTGGCCAAGACCTCAAACAATAATATTTTTCCAGTAGCGTTTGCGGTCGTGGACGATGAGACAACACATAGCTGGAAGTGGTTCCTAAAATATTTGAAGTTGAATGTTCTTGGTGACCGGTGGACATGCATTATATCCGATCGTCACAAGGGTATCCTTTCTGCTATTGATGCGATTTTAGAAAAATTTCCCGGAATGGGAGTCCACAGGTATTTTTCTTAATTAAGTGTAGTTTTTTTAAATGATTTTAATTATGTTTAATAATTATTATAATTACGTTTTATTTAATTTAATTTTAATTTTTTGAAAATTATGTGATTTTAATTTTAATAATGTGTATTTACTTCTAATTATTTTAATTATGTATCATTTAATTTCTATTATTTTAATTATGTCTTATTTTATTTTTATTATTTTAATTATGTGTTATTTAATTTTTATTATGTTCATAGGTACTGTCTTGAACACGTCAAGGCCAACATGTGTTCGAAATACAGGCGGAAGGGGCTGAAGGACCAGTGTCAGACAGTTGGTACGGAATTGCAAGAGCACAAGTATGAAGCTGCTTGGAAGAAGTTGGGCAAGAATAGCAATGGCGCCAAACGATATTTGGAAAGCATTGATCCTGAGAAATGGACTCTTTTTGGAGATGGATGTCATAGATGGGGGTTGTCGACTACGAACATATCTGAGAGCTTCAACAATGTCCTAAAAGGAGCTCGCTACTTACCGATCAGAGCTTTGGTTGAGTCATCATTAGAGAAAACGGTAGCTATTTTCCAGCGAGACTGGGAAAAGATAACAAACTGCAACACTGCACTTGCACCGAAGCCTATGAACGTGTTTAACAGCTATAGAATCCGTTCGCAACTCCATCGAGTAGGCTGCTGGAATGAACGTTTATTACTGTACAAAGTGGCAACAGAATACGGCAACGAGCATGAAGTACGATGGAGTTGCAAAGCATGCACATGTGGAAAGTGGCAGACGTATAGGATTCCGTGCTCACATGCCATTGCCGTAGCCTTACGCAGACGTGAGGATCCGTTGGTGCTTGTTGATAAGTTCTACACTAAGGAAGGCTGGATTGCACAGTTTGCTGGAGCTTTTCACCCCTATACTTGGTAGTCAGACGTGGCCTCCTTTGGACTGGACTCTACTTCCAGATGACTCCCTAATGATTCACCATGGAGGGCCGGGCCGAAGAAGGGTAAATAGAATTAAAGGCGCGATGGATCATAGCCGAAGGCAGACTAGGAGAGGTCCAAGATGTAGCCGTTGTGGAAATCCCGATCATAATTCCAGATCATGTCCGCTCTCTCATCCTCCTTCTGATAGAGCTCCAATAGATAGTGTTTATGATAGATATGGGGAGCATGGTTTGTAATTTTTTTTTTAAATTATGTGAACTTTTTTTAATTATGTGTATTTTTATTTTAATTTGGTTTGTAGTTGAATTATGTATTTTTTTTAATTGTAATTGTAGTTTAATTATGTATTTTTTTTAATTGTAATTGTAGTTTAATTATGTATATTTAATTATGAATGTTTAGTTTAATTACGTATATTTAATTACGAATGTATATTTAATTATGTATTATTTAAATTATGTGTATTTAATATCTAAACATATATCAAAAATAAAACATATATTTATAAAACAAAGCGTGGTAGAAAATTATAGGTTTCTCGGTCAACTTGTGCAAACTGAATTCTAAATAAAATGAAAGTGTAAAATTCTAGAAAGAGCTATAAATAGAATAGAAATAGAGTACTAAAACTTCTCTTATTAATTTACTTGAATTTCTCATGGATTGATATAAATAATAGTCAAAGAACTGCAAAATTCAAACTAAGACTTCTAAATGATTTGATGGTAGGTTAGTAGACAAAAATGAAGCTAAAACCAAATAAAATAGAGCAACAAAGTATAAAAATGGCAAAGAAATGAATTTGCAGCAATGAAAGTGAAATTCCTCCGAAAATTAGAGGATCGATTATTCTATTTTGGTATTTTCGAAGGGGATTTTTGGTGTCTCATTCATTCATTGCTTTGTCCTTTCATGGTCATTTGCCCACTTCGTCTTTGGTCAGTGGCCGGTCTCACATTCTTCCTTAGTTTCAATATCTCCATGACTTTCATTTATGAGACTAAATATTTAATTCATAAATTTAATAATATGAATTAAGTTAAATAATATTAATTGTTAAAAAATAAATAATTAATAATAAATAATAATTGTAATAATAAAGACAAATTTTAGCAAATATAATTTTTCAATATAAATATATATATATTTAACTATATAATTTAAAATATTTAATAATATAATTGAGGTGTAAGAAAAAAATTTAAAAAAATTAACTCTAAATTTTAATTTTGAACTAAAAATTATATGTTATATATATATATATTAAAATTTAATATATTATATATATAATATATAAAATATATTAATTTTTAATATATATTAATATATATTTTTTTATTTTTTATGGTTCTGAATTGCCGATTCTGATTTCGGTTCATGAATCGAAACTAAACTCTTATAATCTAATTTTGATTCTAGTTAAAAATTAATTTTTTTTTAATTTTAGTTTGATTTATAAATTATAAAGTTAATTCACAGTTTACTGTAAATCATAACTATTATTATTTCTGGCCTGATTCATATACTTTCAACTATTAATTTTGGCCATATTTAATATTTCTCTTGGTGCAAATAGAATTTATTTGAAGTGGTTCGAAAAGTAAAGTTATTTTTAAAAATGCTTTTTTCCTTTGAAAAATATTACTTATAAATTTTTAATTTTAAAAATTATTTTATTCTAAAAAATAAACATCGAATATTAAATATATATTTTACTTAAAAATATATATTTAATATTCATATAGTATATTAAAAATATATCAAAATAATTAAATTTTTTTAAAAAAAATATAGTACAATTTTCCTTTGTATAAATCCAAAAAAAAAATTCCTCATATTATGAGGAATATAGACAGATTTATTGTGATCTCACTGGAAATTATTTTTAGACATTATATATATATATGGTCAAATATGACGGCGTTGAAAAATTTAAAAAATTATGTACTGATAATTTAAGTGATATATTTTAAATATTAAATAAAATAAGAGAAATAATTTTTAAATTGTAAAAAATAGTTAAAGATTTAATCACTTGTTATATTCTGTGTAAATTTTAAATTAAAAATTTTGTTGTGTTAATTTTAAGATATATATTATCAAATAAATTAAAATAATTAAATATTGAAATTTTTAATTTTAAATATTAATGAATGTGTCTTATATATTATCAAATAAATTAAAATAATTAAATATTAAATAAAATTTTTAATTTAAAATATTAATGAATGTGTCTTAAATAGTAAAATTGAATAGTCTCAAACTGGATATGAGAGTAATGAAACTCTCAAACTATATATGAGAGTTTAGGGTTCAATTTTTCACGTGCTACATTGTCAGGCTACTTTGTCTTTTTTCCCACAAAAGTCTCAAACTGGGTATGAGAGTTTAGGTTTTGTCTTTTTCCCACAAAAGTCTCATACCGAGTATGAGAGTACTTAAATCTCATACTGAGTATGAGAGTTCTGATGACTAATGACGTGTCACCTTATGGTTGGACCTTTTGTATTCCTCTCTCTGTACTCTCAAATTGAGTATGAGAGTATATTTAATCTGTCATTAAATTGTTAGTTAGTGGGTAATTATTCTGATTAATGCTTTGTACTCTCATACTGGGTTTGAGAGTATATTTTTTAATTCAAAAAAATACCTGAACTCTCATATCTAATATGAGACTTTCTTAAACTCTCATAATCAGTTTCCGAAAACACCCTTTCTTGTCCAGAGTTTAAAAAAAAACACCCTTTTGGTAAAAACTCCATGATCCACATGCCTTAAGCAAGGTGCTGTACTTGAGGCCTCCAGGAAATGTCTACTCAATAAATGAGCTGGTTGATATTTGGGAGAGTAAGATTGGGAAAAAGCTTGAAAAGAATTTTGTACCAGAAGGCCAACTTCTTAAAATAATTGAAGGTATTTCAATTGTTGTATTGATGATAATCACCTAGAGGCTAAAGCAGCTTCTTGTCGTCATGGTAATGAATTCAATCAAAACGTGAACAACTTTCAAGATTAACTACTTCTAAACACAATAACTACCGTTGCTTGAACCAAAAGCATTAATATCTGAGGCTTTTGGGTTTTGCTATAATGAAGCAAGTGCTCCACCATGGAATGATGTTTCCTATATTTGAAAATATTTATTTTTATCCCATTTCCCTGAATTGTGTTTGCTTTGAATTGAATTGAAATCTATACATTAGCCTGGTTATATGTACGAGACCAGGGAATTGCTTACAGTTTTTGCAGAGAAATAAATTTATGTCCTATTGGGAATCCAACGGAATGTGCTTGTCATCTTTTTTTTTTTAATATATTTTTCACCCTTATCTTGTTTATTTCATTTACCCTTTGTTTATATTACCAAAACTATGTAGCTTATTGCATTGCAGAGACTTTGTTATACGCAGACAACCAATAACTTTTTTTTAATAATTGCATTGCAGAGACTCCATATCCAGACAACATCCTTTTTTTTTTATATACTTGATCCTTGTAAAAGGTGATCACACGTATTTCGATATCGAGTCGTTTGAAGGGGTAGATGGAGTACAACTCTATCCACATATAAAATATACTGTGGTCGGCGAGTATCTTGAGACCTTATTGTAAGAATGTGAGTGATCCTAACTTGTAGCTTCTTTACCTCTTTGATTTAAAGGCTAACAGAAGATGTTTGGTCTCAGTCTAATGAAAAAGGTAAAAAGAAACATGTGCGCAAAGAGTCTGTTGGTAGAGCTAATATGTTGTATTGTTTGTTGTAATGCATAAACTACCTGTTCTGAGTTGTCCTGCACGTGTAATTGGTTCTGTAGTAAATGAACTACCTGTTCTGAGTTGTTCTGTAGTAATTGGTTCCTGCAAATGGCTGGAATTCTGTAGTCCAATCAGTTTCTTTTATGCCAGTTTCTTCCCGATTCTGGTGGATCTTCCTCAGCAGCTTGATGGATGACAGGTCTTTGTATCTTGTTTGGAGTAAATGAATTGCAAATATAGGATTCATTTACTTAGAAGAAATTATTTAGTAATGAATTTTCAGGTTCAAAATTATACAACATAGAATATGAAATTAAATTGAATTGTAAATAATTTTATGTTTGAACAAGTGTAGAATTGGTGGAGAAGAGAAGAGAAGAGAAATGAAAAGGAAAGAAGACGGGAAAGTATAGAGGGAATATAGTATTTATTTGCATTAGTTTTATGGAAATTTTAAAATAAATTTCACATGTTTAGCTGTAAAGATAGTGTTTAACTTAACATAGAATTAAAATTGATGCTTGTATTTAAGTTTCTATTACAGAATGGTTCTGTAGGCTTTTTTTTTTATGAAGCATTTGCTTGTATAATTACATTGCATTCTCGATATCATATTATTCCTGGAATGCAATATTAAAAAAAAAAAAAAAACCTTTTCTCAGGCCTTATGGACATAATATTGGGCAGAATTTGAAGAAGTCCAAGCTTTTACATCATCTTTCATTCAAATAATGTGAATGCTTGATGGGTTCTTTAGATAAATATTCACCTATGTTTGGATGGAGGTAAGATAGAGGTGAAATTGAATTTACTTTAATGAAGGAAATAAGCTTAATGTAAAAGAAAAATGTATTCTGAATCACTTCAATTATTTGTTAGCTTAAATAAAGAGAGAGTAATTCAAATTTCTCTTCTACTTTAATGAAGGAAAGGAGGGTTAAAAAAGTCTGATACTGTGTAAACCAAATAAGAAAAAATGGAATAAATTCTATTTATTTTCTCCTCTTTTACCTCCGGTTACCCTCAAATAAAATTGATCTTATTTGAAGTCTTGCCTGCTGTTTGTTTTCATGCCCTCAAAATTTTTAATCAATTTTATAGTTCTGAAAATATTTTAAAATAACATTTCATATTATTTCATGAATTATATTAAGATATATTAATATCCTTCATGTAAAATCAAGTATGAAAAAAATTGAAAATTGAAAATAAAAATTGAATTGTGAAATTGGAGAAAAATGATAGAAGAAAAGTATTTGTATTAAATGAAAATGAAAGCTACAAAATAAAAATTACAACTAAAATTGCTTACTTCTTTCTCTCTCTACAACCTTTTCCACTTTTTCACACTTAGCACATACTAACTACACTACTCTGTTTGTAGGAGTTTCATTACTTGGTAAACATGTAGAGTTTACTTCTAGGATAAATTTCATACTTAACCTTTTAGGCTAAGTTTTATAATCATGTCAAATCATATTGGTGAACACTTATTAACCAAATCGAGATCCGACCAAAAATATTATTTTTTTAGCCTCAACCTGAACTACAATCTGATTTTTGAAAAATTCAATATGACTGGTTTACATGGATGCCCTATGGCATTTATTTGGATGTATATGCACACGTGCTCGCTCACATTAAGATTCCTTTTGGTTTATACATATTTTTTACCAATTACTTGTGAAGAGAAGAGGTACCTAACACTTGCAGTCTAGTGCTAAGTATGAACAACACACGCTTCTCTTTATATATATATATAGTAGCAAAACCAAAATTCAATTGAAGGAGATTAAAATTCTGAAGCTAAAAAAATTACATTCAATATATAAATTTAATATGAATAAATTCGTGATAAAATTAAACAAAAATAATTCTTTCAATATTACAGTAGTGTAACAACTAATTTTTATTTTAGGTTTGATAATAATTAAAAAGTGACAACTATATTATATGAGTATGCAAGTAATTTGTGATATTTTTATATTCTAGTTGATAAATTGTATATTAATGATTTAACATGATATTATTCAGATTTAATTTTTATATATACACTACCACAAAATTAATATTTTATTTTTTATTCTTTTTTACAATTAGCAATAAAAGTTTCACAATATAAATAATATTTTTATTTAAATATAAATTTATACTTATCAAATTTATAAACTTAAATCAAATCCACATATAATATTATAAAAATTAATAATTTAAGGATAAATTTTAAATATGAATATTTTTATTATTAAATTAAGATAAATTTAAAATAAATTTATGACTATTAATTCCTAATTAATAAAAATTTTATAGCAAAATAAATAATATAATATAATTAATAATGAATATTTACCAAATAAAAAAACATTTAAATATCTTTATTCAATTAGGTATATTATTTAGAAATAAATAATAATATCAATGGCATAAAATTAAAATAATACAATTATTTATTATAATTATTTTAAAATATTTATAAGGTGAAAAAATATTTTAAATATCTTATTTTTAATACATTATGAATTTTTATTAATAAATATTACATATATATTTTTAATATATATATATATATGTATGTTTACTTGGTTGGATGGGATCATGGACCAGCCAGTAACCCCATCCGCCACTGCACCAGGCCCGTCTGCATGGGGGAGCAACCTGAGCGGTTGCTTAGGGCCCCCAAAAAAATTTCTAAAGTGTCTTATGAATATATGTTAGCATTTTCTTGTTCTTTGCTTTCGGCTTCTAGAGGAACAACCCCATTTCATTTATGAAATGCCCTTCTGGATACATAAAATCAAGCGAATGATTATGCAAAAAAAAATAATAAACAAATAATGAGGAATGGTTGGGAGTGAAAAAAAATTCATTTAAATACTTTTTTTTATGTAATTTATTAAAAGCTAATAAATACCAACCCCAAAATGTTTTACAACTGTCCTAATAACTTCAAAATTATTTAACTTAACTTTAGACATTTTTAAATATCGTAAATAAAATTTTTTTGAATTATTTATTAAATTAGTACGATATGAAACTCAGTTGTCCTATAATAATTAGAGGCCCATATTTTAATTTCTGCTCGGGGCTCCTAAAATATCCAAGACGGCTCTGCACTGCACGCACACTTTTCCGTTTCTATGCAAACACTATTCACGGGCATCCTTTTTTTTTGACTCACTTATCAATAAATTCTCTCTCTGGTGTTCTTCCTCTATTTAACCCTGTTTGTACAAAATCTCATCAGAAAGTTTGAAATTGGCCTCTACCAGCAAGTTTTTGATCATCGGAGGAACTGGGTACATTGGAAAGCACATAGTGGAAGCTAGTGTGAAGTCTGGTCATCTAACTTTTGCTCTTGTAAGAGAATCCACTCTCTCTGATTCTGCCAAAGCTAACATCATAGAAAATTTCAAGAGCCTTGGCGTCAATTTCTTGATTATATGTTAATTACTAAACTCTTCTTCTTCTTCTTCTTCTTCCCGTTTTCATTTTTTTTTCTTTTCCGATAACACCTGAACTCCTGCAACTCTGCATTTGAAGACTAGACCAATAGTTTTTTTTTCTGTCGGGTTATCAACTTTTATTCGTTAGTGCAGGGAGATTTATGCGATCACGAGAGCTTGCTGAAGGCAATAAAGCAAGTAGATGTAGTGATATCTACAGTAAGGTCAGATAATACCAGATCAGGTCAAGATCATCGCTGCCATTAAAGAAGCCGGTAACATTAAGGTACATGCTCCGTTTCATTCCATTTTTATATATGAATTTTCTTCTTCTTCCTCCTCCTCCTCCTCACAAGGGATTAGCTTATCCTTCCATTAACATGGTGAATTTAATTTTAAAAAAGCAAGGATACATTTGAATGCAGGAATTCAAACCACTGAACTATTAGTCCAATGACATTTTATCATTTCTTCTAATATTAACTCTGTTTTTTTCTGAGATTCCTCCCCTCTGAGTTTGGAAATGACGTAGACCGCGTCCACGCTGTAGAGCCAGCAATCAGCATTTGAAGACAAGGTTAAGGTCCGAAGAGCTATTGAAGCTGCAGGAATTCCTTATACATATGTGTGCTCCAACAGTTTCGCTGGCTATGTGCTTCCCAATTTGTACCAGTTTGGAGCCACATCTCCTCCAAGAGATAAAGTTGTGATCTTGGGTGATGGAAATGTTAAAGGTAAAACAAATACATAACATAATCACTTAATTTGTTAAGAAAATCTTGTTAAATAGTCAGTTCAATTTCTTTTATTTGATCTACAGCAATTTTCAACATGAAAGTGATATTGGCACCTGCACCATTAAAACCATAGGTGATCCAAGAACATTGAACAAGATCGTCTATATTAGACCTCCAGCCAACATCTATTCGTTCAATGAGCTTGTATCCTTGTGGGAGAAGAAGATTGGCAAAACCATTGAAAAGATCTATGTTCCTGAGGACCAACTTCTCAAGAATATTCAAGGTTCGTCCATGAATTTTTTAACATTATAATATGCATATTTATAACAAGTTTAACATTATAGTTTGTTTGGTTGCAGAAGCTGAATTTCCACTGAATATATATTATTCAGTCTTTCACTCTAATCTTGTAAATGGAGATCAGACCAACTTTGAGATAGACGCGTCAACCGGAGAGGAGGCCTCAGAGCTTTACCCTGATGTCAACTACACTACTGTGGACGAATACCTCAGTTTTTTTGTCTGAGTCTTTCTAAATTTTGGCCTTTCAAAATCAAATATCAATTGTTAATCTCCATTTGCCATATAATTTTTCTTTTTTTTTAACCTTTCTCAGGTTCCTCTCCTTATTTGCTTCTTCAGCTTTCGTTGGATTTTATAAAAATCAAATGTTAATGTTGTTACGCTGCTGATTGGTGATTGCGTCTAGTCTACTTTTTTTTTTTTTTTTTTTGTATTTCTCTTGCAAAATATAGAGAATATTGATACATACTTATCAATGATGGGGTATCTGTTTTATAATATAAAATTATTAATTTAGTCTTCAATTATACTAAGAATTTTAATTTTATTAAGAATAATTGAAAATATTAATACGTTGGATTTTTTTTTATCACTTTAATTATTCTATCTCTTTAGTTATGTTATTTTGTCTCCTAATCACGTTAGCTTATTTTTTAAATTATTTTATTATTTTATTTTTTTATTATCCTAATAATTAATATGTAATATTTTATTTAATTTACAACTCTATAAATAGAAGTGATTTATAAAGCTTAAATATATGAAAAAAAATGATAAATTTATAAATTTTTCTCTCTAAATTGCTTCTTAAAATAATTAGCTTTTGTTCTTCATTTTCTTTTAATCATCTATAATTTTATCATTAATTATATAACATGTTATTAGCACGATTGTTCTATATTATTTATCTTAATCTAACTTCAATCCTATTTCATCAAATGTAATATTCATATATTATTCATGTTTACTTTAAATATATTTATTCACTTGTTATATTTAAATTAATAATAGACTAAAATTTTAAGTATTAATATACTACTATATAAATATATTTTTGCAATTGGTAAAATTAAAATTAAAAAAGGAAGGAATTCTATGATTATAATTATTGTATATAAATTATTATTTTTAAATTTAGTTGATATGTATAATTTATTTTTTTGGTTTATAGGTTTTATGTATATAATTCTTCTCATAACATGTTAATCATCTTTATGATATTTTATTTAATATTCTTATCAAAGGAAACTTGAATAACTATGATGATGATGATGATGATAATGATAAAAAAATAATAATAAATAAATAAATAATCTTGACTAGAATAAATTATAAGCTTAACTATACTATTATTTTTATTTCTTTTATATACATATAATAATAAAATGATATAAGGGCCATTTAATTAAAAAAAATTAAAATTATACACTTGTTGCATATATATTATATACTTATTATATATAAATTTTATATTGTTAAATTTTATAATAATAAAAATATAAATGCTAAATATTAACAAAATAATTATGATTCCATTTAATTAAATAACATATATACTTACACTCGTGATTTTATATTTTTTATCATCTTATATTAGTTCATAAATATATATATATACATTAATTTATTCATAATTTTTTTTTACTTTTCTTAATATATTTTAAATTATTAATATCAATTATTTTTATTTTTATTTTTTAAAAATTAATAAATTATGCAATATTGATAATATATTTAAATATAATTTATGTCTTTTACTTTATTTAATGCAATTTATTATTACTTTACATAATTAAATATAATATGTTAGTGACTAATTATAATTTTATTATATAATGATCTACATGATGTCAAACTTCACAAATTTTGAGTTTGTTGCACTTAATATATCGAAAAATAATTACTTACCTTAAACTCTTAATACTAAGATTCATCTTAATGCTATTAATCTTGAAAATATAATTCAAAAAGAAAATAATACATCCTTGCAGGATCGCGTAAAAACAATAACATTCCTTCGTCGTCATCTTCATGAAGGAATAAAAGCTGAATATTTAACAGTAAAGGATCCTTGTGAACTTTGATAAAATTAAAAAAAAAGATTTGATCATAAAAAAATAATTATTCTTTCAAAAGCTCGCTATAATTTGATACATTTGCAATTATAAGATTTTAAAACTGATAGTGAATATAATTTTATAGTTTTTAAAATTACTTCTCAATTAAAATTATGTATTGAGAAGATTACTGATCAAGATTTATTAGAAAAAATATTTTTAATATTTCACGCCTCGAATATGCTCATGCAACAGCAATATCGAAAGTGAAATTTTAAAAAATATTCTGAATTGATATCATGTCTTTTTGTTGTTGAACAAAATAATAAATTTTTGATGAAAATCATCAATCACGAACAACTGGATTTGAACAATTTCCTAAAGCGAATATTACAATGATAAATAAATCTGAATAAAGATAAAATAATAGATGTGGCCGTGGCCGTGATAGAGGTGGCAATAGTAATAATTATCGAAGCTATAAAAATCACCACAATATCAATTTTTAAAGACTAATTATTATAGTGAGAAAAATGAGAAAGGAAAGAATTTATAAAATAAAAATGAAGAAAATATATGCTATAGATGTGACATAAAGCAACACTGGTCTCGTAAATATCGTACATCCAAACATCTTGTGAATCTTTACCAAGCTTCTTTAAAAGGAAAAGAAAAAATTATGGAGATCAATTTTTTTGAACATAATGATCCAAATGATTTCACATATCTAGATATTTCAGACTTTTTAAAAAATATTGATGAAAAAATTGATAGTTTAATTATTGATGGAAATTCTCTTTTGGATGGCCATATTGATTAATGTTTTTTATTCAATATCATATTTTTTATTTTTATTAAATGTGTTTTATTTATCAAATATATTTTATTTTTTAAATATTTTAAGTTCAAAATTAAGTGTGTTTTATTTTTATCTATATGTTCTTTATATAAATATATTAAATAAAACATTATAATACTTATTTATGTTATTTTTATTTTGAAGAAAAATAAAATTATTTACTCACTTATTTGGCATTGGTGGAGATTTATGTTTGGCAGACAGTACAACAACGCATACTATTTTAAAAGATAAAATTTATTTTTCTCATATTCAATTAGCTAAGGCTAATATTTATATAATTTCTAAAGTTGCAAATTTAATTGAAGGTTCTTAAAGAGCCCATATTATATTATCCAAAGGCATAAAATTAATAACAAATGATATATTGCTATCTAATAAATCAAAAAGAAATCTTTTAAGTTTTAGAGATATACGTCTCAATAGTTACTATATTGAGATTAAAGATGAAAATAACAAAGAATATCTCTATATTATATCTACAATCTCAAGAAAGAAGCATATAATGAAAATATTGCTAGCATTTTCTTCTGGATTATATTTCACATATATAAATCTAATAGAATCTAATATTACAATTAACCAGAAGTTAATTAACTCAAAGAATTTTATTCTATGACATGATCGCTTAAGTCATCCTGGTGCTATAATGATGAGAAGAATTATAGAATACTCATACGGGCACCCTTTAAAGAACCAGAAGATTTTTTCATCAAGTAAATTTTTATGTGTTGCTTATGCTCAAAGAAAATTAATTACTAGGTCATCTCAAAGTAAAATTGGATTTGAATCTCCTCAATTTTAGAACGAATTCATGGAGATATATGTGGGTCTATCATTCCATCTTGTGGTCTTTTTCGATATTTTATGATTTTAATAGATGCTTTTATAAGATGGTCACATGTTTATTTATTGTCTACTCACAATATTGCATTTGCTAGATTATTAGCACAAATCATCAAATTACGAGCACAGTTTTCAGATTATATAATTAAGAAAATTTATCTTGATAATACAGGAGAATTTACATCCTAAGTATTTAATGATTATTGTGTATCAATTGGGATTATAGTTGAGCACCCTATAGCTCATACTCATAAACAAAATGGTTTAACAGAATCTTTTATAAAATGACTTTAATTAATTTCTAGACTATTACTTATGAGGATAAAATTACCTAGTTCATCTTGGGGATATGCTATATTACATACAGCAACACTAATTAAAATTAAATCAACTGCTTATCATGAATTCTCCTCATTACAACTTGTATCTGGTAATGAACCTAATATTTTTCATTTGAGAATTTTTGGTTATGTGGTATATATTCCAATTGCTCCACCACAACGTATAAAAATGGGCCTACAAAGGCGATTGAAAATTTATTTTGGTTTTAAATCACCATCAATTATAAGATATCTTGAGCCAATGACAGGTGATATTTTTACAGCATGGTTTGATGATTGTCAATTTAATGAGACTGCATTCCCAGCATTGGGGGGAGAAAAAGAAAAGTTAGAAAAAAAAAGATATTTCATGGAATGCATCATCAATCTCTCATTATGATTCTCGAACAAATAGAAGTGAACTTGAAGTTAAGAAAATTATTCATTTGCAAAATATTGCAAATTATTTACCAGATGTATTCACTGATACAAAAAAGATAACTAGCTCGTATATACCAGCATTAAATGCTCCTGATCGAATTGATATTACAAATGAAAAGTCTATCAAAATTTCGATGGATGTGTTCAGTATACCCCAGAAGTGTGGTAGACTGATTGGCGCTAAAGATAAAAATCAGAAGATTAAAAAGGAACAAAATAGATAAATTTGTATTTCTGAAATAAATATACCAGAAGATATGATGATACAGAATAATAGACACAACTAATCAATTGCCTCCAACAGAGAAATAATTACTCTAGAATAATGAAATTATGAAAAATTCTGAAAATAAAGAGATTTCAACAAGTTATATCTATACAAGGGAAAGATGGAATCGAGATAAAGTTATCATTGATCAAAAGTTTGCATATGCAGTAGCTATTGATATAATAAATGAAAGCAATGACTTAGAACTAAAATCTATTGAAGAATGTCGACATCGAAGTGATTGGCCAAAATGGAAAGATATTATTCAGGCAGAATTAAATTCACTTGCAAAACGTAAAATTTTTGGACTGATAGTCTTAACACCTAGAAATATAAAATATGTTGGTTACAAGTGGATATTTGTAAGGAAGAGAAATGAGAATAATGAGATTGTAATATATAAGGCATGACTTGTAGCCCAAGATTTCTTACAGAGACCTGACATCGATTATGAAGAGGCATCTTCTCATGTGTTAGATACAATAACTCTTAGATTTTTAATAAGCTTAATAATTTCTGAAGGACTTCATATACATCTTATGGACGTTGTAACAACTTATTTATATGGATTACTTGATAGTGATATTTACATGAAAGTCCCTGAAGGACTAGAAATACCTGAAACATTTAATTCATTACCACGGAAAAAAAATCAATTAAATTGTGAAGATCTTTATAAGAGCTAAAATAATCTGGACGAATGTGGTATAATCGTCTCAGTGAATATTTGTTAAAACAAGGATATGTGAATAATCCTATTAGTCCATGCATTTTTATTAAAAAAATTAAAATATTATTGCAGTGTATGTTGATTATTTAAACATTATTGAAACTCATGCAGATCTTGAAGAAGCAGTAATATTTCTAAAGAAAGAATTTAAAATGAAAGATTTTGGAAAGATAAAATTTTGTTTTGGTCTACAAATCAAACATTTATCAAATAAAATTTTTGTACATCAGTCGAATTATATAGAAAAGGTATTAAAGAAATTTAATATGGATAAAGCTCACCCATTGAGTTCTCTTGATGCAAAGAAAGATTCATTTCATCCTAAAAAAGATAATGATGAGATTCTTAGTCCTAAAGTACCATATCTTAATGCAATTAGTGCATTAATATATCTAGCTAACTATACAAGGCTAGATATAGCTTTTTCGGTTAATTTATTAGCGAGATATAGTTATGCGCCAATACGAAGATACTGGAAAATATCATATATATAATAAAATATTTATAATATGATAAAAAATCACATCAGCGCGAGCATGCTACCAGTATTTATATAAATATAAGTAAGAATATTTCTAAAGAGAATTTTACCTGTTATAATAGATTACAGATTTATCTCTAAAAATTAAAAACAACAAAAAAAATTTTGTTTAAGAAAAGGCAATAAAAAGATTGGGAAATGGGGATGCGAGTTTTTCTTTTCTTTGTTAAAAATTTACTAGTAATAATTAACTAATTACAAAATCAATAAACAAAAACGGAATAACAAGTTAAAGAAAGAAGGAATTCACCATAAATAAAGAAAAAAAAAAAAGAGGCCGATGCACATGTGAGAAGAGCAAAATTTGTTCATCTGAGGCAGAATCGCAGTTGCAGACGAAAGACAGAGACAGAATTGATATATGAGCAGGGGCGGAGGCAGGTGAAATCGGGTGGGGGCTGACGACCTTTCTGCCAGCCGCCGGCCATGTAAATTCTCAGCCTCTCAGCTCCCTCAGCAGCTCAGCTCCCTCAATCTTCTCAGTTTCAGCCCTCCTCTTTCAGCGTTCCTGACTCCGCCACTGTATATGAGTCGAGAATTGGTGTCGTCTGAACAGACAATAGAGTTCTCATTGCATAATATACCATTTTCGGTATAACTAATGAAATGATTTTCTGGAAAATTTTGTATATTCGCATGGTATCTGTTGTAATATACTTTCATATTTCATTTTCATTAAAATTCATCATTTTTCTCTTCGATTGATTATACTTTTTTTAAGCAGTTTCGTTTGATCATACCTTAAATCTATAAAAGTCAATAATTAATCACATTTTTATCATTTTCTATTTTTATTCGACCGATATATGCATTTTAAAAAAAATAACTGTTTTATGAATTTACGATGAAAACTAGGGAATTAAAAGTTTGTGACGGTAAATTCATCTCAGTTTGCCAACGATTGGGGAATTACATTCCCTCTATTCCATGTGCTAGCAAATACCATAAACTCCTATATATTTAGAAAATTAAATATTAAAAAAAAAAACCTATCAGTAACGACCAAATAAAAACCATATCATTAATTTCAAAATTCCGTTCATCAAGTTTGATCATAACCCAGAAAATCAAATCTCAATTTAATGACCCATACATAAAAGAGGATTGGTAATTCGAACTAATGGCTCTACAACGAAACAAAAATAAAATTGCTATTCTAATGGGGAGTGCGCGGCGTAAAACAAAATTTCAAAGACATTATTAAATGAAGGCAAGATGCAGGATAAAAGAGAGCAGAATTTTACCTCCATCAATAGTAACAGGACCCCAAAATTCACTGCTATGACAGATTCATTCTGATAATTAGTTGAAGCATACAACTTCAAAGCAGAATAAGAGACCTCATTACAACCATTACTACCAAAATTTTAATCCTTTTTAATTCCACTTGTCAACTTCAAAACAGTTATGCTTCACATGAAGCTTCAATGCAAGCTTGCAATCTTATTCACGCATGCCCATCTTCTTCCCTCTATTTCCCTTCTTTCCACTCTTAGCTGAACCATTCCCAGACACTTTACCTTTTTGACCCTTCTTTGAAGAGCCTTTTCCTTCTTTACTCATACCATGCACTCTTGAGTCCTTTTTCATCCGTCTGTCTACCAGGACCTTCCCCTTTCCAGCCTTCACTGCAACTCCCTTCTTTGCAACGACATATTCCTTCTTAGGCCTTTTAGGTGCAGCTTTCTTATATAGTTTTTCAATCATCTTCCTCTTTGAACGATCAGAGATGTCTGCCTGGTCTGATATAGTGTTTGCCCTCTTGCGAACCTTCTCGAGCTTCCTCATTGCCACCCGCTTCTTTCTAGCCTTGGCCTCTGCCACTTTCTTAGCAGGTCGGGCATTTATTTCTTTGAATTGCGCTCGCATTGCAGCAATCTCCTCTTTGGTAACAGGCTTCATTGGTTGGCGGTGCCTTCTCTCTTCTTCCACAAACCAGCTAGGCAAACCCTCATCATCAAACATATATTTATTGTACGCATCATCAAGCATTTTTTCCCTTTGTTTTTTCCTCAGCATCTTCTTGGCGTAAGCCAATATCTCAGCCTTTGTTTCAGCATCATCATCGTCGGAATCATCTGAGGATGAATCATCACAAGAATCTGTAGCTGGGGCAGGAACTATCTCAAAATCATCTTGCGCCTTAGATTCTTGGTGTACAGTATGTTTGGGATCCACAATATTTTTTGCCTTTTCTGGAACAATTTTTTCTTCCTGCTTATCTACCTGCATTTCAGCTTCGCTGTCATAAATATCCAAGTCTCCATCCTCTACAGCTTTGACAAATACATCCTGATTAAACCATTTGTTTGTAATCTCTTCTTGGGTCGGCAATTCCCCATCATTCAATGGCACCATGAGAGGATTTGCTTCCTGACCACCTAGTTCTTTATCTGAATCATAATCAGAATGAATAACATTGCCGTCATCATCCCCCTGCACCAAGCAAGAATATTTAAGCACGACCATAAACACCACGGACAACAAAAATTAAGGCAGAAACCACACACCCCCATCAAGACCCACTAATATAATTAAACTGCACATTTTTCCAGTAGTACAAAAACACTACCTAATTTACTAAGAAAGAGAAATTCATTGCTCTGGTAGAGGGTAGATGCAAAAAGAAGTAATGCGCCTGCAATTCATGAACTGAACACACACTGGAAGAGCTTCATACCTCTGTAAGTTGTTCAGAATAGGCCTGCTTTGCACGTTTCCGCTGCCTTGTACTTCCTTCTTTTTTGGTCACAAACCGTTCATATACCTGATCTAGAAACTCTTCCATTTGTTCATCATATCTAACATCAAATTACAGTATTAAATTGAAGACAAACACAATGAGCACATTCCTCAAATAATATCAGAAGTAATAAAGAGATATTAAGAACAACCTTCTCCGGTCTTCATCAGAGTCTACCTCACTGGATGAATGCACCTCAACTTGATTGTGGGTTTCATCATTTTCACTCTCTCCCAAGTCTGCATCTTCATCATCATTTTCAGCAGAATCAACAGCTGCCAGATCTTTCTTTCCCTGAGAGAATTTCAAAAAATGAATAGTGATAACAATATCTATCAAGTTTACTCATTTGTAAAATTTCAGAAGTTCTTCTTCCCAACAGCAGGGGACAGTCTCACAGTCACATATCTCTCTTTTCTCATACTTGATAATCACATTCAAGTTTTATTTAAACTCATTTGAATCCTTCCTGATAATGCATACTAAATGATAAACTGAAAACAAGAGCTCTTAATCCAACTTATTTTCCAAAAGATCATTTTTTTTGAAGGATCCAAAAGATCATTTTAATATGAGAGAAATTTCAATTCCAAAAACACCAGCACAACACAAATAATACAAGAACAAAAAGAAAAGGTGAAGGCATACCTTGATGGAAGAAAGAGAAAACAATTCAATGTCAGTGTAACCATCTTCCAATGCATCCATTTGCATTCCCGTCGCCTTCCGTGCCTTATCCTGAAATATTTTAACATAATGAAGCATCACATATGATACATAAAAAAATAAGCATAACTTCAAAATAAGCCACAATCATTTCTATCCCCACAATAGGGCTTACAAAATGCTAAACAAATCTGAAACATCAATTACAAATCTGATATATTTGAATATATTTGTGATTCAGAAACCTCAAAGATAAACCCTTAACAGGACAAAGCTTTTAATGGAGACATCATACAAACCTTAGCTCGTCTTTTTGCATCACGTTTCTTTGCTTGTTTCTTCTTTCGTTCCATAGCATAACTCAGCTCCTCCATTTCATTCAGTAATTTATCATCGTCGTCCTCCTGGGTCTTTTCTTCAGCATCAGTGGAACTAGTAGCACTACCCTTTTGAGAGGGGGATAGTGCCTTTCTTATTTGCATCCGCCATCTATATGACAAAATAGATATTAGGATCATTACCAAAATCTATAACATGTGGTGTGAATGAATAAGCAATAGCTCTGTATATCTCCCTTTTTATCTGTTTGCAATATGCAGTACAGGATCAAACCTACTCGATACATAATCACACTGCTTGTAAGACTAAAAGCCATCATCAGTCACAACTCAACATTCAGCTCAATCTAGACATTGACAAATCAGAAAATCGTGGATGTTCATTGTTGCACATCACTCGTGTACTTAAACATAAAAAAGAGGATTAAGTTGAAACCCAATTAAGTCCACAAACATTTCATCCACTAAAAAATGAGTGCTTTCATAGTTGAATGCATGTGAGGAAGGCTAAAACAATATCACACAGTTATTGACAAGAATAACCCATCCAAAGATTAGTTGATTCACGCTAGCCAAAAATTAACATGAGAACTAATTGTAAGAGAAAAAAATTGTACACCCAAAAGTCATCTCTAACCACATATTCAATATCATCTTGATAGTGACAGGAAATTCCAAATATTTTGGTTTAAATAAAAAATAAATCATGAATATTTTTTTCCTTCTGCAGTGAAGTACAATAAAGAAACATAGGGTGAAGGATGTAGAAGTAAAGTAGAAAGCAATTTTCTCACATCACACCCAAAAATAAAGGTACCAGTGGAAGCTACAATACGATGGAGAAAAAAATAAAAAGAGAATTACAAAACCACCCTAGTAAAATATAAAATTACTAGACAGCACTTAAAAAACAACTTGTTAGGTTTCCTACTATTAAAAGAAGAATAATAGTAGCAATGAGGTCTTTCTCCAAGACAGGCTTGGTTCAAGTTACCAATTTTGAGAAAGTTAGTGAAGGTGCTATTTTTGACCGTTTCCCCTGAATTGCAAGATATAACTCCAAAAAGTATATTTACAAGATCAAATAATCTACTGTGATTTCTCATCAGGAAAGGAGTAAAATTTTTTGAGAAAGTTGCCTAGATGAAGGAGAAATATACTCTCAAAAGTACAACAATTTCATTTGTACACAAAAGAAATGCGTAGACCACCATATCCAGTAGGAATGATGAAAGAAATACAAACCAAGAAAAAAAAATTATGCTTCAGCTACCAAATGAATAGAATAGTAGTACTAGCCATAGTACCGGTAAATAATAGCCATAGGCAGAGCCATAAAACAGTAGCTTAAGTTTTATCATTATGACAAAATTGCATAGTATTTAAAAAATTCAATGAAAAAGGAAACGAAAGCATGCATCTTACTTTAACAAATGTTTGAAGTCTTGCTTTCCCAAAACACGAAGATCATCACAAAGAACTTTAACCTGGCCAAAATAGAGTTCATTTTGCAGTTAAAACATAGAAGAAAATGGATATATAGTGATAAAGAAAGGGGAAAAAAGTTACCTCTTCTGTTGTTAAAGCATGATCCCTTATTGGCGAAGAGGCTGGGTCCTCTAAAGAAATAGAAGTAACTGATCCAAGGATCTCAAGAGGTGTGTCAGACCAAACAAAATCAGCAGCTGAAGATACTTTTCTGACAATGCTTTCCCCATCTTCATACCTGCAGTTGGGTTTCAACCATAACATCCATGCACATGTACAATTAGGTTCATTCAATACAGCAAGTCATTTAACTTCTTATCTATACATGAAATAGAATGAACCATGCATAATATACGCCTCATCTTAGGCAGGAGATATGCTACATTTTTAAGTTTTTTTTAATCAATTCAAAATATATCAAATGCAATGCAATTGAATTAAATCGTAAAAAATGAAATAATATTTACATAGCTATATCAAGACAATATACACACTTAATGAGATGACTTACCCATCACGATGTCGCTTTTGCTTTGTTCCTCTGAGTACATCTATCACCTGCATGAAGGATTAATACAAACATTACAGCAATCATGTTACAACCACGGAGAAGAAAGGATGAAAGTGGCAGATAGGGACATAGAGAGAACCTTTCGCTGGGGTTCTATAGAGCCCTGAAATAGATGTTTCACATCAAGAAGACGCGGATCAATCTTTGCAGGGGCCTTGTACTTCAATCCCACAACAAATATTTCTGCAGATGTTGAACGACTTGCGGCTGGTTTATCCACTTCAACCTTTTCAAACAACTACAAAAACAAACAAAAAAACAATGTTCATCAAAAAACGGCTGCATACAGAGATGCGACAAGATTTGAGGAGGGGAAGAAATTAACCTGATTGAGGCAGTACAAAACTGAATTGTAATCCTGAGACCTGAAGACCTAAATAAAAAGTAACAGATAAGTATTATGAGTCATCCAGCAAGAAATTCAGATATACCACGCTTCAAATAGAGAAGGAGATCAAAGATTCATAGCGACACGTAATTACATGGGAATGCAAATGTATAATGTATAAAACAAAATACATAAATCATTGTTAAAAATCCCCTTCCAATCAAAAACTGCATAAATTCATGACTCATGACACATAATTATCTAGCTAATTAAACTTGCATCATTCATTTCTAACAAAACAAGAACATAAAACATAAAAGATTTTCTCCGTTTCTTTTCCAAGTTTCTTAGCAACCAAACATAACCAAATTCTGAGCAAAAAACTTACTTTAGTAACAAGATTGCCTTTAGGTGCCAGGAATTGTGTAGCTAATTTCACAGCATCAATTACAAGAGCATTCTGAGCCATAGCTTCTTGTGCCCATGCACCACCAATATTAGGTGAACCATCGTGCAAAACTAATTCAAAAGCGTTGACTCCATTTTCTCCCATAATTTTCTTAATCTTAGCTTTACACTCAGGCTTGGTGATGTCCTGCTCAATCGAAATAGCCCCACGAAGAGGGGCAATCTTTACTAAGTCAATGCCGAGGACAAGGCTGCCCACAGGTACGCGCTGCACGGCCACCTGCATCCAACCACCGGGAGCAGCGCAGAGGTCAAGGACGGCGCGGGAGGAGCGGAGGAACTCGAATTTGGAATCAAGTTGGACGAGTTTCCATGAAGCACGGGAACGGTAGCCATGTTCTTTGGCAAGATGGTAGAATTTATCTAAGCGATGTTTACCTTTTACCTTGCCCTTACCCATTTCAGGGATTTTGAATATGAACTGAGAATTCAATTTCAATTTTATTAGGGTTTTCAGCGAGATTTGTCCCTGCTGAGACAGAGAGAAGAAAAACAAAAGATAAGTTATATAAACCCCACGGGATGCACAGCGTCCTTCGAGTGGGGTTTTTGTTTTTTAAATGTTGTTATTTATAAATCATAATTTAATACTCTTTCTTTTTAAGAAGACAGTCAAATAGTTTTTATTAGTTTATAAATATATATTAATAATATAATACTAATAATTTTAATTTGATCTACGCATTGAATGAATGTTACGTGTCATTAAACTTTGCATTAAGGTGTAGTATCATAGATAAATATCCGGTTAATTAATCAATTGAATTGATTAAGTAATTAAATTAATTTTTTTAAAATTTTTAATTAAATTAATTAAATTTATATTTTAATCAGTACAATTAATTAATTGAATTAAATAAATTAATTTAATTAATTATTTAAATTAATTAATTTTTTTTAATTTTATAATAAAAATTTTATTTAAAATAAAAAATTAATATAATTAAATAACTAAATAAAATTTATTAAAAAATTAAAAAATAATTTTATTTTATAATAAAAATTAATATTTATAAAAAAAATTAATATAATTAAAAAATTAAATTAAATAATAATAATTAAATAATTTTTAAAAAAAAATATTTCGAACATAATTGATTAATTATTAATTAAATTAAAAATTAAATTTATATAAATTTTTTTTCTGAATAGATTAAATTATTAAAATTAAATTAACGGAATCGAATTTTTAATTTGTGAATCGAATTTTGTCGATCCCTCGGTAAACTATACCCTTTAGCAGGGGAATTGCATCACATAGGTTTTTCTCCATCTATTGAGGCTTCGGCGACCCTAGAGGCCCTCACCCCAATCCATACGGCCAATTTTTCTATCTTAACTACAACTCATAGTGCTTCTCCTCCTCTCACCGCTTCAGACATCTAGCCTTTATTCCAATGGTTTTTAAGAATTGATCTAAGAATCAGCATCTAACCATATCTTTCGCTCTACCACATATCATATCCTAACTAAAAATCTAAGTATCAACCCTCAGAGACCCTCTCCAAATCTTTGCAGGTTGGGCATGGCTACTCTACTAGGGCTAACCATGAAGTTTTGGCTGGGTCCTGTAAAGCTCTAGCACGTCCTTTGTCAGGAAATTTTTGGACTTATGGATTGTTTGGCTATTTGATTTTAGCCCAGGTTCGCTACTTTGGTCTCCTAGCATTTTATTTTTTAACCCAAGATCTAAGCTTTGTTCATTTAACTTCTCATTCTCATTTTGGCTTCTCAAGACTATTTCTCTACATTCAAAAGCAAGAAAATATCTCCTTGAAGTAGCTCATCCTCCCCTTCATCCTATTGGCTTTGCTTGCTCACCAGGCTTCTCCAAGTCTCTTTCCATAAAAGATGTTTCAAGCGTACGGTGGGAAGTTGTTTATCTCCAGCTCACTCACAAGATTGTTCTAATTTTCCATTTCAAGATGCTTTGTCTTTCTCTCCGCTCGAATTCATTTCTATCTGAGGATGAATGGAATGTGTGGTTTGGGAAGATGTTTACTTTCTATCTTCCGTTTATGCTTTTGTTTACTTTCTATCTTCCGTTTATGCTTATGTTTTACAATTGTTACAAGGCTTTAGGCCTTGATTTCGATTTCGGCCGATTCACTTACTATCGATGGCATATTTGTCTGAGATTGAAGTGTTTTTCTATCAAGACCGCATGGAGTACGGGGAAGGTCTACTTCTACGGGTTTAGAGGTTTAAAATTTTCTCTTTTTGTTGCTTATGTTAGTGAAGCCTTGTTAGTTATAGGGAAAGTCTTTTTTGGTGTTGATCGGTTGATGTTTTCTGCATTTTTATTTTTTGCTACTCTCCTTGGTTTATTCTGTTTGTTAACTTAATAGTTAGTTTGCCTTGGTCCTAGTTTTCTTGCCTCAGTTGGGATGCATCTTTCTTTGAATAGGACTTTGCATTGTTCTTCTTTATTTAATGCAATGCTTTTATTTACTGGCAAAAAAAAAAAAAAACTCTTTACTTTCACCTCAAGTGTCCCTTTAAAAAAAAAAATCCACTATAAGCGTAGCTTCTATAAATTCAATGCAGTATTAATTAAAAAATTTTAAATTTACTTTTATTTATTAGATCTCCTAATTCTAATAATTAATAAGGAGAAAATATTTAAAAAGTTAACTAGATAAATTTAAAAGATAACTGTTTTTATACGATATTTGAAATGAAATAGAGGGAGTGATATCTAAAATTTAAGTAATTAAACAAATAAATTTTAAATTCAAGCTCTTAAATTTAAAAAATAAATAATGCACTTTTGGTAACAATAGATTAAATGATCAAATTCTCAAAATTTCACCCATAAAAATGTTTAATCCTCAACCTACAAAAATAATACAGGATTAAATATCTATCTCATAATATTATTGTAGTAATAAAAATTCAATCATGATATTTATATTATTTTATGGTTTAAACATGATATTTATATTATTTTATGGTTTAATAAACTTAGCACAAAAGATAATTCAGACCATGATACAGGCACTCTCGATACTATACCATATGTTGAAAGACAAGAACAAACAATTATGGGAATGATCACCTTTAAATCCTTGGCATGTCCTAGTTGAGGCTCGGACTGGCCTATGTATTATACTGTAGAAGAATATAAGCTATTTAGTTAGCTTGCTAGAGTTAGTTGTACTCTCAATTTGAAAATTCAGCATTTGAATTGATGTCCTTTTATTACATTAATCTATCCTAAAGATTACATTTCAATTAAAATTTAGTTATTCACCGATACCCGCTAAGCATCCATGGTTGAATGGTTAAAGACGTTACGGAGCATTACATATGTCATGTTTTGTTATGAAGTTAGTAACATCAGTTGTATATAGTTAGGCCTGTAATAGCTTGAGTTACACGTTTTTACAAATAATAGACGCACACACCATTTTGGTGCATTTCCTTGAAACTTCTATTGCCCTCTTACTGATTTTTCATATCACTCTATTCATCCCAAATTTTTTACATGATATCAGAGCTCCATGGTGACAATCGTGGATTCTTGTTACTGAGATTTCATTGTGCACAAATTGTGTACAATCTTGGCTTACAAATCTCTATTGTATTTTTTGTTTGCCCTAAATTGTTTTATTGAGTTGATTGATTAAGATAAGCAATGACGGAAGCTAGTTCTCAAACTAATCTTATTACATCAACCACAGAAGAGACGATCATGGTTTATAATCTTAAATCTTCAAAATTTTCATTGGTTATAGCTCCACTCACACGTACGAGTTATCTGACCTATAGTTCAGCTATACAGATTTCTTTGGGAGCAAAAGATAAATTGGGATATATTGATGGTACAGTTTGTAAGCCAAGCAAAAATTCATTTGAGTTCTTTAAATGGAGGAAGACAAATTACACAGGGTGATTATAGATCCTTGGCCCTTTTACACGGTCCTTATTGTCCCATGGCTGAAGTTCTTTGGGATCAATTAGAAGAAAGGTTTAATGTTAAAAATGGCCCAAGGATCTATCAATTGTAAAGGCAAATTGGTTCAATTGAATAAGGAAACAGTAGCTTGGATACATATTTCAATAAAATCTCAAAACTAGGGGATGATTTGAATAAGCTTAAACCGTTGCCTTACTTTAAATGTGGAAAGTGTATCTATGAGGTGAACAATAAATTGAGAGATTTAGATGGATCCAATCGGCTAATTCAATATTTGATGGGGTTGAATAAGTCCTATGAAATTGTAAGGAATCAAGTCTTAATGCTAGACCCCTTACCCAATGTGACTAAGGCTTACTCAATGCTACAAACAGTTGAATCACAAAGGCAGATACATAAGAATTATGTTGAGCCGCTTAAGGCAATTGTCATGGCAGTAAAAGGAGTTGAAGGTTATAAAGGAGGCACTAGGAGAAGTTAGCTTGGGAAGAAGGGAGATAGGTATTGTGATCACTGTCGAGCTACTAGACATACTCGAGAGACTTGTTTCAAATTACATGGGTGTCCTGAGTTGGACAAAGGACTCAAGAATATAAGGAAACAAGGACAGGAGATCTTAAGACTATTTTGCAACTAGACGATGAGCAACAACAATGGATTGGTGATTTTATTAAGCAAGCAATGGTGTGCTTAATGAAAGGCAAACAAGTTGAGGCTGTGAATTATATGAATTATGCACAAGTTGATGAATTTACAGGTATAATAGAAACTAAAAACTCCTTATCCATAATGTTCAGTAAGCCTAGTGATTAGGTAATAAATACTAGTGTTGCTAATCATATTTATGCAAATAAGTTGCTCTTTTCAAGTATGTTTACTCTTCCTCATGCTACTTCAGTATACTTACCATATGGATCTATTAGAAAATAACTCAGATGGGACTTATCAAATAACCAAATGACCTAACACTTCAAGATACACTCAATATACCTTATTTTAACCCTAATCTTTTATCTGTTAAAAAATTATGCAAAAGCAATTTTGTTTTCTTCACTTTCTTTACTAACAGATGTATCTTACAGGACTTGAACAGTAAAAAGGTTCTAACAATTGGAAGAGCATCTGAAATCCTTTATTACATAGTATTGATTCATTTTCTGAGACACAGGTGATTACTTGTAATTCCATAAATAACTCAATTTCAAGAATTGTCAAACTATCTCTCTTTTGTCAATCCAACTAGTTTGCTATTAAGAAGTCTCCTTGTATAGATCATGGACTTCTTAAAGTAAAAGCTCTTTGTACTTCTGCTTCACCTATTAATAAAAATATCACTTGTCACTTCCTTTGGCATTCTCGCCTTAGGCATCCAAGTGATTTAGTGCTACAACACTTACCTTTTACTTCTAACACAATTCATATACATGAGACTTGCACCATTTTTCCCTTACAGACTAGAGCTCCTTTCCCTTTGAGTAAAATACAGAGCACAAATAACTTTGAGTTAATACACATGGATGTTTGGGGGCCATATCAAGTAGCCTCATTGACTGGCGCCAATTATTATCTTTCATGTGTAGATCATCATAATATGTTAGTCTAGATTTATTTGCTGCAGTATAAGAGTCAAGTAGATGTTGTGTTATTACAGTTCTTAGCTATAGTGAGAACTCAATTTTATACATCTATTAAGTTAGTGAGAAATGATAATAGTACAGAATTTGTTAATTCCATAATGCAAAAAACTATTATCTAATCTTAGTATTCAACATCAAAGAAGTTGTTCACATACTCTACAACAAAATAGAGTTGTGGAGAGAAAGCATCGCCAATTGTTACAAGTTGCTAGGGCCTTGATATTTCAGGTTAGACTTTCAAACAAATTCTGCGAGAAGCTTTAATTCATGTAGCCTTCATTATCAATCGTCTTCCCACTGGATTACTTTAATGGAAGACTTCCTTTAAGGTACTGAACAATAAAGCTCCAGATTACTCTTTGTTGAGGAACTTTGGCAGCTTGTGTTTTGCAACTGATACTCATCCTCATAAGTACAAGTTAAGCCTTAGAGCCATTCTTTCCATTTCTCTGGGATACAATTTTGGGGTTAAGGCATTTAAACTATACAACCTTCATGATCAAGGTATCTTTATCAGTAGAGATATTGTGTTTTAACAAAATACATGCCCTTTGCCACAAAACTTCAATCTAGCCTCTTGTCCATAACTATTGAACCACCTATGACTCTTGTCCAATCTTATATTGATTTTGAAGAAGTACCCTCACATTCATCTATGGAAACACCAACAACCTCTACAGACAACATAAACCATACAATATCTCCTACAAATACCACCATCAAACCTACTATCTGACCAGGGATCACACCAATCACCCAATCTACTACTCAACCTACTATCCCACAGATTCATTCATCTATTCCAGACCAACCAAAACAAAGTTTTCAAACTCTGAAAACCCCCAACCTGGCTTAATGACCTGGCTCAATGACTTTGTATCTAATGTTACTTCTCCTCATCCTTATACTTTGCCTGCATAAAATGGATATTATATCCCAACCTTTCCCTTTAAACATTCAATTTGTTTTTCCACATGGTCACCTGGCCTTCATGTCCAATCTGGACCATGTTTAGGAACTAAAGAATTACAATGAGACCAAGTCTTCTCTTCAATGGGTGGAAGTTATGGAAGCTAAGTTTGCACCTCTAGAATGCAATGAGACATGGACTCTAATTGAGTTGCCTAAGGACAAACATCTAATTGGCTCTAAATGGGTGTATAAAGTGAAACTTAAGCATGATGGATCCATAGAGAGATCTAAAGCTCAGCTTGTAGCCAAGGGCTATAATCAAGTTGAAGGAATTGATTATATTGAAATTTTTTTCTCTAATGGCTAAGAATGCCAATGTTAGAGTAATTCTTGCTTTGGTTACTTCAAAACTTTGGCCTCTTTTCCGATTGGATATTAACAATGCTTTCTTGCATGAATTTTTTTAATGAAGATATCTACATGCACTTGAAAGCTAATATAAAAAATAAATTGAAATTTTATAAATTGAAAAAGTATAAAAAATAAACTAATATAAAAATTGATTATAAGTTAAAAAAATATAAACTAATTATAAATTATTTATGAGCTAATTATAAATTGAACTTAAAGTAATATAAATTGAATATAAACTAATTAATAATTAAACATAAACTATTTATGAATTAAATATAAACTAATTATGGAATGCAACAGATATGGATAAATTTTTAATCAAGACAAAGATAGTGCAACATGAAAATGGTGAATTATTGAACACTCTGACACTGAACTTAACTCCAAGTAGTCATACAAGTGATGGAGAAAATAGCCATAAAAAAAAGGTCGTCAGGAATTTAGTTTTGATGATGTTATTGCTGACCCAGCATTACATAAACACGTTGAGAAGTATGATGTTATGATTAGAGATGATGTTAGAAGACAATATATGGCTAAAGGATTTTGTCAACCATATGGATACAATTTTTCACAAAGAGAATTTGGAAAAATTAGGATGATTTTTAGAGATATTTGATTTTTTAAATACGAGTGGTTGGAATACAGTATATCCAAATATATAATATTTTATTTTTGGTGTTATCTTTTTAGCTTGAATATATGAGCTAAATGGGGGATAATATTTTCATATATACTATATTTTGTAAGTGGAAAAAGGCCATAGAGAAGTTTAATGACTATATTAGTGATCCAAGTAGTCCATATAATAATGCTAGAGTGCAATATGATTGTTTCAAAAATCAGAGACAGAGTGTGTTTCATGTCTTATCTTCTCATAACCATGAGCAGGAGGTTTTTTACTGCACCTGTTTGACCGTTGTTGTTGATTGTATTCATTGTCTTCTAGCATAAGGGTTAGATTTTCGAAGGCATTATGATTCAAAAAAGTTACTTAATCGGGATAATTTTTTTAAACTTTTTAGTTGGTACAACGAACATAATATTGATATTGGGAATATAGTTAACTAAATACTCACAAAAATAATCAACTCACTTCTCCATTAATAAAAAAAAATAAATAGTGAGTGCTTGTGTTTTAGAGACGGCCCTAGTCATTATTGAGGATATTGGAGATAACTTCTACTCTTTATTAATCGATAAGGCTCGAGACAATTCAGTGATGGAGCAAAAGGCTATGGCCTTGAGATATGTTAACAAGTCAGGATAAGATGTAGAATGATTTACTGGAGTAGTACTATATAAGTGACACTTCTGTTATGTCTTTGAAAGTGCGTTTGGTGATTTCTTAGCGAAACATAGATTATTGCTAAGTAGAGTCAAAGATTAAGATTGTGATAGGGCTTCTAATATGCGAAATAAATTCAACGAGTTAAAGATTCTCATTTTAAATGAAAATTCCTTGACAAGATACATTTCGTTCATCAACTCCAAAAAGTGCTTGTTGCAACAGCAATGAACAGTAGATTTATGAGCAATTTTTTCATTATATTACAATGATTGTGAATATTGTTCATATAAAAGGAGGGATGCTCTCCGTAAAAAATAGCATGATTAAATAGTTTAACGTCTGGAAAGAGGTGATATTTAAAGTGGAAGAGGCTTGCATCAAGAAAAAATTTTAGCTCAACCTGATGACACGCATTGGTATTCTCATTGTGCGCCTTCTCTCTATGTAATTACCAATGAAAGAATCTCTTGAGAACATTTATGAGGATGGTTCTGAATAAAGAAATCTAGGGGCAACTGTGAACTTGATTGATAAAATAGGAATTTATAAATTTATTGTCATTGCTTTCTTAATAAGAAAATTTTTAGGACTGACAAATAATCTATTTCAAGTCTTACAAAGAAATGATCAAAATATTAAAAAGTGATTCATTTGATTGCAACTGTTAAATAAGAATTACAAAACTTCAAGGATAATGGATGAGATGAATTATTGAAAGTTGTTAATGACTTTTGCATAGGTCATGATGTCATAGTGTCTAATATGAAAAATAATGCTATTGTTTGCGTTCTAAGCATACTGGTATTCTTATTACTTATTACCACCACTTTTGAGTAAAAATATTTTATCAGATTTTTTTTCTTTGTATTATCATACTTAACTATTTATTATACTACTTAACTATTTATTATGTTACAACCTAATATTCTTTCATTCAATTCTAGGTTATTAATTTCATTGTTCAAGAAATAGAAAATTAGTTTACAGCATCAAGTAGGGCATTGCTTTTATGTATTGTTTGTCTTTCTTATAAAAACTCATTCTCCAACTTCTAGCTATCCAAATTACTTCTTCCTATTGAACTATATCCATATGATTTCTTTATTACCGATCTGATAATACTTAAAGATCAGCTTAATACCTATATTGTTGATGTAAAAAAAAGTAACTTTCTTTGATCTCGATGATATTGAAACTTTTGCTTAGAAAATGGTTAAGATAGGTTATGACATTATATTTTTTTTGATATATTTGCTTATCATGTTAGCTCTAGTCTTACCTGTTGTAACTGCTACTATTGAGAGAGTTTTTTCAACAAAGAACATTATCAAGATGAATTTGCATAATAAAATGGGAGATAATTTTCTAACAGACTGTTTGGTGTATTATGTGGAGAAAAATTTTTTTAAAAAAAATTAAAAATAAAACTATTATGCAACGTTTTTAAAAAATACAAACTTATAGGATATAATTGTCATCTCTTAGGAGTAGTTAATTTAATAGTACAAATTAATTGTTGAAACACTATAATATTAAATATTCAATTTTATAGTGAACTCGTCTGTAACACTACTCTCAACTTTGAGAGAGAGAGAGAGAGAAGGGTGAGCGGTGTAGAAGAATATATGTTTTTAGTTAACTAGATACAATTAGTTGGGAAAAAAAGTATTTTGAAGCCCCTGAACTTAACAACTTTTTTACATTGAGCCATTGAATTATATTTTGGTAGCATTGAGCCCTCACTGTTTGCGATTCATGAAAATTAGGCCCACAGCTAACAGAATTGACCAACGGCGTATATTATTAGCTGAGGGTATAATTTTTATTGAATCACAAACTTTAAGAGTTCAATGTCACTAAAGTAAAGTTTGAAGGCTCAATGTCAAAAAATTATCAAGTTCAGAGACTCCAAAATATATTTTTCTAATTAGTTGTACAAAAGTTAGAGAGCAGTACACATGGCATGTGTTTGTTATGAAGTTAGCTACAATAGTTGTATACAGTTAAGCTTGTAAATAGCTTGAGTTACACGTTTTTACAAATAATAGAAGCACAAAAAATTTTGGTGTATTTTCCTCAAAACTTCTGCTGCTCTCTTATTGATTTTTCACATGACGTTGTTCATCCCTGTTTTTTACATGTACAGTGGTGAAAATGTTAGGGCTCCGAAATTAAAATTACGAGAATAATAAAATAGCGGAATAATAAAATACGACACACAAGAATTTACGTGGTTCACCCTTAACTTTTAGGGCTACGTCCACGAGACAAAATCTGAATAATTCTTCTACTATTAAAAATAGTAGGCTTACAAAAAGAGTAATACAAAAATAGTGACACTCACAAAAGTGTTTCCCAAACCTCACTATTTTTCTTGACCCTTAATCTTAAGACCCTTCTTAAGACTGAACTCTCACAAACCTTCTTCACAGATAAATGATATGTGGCTACACCTTATTGCTCTTGGCAAATCTCTCTTATATAGAGAGATTAGTCGTGAATGTTAGGTAGATTTGCCTAAAAAATTAGGCTACCTAAGTTTGTTAGGCCACCAAACTTTGAACTTTGAATTTCAAAGTTAATATTGTTGACCACGTTTTCAATTCCTTCTTCATTCCTTTTTTTTTATTAACTAAGTGGTGGGTCCCACTTGGAGACACCAACCAACAAATCTCCCTCGTGGTCTTCAAGTGGAAATGTTAGCCATACCGGCTATCTTCTGCAAGCAACAAGCTTTTCCGTGGGTAAAGCTTTTGTCATCATATCCGCGCCATTGTCATCAGTATGAACTTTCTCTATCTGAAATGACTTCATCTCCAACGCATCACGTATCCAATGATACCTCACATCAATGTGCTTTGATCTTGAATGAAAGGTCGAATTCTTGCTGAGATGTATAGCGCTCTGGCTGTCGCATAGCAGGACATACTTCTCTTGTTCTATACTCAATTCTTGTAAGAACTTTTTCATCCACAAGAGTTCTTTGCTAGCTTCTGTAATGGCAATATATTCCGCCTCAGTGGATGAGAGTGCAACACATTTCTGCAATTTAGATTGCCAAGAAACTGCTGCTCCTGCAAAGGTAATTAGATATCCAGAAGTTGATTTGCGTGAATCAACATCTCCGCCCATATCTGCATCTGTGTAACTGTCTAACACAGGTCTGTTATCATCAAAACATAAACAAGTTTTGGAAGTGCCTTTAAGATACCTGAGAATCCACTTTACTGCATTCCAGTGTTCTTTACCCGGATTTGAAAGAAATCGACTGACGACACCAACAGCATGAGCAATATCTGGCCTAGTGCACACCATAGCGTACATTAAACTGCCAACAGCGGATGCATAAGGAATTTTCTTCAGCTCTTCTTTTCCTTTCTCACTTGAAGGACATTGTTTGGAACTTAGTTTGAAATGACCTGCAAGTGGAGTAGAAACTGGCTTTGCATTACTCATGTTGAATCTGTTAAGAACTTTCTCAATGTACTTCTCCTGAGACAACCACAGCTTTCTTTTTGTCCTGTCTCTAGAGATCTTCATTCCGAGAATCTGTTTTGCCGATCCCAAATCCTTCATGGCAAAGGATTTCGCAAGCTCCTTTTTCAAGCTTTCAATTTTCTCAGTATTATGGCCCATAATCAGCATATCATCAACATATAACAAGAGAATAATAAAGTCGCCATCTGCGAACTTTTTCACAAATACACAATGATCAGAAGTAGTTTTCTCATACCCGTGATTCACCATGAAAGAGTCAAACTTCATGTACCACTGTCTGGGAGCTTGTTTGAGTCCGTACAAGCTCTTCTGCAATCTACACACCATGTGTTCTTTTCCTTTGACTCTGAACCCTTCTGGTTGCTCCATATAAATTTCCTCTTCTAAATCACCATGGAGGAAAGCGGTCTTCACATCAAGTTGTTCGATCTCTAAATTCAAGCTAGCTGCTAATCCGAGCACAACTCTGATAGAAGACATCTTGACAACGGGTGAGAAAATCTCTTCAAAGTCAACTCCTTTCTTCTGACCAAATCCCTTCACAACCAGCCTCGCCTTGTACCTTGGCTGTGAGTTGTTCTGTTCAGCCTTTAGCCTGAACACCCATTTATTCTTCAGTGCTTTCTTACCTTGAGGTAATTTGACAAGCTCATAAGTGTGGTTATCATGCAAGGACTTCATCTCATCTTGCATTGCTTTAAACCACTCATTCTTTTTGTCATCTTCCATTGCCTCCTGGTAGTCATCTGGTTCTCCCCCTTGAGTCAGTAAGTCATACTCATTTGGAGAGTATCTCTGGGAAGGTATCCTACCTCTCATAGATCTTCTCAGTTGAGGAGGTTCTTCTGTTGGAGCTGGTTCAGCATCATTCTGAACTGGTTCACCATCTTCTTCTTGCTCATTTTCTTCAACACCTTGTGGTACTTCATAAGGTTCTGCATCAAGATCAACAGGAAACTCATTGATAGACTTTGGCTTTTCCTTTTTCTTAATGTCATCAATGGTTTGGTCCTCCAGGAATACCACGTCTCTGCTTCTGACGAGCTTCTTTTCAACTGGATCCCATAATCTGTACCCAAAATCATTATTTCCATAACCCAAGAAGATACACTGCTTTGACTTGGAATCTAACTTGGATCTTTCATCTTTTGGAATATGAACAAAAGCCCTGCAGCCAAATACTTTAAGATGATCATAAGAAACATCTTTTCCTGACCACACCTTTTCTGGAACATCTCCATTGAGGGAGGTTGAAGGTGAAAGGTTAATCAGGTATACTGCAGTTCTCATTGCTTCAGCCCAAAAGGTCTTTGGAAGTTTGGCATGAGAGAGCATACATCTAACTCTTTCTACAATGGTTCTGTTCATTCTCTCTGCAACTCCATTCTGTTGTGGAGTTTTGGGAACTGTCTTCTGAAGTCTGATGCCGTGTTCTGAGCAATACTTCTCAAATGGTCCTCTGTACTCGCCACCATTATCAGCTCTAATACATTTCAACTTTCTTCCCGTCTGTCTTTCAACACTGGCATGAAAGACTTTAAACATATCCAACACCTGGTCTTTTGACTTTATCGGTAAAGCCCACACCTTTCTAGAATGATCATCAATAAAGCTAACATAATACGAGCAACCACTTAAAGATTTATCAATCATTGAACAGACATCAGTGTGTACCAATTCTAGAATACCAGGCTTTCTCGATGGAGAAGGTGATCTTTGAAAGGAAACTCTATGTTGTTTACCAGATAAACAATCAGTGCATGTTTTTAGAGGCATACCTTTCAAAGATAGCATTTTCTTCTTGGTGAGAGTCTCCATTCCTTTCTCACTCAAATGCCCAAGTCGTTTGTGCCATAATTCAGCAGATGAATCTTCAGCTGCATTTGCCACTCCGGTGCAAATCTTTGCTTGAGTGTAGTAGAGAGTGTTGAGCTTCTTTCCTCTACCATACACCAAGTTTCCTTTTGTAAGCTTCCATGTTCTGTTGACAAACAGATTTGCATAACCCAATTCATCAAAACGATGAACTGAGATCAGATTGAAATTTGCTGTAGGAGTGTATCTCACATCTTCTAACCAGAGATCATAACCAGTATTGGTTTTGATACATATTGTTCCAATACCACAATTCTTCACAAATGTGCCATTTAAAGTCTTGACATGGCCGTAATCTCCGAGGGTAAGTGAAGAAAAATATTCCTTCTTAGAAGAAATATGATATGAACATGCAGAATCAATAATCCATAAAGAATCTTGACTAGTGGAACACTCACTGAGACCAGCATGAGAAATCAGCGCACTTCCATTGCCAAGTGCTTCGACATCAATAGCTACTGAAGCTACCTCTGCATCGTCTTTCTTTTCTTTATCATTTTCTTTGGCTCGTTCCTTCTTCCACTTTCTGCAATGCTTTTGTATGTGACCAGGCTTTCCACAATGATAGCAAGTGACACCTTTTCTTGACTTGGATCTCCTCCGTGAACTGTCACGTTTTTCAGAATTTTGAGAATGTCTGGTTTTGCTTCTCCCCCTCCTTTCTGTAACTGAGATGAGTGCATCTGAACTGCTACTCGTACCATGCTCCTTGCGTCTGGTTTCTTCATTCAGAATGCTTTCCTTAACTGTAGCTAAGGTCAAATTTCCTTCTGGCATATTACTGAGCGTGACAACCAGCGTCTCCCAACTGTCCGGCAAGGAACTTAATAAGAATAGTGCCTGTACCTCATCATCTAGCACTATTTTTGATGTTGACAACTGGTTCAAAATTTCTTGAAATTTGCTCAAGTGATCTGAAGCATTTTCGCCATCTCTGTACTTCAGATTTACAAGTTTTCTTATTAGAAAAGCTTTATTCTGAGCAGTCTTTCGCTCATACATGTCTTCCAGCTTCTTCCACATTGTATAAGCATCTTTTTCATGAGCGATGTGATTAATGACGCTCATTTCAACAGACTGTCTGATAGTTCCAGCTGCTTTTCTATCAGTCAACTTCCAGACGGCCTCATTTTTATCTGCTGGCTTGACTCCTTTTAACTCAATAGTCTCAAAGAGATCTTTGCAACATAGAAGATCTTCCATTAATATCTTTCATACCGCATAGTTTGATGAGTTGAGTTTAACCATCGTGCCCGTTGTTTTATCGTCCATCTTGATTTGTGCAGAATACTACCACCAACAAAAAAAAATCCGTATACGTGAATAGTGCCGTATACGTTAACAGTAGTATATGTGAATAGTAACAGTATACGTGAACAATAACTATATTCGTGAATAGTAACCGTACACTTGAATAGTGACATACACGTAAATAGTACTATATGTGAAATAGTACGTACACATGAATAGTACTATACGTGAATAGTATGCCACATTTGGGTTACTATTTTACTATTCACCAAAAATAAATTCTGCAACATTTTTCCGAACGGACTGCACCGATGGACTCGTCGTAATTTTCTCGTCGTCGTGATATATTTATTTTTAAAATATATTCACGGATCCGGTACTGCTATCTGGACCTGTCGAAACCTTCGGCTCTGATACCACTTGTTAGGGCTCCGAAATTAAAATTACGAGAATTATAAAATAGCGGAATAATAAAATACGACACACAAGAATTTACGTGGTTCACCCTTAACTTTTAGGGCTACGTCCACGGGACAAAATCCGAATAATTCTTCTACTATTAAAAATAGCAGGCTTACAAAAAGAGTAATACAAAAATAGTGACACTCACAAAAGTGTTTCCCAAACCTCACTATTTTTCTTGACCCTTAATCTTAAGACCCTTCTTAAGACTGAACTCTCACAAACCTTCTTCACAGATAAATGATATGTGGCTACACCTTATTGCTCTTGGCAAATCTCTCTTATATAGAGAGATTAGCCGTGAATGTTAGGTAGATTTGCCTAAAAAATTAGGCTACCTAAGTTTGTTAGGCCACCAAACTTTGAACTTTGAATTTCAAAGTTAATATTGTTGACCACGTTTTCAATTCCTTCTTCATTCCTTTTTTTTTTATTAACTAAGTGGTGGGTCCCACTTGGAGACACCAACCAACAGAAAACAAGCTTTATCATCCCTCTGCTCTGTTTTTTGAATTTACATGTCAGGTTCCTGACTTAAGAATATAGAAGACAGGAAGAAGAAGAAGAAGAAGAAGAAGAAGAGCAGAAAAAGGAAGAAGAAAAGATGCAGGGGAAAAGCAGCAGGAAGAAGAAGAAGAAAAAGAAGACAAGACGAAGAAGAAGATAGAAAGAAATAGAATGATTGCAAAATGATTGTATTTTCTGTAATTCCCTCATTTTACAATCATTGGCCTATTTATAATATTTCTTCTACTGCTACTTTCAAGAACGATAACAAAATAACAAATACCAAAATAATTAATTCAATACAACTCAGCATATTCTACTAACTAATTCTTCACATATCCTTCATTCACAAGATTCTTCACACCTCATCAGTAACAGCTGGAGCAGCAGTAGAAGCCTCTTGATCTTTACTAAATTCACAGAACACTGATGAGGCCTTGGATTCAGGCCCAGTTTCAATTTCACCAATTTCATCATCATTATGATCACACCATTCTGCCTTGGATCATGACATTACAATGGTATGGTGGTGAAAAATCAAGAAGAAGACAAGTTTGTTTTTGACTAATTGAACAAGGTATTTGACCACAAATGATAGTAACTCATTCCTCTTTGCTAGTCTCAAGTGTCAAGCACGGTAAACTAGACGCAGTGGCAGAGCAAGGACCGTCGGTAGGGGGCTAAAACTGAGGTGTCCCATGGGACTGTGAGGGAGCTGAGCTACTGAAGGGCTAAAGGGAGGCTGAAACTGAGGGACTGAGGGGCTGAGGGAGTTAAAATTCTAGTTCTTTTACACCTCCGGCGGCCGGCAAAGGATCGTCAGCCCCCACACGATCCCACCTGCCTCCGCCCTGACTAGACGGAAACTATTATACCGTGAGACCACGTCCTCACGGAAGCCTCATTTGCGCTAAAGTAGTTAAAATTATCCCTGTGTTTGTATCGTAAATCAGCTGACCAGTGTATCATTTTGAATAAATCAGTTATTGTCAGAGTTTATTTGTCTCTTTTTGAGATCTCTTTCGTTATGAAGGGTATGTTTTTGTTTCCCGATATGGTATTTTACCGATCATGGAAAAAGATGTTTTTTGTGCTCTCTCTAAGGTTCCTCTCTAAGATCCCCAGAGATCTTTTGGCTTCCTTTCTCTTTCTTGATATCTTCTTAAAGGCACGCCTCACCTGTTCATTTGTGTTGATTTGGTTGAGAAAGCATGTAGTCTTGCGTCTCTTACAGCAAAGGCGTTTGGGTTCTAAGCCTGCATCAATGATTTTCAGCCTTCTCTCCGACCCCAGTCAAGGACGGTTGTTCCTCTCTTTCCCTCTCTTCAAAATTTGAGGATGTTTGGGGTTCCAAACCTCTATGCTTTGCTTTCTATTTTATTTGTAGGTTTGGTTAATTTCTGTGCAGACTTCCTGTTCTGCAATTTCTTACTGTTACTGTTGTTAAGGCCTTTATTATGTTGTTCTTTGGCCATGGTTGTATGGGTGGCATTTTCAGTGCCTAGGCGATTCTTTTACACGAGGAAGTTATTTGATCTTTGGCCTTTGAGTTTCCTTTGTAGAGCCTTCAATTGGCTCCCACAACCAGTTGAAGACATTATGTACTGTGGGTTCTAGTTAATGCTATTCTCCATTTCCTGATAAAAAAAAGTGTATCATTTTCATATGCTGATGCTCAAATATGGAAAAATAAAATAAAATATAAAGTTTAATAAAGTTTGTCTATTATTTACATGGAAAAATAAAATAATAAATATAATCTATAAATAAAGAGGATAGTAAATATTAAAAATTGAACATTTTTAATTTTCTTTGTCCTCGTTTTCAAATAAAAAGAAAAGGTTGCATAAAAAAATAATCATCATCGTTGATATATAATGATTATTAATTTTCAGCTATAAAGGGGGGGGGGGGGGGGGGGGGGGGGGGGGAAAGTACATTATATATTAAGTTTGACCAAGATATTTTAAAAAACAAAATAGAAATATTATAATAAAAGTACAAGACAATTTAGAGACCAAAAAAAGCTATGGGATTAAATAATAAATATGAAAATTTTATGGCATCGGCCCAAAATAATTCTTCATTTCAAAAGACAGAACTCACGGCACACAAATGACAACTCACAAATGAAGATAGCGCTTCAATCTTCACTGGTTATGTTTTTGGCAGCCAAGCTCAAGTGTTAAGTACTGAATTAAGCTCTTCACTCAGCAAATTAAGCTTAATATTTCGAAAACATAAGATACAAGTATACAACACGCTTGAAAAGACTGAAGTCAGTCAAATATCAAAATTTTGGCATCCAAACTCCAATAAAAAACTTCACCAAAAAAATCTGAAACTCAATATATATATATATATATAGTACTGACGAAAACTTAAAGAGTTAACTAATAATACTGCACCATGCATAGGCAATTTTTCAGAAACTTTAACTGAATCTTCTTAGCATGTGTATAAAAAAAATGAAGTGTTTACTTCTGCAACATCAGCACTCCACCATCATGAAATGCCTACATATAATTGCAAGTGCATATTAAAATTCATCATAACATTAACGCATGTCCGTCGAAAGGAAGAAAAAAAATCAATTTATCATGAATCTTCACGTCTACAAATTTTTTTTTCCCATCTGGACCTTTTCTACAAGCACTATGAACCTGGCAAGGTTTAGTCTCCACGGGAGCCACTGCTATTTGCGGCAGGTTTCTTACCGTACTTCTGTTGAAGAAGAAAAAAAGAGTTTATTTATCATAGCTCACAGTGTGTAGCAAAACTCCTCCACTTATCACAGTAATTGATGTAAATTAAAAGGTGCACAGATATACAATCCATAAAAGAGACAACGATTGCTAAAGGCGCTTGAGATTTACCTGCTTCCCAATGCTAAAAGGAATATACTTGTATTTGATCATATGTGCAATTTGGCGCCTCATTGTAAGGACAAAAAGAACAATCCAGTAACAAAGCAGTATAGGCCAGAACACAGGAACATCAAACATGGAAAAGAAGGTCATAAAAAATGCTATGCAGAATGCCTTTGTGAAGGAATACCTGCAGCATAACAATGGAAACAAGAAGATTATGTCCGCGCACAGATATCAAGAAGGATTTGCAAAAGCAGCCCCATTTAGTTGGGGAAAGGGAGACAGTTATCTTAATTGACCATATCACTAAGAGACTTGGCTCCAAATACTTGAAAGCTAACTAAACTCTGCAGGCCATGTTTGCAGCAGAACATGAAAGATTCCATAAAACTAAAAGCCACTAGTAATGAACATAATTTGGATGAACTGTTAGTGCCTGAATTCTAAAAAAGCAACTGGAGATCATTCATCAAAGGTAAAATCAACAGCAAACAAATAAATCAACATGACCATCAAAGGGACATAAGAAATTAAAAATTGAATGCACATTAGTGAAAGGGCAATTTTGTTCTATATTTTTTATACTTCTAAGCTCCAATGGGCAGACGTATCATATAGATGATTTCAAAACATAAGCTTCTCAATAACATGCATGATAAGCATTTATAAAATTTTCCTCATGAAAGAGCAATTTAAGAAAATTTTCCTTGGTTTAAAGGGGCATCTGACAAGCAATGGGAAAGAGTGAGTCGGCAATGTCAACAAAAGTTAAATGGACCAAATTGTACAGCTAAATAAACAATCAAAATAGAATCCATAAAAAGGTGGGTAACGTCCACCAACAGGCAAAACTGCCATGCCAGACACGTGTATGTTGTAAATGAGAAGAGCTGTAACATTAGAGAAACTTTGATGTATCAACTTGACAACGATGTAAGCGCATGATTTTCCTTTTCCCATCTTTAATTTGTAATATTTTTGTGAAGAATACCCATGACAGTTATGGCAATCAAGATAAGATCAGAATAGCACAACCAAATTCAAATAAACATTTTTTGCCAGTATTCAGTTGGGCACCTGCACAAGTTTATTCAACTAAGAAACTATGTAATGAGCTGAAAAGTCATTGAAACAGTTACACTATGTGCTTCAAGTAATTCTCTCATTGGAAGAGATGAGAATGCTTACCACAGGACAAGCAACACTAGAAACAAGATAAGGAACCTTGCAAATGTTCCAATACATGCTATATTATGGCACAAAATTGTCACAAACAATTTGCACTAATGTACTATTCTCGTTCACTAACATTCTTTGTGATAAGCATATAGTAAAATGAAGCAAATTCACCCCATTCCTACCACCAAAACCAAGTATAGTCTTCCAATTATGCGTAAATGCAATATGAGAATATTTCAAATACATCTAAGCATGATGATATATCCTCCATAGATGCAAAATTTCTACAATAAAAGCTTTGGCTACAAGGATGTGAAAGCAGAAGCTTCCATCTGTACCTTTTGACAATAACTTTCAGCCATTCAAGCAGGTAATTTCCTAATAAAAATAACCAAAATGAATTGACCTTGTTCTAAGTTCCTTTAAGACCCAAAACAACACCATTAAAAGGAAGTTAAAGAATATCCCTTACATCTAAATTACAGATAGATCCCAAGCCAAAAAAAAAATGCCTAACCTTTTTACACAACAATAATCTATTCACTCAGCATATGAACCTAAATTGAAGACACAAGTTTCTAACCAATACCATTTGCTTTTCTGCCATTTATGAAGAAAGTTTTAGACAATTGCAAACCAACTTCTAGACCAACTGGCTTTTCCATATGGCAGCTTGCAAGAATGACTAACCAGTTTTAATCAATTGAATAAATACATATACAAGTTTTCATTAACAGAGAATAGTGAGATATGCATGCAGTGAGATATGCTATTTAAAGTCAGAATCTTAAACCTTGCTTGTTGGTTCCCTAGAAACAACAATGACAAAGATCAAATAGCACAGTAGGTTTGCAAAAGAAAAACATCTGCAGAAAGGAACTCATCACAGAATTACTGCAATTTATAACAAATAGCACAGTGGGTTTGCTTCCATATATCTCAAACTCCATAGTTCCAAATGCAAATGGTTTTTAGATTTTCCTATTTCTCCCTGTACTAAAATCCACAGCAATAATTAATTCTTTTCACTAACCAATGAGAAAGAAACAAATAGAAAAAACAACATGAAAGTGAAATAACAGAACTCTAATTTTATGAAGGGAACATCCAAAAAAAAGGGATTCCACACCAGAAAAAGAAACTTCATAACTTAGAACAAAATGCTGACTAATAGGAACTAAGGAAATAAAATTATTTAAAAAAGAATCTTCTGATTACCAGAATTTAAACTCTGGAAGTCGGCGAATGAATGGCCTGAATTCATCAGAACCCTTAGTTGGCAATAAAGGCCCGTCGGAAGAAGGCTCAAGCTCAGGATCAACTAGAGGTGACAAAAACCCAATAAGCAAATTCAATAGATATATTCCAAGCCCGTAGGCAACAATGTAAAATCCCTGGACATAATAAACCCGCAAACAGTAAATAACCACCGCAACAAGAGTCCCAATCCACCTATAAACGGTATGAGGTGTAGTCTTATCCAAATAATACTGATACATCCTCCAAGCATCATGTCCCCATTGGCCTACAGGCGATGCCCCTGAGGCACCCTCACCCCCAAGTCCCTCCATGGAATTTAACCTTCACAATCCTGTAGATTTCGCAAATAAAACACATCAAACAAAGCTGCAAAACTCAAAGAACATCAAAACAAACAACAAATACTCATCATTTATAGCATAAACAGAAGTGATTGGCAACAAGAACTGACTAAAATCCAAACGTGTTCACATGATTTATTAACCACACATTTAAGTATTCATTCAATTGAAGCTTCACAATCTTGACATAAAATGTTGACTTTCCAATCACATTAAAAACTAACATCTAAAGAAGTATGAGGTCAAGAATATCAACATTTACAAATGAAAACCCAAAATCCTGACTTGCCCAGTTTATAAGAACACCCAACAAATGCAACAAATAAGCTTTCAAAGTAATTAGCTATATTTTATCAATACAAAAGAAGATCCAATCAAATAAAAAACTAGGGTTACAATATAAAGAATAGATCTGGAAAGAACAAACCATAAAAAGAGCAAAGAATCCAATACTTAAAAACTGATTGGAAACACAAATTAAAATTCAAAAACAACTCTAGATTCATGTAAATAGATTCACATAATAAACATCATCTAAAAATTCGACGCTAATAAAACTGCTAATTAGTAATAAAGAAAAATAGATTAAAAATAGTAAAAAAAAAAGGAAGAAGAAGAAGAAATGAAGAGAGAAGAGACGCTGACCGTTAATGGACTTGGCAGATTTTGAAGCCTTATTAGCTTACCGACTGTGAGAGGAAGAGAGAGAAATAGGGTGAAAGAGATCAAATTTTGGTGGCGAAATTGAAGCAGATCTGAAAGTACCCGTTTGAGCTTTGGAGGATAGATTCGGTATTTTATATTTTGTTTTGTTCGTTTGGGAAGAGATACGAAGTGAAGGAGAGGGATTTTAGAATGTTATCAAACAGTGACGCGGTTGAAAGGAAGGTGACATCATTATTTGTCTGTGATATAGCTGAGGATCCAATCACGTGGTATTATTATTATTTTTTTTTCTTAGTTATGATATAATTAAATAAATAATTTGGTAATTTTATTACTTACTAATTTAGTAGCAACAAATTTTCTTTAAAAAGTCATTTTTCAACAATAAAGGAATTATTAGAAAAATCCTCACTACGTTTTTTGGATTTTTTTAAGAGAAAATTATATGACATATTATATTTTAAGTTTTATTTTTATTTTTATTACATTTTTTTATTTTTAAATTTATTACTTTTCAATTTTAGCTTTTTTATTTTTTAATTTTTTAAAAATACAGAAGTTATTTTTCCCCCACCCCTTTTTTCCACACTACAGTGGATATAAGGTGACAACGATGGTTTCTGCTTCGTCATATTTGGGCATGCACTTTTTTGCTCTCTTTTTGCAATGATAGTTTTAGATACCTTCAATATACTAATTTTAGTAATTTTAGCTTGTAAATTATTATTTCAATGTATTTGTTATTTTTTATTTTATAAAAATAAGAATTGAAAAAACGTACTGTTAAAATAGATATTTAAGTTACATTTATTTTTTTCAAATTCTCAATTATATATATACTTATTTTTTATTTATTAAATATATGAATTTATAAGTAAAGTTCATTAAATTTTTTGAATTATTGTACAGTTTAACCTTTTTTTTTTTGCTCAAAGTAATCTTGGTTGTTGCATTTATCTCATAATGAATTCTTAATTACAACGCTTATGTATATAAATTCTTTAGATTGAGTATGAGATCATTTCATTGATAGAGGAAAAGAAATTACTGTGAGAAATCAAATAGCTTGAGTATCTTAGTCTTCAATCCGACTAGACTGCTACAGTTTTTGAGGCTTACGACTCAGTCTTTTCACCCCAAAAATATCATATTTATCAGCTGACCTGGCGTATGATCCAGTCTTTTCACCATTCCAACATTTAGCTTGTAGGCAATCATAGGCATGCCGCTAAATCCAGAACCCTGAAAATTGAATAACATACTAGGCACACAATTTATTCATATTTCTCATTATTAATCTCTTTCTCATTTTCACATATTCAATCTAGGCACATTATCTTATTTTCACTTTTTTTTTCACTTTTCTCATTTTTCATATCTTTTTCATTTTTCTCACTTTTCACATCTTTTTCATTTTTCTCACTTTTCTCATTTTTGCATTCACAACACATTACCCAATTACTTTGGGTATTTTCACATAATATGCATATTTCACATGTTACATAAATTAGCTATTATCAATGGTTTTTCACAATACATTTAACACTTATATGACATTACAAATGTCATAGCATATTATTCATACATAATCAATGAACCAAGTAGCTTAACACATTTTTCAACCAAAATGTGTTAATTCCAAATGTTATGCAAATATAGATATTATGTTCAAAGTTTGTACATACCTCCACTAGCAACCCAAAGCAAGCTAAAAATAACCTTCAATCCAATCCTTCTAACTTGTCCTTCACCACTTGGATGAAGCAAATCAACCTCCTCGAAGCATAAACCAAATGTGATAGCAAATAATCATTTAGTATCATATTTAATGGCATTTCCAACATTAAACCATAATTACACATCACTCCTACAAATTTTCAAAAATTTAGCTTTTCCTTACTTCAACATTGGAATTCTATTCTACTACAATTAAATTAGTGTTTTAAGTTTATTTATATTATTAAAAACATATTTTAATACATTTAAATCATTTACATTATAAAAATACACTCTTATACACAAAATCTCAAAAATGGCATAACCTTCCCCCATTGAAGGTTTTTCATTCCAACTCAATCTATTACTCATTTCAAGCTTATATTCATCACTTTTAACACTAAACAACATACTTAAACAAATAAAATCACACAATTCAACAACTTTGGAAAATCAATTTTTCAAAACCCTAAATCTCCACTTCCATTCTCAAACTCCAACCCAACACCACCAAATCCAATATTTGACTTTAAAATACTTGTTTATGAATCAAAATAACTCATTTGGAATCAATTTACATAATTAAAGTTCATATTTTCAAAACCCAAAAATTCATAATCCTAAATTCTCTCTCTTCACCATTCTTTAACCAAACTCCATCATCTCTTCAATATAACCTTAGAATCATTGTTAACTACCCAAAATAACATCATACACACCAATTCCAATAATTATAATATACTACATCAAAATTTCAAAACTCACATAATCTAAACTTCCAAGTAATTCAAAGAAAAGAGATGGAAACTTACTAATTTTGGTGGAGATCACCAAAAATCCACTTGCAACTTGTTAATTCCTTCAATTTATGGAGTATGGAAGAAGCAAAATCCTTGATCTTCAAACTCCCATGGAAAACTCGTCCTTGAAGAAGAAGAAGATGAAGACTTTTATATTCTTTTCCTTTTCATCTTTTTTTTAAACCATATATATATATTAAAATAATTTAATATTTAATTATTTAATTATTTTTTTAATAAATTAAAAGTTCTAATTTTTCTCTTCCATTTAAAAATAATTTATTTTTAAATTATTTTATTAATTTTGAATTTATAAGATTTAATTACCAAAATACCATTTTCTTTTAAAAAGTGTTGACTTTTATATATGTTATGTATATTTTGCATATATCACATATATATTCCACTTTTTCATTTAAAATTCCTTCATTTTTCATGTAAAATCATTAATTTAATTTAGCCTTTTAAATTATAATTTATTTTATCAAATTTTCAAAAATTTTAGGATGTTACATTCTCAATGTGGCCAATTTATGCCCCAAAATAAGTATAAATATTTTTTTTCATAAACACAATTAACAATATAATTAGCCATATTAAAATAGCTTAACTATCTATACATTATGCAATCAATACTTTTAAACACATAACTATGCACTTTACATACAACTTCACACATTAAAGTAACATAGTGATAATACCAATATGCAATGTAACATGCCACTTTTAATGCATTACAATATAATTCTATCAAAATATGCACTAATCTTTTCTAAGAAAAAATATGAGCCAAAACTCCACTCCATACCAAATTTTATTATTTGCCTTCACCTCTTGCTTATGAGAATTTAATTTTACTCACTTTCTAATTAAAATGTGAGTGTACACAATTAATTAGATTCACATTTTTAAATATTTTAACTAAAAAAATTCAATTTAACAAAGCTCTTTCAATTTTTTATTTTCTTGCCCTAATGAACTTTAACTTTAGAAGTTAATTTTAATCAATTCTAAATTAAGTTTTAAGCTTAATTATGTCTCTAGAATCACATTCCAACAAATTTTAAGAATAAAACTAATTTATAACATTTTCTTTAAATTATCAAAATTTGCCCAAACTACTTTTAATTATAAAAATCTATTCCAACAAATTCTAATACATGCTTTAAGTTCATTTATGTCTTTAAAATCATATTATAACATCATTTAAGCAATTAAACCTATCATACATCAATTATTTATCAACACTTTTTCAAAATCCTTAATTTAACACTAACCACTTCAAATTTGTATCAAACCTAAACAAATCAATCATCTAACTATAAAATCCTTATCTTCTCATCAAATAAACACTTTCTATACTCATTTCAATAATTATCTCATCTCCCATCAAAATCTCAAAATTTACATATTCAGTTAAATTATAATAATTAGCATGATAAAAATTAAAATTTTAATTCATATAGATTATTAATTATATATAATTAATCTATAATATAACTATAATATAATTATTATAGTGAAATTGCACCTAACTTTCTGTAGTATAATTTACTATATATTTATTCACACATTATATATGTTAAATTTATACATATTTATTATAATGAAAATTCTCTCTCTCCCTTTCTCTCTCTCTCTCTCTCTCTCTCACACACACACACACACATTAATTGTTTTTGCTAGATGAAATTCATTATTTTATTGGATGTAAGTGAAAGTGCATCAACTTTAAACGATATATAATAGATATAAGTATAATAAATAAATAATTTTAATTTGTTAATTAAATTAAAATAATTATGATATTTATTTAAATTACTAATAATGATTATATATTTAATGATTTAAATTATAATGGTAGTGTAATTTTTTTTAATTCCAACTATAGATTTAATGAATTAATAATAATAATCACTGAAAATAAATTTTCATATAATTTTTTTTAACAATATGTGGTTAAATATTTAGTTAAATTATAATAATTAATGTGATTAAAATTAAAATTTTAGTTTATTTAAATTATGAATTATATGTAATTTTATTTTTAATATGGTATTATAACGATCATAAAATCATTTTAATTATTTATGTTATAAATTTTTTTTAGTTATAATAATAAAAAAAATCAAATTATATTATTTTTATATATTTATTTAAAATTTAAATATTATAGTAATTTGATTGAATAAATATAATATAATTTATAATATATTTATCCCCACATTATATATTATATATATTAAGTTTATATACATGTATTCCAATACAAACTTTCTCATTAATTTTCTCTCTCTCTCCCTCATTAATTGATCTCATTAGTTATTTTGTTGAATACCTCATTAATTCTCTCTCTCTCTCTCTCATTAATTTATCTCATTAATTATTTTAGTTGGATACATATTTACTATAGAGCTACAGTAAAAACATGTATCTAAGTAGATTATGCTACAATTCTCATATTTTATATTAAATTTATTTTTAAAAGAGATGAAAAATAATTTTTTAATAGGATAGAGAGGAAAATAAATTATTCACATTGAAATTAAAAAATTCGTAAATGACAATAAATTAAATGTTACAATTTTCACATATTATATTTAAGATTTAATACATAAATCAATACTCATACTTGTCAAAAAGATTCTATTAACCTCTTGTACTTGGCGTTGGTCCTGCAGCACATCTCAATATGGTTAAAGTGGTCGATATGCACTCTAATAAGCTAGAAAAAGAGTGTGAAAAATATACAAGTTAGACGCGCGTGAATAGCTTTTCTTTTTACGTTTTCTTCCCCAGCTTCAAGCCCTTTCTCTCTCATGCTTTACCAAAAACATGACCATTTTGCTTATAAGGTTCACCGAGTCTTCGATTTTGGTTTTTCAAGGTTCCTTAGCTGTTTTGATTTATGGGTTTTGCATAAAGTTTGAATTTTTGAAAACCTTTTGTATTTGTCCAATTTGATCCATTGAATTTAATAGTGATTTTTTGCTTTTGCTTATATTTTCGCAAGTTTGATGAACAAATTATATATTTTTTACTCAATTTTGGGATTTACAGTTTGATTTTACTGGTTTAAGTATTAACATTCTGATAATAAATTTGAGGTTTTTTTTTTATGTTTGGTATCGAATTGATCTGATAAAAGTAAATTTTAGTCTCTCATTTTTTTTTGTTATGGGTTTTGGGATTTGAGGTGATTTGTTTAAAGCAATTCATGAGATTAGTTGAAGAGCTGGAATTACTTATGAGTTCTATGGATGAATTCATAGTTCGATTAACAATGGAGTTTTTTTTTTAATTTAAAAAATAAATTGAGAGATAATTATTTAGATCACCTTCTCAATAGAGAGTTTTCTTTTAGAACGCTCAGGCTTCGCATCAGATTCGCTAGGAGAGAAAGAATGTGGCGTTGTTAGACTCGAAGCAGCCTCAACTTTGACGGCGGGCATTTCAGGCTTAATGACAAAAACTATAACAGAAGGGACTGATGGTAACGGTACCAGTACAGGAACGCAGCTGAGAAACAAAGTTCTATCAGTAGATCTCTCTCTTTTGGAACCCCAAGATAATGAAAGTCATTTTAGAGCAGAGTCATATTCTTTGATAATTGAGATGAGCTTCTTTACCTTGATTTGTTGTTCTATTATAACAGTACATAAATTTATCATATTTGATGCGAAAAAATAGACTGAATTTCAAAGAAAGTTTAGAAATTATTGTTCTGGAAAAGGAACTTCCTAATCGCAGTGTGTTCTAAATTAGTACTGATATTGATCCTACAAGTTATGCTACATATAAACTCAGCACTCAGCTAAAGTGCTCATATTGACATAGAGCTCCTCTCTATTACTGGAAGAATATTTGTTGCTTCCAGCAGTAACACCAATTGTTTTATTCGGTAGTAAGATCATCCTTGGGCTATAGCAATAAGATTGTTATTTGGCAATAAGATCATCTAACAATAAGATTCCAGTTTGCCAACAAGACCACCCTTGGAACTGAAAGTTTTTAAGAATGGAAATATGAGTTTTCATGTGCGTGTGATATACCACTAGTGGGGAGAAAGAGAAATTGTTGAATCAAGGTTATATTAATACCATTTTAAAAATGATTGAGGCGTAGTATCGGATAAACGTAAAGTACAAGGAGCTAATGAAATTTTTTTGATAAGTATAAATATTTATTTATGTATTAAGCTTATATTTAACTTATTTCTAAAGCAAAGTCAAAATAAATTATTCACATTAAAATTGAAAATTTCATAAATTACTGATTTTTTTTTTTATTTATAGTGATGTTGCTAATTTGAAGTTGTAAAGAATCCTTTGAGGGGCGGGTCCAAAAAAAAATCATTTGAGGGTTTTTTTGAGGTAGCTTTTTTAATATTACATTATACTAGAAAATAAAAATCAATCCCAAATATATTATTCAGATTAACTATACTTATCACTAGACTATCCCTTGCCATGCATTTTAGATAGTCATTTTGATAAATATAAAATCAAGGGAAATTTACATTTGACACGGCAATTTATAAATTAATTTTTTATTTTTACGGATCAAAAGTTTTGTTTTCAAAATAAAATGGTGCGCAATTTTTTTTCATTTTTAATTTTTTAACATTGTTTTTTTTTAATTTTTTATTTTGGGTTTTAGTAATATTGTTTTTTTTTCAAAAAAATTTTTAATATCATATTTTCAATATACAATTAAAAATATATTCATAATATATATGCTATATATACATAATGTATATAAAATACACAGACAATAAAACAAATAATATCTACTACATCTACCAAATATCTCTAAATATCTACCAAATATTTACTAAATATCTATCAAACATTTACAAAATATTTTTAATATTTTTTAATATTTTATTTTCATAATATCCATATAATATTTATATAAAATACATACAACATAATAACAAATACATAACATACACATAATATATACCAAACATTTACAACATCTATTAAATATACACAAAATATTTATTAACCATATATATAATATTTACATAATAAAATAAATATATTTTTTAATATTTTTATGTGTATAATATGTAAAATTTATTTAAAAATAAATTTAATTTTTTAATTGAAGTAAAATATTAATTATAGAAAGAAAAGTGGTAGTTTTGAATAAAAATATTCTAATAAAATAATAAAAATTAATATTTTAAATTATTTTTCATCATATAAAAATTATAATTTTTTATAAAGAACAATTTTAATTTTAATTGTAAAAAAATAAATAACGTTCATAAAAAATAAAATAAATAATATTTATTTTTAAATAAATTTTATATATCATATATATAAAAAAATAAAAAAGTATATAATTTTATTATGTAGATGCTTAGTAGATATATTGTAAATGTGTTGTAGATGTTATATACGTTGTATGTATGTTGTGTTTTTATTATTTAAGTTGTGTGTATTTCATATAAAAATTATTAAATATTTTGTGAATAATGATGAATATTATAAAAATTAAAAATTAAAAAAATTAAATTAATCAAATATTAAAAATATTATGTAGATGTATAATAGATGTGTTATAGATATTGTAAATACAGTTTGTATTATTATATGTATATTTTGTATATATATTATATATATTGTGTATATATTTAATTTTTTTATATATTAAAAATATGATATTAAAAAAATTAAATAAAAAATATAAATAACATAAAATAGAACAAAAAGAAAAAAATTACTGTGGAAAAACGTAATTTTGAAAAAAATTATCGTGACTGTTTATGTGTTTGAAAAGAAATATGATTGGGCCGTAAAAATAAAAATGCAAACTCAAAAACATATATCTAGTGTAATTTTCTCAAAGGAAAAGGTCTTGCTAAAAGATGACTGTAGACCTACATAAGGAACTCAAATTTAAAAAGTACATAAAAAATAATTCAAATGTAATCAGTAATTTAATAAAATTATCAAATGCTTTCTTGTAATCTACATGGTATAGTAGTTAAATATACTTTAAACATTCCAAATTAAAAAATCATCCCTCTCTCTCTCTCTTAGCTAGAATTTCTTTCTAGCCACTATTGCTTTCTTTCTATTTAGAGCTATTGTGGTCTTTTACATCTTCGTTTTATTTAAATTTTATTCTTTAGTTTTGTTAATAAGTTGTAGTTTGAATATAAAAATCTTAGATCTAAACTATTCCGAATTTTTGTTCACTTTTTTTTGTGGCTTTACCTGACGGTGGAGTGTCCTTTGTGTCACGGGATTTCTTTCTCACAAGCTCAAACACGTGCGGCACTAATAAACTTTGCCCAACACTTTAAAGAAAGCTAGTCAGCCTTACCCAAATAAGCGTAATGCGGAAGCTAAACAAAGTAGCTTGATCACAAGAGAAGAAGAGAGAATTGGGAGAATGCTTGAATGCTTATATTACTTGAATTTCTTATGTTATTACAACAAATGAATCCTACATCTATTTATACTGCTTCATCTCCTCAACGGACGGCTTAGATCAATTTGATCCAATGGTGGAGAATACTACTTCTAGAATTCTCTAAACTAGTCTAGTATGTACAAGAAGATTCCTTATATTTCTACATACTTCTACACTAGTCTATAAGTTTCTAAAGACTTCCACACATCTCTAGACTATTATGAAAAATTCTGGACATTTCTTTGGAGAACCTCGCATTCTCAACAATATCACTAGCGAGTCGTGACATTCTCGCCCACTAAATCTGGCGACGTCCTCGCTGCCTTCAAGTCTTCATGGGCTTGAATTTGTTCCTTGAATTGCCATAAATGTTGGATAGGTTCCCAGCTAGCTTCACTTTCGGCAATCCCTTCCACTTGACAAGGAGTTCATGTGTGGGCGGTTGATTGGAATGACGTTTTACTCTATCGGCCAAAATCTCCTCCACTTCCTTGTCATGTTGGATGCGCACACCCATTGGCGCCCTTTGCGATACCCCACGGCTTGAATCTTCCACATCTTCTTTATATGGCTTTAACAAGCTCACATGGAATACGGGATGAAATTTGATTTTCGGAGGCAACTCCACCTTATAGGCTTGCTTTCCTACTTTCTTAATGATGGGAAATGGTCCCTCATACCTCCTAATGAGTCTACGATGTAGCCCCGTCAACCTTGCATGGTTATGTATCTTGACGAGCACAAGGTCTCCTACTTGGAATTCCCTCGGTTGCCTCTTCTTATCGGCCCACTTCTTCATCCTTTTGGATACCTTCTCCAAGTAGGTTCTAGCGACATCAGCATTATCGTTCCAACCTTTGACAATTTTGTAGGCTGAAGGACTAACACCAGTATAGCCTGTGGCAATTAAATTTGGAGTCAAAGGTTGTTGGCCCATGACTATCTCAAATGGACTACGCCCTATGGATTCGCTTCTTTGAAGGTTGTAAGAGAATTTGACAACATCAAGTAGCTTAGCCCAATCTCGTTGATTGGCACTCACATAGTGCCTCAAGTATAGCTCCAACAAGACATTCACCCTCTCCGTTTGTCCATCCTTTTGAGGGTGGAAACTAGTTGAGAATTTGAGGTCGGTACCCAACAGCTTGAACAACTCAGTACAAAATCTCCCCGTGAAGCGAGTGTCCCTATCACTCACAATAGTCTTGGGCACGCCCCAATATTTCACAACATGCTTCAAGAACAAATGTGCAGCTTGTTCAGTGGTGCACTCCTTCGGTGTTGGGATGAAAGTAGCATATTTGGATAATCGATCCACCACTACTAACACCCAATTGCATCCTTCGGACGTAGGTAAACCCACGATAAAATCCATAAAAACACTTTCCCAAGGCCTTTCGGAGGTGGGAAGTGGCTCGAGTAGACCCGCGGGTAATTGTTGCTCTACCTTATCTTGTTGGCATACAAGACAAGTCTTTACATATGCCTTAACATCATCCTTTAAGTGAGGCCGATAATAAGCATCTTCCACCAATGCGAGAGTCCGATGCGTCCCCGGATGACCAGCCCAATTGCTATCATGACACTCTTTCAATGTCTCCCTTCTTAAGTTGTCATGTGATGGAACATAGAGTCTCCTTCCTTTGGTGTATATCAAGCCATCTTTTACCCAAAAGCGCCTTGTCTTCCCCTCTTTGACAAGAGCAATGATGGTTTGGGCCATGGAATCATGCTCTATTCCCTCCTTGATGTGTGACTTCAAGGTACTTTGAGGACTACTAATGTCGGCTAGCTCTCATTTTCTACTCAAAGCATCCGCAACTAAGTTGGTTTTACTAGGCTTGTACTCCAATATGTAGTTGAACTCCGCTAGGAAGTCTTGCCATCTAGCTTGCTTCGGAGATATCTTCTTTTGTGTTTGGAAATAGCTAGTGGCAGCATTATCCGTCTTGACCACAAACTTGCTCCCAAGCAAGTAATGTCGCCATGTGCGCAAACAATGCACTACCGCGGTCATCTCTTTTTCTTGTATCGTATACCGCCTCTCGGTATCATTGAGCTTCCTACTTTCAAAGGCAATAGGATGTCCATCTTGCATCAATACTCCACCTATTGCAAAATCGGAAGCATCGGTATGCACCCTAAATGATTGGAGATAGTTGGGAAGTGCTAACACCGGCTCCTCCACAATTGCCTTCTTTAATTCTTCAAAGGCATGTTGGCATTGCAAACTCCACTCTCAACTTCGCCCCTTCTTTAGTAAATCCGTCAATGGGGCAGCTATAGAAGAGTATCCCTTGATGAATCTTCTATAGTAATTCACCAAGCCAAGGAATGATCTCAACTCGGTGATTTTGGTTGGCGTTTCCCAATCTTGAATAACTTGGACCTTGGACTTATCCATCCTTAGCTTGCCTCTACCGATAACATGACCCAAGAAAGTCACTTCTTTTTGGGCGAAGGAACATTTTTCCTTCTTCACGTAGAGTTCATTTTCCTTTAAGGTGTGGAACACTTGCCTCAAATGCTCTACATGCTCCTCTAATGTTTTGCTATAGATCACAATATCATCAAGGTACACAACTACAAATTGATCAAGGAAAGGAGCAAGTACCTTGTTCATGAGGGTGAAAAATGTCGCTGGCGCATTGCTGAGGCCAAAAGGCATCACAAGGAATTCATATGATCCATACCTTGTGACACATGCCGTCTTTGGCTCATCTCCTTCGGCTATGCGAACTTGATAGTACCCCGATCGTAAATCCAACTTGGTGAAGTACCTTGCATCGCCAAGTTGATCAAATAAATTCGCAATGAGTGGGATGAGATATTTATTCTTGATGGTAATCTTGTTGAGTGCTCGGTAGTCAATGCAAAGCCAAAGTGACCCATCATGCTTCTTTTGGAATAAAACCGGCGCACCATAAGGAGCTTTAGAGGGACGGATATAACCGGTATCAAGTAAGTCCTTCAATTGCATCCTTAGCTCTTCTAACTCGGGTGGTGCCATGCGATAGGGAGCAAAAGTGGGTGGTTTTGCTCCAACCTCCAACTCAATGGCATGATCCACCTCTCTTCTTGGAGGAAGCCTTTTTGGTAGCTCGGTAGGCATGACGTCCTGAATTCTTCAAGCACGTCTTGAATTGGCTTTGGTGCATTTACCCCTCCATCCATGGGGCCTTCATCTACCTTGAGGGTGGCAAGATAAGTTGGCTCTTTTCTCTTCACCCCCTTGGAGAGTTAGATTGCAGACACCATTCTCTCCTTGCTAATCTCCCTCTTGACGGGAACAACACATGATTATCCCTTCTCCATGATGCACATGGTGTCAGCGTAGGGAACCAAGAAAGCCTTCACCATGTCTAGAAAGTCTATTCCCAAACAGAACTTATTATCGTCAATGGGAGCAATAGTAATGTCGACCTTACCTCTCCATTGGCCGATTTTAATATTGGTGTCTCGTGCTACACCATCAATTGGGAGACTCTTGGCATTGACCTCCTTGACGAAACCCCTTTCCTTGGTGAAGGGTAAGCTAATCTTGTCCGCTAGCTCCTTGGCCATGTAGACTGTGTTGGCACCAGTATCCACCAAGTCTTGGACGATCTTGCCTCCAATCTCGGTCTCCATATACATTCGGCCTCGTGGTTGCTCTTCCACTTTGGCTTGAATTGCACTAAGTAACTGCATTGAAGCAAGTCTTCATTCTTCTTGCTTCTCCTCCTCCATGAATAAGGCAGCAATCTTCCCACGCTTAGAGCACTCAAAAACCTGATGAGGCCCATTGCATAAGAAGCAAGCAATTTTGAATTTGGAAGCATCATTCTTGTCTTCCATCTTCCCCTTACCTTTATCTCTAGAAGATTGGCCCTTCTTGGGAGATTTGTCCCTATCTACCCCACCTTTTCCATTGTAGGTGGACTTCTTACCTTGCTCCTTCTTCGAATCATTTCTTTTAAATTCGATCAAAGACTCGGCAGTGGCCATTGCTGTAGCTAGATCTTGGACTCCCCTCCTTTGGAGTTCAAGCTTAGCCCATCCAGTTAGGCCATCCATAAAGCTAAAGAGAGCATCCTCTTGCCCCATGTTTGGAATCTCCAACAACAACTCGGAGAATTCCTTCACATATTCCCTTATATAGCCTTCCTTGTGTTGAAGGCGACGAAGCTTGGCCCTAGCTTCATTTTGAGCATCCTCGGGGTAGAACTGTTTCTTGAGTTCCACCTTGAAGCCTTCCCAAGTGTCGATAGTGCAAAGACCCTTCTTCACATCATCACACCTTCTTCGCCACCACACCATGGCGATATCCCTTAAGTAGGGAGCGCCAAAGTCCCTACCGCATCAAAGTAATTCTCAACACTCCAAAGAAAATTATCATTTTCCCTTGCATTCCTTGCCCCATTATAGGCTTGAGGTCGGGGAACATCCACCTTGTGGGTAAGAGCGGCATGAGTAGCTCCACCTCCATTGGCTACGGCAGCCATGCATACAGTAAGTTGAGTTTGGAGTTTCTCCACAATTTCTTCAAGGTTTGTAATTCTTACCTTGCAAGCATTCACCTCGTCATCCTTTGCAGCAACAGTGGCCTCCAAGGATTGCATCTTCTTGGACACCACGTCCAAGGCCGTGTGTTAAGGCACCTTGCATCTCCTTGCGGAGCTCATCCACCCCAATAGACTCTTGCCCCTCAATGCGTTGGTCCATATCCTCAACTTTGTCACTTATCTCGGACATGGTGGCACTGAACCTTGCTAACCTTTCCTCCATGGCAGCGATGATGTCCCTCAACTTTTCCTTGCGGCCCCTCCCTCCTTGGGTGGTGTTGGTAGCAATAGAATGATTGGTAGCGTCCGCCATTCTCTTGTGTTGAAGTTTTGCTTAACTTGGCTCTGATACCAACTGTCACGGGATTTCTTTCTCACAAGCTCAAACCCGTGCGGCACTAGCAAATTTTGCCCAACACTTTAAAGAAAGCTAGTCAGCCTTACCCAAATAAGCGTAATGCGGAAGCTAAGCAAAGTAGCTTAATCACAAGAGAAGAAGAGAGAATTGTGAGAATGCTTGAATGTTTATATTACTTGAATTTCTTATGTTGTTACAACAAATGAATCCTACATCTATTTATACTACTCCACCTCCTCAATGGACGGCTTAGATCAATTTGATCCAATGGCAGAGAATACTACTTCTAGAATTCTCTATACTAGTCTAGTATGTACAAGGAGATTCCTTATCTTTCTACATATTTCTACACTAATCTATAAGTTTCTAGAGACTTCCACACATCTCTAAACTATTATGGAAAATTCCAGACATTTCTTTGGAGAACCTCGCGTTCTCGGCAATATCACGAGCGAGTCGTGACATTTGGCAGGCATCTTAGACCATTTTCAACCAAGCACCGTTTTAGTGTAAAATATTAAAATACTGCTTAATTTTCTCTTTAATTCAATATTAAAATAGTGTTAAAAATAGGAAAAGTAAATAGGGCAATACCAAATTTGGTGTTACACTATTTAAACACTATTTTTATTTTTTTAGTACATTAATTTTTAAATTTTTATACTTTAACCCTTGTATTTATTTTTTTTTAGTTTTTAATTCATTTCTCATTGATTCAACAAAATCAAATATTTTTTATATTAAAATATTACTATTTTACTATTTTCTTTTTAATATTTAATTATTTTTATTTTTTACTTTGTATTTCAATAATATATTAATATTTTATTTTTATTAATTAATAAAATTAAATTGATTAATATATTAATTTTTATTTATTATTTTATTAATTAATAAATTTAAATTTTTACTTAATATTTAAATAATAGAATATATTATTGGATCAATATGGGAATAAAAAATTATGTGGGGTAATTGGAAAATAAAAAATTATATGGATAATTTGTGAAATATATAAAAAAAATAGATAATTTTTTTTTAAAGAATATGTTATTTTAGTGTAAAAAATGGTGTGGTAGATTAAAGAAGAATTTTAACTTTTATATTATGTTAGTGTAAAAGTCATACTATTTTGATGATTTGAGTTGGAAATGTTCTTACAGTTAGTTAGTCTTGGCACTATCTCAAACTCTGGTATTTTGAAGTTTACAAGCTAAAGTTAAAAGCTTTACAACTCTTCTTCTTTGGATTTTGGTTTTGGTCGCTTCGGTTCCTTTCTCATCTTAGGTGAACTTTATCTACTCCTATTTAACAGCGGTCCTTTATGGATACCTACCCCTTAGCTCCTGGACCAGTGATTTACTTGATTTGGAGTCTTTCAAGACATCTTGGGTTGAAGACGTTGTTGCTCTGCTGTCATATCTGTTTAGAGCCTCTCACTTATGGTCATCTACGACTCTTTTCTCCTTGTTACTAGATTTCTTTTTTTTTTTTTTTTATGAATTTGCTTCAATCAATTTGCTTCCCAGAGGTTGTTTGAGAAAAATTATTGTAATTGTTCCACTTATCTATTTAGCCTAATTTTCCCTTCTTGAAGAATCTCTGAAGTCCGTTTTCATTATTCAAATGTGTTTGCTTGGTTTCTTTTTATTTGAATTATAAGTTTCCTTCTAGTCAAGGTTTTCCCTTTTTTATAATTGTGAGTCGATTGTAATATGTGGTTATTTCTAATCTATTACTGCTTTAACTGATAAAAAAAATCTACATAGTATAAGAACATATAAATTTATAAATAATTTTGCTCATATACCTATAAGTTTATTTAAAATAAATAATATTAAATAATGTTAATTCTAACTAAATATTGTAATTCAAACGTTTGTGTGTGGCTCGTTACTCGTTTAAGGTCTAAGACCTTACCAACAGCTAAAGTGCAAGACCCATATAACATGTATATATTATTGGCACTGTGGAGCATGCACAAGATCATTCCCACAAACTAAATTCATATAAGGCCCAGTCTAGGAAAAATCCAACCAAGTGCATCATGGGAGGTTGAAGTCTTTATCTCGCTAATAATAATAATAATAATCAAAACCTTAATGACAACCATCACATATATACATTACACCTATACAATGTAAAACAACTTGCTTTCTCCAACCAAACAAGTACATTAATATTTTTAGGTTTAATACATCCGATACTCCTTATATTTGGTACGTTTAGTTATTTTTCCCATTATACTTTTACTTTAATCATTTAGTCCATTCTAATTACCAATTTATTAATAATTTAATCTTTATTAGCTGACGTAGTAGAATATGTGCAGTTTAATTTCTTAAAGCGCGTTAATATAATTAAATATACTGACATATAATGTGAAATATCGAAAATACCTTTTAATAAGTTAAACATATTTATTGGTTATTTATTATGTTATTATCTTAAATTGTAAATTATTTTATATTATTTATTAAAAATAATAATATTAAAATTTATTTATAATATTATATTAAATTATTTTTTAAATTAATTTAATTTCTCAATCCATATTAAAAATTAAATTAAATTAAAAAAGAAAAACGCCATTGCTCTAGCATCATCTTCATTGTCTCCACCGATTTGCTCTAGTCCCATAATCATCGTCTTGTTCGTCGTTTTCTGGCATTATCATCGCCTCCACCGTTGCCAGTTAGCTAGGAAAATGGTGGTGAAAAATTTAGTATCGTCGCCTCCACCATCATCGCCTAGCATTATCGCCTCCACAAACCCAACACCATCATCTTCCAAGCAAGCTGCAAAGAATTAGAAGACGAGCTCGAAATTTCATTTTTTGTATTCTTAAAATAAAATAAATAAAAAGAGGTGTTGATGTGATTAATGCCTCCTTTAATCTAAAATAAGAAAAAAATTGTATATTTCAATAATCAAATTATTATAATGAATACCTTTCAAATTAAAATTTCAAGTAAATGGTACAACACATCAAAAATCAAAATCCAATTTTTGATTTAATTTCTCTCTGCTGCTGATTTTACTTTTCTCTCTCTCTCTGCTACTCCACCGTTAAATCCAAGCGCAGCAACAATAATGGTTGCAATGGGTTTTGCATACGAGTATAAAATATAATTTGAGATTTTTACAGTGATGATAACTATGGATTTTAGCATATGGGTATATAATATAATCTGAGATTTTTATAGTGATTGTTGTTATGGGTTCTAAATTTTTCTTAATTTTAATTTTTTTTATTATTAAAAAATATAATATATTGATTTTTAAATTTTTTATTATTTTAAATTAAAATTTATTATCTTTTTTGACACTAATCGATGATATGTCAAATATATCAAATAGATCACAATATTTATAGACCACGCACAACTGAAAATCTGATAATATTGAATTTAAGGGTTAAATTGTTAAGAAATTGATAGGTAGAATGGGCTAAATGATTAATCTAAATATAACAGATAAAATGACTAAACAGGCTAAGTAAAAGAGGCAACAAATGCATTAAGCTATATTTTTAAGTTAGTATCATATAATAAAATTTTACTATTGAGATTGTCTTTATATATTCCCTCACTTTAAATCTGAACAACTTGCAACAAGACTTGTAATATGCTAACCATCCAAGTTAATACCTAAATCAACATTCTCTAGTAAATCAACATTGATTAATAATTTAGGTGGAAAAATACATAAAATCAACATAGTAAATCAACATTCTATAGCCTAAAATGTCAAGATAATACCTAATTAAGATATGGAATTGTAATGCTACTCATTTATGTGGATAATTTTCACTTATCATCTCTAAAAAATTGATTAATATATTTTATAATTCTTTGATTTGTTTTTTACATTTGTTCGTCCCTATCATTTCTTAATATTTCCTACTAATTAATACTAAAATTTAAAATACTTAATAAATTTAAAAATGAACTCTTATTGCCCTATTGGGATACGGTTGATTCTAAGAATATTTCCTACTAATTAATACTAAAGTTTTTTTAAAATATTGAATTCAAAGAGACTTTTTAGAGACAACTAAGTAATGAATTCGACTTTATATCATTTTTAGCTATAATTTTTTTTGTAAATATAATTTCTCGATTGAAATTTAAAATTTGAATTTTTTAAAACTGAAATTTTATTATTCAAAAACAAAATAAACTACAAAAAAAGAAGAAGAGAGAAATTGATTAATTATAGGCTCCGGATATTAGTCCTCCCTTATGCCTAACTTATGATCCAAACTTAATATTAGAAGAAAAATAATCTCATGTTGAAAAACATTTTGATAAAACTATGGCATAATCATACTTATTATAAAATCTTATCCAAAATTTTGTTAATTACAGAATGAGCAGTTCAATTAGTAAAATGATTAACCCAATGAAAAAATAAATTAGCAAAAAAAAATTTAATTTCAAACAATTTTGTATGATTCCACAAAACTTTAAGATGTAGACAATAAAATCTAGCAAATATTAAGACAATTCATTTCAACCTTAACATTATCACAACCAGAACTATGAAACCAAAATAAGTGTCAATCAAAAAGACTTTTCTAATTGTTAAAGTCTTAGTCAAAGTGAGGGTTAATTACCACTCCACAAGTGAATTCGGACATAGCTTTTATAAATATACTTTAAAAGTCTTGATTTAGTCCACCAAACGATAAAATGTTAAGCATTATATTATAAGATATGGAAAATTTTCCAACCAAGTTATTTTTTAATCTTGGAAACTACTGATACTCTTGAAAGCTATTGCTATATCTGTTAAAATTTAAAATTTAATTAAAAGAGTTTTATTATTTTTGTATTACTTTCTTTGGACTCTAAAATTATAATTCATAAAAAAATATTTAAAATTTATAGTATTTTACTTAATAAATATACTGTATGGATCAATTTAATTCAAATCAAATATATTTTATGCATCAATTGAAAAATTACTAATATAACCTTAATTAGTTTAGAGGAAATCTTAGATAGAGAAATATTAATTACAGTCATTTTGAGAAGTGATTGTTGAACAATCTCTCTTCTATTGGCTAAAAAATATTTATTATAAGTTCATTTATGAAGAGATGTATTATAATCAATATTTTTTAACCAATAAATAGAGATTGTTCAACAATCACTCTATAAAATAACTGCAATTAACATTTTTTAGTATTCATGATTATTAAACACCAAAAAATTAATTTTGATAAGGTTATTAACGATCATTGAACAATACAAAATTAATTGTGCATTCATGAAATTTATTTTATATTTATTAATATTCTATATAAAATTCAGAATTTGATAATAATTTTACAAAAGAAAAAATAGTATTAATTAACAAATTATTAACTATTTTGTTGACAACCTTAATTTTTTTTTTCTTCTGTAAATTGTTAATAATAAAAATTTGAATATGAAAAGTATAAACAGCAATTTGTATAAACGAATCCTAAATTCGATAATCCTCTATCAAAATTTAGAAAATATGATAAATTTTAAGATTATACTAAAAACCTCCAAGAAAAAAACATACAAAATTGATTATTATATTATAAAAAATATATTTTTTGCATATTGTTTTTCTTCTTATTCTTATATTTATATATTATATTGATCTTTTTTTGATTAACTTATTCAAATTTAAAATTTTAAATGACAATATTCATTTTGGTTACAAATATTATTCTTCCTATTTGTATAAATATGACGTGAATTTGATCTTATTGTTGGAATATAATAAAAAAATAATGGTAAAAGAGAGACAAAAAAATTGAAGACTACTAGATCTCAAAATTCTCAATTTATAAATTGAATTCGATTGCTTAAAAAGTATCAAACGGGTTAAAATCTTATCATATTTATATAGAAAAAGAAATTAATTAAAAAATTTTACTAAATTACTCTGCATCAAGCCTTAAATATAAATATAAATAAATAAAATAAAATAAAGTGTGATGATTTTAGATTGTAATGTTATATTTTAAAAAGACAAATAATTTATTTTTTAGTACTGTATATACAACTTGCTTTTAATGAAAAATATTACATCAAATATTATAATAGTCAAAATCTTAATATAAAATATTTTAGTAAAGATGGAAAATTTTTTTCCCTAAAAAATGAGTTTTTTTTTTATTGTTTCATATATCTAAATCAACAGATGAATAAAAAATTAATTTATATTACTTTTTATTTAATAGGCTTATATTTTTTTTATTTAAGATATTATATAAATCATATAGATATTAGACATTTTCAAAATATAAAATAAAATATTTGACAAATTAAAATCATTTATATATACACTATGTACTTATGTTATGTGATGATATTATCCTAATAGCTAGACTAATAAATTATATTATTTTCATGGATATCATTATTTATATTATTTTTATGGATGTTATTATTTATTATTCTCTTCTGTATTACTGAAATTGTCGCCTTCAACTTATACATAATAATTAAAAAATTATTAAAATATCTAGATATTATATAAAATTATTTTAAATGGATTAAAATATTATCTATTAATTTATTAATATTATTTTATTATTTTATTAATTAAATCATTATTTATAAGGGCATAGTTGAAAAAAAAATTAATTAATTTTTTTTTATTAAATGAAGTGATAATTTAAAAAAAATAAGTTCTTTTTGTAAAAATAGCACTTTCAGCGAAATTGAGGAAGTATTAAATTAATAATGAACTTATTTCTTTATCAAAATTACTAATATAGCTGGAATTGCTACTTTTGAAAAGAAAAAAAATCTCTTAAATTATCACTTTATATAATTAAAAAAAATTAATTAGCTTTTTTCAAACTATACCGTTTTCATTAATGAGTTAATTAAATGAGAATATAATAATTTTAATATTAATAAGTTTATAAATGATATTTTAATCCATTCAAAATAATTTTATATAACATTTAAAAATTTTAATGACATTTTTATTTATATGCTGAAGGTGATTTCAGCAAAATGGAATGAGTAAAATTTTGACAAAAGTAATTAATTTTCATAATATTAGATTTTATCTAAATAAAATTATTGGAAAAATTTCGCATAGTAATATGAAATATTTCATATTTAAAATTTGAAAAATAATTTAACTAGCAATTTTAAATTTTCTAAAAAAACATTTAGCCTAAATAATACAAATTTTGAGTAGAAAATCCTAATTTTCAATAACTTATAAAATAAATTTTTTAAAAAATATTTTAGTTATATCAATTTTAATATCAAATTACTACAATTTATTATTAGATGGGGAATAAATAGTACTAAATTACTGCTGTTTTATTACAATATTAATTACTTTTTATTGGATAAAGTAAAGACTATTTTATTAATTACATTTAATTTTGAAAAAGAAAAGTATAACTTGAAGGGAAAAAAGACACCAAAAACAAGGCAAGCAAAATACAAATAAGAGCAAATAAGAAAATTTGTATAGTAAATATAAATTTGATCTGAATTAAACATATCCATTTAGTATTACGTTTTACTTAATTATTCTTTTTAAATATTATTAATTACTAACCTTAAAAGTATTTAATATTTATAAAAATAAATTTAAAAATTTAAATTTAATATTATTTTAAAAAATAATAATTAAAGTGAAATAAAAATTTTTCTTTTACAAAATAGTTGGTGTATAATGGAAAGAGTGTTAAATATGAAAAAATTATATAAAAAATAATAATTTGGGATAATTTATCGCTATTGCTAACAACGATGAACATAAACGGTAAATAGTGATTATATTTGAATATGATCAGTTAATTAATAATTATGTGTCTTTATATGTTTATTTTTCATTATAATAAGTTTATCGTAATTTGAAAAATAAATTATTTCAAATAATTTTCTTTGAAAATAACTTATATTTTTTATTGACTGATTAAATATTTCTCATTCACTTTTGGAGCATTTTAAACTTCCAAAAATATAAAAAATATTTTACTTATATCTACTATCAGGATGAGTGTATAAACTTTCAAATATTTTAGCTCGTTTACTGTACATTTCATTGTAAATAATTTTTCACACTACACGAATAAATGTGAGATCGGTTTATGGGGAAATCTAAATTTCATTCTTTCCTAATATATAAAAATATTTTTTAATTATAATTATTTAATTTTATATTTGTAAAATTATTATTTGAACATATTAATAACATTTGATTTTAGTATTATATCTAATCATTATTGTTTACATTTTTAATTTACAACACGAACAATCATTAAACTTCAAAAATATTATGATAAATATCAACTACGGAAAATCCTATTAATCTTTCACGAAAAATGCTGTGTGATTATTATTATATAATACTATATTAATTTTGAAGAATATATTTAAATAAATGAATATAAAAACAAATAATAATACATGAACATTTTAAAAAATAAAAGAAAACACTTTTTCTGGGAAATTTGATTTACATTAACAAGGAACCTAAATCAATATTATAACAATGAATCGGGAGTATTCTTATTTATAGGGTAAGATTAACATAGATTATAATCCCATTAATTTAAAGAAATGAATTACCATAAGATAGAATTAAGAACATATAGCTCAATACAATAAGACACTAGTTATAGAATTCTAAAAGATAAAAGTTATAAACATCTACTTTTTTATTTTATTTATAACACTCCCTTTTTGATATATATTTTGCAAAAAATATATTTTATTAAAATCTTACTAATAAAAATTCAGTGAAAAAATAGTGAAGAAAAAAATATACTATTTTTGTATGCAAATAATACTGCCTTATTAAAATTTTTATCAAGAAAATTCAATGGGATGAAATATTTGATAAAGGAAGAAGAGTACAGTGTCAAACTCTCCCTATTTATAACATTATTGGAGATATTTAAGACGATGTATACTAAAATCATGAACTAATTTCTTAATACTTTAGTGAATAAATTTGCTAGATTGTCATTTGAACGAATTTGTTAAATAGTAATATTAATCTCTTTACAAGATCATGTGTAAAAAAGAATTTTAATAAAATATATTTTATTTTGTCTCTTTTAATATATCATTCTTTTAATTGAGCTAGGGGTGTACACTGGTCGGGTTTAATCCCGGCCTAACTTTTCTTCGGGCTGCAATGGCCTAACTCTGAGTTCGATTGGGCTGGACCACTTCAGGTCTGACCGGGTTCGTGTCGGACCGGGCCGACCCAAAGAGTTTTTTTTGAAAATTATAAATTTTTTAGGATAAAATTTATTTTTTTAAAATTTTAATAAAATCTACCTATAAATATTACTTTAAAATTTTATTATATCAAATTATATCTAATAATATGTAAATTATTATATCAATATTTATGATAACTAAATTATTTAATTATTTAGTTATTTCATTATTCAATTAAAAAAATATATAAAGTACAAAAATTATTTCTCCTGTCTCATGATTAAATTTTTAAGAGTTTCAAATATCATAAAATATATACAATATTTTAAATTTTAAAATTTTAAAATTTTTTTAAAGTAAAATTTAAATTATAAAAATATATATTTTTAAAAAAATATAAAAAATAAAAATAACACATCGGGCGGGGTCGGCCTGGAAATTTTTAACATCAATCTGAATTCCGACCCGATTATGGGTTTGGGCCAGCCTTTGAAACTCGTGGCCCGACCCTATTATAAGTTCGGGCTAACCTAACCTTGCTAGAACCCTTCGGGCTGGGTCAGATCGAGTTTTTCGGGTCATGAATTTTTCATACACCCCTAAATTGAGCTATGCAAATTACATTATCTTTATATATTATTACTGTAATTTCTCTATTTGAAGAGCATCCACACGTTTTAATAATAATATTTAAATACTCAATATAAATAGCAATTATGGCAAGCTCAAATTCAAATTTTTTTTTATATAAAAAAATTGGATAAATTAGATCATTTTTATAACATTTTTTTACTAAATATTCACTGAGACGATTATACTACATACATTCAATTTGTTTTAATCCATACAAAGATCTTTATAACTTAATTGAATAAATTTCTCGAAAACCTATATTTTATTTTTTTAGTATTTTAAATCTTTCATAAATTTTTATATAAATTTTATTATTAAGTGAGCCATATAAAATATGTCGTGACTATATCTATTAGTCACATATCAAATCTATCTTTCTTGCACTGATAGACTAATAAGATATCTAAAAGTTATTATATTCACCACATGAGAGTATGTCTCCTCATAATCAATATCCGATCTTTGCATAAAACCTTGTGCAACAAATCTTGCTTTGAATCTTACAATTTTTTTCTCATTTCTTTTCTGTGCAATTACCCATTTGTATCCTACTAGTTTCATATTTTCAGGTTTTTAGACTACTGATTCAAAATTTTATGTTTTTCAAGTGAATTTAATTATGCTTGCATTGCATTTTTCTACTTTGGCCAATCTACTCTATTTTGACATTCTTGGATAGATCGTGATTTAAGATCCATATTATCATTCATAATATTCACTGCTACATTATATCTTTGGGCCAGGCCTCAGGCTTCTCATATGAAGCCCGAGATATCTCTGGTCAGGCCTCACCTCGGGCCAATCCGACCCAACCCAAAATATTATATTCATTATATATAAAATATTTTTTATAACATATAATATATTATAAAATATACAAATTATATTATGTATAATATAATAAACTGCATATATATATATGTAGTATGTGCATTTATTGCACATATGCAGTATGTATAAAGCATATGTATGCAGTATGCATTTGCAATATATTGTAGGAAATCTTTTTTAAAACAAATGCAAAAAAAAAAACTCGATTGGCCCTACCCGTTGACCAGTTGACCTGATCAATCCGAAGTAGATCGACCCATTTAGGTTAGGGTCGGGCGCTACGAGTCAAATTGCCCTAAGTGTACATGGGCAGGGTCTTGGGCTAGGGATAAACCCGATCCATATACACTTATAGTTTGAGATTCATTAGCATATTGTCTTTATAGAATATCAATATGAATTGGAACATTGATTACTAGTATAAGAGACACTGTAACTCTTTTTGGATCAACAAGTATACCTGGTAGTTGATTTGATAAGTTTTTCAAATGGATAATCTTTTAAACTTCTTATTTTCATAATATTTTGTTCTGGTATTTAAATGTGACAATGATGAATTGTATCATGTTATTGCCTTTTTTCTCTCCCTAATGTTAGGAATGTTATTTCATCAAAATGACAATATGCAAATTTTGCCAAAAACATCTCTCCTATTAATGGCTCAAGATATATTATTATTGATGGAGATTTATATTCAACATATATTCCTAATCTTCTTTGAGGACCCATCTTAGTATATTATGGTGGAGCAATAGGACCATAAACTGCATATCCAAAATTTTAAGATAAGATATTTTTGGCTTTTGACCAAAAGCCAATTGCAATGGAGATAACTTATGGTATCTTGTTAGTCTAACACGTATTAGTATTGCCACATATAAAATAGCATATCCTCGTACTAAAGTATGGAGTGTGGTCCTTATAAGTAATGATCTAACTATTAATTAAAGATGTTTAATTAATAAGTGATTCCGCCAAACTATTTTGCGAGTGAACATGTGCTATAGGTGTTCAATTTTTATCTTAAGTGACATACAAAAATCATTGAAAGTTTCAGATGTAAATTCACTAACATTATCAAGATGAATTGTCATAATTAGATGATCTGAAAATTGTGCACATAATCTAATTATCTGAGAAAGTAATCTCATAAATGCCAAACTGTATGATGATAATAAATAAATATGTGACCATATAGTAAAATCATCTATTAAAATCATAAAATATCTAAAAAAGTCCACATGATAGATGAATAAATCCACATATATCACATTGAATACGTTCTAAAAATACAGGTGATTCAATTCCAATTTTTAGTTGGTGATGGTCTTATTATTAATTTTCTTTGAGAGCATACAACGCTAAAAATTTTATTTTCTTGAAGAATCTTCCGATTCTTCAATGAATATTTATGTGAATTTTCAATAATTTTTCTCATTATTATCAAATCAGGATGGCGTAATCGATCATGCTAAATTATAAAAATATTTTAATTTGTAAACTTATAATTTACTGTGAAATTTGCTTCAATTATCCTAATTTGTGTGTAGTATAAACCAAAGGAAAGAATATAAATTTTTTTAATATATATTTTTTCTCTTGAAATAGTATTTGTAATAAGAATATATTTTTATTTCTCTAACTTATAGTCTCAATATGATTTTTATTACTGCAAATATATTTAAAATTTAATAAATTTCTATGGTACTTTAAAAAAAATAATGCATTATTTATAATAATTTTTGTTCATTTTGATAATAATATGATACCATTCCTAGTGGTGCCATCCCTAGGTACCAAAATCTTGTAGTGCACTCCATAATGATGAACTTTCCATTCTAAGTATCGAGTTTCGATATCCAACTTCACAATGGATAAGCTTTCTATAATGGATGAGCTCTCTATCCTAAATACCGAACTCCGGTATTCCACCACAAGGGATGAGCTCCTCATCCACTAAGGATTAGCTCTTCACAAGAGATGAGCTCTCTTCCCCTAAGTACGGAGCTCAAGTGAGCTATTCAATATGCCACTTAAATATCTGTGATTTTTGTTGACACTAAACATGGTGGTCTTCTCGCTATCCTCTATAAATAGGGGACAACCCTCATAAGTAAAAGATTCCTTTATGCCCTCATAACTTTCTTTTTACATTTAGATAAACCGAGCTCTGATTTAAGTATCAAAGTTTCTCCAGCAGAGCTTAGCTTTTTATCTCTGTCTTGTAAGTGCTCGAACCTCGAGCTTTATATTTATCAATTAGCATTTTTTTATTTCAAACTCAAATTTAAAATTTTAGTAATATTATTTTTTTTCCTAACTTTTTCAACCCTTTTAATTTTCAAAATGTTTTAGTTGATAACTTGATAAATATATATATGCCATTTAGTTCAAATGCAAATGCAATTTAAAATAATATTTTAATGTATGTAATTTAAAATTATAAAACTAATATATAGAAATTAATATTGATTAATAATTTAATATATATACGTGGTCGCACTCGTACGGCCAGCATAGAGAGGGCAGGCGAGCCGTAGATATTTTACCTTTGACTCATTTCTTTCTTATTTTTTAATTGAAAGTTGCAATGACGATATTTTTTCAAATAAACAAATATATATATTTTAAGCGGTGGCAGAAAATATTATAATAAAAACAAAATAATGGCCATTAACAGTATTATAACAAATATTATAACATTATTAATTGATCAATAATGTAAATGTAAATAAAATTTATTTAATTATCCACTTCTAAGTCTGGGACTTGATCAATTAATTGGAAATGGAATCTTAAAGAAATAAAATTGAAATTGAATTAACTATTTATTTTTTTAAAATTTGATTTCCTTTAAAACTGAAATCATATTTGCTTTAAAACGGTTTGAATTATAATAGAAGCAACATTGGAAAATTAAATATTATTAAAAAAATATTATAATAAATAATTAAAATATATTATCATTCAATTAATTTATATTATCCTAAAACTAAAAAAAATGGTCTAATTAAATGAAAATTTTATTATGTTTAAAAAATTCAAATATATTATGATTTGAAAAAAAATGAAAAAAGTATATTTATTACATTTTATTTTAAATTTTTTTTAAAAATATTTTAATTTTGTTAAGAATATTAAATTTATCTTACTTTCAAAATTTAGGGATTTATAATTAGAAAAATGATGAAAAATAATTAAATTATATTTTAAAAATCTAATTTAATTTTAATAAAAAATAAATTTATTTTACTTTATTTAAAAATTTAGAATATTTATAAGTATAAAAAATTAAATTAATTATATTTAATTTATCCTAAAATAAAAAAAAATGATTCATTTTATGTGTTTTTTAATTTTTAATTTAAGTTATAAATCAAAGTTGGTTAATAATGGATTAGTAAGAAAATAATTTTTTTAGGAAAATAAAATTCTTATTTCTCTATCTAATTTATTAAATAAAATAACAATAATAAAAATAATTTATTACTATTTTTATTTCTGCCCTCAACCAAATACCTCTTAAAATTAAACTCAAGTTATATTAAGATTAACACGTTTTTTTTATACAAAAAGATTAACACGTTTTGTGTATTGAAATTACAATTAAATAAAGAAAATGAGGAACTAATGATTAGTGGGGCACATTAAAATTTTTAATTATTTTATCTTGCATAAAATACGAAATAAATCTTATTTACACTTGATATATATATATATATATATATTAATAAAAAATAAAAATATATATAACAAAAAAGATTAAAACAGTTTATAATTTAAGGCAACATACTGATCATTTAAAATTATTATGTTTATATATAAAAAATATAAAAAATGAATTGGATAAAAATTTAAAAATATTTAATCAATACGATTTCATATAAAGAAATGGAAAAGAAAAAAAAAGATGGCCTCAAAATTTATAAATTATTGCTATTAATATTTTAATTGTAGGATTAAAGGTATAAAAAATAAAAAAGAAAAGAAAAGACAGCACCATTGCAAAAAGTGCGGGTGTGGGTCCTATAAGACATTGTCGGCTTGTGAGTTTGTGGCTAATGGGAGATGCTGGGTTCCAAGGCCATCAACAAAAGAGAAAACACTGCCAAGCTCGGCTCTGCTATGCTCTCTGATACTTTTTCTTCTTCTTCTTCTTCTTCCTCTTCCTCGTTTCCAAAAGATGACTTGATGCTTCCCTATCCATCAACTTCCCAAATATTCAGATTCTAAAGTTTTTATTCGCTATTGAAAAGCAAAAAGTAAACCAAAGGCCAAAAACGACTTCACTTTCTTTTCTCTATCTCTGGATCTATCCTATTCAGGGCCAGCTTCGGTCGTTCTTTAGTCTTCTCTGGATTTCACTGCGAATTTGGTCAGTAAGTTGAAAAGCATAAAATTTTAATACCATTTTCTCAGTTTGTCTCTTCTCTGTGGTTTAGGCCATGGAAGGGGTATTTGATACTTTCATTGCCTTTACTACCTATTTTTTTTTCTTAGTTTCACTTTGTAAGAGTCTGTTACTATGAAGCTGTTTCACGATGCTGTTTTTTTTTTTTTTCAGATGATTAAATTCTTATTTGACAGGGAAATTTTGTCTTCTTTTTTTTCCTCAAATAACTTACTTTTGTTAGGTTGAGGGTAATTTAAGGTAAAGAGATTTATTTTCAGTTGTTTTGCTATAAAAATTAATAGAATAAATAAGAGCAAATTGTTGGCTAAATAATTATAAAATTTAAGAGATTTAATATATTATTCTAGTTAGAATTTATATTTTTTAATATTTAATATTTATATTTTTTAATTTTTAAAATTAAATTATTTAATATTTTTATAAAAAATATAAATATTAAATATTAAAAATATAAAAACTTACTAATATAATATATAAAATTTTATAATTTTTATAATTATTTAACCTAAATTATTTACTATCCCTCTCCAAAATGGAGAGAAATAGAGGTAAACACTTGTATAAATAAGTGAATCCTCAATTTGTTTTTTAAATAAGAGAAATTTAATTTTGTATTTTTTTTTAACTTACCTCCATCCAAACATAGGCTTATATTTGTATTCTGTAAATAGCTAGAGAATTTGTTAACGACTAATCTATTGAAAATTGAATTTTTATATTTTTTTTCCTAAATTGGAAATAGATAAAACACATTTGCTCTTTTGATTATTTGACATCTGGTCTCTTCGAAGTTCGAATATGACATGGGGGATTAGTTCTTTGTGGTGAAGTGTAGATCATGATTTGATATATTTGTATTGTTGTACTTTGTTTCAAGTTAATATTGGAGTTTCTGCCTTAAAAATTACCAGAGTGCAGTTTCTGAGAGACCGATGGAACTGCATGCACCTTCCCACTTTAATTCAGTGTCAATTTCGGTTCAAAGTTTGAAAAAAAAGGGATGCTCAAGGCCTGAAAGTTTATATGAGAGTAGCATTGGAGATTGTTCTAAACACTACAAGGGGAGTTTTACAAATCGTATGCTCAGCTTGTGATGCTTTTTAATTGTCCTATAATTTATTATTTCACTTGTACATCTCTCGATCCTTGCTGTGCCATCTTTTCATTGCTGGTTTGCCATAATTGCAACAATATACTTGGTAAAAAGAAAGGATGTGGGTGATTATGTTTTGTGAATTATATAAGGAAAAAAAAAAGAAAAAAAGGGTGTGATTATGGTCTCACGGTCCTTTTGCCATCTGCTATTTCTGAATTAGGCTGATGCTGAACTTCAGATAATAACGATCCATCTAATAGAATTAAATGGTGTCCTTCTCTCATTTTTCCCTCCTATTTTATCTTGGTAGCGCAATTATAAACTTGTCAAAATTTTGGCTTTAACATGCTTGTTGGACTGCGACTTCAGGTGACTTTTGATCAATATTGGATGGATTATAACACGTCTGAAGCATAATTCAGCAATTAGCCTCATCATGTCGGATCAAGCCTTGCAATCAGACAATGGTAAGGATGAAATCCCTGAAAAGTGCATTCAGCCTCCACAATCTGTTTGGTTGTCTCATTGGACACACACGAGTTATAGGCCAGTTAATGAAACTCACAATCATCATGATTCTGGGGAAGACAGTCCCAGAACTAAGCATCGCATTTTACTTGGTGGGTCAGAGATAGAATCAGGCAGCTCTAAATTTGTGAAAGAATTTAGAGAAATGCATAAAGCCCTTAGGACTGAGAATTCAACAAGTTTAAAAAAATCGAGCCAAGAAACATTCAAAGGGCAGCATTTTCCAATGTTCAAATCTTTAAAGAGAAAAGATAGTATTTTACCTCTGAAGAATGGGGAAAGGGAATCCTCTAACCATCATGGAGTTGGCCCTACTCCTGGATGTGATGTTTTTCTTGGTAGAACTGACGACTACTTACCCTCAATGCTTGAGTGGACTCTTTCCAAAACAGAAACTCTATCAATGGAATCTCAGTTTGAGAATGAAGGTATCATATCAAATCCTGAGCAGCGGGTTAAGTCAAATAAATTGCTTGAAATTTCAACACCTATTAAGGATGAGTTTTTGGGGTCAACTTCTAGAACTGTGCCATCTGAATTTAATGGCGGAAGCACTCCAACTGAATCCTTTATCCATTGGCAAGATTGTGCTACTCAACCAAGCAGTTCTCTTTTGGTTCATGAGAAGAAAATGAATAACAGTGCTGCTTTACTAATAGAAGATCCCGCAACGAGTGATAATCTGCCTGGAGAGTTTGTTGGTGAACAGCTTCAGATGATGCCAAATCATTCTAATGTTAAATTGTTCAGTAAACAGACCAGGCCCCTAGAAGCAAGATTATATCATGGATCTTATGAATTACTGAGAATTCCCTCTTCTTTTCATGATGTTGAGACTATGAGAATATGTACGACTATAGATTCTGTAAAAGAGTTCACCAGAGGTCCTCCAAAGTTTTCTCAAACTACTCATCATTTCTTGATCACAAAAAATACTGATGTAAACTTTTCTGATGGAGGTCAATTGTTCACAGATTCTACAATATCCAAGTTTAAAGGCAAACCTCTCTTCAGCTTAGCTCCAGATTTTGGTTTCAATGTTAAGCAAGGATTGAAGCTGCAACCTCTGAACAGCTCCACAGAGAGTGAAGGAAAAGAAAACCTTGAAAATGTCCACAATTCTGCATTTGATTTAAAGAATGAATTATCGGTGGAAACTGACACCATGGACATGGATACACTCCGTGAGAACCACCTGTCTGGTATGTGCATAGTTGTATCTCATATGTTCGTGACAGCTAGGTGTTTTATCTCATGTGTTCAAGATTAGGCGTTTTATCTCATATATTCGTGACATAGCCTAGGTGTTTTTTTTTTTTGTTACATAGATTTGTTTCGATGTTTTGCAAGAGGAGATAGAAAATCATGATAAAAAAATGTTGAAGGCCCTAGTTTGATGTAGTACTGTGTTTATGTTTCTATGTTTTGCAAAGTTGCTACACAAGATAGAAATTCATGACAAATGATATGAACGGTTCTACTTTGATCTAAAACTGTTGTTAAACGTGTTGCTTGATTTTTCAAAGTTAAGTAAGTCCCCTTTTTGGTTTTTGTTGCAGGTGTGGCTTCATTCCTTTTAAATAAGGTAACGTTGGTTATGATTTAATCATTTTACTACTGTGGCCCTCAAGTGCTCCCTGAATATCACTGATATTTTCAACAGATGGCCCTGTAAAAAAAAAATTTGTCTGGAAGTTTCTTCAAAGACTATTTGGTTTCATTTTTCTTTGGTTCAAGGCGAAAAAGTTCACTTAGCATGGTAGTTGCAATCAAAGGAATATGGTAAATCATTAGTTTGGGCTTCCAAATTTGTCCAAGAAATATTTGTGCAGCTATCTTATTTATTTAATCCTCTGTTACTTTTGCTCTTTGGTTTATGGCAATTTTTACGTTTCTGTGTTCATTGATAATGATGCTCTCCAGTTGTTAGACTGGAGAGTTGTTTGACTGTGAAAACTATCACATACAAACATATAGCTGGCATATAAATGCATGTGAACACATTTTACTGCTCAATGCTGAATAGTATTTGAATGTCATAATCTATGTTTTAAGTACGCAATCTAGATCCTGGAGGTGTGTCTGAAAGTGAGGTGAACAAAAAGTGCACATAGGGCCTTTGAAATATGCTTTAATAGTTCATCACATGAATTTCTTGTTATTTTTTGTCCTATCCACAGATTGCAACATTGATCATTTTGAACAAAAAAATAAAAAAATAAATAAACATCTGAATTCATCCTAAAAACAGAACCATCTTAGCATTTTTTTTTCTTTAGCTTTTAGTTTTTTTTTGGTCAATAGCTTTTAGTTTGTTATAAGGCCAAATTGTTCTTTTTTTATTCATTTTATGCTTTTTTGTGTATCTTTTTATATAAATGTTTGTCCACTTCAGCGATGGTTCTTAATATTCTTTTCAGCAAACTTGGCATTTGAGCTCGTTATTTTTTCTCTTCTTCATGCTTCATTAAGTACAAATGGTTCTTATCATATCTCGTGACTTTGACACTTTTTTCTCACATTAAGAAGAGCAAAATGTCTCGTATTATGTTTGGGCCCTTCAGAACAGCTTGCATTGATACAAAGGAAAAAAGGTTAAATTCTAAGTCAAAGGCTTAGTCTATTTGCTTTTTGGTTATCCTTTGACGTGCTTTTTTTTTTCCAAATAGAAATTCAGAGTTAAGTGATTGGATGCCTCTGTTCTTGGTTATCATTATTCATCAGTTATGGATTTTGTAGGACATCAAGGGGACCCAAAAATCATCAACATCTCAAGCTGCAATAGCTTCAGCCATAGAAGAGAGTAGAGACAGACTGCCAAAGATAGAGTTACCTGATATTAACCAGGAACTTCCTGTAATACCTGGTGTGACAAATTTAGCAGATGATGGAGAAGCAAGCGTCTCAAGAACCCAGAGTTTGGATGTGGAACACTTCCTTTCCCACACTGAACATCCTACAAGTTCAAAATCCATGACCTTTGCTGATGGTCCGTTGGGATTGGATCCATGTAGTAGGTGGGTTAAACGCCTCAAACCTAGTGATTCACATTCTTTTGGTCATGGTACTAAGAGCTTGAAAATGGGAGAAGCCTCTTCCCATGAAAAAGTTAACAAGTTCTTCAGCAAAATACTCAACTGTAGCAAAACTAGTTCAGGACCAAAGATGAATGAGTCTCATTGTAAAGAACAGGTGTTAATAGATCAGACGGCAGAGTTACAGGGGAATGCTGAATCTTCTTTTGCTGATTCAGGGATGAAATATCAAGAACTAACACTGTCACATGCTTGGATCCGTAGGTGGTGTCATAAACCAGCTTTATCGTCTAAAAAGAAGCTGGAAGCTATGGCGGTTTGTGAACCAGAGAGTTCAAAGTCAGAGCTGGAAGACTTCCAGAAGAACCAGTTTCCAAGCATTGCTGCTATGGCTTTGATGGGGAAGGCCATTACTTGTTTTAGACCATGTGAATTCAGGAAAAGAGGGTCATTTGTAGTTTGGAATACTAAAGGATTTAGTTGATTTGTTGTGAGCAATTAATGCTGGAAATAAAGAGATAAAAACAAGCAGTCTCTGGAGGAACGAATAATTATACAATGAAACCTTTGTATTATAACAAGCCAATCGAATATCAACACGTGGCAATGTTGTAATACAACAAGCCAATCGAATGTAAAACATTGCCACGTGTTGATATTCGATTGGCTTGTTGTAATACAACGGTTTCATTGTATAATTATTCGGAACGAACAGTGTTGGTTATGTTGGTGCTTGATTTTGTCTCCAAAACAGGAAGAAACCATTGATCATCAATCACCTATCATTGGAGAGGATGGGAAGTATGTATAGACTGAATGTTGCTCACTTGCTTTGGTATGCACCCTGCCTGAATTTGTTCCACGTTTCTTTTGCCCTTTTCCTTTCTGCTCCCTTCCTATGGACAGGATAATATTCTGAGTGGGTCATTTGGTGGACGCCTCATTTCATTGAGGTTGAAGGGGCAGTGTCAACCTGTTGCATGATATTGTAAAACTTAATAGTACTTAGTTGCATATATGCCCCCTTTGATCCTCCGTATATTTACTGCTAGGAAATTTGAGTAATATATGGGATCAAAATAAATAATAATAATAATAATAGAGGTAAAAAAATATAAGGGTGCGTGCTTCTTTATACATGGATGCATAGAAGTTTTGCATATTCTGTACACTAGTGTGTGTGTGTGTGTGTGTGTATATATATATATATATATATAAACATAAATGAAAAAAACTCATTAGACATTAATTGCAGGGAACTTTACTAGGAATTGGTGGAGTGAAACAACTCAGATTCATCTTGTGCTTTGGAGATGATGTCTGCTTTGATATTTTTAGTGTGATTTATCTTAGTAGATTAGGCACTTGTGTATTCAAGACCATCAGAAAACAGTCCAAGTATGAAAGGCATATGCTTGAAGTGGACGGAGGATTCATGTTTATTTTGAAACTTGAAAGACTCAGCAAGGGGGAATGGTCTGGACTAGTTTATTTCATCATTATTCTTTAGGGGCAAATGGGTGGTTTTCCAATATAACTAGAGGAGAAAAGACATTTTTCCTTTTCAATACAATGTTTAGCCTTAAAAGTATCTTCAAAGAGATGATGCAGTTTCTGCATCCACCATTTTTCAAGTATGATTCCCTGATACTTTTTTCTTTTCGTTCAAGTGATGACGGATATGTGATTGAATATAGTCCATTGAACATTATAATTTCAGTTTCTGTATCAGCATCAAGTGTCTTTGTTCATTTAATCAGAAAATTTTTTAATTCTGTCTTGCATGGGGAACTAAATTGAGATTAATAAAGCAAGTATTTTTTTTGAGGAATTAATAAAACATTTGATTTCATTGCCTGACTTTTGCAGTAACTTCATTTATTTATTTATAATGCCACGTTTAATCTGACGAATAGGTAGCAACAAATACCATGTTTTTTTTAACTCAAGAAAAGTGAAAAAAAAATGAACATGAGTGATATATGTGGCAAATAGATTTCAAGGAAATAACAAGCTGTTGTCTGTTAATGGAGTATTTATTTTCACTGTATAATATTAGTTAAACTTTTGTCATAATGATCAACAGAAGTTTCTCTAAATTATCATAGCACATAAATTTGGAAATGATTGTTTTCCTGCAGCAAAATCAAAGAGTTTTAAATCATACATGATATCAAATTTCAAATGAACCTGCCGAAGCTTACCTGTGGCATTGGCCAATAATTTTCAAAACATAACCAAATTTAATGATCACAAATCATTGTTCCATTTTTGACCTGGCAACCTGTCTGTTCTAAAGCAGATTCAAAGAAAACACCTCCTTGAATACCTGAATCCGTGCCAGGAGGAGCAAACTGAATGATTATATCCCTTAATGTAAGCATGCCTATCGGCCTCTGTGCATCATCAACTGTAAAGCAGTAACTACCTTTTGTCTCGTCTAAATTTTTCATTGCTTGCTTGAGAGTGTTGCTTTTTTTGGTGGTAACCGGAGATTGCATCCTTGGCTGGAAGCTGCTGCTCAGGCAAAGAGCCCCAGCTGCTAAAAGCGCCCCCAGGTCTCGCTCGATTGTGGGGTCCGTGTCAGCTTCTGCTGTTTCCATGTGAATGAGTTCCCCCATGGTTACATTCCTGAAATCACATCAATCACTTTCATTATTTTCTCAATGTTTTAAGATTGTCTAAGGGCTATTTCAATTGTGTATGTTCTAAGAAACTATTTTCTCGGAATGTCAGAATTTAAATGAGTTAACAGCAGCTCTCCTTTTTCCTGTAAATTCTTTCATCCTCTCATAATTTGAGCATGAAATCGCCTATGGAAATCTTAAATTTTAATCTCTGCAGTGTCCCTTTAAGAACGTCCTGAAAAACATTACTAACTGTTCTCTAACCTCGCAAAAACTTACTTTCTGTTGTTGAGTAGTTCATCATTCTCTAAAAGAAGATAAACATTGCTGTTGCTTAAGCGGCCAATGATCTTCTCAGTTTCTCAAGTCACAACTGCAACTGCACCTATTCGGTTCTCCCACAAAATGCGAAGAGCTTCTGCCAAGCTTTGATCTTCATACACGAGAATGACTCGCTCTTCACTATCAAAGCTGCACAAGCAATGAAAATGAGTAAACAAGGAGTTCTTGAAATGATGATAGTTTCTGGATTGGTGTGTATTTGTTACTCGGAAAGTGCCTTGGCTGCAATACTATCAAACCACTCTAGTCCGCTTGATTGAAGCAACGTCTGAATTGCTGCATTCTACCAAAAGATATTGCAATTACTTCTCAAATAATAACAGGACTTAAAAATATTCATATGTAACATTTACTTCTAATTTCTGTTCCAATACTGTGATAATTTCTGAAGATGCTAGTACAATTTGAAGCCTTTGATATCAAGGTTGAAACGGTAATTTTATTTTGTAAAAAAAAAACTTAAGAAGTTAGTTGAAAAAAGTCAGTTTAAAATGTCGTTTAACTTTTCTAAAATTTTTTTGGTTAAAGTCTCTATACTCTGCCTTCTAAACAAACTTTCATAACCTTCAGTCATCTATCATAATGCTTCATACTTTTTTCAACAGCAGCTCAAATAATAACAATAATGCCAGACAATGTAGTAGCAACCAGATAAGTGATCACCTGAGTAAAAAACCGATGACCTGAAATTCTGATTGCTCAATAACAGGAACAGCCTGCAGCCTGTGGTGCTTGAAGAGAAGCATCAGGGCATGTCTTCCAAATTTACAGGAAAAAATGGATCCCAAAGAAATGACTTAGCCAACTCTCCAAGCTGCTAATTCACCATTTAATCACATAATTACATTTGAAAAACAATCATAAGGCCAGTGTCCATTGAGGTATCTACCTTTGTTTGTCCAATTTCAGGACTCTGTTCAAGCATACTAAAGAAGCTACTGTTGCCAGTTCCTCTGTTTTTGTCATGGATATGAGACTTCTTACATTCCTTGAGAAAATAAAACCAAATTCTCAGTACCCACTAAGTGAAAGATTTCCAATTGTAAATAGGTTTGATAAAAAACTAAAGTTATCTCAAGAGACCAAAGTACTAAGCTAACAAAATTGATGACACTCAGATGTTGATCTGAAAATCTTCGGATAGTTGTGTCACTATCGGGGTGGTCTGTAACATCAGCAATAGGAGCACCAGACACATTTTTCTCATACAATAATTGGATTCAATCTTTTACACTATATCCAACTTTCAATTCCACAACTAAAACAAAAAAAAAAACTATTTATAAAAAAAAATAATAATAAAGGTCTGTAAGGGACATTCCAGCATTAAAGACATGAATTTTTATTTAAAAGATCTCGAATTCAAATTTTAGATTGGATGAATCATTTAAATTCTGATATTCCAGGAAAAGGGATAAAAAATAAAAAAACAGTGAGATCGTAAAATGTACCAGGAGAATTTTTGATGCCAGGGATAGAACTAGTAGGGATGCGCTCAAGAAATATTTGAAGAGCCCTACAAGGGTCAAGTTGTTCTTGTTTATGATTGTGATCGCTCTCTATATTCTCCACCGCCATTTTACCATCTTCAAGTTGAATCAGATTCATCTTCTTTAATTCATGCATAGTTGTAGATTTTCTCTGTTTTCTTTTCTCTGTCTTGTTTCTGTTCAAGATTTGCGGTTATCTCTGTTGTGTCATGGAAAAGAAGCTCCAAGTGGCAGTTGTTGATGGGTTACACGCCTTTTTCCATGCAACACGTGTGTATATCCTCTTTATGTGCATTTGCTGTTCTCTTGCTGACCTTAGAGTTCATTCCTTGTTCTCTAAACCCTAATCAACGAAGCAAAACTCATTTGTTGATTAGTGTTATTGAATAATTATAATTATTTTAATCTTATTTATTAAATGATGAAATTTCATAATATTACTGCTCATTACAGTTACAGTTTTGTTATGACAAGCCTTTACTTGTTTGTTCGAATTTGTTTCCTGTCCAAATTTGATTATAGCATTTGCCAGTCGTATATTTGGTACTAAACATGATAACTCTCGGGGGGAAGCAGAAACATGAAAATATGCTCAACTGTTATGCTTCATAAGCATCTCCAGCCACTGGCAAAGGGAAGCATGAATTAGCAAAACTCAATGTTAGGCCTTGTTATTATTCATTATATTTACTCAAAAAGGTTTTCGTACAAGTAAAGGCTTCATCACATTATTAAAATCCATACTGGTACAAAAGTTTATCTTATCTTTTTCAAGATATCTACTCTAAAGAGAAACAAAACAGCTAACTGATAAGCTCTTGATTTTATTTGGGGGGCTCATTGGAATCATAACTTTAGAAGGAAAGCTCTAGTACCAGATCACTAGAAGCTTGTAATTTACATAATATGACTAAAGAAGGACGCAGCTAGCTTCTTTGAGATAAAAACGCCGCAATTGACATCCCTGTCAGCCTTCTTCACCAGGCACATAACCAACTGCTTCAAAATTTACCTCTCTTTGCACCCTTTTTGAGCCAGTCCTAGTAAATGCTTGAGATCCATTTATATCACTGTGCCATCTTCTATTGTTGCCTTCTCGACTATAATCGTAATTCCGGACCGAATATAAAATCCTTCTTCTGGCCTATCTGCTTCTTGCACACCCTGGAAAGTCAAAACGTTCAGAAGCAATTTGAACTCCCTCTTTAGATCGAAGATTTTGTATTAACTACAGAAATTAATTAAGAAATGTCACTTACATCTTTATTCATGATGACCACATCTTTTCCTATCTTCGCATTCTTGTCAATTATGCAGTTCCTTCATAGCAAAAAATGATAAAGCTTAACTCATAATTTCCATAATCTCTTTTCTTATTTGAGGTTGCACAACACCTCACAACCGAATAAAAATAGGAAAGTGAAAAACAAAAACTGCAATCTAATTTGTATTTAAAACAGCTTTTTTAAGAAGTACAATACTTGATTTTTGTGTTCTTTCCAACACCAATAGGGACTTTCCCATCAGCCAGAAGAGATGCAATTTCAGCTTCAGTTTGGTAGCAGTCTGCTCCCAACATCACAGTGTCCTGCATTTTTACAAAAAGAAGTGGCCAATCACTCAAATGTCATCAGAGAAAAAATCTAAATGACTTGGGAAGCAATGATAGATCACCTTTAGCTCAACACCATAATCTAATCGTGAGCGTTCACCAACCACAGAGTGTTGGATACTGCATTCTCGCAAGAAGCATCCATGAGAGATTATTGCATCTACAATCTGCAAAATCCAACTTCAGAATGAGAAGCAAGAAAGCTCAATGCCCCAAATTGTATACCAAGAGATAGCAGCATACCTGGCATTTATCAATTTTAGTTGGTGGAAGGAACCGAGGAGATGTGTAGAAGGGTGTCTTTGGGTCATAAAACTCGAACTTTGGAGGCTGCAGAGGAGTTGTAGTAAATATGAAGTTGTTATTCTTTGATTCAATGAATAGATGAAAGTTCTTGATTATGCAGATCTCTTAGTGATTCGTAGCAAATACATCATATTAAACAAGTTCATGCGTCAGAACTAACATAACAATGCTTATATTTATATGGCAAATGAAACCAATACAAAAGAACCATATATTTTCTTCATGCATGAGACATTGAATGTCTATGCCCTCTACTATGGCATGACATTGAATTTCAGTTGAAATAGTCACATCAATAATAAAAGGGATACCTCTTCAGCTAGAGCCAAGTTAGCTTCATAGAATGACTTTATTGTTCCTATATCTTCCCAGTAGTCCCTGAACATATATGCCTATCAAAAGACAAGAAGATAATTCTAGCATTATGCACATATACCAAGTGTAATTAGAACTTAATGAGAAAATTGCATAACTCTAGGCTGAAAAACCATCCTCTGGACAGAAATGATAAGGAAACATATAAAGACTTCTCAAACTTTTGGACTCTTCTTACTTGGACATTGTGCTCAGCAACAGCTGCAGGAATGATCTCAGATCCAAAGTCATTTGCTGTGGGGTATCTCCACCTTAGAAGCTTCAACAAAATCTCAGTCCTAAACACATATACTCCCATTGATGCAATGTAAGGGGAATCCAGCACATCTTGAGACGACAAGCCTAAACGAGTGGTATCTGATTTCTGCATGCGATTAAACATGAAATTATGATTAAATTGAACTCATTTAGTATCATCTGGATTTCGTAGTGCTTCAAATACATTATTGTGCAGCAATCACAAAAGGAAACAGGATAATCAGAATGTCAGGTCTCATTATGATATGTTTTAAAAACCTATGAGGATACACTAGGAATTTAGACTGTAAGATGAAGCCAATCTTCTTGAGTTAATGCTTAATTAGAGCAAATAATTGGCCAGGCAAAGATAAAAATCATCACTTGGAGCCAGAATCTTGATTACCTTTTTTGTTAAAGGAAAAAACTTCATTAACAAGAGGTGTTTTAGGGACTGAAGTCACTTGTTTTGATAAAATGTGAGTCGTTTAGGGGTAAATTCAAAATGGAAAAAGGAATAGCCAAGCATAAGAATTATGCAGTCCTCACCATTGATTTCAGTTCAGCACCTCTTGGTTTTTCAGCAAAGTGACTAACTCGGCCCCTGCTGTCTAGCTTCACCAAACCATAGTCTGATGCACGGCTGCAAATTGCCCACTCAAATTTAAATAAAAGGAATGGAGAAAACAAGTTTAGTGAAATAAACATAACTATGCAAAGCATGACTTGAAGCGCACGCGCTCACACACACAAAAAGAACACAGAAAACCTGAACCAACCTGTCATTGACTGCTGCACATGAAATTGTGATATCAGCATTACTGTCAACATGATGCTGTTAATCCATACCAAATAGGTGAGACAGATTTTAAATCTCAAATATGATATGATTCAACGCTATGGGGAGAATAATAACGTACTTGCACAAAGTCCATATAATCCATTCGATAAAGATGATCTCCAGACAAGATCACTATATTCTCAACATTCTGATTCTTCACATCCTACAACAATCAGCATGTTCCTATTGAAGTACTTTAAGGAACTGAAGAACTATGTGAAATACAGTAAGTTGTACCATGAAATTTTCATGATTATGCAGGGATAGCAATTAAAATGTTCATATTCACCTCAAAAACCCATATGAATTGCCTCACAGCATCTGCAGTTCCTTGGAACCATTTCATCCCTGCTTCGCCAGGTGTTTGAGTTGCTGCTAGGATCTGTTTGTCAGGATCAAGTCTTTAAAATGAAACACCAATAATTGCAAACATTCTTTTGATTTTTCTTAAGTTCATCAAAAAATAGGTTCAATTTGGAATATATTGTTATAACTCAAAAGGCATAGAAGGCCCTTTGCTACACATCTTACAACACTTTAAACGCATGATTCTCAATTTCTGATCTGATCATGACAACGAATTTCACAAAAAGTTATTCTGTTGTGCCAATAACAAGTCCACATCCATTGATATCATTCTACTTTCAAATTCAATAACTTAAAAAAATGACATTTGATCGTAAAATTCCTCAAGGCTGTGTATGCTTGCTAATGTAGGAAAACCATAAGAAAAAATAACTATTTTCCTGGAAAGTCCAATCTTTCTTCTTTTGTAATAACAATTTTGTGTAGTGTTGAATATAAAAACTCATTTTCCTTTCTCCAGAATAAAAATTCTGAGGGATAGTAAATCTCGAAAGGAATCGTACCTCTACAAATCCATCCCCAAAGCTAATACCATTTCCAAAATATGTACGAGCAAGGTGTCGATTAAGGGAAGCAGAGTTGAATTGGGTCAGTACAAATATCTTGTGTATGCCACTATTGATGCAGTTGCTCATAGGGATGTCTATAAGCTTATAGCATCCTCCCACTGGTACCTGTAGTAAAAAAAGGAATTACATAATCAATCATCAAACATCATAAAAGCCATTCATCTTCTTCAATTAGAAGCAAAAAGGAAAAAAAGATTGAATAGTCTGTTAAGTTGAAAACATTTTCTTACAGCTGGTGTTGCTGCTCTTCTGGTAAGAGGAAACAACTGAGTCCCTGCACCTCCTCCTAATATGATTGATGCTACATTTTTAGGGTCCACTTTTCGTCTCTCGAAACGTGGTTGTAAGGTCTAAAGATCAAAATTTCAAAATTTAAGAGTGAGATTACTCATCAAACTATATAATTAGAATAAAAGATGCAAATTTCAAATAATTAATATCCCAAAAATAATCATGTTCAAAATATTAGAAAATTTTGAACAAAAAAAAATCATAAAATGATCCAATTCAGGACTGAGAAAAAAAAAGAAGTAAAATCAACTTACCACAACCCCCTTGGGATTATTTGATGTTAAAACAGCATTAACAGCACCAGGTTTCGCCTTACTGACATTCCTCTTAGTTCTTAAGCTTCTTGCCAACTGATTGAACAAAACATTGTTATTTAGACTCCCCTTCATTCTTTCACCCCAAAACTCTTTATCCCCATTCTTGAAACCACCTCCACTAGCTTTTGCCATATGGGTATTGGCTTTCAATGCCACACAGCAAGAATCCATTGCAATAATCTGAAACCAACCTCGAGATGATAATGGTGGTGGTGGCGGCGTTGGTGGCGGATCACACTTTCAAAATTGTTTGTCTCAAAACCACCGGGCACAAATCCAATGAAGCAGAGTCCTAATATAAGTAATCAAGTAAAGTACAGATCGCATAAAGATAAATGCATCAAATTTAAACCGAAATGATGATATATAGAAAAAAAAAATGCATGACTGTAGGGTCACATGCTTTAACTCCCTCGAAGAATAACGGAAAATACCAAATCTAAGCAAGCCCCAAAAGTATCAAGAATCAAGAATCTCAAGAACCAAACGTTTGACTTGTATGTATATAAAGAGATAAACAGAGATCATAGCAGAAAACACATACCAAAATGGTGATTTGAAGATTTAATTATATAATTCATAACAAATCCATAAAAGGGTGTTGAGAGAAATGATCAAGAAAACATTTTTTTGTTAAGATGGTTGAAAATGGAAATGGAAAAATGAGAGTGAAATGCGTGAAACGATGGGGAAGGCGGTGGTTATAGCTTTAATGGCCTGTGAACCTTCACGGGAAATCCTGCATTTTGGGAGGTTTATTTATATAATATACCTTAAAATATTGAATGTGATTCTTTCTCTCTCTCTTTCTTGCTTTAAGCTCTGTTTCTGTAATTGCCGCTCCAACGCCTCTGCCTCTTCTCTCTATCTCTCTCTCTCGCGTGTGTGTTTGAAGTCCACTGCCAGATTTCTAGTCTCCTCTCTCGCATATAAAGAACCAGGCCCGGCTCAAAGGAGCAACATGAGCAATCGCTCCGAATTTCTAATTTTGACGGGCCTCAAATTTATAAATATATAAATATATATATATATAAGAAGTAATAAAATTTTAATTTGCTGTGATGATTTAACGTGTTATATATGATTAAAGGGTGCGGAGATTAATTTCCACTATTATCAATATTATATTTTTTTTCAAATATTCATTATACAATAAAATTTAGGCCCAACGTTCATCGTACAATAAAATTTAAGCTTTTTAAATTTTATATTGTTATTTTTAGGCCCTTTAAGTCTTAAATATTTATTTTTGGGCGGCCTCTCAAATTTAAAATTTTTACTCCGACACTATTTTTTAGAGGTCTATATTTTAATTTCTGCTCGGGACTCCTAAAATATCCAAAAAGACCAGGTAAAAAACCCATTATTAAACTAACACATGTCCCATCAATCAATCAAAACCCAACTTCTAATTTTCAAATGATATTTTAAAAAAATTATAATTATAATTAATGATATTATTATTATTATTATATGTATATATTTGCAACGGTACAATTTTATATTTGAATTTTTTTTCACTTTATTTATTTTTCTTTTGTTGCTAAATTTCAAGTCGGCTATAATCTCTCGTTTGACAGTTGGGATTAGATAATTCCCGCCAATTTGGTATGATAATGACCTTATTATTATTATTATTATTAATGCATTTATTATCAAATTTGAATAAATTCTAATAATTAATGATATTCAACTCAGTTTTAGGCTATTTTAGTAAGAAGGGAGGGAGGATGGAAAGAAATGAATTTGATAAAGAATACATTAGACACAGGAAATTTATTTTATTTAAGTTACATTTCCTTTTACTAACTTTGATTTTCCTTCCCTTTCTCAAAAAAAAAAAAACTTTAATTTTCCTTCCTTTCAAACAAATAGGCCTTTACTTCTTAACAAAATAATCAGAAAACTCAAAAACTAATTAATTTTTAATTTTTAATACTTTTCAATTTTCGATTTCAATTTATAAAGTCGTTTGATTTATATATATATATATATATATATAAGGAATAAAATTACAACTAAAGTTTGCAACTCAGATAATACTTATTTTTATAATGAAACTGTTTATTTTTATCCGAGGATAACCATTTTTTTTTTCATAAAAAGAAGACGACTAACTTTTAACATATTGGATTTCATCTTAATGACAATTTCATTTTCAATAATAGAAAAAAAAACTTATAACATATTGGATTATTTACAATAAGCGTTTTAAAAAATAATTTTCAATATTGTTAATTTATAATGTTATTTACTGTGATCTGAAACTAATGCCGCACACATTTATTTTATAAATTTATGTATAAACAATTTAAAATTTTAGAAAAATTTTATATATGTGAATGTAAATAAATGTGATATTTTTTTTAGCAGATTAAGAAGTTTTAAATTTAATACGATGTGCTACAGTGCTAGTACCACTTTATTATTAAATAAAATAACAACGATATTTAGTATTAAGAATATAAAATAATATTTTCAGGTAATAAATAAGAGTAAGTACAAAAGATCTCATTTGATGGTAACATAAATATATATATTTATAATTAATTATGTCTGAAATTTGAGCGATTTCAATGTGCGTGATGAGCTTTATACCTAAAACAGGAAAGAGAAGGTCCCATGTTTTAATTCTTATTGTTTTATAATTAGAAAAGCCTTGGCCACATATTCTGTAAGGAATTTTAGAAATATCAAAATGGGGCAAGCAAAATCACAGGCCCATGATTTTTTTTCATTTTTTATAAAAAAATTAAAAAAAAAATTTCCCCCCACCACATTTTTAAAATTTTTTATTTTTTTATCACAGATATTTTAGTCATTTTATTATAAACTCATTATAAACTGTGTAAAATTTATAAACTGATTATAAACTCATTATGAACTCTTTGTAAACTAATAAAAATATGATATTTTGATAAATATTTTATAAATTTAGGTATTTTAATAAATATTTTATAAATATACTAAATTTAAAATTATTTTTAATTATTTTTATATTTTTATCAAAAGCCAAAAAAATAAAAAATAAAATCAAAGCGCTACATTTCCAAATATATAACAGTGTTCTGTTTGATCTCATTTTATTAGTATTTTTTTATATTGATTATTAGAAATATTATCACATTAATTTATTTATGTACATAATCTAATTTTATTTTTCGTGTTTAGTATAATAATTTAAGATCAATAATTTATTTATTTAAAATATGAGAAATAAAGACTTTCAGATGTAATTTTTTTAAATTATAATTATGGTGAAAGCCTTTAAATGAAAGCTATCCTTACTATATACATAAATATATTTAGGGGTTTTTTAATATATAATATAATTTAGATATTTTTTGCTAATATTTAAATATATAATATAAAATAATGGATCTTAATAATAAAGAAAGGGCCCATCGACAAGTGCAATTTTCAATCATTGTGGCAGTACTCAGCTCCATATTTTATACACATACATAACCATTCTGTGTAATCGACGGTTCTCATACATTTTAGCAATTAGCATAAGCTCTGCTTGTGCATTTTACTTGCCCACTTGATCCTATATCACAATATTTTTCTTTCGTTCTACCTTTTTTTTTAATATATTTTTTTAATTTTTGATCCAAAAATGTCTGAGTGCTTTAATCAAAGATTTACTTGTCAATTTAATTATTTTTTATATACAATTTCTTGTTTCATAAAATTTAATTAGTGTATTTTTAGTTGAATGAACAAACCTATGAGTTATAATTCAGTAATTAAATATTTTATCTTGAAATATATACATTTTATTAATATATTTTTCTTTAAAAATTATATAAAAATCAAAATTTTGCATAAGAAATAGAAGAAAAGTACAAACAATAAGTTGATGTTTAATATGATGTGAATTTAGACCTCATTAGAAAAAGCGAGGTTTTGAAAGAGACCCCATCCCATATTCAAAGTTGGCATAGAGCAAAAAAGACTAATTAAGCAAGTGATGGGTTGAATAATAATCCAAATTATTTGCAATAAACTATAAATGGTATGATCAAATTTTGGTTTTTAGCATAACATAATAATTCAAATCACATGATGGTGATGGATTTTTCATTTTATTTTCGAAGCTAGACAGATTATATGATTTTTTATTATTTAATAAATTGAACATTTCTTGACCGCACACGTGCCCCTGTACATCAGTAGAAATTTCAATTAATAAAATTTGTTTTTTTTATGAGTATATAAAATTATATCTCTCCAATTTTATTTTAATAATTGGTCTATACATGTGTATATATCCCTTTTTTTTGTATGTGTACAATTTGCTATAAATAAAAAATACTTCTATATGTACGAATTATTTGGTATTTATATTTATAAATTTAACCTAATGAATAGTATATTTTTCAATTGAAAATAGATAATATTTAGTGAAAATATAAAACATTTAAATTTTAATTTCAGTAAATATATAAAATACAATTAAAAAATAAATGATATTTACAAATTGAACATAATAGATTCAGTTAGATTTAATTAAATCAAATGATCAAATAGTATAAGTATTGTATACAATGTAAAAAAAAAATTGAGTAGACATCAGTAATTATAACAAAATACAGCAATTAATTATACATTTTTTTCTCATTGATAGTTTAAGGGTTAAATTTAATGGTATTTGAAAAAGTGAAACTTATAAATATCTAAAAATTAAGGATGAATGTAGTAAAAACAAAAAACTAAGGTGAGAACTAAAAAAATACACTTATTTATGCAGAATATATATAATTTACAGAAGGTATTGAATGCATAATTATATTTGGACATGGTATGTTAATTGAATAAGGTCAAATTGATTTATGATTTTTTTTTTTTTAGGATCTTAGTTAACATTTTACAAGAATTTGATATATGAAAAAGGTATAATTTCTCAAAGGAAATTTATTTTATGTATTAAGATTTATATATCATATTAAGTTTGATCAAAATAAATTATTTAATATTTCTACTAAAAGTTGAAGAATTATTTGTAAAGGGAAAAAATCATCTATGTTCAATGGTACAACATCTTTGTATCCAATAAGAATTGTAATGTATTCCTCTAAACTATCATTTTCAAAAAGGAAGAAAATCAAATGTATAAAAAAAAGGCACATTTTGTTATGCATGGTCCGTATGTTAATTTATGATAAGAATGAAGACCAAAAATGAAATAAACAAAAAAGAAGTTTATGCAAGTGAAACAAAGGGCAAAATGATAAATAATTCACATGGGCTTGCTAGTGAATTATTATGAGCCCTTGAAATCTATTCGGTTGGATCGTTTACTGAATTTTCATACATTTTTTGAAATTCATTGTGTAAAGGATATTTTTTGGGAGTACCAACGAGCACAACTTCCAATATTTATAGTTTTTATTTTTTTTTTGTGGGTTGTCATTTTCAAGCATGTCTACCTCCAAAATTACTCATAAATAAATCATATATATATAAGGTAATTATTTTTTACTCATAAAGACTAAATAACATGAAGAGAATTTTGATGTTTTGTAGGGCCTTTGGCTTGATTCATATCATTTGATAAAGAAAAGGCAAAACAAAATGGTCCACTTGCTAATCTCCTCAACCGCACAAACAAGTACCAATTTGTAGTATGGAAATGACTTTTGCCAGCTTTTATTTATTTATTTTTTCCCCTCAAAGATGCATTCAGCTTGACATGTTTGTACTTAAATTTTTTGATCTCTTAATTAATTAATCAAATAATTGTAAATCAGTAATTGAATATAATATTGACATTTTGTGCAAGAATTACTTATTTTATATGTGTACAAAAATTTATTCAAAATTTAGAGTTTATTTCTATATTAATAATTTCAAAATATTTAAATTTTTAATTTAAATTTATGAAATTATATGATTATAAAATTAATTATACTCTAATATCATATTAAACTTTTATATTAATTTAAAAGTATTAATCTCAAAAGTTAGATGTAAAATATTTTTTCTCATATTATATTCTTAAGAAAAGGGTTTATATTGTTTTGTCAAGATAAATTTTCCATATTCACTCTAAATTTTACTTTTATGTCCCATTAAATATAAAATAACACTTTCAATAAATTTAACTCATAAATTTCATTTCTTGATCAAATAAGCTCAATTTTACATTGAGTTTTTTTTTAGTGTATCACAGTTATTTTGAGCTTGAGTAGAAACGGGGATAATCACTTTAATAAATAACCTTCTTTTTGCAGTAAAATATTTCATACATTTTACTATTTACATTACATGTTAATAATATTTAGTAATATCATCACCATATTATTATGAGTACGCACACAATAAAATATTACATTAAACATAGCTTGTTACCTAGTAGGATTTATATGTTATTAGGGTTGTAAATAAGCCAAGTTACTTGAGCTTGGCTTGGTAAAAGCTCATTTATGTTCGAGTTCGTTTAAAAACTAGTCGAGCTTAAGCTGCTCATTTATTAAATGAGCCACGCCCAAACTCAGAGATATTCGACTCATCAAGTTTGCGAGTTGGCTTATTTAAGAATCTTGCGAGCTAAGCTCATTAGTTAACTCGTTTATTAGGCTCGCGAGCCAACTTATTTATTAGGCTCGATAACAAGCTCGAAATTAGTTCATTTAATATTTAAATATATTAATTTATTAACTAATTTAATTTATTTAATTTATTATAAATAAATGAAATAATATAAAAATCTATAGCACATAATAAATAATAAAATTTATATGAAATTTTATGTTAATATAATAACAAAATTGGATAATATGAAAAATATTTTGAAATTATATGTCATATTTTAAGAATTTATATCTCAAATTATATTTATTAAGTACTATGTCTCTTGTATGATATGACTAACTATGTATTATGAGTATAATAATAATATATGGTTATTAATTTTTAATAAATTTTAAATAAATAAACATAAAAAAAATATTTATACATTATTAAATTTAACATATTTATGACAAACAATATCAATATCAATATTCATATAAGAATAAGTTTAATAATACATTTGATAAACTATTGAAAATCAAATGATATAATCATCATCATCAATTAGATACATATCAATGAATATAGTGTAAATAATTATTATATTAATTACATAGCTCAATAATCAATTTTCTAAACATCAATGTGATTTGTTTAATTTATTTCTTAATTAATAAATTAATATTAATATAAACTAATATAATTTAATAAAAAATATATAATTTGACTAATCAATCTAAATTTAATTTATCTTTTTAATATTTTAAAAAATATTATTAATAATTATTATATTAAATACATGGCTCAATATTTTAGATACAAATTAATTTGTTTATTTTTTTAATCAATATATTAATATTAATATTAATACACATTAAAATATAATTCAATAATATATAAATATAAAATTTGACTAGTCAATCTAAATTTAATTTCTCTTTTATTATTTTAAAAAATATTTTAAAAATATTTTTTATTTTTTAAAATTTATTTATGCAAAGATTGCAACAATTGAACTCATATATAATAGATTTAAAATGTATTAGATAGAGCTGCTCAAGTTGGATTTGTTACTAATTTGATTGGTTTGAATGATTTTAGTACTTTGTTTTAAATCTTAAATTATTTTGGAGATAATTTATTGTTATTTATATTGTTGTTGTGATAATATATTATAATTATTTGTTGGTTGAATTTTTATTTAAGGTGATGTATGCTTGATTTTTATTTTTTTTAATATAATAATGATATATAATATATTTTTTAAAATTTTTTCATATATTCAGATATGGTAACGAGCCTGAGTCTAAACTCGAGCTCAGCTCGTTGAATATATTAATGACAGCTTAACAATATTCGTATAAATCGATCTTGAATTCGAGCTCAAGTTTTAAAAGCTGAGCCGAGCCTAAGCTTGCCAAAACTCGACTCAATTAAGCTCGTTTACGACCTTATATGTTATCAAAAATAAAAATTGATATTAAGGGTAATTAGCAACCATACCATATCATATATATAAAATTTAATATATTGTAGCCCATTATTAATATATTGCTTAAAGTTTAATCATACTACCAACATATTGGGATAAATATTGGCACTTGTTAATTATTTCTCATAACATCAACAATCACATGATGTTAAATTAATTAATATCACTGAATCTAATATCTAGTGCAGTGAGTTTTCTTGTTAATGGCTATTGTGATCTCACCATATAAGTGAAAAACTCTCATCAAATTAAAATATGCCGTTTATGATAAACCTGACTCATATTAATAATAAAATTAAATATGCCTTTAGGCTTTGTTTTGATAACCGAGAGTATGATATAGTAATATATAGTATAGTATTATATGGTATGATATTAATAATAATGTTTATTATGTTTAAAAAGATGGTATGTTATAGCATGTTTAAGTAAAAATATTTTTATTTAATTTAATGATATTTTTAGAATTTAATGTGTTATGTAGATGAAAAATTATTTGTTAGCATGCATTTGGTGTTTAAAAAATTTATTTTAAATATTTTTAAAAGATAAAATTGTGAAATCATAAAAAAAATACTAAATTGGTTATTTGAAAATTTATGATTTTTAACTATGAAATTACTATGATTAACTATACCATTAAGGATAGAAGTCAAAATAAATAAGATTTAAATCATAACATATTATACCATACCATGAAATAAATAAAGTCTTAGTTATAAAAGCATTAGGGGGCCCTTTTACGCTCCAAAACAAATGTTAGCCTTTGTTTGGTTCAGAGTAAAGAGGAGAAAGTAAGTGTAATTTCATTTACTTTCTCTTGTTTAGTATAATTAGTAGTAGGGTAAAAAAGAGTAAAATAAAGTAAATTCAATTTTTTAATTTTTTTTCTCTAATGTCTAAAATATTTTTGTCCAAAATGGAGAGAAATGGGAGTAAATGAGAGTAATTAGTTATATAAGTGAGTGAAATTACTATTCTAATATTTCTTTTCTTCATTTAAATTAGGAAGAAAATTTAAATTACTCTCCCTTTTATTTAATCTACTAAACAATAAAAAGTAACTTAAAATAATTTTTTTTTTACATTACCCTCATTTTCTTCATTAAAGTAAATTTAATTTCTCCCATAATTTACTCTCATCCAAACAAAGGCATGAGGAATGAGACCTTTCAAAGCTAAGATTGCATTATCCGGCTCATCTAAAGCATTTGTTTGCGCAAATACGTTGTGAATTTACAAGTTTATCAGATTTGAACATTAATGTTATTATAATTTTATCTTTCAAAACTCTAATTATATACAGAATTCTTATTAAGTAAATATGACTAAATGAGCTCTCTATGTGCAAATATTCAAATATAAATAATGTCACATTATTAATGGGATGTCAGGACCCATGATCTACAATTGATGGGCTCCCACAAATTAGCAGATGCAACAGAGGAAATTACCAGCTGAATAATGAAATGAATTAGCTATCAATTGGTCATCTATGTGCATTTTGTTCGTTATTATTACAGAATGCACGTGATGACCAATTGACGGCTAATTTGTTAATGAAATTGCAAATGCACGTGAGTTACAATTCCATGTATATATATATATATATATATATTTAGTAATACAAAAGAATTCTATTTTCATTATCTTTGCCCCTTTTGTTTCTCTTCTTCTTCTTTTTCTACTGTTGTCCAAATTTTTTAATTCTCCTTCTTTTTGTCCGTCAATTATTTTCTTCCTGTGGTTCTTTTCTTCTTCTTCTGCTCTTCTTCTTATTCCTTTCTCTGTTCTTTACCCAGAAACATGACATGGGATTGCTTTAAATTTAGAAAACTTTACAAAACTAATTTTAAAAAAATTATAAAAATTAATTTTAATAATAAAAATAAATAACACTAAAAAAAATAAAAACAAAATAAAATATACAAAAACTCATTAATAAAAAATTATTAAGTATATTTTTAAATAAATTTTACATATTATACACATAAAAAAATACAATTTCGTTATGTAGATGCTATATAGATGTGTTGTAAATATTATGTGTATATTATATTTTTATTATTTAAGTTGTGTATATTTTATATAAAAATTATTGAATATTGTGTGAATGTTGTATAAATGTTGTGTAAATATTTTGAGAATAAAAAATTAAAAAAAATAAAATTGAATAAATATTAAAAATATTATGTAGATGTGTTTTAGATTTTTTGTAGATGTATTTTATATTGTTGAGTGTATATTTTATATATATTGTGTATACGTTATATATATATATATTTTTTTATGTTTAAATTAAAAATATGATAGAAAAAAATTTTTAAAGATAAAAAATATAAATAAAATAAAATGGTAAAAAATAAAATGAAAAATTACAAAAATGAAAAAAAGAAAAATCAACGTTTTAAAAACTAATTTTGAAAAAAAAAAAAGCGAAACCATATAATTGAAAAAAAAGGGCAGACCGATATTCTTGAAAGTTGTAAACGCACATGGGCTATACAATGTAATATTCACTTAAGAATTTGTATAAAAATATCCTAAAACGATGGATTTTTATTTTTTATTTTTTTAAAATACTTCTAAAAAATTATAGATATAGTATATATTTAGTATATTAGAGATATCTTAAATATATATAATCTTTTACTTAAATTAAAAAAAAAGATATTTTTCAAATTTTTTAGAAGTTAAAAATTATTTAAAAAAAAATAAATAAGTGTTATCCGATCAATATAAAATATTACGATGTAATTGTTTCTATAGTTTATTTGTTTTATCCATTTAGCTTTTATAGTTTTATTTTGTTATATTAGCCTTTTGATTATTATTTTCTTACACACTTATAATTTCTTAAGAAAACAAAGATTACAGTTGATGGAGTTTAAAACAAGCAAATAATGAACAATTTGATTAATTATAAATTCTAATCTTTATTAATACATTATTACTAATAACTTTTTAAATAGCATAATTTACATGTGTAATTTTTTTTTTAAAAAATTGATACAAATTATTAGTAGTAGTAGTAGTAGTAGTAGTGTTGATATGTTTATATTAAGAATTCAAAAGGCGATTGCATTTTTTACAATTAAGGGCATATTTTGAAGTTATATGTTTAATTTCATATTTAAGCAATATTAATTTACAAACTTTACCTGACACTTTAGTTATTACTATGATTGTTAAAAAAAAGGGTTACAGATTAGTCGAACCTACGCAATGGTAATGCAGCCAAGATTTTGCGTCAACGCTTCAAAGAAAAATAAAATTTAATAAATGTGTACAACTTTGGAAAAGCCACATAATTATATCTAAAATTATTATTAATCGATTTCTTATTTTTTTTATTTTTAAATTAATATATTCAATACTCTTAAATTGAAAATATTATTAGTTTGATCATGATACATGCACATTTCCAATTATATGTTTAATAGACAACATTTGAACAATTCAATGGTTCAAAATTGAATTTCTTTCAAGGATAAATATATAAGGAATACAATAATAATCTCTTATTTAGTGTATACATACAATCATGAATATAAATAAATAATATAATTTTAGCATGATAATTATTTCATGTTAATAATTTTTCACTTGAAAAGCATTCAAATTCATTTTCATTTAAGCGCATAACTATCGAAATGAATATTGTAAAATTTCTTTTTAACATATTATTTTTTAAATGCTGATATTTAGTAGGGCAAAATTAATATATATGTACCCGAGTGCATTGCTTGTTATGATTTATATCTTAAAGAGAAAAAATTATTGCTTGAGAAATAAAACACAATTAAGAGTACTATAATCAATTTTATTTTCGAGATTTGTGAATATATTGAGTGAATTTGAATTAAAAAAAATTTGAGTATTACTTTTTTTTCTAAAATTTTGTATTTCTTTACTTTGATTAGTACTGAATTCTACTTTTATTCATTTATGAACCTAAAATTATGCTTAGCCACATAAATTTATTATCTTTTATTTTCTTTTTATTATATCTTTTATATTTTCTCAAATTAATATATATATATATAACAAGGAGAAAAATTATTTTCATATATAAATAAAACATGTAATGATACACAAACAAAGTAGCTAGCTAGGTCTCTAGTTCACATATAATAGCAACTATATGTGATGGTATTGGTGAGTGCTAGAGTGTCCATGTGAAAAAGATGGTAAATTTACCATATTTAATTAGTATTAAATATAAATCCTTAGATCCGTTGGCTTATTTATAGCCTTTGATTTTAAGTAGTGTTACTATAGTTATGGATACACCATATCAAACCATATGAGTTAAAAAAACTTCAGACCTCACGACCCTAATTATTCTATGCGACAAAAAATAAATCCCTACCTCTTATCTCAAAATCTAGCTCACCATCATCCTCTCTTCTCTCTTCATCCGACTGTCACAACGCACCTTGCCGGCAGTAGCCTCGTCGCCGATCGCAAGCACGTAGCCTCCTTCCTCGTTTCACAGATTCAGTTGTTGCAGCAATTTTTCTCGATTGATTTGATAAGGTGTTTGCTTTTAGGTTCCCATTTTTGACAAAATGGTCAATTTTTTCAGCTGAATTTTCTTTGATTTTTACTATTTGTTTCACATCTAAATAATGCTTTGTTCATTGTAGAAAACAATGAACTTTTATTCCAATTGCAATTGGTCTTTTGATTTTCTTACCTCTTGCTTTCCTAATATCTATAGTTTTCGTTTACTTTTTGAGAAAAATAAAGAAAAAGGTATTTTTCCCTTGATTTCTCGCTGACTTAGTTAAGTTTTTGTTTGTTTTGTGCTTCCTTTCAATTGCATGCTGTAGATCTGGTTGTTATTTGTTTAGATCTTTTTTAAGGTTTTATTTTCTAGGCTCATTAATTTTCTTTTGTTTTCTTGTGTGTGTTTGTTCTTCTATTGTTATGTTTCAAAAGGTATTTACTTTTGTTGTATTTCAAAGGTATCATAGAAATTTATTTAATTTGTGTCTTGATCTAACCTAAGAGAATTTACACGTAAAATATTTGTTGTTTGGGTAGTTGATGAGATAAAATGTAAATTTGGTAGCAAGTCTAACCCTTATTATAATTATCCAGAGGTTCTGTTAACTTTGAGGGTAAAATCCTAGTTTCAAAGCATTGGAGAAGAGATTTAGTATTGTTTAAATCACCTGTGCTTGCATATATACTATTTCCAGGGGTTTTGGGAACTTTAGGTCAGGTTAAATGGTTTAAAAATAAAAAAACATGGTGCTGATTAGGAATAGAATGAAGATGCAATTCTATCCATTGTCCATTGCAAACTTTGATGTTTTGTGATAAAAAATTTACAGAGATCCCTCTCTTAGAGAATTGAGATGCTAGTGAAACTATATAAACACATATTATACTTAGTTTCAAATAATTTATTACTCGACAAGTCAATCTTCCTGCATTTCCATCACATATATTACATCCGCTTAATTATAAAATAAAGTGAAATAACATTAATTAGTATATACAAAAGAGATTATAACTGTAAGTAATTAAAGAGTATATATCCCTCTTCAAAAAAATTAAAGAAGATACATCCATGATAAATCTCTTATTAGTAAAAAAAAGACCAACTTCATAAAATAACATCACAATTAACTAATCCATCATTTCTAGTCTTTAACCATTCTTTTTTTTTTTGAAAAGAAAATTTGATCATTGCCTTCCATGCAAGACTATTCGAGCAAAATCTTTAGCCTTAGGATGATTCAATATATTACAAATATTTTTACTTCTCAAATTGGTGGCAACAGAACCTTCATCTTCGTTTAGCGCTGGTTAATTTCAACCTGTAACATCTTCTTGGGAATTTGATTCTTTTCCCAGGAAATTATATTATCCATTGTCCATTGTATGCTTTTCCTTCTTGATGGGGTCTATAAATTGGCTGAATTTTAAGGACTTTTCTATTCCTTGTTGATTCTTTTTTTGGGCTTCTTTTAAAAAATTAGATATTTTCTGTGTTTTGTTTAGAGTATCCTTATTTTAATATCTATTCTTTATTTATTTTGTTTATTGTGCTATTGAGTAACATTATCTAAGTTTGCTAAATTGGAGTGAAAATTGTACTCTTTCTAAACTTAGAGCAATTGAGCTTTTTGCTATTATGGTTAGATTTTACATTGCTCTTTTTATATGCAAGTTCATGTCTAACAGTAAAAACATATTGAAAACTACACTTATATATGTGATTTGCCAGGCTTTAATTTTTGTTTTGATTAAGATACTAATTATAATTAAGGTACTAATTTTATTAAAATGCTAATTATTATTTTCAAGAAAGCTTGATCGGACCATTCTTATGCTTTGAACATTTGTAGAAATATCTCCTCCTCTCTCTGGTTCATGTTGTTTAATTTTTGGATTTGCATGCTTTATCTTAATTTTTGAAATGAAGCCAAATACTTTTTTTTATATATTGCAGGTTTTGTTATATTTGTTGATTGCAATTCATTTCTAGAACCAACATCTCAGGTTATATGTTTTTCTCTTGTGCTTAATTTTGTTTTTCAAAAAAAGATTAATTTACTAAAAATGGAGACATGGGAATACTTTAAATTGCTGAAATTTTATTGTATTTTAAGTACGATACGAGCTGTCATAATTAGTGATATAAGAAGAGTTTCTATTAAGTGATAGGCTCCTTATAAAATGCTATTAGGATAGTTGTATGGAAATGAATTCATTTTTGAATGGTCAAGCACCCGGTTTTATTCTACACATAAAAATTTAATAATATTGGTTGTCATTCCTCTATGTGGATTATGTATATGTAATGTATATGATTTTGTTTTGATGATGGTTGATATATGGGTAGTGGAATCCTAGAGTTTTGTTTTACTGCCTTTGTGAGTTTTGTTTCTTTCTTTCCATTCATATCAGAAATTTATCATTGATTCATAGAGATATGAAAATAAAACTAAAAGTTATAGAAGTGCAATCAAGCTCAGCTATGTTAAGGTCATTTTTTTCAATTTTTTTTTCATAAATCTCAGGATAGGTTTATGGCATTTGAATGAACTGAATCAAATCCATGAAGCTTTTTGATAGAACTTTCAAAGCCATAAACATTAAAGTGAGTGAAATCAAATAACTTTTCTGGCTAATTTGAATGGATAATCAGTAATTTAAGAAATAATTTACAAGTTTGATGATTATTAATCTAGATGATGAATAATTGTTGATTCTGTTAATAATTTGCAGGTATCTTGCTGCAAGTGCTTCCTTCAAGAAGTCATACTTGGCTTATTTTTGCAGGAGATCAATTATTCAATATTTAGGTTTTGTTAGATAAATGTTAATTATAATTAATAACTTTCATAAGTGGGTGTGTGTGTGTTAATGTCATGCACTTAAAAATTAATATGTGCTTAGTAGTAATATATTAATTTGACATCTATCAATTGATGTTATTCACAATTCATAGAAGCATAGGTTGAATTATTTGAAGGATTACATATTTAATCAGTAAATTCTGGCGTAATATTAGTATGACATCATATCTAAAATTGGGAGATTGCAAAATCTAATATCAATTAGAGAAGGAGAGAAGGGAGTAAGAGAAGATAAATGCAATGATTAGGTTAGACAGCCGTTTTGTTGTGGTTGTTATAATTGGTACGATGAGGATATATATTTACTTGCTAGTTATGGCTATGAAGAAACAATAATGGTTGTATATTGATTTTGTGGGTTTTTATCTACTATTATTTTTTCTGAGTACTTTCATTTATTTCATTCATGAACATATTTTATACATTTGATGATAGTTGGCTACGATGTTGTCAGATATCATGATGAACTAAAGAAAATTTCACCACATTCTCTTTTTAAATGTTTAAGCGATGCAACAACCTTGTTATTGAATATTGTAGTAGTACTATTATTGTTGTTTTATAAATGTTATATTTTGTACTAGCTGATTTTATATGGTATAAGTGATTAATTGTTTTTTTTTCCAAGTTCATTATTATTTGCTACTCATCATAAGTTAACTAATAATAAATAATTATTCTATGAACTCGCTTATCAAATTATTTATTTTAAAGCCTTTTTTATTAATATCATATGCATGATTGCATATTAAGGGGCCAAAATCATATATAGATCATATAAAAATTTTAATAAATTTCAAGAATAAAAATTCTAATTCTAAATCATTATTTTTAATAAAGTCTATATAATTATTTAAAAAGTTTTTCAGTCAATTGCTTGTAAAATCACCATAATTAATTAAAAATCCAAACTTAAATAATTAATTATTGCATCTATATATTTATAATTCAAAGAAAATTCAATAAAAGTAAAAAAAATTATTGAAGAATTTAATATTGAAAAAGATTTTGATTGGAATTTTGATAATCTAATAACTATTTTAGTAAAATTTTTAACTTTAAAATATACTAGTTTACCTTTTATTAGAATTTGATTTTACAAATGAAACTAAAAATAAATCGAATAAGAACTAAGATTTTTAAAAGAAAAAACAAATGATAAATTAAAACAATTTATTTACAATTTGTAGATACTTTGATTATTATAGCTTATTTTCTACCTTAAAAAAATCTTATTTTCTTAAGATTTATCTTCAAACTTGATGAACAAAAAATTCAAGGAAAAAAAAGAGACAACAAAAGAAATGATAAAAAAAATTAAAAGAACAAAATGAATTTTTTTCCTTGTTTAATTAATGATGTGTAATTGCTATGATTTTGATGATTATATGGATTTTTCTATTACAAAACATCTATTAAATTATTTAATTTTCTCATTTTTTGTATTATAATTTATTTTTTGTTGAATTAATTTATATTTTTTAAAATATGTATTTTCAAAAATTATATATAAAATAAATATTCTCCGCCCTTGTTTGTAATTAAGTGTTTATTGTTTTATATATTAGCTGATTAATTATCTAATTTAGTTGTTATTTTTTTAGTCAAAATTTGGTAAAATTCATAGTAAAGCAATAAGGGAGGCCACACTATATGATTATTGTCACCAAATAGTAACTTAAGATTTTTTATTCATTTTGCCAAACCATATTATGGTGGTTTACAAACTACTTATGGTTTATCATTGTAATTTTTCTTTTCAAACAAATTAATTTCTGAGTATTTTTATTAAAATATTTTTAGAGAATTAATTATAAATAATATTGGTCCATATATTGCCTTGAAATTGTATATACTATTGATTTAAATGCATATTTTTTAAATTAATATTTAATTTAGCGATAAGATATCTCTGTCACAAAATATTATTAGTGACAAATATGTTGACGTTTTGAAATCATTGCCAATGATTCATTGTCGATGCCAATGTGCTTTCTGTCTCATGTAAATTTTATGTAGTTTCTTCTAAATTTTGTGTAAATTTTATTTCAAAAAATTATATAATGTGAAATTATATAATATTTGTTAAAAATAACATATTGGCTGTTGAAAATTATATATTATTTGATATTCGGTAATTTTTAGTATAATGTAATTTCATGCAAAAATCATGTAATTTTTCATTGTATTTATGTAATTTTTATTTTTATGTGATTTTCTTTCAAAATTATGTAGTTTTTAATTACATTTATGTAGTTTTTATTTCAAAAGTTACATAATTTAAAGTTATATAATAGTCTCTCAAAATCACATATAAGTCGGTCAAAACTACATAATTCTTGATATTCTGTAATTTTTTATTTTTATGTGATTTTCTTTCAAAATTATGTAGTTTTTAATTACATTTATGTAGTTTTTACTTCAAAAAGTTACATAATTCAAAGTTACATAATAGTCCTTCAAAACCACATATAAGTCGGTCAAAATTACATAATTCTTGATATTCTGTAATTTTTATTTTTATGTAATTTTCTTTCAAAATTATATAGTTTTTAATTATGTTTATGTAATTTTTACTTCAAAAGGTTACATAATTCAAAGTTACATAATAGCATCTCAAAATCACATACAAGTCGGTCAAAACTACATAATCCTTGATATTATATAGTTTTTATTTTTATGTTTTTTAAATTATGTATTTTTTAATTATATTTATGTAGTTTTTGCTTTAAAAAGTTACATAATTCAAAGTTACATAATAGTCCCTCAAAACTACATAATTCTTAATATTCTGTAATTTTTATTTTTATATGATTTTCTTTTAAAATTATATAGTTTTTAATTATATTTATGTAGTTTTTACTTCAAAAAGTTACATAATTCAAAGTTACATAATACCCTCTCAAAACTATATACAAGTCGATTAAAACTACATAATTTTTGATATTCTGTAATTTTTATTTTTATGTGATTTTATGTAGTTTTTAATTATATTTATGTAGTTTTTGCTTCAAAAAGTTATATAGTTCAAAGTTACATAATAACCCCTCAAAACCACATACAATTCGGTGAAAACTACATAGTTATTGATATTCTGTAGTTTTTATTTTTATGTAATTTTCTTTCAAAATTATATAGTTTTTAATTACATTTATATAGTTTTTACTTCAAAAGTTATATAATTCAAAGTTACATAATAGTTCTTCAAAATCACATATAAGTCGGTCAAAATTACATAATTATTAATATTCAGTTATTTTTATTTTTATGTGATTTTCTTTCAAAATTATGTAGTTGTTAATTATATTTATGTAGTTTTTGCTTCAAAAAATTATATAATTTAAAGTTACATAATAGTTTTTCAAAACCACATACAAGTCAGTCAAAACTATATAATTCTTGATATTTTATAGTTTTGAAAATGATATATTAACTATTTTAATTTATATAATTCTTGACATTATATATATTTTTTAATTCATAATAAAACTCCATATTTATATGCTCTAAATTACATAATCATAGATAATATATAGTTTTTATTTTTACAATAATTTTTTTTTCTTACTATCGAATTTTTAGTAAAAAATTCAAACAATTTCTACTAAGATATAGCAATATAAATATTCATTATTCATTGCATAAAGTTATACATTGACAAAGTAAAATAATAGTGGTATATTTAACTACTAACTACATTTATTTTTTTTCAACTAAAATACTATGAATATCCTAATATATATAGATATATGTATATATATTTTATGTTCAAAATGCATTCTTTTTCAACTAAAAACAAACAATATATTATTTTATAAACTCAATTTTGCTAAATTTATATAAAATTTTAAATATAAATATCTCAATATTTAATGAATTCTTCCTTCATTTTTCATGGTTGAAAAATATAAACTTTATCCCTCAAAATAAAAAAAAAATTGATCAAAATCCTTTAAAATTTTTCTTTCTTCAAATACATTAACGTAAATTTTTGGCCATCTAAGTCACTTTGAGCTTATTTAAATTTTAGACCACTTTGGACATAATATTACAATTATTGCCACTCATTTTTATAGTCCTTAAAATTTTTTTCAATTGCACAATTATCATGAACTTTCTCTCATTTAGTTGTAGGTATCAACTAATGAGTACTTTAGACTTTTGACAAATATCAAATTATGTGTATATATTCTTATAATAAAGAGTTTAAAATTAGTGTCTGTCATTTGTTATGTAAATCTAAAAGTTCAAATTTCAAAATTAAAAAATATGGTAAACTTACCATATTTTCAAAGTGGACACCATAACAGTAACCGTTTTGATTATTCAAAGTTTTTGCTACAACACAACCCTTACATCAATAGTTCCAAATATTCACTACCATATGTATATGGTAGGAAATTTTGGCCTTTTATTATTATTATTATTATTATTATTTTTTAAAAAAAGGTTCAAACCCCTGGAAATCTATTTTGGAGGTTCGAACCCGTGACCTTTCCCTAGTGGGTTGGGTTATTATTATTATTATTATTATTATTATTATTATATATAAAGCTTAATTAATTATTGAAACATGCATGCAAAGCAATGCCAATATTAGTAAAGTAATTAATTAATTTATAGCATTTGAACTAGCAGAAACAAGCACGTGTAAAAAAATAGCGTTGGTGACAAGCTCTTTTCCATTTCCTGCATTGCCTATCACAGTGAGTGAGTTGACAAAGTGCGTACTCCTGACTATGTTTTGCTTCTTTTCTCACATAGCTTCACTGCTGCACTTCTCTCCTCTGCTCAATAAATTATTATGAAGGATAAATCACGTTACAACTAAGAATAATATTCAATTTGTTAATTAAATAAAAATAATAATACTGAAAAGAACAATATTATTGAATATGCTTAAAATTAAAATTACCCGCATTTGCAATGAGGTTACGAGGATGAAAAAGATTCTTGCAAGGAAGTAAATATTAGAGTTGGGTCTAACTCACACTGAAAATCCTAGTTGATAGTATGAGGATTGTCCAGCCTTATATGTGACTGGAGCTTTGACTTCCTTACCGATGTGGGATCATTATCTCCAACATCTCCCTCAAGTGCAACCGGGCCCGACTCGGTTGACACTTGCTACCACGAGCCCATTTACCACGTTGGACGGACCGGCTGGCATCAATCCATCAGCTTCGGTCTTGTGGGGGTTCGGCCCAGGATCTAGCCCGTTTGGGCATGAATGCTCTGATACCATATTAGAGTTGAGCCTAACTCATACTGAAAATCCGAGTTGACAAGAAGAGGATTGTCCAGTCTTATAAGTGACTGAAGCTGCTCATTCCTTACCGATGTGGGATTCACATTCCCAACAATAAACAAATATAAGTGTATTATATATATATATATAAAGATATATCTAATTTTTTATCTGTTAATTAGCTGTATATCACTATAATTTTCATATAAACATGATATATATAATTATGGTACTTACAAATTAAAAATTTTATATTGCCTCTAAAAATTATTTTTTTTTCTTTTCGTTCCTATTTTTCATCTTCTAATTTTTAAAGTCTAGTTATGCTCTAATGCCTAATATATTTTTTATATACATGGAATAAACTTTATACACTTCATGAGTCTTTTTATAAGATTAATTTTCAATGCACACTATTGAAATTTAAAAGAAAAACGATTAAAAAAATAATTATTCTTTCCCGAATGATCATGTCTATGTCAAATATAATGACTCATAAAAAAAAACAGTTTCACACTTAAAATTCCTGCAAATAATAAAATGATGGGAGTGATGAGAAGCGAGTATTAAAGAATCTTATAGTTGAATTTAACAGAAAATAATCAACAATAACTAAAATGCTTAAAATAAGTTCATATATGGATCGCATTTTAAAAAAGGCATCAAATTATGATTTATTTTCTTTTTCAAGTACTTGTACTTCTAAAAAAAGAGTAAATAAATCGATCAAGGAATTAACAGTAAAAATTTTAATTTATTAATATTATCTCGAGTTTGGTTGAAAAATTCAGGCCCTTTTTTTAATTGTGTCGAATCAAAGATGACTACTGCCTATAAGATTTGTCAAAATTGATTTTGATAAATAAATAGAATCAAGTTCAAAGAGGATTTTTTTTAAAGGGAAAAAATGTTCAAATATACTTCATTTCATAATGATAGAGGTTGCTTTTTTTTTTTTGAACAATAAACATTCTAAAAGCTTCGTTAGAAAACTTAATTCCCCTAAAACCTAAAACATACATAGATTACTAGATTATTCAAATTAAATTACAAAGGGCAGAATTGCGTACCTGACATCATCGTATGTTGATGCTGAAGACGATTCTGGGGTTTGTCGCCTTCCAGGGGATACACACTTTAGGTTATGCGGAAGCACTACTGAAGGAACGTAATGTTCTCTAAAATTTATTATGTTCCCCCGGAGACTACGACCCCTTATTTATAACTGTTGATGATGATTAATTTCTATTTTGGTCCTTCAACAAAACAGAAATTCTTATCGGTCTCTACACTTATAATCCAATTACGAATAGGACACCTCAATAGTCAACAATTCCAATTAGATCAAAACTTTAATTTGACTATCTTAATTTGACTGCAATACATATTTAATATTTGAATATATTTAGCCCACACTTATGATTAATTAGAGGATTAATTTTAATAATATAAAATTAATTCTAACAATCTCCCACTTGGGCTAACATATATTAAATATAAATGTATATACCTTAATGAGCTCATAAAAGCAGTCATACTGAAGGTGCCTCAAACAATCTCGTCCATTGATTATATCGATAAAGGACTGAAGGGTCAGTCGCCACATTCATCGTGACTCAAACCACCATCAATCACATTACCAATACTCTCAAATGACATAGATCAATAATAGGAGTGTAGCATGAAAACTACATGTAATGTGATCTAATCATGCTTGTTTCCAACTAGTCATACTTTAGTAAGATCAATCAATAATAATACAGAGTGTAACAAAATAAATACTTTATTTTCTGCAGAAACTGAGTATTAATAACATAATATATCCATTACAAAACAGAGTATACACAAATATAATGTAACCATAATGAACATACTCCCACTGAAACTAAATAGTCTCAAATAATGTGACACCCATATGAGCAGTGTGCTCATGAAAAACTTTCGGTATCACTGCCTTAGTGAGCGGATCCGCAATCATGGAGTTTGTTCCAATATGCTCTATGGATATCTGTCCACTCTGTACTCTCTCCCTCACAGCCAGAAACTTTATCCCAATGTGTCTCGATCGAGAAGAGCTTCTGTTGTTGTTGGAGAATAAGACTGCTGAGTTATTATCACAGTATAACTTTAATGGCCTTTCAATGCCATTCATAATGCGCAGCCCTGTGACAAAGTTCCTCAGCCAAATTACCTGATTGGATGCCTCATAACTTGCTACAAATTCTGCTTCCATGGTAGAGGTAGCTACTAGAGTTTGTTTCACACTCTTCCAAGAAATAACACCGCCAACCAAGAGATATATGTAGCCTAATGTGAATTTTCGACTGTCTTAGCATCCCGCGAAATCAGAATCAGTATACTCAATGATCTCAAGCTGATCTGATCGCCTGTATGTGAGCATATGTCCCTTAGTTCTCTAAAGATACCTCAAGATTCTTTTGGCTGCTTTCCAATGATTCATTCCTGGATTGCTGAGATATCGCCCTAACATGCCAACTATGAATGAAATATCTGGACGAGTGCAAACTTGAGCATACATCAGACTCCCAACTGCTGACGCATAAGGAATCTTCTGCATCTCCTGAATCTCAAGTTCACCCTTTGGACACTGATCAAGACTGAATTTATCTCCTTTAGCAACTGGGGTATCAATTGGTCTACTGTTGTGCATACTAAATCTCTTGAGCACTTTCTCAATATAGCCCTTTTGTGATAATCCAAGAATACCTCGAGTATGGTCTCGATGTATTTGAATCCCTAATACAAAAGAAGCTTCACCTAAATCTTTCATCTCAAAGTGTTTTGAGAGAAAGACTTTGGTCTCGTGCAGCAAGTCCTTACAGTTAGTAGCAAGAAATATGTCATCCACATATAAGACCAAAAAGATAAACCTACTCCCACTGAACTTGTGATACACACAATCTTCCACAACATTTGTCTCAAAATCGAAAGAGACAACTACTTCATGGAACTTGAAGTACCACTAACGAGAAGCCTGTTTGAGTCCATAAATGGATTTCTTTAATCTGCATACCAGTCGCTTTGGGTCTCCAGACACAAAGTTTTCTGGCTGCACCATATAGATGGTTTCATTAATGTCTTCATTGAGAAACGTAGTCTTAACATCCATTTGATGAAGCTCAAGATCAAAATGAGCAACTAGAGCCATGATTGTCCTAAAAGAGTACTTCGATGAAACCGGAGAGAATGTCTCTTTATAGTCAATCCCTTCCTTCTGAGTGAAGTCCTTAGCTACAAGACGTGCCTTATATCTTTCCACATTACCTTTAGAATCCCTCTTGGTTTTAAATATCCATTTGCAACCAATGAGTTTCTTTCCTTCAGGTAATGGAGCAAGATCCCAAACTTGATTGTCTTGCATTGACTTAAATTCTTCACCCATTGCCTCAATCCACTTCTGAGAGTTGGAATCCTACATGGCATGATGAAAGCTGATAGGATCATCTTCCACCATGTCTACAGTGTCCTCATGTTCCTGAAGATATACTACATAGTCATCCGGAATAGCATTTCTTCTCTCTCTAGTGGACCTTCTTAAAGGCACAGGTTCTGGCTCAAATTCTTGAGGTTGTTGAGCTTGTACTTGAGGAAGAACAACTTCTTCATCCTGATGGGGAAGTTGATCAACATTGTCTTGTATTGGATCTGGAATTGCTTTTGGGATATTAACAATTCTAGGAACCTGAACAGTCCCAGGAGCAAAGATAGAAATTGACACTGAGTGTTCCTGACTCAATCCCTCCTCAAAGACAATGTTTCTAACCTTATTTCTCCCCCCAAACTCAACATCCTCAAAGAATGTTGCAATTCCCATCTCAAAAATAGATCAGAAAGTAGGATTATAGAACTTAAAACCCCGAGATCGCTTAGAATAACCAACAAAGTAGCTACTAACAGTTTTAGAGTCCAATTTTGTTTCATTAGGCCTATAAGGCCTAGCCTCAGCAGGACATCCCCAAACATGAAGGTGCTTTAAACTAGGCTTGCGTCCAGTCCAATGCTCATAAGGTGTCTTTACAGCTGCTTTAGTTGGTACTCTGTTAAGAAGATAGACTGCTGTCTTTAATGCTTCTCTCCACAGAGACTCAGGTAAAGAAGAATGACTAATCTTACTTCTAACCATATCCATAAGAGTCTTGTTACGTCTCTCAGATACACCATTCATGCTGGGTATACCAGGCATGGTGTATTGAGGAACTATACCGCAGTCCTGTAGGAAAATAGCAAATGGTCCTGGGCGTTGTTTACCTGAACCGTCATATCTGCCATAGTACTCACCTCCATGGTCAGATCTAACAGATTTAATCTTCTTTCCAAGTTGATTTTCAACTTCGGCCTTATAAGATTTGAAAACGTCCAGAGACTTAGATTTCTCATGAATGAGATATAGGTACCTGTAACGTGAGTAATCGTCTATGAATGATATAAAGTATCTTTGACCATTCCTAGTTGCTGTAGGGAATGGGCCACGGATGTCTGTATGTATCAACTCTAAGACGTTTGATGACCTATTGGCACCTAATCTCTTTTGTTTAGTCTGTTTACCTTTAATACACTCAACACAGGAGTCCAAATCTGTGAAATCAAGTGTATTTATGATACCATCTGACACAAGATGCTCTATTCTAGATTTGGATATGTGACCCAAACGTCTATGCCATAGAGCAGCTAAGTTATCCATATTCAGCTTCCTTTTGGTACCTATAGTACTAACTTACAGGGTCTCATTATAAGAGGCATCGATATCTAACATATATAGATTATGAAGTGCATACAAGAAACCAGTACCTAAAATTTTTGAATCCATAGATAAAGTAACTTTATTGTTTCCAAATGAACAAGTAAAACCAAATTTGTCCAAATGGGAAACAGAAATTAAATTCCGCCTAAAAGACGGAATAACAAAAGTATCTACTAGATCCAAAAAATTTCCAGTTCTTAAACACAATCTAAAATGTCCTATCGCCTCTACTTCTACCGGTTCGCCAGTTCCCATATAAACGTATCTTTCATCGTCAGTTAGCTTTCGGTAACTTAGGCAACCCTGCATTGAAACACTTATGTGACTAGTAGCATCAGAATCTATCCACCAAGTGTTTCTAGGTACCGAAGTTAAATTAACTTCAGAACAGACTAAAACCAAATATTTTCCCTTATCAGCAGTCTTATTATTAGTATTTTCATTCATAGGGATAAAGTTGGGATTACACGGCATGCTAGCTGAATTCAGAGAAAATAAATAATAAATAAATGACATAAGCTCACAATCCACAAAAAATTGAAACAAATCACAGAAGTAGAGTTCAAATATTGGAAACAAGATACCGGACACAACATTAATATTCTCATCTTTGGACATAAAATATTAACTGTAATTGGTATCTCAACGCAGTAATCAAATATTGACAATTCAGTCCTATCAAATAATAAACCTTCCTTTGGGCCGATTTATTATCCACATGGATGAACACATAATAATTATCACATATTTATTACCGCAATGTATTCTCAATTCAGCCAGATAGCAACCTTCCTTTGGGCCGGTATACTACCCGTAATGAATTTTAATACACCTGTCTAATATTCCAAATAAATTAATTTACACAATAGATGTCACTTTGGTAACTTTTTACTTCAATTAATTTATTATTAAAAATATTAGACACAATCAGGACTAAAATACCAAAATTTAAACTCAATAAAATTCTTAAATTATAATAAATGGATTGCAATATTTTAATTAAATTTAAACTCAATCAAATATTGCAATAAAAAATAAAAAAACTTTAATTAATTAAAAAAAATTTTGGGTAAAAAAAATAAATAAACAGAAAATTTTCGGCTAAAAATTAAATAAATTAAAAGTCTTGTGGGTGAAAATAGGAATTACAAAACTATTTAGGTCAAAATCGGATTATCAAAAGTTGGAGTACCTGTTTGCAATATTTAAAAAATATATTTTATTTTTCCTCCTGTTATCCTTCCACTGCTTGGAGCGAAAGGTAGTCGCTGCTCTAAGACTCATGCAGCCCAAACCTTCGCTAAAGACACATGAGCCAACTCCAAGCTTGGAACGGACAGACCAGAAATTAGCCATTTTTGACACAACCCCTTGAACTGAGCCCAAGTTTCCCGAAACTGTTCTTCGAAGAACAGTTTCAAAACATAATTTTTTTTAATCTTTAATTAATTAATTTACATAATTAATCAACCAAAAATTAATTAATTCCAGAAAAAAATCACAAACACAAATTCATGTCCAGAAATTCGATTTTTCCAGAATCAATTAAATAATCACAGTAATTTAATCCAAAAACAAATCAAACCAAAATTAATTTCAGATTACTAAATTTGATTCCAAATTAATTCTAGAAAATTACAATCACCGAATTAATTTTCTAGAATCAAAACAATAATCAATACCGCAATTTAATTGGGAAAATCTAGCAACCTAGCACAGGGCTCTGATACCAATTGAAAGGGGGGAGAAAACCTGATTCCCCTAAATGAAAGGGGAAGAAAACTTAATTTTCCTAAAACCTAAAATATGCATAGATAACTAGATTATTCAAATTAAATTGCAAAGGGCAGAATTGCGTACCTGACATCATTGTATGTTGATGCTGAAGACGATTCTGGGGTTTGTCGCCTTCCAGGGGATACACACTTTAAGTTATGCGGAAGCACTACTGAAGGAACGTAATGTTCTCTAAAATTTGTTATGTTCCCCCGGAGACCACGACCCCTTATTTATAACTGTTGATGATGATTAATTTCTATTTTGGTCGTTCAACAAAACAGAAATTCTTATCGGTCTCTACACTTATAATCCAATTACGAATAGGACACCTCAATAGTCAACAATTCCAATTAGATCAAAACTTTAATTTGACTATCTTAATTTGACTGCAATACATATTTAATATTTGAATATATTTAGCCCACACTTATGATTAATTAGAGGATTAATTTTAATAATATAAAATTAATTCTAACACAATAAACGTTCTAAAAGCTTCATTAGAGATTAAACAGAAGATGATACATACAAATTTCAGAGGGGGGTTACTCAACCAGTCTAACCTGAGATTACGATTTTCAATCATTTGTAAGACAATCAACTGTACTGTTAGAACTCCTCTTTACAAAAACAAAATTAACATTTTTTAGTGGCATCTCTGTATTAAAATTGAGTACAACGAAGAAAGCATATTCTCATTCGATCCAAAATTGTATTAAAATTTATTTTTATTTAATCTGAATTTATATAAAATTTAACATGACTCAAATTATTTGTTTTGGGTATAATTCTCTGTATTCAAGCTCTAATATAATTTATTTTATTTAAAATAATTAAATAAAATATCTATCATTAAAAGTGAAAACTTAATAAATAAATTTACCTTTAATTTTGTGTTTTGTAGTTTTAATACTCTATTTTTTGGTTACGTCTTACCCCTATTTGAAAATTTAATTGCAATTTCTATTCTAAAATTGAATTTATTATAATAATGATGATAATTAATAAAATTTCCATATTAATTTTAAGATTAAAATGGAAATTGAGTTTAAAAACTCATAATACTAAATTAACAAAAAAAAATTTATATAGACCAGGTATATATATGCCCGAGCCAATGGAAACTAAATAAAAGAGTTTTAAATGGAATTAATTGGTTCTTCAAATTTGTGATTCAACTCAACTCAACTCAACAAAGCCTTAATCACAAGTCAATTGGGGTCGTCTATATGAATTCTTCTTTTCCAATCAATACGATTTAAGATTATCTCTTCTGATAGATGCAACATCATAAGATCATTTTGGACTACCTTTGACCAAGTCAGTTTAGGCCTATCTCTGTCTCTTTTAGCTATATCTACTCTAACTTGTTTAGTTTTTCTAACCGGTGCATCGCTAGGTCTTTGTTTCACATGGCCAAACCATCTCAATCTATGCTCTCTTATCTTATCCTCAATAGGTGCTACCCCCACTTTTTCTCTAATGCTCTCATTGCGGATTCTATCCATCTTAGTATGACCATACATTTATCTTATCATTCTCATTTTTTCAACATGTATTTTGTTCATGTGTTGTTTTTTTACTGCCCAATACTCACTATCATACATTATCGCAAGCCGTATTGCAGTACGGTAAAACTTTTCTTTTAATTTAATTGACATCTTTCGATCACATAGAACTCTTGTAGAACCCCTCCACTTCATCCAACCAGATTTAATCCTATGATTTACATATTCTTCACAACCTCCATCTTTTTGAAGAATAGAGCTAAGGTATTTAAAATATGTACTATAAGGTACTGCTATTCCGTCTAAAATAATTTTGCCTCATTCTCTATTCTCACTATTAAATCTATAATGCATATACTCTATCTTAGTCCTACTTAGTTTAAAACCCTTAGATTTCAAAGTGCTTCTCCATAACTTCAACTTTTGACTTATCCCTGCTTGAGTCTCACCTATTAATACAATATCATCTGCAAACATCATACATCAAGGGATGTCATCTTGTATATGTCTTGTTAGCTCATCCATGACCAAGGCAAAATGATAAGGGCTCAAAGCTGAACCTTGGTGTAAACTAATAGAAACGAAAAAATCCTTAGTATCCCCTCCCACAGTACGGATACTGGTGATGACTCCTTTATACATATCCTTCATGACTTAGATATATCGTATAGATATTTTCCTACGCTCTAGGACTCACCATAAAATTTCTATAGGGACTCTATCATATGCCCTTTTCAAGTCAATAAAAACTATATGTAAGTCCTTCTTCATTTCTCTATATTTTTTCATCAAATCTCTTATAAGAAAAATAGCTTTTATAGTTGATCAATCAGGCATAAAGCCAAACTGATTTGAGAAGATACAAATATCTAACCACAAATGGTATTTCACAATTCTCTCCCACAATTTTATAGTGTGGCTCATAAGCTTTATACCTCTATAATTTGAGCAATTCTAAATATCTCATTTATTTTTAAAAATAGGTATCAAATTACTTTGTCTCCATTCATTAGGCATTTTCTTTGTACTTAAGATCTTATTGAACAAAGATGTCAATCATACAACTCTTGTATCTCTCAAATATTTTCAAACCTCAATAGGTATCCCATCTGGTCCATAGGCTTTACCAACTTTCATCCTCTTCAAAGCTTCTTTAACTTCTGAAAGCCTAATTTGTCTAGTGTATTTTACATTTTTCTCTGGCATAACGTCTAAACTCTCAATGTTATTACTATAGTTATCATTAAGAAGTTCCTCAAAACAGCTTCTCCATCGTTCCTTAATATCCTTTTCTTAAACCAAAACTTTATTCTTTTTATCTTTAATGCACTTAACTTGGTTTAAATCACGATATTTCTTTTTCCTTATCTTAGCCAATTTATAGATAACTTTTTCCCTTCCTTTTTTCTAAGTTTCTCATACAAACTCTCTAAAGATTGTACTCTTGCTTGACTAACTGCATTTTTAGCATCTTTTTTTCGTTTGTTTGTACTGCTTAAAAAATCATTGTTATTACACTTGGGTAAACTCTTATGCCATTCTCTTTTATTTCTTACCGCTTTTTACACTTTCTCATTTCACCGCTAAGACTCTTTCGGGGGATATCCACACCCTTTAGATTCTCCAAGAATCTTTCTAGTTACTCTTTTAATTTTTGTAGACATGCCTATCCGCATATTATTTGATGACATGCTCACATCTTCCTTCCACCCTCCAGCTTTGACCAACTCATCTTTGAACAATAATTATTTTTCACCTTTTAAAGTCCACAACCTAATCTTAGGAATATTATTCCTCCTTGGCCTACTAGTCAACCTCTTAAACTTGATACTCAAAACCACTAAGCTATACTGAGTGGTCAAAGCCTCACTTGGAATAACCTTACAATCCTTGCATCGAGTTCGATTGGCTTTTCTTGTGAGTATGAAGTCAATCTGACTTCTATTTTGCCCACTTTTAAAGGTCACTAGATGTGATTTTCTTTTTATAAAATATGTGTTTGCCAGAATCAAACCATAAACTAAAGCAAAATCAAGGATATTCTTACCTTCTTCATTTCTAATTCCCAAAATCATAACCTCCATGTGCCTCCTCAAAACCTACTCAATCTTTTCCTACATGTTCATTTAAGTCTCCTCCTATAAAAATATTTTCATCATTTAGAATTCCTCGCATAAATTCATCCATATCATCCCAAAATTTTTACTTGCTTTCTCCATCTAATCCAACTTGAGGGACATATGCACTAACTATGTTAATGGTCTCATTCTGAAGCTCAAGTTTAATTGAAATAATCATATCGCTTACTCTTTTCACCGCTACAATAGTCTCTTTTAGGTTTCGTTCTAAAATTATACCTACTCCATTTTTACTTCTATCTGTACCTGTATACCACGCTTTATATCCAGTATTCTCAACTTCTTTACTTTCTTCTCCAACCCATTTAGTCTCTTGAATACAAGCAATACTAATTTTTCTTCTCTCCACAGTATCAACAAGTTCTCTCAGTTTACCTGTAAGAGATCCAATATTCTAAGTTTCTATTCTAATCTTACTCCTTACTTGTTCTTTCTTATGCTTATTTCTATATAATCTTTTACCAATATTTAAACATGTATCTCTCATATTCCTCATATTTTGGACTAACTTTTTTACCCACAACCGTCCATGATGTGAGAACCCTTGTTTATTATGCATCATATCCAGGCGCCGACATGGCGCGTCGCATTCGGGGAATGTCCTACACCCTTACTTATTCTTCACTAAACCCAGGCTCCGATGTAGAGCTTCGCAAGTAGGAAACGCCCCAATGATATTATTATTAGAATTCATATCATGAGATGTGACAAAAGTTTTATGCTGGCCGTCGCCTACCATAACCCTCCTCCTTTATCCGGGCTTAGGACCAACTATACACAAGAAACTCATGTATAGACGGAGTTTTCTTCAAATTTGTGATTAATTTTGTTAAATTGTACTAACAATTCAGTAAATGATTTAATTATTTAAGTATACTGTTTAGCAATAAATTAGTGTAGAATCGATTCTTTCCTCTTCATATAGTATTATTATTTTTTAATTATTCAAGCTGTATTTGGTTTGAAATTTGCAATTGAAATCATGATCAATTTCATTTAGAGTAAAAGTATCCAACCTCTCATTATTTTATTTCTTAAATCTTTAATCTTTTATTATTCATTATAAGTTTGAATGTTATCCATAAATACTATTGTAATACTTGGGTTGAATGTTAGCCTTATAAAACACTAGATAGGTTTGAGTATGAGCCTTAAATCTTGGAAAAACTATTATAAGGTTGAGCGTGAGCCAGCAGAATACTAAGTTGAGAGTAAACTTATAAAATTCTAATCATCGTGAATATTCTTAATTGAGGTTAGAAAGTGAATTTAGGATTGATTGAATCCAAATTACTATAAATCTCTTATGTCTTCTCTTCTTTTCTACTATATCTCTTATTATTATTATTATTTTTAAATTTTTCATTATTTATCTACTCTACCAATTCAACACCCCCCCCCCCCCCCCCTTTTTTGGGGCCATCATAAGGGCCAATAGTTTTAGTGGGGGAGATGAAAACAATAGTAAGTGGATTAACTAGAAGGGTTGGCCTAGATTGTATTCCCATAAAAGAAAAGGGGGCTCAGGTTTAGGAGTTTGTATGAATTTAATATTAATGCTATATTGGGCTAACAATAAGAGTGAAGGTTATTATAAATTCCATAATCTCTTGTTGCTAGGACTTCTAAAACCAAGTATTTCCCAAGAGGCTCCTTTATCAATGTTGTTCTGAAGTATAATCCAAGTTATATATGGTGTAGTATCATGGCCTCTCAAGGTTTGATTAAGAAGGGAGCTCATGGTTGCTCTAAATATACCTAATCCGATCCGTGGTTACTAGATGAAAATCTTCCTTATGTGGAGTCTATTATTGCTGAAGGGTTAGAAGGGCCTTCTATTAATAACTTACTAGAACAAGACGGTAATGGTTGGGATTTAGATATTTTGAATGAGTTTTTTACTAAAGGGGATAAGAATCTGATTTTTCAAATTCCAGTTGGAATCCATCAAGGATTGGATGAATGGTTCTGGTTCAAGGACAAGAAGGGCTTTTATAATGCTAGCAGTGGCTATAGATTGCTATTGGGAGTGATTGAGTAATGAGGCTGGATTGGAAGCATAGTTACCTAATTCGCTCAAACCTCCGAGTACCGCGAACTGGGACTCATGTTCCGATTCGCGGTACTCTGGTAATTCCAAACATGCTGGAACGTGTTTCAGTACGCTAGAAGTGGAGTTCCTATTTAAATTATCCTCCCATGGCGAAGAAGAAGGAAAGATGAGAAAAATAGACGTTTTTCTTATGAGTTGTTTGTTACAACTGTCAAAATAAATATATTTTCCCTATGATTTGTGTGTGACAGCTGTAAAAATAAATACAACTGTAAATTTTCTCATTTTCATCAAATAATTAATTATTAATTAGATTTTTCTTAAATAAAATATAATTTTGCTATAATTATAATTAAAAATAATTAAGAAGAATATGAAGAGTTAAATGATTATTAAGAAACTATTAAGAATTTCACAAATCATATTTATGAGGTTTTATCAATTTAATATTTTATGTAAATTTTAATATAATAAACATTCTAAAATTGTTCTATGTATAAATTTTTACATACTAAAAGCTTAATGACCTGGATATAAATAATTCACGTACTGCAATCTAAATTGGCGTATCCACTTAGTCTACTCCAGCATAACCCATTTAAAAATAAGCAACGTATTATGTGCCCGTACCCATACCACGACCCAAGACGTACCGTGTTCCAGGAAACTATAGTTGGAAGTTTGGAAAAAAATTATGGAGCCTTCAAGTTCTTTCTAAGGTCAAGAATTTACTTTGGAGAGCTTATATTAACTGTGTTTCCACAATGCAAACTCTGAGTTAAAAGGTTGTGCAATTCGATATAAGCTGCCCCTTTTGTAATGCAGAAGTTGAGGATATTGTCCATGTTTTGTAATGCAGAAGCTAAGATAATATGCAATGCCTCACAGGTACAGTTTCAACCTAATTATAGTTCTTCTTTTCTATTATGGTAATATGGTTTATTGTCTAATGGAGACTCTAATATTGTGAAACAAGCTGCCATTATATTGACTGGATATGTAATTGGAGGTGGAAAACAGATATTCAGGTGATTTCAAGTGCTATTAGCTTTTTGCATGATTGGTTGAAGGCTCAACAACTAATTAATGCTTAGGATAGAAAGTTACCTGTAGCGGACGGATCAAGTGTAAAAACCGAATACTGGTACTCTGAAGTGCAGTTTTGATATTGCTTTGCTCTCACAATTTAATAGAATTGATTGCGGAGGAATAGTTAGAGCTGAAAATGGTAACATAATTGCTGCTATGAATGTTTGTCTTTGCGGACCAATGGACCCTTTAGTTGCAGAAGCCATGAGTTAAAGGGGAGTGTCGACTTAGATTAAAAGAATGAATATGGAAAATGTCACAGTTGACAGTGATTCTTAGTTTTAGTCAATGCGTTGTTCAGAAGCATTCTTGATATTTCTTATATTGATTTAATTTTGATGATTGTAAGTTTATTTTTAGTGATATCAATAATAATAAGGTAGCTTTTATTAAAAGGTCAACGAATTAAGAGGCTCACATTCTGGCCAGAGTTGTTGATTCAATGCTAGACCTGAGGGAGTAGTCTCTTTTTGTTAAATTGAGGATCTATTAAATAATTTTTTATTCTCATACTCTCAGTATACACATAAAATATATAAACATATACACAATATATATATATATATAATAAACATAAACATATACACAATTTACACTAAAGATATATGTATAATCTATACACTATCTATATAATTTATTTAATATTTTTTAACTTTATTTTTTAAAAAAATTTTATATACACACAATATATATAATATATATATAACATATACACAACATACATAATAAATACATACTATATATATAATATATATATATAATAAAATTAATTTTTTAACTTTATTTTTTGTGTATAATATACAAAATTTATTTAAAAATAAATTTAATAATTTTTATTAATATATTTTTATATTTTATTTTTGTGAGTATTATTTATTATTTATAATCAAAATTAATTTTTTTTATAAAAATTAATATATTTTATATGTTGAAAATATAATTTTAAATATTAATTTTACTTAATTTATTAGAATACATTTATTTAATAGTAAAGTTTGAAAAAAAAAAGTGCAAATATTGCCTATATATTGGGAGTAATTTAGACTTATTATTAAATTTTTCTACTAATTTTTTTATTATTTTTATAGGAAAAATGATTTAAGGAAGACTTGAAATCGAATGGGAAAATTGAGCTTAAAGCTAGAATTTTGTAAGAATGTGCAGACATGAGCTTTGGGCAAGGCTAGTGATAGATCTGATCCAACAGATTGTGGATAAATTTGACAGCTGACATTTATCTTATTTTGACCTTTGAAGATACAATTTTGGAGAGATTTTGAAAGAAAAATATAACATTATAATCCCTTATTAGCTGGAAATTGAATTTGAAATATTATTATTTATTTTTCTTTATTTTTTTATTATTAGTTTTTCTAATTAGGCTTAATTTAGAAAATCTCTAGATCTAAGGGTGTTTAAGCTAGTGGTTCTAGCAACCTTAGGTACCTTTGTTTTACGTTTTGGCTGCTGAAATTTTACAGATTATTAATATTTTCTTTTATTCAAACAAAGAACAACTAAATCTCTACTTGATTGAAAGGTAATTGAAATTCATATACAAGAATTATGAGATATAAACAATTATATCTTTTCTTTTCTTTAATATTCAGTATTTATATAATTCTTCACAACTTAATTTAATTGTTATTTTGTTAATCAATCGATAGAGCTCATTGCTTGAATCCGTAATTGTTCTTGATATTTTGATTTAAGTAGCAATTAGGATTATACTAAGAGATTATATAATCTAATTAAATAACTCTAGAAGTTGGATTTATTGATTAGAATCATATCCTTTTAACTCTTAAATATGTCAATAATTAGGTTCTAAGGACGTTTCTATAGGATAAGTTATTGACAAGAATTAATTAGAGAATGTTTTCTAATTAATTTAAAACCTAATTAAGGATTGATATTAAAAATTTGTCCAATACTATAACTGATTTATTAAATAATTAAAAAGAGCGATCTTTGAATCTAGGATCAATTCAAGAATTGAACTAAAATTACTCTTTCAATTAAGTCTTTTTCCATTATTATTTTTTAAATTTAGTTTTATTATTTTTTAATTTATTAGCTTAATTTTTAGTTTTAATTTAATTTTAGTTATTAATTAATAAACCCCCCTTTTTAAATTTTATTATTTTAATTTTAATTTTTAAAAGAGATTTAAATAAATAGATAATTCTTTACAGATTCGATATTATTCACTACTACTATAATTTAATTTATTTAGAAATAAAAATTTAATTTTAGTGATTTTGATACTCATCATAAAATATTGTCTATAGAAAAAGATGAGGTATTTTTTTAAAAAAAAATATTTTAGTGAGGAGTTAGATATTTTTAAAAATTTGACCCAAATTTTTTTAAAAATATAATTTTTTTATAGTATTATTTTTTAAAAAAAAAATTATTTTTATGGGTAGTTTTATAACAATCCATTAATCAACCCTAGCACCTTTTCTTAGAACGGGTCTCTTTAACCGTCTGGACATTTTTTGAAATCAAGCTATCAGTTGGACTTGGTTGATAGTCCCGTTACAAATAAGGGTAGCCTGTCATCTTCGTTAGACTTAAGAAGTCGTATCGCGATTCGCACGTTATCATAGAAATAATAATATATTTAATATGTATTATTATTTATTTTTTATTATTTACATAATATTTATTTTTTATGATGTTAATATATAAATATATACAAAATCTATTTACGTATAAAGTATATAGTAACATATAAAATAGCTGTTAACATACAAAATATAATAGCAATATATTTAAAAATATATATTTAAAATTCATAATTAATAAAACAATAAACTAAAAGTGCAAAAGTAAAAAAATAATTTGTTTGAAAAAAAGAAAAGTGATTTTAGGTAAAATTACATCGTATTCACTTTTAAAATAGTATATAAACAATACAGTGGTGTATATGTAATTAGCAAAAATAATATTCAATATAAAGAGAAAATAAATAATTAAAATTTGTATATTTTTAATTCTTAATTTCATTTTCATTATTAAACCAACATATTATTAACACATATTTAATAAATTAAAGCTTTTTAAGTTAAATAATTTTTAATTTTTGATATTTATTGTAACAGTCAAAAGGTTGAAATTTGAAATTTATACTATTTATTAATTAAATTATAATTTTTAAAAATTTCATTTTATAGAATGTAATTTATTTTTTTCAGGCATTAGGAATAAATATTTAATAATAAGATGATTTGAATATAGAATTTAAATCTATTAAAACAAAATTAAATAATATAAAATTTTAAATTCAAATATAATTAATAATATAATTATTAAGATAATTAAATTTATAATGCTAATTTAAAAGCTAAAATAAAATAAAATATGAGAATTTATCATCTTAAAACTTAGGATGTAATAAAAATAAAAGAAGTAAAATTATAAAAGAAAAGCAAAAAATCATATAAGAGTAAATAAAAAAAGAAGGAAAAGGAAACCTAAAAGGGAAAATAGTTATAAAAAAAAGCTAATAAAGAATGACCATATATATATATATATATTTTAACATGGCATATGGAAGTAAAAGGTACAAAAAATCACTAAAGGAAAAAAAAGAAAAAAAATCAAGGGTAAAATGGAAAAGAAAAGAAATGATGATAGTTAAATTAAAAATTTATTGTCATAAAGAACAATATTTCTTGTAGTAGTTTTAATATATGTATACATGCAAACACAAACAATCCCCATATTAACGGGGTAAGTGTGAAGAAATGAAATTGCTTTTTTAATTATGTATATATATATATATATAGTTATGTGCATATGTGATGGACCCATGGCATGATAGTGATACAAATAAATAATAAGCTTAATATATAATTACGCTCTTATATTTATAAGAAATAACCTATTAGTCTCATGTATATTTCAGATATCTTATCACACACCTCTATAATTAAAAAATGGTATTATTAATCACCCGAAGCATGTAATTATTTGCTTATCTTTGTGTGTGAGTTACATGCGCGTTGTTTCCCCTTTTCTCCAGAAATCATTAGGGTGCCTAATATAATTTCTCTTTAATTTGTCTGAAGCTAATTTTTTTCTCCTTTCTCCAAACCATTAACTCTCTCTAATCTCTTAACCCACTCTACTGAACTTAAAATTTTTCCTAAAAATCATTTTGTTGTTTGCTACATTGTAAGCTTAGCACTTAATTGGCCTCAGTTGAGGAGTAATTAGAAAGAATTATACTGTGTAGAGAACTTTTATAGTGTTTGAAGATAAAAGGTTAGTGATTGATCTGAATTACATGAGCTAGATGTTGTATTTTGTATGTGATTTTTGTTTTTTAGGTATTTTACAGGTTAATGGTGTTTTGATTATTAAGTGGGAAAGTTTGGGGTTAATATTTGTGCTAGGGTTTATTTTTTGTTAATGAAATTTGAATTATATAGTTTATGAATTATATAACAATGGGCTTATGTTATACATGGTTGATGCATGAGTCCAAGTGAGATGGCACTATAAAGGCTGGTTTGTGCATAGGAATAGAAAATGTAGTTATGTGGGTGAAACAATTAGCATGGATAAGATTGATATTGATAAAATGTATGTGTTTGAACTTGATGATTATCTAACAGTTATGGTTATGATGTTGTCAACTCTATGTATTGTAAGACACCAATTGCTGAAGATTTCATAATATTGAGTAATAAAGTTATGTTAGAAATGTCTAACATTAGAAAAATGGTGATACAGTTGATGCCTATATAGCCCATGTGGTTGCTTAACCAGAAGTATGCTTACCAAATACCAAGCTGGCATGTGGGATAAATGAGCCTAGTCAAACTGATTTTACTGTAGGTATTATGAGTTGTCTGAATAAGGTGGAGTCCATTTTAAATATACCTTCTAGATAAACTAGGGCAACCACTAAAGAAGGGACTAGCAACTTAAATGCTTTAACCAAACCTCCACATGAAAAAGGCAGTTTCTTTGGTATTGAGGTTGAGATAGAGGCAGAAATAATTAGAGATGATTTGGATAATGAGGGTGAGAGAGTGGCAGAAATAATTATAGAGGATTTGGGTGCTAAGGTAGATAGTAATGTACATGAGGATGAGAATGTCGAACTTCATGTGCCCGAAGAGGCAGAATCAAGTGTAAATGGCAGTTAATATGAAGATTTATATTATGGAGTTGAGAATTTAAATGTTTCATAGAGTTTAACTGACAATATGGGCTATTTTAAAGATGATGATGCTGATGGAGAGGAAGATGTGTTAAGGGATTGTAGTAATGATGATGAAGAGCTTAGAGTTACTAGGGAGACAGTTAAGAATCCAAGAAAGGGTTAAACAAGAAAAGAGAGAACTAATAACATTGTTTAACTTATAGAGGTTGGTATTGATCTTGACTTTGAGGACTTAGGGAGAGAAAGAAGAGGGTATAAAGGCAAGATAGGAGGAGAAGAATTGTTTTATTGGAGTTCAGATCCAGATAGTTGTGATAGTGATTTAGAAGGTGATGAAGATGATAAACCTATTAGGAGAAAGAGTAGGAGATTGCATTATGATCTTATCTCTTAAACTTTATAGTTTCAGTTAAGCATGGTCTTTGAGGTATGAAACAATTTAGGAGAGTTGTATCTTACTATGGCATGAAAAAGGAAGTCCAATTGATTCTTAGGCTAAATGAACCACATAGAGTAAGAGTTAAGTGTGCACATTAGGGCTGTCTTTGGTTTCTGTTTGCAAGTATTGAGTGAAAGGGGGAGAAAACCCGATTCCCCCTAAAACCTAAATCATGCATAGATCACTAGATTATTCAAATTAAATTGTAAAGGGCAGAATTGCGTACCTGACATCATCGTATGTTGATGCTGAAGACGATTCTGAGGTTTGTCGCCTTCCAGGGGATACACACTTTAAGTTTAGCGGAAGCACTATTGAAGGAACGTAATGTTCTCTCAAAATTGTTATGTTCCCCTGGAGACCACGACCCCTTATTTATAACTGATGATGATGATTTCTATTTTGGTCCTTCAACAAAACAGAAATTCTTATCGGTCTCTACACTTATAATCCTATTACGAGTAGGACATCTCAATAGTCAACAATCATAATTTTATCACAACTTTAATTTGACTATCTTAATTTGACTGCAATACACATTTAAATATTAAATATATTTAGCCCACATTTAGGATTAATTTTAATCAATATAAAATTAATTCTAACATTGAGGAAAATATTCAAGAGTTTATAGTCAAATAATATCATTCAGTCCATAAATGCTTCAAAACCATAAAAATAGGCTTTGTAATTCTAAGTTTATAGCCAATCATTTTAAAGATATATTTATTTTACAACCAGAGATTAGGATTTGGGAAATTCAAAAGCTTTATAAGAAGGAGTTGTAAGTTTATGTGGGTAGGATAGTGTGTGGGAGAGCTCATTTCAATTGTATTGATTTTGCTAGATTAATGTATTAAGATTAGATGATATGAATTACTTGATGTGCAATTGTGTTGACATTCAGTTGACATGACTTGAATTTGTTTACTGCATAATAGTCCAGTAGAAGGAGGTAAAGGAATAAGAAGTGGCACAAAGAGAGGATCAAGAGGTAGATGAATTACATGTGGCAAAGGGAGAGGAGGAGGCAGAGGCACATTAAGTGGCATAGTGAGAAGTGGAGGCAGAGGTGTTCAAATTGGTCAAAGAGGTAGAGGGATTTCACTTATAGATATGGAATTAGAATGAATGGGCCTTCTGGACAAATACTTGAATGTGTAAGAATTTTGTTTATTTGAATTATGTTCATATATATTTTTTCTTGTTTGAATTATGTTCAAATGATTAATTTGTCTAAGACTTTAAATATATTATGTAGAGTGATAACACAACCAGAATGATTAAGACACTAGTGGAGATCAAGAATGCTGCTAAAAGAAATATTGATTTAGGCTACAAGCCACATGACTTAAAGTGGAAGGGGAAGTCAGCTATGACTTCAAGACAGTTTAGAGAGGAACAAACCAATAATCAAAGAATTACAAGATAAAGTGCTGAAAATATGAAAGAAATGCAACAATCTACTACCCAAGATAGTAGAATTTGAAGGCCATTGTATCTTTTTATTTTGTCAGCTGAAATTGTTAAGCAATTAGTGTTATGAACATGTGTTAATGTTAAGTTTTTTAGCATTTTCAAATTGCCGCTTGTGTTAATTTACTCTAGATTTGAAAAAAAAAAACAATTCATGTATGATAGAGACAATTTTTGTTGGAATGGAACATATCTTTTGAATACTACTTTTAGTTTTTGTTGATGTTAAATGAATGCTATATAACTTGTGTTGTATTTTCAATTTGCTCAACTTACATTAAACATTTACATTACCAAAAAATTGCTACAAGATTCATCATGTGTAGCTATGAAAATATTGTAGCTAAAATAATAAATTAGCATAGCGAAATTATTTTGCCATAAAACTTTAATTCTTAGCTTGTCATAGCTACAAGTGGCGTAGCTAAAACTTAGCTACGGAATTTACAAATTTTATAACTTTTTTATTTTTATTTTAGCGACACATTAAAATATAAAGTGGCTAAAAAAAATTATAAATTTTGCTACTAAAATATTTTGTGGTAGTAAAAGCAATGAATCATTTGGTACGAAAGTCAAATTGTATAGAAAATATTAATTATTGTAAAAATATCAAGTTTTTTTAGCTAGAGCTCATGAAATTTGATCACCATCTCCATATTTGTTCTCACCAAACCATAGGCTTTATTATCACTAGTTGGCACTGTAGAGCTCACTTATTTAGAAGATTTTTCTTGAGTCTTGTAAAAGAATACATATATTGACTTGACTCTATATTTCAAATGAAAACTTAAATCAATAGGTTAATGAGTTCATTCTACTTATATATCCCTCATTAAATTCATTTTTTTTTCGGTGTGAGATTTTTCTTACAATATTTAAATAACATTAATTAGCTACGAATATGAAAATTTTATAGCTATTATCCTATATTTTTAGTCACAAGTTAATTTTTTATGGCTAATAATGAAAATAATTACTATAAAAATTTCATATTCATAGTAAAATATTTAATTTGCTACTGGATAAAAAAATGTTATAGCTAAAAGCTAATTATTACTACGACAAATAAAAATTTAAATAAAATTTGAGAATTTATCTTGAGAGACTATTTTTCAGAACCAATGAAATTACAGTTAGCTATGAATAATGTATTCTATGACTAATATTATTAGCAACTATAAAAAATTTTATAGCAAATATTCGTAGCTATAGATAATAATTATTGTAGTACATGTTGTTATTGTTAATGCAACAAATTCTCATCATCAGCAGCTGCTAAGAAACAGACACAAAAACATGAAAATTATGAATTATGCATATTCTCATTAGCAGTATCTAAGCATTATCTCTTTATGCTACCATTTCTTGTTAATCCTAACAGTAAGTAATTACACGAAATAAACCACAACCAACACTCATAAACTAAACTAAAATTACATATCAATTACAATACACATTATAGCAAACCAAAATCACATAACAATCACATTACACATTATAGCAAAGTATCACCACATAAATAATCACATTATGCATTTCAATTTGCACATCACCACCAATCCAAAACCACATTCATTCACATTATAATTACATCAAGGTAAAGCCAAAAAAAATTCATCAAACACATTCACCTAAATCAAAAAATTATTAAACATATTAAACTGAACCAACATAATAGTCAAAGGCCAAATGAAAATTCCATTTCTTACAAAGGATTCAATCCCCATTACTACAAGTGAACTGAAGAAAATAGTATAAAAATTGGATCCCTAAATATGAACAAAAGTACTTTCTTATTCTTTGCAAACTTAAATAAGGAAAAAATACATTAGAGATCCATAATCAACATTTTCTTAAACTAATCAGAAAAGGAATAAGTGAAAAATAACCCAACAAACACACTAACTGCCAAACACTTCATTCTTTTTTGTCTCTGCCCCTTAAACTTTTTCACCCTTCATAGCAAATCCACTATTGCAAGCTTCAAATGCTCAGGCGTAGGGCAATTATACAACACAAAGTTTCTCTTGTGACAAATTAAATTGACAAAAATAGATTTTGCCCCAAATTATAAATTTTTACAAAATTAAATTGTCAAAACAAGATAATTCCAACTAGTATACTTATCCCATATTTCTTGCATCCAAAAAATCTCCTTCCAAGATTAGTCGATGTTCGTGAGAGCTTGAGGACACATTTCGAATTACATTTGCAGCAGGAGAAATCAGAACTCATTAACTCACTATCCATTTATAAGTGATGAAGCACGGAAAAGGCGAGCAAACAAAATTTCTATAAAATAACTTCGATTATGCCAGACTAGATGAAGTGAAGAAATTTTATCAAATTCAACCTAACTATCTCTGTCTAAGAAGGAAAATTTTTATACCGTTAAAGCAAACAAGAGAGAGAGAGAAGGTGAAGAATGACCAAATGACTCTCTCTATAATGGAAAAAAAATAGCGTGCCTTCAATACACACTTATTCCACGTGCCTTCAACAAATGCTTAGGTGGTTAATAATAGTATTTTTTAACTAGTTTGTTCTAATTTTCTAAAATAATGCTATTTTATTTTTTATTAATTTTTTAATTTTAATAATTTATATAAAATTTAAAATTTAATAGCTACTTATATTTCTGGCTTTTAATTTTCTATTAAATAATTATACATTAATATAATTTTATAGTATTAATTAAATAAATTATATTTTTGACTTTTAATTTTTTATAAATTAATTATATATTAATATAATTAAATAATATTAATTAATTTATATTTTTTTGAAATTAAAAAGTTTAAAAATTGACTCTAATTAATCTTCATAATGAATTAATTATAAATTAAATAATTTATTTATAAAAATAATTAATTTATATATTTTAAAAATTAAATAATAAAATATATGACTTTTGATATTACTAATAAATTAATTATACATCAATAATTTATTTAAATAATTAATTAATTTAATTAATAATTTATTTAGACTAATAATTAATTTATTATTTTTTAGAAATTTAAAATTTAAAGAATGAAAAATGTGATTTGTAATCTTTCTAATAAATTAATTATATGTTGATAATTTATATAATAATAATAGTCACATTAATAATAATTTCAATATAAATCTATAATTATAAATCATCTTACTCACATTTTTTCTTATTTAAAAAAGTTTGTTTAAATTTTTATTTTATTTTTTTATTTTTCTTATTTTTTATAAAATTCATGATTTTTTTATTGCAAAAATATATATAGATTTTAATTTTTATTAGTAAAAATATCAAGTTACAAAATTTAAAAAATTATATTTACTCACTAATATTATTTTAATAAAATTATCATAAAATAGAGATAAATATTTTATTTTATATTTTTTACAACAGAATTAATTATCAATTTACATAAAATAATTTATATTTATTTATTAGTTATATTTATTATTATTATTACCCCGTATTGCACAGACAAATGATTAATTAAAATTTAAAATTAGATACATAAATAAAATGGTTAAAATTTTAAATTGAATATAATTTAATAAAAAATAATAATTTAAAAAGAAGCGAATTATGAATAGATGGGTAGATATTTAATTGACATGCTTTGGCATTTATTATTATATTGTAAATTTATCAATTAATTTTTTAAAGGATATGAATACTTTTTATATTATAATTAATTAACAATATAGGAGAAAAAAAAAAAAGGAAAAAGAAGTAACTCTTTGTGTGAAGGACTAAATGACAGCTGTACATTTTGATCCGATCTTGCCACGACTCCACGACGTAGCTTTGGTGTAAAAGAAACAAAAGCAAATATATAAATAAGTAAATAAATAGGCCTTCAAGAAAAAGTAAATAAATAAATAAGGGGTAAAATTAAAAAAAAAGAGAAGAAGAAGTGCATATATGCTCTCCAACTTATCATGTAAATATAACTTAGCTCTTTTTTTTTTCTCGGCTTAAATAAGTTTAATTTTTTTTAAAAATTAACTTTTTAAGTTCTCACTTAACCAAAAATTTAACTCTTTTATATTATGGGGAGAAGGTGCATATATATATCTAAATTTATCATACGAGTATAATTTGACTCTTATTTTTTGGGCCTAATTATACTTATTTTTTTTTTAAAAATAACTATTTTATTATAGCTTGACACTATTTTTTTTGTTCAAATATATTTAGATAACGGTCTAACTCTTATTTCTTATCGTTAGTTAAATTCATGTACATATATATATAAAAAATAAAATTTTTATATTTCTCACTACTTTTATTTTTGAATTCATAAATAAAAGTAAAATATAAAAATAAATATGATGTATAGTTGTGAAAAAATTTATTTCTTATTCAAAATTGCTTGCAGAAAATAAATAAGAGAAAAAGAGTAATATAGTGTGCAGAGAGGTTCATAATTTTTTTTTATAGCCTTAGTCACCATATAGAATTCACAAGCAATTAAATTTCCTCTATTTTAGATGGCAAAATTCAAATTCTTTCTCCTAAAAAATTCTACATCTGCTAATTCACGAGATAACAACTATTATTGACGGTGAGACTAAGAGTATTGATGAAGAACTCTGAAATATGTACGACCGATGATCTTTTATCTAAATTCACTTTTGCTCGCTTTATGTTTGACTAAGAATTTGATATATGAATTCTGAAATTTTGAGGAGATGACTTGAGTTCTGTAAAAGTAAAAGTTGACTATGATGAAATTTTGAAATTTCTTTAGTAAAAGGAGAAGAAATAAAAATCTCATATGTTTCTATTCTTTTATTTTTCTCGAACCTTTTACACAATCATATAATTATAGAAAATAAAAATAAAATTTCATAATTATGAATAAATATATATATATATTTTTTGTAATAAGACATTATGATTTTTTTAATAATATTTAATTATTTCATATGAAAAAATAATTTTTTATTTCAGGTGGAGTTCATATACTCCAAATTCTGTTTGTTTAAGGGTCAAAATACTTGTTTTTATAAAAATTTATGTATAATTGAGAAGAAAAAAAAGAATCAAGTTGTACCCACGTGACAAGTTTATGAGTATATCAATATCTTTTTTCATAATATAATGATATTAGTTTTATCATTAATTGAGAGGTTTAAAAAATTAATTTTTAAAAAATATGAAATTATTTGAGAAAAAAAAATAAAGTTAAATTGTATATACGCAATGAGTTGATGGATATATTTCCAGGATGTCTAATGTCACTCCAAACGATGTTACTTGGCACTTATAGTATGTATATAATAATTTCTGACGACTGTCACTATCATGTCTTGTGTCTTCTAAGTGACTGATTTTCAATTTAATTTTGTTCATTTTTCTATGAAATTTTTTTTATCAGTAAACTAAAATTCCATTAAACATAATAAGAGAAATACATCCTAAATGAAAGATTTTTAATATCAAGAAAAACTAAGAGCAAAAAAGATCTAAAATATTTAAAAAGAAAACCATCATAAATAACATCAAGAACTAAAGGGAGGCATACATGTGCCATAAATCAAACATTCGTCGACATACAGAAGAGAAGCCTTACAAGCAATTTTGACTACTGATGAAGCCAAAAGCATATTAGGATCGATTTTGGTACCATAAAATTGAGGCCAAAATACCTTCGAAGACTACTATTTGCTGAGAATAGTAGATCCATCTAGAGTATGATAAAATATCATCAAAAGCCATAAAAGACTGGCTTAACTAAGATGATCCTCCGGATTAAAATTTTCGATTTCTCTCCAACTCTTAGATTTACAAAAACAAAACTAATCATCATAAAGATGGAGTACAAAATGGACCTAATAAAGATCACATCTAAAGATAAACAACTAAAATCATCAAAAAACAAAAAGAAAAAAAATATAGAAAATCAAGATGGAGAATAAGCTTTAGTGCTGTCGGCAACCAAGAAAGGCCACCGACAACTCTAAAACTTGGGTAGAAAACCAGAAAAAAAGACTCTGTAGAGAGGAAGAAACATTTCGGAGAATGAGAGAAAGAGAGGAGAAAGCTTCTCCGATGGGTTGATTAAAAATTTTCTATGAATGTTGTGACTCATTTTTTATGTTAGAATGGGGAGAGTGAATAGATTTTCCACCTTCTTGGATTATTAATTTACAATAAATTCAAATTTTTTTTTAAAATATACTTAAACATATATCTTTTAATATATTAAATAAATATTAGATGTATACATTGAAAGTTGAATATTTTTTAAAATTAAAAGTTGAAAAATGAGTATTTTTGGGGAAAAAAAGGATATTTTAAAAATATTTTTAGTTTTCTAGTATTTTGTTTTTTGAAGAAATCGGATAAAAAAAAGGGGTATGGTTTTTTTTTTTGGGAAACTAAAAATAAAAGAGGAAGAAAGCCTCGTGGACAGGATTGAAATCCCTAATCTTTTTTTTTTATCTCTTTCAATTTTTTTCTTTTAAATGAGAAAAGAAGCATGGTGATCACAACTAAGATTGTCAAATTTAATCGGATAAAAAAATAGTCTAATGAACTTTGTTTAAAACTGATTTGAGGTTGCAGACATGATACATTGGTCTTTCTTTATGATTTCCTAGCCATTCTCAGAGATGTGCCGGATCTTTATTTGGACCATGTTATGGCAGGCATCAAAAACTTAGTCATTTTCTTTTAATCTATTACAATTTAAACCTGCATGTTTTCGTGTGTAATAAGTAGAAAATCAGTAATAGGCTTTTGTATAATCTTGGGTTTCGTCTCTTATTTCTTGGAAATCTAAGAAATAACAAACAATTGCAAGATCCACTTATGAGGCGTAAACCACTTGTGAACATCAATGGTTTTTATATCTTCTTGAAATCCTGCATATGTTGATCATCCTCAACTTTCTTTACTATTATGTGACAACTAACTGCCTATATATTGCTCACAACCCTGTGTTTAACTATAGAACTATGCATATATTGAGATTGACTGGAAAATATTCAAGCTGGAAAGTTTCATTTGATACCAGTTTCTTCTGTAAATCAACTAGCATACTTCTGCATCAAAGCACATCAATTTTTCCACATTTTCTTCTCTCGTGTCCAAGTTGGGTGGACATGACATTGACATATGTACTTCAGCTTGACGCGGGCTATTGAAGATAAGCTACTGTTATTTGGCCACAGTCAATTTGCGGTTACCTTTAAGTTGGGTTGAAGCAACATATCCATTTATTTTATTATTAAATTGAGGAGCTTGCATCAAATTCGACCTTAGCTCAGTTGGTAGAGTGGTCTGTAGTAGGAGTAATCCAACAGCTAATCTTCAAGTCACCTGGTTCAAATCCGGCGGGTTTGATGCTTTTTATCTTATTGTAAAATTTTTGGCGTCTCCTAATTATTAAAGATATATATATTTATATATATTCATCTAGAAAAAAAGATAATAATGACTATAGTAGAAAATGAATTTTAAAAAAGATAAAATTCAGAGTTAAAATTGACATATGTTGATTGATATGTAATAGCTTTTTCTTATTTTATTTTCATGTATAATTAACATACCTTTTTATTTATTTTAATAAAACATATAAAAATATTTATATATAAACAAGTAGGGGATACACAGATATTTGAGTGACATTATATGATAAAATTGAAGAGCATATTTTTATATATTAATCACTTACATATTTTATACTCCCTCCGTTTCATTAAGATAGGAAAAATTTTCTTTTTTGGTGTATCTTTTATATAGAAAATATGTTATTTTAGGTAAATTTTGAGGAGTGAAATGAGACAAAATACTATTTATACCCTTGCCTTAAAATTTTAATTTGAGGGATATTTTTTTTTATAATATTTCAGGGGTATTTAAGTCAATAGAGATGAAAAAAGTAAAATTTCCTTAATTTTGTATCCATTTTACTTTTTCTATGTTAATGAAACGGATGTAGTATTTATTATTTAATATGGGAATTTATTCTCATATATATTTTCTTATTTCATTTTTTTTTTAATTTCTTGAGTTGACTAAAAAAAATAAAAGGAGAGTTTAAAAGAAAATTATTTTTAAATATATAAATAAATAATTTTTTTAACAAGTTGGATTATAATATTTGTCTAAAAACAGGAAGAAAAACAAAAACAGAAGGAATAAACACAATTAGTGGAATCCGACTCAATAATCTTGGAATCCAACGGGTGGGCATGGCATATAGCAAAAAACCAAAGGCATATTTACTAATGTCACAAAGCTTCATGGAATTTCTAACTTTTTATATTTTTATTTTTCCTCATGCCATAACTCAATTAATTAAAAAAAAGAAAAGAAAAAAAAGGAAAACAAGAGTGAATCTCAAGCCCTCGTGTCATCGTATCAGTTTCCACCCCTATGTGGGAGGAGACATAATTAAATTAGTGAAATTTAATTATAAATAAATTGATTTTGAGGTTCAATTAACTTAAAGAAAAAATAAAAATAAAATGAAAAAGAGAAAAATATTAATCTTTTCAATCAATTCATAATCTAATCAAAGTAAGTATATGAATTAGTTCCTTTGATGCCTTATCTAATTCTCCAAAGCCTTTACAAGGCGAGTAAAGTTTTTCAATTATTAAAAATGTATGTATAAAGTAACCTCCAACCGAGTACTTTGATTTAACATAAGATTCTATTTTTAATTATTTTTCTACATTAATTTTAGTGGCAAGTGAATTTTCTGAAGTTGACAACTTATTATTAAATATCCTATTTATTTATTGATCTGTGACGCATATTTATGTTAGATAATCTCATATGCATAACAATAATATATTTTCATATTTATGACTTAATAGTTTTTTCCACAAAATTAATTTTTCCACAAAAATATTTTTTAAGTGTAATTTATTTTTTTAGTTAATTTTTCCGTTAATTATTTTAAAGATTAAATTTATATATAATTTATTTTATTAATTTTTCACATTATTAAATTTTTATGACTCAGAATTAAAACTTATACAAATTAATATATATAATATTTATTTATTAATTTTCAGTTTATTCACTTCTAATAAATTTATATGCATACATTTTCGTTGTACTAAGATTTAAAATTATCAAAAAATTCATGTATAATAAATTTGTTCCATAATTTTTTTTTATAACTTAACATTTGAATATAATAATAACAAATATGATAAATTATAATTTATATAATAATAGGAAGATGATTTTAATATTATTAAATTAAAAGCTAATTAATTGAGAAGGATCCACATTAAGTTGAGTCATTTTACAATAAGAAATTTTTTTTTCTAGATCGGATATATGTGCACCTGATCAATAAAAAATTATCAACAGAGTGATAATAAAAAAATTAAATAATTTTATTAGTCTGATATATGCACACCCAGTCTAGATAAGTGATTTTCCTACAATAAAAAAGCAATTGTATTTCCAATAATAACACCCGTACCCACAAAATTTACTTTATCTAAACCCTAATTTATTTAAATTTAAATTATATGTATCCATTCTAAACACATTTATATTTATAATTTAACTATTCATATTTGTTTTAAACTCATTTAATATTAATAGTACCTATTTAACTATCTATTTAAGTTTAAAAATTTAAAAATATTATAAAATTATAATTATAATTTTCTCAAATAAATAATTATAAATAAAAATTTAATACTAATATAATTTGAATAAAATAAATTTATTCCACATAATTCTATAATTAAAATAAATACAATAAATTTATAATTAAAATTTAATTAAAAATATAACTATAAGCATAACGGAATTCGAATAGCGAGTACCTAGGATATATTTGAATATGACCCAAATTTATTACGGGCAGTAAAAATATTTTTTATATCCATCCAAATTTATTTATAAACTACTTATATTATATAAATTGTTTAAAATGAGTTGAGTATTCAAAAATACTCACCTATTTTCATCTCTATATATCCCCCACATTTTATCTTTCACTGTTTTTCTTTGCCGGAAATAATTATAATACAGATGAATATAGCAAATGCAAGCCAAAGACATCGGCCCATTTTAAGTAAAAAGAAATTAAAGAATTACACATTTCTTTAAAATATACTTAAAAATAAAATTACTTTCAATAATATTTATCTCATTTTTTAAATATAATGTTTTAATTTTAAAATATCATTTCAATATATTTAATATACTAAAATATATTTTACTTTCAAATGTGTATATTTAGCATATATTTAATATATTAAAAATATATATCAAAATAGTAAAATATTGTTTAGAAAAATTAAAAAAAGAATATAATGTAATGTTCATGAAGAGTCATCGTGTAAATCAGCGGCGAAGTCACGAGGTAAAGAAGGAGCACTTCGCCGCTGTCTCTCTTCTCTTTTGATATTATATTTATTAAAATTTTTAAAATTTTTTATTTTTTCCTCTTCAAAATTTTAAATTACCCCTATTCCTTAGCATATACAACAAGTCAAAGAAAATAAATCCCAAAAAATTGTTTTCTCAAGTAAATATGTTTCTTTTCTAATATATTGACAAAAAAAATTGACTCTTCAAATGTAAAAAATGAAAGAAAAAAGAAAATTAGCAAAATGATAAAATTTTCGACTAGATTAATTTAAACTCATTTAGTAAATCAATAAATTAAAAGGGCAATTGAAAATATAATTTTAAAAAAAGAAAAACCGAAAAAAAAATATAAGATTAGAATTTTTATTTTTTGAAATTTATTTTTATTTTTTAATTTCTTCTCTTGTCTTTTAATTTTAATTTTATTATTTTTAAGTATATATTGTATTTTTGCTCGAGTTATATTTTTAAGAAATTATATTCATGATTTATTTTTTTTATTTTATTTTTATGTAATATCACATAAATTTAGAAATTTATATACATATATATATTAATATTTTTAATTAATTTAATTTTTTAAGAAATAAAAACAGTCTATTAATATATTAAAAGATTTATAAAATGGTGACTGTGTGTAAAATACAACAAACGCTGAAACAAAAATAAATAGAAACAATCATAAAGGAAGTAAGGATTTTCAAAAAACAAATTTACCCTTCTTTTGGAGTTGTTTCGGCTTTGGTGTAAGCGCAAATCTAATTATTTAATTTCAAGTGGATTAAGTTTCTTTAATCAGTGCCTAATTTATTATTTTCTTCCATTTGTTATTACTCTCCTCTCTTTATTTTTCCTTTTTTAGTAATGTCGTTTCAATAATACCTGTTTGTATGGATTATGTGTTGGCTTTTGCTTTTTGCAATTTTACAAAAATTGATGTATTCAGAACCTAATTAATTTGTTAATTATTCATTTTACTAATTTATATCCATCCATTTTAATTTAATCCAATAGCCTATGAAAGCTACGATGCTTTTCCTATTTTACTTTTCTTATTATATTATATTATATAATAAAGTATATAATTTTCAATTTTTTCATAGAAATATCATATTTCATGATATGACACTAAGGCAGTTAGTAGTTAATTATGAATAATTGAATCAACTAATACTTATTAGTGATATGGATAATGTAAGAATAAACAGGAAAAGAGTCATTAATAGAAAAAGTTATAAAAAAAGTCCCATTTATTTTGATAAATATAAAAATTAAAGAAATAAAAATCGTATTACATAAATGCTTATGCCATTACTGAAAATTCAATAGATATATTAATAGGAAGCAACGATTAATAAGGAAGCTAAATTTTAAAGAACTAACAATAAAATTATGTTCTCTCTCTCTTTTTTTTTTAATGTATAGATTAAAAAAATAATTTTTTTAAAAATGCCTTAAAAAAAGAAAAAATTAACAAAAAATTATTTTTTTTAAATTTATAAATTGAGAAAAAAATATTTTTTAAATAACTCAAAAATAAAAATATTTATAAAAATATTAATTTTCTTTTGTTTAAATATTTATTTTTAAATTTTTAATTTTAAAAATATCTCACCTTCAAAGATATATAAATCTAATATATTAAGCATATACTATATATTTAGAGGTATATATTTAATATATTAAAAGTATATAAAATTTTGTGATACTTTAAAAAATTAAAAAATGTCATATAATGTTTTTTTTCTCTAAAAAATTTTAGATACATAATGCTAGTTCTACTATAGAATTGGTTAGGTCACATTGTTAAACTACCTTATAATACGATGAAATGTAAGAAATATCATATTTAAAAAATAATAATATAACTTGGTTAATATAAAAATAGTTTCTCCTATCTTAATAATTAACTTTTAAAGTTAACTCTGTTATATTTATATTAATAGTAAAAAATATAATATGAAAAATTTAACACACGTCTAATCATTTTGATAAATTGCTAAAATGATAAAAGTTTTCTCAATAGAAAAATAAGGCAAAAACTTAAAATTCGATTTTCTCCTCTCTATGGTGGTCGAAAATCAAATCCTTAGACTTGGATTGTGACCTATTTGACTCTAAATGAACAAATAAAAAAATTATAATTAATTTTGAGAAATTAATAGAACATTCCATTTGATTCACCCTATATATACATATTAACCATGATCAAATTCACCCAAATCCATTTTGAAAATAAATCTAATATACATGTATAATCTAAACTCACTAACTGTTTAAGATAATATGATCTTAATTCGTTTAATCCAACGATCTAATTGCAAATTGTCACTTGTGAATCCTTCAAATTTAAATATAAAAAATACAAATTTTCAAAATATTTTCCAATTTGATTTACGAGTGTATTTATTTGAATAGAATTATATCTGAGTATGACTTGGTAAAATTATGAGAAAGAGATAAAAATCAAAAAACAAATTAATTGAATCAAATTTTTGATTTCATTTACTAACAAAAAATTTCATTTATAACTTGTAAATAAAAAAAAAAGGAAAGAAAAATTTGGATTAGCACATGATTTGGTGAAATTGGATAGATTTAGGTTTTTATCATATGAAATTTCAATTATTATTGAATTAGAGAGGTTAGAAGTGTGAGAATAAATCAAATTCACGAGTAGTCTTAGCTGAACTTTCATAGCATTGATTAGCCTAATTTAGTTATATTTTGCCAAACTACATGTATAAAATAAGAATCTTTATAAAAATACCAGAAAAAATAAAAAAATTTTAAATTTATCATATTCTTAAAAATATTTTCATATTTACCAGAACTTATGATTTTTTTTTACAAAAATACCAGAATTAGATAGTTTATTATGAATTTATTATGAATTTATTATACGGTTATTATAAGTTTATGAATTTATATAGTTGGATATGTGTTTATTATGAGTTTATCGTAAAATGACTAAAATAATAAAAATAAAAAAAATTTATAAAAAATGGTGGAAGGTGTAATTTTTCCTATAAAATATTGATGATGGGGCAAATCTTGGGGTGTCCTAGCTCTTCATGCTTGGACTTGGGTGAAGCCACTGCTGGATAACCTGCAAGACTAGAGAGAGGTGGATCGGGCTCCGCAAGAGGAGTCTCCGATGCCTGAGTCAGAGCCCGGTCAGTCTGAATGCAATAGTAGTGATAGTGGAGTAAAAATATCATACCTGTGGAAGTTTATCCCTATATATAGTTGGTGGAGGGAGACAAAGTCTTAACAGTGTCGGCACAAGTTGCGAGTTTGTCAAAAGATGTCCAGAGAGCTCGGATGGACAGGGATATCCAGAACCAAAGTTGAATCTTCTTGTGAGAGCACAGTCTAAGAGACGACTAGACATGGAGCTCGCTCTCAGAGCTCAGTCAAAGGAGGGATAGTATTACTAGACCTCTTTAAGTCATCTGACATTTATATTAGATTCATAGGTGTCATACAAAGGAGCTCGAACAAGCTCGGGTGACTATATTGACTCATGATACAAGGAGGCTGGATGATCACATGTGGAACTTAGGAGAGAAACTCGTCACATAAGCTTGAAAGGCGGGAGGACTATCACTAATCCACCCTTAGTCATTTGACATTTATGTCAAACTCATATCAGTTACCTAGAGAGGTCAAATCAAGCTTGTCGGAGCTACAGAGAAGCTGAGAAATACAGAGTAGAGCTCGCATAACTCGATGGGCTCGGTCTAGTTTTCCAGGGGTAGCAGTACCACTAGACCGCTTGAGAAGTCTTGGCATTTATGTTAAGATGAGTCGGTTAAGATTTCAAAAGGATAAGTGTAATGCCAGAGTGAGGCGACGTTTGGGATACCGTGCTAACATTTTGGATATTGTAGTGACGGTTTGGGTGAGAAGTGAAAACGTGTAACTCTCGTGTCATGCATTAATGACGTTGGTTCAGTAGCACATTTTTACACCTATAAATAGGGGATGGAGCAAGCATTGCGCTTCACTCAACTCAAGTGAGAATAGCTCGGTTTGTCTGATTGAGTGTTGTGTTTGAAGTTTGGCTTAGCAACTACAGAGGTTAGGTTTAAATTAGTGTTTTGAGCTTTGTGTATTTAAAGTTTTAGTAGCAAAGATGGTACGAACTATTTGCTCGACTCTGTCAGAAGGGTTAAGAGAGGCAGGCTTCCCTAGTGATGTGGTTGAGGTTACTTACTAAGAAGAAGAAACTCAAGTCGATGATGGGTCAGCCATGGCCGAACGGGCAAAACAACATGCAAGGGGACCCCCTGCATTGATTGACGAGGAGGAAGAAGATGTGGCTGTAGTTCAAGAGGTTCATTCGAGCTCGGAGAAAGCTCGTATAAGACACATTCGATCCACCATGACAGAGATAGACCTAGAAGGGATTGGGCAAAAGTACCGAATACTAGAGGATTATAAGATGCTCATCCCTGAAAAAAAAAGTCCATGCCTACAATGACTTAGCTAAGAACCAGGTGATGATATATGAAGAAGAGTTAAGGTCTAGGGTGTGGTTCCTACTATGCCCCTTCCTCCTAGCATTCTTACACTACCATAAAATTGGGCCTGGCCAGCTGAGCTCCAATGCTTGGTAAACAATCACAAGCTTTAAGATCCTGTGTGGACTGCACGGGGTGGTTCCTACCTCTCGGGTGTTGAGTGCCTTCAGTATTCTCAGACTATGCTCAGGGGCAGATGAGGACTTTTTATGCTTGCAAGGGCAGTCTGGGCTTAGACTATTCACATGAAAATCAGACTCGATAAATGCCCGAAAAGACCATTTCTTCATCTTGGATAATAGCGAGGGGTTCGACTGCTTGAACACGTAGATGGTTGAGCCTAGAGGTAAGCAAGTAGCTAAAGGGAGGCTCATTTAAGACGAGCTCAAAGTTTTTGAGACTTTAGAAAAGGACATTCTGAAGGAGAAAAGGAATATCACCCACTAATAAGAGAGCAATTCCCCCTTGGAAAAACTCCAAAAGAAATTTGCCCTGAGGACCTGGCTGGTAAGTGTTGGAACTTATAGACTTAATCTTTGGATGCTTAATTGTTTATTTGTTAACTCTTTGCTTGGTTGTACAAAAGGAGGCTTAGGGTCATCTACTAGGAGCTGAAACGCTTCTAGGAGAAGTGCTGCTCAGGGGAAAGGGCCCCTTGCCGATTACCTGACTCTTCCTTTAGAGGTGGTGCCAGAAACTATGCCTCGCCGAGAGGTTGAACCTGAAACCCCTCCTCGAAGTGAAGTAAAGGAGCCACTAGCCCATTGTTACAGCCTAGCCCAGCTAGTGGAGGCAGTGAATGAGAAGCTCAAGAGCCGGCACAACACATCATACTTAGTGCATGGCCTCGGCCCCAAAAAGTGCTCAGGAAAATCTACAAGGTTATCCCAAAAAAAAAAGGTAAGCACGTGCAGATGAGGTCAAAGGAGGTTGCTTAAAAAATGATAACAGTCTCTTTATATGATAAGTGATAATATGAACTTTTATACTTGGGTTCAATGTTTGACAAAGAAACTAATTGTGATGCCCTGCAGCTCGCCCAGCTCTCTTACACTGTGATAAATAGGGTAGTGGGCATGGCAGCCAACTTCTCGCAGGTCTCAAAGAGCTAGGAGGAGAAGGTCCTTCAAAGGAGGGAGGCCAAAAGGGCCCTAAGTGCCAAGGACTAGGAGCTTAAACAAGATCGAAAAAGCTTTAAAGACTATAATAGAGGAGCTGCGCTCGACCGAAGAAGCCCTGCTAGTAAAAACGGATGAACTGAGTTTGGCCGAGGAGGCACTCAAAGCTGCTCATCAAGGACATGCTTTCGAGTCTGCAAAGAGCAAAAAAGGCTAGGCTTGGGGCATTTATGCATACTGGCAAGCTATGTCCAAGCAGTTAAAGGAGGAAAGTTCGGATATGGACTCATCTTGGATGATTGATATGGACATTGACCATATAGTTATTAAGGCAGATGCAGGAGAAAAGGATGATGAAGAAGAAGAGAACTAGGAAGAAGAAGACGAGGACCGGTAGGGTAAGGTCTAGGACTTTAGAAATTTTGTATAGTAATAGTAATATATTAAGGTTTGGTCTATAAGCAAGTTGTGAAGACCGGACTTCTATGTAAATGAAAATTCAGGTTCCTTGAATGAAATATCTTTTTTTTTTTTGAACTTGTGCTTGTTTTATTCTTTCTGTAGTATGTGATTTGTGTTAACCTGATGGCTCGGTCTATAACCAAGCTTGATACAATGATAGAATGAATGTTGTCTATTATATTTTGTTAACATATTTATGATACTTATTCCTTCTGCCTGAGCATGAGGTGCACCTGAGCATTTTGCTAATACTATAGATGTGCCTTGGGCACGGTTTTACATAAAGTGCTCGGTCATGGTACATGCCTTAGCACTTGTATACCAAGCATTCTGGTAAATTTCGCAGGTCGGTTAACCCGATCTTTATTTCATCCCATGCTATAATGTAAATTCATACATGAATTTTAAGAACTTATAAAATAAAAATGAAAAAGTGAAGTTGTAGAGTAAGTATGGATGACATGTTTTAAGGTATGACTCCTGGGAGAACCTTTTTATAATCAAATGTTGTGGTTCGGGAAAAGCTGCATAAGCTTTCTTATTCTAGTCATATTCTTAATTTTCTCTCTTTGATGTGGATCATTCGTCTATGCTTTTAGCTTACTTTAGGGATGGAGATTGCATATTCAGTAAACTAGGGTACCACAGCTCGGCATCAAGGCTCGGTATCCAGGGATGGTGTCCTCCCTTCGTTGCTTGGACATTCATGTCAAGTAGCTGTTGGATAGGCCATCGGGCAAAGGCAAGGTGCCTAGCTACATGCATTTTACATTTGCTATGTGATAAAAGAGAGTACATTATAGAGAATTATCATTACAGGAGGACAAGGGGCTCGGAAATACAAGCAAAAAACACTATTACATAGACCCTAGGTTTTGCAAAATTTAAAATAGCAAGTGCAAAGTTCAGTATACAACTAGATGTGCACGATTAGAGTATAAATTCTATGTACAAACAAAGAAGATGATTGCATGGCTGTTCAACTTTCACAAGATTTAAAATAGCAAGTGTAAATTCTATGAAATATAGATATAGAATAGTGATGCATGGTCGTAGTTCTTACCTTAGTGTGAGAAGTAATCAGGGCTCAGTGCTCGAATAAGTGTGTTACAATATACACGGACAGGGTGCTATAAGTTCATGATGCATATGGGCGCTGTATTATAGCCTGCGAGGGCGCTGAGATGCACGATTAAAGTGCTTAAAACTTGGTGCGCGATGAGGAATCTGAGATAGTTCAGTGCGAGCGAAGTCGCTGAGATTCATTCACATAGAGCTGCATGATCATATTGATTACTCAATGCGCGAGGCACGTTGAGCTGAATGATTAAATATTGATTACTCGAGGAGCGCAAGTGTGCGATGAGCAGCTCAGTGCACACAAGGGCACATTGAACTGCACAATCAAGTGATCAGCTCGATGCACGATAATAGCGCTCGAGCTGCTTAGTGTGCGACTGAGGCATGGTGAGTTGCACGATATGTGCTGAATTTTATGGTCCGTGCAGGGGTGCTAGAGAAGTTCGACGTGTGAGGTGCTTTAAGAGTTAGGGGCACAGTGCATTATAATATAAAATGTTAAAGTATTGCATGGTAAGAGTGCTTTTGTCGTGGGAGTTATGGGATGTACCTGAGGCTTCATCTCCTATATCAGAGAATAGATTGTCCACACTCACCGCACCATTAATGACGGGGCAAACCTCGAGGTGTCCTAACTCTCTATGCTCGGGCTCGAGTGAAGCCACTGCTAGGTCTCTAACTTGCAAGATTAGAGAGAGGTAGATAGGGCTTCACAAGGGGAGGTTCTAATGCCTAAGTCAGACCTTAATAAGTCTAAATATAATAGTAGTGACAGTGGAGTAAAAAATATTATACCTGTGGGGGTTTACTCCTATATATAATTAGTGGAGGGAGACAAAGTCTGAGCAGTATCGACGTAAGTTGTGGGTATGTCAGAGGATGTCTAGAAAGCTCGGACGGATAGAAATTTTTGAAACTGAGGTTGAATCTCTTGTGAGAGCATGGTCTGAGAGGTGACCAAACATGGAGCTCGATCAAAGAATGGGTAGAATCAAATACAAACCATGGTTCTAGCAAATTAAGTGGTGGTATACAAATAGAGTCGGTTTATATAAGTTTTTTTTTTGTTTGAGTATCATATATTATTTTAATCCTATTCCAAATATATATATATATATATAATAAGCAAAATATTTGTTGTTTATAAATTTCCTACTCTTAACGTAAATAATTAATTTGTTTTTAGTAGTCTCTCCATGAGAACAAAACTAAATTATCAACTAATTAAACGGGTTATTGGTCTGGCCACCAAAGATTTATAAAACTTTTACTTTTATTCGTCTAATCTGTATAATTATTTCTCGAAATGCATCTCTCTTTATCTGTTATTATCATTACTTGTGTGCTTTTAGAATATAAAAATTTTTGTTTCCCATTACATGTGTGAAATTTTAATTGTCTACATCAATTTTAATTTCAAAATTTTGACATTTTAATTTTAACATCCTTATAAAGATAGACTAGACCTATTCATAAACTAAGTTTGAAGATCCTATGCAATGAATATGTATAATATATATTTAAAAATTGGCTTTATATATTCTTAACCCCTTATATTTATCTATTCTAGTCATTTTACTTTCTATATTTATGTATATATCACTTTATACTTTGTAATGATGGTATGCACTTACCTAGTTTGTATTAACATATGCTTATATATAAATATTTTCACCACTTTTTTTTATATGTTTTAATAGTTATTTGTTGATATAAAATAAATAAGTAATTGAGACAAAGTGATAAATATATAAATATAGGGTGCAAAGTGAACAAAATAGATAAATATAGAGAGCTGCAAATATAGTATGTTTTAAAAATTTATGCATAACATATCCTCAGAGCAATTAAAAGGAAAATTACTTTAATAAATAAATAAATTATATATAGTTTAGATTGATATTTAATCTCACAAAAATCACATTCCCACATTTGTTATAAAGGTGTAAGAGGAGTTTGAGTCAAATAATTTAAGTAGTGGAGATGATTTATAAAGTAATTAGTAGGGCTGTAAATGAGCCAAGCTACTCGAGCTCAGCTTGAGTCTCGACTCAGTAAAAGCTCGTTCAGGCTCGAGCTCGTTTAAAAATAAACTGAGCTCAAGCTGCTTGTTTACTAAATGAGCCAAGCTCAAGCTTAAAGATGCTCGGCTCTTTAGACTCACGAGCTGGCTCATTTAAAAAGCTCGCGATAAAAATATATTATATATATATTAGTATATTATATTTATTAATTTTACTATTAGTCTTATATTTTTAAGAATTTATATCCCAAATTATAATAATTATTAATATATATATAGTTAATATTATATAATTAATATAAGAAAAATTGAATTGTATATATGATATAATTGATACTTAAGATTAATTATATATATTGCATATAAGATAAAATGATTAATGTTATAAAGTTGATTATAGTTAATATAACAACATCAATATAAAATGATGTTATATATATATACTATACATAATACAATAAACTTTATAATATATATACTACTTAATATATGCTATATTATTTTCTATATTATTTGATAAAAATAAAGTATATATATGTAAAAATAAAGTATATATATACCATATATATTATATATGATACATGTATATGCTATATTATATATAATATATATATACACCATATATACTATAATATGAATAGTACATCTAGTGTAAATCATATATATATATATTTTTTATTTTTACCATATATATATTAAGTACTATATATTATATGTAGTATATGTATATTAAGCACTATATATTATATGTATTTAGTAAAAATAATAATATATAATATATAGAGCAATGCTAAATAATATATTATATGTATACAGTAAAAATAATAATATACAATATATAGATCAATGCTAAATGGTAGTATATAATGCATACGTATATATACTATAATATAAATACTACTTAATATATAATATACTATTTTCACTATAATATATATGGTAAAAATAAAATATAATACATATATATATATATGTTTTTAACAATAATAAGATAGAGATTAAAAGAGAAATAATAGATATAATTTAACTAATTATTTTAAATTTAATATTTTTAGTATAAAAGAAAATTTTTAGTCCAAAAACAAGAAACCCTAAAAAAGGTCCTGTTTACACTCTCTGTCTCACTCTCACCATCTCCATCGCAGTCACCTCTCTATCTCGCTCTCACGATATCGCACTGTCTCGCTCTCTGTTTCTGTCTCACCATCTCCATCGCAGCCGCCTTAACCAATAACCTCAACCATCTCTATCGCAGCTCTTACCATCTCGATCTCTAGTCTCACCATCTCGCTCTCTGTTTCGTTCTCAGTCTTAGTCTCTGTCTCGCAAGGGATTAACACAACAGGCCGACGAGGGAGCTCCGACCACCATCTCGCTCTCTGTTTCGCTCACTACCTCACTCTCTATCTCTATCTCGATCTCTATCTCTGTCTCGCTAGGCATTCATACAGTATACCAACGAGGGAGCTTAGATCACCATCTCGCTCTCTGTTTCGCTCTCTGCCTCGCACACTGCCTTGCTCTCTGTCGCTATCTCGCAAGCTATTCACACAGTAGGCCAATGAGGGAGCTCCGACCATCATCTCGCTCTCTGTTTCACTCGTTGCCTCGCTCTCTGTCTCTGTCTCTATCTCGATCTCTGTCTCGCAAGCCATTCACACAACAGGCCGACGAAGGAGCTCCGACCACCGGCCACTGACAAGACCATGGCAACCTCTCACTCTCAGGTTGTTCATTTATTTTTTTTAATTTCAATATAATGTAATGCTTAGATGTTCAATATAATGTGACCTGTGATGCTTAGATAAATGATAATGTGATGCTGTGATGCTTAGATGCTTAGATGTTCAATATAATATGACCTGGTCAATGTCTAGGTAGTTTGAATCTTTCCACCAAACTAGTGCTGACTCCATGATTCACTACGTAGTTTGTTCCTCAAAATTTAATCAAGAAATAAAATAATGATGAAGTCAAATTAAAGTTAATTTCCAAGATCATATATAACGTTCTAGCAAGAACTAGAGATGTAAAACCAACATCATTTGAACTTAACTTTTCTAATATAGTTAATCAATTATGACCCTAAGGGAAAATGTAAAGTTGAACCTTTAAAGTAATGGAAGATACAAGTTCCATAGCTGATTTTAACCATGCTAAATAATAGTTCGATATTACTGATGGAATAACATGTTTTTATTAAAAATAAGCTAGCAGGAGCCATTTTTGCCAATTTTTAAAAGGCACTTACATTAATTTGAATTTTATGAGATTAAAATTTTTTTAACTTTAGAGTTTTAGTAGCTTCTATCAAAATCAGTTTTAAAATTAATTTTTTTTCAATTTAATTAAATTCAATCAAATTTTTATTTTGATTCTTGAACCCTATTCAAATAATTATTTACATATTTCAAGCTCACCCTGAATTAATTATATTCAAAATCATTAAAAAGTTAATTGAAATTAATTATTAATATTAAAATCACAGCTGCTTACTTTGATTGAGAAAGAAATAATATAATTGTTTATATATGACAAGGGTATAAATGGTTAATACTAGTTATTTTAGTTATGATAATATCTAAATACTAATATGTGTTACGTTTTTATATTCTTATAATTATCAATAATTTAATTTCTTAATTGACTTACCTCTTGATTCAATGTTTATGGTTCTATAAGTTATCTTTTTCCTTTTTAGGATATGTCTAATACAAATTCTGCAAATTTAAATTCCACTCAAGATTCATCTCCAAATTCGAATGATTCACCTATTTTTATATCTAATACTAATGAAAGTGTGAAATCCATTCTCGATGTGAAAAATGCTGAAGAAGACGACAATCCATTTGCTCCAAAGAAAAGGAAGAATACTTCAAAAGCATGGAATGAATTCGAAGACGTGACACTTCCGAATGGGACAACGAAAGCTGAATGTATTCATTGTAAACATCTGCTTTAAATACTTCCTTAAAATACGAAAGCTGAAGAAGACGAAATCTGTTGTTGCTTTAAATAAGACTGGTGCTACCACACAATTTTTAAGGCACTTGAAGTGTTGTATGCAAAGGGTGATAAATCTAAAAGGGCAACAACAGATTAACATCACCAACCGCATAAATGAGACAGAAAGTATAGCTGCTGTGGAGAATTTTAGGTATAATCATGCAAAACTTAGAGAAGTGTTTTCCCATATGATTCTTGTGCAAGAGTTACCTTTTAACTTTGCGAAATATGAGATATTTGATTTGTTAATGAAATATGCAAATTCAAGTTTTCATAAAATTAGTTGGGCAACATTAAGAAAAGATATTGATAATAGTTATGATATAGAGAAAAAGAAAATCAAGGCATTGCTTGCTAGTGTCCCTAGGATTAGTGTGACTACAAATTTGTGAAAATCTGATGCCCAAAAGATATCATATATGATTGTTACTGCTCATTTTGTGGATTCTGATTTTAAGTTACAAAAGCGCACATTGAACTTTTGTGATATTCCACCACCTCATAATGAAATTATTGTATGTGATGCATTGCAAAAGTACTTTTAAAAATGGGAGATAGAAAATAAGGTGTGGATAGTAACTGTAGATAATGCTACTTATAATGATGTTGCTATTAGGATGTTAAAGGAAAATTTGCCTTTCTCTTCATCATTACCGCTTTTTCTTTGTGGCAAGTTGTTTCATGTGTGATGTTGTGCACATATTTTGAATTTATTGGTTCAAGATGGTTTGTCTGAGATTTAAGATATAATACACAATGTTCGCGAGAGTGTAAAACATATTACTGAGTCAGAAGCACGTCTTCGAATGTTCAGTGAAATTGTGAAACAATTAAAATTACCTTTATAAAAGCTCATTTTAGATGTTAGCACAAGATAAAATGCAACATATTTGATGCTTGTTGTTGCTTTGGAGTATAAAGATGTCTTTCCTCGATTTCAATTAAAAGAATCAAGTTATCGTAGTTTGCTAAGTGAATTAGATTGGAAGAAGGTTGAGGAAGTTTATGTATTTTTAGCTTTATAATTTTTTGTGAGTTTACATATTAAAACTATTTGTATGTTTGAAATTGTTATTTGATTTTTTTTAATTTTATTTATATAGGGGTTGCAGCAGTTGAACTCAAATATAAAAGAATTGTCATGTGACAGATAGAGTTGTTTAAGTTAAATTTATTACTTATTTGATTTATTTGGATAATTTTAGTACTTTTTTTTTTCTAAAATTAAATTATCTTGGAGATTATTTATTATTCTTTTTCTTTCTATCTAGATTTATCTCTATATCTTTTATTATGAATGTTTAATTTTTAATTTTGATTATAATTGTGATGTATAATGATAGTTTTTTTTCTTCAATTTTATCATATACCTAGCTATGTTAACGAGCTCGAGCTCGAGCTCAAGCCTATAACACATTTCAATTTTTATTAAAATCGAGCTCGAGCTCGAGCTTAAGCTTGACTCGTTTATTGTATTAATAAGTTAAATACAAGTCGAGCTGAGCTGAGCTGAGTTCGAGCTTAGTAATATTCGTATAAATTGAACTCAGACTCAAATTTTATATGTCGAGCTGAGCCTGAGTATGTTAAAATTCGGCTTGGCTCAGCTCGTTTACAGTCCTAGTAATTAGGTGATGGTTTATAATAAAGTAATTAAGTTCCTTAAAAAATAGATGATTAAGTTGGAGCATATCTTACACACTGGATTCAAAGTGAAGAAAAGTTGTTTTGGCTTCTTTTTAAGACAACACGAATAAAAAAAAATTACAAAAAGAAAAGAAAAGTGTCGTTTAAGGTCCCAATCATTTTTATGGTTTCGAATCAAAGAGCCATAGTAAACAGCCACTCAACTCTTTGCCTTTTACACTCTTTTTTTAAATACGTTAATTACGGTTATTTTAAATAATAATTACTAGATAATTTTTTTATTAATTAAAAAATATTTATAAATAAATTTATAATAATATTTATTAATTAATAAAAAAAATATTATTTAATAATTATTTTTTAAAATGACTATAATTAATATTTTTATTCATATAATTTATTAGCAAATTAAAATATTAAACACTAAAGTGCCACGTGGTTTATTACTCTAGAAAAGTCCACACAGAAAAAAACCACTCTCTCTAATCTCTATTTATTGTTATATATTATTATAATTATTAAAATCAGAGAGTAATTGCCAGTTAATAACAAAAAGGTTTGAGCCTACCATAGAAAAGTAGCTGGTTATGTGGCCATTTCTTAGCAAGGAAGCATTATATATATATATATATATATATATGTATAACTTTTAACTCAACCCTGTAGTTCAGTTATGAAAGTCAAGTCATTTTCTCAACTTTTATAATTATATTTTTAGAGATTGCTACCTACTAACATAATTTACATAGCCATTGCCCATTATTAAGGGGAAAGCATTTTATCGATTGATTTAATTAATTGATTAAATTAAAATTTAATTGAATTTTTTAATAATATATATTTTTTATCCAACTTATTGAATTTTAATTTGATCCATTCCGTTAATTAATTGAATTAGTTTCCTTCGATTCAATTAATTTTAAAATTAACTAATTTTTTTCCATTTTTTTTTATAATTTAATTTTTTACTAGCTACATATTTTTAATTGAACATATTATTAACAAAAAAAAAATTTCATATTATTTTTACAATCACGTAAAAAGTAAATTATATTATAAAACTATTAACTAGTGTGAAATGAAATTAAAAATCAAAGCCATCACCTTACTGATTTTTTCATTGTAACTTTCGCTAACTTTTATATCCAAATCCAACCATTGAATTGCAAATTATAGTGAATCAGTTTCAAAAATAAATAAAATCACAAATTTTGCCCCTTTTTTTTTTTCCAAATCCAATAATATATGAAACAAACAATTACAAATTAATAAATAAACTTTAAAATCAAACTTACTATCTTTTAAGAATTTAATTTTTTAATCTTACACTTTAGAAGTGATCTTTATATAATTTTTGTTGTCATGTATTTACAATTTCATTAAATTCTGTTGATTTTATAATTTAAAATATTTAGCCCTTAAAATAAGGTATAGTGTAATCATTGATATTGTGAATTTAATCGTATTGAACTCATTAAAAAATTTTAAAATGTTACACACAACTTATTATTATATATAAATAAATCATTATTAAAAAAGTAAATAAAATACAAATTGGAACAGCAGGTAGAAATAATTCTAAAATGCGGGTCGTACCTCAAGCTGTATATCTAATTAGTTATACGTTTTTTAATCGGTTAACTGATTAGCCAAATTGATTAAATATATCAAAAATTAAAAATTCTCATATTTATTAATTGAACCAATCACATATTTAAGTGGTCGGTTAATTAAATTAAAATTTTATTCGATTAATTGAAAATTTGATCGATCTACGTTACTTTTATAGTTTTATTACGTAGTCATGTCTTATGAAAAATTAATCTCACCAAAAATCATATAAGAAATTTAGATTTTTCTATTTTATTTTATCATATTTTATTTCAATTAACTCATTATTAGATAGTTTATTATCTCATTATTAGATCTTTTATCTGTTACAAATTAATAAACAGACTTTTTATTTTATAAAATTTTAAAAATTAATTATTTTATTCAAAATATAAATATATATTACTAGATTCTTACTTTAATATAAGATATATTTATTAAATATTTTTACTAAGAAATATTAGATATGAATATAATAGAAATTTCATATATTAACTAATTTAATAAACTAACTTATTAAAATGATAAGTGAGTTATAATTTATGATAAATAAAAAAGGAAATAAATTAACTTATTAAAATAAAGGGTGAGTTATAATTTATGAAAAATGGAAAAAATAAACCTATCAATTTGAGATAGAGAGACTATATGTTTATCTTATATTTTATAAATACAAAAAATTTTAATCTTTTAAAAGATGAATTATTTACTATTCTATAATAATATTCATTTCTTGAATATTAAAAATAAGTTTGGAAATAATTTATACATCCACATATATATATATATAATAAAATATATAAAATGTTATTTCTAAATTCTACTAATGAATAAAGGCAATAGATACATTATTGATTTCATTCCCATTTTGATCTTATTTTATTCATTGTGTTCCTGTTTTAATTGTTAATGTGAAGAGAATGAAAATTGTAAAAATTTGTCTTATTTTCTTAAATATCATTCTTATGATCAAATACTTATTAATTTGCTTGTATAGAAAATTTAACAATATTGTCTATATATATTCATGAGTAAAGAAGATTACAATTCTTTATCCCTTAATATAGGAGCTAAGATTTATCTCCCAATTTGGCAATGAGGTTAAACAAAGAGCAATTCAGGTGAGTAAAACAACTCAGATTATTTTGTTATTGTTAAACAAAGATTATTGGTGTAACCATCTTGAGTAGTTGATAATGGATATGGCTATAAAAAAGATGATTTCTCTTCAAGTCTTTGATGGGGATATTCTCAAAGAAAGTGGTATATTTGATGCAAAATCTTGAATAAAAAAAATAATAGATATAATAAGCTAATTGTTTACTCATATTGCCTGCCATTTCATGTAAAATCATTTCTAGGTTAAAAGAATTTAGAAGTGGTGGGCATAAGGCAGGATAAAAGAATAGCAATAATGCTTTGGAAAATCTAACAACTTGTAGATTTTCAATAAAGCAAAAGGATGGAATTGGAATACAATACTTCTTTCTTTTAATAAAATTTTAAAAAATTATTTAAAAGAAAGACGGGAATATAACATAAAATAAAAACACTTAACATTATAATTCTACTATCTATAAATAGCTACCTTGCACAACTAAAAGGTTTCAAAAACATCAGTAGCATTTTCCAATTCATAAAGCCAAGGAAAAACAGAGGCCACTCTGTTTCCCCTGTTTGGCTCTGTCCCTAGACTTTGTTTTCTTTTCTCTCTGTTTCCATATGCTCGCAGTTAGCAAAATACCTTCTAAAATCATGGTAGTTTCTCACTTCTCTCAATTCAGAGAAATGGAAGCTACCAAGGCTTTTCTTGTTTACGAATCCTCTTTCGAGTAAGGCTCCGAAATCTTCAAATCTTGTTTTTCACCTCTGTATTGTTCTTACTTCTTCTTTCACATTTGCATATGGATTCATTCAACATCAGCAACATCAAACTCGAGAAGGCAAACGCAATGAAGAAGCATCGCCAGATTCAGAAGATAGCAAACTTGTTTAGGTTCGTTGAAATATGTGCTGTTCTTGCCTTGATTTCAAGGTTTTCCATTCAACTCCCAGTTGCTGTCAAGAACTCTAGTGAATATTTCAAGGACTTAACAGTCATTCTTGTAAGCCCTCGCTTCGTGTTCATTCTTGGAAACGCCATAATCATCACTCTTTTTGCAAAATCTGGTCAGTTTTCAAGTCAAGATCCTACTGTAAAGAACTCAAGAACTGATCTTTATGAAGAGTTTGTTGAAAAGAGCAAAAGAAGTCATTGGATGCAACGATATGAAGCTGAAAACAGAGAAAAACAGGGCATTTGTGCTGAAAACAGACAAAAACACAGCGCTTGTGTGGAGTATATGGTTGCTGAAGAAACTTGCGTTGCTTTGGAAATCAAGAATTATCAGAGAAGTCAATCAGAGAAATTAAGGCGAGCTAATCGCAATAAATCTTGCAGGGAACTGAGGCGATCAGCTACTGTAAAAAGCAGGGGAAGTGTTGATTCCAGTGAAGGATGGTTGAAAATTTCATATCCTGAAGATAGCATGAGCAATGAAGAGTTTAAGTGCACAGTAGAGGCTTTCATTGCTAGGCAAAAGAGGTTTCGAAGGGATGAAGAGAACTCTGAATTGTAGTTACTGTTTCATATATATATATATGAAAATTAAGTCTTTTTCTTTCTTTTTTTTCACTTCTATAGGGATAGTGCTATATGGGGTGTCTGTACATTGCAAAATCATAATTGCAATGTAGATTTTACCTGCATAAGTTTATTTTTGTTCATATTTTTGAAAAATTTTTGCTTTGCCTTTTATTTTATTTTTGGCCTATTTTTGAAGAGAACAAGAAATCAAGAATGATGTTAGCTATGGTAAAGACAAAACAAATGAAGACATCAATATTTTTAGGGAATAGAATTCTTGAAGACTGGAGGGAATTTTCCAGATGGGTTATTATACTCTATCACAGGAGGTTGGGAGATGTGGGATAGTACCTCAGAATTGTATTCTAAATTCTAAGTTGAAAATTTATATATGCTTTTATTCTAAAAATCCTAACTGGGTAATTAATTAGATTAGTAGAATAGTAGTCGAATGTTCGGATGCATGTGTATGGTTGTACGAGAAGTCACACTTTTATTCCTAAAAACAATATCTTTTAGTGATAAGAGTTCTATGAGGTAAGATATTATATTTCAGATTTTGATTTTTTTTTCCTCCGTTAGTGAGGTTTTACAGCATCTAGAATTTGGTTTTGATTTTACAGTTGAAAGTGGTGATCGTTTTCGCATATTTCTTATGGTAAAGATTTCAAATTTGAAGCCAACAAGTTAGAGAAGCCTGTTTAACATTTAGTGGAGGATATTTGATATACATCTCTTCCAAAAATAGCATTGTTATATTTCTTATCATTTTAGATTCGAATTTGGTTGTAAAGATATATTCTTCTCTTTTTTTTAATTACTTACATATATGATGAGTAGGAAACACATAGGATTCAAACTCAAAATTGAAATCTAAGGGAGAGCAACAGATGCTCCTGACTACCAAACTAATCTTGATGGTTAATATTCTTCTTCTTAATGCATTGTTCTCTAATGTTTAATGGGAAAAAATTTCCAACTAGATCATGTTTTATTTAGAATTCCAAACGCCTAGAGAAAAAGGAGTAAAAGCAAAAGATAAGCAATTGGATTTTGAGTGGTGAGGGCTTCCATTCTATTCGTGCACATGAATGACCAATTTAGAATAGCATCTTTGTCCTTGAATTTTTAAGCCTAAAAGTATATAACCTAATTGTATGCAACAGGGTGGCTGGCGAAGAAAGCAAGAACTATATATGTTTTTGGAAACTCATGTTGAATAAATCACCAAGAACTTTATGGATTGATGCTTGAGGATATTAGAGGTGTTACCCAACTACGTATTGCTGTTCTGTAAACAAAAATAGAAATTACGAGAGACATTGTGAGTACACTATGAGCTGTGATTCACTCCACAATTACATCCTGTCCCTCCTAACAAGCAGACTTAGCCATGAGCTCAGTTGCGGATGAATTAAATATTAAAAACATTAGTAATATTAGATTTTTTTAGGATTAATACAAATGCTAAACTTTTCGAAAAGCCTCAATTTAATTTTAAACTATAATTTATTATAATTAAATATCAAACTTTGCATTTTTAAAGCAATTTTATCCAATCAGCTGAAAGTGGATATCATAATATGGCATGACTGCTCAAGTAACAAATAAACAATGTGATTTTATATATTTTGTTGCAAATATGACTTGTTTTTATATATTTAATTTCATAATAACTTATTTATATCTTTCTAATAAAAATGATTGAGCGCAATTCAAAGCAAGAGCTTAAAAAATTATTCTGGAGTAATGTTATGGAGTAATATTATGATATGCGTCTCAAACTAGTTAGATAAAATTGATAAAAAAAATGCAGAGTTTAATATTTAATAATAATCAACTATAGTTTAGGATTAAACTGAAATTTTTTAAAAAGTTTATGATTTTTTTTGGATAATAAGCCTTTTTTTATAATAATTTAGCTCACAGTTGTACTGTCCATGGGCATAAAAAGGGGTGAGGAGAAGCCCTAGCCTTTTCATCTTACTTGAAGATGTACATAAAATCCGTGAGCATACATATATATATATATATATATATAAACTGATTTTTTTAGTTTTTATTTTTAAATAAAAAATTTATTGATTGGGTTTATAAATAGGATCATACATCCAATCCATTGTAGTGTTTCTCAACTTTTAATTAGTCATTTAAAATTTCTAACTTGTCTCATAAAAATTAAATTTTTTATTAATAATTTAAATATTAAAATTATTTAATTAATTTTCATCTTATAAATATGAATCAATAAAAATTTATTCAATTAAAAATATATTTTTATGTAAAAATTATACTTGGTTATTATTTTTTGGAGCAAAATTTATAATTTTTTTTAAATCACAGTAAAGGATACTTGGTTATATAATTTTTTTTAATTTTTTTTAGAACCAATAAAAATTTATTTTTTCAATTTTCTTATTAAATTTATCATTTCTATATTTTAAAGCCTTATGCCACCCGTCAGCTGGATATAAATGAAAAATTCCATTCAGAAGCCCCCCCGATCTTTATCTTTGTATCCAATGGAATATGATATTATATATTTATGCTAATATGCAATGCGCACCGCTGCAATGAACAAATATATAGGGATTATTGTCGCCGATCGTGAGTGCTATAGAGAGAACGAGAGAGCTCCGCCCTCCTTCTGTGGCTGCTGCTGCCTTGCTCCGCTTGCGAGAAAAAAAGAAACCGGTTCTCTGCTCTGCTGCGACTATATGAGAGGTTGAAGACAACCTCTCACGTGAATTTACTGAAATGTCCCTAGGGGCTTTAATTTTTTTTTAATTCTATTAAGTGAAACGGCGCCGTTTCACTTGAAAGGATTTTAAAAAAAATAAAGCCAGCAGCAGCAGGCTGCTGGCTCGAGCGAAAAAGGCAGAGGCAGAGCTTGAGAGTTGCAGACGACCAGAAGAGAGCAACAGAGAGCCAGAGACAGAGATTTGAGAGCAGACGCAGTGAACGGACGGCGACGGAGACGACCGAATACTGAGCAGGCAGCAACAGGTTTGCCCCCCTCAACAAATCTCTGGTTCCGCCACTGCGAATACTTGGTTCAGTTATTAAAGTAAATATGCTTCTTCTTCTTTTTTTTTTTTTTTACTTTTATAGATAAATTTTAATTTTTAAAATTAAAACTTAAAAGCTAATTTATGAATCATATTAATGTGTAATTTTATATTGGTTTAATATATCTATGCCCTCGACCTTGGATTTTTTTATTTTTATTTTTTGTACTCTTCAAATAATCATATTGTCTCTTATAATTGATTATTTTTTTATTCAATTGCCCTTTACGTGCTGAAGTGGCATATCACATAAATGCGTGCTCCTTTATTGCGTGGAGTATTATTTTTTTTATAATGAACATGCAAGTTATTACTTTTTACATAATAAAAAATAAGTAGAAAATTTTTTATAATAAAAAAGAATGAAAAAAAGGCCAAATCTATTAATTCTCCTTTTTTGTTAATAAAATAGTGCTTTACATATATGAAAAAAAGCAACAATATTAATCATACCAAAATAAATTATTTTGATTGATATTGCTTGATTGGATAAAATAGATGAAGCAATGAAAATTCTATTAATCTAAAAAAGAAAATGGGTAACTCTCTATTATTTTCATGTTAACTAGATTTATTTCATGACTAGAATCAAAAATTAAAAAATATCTAGTTTTATTTTTAGAATAAAATTAATAAGATTAATTTGACATTTTTTTAATTATGAATATCTCTAAAATTTTTAAATAAAATAAATTTATTTTTTCTTAATAAAATTAAATTAGATTTTGAAAATAACAAACAATCAATTTAATCTTTTTTCAAATTATAACATCTCTAAATTTCTAAATAAATAAATTTATTTTTTCTTAACAAAATTAAAAATTAATTTTTTGAATTTTAAAATATAATATAATAAATTTATTATTTATTTTTAATTATAATATCTCTGAATTTTTAAATCTTAAAAAAATAAATAATTATTCCGATTCTAAATTCAAAGTAAAACAAACAAAAAAAATAAATAATTATTCTAATTCTAATTTTGTTTCATTTCGTTTCCAAATTCTAAATCTAAATCAAAAGACATCTAAATAGTTTATAATTTCAATTGAAAAAAAACAAATAAGGTTATTTTGATCAAAAAATTATTTCTAATATGATGTCGTAAACTTTTAACTAAAATCAGGCCTTAAATATACCATTGAGCATGCTACTTAGGACAAAATTAATCGAAGCAACTAAATTAATACTAATAATTAAAGTTTGGATACTAAAGTGATAAAATAAAAATTCACATATCAAAATAGCAAAAATAAAAAATTTAAATGATATATTTTTTTTCTTGTCTAAGTAAGCTTTTCCATTCGAGCAACTTATAGGCCCTTTATAACCTTAGGATTGAACTTTTGGTCAATAACTAACAGATTAAGCAATTTGAACATAAAATTAACATGAAATATACATTAAATACATATCAAATTGAAGTTCAAATAGTAAAATTGAATGCAGTTGCTCTAATACAAAGTCTTTAGAGCTGCAGTTGAATATATATATATATATATATATTAGAAAGTTAAGTTCTAATTTCATTTTACCAAATGTCTAATGTTAGTAGTTAAGTATTTTTGAGTTTTAGTTAGTTTAGAAAACTAAAAATTTACTAAATAAAATAAAACGAAATTGTAGTACTCATTTTGTCTTGTTAAGCACATAATCTGCACTTGCGTCTTTCTATTTTACCAAGTTTCAGTAAATCAGTGTAAACATATACATACATAGACACACATGAAATAAGATCAAGATTCAACAATGTCAAATGATTCAACCATTAAAGAACAAGTCAATGTTAACCACCCACCTTGTTTCGGGTTTGATCCCCACTAAACACATATTTAGAGAGGAGTGAAGAGCCTTAATTATGATTAAACTCCGAGCGGAATTAGTCTTAGACTGTTAAAATGGCCAAGTATACTTGTGCCTTCAATAAATAAAAGCTAGGGAAGATGATTTGAACTTGATTTTTGTCCAAATCCAAGGATAGATTTCTGAATGCAAGATGCATGACAGTTGACTCAATTACACTTTTAATTAATTAAAATTTTTAACAATTTTACAATAATAATTGCTTTTTAAAAATATTTTGATTCATTAAAAGCTTTGATGACTATTGATGTCATATTTTACTTGAGGCGGAGTTCCGAATGACAAACTATAGAATAATAATAATTACTCAAATTGGCTAGCACAAAGGATACAAGTCTAAGTACAATAGGGAACTAAAGAATAAAATAAGGCAAGGATTCCTTCATCAAAGGACGTAAAGATTGGTAAGCATAGAAACAAATGTGGAAAGAAAATCATTAGCAATATGGCCTAACATCATGAAAAATCCATAACAATATGTATTTTCTCAATTTAACTTTATCTTTTGATTTATATCAATTGAATATATACTTTTCTTTTAATCAAATCAATTCAAGCCTGACTTGGGATAATCTTGAGCCTACATGGCTTTCCTACATAACAGGCCCATGTATTATCAATACACCCACTCAAAACTCATCGTTTTGAATATTTTTTTTAACAAGTTGCTCTCATTTATTCTCCATTAAAGGAGCAAATATTGAAACTACAGTGAACTCGAGTTCTGAGGTTAGAGTTTTTTGAGATGCCCATTTTGGAAAGAGATTGATTGCAAATATTTTGAGTGGTTAGATCTTGAATGCAACAGTGGATACAAGGATATTGCTTATCCATTTGTCACTAGGATTTAGGCCTTGAAGGAGGAAATTGGAAAGCTCCATGAGCTAATTCAGAGAATGAAGGAAGAGGCTGATGCCTCAGCTAGAGCATCTATTGCCATTGTAGCTATGGTGTTGAAGCTAAAGATAGCGAAAAGAAATTTTTTTGAATGAAAAGAAGTTGTTGGAGAACAAAGTGACATAAATAGAGGTGAAGGAGAAAAAAAAATGAAGTTGGTAGTATTGATGTTTGCTCTGTTTGGTATGGTTGTGGGTTGGTTGTGCAACAAAAGCTAAACAAGATTCCATGCATTACTTTAATTGTGTTGGTTTTAGATGTTGAGTATAGGGTTTAGCTGGTTAACTTTTTTGAGAAATTTTAAGTTAATTTTGAAATTTTGTAGCTTTTTTTTTTTGGCAACTTTAGCCTGTTTAGTTGCTTTCCAGTGTATTTTGAATTATGTACTTATGTTCGTTGTGCAATGAAATGGTAAGGTTTTACAGAAAGCAGAAAAATGATTTGACATTATGTGTGTGTTGTCATAAGTGACTTAATGATTTCATTGTATGTAAGTAACAAAATATACAACTACTAATAATCACTTGAATATACAAAATCCATGACATCCAACTTATAGTACACTAAAAATTTAGGCAAATCACACACCAACAGCTGCAAATCTATATTGTTGTACCACCGTTACTAATCAGTAATAGATCTAAACTATGATGATGAGAATGTATAAATATACCCTTGGAAGATAAATGGGTATAGAAAGTTATTTTTCCGAGATCTTTTTAGTTCTAAATATCTTTTCTCTATTTTTTTTATTAGATTTAATTAAAGGATAGAGAATTTTTATTGGGTTAACTATAAAATAATACATAGTGCGATACAGTAAAAACAAAGATATAAAAATAGAGAATCTATTTTTTTTTTTTTAAAAAAATCTTAGAAATTTTATAATATTTACTCTCAAACTAGGTAGTATAGATATCATTATGTGAGAAGTTGATAGTTGAAATGATAATTGATATAACAGAAGTACAAGTTATCAATTTTTTTTTCTAGATTAGAATCCTCAAACGAAATCTATAGAATTATATGGGTGTTTGTCCTTATTTTGACTCTTATATTAGAAATCGCAATTGGCATTAAGAGTTTATCTTGATTTAATATCACTTTCACGGCCCGCACCGAAACAGTGCTTTATCTTTAGGTGTACAGTCAACTGCACCTCAACACATTTCGGAGAGTCCTGCTAATGGAGGAAGGCCTCCTAGGGATAAGAGATATAAGGCTAAAGAGAGAGCCAAAAAAGAATTTTTCGTGTATAATCTTGCATAATCTCAAATGTTATCTATTCCAGTACGGTGTCGTCACCCCATAAAATAAATCAACACCATGCTGTATAATTCACATTGATTTGTTCTCTTGGTCATGGAGATGTATATATATTAATATGTAGCATTGGTCTTAACGTATATGTCTATAAATACATCATATATACATTCACAAAGCCATACATGCACAGAGGAAGGAAGGGCTTCTAAGGCATTTGAAAGCATACATAATAATGGAGGAGCTACAACAAGTCCTTCACATGAATGGAGGAGTTGGAGAAACAAGTTATGCCACCAACTCAACCCATCCTGTCAGTATAGCTTCTCTCCAATTTCTTGTTTGTTTATATATACTGTTTATATATATATATATATATATATATATATATATCATGACATAATCTATATATAAAGAAGTAATGTTATAATTTATATATATATAAATGAATCAGAGGACAGTGATATCAATGGTGAGGCCCATAGCAGAAGAAAGCTTGTTGGAAGTTTACAACAGAAAAAATCCATAGTGTCTAGTAATTGCAGATTTGGGTTGCTCAGCAGGACCAAATGCATTTCTAGTTTTATCTGAAATTATAGAAATAATTGAAGCAGCAGCATCCCTGAAATTAGACCAAGGACCGCTTTCTTTCCAAGCTTTCTTGAATGATTTACCTGGAAATGACTTTAATATTTTGTTTAAGTATTGGCCAAGTTTTTATAAAAAGTTGAAAGATGAGAAGGGAAGCAAGATTGGAGAATGTTATATGGGAGGAGTTGCAGGTTCTTTCTATTCTAGGCTGTTTCCTGATAACGCTTTGCACTTTGTTCACTCTTGTTATGCTATCATGTGGACTTCTCAGGTAATTAATTAATTATCTCTCTCATTTCTTATTTTCCTTGATTTGCTGACATATTTTTCTGTTTATTTATTAAATTAAACCAACCTAACCCTTATCATTATTTGTCCTATATACTAATTGTATATTAATTGCACTTATCACCACCTTTAATAGTCAGGCAAATAATTAACCATTTCATTAATAATAAAAAATATTAATATTATATGAATAACAAACAAAAATTATAGTTCAAAAAAAAATAACAAACAAAAATTAATATTTTTTATGTTATAAAATATGTTTTCAAATTTCGATATTTAACCTGATTGATAATTGAGTTTCGTTTTATTTTTTTTAATTAAGATGTATTTGTCCAAAAAGAAAATTTGATCTCAATTGAGTTGTAAATTAATTTTAAGATATCTAATTAATTATGAATAATGAATTTAACTATTATATGATGTTTTTTCTGTTGTTGTTAATTAATAATTTATAGCGTCATAGATAAATTTATTCTGAAGTTTGTAATTACACCTTTATTTTGTCAATTATCCTAATTTTAAAATTTTATTTCAATTTTACTCAAAAATTAAATTAAAAATAGACGTTGTCAAATTAATTTGAAGAACAAAATTGAAAGTGCCATTGAATTTATTATATCATACTTCAATTAATTTTTAATCTTTAATAAAATTAATTAGATATTTTGACTTTTTTTAATTTATAAATTATTAATAATCAAATTAGTAATTTAAGTAATTAAATTTGTAAATAAAGAGTTCAATTAACTTCAACCAAAATGTTAAAATTGAATTGACAATATGATATAACAAATTTAAGGATGCTTTTTGGCCTTCTAATCAATTCTTTAATTATGATTTGTGGTAAAATTCCTACAAAATTTTTAAATCGGTGTAGAATTGACAAAAAAAAAAAAGGGGTAAAACAATTGCAAAAATGATAAAAAAAATTCAACAGTTGCAGATATTCATTCCCAGTATATAATGATTTGAAGACATGTATATGTTTTAATGGGTTTGGCATTTCTAGACTTTTAATAAATTACAACCAATATTTTTATATATTTTGATGAGATAATGATTACTAAATATTCTTTGGATCTTTGCTCTCTTCTTCTTAATATTATTATTTCAGGCACCAAAATTGTTGAATGAGCGCAACATATGCATTGCAAAAACAAGCACTCCTGCTGTGGTTAAAGCATACTTTGATCAATTTCAAAGTGACTTCACATATTTTCTGAAGGCTTGGTCGGAAGAGTTGACCGCCGGCGGCGGTATAGTTCTGACCACTATGGGCAGCATCAAGAGTGAAGATCCTCTCAGTATATGGGAATTTGTTGGACTCAAACTCCATGACATGGTCTTAGAGGAATCTATCCAAATTTTCATATAAACAAATAAACATATATATATATATGGGGAAATTGCAGCAAATTTTTGTCTTATAATATTTATTTGTTATTTGAGTTTGAGTTGTATTTCAATAAGATTAACTTATATTAACTTATATAAATAAGATTTATTAATTTTTTAAAATATGTATACATTTAATTTATAGACTTATTATTTCAAATATTAAAATAATAAAAAATAAATTTTGTATAAGATTAGAAACATACAAAAATATAAAATAATATAAAGATCAATAAAAACATGAAATAATAAACGATTTAAGGACAAAAGAGTTAGAATTTAGAAATGATATTGAGAATTTTCAATCAATGTCAAATAATAATAATAATAATAATAATAATAATAATAATAATAATAATAATAATAATAATAATAATAGTGGAAGAAATTAAAGTATGAATTGGCAATATTAATAAATGATGGATAATAGAGCCTTCAGCCTTTTTTTTAAGGAACATCACACCCTTCACTAGATTTTAGTAAATAATTTATAAATATGGTAAATTAAAATTTTTTTTTAATTTTTTTTTATATTTTTGTTAAAAGCCCCTTTTTTTTAATTCTTAAAATTTATTTAAAGAAAAGATTAAATTTTATTTTATGTTTTTCAGGGCCTAATTGATAAGGATAAAATGGACTCGTTTAATCTGCCATACTATGCAGCAACTGCAGAGGAAATAAAGGAAGTGATAGAGGCAGAAGGATCTTTCAATTTGCAGAAGTTAGATGCTTTCAAGATGGATTGGGATACTTATATCAAGAAAGCTAACCCAAGTATCGACAAGAAAGCTAGGGCTGCCATTATTGCAACTGACATTAGCGCTGTTGGCGAGCCCATTTTGTCCAGTCATTTTAGAAGAGCAATAATGGATGATTTATTTCTGAGGTTTGAACAGGATGTGCTTCATCACATGGCCACCAACAATTGCCAATACATTAACATTGTTATTTCCTTGACAAGAAAAGCTTGATTTGTATTTTCATATTTGATCTAAAATTTGGAAGTTTAAAATATTAAATTTAATGTGAATCTCTATTTTAAACTATTTGATGGTTGGTTGTGGGAAAATAAAATGAAATATTGATTAACATAGACAGCAGCTAGTCTTTTGTATTGATATTTTTATTAGTATTAATATGATAAGCCCCCTGGTGGAATGGATTCAAAATGCTGCAGAGCACCACTTCTCATCGAGGTTGAAGCGTTGATAGAGATAACAAAGGTGACTCTGCAGACGCAGGTGAGCAGATGATGAAAAGCGAAGAACCTGAGTTTGCTCTAAGAGTTCCTGAAGCACAAGCAGATTGAAGAGAGAGAGATCAAAATGAAGAATCAATAATAGAAGCGGAAGATTCAAAGAAGCTGGAAACGACCAATGGAGATATTTAGGAAAAAATGAAAAAGAACAAGAAATGATCAAATAAATTTATCCATTCCAAAAGAAAAAAAATATTCAATCCATTACTGGATTTCTAAAATATTTATAAATTTATCAAATTATTATAATTTATTATGAATTTACTATATATGCATATGATAACTGCATCTATTATATATTTTTATAAAATAACCAAAATATAAAAATTTACAGCATTTAATGACAATTGCAATTTCTCCAATTAAATTGGCAATAATATGCTATAGAGGTTGAAAGAATCACGCCCCAAACGCTAAATAAAAAAAAAAATTAAAACTCTATTTTAACTCAAAATCTATATAAATTTCACAATGAAACCTCTACACTAAGTCTCGTACATTGGCCAACTAGGATCTAATTTGTGCCATTTAATATATCATTCAACGTTATTTAGTTTGATTATTTGCAATCAGCATATGTGCTTTATTATCCCTTGGCGCACACACACACACACATAATTTGGAATTGACCTAAAAAATACTTTTTAACTTAGCATTATCTTTTTCATGAACAGAACTTGGCACTTAGCTCATCAGTAGATTCCTTGAGAAGGCAAAGCCAGACATCAAGCTTAAATACTTTTTCCCTAATAAACGGAGCTTGAACAGCATAAATCAAACTAACCAGTCATGTTCATTAGCTTATCACCCAGCTATTAATCAGACTCCCTTCCCCATCATTCAACTCAGAAAGGAACAGAAATGACAAAATTTTCATTTTGAAATGTTTGTGACCATCTAATAAAGTCACATAGTGAATAGTTTTTCTGCAAAATGCAAGCAGAATAGCTGCATTTAATAAAACAGAAAATATTAACACCTCTCCAAGCTCGTTTAAAATCTCAAGTAACAGTCATTAATTAACCGCCCAAGCGGCAAAGCAGAACTATATATATTAATTCACAAAATAAAAAAAAAATACTAGCAAAGAACGCTAACATGAAAGCTCACTGGTCCAAATTCCAATCCATTCCAAATGCATTATATGATTGTAGTATTTGCAGTAATAAAGTGATATTCCCAAGTAATAAACGAAAATTAAATTTGTGGAGCAAGAAAAAGAAAAACACATCCTAAATCGCCTTAGACCCACCAAGGCTGTGGAGCTAAAGGATTCTCACTAAATAACAAAAGCTTCATGTATTTCCAACTACCAAATGTTTATTTTACTTGTTAAACTCCAGAAAGGTAAACCTCCAACAGCTGTGCCTGAAACATTACAAAAAACCAAATCTTCAGCTTGAAAATTTCCATAACCAATATATTTTATCACTGTTTTACTTGAGTGCTAACTAAACCCTCCAAGAACAGGGCATTATTTTTCAAATCACAGAAAATTCTAAAAAACATGAGTACTCAATAATCTAGTAGCATAATTGCTTGTAGAGAGGACCACTATTCGCTTCCCCACTCCCTCGACAAGTTAATTTCTTGCCCGAGAGAGAGAGCAGTCTTTCTTTTCTTTTAACTACAATGAGCTCCAGAGATCTTTGGGTAGATACACAGCACAGTCAACTCCTACAGGCATATTTGCTTTTCATACCTTCTATGATGTATATGACAGAATAGTTTGCAGAATGGCATTCCATTGGAAGATATGTAGGGGAGTTGAGGTTTAAAAGAAAAGCACTAAGAGCTAATGACAAATATTGGGGAGGAAAACTGAATTTGGGTAATCAAAATTTGCAATAATATGCACGATGTGAGATCCAGTAATCAAGCAATAAAATAAATAATAGATTCTAAGCTTCAAACTTCCACTCGTATGGTATAACCTTGCAAGTGAATCTAAAATGTAGAATTCATTTATATTCCATTTGGATAGAATCATTTAGAAATGATTTTTCATATTTGATATAGTAACTTAGAATTTATGTTAGGAATGCATTTATAATTCAATTAAACATGAGATGATATCCTACAATACCATAAAGAAAAATAGAGAGAGGAAGAGGAATAGAGATGACCCGAGAGAAAGATGGAAAAGGAGGAGAAAAGAGAGATAGAATCGAATGAGAGAGAAAACAGAAAAAAGAGGAGAGAGCAAGAGGAAGGGAAAGAGAGAGATAGTAGGCATTTTTGTTCAAAATTTCTTAGTTGCATAAATTTTGTGGAAGTCATTTCAAGTTCCACCAATTATGATGGAAATTGGCTTAATCATATTCAGTTCATAAAATTACATATATAGAGAAATGAATGTTTTAAAGATACCAAACTTTTAATTTTCATTTATGCCAACCAGTAGCTTAAAATCCTTGGGCATCAGAACTCACATTCCCATATGCATTACACCTAAGGTTGGATTACATTACACAATCCGAAGGAGTATATAATTTCTAGAATCTTATTTAACAAATTGAATCACAAAGCATTACAAGTACCATTATTGATTGTAAACTGCACAAAAAACTCATAAACATTGGATTTCTAGAACTAGTATTGATCCTCTAAGGCTAAGAATTTCAACTCCCATGGAAAACTAGAAGGATTAAGGTTTTACTAAACCAATAAGGACTCAAAAAATAACATCAAAGGCTCAAAAATAAAACCTAAATATACCTAGCAATTCTGCAAATCAAAAAATGCCCTTAAATTTTAAAGTTACAATTCTGGACTTGCAGCTACTTGATTTGAATAGGCATAAATAAGATTCCAAAAAAACTAGAAAGTACCCTATAATATCCCAGGAAAAAAAATAGATTAGATCTAGAACCATATTCTAAATTATTTAATTTTAGATTTTCTGAACTCCTTGTTGTCTGCCATTCAAAACGTTTTTTCATGATAATGTCATGGTAAGAGGCAACAGCAAGAGAAAATAGCACTGAAATTTTGCCCATAGCATACAGTATTTATCTCAAACATGCTGAACTTAATGGAGGTACATAAAGGATCAAAAAGTTAAAAACAAATAATCATTTGTATAAGGTACCTCACTGCACAAACACATACCCGCATCAAAACAATGAGCAAATACTGCATAGGCCAGACCAGAATGTCCATGTTCTCTGAAGCCTGTACCTAAAGGAGCCTTACACTGCCATTTTCATTTCAATTTTCTGATGAGGATCGTAACCTATGAGCTTAAAATCAGCTGCTACAAAAGAATCTATATTCTTCTTCTCTGGATTAATTTTCAAAATCTGCATGAAAACACTAGTAAGAGAACACAACACAAAAATGCAAAGAATATAGGAAAAGGTGAAGAACAATGCAACACTACTTCCAAAATGATAGCAACTATGTTTACATCAACCTAAGTTGCTGCCAATTTACTCACTGGAAAAGGTTTTGGAAGTTTCTGAAGCTGCTCCTGGAGTGGTCGGACATGAGTGCGATAAACATGAGCATCCCCAAAAACATGAACAAAATCACCAGGAATAAGATCTGTCCAAAATAAAAGGTGATTGAATACAGATTTTTTCAGAATATAATTACTATTAAAGTGATTTCAGACATTTCAGACCATTACAGTAACCATCTTTCAATCGGTTCCCACAGAGCCGTCATTATTGTAAAACTCTAGATCCTCACCACTATTTAGGTGATGTCCCTTCTACCACCATTAGAACCCTTCATTTACAGAACTTCACTATTCGTCCATAAAATGGTGTGGCACCACTAGTTAAACATAATTTACCCCCAAATTCAAAATCACAGGACTCTTTTCACCCACTAATTTGTCAGTTCACTGGACTTGGCTATCAAATTTTAATCAACCTAGCAATCAGAATATGGAAATCATATATGAGATCTGAGCCCTTTTTTAGTTACGGAAAATATTTTTTATTTTCCTTTTCTAGTTTTCTTCTTCATTTTCCAATTTTCTATATTTCCACTTTTCAAATTGAAAAAATGTAAAACAAGATAATATATTTAAGATTCCTTTCCATTTAAATATTTCTCTTAATCTCCATTTCCATTTTCATTTCCATGTTTCCTTTTTGCATTAAATATACAAATTATGTTTTCCATAACTATTTTTTTTAAAGAAAAGTGGAAAACATCATAAAGTAACTTTTCACAATAGTACAATTTTGGAAAAGTTGAAATTTGTTTCAAATTCTCAATTTAAAAAAAATTGATAAATAAACACCAAATTAAAGTTTTCTATACTCTTGGGTAATTTTCTGGAAAACAGGCTTTGTTTTCCACAACTAAACAGGACTGAATAGTTTTGACAAAATTGCAAGGCACCAGTACTTTGATCCGACTGACTTAATGTGACTAGTAAGTCACCACCACACATGAGACCAAAATATTCTTGAGAGACACTGACTATCAAATACCTAAATATTCTCATCTAAGCAGTAACAGCTCAAACTCAGCAACTAATTATCAATGGCTTTCAAAGAATCCATACCACAAACATGAGCAATAATGCATGTCAAGAGCGCATAAGATGCAATGTTGAATGGAACACCCAAGCCCATGTCAGCAGATCGCTGATACATTTGACAAGACAACTCCCCGTTGGCTACATAGAACTGCAAAAGAATGTATTCAGATTAATCAACTGCATGGAAATTATGATATGAACATAGGCTAACTACTAACTTGAGCAAACATGTGGCAAGGAGGAAGTGCCATCAATTTGAGATCGGAAGGATTCCAAGCTGAAAGTATAATTCGACGATCATATGGATCATTCTTAATCTTGTTAATAACATCTAACAACTGATCAAATCCTTGGCCACTGTAGTCAGCATGCATGTCAGTATACCTGCAAAGAGCATCATGTAAGAAAAAGAAATCACTCTAAAACTCAGCCATTGCTATATCCAACAGTTAAAGTTAGATAAAGGAAGACTCATGAACCTAGCACCAAAGTGTCTCCACTGGAATCCATAAACAGGTCCCAAGTCACCCTCCTCTCTGCCTTTCAATCCAATACTGAAATTTGAAATACAAATATCATTAAAGAAGTGCATGATGAATATGAAGTAAACTCTACGTATCAATTAATGAATACTTGCCTATCAAGGTACTCTCTGGATGCATTACCATCCCATATATGAATGCCCTTTTCCTGAAGGACCTGTGTATGCAACATTTAAAATTGCAGGTTATATTTTTGCGCTCTTGTATCTACAACAAATAGAAATTTCAACGACACCACATGCAAAAGTGATAATTCATCTGGCAGACCCAAGAACTTGATGACACCAATGTTCAGATGAACCCATTCACAGAAAAGGAAAAAAAAATTCAAGCATAACAAATATCAAAAAGATCAGAATCCCACAATTCTTCAATTCCTACATGCACTAACCTAAAATTGATTTTCTAAAGTAATATGGAAAGAATTCTCATTGATATAGAAAAACTCAATTGCAACTCATACAAAACCTAGAAATTATGCAGCACTATGCATCTCATGTAAAAAAAACTAAAATAAATTAGTGAACAATAAATAGTCATATAGATTACCAGATAATTAGTCAAATTTATTAAAAGACACATTCACGGAATAACAAAATCAAGAACTCTATTCATGGGAAATACTATGCCATTTATAAATAAGAAACAAGTAAATTAGGCTTAATGTTTGAAGCTAATTTGAAAGAGAGGGAGGCAAAAAAAAGGTAGATAATACATAGCTGCTTAATGTGAAAATTTGTTCTAAATGAACATGGGACCAACCAGAACCGATACCTTCTATACAGTACCATCATATAAGACACATAAGACTGTAAACAATTATATGTAAGATGTTGTTTATTTAAAATATCATTACCCTGGCATTGGTGGAACCCCTAATGAACCATAGAAGTTCTTCAACAACCCCTCGCCAGAATACTTTCTACAAGTCAATGATAAAAACATGAGACAAATGAATGGGATTTTGTTGCCTTACAAAATTCACCTCATGTTGAATCATGAGCCAATCTAAGTTATAAGAGAGAAAAGTGCACATACACAGAAGACCATACTTTAGTTGCAGCGACAATAGCAAACTATTAAATAAAACTGCACCAAAAAAGAAAAGAAATGCTTCTACACACATGCCTTTGTTGTGAGAAGCGGAAAAGTTCGGCGCAGATTGAACCGCATCTGTAGATTACCATCAAGTCATATCCATCAATTAAAAGCATAATCTTTTTAATGGAATGGAAATATCATTTAGAAGCAAAGGTAGATAGAACCATAAATAATTAGTGTTTCACATCACCTGGCATCCAAACTTTGATAAAGTACCAGTTCCTGTTCTATCATCCTTCAAAATGCCATTTGCGATGATGTCCTGAACAAGCCTCAGGTACAAGAATTCCTCGTGTCTTTCAAAAACTGTCTTGGGAAGGAACGAGAACCTTTTTACCTCTAAATTACTGTTTTCTGAAGTATCATCAGTGGTCAGACCATTTGGTTCAACTGCAGAACTCCTCACCCGAACATAAGTTGCAAAGCAATAACGTATGCTGTTTTCTACCATGGGAAAGGATGAGTACCAAGGTTGAAAGACAGAGGAATCAATTTTAGGGATAAAAGTATCACAATCAACGCTTGTCTCAATTTCTGTAATGTGAATAGCATCACATTCAGATGCATTGAGAGATTCCCTGTATGACAAAATGATCAAATAAATAAATAAATAAATAGACACAAGGGAAAATTAACCCATAAGTAGTAGAACAAGTAGTGCAAACCTCAATATTTGGCCACCTCCAATAACAAAGACTCTCTCAATTGACAGACAATAAGGAGATGCAGCCAGTAATTCCAAAGCAGAAGGAAAGCTACCACATATCACCACGTTCTCAGCAGTAGCAATGTCGAAACTCCCAGAACGAGTCAAAACAACATTGAGCCGACCAGGAAGAGGTCGATGATCAAGCGGAATACTTTCCCATGTCTTTCTACCCATTATTACTGCATTCTTTTTCCCATTATCAGAAGTAGTCAGAGTGACATCCTTGAAGAATTTGAGATCAGAAGGCAATCTCCATGGTAGCTTCCCATCTTTTCCTATACCCATATCCCTAGTTGCAGCCACAACAACTTGGTAAGTTCTGCGTGGATCTGGTTTTATATTTGCAGTTCCATTTGGAAGAATTGACTTGGAGTCACCAGACATGGTTGAAAAGAATGCCAAAGAGAAATTAAATGATGGCGCCTCAGAACTAACACTACACACCCAACTTTTGTGGAAGTGCAGTAGAACCTGAAATTGTACAAGAAAAAGAACAATTTCTGAACATAATAACACACAAAAGGCAGCCAACTAAATAAATAATAATTAGGGAAATCACAATTGTAAGAAAAAATAAGAAACATTGAGAAACATTGAACTGATAAACTTCAGAAGCTACACCATCGTAATTCCTAATCTTTCAATTATATGAACAAAGTAGCTAAACCCATTGATTTTCAGCCAAAGTTAAAAACCCATATTATCAACTGAACCCACTAAAGCAAAAAAAAAACAAAATGCTGGCCTATGATGAAAAAAGCGCATGCACCCAACAAGCAAATTTGATAAACATAAAGATTGTCCCTTTCCTTCCATTACAGTAAATTTTCTTTTATGGAATTTGATTAAATCAAACAATTCCCAGAAGTCAAACAAAATTCAAGCCATTTTATCATTTTACTGACACCAAAAAAAATAAAAAGGTAAGTTAAAAAAACAAAAATTTTAAGAAAATGCAATACAGAAACTTACCGATCTGAGACTAAATCGAGGAATTTTGTGTTTACAAAGCCTCGAACTTCAATTAAAAAAGGAAAATTTTACAAAGTTTAAAAAAGAAAATTAGGGTTTTGGTGATGAAAAGGAAAGTAGATTGTTGATTGGAGTGAGTAGTACGTAGAGTAGAGTAGAGCAGAGTGCAAGCGTAAAAGAGAAATGCGAAAAATCAGAGACTGCTTTTTCCTTTGAAACAGAGCAAACAACAAAGCTCAAAGAGAAGGAAAAGAGAAGACAAAATCCAAAAAGCACGATTTACGCGGAGTGCCGCCACAGTCAGTAGTCTTCGGTTTTTAATTTTTAATTATTGTGCTTCTCAAAATGCCCTTGCTTTTCTCTATATTTACTAACCACATCATTTTTTCTTCTTTGTTTCAAGTTTCCATTAAACTACCACCGAAACAAACCCCTCTCCTTAAAAAAATAAATAAATAAATGAATGAATGTAAAATTAAATAAATAATATTTTTATATATTTTACTTTTTTTAGTATTATTTATTTTTTATATTTAAAATTAAATTTTTGTTCCTTTATAAAAAAAATTATGGTTTTCATATGAAGAAAAATAATTTAAAATACTAATTTTATTATTTTATTATAATATTTTTATTTAATAATGATGTTTTAAAAAAAAATAAAAATTGAAGTAAAATATTGATTGTAGTAAGAGAAAATGTATTTTTTGAAAAAAAAAATTCTTGTTTTAGTGGGGATTAAGGTATTTTTAAAATTTTACTCTAATTTTTATAAAAATATAAATATTTTTGACTTTTATAGTATTTTTGGAATAAAAGTTATTTTTTTAGGTAGTTATGTGAATATATTATAATTTATATATAATAATTGAAACATAAAAATTATCATAATTATAGTTCTTGGATAATTTTAAATTGTTTAATAATATAATAATATATCAATATCTAAAAGTTTTAATTTAAAATAATAATAATAAATCAAAGTTGTAACTTCAATTAGTGTGATATATAATTAAATAAAATTATGAATAAATATATTAATCTTAAAATTTAAACAGAAAAGATATAGATTAAAAGATTAAAATTCAATAAACTTTTAAAACTTGTAGATAATATAAAAACTTTGATGGATGAGTTCTTTATATGAAATTATAAAATAAATCTAAATCTTACATAAAAATCGTAAAATAAATTGTAAAAATCTTACTTAATTAGATTTTTCTTATAAAATAATAATAATAATAATAATAATAATAATAATGATAATAATGATAATAATAATAATAACAATAATAGATATTTAATTTAGAGAATATGAAAAATTATTAAAGGCGTGTTTTATTTATCAATATGTTTCCTCATCTTTGTATGTTTATATATATTACAAAAATTAAAAAAATATATTAAAATATGACACAAATATTTTAATATATTAATAAATTTTGTTTTTTCTTATACTAAAGATGAATAAATTTTATTGATAAAGAATTAAAAGATTAATAATTCAATGTGGTGAGTTGTTATGCCATACATCACAATCTGACTCAAAAAATACCGCTTTAGCTAATGTATGGGCAACAACATTCATTCGTAGATTGATTAACAAAACTAAACATAATTTCTTTATTTAAAGGGATAAGTGAATAGCAATTATCTAAAAATATACCTAGTGAAGAAGAAAAATGTGTTCTATTTCTTAAGTAATTTATAGCTACTAAAGATCCTGATTCCAAGAAAAATTGGTTCCAGTTTTCTTCATAAATCTAGGTCAATGCTTCTCTGATTCCCATTGCTTTTGCAAGAATTGTGTTGTGGTATCCTTCTATAAAACGTGAAGAAGCAACTACAAAATTTCCCAAGTGATTTCTTAAAACCAAGCCTATGCCTCAACCTCCAAGACTTGAGGGGGTAGCGGCATCTACATTTAATTTTAATTAACCCAACTCATGGAGGATGCATTAGCGTTCATAGCTAAAGCTTACTAGCTAGAAATTTTTGCAGAAGAGATATCGATATCAAAAGCTATTGATTGTTGTATAATTTGTTCTGGTGATGAGAACTTCCTTTCCCAAATTAAGGTATTTCGACTCTGCCATACGTGCTAGCAAATAGAAGCAAGCAAACTTGCATCAGTGTCAGAAATAACTTACAACATTTGCTTCAACCATGCTTTGAAAGAGGTACTATTGCCTGGACATAAGACTAGACGAGAAGTCCTCCAATGTTTTTGTGCTTTAGGGCACCAAAATAAAGCGTAAAGAATTGTTTCAAAATATCCACGACGAGAGGGCTAAAGGCCATCAGTATCCACATTTTTTGCTCTTGAATTCATGCTTATAGGGACAACATCGTGACTTGCTCTCCAAAGAAAATTCTTTAGCTTAGGCACAGCTTCTATCTTCTATAACAAACCCCATTGCTGATTAATTTGCTCTATCTAATGTGTGGTGGGAACTAAGCTCAATTTATAAGCATATTTGATAAAATAAACACAAGTGGTAGCGTCATTCTAGATAAAAGAACCATCAATTCGTCCTTTTGATAGGGGAATCGAAAGAATCAATTCCTTATCTCTGTCATTAAAAATTGATTCAAGTAGCGTCTTGTCCCAAATGTCATTTGTGATTAGATCTGAAACACACAAAACACAAGTTGTAAAAGGAGCTTCTATGGTAACACATGGATTTTGGCTATCAAGTAGCCATTGATCATGCCAAACTGAAATACTGGTACGTCTACCAACATGCCATAAACAACCCTTCTAAAGAAGTTTTTGCCCCATATACTCCGCCATACGAAATTTGGATTAGATACAAGTTTTGCATTTTAGAAAATAAGAGTTAGGAAAGTAACGTGCCTTTAGCAATCTTGCAGCCAATGAGTATGGATTTTTTATCATGTTCCATCCTTGCTTGCCCACCATTGCTAAGTTGAAGTTAAAGATTTTACGAAAACCTAAGCTCCCATGTTTCTTTGGCTTCGCCATCCTATCCCAAGACATCCAATTAATTTCTTTTGAGTTTGAGTGCCACCACTAGTTATTCATCAATCTTTCTATTTCAACACATAAAGATGGCCAAAACAAAAATATACTCATGACACGGGTGGGAATTGATTGGGCTACTGATTTAAGGAGGATGTTCTTGCCTGGTCCAAATAAATATTTTCCTTTTCATGAATGTAGGGGTGTCAAACTTTTTCTTACTAAAATTTCACGTTTGTTCCTACCTAAAACTGATGGTATTTCAAGATACATCCCAAAATTTTACACTTCTTGCACACCCTAAGTTCGACATATATCCCTGCTTACCGAAGTAGAGGTGTTCTTACTAAAATAGATCGAAGACTTCTAAAAATTGATTGCCTGACTTGAAGATTTCGCATAAATTTTAATTACCTCTCTTATAGCATTCAGTAGCTTTGAATAAGAGCAAACAATCGTCAGTAAAAAACAAATGTGAAATAGCTGCAGCACCTCTCGCTACTTTACACCCATGTATAAGACCTCTATCTTTCTTGTACCTATCTAAAGCAGATAAGCCTTCTGTATATAAGATGAATAACAAGGGAGACAAAAGATCTCTGTCTTAATCCCCTTTTAGGGATAATAGGACCCAGCTTCAAGCATCATAAACGATGTGATAAGAGACTGAAAATATGCATGAGATTATTAAATTAACCCAACATAAGTTAAAATTCACAGCTAGCATAACTGTTTTTAGATAGTTTCATTCAACTTTATTAAAGGCTTTACTTATATCCATTTTTAATACAGCCCATCCATGTTTCCCTTAAGACTTCCTTTTGAGAAAATGCAATGACTTAAAAGCTATAATCACATTATCTATCAAACAGTGACCAGGGATGAAAGCATTATGATTTTTCAACAATTAATTTGAATAGAATCTTCTACAGACGCATAGCTAATACCTTTGCCATAATTTTATATATAACATTACACAAAATGAAATTAGTGTTAATTCACCTATATACTATGGATTCTTCTTCTTTAGAATAAGAATGATATTGGTCTGATTAAAAGAAGAAGGGATAGAACCAAGGTTGAGATAAAACAAACATGCTTTAGTGACATCCTTACCTATAACTGACCAGTATTTTTTGAAAGAAGCACAGATTAGAACCGTCCGACCCTAGGAGACTTGTTTGGGAGCATGCTAAAGACCACCTCTCTAATCTCTTTTATCATGATAGGGCTGCATGAGAAGATCATTATCTTCCTGAGATAATCTGGGAGATAAGCAATTCAATATCTCAGTACAATCAGAAGGCTCATATCTAATTAGAGTTTTGAAATAATCCACCATTAAATTGTCCAAGCCACTATTCCAATCACACCATATATCGTTTGGACCCTTCAACTGCAAGATTTTATTTCTCCTTTTCCTTGACTTGGCCATTGCATGAAAAATATTTTGTATTTGCATCACTATTCTTGAGCCAATATTGTTTTACGTGTTGCTTCCAATGAATCTCTTATTTGTGAAGGATATCTGCATGGAGTTTGGAAACCTGCTTAAATGCCTCAACGTCATCAACCTTAGAGGAGTTTCGAAGGCGCTTCAAATTTTTACTATAATTAGCCCGTTCCCTTTTGTAGCTAGAAACATGATCCTTATTCCAGTTAGACAAATCTTTGCCACATTCTGACAGCTTCAATAGAATCTCACTATTAGTATTATACTGTCAGTATGTTGTGATTACTTCAAAACAATCCGGTTCAAGTATCCATCTATTCTCAAATTGGAAAAAATGAATGAGGTTGCAACTGAGCCTGTATGAGCGAAATATATAAGGATAGATGGTCTAATGTAGTTGTTCCTATGACTTTAGCGTTCCAGCTTGAAAAAGTCATGGCCAGGCCATATTGGCAAAACTCTGAGCAAGCTTTTCACGAATCCAACCTGTTGAAGCTCTTCCACGCTCCCATGTGAAGAAACTACCTTCCATTTTTAATGGTATTAAATCATAATCAACTATAGATTCCAGAAGTCCTTCGATCATCTAAGAAGGCCTAGGTTGGCCACCATCTTTTTCTGTAGTATACATAATATCATTGAAATCTCCTATTCACATCAAGGGTGAATTGTTATCACTGGCTAGAGATTTAAGCAAATTCCATAAGTCTCAGTAGATTTCAAGAAAACCATAAAAACCTGTTAAACGCCACTCAATGAAGACTTCCAGATTAACTGAGACATTCAATATGATTCTTAGAAAGCTTCTTAACGAAATATCATTAGAACTATTCTAAAATAAAGCCAAGCCACTACTATGTCTAATACAATCAATGGAGAAAACATTATCAAAACCAATTTATGTTTTAACAAATTCCACCTTCCTTTTTACTGCTAAAGTTTCTATCAAAAACATTATTTTTGGCCTAAGTCTTCGAACTAGAGAACTAAACTGCAAGTAAGTTGCCAAGCCCACGGTAATTCCAAGTTAAGCAACTCACTGTGGAGGGTAGCTATAAAGGTCAAAGCTCGCCCTATTAATATTTCCTGAAAAAAATTCAATAGCTAAAGGGTTCTCTACATGCTGGGGACAATCAGATGAAGTACGACGGTGTTTATTAGAAATTTGATCTATTGAAATACCTTGGTCAAGTATGTTCTCCCCCAACTTGACTAGTAGACAGGATCCCTTCTCTTGGACTTCAACTTAGATAGGGTCATGGCTGCTTGAACTAAAATTATCTACATATTTTGAAGAGGCTTCTGCACTAGCTTTTCCTTTGGAGTCTTCATAGAGATCCAATGAAGAATAATGAAGACTCTTCTCACCTCCAAAGATACCAACCCCATCAGATGATGCTCGCAACTAGAGGAATCATTTAGAATGGTCCGACATAGACTTGATGAAAATGCATTTCTTTCTGTTAGATTGAAATTAATTGAAAAAAGATGTCAAGATAGTTTGCAATATAATATGTCATCGTCTTCTAAAATTGCAGGATTAATTGTATGAGATTTTGGTTTATTTGACAAAGAAAGAGATATAATTGTTGAACATAAGTATAGAAATCTGAAAAGAATTAGCATTTTACATCCAAGTCTTATGGCAATGCAATATCCAATATTATTTTCTTATGGTGATGATAGTTATTTAGTAGATATTGAATATGCAATTCCATATTCAAATTCAAATTCCCTTAAAAGATTTGTTAGAATGCGTGAATATTATGCTTATAGAATTCAACAACGCCATAAAGAGGAAAAAACTTTATTGAGAGGTGGTCTTTTATTTCAGCAATTTATCGTAGATGCATTTTCATGTGTTGAGAAAGAAAGATTAGACTATATTAGACAAAATAAAAAAGAATTAAGATCTAAAATATATTTTGAAATAAAAAATATTATTCGCCATGGAACAATTAACTCTAATGATATCGGAAAATCTATAACATTGCCATCTACTTATACTGGAAGCCCAAGATATATGGTTGAGCATTATCATGATGCTATGGCTATATTTAAATTTTATACATATCCTGATTATTTATAACATTTACATGCAATCCATTATGAAATGAAATACAACGAATATTAGATTATATACCTGGCTTAAAATTATAAGATAAACCTGATATTATTTGTCGTATTTTTAAAGCTAAAGTTAATCAATTGATTGACGACTTTAAAAAACATCAACATTTTGGTAAAATTGTTGTTTTATTATACATTGTTGAATTTCAAAAAAGAGGATTACCTCATATCCATTATTTATTGTTGTTACATAAAGATGATAAACTAACTATACCTTCAAATATTGATTCTATCATATATGCTGAGTTACCAGTAAAAGAAATTGATTTAGAAGTATATAAATTAGTTTCAAGATTCATAATTCATGGTCATGTGGTTCTATTAATCCCATATCACCTTGCATGAAAGAAAAAAAATATAGTAAATATTTTTCAAAAAAATATCAAAATGAAACTACTATTGATGTTAATGGTTTTCCAACTTATAAACGTTGAAATGATGATAATTATGTTATTAAGAATAATAAAAAGATAGATAATAGTTTTGTGGTTCCTTATAATAAAGATTTAATTTATAAATATGAAGCACATATTTGTGTTGAATTTTGTGTTCAATCTACAATGATGAAATATTTATTTAAATATCTTAGTAAAGTTAGAAATCGAATTTGAATAATTATTAAAAATTATGGTAAATATGATAAAGAAAATGAGAATATTAATAATAAAAACAATGTTATTGATGAAGTAGAAACATATTTAGATTGTCGATTTCTTACACCACATAAAGCTATTTAAAGATTATATGAATATCCTATACAATATAGAGATCTGGCTATTGTAAAATTAATAATACATTTGCCTAATATGAATAACATCTTATTCAAACCTTCTGGTAGTTTAACTTATATTGCAAATAATCCTGATTTTGGTCGAACTATGTTTACTGAATGGATGAGTACTAATACTATATATGAAGATGTTAGGTTACTAACATATGTTGAATTTCCTATAAAATACATTTGGCAAAGTAAAGAAAAAAATAGACTAAGCGAAAAAGCGGGCATCGTATTGGTGGAATTGTTTATGTTCATTAAAATTCCGGTGAACTTTATTATTTGCAAATGCTTTTATATATCGTTAAAGGATCTAAAAATTTTGAAGACATTAAGACTGCTAATGGAATTATACATCCTACTTTTCAATTAGCTTTGTGCAGCATATTGTTTAATAGGAAATAATATTGAATGGATTAATACAATGGAAGAAGTAATTTTATATGCATCATCTTTTTAGCTTCGCTATTTATTTGCATTTATCATATTATTTTGTGAAGTAAGTCATCCGGATAAACTCTTTCATTTGTTTTGGAAAAAAATTTATGATGATATAAAACATGAACTCTATTATATATTAGATATTCCGCTTTCATATATTTCGGATGTATATTTAAAAAATAGAGTTCTTCTTGAAATTAACAAAACTTTTAATAAAAATTATTCTACTTTAGTATATCATAATTTACCTATGCCTGATAAATCATTACTTGAGTTGTTGATTGAAGAATTAAATTATAATATTACAGAATTAAAATAAAAACATGATCAATTAATTTTAACTCTAAATTCTAAACAACTGCAAGTGTATAATGATATTGTTAATGTTGTCAACAATAATAAAGGAGTATTATTTTTTGTATATGAATATGGTGGAATAGGCAAAATATATTTGTATGAAGTTATTATATCTAAATTAAGAAGTGAAAGAAAAATTGTATTAGTAGTTGCTTCATTTGATATTGCAGCATTATTATTGTCTGGAGGTAGAATAACGCATTCTAGATTTAAAATACATATTATTTTAAATGAATATTTATCATGTGAAATAAAAAAAAAGGAACTCAATTAGCAAGATTTTTTTTTATATAAAAAGGATAAATTTTATTTATATCGAATGTAGGGCGAACCAATACAGTCAGAAGTCAAAATGCTTTTAAGAAAACTAGGCAAATAATCAAATGTATTAAAAATTCTAGATACATGGTTTAATCTACTGTAAAGAGCAAAATAGTGGGCCTCTTGATTTCTTTCTCTGAAGGTGTGCTGGATAAAAGATGAACTGCTATTAAGAAGGGACTTAAGGTGAGCAATGGAGGGGTCCGAAGCTTGAGTGGAACTGGAAAGAAGAGCAACCAGAGTCTTAAAATCACTTTTAACTTGGATGTTTAGAAGATGATTGTGAAGACACCAGTCCAGGCCAAAACGAAGAGCATTAAGTTCTGCCGAGGCTGCGTTGATAGCACAAATGAAGAAAGAGAGACCGATTATGAACGAACCAGCTGCATCACGAAGGACTGCTCCCCCAGTGGAATGAGAGGGAGTAAAAGAGACGTCTATGTTGAGCTTTAAGAAACCTGGTGGAGGTTTGTTCCAATAAACAATTGATGGTTTTAAGTTTTTTAAACCGAAGCCATCCGGGAGAAAATCAGAGAATGCAAGATTAATACAAGAAACTCAACTAATTATTTGGGATAAAGCTTCTGTAAGCCATAAACATTATTTTGAAGCATTAGATAGATCATTTAGAGATATTTTATGTAATTTAAAAGAAGAAAAAATAGATAATCCCTTCCGAGGAAAAATTCTTTTATTAGGAGGAGATATTACCTGTAATTATTAATAATAGTAAAAGTGATATTATAAATGTATCAATTACACAATTTTATTTGTGAAATTTTTTTAAAGTATATAAATTAACTGTAAATATGCTTCTTACCTCAATTTTAAATAATATGAATGAAAATAATAAACTTAAAAAGATTTCTCTAGGTGAATTTTGTCAGTTGGTGATGGATCAATAACAACTGTAAAAATAGATGAAGATAATAGAGAAAATAATTGGATTAGAATTCGTAAACATTTGTTAGTTGAAAATTACACTAATCCAATTGAACAAATAATTCAAGAAATATATCCTGATTTTTTATGTAAATACAATAATTATTCATATATAAAATCACACCAACTAATAAAATTGTAGATATTATTAATAATTAATTAATTAATTTATGACCGAAAGAGGAAAAAAATTACTATAGTTCAGATTCAATTTGCAAAACAGCATACGTTGTAGAAGAATTAAAAGTTCTTTATCCAATTGAGTTTTTAAAATCTTTGAATTTTAATGGTTTTCCTCAACATGAATTGAAAATAAATAAATATTCATATTATGCTGCTTCAAAGCCTTAATCCTAGCGTTAGTTTATGTAATGAACTAGATTAATGACAACAAATTTAGGAATAAAGGTTACAGAAGCAATTATAATAATAGGATCACATAGCGGTAAAAAGGTTTATATAGCTAGGATTATTCTTTCTTATACTGAAAATAAATTTTTATTTATATTAAAAAGAAGACAATTTTCAATAAGGGCTTCTTATTATATGACAATCAGTAAAAGTCAAGGACAAACAATAAAACAAGTTAGTTTATATCTTTATGATCATGTTTTTTCTCATGGGCAATTATATGTTGCATTATCAAGAGTTACAATTCATAAAAATTTAAAAATATTAATGAAAGAAAAAATGAACATAATGATTACTTAGATTATGCTAAAACTATTGTATATACTGAAATATTTAATGGTTTGTCATTAAATAGAAAATATGAAAAAAAAATGAACATAACTATTACTTAGATTATGCTAAAAAATAATGTATATACTAAAATATTTTATTTTTTTAAATCATTAAATATAAAGTATTAAATTTTATTCTTTTATCATACATTTTTTTTTTATAAAATAAGCATTTTTGGATAAATTGCATTTAAATGCATATAATATGAAATTATCATATTTCCTTTTTTTTTTCAGAATACATTTAGAAAATATGACATATATAGCTTTATCTGATATCACAAGTGAAAACAAAATATCTGAATCAAAATTCGCATTGCAAGAATATGGGAGTTCATCAATCTTTATAATTCCAACGAATTATTTAGCCTTGACTTCTTAATGATAGAAAATAAGGTTTGTAATTTAAATTATTTTATATAATATTTTTTCAAAAAAATTTCATTATATAACTACTTGTATTATTTATTATTTTATTAGAAAAATACAATGCAAGGTACAATAACAAAATACTATATTGATCATTTTTTACCATTGCTTATTGAGGAGAGAATATACCATATATCTGGTTTTATAGTTATTCCTGCCCAATCTAATTATAAAATCAGCCATCATACATTTCAAAATTAAATTGCCAAAAAATGTCTTTGTGAAGACTCTTGATAAAGATGATCCTCTAATCCCATTTGACAAGTTTAAATTTTATAATTTTGATGAGGCTAAATCAAAAGCAGACGACAAAAAATTTTTAAGAGGTATATTTAAAATATATATATTATGTTGAAGCTTGCACATTTTTAATTTTTTGTAAGAATTATTAAATTTTTTAATAGATATCATAGGCTAGGTAATTTCAATTGGAAGTGTTGAAGAAATAAAAATCATAAAAAAAAATTGCAAAGAAGCGTCAATTGAAAATAAAAAAAATATATATAGGAATGTATATTCTAAAATACTTACAATTTTTTATTCCTTAATTTTATTGAAAAGCTTGACTATTAAAATTTATATTATATGTGTAGCAATGATAAATTAAATGTTACTCTTTGGGATAAGATTGCTATTGAATTTTCTGAAGATGATATTTTTGCTTAAGAATCAAACGGAGCAGTTATTATGATTTTTTTTATCCATAAATATTAAAAATTTAATGGTAAATAAAAAATTATATTACTATCACAATTTAGCTTAATATATATTCAAATTTTAAACTTTATTTGTATATTATTACATGTGAAATATTAATTAATAGCTTTTCAGCAATAAAAAATTTCATAAATTTAGATATTCCTGATGTCTATAATTTTAAACAAAGGTAAATTTTTTATTTTGCTGATTTTTTATAATTAAAATATGAATAGTAATAAAAATTATATTCCAGGTTGACTAAGCCAATAGATAAAATTGAGAAACTTGAAATACACAATCTTTCATATGTTGATATGGACTCCCAAAAAAATGTTAATAGGAAAAAAGTTAAAGAACTCATGTATTTAGATATTCATTCTGATATGTCATGTTTAATCATTTATTATATTTTTAACTAATATTAAAACTTTCTTAGATTACTCAATTAAATCATTTTAAATGCTTATATTTTATTTTTATAAATTTATCCAGGATATTAAATTTACATGTTAAGCAAATAATAAAAGAAGTTGATGTTTCAAAAGGCTAGTGGTATAGAGCATGTCCTCAATGTAAGTCTAAATTGCAAAATTATATTGACCAGCTTTGATGTGGTGAATGTAGAATAATCAAAGAGCCTCCACTTTGATGATATACTATTGCGAATCATTCTATTTTGAAAAAAATAATTAATAAAATTTAAATGTAACTAACTTTTAATGTATTTTTCTCGGGTATAAGTTAAAAACTATTGTTGAGGATGATAAAGGCTTTACTATCTTCAATAATTTTGGTCGTCAAGCAGCTAAATTGATTAGTTTACCAACAAATAATCTTGCACAATGATCCAAAGATAAGTTTTTCAGTGCCACAATTGATCACCCGAATTTATGGATTGCTTAGGTTATTTTAAATCGTTCTTAATACTCAATCTAATGATGCTTATTATTTTTCTTTTAATATCACTTATATTTTTAAAGATGAAGCTTGTTCTTAATTATCTGTTATGCCTGCGATGAAAATAATTTGTACCAACCCAATAATTCTTCGAAAGCCATTACCAACAGTTAACAAAAAAAATGTCAGACCATATTTGAATTTTTCAGACATAGATAAAGCTGATATGGTAGAAGTATTCAACTCATCAAATGCAAGTGAAATAATCTTTCTATCAATAATAGACCTATTTTTAAAAGAATATCCAATGAAAAAAAAAGTGTGTTAGGTGTAAAAAAATCATTATTAAAAATATTTATTCTTATTTAGAATGTCTTTTTTTTATTAATTATATATCTCTTTAAATATTTATTTTAATATACAAGAATGATCATCGCCCCTCTAATAAAGATAACGAAGAATCAAAGTTAATTAATCTGTTAAAGGTAAAATTAAATTATTATTATTATTATATATTTTTTAATATTTATATTTCATGAATAATAATTTAATTATTTATTATTTATATTGCAAAGTTTGTTAAGCATCAAATCAAAACTGCTATTGTAATGGGATGAATTTTATTGTCTTTTGTTTATGTCTCATATATTTTTCTTTTAAAATTTTTTTAATGTCTTCTATAGTTTATGCAATTTTAACAATATGTATTATGAAATATTGTGAACAAATTGCGTTTGAGAATTATTATACTTAAAACTATCTAAGAATATATATTTTTTTGTAATTATATTTACCATTATTATGAAAAAAATAGTTTACAAAAAATAAAAAAAAATGCTAAGTTTAGGAACTTACAGCATTAGTACAAAGTGTCGGTGATATAAGAGTTAATATTTCTCACCAATATTATCATAATTTTAAGGTGTGTATATATCATTTTCTAAATAGTGTCTTTAAATAAAAAATATAATAAATTAAAAATAACAAATTAAGAATAAAAAAAAAAGTATCCCGTGACATCACGCGGGTTGCAAACATAGTATCCTATAGTTTAGGAGCTATAGACTAATTTAAATTTATGTTGAATAAGATTTATTAAGAGATAAAGTGTATTATACAACTCAAAAATTACAGACTAATTTAAATTTTTTAAAGTAATTAAAAGGATAAAGTGTTTTTTCTGAAATTTTATAGGTGCTATATATTCAGAACTTAAACTTAAAATCTATGATTAAGAGAGAAAAAATTCATGCCATTTCATCTCACCCAAAGATTACTTAATCAAATTATAAACTAAATTTACTAAAAGTCTCTGATTCTTCAGCAACAAATGTTTAGTCTTTGTTCTTATGGCTAGTAAGTCGATGGTCTCTCCAAGTCTAAAGTGAACTAAGCAAAGACAGATTAACAATGAATCAAATTCCAAATATTTTTTTTTAACTTTGTAAAGCAAATTCCCACGTCGGAGACTCATTTTTCCAATAGTCGCATTCACCATTCAAATCACAATCTGGATATAGTATATATTCTTAGCACTCCATCAACCAAGGTTATTTTTTTTTATATTTCACTATTAAGCATTTGATTGGATTTTCCATCAAGATTAGTAGCTAAAGTGGGGCTTAGGTGCAGAACAAGTTTAGTCATTTCTTATTAATATGCTCTTATGTAACATCACATTCATATCATATCATTCAAAATAGTTTTTTTCCCATTAAGAAAAAAATCTAAACATCTTTTAAATAAAATATACCACCTAATAGCACACGATCTTTTAAAAACCTAATGATATGATATTTACCTAATTAATAATAAAATTATGCTTTTTTTTCAATTTTCATTTAAAGTTACTAATAAGCTGCATCTGACCTTTTAAACTAAGATAATATATCCACCAGTCGACTAACTATAATAATGATTTGATTAATCAAAATCGCCTATTTATAATTACCTATTTCAGTTTATAACAATTATGAATCTTAATTATTAATTGGTAAGACTCAACTCGGTTAAGATTCAAGCGTTTAACCTTTTGATTTTATATTTTTTAATAAAAATAATAATATATTTTATGAGATTAAATATTTAATTAATAAATTTGATAATATTAATTAAGTTAAATTAAATAATATTAATTGTTAAAAATAATAACAAATTAACAATAATTATTATTAATATGATAATAGCAAATAATAATAATAATAATGACGACAATTTTTTTTAAATATAATTTTTTTATTATAAATATATATATTTTTAACTATATAATTTTAAATATTTAGTATTGTAATTAAACTCAACTCATTAAAATTTTAATTCTAAATTAATTAGAATTAATTATATGAATTCTCCTTTTTCACTTAAAAACAAACGAAGCATAAAAAAAATAATATCTAAAATTTTAGTTTTAAACTAAAAATTATATTTTTATAATATATATTAAAAGTTACTATATATTAATATCATATATATTAAAAAATATATATTATTTAAAATATATATTAATTTTTATTTTTTATTTTTGGCATATCAAATCTTGAACCACCTGTTCTGATTATGATTCAAGAGATCATGAACTGAATCAAACGCTTATAAACTTATCTTGATTCCAAATAGGGATCGATTTTTTTAGTTTTGAATTAGTTTAGTGAACCAGACCGCCATAGTCCGTGAACCGCGCCAATAGTTAGCTCATTGAGTACATATATAGCAAGACGAATATAGATTTTAATGAATAAATACAAAAATCACCAAAACACTGCTTCAAATGAGAGGTCGGGCTGACAGGTGCAGCTCGAACATGCCGCATGATGACATGTAAATTTTAATTAGGACAGGGATCAAAGATGCCAAACGAAACAATTCTACTGGCACAGTCAGTCAATTATAAATTTATAACTATACATACGGCTCTTTTAGGAAGAATTGCATAAGAATCCTAGCCTGCAATTTTTTAGATTTACAGAAGAATCCATTGCCCATTAACCTTATCCAAAACACATCGTCAAGCACATAAATTATCATGGCAACTTCTGCATTCTAAACAATAGAACTAATCAGACAATTCCAACTCTTCAATGCTCTTTTTTCCTTCAATTCATCTCTTCTTTCAATGAACCATCTCTTATATAAGTCATCAAAGTGTGTAGCAACTGATGCAAAAATATAAAGTTCAACTACTAAAAGGGTATTATCTCACTGAACAACACGGTGGCAAATGTAAACAATACAATGAGAACATATTTCAAGCCTATTTGCTCTGGCAGAAATGGTTAAGAATCTGCAGTCAAAGACCCTCAAAGAACCGCATATGGTCTTCAAATGTCTCCCCATGCCGTATTTTGGTCACTGATCCATCTTCTTCAATCTGAAAAAAGAAATAAATTCAGATTCCAAGCATCAGTTGCCTTGGCAAAAACTAGTCCAAAAGAAACACCATGACTTTTAACCAGTTCATTAGGTATTAGAAAAATAAGATGATTCATATGAAGGAGAGACATTTTAACATTGTCAAGCTGCAGCCTGTAAACCAGAGTGGAAAAGAATATTCCATACGAACTGTACACACTAGAGGTATTTTAAGAAATCTATACCCAGTATTCAGGAGGGCGCATCTTCAGATTGTATGTTGATGCCATACTCATGCAATAAGCGCCAGCATCATGAACGACCAAACCAGCTCCCTGCAAAGCACAGTCCTTGTTCAGAAAAATGGGAAAAGGGATAATTGCTGCAACTGCACTGTAAAGAAGTAGAAAATGCACCTTAACAGGGGTTGGAAGTTCTCTGTCCTTTCCTAAGAAATCAGCAGATTCACATACAGGACCCACCACATCAAAAGTTGAAACTTCAGCATTTGGTGGTGCCGGAGAAACAAGTTCTATATGCTGCAATGAAACATTGAAAAGTTAATATTGACAAGAAAAGAAGAAACAACTTAATATTGAAGAGCAAGAAGAGAAGAGAGAGGCGATGGGGTTGGCATGGGGACTTGGAAGTATTGAAGAGAGAAGAATACAAAATTCAGAGGAATGCCAATCACCCAGATTGCTTCTCCTTAAAATTGGAATATAGGATGGATTCACTTTCACAGATGTCTGACAAAGGAAAGACAGTACTATAATTTCTCACATATGCTAAGGCTGCAATAGCAACCAAAGAGTTCGGACATCCAAATTACTCTTGAGGCATAGTCAATGCTCCATGAAAACTGAACAAAATAAATGCAGGCCATAGTTTGTTTTTTAGCGAATGAGCTACACACATCTCAAGTACTCGACAAAAAGCCTAAAGCAATACAAAGAGATTTTGCCTTTGAATAAGGTAAAATAAATAAGCAGATAAAAAAAAATGCAAGAAGAAAAAAAATATAAATATTCTCTGTGCTGTCAAACATGACAATATCAATATCAAAAGCAGTTCACCATTCTCTGACACTTACTTGATATGCATCATAAAGACTAGGACGAATAAGCTCAGCCATGCTACCATCAATCACAATGAAATTTTTAGTTCCATTAGTTTTCACACCCGTGACCCTGTTGACAAGGCAGCAGGTATTTGCTATCAATGATCTCCCTGGTTCAATGATGAGACTTAGATCCCGTGAGAGCACCAATTCTCGAACCTAGGTTGAAACCAACAAATGTTAAATGTCAAGCGAATTTTAAATACGAAGGTATAGCACCGCTCAGAGGATGATGCTGATCAAGGTAAAAAATAAAAAATAAAAATCTCATTCTTTTCAAACATCGGCAGTATTCTACATTCTATAAATCAGGAAGACATGGGAAATAAATGAACTTTGCACTTAACTACACATCCCAATGTGTAAGGCCCTAAAGGATTTACAGTCGAACACAAGTGAACTGGAGAACTGACACAACATGCTTAACAATGATCAACAATTCTGAAAAAGACTAGATGAATAATCAACACATGCATGCATGCAGAAGCAACACATAATAAGAGGCATCAGACCAGATTAAAAGGATCCTCACAGTGTCAATGAGATCTCTCGGTGTAGGAAGGACAGCACTAGCATGATAATAATCTATGCCCAAACCACCTCCGATATTTAGGTAATTAACTTCAAAGCCTTGAGCTCGAATTTCATCAATGTAGTTAACCATGAGAACTGCAGCATCCCTGAATATGTCCACCTAAAACACATCACAAAGAGAGTTTGGTTTAATAAAAAAGTTCAAAATAATGAAACAGCATGCCATGTTTAGATAAAGTAAAAACGCTGGGCACACACACTCACACACACATATATGAGGAAGCTTAAAGTTAACAAAAGTAAATCAAATGAGGAAAGATCGTAAAATGATAAAATATAATTGACAAATCACAGTAAAGGATAGTAGAGAGAGGCATAAAAAAATATTTCTCATTATCATGGGCTTTGCCAAACAAAACAGGAAAATATACCCTTTCTAATGCTCATATACAATACTTACTGTTGCAACTGTTTAAAAGGATAATGAATGAACATGAGGGCCCCCAACTAAGGACAGGAACTTTAAAGACAATTCTAATAACTGAACCTTAAAAAACGAAGGTTTAATGAAAAAAACATGATTGTCCTTGAAAAATGAGGTCTCCTGGAATACTTCAAGAAGTTTAAGAAAAAGCCAAGTTACTGATATACCATCTCTGGACTCAGGAATTGGCAAAATAAAGGCTGTCAAGCTGATAGAATTCTCAAAGTCATATATTTCCATAGTGCAAATCTTGATGAGGTACAAGTGAAAACAAAGTGAAAATTTATCATTATCTACAACTTATTACAGTCATACTCCTAATACATAACATACAAACCTGATTTGCAAATTACAGCTGGAAAAATGAAACGTACTATGTGCTGTTAAGATACCTTGGTAATGGTTGAGCCAAGATGGCAATGAGCCCCTACAAGCTTCAGCTCATTAGGGTGTGCCTTAACAGAATCCAGAAACCATTGCAGCTTCTCATTTCGAATACCAAATTTAGAGTTCTTGTTCCCAGTGGCAACATAAGGATGGACCTAAAAGACAAACAGAAACTATTTAATATTCTAGAGAATTACTTCAAATGCAGCAATTTCAACAGGACACTTTATTATACAATCTTCGAAACATAATCAACTTAAACTCTATTGACCAGAAATGAATAGTCTTTTATTATAGAGCACCAGGATTACACCTATCGTGGACTAAGGATTCAGGATATGAAAATATAGACAGATGAGAAGGCACTGGGATACGGTCTTGACTAAGGTGGGTATCACAAGGGGCACCAGTCATGCAGTTAGCAAAATGTGGCAGTGATATGCGTGATGCTGATTTGAGTTTCACTACAATGCTGCCGAAGAAATGATTAAGGTGATGAGGAGGCACTGCTTGTACTAATGGTGTCAAAAGATAATAAAGATAAGAGTGCAAACAGTATTGGATTTGTTTCATTCAACTATATCAAAATTAGAAAAGCTAAACAAATAGGTATCAACTGGACCTTCTTGCTTTACTAGAACAGAAGCGATGGAAATCAATCTCCAGCCCCTAAAAAGACATGCATCACACGCATAAAAAGAAGAGAATTCTGGAAATTGATTAAAAGAAATTTCCAACATCAATACTACCATATTGTCAAACATAAATACTGATGGCCAAGCTCTAGTTCCTGATGGTCGAATTTTCAAATGATTCTGATAAAAAAAAAGCCTCAATAACCCTCTTACAATAAATTATTAGCTTGAGAAAGACAAACATTGTACCAGTCAAATATCTAATAAAAAAAAGTTCGTTTCTTTTGCAAATCAAGCACCTTATATATCTAACCTAGGCCATGAATTAACTCAGTCAAGAAGTAAATATTTTTATAATCTAAAGACAATCTGGTACATAAATGCTCCCACTATGCGTGAGATCGGAGAAGGGTCGAACTCATTAGATCTTTGTACGCAGCATTCTCTTACAATTGCAAGAGACTAATAATCTCATATCACACGGCAATAACATTTACTGTTGCGCCAAGGCTCCCCTTCATATATATTTTTATATTTCAAATTGCAAAAATATTGCTTGACTTGGAATAACCAACGATTTTATTGTTGTTCTCTTTACTATGACATCACTTGCTTTACATAACAAGTGCGAGTTTCTAGTTGTTTAACAGGGGGTAATTACATACCTGAGGGTCTACATCTGGATTGATTCGAAGTAAAACATTAACCTTTTTGCCAGCAATTCTAGCAGCTGCTACAATATTCTCTAAATCAAATTCACTATCCACATTAACAAAAACACCTTCTTGAGCAGCTAAAACCAAATCCTCCAAGAGCTTCCCATTTCCATTAAAAATGCACCTGCTCATTGATATATTAAACTCCAATGAGATTTACAAAAACAGCATTACACTTTCAATATCAATAATTCCTAAATGAGAAACACGCAATACATATACATGTAAGAATAGGCATAGTACACTAACAATATTCAAATACAAAGATCCCGTCATTAACTGCACATAATTGAAACATAAGGTCCATATGAGCATATACTTTTCGGGGTCAAATCCAGCGCGAAGAGCCAATCTGAGCTCATTCCCACTAACCAGCACAGCCCCACAACCCAAGTGCCTCAAGTGCTCCAAAATCTTCAAATTATTATTAGCCTTGATAGCGTAACCAATAATCGACCTCAATCCTTCTAAAGCATCCCTATAAGCCTCAACATTCCGAGTAATCCGTGGCTTACTGTACAAATAAAATGGTCTTTTCTCAACATTCTCCATAACATCCTGGACCTTGATGTTCTCACAAAAGAGGAACCCATCTGAGGATTTAGTGAAACAATGCTTAAAGGGCGCAGTTTCTTGGGTTAAGGTGTTAGGAGGGTTTTGAGATAAAACTGTTTTCAAAGAAAGGGACTTTGAGGAGGTTTTGGTGAATTTAAGCGGTAAAATGGGAAATTTAAGAAATGAGGTTTGATTAAGAGAATGAGTTAGGGTTTTGGAGAGAGAGGATGGATGAGAGAGGTGAGCGGCGGTGGTGGTCGCCGCCATTGATGAACAAGGAGGATAAAGAGAGATGCTCAGAGCCTCACAGAAAGTGACGAGGGTTTAAGAACCGGAAGAGTCAACGAAACAGGTCTAATTTGGAGTTTGATTCTGTCACATGTTGTTATTTTACCGATGATTATTGTAAGAAAATTTTGATCCCTTCTGGAAAATTTAAATATTGTGGAGCAAAATTTTACCACCACCTCTTTTTTTTATTTAATTTGTGCAAAAGTAAATTTCTACAGATATTGGAGTTTTGTTGATCTGAAATTCAGCAAAAATTATTTTTTTTAATAAGTGAAATCAAAACCAAAATCAATTTTGATAGAAGCTTAATGAATATGAGTAAAACACTATTATCAAATAAGATACTCATATATAGATATAACCACGGTTCTGTTAATTAAAATTGTTTGTTCAAAATCGTTAATTTTGATTCATAATCTTTATGAACTTTAATTTTAATTAGTAAAAACGGATTTAATTAAGGTTCATGATTTTAAAAATTGGTTCAGTTTCGATTTCGATTTTAATTTCGATTTAAATCGTCGGTTTAAATCGATTTTCTTATTTTTTTAAAAAAAATTATATTTAAAAAAATATTATTATTAATACATAAGATTAAACCCTACTTATAAATTTAATAAAACTATTTAAGTTATATCAAATAATATTATTTATAAATATTTAATATTATAATTAAAGTATTTATGCGGTTATGGAGTAATAAGGATAGGGAGATTGCAGAATTATTTTATTTTGGAGCTTGGAATATTTGGAAAGCTATGAATGATTTTTTTTAGTCCTCAAAGATAATCTCCCCTAATCAGATAGTTCACAATGTTGTGCCTTATCTTATGGAATGAAGATCTTTTAGCAACTTGAGAAATTTGCAACACCAAGTAGGTCCATATATTCCTGAAGCTGTGACTGCTCATAGTAGTTTGCATTCATTCCTCACAAATGTTGGTTGGAGTTTGTATATAGATACAGCGCTATTTCAGCAAGAGAGCGCTTCTGGATTTAGCTACATTATGGAGTCTGTAGAGGGAAGTTGGTTCGGGGCTGTTTCGAATTTTGTGGATGGGTTTTATGAGCCTGTTGTAGCTGAGGCTTTGGCTTATCGATTTGCGATTATATATACTTCTCAATATTTGATTGATAGTGGCGTGATTTATACAGACAGTCAGCAGCTGATTTTTGTTTTAAACACATCATTGTTGGACAATTCGGCTTTGGAATAGTTGTGCATGATTGTAAACAATTATTAAAGAGTAGGCCTAATATTAAAGTGAGATGGATTAGGAGACACTGAATATAGTAGCACATGTTTTAGCCAGAGCTTCAATTCGTTATTCCCTTTTGTTATATGGGTTTTGATTCGGATATAATATTCTCTTTTTATGTTGATTAATAAAGTTGGTTCTTATGCCTTTCAAAAAAAATAAAAAATATTTAAACATAATTACTAAAAATTAATTAACTATATAAATTATAATTATAAATATTTAATATTATATTTGAAATATTTAATAAATACAAATAATTGAAATATTCAAAAACTATATTAAAAAAGTTTAAATTTAATTAAAAAATTACATAATTATAAAATATTCAATATTAATTACAAACAATAAATATTACTATTAATAGTAATATATATTAATAATAATAAATAATAATAATAATAACAAAACAATAATAATTAATAAAAAATAATAAATATTACTAATAATAATAAATAACAATAACAAAATAATAATATTACCAATAATAATAATAAATATTACTAATAATAATAAATAACAATAATACCAATAATAATAATACCAATAATAGCAATAAATATTACTAACAATAATAATAAATATTAATAATAATAACAAAATAATAATAATTTACAACAAATAATAAATATTACTAACAATAATAATAAATAATAATAAGAATAAATATTAAATATTACAAATAATAATAAATAACAATAACAAAATAATAATAATAATACTAATAATAATAATAATAATTAACATCCTGCTTTTTTAATTTTAAATTTATTGAATTAGAATCAGAACTGTCGGTTTGATTCTGGTTTAAATATTTTAAAGCCGAAATCAGAATCTAAAAGGGAGGTTATAGTTCCGGTTTTGAGCATTTAATTATGATTCACGACTTGATTCATTAAATTAAATCAAAATTACCAATCCAATTCAATAATTCAGCGAAATTTTGGCCATGGTTATTCGCAGAGTCCATGAATGTGTTATAATGGTGTTAAAATGGGTTGATGGTTTGTATTCGTGTCAAATTGTTTTATTTTAGTGGTATTTTAGTGGTATAATCAATATGGATACAACTCATTTATTGATTATGTTGATATAAATATGATACGAAAATTAAACAAGTTATATGAATACAAATATAATTCATTTATTAAAAGGGATTATATATAGATTACATAATCCAACAAGACTCGTTTAACATATATAATATTTTTAATTTAAAATAATTTTATATTCTTAAATAATTAATTAAAAAATTATATAATAAAATTATGATTAAAATAATTTTATAATATAAATATATTAAACATTTCTTAAAAATATATAAAAAATAAAATATATAATATAATTAATATAAAATAAATAATGAATTTGTATTATATTTGATATAAAATATATAATATTAGATTATTTAAATTATAAAAATTATTTAATTTTCAACACTTGATTTAGAAAAATAATTTCTAAAATTTATAAAAAATTAAATTTAAATTAATTAATAATTAAATTAATAAAATAATAAAAAAGAATTTAGTAATTAAATAATATTAATAATTTTTTAATCAAAATAATTAAAAATTAAATAATTTTTTTAATAAATAATCATATATCATATAATAATATAATAAATATATAATATTTTTTTATTTTTTAGAGAAAATAATAATAAAATACTATAGTTTCACTATAGGTCGACTAATTAAATGAACAAAACAAAAGCATATTCACAAAATATCATAATCAATTAACAGAATAATTAAAGCTAAATGCAAAGACTAAAGCAGAAATTTGGTATCTCTTTAGAATGGACTTTTTATTCTCAATTGTTTGTGGGAGATAACTGATGCCCTTTTCTTCTTCCATTTCTTCCTTTTTAAATTTCTTCTCTGGTAGCAGCCCCTAGCTTTTAGGTCCTATACACACCCATTTTTCGTGGGATTATGAGGTTGTGGCTTGCGATGGAATTGACATCTGATGCACTTCCGCCCGTATTTCACTAGGCTTCTTCAAGATTTGGCCTCTCTTTCAGCCCAATTTGTTTTTATTCATAGGCCTCATCACCGATGCAAAATAAACGGTTCTTATTTCAATCATTGTTTGCTTGCTCTACTTATCCTTCAATTATCCATTGAAAAAGAGAACGCCAAATATCCAACAAATTCAGATATATCAAATTAGCAAAATATGTTGCAAAAATTAAAACTAGCATCAATTAAAAATAATATACAACCATTTTAGCTGCATTAGTGATGGCCTTACGGTGGGCTTGAATTAATTGTTCATATGTATGGGCAAAAGGGATATTTTGAAATACAAAAAAACTTAAAAAATAATATTTACGAAAGGCTCTAAAAAAAAGTTGTATAGGTAGTTCTCTTTTAGATAGTTATGTATAAATGACATTTTTATATTATTGATGCATAGTTTGGGTTTTCTTCAAAAGTACCCCCTAAAAAAATTATTTTGAAAAAATCCATTTTTTTTCTTTTAAAAATATCATTTTTCAGCTTTCAATTTTAAAAATACTCATTTTTTTAGAGGTTTACGTCTAATCTATGTCTAGCATATTAAAGATATATTCTAATTTTAGAGATATACACTTAATATATATTTAATATGTTCAAGAGCGGAACCAGGTGAGGTCGGGTGGGGCTGACGACCCCCCTGGCCGGCCACCGACGTATATTTTCAAGGTAAATTTTCGCCGGCCGAAGCAGTAGAGGTGGAGGTCCAGCCTCCCCAGCTTCACATATCCTCCTTATCTGTATTGAAGATAAATTTTGCTCCCCTCTTATCAAGAAGTTATTTCCGCCACTGAATATGTTAAAAGTATACCCTTTTTTTTTTGGCAAAAAGTATAAGATTTTATTGATAACGAATGTAGGGAGAGCCCATACAATCAGATAATAAAATACATCTCAAAAAAGGAGGCAAAGAAAGAAAATCAGCAAAACAAAAGCTATTGTTGTGTAACCGACTGTGTAACGCAAAAAAGTAAGCGGCTTGATTAGCTTCTCGGTAGATATGACAGATGGAACTATTAGAATTATGCAGCATCTGTTTAGATTTGAATATTTGAGATGAAGGATGGGAATTATGTTGAGTAGTAAGGAGGCCGACGAGAGTACTCGAATCACTTTCAACTTGCATATTGGTGAAGCCCACATCCAAGAACCATTGAAGACTCATATAAAGAGCTGACAATTCTGCAGAGAGAGCATCGCGAGCTTGTAGAATGAAAGAAATGCCTCGTATGAACTGACCCGAAGGATCCCTGAGAACCGCACCTGCAGATGATGAATGGGAAGTGAACAAAGCGTCAAAATTGAGTTTGAAGTATCCCGATTGAGGTCTGGTCCAGTAAACTAGCTTGGGCTTGAGGTTGACATTCCCGAAACCTTGAGGAAGCAGAGGAGAAAGAGCTGGAATTGGTTTCGCAAATGAGTCATTAGAATGGGCAACACCCCAGCTGAGAACTGATCTCAAAATAAAAATTAAAACCTGCGGAAAATAAAAGCTTTCATCTCTTCAAATAATGCGGCAATATGCTGACCAAATGGCAAAAAGAATGCATTGAGCAATCAATCTTCTAACACGACCCATAGCTGATTTGGGAGTAGAAAGAAGGAACCAGCTGATCAATTCTTGTCTCAAAGAGGTTTTAGTAGATAGATCAATCACCATGAAGGAATCAAAATAGGTCCATAAATTGTGAATCTTATGGCAAAGATAAAAAAGATGATCAATAGACTTCGGCTGCGTTACAGAAGGGACATACTGAAGCTAAATTGATTCTCATTCTTTGAAGACGAGCAGGTAAAGGAAGTGAATCATTGAGAATTCTCCATGACAAAATGGAGAATTTAGTAGGAATAACACTATCCCACAGCATCCCTGAAACAAAAGAATTTTGATTATGTCTACAAACTGTATCATAAGCCGAACCCAGAGTAAACACACTTGTGATACTGTTTTTCCAAGCAGCTGGCGTTTCATCTAATAAGAAAATATCAGAGTAGCTCTCATAAGAACGACAAAGTCGTTTCCATATACAAGAGTCTGTTGGAAGAAAAGACATCGCTCCTTGCCGATGATATTTGCCTTTCATAAAAGATGCCCACAGCGAATCATTTTGCAAATATTTGAATAAAAGCTTACATGAAAAAGTATTTTGTAAATCAACAAGCGAACGCAATTCCAGACCATTCTCAGCATAAGGACGACACATGTTGCTATATTTTGACCAATGATATCTCTGAACAGGGCCTAAACAATGGGATGTTTTTGAAAAGAAAGTTAAAAAAGTGATATGTAGTGTAATCCCTTCATGGTTTTAGCTACCATCAATGTGTAATTTTGGGTGGCTGCATAACATACCGGTTGGTCTTTAAGACTTTTTTTAGAATTTCATGAACCCGTAGTTAGACCTTGTTTTGGGTCTGCCCCTAATTTTCTCAATGGTTTTAGCTTCCATGGATGTGTAATTTGGGTCTATCCTAATTGGCTGCATATATGTCTGTTGGTCTTCAAGACCTTTAGGGCTTTGTGACCATGTACGCAGTTAGGTTAGACCTCGTCTGTTTTTGTTGCACTTTTAGCACCAGGGGCATGCAATTGTTTGATTCGAATAACTAAAATCAAATATTGAAGGAAAAATTACAAAAATAACTTTAAAATAAAGTTTTTCAAAAAAACTAAAAAAATATGTTACAAAAATACTTTTAGTCTTTTTTTTTTTTCCAAAATTAGGGTGGACTTCGGCATTCATAATATATAGAGTCTATAAGTTATAAAAATATTATTTTATATGTAATATATACCTATATATATATACAACATATATTGTTATTTTTTTATAATATATACTTATATATAATATATATCAATATATATCGTTATTTTTTTTTATATATCTAATTATATATAATATATACCCACGTACTATTATTTTTTTTGTTTACGTCCACAACTTCATTTAGTATAAAGTTTTATATCAAAATTTAGATATTTATTACTAGTCGCTATAAAATTTAACAATATTAAAAAAATTTATTAGAAAAGCTAAAAAAATTAAATATTTTTTTAAAATATTTTATCAAACATAGAGTGTGTTAAATATTTTTTTTTTAAAAAAAACCTATAATCATTACATTTAAACCCAAAAAATAATCAAAAACAAAAATAAAATAAAAGATTTAAGAAGATTTGCAAGTATATTGATTTAAAATTATTATTCATTTACTTGTAGGTTCCAATATCTAGAAAGAACAGCCAAAATTGGCATTATCTTAATTGGTTATCGGTTGCAAAGCTATTAACTTAATTAGAAAATAGAGATAAACAATTCAAGTCAAATAGAGGAAAGCACTGGTGCTTCTATGCGTGTTTTGCCAGAAGGTGTGGTTCTAATAGATGTAATCTTTTCTCGTTAAGCAATCAGATGCTATTTGTAATACTTTCTCGACAGTGTAGAAGTTTGTTTGTCCGCTACCAACTGCGCAGACTCGTAGAGAATAAAAGAAAAAGAGGGATTTGAGAAGTTCCTTGACAACCATATCCTTGCTCTTTACATCATTCCTTGTTATGTGTAGCTATATAAACTTCTTCTCTGAATATTTTTTTTTGAAACTGAACGAGAAAGAATAAGAAGAAAGCAGTTTATTATTGAAAAACAAAATTGATAAAAAAAAATAAAATTGAAAAAATATAAAGTTATAAATGAAAAAGAAAAGTTAAGAGAGGTAAAATTAAAAGCAAAAATTGAAATGCAGTGCGGTGTAATTTTCTCAATATTAAATAAATTGATTAAATTAAAATATTCAAAAAATAAATGAATCAAATTAAAATAAATATTTTAATTAAATCAATCATATTATATTTTTATTTTAAAATATAGTTTTATGAGTATTTATTATTTATTAAATTTTAAATTTTAATTTATTTATATTAAAAAAAAGCAAAATCATAATATGAAATAAGATAATATAATATTAAAAATAAATACTTAGATCATTTAAGCAATCTAATTTTGCAACAATTTAACATCTCCAAAATCACATATAGATATCGACATAACGCATCAACTCATCCCATAACTTCTTCAATTGCTATAGTAAACAAACAACAACTATCATATTACGTTGAGAAATAAGAGTTAATTATTTTCTCGAAATTTAACATACTAATGGGCCATTAATTACTCTCTCCAAATCTTCTACTAAGTCCTTAAAAATAAAATTCGTGATTTGTGAATAAGTGATTATATGATCTATCTTTACCATTATTCAAGAACATCAGACTGCCATTTCACATTTGCCATTAATAAACCTAATTTAACTTTAGCCACTAATGCAATTTTCGTAGAACAACTCCAAGTTAAAACATTATTAATTATCTGGTAATGGAGAAAAATACCAAGACCATCTTTGGATTATCAAAATTTTGGAGTAGCAAAAGATCTCCATTAGTTCAACTCTCCATTCAATTTTTACTAACCTTATTCAATTCAATTTTGGGTGCTCACGTATTGTTAAATATTTAAAACAAAATAAAGTTCAAAAAACATTTTGTGCAAAATTAAAATTTTAATTTTATTTGTGGGATTTCTTTGATTTCCTATATACATATTTTGCTTTTGGTTGTCTACTATATATAATTCTTTGGGAAAATTATACTGTATAGCCTAAGATAAGGTTTCGTTTTTATATGGATTTTTCTTTTTTTTTTTCTTTTTTTCTATAATTTTTTTATTTTCTTTTTATTTTGTTTATATTTATATTTTTTTATTTAAAAATTTTTTATATCATATTTTTAATATGCAAAAAAAAACCATATACACAATATATATATATAATACATATCCAATAATATAAATTATATGTATAATATGTATGAGACATTTATTGTATATTTATATAATTTTTTAATATTTGACCACAAACAACCAATTGACTTTGTGCTTATCTTTCTCGGCTGCTTAAACAACCAACTCGGTAATTCTATAATAATGCATTTATATATTTTATATTTTATATTTATATTTATATATACATACTATCATCAAATTCAAAATTTTTATTAGTTTTTATTTATAATATATGATATGCCAACTGTTTTATTTATGATATAAGTTGGACTAAAATTAATCCGTATCATATTGTATAAATGTTACTATGTATCTTCTTTTATTATTATTATTATTATTATTATTATTATTATTATTTAATAAAAAGAGAAAAAGCATTGAAAAAAATTAAAATATATAAAATAAACTATACCTTAATTAAAAAAAAATAAAACTACACCTTTCCTTTTGAAAAATTAATAAATACAATAATAAACTCACTACATTCATTTCATTTATAACAAACAGAAAGAAACCCGAGGAAGAGGAATAATCTAAATAACAAGAGAGTTTGATTTTTAAGAGGAATAATCTAAATAACAAGTGAGTTTGATTTTTTTTTAATAGATCATATATGATATTTAGAGTAAGCATTTAAAACGTATATAGATTAAATATGAAATGTGCATGTAAATTTATTCAAAAAGAAAACTTAGTTAAAATATCACTTGACACATAAAATAATCTAAAATTATATATCTAACCAACTAAAAAACACAAATTAACAAAAAGAATATAAATTAAGGCTTATTCTATCATTTATAAACTTAAAAATTATTTAATATAATTATAGAAAGAGTTAAATAACTTATTTTTTTATGTGAAAAAAAAATTAGCCATACGATATTTAAATCATACTCATATTTATTTAAACTAATTGAGATGTATATGTTATTTATATGTTTTAAACAACTTTAGTCTAATGATAGAGTGCGTTTGTTTGGAAAATGTTTTATATACATAATATATGTATAAAATTATAAAAGAAACAGAAGATTAAACAGCTTTTAAAGAGGTAGTTGTACATTTTGCCCGGAAAAGAAACATTTAAAAAAGAAAGGATTAGTTTAGTTAGTCAAAGAATTATGCGCGTTTTGTTAGAAAGAAAGAAAGAAATTGAAAGGAGTGGCTTGCATTTAGCAAATCCTACGTATCTAAGACCTCGTCAAATGGTCAGCAAAGCAACAACAAAGTTCTTGTTTTTGATTTTTGAACTCAGTTTCTGTAACTAATCATATTACCATATGCCTTTCTATTCCATTTTTAGATTTGTCCTCTCAGCTAAGGGCCTCTGGTTTAACGCTTTATTTCTTTGTGTTAAATCATATATATTACTTGTCTCCTTTTCTTCCTATAGCTACCTGCATTCTTTCTTAAGGTAATTCTTTAATTGATTTCTCCTTTTTTCCCTTAAACACTTCTAATTCTTGCTTTTTACGATACCCTTTTCCGTTATAGATTTCTGTATTTGGATAAGTTTAGAACATACATATCCTTTTTCTAGATTCTGGTTTCTTGGAGATTATGGCTTGGCTACTTTGGTTTTTGTATTCATTTTGATGTTTAATGCTCTTGCATATATGTTATTTGTGTTTTGGTGTCTATGAGTTTTCTCATTAGATAATTTACATGTACGCACTTTTGTTTTTTAAATGTATACTAAAGTCATATTTCCACTTCTTGCATTTTTTTATATACCCTTTTGGATAATTAATAGATCCTTGTTTTTTGAATCAGTTTACAACATATATACGGCTTCTTCTACATTCTGTTTTCTTGGACTTCGTTTTGTTTTATGATTTTGGTATTAGATTTGATGTTTAAATTTTTATATGCATACTTGGTGTGTGCTTAATGAGTTTTGTCATAGATTCAGTTTATACATGAGTTTAAACATTTTTTGTGTGTACAAGTTTTGTTTTACTTTGGATTTTGAGTTTTCTGATCTTTTGATATGGTTTTAGGCATATACATATTTCGTGCGGGGCAATTTTTTTGGTGTGCTTGAACCTCCTGATATTTTTACCATCTCAAACTGAAAGGCCTTTCCAGGAATTTAATCATTCGCGGCCATGGCAGACACGAAAGCAGGTAAGTATTTGAGCATATCTATATTTATAGACAATGAGACTTTTAAAAGTTAATTCCTCATTTTCCCAGCTTACTGATGTAGCTTCATTTTACATTCAAATGCTATTACAAAATGTTTTGAAGGGTTGTCTTTGAATATTGATTAAGCAGGTTTAGAAATGGATAGCTCTGAGGATGAGAGAAAGACTAGGCTTGCTTCTTTAAAGAAGAAGGCAATTAATGCCTCAAACAAGTTCAGAAACTCTTTGACGAAGAAGGGGCGTAGAAACAGCCGGGTGATGTCTGTTTCTATTGAGGATAACATGGATGCAGAGGAATTACTGGCAGTCGATGCATTTCGCCAACTACTTATCCTTGAGGAGTTGCTGCCATCTAAGCATGATGATCACCATATGATGCTCAGGTTATTTATTTTCTCCTTTTGAGTCTTTAATGATTAAGGTCATGTTATGCACTATCTCATACAATTTATGCTTCTATCTGCTAAAAAAATAAAAAGATTTGAAATTCTTCTATTTATGTTAATGATTGAGATTTTTTCTTTTGCAAACACTTTTCTCATCGACAACATTTTTAAAGAAAGAAATAGATTTAGAAGTTCTTTAGAGGTCATATAGCAAAATTTCTTTCTTCAAGTTTGTCTAGATGATACAGAAAATGACCTGGGCTGATAAGTTGTTATGTATCATGATACAGATTTTTGAGGGCCAGGAAATTTGACGTTGAGAAAGCAAAGCAAATGTGGTATGATATGATCCAGTGGAGGAAGGAATTTGGTACTGACACAATCACTGAGGTAATCAAAAAACAAGTTGAAAAGGATAGATTTTTACAATGTTACTGTTCATGGCATACATATACCAAACTTCTCTGAGCTTCATTTGGTTTGATTCTCTAGGACTTTGAGTTCCAAGAATTAGATGAAGTCTTGAAATACTATCCACAAGGATACCATGGGGTTGATAAGGAAGGACGACCTGTGTATATTGAAAAACTTGGTGAAGTTGATGCTAACAAGCTGCTACAAGTCACAACATTGGATCGATATGTTAAGTACCATGTGCGGGAGTTCGAGAAAACCTTTGCTTATAAGTTCCCAGCCTGTTCAGTTCAAGCAAAGAGGCATATTGACCAGAGCACCACAATTTTGGACGTGCAAGGAGTGGTATGTGAGGAGTCTCATAACTTGTGAAGTTAATTCATTATATTTCTGGTTTTAGTCTTGGAGAAGTCAATAACTAACTAAAATACCATGATAATTTAGGGTCTTAAGCAATTCACAAAAACTGCAAGGGAACTTATTGCACGCATTCAAAAGATTGATGGTGATAATTACCCTGAGGTCATTTTTTTTTTCCAGCTTCATACGATTTGTTGTTCTTCCATCGGAGGAATCACAGGTTTTCACTTCATATGGCATTAAATGATTTTTTTTTATTTGCAGACCCTAAACCGTATGTTCATTATTAATGGTGGTACTGGATTCAGGCTTTTATGGAACACTGTTAAGCAGTTCATTGACCCCAAGACCGCTTCCAAGATCCATGTAAGTATTAGTCCTCAAGTAGTGTGGCAATACATTCTAGTGATGTCACTAAACTATTAAATGATATTTTTTGCCAGTTCTTGGGTAGCAAATATCAGAGCAAATTGCTTGAAGTAATCGATGCCAGGTAAGTTAATTCTTGGTTGACTATGTGAAATTTGTATTTTCCAGCAAATGTTTCTGACATATCACATACTTGTTCCAAAGCATATAAGAGTACATATTTTAAATTTCTCTGCTGAAATTCATGCACCATTTCTTTTATTTTTTTTTCCTGAACTGCAACCAGTGAGCTGCCTGACGTTTTGGGTGGTACTTGTACTTGTGCTGATAAGGGTGGTTGTATGCGTTCCGATAAGGGTCCATGGAATGATCCGGGCATTATGAAGGTAAAAGAACTGCTACTACGTACATATTGTATTTGTTTAATAGCATTTCCTTTCATTCTGATGATATGCAGCATTGTATAGGATGCATGAGAAAAATGACAATTTTTTTCGATTTTGATAATCCAGAGGGTTCAAAATGGTGAAGCTAAATGCAAGAGGAGAACTTTGTCAGGAATTGAGGAGAAGGCAATTTCTGAAGATGAGAAGGCATGCAAAAAGGTACTTTGTCCTTGCCGAGTATTTTACTTCAATTTTCACTGCCCTGTCATTCATTACATTTTAAACACACAAATGGCCATATATATATATATATATATATATTAAAAAAAACTTGGGCATATTTTCTTTTTTAAAATTACTCGAGTTTTTATGCCACTAATTTATTGCTTAACTTTCTCATTTTTTTCCTTCTCTGCTTGTTCTTGTTTAACATGACAGAGTGGAGATCCTTTCAGAGCAGAAGCAGCTAAGGATGTTGAGTATACAAAATTCTGTCCTGCTCCTGAAGAAGTAAGTTTTCTGGTTTTCCGAGCTGATATCAGCATTTTAATATAAGTTGACATAAATAGTCTAACATCAAAATTTTTGGAATTTAGTCATATATTTTGGTATGTAAATTTATTTATCAAGTTGTTTAAATTTTGCTTGTAATTCTCTCTGCATATTTTCAGTTCTCCATTAGCAAAAGGAGCAACACAACAAACTATGGTGACCTCATTCCGATGGTTGACAAGTCTGTACATGCTGCTTGGCCTTCTAGAATGCAGAATGATGGATATGACATTCCCAAAGGTATATAGAATTCATTGACGTCCCTAAAATATGAATTTTAACTTTACGTATATGTATGCCTAGGAGATACTTTATTCACATTTTCACATTTTCAAAGCAGTCCATTTCCCTGCAGATGGGGCTTGCAAGGCTGATGGAATGCACAATCCGATTCTTAGTGGGGTTATGGCCTTAGTGATGGGAATTGTCACCATGGTTCGCATGACACGCAGTGTTCCAAGAAAAATTACTGAAGCTGCTATTTATGGTAGTCAGGTTTACTACGATGATGCAATGATGAAAAATAATGCATTGCCAGCACCAACCATCTCCACTGCTGAATACAAGACACTGATGATGCGCATGGCTGAAATGGAAGAGAAGATGAATTTTCTTGCCTCAAAAACTGAAGTCATGCCACCTGAAAAAGAGGAAATGTTGAATGCTGCATTAAGACGCACTGATGTCTTGGAGCAACAACTGGCTGTGACCAAGAAGGTATCTTCATGATTTTCTTCCATGTATTTTGTTTTCCTCATACAGGAACAAGGGTGTTCCCTATAAACTGGCTTGTAAGAGCTAGCGAGAGTAATTTTTGAGGCGGCTTTTGTGTTTCTGTTGATTGTTTCTGCAGGCACTTGAGGATGCAGTTGCTAAACAGCAGGAACTCCTGGAATACATCGCAAAGAAGAAGAATAAGAAGAAGAGGGTATGCAAATGAAGCCATATCTTTAATAATTTTGTGCTTGTTTAGTGTTGCACATAACAATTCTAATAAAGGGCTTTTTGTGTTTTCAGTTTTTTGGATTCTGAGATAAAAATCTCCACAAAACCGAGTGAGGTTTACAAGTGCTGGTTTCTCTGCAATGCCCCACACGCGAGCTTGAAAATTTAGTAATACCGGAGGCAATTTGAATTTTTTTGGCCCCTGTATTTGTTATTATTTGAAGTGTTTCTGTATGCTACTCAACTAAACCCTTGTATATGACACTGCAGTTTTTTGCTTTCATGTTGATATTTGTGTAAGTTTGAGTATTAACTTCAGCATAACTGATGGAATATAACTTTTTCAGTTCTGCTTTAGTGCACAGAATGGGATTTTTTTATATGAACCAAATTAATCAAACAAAAAGTGTTGGTGAAATTTTGGCTAATTTCATATCTATTCATTGAATTGGACTCTAGTTTCCCTTTTTTTCACCTAAGAAAATGACTAAAATTCAATCAATTATAATTCAAAATAGGATATAATTGCGGTTAATTTCACCGGCTTAAAATTTTCTATTTGTGTTATAAACTTCGATTTGTTCTTTCAATATCTTTTCATTAAAATACATGGCTTCATTTTCCTGTCAACGAATTATTACTTGATTTCATGTGACACCACATAAAACTATACTAAAATAAGAATTTGACGTCATTTTCTCACATTCAAATCAAAAGTGAATATATTTTTTCAATTTCTTATATGAATGTGAAAAAATAATGTGAGAGACATAGTTTGATGTGGAGTGTAATCATCTTCTGATTGAAAAACAGAATTAGAAATTTCAATAAAACTAAGAAATTTTATTAGGACAAATTAAAATTTGGAGATATTTTTGACATCAATTAAAAAAAATAGAAATGATTGGTGGAATTAGCCCATGGAATTGTGATAACATAAACTTTCTTTCTTTTTTTTCTCATTCTCAGATAACTATTTCTTTTCCAACTTTTTTTTCGTGGCTTCATGTCATTACCATGCAGAACTAGCATGAAGAAAAGAAATCAACCCTAGAAATTCTAAAAGAGGTAGAAAAAAAAAATATTCACATTATACGTATTAGAAATCAAAGAAACTTTCTTGTTTGAACGTGTTTGAAATTTGATAAAATCACAGTGACATTATATGACGGGCTTAGGTTATTCGGTGTTGTGAAAAAAGAGTCTTTTATTCATAAATAACTACTAAAATAATTTTGATAATTTAGCTGCTCAAGGAATAATAAAAAATTCCGATAAAAAAAAGTATTAATCAAATAAAAAAAAATATGGCGAATGGAAATACTATTATTTTACATGTTTACAACAAAAGCAGCCTATTTTGATCGTAAATTTCAAATTCAACCGCCGCCTACTTCTGTTTTGTCTATCAATTATTCATTCCATCCAAAAGTAAACCAGATGGGCACTTGCTAATGCTGGCGGCTTCCATTATGGATAACTTCATTTTAGTCTCTTTTTTTTTTAAAACATCAAGAAATTGTAGAGAAGTCCCAAGTGCTCATGTGACCCAATATATGGCTGACAGAAAACACTCAAAACGATACTAGACAAAAATATCAATGGGTAAAGGCCCTTAACAATTCTCAATTTCATTTCGAATTAGAAAAAAATATACATGGGAAAAAAACATAAAATTGGGCAAACCAAACCGCACAAACATGATTTAAGAAAGATAGTAGTTGTAGAACAATTTCCTCACAACAAGGTTTGGGCTCATTTACAATCACATCAATTAGGAAGTGTATCCTCAACACAATCAACATAGGTGCTCGTATGTTGAACACTCGTGTAGATACGACATTTTAGTGCCAGCCAAGAAATCTCAGTCTCTTAATTGGCAAAACATCTTACCAGCAAAACTTCTTTTTCTGGTACAAAAAAGAGAAGGAATTGTAAGCCACACATTATATGAGTTAAAACAAACGCGTACTTCCTATTACATAAAAGTAAAAGAAAGATTGATCTCCCTACCCGGATCTTGGCTTCTTCTTGACTGTCTATGTAAGCGAGCAATTCTTCTTGCCTCATTAAAGCTTCATGCAGAGCCTGTTTGGGAGCACATGCGATTAAGAACATTATGCTTCTTTCAGAAAATGGGGCAAATAATAGTTAATTCTATTTTTGATGCAGTAAGCCAGTAACCACCAATGCAAAGATATATGAAACAATCATACTGATGTGCATCCTAGCAATGGGAAATGCAAGCAATGTTGCTTTTCAAGCAAAATTGGAACCCAACAACACCAAAGTGCTGATTTAACTTGATGAAACAAGATTTGTCACAAGACATTACTAATTCATGATGAGGATGGAATAAAATTGCATCAGTACCATTGTTTTTTTAAAAAAAAATATCCATCCTATACTTCACATGAGACCTTAAATGACAGTGGGTAAATAATAGGCTTGCACATCATGATTGCCACTTGACAGTAAAAACTAAAAACCTCTAAAAATGCAATTATTTGCAAGCATACCTTTTTAGTTGCAATTAGTTCTGCCTCCAACGCATCCACACGACAGACAGCAGCATTCAGCAACTCCTCTTTCTCATAAGGCATTTCTGATGGCTTTGCTTTATGCGTATCAACTCTCTCCTCAAGCTCACCAAGCCTTTTCAGTACAGTGGAAAGGAGATCTGCCTCGGTAAAAGCTGGAGTCGGTGATGGAGGGCGAAACTCTTCCTGTATTGCATCCAGGGAAAGCTCAGGTGAACTTTGTTGACTCGATGATGCATCAGGAAGCCTCTTAGTTAGTTGGAACACCGTTGTTCGGAAAAGAGTGAAAAGGCACATAAAGAAAGCCATAACTGCTACCAAAATTCTAGCATGAATTCCTTCTGGAGTCTTTGGAGAGTTGGGCAGAGTAAGTGTTGCTGCAATGAAAATTCCACCTTCATTGTTTACCAGGTTAAAAAGAAAAAGGAACAAAATCTATGAATCAATAAATATATCAAACATCCGAATTTTATGCATTTCTACATATTATAACATTTGGCTGTATTGTCTAAGCTAGATTTACTAATTAGTTAAGGAAGTTTTTGAATGGAAAAAGGCTGGCAACCAATTAAAACTAAGAACAAATCAATCCAAAATTGGCAAGAGAAAAACAGTAACAATGAAAAATGTTGGAAAAGTGCCCAGAACCACATTTTCTCCTTTTATTCTTCTTTTGTGTATATGGAAACATGAACTGTAGCCCATATGCATAAAGAAAGCATAACATATAGGGTAGATCTACCATAATACTTTATGGGGACATAGTACAATTTTAAGAAAGCCCAATCACATATTACTTATACACATGTAACTGAGTTTAAGTCAAGCCCCAGACATCAAATTGTACAGATGAATAAGGTAATGCACTGTGCTCTGTCAAACTACAAGAGAAGAATTCTCTCTTTTCAAGCAGGAAACCCAGTGTTCTTCATGCACAATTTATAAGCATAGTCATAGATGACTACACAAATTGACAAGAACATAAGCCTTAAAACACCACTTCACTCGCTAACCTTTGGAAACAGAAGACCGCTGGTTTGATGCTTCCTTTTTCCAACCAGCATCAACAGCTTTATCAACCATAGGAACATATTCATCATACCCTGAGAAGCTGCCAGCATAGCTTGTCTTTCCAACTGCCTTAGCCTGGAAAATCATAAAAACGAAGTAAAATGAAAAACTTTAACAAATATTGGGCTTCAACACTCAGATAGCACTGAGTTGGTTAGTTAAAAATATACCATTATTTTAAAACTTTATTATCTTAGAAGAAAGGTTCATCATGCTTTCAGTTTATAGGCAACATATTGATCTTAGTATAAGGCGCTTTAAATGCATTTTCCTTTTTCTTTTAACATTGTCATATATATAATTTTAACAGATGGTTTGTCAATTTGCAAGGGAAAATAGGGCATGAAAAATTTAAACACATATTTGTTCTCATATTATTTGGGATTAAGGCTTTGCTGAGCTGAGTATTCATTCTCATATCAGTTTAGTTAAAGCATTCTAATGTGGATAAGGAGAACGAGGGAAGGCATGATTTTGTTGGTCACGGGTTCGAGTCGTGGAAACGGCTTCTTGCAATTGCAAGAGAAGGCCGCGCACAAAGACCCAATGGATCCGACCCTTCCCCGGACCCCGCTCATTGCGGGAGCATTCGTGCACCGGGCTACCCTTTATATTGTTTCATTAAATTGCTCAAGTAAAATAAATTTTCAATCATAATGTAGTTAACTATATGGTCAACATATTTAGAATAAGAGCACATTAAAAACATACTTCTTCCCGAACAGGAGTCAGTCGAAGATGTGAATAGCTCTTCAGTGCTTTAGGGGAAGCAATATCTTCAGCTTCAGATCCTGACTCTGCAGTGGATGTATCACTGCCTTTGATCAACTACAAAACATCCACGACAACAACCTAATAATAAGGAAACAGAAAATTTCCCCATGTCCATATGAAATTGATGAATACTGATAGCCTTACCATTGGATAATGTGGTTTAGCATAAGCAATAACCTTCCCCTCGCTGTTCAAAACTTTTACAACCTGCCTAGCACGGCGAGCTTCACCATTAAGAACCATCTGCAACAAAATAAATGTAAGCAACTATTTTTTCTGGATTAGAAACAAGTATACTGTTTTATGATCATTTAGCTTCTATATCACATATAGAGAAGGCCAGTTAATAACCTTCAGTATTTCTGGGTTTTTCCATGGTCCCTTATCTGACCGAAGGCAACCTCCCTGATCTGCACAAGTACAGGTACCACCAAGAAATTCTGGCAACTCACTGCATGCATTGCAATTATTGCATAATAATTGTTTTAAGTTATGGTACAAACTATCCAATTTGGATAAGTAGAAAATGAGTACTGATAAAAAACCAAAAAAAAATAAAATAAAAGAAAGAAAACAAGAGCTGATGAAGATGCAAGGTGAATATAGATAATAATAAATTTATTAGAGCAAAATCCAGTCTCTTTTACCTGGCATCTATCATCTCAAGCAATTTGCTCTGGTACTTGTTTCCAAGAACCTATAAGAACCAAAAAAAATAGTTTAATAAATTAACAACAAGTAGACATCATGACACTTTCAAAGCATATAAGAGAATTTTACATACATGGATTTTGGAAGTGGTTTTGGGATCTAAAAAAGTCTTCACAGTATTCCACAACAGTCTAAATCCAGGACCAGCATTAATGATGAACATTTGGTGGAGTGTCTGCATTGATTAGAGATGCACAAAAGTACAGAGTCACAATGCGACAAAATTTGAGTCATCTAATAACAATACCAAAATTTCTACACAAATTAAGTAATTAATCAAACCTCAGGATAATTGTCACCATCAATCTTCTGCAGCCGCATAATGAGATCCCGAGCATTCTTGGTAAAGTTCTTAAGACCCTGAATGATTAACAGTGAAATAGAAGAAATGAGTAATCATACATTTTGATAACTCATATATGCACTCTCCAGTATACAAGCTACGTCATGCATACCACGCCTTGAACATCCAAAATGGTTGTGCTTGAATCTATATGCCTCTTTGCAGCAATGGTGCAAGCTGGAAACTTTATGGCAAAACTTTTCTCAAATTCCCGCACATGGTATTTTACATACCGATCCATAGTTGTAACATGCATAAGTTTCTGTGGATCAACTTTTCCCAATCTTTCAATGTAAACAGGTCTCCCTTCTTTATCCACGCCATGATTACCGTGGGGGTAGTACTTCAATACTTCATTCAATTCTTTAAATTCAAAATCCTGAAAACACAAGCACCACAAAAAAAAAAAGAATCAAGAGGCTCACTGGGTCAGAGCAATTTCGAGTAAATTGTAAGATGTGGTACCTCCATAATAGTATCAGTATCAAATTCCTTCCTCCATTGAAGCATATCGGCCCACATGTGTTTTGCTTTTTCAATGTCAAACTTCCTTGCTTTCAAAAACCTGGAAGATGTAAAAAAGATTTGAAATTGTTAGTAAAACTGACATTGAGAAAATATAGGTGAATCATGGCAATGTCAGGGCATAAACAAGGTATAGCAAGAATGAAAAATAAAAAGAAAAGGAGAGCAATGAAAATGACTGAAGATGGAATCAACCAATATCAGAAAAAGGAACATCTTAAGACATGGGTGAAAAACATACTAGAAAAATATGCATCAATAATAAAATTCAGAGTAATGGTGATTGAGATATACTAGATAAGGCATAACATGTAAATAATTATAACCAGAACCAACTCCTAAGTTGAATAACTTTTGTGATAATGTATTATTATCTTCACGTTAGTATATCTACAGCTAACATATTCCTCATCAATTTTGCCAACCTAATTATGGGAGTAAATGTAAAAGTAAACAGCAATTTGAACAAAAACAAGTATATAAATTTAGGGGTCTGAGCACCTCAACATCATATGATAATCGTCATGTCTTTCTGGAAGTAATTCATCCATTATTAATGCCTGTCGAAATTGATCAACAGCTTGCAGTTCCTCAACATCCCGAACATCCTCTATTGAAACAGAGCTGACTCTACCATCACTTTTCCTTCTACTGCTCTTTTTCTTCAGAGAATGCTTGAATTTAGTGGACGCATTAATTGCTTTCTTTTTCAGGGAACCAATTCTAGTTCGCCTCTCATCCTCAGAGTTTTCAAAATCAGATTTTCTCTCTCTTCTCTCATCACTACCAGAGAACCCCTCAAAGCCTGCCAAACAAATATTAAAGAAGTAACAGTGTTAATGTTATCATCAGAACTACTACTGCAGCATAACCATTTAAGCTAAAACCTAGAAGAAGCCAAACCTTCTAAATACAAATTACAGTCAAAATCAATTTTTTTTAAAATAAAAAATAAGTCTAAGAAAATACAATTCAAAAATTGTTAAAATAATAATATTATTAAACTCAAAAAATAAGGAAAAACAAACATTGAAATTACTTCTCATATTTTCCCCCAAATTTTATCAGCCACCAAACAGTAAAACCCTAATATCAAGAACCATAACAGTAACAGGCCAAACAAAAACCCCCAGAATCCATCAAAAATTGAAGGAATAACTCACAAGGTCTAGCAAACCGATCCAGTGGACCCGACATTTTCCCGGATTCTGCACGCAATTTGAGAACAATAAAATTCTTCAATTCAATTCCACTCGATCAAACAATCAATAGAATCGCGCCTTAACAACGATAACAATGCACCTATAAAAACCGCCACATCCTCATAAAAAAAACCCTAAAACAAACACCAAAAATCAACTAAAATTTGAGAAAACCAAAAGAAAAAAAAAGTATGGACCTTGAGGAGAAATTAATGTTGGCGCAGATCACGAGAAAGATCGGAAGGTCATTAATGCGTCTGACCGGGGAATTTTAAGCGATGGTCATAGTGAAGGGAAAATTAGTAAAATTGAATAAAAATAAATAGAATAAATTAGAATTGCCGATTCAACGACGGCGAGATGGAGTGTTTTTAGAGAGAGAGACAGAGAGAGTGAAGAAAGAGAGAGGCAGAGAGATCCGGATGTTTATAATCGAAGACCTAATTGGGTTGGAAGTGGGGTCCAGTTTTTTGGGGCTTGGGTTAAGAATTCCACGTGGCAAATAGAGAGAGATCGTGTTGCGGGTAGTACAGAATTAAGTATTTGCCGGCGGTAAGATCTTGACTGGGATTTTAGTACTGTAAATTTGTAATTGAGTAATAATGAGAGTCGCCGTTAATTATACACATGGCAATGGCATGGCCCTTTTTTACTAAAAACTTCTTCCTTTACAAAAAAAATAATAATAATAATAATCATTAATTACTATAAATTTAATAAAAAATTTATAATATTTTATTTAATCTAAGTAGTCACTACTCTAATTATTCTTTTTGTTTTTAATTATTATTAATAATAAATAAAATAAAAAGTAAAAAATAGAAATAGAAATGGAAGAGGATATGGTGAAGCATAAATATTTGTTGAGAAAACAAAAATGAACAAAAGATACAATTTTGCTAAGCACAACAGAAGCAACGTGAAATTATCGCCGCAGCCAACAGAGCTTTGCTGTGAGCGCGTTTTTAGGGTTTGGACTTCCTCATAAAAGCGAGTCAAAACAATGATCGTTTTTAACATTTTTTGCACAAAAATATCATACTAATCCCTTTGAAATTCAACTACCTTGTACCTAAATTATTTCATTCAATCAATTTTTAATCAAGAGTTATTTAATTATTTCTATATTTATAAAATAATTGAGTTTAAATTTCTCATCAAAATTTAAAAAAATTAATAATTTTATTCATATCCAACAAAAAAATATTGATTTCTAAATGAACTATTTAAGATAGGGTTGACTACAAAAAAATCATGCATTTTATGAAATTTAGAATTTTTATATGAATTTTTAGTTTGAAAAATTTTATACTGATAGGATCTCTTAGGTCAAATTCTCAATGGTCGAAAATGACGCAAAACTTTTTTAAAACATCAATTTTGTGTTGGGTATAGACTAACAAAAATATATATTATCAAATTTTAAATGTTTATCTTACCACAAGTGTACAAGAGGCATGGTAATTAACTCATTCTCAATTCCTAATTCCTTATGCTAGCTAAAAACAATTAGGGATTTCTTCAAAAAAAAAACCCAAAAAATAAAAATATATCAAAAAATATTCATTTTCCTTTCTTCTATTTTAAAAATTTCTATTTTCAATTTTTAATTTCAAAAATACACCTTTATAAAGATATATTTTTAGTATATATTCAATACACTAAAAGTATATTCTAGTTTAAAAAGTGTATATTAAGTATATATTTGATATATTAAAAATACAATGAAAAATAGGGTATTTTTGGAAAAAAAAAAACTAAAATCAATGCTATAAATATTGTAATTTCCTATAAAAAAAATACATGTTAATCATTAAAATAATTGTTGAAATTTAACAAACAAGCCAATCAAGAAAAAGTAATTTGTAGCTTTAGCATATAAAAGGTAAAAACCTTGCCAGCTCCTCTAATAAATGGCAACCAGATGAATGGTAACAACTAAGGCACATGGGTTGAATGAGAATTTAAGAATTTTTAAGTTATCTATAAACATATAGTAAATTATGAAACTAATCTCAATTCTAATGTTAAACAATTCAAATGTTGATAGAAGAGTAGGCTTGCCTAATTAATTTATCACTTGCGAATTTATAGGTCAACTATACACAGCGAGGCATATGAAAGCTACCAGCCTACCACCAACCATTTGGTGTGTTTACCATTTGGTTTGTTTGCCTTCTACTTTTTAATATATCTTTTTATTCATTTTTACAATAAAGTAAAAAGACTAATAAATTTTATTGATTGTTTCGAGTTTTATTTTGAGTATTAAAAGGTCATTAACTAAATTTACTTTCTATTAAAGTAATTAATTTTCACAAAGTAAAATTACATCTACTTTTACGTTGCTCAACTATAATTCAAGAGCCGCTTTATCATCTAACCAGATAATGTTCTATATTGTGTTTTCAGAATAGTGAGAAGTAAAAAAGAAATTACAGAGGAGGCAAAAGTAAGAAAATATCGAAGAGAAAATGGCAAATAATGAATTTGGTCAGTAATGGCTAAACCCCAATAAAATTTCCTTGAGAGAACTAATGCTATAATAGATACAAAGACAGTCGACCAGTGAGAAAAACGGAATGTTACATTGATGCGAAAAAAAAAAGCAACTAACAAGAATTCCCCCATCTATTTGATGATTAATATTCATGTTAATATGAAGACCATATTTCGTCATCATCATCTTCGTCATATTTCAAAGGATCTCCTTCATATTCTTCAACTGTTGCATCTTCATCCCGCTCTGATTTTGCCACTTCCTCCTGCAAACAAGTTAGTTAAGGAATCGGTATTATGTGAATTTCTTTATAGCATTTAAAAACTCTCTCCACCCCCTATTGGTTCTCCCCCAAGTGCAAGGCAGATTATTCATATATATATATATATATAATGTTTTTGAATAATATATATATATATATATATATAACAAGAGCTTAGAGAAAGAGTAAAAAGCCTACATTGGTATCCGGATTCAACTCTATTTCCTCGTCTGTCAGACCAGCAGAATCACCTTTGTTGGACTCCTGTTCTGCCTGAGAAGCAACTTGTAGTTGCTCAATCACTTTCTCGAAATAAGAATTATCTGCAAGAGAAAATCATGTCAAAACAATAACTTTCAGCATGCCACATCTCACAAAAATTTATTTTAACGTAACTTTTTGTTTTCCAACATTTGTTTCCAGACTAGACAGTCTAGCAAAACCCCTTTTTAGCTGTGTACTGTGGTCATGCTAGTAAAATTGCAGCTTTACAAATTAGATACCCTTTAGCCAGATAAACACATTACTGCATAAAGAACAGGACAAATGACACTTTTGGGGAATCTATTCTAATACCAAACAACAGCAATGAAGCTAGGAGCGTTAGGTATGAGATGCACTTGAAAAATATGGCACCAGGCACATGGCTGGTCAACAACCACCTTTGATGTAAAGATAATAAAAACTTCTAAATGAAAGAACAACCCACCTGAGGCAGGATGAGTTAAAGGATTGACTATAAATGGCAAATTAGAAATATACTGGTATCTGAACACAAATTAGGGAAACAGTGATGGGGAGGGGGCAGTAAGCAATGGGAGAACCTTTATCTCGACTGTTTAGAGCTTCAGAGAGCCTCAAGGGATGTTGGCGCTCTTCCTTCTTATATTTCAGCTTTATCTGATAACGTGTTCTTCCAGGGAAAAGTTATTGTATCATTGATAGATCAGTCCTAAATTGTCAATTCCCTAAAACACATATTCATGCATATATTGGTTAAAATCTTAAACAAGCCGTAGAATCATGCAGCAAGGCATCAGATTATATAAGAAACAGAAATACAGCATATAGGTTCCCTGCAACCCTTAAACCTGCCAACTTCCTTCATTCTTCTGAGATAAAGTGGACAAAGCATTTCAGAAAATCAATTAAGGGAGTTGATGGAAAATACAGATTTTTTTTATCAGCTTTTTCCACCATCTCAGCACCATACATGTTTTTAGAATAAATCAATTAGAAATACAGTTGTACCTGAAGGGGCAAAAATAAACATAGAGGAAAGAGACATGATGACAGAATCTTAACCGTTTGTTAATAAGCTAAATATTCTCCTATTGTGTATAGATATGACAGTGCTTACATCTTGGCTAGACAAGATGTAGATTCCTTCTTGAGCCACTAGCAAGATTCCAAAAAGTGTGCATTTAGTTAAGGAACCACTGAGAAAGAATCAGATGAGAAATTAAAGGTATTTCTTTAGAAAGACTATAAATAACAATCAATATCCTACGTACAACTCTTATACATCATTTTTTTTTCCATACAGTAAAGAACCTTACTTTAAACTCTGAGCATTATCCAGAGGATTAGAAAATGATGGAGAAATGCTAGGTTTGGAATCAGTAGCTCTAGAATGATGAGAAAATAGAGAAGAATTAGTGAAAGCTGAAATACGCTTGGTAACGAGAGAATAGGAGGGATAAGTCCTGAAAAATAGAAATAAAAATAGGAGTACAGAAGAAGAAGATAAGAGCAGAAATAGAGAAGAATCAACAGAAGGGAAATTATTATTTCATAATAAGCTGATCTTCATTCTATAGTTGGTACATATATATAAAGAGAAATCTAACTAATTGTCTCAGTAAATATTCCAGCTCTCTCTCTCTCTCCCCCTGCCAGCTCAGAGAAGTTAGTTACACGCTCCTTTGTCATTTTCCTCAACAGACTCCACCCTCTTCTGCCCTCTTTTCCTACTATACTCATCAGAAAACCCCCTAAATAATTAAAATGGAAAAAAACTAAAATCTCCCTCAATAACATTGAGCTGCAAACAGGGTGAAAATGCCCTTGATAGGAATATGATGCTTTATCCATCAACCTGGCAGCCTCTCTAGATTTTCCATCTCAATTGTAGGAGCGCCAAAGGATACTATGAACCCAATGGTCCCAATCCCATGACTAATACAGCAATCCACCACATCTAACATGCAGCACCTCTCAGCCTAATATATATGCATTTGATAGATGGACAATATATCACAGCACAGAACACAAGTTGCCAATTTATTTAGACTTATGCAAGAGATGTTGCCCTACCAACATAAACTAAAGTCTGAATTTTAGATACAGATCAACTAGAACTTCATCAGTACCAAAATCTGATATGAATACATCTATTTTTTTATTCTTTCGCTAATATCTTTGCAGTATCATAGCTGGTACAGAAATAAATATCATATACCTCATAAAACAATTCTGTGTCTTGTTTTGACCATCTAGCATTAGGTGTTTTGTCCATAAAAGAATGGGAATTGAATAATGAGTTTTATTGATCATTAACATAGCATCCATCCTGCTCTAAAGGATTAGCATCCTCTTCATTATGAGAACCTTCCCCGTGAAATGAATTAGAGTTGCTGCACGCAACCAAGAGTATAAGTTCATGGCAACAGATGCCACAGAAATGATGGCAAAAAAGTACTCATAAGCAAGCATGTGCGACCTTTTCTACACTAACTCCATAGAAAAAAATATATAGTCATGACCAGCAACAATTGGCAATTTTGCAGTAAATCAGTATGGTTTGACATGAATTCTTAAAATCCTACAGATCAACTTCCAAAAAAATTCAAAAGTAACAGATTTTAGTAGTGTGAAAGATTTGTAATAACAAGACTAACCTGTATAGTTCCTATCCATAAACACTATGGAACAGGTAAATTCTTTGTGGAAAAACATACATTTACACAATGGTCGATGTGGATAATTATTTAAATGATTGGCATTTGGAATTTGTCATCATACATTTTTTTTTATTTTTAGACTTGACACTTAGACTCAATCCACAATAATTCCAAAAGAACAATCAATAGAAGGAAATTTATAAAAAAAAATTGCAATTTACTTCTTCTTTTTTCTTTCCTTTCATATTTCCATCTAACTAAATCTACAAATCTCAAAGCAAAAAATGGAGAAAAGAATTGTTGCATTATCCTCAAAAGGTGCAATGTTCAGCGCAGACATGAGGCAAATGTTACCTAATAAATATATAATATTTTCTGGTTGAGCAATAAGCATAAAATAGATTGCAACCACATAATTTACATGCATGTTATCGATAAAATACAAAAATTCCACATATAATATGCAAATATTTTATCAACTCCACAAGCCTATAAATTTCAATAAAGCACATTCAACAACATTTCAGTAACTGCCATTTAAGTATCACCAGGGTCAAACCTTTGTTAGAAATTCACTACAGAAATTTTTAACATCTATATATATACAATGAGAACATCAGAATTTTTCAATGACTTTTACATGAGATTTTCACAGTTATAGACAAACAGTTGGATTAGGAGTCTTAACAGTTTTTCTTAAGAATTAGGTTTAATAAGGAATCCCCCACTTCCGAAATATGAACCCGTGAGTTGTTTACAACAGTAAAAACAATTAAAAGTTCAGGTGCTGAAGCCCAAGGATGCACCTGAGGGCATGGAGGGCCTATGCACACCTGCCAAGATGGCGCCTGGCCTGATATAGTCCAGATGCCATACCTTTGCCTGCTGAAGCCCTCAGCCAAGGCATGCCTTTAACGACACTGATTTAGATAGACCATCTTTTTATTTTAGTTTTCATCACGTATTAGTAGCATTCTCATGCTTGGCATTTGATAGGTGATACAGAAGGTGATATCTCAACAATGCGTAAGTCAAAGTGACAAAATTATTGCAGTATCATAGGCAATTTTCAATTTATCACATTTCACAACTTTGGCCCAACACAATAGTTAATAATATGATAGATATGTCACTTGTAAAACAGGACTCTGAGTTAGGATCTAAGAACTTTAAATAGCCTTGATCTTTCTCCAGTAGCTATCCAGAAGCAGAGATAAAAGAATATGAACTAGAAATAACAAATCATTCTATATGCGTATAGACAATAAACTATGACTTTCTTTTACTTCAAGAATCATGAATAATATACTAATTCACATGCAGTAATTACATAGAAGACATATTAGGTATCTCAGGAGCATAAAAATCTTCTATTTATGCCTCATTGTAACATTCTTAACTTCATACCTTTGATTCGCCGAGGCGTCTTTTAATGCTTTTTCCCCATTTACCTGCAAAAGAAAAAGTAGGTCAAGCAGAGAAAAACAGAATATTATAATAAGCAAACATGAAATGAATTAGGCTCTTGAATGCTATTGATGAACAAACATTGTAACTTCAACAAAAAGATCATCAAAAAAGCTAGGGAATAGAACATACAGCTAACCTCTCCTTATAACCTGCAAGCAAAATAATATCTTTGAAAGGCATCTTCTGAAAATCAATTTCGTCCTCTGGTATACTAAGCAAATGTTTCACTGCATAGAAGAATGAAACTAAGTAACATACAGATAAGAAATCATAATCTTTAAAATTAACCAATGTATAAATATTGAAACTACATCAGCTTTTCTGACGAGTGGAATGAGAAAACTTCTTGCGTGGTTCTTAAGCTAACTGTTCTGGCGTGTTGTTATTGTTCTTTGGTCTTCCTCTTGTTCTTGTTGTTCTTCTTCTTACTGGTTTTGACTTCTCAGTGGCAAGTTGCTTTGACTTTTCTGAAGCTCTTGTATTGTAAGATACATTTTCCTCTCCATAATCATTATCATTCTCTTCTCTCCATCTTCATTATCATTCTCTTCATTAACTCTGCTATTATGGGCCTCATCATCTTCCGACTCATCAACAAGTTTCATAGCAGCAGTCATTTTCCTCAGCTGCCTTGATGATTTGCCATTTTCATTCATCCCACCAGCCAAACAAGATTGTTTGGACTTCTCAGAAGGATTTGATACAGGAGAAGATTTTCTTTTTCTACTCTAGAATTCTAAGAAGAAACCACAAACAAGTTAGGACCATAGCAACACAGCAGTGAAGCATTTTATTTATTTTCAACAAAGTTATACCTCCTTTTCAAGCACTCCAGGTACATTTTCTTGGTGCAAAATTGTGTCACAGGAGTAAGAAGCTTCTGTGAGGTTTATCTGTTCTTCATTCAATGGAAACTCAGACATAGTAGGATCTTGGATAACCGAATTGCCAAAGCTCATGGAATAATCAACTACATCATCTGCTGGAAAGGTAGGAATTGAACCCTCATTGACTCACACAGTTTCAGAGGGGAGTAAACTGAGCATTTGCAGGAGGCATAACAGACTTAACTGCATCTGAGGGAAGGATGCTAATAGTAGGTTTCTCTTGGGCAGCCTGTCCTTTAGGTTTTGGCTGGAATTTTCTGGCAGAAAGCTCTGAAATCAACAAAGACTCAGAACCAAAGCAAAAACAAAACACAAAAAATGTCCATATAATGCAGACAGCTAGTTCTGAACATACGAGATGCATCGGCAGACTTAGCTTGAATATCTGCACTTTCGAAATTAGCCAGGGACTCTGAATCCTGAAACAAACCAAATGATAATTAAATCAAGCTATGAACATTCAAAAAATAATTGGAATTAACACAAGTACAGGTCCTGCCTTGCCTTCCATAAAGCATCATCATCTGGAACTGGCAGCGAGTAAGATTGGTTCAATTGGCATTCTCCTACGACATGAATACTTGGCTCTAGCCTTCTATTATTGGTTTGAATAGCAACCTCATTAAAATTTACTGCATCTAAGTTTGCCACATTACATGCCTTGAGCAGTGAAGAATTAACAGAATTATGAGTTGGAAATCTAGATTGTCCATCTGTCTCCTCATTCGAAGGAGGAATAGGAATCTCTGGAGAATAAAAAACTTCATTATTATAACCTACAAGATACGATAAGCAAAGACTTAAACGAGAAAGTTCAAAATGTTAAAGAAATTCTAATACTCACCTGCGCTGCCTGGAGATTGGGTAACAAAATCCTGAATATTTTCCAATCCTGAAAATATGTCTGCATTCTGAACATAGTATGAATTTTGAAAATATGGTAAAATGAATACTAGAATAAGAAGAAGCAAAGAGACAGTTGTCTTACCTCTCCCATTGATTTTGTCAATCTCGAACTCTTGTCATCACTGGATAATAAAATTCCAGGATTTGCAGTGTCGTCATTTATCAACGGCTCTTTTCTTACCATGTTGTCCAAATTAGTTAAAGATGGACTAACTGAATCGACCACTTTAGCATCTCCAACACCAATAAATTTGGCAGATTGCAGGTTATCTGTGACAATGGAGGCTGGACTAGCATTGCCATCCATTGTAGTATTAGAAATAGAAAGAGCAATAGCCTCAGATTTTCCCTTCCTTGGTCTGGGCTTTGCTCTTGGTTGAAATTTACTACCAGCATTTACTGCAATAAAAATTGATATCAACTAGAAACAGCAAATTTATCAATAAACAAAAATTAACTACTTTGGAAGTGTTAGTTACCATTGCTTGTACCAGGTGGGGGAACAATATCAACAAAAGGGTCCAAATCAAACCCTACAGAGTTTCCCTATACCCAAAATAATGTTCATATTAAATAAACTCAAATCATCCAAATGCAATATGCAAACTGAATTAAGAAAAAAATAACAATAATAATAATTCTACCTCTGAGCTCATATCCTCTGCAAGCATATGGCCAATTTGTAAAACCCCAACAGCGGTAAGGAAGGTGTACCGGTAGATTCTTTCAACAAAGGGTTCCTACAAAATCAGGTATAAAAAGGGAGAGCAATTTTAGAGAAAATAGAAACAACCAAAAAAATTATATAAACCTGCATTGTGAGAACTGAACATATATATGCTGCCTTCTTTCCTATAAAACTTTCCTTTCCCCATCTAAATCTTCAGAACTCGAGTCTTTTCACCTTGAATCTTCACAATTTTCTTGCTCTTTCTTACAAAAACTTAGAAACTTCAATGGACACCTGGGTTATTTCACAGTTAGGTTATGGAACAAGAATTGAGGATTTCGAGTTGGCAATTTGGAGACGAAATTTTAGATATAGAAACCAGAATGCAGGTATTGGTAATGGTGTTTGGAGTTTGGGGCTTTGTACACCTTATTTGTATTATAGTTTGCGATGGTTTTGTTTGTTTTAACTTTTCATCTCTAGGGTACAATTTTTGTGATCTTATGATTTTTCAAAACCATGAATTTTAATAAATTTTTTAATTTATACAGTTCAAAAATTTTATCTTTTAATAATACCCTCAATAAATTTTTTAAATACCAAATATATATTGTTTTATTGAATGGAGCGAATTTCTTCTTTTTTTAAAGATTTTTTAATAATTATTTTATGCCTTTAATAGAATTTAATTTTTGAATCTAAACAAATTAAATTTTATATAATTTTACATATTTTATATTTAAAAACGTTCTGATCATTTTATTATTTCTGCTATACTATCATAATATTAAAAAAATTATTTAATTATAGTATAACATATCATCTTTTTATCATATGATTAACAGTAATAATATCGTAAATTCAAGGAAAAATAACTACTAGAATATATAGATTTCATGTGCAATGCAAGGCACTTGCATATTTGGATATTTAACCAAACAGAAAATGCTAAATAATCGATGAGAGAGTGAAAACCAAATAAAAATTTTAGCTCAATAATTTCTAACTTCAAAAATTATATTCACTGAATTTTTTCAAACTCTATGATGGTTTAGAAACTAAAATGCCAAACGCCTAAACAATAATTTTTATTTTTAAAAATTACTTTTGGTCACACCATCTAAATACTTTTGGTCAGATTATATAAGCAATTGCAATGAATTTTTGTACTAACATATGCCCGGCAATAATCAAGTTGATCAGCAACAGCAAGAACGAGAGGCAGATTGACATTAGTATGATGGGAGCATAAAAAAGATAGTTGTTTACACTCTTCTCTGTAGCATTCCCATCTCTCATGTTCTTCTTATTCAACCCAATCTTTTGCTTTTAACTCCCTGAAGCCTTTCGTGTTCGTAGTAGACCATGCTGACCATTATCCACTTGCTTTTGGATATTATATCTCCAGCTGCCAAGGTGTTGATAACGTATATTTGGACTCCTGCTAGTGGTCTATCACACAAGGAACCATTACTTGTTGCATTTGGGTGCGAAGACATCTAATGAGTAGAGAAATGAAACTTGTTGAAGCCATAAAAAAATAAAGGAAAATGTTATGATTATTAAAAAAAAAAAAAGAGTTCGATACTTGATTTATCAAAATTAAAATTCGTGATAGAACTAAAAAAATAAAATTTAAGTATTTTTTATATTTTGGCCAATTATTATTTTTTTTACTTTTTGACTACGGATAATTAAACATTGATTTTTTAATGTATTCTCAATAATTAAATATTTTTATATATCACAATTTTATATTATGTTTTTTTTATAAATAAGTTATAATGTTATATAATTTTTTTTTTTAAAATTATATTACTTACTTTTAAATAATTTATTATTTATCACTTGTCACATTTCTAATTCAAGATGATTGAATTAATAAAATTTTCATAAATAATATTCTTCATTTATAATAGTTTATATATAAATATATATATATATATTCAAAGATTAAAACTTTAAATATAACTTAAAACAGTAATATTGTATAATTATTATTTCTTAAAAACAAGACTATTTTTTATTTTCATATTATTTTTTTAATATTCTACATTAATTACTCACAGTGATATATATTAAATATTTCAAAAATGCAGTTATCTTAATTAATTTTAAACTTTATAAATTTGTATTTTTTGTATATTTTGCTATAATGTTTATAAAATAAACAAATGTGTGTATGTAAAAAAATTGAAATCAAACTTAAATTTAAATTTAGGCCTTATTCATCGTAAGTTCTAGTTTTTTATTTTCAAAAGCTAAAAATTATTCTTATTTTTCATTTTATATTTTTTAAAAACTTATTTTATATTTTTAACAACTATATCATAATTTTTTTATTTATACAAACACACATTTTATAGTATTTAATATTAAATATTTTAAAAATAATTAATATTTGTCATACCTAAATTCAAAAAATCATCAATTATGAATTAAAAATCGATACAATATAGTTAAAGATCCCATTTTTCCCTCAAACTTTCTCCCCATCTGATTAAGGCTTAAATTATTATTTTTTTGGAAGTTTTTTCTTAGTTTTGTATTATTAGAGCTTTTATCACTTGCTTTTATGAGTTTTTTATTTTTATACGTGTCTTCATACTCTCTTCACGAGAACAATGAATTTCTTTATTATTTTCTTCATTTTCACTAATTGAAGGGCTTTTAATAGAAAGATGAATATTGGCTCATATACAAGTTGTATCACCATATATGATATATAATTTTTATATTTCTTATAATTTCTTTTTTTCTAAATTTTCTTGATATTTTTTTTACCTATTAGAAAATTTATGTTATTTATTCTAATGATACACCATAATGTTCATTAGATATTATAGTTAATAATTAAAATAAAATAAAATTGTTAAAAATAAAGAACTAAAAATTAAAAAAAAAAAGATAAACATATCATTTTATGATTATATTTGCGGAAAAATAAAAAAAGAGAAAAAAAAAGAGTTTTATTTATATAAATGTCTTATCAAAACTAAAACTCTCAAAATTATATTTTATATATTTCGAATTAAGCCAAAAATTAGTTTTTTATATATCAAAAAAAATCTAAAACTCAGTGATACTATCGAACACGTTTTGATTTTTTTCTTAAAGAAGTTGCAATAAAAAAAATAAAAACTATTTCAAATGTATCATTGATTAATTTATTTTTTAAATTCAGTTCACACTGTTTTAAGTTCAATGGCTGAATTCATAAATTATTTTGAGAAAATTACGTGATTTACCTTAAAATGAGTTTCGCTTTTAAATTATTTTGTACAATATTTTTTGTTACTTCTACCCCCATTTTTCTTTCACATTTGTTTCTCATGTTATTTGTTTTTTTTTTCAAATATACATCTTCGTCTTTTTCATTCTTCATATATTTTCTTCTTTTTTTCAATTTTCTATCCATTTCGATCTTCTTCTCTTTCCTTTTATTTTCATTTTTTTTATTTGCAAATTGTTTTTTTTTATTGCTAACTTCTCCGCTCTTCTTTTTCTTTCTTCTTTTTTTACTGATTGTTGTGAGCTACTGCTCTTCTTTCTTCTTCTTTTTTTTTTCCCTATTGATTGTTGTTAGCTACTGATTGTTGGCGTTTGAAATTGCAGAACCTAGTTTTTGTGCAACTTTTTTTTTAATGTTGTAGTATGTGTGTTGCTTTGATAATAAATAATTTTATTAGAGTATTAGAGTTCATTAATAGTAATTTTTTGTTTGATAAAATATTTCAAAGAGAATTTGCTTTTATTTTGTAATTTTTTGATTTATTTATTTGTAATATATGTTGTCTAAATATTGTTATATTTTTTTTATTTGTATTTATTTTATTTTAATATTTTTAATTTAATTTTATATTTTAATATGTATATTTAATTTTTAGCATATACACAATATTCAAATATATATTCACTACTTACACTCAATATATATACAAAATACACAATACCTATATAGTATTTATATAATATCTATGCAAAATTCACAAATATATAATAATATATGTATTCTCTTTTGCATTTTTATTAATATTGTATAAATATTATATGTATTTTCTATTTTAACTGTTGAATCTATAATTTTTTTAATTTAAAATAGAAAAATTATAAATTTAAATTATAAAAAAATAATCTTTGATAGCATAATATGCATTTATTAATTCTTTTAATCAATATCTATGCAACATACACAAATTGTTAAAGAAACAGATATTTTTAAAAATTTAACGCAATTTTTTTAAATGTCTAAATATTTTCAATTTTTATTATATATTTTAAAAAAATATTTTTATAGGTAATTGTATAAAAATCCAAATTATTTTCAACACTCCCTCTCAGCCCGGCCCACGATTGTTATATATACACAACCTAGCTTACTTTTTTTTTTTTTAATGAAACCCTAGCTTACTTTAATTAACTATTCAAAACATTTCTGAAAAATTGAAAATGAGCTAACCTGTAGATTAAACAACACAAAAGAAAGCGGCTTTGTTTTATTCAAGCAACAGTTACAAAACCTGCAGATTAAAACAAAACATCAGATCAAGAAAAAGTTTCAGAAATTTAAACATTAGGAAAATATATATATATATATATATAAGAAAATCAAATTAAAACAAAGAAAAGAAAAGGTTTTATTCCTTAAATAAAGGAAAATTGGCATCCTATAAATTAATAAACATATCTCCATATGATAATCAATTAAGAAACACCTAATCAAGAAATCCCACAAAAACAATTACACATAGGAAAGAACTACGTTTAATTTGCTCTCAATTGCTCTTCTTTTTTCTTTTTTAAGAAATACTCTTAATTAAAGTTAATTATTTAATGTAAATCCACATTTTACTATTTGTATTTTAACCCTTTTAAAAACTATAAAATCATAAAAGATATATATATATGGTAAAGTAAAAATATTATGATAAAAATAATTGGAGAAAAACTAACAATCTAGTAATACAATTAAACATCTATTTGAAAAATATAGATATCATACAAATGACTTAATTAAATCTTCCTTGTACACACGCATTCATATGAAAAAAAAAAGGTCATAAATATATATTATAAATAGATGATTTAGATTACAAATCTTATTACTTAATAATAATTGAAATTTTAATTTTGAGTTTGTTTAGACTAGGAATAATTATTATATATCTTTCTAATATAATATATCAGTTTTCATAATGATTATAAAAATATTTTGATGGTTAATGTATTTTTTTTTCAAATGTTAATAATTGAAGATAAGATAAGATAAAAATTGTAGATAACATTATCCTTAAAATATTGGTAAAATATCACCATCATCTGCCCGAATTATCATAATGTATTACAATTATTATTATAATCATCACCACCACCACCATCATCATCATAAAGAAATTACTAGTATTTGATCAATAAAGCAAAATAAATAAAAATAAATAAATTAGTATCATAAAATCATAAACATATAGTATAACTCGGTGATTATGTTATAATTTTTTAAACTTATGCTAAAATTAAAAAAAAATAATTTTTTTTATTATATTTAACTACATATCATATTGATGTTTAATTTATTTAATTAAAATTTGCGGTTTTGTAGTTTTAGTCACAAATTTATTTAAATAATACTGTAAAATTATGTTATTTTTATATTTTTATATATTTTCAATATCATAATTATTCATTTGAATTATACACACACATATATATATTTATATATTTAAACAATTGATTGTAAAAAAGGAATAAAAGAATACAAGGCCAATATGCAAAAATATACTCCCTCCGTACTCTTTATATAGAGAAAACTAAAAAAATACGGAGATTAATGAGGTAGTTAATGAATTTATTAATCACAATTTATCTTAATTAGTCTTAAATAAGCTCAATAATGTATATTTATAAAGTTAAGAAAGAGACAACTGATAAACACAATGCTCTATATAGTATTTATGATTTAAATTTTTATTTTAAAATAAAGGAGATAAATTAACCTCCACTTATACAATAAGTGCACATATCCGCATGCAAACAATATGAATCATTATATATAATTAAATTTGTGCACAAAATATTAAAGAGGAAAAAAAATATAGTAATCATGTACAAATTTATAAATTCGAGCACAAATATTAATTATAATTGTGACATAAAAATAAAGTGTCATTTAACACAAATGAATTTAGTTCAAAATTAGTTAACAACTTCGACATAAAAATATTAAATCATATCGATTGTTACAATTTAAAAGTGTGCCCAAATTATCAGTCTAATACAAATACCACCACATCTTTCAAATAACAAGGATTCGATAGATAAAATTAATACTCATATTATGATATATAATAAAAACTAACTTATAGTTGTGTCATAATTAGTAAAATATAGCGTAACTTAATAAAATATCTTATAAGCATAGCATTAATTTTTATGCATTAGAAAGTGAATCATATTAATTATACAGCTTATATTTATTTGCTACTAGTCTCATTTGATGCGAAAATATAATTACTTGCAATGGTAATTTTAGAATTTATTTAAGGAATATTTTTTTATAATTTTCATTTTAAATACTTTTTTCTGTATAAAAAAATACCTTAAATAAAAATTTTTTCTATATAAAGAAAACGAATTGAGTAATATTTTAACAAATTCAGTGATCATTAACAATATAATTCCCGATACTTGAATCTACGATAAATGTCGAAAGAAGATGATATTAATGTCATAAATAAATTTTCAACTTTAATAGTTATATTTTATATTTAATCCATATTTTCAATGGATACCATGTAACAGTATCTATATGATATGAGAAACTACTATGTGAAACATATAATAATACATATAATACTAATTGTTTCATTTAGTTTTAGTGTCGTTTCCTACATTGTATAATTAGCTTCCTATAATTAGGATGGCTTTCTATATTGTCTAACTTTCAATATTATATTATTAGCTTCCTATAATTTCAATGTCTTCCTATATTGTGCAAAAATGTTCCTAATTAATGTACAACTCACTAGTATAAATAGCATGTGTAATAATCAATATAAGCATACAAAATAAAAGAGAATTTATTTCTCAATTGCTTCTCCTTCTTTTATTTCACATAGTGTATGTCATATGTCACTCTTCAAAACACTTTAGATTATATTATAGGGGTGTTTAGGAACCAAAATGAGTTAAATTTTTATATAGCTTGTAGCCCAATTTGAGAAAAACTCCAATCCAAATTTCAGGCAAAGCTCGGCTCAAACACGAACCACTTAGGTCACTTGAATTTTTGGATCAAATTTCAAACCGATAAAATTGATTATATTAAACTATTAAGGTGTAACTTAGCCGTAATGAGCACTTAGATTTTAAATTCAGTTTTAGGCGTTTCCCTTCCTATATGATTAACAATAAAACAAAATTGCCCACTCCTATCACTTTGATATACCATAAAGCAAAAAGAATTGTAAAACAAAAGTTGGAAATATGAGAACATGATCCAAATCTCTTTTTTCTTAAAAAAAACAAAAAACAAAAAGTTTCTAAGGCACAAATTAATATATCTCCTTCTCAGCATTTGTAAATTGCATTTGATTTTACTGGCATAGACAAAAGACTAACTGGTAAAGGGTCCTACCCTGAAAGTTAAAGGTCACTTTTTCTTGAAATTGAATTTATGGATAACAGAAAATTTTTTTATTGAAATCTTTGGTGACCCTTCTCATTATTTATTGAGGACTTTATGGATATTTTTTTGGTATCATCAGAACGACAGTAAAAATTGTTCATCAACTGCTTGGCCTACTATTTATTGCTTCCATTTTCCAAATATCTGCCCTACTAATTCCTTACTTCATTCAGAAGCAAAATTCCAATTCCACACAAGTTAAAATCACATTTTTTTAAATTATTAATTCAATGTACCTGACCAAATAAAAATTTAAGTGTCCAACTTAAAATCTTTCAATTTAAATAATGATAATATGATAGAACTAAACACTTATTAATACATTTTTGTTCTAAAACTTAATCATCATATTAAAGCAAAATATCATCAAGAATACAAATTAAATATAAAATTTAAGAATTTGCAATTTTAATTTTAAACGTATTATTTTTTTAAAATATCATAAATACCAAAATAATAAAATGGATTAATTTTTTTAAATATTTTCTAATTATATGAATAGAAATTTAGAATCGAAACCTCATCAAAAAGTGTAAATAGATAAAAAAAAATATGACTTTTATATATTTAAATTGGAAGTAAGCCAAATTCTTCAATTAAATGAAAGTCTCCTTGACACAATGAAAGAGATCAAGTTGCACAATGAAATTCAGTGCATACATAACCCTTTGTCCTTATATTTATGATGCACTTGCACTTGGTCTAACTTTTTTTCAGAATAAATAAAAAAAAAGTGGGTTTATGCAATTATCACATGTAAATAGAACACATGATTTATATGTTGAATTGCATGAGATATTCTAAAGATATAATATTTATATAAGAAAACATAATGTTAATTGTTAACAATAATTTAAAAATCAACTATTATTAACGGTACAAATTGTTAGTTTCCAAATGTCATGTTTATATTCGTTATAATAAATGGATATTTCCTTTTAAAAAAAATTCATGGGTTTGACCATCCTTTCTTGAAAAAAAAAATGGGAAGCCCCTTCTGAGTGATAGTTTTTTTTTCTTTTTTTTTTATTATAAGTGTCTCACCCTTATTCATTTAACTATGTAGATATAGATCTATTTATATTGGGGATATATATCACATATTAAAACTCTTTACTCTTTTTTAAAAAAAATATTTAATAAAATTTAAAATCACACGTTCGCAGTTTATCCAACTCTATTTAATCAATTGAAGTACCGTAGTGATGGCTTTCTTTTAATTCTTAAAGCGTGAAAGCTACAGGTTCCAACCACAACCAGCGGGCCAGCTGCCCAATTACGACTTTCCATTCTTAATTTCAATTATATTGGGGATATGTATGCTAATACTTTAGTAAAGGTAGTAATTTTAACTTATTTGATTTATTAAATTTATGTTATATGGTTTTTGGAGGAGGATGACATACTAGCCAATCAAAATTTAAAGATCTTTGGATAGCTAAAGCATCTTAAGTATTATATTTTTTTTTATTCACATTACTCGTTGTTGTTATTTAGTATTATAAATTTTCTTATTTAGTATTATAATTTTTTTTATTCACAGATATTAAAGAGAGTTTTCATATTCTTCATCTTCTTTCTCAGTTTTCATTCCATCTTTTTCTATTTTTTCGACCTAGTAACTCTATCTGCAAGACGATTAGTTTCTCTGTAAATATGACACAAATGAATTTCCCAGAGTTATATACTTTTAGTATGCATGTTTTGCTCTCTCTTTTACATTAAATTTTTATTTTCTTACATGTATTTGCATACATAAGGGCTAGACCTTTTATTCTTTCATCAAGTGCATTTTAATTAAAATTAATCAATTGGTAGGCATGGAATTTTTAAATATTAGTAGGATATATATTACGTATATTCTAACTTAATTACACTACTAAATAGTGTTAGAATAATCATATGTTTGCTAGGAGAATTTTCGAATGATTGTTGGATTCGATTGTTTTAAGGTATGTAAAAAACATTACCAAACAAAAATATATTCATGGGGATGGACAATAACATAAAAGCTAAAAAAAAATCCTTAAAATTGGGGATAGTGTTGTGTTGTTACGTCTGAAATCTGAAATCATTAGGGCAACCTTTGGCTTTGACGCAACATACATATTCTATCACATTCACCACAAAAATAACATTCCATCAATTTCTTTCATGGTACAGCACCTTATTCAATTCGCTTATTATTGCATCTTATGTTATCATTTTTTTTAATGAAATTTAATCACCATATATATCTTAATTTTGAAAAACATTACTCATTACAAAAGTTTTAAATCTCTATTATATATTGCAACACTAAAAGTCTAAATACATTAAATATCATTATAACACTGGCCAAAAAGTCCCAATTGGTGTAAAAATTTATATTCTTGATTTTATTTAGGATCTTGTCTTTTTTTTTTTCATTATAATTAATAATTTTTTGGATAATGCTCAATGGCCAGACTAATCGTGGCTATAAAGCACTTTTTGTCATTTTTGTTATTTAATTTTACTTTTACACTCTTCGTAACTTTTCATATTTTAAATTTCAATTTTAAATTTTCATTTTGTCTCTTAATTATGGCTCTAATTTCCTAGTAGACAACAATTTTAATGAGTTTATTTTTTCAAAAATTAGTTTATAGAATATTAATTACATTTATTTTATTTTATATATGTATAAAAATAATAATATTATTTTTTCACTAATATTATTTTTTGTAGAAACAAAAATAAGAACCCATTAAAATTCAACATTTAAATTTATACATATATGTGTATATATACAATAAAGTTGATTAATATTTAATTATATTAAAAGTTAAAAAAATGTGGTATAAAGTGTAATTTCTTATAAAAGGGTTTTTTTTTTTAAATCCTAAAAGTAAAAGTATTTTTAAAAATATCCCATTTTCAATTTTAATTTCAAAAATATCATTTTTTAACTTTTAATTTTAAAAATACCCCTTTTCTGGGGTATATCTTTAGTATATATTTAATATATTAAAGATATATTCTATTTTTAAAGATATATATTAAATATATAATCAGTATATTAAAAGCATATAAAAAACGTAAAATATTTAAAAAAAAAGTTAAAAAGTATGGTACAGAGTTTAATTTTTTCTAAAATTAATGAAATTGAGAAAGCCCACCCTATCCACCGCCCATTTTCATTGAAATTTTTTGACCTGTTTTTCATTGAAATTTTATTTGTTTCTAAATTGATATGGAAGGGAAAAAACTTAAATTTTGTATCTTTAAACAAACTAATCTATAGTTGGGAAAAGAGTTGATCACCAAAATAGTTATGTCTTAACTATTTTATTTTGTTTTTTTTTTCTTTTTATTCTACGTCACTTTACCATTTTATAAGATAAATTTACCCCAATTTATATATACTTTCAAAATAAGTAATTAACCATCTGAGGGGTGAATCTAATGATAAAAATATGTGAACTCATATAATTGATTCAACATTAATAATTATTATGATGCTTAAAAAAATTGTAGAGTTTTTGTCAAACAATATTAACATATTTAGAATTTTTTATTTTCATTAAAAATAAAAATGCAATAATTAAAATTTCATTGTCTTCTATTAAAATAACACAAAATACTTTTTTTAAAATTTTAACCTGAAAATGACAATGAGTCATATATAAATTGAGTTTTTAAAAATTTTTACCATATCCAATAAGTGAAATGATATATTTTATTCATCATCTAATTCATATCGAATCAGGTCATATTAAGTATAAGTAATATTATTATCACATATTGAATTAAAATATGTAGAGTCGGATCATAGATTGAGTAGAAGCATAAAATGCATTTAGGTAATTAGCATATCAAAAGGTTGAGGATGACTTAGTAGTTAAAGCTTTAGTATTCATCCTTTAAGTGATTGATTTGAAGCATAGCAAAACAGTATAATTTTTTTTTAAATTTACAATAAATAATATAAAAATTACATTTTTCTTATAGTATATATAGTGAACTATATTAATTTATACTTATTAAATAGTCAATTAATCAAAATTAAATCTATCATACAGTGAATTACATTTATTCATATTTATAATATAGTTACTTATTCAAAATTAAACCTATTATATAATAAATTATATTAATTTATATATAACACAGTCAATTATTCAAAATTAGACTTATTATATAGTTAATTATATTAATTTATACTTACAACGTAATTTATCACTCAAAATTAAATGTATTATATAGTGAATTACATTAATTTATTCATATATAATAGTCAATTACTCAAAATTCAACTTATTATATAGTGAATTATATTAATTTGTGCTTATTCAATAGTCAATCACTCAAAATTTAACATATTATATAGTGAATTATGTTAATTTATACTTATAACATAGTCAATTACTCTAAATTATATATAATATATTGTGAATTATATTAATTGTACTGATAATATTGCCAATTACTCTAAATTAAACTTATTATACAGTGAATTACATTAATTTATGCTTATAAAATAGTTAATCACTCAAAATTTAACCTATTATATATTGAGTTAAATTAATTTATGCTTATAACATAGTCAATGCTCTAAATTAAACATATTATATAGTTAATTACATTAATTTATACTTATAATATAGTCAATTACTCAAAATTAAAACTATTTTATAGTGAATTATATTAATTTATACTTATATCATAGTCGATTACTTAAATTTAAACATATTATATAGTCAATTACATTTATTTATATTTACAACATGGTCAATTACTCACATTCAAACATATTATATAGTGAATTATATTAATTTATACTTATAATATTATCAATTACTCTAAACTAAACTTATTATATAGTGAATTAAATTAATTTGTACTTATAATATAGTAAATAACTCAAAATTAAATAAATTATATAGTGAATTATAGTGATTTATATTTATAGCATAGTCAATTACTCAAAAAAACATATTGTGTAATAAATTACATTCATTTATGCTTATAACATAGTCAATCACTTTCAATTAAATATATTATACAGTGAATTATATTAATTTATACTTATAATATAATCAATCACTCAAAATTTATCTATTATGTATAGTAAATTACATTCATTTATACTTATAATATAGCCAATTATTTTAAATTAAATATATTATATAGTGAATTATATTAATTTATACTTATAATATTGTTAATTACTCCAAATTAAATTTACTGTATAGTGAATTACATTAATTTATATTTATAACATAGTTCATTATTCAAAATTAAACCAGTTGTAATGTTAATTATTCAAAATTAAAGATATTATATAGTGAATTATATTAATTTAAACTCATAGCATAGTCAATTATTTTAAATTAAACTTATTATATTGTTATAACATAATTTTATTTTAATTATATGATATATTATGTAAATGGAATAAAATATTTTAATTTTCATAATCATGGGAAGATATACAATAATTACTGGTGTCGTAGTTAAAATATATTTAATAAAGCCTTCCAATTCAATATGAATAATATCTATATGTACCCTAGTAAATTTTAATTTAATGATATTTATGTTTTTGAGATATGAAATAGATCAAATTTAATTTTTTTTTCTCTCTCTCCATATTATTCGTAATTTTTATTTATATCTTGTTGAAACCTATAACCTCACTGTATAAATAAATATAATATTATTAACGCTAAATAATCAATCTAACTATTAAAATTGTGTATTTATTATCCTTTAGTTTCTTTCACTTCTAATATTGATAATACTCAAATTTTAATATTTGTTGTTAAAAATAATCTAATTTTTATTTTTAAATTAAAAAAGTATAATTTTTAAATATAAATTTAGTTTTTTTTATTATATATTCTTATAGTTTAATTATATTTGAAAATAACTTTATCTTATTTTTAGAATAAAGTTATTCTCTAGTATTATTTAAATAGGCATATTTTCTCTTTTAGAAACAATTAATGAAATTTTTTTAATCTTAAATAAAAATTATGAATTACTAAAAGTTGATATTATTTTTTAAAAAATTCTAAGCTACTTTGCGCTATTATATTTGGAAATTTTCTTATACCCTTTTTACTATTTTTTTTTTATTTTTATCTTTATTTTTTATTAATTAAAATAAATAATCTAATAATTTAAAATATTTTGGGCAGACAAACATTAATTAGTAGTATCTTGATAATATTAAAATTGAAAAGTGCATAATTCCAATGTGTATCATTTAACATAAGAATTTGGAGGGAAAATATACTTTAAGTTTTGGAGCCAAAGCACATCTAAATGGCACTTTTGACTTTTCACTTTGTTTGACCGAATTTTGGTCACCATAGTGTGGCTAACTTCGTTTTTTCCTAATATTTTTGTTAGCTTTTCTTGTATGGGAAATTTTCCTAATCTTTTTATTAGCTTCTCTTGCATAATTTAATACTAATTAATTTTTTTGAATAAAAAGAAAAATATAAATTTACTTAGAAATGATATGAATAAAGAGAAACATTAAAGTAGTGAAAAAAACAATATATATTAAAATTTAAACTAAATTGTTACAATAAGAATATTTTTAAATGAGATAAAAAAATTATTTGTTGATATTTATTACACTTGTAGACACCTAAAATTGGCACCTTTGCATGACTCTAGAGAAATTATCAAGTTCGATAATCTTATTATTGAATTTGATAGTATTCTAAATTATCGAGAATGCCAAAGGACAGAACCAATGAGCCAAAGCAATAATTCACCACGTCGAATTTGAATGTTGAATTTGACAATCTAACACTGTCGAGCTCAACAATTCTATCTCACAGACAACAGTTCTTACCTATAAAAGGCAACATGCTACATTAGTCTACGAGGGGCCGAAAAACCCACTAAACAGAGCTCACCTTTCCAACCAAAAGACACAACTAATAAGTCTGACACTCATACTATAAGAACCAACCATCAAAAGCCAAAGGAAACTATCATGAGCAGAGATCTTTGCAGGTTTATTTCCTTGGTCAAAAACTTTTCTTTGAAATAGAAAGACACTCAAAAGATATGTTCGATCTTTTATCTAACGTTACTGAAATTGTTTTACTGCTAAAGTTCAATTAAAAACATCTTAATAAAGATTATAAATTCCACATATTTACATACAATTAACTAGGAATAAGATTCAAGGATTAAAATGAGTTGAAGATGGAAACTTCAAAGGAACTTTAAAAGGCCTCGAGATTTCTTGGTTTAATCCATAAAAATATGACTTCTTAGTGTTAAAACAGTTTGAACATGAGATACTGGAACCTTAATAACCTTTACTCCAAATACTTCAAGTTTAAACCTTGAAAAGAGGCCTTAAAGTATTTTTGCTTGTTAGGAGATTGTTGAACTCAATAGTTTTGCTATTAAACTTGACAATCTTTGTCAACTTACTCGATAGTTAACCTATTTTTCCAAAAAGGATAAGATCAAATACATGTTAACACTTTATGGATGTGATGATTGTCGAACTTGACGTTCATATAATCGAATTCGACAGTCCTCACCATCCAAAATGAACAAATGAAAGAATTTTTAAAATCATTGTGATGTGATTTTAGAAATATCGAGTTCGACAATCTTAGAGTTGTTGATTTTGATAATCTTAGGTTGAAAACTAATTTTCTCCAGCTTTCCTAGTTATATCTTTATTATAGTTTCTTGTTTATTTTTCTTTATTAATATTACTATTTCTTTTCCTTTATATATTTCATATCTCTTGACATATTCATTCATGCATGTTGCATTGTCCTCTATAGATATGTTGTATATAAGGTTCAAAGTAATTATCTTTTTTTAAGAAAATGTATAGGATTTATCCCAATGCCACATAAATAATTAATTTTCTTTCATTTTTAGAGGACTGTAAAAGCACTTTTCTGCCCCAGTGGATGCCTATATGTTATTTTTGTAAAATCATGCATCATTCACGTTATTCAGCATCTTGTTTGCGATGAATGTTTTTATTTATAAAAATGATAGTTGTTTAACGATCTAAATAATTCCAATTTACTAATATTTAAATTATATAAGAGGATTGACCTTACAGATCGAGCGCATGTGAATGATAAAAAAAGAATCACATTTTTTCTATCATTTTCATAAATACCTAACTTCTCGAATTATACAATATTTTCAAATTAATTCAAGTATTTTGATATCATTTAACGTCAAGCCAAATATAAAATTATATACTTAATAAAAAATAAATTTTTAAAATTTTAAAAAGAAAATAGTTAATTTTCAAAAAGTAAAAACTTGATACATTCACCAAAGTTAATATCAATGAAAAATTTAAGATGTAAAATTCATAATTTATACAAATAAATTTTTCATTTGCTATAAATGAGCATGAAAAAATGAAAAATACTAGTTGTCTAATATCATCAAAATTTTCATTTGCAGAAAAGTAAAAAAAATTCACAAAAAGTAAGTAAATTTTGTGTAAAAAAAATTAATACAAATAAGATTTAATTAAAAAATACAAATGATATATTTGAAAATTACTGTATCATGAATAGTATTTTTTTACTTGAGTTTTAAATTATAGAATAGATTTAAAAATAAGTAAATAAAAAATATAATTAAATAAAATTTTTTCTAATTAAATTACAAAATAAAGTATAAATAATATGAATAAAAATATAAATAATGGTTAAATTGCATACCATTAAAATGGTTTGAGTATATATTAATTTATTATCAATCAAAATAATTTTAAACTAGTTGAATATATATTAATTTATAACTAATCAAAATAATTTTATAATTTAATTTAAAAATAAATAAATAATAATTTTTTTATATATTTAAAAGTTAAAATATAATTTTTGAATCTCCAAAATTTTGAGTTGAAATATATAATATCGAGATTTTTTTTAAAATTTGAGTTCGATTTTAATGATGATATTTTGGATAAGTTTCTAGTAGGTATCTGGTCGGCTATGGACATAGGCTGAAGTATCCATATTTTCGCTTTTCTGGTCCATTTCTAGTTGCATCCATACAATATTAAACCAAAAATTAAAAATATAATGAATAATTAAAAAATACTAAATAAATTCATTTTGAACTTTCATATTTAAATTTTCTAATTTTATCTTATTTTAAATTTTTATTATAATCCTCTCTTAAAATTAAATAATAAATAACAATAATAATATTTTCATATAAATAATAATAAAAATGAGTTTAAAATTTATTAATTTAAATTTTATTATTAATTTAAACTTAATATAAGTTAACTAGATTTTTCGAATTAATTTGTGAGTTTAATATATAATTAATTGTTAAATTATTATTTAATTAATTAAATTTAAAAACTAAATTCATAATATAATAAATTCAAGAACCAAATTAATAAATATAATTAATTTAATTAATATTTTTTATAATTATAAAAATACATAAAATTATGATAAAATTTATCTACTATGCCTTGAAAAAATGTACTATAATAAATGTTATTGCGATAAGGCTATAAAATGTAATTAAAATATTTTCCACTCATCCAATAGGCACATAACAAGTACAAATCTATTATGCTTTGCAATGTCCAATCAGAAGATGGCGTCTGTAATTCTGTCCAAATCGGTACCATTTTTGAGAATATAATGTGATGTTAGACAGACAATCATACACATTAAACTTTTGATTGATTTAACTCGTTTATGGTCTCACATGTTTATAAATAGCTGCTATGGGCTCATAATTTTTACAAATTTTAATTATATATATACAAAATGAGAAAAATTAAAAAAATATAACATAAGCTGCCGCATAATATTTATATATAATAATAATAATAACAAGTGACATATTATAATTATTTATTTTAAAATTTATTAACTAGAATTATTAATACATAAAAATAAAAGATTTATATTTAGTAAAAATTTATTAACTGAAAATAATAATATATAAAAACTAAAAGTAATAAATTATTAATAAATGTTTTAATTGAAATATTAATATTTATTTAATAAATTACTAATAATTAATGATTAAAAATTACTAATTATTAATAACTAAAAAATATTAATAATTAATATATAAATCAATGTGAAAGAGATGATAAGTGTATTTTATACTTTAATATTAGAACATAATAATAAAGAGGAACAGATGATGAGATATGGTTGCACAAGTTTTACAATAAAATTTTTTAAATATTTTATTTTATTTTTTATTTATATTCTATTTTTTTTTTATAAATCTGACTTTAAATTTTAAATTAAAAAATTATTTGATATGAAACATAAAAAATAAATTATTTAAATTTTAATATTTGATTTAGTAAATGATTTCTAAAAATTTATAATCGACTAAATTTAAAATAATTAATTATTAAATTTAAAATAATTTATTAATTATATTAAATTAATAAATTTTTAATAAAAATAATTAAAATTTTAAATAAATTATTTTTAAATAAAATAATAATATATTATATAATAACAAAATCAAACTAATATAATAAAATATATAAGTCTTATTTTTATTATCTATGATAAATAATAATAAAATAACCTAATTTTAATTTTTTACTAAAATTAATTATTTTTATTAAACGAAATGTAATGAATTTATGCATCAACACGCTATAAAATATGTTTTTAATTACATAAATAGTTCAATTTATTTTTGATATTAATTAATTAAAGGTTACTCTTAATTTATTTAATTTATGTATTTTACATATCATACTCTCAAATTATGACCCATTTTAACACCTACTTAAAACAAAACCAATCCCAATTGGACTATCATCTCCCATAACAGGCATCAATATTAACATTGATCCAACCCTTTCAGTTTTAATATTTAAGATAAATTTTTCATCAAAAAAAAATATTTAAGATAAATTTAAATATTATCTTTTTAACAATTTCAAAAATCGTTATAAAAAATATTTTTTGATTTATTTTATATGAATTCATTGAGAAATAATAAAAATATATCATATTTATTGGCAAGATCTGCATAAATTGTCATTAGAACTTATATAAAAATATAATGACTTGAAAAAATTAAAGGGATGATTTTGAATAAATATAATTTTATATGAACAATACATTTAAATTTTATAATGAAAGTGTCTATCATATTTTTTTAAAATTAATAAGAATTAATTTAGTTAATAAAAAATTAGTTTATCTTCTTATTGTTAATTAAAGTTGGATCATAGGCAATATTATAAATGCAAATCTGTTGATTCCTATGAGTATCATATAAAAAACAACATATAATATGTTTGAAAATTAATTTAAAATACCACTTTATGGCTAAATTGTACTTATATTTATGCATCATAATTTAAATAATAAATTATTATATAACTAAAAATAATTAAAAAAATTAAAAAGAAAAAAAGGTGATTCTGTTTGCTCCGCTCTTGCAGCCTTTGCTCCTCTAATACGAGACTTTCATGTATGCTAAGTAACTTTATAAAAAAAAATTATAAAAAATTATCTTATTAATTTTTTACAACATTATAAATTTATAAGCATCAAATACAAATTTATATAAATTAAAAAAATATATTTTTTTATTATTTTTGGATTCTCATATTTAATAATTTGACTTGTAAAATTTCTTTATATTAATTTTTAAAATTATCAAAATTAATATGTAAATAATATTTGTATTTCACTAAAATATTTTAAAAAATAAAATAAATAAAAATCAAAATTCCAATAGTAGCAATAATAATAATAAAATATATAAAATTATGTATTTTTATTTAACAGTGCAGAAATTTAGTTGGGAGCACAAGTTTAAATCTCTTATTAAAATTAACTTTTTTAAAAAATAAAATATTTAACTACAATGTCTAATTTAGTGGGTCAATTCAATTGGCAACGTGTATTATTTTTCGCCCTGTTGACTAAAATTTGATTTTTGAGGTTATATGTCTCTTAAGAATATTGTTGCAATATTTTTAAGATGAAAATAATGAAATCGATTATAAGATGTTAATATTTTTGGAGTACTGGAGGACTTTAATATTTACTATATTGACTTTAATATTTACTATATTCAAACCCGTTTATTTATTTATTTATTAATAAATATGAAAAAGTAATAAAATGGCACATAGAAGTATCTTAATACATATTTTATTTTCTATTATTTTAAATTTGAATTTTTACTTCACATGATATACTAATAACTTGATATTTTAATTTTAATATACGAATTTTATTTTTTACATTTTAATTATTTTTCTTTAAAATATTAAAAAAATAAAAATATTTTCAAAAATATTAATTTTTCTTTTTATTTCAAAAATACTCACTGTTCAATTGTCTTGGAAGTATACACATAATATACTAAAATATATACATCAAGTATATATTTAATATATCAAAAATATATGAAAATTATAATTTTTTTTCTAAAAAAAGTTTTAAAAAAGTGGCAGGTTGTATAATTTTCTTTTTTAACAATTAATGTTTGAACATACCGCCATTAGTTGTTAAATCAATTGCATTTTAATTTTAAATTATTTAAAAGTCTTAAAATCATAAATTTTCAACTTTTTTTTTAAAGGAAAAGTATAAATTTATTGATTAGAAATTAAAGAATTAAAAATGGGGTTATTAAATCAAACTTCATATTTACCCTAAAAGTATAACTCTACCTAAGATATGAGCTACAATATTCGCAAAACGATTAGCATAACTAAAAAAAATATCCATATTAAGTGTAATAAGAGAGTAACAATCATCAATACTAAGACCTAAAGAGAAATAGAGAGAGGCCCTATCATTGACGTAATTAATAATAATTAAGCAATCTAATTCGATAATCACTCAATTCTAGTTTGCTTTGCGAATCCAGCTCAATGCTTCCATGTTGCCTATTGCCTCTGTTGTACTTGCATTAATTAATCCTTCAAAACTGCGGGCATAGGCAATTATGAAATTATCCAAATTTCTAAGAACTATTCTAATTTCACGCTTTCTTGAATCAAGTGGCACAACAACATCTGTATTAAGTTTTAGCCATCCTTATGCTGGCTTAGACCATTTAGAAGAAACTAAAGAAGAAGCTCTAGGACCTTGCTTGCTAATAGCAGCTACTAAGTGAAATTCAGTGTCAAATATCGTGGCTTGTTGAGGAATTTGTTTAGAAGAATAAGAACATCCCTCCCAGTGCAATTGATTGTGATTACGCCATAGGTACCGGGAAATTGATGCAAGTAAACTAACATATATAGTAGTAATTGGTGTTGAGCCTTTGGGTTAACCACTAGGGTTGTACACATGCCGAGTTTGACCCTTGCCTGAATCTCGGCCCGAGTATAATTTAGGCTATAAAATTATGCCCATGGCCTGACCATATGGCTACTGGCCCAAGTCACTCACCCCGAGTATAATTTAGAAGCAACATTAATGTTCTAAATTAGTTTTCATATACTTTAATTTGAAGCTTTAAAGAGGTTTCCCATTAATACTATGCTTAATTTATGAGCATCCTTAATCGAGTATAATCTAGATAAAGAGTCATTTAATACTAGAGAGTCTTCAACTTGCCTACTAGACAAAGGGATTCATAAGATCAATGACTTGTCCCTCACATTGAAAACATATTCAATAAGCTCCTTGTTTCATAATCCATCCCTAATAAGATCAAAGACATGTGAAACTTCAAAATTATCAAAAATTGTAGTGGAGATACTTGGGTTTAAGTGATTAGGCAACCAATGATCATTTCAAATAGAGATTGAATCACCTTTGCCAATCTGCCAAATGCAGCTTTTCCAAAGTAGATGTTGAGTACCCCCAAATACTTCGCCATATGAAACTGGGATTTAAACCAAGTTGAGCATCTAAGAAGGAGTTGAGAAAATGTTGCGACAATCTAGCAACTAAAGTGTCAGGACTTTTTAAGAAGCTTCTAGCCTTATTTTCCAACTATAGCCTGATTAAAGTTAGTTATCCTACGAAAGAATAGACCTCATAGTTTCTTGGGTTTAGCTAACTTTTGCCAAGACAACCAACAAATACCTTATTCTCCATTGTTACATGAATGCCACTAGAATTTATTCATAAGTCTCTCAATCTCAGAGCATAAGAATGGAGGGAATAAGAAAATACTCATGATGAAGGTTAGTATTGATTGGAAATTGATTTGAGAAGAACTTCTTTGCCAGCTATAGATAAAAAATTCCTTTTCCAAGAGTACATTCGTTGCCAGATTTTGTCTTTAATATAAGCAAAGATTTTACGCTTATTTCGGTCTATCATTAAAGGCGTTCCTAGATAAAGGCCAAGATTTTGCACTTCTCAAACCCTCATAAATTGACAAATAACTTCTCTATCATGAGTCGAGGTATTAGAATTAAAGAAGATAAAAGACTTCTAAAAATTGATAAGCTAACCAAATAATTTTAGGTAAATATCAATTACTTCCTTCAAAAAAGAGCCTCGAACTTAATAGCCTTGAACAAGAGTAAAAAAATCATTCGCGAAGAAAAGATGAGAAATAAAAGGAGCTCCTCTAGCTACTCGACATCTATGAATGAGACCATGAGTTTCCTTCTTCTTGATAAGAGCTGAAAGGTCTTTTGCACAAAGGATAAATAAAAAAGAAGAAAGCAAATTACCTTGTCTTAGTTCTCTCTTAGGCTAGATTGATCCCAATTTAGTACCATTATGCATAATGTTGTAAGAAACAAAAGAGATACAATATAAAATTAAATCTACCCATTGAGGATCAAAGTTCATCTTGAGCATCAATGGTTTCAAATAACACTACTCAACTCTATCAAAAGCCTTACTTGTGTCAATCTTCAGAGCTGCAAGTCCATACTTACCTTGAGTCTTCCTCTTGAGAAAATGTAGAGATTCGAAGGCAATAATAACATTATCTGTGAGGCACCTCCTAGAAATAAAAGCACTCTGATTATCAGGCTCTAATTTGTGATGGACCTATTGTAAGCTAGTAGTTAATACTTTGGCCATGATTTTATAGACATTGTTACATAATGAGATGGATCTCAAATTTCCCATAACTTCCAGAGTCTTGTTTTTTGGAATAAGAACAATGTTTATTTGATTATAGGTGGCCGGGATATAGCCCTGATTAAGATAGAAGAGATAGGTATCACTTACATATTTTCCAACCATAGACCAAAACTTTTGAAAAAAACCTAGATTATAAACATAAGGTATAAAAGACTTGTCTAGATGCATACTGAAGAATGCTTGCCTAATCTCATTTTCAGTATAGGGTTGCATAAGAAATTCATAATCTTCTTTGGATAAAGTTTTAGACAAAGAGCTCAAGATTTTATCACAAGTATTGGTCTTGGACTAAAAAAGTGAGATGAAATAATTCACCATTAATTCACTAAGGGCATTGTTCTAATCACACCATATATTATCAGATCCCTTAAGTTGAGATATCTTGTTTCTCTTCTTCCTAACATTGGCCATAACATAGAAGTATTTATACTAGCATCACTATCTCTGAGTCAATATTTTTGGCGTGTTGCTTCCAATGAATCTCTTGTTTATAGAGGATCTCTGTATGAGTTTTGTTCGCTTGCTTAAAAGCTAAGATATCCTTATCCCTAGAAGAGTTTTGCAATCTTCTTAAAGTTCTACGAGAGTCAGCAAGTTCTTTTCTGAAATTAGAAGTGCTATGAGCATTCCATCTGATCAAGTATTGGTTGTTATCAAACAATTTTGTGAGCACATCCCTTTTAGAATTTTGAAGCCATGAAGACAAGATAACCTCCAAATAATCAGCCTCCAACATCCACCTTTTTTCAAACTGATGTTGGTTTCCTACTAGAGCAATGTGAAGTGGTAAGTTATCCGATGTAGAAGTATCTAAGACTTAAGCTATCAAATTTGGAAAAATTGAGAGATGAGCAAAGTTTAAGAAAAAATGGTCAAGCTTTTCACATATACATCTAGTAATGTCTTTCCCTCTTTCCTATGTGAAAAGACTCCCCTCCATTTCTAGTCGAATCATATTATAATAACCAATAGCCTCTCTAAAGCCATCCAACATCCAGGTGGATCTTGGTTGTCCATCTTATTTTTCAGTAGAAAACATGATGTCATTGAAATCTCCAAGACCAAGGCAGAGAATTATCTCTAGCTAAAGTATGAAGAAGATTCCATGAATCTTTACGATAAGAGACATCAAGAAAATCTCGGAAGCTTGAGAGTCTCCATTCAGGAAAGCCAGTAGTTCTAACTGAGACATTTATGCAATTTCTAGAGAAACTTCTGAGGTTTATATTATCACTATTATTCAATGAGAAAGCAAACCACCGCTATGACCTAGTAATCAATTGAGAAAGCGATGTTGAGACAAGTTTGAGGCTTAATATATTTAATTATATCCCTTATATATAACATTTTTATGAGAAACACAAAATTTGGTTTATATCCCCTTACAAGCTCCTTGAGGAGCTAAACTGCACATGGGTTGCCAAGCTCATGACAATTCCATCCAAGACAATTCATTGTAGATGGCAGCTTTAAAGAATAGAGCTCACCCTTTTAGTGTTTCCAGATATAGGCTCAATGGCTAAAAGATTCCTTGCTTCTTGATGATGTTAAAAATTAGTGTAGTAATGCTTATTATTGGTGATTTTTGCCTTTAATTGATTAGAGCAGCCCTCTATAGTAGTTATTGGATATCTACGTATCAAAATCAAATTATCACCTTGATTATTTTATGGGCTAAGAAGATCACCACTATTAGCACTAAAGCTATCTGAGGTTTCATTGGCACTTTCACTATCCATTAAATTGTTGGATTCCTCATGATCGTCAGAAGGTGAAAAATGGAGCCACTTTTCTCCTCCAAATGCACCAATTCTGCCAATAGATGCATGTATCTAAAGACCATAGGGCTTGGTAACTGAATCAGGCTCAAAATCAATGAGTTTATCACATAACTTCTCAGTATGCCTAAAAATACCACAGAAGAAGTAAAAAAGAAGTAATCATTCATACTTTAACTCCACCCATTGCCAATGTTTGTTCTCTATTTTTTTTATCTTTAATCTCCTCTTTAAAAGTAATTTGACATTGATTCAAACTCTAATCCTTATATAGGCTCTCCAAAAACTCCCATTATTATTTGGATCAGACTCTATGAAATCCCCAGTGAAATTTCCTATTAGGTTGTATTTTTAGACATGCTTTAGGGAAGATCCTGCATCTGCACCCAAAAAGGAGAAAAGAGAAGAGAAACCCTAGCTACAATTTCGTTCTTGTCCAACCTATGAAGGAGAGGAAGAATTCGATCAAATGTCCAAGGACTCAAATTCAAAACTCGACGAATATCAGTTTTGTGAAAAAATTGGAATAAGTAATTCTAATTTTTAAAGTCTTTGTTGTACAACTTTGAAAGGATGCCGAAGAGAAGCCATAGAATGTTGCATGGCTTGAAATTCAACAGGTTTTATAGTTAAAAGTCTACCAACCAAGCAAAGATTAAAATTGTCTATCGAATTCATTCGCTCACTAGTTTTCGATAATAGGCCCAACTTGCCTTTCTCGTCAAGAGATAATCCTCCCAACACCCTATCATCAATTCTTGATTTGCATTGCCCATAAGGAAGGAAGAAAAATAAGAGAAAAGACTGTGAAACTTAAAGAAACTCTAGATGAAAAAAACCCTAGTAAAGAGAAAAGAAAAATCTTATTACGTGAACAAGTCTATCAAAACCTTGCTACACAAGCAAGACACTAAAATAAAATTTCAACTATTATAATATAGGAATATAAATATTTAATCTTAAAGTAAATAATAAAAATAATTATTATACATTCTTTTATAAATAGTCCTATTTTTATTTTTTAAAGACCTCGCTCTTTCCTTTTGTTTTCCCCCCCTTATGCTTAGACATGGTCACGATTCGGTTTGAATTGAAATCAAATCGAAATTGAATAGATCAAAATCGAAATCAGTTAAAATCAAAATCATGCCGAATCAAAACCTAAATCTTAATTCATAGTTTGGTTCAAGTTTTTAATTTTTAAAAATTGTCGAACGGACAGTTTTTGTGGTTTCAAATCGATGATTCAAACCGTTAAAATACTTCATTTTATTTAGGTTATTGCACTTATTTTATATATTTTTTTATTTTTTAATTTTAAAATTTTTAACCCCATAAATGTCACATAAATTTTAAAATTTTTCATATTTCTAAATTTTAATTTTTCATATTTTTCTTTTCATTATACAATCTACATATACATTATAATCTTCAATATTCTCTATGATTTATATTTTTTAATTCACTCTCTAATATTTTCTACAATCTACATTCTTATTTTCAAAAAATATTCTCTATATTATAATCATAACCACTTTATTTTATATTTAAAATTTATTTCTACTGTTTTTATTTTATTTCTATAATTTTTTATTTTTTATCTCATGTATTTTTTTTAAATTTTATTATATTATGATTTTATAAAAATGACAAATAATTAAGGCATAAATTTTAGATTAAGAAAGAAAATTATATAGTAGATAAATATTCTAGGCCAATAGATATAAAAAAATGTAATTGATAAAATTAAAATGATAATGATAATATTAAATAATTATATAAATAAAAAATAAAATAAATACGTGAATATTAAAATTTTAAACCTAAAAAGATAAATAAACAACTTAATTTTTTTAAGTTGTTTATATATTCTCTTTATTATTATTTTTTTATAAATTATTCTCAATATTTTTATTTTTTCCTAATCTTAATTTAATCAAAATAATTTTTTTAACTTTTTAATTAAAATTATAAATAATTTATCTCTCAAATTATTTCAAATTGTTTTGAAACATAGTAAATCGATTTTTAACAATTTTTTTAAACTCTTTCTTTAAACTGTCTCTTAAATTACTTTTAAATTGGAATCAAATCAAAATTGATAATTTTTAAATTGATCTTGAACCGTCCTGTAGAATCAACTCTAATTCAAAATTTTTTTAAATTAAAACTGATAATTTAAAAATTAAAATAGGTAATTTCTGAATTGTGGCCAAGTATACTTACACTAAGTGTTGTGGAACCAATTATTGGAAGTTGAATATTAGTCGCTATATAAAAAATTAGAAAAAAAAACCTTCCTTTTTTAGAAGTTGTCTTTTTAGCTTTTGGCTAGGGGCACCAAGTGTACCGTATTTATGGCTATGCCCGTTATTTTATTTTTTAGGATATTGAATTTATTAAATTTGAAAAGTTCAATTAAAAAATAAAATACTAAAATAAAAAATATTGAATTTACTAGGATATAACCAGTATTTATTAAATTTAAAAAGTTCAATTAAAAAATAAAATACTAAAATAAAAAATATTGAAAAATTCATAATTTTTTAAGAAAATAAAAAAATTAAATTAAATTTTTTAAATTGCTGAAATATTTTTTACAAAAAATTGAACTCTAACAAATAACAAAGGTAACCATGTATTTTTTTTGTTAAAAAAAGTATTTTATTAAATAACAAAGGCAACCGTGCATTGAAACCTTGAGCTCTAATTAATCCACAATGAATCTTGAGATTAAAATAAAAAGGAGAGTAGCGACGGCCACCACCGCCTTCGCCACTGTGATGTAACGTGAAATTGATCGCTACAGATGGATCCGGACAGTTGTGGACTCCTCTTCTTCTTACCTCACATGTCCCTTTCAGCTTTTTCCAACATCTTTTTCTCTGAGGGGATTCCTTTTTTTTTTTTCACTTTTTTTAAAATTTTTCTTTCATTTACTGTGTCATAATATATTTTTTTAATTTTCTTAGCATATTTTAAACAAATTTACCCTCAACTTGTGCTTTTTTTTCCCCTTATAAATTCTACTCTGTCCGTGGCTCTAATTCCTCTTTTCTCTTCCCTACCCCTCCTTAAGTAGAATTTTTGGCATCTTTTCTCCCCCAGATATTTTCTCAAGCCCATCTGCCATTTTCTTCCTTCGAATCTTGATTCTTGAGTTTGGATCTAAATTTCTTGGAACTAAATTCAAGAACCCATTTCTTTCCTGGTCTTGATTATTTTCTACTCATGTTAGATTTCTTGGCAATCTCAAAAATTAACCTTTTATTATGTTGAGTTAGTGCTTGTGAGATTTTTTCAAGCATCAATCTACAGACTTTGCAGATTTTTTTGTGGGGTTTTAAAGTTAATCTTCATGCTAAATATTTTGTTCTTGATGTTTGAATTTCATGTCTCCGATTCTCAGTGAAATCCTCCTTTCTGGGTGTATGATCAATTCGACTTTCAGGCGCAGGGCCCATCTTGTTCAATCTTTCTCAGTTGTTTTTCTCTACTGGTTATACTATGTTTCATGATTTTGGCTCAAAATAATTAGATCATTTAGTGTATAATCTTATATATTATCTAATAATATACTATAGCTAGTATTATTTTGCATTAATTATTCCGAGTTTATTTTCTATTTTGGGTCCTGCACTGGTATAACTCTCTCCTCTTTGATAAATCTGAAAAAGAAATAAAAAAAATTGTGCACTTGATTCAATTTCTTGGGGTCTCATGGCTTCCTCTAGTGGAACAACAACGACAACAACATTTTCAGGGTCAACTTTGATGCAAAACTCAGGATCTGAAGAAGATTTGCAGACACTAATGGATCAGAGGAAGAGGAAAAGAATGATTTCAAATAGAGAATCAGCAAGAAGATCAAGAATGAGAAAACAGAAACATTTAGATGATTTAATGGCTCAGGTGGCTCAACTGAGTAAAGAAAATCAGCAACTTATAACAAGTATCAATATAACAACTCAACATTTCTTGAATGTAGAGGCTGATAATTCTATACTCAGAGCACAGGTTGGTGAGCTTAGTCACAGATTGCAATCTTTGAATGAGATAGTTGGTTTCTTGACTGCAAATGGTGGTGGGTCTCTTGCAGATTCAAGCGATCATTTTGATGAGCCTGCAGCTGATAGTTTCTGGAATCCATTGAATATGTCTTACTTAAATCAGCCTATAATGGCTTCTGCTGCTAATATTTTTCAATATTAGAGACCCTAATTTTTTCTCTGCATAGAGAAAAAGAAAGAGAGAGAGAGAGAGAGAGCTAGAGAAGAGCTGCTCTTCTTGTTTTTTTTTTCTTAGTTTTAAATAGTGAAGATTAAGAAACGTCAATGGAGGTCTAGTCTAGTGTGTGGTTAATTAAGATAAATAAAGAATAAGAGATTAGTAGAACCATGGTAAGGGCTATGATTATTGGTCTGTAAATGGGGTTGGCTGGCTTGCTTATGCTGTCGTTTTCTACTGTTATTATGTAATGCTATTTTACTTTCAAGCGTCTCTTCTTTTACTTTTTCAACTAGTGTGAATGTTCTTTACTATTAACACCGCACTTTATCTCCTTTTAGTTTCAATTAATAGATTTCAATTTAATCATAGTTACATATGATCTTCCAATGACTGGGATTAGGATTATTTATGATCATTGAGTAAAAAGTTCTTTGTTTTCTTTTTCCTAAAATATTACATCATGATTTTGCTATAAGCTTAGATGTAAATTCAAGCAATAATAAGTGAATTATTAATTTAAGAGTAAAGAAAAAGAAAACAATACTAAAGTTATTTGAAGTCAACTATTGGCCTTAATATTTGATAGAGTGTACTATACAGTATTTGAATTTGATTATGTTTGCATACATAATGTTAGATCTTTCGTGTGTTTATGAACTGAAATAGGGATTTAGGTTTAGACAGCTTTAATAATTTGTAATTAATCTAATTGTAAGTCCACTCAAATGAAATGTTAAATGTTAATTATAAAGTTTATTTTTTAGGCAAAAAAAAAAAATCAACTAGTGGGCTGTCCATGTATTTGTCACAAGTTGCATAAAAAAAACAAATGTAGCAGTCTTCCTGTAAATGCTTTGCATGTTTATGCTTTTTTTTTTTTTAATTTGTATGTTTTTTACTATTTGGGCAGGAATTTTTTTTTTTAAATTTGTATGTTTTTGACAAGTTATATGTTTTATAGAAAATTTTCTAAAAAATGAAAAATAAAATTTATTGCTTAGCTAAAAATATTTTTCATTTGAAAAATTAGAAAATAATTCTTATATTTATTAGATAATAATAATTAAATCCAAAAAGTATCAATATTCCACTTTGATATAAACTTTTTTTAATACTTTAATTCTTCTCACTTCGAAATAATTTATTTTTTTATTTGAATACAATTTTTTTATTTGTTTAGGTTGAAATTTGAGAATATTTTTAAGTTGATTTTAAAATAATTTAATTTTTTTATTAATTTAAAATTATTATTGAATTATGATTTAATTTTTAAATTGAAAAATGTGTATAAAAAGTTAGATTATAGAATTATTTATGTAATTATATTATTGTATAAAAATATTTAAATATTATATAAATGTAGAAAATTAAATTAAATAAACTAAATTAAATAAACATATTTTCTATATTTTTAATTTTTATTTAAAAATTTTTAAAATTAAAATAAATTTTTTTTATATCTAAACATTCTTTAATTTTTTTAAAATTTTTATAAAATAAAAAATGTGTCTATTAAAGTAAGAATAATTTATCAACAAACTCTAAATCTCTTAGCTTTTTAAACCGATTCAACTTGCTAGCCTTTTATTAAATGCTGAATTTTTAAATATATGTTTTGATTATTTCAAGATGCTTTGTGCTGTTTTAAGATGTGAGATCTTTGATAATCAATTATGTATTGATTTTATTACACTATTAAATTTATTTTTTTAATATTTGATTTGTGGTTTACATTCATTGGAATGCACTTTCAATTGAATTACTAGTTATAATATTCTGACAACACAATTAAAAAACTATTATTTTGTTTTTTGAACTGAAACAATTAAAAAATTATTGAGGAATTGTATTGTCGTACCATTTAATTTATGTGTTTAAGTTCATACTTTTCATATAAAATTATATTTTATCAGTCCTAGATTAAGAAAATATAGGTACTCACTATGCAGTTAAATATTTTTGATATTTGGCTTACTAATTTTCATCATTTTAGTTAACAATTCAACATTTATTTCATTATAAAATCCTTTAATATCATATTTATCTCGATTATCTATCATTGAAATATAAATAAAAGATATAATATCTTGAAAATAATTAATTACTTACTCCGTCTCATAAAGTTTATTCACTGTTCTATTTTGAGTTATTCCTAAATAATTATTCACTTTTATTTATAGAATATATTTAATTTTTTTAATATTTTACCCTCTAATAAATTTACACTTTAAATAAAAAATTAATGATAATTTAAATTATTTTTAAGGTAAAATAAATATATAAATAAGGATAAAAAAGAGAAATATAAAAATATTAAAGTATTAATTATAGTAAAATAAATACATAACCTTTACATGACGGAGAAAATAATTAATTTTATTTCGATACTTGAAAATACCAATTTTATCATAAGTTATGTATTTATATTTAAAATAATTAATAATGCAACTTTCAAAAGCTAAACACTTATACTATTGTGATACAAATAATTAAAATTACTCTATAAATTAGTTATTGGTGTAAGTAATTCGACACTCCTATCTCATAAATAAGAAATCACAAATTTAATTATTGTGAATGAAATTATTATTTATTGAGAGCACTTTATCTCTTAATAGACCGATCTAGTACAAACAATATTAGTTCTGATCAAGTGAATTCATGGATACATATGGTTATACCAAAAATAATTAAAATTACTCTAATGTAAAGAATATTAATATTCATTTATAATCACTGAGTTTTAGCATGTTAATTTTTATCTCTTAAAAAAAATAATTTTTATTGGATGAATTAAAGAGGCACTTAGAAACCACTTAATTAAAGCATTCAAATTCCTTTCAAAAAATTAACAAGAAAAATGAAATATGACATATTTTCTTTTCTTTTTTTTTAATTGCAAAATGAATTAATACACAGTACATATATATTATGGTGAACTAACAAGCATTTTCTTTTAAGAAAAAAAAATTATAGTTTCAATTTATTTAACTTTGCTTTTCTTTTCTTTTAAGGGATAACTTGCCTAAATTAAGGTTAAGCATAAATAATAAAAATTATATATATCTAAATATTGTCTAATGTTTAGTATTGCACACATATATGATTCGAATAATAAACAAAATTTGTGATTTTTCTTTCTTAAAATTAAAAATAAAAAATAAAGTTCTATATTAAATACAAAATTTATCAAGGTGAATAAGTAACTTTTTGATATGAAATTTATTAAACTGCTTTTTAAAATCTAATATTTTTTTTTCTAATTAAGAATAAATAGAAAGAGTAAAATTATCACTTAAAATAATACAGTTAGCAAGTGAAATTCTAAAAATGATTTGAAAATATCAATAGCATAATTCAAAAATAATATATATATATATATATATGTTTATTTATATTGTTAAGATGGGGCTAAGAAATTCCTAAAAAGGAAAAAAAAATATGTATATTTTTTTTGTAACACAAGTATATTTTTTTAAATATAAAAGAATATATATATATATATGTATATATATACACATAACATGTTTAAACAAAGAAAGAGTAGCAATGAAATAAAAAAGTGAAAAAAAAAAAGAATGAAAAAAAAATGATTTTTTAAAGTTTTTATAGCGGCAGTGTCTATATAGTTGTGGAACATATAGCACGTGCAGGCAACTTATTTTTATCAGTACAAGTATTGCCCACATGATCCTTAAATTAAATTAATATATATTATTTATTTATTTTAGATCCACATGTGCTATTTTCTTAATAATAATAATAGTTAAATTCAGATATAAATAATAATTTCCCTTAATAAACTTACAATATGACTTTAGTGAAAATTTTGTTTGATGTCGTATCTGTTTTGATTCATTTTTTTATTTTTTGTTATTACCATATTTGAAAGGTTTTTATTTTTTAAAAAACAAATACCACTTTTGTGAATTTTTTTTTGGTTTTAAGTATCTAAAGAATAAAAATTAATAAATTTTAGTAATAAATCATATTCTTCATATTTGGGTAAAACAACAGCAATCACATAAAATAACCTCTTGACTTTCAATTTTTTGGTGGGTTACTACTTACTCAAATCACCTTTTCAAATTTTGATTTGGGGTTTATTTTATTTTATTTTGCAAGATGTTGAAAAAAATTAAACATTTCAAGAAATATGGATTGCAGTTAGTAAATAGTTTTAAAAAATAAGAATGTCAAATTAGCAGAAAAACCAGAGTATCAACTTATTGAAATTTTCTAATATTTAGTTAACTAGAATTGAAAGATATTTGTTTTGGCATCAATTTTCAAAAAAGACTTAAGACTTATATTTCGATTCATTCTCAATGTTTGTGATTCATGTACATTCATGTAAATAAAAAAGTTCAAATAAGCTTCTGAAATGAATTATTATTATTGTTTTGACTCGGACACTATTTTTTTTTCAACTAAATATCTTTTTTTTAAAGGCTATTTAGACTCTTAATATTAAGATTCTGTTAATTTGCCCTTAAAAATATTGAGATGACATTATGGGAAATACTCTTTAACTTTATATTTTTAAAATATTTAAAAATAATATTTTTAAATAATTAAAAATATTAAATATATATTTTTGAAAATATTTTAAAAATAATAACTTTTTACACATTATACAAACATACCTTTTATAATCTGTCATATTTTAAACACATTAAACTTACAAATAAAATTTTTATTAAAATACTAATTTTTATATGATAAAAAATTAATTTTCATATTTTTTATTTAGGATTTGATATTTATTAAATTTTAATTTTTTTGAATTGTTAAATGTTAATAAGTAGAATATGATTGTTATTTTGTCTCAATCGCAAAATAAAAAATAATTTTTCTGTTTTTTAAATACTTTTTAACTTTAATAAATATTTGAAAAATTTTTCTATATTATTTTTATTTTATATTATTTAATTTTTATGTATAAAATTATGTTATTTTATTATTTATTATTTAAAAGTATGTTTTTTAATATTTAAAAAAAGTGAATAAGTAAATTTTATCGTGCCATCTTAGCTTTTTCTAATGGTAAGTTAACGAAATCCTAATGATAAGGGTTTAAATAGTTTTTTTTAAAATAACATATTTAATTTAAAAAAAATTAAAGATTGAATCGAGATAATGAAATACTTATTTGAAACTTTGACCATTCATATAATTTCTCAATAATGCAAAGATTAAAGATAACTCTCTCCTTCAATTAAGTCAATTAAATCACTTATGCCAAATCAATCTTGCATGTGTTTGATCATAATCATAAGTATTAGTCAGATTTAATAAAATATTATGTAAACATATTCATACCTCCATATGGTAACTCTCCTAGATCTATCAACTTTATGAACAAATCAATATCACATTTTTCACTTTTACTTTTAAACTCAACAAAAGTGATTAATAAAAAAAATCATGAATAAAACATAGCACATACAATATCACCATCAAAGGTAGTTGAATAGAGAGCTAATAACTATACATATGTTTAGTGCTTGAGGTTTTACCTCATTCATGATTCATAATTTTTTATTTTTATTTTGAAAGATTGAATCAATAAGTCTAACAAATTATTACTTTCGCATTAATTCATTTAGTCATCATTTCATTAAATGAATTGTTAATTTAAATGATAAAATATTATTTAATCTCTATAATTTATTAAAGTTTAGAATACAAGTCTTGATCGGTGAGTTTATCTAATATTAGTTAGAATTTTTTTTTACAAATAATATTATTTAGAATTAAATAATCAATATAAGATTTTTTTTACCCCTCTTAATTATTACTCTTTATATTAAATTTTTTTAAAACATTTTAATCTCTTAAATTTATATGATAAGATATAAATTTGAAGGAGTTCGCCTTTAGTAAATTGCATGTGACATGTTCTATGGAGTAACGTTCCAAGTTTCTAATTTAAGAGCCAAAACAACGAAGAATTAAACTAAAATAATATAAAAGAAAGTGCATATTAAAAGAAACTTTAGCAAAAAAAATAATAATCCTAAGAATTAAACTAATTGATTATTGTAAAAAAATAAGCTTCATTTCCATATACCTGTAAAAAATATCTTATCAAAAGGCTGAATTTGTGGTGCAGAAATTTTGTAGCTTTGCTTGGTGTATTATAATATTACATTAATTAATAATAACAAAACCTTGCTGATATAAGAAGGCAGAAATTGGACATAGACAAGGTCCTTATGCTCTGAACCCAAATTATTATTATTATTTTATGGCATTGGTACTTGACCTACTTAACAGTTAGTTCAATGAATTTTTATAAATATGCTTTTAAATTTATTAGAAATATATGAGTAAAAACATTTAAGAATTATATTGTGATTAAAAGATAAAATATTAATGTAAATTGACATTCTTTTCTAAAAATGAATAAAGGATAATACCTAAAAGTACCTAAACATACAACGCACTCATAAAAATTTAATTAAGTATAGTATAGTTTTAATGTGTGAAGAAAAAGCCAAGGGAACATCTCAATGGGCACCAACTTTATTTTATTACGAAAACTAAGGCTGAAGTTTTCTTAAGATTCCAAAAAAAAAAAAAAATTTGCTCGCTTTAATGTCAATTAATAAAAAATACAAATAAAACAAAACAAAACATAATAATAAAGGACTGATTTTCTCAACTGATTTGCCCTCTGATGCCGACTTTTCTCTTTATTACAATAATAGTAATAAGAAGGATAAGAAGAAAAAAAAATGTATAAATTTAATTTTGCACATCATCTCTTTACTTTTTTTTTTCAAGTATAAAATTTACTGTAATATTATAAAAAAAATTATGAGGCCTCTCTCTCTTTCTATCCCTTTCCCTTATATATATATATATATAATTTTAAGAAAAATAAATAAATTATAGGCTGCAAACGTAATGTAAAAAGAAAAAAATAATATTTATTGATATTTATTAAAAGAAAGAAAAAGGGTAATATATTTTTATGACTTTATTTATAAAAATTAAAAATTAAAAATAAAAGAGATTTATAAAGATAATAAATGACTATTTATTCACATTAAATATTAATTGACATTTTTTTGAAAGAAAAAATGACTATAATATATTTTTTTAAATCTATACAAATTGGGTTTCTAAAAAGTATTCATGGCAGTTGATTTGCGCAGTGTGGGTCTGACTTCATGGTGATTATAATTTTTTCTTATTATGTTGGCCTAAAAATTAATTATGCCATACTAAATTACAATGAATTTAAAAAGCAATGGCTAAGTATTATTTTTTAGCCCTTATACAATCGTGTCGTTATATATTAAAATATATCATATCATGCTAATTATTTTTAATGAATTTTATGATTAATTTTAGGCCTCACATGTCTAAAGTTATATAAAAATTTTAATTTATATATATAATATCAATAAAAAATATAAAAATTTGAAAGAATTTTAAGAGGTTAAATTGTTTTTAAATTTTTAATATTTAAACATCAAGATAAACTTAATTTTAAAAATTAAAAATGCAGTTTTATCTAAAATATCATAATATAAAATGTGATGAAAATTATTAGTTTAATAATGACTATTCTCTAAATAGTTTTTTAATTTTAATTAAATATAATATTTTTTATTTAATATAAAAAATAATATATACTGAACAAATTACTTTATCATCAATTCATTAACTATTTATTATTAATTATAAAAAAATATTATGTGAAATTTCATTCAAAAAAGTATAAGCATTTAATATATTTATTTAACTTGGTAGATCATGTCGGACTCAATTACTTATCATATTGCATTGAGCGGATATAATAGACTAAGTATTCTAATTCAGTCCGATCTAGGGTACTTAAACATGCCAAATAAGATGAATTACATATGATACCTGGCACGATCTAAAATGGGCTGGTCTAGATAGCCTATCTGTTATCTGACTCAATTTTTATATGTACCTAAAGGTAAGATATTTAAAAAGGTTAGAAAAAACTAATTATTATTTATTTTTATTTAATTCATCAATTAAATGCTATATCCCTTTATACATATATATATATATATATATATATATATATTCAGAAAAAATGGAAGAAATATAGGTTATCAAGTCATATGTATATACAATATAAAAAGAAAAAATAATATTTATTGATATTTATTAAAATAAAAGAGTAATATATTTTTATAATTTTATTTATAAAAATTGGAAATCCAAAAAGTAAAAAATTTATAAAGACAAGAAATTACTACTTATTCACATTAAATACAATTTGATATTTATTAAACAAAAAATAAATAGAACATCATTTTTGTGAATTTATACAAATTAGAAATGTAAAATGTAAGACATTTAGAAAGATAATAAATGACTAATTATTATTTATTTTTATTTAGTTCATCAAATTAATGCTGCATTCTTTTAAATTCTTATAATTTAATGAATTATTATATTTATAAAAGTTTGTATTATAAAAAGTGCAAAGATAAAAAAGACAAAAAGGAACTAATTATTATTTATTTCTATTTAATTCATCAATTAAATATATTATTATATCTCTTCAAACTCTTATAATTTAACGTATAATTGTTATTTATGAAAACGTAGAATTGAATAAAAAACTTTGTTAGAGCAAAAAGATGCAATTTATTTTATGCTTATTACCAATTATAATATTTTCAAAATTAGTATCATTAATTTTGTAATAAATAGCAATTGTATCATTCATTAATTTAATTTATTCACTATAATGTCAATAATAAAAATTATTAGTGTGAGAGAATTAGTCATATTTAGAATCATATATTACCAAATTTAAAATTATAAAACTTGAAATTAGAAAAATGGTGAGTTGTAAGAATTTATATTTTTAATTTATATTTATTTTTAAAATAATTTTATTACACACTCGCGGGTAATTTATTATTAAGATTTATATATATTTTTATTTAACTTATGTTTTTAACAATATCTTATTTTTTTATGTGAAAATATATTATTATCTTAATTTGTAAAAGTATTAATTTGGATCTAAAGAAGATATTAATGTGAAAATAAATTAATGAGATAATTAATTTTTATTAAAAGAATTATTTGAAACAGGATAAAAATTCCAAAATAATGTTTGAACCAAGTATCTATTATATATACTGAGGGTTATAATCTCATATTTTTCCTTTATACTGTATTCAATGTTGACTTCTACATTCAACAAATTGACTTTTTTTTTTTTAATTTTCTAAAAAATTGAAAAGAGAAAATTTGTTAATACGGAAGCCACATACCTTTTCAATAATATATATATATATATATGTGTATTTATTAAAGTGTGATACAGAATATAAATTTAATTACATGAAAAATGGAGAATTCTAAATGTAATTGTTTCAAACATATAAGAGAGAGAGAGAGATTGAAATATTAAGGGGGGTTTATATATATATTCTATGTAATAAACAGTGTCACATTTTTTCTAATAATAATAAATAATAAATTAAGTTATTAGACTAAGTAACTTAATTATCAAAATCATATTTTATTGATGGGAACTAAATTTTTTACTAAAAAGAATTCTAATATATCTTGATTATTATTCCCTTTTTTTTCCCTGTCATGAACGGTAAAATTTATTTTGATAATTAGTATTTTTTTTTAAAAAAAATTAATATGTTAAAGAAAATAATGATAAAGAAAGTAAGTTCTAGATAACATTTAATTACATAGTAGCATATTGAATATTGAATATTGCTTTCGATAATTTTGAAAATTAATTGAAAATTATAAATTGATCAAGTTCGTCATATCTGAGCAAATTAAAAAAAAAACATTAATGCATGTACTTATATATGTATTAATGAATTGATTGTATATATTTTAATTAGAATTTACGGAAATATCATAGTATAAAAAAATTTTATAGAGCGACTTCTTATTATATATATATAAATTTATTTATTTATTTATTTGCACAAATAAATCAATAAAAAAAATTTAAAAAAAAAAAAAAAAACCCTGGTTGCCAATGTTAACAACCCCTTAGCTAAGAAGGCTAAGCATATCCATCAATATTCCTTTTGTAAGTGAATTTCAGATTTGTAGAAAACAGGAATTAGTTGAAAAACTGTTTCATTCAATCTGAGATCAAAACTCTGTACAAGGTGCTTTATACACACAATGCTACAGAAGAATCTAAAAATTAAAATATCTGCAACTACTTGTAACAAACTCAGAACAACTAAAACTAATTTTCCCGCCTAAAATAATTACAGCTGTTACATGAAGAAGATGAAGCTTAAGTCTTCTTCTTCTGGTTGCTTCGATAAGCTCAGCTTGTTGAGCCAGTTGAGGTTGAAGAAGAAGTTGTTCTTTGACAAATAAAACAGTGCTTTTATAAGTGAAAGACTCCTAATTAAAAGGAGAAAGACTCCTACCATCTTATTTTACTCGCTGAATCTTTATTATTAAATGAAAATGTTTAAAAATATCATAAGTAATAAATGGACAGTGGAGAGAGTTGTATTTCATGGTCACGGCTTCTCTGAATAGATTATTAATATGCAATAAGAAATGCAAAACATTGCCAAGAGACAAAAATTGTCATGTTCAGTCACAATCCAAATCTAATCTATGAATTTAATCACAGTTCCGTAAGCAATCATATAACTTAACTTTAATTAATCATCACGTAACTTAATTGATAAATTAACAACTCAATAACACTCTTCTAGAGCACATTGCGAAATAGTCTATGAATATTATTCATTATGGCAACCGATAATTAATTTATATTTAACATAACTTAAGTCAATAATTAAAAAGAATAAACAATTAATTAATTTAAAGCATACTCTATAATAAAATTTATATTAACTAGTTTTAAATCATAAATTTTCTTGTAATATATACAAATGTGATTTATAGCTCAGATTTGTATTAATTAGTTTTAAATCACGAATTTTCTTTTAGATCACAGAAGTATAAACTATAATATAAATTAATCAACTATTTATTTTTTTAATTACAAGACAAATGAAAAATTTTAAATCTAATAAAAAGCTAATAATTAATTTTAAAAAATAATTAGATTATTGATATGTGAGTAAGAAAAAACAATTAATTAGTCAGTAATTAAGTTAGGAAAGGTATATATATAGAGAGAGGAGTTCGATGATTCATTTTCGTAACATTAGAATCGTTTTTAAGCTTTTAAAAAATATAAAGAGAACAACTTGATGATCATAGGGTAAACAGTATAATTAAAAAAAATTTAATTTAATTTTTAAACTTTTTAAAGTTACATTTTATTAAGTGAGATCTCTTTAGAAAATATATATATATATATATATGTATGTATATATATATATGTATGTATATATTCGTTGGTTTATTGCTTAAATGTTTTGCTCATATTTTAAATATCGTGAGAAAATAAAATATTCTTTTGTCTAAAAAAAATTAATAAAATGCTAACATGTTATTTTTATTTAAAAGAATAAGGACAACAATGTAATAAAAGGATCAAATTGTTTTTTTTAAAAGCCAAAAACTATATAATATATATTTTTTGAAAAATAAGGATGCTAAGCATAAAGTTTGCTAAATATATATGAAGACAGTTTTCTTAGTTTACCCTATAGCCACCTGGGTGGAATTACATAGCTCCCAAAATTTTCAAATTTAATTTTTATCCCATAAATTTTATGAATTTTTTAAATATATATATATATATTTGCATTTATCCACACAAATATAGATTTTGTTTATCTAGAAAAATAACTTAATTTTTCAATATTTACACTGATTAAATGGATCATGACACTGATTCCCAACTAAAACACCATTTCTTGTCTTATGTTTTTTTTAATAATAATTTTCATTTTTTGTAAAATAAAATAAACTTTTTCTATAATTTACAGTTAAAAAATAATTATTCACTAATAAAGTTGTTTATATTTAGAAAGAAATCTTTATTATAGAATTTGATTTTAAACTTTATGTAATAGGAAGACAATACTTGAATTAAGTATTATATCATAGTAAAATATTCTCCATCTATTTAGTATATAATTATTAATTAACAAACAAAATAGAAAGTGTTAATTTTAAGGAAAAAATTGTTAAAAGAATTTTTTTAAAAAAAAATGGTAGGAGAGAGCGTTTGTGTCTGTATGATAGTTTGGTTGTAAGTAAACTAAATCATTAAATTTATAATAATAAATTCTTTAAGTGGTATTTTTCAAAATAATTTATGGTGCTAATTTAATAGAATATTAGATTTTATTAGATGTTTAATGATGGAAAATTTTTTAAAAGTTAAAAAATCTTTTGATAAAAATGTCATGGTTTGCATGGTATTCTAGAGAATATGTCTGATGAAAAAAAAAATCTTATATTATTCTTTATATGAGTATTCCTAAATTTATATAATTAACTGTAATTTTATTTTTAAAAAATAAGACAAAATATATTATTTGACCTTTATACTTTAATTTTTTTTATTGAGTCTTTATATTTTAATTTTGACTTATTAAGCCTTTATACGTTATTATCTCGTGCTAAGTTAAGCTTTCTTTAATAGATTTTTTTGACGACATTATAATAAAGGGCTTAATAGAAAAACAGTATAGTATAAAATCTAAAATAATATTTTTTATTTTTTTATACATAAAAATCAAGTGAGAGAAAACTTAATTTTAAGGTATAATAAATAAATTAAATTATAAATAACTTATTAAATAAAAATTATATTCTAAATTAAAATAATAAATAATAAAATGACTATCAATAATTATAAAAATATTCTAAAATTAATTGATAAATAATAAGTTAAAATTAAAAATAAAAATAAGTAAAAGAAAATAATGAAAGAATGAAGTTAGTAAATAAAATGAATTGCTATGATTTTCATACTTAAATTTAACTCTAAAATTTAATAATGTTTTATTTTAAGTGTAGTGTAAGAACAGTAAGCACGGACCAAAGAAATGATTAGCCATTATAAATTTCATAAAAATTTTATTATAATTTATCTAAATACCTTTTATCATCTCTCACCCTATTTATTCAATTTCATTAATTAATAGGGGTAATATTAGAACTTTTTAATTAATACTCTTTTAAATTTCTAAAAATGATATTTGAAGTGAAATAAAAAAAAAATTCTTATACAACACTTGAAATGAAACAAAGGGAGTAACAAATATAATTAATGAATTACTTTTATAAATTAAATTCTCAATTTAGTTTTTTTAAATCAAAATAAAGTTAAAATAAAAAATAAATATCTTACTTTAATAATTCTTTTACCTAGGGATGGGTATTCGACCAAATTCAACTGTGATCTAATATTTCAAATACTAAATTTATTGATCGAATCGACCAATTTTCAATTTTAATCGGTTCAATTAATTAATTAAATCACATAATTTTTTATTTTATAATAAAAAATTATATTTATAATAAAAATATTAATATAATTAAATAACTAAATAAAATTTATTAAAAATAAACAAAATATAATTTTATTTTATAATAAAAAATATATTTATAATAAAAAATTATATAATTAAAGAATTAAATAAAAAATTAATAAATAACTAAATAATTTTTTTTAAAAAAATTTCGGTTAACGGTTAACCGACTGAGCCGAATTGATTAACCATTTGATTGAATAAAAAATCGAGTTAATTTAAATTTCTCAATCGAACCGAATAAATTAATATATAATCAATTAATCAAACTGAATTTTCGATCTATTAACTAAAAATTTAGTCAGTTAACTGAATTGTTCCCACCCTCTACCCTTACCTAAGCATAATACAACATCAACACCAATTTTCTAGTACTCTTGTTATGTATTAACAACTATTTTTTTTTTCTCTTTTAGCTACCTAAAATTTTACTACATCTTGGCCTTATCTTACTCAACCAATAATGTATTACAGCGTCATTAATGATCAAACAAGTCTGTCCTTAGTCGTTGCACCACACGGATTTATTCAATTGGATCACATCATACTCCTTAAAACATACACACACATATAAATATTTTCATTGTTTTCTTTTACTTACTTTTATTTTTTATTTTTAATTTATTATTTATCAATTAATTCTAAAATATTATTATGATAATTGATAGTCATTTAATCATTTATTATTTTAATTTTATTTAGAATATATTTTTTATTCAATAAATTATTTATTATACTTTAAAATTAATTTTTTATGTTATCTTAATTTTTTTATGTATAAAAAAAATATTATTTTTACCCTTGTACTATATTATTTTTTTATTAAGCCTTCTATTATAAGGGAGTCAAAAAAATATATTAAAAAAGTATCAATTTAGTATGAGATAATAATATACAGGAGCTTAATAAGTCACAATTAAAATATAAATATTTAATAAAAAATATTAAAGTACAAGGATTAAATAATATATTTTTTCAAAAAATAATACACATTTCTTTTGTATTCAAATATTCTTCTACAAACATTAATAATTTTTTTCTATATAAATTGAAAAATATTATTATTTAAGAAAAATTTTGCCCGCACTGATTATAATTCTTTAATAGAATTAGTAGACTAATTTAATATTATTAATTTATTACTGTTATTATTGTTATTATTATTTTCATGGATATGATCTACAATTTACAATTTGATATTTTTTTAGAGTTAGAAAACCTAAAAGGAGGAAAGAGAGAATGGCCATGTTGAAGAGTGACTAATATGTTGACAGAATGGACCCCATGATGCGATTCGGAGGCTGATTTGTTAAGGATTATATTGAAGAAAATATCTATTTATATATTTAAAAAAGGTCTAAAATTACTGTTTATATATATATATAGTGATTTTGCACCTTTTTTTTTCAATTATTTTTATTATGGTTGATTTATTATTTATTAAAATAATTAATTAATTATTATAGATATTTACTTAGAGATTTTATATAGAAAGAATATTTAAAATATATTATAATATTTAAGAGTAAAATTAAAACATAAATAAAATATGTAAAAAATAAAAAATAATAGTTAAAAAATTATAAAATAATTATACTATTTATTTATTTAGATTCAATTAATAATATCTTATAATAATTATGCCAATATTTTACTTTTTTATACTCAATTAATAATGTTTTATTACTTTTTATATTATTTATAGAAAATTAAAATATATATAAAAAATTAAAATATATAATTTATTAATTAAAAAATATATATTTTGAAGTAACGCAAGTTCGTAACCCTAGCATATATAATAAAGGAAAAAGAGAACATCATAATCTCTTACTATTAATCAATACAATAATACTAATATTCTGAGCAATTTGGTTTTTGTTTGACTCAAAATTTATGTAGTTTTTTTTTTTTAAAATTAGGTTTAAATAATGCTTAATATGATATATCCTCATTTGAATATTAGCTTAGTCAATTCAAGTACGCTATATTCGTCTTTAATTTGTTTTTTTTTTCTTTTTGGAAGAAAAAATTTAATGTAGAATTAATTTGGAAGAGAGAGAACTTGACAACTCATTGACGTTTTATATATCTATAGCTAGTGGGTAATTGTAATTGAGATTGAAAATTAAACAAACTTTTTATATATAATATATAATATATTGTCTATTTCTCTCTTTAATTTTTAATTTTTTTTCAATAAAACTAGCTAGGAATCATTCCTTGTGAAGCCCTTTTGCCATTGATCCATGAAATAACGAATTAAGCCTGCTGCATAAACTCTTCCTATTTGACCTTTATAAGCATCTTAAAAAATTATAAGAGTATATTTTGTTGTTTATTTTAAATTATAGTTATTTTAATAAATTAATCAATATATTAAATCTCTATTAAATTCATATTTTCATATATTAATTTTTTAATAAATATACATCATATTAAAATAAGAGTATTTAAGAAAAACACATTTAAATTTATATTTTCAATGAAATAACTATTTTTTTAAAATTTTTATAAAATATAAAGTACATCTATTAATATTATTATATGTTTCAATTATTTTTTTAATGCATAAATATATTTTATTAAGAATTATGGAACACACGATATATCAAAATGAGACTTCTTAGAATATATCTATCTATCTATCTATCTATCTATCTATCTATCTATCTATATATAGCATCAAATTGATCATAAGTGATATCAGAGTAATGGATGAAAAAATTTAAATTTAAATTTAAGATTTTGTATTTTTTATATTTTATATATTATATGTTTATCGCTTATAAGAAAGAGAGAATATATTCATCAAATTAAAAGGAAAAAAAGATAATGAATAATGACGGTTATGAATTTAATCTTTTATTCGATAAAAAGAGGAAAGCATTTATTAACATAAAGTATTATAATTAATTACTCAAACACTGTTAAAATTAAACTAAGTTTTTTTTTTCTTTTTTCTTTTTCGAAACTTTAAAACTAAAGTGAGTTATGTTACTTTCTTATATTAATTAATAAATTCTAATTACGATATTGTTACATCAAAACATACTGTTAGTTTTAGATTGAATTCGCGCATGATGTATGAATAGACCCATAAATTAATATATTAATAAATATTATTTAAATTATAATATTTATTTAATTAATATTATCAAATAATATTAAGATAAATGAGAAAAATAGTATCCTATAATGATTAGAATAGTCAGAAAAAGAGTTTGATTTTAACTTTAAAATAAAAAACAAATTCTTTTAAAAGAAGGATGCTATTGCTATAAATACATTAGTATTTGCTAGCTTTAAAGGGTTGGCTGCTACAGTTTTTCTCTCATATATTTTCATACTCTAAAAATATGAGATTGAGAGGTGAGGCTTGATTTTTAGATTGTGGAAAGTAAGAACTTTTCCTGTCTGTGATTATTCTTCGAGACTAATAATATAAGCATAAGGTTATTCTTCCGTGGGTATCGTTAGAGGTAAGATCCGAATCTTTTTTTTTTTTTGAATTTATTTTCTTCAACATTGACATCAGAGCATTAGTTGTTTGTGCTTCGGATTTTATGAATAATTAGATTTATTAGTTGTTTAAAAATAATTTTTGTAAATTATTTGTGAACTTTGATAATCAATTCGTATAATCATGTTTAGGCATAAATAAAACTACCTTAATGATACTGTTTATGCAATTTTATGATTCAATATGAAAGTAAGCATGTAGAGCTTTGATTTAGTATATTATTTGAAAAAATCAAAGTTATATTGAGTAAGATATGACCTTCTAAAGTTTGGTATTCGAATCTAAAATTTTAGAATTTTTAGAAAATATTTTTATGTTCTTCACTCTCCTTAATGGTTTTCGTGTGTACTACTCTCTATTATGAAGTGTCTTTTAATTTAAAATAATTATTTAGCTATGACTGGAGACCCTTTAAATCCCCACCGATTCAAGATAGCATGTGGACCACAAGCGCTGCTTATGGAGGCTAGGTTTTCCAATCTCAACGTGACCCCTATCCTGAAGCGTGCCAACCCAGTGTGAAATGATATGTCGTTTCGCACTGCGGTATGTCGTAACATGAAACGACATGCTGCCACATGGTAGCACCAGATGTTAACATGTGAAAATATTTGATTGAACATATTCTATTTTTTTGTGTATAATTTATTTTTGGACTCTATTTTTTTCTATTTTTATTCAGTTTGACTCAAAAAAATTTTTGAAATTTAATGGTAAATTTTAAATAATTTTTTGGGATACTAAAAAATATTTCTTAATTTAAAATATTATTTTTAAATATAAAAAATTCAATTTTACTTAAAAAATATTTTCTTGGCCTAAAAAATTGAGAAAAAATTCAAAATATTATTTTCATATTTTGAAAAATTATTTTGAGTATTCCTATCATAATTTAAATTTTTTTATGCTATGCTATATAAATATTTTTAGTCCTAATTAGGAAATTAAAAATACATTTATGATGCATATTAATATACAATATGTGTATAATATTATTATATATATTTATTATATATAATTTCTCTTACTGTTTCTCCATAATGAATTATAAAAAATTGTTAAGAGAATATAAACTTCTACTAGTGGCATAAAAAACTGAATATAATTTTTTTTAAAGAGGCAAAAATAAATATTTTCAAAAATTAGTTACAAAAAAAAATCGAGACGCATCCAAGAGACTATATATTATGATATATTTTGTATGTCTACACTAATTGTCAGTTAATTATTAAATTGGATGCTCTAAAAATCGAATAGTCTCTGCATTTAACTTTGAAAACTCGACTGTGCATCTTGAGTTTTATAAAGTTATTTATTGATAAATCATTTACTTGCTAAATAGGGTATTAGCTTCAAACATATAGATAATTATTAGATTTTTTTTAAAAAAACAACACGTGTAAGGGGTTTAAATAAACTTAGAATTAAAAGAAATCTAAGTATGACACTAAGTGTAACATTCAAAAATTTACTAAAATAAAATAAATAATTTGGGGGGATAAATAGAGTGGAAGTAAGAAAAGACCAAATGAATATGTAAAATATATGTAGAATATAACTAAAATATAAAGTCAAAGGGAATAGAAAAGTAAAAGGGTAAAAATAGAAAAAAATAATTAAAAGTTAAAAAAATAATTAAAAATTAAAATAATATTTTTTTGGTTAGTGGAAGATGATGGAGAAATTTAATATTTATTAAATATTAAAATAAAATATTTTTTTAGTGGAAGATAGAACATTGAAGTTTTAAAATAAATTAAAATTAGAAATAATTTTGGGTAGTGAAAAATAATGAAAAGTTAAATCTTTATTAAATATTAATTAATTAATTAATAAAAAATTAATAAATTAAATAGAAAAATTAATATTAAATGAAAGAAAGAAATTAGAATTTTTAAATAATTAAATAATTAATTAAATTAATATAATAATATATATACAACTATTAAATGAAAGAAAAAAAGTCAAATTTTAAAAAAAAAAAACTCTTCTTTCTTCTTCTTCTTATAACCCTGACCACCATAACCATTAAGGAAGGAAATTTTTATCTCATTAAATCACTCAATTTTGAAAGGAGTTTTGGTGGATTCTTCACTAGTTGGTGATGAGTGACACCAAGTTACTTAGTTAAAGTGGTGAAAAACACATTGAGAAAGTGATGATAAAGGATTGTTTTATAGTTTGGGAGTTGTATAAATCAATAGTAGTACATATTTTGATAGAATGATATTGTAATGCATTAAAAATGTCATATTACATTATATTTAGAAATTAAAAGTATGCTACTTTGATATGTGAATTCACATTAAAAGTGCATAGATATGTGTTTAAAGTCATGAAATGTATAATGTATGAATGATTAAGCCATTTTAAGATGGCTAGTAGTATTGTTAAATATGTTTGTAAAAAGAATGGATTTATGCCAATTTTAAGGCATGATTTAGCCACATTGATAAAGTGGCAAAGCATTTGATGTTTGTAATGAAAAAGTATGAAAATATGGCTAAAATGAGTAATATGCGATAAGAGTAATTTGAGTAACTTGTGGTCTTTATAATAAGAGTAATAAGAGTAAGAGTATGTAACGGACAAGGGTAAGCATGTCGTTTGGAAGTATAACTTGTGGTCCCATCACATATTACTCATCGGAAAAGTATGTAAGCATAGGTGGGACCACAAGACCCATGTCGTTTAAAAGTATATAAACCTTAAGCTCACATCATATTGCTTAGTGCAACTAATGATGACATTATAAAAGAGTTTTGTAAAAATGGATATGCCAAGGGCATGTAAATATATTCTCTAAGAAATTTATTAAAATTTCTTTTGACAAAATTTTCATCTCTCATTACTGAGTTTGATGCTTACAATAAGCGTCAAGTACACTCGATAAAGTGACATCTAATAGAAAAGTCAAACAAGTTTAGTGAATTATATAATGATGGTCACACGTTGACCTAAGAGCAAATTATCCAAGCGATTATTCATTCAGTGCCTAAAAGTTAGGAGCATATGAGAGTGTACCTAACATACTCTTATTAATAAAGGGCTTTGCATATACTTATTTGGAGATAGTACCTAATCAGTTAGCTCAATGCAACTATGAGACCCAGTATATATGAACAAGTTTAGCTCAAATAAAGTTTTGGACAGAAAATGTGAGTATAGCAAATTAAAGGCAATGATGAAGATGATTAGGTTTAAGAAAATAAAAGCCTAAGATAGCCAACAAGAATGACTATACCACACCTAATAAGGTATAATAAGGAAACTCACATGTGAGTGAATCCTTGTTTCTAATTCAGTTTTATGAACTAAAGGATATCCTATGTGGGTTAAAAACTTAGAGCAACCAACTATGCAATAAAGGATTCCGAAGCCTTCATACAAATCCATCGATAAATCCAACTAAGGTACGATGGACCTTTATAAGGATCAACACACGTGTTGAAAGAAATGCCACATACAAAGGAGTTTTGCATGGCAGTCAAACATTGTTGCTCCATTATGTCCTTTATGTTTCACATATTTTATAGAATTTGACCTTTATGTTTGGTTTGACTTTGACTTATTTTTTTGAAATTCCATGATAATTAAGTACATCGTATTTTGGGTAAATATTTTTTCTTTGTAGCTCTGGATATATTTTTGAGAAGTTTTTTTTTTCTTGTTATGGATATTATAATTACTGTGGTTTTCAATATCAGTTTTTCCTTTCTTTTCAACTTCACAACATTATAAGAAAGTTGTGGATGTGCTAGACTTGGTCTTGTTGAATGCCAACAAGGATTGGATCGATCCTATCACACTCCATTTTTAGAAGTGTGACGGTCCTAAGGTTCAGGCAACTTGATGGTATAGCCCCCATCAAGTTGAGATTCTGTCACATTGGTTAAACTAAAGGCTTAGTGTGATCACATAGGCCTAGAGGCCAAATTATTTTCCACAATTCATAATTACAAGAATACAAGCAACAAATGGTATCAAATGGCTCAAATATTAACAATGGTTCAAATTTCTTCAAAGAATTCTAAAGTGACAAAGAAAAAGGGTGAACGCCATAACTCACCTTGAATATGCAAATTTGATTTTTCTAAGTCATTGAGAATTATTGGTTGGTTCGATGGTAATACTCGACCTACATTTATATCCACACATAAATCGTACATTTAGATTTATTTTTTATTTATTATTAGTCATTCTTGTTTTAATTATTCATTAAGCATTTATGCACTGTTTTAGCCTCTTAATATGTTCTAAGATTTATTTTATAATTGTGGATTTAAGTATCACAAAATTATATTACAATAAGGCTAAGTAAGTTTTAAATATGTGTTATATGCCTATATAAATGCATTGGCTTTCTCAAGTCATTTGATTTACTTATTCATTAAATTAATATTTGTACTTTTAAAAACATTAAAAACATATATTGAACTTTATATTCATCTATAATATGCTTATATTTATGACAAAATCAAATATATTTTATTATACTTAATTCAATCCTAAATCAACAAAATACTTAAATTCCAACATTTGAGTAGTTTGTATTTATTTAATTGTATACTAATTTTTTTCAAATTCAATTATCTTGAAATTTTTTCAGAATGTTTCCAACATCATATATGACCTCTCTGTAAATTTTTATAAATTATAGAGTTCATTATATAGATAAAATAATTTAAACACAACAGCAAAAGTTTAATGATTTTTATTCAGACTATTAAAATGAGCAGCTTGTGTTTTTTTAATTACTTACTCATATTTTCTCATCATTTTAATTTTTCCTTTTACCACACCTTCCCAACATCCAAATACACCTTTCTGTAGATTTTTATGAATTTTAAAGCTTGTTTGCATATTGAAATATATAAAATACAGCAACTAAATTATTAAAAGTTCAAGCTGTAATATTTGGATAGATTTGAGTATTAAGATTTCTAGCTTCATTCCTTTCAATTTATTTCAATATAAATCAATTTCTAACATTCTAAATACTTAATTAATATGTATAAATGATAATTTTTAGCTCATGTTCAATAAATAATAGATTTAAAGTTAGAAAAACAAAATAAAAAATTAAGATTCAGAATTTCCATATTCTTACCTTTAGGAGTTCCTTTGCTTTCTTTGCCTTTATATCAATTTGTTGATTTAATTTTTTACTTTGGATCACTTCTAAACATAAAAAAACTAGCCCAAAAAGATTTTTGGCTGTTGAAAAAAGAGAGGGTCATGATAGATATGAATGTTCTTTGATAGAGATAAGAAAAGAGAGAAGAAAAGATAAGAACAAAAATTTTAATCATATTTTTCAGCCTCTATTACTATTCAAAACAGATGAGTCACCCACTTAATTTGGAAAAAAATGGATGAGAATTAAGTGGGTAAAATATTCATTTTACCCTTCAAGTCTTAAATACTCATTTGTTAACTTGAATGCCCTTTTAGTCATTTCACACTATAATTTATTGCATACTCTTGTATTAATTTCTTTAAAATTATTTTTACTTCTAATTTCAATTTTAAGTTATCTTATATCATTTATATATATATTATCATGTTAATGTATTATTAATTAATTTGTAATACATTTTGAGTATAATATCTAAGATTTTTATATATACGAGTTAATATAGCTAAAGTGTTTTAAAATTTTCATTCCCATTACTTTAGTAACTTGTCAATCTCACTTCTTTATATATATCAATGTTTTTTTAATCACTCTAGTAGATCATTTTATTTCTCAAATAGTTTATATATAAATATAATTTGTTATTTTATAACTTACAGTTAGTTGATTTGATTCACAGTTATTATAAGTTGTAAAGTTTTCAATTTAAATACTTTAAAATTTTTATTTATATTACTTTAGCACATTAAAATTTTATTTCAATCAAGATTTTTTCTCACTTTATTCATTAATTTGTACAATATTTAAGCTACTAGATTTTTATTTCATCTAGGGTATTACATTCTCTCCCCTAATTAAAATTTATCCTCAAATTTTTCTCAAACAGTCACCCACTAAAAAGATGAGGATACCTATTTAACATCTCAGACTTAGTCTCCCAAGTATATATTTTCTACTGATTTACTTTGCCATAAAACTTTTACTATAGGAATATCCTTATTTCTATGTCTTTTAACTTACTTATCTACTATAACTATAGGTACTTCCTGATAGGTTAAATCTTGCTGCAAATCCACTGGTGGAGCTTATTAAATGTGGGATGGATCAGAAACATATTTTTTAAGCATCAAAATATGAAACACTGGATGCACTTGTTCCATATTGGGTGGTAGTGCCAAACGGTATGAAACTAATCTCACTCTTTCTAAGATCTCAAATGGACCAATGTACCTAGGTGAGAGCTTTCCTTTCTTACCAAATCTTATCACTCTCTTTATTGGCGACACCTTCAGAAATACATGTTCACCAATACTAAATTGAACATCTTTTCTTTTAGGATTTGCATAGCTCTTCTGGCGGCTGAAGGCTATCTTCAAACGTTCTTGAATTAATGGTATTTTCTCTATGGTTTTTTGAATAAGTTCTGGGCCATTGATATATCTTTCACCAATTTCATTCCAACATATAGGGGATCTACACTTTCTTTCATACAATGCTTCATAAGGTGCCATTTGTATGGTTGAATGGTAGCTATTGTTATAAGCAAACTCAATCAATGGTAGATGTATGTCCTAAGTACCTCCAAAATCTAAAATGCACATTCTTAGCATATCTTCTAAGGTCTGGATAGTTCTCTCTGCTTGCCCATCTATTTGTGGATAAAATGTAGTGTTGAAATCTAACTTTGTTCTCAATGTCTCTTGTAACTTCTGCCAGAATCTAGAGGTGAATTATGTTCCCCTATCAGAAATAATAGAAATAGGTACGTTATGTAAACTTATTATCTTATCTAAGTAAAATTGTGCATACTGGGACACAGAATATGTGGTCTTCACAGAAAGAAAATGAGCAGATTTTGTCAATCTATCAACTATCACACATATAAAATCATAGCCTACAGATATTTTAGGTAGCCCAACCACAAAATTCATAGTATTCCTCTTCCATTTCCATTCTGGCAGTGGTAACTGTTGTAATAGCTCATATGGCTTCTGATGTCTAAATTTCACCTGTTGGCATGTTAAACGCCTTACTACAAATTCTGCAATATTTTTCTTCATACTAGTCCACCAATAAATATCTTTCAAATCATGGTATATTTTAGTAGTTCTAGGATGTGCATTATAATTTGCATAATGAGCCTCCTTCATTATCTGTTCCTTTAGATAATCTACTGCTGGTATACAAAGTCGATTGCCATATTTTAATACACCTTCATCAATTACAAATTCAAAGGTCTTGCCTGTAGCAATGTCTTCTTTTATTTTCACCAACTATAGATCTTCATCTTGTAGTGTCTTAATTTGATCAATCAGTAATGGTTTGACAGTGAATCTGGCTATCAATGCTTTATTATCTAATAAATCAAATCTTATTCCTAAGCCATATAAGTTCTAAACTTTTTTTTTACTAATAGTCGTCGACCTATATGAAAATGTGCTAAACTCCCCAAAGATTTTCTGCGTAAAGAATTTGCTACCACATTAGCTTTGCCCATATGATATAAGATCTCACAATCATAGTCTTTAAGTAACTCCATACATCTACGTTGCCTAAGATTTAGATCTTTCTATTGAAAGATGTATTTGAGGCTCTTATGATTTGTGAAAATCTCACATTTCTCACCATAAAAGTAGTGTCTCCAAATCTTCAAAGTAAATACAATAGCTACCATTTCCAAATCATGAGTAGGATAATTAACCTCATACTTCCTCAATTGTCTAGATGCATAGGCAATCACCCTATCATTTTGCATCAAAACACAATCAAGCCCCACTCTGGATGCATCATAATACACTACAAATTTGACTCCTTCAGTTGGTAGTGTAAGAATAGGTACAGACATTAAACATTCCTTCAATCTACAGAAACGTTCCTCAAATTTGTTGTCCCAATCAAACTTTACCCCTTTATGAAGTAATCTAGTAATAGGTGTAGCTATTTTGGAAAAAGTCTTTTATAATTTTTCTATAATAACCAACCAATCCCTGAAAACTCCTTATTTCTGCAATATTTATTGGTCGAGGCCAATTAGCTACTACTTCAATTTTCTTAGGATCTACTTGTAACACTTCACTAGTGATCACATGTCCTAAAAAAAATATTTTCTCTTTCCAAAATTCACACATAGATAATTTAGCAAATAACTTATTCTCCCTCAGAGTCTGCAATGCTATCCTTAAGTGCTCTTCATGTTTAGTTTAACTCTTGGAATAAATCAATATATCATCTATGAAAAAACCACAAATTTATCCAAGTACAACTTAAAAACCCGATTCATCAAATCTATAAATGCTGCAGATGCATTAGTGAGACCAAAAGATAGTACCAAAAACTCATAATGGTCATATTTAGTACGAAATGCAGTTTTAGGTACATCTTCCTTCTTGATTCTCAACTGATGGTACCCAGAACAAAGATCTATCTTAGAAAAATACCTTGCCCCTCGTAGTTGATCAAACAAATCATTAATTCTAGACAGAGGATATTTATTCTTTATAGTCACCCTATTCAACTATCTATAATCTATACACATTCGAAGTGAACCATCTTTCTATTTAACAAACAGAATTGGTGCACCTTAAGGTGAACTGCTAGGTCTAATGAAGCCTTTATCTAAAAGATATTGTAATTGTGCCTTCAACTCCTTTAACTCTATTGGAGCCATTCAGTATGGAGTAATAGAAATAGGTACGGTACCAGGTAGTATGTCTATACTAAACTCTACTTCTCTCTTTGGCGACAAAGAGGTTAGATCATCAGGAAATACATCAGAAAACTCTCGTACTATAGGTATCTGATCCAAACTAGGGGATGAATCACTAGTATATCTGACATGGGCCAAATACCCTGTACACCATTTTTTAATAATATTTTAACACTAATTGCTGAGATCATACTATTTGGAGTTCCACTCCTATCCCTCTGAAATTTAAAAATTTCCTCCGAAGAATTATTAAATATCACCTTTTTACCCTTAACAATCTAAGGTGAAAAAAAAATACTTAGACAGCCAATCCATTTCCAAAATAACATCAAACTCTAACACTGATAATTCTATCAAATCAACACTTAGAATTTCGTCACCAATCGCTACTTCACAAGAGGCGTATATATTTTTAATAATAATTTCTTCCCCTAAAGGAGTAACTATAGTGAGGGGATTATCAAGTAATTTGAAAGGCATGTGTAATTTAGAAGCAAAATAGGTGGACACAAAATAATGAGTTGCCTCTGAATCAAACAACACTCTTTCTTTAATAGACTGGATGAAAATGATACTTGTAATAGCTATATTTGATGCTTGTGCCTCATGAGGTGATAAGAATGAGTTGTATTGTATGTCTTTCAATAACACTACCTCTTCCAGAACATCTTCCAACTCCACTAGACTAGGACCCCTTTCTATATGCACTATGGTATGGAATGTTTGTGGTCTTATTTCTGCTGTAATTAAAGGACAATCTTTAATCATATGATCTTTTTGCCCCACATTTAAAGCATGCCCTAATCTCCCTATAACATTGGCCTCTATGAATCTTCCCACAAGTCTGACATGGAGCACGTATAGGAGGCCTCTAAATATTAGTACTAAAAAATCCATGAGTAATAGTCCCAGATGGCCTTCCTGTAGATGGTCTAGGTGGAAGTTCTATTGAAGTTCTGGGTGGATTGGTTTGTGGCATAAATTGTGATTATTGCTTGGCACTAGATGTTCCTGCTTCTTCCATGCCTCTCTGTCTTATAAAGCTTTTAGTTCTAGCATTCTTCTTCTGTTCTTGGGCTTTCATCTCCCTATTTTCTATTATTTTTGCTTTGTCCACTAGTTTGAAATAAGAATCATAATCATGAGCAGCCAAAATCATGTATAGTGAATTATCTAATCATTGTCTGAACCGATGTATTCTTACTGCTTCATTTGGTACTAGAGTAGGTACATACTTACTCAACCAATTATACCGTCTTACATATTCAGATACTGTCATACTAGGGGTTTGTACTAACCTTTCAGACTCTAAAGCCTTGGTTTGCCTAACACTTTCAGGTAGAAACTTTTGCAATCCATCTCTGCAAATTGCTTCCAAGTTAAAAGAACATTTTTCTTTCAATATTCCAACCACAACTCTCCTGTACCATTCCTTTGCATTACCTCTCATATGGTACCCTGCAAATTCAATTGCTTTCTTGTCCGGACAACGAAGTATTTGAGTAGTTGCTTTCATTTTCTCTAAAAATTATGTAGGGTCTTCTTCCCCTTTATAGATTGGAGGATTAAGTTTTAAATATTCCGCTATTAATTTTCTTTCTTCATCTGATTCTATTCGTAGTGGTGGAGGTGGAGGAACTTGGACTTCAGGGATAGAAGCTTGTTGTTGTTGTTGTTGTTGTTGTCTTTGTTGTTTCATCATTTCTGTCATCAACTCATAATTTTCTGTAATTGTTCAAGTCTTTTCATCACTCTAGCTATTCTATCTTCAACTGCCAGTGGTTTTGGGGGAAGAGTTCTTAAATTCTCAACTCTTTGTACAGATTTTTCAGAAAGAATAACTCCCTTAGATCTAATTACCTTAGGTCTTCTTCTGGTTTCCATATCTAAACTATAAGATAGAAAAGAATTATTTAGTTAGCACATGAATTAACGTAGATCTATATAATAATAAAAATATGATATGACAGAATAATCCAAAGCACCGTAGTATTCTTACACATTTATGCTTACTAACTTTTAACCTATATGTTATTATAAACCTAGACTCCAATACCACCTCTGTCACACTCCTTTTTTAGAAGTGTGACGGTCCTAGGCTCCAGGTAGGCTTAAGGCCACTAGGCACCATGTAGAACCTAACTAATCTATGTATTTATACATATTGGTTAGTTGCACTAATGAATTAAAATTTCATATCCTAACTTATATTATTTACTCAAAATTTTATGATATATTATTACACATTTATTTTCATATTATATATTACACATAAATATTTTTTTATTATATTATGGTTTACTTTCATAATTTATCAAACTATTCACAATAGTACTATTAAGCAACTAGAATATATCACAAATATAATTATTTAATTAAATATGATAGTATTTGCTAATCACATTATTCTCAAGCTTCTTGCTGAAAGAAGAAATCAAGAAGCTAATGGTCCTGGGTCATCTCAACCTGAAATCATAGAAGATGGGGTGAGTCGTCAACTCAACGAGATTACAATGTCATAAGGGTGGGGTACATAATAATAATATTTCAAGGATAATGAATAAATAAGGTGGTTGCACAATAAAAATATAACAATGAAATTAAATCCACAAGAAATGCCCACAATAACTGGACCAATATTACAAAAGCAGATCATATAATATGATAGATAACACATAGCAATAGCACTGAAGAAAATATATCATTATGTAATATTTCAGTGCTACCACACATTACTAACATATAGTGCATTAGCTACTACCTTTTTAACATAAATCTCTATGTGCACATAGCTTGATGGTATAACCCTCATCAAGTTGGGATTCTGTCACATTGGTTAAACTAAAGGCTTGGTATGATCACATAGGCCTAGAGGCCATATTGTTTTTCATAATTCACAATTACAAGAATACAAACAACAAATGATATCAAATAGTTCAAGTATTAACAATGGTTTAAATTTCTTCAAAGAATTCTAAAGTGACAAAAAAAAGGGTGAACACCATAACACATCCCGAATATGCAAATTTGATTCCTCTAAGTCATTGAGAATTATTGGTTGGTTCGATGTTAATACTCGACCTACATTTATATCCACATATAAATCGCACATTTAGATTCATTTTTCATTTATTATTAGTCATTATTGTTTTATTATTTATTAAGCATTTATGCCTTATTTTAGCCTCTTAATATATTCTAAGATTTATTTTATAATTATGGATTTAAATATTACAAAATTATATTACAACAAGGCTAAGTAAGTTCTAAATATATGTCATATGCCTATATAAATGCATTGGCTTTGATTTACTTATTCATTAAATTAATATTTGTACTTTTGGAAACATTAAATACACATATTAAACTTTATATTCATCCATAATATGCTTATATTTATGACCAAATCAAATATATTTTGTTATACTTAAATCAGTCCCAAATCAACAAAATACTTAAATTTCAGCATTTGAGTAGTTTGTATTTATTTAATTGTATACTAATTTTTTAAAATTAATTTGCCTAGAAATTTTTCAGCATGTTTCCAATATCATATATGATCTCTCTGTAAATTTTTAAAAATTATAGAGTTCATTTATATAGGTAAATAATTCAAACACATCATCAAAAATTCAGTGATTTTCATTCAGACTATTAAAATGAGTAGCTTATGTTTATTTAATTACTCACTCATATTTCCTCATCATTTTGATTTTTTCTTTTACCACATCCTTCCCAACATCCAAATACAACTTTATTTAATCTTTTATGAATTTTAAAGCTCTTTTAATAAAACACAGTAGCTAAATTATTAAAAGTTCAAGCTGTAATATTTTGACAGATTTGAGTGTTAGGGTTTCTAGCTTCATTTCTTTCAATTTTTTTTCAATATAAATCAATTTCCAATATCCTAAATACTTAATTAATATGTATAAATGATAATTTTTAGCTCAGGTTCAATAAATAATAGATTTAAAGTTAGAAAAATAAAATAAAAGATTAAGATTTAGAATTTTCAAATTCTTACCTTTAGGAGTTCCTTTGCCTTCTTTGCCTTTATATCACTTTGTTGATTTAATTTTTCACTTTGGATCATTTCTAAACATAAGAAACTAGCCTAGAAAGGTTTTTGGCTACTAGAACAAGAGAGGATCATGATAGATATGGAGGTGCTTTGATAGAGATAAGAAAAGAGAAAGAACAAAAGATAAGAACAAAAATTTTAATTATCTTTTTAATCATATTTTTCAGCCTCTATTACTATTCAAAAAAGATGAGTCACCCACTTAATTTGGCAAAAAATGGCTGAGAATTAAGTTTGTGAAATATTCATTTTACTCATCAAGTCTTAAATACTCATTTGTTAACTTGAATGCCCTTTAAGTCATTTCACACTATAATTTACTACCTACTCTTGTATTAATTTCTTTAAAGTTATTTTCACTTCTAATTTCAATTTTAAGTTATCTTATATCATTTTTATGTATATTATCATGTTAAGCTATTATTAATCAATTTGTAATGCATTTTGAGTATAATATCTCAGATTTTTATACGTACGAGTTAACATAGCTAAAGTGTTTTAAAATCTCCATTCCCATTACTTTAGTAACTTGTCAATTTCACTTCTTTATATATATCAATGTATCTTTACTCACTCTAGTAGGTCATTTTATTTCTCCAATAGTTTATATACAAATATAATTTGTTATTTTATAACTCACAGTTAGTTGATTTGATTCACAGTTATTATAAGTTATAGAGTTTTTAATTCAAATACTTTAAAGTTTTTATTTATATTACTTTGGCACATTGAAATTTTATTTCAATCAATATTTTTTCTCTCTTTATTCATTAATTTGCACAACAATTAAGGTACTAGATTTTTTTTTCATCTAGGGTATTACAGATCAGTAAAGACTGGTTAAATATTAATCAAGTGAAATTATTTACTTGTGAATTATATCTAACTAGAAAAACTACAAGAAAATCTTTGGAAAAAGGGCATAAGAGCCCATATCCCATTGAAATTTATTCATTCAGACATCCGTGATACAATGAATCTGTGAGGGTATAATGCTTATTATTTCATCATCTTTATTAATGACTATACTCAATATAGTCATGTCTATTTGATAACACATTAACCTAAAGACTTAAGTTGTTTCGAGATTTATTTCAACTCAGTTGAAAAATCAATTAGACAAGAAAGTGAAAGCACTTTGAACAGACAAAGGCAGTAAATTTTTATTTGATTAGTTCAATCAAATGTATGATGAAAAATGAATAGAGTAATAGCTGACTATTCCATGAACTTCACAACAAAATGTGTTGCTTGTAAGGAGAAACAGAACTCTCGTTTGAACGATTAGGTCGCTTATGGTGATGCATTACTGAGAGTCATATTTATTCTTAATTTAGTGCCCCAAGTCATTTACTTCCACTCTATATAAGTTATGGATAGGTTGGCATGCTTATTTGAGTGTCCCAAAATCCTAAACATGATACCTCTCAAAAACATGAAAAATTAGATCCAAGAGTTAAAAAGAGTACCTTTTTGAAATATTTTAAACTATCCAATGGATATGTTTTCATGGGCAAGTAAAATAATGGGAGAATAAACAGATGTCACATTCTTATACAATGAATATTTTGAGAAAGGCAAATTAAATCAAGAGCTCTCCTTATATGAGACTTTGGATCAAAATTCACAAGGACTACTTCATCCGAGTGGGAGAAATTTGGTGGACTTAACTCCATCATCAACTAGTCCAAATGAGAGTAATCATAGTTCAAATGGGAGTACCAATTTTGGGGGTTAGTCATCTCCAAGTGATCCATAATAAAGAGTGATCCTAGTTCGAGTGAGAGTACTAATCCCAACTCTAGTGGGAGCACTATGGATTTTGATTTTATACACATATCAATATAACTTGATGAGACTGCTTCTCAAGATTTTGATTTGAGATGAAACAATTATGAAATAATACCTCATTGATGATTTAAAATCGAAGGCAATGGGAAAATATTCATGGTTATGGTTTTGTCTTAGACAAAGATGAGCCAAAGAATATCTAAGAGACTCTCTTGTGTCTTGTTAAGGACTAAATAAGATCAAACCAACTATAATAATTGGTAGATCTTCCGAAAGTATTCCGAGTCTTTGGGAATAGATAGATTCTCAAAATCAAGTAAAAACTGACAACAATCTTTTTTGAAAGGCACTTGGCTCTTCTCAATTCAAAGAGGTATACACTACAGAGATATGTTTTCTCAGGTTATGACTTTTATATATATAAGGTTGATTATAGCAAATTGTGGCAAACTTTAAAATTGAATTACATCAAATGGATGCAATATGCTGTCTTTTCCCAATGGAGAATTAGATGAAGAAATTTATATGAAATGACTAGCAAGCTTCATCAAATAAGGTCGAGCAAAAGTTTGAAGGTTGAAACGTCAAGCTATGATCTTAAGCTATTTTTCAAAACAATGGTACATTTGCTTTCATAATGCTTACCATGATAGAGGAGGACTACTGTGTCTACATCAAATGACTAAAAGCAGAGTTTGTCATACTATCATTATATGTTAATGGCATTCTAATTTCTAGAAAAAAATAAGTTGTTTCTAAACCACATTAAAGAGTGGTTATCAAATAATTTTTAAGATAAAAGACATAAGTGAAGTCACTTATACTCTTTGGAGTAAATACTTCAAGATCGTTTGAGAAAATTGTTACCTCTTTCATAAAAGAGAGATATATTTAGAAAGTACTTAAACGATTCAAACTCATGGATACCCTAGTTGCTAAATGTAAAAACTTGAGTCATAAACTATGCTCCAAATCTTCAAAAGAATATAAAGCACATGAAAAATATCCCTTATACAAGTACTATTGAAATTTCATTTGCATGCAATAGTATATACAAGACTTTATATTTGCTTTCCCATTGGGTTAACAAGCAAATATGATAGGTTCAACACTTTGAAAAAGCAGCTAGAATCATATTGTAAAAAAAAAATATTTTCTTTTTGAGACATGGTTACACGTAAGGAAGTGAACATGAAATACATTTTCTACTTATCATATGGTTGTAGGTTTATTTACCAAACCAATTATTAGATATGTATTCATTAGGCATACAAGTTCTCTTATATTGCGTATATGTTAATGTGTTTATATTATTTATCTCCCCAATATTATGTTTACTTGACTATTTCTTTTATTAATACTGAACATGATGTTGTTTTGTGTTTATATGAGTTGAAATGTTCGGTGCATTTAATATTATTAAGAGCATGCCAGACATGATATAAATTAACTTTCTCACATGGTTGATTTTCTTCTATTTGTCTATGTGGCAAGTGAAGATAAGACCGCTCTCAAGCATTTTATCTAGGTGATAATGAGCTCGTGCTTGAAGCAAGATGGTCGTCTCATTTACATAATGAGATTTGTTAATTACTTTTTGGGTTGGTTACATGTGATTATGTCCAATTTTCTCTAAGTTGCCAGATGTTAGTTTTGAATCAAATTGAGTAAATACGTGAACTCCAATTAGGCATTGAGTGTGTTTAAACAGTCATCTGTATAGTATTTTAAATCAAAAATATATTTTTGATAGACATGTGCCCTAATGTAATAGGAAGAACATCGTGGCATGTGTTTCATACCGTATTTGTGAAGTTTCGACCATAGAGTGGATAAAAGTAAATGATCTCAACTTTTGTCAATGTGAGACTCTTGAGAATTCTGGTACTCAAAAAGATTACTCTTATGACTTTTGGTTGGTTCTTGAGATATGGTTAGATATTTGCTATCTTAGGGTGTTATTAAAGGGTTATGAATGATTTGACCTAATAAGATATTTCTAGAAAAGCGAGTTTAATCATGATCAAGGGAACTAAACTAAAAGGCAGATTACTAGATTGTCACATTTCTTTTTATATCCACTGTCGACTAATTATGTTTGTAATCTTACATAATTATGGATACAAATTATCTTGGGATCATATGAAGACAGTGAAAATGTGATAAGTAGTCTGGGGTAAAACATAATACATCTACTCTGAAGTCATATCGACAAACGAGACGTTATATATCCCTAACATGTGTGTAGCTTAGAGCTCTCGTAGTATGTCAGTCGCACGATCTATTAATATAGTACGAGTTGCCTTAAACTACAACCTCATTTTAAACATGTGTCACGTCATATGAGAGTGGGAGATACTAGTTTTGGGTCGGATCTGCCCATGACAGGTGGATAGACCCGTGAACTAATATGTTAATAAATATTATTTAAATTATAATATTTATTTAACTAATATTATTAGATAATATTAAAATAAATGAGAGGAGATAATATCATACAGTGATTATGATAGTCAGAAAAAGAGTTTAATTTTAACTCTAAAATAAAATATAAGTCTTTCTGAGATAATGACACTACTATTATAAATACGTCAGTATTTGCTAGCTTTAGAGGGTTGACTACTACAGTTTTTCTCTTATATATTTTCATACTTTAAAAGTGTAAGATTTAGGGGCGAGGCTTGATTTTTATATTGTGAAAGTAAGAATTTTCTCTCTGTGTGATTGTTCTTCGAGACTGATAATATAAGCACAAGGTTATTCTTTCATAGACATCGTTAGAGGTAATATTCGAATCTCTTTCTTTTTGGATTTATTTTTTTCAACACATACATAAATATATTTATCTAAAGATGATATCAAAGTGTAATTTATGCACATAAATAATGGTAATCTAAATAATCTACTATATGAAAATTATAAAAAAAGTAAATATGAGAAAATATATTTGTATAAACTTTTATATACTACAAACTTTGTACAAACTCTATAAAATCTCAAAATTGCCCTTATTGTATAACAAACTGTTATTTTTTTTAATCAATCGTTCCCTCCGATTTTGTTATTAATGAAGCTTTATCTTTTCGAATGCTTTAATTATTATGATTGCGGTGACTAATAATTCAAGGGAATTTTAATTTTTAAGAATAAAAAATGCAAAATGAACATAAAATGAACTAGAAAAAGATAATAAAAAAATAAAAAGAAAAAATCCTCACACTTACTCACTAATGTTAGCTAAAATTGAAAGGGTTTTTGATGAAGTAATGCGATTGAGATTCACAAATTCTTATAGTTTTACACCTATGTAGTCTTAATTTTTAATATTTTTATTTATGACTATCACTTTCAATTTCTTTAATTGTTATGAATTAACTTAATTAGGTATTTTTGAAATTTGAGGATACCTCAGTAGTTTTGTATGTATAGATAAGAAAAAATTGAGAAAATATAATTAAATCGAATCAAATTTAATTTAATTTTTATTTAATTTTTAATTCAATTTTAATTTTAATTTTATATGCTTAGTTTAACTTAATTTATAATAAAACATTTATAATATATATAACTGATAAATATAATTAATCGAATTAAAAAAATAACTCAATTCATAAAATTGAAGCTAGATTTATTTAGTTGTTCAATAATTTAATTTAAGTTGATAAAATTTTTTAAGTACTGTGCTAATTATATACAATGCTTAAAGTTGATATAACATATCATTACACTAAAAGTATATTATTTATTTTTATTAAGGAAGTATATATACAATTATTTATATATAAGTGTTATAGAGGTTGAAAATTATTTTAAAAATAAGCATGTTTTGACCAAGTAATCAGTTGATTTCATATTATTTTGTTGTCCATATTTAGTAAATTTTGACAAACGGACTTAGTTATGAAAAGTTTATTTGAATCTATTTATTAGGTAAAATTTAAGTGGTTATTTTCACTTTTATTTTTTTAATATTTAAAAAATGATGATATAAATTTAATTTCTTATTTAATTAGAAAATATGTTACCTCAAAATAATATTTGCAATTTTTTTTTGTTTTTCACTTCCTTTGAAAATAAAGCAAGTATATTGATAGAAAAATATTAAAAATAATTTAGGACAATAAGGGTTTTATTGATAAAATTCATTTTCATAATAAATTAGAAAAAATTAAAAATTAATATTATCGATCGATTTACCCGTGTGAAAATAAATGAATCAAGAGTAGTAAAGGACATGCCAAGAATACATATTTTAAAAATATATTTCTTTTTATTATCCAATATGGTTTATGATTCAGTGTTTTTGAGCTGAATAATATTTGATACAAAATATTTTAAACTTGAGACATTAAATATTTAACTATATATTATTTAATACATGCAATAAGAAGATTTTTCTAATTATTTGATTTAGGAAAAAATGGGTAGTATAGTGATATGTGTAATATTACAAGCTAGTTGTTTTAATAAATTAAAGTTATTTCTATATTAATTTCAAGTAAAATCAATGAATTAAAATAAAAAAATTAATATATACAGTTGAAGAGATAATTAAAAAAAATAAAGAATATTAATTTGAATATTTTTGACAAATTATATTGTAGAGTAGATTAACTAATTTATAAGCTATTATTCATAGAAAAGGGATAACATTATATTTTAAATGCATGATGCGTGACAATTGAAATAATCATACTTACCCACTGATATTAGCTAAAATTGTTAAGAGAGCTTTTTCATGAGGTAATGTGATTGAAGTCCATAAATTCTTATAGTTTCACATTTATATAATTTTAATTTTTAATATTTTGATTTGTGGGTATCATTATTAATTTTTTTTTAATTATAATGAATTAGCTCATTCAGCTACTATTGAAATTTGAGAATACCCTATTAGTTTTATATGTATGGAAAAAAAGAGAAAATATAATCAATTAAAATTTAATTTATATTTTAATTCAATTTTAATTTTAATATAATTTTATCGATTTAGTTTGACTTAATTTATATTAAAACACTAAATATATATGTATGTAACTGACAAACAAAATTAATATAATTCAATTTAATTTAATTATAACTAATTAAGAGTAAAAAAAATATAAAATGCTTTTTTTAGTTTTATTTATTGGTCTCGCTCAGGATAATGCGAGGAAAGATACTACATGAGTCGTATAAAATAAATGCCTAATAAATGAGTTATTTTTTTTCATTGCTCAAGATTACCGGAATGATTAAGTATTTTAAGTCAATTTCAATTTTCAAAATGTTAAAAAAATAATTTCAATAATTACAGATTTTTAAAAATGATATTTAAGTAATTTTAGCTTTGGTTTGTACATTTTGTGCATGATTAGTTTGTACAAACAGCAGCACCCTTTAAATATATGCATAAAAGAATAAGATTTATAAACCTTACTCAAAAAATTGTAGATTGTAATAATAAATCATGTATTTTTGTGCGTAACGCTTTTATGAAAAATATTTAATTACTTAATGCAAATAATATTATTTTCTACACCACCCAAAAAAGAAAAAGATACTTTTCCATTATGTTACTTCATTCATTAAAAAAAAAAGAAGAAGGAAAATTGTAGATAATAACATTTACCACCATGAAGCAATCTCATTGTGCCACTAATTGTTGGATGCACAAAAGATATATATATATATATATATATATAGTAGGAAAAGTGAAAAAAAAAAAACTATATAATACATATAGTATTCAATAAAAAAAATTGAAAAAGTTGGTAAATTTAGGTATGGGTGGTTTTGATATCTGATGTGCAAAAGCAAAAATAATAAAATTAATATATAGTACTTAATTGAATCTTTTAATAGACCGTAACGTACAAAGGGGAAACAAGGCTGATGAAGAGGGTGTTTTTTAAAACTGGAGCTTTTTAGCTTATTGTGAATAAGTGATTTTTAGATTATAATCAGATTAAAAATAAGCAGTTAAGCATTTCTGTAAATTAGTGAATAATCAGCTGATAATCAGTTTATAATCAGTTAAATGTTTCTGTAAAATCAGCTTATAATCAGTTTTTAATTGCAGAAACTGTCAAAATGATCAAACTATCCCTGAGTTTATTTATTGTATAAAAATAATTTTTTAAATGTTAATTCAAAATTTATTTTGCAATTATAATAATAATAATAAAAAAATTTTATTTAATAATAAAAAAAATTTTATTTAATAATAATAATAATAATAATAATAATAATGGTGTTATCAATAAATTATACAAATAAAAAACTACCATCTAAATATTATCAAATTAATTAGAATCCTAAAAATATTAATTAGAATCCTAAAAATAATTTTTTTTTATGGAAACTAAAGTATATAGGGTGGCCAAATTTAAAATATTGAAAATTAGGTAGGGATAGTATGGTCTTTTATTTTGTCAAAACTGCTTAAAAAATAAATGCTTAAAAAAAGTAACAAAACCCAACTTTTAAAAAACTGATTAAAATTATATTATAATCTACTATTTAAGTTTTCAGAAACACTTAAATAAACAACTTATAATCTAAAAATTGCTTATAATCAGTTTTAACTAGCTTTTAAGTTTTGAGAAACACCCTCAAAATCTCTTATCATAACTTCTTCTTTTTGGATTTTTTGCATGTTAATTAGGAAAAAAAAAAAAGAATAAGTTCCTTTTTTTTAAATTAAAAAAAAGGAAATTGTGTCAAAAAGAAGCCTTCAAGACATTAACATTTGGTTAAGAAATAGTGAAAGCATGTGGACAGCCCATGCTATTCTATGGTTCACATGAGTCAAGAGAAAGGTGTCCTCCTCGTGTATTTTATTTTATCGTGTTCTTTCTCTTTTTATTATTTTTAATTTTAATATTTATTCGCATTATACTCTTAGATACAGTGAAAGATGCAGAAATTAAATGAAAAGGGTGGCAAAATAGTGGTGGTCGGCGGTCCTCAGTGTGCTGCTGCGCACTGTTTTCGTTCCATCTTTATCCTTTATTTTATGCTACTGCTCTTCTCATTTTTTCTACCCTCTTTTTTTTTATCTGTAATTTTAAATGATGTGGGCAAAATCAACGGCAATGCTCTCACTATAAGGAGTTTATGACTGCCAGCGAAGGATGCCCTCACGACCTCCTATAGTTTTGTCCCTGCTTAGATATATTTATTAAATTATGTTAAATATGAATATAAAAAATTAATTTATTAATTAATTTATTAAAATAATAAGTGAATTGTAATTTAAAATGTGTTGTAATTTAAAATAAATAATATGTATATATGTATTAATTTAAAATAAAATAAAAATTAAATTATTAATGTAATATAATTAGCCTTGGTTTTTGTGACAAATTCCCTTTCAATAGTCCTCGGCCTTTGGACTCTTTGTACGAATTTATATTGGAATCTTTTGCTTCAGAATATTGATCGTTTCCAGAAATAGGCCAATCTTCATGTTGGAGCTTTCGATTCTGTTTTATATAGCTTAAGAAGCCCTTTTTGGTTGAATTTTTTTTGTCTCTCTGGATGGTTACATTTTCAGGAATGTCTCATTATTTGAATTTACACCCTCAGAGACCTTCGAAGTTGTTCCAATTTAAGGTTATTTATGGTATTTCCTTTGGGCATTAGCCTCTATAAGTCCTACAGCAATGATTTTTATCAGTATGACCCCTTTGATTTTCCATTCCAAGAGTTTTCTTGGTCCCATGAGTGGACTATTTTCTTTGTTTCATACTCATATTAGGTAAAAATATTCGTGTTACTTCAAGATATTTATATATTTTTTTTATATTTTTATTATTGGTATTTAGTTTTAAAATTTTGTTCATTATAGACATTTTATTTTTTAAATTTTTTACATCTTATTTATTAAAATTAGTATATGTTATTTTATCATATAATATATATATATTGTTTATCATCATTTCATTAAATTAGATAAATCATATTAAGAAAACTATTAAATCGTATAAATAATTAAGTACAAAAATTAAGCTAAACTTTAGATATAATATTAGATAAAAATAACTATATATTTATTCATAATAGAAAAACCGTTCAGAAGTTATTTATGTATTAATTGTTATCTTATTTTTTTTATAATATACGTTCTTCCTAATTATTAAAAAAAATATGATATCAAATATTTTAATAAAGTATTTAAACGAACAAAAGAAAAAAAATCAAAATTCAAACCATTTATTATTACATCAAAAAATATATAGGTAATTTCATACTATAAATAAATGTGTTCTATATTAATATTACTTGGACATACTTTTTTTTATTATTATATTTTTTATGAAGAATATATTTGATATTTTACTATAGCAGAAATTAAAAATGAAGAATATATTTGATATTTTACTGTATCATGAATAATTTTTTACTGTAACATAAATAAAATAAGAAGAGTATATTTGATACTTTACTGTAGCAGAAATAAAAATGAAAAGTATATTTGAAATTTTACTATAATATGAATATTATTTCTTGCTTTAATTTTAAATTATAGAGTAGATGGTGATTCGTTTTGTGCTCCTTCCTACCTATGATCTTAGGTTTCTTTGTTTATGCAAATGGAAGGTCTTATATTGTAGGGAGCATTAGTTTTTTTTTTTTACATGATATCTGTTTCAGAGAATTCGGTTTTAGCTTCAGACGTAGTCAAGGACAGATTTAGGGTAGAGGGAGGGTCCTGGGTGGTCTATGAATTCCCTCAACTTATATACATGCATACATATATATATATATATATATGTGTGTGTGTGTATGTGTATGTGTATGTATACATATATCCTTTCACATCATAAACATTAAAAAATTAATTATAATAAGTAATTTTATTATTTTAATTTTATAACAATGATACTATTTAAATAATATATCTAATTAAATAAAAATACTTAAATACTTTTTATTTGGCAAATATTCATTATTAATTATATTATATTATTTATTTTGCTATAAAATTTTTATTCACTAAAAATTATTAGCCACAAATTTATATTACAAATTTATTTTTAATTTATCTTAATTTAAGAATAAAAATATTCATGTTTAAAATTTATCCCTAAATTATTAAATTTTTATATACTATATATGGATCTTATTATTTTTTGTGTAAATTATTCTTTCGAAGTCGAGTTGAATAGGACTACAAAATTTTTTTTTGAATTTTAACGCAGTTGTATACCCATGACTCAAAACATGAGGTCCTTAGTTAAGCTAAAATAGTCACTTACCAACTGATATACGTGTTTGGTAATATACAAAGATTTTATTTAAGGTTATAAATTTGATAAGTATGAATTTATATTTAAATAAAAATAATATTTATAATATGAAATTTTTATTGCTAATTGTAAAAAAAAGAATATGATATTAATTTTATGGTGATGAATTTACTAAAATTAAACATGGATAAAATCACTTTAAACCATAATAATTACAAACTAGAATAAAAAATTTTCATAAATTAATTGTTTAACTCATGTATTATTATTTTTTATTTCAAATTTTATTACACCATGTTTTTAAAAAAAGTAGCAAGTGGTCAAGGCTTAAATTTTAGATCAAGTCAATAGGGTCATACTAAATCTCCAACTGGAAAGCCTATCCCCCTATCTGGCTCCCTTAGTCCATGTATTTCTTTTAGAATCTAATATATAGGGTCCGCTATCACATCTGTAGCCAACCAGGGCTATCCGATAGAGAAGCAGCGTTGAGCATAAAAATACTCCATCGTCACGCTGGTCCTAATCTTATCATATAATATCCACATATCATAACTCGTATCTCTGATCATATATAGTCTCACATCATCCTAACTCTATACGATATCACATACTATATGCATCAAGTACAACCAACTCATACTTAATATACATTATGCTTATAACAATAATAATTGTACATATATTGTACAAGCAGTCAATATATTATGTAAATATAATTATGACCTTAAATTGGGAGAGTGAAATATTATATTATTCTATATAACTAACAAATTTATGAAAACTCAACGATTCTCATTAGAACATTTGATTGAAAATAGAGAACACCTAAAAGTATTTTCAATCGACAATAAAAACTATTAAAATATAGATAAATACGACTCTAGAAATTATACCAAAATTTTAACAGAGTCTTCTTTATAACTAGGATATTTTTCTTGAAACGAAATGAGAGCACACTTCAAAAAAAATCCACAGCAGTTAACGTCAACCCAATTATCCCATCTGGGCCACCATCATAATTCTCAATAACTTAAATATAAATCTAACGTACATCTCACAAATATAATAGTATAATTTATTAAATCAATGTTAATCTTATTTATTTAATTTACTAACAAAATTTTATCTTAAAATTTTAAGATATATGCTAATTCAATTTTAAATAATTCTTAGAAAATTATTTTATAACCGTCCCTCAATTATAATTAATTACTATATAATTTATTTACCTCACTTTATAAAAATAACTTGATTATTTTAATTATAAAAATAATAATTTTAATCAAGTAATTAGTTTTATAAATTTTTAAACATAATACTGTAACAATTTAATTTAATTACTTAATACTCTATTAACTTATTTAATATTTAATAATTAATTCAATTAAAATTAAAATTTTAAATTACTCTTTACATACAATCATAATCTAATTTAACCAAACTCATTAAATATTTTTTCATGATTAATAAACAATAAATATAACTTATCAATTTATTTTAATCAATTTTCTATTTAATTTATACTAATTAATAAAATTTTCATTAATTATAACTAATTAAGATTATATATATTCTAAATATATATTTTAATTAAATAAATTATTACTTAACAATTAATTAGTTTTAAATTAATACATACAAAATATCCAAATTTTAATATGTTAAACTATCAATCATTAATTATACATATTTATTATTTTTTCTTTAATTATATCTAAAATTACTAATCATAACTCATAATTCATTTTATTATCTAATTATAAATTTTTACCAATTAAATACTAAAAATTTATAGGTAAAAATTTATAATAATTAACCTTTAATTATTCATTTCATTTCAATTTATTTATTAATTATTTTATTATATTTTTTACTATTTTTTATAATCATCAGAATAATAATTCTGTTACCAGAATAATATCGCCGTCAAAGAAAATCGGTGATCAAATTTCAACCAATCTAAAATATGCTTTAAAATTTACAAATAATATATCAAAATGAAGCTTAAGAGAGGAGAATTTTAAAAATACCAATTTCGCCATGAAAGGAGATTAGAAAACAGTCGAAAACCTCATCGAAAGCTCTCAGGAGGTAGACTATTTGGACGACACATGAACAATACTCTGGAGTCGGACAATAGCGATCTTGGTGGTATTGGACTCATTGGATGATGGACTTTCTAATGGCGTAGGAGGTGTTGATAAATGATGGTCGGACGGCGGTAGATCGGAGAAAAATCGATATGCTCCTCTCTCCTCATTTCTGTTATTTCTCTCTCTTCTTCTTTTCCTCTTTTCTTCTTTTTCGGTTTCCTTTCTTTTTTCCTCTTTCTCTTATAAATACAAATATATATATTATTTTTATTTTCTCTTTTTTTAAATATTAAATATTCTATTTAATTAATAATAAAATTATTATTATTCTCCACATTTTTTTAATATTTTTTCTAAAATAATTTAAAATTTAGGTTATTATAATCTTCTTTCATTTTAAAAATTCGTCATCAAATTTTCAAACTAAGAAAAATACTCAAGTTAAAAGTTAAACTATCCACGCTTCTCTAAGTACTCTGATATATTATCCTTAAGAATCATATTTAACATTCTTAATTCAACCAATTTACCACCTCAAAAATCTTACCTAGTTATATTCACAATTGACCTCAAAATGCTCAATTAGTCATTTTAAATCTAACTCTCAATTTACTAATTGATCATGTCACTATTTTACAATCCAAATGAAGTTATTTTTAAAGATAACACAAATACACTAACGTCATTTATTTATCTCTATGCTTCTAATTCTGGTAACTTAATCTAAAAATATCTTTTAATAGATTCCTTTCAAATAATGTTTTATGCATATTACCTTTAAATTTTTACACTTTAAAATATATCAATTTTTACACTTCAATTAATCACTTCAAATTCACATACTCGAATTATTCTAATAACTCCAATAATTCATATAGTCTCTAAATCATAATTTTACTTAATAAATTTCACTTTTAACCAAATTATTACGATATATATACAACTTGTATATAAAATCTTAACAAATTTTTAAAATTTATAGCCACCTTAACTATTTATATTTTATAATCTCTAAAATTTTGTCTTGTTTTAATATCAACTGAACATCTTGTTTTTTTTTTCTTTTCTACCTTAGAAAATCAAATCAACTTAATCCAAAATAGATTTTTTTTCAATCAATTCAAATATCAAATCCAATTTATTATCAACAACTTATCAAAGTCAAAACTCCAATTTAATTTATCAATTTATTCAATTGAATTTTAGAATAGAAATTACTCATTTCTACTAATGATGTTGGTATACCATATTGATCCCAATTGAATTGATATCATTATTATATATATATATATATATTCGTCTACCTCAATCCAAAAGCTTCCAGTATTCTACCATTCTCTATCGCTTTAACTAGTCAGTGTATTATATGTCATTTTCAAATTCATTAATATAACTCTAACAATATTATAGCTTACCTTTATTATCCATCCAAATTATTTATTTTTCTAATATGTTTATATTCATATATCTCAAATATATTCACATTTAAACTCATCATACACTATCCACTATCAAAATTCAAGGTTATTCTGTCATCGTAATTCATAATTATTATATGTCATTTTATTCAATGTTAAGTCCTAATGCTATCATTGGTTTACAGTCCAAAATTACTATTTATACATATTCTTAACCCCTTGTGCTCCACAAGTAAAATCAAACATGTCACAATTTAATATGTCATCCATACTCTAATTATCTCATGAGTTATATTTCATATTTGGTTTTTCTTCACTTAGATTCTATTTCCTTATCTGATCATCGTTCAAATAAGAATTCAAATCTATCCTAAATCAATTATCTTATTTTTAACTTACTAAGTCTACTTAAGGAACTACTCAGAGTCAAACATTTTACGCATTCAATAGAAAATATGTAAGTCATGATATACAATCTCTTAACATAATCCACATACATGTGACAACGGTTGAATCACAATCTATGGATAACGCTGAATTTGAGGCAATCGAGAATCAATAAAAAAAATAAAGAGAAATCCTATACTCCGCATGATATACGAGCATAGACCAAATAGAACTATTTCAACAATAGACATACTACATGCTATAAGATTTTTGCTCTGATACTAACTTTGTCACGACCCAACTCGAGGGTACGTGACTGGCACTAGGGAATGAAAAAAGGACGTGACTTTCAAAATTCATAATAAGCCTGACAACTCGTTTCAAGCTGGACCTACGAGCCCACTAATTATGCACTACTAGTACATCTCATCATTGGTATAATATATTGGTTAACAATCCTATTTGACCAAACAACATAATTAAATAGAAAAATAAATAGAGAAGTATCATACAGAGTTCTAAATTACAACACGGTGAATTAGATAAGTAATAAAATAAATAATTAAATGATTTCTGCCGAGAAATAAAAAACCAAGATGATCTGAATATGCAATACTTCTATGATCAACCTGCAATCTGAAAAAAAAATAGTGAACATGAATGAGCATTCGACTCAATGAGTTGTATAATAATTAATATAATACAACTACTTAATGCATAACATGCTCATACAAATATCAACCAACCAACAAATCACATAACTAAGTAAGGATAGGAGTAAGTCAATGGGACTATACTAAACCTCAAACTGGGGAGTTTATCCCCCTATCTGACTCTCTTAGTCCATACATTTTTCTTAGAATCCAATACTTAGGGTCTATCGTCACAGCCGTAGTCAAGCAGTAATATTCGACTGACAAGTAGCGCTGAGCAAGAAAATACCCCCGTCGTCACGTCAATCCTAATCTCATCATATAATATCCTCATATCATAATCCGTATCCCCAATTATGCATAGTCTCACATCATCCTAACTCTATATGGCATCATATAGTATATGCATTAAACACAATCAACTCATACTCAACATACATTATGCTTCTAACGATAATAATTGTATAATACACAAGCAGTCGATGCATTATACAAATGTAATTATTAATGTAAATTAGAGGAGCGGGCTACTATATTATTCTATATAACTCACATATTTTTAAAAATTTAACGATTCTCCTTGAAATATTTAATTGGAAATAAAGGACACTTGAAAGTATTTTTAATCGACAATAAATATTATTAAAATATAAATAAATACGACTCTATAGATTCTGCCAAAATTTCGACAGAGTCTCCTCTATAATTAAGATATTTTTATCTGAAACAAATTTAAGATATTTGTTAATTCAATTTTAAATAATTTTAGAAAATTATTTTATAACCGTTGCTCAATTATAATTAATTACCATATAATTTATTTACCTCATTTTATAAAAATAAATTGGTTGTTTTAATTATAAAAATACTAATTTTAATTAAGTAATGAATTTTATAAATTTTTAAATATAATACTTTAACCATTTAGTTTAATTACTTAATACTCTATTAACTCATTTAATATTTAATAATTAACTCAATTAAAATTATAAACTTTAAATTTTAAATCTTTATATATAATCATAATCTAATTTAATCGAACTCAATAAATATTTTTCCATAATTAATAAGTAATAATTATAACTTATCAATTTATTTTAATCAATTTCTTATTTAATTTATACTAATTAATAAAAATTTCACTAATTATAACTAATTAAGATTATATATATTCTAAATATAAATTTTAATTCTATAAATTATTACTTAACAATTAATTAGTTTTAAATTAACATTTTTAAAATATCTGAATTTCAATATATTAAACTATCAATCATTAATTATACATATTTATTATTATTATTTTCCTTTAATTATATCTAAAATTACTAATCATAACTCATAATTCATTTTATTAGCTAATTATAAATTTATACCAATTTAATACTAAAAATTCATAATATTTAACCTTCAGTTATTCATTTCAATCTATTTATTTATTATTTATTATATATTTTTTACTATTTTTTATTATCACCAGAGTAGTAACTTTGTCACTGAAATAGTATTGTAGTCGCTGAAAAACAGTGATCGGATTTCGGCTAACCTAAAACGTACTCTAAAATTTGTAAATAATATACCAAAATGAAGCTTAAGAGAAGAAAATTTAAAAAAAACCAATTTTGCCATGAAAGGAGATTGAAAAAAAGGCCAAAAATCTCGTCGGAAGCTCTCGAGAGGTAGACTATTCAGACGACGCGTGAACAGTACTCCGGCGTCAAACGACGGCGATCTTAGTGGCATTGGATTCATCGGATGATTGGCTTTCTAATGGTGTGAGATGTGTTAATAAATGATGATTGGACGTCAATAGATTGGAGAAAAATTGATTTGCCCATCTCTCCCTCTCACTTTCTCTCTCCTAATTTATGTTCTTTCTCTCTCTTCATCTTTTCTTCTTTTTCTGTTTCTTTTCTTTTTTTCCTCTTTCTCTTATAAATACAAATATATATTAAATTTTATTTTTATTTACTCTTTTTTAAAATATTAAATATTCCATTTAATTAATATTATTATTATTATTATTATTATTCTCATCATTTTTAATATTTTTTTAAAATAATTTAAAATTTGGATTACTACATTAACTATCTCTAATACATAAGATTTACTTTGGATAAAAGCTAATTATATGATTGAACAAACACCCTTCAAAACCTCTCATACAACACATTTATAATAGTTCCTACTAGTAATTCTAACTCAATAAGAGTCCTTATTCAAATAGGAATAATATTAAAATAAGAATTATAATTTATGCAGAAAATAATCATTCACTCAATTCAGGAATATTTTCCACATATCAAATAAGAAAAGGTTTTGTTCCAAATCACATTAAGATAAGGACCATCATAATAATCTCTACCTTAATTCAAAATCTCACAATCATGTAATTGTCAATAATCCCAACAATCTCGATAATCTTAAAATCTTCAAAGTCTTCAACTTGTCAACGGTTTAACAAATTAGTATAATTTTTCTTCATCTTTTCTATTAGGCCTTTTAAGTCTTCAAAAATTTTATCCACCCTTTCGATTAAGCCTTTTAAGTCTTTAAAATTTTCTTCACCTTCTCTAGTTAGCTCTCAATAACTTGCCTCAAATATGATAAATACTAGATAAGTCTAAACAATGTTTAAACAACACTGATAAAACAAAATTAATTGCAATCGTACTTCTCAATGTTAAATTTGTAGTCATATCTAATCCCTAACAAAATTAAATGGTTTGATATCACATGTTAAGAATCAATTCAAAATTTAATTTGAAATTATATAAAAGATACAATGATAAAATAGAGAAGATAATAAATGTTGTGTGGTTTGGCGTAGTCTATATCTACTAACAAAGAGAAGCAAAATTCATTAATTAAATAATTAGAGAGAGATATAAAATTTTAAAAAGGAAATACCACTCAAATCCTTACCCAAAATGCAATAAATGTGTCCCTAAATTCATCCAATATGCTCACTACTCAAAGATTTTAATTATAACACTCTTAACTAACTTTCTGTAATACATAAAGCTTACTTAAAATATTGGATAAAATTTAATTTGGTCAAAATTTTAGCAAGACCAAAAAGGAGAGCTCGAGTCTGGACTCTTGGATGGATTCATTCCATCTGAGAAGGCTATGTGGAGGGAATTACTTGTGGGAAGCATCAATTATGCATTGAGAAATTTAGATCGAGTACTGATCTAGCTGATCTTAGGTTCAATTTGCAACTCTTGATCTCAGATCCATCAATAGAAGAGGTTCCACTAGTTCTACAGATCAAAATTCTAGTAAAATAATCTCAATCTCATAAAGAGGGTTGTGATACAGCAGAAGGAGGATTTCAAAGACAAAAACCCACAAGTAAGAAGGTTATGGTGGAATATTAAAATAGATTAAAGATGATAGAGAAATCATAGTCTAATTTTATTCAGGACATTAGAGTCCAATCTAATTAAATTATTCTACTATTAAAAAAGAGATTTTGAGTATTATTTTATATATTTCAAAATTTCAAAGTGATTTATTAAATCAAAAGTTTTTACTTCGTATAGATTGTAAAAATGCTAAAGATGGTTTATAAAAAGATGTTAAAAATCTTGCCTCAAAATAAATTTTTACAAGATGACAAGCTATTTTAAGTATCTTTAATTTTGATATAGAATTTATTAAAGGAGAAAATAACAGTTTACATGACTTCCTTACTCGTGAATTTTTTCTCAGGAATCATGGGAAATAAAAAGAAGAAATGAGCCAATCAAGTTAAAGAAATCCTAAAGCTTGATTCTCCTAAAGTCCTATCTGATTATTCAGATAGTATAATCAAATCTAAAATCATAAAGTCTTGGGCTGATGCTGTCCAAGAAGAAGATAATAAAGCTAAAATGGATCTTTGGCTCTCTTAGCTGGCCCAATCTCTAAAAGTCATTAAAGCACTATCAAACTTAGGCTTCCCTCATCCTGAAGCCTCAAGTAATAAATCTCTAATCCCTTTTGTTAACGCAGAGATAGGTGAATCTTCATCAATGAAAATCATATCTCAAAATATTTCTAAAAATGAGGTTAAAGTTTCAAACTCTTCAACTTAAATTATTTCTTCAAATCTTCCTTTAAAGCACCGTAAAGCTATATATACAGAATTAATAATTGAAAATGAAACTGCTCAGCATAATCCATAAAATATTATTGAGTCTGCATACCCTAAAAATTGATTCTTTAAGCCAAATAATTTTTTAAAACCTCAAGAGTATTATCTTTATATTATCAAGGATTCTAGTTATATATATTTAAAGCATAACTATAACCAGTATGATAAAGTTATCATAGCTTATTCCTTCTTCAAAATAAAGAAAGTTCTCCATAAATCTGATTGAAAAAAATCTTTGCACATTCCTGTGCAATTTAAAACTCTTTATTTTAAAGTCATTTGTCCTTCTTATAATTATTGAGATTATGTTGATGCCTGAACTAAAGCTTTATTTTTTCAAAACCCTAATAAAATTTATTCTTGACTGATAAATTTTGATACCAGTATAAAGACTGATAACTTTCCTATGTGGCTTGTTGATTGGTGGTACTACTATAGAAATAATGATAGAACATTATCACAGGATGTGCTACTTGCATTCCAGTATTATAAAGCCCATTTAAATTCAAGCCTTTATGAGAAGAAATTTTCTCCTCTTCTTCTCTTTTGTATGATTTTTAATATACCATGGGTTTATCAATGATACTACCTGGGAAACCTCTTATCCTCCACCTTACCTCGATAAAAAAAATCTGTTGATGGATTATTCTCTCAGGAGGAGTGGAATAGGGCTACTCCACCTGACTCAGGGTCGAGAAAGAACCATTAGGAGACGAAGCAAGCCGAGGCAGATATGCCATGACAGACATTATAGTAGGGAACCGGTCCTTGTAAGCAGCACTAGAGAGGGGATAACTAATGTCCTTCTTCCTCTTTGTTCAATGAGGTACTAATATACCTTTGGTATTAAAAAAAATCAAAAATCAAATGGTGGATTGCCTTTCGCATTTCCACTTATAAGCACACAGTAAAGCAATGGCTACTAAAGAGAAACTATGGTTGCTTTGATCCAAAGTTGTCTGTCTCTTTTGGAGCCCAAAATATAGCCCTTTTTGCAGCTGTAAAAACTGTTGAGGATTATGAAGCCTTGATGCAACAAATGGTTGAATCTCTTCCTTCAATCTCTGAGACCTTAGAGCCCAGCAAGACTAGCTCTGCTAGATCATCTAATAAATCCCATTCTAAAAAATCTAAAGCTCATTCTAGAAGAAGAAAGTCGCCTTCCTCTTCTGACTCCTCTTCTATATCATCCATGACATCATATTTCATTGATAAAATATCTGACTCTGACTCAGATTATTACACCAGTAATGAGGATGATTGTTATGGTATTTTATCTCCAATAAAGATCAAAATTTAAAAATAAAAGAAAAATAAAGAAAAGAAAAAAGAAAAAGAAAAATAAAAAAGAAAAGAAAAAAAAATAAAAAATCTGATTCTGACTCAAGCTCGTCATAAAATGAAAAGCAGAAGTGGTCTCAGCCTTTGCAACTAAATATATAATGAAATATAAAACAGGAGAAACTAAATTTCTTCAAACAGACTTTAGTAAAGCTAATACAATAATTCTTAAAACTATTCAACAGAAAAATATTAGTCTTCCTGATGAGTAAATTTTGAAAAATGTTGTTCCCTCTCCAGAACCTAAAAAACCAGTAAAACCAAATATAGAATTTAGTAAAATTGAACAATATGAAGATGGTAAAGTTAAATTAAAATTCAGTAGATATAATATAAGCAATAGGTATTCTGATTTCTCGTCATTTGCTTCAACAATGGATATAGGAAGAGGCTCACAATTGCCCTCTGTAATATAGGCTTCATATAAAGAAAAAGAACTTAAATTTATTTTTTAAACAGTAGTAAAATCTAGGTATTTTACATCATATATACCTGAAATCAGTAGTAAATTAAAAGATACAGATTACAGTACAACTGTACCACCTTTTTTTTTTTATAACCTTATAGGAAACTTTAGAGTCAAACCTTAATTATAACCAAGGACATGATAGAGAACAATATCTCTCTCCACCTATGTCACTTACAGTTTCTTTTATGATAGATAACGTAGCAAACATAGATAGAGAATTAAATATAATTAATAAAGAATTTATATTCAATAAAGATAAGTTAGAAAAAGAATTAACTTCAGTAAAAAAATAAAGATAAATTAAAAGAAATACTTAATAAAGTAAATAATTTTGAGTCTGTAAAGAATAAATATATTAATTTTATAAAACAATATGAAATTAATATAAAATTCTTTGATTTGTTTAAAAGAATTTACTTAAAGCAAAAAAATTAATAAATCCTATAATAGTTAGGAAAAAAGAAATAAAATGAAAGTAAATGATAAAATTATACAAAGTGAACATCCACCTAAAATTTTAAGTATATTTATGTATGGTGATAGAGAAATTCAAGTTGCACCATTTAAAACTATAGCTAAAGATGATCGAAATAGAAAGATATTAGAGCAAAATAATTTTAGTAATGCATATTTACTAAGTATAGGACGACAATTAAATAGAATTTCTATTAAAGATAAAAAAAATAGTAAAATCAGTTGCGAAAACTGTTTTAGATAAAAAATTAAAAATTCATATTTTTAAACCTTTTGAGGTTTCGAAAACAGGACAACAAGAAGTTAAATATAAAGATTCTGATTTTATAAAAAGCAATTACAAATCAATTAAGTAAAATTGATTCAACTTTTGAATTAAAACAGATAGTTCAAGAAACACCTCAATCTAAAACTTCTAAAACTATTAGTATAGTAATCCAAGATCAGGATTCAGAATCAGTTGAAGATTCTCAACCTGAAACTAAAGATCTTGAATTTTTTAGTAAAGATATAAGTCTACAAATAAATCGTATAACACATCATCAATCTATAGTACCAAGAATGTCTGACACATACTTAGAAATTATAGATAGACCAAATACTTTATCACAGTATAAATATAATGCCTCCTCAGTTTATGAATGAAATATTGATAGCCTATCGGAATATAATATTTTGAGTCTTTTACAGCAGATGACAATGGCTGCCAATGCTTATAGAACCCAAACTGATATGTCAGATAAAACTATAGCAGAATTAATTATAGTTGGCTTCATAGGCCAATTAAAAGGTTGGTGGGATAATCATCTCGCTGATGAATAACATTTAAAAATATTAAATACTATAAAAACTTATGAAGATGAAACTCCTATATTAAAAGAATATGGTGATACAATTCAGGATGCAGTGACGACACTGATACTGGCTATATCACTTTACTTTATAGGAGATCTTACTCATTTAAAAGATAAAAATACTGAACTACTAAGTAATCTTAGGATTTAAAAAACTTAGTGATTTTCAGTTTTATAAAACAACATTTCTAACTAGGATTATGCTTATAGAAGATTCCAACCAGACTTTTTGAAAAAAAAAATTCTTAGTATAATTGCCATTCTTTCTAGGTGAAAAAAATTAAAAATTATATAAAATAGGAATATTAAAATCCTATTCCTTATGAGTTACATGTAACAATATATATCAGTTGATTTATAATAAAATATTAATATACAAACTGATATACGCTGTTATGTGTTCATACATATTACTTATAATAATATATATCGGCTAAAATAGGAAAAGAATGACCATATGAAAAAAAAAAGAAGGAAATTGAAGAGAATAATGATATATAAGTGAAACTTATATAAAAAAATTTACTTTATATTTTAAAAAAAATTAAATTAAAATATTAAGAAATTGTGGCAAGTAGTATAATATTAAATAGTAATAATAAAATATATATTAAATAAAAATTTAAAGCATAATAATAATAATAATAATAATAATAATAATTTATTTAACATTTATATTAAAATAAAAAAAACTTAACATTCAGATATGTACATAACGAAAAAAAAAAGTCACGTAACGAAAAAAAAAAAAGAGTCACGTCGCCATATATATTATACTCCCTCCGTATCATTTAGATAGGAAAATTTCCTTTTTTGGTGTATCTTTTATATAGAAAATATGCCATTTTAGGTAAATTTTGGGGAGTGGAATGAGACAAAATACCATTTATACCCTTGGCTTAAAATTTTAATTACAAAACCCTAAAACCCATTTATTGCTTCCTGTTAACCTTTCTTCTTCTTCTTCCCCTTTATTCCTAACGCGTTAAAATTTCTTCTTCTTCTTCTTCTTCTTCTTATTTCGAAATTTTCGTTAACATTTCTTCTTCTTCTCCAGAGTGCAATTAATTTGTTTCTTATAATCAATCCTTTGTCAACCCACAAAATCTTCTTCCTCTTAACAATGTCCAGAACAAAGCGGCCATTTATCAAGCTCAGTGATGCTGAAACCAAGCAGCCATCCCAGAGACCGAGAAGGCAAAAGGCCGCTAATCGATTACCGACGAAAGGCAGCAAGGAAACCCAATTTGCGGGAACCAGAAAACGAGGTTCTGAGGTTCCATTAGAAGAAACAAGAAAAAGCAGAAGGTCGAAGGTTGTGGAAAATCCGGAAGAAATTGAAAGTCCCGAAGAAAGTGAGAAGGATGAAAATGAAGAAGAAGAAACTGAAGTGGACTCCAGCACTGACGATGGCTTTGACAGGTACTTGAATATTAGACCTGGTAGGGAGGAATTTTACAATAATGTTGTTATGCATGAATCAATTCTGTATGAACATAAGATTGATTTCAAAGATTTAAAATCTATTGGGTTAGATATAGGAGTTTATTTTGATGATGGTTGTAAGAAGTATATGTCGCTAGGGAATGCAGTTTATCCGAGGCTTGTAAGAATGTTCTATGCCAACTTGCGGGTAATTGAAAAAATGCAAAACAATGGGGGTATGATTGAGTTGCAGTCCATTGTTAATGGAACTGAAGTTGTTATAACTGAGGGAATTTTGCATCAAGTGTTAGGAATGCCCTGTTCTGGTTTTGATAGTGTTGGGAAGAGATTTTCCATTCCCTCTGAGATGGATTTTGATGGATTTAAGGACAGCGTATTGGCTGAAGAAGGTGTGACTGGTGTGTTAGTAGCAACCAAAATGAGGGCAATACCTAGATTGTTACATTTAATTCTGAGCACTATTGTGCTTCCTAGAAAAGGCAGCAAAGCCAACATCACTAATGATGAAATCCTGATTTTGTACCATATATTGCATATGGAGCCTGTTAATTTTGCATCCATTGTTTTACACAGCATAGCAAAAAACCATGAATGTATGATTGGAGCAGAATACAAGGGTAGGATGAATTTCATTCATTTACCATATGCTAGGTTAATTTAAAAAATGATTGCATTTTATGGTGTCGATATTGAAGCTGCTGAGCATAAAGTACCCATCAAACAAAATGAAATCATTAATAGTACTTATTTGGGTCCTTGTAAGATAGTTAAAAGTAAGAGAAAGGGTTGGGTACTGAACAAATTTGTAGAAGATGATGATGAATTAGAGTGGGGGTGTCAAGATGAAGGAAGAAAAGTAAAGAAATTTTCAAAACATACACAAAATAATGAATCCACTGTACAACCGACGCATATTATGGCAGTAGTGGTTAAAAAAATGAACGACATGTATGCTTTGGTTGAAAGATTAGTTGAAAAGCAGGAAGAGATCAATGCTTCATTACATTTCCTTAAAGAAAAGGTTGAAGCCAATACTAAAGCATTAGAAGAGATCAAGCATGAGTTGGCAGAAATGAACAGCAATGATAATGAAACAGAAATTCCGGATACACCTCCGAAAGGTATGTGAACATATGTTGACACTTTAAGCCTATTTGCGGTGCATAATTTATGCAAATTATTGAAAATTCCTATTTGTTGTCTCTTCATTGTAGGTAAAGTCATTGGAGATTGTACCAATGAAGTGGATGACTCCGAAACACAAGACTATGGCGTTCCAAATTTTGCTATGGACTCCCAAAAAGGCAAAATTTATGATTCTCTTAATAGCTAGAAACTCCAAGATGGATATAGAACTAGCAGCGAGTGCAAAGTTATTGAAGGACAAATTTGGTTACTCTCCATCGAAGGATAAGTAAAATTGTTGCGTCCCTAACAATTTTACTTTTTCATGTGCAATGTCTGATTACTCTTACTTAAGGTTGTATGTAGGATTTTTTTTATGAAGTTTGAGTTTCTTTTTAGTTATGTTTGTGTCCAATCATTGTATGGACTGTTTTTTTTCTGTGTTGATACTTTGGCTTGTAATAGCTAGCATATTTCAAAATTTTTTTGCAGTTTGTTATGTGAAAGTGAAGTTGGTGTTGACAATATGGTGCGTTGAAAAACGCTGGCATTTGTCATTTTTCTTGACAATTTAGCTTGACATTGCTAGCATATTTCGAAGTTGCCCGCAGTTTCACATATGAAATAGAGGTTGAAGTTTTTATTTTGGTAGGTTCATAATTGCTGGCATATTTATTTTTGCTGACACTTTATAAACAATTACTGCTAGCATATTAGACAGTTTGTTTATACTTTAACCATTACTGCAAGCATATGACAAAGTTGAGCAAATGTTTCTTCTATGTTTATAACAAATGGTCACATATTTTATGGTGTTTTAAGAATAGAAATAAGAGGAAATACTATTGTCGAACATACTTGGAAAAATAAAATGCATTTCATTTCATGTGTTACTAGCATACATATTGAAAAGGTGCACATATTCCATTGAATATGTGGCCACATATTACAAAAAGTCCACATATTCCATCAAATAAATGCCCACATATAAGAACATTTTGACGGATTCCCTATACTAAATATTGACAATGTCCAACCAAAAACAAAAGCTGCACAAAAAGTGGACAGTTTCTAAAAACAAGCTGCCAACAAAAAACAAAAGCACACATTTGTTGCTATACAACCCTACATAAGTTGTGCAAATGGATGATTAATCATCTCAGCACCAAGCTTCACACTCTCAGGTGCAGGTTCAATGGCTTTAGGCAGCATCCCTATTCTTAGAAGTTTATCTTTTCCTATGTGTGGAATATGATAACCATTGCCCCCACCAGACCTCAATATTTCTTCCATGCAAAGCTGAAGTGTAATGAAGACATTGTTCATTTTCATGATGTCGAAAGATGCATAAGCTCCTTTAACAGCCGATACTAACTCATCAATATTTTTTGGGGCTTTTTCATGTTGTAGTGAGTCTATTGCCCGAAAAAATCCAAAATCTAGGACATTAAGGTCGGGGCTATTTGGAGGTTGACAAACAAGCTGTATATCAAGTCCCATATTTTGGGCAGCTAGTAAAAATTCAACATCATCAGCTCCTATATGAGGCCTTGCGTTATCTTGTTGGATGTAGATTGTCTTGCATTGATCGTTATGGGGCCAATTGTCTTTAATAGCAGGCAGTATATACTTGATGAGTTTATCACGGATTACCTCTTTTGTGATTGCAATAATAGCTTTAGTTTCCATGGTCCCTGCTGCCCGATTCTTACTTTTCCTTTGTGCATGTTCTTCATAGGTGAATGGCCAAATACCAATCTTTCCATCAAAAACAACATTGTCGTCTTCATCGAATCTTGGTCGGGCTGCTGCTGCCAAAAACATTACTTTGGTTATGAAGCGTTTGCTTTGGCATGATCGTTGCGGTTCTACCTCATCAAGAGCAAGGTAGTACTTTTGAGATGCATTGGACATCATAAACCACTTTTCATCTATGTGAATCACATTTTCCATATTAACAAAACAAGGTTTGACAATAACACTAGCAGGTTCAATCATTGAGAGACAATATCTAACCCGTTCAATCTTGTTCTGATCTTTTAAGAGGGGCTTAATAGCATTTGAATGAGGTTTGATCTTTCTAGCCTTGATTAGCCTTTGGATGCTTGCTAATGAAATGTTCAATTGGCTAGCTAGACCACGCATATTCCTACGATTACTCAAAGGGATAGCTTTTATCATTTCAGAACTGATACATACCTTTTTCTTTCCTCTGATCCAACCACGTTTCATTCTACCACAGTTGAGTTGACCATCCCTTTTGAATTTGCTCACAATCTTGTAAACAGAATTTGCTGAAATATCAAATATGCTTGCAACTTCCACAATTGTGCGTCGATTGAACTTTCTCTGGTATAATTTGGAGAAGAGAATTTCACAAAGAGATTTTTTATGGCTTCTGAAATGTTTTTTCTTTTATTTCCTGACTTTTTGTTTGCACAAGCACCGTCATCTTCTTCAACAAAACCATTTCCATGTGGAGGTTCAATACTTTCAGAAATTTGGGAATCATCTTGTGGAATTTCATTAAGGTCAAAGGAGATTCGAGGGAGAAGATTTTCCATTAGTAAGCTTGAAGGTTTTAAGGTTCTTCAAAATTTTGGAAAATTCAATTTCCCATTGTATTTATAGGACTGCAGGTGTCCCAGTATGCAGTAGTGTTATTTTGAATTAGAAGGGTATGACCGTATGAGTTCAAAATGCAAATGGTAAATTTCCATCCAATCTAAAAGTGGGAAGTTTTGGCTCCAAGGTTCAATTTTGATAATGCTTGCAGTTTTCAAGACTGTCAGCAGAAGCGGGAATGTTCAAAATGACAATGAGAAATTTGCGGGAATTGCGGGAATGGCTATCTAAATTTGCGGAAATGGCTACTGTTATTTGAAACTCCATAAATCATTCCCGCTTCAAATATTAACTGAGGGGTAATTTTTTTTTTCCAAAATTTTAGGGGTATTTAAGTCAATAGAGGTGGAAAAGTAAAATTTTCTTAATTTTTGTGTCCATTTTACTTTTTCTATGTAAATGATACGGAGAGAGTAGTATATATGTAAATAAATTGTAAAAGTTCCATAAAAATGAAAGATGGAAATGGAAAGTATAAAAGTGTAAAAAAGAAGTTGCCACCGTAAAACTGAAAACTAAAGTTTAACAAAACGCATATCATGTAAATTTCTCTTTTCATTAAGTGAATAAAATAAATAAATTACTCTTGTATATATTATACTATTATAAGACCAAAAATTATATAATTTCTCTTTTTATTATTTTATTTTTTGCATACAAACTGAATTGAACATAAATTATTTTGATTTTTTTCATTTTTTAATAAAAAAATTTTATTTTATATTTTACATAGGAAAATTCTTTTTATAATAATTCTTTTTATTCTATAATAAATTAAAGACTATATATATATATATATATATTTCCTTTAAACTTCATATAATTGTTGAATTCACCGCTAGAGCTTTTAATTTAACCATCCAACATCTTGATATCATGTTATTTAATATGCAAAAGCCACACTTATCTTAACGATTATTGCTGACTAAACGAAACTGCATTTATAAATCAATAAAATTATGAGTTCAATGACTAAATAAAAAATAATAATCAAATTTAGAAAAATTATATAATTATTTTTGTATGAAATCACCAATTAAATTTTTATATTTTTATGTATTTTCATTAAAATTTATATAGATAAATATATTTAATTTCTTTTCATTATTTTTAATTAGCCATTTATAATGAACTTGATTCTTATAGTTTATTTATATTTAATTTTTAAATTACAATAAATAATAATGAAATAGTAATTTTTATATATTAAAATATTTTTAAAAATATAGGTTAAATAAAAAAATATATCAATAGAAACCGTCACAACTAGATAGTGAAAACTGACTAGGAAGGGCTAGGCTGGGAGCTTATCAAAAGAACAAGAGTAAATTATTCTGAGCCCATATGCCCCAGATTCTACCGGGGCTTATACTCTCTTTAGGAATCCATGGGCTTAGGCAACCATTGATGTTAAAACATTCAAATTTTTTGAGTTACGAGAGTGTATTTGTGATGATTTTTGTTTTTTTATTTTTATTTTTTTAAAAATAAAATATATTTGATAACATTATTAAATTTTAAAATTTTTAATTAAAGAAAAATCTATTCAAACTAAATACATAATTTATAAATTTTGAGAATTTTAATTTTAAAAAGACATTATATATCAACAACTCTTACTTTTTATATAAGATATTTTACATCAATAAAATTCTTTTTTTAGAAATTAATTTTTTACCTTATCTTTTTTAGAATTTTTTATTTCTTTATTTTTTAATAATTAAAATTTTAATAATTATGATATATAATTTTTTTTAAAAATATAAAACAAATTTTTTTAAAAAATAAAAACTAAAACTAAAAATAATTTTTAATTTTAAAAAATAAAAACAAAAAATTTACAACGAAACCAATCGCATCCTTAACAATCGGTTTTAGGGACATGGTTATTTATATTTGATTAGTTTGTGCACTAACTATAACAATTGGTTATAGATAATGAAATGACCGGTGCTATATATTGTATAAATTTTTGTTGATTTTTTATTTGTTGATGTGAGGTATTTGTATTGCTACAAATAAAATTAATATGTGTACGAATGAAAATAGTTATAAATAAAATAATATCACTTCTGTAATCTTCTATTTAAAATAAAAATGGTGTAATTTGAATCAAAATTTAAGGTAAGAATATTTACATTCCACAAAAACTATTAACACATCTAAATTTATTAACACATTCTTATTATAAATTGATGCTACCCTCAATTTACTGAGCTCTTCCACTTAGCTAATTATCCGATCATTTTTATGGCCGGTCTCTTAGTAGTATAGTAGAATTTGGTTCCAAACACTCTCAATCTCATCGAGCTTTATATGTCTGGCTGACATTCAATCGACACATCCGCAAATTATGCTGACAGGGTTCTAGCGTTATTTCCCTACACCAACTATAAAAAGGGGGTCACCCCCACAGGTAAAGAGGCTCTTTTCTCTCCACTTTTACTCTCTTTAAATTCAGACAGACTGAGCTCTGACTTAGACATCTGAACTTTCTCCGGGAGTCCAGTTCCCCTTCTCTCTTGTCTTATAGGTAGAAGAGTAGCAACAACAGTTGTACCTGAACCCGAGCTACAAGAGTTAGGACTACTCTTGAGGATCATCCCACCATCATTGGTGTGGTGAGCGTGGAAAGGTTATTCCCTAGCAAAGATAATGAAACCTTAGGTACATCTTATAGCTCTTGCAAGAAAAGCACTCTAACTGTGCCTTGATTTAACATTTCGTATTATATCACTCCCGTATGCTAAACACTCATGATGCGCTTTTGTGCCAAAATCTCATCACGCTCTCGTGCACATTATAATGCTCACTGTGCCTCATACACCGAGCATTCCAATTAATTTAGCTTAATATGCCTCGTCATCGAGCTATTAACACTTTAATCGTGCATAAGCGCCTGAGTTGCGCAGCAAGATCATAGCACTTCAATCATGCATCTTACAGTGCCCTGATTGCACACCGAGTATAAGCACCTTAGTCACACACCGAGCTTCTAACACTTCAATTGTGCATCTTATAATGCCTTGGTCGCGCACCGAGCTTTTAGCTCATTTCGCATACTATAGTTCATCGGTCGAGCAATCAATTAATATTTTTCATATTGTAATAATAAGCAATATTATGCATGTATTAGCACATCAAACTAAACGAACTGAACTCATCATGAGCAAATAAGCTATTAACAACTATGAATTCAACTAAAATCGAGCAATATAAGTAGCTTTTCGTTTATAATATCGAATTGTTTAGCATCTTCTCGTGTATTTGTCTTATTTTATTTGCAATATCATACTGTTTAATATTTTATCATTCACCAGTTTGCTTATAGCGCCTATGTGTGCCTTTTGTTATATCCCCTTGTGGAGGGTCGAGCTTTAATGCTCTCATTGTATGATATAATTTGTATTTATCTTTACAATTCTGTAAGTTTGGGGGCTCATCTAATATCACTCTGTCTATGTTCTCGAGCCCCACTTATCTATTTCTTTATTATTGTACAAGGCATATGTATTAATGTGCATAGTTAGGCGCTTTACCATCCCTCTAAAATTCAAGCCAAGAGACTACTTCATATAAATGTTCAAGAAATAAAGGGAGGCGCTGACACCCCCGATATCCGAGCATTGACACCCTTGATATCCGAGGATAGAGACGAACAAGCATTCAAGTTCATCAAAGAGGAACTTCCTACTCCTACGACTATGATCACACTAACAGCACAGACAAATGTCTTGCACCGTGAAGAAACCAAGAATCTAGTTGAGCGCAGAGCCTAAGCAGCTTGGCAGAGCTATCAAGCAAATAGTCATCAGAACACTCTTGTTCGGTCTGACATCAAACATAGTGCGTCTTTAACCAAGTGATCACTCTTTTTATGATTTAATTTTATAGTTTGCTTAGTTGCTCGGCATGCAAGTGCTTATGCACCCAGGCTTCGAGCAGGTTCAGTAAAATTATGCCTAGGGCGTACCATTATAGGATGCTCAGGTGCATCTCGTGCTTGAGCATATTAGATAGATATTATGAATATGTTAACATCACATAGCATATCACAAGCTCATTTTATGACTGAGCCAAGTATGTAATTCACATAGCATATCACACAACAATTCAGTCAAACACAAGTATTGAATTCGAGCTCAAAAGAAAGATTTTTCATTAATCAAAAAATAGCCCATTACATTTAGAGCCCGGTCTTTACAATTTGCTAATAGATCGTGCCAAGCCAAATCCTACACTTCACTAAAATTTTACAAGTCTTGGAACTCATCATCTTAGACTTCATCCTCTAGATCCGAGTCCTCATCTTCGTTTGTCTTGTGCTCGGCAGCCAGCTTATCGATGTCTATCTCTATCATCTAGGACAGGTCCATACCCGAATTCTCCTGCTTCAAACGATCCGACACGGCCTTCTGGTAGGCATAAACACCCCGAGCATAGCGCTTGTTGCTCCTCGTCCGCTCAGTAGCCAGCCCTTGCTGGACTGCTTCAAGGGTGCTAGGTATAGCTCATCATCTTTGGATTTTAGAGCTTCCCTCGCCATGCGTAGCTCTTTACCTTTGACTCTTACAATTTCTCTGGTCGAGTCCAACTTTTTAGTTTTCTACTTTAAGGCTTCTTGAGCCTATTTCAGCTCATCTCGAGCGTGTTTCAGCTCTTCATCTTTGGCATTCAAGGTCTCTAACTTGACCCTTATTGTTTTCTCTTCATCGCGGTCCTTGATGGCTCTATAAAAGTTGGCTGCCATCCCTACCACCCGGTCCTCCATGGAATATGTGAGCTGCGTGGCCTATAGAGTTTTATTCAATTAGCTTTTGTATTGAATATTAAGTCTCACTTCAAATATTCGAGTTATCCCTTACCATGTGAGACATTGTCACCATTTCTTTTGCAACCTCTGCCGAGATCTTCTGTGCATTCTCGCACCTCTCTTTTAGGGCAGCTTTAAAGATCTGTTTAAGCACTTTTTGAGGCCCAACATCTACTAAAAAGTACATGGAGTTGTGCAGGCCTGCCAATTTGTCATTTATTGCCTCCACTAGCTGGATCAGGCTCTGCCGGTGGGCTAATGGTTCTTCTATGGACAAATTCAATGCCACCTCGATTCAAGGCAAGCCCTCATCTATCCTCTGTGGGGTACAATGTCTTCTGCCTCTAGGTGTGGCCTAATCTCGGGTGTTACTTTTGTAGGAAGAGTCAAATTAAGTATGGACTCTTCCTCCTGAGCAGAGCTGGTCCCAACACCTTGCTCGGCATGAGTCGTCCTAGCCTTTTTTTAGCGCACTTTTTGGCTTCCCTTTCAGCCAGGCATTTCAGCTCTCTGCCTGCTGATTTTGAGCCCGACTCTGCATAAATGAGCCAAAATTTAGTCTATGACATATTCACAACACGCAATAACAAAAACCAGGCGTTGAAGCATCGAGTATACCTGTTCGATCTTCAGACTGAATTTCTTTTGGAGCCCTCCCAAGTGGGAAGTACTCCCTTATTAGGACAATGACATTCCTTTTTGCTATCAAAATGTCTTGGTCCACAGTTGTGAATATCACAAGCTCGTGCTTGCTTAGTCTCACTCCGGTTACTTGTTCACCATTCTAGTTAACATACCAAATATTTTGGCAGCCGAACCCTTTGTGTTCCAAAATAAAGAATCGATCTTTTCAAGCCTTGATTGAGTCCAGCTTGCCTTTGAAAATAGCAGGCTAGACCGCCCTTATAAGCAGAGAAAATCTTCATCTGCCCTCAAGCACATTCTAAGCACGCTGAAATCAATCAACACTCGAGGGGTGAGCACCACCCCAAGCAACCCATACAGATTTTTGAACCCTATAATAGTACATCATGCGATAGGGCTGAGTTGGCCAGGAGCTATCCTATGATAGTTTAGGAATTCTAGAGGGAAGGGGCGTAGTGGGAACCTTACTCCCGATCTCAAATCCTCTTTGAAAATCGTCAATTGATTTTCGGGCAGTGTGTCATAAGCTCAGACATCCTCTCCAAGGACGAGCATCTTGTATTCTTCTGGTATTTGAAATTTTTTTCAGATCCCCGCCAATCCTATTTCTGTTACTGAGGATCAGATGTCCTCACCCGAGCCTTCTCTGTGCTGGGATTAACTTGTTGAGCTTCAGCTACATCTTCTTTCTCCTCGTCCATCAGAGTTAGAAGTCTCATGACATTTTGCTAGTAAGCTTGGTCATAACCAACCTAGTCTCAACTCGAGTCTCTTCCTCTTGATGGGTCCCCTCACCCATAACACTCGGAGAGCCCTGCTCTCCTGCTTCTCCTGACAGAGTCGCACTCATTATTGCTCGTACTATTTTGCTACTAGAATTTTAAATGCAAAACTTAAAGCATAAACTTAATACTAATCTATGAAATCGAGCTTCTCTTTTTTGAGTTGTGTACCGAATACTTTCGCACTATCCTCTATTTATAGAGTTCACTTCGGCCATATGAACTGATGTCCCTCTTTAATGTCGCAGACGTTATGTCTTTTCAATTTCTGCCCAATCATTACCTTGATTTTCGAAGCTTCACCTCACATCTGTTTGACACATGTCCTTCTAGATCTCAACCGACTCTTCTAGGCATAAATGCCAAGACTTCTTAGGAGGGACTAGTGGTACTACATGTACTATCTCTAGATAATCGGGCTTTTCCCCGAGCTCCATGAGCTCCCCTTTTCCTAGCTATTATTTTTTGAGCTCCTCCCTTGAGCTCTACCTTGTGTTTCTTAATTTTTAGGCAGCTCCGACCGAATTTGTTTTGGCCCTTTTGAGTCTTAGGTCTTATTTTGACATAAATGTCAAATGACCAATCACTTACCGGGCTCTCATTCTGAGCCTCCACACTTGAGCCCTGCATATTATCATACAATATTTGTTTCATGAATCAATACATGCACTTTCGACCGAGCGCTTTCGAGCTCATTTGCATGACCAAATCTTGACATAAATGTCAAATAACTTGAGGGGGACTATTGATGCTACCCTCAATTTACCGAGCTCTTCCACCAAGCTCCTTGTCCGGTCATCCTCATGGCCGGTCTCTCAGTAGTATGATGGAACTTGGTTCTGGATACTTTCAGTCTTACTGAGCTCTATATGTCTGGCCGACATTCAACTAACACATCCGCGAATTATGCTAACAGGGCCCTAGACGTTATCTTCCTATATCAACTTATGCTAACAGGGCCCCAGACGTTATCTTCCTACATCAACTATAAATAGGGATCACTCCTATAGGTAAAGAGGCTCTCTTCTCTTCACTCTTACTCTCTTTATATTCAGACAGACTGAGCTCTGATTTTGATATCGGAGCCTCCCCTGGAGAGTCCGATCCCCCTTCTCTCTTGTCTTGCAGGTAGAAGAATAGCAACAATAACTGCATATGAACTCGAGCTATAGGAACTAGGACTACCCCTGAGAATCATCCCGCCATCATAAATTTTAGAATTTGATTTTATATTATTACACTATCAAAAGACTATATGACCTTTTATAATATTATATCCAATTTTGATTTATGTATTCTGTCCTTTTTTTCTTTTTAATTCTCTCTAAAAAATTCAACTGCAAAAAAAAAATAAAATAAAAGAAGTTTATGACACCGATCACTTTAGCGAATTTTATGTGAACTTACCATTTTGCTCATAATCTATATACTTGTATAATCTATAAAATTTACTGCCTCTTTCTTATCCATATCAACAACAATAGAATTGCTTGATGCATCAACTTGTTACCATATAATCAGGGGCGCACAGAAGATTTAATATTAATGGGGGCTTACTTGCTATCAAGCCTATTCTTTTAAAATTTTTATTAGTCATAACCTTACAAAATATTTTTTAATTTTGTAATAATAAATTTTACACTTATTAATATATCTTAGTTTCACTCATTAATAATATAAATTAATAAAAAAATAAATTAAAATTTGAAAATTTTCAACTCCGATACAATTAATAGTGAACAAATTATGATGAGTATTTTTATAAATATGCAACGCAATTCTGCACACATATATAAATAGAAAAAACAATAAATCCAATAATATAGAAATTCATAGATTTAAAAATGTAAATTAAAAATAAGATTATAAAATTTATAGAAATAACACTTATATTTGTTTGAAACTAGGCAGAAAGAAAACAGACAGATAGGTAGAACAAGAATAAATTTTTACAACTATATTTTGTATAAGAAATAACTGACTTAAAATAAAGAGAGAGAAGAAAATTGATAAAAAAAAAAGAAGATAAATAGAAGAAAGATGGAAGAATTTTTTTAAAAGATGATTTGAAATAACATATTTTTTTTAATGATAAGAGTCATATTAATTGAACTGAAAAATAAATTATATATATATAACTTTTGTCAATTCACAAAAATTAAATTTTATGAACTCATAAATTAAAACCATATATATATATATATTTAAATTTAAATATCTAATGTTACATTTTAATATATATTGAATTCAAATAGGCTTATATGTATATATATACACATATTTGTATATAAATTTATCAATATATATATATATATTTGATGTTATTTGTGTCATAGAAAAGTTACTAACTTTTTCACAGTTTTGGTTCTTAGAAAAATGTAGTTGTATATTTAAATATAAATATAAAAATAACAATATGGTTATATATAAATATATGTATAATATGCTAGTGGTCCTAGATCCGCCGTTGCATATAATAAAAATCATAAATCTTTATTCATTTAATTTCATGTAATATACATATTGTCACTAAATATTAAGTAGCAATTGTCACACAATGAATAATTAAATGGTTGAACAACAACTTAATGTTCAATAATTATTCATTAAATACAATATTTTGTTCGATATCAAAGTGATAAAAATGGTAGTTATTTAGTGAGCTAAAACTGCACAAGACCAATATTTCATCATTCATTAGTTGAACAATAAAATACATTCAACAAATAAGAACTAAAATTTAAATTTAGTCTATCGAATTAGAGTTTTGTGGGGTTATAAATATCCCCTCCTTAAATTTATGGACTTGCATTACATCATATTTCATTTTATATATAAGTTATAATTAATAGATTGACCAAAAAAAAAGGGTTATAATTAATAATTATCACTTGATATAATTTAGAATTGGCTATGTATCATTTACACTTTTCTCAAGCAACTCGTTCAATACTTGCTAGACTTGTTGATGGGTTTGCAGTCATATTTGGTCCAACTTGCCTTTTCAATACCCAAGTTATTAAATTCAGCATTCGAACGGAGGAGAGAGAATCAAACTGAATCTTTTGCACAAAGTGGTCTATGCTAATTTAATGTGATTGAATTTTAATGAGTTTGATTGGATTAAAATATTAACTTTATAAAACTTATTATATATATATATATTTATTTATTTGGATTGTCTAATGTATAATAGAGAAATTATTGTTGATTAATTGTTTGCAGAAAATATAATTATGTAATGAACTAACGGGCAACGTATTGGTGTGAAATCGAAGAAAGCTTTCTGTAACTGTAAGTAGCAAGAGTAAAGAGTTGCACACAGACCGCGTACCTTGGCAATGGCTATGTTTCTTTATTCCTTTCCCGTAGTTCATTACCGGCACGTTCTTTCTTTGTGCCACGAAGTATCGCCCCTCAGCAATCGACACCGTATACTCTGCTTCCTTAACATGGCTATCATTTTCTTTTATAAGCCATTTGCTAATCGCATATAAAACAACTTCAACCAATTCACAAACATAAACTTGAGGTTCTGATCTTTTAATTTCTTATTCTCGTCTTTGCCATTGAAGTAAGTCTCTCTTTGCCTCAAATTCTATTATCTTTTATATTATATATATGTATATTTATTTCAAATTCTACCATAAATATAAGTTCTTGATTCTTGATCTTGTTTCTTGCTTGCTGTTCTTTTGGCTTTTTGTTTTCTTGATTTTTCTATTTGAAATCAAATGTTTATGCTTTATTTTATTTGTTTCTTTTGGTGGCTAATTTTCCAAGGTCTAGATTTGCTATCCTATGTAAGTTTCATTGTTTCTATCAAAGCAATCTTGTCTGGGAACTATTTCTTATCCACTTTTTATACCCATCTATAATTTAGAAGCTAATGTTTTTGCTTTGTTCTTTTTAATTCTTGCTGCTTATAGATGATTTTGTGTTCTTTACCATGTCTTTAACCTTTTGATATTATCTTGTGGTTTTGTGTGCTTGATTTCCTTTGTTGGATTTATTCTTTTTCTTAGTTTTTATTTTTGGTTTCCTAATGAGAATAATTCATTGTCTTGGTTTTTCTAGTCCTAAAAGTAACGATCTTAGACCAAAACCAATGGTGAAAGATACCACCTGCTATGAAATTTTGGGCGATGCCACTCCTGAACAAATCAAGAAGGCTTACTACCTTAAGGTTAGCTTTCAATTCAACCTCAGAATTGTTTTCTACTTCGCGTGTTAATGACAAAGTTTAAAGGTTCACTGCCATCTTAAGGAAGAAAGGCAAAAGAAATTTCATTGCCTTTTGAAAACTGTTGCCTCCAATTTGGTATAAATGAATTTGAAATATATAATTCGTATACACATGACAAAACTTTGTTTAGTTATGTTGAATTACACAAAATTTCATTCCTGCCAAACATGAAATTTAAATTCTGCATAAGTTTATGTGAATACATTTATAACAAACAGGGTATATGTAAATTGTCAACTACAGGCTTTTTCTGTGGTTGCAATTTCTGTTTCTATGCCAAAAGAAGAAAGCACACGCCAACCTTGTTACTTAATTGGTATTTTTTCTCATTGATTTTTTTTATACATCAGATATTTTTAAAGTGGATGATTTTTTAGAACTGAACTCGTCACTTGCATTGCAAGGCGGGCACTTGACTATTGAGCTATTGTCGCCATATCTCTTACTTTCATAACTTTGAATATATTTCATTTAACGTGACAAAGGTGTACACATGCCATTAAGCCTTAGTTTTGGAAGTGGTCACTTGTAGAACTAATATTCAACAGAATAACAAAGGGACAGAAAATTTGTGATGATGGTCATTATAGTATTTTTTGATAATGAGATAGCTTTATTCATATTTTAGAGGCAAGGATTGTTTATCCAGATAAAAATCCTGGTGATCCAAAAGCTGCAGAAAATTTTCAGGTTAGCTATTAGAATTTGTTATTATGTCAAGTTACAATGGCTAAATTTGCTGCTAGACGCTACTTTGTTGGTTCAGCTTCTTACATGGATATATCTATGTTGCCTTTTAAACTGTACTATAGAATCAGCAAGATCCAAGTTCTAAAATGTTCATCCTTTACTTGCTTTCTACTCTATTTCATCAATGATTTATTATTGTTCTTGGGCTATATGCTGAGCAAAAAGATTATTTGTTTTATTGCTTTCATCTTTTTGCCTTTTCTTGTGCTTATTTTTTTTTTCTTTATGTGACTTTCTTGAAGAAACTTGGGGAGGCATACCAGATCTTGAGTGATCCTGAGAAGAGGGAAGTATATGACAAGCATGGAAAGGAAGGAATACCACAGTAATTTTATGCATCATAGCACATGATTGAAAATTTTCATTCTTGCTAAAATTGCTTTCCATATCAGTTGCTTAGAATCCTTTAGAGAGTTTTTGGAAGACAATTTCAAGAAATAAATACTTCAATGGAAACCATCTAGCATTTTGCATTGTAGTAACTTCCCTTTGTTAATCGATACCTTGAATTGATTGAACAAGAAAGCAAGTACAACTTTTTTGTGATGAAAAACTGTGTATAAATATTTAAGGGTCTTCAGACAATATACATTAGAAAAGGAATATATAAACAGTCATTGAATTATTTATAAAGTATTCCTTCTTAAAAGATGTAATCAGATTATTTGCACTTTACTCCAATAAGTTTATGTTAGGCTTTGTTTGTTTATATTCCTAAATCTTGTTTGTTCCAGAAGAAAACATTAGAATCCCTTCTGTTTGCCAGGGAATCCATGGTGGACCCTGCAGCTGTCTTTGGTATGCTGTTTGGGAGTGAGTTTTTTGAAGATTATGTTGCTCAACTTGTACTGGCTACATTATTATCTGGTGAAATTGAGGAAGACGCACAAGATCCTGAAATCCACAAACAAAGAGTTCAGGAGAAGTTGAAAGTACTCTATTTTTTTACACTAATGTTTTTGTACTTTTTTGGCTTTTTTGTTCACTTGATTGAAGCCCATGGCTATTATTTAATCTGCAGGAAATTCAGAAAGAGAGGGAAGCAAAGCCCATAACAATTCTGAAAAACCGCCTCGAACCATTTGTTGAAGGTCAAGAGGAGGAGTTCATAAATTGGGCAAATTCAGAAGCACGGCGCCTTTCTAGATCTGGTATTTCTTCCTACAATAGCATGTTGCATTACTTTAAAAATTACAATTCTGAGAACTTTTGAATAAAACCTGTTGAAACAAAGAATAATTTTTCAAAACCTATTGAAACAAAGAGTCATTTTCTATTGGTATAACAAAGAGTCATTTTCTATTGGTATCTTTCCTCAAACAAGGAAATAGAAAACATCGGAACAATTTGATGCTTTGTATCGTGCTAAGGCCAAATATTGATAACCAATTAAGAATAAACAAGGAACTATATTTTCAAAAGACACTTTTTTCCTTGTTTTGTAAGTATTCTAAGTGTGATATTTCCATGTCATCTTTATTGCTCACATTTTTTAATGAGTAACTCTTGTATTTTGCACTTGTACTGGATCAAATGTTTAATGGTGGGGTTGGGTTTGAGTCTGTGTTTGGTTGACTGTTACCAATCAAAAGAAACAATGGTTTGATTCTACAACGGTTTAATCTTAAGACTAGCCAAATCAGAAAGCCCAAAATGATTTTACATAGATCTTATCACTTAAAGTGATCAAAGGATACACATAATGTGAACCCCCTTTATACAAGCTTTTTATTTGGATGACAAAATTGCAGTAAAATTTTTGCACTCATTCATTAGATTTTTTTTTTTTTTTTGAGATCACCGCAGCTGGTGATTACAGGTTGACCATGACAGTATAACAAAGTACTCTGAAAGCAACTTTCGTGTATTGCTGTGGTTCTACTTTTCCTGACCATGTTCCTACCTTATTACTTCATTTCATTTACATTGCTCGAAGCTTGTCTATATCCAGTTCACTCTGATCTCTTAGGGGTCCTAAGAAATAAGAATGACGCCAAACTCTTAGGAATGTTAAGAATTAAGATAAATTTATTCAAAATTGATGTTTGATTATCATTCTGGCCAAGTAACTAGGGTGTTGTAGATCACTGTATTAACTTTGTTGATGAGGTTTATTGGTGGTGGCAGTTACAGGTTTTGCCATGGGAATGGGAAACAGTAAAATCTTTTTGTATTCCTACTCTTTGGATAATTTATTCTGTCCTTTTACTGAAACATCAGAACAAATGGAGGGGCACTGGAAGAAATAAGAACAAGAAGGATATGCCAAGGAACTACCTTTTCTTTTCTGGAGTAGAGGGTCTTAAGAACAATGAAAGAAACAAAAATGATCAAGTTAATGGAAAAATAGAATGCATGCCTTTCTCTTTCAGGAGTGGCAAAATGCCATGGAAGTATTGCCTTTCATAAAACTTTTCATTTGGCGTCTTGTTGGTTCAGAGTTCAGGCATGCTCATTACCTAGGGCATACCAGCTTGAGAAGTAGTACTTGCTGGGGATATATTTAACCTTTTGAGAAGTAGTGCTTGCTGGCAATATTTAACTTCTTGAGAACTAGTATTTGCTGGGAATTGCTGGGAATATATTTCCTAAGTTGTTTGTTTTCTTTTGGTGTTTGATTAAGTGTATTATTTTTTTGTTTGATTCACTCACTAAATCCTTGGCTTTGCTAATATCTCCTCTTCATCCAATAAGTTATTTCCACAGAATTAAGCTAGTGATCGAAGACAAGTCAAACGTTATTTTGATTTAATACTTTTTGCAACCAGACATGATGGTCTAAATGAGTTCTGATGAAATTGAACTTCTTGAGTTCACTTCCTGCAAAACGGATGAGGCCTGGGGCAAATTGGGATGTTCAAGCATTGATGATAAAAATGATAAAGACCCTTTGAGAAATTTGATGTTCAAGTATTGATGATAAAAATGATAAGGATGCTTTGTGGTTTATTATTGATCCTCATCAAGAGGGTGGTTGTTTGACTGCTTAATTAGAATAGATGCATAATTGTTTTGTATGATAGAATCTCTATTTCTCATGAGAGGACCTCTTCAAACATTTTTATTTTAGCTTTATTTGCAGAGTGATAGAAGCTATGGATATGGTTATTGCGGGCCATGTATTATTTCATATGCATGTTGCAAGCTATATATTTTTTTTATTTTTGTCATTGTCTGGCTAACCTTTTAAAAAAATTGTAATTATTTTTTTACTCACAACTGTTGCAATTTTCAGCATTTGGTGAGGCTATGCTGCATACAATTGGCTATAGTTACCCAAGGAAAGCTGCTAGGGAGCTTGGAAAAGATAAAAGGTACGTGAAAGTACCATTTTTAGCAGAATGGGTCCGAGATAAAGGACACCAGATAAAGTCACAAGTAATGGCTGCTTCAGGTACAGTATTCTTCCATTAATGCAGTGCATGGTGAAACAGGCTTTGGGCCTTTTTTTTCCCTACAAACCTGGAAACAAAGTGAACTTTTCTAATATCTGTTTTCCAGGTGCTGTTTCTTTAATACAAAAACAGGAGGACCTGAAGAAGTTGAACCAATCAGAAAACAAAGAGGAGAATTTACTAAAAGACATTGAGGATAGGAAGGATGCTATGCTTCAATCCCTTTGGCAGATTAATGTGGTTGATATTGAATCAGCTTTATCACATGTCTGCCTAGCATTAAGTTACTATTTTACCTTTAGTTTACGAAGCATTGGTCAAGTCCGGTCTCCAGGTGTGTTGGTCTTCTGAGTGCTTTCTCTTTGGAGGTCTTTAAAAGAAAAAGAGAATCAAGTAGATGATTTACTTTACGGATTGGTCAAAGAGATATGAATTGTTTACTAAGTGAAGCTTTATTTTCCTTGGTGTTTATTCTAACACAATGGCACAGACATACTTCTGTAATTGAACTTGTTTCAGTTTTACTTGGCAATTTCTGGTGTTGCCTCTTTAATGCCACAAATTTCTGTGCCTAGATGTGGTGAATTACAGTGCAAATCACTTGGCCTGCTTGGCAACCATTCTTTTTTTTCTAGTGTTTATTCTTTGACAATGGCACAGGAATTTGATAATTGGCTAATTCCAATTTTAACTGGTTGTCAAGTGAGTGGGAAAATGGGGATTTGTTCTGTAATATTCTTTTGTTTGCAGACACACACACACACTCTTGACATACTTGGCAACCATGTTACATGCCCTTTACTTGCAATGAATAGAAGTTTTGCCCCTGAAAGTTATGTCTATGCACAACTTAGTTTAGCTAATGAGATTGTTCTTATGCCAATGGGAATGGTTCCCCGCCAAAGTTTATTTGTGTGTTTCTTAGGTAGGGTGTATGACGAATGTCAGTAAAATTTTGTAGAGTCCCTGATTGCATGCTTGCATTTTACTATGAAAAATAATGTATCTGTTAACTGCATATGCTATCAGGTACTTAAAGACCCTAGTGTGTCCAAGGATGTTCTAAGGTCGCGGGCCAAGGGATTGAAAAAACTTGGAACAATCTTTCAAGTAAGTATGGTGTTCCTTCTTCCGCTGATGTCTAATGGGCTATGCTGGTGATATTTCTTTAATCATCATGTGTTGAATTTATATCTAAATCAAATTTTCACTGCTTCTCAGGGTGCTAAAACAGCTTACAGTAGGGAAAACAGCCTGCGCCGAGAAACCGACAAGATATGTGCTGGTACATCATCATAGTCATAACAATATCTCTATTGGATACCATTGCTCATCTTCTTTGTAGATGCATAGAGTTTCAAATGTTTGATTTTATATCTGTAGCTTCTGTTGACTTGTGAACATTGAGGTGATTACCAGTTTCGCTAGGTTAAAAATGGTTTCTTGATTCATTTTGCCATTCTGGCTGTGTAGATTTTAGAAATGAATCTTTTAATGTATAACAGCATGAACATAGATACAATTTGATGCCTGTGATTACAGATTGTATTTTGTTTTTTTTTATGAAATGATATCTGAGGTTTGTCTTAATATTACATTTTGATGCTTAATGATTTAAAATTGGATTGCAATTTTAGCATCTAATTTTTCAAAGTCAATAGCACTTCTCATGATGGTAATGAGTGTGATTTGCTAATTGAGTAATTCACCCTTACAAGATATGTCTTCTAATTATTTGAGGTCTGATGCTTAAGTGCAACATTGAGAGTTTATCATTTCTTCGTACCACTTAAGTTGGTGTAATTCGAGAAAGTAAATAGATAAAGAAATATTTATTTTATATTTAAATTTAAATAAAAATTGTGAAATAATTATATTTTATATTTATTTTTTAAAATAATTAAAAATTATTGGAAAAAATAAGAAAGTAAAACCTTTTAATTTTATAGTTTTAGACTAGCTATTTCGATTAGATCTGACCATTTATGCATTTTTTTCAATGAGTGAAAATAATTATGAGATAATGAATTGAGTTTAAACAAAAATTAATATATATTTTTAAATTTAGACTCTAATTCTTACAAGGTTTCATTAGTCGCAACAGGTTCTGACTTTTTGTAATTTTCCCAAAACTAATAATTGGGTGTGCACTGATTTTGGTGCGTAAAAAAAAGAATCAAAATCGTTTACTTTGTCTAAACGGTTGAGATTTGTCAACATGCAAAGACCAACACTGAATTGCGTGTTTTAAGGAGGGTGAAGGTGAAATGATTGTAGGCTGATGTTGACAATAACTTCAATGTATGCATTTAGATCAAAATCATTGAAAAACCTAATTAAAGGAGTAATAAAGGAGTCATGTTCAAACTTACTATCATGATCATTTAGGGTATTTCTGAACATTATTATCATTTGAGATTTTGTTTTAGAATTATATGATATATATGCTGCTGTTATATGCTTATAAAATAGTAAGGTAATTTTTTTATAGTTTTAATTGTTTTTGTTTAAAGAAAAAATAAAATCAAATATACCTTGAGTTATAATCTAATGACAAATATACTTTTCTTAGGTAAATCTAGAATCGATTCTAACCTTCTTATATTATAATGTTAATATATATGACCTATATATATACACTCATTAATTTAAGATAATATAAGAATAATATGTATCGTAACTCCAGATAAATTAAAATTGAGACTTTACATATATATATATATATATATTTTATGAATAAAGGATCCACCCTGATATGTATATATTTTACATATGTATATATTTAATTCAAGAATTAGTGGAAATAGGGTATTATTGCTTTCTCAAGTGGCAGACACTAAAAATGAAAGTAAGCATGCCATAATACAGAGATTTATTAGTTTGTTCTTAATTAATCGCATTTCAATAATATCCGATCCCTTGGTGCCATTCCTCCATTATTTTATACTGCATTATAATTAATTAATGTTGAAGCTCTCACAACACCAAGCATTACACTTCATTTATTTACTCTCTCTGTCTCTCTGTCTCTCTGTCTCTCTCTCTCTCTCTCTCTTTCTATATATATATATATATATATATATATATATGCAAACATTAAACTAAGATATGGTGACGTTGAAATTTTGTAATCCAAATGTAACAATTTTCAAATTAAATTAAATATATAATTAAGCTTTAGTTAATTTTATATTTCTGAAATCCTCTTTAAAACTATAGATAACGCTACGTATTCGAACTTTTAGATAAAATTTAATTTTATATATATATATATATAAAGATATAAAAAATGGATATGTATGATTTGAATATTTGATTTTTTTATGACAGAGAATGAATATTCGGTTAATCAAGTACTAATGGAATGGCAACTTGGCCGATATATGAAAGCATTTTTGCTTAGTTTTAAAATAAGGAGATAAAGCAATGATCGGAGATATAGTTAGCTATCTCCACAGGCAGGTTAATCGAAATTGTCTATTTGGGCCATCCTTGCCGATTTATGAAAATAATAAATTTTAATCTTAATTCATTAGAATAGGTTCGATTAAGATTCAGATTTTAAATAGCAGACTGATTTTTAATTTTAATTTTAATTTGAACTACATGTCTAAAATGTTTTTTTTTTTTTGAATTCATAATTTTTTTTTTAAAAAATAAGTATCATTAATAATATTTTTCCATGAGAATAAATACTTAACTCGAAGAGCAAATCCAAACTCAATAGTTAAGAGGGTTAATAATATAAATATTAGTACGGGTGGAGCGAAGGGAGATTTTTTTTGGGGGGAGGGTTGTAGAGGTTAGAAAATTAAATATATATATATATATATATACTTTAAAAAAAATTGAGAGGGCACCCCTCACTTTGAATGTGGTTCCGCCCCTCTTTAATTTATAAATTTGATAACATTAATTATTAAAAAATAATAATAAATTAAAAATAATTATTATTAATCTATGAATAACAAATAATAATTATAACAATAATGAAAAAAAATTGCAAATATAATTTCTTTATTATAAATATATGTATTTAAATACATAATTGTAAATATTTAATTATATATGTATTTCTTTAATTTTTGAATTAAAAATTATATATAATTTTTAATATATATATTTAGAAATTAATATATATTAATATTATATATAATATACACATATTTTTAGAACATATATTAATTTTTTTTTTAGTTTTTATGATTTAGACAATAAATTATCGGTTTCGATTTTGATTCAGAAAATTAAGAACTTGGATTGAACAATCAGTTTTTATTACGATTAGAGCCCGATTCTTCCTATTCCCGATCCAAGCTAGTGAATTAGATTGGCAATCACAATTTGAATTATGATTTAAAGAGAATCGTGGCTATATTCAGATACAATGTGGAAGGAAGGAGTAGGATTCACTCAAATTAGGGAAGGGTTGTCCTAAAAAAAACTTTTAATTGGAAAAGAGAAAAATAGATAAGGGTAATTTAATACAATAATAGGGTAATAGCTTTATTCTCCACCAGTGTCTTCTCAGTTGTTTTTGGTAGGCTGTCTTAGTCTTTAAGGATAATTGGAAGCACTACTCATCCACAAACCCTATTTTATGCCAACCTAAGGACAAACAATACTTTAATCACTAAGAGTTCTAAATCAAATTTCCACTCCTACCCTTTTCATGTTACTCATAAACTCTATGTTATAAATACAATTTTACTCCTTCAAAGTTTACTTGAAATTAAATGGCATTATATTATCTTGGTAGGAAATCACTATTTGAGAATTTTGGTGGTTTAATTTAATTAATAAGTAATAATGAATTGAGATTATCTTGGAACTACCGCACAAAGTTTAAAAACGCATATATTTTAAATATTTCTCTCTTAATTAATATTAAAAAAATCATTATTTTGGACAATTAAAATTTCTAAATTTTGTTGCAACACTCTTGATGAGTAAAAAGATATGTTTATATATACAATTTCAATTTATAATTTTTTATAATATAAATATATATATATATATATCTAAATATGCTATTATTAAACTATCAATTTAACTATTTGGTCAATAAATATTTTGAAATAGATATAATGATTTAACAATTTATATTTATTTAAAAATTATAATTATAATAATATTATTTAAAACAAATTAATTTATCCTAATTTTGGAAATTGGTTATAATTATATCCATATGGTCTGATTTAAATGAAAATAATCTATTGATTATACCAATATATTAATTTTTGTCTTCAACTCAATTTTATTATAGCATTTTATCAATCTCTTCATAATTAGGAAAATAGAGGGGGTGTATTTTGAGCAAATGAGTAGTTAATTTTTAAAATTGTGGATAATAAAAACTATAATCTCTTGAAAAGAGTTTCTTTTTTTTTTGGTATAATTAGCCTCTGAAATACCACATATATAATTTTTTGGGAACACAAATTGATTTCTTGTAAAAAAAGGAAATTTTTAAGGACAATATTAATTAATTAAATATTGTAAGGGTGAGATAGTGAGAATGGTAAATTAGTCTAAAATGAAATCTTTAAAAAAAAAATTGAGGAAGACTTTGGTAATTTGAAGTAGGAAGCACGGGCTCAATACTGTTATATTATGATTAATTACTATTAAAATCAACCAACTTCGTAGACTTATCAGTGCACCAACAAAAGAAAAGTGGTCTTCTTTACCTTTTTTTTCTCTAATTTGAATACTATAAATATATAAAAAACTAAAAAGCAAAAGTTTCATTTTATTTATATTTATATATTACGATAAAATAATTATTTTGAAGTTTATATCTCCAAGGGCTTTCCACTATAGCTAATTATATTGGTGATCACTTTATTAATTATAGAGTGCGCTTTAGCATTATAGATATAGAGGAAACTTCATTTAAGCAGCTTTTAACACTCTCTTGAAACAGAAAATTAAAGATCAATCCACCTTGGCATAAACACACGAGGATTTGCTTAATTATTAACATTATGGGTGTCTTCCTTCTCAACAAGTTTACTCTTCTCCTCCTCCTCCTTTCTGCAACATTCCCATCAACTTCTTTTGCAGGTGCACCCTTCATTTCTTTGCACATTTTTTCAACTAAAGATGAAAAAAATGTGTATATATATTATATACTTATATATATGGATAGTTTTGTTTCTTTAAGGATTAATGGACATGATGTTTACATATCTTCTTGCAGTAAGTATTAAAGATTAGAATGGTACATTGATATTGAACTATTAGTCATTTATAACTTTAGATATTTAAATCTTGAGAATTCCTAGCTTCTTTAACAATTTCTATGTAAAAAAAAAAAAGGTTAAGTACCCATGCTAGCTAGCTAGGGTTTAACATGATATAGTGAAGAACATCAATATTGTTTAAGGTTCTTTCGTAGTTATGGACACATTTTGTCCGTATATAATAACTTATTTACTCTTTCATTTTTAGTGTTCAGAATGTTAATTAAGATGTATATGTGTGTGTGTGTGTATATATTACCGCAGGCCGAAGATCCAATTTCGTGGACAAGTTTTCCTACCAGGTAGATGCCACTAATGAGGTTTGCATTCGTAGCTAATCATAATTAATTAGAATAATTTAATTTGGATAATTTAATTTTTTCTAAGTTCTTTTCCTTATTATTCAGTGATGGACTAATCTAATAATGGAAATAATGAATGAAAAGGTCGATAAATTTTCTTTCTTTTTTTTATTTATAATATATTTCTCTTTTTTTATATAGAAATTATATAATAAATTAATTTTTAAACATGGTACGAATTATCACAGAAGGATGAAATAAGTATCATACAAGAAAGAGTTTTGAGGGCTAACACCAAAGACTATGGAAAGTATGATCCTACACCAGCTCTTGTCAAGCCTCCTTTCAAGCTCATACCAAATTGAAGCTTTCATAATAAATTAAGCTTTATATCTAGTATTGTATATATATATATACAAACCAAGTTTTGAACCCTAGCTAAAGATATGTTAGTGTTACATATATAAATACATATAGCTTGAAAATTAGAGGAAATTATGTAGTATGTATTGTATAATTATATATGATCAGCTGTGTCACATGATGATTATGATCTATGGACTGTGATCCAGACTACATATGTAATTAACTATATTATGAATAATAATAAATTTCTGTCTTGTATGTCCTTATTATGTCCTTGTTCTTTCATTTCCTTGCTAATCAATGGGATAAGTCTAAGAAATATACAATTACATTACATTAATTTTATATACAAATTAGAGGAAGATAAGAAAAAAGAAGGGTCATCATACAAGTGCTTTGATCTTTTTTTTTTTTTTATCATATTCATACCTGTATACATTTAGAGGGACTTTTCAGAAATATATATTATTGGACATAAAATTTAGGGTAAAGTCTTGATGGCCATCTCCTAATTACATAATCCAACTATTCTTGGATTTGATATTTTAAAAAATTGATAGAGTTATTATGGGGTTTTATAAATCTCTCATAATAGATTTATTTTTGGTTATATTAATTGATGATGTTTGCAACTTCTTTTAAAGCAAATATGCAATATTTATTTTGAAATGGGTTAAAAAACAAATGAATATAATTGCTTATCATCTTGTTAGCGTATTGTTTTCTTATACTATTGCTTTCCAATATTGGTCGGATTGTATCTAGTTACTTGTTAATATAATTAATAATTTTTTATTTTTTTTTAAAATTTTTTGACATATTATTCTCATATTAAGAGAATTGTATATATATATTCTCAATAAAGCAAAATCTAATCTAAAATTAGTAGATTTTGGATTAGATTATGAACAATGATTGTTTAATTATAGAAGTATATGATTTAGAGTTAATCACTACTATTATTATTTTTTATTTTTTTTGTGAATTTTTTGAAGGGATATATAATTAATAATTAAAGAGAAATATTGAAGCAACAATAATTGGGGATTAGTAGACATATATTTGAATTATCAGAAAAGAAAGGATAGTGAAGAAATGGAGCAATTTAATTAAGTTAAAAGTTAGCTTATATTTTATGATAAGCATGCGCATAATTAACAATTCATCATGGGATGGCTTTTTAAAGTGATGGATATATAAATATATTTTTTTAAAAGCATGCCATGCATCAAAGATATAATTATAGTTATTTCTTTTGAGTTTACTGATCTTTTTGTGATATATCTATGCATTTGATAACATAAAATTAATGATGGATAATGATGGGATAGATTTAATATAATTAATGATTTTAAAGTTTTATACCTACATTATTTGTGGTTTTTGACACCGATAAAACTTCTAAAAAAATTATTTGATGTTTTTATAATTTTCAGCTATATGTTATGATATGATCTTTTTTTTTTTTTGAGAATGATAGAAAATCAATGAAGTTTTCGTTTCTGGTTTTGTGCATGCGAAATTTTAAGGTCTAACTTGAAAACTTATCGTAGCATTTTCACATCCTTTCTTTCATTTGCAATTTTTTTTAATAATTATAGCTAAGTTTTGAAAATTCAATATCAATTACTATTTTAACTCTTTTTTTTAGGCTGTTCTGTTTGTACATAAAGATAAATTTATAAAAATATATTAATTTTACAAATGTTTTGCCCCTCAATTCACTGCTTCATGTGGTCTACGAGACGTTTAAGAGGTTTTCAAGATGATTTAATCCTTTGGTGGAACACAAGATTTTAGATCAGTCTAATAAGAAATATATGTATCAATGAAATTGATAGCATGGAATTCTGAAAAATAAATGATATTCATGTAATTTTTAAAAAGAAACTTGGTGAAATTATTTGAAAACAAGGGAAATAGCATGTTTATATCACCAAATACATTTGTAAAATATTTGAATTTCAAAATTGTTTAGAAAAAGTTAGTTTTATTTTAAGAATTGCGGAAAGAAATTTGCGATGAATTACATTTTCGTCTCTCAAAAATTTATTAATATTCATTATCGTTTTTCACTATCAATTTGTGTTATTATAATCTCTTAAAAATTTATATTGTGCACGTTATCATCTTCTGTATATTTACATTTATTTTCTTAACAAAAAAATTAATGCAATATATGATGTGAATAATACCACATTCTAAAATGATATGACGTATTATATAATAAATAGTAGAAATTCTACAAAGTACGGACATGAACATAATACAATACAGACATATCAATATAGTGATTTTTAAAAAATAGGAATATGACGTTAGTGGAATTTATTTATACAAATATGCATATATGTCTATAAATATGTATTAAATTATAAAAATACAATGAAAGATAAATATATATTCAAAATAAATATATATTAATTCATTTATATATAAATATAATTATGCATATATATATGTGTGTGTCCGTGTGCGCGCGCTCTGTCAATGGTGAATCATATCATCAAATGGCTGTGACCTCCAAATGGGTGGATTAAATGTAATTGTGATGCAGCACTTCTTGGCTCTTTTACAAATTATGGTCTGGGATTTATAGTTCGTAATGCTAATGGTGAATTTTTTGTTGAAGAAAAAATATAAGAAAAACTAGCTTTTAATTCTAAGTCTGAGTTGTGTTATAATAACACTGTACTTAAAAATTATTTACAATAAATGTAAATATTCTTCAGGATTGAACAAATTTTTCTAGACATTGCTAAACAGTAGCGGAATTAAAAATTGAATGAAGAGGGATAAATTTTCTAAATTAAAAAAATTACAGGCTAATTAAAGATAAAATTGAATATTTAATATTATATACAGTAAAATTTATATTTTTATTATTTTATATCATTTATTAAATTTTAAAAAAATATATTAAATTTTCTACATGTCTTTTCATTTTAATTTTTAGATTTATTAATTTATTTAAATAATTTTATTAAATTAAATTTTATAAAAATACTATTTCAAATGAGAACATTAGTTTTATCAAATTTATAATCAAATTATAAAATTTTAATATTAAACTAAATATCAAATAACAAAATTCTAAATATCTACTAATTAAAAATAAAAAATATATATAGTGTAAAAAAGTAAATAATATATATAATTATATATTTATAAATATTTATATAAAAAATTATTATATAATCATATATATTTATATATATATAACATATATAATTATATATAATTATATAATAATTTATATATATATATATATATGTATAAAGGATGGGAGGAGGGGAGGGGGGGGGGGGGGTCATTGTCTCCCCCCAGACCCCTCCCCCGATTGCCAGGGGCAGAACAAAAAGAAAAAAAACTTGTACCCAACAGTGTTTATTAACTCTGGCAAAAGATAATGTCCGTCTTTACTCTGTCATTGATAGAGCACCCGTTTTGTGGGGATATCCTTCACAAAATAAGTGTTAGGAAAAAATTCAATAGAAACATTATTTTGTAAAAAAAAAAGCAGAAACAGACAAAAGATTATTCTTAATTTGAGGTGAGTAAAGAATATTATCAAGAATAAACTTATGATCATTAACAGAAGTGAAAGCAGAACCACGAGCATTAATTGGAAGAATTTTACCATCAGCCACAGTTAGGGTAGCAGTTTCAGGAACAGGATTGGGCCTAGCGATGTTCTCCGAATGAGCAATAAGATGATAATTAGCACCAGAATCAACCATCCAATCTTGAGTGTGAACGTTGTCAGTCTGGACAGCATTGACTTGTGTTGTGATCTTCGGTGAAGGGCATTGACGAGCTATGTGACCATTACCATTGCAATTGTAGCATATCAATGAAGAATTGGAATTTCCTTGATCGTTCCCATTGTTGCCACGTCCATAGTTGTTCTGAAAAGTAGAATTGCCATGGCCATAACCTCCAAAATTCGAGTAAGATCCTCTTCTGCCCCTGCCACCATGACCTCCTCTAGATCGCCCGCCATATCCTCTTCCAGGCTGCTGTCCCATGACGCCATAATGTGCTGTTGGAGGGACAGCTGAGGTGATTGCCAAATTATCTAGCCTTAGTTGTGTTTCTTCACTCAAAAGTAGAGCATACAGTTCATCAAATGTTATTGGAGCATTGCGGGCTTTTAGAGCTCTCGTGAAAGGCTGAAATTCATTACCCAAACCCTAAGAATATCGCATACCAAGGCTTCTTCAGACACAGGACTTTCAAAAGCCTCCAATTGATCTGCTAGGAACCGTGCCTTTTTCATATAGACATCAATTGACCCCTGGTTGCCAGGGGCAGAACAAAAAGGAAAAAAACTTGTACCCAGCAGTGTTTATTAACTGTAATGCGGCAATAGAAAGAAGTAGAAAGAAGCTATGTAGCTTAAGCATATTTTTGGGTTTGCAAGCACAAATTTATATAAGAAGAAATATGAACGTTTTAGAAAACATTTTAAGAGAAAAAGCAGAAGTTGGTGGCCATAACGTTCACTTTTAACGTTAACAAGAATTTGTTATGCAGCAAAATTTTAGAGCTAAAAAATAGTGCATTTAAGGTAAGGAAAAAATTGAATTAAATTAAATAATGTTCAAAAAATAAAAGATGGGCTGAAATTAGACCCTGCGTTTACTTCGCAAGCAGGGTAGGAGAAATCCATCAATTTTCACATAAAATAGGCTTTTAGCCCATTCCTCATGCATGGGACCCACCACACTTTTAACCCTTAACATTTCTTTAAAAGTAAAATACTATATAAGGACTATGAAAGCTTTGCATTTTTTCAATGTGGGATCTTTTCAAATAGCTTACATATGAACTTTCCAACAAATTTTTGATGGTGTTTCATCTGTTTATGCTGGTTCTCCATCACCAACTTTGGCTAAAGGGTTAAGCTTTTGAGAGGCACTAAGTTGGATTAAGAATGAGGGTTGGTCAAATATTATCTTTGAGTTAGATAGTTTGCTAATTGTTCAAGCTATATCTTTTACTATTGTTGATAATTTAGAATTAGGATTAGGTGTTTCTGATTGTAATAAGTCTCTCCTATTAGATGTTAGGGAAACCGAAGTATACTTTGTTAAATGTTATGCGAATCAAGCAGCTCATACTTTAGCTCATGCTTACTTCTTTATCTGAGCCTGGGTTGTGGATTGATAACCCTCCTAGTTTCTTAATTAATGTATTTATTTCTTATTTAAGTTAATAAAATTTCCTTTGAATTTCAAAAAAAAAAGTTATAAAAATATAATAAGAGATAAATATATTCTCAAAACAAATATATATTAGTCTACTTATATATAAATATAATTATAATAAAAAAAATTTATGACAAAAAAATAAGCTTTATAATTAAATTAGATTATAATTATCTAATAAGTAACTTACAAACATCATGTAAATAAATTTTATGTCAAAATATATTCTAAAATATTTTAAATTATTCTAAAATATATCTCTGTCATGTCTTATATGTTTTCCTCCGTATTATTTTCGTGTTCATGTCGTATCTTTTCAGTATTCAAAAAATAATAAAATAATAAGATATGTACGAATATAATGAGTATCTATATTTTCATCATATCCGGCACTGATACATCGCTCTATTTAAAGTGTTAATACTATATATTAGAAGTTGATATAGTACTACATTATACGTTAGTTTTTAAATATTAATTAAAAGAGAGGTGCAAGAAAATGCTAGTTTTTAACCCTTTATGTCACGCCTAATATTATGTAAAAAGAGTTACTCTATTTATATTTTAATAATATTTTTTTTGAAAAATTATGAATTATAAAATAATTTTATTTAATAATTAAATAAAATTTATTAATTATATTGATAAAACTTTAGATAAATTATTAAAATGTTTAGTTTTTCAAAATTATTTATTTTAAATAAAAATTTTAAAATTATTTTTATTTTAATAATTTAAATAATCATATTAAAATAATCAATAATTGTACTTAACTATATATATATATATTATATCAATAAAATTGGAGTCATAAAAAATTAGATTATGTGCAAATATAATCTATTTTTAAAAGAAATAAATTATTTGCAAATAAATTAAATTTCCAAGAATTCGCCCCAAAAATTATCATAATCACTAAATTTTAGAATTTAGTGTCAAAATGTTGGTTGTTTTTTCTCTTCTCTAGACTAATAGCCAAAAGAAAAATGTTCGAATGTAGTGAAAAAGAAAAAAAAATAGATACATTGTACTTTATATTAACTATAATAGTGAAATTGTTTTTTTATATAGATTTGTCTGAAGAAATATATTAATATATCTTTTTAAATATTATTTAAGTATTTTATTTGTAGTCTAAATATATAAATAGAGATAATTTACAATGGCAGTATTTATAACTCACGTAGTGCTTTGGTTAATTTTTGTAATGATATCATAAAGTTAAACTTATTTATATTTCTTAAAAGATTATGGGCTTTTTATAAAAATAACATAAAAGTAAAAAATTAATTTCAATTTTATGGCATTTAATTAAAATTTTCAATTTTACGGAAATCAGTTTTTCAATTTGCAAATTTAAGGCAAAAAAAAAAAAAAAAGGTCACTTTTTTGCTTTTCTCAATTGGCAGAACCTAATAGAATGAGAGAGAAAACAAGATTTACTAAGCGGGTGACCCACTCTTTCTTTCTTTGTTTTTATTTTTAGTTTTGTTTTTACATGCTAACTGTTTTAAGGTTTGATCAATTCCAAAGCATATAGTTTATGTCTTTATGTTATTATTATTATTACATACTTTTAAAAAAAATACTTTTTTATAAATTTTTTATCAAGTTTTCTTCATAAATGAGATTGCATTAATATTTTAATTTTAGTTTATAAAATTAATTTTTATATAGTAAAATAGATAATATTTTTAATTCAATACTACATTTCATTTATTTAAAAACTAAATTAACTAATTTATTTTCTTTTAAATAAATTTGATATATTCTTCTTAAATTTTTATTAGAAAAGTAAAAAATATATTGATATTTTCAACGATAAAAAGAGAAAAAGGAAAGGAAGGAAAAAGATAAATAGAAAATTTTTAAAGTAAATATATATGTAGCCACTAAATTTTGTTTATTTATTTAGTTTATTCTATGAGCTTTTAACTTAATTATATAACACTAAAAATCATATTTTTAATAAATATATGTTCTTATATGTAACATATATCACTGCATAACTGAAACATGTAATAGTTTTATTATATGATTTTTTTAAATTTTAACAGATATATATTATTTTATGTAACATATACTTACATATAACTAAATATATATCACTTTTATACTCTTAATTCTTTTAAAATTTAATACATATATATTATTATATATAATATATACCGATAAATATTTTTATATATCTCTATAAATGTACTATATATATATCTAGTTATATGTAATATATACTGATATATATTTATATATACCTACATTTACTGTTATTCTATCGTTGAAGTATATATAATATATACTCATATATATATAACATATATTATTATTTTTTAGTTAAAATATATATACCATATACCGATACATATATCCACATATACTCACAAGCACCGATGTATATTTACATATATTATAAATTTTTAATTAAAATATATATAATAAATACTAACATATAATGAAATATATCTACATATATATAATACATATATATCTCTAGTATATATAATATATATCCACACCTACCAGCATACATTAATTCTCAGCTTCCACAGCTTCTCCAAAGTTAACTATTATGAATTTGACATAGACTCATCTTATTCTTTAAGTTAATTGAATTAAAAAATGTAAACTATGATCCTATAAACTAGAGGCTCTGACAAAGTTAATGGTCAATAATCAATTTTTCATTGTCAGATTCAATGACTTCGTTGCTTAAATAATGGAAATCAATCAAAAAAAATAAAATTATAATTATAATTTATTTTTGCAACACATTAAATATATAGTCACACTTAAAATTCTACATACACTTAAAATTTTCTACATATTCTGCTAATTATTATTTTCAAACTTCAAACTTTTGGGATTCAAAATAAAAAATGCAGCTTTGATTTTAATACTGCAAAAAATGAAAGAAACCAAGGAAATAATACCGCGTCTCTGCCTTTGTTGTAAGCCACCTTATATCTACAGTACTGCAAAAAAGGAATAACTTCCATATTTTTTAAAGGCTAAAAAATTAAAAAAAAAAAGAGCTAAAATTGAAAAAAAAAAAAAAAGTTAAAAGTAAAAAAAAATAAGAATAATAAAAACAAAAATAAAAATATAGTATAGAACGTAATGTTATCAAATATTATTCCCTCTTTTCCCAGTTGGTCTTCCCTTTTATAATGAAAATCAGATTGGATTTTGTGGGCTAATTGGACAACAACAAAACCTACCAAATCCCAAATAACTTTTTCCATACGAAGCCCAAAAAGGAAACTAATTCTTATGCATACTCAGACAATTAATATATGTTTCATTTTGCTTATGCTTTATTATTAAATTATATTATATATTTAATTTATATTATAAAATAAAGTTGCATTATATAACTAAAAAATAAATCAAATACGTGCATATTATTTTAGAATTACATTAAAAAACCTGAAATAACTGTAAAAGATCTGTAAAAGTTTAGTATTATTATTCAAATTTATTACATTTATTCTAAATTTTACGTACATAAATATTTAAAAAATGAACATTTTATTCAAAATTTTATACATAGATGCAACTTATCTCAACTTATTCTCTATTTATCATTTTAATAAATTAATTAAATGATAAATAATTTAAGAAGGCATTTAAAATTTTGAAAATTAAAATTATATTAAGTGTGGCTGAAAATTACAAACTTATTCTATAATTTTTAATTTAATTAATTAATTAATTAAAAATAAATAATTAATTTGTTTAATAGAAATATAAAATATATATATATAGGTTGGTAAGATGAGTCCACCTAATTAGTCTTCATTTATTTGGATGCTTATGGATAACCATCTGTCGCTAAGTTATACACGCCACCGTTTTGGTAGGGACCCCACCCAAGCTCATCCTTTTTTTTTCTTAAATTATTAACAACAATATTATAGAATTTAATTAAACTTTATTTTTTGAATAATTTGAAGGCTTAAGTACTTCTGGTTTTATTTAATTTTCCACATTACTCTAATTAATAACTGGTAATGGGTCCATGTTTTTTGCAAATTTTACAATTATATATTTTTTTATTTTATTCATGTTTCTTAAAACTATTTTAATATGCATAAATTATTAATATTATTTTTTATTAAATTTAAATATTAACTTATAATAATTTTAGATATAAATAACAGAAAAATCAATTTGTTTTTTTGACTCCAGACAAGATTTGCCAATTACGTGTGGAACTAAAAATTATATTAAAATATTATATATTAATTGTTGGGTTCAACTCTTGCCACCATATCAAATAATTCAACACCTCATATTTTTCTAATTGACGCGTGTATTTCACTGTACACGTAATCCGTTTGACTTAACATTGACTACGTTCAGCCTCTTGTTTTATATTTTTTTTAAGCATTAAAAACTAAAGATTTAGTCTTAAAATATATTTTAATTCAGACCCGAGGGATTAAAAACTTAGTCTTAATATTTTAAAAAAAAAATTGAAAAGCACAAAATTATTTTTTAAAAAATTTAATTTATTTCATCCATGATAGAAGCTATTTTTAAGGTTGTCTCGAATATCAATCTAAAGGTGTTTCCAATAAAATAAAATTATATTTTTTATATTTTCTTTTTTGGTAACATTATTAAAATATTATTTCACTTCATTAATCAGCCACTATTACATAGTCTTTTAAAATTTTGAATTTATAAATCAATGATTATAATAATAAAAATTATAAATCTGATAAATTTAAAAAATAAAATAATTAATTTTTTATTTTTAAATTAATGATATTTTAAATAGAATAATTTTTTTCCAAAAATTAACTCTTATTATGAAACTAGAATATTGTATCTTAAGATTCTTTTTCAACAAACATGAGAAGATATACATCCATTTATTAAATAATCTTAATAATTTTTTTTGAACAAAATATATTATAGAATATCAATATTAATACACCTTGCTATTTACACGAATAAGCCAATGCAAAAAGAAAAACTTGGCCTTTAATTGTATTTTATAATTATATTTTGAATAAGACATAACTTTTATATCAAATGCACTGTATACTTTTAGACTTCGAGTAGTTTTATTCGTAGAAAAAAAAAAGTAATTTTGATAATCATTAAATTATTGAAGAAAAATTTTATTAATATCTCAAATATATATAATTTATTAATGAAGATTGAAAATGATATAATCTCAATTTAAATTCCAATATATTTGTTTTTTTAACACATGAAATTTTTTAAAAAATGAAAGAATTCATATTGTGAAACATATAATTCAACTAGGGGTAGACATAGATCGGTTAACTGAATTAATTTTTTTAAAATTTTTTAATTAAATTGGTCAAATTTTTATTTTAGTCAATTTAGTTAATTTACTAAATTAAATTGGTCGGTTTAATAAAACTGCTCAATTTTTTTAAAATTTTATAATAAAAATTTTATTTAGAATAAAAAATTAATATAATTAAATAACTAAATAAAACTTATTAAAAAAATTAAAAAATAACTTTATTTAGCATTAAAAGTTTATACTTTAATTATATAAATAATTTTTTTTAAAAGAATTCGACTAATAGTCAACCGATCGAGCTAAACCGGTTAACTATTAACCGAACTAAAAATTAAATTTATATAAATTTTTTTACCGAACCAACTAAATTATTTTAAATTCGGTTAACTAAACCGAACCAAAAATTTAATTCGGTTAACTAAATTTTATCCATCCCTAAATTTAACAGTTAAATATATTAAATTAATTAAGACATATTAAAAGAGTTAATTTTTAAGAGAAAATTACACTCGATATTCGGGGGCGGACCCAATAATAATAAATAGGAGGACCCAAAATTATATATATTATATTATAAATTTAAAGGGTGTTCGAAGCTATAAAATATAATATATATATATATAAACCTAAAACGTGGATTTTCTGATTTTATTTATATTTTTATTTAAAAATAATTTTTATGTTATATTTTATATATATATAAAAAATAAATATATATACAATATATATATAATACATCCATAATAATATAAAATAATATCTACAATAACTACTAAATATTCGCATAATATTCATGCAGTATTCGCATAATATTTAATAGCTTCTGCATAAAATACACACAATTTAAATAATAAATATATAACATACTCACAATATCTATCAAATATCTATAACATTTATCAAACATACATAGAATATCTATCAAGCATATATATAATATTTACATAATAAAATTAATATTTTTTTAACTTTATTTTTTACGTGTATAATATATAAAATTTATTTAAAAATAAATTTAATAATTTTTATTAATATATTTTTATATATTTTATTTTTATATTTTATGTGAGTATTTACTTATTTGTTATTTTTAATCAAAAAATTAATAAATGTTATATAATGAAAAAATAATTTAAAATATTAATTTTTATTATTTTATTAGAATATTTTTATTTAATGACGAAGTTTAAAAAAATAAAATTTAAAGTAAAATATTAATTATAGTGAGAAAAAAATAAAAAAAATTATTTTAGTAAAAAATAAAATATTTTTAATTAAATTTTATCATAATTTTTTATAAAATTATAAAAAATTTTATGTTTTAATATTTTTAGAATAATTTTTGTTTTTGGGTTGCTTCGTAAATGTTCCAATTTTTAATTCTTATTTTTCTATCATCGTCGAAATCTTATCTGTTTGTCCGGGTTGTTCTTGGAGAATGAAGACCCAAATAAAGGCAGACAAATTTGTGTTTTTAATAAGTGGCACAAAAGCATTAACAATAATAATTTTTAGCAATATTAAATATAATCACTTTAAACATTAATTATTAAATAATCTCTATTTTATTAATTAAAAAATATTTATTATAATATCTTTATTCATAAATTAATTTATAATAAATATTTTTTTAATTAATAGAAAAAATTATTTAATAATTACCCTAAAAAATAACTATAATTAATATTTTTTATTTTTTTAAAATTTTTATTCTTGCATGTCGCTTATATAATGAATTTATCATTTCATAAAATTTAATGTTTTAACAATACCACTAATTGTAGTGGGTAGTATAAGTGGACAACCAATTCATTGACAAGTAATTGTAGATTTTTTATTCTAAGATGAAATGTTTAAATTACCAAAATTCCGTGTATAAACTTGAATTTTTATATTCGTATTTTGGTGAATTTTGTTCCACTATAATGTTAATGCATATATAACAATATTGATAATGAAATTAAATTTATACTCAATTAAAAAATAATTATGAGTCTATGCCCCAATGACATAATGGAATTAAGATTTAGAAAGGGCAAAAAGAAAAAAACTTGGCTTTGACAAATTGACTGACTGTTTAAGAAAGGAATTATTGAAAGCTATGCAAAAGCTTGGTTTTATTGGTCATTGGATTAATTTTATATATGAAGATTCAAGGACATGGAATTATCATTTAATGACTGCTGACTTTGAAGCAATTGTTAAAACAAATCAGTATTAAATAAAAAAAACTGAAATTCATATACTTTTTTCCAAATTCTGACCATTTTCAGACTCGACTAAACATTTCTTGAGCAATTAAAAAGTAGTTAGTATAATAATATTTTAAAAATTATTATTTTTCATAGTATTTCATAAAATTTACTATGAATTAAAACTTAATTAAAAATAAAATAAAATTTAACTATATAAAGTATATATTAATATGCATTAATGAGAAAAAATATAAATTAAAAAATTATAATTGATTAAATTTATGTTTTTTTATTTTTTTTAAAATTAAAAATTATTTCAATTTTTATTTTATATTTTTTAAAAACTTATTTATATTTTTAAAAATTATATTGTATTATTAAAATTTTAATTATTAAAAATAAAAAAATTTAAAAATTAATATTAAAAATTAATTTTTACAGCAAAAAAAAGTTCTATTTATATAAAATATTTTATATTAAAAAAATAGTTTATTATAAAATGTCTTCTCAAGATCAAAAACTTCAAAATTATATTGTATGAAATTTGTATTTAACCTGAAAATAATTTTTATTTAATTAAAAAATATAAAATTTAATAATATTAAAGAAATACATTTTTATTTTTTAAAATCTAAAAAAAATCATTCTGAATGCAACTTTAATTTTTTATTTTATTTAAAACTAAAAATTATTTTTAATTTTGTTTTATATTTTTTAAAAATTGTTTTATACTTTAAAATAAAAAATTATATAAATAATAATTAGAAGAGAAAAAATTATGATAAAAAGAGAAAAAATTATCTTTGCAATAAAGAAAAAATGTAAAATTTTGTTAAAACCGGCCTCCTTTTTAGATATAAATATTATTAAATTTTTAACTTATTATAATATTATTGATATTATATGTAATTCAAAATAAAATAGATTCATTCATAAAATAAGATAAAATAATACATCACAAAATAAGATGAGTATTCATCGTTAAATTAAAACATACTCTTACAAGTCTTAAATATTCATACAAATAAATAAAATATGACACTTATCAATAAGTGAAAACGTGTTTTTTATAATAGTCCCAAAGTCCAAAAATTAAATAACAAACTAAATAAATAAGATACTCACATAGTGTGAAAATATGTCTTTTATAATTCCTTTTAAAAATCTAAATAACAAAAGAAACACAAATCCACAAACATATAAGTAATCATTCAAAGAATTATAAAATTAGAAAATAAAGATTAAGCATAAAAAAAATCACAAATAACAAATAAATATTAACCCATTAACAAAATATAAGGAAAAACATATAACTGTTTTGGTAGCTAGTTAGCGGGTGGGGGTCAAGGAGACAACATCCTTTGCTGGGTTGCCCTCAAAAGGAAAATGATTTATAAGATTAAATTTTATTGTGGAATTAGTGTTTAGGTTTACAAATTTAGGGTTTATACCTAATATAATTAGGTTTTATTAACACATTAGGGTTTTAATAGCAAAGTTAAGGTTTTAATCCTAAATTTATGGTCCAACATGCAAGATTAGAGTTTTGATATATAATTAGGTTTTCGGATTATTAGATTAAAACTTACAATTTAAAATAGTAGATAACATGTTTATAAGAGTTAAACAATGAGATGATCAATTATATAAAATAAATTAAGTTTATGAAGATCTCACCTACGTTGTTGGCTCCACTAAAGTAATTCTGTTGAACCAAGCTTGTTTGAAACACCACAATCCACAGGGACTGGACCTTGATGATGTTACTGCTTTCCTAGATCAAACCAAGTTTTTGGTTGGAGACTCAATGATTCGAAGATCACTTTTGGTTGTTGTTTCCCTTTGGTTTTGCTTCTATCTATTGTGGCTGCTAATCTCTTTTTTGATGTGACTGGTTACTGCCTTTTTCTTTTAATCATTGTGGTTGTCCCTTACTGCCTCTTTAATCTTTTTATTTATAGGCCGATCTTGGAGTTAAACAAGTTTACCAATCTTAACCCTATTTGAATTCTTTTTTATTTAGGATACTAAACTCAGTCATGTCGAATTGGACAATGTCTCATATCGAATTAAACCTAACTAGATTAATTTTGACTTTGGATCGGACCTATTCAAACTTTAAAAACTAGACAGAGTGTAATTTGGGCCTTTCGATTTAATTCAAAGCTTTAAACTAGGTTTAAGCTTTTCAAATCGAATCGAATTTGGCTTGTCCTCTTTTTAATTGGGATTGAAATTATTTAGGGCCAAAATGAAGGATCTATACTATTTTAAAAAAGTGGGAGCTTATGATATAAAATAAAATAATCAAAGAATATTTAATTCCAAAAACATTAAAATAATTTCAAACACTAACAGTTTTAAGAAATAAATATTTGGTTAAATGAATGAAGACCACAAAATATATATAATAGTGTATTTGGTATATTGCTGAAAAAATTGATTATTAGGAACATATTTTACAGAAGTATATTATTGGAATTATATTTTATAGAAAAAAAATTATATTATTGTATTTCAAATATGTAATAAAATACTAAAAAATATATTAAAAAATATTGGGACATTTACGAAACTACCTTCAAAAAATTTATTTTAAAAATACTACATAAAATAAAAATATTTACACTTTTAAAAAAGATTGAATAATTTTCAAAATTGTCTCACCATTCACTAAAATAATTTTTTAAATACATATTTCATCACTACAATCAATATTTTACTTCAATTTTTATTTTTATTTTGTCAAACTTCACAATTAAATAAAAATGTTCTAATAAAATAATAAAAATTAATATTTTAAATTATTTTCAGCATATAAAAATTATAATTTTTTATAAAGGAAAAAATTTTAATTTTAATACTAAAAAATAAATAACACTAAAAAAAGAAAGAAAAATATATGAATAAAAATCATTAAATTTATTTTTAAATAAATTGTATGCATTATACACATGAAAAAATAAAAATAAAATATTAATTTCGTTATGCAAATGTTATATAGATATTTTGTATATGTTTCTTAGATGTTGTACATATTTTGTAGATATTGTATGTAATTATGTATTTGTTATCTAAGGTATGTGTATTTTATATAAAAATTATTGAATATTGTGTGAATATTATGTGTATGTTGTGAGAATAAAAAATTAAATAAATAAAATTAAATAACTATTAAAAATATTATGTATATATGGTGTAGATGTTGTAGATGTAGTTTGTATTGTTGAGTGTGTATTTTATTTATGTTGTATATATGTTATGTATATGTCTATTTTTTTTATGTGTATATTGAAAATATGACATCAAATTTTTTTAAATAAAAAATATAAATATAAACAAATCAGAAAACTAAAATAAAAAATTTACAAAAAAAAAGGAAAAAAACACCATTTAAAGAGTATAAAAATGAAAAAATCAAAAGCTTCATGTAGTATGGTTGAAAAAAACTCTCTCATGGTATATTTGAAAAGTCAATAACTAAGCAACGCATTTATTGTAAATTTTTAAAAAATATTAACTTATTTAATTATAATCCAACTTTACTGAAAAAGTTTAGAATCTTTATAATTTTAAATGGAAGCATCAGCATGCTATGCTTATACCACCTTTCTAAAAAAAATTACAATTTTATCAGAAAAATTTATGTCTCTTTACATAGATACAAGAAAAAGCTCAGCCCACTGCAATTATACCAAATTAAGGAACAAAGAATGAAAATAACAGTCAAAACAAAACAAAAGCTTTCTTTTCCAAAATAGCAAGATTTAATAGAAATGAAAATCAAATCAAATCTCAAATCAGGAAAATCAACTGCAGAAAATCTTTAAAGATCAAAAGAAAAATAAAGTAAATCTCTGATTCTTCAAAATAAATAGATCAAAACAAGGGAAAAACCAAACCATAGAAACTGAATAACATATAATTGACTTTAAATTAAAAAATATTCACCAATTCGATTCAAAATGTGCAAAATCAATTAAATTCATTATACTTTTTGAAGATTGTACATACAAACTCGAGTGCAATATGAATTGAAATTGATTGAAAAACAATTAGACACATGATATTCAATCTCAAAATTACTGATATGAAAGCAATTGCAAGTCTACTTCAACATAATGGCATCTAGAATGAAAAAGGAGATTATGAAAGATTTCAAGCTAAAGGTACATTGATACCTTATTCCTGCACCTACTTTGAGTTGATTGAAAAAGTTGCTACAAAGTTGAAGGTTAGTGTAGACACACACATAATAGATTTGAGATATTAGTTGGAAAAATGATATCCACCAATTGCAATTGAAGATGACAGCAACATTGAATTTTACCTAGAAGTAAAGCAAAGAAGACAAATACACAACATTGCCTTTGTGTGCCTCAGTCATTGAGAAAGAGCAATAAGTAGAAGAAATAAACAAGCTTGACTCAACCAGCAGCTACTTAGAAAATTCATATTATGAAGAATAAGAGCATGATATGATGGAGTATGTGCATATGCTAACTAAGAATATTATACATATAATCACTTATATTGCAGAAGAAAATCGAGAACAAAATGGAAGCAACTCATCAGTTATATACAACAACAAAAGTAATGAAATACAAGTGGGACAACTATACAAAGACAAACAAACAATGACATCAACTATGGCATTCTATGCCTTTAACAACAATTTCCAATTCAAGGTGATAAAATCTTGCCCTGAAAACTACTATATAAAGTGTGTTGATGAAAGCTGCAACTAGTTTCTGAAGGCTTCAAAAAAGGAATAACAAACCTGTTTATTATTAGAAAGATAATAAATATACACACATGCAACCTGGAAACAAAAATGTGTGAGAAGAGACAAGCCACTTTGAAGTTCATTGTTGAACACACCAAGTACAAATTTATGGACTTCAAAACAAAATACAGACCAGCTGATATAATAAGAGATATGCAAAAAGAATTATCTATAAACATAGGTTATCAAAAAGCTTGGAGGTCAAAGGAGAAAGCATTGAAGAAAATAAGAGAAAAACCTACTGACTCTTATAGTTTACTGCCAAAATACCTTTACATGCTATAAAAAACTAATCAAGGTACAATTATTTAATTGGAAAAAAATGAGAAAAAAATAAATTTCAATACCTTTTCATAAAACTAAATGTTGTTATACAAGGTTGACAATATTGTAGACCCATAATTGTAGTTGATGATACATTTATTAAATCAAACTATGGAGGCAAACTAGTTGCAGCTACAACACAATATGCAAATGATGGTATATTTCCTCTTGCTTTTCGTATAGTAGATTCAGAAAACAATGCCTCATGGGAATGGTTCTTTAGAAAATTCAAATATGCATATGGCACAAGAGAAGGCATGTGCATATTCTTGGATAGACACTAAAGCATTGAGAGAGCAATAAAAGAAGTGTATCCAAAAGCAAGCCATTCGGTATGTATATACTATCTATCAAATAATTTAAAGATGAGATTCAAAAAGAAACTAAAAAATCTTACAAAGTCATTCATGGTAGCAGCAAAAGTATACACTTTGAAAGAATTTGAATATCACATGTAAGAACTGGACAACATAGATGTTTGTATAAGATCATATCTGTCAAATGTTGGCTACTACAAATGGCCAAGAGTTCGTTCAGTAAATAATAGATACACAACCATGACATCAACATGAGAGCTACTAATAACTGAACATGTGAAGTGTCTTTGCAGCTTGATACAAGACTGGAGTTACGATAACAGAAATAAAGTTTAGTCAATTTTCACTCAGATTGTTCCAACAAAAGAAGACATATTGCAGACCAACATTATTGAGTCCAAAATGTTACATGTCAGTAAATAAATGACTTATGAATAGTTTATAGTAAATTTACAATATGCAAAGTTCATAACTAGAATCAAATAATAAATTAAAAACATAAAAGTACAGTTTAATAACAAGCTAAAATTAGTTTATAATAAGTTTAATAAATTATTTTGTAGGTGAAGCCAATAATAGAAAATGATAAGTTACTATTCATCAACAGTACCAAGCATGTGAAAAAAATAGTACCCTTTGTCTATAAAAGAAAGTCATTTCTAAAGCTTGAGGATACTTTTCAGAACTCTCTCACCTCCAGAAGCTCTGAAGAACTCTAAACTCTAGTTTATGTCTCCCTTTCCTTTTCTCTTTACTATAAGCCTTCTCCCACTTCTATATCACCTTTACTATTGTTCTCCTGTAAGTTATTTTATTTATTTTAAAGTTTGTATTTTATATTTTAAAGTTTATTTTGTATAAGTATACTCTGCACTTGCAACGAAAGTTGATCTGGTGCATCAGAAACTTGTAAAATTTTATTTTCTTTATAAAGATTTGTTGGTATAAATTGGATACCCAGTTGTAAAGACTTCTAGTTATGAGCAGAGTTTATAAACTTATAGTACCTGGTATAACAAAAAATAATATACCGTATAATCTGTGTTTTGTATGTGTTTCTTTAAAGCAATAAAATTATATATTTCTATATTCTTGATTTATAATTATTTTATTTATTATATAAATTATTATATAGATCTATTGGTATATCGGATAAAAATCCAAATATAAATTCAAGAGATGATTTCGAATGGACAATAGTCTTATCTGCACTTGGGTGTAACAATTCCACATGCCAATGATATTATATAATTATTTGTATAATTTTTATTTGTAGAAACTTTATTATTATAAATAAATATATATTTTATATATTCTTTCATTTAATTTATATGCTTTTTTAATATATGTTTTTATTCTTTTTATTCTGTATATATATATGAGTGAGACTTTTATCTGATTACTTGTTGCTTAGTTAAATCCCTTAGATTTTTTTATTTTTATATAAGATCTATGTTAAATTTGCTGGTATCAGAGCTTGCCATTTTTAGGGGTGTAGAACTCCATTGTGTTGGGTGGAATTGAATGAGAGCAAACTTGTAAGACCTGATCTCATAAAACAAACTGAAGACAAAGTAAAGCTTATAAAGGATTGATTACAAATTGAAATGGATAGACAAAAATCTTATGCAGATTTAAAACGGCGTGATGTTGAGTATAATGTGGGGGATAAGGTATTTTTATATACGATCTATATTAAATTTGCTGGTATCAGAGCTTGCCATTTTTAGGGGTGTAGAACTCCATTGTGTTTGGTGGAATTGAATGAGAGCAAACTTGTAGGACCTAATCTCATAAAATAAACTGAAGACAAAGTAAAGCTTATAAAGGATAGATTACAAATTGCAATGGATAGACAAAAATCTTATGCAGATTTGAAACGACGTGATGTTGAGTATAATGTGGGGGATAAGGTATTTTTAAAAGTATCACTGTGGAAGAAAGTTCTTCGCTTTGGAAAGAAAGGTAAATTAAGTCCTAGGTTCGTTGGACCATATGAAATACTTGAACGTGTAGGTCCAGTAGCCTATTAACTAGCTTTGCCTCCAGAATTGGCTAAGATTCATAATGTATTTCATGTGTCAATGCTTAGGCGCTATAGATCAGATCCTACACATATGATTCAAGTAAAGTCTATTGAAATTCAGCCAAATTTGAATTATGAAGAAGACCCAGTGGCTATCTTAGCTCATGAAATAAAGGAGTTGCGTAATAAGCGCATTCCTTTTGTAAAAGTGTTGTGGAGGAATCATTCAATGGAGGAAGCCACTTGGGAAAGCGAAGAGATAATGAGACAACAATATCCTCAATTATTTCAAGCGTTTATAACAGGTAAATTTTGAGGACGAAATTTCTTTAGAGGGAAAGAATTGTAATGTTTAAAATTTTAGATACTAAACTTTTAAATTAATAGTAATAATTAATAGTGAATTATAATATAAGTGATATGGATAAGTAATGTAAATAGTGGATCTCAAAAATTTACCGAAGAAATTAATTATTTTTACGGTTTTATGAGATTTAAAATCGAATTAGAATCAAAGAATAAGAAAGAGGGTGCACCATAACTAAGATGAGATTGGCTACACTAGATTGAGTTATATATATATGTGTATGTGTGTGTGGACAGGTGTAAGAGTGTAGAAATTTCTTTTTCTCTCTTCATCATTCATGTTCAGCACCACCTTCACCATCAAAACTCCTTCTTGCTTCCTTCCAAGATTTTGATCAAAACCAAAGAGAAAATAATGTCTAGTTATAAATTTTGAGAAGATTAAGATAGAAAGTTGAGATTATTAACAAGTAATTAGAGAAAAGAAGAGTTTGAAGAGGTATGTGTTTATGTATTTTAATTTACACATATTTATTTTTCTTTGAGTTTTAATGTTTAAATTAGTTTATTGGGTCATTTAGAGGAGATATTTCCTAAATATTGGATAAATGAATTGTTTTGTGATATATGTAGAAATTGAAGTTGTTGATGTTGTTTTTCTTAATTTTGAGTGATGATTGTGAAAGTTGTTGAGTAGATCATTTGTTAAATACTTGATTAATTAAAGTTTTAGTAAGGTACTAGAAATAAATTCTTTTTATGTCAAAACTTTGATTTTGATTCATTTTTATCTTCGATCTTCAATATTTTTGTGATTTTATGAAGTTAAAAGTGTAAAATACACGATTTTAGGATGCCACGGGAGTGGCTTTAAGGTGCCATGGGCGTGGTATCGAAGTTAGGACTGCTGGAGGAAGAAAAACTCCGAAAACAATCCCAAAATCAATGTCACGGCCGTGGAAATTGAGTGCCACAATCGTGGGATTGAAAGTGATGTTGTTTCTTCAAAAATTTCGATAAAACAGAGCAGTTCTAAATGCCACGGCCGTGGCCTTGGAAGGCCACGACCGTGGGGGTCTTCAAAGTCAATTTACAACTTCATTTTGTATCCCTCGGGCGTGGGGTGGAGTTGCCACGATCGTGGGGTACCTAAATGATATTTTTGACTTGTATTTTGTGATATACGGGCTTAGTATGAGGCTAATATGTTTATGTTTATTACTTTTGTGTTGGGAATTCATGTGTAAGTGTTGAAAGTATTGTTTCATTGAAATGATATATCCAATTCAGTGTTAACTACAAACTACTGAATTGCCCTAATCATACTGATTTTAGATCTAGCTTGGGATTGAATGGCTAGCCAAAGGAAGGATATCCAAAGAGCTAGTGGGCACTCTGTGCCATCAAAAGACACTCTGTGTCATCATACTCAGTGGGCATTCGTGCCATAATGGGCCATTGGCCAAAATTCTATACAGCGGCATTAAATTGTCAATAGTGACCCGTTATCCAAATCTAGAATCTAAGTTCAGTGTGTATGGGCACAATTAACAAAGTTATATATAATGAAAGCAATGTGTTATTCAGTTGTCGATAAATTACTCAATTCTAAATCTAATTGTGCTTAGTATTTCAATTTACAATAAATTTATTTAATTTCTTTATTTAACATTCGGAAAGTAATGCAATTCGATGTTTCTAAAATTATTTAATTGATAGACCTCTTTTTATTAAATTTTCTTGTATATTATAAATACATAAGCACCACTAAACATTGCTTAGCATGTTAGAATTATTTTCTGACTCACAGATCAAACAAGGAGAGTTGAGACCGCAGAGTGAGAGGCTTACGTTCTTGATCAACTGCATCATCAAGGTTCAATGAACAGTATTGTAAATATTGTAATATTTATGGTTCACATAGCAAAACTTTATAATTTTGTATGACAGATATACTAGTTTGAGAGTAGTTTGAGAATATTTATAATAATGTAAGTTTTCATTAAGAGTTCTTATAAATATATGGATAGATGTGTGTAATATAAAAAACTTAACAATTGCATTATTGCTTAAAGGTTTTATGACTTTATTTCTTTAGTACATACATAGACATATATATAGAATAATTGTAAATGTAGGTGACATCTCCTATGTAGGTAAGTGTATGGTCTATGTCGGGGGTGTTACAAACTGTGTATTTATTATATACAATTCACGACAGAGTTTGAACGACTATCAAAAACCACTACTAAAAATAAAATGAAAATATGTGTATTTAACAATACTTCCTAAACAATTAAACGATACACTTTTCATAAAATACAAACTACAAAATTTTCTTACCCTTCTTATTCTTAAGTGGATCTTTTGGCAACCTTCCTAAAGTCTTGGATTCACTTTCATAATTGCTGGACTGCTTCAGCTTTGCATGATTATATAACAACACAGAAAGTCTAGACCTATGCAAATCCACATCAAAATCTTTAGCTGGAATCTCCTTTCCGCTAATGAAATACTCAGCAAAAGAAGAAACAAACAATCCACAATCATTGAAAAAATGAAAACAAAAATCAAATATTGAAAATTAAACAATAAACTTAAAAAAACTTTTAATAAAAACAAAATCAAATGAAACATACTTATCCTCTTGAGATGGTAATATAACAACCTTAACTAGCTCAATAGGATATGTAAAAGTGTTATTATGATATAGACATTCATTTAGATAAACGTCTGAATGACGATTATAAAAACAAAAAAAATAGGAAATATAGTAAAAGAGTGCAATAACCCTCCATCACCTCTAAAATAGCTCTCTTGTAAAGAGATATTCTTAAAGAATTATAGACATAAAATTTTCTCTCCTTAAAGCTCAAAAGTGCCAAAATTCAATGGCTTTGTGTGCCTATTATGATCGGAAAGAGCACATGATCTACATCCCATCAAGGCCTATTGCAGTGCATTTAAAATCTAAAAATATATTCAATAACCATATACCTTATGTGCAATATGGAATAGTCATTGTCCTTCTCTTGAAATTTTTTGTATAATGACTATAATTTTTTTTATCAAATAAACAATCTGTAGTTTTGAACTAAATAGTCACATGAGCATAATACTTCTCATTTTTTTCTTAAATAGTAAATAATAACATTCATATACTAAAAAAAACAAGCATCAAAACTGATAATTAAAAAGATTATAATGAGTACAATTTCAGTTTAAAGACAAATGTAATCAAATAAAAGAAAGAAGTATGAATAAAGACTAATATCTAAAATATAAACTAACAAATAAATACGAAAACTAATAAAAAATATGATATGTTCATAATAAAACATTGAAACAAAATAAATAAAAATAACCATACCGATAATGATAATTGATGACCTCCATAATACAAATCATGAAACCAAATATTCTTATCAACGGAATCAATTGAAAAAAGATAAAGCAAAAAAAATTTGTTGATGTAAGGAGATTGCAACATATTAGATGGTTTAGCATCCCTCTTATGAACATATAGAGTTATTTCTAAACAAACCCCACCTGCTTCCTTTTTATAAACCTATCACAAAATTAAAAAAATATATAGATATAAAATAACAACAACATCACAAAAAAATAAAAAAATGTAAAAAAAATATTTACTTTGTTCATGGCAATTTCAAGAACTTCATTAAAGGATGATACATTCATATCATCTAGTGTATAACTAGGACACAATTGCTCTCCCAATTTATCCTTAATGATATTTTCATTATTAAAATGACGTACACAAGTCTTAATAAAGAAAAAAAATAACATAATAAGAAATTTATAAAAAAAAAAGAGAAGAATAACAGAAATTACCTCCCTCATCATTCTTCGTCAAAACATCATCTTTATCACCTTCAATATAAACATCAATTCCATGATAGAATCATCACCTTCTTCATCTTCTTTATTTGAAGAAAACTCACCAACATATTGAATATCATCATCATGACCTTTCTTATTAATTTCTTCATTACGTTCATTAGTAGCACTACATAAAATGAAGTTTGGATCATCCACCATTCGAGAATCTTAAAACAAGAAAGATCAATTAAACAAAAAAAAAATAAACATGAGAATAATTGTGTAATAAAATATTAAAATAAAGTTGAAAAACAAAAAAAAACAAATTAAAAAATAAAATAAATGTTTATAACATACCACATTTTTCTTAGTTTTAACAATATCTACTTCAAATTTATCTTCCATGTTTAAAGCAATATTCTTTTGTTCAACATTTAGAATGTTTTTAACCTGAAAGTTATAAAAAATAAAAATAAAAATAAAAAGATATCAAAAACAACAAATAATATTACTATTTAAACAGAGTTTACTATTAGTTTAAAAAATATAATAAACACTAAATAATACCTCCTTATCTTTTTTCACCTCACTAATATCCTGATTTATTGCATCAAGAGCAATAGAAATAATCTTATTTGTATTCATCACATCATCACCATAAAAAAACTCATAAAAATAAATAATATAATACAAAAGGAATGGGAGAAACTAAAACAAACCTAAGGAACAACATCCACTTTTCCAATTAACAATATCCACTTCTTCAGTTCTCTCTTTGACAAGTGAAGGAATTACGTTCTCTTTAACTTTTCAAGAATGAGCAAAATAAAAATAATAAAAAATAACATTACACTAAAAATTTATAAATTGATTAAAATGAGTTTAGAAAATAAAACATGATAAAAATATACAATTAAATAGTGTAAAATATGACTACAATTAGTTTATAAAACAACAAATATATACAAACACAATACAAAATAAAAAAAATAATATACTAACCACATCAACACCAACAATATTTTTCTTTTTAGTTTTCTCTTTGACAAGTAAATGATTAACCTTTCAAGAATGAGCAAAATAAAAATTATAAAAAAAAAACAACATTACATTAAACAATTTATAAATTAACTAGAATGAGTTTAGAAAATAAAACATGATAAAAATATAATTAAATAGTTTAAAATATAATTACAATTAGTTTATAAAACAACAACTATACATAAATACAATATAAAATTAAAAATAATATACTTCCCACATCAACACCTGCATCCTCAACACCAACAACATTTTCCTTTTCAGTTTTCTCTTTGACAAGTGAAGGATTAACTTCTCAACAATGAGTAAAATAAAAATAATGAAAAAATCAATATTATGCTTGACAAATTATAAATTGACTAGAATGAGTTTAGAAAACAAAATATGATAAAAATATATAATTAAATAGTTTAAAATATGACTACAATTAGTTTATAAAACAACAACTATACACAAACACAATACAAAATAAAAACAATATACTAACTACATCAATACATGCATCCATAATACCAATAACATTTTCCTTTTCTCACTAGCAAAAAAAAATGAAACCTAACAAAATAAAAAAAAATATATCTAACAAAAACCAATAAAATAAACAATAAAATATACAATACATATTAAAACAAAAACAATTATATAACTTGTACCTCATATGTTAAATTTTCATCTTTTCTAAAAAATCTTATCATCCTCCATCGAAGAAGATTTATTAAACTACATAAAAAAAGAAAAACTAACAATTAAACTAATATATTAATAAAGTAATATATAACTATAATAAATTACAAAAACTACCTTAGAACTACTTCCACCACCAACTGAAACAGATTTTGAAAGCATATTTATCGCCTGAAAAGCCTTATCAAATTGACTTTCTAAATATGGATTCAAAAACTATTTAAAATTTGACAAGTCTTTAGACAAATCAACTTGTCTAAAAGACAACAATTGCAGCTCCTTAAAAATATCAAAATTAAGTGAACGATTGCCACCAATAAAAACTTTTTTCCTTATTACAATTAGAAGAACCTTTCTTCTGAGGAGACGAGACAAAATCATCAGCATACCTATCAAATTCAATAGAATATTCAACAACTTTCTCTTTTCTCTTATCAAACAATGAATCCAAATCCATTGATTCTCTCTCAATAGCCAATGGTTCCAAATTCTTCAGATTCAACTACAAATAATTAAATACATAAAAAATCCTTATCATCATCAAACATATAACTCTTATCAGTCATTTTCCTTTTCAAAGAATCTAAAGTTGTAGATTACACCTCCTTACCCAAGGATATGAATCAAATAAACCAGATTTATATAAATCAAAATGTGATTTACTAATTACATTACCTGTTGATACAGTCAATAAAAACATATTCAAAAATATAAACAAGCTATCTTGACAACATCTTCATCTGAATCCTACCTTAAAAAAATAGTTCTTCCACAGATAACTTATTAATTTTCTTAACATTAAGGAAATAATTATCAATCAACCTATTAGATTCAGACAAAATATCTAACTTATTGCACACACCTGTGCACTTTAGCCTAGTTATCAAAGCAAACTAAAAAAAAAAACTGAACCTTAATTTCATACTATTAACAACAACCCAAAGTTCATTCTTAGAAGAATGCTTCACCTCATGAAGCAACAGTGAATTTTATAATTTGACCTTGAATTACCATCCTAGGCAAATCCAAATTCTTATCAAAACAAGTCTTTCTAAACATCTCAAATTGAACAACTGACAATTTATCTTTTAAATTCTTTATAACATCGAATTATAACTTGCATTAACCTTACCATAAAATAATCATCAGGTTTAACCAGATACTTCTATTGCTACATTTAAAAATAAAAAATGACAAAAAAAAAGAGTAAGAAAAACAAAAATCATAATACATTACATATAAATATTATAAACTTAAAAAAAATGAGAAAAATACATGAAAACAAATACAAAACAAATAAGCCTAAAGCACAAAAAAACTAAGACTAAAAATAAAAATAAAAAAATCGATCAAGAACAGGTTTAACAAGCTACTCAAATTAAAACATATAACAACAAAAAATTAACAATACAAAACAAGACAATAACAAAAAGGCAAATACCATAATATATTAGACATAAAGATTATAAACTCAAAATTAACTAAAATAAACTAATCAAAAGAAAATATATAAAACAAACAAAAAATAAAAATAAGAAACTAAAACTGAAAATAAAAAACAAACAGATTAGCAAACACAAAAATCACAAAAAATAATTATTAATAAAACAAAATATGAGAAAAAATATTCATAATATACCCATCATAAACTTTAAAATAAATTCTAATAAATGAAACTAAACAATACCAGAATAAACAATTACTTCTTATAAAACTAAATAGCATACATTCAACTTACGAATATCTTTTTTCACTCTAACATCATTAATCATAATTTTAGACTTTTTTTGAAGTTCTACCAACATCAGATTCATCAAATCTAGATTTAGCAACGCCAAAACCTACTTTTTTTTTCATTTCTTATCCATCTTCTCTGGATTAGAATTCTTTAACTTTTTCATAATTTGAGAAGCACTGCTAGTATGAACCATATCCTAAAACTGATAAAAACAGAAAACAAAACAATCAATGACACAATCATACAAAATTGAAAAAAAAATCTGAAAAAAAAACTCAAATGAAACAAACAAATAAGAAATAAACAAACTTACAAAAAACATAAATAAACTAAAAAAATTAAACAAACACCAGTAAAAATAAAAATGAAAATCATTACATTACTATAGGATATGAGAACACTTCTACTCAAGATAATGGCTGTTTCGTGAATATTGTCAACTATAGCCATCCACTGTAGCAGTAGTGTCCTTACTGCCAATGTCACTAGAGAAATATACAAATCAATGCAGTTTATGTCAACATAAGAAGAAAATAGAATAGAGAAATAATCAAACAGAAGAAAAAAGCAAAAGAAATTGAAGAAAATAAAAAAAAACGCAGACAAAATCAAATAAAAAATAATAAAAGCAAAAAATTACAATGAAAATAAACAAAAAACATAAAGAAATAAAAGATGCATATCATTTAAACACAAACAAAAAAAACTCACATATAAATAAAAAATTTTAAATCTATTCGTATACGAAGCACATGTAAGAATAGAGAACACAAATAATATATAAATAGAACTCCAAACTGAAAAATAAATTGCAATAACACTTACTGATCTGAAGAAAAATATTAAAAATGGCAAACAACGAAAAGAAACAATAGCTAAAAATAAAAGAAAGGAGAAATTTGAATAAAAAAGTTAAAAACACAACATAAAGTAATTAGAATATGGTAAAATTGAAAGAAAAAAAAATGTAACAAAAATTATAATATTACCTCTGATAAAAATAAAAATAATAAAATGCTTAATTATTATAAAAAATTTGAACAATACATAAACTATTTTTATTAAGTCACTAATATTATCTTATGTATTATCAAAAACTAAATAAATGAGGATTATGATTGTCTTTTTATATGAGATTATTAATTTTTTTCTGATAAAATATTTTACATATAAAAAATTATTCTTTAAAAAATTATTTTTTTTATATAAAATATTTTATTAATTAATTAATAAAATTTAATAAAATTAATATTTTATTTTATATAATTATTTTTTAACAACACACGATAAGATGAATGAAATAATAATAAACAAAACTCAATCCTATTTGGCTAATCTGTATTAAAAGAATCAATTACTAACTCCCAATAGAAACAAAAGAATGATGCAATTTTTGGACGTGAAAGAAGAGAATCCAAAAAATTATAATTAAATTATATATAATAATCACAATAATTTGGATAATTAAGAATATTGGACTTTTTCATTTAGCTCTTTTTCAGAATCTTTTCCTTTTTTTTTTTTTTTACATTTAAGCCCTCATTTTGATACTTTCTTCTGGTGACGTGAAAAGCTTTTCATGCGTACTACGCACTCTGCGTACTGCAGAAGGCGCCACTCCCGGTACATTTTTTACTATTATTTTTGTTTATTTAATTTAATATAATAATAATATATTTTATTATTATTTTTAAATCCATTAAAGCAAAAAAGCAAAATAATACAACCCGAGCAACAGTAAAGCTTGACTTGGTACTGCTCCATCCAGCGTGAATTATTTTTATTTTTTATTTTTTCCTAATTTACTTTTTTTATCTTCCTTTGTTAAACAAAAATTTTACCGCGAATTAGATATAAAAAATAATAATATATTAAGTTTGAGCAAATACGTCATCTAACTCCGTCAAAAATATAAAGTTGTCAAATTTTCTTCAATGATACTAACGGCGTCGACAATGCCGTCTAAAACGACCTCTCTCTTTCCCTCTGTCTCCCTCTTTTTCTGCAACGAAGAGGAAATAGCAGCCTGTCTCTCTTTCTCGCTCACATTTACCTGCTGTCTCTTTATCCTGGACTTTCTCTCTCTAAAAAAGTATTCTCTTCCTTCGAAACGGTGGCGTTTCGGCCCCGATTGAAGTACGCCTCGACTTGTTATCGATCACGTCAGGTTTCAGATTTTTTGGGTATTGGTTTTTTGCTTGTTTTTGAGTTAATTCAATTTAATGTATTTTGTGCGTAACTTTTTTGCGATATTATCGGATCTGTTTTGACATGTGTAATGCTTCCGTTTTTGTTGTTTGATTTTACTATTTGTAGGGGTTTTTGGATCAGGACTCAGTACTCTTCGCTTCTCCTAAAGAGTAGCAGATTGAGTCGTTTTTGGTCATTTTAATAATCTACCTTCGATTTTTTCTTTCTTTTTATTGTGTAGTATTTATTTCAGCTTTTCTTTGTGGGTTTTTATCTATTTTTTTGGTTGTTTCAGTGGTTTTGAGTTGGTGGGTTGGTGTGAAGTGTGAACCAGTGAGTGCTGCAAGTAGAGAAATATCCTATTTTTTTTCTAATTTGTTTTTGTTTTTCAATTTTCGGCTCATCTTTTTTGGTTCATTCTTGACTATAGATGAAGTAATTTGACTTTGATTTTTCTTGCCCTCTTCTTTTTTCTCTTCCTTTAATTTTGTTTGAACTTGAAAAATGAAACCTTTAATCTTCTCAAAATTGGGTATGCTTAGTTTTTGAAAAATACGGTTTTGGTGGTGATTTGTTCACAAGTGAATTTTCTGTTGAGGTTGGTGTTTTTGCTTTGGTATATTGAAACCATAAGCTCCATCGCTATTGTTTTTAGGTGCGAGGATTAGTTCCTTCTTTTCTTTTTTCAGCTTCCAAATTAGCAAAACTGACTCTTTTTGAGGGATTAGTGGAATTGGGTCTTAATCTTTTTGAGGGTTATGAAGTGTTCTCTTCAAAATCTGAAGCTGTTTTCCTTTTAAATGGTTGAATTTTATTTGATATAGGCGTCTACGCCGTCTAGTTATCAAATTATTGAACATCTTAATGATGGTTTCTGTTTTCCCCCTTCTTTAATGCAGAGAGACAAGTGTATCGGGGTTTTTTCTCCCCTTGAAGCGATGCTGTTGGGTTTTAAGTTGGCGTTTGAACTTCAGGACATGTGAGTGAAAATTTTTGAGATTTTCTTTCGGAACTTTGCAACACAAGGTGTTTAAGCATGGGAGGGGCTTGTTGTGTTGCTGCTAGAGATAAAAATATTGTAAATGGACCAGGTACTGAGATCATACATAGGAATATTCGGTATTCACCAACATGGAGTTTTCGGTGGGATAACAGAGGGCGAGTAGCTGGAGAGGAGACTTCCATAACTTGGTTTTCAGATGCAAATAGTAGAAACAATGGGCGAGAGATTAAAAATGAATCTGCCGATGCATCAGAGGATGGGAGCCCATTGGATAGTTTTGGGCGTGCATGGCAGAAGTCCCCAATATCTGAAGGTGCTAATGCACATGTGACGACTCCTGCTTTGGGTAAATTACTGGTTGATAGAATTCTTAATTTTAATTGCTATATTTCACATAATATGGAAATGTTTTCTGGAAATTGATTACTATACTGCTCTTAAGGAAACATGTTATACTTATGCACTTAGCTATATAGTTATTGTCTATGCATATGAAGCATGATAGAGATGGAGTATACTTTTAAAATAACAGAGGACAGAGGTAGATGCCTCATTGGAATTTTTGATATCAATACTGTAGTTTGTTATTGTTTCAAATAGATAAGGGACAGAGGTGTTACGTTATAGGAACTTTTGTCAGTGGGTCAGCAAGTAATACCTTATCATCATTGTTAGTGCGAAGTCAAAATCTAGAGGGAGAAACCTCCAATGTACACAAGACCAGGGATAAGAAACAATAAATAAAAAGGAGTAACCCGGTGCACTAATGCTACCGCTATGCGCGAGGTCCGAGGAAGGGTCGGACACATTGAGTCTTTGTATGCGGCCTTTCCTTGTAATTGCAAGAGGCCGTTTTTACGACTCGAATCCGTGACCTCTAGGTCACACGGCGACAACGTTTTCCATTGCGCTAAGGCTCCCCTTCGATAAGAAACAATAAATGCTTGAAAAAAAAAATTAAGCTGTGTTTTCTGGAAATCTATGCAAAGTTGAAGGAGGAGAGGGTACCGTTTGTGATCTAACAAGTTGAATCATCTCTGAGTGCTTCACCCAGAGGGTAAATGCTGTGGTAATATGAATTGGCTTTATATGCTCGTATGTTCACCCTTCACCAAAATGTTAAGATTATCTGATTTAGAGGAGCCCTGGTTGTAGTTGGTTTCTGGTGCAAAATCTTGTATTGTTGCTTCAGAGCCAATATCTTTTGCTTTACCAACATTAACTTATTATCATGGAGGAACAGGAATTTAATAAGCAAAAAAATGTAGAAGTACTTCAAGTCGAATAATATCTTATAAATAGGATTCCCTTGTCTCTATATGGCCATCTAGTTTTGTTACTGTCATGCTAGTCTTGTTATGGTCATGCTAATTAGACATGATTTAAGATGCTTTATTTAGAGACAGAAAGAGAGTGAGTAAAATTCTTGATATTTCTATTATCTTGTGACAAACATAGCAAAGTTAACCAAGCTCAAAGGTTGTGAGGCAACTGGAATGTAAAATCTGCTCTTACATGCAACACAATGTCGAGAGATAAATTGAAGTGTCTTTTTAGCATTTTTGCAATTTTGCAAATATGCTCCTGTAAATTTCCATTGCGTTCTTTTAGCACCTTCTGAGAGAGAAATTGACAGTTCATTCTTTTCTAGCACTTGTTTGCAAATGTGTGCTATGGGTCTACAATTATTTTGGCAAAGCCTTTGGTTTTAGGGATTCATATTTTAACTTAGTTAATAGAGAAGGAGTTTGTAGTCAACCTGGTCCTTATGTTTGCTAGTAAGGGAGAGAATCCTATGAAGGTGAAATATTTCCCTGTGTTGGCATTTTGGAATACTGGTGGTCTGTGATAAGGTATAATAATTCTATCTTGGAACAGAAGTACGAAGTGTGAGACTGTATAAGCATGAAGCTGTGATGTAGGAAGCATTGGGAATGTGCAAAATAAGTTGAATAAAGCATATAATTTAGTCCAAAATTCAACATAAAGCATTAAAAAATGGTTTGATTCATTGTCATGTTGGACATGATTTGTTTGAGTAGTATTGCTGTAAATGTGAAAGGTTTAGTCTTGCTTATTTATTTGAGCATGGACTGGGCAAATTTCTTTTTATTAGGGTGCTTTTAGGATTGCAAGGGAATCAAGCTACTTGAAATGGACTCACTGGAAGCTAAAGATATTTGTTCAAAAGGTTAACGAGCCAAGTTTGAGCTTTATGAAATCAGTTTGTTTGAACTTACTGATTAGCTACCATGCTGATTGTTTAGCAATTTGGCTATATATATAATGCTTATTTAAAACATTAGCAATTCTTTTAAATTCCAAATCTAAATATAGTAGATGGTCCACTTGACCCTTGTAAAGTGGGAAGCTTTGAGCACTAGTGATGCTAAAATAATTCCAGAATGGTGTCTAAAAATTACACATTTTACCATAATTATAATACCAAAAATATTAGATTTTTTTAATATATTCTTTATATCTTATGATAAATTTGTGAGAATTTCATATGTAATTTAAATAAATTGAGAGATATTTTAGCTCAAATTTTGGCTCATTTTGCAAATGACTGAATGTCTTTGTTCAACTTGTTCAATAAATTACCTGAACTTGTTTCTAAATTTTAAGCTTTGTTTCGTAAATGTTAAGTGGCTGATCATGTCAAATCTTGGTTCAATTTGTATGAAGCCTAGTTGCTGCAGGAGTTCTTCTTGATACACAACAGGAAACGTTCAAGGTTCAAGTTAACAGCATTCTGCATCCTGCAGATGTCAGTATTTACAGTGTTCCTTTAGGGCATTAAATGTTCTGTTGGCAGTTTTATGTACTATTAGCGTTCTACACTGTGGGCATCATCTCTTTTATTTATTCCTTTATATAGTTATTAATTGTTGCATTTATGGTTTTATAGACCACACTCAAGCTAAAAACATCCTTTTTTTCCCTCTTTTTTTTTTCACCTAATAGTTCACCAACTTGATTTTTTATGTCCTCTTACCTTATGGCTTTCTGGCCAACTAGTTATTGTTCTCAGTGTAGCAATTTCCTTGTAGTTATTAGATATATTTCATGGTTGAATCAAAGTTAGTATGTAGTGCAATGCATTTTTGCTGCTGCTTATTCTTCAAACCTAAATTAATAATCCCATAGCAACCTGATATTATTTTATACATATGGCAGATCATTCTGGCTCGAGGAATGTATTGATGGACGCAAGTTTGGAACAGGTGCGGCTTCTTCATGTGGAAGGGACTTTATCTTAGCTTTTTAATCTTTTGATTTCACACTTGTTTTTCCCTTAATATGATTATATGAAATGTTTCCTTAAATCTGTTCATTCTAGGTGAAGGAGTCGACAGAATCTCCAACTGTCTCAAATCCATCTCCGACAAAATTTTATCTTTCATTGCCCTCAACATCGTCCATAACATCTTCAGTATCATCTCAAAGGCATCTGCATCCTGCTAGCTCAACTATGCCAAGTCGGTCCCCGCATTCTAATGGACATCAGTTAATGGAGCAAGTTTCTGATGCTCGAATCCCAGAATTTAAGTCATCAAACAGCTTCTCGGTTCCTGAAGAGAGATCCTCTGTTCCTTCATGGAGTAATGAATCAAACCAGGGGTCACATGGTGGGTCTTCTGATGGTTGGTCTATGCATGCGTTCTCTGAGCTCATGGCCACTTCACATAGAGAAAGGTGGTCTTTTGACAATGATTCTTGGGGCTTCAGTAACGAGAAAACCAGAACCAGCGGTCGAACATCAGCTTCTCCCTCTGTTGATTTCCAAACATGTGGGATTTGCTCAAAGCTATTGACTGAGAAGTCTTTGTGGAGCAGCCAGAAACTTGTTTTGAGTAATGAGCTCTCTGTAGTTTCTGTTCTAACATGTGGGCATGTTTATCATGCTGAGTGTTTGGAAACTATGACACCTGAAATTAGTAAGTATGATCCTTGTTGTCCTGTTTGTACTTTGGGGGAGAAGCAGACCCATAAGTTATCTCAAAAAGCTTTTAAAGTGGAAATGAATTTGAAAGCAAAAAACAAAAGTTCAAGGGACCGGATTGTCGATAGCGATCTTGATGATGATTCTGTCATGTTTGATCGCCTAAAAGGTTGTGGACATGAAGGAAAAGGTCCCAAGATGGCTTCTAGTTCCAGCATGAAGAGCTCCTTGGCAAAGCCTTTCTTGAAGCGGCATTTTTCATTTGGATCATCAAAGAGTAGTAAATCTTTGGCAGGGAATCACACTGCCAAAAAGAAGGGATTCTTCTGGACAAGATCCATGAAGGCGTGAGGTCTTTTATTGGCCATTAAGTGGTGAGCACCATCTATATCATCCTTGTATTCCTTTTATCAGAACAAATCAATATATATTATCGTTGCAATGAAAATATTGATTGGAAGATATTCTAAATTCTTGTATGACTGTAAGTTTTATGTGCGTTCAGATTCCAATGTTGATCTCTGCACTGGACAATGGAGGGACTGTGAAGATCACATACACAGGTCATCATCCTTCAAAGCGTGGTTTAGAACCTTAATGCGCTTTCATACACGTTCTGAAATATCAACAGGATTAGCTTGTGAAGTTACACTTGTAAAGAAAAGTAAAGAAATTTCAATGAGAAAACAAGTCCTATATTGATCATGGAAATTTTAGTAGATGAAATTGCATCACGAGACTCGGTGATCCTATTCTTATTTTGTACAGATTAATTTATTATTTTTTTTGTTTAGACAATTCATGAATTCACCCGCGTGAATGTTTTACGTCAGTAAGGCAATATAAAATTTTCTTATTAAATTTTCTTTGCCTCGTTTCCTGTTGGGTGGTCTTGGTTGCTGTGCTTTATCCATCAACTGCAGAAGTGTTTATTTTTTCAATTAAGCATATTGTTTCGTGTTTTGCAGCTCTATACATGAATGCCAGTTCGGTTTAGTTGTTACAGAGATGAAAGTAATGATCGTGTAGTAACCAAAAGCTGCTTTTGTATGATTGAGAAACTATAGTTAATAATCACAAATTAATTAAAAATATTTAAGTCCATGTAAAGTATATGCTAAACTATTGATTCAACACCCCAATCAATAATTTAATTTATTTATCATATGCTTCGATTTTCAAATTGTGTATATGAGTCGGTATCAAGCACACGAAAAGATAATATGTATAGCCTTCAAATATAACATTATCTAGTATTGATTTTATATCTCGAAAGTTAAAATCACTTTATCTTTTTATTTAATTATTATTTTTTTAAAAAAATAATTCTACGATGGATAACAATAACCGTCATTATCTAAAACAAAAATTCAATTATTATTAAAATAGTATTTTTTATAAAATATTTATTAGCGATATTATCAGCAATCGGTGTTATAATACTAAATAGATAATATTGATATAATATTATGTTATATATCTAATTTTTTTAAAATCTTAAATTAATTTATTATTTTGATAATTTCTTACTATTGCATTTCTTAGATTTTAAATTAATGACCCAAATATTGGAAGAAATCGAAGTTTATAAAAAATAACTAAAATTATAAAATGAAATTCAAATTTAATTTTATACAAATATTTCACTAAAATAATTCATACAAATCTAAGCATGGTAAAAAATTTATAATTTAAACAAACAAAATAAAAGATAATCTTTGATATTGAAGAGTTCAAATTAATAAAATTATAATATTTTATTTGATATTAATAATAATTATTTTTATTTAAAGAGTTTAAATATGATTATAATATTATATTTAATATTGATAATGATTAATTATTTATATATTATATAAAAAATATCAAAAAAAAACTATAACTATTATATTAATACTAGTCGTATGCTCACGCAGTATATAAATATAATTTTTTATCGTATTATAAAAATTTTATTATATATATGGTAATTTTTATTTATATATTAATAATTTATTAAATATATAATATTTTATCTTTATATGTTAATAATTTTTTTCAGTGAATTTTAGATTTAATATAATTAGTAATCATTAATATAATTATAGAAAATAAAATTGAAATGTAATTTAATTTTTTATTTTTATATGTTAATAATTTTATATAACAAATTACGAGGCACAAAAGATATATAAAAAATTATAGCGAATGATATTTTTAAATTGTATATGATCTACTTTTCATTAAATTTTAATTGATAAATTTCTTATATGTAAGAAATTTTATAATTTATTAAACATATAATCTTTTATCTTTATATATTAATAGTTTCAGTTAAAATATTTTATAATAATATATTAAATATATGATCTTTGATTTTTATATATTAATATTTTTATTTTAAATTTATATTAATAATTTATTAAATATATGAGTTTTTTTATTTTATGTATTAATAATCTTAAATATTAATAATTTATTAAATACATTACTTTTATCTTTATAAATTAATAATTTAAATAAAAATATTATTAATAATTTATTAAATACATAGTCTTTATATTGATAAGTTTTTTTACTAAATGTAATAAATACTATTTTTTTCACATTATATATATATATATATATATTATGACACTATATAATGCTTTCATTTTCATTGACTTATATATATATATAATAGATTAGGAATGTCAAATATCATATATTTTATTGTTTAATTTTTTTAAATTTCTAAAACTTATAAATTAATTATTATTATAAATTATTTAATTTATAATTAATTTATTATGAATGTTAAGTGATATATTTTTTAACTTTTTAAATTTCTAAAAAATATAAATATATTATTAAATTATTAATATATAATTAATTTATAGAAGATTAAAAGTCATAAATATAATTAATTAATTATTAAATTTAAAATTTTTAAAAAATAATTAAAATTAATTAAAAAAATATGAGTTAGCATTTTTTTTAAATTTGATGATGTGTATGTATATAATAGGAATGCAAAAATTATATATTTTATTATTTAATTTTTAAAAATTTTAAAATATATAAATTAATATTATTATAAATAAATTATTTAATTTAAAATTAATTTATTATGAAGGTTAAGAGTTATATTTTTTAACCATTAAAATTTCTAAAAAATATAAATATAATAAATTAAATTAATGTGTAATTAATTTATAAAAAATTAAAAGTTACAAATATAATTTATTAATTTTTAAATTTTAAATAAATTATTAAAATTAATTAAAAATTTTGAATTAGCTACTTTTAAAATTTGATAATGTATAATATAGATATTATTGTTTTATTATTATTAGCTAGTCATTTATCAGTGTGATGTGTGGTAATAAAAATATCAAAATAATAACTAAATATAATAACTAAATATAAAATAATGTGTATATAAATTAACAACAAATTTTATAATAAAAAATATAAAATAAAATATTTATATTAATTTTTATGACAGTTTCATCAAAATAATAAGAATGAACCGAAATATAATATTTTTATTTCATAACTTATAATTTTATTAATTAATAATAAAATTTACACATATTTTTACTATAAAAAAATCATGGATATAGAAAAGGAGAAAAAAATAAAAAAAATAAAAATTCAAGTAAACTTTTTCAAATAAGAGAAAATGTCAGCGGTAAGATTTATAATTATAAATTTATATTATTATTACATAAATTATTAAAATATATTAATTTTATAGGAAGGTTAAAATCATATTTTTTATTGTTTAAATTTTTAAATATCAAAAAAATATAAATTAATTATTATTATAAATAATTACCAATTAAATGATTATTTAAATAAATTATTGATATTTAATTAATTTATTAAGAATTTCAAAGCTCATATTTCATTGTTTAATTTTTAAAATTTATAAAAATATATGAATTATTTATTATTATAGATAAATTATTTAATTTATTATTAAGGTTTAAAATAATATTTTTAAATTTCTTAAAAAGAATGTATAAATTAATAAATATTATTAAATTATGTTAATGTAATAACCTAAAAAACTTATATATATATATATAAACATATATATTATAATAAAATAATAATAAATAAAATATTATAATATATATGTAAAAGAAGAAAGAAAAAAAGAAAAAAAAATGAAAGATAAGAGAAAGAGAAAGCAGACGGACAGAGAGAGAAAGAGTGAGGGAGACACAGAGGTAGAATAGTTTAGCCTCTGATCTACCACCACTCGTCCGTCGTTGATCAACACGCTCTATGCAAAGAGGAAAGCCACCAATAGACGAGTTAATCGCCATATGAAACGTCGTCATTAGATGTCGGACGGCGAAGCACATGCCATCCGATGGCTGTACTAGCTGGCTTTTTTCATTGGCTTTTTTGATTGATTACAATCTCTTTTTTTATGATTCAGAAACTATTTGAACCCTTTCTTAATGTGTTTTAATTTGACGTATCATTTATAAATAATGGATGAATTTTAAAAAAATAGCTATAAATATATATATTAAAAATCTAAAATATAATAATAATTATATTATAATGATTATTATAAATTGAATTTAAATTTAAATTTAATTGAATTATTATATATTATATTAATTAATTTTAACTAATTAAGATTTATGAATTTAATTTGAATTTAGGAATACTATTGTAATTAATTAATTAGTTAGTTGTGATTAAAAGGAAATTTTTGTAATCTAAGAAATTAAATGAATTTAGAATATTAAATTTTAGTTATTGGGTGAATAAATTAAATTGTGGAGAAAAAGAAAAATAAATAAATGTGAAAATAGAAATTATTTTTTTAAAAAAAATAAATAATAATTTTTATAGTAATTATGAAGTTAATTGAATTTAGAAATAATAATTTTAATTAATTGATGAATTAATTATGTTTAAAAGAAATTTAGAATAAATAAAATAAAAGTGAATTAATAATGAAATAAATAAATAACAAATATATATATATTAAATTTAAAATAAAAATATTAACATAGAATGTGATTTAAAATAAATTGAATATTTGATTTATTATTTTTATTAGTAATTTATAGAATAAATTAATTATATTTAAAAATATGAATGTGTATGAAATTTATAAATTTTTATTATAAAAGAAAATTATAATAAGAAATTATACAATATAGATAATATTATTATTGTTTATATCATTTGATTTTTAATTTAATATAAATTATTATTATAGTAATTGAAATTATTGTAGACGATTATTTGAAATTAAGATAAATTATTATTAAGATTAAAGTAAATAAATTATTATTAATATTATCTCTGTTATTATTATTATTATTAAATTATTAAAAAAATAAATTAAATAAATTAGATAATACTCTAAGAAAGAACCTAAAATAATATAATTCATGTGAATGTGAAAGTAGGTTTGGAATTGCTACATAGCCGATATGATATTATCATTTGTCAAGAAGAATCAAAATTTCAAAGTTAAAATGAGTTATAGTATTATCACTTCCTTTGTTATATCAAATTTCTTTGAAGAAATTTGAATTATTGTTATTATTTGATATCATTTGTTGATTGTATTTATATATTTATAGATTGAAAAATTATATGTGGTCTTTTAGCCTATGTAATCATACCAAATTCTTTGTTTAGCCAATATGATAGAATCACAGCTTGATGATAATTATACCATCAGACTATGAGCACATAAAGATTTTTTATTAGTAAGGTAGAAGCTGCTATCCTTATGTGAATGTAATATACGATAGTACTGATTTCTTCAGTGTTACTGCTATGTGATTATCTGTTATAATATTTGATTTAATTTGTGATATCGGTTTAATTGTTGTGGGCCCTCATTGTGAATTGAATTTATTGATATTTTTTATTATGGAACCTCACCTTGAGTTATTCTTATTATATATTATACCCCTGTGATACTATAATCTTATTGAGTTGATGATTCACCCAATTTTCTATGTGGTTTCAAGTAAAGGTTGTTTGGATTAATCAGGTTCTTGATTTTTTTTTTCTAACAAAATGTCTGAAAATAATATAATTAGCCAATAACTGGTATAAATAATTAATGTACTAAATTTAAAATATTTTAGTTATTTCGTGGTATAATTTTTTGAATAATTTAATTATGATTTGAAGATTAGATATAAAGTAAATGATATAATATTTGTGATTATATTTATTGATTTTATTATACATAGTATTTGGCTGCCTTAAGTCTTTGTGAATTTTGGGGCCGTCATATTTTTTAAAATAAAATGTAATAATTAATATGTAAGTAATTTATAAAAGATTAAAAATTAAAAATATAATTTATTAATTATTAAATTTTATATAAATTATTATAATGAATTAAAAAATAAAAAAAAGAAGAAATAGTCCTTTTAAAAATAGAAAGAGAAATTGAGAAATTAAAATATTATTGAATCGCGATATTTTAAGAAATTATGAAATTTGAGTATTTTAAAAAATTTATGACATGACATACTAAAAAAAGACTTTATTTCTTGGCTTATATATATATACTAGCCTATAACCCATGAGTTGCCGTAAGATTTATTTATTTATTTTTCAACAAAGCAATTCAGATCATAGATCGTTCTTGAAACATCAAATAAGAAGACTCTAAGAACCGTTGACAGGTGAGTTTTTTGGATTAAATTTTCTAATATAGATTTATGAGTGACAATGCTAAAATCGATTTATATATTTAAAAAATGTATAAAATCACTGTTTATCTATAGTGATTTTATACCTCTTGTTCCTATTTTGCCCTAGTTTTATATATTTTTTTCTATTTTGTCCTTGCCCCAATATATATATTAATATATATATATTATATAAAATAAAATAAAAACCGTTGTATGCAAAAAATAAAAATAAAAATATTTTACATTTAACATAAAATATTAGTTTCTATTATTAATTTTAATTTATACTAGAATCAGTGGCGTAGCCAGGATTTTAGATAAGGGGGGTCCAATTCAACTTAAATACTAAACATTAAAAATATCAAATTATAAAAGAAATAAAAAAATTTCAGATTATAAACTACAAAAAAATAATAATTTCAATTTAACTTCATACTACTTTTCTCAAAAAAAAAAAAACTTCATACTACAAAATCAAATTAAACATTTCAAATTTATAATGTCCTCAAGTATTCAAGCCAATTTCTTAATTCATTATTTTTCAAATTTCAATTCATTTTAGCAAGATAAAAAAATTGCAACAAAATAAATATGAGATTAAAAGTAAGTGGTGTACCTATTCTTAACTTGTTGCCGCTGCCTTGCTGGTGCCAATCGGTGAAAGAATGAAATTGAAAAAGGAAGAAACTGTTATCTGAAAAAAAAAAGAAAGAAAAAGGAATTAACGAAGAAGAAACGTGAGAAAGAAGAGAAAGAGTCACAATTAAGTTATTCTTGTTTATTTGTAATGGGCAGAGTCATTGACAAATCTTGTTTGTTTGTAATGGGCTTGATTAAAAGGCCCAGTTTTAAAGATTGGAAAAAAAAGGATGAAAAATGTTGGGAGCGTGGATCAAAGTTGCGTGCTCTCACATAGTAAGGCCAAGCTGTTCCATCTCAACCAATGTAATATTCATTCTCAAATATACCTAAAAAATTTTTATTTTTAACTGAGGGGGGAACAGGGCCCCATGGGACCCCCTTTATCTCCGCCTCTGACTAGAATGACGTCCTCGTGTTGCCTCAAAAATATATATATTTTAATTCTTTTATAAGTATATAATTGAAAAATAAAAATTTTAGATATTAGTATTTTTAAAGTTCTTAATGTATTGTATTAGAAATTGAAAAAAAAAATTAATTCATTAATTTAGATATAAATAATTTACCATAAATTCAATTAGACATATAAATTTATACAATGAAAAATATTTTTGACATGCTTTATTATAATATATATAAAAAAATTATAATCAATTATTGATATATGGATAAATAAAATGATTTATTATTTTAGGAGTTGATTCAATTAATAAAGCGTATTTTTTATTTTTTGGTTGTTGTAAGTTTAATTTTATAAAATTCACATTTGTATACTAAAGCATCTTCTTAAAGCTTATAATGTTTAATCTATAAAATAAATTTTTTTTTTAATATTAGGATTATAATATCCTCTTTTCTAAAAAATTTTTCATTTACAAAATATTAGTATCTTAATTTTTTAAATTTTAAATTAAATTTATTATTTATTAAAATAGATAATTAATTATTATAGATATTTATTTAGAGAATTTACATAGAAAAAATATTTAAAATATTTTATAATAGTTAAAAATAAAATTGAAGAGCAAATAAAATATACTAAACATAAAAAATTATATTTCAAAAATTATAAAATAATTACGTAATTTATTTATTTACACTTAATTGATAATAACTTTTAATAATTATACCAATATTTTACTTATTTACACTTAATTGATAATATTTTATTCTTAATTTATGATTTACTTTTTTTCTTCTTTAAAAAAATATTAATTTTTTTTTATTATTTATAAAAAATTAAAATATGTATAAAAAACTAAAATATATATATATATATATCCCAAAGCAACGTGAGGTGGTAATTCTAGTTTAGCTTTTAAAGCTGGAGAATTAATTTATATATTACTTATCATGTCAACTATTTCAATCGACACTTAATAAATTTTCGGTAAAATTGTCCAAGTCATATAGAAATTATAAATTATATTTTTAGCTATACGCTTCTATATTTATTGGTTATTTGCTCTAATATTATATTAATTTTTTTGGTAGTATTGATTTGAATTAAAATTTTAATATAGATTTAAGACTGTCAATTCTAAAAACTAATTTTTAAAATTTGAGGATCTATTTCTATATTATTTTGATTATTTATTTTATATTTTTAGTTGTGGGATTTTCTAAATTTGTTTTTATTATAGGACAGTTTGAACGTGTTCGAAATGAAGAATCTTGATGCTTTTTGGAAATTAAAGTAGCTAGATCAAGATGTGGGATTTTTTTTTTCTTGGAGAAAACATGTGTAGCATTTGCAAATATATGAAGTGGGATACTACATTGTGAATCAGCTATGAAAAATTCTTACATTAATATGGTTTATGTCCCCATTCATAGACCAGACCAATCATAAATTATAACTTGAATTATAATATTTAAAAAAATAATTTAGATTAATTTTTTTAAATCACGATTTATGATTGACTTAGCCTATAAATAAGGTCATGGACGAGGTCTATCTAAAAATTTTTCATCAATTATACTCCTATTGTTAATTTAGAATCACAAAGTTATCGGTGAACTCACAAACTAGGTGCTAACCGATGATAAAGAGAGAGATAAAAGTTTAATTATTTGGTAAATTTATTTATTTATCTCAATCCACCAGATATTGCTTATTAACGCACTATTATAGTGAAACTCATAAAAGCATTTTTCATTATTTGAAGTTCTAACTTGAAAACGGACCTACGTTCTATAAGAATAATCATCTAAAAATCGATGGGTATATCGAATGCTGATTAAGCAGGGAGTCTAAATCATGCTATTTTCACTTTTTTAAGGTGTAATTTGGTTATGTATATGGAGAAGCAAAAAGGCAAAAGTGATGGCTTAGTGTTAAAGCTGAATTTTTAAGGAACTAGCCAGAGGTCTTTCTTGTTAGTTGTTCTCGCTTAGAACATTACTTAGATTGGTCTTCCTTTTAGTTTTGAGATGAATCAATTGTTTTGTGGTAACAAGGCAGCTATCGATGTATCTCTTATTATCCTGTTCAACATGATGATACCAAATATTGAGATACATAAACATTGACACATTTCATAAAGCATAATCTTAAAGCCAAGATAGTATAATTTACCTTTGTTAAGTTTGCCGATATTCATAAGAGGCCTTTTAAGTAAGATATTTAACAATTTACTTGTTAAGTTGGTGTGAGTAATCATATGAATTCCTAATTTTAAGGTTGAGGTTAAGATCCCTATTTTCATGTATTATATATAATAACACCACAAACTAAACAAGTATGCTCAAAAACTCGGTTGAACTAATTAAACACTCAGAAGATGCCATAATCTAATTCACAAAACTGAACATATCCTTAAAGGAAATTTAAACAGCAAGAGCACACTTGTCTTTTCAATGGTCATAACCGAATTAGTCAGAATACATATCCTTCAATAGCATTGAGATTAGCATTATCTCAAAACCCTAACTATACACCTCACACCTGCCCCTCATAGCGTGTCAATAACTCATAAAATCATAACACTACGTGTAGAAATGCTACTTTGCACTGCATGCATGGAGACATTAAATTCTTAGCTCTTCCAAGTTCCACCACTATATATCCATATTCTTCATAAAAACTTGTTCTCTCTCTCTCTCTCTTTCCACCTCTAAAGAAAAACACCGTACCATAGATTGAATATATTAATTATTATTACGAAATTATGGCTGATTTAAGAGATGAACATGGTAATCATATTCAACTTACAGATGAACATGGTAACCCAGTTCAATTAACAGATGAATTTGGTAATCCAGTTCATATTACTGGCATAGCTTCTTCTAAACCTTTATCCACCGAAACTGTTACTGTTCAAATAGATGTACCAGATACTGGCCTTTTGGCTAGTTCTGGTGTGGAGGATGTGCCAAAGAGTGAGCATGTTGATGGTGATGAGAAACAGCATATCAAAGAGGAAGAGCAACCGCAACAGCAACAGCAGCAGAAGGATGAGAGTTCTAAAGAAGTTGAAAGATCTTCCAGTTCAAGTTGCGGATCGGTAAGAAAAAAAATCTCACTTGAATTAAGTTTAATTATATTCAAGTACATATCTATAACCCCCGTAATTGCTTATGATTATTTGTGTCAATTTCATTAGTATGTAACTTCATATATTCACTTGCAATTTTGCGTATATTTAAATGAATTAATAAAGAAAGGTGGAGGTACGTATTTTTTTCTAGAAGGTTTTTTTTTTTAGAAAGCCTGGATAAACTTAGTAATTTAAAGAGTGGTTCAGCGATAGTGTACGACTGAAACCAACTCAGAAAACGACTAAGCCCGCCAGAAATTTTTATATATAACGTAAATAAGGAATCCCGGAGGAGTCAGAAATTACAATGCCTTTGAGAATGGAAGACATATTGACAAAATTCTAAAAATTACAGCAAATGAAAAATAAGCGGCTATATCTCGCTAAGAAATTGGCTGCCTAGTTGCCCTCACGATGGACATGATTAATAACAATGTTCTCTGAATTCATCAAATGTTTAATCTTGCCCAGAGTCTTTGAATTTGTCGTCTCCGTGCTAAGTGCATTGATAACCTTAAGAGAGTCACATTCGAGAATGAGAGGCCTGTACGGCATGTTGAGACCCCATTTTAATCCTACCAGAATGGATTGAACCTCAGCCTCCATTGGACCAGAAGCCTCCAAAGGATAGCAAAAAGCAGCAAGTACATTACCACCTGCATCTCTAAGAATCGAGCCACCCGCCGCCTTTGTACGAGAGAATGAGGCATCAATATTGATCTTGAATTCACCCAGCTTCGGCATCTTCCATAAAACTAGCGTGACCCTCTTCTTCTTGCCAATACCTGCTGGACATAATTCAGGAAACAACCTGAACGCTTTGAAAACATTCGAACCAGAATTAGCCACACACCATTTAAAAACTAAGTTTCTAATCTGTTCAACGACAGCAGGCACATGAAAATTTCCATCTCCCCAAGTTATATTGCAGTACGAAGACCAAATAGAGTAAAGAATCAGTTGAGATATACCGCGTAAAAGAATGTCCATCGGTGATTTTGGAGAGTAATTTATCCACCACAAGATAAGTTCTTGCCGCAAAGAAGACGCAGCTGGACCTGATAGAAAAACATCCCGAAAAAATCTCCAAATAAGTTGAATTTGCTCACACTGAAAAAATAAATGAGGGATCGAACCATCAGCAGCCAGACAGAATGGGCAACAAGAAGCAAGTTGAACGCCTAACCATTGAAGGCGAGAGGGAGATGGAAGAGCTGAATTCAAGGCTCGCTAGGAAATAATAGAAACTTTAAGAGGAATGTTATCACCCCAGATCATTTGAAAAGACAGTATAGTAGAATGGTGGTTCCTCATCGCCTCATAAGCATATTTCAAACTAAACTCAGTGCTGTTAGATTCCAGCCATCGCAGCTCGTCAATATTGATCAAATTTAGAGCCGTATCATGAATACCACAAACCCGTTTCCATGTGCATGAGTCCAACACTTTGGCTTGCATCTGACCCCCACGTTGGTACTTAGATCTCATCAGCTTGGCCCATACAAATTTGCCTTCCATGTATTTCCACCATAACTTGAGTGAGTAAGCTTCTTGCAAGAAAACTAACGACCTAATACCTAGGCCACCCTCTTCAAAAGGACGACATATCTTGTTGAAGTTTACCCAATGGGTACTTTCGCTTGCCCCCTTCGGAAGACCAGAAAAAATCCGCAAATTTCCGCTCCAGGATGGAAATAATGCTTTTAGGAAGAGTCATAGCACCCATAGTATGTATTGGAATAGAGCTCGATACGTGCTTGATTAACAATAATCGTCCACACGGAGATAGAAATTTTTTTGTCCAACCATTCAATTTGGCATCAATTTTATCAATAAGATAAGAGCAATATTGTGAACGGTTAATACCTTTATAAATGGGAGCTCCCAAGTATAAAAAAGGCAAATCCCTGTGCGGAATTGATAGAATAGTATGCATCTTCTCCTTGAATGCTAACGAGCATTTCACCGAGCAATAGAATGAGCTTTTATCCAGATTGACCAGTTGCCCTGAAGTTTTTTAATAAGTCTGCAAGAAATGCATAAAATGCTTAGCACTTTTAACATCCCCATTGATAAAAATCAGGAGATCATCTGCAAAAGCTAAGTGAGTAATAATATCACTTCCTCGCGGTGATTTGTAAGGATCAATACGGCCTTCCAAAATCAATTTCTTGATCCCTCGAGAAAAACCTTCAGATGCAAGAATGAAGAGAAGAGGCGATAAAGGGTCCCCTTGCTTCACTCCCCGGGTTGGACAGAAGGAACCATAACCAATCCCATTAATTAGAACCGAGAATCTAGTTGCCTTTAGATGAGACAAAATTAATCCCACAAATCTCAGAGAAAATCCAAATCTTAGAAGAACAGCCTCCAGGTACTTCCAAGACACTCGATCAAATGCCTTAGCCATATCCAATTTGATGGCCAAATTATGACCTCTAGTCCGCCTGTCAATATCATGAATGAGTTCATTAGCCACTAAAATCTGATCATGAATAGATCTGCCTTTCAAAAAATCCGTCTGTTCTGGGGATATCAAGTGAGGTAAAATAGTGGACAGTCTATTAGCAATGATACGGGTGCATACTTTGCTCAAAAAAGTTGCGAGGCAAATAGGCCTAAATTGACCAAAAGAGCTCGGATTTTCTACTTTCGGAATAAGAACAATCATAGCTTTACCAAACTCCTTAGGAATAGGAACACTGAGAAAGAATTCTTTTACTGCACTGATGACATCTTCCTGGATGATCACCCAACAAGAGCGGAAAAATTGACCATCAAATCCATCCGGGCCAGCCGCACTGCTGGGATCCAACTGGCAAACCGCTTGTTTTATTTCAATATTTGAAGGAAGAGCTTCTAGAAACTGGTTTTGGTGAGGATCAACCACTGATGGAATCAAGTCCAAAATCCAGCTTTCATCAATATCAACTTCTGCAGTAAATAGATTCTGATAAAAACGACTTGCTTCTGTACCAATCTGATTTGATCATTAATCCATAAATCATTAGAGTCTTTGATGGAAGATATTCGCTGAAATTTTCGTCGGACACTCACAAAATTATGGAAAAATGAAGTGTTAGCATCTCCGTCATGGAGCCATTTGATGTTTGCTTTTTGTTAATTTGTTGATTAATTCTAAATCTTTATTGAGCTTATTTTTTCTTCACAAGAAAAGAGAACCCTTTGAATGCAAGCCAATATATAACTTAATTTTGAAAAGTTTTAAAAAGTAATTTAGTGGTTAATTGCATTCATTGATAGTTATCAATTTATATGCATACATATACATATATAGTCCTTCACATGCAAAATACTATTAATGAATAGCATCTCGTCAGTTGACGATGATTTTATTGACTTTAAGAAAATTTGAAGGAATGATATTCCTTTTACCTTTAATTGTCTGACCAGTCAGAGTAAGATATTTTATTTTTCTTTTTCTTATTTTTCTTATTTTTTTCTTATTTTTCTTTTCTTTTTCTTTTTTTCTTTTCTTTAGTTTTCTTTTCTTTTTTATTTTTTTTTATCTTTATTGGAGATAAAATATCATAACAACCGTCCTCATTCCTGAATATAGTGATACAATTCAGAATGTAGTGATAACACTGATACTACCTATATTACTTCACTTTATAAGAGATTCTACTCATTTAAAAGATAAAAATAATGAACTACTAAGTAACCTTAGGTGTAAAAAATTTAGTGATTTTCAGTTTTATAAAATAATCTTTCCAACTAGGATTATGCTTAGAGAAGATTCCAACCAGACTTTCTGGAAGAAAAAATTGTTAGTAAGATTACCCTTCTTCCTAGGTGAGAAAGTTAGAAATCATATAAAATAAGAATATGAAAACCCGCATATATTAAAAAAAATATAAATTAAATGAAAGAATATATAAAAATATATAACTTTATTTAAGAAAATTTAAACAAAATATAGATTATTGGTATATTGCTTTTCATTATACTAGGTACCACGAGTTTATAAACCCTGCTCACAGTCAATAGCCGTTATAACTGGGTATCCAGTTTATACCAACAAATCTTCATAACATACAAAGAAAATAAAGCTTTACAAGTTTTTGATGCATTAGATCAACTTTCGTTGCAAGTGCAGAGCATACTTATACAAAATAAACTTTAAAATACAAAATACAAGCTTTAAAATAAAATAACTTACAGGAAAACAATAATGAAGGTGATACAGAAATAGAAGAAAGTTTATAGTAAGAGAGGGAAAGGAAACCTAAACTAGAGCTTAGAATTCTTCGAGCTTCTGGAGGTGAGAGGTTCTGAAAAAAGTATTCTCAAGCTTTAGAAATATCTTCCTTAAACAGACAGAGGCTCACTGTTCTTTTCACATGCTTGATACTATGGATGAATAGTAATATATTATAACTATTTATTTTATTGTACATTCACGAGTTCGAAACTATAGATAAATAGTACCTTGTCGGGTACTATTTGCTTTACTATTGAGAACCATATATGAACAATTCTGTTGACTCTACTGCGACTTTATCAAGTCCTTCACATGCCATATACTGTTGATGAATAATATCTTGTCAATTGGCATCGATTTTATTGACTTTAAGAAAATTTGAAGGAATGAGGTTTCTTCTACCGTTAATTGTTTGACGAGTCAGATATTTTCTTTTTCTTTTTTCTTTTTTCTTTTTCTTTTCTTTTTTCTCTTTTCTTTCTCTTTTCTTTATTTTTCTTTTCTTTTTCTTTTCTTTATTTTTCTTTTTATCTTTATTGGAAACAAAATATCCTAATAGTCGTCCTCATTCCTGAGACAATAATCTGAGTTTGAGTTAGATATTTTATCAGTGGAGGATGACATAACAGATGACGAAGGTGAGGAATCAAAAGATGAAGCAGATTTTCTTCTTCTGGAGTAGGCTTTAGATCTTTTAGATTGGGCGTTAGAGGATCCAGCAAAGCTAGACTTGCTAGACTTTAAAGGCTTAGAGGTTGAATGAAGAGATTCAATCATCTGTTGCATCAAGGCTTTATAATCTTCTCCAGTCTTTGCAGCTGCAAGAAGGGCTATATTTTGGGCTCTTTGGGCTCCAAAAGAGACAGACAACTTTGAGTCAAAGCCACCATGGTTTTCTACTGCTTTACTGTGTGCTCATAAGTGGAATTATAAAAGGCAGTCCACCATTTAATTTTGAATTTTCTAATACCAAAGGTATATTAGTACCCGATTGAACAAAAGTATCAAAGTACAATCGATAAACTCTTGGTATATTAAAAGTCATACAAAAGAGAAGAAAATGAGAAAATTTCTTCTTATAAGGGCTTCAATTTAAATGGGCTTTATAATACTGGAATGCAAGTAGCACGCCCTGTGATAATGTTCTATCATTATTTTCACAATAGTACCACCAATAAGCAAATCACATAGGAAGGTTATCAGTCTTTATACTGGTATCAAAATATATCATCCGGGAATGAGTTTTACCAGGATTTTGGAAGAACAAGGCTTTAGTTCAGGCATCAACATAATCTCAGTAATTATAGAAGGAAAAATAGCTTTAGAAGAAAGAGTTTTAAATTGCACAGGAATATGCAGAGATTTTTTCTAATCAGATTGATGGAGAACTTTCTTTATTTTGAAGGAGGAATAAGCTATGATAGTTTTATCCTGCTGGTTATAGTTATGCTTTAAATATATAGAACCAGAATCCTCGAGAATATTAAGATAATACTCTTGAGATTTTAAAAAATCATTTGGCTTAAAAAACTAATTTTTAGGGTATAATGACTCAATAATATTTCATGGATTTTGCTGAGTAGTTCCATTTTTAATTATCAATTCTGTAGTCCAAACTTTTTTTATTAAACCAAATAGCTTTAGGGTGCATTAAAGGAAAATTTGAAAAAATAATTTGAATTAAAGGGTTTGAAACTTCAACCTCATTTTTTTAGAAATATTTTGAGATAAGATTTTTATAGATGAAGATTCACCTATCTCTGCTTTAACAAAAGGGACTAGAGATTTATTACCTGAGGCTTCAGGAGGGAGGAAGCCTAAGTTTGATAGTGCTTTAATGACTTTTGAAGATTGGGCCAGCTGGAAGATCCAAAGATCCATTTTAGCTTTATTATCTTTTTCTTGGATAGCATCAGCCCAAGACTTTATGGCTTTAGATTTGGTTATACTATCTGAATGATCATATAGGGCTTTAGGAGAATCAGGCTTTAGAGTTTCTTTAGCTTTATTGGCTGCTTTCTTCTTTTTATTCCTTATGATTTATGAGAAGGAATTCATGAGTAAGAAAGTCAGGTAAAATATTATTTTCTCCTTTAATAAATTATACATCAAAATTAAATATACTTAAAATAGCTTGCCATATAATAAAAATTTATTTCGATTCAAGATTTTTAACATCTTTTTGTAAAACATCTTTAGCACTTTTACAACCAATACGAAGTAAAAAAATTTATTTAATAAATCACTTTAAAATTTTAAAATACATAAAATAATACTCAAAATCTTTTTTTTAATAGTAGAATAATTTAATTGGATTGAATTTCAATGTCCTGAATAAAATTGAATTATAGTATCTCTACCCTCTTTAATCGATTTTAATATTTTACCATAACATATATCTGAAGCAGCAGTCTCAACTATTTTAAAACTAATGGATCAGCTAAAGACTGCAGAAAATTATAAAGCCTTAATGCAATAGATGATTGAATCTCTTCCTTTAACCTCTAAACCTTTAAGGCCCAGCAAGTCTAGCTCTGCTGGATCCTCTAAAGTCCAATCCAAAAGATCTAAAGCTCACTTCAGAAGAAGAAAATCTCCTTCATCTTTTCATTCCTCATCTTCATCATCTGTGATGTTATCCTCCACTGATAAAACATCTGACTCAGACTCAGATTATTGCCCCAGCAATGAGGACGACTGTTATGATATGTTGTCTCCAGTAAAGATAAAAAGTAAAAAAGAAAAAAAAAAGAAAATTAAAGAAAAAATAAAGAAAAAAGAAAAGAAAAATAAAAAAGAAAAATACAAATAAAAATAAAATATCTGACTTTGACTCAGACTCGTTAGACAATTAAAGGAAGAAGGAACCTCATTCCTTCAAATTTTCTTAAAGTCAATAAAATTGGTGCTAACTGATAAGATACTGTTCATTAACAGTATCTGGGCATGTAAAGGACCTAATAAAATTGCAGTAAAGCCAACAGAATTATTCATCTACAGTTCTCAACAGTAAATTAAATAGTACCCGACAAGGTACTATTTATCTATAGTCCAAATGTATGAAGGTACAGTAAGACAAATAGTAACGATATATTACTATTCATTCACAGTACCAAGCATGTGAAAAGAATAATGAGCCTCTATCTATTTAAGAAAGTTATTTTTAAAGCTTGAGAATACTTTTTTAGAACCTCTCACCTCCAGAAGCTCAGAAAAACTCCAAGCTCTAGTTTAGGTTTTCTTTCCCTCTCTCACTATAAACTTTCTTCCATTTCTGTATCACCTTTATTATTGTTCTCCTGTAAGTTATTTTATTTTAAAGTTTGTATTTTAAAGTTTATTTTTTATAAGTATGCTCTGCACTTGCAACGAAAGTTGATCTGGTGTATCAGAAACTTATAAAGTTTTATTTTCTTTGTATTTTATAAAGATTTATTGGTATGAGCTGGACATTGTTGTAACGGCTACTGACTGTGAGCAAGATTTATAAACTTGTGGTAACTGGTATAACGAAAAGTAATATACCAATATTTTGTATTTTGTGTATAAGTTTTCTTAAAGAATAAATAAAGTTATATATTTTTATATATTCTTTCATTTAATTTATATGTTTTTAATATATGCTTTTATTATTTTTATTTTATTTAAATTCATTTAAATTTGTGAATAGATCTAAGAGTGAGAATGTTGCCTGATTGATTGTTGCTTAGATAATCTCTAGGTTGCTAAGTTTTTATATACGATCCCATTTTAATTTGTTGGTATCAGGCTTTAGATTTCTTTAGTTTTATTGGCTAAAGAACTTAGCCAATAAAAAAAAAGAAAATTAAAATTTTTAAATAATTATAATTTGCTAGTATAGAATTTTTTTTAAAAAAAGCTAAATTTCTTCAAACAGATTTTAGTAAAGCTAATACAATAAGTCCTAAAACTATTTAATGGAAAGATATCAGTCTTCCTGACAAATGAATTTTGAAAAATATTGTTCCCCTTCCAGAACCTAAAAAAACAGTAAAACCAAATATAAAACTTAGTAAGATTGAACAATATAAAGATGCATATATTATAGAGGATAATTGTGAAGCTCTTCTTATATCCACTGTTGAAGCAGACGAGGAGGAGTCATAATATAAAACTGCAATAAAATTATTAAAAGTATTAAAAAAAATTTACTTTCTTCTATATTTTGTTTTTAGTGCTGATCCAACATAAAAAAAAATAGAATTACTTATAATAAATTTATAAAAAAGTTTATATTAAATTTATATTCAGTTTTATAATGTTCACATTAAATTTATATTCAGTTTATAATAAATTTATATTGAGTTTATAATAAGTTTAACTTAATATACAAATATATTTCATTAAAAAAATTTGGACTTTGATTTCCTTATAATAAGTCAATATTAAATTTATAATAAATTTAAAATGAATTTATTATATAAATATATTCTATTAAAAAATCTATACTTCTATTTACTTATAATAAATTTATATTAAGTTTATAATAAATTTAAATTGAGTTTATTATACTAACATATTCTATAAAAAAATATTATACTCTGCCAAGACAGATTAATTAAATAAAATCATTTATTACAAATGCAACTCCTAATATTTTTCTATATTAGCAATAACATTCTCAGTTCAACCACGTTTTTTAATATTTCTAACTAATTACTTATCAAAAAAGTGCAATTACACCACTCATTACTGCAAAATCAAATCAAATAAAAATATAAGAAAAATTCAAAAAAATCTTTTAAAATACCTAAAATGGCACATATGGTTTATTGTAATTTATTATTTTTTCTTTTTCCGTAAATACAAACTTTGCAAATAAAAAATAAATCTATAAAAAAAAGAATAAAGCAAAAGAAGATAGACGATTATAATTAAGAAACTCATTTAAAATACTAAGAGAAAAAATAAATATAGTAAAAAAAGAACAAACAAAAAGAAAAAGAAGAAGATGAAGGAAACGATGATGAAAAAGATAAATATATTTAGAAGTTAAATCTGCCGTAAATATGTCAATATAACCTAGCTTTTTACTGTGAAAGTGATAAGAACAAAAAGAAATAAAGAAACAAGAGAGGAATATGGTAATTTTGAAAGAATATTTGAGAATTTGGTAAAAAAAATAAAAAAGGATGGTACTTTTATAAATAACGAAAAACTTTTTAGTAAGAAAGAAAATTTTTGAGAAAAAAATGGCAACGGGTATAATTTCCCCTTTTTTCTAAATGTCGTTTTGGGCTTAAGATTTGGTATTATCCATCAGACTTTTGATAAAATTATAAAAAATAATTAAAAATAATTTTAAATTTATTATATTTATAAATTATTTATTAAAATATTAAAATTTATAAAATATTTATTAAAATATTATATTTTTATTAACTTGTAATAAATTGTAATAAACTTATAATGAATTTAAAAATTTTACATGAAATTTTTAAATTTTATATCATCCAATAAATTTATAATAAAATTATTAAACTATTTAAAAAATAAAAACTTGAAAAAAACATTGTAAAGGGGGAGCATTTTCCATCAACTGTAGGCTCCTAAAGTATCCAACTGGTTCGAACATGGAACAAACACGGCCCACGGGATGAACAGGTGTAATCTGTCATCGTCTTCGACATTTCTCTCTTTGTTCTGTCATTGACAAACACAGCCGCTCCATCTCTGTGGTGTATTTCCATTTCCCGCCTTTTTAACATTCTCTTTTACCTTCACTAATGCTTTCTCAATCACAATCCTACTTTCTCTCTCAAACCACCCCCAAATTCCATCCTTTCTCTCAAAGCACCTCTTTTTCCGCCGCCGCCGCCGCCACTTCCTTCCCATTTCAAGCTTTAAAGATACAGCTCCCTATCTCACTCCAACTTAAACCAAAGTTTACTTCCTTAATGACCTCAAATTCAACACTTTCTGATCACTCTGACACTCTCCAATCGCTACTCACCGATGCTGACCTCGATCGGTTCGCTGATGTTGCTAACAAGCTCGCTGATGCCTCCGGTGAAGTCATTCACAAGTATTTCCGAAAGAAATTCGAAATTCTCGATAAGGACGATTTGAGTATGTGCAATATGTTTTTACACACTCTCTTTCACGCACATATGTGTATATAAGCACATTAAATTCACGAATTACTTTGATTCTTTACAGGTCCTGTAACAATTGCCGACAAAGCAGCTGAAAAATCTATGGTTTCAATTATATTGGAGAATTTTCCTTCTCATGCTATGTGAGTTTGCATATCTTATTGATCTCTTTTACTAATAAACCTTTCAACTATTGCTGTAATTGTGTAAGAATTATGATTATTGTAGTTATGGTGAGGAGAATGGGTGGAGGTGTAAAGAGAGATTCTCTGACTATGTTTGGGTTTTAGATCCAATTGATGGGACAAAGAGTTATATTACTGGTATGTCATGCTTTTGTGTCTATTCCTTTTCTCTTTGTTTATATATTGTCATCAAGGTCTGATCTTTCTAGATTTTTAAGTTAAGTAAATCAATGCTTTCAATTGTTTCAGGTAAACCTTTGTTTGGTACACTCATTGCTCTACTGCACAGGGGTAAACCGGTAAGAATAACATGTCTTTTGCTAGCAAATAAAGAAAGGGAGGAGTAGTTTCTTTTTAACGCAGATAGATAAGAATTTAAATAGAAGATTATTGTTTCTATGTATTTATGGCTTTTGAAATGAAAGATGCGCCTTTTTCCCCCTCTCTCAGATGTGAAAAAGGCTTGCCTAAATCATTTTAACATGATATTTTTAGAAGATCTCAAATTATAAGGAATTGAGTTAATAGGACACAAGGCAATGCAACTCAACTTTTTCTTTCTGAATGTTTAAATTGGTGCATTTTTTTAGCTTTTTATCTAAAGAAGATTAGTCTTTGTTTAAGTTGTGTGAACTATAAATTTTCTTGTAATCAAGAAACTGGAATGTCTCCGTTCTGGTATAATCATTAAGAAGGGCATGTTTGCGAAAGCCTTGGGCCTGACAACAGCTAATTGTATGGCTTAAATAGTTTGCTTAACTTTCTATGGATGTTCATTTGTTTTCATGTCCAGACTTCTCTCCCCCGAACTTCTCTTTGGTGGAAAAATAATATGCAATGAGATGTTCTAATATATTGTTTTTGAGTACATGTTATGAATGGTCAGTGATGTCATTTTAAAGAAGTGTATGGTGAGTTGAATTGCATTGATAACTTTTATGACAGTTATATTTTTACTGAAGTACCAGAAATATTTTTGCAGATCCTTGGCATAATTGATCAGCCTGTACTTAGAGAAAGATGGATTGGGATAAGTGGAAGGCCAACAACATTGAATGGGGAGAAACTATGTACGCGCACTTGTGCACAATTATCACAGTCATATCTGTATGTTCCCTGTGTCTTTTGTTTGCCTTACTATTTGAACAAAAAGGTTATGATTCAATGAACAAAAACATGTGATCTAGTCAAAGCATTTGCACCGTTTGGTGATATAGTTAACTTTAATCACCTGGGTCACATAAGTGGTGTGTATCTATAACTCTTCTATTTTCTCTTCTCCTTGGTTAGGTACACCACTAGCCCACATCTATTTAGTGGGGATGCTGAAGAGGCATTTGCTCGTGTTAGAAGTAAGGTTTGTATAATATGTTCAAAATGGGTTTTGACTGAGGTGTTTTATGAGTTTCTGCCAGTGGAATGTGGTGACAGATGATGTAACAAAAATACAAAGTGAATCACATAACAAAATAATCAAACAATGGGATAGTTGCAACTTCTTTTAACTTGATAAGATTTAGGGTCTGTAATAATCCCACCTCTACTGTCTATCATTACTGAGTTCCCAATTTGAAGCCTCCCTCTCTGTGTTCATCTTTTACAGGTGAAAGTTCCATTATATGGCTGTGACTGCTATGCTTATGCTCTTTTGGCTTCTGGATATGTGGATCTTGTAATCGAGTCTGGTCTCAAGGTATGATTGGCTAAACTGATGTAACTTGACAATGGAGGATAAAAGACTGTTCCTAAGTACTCAAACCGGGGAAACCTTTTATGAGCTTTTCAGTATGGAGTGCGGAGTAGGTGGCAGAATTTTGAGATGAACTTTTTAAAATAACTTGGAGAGCTTTGTTTTATCATGATCAAAATTATTCATTTTCGTAAAGCATTTTGTGATTAATATTTCTCTAAATTTTATACCAGGGTTGGCATTTGCATCTTAATAATACCAAGTGCAATTTGGTATAACAGCAGGAGCAGGATGATGTAGTTGCTTAGTTATCATAAGCTGTGCAAAGCATTTGTTTAGAATAAATTTCATATGTGCGTTTACAAATATGATGAAATTGTAATTTTTTTTTACTAGCCATACGATTTTCTTTCCCTTATACCTGTGATAGAGGGTGCTGGAGGCATTATAACGGATTGGAAAGGAGATCATCTTCACTGGGATGCTTCGCCAGATTCTCATGCAACAAGTAGGTCTACGTTCTTTCAATGTCACGTATTATGGTTTGCCTTCTCATGATTCAACCTAAAAGGTGGTCTTGTTTGGTTAATGGGATAGGATGACCTAGAGAAACTATTCTTAACTTTTGTTCAAATTTAGATGCAAAATGTTTATTTCATATTAGCAAATTTATAACCTTAAACTTTTTAATAAAGTTCTAAATAAATATTAATTTATTGTATGTTATAAATATTTTCCAAACTAATGAAATGCAAATTTTATAAAAGTGAATAATGCTTATTCCATTTCATGAGATAGTTATTTCATTATTCCAATCAAATGAGACCTCAAGAATTTGCGTTTTCTGATCCTTCAACTCTTGCTTTAACTCTTGCTTCAACTCTTGCTTCATTTTCAGGTTTCAATGTCGTGGCGGCCGGAGACAAACAGATTCACCGACAAGCACTAGATTCATTAAAATGGCATTAAAATTTTCACAAAATTGCGCACCAGGGCACCACCCCTCGCCTCCCTCTTTTCTTTGGGAGTGTTAGTGGGGCAAGTGCATTGAATTTTAGACAAGTGAAGATGTAACATTCAAATATTTATTTTTAAGAAAGCTTAAACTTGGGATCTAAGTAGAAATTAACAGAGTGGAAGCAAGAGCCAAGAGGTGAACAGGTGATAGTATTTATCATTTTCTCCGATCATCATATTAAAGAAGAAATTGGCAAGAGCTTTCCCCTTTTTCAATTTACAATTATAATACTAAGGTTTATTTGGATTTAAACTTAAGTTTTAAATGTGAAGTATATAAAATAGCTATATGATATCAAATTCTAAATAGATCAATTAAGAAAATTGCATAAGAATGTATTTTAATTACCACAGAACGTAGTCGGAGATGATATGGCTGCTAATGGCGGGTTAACTGTCCAGCTGTGCTTGTATACTTCCTTGACACTCCTGATAAAAACCACAAAATCAAAGAGAAGGGTTAAGAAAAATCACCATGTTGGTCGGTAGTGGGCAAATTCTATATTGGTAATGAATATGTCATCAAGAGTACACCTGTTCTTTAAAGGGAAAAATACACTTTCTATCCTTTTTTTATAAAATTTTTTTATGCTTTATTAGAAGTTTTTTAATTATTTTATAAAAATATATAATAAATTCATAACAAAATAAATTATAATATATATAAAATAAATTTATAATAAATTAATTATAAATTTTTGTAAATTTGAACATATCTTAAAAAAATTGATAAATTTAATTTTTTTTTATTTTTTCTAACATTTTTATGAAAATACCCTCTTTTAAACTACTAATAAAATTAATGTCATAGAAGAAAGAAAAAAGTTAGAAATTTATTTTTATTTGTTTTAATATTTTATATTAATTAATAATCAAGTGGTGTGAGAAAGAAATTTATAATTAATATATACAATTCATTTCAAAAATTAATTCAATATCTTATAGATATTTGTTTAATATAATATTTTTTTAATATTGCAATGTTAAATAAAACTCAAAATCTAATAGAAAGGTTTTGCACAACAATACTCTAAAAAACTAAAAATATTTTCAAAAAACTCACTTTTCTTTTTCTTTTTAAATATTTTTTTCATTTTTCAATATTAAAAATACCTAATTTTATGTGTGTACATTTAGTATATTTATACTAGAAGTATACATATAGAATATTAATTTTTCTAAATATTTTTGAAAATATATATTTTTAAAGTTTTCTAAAAAAAATATAAAATATTTAAAAAAATATTGTGCAATTTTTAAAAAATAAAATAGATAAATTAAATGGGCATCCAAGATCACATCTAAGTAATGATTAAAGTAGTCTTTATAAAAATATTAAAAAAATTAAAAAAATTCAAATTTACTATATTTTTTAAAATATTTTTTGATTTACAATAATTTATATTTTTTATAAAAATATTACATTTATATAATTTATTATAAATTTATTATTTGTTAATAAAGTTTATTATGAAATTATTATAAAATAATTAAAATAACTATGATAAAAATAACAAAATTTTAGAAAAAATTGGTGGAGGTGTGTAATTTTTCCATGGTTAAAATTGATAGAGGTGTTCAATGGGTTGGATATTCAAGTATTTGACTCTACATGGATTGACTATACCCACAAAACAACATATTATTTATTATTTTTATTAATCTTAATAAAAAATAATATATTGTTATAATTTATTTACTCATGATACCTCAAATTTTAAAATTATGTTATAAAATAATGAAATAGATGTATTTTTTAAACTTAATAATATAATACATCTTTAAAATATGCTATAAACTAATAAAATATTTTAAATATATAGTCGAATAGGATTAGTATAATTATTAAAATTATCATAAATTTATGTTGCAGCTAATTTATTTAATGAGACACGAAAAAAACTAATTTATTTTATGTTTATATTATATTCATCATATTTGATTATATTTAAAGTATTATACTTTAAATATTTTGTTTTGGCAATTATATATTTTATTAACATGAAAAATAATAAATACTCTTTTATTTTGTGGGTCTAGTTAAACTGTATAAAGCGAAAGCACTGCCAGCCTGATCTGTTTGTTTTGATTCCCAAGACGTTCTACATATTTTTGGAAGAGGAATTTACGGAAAATACGTCATTCGGTTCTCCACTTTTCAAATATTTTAACTCAAATGTCACTCACATTATTTCGAGAAAATATATATTATTTTTTTATAAAATAATTTCAATTATATATAATAAATATTTAAAATATATTATAATAATTAAAAATAAAATATAAAATATATAAAATACAAAAATAATATTTAAAGAATTATAAAATAATTACATAATTTTTTTATTTATATTCAATTAATAATATTTTAAAATAATTATATTAATATTTTACTTATTTACATTTAATTAATAATATTATATCCTTAATTTCTAATTTATATTTTATCATCTTTTAAAAAATATTAATTATTTTTTATATTATTTATTAAAAAATTAAAATTTATTCATTTTTAAAGTAACACAAATTTTAAAAATATTAAATTTATTATTTATTATAATAAGATTATAATATAATATTAATTATTACATATATTTATTTAAAAAATTTAAATAAAATTAAAATATCATATTTGATATTAATAATAATTAGTTAATAATTTTTTAATGATTAATAAATTTAAAAAAATATTAAAATTCAATTATTAATAGTTGAGTTTTCATATGCATATTTTATTTTTTTTTAAATTATAAAAATAATAAATTAATAAAAACTCGTGTAGTTAGTGTAAAAAAAAAGGTGAGAGGAGGTTTTTTAATATATATATATATATATATATTGGAGTGCATGTACAAGGATAAAATGGATATATATATAAAAGTAAAATAGAAAAAAATGTAAAATTACTGTTTATTTACAGTAATTTTAAAATATATAATAGATAATTTTTACTGCTCTTATTTTAATTTTTTTATAGAGATGAGCGTGATTTATTTATTTATTTTTTATATTTTTTATTTATAAATAATTTTTTATATCATACTCTTAATATACATATAAAAAATAAATATATATAATATATATATAATACAAACACAACATATAACAACATCTTTAAAATATTTAATAAATATACATAAAATACCTACTAAATATTTAAAAATTTTATTTAATATTTTTTAATTTTAATTTTTAAAATTTTATATTCACATAATATACATCTAATATTCACACTATATTTACATAATATACACACAAAATATATTATAAAAATATAATATACATATAATATCTATCAAATATGAACAATATATATATAACATCAATCAAATATATACAAAATATTTACTAAATATATATATAACAAAATTGTCAGGACACAACCCGGGGGCCATGACCGGCATGCAGCCAAACCGAAGTCCGACCACATAAGCCTATAAGAACATTCATAACAGTCTAAGTGCAAAACAGTACAATACTTATATAATCCTCAATCCTAGTTCAAATGCAATCCATCAATATAATCAAATCACAATATAATCATTCGGAAAATCTAATGCAGACAAGTTCTACTTATTACACAAAAAGGGGTTCGGATTCAATCCGCCCAAAAGTTCAATATCAAGAAATCTCTAAGCAGAAAGACCAATAACACAAACGAAAACCTGATCGACTTCGCCAAGAAGAGAAAGAAGATAGACGAAGGCGATCACTGTAAACCTGCAAGACAATCTGTAAGGGTGTGAGCGCTTTATAGACGCCCAGTAAGTCTATGAGAGGCAGAGAAACATCTAACAGTTATATAAGCAGTACATATAATACAATCACAAATTAAGCAAACAAGATGGTGTGTCGGGGTCACCAATCAGTAAACAGTACAGTAATCATATCAGTCACATCTGCCCTTATAACTTCTCAGTACAGTACAGTAATCAGTAATTAGGCATGTAGCCTCAGTAAACAGTATAGGCATAAGCCTCAGTAGCAGTATAGGCATTAAGCCTCAGAACAGTATAGGCATTAAGCCTCAGTAACCTCCTTCCCCTTCATGACACACCATCACACAGCACAAGTAATATCGCATTCAATATTAGCACATAAATACAATCACATGCAAGTTTCTCTGTCTCCTAAAACATACGAGGCTGGGTTCGAAAGAATAGTATAGTGAATATATAGAAAGGATAATATATATAAGAAGGGTTTATATAAATATAAGTTGTTAGCAAGTAGCACAACACAAATAATCACATACACCCATAGAACTTACCTGGTCTAACAGTCAGCTAAGCAATCCGCCACCCTAAGTCTGAGGTGCTGCTGGACCACCGCCTAACCATTAACCATCAATTAACAACCACCCTTACAAATGTATGCAAGTGCAAATGGAAATGCATGACGTGAATGCACACAATTCAATAATTTCCACAACAAGGTTAAACATTTTTGTCAACCAAACATAACTTAACCATCATAATACCACACCTTTAAACTTGCTTTCCAGAATATAAAACATCATTAATAAGTCCTTACAATTTAAATTCATCATATACCTTACTTAAATAATCAAAATACACAAGATACAATTTTACCGATAAACCTGAATAACGAGTGTCAACTTATAAAATTCAAAACAATTAACCTGTAAATGAAAAATTTATAATTTTCAACCAGAAGCTAATTTGATATCTGAAAAGAATCCTACCAAAATTTCATAATTTTTCGAGACTTAGAAGTCTCTCAACCAATTTTATTCAAAACAGTATACAACTCACAAGGTATACTGATAGCAGTAGAAAGATCAAATTATTTCAACAATATCACAAACAGAAACATAACCCAACATATTTTTCTTGTAAACTAGACTTCCAGAGCTTCAACATATATGAAAATCAAATTAAAAACATTTTTTTACATTTTAATATGAATTTCGAAAGTTACAGTTGATGCAATAGCATCAACAGCACAGTTTGTCAGACAACAGTAGCAAACTTGAATTCTCTAGAAATATTCGATGCTCCAAAATCCCAACAATTATTTTTATCATAAACTAGACTCAATTTCGATCCACATATCCAAATTTCAGATTTTTATCATGTTCCAATAATTAATTAAAAATCGGGCAACATACAGCACAAAAATCAAACTTCAGCAGAAAATTAATTCATCCAAAAACTCAAAGAAAACAATTAATTCGAAAATCTTAACACCCAAATCAATTTAATCAAACCCTAACTCAATACCTTCATCAATTTTCGGAACCCAACACATTAGCTAAATCAATTGATTCAATATCAAAATCCTTCAAAACAATAAAAAACCCAAAACCTAACCTATTTTGTAAAAAATCAATTTAATTAAATAATAATTCGAATTTAGCCAATTTAATCAAGAAAATATCAAACCAATATGATACTAATATGAATTAATCAAATGGAAGTCGAAATAATGCAAAAGGAATCAAGAAAAATCTTAAAAAAACCAAAAACTCGAAACTGCCTGAATTTTGGAACCAAAAACGACGCCTGCGATGCAGCCCGCAGCACGCCGAACGACGAGCTCCCACACGCCGAACGACAGGACGCGCCTCGCCGAACGACACCAGCACGTCGCCAAACGACACTGGCAATTTGCACGCCCACTGCTAAACGACCGACGCACAGTTTTGAAGGGAAAGTTTTATTTTTTTTTTCTTTTTTTCTCTCAAACGGCGCAATTAATTTCAGTCGCATAAATGGGTGCCCTAACACCCGTATTTATAGAAAAAAAAACTTTTAAAAATTATATTTGACCCCAATCTAATTTATTTTAATTAAAAACACCCCAAAACTACTTATTTTCATAAAAATTACCCAAAACCATAAAATTCACAAAATCAACTCAAATTTATTTTTAACTTCAAATTTTAACCCAAAATAATTTATAAAAATTTACAACTAACCCCAAATTTAATTTATTTAATTTATTTTAATAAAAAAAATTAATAAATATCCGAAAAATTTCCGAAACTCAACCCCTAGCAAAATTATACTTAAAATAACCGTAACGACATCACGGTCACCAAAATGACATCAAAAACAGCAAAACGAAACCCGAAAATTTTTCGACCGCCAAAATGACCAAAATACCCCCCCGAAGCCAAAAACACAATATTATACTTAAAACGACCGTCTCGTCGCCCCGAGTATCAAAAAGATATTCAAATGGCACAAAATGACTATTTTGCCCCTAAGGTGCAAAATTACCATTTTGCCCCCAGACTTAAAATCATACAAAAACCAAGGGTTTTACAATCTAACCCCCTTAAAGTAATTGCGTCCATGCAATTGAACCCAACATAATCATTATCCATCAAAAACTATCATACAATAGCTATACACAAATCCGGATGGTATCGTCTACTTAGTATGTGTTGTTATGGTTGATCAGGCCATAACCACAAGATACCAAGCACTAATGACCATTCCAGGTTTGATCCATTTAGAATTCATTAAATAAAAAACCAATTTTTCAGATAACCAAAACAAAATCAATGAATAGCGCTTAGCGCTCAACCCAGTCAATATCAGTGCCAATCAATCGAGTACAACATCATTACACATACACCTTTTCAATAAGATCCATTACATACAATTGTCAATCATCAGTCACAAACAATATCATGCGATGTATGAGTATGATGTTATGCTGGTATGCAAGTGCTCTAACACTAAAACTCAAGAATATTACAGTCCAACCCCCCTTAAAACGATTTCGACCTCGAAATCTAAAACATACCTGAAGACTCAAACAGATAGGGATATTTAGCTTTCATAAGCTCTTCGGCTTCCCAGGTGCATTCTTCAACAGAATGATTGCGCCAAAGGACTTTCACAGAAGCTACATCCTTAGAACGCAACCGCTTGACCTGACGGTCCAGAATAGCCATTGGCTGCTCCTCATAAGAACAATCATCACTAATCTCTACAGTGTCCGGAGCTAGCACATGATCAGGACTAGGTACATACTTTCTCAACATCGAGATATGAAATGTCAGATGCACAGAAGCCATCTGAGGTGGTAAATCCAGCTTATAAGCAACATCACCAATCCTCTCCAGAATTTCAAATGGACCAACATACCGAGGAGCTAATTTTCCCTTCTTACCAAACCTCATAACACCCTTGAAAGGTGAAACCTTCAGAAACACTCTATTCCCGACAGCAAATTCCAGATTTCTTCTTTTCAAATAAGCATAGCTCTTTTGTCTACTAAAAGCAGTCCGAATACGGTCTTGAATCACTGGTACAACCTCAGCACTGTATTGCAAAAGTTCAGGACCCTCAATTCGACGCTCACCAACCTCCTCCCAATATAATGGAGTCCTACACCTTCTGCCATACAGAGCCTCAAATGGAGCCATACCAATACTAGCCTGATAACTGTTATTGTAGGCAAACTCTACCAAAGGAAGATGATCTGCCCAACTACCACCAAAATCAAGAACACACAATCGCAGCATATCTTCCAAAGTCTGAATGGTCCTCTCGACAAACCATCCGTCTGAGGATGAAAAGCAGTACTGAAATGAAGATTAGTTCACAAACCTTCCTGAAGCTTCTGCCAAAATCTAAAAGTAAATTGTGGTCCTCTATCAGAAACTATAGAAACTGGGACCCCATGAAGACTCACAATCCTATTGAGGTACAGTTTGGCATACTGCGACACTGTGTACTTAGTATTTACTGGAAGAAAATGAGCGGACTTAGTCAATCTGTCAACAATAACCCAGATAGAATCATGCCCACCAGGAGCTTTAGGCAAACCGACAACAAAATTCATATTGATTCTCTCCCATTTCCACTCAGGTAGTGGTAACTCCTTAAGCAACCCCGCAGGCTTATGATGCTCATACTTAACTTGCTGACAAGATAAACATTGAGAAACAAACTGTGCAACATCATTCTTCATCCCTTTCCACCAGTACAACTGCTTCAAATCCCGATACATCTTGATGGAACCTGGGTGAACTGTGTACCTAGAGAAATGTGCATCCTTAAGGATATCAGTCTTCAAATCATCTACCTTAGGAACACACACCCTAGTACCAAACTTCAAAACACCTTTATCATCTATAACAAACTCCTTGTTCTCACCGGCTAAGACTTTCTGTCGTAAAATTTCCAAATCCGCATCCTTACTCTGCTCAGAAATAATCCTGTCGAGAAAATTTGGCTTCACAGCCAAACTAGCAAGAAACACCCCTCTACCATTCACAACTCCTTTGTCAGACATATTAAAGGTCCAACCCTCATCAAGCAATTGGTGAATCTCAGAAATCAATGACCTCCTCGTCAAACAAATATGTGACAAACTCCCCATAGACTAGCGACTCAAAGCGTCTGCCACAACATTTGCTTTCCCAGGATGGTACTGAATATTATAATCATAATCTTCCAGAAACTCTATCCACCTCCTCTGCCTCAAGTTCAGATCCCTCTGCGAGTAAACATATTTGAGATTCTTATGGTCAGTAAAAATCTCACATGTAACACCATACAGATAATGCCTCCAGATATTTAGTGCAAACACAACAGCAGCCATCTCCAGATCGTGTGTAGGATAATTAACTTCATGCTTTTTCAACTGTCTTGAAGCATAAGCAACCACCCTACCATGTTGCATCAACACACATCCCAAACCAATACCGGATGCATCACAGTAAACAGCATAGCCTTCATTGCCCTCCGGCAAAACAAGTACAGGTGCAGATGTCAACCTTTCTTTCAGACAGTTAAAACTCTCCTCACAAGCATCATCCCAAACAAACTTAATACCCTTGCGAGTGAGTTTAGTCAAAGGTGCTGCAAGTCGAGAAAAATCTCTAACAAATCTTCTGTAATAACCAGCCAAACCCAAGAAACTTCGTATCTCTGTAACTGTCTTTGGTCTTGGCCAATCCATGACTGCCTCAATCTTCTTTGGATCAACCTGAACACCCTCAGAAGATATAACATGACCCAAGAACACAACTTTATCCAACCAGAATTCACATTTCGATAACTTGGCATAAAGTTTATGTTCCCTCAGAGTTTGCAAAACCAGCTTCAAATGTTCCTCATGCTCTTCTTTAGTCTTGGAATACACCAAAATATCATCAATGAACACCACAACAAACCGATCAAGATATGGACTAAACACCCTATTCATCAAGTCCATAAAAGCAGCAGGGGCGTTGGTAAGTCCAAAAGACATTACCAGAAACTCATAATGACCATACCTTGAGCGAAAAGCAGTTTTAGGTATGTCACTCTCTCGTACCCTTAACTGATGATAACCAGACCGAAGATCAACCTTTGAGAAAAACTTCGCCCCTTGCAACTGATCAAATAAATAATCAATCCTCGGTAATGGATATCTGTTCTTGACCGTCACCTTGTTTAGCTGCCGATAATCAATACACAACCTCATGGAACCATCTTTCTTTCTCACGAAAAGAACCGGAGCTCCCCAAGGTGAAGTACTCGGTCGGATGTACCCCTTCTATAACAAATCATTCAGCTGTTCCCTCAACTCTTTAAGCTCTGCCGGTGCCATTCTATAAGGTGGCATAGAGATAGGATTTGTGCCGGGTACAAGATCAATAGAAAACTCAATCTCCCTTTCAGGAGGTAACCCAGGCAAATCCTCAGGAAAAACATCCACAAAATCTTGCACTATAGGGACGTCTTCTGGTTTAACTTCTTCTTTTTGCACATCCCGAATAGATACAAGATAGGCATCACAACCTTTACGCAACAACCTTCTAGCTCCCAAAGCAGAAATCATTTGACAAGGACCAATGGTTTTGGAATCATGGAATGTCACCGACTTACCTTCTTCATAATCAAATCGGACTATCTTAGCCCTACAGTCAACATTAGCTCCATGACAAGCTAACTAATTCATTCCCAATATCACATCAAATTCCAACACAGATAGGACAATCAAATTTGCAGCTAAATCTGCATCCTCAACTCTGACCATACAGTTACTATAAACATCCACCGTCTCTATCTCATCCCCCAGTGGTGTATGAACAAACAAAGGCTCAGCTAAAAGTTCATGTGATCTAGATAATCTAGATGCAAAGCTAGGTGATATGAATGAATGAGTAGCTCCAGGGTCAATAAGAACATGTGCATCAAATGAACATATAGAGAGTGTACCTTGCACCACATTATTATCAGCCCGAGCTTGCTGAGCATTAAGATTAAACACCCGAGCATAATTCTGATTCTGATTCTGGCCTTGGTTCTGATTCTGAGCATTGTTCTGACCTGCTGGTAAAGCGGGTACAGCATTCTGCTGCTGATTATTCTGGTGATAACCCTGATTCTGCTGACCTTGGTAACCTCGATAACCTCCATTCTGTCGTCTGCCATTCTGATTACCTCGGCCTCCATTATGACCTCGACCACCATTACCTCTGCCATTATCATTACCGTTGTCACGGTTGTTGTTACCCTGATTCCCTGCTGGTCTCACATAATTCTGCTGCCCTCCTTGATTCTGACCACGCCGAGAATTAGGACAATCCTTCACCAGGTGATCCATCTGTCCACAACCTAAACATGCTCCCATTTGTCTCCAGCAATCTCCTGGATGACGGTTACCACAAAACCTACAAACAGGATGCCTCTGATTCTGATTCTGCAATCGGTAAGTCTGTTGCTGACCACCTCTATTATTACCTCTCTGATCTCTGTTCTGCCCTTGGTAGCCATGCAAATCATTAGGTCTACTTCTCTTCCTACTAACATCAGTAGTATCCTCAGTCCTGTTAGTCTTACCTCTGTTTTCCAAACCCAGAGCTGTGTTCCTAGCCAAATGCAACTCAGTGTAGTTATGGCTAGCAACAAAACCATAATACTTATTGTTCAGTCCCTCCACGAATCTGCGAGTCATCCAAGCCTCATCCTGAATCAAGTGTGTAGCATACTGTCGCAGATCCTGAAACTTCTCATAGTACTCAGCTATGGATCTATCCCCTTGCTTCAACCTCTCAAACACTTGGCCTTTTTGCCACATAACATTCTCAGGTATGAAATTCTGCATGAACAAGTCCCTAAACTCATCCCAGAAATGAACCCTATCTCTGATCTCATCATCGAACCACACCTGAGCTGACCTCTTTAACTGATGGTCTGCCAACTCTATAGATTTATCATCGGTACAGTTGAGAGCTAAACAAATCCGACGTACCTCATTGATGAAGTATACCGGATCCTCAGTAGCAGAGTTGGAGAATGTAGGTGGGTTCACTCTGATAAACTCATTTAACCTCACATACTGGGGTCCAACATTAGGTGGCTGATCATTGGCTTGCCCAGCATTCTGATTCATATTCTGCACCAACTGAGCAATTCCATTGGCAAGAGTCTCCATAGATCTACCCATGGTCATCATAGTAGTCATAAACTGCTCCTGACCCACTGCAGCAGCCGGTGCAGCCTCAGGTACAAGATTATTCCCAAGAGTAGGTGGCTGAGGATCAGGCACAACTCCTGCAGTATTAACATTCCCTGCTGCAGCACTAGGAGGTCTCCCACGTCTACGTGGAGGCAGATTAGCACCATCTGCAGTTCTAGAAGTTCCAGCACCAGAGGAACCTCCCCCTATCCAAATTCCAGTACTTCTTTGAGACATAACTCCTGATATTAGTATAAGCATATCGGTTAACGCGGAAGCAAAAGAAACACAGAAAGAATTTTTCCTAATGATTTCCGGACACAACTAGACAAATTATAAGTGTGACTGAATCTAACCTTGTGCTCTGATACCACTTTTGTCACGACCCAACCCGGGGGCCATGACCGGCATGCAGCCAAACCGAAGTCCGACCACATAAGCCTATAAGAACATTCATAACAGTCTAAGTGCAAAACAGTACAATACTTATATAATCCTCAATCCTAGTTCAAATGCAATCCATCAATATAATCAAATCACAATATAATCATTCGGAAAATCTAATGCAGACAAGTTCTACTTATTACACAAAAAGGGGTTCGGATTCAATCCGCCCAAAAGTTCAATATCCGGAAATCTCTAAGCAGAAAGACCAATAACACAAACGAAAACCTGATCGACTTCGCCAAGAAGAGAAAGAAGATAGACGAAGGCGATCACTGTAAACCTGCAAGACAATCTGTAAGGGTGTGAGCGCTTTATAGACGCCCAGTAAGTCTATGAGAGGCAGAGAAACATCTAACAGTTATATAAGCAGTACATATAATACAATCACAAATTAAGCAAACAAGATGGTGTGTCGGGGTCACCAATCAGTAAACAGTACAGTAATCATATCAGTCACATCTGCCCTTATAACTTCTCAGTACAGTACAGTAATCAGTAATTAGGCATGTAGCCTCAGTAAACAGTATAGGCATAAGCCTCAGTAGCAGTATAGGCATTAAGCCTCAGAACAGTATAGGCATTAAGCCTCAGTAACCTCCTTCCCCTTCATGACACACCATCACACAGCACAAGTAATATCACATTCAATATTAGCACATAAATACAATCACATGCAAGTTTCTCTGTCTCCTAAAACATACGAGGTTGGGTTCGAAAGAATAGTATAGTGAATATATAGAACGGATAATATATATAAGAAGGGTTTATATAAATATAAGTTGTTAGCAAGTAGCACAACACAAATAATCACAACACAAATAATCACATATACCCATAGAACTTACCTGGTCTAACAGTCAGCTAAGCAATCCGCCACCCTAAGTCTGAGGTGCTGCTGGACCACCGCCTAACCATTAACCATCAATTAACAACCACCCTTACAAATGTATGCAAGTGCAAATGGAAATGCATGACGTGAATGCACACAATTCAATAATTTCCACAACAAGGTTAAACATTTTTGTCAACCAAACATAACTTAACCATCATAATACCACACCTTTAAACTTGCTTTCCAGAATATAAAACATCATTAATAAGTCCTTACAATTTAAATTCATCATATACCTTACTTAAATAATCAAAATACACAAGATACAATTTTACCGATAAACCTGAATAACGAGTGTCAACTTATAAAATTCAAAACAATTAACCTGTAAATGAAAAATTTATAATTTTCAACCAGAAGCTAATTTGATATCTGAAAAGAATCCTACCAAAATTTCATAATTTTTCGAGACTTAGAAGTCTCTCAACCAATTTTATTCAAAACAGTATACAACTCACAAGGTATACTGATAGCAGTAGAAAGATCAAATTATTTCAACAATATCACAAACAGAAACATAACCCAACATATTTTTCTTGTAAACTAGACTTCCAGAGCTTCAACATATATGAAAATCAAATTAAAAACATTTTTTTACATTTTAATATGAATTTCGAAAGTTACAGTTGATGCAATAGCATCAACAGCACAGTTTGTCAGACAACAGTAGCAAACTTGAATTCTCCAGAAATATTCGATGCTCCAAAATCCCAACAATTATTTTTATCATAAACTAGACTCAATTTCGATCCACATATCCAAATTTCAGATTTTTATCATGTTCCAATAATTAATTAAAAATCGGGCAACATACAGCACAAAAATCAAACTTCAGCAGAAAATTAATTCATCCAAAAACTCAAAGAAAACAATTAATTCGAAAATCTTAACACCCAAATCAATTTAATCAAACCCTAACTCAATACCTTCATCAATTTTCGGAACCCAACACATTAGCTAAATCAATTGATTCAATATCAAAATCCTTCAAAACAATAAAAAACCTAAAACCTAACCTATTTTGTAAAAAATCAATTTAATTAAATAATAATTTCGAATTTAGCCAATTTAATTAAGAAAATATCAAACCAATATGATACTAATATGAATTAATCAAATGGAAGTCGAAATAATGCAAAAGGAATCAAGAAAAACCTTAAAAAAACCAAAAACTCGAAACTGCCTGAATTTTGGAACCAAAAACGACGCCTGCGATGCAGCCTGCAGCACGTCGAACGACGAGCTCCCACACGCCGAACGACAGGACGCGCCTCGCCGAACGACACCAGCACGTCGCCAAACGACACTGGCAATTTGCACGCCCACTGCTAAACGACCGACGCACAGTTTTGAAGGAAAAGTTTTATTTTTTTTTCTTTTTTCTCTCAAACGGCGCAATTAATTTCAGTCGCATAAATGGGTGCCCTAACACCCGTATTTATAGAAAAGAAAACTTTTAAAAATTATATTTTGACCCCAATCTAATTTATTTTAATTAAAAACACCATAAAACTACTTATTTTCATAAAAATTACCCAAAACCATAAAATTCACAAAATCAACTCAAATTTATTTTTAACTTCAAACTTTAATCCAAAATAATTTATAAAAATTTACAACTAACTCCAAATTTAATTTATTTTAATAAAAAAAATTAATAAATATCCGAAAAATTTCCGAAACTCAACCCCTAGCAAAATTATACTTAAAATAACCGTAACGACATCACGATCACCAAAATGACATCAAAAACAGCAAAACGAAACCCGAAAATTTTCCGACCGCCAAAATGACCAAAATACCCCCTGAAGCCAAAAACACAATATTATACTTAAAACGACCGTCTCGTCGCCCCGAGTATCAAAAAGACATTCAAATGGCACAAAATGACTATTTTGCCCCTAAGGTGCAAAATTACCATTTTGCCCCCAGACTTAAAATCATACAAAAACCAAGGGTTTTACAAAAATTAGTATTTTTTAACTTTTTTTTATTTCTATAACATTTAAATTTGTTTACCATATATTTAATAATTTTTATTAATATATTTTTATATAATCAAAATTAAAAATTAGTCTTTATAATAATTAATGCTTTTTATATACTGAAAATATAATTTAAAATATTAATTGTTATTATTTTATTGAAATATTTTTATTTAATAATAAGTTTAAAAAAGATAAAAATTAAAGTAAAATGTTTAATGTAGTGAGAGGATATATATTTTTTTATATATAAAAAATTGCTTTAGTGAAAAATGATATATTTTTTAAAATTTCTCTAATTTTTTAAAGTATCAATATTTTTTATAGTATTTTTAAGATAAAATTTATTTTTAAGTAGTTTTATAAATATCCCTTTTCTTAAGACAAAGCTTATGAGACATTTACAAAACTACCTAAAAAAATAATTTTTATTTAAAAAATACTACAAAAATTAAAAATATTTATACTTTTATGAAAAAGTTGAAACATAATTTTAAAAGTATTATATTTTTTACTAAAATATTTTTTTTAAAATACCAATTCCCTCACTACAATCAATATCTTACTTTAATTTTTATATTTTTTTAAACTTAACTATTAAATAAAAATATTTTAATAAAATAATAAAAATTAATATTTTAAATTATTTTTCATCATATAAAATCATAATTTTTTATAAAAGATAAAATTTTAATTTTAATTATAAAAAATAAATAATACTTAAAAAAAATAAAAAATAGGATATATAAAATATATTAATAAAAATTATTAAATTTATTTTAAAGCAAATTTTACATATCACACACATAAAAAAAATACATATAATTTTTTTATGAAGATGTGCAGTATTATAGGTATATTATAGATGTTACTTGTATGCTATTTTTTTTATTTAAATTTTATGTATTATATAAAAAGATTATTGAATGTTACGTGAATGTTAAATGAATATTGGGTGAATTTTACAAAGATAAAAAATTTTAAAAAAATAAAATTAAATAAATATTTAAAATATTATGTTGATGTGTTGTAAATTTATTGTAGATTTATTGTAGATGTTGTAAATGTATTTTATATTGTTGAATTTATTTTATGTATATTTTGTATATATATTATATATATTTTTGTGTGTATATTAAAAATATGACATAAAATTTTTTTAAAATAAAAATATAAATGAATAAATAAAAAAATTAAAATTAACGTTTAAAGATTAATTTTGAAAAAAAAGTGTTACTCGTGTAATTGTAAAAAGAAAGAGAGGGATGGTTGGGGTGGTTTCCCAAAAGCCTAGATCGAGTTAAGCCCATAAGAAAATCATCCTATTCAAGCCCAATATTTTACAAATCCTAACAAAATAGGAGTCCAAAATTAAAATGATCATAGAAGACATGGAAAAAAAAAAGTTGAGAAATAATATCAATAATAATAAGGGCATCGTTTGCTTGCTACTCTTCTTCGCAGCCACAAGGACGCGCCGAAAGAAGAAGGAGAAGAAGAAGAGCCAACCGGCAACAGCCAAAACTTGGAACTCACATTTATTAATAGCGACAGTAACTAGCTTAAATCAATATTTAGTCGTCATGGGTGTGGAATTAACCCATCAATTCAACAATATGGAGGATATTAATTTCACTGATTCTGAGTTAGTTTCTCATGTCAAAGATGCCCTTCTTTCTGTACAATCGGTAAGTTTATGTATTCATCCTTTTTTTTTCTTTATATGCTAAGAAAAGATTATTTCTTTACAGTTTTCACCTCCTTTTCATAGCTAGTTGCCCTGATTGTTTAGGGCATCTACTTGCTCTCCAGCCATTGGCTTTGGTGGGTTTTAGATGATTTTCATATTCTTTTAATGGGTTCATATCGAAACAAACACTTAAAAAATTCTGAGTTCTCCATTGATTTTTAATGAGTCGTATCGGAACACTGGATTAACTGATTTTTGAGTTGGATATGGAAGTTTTCTATGCAACAAAATCATTGCCCTGATGATGCTAGAACTTATCTTTCTTTATAACTATTGAATTCACAATGATTGTTTTTTTTCATTATAGGAGTGTGTTTGGTAGCATCATCGCCTTATCAATGGGATGAGGGGTGTGCATATACGACTCAGCCACAAGGGCATATAATCGTTGTCCTGTGGATGTTTGTTATATTAGTCCATGCTTGGTTACGGTGTGGAGAATTTCTCTTGGGACTTCCTGCAAAGTTATTCTCTTTAGTTTATTGATATTCCTTTTCATATGTTGAGTTCACTCTTTTTTTTTTAATCTGTAGTTAATTTTTTTGAATGATCAGTTACAACTCCTGGCTTTTTTTCCCATCTTTTTTTTTCAATCTGAATTTTGTTTGAGCTTACTACACAAGAAAATTCACCAAAATAGAGTAGTATATAAAATATGCGATCCCTTGAAAATTTTCTGCTTTTGGCTTTTGTTCTTGATTTACCACTCATTTGATGTTTTCAGCACTTTAACTAGATTAACGCATGGTTTTTCTGGGAACCTCATGGACCAGTCCATCTTTATCGTCCAAGCAATATCTAAGATCTTTTGGGACTCTTTTTAAAATAGAATGAGGACCAATAATTTTAATTGGGACTCAAATTCTTCCCATATTTGTTAGGCTTGCCTGCATATACGGCTTCTGTTTCCTTCATTTAGTATCTAACTGCAAATATACACCTGGTTTCTGGGGTGGATCGTTCTAGTTTGCTGTTGCCTTCAGTTGAATGTTTGATGTTTTATTTCGACTCTTTTTTTTAGCTGCTAAGATAATTGAGCAGAGACAAGTTTTGGGTTGACCAATCCATTTGTTCACTCTTTGAACAGGACTTCTCAACCCTTAAACCAAACCGAAGTAAATTGGTATTTATTTTGTTTGGTTTTGGTATTTCTTGGAGAACAGTTCGGTTCCTGTTTTGACATATTGAGAACCAATGAAGGTTGGTTTAGTTTTGGATTCATATTGATCTTAACTGAAACCAACCTGTGAACAACTTAAAGAGTCAGAAGGTAGTTTTTCTGGCTAGTGATCTTGAGACAAATTCTTTGCTGAAACTTCCTGGGTTTCTTATTTAATTCATATGTTGAATTATGAGTATTCTTTTTTCTCTTTGCTATTATAGTAGTTTTAATGAAAGCTGATTCTTCTGGATTAGGGAGACAGTGACAGTTACCACCAACTTGTTGGTGTAATGCACCATTCCCAACGTCTTACCCCTGACGAGGTGGCCCTTCTTGTGGTATGTTTTTTCACTTTGAAGCTCTATTGTTCAATTAATATCCTTTTTTTTTTTGCTTATCTTGAAACTTTTTGCTTTCTTGGCAGACAAGTCTAAAGGCACTTTCTGGGGCAGTTTCTTACATAGATAATGTTTATCATGAATCTCTTCTTAATTCTGTAAGTTGGTGTCATTTGTATTTGACTCATTATTTGCTTTAGTTACTTGCCATGGGAGCTTACCTTTGCATAATGAAACATCTATCAGATTTTTACAATGAACATGTGGAATTATGGACCGGATGTGATGGATGCACTACTTGAATTGATTACTTCCTTGGTATGTAGTTTTATGGCTGTTTGCAACTGTATTTTCTAGAGTGAAATTATTGTTGTTTACGCTTTGTATATGCTTTTCTTCAGGCTGCTTCAAATGGAAAATATCTTGATTCGTGCTTGGATATGCTTGTTAGCAATTTCATGCCACCAATATATATGATAGATTTCCTAAAGCAACCACGTGGTCAGGGAAGAAAGGAACAAGTTCTTTCTCGTGTGCATGTTGCTTTCACAGATATCGCTTCTTTGGTGCCTATGGCCGCATTGAGATTGTCGTCAATAGTTGTCCATAGGATGCCAACAACCTTCAGGAAGGATCTTGAGAAGGACCGACTGAAATATCGAGTGAGTTCCATTTGAACTTTTAAATGAGGTGTCTAGAGTTATCTATGGTACAGATCTATAACTAAGTTGTGAATAGTGATTTTGGAAGTTAATTATGCATCTAGAGTTTGCACTCCAAATTCCATTTCCTTCTTTGAGTATTCTAGCAATTCTTTTTGGCCATTTACACGTCAGCCTATATTCAATGTCTGTGTATTCAACTGCATTTTTTATATCATTTGCACCCATCTTTTTCAATGTCAAGTGACTCAAATTATGTTGTATTTAATCTCATGATGAATGCAATTGATGTGTGTTCAGCTTACATGTGCAGTTTTAAATTGAAACTAGACAGCCTTTAATTGTGGACCATCAGAGTTGACGAGCTGGAGGTGCCACATGATTTTTCCCTGTTTTCTGCTTTTGTGAAATACCGTTTGATCTTCCTTGGAGATTCTTTTGTTAAAATGGAGTAGTGGATGCAATCCTTGTGAATAACACCGGAAATAGAAATTATAATTAATTTTTTTTCTTTTGCATTTTAGCCCAGGGTGCTGATGCTGAGACAGTTTTGAATGTTTTTTAATCTATAAATGGTTTTATGATGATGTTTGTCAATTTGATATCTTATATTTGACTTATAGACCGAGATCTATGTGGAGAACATGTTAAGATTGGAGAGTGGAGCAGTAAGGGAATATGTTGGAAGCAGAATGCTGATGGCAGTGGTTGATATGCTGGTAGAGTTGGATGTAAGTGGATTTAATAATTCAACAAATGCCTTCTGTTTTATGTTATTGAATAATATATGAAGCTTTCCATGTAGGTGGCAATTGGTTGGGATGACATTTTACGAGATGACTCTTGTAAAGGTATCTTTGCTATTGAGCTAGAAGACAAGGATGATATTGGTTCTGATGATGAAGAGCTTGATAACGGCGAGGTATGATCCTCTCAACAATCGATTTAGATGTTAACATTGAAAGCACCAAAAAATTGACTGTATAGAAGATATTTTGACCGACAATACTTTTAGGGGTTCTTGACAATATTTAATAAATGATGCTATGATTAGTTTACTTGTGTGCCAGTGCATCCTATTTTTCATGTATTTGAAATATGCGCTATTCCTAAATTTTTTATTCACTTATTTCAATATTGTTCTTTAGGAGTTTGTCTGTATTTCATATATATAGATCTCATACTTGTTTCCCAAATTGGTGAGAACTTGCATCAGTGTGTGTTTTTACCTTTTGTTCTTTATTACATCTCTACCTTTGTCCCCTTTGTTGGCCCTAATCCCTGACAATGCAATCCAAAGGCTTTTATAGCCAGAATGTCATCAGTAACCTCACTATTGCATCAATTGTTCTACTGAACACATGTGAGGCGATATTCATTTCACATTCAAGAACATGGATTGTTATATGTGATAAAAATTATTGCTCATGAGGCAGTGAATAATGATTTTTCCAAAATTAGTTTCTATCATGTTTACTAATGCACATGAATTTTATAATAAAAACTAATGCAGAATTCATTTACAGTTTCCAAGAACTTTGAGTCATAAAAGTTTAGGTAAAAATGTTGTTGCTGATTTATTGGATGGTTTGATGGTGCAAACATTTGAGCATCTTGAATCATGTGCAAGCAATAAGCGTTTAAGTGAGGTACTTTCTGTTGCCATATTTATTCAAATTGTTCCTGTCTTTAGGTCAAGGCTTGCTTCTTTTTTATTTTATCCTATTTGATGTTGTAGGTATTTGAAACTCTTCTGGATTCATTCATGTTGACTGTCCTGAACACTTACAAGTCCAAATTTACTCAGGTAATATTTCCTTCCTCTTATATGTAAATGAATAGGAAGGATCTATTATAACTGAATTTTTATATGCACTAGCTAAGATGACTCTTTAACCTAACTAGTGCTTCTTTTTGAGCACTCTTAGTAGAATTCTGAATCAGGGATGAAACGAAGAAAAAAATATGGTTGTTCATACCTCATGAACCGTACAAATTTCAGACAATTGAATTTTGGAGATCTGACAGTCCTTTGTTTGCTTTGTATCCAACTTCTGTTTTTATGAAAATATACAACTCAGGGGAGTTCATTCAGAATTAGAAATTGGTATTGTTGAACAAGAATGTCAGATGGATCTAATAATCATTTCCATATGACACTATGAAATTCAGATGAATCCTTATAGTTTCTAGTATCAGTTGAGGGGTTTGATTTGAACTGAAAATTAGTTTTGCTAGCATGACATTTGCATATCCTTTTTTTTTTGTAAGGCTTTACTCCCTTTTGCTTGCAGTTTGTCATGTTCTATGCCTGCTCACTAGATCCTGAGAACTGTGGTGTGAAATTTGCCAAAGCGCTTGCTGATAGATTTGTTTATGGTGATAACCCACTTACCAGGTAATATAGTTTTAAATATTAAATAATATTTGACCTCTGTGTTTTGGGCAATCGCTTGCTGATAGATTTGTTTATGGTGATAACCCACTTACCAGGTAATATAGTTTTAAATATTAAATAATGTTTGACCTCTGTGTTCCCTCGATCCCTAAGCTTGGTGTACATGGAACTTTCCTGCTGTGCTGACATGTCCAAGAGACATTAAACTCTTAATGGTCTAAAGTTCTTTAAAAAAAATCTGTGATTTTAAATTGCTATTTGATTTTTTTTTCTTTACGCTATTTGATTATTTATTCTCTTCCACTTAGCTCATCAACGTACTTCTGCTGATGACATGACAGCTAGAGTCAATCTCCGTCATGATAGACTAGGCTTTTCAATTTCCTTCATAGTAGACTAGACTTTATTACATTTTATGTGTGAAGTTTCTGTGTTCTTGATGTCTTTTCTGTTCTTTGAAGCTTGAAAGCTTTTTAATTAAAATATTATGTTTTGAAAGGGATATCTTTTGATTGAAATGAATGTGTCTATTGTTTGTAGGATGAGTGCTGTGGCTTATCTTGCTAGTTATTTGGCTCGTGCGAAGTTCCTGTCAGCTGCTTTTGTTGCAAGTGTACTGAAAAGGTTCAGAAGCATATTTTTATTTTGATTATCAATATAATCATATTACATATTAGCCCAAGTGCCATTGCAACGGCTTGATGTAGGGGAAGGTTAGTTGGTGAGAATTGTAGTTAACATGAAGGATTTTGTTGTGTCTCAGGCTGGTGGATTGGTGTTTGGAATATTGTAAAACCCATGATGGTAACATGAACCCGAAAGCACATCGAGTATTCTATTCTGGATGTCAGGTACCCAAGGCTATGACAATTAACTTTTGCAAGTCTGAGTTGATAGGATTGTTCTTTGGTTATGATTGTGCAAAGCATATTTGTTTTGAAAATGCATTCACATATAGAGAGCTTGATACATTTTTCCATAGTGTTGGATTTATAAAATCTCCATTGGTGAAGATAAAGCGAAGAATATTATAATTGATAAAAAAAATCCCAGTTTTTGTTTTCACATCTTCACTTGTATTGCATCCATTGCTTTGCACTGATGCTGTTATGATGGCTATGATCTGCTAATGTAAAGTGTAGCATCCCTCTGTGATCACATTTTTGTGGCTTGTACTGTGAGTGCTGGTACTTTGCATTTCTCAGTACTACACTTTTATACTGTCATCGCTTAAACTTACATGGCCAATCCTGACATTGTTCATTACCATCAGCACTGCAGCAGCTTCATTTCCATCATCTTTTACATTGGCATGAATTGTGCCATGATGATACCTTCACCTTCATTGCAATTGGAACCCTAGTTCCACTCGCTCAGTTTGGTTTACATAGGAAATCTAGTTCTATTTTTTTTTTCAGGACCTTGGCTAAAAGATAATCTGAATTGGTTATTTTTTCAAGGATATAGTGCTTGATTTTTACATGGTAATTATAGCGATCTTACATTACATAGTTTGTCATTTTTTTACTGTTAATAAAGCCTGGTAACTCATGCCTGTGGAAGAATTCATATTTTCTGCTCTTATTATGCCTTTGTAAATGGCCGAATGTAGTTAACAGCACCAGGCGCAACTAAGGTGACACATCTTTGTATTGCGTTAGGCCCAAGATGCAAAAAAAAAAAAAACGATGGCTCGAGTGAAGTAAGACTTAAAGTTCTTATAAAATACTAATTACTAGTAATAGCATATAGTATATTTTAAATATATATATATATATATATATATTGGAAGCTATATTAACTTAACATTAAAAAACTACTAAAAAATGAAGGATAGCTAAAATTAAACAAGCAACAAAGCTAATATAAAATAAATTTTAAATAAGTTAAAGTTAAAACCAAAAATGAGTTCAATTAGTATAAAATACTTGTTTGTCTTTATCTTCCTTGTTCATGGCTTGAGAACTACTCATGATGTTAAAGAATTTTGTTTGTTGTATTAGTTTTTTTTATTTTGATAAACAATTTGATTTTGAATTTTGTTTGTTGTATTGTTTTTCTAGTAATTTTGATAAGATGTTTGATTTTGAATAAAACTAAAAAACACTAAAGACTATTAGATTTCCTAAAGACTTTGGATTTCCTAAAAGATTTTAAACTTTTAACTTCCTAAAATAACTTAATTACTAAAACATAAGCTATGGAAAAAAATATACTACAGTTATTTATTAAAAAATAAATAAATTTTTGTGCTTTTGCGCCTCTCGCTTTTTCTAAAAAGAGTCATCTAGGTGCAAAAAGTCATCGCCTCACTTAAGGTGCCTGACTTAAGTGCTAAAGGTTATTTGCGTTTGCTTTTGCACCTAGGCGAGTGCCTTGTGCTCTTTTAACTACACTGAAATGGCCAAATATGAATGCTGATGCTTAGTGTTAAATAAATGGAATTTTCACACTAGTTGAAGGTTCTTACTACCATCATATGATTGTGCTCTTTAAAATTCTTGCTTTGTGGCTATATTGGTATCTTGATGGTTAATTTTCTTCCGCAGGCCATCATTTACGTGCTTTGCTTCCGTATGAGGTCAATAATGGAGGTTCCTAGGCTCAATTCACAGCTTCTTCTCGAACCTATGGAGCTTATCTTGAAACATAAATTAGACCCTTTGAAGGTGGGCAGTTGTTTTTGGTTTCTGATCTTAATTCAGAAATAGAAAAATAGAGGGAAAAGAAATTCGAAAGTGGGAAGAGGCTTTCCCAGAAACTCTTATTGCTCTTGACTGTGATTGTTGTTTTGCTTGTTCAATCTTTTATATATTATATTCTGTCTCATTAATTTTAGTGCTCGTTTTCCTTTGATTTTCTTTTATGAACAGGTGTGCCTGCCATCTATTGTAGAAGAGTTTCTTAAACAGGCAAAAGCTGCTCATCTGTTCACCACACCTGAAACATTAATTTCTGAAGATATTCTGGAATCAGAATTTTCCAGGGATTTTGGTGGGATTGAGAGACTGGACATGTTCTTCCCATTTGATCCCTGTTTATTGCAAAACTGTGACAAGTATGTATTCTTAGCTTTGTCATTAACTTTATATCTACATGTGTATGCACATGCATTAGCGCATTCTCGCATGTCTAGGCTTGCCAATGAAAACTAGTTCCTCTTACATTTACTAGAGAGAACGGGACTATTTACTTTCTTTGTTTGGGTATTGCAGTTTTCCATATGGTCCCCTTGGGAAAATTATACTCTTTTCTCTGCAGTTGATTTTTCTGATGATATATCCTTTTCCACCCTTTTTGATAACTACTGTTAGGAACTTCATCCGACCAAACTTCGTGTACTGGAAGCATGTCAGAACTACTTATGGTAGTGATAAGGAAGATAGCAGTGATGAAGAAATAGCCGATGATTTTGCCCCCATGAGCGGGGAGAGTCTTGATGAACAGCATCTTGATCTTGATGAATTTGACTATGACATGAAGAAAATGTCCATCACGCCTAAGAATGGCTTAAATTACAGATTTGGCGGCGAAGGAATGCAAATGCCCACAAGAATAAGACCCTCAACAAGTCCAGAGTCGTTATGATCTCTTACCTTTGCTTTCAGCAAGTGAAATTATTTTTTGAGATGTTTCACATTCATAAAAGTGAGGATGGGTTTGATGGGGGCAGTGTAGTCTATCTTTTGTTCAATTTATTTTTATTTTTAATTTTTTTAAATGCTGTTGCAATTAAATTTTGACTACATGTAGAATGGCTTTTCTAATGTTGTGAATGTAATTACAGCGGGAACTTGATCTTAATCTAATACAAGAATATGCTATTTATTTTCCGAGGTCTTCAGTTTTTGAAATTGAAGTGTAAAGAAGTTGAACAGGATTTGTTACAGTTCATTTGAACATGTTAAGAGGCAGAGAATGGAGGCTATGGAGCTTCCCAGTTTTTTTTTTTTCCTTTCGCAATATTTTGTTTCATTTCATTTGAGAGAATGATTTTTTTCCTTTAAGGTTTAAGCATCAATAAATAAACTGCTGTAAGTATAAAATCCCAAAGTTTTTATCGGGAGTGGTTAAATAAGATAACTCAAAATCATTCTTAAATACATAAAAAAATTTTATTTTATTTTTTTAACTAGTAAATAACAATATATTGTTAGATAATTCTAATGAATTACAATATTCTTATCGTTTCAATTTAGGCAAATAATTATTAAGCCAAGTAATTTAAGGTATATGATGGTTAATAATGCTGCTTTGGAGATTAGACAAAGCAATGAAACTCTCACTTATTAATAGATATATTGATAGAGAGAGAGGGTGAGGTAGAAAATGGAATTTGACCATTTCTAATGTGCATGGAGAATTTAAGACCACAACTTTTCTGTTACTAGAAACTAAAAAAAAGGCGCCAATAATAACTAATTTTTTTATTGACAAAAATTAGTTTTTGGGTCCTTGAACATTGCCTTGTTATCAGGAAAAACTAAGTAATGTCAGCTGTCAATTCTTTTCCTCCGCTTAATAGTCAACAAAAACAAAAAATATTCAGTTTCGCATTATTTTACTTTCTCAAGAAAATTAATCAATCAATTCCCAACATTGATTTTATATATTTATTTTTATTAATTTGTTTTGTTTTGTTTTGCTATCTTTAATTCTTAATTATCATCCACCCTCGCCCAGGAGGGACGGAGATAGAAAAGAAACTGATAAAACCCATTAATCTTTTTCTATCTTCCTCCTCTTTGATGGCTATCCTCCTGATTCTTCTCTTCTTCTTCACCTTGTTTTCAAACCCTCTTATGGCCTTTGCAGAAGTCAGTAAATTTGAGCCTGCTGATCAAATTCTCATCAGTTGTGGATCTAAGAGCTTATCTGCAATTCCTGATGGAAGAGTTTTCAAGACTGACCATGAAGCTCAAAGTTTCTTGCAAACAGAAGAAAATACTTTAGTTTCTGTTGCTTCTGCAGATGTTCCTTCACCTATTTATCTAAATGCTAGAATTTTTTTTAAGCAAGCTACTTATGCTTTTACTATGGAAAGCCCTGGATGGCATTGGGTTCGTCTCCATTTTTATCCTTTTCCTAACACAAAGTTTGATCTTCAAACTGCTACCTTTTCTGTTTCTACTGATAAGTATGTACTTCTTCATAACTTCAACGTTAATAATCAAACTAAACCATTCCTTAAAGAGTATCTTATAAATGTCACAGACCCTAAGTTTTCTCTCCACTTTGAACCTATGAAGGATTCTGCAGCTTTTATCAATGCTGTTGAGGTTGTTTCTGCTCCTGATGCTGTGGTCTCCGATGAAGGTTCTGCTCTTTTCCCAGTTGGAAACTATCCTGGCTTGACCAGTTATGGTTACCAAGTTGTTAACAGGCTTAATGTAGGAGGCCCTTTGATTACGTCTGTAAATGATACCCTTTCGAGAACATGGGAAAATGATAAGAAATACCTTAAAGATGAAGCCTTAGCTAAAAGTGTTAGTATCCCAACAAGCTCCATTAAATATGGTACTGGAATCTCTCCTTTAATAGCTCCTCCAACTGTTTATTCCTCTGCTCAAGAAATGGCTGATTCAAGAACTTCGTTAGCAAATTTCAATATTACATGGAAATTTGATGTTGATATAGCTTTTAATTACTTGATTAGGCTGCATTTTTGTGACATTGTGAGTAAATCACTTAATGACGTTTACTTTAATGTGTTTGTAAATGGGAAAATGGCAATTTCTGGGTTGGATTTATCATCACTCACAAACCAATTAGCTTCCCCATATTATAAAGACATTGTGGTGAATTCTACCTTGATGTCTGGTGGACTCAGTGTTCAGGTTGGTCCGATGGGTCAGGATACTGGTTCAACTAATGCTATACTAAATGGTTTAGAAGTACTGAAAATGAGCAATTCTGTTGAGAGTTTGGATGGAGAGTTTGGTGTTGATGGTAGAATGGCTACTTCAACTCGCAACACAGTTGCAGCTGTAGGTTTTGCTATGATGTTTGGTGCATTTGTTGGTCTTGGTGCTATGGTGATTAAATGGCATAGGAGGCCTCAAGATTGGCAAAATAGAAATAGCTTTTCTTCTTGGTTGCTTCCTATTCATGCTGGTGATAATAGTTTTATGGCAAGCAAGACCTCATTGGGATCTCATAAAACTAACTTTTATTCATCAACACTTGGCCTGGGAAGGTATTTCTCTTTCTCAGAATTGCAAGAAGCTACCAAGAATTTTGATCAAAGTGCAATTATTGGTGTTGGTGGTTTTGGTAATGTCTATCTTGGTGTCATTGATGAAAATACTAAAGTTGCTGTCAAAAGAGGAAACCCACAATCTGAACAAGGAATTACAGAATTTCAGACAGAAATTCAGATGCTATCTAAGCTCAGGCATAGGCACTTGGTGTCATTGATTGGCTATTGTGACGAAAATGATGAAATGATACTAGTTTATGAGTTTATGTCAAATGGTCCCTTCAGAGACCATTTATATGGCAAGAATTTACATTCATTGTCATGGAAACAAAGGCTAGAGATCTCCATTGGAGCTGCTCGTGGACTTCACTACCTGCATACAGGTACTGCACAAGGTATAATTCACCGTGATGTCAAAACCACAAACATTCTGCTTGATGATGCCTTTGTTGCCAAAGTTGCTGATTTTGGTCTGTCAAAAGATGCACCTATGGGTCAGGGTCACGTAAGCACCGCAGTGAAGGGAAGTTTTGGGTATTTAGATCCCGAGTACTTTAGAAGACAGCAACTAACAGATAAATCAGATGTATATTCATTTGGGGTTGTGCTACTTGAGGTGTTGTGTGCAAGGCCTGCAATTAATCCACAGCTACCAAGAGAGCAAGTTAACTTAGCTGAATGGGCTATGCAATGGAAAAGAAAAGGGTTGCTCGAAAAAATCATTGATCCTTTTCTTGTAGGCACAATCAATCCTGAATCAATGAAGAAATTTGCTGAGGCTGCAGAGAAATGCTTAGCAGATCATGGGGTTGATAGACCTTCTATGGGAGATGTTCTGTGGAACTTGGAATATGCATTGCAACTTCAAGAAGCCTTCTCACAAGGGAAAGCTGAGGAAGAACTGAAATCATCATCTGCAGCCACATCGCCTGCTGCTGTTGCAGCTACTCCTATTCCTCCTACTCCTATATCAGACAATCGTCTTGGTTCAATTCCTGAAGAGAATACAAGTCCAGCTGAAGTTCAGGCCATCGGCGAACATTCAGGAACTGCAATGTTTGCTCAATTTTCAGGACTTGATGGAAGATAAAAAAAAAAACTGTAAATGGGAATTTTACTAATTCAAGAAAGCTGTTTAAATCAGTGCAGTTTCAAGAATCTCACAGTAGCATTTGTTATTGCTTCATCAATTGGGAATATACTCAGCATTTGCAGATGTCTTTTTAAGGGCTAGGACTTGTACATTTCTTATTTATGATGATGATGATAATGATGATGATGGTGGTGTATTTAGCAAGTGTATTATCGATGTTCTTCTATTTATTTATCTCCTTTTTTTTGCTTGTTTTTAGTATTTTTTTCATGGTTATAGAGAATTGTATTTATTATATGCTACCATTATAAATAACTGGGATGGATAGATGTGCATAGTTACAGAAGCATACATCAATTTTTTTATTATGTGTCATGACCACAAATTTTTGTAATTCTCATACAGCAAGCAGAAAAGTGAATTTTCAATCAGAGAAAAATTAGCCTGTAACTGCAATTATATCCTTCATTACACATTACTGTAAGCATTAGGCAGGCTTGTAAGCATTAGGCAAGCTTGTAATGCAAAAAATATAGAATGCTAGCTCTCTTATATAGATATACATATATATATATATATACACATATACACATACAAAAATAAATTTTCATGTTTTCTTTAATTAATGAAATTCAAATATTTCTTTTTAGACTTTTATTATTATTGTAATAATTAATCATATGAATCATAATCAATAATAATAAAAGTCTAAAAAGAAATATTTGAATTTCATTAATTAAAGAAAATATGAAAATTTTATACTTATCGATATTATTACATTAAAAAAAATACTAATTGCAGTCACTTTAAAGAGTGATTATTGGACAATCTCTCTTCTATTGGCTAAAACATATTTATTATAAGTTCATTTATGAAGAGAGATATTATAATAAATATTTTTTAGCCAATAAGAAAGAGATTGTCCAATAATCATTCTCCAAAGTGACTATAATTAGCATTCATCTTCTATTAATATATTTTTTTAGGAGATGCCTTATCCATATAATTATCATAATTAATTTTTTTAAGAATGTAAATGATCCCGCAAAATACTATATATATCATTATTTATATGTTACATAATAAAAAATTGTCAAACGAATTGTTTATTTAAAAAAGATTGGCTATGTTTGAATATGATTTTTTTAGTTTTTACATTACCATTGTCATAAACTTTATCGAAAGGTAAACATTAATTAGATTATTATTCGGTGTTAAAAGTTTATATTATTTGATTGGAATTTAAACTTATAACCTTATAATTTTATTTAATTTAATTTTGACTTTGTTGATTTCAAAAAATAAAAATTGTAAAATATATTAACTAATTTAGAAATTAATATATTCTTTTATATAGACCTTATATTTTTCTTTAAAAAAATAGACCAAATACTAATAAAAAAGAAATATCACCTTTTTTGTAATAATTAATACAAAAAACAAATATCACTAAGTATGAAAAGAATTAATTTATCAAAATATCAATAATATTTCAAATTCATAAAGATCACACAAATATAAAAAGTAAATACTTACTAATTTAAATATTATTACGTAAGAATATTTCAAATATTTATAACTTTTGTTAAAATAAATTATTGTTGACAATGTGCAGTAGTGTTACTAAAAGACTGAAATTTTAAGTTTTTTATGAGAAAATTTAATTTATCGTCAAAAGATTATTGTTATAATTCACTAATAAATAATCTTTCCCTTCTAGGATATATATATATATATAGTAGCATTAAAAAATTATTATAAAACTGCTAAAGTATATATATAAAAAATTATATATATATATATGTATTGTCATTTAAAAAGTTGTTGTTTATTAGGTTTTTAGCCACAAAATGGTAATTGTTGCTAAAATATTTATTCCTAATTTTATTAAACTGAGTGATTCTCTTCTCTTCAAAGATTTCTGTTGCATTAGAAAGAAATTTTTGCATAGAATTTAATAGGATTGCAGTCATTAGGCAAAATTATTAAAAGCTTATCTTAAAATACAAGTAAAGAGTTTGAGTTTTGACATTTTTTTCCTCTTTAAAAAATTAATAGTGCATCAAAAATTAATTTTTATATATAGACTTGCATAGACGCAGAATTCTAGGAAAGAAATTAATCTTTAGTTGCCAGTTAGAAAAAAAATGGAATAAAAAATTATGTATGAAAATAACTTGAGCAAGTTCCAACTCTTTAATTATTAACTCACAATTTCACAATTTTGAAAATCATATAAGAAATAATTACACTATTACTTATTATTCAGTGTTTGAGTTTATTTTTTTTTATATAATTAAAAGTATGAATCATAATTTTTTTTTTCAATAAAAAACTTTTTGTATAAAAAATTAATGGAACAATTTTAAATTAATAATTGTTTATATAAAAAAATTTTGCCACTCAATAAATTTCACTCTATTTAACTGGATTCAGACTTTAATCAACCACAAGTGTCCTAGCAAGAATTATAAAGCCAGTTTTAAAGTCTTTATTTTTTCTTTTCAATCTATGTAGGTTAGATATCGTAAGCTAATGATAAGACGAAAATATTTTAAAAATAAATTTCAGGATTTAATTATAGTTGATATTAAAATTTTATTTTAATATTTAGAAAAAAAAAAGAACAAGCAATAGAAAAAAAAAATATTAGCAATCAATCAATTAAACTTAGCTTATTACAATGAATTATAAATAAGTTGACATTAAAAAGAAAAGAAAAGAAAAGAAAATTAAAAAAAAAAGGGAGAAAGTAATTAATATATAAGCGTGAAAGAAAGAGCATTGAGTGGGTCATGAATGGACACGAATAAGTATAGATGATGTTGTTGAAATAATAATAATAATTATTATTATTATTATTATTATTATTTTAATTAATATAAACTTCTTGTTTTAGAGGCTAATATTCAATCCACTTTTATAGAAAATTCTTTTCTTTTCTTTCTTTTATCAAATCCTATTCTTATTCAAATGACCGTTATGGATTATTTTCTTTTAGTATATGTATATATAAACAGTCTAATTTGCAAATGAACCTGTAAAAAAAAAAAAAAAAAACCTCTCTTAAATAAGTTGTTTATTTGTATAATCTCCTGTTAAATATACACACACACTTGACTCTCAAAATGGAGAATTCAACAGAAACAATGAGCTTTGACGACACCGATGATCTGCGAAACAATCTCCCAAAGAAGTAAGAACATAATTTATGTTTCTTTCCTTTCATGTTTCATATTTTTTTATTAAATTGTAGTTTACTGTAACAAATATTGAATTTTAAAATTCTTAAAAATATGAAATGTTCAGCAGGAGGAGATCAGGGTTCTCAAGATACTACACAGGGAAATCAAGATCATTTACATGCATGGCAATGTTAAACACTAACAAGCTGCAACCTAACAGTGATTATGAGCACCAAAGAATCACCATTTCTCCCTAATAGTACAAAATTAGGATGTAAGAAGCCCTAAACAAAAAAGTTGAAGCATAAAAACTATAGCAACATGTTCTTGCTGCTCGGTGTATCCCAATGATCTAACATGACAAGGTCCTCATCTTCATCATCAACAACATTGAGCTTTTGAACTTTCTTGTGATTATTAGCTTCTTCAGTAACAGTTGACAAATCTGTATCTGGTTGTTTTCTCTTCTTCCCAGAAATCTCAGTCCCTTCCGAAATTTCAATCTCATTTTCAATGGGCTTGTTATCATCCGTCTTTTTATCATCTTTCTTCTCAGGAGGTGCTTGCGTCCATCCATATAGAACCATCCCATCAGGTACCTTCTCCTCATCAAATTCTTCCCTGTGAGAATCAAGGGTGTTGTTCAATATTTAGTTACCAAACTGACATCAAAACATAAATATCAAATCATCCATAAATATTACATTTATTGGCATAAATTTGAGCTCAGAATATCTAAAAAATATCACAAGAAAATTAACTCTAAAATGGTCTGAAACCATTACATCTCACATCCAAAAAAAATTTAGATCCTAGAAGCTAAACTACTGGAAGACATCTGCCTTAACATTAAATACAAACAAATGCATAGTTAACTTTAAAGGCAAGATCAAAAAACACTTTACTGCTACTATCATCACAATAACAATAGGATTAACAGCGGCAACGACAATATAACAAACCAATATAGGTTCACTATTAATTTGAGATCAACATAAGTTCCATTCTGGCAACATAAATGACGAAGGAAATCAATTCAATTTCAAAGACACACTCCAGATAATCAGTTCAAGTTTAGATTATGAATGGAAAAATCGATAACTATTGAAAAAAAAAATGAGAGCAGGCAAGTTGCATTCCAGTCGCATTCTTAATTTGCATTAATAATGGAAAAAAACAACTGTGTGGTTTCTAGAGAATTAAAGAAACACCAAACCACGTGATCTGATCATAAAAAATAACCAATGAGAGGAGGTAAGTGTAGGAGCAAAAAATTAAATGAGAACAAAGGAGTATAATCATTAGTAGCCTGACAAGTTCCATCATGAATGCCAGATTGCAAATTCCACTTCTAAAACTTACAGGGCAAGTTTGTGAAGGATCCCCATTGAATAACCAAGCCAATCATATTTGTTAAAGGAAAAGGATGAAAAATAAGAGAACAACAGCAGAATGTGAAACTTTCTTTTGAAATCATTCAATTCAGAGTATCAGACATATTTGAACAATAAACAAGTGTGACAATCTTTCTCAACGATGGCATGCAAAGTATGGGAAAAAAAGAAGAAGACATCACATCACTAAGATAAGAACAGACCTATGCTTGATATAGATATTGCAAGTGAACTCCTGTTGAAGATCCTCCACTGTGAGCATTGTCCCACTAGTAATTGAAGAAGGTAGATCAGATAGCACCTGATTGGGAATTAAGGAATAAGGGCGAAAATATTAAAGCAAAAAGTTGAGAAATTTGATCAATTGCACTCTTGTCAATCTAATTTTGTTGCACTAAGGGTTTAAAATACCTTTTCAAGGTTAGCAGTATAATTTGCTATCATGTCTTCATCAAGATCATCACCAACTTCATAAAGAAGGGCTGAGCCATGCATAATTAATGGGGAGTTCATGCCAAGTTTGGCTTTAACTATCTTTTCAACAAAATCCCGCAACTTTGAACGATGAATATTGATTTCCAGGGATAGTGGTGACTGTTATTAACCATGATTTGAACATAAGACCAGGCAACCAATGAATTGAAACATATATAAAGGCAATTCCTGAAACAAAATTAAAAAAAAAAAAAGTTATATCCTTATATCTACCTCGGAACAAACACAACATGACTTGTTGGGTTCAAAGGGTTCCACTGGCATGAGAAGCATCTTTTTTGATGGATGTTCTAGGCAATATGTCATCCTGCACGGACATTAGATAATATTACAACAAACAAAAAGCCAAATAATCACAGCTAATATATCAGGACTCAGGTCAACATTTTCAGAAATTACATTACTTCTATATTGGGGTGGTAAATGGGCCAGGTAGGGTGGGTTGGGCAAGATTTCTATACAAACCCGATCTAATGATTCTAATCAGTTTGCAGACCATAAAAACAAAAACCTTCAACTTCAGGTTGAGTCATACTTTACATTCTAATGGAAAGGAACTAATTGTTATAATGAGAATTGAAGTGTTGCAAATTATAAAAGACACATAGATGATTAGCAAGAATAAATTGTACATGAATTTTGTAACTAAAACTGTGGTTCATTGTTATAGGTTCAGCAAAAGATAAAAAATGAGAACTTTCAGGGGAAAAAAATGAGATTTTGTGTCACAGAGGGTGAGGGAGAGAGAGCAGCATACATACCCAAGGATGAGATTGAGAAATTTGACAAAGTCCAATAATGCTAAGACTTAGAGAGAGATTATAAGGAACAAAAGCAAAAGAAACAGCTAGAAAAGGGAACAGGAATTAGGATTTTCCCTTAGCCATATTTCCTTTTATATTAAGAAAACATGCTGAAAGAGATAAGGGTAAGCCTAAACTGACTTAGAAACAAATGGTCCAAAATGATCTTTCTACTATCCATTTATCAGAGGAGGTAGGCCTAAAACGAACGGAGTAAAAAAAAAATTCATATAGCCGACCATAATTAACTTGGGATTAAGGTGTCGTTGTTGTTGTTGTGTATTAAGGAAACACGCTGATATTTTACTATACTAACTGGACAACATGATTAAATTAGTTTGGGTCCATCTCTAAGGGATTGCTAATATTTTAAATTGAAACCAAATCAAAACGAAAAAAAAAAAAAAAGGTTTTTAATTCTTGCAAACTATAATCAACCAACTTTTAATAGTAACTATTGATTCAAATGCAAGTTCATCACTTCCATCAACCTGATAATCATGCAGCCTGATTTCTACAAAAGTTGAGAAGTAAAAAACAGGCAGACAATCCATCCAGAAGAAAAAACAGTGTCATAACTAGTCCCAAACCTGTTTTCTTAGGAAATAGCCAACAAGTTTTGACACTGAGGAATAGCTGCATTAAGTTTAGTAGTTGACTAATTCAGAAAACCTTCCTCAGTCCCTCAGATATACCCCTAACTATCGTGTGAGACAATTAATCAGGCATGACATAAAAGTGGGAAACAACGTTCACTAGCGAAAAAAGAATTGATCCACACCTGTAATTGTCAGTATCCTTTTCCAGCACCTTGATAGCTTCAATGACAATTAAACCAGCTGCAACAGCATTAGTCGTTGCAACAGCATGCACAATGTTCCCAGCAATACCTTTAGCTTCAAAAAGACTGCGCAAAGGAATCCCAAATGAAGCAGCTCGAATATTTGCAGCAGCAGCAACAAATTCCACAGCTAACTGATCATCTTTGTCAAAACACAGGTTACCAATCTCCTGCCAGGAAAAAGAAATGACATGGATTCATGCCTTCCGATCAATGGCAATCTTGATTTTTGAATCTGTCTTCACTGCATGTTATTGTTTGACTACATCAACTTTTTCTGTTCATTTTTAATTGAAAAATGCATTGAAAGATAGTCTTCTAAAAATCAACTTCAAGACTGAATTGTATTAAATTACTGAACTGAACCAGAATTGCTAAAATCAGTTCAGTTCAAATATTCTCTAATTAAAGTTTGGTTCAGTTCCATTTTATTGATCACTTATTTAGAAGCACAAAATCAGCAAACCTTTTCTCTGCTTGTAAAAATTTGTTTCAAAGCCTCGAGGAAAACTCTTGAATTTTCTGCAAGGCTCCATACATCCTGTGGATTTTTCAAACCCATGGATGTCATGGCAGATGCTGAATGATCATCAGTTGTGCCGCTTTTGTCAACATTGCCATTTTGCTGACTTGGTTTATCAGGAAGAACATCCTTGCTATATATCGGCCGAGGCTTATTCCGATTTTTCCATGTCTCTTCATTAGACAAAGCAACCTCAATATTATAACCGAACACATGATCATATATCCTCCTTCCATATTGCTCAATGTCTTCATTGTTCCTTCGTTCAAATACATCCTTGGAATGTTCTGATGAGTTAGAAGCATCACTAGACCGTACATTTAAATCATTTTCCTGATTCTTGTCTCCAAAACACTTAGCGAAAAGCAGGTCCTTTGCCCATACAATACAGTGAACAAACTGCAATTTTAAACAATGACAGCAAAAATCAAATACATAGGCTTGTCATCTTGATAATTACATGAGCAATCAATCATAATTTTCACAGCAAACACTTTCTTACAAGTCAATGATTTAACTTGCACATTAAAAAGAGAGTAGATAACATACAACTTAGGCAGTTCCTAAATTATAGAAGTGAACAATCCGAGCAAACATCATTTAACAAGTAGCTACATATCATTTTCTATATAAAGGGAGTCCCAAAAAATTCTAGCAAACAATAAACGAGTGCACCTTAGAAATTAATAATTCTGTTTCTGTTTCATGTTGTGAATTTTCTCTTAACAAAAAGAAACTGCTGTAGGCCAAAGCTGGAGATAATAGTTCATCGTTTTCGGCAACAGCAGGCCCAAGCAGACCAAAGAGAGTAAGACAATTTGCCGCCCTCTCAGAAATGGGAATAGAAAAAATGTAACATAAATAACAATTAAAGCCACAAGGAACATAACACAAAAAACATGCACCTTGGATGGAGTACTAGTAATTGTGCAGACAGGATACGTCCTTGGTGCAGGTTTAGGCTGACACTCATAGCACTCAGTTTTTCCTTTCACATGAACTGTGACCTGATTCCATAAGTTGGCAAAGAAAAAAAATCATCACTGTTATAAACATACAAATAAATAACATTAGGACAATCTATGTACAGACAAACATTTTATGGCAAGTGTGCGTATGCTAGAGGTAAAGTGAATGGAAAAGAGGTAATTGAATTATACTGAATAAACATTGAACAAGCAGAACCCTTCATCCAGTTGCCGAAACCCAGCTCCACTTACCCGTGATATTCAAAATTCACAACATGTTCACAATGAAGCTAGTTCTTTCTGTATTAATGAAATGTATTGTAGTAAAAGAAAAGCTGGAAACTAAATTGTTTTGCATCAAAATATGGAAAAAAGAACAGATCAAATTCAGGCATAAACCTCTTCTCCAACATCAGAGAATTGATAGAAGACCCTGTCTTTAGTGAATTCTTGATATAAGAGTACAAACAACAAGGGATCACCTGTCCTAGAAATCCCGTAGTCCCACTTTCAACCAATGGAACTTCAGCTGCCAAGCAAAGACGGTTCACATGCCGCCTTGCATCCAAGTTGTCAAGACCATTCAGAACAACACTAAATTGCTTGAAGAAGTCTACATTGAAGTCAGGATCCTTCACATTTGCATGGTATGGTGCAATGCTGATGTGAGGCCTAAATCTTAGCACAGCATCCCGAGCAACCTGACATTATTAGAAACAATATAAGATGAGCAATTGGAAACTGCCGACGTAAGCAAATAATTAAAATTGATCATGAAAATACTTGCCTTGGCCTTTGACTGCCCAACATGTGATTGCCGAAACAAAAATTGTCTATTAAGGTTACTAACTTCTATAGTGTCCATATCAATCTGCATATAGATATGAAAAATACTAAGCACTGTTCAAAAGATCAAGGGCCTTGAAGAGAAATCTAAAAGGCAAATCCCAGTGCAATTGAAATTCTGGTGCAAACATTGATCATTACTTGAAAAATAACTTAATTTGACTTGTAAAGAATTCATAATAAGTACCAATAACATTTTAACTTTTATCTACAGCATGGATATCTTGCCACAGAACAGCTGATAAGTAGATTACAGGTACATAACAGCTTCCTGACAGAGCAATCATTTGGTCCTCCATCCTCCTACTCTCACTGGTTTTCCATCAGAAGAATTGGTTTGGTTTGCTGATGATTTTGATCATAATATAACCAAGAAAAAAAGTGCCATCGATACTTCTCATCTAATGTTAATGCACATTCAGACCAAGGACAAATAGGATTTGCAGTTCAATTTTCAATGAGCCGCTATTTCCAAATTTTTCATTGAACAACTGCTGTGGAATTAGAAACTCCTTTCAAATTTAAGGTTTAAGTTCAACTAGAAACAAAAGAACTACAATAATTATCAAACAAAAAAGGGAAAAAAAAAAGAGCCATTTGCTAGATTGTGCTAAAACCAACTTATAAGCCTTCCTCTTTTTTTCTTTCCACAGGGTAGAAAAGAGTTATCTAACCAACCACTACCCAAGCGACTCCTTCCTACACTCATTACTACCAGTTAACACACATCTCATTACAACTACCTCCGCCACTATTTTTTACACTAATAACACATCAAAGTCTAGTGTTCTCGCTTATAAAGGTCTCAAATCTAGCTACCATTTGTCATTGTTAGTGCCACCATTGCCATAACCTCCTCAAGAGCCTCCTTTGGCAATCCATGACCCAGCCTATTATCAGCACATAAAAAGAATGAACATCAACACCAAATCATAGTCATCATCATCTGAAGCTATATATGTACCTAGAAAATCACAATCAACATCAATAATATTAAATCACACCGGCCAGCCTTGCAACTATCCGGATTCCACCTTTAGTTCTCATACAACACCAATTGATCAGATCACTCTAGCAGTCAACGGATACCACATTCAACATGCCACTCACAGAAGATAGGAAAAGTCCCAACAACTCATTGCCACAGGTCCACTGCAAACCCTGCCACCTCCACATCTGACATCCAAGCAATGCCACATTAATTAAGCAAACCACTACCATCAACCCCTCATTGATATACCACTACATTACCACTAAAAACCACCTTCATCTCAAACTTTTGACAACATTTTCACTACCACCATTTATCGTGCCCACCAACAACACTTTCAGCTACCAGATAATTGCACCACCATCCGAAACTTATATATAATCTATTTATATGACCTTTGCACTTAAAAATTCAACATTTTACATGAATAACATTAAGAAGCTCATAAATTATGTTTATGCGAATAAACGATGACACCAATTAAAGAAATTTTACAAAGTATCTAGGATAAGAACTGAAATTGCCAAAGAGAGAAACTAACGAAATTCTCAAAAGCCTTCCCACAACCTACTTCCAATCGAAACCCTTAGCATCTACGATACTCGTCATAGGGAACAGGAATAACACAAACTTAATAACAAAATAAAATAATAATAATAATAATAATAATAATTCCGCAGACATAAAATGAGCCGTTTAAACTCTAAAAACACTAATATAACCAAAAACCCATAAAACCCAAAACCTAACAGACAACAAAAACCCTTTAAAAAAAAGTTTAGAAGAAATGGAGGAAAATTGAAATACTGACGATATGAATATCTTGAAAGCCAGAGAGAGCGAGTGTCTTGAGTAATTCACAGCCAATCCCACCAGCTCCAACCATAAGGACTTTCGCGCCCTAAAAAAGGAAAAACCCAAAATAGACAAACAAAATCCCCTTCAATTAAGTAACCAAAGGAACAAAACATGACATAGAAAATAAAATAGAAGCATGTTATAGTTGTTTTTCAGTACCTTTACGGCAGAAGAGTGCTGGAGGGAAGCCATTTTTAAGGGTTCAACGCAGAGAGAGAGACAGAGAGAGGAGTGAAAGAGAATCGAACACACGACGTGAAAGAAGATAGAGAGAATCTATGAAAGAGGGCGGCGTTACTGCAGTAGTCGTTGTACGGTCTTGCGTGAAGTAATTGCCTGGTAGCAGCCTTCTGCCATTTTTTACAATTATTGTCCCTCGTTAGTCGTTAATCTAAAAAAAAATTAAATTACATTTATAAATATGAGATATATGCGTAAATGAGTACTTTCAAAAAAAAAAAAGATTTAAATATTGGTATGCTGTTTGCTTATGGATTTTATGATATCTTCTGACTACGCATTCTTATTATTCATATTTCAAATTAAATATTTAAATCAATGTAGTTAAATTTGAATTTATTTATAAATTATTTTTTTTGTTCACATTAGCTGTAATATTCATTTTAAATGGTTAGTTCAACTATATGTACTTATTTTATTAGTAAAAAAAAGTCATTCAAATAAACTAAGAAACATACATAGCCTTAGCAAAGGACTGAGAGGATTAACACCAGTACAAAGCTACAGTCAAAGCAAGTGAAAGATGAAGCAAAAATAAGCAATACTCAAAAGGCAACTCATGTAACCTAGATAAACCTCTCATCATATAATATAAGGCTAGATAAATAAAATAAAGATATAATAACAAATCTAACCTAAAATAAAAATTATATTTTTAAAAATTCTACATTTTTTTAATTACGAAAATAGTATTTCTAAATTTGCAAATTTAAAAAATAAATTTGACAGCTTGGATTTTAAAAATACGAAGCTAAAAAAATTACAAATATACCACTGTTTAGTAAAAATATATATAATATATACTATCATATACTCACATATACTATCAAAAATATTAAGTCTTATATTTACAAAAATGTTATTATTTAATAAAATTATATATAATATATATCCATATATAACTATTTTCTATGAAGATATATTAAGGTATATAGAGATATATGTAACATATACCTATTATATTAGAGAAAGAATATTAGTATATAACTCTTATATTTTAGTATATATATATATATATAATTATTATAATTATATATATCTAATGTCTTTGTAAAAAAAATCAAAATATAACTGTAATGTTAAGGTATATGAAAGTATATATAATATATATTTATTGTCTTTGAGAAATAATATCAATATGCAGTTATTTCATTATATTTAGATATATATTAAATATAACTACATATATATATATATATTATTTTTTAAAAAAATATCAATATACAACTGTAATATACCTAGATATTTAGGTATATGAAGATATATCACTACAAGAATTTGACAGTTTAGAAACTAAAATTTTCATTTCTAAAATGGACAAATCGATTTCTAATACAATTTTGAAACGGATTTGAAACAAAAATTTTTGTTTCTAAAAGCCTCGTTTATAATTAGTTTGAAATGAAAAAAAAAATTCGTTTCTAATTTAGAACGTATTTGAAATAGAATTTTCATTTTTATTTTGAAATGAAAAATAAAATTCGTTTCTAATTCGGAATTATATTGAGAAACAACTTTCATTTCTATTAGAAATTAATTTATGTCTGTTTCTAATAGAAAGAAAAATTTTGTTTCTATTTGTTGATTAAATTTGCTTATGTCAAAAACGAACTGAAAATTTTAGAAAATGAAATATCCATTTCTAAAATTTATTATTTATTTTAAAATTTTATTTATATTTTTTTATTTTTTTATAAATATTATTTATATTTTTTATTTTTTATTGATATTAGTTATATTTTTTTGTTTATAAATTTAAGTAGAAACTGAAAAAAAAATAAAGAATATTAATATATATATAAAATATAACATAATTATATTTACATAACATAACTGATAGGGGGGTAGTGATGGGCGTTAAAATTTAATGGATGAGAGTATTTTGGCAGCTTATGATGTTATAAAAATATGGTGAGGCGAGAGAGAAGAGAAAAGAAAGGAAAGTAGGGGTTTTATAACTTTAAAATTTAGAAATAGATTTATTATCCATTTTTAATTTCGTTTCTAATTTAGAAACAGATTCATTATCCGTTTCAAAATAACAAACCTGAAAATAATTTAAGGGCCTAAATTTTTCGCTCACTGTTTAAATTAGAAACGGATTTACTATCCGTTTCTAATTTAGAAACAGATTCATTATTTGTTTCTAAATAGCAACCCTGAAAATAATTTAAGTGCCTAAATTTTTTGCTCACTATTTAAATTAGAAACGGATTTACTTTCTATTTCTAATTCCGTTTCTAATTTAGAAATGGATTCACTATCTGTTTCTAAATAGCAAATTTGAAAATTATTTAAGCGCCTAAATTTTTTGCTCACTATTTAAATTAAAAATGAATTTAGTATCCGTTTCTAATTCAGAAACATATTCACTATTCGTTTCTAAATAGCAAACCGATTTGCTATCCGCTAATATTTTCGTTTCTAATTCAGAAATGGATTCACTATTTATTTCAAAATAGCAAACCATTATGCTATTTAAAAACAAAATCTAAATCCATTTCTAATTTTGAACACAATTTCAAGCGATTAAATTTTTCGTCCATTATTATAAATGAATTAAATCCGTTTCAAAATTTTTTATTTCTAAGTAGTTTTAATTCTGTTTCTATATTTTTCAATATTTATTTCCTTGAAATATAAAAATGATTTAGAAACGAAATAATTCTATTTCTAATTTATTTCTAATTCGTTGCAAAGTTACTCAATTTTCATCTGTTACAATTCCGTTTTAAAACGGTTTCTATTTAGAAATAGATTTGTGTCCGTTTCTAATTTATTTCTAAATTGTCAGTTTCTTGTAGTGATAGCATATACCTATTGTCTTTGAGAAAGATTATCAATTTATAACTTAACTCAACATGCAGTTGTAATAAAAGCTTTCTTTCAACTATTTTATTAAGCATTTGGTGTGCATTTATATTGAAAAATAAAAAACTCCCCAATCATTATATTTGAAATCCAAAAATCAATCAAAAATAATAAAAAAAAAGTCTATATATTTTATACTCTTTTTTTTCTTTTATTTTTTATAAGTAGCCATATCATCAAAGCAATAGTTTTTATGATAATTATCTTCACATAGGAGTAGATAGCTTTTAGGGAGTAGAACTGATGTTTCAACAAGTTATTGTATTTGTTAAAACAAAAGTCGACTATTCTTATAGTCGAAAAAAAATGAACAAAAAAAAAGAAAAGTTTGTTGGAAAGACAGGAAAAACAATAAGAAAAGAAAATTTTATTAGAAAGAAAACATATTGATATAAATAAAAGAAAAAGGAAGAAGAAAGAAGACAAAGAAATCACTAACTATGAAATAAGAAGAAGATAAAAAAGAACAACATATTTTTGAAAATAAAACAATGAACAACGTAAATTTAAAAAAAATAAAAGTTTAAAATTGAAAAAAAAAAAAGAAGATAGAACAGTAAAATTAAAAAAAGAAGTTAGAAGTGTAATTTCTTCTAAAATAAATTGGCCAAATAATTAGCAAAAAATATACACATAATAGATTTACTATTGAGCATAAACACTGAAAGTGAAGTTTGAAAGGGACTTTGGTCCTTGATGTAGATGTTGCTTGATAAATCCCCTTTATGGTGGAGATTAGGCTTTGAATATAAATGGACATCAGTGAATGCTTTCTATAATTTTTTTTAAAGAATTTCACATCCATTTTTTAGTATGTTAAGTAATAGATTACATATGAATTTGCTGAGGGCTAAAATTGATATGCTAGGGGAAACAAAATGAATGTATAGAATTGTATTCTTACAATATTTAAATTTTAGGTGTTCAAATGAAATGTGAAAAGATTATATTGCAATTAATATTCTCTATTGCCTTTGTGTCACAGCATTGATGGGAACTGAACTTATGAGAGTTTGTGTTAAGGAAGAGACTGATGACATCCCATCAATTCCACATGGTTTTGAGTCATTTGATGCTTTCACCTTAAAAAGAGTTCAAGATGGTGAAAAACATGAAAGTCAAGATGTAGAACTTGGATAAACTATGGATAATTGAAAAATAATGAAGAGGTTGAATCTGCCTCTACAAAGCTTAATCAAGTTAGTTTTTAGTAATATTGTATTATTATTTTCTGAATCTATAATATATTTGTAATTCTTATCCGTGCTTGGTTTGCCATTTCTTAAAATCTACAAGTTCTTTAGGTACATATAATAGCTTTTAATTTCATTTTTATTACAAAACAATTCAAGACCTCAACTACCTAGTCGGGGGGGGGGGGGGGGGGGGGGGGGGGGTGGGTGGGTTGGGGGGATTTTTTGTGGGTGTGCATAATGTAATGTAATAATTGCCAAAAGGTTACTTTCAATCTGCATTTTTTGTATGATTGCTTACTTTTTATGTTATTTTTCTGTAATTATTGACAAACTTGCAACAGTTATAAATAATCTAAACCCTTGTGACTTGAGCTAGTATCATTTGTACAAGAAATATAAAATTAGAAGAACTGAAAGTCATTTTCGTAGTAGATTGATTATCTGATAAGAGCATCAATTCTACGGTGTATGATATTATGCACAACTGGTGGTGGGAAGGTGAAGGAGAGTATGGCAGTGCTGAAGAAATCAGAGAATCCTTACGTGGATTTTAAAAGGTATATTTTAGAGATAGTATTAGAGGAGTAGAAGCTTGAGGCTAATAGTATTAGAGGAGTTGAAGTTTGAGGCTAAGGATTTTGTAGAGCTTTTGCAACCAATATCATGGTGTTATTATGGAGGCTTTTGTGAGATTTGAGAGACTTTGCTTTGTGATTCTCCTGCAAAGAAACCAAATTTCATGCGACTCAGTTGACTTGAAGCTTAAAATTCTTTTCTTCTCTTTTTGGAATTCAGTTTTCACATATCCTGCTTGCTGCACTTAATTATGATTTTTATTTTTCCCTTAAAATATGTAAGTTATGCTAATAACAATTTGACATGATCTTTTATTTTTATAATTGAAGTATGCCATATATCTCTGGTAGTCTATACATATATATATATATATATATAATTTTTTTCTATAATATAGTATGGTGGTGAGAAACTTAAAGACCACTTGAACCCCTTCACCTAAAATTACAGATTAATTTCAGATTGTATTGCCCAATCCTTAATTTCTCCATCTTTTCCCCCCTGTATTTTTTTTCTTTTTTTTAATACCATATTTAAAAAAATAAACTTAAATAATTTAGTGATTGAAAAGTAAGATAAAAAAATAATAAATAATAAATTAAAAACTTAATAAGATGAATTTATTTAGGCCAAAAATCAATATATATATTATAAAATGATGACCGATGCACCATCATTAACTTATTAATTGCAATAATTATAATAAAATAATAAAATACTTCCTTATATGCATCATAAAAATATATATGTTCAAGAATAAGATAGAAGACTAATTGCCCACTTGCATTTGAGTGGAGAGTAATTAGCTTAGAAGAGTGACAAATTGACGGTGGAGATGATAATTTTTCGCTATAAATAGCCAACCAAATAAAGAAGGAAATCACTTCTTCCTTAAAAAAAAAAGCTCTCTCCAAAATATTTTTTTTTAGCTAATATAATGTTTTCCAAATAATTGGTAGCAAATCAAGAAGATATAATCTTAATTTAAAAGAAAACAAGAAAAGGTGAGTTTTAATTATTAGTTAATTAGAGCATATTCTTTAATTATTCATTTTAATTCAAATGAAAATTAATACTTTGATTAACCATAATTATAAATATATAGTATAGCAAAAATATACATACACATATATAGTGATGTTGTAATTATATACTAATCTAATATTCAATATATATATATATGGTATGTTATTTATTTAATTATAATGAAATATATGGTTATATATATTATATATATAGTTATATATATTATATAATATATGTTGTTTATTTACTTATAATTTAATATATATTATATATATGGTTATATATATTATATGTATATAATATATGTTGTTTATATAATTATAATGCAATTATATATATATGGTTATATATTATATATGTATATAATATATATTGTTTATTTAATTATAATGCAATTATATATATGGATATATATTATATATATTATTTATATGGTTATATATATAATTTGTATATAATATATGTTGTTCATTTAATTATAATGCATATATATATGGTTATATATATGTTAATACTATTTATTTAATTATAATGCAATTATATTATAATCCTAAAAATATTAATATATTACAATATATAAATAACACTAAAATAAAATACAAAGTGGAAGATGTTAAATATATGCATACATACATACATACATACATACATACATACATACATACATATAGCAAAAAATAAAAGAGATATAACTAAATTGTAATTTGTATGAATATGACATGCAACATGCAAAAAAAATAATAATAATAAGATTCTCAATTATGAACAAAGAAAACCTCAAGTAACATATGCTATGAATTGGATTAAATGTGACAAATAATAGTGAACACCATATAATGTAGGAAAAAGAGAAATAGGAGAATTCTTTGGATAAAAAGGGAAGTACTTCAAGAGGCTACATGTGAATGATAATCTAATGTGATTTCTGACTAGTTCTGAACTATACTATATTGCTTAACTTTAGCTAAGTAGTATCTTATTTTTATTGATACCCTAATTTCTGTTACCTGAGTTTGTATTCTATTTCTTGAAGAGTCATTTGTTTCTAATTAATTAAATTATTCAAATATTTGCTTTTGATTATTTATTTATTGTTTAAACATCCATTTGATTCTTTGGCAAATTGCTATAGAGCTATTTTTATCTGATTTTCGGTTGAATTATATATCTTATTTTATTGATATTCTAATTCTTCTGTTGAGTTTATTGTTGAGCTACTATTGTCAACTTTGATTTTTTATGTTAATTTGAGTATATAATTATCAATTTCTCTGATTATTTTGATAAAATTTCTTGTTAAGATTATTGTTTGATCTCCATTGTTGTGACATAACCCAATTCTGATGGGGGTTAAATCATTAGACGGTGTACATTGGTGTTCTGTTATAGGCAAAAAGAGAAAAGTTACCACCCTAATATACAATCAATAGTTGCTCTGCTTTGAATGTCATAATATGTACTTGTTATAACTGTGGTTATATATTGTCTATAACTTCTGAATTTTGTAAGGTTTATTTATTTCTAATCTATTAATCACTACCTTTCTCATTCACTATGTCTATGCCTTTATCTCTGTCTAAGTTATTTATTGATTATCCCACCTAGCCGCACTTTAGGTTATGATTTATTGAGTTGACAGCTCACTCCTCGTCATCATTATTTTTTTCATATTAATGGTCTACAAGTTAGAGCACCTGGATTCCAACTAATCAGCTGTTAACTCTGTTGAGTAGTGCTAGAAGCAGTTTATATAATAATAAATAAAGTTGGTAATGTATTTTCTATTATGTAGTTTTTCATCGGGTACAATGCAATAATAAAGATTGTACTTATGTCTAAAAAAACTTCAAATATAAATAAAATTATATTAATATATATTTTTGAAAAGATATTAGATGATCTGGATATATTCTGAAGAAAGTTCTTCATGATATATGGTGGCTTTAAGCTGACTCAGACCCTAAAACTGTCTCACCCTTCTTTTTCCTAATCAAACTAGAGGTAGGGTGTGACAAGATGGTATCAGAGCAGCGTTCCAGAACCTAATTATTTAGGAATACTAAGTATATGAGTTAATATTCTAAAAGAATCTGATAAGTGTACCAATAGAGCTAGATATTCATCTGATGAGTCTATTTTTCTTGATATTCTGATTACTCGTCTGAGTATTAATATGACTCTTTTTCTTCTAGATTGAATATGCAGCCACGTAAGAAAGCCTATGCTCCCATTCCAAATGTTCCACAACTGCACTCTAAAGTAGCATTATTATCTGATGGAACATATGCTTCTTTAAAAGAGAATTAGAGAGGATCTACACCTCCTCCTAAGCTAGGAACTAATATAACAGGAATAGTCGGGAGATTAGATGCATTGCAACACAATGTAGAAATGTTAGTTGAAACTGTAGCACAACAGAGGCAACAACAACCTATACCTACTGAAAGTGTAGCATAACAGAGGCAGTAGCAACCTATGCCTGCCCCTGTAAATCTTGTAGCACCTCAACCACCTGGATATAGCAGAAAGAGGAAAGGAAATTTCTAGAATATTTTCTAAAGTTGGCACCACCTATTTATTCTAAAGAGATAGATCCTACAGATTTTTGAGATGAGATTGAGTCAAAAACTCAAATTCTGAGGTGTCTTGATAAGAAAGCTATCGAGTTTACAGGATATCAGATGAAAAATAAAGCTAAGGAATGGTTTAAAAGAAGTATAATATATAGGTTGGGAGATTCTGCACCTTTTACTTGGGGACAATTTATAAAGCTAGTTAATATAGAATTTTTGCCTGAACAAACCCCTGACGTGTCAGTTTCTGAATATACTAGGAGATTTAACCATTTAAATAAGTATGTTCCAGCTTTGGTTCCAGATGATACGGCTAGGATGTACATATTTCGACGAGGATTAGTGACCTCATCGCATAAGATATTAGTTACTTATGATTTCACTTCTTACTCACAATTGGTAGATAAAGCAAGGTTGTTAGAAAATTAGGAGATGACGGCACGCAGTGCATGAGAGCAACAAAAGAAGAGTAGGCCTGAAAGTTCCAATGGAACCAAGGGCGGGAGAGAAGATAATACTAAAGGAGAGAGAAGACAATGAACTCATCCTATTCAAATAGGACAACGTCTAGGAGTGATTGATAGATTACCACCAAGACCTCCTATATGTAGAGTCAAACCTGGTATGACTGCTCCTGCAATAGGAATAAGTATATCGCCTTGTGCAACTTGTGGAAGATAATATCGGGGAGAATGTTGTATGTTAGTTGGAACCTATTTTCGATGTGGACAACTTGGGCACATATAAGAGGTTGTCCTCCGCCACCACCCACAAAATGATTTCATATTTTTTAGCCTATAGGTCAAATGAATAGAGGAATAAATGGAGGAAGATGAGGAAACCAATATGATAGAATAGAGACAAATCCATCACATGTCGGATGAGGAAGAGGATGAGTATTTACCTTTACAGCATAATAAGCTCAAGCATCCAATAATGTGATCACATGTATTTTACTAATCCAATCTACTAAAGCAAGGGTATTGTTTGATTCTGAGGCTATACACTCATTTGTTTTCACATACTTTGCATCTAAATTAAATACACCTCGAAAAAGACTAAAAGATTACTTAACTTTGTCTATACCAGTAGAAGAAGAAATGAAAATAGTTAATCAGCACCTAGCTTATGTTATAACCCTAATAGTTGATTTATTGGAGTTACCTATGTTAGGTTTTGATGTGATACTAAGGATGGATTAGTTAGCCAAAAATTATGCTACCCTAGCTTGTAAAGAAAAGAAAGTCACTATGCGTTTACTATCTGGTGAAACCTTAGTATACCAAGGGGATAGAGGTAAGATACCTTATAACCTGATTTCTATCATAGGAGCAAGACGCATGATGCGTAAGGAATGTAGAGGGTACCTTGCTCATGTTAGGGACTCGGAGGCCAGTACTCCTAGACTTGTGGATATTCCAATTATCAAATAATTTCTTGATGTATTTCTAAAGGATCTTTTAGGATTATCACCTGAAAGAGAAATAGAATTTACTATATACCTATTGCTCGGTTCCCAACCTATATCTATTCCACCATACCGAATGCACATGCATAACTGAAGGAGTTAAAAGTGCAACTACAGGATATTTTTGATAAAAGATATATCCGACCTAATAATTCACCCTGGGGAGCCCCTGTACTATTTGTTAAAAAGAAAGATGGAACCCTCCAGATGTGTATTGATTATCGATAGTTGAACGAGGTGGCAATTCAAAATAAATATCCTTTACCAAGGATAACTGATCTGTTTGATCCATTACAAGGATCAAAATATTTTTCTAAGATCGATCTACGGTCTGGATATCACCAACTGAGGATTAAGTCAGAAGACATTCCTAAGATTGCTTTTTGTACTAGATACAATCATTATGAGTTTCTAGTACTACCTTTCGGACTAACCAATTCCCCAGCAGCCTTTATGGATATGATGAATAAGGTTTTTAATCCCTATCTAGATCAGTTTGTTGTCGTATTTATAGATGACATACTAATCTATTCCAAGAGTCGAGAAGGACAAGAAATTCATCTGAGAATAACACTACACACATTAAGAGAATATCAATTGTATGATAAGTTATCTAAACGTGAATTTTGGTTAGAGAACGTAACATTTTTGGGACATATTATTAGTGGAGAAGGTTTACAGGTAGATCCCAAAAAAGGTGAAAGCTGTGCTTAATTGGTCTCGATAAACTAATGTGACTGAAATTCAGAGTTTTCTGGTATGGCTAGTTATTACCGGAGATTTATTGAGAATTTATCCAGTATAGTAGCACCACTCACTAAATTGACTCAGAAAACTGCCAAGTTCTAGTGGGATGAGAAGTGTGAAGAAATTTTTGAACAAATTGAAGGCTCCACTAGTTTCTACACCTATTTTGATAATTCTAGTTGAAGGAGAAAAGTATACTGTATACTGTGATGCGTCCTGAATAGGATTAGGGTATGTACTTACGCAAGATGGAAGAGTAATTGCACATGCCTCTCGGCAATTACAAAAATATGAAGAAAACTATTCTACACATGATTTGGAGATGGCAGCAGTAGTCTTTACATTAAAGATTTGGAGAAACTATCTTTATGGAAAAATGTGTGAAATCTACACCGATCATAAGAGTCTGAAGTATATTTTGAAGCAAAGGGACTTGAATCTTTGGCAGTAAAGATGGATGGAATTGTTAAAGAATTATGATTGTGAGATAATGTATCACTCTAGAAAGGCTAATGTAGCAGCTAATGCCCTGAGAAGGAAGTCAATTGGAAGTTTAGCACATATTTGAATATTCCGGAGACCTCTAATTAGAGAAATTCATGATCTATATGACTCCGGAGTTTGAAATCTCTGAACAAGAAATTTTATGTGCACATATATATATATATATATATATAATCCATATTGATAGACCAAATACGAGAGAAGCAAAAAAAAGATCCTATTCTGAATAAGATTAGGAAAAAGATGGAATAAGGTCAGGCACAAAAATTTCAGGTTATGGATGGAATACTAATGCATGTTAATAGGCTATGTGTATCGGATATAGATGATCTACGACAATAGATATTGAAGGAAGCTCATTATGCCAAATACAGTATGCATTCAAGAGCTACCAAAATATATCATGATCTTAAGATACATTATTGGTGGCCAAGCATAAAGAAGGAGATTGTTGAATTTGTGGCTAAGTGTTTAACTTGTCAACAAATGAAGATTAAACATCAAAGACCTTCTGGATTGTTACAAGAATTACTATTACCAGAATGGAAATAGGAATGAATCTTTGGTAGTAGAGATGGATGGAATTGTTAAAAAATTATGATTGTGAGATAATGTATCACTCTAGAAAGGCTAATGTAGCAGCTAATGCCCTAAGATGGAAGTCAATTGGAAGTTTAACACATGTTTGAATATTCTGGAGACCTCTAATCAAAGAAATTATTGATCCATGTGACTCTGGAGTTTGAAATCTCTGAACAAGAAATTTTATGTGCACATCTATATATAAAACCCATATTGATAGACCAAATACAAGAGAAGCAGAAAAAAGATCCTATTCTGAATAAGATTAGGAAAAAGATAGAATAAGGTCAGGCACCAAAATTTCAGGTTATGGATGGAATACTAATGCATGGTAGTAGGCTATTTGTATCAGATATAGATGATCTATGACAATAGATATTGAAAGAAGCTCATTATGCTAAATACAATATGCATCCAAGAGCTACCAAAATGTATCATGATCTTAAGATATTGGTGGCCAAGCATGAAGAAGGAGATTGTTGAATTTGTGGTTAAGTGTTTAACCTGTCAACAAGTAAAGATTGAACATCAGAGACCTTCAAGGTTATTACAAGAATTACTATTACCATAATGAAAATAGGAATGAGTTACGATGGACTTTGTCATTGGATTACCTCGCACAACTATTGGGTATAACTCTATCTGAGTGATAGTGGATCAATTCACTAAGACATCACATTTTATGCCAGACAAGATGACTTATATTGCTTCTCAATATGCTCAGTTATACCTTGATAAGATAGTTACTCTACACGAAGTACCGATCTCTATTATTTCTGATAGAGGTCCACAATTCACCTCTAGATTATAGCAAAAGTTTCAAGAAGCTTTAGGCACTCTACTGAATTTTAGCACTGCCATTCATCCATAAATTGACAGACAATCTGAACACACTATTTAAACATTGAAAGATATATTACGGATGTATATTCTTGATTTTAGAGATAGTTGGGACCGACACTTGCCATTGATAGAATTTGCCTATAATAACAGTTACCATTCTTCTATACAAATGGCTCCATGTGAAGCTCTATATATAAGAAAATGTAGATCACCACTGTTTTTGAGGGACACAGGCAAGACAAATATTGAAGAAAAAGAACTAGTTTAGTACACTGCACAGAAAGTACTGCTGATCCAAGAAAAATTAAAGATGGCTTTCAATAGACAACGGAGTTATACAGATCCAAAGTGAAAGGATGTTCAATTTTCTATAGAAGACCAAGTGTTTTTGAAGGTCTCATCAATAAAAGGAGTGATGAGATTTAGAAAACGAGAAAAACTATTACATTGATACATAGGTCATTTTGAGATATTGGAAAAAGTCGGTGGAATTTCCTATTGCCTAGCTTTACCGCCAAGCTTAGAACGCATACATCCCGAATTCCATATTTTCATGTTGCTTAAATATATATCTAATTCGAGTCATGTGTTATAGGTATCTTCTCTAAAGTTACAGTTCAATTTGTCATATAAAGAAACTCCTGTAGCTATAGTTGATCATCAGTTTAGAAGATTACAAAATAAAGATATTACTATGGTTAAAGTGTTATGGCGTAACCAATCTAGTGAAGAATATACTTGGGAAACTGAAGCAGAAATGCAATGTCTATACCTAACTCTGTTTTGTCACTAGATAGAAATTAACTTTGTAATTAAATAGTACTATAAATAAAAATTCGAGGATGAATTTTCTATAAGGAAGGAAGGATGTAATACCCTATTTAGAAAAATAAGCTTAAATAATTTAGTGATTAAAAAGTAAGATAAAAAAATAAAATAAAGTAAATTAATAACTTAATAAGATGAATTTATTTAGGCCCAAAATCAATATATATATATATATTATAAATGATGACCATAAGATATATCATCATTAAGTCATTAATTGCAATAATTATAATAAAATAATAAAATGCTTCCTTAATCCACACCATAATATATATATATATATATATATATTCAAGGATAAGATGGAAGACTACTTGCCCGCTTGTATTTGAGTGGAGAGTGATTAACTTATATGAGTGACAAATAGATGGTAGAGATGATAATTTTTCAATATAAATAGCCAACCAAATGAAAAAAAAGAAATCACTTCTTCCTTAAAAAAATATTCTCTTCAAAATAATTATTTTTTTAGCTAATAAGATATTTTCCAAATAATTAGTAGCAAATCAAGGAGCTCTAATCTTAGTTTAAAAGAAAACAAGAAAATGTGAGTTTTAATTATTAGTTAATTAAAGCATATTCTTTAAGTATTTATTTTAATTTAAATGAAAATTAATACTTTGATTAACCATAATTAGAAATATATATATATATATACACACACACACATATAGTGATGTTGTAATTATATACTAATCTAATCATCAATATAAATATATATATAGTATGTTGTTTATTTAATTATAATGCAATATATGGTTACATATATATATTATATATGTATATTATATATTATATAATATATGTTGTTTATTTACTTATTATGTAATATATATTATATATATGGTTATATATACATTATATGTATGTAATATATGTTGTTTATTTAATTATAATGCAATTATATATATATATATGAATATACATACATTAGACATAAATATATGGTTATATATATTATGTATATAATATATGTTGTTTATTTAATTATAATGCAATTATATATATGGATATATATTATATATTATATATATGGTTATATATATACTTTGTATATAATATATGTTGTTCATTTAATTATAATGCATATATATATATGGTAATATTGTTTATTTAATTATAATGCAATTATTTTATAATCCTAAAAAATATTAATATATTACAGTATATATAAACACTAAAATAAAATAAAGTGGAAGATGTTAAATATATATATATATATATATATATGTATATGTATATATAAATAGGAAAGAACAAAAGAGATACAACTAAATTGTAATTTGTATGGATATGACATACAACTTAAAAAAAAACCTAAAATAAATAAAACTCTCAACTATGAACAAAAAAACTCCAAGTAATATATGCTATGAATTGGATTAAATGTAACAAATAAAAGTGAACACCATATAATGCAGGACAAAGAGAAATAGGAGAATTTGCTGAACGAAAAGGAAAGGCACTTTAGGAGGCTACATGTGAGTGATAATCTAATGTGATTTCTGACATGTTCTTAACTATACTATGCTGCTTAACTTTGGTTAAGTAATATTTTATTTTTATTGATACTCTAATTTATGTTATCTGAGTTTGTATTCTGTTTCTTGAAGAACCATTTGTTTATAATTAATTAAATTATTCAAATATTTGCTTTTAATTATCTATTTATTGCTTAACCATTCATTTGATTCTTTGGCAAATTTCTATAGAGCTATTCTTATCTGACTCTCTGTTGAATTACTTATCTTATTTTATTGATCTTCTAATTCCGCTATTGAGTTTATTGTTGAAATATTATTATCAACTTTGATTTTTATGTTAATTTGAGTATATAATTGTTAATTTCTCTTATTATTTTGATAAGATTGCTTGTTAAGTTTATTATTTGATCTTCAATGTTATAACATGACCTAACTTTGGTGGGGAGTTAAATCATTGAATTGTATACACTGGTGTTCTATTATACATAAAAAGGGAAAAGTTATCCTCCTAATATATAACAAATGACTGCTTTGTTCTCAATTTCATAATATGTACTTATTATATCGGTGGTTATATATTGTCTATAACTTCTGAATTTTGTAAGGTTTATTTATTTCTAATTTGTTGATCACTCCTTTTCACACTCACTGTGCCTATGCATCTGTCTCTGTCTAAGTTATTTATTGATTATCTGACCTAGCAGCACGTTAGGTTATGATTCACTGAGTTGACGAATCATCCATCGTCACCATTATTTTTTTCACATTAGTGGTTTACAGGTTGGAGCATTTGGATTCCTACTTCTCAGTTGTTCACTCTGTTGAGTAGTGTTAGAAGCAGTTTATGTAATAATAAATAAAGTTTGTAATGTATTTTCTATTATGTAGTTTTTCGTTGGGTACAATGTAATAATAAAGGTTGTACTTATGTTTAAAAAAACTTCACATATAATTAAAGTTATATTAATATATATTTCTGCAAAAATATTAGATGATCTGGATATGTTCTGAAGAAAGTTCTTCGTGGTATCTTGTAACTTTAAGCTGATATGAATCCTAGAATTGTCTCACCCTACTTTTCCCCAATCAAACTGGGGGTGGGTTGTGACATTTTTTATATGCTTCCTCTAGCTATTCTCTTTTTTTTATTGAATGATAGCGAGTATTGTTTAACAATTTTATATAGTCATTTTTTACTATTTTTATTTTATAACAACTCTTAACAAATGAATTTATGTTTATATGATTCAATAATATTAATTAGTTAGTCTTTTTTCTATTATCAAATTGTATTTCAAATTATCCTCATGTGGTGATTAAGTTTTTGATGATGTTTGAGTTTTGGGACCTTATGCTACTCTTGTACCTGGAGCTATTTTTGCACCTAAGGAAGAAATGAAACACCTATTTGGTGGGAAGATAAAGAGAAAGTAAGAGTTTGAATATTTCCTCATGTTTTATGGGTAATTTGCATCATAGTAAATCAATATTATAATTGATTTCTTCTTTGAACATTATCTATCAAGAGAAGCAAGAAATTATCACTGAAAAGGTTACAAGTAAGAAGCAAAAATGTATTATCACTGTAAAATGGATAAAATTATTTGGTGAGCAATTTGCTGCTTTGATCCTTTTCTCTGCCATTTTTTTTTTATCTCTTCATCATCATTTCTTCTCTTATGGCAATTATGTTTTAAGTAGGGTGAACGTGCTAGGCCAATTACATGAGCTTTAGTATTTGGAGATTGAAAAATATCCAGAACCAAACTAAATATTAGAGATTTTTATAATGCCATCTCCAGAATCGAATCAAAACCTAAAAATCTTTGAATTATATTGCTCCGATTTTTCGGAGTAATTCGGTTCAAAGATTCGAATATTCAAAAATTATATTTTAACTTTTAAATATATAAAAAGAATTAATAAATAATATTTTATTGTCATTCATTTATCTTTAAATTAAATTATAAATATATTTTGATTAGTAATAAATTAATTTTTTAATTCCTTAATTGCATATAATTTAACCATTATTTATATTTTTATTCACTTTTATACTTTATTTTGTTAATTAAATTAGGAAAATAATTACTTGATTTTATTTTTTATTTACTTATTTTTTAATTTTTTTATTTACTTATTTATAATTAATATTTATGATTGAAAATATAGTTTTTATAATTTAGAAATAAGTTTTTTTATAAATATTTTAGTGAGATTTGTATATTTAATTAATAAAATATAAAATAAAGAAAGTTAAAGTATAAATACATATATAATATAATAAAAATATCAAAGTGAATATATTATATAATATAATATGAAAAGTAATTCTAATATATTTTATAAAATATTAATAGTTTATCATACTTATTTCTAAATTAGTATTTATATTATTCATATTATTCTCAATTTTTTTTATAATTTATTTGTTTCCACAATCACTAGTGCTACTAATTATTATTAATACTTATACTCATTATTTTTATTGAAAACTATTAGTATTACTATAAATAATTACTTGGTAGTAATTATTTATATAAACATTTTAATTACCAATTTAACTTAAAAAGTTTAATTAATAATTTATTGACAATTAAAATTTTTATAAATTTAATTTATATTTTATTAATTTAATAATCTTGTAAAACATGTAAATCAATATTGATTAGGTGGCAAATTACAAATTGTGTATAGCCATAATTATATTTATATTTGGTTAAATTAGAAAATTTAATTATATATAATATTAAATATTAAGTAACAAATCAATATAATAAAATATAATTATATATTATTGGTAATGAATCGGTTCTTATTTCGATTATTCGATTCAGTACGGTTCGGTTCAATTTAATATGATTCTCAGTCTAGATATAGTTTAATATTCAGAATCACTCCATATTATAAATATAGGTACAATTTGATTCGAAAAAAGTCAAAAATTAATAAATCTTTTTAGTTCTAAATATTTCTGATCATAATATTTATATTAATTCAAAAATCTATAGAATTCATGTTCAGCTATAGTTTTAAGTATTTACACTTGTGATGCATCAAAGAAGCTTGGGAAAAAGTTTGCTATTGGAGCATCTGTCGTTAAGGTGAGTACTATATTTGGGTGGCATGTGTTCTTTTATAGTTAGATATTGATTATGTTGTATGTTTTTCTGAATGGTTGATCTAGGATCAAACTGAGAAGGAGCATATTGATAAAAAAAAAAAAAAGTAGAAAAGAAGACAAGCAAAAAGTTATATTGGTCGATTACATTATGCACGCCCTCCTGGAATCGAGAAATACTATTTGAGAATGCTTCTGAATGTAGTCAAAGGACTAATATATTTTCACGGGCTAATACATAGTTATTCATATAATACCTTAAAAAAGGTTGAGTAAATATTTATTATTCATATTTAAAATTTTATTTTAATTTATTTATGATTATAGTTTCAATTTGATTTTAATTTGACTTAATATTTATAAAATTATATTTTTTTATTAATTCAAAAAATGAGTTAGGTTTAAATTAATTACAATGAAATTTGAACTCATCTTAATTCAATTTTATATTTTTTAGCTAATTAAAGTATTAAATTGGATTTAAAGACATTGAATATATAGTATTTAATTAATATCCATAAGAATATTTATCACAAACCAAGTTTAGGAATATGTGATCGAAAGAAGTTCAAAACTTAGAAACCCTAGTCAACCTTAAACCATCAATCAAATCAATCCACAAAAACTCATATGTCATATCATCAATATATAATAACATTTTTCATTTTAAGGTCCCATCTGCTGAAAAATTTGTAAAAATACTATAAATACATTGCGGTAAATAATAACAAATTAGCATATAAGATACAAATATTATCTCAATTTTTTTCCCCTTCATAATGAAGTTTCCTCTCCCTTTTACAGAGCTTTAACCATATGTATGTTGTCCTAGATCTAGGACTATCATTGGCAACCCTAAATCTCTCATATTTTCAGCATTCCTTTCTACTTGGGACTATTTTAAAGTCAAATTTGATTTTATCGCTTTTTATACTTCTTCCTCCTTTTGTTAGCCACAGTTCATAGAACACACATGGATGTCTTGGCTTTTAGAAGTTAACTAATCTTTTCTTAGCTTTCTTGTTGCATTGAAGTACCTTTAGCTAGCTTTCCCATCTGAACCCTCAACGGTTCTCTATCTAAAGTTATGTTTGGACGTCAACAAGTTATACCTCACATATTTAACTTTTTTGCAGAGATTTTATTTGCTCTATTCTCTTGGGCCCCTAGTTTGGGTACTTCTTATTTTTCTTCCCTCAACTCATGATGATCTCACGGTAATATGGAAAACTTTCGGTTCTTATGTTTCTTAAGGAAAACCTTTCATGGGAATCTCCTAATCATTGTTAAGGCCTTCCTTGTGATCCTTCAAGGCTAGTTAGTCATGGGTTAGGCTTCTTTGTACTTTGCTTAGCACTTTTATGGGATAGATTGTGTAACTTATGTTTTTTTTTTTTTGCACCTTCTAAGGATCCTAGCTCATAGAACTATAATTTTCATTTCTTTTAATGCATTTCATTTTGATTGGCAAAAAAAAAAAAGATAGAAATGTTATTCTTAAAATCCAATATACAAGTTTCCATTATCATGAATAATATCAAGCAATTAAATTCAACATTAGGGATAACAACATACAATGTATTTGTGAAAATTGTTTTATTCAAATTCATTTAAGTTTGAATCATATATACTTGTCCCAAATCTAATTAATTATTTTTTAATTATCCATACTTATTTAATTATTTAAACAAAAAAATAAAATTTTAATTATAGAATTATAATTTTGACAATTAAATAATTATATAAAAATTTAATTTCAACACAATTTTATTAAAATAATTTCATGTCTTATAATTTTATAATTAAAATAAAATACAATAAATATATTATTAAAATTTAATAAAATACAATTAATATAAATTATATTATAAACAAGTTTAGATAGTGAATATCAATGGGTATGTACTCCAACCCATCACATATCAAGTATCTGAAATACCCTACCCAATGTTTTATAAATCATTGTTCCTAGCTGTCTCTTTATCTTCATCTTTTATTTAACAGCAATCTTCATCTTTTATTTAACGGCTTGAGTTTCAAAGAATTTATGAGAAAGAACTCTAAATTTTTTTAAAGATCTAATTCGACTCATCTTGTACTGCCAATTACGGTGAACAATGTTTGATATTAAACCTGAATCAACATAAATTCTAAATTGTAATTTAATTAAATATATAGCAAATTTTATGCAAAATTAGGATTAGTATTTGTTATATATGTATATACACACACACACATATATACATATACATATAAGCTAAGAAAAATGGAAGAATTTTATGTCATCATGTCATTTATAGATAGAGTACTAAAATGTCACATGTCATTGGTTTTTTTTTATCAAACACATGCCATAATTATTTATCCCAAAATTTGTTAATTAAATTAAACTACGATACATTAATATAAAATATCATATATTTAATAACTTTAATAAATTATTATTAAAATTTATTAATTTGAAATATAAATATATGAATATCAAATATCATAGATTTAACAAATTTAACAAATGATTAATAAATTAACAATTATTAATAAATATTTTAACTGAAACTATTAATATATGAAAATAAAATATTACATATTTAATCAATTATTAATAATTAGTAATTAGTAATAATTATAATTATTAATAAAATCTTTAATTGAAACTATTAATATACGAAAATAAAATATTATATATTTAATAAATTATTAATATATGAATATAAAATATCTTATATATAATGAATTTATTAACTAAAATTAAAAAATAATGAAATATAGACTTTCATGTAATATATATAATATAAAAAATCATTTGTTATAGGTTATTTCCCTCTCCATACTATTTGTCTCTCTTGTAACTTGTTAAGTAAAATTAGTGATATATAAGGAGGAAAATTGTCTTAGATTTCATTTTTATTTTCTATAACTATACTAATGATTACTAATCACATTAAATAAAAAATTTAATACATGGAGCTATTAATATATGAAGGTAAAATATTATATATTTAATAAATTATTAATATATAGATATAAAAGGTCTTAAGATAAATTTATTGATTGAAATTATTAATTTGTATGTGTTGGAGTGACTTTGAATTATTTAAAAAAATTTATTATTTTCAATTACTCTTATTCTAAAAATTGAATTTTTTTTACTAGAAATTATATTTTATTGAAAGTTAATCTTCTTCATTTGTTATTATTTAAGAAAACTTGTTGGATTTTCAATTCTTTATGACTAAGTAAATTGGAATCCTTCTTAAATAAGATTTATATTCTCCTTATTTAAGTTAATCACACTTATAGATATGTTAGGTTCTCAATCAATAATAATTAATTATATAAATTATAGTAATATCAAGTCAACCAAAAATCAATGCACAATCTAAATAAGAGATAATAAGTAACAAACAATTTTGAAAAAATAAAATATAAAATTTAACGTAAAAAATCTTTCAATATAAAAAAAATTACGAGACAAATTTTGAAATAAAATTCACTATCAAATAAATCAAGTACAAAATATTCTCAAGTTATCCACTTGAGATCACCAATAGTGGAGAAAATATATAAATATCTCTCTAACAAATCTCTAATTCTTCTTGAATGATTGCACCTCTAAACTAGAGAATAGCCCTCCAAAATTTATCTAAAATCACCCACTTAAATATTTGAAGAAAATAATTAAATTTAAAGTCACAAAAAGATTAATTTGGCTTTAAATCTCTCTCTCTCTCTCTCTCTGTCTGTTGCGCAGCAAGGAACAAAAAACCACCAATTTTTGTTTTTTTTCTTCCTTTTATAATCCATGGTGGCCACAAATACTAAACCAAAACAAACTTTTTTTTCCTTTCTTTTCCACGTCAAACACCTTTCACAAACAAACACTAATTCTTTTTTTTTTCTTTATTAATGGGCTAGAATTATAGTCCCAAACTAACAATATAGACTCAAGATATAGTTATTTAAAAAGTGCATAGTCAACTTGTAATTTGTTTTTTAAGTTCACAGGGTGACTTGTAGGCCTATAAGATTGTGTGAGACTTTTGATTATAATTAGATCAGGAGTTTTGAGTGTTTCTTTTTGTTCTTGTATCTTTTAATTTATTAGTAAATTTTACTCTTATTCACCTATAGATGTAAGCTTACATCGAACTATGTAATTTTTATCTGCTCTTTTATTTTTATTAATTTCTAATATGCTATTTATTTTGTTATTCATATAATGTTAGCCCATATAAATATTTTTGCAAGCTAATTTTAACAAGTAATATCAGAGCCAAGTTATTAATTTAATATTTATTTTGGGTTAATTAATAGCGACAATAAAATTTTAAATTAAAAAATATAATTACAATATTAATTTTGTCTTTTGATAATTTAAGATGAAAGTAATTTTGATACAGAACATATTACAAAAAATATCATTAGGAAAAGATAATTTGCCTGAGATATTGAGCAAAAATAAGATTTTGAGAGAAGATAGTGGCTATCATTTAGTTATGTTTATCTAATAAGGTTTTATGTGAAGTCATTTATGAAAAAACTGCCAAAGACTTACGAGAAAAGTTAGAATCTTTATATGTGAATAAAATTTTACTAGCTAGTTAGTTGTGTAACATGTAATACATAAGTTTAATATAACAGAATGTACATCTTTAAAATCTCATATTACTGAATTCAATTCTATTCACATGAACTTAGAAAATTTAGATATTGGCATTTGATGAAAGCTAAACAAATTGTTGGACCATATGTATTGCAATGTTTTACTATTGTAGATTTAGTTATAGGTTCATCTTTCATGTTAAGTTTGAATTTTTATAATTTTATGATTAAGTCTCTTTTGTTAAGTAAATTCAAGTCATGTTTATACTTTTATTGATATTTTTAAAAATTAAGTTGCAAGCTTATTTTAGAGAAGATAAATCAAAATTTTAATTTCGGAATAAAAAAATTCAAAGTTAAGATGGAGAACTGTTGGGATGACTTTGAATTATTTGAAACGTTTTGTTATTCTCAGTTATTCTTAAATTAGATTTCTTTATTAATCTTTTTAATTAATTTGTTATTATTTAAGAAGACTTGTTAGATAAGATTTTTAAATTTTTTTAACCAAATATGAATCATTCTTAAATAAAAATTTATATTTTTCATACTCAAGTCGAGTATATTTATGTGCAGACTCATATTTAAAAAGTGTGTGGTCATCTTTTAATTTTACTTTAAACTCACCTTGACTTGTAATTATATTAGATTATATGAGGTTTTTGTGTGTAATTAAGTTAAAAGTTTTGAGTGTTCTCTTTTATTTTTATATTGTTCAATTTATTAGTGAATTTTATTCTTTTTCGCATGAATATAAACTTACGAGTAATTTACATTCGTCATCCTTGAATAATTGACTAACTCACTTTATCGTCCTTAAAGTTTAAATTTTACATTGGTCGTCCCTGAAATTAAGAGTTTTATAACAAAGTCATCCTCGATACAAACTGCCGCTATTTTCGTTAACAGCGTCACATCAGCTCTTAAAATAAATTTATTATAAATTAAAATAAATTTCACCCGTCATTCCTGAAAAATATCTTAATTTCACCCGTCATCCTTAAATAATATCTTAATTTTACCTTTATACTTAAAAAATTAATTTAAAATCACATATAATTTATGTTGGTGCAATAATTCTATCTCTAAACTTATCACTTTAAAAATAAATGTTTAACTATTCAAGCAAATTATATATTAATTAGTTTAATAAATCTTAAAAAATTTTAAAAAATTTTATGATTATATATGATTTTAAATTAATTAACTATGTGATTTTAAATTAAAAAGTTATAATTTGCACCAACATAGATTATATGCGATTTTAAATTAATTATTTAAGGATAACAAGTGAAATTAAGAGATTATTTAAGAATGACGGATAAAATTAAGAAATTTTTTAGAGACGACTGACGAAATTAAGAGAATTTTTCAGGGACGATGGATACAATTTGCTTTGATTTATAATGAATTTATTTTAAGAGCTGACGCAGCGACGTTAATAGAGATGACGACAGTTTGGGTTGAGAAAGATATTGTTACAAAACTCTTTATTTCAAGAACGATCGATGTAAAATTTAAACTCCAGAATGATAAAGTAAGTTATTTAATTTTTCAAAGATGACCGGTGTAAATTACTCTAAAATTACGTCAAACTATGCTTAAATTTTTATCTAATTTTTTATTTTTTTAATTTTTAATATATTATTTATTTTATATTTTTTAATTTTTAATATATTATTTATTTTATCATTCGTATTAAATTAATCTATACAAATTTTTTTACTGTCTTATTTTCAACATTATAAATGATTGAAAATAAATAATTTAAAGTTTATTTTTATAGTGAGTTATATATTTAATTTAATAATTTGCACAGTATTTTTTTATGGCACAATAAAATATCACATATGTGCTTTGCGATTTGCTTATGTCCAGTGATTTATTAAAATCCGTGATTAATTAAAATATGTATTGAAATAAAGTAAAAATATACTATGTAAATAAGGTATTAAAAATTATAATTAAGGAAATAAGCACATTTTAGCATAACTACGGTAATTGTTTTACTGTTTTTAAATTTTTAACTTTTGCACGTTCTAGCATAAGTATTTTATTGTTTTTAAATTGATCAAATTTAAAATTTTAAAATTAATCTCAAATTATATTCGTTGTCATCATAAATATAAATAAAGACAAAAGAATAATATTATTTAATTATAGTTTCAAAAGCAATAAAATTATTTAATTATATTATCTTTTTAATGTAAACAATATATTTCTAAAATAATTTATAAATAAATAATAAATTCAACATGTGGCGTACCCTACCCTCGAATAAGAGTAGAGTAATTTAGATATCCAAATAATTAATTAGTGGGACCCAAACCCGCTCCTCGTTTTCTCGTGTGTCTATTCATATTCCGATGAGACTCCTCCCCGCTGAAACTACACGAGAAAAACTAAATCACGATTTCGTATCGCCAACGCCAATTCTGAAACTTTTTGATTAATCAACTTCTTCAATTATTGAAATTATTCAATTTTAATTTAGGAATGGTCACACCCAAAAATTCCTCTTATACGATCAGTTCTAGGCTAGCCCCCCTTTGGAGCAGCAAAACGAAGACTGACAGAGAGTCTCATTCTCTATACTGAAAAGAGAAAAGTCAATTTCAGAATCATTGAATTGATTATAGGGTTTTAGATTATTGATTTTGATTACGAGCTCTGTGTAGTGGTAAGTAATTGTGAATGTCATTGTATCAATATCATTTTTCTGCTTTCAGAAATTTTATTTTTTTGGTTTTTATTTTGTGATTTTATAGCTAATTATTTCTCTTTGTTTTGTTGATTTTAGGTGTTAATCTTCAATTTAGTAAAAATGGAGTCTCCTTTGGTGGTTTTGCCTCTAAATCACACGTCCTCTAGCGGTAACACTGTGTGTGCGTGCGTGTGTCTGTGAGAATGCTGTTATTTGTGGCTAAATTTAATCTTTGCATGCTTTTACTTGTAATATATGCGCCTGTGGATTTCGTAATGATGAAGCATTTTGTTTTTGTTTTTTTTTTAATTTCCACTCACATTTTGTTAATATTACTGTATTTTCCATTTCCCCTAATTTTTGGTCTAATTGTTATCTATATGTTATTTTCTGTGATTTGATTTACCAAAATGATGTAGTTCAGCAAAAATATATATTCATAATTGTTTGATTTCTGTCTTGATTTATTGGCTCTCTTTTTTATTAATAGAATCATATTCGAGAGGACGGAAAAGGATAAAACTGTCTACTGATGATGATGAATACAGTAGCATGTCCTCTCCGACTGAGTGCAGTGGAACTAAAGAAAAAAAAGTTCAATCCTCTCCTAAAGTTGTGGATTACTCCGATCCATTTTCTATATTCAGCTTGATTGACAAGTTGGACTCTGGTAGATATGGAAGTGTCACGAAAGACATTGAAGCTCTCATTTCTCGAAAGCTTCAAGTGCTCAGCCCTTACCTCAAGAAGCATCCTATGCTTTCGAACATCTTGCTGGATGGGAAAAAGAGTCCTAGCAAAGGTGCCTCAACAGCACAAGTCATTGACGTGGAGAATGATGTTGTGAATGCAGCACCAGCAAAAGCACCAGCACCAGGAGTAGCAGCAGCAAGGCCTGTTGTGATTCTTGATTCTGATGAAGAAGATAGTGGAGATCATAGACCCACATATCCCTTTGAAGTGGTTGTCTTGCCAAAGCCTACCGGGCAATATATCATGGGTACAGAGGTATGTTTTTGTTCTTTATGCAATTGGGACAAAAAGGCTAGAGTTCTCTGCCCTGTAAAGGGGAGAGACAATCTAACCGTTGAAGTAACAATCTAACCGTTGAAGTATCTTGAGGGGCTGGGCTGGTTGGGTTAGGTAAGGATGGGGGCATAGAGCATTGCATCAAATGATCAATGAATAAATTCCGATACCTTTTATTCCTTTTGGAATGGTTTATTCAGGTTGGGAACCCTGCAGAGAAAATAGATCTTGGAAAGTTAGTAATTTCAGCTGCTGAATCCAATATCAGAAGAGAGAGAGATATTCATGCTCGCGGAGCTAATATCAAGAGCAATAAAGGTGTTTCTGCTGTTGCTTCTGATAAAGAGAGAGATAAAGGCATTTATGTTGGTGCTGAAAAGTATGATGATAATCAATCTGAGCCTGAAGATGATGGCCTTGGAGATATTTGGAATGAGATGTCAGTGGCATTGGAATGTTCTAAGGTACTAATTTTTTTGAAACATTTATATAGGGTTGAACTAAAACTGTCTTCTTGACCATCATACTTTTGGTCTAGCTTGGGCTACTATGAATACAGCAGATGCATGTTAAAGTTTCTAATTTGATTTTATTAATTGAATGCTTAGATCCATGGTGTTCTACACTCCCAGGAGATTTTGGTTTCATTACAAAGTGTATCATCATGTTGGATCTTAGGCTTTGATCTCCTGACTCTGTCTAGATTGAGAAGATACATTATTTTGGGATGCTTAATTATACTTGGTTTTTCTTGTGGAAAAGATTACCCAAAAGTTTAGCGACAAACTGTCATCAAAATATTTAATAATGAAAATAAACTAATATTATGGTAGTTGATCGCAACAGAAGCGATTGTAGTAACATAGCTAAAGTAACATAGGTTGCTAGTTGTTTAGTCTTCCATATACACAATTAAGTTTCATAGGTTTAATATTATTCTTTGAATCATTCATGTTCCGCAGGCTTTGAATCATTTGTATTGTTTGTCAACATGACCTAGCTTAAAGAGAGAGAATTCACAAATGGCCCTTGATAATTTTGCTACATTTACTTGTTTCAGACACTATGAATTTTCATCTCCCAGTATTTCTTGCGGGAATTAATAATTTCAAATTCCTTTGTTTGTTCTTTTTTACATTCACATAAGATTTTCTGTTGTTTCTGGTAGGATGTTGCTGAATATCCTTCATCTGATCAACACATGCAAGAAGATGAAGAATATTGTGAGCACTCTTTTGTTTTGAAGGATGATTTGGGCTATGTATGTCGCATATGCGGGGTCATTCACAGAGGAATTGAAACCATAATTGATATTCAGTTTAGCAAAGTAAGGTCCTCACATCAGTGTTCTTGTTTATTTCATGATGCACTTCTTAGTTTCCAATTTTGACGTCACACATACTGATTTGAAGTACCAAGTAATGCATGTACACTAAGTTGATATTATCTGGTAATATATATTTTTTTTAAGTTTGTGTTGATGCTTTTTTTTCCCTGGTTAATGGGTCATCCTAGGCTATTTTAGTCCTAACTGTTACCCAAGTGCATGCAGTCTTCTGTTCATGCACAGAGCAGGTAATAAACTGGTACTTATTAATTTCAAATCTTCATGAGTTTTATTCGTGTATATTGACTTGAAGTGCCAAGTAGTGCATATATGCTAAGTTGATTAATGTTATCAAGTAATATTGTTTGCGTTGATGCTTTTTTTCCTGGTATAAGCCATCCTAGGCAATTTGAGACCATGCACAGAGAAGGCAATAAACTGGTTAATTTCTTGGGACCGCTGCCATGTGGTTGTTGTAGGAATTCAAATTTTGCTTGAGGCTTCATAATGCCAAGAATCCAGGATGTTGTACCAGCCCCATGAATGCCTTTGGGTTATCTTGTTGTGCTCTTTTAACAAATTATCCTTTCTTTGTGCGCATGGTCAGATATTTTGCTTATGAATTGAACCTAGCATCTTACTTTTAAGCATTATACCTACCTTCTTGATACCATGAGGCACTTTTACAGACAACAGTCCTTCTGCGTAGCAAGTATGGTTTGTCAACTGGGCATATTTATAAACATGCTTTGTTTCTGTTTTTATAATTATAAATTTCTTCCCAATTTTTGTTACGGTAGAGAATGCCTTCCAAAATGGCAGAAAAATGGGTTTCTGGTGAATTTTTTTACAAGTTAAATCCGAGGGTGCTTTTCATCTTCTTGTCCTCCATATGTGAAAATTTTTTACTTACTGATGTGCAATTGCTCTGTATAAGGTTGGCACATCTTTCTTTTAGTCATGTTTCTCTGATGCAAATATTACATGATGCAATGTGATCTAGTAAATGTAATTTTTAAGTGGAACCTCATTGAATTCCTGTATTCTCTTTGATTGTTACCTTTGTTTTTATTTCTCTACTGACCAATGGATATAATGCTGGAAGTATCACAATATTTGCACATATCAGTTATCTAATTGCTGCTTGTTTTAAATTTTTCTGACTTTGATCTGTTTTTCCTTTAACTTTTGATTCAGAAAAAGAGTATGCGCACTTATGCACCTGATTCTCGGAGTACCAAGGACGGAGATGTTCTTGGGGTTGATGTGTCTGAAGAGAATTTGCTGTTAACCGACATCTCTGCTCATCCAAGGCATATGAAGCAAATGAAACCTCACCAAGAGGAAGGGTTCAACTTTCTTCGAAGTAACCTCGTAGTAGATAATCCTGGGGGTTGCATCTTGGCTCATGCTCCTGGATCTGGAAAAACATTCATGATTATCAGTTTTATGCAGAGTTTCCTAGCCAAATTTCCACAGGCTAGACCTCTAGTGGTGCTTCCTAAGGGAATTTTGCCTACGTGGAAAAAGGAGTTCCAGATATGGCAAGTTGAGGATATTCCACTGTATGATTTTTACACAGTGAAAGCGGATAGTCGGTTGCAACAACTTGAGGTCTTGAAACAGTGGGTTGAGCAGAAGAGTATCCTTTTTTTGGGGTACAAGCAGTTCTCATCTATTGTTTGTGACAATACAAACAACATGGTTTCAGCTAATTGTCAAGAGATCTTGCTTAAGAAACCAACAATTCTAATTTTGGATGAAGGGCACACTCCAAGGAATGAGAACACTGATGTTCTACAGTCCCTAGCTAAAGTACAGACACCTCGAAAAGTTGTTCTGTCTGGAACTCTTTACCAGAATCATGTCCAGGAGGTGTTCAATATATTGAATCTTGTTCGCCCCAAGTTTCTAATGTTGGATTCTTCCCGGCCTATTGTTAAACGCATCATGAGCAAAGTGCAAATTCAAGGTGTGAAGAAGCATATCAATGGGAAGGCAGCTTTTTTTGAGCTGGTGGAGAACACCATACAGAAAGATCAAGATTTCAGAAGGAAAGTGAGCATCATTCAAGATCTTCGGGAGATGACCAGTAAGGTCCTTCACTATTATAAAGGAGATTTCTTAGATGAGCTTCCTGGACTTGCTGATTTCACTGTAGTACTCAACCTTAGTTCAAGACAAAAGCATGAAGTTGGGAAGTTGACAAAGTTTGTTAGGAAATTCAAGATAAATTCTGTTTTAAGTGCTATTTGTCTGCATCCTAAGTTGAACGCTTTCTCTGAAAATTCCACCATCACTGACAGTAAGATGGATGAATTTTTGGAGAAGCTGGATATGAGAGATGGGGTGAAAAGCAAATTCTTCCTGAATATGTTAAGTTTGTGTGAGTCGGCTGGAGAGAAGTTACTGGTTTTTGGTCAGTACCTCACACCATTGAAATATTTAGAAAGACTAGCTGCAAAAGTGAAGGGTTGGTTTCTAGGAAAAGAAATCTTTGTGATCTCAGGTGAATCAAGTTCTGAACAGCGGGAGTGGTCCATGGATCGTTTCAACAATTCCACTGATGCCAAAGTTTTATTTGGATCAATTAAGGCTTGTGGAGAGGGAATTTCTTTGGTTGGGGCATCACGTGTCATAATCTTAGATGTTCATCCAAATCCATCAGTTACACGTCAAGCGATAGGACGTGCATTCCGTCCAGGCCAAAAGAAGAAAGTGTATGCATACCGGTTGGTTGCTGCAGATTCACCAGAAGAGGAACAGCACAGCACTTGTTTCAGGAAGGAAGCAATTGCAAAAATGTGGTTTGAATGGAACGAGTATTGTGGATATCAGAATTTTGAAGTGGAGAAAATTGATTTGAAAGATTGTGATGATCTCTTTTTGGAAAGTCCCCAGATAGCTGAAGATGTAAGGGTACTGTACAAAAGGTTAGCACACCCTGCCCATTTTCTTTTATAATCCTTTTCACATGTCTCTCGATTTGCTTTGCCTTTAACATTTATTTTTCTAATATTCTCAGGTAGTTCTGACTTGGGAGGACTGAAGAACATGAATAGCAGACATAGTTATAGTTATTTGAATGCTTTAGATTTCTGTTAATTTTCTTATCAAAATAGCATGTTAGGAGAGTTTTCCAAAATATAATATATTTGAATTGCCTTTGTACAGGGAACATAGAACTTGAATGCATGAAAACTCTTGAATTTTCCAGTTAGCAATCTATCTTGTGATTTTATGGTATTGCTCATATATTGCAAGCATGGCAGGTTTTCCAGTGACACTGTTCATTCCTCAAAAGTTTGAAATGTCGAAGAGATTTATTTTGTAAACAGGATGGAAATTATAAATTCTGCGTAATGGATTGTTTCATATTGTTATTTTTATTTGATTCGTCTTTTAACATTGTCTAATGTCTACGCTTAAACTTAATATTCCGAAAATGGTTGGCCTATATTTCTTTCCGTATTTGTTAACTTTTGTTTTTCTATATTATTTAATATTTCACTAATTGATTACTCTCTACATGCCAATATTGATTCTTTAAAAAAATTATTTGAGATGAAAAGCATAACTTTATTCACTGATGGAAAATCAATGTTGATTAGACATGTTTGGGTTATTTTGAGATCGAAATTTAAATGGAAATAATTAAATTATTATGGCATAATTGTAATGTTATTTTGTACAAATTTCGTCTCTATAGTTGGTGAGTTAGCTTATGATACAAAGATGAAAATAAGTAAAAGCCACAGAGAAAGAGCCAAGGAATTATATATTAGAGTGCTAAACAATTAGCATTCGGCATTAGAGAAAAAGACCTTTGAGATGAAATTTAATACTCAACATCCCTGAAATGGAAGTTGTGTGGATCCCATGAACATTAAGCATCGCTACAAAGTGTGTGTTTGTCTCTGAAACAAAAGATTAGCAACCAATAACAGACATGTCACAGTAGCACAACTATGTCACTATCAACACCACAAATCAACCAATTCTTACCATCTTTATTTCAAACCAGGAATTTCTTTTTTTTCTTTCAACACCAAAGTTGTAAACAATTGTACACTTTCCTTCCAAATATTAGACAAAAATATCTTTACAAATATGCTAACCTTCCAACCAATTCTTTTCATATACTACAATCGTGTTCTATGCACACCCTTCCAACCATTTGAAAGTGAGATGAATCTTCCTCAAAGGAACAGCAAAACTCGGCTGCCACTGTCCCCAATTAAATTCAAATGCAGAGCGTCTAAGTATGTCAAGCAACAAAGTCATGTAACAAATGAGAGGAGTTGAACCTGTGTTGCCTATTCCCTGGATTAAGGCATTCAAAATCTGTAGTCTCACCCGCAACAGAAGATGCTGCTGCACTGTAGATATCATCCCCTCTCATGGAAATAAAACTGTGATGGGTTGTTGCAGACATTGGTAGGCTACCACCCTCACAGTGCTGCAGCCCTAGTGTAAGGGACACTCCACTTCCACTCCCAAACCTCCCCACCTCTGACATTTGATAAGCTGCAGCTGCCATAAATCTATTACTACCCCCATCAGAGAGAACCAAGGGATCAGAAAAGAGACCACAGTCATCCACACTCTGCCTTTGCTCCTCCCTCAGCTTTAGTAACCCATATTCAGAAATAGGCTCTCCACGTGTCACATTTTGAAAATTGCTTTGTGTATTTGATCCTGCCATTTCCACATCAGGAACATGGTCAGATTTCGAATCCATCAATTGTCCGGCACTGAATCTTTCAGTTGCAGTTGAACTTGCACTTTGTTGCATATCTTCCGCTGCTTCTTCATAGGTTCTCATATCACTTTTTGTTGCTTTGACTGCATTTTCAGAAGAAGAATTAGAATCCATCTCGGGATCACCATTCTCTTCTTTGTACATCTCTTCAACCATGGGCTTCCAAAGACGCACCCGCGCATTGATAAACCAATTGGAGACCTAAGCAAGGCAACAGATATATCTTCAAATTTAATGAATGAAACACATAAAACTGCAGAGCAACATCATGAGTGATATTTTCTGGATAGCGGCCAAAGTTACTAAGGACTGAAAGCCATAAGAAAAAAGTTTCTGGATCCAAGCAAATTGTCAGTACCATTGGGTAATTCATCAACAATTAAAGAGCATCTGCAGATATAGCAAACATTAGCAGAATCACCGAATATCTCTGAACAATTAAAGTTGATAGGCAGGATCCACTTCCCCAAATCTTTCAGGAAGTGATACTGAATTTACCCCACTTAGTTGCATGAGACTCACATATTCGTTCAGAAATTGACTAGTTGCATAAGACTCACATATTCGTTCAGAAATTGACTTGTGTCTTTTCTAAAAGACAGTAACAACTGTTCAATCCAACAAAATTCAAACAGTGTTTGTTATATCTATGAAGTTGCCACTATTCTTGAGCTTGTTCTTTAGAACAGACTTTTCAGCAACTATCCCTATCATTAAGTTCCCTTGAACTCCCTCAATACTATCTCAACTAAGTCCAGCCCGATATTTCCCACCACCCCACACTTTTGCAAGCTTGAATGCAGTTATTTCACTAATTTTCAAAATGCACAAACCAAATTTCTGGCATAGAAAGACTTGTATTTTAATTGACTCATGATAAATAAAAGCACACTATTCTGCCATGTTGATTGTTAAATATGTTCAATTCATTTTACCTGACTTCTAGTCAAGCCTGTCTGCCTTGCCAGCATGATCTTATCAGAGTCCTTTGGGTAACTGGTGAACATCAAAAAAAGCTATTACTATAATTAATGATGTCTTCACAAGAAAAGGAAAACAAAATAATCAAAATAATAATAAAAAAAAGCTGTTGTTGAAGGATTTACGGATGAAGGAAATGCTCAAACAGCCAAGCACGAAGAATTGAAACAGAGCTTTCAGGTAAACCCCTTTGTGGTCTCCATGCATGTTGCTGCATCATGCCAAGCTGCTGAAGAGCCCTCTGTTGCCTAAGGTGCTGATCCACATATCTGAGACGAGTTATTCCAATCCCTTTACCATTTTCTGATGTTTCTTGCTCCCCGAGGCTTTTACGGGTTGCACGAATTTGGCCACTTATTGCATCACGCAAGCACCGAAAGTGGCAGGATATAGTCTGGAGGGCAAGAGCCGTATATGGTTTAGCTGCTCCACATCCTGCTATCACATCAAATGATGACACCACAATCTGCATCTGATGATAATACTGTTTGTACCTTCTATCAACCTGTGAAAATAGAAGACTCCTCTTACACCTCAGGAAAGAGAAGCTCAAAATACTAAATTGATGAATCATGAAGATGTGTCCGAGTCTTGATTATACTTTATTCAAGTACACTGAAAACTTTTGCATAAAGATATAATGTGTCATACCAAAAGAATTACAACACAGATCAACAAAAATTACATTGCATGAAATAGTATTTTTAGTCAGGTGCACTTGTAGCAAAATTAAAGGTGGACATAATAGGGCAAGCACAGTGATGTATTCTATAAAATAAGATATAATCGGAGATGCAAAGATGCCATTGTCTAATCAAATGCAACAACTTTCTTAAGGGATGTGTTGTACATGAGGCATTACTCTTCTACAATCTAGACTTGGCTAAGGAGCAATAACTCTATACAATGAGAACAAATAATCACCTATATTTGAGAATGCAGAACACAAAAAGTAATGCCAAGGTGCCACCTTCTCCATGCCCAGAGGGTAATGCGGGTTTTTGCAGAGATCCTAAGTTAGGTTGAGCGACAATGATCTCCTCTTGTGCCCAAAAGATGATTATTGCTAAAGCTATCTGGAAACACTTAATGCAGAGCTCAGTATCTCTAAGAAGAGAACTTTCTTTCCTAATGCTACTTAAATGATTATTTCCTAATGCAGAGCTCAGTAGCATGAACAGCGAAGAACTTCTAATCAACCCCTTATGGAGCATAGAAGCACAACCATCACAGACATCTACACCTTCAGCCGTAATAAGCCGACTTTAAAGCAGGATTCTTCTTGTGTGACAACTTCTAAGTAAACAAGCCAGGATGGCTTTGAAGCAATTTCCCTTTCCTTATACTCACAAATAACAAATTATAAAGCCAATCTTGCACCTCGTATTTCTTCTCCAGTTGATGACCGCTTACAAAAAGCATGGACAGACAGATAGATAAAGCTAAACTTTCATCAAGGTAAACAAGGCCAAACTGTACATAAGAATTTAGATTTGAGTCACCATAATTCTGTAATAATTTTAAGCATAATAAGCCACATCAATACAGAGAAAGGTACATGAGCACATCCATGGTCAGGATAACAGACAAGTAGGAAGCAGAAATATGAACTCAGGAATAGGCTTGGATACCAATAATATAGTGCTCTTACCTCATCCAACATGGACAAAAGCTTTGTCAACTTATTCTGCAATTCTTGTCTTTCAGCATGTGAAAGCTCACTTGCCAAGTCATTGGAGGATTCCTGAGGGTTTGTAGACCCATTCTTTGATTTGCTGTCACCATCCTTTGAACTATTCATTCCAAGCTCATTTGTGCTTTGGTTTTTTTCTTTGTCAGGAAGCTTTAGAGCTTTCCGGACATTGACAACTTCATCAAGCAGTTGTTGTGCTGCCTTGTGGTACTTAGAATGTGGGATTGTTCTTGCTATACTCGTCATTCCATATGGAGATAAATCTCCTTTATTGGAATCTTGATTACCTCCAGAGAAACCAGGGGGCAGATATTCTGCATTTTTTGACTGCTCATCTCTAGGAGAGCCACTCCTGCCACCACCCTCACCCATAATTGATGGATTGGGACTTAAGAAAGAAGCCAGACCTGGATTAGGGTTCCTGTAGGGAATGGAAGGCATCTGGATTCCAGATGGAATTTGTGTACCAAGGCTGAGGGACAAGCCCTGACCTTGCAAGTTCTGTCCTCTACGAAGAATGCTGGAAGGTCCACCCACTGAATGCATAACTAGCATCTCATTTCTACCATCCCTCCATGCATTAAAATCATGCTCCCCAATTCGTGATCCACCAAGATTTGACAAGATTTCTTGCTGCTGTAGAGTTGAATCCGAAGCCTCCATAGATTGAATTTCAATGCAGTTGTTTTCCTGCTGGGAATTCCCAGCCAAGGTATCCAAATATGATCCAGCATTCATATACATCATAATATTGCCAGGAAGAACCTGTGCCTCTGGATATGAACCTGGCATATATATAATTGGCGCAGCATCTCTTTGGTTATTTGAACTAGCATAATAAGTAGCCATATTTATTCAGTCTTGAAACTTTCCTTCCTGATTACTTGTGTCAGATTATATAATCATCCATGAAACTGAGAAAGAACATTAGAAACAACTTCCATTACCAACAACTCTGAGCATGTTTCAATCAAGGTACCGAATTTGAAGTTGATACTCTAGTCTTTACTATCAATTTTACTCCCTCATGTAATCACAAAAATAGTATGCAAAAGATGCAAATAGCAAATAGCAAAAAGCCAAAAACAATAGACATCATAAGCAAATACTACTAGAATCCATATTTATTTACTATGTCAGCCGAAGCCATTATTGGGTGGCTAAATGTTCTTGTTTACAGTGGTCAACAGGCAGTAATGCGATAAATAAATCATAAATAAAGAAGAATCAGTAATGCGATAAATAAATCATAAATAAAGAAGAATCAAACACCAAAAGTCAATAATCTTACTATCATACATCATTTTCATTGGGTTGAAGCATTTCAAAGAAAAAATATTGACATAAATTACAAGTATAATCAGAGAGAACTTTCCAGTTTCAATACAATCAAAAGCACATATTTATCCCAATCTAAGTCAACAAGAGACCAAAAAAGAAACCCCCTTTAAGCACATGTGAAACAAGACCTAAGTATAAGGGAAACAGAAAATTGGGAAATTTCAAAGAAAATACAAGAAAACTATTTAAAAACAAAAGCTATCAGATATAAGCCCAACAACCAAAAGAAAACATAAAACGAAAGCAGAAAGCAAGACAAAACCATCATATGCGAATCCCAATAGATATTCAATTAAACAATGAAGTACAAGTAACAATCTTATAATCACCATCCTCACCTCTTCTTCCTTCAGACAGAGAGAGAAAAATGAAAAAGAAAGATAGAATAATAAAATAAGAATTGAGCAAAAAGTGGATAAAAGTCCAAGAAATTGAACAATAAAAAATTACCTGGAAATCAGTAACACTTGTGGGTGTTTTGGGGAACAGAAAACCTCAAAGACACCAATCGATCCACTGATACACAAATCTGATCCCAATATAACAAAATAATAACAACCCAATACTACACTTTTCATTACACAATACAAAAACCAACTAGAGTTATGCAAACAAATACAAAGAATATACAACAACAAAGGATTTGAAAAAATGATAATAATAATAATTCCCTTTCTCTCTCTTTTTTTTTTCTAAAGAGCAAAAAAAAAAGGAAAAGAAAGCGATAATTGGAAGTAGCAATGAATTTCTCACTTTTGATCTTTTTCTCTCATCATATATTCTCTAGCCATAATTCCATGAAAACCCCACGTGAGCATCTCTCTTTCTCAAAGACAAAAAGAAAATGATAACTTTCTCTTTCTAGCTCTATCTTTTGAAATAGTTTCTACTTTTTTTGCAGGTCAGGGGCTTTTGGGTCTTTGCTTGAAATTGAAACCCCAGTTTGAGCAAAGTGGTTGGTGCTAATTGACTTTGTTCTGGTTCTTCTTCTTTGTAGTTTGTTGTGGGTATTGCTTCTTGAAGTTTGTTGTCGTTGTTGTTGCAAGTTCTTGGTCTTTGGGAAATGGGTGTTGAAGGATTTTGTTTGGTTAAGGAGTTCAATCTATAACTACCAGTTGGTAGACCTAAAATCTAAAACCCTCCCTTAAACCCCAATTCCAAACACCATCCTCATCTCTCTTCCTCTGTCTCTGTCTCCTTCAGGCTGTCTCTCTCATCCTTCTTCAGCTTGGATGATGGAAGGTCTGGCTTTGCCGCAATATCCACCACATAAGCATATTCTATTCTCCCTTTTTTTTACAGTCCAAAATGAAAATTTATTAAATACACAAAATATACAGTATTTATTTGTTTATATCATTTTATTTGTTTGCTTTGTATTAGATTTTGAAATGTAATAAATATAAGAGGAGCACCATTGCTATTAGTTGCCCATATCACTACGTTTGTCCTTTTCTTCTAACTAATGTTTATTTTTTGCTTTTGGGGTCTGTATTTTGTTGTTTTTCTATTTCTCTCCCCTGCCCTTTTTCATATTGAGTAATTCTAACATTTACCCTTACATATACATCCAACCAGCAACAATCTCTAAGTGGAGTGATAATAAAAAGATAATAATTAATTTTATTTAATTTTTATTGATTAAAAATATATATATTCAATTTATGATAATATTTTCCTATCGGATATTACAAAATGATATTTTTAATTATACTTAACCTCTCCTCATATGTAAACTAATTTCAATACAAAAATTATTATTTGTAAGTGAAAATAAATAAAATATTTATTATTTTTGCATTGATTAAATAATAAGATTATTTATAATAAATATTTAAAAATTGATTTGATAGATTAAAAATTATAACTAGAATCGTAGTTAAAAAATTTTCTAATATTTTTAAGTGTGTTATGATTAATTTTTTCTATTGTTTCAATTTCCAACTCCTGAATTAATTTTAACGAATAGTTATAAAATATTAAAAAATAAAATATTTTATAATATAATGATTTTAAAATTAGATTATATTATATTTTGAAATTTTAAAGTTAAAATTGTAATCTCAAGAATAAAACATTTTAGATATGAAATTTCAAATATTTCTAATAAATATTTAAATACTAAGAGGAAATTAATTTTAAAATAATAAAAAATATTTCTTATAATAAAACAAAATTAAACAATATTATAGTATTATAGTACTTTTCCTTTGGATCCTGTGCTAGGTGATGAACAGGATAAATTTCCCTCTCTCGAGACCTATACAACGCTAAATGATTGCAAATCTATGTTTGTTTTATCTATTTTACGCTTTTATTTTATTAATGTTATTCATTTTAACCCTTAATTACTCTTTTTGTTAATTATTATTTTCTTTAATTTACTGTTTTATTTTTATTTATTTATTTATACATTATTATTATGCATTTTTTTAAAAAATTTATATTTTTTAGATAATTTAATTATGTGTTGCTATTAAATATTAAATTTTACATATTTTGCTTCTAAATTTTTTTATTTTTATAAATTGAAAAATGTGTGAAATTTTATATTAGTTTTTACAACAAATTACAAATTTTAAACTTTATTTTCTTTAACAGAATTTATATTTTATATCTTTAATCATATTAAAAAATAAAATAATATTAAAAAATTTAAAAATAGTAAGAAAATTAATTGGTTGCCCATATTAGAACTTGCTAAATTAAATTTATAATATACTATGTGAAAGAATTTTTCCTATAACTTATAAAAGTGGTATTTAAAAAATTATAAAATAATTATACTATTTATTTATGTACATTCAAATAATATTATTTTATAATAATTATATTAATATTTTATTTATTTATATTTAATTGATAATATTTTATTCTTAATTTTTAATTTATTATTTTTAAATATTAATTATCTATTATATTATTTATAAATAAATTAAAATATATATATATATATATATTCTGAAAGTAATGTGAGAACGTCTTTCTAATAATAATAATAAATATATGCTTCTTGTGGATTTTTTTTAATAAATGAAGAGATAATATCATTAAAATAAGAGATGAGTACAAAAAGCTTTTAACCCATAAGACACCAAGAAATACCGAAGCAAGATAATTTTTCACCTAGTTAACTGTATCATAAAGCAAAAACATTTTTCCCCTTCTACAGAACCACGGCCGTAAAAAACAAGAAAGAGACCTACAAAGATAGAAAAATAAGGAACCATCAACTAGGCCTACTAAACAAATTAATTAAACCAAAAATCGAATAAAAATCCATTAAACTGAATAAAAAATTATAATTAACCAAAACGATTATTTAGATTTTAATTTTTAATTTTTATAATTTTTGGTTACAATTTCTGTTCTAATACATAAAAAACCGATCGATTTGATTGACCGATCAAAATTATCATTTATAATAATTTTATATATATACAGATAAAAAGTTATAACAAAATAGTTATAGGGCCAACAAGACTTTGGTCCTAGATTTAAGTCTCATGTTTGTAAATATTTTTTTCCTATTTTTCTAAAACATCAAATTTAAATTAGTCATCTTTCTAGGATGTTGTGTAATGGATATATACATACCACCAAACAGAGATCATCTAACATAATATCAATATCATAATAATTTTTAAAATATTATCAATATCAAGCATATCCTAATTATACGTGAACTTTTTAAATAAGTTTAATTATTATCAATATCAAATAGAATATTTTAATTCTATTTAAACTCTCTAAGTAAATATTTATTACAATAAATAATATTTTAATTTAAAATTTAAAAAATAGGACACTTGATAAGATATTGTGTCAGTAATAATTATTTTAGTACAATATTATAAATGATCACGCGCGATACTACGTGTATTTTTACTCAATGCATATATGCTAATTTTAAAACTTACAATAATTTTAAGTAAATAATCATTTTATGAAACAAAAATTCTATAAAATTGATTATCGTAAATATTTTTCTTTCAAAAATTAATTTAAACATATTAATAAATATGTCTTTAATAGTTTCTTCAATCGTATTATCTTATAAATAAAATAAACATTTTTCCTTTGTAACGATTGATTTGAATTTATTAATAATTGTTTGCTTAATAGTTCGTTCATTTACTCGATAGATAATATTTTTTATATTGTATTAATAAAAAATAAAAAAATAATAGATAAAATAAAAAATAAAAAAATTATTAAAAATAAAAATATAAAAAATATAATATATTATAAATACATCAGTTAAACAATGATATAATAGTTGAACAATTGAATAAAGTTGTTGGAGAAAAGGATAATAGCATAAGAGTTTATATATATATATATATATATATAAACTAATTATCATCAATAAACTAATTATCATCAATATCAAATCAGATATCATAATCATATTTGAACTCTTCAAATAAATATAATTATTATTAACATCAAATAAAAAATTATAATACTATTTGAACTCTACTAATAATAAATAATAAATTTAATTTAAAATATTAAAAAATTAAAATACAGTGCAAGATTGAGATAACAATATGTGACATAATTATTCAAGCATTAGTTAATTTAGCATAATATATATATTATTAAGCTAAAAAATTTGGAATTTACGAAAAAATTTATTTAATTAAATTTCGAGTTAGAATTTATCATATTCTATATTAATCCAACAAATAATAATTTAAAAATTCTTCAAATGATGGGTTTTATTTAAAACTAGAAAAAATTCTCACTGCACTTTGGGATATTTTTTTTATTAATCAAATAAAAATGTCTATTGTTTACTATGTATTTAAGATTATTCAATTTTTTTAAAAAAAATTAATATCAACAATTAACTAGAAAGATATAATGTTATCTATTTTTTTATTTATTTAAAATTTTGTAATTTTTCTAAAGATTAATGTTTGTAGGTGATTAGAAATAAACTACTTAAAAGTCGTAGACTATATTAAATTGTGATAATTCTTCAAGTTAGGTAATGAAACATAAATAACTAAATTGAAACGGAAATTTTATTTGGTGTAGAGGCAAACTATAAAAATAAAAGAAAATGAATATTACAAATAAATAAAGAAAAAAATTATAGATAGAAACAAAGTTTATACTGCATATATTTTCATTAGGACAACTAAATAATTTGATTATTAGATGCAACATACATAATATTTATAATAATAAATTTATACTTAAGTTTACTTAAATATGAACATATTACATGACAAAGCTATCATAATATTTTAGAATACTAATAGAGGCAAAGAAATAAGGTGGTGAATAAAAATGTATCACCTTTTTTAATTTTTTTAAATTAAATTATAATAATTATGATATTTATTTAGTGTCACAACCCAGACTCGAGAATACGTGACTGACATTAAAAAATAAAAAAAATATATATGGCTTTTAGAATCCATAGTCAGTCTAATAATTTATTATCTGAGGAAACAACACTATAACAGACATAAACCGTCACATAATAATTTACTTTTACTGGGATAAAATATACTGACCTAGTCAATTGATCTGCGATAACCCATGTGGAATCGTACCCTAAAGTGATTTTAGGCAATTCAATCACAAAGTTCATAATAATCATTTTCCACTTTCACTTGGGATTGGGCGTGGCTGCAACAACCCGAAAGACTTTTGATGCTCTAACTTTACTAGTTGACATGTGGGGCATATAAAAATAAACTCTGCAATATCTTTTTTTATACCATGCCACTAATATATACCTTTTAAGATCTCGATACATCTTGATGGAACCTAGATATACATTGTAAGATGTAAAGTGCGTTATATCTCATTTCTCACATTATTTATATCTGGAACACATAACCGTGAACCATGTTGAAGTACACCTTTTTCAAATCCTAAAATTAATCTTCTGTTTCAGTTTTATTATTATTATTATTATTATTATTATTATTATTATTATTATTATTATTATTATTATCTCTCCCGTTAAAATAAATTCGTCATCAAATTTAATAGGGCAATCAATAACCTATTACAATTTCAATTATACAAAAGATAACTAGCTTACAATTGAACTATTTTTTTTCTATTCATGAGATGTTTTAATTTGTTACAAATAAATACGGATATTTATCTCTCATCTTTTTCGATACTAAGTCCTAATGTCATTCTTGGTTTACAGATCTAAAACCATTATCCATGGATTTTGAATAGGAACACATAACATTATGATACCCAATTCCCTATGGATAGACCATACTTTGAGGCTATAAAAGCAGCAAAATGAATACAGACAACATACAATATTCACTTGCATATAACAATAGTTAAATCATACCCACAGATAATATTGAATTTAAGGTAAACGAAACTCAATCAAGATGAAAAGGAATCATATATTTCATGTGATATAAGAACATAGACCAACTAGAACTCTTCCAACTATAGACATGCTACATGCCACAAAATCTTTTCTCTGATACCAATTTTGTAACGTTCAAAACACGAAGGCACATGACTAGTACTAAAAAATAGGAAAATAAGTGGCTTTCAGAACCTGTAGTCAGCCTGATAACTCATTATCAAAGGAAACATCTCTACAACAATCATCACTATCATGAAATCATTTACTTTCACTAGGATAAAATATATTAACTTAGTCAATTATACTAACTTAGTCAATTGATCTATGATAACCTATATGAAATCTGATGGGTGTCGAAATCACAAAAAATAAAATTTCTATTCTCTAAACAAATAAATTATTGTAGTAGTGAGTATGGTCGAATCCACAGATAATTAACTGCTTATTTAAATCTCTTTTGAAAATTAAAATAAAAATAAAAAAATAAAAGGAGAATTTATAAATTAAGAGCTAAAATTAAATTAAAACTAAAAATTAAACTAATAAATTGGAGAACAATAAAATAAAATCGAAAAATAACAATGGAAAAGATTTCAATTGAAGAAAATAATCTTGGTTTCAATTTTTAGATCTTATCATCAATATAAAAATAATTTTTTTTAATTTTTCAGTAAATTAGTTTTAGCCAACCGAAAAGCTTGCATTGACTAATCATTCCTTAGGTGATAAATTAGTTAAGCGTATACTCTATAACTAACCATTGTTATTGAATACCCTACATGAATGCCCTTTAAGATTTAACTCACTAACAGCCTTCCGATTTAGAAGTGCCTAATTTTAATAAATAAATTTTACCACAGAATTTATTTAAATTAGATTGCATATCTTCTAAGTATTAAGCCTAGTTGTCATAAGTATCAAAATTTTAATAACAATTACGGATTCTAAGTTTTGAATGGCGATATATTATTCAAATAATCAAGCAATGAGTCATATTGTTTAATTAGCAAAATAATAATATAACTGAGTTACAAAAGATAAACAAATACTGAAATTAAAGAAAATAAATAAAGAGTTTGATTAGATCTCGTAAATCTTGACGAATTAAAAATCTTGATTACCTTTTAACTGATTGAAAATTATTTGTATATAATTGAATGAAAGAAACTTAAAATCAAATAAAAGAAATCTATAAAAATAATAGACAAAAGTGGTAGACTGAAGTCCCTACCAAAGTCATCTAGGGTTGCTGCCCTTTTAGCTATTTACATCCTTACACCTAAAAATTTCATATTTTTAACTTTAATTAGGAGAATAAAAATAAAAATAATAAAAATTAATAGTTAGTAAAATTTTTAAATGCTATCTACTTAATAAGAAAATAAATAAATTATAATGTCTTTGAAAATCTGCTAAAAATTCATAGCCCAAGTGTCCAAGTCAGAGTCCTTGTCTATCACATATTTTCTTCTAGCATCACAAGCTTTGTCCAAGGATTACGCCCAGAACTTTTTCTAGCAACTTCTTGCATATATTCTTCAACTTGGTTTTTTTTTTCCTTCTTAAATTATATCCTATGCAAAAACATGTCAATATCAATATAATTATCTTATAACAAGCTTAAGTATCTTCACAAATATAAGTAAAATTTACTCACTATCAAAATCATATCCTGAAGTGGTTTTAGGCAATTTAGTCACAAAGTCTATGGTAATTCTTTGTCACTTCTACTCAAGGATAAATAGTGGTTGCAATAACCTAAAAGACTTATGATGCTCTAACTTTATCTATTATACAACACTCTTATACCATATATATTATAATATATATGCTCTGTATATATAAAATACATATATATAATACAAGAATATCATCTTAATTAATAGTAGAGAATTTTTATGTTTGTTACTAAAAATAAAAATATCTTTTAAAAGATAAATTTAATAATAAATACAAAAATAATTAATAAATAAACATCAAATAGCATTATAAATGAAAATCTTCAGAAAAAAATTTGTCAGAGTTTTATCTGTATTTCAATAAATCTCAAACCAATAAAAACACAATCTGCAATTGAAAAGCACTCTCAAATATTTAATATCACAAAATCCAATATTTCCTCTAACATTATCAAATATTTCTCAAACATATAAAATGTAACTTAATTACATTACAAAAAACTCTACAATATTATAATTATATATTCATACTTACAAACTCTTATAATGTGCTTTATATATTATGTAATTGAACAAAATTCTTTTGCAAATCATGTATTAAGAACAATCAACTATATGGGTCTCGTGACAAAAATTCTACCTTCAATGTTAGTTCCAAAATTCAAACCTATTCGAACCTATTAGCACTTTCACGCTCTACACTTCTATTATCTGCGCAATATACACTATCGCTAGGGCTGTGCATGGTTCCTCCTGGAACCGGAAACCGGTACTGGAACCGAAAAGGAACAGGTAATTTTGGAACCAGAACCGAAAATTATAATTTACGGTTCTGGTTTCGGTTCCTCTCCTAGAGTTGGGACCGGTACCAGAACCGAAAAAAAGAACTGGAACCGGTACCAGAATCGGAAAAAAAAATCGGTACTGGAGTGGAACCGGTCCAGTACCGGTTCCGGTACCGGTTCCAGTGTTCAACGGTTCCGGTACCGGTTCCAATTTTTTTAGGAACCGTTTTTTTCGGTTCCGGTAAGGAACCGGTACCAGAACCGGAACCGCACACCCCTAACTATCGCGCTAAGCTCGAAAACTTAGTGGTATATACTTTGATAACATAAATTATTTAAATATGATGCACATTTTCATATCACACTAAATATCATACTGTCAATAGATACCACACTTATTTACACATGTTTTATCTCATAATACTACCTACTACCATTGTCAAAAAATTTTAATTATTCATCTATTAACTCATCATAAATATATATCATTAACTCACAAGCACACATGTTGGGCCCAAATGTTCTTATATAATAGTCAATTTTTAGAAATATTATTTTGGTCTACCGCAACACCGAAAATCTAAGTATCCAATCATACCACCTGAAGGAGCATCCCCTTATTGACTCCACTGTATCTAGTTCTGAAGGCAAATAAATATAACATCATAAGTGACACCATCGTGTCTAGTCTCGAAAGTAAATATAATCATCATCTCATATCAATGTCATGACAAATCGACAGAACCAAATACAATTCTCTGAAAAAAGATATTACATAAGGCTAACATACATCACATTTTATCCATTTTCATTTCATTTTCCATTATCATATATAATTTTCACATTTTCATATCCTTTCCATGTCATTTATCAGCTACTTAATATAACCATGTGTCACATTCATATTGTGGCTCATTTTCACATATTATATAAATCATTACCCTTTCTCATACTCATGACGTTATTTATGTTATTTACATAATATTCAATCTTATAGAACATATTTCTGAGCCATAATCACAATGTGCCTATTTTTCTCATTCTAATGCATAATACACACTTTTTACTATTTAAGCATAATATTATCATTAGCCATTTTACAATAGCTTAACATTTCACATTACATATATTTCACTCACTTTTACTTATGACAATGCACATATCATGTAAAAACCAAAATCAAAGTAACATAATACATTCATAAAATTACAATGTACTATGCCGAATTCAATGCAATTGAAATATAAATTATCAAAATATGTGCTAACCTTGTTTAGCCTTCAAATATAATCAATTTCACCTTTCAAGCCCAATTTTTAATAAACCCTAATTTTCTCTTTTAGAGCAACTTTGACCTAAACACATATAAACTAAATAACAAGCCAAATTATTTAATTAGAACCATGTATATACTCATTTTATACAAAGTAACCATTACTTTACAATTTCTACCCAAATTTTTCTTAAAATCCTAATTCTCTCACTTACTACCTTATTTATACTTTAAAAAAATTTAAAAATTAATGCTGATAATTAAGTAAAAATATACGACTTAAAATTATAGACTGTATTAAATTGTGATAATTCTTCATTTTATGTAATGAAATATAATATAAATAATTAAATTAAAATAGAAATTTCATTTGATGTAGAGGTAGAATTGAAAATAAAAAAAAATAAATATTGCAAGTGAAATTAATTCAATATGAATATAAGGAAAAGAGTTTCAGACGAAATAAAGTTTATATTACATATATTTTCATTCAAATCACCAAATAATTTAATTGATAGATACAACATATGTAAAATATTTATAATAATAAATGCATACTCAAATTTACCTAAATATTAACATATTACGTAATAAAGGTACTATAATATTTTAGAATGCTAATAGAGACAAAGAAGAAACAATTTGTTGGATGCACTCGTACTATAAACCTACAATACAAATACATTCAACTTTAATCTATACATATACACATAATAAGTAAACGATTTTAATTTTTAATTAAATTATAATAATTATGATATTTGTTAAGGTTATCAATAATAATAATTATATATTTAATGATTTAAATTAAAATAATATTGTACTAATTTTTTTGTTCCATTTATAAATTTATTGAATTAATAATAATAATCATTGAAAATAAATTTTCATATAAAATATTTTTAAGGATATGTGGTTAAATATTTAGTTAAATTGTAATAATTACCATGACCAGAATTAAAATTTTAGTTTATTTAGATTATGAATTATATATAATTTTACTTTTAATATGGTATTATAATGATCATAAAATTATTTTAATTATTTATGTTATAAATTATTTTAAGTTATAATGATAAAAAAGATAAAAAAATAACATCAAATTATATCATTTTTATATATTTATTTAAAATTTAATATTATAGTAATTTGGTGGAATAATTTTAGTATAATTTATAATATATGTATTCACACATTATACATTATATGTATTAAGTTTATGTATATTCATTCTAATGGAAATTTTTTCTTTCTCTTTAATTAAAGGTTTGATGCATATTTATTATAGACCTAAAGTAAATATGCATCCACTTTTAATATGTATACATAAATACATAATACATAATAGATATTAATAAAAATTGGAAAGGAATTATATATTGAATAATCTAATTTGATAATTACGTATAAATTAATAAAATAAAATAATAAAAATTTTCCAAAAGATTTTGTGTTATTATTTGACTGAAGAAATTTCAGTTTTTTTTTTTTTTTTTCAGTTTGGTATTTAGTATCGTTTTAATATAATAAAAAAAATCCATTTATCATTTGTAAGTAATTAAATTTGAATTGACTTGTTAACAATAGATCACAAATTCATTTATAAATGGCTGTCGATCAAATTTGTAGCACATCATATGTAAGAAATAAGGGTTCATCAATAATTCAATAAAAATTATATTTTAAATGAAAATATATTCTCGATATTATATAATTAAATTATTGCCATGTTATAAAGAAAAGTAAATAATTTTTTTTTGAAAAGGAATAAAGAAAAGTAAATAATTATTTAGAGGTATTTATTAAAAACTAAATGATAAAAAAAATATCACAAGTCCTGAATATGCTAATGTGTACTAATAAAAATAAAAATCATAAATATAATATAGAGCGTATTTATAACAATATTTATTAATTAGTCCTTTGAACTTAAAATTTAATAAGTAATAGTCTTTTAGATTTTTATTTAAATAGATCTAAAATTTTATATATCATCCTATAATAAATTATTGTGATCATATTAGTGTCAATTTTACAAATTGTTCTCAATAGTAACAAATGATAAAATTTGTTTTCTATAAAAAAAATGATAAATTTTGTTTAAAAAATAACACCAAAGCATAACTTAATGGTAAAGTGCACATCCCCTATGCAACAGATAAAATTAATTTTTTTCCTCTCTAATATAATATTCAAAAAGAAAAACTCACATTTCAATATTTTACATATTGTTGGATTGGTCTGATAAAATTTTTATTCAACTTAAAGCCCCATTCAATATTTTTAGATTTTTCTTCTTTGCATTTAATATTTTTAAAATTTTCTTCTCAATTTGAAATCTAATATGATATTTTTTTAAAAACATAATTTTACAATTTTAATTACATGTAATATATATTTTTAATATCAATAGAGATAATGGCAGAACCAAAAGTTAAATTAAAAGGAAAAAATTAGAAAAAAAATTACAGCCAAATTGAAAATAAATTTGAATATTTAATATTATAGTAGAATTTAGATTTTTATTTTTTATATTATTTATTAAATTTTAAAAATTTACTAAATTTTTAAATTTATTAATTTATTTAAATAATTTTATTAAATCAAAATTTATAAATATACTATTTCAAACGAGAACATTAATTTTACTCAATTTATGATTAAATTATAAAATTTTAATATTAACTTAAATACCTAATAATAAAATTATAAATGTCAATTAATTTTTTTTTTGGCAAAGGTGGGCGGCACCACCAGAATTTTATTAATTATATAAAAAAAATGGAAAAACCATGTAAAAAAAAAAGGTTGGTTGTCATGGGCAGTTCATACACTGAAGAATCTAATCTCTCAAGATGAAACCCCTACTGCCAGAACTTCTCACAAGAGTTCTCGCCATTTTTCCCTGTTATCACCCTTTCGAAGCAAGACTAGTGAAAAGAAGGCAAGTAGTTGATAATGCGCATACTTGAGAATGTGAAATTTGAAAGCATGGAAGTGCAAGTGTGATCAGCTTGTCTTATTTTACAACATTTGGTATTGTGAATTGTTACAGATTGTGTTTCTTCAATTGTTATCTTGTAACTGTAAAAAAAAAGTGAAAAAGAAAATGATGTTAACCATCTTTCTGTACAATTGATCTATGTACATTAATGTTCAATTTCAAAAAAAAAATGTCAATTAATTAAAAGTAAATATATATAGTATAAAAAAGTTAATAATTTTTATATATAAATATATATAATTATATACGTAATTTATAATATAAATATAAATATAAATTATATATATAATTTATAGGGGAAGGACAGTTCATTGTCCCCCTAAAACCCAGGCCTCGGCCATTGAATGGAGATGTAAGAAATTATTTCACAAACTTTTAAAATTAATTAATATATATAATATCACGTCTGCCTATAAATTATAAGAAAATAAAAATAAATTAATAATTAAAACTAAAAAAATAAAAGAAATAGAGTATTTTAAAAATTGTAAATTAGAAATTGTATATTTAAAAAAAGATATTTTTAAAAATAATTTTAATTTTAATTTTTTTGAAAAAATTTCCTTATTAAAAACTAATTTTATTTTTTAATTTTTTTTGAAAAAAATTCCTTATTTTATATACTAGAGAGAAAAAAAAATATAAATTAGAATGATTAAGAGATAAGAATTTATTATTATTATTTTTATCATAAATAAGAAAATTCATTAAGAACAAAAACAACAGTACAAGAAGGTCCAACAAATGAAAATACATAACCAGAATCAAATGACAAAAACAAACATAGAAAGAAAAATAGATCACAACAAACAACCCCATGAACATGGCGCAAACAGAAATCAAGCAGAGAAACACAATAACCAGCACAACAAAAATCAACCACCATTCTTTAAAAATCTCCTTGAAGTAGAGCACCAAGGTCTCAACTTTAGAGATCCCTCCAAATAACGGCCTGAAAGCACAATAGGCAGGCCAAAAAAATGAAAATCAGAGCCAAGCCAAGCTTGATAATCCTCTAGTGCCAAAAGAACATCATATTGAAAAGGGAACGGGCATATCTGCTACCCTATGCATCCTCGGATCTAAAGGCTATTGAAGGAAGGAAAGGACTGGATGTCCTAAACAGAGGTCAAATAGGGAGAGAAGAAAACCCTCCAAGGACAGAGCCACATTCTATAGAAAGAGTTTGCCGAAATTTATGAGGGGACATCATCTTGAAACTCAAAGGGAGATAAGGTGAAGGGAGTAAAAACTGAGGACCGACTTCATGGAGAACTTTGAATAATAAAAAGCTAGTTAAGTGGATTTTTTAGGTCTAAAGATAAGAACTTGGAACTTTTAAACCCAGATCCAAGAGAAAAACACCGACGAGGAGCTCCGGAGAGCCTAAAAACGAGAGAAACAATGATGTTTTCAATATAGAGTAAACTCTCCTGAAAATACAAAAGACAAAAATAGAAGAAAGCAAAGGTGGGGCAGAGAAACAAGAAAGGAACAAGAGATTTAGAGTTACTACCGTTGACTGGGAAACGACGTCGGCGGTAGAAACTCTATCGAGAGAAAACTTCACTGAGAGAAGCTCTTGATAAGCCTATATGTCTCAATGCGATATAAGAATTTGTTTGATTCTTAACTGTATTTGTGCAAAACAAGTCTAATTTTCTATAAATGAACACACCCTAAAGTTTTCATTTTTCACTAAAATATTTTTAGTTGACAACGACGAAAGAGTTTTAATATTGAAAAAAAAAACTTCTTATAAATATTTTTTTAAACACAAGTACAACGATATTGATACATAGATTTTTTCTAATGAATGTCATTAGTTTATTGATTAAAACATAAAAATTCACGCATGATTAAGTAAATAAATTTAATTAAAAATAAAATAAATGAGTGAAATTGGGATTTTAACTTATCATTTGGGATGATGGTGAATTTAAAAGAAATACAATTTTATCAAAATCTCTAGCTTTTTTTTTTTCATAAAACTAATTTCTATGTTAATTTAATTATATTTATTTGAAATAAAATTTAATAATTATATATATATATTTGAAATAATTACTACTTATAACTAGTGTGTTTTCAATTAGAAAAAACAATTCATATGTAGAAAATAAAAAGAAATTGTAAAAATTAATTGCCTAGTTGGATTATAAAAACAAAAATTTTAATCGATGAATTTTGTCAAATCTAAGAATAAAACAATCATATATAATTTATCCTATTTGTATTATATTTTGATTTTACATCATATATAGTTACCAAATCAAATTGAAGTAAGTATTTGATTTTTTTTATATACCGAAGTTTGGTCGCATTAAATTATAGATAAAAATCAATATATTTATCAAATATCTAATTGAATGTATTAAAAGAAATCTAATCTATTGAGTGCTAGCCTAAACACATGTATAATTTATTTTTAACTTAATTTTCCCAATAATTTTTTTTATTTCATTCTTTTGTTTTAATTAAGAGTTATGTTATATAATAACAGGAAGAGTCTTTATGTTGGGAGTTCTTTATTCCTCTAAATTCTTTCCTATTTCAGCTTGTGTATTTAAAGTAAAATAATTAATAATTTTAACCTCCAAAACTCCAAACTAATTAATCATTGAACCAAATGTAGATTGAAAAATAAACTTCCATCAGAACAATTTTATGGTAAAAATAACAGCATAATTTTAGATGCAACTATAATATTTTTCTATCAAAAGTGTGAAATAATATATCCGTTACAAATAGTTTATCTATAAAAATTACAGCTTCGAAAAAAAAATATTATATATATAATTAAGAGAGAATTTGAAAGAAGCAAAAAAAAGGTATGACATCGTAATTTTGATTTAGATATATCCATTTTGTGTCACGACCTCCTAAATATTGATTATTATTTTTCTCACAATTTATTAAGAATGACTCATTCGATTAATTTTTTTATACCAAAACAATTATATCAATTAATTAGTAGGATAATTTTAAAATGTTTTGATTATATGCTAAAAATATTAGTAAATTGATTAATATATCTTGATAATTATACATATCAATAATGTTCTATATATGCATATATACATATTTTATTAGAAAAGATTACAGTAACAATAGTAAAATATAAATAAAACATGTTAATGGTAACTAAAATAAATATTAAATTCCATCCTATTTCTTTTGGTACAAAAACCTCTTTTTTTATTCAAAAATTTACTCAAAATCTCTCACTCCTTCCTTTTTTTTTGTCAAGTCACGAAAATTATATTTTTAAGTGGCATATTCAAAAGTTTATTCCAACAAATGATATATATATATATATGATGTAATAAGTTTGATTTAATTAATATTTTTATAAATTAATTCTAAAAAATAATTAAAGAAGAATCGAAATTAGTTGAAAACATATGGTGAGCTAGGGATAATCTTTACTTGTCTTATTTAAGAAAACCTACCATATATGTGATGTCCTTGTGAGCAAAGAAAACATGCAAATGTTTGGGCTTTCAGAGAGAAGTTCCAAATCTTTTTCTCTAAATATATATATTTTAAAATTTTTAATATTATATATATTATCAATTTTTTTCCAAAAGTCATTTTCTCATTGATAATGTAAAGTAGCAAAAAAAAAAAAGAAAAAAAAAAGCAAGCAATACAGAAGCATATAATATAGTCTTTGCCAATCCCACTAACTATGTAATTAGGGTACTATGATTCCCTATTATAAGCTAATATACAATATTGCTATTGTGTTCGTGGACCCTTACATTTTGTAATAATTTATTATTGTGTTAAATTAACGACCTTATAAATTATTTATTTGATATTATATATTTATTAAATCTCTAAAATAAGAGCATTAATGAATGAAATGGACCTACGTTCCTCATGATGGAGGCAGAATCTAATTTAGGTCATGCACCATGTCATCCAATTAATGAAGATATATATATATATATATTAAATATTAATAAATATAAGAAGTTTAAATGACATATAAAAAAATTCAAACTTAATACAACTTATGGGTAAACCAAAGTTTTATTGCTTTTTATATCTCAATATTAAAAAAATATAACATATTACTATTACAATTTGGACCAAAAATTCAATATTTTGGTAAAAATAATTAATATAAAAATTGATTGATTAGCAGCCTAATTGAGATTAGATAAGATATTTTAGTTTAATGTAATATAATATAATTAAATTAACGATCCTAACAAAACACAAGTGGACCAATATTTGCCCATATTGATTGATTAGCTTAAAAGATAAAACAAGAGCAATAATTATGACTTGCAAATCTCAAAAACTGCTAACCCCTTTGTAGCTTTTAAAATTAAAATGAGAGGCTGAGTTTGGTAATAAACACAACTACACAATGCAAAAAAGGGCATTTAGAGTTCTGCTCATTGATTTTCTGTCATTTTTTTAAAAGATATTGAGAATTTATTTAATTTAAAGAATGTTAAAAAGAAATTTGATTACAATTTTTTTGAAAATATTACTATATATAAATTTATATTTTTTTGGAAATTAAAAAATTCCTTATCTCTAATGTTAAAAGTTTTTGAATTTTGAAAATTTAAAATTTATTTTTTTCCTGTAAATCAATTTACTAAATTTCAATACTTTCAAATTTAAAGATATTGAAATTTAAGTGTGTATTGTTCTTGCTTAGATTTTAGATTTGAGTATTGGATGTCCCCCTCTACCATATATAATTAATAAAAAATAAAGATATATTTATATCATATCAAATTACATTTTTTCCCATTAACACAAAATCAACATTATTAAGTAATTTTCTAAAAATAAAAATACGTACTTATTTATATTATGTTGTCATAAATTATTAATTTTTTTATATTAAATTTTTTCTTATTAATATAGATTTTGGAGTACTGACCTTAAAGCTAGTTGTTAGGGATAGAAAATTTATTTCTATATTAACTTAATTATATTTTTATATTTTTTGAAATATAAGATCATTTATATTTTATCATATTATTAAGTAGTTCATTTAAGTATTTGTTGAAAAGTAAGATATTTCTTATTTTCATTGTGAAGACTCGGATATTTTAAGTTAATGTTATGTTAAACGCTTAAATCGATAACACGAATATATTCGAAAATTCCCTTAAAGAATAAATGCAATGTCTTTTTTTTAAAGATAAAAATCGTCTTTTATTCAAGGGGAACTTTGCAAACTGTTTACAAGAACACTGGACACATAATCCCAGTGACTGAAGCTTGCACTATTAGTAATAGCCCTTGCCAAGCAATGAGCTGCTACGTTCGCATGCCCCGATACCCACATAACAGAGATTAGTGGCATAGATTGAACAAAGGAAATACAATCATGCAAAATAGTCCCATATTTTGAAGAGTCATCCTTCTTGGTCTCCATGTTGTAACCATAAAGCTTTTGACTGCTGCCTCTAATAAACCTCCTCTTCACTCAAAAGTTGATTATACTGATGTTAAAGCTCATCCACTGAATCCTCGACCAATCTTTCCTCACGACATAAAATAAAAGATCTCTCCAACCCTTCTAGCCTCGTTCTGAAATAACCAATCCTGTTCTTGCCCCATTCTTGTAGAGCATTAGCACACTTCAAAAACCTGGACAGCAATGGATCAACACCTAAACTTCTCTATCCTCAATAATTAAAGAAATATCCTCTGCCATAAGCCAAGCATTTTCAAATTGAGTCTTCTAGTCTGACCTCCTTCGATATTAACATGAGTATCTAGCATAATTGGAGAGTGATCTGATACACTTGTCACTAAATTCTTCCAAATATGATTTGGTGAAGTAGCAAACCACTCTTCTGTAGCAAAGCCCCAATCCAACTTCTCTCTCACTTACCTGTCTGTACCAGGGCTTCTTTCCCACATAAAAAGGTATCCTTGCATGGTAATTTCATGCAAATTACACTGCTCCACTGTTCGTCTAAAGCCTTAAATAAGAAAACATTGGAGTTCAGCTCCTCCCAATTTATCCAATGGAGACATCAAATCATTAAAATCTCTTAAATATGACTAAGGCACAAAATCCAAAGTAGCCAAACGAGATAACATTCCCCACGACTCCCTTCGTCTATTTCGCTTCGGATACCCATAAAAACATGTCATTCTCCATAACAGATTTCCTTCTTCTTTCAACAAGACATCAAAAAAATTCTGTGAGTATTTAGTAATATCCACATCAATTGACTCACTCTAGAAAATTGCAAGCCCCCTCCTCGTCCAAGCTGATCAGCTGCAGAAGAATTATCAAAACCCAATAAAGATCTCACCTCCTCAATTCGACTCTGTAACTAACGTCTTCATCAAAAAGATGAGACATGGCTTAAATTTCCTACATAACATACGTAGGACACGAACTGCTCGAGGTGCCAAGTCCTTCACAGTTCCAACTTATTATTTTCAATACGATAGGCTGGCCTGATACCGAAGTCCAACTATTTTAATATTATCCAGCACAGTGGTGTAGCTAGGTCTGGGCACGCCCGGGTAGCCGCCCAGGCCTGGCTGAGAAAAATTTCAAATACTATATTTTTTAAAAACTTAATTTTTTGGCTTAACAATCAAGTATGATATTTTTAAAATTTTCATAATGCAATATGTATATTAAAAAATTATTATGGGAAATAGATTGGTTGATTATTTATTTTTCAAAATAGTAAATTATGTATTTGTTTAATAATAGTCAACAACATAACTGTATTATTCTAAAATTTTTCATAAATGCAATACGTATTTTAAAACTAGCATGGAAATAAAATTACATTATTAATTGGTTTTCAAAATATTATTATGCATTTTTTTAATAACTGTCAATAAAATAAATATTATATATTAAAAATTTTCATAATACAATAAAGGATAAGCTTTAAATTTTATCTTTCTAAAGCTTTTAAGAGCAGGATGTTAATTTGGAACACTCACTTGATTTGCATATTTTTCAACTAAAATTGCAGCCCTCTTAGTGAAATCCCAAGCTCATGTCAAGCTCCACTTAAATCTCTTTTTCTCCATTCTCTTTTGGTCCCTCCATATTTCTATTTTTATGTTTTCCCTTTTCAATAACAGATGGGAATGGAAAAGAATATGGAAGTGTTAATTATTTAGTTCCCTTTTGGAACTGTCATAAATATAGCTCTAGTAGCATATTCACCCTCTCGGTTCTGGCACATTATGTTGATTCGAACCCTAGGACCGTCACACTCCAAATTTAGGGTGTGACAGGTTGGCATGAGTAGTTAGATATGGCAAAAGTTTACTTGGACAAAGTCACTTGGAAAATGAAAAAGTGGCAAACAAGAAGTGGTGGCCGTTAGAGTTCCAAGTTGGCAACCTTGTTATGGTGAAGATGCCCCCACACTAATTCAAAGCTTATCAGCAAGTTCATAAAGGCTTAGTGCAAAAGGTATGAAGGACCCTTTTTCCTTGGTATGGTTGGCAAGGTATCTTATAGGGTGTAATTACCTTCATAACTAAAATACACCCAGTTTCCATGTGCGCATGTTGAAGCCACACCATGAAGACAAGGAAGACACTACTAGAGGGGAGTTGTATGGAGCACCACCTATGATGATTACCTCCTTTAAGCGTGAAGTAAAGGAAATAATGAAGAATGAGTTATTCAGGCAATGAGGAGTCTCCAACCACAAGGAATTTCTAGTAAGGTGGAAAGGCTTGCTAGACACAAAGGCGAGTTGGGAAAAAAAAGGTAAATCAATGGCAGTTCAAGGAGTTAGTGGATGAGTATAAGGCCAAGTGCATTTAACAAGGGTGTCAACAGGGAGGTGAACAATATAGGGAAAGTAATTGCCATGATGTTGGACACGTTGAAAGCATGGCAATATGCAAGAAGTTTAAATCAAAGACACTCAAATGCAGTGGTTACAATAAATGATACTAATAGATGGAGAAAGTCGATGCATGGAAGCAGTAATTGTATTATATATATATATAAATTAGTATTTCTAGACTAAGTTTCAATTTTATCTTCGTGTTTCTAGAATATATTTGAATTTTATTGCCGCATTAATATTAGTTTTCACTGCCGTTTGACTTTTTATGGCCGTTGACTTTTCATCCGCCTGTTGATCTTGCCCGGGCGCCGACAACTTGCTGGCTACGCCACTGATCCAGCATAACATATTGCTTCGTGGTAGAAGTAGAATCCATAGCCTCAAAAACAACCCCAACCTATCTAGGCCTTTTCTTGCTTTCTTCTATTTCAATTGAGCTATTCTCCCCACCAACACCATCTTCTTTTGACCTATTATAATGGTCCAGGTCCATATGAGTACGTATCTTAGATAAGTCAATTAAATAGTTAACTCCCTGATCTGCTACCTGATTTGAAATCAAATTCAAAATCCTAGTAGACTGGCTAAAACTCATCCTTCACCCATTCACTTCCTAATTATTCGCACTTGCCATACCAGTTACATCACGTAACCAAATACTCTTCCTCAATGGTCGCTGCATCTCCGCCCTCGACGACTTATCCCACTTCATATCCCCCCCCCCCCCCCCACATCAATATCTACCTCATGGAAGAAATGAGACAAAAATCTTTTATCTCCAAGATTAATAATGTTCACTCCCTCAATGGGATGCCATAAATCTGCTAAGGTATTACTCATGGACAGGCAGCTCACCACACCCAAAGTCAAAAAACACCCAACCAAACAAAACTCATAAGTCTCTTCCTGAATTGGCTCTCCCTCATCCAAAGGCAAACCTTCATTTTCCAAATCTCCAATTCTTAGTCTGCAAAATCTTTCTCCATAGAGAAAGCTAATAACAACTTCTAAATAAAAAATCATTCTATGAAAGCAGACTAGGGTTTGAAAAAACCACACAAAAACGAGAGAAACTTGCTATATGAGTAGATATGAGTAGACAATTTCAAAGAATAAATGTAATGTCAATTGATAAATAAATTGATATGTGAATAATAGCAAAAGATAAATTATGTCATATGTGAATATGTCAATTTTTTCATATTCTACCTAAAAACAGTCCCATAATATATATATATATATATATATATAATTTTTTTTTGTATAAAAAAAATTTCAGCCTGCTGTATAAAAAAAATTTCAGCCTGCAAATATCTCTATTATACTTAATAAATATATTTTATATTAAAATAATAAAAATATATAATTATATTTAAAATATATATATATTTTTAATTTTTATAAAATAAAAAATAATATTTATCAATTCAAAACTTAGGAAGTATTAACCATGTAATCAAATATAAAATTGTCGAATGACAAATACTTCCTCAAAATAATGTGATCATTTATATAATGATTTGAAAAAATATTAAATGCTATTTTGTGATATGATATTCATCATTATTAATTTTTTTTACATATTGGTAAAAAAAATTAAAAAAAAATTAATTGTATTATTAAACACCATCCTACTCTCACGATTAAATTAAATCCAGAACTCTTAATTTCACCTCTGTTTTAAAATATAAGAAATAGATTTTTTTTATATAATATAATAATTAATAGAAAGGTACTTGATTATACTGATTTTCTTACTAATAAACGTGCGAGTTGTTTTTATCACATGTTTTGCGTATGGACATCTTTAAAAGTAGTATAGCATTTAGTGATGATCATTTTAAAAAGAGGAAATTACAATAAGTACAGAAAACTCAGTACTTCCTTTCCAATTTTATAGTGAACCAGTTTTATTTTTCTCTCTCTCTCTCTCTCTCTTTTCATTTTTATGGTTTTCTCATGGTGTTTTTTTCTATTTTATTTTTTTAATTTCTTATACACTTATTTTTTTATTTTTTTATTCATAAATAATTTTTTTATTATTATATTGACAATTAAATTAAAATTTTTAATTGCCAACATCTTGTATCGGAGCTAATATTGGATCGATATGGCTTCAAGTTTAACATCCGGAGTTTAAATTCAATCAACAATTTTTAAGTTTGATGAAAAAAATAATTTTGAGATGTAGAAGCATTTAATAGAGTTATACTTAAAAAGTAATGGCTATTGCGAAATTTTAGAAAAAGATACTGTTGAAAAAAAAATTCGCCAGCTGAAAAATTGCAACAGTTGGATCGTGATCGCTCGTTAAACAAGAAGACTTTATTTTTTAATCTGTCAATCTATGGAGTTGTCAGTCTTGAAAATAATATTCCATGCAAAAAAAATAAAGGAGACTTAGAGTATTCTGTTCAGAATATATGAAGGTGCATATCCAGTCAAACGAATAAGACTGCAAGGATTAAAAAGACAGTTTGAGCTAATGGAACAAGAAAAATATGAAAGTATTCGTGACTATTTCTCAAGAATGGAGAAACTAGTTAACAAAATGAAAAATAATGATGATCAAATGAAAGAGAAAGATATTATAGAGAAGATTTTATGTACGTTGTCCAATCGCTTTGATTATGTAGTAACAACTATTGAAGAGTCCAAAAATTTTTAAAAAATGACTCTTAATGACCGACAAGCTTCATTGGAGTCACATGAGATGTGGATGAATGAAAGGTTATCGAACACAATGGAACAAGAATTAAAGGCTCCAATTAATTTTAAAAAATAATAAAAAGATGCCCAGAACGAAGCATAATCAAGGAGGATATAATTTTAGAGGCAAGAGAGGCAAAAATTCCAAAACTACATCCAAATAAGGAGCAAAAGAAGATGAATCCCAATAAGGTAAATTTAATATTTAATGCTATAAATGCAAAAGGTGTGACCACTATCAATATGAGTGCAAGTCACACATTCAATACCATAATTATAAAAAAATATGGACATTATGGTAGAGAATATCGTGCTAGAAGACCAGATTATAAAGACAGTCGTGTTGGAGTAGCTCATAATGATGGTGTAAAAACCTTGTTGGTGGCGACTTATGAAACTGGTAGTAATAACAATTGTCAGTGGTTAATAGACTCTGGTTGCAGCAATCATTTAAGTGGAAACAAGAAAGTCTTCTCCCAGTTAGATAAATTTTTTCTCTCTTCTGTGAAACTTGATGACATCTACCGGATTTCAATTATAGGAAAAAGAAGGATTGCTATTAAAACAAAGAATGCGTTTTCAGACTATATTTCTGAGGTATATTATGCTCCTACTATTTGTCAAAACTTGTTAAATATTGGACAACTGGCAGAAAAATGCTATGACTTGTGTTTTAACAAGCACGGGTGTGTTATAAGTGATACAAAGAAAGGAATGATATTGAAGACGAAGATGTTATCCAATCATCTATTTCTAGTGCACATCAACTATGACAATGCTTCATACTGTAATTTGATGGTTATTGATGATAATTGGTTATGGCATATGCGGCTTGGACATTTGAATTTTGGGAGCATCAAATTTCTTGCTAATAAAGAGTGGGTTTCAGGCTTACCTACTATTTAAGTTTTTGACCAAGTTTGTGAGTATTGTATTTTGAAAAAGAAACACAGAGATTAATTTCCTACAAAGCAGGCATAGAGAGCTAAAAGACTACTAGAGTTTATGCATTCAGGCTTATGCTATGTGGAGGTTCCATCTAACGGGGTTAATAAATACTTTATATGATTTTAGTAGAAAGGCATGGGTATATTTTTTGAAGCAAAAGTCTAATGCATGTGAAACACTTAAGAATTTTGTGGCATATGTTGAAAGGCAAGGCAAAGTGGTTATTAACTCAAAATCTTAAGAACAGACAGAGGCATAAAATATATTGTTTGTGATGATTTTCTAAAAAGCAAGGAGTTAAACACCAAGTAACGGCTAGGCATACTACTCAACAAAATGAAGTAACGGAAAGAAAAAAATAGAATTATAATGGATATAGTGAGAAACATGTTGTATTGCAAAAAATTACCTAAAAGTTTTTGGGCCGAGGCCGTGACTTGTGCGGTCTACATTTTGAACAGATGTCTTGTCAAAAGTGTTTGTGATAAAACTTCGCAAGAAGCATAGAGCGGAAGAAAGCCTAATTTAAGTCATCTGAGAGTGTTTGGTTGCATTGCTTATTCACATGTACCTGATGAGTTAAGAAAGAAGCTTGATAACAAGGTAGAAAAATATATCGTCATTGGTTACAGCTTGAAAACAAAGGGATGTAAGTTATATAATTAAAAGACTCAAAAGGCGGTTGTTAGCAATGATGTTACTTTTGATGAAAATAGAATATGAGATTGATCAGAAAAAGAAAAGAGGTCGTTACCAGTACCGGTGTTCATTAACAATGAAATGGAAATAAGAAATCACACTGATGAGCAACCTACTCCTCCAGTTTCTGAAGAATAACAGATTGATCAACCTGAAGCTTTATCTCCTCCTGTACTTAGATGCTTACAATGTGATCAACATCCACCAGCCTATTGAAGAGATTATGAAGTTGTTGATGATCCTAGAAGATGAAGATGTTTTTTATTATGCTTTCTTTGCAGATTATTATCCAATGATATTCGAAGAAGCAACTAATGATGATCGGTGGATCAAGGTAATGAATGAAGAAATTTGTGTCATCGAAAAGAATAATACATGGGAGTTAATTATTTTGCCATAAGGAAGAAACCAATTGGAATCAAATGGGTTTACAACATAAAGTATAAGCCTAATGGATAAGTTGAACGTTTTAAAGAGATGTTAGTTGCAAAAGGATATAAGCAAAAATCAAGTATTGATTACTTTGAAGTATTTGCTCATGTTGCAAGAATGGATACTGTGCATATGATTAAATGACTTGTTGCTTAAAGTTGCTGAAAAATATACCAAATAGAAGTGAAGTCATTATTTCTAAATGGTGTACTTGAGGAAGAAGTATATGTCGAAAAACCACCTAGTTATGTAAAGAGATGTGAAGAAGACAAAGACTATTGATTGAAAAAGGCTTTATATGGGCTTAAACAAGCTTCAAGAGCATGGTATTCTCATATTGATACTTATTTTTCTTGATAATGGACTCCATAAGTGTCCTTACGAGCATACTTTGTATATCAAGACCAATAAGAATGGAGAAATCATCATTGTTTGTCTTTATGTGGATGATTTGATCTTTACTGGCTATACTCCAAAGCTTTTGTCAGAATTCATGGAGGATATGATTGCTTACTTTGAGATGACAGATATGGGATTGATGTCTTATTTTTTGGTATTGAAGTAAAGTAAATAGAAGAATGCATTTTTATTTCACAAAGAAAGTACACGTAATATATTTTTAAAAAATTCGAGATGGAAGCTTGCAAACCAATACTAACACCAGTTGAAGAAAGACTAAAGCTTATGAAAAATGGAAATGGTGATTTAGTTGATGCGACAAATTTTAAAAGACTTATTGGAAGCTTGAGATACTAACCGCAATAAGACCTGACATTGTTTATTGAATTGGAATTATAAGCAGATTTATGGATTCACCTCTACAATCTCATTGGCAAGCTGCAGAGAGAATTTTGAGATACATTAAAGGTACACTTGATGATGACATATTTTATTCAAGTGCTAATAATATAAAGCTAGTTGGATATACAGATAATGATTGGGCAGGTGACACTGAAGTAAGAAAAAGTACTTCAGGCTATATTTTCAATATTGGTTCGGGTGCATTTTTTTGATCCTCAAAGAAACAACAAGTAATAGCTTTTTAACAACAGAATCAGAGTACATAATAGTGGCAAATTGTGTTACTTAAACAGTTTAACTACAAAGGATGCTTAATGAATTGTAACATCAACAAGATGGTTCAACGACAGTTTATTATAATAACAAATCAGCAATCACCTTAATAAAGAATCCAGTGTTTCATGGACACAACAAGTATATTATATTAAGCATCACTATATTCGAGACTTGGTGAAAGATAAAGAAATCGTGGTTGAATATTGTGCATCTAAAGATCAAATTGCAGATATTTTTATAAAGTCACTCAAAGCTGATAATTTTTTAAGTTGAAGAAAATTTTTGGAATATTAAATTAAGTTTTTAGATAATTAAACTTGATTTTATAAAAAAAGGAGAAGTTAATTTTGAATTGGCCAATTGAAAGAAAAGTTTGAATTGGCACTTGATAGCCAATTTAATTGACCGTTGAAAGATAATTTTGAATTGGCATTAGATAGCCAATTTGAATTGGCAAATTAGTTGTCAACTTGATAACAAAGTCGGTAATCACCGACTTTGTTATATTATATATATAGCTTAGGCCATTTTTATTAGAAATAATAGAGTTTAAAAAATGAGAGATTATTTTAAAAAATAAATAGTGGTGTTGAGTTGTGAGAAAATTAAAGTTCTGAGTGAGTTAGCTTCAACAAGCTAACACATAACGTGTTTGAGTATGAAATTTTATCCTTAAAATTTTGTAATTTGTATTTTGTTAATTAATAAAAGTTCGAGTGCTTGTTATCAAATTTACTCTATCTTTAGGCAATTAAAAAATTTAATTTAATTACCAATATTTTTTTTAATTGCCAACATGTTATATTCTTAATATATTCATAAAAAATAAATATATACACAATATATAAAAAAATACATATACAATAAATAATAACATTTATACAATATATACCAAACATCTATAAAATTTATTTGATATTTTTAACTTTATTTTTTTAAATTTTATACACACACAACATGTACATATCATATATACATTAAATACTTAACATATATATAATATCTATATAATATCTATAATATCTACATAACATACATACAACATACATGCAATATTTATTTTTTTTATATATGTTATATGTAAAATTTATTTAAAAATAAATTTAATAATTTTTATTAATATATTTTATATTACTTTTGTTAGTGCTATTCATAATTAAAATTAAAATTTTTCTTTATAGAAAAGTAACATTATATTTTTTGAGAATATAATTTAAAATATTAATTTTTATTATTTTATTAAAATATATTTATTTAAGAGGATATATTTTTTTAAAAAAAATTATTTTAATGAAGAGTAATATATTTTTAAAAATTTATTCTAATTTTTTCTAAAAATATAATTTTTTTGTAATATTTTTTAAAAAAATATTTTTATGAACCCTTTTAAAAAATTGTGGTGGTATGTGCTTTGACAAAATTACTGTGTAGAAAGTAGTCAAATGAATTAAAAAATAAATAAAACTTTTTGAGATTTTTAGGATATATTATTTTTATGTTTTAAATTGTTAGTATTTGTTTACACCCTGTTGGAAATTATTATGAAATTCATTTGTATATAAATTTTTATTTAAATTAACTAAATAATTAAGTTGAATTTAATATGTAGTTTTAATTTACTAGAATGTATTTAAAATTCATTACTTGCATTACTTCATTTCATTTTAAAGTTTATTATTTATTTATAAATATTTTTTTAGTTTTAGTCGAAGTTGATTTAAGTATCATCAATTTTGTAAAATAAAAAAAATTAAAATTCCAAATAATAATTTTTTATTCATGCTAAATACCTTGAGTGGAAAATATATAAAAAATTTCTTAAATTTTTACAAAATTATCTATATGATGGGTAGAAATATATTTATGTACATGCTAATATATATGAGCAAATGAAAAAAAATATCTAATACGTAATAATAATTTTTATATTAATAATTATTGATTTTTTTTTGCAAGCTATTGCCATGTAGTAGTTTTTATGCATGTTTTTATTATATGGAGTAATTTTTTATAAATATTATATATTTTACATCTTTATTTTACTTTTGAGTTAATAATAATAAATAAATAAATATAATTTTGAAAATAAATTTAAATAGTTAATGGTTTAAAATAAAATTTTTAACTGCGCAATTAATTCTGCCATGTCCTTCTAGCTCATGATGTAGTGGCTTTCAACTCTAAAGTCTAAACCAATTTAGACTTGCTACAATTGATACAAGCATCAGCATATGCATATAGTTAGTAATATTTTTATGTATTAAATATTAGATTTATTCTTTCAAAAAAAATTAGATTTATGTATCTAAAAGAGGGATATACATAGATTTATACTGAAGTGAAATATTTTTTGAAATTAAAAATTAAAAAACAAAAATTTTAAAAAGAAAAAATGAATATTATGAAAATATTTGTATTTTTAAAGTATATTTAAAGAAGCCCTATTTTATAAAGTGTGATAATGAATAAGCCAATTACAACCAGGTATATTTTGTAAATTTATCTCTCCAAATCAAACTCAAAACCTTTTAATTTTAGAGACAATTTCAGTATTATTTAATTAGAAATTTATTGATGCTAATTACATTTATAATATTGTGATAAAATATACATCATATCATATAAAAAATTAATAAATTTTAATACATGTTTCTTTCTCCTACGATTTTTTTATGTATATCTAAATATAATTTATACAATTAATGAAATTACTAAACTAATAATTTTTTTATAATTATAACCTTTTAAAACACTTTTGAGGACGCATACTTGATTGTTGATGAACTTTACATAGTACAGCAAAATAATGCTTTCAAAATCTTGTGAGAACATTATGTAAAAAAAATTAATACTTCTAATAACAAAATCTACGCACTTCAATGTGAAAAAAAATAAAAATTCCGATGTTAACAAAAATACTATTTGATTTATAAATCTCTAAACTGTTGTAAATACTAAATATAATGGAGATAAAGAAAGAAAAATATATATAAAAAAATTTATTGTGAATTATCTCTCATACACCATTCATAATATGAACATATAGTAGTGTAGGTAGACTTTAGATCAGAATAAAAAATTATAATTATTATAAAGCTAATTCTAATTTAAACATGATAAAGTTAACTATTTTGATAAGATAATATTAATTCAATTAAGTAGTCATCCATATATTTTTTAATACTTTTCCTTAGATGAATATGCATCTTTAAAATCTTATTGAAAAATCGACCAAAATTAAAAAAAGCCAAAAATTTATATAACCGTTGCTGTTCTTTTTTTTTTTCAAAAAAAAATTCTTAATCTTTAAACAATAAATCAAGTCCATCGCAAATAAAATCAATTAATCCAAATTCTTATAATCTTAATTTTAACCATTAATTTTTAAAAAAACTATAATAAATTAGCTATGATATTACTTATTGGAATATGATTAAATCAAAATACATGCAATTAATCATATAAAACCATAAGCTTGTATATAACATAATTTTGATCAAGCTCAGAAACACAATAAAATTCTCCATATAAAAAAGAATGAGAATAAAAGAAAAGTGATGAGTAGAAATGTACCTTAATTTAAGAGATAGAATAAAAATTCTCTTGTAAATTAAAAAAATTGAAATTTTTTCTATGCATTATTATAATTTGTATAGACTATCGTGCTAATAACGTGTTGTAAATACAAATAAGATGAAGAAAAAAATATAAAAAATTTCTCCATTATGAATTGTCTTTTATATACTATTTATAATAATTATATATACTGATATAAATAGACTTTAAATTATAATAAAATATTACAATTATCATAAAATTAATCATAATATGAATAGAATAAAATTAATCTTAATGTTAATAAGATAAAGTTAATCCAAAATTCATATAATTCATAACATAAATAATATTTTTATTATTAACAATACAAAATTTTAATAACGCTATCACACTTGGGCTTGAGCTAGTATTGCCAGCATGTTACAATAAATATTTATTTATAATTAATTATTAAATTTAATATTTGGGATAGCATTCTTACTAAACTATGATTTAACAATAAAAAAAACAATATTAGGAAACAATTAGGCAAGTTTCCGGTTGGCATGTATAAATTGCGATTAACAAAAACATAATCTACCTTCTTAAGAAAACTAATCTCCTAATTAAGCATTTAATATATAATAAATCTTGAATTTAAATATTATTTCTCATCCAACCATTTAAAAGAAAGAATATAATATAAGCCAACAGTAGTTAACTTATATAATAATAGCTGGGTGGCGGGTAATGAAGGTGTTGGATAGTATTTAATAATTAACTAACTAATTAAATTATATATTATTTTTATTATAGTATAGTATTAATTAAATTGGGTATGGTTTATCAGCTTTGTTGACAAGTAGCCAAGTATTATTGTAAACACAGGATGTATTGAAAGGATGTGAAACGTGGCGGTAATGATAACATTTGATTGGTGAATTAATGAAACGTGGCGGTTATGATAACATTTGATTAGTGAATTAATTTAGTTGATTATTGATTAATGAAGTTTAACAATTGGCAAATTTGACCAGCGTGCATCACTAATATTAGATTAGAATTCATAGCATGTAATTTATATATTGTTTTAATTTAATTATATATTTCTCGTATAGAATGTGGGTCCCGTATTAGGATTTCTGATATTTGATTGTTAGTTGTTCTCGGACATTTCCCAATTCATATTTATAGGCCTTTTCATGTTTGTTTCGCCGATTTGTGGAATTGATTTTTCTCCTGTAATGTTGGAACTTATATTTTTTGGGGAAGTTTGATAATGTTCTTCTAATTTAATGAAGTTCTTCATTACTAATCAAAATGTGGGTCCTGTATTAGGATTGAGGATGTGCTTTTGTGGCAATTGGGCAGGCTTGTGAGTTGATCCATTTTGTGTTAGAGTTGATTTTTTTGGCCAGCCATTTTAGTTGTCATCTTTTTCCAACTTAATTTCTGTCTGAAGATACTGAAATGCTAATTGCAGTCTAATAATTTTTTTGAAAAGTAATAGTTATTTAGCGATCAAAAATGTATATTGCTTTCGCCTAAATTTCGAGTTTTAAGCATCCTCTTTCCCGCGAATAATTAATAAGCTCAGCCCAATCTAAATTTATATAGCGTTTTAGGAATAATTATATGCTACAACTGTTGTAGCAATAAATGCCTACAACACACCAATAGAATTCTTACACGTAGGCATTTATTGCTACAACAGAATTAAATAAATGTCAATAAATGCCTACGTGTAAAAATTCGATTGGTGTGTTGTAGGCATTTATTGCTACAACAGTTGTAGCATATAATTATTCGCGTTTTAGGTTGAACAATTTGGTTTCAAGCTGGCTCTGCTCAACCCTCAATCAAGCAAGGTTGGATCGGGTCAATCCGAATTGTGTTGAGATTAAATCATTACAATGATGATTAGTACTAATTTTTAGAAATTGATTAGCTTTAAAAATATGTTTTGGAGTGAAAATTTTTATATATGCAATATTTAGAAATTTAATAATAAAAATAAGAATTCAATTTTGGAAATTAGAAATCATACCAATATTAATTTGAAAACAGAATGGTTTAGGAAATATGAAGTCTGACATGTAGTATGTGCATGGGAATGGCATTTACTACAGCCTTTACTATCACAGAGATTGGCTCTCAACCATTTGACACGTCCAGCACCAGCAGATTATGGTTCACAAGCCATCTCACAAATTTATATACTTGAATGGATAGTGGGAGAGAGTATTATCTATGTGGGGTATTAAAAACCAGGATAAAGGTGCACTCTTTCAAGAAGTTGTTTTTCTTATGTGTCATCTGGAAAACCAAAAATGCTGCCATCTTTAAAGATCATAAGCTGACCCTGTTGCAGCAATAGCTGCTACAAATTAGGCAATGGAAGAATTTAGAGAAGCTGCAAATATATATACTGATCAAATGAATTTAGTCCTGCAAATAGAACCTCTCTTCAGTTGCTTTGGTCCAAGTGTGATTCTTCCATTTTTGCCGAGGCCCAAGCTGTTCTCGTGGCTTCTCCAACTTTAGATGCAGTGCATTCAGAAGTGTTATTCAAAGCTCTATTGAATGCTTCCCAATCCTCATGGAATGTGGACGCTGTTGTTCAAAATATTTTTTGATGCCATGTTTGCCTTTATCTAATGAAGTTTATTATCTGTTTTTTTTAATAAAGCATAACGTATCAAACATAAAATAAATAAATAAAATTCAATTGCAAGTGTTCGTCTTCATTTAGAATTTGTTTGTCATTAAAATTAAAATTATTTTATAAGAAATTATTATTTTAGATGTCATTGGAAAAAATATAAAGGTCTTTTGGGTAACAAATTGAACAAAAATATATAATTGAGATGCCCAAATGCAACTTGTATAGAATATTTGCCTTTTTGTTTGTTTTAATTTTTTTTTATTTTTTTATTTTAAAGGTCATTTAAAAATATTTTATAAAAATTGTCATTTAAAAATATGTATATTTTTATAAATTTAAAATTTAAATATTTTTATAGTATTGCAAATTTAAAAATAGTTGTTTTTTCTAATTTCAAACCTTAAAAAAATACAATCGATTTTTTTTGTGATTATGATAAAGTAATAAAATATAAATTATTTTCATTAAAAAAGAGAAGTCTAAACACTTTTTTTTTTTTTGCAAAAGTCCTTATTTTGGTCTCTTGCACGGTTACACTACACATATGTAAGCAAGATAGTCTCACTTGTTATCGACAAAAATAAATAAAAGAAAGACAGTCTCACTTATTGTCGAAGAAGCAGGTATAACTATTACACCAAGCAGATAAGACAGTAAATGATTATTTTAACTTAATTAAAGATTTTAAATTTGGTCATTTAAATATATAATTGTTTTAAACTTCTATAAGAAATGATTTATTATCTTCGTCATCTTACTCAACTTAATTTTAAAAAAATATTTTATAAAAAAAATGAGCAGATATAATTGTGTTTGGGAAAAAGTTCTATTTTAAAAAAATTGTGTTAAAACTTAACAGAGAAGGATTTATTATCAGGGGCGAAGCCAGAATTTAATTATAAGAGGGGCGAAATTTTTAAAAATTTTTTTTTGATACTTGGCCTTTCATATACAATAATTATTTTATAAATTTATTAACCTATTAATAAACTATTTTCATTTATAAAAAAATTAATCAAAGAAAATATGAAAAATAAATTTTAACATATAATATTGATGCAAAAATATTAAAGTATATTATAATTATAAATAATAAAATGTAAATTTGAAGTAAAGAGAAGAAATTAAAAAATAAAATAAATAAAGATTTTAATTTTATAATTTTTTTAATTTTTTTAATTATACTTTTAATTTATTTTTAATCTCTTAATTGATTGGATGAATTTAAAATTAATTTATTAAAGACTTTGAATTTTTTTTTTCTTAAATTGAAAGATAATTTTTAATTTTAAGGGGGCAAATAAAAAAATTTAAAAATTTAAAAAATAAATACATATAAATATTTAAAAAAAAAAATTCCTCCACCTGCCTTCGCCGATGTTTACTATCCTAGTGGTCTCACTCCACCTAACTCTAAAAGAGCACTGTATATAAACAAAAAGGAGCATGTATAATTGTGTTCGGTAAAAGTATTTAAAAAACGAAAGAGTATAGGAGACGAAGACAACTATTTCTCCCATAATTATTTAAAAACATACACAAAAGAAAACATGGAGCAATAAAACCGAAAAACTATTGTTTTTCTCTTATTTATTAAGAAAGGTAAGACTAGAAATGTGAGATAAAATTGTAAATTTCAATTAATCCATTTTTTTTATACTATTTGTTGAAAGTTGAAACCACTGCAAAGGGCTGTTGACGATACCTTAAAATTCAAATAATAAAGTTTTGGTTGTGAGATAAAATCTTAAAATTCACTTCATATATTTAAAATATTTATGAAAGGTGGAACATCACCAAAATCAAAATCATGTCCGATGCATGCATGGCCAACTATTACAATTCCTTTATTTCAACACAACATATATTTATCTATATATATGTATATATATGTATCATACATTATTAAAAAACATTCAATTCAATAATATAATTAATTATCTTATAAAGTAATAACAAAATCACCCATTTATTGATTAAAACGTCTCAAAAAGATCATCTTTTGTGAAAAGTGATACACCAACAAATTATTATAACTAATGCTTGATTATTAGTTTATTGATTATAATATATATAATTAATCAGCAGTTCAAATTGTTGCTTAAAAAGGATAAAATTTCATTGGAAACTTGGTCAGCGTTCTCCTGCTGGATAAAATGGTGCCCATCAACAACAATTATTTCAATATTATGCACAAAGCTCTTCAATATATCTCCATTATTAATGTAGTCTTTTGTCCCAAATGAGTGAAACCCTACATCCGTGTCACCAACTGCACACTAATTTTAGCTCCTTGCCATGGTCCAAGCAACTCCCAGTTCCTACCAAATTTTTACAACTGTTAGTCATTGGCGAAGGTGCGTGAAAGAGAAGGGGGCAGCTGCCCCCCTTCTCTTTTTGAAAATTTTTTTTATATATAATATTTTTAAAATTTTTAAAATTATTTATTAATTTTTTAAAAAAATTTTAAATTGCCCCCTTTTTTTATTTTTACAAGAAGTAAAAAAATAATAAATTATTTATTTTATATGCAATAGTTCTCTTTTAAAAAATTGATAAAATATTGATAATATACAAATACAAAAAATAAAATATAAAAAAATGGATAAAATTTTCAACTAAATTAATTTGAACACATTTAATGAATTAAATAATTTATTTATTTTAATTATTTTTTAAAAAATTATATTCATTATTTAATTTTTTTCTCTTTATTTTATTTATTTTATGAAAAATTATATAAATTTAAAATTCTGTATACATAGATATTAATATTTTTTTATTAATTAATTTTTTAACAATAAAAATATATTATTAATAAATTAATAAATTTATAAAATACTATTAAATGAGAGATAAATAATTACGAAAAAGTTAAAATTTTAAAAAAAATTACCCCCCTTTATTTTAAAGTTTGACTTCACCCCTGCTGTTAGTCCTTTCAATTCTATTATTTAATATATCCATTAATTTTATTACTATTTTTAATAAATATATAATTCTCAATCAAATTTGTTGTTTATTAATTTACTATTTAATATTTAATCACATATAAAAAGAAAATAGGGGTGGGTCACTTTTTTATATCCTTACGTGTCCATAGCACGGTAAAGAAGAACTGGACCTAACTCATCCTGAAAACCCGAGTTGACAGGAAGAGGATTGTCCAGCCTTATATTCGACTGAATCTCCTCACTCCTATCCGATGTGGGATCGCAATACACCCCCTCACGACCAGCTATTGGGTTCGTGCCCATGGATCACACGACCATTATTGCGGTTCGTGGCCCATTTTTGTGGGACCCTTTTTTGCGGGCGGAAGCATACTACGGATCCAATTGCGGGTCGTGACCCAGCACATCGGTGGAGTGAGGTAGGCTCTGATACCATAAAGAAGTACTAGGCCTAACTCATCTTAAAAACCCGGATTAATAAGAAGAGGATTGCCCAGCCTTATATTTGACTGAATCTCCTCACTCCATTCCGATGTGGGATCGCAATACACCCCCTCACGACTAGCTATTGGGGTCGTGGCCCATAGAGGATTGCCCAGCCTTATATTTGACTGAATCTCCTCACTCCATTCCGATGTGGGATCGCAATACACCCCCTCACGACTAGCTATTGGGGTCGTGGCCCATTTTATTTTGCGGGCACCCTTTTGCGGGCGGAGGCACATCACGGGTCCAATGCGGGTCGTGGCCCTGCACATCGGTGGAGTGAGACCTGCTCTGATACCATAAAGAAGTACTAGGCCTAACTCATCTTAAAAACCCGGATTGACAGGAAGAGGATTGCCCAGCCTTATATTCGACTGAATCTCCTCACTCCTATCCGATGTGGGATCGCAATACACGGGAGTAGTTCAAGGCCCCTGTGAAACCAGTTTTTTGGAACTTGGTAGCAGAAAATTGAAGTTCTTCTTCAGTAATCCACGAAGGCAACACAGATGGGGTTTCAAGAAAATCTATAATCTCAACACCTGGAAGTGCTGCTAGAAGATCAGGAGCATTGATAAGTAGAAATTTCTTCAATATTGTTAGTGAATCATATTTGGAGAAAGATTTTTCTGCTCTTCCCATCTCCTGCAGTAGCAGAAACAATTATTGTAGCAAATTTTTCTTGTCGGTAATTTCAAGTGAGAGAGAAATCCCAATTGAAATGAAATATATTTAATGAGTGAAATAAATAGAAAAATGGTATTGGTTTATAATTATTCCTGAAATTGTAAAACGTAGAAACCTGGTCCAAATTTAGTGAAGTAATGAGAAGGTTTGAACAGTGGGGAACGAGGTCGGTAAGGGACGCTTAAGCAAACGAGTGCCTTGACTCTATCAGGCCTGAAGAGACAAAAGTGCCATGCAACTTCTGCACCCCAGTCATGGCCTACCACAAATGCCTGCACATAACCATATATATTTCTTATTACCAAATTTAAGATTTTTCAGCCTTAAAAAAATAAATTTAATATCACTATAAAGCTCATATTCATAAACATAATGGTCATTGATCATCCTGTAATATTTAATGCAACTTTAAGTTATTATTAATAAGTGAGAGTTCAAGATTTTCAGCAATAATATTTATAAATTATAATTTAAGAATATCAATGCTCAATAATACAATAATATAAAATAAATGTGTGCATATTATCTGAATAATAATGTAATATAATATAATATAATATTTTAGTTCATATTTTTAGAAGTTTTTAGTTCTTAAGTTGACTTTATTGAGAAAAAAATATATTGTTTTATAGTATAATGATTTACAAAATAAATATACTACTTTTAAAATAGAGATCAACAAGTGTCATATATAACTTAAAACATCAAATATTGGAAGTGTTATGAAAAATTGACAATTTCATAATTTTATAAATAAAAACTAACTTATCAACCCATTAATAAATTTGAGGAATTGAAAAAATATAAATTTTGAAATAGTAATAATCAAAGACGGATCTAAAATAAAGATTCTGTAGGAGTCAATATATAATTAAAAATTATATTAAAAAACCTATTATATCTAAAATATATAAATAAAAAATATAAGAATTATAGCTATAAAATTAAAAATATACAAACTAATCATATATATATATTCATAAAAATCACTATTTTTTATTTAATTATTTTTTTAAAGCTTTGGAGGCAGGAAGCAAGATTTTCAATAGAAAAAGGACAAAATTTCATTTATATTTTTTATTTTACCTCTGATTTTTTTCTCTCTATTGTTGTCTCAATGCTCACTAAATTAATAATATATATATATACTCACACATAAATTTATTTGATGATACATAAAAAATAAAGAGAAAATAATATTATTTCACGAAGATAATCTTTTAAGAAAAAAGTTAAATAAAAAAATTATCACATAATATTAAAATTAAAAATAATAAAACCAAAAATAAAAACCAAAGAGAAGAAAATTAAAAGAATTTTTTAAAAAAAAAACTGAAAATTCTAATCTTATGTTATTTTTCAATTTCTTTACTTTTTATTTTGCTTTCAATTTCTTTCTAATCTCTTGAATTATTGGATGAATTCAAGTTAATTTAGTTGAAGAAATTTATCATTTTTCTTAATTTTTTTTTTCCATTGAAGAGTATATTTTTTTAATTTTTTTAGAAAAATATATTTATTTGGTAAAAAAATAATTTACTGAATTTTTTTTTACTTAATTTAAAGAAGAGATAGGAAACAATTCAAATTTTGAAAGGAAGTAAATAAAATATTTTAAAATTTTACTATATATATGTATATATATTTTTTAAAATAGAAGGGGGCAGTTGCCCTTTTATTACAGGTGCCCCCGTTTACATCCTTTCTTAAAATCAATGTACTGCAACTATCAGAACTGTTATAGTAACTTACTTACATGAAAATACATGAAAATTAATTATACAATAAAAATTATTATATTTTTATTTATCAAAAAACTCATGATATGATTAAATTAAGAGCATATTTCAAAAAAAATTAAATTAAGACCAACAAATTTATTAAAATAAAAAAAAAAGAAGAAAAGAAATAAAACCTGTTGTTGGTGAAGCTCATCAAGAAGGCCAATCAAGTCTCCAACAGTATAAAAACAGTATATGAGGATGGATGTTGAGGTGAGTCAGAGTCTCCATAACCTCTCACATCTGGTGCAACCACATGGTAACCATTTGCAGCCAAGTGATTAATCTGGTGAATCCAACATGACCATAGCTGTGGAAAACCATGAATTAGAAGAGCCAGAGGCCCTTCCCCTTTTTCTGCTATGTGCATCCATTTCCCATTTGTTTTGATCCTTCTGTGCTTTACTTCACTCATCATCATCTTTCAGTATTCTAACTTTTCTTCTTTCAAATTATTTGACTGTCCAATTTAAATTTCTTGTTCAACTTATAAAGGTTGATTTCCATTATTGATTGTGTTGTCTTTATCTTTTAAATATATTTTAATTGCATAAAATAATATTTGCAATTGTCTACAACTTTGAAACTTGTTTTGTTTGCTTTGCTTTGCTTTTTTAGTTTTGAGAAAATTATTCATCACATTTTATGAATTTTGTTTTATATTTTAGTTGGAGTATTTTAGTTATTTTCTTAAATATTTAATATACTCATAAATTAATCACAAATTCTAGTAAACTTGAAGATATGGTAAATGTTATAAATTTTTTCTTTTCATGCAGTTTCATAAAAAAAATACGTTATTTTTTTAAGAGAAAATTATGCCCTTTACCTGTTTGTGAAGTTTGGTTTTCAAAACAGTGTGCAGCCAATAAATTTTTTTTTTCAAATTTACCTTTTATAATGCTGATTTTTTCCCTTGTTTTATTATTTTTTCTTTTTTCATTCATTTTTTCACTATTCATTTTTATTTATTTTTTTATTTAAAAATATTTTTATATCATATTCTTAATATATAGATAAATATATATATACATAATATATATAAAATACATACTCAATAATACATATACAACATTTACATAAAACATAAAACATATCTACAACATATCTATATAATTTTGTAATATTTAATTAAATTTTTTTAATTTTTAATCCCCACAACATCCATACAACATTCAACAACATTTACATAAAATACACACAATTTAAATAATAAAAACATAAAAAATATATAGTATCTATAATATATCTATAATATTTACAATATATCTACGTAACAAAATTATATATATATATTTTATTTTTTATATGTATAATATGTAAAATTTATTTAAAAATAAATTTAATAATTTTTATTAATATATTTTTTATATTTTTTATATTTTTTGTGAGTATTATTTATTTTTTAAAATTAAAATTAAAATTTTATCTTTTATAAAAAAATTATAATTTTTATATGATGAAAAATAATTTAAAATATTATTTTTATTATTTAATTAGAGCATCTTAATTTTAATAGTGAAGTTTGAAAAAAAAATTAAAGTAAAATATTATTTATAGTGAAGGAAGAAATATTTTTGAAAGAAAACTTTTATTTTAGTGAATAATGAGATATTTTTGAAATTTTACTTTAATTTTTTTTATAAAAATATAAATATTTTTAATTTTTATAGTATTTTTAAAATAAAAGTTTTTTTTGAGTAGTTATATAAATGTCCATTTTTTTAAAAGGGCTATTTATAAAACTAATCTAAAAACTAAAATTATTTTCAAAAATATTGCACTAAGAAAAAAATTTCATTTTTAGTGGAAAAAAAAGTTTCCAATTGCAATTATATGGTAATCCTCTTCATATTCCATGGACTTCAAATTTCAAGTACCTCACTGCAACTTTAGAACAAAAACCAAAATAAGTCAAATAGCTTGAACATTTCTTTGAAATCCAAAACCAATTCACATGGAAAACTTTAGAGAAACATCTAAAAATCAAAGAAGAGATTGTTCAATAATTAAAGAACATTATTGAACAACATAAATAACATAAATTACTAACTGTTATTCTAAAATAAATTCATTTATTAATATTTTAAAAATTTTATATAATTAAAAAATAATTAATTAATTAACTTAAAATGTAATTTATGTTAATTAATTTTAAACTATATTTGTTATATACATTTTTATATATTTTATTTAATTAATTTATATTTTTTAAAAAAATAATTTCATTATAAAAATTAATTAAAAATATTTTTTAATAATAACATAATTCATACTTTTATATACATGTATCTAATTATATATTTTTATCAATATATAACTAAACATATATTAACTTTCATCATATTTACATATATTATTATTCTATAACTAAAATATATCTATCTATATATTATATATCACTTTTATATTATTATTATTTTTAAATATTAACGAGTATATATATTATTTTTATACTATTATTTATTTAAAAAAATTTTAATAAGTATATATTATTCTATGTAATATATACTGACATATAACTAAATATATATCACTTTATATTTTTATTTTTTAAAAAATTTTAATAATTACATGTTGCTATATATAACATATATCGACATATAACTAAATATATAATAGTTTTGTGCTCTTATTTTTTTTTTCAAATTTAAAATGTTTATGTTATTGTATATATCATATACCGATGTTCGACTAAACATATAAATATTTTATATTTTTATTCTTTTAAAATTTAACATATATATATTGTTATATATAATATATTTTGATATATATCAATATATACTTACATATATGTAATATATATCTAGTTATATATAGTATATATACTGACATATATATATATACATATATCGATAAAAACTATTATTTTTTAATTAAAATATATATAATATATATTAATATATACTAATATTTACCAACATATACTCATATATATTCAGTATTCACATATATATCATATTTTTTTTTGTAATATATATCTATATATATCTAGTTATTTGTAACATATATCAGCACATACTATTTTTTTTATATATCTAATTATATGTAACATATATCCACATATAAATAAAAATATAAAATAGTTATATACCAACATATATTTATATATACTCTTATATATCGATATATACATATATATATTTGTTATTCTTCAGTTAAAATATATATAATATATACCAATATATACTGATATATATCAATATATATACATATTTATTGTTATACTTTAGTTAAAGTAAATGTAACATATATACTGACATATATTATTATTTTTTTAATTAAAGTATATGTGATATATCAATATACCAATATATATCATTATTTTCAGTTAAAATTTTAAAATTCAAAAAAAAATCGAGCGCAATAAAATTGAAAATATAAGTTAAAATACAATATAAGATGTAAATTTTTTCTTTTTAAATAATGAGTTTGGGCTTTTGGCCTAGATCAAGATATTATCTCATAAAGGCCAAAATGCAGCCCATTACCATGCTGAAATCCCTATGTATATATTTCAGGCCTGACCGCCCCAAATTCCATCCCCAGACCTATATAAACCCAGTTTTTCACAGTTTATTCGAGGTTTTTGGGATTTTAGGTTATATGGTGTGAATTTCTCTCGCCAAACACAGAAATGGTAAAGAAGAAGAATCCGAAGGAAAGTAGTAGCCATGAAGGATCCGAATCCAAACATAGTCCTAATACTGTTTTTGTTTCCAACTTGCCTCGTTCCTTCACTAACTCTCAGGTACTTATCTATTTTCTCTTATGTTTCCCAAGGAAAAAGAAAAGAATACTATTGAAAATCCTCAAGTTGCATTGTCACAATTTCAGTCGTTTACTTAACTGTATAATGGACTCTTTACTGTCGTTTATTTTAGCTTGAAGAGACTTTTAGCGACGTCGGACCAATCAGGCGTTGCTTTATAGTTGCACAGAAAGGTAACTGAACCTGCTTATTTGTTGTAATTTTTATAAGTGATTTAGAATGTTTTTAGAGATTTTTTTTAAAAAAATTTGTTAAGCTGTTTTGTTTTATCTTCGCAGGGTCAACTGAACACCGTGGTTTTGGTTTTGTTCAGTTGTGAGTTGTTTTGCTTGATTTTCTTTTTTTTTTTTTTTCCTTCAATGGTTGTTTTGCTTTGCCAATGATTCTGGTTGATGTGTCCTTATTGGAAAGGAATATTTATTAGTCTTTTTGTTTTTTATTTGCTTGCAATTGCAGTGCTGTTAAAGAAGATGCTGACCGTGCAATTGAGCTAAAAAATGGTTCATTTGTTGGAGGTCAAAAAGTTGCTGTTAAACACGCTAAAAGTCGTGCTCCATTTGAGCAGCGTCGTGCAAAGGCATCTCAAGGTTGATTGTGCTCATATTAGTCATATTTTTCTTCTTCATTTTCTTTTCATTTATTTTCTTAATATGCTTAGACAATGCCATATTAATACGGTTTGCTATTGAGTTGATTATGATCTTATTTATTTCATTTTCCTTTTCCAATTAGTGATTGACGCAGATGGTGCAACACTGCCCAAGAGTGATGCTACTTCTAGAGTAGATACTTTTGTTTCAAATTTACCAGAATCAGGTTAAAAGCTTCGATGTATTGTGTTTGATATTCTTGCTTGATATTTAAGGTCTTTATCTGAAAATTTGTACATAATTCAGGGAAGCATCTGAAAACAAGAAAAGCAGCAAAAATTTTCACTGAACTAGCTGATAAAGAGAATTGTTCTGAAAAGCAGAGGTATTCAATTTTCTCAGTGATCTTATGGACTTTTCTCGGTTAGTTAGATGGGTAAAACTTTGCTCTAAAAATTACGTATGAAGTAAAACAAAATATGATAAGGTTCATTGTTTATTTCCTCATGCTTACATTTGCTGTCACTGATGCTAAAATTCTCATAGGTATCTATATCCATGTCGCTTGCAAAAGTTAGGCGTTGTCCAATAAAGTATAATAACTTTTTGTACATATGAATTTTGGCTTATTGTTTGAATGAAGGTTTGAATTATTAACTTGATCAGACTCATAAAATTAGAGCATTAGCATGAAAACCCAAAGTGCACTTCCAGAGAGTTGAGTTGATATTGTCTGGCAAAACAACCTTGAATATCGCTTAGGACCTAGGCTTGTGAGTTGTGATTGTGAGAAGCGATCTGAGAGCTACCTTTGCATTTTAGCTTGATTTTTCAGTTCTAATAAATAAATAATATCTATAGTGACAGAATAATTGGAACTTAATCTTACATTAAGCATAATGGTGAAATAAAATTTCTAGCTAACTCCAAAATTTGGGATACATTATAGAATATTAACCAGATTGTTGGTTCTTGGCTTCCAATGTGAGCTGGTAGCAATCGATTTGAACATAATGGATCTTGACTGTGTTGTGTGTCTTTCTTATGAATAATATTTAAGGCTTTTTTTGTGGAAGTGTAAGAGGTTCTATTTTTGCAATATAATATCTATTTCATTCATTAAAAGAGTGCAAATTGTTTATCCTTTCTTTTATTTGTTTGGATTTCATGAAGGGTTGCTAGGACCGTAGTATTTGGTGGTCTTCTTAATGATGCTATGGCTGAAGATGTCCATTCTCATGCCAGAGAGATTGGGAATGTATGCTCTGTAACTTATCCTCTTGCTCAGGAAGAGCTTGAGCAACATGGTAAGGACATTTTTTGGGGGCTAAGGTTTTTCAAAATTTATTTATGATGATGGATATTTCCCTGTTGTTATGCAGTAATCGAGAATAACTTAATTAGGATTTGATAAAATACTGCAGGATGCAGTTGCTTTATTATTATGCTGGTCATGCCACTATTGATAGTTTTACAAAAAGGATCAAAATAAACTTCTTTTTATGTAAAATGTCAAGGAGTGTGAAGTTATTGATAGTTTCTCATTGCCTGTTGGAGTAATTTATAACGTCAACAATGTGGTAGTGGTCTTCTAAATCTATCATACTCTTCTTCATCCACGTCATTGACATATGAATGTACCATCCTACAGTCCTACTGTATGTGATGCTTTATCTGCTTGTGCGGCTTATTAATGTGCTTGAGGTTTTATTAAGTTGTTGTGCACTTCTACTTGGCTTTCACTATTTTTTATTTTTATTTTTTTTAACTAGCACAATTAATTTACAGGGTTATTTAAGTTTGAACCTGATGGCTGATGCTTTTCCTGTTTGAATGCCACAAAACAGTGACATACTTATTTGAAGATAGTTTGTCCAGTCTTGTGTTGTGTAGATTTTTATAATCTTGTAGTTTGTTCAGTTCTGATAGTAACTGTGCAAATGCAAAATTTTTCAGGTCTTGCTCAAGATGGATGCAAATTGGGTGCATCAGCTGTGCTTTATGCTAGTGTCAAAGAAGCACGGTCTTGTGTAACAATGATGCATCAAAAAGAAATAAAGGGGAGTACTGTTTGGGCACGCCAGTTGGGCGGGGAGGTAAATGAGGATTGTTTTGCAACCAACATTATTTTGTTGTAGTGGATACTTAATTGGTTCGTATTTCACTAAGATTAGATTTAAGGTTTCTATTTGAACTCAATAAAGTCATAATTCTTTGCCTAGGAGTCAGCTTCATGGATTTATTCCCCTTCTAAAAAAATTCATAACTTTTAGCTGTAGTGTTAGATACTCAAAAGATTAGTCAAGGATGTTGTGAATTCTTCAAGCTAGAAGGATAATATGTACCCGAAAGAGGGAACACCAGTTACTGCAATTTAATTAAATTTTCCATTTTTTTATGGACCAGGGTTCCAAGATTCAGAAATGGAAACTTATTGTCCGAAATCTTCCTTTCAAGGTTTTTCTACTCTCATATTTTGTCTTCTCATCATTTGTTAATTTTGGAGATGCTTGATTTATAAACAACCTTACTGGACATTAATACAGGCTAAAGCAAGTGAAATAAAAGAGGTGTTTTCATCAGCAGGTTTTGTCTGGGATGTATTTATCCCACATAATTCTGAAAATGGGTAATTGAATATATTATCCAATCCCTGTTTATAATGCATTGCTGTTGATATTCTATTTTCACATCTTAGTTTTCTTTCTGCAGGCTATCCAAGGGGTTTGCGTTTGTCAAGTTCACATGCAAACAGCATGCAGAAAATGTATAGCTTGCTACTGCTGTCTTATTTTTAAGTACTGTTTGGTTCTGAAGAATTTCCTATTTTCAATATTTTGTTCTCTCTGCAGGCCATTCGAAAGTTCAATGGTCAAATGTATGACAAAAGACCCATGGCTGTTGACTGGGCTGTTCCAAAGAAAATATATAGTGGTGCCAATGCATCTGTTGCTTCAGAAGATGGTAAGTGTAGTTGTAACTGAATTCTGTTTCTTCTAGTATGGTTATTATCATTCAGTTCCATATCTATTGTCTACTTGACTTGAATGTCTTCTTCTTTCAAATGGATCCATGATTTCCAAATGAAAAGAAAGATGCTTTCTTCTTAGTTGGAGATATGAAGATGGTAAGCTTTTTGAATGGACCAACTAGAAGTAGCTCCACTGGTATTGTTGCTTCCAATGTGATTGTCAAAAGTTGGGACCTTGGCCTAAATGGGTTTAGTTGGGACTGTAGTTTGTTGTGTGAGTCATATTGCATATTTGGTTGTGCTATTAGGAATTTGGGGGAAGAAGTCATCTGCAAGTTAGTTTTCTTTTTCTTTAGTTATTTAAACATAGGTTATCTTTTCACTAGATTATGTTCCATTGAAACTTGGAAGCGACACATAAAAGGATATTGTCAAAGCAGGACAAATTATGCAAGTATTGCACTGATACTTACAGTGATCCAGTTAATAGGTTAACTACTCACATATCTTCTCCTGGTTTATCCTTGTCAATGCTGGAATTTGGGTTGCTACTGAGCTGGGGAGAGAATCGTTATCTTGTTAAGTAAGTCATCCTCTTGCTGATATATATGCATACAAAAAGAGCTACTGTGTGAGAAATCACTTTCAAACTAATGCCTGCTTTCCATGTACTTTTTAGACATGGAGTAGATATGTTTTGTAGAGATTTAGAAGCAATGCACAAAAGAGCGAGGCAAAAAGAACAAATATCAATGATGGTTACAGCAACTCAGTTATTGACTGACTCACATAAGTTATTTTGGTTATTCCCTTTGATGCTATAATTTGATGATAGTTTTCTTCGGTTAAATTGCACTTTTTGCTTATTACGAATGTTTACAGACTTTCATTTGCTATTAATTTGTTAATGAACATTTATTAAGGCTATATAGATATTCATTTGTTTGTATTCAATCTGTGCTTTATGAAAACAGTGAATGATTCATCATTTTGAGTGTATGATCTGTTGATATTTTTGAAAAAATGTATGCATTTCGGCTCAGATTTTTTTTTTCTTATTCTAAAATAGTTGGGGATGTGGCAAGAATTTTATGTTACAGTATTCCGGAAAAGATGAGTTTGATGGATGAGAAATTTTAGCACCTTGAAAATTATGCTAGTCAAGCTCTAGGGAATTTGCTGCTAGCCTGTTTTGAAGCCTGATATTTCCTTTTTTATCTGCATTTCAGATATTATATTTCTCCGATTTCCCTTTTTGTTTGCATACCCTTGTTTACTAACAGAACTTAACACATAGTTAGAAAATGACACAGCATTGGTTGTTTTTCTACAGGACATGAGAATGAAAGCGACAGGAGCAGTGACATTAGTAGTGATGAAATAGAGGAAGAAGAGGATGGCGATAGCAATGTTAGTGAGAGGAAAACCCAACAACCTGATGGAGTTGATGCAGCTTCTGACAAGTCAAATCTATATGTGAAAGAAGACAAGCCTACTGAAGTTGATTTTGATGCTGAGGCAGACATTGCAAGAAAAGTTCTCAAGAATTTGATCACATCTTCATCCAAAAGTTCTGTTCCTTCTGGTATGGATGATACCATACTGCCAAAGGGAAACAAGCCAAATTTTGATGTTAATGTGCTAAATGAGAAGTCTAGTGAGCAAGAAAATTTTTCTGGTGCTGTTCTACCTGGAAACACAGGCAAAAGCAATTCAGCTGATATTAAAGAGACTGATGCTGAGGACGATGATTTACAGAGAACAGTTTTCATAAGCAATCTTCCTTTTGATGTTGATAATGAAGAAGTGAAACAACGGTTCTCTTCTTTCGGAGAAGTGAAATCCTTTTTGCCTGTCGTCCATCAAGTCACCAAGTACGAGGGCATAGTTAGTTTCATATGCTCCCATTTTAGTATTTCCTAGCATAGTCAGTTTCATATGCTCCCATTTTAGTATTTCCTGTTCTTTTAACTGAATTAGTGTGGTGCTTGTGCTCTGGCAGGCGACCAAGGGGCACTGGTTTTCTCAAGTTTAAAACAAAAGATGCAGCTACTGCAGCGGTTTCTGCAGCTAATGTTGCATCTGGTTTGGGGATTTTGCTAAAAGGTAGGCAACTCAAAGTCTTGAAGGCCTTGGATAAGAAGTCGGTCCATGTTAAGGAAACGGAGAAGGCCAAAATCATGGATGGCCAGGATCACCGCAATCTTTTCCTGGCAAAGGTTGGCTTTCATCTAACCTCACCGTCACCATTTTTAATACCTTCCTATGTATTCCTTTTTTTTTTTTTCCGTTTTTTTCTAATGCACTTTGGCTTTCTCTTTGTCCCCCCTCCCCAAATGCTTGATAGGAAGGTCTAATTCTTGAAGGGACTCCAGCTTCTGAAGGCATTTCTGCTAGTGATATGGCTAAGCGGAAAGCGTAAGTCCCTCCTTCCTTGGCTTTCTTCCCCTTCTATTATTTTAGTTGAAAAACATTTTTCTTTTTTATTGTGGCATGTATATTGTGCATGCAGTCATTGTTTAATGTGCCATATAGTAGTTTATGATCAGAATGCTGAATCTGAAAGAGTACTTCAAGCTATATATTGATGGAGTTCTCTCTCTCTTTCACACAAGCACATGTACATGTGTACCATTCTACACCTGAGTGTTGCCATTGTTGTTGAGAACTTTTCTTTTTAAATCGAAGGAAAGTGGGAAGCTGTTTACTGAGTTTTGAATTATTTAACTGCTTGCTCGAGTTTGGTGGTGTTTCTCAGTAATTATATTTGTATTTATTGTGCTCTTCTAAAATTTTACCATCCTTTATTTCACTATGCTGCCTACACTCTGCAGATTACATGAAAAGAAGATGGTTAAGCTTCGATCCCCAAATTTTCATGTTTCCAGGACCAGGCTTGTTATATACAATGTACCCCCTTCAATGAATGAAAAGAAGCTGAAAATGCTTTGTATTAATGCAGTTATTTCACGAGCTACAAAACAGAAACCCATGATTCGACAGGTTGACTGCAGTTGTTATTTCATAATTATTTTGTTTTATTGTGTTGCTTTTCCTCTCTCTCCCTCTTTATGTGTATGTGTGTGTATGACTTTCCTCGAACTTTGATATTGCTGATGCAGATAAAGCTCTTGAAAAGCGTAAAGAATGGAAAGGTTAAGAACCATTCACGTGGAGTTGCCTTTATCGAGTTTACAGAGCATCAACATGCACTTGTAGCACTGAGGGTTCTTAATAATAATCCTGGTGATGTCTCATTACCATGTTGCAGCTGGTATTTCTATCTATGAATATGATGAATACATCAAATTTGTTTCTAACTTGAATGTAACCTTTGGCTGTTGGTAGAAACTTTTGGTCTTGAACATCGTCCCATTGTGGAGTTTGCAGTTGATAATGTTCAAAAATTGAAGCTTCGGAGAGCTAAGCTACAAGCTCAGCAACAGGAAAGCCATGATGATATGAAAGATATGCAGGATAATAATGTGCCAAATGATCGGAAAGACATTCCAAGGACAAAGGGGAATTCCAGAAAACGAAAATCTCGAGGTGAGAATAGAGCTGTAAAGGATTCAGAGCCAAATAAGAATGATGTGGAAAATGTGGTTTCTGAGGGAGCTTATTCTGAAGAGCAAAGAAGTTATAAGAAGCGCAAGAACATAGAAAGTGAAAAAACAAAAACTGAGGTGAATAATAAATTTAATGGCACAAAACAGAAGGCAAATGATCACCAAGTCGAGAATCCCAATGTTAAAAGTTCAGCCAAAGGTGAAATGAAAGCCAAAAATGCTCAAAAATCAAAACCTTTCGAGGAAAAATATTTGAGGCAGAAAAGGCAGAAGCTGTCAAACCAGGCAGAACAAGGAGAAGAAACTGTAAAGAAAAGGAACAGGCCAAAAAAGAATAAAGACCCCTTAGGGAAGGATGTGGTGGACAAACTTGACATGCTTATAGAGCAATACAGATCAAAGTTCTCAAAGCAGAGTTCTGAGAAAGCTGATGGTGAAAAGCATCCTCGTAAGCCACTTAAGAGATGGTTCCAATCATAGTTTCTTGTTCCAATCATAGTTTCTTGTTTCGAGGTTTTGTAGCCTTTTGCGGTGGATATCTCTGTAAAAATTCGATGAGGCACCTAAAATGGATGTCATTTCTTTATTTTCTGTGATTTATAAGGCAACAATTTTGTTAACTTAAAAATATTTTTTGCATTTTTTCAAATGTCCTTTTTTTTAAAGCTTTATGGAACATATTTATTAACAGGTGAATTCTTGATGTATGGTCATTACTTGTTATACGGCACATTTATGTGGTTGGGGAGTATAAGAAAAGTGAAATTACAACATTGTTTAAAATTTTTTTTTAGGTGCAGCAATTTTTTTTTTTTTTTGGTATATTAGATTTACATATTCGAACTTCAAAATCTTTTTGAAAATATTTTATTTTGTTAGTATTTTTGAAAAAAAAAAAAAAAGGGGTAGTTTCGCGGTTTTGCGCTTAAGAGTTGAGAGTGTTTTGTGGCACTTTGATATTTTCTATTTCTCAACGAGTTAACATAATACCATTAATCTCGCTAGCATTAAAATTGGGGAATTAACCTAAAAAAAATCATGTTGCAAGGAGTTAATATTTTTTAGACTTTATTATTTTTAAATGGACCATTTTTGATAAAAAAAAAAATATTCTAATTCAATTTTCAAGTTGAATGGACCATTTAAATTTAATGGGATCTAAAAAATATTAATCCCTTTCAACAGTGTATTTTTTTCGTTAAATCCTAATTAGTAACGACAGAATGAAAGCTTTATTGTTGTTTTAGCCACAAATCCACAGCAGATATTAGTAATGATTACTAAATTTGCAGATTTCTGTACTCTTAATTAAATACTAATTAGCAATGAAATTTAATTGCATTATTATTTCAAAGGTATTTTAGCTAATACCTTTAAATTTTTATTTACATTAAAGGTATTTTAGTAAATAAGACATGTTCTAATTATAAAAAGAATGAAATCCTTTTTAATTTTATGCTTAATATTATGTCAGTCTTATTTTTTTCTGTCAAAATTATATTTTCAAATGAGTTTGATTTGTACAATTTATTTATTTTAAATAAACTGTAAAAAAAAATTATCTTTTTACTTGATAAAAAGACAATTCTTTCTCAAATTATTTATTTTGCCTTAAATAGTAGCGTTGTATAGCATAAATAACTCTCCGCAAATTCTTAATTTAATGTCAATGAATATGGAGTAATGGAATGGAATGGAAAAATATAATTTTTTTACGTTATACCTTTACAAGTAGATTAATTATTGAGGAAATTATATTGTATAGTAGATTTTTTAACTTTTTTTAAATACTCTTTTTTTTTTGGCATATTAAATATATACTCAATAGTATACTATATGTATATGCCTCTAAAAAGAGATATTTTTAAAATTAAAATTGGCAAAAAAGATATTTTTTAAATAGAAAAAGAAAATTATGTATTTTTTAAAAATATTTTTATTTTTTAAGGTATTTTTGAAGAAACCTCTTTATTATTTTAATTAATTCTTTAGAATTCTTAAATAACTTCAAATGTTAAAAATTATTTATTTAATTAATCCTCATTCTATAAACATGAAAAATCAATAATAACTTATTCAATTAAAAAATTTATTTTTATGAAAAAATAATTATCTCATATTAATCGAAACAAAAACTATTAATTTTTTTTTAAGAATTAACATCTTTTTTTTAAAAAAAAAAATTAACATCTTATTTTTTTTCTTCTATTAATTTTAACCTCCCAAATAGGGGATGAGCATAGGTCAAATTCAATTGGGGTTAGGTCATATTTCAACTCGATCAAAACCGATTTATTACTAAAAAAAAATAAAATTAATTTTGTCCAAAATTATATATTTTTTTTATAGAATCGTATATTTTTGGATTCGATTGGCTTAAATTAATTTGTACAATATATATAATATATATTATAACTATATTCAATATATAATTATATATAATATTATATAAAATTTTAAATTTGATGGGATTTGATCGAGTTCGGTCGGATCGGGTCGAATTACATAATATATATTATAAATATATATCTATAATATATATGTTTATCGGTCGAGTTTGAATTCAAATGAAAAAATAAATGTCAATCCGATTATTCGACCGAATATGAAATTTGTATAAAAAATAAATTTGATTTTACTTGTATATATAAAATAATTCGAATCTGGCCAAAATATATTGAGTTGGCCGGATTAAAATTTGCATTACCCAGTCCCAAATAAAATTTTCTAGTCTCACTCGTCTGTCATATGATTTCATGTGAAGGTCGGTCTGTGACTGACCATTTAATAACTAAACATGTACTAAATTCTATTACCATCCAAAAATTAATTAGTGCATTTCTCTTTTTCAACATCTTACAGTAAAGATTCTTAAAGTAAAATGAAAATTTAAATCCATGTGATATAATAAATTTACATTTGAAAATTAAAATTCCATCTAGCTACTACAAATGGAGTAGGAAAATAAATTATAAAAAGCATTAAAAAATATAAATACACTTGGTTTATATTGGTATACTGAATATTATAATAATTTAAATGACTAATACTAATCATTTAGATGATACATCCATTTATATTATTTCTTTTCAATTAATGTAGGATTATTCTTATTAGTTTATTTTCTTAAAATCAAAATAATGTTTAAAAAATAAAATTTAATTAAAATTTTTAAATGTTAAGGCTAAGCTAATGAGGTATATTTTAAGCACGTCAATGTATAGTTTAATAGTAAATGTATATCTCTAAATAGATTAAGATTCGATTCCTTTTCACTCATGTTGTAATACTAAACAAATGAGATAAATTTTAAACTCATTCAGGAAAAAGATTTAATCATCGTAAACTATAATTTAAATTTAAATTTAAACTTTGTAATTCATGTGATATAACAGAATAAATATGAAAATTCTCAATTAGCAACAAAGTTCTTCAAATTTCATAATCCATACATTAATTATCTAAAAAGAAAGAAAAAGGTTAATGGATCATGAAATTTTGGTGTGTGTGTGTGTGTGTGTATGTATAAGAGTTGGTGCTTGGTATTATGATAAATCCTATTTTATGAAATTAAAATAAACAATAAAAAAAAATACTCATATACAAATAATTTGTTTTCTTATTTAATTTATCAAATATAAATCCTATTTTATGAAATTAAAATAAAGGTGAAGAACGAGAAGACAAGAAAAAGATGATTCTCAATCAAGTTTGGGATAGATTAAAATAATTATACACATTGCTCCTTTGTCAAACATTTCATATTCCCTAATCATCATATTTCCAATCATGTTGAAAATATACATTCTATTCTTTTCTTAATATGATTGCTTATGAATTAATGATTTTTTTCTTTAATTATCTTTTCTTATTTTTTTTATTCATTATATATATATATATATATATATATATGCTTAGGTAGGACTCTAAGAGTAAATTAATCATACATTACTGGCCAAAAAAAAAACCATATATTTTAATTGGTAATTGTTAGTATTCTTACACTTTATATATGTTAGTTAGTGATGAAAAATCATTTATTCCACATCTAAAAAAAAGAAGAGAAGTACTTATAACTGCTATTATACAAATTTGATTTGACATAATTGGTGTGAAATTTTGGAGGAAAATATGAAATTAACTATGAATTAATATAATAATATAAGGGACATTTATATAACTATCTAAAAAAATAACCTTTATTTTAAAATTTCAACAAAAATTAAAAATATTTACACTTTTATAAAAAAATTAATGTAAAATTTCAAAAATACCTCATTCTTTATTCAAACAAATTTTTTTTTTCAAAAATACCTCTTCCCCACTACAATCAATAATTTACTTCAAATTTTTTATTTTTTTCACATTTCACTATTAAATAAAAATATTTTAATAAAATAATAAAATTAGTATTTCAAATTAGTTTTCATTATATAAAAATCACAATTTTTTATAAAAAATTAATTTTAATTATAAAATAAATAACACTCAAAAAAAATATATATATATAATATATTAAAAATCATTAAATTTACTTTTAAATAAATTTTACATATTATATATAAATAAAAAAAAATATACACAATTTTATTATGTAAATGTGCACTAAATGTATTGTAGATATTGCGTGTATGTTATATTTTTTTTATTTAAGTTGTGTGTATTTTATATAAAAATTATTAAATATTATGTGAATATTGTGTGAATATTTATTTAAATAATTAAGTAAATTGAATCCAGATTTAATAAATAATTAAGTAAATTTAATTTATTTTAATTATTTTTTATTTTTTATTAATTGTTAAGTAAACTGCTAAGGTTTTTTTTTTTTAGCAAAATAAAGAGATATATCAGTAAATCAATGGGTTACAATTAAATACAGTCAAAACAACATGAAACAAAAGTCTTCCCCTTGAAGCAAAGAAACAGATATGAGACATATGACCATTCCCAAAACAAAAGGCAAACCCTTAAGAGCATACACCCCTGGCATCGTCGGATTCAGTGCGAGCATATTTATACGAGAAGAGGATAGATGCTCTCTTTCTTTTTTTTTTTTTTTTTTTTTAATTTTATATATATATATATATATTATTAAAATTTTTAAAATACTTAATTGTCTCCTTTAAATTTATATTATTTTTAATATATATATATGACATTTTTATTTTATCTTCTTTCATTAAAAAGTCTGATTTCGTCGCTAGTCACATCTTAAATAAATTGAGGGTAAAATAGAATCAAGCCTCCTATAAAAAGGCCATAAAGATCTTAATTAAAAATTAAATTTATTTTTTTAGATTAAACTTCCATTAAAATTTGAAATCGAGATTAGAGTCCTAAAATAATTTCAATATTATTGAAAGATTCATTATTTTTTTTATAATTCTAAAATTTGACAGTGTGTTATTCACATGTATACAATTAAGACTGAAAAAGTGAACAATTGGAGATGAAACTTTGCTAGCAAATAGCAAAGTTGGTCACATAAAGGTTTCATTTCATGTCGCTTACCCTTCAAACTCTGCATGTGAAGTTTGTTTAGGAAAATATTCAATTCTCTAATAAATAGCCTAAGGAAACAAATGAGAGCATCTTATGCCCTATATGCAACAACTCTTTTTTCTGTCTTCTTAAACTATTTATTAATTACCTTTGGTTGCGGAATCAGGATTAAACTCAGCGGTCAAAATTTTAAAGTAAAAAAATTTATATTTAACATATAAATTTATTGCAAATAAATAAAGATAGAATTAAATAAAACTAATTTTTTTAGTACTATAATAGTACAATAACTAATTTTTGCTTTTGATTTAATAATAAATGAGAGATGACAATTATATCTTATGGGTCTATATCTAATTTTTAGTATTTTTATAATCTGATTAGTAAATTATATATTAATAATTTAAAATGATATTATTTAAGTTTAATTTTAGTAAATCTATTCCCATAAAATTAATATCATATTTTTTGCAATTGAAAACAAAAATTTCACAATATAAATAATATTTTTATTTAAATATACTCATCAAATTTATATACTTAAATAAAATTCAAACATAATATTATAAAAATTTAATAATTTAGAAATAAATTTTAAGCATGAATATTTTTATTCTTAAATTGAAATAAATTAGAAATAAATTTGTGACTAATCATAATTTCTAATGAATAAAAATTTTATAGCCAAATAAATAATGTAATATAATTAACAATAAATGTTTATAAAATAAAAAAATATTTAAGCATAAAAAATATTTAAGTATCTTTATTTAATTAGGTATATTATTTAAAGGTAAGCAATAATATAATTAGTATAAAATTAAAATAATATAATTACTTATTATAATTATTTTTTAAATATTTATGGGATGAAATGATACTTGAAATGCTTTATTAATAACTCATTACGGTCATATGTGCATGTGCATACACGCCCATACACTCATGCACATATATATAATTAAAAGGAATGTGATTTTATATATATCAGTGTTATTATAATTAAAAATAAATATTGAAGTTGAAGTTGTAACTTGTAAGAGTTAAAAAATTCTTAGTATACTTTAAATTCTAAATATATTTTTTATGGCCTTTAATTTTATTATCAATTTATCATATGCAATTTAATATTTTAATTTTCTCAATTTTAAGTTTCTCTCAAAATTATTAGGTAAAAAATTTTATAGAAAAAAATTGAAATCATACATTAATAATATATATATATATATATATATATATAGATAGAGAGAGAGAGAGGGAGAGAGAGAGTTAAGGGGGGTTCATAGACCACTCATGATCCCTTAATTCTATCCCTAACTGCATTTAACCTTTATGGCTCCCTAAACTATCCATTAATTACCTTTAACCTTTATTTGTTTTGAAGGAAATAGATGAAAAATAAGAGAATAAAAATTATACTTCTCTCATATCCTTTGGTTGGATAATAATAAGAGAAAGAAAAAGGAATAAAAATCAAAATTTCCATTTTCTTTAAATTCATTAAAACTTTTTTCCACCAATTTAAAAAAATAAGAAGGGAAATGATAAAATTAAAAGAGTTATAAGCTATGAAATTACTAATTTATTATTTATCAACCTAAAATGATGAAGATATAATTATGAAAATAAATTTTATAAATTTTATTTTCTTTCCTATATTAATTAGATAACCAAATGAAAGAAAAGAAATAAAAAGTCTTTTCTCTATATTTTTTCCCCTCTTTATTTCTTTTCTTTTCTATTGTACTTCTAATTAAGCAACCAAACATAAGCTTAAGTATTTAAATATTTTTAAAAAAACTAAAAAAATGAATTATTAGAAGGATAATTTACTCAATAAGAAGAAGTTTTTTTTTTTTAAAAAAAAGGGTTATTGATTTAGATTATAGAATGACAATTAGCTAGAAAAAAATAGAGTTATCTTTATTTTAGACCTTATTTTATCATCTAACTATATAACACAACATCAATATCAATTAGGCATGCTAGCAGGAATAACTATAATTTCTCTAGATGAATTCTTTAATTTTTTTAATTATAAAATATAAAAAATATATCACTATTTAATTAGTTTGTCATTCTAAATAAAATGTCTAATTAAAATTAGAATTGTATATTATATAATTTTCCTTAATTTGCAAGCTCTATGCTTTGGCGTGATAAATTTCACCTATGAAATGAAATTTACTTAATTTCTGTATAAAAAAAACAAAAATTAAAAGAAAGGTAACAATAATATCCCACTAGAATTTAGAAAGAAACTAACAAAACAATAATGAATAGCAAAAGTCAAATCTCAAGTGAAAAATGAAATGCTAATTTTAAAGGCAAATGGATGGTGAGGGTAAAATTGAATTAGTTAGAGAATAAAGCACATCACATGTGCCTATCCTTTTCTTGTTTCTTCTTCTTTTTATTCTTATTCTTATCATCATACTCTATTAATTTGTAATGATTATATATGGTAGGGACTTCTATTTGATTAATTTCTCTGAGCTTAACCACTAAAGACAAATCATTTTTAATTATAATTATTAATTAAACCTTCCCCCCAAGTAACTAAGAAATAGATAGAATATTATTATGTATTTCACCTCACTCACATTCTTGCAAAATTTGATGCAATTAGTTGCATGGTCCAATCACCCTATTTTCCAGATGAATATGAGAAAGCTCATAATTAATTTCACAAAGGATTAAGACAAACATATATTATTACTTTATTTTTGTTCAATCTTAAATTATAACTTACTCACTATTTTAATAAATTAATATATTAAATTTCTATTATACGCATATTTAATATTCCTTATTAAAAATATTTAATAAATATATTATATTAAAAATATATATATTTATATTTCCAACAAAAGCTAACATTTTTTCTTAATCTTTCTTAATTAATAATTTTTCATTTTTAAGTTAAACTATCTTTGAAGGGGAGTCTTGACACAGTGGTAAGTGTTGTCGCACATGAGATCACTGGTTCGAGTCATGGAAACGGCCTCTTGTAATTAATTGCAAGGAAAGACCGCGTATAAAAACTCAATGGGTCCGACCCTTCTCCAGACCCGTTCATTGCGGGAGCATTCATACATCATGATGCCCTTTTTTAAGTTAAACTATCTTTATTTCTTTTTTTTTTTTTTGTGATCCCTTAATTTTTATATACAGGACACTACTACAGTCATATAACCATCTATTTCACACAAAGACTCACTGTTTCTTTCTTTCCCCGCATTTCATAATCTTTCTTTATTATTTTTTCAGTGAACTTCTCTCACTCACTCTCATACACACACAAAAGAGAGGGAAAAAAATATGGAAGCTAACTCAGCTACCAAATGGTTTTCCCAGTGTATGGTGGTGTTATTATATCTAAGTTTATTTCAGCTGGCAGAATGTAATGTTACTTATGACAAGAAGGCTCTTATCATTAATGGGCAGAGAAAAATTCTCTTCTCTGGTTCCATTCACTATCCAAGAAGCACTCCTGAGGTGCATTAAACATTTTTTCCCAAGAAAATGTTGTTTCCATGTGACTTTTGAAAATGAAACTATCTAAATATAATTTTATTTATAATGCAGATGTGGAAAGGACTAATAGAGAAGGCCAGAGATGGTGGATTAGATGTTATAGACACTTATGTTTTTTGGAATATTCACGAGCCTTCGCCTGGCAATGTAGTTCAGAGAACTCTGTTTTTCCCCTGTTTTACTCTGTTTTTACTCTGTTTTTCTTAGTTCTTTATCTTGCTGTGAATTTTCAGTACAATTTTGAAGGAAGGTATGATTTGGTACAGTTCATACAGTTGATCCAGAAAGCTGGGCTTTATGTGCATCTTCGCATTGGACCTTATATATGTGCAGAGTGGAATTTTGGGTAATTAATAATTAATTTTATATTAGTTAATAATGTTTCAACTTAATCAAATTCATTTTTGTTTAAGAATTTTATTTATTCATTTGCTTTTGTGTAATTTTCTTTAGGGGGTTTCCTGTTTGGTTGAAGTATGTTCCTGGCATCAACTTCAGGACAGATAATGAGCCTTTTAAGGTTCTCTCTCTCTCTCTCTCTGTCTGCCTGTTTGATAAAAAATAATTGTTTATTTTTTTTAAATTATGACCATACAAATAATGATATCGGTTTTGCAGATGGCAATGCAAAAATTCACTCAAAAAATTGTTCAAATGATGAAAGATGAACAATTATTCGAGTCTCAAGGTGGTCCCATTATCCTCTCCCAGGTATATATTAATTTTTACTGTTAATACTAATGCTTATCAATTGTGTTGGTATGTAATCTTTGGAAAATTCTAATAGCGATATGCTGAAGCAGACTGCATTTACTTAACTTTTATTGGTTGGGTGCGCATCCATAGAATTTCCCTGTAATCTTTATGTAATGTTTTGATTGCAGATAGAGAATGAGTATGAACCAGAAGAGAAGGCATATGGAACAGCTGGTTATAGATACATGAATTGGGCTGCACATATGGCTCTCTCTATGAATACTGGGGTTCCTTGGATTATGTGCAAGCAATTTGATGCCCCTGACCCTGTGGTACCCTTTAATCACTAGTATTTTTTTACTTTCTTCTGAACAAAAATAGTTTTTATTAAAATTAAAACAAAATATAATCAATGAAATTTTGACTCAGTGATATATATACAGTGGAGCCAAAACACACACACACACAAAAAGGAATAAAACCTTAATTTTTAAGGAAATTTCATAGTAATATTTAACAATTGATGAATTGTGAACAGATAAACTCATGCAATGGTTTTTATTGTGACTATTTCTCTCCAAATAAACCTTACAAGCCAACAATGTGGAGTGAGGCTTGGACTGGCTGGTAATATTTGATTTTTTTTGTATTTACTTTATTATTATTACGTTATTATTTAATGAGATAAAATAATTATATATATATATATATATAGGTTTAGTTATTTTGGAGGTCCAATACACGAGCGTCCAGTAGAAGATTTAGCATTTGCAGTTGCTAGGTTCATTCAAAAAGGAGGCTCTTTTGTTAACTACTATATGGTTTGTCTACCAATTCTCTGCTACTTTTTTGTGTTACTGTTAATGTTGTCAGTGATAATTAAATGATTAGCTTGTTTTTAAATATTTCTCTTTATTTTTGTGTATGATAAGAAGCATTTGCTTTTACTTTCACTGTTAATCACAATTGATCTTTAGTTTTTCAAAGCAAAATAAAAGTATTCCTTGAATTCTATAAGCAAGGATCTTAACTTTGCGTCTAATAAAGGTAGTTCAAGTTGTGAAGCAGTTGTTTAACTTACATTTTTCTTTTCTTTACTTTTGATGAAACTTATCTCATGAAAAGAACAATTTTCTTATTTTTTATATAACTAATTAGAGTACCTTAGCAGGATTAAACTACTTTTTGTTGAACTTCTACTATAAATTTGAAATTAAGTGTCAACCTTAAATTTTAGCTGTTAAAATTGGAGAACCCATTTTTATATTAATTACTTCATATGTAATTCTTAACAAGATTAGATGTATGCAACCTTGTCATTGGTTAAATTGGGATTTGTAATACTTTCAAGGAACATGAATTAACACCGTAAGTGGCATAATTATGGGCTTGCTATGAGTTGATTTCTCATATAACATGCAGCTTAATTCTAATGGAAATTTGAAAAGGAAGCTCAATTAATTATGGCGTTTCGTGCAGTATCATGGAGGGACAAACTTTGGAAGAACAGCAGGAGGACCTTTTATTACTACCAGCTATGACTATGATGCACCCATTGATGAATATGGTACTGATCAAAATTTGATGTATTTATGTTTAATCAAAATTAGTCTATTTATTGGGTTTTCTTTTTGACATTAAAAAAATCATATTCCATTTTTTTTAATAGGATTGATTAGACAACCAAAATATAATCATCTGAAAGATCTTCGTTTGGCTATTAAGTTATGTGAAAGAGCTTTGCTCACTGCTGATCCTACTGTCACTGTCTTAGGAAGATATCAACAGGTATGCTGTCTCTACTCTACCCTACAGAACGAATGCATGGCAAAGCAAATACCATTTCAATTGCTACATTTATTAAGCTTTCTTTGACATTACTGCTTGATATATATTCCGTTTAAAGAAAAAGGCATTTTGTTAAAAAATATTTATTAGAATCCTGTTAATTTCTAAATTGAATTTCAGATATTCATTAATATCATAAAAATTTAAGTAAATATTAAAAATAAATATTAAGTAATTAATAGAACAATTAATGTGAATATTTTAAAATTGTTTTTTTTCTTCTTTAGTATAATAACCTTATTTAAATAAATTAAAAAAAATATTTTTTTTTTATTTCTAAACTTTAGTGTTTTATGTATTAAGATCATAAAATTTTATTAGGTAATATTGAATTCTTAAACTATACTGGCAGATAATATTGAATTTTTTTTTAACAAAAGTTAAATTTGTGTATTTATATTTTAATTGCTGTTAAAATTGTGTGGTTATTGGAGCAAAATTATATGTTTTGATAAAAAAAATTAACATGTTATGCGATTTCGATAATACGTTAAAATCACACGTTTAATTACTGTTACAACGAGATTCAATATCACTAATTTGTATGACCGAAAAACTCAACAAAATACAAATAAAATCTCATAAACTTAATGCGCAAAACACATAAAGTTGCAAAGAAATATATTATTTCTAAATTAAATGAAAAAGTAATAACATAAAAATATAGAAATAAGTTGAATAATATAATATTTTTAATTGTAATATAATATAATTATTTTTAGTATGTTGTTTCATAATCTTTCTCCATGCATGCATTGTTTGCAAAGAGATAATTTCTATGACTAAAAACTATGACCTTCTGACTTCCCATCAGAAAGAAACAACCTTCACAATCTATTTATTGAACATACGTACGTTTGCAAGAATTAGAATGAGACAATGGAAAATAAACATTTTTGCAGGCACATGTATTCTCTTCAGAATCAGGAGACTGTGCAGCTTTTCTATCGAACTACAATCCAAAGCTTACTGCAGAGGTGACATTTAATAACATGCATTACAGCTTGCCTCCTTGGTCCATCTCCATCCTTCCTGATTGCAAACATGACGTTTTCAACACTGCCAAAGTAAGTTTTTTACTCATTTCAAAAATTTTTCTTCTAATTCTCACAATCAACAGTAACAAATAGTAAATAATATTCAGGTTGGATATGAAAAATCCAAAGTGGAAATGGTGGCCACAGAAAGTGAGTTTGTTTCATGGGAAGCCTTTAGTGAAGATATATCATCAGTTGATGATAATAAAATTGGTACATTTGCTGGCCTCTTGGAGCAGATTAATCTTACAAGAGATACAACTGACTATTTATGGTACACTACTGGGTAAGCTCATTTTTTTTAAAAGAAAACAATTACAATATACTCATTTAATCTAAATTAAAATTAAAATTAGCATACTAAACTAATTAAGATATAATGGGCTACTTTCTATTTTATTTAATTTTCATCATTATATATGTGGAATAGTAATTAAATGAAATTATTTAATGGTCATATATAATTTTTTTTCCCAATAATATGGTAATTGCAGTGTTCATATAAAGTCATCAGAATCATTTCTGGAAGGAGGCCAACCACCCATTCTCACAGTAGAATCAGCAGGCCATGGGCTGCTTGTCTTTGTCAATGGACAGCTTTCTGGTAAATTTTTTTTCTATCTAACCTATTATAGCATGTTTAATAGACAATGATAAAACCTAATTTAAGCATTTGAATTTTTCAAGAGTCTTATCTATTGATCAATGCAATTGATAGGATCTGGGTATGGGACAAGGGAGCAGAGGAAATTCACATTTAAAGGACAAGTAAAGCTACATGGTGGAAGAAACAGAATTTCACTGCTAAGTATAGCTGTTGGATTGCCAGTTAGTAATTGTTCAATCCCCCCAATTTTAGCATATTTGTATCTTTCGTTTATTATCAATTTGGCTTATATCCTTCTTTTTGCTCTTTCTATGGTACTTCTGGTTGCAGAACAATGGTCCCCATTTTGAGAATTGGAAGACTGGAATATTAGGATCAGTCCTTCTCCATGGCTTAGACCAAGGCAATAGAGACTTGACTTGGCAGAAATGGTCTTATAAGGTCCTTCAATTCTCTTTCTTTCTTTTTTAAAAAATTTTATTAATTGCCTTCTACTTCATGGGCTTTAATTTCAATTTTGTTTTATATTAGATTGGCCTTAAAGGAGAAGAAATGAATTTCGGATCTCCAAATTACATTCCATCCATTGGATGGACTCAGAAAAGCTCCATGCTAGCCCAGAGACAACCAATGACTTGGCATAGGGTATCACAAGAATCTTTTTTTAACTTCTATTTAGCCGATTTTATTGTAAGATGCATTTAGTTATTTTTTTATGTGTATTTTTATTTGTTATTCCTTCAAAAAAAAAAATAAATTATTATTTAGCCTAATAGTAGACATATATTTAGAAAAAGTTAAATTTAAAAAAACAATTGAGTTTACTAATTCATAATTTTCTTTAACAATTAAGATCTCCAGCTCGGCTCATAGATAGATTTAGCTAGTAGTAATATCTTAAGGGTACCCTGTAGTAATATCTTAAGGGTACCCTATAGCCTTAAATAGACATTTATAATGGAGTTTTGCAGGCCTACTTTGACGCACCAAAAGGAGATGATCCCTTGGCTTTGGACATGTGTAGTATGTGGAAAGGTCAAGTGTGGGTCAATGGCAATAGCATTGGAAGATATTGGACTATTAATGCTAATGGCAATTGCAGTGCCTGTAGTTATATGGGTACTTTCAGGCCTGCAACTTGCCAATTTGGGTGTGGCCAACCAACTCAAAAATGGTAAATAAACAACTTTCTTTATCAAATGATTTAATTTTGAAATATTACCTAATTTAATTATAATTTATTAATGAATTTTTCATTCGCCAGGTATCATGTTCCTAGATCATGGTTGAAGCCTACCAAAAATTTATTGGTTGTATTTGAAGAAATTGGAGGCGATACATCAAAGATAACTCTTGTTAAAAGATTAGTGACGAGTAATTAATTTACAAACACAATCTCAATTTCCCAAATACATAAAAGAAAAACCCTATATAAATAGATTATAAAAGTATAAAATTTAATTTTCAATTAATCTTTTGTTTTTAAATATAATTAATTTATTATATTTTTATTGATAGTGTTGTGACTGTGTGAGTGACGGGCACCGTCCATCATCAAAAATAAATTTTGAAAAAGTAGAACACCGCTCCTTTATTTTTGGGATGGGGTATCCTTTTGATAGGGTAGTGTACCAAAATTCTTACGTGGAGCCTTAAACCATCGCAGATAACAGGGTTGTCTTTTTCTGCTAATTGATAACTTTAGGGTCACCCAATTTATTTCTTTTTTTTACTTAAAGGTAAAAAAAAAAGAGTAATTGATGACTGTTAAGAACTAAAATCTGAACAAAATCATTCACAGTAAAATAGAGCAATCTAAATAAAGAAGAACAAACAGAGAGAAAAACTTTCAATATACTAAAACGGCAAAAAATATTTTTGTATATCACACTTCAAAAAACACTAATAATATACTATTTATATACAACCAAATTACATTAACTACCCTTAACCCTAAAACAACCAAGACTAAGCACAAATGACAGAAATATAAATGTATATTCACAGAAGAAATACCTTCTTCAATAGTACCAGTAAGCAACAAATCATCCACATAGACCAACAAAGCCAAAAAATCAGTGTCAGACTGCTTAATAAACAAACAATGATCATTGGCTAACTATTTAAATCCCAAAGCATGTAATTTAGTAGATAACTCAATGTTCAATTGTCTGGAAAACTATTTTAACCCATACAAAGACCTTTTTAACTTACAAACCAAGGCAGTATCTGAAACAACATAACCAGCAAGAGGAATCATATAAATTTATTCATCTAAGTAACCATGAAGAAAAGCATTATTAATACTCAGCTGATGTATTGGCTAATGCTTAGCAGAAGCAATAACCAAAAATAATCTTACTGTAACTAGTTTGGCCACAGGGGAAAAGCTATCATGAAAGTTAATTCTCTCAATCTGATTGTATTCTTTAGCAACCAATCTAGCCTTATACGTTTCTATAAACCCATCTGGTTTAAATTTAACTTTATAAACCCATTTACAGCCTATAGGTTTCTTACCAGGAGGTAAAAAAGTTAATTCCCAGGTATTATTCTGTTCAAGAGCAGTTAACTCTTTATGCATAGCCTCCACCCAATTAGGATCAAATTTAGCCTAATTATAGCTAACAAGTTCCTTAATAACATATACATTAGCTAGAAAATTCATATGAGCATAGTCTAAGTATGGAAAAAGAGAAGAAGGAAAAGAAGAAAAAGGATAAGAAGAAACTGAAGTAACATACTGTTCCATCCATTTAGGTTTGACTCTAATCCTAGAACTTTGTCTAGGAACCAGAGGCAAATCAACAGGAGGAGAAGAAGAAAAAGAAGAAGAAGAAGAAGCTGAAGTAGAATCAGAAGAACATACATTATCAGTAGAATGCACATTATAATCAGAAGCTAAAGAAGGTGAAACAAGAGGTAAAACAGAAGAAGAATCTAAAGAAACAGGAGATGATTGAAAAGGAAATATATGTTCAAAAATTTGAACATCCCTAGAGACTAAGAAAACATGTATTTCTAACTTGTAAAATTTATATGCTTTTTGGCCAGGAACGTAGCCAACAAACACACATTTAAAAGCTCTAGGAAAAAACTTATCTTTATGAGGATGAACATTAGATGCATAACAAAGACAACCAAAGACCCTTAAAAATGAATAATTGGGCAATTTATTATGAAGAACTTCAAATGGAGTTTTCCACTGAAGAACAAAAGAAGGTAATTTATTAATAATGTGAGTAGCAGTAAGTATAGCCTCACCTCAAAACTTTCTAGGTAAATGAGACTGAAACATAAGAGCCCTAGCAATTTCAAGTAAATGTTTATGTTTTCTTTCAATTATACCATTTGGCTGTGGAGTATATGGAGTAGACCTTTGATGAATTATACCAAGACTTTTAAAAAAGTCTTAGCATTGAGAATTGATAAACTCAATATCATTGTCACTTCGAATTTGTTTGACAACAGTATCAAATTGGGTTTGGTCCATAAGACAGAAATGTTTAAGAGAAGAAAAAGTCTCTGTTCTATTTTTAAAAAAGAAATGGCCATGTAGCTCTAGAGAAATCATCCACAATAGTAAGGATGTAATGAGCTCCAGTGACAGAAGCCAAAGGATAAGGACTCCAAAGATCTACATGAATAAGAGCAAATAATACAGACTCGTGTGAAGGACTAAGTGAAAAAGGAAGCATATGTTGCTTACTCAAAGGACAAATACTACAATGATGATTTTTAACTATTGTAACAGAAGAAGAAATAGGTAAATGTAGTATTTTATTTTTGGATGTATGACCAAGTCTTTGATGTAGCAAATCAAAAGACAAGGACTTATTAGAAGCAACATTACAAGAATGAGAAACATCTGTATAAAGAACATTAGAAGAATCTGATACAGTGCAAGCAACATTATAATCATTAGCAAAAGAATGAATAGTATCATGAAGAAAACTAGACTTATCTAATATGTATAGTCTAGCACAAGACTTGCCCACAACAAGAACCTCCTTAGTCAAGTGGTCCTGAAACAATCAATGTGAATGGAAGAAAATTACTCTAATGTTGAGATCAGTAGCCAACCTACTAACAGACAACAAATTAAACTGGAAACTAGGCACAAGCATCACTTTGTGAAGGATAAATTTTGAATTAAAAGAAATGTAACCTAAATGACTCACCAAAACCGTAGACTTATCAGGTAAATGGACAGGACTAGGAGGATAAAGAATAGACATATGATGCATGAACTTAGAACTAAAACTCATATGATTTGTAGCACCTGAATCTCTCATCCAAAACTTATCAGTATCAACAGGTAAACTATTTGACAAAAGTACATGAATAATACCTGCATAACTAGTATAAAACATACAAGCAGTCTCAGTCATATTCCTCCCTTTAAGACACTTTTGCACCTCTTTTTCAATAAGTGAAGCAATATTAGCAGCCTAAGCTGATTGAACATAAGAGGAATCCTCTGAGTTAGAAGCATTCTCCTCTTCAACATGTGTGACTTGAGCAACAAACTTACCAGGACCTTTATCCTTTCGTTTTTTAGGATCAGGCCACTACTCTAGATAACCAATCAATTTGGAGCAAGACTCCCTCTCATGCCCGTTTCTATTGCAATAAGAACATTGCCTATCACCTCTCCCAGTACCAGCTCTTCGATTATTATCCCAACCATATCTCTTAAAATTTTCTTTACCAGAAAAGGAACCTCTCACTGCTATAGCACTGACTTTAGAACCATCTATAAACACAATGTGAACTTCTCTTTGCTTCTCAACTCGAAGCACCATGGAATAAGCCTTATTAACCAAAGGCAATGGTTCAAGAAGCAATATCTGATTTCTCACATGATCATACTGATCATTGAGCCCCATCAGAAATTGCATGAGTTTGAACAAATTGTTCAAATCGATAGGCTCTCTCGTAGTAGCACAAACATAAACAGGCATACGAATTAGACAAGCAAGCTCATCCCACAATGTCTGCAGCTTAGTATAATAAGTTGTAACAGACATATGTTCCTGAATAATAGACACAACTTCTCTCTGAATCTTATAAATCATAGGACCATTACTATCACCAAATCTACTGTCTAACTCATCCCATAACTGCTTAGCAGTGTTAAAATATACAAAAGCCCGAACCAACTCTTTAGAAATAGAGTTGAGAATCTAAGAGGTGACCATGTAATCAACTTTTTTCCACAAAATAAACTGAGGAGAACCATCCTCTGGTTAAACACAAGTACCATCAAGAAAATAGAGTTTTGTTTTAGCACCGAGAGCTATCTTCATCGCTCTACTCCAAGAAAAGTAATTAGTTTCAGTCAGGAAAGAACTTACCAAAATTATACCAGGATGATCCGAACTTTGTAAGTGTAAATGATCTGCCAAATCACGATCTGTATGACCTTGTAACTGTGTATGAAGAACCGGTCGAGGAGTAAGCTCAGATGTGCCTGGTATTTCAGTCATCATATATTATATCTAGAAAACCAATAGACAAAAAACTAAGGTTTTGATATGTAAACAAAGAACAAAATTAGATCTAGAAACAGATCTCAAATCGGAAGAAAGGACACTTGAATCGATTAAAAAAACTCTGATAAAGTCACTAGAACCCTAAAATATAAGGATTCAAGCAAAAACAAGCTCGATCGGAGAATTTAGGGTTTAAAAAAAATGATTGAGACAATGTACAGAAACACTCTATTCGTATGAAAAAAAATTAAAGAACAGAAGCACAAGAACAAGATTATCACAGGCTCTGCTCTGATACCATGTTAAGAACTAAAATCAACAAAATCATTCACAGTGAAGTAGAGCAATATGAATGAAGAAGAACAAACAGAGAGAAAAACTTTCAATATACTAAAACGGCAAAAAAATATTTTTGTATATCACACTACAAAAAATATTGATAATGTGTTACTTATATACAACCAAATTACATTAACCACCCTTAACCCTAAAACAACCAACACTAAGCACAAAGGACAGAAATGCAAATGTATATTCTAACAATGACCTAACTTTTCATGACAAAAGGGCTATTTTAGAGTTAGTGAAAAAGGTTTATAGAATAACATTTTAGGCAAGCATTAAGCAATGTGTCCTACAGCCACAAGTTCCTCTCTTCTTTTATTCAAATTGGCTTCAGTTTGAGTTTGTTTTTATAAAGGTATTTCGTCATCCTCAATTAACTTTTTTTTTAATTTACTACTTTTTTTTATAATCTTATAAATAAGAAAAAATGAATTTAAGTTCTAATAATCTCTTTTAATCGGGATGGAATATATATATAGCTTATTATATAAATTTTGATCTGGAAAAATTAAAAATATATAATTAATTTTGTGAATGATCAAAAATAAAAAAAAATTAAAAATCTTACTTGATATTTGAATATTTTCATATTTTAATACAATTCAATACATTAAATATTTCATTTTTTTCCAAACTAATTATATTTTAAGTTTTAGTGTAGAATATTTTATGTATATATATTTCTTAATATAATTATAAAAAATAAATTAGATTGATAAGCAATATACTACTACTAGAATTAAAATTTTGGGGTGATGTCACAAACTTGGTTTGTTATACAATTTAGAAAATAAAAAATTGAAAGGTAAAGCAGTCAACAAAATCAATTTGGAAGTCCCAAAGTCAACAAATGGAAACCCAGTTGATACGCTGACGCGACTCACGACCGGCGTGACACAGGCGAGACACGGACAGAAAAAGAGACATTGTTCCAACACGCATTTTATTGTCTTTGATATTTTTATAATTAAATAATTTGAAGTCATCTATTTAGCATTATTGTACTTTTTTTTTAAAGAAACTCGTTTTAAATAAAAAAAAACAATGATAAAAATTATTTATTTCAACTACTTATTTTTAATTTTCATATAAGTGTGCTATTATTCAACTGTAGACGTATAAATCGAAACTAAATAATCGAAAAACATATGGGTTTTAAAGGCGATAACAAAATAAGGGCTTATAGCAGTATAGCACTATCTGTCAAGCAAACAAGTTTATATAATGTTTTAAGAAATTAACTGTAATTTCAATTGAATATTTTAATTAAATGATAAACTAATTAAACAATAATATTTATTTTTTAAAAAATATGTTTTAAAATTTTTTAGATAAATTCTTTTAATCTTTCAGTGATAAAATATAAAATATATGTTATTTTCTCTCAAATGCTCTCAATCTCAAACCCTATAATTACTTTTCTCCAAAATATACTTTCAGAAATTGAGGATTTGCATAGATGATTCCTTGAGACTCAAAATTCAATTGCAAATGCGATTGTTAGATGAACGAAGGCGTTTTGTTTTTTAGATCAAAAGTATTGGTGGAGATAAAGAAATTGTGCAAGAGGCAACAATATTGTTTATTGGTCTCAAGTGATGGGACCTACATGATAATATTAAAAAAAAAAGAAAGAGAAAGATTCAATTGCAAACGTGGTCAAAATATAAACTTTGATTTTTCAAAGCTCAAAGTGTTAAGCACAGTAGATAACCTAATTTAGGCCAAAACCTTGCATGATTTGCGGCATTTCTCTTCTATAAATAGAGGAGAGAATTGCCAAGGAAAATGTATGAAAATCATAAGCCACACTGCCACAGGTTACATTTTAATCTGTGAAGAATATTTTAGGAATAGGGTCCTAAAATTTGGGAGAGTAAAAATAGTGAAAATTATAATTTTTGGGGAGTGTTTTGTAAACACTGAGAGTGCCACTATTTTTGTATTAATCTCTTTGTAGCCTACTATTTTATAGTGGAAGAATATTTCAGAGTTTGTCCCGTGAACGTAGCCCTAAAAGGTTAAGGGTGAACCACGTTAAATCTTTGTGTCTCATTTTATTATTTCCGCTGCCATAATTATTTTCGTAATTTTGTTGCGAGGGCCCAACAAAGTGGTATCAGAGCCGAAGGTTTCGGCAGGTCCAGCCGGTCAGATAGGAGTACCGGAACCGTGAATATATTTTGAAAATAAATATATCACGACGATCAGAAAATTACGACGAGTCCGTTGGTGCAGTCCGTTCAAAAAACCGTTGCGGAATTAATTTATTGTGAATAGTAGTAAATAGTAACATCAAAGGTTACTATTCACATAACTATTTACGTGTACTATTTGTAGCACTATTCACGTGTATGATACTATTCATACATACAGTACTATTCACGTGTATAGTACTATTCATACGTACGAGGATACTATTTATACGTATGGTACTATTCACGCATTTTTTGTGAATAAGTAATGGAGGCTAGGACGAGCAAGATGATCAGTCTAAATGGCGGTAATTATCATATATGGAGAAACAAAATGAGAGATCTCCTTATGGTAACAAAACTGCACGAGCCAGTGTTTAGCACAAATAAACCTGAAGGCAAGACTGATGAAGAATGGACTTTTGAGCATCAACAAGTTTGCGGCTTTATTCGACAATTTGTCGATGATAATGTGTACAATCACATTTCTGACGAGACACATGCTCGGACACTGTGGAACAAGCTTGAGGAGTTATATGCCTCAAAGACCGGCAACAACCAGTTATTTTATTTGACAAAGTTGATGAATTTCAAATACCGGGAAGGTACTTCTGTAGCAGATCACTTGAGTGAAATGCAGGCGATCATTCATCAATTGTCAAGTATGGACATAAAGTTTGATGATAAAATCCTCGGCCTTATGGTGCTCGCTTCTTTGCCAGAGTCGTGGGAGACTTTGAAGATATCAGTAACAAACTCTACACCTCGTAGTGGAGTTAGCTGGGAATATGTCAAAAATGCTGTTCTAAATGAGGAGATGAGGCGAAGAGCACAAAATTCCTCATCATCTCAATCAGATATTCTTGTAGCAGATGCTAAAGGAAATAACCAGCCCAGAGGAAGGAGCCAGTCCAGGAGTTCAAGTAGAAGAGACAAGAGCAGGGGTAAATCAAACAAATATGCTAATATCTTGTGCCATCATTGTGGGAAAAAGGGGCACATCAAAAGATATTGCCGGAAGTTCAAAAGCGAGCAGGAGAAGAATAAAGGCAAAGCAAAGATAGAAGAAAGCAGTGACGATGAAGTCAATGTCATTGCTGAGTTCCAGCTATTTACTGACGACACTATCAATCTTGCAACCCAAGAGACCAGTTGGGTAATTGATAGTGGAGCTACACTTCATGCAACATCCCGGAGAGAAAATTTTTCATCTTACACACCAGGCAATTTGGGTGTGATTAAGATAGCAGACGGCAAATTGTTAAAAGTCGTTGGAAAGGGAGATGTCTGCTTAGAGACAGAAAATGGTTCGAGATTAATTCTAAAAGGTGTTGTGCATGTACCTGACATGCGTACAAATTTAATCTCAGTTGGCAGACTTGATGATGAAGATTTCTGTAGCACCTTCAGAAATGGTCAGTGGAAGCTCACAAAAGGTTCCTTGGTGGTAGCCAAAGGAAGGAAAGATCCAAAACTGTACATGATGCATGCGAAGCTCTCTCAAGACACTTTAAGTGTAGCAGAGGATGACAGTACAGTTGAATTGTGGCATAAACGGTTAGGCCACATGAGTGAAAAAGGAATGACAACTCTGGTCAGAAAGAGCATGCTGCCTAGACTGGATAAAGTTCACTTAGATAAGTGTTCTGATTGTATGGCGGGAAAGCAGAACAAAGTTGCTTTCAAGTTTACTCCACCTACCAGAATGAAGAATGTGTTAGATCTGGTACATTCAGATCTGTGTGGACTATTGACGATGTCATATGGTGGAAATCGATATTTTGTAACTTTTATCGATGACCATTCTAGGAAGACCTGGGTATACACTTTGAAGTCTAAAGATCAAGTTTTAGATATTTTCAAACAATTTCTAAACTTGGTTGAGAGGCAGACAGGTAAAAAGCTGAAGTGCATCAGAACAGATAATGGTGGAGAATACACTGGGCCATTTGATGCTTTCTGCAAAGAGACTGGTATTCGACATCAAACAACACCTCCCAAGACACCGCAATTGAATGGTTTAGCTGAGAGGATGAACAGAACTTTGATGGAGAGAGTCAGGTGTTTACTCTCACATGCAAAGTTATCTAAAAGATTTTGGGGTGAAGCTCTCCTTACAGCAGTTCATCTTTTAAATCGTTCACCCTGTGTTCCTCTACAATTTGATACTCCAGAAAGAGTATGGTCGGGAAATGATGTTTCCTATGATCATTTGCGAGTATTCGGTTGCAAAGCCTTCGTGCATATTCCTAAGGATGAGAGGTCTAAGCTTAATGTCAAGACTCGACAATGTGTATTTGTAGGCTATGGCCAAGATCAATTTGGCTATAGATTTTATGATCATGCCCAGAAGAAGATGGTGAGAAGTAGAGATGCTATATTTGTTGAAGATCAGACTATTGAAGATGTTGAAAAGACTCAGAAGCTAACTACCGATAGATCTGATGGTGATTCAACAGATGTACAGATTGTTCCTTCAACAACAGAACAAAGACTAGTTGGAGATGAAGAAAATATTCCAGAAGAACAAGTGCCAGAGTTAGAAAATCCAGAAGTTCCTTATCAGAATGAACCAGAAGATGATTCTGATAATGTTCAAATTCAACCACCAGCACCTGAAGGTTCTCAAAGAAGATCTAGTAGAGTCAGACAACCATCTACTAGATATCCAGTAAACGAGTATGTTTTACTTACTGATGGGGGAGAACCAGAATGCTTTGAAGAAGCAATGGGAAATGAACATAGAAGGAGCTGGATTGAAGCCATGCAAGATGAAATGAAGTCCTTGCATGAGAATCAAACATTTGAGCTAGTGAAGTTGCCCAAAGGCAAGAAAGCTTTGAAGAACAAGTGGGTGTTCAAGATCAAGCAGGATGAACACAGCTCCCAACCACGGTTCAAAGCTAGATTGGTGGTGAAAGGGTTCAGTCAAAGAAAGGGTATTGACTTTGATGAGATATTTTCACCCGTTGTGAAAATGACATCCATTCGGACAGTGCTCGGATTGGCCGCCAGTTTTGATATGGAAATCGAGCAAATGGATGTGAAGACTGCCTTCCTACATGGTGATTTGGAAGAAAAGATATACATAGAGCAGCCAGAGGGTTTCATTGAAAAAGGAAAAGAGGAGTATGTATGCAAGTTAAAAAAGAGCTTGTATGGCTTGAAACAGGCACCGAGACAGTGGTATAAGAAGTTTGAGTCTGTTATGGGGGAGCAAGGCTACAGAAAAACTACTTCAGATCACTGTGTTTTTGTGAAGAAATTCTCTGATGATGACTACATTGTTCTTTTGCTCTATGTGGATGATATGTTGATCGTTGGTCAGAATTCTGCCAGAATTAATAGCTTGAAGAAACAGCTAAGTAAGTCTTTTGCCATGAAAGACTTGGGACCAGCGAAGCAGATTCTTGGCATGAAAATTACAAGGAATTGAAGCACCAAGAAATTATGGTTGTCACAAGAGAAGTACATCAAAAAAGTACTTCAAAGGTTTAACATGGAGAATGCTAAAGCAGTTAGCTGTCCTCTTGCTAATCACTTTAGATTGAGTTCAAAACAGTGCCCTTCTACAGATGGAGTGAAGAAAGAAATGGAAAAGGTTCCATATGCTTCAGCAGTTGGAAGCTTGATGTATGCCATGGTTTGTACACGGCCAGATATAGCTCACTCAGTTGGAGTAGTGAGTCGGTTTCTTTCAAATCCAGGAAAGGAACATTGGGCTGCAGTAAAATGGATATTCAGGTATCTTAAAGGTACAACCAAAACATGTTTATGTTTTGGAGGAGATAAGCCAGTATTAGTTGGTTATACTGATGCGGATATGGCTGGTGATGTTGACTCAAGAAAGTCTACATCTGGTTATCTAATCACATTTGCAGAGGGAGCTGTGTCATGGCAATCGAGATTACAGAAGTGTGTCGCTCTCTCATCGACCGAAGCGGAATTTATAGCTCTAACGGAAGTGTGCAAGGAGCTATTGTGGATGAAGAAGTTCTTGAATGAACTCGAAATTCATCAAGAACGGTATTTAGTGTTCTGCGATAGCCAGAGCGCGATTCATCTGGGGAAGAATTCCTCGTTTCATTCTAGATCAAAGCACATTGATGTAAGATATCACTGGATCAAGGATATATTCGAGATGAAGCAGTTACAGCTTGAGAAGATCCATACAGATGAGAATGGATCAGACATGTTGACGAAGATTCTTCCGAAGGACAAATTTGAATTTTGTCGATTAGCTGCGGGGATGATGGAGAGTACGATTAACATCTCCACTTGAAGCCCAAGGGGGAGATTTGTTGGTTATTGGTCTCAGGTGGTGGGACCTACATGATAATATTAAAAAAAAAAGAAAGAGAAAGATTCAATTGCAAACGTGGTCAAAATATAAACTTTGATTTTTCAAAGCTCAAAGTGTTAAGCACAGTAGATAGCCTAATTTAGGCCAAAACCTTGCATGATTTGCGGCATTTCTCTTCTATAAATAGAGGAGAGAATTGCCAAGGAAAATGTATGAAAATCATAAGCCACACTGCCACAGGTTACATTTTAATCTGTGAAGAATATTTTAGGAATAGGGTCCTAAAATTTGGGAGAGTAAAAATAGTGAAAATTATAATTTTTGGGGAGTGTTTTGTAAACACTGAGAGTGCCACTATTTTTGTATTAATCTCTTTGTAGCCTACTATTTTATAGTGGAAGAATATTTCAGAGTTTGTCCCGTGGATGTAGCCCTAAAAGGTTAAGGGTGAACCACGTTAAATCTTTGTGTCTCATTTTATTATTTCCGCTGCCATAATTATTTTCGTAATTTTGTTGCGAGGGCCCAACATATTATACAACGAGAAGAGGGAGTTTGAAAAGATTTATTTGCTTCAAGGATTGTAGGCAATGGACGCGGTGTTGAAGAGGTTTTATTATGGGTATAAAGTTATTGGTGGTGGTTATGAATATAGACACAGAAGTGAAGGCATTCTATAGAGAAGGGGGCCAGCTGCCCCCTTCAATTTTAAAATTTTCTTTTAATATATATATATATATATTATTAACATTTTAAAAATATTTAATCGTCTCTTTTAAAATTTTAAATTATCGTCTTATTATTTAACTTTTACAAAAAAATAAAACAATAAATTTTATATAAATTATTATTTTCCAAATAAATATATATCTCTTTTAAAAAATTAATTAAAAAATAATTAATATTCTCCAAAAATAAAAAAAAAATTACGGGGACAAATTTATTTAAGAAAGAATACAAGGCTAAAATTTTTATTTTTTTAATATATTTTTATTTTTTTAATTTATTATTTATATAAAAAATTATTATTTATATTATTTTTAATATATATATATATGATATTTTTTTACACCCTTGGCTAAAAGATCTTACTTCGCCCCTGTATAAACATACACAAAAGTATTATCTTTTTTTTCTTCTCTTTTTCAGTTATTTGTACCTAAATTATTAAACCTAAAATTTTTGAGGTTGAACGGTTTAGAGTGAACAAGCTAGTGATCTAATCGCCTTACAAAGATGTGGAGAGGCAAAATTAATTTTTTCATAAAAATTGACTGATATATAGAGAGAAAAAGAGAAAAAGCTCCGTAAAATCATATACAAATTGCCAAAAAAAATAGTGAAAAAAAATTAAACAATATCATTGATAATTAAAGTAAAAAAAGAAATTAATCAATATCATCTTTTGCAAAGTCCCTTTCTTATAAAAAAACACTTTCTTATAATTTAAATCTAATAAGTTAGGTAGTTAATTTAAATTATTATTATTTTATTGCTTATATATTTAAAAATTAAAAATTATACCAATCATTATGATTAAAAAATTTATTTTTTTTTTATCTTTGATGAATTGAATTTTAATATTTTTCTGATTAATTATATGTGAAATAGAGGAAACACCTAATACGTAAATTTAAAATTTAAGTAGAAATAATATACGCTCTTAACTATCAAACTATGTAAATGATAGTTGAATATTAATATCTTAATATTAATGGAATCACATAACACTTTGCTCATGTTTCAAAGAAAGAGGACACAAAGAACCTTTTTGTTAACCAAATAAGGGGTAGTTTGGCCACTATCCTTCTATCAAATAGTGATGTTTCAAACATTCATGCACGGTGTGGAAGTGCACATCATGTATTGTGCTACTTATGCAGGTAAAGATTAAATAGTTATAAAATATCCAAATCAAAGGGATAAAATAGTTAATTGAATAGTACAAAGGGTAAAATAATTAAAGTTGCTAAGTTGAGAGAGTTTCGAATGTATTGAGCCATAATTTTTCTAATATCTCATTTTGTATATCTATGCATATATCAGTATATTAGTCATATCTACAATTTGAAAAGTCATAACGTGCCTACTTGATAATGAATACTATAATCATACAAATGAAGCTCAAGTATCTTTTATCATCCAAACTATTACACAACAAATAATTATTGCAATTATGAAATTTTAATTATAAATTTACAATACATAAAATGATAATAATACATAAAGCGATACTTATACATTTTATAAAATAATTAGTCAATACAAAAATAGAAAGCAAGATTTTTTTTTAAGGAGAAAATTTTATTAAACTAGATCATGGAGCAAAGTATTCAAAGCGGAAAGGGGGACTTGTATTCTCTAATCTACTAGACTAGCTATAGAACCGACCATTTTTCCAAGGAATGAGCATTCTAAATCATTGATCGCTTAACAAATATAAGAGTACATTCTAACAAAGTATTCAAGATAATATGCAATCTTCTACAAGCTGTTCAATATAAGATAGGTATTTGTTTCCTCCATTTTAACACTTGCACCAATTGAAGGGCATCGAATACAAAGATGACTCGAGTGAGGTTTTATTCTTTAATCCAAGATAAAGCTTCACAACATCCTATTGCTTCTTTGTAACTAGATCCATTAGTTTTGACTAATTCCACTCTTTCCTAAAAGTAGAAAGCCGTCAATGTTCCTTAATACACAACCATAACTTACTTTGTTTATCTGCACAAAGATTCTTGCATCTACATTGCACTTAAGAAAACTGGCTAATTGGTGGGGTAGTCCGCTTAGTAACTTCTTGTTATAGCTCATTGTCGGTTTGTTTAGAGTCCTTATTTGAGCATCCTTCCAGTTTTTAATGAATGCTTTAGCATGACTCACAACAGCCTGTGAAGATCTCAATTTATTATTTCACACCACATAATTCCTTTGATTTCAGATAGTCCAAGCTAAGACTGCAAATAGCTTGCTTTTTTCCGTAATTTGATTTCTGAAAAGACCACTTATTACCAAATCCAAAACTCCTTTTGGTTATTTTAAAACCATGTTTATAGCAGCAAGCTTACAACACCTCAACATATATTCTTTTAAAACCATGTTTATAGCAGCAGGCCTCCAACACCTCAGCATGTCTTCTTACAAGAACTTCTCTAGTTGGTAAGCAACCCTGGCAGACTCTCCATAAAAAAATTTTGACATTTAGGACTGTTATGGAGACTATATTATTTTTCAATCAACATTTGAACTGGAATTTCTCCATATTATGGCTGGTGAGTCTCCTATAACCACTTTTAACCTTATAAACTCATTTCTTATCATGGAACCAATGCCAGTTATCTAATGTTCTTCGCCAGTTAATGGGGATACTCATAATTAACTCCTTATCCCTTTCATTAAAAAAGCTAGCTAGAAAGTTTTCATCCCATTTAAGCATACCTAGAACCATTAGCGAGTTAACACTATCAAAAGCAAAGTGTATAGGTTTGAGAGTAGTGATGTAAGGGTTTGCTTGTATCGAGCAGCCACGGATCATGTTATATTGAAATATCAACCCAACATTCCTACCCTCCTTTTGCATCCTTCCAAAAGTAAATTTGGATTGCCATGATATTTCTCCAGGTAAAGCTTGGATTAGATCCTAACTTGCAAGAAGCTAGTGTGAAGAAAGTATTTAACATTAAGGGCCTTTGTCACTAAGGAGTCTGGCCTTATCAGAAGCCTCCTTCCTTGCTACTCAACAACGCAATATCGAATTCTTGTAGTCTTCTAAAGCCTAAACCTCTCAGTTCTTAACTGCCACATAAACAGTTCCAACTCATATACTGAATTCCTCTAGCTCCATTCTTCTTGTTTCTCTACCAACATAAACTTATCACTTTCTCAAGCTTCTCATTGAAGCCCAAAGAAATCAAAAAAGTACTCATGGCATACATGGACAAAGATAATGAAACAAATGTGAACATATCTCAACTTAATGAATGATATCAATGAATATATAACTCCGACTCATGCCAATATCTAATATTGATCATTTATGGCAATAGCACCGTATAGTAATTAGTCAATAGAAAATCACACTAAATTTTAATAATGGGTAGTCGACTCTCTAATATGGCTTTACAATTCTAAACAATCTATTAATCCATGGTTAGCATGTCGTCATCTCTATGTGATAGCATCACGAATTCAACGGGGACTATCATTGCCAGAATGCATATATGCAGCACTACTTAATATATGCAGCACTACTTAGAGTGGCAAAATCAAGATTTAGGTAGAGGGATGATACAAATAAAAATAATTAAAGATGAATTTATATTTAACTTCATTTTTATATTAAAAAATTAATACAAATAGTTGATATTAATATTAATATTTTATTTTATTTTCATATTAAATATTTAAATGTTGAAATATTCATCATTTTTATTTTAGTTTGTAAATGTTATTTTGAACAATTACACAATATATAATTTTTAAATAATATTTATATATTTTTTAAAATATTTTAAAGAACGTATTTAAACTAATTATTTTTTAAATAAATTATATGATAAAATATTTTTTTATAAAATAATTAATCTAATCTCTAAATTCAATTTATGATCAAAATAAAAAAATAATTAACCTAATTATAAAACTTCAAATTCTCAATTTATATCATAATCAAATTTCAAAATAATTAACTTAATTATAAAAATAATAAACTAAAATCTATAAATTAAATTTTAAATTAAAAAATAATTATAAATAATTATAATACTCAATAACATTATTAGAATAATACGTTAAAAATTAATTTTAAAATTTTAAAATAATTAATATTCAAAAATTAATTTTTAAAAAAAATTATATATATATATATATATATATATGGTGGAGTGCATTGCCCTCTTTGGTTCCCTCCCTGACTACCTATTTGCAAGCACTATGAAGAATGATCCACTTTTATGGTCTCTAAATAGAAATAATCATTATATACACATATATACTATATAATCATCATGCTGGCAATTCCCATTTCATCCAAATCACAATTAATAGTGATTCATAAAGCAAAAGTATATGGATGAAATTTACAATTTATATATACTGGAAATATAAATATACTTACAATCATTACATGTGATGCATGTAAGCAAAAAAATATGTTAATTAATTAATCAATATCACTTATGGATCGTTCAGGAAAAAAAAGCTTGGATTATATGATTATTAATACTTGTTTAAAAAAATATATAAATATTTTCAATTTTCATGCTATTTACTCAATGCTTCATGTTATATATTAAATACTTAAAAAATATGTTTATATTATCTAATTTTAAAATTTGTATGTTTATATATTTTCAATGAATATATTTATAAAAATAGTAATGTATATTACTAAAAATTATATATATTAGGGTTCATATTCGAAACTATTATGAAAATCAATATGAACCTAAAAATTTAGGTTTAATTTGAACTCAAGTTTGATGAACCTATTTTCACGTTTAGTTCATACAGTTCAAGTATGATTTATAGATTCATAGAATTTTTAGATATTTTTAAATAAAATATTTTTATTTAATAAAAAATAAAAATAAAATTGTTGAAATCAGTTAACTAATTATATGAATAATTTAGAAGTAATTAAGTTGCAATTTTCATCCATGAGACTTAATAAAATTAATGAAATGATGATTTTTTTTAGAAACTAATTTGAATAGTTCTTCGCTTTTGTTTTGGTCAAACAATTTAGTTTTCAATTTAATTTTAATAACTTTTTCCGTTAAAATTTATATAAAATAATCAAATATCCTCAAATATATTAGAAATAAAAATATATGATTGAAAAATTTTATCATTAAAATAGTTACAATTAATAAACTTATTTTTGTTTTTAACATATAGACAATGGTGTTTTAGTCATTTGATAATAAATTTAATGATCAAATAATAATTTAAACAAAAATATACAAAGCAGAAAAGAATACTTCGACTATTATATTGAATGAAGTAAGTTCTGTTATATAAAGATAAAATAAGAAGCTTCTCTAATAAGCTATGTACAACTCATCTAACTAATCATCCAGCTAAGCAACTAATAATATGAAAACAAACTAACTAAAAATATAAATTAATTATACTAATAATCCTTCATCCCCTTCCCCCCCCCCCCCCCCCCAGTTGGATCTTGATGAGCATCATACAAGGCCAACTTGGAGAAGAAACTAGAAAACAAAGGTGCAGAAAGTGGCTTAGCAAAATGTCTGCAACCTGGGTAGAAGAAGAAATAGGAACAACTGCAATGAAACCTTCTTTCACTTTAGCTCTAACAAGATGGCCATCAATATCTGTGTTTTGTCCGCTCATGAAAAAAAGGATTGGATGCAACTGTTGCACTGTTGTCACAATGCAACAAGATTGGAGAAGATAAAGAAACACATAAATTGCGCAAAATGTAACTGATCCAGAGAAGTTCACATACAGTGGAAGCCATAGCGCGATACTCAGCCTCTGCTGAGCTTCTGCTTATGGTATTCTGCTTCTTTGTCTTCCAAGAAATGGGAGAAGAACCCAAATAGATACAGAAACCAGTGATCGATTTTCTTGTCTTAACACATGCAGCCCAATCACTATCACAAAAAGCAATAGGCTTCAAAGTATTATAAGCTGGAAAAAACAATCCAAGAGAAGGTTGTTGTTTCAAGTAACGAAGAAGATGGTGTGCACATTTCAAATGAATCTCTCTAGAATGTTGCACATATTGGCTAAGCTACTACACAGTGTAAGTAATATCTGGTCTGGTGAAACCAAGGTAAACCAACTTGCCTACAATGCTTCGATATGATTGAGGATCATCCAACAAAGGAGAATCAGTACTGCTCAATTGTACACCCTTAGGCATAGGAACAGACTATGGTTTCGAAGTAAGCAAACCCACCTCTTTTAGCATATAAAAAACATACTTCCTTTGATTAACATAAATCCCTTTATCATTTCTAACAATTTCCAGACCCAAAAAGAACTTAGCTAAGCCCAAGTCTTTAATTGTGAACTTCTCATCCAGTGCACATTTCTACCTTCTAATCATATCTTCTGAATTTTCACAAATCAAAACATCATCCACATATACTAATAAGGCAAGAAACACTGCATCCTTGTCAAAAAAAAATAAACAATGGTCATGAGCGGATTGAACAAAACCAAACTGAAGCAAGAAGGAAGTCAATTCAGTGTTCCATTGGCGTGAGGCGTGTTTCAAGCCATAGAGAGAATGCTGGAGTTTGCATACTTGACCAGGTTGAGCCTTATCATAACCTTCTGGAGAAACCATATACACTTCCTCCTCCAAGAAACCATGAAGAAAAGTATTGTTTATATCAAGTTGATGTAAACTCCAATTATATGCAGCAGCAATAGTCAAAAGAATCCTGATTGTAACAACCTTAGCAACAGGAGAAAAACTATCAACATAATCAATCCTAGCCTTTTGATGATATCCCTTGGCTACTAACCTGGCTTTATGCCTTTTCAACCGAGCCATCTGGATTAAGTTTAAGTTTAAACACCCAATGACAACCAATGGCTGACTTCTCAGCAGATAAAGAAGTGAGTGTCCAGGTATTATTCTTCTCTAAAGCAAGCAATTCAGCATCCATAACTTGCTTCCATTCTGGTGATGATTTTTCCTCATTATAAGATTTAGGTTCAATAACAATGTGGAGGTTAGTTAGGAAAACAATATCGATAGAAGAAATGCTTGAATTAATTTCATAAGGAAAAGTATGGGAATATGAGGAGAAGTGAAAGTGGAAGGGATTACTGCATTAGCTACATAATCTTGAAGCCAATTGGGTTTCTTTTTAGTTCTGGAACTTTGTCTTGTTGTTGTTTTAGTTACAGATTGATTAACCAAAGGTGTAATGGGTATAGGAGAAATAGGAGTTAGATCAGAAACAATTTCATGATGAGAAACAAGAGGAGGTTGAGTTGATATTTTTTTTAGAAGACAAAGAGATAGTAAGATCAGAGTGAGGAAAAATTTAAGGTAACACAATATCTTGTGTATCATCAATAATATCATTGTAAGGAAATAAAAGCTCATGAAAGATAACATCTCTAGAACAAATCAGCTGCTAATTATCCAAGTCATAAAGTCGATATCCCTTCTTCCCAGCCAAGAAACCAAGGAAAACACATTTATAAGCTTGTGGAGAAAATTTATCTTTAGATGAATAAGTATTGGTTGCATAACATAAACAACCAAAAACTCTTAAGGCATCATAATCTAGCTTCTTAGTCATTAATATTTCACAAGGACTCTTCCATCCAAGTACTGCATGACGCAACCTATTAATCAGATAAGTGGCATGCAATATAGCTTCTGCCCAAAACATCGAAGGAAGAGAAGCTTGATATAACAAAGCTCTAGCAACCTGTAATAAGTGTCAATGTTTTCTTTCCACTCTTCCATTTTACTGAGGTGTATAAACACGTGTAGTCTGATGGACAATCCCAAACTCCTCAAAAATTTACTGAAAAGACCGTGCCATAAATTCTGCCCCATTATCACTTCTTACTGTTTTAACAACTCCAGCAAATTGAGTTTTAACCATCTTAATAAACCGAGCAAGAATACTACTTGTTTGATCCTTGGACTGCATAAGGAAATTCCAAGTTGATCGATTACAATCCTCAACTATAGTCAAAAAATAAGCACCAGAAATGCTATACTTATTATAAGGTCCCCAAATATCCACATGCAACAATTCAAATAAGCAAGTGCTATGATTAGTACTAACTGGAAAAACAATTCTAGACTATTTAGCTTTTGCACAAACCTCATTATCTTTAAGAGAAACATTCTCATCTTTATTTAACATATGCAACACTTGTACTTAAGGATGCCCTAGCCTTAGATGCCAATTAGGTACAACACTGAGCACATTATTTATACTATAATCTACTGTCAAAGTAGGCTTAGTACAAGTACACTCAGAAATCAAAGAAGAAGCATCAAGAAAGTAGAGGTTACCCACCATCTTACCAACAGCAATAATTTGCTCAGTCTTCAAGTCCTGCAATAAGTAGAAAGTGGGATGAAAAATGAACACAACACTAGTACTCTTGGTGAGTTTACTCACTGACAATAAGTTGTACTTGAAATTTGGTATATATAGTACCCCTATAAGAACCAAATCTTTATCCAAGATTATATCTCCTTCCATTTTCACATTAACAGCTTCATTAAGTAAATGCACACTATTTGATTTCACTATTTCCCTCATGCATTGAAAGAAGCTACTATTTGCACAAATATGATTACTAGCCCCTGTGTCTATTACCCAGCATTCATATTTAATAAACTGTGCATCTTTATCTTTAGATGAAACTGTACCTGCAAAGTCTTGAACAAAACCAACAAGCTCATGCTCAACTGCAGCTTGTTTCCCTTTGAACATCTTTGCCAGCTCCTGTTGAATAATCTCTCGCATAGAACTCATCATCATAGTTGGTTCCTTCTTTTGCTCAAAAACATTAAGCTCTTCAACATCATCCAAAGATGTTTCAACAAGATTAACCAGGCCTCTTGAAGTATTCTCTTCTCTCTTCTGCCAAGCTTCTTCTGCTTCTCTCTTTTGTCGCAACTCCTTGAACCATTTTGGATACCCATGAATTTTGAAGCAACTATCCTTAGTATGACCCTCTTTTTTGCAATAAGTACAGAATTTGTCTTCTTTTGTCTCTTTCTTCTTATAAAAAGTCTTTGTAGTTGTTACTCCTTTTTTACTTCCAGTCTGTGTCAGTAGAGCTGTTGTATCAAAAGACTCAGTAATACTATTCATTACTTATCTTTGCCTCTTAACATTCAACATCAGTGAGTAAACTTTATCAACATTTGGCAGTGGATCCATTATCAACACCTGATTTTTTACAGCATCATAAGACTCATTAAGCCCCATGGGAAATTGTAACATTTTATCCTTTTCATTTAGCTTAACAACCTGCTCAGAAATGTGGCAAGTACATTTACCACAAGAACATTGAGGAATTGGAACTAAACTTATCAATTCATCCCATAACTTGCATAATCGAGTCAAGTACATTGACAAAGAAGAATTTCCTTGTGTGATCGATCCTAATTCCCTCTTCAATTGATATTGTTGTGGTCCTGTTGATTCTCCAAAATGCTTCCCTATTTTCTCCCATAATTCTTTTGCTGAATTAACATACAAAAAGGAATCATGGAGTTCCTTTGACAGAGAATTTAAAATCCATGACACAACCATTGCATTATTCCCAATCCAATTCTCAAACTCATCAGAATCTTCTACCGGTTCCTTCATTTTTCCATCGATAAACCCTAATTTCCACTTCACTGCCAGTGCCAGCTTCATAGATTTACTCCATGATCGGTAATTATTACCATTTAAAGGTACTGTAACCAAAGCCAAACCTGGATTATCTTGCGTAACTATTGTATATGGATACTTTGATTCAGTAGTCTTTACAATTGTACGATCACTCGCCATTTCTCAGTTAGAAGAAATGATTATAGTGTAAATTGTTAACAAAAACTTCAATCAAGGATTAGTAAATCAATCCTAAAAAAATCAAAATTTCTGTTGAATCTTGGATCTTATGCTCTGATACCATGAACAAAATTATTGACGTAGTGAAAGTAAAATAAGCAATGGTAAAGAGTGTTATTCTTGTTTAGTCTGTGAATGCCCAGAAAATAAAAACGAAATGAGAGAAAATTCTCTTTCTGAAATGTTATTAAAACCTCAAAAACTAACTCCTTATCACCTCCTAAAAAAATTATATTATATAGAGTTAGGGTTACATAAATCTTTATTACAAATAAAAAAACTTAATAAATTGATAACAGACTGTCAAAAATAGAACGAAATGCTATATAAAAATAAAGTAATTATATAGCCAGATAAATCTTTAAATAATGCATTGATATAATATTCTTAAATAAGAAAATAAATATTTGCTTCATTATTCTACTTTGCTTGAAAAAAACTCGACCTCAAGTTTTGTAGTGCTAAAAAATCAATAATTGAGATACAACAATGGCATGTTTATTATTTTGTAGAAATCATGAATTTTCTGACAAATTATCATCAATCAACTCCTTCAACTCTTTAAATGACTACTGAATTTCAACAGAATATTGAAATACTTCCCAAATCGGGTCACATATTTTAGAAAATATATTTTTATTGAATTGGCTAATTCTGGTATTTTTAGAACTATCAACCAATTTCTTGCTTCTTCCTCATTCATTATTATTGAAATATTAAGTTCATCTATCTCTTCACAATAGTTATCAAAAACTGGTTGTGATTCTTCAACTTCCTCTATCTCATCATTATATTCATCAAAAATTGGTTCTAATTCTTCAAAAATGTTTTCTAAATAATCATCCGTATGTAATTTTTCATGAGAGTCAATACTTCAATTTTGGTTATTCCACTATCTAAACCAAGAGCATGCAATAATCGTACTTCCAATTGATCCTCCATGTGTTGCAACATTCGCTCTGTTAATCGGTCCATCATTTGTTTGAGTCGATGCTCAAGGTGGATTATGAGATCACGCTCATAAACCTCCTCTATAGGCTATTGTGGTTGTCTTCACAGTGCCATAATTCTTCAGGAGCGAACACGGCTCTGATACCAACTGACGTAGCGAAAGTAAAATAAGCAAGGGTAAATGGTGTTATTTATGTTTAGTCTGTGAATGCCCGAAAAATAAACACAAAATGAAAGAAAATTATCTTCTGAAATATTATTAAAATCTCAAAAACTAATTCCTTATCACCTCCTAAAAAAATACATTATATAGAATTAGTGTTACATAAATCATTATTACAAATAAGAAAACTTAATAAATTGATAACAGACTGCCAAAAATAGAACGAAATGCGATGTAGAAATAAAATAATTACATAGCCTGAAAAATCTCTAAAATAATACTTTGATATAATATTCTTAAATAAGAAAATAAATATTTGCTTCATTATTTAATGAAGCAAATATTTATTTTCTTATTTAAGAATATTATATCAAGGCATTATTTTAGAGATTTGTCTGGCTATGTAATTATTTTATTTTTATATCGTATTTCGTTCTATTTTTGGCAGTTTGTTATCAATTTACTAAGTTTCTTTATTTGTAATAAATATTTATATAACCCTAACTTTATATAATATAATTTTTTAGGAGGTGATAAGGAGTTAGTTTTTGAGATTTTAATAACATTTCATAAGAGAATTTTCTCTCATTTCGTGTTTTTTTTTTCTGGGCATTCACAAACTAAATAGGAATAATACTCTTTACCCTAACTTATTTTACTTTCGCTACGTCAGTTGGTATCAGTTGCAATCTGTTTATTACCTGAGTAACGAATGGGACAGAACGAATGGCTCATCTCATGGGGAGTTAGAATAGGGCAAACCCTAACCAGCAGAGGAATCCTAGTGTAGATGGATTCGATGTGGGTTCTGATATTAAGGAGAAGCTTATTATGAAGAAGAGTCGCGCAGACAATATATAGCTCCTATTGAAGATAGGCGCTGAAAATCTGAAATGAGAACAGAAATATCAAAATTTCATGGCTGCCTTAAACCAGAAGAATTTTTAAACTGGTTGGCTACAACAGAAGAGATCATGGAATTTAAAGGATTACCTGGTAATAAACGTGTCTCCTTAATTGCAATAAGGCTGCGGGATAGGGCAGCGGCTTGGTGGTAGCAATCTAAATTAACAAGGAACAAACAAGGCTAGGCTAAGATCGTCATTTGAAAAAAGATGAGGAAGCATCTGCGATCTGAGTTTTTGCCTCACAACTTTCAGAGATTAATGTATCAGATGTTGTAGAATCTGAGGCAGAGAACTAGGTCAGTGGACGACTACACCACTGAATTCTACCATTTGATAGCCAGATAAATCTCTAAAATTATACTTTGATATAATATTCTTAAATAAAAAAATAAATATTTACTTCATTAAGTATACAAAGCAGAAAAGAAAAGTCCTAAAAATAATACTTCAATTATTATATTGAACGAAGTAAATTCTGTTATATACAGATAAAATGAAAATCTTCTCTAATAAGCTATGCATAACTCATCTAACTAATCATCCAGCTAAGCAACTAACAATATGAAAACAAACTAACTAAAAACATAAATTAATTATATTAATAATCCTTCATAATTCACAAGTCAATAGGAAATTCGCATAACTTCAACTAAGTTTTTTTTTTTCTTTTTTTTTTGCCGAGTTTACGGATTATTTCAACTAAGTATTTTATTATTATTATTATTTCTAATATCAGTTCGAGGCTCAATCAAACCCCTGAAATTGCAAGCTTGAAGTGGCAGAACTTGACGTGGCAAAAATATAAATGATATAAGCAGCACGTGTATATTGGACGTGGCAACGTGGGAAAACCCGCAGGTGTATTTACTTTTGATAGGAACCTACGACACGCAATCAAAACTCCTCCAAAATTCTATCAATAAAGTAAACAAAATCGTACTGTCCAGCTCATACAATATTTACCAAATCTATATAATGCTGATGTGGATTCTCACCCATCCCTCGTTTTCCAACCCCTATAATATCCCTTATTCCTTCCTCATTTACAATCCTACCCCCTAATTTCATCACAACTTTTAACCAATGTTGACTATAAAAGGCAAAATTACTATTTAATCTTTTAAATTTGACTTAATTAATTAATTTATCCACATTTTTTTAGAAATTAACTAATTTGACTCTAATTTAACTAGTCATTGGATTGGGTTTTTTTGCCCCTTTTTTTTTTCAATTTTCTAGTAAAACACAAAAAAATGAATAAAATTTTATTTCTAAAATGCTCCCATCCCAATCTCTCTCTCTCTCTCTCTCTCAAAATTTAAAATATTTTCCCAATCAATCAACCAACATCATGGCTAATGATTTATTAAATGAAAGAAAAAAAATATTTCAAAGTTTAAATTTGGTGATTTTTTAAAATTAAGTCTTTAAATTTAATTTTATTTTGATAATATTAAATTTTTATAATTTATAATTTATGAAAATTAAATCCTCGACTGATAGAGTTAGCTAACAAAATAAAATATTTTATTAGCTGAGATTATCTTCGTTAGCCAATTCTATTAACTAATGATCTAATTTTTATAATTATAAAATTTAAAAATTTAATGCCACCAAAATTAAATTTAAAAATTTAATATCAAAAAATTACTAAATTTAAAAAGCTTCAAAATGCATTTTTCTTGAAATGAATTTGAATGATTGATTTTTATTTCTAATTCATGTGTTTTAATATTTTATTATCACCAGTTACAGATTATCTATTATCATAGTCAATTATTTATCATCAGTCATTAAATTAGATTTATTTATGTTTGTGATCGCAATTTAGCCACAAAGTTCATATCGTCATGCATCATATTGTGCCTTTGTGTGGTCGTAGGCTGCGCTTTGTTATCAATTTGCTAATCTTTAGTTCTTAAAGTTGATCATTACTTGCTTTATTATTTTTATCGTCTCCTTCGCAACTTATATTCAGATATGTCTCAATGAATTGTTTTTCATATTTAATTAAAATTAAAATAATTAAAATTAGCTGAATTTTTGTATGAATTCATTTCATGTCATTGGTTTAGTTTTGCCATTTTATTATTTTTTTCGTAAATTTTATTTAACTAAATTCATAAAAATAGATGAATATTATTTATATATATATGAAAGGCCTTTTTGGTCATTTTAGTTAATAGTAAAATTAAAAAAAAAAACGAATGGAGTCATCAAGTTTAACGAGGGAATAAAAAAAAGAAGACAAATTAGTTAATTTTTTTGATAAATATAAATGAAAAATTAATCCGATCAAAATTTTAAGAGTTAAATATCACTCTAACTATTTTATTTCAAGTGTTATTTTAAAAATAATTATACTTATTAAAATAATAACTAGTAATTATAAATTTATTAAAAAAATTATTATATTTTATTTAATTATTCTTTTTAACTATTCTCTTTTTATTAATTATTAACTTTATATCATAAGAATAAATTTAAAATTTTATAATTAATATTATTTTAAATTTATAAAAAAATATAATTATAATAAAATAAAATAAAATTCTTATACAATATTTAAAGTGGGATGGATAGATTAATAATTTGCGACGATAAAATCTGGTTATTAACATTGAGGAATGATGGAACATTTTTACTTTGAAATTGTGGCTTTAATTTTTAAGCTTGGACTTCAACAAAACACTTTTGTCATTTAATTTTCCTTAAATTGCTTTGATAAATGTTGAGAAAGTTTTAATTTCTCACACTAATTTGTTTAAGAAATTATATACCATCTTTTTCTTTTTAGAAAAAAAAAAGAGGACAATTCAGACTACACAATATCATTTTCATATAATAATGTAATAAAATTTTAAAATATTGATTATTATATATAAAAAATAAAAATACCAAACACATATATAGTCCTTCTAAATTTTCATTGTTTAACGCTTTTACTTTTACAATTTTAATTTAGTTATATAACCTTTTAACTTATATTTTTTTTAATTTATACATATAAATTTACTGTATGTCGAGTAATTAATATATTTATTTAATATAAAATATATAATTACAAGAGATAAAATAATCAATATTACTCTCTCCATCCTAAAATAATAGAAATTTTTTTTATTTATCTTAAAATATAGTATCGTTTCTCTATTTAGATCATAATTACAATATACATCAACCATTATGTCCTTATTTAAATATTTTATAATCAATAATATTATATTTAATTATTTATATTTATTAAATTATAATTACTTCCAATCAATCACTATTTTAATTTTTGATATTTACAATAATCAATAGCTATTTAATATAAATAGAGAATAAAATGGATAGTTTATAAGAAAAATTTTATACATTTATTAAATAATTAATTTTTTTTAATATTTATGGGATGAGAAATGTTCCTGTTATTTTGGAATGGATGAAGTAATTAATATAAATATTTATTAGTATAAAATAGATAAATTTAAAGGCAAAATGATAGATATATAAATATAAAAAATTAAATAATTAAATTGGATAAATACTGAAAGTTGTAGATGTATAAAAATTATTATGTTACTTATGCAATAACAATAAAAATGATATTGTTAAAAAAATAATTATTTGGGTTTTTTTTTTCTGGGCCTCGATAATTATTTGAGTTTAATATATAGTTTTTTCTTAAAATAAAATTCTAATATATTGCAATCAAAATAACAGCATTGTACAAATGAAATTGTAAAAAATTGGATAGCGTTATTATTTTGGTTTTTATGACTGAATTAGATCATTAAATTCATAATCTATTCATATTATTAATAACAGAGGTTTTTGGTAAATTAAATTTGCAAAATTAAATTTACTAAAAAATAATATATTAATATTTTAGTATAGTATTGTACAATTATTTATTAGAGAAAATGAGATATCAAATGAAAGTAAAAGAGCAAAAATATAATTAATTAATTAAAACAATAATAAGAAAAAATATATTTCTATACACAATCTCTGGCTTGTCATTGAGCGTGTGCAATTCAGCAATTGTAATCCAGAAAGACACACTTTACACTTCCATGGCCAAACCCAAAGCACCAAGACGCACTTTAGACTCTTACACAGTCAAGCACATCAACAAACCCATTAAAGGTATTCTTCTTTTTTAATTTTTTTTTTCTTTTCCTAATTTCCCGGAGAAACAAACACTCCTCTCCTTTACTTCCTAATTAACCCCACTTTCTTTCCCTTTTATTTCTCTCTCAGCCGGAGACTGCGTGTTGATGCGACCGTCCGATCCATCCAAGCCGTCCTACGTCGCCAGGATCGAGCGGATCGAATCGGACGGTCGAGGTGCTAACGTTAGAGTCCACATTCGCTGGTACTACCGCCCGGAGGAATCGATCGGTGGTCGCCGACAATTTCACGGTTCTAAAGAGGTTTTCCTCTCTGATCATTTCGATATACAGAGCGCTGACACTATCGAAGGCAAGTGTACTGTTCATAGTTTTAAGAGTTACGCGAAGCTTGACGCTGTGGGAAACGAAGACTTTTTCTGTCGTTTTGAGTACAAATCTTCTTCTGGCGCTTTCAATCCCGATAGAGTTGCTGTGTACGTTGGCACTTGTTTATTTCATGTTTTGTGCCGGCCCTGTTTTGTTATTTAAGCATGCAATTTTTGGTTAATTGAACTTAAATTATACATCTTTGATTATTTTTTTCTATACTTAGAGGTCTAATAGACTTGATTTACTGTTTTGCAGATATTGCAAATGTGAAATGCCTTACAACCCTGATGACTTAATGGTTCAGTGTGAAGGCTGCAGTGAGTGGTAATTTTTATTAATTGTTTGATGATATAGTAATACTTTCCGATGAGTATGAGCATTTGCAAGTTAGATTACTTAATGACAGTATAGCATTTAGAGGGATTAAAAAATAATTGGGAAACTTGTTAGATTAGTTTATTCAAGATTTATATTGTCACTACATGACTAATTAAGTAATTACTGGATAATAATTTAGTCTCAAACAGAATGTGAATTATAATAAAATACATAAACATGTTTTTTAATTACCATAATTTCTCAACCATTATATTGAAGCGCTAACTTTGCAATGAGATAATCTTCAATGAGATAATTGTGAAATTCATAGGCTTCATTTTAATATCCAACACTTGTATGTTTCCATTTGATAATATTACTTGTCACAAAATAAACGTGACATGCCATTATATGACCTAGATATCTTTAATATGGTGGGAGGAGTTGCATCATGCTCAAATTGTTTAAGGATCTTTTTCGGAAAGACAACTAAGAGATCAAGTGTGTCAAACTGGATTGGTTCATATCAATATTCATACCTTAATTATAGAATATAACAAAGAAATTATAATACTGCACATTTGGTCAATGTTTTGAAGTATATAAAAGTTGATAAGCTCTCTTATTCAATTAAAAATTGATTTCTGACAAAAATAATTGATTTTCTAAAAATTTACTTCTCGCTTGTTTTTGAAATTATTGTTATGGTTTATGGATGTCAGCCTTAAAAGATCGAGAATTCAGATTCTACACTTGTTGTAAAGTAAGAGTTTTGCATGCTTAACCCATCCATAGTTTGTGTCTTAACCCATCCATAGTTTGTGTTTTATGTAATTGTTCTTGTTATGTAACAGATTTTGTGCAGTAAGTATTTGCAATTCATGCAAAACAAATACATTATTCAGCATACTCCATTTCATCCAGGTTTCATCCTACTTGTATAGAAATGACTATAGAGGAAGCTAAAAGACTTGACCACTTCTTTTGTGAGAATTGTTCATCTGAAGGTCAAAAGAAACTACAAAATTCTCATGCTACTTCTAGACAGACAGATGCTAAGGTGAACGACCCCAATTTATTATAAGTGTTAACATTTATTAGTTACCCAAAGCATATTTTCATCTGAAATCAAGATAATAGCATATCTTAACTGTGCTTAGCTGTATTTACTATCTTGAATGGTTTAATTTTATTGCCTCATATATATTTTGTTTGCTGTCTAGAATGTTTTAATTGTATAGCCCGACATTCATATTGTTTGCTAATGGCATATTGATAAATCAACTTGTGCCAATTAGACACACTTGGACATAATTTAATGAATAGTCCACCGCATTGAAAGCAGGCGTTTTATGATATTGTTTGATAAGAAATAAGATACTGGAATAGAAATTCATGTAATTGATGTGCATGATATAGATGCAAATTTTAGTGGTTTCTAATTCTATCGTTTAGACAATCACGTGGCAGTTTATTAGACAATCATGTGGCAGTTTATGTAGCATATATGTAGGGAACAAACATCAAAGAAATGTGGTTTTGATGTTAAGGAAAAAGTAATTAGCAATATTAAGTTATTGTTGTTTCCTTATTTCTGATGATGCATGGATCTAGAGTGGTAGTCTTCAAAATATTAGAAGGAAAACGCATTGGGGACACTAGATCCCGTTACCATTTTTTTAAGGAAGCATAAAACACATTACTTGAAAACACATTGGGGACCCTAGTTCCATCACCATTTTTTTTAATGAAGCATAAAACACATTACTTGAGAACACATTGGTAAGTCTTCAAATATTAGAAGGAGAATACATCGGGGACGCTAGATCCATTACCATTTTTTTAAGGAAGCATAAAACACATTACTTGGAAGCACTGGCGAAGTTACATTGTTGAGAAGGGGTGCAGTTGCCCCCCTTCTCTTTTTAAAAATTTATATATATATATAATATTTTTTATAATTTTTTGAATTATTTATCAATTTTTTTAAAAAATTTTAAATTGCCCCCCTCTTTTTTTTTAATTTTTATAAGTGAAAAAAATTGCAATAAATTGTTTATTCTATATGTAATAGTTCTCTTTTAAAAAATTGGCAAAATATTGATAATATACAAATGTAAAAAAAATAAAAAAAAGTATAAATTTTTCAACTAAATTAATTTGAACCCATTTAATGAATTAAAATACTCATTTATTTTAATTATTTTTTAAAAAATTATATTCATTATTTAATTTTTTTTCTCTTTATTTTATTTTTATTATGAACAATCTTATAAATTTAAATTTCTATATACATATATATTAATATTTTTTATTAATTAATTTTTTAATAATAAAAATATATTATTAATAAATTTATAAAATACTATTAAAATAAAAAAAAGAGAAATAATTACGAAAAAAATTAAAATTTGTAAAAAAAATTTTGCCCCCCTTTATTTCAAAGTCTGGCTTCGCCCCTGCTTGGAAGGATCTATTATCTTAATATGTGAAATATCCAGTATATAATTAAACATTTTATTCCATTTGGCGTGCTATTTGGTGGTGGGAATTGTAAGTTCTCATGAATTTCCAATGAGGATGTAGAAATCTATCATTCTTGAGGAAACTAAGCCTTAATCCCATATTAGTTGCAAACTTGGGATCTAATTGCATGAATACATTTTCGCCATTTTGTTTAGTTTAGAGTTATACTTTCAAAAAGATATAGAGCCACTAAACCCTTTCTCATTGCTTTCCCCTGTTTCATCTCGAGCCCACCCCTCATTTTCTTCTTCTAAGCCTTAATTTGCTCAAACTTTTATGCTGGTGTATTTTGTTGATCTATTATACAAATTCGGATCATCTTATTTTCTACTCTCAATCCTTTTTTCTTCCTTCCTACAAGTCCATCTTCATAACCTTAGTCATGCATGCTAATCTTGTGAACATGTTGTTTCCTTATTATTCTACATGTTGAATCATCTTGCTTTAATCTTATGATCGACATTCTTGTCACTTGCCTATCTTTTTCTGCTGTAGATCTTAATGATTCAAAGTGTGCTTTCATAGGATCTCTATAGTCTATGCCATGTAGGTATTTTCTTTTCAATTGCTAAAATTGCAATGTGTATAGTATCTTTTAGTTTAGACTCCAGGATTTTCCTCCATGGTTCCAATTTTTTGCATCACCAAGTTGGTTTTCATCTATTAAAAATATGTCATAAACAAACGTCATATGCTAAAGATGTGTTTTATCATCTGATATATAATGAAAGAAAACTGGTAAGGGTTCAAGGCCAATAATTGATGTGATTTAATTGTAATTGGTAATCTTTTCTATCTTCTCTAACCATCTAGTTGTGAAATATATCTCGATAACATAAAAAAAGAAAAGAAATCAATCTGTTGGCATAATGAATGTTGAACATCACTGTTACAATAGCAAACAACAAGCATCGTACTCCCTGATCTTTTTTTGTTAAACTTTTGTAACCTTTCCTTAAAAAAATAAATAATTGATCATTTTCTTTGTTTTACTGATAAACAAAAAAGAAAATTCTCGTGATAAAGTGAGAGAGACTCATTGGAGTGTTTGAAATGTGTTAAACTTGTGTGCTAACATTTATCTATTTTATATTTTTATCAGTTTTGTGTGTCTAATAGTTGGTCATGTGTACTACAGTGCATACGCCTCCTTTGGGGAATGTTGTTGCTTCATAGTCGCCTTCTTTTTGTGTATTAATAATTTAAAGTTTATTTTGGGAAGGCTTATTGTCTTGGTTTCTGGTAGCATGCCATTATCTTAGTTTCTGGTAGCAGGCTGTTATCTTATGAAAAGGTTTTTTAGTTCCATTGCATAATAAGGTGCCTCTATGGTTGAGGTCAGCAAATAAAAACATTGTGGAATCTGGACTACAGGTTGCATAAGGAATAGCCTCTAATTCAGGAAGTATGATGTTTTTGTGCTTTGTTGTTCTTTCAGGTGGAAACAAAGAGGCGTCGAAGGTGATAAAAAAGTAAATAACCAAAATATGTTAATATAGAATGATAACGGAGGAGCTGGAGTTCGGTTTCCCTTTTCTTTTTTTTTAAACTTGGGCAGGTTTCAAGCAAACACGGAGGCAAAGATATTTGGCCAACAAGCTGTAATATTTGAGAGTCAATAGCAGAGGGAAACTGGTTTGAAAACCTTTGTTATGTTTATATGTTTGAGGGTACTTGCCTTGTTTTCCTTTGAAAGTCAAGGACGTGTTTGGTTGTTGTTTTATGGTTGTGTAATTTAGATCTTTCATACTCTGGTTTCTTGTTTATAATTTAGGGTTTGTGTATAATCAAAACTACCTGTTGAAAGAAAAATAGAGACAAGGGTCTTTTTATGGCTGCTCTTGTTACAGATGTTGTTCTAGCCTCCGCTTGTTGGGACAAACAGGAACGTAATCATGTATCGGTTTTCTTCTTAATTTGTTGTTCAGACTGATGATGGTTCAATATTTATTTTACATCCTTTTTTTTTATTTTTGGGCTTTTTGAGGTTACTGTTCAAAAAGCATGTCTACAGACGACTCAAATAAGTAAGATTGGACCATGGCATTTTTAATCGATTGAAACAAGTTGCTCGTTTATGTTTTGTTGTTTGACCTAAACGGTAGAGAAGCTTCTTGTGCCTTCATGTAACTTCATGTAATTCCTATTAATGTTAATGCCTTCATGTAACTTCATGTAATTCCTATTAATGTTAACAGCTAATGGTTGAATATGTCAGGTTTTCTACTAAATCTATGGTACTACTTGTTTGAAAACCATCTAAACCAATTCTTTATTTTTTGTTTGGCGGCTTAAATACGTTAACACCTTATAAGAAATTGAGATATTTTCAAGCATTAAATGAACAAAACTCGAAAAATTGATGGGCGAAAAAAGGACTGTTTTGCCCATTTGTCAAATCTCGACAAATTATGAATTTTTTTTTATAACCGTAATTGATGAATTTCCTCTTAAAACAAGTTCTCAATGTTCTTGATATATGGTTTCAATGTTCTTGATATATAATTTCTCTGTGCGCTAAAATTGAAAATTGGTTGATTTAAGAGAGAATTTGAGATACAGCTGAAATAAACAAAACCTAGAACTTTGATGACCGTTCACGGTTGATAAGAGCATAAACCAACACATTAGTGATTAATTCAATATACAACACGCAGTTCACTTTTAGGTTTTACAAGTTTTTGCATTCTGACACCAGACCAAACCAAAATTTCCTTTTGGCCATAATTTAGAAACCAATCCTGATTAGAAGAATAGTAGCTATATCATTTATACGAAATCTGCTGGAAGATATCATTTTGTTTAATTTTTTACTTATCTATAACTTTCCATTAAAATATAAAAAACTTAAAAACTGTACCTTTTAGGTATAATTAGCATGATAATAAGCTGATCAGAAATTTTCACTTCAAAATAACTACACCATAAATATAAGTGATATCGGTACCAGAGATCCAGATTGTTAGTGTCGTAGTCAGTCATCTGATTTCTTTTCATCCCTGTTTGTTTTTTCGCCATACAGACAAAATGCAAGTTGTAAATAATTTTATACAGGCTCTTTAATTTGCAAAAGTTCATCACATGTTCAGAACTTTAACATAATGAACTGGACCAAAAAACTTAATACAAACAATGATCACCGAGCTCCACGATGTCTCTTACAACTATGGGTCATAAAAATTACCAAGAGAGAAACCACCAATGATTCAGAAGTCGCAGAAAAATGGTTGAAGTGAAAGGGACAAAAAAAAGAAAAGGTTCCTGGGTTTTATGAATGTGTATGCCTAGGATTTGTTACCATGTATGTTTATTTTGACTTGCCTTTTCCCTCTTCCATACAATAACAACGCCGTAAAGATCAGATGAAGCCAACAAATTCTCTCCATGGTTCCAGCAGACATCAAGAACAGGAAATCGATGACCCTGCAGTCACAAATGTCCAATGTGATGATAGCATATTGTTGAATATAGTCAACCAACAACAAAATGAAAATGGCAAGTAATAATAATGGAGAAAAAGATCGACCTGTAGCTTGTTCACACATGTATGCCTTGGCCTTGTTAAGTCATAGAAGTACACATTGGAATCCTCACTTCCGGCAACTGCGCATTCGGAAAGAAGAAGTTAGCAAATCAAGCTTACTGCTCAGTAAAAAGTTAGGACTTGTTTGGTTCATGGAATGGAATAGTTATTCCGCATAATAAATCAACAGCTTTTTAAATTTGTATTTCATTAATTTGGAAAATATTTAATATATTTGATAAATTACTATACATTTAAATGAGTGATTATAAATTTGCTATTCCATGAAATAATAATTACATATTTAATTTTGAATCAACACCAAGAATAGTTATTTTATTCTCATCATATTCTATGCTATTCCATGAACCAAGTGAGTCCTTAGATTTAAAAATAATATTAGAACATGTCATCAGACAACCTATGTATTCTCCCTTTTCAAGGGAAAGCAGAGGGCAGAAAGAAGCTCGAATGCTGTGCACTCTTGGAGCCAACTTGAGTGAGCATCGGAGGGTCAGATAACCTTGTACTTCCAAGGCCACACTGCAACACCACACCAGAAACAAGAATATTTGCTCAGAGAGACAAAACAATGTACAAGAGTAGCAAGGCAGGTTTTTGTAAACCAACCTGGAAAAAGTAAGATTTCCATCTTGAGTGCATGTCAGTAACACGGGGCCTCCTGCCAGGAGAGAGAAACTTCGGTACTGCACAGTTGTTACTGAAGATTTGTTCTTGCCACCACCACGATGGCGGTGAGAGTGTGATAAGGCACCTGTGTGTGAGTTCATGCTTACACAGTATATGCGCCCCTACATGTTCAATGCCATAAGCTCATTTCCATACAGTAATATGTGAATTTATCAGATAGTAAAGATAGTCTATTGAATATCCAAAACTCACCTGTCCATCGCCACAGAAAATGAGCTGACCAGTGTGATCATGGTCCATAGAGGTAACCTTATCATTGAAGACTAATTTATGAATAATCCTGCCAGTGCTAAAATTTATTACCTAAATACAAAGAAAGAAGTTCACAGTCAATGGCATCAATTAAAATGATATCAATGGCATTAATTGAAGTGATAAATCATAGGCCATGCTAGAATTATCAGTTCTTGTATTCACAAGTACAATTCTGACCAAGATGTAAGGATTCTAACTGACTATTGCTCCAACATGGATGCAAGTTCCATTAGAAACTTATATAAATAACTAAATTGCCTCTCAAGTTCAGATGAGAAAGTAAGGAGGATCCCTTCAGTTATGGTCATCAAACAGATCACAGGCTTTCAGCTGCTTGCAGAGAACAATTTTAAGTGAATAGAATACATTAGTCATGTCAATATATGATGTGGCAAGCAAAGGTAAGTGGCACTTACAGTGATTTCATTGTTTTCATTGCCAACTGAAAGGAAGTTGTTATTTACCTGAATAAAAATGACACAGAAGAAATCACAACATTAGTCATCAACTACATTATGAAGAAAGGAGAAAATCTACAAGGACAACTTTTTACTGACATCCATTGAGACACTTCATCCACGAACATATTATTATCTCACATGTTAAAAAATTTTACTGAAAATGGAATCCATTTAGATGAGCAAAATAATTTCAGAAAGAATTTGTCAATTGAAGAAGAGACTTGGAAAGCAAAAAATAACACACTACCTAGAAGAATCTAGGAACTTTGCCACGGATCTTAATTTGGCATTAGTGATCAACAGTTTGTACGTATCAATACATCATTTCTTATGTGCAATGGTATGTAAAATTTCCAAACGCAAATGAAAATATCAAACTGCATACTTACAGGGTGAAAACGAATACACAATTGTGAAGAGACTCCATATATTACTCGAATGCAAAGGCCTCGTGATAATTCCCAAACTCTCACAGTTTTATCCATGGATGACGATGCAATATATTGATTGTTGGATGAAAAGTCAAAATCTGAAAATATACTTCATGATTTAGAATCATGGTAATGACAGCTTACATACTTCAGATATTTAATATGACAAGTGCAAAGTATAGTCGACGAGCACTTCCTTTAAATGAAATCTATTATCATTCAACAATATTCCTAGCTGGCCAGTATGCAAGTAGCACTTCAATAAGAATCCCAAAATATGACAACTCGTAACACTCAACCTGATGATGCTTCAATGAAAATGAAAGCAGACATGCAAGACACAATTGTTAATAAGGAAAAAGTTTATAAAACTATTATCAATGCTTTAACTCTTAAGGGACAAATCAGTACTATCTTAGTAACATAAGATTTCATCTATTGTCAGTTTATACATTTTTGACTAATATCACCAAAATCATGTTTAAATAATATCTTTTTGGTATAAATTACTCATTAGATCCTAATGCTTTATTGATATTAATTATCATATGCTTAGAGAAAATATCACTTTTTGTGTACTTCATTTGCTCCATGATTAAAAAAAAATCAACTGTATACATAGCATTATGTGACGTCATATATTTTGCTTTGCTCAATTTTAATTGTCATTTTGTAGTGAATTAGCAACATCAAAGAATGATTTTAAGTTTTTACCAACATTGTCAAACATTGGGTATAAACTGAAACTGAATCAAACCCATATTACTAAAATAATGCAAAAAAAAATGTCCCTATAATCACTCGTTTTGGCTGAAATTTTTTTGAACTTCTACCTCATTTACTATAATCCGTTTATCCAGGAATTGTATGCTAGCAAATTCACATTTGACCACATAGTTTTTCTGTTCTGTAGAAACCAAGGGAATAATTTACAGGCATGTTCAGCACAGAGAACAAATTATTCCACATTTGGCTTCTGCATACATTGTCATTTTTGTCAAGGCTTTTTGGGGAGGTGGGTCACTGTACAATGGCAGATGCATACCTTCAAGATGCGATGGCATTGACCTTTCAGTTGACCATATGCATAATGAAGTGCAATCAACATGCACATGGAGGCAGGAGGCTAGCATTGGCAAACTTGTGACAGGGACTGAGGTTACTGCTGTCTATAAAACTGCCTCCTTCAGTCTATAACATTCCAGGTCTTCACTGCTACATAAATGCATTCAATTAAATAGTTCACACCTCCAGCATATATCTTCAGACTTTTCTCATTTCCTCCTACAAGTCTCAGCTCATTGGGTACCAGTTTGATTTTTCCCTCAATAAATACATGTGAAACCACCTTTTAAATAAAACTGTCATACTGAGTATCATCTTGAAGCATAGTTCAGATACTAATATCTCCAAGACTCCAAGTCTCCAACCATATGTAGAATATTTTCGTTCATTCTTAGGGATGATCAATGTGAAGTTTACATCAGATTACTAAACAAAGCAACCCTACTATATCATATAGGATGTCAACTGTCTCATTTAGATCATTGGTTACATGAAGTTTCCTCTTGCTTTAAAGTGGGACCATAATCGAGCTGAATCGAGTTTTAAAAGCTCAAACTCAACTCGATATAAAATAGTCGAGCTCAATTTTGAGCCGAGATTTAACTTATATCGATTAAGCTCATATATCATGTATCTCGAATTTGAATTCGAGATCAATTTAACTTAGTTTAATAAACTCAATGAGTTTATTTCAACTTTCATTTTTCATTCATATTTTATATTTTTTTCAGAAGGAGAGCCTTGGCGCAATATTAAGCGTTGTCGACATATAACATGGAGGTCACGGATTCGAGTCATGAAAACGGCATCTTGTAATTGCAAGGGAAGACCATATATAAAGACTCAATGAATTCGACCATTTCCCGGACCCTGCGCATTGCAGGAGTTTTAGTGCACCGGGTTGCCCTTTTATATTTTTTCAGAGCAAAAATACTAAAATTAACATTTTTATGAAAAATAAACAATATGATTATATTTATATTAACAAAAATAAAAAATATTATATTGCTATAATTTTTATATTCTATTATATATTATTAAGTTATTGAATTCTTTAAATTACTTGCATATTGTACTAAATATTAATATATATTAATTCATCATATTTTTACAATATTATTAATTAAATAATCATTTATTTTTGTAATTTGTATTATATAAACAAAAATAAAAAAGATTATATGATGCAATTTATTCCTTCAAAATAATAAATTTGTTCTTCCAAAACTTTTAATACTTCTTTTACTAATAAATATTGTATTAATATAAATTTCACTCACTATTAAATAAGTATCAATATTCGTAATTTAAAAATACATGAAAAAAAATTCAAATAAATTTTATTGACTTGAATTATTATGTGATATTAAAATTATTTATTTTATATTATTTAATTTATTTATCACATATAATATATATTAATAAATTATATAAATTAAATTAGTTAAAAAATTAACATATTCAGATATATAATTTGATATATAAAATGAATTATGTATTTTTTAATCCAACATACTAAATGAGCTACTTGAGAGTCTAACTTATGAGTTTTTTAAATGAGTCAGCTTACAAGCTAACGAGCCATGTATTTTTTAACTTGGGGTTTGACTCTGTTATGATATATGTTGAGATATCTAGCTGTATAAGTGTGTAATTGATTGCTAGGTTGTATAGTAGGAGTTGCTAGGTTGTATTTGTCTGTCGTATGCCTTTTTCTCCTTATATAAGCTCATTGTACTTGAGGAAATATATGCAGAAAATATAAGAGAAGTTGTTCTTTCTCTTTACTTCTCTCTCTTTTATCACGGTATCAGAGCTTGGGTTCTAGCCTTTCCTTTTTTATTATTTTCTTTCTTTTTCTTCTTCCCTTCTTCCTCTTCTCTATGCTTCTCCAAAGACAAAAGCTCACTATCACTTCAGGTCACCCTTTGGTGGTGACTATTCTCTCTCACCACCCCATCTAGGAGGAGTGTCGCACGATTTCGGCCCGTCCCCAAAGTCCAGCCACTGGAACTTTGCGCGTGTGAACACGACCGCCGACAAAAGAATTCGACCGGCAACCATGCGTCGGGGTGTGAGGACTCTCCGGCAACCTCTTTTCGGCGAAACTCTATCAGAATGCTCAACTCCTCATTCCGCATTCAATGGCGGTGTGACTTTGATATTTCAACCAAGATTCGGGGTGGTGTCTCTCCACAGTAGATTTTTTTTTTGGAAATTGTTGATGCCCTTAGGTTCTCACCGTAACTAAACATGCTTCCCTGACTTCTCAAGCTTCTTTATGAGTTTGTTGGATCGACATTCATGTTACAATCACCGTGTTCTGCATTTAATGTGCAAAGAACTGTAAGATAAATCTTCGTACATATGGTGTGGCCAACTCCAGCAACTGTTGTTTCTCTCTCGTGCATATTCTCCATCTTTATTCTGCTCAAATAGTTGAATAATCAAGTTTGAGCATAATGGCAGGACTCTTAGTTGCTAAAAGTAATCAACAAACTTCAAATTCAATTACATTGACTGGATTTGAGTTTGAAGAATACTTGCAGTATAAGTCTTCAAATTTGAGTTTGAGCATATGGCAAGACTCTTAGTTGTTAAAAGTAATCAACAGACTTCAAATTCAATTACATTGACTGGATTTGAGTTTGAAGAATACTTGCAGTATCAATCTTCAAAACCATATTTATCCTCCTCTATGGTTTCTGTAGCTCAACCGGGTAATTCCGTTGCTTGCCTAACACGGTCTTCAAAAAATGAACCTTGTATATTAGATTCCGATGCTTTTGACCATATTTTTGGTAATAAAAATCTTTTTTGTTACCTAACAGCTTTTACTTCTTCGTTTCCTACAATCACTTTAGCTGACGGAGCATAAACTATGATTAAAGGTATAGGAAAAAGTAGACCTCTCTCTACTCTCTCTCTAGACTCAGTCTTATATGCTCCGGAATGTCCCTATAATTTAATTTCTATTAGTAAACTCTCAAAAACACTTAATTGTAGAGTGATTTTTTATTCTACTTCTGTTTTTGTGCAGGACCGGCGTACGGGAACGATGATTGGCGTAGGTTATAGCTCACGTGGATTAAATTTTCTCTCACTCCTAGCAACTCTACTGCTTTTACTTCTATCACTTCAGTTGACCTTCTTCACAGCCGTCTTGGTCATTCTAGTCTCTCCAAACTTCAAACAATGGTTCCTGATATTTCAAAATTATCTTTCATTGAATGTGAGTCGTGTCAGCTTGGGAACATACACGTAGTACCTTCCCTAAGCAATTAAATCATAGAGCATCATCAATATTTCATATTGTTTACTCAGATATATGGGGTCCAAGTCGTATTAGCATCAATTTAGGTTTTCATTATTTTGTCACTTTCATTGATGATTATTCTCGATATACTTGGTTATTAGTAATAAAAAATAGATCTGAGTTGTTCACAATTTTAAAAATTTGTCTTGAGATTAAAAATCAATTTGATGTCTCCATCAAAATCTTAAGTAGTGATAATGCACGAGAATATGTCTCTTCCTTTTCAAGAGTTCATGGCTTCTCAAGGCATCATTCACCAATCTTCGTGTGCATATACCTCTCAACAAAATGGTGCAGCTGAACGCAAAAATTGACATCTTATTAAAACAGCTCGCACAATGCTCATTCATCATAATGTGCCACTTCGTTTTTGGAGGGATGCTGTTCTGACTGCATGCTACTTAATAAATTGCATGCCTTCTTCAATCTTACAAAATCAAAGCCCTCATTCTATTATATTCCCCGGTCAACCATCTTACCCTCTCTCTGCTCGTGTCTTTGGATGCACTTATTTTGTTCATAATCACACACCAGGTAGGGATAAGCTTCAAGCCAAGTCCATTAAGTATATTTTCTTAGGATATTCTCGTCGACGTAAAGGTTATAAATGTTATGGTCCAACAACTAACAAGTATTTTATTTCAGCATATGTAACCTTTTTTGAGACATCACCATATTTTTTCACAAACCGACAGGGCATCGTTAAGGCTCTCCCAGTTCTCATCTTTTTTGTTTCTGATGTTTCACCATCCCCTAAACCACTACAAGTCTACTCTCGACGACCTTCTTCCCATACTCTTGATGTTCCTCTTGTTGGTATGGAGCAAGTATGTCCACATGACTCATCTCCTCCCTCATCTGCTTCACCTACACTGGTTATGCCTCCATAGAAGTCACTTCTCCACCTATTGCAATCGGAAAAGGTATTTGTTCTTCTCATAATCCTCACCCCATTTATAACTTTTTGAGTTATCATCGCTCGGCACCTTCATACTATGATTTTATCTCGAATTTATCCACTGTGTCTATCCAAAAAACTGTTAGTGAAGCACAAGCACATCCAGGTTGGCAACAAGCCATGGTTGAAGAAATGGCTGCTCTTCATGATAATAATACTTAAAAGCTTGTTCCATTACCCTCTGGGAAATCCATGGTTGTCATTGGATCTATACAGTGAAAGTTGGCCCCGATGGAAAGGTTGATCGATTAAAAACCCATTTAGTTACTAAAAAGTACACTCAAATTCTTGGCCTTTATTATAAAGACACCTTCTCTCCGGTTGCTAAGATTGCCTTAGTTCGTCTTCTTATTTCTCTTGCTGCCATACACCATTGGAGTATCCACCAACTCGACATTAAAAATGAATTCTTCCATGGAGAATTGGCAGAAGAAGTTTATATGGAACAACCACCTGGTTTTGTTGCTCAGGGGGAGTCTGGATTAGTTTGTCAATTAAGGAAATCTCTATATGGTCTGAAACAATCTCCACAAGCATAGTTTGGATGATTCAATATCTTTGTTCAGAAATTTGGTTTGAAACGGAGTGAAGTAGATCACTCAATATTCTATCATTATACAAGTCATAGAAAATGTATTTATTTAGTTGTGTATGTGGATGATATTGCTATAGGTAATGATCATGAAGGAATTGCTCAACTCAAACATCATCTTTCTAGATACTTTCCGACTAAAGATTTGGGAAAGTTGAAATATTTCCTAGGCATTGAGGTAGCTCAATCAAACACATGAATTATTATTTCACAAAGGAAGTATGCCCTAGATGTTTTAGAAAAACCATGAATGTTAGACTGTAAACCTATGGAAACCCCTATGGATCCAAATGTTAAACTTGTACTAAGACAGGGGGAGCCACTAGAAGACCATGGCCAATATCGAAGATTGGTTGGAAAACTCAATTATCTCACTATCACGCGACCGGATATTTCCTTCGCAGTAAGTGTAGTCAATCAGTTTCTTCAAGCTCCATGCAATAGTCATTGGGATGCAGTGATAAGCATTCTCAGATATATCAAGAGAGCTTCAGGACAAGGCTTGTTGTATGAAGACAAAGGGCATACACAAATTGTTGAGTATTCATATGCTGATTAGGCAGGTTCTCCATCAGATAGACGATCCACATCAGGGTTTTGTGTCCTAATTGGGGAAAATCTCATATCATGAAAAAGTAAAAAGCAAGATGTTGTAGCAAGATCAAGTGTAAAAGCAGAATATTCGAGCCATCACCCTAATTACTTGTGAACTCATTTGGTTAAAACTCCTCCAAGAATTAAAGTGTGAAAACATAGGCCCAATGTCACTAATTTGTGATAATCAAACTGCACTACAAATTGCCTCAAACCCGGTCTTCCATGAAAGGACAAAACACATAGAGATATATTATCATTTTGTCATACAGAAAATTGAGTCAAGCTGTATTACTACCAGTTTCGTAAATTCAAGTGATCAATTAGCAAATATTCTCACTAAAGCTTTAAGAGGACCTAGAATTGAATATATATGTAACAAGCTTGGAGCTTATGAAGTATTCGCTCCGGTTTAAGGGGGAGTGTTATGATATATGTTGAGATATCTAGTTGTACAAGTGTGTAATTTATTGCTAGGTTGTATAGTAGTGGTTGCTAGGTTGTATTTGTCTGCTGTATGCCTTTTTCTCCTTATATAAGCTCATTATACTTGAGGAAATATATGCATAAAATATAAGAGAAGTTGTTCTTTCTCTTTACTTCTTTCTCTTTTATCAGACTCATTTAACAAAAGAGAAGCTCGAGCTCAAGCCTGAATGATTTTTTACTGAGATGAGACTCAAGTCAAACTCGAATAGTTTGGCTCACTCATAGCCTTACTTTAAAGTATTGGTAGATGAAGGTCATATCATTTGATGGAAACTGACACAATCCCTTACGGATACGACAGTAATCAAGCCAAGTCAAACCGGGCTTTGAAAAGCTCAAGCTTGGCTCGATATAAAATATTCGAGTTCGAATTCGAGCTTGAACTCGAGTCAAGCCCGAAGGCAGATCGATTCAGCTCATATATCATGAATCTCGAACTTAAACTTGAGTTCAATTTAACTAAGTTTAACAAGTTCAATAAATTTATTTCAGTTTCCAATGTTCATTCATCTTTTCTATTTTTTTTAGAGCAAAAATACTAAAATTAACATTTTTATAAGAGATGAAAAATATAATTATATTTATATTAATAAAATAATATTGAATTATTATAATTTTATATTCTATTATAAATTACTAAACTTTTAATAATTCTTTTAATAATAAATATTATATTAACATAAATTTTACTCACTATTAAATAAGCATCAATATTCGTAATTTAAAAATATATAAAAAAAATTAAAACAAAGTTTACTGAATTTAATTACTATGTGATATCAAAATTATTTATTTTATATAATTAAATTTACTTATCACATATAACGTATAGCAATAAATTAAATTAGTTAAAGAATTAATATATTCAAATACATAATTTAATATATAAATTGAATTATGTATATTTCTAATTCAACATAATAAACGAGCTAGCCTGCGAGCCTAACTCACATATTTTTTAAATAAATCAGCTTGCAAGCTTAACGAGCCAAGTATTTCTTAGTTCAGCATGACTCGTTTAACAAATAAGCAACTCAAGCTCACTTTTATCAAGTCGAGGTCCAAGCCAGGCTCGAGCAGCTTATCTCATTAATAGCCCTACTTACGTATCCATCTAAAACCCCTTGCAAAAATAAGGATGAACATAATGAGGTTGAATGCGCTTTTCAGGGTGGTCTTTTCTTTTCTTCTTTTAATCTTAAATTATAATAAAAAATGTTGGAATAAAACAAATTGTACTACATGAAATAAACAACATAATAATAATAATAATAATAATAATAATAATAATAATAATAATAGTGGTAATAACAATAAGTCCCAGTGATCCATCATTTAATATTTTGGAGAAACTTGATGTTGGTGGTAAAAAATTAAATCAGGTAGGTGTGTTGGTCTGCAATGCGCCGTAAATGATTCAGTTAGTAGATTAACCAGGTTGAGCAGTATTATTCAATGCTTCACATAATTATTTTTGTTTCCATTTCTACTAGCTCACTAAAGCACATATATCGTTAATTTTCACTCCATATTCTACTACCACATGTTACTCAAGCATGGATCTCCATATGCATAGCACTTCTATATGCCATCATTTCCATTAAGATTAACAATACATTGGGATGTCTATTCACATATTTCACCATTGCAAAATATAGACAAGCAGTACAAGTACTTAAGTCTAGGATATAAGAAAAGACAAGAAACAATACCAGTTAATCGAACCTGTGACATCTTTTGAATGCCCATTCAATTGTTTGAGGACTGAAGGTGGCTCAGAGACCGTGCACACTATCAAGGTTCCATCTGACGTCCCATAAGCAAGTAAATCAGAACTCATGTGCCCAAACTTCAAAACCGTAACTGCAAACAAGATCAATCAGATTGCATAATTCTCAGAATGCTTTTTAATATAAGCAAATATACCATACAAGGAAAGGAGGTGTAAAGAAAAATGACCGCTAAGGTAACAAATAAACAATAAGATAGCCAAACAATGAGAAAATAGAAAAATTGGCATCCTGACATCCTCCTACCATTTGGTTAACCATTTTACAAACACTAACAGAAGCATACCTCCTCAAATTTCCTCCATTTACTCACCCCACCAAAAGTTATATAAGCAGTGAAAGATTCAAAAAGGAGTAAAAGAAATACCGGCAGATTTGCATTGATCAAAGATGCAATGCATTCCTACAAAAGAATATGCAGGTTCAACACCTCGACGACGTGAGCGATCAAAATCACTTGCAGTTGAGCTGAAACTTGTTCTGTGAGTTGAAGGCAGATTGCCAGTTAGGTTCTGCAAATGAAGTTCACATTATATGGAAGAATAAATTAAAGATGCAAAGCTAATTTGTTGTTGTCATGCAACTATTCTCAATTATGGATCTAGTGCATTTAAAATCAAGGGTCATGCCTTAAAGATAACAATTGCATAAGGAGACCATAATCAGTTAGATGCTTGCACATTATGCTTTGAAGTCCAGAAGACACCCTCTCCCCCAATTTCTGCAATCAAACAGTTGTGACCTACTTCCTTGATCATATTTTAAGAAAATAACAACGGCCGTATACATTGATTGCCTAAAATTTTTTCAGAATAAAATGACACAGAAGTCAACAGTTGAGGAGTTGTGCACGATTCTTTAAGCATACAATAGATTTGAACCCAAACTAATTGAAAAATAGCATTGATCATTAATAATAGCAATATTTGATATCATATGATGCAAAACTTTTTGCCAAAAATTAAATAAATTACAGCAGACAGTATCACATCATAAACAATATATTTTAGAGAATAAATTCTTGCTACATCATATTTATTTGACAATTAACTGACACAATACACCACAATATCAATGAAAAATTTAAAACTAATAAAAATTAAAACTTCTTTGTGACCAAAGCTTAAAGTAGAAAACTAAAATACAACACAAGGTCCTGCACATATATGATTATGATCATGACAAAAAAAATTTCCATTAATTAAATATACCATTTCCAGCAATCAAGTGGGATTCTTGGAGATCCATCACAGGCTCACAGCAAAGAGCCAATGCATCTCAATTAGTCAAAATGGAATGTTTAAATTAGATTGGCTAAAATCAAATGCATTAAGTTAAGATGGCTAGAAAAGATTGCAGCCACATGGTAGACTCCCTCCCCGGTAAGGACAGTACAAGTTTTAAGAGAATATCTCCATACTTCAAACTCCAAGACCCAATTTTTCACAGCACCACATAAAGCAGTCTAAAGTTAAAATAAAACATTAAGTAATTGAAGAAAAAGTATCACCAAAAATTGATACTTACCCTGCTAGAACTCCAGCTCTCTGCCTCTAAAAATTGGGACATTGGACTTGGACATTGAAGCCATCGCCCACTGATGCATCAACCAGTAAATGAACCTGATGTCAGAATTGTGTAGGTCATAAATTTAAAATAGAACTCACAGATTAGAAAGTGCATTGTTCAAAGTGTTTATTGTCATTCTCAACATAAAGCAAAAGATAAAAAAATACTAGAAGTCCTACACCAAGCAAAGACGCAAGCAACATAATGAATGGGTGCCCTATTATCACATATTAGTACAACAACAACTAAGCCCTAATCCCAAGCTAGTTAACTAGCTAAAGAAAATGGTTTTTTTATGCAAGACAAGTCAACTATCTTGTAGTTGTTGTCATCTCTAAATCATGTGTCCATGCTTGAATATACAAGTGTCTGCCCGTACAACTTGAAACACTTAATATTATTTTCAAATACTTTAATTGGCTAAATTCTTTCCCTCTTCACATCTAAAAGATAGTGAAAGGGATTTGTACAAGAACTTTTATGCTCCCCACACAAAATAACAAAGTCCACCAAACCCTTGACCCTACACCACTAACCCTGCAAAACCCAGGAACATCCAAGATCATATAGGCTACATCTAACAACCCTCTAATCAAGTGAATAAAAGCTTACCACTCACAAGTACTCTGGCCGTCTCTGTCCATCAGAACCCTAGATAATCATATTTTGCTTCAGACGCTAACAGCTCTCTTGCTCAATTATATTTTGCTTCAGACACTAGCAGCTCTCTTGCTCACTCTCCCACTCTCACACAGACAAATATGATTATATAGAGAGCCGTTATCTAGACTAGAACCCTAAATATGAGCTCTCTTGCTCACTCTCACAAACACAAAATACACACACTACAACATCAAAGTGTATTTTACCAATAATTGAACAGAAAATTGAAAAGTGGGGAGTAGAACCTACAGCCTCAAGGCTCACACTATGGACAATGACAAGCATGCCACCAACCACTTAAGACTTGACTATTGGTGATGTTTGGTTATCGTTCCTTTAATATACCAAAGAAAATAGATCCAATAAAGCTTTTTTTTTTCATTTCGAAACATATTCTCAAAAATTTAAGAATATATTTATTCAGACAATAAAAATACATGTTTCTTGCAGGTACTAAAACTAAAAGAATACTTTACAACCAAATATCAATCCAACTTGATTTAAGGCTACATTTTTAGAAAGACATGAAGTTGTGAACTCCTTTCTCATGCTTCCCTCCATATCTTCCTAGGTAAGCACCTCACTTTCATATGTCCAACAACTTCAATGTACTCTACATTACATACCCAAAACATCCCACTGCATTTGTTGATCTGCAGTGTGCATGCCCAGACCATCCGATCTCCCTTCTCTAGATTTTTCTTGATGGGCATCACTTCCAATTTCCAACAAAAGCATTCACTCAAAGGGGAGTTTAAAATTCCCACATATATATAAATTGAACTTGTAACATTCGTTTATATAATAAGTTGAATTAGTTAGTCTTTGACTTTTTAAAAATTGAACTTGTAACATTCATTAAAGTGCATATATATACATATATATATATATACTGAACTTGTAACATTCGTTAAAGTGCATATATATACATATATATATATACTGAACTTGTAACATTCGTTAAAGTGCATATATATATATATATATAACACCATGTTTCATTTGTGGCACATATTTACATAGCTATTAACTAATATTTAATATTATATTTTCTTGGTTTATAGTTTCAAAATATTTTATAGAAATATATAGATTTATATCCAAAGAAACATAATTGATGCTATTAATCAACTCTGCTTTATACTAGATATACAGGATGAAGCTTGATATCCAATTAAACAAGAAGATTAACAGATATCACTCTATCACAATCTTTTCTAATATTTTTCCAATCAGACTCATCTTACTGAGTTTAGAAGTTTTTGGAAACAAAAACTAACACAAGACATCAGTTTTCTATTGAACAATGTGAATGTAATTAATGAATATGATAGTAAATTCACAATAGTTTTACTAGCCAAGTGAAGTTTACCTGTTCCCAGGAGTGCTCTGGAGACTCATTTGCTGACTTTCCCAATTTCTTGGCCTGCGAATGTAATTACGATAGCTGACATATCCTCTCCCATTGCATCTCCAATCCTTCAACACAAATCAATGTGGTAAGCTATTGTTCAAACCATCAAAAGAGAAAGGAAGGGAAAACAACCAAAGAAAACAACAACAACAATGACATTAGTGAGTAACCAATCAACTAATGAAAAAGCCCTAAATAGGAATTACACATTCAAGCTAATAATTCAGAATTTCATCAAATATACTAACACATTTATTTTTATATGAAGGGGCATTCAACAAGAACAACAACTAATCCTCGATCCAAAGTTACTTGAGATCAGCAACATGGATCGATTTCTTCAATTCCACTCAGTTTTGCATTATTTGTTTAGAAATATTTAGGGCAATTAGATCTTTCCTTATCACTTCTTCCCATGTCATATTGGGCAGTTCCTTTCTTATCCTTTTCTATTCTAAGATGCTCTATCTTCCTTATGGGGCCTTTGGTCACCTCAATTGTCTTTCTCTCAGTTTTCCTCAATAGGCGTCATTTTTATTTTCCCATGAATAAATTCATTTTGACATGAACAATGGGAATTCATTTGTCTAAAAATAAGAAGAATATGGCATAAAATATATATATATAATGCAGAAGAAATCTAGTCAGTTGCATTATGGATAGTTCTCAGCTACATCAAGTCATGATACCACAAACCTTATCACATTTTGCATAAGTATATTAGAACCTGAAGATTTAGTGCCACAGTAGGCCTGACCAGATACCCCAGAAGAAAAATATTTGTCACTAACTATTAGTAGCTCTCATATGCAAACTATTTCATTAGTCTTATCACATGTGGACTTAGCTTGTCGCATACAACACCATATCCTTTCCCTTTCCCTTTCCTTCTACTAGTCTCTGACTACTCAGTCAGGTATTTTAAATATTTGATTTCTGTGGAATTAAGAAAAAGCCCTGTGTGCTCAAGCAAGTTGAGTTATCAATAGATCTGAGCATGATTCATAAATATCTTGGTCCATACATGATACGTCTTCGCCCTGTGTGTTAGTCAGTTTTGCTAACAGCCAGACTAGATCATTGACATTCCACAATAATGTGAAATCTTTCAAAAAAAAATAATAATAAATTAAATTAACAATCTTAACTTGATCCCATTATGACTGAAACAAGCCCAGTTCCATACTCCAATTTTAACCCATAAAACAATTGAATATCCACTTACTGGAAGTACAATTACCAAATTATTCAAAGTCTTAGTCCTTATTATTTCTTAATTCCCTAGGTTCAAACTCTAATGAAGAACTGATGCATCTACCATTCCGTGCTAAACGAATTACTGCAGGTAAATCATTTTGAATTAAATAAAATGGATCTCATAGAATGCAAATCATGACTGGACTTAACTGTAAAAACACGTTACACTAAAAAGTAGCAATCCTAATATGAATTTCGTTACAGTTGGAGTATTTCTTTACGACTCCTATATCACTAGATTCTACTTTGAAATTTCTTTTAAATCTACGGCATTCAGCTCCAAACAAGACGACTAATTGAACAACAATAAGCTTCAAACTAGTTTCAATTGCACTATATCCATAAAAAAAAATCAGTGATTAATTGATACAAAAAGCAGAAAAAGAGAGCTTACGAGTCTGCGACGAGCACCGGACTCGGCTTTACGATAGAGAAGGAGGCGGCGAATGCCGATATATACAGGATCAGAATCGGCAGGGCACGGCTGAAGCAAGCAACTGAATAACTCTGGATCTACATCCTTCTTATTCTCGTTAGAAATGGTTGAGTTGCTTTGATTCTGGTCTATTGATATCTCCTCCGCCATTCTATGAAGCTACCTGAGAATCCAACGGCGATGATCGATTGGTGATGCGTTGACCTCTTAAACGTTCCCAAGTCCCGATGGAAAGTGCTATTACCTATTTCGCCTTTTTGTTTCTTTCTTCCCCAGGCCAACGCTTCTAAAGCCTATCACCTTTTCCGCCTTTTTGTTACTGTTTTATCTGTCTCATGCTATGTTAAATTTTGATAGGAATGATAATAAAATAAACGCTTAATACATGGGCTGTTTCTCCGTTTTGACAGTATTTTTCACTTAATTTTTTATATTTTTTGCTAATTATTTAGCCTTTTTTCACTAACAAATTAATTTTTGCATGCTGACGTGACAAAATATGTACAATACACTCCCCTTCCACACGTGATTGCATTAAAATCTATTTTATTAACCATAAAATTATGATAATATGCCTTCGTTTATTAATTAATCCTTCATACTAACTAATTAATCCTTCATCCATTAATTAATCATCAATTAATTAAAACATACAAAAAATCAAGAAGTAATGAAGAAAAAAATTCAACAAATAAAAAGAAGGAAAAAATTTCATTTCCGTGGCTCATTCTTTGTATACGGTTTTTCTTTAAACCAATTAATAAATTTCAAAGCAAGATATATAAATTTCAAAAACAAAAAAAAAAAAATTAATTCATAAAATTGGTTTCAAATCCAATCTCCTTTTACCTTTTTTTTTTAATTTTTTTAGATTATCAAATCTTTCTCTGGTTAAAACTCAAAATCTCCATTTTTATACAAAAGCTCAAAATCTCTTGTTTCAAATCCATCTTCACTCATTGTTGGAGCTGATTGATATACAAAAACTCCATTTTTTGACCTTTTTTTACTCTTGATAAAAAATTATTGCTAGTTAGAGACGATAAGATCGTTGCCGATGAACAAACAAACTTGATTCACATATTTCTCTCTAACAAATAACGAGTGAAGATCACTCCCCAATCACCAAAACTACCATGAAGCTAAGTCTAGTCAATTTGTTGTAACAAATCCAGCCAATTTTATGTAGATGTTTGATATATTATACTGAAAAAATATTAGATCTTTTTAAAAAAATTCGGAATATCTCAATTATATATTACTTTTTCATAAATATAAATTATACTGATGTTATATATATGTATGTATTAATAAAAAAAACTTATTAAAATTGGAGAAAGTAATTTTCATTTTTTTTTTCATTTTCTTCCTTTTAATGTTCTCCAGATAAAAGAAACGGTGGAAAAAAAATTTCTATACAGCAGTTTTAGAATAATTAAAAGAAGAAAAAAGAATTATTACTCATTGTATTACTTTTTAATAAAAAGTTTGACTCTATATATATATGAGAAATTTTCACTTGCCAATTTAAATTTGGCAATTCTTTAACACAAATTATCAGAACTGTATTACCAGAGCTTATGTTATTAAAAAAAATACAATTAGATTAAATATAATTCATTAAAAATTTAGAAAAATTTGTAAAATAGAAAAAATAGAATGCCAAAACAAGATCCTGTACATGTGCAAATTACTCATTCTCTGATTTTTCTGGCTTACTTTATAAGCATAAGATATAGATTAAAACTTCATTTTTTTTCATTTTTCTTTTTTTTTAGCACGTTAAAAAAAATTGTAATAGAAACATACTAATTGAATTATAGATGATAAAAGTCATAATAAGTATTAAAAAAAAGAGAAAAAGAAAAATATGAAAATATTTTTTAATTTCAAAATAGAAAACAGTTTTTATATTTTTACGAATGAACATGTTTTCCGCTTGCAAAATGATTTTTCAAAATAGAATAAAAAATGTTTTCTTCAAATGTTTTCTAGATTTTGTAAATTCCTTATCTTATTCTCAAAAAGCATACTAATTAATATAATATGAACATTTCAATAACACTGAATCAGCAGTAGCTTTCACAAACTGTGTGGAATTGCCCATAAACATGAAAAAATTCCTTCATTCATTGTGGTTGAAATTTTAAAAGATGGACAAACAATTGCAGTACTATTGTAACTCACTTATGATGCATTTCATACTGTAGAAAGGTTAGAACAAAAATTGAAAAGAGGGCTGAAAGAGGAAGATTTTGATTCATGATGAACTTTGAAATGGCCATTTTATTCTCCAAGTTAACAAAATAAATAGTTTTCCACTATAATTGAGCACTTGTAGAATCATCAACCGGATGCCAGTACCTGTTGTAGAACCACATACTATCAGCTTCCACAGGATAGCCATCCTGATTACGGTGCCAATTGTAGTAAGCGTGGGTTCGGTTTTTAATATCGAAAATGGCATGGCCGAAACTGGCCTCGCGATAGGCTGAGTATTCTGGCTGTGGCTGTGTCATGCTGCATTACAAAAGATAATGTATTCAATTTCAACTATGCTGACAATTAGTAAACACTTCAAGATCACTAGTACTATTCAGCACTCAAGAATCTTACCTAGTTGCCAAGCCTTCAAGATTTCCTCCATCGCCAATGGTAATGTATATCAGGGCAGATTGATCTCCTACTGGAGTGCATTTCCCATGTACAATGCTGTATGCAACATTAGATACACGTTCCTGAGAAGACAACAAATGGAAATATTAATCAGAGACACAAGATGTCTGAACGAGTAGTACTCAGATTAAGACTTTCAAAAGGTTCACAATCTCAGAGTTCACTCAGATACAAAACAATTAGAAGTTCTTTTGACCTTTTAAACAATTGTATATTCAATTTTACTCTAAGTGCAGCTTCTTGAAACTGCACTATTCTTCACAATGGTTTCAGACTTTAGAATTCAATGTGTCCAAACAACAAGAATTGTGCAGAAAGTTAAGAGTACACTTCACTAAAACGTGCTTATAAACCAGATCAGAGAAGGAGGTACACTTACAGATCGTTCATAGGCATGAACATGACCAGCAAAAACAACATCAACTTTGTATTGAACAAACCAAGGCTCGTACATTACTCTCATGGTCTCTCCTTCCATGAAATGATAATTGCAGCTATTATACCATGGGGAATGCATAAGAACAATTAACCAGGGTGTCTCAGTTCTGTTAACTTTTGGCAGCTCTGCTTCAAGCCAGTTATACTGAGGAGTGTACTTAACTAAAACATGGCAGATAAATAGAAGTGAATGTATTAGTAAAATGTAACATTTTTTTTTATTAATCTGTCGCTAAAAATAGAAACAATAAAACATTTCTCAGAATGTTTTGACTGATATTCAGGCTTCCAAACCCAGAAATACCTCATTTGGACTCAGGCCATGCCATAAAACTGATAGCATTGCAAGAGTTAAATTAGTGTCATGGATATCAGATTATTCCAAGAAGACTAAATATCATAATGACACAACGTCATCCTCAAAGCAATAAGACTTGCAGTCATTTCTGACTCGCACTCAGGGCAATATATATGCACTAGATATTTACATCAATGAATAAAGTTGACTTAAAATAAAAGATTTGCTGCATATGAATGCAGCATGAGAACTCATTTTATTTTTGCTCTTAGAATAAATAAATGAACTGCACATTCATACCATATGCAGAATATGAAGACAACACAGTGATATATGCTGAAGCTCTCTTGATTGAGTACCAAAAAGGAGCCATACTGCCTGATGCTTTATAAGGGACATGATAGCGATGAGTATAAGGTTTAAATGGTATAGTTTCGCCCCGCAAAAGACCAAATACATTCATTTATTATGAATCACTTCTTCCACTATCTTGTACTCACTTGTCAAATATACATATTCAGCATACAGTATGGACTACATGTCTACAATCACAAAAGATATGGTATCAAATTATAAAAGTAATGGTGCCATGTGCAATCGTCAAGCTAGAGTCAGAATTGTCTTTTCAGCCAATAATTGAAGGTAATCCTTACAAGTTCCATAGATAGAAGAAATCACATCAGTAAAGTTACAAAATGATATTCCACATAAGAATTTCAATGTAACTGCAATATAGCTACTTGCAAAAGAAGATGAAACAGCATCAAGCCTATAAAGGCATTAAGTAGCAGCCCCAAGAATGTGCATATTAATAATGTCTTAAAGCTCAAAAGTTCATCAAATAAAGAAGCTACAGATTTTCCAAATAGGATAGCATGTAGAATTTCTTACGACAAAAAGTTTTAGAACTTTCTATCTCATGTTAGACTTCAGATATTTCAGAAATGTTAAAGATGTTTCTGACTAGTTGGTAAACTAAGCAAACATATACTTACAATTTCAGAGGCAAAGTCAATCTCGTGATTTCCTGCCGTCCATATCCAAGGTTGATAAGCAGCACTTCTCTCTGTAAACCTTCCCCATGTATCCCACCTTACATTGTCATGATTCGTATAGTTATCTGCATAAGAGAGGTCCCCAACAAACAACACTGTCTGTCCCTTCTGTGGGTTCATTTCATAGTGAGTAAGAGTTCTGTTTGAATCAAAACTTTGTCCAAGATCCCCTGCAAATAAACCCGAACAGCGAGGATATAAGAAAATATGAACATTTCAAATCCTTTTCTTCACCCACATTCATATGTGTATGTGTGTGTGTACATATCAGTATATATATATATATATACAAGTCAATTACACAAGAATTCCAAGGAAAAACTTTGGCCAGAAACCTCCTTCCTTCGGAGACAAAGCATCTCAATATGAAGACTCATCTGTAAGACGAAGCAGTAAATTCCTATTGAGCAGCTATTTTATATATACTTAAAAAAAATTCTACGCCAGGCCTAACTCATTGGCCATATTTTTATGAGAAGGGAACCAAACTCCACGTATGCCACAAAAATCATACCAGCAATTTGATCAAATAAGAAACTAGCAACTACATACCAATGAGACCAAATGTATAAGGGACATCTGGACCAACTGCTGGAGGAGTAACAAACCAGAATTGCCTTGTAGTGTGACCAATCCCAACTAAATAGTGATATTTAGTATTGTACTGCCAAAAGAAACATTATACATTAACAAAAAATCATAATTTAGTTCAATACCTGAAAGAAAATGAATTGAGCCACCAATTAAAATTTCCAGCTAAATACTTATGTCAGTCCAGCCCAGAAGCTATAAATTTCAACACGAACAGAACACAAACAGAGAAACTATTGATTCATCAAGAAATCCAAACTTTTACCTCCAAGTTTCTGACAGTGCAGTAATGAATATAACCAGAGGTGTAATTGTAGAATTTATAAATATAATATTTGCCTCTAGCTGTCTTCTTATGTGTGCTATTTTCACTCCAGTAAAGCACTATGCTTGAACCTGGTTCATCTTCAGTAACCCATGACATTATTAGTATCTCCTTGTGTAATATGAACCTGAATTCCAAACTACTAACACATCAATATACATCTTTAAACAATTACCAAACCCACCCGCCATGACATTTTTTTAATCAAAATTTCTTAATAAAAACAAATAGAAAATTAAGCTTTTATTAGTAATTAATTCACAAACCCCACATAGAAAAACAAAAATTAATTAAACTAAAAAGAACAAGAAACAGGGCAAATAACAAGAGAAAAAAAAAAACCTGTTGGGGAGCATTGTAGCCAGAAGGGACTTGGAAAACATCACTATCAAGAGGCATATCAATAGTTTTCTCAACAGGCCTAACAAAAGCATTGGTTTTGCCTCCATTACACAACAGAGCCACATTCAAAACCAAACCCAAAAGGACAAGAAAAAAGAAAGAAAAATAACCCATATTAAGTTCAGAGCTCAAGATCCCTCTAAAGTCTTGAATTGACCTCTACAATCTGTTACCCTTCATCAATACATAGATATAAGATTAGATAGAATAGTTTGGCTATTTAGATTAGCTTAGAAAAAGGGGAATATTCAGGTATTTATACCAATAAGCAAAATATACAGAATAAAATTCAAAGAAAACTAGATGAATATTAATTTCGTTTCAGGTTTGAAAGTAAACGCCTTATTATCTGTAGAAAACTAGCATAGAGTACATGAAGTGAATGTGGATATGCATACATTGATCAAAAAGAAATGCGGATATGTATGTATATACAGTATATATATATTATTGGAGAAGAAATTGTTGTTTTCGAGAAAAATTAGGAAGGGGAAATTTGGAAGGACTGAGTCGCGGACAGGTTGTGTAATAATGAAAAAGAAATGTGAAAGGAGAAAGTAATAGGATACACGGTTTGATTCGGTGTGCTTCAATAAAATTATCAAACTAAATTAAGACTTTCAATTTTATAAGGCGTAGATGGGCAAAGCATTTTTGTTATTTAATACAAGAAACTGGTTGACTTGTAGCATAAAATAACAATGCCAATATAAGGTTTATTATTATTTATTATTGTTACTAGTTGGACACCCAACTTTAATTCCATTTATTTATTATATTAATTGTTAATTAGTTTATCTAATAGAATATGATTAATTAATTATTAATAATAATCCTCAAAGATATTAAAAAATACATGATATATAAGTACAAAATTTTATTTATATATATATTAAAATTATTAATTTAAATTTTATTATAATTTACAATTTATCAAAAAAATCTATAAAAATAAAAAATAAAACAAAATGAGTGAAAATAATTAAATATCTTTGATCTATCACTTGGGATAGTAATAATTCTAATGAAATATAATTTTACCAAAATTTTCATTCTTTTTCCTCATTAATCATTTATCTCTTTTTTTTCTATATTAAGTTGAATTTTATATAATTGCATTTTGTCTAAAATAATCGTCATTGACTACTCTTAGCCTTACTCATTAACAAAATATATTTATAAAATTTATATTTTATATAAGATAGAAGAAATTTTATTATATAACTAAAATATTAAGATATTAAAACTATTGCTACATAACTCATTAAGTATCAAAATTGCCATGTGAAAAAAAAAAGATGATTGGATTTTAGGAGACAAAAATATAATTGCATTTTGTCTATTTTTTCTATTGATTAGTTGGACAAAAATGTAAAAATAATATTGAAATAAACACTAACAAATAAATAATTAAATATGTGGTTTAAAAAAATTAAATATATAGAGATTTTATTCAAAATATATTATTATAATTCCATAAAGATAAAACCTCAAAATATAAAAATTTTTGCTATGTAACTCATTATTTAGTATCAATATTGTCAAGTGATTATTAAAAAAAAGGTGATTGGATATTAGAAGATTAAACTGATTGGTTAGATAAAAATATAAAATAAACACTAATAAATAAACTTATAGAGGTTTTATTTAAAATATATTTTGTATATATAACAATTGATGAATGAGAAAAAATAAATGGAGGAAATGCTATAAAAAAAAATGCTATTTCAATAGAACGTTTCAATATATATAATAAAAATCTTACTTAAATTGGTGATTGCAGAAAAAAATTCTTAATAAAGAAAGAATTAGGATAATTATAGATTAATTACAGAGATTTCGTTAGATATGGAAAACTTGAGTAATAATAATAATAATAATTGAATCTGAAATCAAATTTCTTTATGCCATTTTTTGAGTTTCCTTCGTTGACTTCTAAACAAATCATACTATTTTTTATTCTAAAGGCTTTTTTTCAACAACTAAAAAAAATATAAATGATATTTTTTTGCATTAATTAGAACCAATCAAAATTCATCACATATGTAATAAAAATGAAATAAAATAAATAACAAAGAGTCTATTAATTATTAAAAGATAAAAAAAAAAACCCTTAAAATTGACATAAACTGATAACAGTTAATATAATATGATGTAGTATGAAATTTCATCAGAAATAAATTTTTTTATTATTGTTATAAGTATTTGACAATATTATTAATTTATTATTATGATCAATATATTATTATTAATTATTATTTTTAATATCAATTTTGCAAAGTTTGAAAAAAGATTTATAATTTATGATATCTTGGAAAAAGTTTCCTTTAGGTATATGCAAATGCAAATCATGTTTATAATTAGTTACCAAATCCAAAATGAGAATAGATTTATCAACTAATTATCTTCCCATTAATTTAAAGGATCAAACGTTGACGTGCTATAACCTAAAAAGTTAAAAGTACTTTTGTTTTTTATTTATGGCAAATTATATCAAGCGAGAAATTATATCAATTTTTTTTTAAAAATACCCTATAAATTTAAAACATTTTAACAAATACTTTTTTTTAAATTTGACTAAACATATATTTTATACGTTGGATTTGTGTGCTATTCGTGAATTTTACTCCTACTTATTCATGAATATTAAGTGTTAGAGTGTTAGAATCTTCATATTTTATTTACATACTATTTTATAAGTAGAGTTTAAACGTAATCTCTTTCTTCCTTTAATCTCTCAAGATTAAATAGGAGTAAAATTCTAACACTCTAGAATAACTGTCTTTGTGTACTATTCATGTCCTCCTTGGTATCCAGTTATTCTCTCTTTCAAATCAGAATTTTACTCCTACTTAACCTCTGTTTTAGAATTTAAATTCAAAATTTTTTCTCGATTTTATATCAGATATGATCCTTATCTCCAATTTACAGCTTTAAAAATATTGTAGCCCCAGAAGAGTAGATGGTTTTAGGTCTTTGAATCACCCAATTCAGACTTCAAAAGTTCAAATTATGGCTCAATTACTATCAATGGCTCGGACTAAATTTCTGCTTTTGAAATTTAAGCCTAATTTCGAATTTAAAGTTGGAGGCCCAAACAAATTCAAAATTTAACAAACCAGGACTTTTTACAAAGTTTGAGATGTCCTCTATCAACTTCATAAAGATTACTTTTCCAATTTTATACCTTAAGACTACCGAAATTTTACTTGAAGCTTTAAAGATTAAATTATACTTAAAAATTTCTGTTTATACACACTTTTAAGAAATTAATTTAAACTAAATTTAATTCTAAAATAATGAAATAAAAACATATAAATAAACTTAGAATAAATTAATTTAAATCAATTATATGCTAAATATGATAGAAAATATATGGTTAATATGCCCATATCAATTTAATTTTCTTTTCATAATATCTCTAAGATTCATAATTTCGAGGTAGATCACATTATCAAGTACCCATAACAGATAATTTTTTTAGAAATATCAATAATAATAAATTCAAATTTTATAAGATTTAACATTATAAATATATCAAATTTAAATAAAAATTATAAATTAGATAGATTACAAAGCTATTAAACAAATAATGACTAAAAAATATGATAAGTTTAAATATTATAACTCTAAAATTACATATGATCACATCAAATTACAACAAATATCAATTTATTTACCAACTTCATTTTAATATATAAATATCTTAAAAACATGAGTTTTTAAACTTGTATCTTCATCGAAACTCATAAAAATTTTATGGTTACTAAACTCAGATAATTAAATAATTACTAATAAAAAGAATACATTAATTCATGATAAATTCTTAAGAGATAAAATAAATTTTTTTTTGTAGTTTAAAAAAACTAAAATTTTCTTTCTTTGCTATTATAATCTATAGAGATTATCATGCTGATAATCGATAATAAATATAAAGAAATAGAGTAAGAAAACATAATAAAGGAATGAGTAGAAGAATATAAAAATTTTTATTTTTTATAAATTATGTCATATACACCACTCATGATGAGTTTATATAGAAATATAAGCGGGCCTAAGATAATAATATATTATTAAAAAAATATAACTATAATTTAAATAAAATAAAATTAATTACAATCTAAGTAAAATAAATTTAATTTTATTGATTAGACATTCACATATTTTTTTAACAATTGTTTTTTTCCAGATTTTTTTTAAGTAATTCTATATGGTAACTTATTATTGTTGATTTGTTTTGGCAGTGAATGCAATGAAAAAGTCAAGATGATATAATTGATACAAAGGTCGAAAAAAGCGACTGCGGGACCATCCAATCTCCTTCCACATTGGAAGGTCTTAAAAAACAAAGTTCCCTCCATCTCAAATTATTTTCCTTTCTCATCACTTGAAGTCTTTTTATTTTCCTGATAAAAAAAAAGTCTTTTTATTTTATTTGGTCAGCTATCAAAAGTCGTTGCATTTTTGCAAATGGTGACATTTTTTAATTAAATAAACCATAGCACCCAAGGATTCACTAAGACAAAAAATTTTTTAAAAAAAATAAATGTAAGTGTATTTTTCATATCTTACATATACTTATCATTATGCAATTGTCCATCCAGAGTCACATTTGATACTATCTATAGAAAAGATTTAATTAAAAATTACTTTTTTAAGGGAATTAAAAGTTTTTAGAAGGATGAGATTACTTTAAATTTAAATGCACCTTTTACGTTATATTGCAAGGTTTTTTGCCATTATATTTATATTTCTTTTATTAATTTTATCTTTATTATAACCACCCATAATATTAATTAGTATAAAATTACATGCTTAATTGTGAGTATTATAAAAAAAAGTACATTAAAAAAAATATAACAATGGATTTCATTATTTTTTAAAAATATCTCAAAGAAAAAATATAAAATAGTATTATTTGTTGATGGAATTAAATAATTATTATCAGTCGATTTCTGTAAACGTCCTAAGCGCTGATTTTGACGTAGATGAGACAAATTGCCCTTTATTTACTTGTAGAAATATTTATTTATTAAACCTATCAAACTCTTCACTTATATATTCTTTTTTCATATTTTAATTTTTTGTAATTCTGTTAATAATAATAATAATAATAATAATAATAATATGAATGCTGAGATCTAATAAAAACTCTTTAGTTTATATTATTATTACCTCCGGAAAAGAAAAAAACAATATCTCAAATATATTTAATATACACATTGCTTTCTTACATAATATTAATTTCTGTTGGAATTCATTTATTATAACTGAATATAATTTTCATAAATATTTGATATAGTTAGTATTAAATGTATAAAATTAATTTATAAGATTTATTAATTTTAATCAAATGAACTTACAATTTATTAATTTCGAGTTTATTTAGAGTTAATTACATAAAATTAAAAATATTTATTTATTTAAATATAATATGATTTGATAAAATTAATGCGACAAGCTCTCAGCATTAAAAAAGAATATAAGTTGTTAGCAATATTCTTAATTTTGTTGATATTATGATTTGTTATTTTATCAAGTATGCAGATATATATATATATATATATATATATTATCAAGAATCAAGTATGCATATAATATTGTTCAAAAAAGTATCCATATAATTTTAGTCTCTTTTGTCTTTTGGCTAAATGATATATAAGAGGGTATTTGGTCAGGTGTGATAATGAAAATAAGAATAAATTATTTTTATTAATAATATTTATTTAAATAAAATATTTTATTATTCCGCAAAAAGAATCAGTGATTCTTTAATACTCTCTTATTAATTAATTTTAATTTATTACTGAAATAAAAAAATTTAAAAAAATATATCTTTAAGAATGAAATCAACATCTATTTTTTTAATTTTCGAATAAAATAAATATAATCAATTTAATTTTTTAATTACTAATAACTCTAAAAATTTTAAATAAAATAAATTTATTTTTTCTTAATAAAACTAAATTAAATTTTAAAATAAAATATAATCAATTTAATCCCTTTTCATATTTTTTTCTAATTACTATATCTCTAAATTTTTAAATAAAAAAAATTATTTTTTTTAAATTAAATTAATTTTTTGAATTTTTAAAGAAAAACACTTCAAATAACTATTGATGATTTTAATTTCAATCATGTTGTAATCCAAACATTTTTAAAGAAAATTGAATTCCAATTTCAAAGTAAACCAAACAAAAATAAAAATAAAAAGTCATTTTCATTTTAATTCCATTTCATTCCCATTTCGATTTCAATTCTAACTTTGATATTATAATTGTTGTTTCATGTAGCAGGTTGGCTTTTCATGTGAATTCTTATTTTTTTATATTTAATTTTTGTTTTCCTAAAATATGTGAATTATTTTATATTAAATTTAGATCTTATTTTTTAATAATTTTATATATCAATATAAAAAAATTAAACCAACTTTATTATATTAATAAAATTTTTAATTGAATTTTATATAGAGGAAATGAAATAAAAATACAATGAAAAGATTTCATATAAATTTAAATTTTAAAATAATTATTTAACATATACAAATATAAATAACTCTTGATTTTTTTTAAAAAGGATAAATAACTCGAGTTTTTATTATACAAAGCTGTAGATTTACTGGAAGAATATGAATTCACTAACGGAATGGTCATTAAGGATAAGTAAAATTATCCAAATCATATCGGCCTATTCAAATTCAATCAATACTAATTATATCAATTTAAATCGATTGAGTTGGTCGATTCAGCTTATATATTAACTAATAAAATAAACCAAATTCAATCGAACATACCAAATCGATTCATAATAATCGATTTTCAAATATAAATTTTTTCGACTGAGTAATAATAGTCGAATTAACTGATAACTAAAACTTAACTAACCGTATCTCTGCACATTCCTAATGGTCATGACACAATTATATATTCAAAATTTTATAAAACATCGTTAAAAACAAAAAAAGAAATTTAAAAATACAGGCCTTAAAAAATTTAAAAAAAATATACTAAAAAAGTTCCTAAAATTATAAAAATTCGGTGCAAAGTCATCTCTACAAAATTTTGACATTTTTTGGATTTTCATAAATAATACGTGTATTGTATATATATTGTGAATATGTTAAGTTATATATAAAAAAAATAATATTTTTATATATTCTTTAAATAAGATATATATAGTATAAATATAGTTTATACGTTGAATTTTAAGTGAGAATATATATATTACTATTAATAATAGCATAATGTAATGTATATATTGTGAATGTATTAGACATATATTATATATATATTGTACATATATATATTATTTTGATATTATTCTTAATTATGGTGTATGTATTATGTAAATATTGGTCATTTATCAAATTTCAAGTGAAAATATATTTATTGCTATTAATATAGTATAAATGTATTATATATGTTATGAATATATTAGATATATGTTACACATATATTATGAACATATAAATTTTTACAACTAATTTCAACATAATTCAAACATTAACATATTGAAAATGACTATTCAGTAATAAAAACTATAATGATAAAATAAGAAAAAAAGTTTAATAACCAGACAAAAAAATCAATAGCAAAATAAAAGAAAAAATAGAAAATAGAAAATAAATAGAAATAATAATTTTTAAAAGAAAAATGGAGAAAGTAAATAAAAAATATAGAGCAAAAAGAAATTATTAAAAATAAGTAAAAAATATATATGAATATAATTTAAGCTTTTGTTATAAAGCATAGTCATTTAAAGCTTGTGTACTTTTCAAATGTAAATTTATTTTTCTTTAATGGAAATTATTTATCATTATCAAATGAAGTTATTCTTTCGCATAGAGGATAGTTCAATATATTTGTACATATGACATATTAAATAAGTATCGCACTAAAAGATAAAATATCTATAGTATATTATTATTATTCATTATTTATATTAAAAAAGTTTAAAAAGATGTAAGTGTTATATTCTGGTTCTTCCATACCCTCCACCACAACTTACCAAGGAGAGCAAGATTCATCAACATCAAGTTCTGGATCCCCAAAACCCCCTCCCCCCCCCCCCCCCCCCCTCCTTCGGCAACTACAAAGTGCTCCAATTGATTAGGTGAATCCTTTCGACTCCCAAAATCCCTTTCCAAATAAAATCTCGACATACCTTCTCCATAGCATCACACAACGAAGCAGGCAGCATGCAGGTTTGCATGGTATATACCGGGATAGCAGAAAGAACCGACTGAACCATAGTAATCCTACCAGCCAAGGATAGCGAACTCACTTTCCATTCCGCCAGTTTATCCCTCAAATGATCGAGGAGATATGCTAAAGAATTTCCATCAACTCTACAATGGAGAAAGTAAAGTAAATATTCTATTGTTCGTTGCAAGGATTAATAGATTAAATAAGAGTAAACGGATGAAATTTTGTTTTCATAATTTACTCTCTAATTTTAAAATATCTCTCTCCAAAATAGATAGAAATGAGAATAAATGGAGGTAAATAGTTATTTAAATAAGTAAAATGATCATTATAATCCTCATTTAAAAAAAATAAAAGAAAATTTTAAATTACTCGTTTTTTTACTTAAACTATCAAATAATAGGAAATAATAAAGAATAATTTTTTTATTTATATTATTCTCTTTTCCTTCATTATAGTAAATTCAATATCCGCTGTGACTTACCTCTATCCGAACATGGGCTTAAGAAGAGTTCACCGAAAAAATGGACCGTTGACGGTCCTATGCAATTAATATCCGTGAAAATTACACTCCGTACCTCATTGCTCAATTTACTTTGCAATTGTACGGAAGCCAAAGGAAAAATTTTCAAATGTACGCATTTCACTTTTTTTTTTTTCAAAATTATGTTTTTAACGCTCTTTTTTATTTTTGCAATTTTTTATTTTTCGTTTTTTATCATTTTATTTTATTTATATTTTTTTATTAAAATTTTTTATATCATATTTTTAATATATACATAAAAAAATTAAACATACATATAACATATAAATAACACATATACAATATATATATAACACACATTCAACATTACAAAATACATCTACAACATATCAACAATATTTTTACAATAAATCTACAACACATCAACATAATATTTTTAATACTTATTTAATTTTTTATTCTTAAAATATTATCACAATATTCACACAATATTTAATAATTTTTGCATAAAATACATACAACTTATATAACAAAAATATAACATACAAACAACATCTATAACACATCTACAAAACATCTAAATAATAAAATTATATATATTTTTTATTTTTTTATATTTATAATATGTAAAATTTATTTAAAAATAAATTTAATAATTTTTAGTAATATATTAATGTATATTTTATTTTATTTTTATTTTTTGAATATTATTTTGTTTTGTATAATTAAAATTAAAAAGTTTTTTTTATAAAAAATTGTAATTTTTATATGATGAAAAATAATTTAAAATATTAATTATTATTTTATTATAATTTTTTATTTAATAGTGAAGTTAAAAAAAATAAAAATTTAAAGTAAAATATTAATTATATTGAGTAATGGGGTGTTTTTGAAAACAAAAAATATTTTATTAAAAAATGAGATATTTTTAAAATTTTGTATAATTTTTATATAAAAATATAATTATTTTTAATTTTTATAATATTTTTATAATAAAAATTATTTTTATTTTGGTAGTTTTGTAAACATCCTTAATATCCACTCTCCAATTGGACCCATATTGTGTCAATCCATGTCCACCCAATCTTTTTCCTCCCCATCTATTATTTTTTTCTTTTCATATATTATAAATTAAAAAAAATTAAAAAGCCAAAATTAGAGTAGGTAATAAATATTACAATATATAATTTGTTAGTATAATAAATTAATAAAATCCAAATCAACAGGGGCCCGGACATATAATTTCTTATGGAATTGAATTCAATCTAATGTATAATTTATTTAATAATTTTTAATAGGCTTTCAGAAATTATTTGATAAAATGTAAGAAATATAAAAACTTTAGCTTAAATATAATTTTTGCACTAAATTGGTATAATAATATATCCAGCACAAATGCTAACATGGAATAATTAAATTTTATATTAAATTACAACTAAAAATACTAAATTATATAATTGTTTTTTATTATAAGCAATTCAGTGCAATTTTTATAATTCATTATCATTTTATAGCAAATCTTGTAATTATAATTTCTACTAACTAAAAAATATTAATTTTTACCATAGAATATGTAGATCAGTTGATAAAAAATCATTTTAACTTAATAAAAAATCTCAAATTTGATTATCTGAATATATAATTACATTAAAACTTAATAAATAAAACTTTATCGTTCTTATCATCCTACCTAATTCGACTGTAAAAATATAATTTACACAAAAAATGTTAACTTTTAAAATTTAGACGATTATAAGATTTTATAAAAATATTGTCAAATAATTTTTATAAGCAATTTATGCGTATCTATAAATATCATGTAAATATATATAAAGATGAGTGCCAAAAATTAGTATAAGGATACAATTTAATTAATCAATTTTTTTTTAAAAAATTTCTATACACTTATATTGAATTAGTTCACTGCTTTTATTACGTATTATTAGAATGAGTATATATTTTGATGGAATGCATTGCATAAAATGGTTTAAACTTTTCACTAATTTTTCTCCTATCTAAATTTTTGGTAGCTAATATCCCATTTTGTGTCTTTCCTTGTGAGCTACTGTATGTTTAAATGGTTTAAACTGTTTTATTAAATTTTAATTATCTTTAGTTTAAACCAAACCAAACATTAATTTCTTTTAAAAAAATTTCAAACCAAACTAAACCGTGTAGAAATCCAAAGCAAATAAAACACTTAATACAATCTCCAGTAACATAACCTTTTACCTTCTCCTCCGTTTCAAAAAAAGAAAAATGAAAAAATATATATACCTTTAACTAGATTTTTAAAAAATTTTATTTTTTTATCAATATTTTTTATTATTTTATAAAAAATACACAATAAACTTTTAATACTTTAATAACAAATTTATATAAATTATCATTTGTATAATAAATTTATGATAAAATAATAATAAATTTTATATGTACTAGAGAGAGCTAAGTAAATTTATAAGTTGAAAAGAAATTTTAATAAATTTATAATATTATGAATTCTTCTGATATAAAAATACCTAAATAATAAAGAGAATGCTGTGTAATTGTGAAGGAGCAGGCATAACTCATAAGCATAAGTTAACTTCACGGGCCAGACCACCACTGGTCCACTACACAAAACAAGCATCTTCTTTATTGGTCCAGCCAACCTTCATCCGCTAAATATCCACTTTGATAAACGTGGACCATCCACCTACTGCTTTGCTAGATGCTCTCCATGATTTGCCCCATATTTCATCATTTTAGAATTGAGAAAATTACATTATATACTATATTTCGAGTTTTATTTTTAATTTTACCATGCTTAATTCTTTCTTTCACTTTTAACTTCTCATTTTTCAGTTTTAATCATTTTTATATTTTTTCTTTGCAAAAATACGCTATTTGGTATTTAACCCAGTTCACGACTTGATTTTCGAGTCATGTATTTTCTCTCTTCCACGTAGTTTTAGCATATATATAGAGGGTGTTTCTCAAAACTTAAAAGTTGGTCAAAACTGCTTATAAGCTGTTTTTAGATTATAAGTTGTTTATTTAAGTGTTTCTGAAAACTTAAATAGTAGATTATAATCTGATTTTAATCAGTTTTTTAAAAGTTGGGTTTTGCTACTTTTTTTTTAAGCACTTATTTTTTAAGCAGTTTTGACCAAGTAAAAGACCATACTATCCCTACCTAATCTTCAATATTTCAAATTTGCCTACCTTATACACTTTAGTTTCCATCAAAGAAATTTTATTATTATTATTATTATTATTAAATTTTATTATTATTATTATTATTATTATTATTATTATTGCAAAATAAAATTTGAATTGACATTTAAAAAATTATTTTTATACAATAAATAAACTCATGGACAGTTTGGTCATTTTGACAGTTTCTACAATTAAAAACTGATTATAAGCTGATTTTACAGAAACACTTAACTGATTATAAACTGATTATCAGCTGATTATTAGCTAGTTTACAGAAACGCTTAACTGCTTATTTTTAATCTGATTATAATCTAAAAATCACTTATTCACAATAAGCTAAAAAGCTCCAGTTTTGAGAAACACCCCCATATATATAATTTTATATACATGATTTATGGTTGAGTATTTGTTAGATTTATGGTCAAATCAAGAAGAAAAAAAATAAAAATTAATAGTAATGCATTTGTTGGTAGAAATAAAAATTGGAATTGAATTAGCTGTGAAGCTAACTTATCAATGCAATTTAACAAAATTAATGAAAAGGCTAAATTATTCAATAGGGACCATTAGATTATTATTATTATTTATTTTTTAAATAGAGATATTGACTAGTCTAATTATTGGCAATTTAATGGAAAAGTTAATTAAGTGATCAAATTGTTTATAAATTGACGGTAGACATACATGAATTATTAAATTAATTTTTCAAAATAGAGATTTGATTAGTTAGTAGAGGGTTTGATTGCATCATAATTTTAGAAAAATTGATAAAATAATCTTTTTTGACAATGAATATTATAATTATTTGTAAATAATTTATAAATAATACATGTAAAATAAAATATCGGGTATACTAAACTTTTCCAATCAGTTAATAAAATATTTTAATTATGGAGGAATAAGAAAAATTATTTTATTAGAAAAGAAAATTGTGGGTCTCATATCAAAATTATACCCTTGCTTTAGAATATGATAAAAAAAAAAGATGTTACAATGATAGTTTAAAAATTGTTTAAATTTTTTTAATAAAGTTGAATTATAACCAAACAAGTTAATATTTTTTTTAACCCACTTTCTTTTATTATATCTTTCAAATGTAAGAATATAATTTTTTCAATAAAATATAATTACAATAATATATCTCTGTAAAATATATTATCAGTAACTAATCTTCCAAATAATCTACCAAATGACTCATAAGATATAAGAATTAGATAATACTTTTACTCATTATAATTATTGAATTTTGCTAATTAAAAGCCCTGGATTTTTTTTATATATCTAGTAATTCTTTTAAAATATTTTAAGCAATTATTTTAAAAATTAAACTTATGTGAAGTTACCTTATTGATTTTGTTTCATGTTATTATATTTCTATAGGTTTCAATTAAAATTTATACAAACCTAAAGTGTAAGATAACAATATTAATCCGTAATTTTTGTTTTATATTACTATTCATAATTGGTTCCGAAAACTTTGAGAAAATTAGTAATTTCATGTATGAGTATATGAAGTGTTTAATTAAGCTCATTCTCAAAGTTAAATTCATTTAGTAAAATAAAAAAAAATCAGATTTTTCCAAAACAGTGATATTCTGTAGCTTAGTTTCATGTGAAATTCACTAACTGTTTTTAATTTTTTTGTTCTTTGTCGACATAAGTTGTTGTGCTAGTCTTTCGGCCGGTGGCACACCCTTTTCCTCCTTTTTCTTACTACTTTATTAGCTTTAATTTTACTTTAATTTTATATAGGATGAATTAAAATTTAATCTACAGAATCTAATTTAATTAATGATTTTTTATTTTGAAAAATAATGAAATAATTTCTTATATTTATTTACATTAGTAATTTAATTTTTTATTATTAACAGAGCCCAATTATGAATAAATTCAGCAAGCCGAGCATCTAAGACAACTCGGCTTACGAGACAATTAGAGCAAGAAAATTTTTTTTATTAACAACATACCTAAAAATATTAAATATAAGCAATTAAAAAAAATTATATACAGGCTATGAGATAAAAAAAAAAAACATAATATAATTCTATATAGGCAATAACAGAAAACACACGCGGGCGTATATGTAACTAGAAAAAACTCACAATATAATTTTGATTTTGTATAAAAAAAAATTTAACTTTATATTATTTTTTAATGTCTAATAATAAATGAACAAATAAACTTGAAGGAATTAGGGCAATTAAAATCTAGGGCTAGTCTGATTATTAGCTAAATAAAAAAAATTTAATAATCAAGTAAAAATTTTAATAGTAAAAAAAATAAAAATAATAGTCTTTATTGTAAAAAAACAAAATAATATATAATTTTAAAATAAAATTATAATTAAGACAAAATTAATATATATAATTATATAAAAACATATAATATTTAGAATAAATTTTATCTGTTTGCATATAATTTTTTAAATAAAACCATTTGCATGGCGAGTAATAAATTTTGACTTTTAAAAAATACAGTAGTGCTAGAGGATTTAGTGGCAAGAATATGATTGACAAGAATAATTCTTCTAATAGAATTATAAATAAGTTAAACCATTCAAACTTGGCCTGAATTTCAACTTGTTAATAGCTCAATCAATTTTAATATGTCGGCCAAGAACGAAGCTCGTTTGATTGGGACTAAAGTTGACATGATATATTTAAGCTTATTGGTAATCAATATTAGATTATTTTTATTAAAATTATTTATTTATTCACTAAAATTTATATTTATTCGCTAAAGTTTATATTAAAAAATTCAGAGATATCTAATAACTTCATTAATTATGATGTACATCTTATATATTTTAAAATTATATAATTTTATTTTTACCTTCTATTAATGAAAATTTATTTTGCATATCTTTGATTTTATTAAAAAAATTGTAATTCCACAAACTCAATATTTTTTTGAGAAGTTTTAGATTTAGAATATGTGAATAAATAACTCTACTTAACAATCATAAGGTAACATTTATATCTATATATTATATTAAATTTATATCCACTAATATTATATTTTTCTATGTATGTTATTATACTTTCACCATGTGTCACATTTTCTTAAAACTAAACATATTTAAATATTAAATTAAAAAATCCTTAAATACTTTAGATAATTTTAAAAAATTATTTTCTTTAAATGTTAAATTAAAAATAGTTCATTTAGATATTAAATTAAAAATAATTAGATTAAAAGTGACTAAAAATATGAAATTAAATTATTTTCTTTTTTTATATCATTTTCTAATTTTTGCATATTTTTGTAACGTTAATAAATGATTAAAAATATTGAAATAAATATACTGGAAGTGTCATTTTAATACATATTTATACTTTCTTTTACACTTTGAATATGGTAAATCAAGTAACATGATCAAAATTATTCACATAATGATCAAGAAATCACAATATGTTGTGACTTATTATTTTATGAATTCAATTTTATTGCAGATTTAGCATGATATGATTTTTTTTATGTTAAACTATATATAAATTGATATCTTTCAAATATTGTCTTTGATGAAATTTCTCAATAATATTGCAAAAACAATCAAAGAGTTTATATGATGAAATTTCTCAATAATGTTGCAAAAAACTTTATTTCTCAAAGAGTTTATATGGATTATATGATGAAATTTCTCAAAGAGTTCACAAAAAATGTAGAGAATATTTTATTTGTTTACAAAATATGTATGGCCTATGTTATAAAATTTTGGACTAGTAAAATTAAATTTTGACTTAAATGCTTTTGTTTCCATTTTTGGGTTTGATTTTATAGTGCCTCTTTTTCTAAAATTTTAGTATGTCTACATTATTTTATTTGTTCTATTTTTATTTTAATTATTTTTTTAAAGTTGAATTGTTATGTTTTGAAATGTTATTATTTTAGCATTGTTTATAGTCAATATTTTTTTATTAAAAAATAGTAATTTTTGATAATTTCCGCACGATTGTGCGAATTTTGTTTCTAGTTAATATCTAAATTGGGTGCAAAACTATTTCTTGCAAGTATAAAAAAAAAATGTCTAATAAATTAAAATAGAGATATTTCAAAACAGGGTCCAAAATAAGAAACAAGAAAAAAGGGTCTACCTAATATATCATTACAAACAAAAAAACTACTATAAAACAGCTAATGGGATATTGAAATATGTCACAATCTTCCAAATTAAAGCATTTCTAGAGAACCAAAAATAAAATCTAAAAGTCTCACCAAAAGATATTTACATACAGGGACCATCAAATGAGTTCATTCAATCTGATTTGATTTCTATTTTGATTAAGGTCCTGTTTGGTTTAGCGATTTTATGCAGCTGATAGCTGTTGCTGATAACTGTTGCGGATAACTGTTAGCTGATGAATAATGAACGTTTGGTAAAAATATAGTAAGCTGTTGTTATTGTATAAAATGACCAATAAAGGTATAATTTTAAATAAACTCAAATTTTAAAAATTTGAATAATAAATATATTTATAATAAATTTAAAAAATATAATCTACCAGCCACAATAAAAATAGATTGATGCTTTTTTTTTGTAAAATTTATTGGTAGCTTTTTTTTCGAAAAAAATATTAGTAGCTTTTTTTTTGGTAAAATATATTGCAATTCGTAGATTCGATTAATTAATATATATAAAAGATTGACGTATAAATCATTGATTTTGCATATATCGTTATACTTTAATAATCACATGTTATAAGTTTAAATTAAAAGTTACAAATATTAATATTATCTAATAATTCAGGATTAATATTGTCAAATAAAAAAATTATCAGCAGCTGTTTAGAAAAAGTTAGGAGGAGGAGCTTTTTTAAACAGCTACTGTTTGAGCCTTCAAACAGCTAACAGCTGCTGATAAAAAAAGTTAACCAAACACCCATCAATTATATCAGTTTAAACTGATTGAATTAATCAATTTTAATTTAAAATTTTAAAAAATTAATATTATTGATTTGATTTTAATTTATAGTATATTGCAAGTCAAAATAACGGAACCAATCAAATTCGCTAATAGTATCCATTTTATAAATTTTTCATTTTGAATGGTTGGCTTTGAAAATAAAATTTTTAACTCGATTACTAGTAATTTATTTAATTAAATTTTAAAACTTAATTAAGTCCATCGTCATCTCTATTTATACAGAGAAAAAGACACTACAATAAAATAAAATAAAAAAATTTCAAATTTTAATTAAAGCTAAGAAATAATTCATAAAAAATGAATAAAAAAAGCAAATAAACAAACTCAAAACAGAACAGCAAAAAGCTTAAAAAAACATATATCGACTTGCTAGAAAGGAGAGCCCAACTAACTTTCCTATCCAGAAATTAATCTCTCACTCCATCCCAAATCCGCTGCACGTTAACAAATCCTAACAGTCCACCATTCAAACACGCCACATCACATTTGCCACCTGTCTTACTATGATTGGTCTGTCCCTTTTCCTTCTCCACAAGCAAAAGCCACAAAAAGTAGGAACTCAAGACTGGTAGCTTTATAAGCCAAGCCTCCATCACTCATTATACGTATATATATATTCCAATATTTGTACGTATTTATACAATACGCCCCTATTTATACGTATAATTGAAAAGGAAGAATATATTGTTTTTTATGAGAGAAAAGGAATAATATATTATTAGTATACTAATACAATTTATATATATGTATGTTTTGGGTTAGCTTGGATTTCTTGCCTTAGTAGCGAAAAATGGCTCTGTGCTTATCTTTCTATGTTATTTTCTCTCTCCTCTTTGTATCTGCTGTTTTTGCAGCGGAGCCGTTGACCGTGGCGGACACCGAGGATCCGTTGATCAGGCAGGTGGTGGACGATGGCCATGACCACTCTCATCTCCTTACCGCAGAGCATCACTTCTCGCTTTTCAAGAGGAAGTTCGGGAAATCTTACGTCTCTCAGGAGGAGCATGACTACAGATTTAAGGTGTTCCAGGCTAACCTCAGACGCGCGGCGCGTCATCAGAAGATGGACCCATCGGCGAGTCACGGTATCACTAAGTTCTCCGATTTGACTCCTGCTGAGTTTAGGAGACAGGTTTTGGGACTTAGGCGTTTGAGATTGCCTAAGGACGCCAATCAGGCTCCGATTTTGCCTACTAAAGATTTGCCTGAAGATTTTGATTGGAGAGAGAAAGGTGCTGTTACTAACGTGAAAAATCAGGTATTATTTCTTATATATATATATCATTTAGATTAGGGTTATTGATGATGATGATTGATTTGTGATTCGGGGATTTTTAGGGTTCGTGTGGATCGTGTTGGAGTTTCAGCACCACCGGTGCCCTGGAAGGTGCTCACTTTCTTGCTACCGGAAAACTAGTTAGCCTTAGCGAGCAACAGCTTGTGGATTGTGACCATGAGGTTCGTCTTTCTACACGTTGTATTCCATGATTGATCAACAACTTTCCTGTCTTTATATGTTATAAATTTTTGTGATTGATTGCTGTTTGGTTGTGCTACAAGTGCCTATTTTACATAGAAGAACTTATTTTATCTAGTTATTTCCTGGAATACCCTTTGATATATATATTTAATTCTTGAGGCTTCTTGTTAGTCCCTTTTTGGACTTAATTTCTTCTGGAGGAGAGTATCGATTGGACCCCTCTCTGCAGGGGTTCTAAATTTAGTGAATTGATTGAATTGTGGTGGTTCATACCCTTTTGAAAGGGTAACCCATGCATGTTTTTGTGTTGAAAGTTTGATTAAATGAATGATATATTATAGATGAAAGGTGAAAAGGTGGTCTTTAAATGTTGCAATCTATTCATATGCATAAATGTTGAATAAACTTGTTTCAAATTCATGCTAAAACATAGTTTTAATTGTTGATTTTGATTTGTTGGGTGAAATGATTGGTCAAGGGCAGTGGTTCTTTAGATTGGTTTGTCTAAATTGAGTAATGTTGCACGTTTCTGCAGTGTGATCCTGAAGAGGCAGGTGCATGTGATGCGGGTTGCAATGGTGGGCTGATGAATAGTGCCTTCGAGTACACTCTCAAAGCTGGTGGTCTTATGCGGGAGGAAGACTATCCTTACACTGGCACTGATCGTAGTGCTTGCAACTTTGACAAGACCAAGATTGCAGCAAGAGTGGCCAACTTCAGCGTTGTGTCCCTTGATGAAGATCAAATTGCTGCAAACCTTGTGAAAAATGGGCCTCTTGCAAGTAAATGGCCATAGTTCTCAATCTAGTGATTAATTTTAGTTGTTCACATGTTATTATGGTATGCCTAACTTTAGCTTTTTCATGTTGAATGCAGTTGCTATCAATGCTGTGTTCATGCAAACATACATTGGTGGAGTCTCATGTCCTTATATCTGCTCAAAGAGGCTTGATCATGGAGTGTTGTTGGTCGGATATGGTTCAGCTGGCTATGCTCCCATCCGGATGAAGGAGAAGCCATATTGGATTATCAAGAATTCATGGGGTGAAAACTGGGGAGAGAACGGATACTACAAGATATGCAGGGGTCGCAATGTTTGTGGAGTAGATTCCATGGTGTCAACTGTTGCTGCTGTTCAAACCAACGCAGAGTAGATTGTTAAACCCATTGATGTTATATTTTCACTGGATATTTGTATATACGCATGTTATAATATTATATCAACTTGTTTATTGGAATTATCTACCTTTAGTATTCACCCAAGGCATTGGATTGAAATTTCTTGAAATCCCTATGCTTTTGCTTTGTCAGAACAGCTAAATTGTCGGATTGTTATATTGAAATTCCTTAGAAACTTCCTGATTTGGTTTGTCTGCGAAATTGTGTTTGTTTGATATTATATGCTAGTCGATCCTGCAAGACTAGCCTGCAAACTTTCACTATTGTGGGGGCATCAGGAAAAATTAAAAATGAAATAAGCTGTACGCTTTGACAAACATTATCCATAGCTTAAATGTGCAAAATAGTGTATCATAGCAAGCCAAAATAAATATTTCAATTATTAGAAATCCATGAACACTTTGTATGATTATATTATTTATAATTATCCTCGGACGATAATTCAATGCATTGATTTCACATCCCCAATATTTCTAAATTTATAGATTAACTTAGTTTTATGATCTAAGGTTCTCAGTTAACAGCAATCAATAATTAATTCAAAAGGGAAGAGTCGTAGCATTAATTTTATAGCATCAATTTGTTTTTATGCTCTCAAGAGATGAAAACAAAATTTTGGAAGTGACAAATATGAAAAAATAAAAATAAAATAATAAAAAACTTTCAGCTGTCCCCCAAATTCTCAAATGGCTGCGTATGAATTTTTATTTGCATTTTTCCTCCTATTCTTCTAGCTGATGCCCTATCAGATTATGTTGGTTATATTATAACAATTAATATTAGCTGGTTCCGATAAATGGTTGGTTCCGTCGTTTCCTAATATGTGGACATATTTGACAGTGCACTTCATAAGCCATGTCAACTCCGTAATGGAGTTGTCATGCCTATTTCCTAATATGTGTTCTCTTAAATTATACTTGAGTCTTACAAGAATATATCGACACGCCTTTTTGTCTCTTTCAACTTGTTTTGGATGTTCTATTACACTTGTTTTCTTTCAAGAAATCAAATCCGCATCTCACATAAAGCAATCACTCCATCATTTGAGTTACAACTCATTGATATTAAATACATTTACATGTACACTGACAAATATCAATTTGGAGTGTCAAAAGGTAGAGTGATGGCTTTAATTTACCTGGTATTTTCACTACATATGGTTTTACATGCATGACATTCAAAATACTGAATTCAATCACGAAATTTCTGTTAAATTACTGCAAACCAAACGGAATTATAGTTAGGGAAAAAAAAACAACCAAATGATCCACGGGCCAATATAAGTTTCCGTAATTTTATCAATTCCATGAATCAGTTAATTTTCTTGCTCGACAATTCCATGTTCGCTTCATCTTTAATTTCCCTTCCTCTTCTATTCTCCCAGATACATTCCAATTTAAGTTCCAGCAAGGTACAACTCCATGTATGCACATTACTTTATTTAATTAATACAATACTATGTACAATAAATCCTACCATATAATTAAAGTTAACAACATAGTATAGAACTGAAAACGCTATTAGATTCACATATCACTTGCGTAATTTTCTGACTTAAGGGAATGAGGAAGCAGAAACAGAGGGGGTAAGAGGTGATCTTCCCTTGTCTAATACTTCCACCCATAAGGGGTGTTAAACCCCTATCTTTATCCTTCTTTATCTAGCAAGTTTTAAACTGCTACGTAAGTAACAGCTACTTGGCAAAATAAATGGAATGGAATGTTATCTAATGCATTTCTGCTGCAAAATAAACAAATCCTTCATTTCCCCTCCGCCAAGGAAAGTAGAACATACTATTCTCAGATATTATAGTTACTACGAAAATCAAACATGATGAATCAACACATTTGAAATTCAACTTCCTCAACTTCCCCTGCAATATTTGGCAAAAAACTCGAAATTCCTTCCGCAAACTAGATGTCCGATTAGCTTCCACTGGAAACACTATAATGAGAGACAAATTGAAATCTCACGGCTACATACTCTCAGTTATGCTAAAATTTCGATGCATCATAGGCTAGAAGAGGACATCTTTTCTTTTCTTAAATAAAGCAATAGATAAAAAGAAGTTGAATAAATTAAATATTTTTCCATTATTACACTAGGCCATATAATGCCATCGGATACACCCAACAGCCAAACACCAAAACTGCTTCTTCCTTCCAATAGAAAAAGAACAACTGGAAGGGAAAGGAGCAGTGCTCAAATGGTTGAAAAGCTCCCTGTGACTTCCCATCTACAAGATTCATTCATACCAATCAACTTCTCATTACGTTTGAATGAATAAAATCGACATATGTCCATAACTATGCACACTGAATATCATCATCTGATGCCAACCACCATTTGATTTTAACAAATCATTCATCTTCATCACTGATTAGTGCAAATGAAAAAGGATAGAATTTGTAACCATCTCCCTCGTAGAACTTGTTTTGGAATTCCACCCAATGAAGTCGCAAAGCATGTAGGAAAGCACTGAGAGTTTCCATCACCAGCAACACACCAACCGTTGCAAAAATAAAGACGATGATGCCGACAATAAGGATAATTACATTGTTGAACCTGTTGAACAAGCAAAGCCATGTCATCATTTTAGCTGCTGCTTTTTGAAATAAATTTTTTTTGTTATATAGTAAAAGAAATCATCACATAAGTAATAAATTCAAAAACTACCAACTTAAAAAAACTTTTTTTTTATTGTTTTACCACACAAGGTATTACAGAATGTAACATACCCCCATGCAAGGAGAAGGACCTTCTCATAGAAAACACTTGAAAGCTCTGAGTGGGCAAGACTGCAGAAAGAAGGATTTCAAGATAAAACATATCATTAGCACCAATTAGACAGATCAGATGCAATCTAGATCAAGAGAAAATGATGAGGAGAAGTGACTACAACTAATAATGTGGAAGACACCTCATGCAACATTTATGGGAGAATGAGCTCTTCCCAAGTCAGAAAGAGCTATTAGCCTCATAAGCAATACACATAGATAAAGATGGTTTCCTTGAGACTTTTACAAAGAGAACCACCCAAATTAATCAAAGTGTATAGCAACAGATTGCTGTACATATCCAAAACAAAATTTCCAATCCCCACAACACAATTTTCAACAATAAAAGATACAAAATTGAACTGATTTCACCTGTGCTCAAATAATTGATTAAGGAACTTGAATGCAGACTAATGTGTAACTTCAATTTACTAGTGCCGTACCTAAGGGCCCATAGACGAAGGTAAGAAGCTGTATTTGAAACTGCTCCAAGAACAAACTCAATAGTATGTATCAATTGATGCACAAAAACTTCACTGAATTCAAATTCCTCATGACCATGGGAATCATGGTTCACCACTTGAACAGACTCCTCAGTGCTCTGAAGTGGTGTGTATGACTGGCCTTGGTGCCTCTGGAAACAAGATCAACAGAGTCAATTGGAAGAGAAACTAACTTATAATGCACTCAGATATATGAAGTAAGGAACTGGGCAAAAGGTGAAACTACAGCATACATCTTGGTGTTGCTTCTTCAAAAGAAAAGGCTTTGGAAGCAGCATCCATGGTACAGAAATAAGGGCCAGTAATAATAGAACAAGCTGAAAACAGAAGAAACAGGATAAGTAATTGGAATATCTGCATCTCATAACCTTGGAAATAGAATTGTAAACCGAACTAAAAAGAAAGCCAACCTGAGCTGTCTTTTGGCCTGGGAAAAGCTGGTTTTCCCCCAATTCATCTGTTGGGCTCAAGAACATGTATATCATTACATGGTATAAATCAGCTTGTGAACCTGTGCACCACTTCACAATGATAAGGAGTGATAAATACCCAAACAAGCCGTTTAAGAATATCATTTGGGGAATAAATTGAAACCTGGAAAGTTGCAAGAAAAAGGATAGCTTTTAGTATAAACACATACTACTAAAGCACTTCCATAACTCTTTGAAAAACTTGAAATGTGCTGAAGCAGCTAACTTCGATGTTATCAACTTACCAGACATTCAAGCTATTACTAAAATATATTGCATTGAAGAAACTCAATATGATTCCAAGATTCATTTGGGCAACACCAAGAAGGATTGACATTTTCATCTTCAAAGAGTTAAGAAATGGCAGCTCACTGCGAGTACCATGCCACACAGGATCCACACCAAATGGGTAAGTGGGGCCCACTTTAATCAATCCTTCTGTAGTAGCATCCCTGGAAAACATGCATGCAAGGAACATTCATATGATTTAAAGATCACAAAATTTGCAAGAGGCTTAAGTTAAATACCTGCAAGAAAGATCACGACATGCATATGCCGAGCGTCCAAATAGCTCAAAGGGTACCGAGAAGAATTCATTGTAGATCAAACCAGTGTAAATTGAGAAAAGGGCCATCATCAAAATAACATAACGGCCACCAAAGGTCATTTCAGTGATATCTCCAAGCTTCTGTAGCTCACAAGAAAGAATGTCTTAGACTCTAAGCATGGAGGTGCACAATAGAATTTATTCTTGATATAATCAAATAGGTGTATAAAAGCATAAGACGACAAAGTGAACTTATTTGCTATTACATCTATACAAAAATTGGTGAAAGATCAAAGTATATTTAATATTCAAGTAAATGTTATAAAACAATAATAACCACTTCAGACATCAAATGCATAGACTCTCTGTTTGATGATAGCAAGTCATGGGCAGTTCACCTGGCTAGAAAGTTTCTTTTCCCTGATTATAAAGACCAAAGTTGCAAGCAGCAAGCATATTCCATGTCCCCAATCTCCAAACATAACAGCAAAAAGGAAAGGGAATGTAACAACAGTGTATACACCAGGATTTGCTTCTTGATACCTGGCCACCCTGCAATCACATGAATTAAAGCAGCTTATTTCTATTCATAAAATTATATTTTTTTTATAGAGTAGAAATTCACTGACAAAGAAATGAAGGACAACACATCATGGACAACATGGAATGCTCTTGTTCAACTGACAACTATAAATGAGAACACAGAGCCATGCTAAAACAAATGCTCTCCGATCAAGCAATAGAAATCATATTTCACAATAAAATCAAACATATGAGAAATAAAAAGAATATATGAACCAACACAAGCATACAGGTGCAGGTGCAAATGCATAAACTCTTCGCAGCAATTGGCACAATACTTTATACAAAACGAGATAACAATTTGTTTGGTTGAAGCATCAGTAAATAACGTACCAAATCATCCAACTACACATGTTAAACTGACACCAACCCATGTGCTTGGATTATGAATTTTATTTATCTTTGTCATTACAACAAGATGCTGATGTCATCAACTTTGAAGATAGTAGCATTACATTGCATATTATTATCTTTCTTGGCCTAATGACACAAAAAAGCGAAACTGACCAAAAAAAAAACAGCTAGCAGGGCTCTAATGAGATCCAGCACATTAGTTCATCATTAAGTTATATAGGTTGCTAATCTAAAACATGACCCAACAAAAAAGTAATAAGATTGGAATATTTTAGAGTCAACTTACCCATATGCATCAACAATTTCTTGAAAAGCAGAAGTAAATTTATTTGTGCAAAAATATGTAGGTGGTGACTCCTTTGTATGCAAAACCTGGAAAATGGATCCCACTTGTGAGTTTGAATCAAATGCAGCTCGCTGTAATGCTTCTTGGATCTGCATGGATCAACTTTAAATTATTTTGTGCTGAACCAATATTGTGATTGAATATGTTAGTTGAAAATTTCAATGAAACATTGTAATTGAAGTCTAAGGATTACCTGCTTTGAGGCAAAAACAGGACTCCATCCCTCCGCAACAAGACACTTTTTTGTCACATCAAGACTAAGCATGTTCAGAGTGTGGTAGATAGATTTCTCCTTTCTCACCTTCAACAATTGAAAGAGACTATGTTTAATGACAATATATAATCCAAACAAAGCAAAATATCATAAATGTCTATCATATTGATGCAAAATGTGCAAACCAAAAAAAGAGAAAATGTCTGAAATGTTATATGTCAATATGAGAAGCAAACATTATTTCCACAACCGAAGAACACAGCCTCATTATTATAGAAAATTATGAGGACGATGGATGCCATTTGGATGAAATTATCCACAAAAATAAGATTTTTATCTTAAATTTCATCCCCTCATCTTGTTTCTCATTATCTTCTACCTCCAATTTCTAAAAATTCTCATCTATTTTCACAGTAATTGCAATATACTTGTAAAGACTTGAATAAGAGCATGCTATCTATAAATCCAATTCAAAAGCCATTCTCATTAATGAGAATTTTTACCACACCAAATCAAGAAACATACCCAAAAATAAATTCAGCTAACTAGAAATTGCAATGGCATTGATTTTAGTCACTTGAAGATCTGACATTAATCTTCTCAGTTCTACTTTACATTCTTCACAAGGATAAAGCTCGCCAAAAAAGAGGCAGAAAAAATAGATAAAAAAGGTGATAAGAGATGATTAATTCCACTAGTAATCAAAGTGGAAGCATTTAGAGCGAAAAGTCCATTTTCTATAATATGAGAAAGGAAACGTTGCCAGCTTTATCATGATAATAAGCAATGCAACAATCACAGGTTGATGTTACACAGACTTAGCAATAGAGAGAAAATAATGTGAATCAAGCACCTGGTAACAGTAATAAAAAAGCATGGTGTCATAGTAGTAGTGTACATATATACATTTGTGTGTGAGAAAGAAAGTAATAGTGCATGCGTTTCATAGATTTTGACAGACCAAAGTGTTCCACTGCACAAATTCATCACTGATACTCTGCAACAGATTGCTCCTGTGAAGTAATCCCACATCTATGGTAGTCTTCAACTCTAAGACTCTTCCTGATACCTGAAAATGGGAAGTAATAATACGTCATATGAGATAAAAAGGTTTCTAAACAAAAAACATCTGTCATATTGTGCACATGCAAGAACTAAAATTCCTCAAAGTAAAGACAAATTGAAGTTTCAAATATTTACAGGAAATAAAGCTGTCAGAAATTAATTTCCTACAGTAAACAAACCATCTATAAGAATTTAGTTCCACACCTCATTGATCATTTGGTTTTGTATGCCAAGATCCTCAGTGAAAGGATAACGATTTGCCCCAAAAGCTTCACATATTTTTAGTAATTTGGTTTTAGCTCTTTCTCCAGAGAAGAAAATGACAAATACGTTCTTCTCAACCTGCACATGACATTCTCAAGTCAGAACAAAGGAGACAGAACATACATATAGTTGAGAGGTGAATAAATTTCCTGCAATAAGCCTAGAATTCATGCACTAACCAGGAGATGGCAGAATGTAATGACTTTTCAATAATTCACCACAAAAAAAGTGATGGTTATCCCACAGACTTTGCACTGTAGTTGGAAATTTTTATTCAATGAACTGGTCACTGATGCACATGAAAATATATATAAAACGACATATCCACAGAACCAAAAAAGAACTGAATGGAATGACACAATTAAAACTTGATGCAAAAAAGCTCAAATGTTAATTAAATTATCCCATTCTTCATTAAGATCTCATTCTCAGACACGATTCATGAGGCTGTCCCTATTGAACCAAAACCATAGCCTCTTCTCTGATGGTCTACCTAGTGACAATAATTGGGGCAATACAGTTGCACACTATTTAACAGAAAGATCACAGCAACAAAATAATGATTAGCTAAAAGAAGTGGCCAAACTTTACCTTCTCCCCAGAAATAGGATCAGTTACAGGTTCCTCAACAGCAGCCTGCCTGATGAACACATTGCCCCTGGTAGCACGAAATATAATTCTTTCAAATGCCACTGACTTATCTTTCGGAACAAGGCCAGCGAGAAACCCCAACTTTACTTGCTTTGATGAATCAATTGACATTTCCTATGTAACAAAAAATTGAGTCAAAATGTGAATAACGATAGGGTTTAGATATCATTAACATATCTAAAAAGTTATCAGAATTCATACTTGCTCAGCTAATAAAGGAGTGCCTAGTGATTCTTCAGTAACTTGACATGATTCTATTTCCCTCTGCTGAGCAGTTGCACTTCTTAAAGCTGAAGAAAAGAACTCGCCAGCCTGAAAGGTAGAATATTAGTGCCAGACTTATTCATTAAAGACACAAAGTGTTACTGATATTTTGTTTAAAAGATGAACAGTTCTCAGTTGATAAGCAAACAGGACCCCAGAAGAAGAAAATCTTAATATGTTTTGAAATTTGGATGAGAAAATTTATAACACATGATAATTTCCAAAAGAGAAACTATAGAAACTATGGTTATGCATGAGATGCAAGGTCCCGAAGCCATAGGATGGGAAAAACTAAAAAATGGTCACTAGTTAAATGTATTCCAAGCTTAATAACTGACAAACGAACATTGAGAGCATTTTTTTAGACAAGATTCTATAAGCATCTTACTGACTTCAAATGCCACAGGTATTTAGTATATCAACATGAACACATGAAAAGGAACTAGTGGAATCCAATTACATAACCCGCCGGTGTTTCTGAACTGGCTCAAAGACAGAAAGGCAACTGCCAAAATCAAAGGTATAACTATTTCTGCTGCTTAATTATGCTGCTTGTTGAAAAAGTGACCCAAAATCTAATAGGGAGACTTATCATACGCCAATATACAATTTCTCCTTTTTTTTCAATTAATTATGAGGAATGATGATCCATCAATTTTATTCATTTTTTCTATCTCTTTTCTCTTCCCTGCATCGCTTTTCTTCCTCCATCTGAGAACTACATAAAATCTTCCAATAACAACTATTAAGGTGCATCTATTCTAAAAAATTAGACATCCATGTCTCCCCCATGGAATATCGGGTGTTAACAGAGATAGAACCAGTAATTATTAATCAGTTGGCAGAAAAAGTCACCCTACCTTCTGGAGAACAAGCTTATATTCTATAAGCTCATTATACGAGCGTTGTAACTTATCATTATTTGCATTCATTTCAACCAGCTCCGCTTCAAGGTCTCCAAGTTTAATCTAGCACATAAAAGAACCAAAAAGTTGGAGTATGAAACACCAAAAGCATTTATAGCAGCACAAATCAATTACTTGAAATACCTCCAGACCATCCATATCGATGTCAACTTGTGTCACAGGCTTTGATGAAGGTGACACACCAGCCTTCTCCATTTGCTCCTTGAGAAAATGCAACTTTCGTGCCATCTCTCCACATTTTTTTATCTTAAAAATAAAACAAACAAATGAATACTTCTACCACCAAAGATCTATTTGCAAACAGAGAAGACAAAAATAATATTTCATACCAGGACAGGATCAGATACAATGTATTAAGCTACCTCCAGTGTTTGTATTATTACTATTATCATTTTAACGTTCAAAATTTAAAAGGCAGAATGTTTAACTGTTACAAACAGGCATTGAATTGGCGTCTCATACCCTGGTCATTGTTGAAGCAGTGCATGCAAATTCATTTCTTACAGATTTCTCAACATTGGCGTCTGTTAATTGGTATGTGCTTATAAAACTAATAAAAATAAAATAATGCCTAATGGTGGTCCAAAGCTAATTAAAAACATAAAATGACTACTACTTTTAAAGCCACTTTCAACTTTCAGTGCCTAAATCATGAAATAGTTGTAATAAATAGTTCAATATTTATAAGGATCCTTCTTGAATTACTACAACAAACAAAGTATTTCGTCAAAAACCATGTTATAAACGATAAAAAAACAAAATAAAGCTCACCAGTTTATCTACAAAATTTCTTATCCATTACACTTTATAATTCACTTTTATTATCAAGTCACGCCTCCAAATGCAAACAAGATAAAAAAAGGAAAGTATTAAAAAAAAAGTGCACCTGAGCAGCGTAAGTTCTCTGAAACGGGCTCTTCTCTGAATTGAGCTGGAAATAAAAATAACACATTAAAAACACAATCGGTAGCTGAACTCATAATCAATCAATCAACACACAATGGCTATTAACACATAATTTTTTACTAGCAACCTTAAGTTACCTTTTCAGCTATTAGAAACACACAGAATTACACTGATCCTACTTTCAACTTCTCTACTGAATCAATCGACAAAGAAAACCCTAGCCACAGTATGTCAATCGGAACTCAAAATAACGAGAAATTTTGAAACTTAATTCAACCAAATCAGAAAAAACGAAGAATGTTGACTACACAAAAAGAGAAACACACTAAAAGATTGAATTCAATGCCGCAACACACAATTGAGCATCAGAGAGAGAGAGAGTGTAAAGATGGAACTCAGAAGTGCATATATAGTTCAAATAAGATTAGGAAGTGTACGAACATCTTTGAATTGAAGGAGACCGAGGTCGCCGAGATAAGATACAGTGAGATGAGCGGACTCAATCGGAATGATTAGCTGCACCAATTGCATCGCCTCCGACCTGAACAGATCCATCGGCGGACAGCATCCTCCTTGAGCCTCCCCCATTTGTGTTTCCCTCGCTGGCCGGTTAGACGAATTCGATTTTCCGTTCGTATCCTCTCAATCTCTATCTCTGATAGTCGCCGCTGTTTATCTATCCAATCTGCTGATTTTGATCTGTAATTACCAAATTTTATTTTATTTTATTTTTTAACACGAGGGGCTGAGGACAGAGAAGAGTTGTCGTGTTCCTTCTACAAACTTTCACGCTCTGCTTCAATAATTTGGTTCTTACAATTGTGTCCTCCTCATAGGAAGTTTCTTTTCCCTTATACCCTCAGGCCATGTTTTATTGGGAGAAATTAGTTAAGGATCATTGGGTTTCACCGCGTATAATGTAATAATTTTAGGGCATTTTACAAAATTATCTACCAAACTAAAATTTTTTTAAAAAATATTATTAAATATAATTTTTTTAAAAAAATATTTAAATAATTTATAAAATTATAAAAATATTATATAATATTTTATTTTTATAATTTAAATATATTATAGATATATTATATATATATTATAATTTTTTAAACAAATATAAAAATTAAATTTATTTTAAATATTAATTTATAAAATAATATCTTTAAAATAAAATAACATAATTTTATAAAAAATTTTAAAAAAAAATTTAAAAATATCATTTTATAACATAATTGCATATATTTTATTATTATGTATATATTACAGATATTTTTTTTGAACCATATATATATTAAATATGTCATATATATATATTGTGTATATATTATCTTTTAGCCTTTATATATTATATAATTTTTATATGTTATTTAATTATAATATATATATTATAGATATATGTCTTTTAATTTTTATAAGTTGGTTAATTATAATATATATATTGTGGATATGTTGCAGCTATAATATGTATATATTATAAATAAATTATTATTTATGTTTATGTGTATTATTAATATGTTACAGATATGTTATGTATATGTTTTTTTTATTTATATAAGTGAATATAAAAGTAAAAAAAATATTTATAAATAAAAAAATATAAATAAAAATTAAAAAAATACAAAAAAGAAAAGAGAACGGAAAAAGTTGAAAAAGCAAAAAGCCGCGCCGCCGTAAACAGGAACACGGTATCCCGTGTAATATTCCCATAATTTTATTTATTAATTTCAAAAATTAACATTGAAATGACCTTCATTTTCATTGAATTAATAAATTATTATTTATGCATATATTAGATGTAATATTAAAAATTATTCTAAAGTATATATTTATTTATAAGTCATCTTAATTAAGTATACTGTCATATTTAATTTAACTTATAGTTAATTATTCAAATTTAAATTCCAATGTGTCGAGTTTAAATATTTTTCAATGGATAGTATTTTGTGAAAAACTGAAAATTGTACTATTCATTGGCTTAATTTTGAATAATCCATACTGATTTTAAATTCATTTATAATTATACATTCTATATTATTTATCCATCCCAAATTTGCCTACCACTAAAAATATATTATCCATTTAAATATAATAAATTTAAAATATATAATTGTAATATTTTCAATCAAATAATTTTTTTTACAATAATTTATAGATTTTCAATATAGTCCTAAAAAGGCTTTTGAGCTCTTCAGGACTTCTCTCTATTGTGGGCTTTATTACTGGAAAAGAATTTTCATTTGAGAGAAGTATGCTCTTTTTCTGGTTTTATTGATGTGAGGCATTAAGTTATTCAAGCAATCTTTAGTTTTTCTGGTCAATTCATTATTTGTATCTTAGCCTGATCAGAGAAGATTTTCTTGGTTTACTATTTCAACTTTAAATTTTAAATAAATAAATAAAATTAAGTGATTATTTTAAGAATTATACTTTTTTTTTGAGAATAAGAATTATACTTATAAATAGATTTTTTATAATAAATTTAATATACTTCAATACAAAAATGTGATAGAAAATAGACTTGTTCAGTATCAATTTTTTTTTGTTTGTACATTAAAAATAAAATTGTTATTAATTTTTTATTGTCATTATCTAATACTAAAAAAATAAATACTATAAAAAACAATTTCTTATTTCAAAAAAAAAAAATTCTGAAACTAGGTGGAAACTGCTTTTCTTATGTTCACAGCATGTTTTGCTTTTAAGAAATTATAGAATAAAAATTAATATATTTTTTGATAATAATGATAATTTAGAAATAAAATAATAATTTATATTTTTATACCAAACTGAATGATCAAAGTAAAAATGAAATTCCGAGCCAAACAAACATGGCTTGAATTCGAATGTTCCTTTTGCCTTCACATTTACGGATTTGCCACCTCCCTTGCAAGGATGTTAGCTTTTTATTATTGAATTATAAGACCTCATTGTTTTGTAAATATAGTTACTTAAAGAAATGATTCAAAATTATAATTAAAATATCAAAAACTGAAATTTATAATTATTAATATAGTTTTTATTTATCAATATTCCGATAATAACTAACTAACTATCAACCACCAACTATTTATAGAGCATCCAAGAAATTAACTATAAATTAAAGTTTAGTATTCTTAATTAATTTTAAATGTTTCAAAATTTTTTTTTTTCAATAATGAAAATCTTATAGCTAGTCTCTCTTTCTCTGTGCTTCTCTTTTACGATTTTCTTTTTCTTAGGAGTCACTAATCGATAATCTTTTTCGATTGTTTCTCTAAAAATTTTCTATTTAATAAATACAAAATTTTTAAATATATTACTTTATGTTTTTTAAAATGAATTTATTATTATTTTTGTCGTTTTTATTTCTATTTTAAGATTTTTATTCTTTTAATAAAATTTATTTGTTTGTCTTTAAAATATTTTAGTCTCTTGTATTAGATTTTTGAGTGTACATTTCAAGATTTTAAATTTTATTATTGATGTTCCAGTAATCAAAATTACTCAGAAATATAGACCAGTTTGTGGCTAATAGCTATTTACTATATAAATAAAGATTCGTGTATGTTCTGAAAAATAATTTCAATACGATCGAATACACAGAAAATTAGCTTTCCAAAGATTTTTTTTTTGAAATATTGAGTTTCTAAACTTCACACTTTTTTTTTAGTGCAGTCTTTAATCAAAATTGCATCCCGCAAACTATTACTTTTAATTTCATTAAGTCATAGTTTAACCCAATTAATTATAAATAATAAAATAATAAAATGTTTAACAATACACTACTGAACATCTAAAAGCTGGCAAAATATTAGAAAGAAAATTCAAATAATTTGTCAAAATTTGAAAATTTTGATGTTTATTTTATGGATGACCATGAAAAACTCGTACTCACAACACATCAAACATGTTTATTTTCAATGTGGGATAGCAAATCCTTTTGAAATATCCAAACATATCAAACATGCTTATCTGAAATTCCGAATGATTTAACAAACATAGAGTGCTTCAACAAGAAGAAAATGGAAATCAATTGGTACTATCGCATTGTTTAAATTTTAAATAAATAGAAATGGGAAAAAGAAAGTCATCTTTCTTTCTATATCTACCTGTGATCAAAGTAACATGGGCTACAGCGCCTGGCATCAACTGCAGAGAAAATTGGCCTTATTTCAGCTTGAGCACATGATTGATGTCTTAGGCATTCTGGACAAATATGCAAAAGATTTAGACATTAGACAACACTTCTCAAAGAATTCAAATTTGCAAAGACTAAGAAACATTACATAAAATCTAGTTAGAGGGTTTAGATGACGAAGAAATTGGATTAACAATTACCTACCATTTCAGCGAACAACTTCTGTATGGTTGCATTGAGATTGCCATACCAAAATCTTTGGTCCATTTCTCCAGGAAGTTTTATTGTCCATAGCCATGGTGTTCTTAACACTCCTTTCGAGAAAATTTGCAGCTTGGGGCATTGTGTCACAATTACTTCTGTCAAAGAGGGAAATTTGAAGCTATGCTCTGCTGAACAAAAGCTTACGAGGCTAGGTAAATGACCAAGTTCCAAACTTTCTAATTTTCTCAAGATAATCTCCTCTTTTGGTTCATCTATCTCATGTGCAACTATTTCTTTCACCATATAGCATTCTTTTATACTCATTCTAGTCAGTTGCACCAGACTTTTTGCTGTTGTAGGTGTCAGTAAGCTTACTAATCTATGGCATTCCATCACATCCAAACTCATTAGATTTTTGAAAGACACAGAGGATGGTGCCAAAGTAATCAAACTGTCACACCTCCTTAATTCAAGAGCTTGAAGAACTTGGTCCAGCTGAGAATCTTGATTCCAAATATGCTTTAGAACAGGGAGGTAAGTCAACTGTAATTCACGTAAATGCGGGAGAGTTGTCATGTGTTTCTTATCATCAACATGTACATACGGGAACAACTCCTTGAATTGACAATAATACAAAACAAGTTTTTCCATCTTTTGAAATATCTGAAGGAGTTCAAAGGGAAAAACTACAGATTCATCAACAAAGAAATGCAGTGTAATCATCTTGAGGTTCTGAAAGAGGTACGCTGGAAATTGGCCTTCCAGTATCATTTTGGCATCCTTGCTTGTGAATGATATATGCTTCAAGTTTAGGAGAATCTGGAGAGCAGTCAAGAAAATAGTAAGCTGAAGCTCATACCCAGAAAATGTGTGAAGAAATAGCACTTTACATGCTTTTAACTGAATAAGAAGAGTAGAATAAATATGAGAAGATATTGATAGTGAAATAAGTTTAGCCTATGTAGAGCTAATTCTGTAGTCCAAATCCTCCCCATATGACCCAAAAACTCAGTGATATATGCAGCAGGAATTAGACAGGAAAAACTTGGGTTGGAATGGCATAATCTTAGGCGGTCCTCAGTAAAACTAAAAATTAAATACTAGAAATTTAAGACCAGAATTATAAGTGCTGAAATATTGTAAGTGTTGAAATTTCTAGAACGCAAAGTTGTTCAAAATCTGTTATAGAATAGAAAAGTCAAAAGCTTTTAAATATTCAATATTCCTAAAAGAGTTAGCATGATTTCATTAAAAAAAAAATAGTTAGCATGATCATACGGATTTATTCCTAATTATGTAGGTTTATGTATTTCCTATTTAGTTATTAATTGCTATGTATATATACATGTATTATATTATTTAGAGAATAAGAAGAAAGTTTATATTTTTCAACATGGTATCAAAGCCCTTCTTCTCCCTTCTTCAATTTTCTTTTCCGGCGTCACATAAATATTATTAGGTTATGTGTTAACCTGTAAAAACACTTTTGTGGTTTTACATTAGCCTTTAAAACACTAATGAGGTTTTTGTATTAGCCTTTAAAACACTTCGTGGTTTTGTGTCAGTCTATAAAACATTTTTGAGATTTTGTGTTATCTCATGAAACACTTTTGGAGTTTCGTGTTATCCTATAAATTACTTTTGTGGTTTTGTGTTTTCTCATAAAACACTTTATTGGTTGTGTTAGTCCAATGAGATGTGTATTTGCCTTTTGGATTATGTTTGTAACAAGCTGAGCATATCCCTGCTTTAGCTTGAGGGAGAGTATTATAGAATAGGGAAGTCAAAGATATATATATTAAATATTCCTATATTAGTTAGCATGATCACAAAGATTTATTCCTAATTAGTTAGGTTTATATATTTCCTATTTAGTTATGAATTATTATGTATATATACATGTATTCTATTATTTAGAGAGTTATGAGAAGTACGTGTGTGTTATATACAAGAGGAAAAAGAAGAAGAATGGTTGAAGATTGATGATGGTTGAGGATTGGCAACTAGATAGGACAAAAAGAATAACTAAATGGCAGGCATTTTAGTACAATAGTAGGAGCAATAGGGAATTAGCAAATTATTCCTTATAGCATATTTTGTCTTTTATTACTTTTACTACTTATTTATGGGAGTTATGTTTATGAAAGGATTATCATTTATCATATATCAGAATTACTTCTCTATTTTCTCCTCTCTTCTCCTCTCTCCTTTCTCTCTTCTTCTCTATTCTGTTTCTCTCCTTTTTTCTCTCCTCTATCCTCTGTTTCTTAATTAATTCTTCTCCTTTCCCTCAATTTCTATCTCTTATTACTAACCTTTCTCTGTTTGTGTGTTGGTTCATTACAAATTGATATCAGAGCCCTCCATCCTCGGCCAATATTTTTTTCCGAACCATGAGCAAACAATCTAAAAAGACCCAGAACTCACAGGCAGAGGAGTTTGATAGACTTACCTTCCTGCAGAATGAAGTTCACCTTTGGTTGGGGACCATCCAAAAAGAGCAGCAAGCCGCTCGTGCAGAACAATAGAGAGCATATGACCAGTTGCGTGCGGAATAAATCAAAATGGGTCTTCAACTCAATCAGATGATGCAACTCCTTGTTAATTTGCAAGATCAGAGCAAAGAGCTGAGGAGCAGCAAGAATATCAACAGGGGAAGGGGATACTACCAACGCCCCAACCAAAAGTTCATGAGACTGAAGGAATGTTTCTGGGTGTGGCAGTAAAGGAAATAAAGCCTCTATTTGTCGGCTAAAATTTGGGCGATGGAGGAGATAGAGGCTATTCTAGCCGATTACTACCCAGGATGGACTTACCCATCCTTGAGGGAAAAGAGACCCAATCTTGGTTAGGAAAATGCGAAAAATACTTCAAAATCTACGATGTGCCGTACGATCGAAAGTTGGAACTTGCTAGTTTGTACCTCTTCGATGTCGCAGCACGTTGGTTTTGGAGTTGGGCAAAAACGAATGAAGCATGATGGAATGAGTTCTCAAACGCTTTACTGAAGCGATTTCATGAATCTCCAATTGAAGATGTCATGTCTGAATTCCCTAAACTCAGGCAGAAAGGTGACGTGAAGGGCTATCAGGAGGAAATAGAGGAGGAGGATGAGGGAGACCCAGAAGAAGAGAGGCATGATGTAGAAGATAACCTAGGGCTGTCGGAAACATACTATTTGTCGAGTTTTTTGGCCGGAAAGGAGCAGATTGGAGAGATGGTCCGAATGTGTCGACCGGGGACTTTGGCACAAGCATTAGATCAAGTTCGATTGCAGGAAATACCTCTAGAGGCTTCTCACAACAGTTACAAGACTTTACCCGCATCATATAACCAACCCAGCCAAAGCCCAAGCACCAACCCGGCCCAAACACTTAAACCCAGCTCCCAAATACTTTACCCAAAAAATTCTTAAACAAAAACCCAGCAACAATACTCGAGATGAAGATGAAGGAGATGAGAAGAAAGTTGGTCTGTTTGATGATGACGATGACTATGATGATGGGCATGCAATTGAAGAGTGGGGTCGTTTATGCTCCTCGAGCAGTTTCGACATTGGAGAATTTCGTAATAGAGATAGATCGTATTTATCGCTGCAGCTTGAATCTGAAACAGAGAATATTCATCTACGCCTTCAGACCACAAAAGAAAGAAAAAAATTCTCAGGAGTGGATGTTTGATTATGCATTTCAACAAGTTATATCTAGTGACTTGCCTAACTTTCAGCAAGATTATCCTAAGATTGGACCTGAAAAATTCATCAATTCCACACTCATTCTATGGAACAATGAACACATTCAGCAGGCGTTGAGAAAATGGCTTCACCTATCAAGCCTTGGATGTAACTTGGGAGGACCTAAGTTTCATTCAGAAGCAATTCCCTTATCAGATGTATTCTTGGGGACAAGAATGACTTTAAGGGGAAGGCATTATTACATACAAGACGAAAAAGAAGAAGAATTGTTGAAGATTGATGATGGTTGAGTATTGGCTACTAGATAGGACAAAAAGAATAACTAAATGGCAAGCATTTTAGTACAGTAGCAGCAACAGTAAGGAATTAGCAAATTATTTCTTATAGTATATTTTGTCTTTTATTAATTTTACTACTTATTTATGGGAGGTATGTTTATGAAAGGATTATCGTTTATCATATATCAGAATTACTTCTCTATTTGCTCCTCTCTTCTCTTCTCTCCTCTCTCTCTCTCTTCTTCTCGATTCTAGTTCTCTCCTTTTTTCTCTCTTCTATCTTCTATTTCTTAATTAATTCTTCCCCTTTCCCTCAATTTCTATCTCTTATTACTAACCTTTCTCTGTTTGTGTGTTGGTTCATTACAGTGTGTAATTATTAAGTTTTTAGTAGTTATTAGGAAGTAGGTGTGTAGTTCGTAAGCTGTTAGTAGTTATTTGGATGTAGGTGTGCAGTTATTAAGTTTGAAAACAATATACATCAATCAAATGTATGTATATATATACCTGATCTTCACTGAATGTAAGAACATTAGAAATTCTTCTTCATTTTTCTGGTCATTTCATTACATGGTATCAGAGGTTCTGTGTTCATATTTTTTTCTTCAAGTCTCTGTGCTCTTTGGTCACCCTTTTAGAGTGACAGTTTATCATCACCTCTTGCTTAAGGAGAGTCGCCTCCCTTCGGTCGAAACTGCCCTCAAGTCCGGTGACCGGACGATGGGTGCTTGAAGCTCACGCACCATTTCAAGGTCTAGTACCAGCTTCCATGTGCTGGTGCGTGAAAGCATGTGGATTATTGGCCTTTGCCCCGGTTTGGTTCTCCGCGTCACCTTTCAATTTTCAGCTAGTTTCCAGTGGTTTTTTGACCATCTGACCACTATTTGTTGTTATTGCATCATAAAGGTTCAATTTTCATTTTTTGGATTTTTTTTTTGTATTGTTTGTTAGTTTGGCTGTTTGCCTTTGGAAACTATTTTTGGCTACAGAAATTGATTATTATTGTGTTTGAAAGCATCTTTTTGATTGGGAGTTTAAATTTCATTCTTGCCTAAATTATTGATTGAAAATTGGTTGAAAATAAGAAATCCATATCTGAAAATAAAGCCTCTATTACTGAAATTGTTCATTTGTCCAAAATTGTGGAACGTAAATTAAATGGCTCTAATTACTTAGATTGGAGTAGACTATTAGGGTTTATTTAAGTAGTGTTGATAAAGATGCTCATTTGGCTCAAGACCCTCCTAATGATGCAACTAAATAGACTTGGATGAAAGAAAATGCACGATTATTGTTGCAAATTAGAAATTTTATTGATAGTGAAGTTATAGGTTGGATTAACCATTGTGAGTTTGTTAAAGAATTGATGGAGTATCTGGATTTTTTATACTCTGGCAAATGGAATGTTTTACGAATTTATGAAGTATGCAAAATATTTTATCGTGCTGAAAAGGAGGCTAAATCCCTCACAACTTACTTCATGGACTTCAAGAAAACTTATGAAGAACTAAATGTGCTTATGCCATTTAGCAATGACATCAAGGTGCAATAAAGATAGAGAGAACATATGGCAGTAATGAGTTTCTTAGCTGGTCTCCGTCCTAAATTTAAACAGCTAAATCTCAAATTCTCTCTAGCTCTGAGATCACTTCTCTTCAAGAAGTATTCAACAGGGTATTACGTACTAAGAATACTCCATCCACTCGGCTTAATAATGTTTTTGTTGTCAAAGGAGGTGGGAATAACAATGAGAGAGGATCCAACAACAGGGGAGGTGAAAAAAGACTATTGATAACCACAGTAGTGATTCAGGCAACGTTGTTTGCTATTACTGCAGTGAGACTGATCACACAAAAAGATACTGTAAGAATCTGCAAAACTGTAACTAAAGAACTCAGACTACTAATGTTGCTGCCTCTACTCCTAGTTCATCTTCTGAGAAAACAGTTATAGTCTCAACTGATGAGTTTGTAAAATTCCCTTAATCGTTAAAAGGATCCACTCTTGTTACTCCTATTGCCAAGTCAGGTAATACATGCCTTATGTTTTCAAACAAATGAGTGATTGATTCAGGTGTCACAGATTATATGACAGGTAATCCTAATATTTTTTCTAACTTTCAATCACATAAAGATCCCTCCCCTGTTACCATTGCGATGGGTCAACTTATAACATTGTAGGTTATGGGAATGTTAAACCAACCACTTCCATTACCTTATCCACTGTACTAAATTTACCAAAACTTGCATTTAATTTAATTTATGTGAGTAGACTTACTAAAGATCTCAACTGTAGTATCTTATTTTTTTTTATTATTGTCTCTTCCAGAATCTTATGATGAAGCAGATTATTGGTAAAGGATATGTATTTAACGGTCACTAGAAGAAATGATACTCATTGAGTGAAAAAGACTCTCTTAAGGAGGTCTTGAGATCAAAACGAGGGAGGCGACCCTTGACTTGAGCCAAATAAATAAATTTCTGCCGTGGAACCGTGAGGGGAAGCAGTACTGTAACAGTCCATTGAAGCGGGCTGGGTGAAAAGACCGAGTCGTAAGCCCAGGGTCGGGCTTCAAAATGTTCTTCATATCCCTAACTTATCATATAATCTTCTTTCTGTTAGCAAACTCACACTTGATCGTAACTATCAAATTAATTTTTTGTCCTCTCATTGTGAATTTAAGGATTTAATCTCGGGGAAGATGATTGGGGGTGCTAAGCAAGATGGTGGTCTCTATATTTGGGATGATGAAGTTGGTATTGGAAGGGAGAAAAGTTGTTGCACTTATGTTTCTAATGTTGATAATAAGAATAAAATTATGTTATGGCATTATCGTTTAGGACACCCAAATTTTCAGTATTTGAAAATCTTGTTTCCATAATTATTCACGAATAAAATTATTGATTTGAGATATGAATCTTGTGAATTGGCTAAGTACCATAGGGTTGTCTTTTCTCCTCAACCCTACAAGGGTTCTAAACCATTCATGCTAATACATAGTGATATTTAGGGCCAAATGATGGTTTGTAACGTTTATTGATGATCATACTAGAGTAACATGGGTGTTCCTATTGAAAGAAAAATATGATGTGGTGGAGACATTCAAAAGGTTTTATAACATGATAAAAACTCAAATTCAAACCAATATAAAAATTCTGAGAAGTGCTAATGTAGAGAATATGTTAATACCATGTTAGGGAGTTTTATGAATGAAAAAGGAGTTGTTCATCAAAGTTCCTGCAGTTACATCCCTCAACAAAACAGTATTGCCGAAAGAAAAAACAGGCATCTTCTTGAAGTTGCTAGGGCCATAAGCTTACAAACTAAAGTTCCTAAATATTTATGGGGTGAAGCTGTACTTACAGCCACATGATTAATAGATTACCCACCAGAGCACTACTGCAACTTTTTTCCTCATGTTTTCCATCAACTCATCTTACCCTAGCATCCCTTTAAAAATTTTTGGCAGCACTGTGTTTGTTCACAACCATGACCACAACAAATCCAAACTTGATCATAAAGCATCCAAATGCATTTTTGTTGGTTATCCCTCCAATCAATGAGGGTATAAATGCTTTGATCCTATCTCTAAAAAATATTTGGTGTCCATGGATGTAACTTTCTTTGAAGGGCAACCCTATCACAGTAATAATCATCTTCAGGGGGAGAATGGAGGAGAAAATGAAGATGATTTAATGGACAGCAGCTTAGGTGACTTGACACTCAAATTTGGAGATGAAATCAATGATGACATTAGTGGTGAATTAGAGTAAAGAAATACAGGAGAAGGAGATGCTGAAATTACTACAGAAGATGGTAGAAAAGACAAAGAAATAGAACCATATGCAGTTGCTAAAGGAGAAACAGAAAGAAGGAGGTTTAAAGGAATAGTTTACTCAAGGGAGCATCATGAACAAAAGAAGAGAGACACCATTCAGCTGCACCATCAAGAGTCTAACCAGGGATTCAATCCTAAACCTCAGTCAGATATCCATACTGCTCCAAACTCCAGTCACCAAGGTAATTCCGAAACTGTTACTACCAATTTAGATCTCACTATTGTTGTTAGAAAAGGAACCAAATCATGTACAACAAAGTACCCCTTATCTAGCTTTGTAGCTTACAAGAATCTTTCTCCAAATTACTATGTCTTTATCTCACAAATCTCAAGTACAGATATTCCTAAAAATATAAAGGAGGCTTTAGCTGTTCCAAAGTGGAAGGAATCAGTCCTGGAGGAGATGAGGGCTCTAGAAAAGAATGAAACCCGGGAGACTATTGATTTGCTGAGTGGAAAGACCTTAGTTGGCTGCAAGTGGGTGTTATGCAAGTCACACTTGGTAGCTAAAGGTTTCACACAAACATTCGGAGTGAACTATTCAGAAACATTCTCACCAGTTGCTAAGCTCAGCACAATTCAGGTAATACTCTCACTAGCAGCAAATTTAGATTGGCCCTTGCTCCAATTAGATGTAAAAAATACTTTCTTGAATGGAGACTTGAAGGAAGAAGTATATATGAAACTTCCACCAGGATTCAAAGAACAATTTGGGACCAAAGTATGTAGACTAAAAAGATCATTATACAGTTTGAAATAATCACCAAGGGCTTGGTTTGAAAGGTTCACTAAATTTGTAAAAAATCAAGGGTATGTCCAAGGTCAAGCGAATCACACTTTGTTTACCAAAAAATCAGAAAAAAATAAAATTACAGCTCTTATAGTCTATGTAGATGACATAATCATAACTGGAGATGATTTAGAAGAAATTGGGAGGCTGAAACATAACCTTGGGAAGAAATTTGAAGTGAAGGATCTTGGGCAACTTCGATACTTCCTTAGTATGGAGGTAGCTTGATCAAGGAAAGGAATTGTGGTGTCTCAAAGAAAGTATATCATTGACCTTTTGAAGGAAACAGACATGATTGGTTGTAAACCAAGTGATACACTTGTGGAGGCAGGAACAAAGCTAGGAAGCATAAAAAAGGGTACTCTAATATACATTTACAGGTACCAAAGGTTAGTTGGAAAGCTTATTTACTTGTCACATATCAGGCCAGATATAACCTTTGCAGTAAGTTTAGTTAGTTAATTTATGCATTCTCCCTATGAGGAACATCTAGATACTGTATATAAAATCTTGAGGTATCTAAAGGGAAGTCCAAAAAAAGGGCTATTCTTCAAGAAAAATGAGGAAAGGAGCATTGAAATCTTCATTGATGCGGACTGGGCAGACTCAATTACAGATAGAAGATCGACTTCTAGCTATTGTACACTTCTAGCTATTGTACATTTTTATAAGGCAAACTTGTTACATGGAAGAGAAAAAAACAAAATGTGGTGGCAAGAAGTAGCGCAAAGGCAGAGTTCCGATCCATGACACAAGGGAAATGTGAAGTTCTATGGCTGAAACGGGTACTAGAAGAATTGAACAGACCTGTGGAGTTTCTAATGAAGTTGTTTTGTGACAATAAGACAGCTATAAGCATTGCTCATAACCCTGTTTTACAAGAGAGAACTAAGCATATTGAAATTGATAAGCATTTTATTAAGGCGTGTTAACACAGCAGAGAAGGAAGAATTCTCTATGTATATTAGCTCAAAGGTTACAAGGTTACATAAATATATATATACAAGTAAAGGCTCTAAAGTGGGGAACAAGTCTCCTATATTTACTCCTAAAAACACTCTCCTAAAAACACTCCTAATATTAAGGAACCTTGCTTTATTCTGTACCAAATATATCTAACACTCCCCCTCAAGTTAGAGCATATATGTCGAGCATGCCTAACTTGTTACAAAAGTAGCTAACCTGTTACAAAAGTAGCTAACCTGAGACCCATTTAAAGCTTTTGTAAAGATGTCACCAAGTTGTTCTCCCGTCTTGACATATTCTGTAGAGATGATGCCTTGTTGTATCTTTTCTCGGATAAAGTGACAGTCGATCTCAATATGTTTGGTTCGTTCATGAAATACTGGGTTAGAAGCAATATGAATAGCCGCCTTGTTATCACACCACAACTTTGCTGAGGATGTTTTGAAACCTATTTCCTCTAGGAGCTGACGAATCCAAATAACTTCACAAGTAGATTGTGCCATAGCACGGTACTCGGATTCAGCGCTGGAGCGAGACACCACTTTTTGTTTCTTGCTTTTCCAAGATACTAGGTTTCCTCCCACAAACACACAATATCCTGTAGTTGACCTTCTATCAACTTTCGAACCTGCCCAATCTGCATCAGAGAAACACTCAACATCCAAATGACCATGATTGCTGTAGAGAATGCCTCTCCCAGGAGCACTCTTTAAGTAACATAAAATTTGTCCCAACGTTTCCCAATGTGCAATAGTTGGAGCAGACATGAATTGACTCATGATACTAACTGAGTAAGCAATATCTGGTCGTGTTACAGTAAGATAGTTCAATTTGCCAATCAGCTGCCTATACATCTCAGGGTCAGAAAATAATTCCCATCAGTTGTTAGCTGGACATTAGGTGTCATTGGAGCACTACATGGTTTTGCACGTAATTTACCAGTGTCTTTCAGAAGGTCAAGAACATACTTTCTTTGAGATAAGAATATACCCCGCTTACACCTAGATACTTCAATGCCCAGAAAGTACTTCAAGAGACCCAAATCCTTTGTATGGAATTGGGATTGGAGAAATAGTTTAAGTGATGAAATGCCAGCTGAGTCACTCCCCGTAATGACAATATCATCAACATACACTACAAGTAGAATTACTCCAGCACTCGACTTTTTGAAAAACACTGAGTGATCACACATACTCTTTGTCATGCCAAAAGTTTGTACTACTTCGCAGAACCTCCCAAACCAAGCCCGAGGACTTTGTTTTAAACCATATAGAGATTTGCGAAGCCTACATACTTTACCATTCTCCCCCTGAGCAACAAAGCCAGGCGGTTACTCTAAATAGACCTCTTCTTGAAGATCACCATGAAGAAAAGCATTTTTAACATCAAGCTGGTGCAAGGGCCAATCATGACGGGCTGCTAAAGAGATAAACAAACGAACAGAAGATAATTTTGCCACAGGAGAGAATGTATCAGAATAATCAATACCATACACTTGAGCATACCCCTTTGCAACTAAGCGAGCCTTAAGACGAGCCACAGAACCGTCTGATTTAACTTTAACAGAGAAAATCCACTTACACCCAATAGTCTTCTTCCCTGCAGGAAGGGTTACAAGATCCCAAGTAACATTTGCTTCCAAGGCGGCCATTTCCTCTGCCATTGCTGCTTGCCAACCAGGATGAGATAAAGCTTGGGTAACAGTTTTGGGGGTAGATACTGAATCCAGATTACTCACAAAACACCGAGACAAGGAAGACAAATGGTCATAACTCACAAATGAGGAAATGGGATGAGTACATGAACGTTTACCTTTTCTAATAGCAACAGGAAGGTCAAGATCAGACTGTGGAAGAACTGAAGGAGCTTCCAACGAGGCGACAGGTGGAGGATGTGAGTCAGTAATGGCCAATCTTCTGGAGTATACCTGGTCAAAACGAGGGCGAGAGGGAGGTGGTATAGGAATAGGAACCGGTTCATTATTAGTGGACTCTGGAATATGAGTAGGATCGGTAGTGGAATCAGGACTCCTATGAATAACATAAATTAAAAGATCATCTTCCTCCCCCTGACTGGCATATGTAGATGGTGAGGGAAAAAATGGAGTTTTCTCAAAGAAGGTAACATCCACAGAGACAAGATATCGGTTCAATTCGGGAGAAAAACAACGGTACCCCTTTTGTTGTCGAGAATACCCAAGAAAGACACACCGAAGAGATTTGGGATCCAATTTGGTAACATGTGGACGGACATCACGCACAAAGCAAGTGCACCCGAAGATACGAGGACTAATAGGAAACAACGCTCTGGAGGGAAACAAGACACTGTATGGAGTTATACCCTTGAGAACAGCGGAAGGCATTCGGTTGATCAAAAAACAAGCTGTAGAAACGGCATCAACCCAAAAACGTTTAGGTACCTTCATTTGAAAAAGGAGTGCACGAGAAACCTCAAGGAGATGTCTATTTTTCCTTTCGGCGACCCCATTTTGAGAGGGTGTATCAACACAAGAAGTTTGATGAACAATACCGTTCTGAGACATATAGGACTGAAATGAACTAGACATGTATTCTTTTGCGTTATCACTGTGCAGGATACGAATAGTCCTATTAAATTGAGTTTTAATTTCAGCACAAAAGGAGCAAAAAATCGAAAACAACTCAGAACGATTTTTCATTAAAAATAACCAAGTACACCGAGAGTGATCATCCACAAAAGTAACAAAGTACATAAAACCAGCTTGGGAAGTGACCGGACAAGGACCCCAAACATCAGAATGTACTTTCTCAAAAGGGAACTCAGCCCGGTTAATCACTCGAGGAATTAAATGTGAACGATGATGTTTCGCAAACTGACATGACTCACAATCTAAACTAGACAAAGACTGAAATTGTGGATACAACTTTTTTAAGGAAGACAATGAGGGGTGACCAAGGCGACAATGAACTTCTGAAGGAGACAGGGAACCATTACACACCAACGAAGTGGAAATTTGATCATCAAGAAGATAAAGGCCATTCGACTTGTGTCCTCTACCAATAATCCGCCTCGTCAAAAGATCCTGAAACACAACATTGACAGGAAAAAATGTAACACAACAATTTAATGTTTCAGTAATTGTGCTAACCGACAACAAATTAAATGAAAACTTAGGTATACACAAGACTTTTGACAACGGGAGAGATGGAGTTGGGTTGGCAGTACCAATACCAGTAGCACAAGTTTTAGATCCATCGGCTAAAGTAACATAACGATGAATATCAGGTTTCTTTAACGAAGATAAGAGACTCGGGTTACCTGTCATGTGGTCTGTGCAACCAGAATCAATGACCCAACCTGGTGTGCTAGAGATACCTGATTTAGCAGCAGCAGCAACGGAAGAGTCCACAGTCTTGGAAGCGCGATATTTAGAGAGCTCAGCAAATTCTGCTGCAGATATTGTCACAGTATCTGAAGAGCTGGATGCACATTCTTGACTAGCCATATTGGCTCGAGATTGCTTGTTTAACAGCTTCTTACAGAAACGTTTAGTATGGCCTGGTTCATGACAGTAGTAACATATAACATTTGAGTCCCGATGACCAGTACTCCCACGATTATTCCCCCCTTTACCCTGATTTCCATACTGGCCGGAATCTCGACTCACGAGAGCACTAGGAGCGGATGTCATTAGATTTGAACCTTCACTTCGGAGCACTCGAGAAAATGTTTCCCTCAAATTAGGAACTTCACTACCAGAGAGAATTTGGGACTTAGCTGTTTCAAATGCTGGAGATAAACCTGCAAGAAAACACATGACACCCATCTGCTCTCGTTGACTCTGTTGGACTTTAATGTCTGGACTAAAAGGCATTAAGACATTAAGGTCCTCAATAATCCTTTTTACCTCCCCAAAATACACTGTAAGAGGCTTGTCCCTTTGCTCAGCTCGATATAATGCCACACAAGTATCATACATACGGTTCAAATTTCCTTTACCCGAGTATAAAAATTCGAGATACTCCATTAAGTCTTTGACAAACTCACAATGACCAATCAAACCAACCACATCACGACCAATACAGTTTTGTATTTGCAAAAATAATCGGGCATCTTCTCTTACCCAAAGTTTTCTAGCATCACCTTGTGGGGGATCATCCGTCAGGTGGTCATCCTTATCTACACTTCTCAAATAAATTTTAATAGTCTTATGCCATTCTAGGAAATTGTTTTCATTCAACTGGTGTTCTGTGATCTTATTAACTACTGGAAGCACATCAATAATTTTCTTATCATCCATGACGAAATGCACCACAAGTTAAATGCAACAACAAATCCAAAATAATACCCAAAGAGTATTACCAAAAACAATTCCACAAGACCAGAATTTCAACAAATCCAACGGAATCAGCAGCAAAAAAAAATGCAGAAAAACAGAAGACTAGGAACCTGATTACTGTTCACAGGTCGGAATACTGTTCACTGAGTACTGTTCACAGGTCGGAAATCACCAGAATGCCAGAACCGACCACCGGGATGGGCAGCTGGGTCCACTGCGACGCCGGAAAACAAAAAACAGTTCGCCGGAAATGCAGCCACGCGCTCCCACGCGCCGGCGCGTGAAACTGCCGGAAATGCTTCTGACGGCGCGTGACAGCCACTCGCCGGTAGGATGGCCGCCGGACTTCGGGTACCGGCCGATACAACCCCTGTGCTACTTCTGAAGGTGGAGGTGAGAACTAAAAATGGTCCTAGGTGTATGACCTAGACCACAAACCAAACTGCCCCAAAGAGAACCCTAAATTTTCCAGCCCCTCACTGCAGGAAGCTCACACAGAAATTTTCCAGCCCCTAAATTTGCTCTGATACCATGTTAACACAGCAGAGAAGGAAGAATTCTCTATGTATATTAGCTCAAAGGTTACAAGGTTACATGAATATATATATACAAGTAAAGGCTCTAAAGTGGGGAACAAGTCTCCTATATTTACTCCTAAAAACACTCTCCTAAAAACACTCCTAATATTAAGGAACCTTGCTTTATTCTGTACCAAATATATCTAACAAGGCGAAACTAGAGGAAGAGATAATTTGTACTCCTTCTGTACTAACATCTCAACAAATTGCAGATGTGTTCACTAAAGGGCTATTAAGACAGCAATTTGAAGATCAATTAAGCAAGTTGGGTATGATCAATATTTTTGCACCAACTTGAGGGAGAGTGTAGATAGAATTGGTTTAGATGTAGGAAATCTACCTTGAGGAGTTTGGATAGGTTTAAACTAGTAGAATAAAAGTCCTAGTTATCTAAGGAACTCAAGTTAGTTATTTTCTATATCTATTTAAAGTTGTAGACAACTGATATATGAATAAGAATATTTATCATTTTTTCTTCCAGACTTTTCTCTGAAATTCTATAATATATATACCAGATCTTCATCGAATGTAATAACATCAGAAATTCTTCTCCATTTTTCTGGTCATTTCATTACATAGAAAAATGAGAAAGTTTATATTTTTCAACAAAATCCAACGATTAAAGGTAATCAGCACAACCTCCAAATTTAAAATTGGACTTAATATTATTAAGAGAATTTTAGCTCAATTGGAACTTTTAAGTGATTTGCCAACAACCATTATCAAACAATTTAATTAACAAGTGTTGAAAATTATAATTTAAATTAAATTATTGAAAATTATAATATTAGTGTTGAATTCTGTTATCCAACACCACATTAGAAACTTTCTAGGAATGGCAGCAAAGTACAGTTAAGCTATACTTAGCATAAATGTGGATATCCAAGTAAGTATTCAATAAAGTCCGAACCAATAAATAAACAAATAAATAAGAGTTGAGGTCCATACCTTAAATGAGAAAAGTGGCTGTGGAATTTGAATCTTAAGTTGGCTGTCTGTAGGTGTCTCCTGCAAGTATTGATGTTCTGGAGAAAAAGTCTCCAATTTGTCACACTGATACACTCTCAAACTTTCTAGCACTGGACATTTCAAGGTATGAATTCCTGGGTAAAAACTCTTTAGCTCCTGCAATACCCAAAGGTCCAAACACTTCAGTTGAGGAAACACAAACTTAGGAGGTGTTTCCATTTCTTCTCCAGCAATAATTTCCTCCATACCGCAACTAGCTATGGAAAATGTTTCAAGTTTTGCAAGACTTTTAGTCATTGAAGCAAAGAATATACATTTTAGAATTGGACAATTTGAAACATAGACTGATCGTAGATTGCGAAAGGAGACAATTCCTAGGGGATCCTTATTCCATATAAGCTTCAAGCTTGGAAGATTCTGTATATCCAAAGATTTCAATTGAATTATGTCCATTAGCTCTTGGAGATCAAATACCTCTTCAACTGAATCACAAGTCCTTATGACAAGGTCCTCAAGCTTAGACAGTCTTCTCATCATACTAGATGGGAAAATTCTCAATAGTTCTTTGCCATATTCCACCTTCAGTACCTTTAATTTGTAAAAGGAATTGAAACAGAGGTTGTTGTGCCATATCATCTTCAAATTATCCATGTTGAGAATTTGCATTTGCTCCAGATTGGCAAACACAACCTGCATCGCAAATCATTTTTATTAATATATGTATATCAATGAAAATCCATCAGGATAATGAGCGTAGACAAGGATCAAAGATAACTAAGAGGCTACAAAAGCAAGCAAAAATTGAGGCCAATTCCCTTGGGATCTTTATGATAAAAATATAAACATACTAAATTCATAATCTTTGGGAATCCCTTGAAATTTAGTCTAAGAGTGATTTCCTCTTCCAGAATTGATTAATTTTATTCCTGAATTTTATAAAGTTCAAAAATTTAATCCTTTTGTAGACTGAAATGATGTGTGTTTATCAAAATTATACCAATTTCTTTAACTTATTATTAGCCAGTAAGTGATCTATGTGTTGAGTTCTATAGAATTTAAGCATCCAAGTGCTTGATCTTAATAAAGAAAAGAGAAGAGAATGCAGTAGGTATAAACCTTATAATATATAGAAAATCAATTTTTTGGGGGAAAAATCTATCAAAAAAGAGCCAAGAAAGAAGGGACTATAGTCACCTTTTCATCAAACAGAGCAGAATTCATTAGTTCAGGATCACTGGTAACTGCCATGGCTGCACTTCTAGAGTCAGAGACAAAAGTTCTTATTTTTGGACAACTCTCTATCCATAGCTCTTTTAAGGCAGGGAATTCAATCAAATTGCAAGTAGAGAACCATACGAGTTCTGGAAGATTTCTGAGTTTCAAGAAGTCCAGTTTAGAGAGAAGCACCTCAGTCATCTTTTCCTCTCCTAGTCCTTGCATGACTATTATTTCAGCCAACATCTTACAATCACGTATCTCAAGCTTTTTGAGCTGTACAAGACTTTTTACCATGGATGATGAGAACAGAAAATTCAAATTGTCACAGCCATCTATGCTCAAGCATGTTAAATTCTGAATGGAAAAAGACTTCTCCAAGTGACGATCATGCCAAATCTTATCAATTTTTAATAAAGACAGATTTAAGTCCTTCAAGCTAGGGAACAAAACCTGTGGCCAAAATCCTCCCTTTTCATCAATAACTTGCATTTTCATTTGGAAGGAACAGAAAAAACAGAATACTAAACTGATAGGATAGTGAAAAACCATAAACAGACATGTCAGAAATAACAAACAGATTCACTCTTGAAACTTAAATGTTTCAATCGTTAACACCCACAAGAGAGGTAACGAAATTGTGAAGTTTGAGAAATACAATCAAATTTTTATGGTTTTCCTGGTAATCACAATTTTCAAAAAATGATAAAAAATACACATATACACTCACCTGAGAATTACACAAAGTTATTTAATACATTTTCTAGTTTGGAAACTCTATTGTGTTAAATAATATATAATTTATTATAATTATGCTAATATTTAAATTTTTTATTTCAAAGGATCAAAGGAGAAATCTTCCCTAAAGTGCTCGCCCCAATATTGAAATTTTGATTACCTTATGGAAAACAATATTAGAACTTATATGGTAAGAATTAGTTCCTTTGTTTAACTTTTCCCTCCTTCACTTTTCTTGTAACTCTTTTGACTACAAGCTTAAAGTCTTTCATAACCCTGTGAGAATAAACTAGTAGGATCCACCTAAGAAGGATGTTTTATGTTTCATGATGCATAATAAAAAAAAATCTGCTTCAGATATTGGATAAATATGAATATCTTATCAGATAATAATATTGCTACATAAGATATTTGCCAGTTATATATATATATATATATATATATATATATATATATATGTATCTTGGCATTTATTCATGTTCCGCTGTGAAAATATTTGTACACTATTTATTAGTTTGTAATATATATATATATAATAGGCATACTAACATTTTTTTCTATAATTACATATGTCAAAGTTCATATATATATATATTAATTATTACCTAAAGTGTTTTCAAGCAATTGTAACCCTATTATAAAATTTATGGAATTTATGTAATTAGGAATTAGTCTTCTTCCATCGTTTAGATATGTTCTTTCATATTAAATGCATAATGTGTGTGTGTGTGTGGAGAGAGAGAGAGAGAGCAGCTTAATTATATAAGAAAAAAAAATGTTATAAAAAGAAAAACCTACATGTTTCAAACCATTATATCATGAATTTTGGGAAGAAATTATGCTTTAAAGAGAAGTTTGCACAATGAGAAAAAGAATTTTCATAAACTGACCTTGTAAAGCAAAGGAGGAGTAATGGAAACACCAAGGTCTTCATTTCCCTTATCAGCTATCTCCAACTCTTGCTCTGCATAAACTGTAGAAGCAAATGTCTCCATCTTTGGACAGCCCACTAAAAGAACCTTTTCTAAGGAAGGGCATTCTATAACACTAGTCCCAGAATAGAAACTTGTCAAATTAGGCAAAGACTCGAGAACAAAAGAATTTAGCTGAGGGAATAAGATCTTGTCCACCACTGCTTCATCTGCTCCTTTTGTGATGATCTCTTCCACTGAATCACAGTTTTTCACTTCTATCTCTTGGAGTTGCACGAGTCCTAAAGCCATGGACGGAGTTAATATATTTCTCAAGCTGCTACAGTTATCAATTTCCATAAATTTGAGGTTCTTCAAGTTCAAAATTCCTTCAACATGCTTATTGAATACGTGTTTTAGTTTTGGCAAATCAATCAAGTGAAATCCATTTAACTTTGAAAGCAGCCCGGGATGTGCTTGATTGGTTACTGGTGGATCTATATCAAGCACTTCTTCAAGCAACACACAATATGTAATATTTAGCTCTTCCAGGTTATTTAAGCCAAAAAGTAGATGAGATGATATTGCATTTGAAAAAGATGCACACTCGTCCACCACCAGTGACCTTAAATCAGAGAACAACTCCACTGGAATTTCACCATGCCACATGTCTCTTAATTTGGGATATTCTGAGAGTTTCAAGTGTTGTAGACCACAAAATCCGACCTTCCAAACCCAGAATATTGCAATAGTTAAAGACAAGAAAAACAATTACCAAAACTATTATTTAGAATATGATTAGCTAATACGTACCAATTCTGCAAACAAATGCTGTATAGTAGCATTAAGATTGCCATTCCAGCTTTCTTTGCCTTCTCCTTTTTGTTGCACTATCTGCAGCTTTGGTGTACTTAAGACTCCTGAGAAAACCTCCATCTTGGGACACTGCCCAATTTTCACTTCTGTTAAAGAGGGGAATTTGAAACTTTGATCTGCTGAGGAAAAACTGACAAGACTTGGCAGACAATAGAGTTCTAGTTTTTCTAATTTGCTAAAGGTAATTTCATATTTTGATTCATCTTCTTCATTTGCAACTATTTCTTTTATCATATCACATTCTGCTATGATCATTCTTGTGAGATGCACCAGACTTTTTGCTGTTGAGGATGTAAATAAGCAAATTAATCCTTTGCAGTTTCTTACATCCAAATTTATTAGATTATGGAAAGAAGCAGAGGATGGTGCTATATTAATCAAATTATCACAATTGCACACTTCCAAAGTTTCAAGAGTTAGAAGAAATTGACCCAGATGGGAGTCTCGATTCCATATATGTTTTAAATCAGGAAGATAATCCAACTCTATGCATTGTATTTGTGCAAGAGTCCTTTCATATTTCTCCTTCCCAACAAATCCTTCATAAGGGAACAACTCCTTGAATTGACTACATCCTACAGCAAGTTTTTCCACTCTGAGGAATCTTTGAAGGAGATCAAATGGGAAACCCGCAGATTTATCATGAAAGCAATTCAGCTCAAGAACTTTGATTTTATCAAAGAGGTCCCCAGGAAACTGGTCTTGCATTATAGTTGCCACATCCTTGCTCATCAATGATAAATGTTCCAAGTTTGGAGTTAAGAACTGAAAATGGATTGGAGAAAAAAAAAGAAGCAAGATTACTTTCAGGGAAATCAATGTTTAATTTTTATGGCAGGGGCATGGAATGTGGACATGCTTAACAAGGTTGAGGCCTATACCTGTCTAAGAAGCAATTCTGGAGCTTGACGCTCTAGTTGGCTCTCCATCCTATGTATTTCCCGTATGTTCACTGGGTCTGAAGAGAAAATCTCAAAGTTGTCACACTCATACACCCTCAATGTCTCTAGCATTGGGCATTCTAAAACATGTGCTCCAGGGTAGAAGCATGTTAGTTGCTTTGATCTCCAAAGTTTCAAGAATTTTAGTTTTGGAAACAAAAATATAGGAGCTGCGTCTCCTTCTTTCTCCTTCACAATAATTTCCTTCAATCCACAATCATCAACAGAAAGGGTTTCAAGTTGTGAAAGACCTCTAGCTACTGAAGCAGGAAAGAGATTTTTCAGGCTAGGACAATTAAAAGCACACACTGAAGATAGGTTCTGAAAGGAGAGAATCTCCAGGGGATCCTCATCCCATACATACTTCAAATTTGGGAGATTTTGTATGTCTAGAGTTCTCAATTGGTTTGTTATTGTTTCATTTACATTCATTAGATCTTGGAGATCAAACACCTCTTCTAGTGAATCACAATTCCTAATGACCAGATCCTCGAGACTCTGGATCCTTCTCAACATATTAGATGGAAAAATTTTCAGTAGCTCTCTACCATGTTCTACCATCAGTACTTTTAACTTGCAAAACGAATCCGAATGGAGTTCATTGTGCCATATCAACTTCAGATTATCCATCTTGACAATTTGCATTTGCTCCAAGTTGGGAAACATAACCTGCATCATAAATCATTGTATTGATTTGTGTCTCTCCTGAATACTAGCAGCAGCAGAGTATAAGATGAGATAATTAACTTCCAAAACAAGTAAAATTTTGAGCAATTACAACAGAGATCCTAAAGGAAAAGGAAATGGAGATATTGCACAAAGAAAATAATATTAGCAAATCAAAGGGTGAATTGGGATGTAAATATTAAGAAATAAAGACACGAGAAAAAAAAATTGAGAACTGAGAAGACCACCTTTTCATCAAAGAGAGTAGACTTTATGATATCAAGTTCATTGCTAGACACCATGTTTGTACTTGCTGATTTGGAGATAAACGCCCTCAATTCAGGGCAGTTTTGTATCCACAGCTCTTTCAAAGCAGGACATTCAATTAAATTACTTGTGCAGAATCCTGTGAGTTTTGGAAGATCTTTAAGCTTCAGGAAATCTAGTTCATAGAACAGCATCTCACTCATCCTGTCTTCCTGTAATCCTTCCATGGCAATTATTTCCTCTATTACCTTACAGTTACATATCTCAAGTTGTTTGAGATGCACAAGGCTTTTAAACATAGATGATGACATTAGACATTTTAAATTAGCACAGCCATCCACAATCAAGGTTGCTAAATTTTGGAAGAAAAAAGATACTTGGTCTTTCCATAACTTCAAAATATCCACTGAAGACAGTTTCAGGTCCTTCAAGTTAGGGAACACAACCTGCACAGAGAAATTCTTTATTTCTTGAACATTTTCTTTCATGATATGAAAACAGAGAATGATAGACATCTGACCTTTGGCCCAGTAGTTTCCTTGTCAGTGTTTGATTCTCTCTCTCTCAAAAATGTGGAAGTGAATATCCTTGGACAGCTGACTATGGTAATCTCTTTCAAGGAAGGACAATGTACGATACCACTTCCAGAACAGAAACTACTTAAGCTGGGTAAAGCCTCAAGTGTAACTGATTTCAGTTGAGGAAATATGATGTCATCCATCCTTCCTTCCCTCGCTAAACGTTTCGTGATGATTTCTTTAACCATAAGGCAACTTCTTACTTCTATCTCTTGGAGTTGTACAAGACTCAAGCTCATGGTAGAAGTAAATATATTCCTCAAACTGCTACAGTTATAAATTTTCAGTGATTTAAGGTTACTGAAATCCAGAAATCCATTACAAGCATCATTCCAAACGTGTCTCAACCTTGGTAGCTCAATTAAATGCAACTTATTCAAGGCAGAGAGAAGTCCACTGTGTCCACTAGCACTGAGACATTCCATACAAAATACTTCTTCTACCAAGTGACAATTTCTTACCTCAAGTGCTTTCAAATCATTTAAATAGGGCAGGAGATTGGATGGAATGGCACTGGAGGAAAACTCACACTCATCCACCACCAACGATCTTAAATTGTAGAAGAAATTCCCTGGTACTTGACCATGCCATCTCTGTTTCAAATCATGAAATTCAGAGAGTTTCAAATGGGGTAGGCCATTGAATCCAACCTAGAAAAGCCAACGACCAGTTTAGTCAAAACACAAGAAAAATTAAATAGTCTAGATCATCCGATGGAACAAAAAGAAAACTACACATTCAAACAAACATATGGAAGTAGATCAGAATAAGAAGTGTCGAATTTTTACCATGTCTGCATACAATAGTTGTATGGTGGAATTAAGGTCCCCAACCCAACGCCACTTATCTCTTTCTTCTGTTAGACATATTCTCTTTAACTTTGGTGCACTTAAGACTCCCTGGGAGAATGTCTTCATCTTGGGGCACTGTATCACAATCAATTCTTCCAAAGATGGGAATTTGAAGGTGCAGCTGGCTGAGGAAAAGCTTGTTAGGCTTGTTAAACAATCAAGACTCAGAATTTCTAATTTGCTGAAAACAATCTCACTTTCTTGCTCATCTCTCTCTGTTGCTACAACTTCTCTTATCATACTGCTTTCTCTCACATTGATTTTGGTGAGACATGTCAAATTTTTGGCAGTAGAAGATGTTATTAAGTATATTAATCCTCGACAGTTGTACACATCTAGAAACTTAAGATTTTGGAAAGACACAGCAGATGGTGCCAAATCAATCAAACTGTGGCAACTCCATATTTGTAGATGTTCAAGATTTGGAAGAACTTGGCCAGATTGACAATCTTGATTCCATATATACTTTATATTAGGAAGAAAATCCAGCCTTAAGTATCGTATCTTAGCAAGATATCGTACAAGTTTCTCCTCAACAAGTCCAGGTGGAAATAACTCTTTAAAATAACAACTTCCAATAACAAGTGTTTCCAATCTCTGAAACCTTCCAAGGAAATCAAATGGAAAATCTTCTGAATCATCATTAAAGAATTGCAGCAGAAGGAATTTTATTCTGTGGAAGTAATCTGCTGGAAACTGCCCTTGACATATCATTTTAGCATCCTTGCTGTTTAATGTTAATATCTCCAGGTTGCGGATAACCTGAAAATCAATCAGCAGAAATCCAATTGAGCTTCATAGTTGATCAATTATTTTTCTTTTCTTTTCCTAGGATTAAGGCTTTGTTGTTGAAGGGGAGCCTTGGCGTAGCGGTAAGTGCTGTCGCCGTGTGACCTGAGGTCACGGGTTCGAGTCGTGGAAACGGCCTCTTGCAATTAATTGCAAGGGAAGGCCGCGTACAAAGACCCAATGGGTCCGACCCTTCCCCAGACCCCGCTCATTGCGGGAGCATTCGTGCACCGGGCTGCCCTTTTTTTTTTTTAAGGCTTTGTTGTTATTGTTGTTATTTGTTGGTTGTTTCAGAAGAACTAAAGTCACTATGTTAATGGTCATTCCATAACAGCTAGAAATGTCTAACATTTATCAGAAAAAAAGGGATAGTTCCATTTTTTCCATGTGTAACTTCAATCAAAAACAAATTCAAGCATATTAAATTTATTAGTAATCAGCAAAACCAATATTAATATGATATTAGATATCAACACCATCTAATAGGATTTGGGCTTTGGTTAGGGTAGCAACAAGGGTGGAAGCATGTACTTAAACTAAACTCCTTTTTTGACTCTTAAAATTAGAAAAGAAAGGGGGATAAGTGAAAAGAAATTTGGATGCTTATATTTGCCTTCCAGAATGGAGAGAAAGCAGAGGAAATTGAAAATATTGCAATTGAAATTATAAAAAAATATTATTGAAATATTACTAAAATCTGAATAACAATTTCAAGAATAGGAAAGGAAAATGGAAGAGAAAAAGTAGATAATGATCTTTTAGATATTAATTTATTTTTTATACCTATCATAATTCTTATGAATTATATGGATATAATTCACATGTTAAATATCAAATGCAATAAATTTGATAAAAGTAAATAATTAATCACTACATATTGAGTTGTTTGGCAGTGCCGTTATAATTGTTGTTAATAGAACCATTATCTTGAATGTAAATTTTTTTTCCAGTTGTTTATCCACGTTTTTTGTCATAAAAACTTTAAAAACGATTAAAAGAACTTTTTAAATTAATTTTTAGACATCTAAACCAGTGTTTTTATAAAATAAATAAATAAAAAAGATCAACCTCAATCTTAATGCCAATTATATGCCCTTTATTTAGAAGTTACCACACCAATTAACCTAACCCAATTACATTTTCAGACATCATAGGAATAATAAAGAAATTTTTTGTCTTTCAAAAAGAAATGTAAGCTCAAGCATCCTTAAATTAGAGTACATGTTAATACCTTTTTAAATGGGAAAAGTGGCAATTGAACTGGATTCTCGAGTTGGCTCTCTATATGTATTGGATGTAAGTTTTGAGATCTTGAAGCAAAAATTTATAGTTTGTCACATTGAACTACCCTTAAGCATTCTAGCACCGGGCACTCTAAAGTGTAAATTCCTGAGTAGAAACTCCTTAGTTCTCGTAAATTCCAAAGATCCAAGAATTTCATTTGCGGAAACACATATCTAGGTGATGCTTCCACTCCTTCCTCTTTTGCAACAATTTCCTTCAACCCACAACCAGCTATATTAAGATCTTTGAGTTGTGGAATGCCTCTAGCTATTGAAGCAGGAAAGATACATTTTAGAATTGGACAATTCCAAACAAACACCGAGCTTAGGTTGTGAAAAAAAATATTTCCTAGGGGATCTTCACTCCACACATGCCTCAAATATGGCAGATGTCGTATGTTTAAAGTTCTCAGTTGAGTGACAATTGGAACATTTTTCCCTTTTGTTTTCATCAGTACTTGAAGATCAAACACCTCTTCTAGTGAATCACAATTCTTAATATCCAGATGCTCAAGCTCATGGAACCTTTTCAGCATATTAGCTGGAAAAATCTCCAATAATTCCATACAATGGTCTATCTTCAATACTTTCAACATGTGAAAAGAATCTGTATGGAGTTCACTATGCCATATCATCTTCAATTTATGCATGAACCTAATATGCAGTTCCTCCAAGTTACAAAGTGCAACCTATAAAACAAGTTCCATATGTCATGGCATAAGAAACCAGCTTGATGTGCTACCAAAATCAAGACATTATCAATGCCAAACAAAAGGTATTTTCAGAGATCTAGCTAAAAGAAAGCATAAAATGGAGCAATAAGAATTTTCAAACTATAAAGTAAAACGTAGGAGAACTTATGTAAGAAAGAATAAATTAAAAGGGGAAGAAAAGGAAAAGTAAAAATAGTTACCTTCTCATTGAAGAGAGTTGAGTTTGCTTGTACAGAACTAGTGCTGGCTGCCAAATTTGTATTTATGGAATTCGAAATAAATGACTTCAATTGTGGGCAATTCTCTATTTGCAGCACTTTCAAGGAAGGGCATTCAATCAAATTAGCACTGCAAAATCTTATGAGTTTTGGAAGACCCTTGAGCTTTAAAAAGTCTATTTTAAGGAATGAAACCTTATTCATCATTTGTTCTTCTCTTGATCCTTTTGTAACTATTATCTCTTCCATGGACCTGCAATCGCATATCTCAAGCATTTTGAGTTGTGCAAGACTCTTAACCATAGAAGATGTAAATAAATAATTTAAATCCCCACAATCATCCACAATCAATGTTGTCAAATTTTGAATGCATGGCAATAGTTCCACAAAGAGCCTTTTCACATTGATTGAAGACAATTTCAAATCTAACAAGTTGGGGAAGGCAACCTGCAGGCAAAATTGTTTTTGTCAGCAACAAATTCTTTTTTTCTTCAATTTGAAGACAAAACACAACTGCAATGAATTATAACATAATCATAGTGCAAGCTAATTGAATAAAAACGCAAACAAAAATGTTAAGAGTAGAAAAAATCAAAGGGCAAAATTAAGGATTGTCAATAGAATGACTATGGTCCATCTTTCTTCCAATCATCTGAGTTCATTTCATATCAAAAGGACCAGGCCATAGGATAGTGCCATCTAATAAGTTTTCAAACACTATTAAACTAGTAGCCTATGGTCGTGTATAGAGGTGTGCACGGGTCGGTCGGGTTAGAGTGATTTTTCAACCTAACCAAACCCGATCAAAGAGTAAAAATCTAAAATTGATTCTGCCCGAATTTTTTAAAATTTCGACCGAACTGAATTAATTTCGGATTCAGTCAGATCAGGTCAGTTTTAATCGGATTGATATTTAATATTAAAGCTTTATATTTAGGTTTATTTTAGTGTTTTCGAATTGGTCTGAGTCAAGTTAGGTGATAAAGTAAAATAAAAATAAATATATTTATATGTAAAAATGAAAAATATTACTCCAACTCAACTGACCGGCCGAATCTAAAATTTTTTAAAAATATAAATACAATTTCACTTGTATATACAACATAAACCGACTGAATCCTACAAAAATGTATTCGATTTGGTCGGATTCGGTCTGGTTACAAAAATCCGCATACCCCTAGTAACGTGTCAATCCAATAATGTGTGAGGTCAAGAGCTCAAACCCCGACACTCTCATTCCTCATTAAACATTTTTTATGTATAGAAAGAAAAGAAAACAAAAACCATATGGATGCCATTCTCATTTGTGGTTCACATTCTCTTATTAAAGCTTGCCAGTGTTATCATTACGCTATGGAACCAAGGGATAATGAGTTCAGGAATGCTCGAACTTTAGGTACATCTTCTATCAAATGCTTTAGTTTCAATTTGTCAAAATTAAGTGTATAAAGAAGTAAAATTCTTTTTAACTAATATCTATTTATTACAATCAAAATGACTCATATGTTGCTCAAGCTCATACTATTAAAAATTTAAGTTGTTCTAGCAATAAAAATGTTTTTAAAATAATTCCTTCAAAAGTTTCTTACATACTTATGAATAAGTTATGGATCTATTTACTTATTTCTTTAAAGGATAAAAATATACTATGATATGGTATTCTTTTATTGGATAGAACCTTATTCATATTTTTCTTGTTCATATTTGCTATGTTAATGGAAGATAGAATATCTCTAAGATCCCACTCTCATATATTACATCCATAGCCAATAGAAACTCGCATATGAATACGCCCTAATGGCCCTTATCTAACATAGGAAATCATCTCCCTCATCCATCATAATAATTAGCATGGCATACAATTTAAGGTTCAAATAATTAAAATTTCAATGCCAAAAAAAAAACAACTTTGTGCCTTATTGTCAGGACTCGTTATGAATATTTCTTAACGTTTTTTTTTTATCATAATCTTATAAATCTTCCAAGGTCATACCAACCATTGCATCCAATAGATTTTGTATAAATTATGAGAAGTAAAACTACACATTCTCATTTACATAATATAATAAGTAAAAGCATTGTCAAATTGAAAAATAGGCTTTTTTTTAATTAATATAAGTAAAAACTCCTTTTTCATATTATAATGTTTAATTTTATCTTATTATTTAAGAGAAGTGTACAATAAGTAAAGTCTATAATAATAAGTCTATTGCAAAATTGAAAATGAAGGTTTTTCATTAATATAAATTTAAAAAACAAAATTCTTTTTTCAATATTATAGTATTTAATTTTATCTTATTATTTTACAAAAGTGTGTACGTGCATTAGAATAAATTTACATGCCAAAGACAATCAATAATGTAAAGAAATTATGAAATGCATACTCCCTATCTTTTTTCTTGAATAAATAAATTTAATCTCAAATTTCTAGAATAAAGGTCATAAAAGATAATTGACCAAAAAAAAATAAAGGTCATAAGAGATAAGGAACAAAAAATAAGCAAGATAAAAAGAATTGTCAAATCATACCTTTTCATTGAAAAGTGGAGAGGGAGTTTCAAGCTCTTCCTCGAGTATGATTTCCTTAGAGCCGACACGAGTTGTCAATAGCTTTTGCTTGCTTTGGGATATGGAAGGTCGCTTCACTTGAGAGCAAAAACTTATGAATTGAGGTAGATATTCTACCATCAATGAGCGCAATTTTTTTAACATAATTGCTTTACCATCACTTGAATTATCTTCACTTTCTACAACAACAACAATCTCTTTCAAAATTCTGCAACTACTTACATTAATTTCTTCAAGTTGCACAAGGTTGTTAACAATTAAGGATGAGAAGAGATTTTCCAATCTATTACAGTTTCCTACCTTCAAAATCCTTAAGTTGCTAAAAGAATCCATGGTAAGTGGACCATGGCAAATCTTCTCCAAGTTATTCAAATTGTCAAGAAACAATGACTCTAGACTTGGAAAAGCAATGCAAAGGCCTATCATATCCGAGTCAATGATGTATTGAATATCAAGATTATTTTGGATATGCAATCGCTTCAAGAGAGGAAAACCTTGACTATCCAATTCATAGAGGACACTTTTAAAACCTTTCAGTTCATCCAAATGTAGATCTTCAGTTCTCTTCAATAGCATATCAATTCCCTCCACTAAATGAATGCTCATATTCAGCTTGAGTTTCAACTTTTTTGAAGTTTCGTACTCATCATGAGACCATCCCCACACATCTCCAATAAAAATTCTAAATCTTTCCAACTTTTCCAAGAAAAAATCTTTAGGCAGGATCTTTGCATCGATAACATGCATGTCTAGAGTGATTAGGTTTGACAAAAGCTTCAATTCAGAAAGGTTGGCATTGTTTCTTTCACCATTATGTCCTTCCTCCTCCCATTGCACAAAACTGTTTCCCATATGCAAATCCTCTAATTGGGTTAGGCATGAAAGTATGTTTGGAGGAATCACCTCAAGTCTTGAACAATCCCTCAAATCTAAAAGTTGTAAACTAGTCAATCTCCCTATTTCTCTTGGCAACTGAACAATATTAGAACCCACAAAGCTGAGAACTTTTAAACTATTTAAGTCTCCAATTATTGCTATGTCTTGCAATATACAACCATCCAGACACAATGTTTGAAGGTTCTCAAGATATCGAAGTGACATAGGTAATCCTGAAAAATGCAGTGATGTCATATGCAAAAGTTTGAGTTCTACCATTGTACTGAAAAAATTGTCTGGGATTCTCAATGAGGGATTGTTATTAAACAGAAAAAATGACTTGAGTTTTGGGCATTCAAATACTTCAGGAAGCTGAGGGATTTTGCAATATGGCAAAGAGACTGATGTACACTGTTCAAGCATGTCCTTCTCAGGCCATTCTTCCAATGCAGTGTCATTAGCCACAGTGAAGACATGATGATACTTGGATGCAATTGACGACGCAAAACGGTAAACGACGTCATGCATACTGACATATTCATTATTGTCGCCTTCCAGCAACAAACAACACCTTTTGAGGTCACTAACCACTTTAAGTAGTCTATTTCTGGTTGCTTTCACTGTTGTGCGCTGATTAAACAAACGCAATCCAATACTATATTTCAACAAGTCACTGATGGACTCACCCTGAGGTTTGAGTTGTCCGCAGAGTAGGAACACAGACTTTTCTTCGCCTCCCAAAAAGTTGTAACTCAACTCTAAGGCCGAATAAACACGCCCTTCCATTCCCTCATTATCGAATCTTTTCAGTTCTTCTAAGGCATCATTCCATTCAAAAAGTTCCTTATTCTTCAATGCCATTCCAACTGCTACAATCAAAACAGGCAAACCTGCACATCTCCTTGCCACTTCAATAGCTACAGGTTGTAAATTGGGATCTTCCACATTTCCTGCCTTTTGAAAAAAATGCCAAGCCTCTTTATCTTCTAAAACTTGAAGCCGAAAATCTATCTGTACACCCATCTCCCACAATACATTTTGATTTCTTGATGTCATCAGTATCTTGCATCCTTTATGATCATTAAAGAAAGGAATTCCTATCTCCTCTAACTTGATTCTCTCCCACATATCATCCAGAATTACTAGAATTTTCTCCTCTTGTTTCAGTCTAGCACACAGTCGAGATGCCCTTACTTCAATAGACTCCACATCAAACTTGAGATCTAACCAATCTGCAATTTCTTGTTGAATCCTTTTCACATCTGGAGTGTGGGTTACTACTACTTGAACCACCCTTTTGAACATTCCATATTCCTTGACTTGTGCAGCAAGCTTTTTTGTGAGTGTTGTCTTGCCAACGCCACTCATCCCATAGACTCCAACCAGATAAACACCAGCATCCTTTAATGCCTCCATAATCTGCTTCAAAACTAGCATTCTTGATTCAAAATCCTCATAATCTTTGACAAATCCCATCACTTGTGGAAAGATACGATAAGAAACTTTCACAAATTTCCCTTCTCCTAGGAGTTCAACAATGACTGGTGTCTCTTTCTTTGCTTTTCTACTTAGTTGGTAGCGCATCTTCATATGAGGACACAATCCCCAGAAGCACATCTTATTTTCTCTATCATTATCTTGGAGAACTTTTCCAGCCTGTTCATTGGCTAGATTTACATTTGTCAGCCACTTAACTACAATGGCTTCAATTTCTTCCCCATTTCTTCTAGCCTCATCCACATGATGCTGCACCCTCTCCCTCTCGCCTGAAAGTTTCTCCATTTGGTCTTTTAGATTCTGAATGTTGCTACTGTAGTTCCGTATATAGCTAATATGGTGCCCAATGGATCCAATCAACAGTTCAGTTACTTTGGATGCAATGCAACTCAAAAGTTCCATTTCCTGCTTTTGTTCGTTCCTCTCTCTCTCTCCCTCTTTTTTTTTTGGCTTCTTTTCAGTTTGATCCTTTTTAACATATCAAACACAAAAACAACAGTAACAAAAGAAAACTATGATAACATCTTAGAATATTGAGAAACAAAAAATAAGTTTTTTAATTTTTTTTTCTTTTGACAAACTAACTAATTTTTTTTAAATTTTTTTCTTTTAATTTTTTTTTCTTATTATGAGCGCAATAATAAGAAGTTATGTAAGCAACCAAACTGAAAACATTCAGAAGACAACAGTAATGTACTTTAGGAATCAAATGAAAAATGAAAAGCAAATGTTATCTATTTTGCTGGTCTGTCCTAACAGAAAAAGAATACTTAAAAGGAGCAATAAACAGCAAACAAATTACAGAAGGAATTTGTTAAGGGCATTTTGAGAAGACTGATGATAAAAAAACAATCAAAATTAATCTGCAAGCACTCCACTTTCCATTTAGCTATAAGAGAAATACAATTGTCTTTTCAAGGCAGAGGACAGAAGTAAAAATTGAATGGTGGTAAACTTCCAATAGGTGGCTGACTGATTAGGCCAAGAAGTGGAATGAGAGATCATATAATGTTTTATGTCAATGAATTTAGATAAGTTACTAAAATGACACCATATGCCTGTGAATTTTTTCTTTTTGCTAGTATAACAGAATGTTATTTCTGCTTCATATTCCAGCTAAACGACAACCATGAAATATCTTGGAACTAGCCAAGTTTTATCATCTGCCACATTTGAATTAAATTTAAAAAAAAAAAAACACTCAACAGCTTTGTACAGTGTATTCATCTGATTTAAATACTTGCACCAGCGACCTCTAAAATAAATTTTAGTGTTATAATTTTCTCTTTTAATATCAATGAAACTAAGTCGCAATATTTTCTTTATTAGTTTAGTAATATGTTTTGCTATTCTATTATAACAAGGGGTACATAATTTTGAATATTCTGAATTTCATTTTGGAGTCCATTCGTAATCTACAAATAAGAGAAATGGTTTAGGTAATTCAAGGATAGCTAGAGTATGCATTTTGAAACACAAAATTATTATCACTAGGATGATCAACAACTGCGAATTTAGCAATTTTCCATATTCCGACTTTTTAACTAAAAAAACATCAAACGATTAATTTTTCTTCTAAATGTCCCAATCCTTAGTTACTAAAATAATCAACAAAAAAATAAGTGGTTTGCATAGTCGTAAACTATTCCCCTCAATTAAAATAAAAATCTTCTTAGTCGAAATGTAAAAGAAAATCACATAAATACAACAGGCCGGCATGTACCAAATAGTGTTAACTCAAACAAGACTATAATATTGGCTACAATAATATACTATTGTAAAGTCCAAACATCTTGTAATAGTCGATGCCTATATTTATATATGAAGGTGTTAACTCAAATGTAATAAAAGTCTTGGCCACAAGACTCCATGTCTTTTTCGTTATATTCTAGAGTCTAAACACATAGTAATAATCAACTATATGCAGACAAAAATAGACAAACAAAACTAGGATCAACTTGCACAAGTAAATTACTTAGGTTTTTACACTGACATAATGTTAACTCAAACAAGACTATAATATTGGCTACAATAATATACTATTGTAAAGTCCAAACATCTTGTAATAGTCGATGCCTATATTTATATATGAAGATGTTAACTCAAATGTAATAAAAGTCTTGGCCACAAGACTCCATGTCTTTTTCGTTATATTCTAGAGTCTAAACACATAGTAATAATCAACTATATGCAGACAAAAATAGACAAACAAAACTAGGATCAACTTGCACAAGTAAATTACTTAGGTTTTTACACTGACATAATGTTAACTCAAACAAGACTATAATATTGGCTACAATAATATACTATTGTAAAGTCCAAACATCTTGTAATAGTCGATGCCTATATTTATATATGAAGATGTTAACTCAAATGTAATAAAAGTCTTGGCCACAAGACTCCATGTCTTTTTCGTTATATTCTAGAGTCTAAACACATAGTAATAATCAACTATATGCAGACAAAAATAGACAAACAAAACTAGGATCAACTTGCACAAGTAAATTACTTAGGTTTTTACACTGACATAATGTTAACTCAAACAAGACATGGTAAATTACTATGTAATAATCAACTATATGCAGACAAAAATAGACAAACAAAACTAGGATCAACTTGCACAAGTAAATTACTTAGGTTTTTAAACTGACATAATGTTTGTAATTCATACATTCACAAATGACCATTGGATTTGCATTTGCAATATCGAATTTCATATTTAATATATTACCAAATTTCAAGTCAATCAAATGTCAATAAATGTTTCATTTATAGTATAACTAAGCACTTACATTTAAGAGAGCAAATTTGTAATAGATTCTTATCAAGACTTGGGCATGCCATATGTCTATTATTTCGATGAGGACTTCTTCTGGAAGTAAATACAATTACAAGCATCAATAAACAAGAATAGGAATCAGTAGTTCAACTTTTGGGGGAAAAACTAGTACTAGTTAACCTATCCAATAAGAGGTATTGCAATTTTCAATTGATAACACAATTTGGTTAAACAACTATTTATTTCAAAAAAAAAAGGTCAAGGGCCAACAGTATAGGGTCTGTTTGGCATTGAATCTTGTTTTCCAAAAAGCAACATTAGATGTTGAGAAAACACATTTTGAGGTGTTGTTTGGCTTTTTTTTGAAACTGTTATGATTAAAATATTTGAAATCCATATTAAAAATGAATTTTAATGATCTTAATCAATATTTTCAACAAAATGTGATTCTCAGACTGCAAATCAATCAGGAATCTGAAACAAACCTATAATACCCGGAAAAAAAATGGCAGAAAATAAACATAGAATAATAAGGAAAAGACAGATGCAAAACAACACAATAAGCAGCATAAAGAAAGCAGTCAAGGACGAGGACAAGAAGTATAATAAATTGATGAAGAAAAATAATAAAAAAAAATAAAAGTAAAGATAGAGCTACCAAAACATTACTTAATACTGGGATGTCATTGAATAACAATGTAACCTGTAAGTCTGTACCGTAAAATAGTCCGGCCCCTCCTCCAAACTCAGTTCCGGTTTCTTTACTCTTCTTTCAGTGGCATTTTATCAAACAGTTGATAGGCAAAACAACAAATCAGTCAGTATAACATATAGATGGCCCAAATCTCTACTTAGCATTGCCATGTTTTACAACAGCAACAATTAAACCTGATACTGACTACAGTTTAATTAAGAATGCTCTGAGTAATTTTTTCATTAATGATTAAATAAACTTATATTTTTCTTCTTCTTTTTCCCTGCTATAGTCTATGGTGATACAGAATTAAAGACTAAAGAGCATAAATTGAAATTGGATAATTGTCATTTCTCATTTTAATACATTGTCCAAATTAATTCTAACTAATTATTTAAATTTATTAATATTATTAATTTTTTTAAATAGATATATATTAATAAAAACATAATAAAGTATTATTTAATTTTTCTTTAAAAAAAAGATATACAGTAATTCACTTTAGGTTAATGGTTCATAGTGATTAGTTATATTTATAAGTTAGTTTCTAAATTTTTGTTATATTTATGTTTAATATATCTCATAAAAATAAATACATAATAAAAAACTAAAAAAATTAAGAGAAAAAGAGAGTAAATTGAGTAGCAACTTACGACCTAAACAAAATCTAATCTCATGGAAAGAGAGAGATGATGATAATTATAGGGTGTTTCTCAAAATTTAAAAGCTGATCAAAACTGATTATAAGCAGTTTTTAGATTATAAGTTGTTTATTTAAGTGTTTCTACAAACTTAAATAGTAGATTATAATCTGATTTTAATCAGTTTTTTAAAAGTTGAGTTTTGCTACTTTTTTTTAAGCACTTATTTTTTAAGCAGTTTTGACCAAGTAAAAGACCATACTATTCATACCTAATCTTCAATATTTCAAATTTGTCCACCCTATACACTTTAGTTCCCATCAAAATTCTTTTATGTTTCTTCTTAAATAAATTTTATTATTATTATTATTATTATTATTATTATTATTATTATTATTGCAAAATAAATTTTGAATTGACATTTAAAAAATTATTTTTATACAATAAATAAACTCATGGACAGTTTTGTCGTTTTGACAATTTCTGCAATTAAAAATTGATTATAAGCTAATTTTACAGAAACACTTAACTGATTATAAACTGATTATCAGCTGATTATTAACTAGTTTATAGAAACGTTTAACTGCTTATTTTTAATTTGATTATAATCTAAAAATCACTTATTTATAATAAGCTAATTAAATGGAGATACGATGACACCTTTGCAAAATCTTTCTCCAATTCTTTCTTTTGATATATAACTCAAAGCCCCTTTCATTCCTATTGCTTCAGCCACACTCGGTGCAAATAATCCTATGATATTATTAGGAATTTTTATTAAAGTATTAGAGTAAGTCTCATTTTTTATTAAAATATAAAATTTTTTTCTATATTTATTTAAATATGATAATTAAAATTACAAATTAAAAATTTGAATTTTTATTTATAGTTTTTTATTTATTTATTATTTTTAATATATTTAGCCAAACTAAAATTTAGAGTTTTAATTTGGCCACCATAATAATAATATTATTAATATTAATATTAAGCTCAAATAATTAAAATTAATAATAACACTAATTAAAGTTAATAATAACAACATAATTATAATTAATAATAAGATGATTATAATTAATAATAAACATAATTAAATAATTCTATATAATTGATAATAATATAATTATAATTAATAATTATATAATTACTAATAATTAAAAATTATATTGGCCTAAATAATTAATAATTATATTTTAGGCCCAAATATAATTGATAACAATATAACTATTAAAATATAATTATTATTTATTATATAATCATTATAATAATATAATTATTAATTTTATTATTATTATTAATTTTATTATAATATAATTATTATTTATTCGGATGCAACATAATTATTATTTATGAAAAACTACACTGTTTGCCGCATCTGACTTTTCATTTGTAAGATTACGGTGGCCAAGTTTTTTTTTTTTTCACTTTTGTCAAAACACGCGATTTTTTGTTTTTATTTTTATGTAAAAAACGTTGATTTTTAATTTTTTTCTATTTTATTTTATTTATATTTTATACCTAAAATTTTTTTTATTCATATTTTTAATATATACATAAATATATATATAACATATATGTAATATATATCAAATACATAATCAATAATACAAAGTACATCTAAAGCACTTCAATAATATATTTATATAATATTTTTAATATTTATTTAATTTAATTTTTTTATTTTTTATTCTCAAAATATTCACAAAATATTTAATAATTTTTATATAAAATATACACAACTTTAATAATAAAAATATAATATACATATAGTATCTATAACACATCTACAACACATATACATAATATATACATAATAAAATTATATATTTTTTTTATTTTTTCATGTATATAATATGTAAAATTTATTTAAAAATAAATTTAATAATTTTTATTAATGTATTTTTATATGTCTTATTTTATTTTTATTTTTTTGAGTGTTACTTATTTTTTATAATTAAAATAAAATTTTGCTATTTTTATAAAAAGTTGTAATTTTTATATGATGAAAAATAATTTAAAATATTAATTTTTATTATTTTATTATAATATTTTATTTTAATATCAAAGTTTGATATAAAAATAAAAATTTGAAGTAAAATATTGATTGTAGTTAGAGAAGAGGTATTTTTGAAAAAAAAATTATTTTATTGAGAAATAAAATATTTTTAAAATTTTACACTAATTTTCTAAAAAAATATAAATATTTTTACAATAAAAATTATTTTTTAGGATAGTTATATAAACATCACTATTATTTATTGTTATTATTAATTTTATTATAATATAATTGTTGCTTATTTAGGCTCAACATAATTATTATTTATCGTTATTACTAATTAAATAATTATCATAATAATAAAATTATTAATTATAATTATATTATTATAATTAATTTTATTATTATTTTATGTAAAATTATTAATTATATTTATTATTAATTATAATTATATTGTTATTAACTATATTTGGGCCCAACATAAATTATTGTTATTATTAATTATTTGTAATTATATAATTATAATTACAATTATATTATCATTATTATGACTAAAATATAATTATTAATTTTAATTATATTGTTATTAATTTTAATTATATTAATTATAATTATATATTATATTAATTATAATAATTATTAATTATTATATTAATTATTAATTATAATTATATTAATTATACTTGAGCCCAAATATAATTATTAATTATTTAGGACCAGTATAATTATTATTTATTGTTATTATTAGTTATTGTTAATTATATAATTATCATAATAATATAATTATTAATTATAATTATACTGTTATTATTAATTTTATTATAATATAATTGTTAATTATTTGGGCACAACAAAATTATTATTTATTGTTATTATTAATTATATAATTATCATAATAATATAATTATTAATTATAATCATATTGTTATTATCAATTATTAATTTTATTCTTATTATTAATTTTATTATTATCAATTATTAATTATATTTATTGTTGCTTATATAATTATTGATTATAATTATATTGTTATTAATTATATTTGGACCCATGATATAATTATTAATTATTTGGGCCAACATAATTTTTAATTAGTCATTATTAATTATTAATAACTATATAATTATTAATTATTATTATATTATTATTATCAATTATATATAATTAGTAATTATATGCATTATTAATTATCATCGTAGTATTATGATTATTATTATTATTATTATGGTGACTAAACTAAAATTCTAAATTTTGATTTGCCAAACATATTAAAAAAATATGAACAAAAACTCAATTTTAATTTATAGTACTCAAAGTTTTGATTTATAGTTTTAAATGCTGTATTTAAGTTGATATAAAAGAAAATCTCATATTTTAATAAATAAAAAAAAATAGATATCCCCCTATATTTTGATAAAAATCCCATGTTATTTGCATGACCGTGCAGCTATCAAACAGACGCCTGTCCTGTGTCAAGTCTTATTTTTATGACTAACATTATATGCATGGTTGAAGTAAAATTTAACTTTATCGCCAAACATGAACTCTACCACCAGCTAATAGCCTGGGTAAGATACAAATGATCCAGACTATGAAAAGAATTTACAATCATCATTTAAATACATCATGCAATCGTCTGGACAAGTTTCTTTCAATCATCCACCAAGACTTCTGAATGGGAAGGACTTTGCCATCCCACACAAATTAACAGTAAAATGCAACACATCTCTTTAGGTTAGCTTGCATATTCCTTCTTTTACTTCTCCAACCAACTATATTCTTTTTACGCTGTCGCCATGGGAAACTACAAATCCCTCGCTCGCTAGAGTTGCAACTGCGTTTCTCAGCTGATTAAAAAAAAATGATCAGGGTCGCCATTATCTTCAAGCGTGTATGGTATGTGTAAAAGAGAGGTAGTATTCTTACCTCTTGAAGGTGAACTTCGCTGTTAGAGTTCGACTTCTTCAACTCATCCAACAACTGCAGGATAAATCAAGTACATCCAAATGTCAGTTGCGACGGAAAAATGAACTAGCATTCATCTTTTGTATAGTAAATCAGATTGGTTTACCTCCAACAAGAGCATTGAAGGTCCCCCAAGTTGCAACTTCTCCATAATTATGTTGCGAGTTGCTGATACAAGATTCTCTCTTCTCATTCTTTCACTTGCCGAAACTCCAGTTGTGATGAGATCCATATCAATAGTTCCTTTAGAAAGAAGGGGAAAGACGTTATTGCAATCTTGGTTTTCCAGCACGGAATATAAATCATAAATTAAGGAATATAATTAATGGAGGATTACCTGTGGAGTGATCTGTTGCTGATTGTTGCGTTGCAACTTGCAGAAGTCGAAATGCCTCAATTACGTCATTCTTTTCAACCTGCAAGCACCAGGGCACAAAGAAACCTCAAAAAATCAGAAATCTCATTCCTGTAAGGGCACTTCACACTAAAAGACACAAAACAAGCTATTCTAACCAATTCGGAGAAACGAATCCGAGCCAGAGCTTCACTAAGACGTAACAAACTTTCTATCTGCCTAGGGGTTGCTGTTATTACCTAAACAATCAAGAAAGATATATGAGCCACAGAAAAAGACATCAAATTGGATCATAAGGAGTTAAGATTTGAATTATCAAATTGATTATCTTGGGAAAGGTACAAGGATTCATTAAGAAAATTGAGGGTATAAACACCAAAAGAACATTATTTCAGGTTCGGGTAAAAAGTTCACAATTAGAATCAGCAGAAATTGAATAGATCAATAATATACAATCACCACATTATTTGTGTTAAACAAACAAATAGGATATGCATTACGGTGAGATTGTCAAGGTTTGGAATTGCGCAGCACAGGCCAACAAATGCACTGGTATAAAAGGTTGAATGTATTGAAATAGTAGGAGAGTAATGCACCTAGAATAATGTGAGGGAAAGTAATGAAAAATAATTTAGTGACCTTAGATCTTGTTTGTAAATTAAGTCCTAGACCAGATTGGATGAAAGAAAGTATCCACATAGTAGGCCCATCTAGTTTGGGATTAAGATTTAATCAAGTCAAGTTGAGCATTGGGATACAACATCAGGGAAGCGCGGTTATGTAGGAAGATGTTACAATGATACAGCATAGGTATATTTACTAATTCTATCAAATTCTATCAAATATGCATGAGACATAGAAAGACGAGAAGTACAGACTAACATCACACCTTTTTGCTACAACCCGGGAAATTTCCTCTCCTCATCTCAACATATCCTCTAGTCAACTCTTCAGCAGCTTCATCAGATAACTGTGGATGAATGTGCTTGCGAGCATAGCTAACATAGGCAGTTAATGTAGCAATGTCTAAAACATCCTGTTGTGCAATCTGGAAACAGACAAAATTAAGAGAAATCAGTATAGGGAAATCACTTAAAACAGGCCCTGAAACTAGAAGTTTGCTCTGATGCACTAGACCTCAGGATTCTCAAAGTGTAGTGATACAAAATGCTTGGCAAGGTGCCTGTCTGTTTGCTCATCAGCCTTGTCAAGAATTAAGTATATCAAATCAAACCTGATAAAATACCCATGAACAAACTCATCATTTTATCAATAATTGCCACTTGAAAGAGTACTAATTGTCTCATTATATATTTCTAATAGCAGCTAAGAAAATGATTAAGAAATAAATTAGAAAGATGTGTATTTTCTGCTGTCACATTACATTCAAATCAGATATAATTAAAAAAGGCATTGATCATTTAGCAGTTGACAAAACTGTTTATTGTCCCAATTACATTGCATATGGATAATATCTCTTACCTGGACAATAAGGTAGGAGGAAGATGTATGTTGTCAATCACAGACAGCCGAGGATTATAACGTGAACCAATAGGATTTGCACAATCCAATACTGATGTTCTAGCATTAAGGGAGGCAATGATTCCAGCTTTTGCAATGGAAACAGTTTGCTGTTCCATCACCTGCAAATCCAAATGAAATTGAACTCTTCCATCTCATGATACCAGACACTTATAAGTCAAACAGATAAAAAACTTGCCAACTCTTTGAGGTTCTCATCTCTAACATTTGTGCAGGAAATAAAATATGACCGTTCAAGGAACCTTTTTTAGCTCATAAAGAAGTCGCTCCTATAGCATCCTGGAAAAGAAAAGTAAAACCAACCTCACGTAACACGCTCCTTGCATTTTCAGACATTTTGTCAAATTCATCAATACAGCAGATCCCCCAGTCACTCAGAACAAGTGCGCCACTCTCCAAAACCTATAAGATTTACATGAAAAATATCAACATCTGCCAAAAAATTTTACATGTAAGAGCTTGTTGGATGAAAGGAAAATATAAGAATCATAACAGAGTTATACTGTTTCCCCCGTTTCAGGATCTTTGCTAACATAAGCAGTCAAGCCAACAGCAGAGCTCCCTCTTCCACTAGTATAGATGCCACGGGGAGATAATTTGTGTATGTATTGGAGTAGCTGGGACTTGCTGGTTCCAGGATCACCAACAAGAAGGATATTGATATCACCGCGAAAGCTGGCACCAGATAGCAACTTCAGGGCATTCCCGCTAAAGAGCTACAGTTGGGCAATTAACTAATAATCATTATCAAAACTGTAACAAAAGAAAATTTAATTTTATCAAATCTATATGATTTGGATGTAGCAGTAAGGATGCATGATTTCAAACTTATACAAATACCTGGCACAGAAGACCTCTCTTCACATCATCCAACTCCCAAATGTTTGGTGCCAAGGATCTAGTTAGTCTGTCGTACATATCAGGCAACTTTGATAGCTCTTTTAATTGCTGTATCTGCAATTCAAACAAGAATGTGACTACAGCAGACAACATCAAGAAGATTCCTTTCTGAAAGAGAAGAAACCATATAAGAACACACCTTGGCATCATCAAATTGGACATCTTCCTCCATTCTATGTGAACTGTTATCAACTTCCATAGGATCCTCAGACAGCATTCTTGACTTGTCAGTTTTCTTTATATGAAGACAATCAATGTAAGTCTGCAGTGAAAAGGAGACCATTAAATTTGTGTGACGTCACCGCTGAATAATAATTCATCACTTGCCTAAAGAGGCTTCAACTGATAAATAGAAGGGTCGAAGCATGCCTTGAATGATTTTACAGTTCTCTGGGTGGGCCCAACTCGAACACTCATAGCTCTATAAATCCCAGTGACCTATTAAGAATACAGAAACACATTAATAGGATTGACTGACATTTCAGGGTTCCTCACTGGAGTCAGAAAATTGGATATATTCTGGTCTAACCTCAACTCTGTCACCAGGCTTTCCAGCATCCACCAACTTGCCATGCATCAACAAGCTCACTGTGTGAGGTGTTCCCCCTTCAGGGATCTCATCAGGTGTCTCCTGGAGCCTCACAATCTGCTTATCTACAAACCCGATTTACACAAGAAGCACTGGTTGACTGTGATCCAATCATATCGAGAAAAAACAATATTCAATTTGAATGTCTTATGAGTAGGCTTTTAAGGGTGCAGTTGGTCTTCATTATATTTACAAATAATTATAGATACTTCTCTCTTTTCAGATGTTCATGTGTCATAACCTCATATATCCCGTAGAATTTAGGTTGGGATCTTTCCATCTATTGATCTGATTCAAGTCTTCAAGGTAGAAATCCGCTCAATCAGTCAATTGCCAATGCTGTAAGCTGCAAAAGGTTTAGAATTTTGTCTTGGATTTCTGCTGCTTAAATATCATTTACTTGCGTGTTTAATGGTATTATTGACCATTAACATAAGTGATCTTGAAATTAAATTGAAAAAAAAAAAAGAGGTTCATCCAAGAACATCTTATATTGGCAAAAGAAATTTGGTCTCTGATAGCATAGCACTTTTGAGGACGTGTTTGGGAGAAACGACATATAAAGAGAAGCAGGTGCAGAGAGAAGTTTTGTGCTAATTTATACAGTTATACTGCAAGCAAGCTACAACAAGTGACAGCTGATACACTAGTATGGATTAAGAGCTCAGCTATGTAAAGAATTTCCATAACAGTAAATCTTCTCCCATAAATATTTTCATAAGTGGACAATTAGGGCATACGCAACAAAGAAAGGATTTGATAATCTTATAATGGATTCCCACTATGATTATTAAGTGCCAAAAATTATGCAATATTCATACTCTTAGACAAGCAAATCAAGCTAAGATATTTACCTGCACCTGTTGTGAACTAATGACATGGAGTTCCTAGCAAGACACTCTTGCTTCAAGCATCTTGCAGGTTCATTTATCCTCCCTGATAATATCCAATAGTCAACAAGCGGTATGAAATCATTATAAGGTAAGAGGTATATAACGAATGTAAGCTAATTAACAGCTGTAAGGGTTACCTCTATCTACGACAATGGGGTCAGACATGTACCCACACACAAGGCACCTAAATATTGCTTCCCTGATCTCAGGTATGATAGAACTACAGAGAATTATCATTCCCTTGAGGGACACCATCTTCTCAATGTCTAACCAAATTATATCCAAAATCCATCAAATTCTTGATTTCCAGAAGATGCATATTATCAAAAGTAAATTAAAAAAAAAAGCAATAACATTCAAGTAAAACACACAGGAGCAAAACAAAATCCAGTAACCAAAGGCATGACAGGCCACAAAAATTTTCAAGACCATCTATATTCTCCCTTACCCAGCCCATCAATCATAAATCAGTGTGGAATATCTTCAATGCTCAACTGACATACACCAAAATTTCAGCAGAAAGTTCGAAATTTCCCGCATCACCATAAAAAATCTCCAGAGAAACAATAAATTTTAAGCAAATACCAAATTGAGCTAGAATGGAAGAAAATAACATACCAGAAGGGTTGAGATTCCTCATTGTAGTCGAAGACTTAAGATTATAAATCCTCACTAGCACATGCTTCTCGAACAAAGGATTAATCAAACTAACAATATCCATCAAAACAATATCAAAAATGGCCAAAACCTCAAGCAGGTATCTAACCATTTTGGCATACAAATCAGAATTATAATCAAACACATCATGCGCATCTACATCAAGCCACTCTCCTTCAACTTCAAGCACTCTTTGTATAGCTTTCATATACTTCCCTTCCTCAAAAATCTCAGTCCCTTGACCTTGAGTATTATCTCTAAAATGTTTCAAAACCATTTGAATGTTGGTGCCCCAGACAAAAGTGGGTGTAGCTTCGTCCATGTCATCGCCTCCTTCTGAGGACGGTGGGCCCTCAGACATGGAGGACGGTGTTGAAGCGGCAGCTTGACAAACATTGGATCTGCTCCTGTGAGGAGTAGGGGTTGATTCTGACGTGGCGAAGCGAGATTGGGGGGGAGGCGGGGTGGCAAAGGCAGTAGGTGTAGTGGATCTACGCCTGCGTCTATTGCGGCGGGAAGTGTCAGCGGGAGATGAGAAGGTATCGCCACTGAGACTTGAAAGTGAATCTTCCGGAGAAGGTCCTGTTTGTTTGGATTCAAATACAATAATTCAAAGGCATAAATATAGAAACAAATCAGAGAGAAAGAGGGAGAGAAAAGGAAGTTACCGTTATTGAATGGGGCTGGAGAGGAATCGGAAGCCATGAGAGCAGCGAAGGTGTAGTGTTGAGAGTAAAGATTAGATTATGGAGGGAAACAAATTTGGGGATTTTGTTAGGCGTTGCATAAAGGTAATTTGGCGGGACATTGCATCTCTTTCGCGCCATCATACTTACTGGGCTCGTTCTGGGCCCATTTCATGACGGTGGTCTTGCACTAATGTCTCGTTCTTAGTGTATTTATTTATAAAATTACCTTAAACATACTATATCTTTGAAAAAAATTTCAAAACATTAAAACCAATATTTTTTTTTCAAAATTATCTTACTCTTCACTAAAAAAATATTATTTTATAAAAATATATTTTTTAATATTAAATTTTAAAAAAAATTAAAATTAAAATAAAATATTATTTATATCGAGAGATAATATATTTTTTAAAAAATATATTATTTTCGTAAGAAATTAGATACTTTAAGAAAAATTGATTTTAGTATTTTAAATTGTTTTTTAAAAGTGTAGTATTTTTTAAAATAAAACTTGTTTTTAAGGTAATCATGTAAACATTCTAAAAATAAACTCTAGGATAATCTATATTTTATAGTTAATGATTATGTAAACTTAACATATCATGTGGAAGAAGTTTTTTCTTCTCTTTACATAAAGTCAATTTTTTTTCTTTCATGTTTTAGATGTAGGGTTGCTGTTAGCCTCCTGGCCGTCGGAAATCCTAGATTCGTTTTTTCTCTACTTTTTTTGTCTCCTTTCGATTTGTTTCAGTTTCTCATTATTTTTCTTTTACCATGGTTAAGGTTGAAGCACTTGGTGCTACAATGGTGTTCGCTATATCACCTTGGTGGAATAAATTTCTGAGCCATTTAGGATTGTGTTTTTGTGGCTTCATCTGAAGTTTAGAGGATCCTTTCGGTTGATATAGATTTATAGACCAGAATACCATTTTGGCTCCATGTTATTATGGTTCATTATCGTTTTATTCTGTAGTTTAGTCTAGAAGCTTATCAATCTCCTTAGTGGAATATGTGGTTTATTTCTTCTCTTTCAATAGCTTTATAAGGGTTTGTTGATTGCTCTCCCTAGTTTATCACTAAGATTTCATCTGCTGAAACTTTTTTAATAGAGGTCCTCATAACACTTTTCCTTCAACATATATCATGATTTTTATTTTGGGAGTTTTTTTTATCTTCAACTCAACAAAAGCACCCATTAGTGTGACTCTCTTATGTGATGAAGAGCTATGTTTGTTCATTAATGTTTGGAATGTTTGGGTATACTTCGTCATCTATCCACTCTTGGGTGAGGCCCTAATCTTTTACCTATAAAGGTTTTGGATATTTATATTGTATACACACCGTACTGTTTATTTTACAAGAATGCGGAGGCCAACTTTCACTTTTGTAAAAGCACTTGTTTTTTTTTACAATTTTACATTAAAAATGTTGTTTTTTCTTTTTTTGTATTTTTTTTATTTTATTTTTAAGTTATTTTATTTATGCAAATGTAATATCCAGCCCATAAAAAATTTAATAATAATAATAATAGTAATAAAAAAAATATATGCCTACCTAATAAATAGGTGGACAATTTAAAAAAGAAAAGAAAAGATTGTTTTAAATTTAAAAGAAAACATAAAGAAAGAAAGAGAAAAAAAAAAAAGGAAACCGGAAAGAGAGAAAACAGAGATAAATCGAAGAGAGAGATAGTAACGAGAATAGTGAAAGAGAGGAAGAGAGTTTTATATTTTCCTTTCGTTCATTACATTTTGGTCATCAAACGACAACACGCGCTGGCCACTGAGAAAGAAAACTTGCCGGGCTTTTCAACGATATTAAAACCACCGTGAATGGAGGCCGGAGTATGACGCACGCGCCGCCCAGAGCATTGGTTGAAAATTATCCCAGTGTAATTTTTCGACGACTATTTTAACCATTTTTCGATATCTTTTTCCGGCGACACAAGTATTTTTAGATTCTTCTCTTCATAAGCTTTAATTTGACATCTCATTTGCTAATTTAGGATGTGTATTTTAAATTTTGATAAATAGTAACATAAAATTTAAAAAAATAAAAAATATATTTATAATTAATTTAGAATGATAATTATAATTATAATTAATTATGAATTATAACTATTAAATTAAAATTTAAATAGTAAGTGAATATGTTAGATTAAATTTATTTTATTACAATTTGATTAATTATTAGAATTTTTATTTAATTTAGATAAATTATTTGTTAATAAAAAAATAATAATAATTATAGTTGTTAATTAGTGATTAGTATATATATATTAATTAGTATTATAAATTAATTAGCTTTATATATGATTAGTTAATATTATGACATTAAGTTGAAGAAAAAAATTTTAATTTGAAAATCAACAGAAGTAAATAAATACATAATTAATGATTAAAAATAATAATAATTAAAATTAAATTACATATTATACATTTAAAATACTAACTTAAATTTTATTAGTTATTTACTGAGTTCGATAAAAAAATTATTATTTGATAGTAAATTATTTATTTATAATTATTTATGTATGTTCTTTATTGATGTTCAGCCTAGCACAACTCCTATTTTTCTAGCTCCTTATAGAATGGTTCTTGTAGAGTTGAAGGAATTGAAGGTGCAATTACAGGAATTATTAAATAAATGATTTATTAGACCTAGTATTTCACCTTGGGGAGCCCCTTGTGTTATTTGTGAAAAAAAAAGATGGTTCTATGCGGTTATGCATTGATTATAGACAACTAAATCGGATTACTATTCAGAATAAATATCATTTGCCCCGTATTGATGATCTCTTTGATCAGCTTCAAGGTGTCAAAGTCTTTTCCAAGATAGACTTGCGATCGGGGTATCATCGGTTAAAAATAAAGGAGTCGAATGTACCTAAAACAACATTTAGAACTCGCTATGGACATTATGAATTTTTAGTAATGTCATTCGGGTTAACTAATGCCCCAGCTTTATGGATCTTATGAACAGGGTTTTCATCCATATTTGGATAGATTTGTAATTGTATTTATTGATGATATTCTAGTGTATTCTCGAAGTAGAGAGGAACACGAGAAACACTTAAGAATTGTGTTACAAATCTTGAAGAGCAAGCAGCTGTATGCCAAGCCTAGTAAATGTGAATTCTGGTTGGAAAGAATGGTATTTTTGGGGTATGTTATATCAGCAGAGAGAGTTTATGTGGATCCTAAGAAAATTGAGGCAGTAATGAATTGGGAGCTGCCAACAAATCCAACAAAGGCGAGGAGTTTCTTAGGCTTGGCTGGGTATTATCGACGCTTTGTTTAAGACTTTTTTTTATCATTGCTTCACCACTGACAAAACTGTTAAGGAAAAATATGAAGTTTAACTGGACTGAGAAATGTCAGCAAAGCTTTGAAAAACTGAAGGCTTGCTTGACTTCTACTCTTGTTCTTACTCTTTCTTCAGGTGATAGTGGTTATATGGTGTATAGTGATGCCTCACGAAAAGATTTGGGCTGTATTTTGATGCAATATGGGAAAGTGATAGCTTATGCATCTAGACAGCTTCAATCTCATTAATTAAATTATCCTACTCATAATCTGAAACTTGCTGCTATTATTTTTGCTCTAAAAATTTAGAGACATTATCTTTATGGAGAAAAGTGTCAGATATTTACTGATCATAAAAGTTTGAAGTATCTCTTTCTCAAAAAGATTTGAACTCAAGGCAGAGGCATTGGATTGAACTGCTGAAGGATTATGATTGTACTATTGAGTATCACCCAGGGAAGGTTAATGTAGTAGCTGATGCTTTAAGCCAAAAATCTTATGGTAGTCTTTTTCATATCAAGATGATACAGCTTCCATTATTATTGGACCTTTGATCATTGAGAGTGAATTTGATGATGTATAAATCTGGAGCATTGTTGGCCACTTTTAAGGTTAAACCAATTTTGATAGAAAGAGTTAGAGAAGCCCAAGTTTTAAATGAGGAAATGAAGAAGATCTTTGATGGTGTAAAGATAGGTACTCATGCAGATTATTCTATCAAAGAAGACAGCACCTTGGTACTTAGTAGCAGGTTATGCGTACCAAATGTTGATACTTTAAAAAGAGAAATAATGGAAGAAGCTCACTGTTCCGCATATTCTATACATCCATGTAGTACCAAGATGTATAGAACACTTAAAAAAAACTACTGGTGGAAGGGTGTGAAGAGGAACATAGCAGACTTTGTAGCAAAATATTTGGTATGTTAACAAGTTAAGGCAGAACATCAGCATTCTTTAGGTCTTCTGCAGCCTCTCCCGATTCCTGAATAGAAGTGAGAGCACATTACTATGGACTTTGTTTGTAGTTTGCCTCGTACTCAACAGGGTCATGACGCTGTTTGGGTGATTGTAGATAGGTTAACAAAGTCATTTCACTTTCTATCTATCAGAATGGATTTCTCTCAAGATAAACTTGCAAAGTTTTATGTGAAGGAAATTGTGAGATTGCATGGTGCTCCAATTTCTATCGTATCAGATAAAGATCCACGATTTACTTTCAGATTTTCGCCTAGTTTACAGAATGCTTTGGGTACAAAGATAAAATTCAGCACTTCTTTTCACCCTCAAACTGATGGTCAGTTGGAGCGCACTATTCAGACCTTGAAAGACATGCTTAGAGTCTGTGTTATGGAATTCAAAGGAAGTTGGGATAAACATTTACTATTGATGGAGTTTGCATATAATAACAGTTTTCATTCAAGTATTGGCATTGCACCTTATGAATCACTGTATGGAAGAAAATGCAGAACTTCAGTATATTAGAATAAAGTTGGGGAAAGAAAATTGATGGGTCCAAAATTAGTTCAGATTACTAGTGATAAAATCCAATTAATTAAAGACAGATTAAAAGTGGCACAAGACAGATAAAAAAGTTATACAAATTTGAAGAGGAAGGACATTGAGTATGATGTAGAAGATAAAATATTCTTAAAAATCTCTCCATGGAAGGGTGTTGTACGATTTGATAAACGTAAAAAGTTAAGTCCACGATTTATGGGGCCTTATGAGATTGTGGAGAAGATTGGTCATGTTGCTTATCGACTTACACTACCATAGGAATTATCTCAAATACATGATGTCTTTCATGTATCCATGTTGAAGAAGTACAAAAGTGATCCTTCGCATATTCTCTAGAGACAATCAGTAGAATTATGAGAAGATCTGACCTATGAGGAAAAATCAGTCATAATTTTAGCCAGAGAAGAAAAAGTTTTAAGGAATACGGTTATTCTTTTAGTGAAAGTCCTATAGAGTAATAATTAGAAGAAAGAAGCAACTTGAAAAAAAAAAGATATGGTTACTCAATATCCTCATTTGTTTTTATCTATAAGCGAGTAAAAATTTGAAGACGAATTTTCTTTAAGGAGTGAAGAATATAATATCCTGTTCTTAAATTTTTTTTAATAATAATAATAATAATAATAATAATAATAATAATAATAATGTGCCCGCCTAACAAGTAGGTGGGCAATTTAAAAAAAAAGAAAGAAGAAAAGATTGTTTTAAATTTAAAAGAAAACAGAAAGAAAGAAAGAAAGAGAAAAAGAAAAGAAAAAAAAGAAACAGGAAAGCGAGAAAACAGAGGCAAATCGAAGAGAGGGAGAGACAGTAACGAGAATAGTGAAAGAGAGGAAGAGAGTTTTGTGTTTTCCTTTTGTTCGTTACCTTCCGGTCATCAAACGACGACATGCTCCGACAACTGGAAAAGAAGACTCGCCGGGCTTTTCAACGGTATCAAAACCACCGTGAATGGAGGCCAGAGTACGCCGCACGCGCCTCCCAAAGAGCTGGTCGAAAATTTTGCCGACGCAATTTTTCGATGACTATTCCGACCATTTTTTGACATTTTTTCCGGCGACACATGTATTTTTAGATTCTCCTCTTCATAAGTTTTAATTTGACATCTCATTTGCTAATTTAAAATGTGTATTTTAAATTTTGATGAATAGTAACATAAAAGTTAAAAAAATAAAAAATATATATAATTAATTTAGAATAATAATTATAATTAATTATGAATTATAACTATGAAATTAAAATTTAAATAGTGAGTGAATGTGTTAGATTAAATTTATTTTATTACAATTTGATTAATTATTAGATTTTTCTATTTAATTTAGATAAATTATTTGTTAATAAAAAAAATATTAATAATTATAGTTGTTAATTAGTGATTAGTATATATATATATTAATTAGTATTATAAATTAATTAGATTTATATATGATTAGTTAATATTATGACATTAGGTTGAAGAAATAAATTTTAATTTGAAAATCAACAAAAGTAAATAAATACATAATTAATGATAAAAAATAATAATAATTAAAATTAAATTACATATTATACATTTAAAATACTAACTTAAATTTTATTAGTTATTTACTGAGTTTGATAAAAAAAAATTCTTATTTGATAGTAAATTATTTATTTATAATTATTTATGTAATAAATTGATTTAAATAAATAAACTATCAAATTAAAGATTTAAATATATATATTAATTATTTAATTATAGAATTAGTTTAATTATTGTAAATAAATTAAAAATTTAGATTTAGAGTAGAGCATGATTAAATTAATGAAATATTTAAGTTGTGAATATTTATTAATGAAGTGTAGAATAAATTACATAAAATATACATATATATATATATATATATTAAGAATAAATAAATTGATAGTTAGTTGTTAGTAAATTTTAATTTATCATTAAATAAGATTTAAGAAATTTTATTAATAGATATATATATATATATAGTTAATTAGTAATTGAATAATTATTTAAAATTAGAATGAGGATAGGTATATATATATTAATTTTAGAATAAAAATATTTAGAGTTAAAATAAATTAAATTATTGAATAATAAATTTTTATTAATAATTTACAGAATAAATTAATTATATTTACATGTAAGAATATGAGTAATTATATGTATGAAAAACTATAAATTATTGTAGAAGAATTTTTAATAATAAGTTAAAAATTTGAATAATTAATTAGTTACCAAATGATGAATATGTTAGAGATGAAAATTTATAACACTTAATATTTTATTATAATTTTAAGTTTAGTGTATAATTATTTTAATAATTAATATTGATGTTATTACTAAAATTATTTAGCATTAAATTTGAAATAATAGGTGAGTAAATAATTACTTTTAATTACATAAATAATGTTATAAATTTATTATAAATTTTTTTATTATAAGTTAATTATATTGGATTATTAGAAAATAAAATATAAATAAAGTACTAAGGAAAGTAAATAAATTATTTAGCATGATATAAATATTATTGTTGCTATATTTAATATTATTAATATAAATTATTTTAAGACTTAGAATATTAAACTACGGTAGTATCAAAAAGATAAATTTAATATTATTTTATATATAATCAAATTAATTAATAAAATAAATATTATTAAACCATTAAATTAAAGAAACCAAAATAATATGATTTAGTTATATAAAGAAATATTATAAATTTAGACACTCAAATTATATTAATTTGTTAAAAATATTATTGAAATATTTGATAAGTAATTCACTTCATAAATTGTGTAATACTCATTGGAGTATTAATTTAAAATTTTGAGAACGACAGAGTTATGCAAAAATTTTACCGAAAATTCTTTAGAATTTTATGACTCATTTTCACGTTTTCTGTTTCATGCCATTTACCGGATAGTAGTATTAATTCTATATAATATTTTAGTAAATTATTATTTTTATATCAATTTAGGTATAGATTCTACTGCAGCTATAGAACATAGAGAGGAACTAATCGATTAAATAATTTGAGCTATCGATTAAGGTGAGTGGATAATTATATAATATTGGTATTTTATTAAATTATATATATATTTTTTGCTAAAATTATTTCATGATAAAATTATAGTTATGATGAATTTGAAAGAAATAATTTTTATATATATTAAAAATGGAAACAAATAATGGTATGTTGATGTTTGAATTATAATATGATGATTAATTATTGATGCAGTTGAATAAAAATTTTGAATACACTCATTATATATTTTCTAATAGAGACATCTGTGATGACGGAGTGTTAAAGGAATTGATAGATTATGATATGATACTGTCTTTGGGACAGCGCTTGGTATACATATAGCCTTTAAGGCGTATATCAGGTGGTTGTCATTTGGGGGCAGCTCTGCATATGTGTATGACCATAAATATTTATTCTTAGTGCTGTCATGCGTCATCACTGCGCCTAAAATGCCATGTTTTACCCTTAGATTGTCAGTAAATATATGTTTACTTACGCCTAAGGTATTATGTTATCTATGGACTATATATGTTGAGTGTATGAAATTATATGATTTAAATTTTATACTATGATATTGCAAATTTTATATTCTTTTAAGGAAGAATTTATTATGCAGTAATTATATGAGCAAAATATTATTTGTTCCTCTTTTGTTAGAGTAGTTGGACTCACTCCTTAATATATAAATATTTCAGATATTGTTGGAGAATAAACCAGTAGAACACCCCTTCTTTCTCGCCGTTCAGCACATAAATAAGGTCGGGCTGCATAATTATTATTTGGAATTGTTTATGAATTAATTATATTTTCGTATTGGATAATTAAATAAGTTGTATTTAAAAATAAATTTAGTATTTACTAGATGATATTAATGTGTGTATTTGAATAATATTAAAGAATAAATTGTGAATGATATTTTTATAATAAAATAATGCTAGGGTAAATTATGAGATAAGTTCACCCTCAGAATTAAGAGAATGAGATGTGACAGTAAACATATACACAATATATACATAACATATATAAAATATACACTTATAATAAAAGCTACATCTACAATATATCACATATACAATATATCTATATAATATTTTTAATATTTATTTAATTTTATTTATTTAATTTTTTATTTTCATAACATCCACGCAATATTCATATAATATTCAATATTTTTTTACATAAAATATACATAAATTAAATAATAAAAATATATTATACACATAATATATATAATACATCTATTATACATCTACATAATAAAATTATATGTATTTTTTTATTTTATTATGTGTATTATATGTAAAATTTATTTTAAACCAAATTTAATAATTTTTATTAATATATTTTTTATTTTTTTATTTCTTGTAAGTGTTTTTTATTCTTAAATTTAAAATTTTATTGTTTATAAAAATTATGATTTTTATATGATAAAAAATAATTTAAAATATTAATTTTTATTATTTTATTATAATATTTTTATTAATAGTGAAATTTAAAAAAGATAAAAATTAAAATAAATTATTAATTGCAGTAAGAGAATAAGTATTTTTGAAAAAAAAATTATTTTAGGGAAAGATGAGATATTTTTAAATTTTTGTTTTAATTTTTTATAAATAATTTGTTTTAAAAATTTTATTTTAGTGAAAGATGTGATATTTTTGAGAAAAGAATTATTTTTGAGATAGTTTTATAAATATTTCTAAAGGTTTATCAGTTATACGTTATACCAGATGGCTTTTATGTTTTCATATTTAATGCAACAAAGAGCTCTCTTATTGCTTTGATTGAAGTTTGTCTTACTTCTGGGGTTGTAGTTCTAAAAAAGTGTTTATCTAGCCTTGTTTGGGCTTATGTACTTTATTTCCGTAATTAATGAATATCTTCTTCGTTGGCCGAAAAATATATTTATGCGTTCAAAATTTTAAAAAGCATAATTTCTCAGGTTTATGTATGAAAAATATTTTATTTTTATTTTTGAATGTGCGATCTTAAGATGAAATTTATGTAATTATTTTTTGATTGAAAAATAAATTAAATATTTTAATACAAAATAAAATTAGAGAATTTTTGGAAAAAAATTAGAATTTGAAATAACAACTGTATAAATAAAAAAAATTAAGAATGATCAATGAAATAATTGTGGAAAAAAATGTGGAGAATTTTAGATAAATGTTACTTGGACCCGGGCAAGATCCGAACAATAAGGAGCACTTAACTACTGGTCTAGTCTAATAGTTATTTTTTTCTATTAGTTGCGATGCGAACAGGCGTTTACTTATGAGATTAGTTGAGTAGATTTGCATTAGTTGTATGCTATAAGATAGCTAATTTTGAGGCTTTAGACATTAAAAAAAAAAAAAGTCTATCTGACTTGGCTTTGCTGTCGCTCACGACTTATATTGTAATCGATCCATTTTAATAGTTTTTCACTTCGAAAGAAGTTCGATACAGCTTTGCACATATTATGTTTGATAATTTCCCCAATAGATCTGATAAAAGTGGACATTGAATCTGCCCGGACTGGAGTACGTAGGAATAAGTTATTGGATGTTAATACACTTAAAATATAAATATATTATGTATATGATATTCTTGCGGTGGACGAGGGGGTCTGTATAAGTCTGTTGTTTATGAATCAGCTGTAAGAAATTAGCGACCGCAATTTCACATGCATTACTAAATAAATAAAATTAGTGACGGATTTACAGCATTTGTGGGCAAATACTGATTTTTTATAGTGTATAATTTTATATTTTATTTTTAAACGAGGGTAAATTGAGATGATTAAAAGATACAAATTTGATGTGATACTGATGTGATATGATGAAATGATTCATAAATTGAAACTATTCCTTTGGTTTTCTTACTTTTTTTTTTTTCAAGTTTTATGAACCACGTAAATAAGATGAAAATACAAAATTTTATGTCTAAAAAAAGTGTTTGTCTCTTAGGGTTACTCTCCTATACATAAGCTCAGCTGCCTCTCCTCTTTATGGGTTTTCAAATTTACATCTAGAGTTGTCGATGGTCTGTCGGCCAGCAGTAGTGGCGAAACCAGCGACCTTATCAAGGGGGGAAAACTTTTTACTGTCAGAAACAAAATTGGTGAGGCTGTGCAGAAGGAAAGAAAGGAAATCAGATTAGCAACCAAGGAATGAGGGGCTCGCGAAAGACCAGATACCAGACTAAGATAAAGAAAGCTTCCCGTTCTTCCTCACATATACTTTTGGCCGGCCGGCTAGGGAGGATCGTGCCACCTCACACAACTCCACCTGGTTCCGCCACTGGCCAGCAGTAGCTCTAGATCATCCTCGTTCTCTACTTTTCTCATTAGTATGCCTAATAATTTAAGAGTATGGATTATAGATTTCATAAATCTAAAATCTTTTGATCCTCTCTTATACCCTAGTATGGGTTTATGTGATTTTATAGCTTTGAGCTCATGAGATCTAAGTATTATTGGTTTGTTCTATGTGCATGTTTGGATTTTGCAGGTTTTAAAGGGTATTACAAAGAAAAAAGCTTCAAAATCCCTTTATTTTCCTTTGTGTTTGTTGGGTTAACAGTTGGACCCCTTCTCTTTTTCTTTTGTTTAAATCAAAGTACCAAGATGATACTATGCTAGAGGATTAGGTATTGATGATTCCCCCTCCTATTGAGGAATATGAAATTCTCACCCAATCTATCCGTGGAGTCTAACACAAGTTTCCATCTATGACTCCAGACCAAGAATTTTCTAGTCTTTGGTTTGTTATGAAAGCTGATCAAATTAATTCCATAAACCCTAGATCATGCTTAGACCACTAGATTAGTTAAATTAAAATTGCAAGAACAAAAGATGTGTACCTGACATCATTGTTTGTTGATTCCTTAAACAAAGAATTAGTGGTTTTATGACATTCCAGAGATAACCCAACGAGAATAGCAAAAGCAATACTCAAGGAACATAGAGTTCTTTCTCGCTCTGTTTCCCTAGAGACCACTACCATTTTATAACTTTATTTTAAAGGTTAATTTCTATTTTGGTCATTGAACAAAATAGAAATTTCTAATTGGTCTCTACATTATATTTCTTATAATAATTTGACACCTTAATAGTCAATAATCCTAATTTGATCATTACATTAAATTGACTATTTAATTTGACTACCGTACATAATAATATTTACATATTTAGCCCACACGTAGAATTAATATTCCATATAATTATAACAATCTCCCACTTGGGCTAACATATGTAAAATTAAATGCACACACCTCAATGAGCTCAAAATAATGCAGTCATACACAAGGTGTCCCAAACAATCTCGTCCATTGATCATATTGATAAAGGACTGAAGGGCCAGTCGTCACATTCAGCGTGACTCAAGCCACCATCAATTACATTACCAACACTCTCAAATGACATAGATCAATTATAAGAGTGTAGCATGGAAACTACATGTAATTTGATCCAACCATGTATGTTTTCAACTAGTCAATCTTAAGTGAGATCAAACATAAATATAATACATAGTGTAAAACACATAATAAAGTGAAAGACAAACTCATTTTTCTGCCGAAAACTGAATGTACTTTACAAAATATATCCAATGCCAAACAGCACATACATAAAATATAATGCAAACTTAATGAACAAGCTCAGCAGTCTTCTTTCTTTTCTTGTTCTTGCCCTTATCTGCTGAAGAGACCAGAAGAGCATTCTCTCTCTTAATAGCCAACATCTTTTTCTCCTCATCCACACAATGAGCAATGAGCTCGTTAAGAGTCCACTTGCTCGGCTGGCAGTTATATAAAGTCCTGATCTGCCCATATTGTGGTGGAAGAGAATTCAAAGCCAGATGGACTAATAGGTCATCTGGTAAAACCAAATCCAGGACCTTTAGCCTCTTGGCTATTTGAGACATGCTCAGTATATGCTCCCGAACACTACCGTTGCCAGCATACCTTATGGAGGTGAGTTTTGCTAAAAGCGTCCCCACTTCGGCCTTGTCATTTTTGACATAGACCTTCTCCAGCTCAGCAAGATATTTTTTAGCATTACTTTCCTCAGCAGAAAATGGCTCCCCGAACATGCTCTGGGATTTCCTGCTGCATGATCATAAGACCTAAGCGGTTAGAACGCTCCCACTTCTCATACTGAACACTCTGAGTATCTGTACTCACTTTAGTAAGAGGAGCAGGTTCGTCCATCCTGAACGCAAGGTCTAAGTCCATACAACCCAGATAAATCATGATGCTTGATTTCCATGAACCAAAGTTTGACTCCTCAAGCATAGGGACATTGTTAGGATTATACGGCATGCTAGCTGGCATCATAGAAAGTGACAAAAATTAACATAAGTTCACTATCCACAAAATAATTGAAACAAACAATAATAGAGTTTAAATAATGGAAACAAGATGCCGGCACAATATAAATATTTTCATCTTTGGACATAAAATATTAACTGTAATTGGCATCTCAAAGCAGCAATCAAATATTGACAATTCAATCCTGTCAAATATTAAACCTTCCTTTGGGCAGGTTTTATTATCCACATGGATAAAAACATAATAATTATCACATATTTATCACTGCACATGTATTCTCAATTCAGCCAGATAGCAATCTTTCTTTGGGCCAGTTTACTACCCGCAATGAATTTTAATACACCTGTCTAATATCCCAAATAAATTAATTTACACAATAGAGGTCACTTTGGTAACTTTTTGCTTTAATTAATTTATTATTAAAAAATATCAGACACAATCAGGACTAAAATACTATAATTTAAACTCAATTTAATAAAATTCTCAAATACAATTAAAATTTAATATTGTAATAAAAATAAACTTTAATTAATTTAAAAAAAAAATTTTGGGCAAAAAATAAATAAACAAAAAATTTTGGGCTAAAATTAAATAAATTAAAAGTTTTGTGGGTTAAAACAGGAATTACAAAATTTTTTGGGTCAAAATAGGATTATCAGAAGTTGGAGGACCTGTTTGTAATATAAAAATATATATTTTATTTTCTCTTTTTTCTCCCGGTCCAGAGACGCGTGGTTCGTTCTTCAAAATGCACCGTTCTGGCTCAAAACCGTGCCATTTTGAGCTAGGTCTGCACACTCCTCCAAACGCAGCGCCTTGGCTCAAAACGGTGCCGTTTTTGCACTGGGTGATCGTCTCCAAACGCAGCAGATCGCTTCGTTGCCGCGCGCCTCCAGTTTTCGATCCAGTGCCGTCCATCGCCGGTGACAGCCTCCAAACGGTTGCTCGATCACCAAGCAACCTCCGGCCATCCTTTATCGGCGACGAACGGCCACGGATCAACTGAAAAACGCAAAATCACAAAATCGCAAAACGATTTTGCAAATCGCAACACCGGCCTATCGGTTTCCACGGTTCTCCACCGCGGGCGACCACCGAATGAGGGTGTTAACCCTCTCTTACGCCACCGTCGGTCCAAATCTGATAAAAAAATATCCAAAATCATTTAGCCCGAAATTTTTTTTGAAAACCGTTCTTCGTGTTCTTGAAGAACAGTTTCGATTTTTTTTAATTATTTCAAAAAATTAATTAAAAATTAAAAATGTTTGATTTCAGAAAAATATTGTAATCAGAAAATCCAAAGTTTAATTATTAATTCCAAAATCATCCAACAATCACAACAATTTTATTCAAAAAATCTAGCAATCTAGCAAACTGCTCTGATACCAACTGTTGGTCTTGCTAGCATCACCTTAACTTCACATTAATATGATATTGTCCGCTTTGGGCTTGAGCCTGCACGGATTTATTTTTGGACACCTCTCAAAAGGCCTCATACTAATTGAGTTCAAGTGGATACTTATACGTATGGTGAGCTTCCTTCGTATTTCCAATATGGAATTTAGTTTGTTATCCCAACATGTTACGCCATAATTATGTCATCTCTCTTTATTAGATTATGCTTTCTTGGTTTTTCCTCAGACGATCGACTCTCTCCTTCATATGGCCAGAGACTCACTTTAAGAATGCACACTTGAGACAAAGTTAGCTTTTGGTCTTTGATTTTTAAGCTTCTTCTTTATTGCCTTTATGTTTTTCCTCTCAATGGTTGCCTTCTCATGGTAGAAATTTTATATACTATGGGGTTATTTTAATCTTAATGCCTCCATCTTCATTCTAATAAAAAAATTTATAAAAAAGGAACATTTGTGAAATCCAAATTAAGACGTAAAATAGTTATAATTAAACTTTATAATGGATAAAATTTTGATTGAAAATTTCATATACATAATAAATTTCTATATAGCCAAACTTATGAAATATAAATAAAAAAACCAATTATTTTGATCTTTTCAAATACATTTCATTCCGTGAATAATCAATAAAATGACCCACTGAAACACGTAAATGGTGTTTTTTTTTTGGGCAGAATGTTTATTTTTTTTTCCAACTCTCCTTATATAAAATTATTTTATATCAAGATTATTGTTAAATATAATATAATTTCATATTGATAAAATATAGAATATTAAACAAATTTCCATCTTATAGCGTAATTTTTGAAATATCAATCTATAATTAGTATCAGTTAACGTATAAAATGACAGTTATATCAATAATTTAAATTTTTTAATAAATAAATAAATATATATCCGTTAATATTTGAAAATTCTGCAATAGATATAAGATGAGTGCAGTGCACATTTGACTCATTTAATAATAGATTTAGCCCTATTAATTAATTAAGTTGGACCCATATTAAGCTCCACCGCCTGGAGGAGGAGGAGGAGGGCGGCAGCAGCGATGCCCATTAGAGACCAAGTCAGACCTTTTAACGAAATGGGTAAACAAATATCATATATATATATATATATTAAAAATAATATAAATAATAATTTTTTTATATAAATAATAAATTAAAAAATAAAAATTTCAACCTTGTATTTTTTTTCAAATAAATTTATTCTCGTAATTTTTTTTATTTTTAAAAAATATTAATTATTTTTTGATTAATTTTTTAAAAGAGATATATATTTATTTAGAGAATAATAATTTATATAAAATTTATTATTTTAATTTTTTATAAAAATTAAATAATAGGAGGGTAATTTAAAATTTTAAAAGAAAGAATTAAATATTTTAAAAATTTTAATAATATATATATATATATATATGTTAAAAGAAAATTTTAAAATTAAAAAGAGGTAGCTGTCTCCCTTTTTTATTGGGTGTGTTCGCTCCTAATGCCTATGACGACAGAGGCTATACTTAATTTATATATAATTTCTTTAGAAAGATGATTTTTGGTATTTAGTGCTAATTAATTATATATACTGTAACTAGTTAATGTGTTTGATAAACATTGCTCCATATTTTCGCTAAAAGCATCAAAAGAATAATATTTCCTATATTTAACAATAATACTTTTCCAATGACTAATATATAAATATTATAACACAAAGAATAACACCTGCAAAGTCAAACTTATATGTACCTTGACAATGCTCATAAATAAATAAATAAAGAGGGTGTTTTTTAAAACTGGAGTTTTTCAGCTTATTGTGAATAAGTGATTTTTAGATTATAATCAGATTAAAAATAAGCAGTTAAGCGTTTCTGTAAACTAGCTAATAATCAGCTGATAATCAGTTTATAATCAGTTAAGTGTTTCTGTAAAATCAGCTTATAATCAGTTTTTAATTGTAGAAATCGTCAAAATGACCAAACTGTCCATGAGTTTATTTATTGTATAAAAATAATTTTTTAAATGTCAATTCAAAATTTATTTTGCAATAATAATAATAATAATAATAATAATAAAATTTAATAATAATAATAATAATAATAATAAAATTTCTTTGATGGGAACTAAAGTGTATAAGGTAGATAAATTTGGAATATTGAAGATTATGTAGGGATAGTATGGTCTTTTACTTGGTCAAAACTGCTTAAAAAATAAGTGTTTAAAAAAAATAGCAAAACCCAACTTTTAAAAAACTGATTAAAATCAGATTATAATCTACTATTAAAGTTTTCAGAAACACTTAAATAAACAACTTATAATTTAAAAACAGCTTATAAGCAGTTTTGACCAGCTTTTAAATTTTGAGAAACACCCTCAAAGTAACACCAACAAAGTAAAACTTAATATAGTCTTTTCCTTTTCATAAAAAATATATATATATATATAGTCTTTTCCTAATGTTATACACCTGTCCAACGCTCATGAACACATGATCGTGACTAGCGAGCTTGATTAAATTTTTTTAGAAAATTAATATTTTTCAAATAAATAAAATACTGATTTCAAAATTGAAACCAAACCAAAACCCAATTTTTATTAAAAAAAATTATAAGGTTGGCAAGCAAGAAAAAATATTATCTGAAAAAAAAATCAGTAAAATTATCTATAATTTTTAAAGTAAACTTTGTAGACAAATATGAAATAATGTTAGAAAGAAAAGATTAATGTTGTAGAAAAAAAATAAAAATAAATTAAAGATAAAAATTACTGGGCCTTGTGATGTGATCTTGTGGGAAATATAAAGTCATCTATTGATAAAATTGCTATTTTTCCGTCCCTCGGACCGTCTTTAAACAGGAATAAATGAGAAAATAAAATAACAATTGAGAAATTAAAGATAATAAAGACACAAAGATTTAACGTAGAAAACTTTCAAATGGAGAAAAAATCACAGCCGTTGCCTAACGACAACCAAGAAAAATATTTATTATGTGGAAAATTGTTACAACCACAAATACAAAATATTTTTCTACCCGACACCCAAAACACCCCGAATATTTATACTCCAAGAGACTCCAAGAGTTCAACTCAAATCTCTAATATAAAATACTTGTTGTGTTTTGGTGTGTTTTAAAACCAAAACCTAAACTCCCTTATATAGAAAATTTCATCCATTCCTTTTGCATCATTTTCTGATGTGGGATTGTTTAAGTTTTATATTTTATATTTTTCTTTTCTTTTTGTCAACAATGATGGCCAACAATCTCCACCTTGACAAAATAAAGAAAAATAAAACATTATCTGTTACCGACAATCATAATTCTAATAACAAGAATTATCATACTCCACCATAAAAAGAGTATACACACTTGAAATTACTTCACAAACTCCAAGAATTTTTCACCGGCCATGTCGAGATTCCGCTAATAGTTTATGGTGCAACCCTCCTGTTGACTTTTTCAAGAGTTCATTAGCCATCGACATAATTTTTTCACCACGCACCTTGCATCAACTGTCAACCAATGCAACGCGCATTTCTGTGGACCAGCTACCAATAATCCGTCCTCTTCCATAGCATCTTAACGGGTAGCAATCATGCCATGAGGACATACATCTCTCAACTACAGAGAGAACGCATTATCTCCTTCACCACAAGAGATCACATTGGTAGCAACAACGTTAGAACTTCTAGCCGAATCAGCTTCACCGTTCTGGCAATCCTTTCTCACTTCAAGAGTTTCCAACTCAGAAACAATGCCGTTAAGGACACTGAGGTGATCTGATAGCCTTGTACCTTCCTCCATTTTCAACGTGTGAAATTGCTCTTTCAAATATAACCTATTGGATATATTTTTTCCTTGGTACAATTCTTCCAATTTCTCCCACAGCTCCTTTGTCGTGGACAATCCAACCACATTAGCAAGAACATTTTTTGCTAGACACATGCGGATTTGACTTGCCGCCTTTAAATCTAGCTCACTCCATTCTTCGTCGCTAATTTTGAATTTTTCTGAGTCTCCACTTGTCGGTTTACCCTGCAAAATCTCATGCAGTCTAGACTGGATCAACAAATCTTTGACTTGCACTTGCCATAATGCAAAATTCATTCTCCCGTCAAATTTCTCAATATCAAATCTCATCGTCGACATGCTTATTTTGTGCTAATAAAGGACTAGAAATAAATAATTACACCAGGTAAATTCCCAGGTAAGAGGAGGAGTCACAATGGTCTCACTTAAAATCCACTTGCTTTAGACTAAATTCGTGTCGTTTGACAGAATTTACCTAGACATGTAATTATTTATCTCACCACCAATACTCAAGCACACCAAAGCAAAACGGCTCCACCTTTTCCAAAGCTCCACCAGCTTAAAAACAAAAATAATTTTTTAACAAAAATCTTTTCTGATGTGGAAGATCAGACCAAGCTGCAACCACAGAGCATACTAAGATTTTTGACAAAAATTATAACACCTAAGCTCTGATACCACTTGTTGGGAAAATCACTATTTTTTCGCCCCTCAGACCGTCTTTAAGCAGGAATAAATGAGAAAATGAAATAACAATTGATAAATTAAAGAGAATAAAGACACAAAGATTTAACGTGGAAAACTCCCAAATGGAGAAAAAACCACGGCCGTTGCCTAACGATAACAAAAAAAAATATTTACTATGTGAAAAATTGTTACAACCACAAATACAAAATATTTTTCTACCCGACACCTAAAACACCCCGAATATTTATACTCCAAGAGACTCCAAGAGCTCAACTCTAATCTCTAATATAAAATACTTGTTGTGTTTTGGTGTGTTTTGAAACCAAAACCTAAACTACCTTATATAAAAAAATTCATCCATTCCTTTTGCATCATTTTTTGACGTGGAATTGTTTAAATTTTATATTTTATATTTTTTCTTTCTTTTGTCAACGATGATGCCAACACTATCAAAGGTATGGGATGTTGTACGGATACTGCAGTTACATTTGCTCCTCAACTTGCCATTGTTCCTAGTTCTACTGTAAGCGAGCAAACTTTTAGTATCGGAAGTTGTGCTTCTGAGTCTACTAAGATTCACCTCCTGCCATATACGAAGTAATGATGGATGAAATTCGAGTTATAATTAAAAAAAATATTGTATTCGTCAGTGATATTTAAAATATAATTAAAAAAATAAGATATTATATACATGTTATTTCTTGTAGCTATAGCTATAGCCAGGTGATTAACATACAGGCCATACTTTTTTTAACTCAACATGTAGGCTATACTAACTTTATGTAAAATTTCTTTAGAAAGATGATATTTGGTGTTTAGTGCTAATTATATGTAATATAACACCACAAAAATATTCGGCATTTACGACGAAAATCTGCGACGGATATGTTTCCGTCGCAAATTTGCTACGGATCTGCGACGGATTTGTGACGGAAGGACAAGTCAGAGGAATTTTGAGAAATTGGTCTCAAATCCGTTGCAAATCCGTCGCAGATCTGCGACGAAAATTATTCCGTCGCAAATAATCGTCACAAAAGTTGGCGCGAAAAGTTGGCGCGAGAGAGAAAACACTAAAAAAATCAATTTGCAACGGAGATCTGCTACCGTCTATTGCCGTCGTAAATTTCACTATAAAAATATTCGGCATCTGCGACGGACATGTTTCCGTCGCAAATTTGCTACGGAAGGACGAGTCAGAGGAATTTTGAGAAATTGGTCTCAAATCCGTTGCAAATCCGTCACAGATCTGCGACGAAAATCATTCCGTCTCAAATAATCGTCGCAAAAGTTAGAGCGAAAACTTGGCGCGAGAGAGACCCGGGTATATTTTTTCGCAAAATTTTTTTTCGTCGCAGATTGGTTGTAGAAAACACTAAAAAAAGCAATTTGCAATGGAGATCTGCTACCGTCTATTGCCGTCGCAAATTTCACTATAAAAATATTCAAAATTTGGGACGGAAATCTGCAACGAAAAATTTCCGTCGCAAATGTGCGACGGATCTGCAACGCATTTGCGACAGAATAATAAGTTGTAGGAATTTTGAGAAAGCCGTCGCAAATTGGTTGCAAATCCGTAATAAATCTGCGACGGATTTTTGTTCGTTGCAGATTTCGTCGCTAAAAATTTTTGCGGAAAATTCTTACCGTCCCAGATTCGTCGCAGATTCGTTGCAAATTTGCTATCCATTTGCTACGGATTTGTGACGAAAATAAAATTTGACTATATATATGTATCCGTCGCAAATCGGTGGCAAATCTGTAGCAAATTTGGGACAGAAAATAGCCGTCAAAAATTTTCGTCGTAAAACTAAAAGGAAATTTTTAGTGGGAGCCCAAAAAAAATTATAATTATTTGAAATAAGTTAGAAGACTTATTTTATAAAAAAAAATACTAATTTTTATTTTTTACATAATTTCGTTATAGGCATTTAAAAAAAAGACATCAAGTTATCAAAAATTTAATTTTATTTATCTTTACAAGAATCTATTCATTTTTTTATATTTTAACAATTTATTTATAGGTCAAATACTTAATATTGACTAAAACATAAAAAAATAATTTATTAATATACAGAACAAAAACTTCAATATTTTAGTTGGATTTTATAATCTCAAAAATTTGATATAATAATAAGTTTAATTAACAATAGAAAATGGCGGAGCCTGCAAAGTAGGTTTCTTTTAAAACCCTTTCTAGAACCCCATAATAATCGCTGAGACCCTGAAACGAGCCACAGCCACTCTCGCCGCTCTCACTACCACTTTGGCTCTGCAACTCTGTTTCTCTGATTCATCGAATTGAATTCGAAGAAACTGCAATGGCGGGTGTAGTACCTCCAGGTACAACCTTTTTAGGAGAGGCAGTTGCAGCCTCGGCCAAGAAGATCAATGAAGTAGAGAAGAATGTCGATTACATGAATCTTCCTTGCCCTATTCCCTATGAAGAAATCCATCGTGAAGCTCTTAGTTCAGTTCCTAATCCCTCTTTTCCCTCTTTATTTCAATTTGATTTGTTTTTTCCTTTTATAATTTCACTATTATTTTAGGCTTTTCGATTTATTTGCCTATCCATTTAATCAACCATTTTCTTTTATTCTTTACTGTATTTTGTTTTTCATTTTCTATTTTTCGATCTGTCCGTTTGATGTGTGTATGTGGTTTTTCTTAAATTTGACTGATGCTGGTGATTTAGTCATAGCCGCTAACCTAACTGCGAAACCCTAATTTGCTGTAATTAGTAAATTTTGTACTATTTTGGGATTTCTTCTCCATTTGTAGCTTATCCATGGTTGTTCATGGCTGTTCATGCAATTATTAGTTGTTCTGAAGTCAGCAATAAAGAAATAGCTTCAGTGATGTAATATTTTATGTCTGCTTCAAGGCAACCAAAGTTGTTGCCAATTGAGCATTCCCAAAGGTAAAAAATGAAATTGGGGTCCCTTTATAATCTTATGAGACCTCCCATTTGGATCGTTCTTTGATGGACTAAATCTTGTTTCTCCTGTGTTATATGCTAAATTGTTTAGCTGATCCAATGCGCGAGAGTAACTCTTAGTTATTTTACCATATTATAGCTACCAGCTACTATGAAGTACAAAGCAATGGTAGAAAGTCACATATTTGTACTGGGTGTATAAAAGAAGTTTAGTCCTGAAAGTTTGCCCCCATTTTGATATTTTAATTTGTGGAAAATGTTTTTGCAGTGTCTTTAAAGCCAGAGCTTTTTGAGGGGATGCGCTTTGATTTTACCAAAGGACTCAATCAGAAATTCTCTCTCAGCCACAGGTGCTTTTTTTTTTTTTTACTTTTAGATGCTCTTCAAGATTTCATTGCATTCTCTCACAATTTTCTTATGTAATTTTGGTCTATCTCTCAGTGTGTTTATGGGACCTATGGAACTTCCTTCTCAGTCTAAAAAACCATCAAAATTCCTACTGCTCATTATGAGTTTGGTGCTAACTATATAGATCCTAAGGTCAATATTTGTCTCATGTTTAACTTTTAGGAATCCTCTTACTAATAAACACTTTGGAATTATAGTATATTCATTATTTCCTGTTAAAATAGTAAGATTTTGAAGGTTTGCCTGTAGTTAATGCTTTTTGGGAGAGTTGTGACGGATGGGAGACTAAATGCTATAGTGAAGTGTGATTTGACCGATGATCTTACTCTGAAGGCTAATGCTCAGGTTCAGTCTATGTTTGTTTCATTTGATTTTGGAATCATTTCCTCCTGCAGACCCTCTTCCTTTTTTATTTGGTTGGTTATAGGGAGGTCCTGTTTAAGCAGCTTAACCTTTGTTATGTTCTTTCACCCAGCTTACAAGTGAGCCCCATATGTCACATGCCATGTTCAACTTTGATTACAAGGTTAATCCTCCTATCTTTTTCTTTCTTTTGGTGTATTTATTTGGTTACATAGTGCTTATTGTTAGACATACATTTGTGGCTAATATGTTAGAACACATCTTATCCTGTTCCATAAACTCAGGATATTTTTACTTCTGATTTTTCAGGAAACTGTAGCTCCTTAAGCTTGCTCTGACATGAAAAAAAAAAAGAAGCGAGTTTATCATTCATAGGAAATTACTTCGTCTTATTTTACTTAAGTACTTGGATGTAGATCATATACTTGGGCCTCTTTTTTGGTGTTTATTCACAAGTATTGAAAGAATATAATGTTAGGATTAATGGCATGAAAACTCAATAAAGTTGGGTACTCATATTGAGGAACATTTATTCATTCTCATTTTCTATTATTCTTTTTTTCATGTTTCTATTCTTACCGAGGAACATTTTCTATTATTGAGGAACATTTTGGGTACTCATATTGAGGAACATTTTCTATTATTTTTTTTTATGTTTCTATTCTTACTTTCATTTCTATTGCACAGGGTAAAGACTACAGAACTCAGTTTCATTTCTTCTGCTTGTAAAATGATTCGCACACTGGTTCAGTTGATGATTCAGTATAGAGTTAAGCCTTATTATTATTCCAGAGCAGCCACAATATGCTTTGTTCTACCCCTTTGCTTCCTTGGGGGTTTACCATTAGCAATCACTTTTCCTAGCGGTCGAGTAATAGGTTCAAATTTATTTGTAAAATACTTTTTCTCTTTAATAAGATAATGGGTGTAGTAATTTGATTTTTACTTAAGAAAATTAGATCAACTACCAATTTGCAGTAGGGATAAATACTGAAATGGAAAAGTGATAAATGTATTCTTATGCTTGTCATTGGTTAAACTTGAAGAAAAGGTAAGGAACATTTTTTAATCTATAAATAATTTTTTGGTTAATTTATTTTTTTGTTCGCAAATAATAAAAAAATACACTGTATCAGGTACCATTTTATATTTATTGTAGATATTAACGTACTATGTATCCATATGATTTAGCAGTTCACGATATACTTTTTATTTATCATATTCGTATGTGATGAGAAGCATAAGCAAAATTATTGATATGTTCTAATAAAATAAAATTTCTATTTCTTCTGGTTGCAGGCAACGGCGCCAGCGGTTCAGACAATAGTTGATGTGAATGAATTAGCAAAGTCAATGCAAAGAGAGCTGGAAAATCTGCACCCGACGACAAACAGCTTGTGTATATACAAAATTCCTGAGCAGCTACACGAGTTGAATGAAAAAGTCTACACACCATGGTTAGTATTACTTTGTTAACGTGTATCATATTATTCTTTTCATTTACTCTTTTTAATATTATTTGCAGGTTAATAATGATGATGCAAGTCATGATTCAATGAAAAATGATAATTGAAGATCTATTTTGTTATTTTCAAGATAGATTATTTATAGTAGTGTTCTTACCACTTGTATAGTTAAATTGTAAAATATTTTATTCTATTGAAGATTAATAAAAGAATTATTTTTATCAATGTAATTAGTGTTTTTTAGATTGTGTTTAAATGTTCCAAATGTATTTATAAAGTTCTCATAAAATTAATTGATAATACAAATAGTTCCAATAAAAATCAATATTAAATTACTACGGATTTGTTACGAATCTTCGACGGATATTTGAAATCTATGACGGAATCTGCGACAGATACTGCGACGGCAATCTGCAACGGAATCTGCAACGAATTTGCGACGGAAATCTGTGACGGAATCTGCGACGGCTGCCCTTTACCCGCGAAAATTTAAGCGCGAGATTTGCAACCGCCGAGTGGTTGCAAATCCGTCGCAAAATTGAAAATTGCGACGCCTTTTTTATTAACGGATCGTATCGGTCGCAGATCGGTCTCAAGACTTGATTTGCGACGGATCTGCGACGGATTTTGTCCGTCGCAGATAGCGTGTTTTTTTGTAGTGTATAACCAGTTAACGTTCTTCATAAACATTGCTCCGTATTTTCCCTAAAATAATCAAAAGAATAATATTTCTTATAATTAACAAAAATACTTTTCCAATGACTAATATATAAATATTATAGCACAAAGAATAACACCGACAAAGTAAAACTTTTATATATATATATATATATATATCTGCGTGTGTGTGTTTATTCTCTTGCACTTGAAGATGATCCTTCAATAATTAATGATTTATTAAAAGCTTAACCAAATAATAATTAAGGGCAGAAATTAGGTAATGCAAACTTAATTTATAATTAATTCACATACCCTTGAGCTTTCCTCGATACTTCTGTGCAACCACACCAGTGGCTTTGTGTACGAAATTAATTTATATTATTATATAAAAGCCAAGAAAATACACTCTCTCTTTAAAATACCATATTATGATATTTTAAAAAATAAACAATTTTATAATTTATCTTTATATTCTCAATTTATCACTTTACCTTATTTTCTCTCCATATTCTCAATTTATATATTCTTCAATCAATTTAATTTTTATAATATTAAATTTAATATGTCATCATTTAATAATAAATTTTCAGGTACAACGTTTACAAAAAGATATCATTGTAATATATAAATAAAATCTAACATAAAAAAATTGCAACACATATTTGAAGAAAAAAAAATGATTGATTTAATTTTCTTTTTATGATTGTAAGTTAAACAATTATTTTTTTAGTAAGTAACAACTAACTTTAGAAGTAATTTTAGGCATTTTTATTGGTTTATTCTTTTTCATATCTCATATTTATAAATCTATAATAAAGTTAATCATATTTTTTATAATTTTTATAGATTTTGAAGTCTTTTTTTATTTATTTATGTTGATAATAATAATAATGAGTAAGGATGTTAAAGATGAAATAAAGAATATATATTTTTTGATATATTATATTTCATTTTATTTTTTGTTTTCTTTAATGGGCAAATGACTTACACAATACCAAATATTTAAGAATTCTTAAATTTATTGTAAAATTAGAAATAATCAATTCATTATCTTTCTTCATACTTGAACTGACCTTAATATAGATACTTTTTTGCTGTCCTATTAGAGTCATTAATCTCAATTCATCATTTTTTATAAATAGTTATTTCATAATTTTTTTCTTAATGAATTTTTATTTAATTTTAATAATTTATATAAAATTTAGAATTTGATAATTAAAAAATTGTATTAATCTTTTAATTTTTTATTAAATAATTACACATTAATATAATTTCATAATATTGATTAACTAAATCATATTTTTGAATTTTAATTTTTATGAATTAATTATACATTAATATAATTTACTAATATTAATTGATTATGTTTTAAAAAATTTGAAAAGTTAAAAAATTGTATGATTCTTTATATTCACAATAAATTAATTATAAATTAAATAATATATTTATAATAAAATATACAACTTTTGACATTTCTAATAAATTAATTATATATCAATAATTTAGTTATAATAATAATTACTTTATATATTTTTTAGAAATTTTTATTATATAAAAGCCAAAGAAAGAAATATTGTGTTGAGGTTGTCACCTCGTCATTTTTTAGATTAGCTACTTCATATTTTTTATTTTTAGTTAATTTTTATTTAATTTTAATAATTTATATAAAATTTAAAATTTAATAATTAATAAATTATGCTTGTCTTTTAATCTTTTTCTATTAAATAATTACACATTAGTATAATTTCAAAATATTAATTAACTAAATTATATTTTTGACTTTTAAATTTTTATGAATTAATTACACATTAATATAATTTAATAATATTAATTGATTGATATTTTTTAGAAATTTAAAAAGTTAAAAAAATATATGACTATATTTTTAATAAATTAATTATAAATTAAGACATCATCAAATTTTAAATATGGCTAATCCACAATTTTTTCTTTTTTAAATTAATTTTTATTTAATTCAAATTTTTATATAAAATTTAAAATTTAATAATTAATAAATTATATTTATGACTTTTAATCTTCTATAAATTAATTATATATTAATATAATTTAATAATATATATATTTAGAATTTGAAAGGTTAAAAAAAATATATAACTCTTAATACTCATAATAAATTAACTATAAATTAAATAATTTATTTATAATAATAATTAATTTATATATTTTAGAAATTTAAAAAATTAAAAAAATAAAATATATGATTTTTGAACATTATATATATATATATGTCAGGAAAAATAAAAATATTATATGATTCCACAAAATACATATATGTATAATGTGAAAAATAGTATTTATTTTATTTAGTAAAATAACTTACTAATATATGAATATAAAAGATCATGTATTTAATAAATTATTGATAATATTTCTAACTTAAATTATTAAGTTATGTATTTAATAAATTATTAATGTAAATTTAACAATTGACAATATTAATATATAAAGATCAAGGTCGTATATTTAACAAATTATTAATGAATATTTTACCTAAAATTATTAATATATGAAGATAAAAAATTATATATTTAATAAATTATTAATAAATTAATAATTATTAATAAATTTGTAACAGAAAGTATTAATATTTATGAAAATAAAAGATCGTAAAGTTGATAAATTATTAATATATGATTATAAAATATCTTATATATAAGAAATTTATTAACCAAAATTGAAAAATGAATGAAAAGTATATTATTATATATAATATAAAAATATTATGTATTATAATTATTTATGTATTTATATATTATTTGTGTATAATAAATTTTTATATGAAACTATTAATATATAAAGATAAAAAGTTAAATCACATTTTAATTTTATTTTCTACAATTATATTAATAATTATTAATTATATTAAATATAAAATTTATTGACTAAAACTATTAATATATAAAAATAAAATATCACTTATTTAATAAATTATTAATATACAAATATAAAATATCATATATATAATAAAATATTTATAATATAATAAAAAGTACATTCGCCACTATAAGAATTTGACTTGACAGTTTAGAAATGAAAATTTTCATTTCTAAAATGAAAAAATTGGTTTCCAATACAAATTTAAAATGGATTTAAAACGAAAATTTTTCACTTCTAAAAGTCTCATTTCTAATCAGTTTGAAACGAAAAAAAAAATCGTTTCTAATTTGGAACAAATTTGAAATGAAAATTCTGTTTCTATTTTGAAACGAAAAATAAAATCTGTTTCTAATTTTGAATAAATTGAAATGAAAATATCCGTTTTTAAACTTTATTATTTATTTTTTAATTTTATTTATATATTTTCAATTTTTTTATAATTTCTTTTTTGTATTTTTTATTTTTTATTGGCATTAGTTATATTTTTTGTTTATGAATTTAAGTAAAAATTGAAAAAAATAAAATTTAAAAAATATTAAAATATATATATATAATATAACATAATTATATTTATATAAAATAATTGAAATGATGTACATAAATATAAATATCAAATATATCTATAAAATAGTCAATATACACAAATAAAAAAATACAAGAAAACTACCAATAAATCTAGAGTTCGATCATTATAAACATAGTCCTCATCAGAAGCAACATTATTTGTAGGAGGACGAGTGAATGATGGATGCTAGAACTATCTCCACAATAGATCCATTCGGTTTATTCATTGGCGACGCGTATATTCGCACTTCTTAACTTAAAATAAATACAAATAATAAAATATATTTTATAAGCACAATTTCTTATATTTTTTTAAAAAAAATTTACAGGATTTCGATATAAACTAAAGCATACTCGACTTAAAATCTAAGTCTCACATATTATCACATTTTCAGTTAAACAAAGATAAACATCACAATATAAGGCAAATTTATAGAATAAGCAATATATGTTATTATCTAAATCAATTGTTATTATATAATACTGAAATTTATTTTCATAAAAAGTTTTCAATCTTTTTCAATTTTATTTTGTAACAATTTATCTTCTATAAAAAAGTTAAAATACTTCAATAATTACTGTAAAAATGCTTGCAATGATTAAAAAAATTTTAACAAACACAAAAAAAAAATATTATAATGATGTTCATATAACTTTTTTATGAAACATATGAATATATTTAGAAATGAAATAACTACCTATAAAAGACTAAGATTGCAAGTTCAACCAAACTATATTATGAGTAATTCAAAGTTTTAAATTTATCATCCTTAGTTGTATATATCTTACATTAATTATATGATAATATATTAAAACACCAACAAACATCATAAAGTACAAACACAAATGTTAGGATTATTTTTTCAATTAATCTAAAAGCAAAATCTTTATAATTAACTCCTCATAATTTTATCTCTAAAAAAAATCCAAACACTAAAGTTAAAGAATATAAAGAAATATATATATACATACTCAAATATATATTTATTCATCTTAATTCTTCGTATAAATATTATAATACAAAGTTAAAATCAAACATATTTGTTCATTTACACATATATATTTATTCATCTTGAATCTTCACACACACACACACACACACACATATATATATATATATTACTAGTTTATTTATAAATAATTAACAACAAAAACAAATAAATAGATTCAAATCAAATAATAATTCAAAAATAAATGCAAGTAAAATAAGTATCTTACTAATTAAAATTAAAGATATGATTACCAAAAATTCTTCAATTTTTTGACTTAATCTACAAGATTTTTGAAATTAACAAGCATCCTATCAAATAAAAAGAAAATTAAATTATAGTTTAAAAGTTTTTTTTTCATAAAAATTGTGTAGATAAAAATAAAGAATTTCTTACTTGAGATTGAAGAATTACAATCAAAATTTATTCAATTTCTACTTTGAATATTCAAGCATAGAAAAAAATGCTCCATTATAGAGAGAAAATAAAGAGAGAGAAAGAGTAGATATATTTAAAAACTAATGGGGTAGTGAGGGGTGTTAAAATTTCCTGATTGAGAGTGCTTGGATGGATGATGATGCTGTAAAAGTATGGTGAGATAAGAAAAAAGAGAAAAGAAAGGGAAGTATGGGCTTTTATATCTTTAAAATTTAGAAACAAATTTAGAAACGGATAGCGAATTCATTTTTTATTTTAAAATGGAATTAGAAACGATTCATAAATCTGTTTCTAAATTAGAAATAGATTTACTATCCATTTTTAATTTTGTTTATAAATCAGAAACGAATACACTATCCATTTCTAAATAGCAAACCATTACGCCCTTTAGAAACGAAATCTAATTCTGTTTCTAATTTTGAACACAATTAGCGTCTAAATTTTTCGCTTATTATTAGAATTAGAAATAGATAAAATTTGTTCCCAATTTTTCATTTCTAAGTGGTTCTAATTTCGTTTTTATATTTTTTTACTATTTATTCCCTCAAAATATAAAAATAATTTATAAACGGAATAAATCCATTTCTACATTTTATTTCTAATCCATTGCAAAATTACTCAATTTTCATATGTTATAATTTTGTTTTAAAACGATTTCTATTTAGAAACGAATTAGTGTCCGTTTTTAATTTTTATTTCTAAATTATCAATTTTTTATAATCTGTACATCGCGCGAGTATGCGACTAGTTATAAGCAATAATAGAGTCAATTACTTAAATGTTAGCCAAAAGCAAAGTTGAGAGGTGATTATTATTATATAATAAGCACCTTTGAATGTTAATTTGAAAATGACAATCATATATATAGTTAGCTAGTAATATTTAAGCAATCCTTGTAATGGATAAAAATCTACTTTCTACTTTCTCGTTTGTTTGTTTGTTTCTTTTTCAATTAGACTATAATTGAGATATAAACTCAAAATTTTATTATTTTATTAACTTGAAATTAATATACGTTTTCTATTTTACAATAAAAAAATTAATTATTTTTATTGAAAATATAAATTTTTATATAAATTTTTATATATCTTTATTTTAATATGAAAAATATTTTTAATAAATAATTTTAAATATAAAATAATAAAAATTTAAAATTAATATGTTAACTAACTTATTAAAATGACTGGACTATAATTTAAAATAAATGTAAAAAATGTATCTATCATCAAAACTCATTAATATGAGTTCTCTAATGATTTTATTCAAAAAAATAAATAAATAAAAGGCACAAATTTAAAGATTTTTATGCACTGATAGTATAAGAGATAAACTTATTTTTTGGGTGAACTTTACATGCTTTAAATATAAAATTAAATTTCAAAATAATTAACATTTCAAATTATTTTATGACATCTAATATCAGAATGTGTTTTTCGATATTAATACCAAACCGATTGTGAATCATCACTTTCCACTTTTTTTTTTTTCAAAAATATTCTTAAGATTTACTCAAATGTATGAATTAGTCCTTGAAGCTTGTTTAGGTCATTTACACACTTAAAGTTTTAAAAAAATTAATAAATTAGTTCATCTTTTAATAAAAAATTAAATATATATGTTTAGTTTTCTATTAGAAGATATAAATATATTATTTAAGTTTGTGCGAAAATACGGATATATGTTTAGTTTTCTATTAGAAGATATAAATATACTATTTAAGTTTGTGCGAAAATACGGATTTATATTTTTTTAGCTCAATTATGCACTAAAATAATATTTTATCTATTGATTAAAATTATTATTTAATACTTATTCTAATAAATCTTTAAAATCATTAATTCATATTATATATACATATTGCATTAAATATATTATATGATTAAAAAATATATGTTTAAGAGATTTCCTCAAAGATATAAAAAATAAAAATATTTTGAAGATATCTATTTTTTCTTAAAATTTGCTCCTAATTAAAATTACTTTTTATTTTAAAAATATCAAATTTTAATGAGCTGTAGAAATATAACCTATAATTAACTATTTGAAGATATTTTTTATGTTAAAAATATCAATTTTTAATTTTAAAAATAAAAATTAAAAGCAAAATTTTTTTAAAAAATTGATACTTTTAAAATATTTTTGTTTTTTAATATTTTTAAGAAAATCTATTAAATATATCTTTCTATTGACATAACACATCAAATGCACTATATGTATATAATGTGAATTAATGATTTTAAAAATTCATTGAAAAAATATTAAAATTTAATTTTAATTAAAATATTATTTAATATAAAATACCATTTAATATATTTGATTCATTTATAAATAAGTAAAAATATCATTTTAGTACATAATCAAGTAAAGAAAAAAATCAATACTAATTCGTACATTCGTGTAAATTTAAAACGATATTTTTAACTATTTGAAATATAGTTAAAAATACACCCTATAAATAACTATTTGAAGTTATTTTTTATGTTAAAAATATCAATTTTTAATTTTAAAATTAAAAATTAAAAGCAAAATTTTTAAAAAAAATTGATATTTTTAAAATATTTTTGTTTTTTGATATTTTTAAGAAAATCTATTAAATATATATTTCTATTGACATAACACATCAAATGCACTATATGTATATAATGTGAATTAATAATTTTAAAAATTCATTAAAAAAATATTAAAATTTAATTTTAATTAAAATATTATTTAGTATAAAATACCATTTATTATATTTGATTCATTTATAAATAAGTAAAAATATCATTTTAGTACATAATGAGTAAAGAAAAAAATCAATACTAATTTGTACATTTGTGTAAATTTAAAGAGTATATTTGTATATTCTAACGGAAAGTAAATACATAGTTAATAATAATTACTTTTTCTATTAAAAAAATGAATTAATTTATTAATTTTTTAGAATTTTAAGTACATAAAAAAATAAAAAAAAAGTGGTAATCCTATATTTGCACAAATTTCTAAAATACTTTTACATATTCTCTCTTTTTTTTACCCTCCGTCCAAATTGCAGGATGTCTTCTGTGAGAAGTAATTTCTTTACATATCAAAGTTTTTTTCCCCTAAAAATATATTTTTTGTTGACATGTTCCCTACAACTATATTAGGAAAGACATCTAAAAGCTTATTCTAAGTTTTTTCAAAAAAAAATCCACTAAATTTTCATATTTTTTTAAGAGGGTGATCCTAGATGCATCTAACACTAAGCATATAGAGTACAGGATTTTATATTAGTTTATAACTTCAAGTGGGTTTTGCCATTGAAGGGTATCAAATCTTTTTCTATATATGTTTGGTGTGCTAACATCATTTTATTAGCATAAAAAATAATTAGACATGAGACTTAAGCAGTCCTTTACTGCTTTTTCTTTTAAAAATTAAATATAGTTATTAATTACCTCAAAAATCTCCTAAGATGCCCATATAATCTTTTTGTGTTTAAAACCTGAAGTATCTAATTAATCTATAGCTAATTAAGGAGGTTTAGCTTGTGCTTTAAAGTTAATATAGCCTAGGGATGTGATTCCCCAGCTTTTACATTCTTGATTAAATTATGTATGTATAAACTAAAGTAACATGCTTTCACATAATTTTTATGAAAATATAGCTTTTTAAGCTAAAATTTTACTGTTAAAGCCAATTAGAAAGATAAACAAAAGAGATAAAAAAAAAAAGCTACCAGCTCCAGTCAATAGACCCATACATTCACTCGCACATATATAGACGCGTCTACATGCAATAATCTACAAGAAATAAATCTCATTAGTCGTTAAATATAAAATGCAATGTTGAATAAGCAGCTAATTATATTGTGTGATGGCTCATAGTATATGAGTTTAGACGTTAATTAGTATATAATTATCGATGCTAATCAAAATTAACAACACTATTATTTGATATATAAAATTCGCATAATTAATTTTTTTTATAACACTATAATTATATATAAACATTTAACATTAACACCAATAACATAAAGTTAATATATAAAAAGAAAAATTTTTACATAAACCAGATATATATATATATATATATTCATCCCCTGAAAAAATATTAAAAGAGTGATTATAAAAAAATAAATAATCTTATTTGCGAATACACACCCATATATAAAATGGAATTTTCAATAATGTTATCAATTTGTTATACGAGTATGTTCAATGTTAAGCATTAATTTTAATAGCGTATATCATATGCATAATGTTACACTTGGTATATGCATCAATATCATAGAAAAATATATTATATATGGATATATATAAAAACGATATTGCTAGTTTTCTTTTTTTAGATTAACTAGATATATAATGAATATATTAACAATAAAATCTTAAGAATATCAATCAGATAAGCATATACAAAATAATTATCTAAAATAATTTTCATTAAATTAATATTATTAATTGCAATAGTTACTGTATAGGGTGTCGTCAATCCCTTTTAAAAAGTTTTTATGCACTAATTAAGAGAATATATGTACATATATATATATATCATGAAATGAAAATTAAAGTAATAAATAATAAAAATTATTCTTTGCAAACATGCATATGAATTGAACTAATTGAAAAAAAAAGAGAAAGAAAAGCAGCTGGAATAGGGTAGGTGCATGAATATTTTGGGTCTGATGATGCCCATGCATTGGTGAAACAAAAATAATAATCACAAGTTTATCTCTAAATCTTGGCATATATATATATATATATATATAGTTTGTCCACATCATATGGCTTCAATCCGGCAAAGAAACAGACAAGCAGGAAAAAAAAAGCAGCTTCGATTTTCATAAACTAAAAATTAAAGAAAGAAAAACATGCCAATAAAGCCTGAACCCAAAAGAGATCAACAATGAAATCAACAAGAAGACAAACTTAGAATCCCATATCTACTATAGCTACCATATAATAATTAATTAATTATCAACCACATGTTAACTACAATTGAATATATATCAAAGCCAGGATCATGCATATAAATAACAAGATTTTGGTTCATTAGTACTACTGAATCAACTGTATATATACAGCACCGGTTAATATTGATGAAGAAGGGGATTGGATAAATGGGTTTTCTCAGAATCTTTTACTTTTGCCCTGATAATAATTATCAACGGTAGAACCCAATTATATAAAGCCCTAATTAATTAAGATTTAGGATGCAAGAGAAGTTACGTACCAGACAATAAAACATTAAGGGGAAATGGGTATGAATTATGTGGAGCAAGTGAAGAAGTTGAAGTTGCTGCTGCTAAATTTGCAGTAGTTGTTGTTGATGTTGTTGTTAGGGCACCAGCATTATTTGTTGGGTTATCATTAGTATTGAGTTGTTGATCCGGGCCTCGATCATAAAGAACACCCTTAAAAACATGGCCTCCAATACTCACACTTGTCTGATAAGCTAATTGATCATCTGCTTCATCAATGGAACTCACTCGAAAGCAACGAAATGTGGCTGTAGAGTTCACTTGAGCTGGAAAATTCCCAACTTCTTCTATGCCTAATTAATTAAAAATTAATGGGTCAAGAATACCATATATAACAAAATTCTTTAACAAACAAAGAAAGATTTTTTATAAGCTAAAGAATAGATCTTTTATTATTGATGTTAGTTTCTGGTAAGAACATAAAAAACAAAAAGAAATTAAGAATGGTTAATGCTAATATTTAAAAATAGGCCGGTTTCAATATGCTAAATTATCACATTTATTCATATCAAGAAAGAGAAAAATTAGAGAGAGATATAGAAAATTCCCTAACTTCTGTACTGATTAAAAATGGGTCAAGAAAGATTAACAAGATCATCAAAATCTTTGACAAAGAACGATAAATAATTAAAAAATAGAATACATCTTTTTTTTTTTTTGATAAATATGTTAATTTCTAGTAATCAAATTACACCCTCTTTATATTATTATAAGAACAAAGAACATAAGAAGAAAAAGTATAAGAGGAAAGAAAGGAAGAAATTTTGGTATATAGCTAGGGTTACTATACACATATAATCTTATTATTCATTTTGATATCAAGAAAAAGATTGATATAGAGATGGATCTATAGAGGTACCTGTTAATGGGTTTTCTCTGAATCTTTTAGGGTTCTGTTGCTGAATAGGAGAAGCAAGAAGAGCAAGATGATTACTGTTATGATGAGACTTGGGGCGCCTTCTATAAGCAGGAATCCAGGTGCTTTTGACATGTGTTTGGCAATGAAATCCTTTGCTTTTACAACAAGTTCTGCATCTCATGTACAAACAATCTTTCTTTGCTTGGTTTCCACAATCTTGACATCTTGATCCCATCATCAACCCATTTCTTTCTCACCTAGACTGGTTTGGGTTTTGTGGGTTGCTTCTAGCTCGGCATGAGTTCAGGATGATGATTCTTGGTGAGATTTGTCACAGTATCATGTGAATTAACCAACAGGAGTTCTCTATTTTTTATTATGAAATTAAATCAATAATGTATTCAGAGAAATAGAAACTCTAACCGCCATAGAAGAAGTAGCATGATGAGTTCAAAGCATTTAGATGTACCAGATAGACAGGGGCGGAGCTGGAGGGGGGGTCGTGTGGGGGCGGACGACCCCCCCTCGCCGGCGAAAAGGCCGATCTCTTACGGTTCAGGTTATGACAATAATTATAAAGAATTCCACCTTATTATTTTTATGTATATCTAACTTTTTGGACTCAAAAGAGGGGTTAGAGATTTCTTATGGAATCAAGAGTATGCTACCTTTTCACTAGCTTTCCTTATTTTACTGGGTGGCGACTCCATTTCTCAACAGTTCATTGCTCGTCGGATCCCTGAGGTCCAGAAACTGACAGTATTGAGACCACTAAAAATCATCTTTTTGGGTGTGACCAGACCAGGCATTCACAGTTCCACTTTAGCTTTGTAAGCTAATTTGACACTGTATTTTTCATAACATCATATGCCTAGAAGAACTCATCCATTCGATTAGTAGGAGTCAGAGGGGATAAGCTGCTAAAAAGAACAAAATGTGACTGGGAAGAGAATTCGCAAACGCGTCCCATCTCCAAACTCCATCTTCTGAAACCATATCATAAGTCGACCAGTACTTTATTCCCCCTGGAATAGGATTCACCACAAGGTCTAGAAATGAATATATTCTGGCTATTCACCTACCTTTCCAAAATTTGACAGTTAGTCTAGTATTTACATCCCATTAAATCCTAGAGATGAGTTTATGTTAATAAGTTCCTAACATTTTCCGTAGTGGTGACCAACTCATTTGCGTAAGCTTTTCAGGAACGCCATATGGTGTGACACCATATTTAGAAATAAGGACTTGAGCCAAAGTTGAGTTCTTTCTTGAATTATTAATGCATGATTCATAATTGTCGTATTTTTAAACCTTAGGCCTCCACATTTTTTAGGATGACAAAATTCTTTCCATTTCACTATGTTTATACTTCTTCCCTCTCGATTACCACTCCAAATGAAGGTCTTGCATGTTTGCTCAATCCTGTTACATAGCCCAATTCCGTTAATGGTAACTGATTTTTTTTTAATTATATCATTAATATTTTAAATTTTAATTTATCTAAATTTTTGTACTATTAGAATCCTTGACATAATATTTTTTAGTTAAGAGAAAGTGAAATAAAGAAAAATATATATTTTTTGCACGAATATGAGAAAATGATGTGAAAAAGTATTTTTTTTATTTTATTTTTGGGCTCATAATCATTTCTAAACAAAAAACAAATTCATAAATTTTATTAAAATATTAAATTTGAGAAATTTTATTAAAATAAATTTAAAGTTAAAGTTATTAAAATATAAATAAAAAGGTTCAGATTATCCATGAAATTAACCCCTAAAATTCTCTACTTGATGACAAGCTAATTGATTAGTAACGATGTTTGCTTCCTTATAAACTTGTTTGGTTTATTAAACATGATTTTTTTTAATTAGAGAAAGATTCAATTTTTTTAAACCATATCAGAATCATATAGAAGTAAATCCTTCAGTTGGTAAATCCTTCAGTTGGGGAGGATGGTTCAAAAGCCAATATGGACTTAAAGTAGATTTTTTTTTATTGTCGAAGCAATCTAGTCAGCTGCCCTATTATAATTCTTGGGAACATGAGAAAATGAACAAAAATCAAACTTCTTAGCTTCCTTTTTAATATTTAAGATTATAGCTTGAATCTTTAATGGATAATAATCTAATTCATTAATGGCTATAATTAAGAGGAGACTATCAGATTCAAAATAGCAAACAGATAAATTTAGAGTTAGAGCTCTTTGTACTGCAATCCATTAAGTTTGAGCTTCATTTATTATTGCAGAGACAGAATCAATTAAGCAAACCACACCATCAAGAAGCTTCCATTCATGGTTTCTAATAATCACTGTAACCCTAACAAATCTATTTGATCAGAAATAAGTAGCATCAGAGTTGATTTTATACTTCCCTATTGAAGGTTTTTGTCATTTACTTAGGATAGAATTAGATTGTTTTTAATGGCCTCTTTGTCTTGTTTCAACAAAAAGAGAGGTATAAGCACTATGGGCTTCCATAAAATTAGTATCGGAGAAACTTTCTTTGCTTACCATTGTGAAAGGTTTTGTTTTCCTCCAAGCTCGAGCACGCCTAGTTCAGGCCTAGCCCGCAAAAGATGCGGGATCGAAATACTAGAAAATTGGACTAGGTTCACAAAAAAAAGTGATGAGGTTACTCTGTCTTCATTGGCTATGCTCGGATAGATAGCAAAATAATTTTGAAAACGAGTCACCACTCAAATTTATTTTGGTAAAGAAAAAATTTAAAAAAAAAACCATAATTTGACTCTGATATTATCTCTAAGGATAAAAATCACTAGCCTCAAACAAACTGTTGAATTCAGGAACTAGGTTTGGGCTTTTAAGTAAAATTAGCTTGGCCTTAGATTAAATAAGAACTTATAAAATGAGTTTTATAATATGATAAGTATAATATAAAATGATGGTAAAAAATAAACTAAAATACAATAAGATAATTGGATAAAATACAAAAATTAAATATTACACTGCAAAACCAAAAATAAGAAGATCCAACTCTAGTCTTATAGATTTTAGGATGAACACACATTTCTCAAAAGAAAGCAAGTAAAGGAAGGGAAGTTCATAGCCTAAAGAAATAAAAAGGAAGAAAGGATTATTAAAGTAGACTTTGGTACTTAAATTGATATTTCAAATAGATCTACATATTCATTTGAATTGAAATCAAAGTCTATGCAGTTCTAATAACTGTGGATGGTTATTTTAAAACTTAAAATGGGATATTTAACCTAAGCTAGATGAGCCTAAGTTTATATTGATTTTATGTTTTAGGAATTTAGTTTTAAGACCAACTAAATAAAACCTAGTTTGAAAAGTAGAATTCTAAGACTAAATGGATATAACCTAGTTTAGGAAGTGAGATTCTATGACTAACTAAATAGAACCTTGTTTGGAAAGCGGGATTCTAGGACTAACTAGATAAAATCTAGTTTAGAAAGTTGATTCTAGGACTAACTGGATAGAACCTAGTTTGAAAGTGAGATTCTAGGACTAACTCGATAGAACCTAGTTTACGAAGGGGATTCTAGGACTAACTAGATAGAACCTATTTTAGAAAATAAATTCTAGGATAACTGGATAGAACCTAGTTTAAAAAATAGATTCTTGGTTTGGAAAGTAGGATTCTAAGACTAATTGGATAAAACCTAGTTTAGAAAATGAATTAAAGGACTAACTAGATAGAACCTAGTTTGAAAGTGGGATTATAAGACTAAATAGATATAACCTAGTTTAGGAAGTGGATCTAGAACTAACTGGATATAACCTAGTTTAGAAAGTGAATTTTAGGACTAATTGGATATTATTTACTTTGAAAAGTAGGGTTCTAGGACTAAGTAGATAAAACATAGTTTGGAAAGCAAGATTCTAGGACTAACTGGACAGAACCTGGTTTAGAAAGCGAGATTTTAGGACTAACTGGATAGAACCAATTTAAAAAGTAAATTATAGGACAAATAAGATAAAACCTAGTTTAGAAAATGGATTGAAGGACAAACTGAATAGAACCTAGTTTAGAAAGTGAGATTTTAGGACTAACCGGATAGAATCTAGTTTAAAAAGTGATATTCTAGGACTAACTAGATAGAACATGGTTAGGAAAGTGGATTCTAGTCTTAATTGAGCCTTGAAAATTCTCACATTCTTCTTAGACGGCTTGCTTAATGGAGGCTTGAGCGTGTGACTGGACCTTAGTTGCACCTTGGCTTGGATTTTATTTTGTTATGGAAGTAAAATAAAGTTGACTTGAGGCTGGAGATTTGCTAAAGAAGTAATTCAATTTGATTTAGTCTAGGGAAGGCTAGACCAAAAAGGGACCAATCATCCTATGTTAGTTAAGAAAGTTAACTTTAGGACGTTTTTCTATAAGGAAGAGAGAACCATTTTCTTTAAAAGAAGAAAGGAGGGAGAGAGAGTAAGATATCTAGCAATTAGGTTTGTTTGGTTGAATAATGTATGGAAAATGTTGGGGAGGGTGTTGAAGGCCTATTTATAGAGTTTTTAAAAACTAAAATAAAAAAAAATCTGAAATAATTTGAAAAAACCCAGATAAAATTTTTGCGGTACAAAATTGGCTCGTTGCGGCACAGTTTTGCCTCTCTACGGCACCAATGGCGGCTGCAGTATTGCACCCCTTATTGATGGACCTAGTAGTAAACTTTTGGAGGTCCGTTCTCTCTCGTCCGATTTTATTTTAGGTGATTCAAGTTGTATTACGACCATAACAAACTAATTTTTAATAAAATGATAAAAAAAAATTTAAAGATTTAAAGCGGTAAAGATCTTAGTTTTTGTAAAAAACTTCAAATGGCCCGATCGGGTCCATCTGATATCCAATTCAAATAATTTCAATTGCATTGGATTCATGTTTACATGGGCTTTCATCAAGAATTTGTGAGTATTTTTCTTGGGTCAAAATTATTGGGTTCATAACCGTATCCACTGGATTAGGAGATATACCTTCAAAACATAAGTTGTTCATAGCTTTTCAAATATATCAACAAAAATGTCTGATTTTTGAAAGCTAAGAATTCTTATCGGGACCACAATAGATTTGAAAATTATGTCAAATTTGATGGCTTTGGTTGGTGTGGCTTAATTTGTTGCAATCCCACATCGGAAGTTTTAAAGATAGGGGTGAGTTAGTTGCCTTATAAATAACTCATCCCTTCCAAATTATTTGTATCCCAAAATTAGTATACATTTTCGAAAATTTGTATATTGTAAATTTTGGTCTTCTCTTCCCAAATTAATAAGAGCAGGCTGCCTCAAGTGGTGCTCGGAGACGTAGGCATATTTAGCCGAACTCCGTTATCAAATTTCCGGGTGTGTTCTTTCCTTGTCTCTTTTATTTATTCCGCATTTATTTTGTTTCTTTTCTGTATTAGTATAGTATTCAATATTTATTTGTCGGGTTTATTTGTAGTGTATTGTACTATTCATTTGGGTATATTTTACTATTCACGTGTACGGTACTATTCATATATACACGGGTTTAGGTTGTGATAATATACTGTGCAAGTAAGTTCTGTCTAGGAGACTGGGTTTTAAGAGGGACCATTTGTGACCCCTCCAGCCTTTCCTGGGAATTTATTTGGAATGGTAATTTTGTCTAAGGAGACTATTCAGTAGTCTTTCCTGGAAATTACCGAATCAGTGCAATTCACTAGTTGTAGTTTGAGGGAAAATTACCCGATTTTCCCAACAAGTGGTATCAGAGCCGAAGGTTCGTCCTAGGTCTGTTTGTAATATTATTTATATTGAATACTATCATTTGAGTCTGTAATGGCATCAGTAAATCCACCAACTAATAGTGCTACATCAGATATGGCACAAGGGACATCAGCTTCCTCGTCCACATGGCCAAGGATTCCAATGTCAAGTTTGAAGTTGGCGGTAGAGATATTTGACGGTACTGGCCATTTTGGCATGTGGCAAGGCGAGGTCATGGACTCCCTTTTCCAACAGGGCCTTGACATCGCCATTGAAGAAAAGAAACCAGAATACGTAGAAGATAAGGATTGGAGTATCATAAATCGGTTGGCATGCGGAATAATTCGATCGTGCTTATCCAGAGAGCAGAAGTATGCATTCAAGAACGAGACTTCTGCACATAAATTGTGGAAGGCGTTGGAGGAAAATTTTTTGAAAAAGAGTGGTCAGAATAAGCTCCTTATGAAGAAGAGGTTGTTCCGGTTTGATTACCAACCAGGTACTACTATGAACGAACACATCACTTTGTTTCAACAATTAGTAGCAGACCTGTTAAACTTAGATGTAAAATTTGAAGATGAAGATTTGGCTTTGATGTTATTGTCATCCCTTCCCGATGAATTTGAACACTTAGAAACTACTTTACTTCATGGGAAGGAGAATGTATCTTTAGATGCTGTATGTTCTGCCTTGTATAGTCATGAATTGAGAAAACAAGATAAAAGGAAAAACAAAGTAGCTACAGCAGATGAAGCATTAGTGGCGAGAGGTCGTCAGCAGAGCCAGTTGAAGGGAAGAAGAGGAAGATCAAAGTCAAAAAGCAGAGTTGCCAAAGATGAGTGTGCTTTCTGTCATGAGAAAGGGCACTGGAAGAAAGACTGTCCAAAGTTGAAGAATAAAGGGAAGGCTCAGCAAGATGCAAATGTTGCAGAATGCAAAAGTGATGCAGAGTCAGATGTCTCTTTGGTGGTATCACCTTCAACATCCCATCCAGATGAGTAGATTTTGGATTCCGGTTGCACCTACCATATGTCTCCCATTCGGGAGTGGTTCTTTGATTTTGAAGAATGTGATGGTGGAGTTGTTTATATGGGAAATGACAATCCATGTAAAACAGCTGGGATAGGTTCAATCAAGTTGCAGAATCACGATGGATCCACAAGAATTCTGAAAGATGTACGGTATGTTCCGAATTTGAAGAAGAATCTCATCTCTTTGGGGGCCTTAGAGTCAAAAGGCCTAGTTGTGATGATGCGAGATGGAATTCTTAAAGCAACTTCGGGAGCACTTGTGATGTTGAAAGGCGTGAGGAAGAATAATCTGTATTACTACCAAGGTAGTACAGTGGTTGGGACAGTAGCGACTGCAACGTCTAGTAGCAAGAAGGATTCAGAGGCAACAAAGCTGTGGCATATGCGTTTGGGACATGCTGGTGAAAAATCCTTGCAAATTCTTGCCAAGCAAGGACTGTTGAAAGGTACGAAGACTTGCAAATTAGAATTTTGTGAGCATTGTGTTTTGGGAAAACAAAGAAGAGTGAAATTTGGCACTGCCATTCATGATACCAAGGGTATTTTGGATTATGTGCACTCAGATGTGTGGGGACCTGCCAAGACTCCATCTCTTGGAGGTAGGCATTACTTTGTCACTTTTATTGATGATTTTTCCAGAAGAGTATGGGTGTTTACTATGAAGAAGAAAGATGAAGTGCTTGGAGTTTTTCTTAAATGGAAAGCTCAGGTTGAGAACCAGACTGGTAGAAAGATCAAAGTTCTCCTAACAGACAATGGTGGAGAATACAAGAGTGATCCATTCCTGGAGGCATGCCAAGAATTTGGCATAGTTCGGCACTTTACAGTCAGAAAAACACCACAACAAAATGGGGTGTCGGAGCGTATGAACAAGACATTGGTGGAGAAAGTTCGTTGCATGCTGTCTAATGCTGGGTTAGGCAGAAAGTTTTGGGCTGAGGCTGTGACATATGCTCAACATCTCGTCAATCGCTTGCCGTCATCTGCAATAGATTGCAAGACTCCTTTAGAGGTATGGTCTGGGAAACCTGCAACAGATTATGATTCTTTGCATATTTTTGGTTCTACTGCATATTATCATGTAAATGAATCAAAGTTGGATCCACGAGCAAAGAAGGCTCTCTTTATGGGCTTCAATGCTGGAGTTAAGGGATATCGTCTTTGGTGTCTAGAGGCAAAGAAGACCATCATCAGCAGGGACGTTACCTTTGATGAATCTGCCATGTTGCATAAGGTAACTCAAGAAGGAACTGATGGTACTCCACAGCAGGTGGAGTGTACGCCGAAGCAGGTGGAGTTTGAACAGATAATGGTGAGCCCAACAAAAAGTACTATGAGTGACTCTCCTATGGCAGAAGCAGAGGCAGATGAGGAAGAGATTTCGACCCAAGAATCTCAACAGCAGTCAGAGTCAATTGCTGTTAGAAGGACAAGACGAGAAATTCAGAAACCTGCTCGTTTTGTTGACATGGTAGCCTATGCACTTCCAGTTGTTGATGAAGTTCCATCCACCTTTCCTGAAGCCATCCGAAGTTCAGAAAATGGTAGATGGAAAGATGCAATGGAAGAAGAGATGCAATCTCTTGAGAAGAACAAGACGTGGAAGTTGACACAGTTACCAAAAGGCAAGAAAGCAATTGGATGCAAATGGGTATTTGCAAAGAAAGAAGGATTTCCTATCAAGAATGATGTTCGCTACAAGGCAAGATTGGTAGCTAAAGGCTATGCTCAGAAGGAGGGAGTTGATTATAATGAGGTATTTTCTCCAGTTGTTAAACATTCCTCAATTAGAATTTTGTTGGCCTTGGTAGCACAGTTGAATTTGGAGCTAGCTCAACTTGATGTGAAGACCGCTTTTCTACACGGTGACTTGAAGGAGGAAATCTATATGTCTCAGCCAGATGGATTCAAAGTTGCTGGTAAAGAAAATTGGGTTTGTAAACTGAACAAATCATTGTACGGATTGAAACAATCACTGAGGCAATGGTACAAACGATTTGATAAGTTTATGATGGGTCAGAAGTACACAAGAAGTAAATACGATCACTGTGTGTATTTGCGCAGGCTTCAAGATGGGTCCTACATCTATCTACTCTTGTATGTTGATGATATGTTAATAGCATCCAAGAGCCAAATTGAAATTGATAAAATGAAGGCTCAGTTGAGTGAAGAGTTTGAGATGAAGGATTTGGGAGAAGCCAAGAAGATTCTCGGCATGGAGATAAGCAGGGATAGACAGAGAGGCAAGTTTTGGCTGACACGGAAGTAGTATTTGAAGAAGGTATTACAACGTTTTGGTATGAATGAAGATACAAAACATGTAAGTACTCCGCTTGCTCCTCATTTGAAGCTTAGCAGCCAGTTATCTCCAAAGACAGATGAAGAACGAGAATACATGGCGAAAGTCCCGTATGCTAATGCAGTTGGAAGCTTGATGTATGCAATGGTGTGTACGAGACCCGATATTTCACAGGCAGTCAGTGTTGTGAGTAGATATATGCATGATCCTGGCAAAGTTCATTGGCAAGCTGTGAAATGGATTCTACAGTATATTCAAGGTACTGTAGATGTTGGCTTAGTGTTTGAGCGGGATGAATCACTTGGTCAATGCGTAGTTGGATATTGTGATTCTGACTATGCAGGTGACTTGGATAAGCGACGATCTACAACTGGCTACTTATTCACTTTAGCTAAGGCGCCAGTAAGTTGGAAGTCTACTTTGCAGTCAACAGTGGCTTTGTCTACAACAGAGGCAGAGTATATGGCAATTACAGAGGCTGTAAAAGAGGCAATTTGGCTTCAAGGATTGCTAAGAGACTTGGGAGTTGGTCAGAAACACCTTGAGGTGTATTGTGACAGTCAGAGTGCTATTCACTTAGCAAAAAATCAAGTTTTTCATGCAAGAACGAAGCACATTGATGTTCGCTATCACTTTGTGCGGGAAATTCTCGAAGAAGAGGAGATACTTCTCCAGAAGATTCGGACTACGGAGAATCCTGCAGATATGATGACCAAGGTGGTGGCAAAAGCCAAGTTTAAACATTGTTTAGACTTGGTCAATATCCTGCACATTTGAGTTGGCGCCTGAAGGCGCAAATTGGAAGCACTACGAAGACTGTTTTGTTTGATTGGGAAGATGAAGAATGTTTGCATTTGGTGGGATTAGAAATTATGCCAAGGTGGAGATTTGTCAAATTTGATGGCTTTGGTTGGTGTGGCTTAATTTGTTGCAATCCCACATCAGAAGTTTTAAAGATAGGGGTGAGTTAGTTGCCTTATAAATAACTCATCCCTTCCAAATTATTTGTATCCCAAAATTAGTATACATTTTCGAAAATTTGTATATTGTAAATTTTGGTCTTCTCTTCCCAAATTAATAAGAGCAGGCTGCCTCAAGTGGTGCTCGGAGACGTAGGCATATTTAGCCGAACTCCGTTATCAAATTTCCGGGTGTGTTCTTTCCTTGTCTCTTTTATTTATTCCGCATTTATTTTGTTTCTTTTCTGTATTAGTATAGTATTCAATATTTATTTGTCGGGTTTATTTGTAGTGTATTGTACTATTCATTTGGGTATATTTTACTATTCACGTATACGGTACTATTCATATATACACGGGTTTAGGTTGTGATAATATACTGTGCAAGTAAGTTCTGTCTAGGAGACTGGGTTTTAAGAGGGACCATTTGTGACCCCTCCAGCCTTTCCTGGGAATTTATTTGGAATGGTAATTTTGTCTAAGGAGACTATTCAGTAGTCTTTCCTGGAAATTACCGAATCAGTGCAATTCACTAGTTGTAGTTTGAGGGAAAATTACCCGATTTTCCCAACAAATTACATATACACCAATCAATAAAGGAAGAGGGTTAAAAAGAGCTAATGGATTAATACCCATATTTGATAAAAAAAAATCATGTAGCTTTAACATGACATCACCCAAACAAATAGTGCATCATCGATTCCACCTCCATAGAACATATATTAGCACTATACATCATCTTTTCAGCTAGATTCACCAACACAGGCACTTAAATGGTTCATAATCTCTATAAGTAACATTTAATTTTAGGTTGACTATTCAAATTCTAAATGTTGTCCAAAAATGAGAGTGAAAAGTGGAATTTCCAAGTTACAAAGAAGAGAGCTGAATTGTAAAGATAATTATAGACTGCCTTAGCTAAAATTTTATCTCTGAGAATCATGCGAATAGTTTATGTTTTAGCTTTAGAAAAGATTGCTGAGATTAGAGATTTGTTCCAGCATCTGTCATTAGTAATTAAATATGAAACTTTAGGTAACTTTAAGTATTGAGGTTTAGGAGATGGAATTTTAAATTTTGGAAGGCTAGGGACCCACAGATCTTCCCATATACTAACATATCTCCCACTCTTAACTTGCCATTTGATGCCCTTCATAATAAGGTCTCTAACTCTCAATAAGCTCTCCAAATCCAAGATGGATTTCTTCCCAATCTAGCTTCAAGGAAGGAGTTATTAGGGAAGTAAATAGATTTTAGCAACGTTTCTCAGTTAGATCCTTCTACTAGCTTCCAACAAAGCTTGGATAACAGAAAAATATTAAAGAGCTCAAATTATTTAAAGCCCAGACCTCTTGAAGATTTTAATCTTGCCATATTATCTCATTTTCTCCAACTAAGCCTTTTTCTTTATTAAATTGGTTTTACCAAAAATTTTGACAGAATTATGTCTAAGCTTTGACAGAAAGATTTTGGCAGAATAAAGCAAGATATAATATGCGTAGGAACAATGATCAAAAGTGCTTTAATAAGGACTTTCCTATTAGAAAAGGATAGATATTTGTTTTCATGATTGCACCTTAGCTACAATTCTATCTTTGAGGAAATTTAAGGTATTAGTTTTTTAATCTCCCCTAACATGATGAGACACCCAAATATTTCTCACTATTAATCATCTCTTTGATCCCCAATTGATTACAAATTACATCTTTAATATTTTAGTTTAAGCTCTTAGTAAATGCAACATTAAACTTTTGAAGATTTATAAGTTGATCAGATGCATTATAATATGATGATACTATATTAATCAAGGCAGTTACTTTATGGACATTGGCTTGTCTGCAAAGAAGGGTGTCATATGCATAGAGAAGATGAGTTAGAGTGAGAGAATCCCTAGAAATCTAAAAACCTGATAAAGATCCATTATGGCTTGCTTGATCCATCATGTAAGAGAAAGTGTTAAAAACAAATAAAGAGAAATATGATCCCCTTGTCTAAGTCCTCTTGTGGGTTCAACAGAGCCAATAGTCATCCCATTAAAGAAAACATTATACAGCACTTTTGAAACACATTGTATAAATAGATTAGTGCTAGCTTCGTTAAAACCCATGGATTTCAAGACTTTGTGTAGAAAATCCCATTCAACCCCATCATAAGTCTTGTTCATATATAGGTTCAAGATAAAATGAACATATTTTTTTTTATTTAAGGGCTTTTAAAGAATTAAAAAAATTTATGTGCAATCAGAACATTTTCATAAATAACTCTACCTAATGTAAAGGCACCTTGAATTGGATGAATTAGCATATACAAATAATGTTTTAGTCTCCGAACTAAAATCTTGAAAATGGTCTTTTAAGCAAAGTTGCATAAAGTATCGACCTGAATTGAGATAAAGATTCTGGGGTTGGAATTTTAGGGATTAAAATTATATTGTTTCAGTTAAGAGATCCGATCATTTTTCACTTTGAAATAGCTATTGAATCATTTGCACAAGATTATAATTTAATATCCTCTTAGAATTTATGAAAAAAATACTTGGAAACCCGTGTGGACCCTGTATCTTAAGAGCTTCCTGACTAAAAATAGCCTGAAGAGCTCCCTGACTAAAAATAGCTTGCTTAATCTCATCAATTAACTGAACAACACATAAGAACTCTGGGGTAACTGCAGGAGGAATGAAGCTTATCACATGATCTTGATTCAAAGCATGGCCTGTTAAGAAGAGCTCAGAGTATAAATCCATAATTATACTCCGAAGACTCGGTTCATCTTTGACCCAGCAACCATCTTCATTTTTTAGCTTCATAATATAATTAGATTGGCATCTCTAAATAGTATATGCATGAAAAAATATTGTATTCTTATCACCCTTCAAAAGCCATTTTACTCTAGATCGCTGAAACCAGTATTGTTCTTCCATCTTTAAAGAGTATTTAACTACTCCAACATATGGATTTCCTTGTCATGAAATTTTACTAGGTGAGCATTTGAATATAAAACTTCTACCTTAGGCTTAATGTTGTTAATTCTCTTTCTTACATTTTGCTTAGCTGTCCTGCTTTATTTCTTCAAATTCTGGCCCATATTATGAATTTATTGATGAAAAACCTTAAGTCTTTTTCTGCCCGATAAATGATTTGAAGAGCTGCTAACAATTTCTTCATATTTCAAATTTTCAACCATTTTAGCTCAAACTTGAAATCTCTTTCTATATGCATATAATCAGGTTTAAATTTCATAATGAGAGGGTTGTGATCCGAACTAATAAGGGAATCATGAATGATGATGGCTTTGTTTAATTTTAACCTCCAATCTATATTGGCTAACCCTCTATCCAATCTTTATCGGATACAATTATCATCTTTCTATTTGTTAGACCAAGTAAATGGAGTTTCCTTAAAACCCAAATCAACCGACTGTAATTCAACAATCCAGTTTAAGAACAAATTGCTCCAAAAATAGTTAATAGGTAAACCTCCTGTTGAAATCACCTATACACAACCAGAGAATGTTGGGACCAGAATTCAATTCTTTCAATCTATCAAAAACTACTTTTTTAATTTATTTTGACGGACTACCATGCACAAATATAAACATGAAAAAATTACGTTCAAGATTATACACAACCATATGCATATAATTAAAATTAAGACTAAGAGTTTGGATAAGCCAATTGCCCTTCCACTGTAAACATGGGCCACTGGCTGTATTTTGTGGCTCTACATATTCGCAAAATCAAAGCCCAACTTTCTTCTATATTTTTCTATGAAAAAGCTATTGTGTTTTATTTCAATAAGGAATACAAGACCTAGCTAGTGGTAAAGATTTATGGAATCCCTAAGTCCTCTTATTGTCAATGCTTAGCCAAGCCCTTAGCAATTTCAAACCAAACAACTCATGGCGGTTGAAAGTGGAGATATAATATTTAGTGTTTGCTTTTAAACATGATCTTTATTTTGTAAAAAATATAATAAAAAAAGAAATAAAGAATTCAGATTCTTATGTTTTTATTAGTAATTACATCAACTTTAGTCACTATGTAATTACAAAGCCAAAGTGAATCACGTGCCTTTGCCCTTTAACAAACCTTTTCTTTTCTCTTCCTTTCTTTTCTTGTTTTTATTTCCCCTTACCCCTTTTTAATTTTTCTTTATATTTTTTCTTCCATTTTCATTTATCTCTTTATTTACACGAAAAAATAAATTGTTCAACTTGTGAACATCTTTACATTTTCATTTTCTTTATTTTATTAATAAATTTCCAATCGATTTATTAAAAAAAAATTGTTCAACTTGTGAATATCGTTTCATTTTCATTTCTTTTTTTTTTCTTAATAATAACAAGGTATTTCAAGTTAAATTTTATATATTATAGTTAAATTTTATGTATTATTTTAAAAGTATCTTTTAATTCAATATTTTTTTTTTGAAAAAAAATTATATAGAAGATATATTTCATTTGTGATCTTAGTCAATGTTATCCAAAATGTAATTTCTAGGCAGACTAAAGGTCCGATAGATGAAGTATAATTTTTTTTCATGGTTTCCCCAATAATAATTAACTAGAATAGGTCCTATGCAGAATTAATATTGTGGGTATTTTTATTCAATATACATATATTAATTTTAAAATTTATAATAATTATAAGTAAATAATTATTTTTTAATACTAAAATACTTCAAAATTAATTATTATACATAATTTTCCTTTAATGATTGATTTAAACATACTTAATAATTCTTTCAATTATATTACTCTATAAACAAAATAAATAAATTTTCCTTCTTTAATATTGATTTAAATTTATTAATAAGTATTTGTTTATTAGTTTCTTTAGTTATTCCATACATAATTTTTTTTGTATTATATTTTTGTAATTTGTTTACAATTGTTTTCTTTTTTATTTTTATTATGTTAGTTGGTTGACATATGTATTACAATATTAAAAAAGTTATATTATTTTTTGTCATACATTTCAACCAATAATAATTCAATTGAGGTACAATTAATAATATAAAAATAAATAATAAATAATAATTCTTACATTATAATTACAAACATGTTAATCAAATAAAAATAAATAAATAATAAACTAAATAAAGTATTAAAAATAAAAATATAAATATAAAAAATATAATTATATTTCAATAATATTTGATGTTATATTTTGCTTGTTGACATGACTATTGATGAAACTTTTTATTATCGGGACAGTAACAAATCTAATGCTATCATGATCCTCTATCTATTGGAAAAGATATGAATGATTTTTTACACAATTAAATAAAAAATTAATCTTAAAAAAATAAATAAAACTAACATAAAATTAAAAAACATAAACTAAAAAAATCTAATTAAATAATAAATTTAATAAAAATTAAAATAATTAACATAACTAAAAATAAAATAAAATCTTAATTAAAATTAAAAAAACTCTAAAATAAATTAAAATAAAATTATAGTTTACCTAAAATTAAACAAAAATAATTAATTAAAAAAACTCAAAAAAAGCTAAAAATACCCAAAAAAAAAAAGATAACAAAAAATCAACCTAAAAATTACAAAAAACATAAAAAAATTTATACAGCAACCAAATGACAACAAATTAACCTAAAAAAATTACATAACAAATAAAAATAAGAAAAATCCAATAATAAAAAAAATTCACATTCAAACAATACAATAAACAATTTAAAAAATAATCACATAACAAAAAATATTAACAAAATACATTGAACAATAGGTATGACTGGTGAGTATTTGGTGATTTGGACCTTTTTTTCACGTATTTTCAAACTAAATCAATTTGGGTGGTTTAAAAGAATATTAATTAAAATCAAATCACCAAAAAAAAAATAAGTCAAACCAAACCGTTCTAAGTGGGGTGATTTGAATAGTTTGAGCGGGTTCAAAACTATCATAACAATCAAATATTGTAAGTAGTAACAATACAAATTTATCAAATGTTACAATTAATAATTAAAAAATAATCTAAAAATATAATACAATGTCATAATATATTATAAAAAATAAATAAATAAATTATTCAAATACAACTTAAAATCTTAGAAATTAACAAATAAATTGATGAGTGATGAATATAATAGTTTCACTATATACTTATATAAAATAAAAATATATACATATATATTGTGGGCGGTTTGGGCGGATTCAAGCTGAAAAAATTTTAAATCTTGACTAAAACACCTAAAAAAGCAGTTTAAAAATTTTTTAACTCAATCCAAATTATTTTTAAGTTGTTCAACCACCCAAATTAAACTATTTGGACGGTTGATGAGCGGTGGATAGATTAATAGGTTGGATGCTCATCCATATTGAATAATCTTAAATTCATAATAAATAATTGAGCTTTTGACAAAAATATAAGAAAAATTAAAACAATTAAAAATTTATCATATTTATAAAATATTTATCAAAATACCAGAATTTATAAAATATTTATCAAAATACCAGATTTTTATTAGTTTATAATAAATTTATAAATTTACATAATTTATAATTAGTTTATTATAAATTTATAATAAAATTATTAAAATATTTTTGATAAAAAAATAAAAATTTTAAAAATATAATGAAGTGTATTATTTTTTCTAAATAATTACTAAGATAAACTAATATAACTAACTTCCTAAACAATTCAAAGCAATCACAAAAAATTAAAGGAGCTAACTATTTTTATTTGAATAAAAGTCAAATCAACCTCGATTTTTTTTTATTTTACAGCTCTGATGGGTATATTATACCCTTATACAAAAGTCGTCCCCAATAGAATAATAGTGTTGAAGTTATGATTAATATTCTAATTTTATTTAAATATAAAATAAATATTTGTTTGTAACATTCATAAGTTTATTAAAATAAAATAACATATAATTTAATTTAATTAAACTAAAATAAATAATTTAAGAAAAAAATAAAGAGTTAGAAATGAGAAGAATAGATTGTATATGTTAAATATATGTGTAATATAAATGATATATAAAAGTTAAAAATAAAAAGATAAAAAGTTAAAGGTGAATAGTAAAATATTAAAAAATAATTAATTAAAAAATTATTATAGTGAAAGATGATGAAAAAATAAATTTATTAAATAATTTAAAATTAAAAATATATTTTTGAATAATAGAATATAGAATTCAATAATAGATATTTAATAAATATTTATTATTAATTAATTAAATAAAATATAAAATAATAATAATATAATTTATGAATTAATTAAACCAAGCAGCTACTTAAAAAAATAAATAGAGGTTTTATTATATAGAATTCAAGATCGTGAATGTATTAAAAAAATATATAAAAATAGACTAAAAAATACTAGCAAATCTAATTAGTTAACAAGCCTGTGGTAACATTTAAGTTAAAAAAAATTAATTGATAAATTAAATGGCATGTGTCTATAGCATATTAAGTCTAATTCTAGTCAAATTAAACGTGTAAGGAGAAAAGAGGAGTTAATAATTAAGATGACAAATATCATGAGATAATGATTAATGAAAAACTTTTAAAAAAATATGGTATGAAAGTTACATTTGTCTTTTAATTTTTGCAACGTGTAGGACAAGGCTTATTGATAAGATTTAACTTTATAAATGGCAAAAAAGTAAAATAAAACCTTGACAAGTGTGTTGATAAAAGCTTAATAAGGAGACATATATACGTTAGGTGACAAAGGTAAGAGGCTTGAGTTTTCTCTTTAAAATCGTAGAAGACACAGAAAATCTTGCAGCTTGCTTCTTTAAAATTTATTATTTTAAACATAAAACAATTTGAACAAAGTAGCAAACTTGTGGCTCCAAAATTGGTGAATCAAATAAAAGAAGCTAAGGATTTGGAAATTATGATTTTTGTCTATAAAAGATGAGTGTTCAAAATTTGTAAAATATGATTAGAATTAACTTTAAAAGTTAAAGACTATTAGTGTTAAAAAAAATTGAAGAATTATATTTTAATTAAAATTTAATAGTTAAAGTATCTAAAAATGCGATTTCAATTTAAGATTTAAATTCATATTTTGATTAAGTGTTAAGTAAATAGAAATTTTATTAATTTAGTAGTAAAAGGTTTATGAAAATTTTATATATTAAATAGAAATTTGGTATGTTACATTATACGTGAACATATGAATTATATCATTTTAATGTGTGAATTTACATTAAAAGTATATATATATATATATTCAAAGGTATAAAATACATAATGTATTTGTGAAAAATATATAATGATGCCTAATATGTACATAATTTGGCTATATTAAGAATGTGACAAGAAAATTAATAAAATTAATGAAAATGTGTGAAAATAATAAAAAATGATGGTAAAAATATAAAGATAATAGAAATTGACATAATTATCAGAATATGAGAAAAGTGTGAAATTGTTTAAGTAACGTGTGTAATTTTATATAATATCAATTTTTAGAGTATTGTGTTTGGTGTTACGGTATGTCTATAATTATCTTAGAGCCAGACATTGATTAATATTATTATTTATATTGCCCTTATTATTTACTTTCGGATCAGATATTAAATATCAAAATTAGTCTAAAGTAATATTTCTAAAATTTAAATATTATATAGAATTATTTAAGCTCAATGCATGTGAATATGATATATAATTAGTTAAACATAAAAAATATATGAATTTAATACATGAATTTACATGTCATATTATGACTTTAAAAAAAATATTTATGCATTATTTTTTGAGTTTATACTGTTTTTAAAGTATGTATTATTAGTTTATTAGTTCAGGGCAATTTATTTATTACACATGTGATAGAATTGAGATTAAAGACCCTACTAAATTTGAGACTAAAGACCCTATTAAATTTGACCAGGTCTAGAGCCTTGGAATTTTTCTAGAAAATCTTCATATCACTACATGATCAAAATTATTTGTAGGCATGTAACTATTTCATTTTATAAACTTATTTTGAATTATTTATATTATATTTATAAATATGTAAATGATGTGAATTATAAAAGTTTTAGATTAAAATTGATGAATTGAGTATTATGTAAAATTGAAATGACGTTCACTCAATTATACTTGTTTCCCATAATTTATATTATATGGGTAAATTCTACTGTTGTCCTCTCTCAGATCGAGTTTTTCTATGATTCCAGTTATTATAGTCACCTCATCGATTGGCTTGAATCCACAAATGAAATTCTAAACTTGACACTTTTTTTTTTCAAAGAGAAAGGAAATTACATCCTTATCAGTATTTTTTAAAAAATTATTACTTTTTTACCAATTTTTTTAGTAGTTACAAATAATATACAACAATAAATTTATAATAATTTAGCAATAAACTTATAAATATTATTATATTTAAATTTAATGTATAATAATTTATAAAAAAATCTTTAAAAAAATTACTCTACATTATTTTTTATAATTTTTTTTTATTATTATCAGAACTATTTTAATCATCTTATAATAAACTCGTAGTAAATTTATAATAAATTCGTAATAAATTACATAACTTTATAAATACATAATAAATTCATAATAAATTATTTAAATTCAATATTTTTATAAACTAATTATAAATTTTTATAAATTTAAACATATTTTTAAAAATATAATAAATTTATTTTTTTATTTATTCTGATATATTTATAAAGGCAAAGAAAAGCAAATTTACAATAAAAGTTTCAGTTTTTATTTTTACGGGACATGGTTTTTTTTTCAAAATTATGTTTTCAATGGTTTTTTTTATTTTTTATTTTGCTTTATTTATTTATTTATTTATTTATATTTAAATCTTTTTATTTAAATTTTTTTGATATCATATTTTTAATAAGCACAAAAATAAATATATACTTAAAATATATACAATATATATATATAATACACATTCAACAATACAAACATCATATACTACACATCTGTATAATATTTTTAATATTTTATAATTTTATTTTTTTATTTTTACAGTATTTATAGAAATATTCACACAATATTTATATAAAATTTAATAATTTTTACATAAAATATATACAACTTAAATAATAAATATATAATATATACATAACATCTACAAAATATCTATAATATATACAAAATATACATGAAATATCTATCAAACATCTACATAATATCTATATAATAAAATTATGTGTATTTTTTTTATTTTTTCATATATTTAATGTGTAAAATTTATTTTAAAAATAAATTTAATGATTTTTATTAATATTTTTTATGTTTTACCTTTTATATTTTAAGTATTATTTATTTTTATAATGAGAATTAAAATTTTTTATAAAAAATTATAATTTTTATATGCTGAACATTAATTTAAAATATTAATTTTTATTATTTTATTAAAATATTTTTAGTTAATAGTAAAGTTTAAAAAAATAAAAATTGGAGTAAAATATTAATTATAGTGAGTAAATATGTATTTTTGAAAAAAAGATTATTTTAATGAAGAGTTAGATATTTTTAAAATTTTACTTTAATTTTTATAAAAATATACATATTTTTAGTTTTTATAATATTTTTAAAATAAAAATTATTTTATAGGTATTTATATAAATGCTAAAAAAAAAACCTATCCAACCTCAAATACTATAGTTGGGCGGGAATGACCGGATGAATTGGGTTATTTGCAGAGCCTTCAATGAACTGTACTAACTTTTGGCGGAGTCATGAAATTTTGATTTGAAATTATTTAGTCACCTGATTTTTTTTATTAGTAACAAGAAAAAAAAAACTTAATTTCAATTTAAAATTTAAGTGAAAATAATATATATTTTTTAACCATTAATTATCTAATTTTTAGATTCGCACCCAGTTAGAAAATGAAACATAATTTTTACTTTCACATCGAATTAGAAATGAAACGTACCATTTTCCAATTCTAAAAGTTTTTTTTTTTTAAAATAAATCTCAATTTGGGATACTCCTCCTTTTTACCATTCTTCAAGCTCACAAGTTAATATAGCAGTAGAATTTTTTTTCTCCCAATATTGAAGGCGGAACTTGATGATTTAATCGATCTTGTTGTTGAATCGCACTTGTTTTCTCTTAATTTTTTTAATTTAAATATATTACTATTATCTAATTGATATTTTTTCTTTTTTTATTAACATTGAATCATAAGAGGATTTCGGTTTTTCACGTTAAAAAAATATGTATATTTAAAAAATATATTAATTAGTATGTCATAATAAAATTATTATAATTTATTATGAAATATGTCAAATTACTATTTTATATATATGTATATTTTTATATGTTATTTTTTTTAAAAGAAATAATATTGGATTGTATTATATTGTTAAGTGACGTTATTCAGATCTTCCTAATTTAGTTTGGTTTGATGGGTCTGATCTAAATATATGGATGAGTTTGGACATATATTTTAGCCTTTCATATAAAAAAAAATATGTGTTTAAAAAATATATTAATCAATATATCATAATAAAATTATATTAATTTTATTATAAGATATGTCTATCAGCATATGTTCTTATAGATTATTTCTTAAAAAAAAAAATTAAATAATGAGAAAAAACAAAAGACAATTTTTAATTTTTGTTATCTATTTGAGATGAAGGCTGGGTTACATGGTATTTATTTATATTTATGTTTAATTTGTAATGATGATTTTGCGGTGTAGTTTTTTTTTTTTTAAATAAAGAAAGAATTCTTTTTATCTTATAGTTTTAATATTCAAGTAATTTTTGTATCATTTGATTTTTCCAAATCCCAACAAAAAAGACAAACGTATCATACAACGTAAGATATAGGGGTGGGTTTGAAGAAGGGGCCAGGGCTAGCCCAGGTTCACCATACTATTCACATTTACAAAACTTAAAAAAAATTTATTTTAAAAATATAAAAATATTTATATTTTTAAAAAATTAAAGTAAATTTTTTAAAATATTTTGTTTCTCATTAAAATAATTTTTTTAAAAAAATATCTTTTCTTTCAATATAAATAATATTTTACTTTAATTTTAATATTTTTTAAACTTATCTATTAAATAAATATATTTCAATAAAATAATAAATTTATATTTTAATTTATATTTTCAACATATAAAATATATTACTTTTTATGAAGAAAAATTTTAATTTTAATTATAAATAACAAATAAATACTCATAAAAATATAAAAAATATATTAATAAAAATCACAAAATTTATTTTTAAATAAATTTTATACATGATATATGTAAAAATTACAGTTAAAAATATTAATTTTATTATGCATATTGTGTAAATATTTAATAGATATTTTGTACATATTTGATAAGTGTTTAATAGATATTATGTATATATTATATATTTATTATGTATATTATGTGTATTTTATATAAATATTATATAGAAATTATGAGAAAAAATTAAAAAATTAAAATTAAAAATATTAAAAATCTTATGTAGATGTTTGTTAGATATTTAGTAGATATTTGGTGTATTTAGTGTATGTTATGTATATATTATTTTGTTGTGTATTGTATATATGTATTGTATATATTATATATATATTTATTATAATATATATATATTGAGATATAATATGAAAAATTATATTTAAATAAAAAATAAAAATAAAAATAAATAGAAAAAATGAAAAAGTATGACAGGAAAAAAATCAACATCAAAAATATAAAAGGCCCCTTTTTATAGAATTAAAAAAAAAAAAAACTTTTGGCCCACTATTTTAAAAACGGAAAAAAAAATCGGTATGCAGCGTAATTTTCTTTCTTTTTTTAAAAAAATTATTTTCAATTGTTGTATGTAAAAAATTATAAAATATGTATAATTTGACTCTAAATAATTAAAATTGGGGCTTTGTACAAAACTACCCAAAAATATATATATATATATATTTTTTTTTATTTACGCACATATGATAAGAAAAAGAAAAATTACAAATATGAAAAATGTGCCTCTAAAACACTAAAATTACTGCAAAAACTGATGGTGTCGTTGTCTTCTTTTCTTCATCAATCGACAATCAATAAATAGCAATATAAACTAAAAAAAGCATTAAAAAAAAGGACAAAAATCAAGAAAAAAAAAACTCAAGAAAAATCAAACCATAAATAAATCTTTATCAACATAAGTATAAAAATAGAAGATTCATCGATAAAAAAAAACCAAATATGAATCTTGAATTTAAACTTAAGAATTTTATATGTAACTATATCTAAAACGTTGCTTCAAAAAAAAATATATCAGAAAATAAATAATACATGCAATGAAATCTAAACTTTATTTCAAAAATAAATCAGTAATAGAAAAAATTGTGAAAATAAAAATTTTAAAAATATAAAAAAAAAATATGGAGTACTATAAATATTCCGTATATGTTAGAAGAATATAAAATAAAAGTTAAAAAATTATTAATTTCTTTAATAAGAAATTTAATAGATGTTCGGTATATATTTGGTAGATGTTTTATGTATATTAGAAGCATATATAATAAAAATTAAAAAAAATATTAATTTCATGATATAGATGTTGTGTATGTTTGATAGATATATAAATGTTTGATAGATATTACATGCATGTTAAGTTTTTATTATATATATTGTGCGTATGTTATGTATATTACGTGGTTGTTATGTTTATATTATGTGAATATAAAATTTAAATAAATAAAGTTAAAAAATATTAAATAAATTTTATAGATATTTGATAGATGGTTTGTGTATATTTATTAGATGTTGTAGATATTATATAATATATAAAAAAAATAACATAAAAAATTATTTTTAAATAAAAAATAAAGAACAATGTCAAAATGGACATGAAGAACTGCTAATTGCTGCGTAAAAATAAAAATAAAAATATTAAATAAATTAGTTATGTTAGTTTAAATTATGTGAGTTTAAATTTTTCAACCAATCTTAAATTTTAAATTAATTCGCTAGGGTCAGTTACATGTTTTTTTTGGGACAATATCTTTGAATAAATGCAAGCTATAAGATGATATTTAACAAGTGTCCTTGATTAGTTTAAGAGATATAATGATACGCTCTATTGTCTATATGGGTGACCTCAAATATATAATGATACGCTCCCCTCCTAGAAAACCTTTCGGCATTCAGCATTTGCATTTGAATACATTCAATTATTTGAAATTGAAGGATTCTGCTCCTATATATATATATATATATATATATATATATAATTGCATAAAATAATCATTGATTTTTCAAAATTTTCATTATCACCTGAAGCTAAGGTAATTAATTATGCTGGCAGCCAACTTTAGCAACCCTTCACACATTGTCAAATGTCAAGGAAGGAGCATTCTTCTAAAGATATGAATTTATGTTTCCACCATTAAATTCCATCTCCCATCCATCTAAACAAAAGTAAAATTATTTCTCTGAAAAATTTTCTTTCACATCTTACACTCTAGACGTGGTTATATAAAACGATTTTACCTTCTCCTTTTCATCTTTCCCCCTTCCAGCCATGCATAGTGTGTAAAGACACTAAAGCCATTTAACCAAGTCTTTAAACTTCAAATTCAAGTTCTCAAAGCAACAGTTGCGATCACATTCCATTTCTTAATTTTTGAAGATGAAAGAATAGAAGAATAGACTGTTGGAGAAAATAAATGAAGCTAACATCTGAAAAGTATAATAAAATACAATGACATATAAAGTGGTGTAGATTGGGCCTTAACACAAGCCAATTGGTTTTGTGTTGAGATGAGGTTCCAAACCCATTTATGTGATCACTGTATATTTGGCCCAACACTCGCAGAGTCTGTATAGTTACTATATAGACAACAAGTTGGCTCTGAATATTGAGAAAATCAGCAAAAGAATAAGGAAAAAAAGTCTGCTACTTATTATACAGTACTACTAGCTCCAAGATTTGATAATTTCAAGCATCACTACCCTATGTTCTGACATACCATGAATCCTCCAATGGGAACCAAAATTCTCTTCATAATGCGCACCTTCAAACTAAATAATGAATACTATTTCCATTCTTAAAGCATTTTTTATCTCAAAGAACCATACTTTGGTAAAGAAAAAGGATTGAACTCCTCGAATTCAAAGTCTCACACACACTTCCCAAAATTAACCCAAAAGACAGACAGAAAGCTCTGCATGATAGTACAGATATGTTTTTGAGCTATTAAGTTAGAAGCATTCACATAACACAGACCCAGTTGCCTTGACCTGAAAATTCATTCACCCATCACCATTTAGCCCAACCAAAAGTAATTAGTTCCATAACCAAATCAATATACAAATGTATTTCTCAAGGGCCTCTTTTTAAGCAATTTCTTCACAAACTTGTTAGTTTACCTCCCAACAACTGTGATTTCATCAGACACAATAATAGGGAACTAATAAATAGCTAAATCCAAACCAGGCACAAAAAGAAACCATATGGATCATTGGGTTAAAAACCATTAACATTAAGATAAATAAGTCAATAATAGCATTCGTGTGAAGTCATTCAATTGACATGACCTAATTCAATCGACATAATCTAACAAAGAAAGGGAAACCCTGAATCAACCCAAATCAACCTATTACAATTCCAATACTTACATCTAACCAACCCAAAGCAAAAAAAAAAAAAACATTTAAGGAAAAAAATCCATTTCAAGGTCACAATTTTTTTTGCCAATTACCTTCAATCAAAGCTTCCTTCAAGCCCTGATCCCCAGTCCATGCTTGCCATGAACACACCCTGGCTTCACATAGGCGCAAGGATTCCTCTTAGAATTGCACATTTTAGCAAACACCCTCTTCCCCAGTTTCCTCATCCTCTGCCTCCCTAACTTGCCACTCACCTGCCATGGCACAAGTTCATCGTCCAGCCCATACCCATCTTCCTCATCTTCGGCGTCCTCTTCCTCATCCTCGTGGTTCTCCCCCTCCTCTTCCTCCTCAAGCCTATAATCCACAACTGGGAGAACTATAGGCCTTGCCTCATGCTGATAATAACAATACTCATCACCGCCCCCATTATAGCCATTGACATGATCTGCACAAGAATTCACATCATCTACGATATCTTGAAGGGGCTCTTGGGTTTGAATTTCTGGGTCAGAAATTGGGGATTTTGATGGCGAAGAGGCTGATAAAGCATACCACGAAATGAACCCATTTTCAAGGCTATGTAGAGATTCAGTATCTGAATCAGCATCAGATCGGTTAATAAATTCCCAATAAGAGAGATCATTTGCTTCTTTCTCGTCGAGAAAAACTAGATCTTCTTGGAAAAATAATTCGGTAGCCCCGGCTGTTGCCATGGCTGACGGAATAATGGACTTTTTTCCCATTTTATAGTTACTCCTCCGAGGATATCTTGTGATTGTCTCTGGGTAGTTTGGCTAGTCTGCGTGCGTATTTATCATAGCATTTTCATGTGGCGTGGAATCACCATTGTGCACGTACTCTCCACCAATTAATGTTTGACACTTGGACTTAAAACAATTTTAAATATTAATTTTTCAAGTACATAACACTGGACCGTCCAAAAAGATTTGATTGTATTATACGATACAAAAGCAACACAGATCTTTTATTTTAAAAATTAAAAATAGCACTTTATTAAAAATTAAAAATTTATATATATTTTTATATTTATTAAAGCTTTTTCTTTTTCCTTTTTTTTTTCAAGAACTTCTATATTAAGTTTTTCTATTTAGCGATGAAATTTTTGTGTGGGGTTTGAAAATTTCCGGATAATGGGTTAAATTAAACCCCATAGGTTGGTTGGGTTGGTAATCATTAGTTATCACCATCTCTTTAGTTATCAGCAACAAACATCACAATTTTTTTTTAAAAAAAAATTTTGTATTTTTCCTTATATTCTATAATAAATAAAAAATTAAAAATCTCACAAATGCTTATAGTTTATTAGTTCATATTTTGCAAGCCATGTTGTCCCAAGAAAATCTGGTTTCTCGTTTATTAATTATTATCCGATGCTGATTTGGTTTGTTAATCCAGAAAATAAGGATCACTAGGATTCTTTTTTTATAGCATTTTTTTTTGTTTTGTTTTGTTTAATACATTTTGCAATGAAAATAAATTAATAATAAAATCCCCTATACGATGCAATAAAAATAAGTTTTTACCGTTAAAATTTTGTTAACACATGGGCTTTTACACATTTCTTTGACATCAATAATGGTTCAAGAGTAGCTACATCTACCTTGGTAAAATTTACTGTTGAAAATGTATGAAAATTCTTGAAATTGAATAGGAAAAATAATTTTAGTATTTTCGCAATAAGAAAAAGTGATTGGAAATGTTATATAAAGAGTTTAAAATTTCTACAGTAAGATTTTTAATACATATTTTTTAGAAAAATATTTTTTAATAATGTAATGATCTCATTAAAGAATAAACTAATCAAACTTATTATTACTATATAAGTTGAGAAAAAAAAGAGTTTACAACGTTTCCAGTATAACATTTATAAGTTTATTATAAACTATCATAAGTTTATAACGTTTAATCACAATATGTTCTCAAATGAAGATAACTTCATATACCATTTGATCATTTGACAATAAAATGAACAAGCCCTTCGATAACTTGCTAAGATTTGCAGACTCAAGTAATTGAGCGCCACCTGCTGGTTATCAAAATTCATTAATCCAAATCACAGAAATATAAATAATTTCGGCCATTTCAAGTATTTCTAATAAACTCGCAATCAATAAGATTTAATCAATCATAAAAATCAAAAGCACAGATGATTTCATAGCAACACCAAGGCCCCAACGCTGCCTCAAACTCAGCCGATCAAACATGATGATACATTTTGTTCGCAGACATGAAGCCCTAAGATAATGGTACTTGTTTGAAAATAATTTGACTCACCACCACTAAAAATGTAAATATCTGTCCCAAAAATGAGATTTAAATAGCACCCAATAACTAATGGCACTTCCAAAAAGAAAACACTCCATGAGTATGACGAGGATGAAAAATGTTATGACAGGTTGCTAAACAATATTATACCAAAATGTTTAATTAATTTGAACCAGAAAAATTACTTCTCACTGCCAACCAATAGAAACCCCAATTCATCACAAATAAAGCAAATTTTCCAAATGGAGTGGCATCTGCATACACTTACATGTAACTTGTCCTGCCTATAAAGATCATCTAAATTTAACGAGAGCCTTTAACCATTCTTGTCTACCAACAGGAACAAGAATAGCCTCAGTCAAAATTCTCAAGTTGTTTATTACATTGAAAATCATAATCAACTAAGTAAACAAGCAGTAAAGAAGATTTAGAGAATAAAACAAAAAAATTAAAATTAAAATTAAAAAGGAGGAGGGCATAACAAACAAATTCACTAGGCACTTGAAATCTTACCTTTTCTCCTGCAGACATGATACAATCAAGATAATCAATTAAGCTGCCAATAAGATAAGCTGAAAGAAAAATTGTAAAATCCTCTTGATTCAGCTTCTCAATCATCGTATCTGAGTAGGAGAACAAAGCAACTCTGAAGCATCTGCCCCAACAACTGCAAGATCACAAACAGTACACAGTTGGCCTTCCTGGCTTGGCACAAACCGTGAACTACAATATGGGCAAGAGACATCCTTTTGTCCTCGGTAAATTGGAACATATGTTGCACCACATGTCACAAATGGATTTCTGAAATCATAATTGAGCTCAGAGGTATCTGTCATATTCCTTTCTGCAGCCTGCAACACTTGCCTGGCCATCTTTGCCTGGTTCTCATTTGTAGGGTTTGTCTCTAATAGCCGCCTGGCAAAGTTTGCTGCAGTAGCTAGGTTCTTTGCCTTATAGCAAACAGTCATTGCATTTTGCAAAGCAAGCCTTAAATGAGGCATTTGAAGGTTGCAGTGGGTGAAATAGGCAGATAGTTCCTGCTGGCGTACTGGATTGTCTTTCATTTCCCTCCTTTTAAGCTCCATCTGCAGACCCATAACATATTCTTTGACTATAATTATCAACTCCTTGACTTCATCAACTTCCCTCCTTGACTCAACAACAATTAAAGGAATTGTATGGAGAATGCTAACAAAGAGTCTAAGTGCTTCGGTGAATTTCCCAGCTGTTGTAGCTTTGTAACCAGCCTTGAGCTTCTCTTCCAACAGAGAGAAATTGAACACCAATGCTGGAGGGCCCCTCACATTAGGGCTAGCAGACTCATTCCATCCTCGTTCAACAGCCAAAGAAATCACTGGAGTAGATGAAAATGCACGTAAATAGGTATGGCTACCTGTATGAAGATCAAGAAACATAGATTTCAATGGAGCAAAGTTTCGAATTCCAAGTTGTCTGTTAAGCAGTCGCATAGCAGTATCGAAATTTCCAGCAGCAGCATGCTCAGCTGCAAGTGATGATCGCTGGATCCAAATCTGGCTAACAGGCATACCAGGAGTAGGAGCAACAAAAACTGAAGATCGAGCACTAACAGAAGCCCTTGGGGTGTCAGCCTCAGGGGGGAGCTCCAAGTCTTCAAGGTCCCATCCTCCCTCTTCATCATTTTCTTCAGCCACTTGCCCATCTTCAAGAATAGCTGTAACATCCCCATTTTGCAAGCCATCCATCTCAGGCATGTCCAGTTCTTCACCCCAATTACCTTCAGCAGCCTCTTCCTCTTCATCAGCAGCACCTCTAGCGCCATTATCCAGTCCACCTTCAAATATACCTTTCATGACTCTTAGAAGTGGCCAATCACCACCACACATGATGGGAGCTGGAGGCATCAGAAGGGAGGGCACTTTGCCCTCTGGCAAAGATGGAACATTATTTCCTAACTCAGCAGCTAGACGTTCAGCAAAATCCTCCAGCCCATGGACTTTAGCAGTTATATAAGCAAGAGGCAAATGGCCAGCATTCTCCAGGATCTTTACGCGTTCTTGTGCATCACCCAGATACAGGGCGTTATGAAACTGGCCCATGACATCATTCTTAACTTCAGCAATTTTGAGCATTTTTGAAAGCTTTTCCAGATTCCCAGTTATGAGATAAAGGAAAGATAACCTCTCAAAATTTTTGGTCCTCTGGTAGGCATATTCAACAATACCTGCATTACCTTGGCGAAGAGCTTCCACCCCCAATCTATACCAGTGATCTTTCTCATCAATCTCTTTTGCTGAAGCAACAGCAATTTGAATGTTTCCACTCTCAAGGGCCAAATTGAATCGAGTTCTCTCATCCTTCACAAAATGCAAAGCGACTTCAGGAAAACCTTTCTGTTGCAAATACACGATCATTGCCTGCCCACAAAGTTGAGAGTTCCTAATCATACTCATAACATGGTCATATCTCTTCCTCAAGAGAGAAAGCTTGAATATATATTCTGTTGCATCGATTACAATAGCTCTATTTTTCCCATCCCGATCCAAGCAAAAAATGGTATCTTTAGAAACCTTGGTAATGTATATTGGAACATCAAGCGTTCTAATTATGCCACTATCACCATTAGGGAGACAGTATTTTATGTGGTTTAAAGTTGCGTAAATGAAAACACCATTATCATCCCAGGCTCCACTCTTAACACGGATTGTCTCATGAAGAGTGCACTGGTGCACAAGCTTCTTGCTAGCAATGATGATGGCATGCTTGCTGAGTAGGGCAACACTTTCCATGTCACTAGACCAAACAACGTACTTGACAAAAGGTGTTTGAAGATCCCCAAGAACAAGCCTTTGCTGGAGATCAAATATGACTACTCTATCCTCTGCCCTGCAAAGCAAGTTACCTGTCCCAGCATAGAATATTGCATCAGCAGCAATGGGGAGACCACTCTTTTTAACAACCTCATTCTTCAGATTTTTCACCAGAACCTGGTTGCTGCTTTTGTCAAGCACAGCAAATCTATTCCGAGCGACAAAAATAGCTGATGCCCCAGCCCCCCTCTTTGCCTCCTGCACAGTTTCACCCCTACCCATGCTGTCTTTAGGTATGACATACAATTCATAAGATCCACCATCCACATCTGAGCAAATAAGAACAGCATTCTCTGTAGGGCTGTAAGATAGCGTCCTTGGACTTTGATTCAGGCTGGTGGTACCAGGTCGCCGAATGGGAATCACTTGAGTATCTCTTTGAGTTGGAAACTCAAAGAAACGCAAAAAGCGATCTTTCGCATAGAATAGTGAGTCACCACTCACAGCAAAGGCTGGTCGTTCTCGTTCCAACTTAAAAACGATCATGCCACTGTCATGGCCTGCAGCCAGAAGATTCATCTCAGGGTGAGATGCAAGTATCCAGAACCGGTCATGCTCTCGACGGAAAGTCTGAACTCCAGTTCGTTTAGTCACATCCCAAACACGAATACTTTTATCCTCTGAATTTGAAACAATGATATCCTGTTTGGCATGGAACATAACACATGACACATTATTCATGTGTCCTCTCAAAGTGTCCACTTCCCAAGCCTTTGTATCTGAAAAGGCAACAAAAGAACAGTTGTGAGATTATCCAAGTAATAAGAGGACATGAAGAATAAGGTGAAATCTGACACATTCAAATTTCGGGTCCAAAAAGAGGATGTAAGGGCAACTAGAACTTAGAAATCCCCAATTAAACATGATAAGAAAGCATTTCATTAGAAATCTGAATATATGAGAGCGAATGGGAATTAGGGAACATGAGTCACATGGTTACCACCATACCATTCATTCGCCACAATTTCACTTGGCGATCATCTGCACCAGAGACAATCAGGGGAAGGGTGGGGTGGAATGCAGCCCAGTTGACTCCTCGATCATGACCCTCCAAGACATACTTAACAACGGCATCAACCCCACCAAAAAGGTCTGTATTCATCTGACTCAACCGCAGAATGTCATCAGCAGGGGACACTGTTTTCTTTCTCAGGGCACCAATATCCCAGACGCGGACAGTCTGATCTAGAGAGGCTGAAACAACTAGGTCTTCTTTAGGGTGGAATGAGGCACACATGACATAATGATTGTGGCCCGTCAATACAGAAATGCAAGTTCGTGACTGCCAGTTCCAAATACGAATGGTCTGATCATCACTAGCACTCACTATCCATGGATATTCATGATGAAACTGCACAGTACGGATATAATCAAGGTGCCCAAGAAGTGTAAACAGACATCTATGCATCTTGTAGTTCCAAACTTTAATCTTATAGTCATCTCCTGCAAAATCATCAGTTGCTTAGAAACAGGAAAATCCTTCATGAGAAGATAAGGCAAAAAATAAACATTTTTTCTGGTCAATCAATGCAGCATCCTGAAATTTTTAAGTGAAAGATTTCTAGCACAAAGTACTAACTGAACCATGGAATCAACATTTAATTTATCATTAAAATCTGATCAAGACCAAATTCTCTTTGATGATATCACAGGTGAGAAAATGAATTCTGCCTAAAATATATAATAGGAGGTTTTTGCAGACATTGACATATACCTAGCAAAAAGAGTGCCATAAGGCTGAATGGCTTCTCCAATAAAACCAAATATATCTTGACAAAGACATGAATATGTATACATACATAATGTATATTAAAAAAAAAGTCAAGACAAAAGAATAATAGTTGTAGTCTCATCATCAGGTGTTCAAACTGAAGGTACGTGCTGGGATCGACTCAAGTTCTTGGAGCAATATCGCACAATTTTGTTGTAGAACAAAAATTAACCCTTACCCAATCTATAGCTTGCTTCATTCTACTGAGTTATCCAATTAATATCCCCTAACAAAAAGTGTAAAATTCAACTATCCTAAGCAAAAATACCCTAGATCTAATGTAAATTCTACCACAACCAACAAACATAAACAATTTAACAGTCTCCCGTAAGTAACTAAGATTTTCAACAAAAAACAGCATTCACATAAATGACAGGTTATCCAGTCATTCCAGCAATGCAATAAAAATAAGTAAAAGCAAAATGACAGAGAATTAGCAATTTTCATACCTCCAGACACAAAAAGAGGTTGAGATTTGTGGAAATGGACTCCGCGAACAGGCCCGTCGTGCTCGTCAAACCTATCAATTAACGTTCCCATTCGGTAATCCCATAGCTGGATAACGCCACTGTGAAGACTCGCAAGGATCCACGGTCTCTTACTGTGGAAACTCAGTCCCTTCACTCTATTACTCTTCGTTTCAAACTTGGTCAACATCTTCACTAATCAAACAGAAAAAAAAAAAAGACCTCCTTCAAAAGCAGCAAACCATAAAAAAACACATATCAAAAAGCGATAACAACCCAATAAGATCAAATCAAATATAAATTTTGGAAATAAAGTAAGAAAGTGAATTATAATTAACTTTCCACCTATGGAAATTCAAGATTTTCCCGAATTTTCACAGCAACCAAACAATAATAGAAATAAAATGGAAAGTAGATCGAAGAGGATCCATTATTTAGACAGAGAAATGAGCACCAAAAATTTACCTTAGATCTGGTTAGATCAAAAGGAAGAGAGCAAATCGCATCTACAATCACCAGAAGAGAAGCTATCAGATTTGGGATTCAGAGAGTTATATTGAAGAAGAAGAAGAGCTTATATCAATTTTACAGAGAGAAAGAGACAGAGGTAGATCGGAGAGAGAGAGGTCGAGAAAGAGGGGTTTTTCAGTTCTCTCTTTAGATCTGTGTCTCGATGGTGAGCAGTGTTATTTTGTGTGCGTTAATTTGGGAAAGAAAAGAACGATCGACGGGACATGGAAGGCATTTCATAATATTGCAGGGTAGATCTGAGAATATAAAATGTGTTTTTTTTTAATTTATTTTTCATAATTTTATTTATTTTTAAAAGAATAGACGGTGTGTTGTGCGGAAATCGGTGGTTGTGAACAAAAGAAATTATGGCCATCCAATTTTGGGTTTTTCCACGAGGAAACTCATGAAACTTGAGCTAGGTTCAATTTTTATTTTTTTAACTTTTTTTTATTTTTCTAATTTTAATACACATTATCTTAAATTAATCAATAATTATTTATTTATCTTAAATTATAACTCATTTATTATTTTAATAACTTATTTAATATATTAAATCTCTATTATATTATGTATTTTATATTAAATAAATATTATTTGTATTTATATTTTGGTCAAATATTCAAATAGACACTTAAACTATAATTTAGGTAGCAATTAAATACTTAAAATTTTTTAGACTATTTAAGCACTTTTTTATGGCCAGATATTTAAATATATATCTAAACTATAGTCTAAGTAGCAATTAAATACTTAAATATTTTTTTAGATTATTTAAGCACTTTTTTTTTATCAAAATAAGGTCTAAGTATAATGCTTAGTGGTATATACTTTGGTATAATAAATAAATAATATAACATACACAATGCCATAAATGCACTATGATGAAAATATCAGACAATTTATTTCTTTTCACATATTTTAATAACACATCAATCATTCACATAACATTGGATCCAAAAGTCTTTATATACAAGTTTAGTTCTAAAAATATTATCTTGGGCTAACTTAATCATCTATGACATCAGTGTGTCTCACCCGAATGCGTAATAATATCTATGACACTAGCATATCTCACCCTAAGACATAATATTATCTGTAATACCAGTGTGCCTCACCCAATGAGCGTAATAATATCCAACAGCAATATTCTGAAACTAGACTTTATATAAGGTAACATGCAATTATATTTTTATTAAATTCCATTTCCTCTTATTTTTCACATTTCACATTCTTTTTCATATTTTCAACTCATTTTTAACATTATTATCATATACAATGCAGAAGTGGCTCATTTCCATATTTTAGTACACAACTTGTACTTTTTATATTTTATATAAATATTTCATTTAGTCATTTTCAAATGGTTTATCATGCTATAATCAACATAAATCAAATATTATCACTTCAAATAATGCTACACACACATATTCATGAATACCAAGTAATATAACACATTTAATATATACAACATGTTATGCTAAAAATCAATGTAATTAAACACATTATAAACCAAAATATGTACTAACATCTATTAAGCAACAAATGAAGTTAAAAATTCACTCCACTTTTAAAATTTTTTAATACCCTTCACTATTAGGTTGATGAAATTACAATCTACTCAATACCTATTAAAAATGTGAATACAAATAATCAATTAATATCACATTTTCTAGGTATTTAATGCATAAAACATAAATTTAGGTACATTTCTTCAAAAACACTAAAATATACTGTATCACACTCCAACTTTAAAACTTCATTCTAATCAGTCTCAAATTGATTTTAAAGCTTAAATATATCATAAATATTATATTTTAACACATTCCAAGCATTAAAATATAATGTATCACTCTTCCATCAAAAATTTAAAATTTTTATCCTAAGCCTTTTGATTTTGGTTTTTCATTCTAATTAATTCCAAAAGGTAGTTTGAGCTCATTTATATCATTAACATCACTAAACAACATAATTTAAATCATAAAATCAAATGCATCATCACTTTTTAACAAAACCATTTCCAAAATCCTAACTCTCATTTTTCCTCTTTCAAACTCTAACTAAACTTAAACTTTTCTTCAATCTAACCTTAAAATTATTATTTACTCTTTAAAATAACTTCGTCCATGCACATAAATCAAATTAAAATATCATGTATAAAAATCACATAATACACATATTTATATATTTTCATAAAATACCAAAATAAGGAAGGAAAACTTAATTATTTAATGAAAAATCACTAAAACTTACTTCAATCCTTTAAAATTTGATGTTTGGAATAGCAAAAATTCTCCTCTTAAACCTTTAAAATTCGGCCATGGCTTGGAGAGAAGAAAGAAGATGAAAAATTTTATATTACTAAAATTTTCATTTTGCCCTTTATATATTTATATAATTACAAAATTATTAATTAATAAAATATTTAGATTTTTATTATTCTTATCCTTAAATCATCCTAATTTTAAATTATTTTAATTATATATATTATTATTTATTTTTTATAAATTTACCATTTTGCCCCTCATTTTACTTTTTATATTTTTCTTTTTCTAACTTATTTTTGACATTATATATAATGTATATTTCCTTTATATTTCTCATATATATTACCTATTTCTCACTTCTAATATTTTATTTAACCATCCAACTTATTAATTTAATTTAAATTTAATTTTATTTATTTTAGCAATTATACGGATGTTGCAGGGAGTCCAAATATTTCTCTCTAAACCGCATCCCCAAATGTATGATTATAGTGGCCGTAATTTTATTAAAATATAATTAAATAAATAATTTAGAAGATTAATTAAGGTGTTGGAAGAGGGAGGTAATCAAAGAATACGTAGGATATAAAAAAATATACATAACATATATGGAAAAGTTAAAATGTAAAAAAAATAAAAGTCAAAAGTTAAATAGTAACAAGGTAAAAAGTTTAAAAAATTTTAAATTAAAAATAAAATTAATTTTTGGTGGAAGATGTAAATTAAAGATTTAATAATAATTAATTAATTATTTATTTATATATGTATTGTTAGAATTAAAGAAAGAGTAAAAAGTAAAAAAAAAATGATTTAGCTTCTTCTTCTTCTTCCATCTTCAAGGTTGAATTCCATTGTTGATGTTGATGAGAGGAGAAATTTTTGCTTCCAAATGCTCAAAATTTCATCAAATTTTCAAGAATCAAAGGTGAATTAGGAGATTTTGCATGAGGCAAGTAAGGTTTCTTTAAATTTGAGAAGATTCTTTGAAAATTTTAAATATGTGAAAAATGAATTTTTAAAAGAGGCATGGATAATTATTTAATGATATGTAATGGAGTTATTTTAATGTAAGGATGATGATTTTATGGTTAGTTGATTGATTTGTTTAGGTTTGATTGAAGTTTGGAAGAAGAAGAAGAGAGTGATTTAGAGTTTTGATGAGAAATTTATAAAGAGTAAATATAAATTGAATTTAATTGCTTAAATTGTGTTAGAACATGATTTTAAAGACATAATTGAACTTAAAACATGATTTAGAATTAATTAGAATAAATTTCTAAAGTACATTAGAGTAGAAATTGAAAATTTCAAAGGAATGTGATAAAATAATTTTTATTTGTTAAAGTATATAAAAATGTAGTCTGAATAAATTATTTAACTCAAAATGTAGATAAAAGTTGAGTAGAATTAAATTGACAAGTCAAAGTGATGAAGAACATTAATAGAAGTTGGCGTTGGAATGAAAAGTTGGCTTGAATTTTGTTAATTGTGAGATTTGTACATATTTTGAAATTCATGTGTTTAAGTTGCATTTGGTTTGGCTTAGCACATTGTGAATTTGGGAAATGTGCAAAGCTATTTAGTTATTGACAATCTATATGTTGTGTATAGTATTTTATATAATTAAGTGGTGAAATGCATAAATTATGATATGTTAAGCAATTGAATTATGACAAATGGTATAATTGAATTATGACAAATGGTATATGTTGTGAGTAAATTGTGAGAAAGGAAAATAAATGCTTAGGAAATGTAGAAAAGACTGTCACATTGTAAATGTGACTAAAAATATGAGAGATGTGATTGATATGATGTAACGATGAAAATGAATGTGAAATGTAAAAAAACATAGAAAAATATAATATGATGAATATGTATTTCATGTCGCCTTATATAATATCTAGTTTCAAAAAATTATGTTTGGCATTGTCTGGCATGTCATACCCCTTTAAGGTGAGACATACTAAAGTCATGTTTATGATTACGCTTTTAGACAAAACACACTGATGTCATCATTACTGAGATAGACCAAAATAATATTTTTGAGACTAGATTATTGTGTAACAATTTTTGAGCCAAATGTGTATTGGTGATTATAATGATTTGATGATAGATATTTTGTATGACATTGTAGCATGACGTATTTTTAAGGAATTTAGTTCATATTATTATTTATTATTATCAAAGTATGTACTGCTAGGCTATTAGATTAGCGCAATTAGCTCATCGCACAGGTGACAGAGTAAATGCCGAAAGTCCTATTAGATATGATCAGATCTAGAGTTTATGGATTGTGTTGAAAGTTTTGATAGATTGCCATCAGACCAGAGCTAACAATTTATCATGTAAATATTTATTTTAATAAAAATATTTTATTTACGCATATTGTATTAATATACGAAAATATTGTAAATTTTAAAATTTTTAGCCAAATACTATAAAAACCTGAAATATTTTATATATTAATATATTTGAGTATTTTTGGAGAATATTAGAGGGATGAATGTTTGAATACATTTTTTGGAGTGTAAATTTTTGTGTAGATTGTGTTGAGTTGTTTATATTTTGAAAAATATTTAAATTATAGATAAAATTTTGACAATTTTTTTTTAAATATTTTCATTAATAAATTTTATTTTAATATTTGATTATTAATATGTATATTTATTTACCTAATAAAATTAGGTTTTAATCAATGAATTATTTTATTAATAATTTTGATAAATTTTTTAATTGCTAGAATAATTATATTTTTATATTTTATATACGTATTTTATATATATATATATAGAGAGAGAGAGAGAGAGTATAAGAGTGTTACAATGATAAATTGAGAGATTAAGATAACCGATATCTACAATGAGTATACCAATGGAGCAAAGGATCTGCCGCTATATATGTTTACACAAACAGTTTCGAAAACGAGCTAATTTAAGATCTTCACTTGAACATGCTTATTGCAGAAAGAGAAGACAAAGATTGAAAAGCTTCTAACCCATAGAAAAATATCTGGCATATAAATTGAGGCATAAAATAAGACTAACAAGAGCCAGATCTTCCACCAGGACAAGCAAAATAGCCAAAAAACTAAAAAACTGCAAGAAACTAAAGGGAGAAAAAGAGATTTTGGCTGCTAGCAGCCCCAACTCTAGGATGAACAACCAACAGGGATTAGGTTTTGAGACGAAGAGGAAACTTTCTAAAGAATGAGTATGATTTTTTAAGGATTGATTATATTAGAAATTTAAACTTGTATCGTCTGTGTTATTTAAAATAATTTTGTATGATATTAAAAGAGTTTAATGATTTTCTTAATAAATGTGCATAAATTTAAAATAATAATTTAAATGAGACAGAAATAATATTATAATTATATGTATTCACTTTTATTATTTTTCAACATTTTTTCCGATTGAAAATAATTTAATGTGGATGGTTGGATGCTACACAATATTTATTTGAAAAAAAATCTATATTTGATTAAAATTTTAACTCTTCTAGCTATAAAAAAAAACATAAGATTATATAGTTCTAACTTTGGGGTAATTTTAATCCATCTAATCAATAATCATATATAAAACCATAATTTCTTATACAAGAGACTAAGAGAGAACTGAAATCAAATTAAATAACTAAAAACATCATTTTGTTCTCACATTGAATAAGAGAAGAAATTACTTGACATTAGGAATAAGAGAAAAAAGGGAGAAAATGATTATAATTAATGAATTGTGTAAAGTAAAATTTTTAATATAATATAGAATGCATATAATTCACACTTTTTTATTATTTAAATAAAGAGAGAAGAATCGATTCTGAATTTATTATTTAAAAATATATACACCAACGTACCGCTATATTATATTTTGATATACTGTACATAATTTATTCGATTGAATGATTGTTAGAAAATTATAAAATGACTATAATTATATAATATTAACAAGAAGTCAAGGATAGTGTTATTACAAATTAAAAATAAAGTATTTTGATGTTATTAAGAGATAAAATTAATGACATTAATTTATAAGTTAAAGAAAAAGGATATTATATTAAGATAAAATAATATTTTGATGTTATTAAGATAAAATTAGTGATATTGGTGTTATAAATTAGTGATATCATTAAATATAAAAAGTCAAGAATACAAAGACGAATGGTTTTTTTTTTTTTTTTTGAGAACAAGACAAGAATGGTTTTCAGTCCTGATGAAAGAGATGCTAACCATTCACCATTCCCTATTCACTCGAGTTTGAGGAAGATTAGTAGGCCAAAACGTTCACCCCCATTTTAAATCCACATTTGAACCTAAACTCAATTCAAATTATGACGAGGTAAACAAGATCTCTAATTTTGATCAAGTGTTTTAACCCATAAAACTAAAGAATCACGGGTTTAAAATTTAACTTAAAGTCGAATTAATGACCAAAATTAAATCTAAAATTCAACCAAAGTTAAATTAATATTGAATATTGTATAATATGCATGACCTAATAAATTTTTATTAATAATAATATAAAAAATTAAATTAATATTGACCAAAATTAAATCTAAAATTCAACCAAAATTAAATAAATATTGAATATTGCATAATGAAAATTGCAAGTGAATCAAGCTAAAACTGCAGTTCAAGGTAAACAAATGTTGCAACAAAAGACATCTTGGCCAACTGAAAAAATGTAACTCATAAAGAAGCATAATTTATGTGGTGAGGCAATTGATACATATGAATGAGCTACAAGTAGCATAAAAATGAAAAACAGAAAAGAATAATTGATGCTATACAAGTACGGTCAACAGAAAAGATATATTTGGGCTAGTGCAGATAGTTACCTCATATTTTTTTGTAGTATAACACGCAGTGTCCTTCTCTTTGTTCTTCAATTCAAACGATGAACTTCTTTGCAGATTCTGTACAGTATCAAGTACGTTTTGGAATAATCTTACTACTTGCCCTGAAGCACTTGGACAATCTCCTTTGCTCTTGATTCTATGCCCTTGAGATATTCATTCAGAATGCGCTGTTGATAAGAACCTCCCTCCTAAGGGAAAAACAGAAGATATGAAAAATGGATAATGTTAGAAAAGAAATGTGTTACCATGATTGTGTTTTTGTTTTGAGTGAGGGACAGATGGATAGACATGCTAATCAGAAAGAATGATGGTATATAAATGATAGAGATCCAAGATCCAGGGTTTTCTTACTGTTCTGATCAACATCCGCTCAATTTTTTTCTTAATGACAGCATATAATTCATCAGGAGAAATTTCTCCTTTGCCAACAGTCATTCCATTAATCAAAAGTTTGTTCCACTCTTCTTCAGGAGCTGCAAGACACAAAATGTCTGTAAGGAAGGCATCTCGCTCATAAACAATCACAATCAATCCTACCTAATTTTTTGATAGTCTACACTTGATCAAAATGATTGACAATGTTCATGCATATAGATCGGAGGTCAAATCTTAGCTATGTACAATTCAAATTGCACCAATAACCTGCACCTGGGCCTTAAAGTCTAAAAAGGTTTGGAAAAAAATATGAACTTGTGAACCATCAATTTTGAAGAGACTATAAAGGAAAAGAAAACTAAGATAAAAAAAGTAAAAGATAATAAAAAATTGGCTACAATAGAAACATTAAATCTAGTAATAAGTGGCCTGGAGTAATCCACATCAGTATGCCCATCTCATATTCACCTTCCGACTCCTGTGAAATTCCAGAAATTGACATTCAATAGGATTACCAGAAGAAACAATCTTCCAGTACCTAAATAATTCTTTTGATTTAACTCTGAAATCAATGCTACACAGCAAAATAAACAAGTATTTAGGACTTTGACTTCAACGTGAACTCATGTAAGGCTTAGAAACACTTTGCTCTTTAGTTTTAAAGGTTAAGATAGGAATTAAGCAACTTCCTAACCAGGTTTTACATCAAAAGAATGATGGAGCTCTAGCTGATGGTGGCAGAGCTGAAATATCATATCATAACCACAAAGGCATTTGGATCTCAATGTTGCACTGCCAGACATCCTGCATCTACACTAGATAGGCATCCATTTGCATGTGTTTACAGAACATATAATTCTTTTGGCTTCCTATTCTATGCTGTGTGTTCCTTCCACACATTGCAACATCCACAAAAGGGGTAATATGTGCAGGAATTTTGGCTGGAAAAGAAAGTTCTTTAATGGCAATAAATTGCATATATGCCTCAAATTACACAAAGATGAATAAACCGAAAAGCAAACCAATTATAAAAAAAATAAAGCATAAACGATATAAACTGAAAAATTCCATTTTCTTAAGGATAATTAGTGCAAGTGCAAGGATATAAACAATATATGTCTTTTCTGGAGAATAAAAATGAACTGGATTGAAGAAACCTTTTATTATAGTCTCAAGAAACTGCTCAGCCTTCAAAACCTCATCTCCTACACCACAAATATGCACAGAAAAACTGCTATTCAAGACATGCTATTGATGAGCATAAAATCAGCAAGCTTTGGAAGAAAAAAAAAATCGTAGTCAGAAGAGGAGAGAGTAACATAGATCTAGCAGTTATATATACATTGGAAGAGGATTTTCAATTGCACCAAACTCTTGAAATAAAATTTGAAAAATTAATGAAGTTCAGACACTAACATTAACTGGACAGATCCAGCTTCCCCTACATATAAACCATACAAGACTATGGGAAAGGCAAGAAAAACCTAAATGATTCATAAGGTTGACAAACAATGGCAGAAGGTTCAGAAGTCAAGCTAACTGCATTCACTTACCTAGGTCATCCATGCATTACTGAATTACTAAATGTTGTAGATTAAGGCCCCATAATTGGTTTATGCTTTAACAATAGGAAAGAGTGCCTCTCCTAAGACAAGCTATTGCTAAAACTTTAAAGTTACAACTTAATGTGTTCAACTTCTAGTAACATCATTTTCTCAACTAGTCAATACAGCAACCTTTTAAAAAGCAAGCATCTTCTTTTCTAAAAGAGTCGATGTCTAGAAGAAGAGTATAAAATATTTTTGAGAGTGCATAAAATACACTTTTGTAAAGATGCTATCATCTACTGGTGATGGAAAGATAAACATAACATATGGGTATTGTTTAATAAATGTGTAATAGGATATCGGTAGTAGTGTTATTCTTTCATTGCCATAACTTCGATTCAAGCCCTCCTGTCAGTCCAGTCTCAAGTGTGTGCATGTGGGCTTTAACCTGATTTTTTTTAAAGCCTGAAATAGAAATCCAAAGCTTGATGGCCAGGTTTGGTTGCAGACAAGCAGGATGACCATTAATCAAATAATTAACCAGCAGTTTCAACTAAAGCAATGGTTAAAGGGAAAATCCATTTTGAAAAACAGGTTGGTCAACAATTTTTTCAGTTAAACCATCCAAGGAACTCCAGGTTCTAAAAATAACCTAAAGTAAAATTTGAAGTTCAATGCATTTTCTAAATCTCAGTGTGTTAACCGACCAAAGACCATAAGGTTGCTCAGATTTGAAGTTCCAAGGATATAACAAGTATAATAATAAACTTACCTTTCTTTGCATAACTACGTTTGGAAAGAACCCAGGAAGCATATAGTTGCAAGACCATTTGCAACATTGCCTCTAGTCCTGGTTTATCCCCATCTTATTTTGCCTGGAAAAGAGTTAAAAGATTTATTGCCAAAAAAAAAAATTAAATTTGAAGACTCGGGTTATTGAGGTTTTTATTTTTCAGAGGAAGGCTAAACATTTCAGGTGTTCATTGAGATTTTAGATGATCAATGAGAGAGAGAAAATCACATATTAATAAAGGGGGCTAACCATAAATATTAATAGGGATTTAAGAAGGGTTTCTTTGCTTCATAGCTGAGCTGCAAAGTCTCATTTTTAAGCTAACAAATAGGGGCTGGCCATACTCTTTTTTTTTGGGTAAAATTAGCATCCCTCCTCCCTGTCAGCTCTAATAGTGCTCTAATTTAGGTTAGTCAAACTTCCGGACATTAATTGTAAGCAAAATCATATAGACTGTATTATGTATAACATGTTCTGGTTTAAAAGTAATTTGAATATATTAATTCATGATCTGTTACTGACTATGGCATAGATATTCAGATATATATATACTTATAATAGTAAAACATACTCACTTGCCGTAGTTGTGCACTAACTTCTGAAAGGAACCCTTCATCTAGTTGCCCTTATTGCTCCCTTTGGATTATTTTCTGAGAACCAAAGATATCAAATCACATAAAATCAATATAAATCAATGAAAAACTACAACTTCATATATTGTAGGCACTCAGAAGATAGCAAAAATTTGCATTAACAGCTCCAATCTAAAGCTATATATTTGCAAAATTAATAAAATTTTATCATTCTATCGATATTTCCCTTTGGATTATTTCCTGAGAACCAAAGATATCAAATCACATAAAATCAATATAAATCAATGAAAAACTACAACTTCATATATTGTAGGCACTCAGAAGATATATAGCAAAAAAATTGCATTAACAACTCCAATCTAAAGCTATATATTTGCAAAAATTTTACCATTCTATCGATATTTTCAGAACAGAGCATGGCTATTGAAGAAATTATGATGACCCTCTGGCCTCCGCTACCGTGAAGAAGGTAGAATTGCCTCAAATAAATTTGTTGCTTTCTTCTTTCTATGCATGTGATTGAAAATTAGTAGACTTTATTATTGTTTAATCCAAGTATAGATGCGCCATTTTTTATTGGAAAGATCAAAATTATAATGCTGCCTAGCCCCATCCAAAGCCTTCACTACTAGCCTGATTCTAAGTAGAAATGGGATTCCTTCTTTCTTGTGAGATATAGAAACGTGTGCAACTATAACTGGAAGTAAAAAAAAATGCTCATGAAAGAAGCAGTTTTTTATTTAAATAAATGATTAACAGCATGAAATGAACTTTTCTCTTCCCAATCTTCAACATATGAGAAATACATTTTCTCTTCATTTTCTTCTGTCAAAAAAAGTAACAGTTCTTTTATGCCACACAAAAGCCCAACAAAATCTGATGATTATATTACATACTAATTATATAAACATTTAAGATGAAGTCATACAGCAGGTTAACATCTTTAAGTTTGGAGAAGGAAAACTGATATATATGAACTTTATATCCAATATAGACAGCACAACAATCTGGGAAAGCACATGAAAGGATATAACTGTGCTTATGTCACCATTATAAAATTTTCAAGGAAGAAAAAAAAAATCAAACTAAATCAAAGCACATATTTACTTTCTCCATTAGTTTGAGAGCACCAGGATCTCTAGGAGGCCACCGTATCTCTTCCTCCTCATCAACTACAGGTTTCAAAATTGCCTTGAGAATATCAGTAGCTGATTCGATCCTTTCCTACAGAGAAAAAAACACTGATGAAAATCAAAATAAACAAGTAAACAGCAAAATGTTGTAGACGAAGTAATCAGGCAAAAAAAAACATTGCTTGATTGTTTGCTTTTGTGCTTATGTGTTTGAGAGAGAAAGACAGAGGGAAAGGTGGAATACATTAGTCTTATGCACGAGAGGATCCACAATGCTCATCACTGCTATTGCCAATTCCTCATAATCTTTCTGGAAAACAGTAACCGGGCCGGGCCATTCTTTTAATTTAAAAAAAAAGTGCGTGCTGGAAAGAGGTCAGCAACAGAAACATTTGAAAAAAGAAAAAAAAAAGAATTAAAAAAGTCAAAAACCATGCTTTATCATCCTCAGATTTGCAGGTATCAGTTCTAGCTGCAAGGCGTATCCAAAAACCCTCATTGAAAGCAAGGACATTTTCAACAACAAGCTTCTGAAGCTGTTCACGGGAAATGGTGCAGCAAGAATGAGTTCATTGAAATGAATTGGTATATTTCATTCAAATACGAATAGAGTATTAGGGTGGATAAAAAAAAAAAAAAAAAAACAAGTGCCAGTCCGAAGCTCACTTACTTCTCTTGGATTTGCATCCCTCAGCATATCAATCAGCCTATCTACTTCTAAAGTCTTTTTGAATGATTCCTCAGCATCTTGACTGACTGCACAGATGAAAGTTCTCCTGTTTTATTTGACCCAAAATACAGCATTTTCAAATCAATAGCTGCATTGCTGCAATATCACATATGATAAACAGACAGCTGTAGACTTTTGGGCAACTGATTACAGCAGAAGCACATATGATATTGCACAATATAGTATAGTCAAACTGTCTCGATGTTTTGCATGAAAAAAATTATTCTGACATAATGTCAGGTCGGGTTAGATAAAGACCCGACCCATGAAATCTCATGGTTACCTCTTCTTTGAGTCCACAGTAGCGGCTGTAAAGTGCAGCTTGAGTTTCTTCACGGTGAAGGACCTGATTTTCCATCCTTGAACCAACGAATTCTGCAATATTAGCAAAAAATCAAATGAAAGCTGGTCAAAACTCCAGAGATACAAAATCAGTGAACATAAAGTGTTTGGATGCCTAAAAAGCTAAGGAAAAAAGCAGGTTTCATTAACAAAATTAAGAAATTGCAGAATGCAACTATGAATTAGGGTTGGAATTGGATGAATGAAAGGAAAATTTATCCAGGAAAAAAGAGAGAATTAATCATTACCTGATTATGGTGAGAAGATAAGAAGTGAAGAGTTGGGGCTTACGGGGGGAGTAGCAAACAGTGAGGCCATTGGGGTAGGGACACGGTGGCTGGAGAGACCAGTAACCAATTAACTTAATTCATAACCGTTCAATTTCGCAACCAAATGCTCTCACTTCACTCCGCGATGTCCAATATGCAACAAAGCCTACTGGCCAAAAAAAACATGCAACAAAGCCTTTTGGACCCATCTTTTCTTAATCATAGTTAAGAGCCACTAAGGCCCATTATTAGTCCAACAACAAAAAAAACAGCTTTTTACAAAATTCCAATTTTTTTTATTAATTTATAAATTTACTAGATTCATATAATATATATATATAATATATATGAAGTTTATTATTATAAATTTATAATAAAATGATAAAAAAAACACCAATTAAAATCTGAAAATTCATAATTAAAAAAAAGAAAAAAAGCTTCCGGCCTAGCACCGCTATGAGCCTTTTTTTTTTCTCTCGGAATTGCCCAAATATACGTGTGTACTCCGTCGCTAACGCCCTTTAAAAATTGTAGATGCCAGGCATGTTCAACTAAGGATGACGGTCTTTTTGGCTTTAATTTTTAGGATAGTTATTTTGGACTTGTAAAAGGAACTGTTAGCACATCAAAGTGCTAAGTTTGATGACTCCAACTGTTAAGAGTTCTGAAGAAGAAAAAAAATACTCTTTAACTTTGAGAATATTTAGTGGAGAGAAAATTGTGTATTTAGTTTGATGAGAAATGAAAAACGAAAAAAAAAAATAGAAATAATATAAAATCCAATAGAAATAAAGATAAATAATAAATTAAGAATGCATAAATAAGAAAATAAAAATAAATAATAAGAAATTGAGAAAGCATATGAACTTATTGGTAGTTGAGAGTGTTAATTTATACTCTTAGTTGTGATTAACATATCAATTTAGTAACTTCATTGCAAAGATAGATGATATAATGTATTGTAGGGCTATAACTGAGCTTAGGTGGGTTGAGTTTTAAAAAGTTCAAACTCTGTTTAATATAAAATAGTTGAGTTTGAGTTTAAACTTGAATTTGGCTCGAGCTAAACTTAAGCTTATATATGTTCAGCTTATATGTTATGTATCTTGAGTTTGAATTTAAATTCAATTTAACTGAGTTTAATGAGCTCAGCAATCTTATTTCAATTTTTATTCAATTTTCTACCTTTTTAGAGTGAAAATACTAAAATTAATAATATCTTTATAAATGATAAACAATATGATTATATTAACAAAAATAAAATATTATATTACTATAATTTTATATTTTATTATAAATTACTAAGTTATTGAATTATTTACACTACTTATATATTATATTAAATATTTCGTATATGTTTTCAAAATTTATAGGCATTTGTATTGTGTTGGATTCTTCCAACTTTATCTCTTGACATATAATTGATGAGGATGGAAATGACTCAGTTGTTCTTATGGTTGCTTCCAGCTCAAGTCTGACACTATTGTTCTCTTGAAATAGGGGCTTCCACTCCTTCTAGTTTGAGTTGGTGTTTTCCATTAATCTAAGACAAAGTCCCACAACCCAATACTTTCATTATCCAAGAACATTTATATCTTATATTTCCACATAGAGTAATTGGTTACATGGAAGAAAGGTTTAAGATGAGAATTTAGATTTTCATAAGTGGAAACACTAAGGGTAGTGGTAGAGATAGAGACAGAGGCACTTGGGAGGTTGCTACTATTGGTGACAATGACCTACAATCACACAATTAAACTTTGGATGTGATTGATTAGCTCTGATATCACTTATTGTCCCATAGGCTACTAAGAGGAGGGGAATTGGTGTTTATGAAGGTTATTGGAAAATAAAGATTCTTTAATAGTTAAAAGGTTACGGAAATATGAAAGAACACAAAAAAAATTATAGTGGTTCAAATAAGAATATCTTATATCCACTCTTCAACTATCAAGTTGAGTATTCCACTATAATTTGGTCTTTTACAAGCTAGATCCTAACTTGATATTTTCTTAAGCTCACACCGAAAATTTTTACAAATTTTAATGGTTTACTCACAATCCTTATACATGTTTTCCTAAGTATACACTCAACTTAGTATATAGCACATACCAGGCTCTTACAAAGGTGTTTTAAATGTTCTTACACCCAATACTTAAGAAATAATAAAGAAAATTAATTATAAGGAAATTGAGATATAAATTTGCAAGAGTTTCCTCTTAATGTTTAAAATATACAATATATGATGCTTGGTGGGGTATTTATATCCTTCATAACTCCTCTTGTCCATTGGAGTTATATAGAGAACAATATGCTCATCACCAAACTAAATCTCTTGTATTAAATGTTGTTAGAGAGCTCTTGCGGTCATATGGCTTGTCTTGCAGTTGTTATATCTCTATCATAGTGAAAAGTAGCTCCACACAGTTGCTTAGTGAGAACTATGTCTACTGACCAATTAACGGTTGGTACACATGACACCATCTAATTGGCTATCATATCAATAGTTTTTTATTTTGACACTCCATATAAATCTTATGGTTAGGTCCTTTAGTATCTCGATCGTGAGGATTGAAGCTTAAAAAGTCTATAGTAACTTTGTTAGCCATGTCTCATCATTTGATTGGTTCATCAACTTGCCACCAAGGAAAATTTATCTTTTGAACTTCGCAGTCATGCTTGGTCTAGTTCACGGTTACTGAATTATTTTTGCACTGAGAACCAAGATACACCACTTGACCCCTAACACTACTACCAATTTTGCACCAGAAGTGTCCAAGTTCTCATGATCGTGTGCTAGCGGATGTAGTCGTAAGAGCTAGATCACAGTGGCAAGAAAAACTGCAAGGCTAGCCATGTTCTTCTCTGTGACTTTGTGAATTTCCTCATCTTTTGATCTAGTCGTGCTTAATTGGCACATGGTTGCAAGATTGCCCCTATGGCTTGCGATTGTAACCATATTCTTCTTTGTGTAAATGAGTCATTTGTGCTTTCTAGCACCCAATTGATATGGTCCTGATCTTAAGGTCAAAAAGAGAATTTGTAAGATTCTATATCCTGAGGAAAAATCACTAAATATAAACATTAGTATAATTTAGTTTTATTGCTAAAGATCAAAATAGAGTATTATTATCTAAGGAATTAGCCAACAGAATCCCATACCTTTTTTGCAGTTGGAAAGCAAATGAAATTGCTAATCAAGGCTGGATCCATAGAGTTGATTAGTCATCCCTTAACAATTGCGTTTTAAATTTTCTATTTCCTAAATCCTAGGTTTGTTTGTTGAGGTTACAGTAGTTCTCTCCATTAATATATCTCAATTTATCTATGCTTGAGATATACGTCTCGACAACTTGGGATTATAAAGCATAGTTGGTATCGTCCAACTTAATGCCTATCTGTGTAGCAGAAGAATCATTGCTTGGTGTATGTGATTGGTGTTGATTTCTAGCTAAGGCTTCTATCATCATTGTTATTAGATCTTTTAAAATGGAGTCCAAATGATTATTCTAATGTTGTACAATATCAGTAGGATTCATCATTGTTTTTTCTTTTGAAAAAAAAAATTGTAAAGATTTGTTTATGTCAAAGGTCTTACGAGGATGCTTTGACACCATGTTGAAAGGATTTGATTTTTATTCACAAATGCAAGTTTACGTGTGTGAGCGGAGATTTTCACTCTCACTCTCATGTAGAATGGTTGTTGCGACTTTAGCACTGTTAAGTTTAGGACCTTAGAAAACACAGGTCTAAACTAGGAGAAAATAAAGTCGCTATCTGGACGGACTAGGAAGATAGAAAATGGTAGATGACTCGATTCCTAAAAAATTTTCAACCCCTTTATTGGATTTATAAAGTTAGGTATGCATGGAGAATGCGAGAATGATCCACCAACCCCATAACGCCCAGTTCATTGGAATCGGTCTCTTTTTCAGGTCTAAATATTATTAAATTCTTATGTTATTACGACATTATCCATATTACATGCAATAAAATAAAATAAAAATAAATTTATCCATAAAATAAAATAAAACAGTACATCACAAAAAAAAATGAGCACACATTCTTAGATGAAAATATACCCTTATAATCCTTAAATGTTCATAATATAAATCAAATAGGACATCTATCAATTAATGAAAATATATTCCTTACAATAATTTCAAAGTTTTTAAAATAAATAAAATAAATAAAAACTAAGGCACCCACAAAATGAAAATATTCTTTTTACATCTTAAAATTTCTTTTTAAATCTAAATCACAAAACAAAAACAAATCCATACACATATAAGTAATCATTTAAGGAATTATAAAAACTAGGACTTAACTAAATAGAAATAAAAATTAATCACAAAAAATTATAATCCACAAATAAATATTGACCCAATTAATATGGGATCGCGTACGGCAGGGGTCAAGGGGGCAATGCTCGTAAACGATTTATAGAACATGATTTTATTATGGAATTAGGGTTTAGTTGAAAATTTAGGTTTTGATCATACAAAATAGGGTTTTAATCATAAAGTAGGTTTAATATGCAAAACTTGGATTTTATATATAAATTAGGGTTTTGGATTATAAAGCATGCAATTATAATTTAGGTTGTTTTTTTATCATGTTGTTAAGGTTTATACCAAAACGTAATCAAAACTTATTTCGCTACTGGACTAAACAACTTCAATCTACTGTATTAAAATAACTTCAAGTTGTTACTGGATTTAAAGGATGAAAATAACCAATGAAAATCTAATTAAATTGAGTTTGGAAGAAAATGAACCTGCGTTGTTGGCTCCACCAATGTTTATGTGCTGAACCCGACTTATTTGTGCTACTGCCTAAGTCAACTTTTGGTTTTGGCTGAGCGAGGCAATATGAAAACAATCCTTACTACCTTCCTTGGTTATTGTTTTGATTGCGTGTTTTACTTTCTATGTGCATTGGTTTTTCTTTATTAATGGTTGTTGTTAATTGCTGATCATTGTTGTTGCCCCTTCCTAATTGTTTGCTTAAGCCTATATTTAAAAAAAAAAGGTTAACATTAGGTACGTAAATCGAGCTTAATCAGAATTTTCACTAAACAAGATTCGATCTAAGTCCCAAAACAGGAACCATATCGAATTAAAATTTATTTAATTCGACATGAAACTGTGGCCATATCGAATTGGATCAAGTCTTTCAATATAGATGTATCCATATCGAATTAGACTTGATCCAATTCGATATCGATGTTATCCATATCAAATTGGACATTATCCAATTCGATATGGACACTGGTCCAATTCGATATGGACACTATCCATATCGAATTGGACCGAACTAAACATGTTCTAATCTTATATCGGACCATTTTAGGACTTTAAAAGTTGAACCGACTTATTTTAGGCCTTATAAAATTAGATCAATCTAACTAAAAGTTTTAAACTAGGTTTAAGCCATTAAAAATGGACTGAACTTGACTAGGCCTTTATTAATTGAGATCAAACTAGTCTAAGGCCAAAGTTAAGAGTCTACAATGTGGGTAGATACGAATATATAGAGTATAAAGAGATGTTATAAAACTATTTTTGATTGTACACAATCTAAGCCTAAAAATAGGTTTATCCATGTAAACTGGGGCTTCAATTTGATCTTATAATTTCTTCACTAAAAAACTGAATTGACAACTCATGCCAAGAATATTTGCCCTTTTTATTATGTATGGTTTATTTCCGTGACAAAGTTTAATTGTAGAAAAAACTTAAATATTTTATTGTGGATTTGTGTGTTATAATAATTATGATAAACTCGTTAACTTAGACGAATACATGAATGAAGTTTTGTAGGCTTAAGATTTATTGAAGATGCTATAATGGAAAAATAAATATTATTTATAGAAAAATTGAAATTTTAAGTGTGAGTAGAAAAGTGAAAACCTTTCAAATTAAAGTAGATTAAATGTAATCATCGACTATATAAATAAGTTGATAAGAGACTGTTTCAATTTAATTAGAGATCTTGAGTACGAGTCTCTAAATATATAACTATATTAAATTTTAATAGGAAAAATTTTACCACTCTTATAATCCTCCCGAGATGTTCAATGAGTTTGAATATATATATATATATATATATTTCCTAAGTTGATATTTATAGCCCAACCCGTGTATGGATTTAAGATTGAATTATGAAAATATGCTACTTATTTTTTACTCCTAGAATTCTTCAAGAAAAATATTATCAAAGTTTTAAATTTTAATTCTTTATATCATAAAATAAATACTTTATTGTTAAATGATTAATAAAAAAATAAAACATTTGATTTTTTTTTATGTATTGACAATAGAGAGCTCACTTCATCCTCTGACAAAAGAATAAACTCAGAGGGCATAATACTTCATTCTGACTTAAAAATTCTAACTTAAAATTTTAAAACTATAAATTTATCTTTTTGTTTTATTTATATTGTTTTTCTTTAATTTTATTTGTTTGATTAATTATATGCGACATAGAAAATATCTAAAATTTAAATCTAAAATTTAATCAGAAGCAACAGCGCTCCTAACTAACATGATATTTTTTTAATTTTATTTATATGAGCTTATCCACATTTAATTACAAAAAAAAAATTAATTATATAATTGATTTAATAATAAGAATTTATTTCATCGGTGCTTAAATGAGCAAAATCTTAAAGATAAAATCATAAAATAATTTTTAACATATATTAAGACCTTAATGTACTATAACAAACACTTTGACCCACTTAAAATATTATTAATTAATCAAATATATATTAATTATCAAATAATTGTCTAAAATTACGGTTTATAGTTTTTCATATTTTCATTAAGTTCGTAGAAGAAACCAAAACTTAAACTAATTAAAATTTTGTTTTTCAAATCAAATAGAATTATTTAGGACGAAATAAATTGTCAAAATAAACTTAATTTGATTTGATTTAGCAGTTTAAGCCAAAGGGATTATACATCTAATTAATTATTTAAATAATAATATGGTGGTAGTTCACCCAACTATGTAACTAATAACAATGAATATACTAATTATTAATTGTAACTCCAACGAGTGGTGAAGAGAGCTTACTTTCCACATTATTAATTATAGTTCAATTTTTTATATCCGCATTCAAAAGGTGATTTTAAAAATATAAATCAAATAGTATGAAAATATAATATATTGTTTAACCTCAATTCATTGATTTGTAAATAGATTTAATAATTAATACCCTAATTTTGGATTTTTAAAAAATTAAAAAAAATAACATATATAACAATTAATCATAGTGGTGTAACCAACTGTAACTCTATATATGGAATGGTTATCGTTGATAATTTAAAATTGTTTCAATAGTCATGCATGGGTTAATTTTCACATATATATATATATATATATTTGCTTGAAACATTTATATATATTGCTGAAAGTCAAATTATCTGTAGTATATTAATATTATTTATTATTATTTGAGTCGTAAAAGTTTATAAAAATTTAATAATTTTATTAATTATGTATATTTTAATTAATTTAAAATTATATAATTTTATTTATATATTATAGGTATATTTTTTGATTCATTAATAAAAATTTATTTTGCATTTTAAAAAAACAAACAGACAATAACAAGAGCATAGATTGTAAACCAAAGAATTAAAAATGGAATATAAAAAATGAACTAATTTTGGAAAAAAAAAAGTTCAATTCTTCTTGAAAAAGTGAAAAATAGATAAAAAAAATTTATTTCACTATTTTTAGCATTTAAGAGAATATAATATTAGTGGGACTTAGATGTTGACATTTTTTATTTTTTATTTTTTTGCTCGACCAGTTGTTGACATTATGCATATATACCAAATTGCCACAAGGTAACTCTTTTTAGGGGCGGTGAATTTTGCATTAAATCATGCTCTTATTTTATTATTTTCCATTTTGTCCTGCTTCTTACTTTCTTTCTTTCTTTCTTTCTTTCTTTTTTTCCTTTGCTTTACTATTAAAAACCATATACAGGTCAGCATATATTGGTGTTTCTTTTTCTGACACGAACTGAAACTATCCAAACCCAAGTGTTCAACCTATCCCTTTCTTTTCTAAAATTTCATTATACCACTTCATATTATTCCTAATTAGTAATTACTAGACTGGGCAGTGAATTTATAAATTTTTTAAATCGTATTAAAAATTAGAAATTTTAAAAATTTAATATCTAAAATTATATTAAAAATAAAAAAATTAGTTGATATTGTCTTTTTTTTTTATAACACAAAATAAAAATTCAGTTCTTTTAAGATAATTCAGTTCAATTATGTTCAATGTAGATATTTAGGGTGTTTTCTTCAAAAGTACAAAAATAAATATATTTATAATTTTTTCAATCCAAATATTTATACTATTCCTAATTTAATTTTAAAGTTAAATTTAAAAAACATACAAAATCTTAAAATATTTAAATATTTAAAACAAATAAAAAAATAACATAATAATAATTTTTGTTCACTATCACTAGGTCATGTAGTACTGAATTCCATTATTTATTTAAAAATAACTATTTTAATTGGTGAAACTATGTAGATATTCTTATTTTTTATTAAGTCTCAAGATAGTATGGAAATATGCTTGTTTAGTATTAATAACAAAAATTACTTTAGTTTACACTCAAATTTAAAATCATACTTTTTAATTATATATATATATATATATTAATTAAATATATTTGAACATTCAATGTGGTATTAATTAAATTTTATTAAAAATTATAAATAGATTTAATAGTTATTACATAAAATATATAAAATAAAATTTTAAAATATAATCAGTTCTTACAGTAAAAAATAATTCACTACTGTTTAATATAATTTAATATAGTTCTCGATTTAAATGATGTCTAATCTTTAAAATTGTAAAAAATTAAATTTAATAGTATAATTTAATTTAGTTTTAATTTAAAAATCAACAGTATAATTTAATTTATTTATTTTTTAATATTTCTGTTCGATTCAAGAAAATATCAAACCTCTATACATAGCCCTACTAATTACTATGCCCTTCACAGTAATTTCACCGAATGTAAACACGGAATGGTCCATTCTCTTCCTCTGCCTATTATTATTATTATTATTATTATTATTATTATTAAGTGCTTTATAAATCATTGTTTCAATAAAAGTGTGTCATAATTTTTAGAATAATGATTGTTTTATTTTTTTTATTATTTTATTTTAAGGTTTAAACTTATAATATAAATTTATTTATATGTTAAATAATTTAAAATAAACTATATTATTAATTATATTTAGAGTTTTATTTTATTTTATTTTATTTTCATTAATTTTTTATTTACTTTTTAATTGAAAAAATTAAAAGTCACAAAGTACAAAGTAACCCAAATATTAGCAAATAATTATTTTTATCATACTTAAAGATATTTTTATTATACTAATTTAGTTTAAATCTTAATATACAAATATATTTGTTCTTTTACCTCTTTTATATTTCTCTTTTTTGATCTAAGTTTTTAATTTTTCTTTCTATAAAAAAATAACAAGTAATGCATTTTCACTTATTTCTTTTTGTTCAAATTACAAATTTAATTATTTTTCAAAATTGTCTTTTTTTAATTAAAGTAAAAGAATTAAAAGTTAATATTTTGATTGTTCATTTTGATTGATAAATTTTTGAATTAACTTAAAAAATATCTTGATACATTAAACACATCTTAGTAGAAATATTTTTTATAATATTTGAATATGAAAATTTTTAATATTATATTTATTCACACATATAATACTATTTTTATGTATTATTTATATTAATATATAAATTATTTTTTATTTAAAATAATATAAAATATTATAAATCGTAGTGGAGTGCGGGTCAACTTATTTATTTGTTTAGTACTGAAAGAATAATATTTAATAATTTTAGTTCAATTGGAATCTAAAAATGTTTTTTTTAAAGAAGGAATCTAAATATGTTCTAATAAAACTTTGAGAACACTTTGTAGAAGGATATTTTAGTCCTTTGAAGACAATAAAAAAGGAGAATTTTTTAGTTTAAATTTTTAGGTTTATTCTCTTCTACAACAATAAATTTAATAAATTCAATAATAATTTAATATACACACATAGACGCGCGCCCACACACATATATATATATATATATTCAATTTTTTAAATAAAATTTTCAGATAATTAATTTTATTTCAAGCAGTTGATGGTGAAATGAATACAAACTTCACCAGAAAAAAAATCAAGTATAGAAATATATATAAATTAAATTTCTTATATAACAAATGAGAAAACGCAATATTGTTTTGAATTTTATTTTGTTTATATTTTTCACAGCAAAATAAAATATGACAATACAACTGCATAATTAATTTCATTTTCAAAACACTTTCAAATAAATAATCTAATGATACTACATTTCTTGTTATTGGAACTAAGGAATACACTCAATTTTAAATCTGAAATATTAAAATTAAAATTTATTGAAATTGAAAAACCCCATCTTTGGACTGACGTCGGTGGATAAAAGAAAACGTATGATACAAATATATATATATATATATATATATTCAATTCTTAAGCACCTTAAGTATCACATGAAAATTCAAAAACACCCTTATTCTTTTATACTATCATGTAAATATTATTTTCTTCAACTTATACATATTTAATAAAAAAATTATTAAAATTTTTAATATTATATAAAATTACTTTGAATGGATTAAAATATTATTTATTAACTCAATAATATGAAAAATGCTATACTCTCACTTTATTAATTAATTTATTAATAATAAAAATATAATTAAAAAATTAATTATTTTTTATTTTAAAAAATGACAATTTTAATAGAATACATTTCTTTATTTTTAACAAAAATGACAATTTAAATACGTGGAGATAACACTTTTTTAATTTTTCCAACTATTATAAAATGGCTTGAGTTTCAGTTCATAATTTTTTTACATATATTACTTTAAATTTGAATATATTATTTTCATTATCAAAGATTGATGTAATGGTGTACTTAATTATTAAACTGTTATATTTAGTTATTAATTAATAATTTAGTCAATCAAACGTAGTCTAATTGATTTTTTTTTATTTTTTTAAGAATGTAAAAAGTAAAAGAAAATTATTATATTTTTTTTTTCTAAAGTATTGATTCTCCGTTAAATAAATAAAAAAGAAAGCTACCCATTATAGTCACAATAACTGGATTAAAATAATCTATATTTGAAAACAAAGTGATTGAAATTAGATATTACAAGCAAATAAAACTATTCTGCAGTTGTATAATATTTTATTTTATTTTAATAAAATATAATTTATATATTAATATAATAAATAATAATATTATGCATATAAATATATAATATACAAAATGTTCGCGTCCACATATTATAAATATATTTATAATAAAATAAGTCTAATGCATTAAAATATTTTTTAAATTAAATCGAAAATTTATCGATCAAAATGAATGATTAAAATATTAACTTTTAATTATATTACTTTAATTCTATTTAAAGTGAACATATTTTACTATTATTTTACACATTTCAGGAGTATTTTCTTGCTATTTCCCGTTGATTTTTATCTATATAAATGTTGCACATGATTTTAATTTGGCTCCTTTGGGAATGTCCAATAACTATTTGTCCATATGTAACACGTGTATATATATATATATATATAATATGAATCCCATAGTACCAGCCATATGTGAGGAACTTTGAAGGTTGAAACTAATAATACAATTATTGTTAAAAGTGCAATATTCCTTCCTTATCTCTCTCGCCCTTTCTTTTCTTTAGTGATGACAGCTGGCAAAATATCCTTATTTTTATGCTCTAGGCATAATATTAATTAGTTGCGTGTAAAAGATCAAATTATTTTTATTTTTATTTAATTACATATATAAAAAATATTTAAAAAATTTAAATAAAAATAATATATATTTTTATCACCAAACTATATATTAGTATTTTCTAAAAGATCAAATTATTATTATTATTATAATTATTAAATTATCGCTTTTAGTTCATTTATATTTATTAATAAAATAATTAAATTTTTTTATACTTATTAATGAAATGATTAAATTTTTTAATATTATATAAAATTATTTTAAATAGACTAAAATATCTTTAATTAACTTATTAATATTAAAAATATTATACTTATATTATTAATTAATTTATTAATAATAAGAGTATAATTAAAAAATTAATTAATTTTTATTAATTTTATAAAGTAATAATATAAATAAAATAAAATTTTATTGCAAAAATAAAAATTTAAACAAGATAATATTATATATAAAAAATCTTACAATCCTTATAAAAAAGAAAGTGTTATTTTGTCCTTTACTATTCGCCTATGTTGGTTGATCATATCATATAACATTTTTACATTAAAATTTTGTTATATAGTTTTTTTTTATCATTTGTTCCCCATACCCTTTTGTCAATGAAGGATCGACCATCAAATGAGGCACAAATAACACTCTATCTGATATAATTCGTGACATTTTTGCAACTATGCTCTCTTTATATATATATTTAACCTTGTGCTAATGTTGTACGGATAGATTAATTAACCAAATGTTACATAGTGGTGGACCATCAATGGATGAGCAAACATGTATAGTTTTAAGTTTGAACTTGATAAATTGAGAAATTGTAAAATGAAATTAAAAATAGTGGCAAGCGAGAGAAATTTTTTTTTTTTTAACATTACAAGTGAGAATGTTTGTGTTATATATCATATATGCTAATAAGAAAAAAAAAAGGTTAGTTATACAAATGTTTCATTCCTATTAGTATATAACTGTATATCTGTAGCTTAATCAAGATAAGAGTAATTAAAGGGCAGCCCGGTGCACGAATGCTCTAGCAATGAGCAGGGTCCGGTGAAGGGTCGGATTTATTGGGTTTTTGTACGTGACCTTCCCTTACAATTAATTACAAGAGGCCGTTTTCACGACTTGAATCCGTGACCTCAGGTCACACGGCGACAATACTTACCGTTACGCTAAAACTCCCCTTCCAAGATAAGAGTAACTATCGAAGTATAATTTGATGGCCAATGATATATATTGTTTTAATTTAAATTTTGAATTCGAGTATTGATATCTCTCTTACTTATATATAATTAATAAAAAAATCAAAGATAATTAAGAGGGATAGTATTGGAGTGTCACGCTTCTATTGTTGAGTTGACCATGGCATTTTAACTGGGAATCAAAATCAGGTAATCTGTCTTATTAGTTGTTTCAGATTCCAAGTTTTATGATATGATCGCATGACTGAATAAGTAAGGGATTTCAACTTCTTATTTGGTGAACCTAAATTGGAAATAAAAAACTAATAATTTCATAAGTGGGATATGTGGAAGGAGATCTTGATGAGATGCCTCCAAAAGGATAATCTCATCTTGAATGAGTCTTGAGATTCTCACCATAAGTGATCCTAAATATTTCTTTATGGATCTCTTCAAATTTATTTGTATGTTTTAAAAAAAAAATTGAACTTGATTATGTCATATTTTTAAGATGTTAGTCACTTTTATTTTTTTATTTGTAATTAATTATATTTTGAGCCGTGCAAGACTTATATAATTAAGGACTTCATGTGCATATGCTCTTCTTTTAGATCATATTTTGCTGTCAAAGATTATAAATTATATTGAAAGTTATCATACTAAAATTCAATAATTAATTAAAAGAAAAACATTTTCTAACTAATAAAAATAAAGAATTTAAATTGATATTTATCTCATAATATGAAAAACTATAAATTTAAATTTTAACAATTTTTTTTTAATTTGTGAACCATAAAAATCCTAGGGGATTTAACCAAAAAAAAATTCCAAGCAAGAAAATAAGATTTTAGCCCCTAATAACCTTACAGGACCATTAAAGAAAAGAAAAGAAAAAATATGATCAGCCTTTTGAAATTTCGAAACCATTTTTTTCTTTACTCTCTCACTCTCTTTGAAAACCCTAAATCTCTCCATCGAAAACTACTTCTTTGATCATCTGTAAGAATAAAATCCAACCAAAAGTAGAAATAATTCTTTTCCAATCATCTAACACTGTTCTCATAGCATCTTCATAGAGAAAAAAAAATCAGAAATCATACTTCAAAACATCTACAGTAAGTTTTCTAGGTTTTTTAATTTTTTTTTAATGAGCAATGTCAAATGTCAAATGATTTATGGTGAAAGAGAAATGATGCATATATTGAAAATATTTTTTGCTGGTGAATGGAGTAAGTTTGTTTGAACAGTGTGTTCATATTGATGAGTGTTATTGTTGTAAATGGTGACTGAATATTATAAAGAGTGTAATTTTATATTTTTGAAGTTTTTCTGACGTGCTCTTGATTTTGCTTTGCTGTTACGGATTGTTACTTTACAAACATAATAGTTCTCCACAGTCCTCAAGAATCATTAACACTCTATTAAAATACTGACTAAGAATCCCCAACATTTATGGAAAATGAAAAAATAAATCATTATTATGTTTGTTAAGTTTTTTTTTAAGATGTAAAATTAATTCATTAACAACCCCTAAAATATAATATACTTGTACCCTAAGACTCCCTAAGATTTATGAAAAATGAAAAATTGAGTGTTTATTGATATTTAGAATTAATGAAAAATGGACTCACTGACTTAATATTATAATCTCTAACAATCCTACTAACATCTAACGTGCCACATATTTATTCTATAACACATTCTAATACATTTTATCATTGATTAAAATTTCTAAACACATTATATCAGTATATAATATTATCTAGCATACAACTAAATTTATTCTCTGATAATCTCTGACAATTTTAACAACACCTAACACATCAAATGTTTATTTTATAACATATTCTAACACATTTTAAAATTGTTTAAGAATTTCTAACATACTATAATGGTATATTGCAATACCTAGCTTAAAACTAAATTTAGCAGCTAATAGTCTTTAACAATCATTAACCGTTCTAAAAGGCTACAAATTATAAATATATACTCTCCAACACGGCCTAACAGTCCCTATTAAGCCAATTAATTGTTCTCTAATACATCTTAGGACAATACTAAATCTAAAACTCTTAATTTTTTTTTTCGATTTTGCATGTTTTTAATATTTGTTATGACTTTATATAATTATTTGTATATCTATTAAGACTTGATGTAATGATTTGAAAATTGTTTTCAAATAACATGCCAATAGATTCTGGTTCCTCTTCGAGAGTGAACAATCTCCCATTGCGATTGAAAAGGCAGCTATTAGTCCAGGTGATTTTCTTACTATCATCAATCATTTTGTACTAAAAAAAAAAACAGTGAGCAAACCAATATTGAGAAGAGAAAAAGGGTAGTAACATTTCCTGATGAAGAAAAGTACTAATACGATGAGAATACATACATAATATTAATAAAGTTGAAATACCTAAAGAAAATACTGATAAAGTGGAAGACAATGATACAAGTAGAGATTTTTATCATAAGATTTTGAATCAATATGAACTTCTGCTTTATTTTCAATTTTATCATAAATTTTTTAAAATGTCAAAAAAGTGAATTACTACACATTTTACTTTAATTTTATAATATTTACTGGTAAAACTAATTTGATCTGTAAAATTGCTTATACGTCGATTTTTGTTGCTGATATGAATTGTTGAGATGGATTAAAAATAAATAAATTAATAACAAAAAATATATAAAATTTAATATATTTTTTATTTTTATTAAAATTTTTTTAAAAATATCAAAAAAAAATGTATGAACTATATATTTCAAATCTTTTATTTTTATTGAGAAATGTTATTTTATATGGTAAAATGCTGATGTTATTTTTATAAATAATCTTAACTTAAAAAAAGATTGCTAGCTTATTGTATTATATTTTTTTGAAAAATATTTAAAATTGCAATTTGGTGCAATTTATTATTATTATTATTATTATTATTATTATTATTATTATTATTATTATTATTATTATTATTATTATGTTGACTTAGCAATAAGAACCAGCAAATGCCTTTTCATTGATTTTGAACTGATGTCGGCTTGGCCTCTAATTTTTTTGCGGTTGGTGAAGACTTAGCTAATTAAATTTGCTTGGAGTCCATCTAATACGTACAGCTAACTCAGACTTTTTTCTTCTTTTTTTCTTTTTCGTGTAGCACACCTGGGAGGCCAGCTGGAGATCAACAGTAATAAATATATTAAAAATATTCATTTCTTTAAATTTACTTTTTAAATTTTTTAATATAAAAAATATTCACTTTTATTACATATAGTATAGTCTATTTTCAATATTTTTATAAAGAATAATAAAATGTAATTTTCTAAAAAATAATATTTGTTGATTAGTTATATTCATGTACATTAGCCGGTCCAATTCTCGAATTTGAGTTTCTAGAATTCAAATTTTATAGTTATAAAAATGCTTGTAAAAATTATTAAAAGAAAGAATTATATTTAACTTTAGAATTCATTTAATCGGTGTAAACATTTTCAAACGTTGCTATTTATTTATCTAAAATATATATTCATCAATTCATTTTTAAATAAAAAATTATTTTTAAAAAAAATTCAATAAGCTCTTTAATCAAATAGATGAGAGAAATTAGTAAATAAGAAATGTAAGAAAATGAATACATAAGATATATTAAAACGTATATAAATTATAAATTATAGGGGTGATTAAACACATTTTATTTTATTTTTGAGATATTTACACATAGACCTAAAAAATAATTTTTATTAAAAAATATTATAAAAATTAAAAATATTTTTATTTTTATAAAAAATTTATATAAAATTTCAAAATTTCTCGTTCTATAGTAAACAATTTTTTTTAAAATATCTCTTTTTTTAATATAATTAATATTTACTTCAAATTTTTATTTTTTTTTCAAGTTTTACTATTAAATAAAAAATTATAATAAAATAATAAAAATAAATATTTTAAATTATTTTTCATAATATAAAAATTATAATTTTTTATAAAAAGAAAAAAACTTAATTTTGATTATAAAAAATAAATAATACTAAAAAAATAAAAATAAAAATAAAATATATAAAAATATATTAATAAAAATTATTAAATTTTTTATAGATATAAAAAAATAAAAAAATATATAATTTCGTAACGTAGACAGCGGCAAAACTAAAGGGGTCTTGGAGGCAGTGGTTAGTTCTTACATATATACACATATATATATATAATAAATATAGGTGTATATATATATTAAAAATAAAAAATAATTATTTCTAATTTTATTTTTATATACAAAATTTTATATCTAATTTAAATATGGATAAAATTATTAGTAATGGATCTAACTAATAATAAATAAAATTCTTAATTTTTTTTTTACTTTAGTATAATTTTATTATTTTTAAATTAACTCATATTTTTATATAAAAATAATTATATTTTACTAATTATATTTTTTTAAATATAAAATTGATATAATAAAATTGAATTGTACTGATTTTTTTTAATTTAAATGTGTAAGTAAAGATTTATTAATAATTAAATATTAATTAATGAATTTATATTTTGAGCTAAATTTCAATATTTTATTTATATGTATTATACTACGTAAATTTAATCAAAATAATTAATTTAAACACTTTATTTAAAATATATAAAAAATATACTAAATAATTAAAATATCTCAAAAATATATAAAAATTATTTAAAAATAATAATATTGTGTAATTTATCAAAATAGCATTTCGTTTTTTTTTATTTAAAAATCATCTCCCCCCTCCTCCCCCTCCCCACCAAATCCTAGTTTCACTGTACGTAGATGTATTATAAATATGTTATAAATATTGTGTATATATTATATTTTTATTATTTAAGTTATATATATTTTATATAAAAATTGTTGAATATTGAGTGAATATTGTATAAATATTATGTGGATATTTTGAGAATAAAAAATTAAATAAATTAAATAAATATTAAAAATATTATAGAGATTTATTTTAGATTTGTTTTAAATATATTGTTGATGTGTTGTTGATATTTTTTATATTATTGAGTTTGTATTATATATATATTGTATATATTTATTTTTTATGTGTCTATTGAAAAAATGACATTAAAAAATTTTTAAATAAAAAATATAAACACAAAAAATAGCAAAAAAAAGAAAGTAAAAAATTATAAAAATAAAAAAATTAACTCTTAAGAGTTAATTTTGAAAAAAAAAATGGCGAAAGTCGTATTTGTGAAAAAAAAAAAAAAAGGAAAGCCATCAGACCCGTATACGTGCAAAGTTAATGCGAAAAAGTCATATGGAATGTACATTTCTCTTTATTTTTACCTGTAAAATTAGCCCACATAATTTAAAAGAAAAAAAAAACTGTGGACATCAATTACATATTGGAAATTTCTTATTTTTATTAAAAAATTGTGAATATTAATTATAATATATAGAGAAATTCTCTCACTTCTTTAATATATATATATATATATACACATGTACCATACGAAATCAAAAAGGAAAATTAATTAAAAAAATTAAAAAGGAAAATATATGACACAAATAAAAAAAAAAGGGAAACTAATTTTGAAAGTCGAATGTGAAATTTATCAAAAAAAAAAAAGTAATAATTAGTTCGAACAGAGCTTAATTAAGAGAATAATTGATTCCTCAAGCGTATGGAGATGAAGTCAAACAATTTCAATACAGCATCTGCTCATAATTCATCATTTTATTATTATTTTAATGCAACTAAAGGTTGTTTAGCGTTATTCATACAACTCACCATTTCACAATATTGCCGCTTCTTTTCTTTTTTTTTAATTAATTAAAAAGCAACTTCATTCTCTCTTTTTATTTTTTTAAAAAAATAAAATTATTTTCAAAATACTTATTTCTCTTCTTTTTAATATTCATTTTTTAATTTTTAGTTTTAAAAATATCTCATTTCAGGAAAATATATCTAGTATATTTTTAATATATTAAAGATAAACTCCCACTTTCAGTTTCAGAGATATATTTTTTATTATATATTTAATTTATTAAAAGTATACTAAATATTAAAATATTTTTGAAAAAAATAAATATAATGTAATTTTTTCGTTTCAGAAAGCAGTGTTATAATAAGCATACTCCAAACAGAACTTAAACAAAATGCCATTTGACTCAAAAAATAAATTAATTAATAAATTAAAATCCTTTTTTTCAGAGGACATTTCAATATTAACAAAATCTTTAAATTTTTTTAAGAAATCTCCTATTTGAATTTCAATTGAGTGCCATGAGCTATTTATTTAAAAATATATATGCATTTTTTTATTGCGTAATTCAACATATAAATAAAAATTTAAAACATATTTATAAAGAGATGTCGTAATGTTTATTTGAGCTCAATATCTTATCCTAAATTAGGTAGTGGATCAATAACATTTAATAAATTCCATTTAGCTTAGCTCTGCAGCATAATAAAAACAAGCTTTTCTTCTGGTGTTGGCATTGATATATAAATGTTTGCATGTATGTATATATAAATATATATATATATGTATGTGTGTGTGTGTTTATGTATAAAGAGATCATCAAAATTCCTAAAAGAAAAGCAGAAATGTTGTAAAATTACAAACCAAATCAATATAATGTGTAATTGTTCAACTATTTCTCTCATTCAGCGAAAACTAATGAGAAATTGATAAAAATGTGTAATTAATTAATTTTACCGCAATAAAAAAATAAAATTAATAATAGAGTAAAATATTAATACTCATTCTTTTCGTCTCAAATTGATAAATATATTTTTTTATCTAAATTATAATAGATTGACTATTCTAATAAGTTAATTAATATATTAATTTTTATCATACTCATATTTAATATTATTTATTAAAAATAATAAAAATACTCCCGTAAGCTGATACTATTTGAAATAATTATACAATGAAATTATTGTATTACAACAAGCCAATCGAATATCAATATTTGGCTTTTGGTCCCCTCTTCTCTCTCTCTCTCTCTTTCTCTGCTAATCACTGTACTAATTAAATATAATTTGAAAAGAGAAGCTCAGCGTAATAATAAATGCTAATTACAAACCCATAAACTTTAGTACAACACTGAAAGCCAATTTTTTAGGGTTTTCTTGAACTTCTTAAGCTTTCTGACGACCCACTGTTGATTGATATAAATAACCCCAAAAACCCACAACTTGTTCTTCTTCTTTTTTAATCAAGAAAAGGAAAGAAAATCTAAAAAACATCCAAATCCTGTCTATCCAGAGCTTTCTTTTAAAGTCAGATACGATCAAAGATCTTTGAAGCTTAGCTGTTTATCCATTAGATCCTATTGCATGCCCATACTCCCATAGCATACCTTTGTCAGTATCTCTTATTAATAATTATATACATACCCATATAGCCTGCCATCATCATGTTCAGTTTAACTCCGGCCAAAAGGCCAGAATTATTTAGAGAAAAGAAACCAATGAAGCTTAGGTGTGATGTTTGTGACAAAGTAGAAGCTTCAGTTTTTTGTTCTGCAGATGAAGCTGCTCTTTGTGACGGTTGTGATCGCCATGTTCACCATGCTAATAAGCTTGCTACCAAACACTTGCGTTTCTCTCTTCTTTATCCTTCTTCCAACAAACAATCTTCCCCTCTTTGTGATATTTGCCAGGTTTTATTTCTCACTCTACTTTATCAGAAAATCAAGAAAATACAGAATCCTCGGATGATCTTGAAATTCTACATATGTATTATATTTTCTTGATTTTTTTTCTTATTAATTGATTCAGGAGAGAAGAGCATTCTTGTTTTGTCAAGAAGATAGAGCTATTCTTTGTAAAGAATGTGACCTTCCAATTCACAAAGCAAATGAATATACAAAGAAACACAATAGATTTCTTCTAACAGGATTTAAACTTTCCGCTTCATCTTCTTCATATCCATCTTCTTCTTCTTCCACTAGCTGCTTTAACGCAAACATGATCATCACCGAGCAGCCCTATCTGCATAATAACAATAACCCAATAAGTTTTTCCAAAGAAAACTTTAGCTCTCCTTCATTTGAAAGATCATCATCATCAATAGCTTACAACAACAACAACAACAATGTTGATGATAACATTTCAATTTCAACGAGGAGCATTTCTGAGCACTTGGAAACACTTCCAGGATGGCAAGTGGATGATTTTCTTGATCCTTCAATTACAACGACAGATAGTTTCTACAAGGTATGAATTTGAAAACTAAATCTTTAAAAGTAAAAGTCCCTTTAATTTCTTAACTTCTTATAAATCTTTTGTTTCTTTGTTTTCTTCTTTTTTAGGATGTTAGGGTTAAGAGTACTACTCATGAACACTACCCTACTGCCGACAGCAAATTAATTAATTCGATGCAGACTAAATTTGATCAGAATCTTTTGGTTTCAAATTCGATGGTGGTGGATCGAGATTTTGAAAGCCAAATGAGTCCTTTTTCACCAGAAGATTATTTAGGCTTCTGGGTACCTGATCAACAACAACAAGAAGAAGTAGTTGGTCCTGTATATAATCTTCTTCCCCAGTTTTGTTCTTCTTATTCTGCTACTTCTTTTGATGGATTAAAGGAGTTTAAAGAAAGAAACAATAATAATAGAAAAAGTCAACAGGAATTGGAGGATTGAGGATGCTTTTTACAGTTCCTTAGATGAGCCACAGAACTCTCAAGAAATCAATACATTTCTTGTAGAAGAAAAAGAAGAGCATAACCATTTCGTATCAGCCTGTCAATGTCAATGGCGACCTTTTTTTTTTTTTTTGTGAAATAATTAGTCAAAGGAAGTGCAGTTTCTTTCATTTCATACCATATATCATCTTGTAATTATTTATCAATGGCAGCCAGATATTTTCTAAATTTCTAGGATTAGACAAGCACATACATTAATTAACTTGCTAGTAATAATATATCTTCTTTCTTAATGTAAAGATTTCTCTTTCTGTCTCTCTCTATCTTTCCCTTTCAGTTAATTAGATTATTCCGTACAGAAAAAAACGTAGTCACTTTTTTATTATTATTTTAAATTATAAATTATTTATTAAATATATTTTATAATAAAATATAAATATAATAAAAAATATATTAAATTTATATTTTTAATAAAAATAATTAATATTTTTTAATTCTTATAAAATGAGAAATAAATTTATTTTTATAAGAGAGTGAGAGTATTAAAATGTTATATACAACTAAATTAATATATATATATTAGAAAAAAAAAATTTCAACTAAAGAAAAGAGAGCTAAGTATATAATATGTAGCTAAATTTTAATAAAAACAAGCACTTTAAATAATTTTACAGATCCTCAATAAAAGTCAAATTAAGTGTCATGCTCGATTCACCATTTACCTAAGCACAATTGCTGTAGCAGTTTGCATCAACAAGTGCACAGACTCCTCTGAAGGTTGTTTTCTAAAATCATTCAACAATATTATCGATTAGCGTCTGTAACACATTCTCGTGGGAACTGGAACAAGAGAATTAAGTTTAGCAAAGAGTCTGAAGAACCACAAAACTAGTTTTTTCTCAGATTCAAGGGTAAAAATACTTATCATGGAAGCATACATTTGTTTCTATACATTTATATTAAAACAGATCGGATCATACAATTCTACAGATCACAGCATTCTGCTGCATGTTTCAAACAATGCAATGTCTTCGAATCTGTACTTTGAAATGTACTCGTATTTTTTTCCCTTTTTTTTCAGTTTAACCTTTAATCAGAATCTTATTTTACAGCCTCTAAGGAAGAGGAACAGAAGCAATATATCGATATACCTTTTAAAAAATTACATACATCAAACTAATAAAAGAATTGCACTCGCTATTGCATTGAATATTTTGAACGGGAGGGCATTGATAAATCCTGAAATAAGAGTAGAGGAATAATAAAGAGATTAGTCCATCCACCAATGTAATAAGAGAATATTCTATTTGCATAATAATGTTAGTGCATGACCTCATTTGGATGGTGTGTCGATTGCAGAATCAAGAAGTAAAAGCAAAAAGCCTATCAGCAATTGTTGTGCGACAAATTGGACATTCTGAACAAGCTAAAGAACAAGATTTACACACTGCAAGCATAAAGAAATGGTAGTTAAAATTATAGATGATGACTTAAATGCATAGTTACAATTCAAATGGAAGAAACTTGAAAGACTTACAACAAAAATGTCGGCAAGGCATAAGAATTGCAGCAGTTGGTGATTCAAAACAAACTTTACACATATGTGAATTGACATCTCCATTACCCAAGTATTTGAATTCCTTTTCCTTCATCTCTTGCATTCGTGCCTGAGAAGAAAATGAAAATTTAGTTGTTAGCTTTACATGCAAGCGATTACTTTCTTACATAAGAAGATCCAAATCAAAGAGAGGAAAATCTAATTGAACTTCATGTTCTTCAAAAACTATAAGTTGGATGTAAGACAACCACTGGAAGAAAGAATAGAATAGCATCATTAGACTTCAATTTTTTAATTAAATGAAGAAATTTTTCTCCAGACAGCAAATATAATAGAATAGCTGATAAGGAAAGAATCGAAAACATCTAAATAATTCGACATTACCTTCAATCGAACAACTAAGGGTTCCTCCGGATTTTCATCAGGTGGTTTTGATGCATACAAAATTTCTCTCTCCTCCAGGAAAGAATTGGAATCATCACCATTCATTTTTGGTTCACTTGCATCTATTTCCTCACTTTGCCTTTCATCAGTATTCACCTCAGGTATAGCTCCCCCCTCTTTCCTTAACTGAGCAACAAGCACCCACATATTTGCCAAATCATTTTCCAAAGCCTCTTCCCTTTTCTTTGCCTCTTCAGCATTTTTCCTATATTCCTCTTCTATGAATTCTTTTTCAGCCAATGTGGCCTCAAGAGCCGCCTCTCTTTGTTTCCTTGACTGCAACTCCATCTTTAGATCTTCAGGATCAAGGCTCCAAGAATCAAAGTCGTCAGAGTGTAATGAAATTTCATTTGCTCTACCAGACAAACGTCCCCTCCTTCCTGGTCTCATACCATCACTATATTTGCGGTTAACACCATTAATAGTTTGCGGGCCAGCACCTCTAGAATGCGTAGACTCTCGAGCAGCTAACAAATCCTTTTCTAGTTTTGCATTTTGTAATGAGAGTTTGGTCACTTCACTGGCCAAGTTCTTTAGCTCAACTGCAGCAGCAGATGCAAGTTCCTTTGCATAAGAAGCTTCTTCAGCCAGTTTCTGATTTTGCACACGCAACCCACTATTCTCCTCTGAAAGCTGAATCTGTTCTATCTTTAGCTTTTCATTCCCAATCTCCTGCTCAATAGGCCAAAATAGATATGCGAGCCATTTACTTGTGTTTTTCTACATACAACTCTACTAATGCTAACTTTTGTTTTTCACCGCAGAAGTTTGCATCAACACATTTACATTTCCTAAAAATTAAAAAAAATAAATATATTGACCATGCCCAGTTGATAGCAATAGTTACCTGTAACTGAACTTTCTTTTTCATTTCATCAACATACTCCTCAGGCACAGCATGTTCCGAACCAAATGGAGATTTATAGCCAGAACGTGAAGCCAAGGTCTGCTCCAGGAGATTTACTTTTTCTTGTAACTCATTGATCTCAGAACACTGCCAATAGGCAAGGATATGAAAAAACTATAAGTCCGACGTAAGACAACCAATGGAAGCAAGAATAGATAAAGAATAATGGCATCCAAGATGGAAGACGAGGATCCTCGGAAAAGAAGGTATTTAGCTTCAGATAAATTGGCAGGATAGTGAATACAGTAAAAAGAATCAAATAAGAAGGCAAAAAGTATAGAGAATTGTGTGTTAACCTTGTTCTGCAGTTGTTCTTGGAGGATACGGTTGTCTGCTGACTTTATCTGTGGATTTGATTGACCAAATTTTAGTTTAGATGAAAAAACAATGCTGAACAAAAATAAGCATCCAACTGCGAAATATGGACAAATGAACACTGAGTACCATAGACCAAAGCATCTGTAATAAGGCATGGGGCAAACATTAAACAAAATGGTTACAAGGGATGGCCATGAATTGGGATTAAAAAGCGAACAACAGAGGAAACCTATAATTAGAATCTCTCAGAAACAGGCAAAGCATATTCTTAAGGTAAGAGATTTTAGAAGAGAATTGAGGAGCTAGATTTTTCTCCCTAGCACTCCCCAAAATACAATATTTTATAAGGATATAATATTACTATTTTCACAACATCGCACAAATGCCAGCTTGACTCTGAAATTAGCACGATGGTATTACAGTTTTAGTGAAAATAACTTGCAGCTTGTAGTGCTTCACAAATTTAAATTCATGCTGAAAACTACTCACCTCCAGCTCAAAAGCCTTTTCATTACATTGGGTCATCAATCTCATAACTGACTGTTGCAACAGAAATGCAATTAAAAATGTCAGCAACTATTTTTGAATAAATAGATAAGTAAAACAAAATAAAAGAATATTAGAGGAGAAACATATAATGCAGAAGGTAGAAATTGATACTACCTGCTGCATATCAACCAATGATGCATTAGCAAGTGAAGCCTCACCACTCTCAATAATGTGTTGCTCTAGAACTTTCATTTGTCTCCTCTTCTCCTGGATCTCACGTTCCAAGTTCTGGATCTGTCATTAAAAAAACATGCACTTATCTTTCATTAGAGGTATGGTGAAAAATAGCAAACCTTGTGGTACTGAAGTGTATATTATTGAAACATTCAAGATGTTGGGTGCTGAAACATAAATGATCATAGGAGATTGAAACTTATATTTGTAGTGACATGAGAACGAAGACCTTCAACCAACTATTCGAAGAAATGAGATATTTCCAAAAGGATGATTTTAAAAAAAGGCATTGTATTAGATTCCTCAAAACAGAAACAAAATGAACCACATAAAGCCTGCAATTAATAATCAAATGACAAGCAATGGAGTTGATTTAGGATGAAGAATATACTTGAGTTTTTGAGCTTTCAGGATCATTCACAGACTGCTCTACCAGGCGCTTAAGCGTACTAGTGCTGAATGCAATCTCTCCAGCAAGCATCTTCACCTGCTCGACAAGAAGGTCCATCTGATCTTGTGTCAATGCAACCTACAACAAAAAGTAGAAGTTTCATAGGTTTATTGCTATCCAACAAAAAGGTAACCTCATAGATCACTCTCCCATATGCAGATTCAATTGCTACAGCATAATAAATATCACATCAGTACTGAAGAGTTTAGCAGCAAAAGAACTTGTGCATTGCTGATATAATAATTGAAGATGATGGAAGTAAACAAGGAAGAATTTTGAAAAATCAAAAATCCAAAGGAAACAAGCAAAGAGAGACTTCAAATTCTTGATCAAAGAAAGAATTCAACACACATCTCAAGGAACATTCTTAGCTGCATTCATTAGAAGGAAATTGAGAAGAAAAATAGACATAAAAAAATGAAGATGATATGAGAGTTTAACAATCTCTCCTTATGATTCTGTAATGCTTCTTTTCACAAGTGTGCACTCTAGAACATTAGATAACAAAAGACAGGGAGGAAGAAAAATTGAACGCACAAAAAATGAGGACCAAAATAAGACCAAATTGAATCTTATTCAAGAGAAGGAGAGCCAAACTTCGCATCAGACAGATTTTGTTAGTCAAAATTGTTATAAGCCATTATTCATTTCTATATGTAAACAAAGAGTGCCATTGCCCGGTGCATCTTCCCTAATATTAGCATTTAAGTAATCACTATGGTAGCTGCACCAGGACATTCCTTAGAATTAAATACAACAAAAATAAGTAAGAAATTAATTAATAAAACATACAGAAGATAGTTTTGAACTTATAAGTTCACCCGCTTGACTTGATTCAGTAATTGTACTGCTAACGGGAGAGAGTTCTTCATTCCACTTGCTGGAAGATCTCCTGTGTCTAAATTCATGAGATGCTTCCGATGGAACCACAGAAGCAGAAGACAGAGAATCTTTCTGATTCTCATTTTCTTGCAGTAAAGCACCCTCTCTCAAAACGTCCAGTTTCTAACAAAAAAGAAAAGAATAATATTATTTATTCATTCAAACTTAAAACCAAAATTTTAAAAGAATCTTGTTGGAGGGGAACTCTTTACACCAAGTAATAGAACTTATGCCCACACCCAGTAATAGAACTAACTGATAGAAATTTGCACGGGCAAATGATGGAAAAAAAAAATTAACACCCTTGCGCAATCCAGCTTCACTAAGCAGCTGAGCATTTACAAATACACAAATATATCATGGCATTAAATTTTTATATATATTCAAACGGTGGCAGCCAAACAATGTACATATCACCATCTCAAACCACACATAACTTGGCTTAAGAAAACAGAGATGAGATTCAAATCTAAATAATTCAGGCCGTGCTTTCATTTACCCAAGATATGAAAGAACTCACATCATCCTCTCCTACAGAATGACTTCGCTGATGACTAGGAACATCGCCCAAATATCCAGGAATTGTGTTCTTTGTAGAAACAAGTATAAGCTTGGTTAACCTCTGGATACGGCTCATTAGAGCGGCCTTGGCTTCTTCTTCCTCCTCCAATCTTGACTGCATCTTCACTTGACCTTCTTCCAACTATCCAATGAACAGAGATTATTCGTTATTTGTGAAACTTCATGGACCCGTATGAAGAAATTTAAAAACAGGAAAAGGAGCTACAATAAAAGTCAAAAAGAGAGGGAAAACATATCCAAAAACCTGTTGCCGTAAGCTCAGGATCTCCTCATGATTGACACCAACAATGATCCCCTTCTTTAGTTGATCAAGTTCCTCCTTGAGGTAGGAGATTTCCCTTTGATACTTCTTAATCAAAGATTTTTCATCCACAATCTGAAAACAATTTCCAAAACCAGCATTGTAAGCTGCCGTCGTCGTTAATTTGACATTGGAAATCATATTACTTCCAAGATTATACATTAATATTAAAGATCATATTACTTCCAAAATTGTAGCATACCTTATTACGTGAAGCATAGATTTCAACTCTCTTTGCCCTGCTAGCGAACTTCAATGTATTGTGTGTTTCCTCCATATTACTTGATGCGGGAGTTACTGTACAAATAAGCTGTGCAATAATTTATGAAAAAAAATCCAAATATCAGGTTGTATTCATTTTGACTCTGCGAGAATGATTAAATACATAGCTCATTACAGGGTTCAAATACATACAGCTCATTACAGGGTTCTTTACTCCATGGTTAAAAGCCAAAAAAAAAAAAATAAAAGGCAGATGATGTAAGAAAGTAGTATTCACTGTGTACTTTAAGAGAGTATCATGATAAATGAAATGTGATCCAATTCGCAGCAGTGCAAGTACTACTCTCTTAAACAACATGCGCATATGAAATATATTATTTATGATCCTTTGGCAAAAGTGCAACACTTCTACCATTTTATTATGCATTTATAACAAAGTAACTGTCGTATCTTGAACTCACTGAAACATGACCATGCCCGCTCAATGATGACTGCAAAAGCCGGGTAAGTTTTGAATCTCGGTAGGGAACATGAAATGCCTTCCCTTCACTCAGCTTTCCAATTACCTTCACATTCAAAAGATCAATAAAAATTTCAAATGATACAGATTTCTTTTGAAAAAAATAAATAAATAAATAAGCTCCGACTAGAACTCAAACTCAAGATCTTGCTCCAATGAACCAACGGCTCAATAAAAATTATACAGATAAATACATGATATATGTGCATAAAGAGCCAAAGAAGTTAAAAGTTCCTTCAAATGAAATAGAATAATTGCTTTTCATGTCTACGTTTACATTTATTTCCAGTTCACTAATACTAGAGATATGAAAATTTCCTCGACTCTAATGATACTGCCAAGAATCCTCACATCCTTCTAAGAAAAAAAAATCAACGAAAGAGAACTTTCAGTAAGTGTGTTTATTAGAAAGCTTCGCTTTGTCTGTTTCTTCTTTTTTTTTCTTTTTGACAGGACATGAAACAGCATGTTGTCAAGAAAAACATGGCATATTATCACATATATAGGTCCGGATACATACAGTTCCAAGAGTTAGAAGACTTTTGTTTATGTAAGATCCCTCCTTTCTCCTTAGTCCAGTTGTTTCAGTTTTTGAACTCTCAGATCCAGCCAGATCAATCAAATTCTAAGAAAGGAGATAAATAAGGTAGAAAGATGAGCTGTCAAGCTAAAAAAAATATTTTATTTTCTAAAAGTATGAATAATATGACATACAAGTTGAGAGAAGATCACTCCATCATACTCATCGCCGCGGTCACTACTTTCAATCATCTGCAAAAACATAGGCACAGTAGAGATGGATAATCATAAAGAAAGAAAATTTAAAAAAAAAGTTATGAACATTACAACAAAAACACCAACTACTATAATAAGTTCTTCTTAAAAAAGAGAGAAGAAAGGAAGAACAAGTAGATTAATTATTCAGGTGGTAAAAAGAGTGAACATGATTTTGTTACATTAAATCTCCTTCTCATCTTTTTCCACCAAAAGCAAAAAATAATACGCAGATATAGGAAATTATCAATCAACATATCACTGAAGTTACTGCTAGCACCTGAATATTATAACTACAGTAAGATGACACAAAGGAGGTAAAATTATATATATCTTATCCAGGGTCCTCAACCAAGAGTTAGAACATAACAAGGTCAGTTCAGAATCATAGATGGTGGACCTTCTAACAAAAATTTTAAAATCTCTAGCAGATGACATATTAGTTATATCTTCAAAAAAGGAAGCATGTGAAGAACAAAAAGAAAAATTGCATTCATAAATTTTAGTGTTGAAAAATCAAAATATAGTCTGTCTAAATAATCATACTAATCCACATGGCCAGTTGTATGTCACCAATGAAGTACAATTGCATGTCATTAATCACATGGCAGAAAGGAACTGATTTTGCATTTCAAACAATGATCTAAGCTGTTGCTCAACAAATGTGGCAGCAGCATGCGAAGTGCTTTATAGATATGAACAGGTTACCAGTGTAAATATGGTATGGCTTCTGCTGCTCAATAGATTAAAGTTATTTGAACCAACATGACGATGCTCTGCAAATATCAAATGCAATTAGATGCTTGACAGAGAAACTTTAACCAATAAATCATACATAAACAGGAAAGTTTCCGTATTATCTACCTTCTCCAGCAGCAATGAAAGAAAGTGCATGCCCAGGAGATAAAACTACTTCTTCTTTTATACCCTCAACATAGGTGCCCTGGAAACATAGTGCGAGAATTGATGAGATGAACAAACATGAGTCAGCTACATAAAAATTATGTCAAGTTTAAAGATTACATTTAAAATCTTTATCCAATTGCACACAAATTATGAGAGATACAAACATGTGCATCCTTGTATGCATATATATTTGAGAAGAACAAACATGAGTCAGCTACATAAAAATTATGTCAAGATTAAATATTACATTTAAAAACTTTATCCAATTGCACACAAATTATGGCAGAGATACAAACATGTGCATCCTTGTATGCATATACATTTGAGTGTATAACTCAACTTAACTCAACTAAGCCTTAATCTCAAGTCAATTGGAATCAACTATATAAATTCTTTTTTTCACTCAATACAATTTACGGTTATCTCTTCTGATAGATGTAATATCATAAGATCATTTTAGACCACCTTTGACTAAGTCAGTTTAGGCCTACATCTGTCTCTCTTAGCTATATATACTCTAACTTGTTCGGTTTTTCTAACTAACGCATCGCTGGATCTTCGTTTCACATGGTCAAACCATCTCAATCTATACTCTCTTATCTTATTCTCAATAAGTGTTACTCCCACTTTTTCTCTAATGTACTCATTGCGGATTCTATCCATCCTAGTATGACCACACATCCATCTTACCATTCTCATTTCCGCAACATACATTTTACTCATGTGTTGTTCTTTTACTGTCTAACACTCACTATCATACATCATCGCAGACCGTATTACAGTGCGGTAAAATTTTCCTTTTAATTTAATTGGAGTGTATAACATGTCAAAATTATTCACTGTTTGCACACCAATTATAACATATCAATTTGTATACAAGAATACCTCATTAAGAGAACATAAAAGTAATAGAGCACCTTTGCATGTGTTAGTATGTGTGCCAATGACAAAAAAGAGAAAACTGAAGCAAAAGCAGTCTCCAAAAGAAATGGAATGACAGATAAACAGGAAATATCAAAAGAATGTTCATCAAATTTAAGAAAAACACCTGTGCATCTTCTCTAACACGCAAATTTTGACCGGTTGGATCAAGCAAGTCATTTATCACCTGATAAAAGAAACAATGGAACCATAAATCAGATAACAATCAATATGCAGCGTATTAATTTAATGCATTTTTATTTGCAGGAAAGGCCAGGTATCCTGGACACCAGACAAATTGTGGCAGACTTCAACCACAGAAATTTCAGAATTTTGAATTACATAAAGCTTCTTGATCAACATAAATTATTAATCCAAGGAATAATATCATTGATGCTGCCTAGGAATAGGAAAATGAAAAGTTCAAGAATCACTCCTTGAAATTTTATTCCATCATCTGTTTGGTGCTACTTACCTCATTATAAATTTCAAGATAGGACACACGCAATAAGAATTCCCTTCCAGGAGTCTGAATCAGAAGTGCAATAGTCAACCATACATGATTAGCAAGTGAATAATAACAATAAAAATAAAAATAGACAACAACAGATTAGTTTATGTTGAAGAAACCCTGTTATTCAATGTAGTACAAAGTAAAAATTGATGGGAAAAAAAAAAAAGAACAGACACACACACACATGCAAATGCTTGAATGCTGCAGTTAGATCCTATGCAGAAATTTAGAAAGCTCACAAAATTGTAGGATGAATTTTCCATAAGACTCCTTAACATTAAAGATGAAGAAGAGAACTTTAGTGAGTAATGTGTTATATGAAATACAGATGGGTTGCAATAGTCTTTACTCCAAATTTGACTGATACATAATACAGGGAACCCAAGTTTCAAAAAATAAATTAGGAAATTATACAACAAATCTAGGAGCCATAAAAAATGAAAAGAAAAGGTTAGGCACACTTGAAAGGAGATGGATATAAAATATAAGAGCAAAAATTTTATGGTGCCATGAAATAGTTTCAAGACAGTGAAACTTGAATATAACACGTACATCTTGGATAATGCTGAAAACATCCTTTATGGCCAAGGGTATGATACCAGGAGAATCTTGATCTCCCTGCACATGTTTTAAGAAAGAAGTCAAAAACAATAGAGATAAATTAGTACATATATGAAGACTGCAGTTTAAGAACTAAAATAAGAAAAATCAACTAGAATGTAAATTTATACACAAGTATACATGTATGTCAAATGGTAAACAACAACTGTGATAAGTTATATAGGAGGGACCTGCTACCACCTGCTATATCACCAAAATCACCTTACTAATGAGAACATTAACCATAACAAGATTCACTGCATATTGGAGCATCACATTCATTCATCTGTTAACGGTGGATGAAAAATATAGGGAAAAAACCAAAGCAGCAATCAAGGCAATTGGTTGACATGCAATAGCAGAGTTTAACACAACCAAAGTTTTCAGTTTCTTACAAAAGATCGGCAGTAAAACTCACCCTATTTGAAAAAGTACATTTTTTAGCTTATGATGAAAAACTAAACTCCACTTAGCTTAAAATGTTAGCTCAACTTACGTGCATTAAGTTGCTTGTATTAATATATATAGAGCTACCAAGGAATCTAATAAAATACTTCAACCGTCAATATCATTCTTGAATGATGCAAATTCATCTATGGCAATTTAATATGTGCTCCCATATGTAGCTTAATTAATCACTATAACAGGATCGTTAGATTATAAGTCCAAGCCAAATATAAAAATAAAGAAACTTGTAGCTAGAGAGACTAAACTTACATGCATAGTGTGTGTCTTTCCACTACTAGTAACACCATAAGCAAAAACAGTTCCTGCATTGTAAAAAAGTTAAATTAATTTAATGCAATACTAACACAATCACCAGAGTCGCTGCAATTACTCCAACTAATCAAGGCCTATTGATTAAGTGAATCAGAAATTCTAAACATACCATTGATGCCTTCCATTGCAGCCTTGACTACTGGTTTAGCAGCAACATCGTATACATCTTGAGAAGGAGTATGTGGTCCGAATACTTTATCTGCCAATGCGGGTTCATTATCATTTAGACTCGCATTAACATGATATATTACTCAATTAATTACCCCACGAAAAAAATTAATAAATTTATCACTAGAATGAACAATCACCAAATGCATAAGCAGTAGCTGGATTATAGTCATTCCTAACAATCTTATCCCCATCCGCATACCAAGCGATCTCATCTCCTCTCTGGAACTCTCTTTCACTGTAACCAAACAAATCCCAATCACATTACCTCAAAAACAGACCGAACGATTGAAATTGTAAACGTCAATAGATCTGGTCCACTAATCTCAGATCTAACAAATTTACCTCAATGGTCTAAACCGAATCGTCACCGATATACTGTCTCCATTCGTCGGTTCATCAACCGGTTCAGCAATCAGGTCCTCGGCTCCAAACCCGACAGGAGTGCGATTACTGTAACTACGCTGACCGTAATACATTGAATCATTGCGAGAACGACTTGGCGTCATGGATCGGGAACTGAATCCACCTCCCGAGTTGAAAAACGAAGAAGAAACAGAAGAAGAGCAGGAACGAGGCATTAGCTTGTTGCTAATGTAAGAAGTAGAAGAAGTGGAAGAGTAAGGACTAGAAGGCTTCCGGTAAGAGAATGGAGAGCTACTCCGAGCTCGTGACGATGAGGCCATTCAAGTTGGAGTCGAGTTGACTCAGCCAGTCAAAGAGAGACTCAGTTGAGAAAAATGTATAACTAACAATAAATTCAAAGAAATAAAGAAAGAAGAAGAAGAAAAGAAGAATGAGTCAGTAAGTCACATGGCTTCTGAGACAAAAGCGAATAATAACATTTTCGGTTTCTTTTCTTTATTCGAAGCTATAGAAGGAGAAAGAGAGAGAGATTGATTCTTCTTCTTTAAGACAAAGAGTTGCAGAGAAAGAGAGAGATAGAGATAGAGATAGAGAGAGAGGGAGTAAGCAAGAAGAGATTTTGATTTCAGAGAGAAAGAGAGAGAGAGGACGAAGAGGTGAGAACGATAGGTTTGGTTATTGTTTATTTTTGTTTAATCTTTTTTAAAATTGTGTTGAATTACAATTTTTAAATTTAATTGTTTTTGAGAGGTGGTTAAGAAAATGGGAAGGTGACGTGGAAGGTGAGGGTAAATGGACCCGCGAAATGAGGAGATTTTGAAATTAAGGCAGTAATAAAAATGAGCGGGAATAACAGTGGGTAGTGACAATTTACGACACGTTAGAATTTCATTAATTAAAGTAATTAACTCTAATTATTTGGCATTGTACTGGCTGCGACACAAGGCAGCAAGGGTAGGTCGCTGTATTTTATTTACGAAAATACCCTTTTTTAATTGGAGAGTGATTTGAATTTTTTTTTTTGGGAAAGAAAATGCATTGTTGCTGTGACGACGAGGAGATGAGGGAGGAGCGTCGTGGGAGAAAAGTAGTGTTGGCTGTACTCCATGACGTGATGCCACGTGTCAAAATAACTGTCCCCTTAGAGCCATTTTTTAAATTTAATTATTTATTTTTTTTCTTTTAATGTTTTTTCAGTGATTCTTTAAAAAAATAATTTGGTTTTGAAAATATTGGAGCTTTTGTGTTAAGACTTGTGATGAGGAATTTGCAATTGGATGTATATAAATTGGCTATTGGGTTTAGAATTTCTTATTTGAATTTGATACATAAAACATTTAACAGACACCCTTATAAAATTAAAGAACATTTCAGTTTATTATATATTAAGTAAAGAATCGTAAAAAAATTATATTAAATTTAAATTTCAATCATTTCATAATAATGAATTGATAATTAAAATTTTAATTACTTTTTTAAAACTTATGATTTAAAAAAAATTACAATTTTTAGCTGTGAGTGGTTATTCCTTAAAACAGTTAACATAAAATAACCATTAATTACTAGCAATTATTGACAATTGCTAATCCGTACAAAACTTATACCCTACAATTTTGAAAATTTTAATTGTGTGAATAATTCAATTACAATACTTTTCAAATATTTTGTATTGATAATTCTTGAATGTATTTGTTGTCCCAAGATGGCAACCAAGAGGGGGGGTGAATTGGTTTCGTCAAGAAATAATGACAATTTAAAAAACTCAACAAACAAGAAATGCGGAATAGAGAGTTGGTTGAGTAATGGAGGAAGGTAAGAACACACAAGATTTATAGTGGTTCGGATTTACTTCAATCCTACATCCACTTCCTTAACAACTTGTTAAGGTTCCACTAGTCTTTGAAGTTTTTACAAGCTCACTTCCAACTTTGGTATTTTCACAAGTTCACACCTAACTTCACAAGTGTTTTTCTAAGGCTCACACTTACAACCCAAACAAGAGTTTTACAAGGCTCACTCTCTCAACCTAAGTGTTTCCCAAGCTTACACTCAAACTTATACAATAGTGTTTTCAATGCTAACACCTAACATTCATAACAATTCAAATACAAGTTTAAGCAAAAGGAAATTTGTTGCTTGGCTATGAAAATCTTTTCTTAATAATGTTATATGTTTTTGTTTTCTCATGGAAACATTGTATTTATAGCCAATGTGGTCTTACTAGCCGTTATTGATGTTTTAATAATGTCTTGGCAGATTAGACCTCCTTTACTTAAACTGTCCGAAGCACTTCGCGGTCGCCCTTCATACAAGGATGGTCGCGCTCATGCTTCCTGCGGTCGTCCTTTTAACAAGGGACGGTCGCTACTTTTAAAAAATCTTCAACGGTCGAATTTTAGTGCTCTGCAGCTGGAATCTTGCCCATGATGTGTTTGTCGGGACGGTCGCGCATCACAAAGTGCGGTCGCCCTTTTTTGAATACTGAAGTGGGATTACAACGGTCATGTCACGTGTCACTTTCTGACAGAGCAAAAGAGATGTCCGCCATAATTTGAATCTTCGCGGTCGCCCTTGGTAGGTTTTCGCGGTCGAACTCACATTCTCGCGTCGAACTTCTGGACGCACCTGAGGACGCGAACACTACTGTCTCTTTGAGCAATTTCTTCTTGAATTGTTGGGCGGTCGCGACTTTAAATGAGACGGTCGCTAAAGTGGTAAGCGAGGTCGAATCATTCACCGTTCTTGTCACCGCAAACCTTACTGTGATTGTAATGATTTAAGTTCCTTGAGTAGCGGTCGGGCAAATATTAGGACTGTCGCTATTCTGTATGAGCGGTCGCGACTGAGGTCGAACTTCTGACCGCGAAACCTACTGTGACAAGGTTTCATTCTGTAATTGCTTGGAGCGGTCGTATTCAGGTGAGGTGCGACCGCTATAATTGTTCTGTTTACTTTTAATTGAAGCAACCTAATCCTGCAACAAGATTTCTCAAACACAAGTTAAATAGATCATCCATTTGAGTTGTCAAGGATCAAAATTAAGATCATTTGTCTAACAATCTCCCCCATTTTGACTTTGACAATTCAAATGGAATGATGAGAAAAATAATAAGTCTAAAATACTCCCCCTTAACATATGCAACAATCATCGTTAAGAGCATTGTGATTAATAGTTTATCTTGGTGCAAAGGTTATTGTTTGATGCAAACATTTCTCCCCTATTGCAAATATTCAACATTATTGTTCTTATTCTTGTTTTCCCATTTTTGTATACTGTTAATTCAACATTATTGTTCTTATTCTTGTTTTCCCATTTTTGTATACTGTTACTTGGTTCATTCCACTTGGTTCATTCCATTTTGGTATTGTTCTCCCCCATTGGCATAGGCAAAATGAAACAAATGTTAAGCAAAACAAGCATATAAAAGTGCAAACAATGAAAGGGAATATAAACATTATATATATGAAAGTGGAGGAAAGTACAAAGAAGGATTAAAACAAGCATTTTAAAATGCAAACAATAAGAAAAATCTAAGCTATTCTGAGTCATCATCTAACTCTAACTCTTCTTCAACTAAAGGAGCTTTCCCTTTATCTTGAGGTGTAACAGAGGCAGAGCTAGTACTAATGGACTCTTCTTCTTCAGCAACGCTTTGGGTGTGATCACTTATATCCCAATCTTCAAGATTGCATTGAGGCAAGTCCAATTTGCCTTGCATGTCATAAAGATCATGGTGCATGTGGGATATAAGGTCTATCCTCTTGTTTAAGTGCTGGAATCTCTTGGAGACACTTTTCTTGAACTTAGAGAGTTTCCTTGAGAGAGTCTTGATTGCTTGGAGGATGAGTTGTGTGGAGGATGAAGCAGTTTCTTGAGCAACTTTTGATGAAGTTGCTTTTGGGGGTAATTCCACAGCAACTTCTATAGAATCTCCCTCTTCCTCAATTGTATACCTTGGCCTTTTCTTTTGTTTGTCCATAACACCTTTCTTGCCAAAAGAGTATACATATGATCCTTCAATTTTCTTTACACATCCAGCATGCTCTAAGTAATCTATTGTGATAGCACTAGAGGCTAGAGTGAAAGGGTTTCTCAAAGTGGCTAAGTTTAAATCATTCAGAAGGTTTAGGTGCCTAGCTATTTGAGTAACTTGAGAGGATAGGAAGAAGGTACCAGTTCTTGTAACAGCATGATGATAAAAGGTATCAATCAAGAACTTGGTTGTGTTCATTTTGATGTTGTGGGTGAAAGCATAGAGAAAGATAAGGTCTCTCTTGGTTACTTTCTCATTCCCATCTGCTCTTTGGTGAATGGTATAGGTGATAATCCTATGGAGCATCCAGTGGGTGAGAGATTTGATGTGCCTGGCTTTAGATTCCTTTTCAAAGGAAGTTTCAATGGAAATTTCTCGCCAGAAATCAGAAAGGGTTGGGTTTGAGAAGATTTGGTCATTGTAGGAGGTTATACCTTCAGAAGGGAAGTTCCAAATTCTGCCAAAATCTTCAAGGGTTAAGAATTGATACTGATCAAAGAGTTTGAACCTAACCCCATACCACCCTAGTGTAGAGTTTGCACTCTTCTCTATCTGGAATTACATTAGAAACTCCTTACTTAGACTAGAGTAACCTACTTCTTCTGGAAAGACAAAATTTCTCCATCCAAGGACATCCAACAATCCTTCAATTTCGTCCTTGATGCCCAAGGCAGACAGCATCCCACCAAAAGGTGATTTGGTGCCTTCAACCTTCTTCTTCTTTAGCATGGCATACCTAATGTCTTCCTCAGTGGTTTGGTGATGAGGTTTGTGAATTTTTTCACCCCTTTTTGATTGTGGAGGAGATGGAGGTTCAACAACAGGTTCTCTAATGGTGATTCCTGGAACTCTCTTAGCTTGACCCTTAATTTTGGAAGTGGTTTTTCTTTTGGGAGCCATTAGATTAGAAAGAGTAGAAGTAAACTGGAAAACAGAGGGTGATTGAGATGTAGAAGTTTTTTAGGGTTTCAGAAGTAAGTTTGTGTGCTTTGATAGGCAAAATATCAGATAAACTGTTTCAAAACACTTTTAAATAGATGAAGTAAAGAAAATAGTCGTTTATGACTGTTGAGAGTTAAGAGTTGCGACCTGTCACACAGCCAACGGTTATAAATTTTCGAGCAGAGTGTACAAGGTGCGGTCGCAGATTTAACAAGGTGCGATCGCGAAATGGTGTACAGCGACCATTATTATGATCAGTACGCTCGCGAGTGAAGAAAACATCTGTAACGGTCGAAACTATTCAAATTGGTGCGATCGCGCACAAATTTTCTCGACCGCGCTCAGAGAATTTTATTGAATGAAACTAGCAGACGAAGTAGCGAGCGCGAAAGAACACTGGAGCGACCGCTACATACTCAAAAATAAAAGATTCAAGGAAAGATGGAAGATATTCTAAGTGTGTTAAGAAAAATTAATTTCATGCACATAGAAACTTTATTTTAAGGCAAAAATTCTAATTAACTCAAAGTGATTCCATCAATCATTCCTAAATTGAGTTTGATGAAGTTAAGTCTATCTTCATTCAAGGGTTTTGTAAAGACATCAGCAAGTTGATTTTCTGTATCTATGAATTATAAGGTTATATTCTGATTTTGTACATTTTCTCTTAAGAAATGATGTCTAATATCTATGTGTTTGGATCTAGAATGTTGGATAGGATTCTTAGACAAATTGATAGCACTAGTGTTGTCACATTTAATGGAGATATTGTTAAACTTTTTACCATAGTCAAGCAATTGTTGTTTCATCCATAATACTTGTGTGCAACAAAAACATGCTGCAACATATTCAGCTTCCGTTGTGGATAAAGCAACTGATGCTTGTTTCTTACTATGCCAAGACACTAGACAATTACCAAGAAAGTGACATGCTCCTGTTGTGCTTTTCCTATCTAATATACTACCAGCATAATCTGCATCTGAAAATCCTATAATATGAAATGATGTGTTTTTAGGATACCAAAGTCCTAAATGTATTGTACCGCTCAAATATTTCAAGATTCTCTTAGTGGCATTCAAGTGTGATTCTTTAGGACTAGTTTGAAATCTAGCACAAAGACATACACTATACATTATATCAGGCCTAGAAGCAGTTAAGTAAAGTAGTGATCCGATGATACCTCGATATTTCTTCTCATCTACTGCTTTACCATTATCATCTTTACCTAATTTCAATGATGTGCTCATAGGAGTTTTGCTAGTTTTGCAGCCATCCATTCCAAATTTCCTGATGAGTTCTTTTGTATATTTGGATTGGTTGATGAAGATCCCATCTTTACATTGCTTGACTTGCAGTCCAAGGAAAAACTTGAGTTCACCCATCATGCTCATTTCAAATTCCCTAGTCATACAAGAAGCAAATTCTTTGCACAGGGCTTCATTAGTAGCTCCAAATATTATGTCATCCACATAAATTTGTACAATCAAAATGTTGTGCTTATCCTTTTTAACAAAAAGAGTTGTGTCTACTTTTCCTTTTGAAAAACCATTTTCAAGCAAATATGCACTAAGTTTATCATACCAAGCTCTAGGTGCTTGCTTTAATCCATATAAAGCTTTGGTAAGTTTGAAAACATGATCAGGAAATTTGTAGTTTTCAAAACCAGGAGGTTGTTCAACATAAACTTCTTCATTTATGAGTCCGTTTAGAAATGCACTTTTAACATCCATTTGATAAAGCTTAAAATTCATATGACATGCAAAAGCAAGTAATATTCTAATAGCTTCCAATCTAGCTACGGGGGCAAAGGTTTCATCATAGTCAATACCTTCTTCTTGATTATAACCTTTGGCTACCAATCTTGCTTTATTTCTAATGATGTGACCATTTTCATCAAGCTTATTCCTATAAACCCATTTGCATCCTATTATAGAATGATCTATAGGTCTAGGAGTAAGTTGCCAAACATTATTTCTTTCAAATTGATTAAGTTCATCTTGCATTGCAATTATCCAATTTTCATCATTTAAAGCTTCCTCAATAGTTTTTGGTTCAATTTGAGAAACAAAAGCAACATTAACATCAACATGATTAATTTTAGATCTAGTAGTTACTCCCTTTGATGTTTCTCCAATGATGAGTTCCTTTGGATGATCTTTCTTGTATTGCCAATCCTTAGGTAGATCTTGAGCCTTTTCTTCAAGTTGATTGATCTTTGGAGCATCAATAGATTCAAGAGGTTCAAGAGTGCCTGCAGGGTCATTGAAAGTAATACCTTTCTTTTGATCAAGTTTAGATGATTCATCAAATACAACATGCATTGATTCTTCTATAACTAGAGTTTTCATATTAAATACTCTATATGCTTTGCTATATGATGAATATCCTAAGAATATGCCTTCATCTGATTTGGATGAGAATTTTCCAAGATTATCCTTGGTATTCAATATGAAGCATTTGCATCCAAATACTCTAAAATATCCAATTCTGGGTATTCTTCCATTCCATAGCTCATAAGAAGTTTTATTAGTTAAATGCCTTTTATAAACACGATTTGCAATGTAACAAGCTGTATTAACGGCTTCCGCCCAAAAATAAGATGGTAAATCATATTCATTGAGCATTGTTCTAGCCATTTCAATTAAAGTTCTATTTTTCCTTTCAACTACGCCATTTTGCTGTGGAGTTCTAGGAGCAGAAAAATTGTGTGAAATGCCAATTTCATTGCAAAAGTTTTCAAAGTTTTCATTTTCAAATTCTTTGCCATGATCACTTCTAATAGATGTGATCACATATCCTTTTTCATTTTGAACTCTTTTTGCAAAGGTTTTGAAGTAATTAAAGGCTTCATTCTTTTGAGCTAAGAAATTAACCCATGTGAATCTAGAGTAGTCATCAACAAGAACAAATGCATATGATTTGCCTCCTAAGCTTGTAACTCTATTTGGTCCAAACAAGTCTAAATGAATGAGCTCTAAAGGTCTAGAGGTGCTTATAACATTCTTTGTTTTAAATGAGCTTTTATGTTGCTTACCATGTTGACAAAGTTCACAAATCCTATCTTTATCATATTTTATCTTAGGTAAGCCATCAACTAAATTCTCATTACAAATATATTTCAATTGATCCATACCAGCATGTCCTAGTCTTCTATGCCATAACCATGCATCATTATTAGTGGACATTAAACATGTATGATCAGAATGTATGCTTACATTGTAAGTGTTGTTTGTTCTAGTACCCTTAAATATGATAACATCATTTGAATTTGTGATTTTGCATTCCTTGGAATCAAACTTAACAAAGTATGCTTTATCACAAAGTTGACTAACACTTAGCAAGTTATGTTTCAAACCATCAACAAGCCATACATCTTCAATTAAATCCTTACCAATAGAACCAATGGAGCCAACACCAAGAATTTTACCTTTAGCATTATTTCCAAAAGTTACGTTACCTCCATGTTTATAGGTAATACTTGTAAAGAGCTTTGCATTTCCAGTCATATGCCTTGAGCATCCACTATCCACAAGCCATGTGCTTTCATTGGTAGTAGATTTTAGGCATACCTGCAAGCCAATTGTGGTCATCCTTTTTTAGGTACCCACATATAGTTGGGTCCTTGATGGTTAGTAGAAAGAGTGCCTTCTAAATTTAGATGAGCTTTTCTTATATAACAATAGAAATTTTTGTGACCAAATTTCATGCAATATGTGCATTGCCATGGTATTCTATGCTTCTGCATTTTTCTTTTTGCATTATACATACAACTACAAGTATGTGATTTCTTTTGTACAAGTTTAGTAAACAATAATGCATAATTGTTTTTGGCTTTATCTCCTAGTGAACCGTAAGAAGTTCTTTTAGACTTGGTGCAAGCATGAACATCAGAAATTTTAGTTGTAGATGCTTTCACAAAAGTTGGTTTACTAGGTGCAATGTTGGTTGAGCCATTGAATCCTAATCCATATTTCAAGGAAGGTGATCTTTGATTATTAATTAATGTGTTCAATGCTTCCTTTCCTTTATGAAATTTGGAAATTGATTCTTTTAGTTCTTTTAGTTCATGCTTCAATGTCTCATTTTCTTTAATCACCTTTTCTAAGTCATGTGAGCTTTTATTTAATTCTCCTATTGTATTCATTAAGTGTTCATTTGAGGTTTTCAATTCTAAGGTAGAGTTCTTTAAGCATATAAAATCCTTTTCTAACTTAGAGTTTTTCTCTTTATAGAGCATCATTTTAGAGAAATAATTTTCTATTTTAGAATTCATGTGCTCAATCAAATCACTATCATTTATATCACTTATATCATCATGTGCTACAAGATCAAAGGATTGAGTACTTACCTCATTGGAGTCATCTTCAATAGCCATGAGACAAAGATTTGCAATTCCTTCCTCTTCTTCTTCTTCACTTGAGGAAGAGTCATCCCATGTGGCTTTGAGAGACTTTTTCTTTTCTTTATCCCATTTCCTTTTGTTTTTTAATTTGTAGCAATCCGACTTGATGTGACCGGTTTTTCCACATTCATAGCATTTTACCTCATTTTTCTTTTCTTTATCTTTGAAGGAGAATTTTGGAGGTGTACCTTTGTTTGCTTGTAGTCTTTTCTTCCTTTTCCATTCATTCATTCTTTTTGAGAACATTGCCATTTCATCTTCATCATCAGTACCTTCATTGCTTGAGCTCTCATCTTCTTTAATTGCTTTGAGTGCAATTGGTTTTCTCTTTTCTTTCTCACCTTGATCATCTTCTTTTTCACTGTGCAGCTCAAAAGTGAGTAATTTACCAACTAGCTCGTCGGTTCTTAATGTGCTGAGATCATGAGCTTCTTCTATGGATGATACTTTGGATTCAAAGTTCTTTCTAGCTCTTAGGGCTCTCAAGATTTTACTGTTTACATCACCTTGATCATATACCTTGCCATACTTCTTCAGTTCATTGACAATAGCAAGCAAGCGATTTGTCATGTCGATGACATTTTCATTTGGTTTCATCTTGAATAGCTCATACTCATGAACATGCATTTGTTTCTTGGTAAATCTTACTTGAGTTGTACCTTCATGGTAGTTTTCAAGTGTTTTCCAAATACAATGTGCACAAGTTAAATGTTGAACTCTTCCACCTTCTTCTCTTGAAATGGAGTTCATCAAGATGGAAGCAGCTCTATTGTTCTTGAATCGATCTCTGATATTGCTAGTTGACCATTGAGCTTTGGGAAGTGGAACTTGAATACCGTCAACCTCATGAGTAGGAGATTTCCACTCATTTTCCACGAAATCCCATAGTTCAATCCCTTCACTGTCTAGAAACAAATACATTTTGTGTTTCCAGTATGAGTAATCCGTTCCATCAAAGTAGGGTCTAAGAATAGAGTTAAGATTTCCATGAGAGCTTGATGAAGAAGAAGTTGCCATTGTGGATCAGATTTCACAATTAAGTTTAAGAAATCTCAGGGCTCTGATACCAATTGTTGTCCCAAGATGGCAACCAAGAGGGGGGGGGGGGTGAATTGGTTTCGTCAAGAAATAATGACAATTTAAAAAACTCAACAAACAAGAAATGCGGAATAGAGAGTTGGTTGAGTAATGGAGGAAGGTAAGAACACACAAGATTTATAGTGGTTCGGATTTACTTCAATCCTACATCCACTTTCTTAACAACTTGTTAAGGTTCCACTAGTCTTTGAAGTTTTTACAAGCTCACTTCCAACTTTGGTGTTTTCACAAGTTCACACCTAACTTCACAAGTGTTTTTCTAAGGCTCACACTTACAACCCAAACAAGAGTTTTACAAGGCTCACTCTCTCAACCTAAGTGTTTCCCAAGCTTACACTCAAACTTATACAATAGTGTTTTCAATGCTAACACCTAACATTCATAACAATTCAAATACAAGTTTAAGCAAAAGGAAATTTGTTGCTTGGCTATGAAAATCTTTTCTTAATAATGTTATATGTTTTTGTTTTCTCATGGAAACATTGTATTTATAGCCAATGTGGTCTTACTAGCCGTTATTGATGTTTTAATAATGTCTTGGCAGATTAGACCTCCTTTACTTAAACTGTCCGAAGCACTTCGCGGTCGCCCTTCATACAAGGATGGTCGCGCTCATGCTTCCTGCGGTCGTCCTTTTAACAAGGGACGGTCGCTACTTTTAAAAAATCTTCAACGGTCGAATTTTAGTGCTCTGCAGCTGGAATCTTGCCCATGATGTGTTTGTCGGGACGGTCGCGCATCACAAAGTGCGGTCGCCCTTTTTTGAATACTGAAGTGGGATTACAACGGTCATGTCACGTGTCACTTTCTGACAGAGCAAAAGAGATGTCCGCCATAATTTGAATCTTCGCGGTCGCCCTTGGTAGGTTTTCGCGGTCGAACTCACATTCTCGCGTCGAACTTCTGGACGCACCTGAGGACGCGAACACTACTGTCTCTTTGAGCAATTTCTTCTTGAATTGTTGGGCGGTCGCGACTTTAAATGAGACGGTCGCTAAAGTGGTAAGCGAGGTCGAATCATTCACCGTTCTTGTCACCGCGAACCTTACTGTGATTGTAATGATTTAAGTTCCTTGAGTAGCGGTCGGGCAAATATTAGGACTGTCGCTATTCTGTAGGAGCGGTCGCGACTGAGGTCGAACTTCTGACCGCGAAACCTACTGTGACAAGGTTTCATTCTGTAATTGCTTGGAGCGGTCGTATTCAGGTGAGGTGCGACCGCTATAATTGTTCTGTTTACTTTTAATTGAAGCAACCTAATCCTGCAACAAGATTTCTCAAACACAAGTTAAATAGATCATCCATTTGAGTTGTCAAGGATCAAAATTAAGATCATTTGTCTAACAGTATTTTATTTTAAAGTGTATTATTATTTAAACCGTTGAATGGCTATCGAATTAAAATTTAAAATTTTGAAAATTTAAATTAAAAATAAATAAACTTTTAAATTAATGAAGTATAATTAATTAAGATGTAAATTTTTGAAATTAAATTGTGATTGAATTTTTAAATTTCGGGATAAATTATGATAATTTTAATTGTAATTCCGTTTTTCTAAAGTAATTGAGGCAAACAATTTCTTATTCTATTAATAGGCTCAGTGTAACTCATTGATTAAAATTAATTAAGCGAAAGATTTGGAGGAGAAATTTTATGGAAGGCATTGGAGTTAAAATTAATAATGTGGTTCAACTAAGCAAACTATCAAGTGTTTAAATTCAATTGCTTTATTAAATTGTGTGAATTTAAATATTTTATAATTGAAATTTAAGATGAGACTCTTTTAGGAGTGAGCAGTTAAATTTCCTCTCTTTAAAATCTGGTTGGTAATAATAAAATAATATAATATTATTGTATTTGGTTATTAATTTTTTTTAATACAAAATTATTGCCATAATACCGTAGTTCAATATACACTTTATTAAATTAGTAAAATGCATGCAAATTCGCATCACACACACACATATATTTATATATATGTGTGTGTATATAGATTACAATGACAATATTACATTAAAAAGAATAGAATCTAAAAGTAATTTACAAAGACAATATACTAATTTTTAAAAATGTTTGATCTGCGAAACATTTAAAAAATTATGTAGTTCCTTTTTTTATGTAAGAAACAATGTGTGAAATTTCATAATTATCTAATTGATAAGTGTCAAAATTATAATATTAAACTTGAAAGGGTCAAAATAAAAATAAAAGTAAACATAAAGTAAGGAGTTATGTAATATAAATAGTTTGAGTGGGGCCCATCTCTATTTTTTCTAGAAAAGTATTAATGTCTATATATTCATTTTTTTAATATTAGTTTCTTATAGTGATGTAATTTTTGCATGCTTTAAAATGGCAAAATATATATATTTTTTTCAATTTATGTGAGAAGCTAAAAATGATTTTATTATCAATTTATTTATTTACTTATTCGAAATTGGGAGGAGAATATGACCAACTATGCATAAGTTGAATGGCTTTTGTATAAAAATGTACATTTGTTTCTTTTTGAAACATCTTGTTATTGTACTTGCATAATTATTGAAAAATAATTATTTTTTTATTATAGCTTTTTTTTTTGTTAAAACAATAGAGGATGATAGTGGCGGACCTAGGAGGAATATGTAGAGGTTGACGACGTCCTCTCGCTGTCTTTAAAAAATGTTGATATAAAAGGGGTGATTCTTTGGTGACCAGTCGATGGTGTTTGCAAAGGGGAGGGGTTGAGAAAGGGGAAGGTACTACAAGCATGTATGAGGGGTTGAAGACAATCACTCAAGCGTATTTATGATTTTGCCCATGGCTGGAACTGCATTATTTCAGCCAAGGGCTTTAATTTTTTTTTTCAATTTGTATTAAATGAAACAACGTTGTTTCACTTAATACAATTTGAAAAAAAAAATAGCCCGAGTGAGAGATAAAAATGGGTAGGCATGCAGAGAATGAAGAAAAGACAGAGAGAGGGGCGACGACTCTGACTCCGACCAGATCACTGGTCGACTCCACCGGCTACGCCGACCACCACTAGTCCAGGTTTTTATTACTTTATTCCATTTGTTTAAATTTTTATTTGTTTATTTGTTAAGTTGTTGTGATTATTAGATTTTAGGTTAAAAATTTAGGGTTTTTTAAATATAGAATATATTTTATTAATTGGTTTTTAAATATAGAATATAGTTTATTGATTAGATTGAATTAATATATTGTATTATGTGAATTTGTGATAATTTTTGTTTTACATAAAAATTAGAGATTTTATTTTTTAAATATAGAATATAATTTATTAATTGATTTTAAATATAGAATATAGTTTATTACTTAGTTTGAATTAATTAGTTTTATTGTGTTTTATGAATTTGTGATAATTTTTATTTTAACTAAAAAAATTAAAGATTTTATTTTTAAATATAGAATATAGTTTATTAATTATGTTGAATTAATTGAATTTACTTGTATTTTTTGAATTTGTGATTATTAGGTTTTAGGGGGAAATTAGGTATTTTTTTTCTTTATAAATATAGAATGCTTTTTGTTTAAATTTTAATTAACTATTATAATTTATTTAAAATGATTTGTGTTATGATTATGTTGAATTAATTGATTTTGTTTGTGTTTTGTGATTTGTGATTAGGTTTTAAATATAGAATGTAATTTAATGATTTGGAAATTGAATTTAGGTTCAATTAATTATAAATTATAAATAAAATGTTGAATACAAATTAGGTTAAACTAATTTTAAATTGAACAGATATGGATAAATTTGTGATTAAGATGAAGAGAGAGTACGGAATGAATATGGTAAACTCTCGAATATTCTGACTCCGACTCCGACACCAATCTCTATATTAAGTATTAATGCTAGTAAGGAGGAAACTAATAATAAAATAGGGCGTATAGGTTAGTTTTGATGATATTGTGGGTGACCCCGTATTGCGTAATATATTGATGAGTTTGATGTTGAGATTAGGGATGATGTTAAAAGACAATATGCGGCTAAAGATCATTGCCAGCCACGTGACCATAATTTTTTCCAAACATAATTTGAAAAAATTATGATGAGTTTTAGAGAGAGTTGACACTCTAAATATGAGTGGTTGGAATATAGTATTTTCAAATATACAATATTTTTATTTATAGTGTTATCTTTTTAGTCCGAATAGAAGATCTAAGTGAAAGTATGGAGAGATTTAATGAGCACATTAATGGTCCCAGTAGTCCACACAATAATGAAAGAATATTATATGTTGATTTCAAAAATTAAAGACAAAGTGTGTCTCATGCATGATCTTCTAATAGCCAAGAGCAAGAGAGGTATTATTGGACACGTCTAACAACTGTTGTTGATTGTATATGTTTTCTTTTAGCAAATGGTTAGTTTTTAGAGGAAACAACGATTTGAAAAAGTCATTTAGCCTGGGTAATTTTCTTAAACATCTCAATTGGCATAGTCAACGTAATATTGATGTTGAAAATGTAGTTAATTCAAATACTTCTGAAAACGTAATACTTAAGTGACACATATGCTTTATCTTTGAAAAGTGCACTTGATGATTTCTTAGCAAAACATGGGTTATCACTAAGTAGAGTTAGAGGACAAAGTTATGATAGAGCTTCTAATATGTGAGGTGAATTCAACGGGTTGAGGACCCTAATTTTGAATGAAAATCTCTTGGCAACGTACATTTATTATTTCGCTCACCAACACAAATCAGTACTTGTTGCAATAACAGGAAATAATAGATTTGTGAGTAATTTTTTTTATTATATTTCAATGATTGTGAATATTGTTGGAGCTTCATGCAAAAAGAGGGATGCTTTTCGTAAAACATAACATGATGAAATAGTTCAATGCCTGAAAAGAGGTGATATTCAAAGTGGACGTGTTGGCGTTCTCATTATAAAACAATTGTACATCTCTCTATATAGTTATCAGTGAAAGAGGTTCTTGAGAATATTTATGAGGATGGTTCTAAACAAAGAAATCAAGGGGCAACTATGGGCTTAATTGATAAAATGAGAAGTTATAAATTTATTTTCATTGCTTTATTAATGAGGAAACTTTTACGAATAATAAATAATTTATCTCAAGTCTTATAAAGAAAGGATTAAAATATTGGTAATGCGATTCATTTGATTGCAACTGTTAAACAATTGTAAAGCTTTAGGGAAAATGGATGGGATGGATTATTGGAAGCTGTTAATGACTTCTGTATAGATCCTGATATCACAGTGCCTAATATGAAAGATAATGCAAGCCATCTGCATTCTAAGCGTACTGGTATTCCTATTACTTATTACCACCACTTTTCGAGTAAAAATATTTTATCAGGTGCTCCTTTTTCTTCGTATTATCATACTTAAATATTTATTATGCTATAACCTAATGTTGTTTTATTCAATTCTAAGTTATTGATTTCATTACCTAAGAAATGAAAATTCGATTTATAGAATCAAGAATGGAATTCCTTTTATGCATTGCTTGTCTTTCTTCTAAGAACTCATTCTCCAACTTTGAGCTATCCAAATTACTTCATCTTGATGAACTATGTCCATACGATTTCTCAATCACCAATCAGATGGTACTTAAAGATCAGCTTACCACCTGCATTGCTGATGTAAAAAGAAATGAAGCTTTCTCTGGTCTTGATGACATTGAAGCTCTTGCTCAGAAAATAGTTGAGATGGATTATGGCATTATATTTCCTTTGGTATATCTATTTATCAAGCTATCTTTAGTGTTACTTGTTACAACTGCTGCTATTAAGAGAATTCTTCATTAATTAACATTATTAAGACAGATTTGTATAACAAGAAGAGAGATGATTATCTAACAGACTGTTTGATGTATTATGTGGAAAGAAAGATTTATTTAAAAATTGAAAATGAATATATTATGCAAATTTTTCAAAAAAATGAAAACCCGTAAGATACAATTATCATCTTTAATGAGTAGTCAATTTGATAGTATAAATTAATTATTGAACTACTTTAATATTAAATATTCAATTCTATAGTGAACTCATCTGTATTTTTTTTTCATGAAAATTTTGCCTCCCTCCTTGATGAGTTTCTAGTTCCACCACTAGAGGATGAAATCCATTAAAAATAAGCAAATAATACATCAGTCTTTAATAATCTAAGTAGTTGAGGAGGAGGATTACAAAATGAATCAAGATTAAGCTTTCTTTAGCTCTAGAATGGGCTAATAATCTTAGTTATAATGTTACATTCCCTTTTAACAAAAATAAAAGAAATATCACTAAAATAACTCTTAATACTCTTGATCTGAAGCACTAAATCATCGATCTCAGTGGAGCAACAATCATCAAAATTGATAGCTTAGATTAGTTACATATTATCTGAATCAAAGATGCATAAATCAAAGCCAAAATGAAGAGTTCTCTGAACTACTTTTAGTAAAACCATAGCTTCATTTCTGATAGGAGAATAAGATTGAATCAAATAAGCAACACCAACCACCATCACACTAAATTATTTCTAAAAATGAAGGCAAACTGAGCAACAATAATGTTAGAGGAAAACACACATTAGAGTTAATCTTAATCCAATTTGTGAGAGTGAAAGACCATTTTATTTCATGTCTATTATTTTTAGTAGATGCATCCCTACCAAATGAAGAGTTTCTAACCATAACATCCATCTGTTGTGCTTTTAAAAATTTAAAGTAAATGGTAGTAGCCCTGTGGATAAAGAATCTAGGGTCAGGTTTCACACCATTAAATATACATTCATTTCTAGCTTTCTATAAGCCCCAATATAAACGTGTTATCTTTCCTAAAGTTTATTCCTTATTTTGGACAGTTAAACCTCAAACTCACATCAGACTACCAAGAAATGAAGGAATCATTATTGAAAGCTAAATTATTTAGACCAATATCATATATAAACTATACAACTCTAAAATGATTACATTCAAAGAGGATATAACAAGTAGTTTCATATGTTAAATTGCAAATTAGACATGCAAGAGAATTATTGAGATTCCTTGTAGCCATATTTACATAAGTTGGTAAAGCATTAACACACACTCTTCAAATGAAATTATATATTTTGGGGGGTCTTTAACTTCCAGATTGAATGCCAATTCATGTTGTTAGTAATAGAGCTATTTGTGTTATTTACTAAAGAATAATTCTTTGTATTATATAAAAACTGGTAGACAAATTTGATTGCGATTTTGTCAAATTTATCAATATTCCAAATTAGTTTATCAGGATAATCCTCTCTAGTAGTAGGAATGTTTAAGATAGCATCTACCTTTGAATTTAAGAATAAGGCATTGTAAAGTATTATTATTATTATATGGTTTATTAATATTATACACAAGTGCAGAAATATTATTTCTGGGCTGATGGGGATGAAGATAATGTACACACTATTTGGAGGAGGAAATCTGCAAAGAGGTATGCAGACTTGGTGAACACATTGAAGTGTAAAAGGGAGCGATCGTCTTATATTACTAAAGCTACCTGGGAGCACTGGATTGAGTATTGGAGGAAACCGAAAGTTGTTTTTGTATCTCGATAGAGATCCAAGAATAGAAGGAGTGATCCTGATGGCCCGGGATTTTCTACTCACACTGTAAGCATCGTTGACGCTTAATAAGTATTTTAAAATTCATAAAAAGAACTTTCATTTTTAAACTATTAATTTATTATTTATTATACAATTTATTTATAATTAATTTTATATATATTATTTTCAGGCATTGAAGAAAGGATCAGAGCCTACCCCACAAGAGCTTTTTTTGCATACCCATACACGTAATCACGATGGTCAGACTTTTGTTGACCAAAAATCAAAAGATGTGAATGTAAGTTTTTTAACTATTTCTCATTCTTATTTAAATTATGTTTTTATCATAATTGATTGTAAATTTACATTGAATTATTTCTAATTTTATTTTCATAAATTTTTATAAATTTATGTTAATCTATTTGTGAACTTGAATTGATGGATTTGTAATTTTGCTTATAGGATAGACTGATTTCCTTACGAGAGCAGTTGTCCTAGAGTAGTGAGAGCATAGACGAGTCACGCCTATTCCTTGATGCTGTTGGTGGATCATCAAATGGTCGAGTTTATGGATTAGGTTCGCAAGGTTCTGTTTATTATGGGTCTAGCAGATCATCCACTAGGAGTTCATCCTCCAGCCATAATTCACAACAAATTGACGCAATAAGACAAGAGTTGCAGACTCAGTTTGACTGAAATTTGGATCGGATGCGAATGCAGATGCAAGAGGAAATAAGGCTCCAAATTCAGGAGGTGCAAACAGTATTCACTCGCCAATTAGCACTATTCCAACAAGGCCAGCAATAGCAAACACCAAACCAACAACTTAGCTCTTCCATTGTCAATCCAGACACACATCTTGATAAGTGAGAATAATGAGTTATATTGTTAGTTGTTTTTGAATTTCTAGTATCATTTTACCATGTTTTTTGTGATCATATACATTGTTATGATCATTGTGATAACTTTGGTGGATTTTTTTGTATTATCTTTTGTGATTTAGAAGGTATACTCTGTGATGGATGCTTTATCATAATTTTTTGATACTTTGAAATATACATTAGGGATGTGTTTCTTAAAATGTTTTTGAGTTATTTTGACCATATTTTGAAACATACAATGGAAATGTATACTATAAAAAATATAACAGGTATTTCAGTAAAGAAGAAAGTAATAGAACTCTTGAAAAATATAACAAATGAACAAAAAAAAATACTTTATAATTATCGACGAAAATTTTCGTCGCTAAATCAGTATTATAAGTTGCATAACACAACAACCAACTTTCAAGGAAATTATTGTTGCAGAATATTACCGACGGCTTTATCCGTCGTGAAATATAACAAATTGTGTTTGTACATTAGCATCAACTAAACAATTTAACGATGGTAAAAGTTGTCGTAAAATTTAGCGACCAATTTTTTTCGCAAAATCTGTCTCAATTTTGGCATCAAATTGTAAAAGTTTATCTTCTTTCCCCCGACGAATGGAGACAATTAGCGATGATAAATTGTGTCGTTAAATTTAACGACCAACTGTCGTCGCAAAATACTGTCACAAAATTTATCATCAATTTATTTTTTTTTATCTTCATATAGAGATGGAAAGAGATATATTATGACGGTAATACCGTCGTTAAATTTAGTGATGAAAAGTGTTTTCCGTTGCTATATTTTTAGCGATAGCTGAAATTGCATCATGTATATTTTTGTTGCATATCCGTCGCTAATGGTCATTAGCGACAGATTTCAGCCATCGCTATTTGTTAATTTTCTTCACATAGGAAGAGGGAAGTCTCTATAGAAAGAGAAGATTTATTCTGGCACTTAAACCTATAGTTAATTTATTATATTTCATCCGCGAGGCTGCATGGGTAATATGTAGTGGTATTTAAAATTTTTCCACATTCTTATTAAAAGGTGTAATCATATCGAATCTAGTTGAAATAATATGAAATTAAACTCAAAGTAATTAATAAAAAAACTCAAGGCCAACAAACTTAATTCAAAGTTAATTGAGTTTTTAATTTAAAAGCTCGAGTTTAACCTAAATATGTATTTGAAATACTCGAACTTGACTTCATTAGGTGCGATTAATTTTAACCATGATTTCATAATGGTTTCAATTGTATGGAAGCAAATTTTTTGTTCTGATTTTTGAAATTTTTTTATTCAAGTTCCAATTTTAATTTAAGTTCAATTGATTTTTAATTTAGTTATTTCTTGTTCTTTTTTTTTTGTCGGTTAAAAGGTTCAAATCCTCGTACGATTTAATTTTTTTGTTCAAACTTTGTTTTATTTATGTAAAAAAATTTAAGAAAACAGGAATGAATAAATGAAATTATTATTTTATGCATAAATTAATTATTAAATTATTATTTAACACCAAAAATTTTGATGTAGAATAAATTATTCAATTAATATTTAATACATAAATATCAAACATTAATTTTGATATTAAATATTATTTATTTAATACTTGATAACTAATTACAATTTTTTTTAAAACCAGTTGTTTAGAAGTAATATACCTACTTGTCCTCTTATGATTTAAAGGAATCAAATCTCACATAGTTTCAATTTCGGTTTTAATAAATATTGCATGTTCCGATTTTAGTTAAGATCTTCAAACCATGGAATCATTTTTAATATTTTTTTTGTTTGGTCCAATTACACTTTCGATTTGAACTATAGCAAGGGCTAACCACGATTGATATTAAAAAAATAAACTAACTTATTTATAAATATCAAATTATAGCTTGAAAAAATTCGAATACTAAAAATATATAAAATTTTCAATACTCGTTTATAAGTTTATGAGCTAATAAAGTCGAGTATTATAATATTTAAATTTAACTCGATTTTTTCTTGATTAAAATTAAGTTAAAATATTTTGCAAGCCGAACTCCCAAGCTCATAAATATATTGACTCATACATCCTTAGCTCATTATTTTTTTTTTGTATTTTTTAAAAAATGAAGTTTAATACTCAATTGCAAGCTCACTTTATTATTTTTTTTAATTTAAATGTTAATTTAACTATTTCTCTTGTAAGTTTTTCATTTTTTTTCTTACTTTCAGTTTTTTTTAAAGAAAAACAATTCAAATTTTAATTTTTATGATACAAAATATGTTATATTTTCAAGTGATAAAGTAATATATATATATATATATCATACAGAAACCAGCTTTGCTTCATCGATTTTGCTGGTCCAAATCAAGAAAAGGAAAAAGTTAAGAGAATCAACACACCATTTTGGTCTATTTTGCCAGAATTTGATGTGATCCAGCTTCGGTCGTTCTTTTACTCTTCTCTGGATTTCACTGCGAATTTGAAGGGTTCACCAGTACCTGACTTCTGCAACTTGATCTGTGACTTTTGGATGCTTATAAGCAAAGATCTGTGAATCATCTCGCAGAAACATAGTTGCCGAGTCTTCAATTTCAGCCTCAGGTTAGTTGCTTTCTCAATCCTTTATGCTCCAGCACCGTTGTTTAATGGGATTGTGATAGAGTTTGAGAAGATTTTTGGGTTTAAAAATAAAAAATAAAAAAAAAATACAAAGAAAGCATAGCCGTCGATTTGCCTCTGGACTTCCTTTGTTTCTTCAGCTATTGTTGTTGATTGGTTGATTGGGCCTGGTTGTACTGGATCTTCAGTTGCTGGTCACTGTTGCTCAGTTGCTCTGTTGTTCGGTTGTTCCGCAGTTTATGGTCACTGTTGTTCGGTTGCTCTGTTGTTTGATTGTGTGTTTGGTTGCTCTGTTGCTCTGCAGTGGTTTTATGTTTACTGTTTATGTGTTCTGCATAGAGACTTTAGAAACGGAAGAAGTTCAGTTGCTCTTCAGTTGTTCATTAGTTGTTATTGCAGAAACCACTGCTGTGGCGTTGCTCTGTAGTGGTTTATGCTTATTTCAATGGCAGTATTTTGATCTGTTCTCCATAAGTGCATATAAGGTGTTTGATCATTTGCCGCAGTGAACCTTCTCCACTAATTTCTATTGTATGAATTCCCTTTGCGAAAGGAGACATTGACAGCCGACTTTCTCTCACTGCAATTCTCTGCTGTTACTCAACTGAAGGGTTTCATCTACATCTTCGCCACGGCATTTCCTCCTCCTCCGCCGACTGCTCCTCCGGAGCTTGCCGCGCCGAGATCCTTTGCTGATATACTTAAGAATGGATCCAAGAAATATGAGATTAATCGGTCATTTGAACCTGCGATTTCCAAAACTCCCGACTTGATTGCCAAGCAACCATGTACGTTCAAGGGCTTTCCTGGGGTGTCCTTTTCCAAATCAGAATCGGACATGTTTGCTCAGCCATTTAGGTTCGCCCTTGTTGGCTCCTTTAAATCAGGTAGGCCATCAATGAAATCTCTGCATAAATTGCTAGATCAGATTGGTTTTTGTGGGAATTTTTCAATAGGACTTTTGGATAACAATCATGTTCTCATTCGTTTTGATCAAGAAGAAGATTTCCATCGATTTTGGCTTAAGCAAATCTGGTATTTTCATGGCTTCGCCATGAGAGTGTCAAAGTGGACAAAGGACTTTCGTCCGAATGTCGACAGTTCAATTATTCCCGTCTGGATTTCATTCAGTGGTTTACCTATTCATTTATTTGACAAAGCTGCGCTTTTTCCAATCGCCAATTTAATTGGGTCTCCATTAAAGTCTACGCATCTACGGCGCTATTATCTAGACCTTCCACTGCTCAGGTTTGCGTAGAGCTCGATCTTTCTAAAGATTTGCCTACTAAGATATGGATTGATGATGACGATCATTGTTTTCTTCAGTCCGTTACCTACGAAGACCTTCCTCATTATTGTTCTCACTGTTGTAAGTTGGGACATAAGACGGAATCTTGTTCGGTTAATTTGAATTCTGCTCTGCCTCCAGAGCCTGCAATTGTTTTACCTGAACATAAAACAGAAGGGCCATCTAAAATTTGGGTTCCTAAGGTTACTCAACCATCAGTTACTATTCAGAATACTCATATTCCTCTGGATCCATTGCCACCCGAACTAAATGTGGAATCTGCTAGGCATTCCTCTAAAGAGACGACAGAGGAGATTGGTGTGCCAGCTACTAATCTTGTTTCTGATTTGATTCCTGAATGCATTCAGACTGCCTTGAAGGGGGTCTCAGTTACTGTTGGACCTGTTTCATCGGATCAAACTTTAGCTAAGCAGGATGTTGGGTCTACTTTGACTTCAGATGACATTCCTATTAGAGAAAATAACGTTCAGTTGACAGTTAATGCGTCTGCTAAGGGTATCTTAGAATCATTGCCTGCTATTCCTGAACTTAATACTATCCCTTGTCATATTTTGGACACTTCCGAATCTGAATAAGACTTTCGAGAAAGTGAATTAACTGCTCGGTATTCGGCTGAGGTTTCTTTTGAGAATCAGAACATGCAGGTGCCTCAGACGAAAGCTCAAGATGATGGTTTTATTCCAGTTTTGAGGAAAAGCTCTAGGACTCGTAAAAAATCATCCAAATTGGAAGATTACGCTTCCAAGGCTCTAGCTTCTTCGAATTCGCCTTCTCATTAATGCAGCTTCTTTGCTGGAATGTCAGGGGTTTTGACTCCTCTTTCACACGTCTTCAACAACTTTGCAATTTCCATCATGTTGGATTTCTTATTCTTGTTGAGTCGATGTCAGATTACAATACAAGTAAGTTGCTATTGCCCAGCTGGGCTTTTCTAATTCTTTCTCTTCCTAGAATAATAGAATCTGGATTCTTTGGGATGAATCTCAATTCTTGGTTTCTAATTTTATGGATTATCAACAGCTCCTTGCTTGCTCGGTTTCATGTTTATCTTGCTCTTTAGATTTCACTTTGGCTGCTGTATATGGTAAACACTCTCGCCATGATAGACAAAGTCTTTGGGACTCTATTAACTTGATATCAACTCGCTCAGATTACCCTTTGCCTTTTGGAGGTGACTTCAATGTCATTAAATCCTTGGTTGAATATCATGGTAATGGAACTCCTGATTTGGGCAGTATTACTGATTTTGTTTCTTGCTGTGACAATAATGGATTGGTTGATATCCCTTTTACTGTCAATAGTTTCACATGGACTGGTGTGCGTAGCAATGGTTTGGTTTAGAAGCGATTAGATCGGTTCATGGCTAATGTGGCTTTCTTTGATAAATTTCAGACTCTTTCCTGCTCTCACCTTAATAAATCAACTTCTGATCATGCTCCCTTGCTTTTGAAGTGCTCTATAGATATTGCTTCTTCGCCTAAGCCGTTTAAGTTCCAACACATGTGGTTAACACATAAATCTTTTCTTTCTATAGTAAAGGATCATTGGTGCTCCACATTTTCTAGAGGGGGTATGAGTGAGCTGTTTTACAAGTTAAAGTCTCTTCGGAAGGCTATTAGAGACTGGAATAAGAGCACTTTTGGGAACATTTTTTCCGCTATTGAGGAGGCTGAAGCTGCGGCGGATTTGGCAGAGCAGATCTACTTGGCCAATCCTACTGATCCTCATCGATCTGATTGGCAATCTAAACAGGCTGTCCTCATTAGTCAGCTTCATCAAGAGGAGATATTTTGGCGTCAAAAGTCCCGTATCAAGTGGTTGGCTGAAGGGGATTCCAATACAAAATACTTCCATAATCATGTGAGAATGACCAGAAAGCTTCGTCATATTTCATGTATTAAAGTCTCGGAGGGTAACTGGATTACTGATCAAGCTGGGATTGGGTTAGCTGCAACTGATTTTTTCAAAAATCTATTCACAGCTGAGGCAATTGCTCCTTCTACCGATTTGCTTTCTTTGTTTCCTTCTTTGGTTTCTGAGGCGGACAACGATTTATTGATTGGCATTCCTTCTGAGGAAGAGATTAAGTCTGCGGTGTGGCATCTCGATGAAAATAGTGCTCCTGGGCCGGATGGTTATGATGAAAAGTTCTTTCGTGTTTGTTGGGATTTTATAAAGACTGATATGTGCAGTGCAATTCAGGAGTTCTTCTTAGGTGTCCCTATGCCTAAAGCATATGGAAGTGCCAACATTATTCTCCTTCCTGAGGTTCCTAATCCTTCCACATTCAGTCAGTTTAGACCCATCTATCTCACCACTTTTGTGAGCAAGGTATGTACCAAACTTCTTGCTAACTGTATTATGCCTTTGCTTCCATCTATTATTTCCCAAGAGCAGGTTGGATTTATGAAAGGTCGCTCTATTCATGAACAAATCCTTCTTGCCAACGAAATGATACATGACCTTGATAGAAAAACTATAGGTCATAACTTAGCAATTAAATTGGACATGGCCAAAGCATTTGATCGGGTTGACTGGGGTTTCTTGAAGGCTGCTTTACTCCGGTTTGGTTTTTCGAATAAGATTGTGGATTTAATTATGAACAATCTTGGAGCCACTCATTTATCGGTAATTATTAATGGTACAAGTTATGGTTTCTTTCAGTCTCAACGGGGTGTTAAACAGGGAGATCCTTTATCCCCCTTATGTTTATTATTGTAGTTGAATGCTTTTCCAGAGGGCTTAATGCTTTAATTGCTTCTGGCAAAATAACTCCATACAAACTTCACAGAGGCAGTCCTGTCATATCTCACTTGGGTTTCGCCGATGATTTACTTGTGTTTATTAATGGTGATGTGCGCAGCATAAAGGCTTTCAAGAAGTTTCTTGATTTGTATCAGTCAACTTCTGCCCAGCTTATTAATTTCACTAAGTGCTCCTTCTTCTGCTCCAGGAAGTGTCCTATCAGTTGGGCCCATAAGTATGCAGAGCTTCTTGATATCCCAAAAAAAAAACTCCCTTTCACATACCTCGGAGCGCCGATTTACAAAGGTATAACTAGATTCTCCTATTGTCACGATCTGATACAGAAGGTTGACTTAAAAATACAAGGATGGTCTAAGAAATTCTTAACTCCGGGTGGTAGATTGCTTCTCATTAAGCATGTGTTGAATTCTATTCCGGTTCACATCTTGGGTGCTATGTTGCTTCCCATTTCCATTATTAGAGCTTTGGAATCAAGATTTGCATCCTTTTTTTAGGGATCGGATAATTCCACTCGGAAAAGGCATTGGGTGAAGTATGAGAAGTTATGCCTTCCTCTTGCAGAAAATGGCCTGGGATTGAGATCTCTCACTTCTCTACAAAAGGCATACTCAATCAAACTGCTTTGGTCTTATTTGAATAATAATTCAGTTTGGTCTGCCTACATGCATGCAAAATATCATAGACATGGTGAGTATATGTATCTGCAAACGGATACTTATTCTTGGAAAAGAATTTGTAGCGCCTACTCTACTTTCTCGGATCATTTCGTCCTGGATTCTACTCCTGCTATATGGAAGCATTCTGTTTCCGGTTCTTTCAACCTTTCTTCAGCCTATGAAATAACCAAGAACCGCAAATCAGAATCCTTTGCTTCTAAAATGCTTTGGGATAAGGCGATCCCCTGAAATTATCCATCCTTTCATGGAGAACGATGAATGATGCGCTCCCTTTGCCACATCGGCTACAAAAAATGGGCATTCATCTTGCCTCATGCTATCCTTTTTGCTACAGCAGTGAAGCCTCTCTTAACCATGTTTTTTATCTTTATCCCATTATGCTTCAGCTCTGGACGTTTTATGGAACTTATTTAATTGATGATATAAGCAGGAAAAGATCCTTGAAAATCGAGTTAATGACATGGTGGCTTTCCTCTTTGTCATCCTCGATGCTTGGTCGTCTCAAGAGGTTTGTTTCTCAAACTATCATTTTTTCTATCTGGAAATCCTATTGTCACTGTGTTTGGGGTGAGGATAAATTATTTTTTCCAAGATTAATGGCATAAATATCAGCTGACATCCTCAACTGGGGCATTAGCAATTCAGGAGCTCCATTTCCATGTCCCGTTTCATGTTTCAAAGATTTTCTGCCAGTTAATTTTGGTGTGGGTAATCTAAAGCCGAGGATTGTTCAATGGTCTAAACCAGCTCCAGGTACTTATAAGCTTAATGTAGACGCAACTTTCACCAGTCATCAATCGGCGGGAGGAGCAATTCTTAGATCTAATACCGGTCAATTTGTTAGGGGAATCTCCTTCACTATGTCAGCACAGAATGTTGTGCAGGCTGAGCTTCAAGCTCTCAAAGATGGTTTACAGTGGTGTCTTTCTACTGGTTTTAATTGTACCGTGGTCGAGATGGATTTCAAAGTCTTGGTCGAGCTTCTTACTTCATCTCATGCTCTGCATCCTGCTTCTTCGGCTGGCCTTGCTAAGCAATTACTATCTTCTTCTAATCTTGATCTTCAACATACTTATAGAGAAGCCAACCAATATGCTCATTTCTTTGCTCTTTATGGTCGTCTCAATAACGTTAATTGTGAGTTTATTAGCTTCGAATCTTTGCCTCATTTTTTGAAAGGGGTTATCCTTTCCGATAGCTTTTATACTTATATTAGATATAGCTGATGAGCACCTATTTTATAAGGGCTTTGTAAAAAGACTATTCCATACTTCTTATTATTAAATATTTCGGTGGTGCCGCCCACCTTCATATAAAATATATATATATATATATATATATATCATACTTGTTTCATCAGTGGTTTAAAAGAGTACTCATTCAGATGGTTCAAATATGGTTATGCTCTCTACATTTCTTACTTAAAAATAAATCATGTATTCTTTAATTTTTTAAATAATTTTTACATGTAGAATTTTTTATACACACTATTCTTATGATAAATATTATAGTTTATATATATTATATTTTAAACAATTCATTTTATTATTGTTTGGAGCCACATTATTTTTTATTGTGTAAAAATATTTTATTATTTATCAAGTCAAATGTATTATTCTTATAGTAAATATTTTTTTTTCTTTCATAGTTATACAAATTAAATTTTTAATCAAAAGAAATAAAAAGATATGTAAATTAAAATTTATATGCAAGCTTACTCTAATTTATAATAAATTCATTGTTTTTAAAAAATCTAAATCACGATTTTTATTTATAAAATAATTTCTTTCAATTTTACAATTGACTTCCATTATTTTAAAATTTTACCAATCCAATTTATATAAATAGTTAAAAATGACATTTGAGGGAAAAAATAATGATAATTACCTTAGAATTGAATATTAAATACTCTAAAAAAATAATGATGGTATGATGAGAATAATTTGGATAAGTGGGAATAGCTCTACTCTAGAGGGTATTAGTGCACCTTTATATTTTTTTTAATATATTAAATACTTATTTAATTAGAAAAATTAATATTTCACTGCCTAATTAACGATAGATTGAACATAATGTTAATTAGAAAGCATATCCCCTTTTTAGGATGTTTGATCCCTTCTTTCCCTCAATTTATTCAACATTTGAGGTGGGTAAGGGTGGTTATACTGTTAATGTTCTTATTTGTTTATTGTTCAGTAATTTGCTTTCAAACAGTCTAGAGGATATGCTTCTAGCTTTTGTCTTTGGCCTAACTTTTGTCTTTCTATGGCCTCTTTTTGAAGAAATATTATATCCGATCTCTATTTTTGTTTCATGCAAGAGAATGTTTGTTGAACTTATCCCATATTTTATTTATTGGGTAGTTTTAGGTTCTAATTTGATGTTTTATTAATGAAACTTTTCTTTACTATGCTAAAAAAAATGTCTTACCCTATAAATCCTTTTTTTAAATAAATATTACTTGTATAACTTTTTTATGTCTTTTTTTTTTTGCAAAATACATCTCTAACCCCTTCATTTATTTATTTTAACCACTTTACTTTTTATATTTATATGTTTATCACTTTGCCTATATATTTATCTATTTTATACCAACAAACACTTATATAAACACATATTAACTACTTTTATCTATTATATTTATGTATTTTATATAAAATAGACACTTACATGCAAATATAATATTATATCTATTTTAATATGAAATAAATAAGTATAAAGAGTAAATTGACTAATATCTATGTATACAAATATTTATTAGTATTAAATAGATAAGTACATAGGGATAAAGTGATAAATGCATAAATATAAAAAATAAAGTGGTTAAAATGGATATGTACATAAGACTGTATATGTATTAGTTGTTTGTTTTTTATTTTTTGTGCAATACATAGAATGTACTGTGGTCAAAATTTGGAAGAAAGCAACGGAACAAAAAAAATTAACATGTGCTATTGTAGCATATGATTAGAGATGTCATTAATTGTTATAATGATGGTTACATTTACTTTTTCCTTGGTTCTATTTGAAAAAATTTCAATTCTATTTTATCCTATTAGAATGTAAATTGAATTTAATATAAAAATTATTTCAAATGTGATGCATATAAAAAATAAATCATTTAGATTTTAATATTTATATTTATTTGATAATATTTGACGATATTAAAATTAAATATACAATCTAGTGATAAAATTAAATATATAATTTAAATTTAATTAAATTAAATTTTTATGTAGTGATGTTGTTCTTATTTATTTTAAAATAATCATTTTTTATTATTAAAAAAAATTTTGGAAATTGTATTTTTCTGATAAAATTATACTTTTATAAAATCTGTTTCCAAGCACCAAAATTAAAGAATAGAAAAGAAAAAAATAAGATGAGGAAAAATGATTTTTCCATCTCGGTAAATTGACTTGATGGACTCAAATATATTATATGCGCTCGCATATATATATATATATTATTCACTTGTTGAAATTGTCATTAAAAAAATATATATTTTTTAAATTATCTCTTTATATAATAAAAAAAATTAATAAATTTTTTTAAACTATACTCTTGTTATTAATTACTTAATTAATAAAATAAAAATATAATATTAATAAATTAATAAAGAGTATTTTAGTCTATTTAAAATAATTTTATATAATAATTAAAAAATTTAATGATTTTCTTAATATATATACCTAATAATTTCAGTGAAACATAGAGGATATATATAACATAGTCCTAAAGTTTAGAGAAGAATTGTATAATTTATTACCGCATCACTCAATTTGATATTTTAATATTAATTGATTAATCAAATATCAATTTAATAATTCAATTAATGACAAATACATCTATTAATTAGTTCTATAAATTATCCATTAAATATAATAATGTAATATTTTTTATTAAATAATGATATAATACTTATTTATGTGGAGTCATTGATTTATAGTTATTGGGATCGTTTTAAATATTAATTTGAGATAGTATAAAATATATGATGACAAAATAGAAGAAAATAGAATGGATAAACATATACTAGATAATAAGTACATCATTTTTTTCAATGACTATTACATAATATGATTGTTTCAAATTTATAGACTAATGAACCAAAATGAGTAATTAATCTTAATAATTTTTAAAGTGTGTTAAAAACTTTAAATAATTAAATGATAAAAAGATTTTCATTATTTTTTTAAAGCCTCTCACTATTATTTATATTATATATTTCTTTATCATATTATTTATTTAAAAAAATCTCTATAATTTTTGTAATTACAAGCTTTTAAAATATATAATCTAAAATAAGCCCATATTATTCTACATTATTTTATTAAAATATATTTCAGCTAATATTACTCACTATTATTAATTTAATAATTGGAAGAGAGAGAAAATTTTAAGTTTTTCACTGAATATTTGTAAGTAATTATGTGGATATTATATTAATGTCAGCAGCAAGGGACAAATTAATTTAAGATAAAAAAGGGACAAATTAATGGAAACTAGAAAAAAATAATTATTAGAATTGGCTGCCAAAATAACAAAATAGAAAAAACTTGTAACAAAATGAAAATTACATTTTTTTAAATTATTTTAGCTTATTTTAATTTTTTGAGGGAATCAAAACATAACCATTGATATCCATTGACAGTGCAAAAATTCAAAAAATGAAAGAAAAAAAAACATTAGCAATGATACAGTGAAATCAGTTGATCATAATTCATTTAAACATTATATGTAATTATTACAAAATTTGACACAAAAAGTGCATATAAACTTATTCCAATTATATAAACTAATTATATTTAATTTTTTAATTAATAAAAGTACTAATTTACATATATATATATATTTAGAATTCTAAAAAGTTAAAATTTTTCAGAAATATTTCAAAATATATTTAAAAATACTCATTTTTTCTTTTAAAAAAATATAACTTTTCAACTTTCAATTTCAAAAAATCCACTTTCAATTTATAATATTTGATTTAGCAAAAGTATACATTAAGTATGTCAATTTAAAAATTATAGTGTACATTTAAAAAATAATATATCATATAATTTTTTAAAAAATTTATAATAATATTAAGGAGAGATATATATATAAATTTTGTGCTGATCATTTTTTTTCTTCTTAAATAAATAGACTCATAGACAGATTTCTAAATTTAAGACTTATTAATTGATTTTTTTATTTTAGTTAATTTTATCATAACTCACGTACCTGGTGAATAATGAAAATGGTTATATCTTTATTTATTAAAGCCAACTGTATTAAATTTAATCATAATTAAATTATTTGCTTTGATACTTAAATAGTTTATTTATATATATATATTAAGCATTTTTAAAAATATATCTTAATTAAAGATATGGCTTTGGTTAATCAAGTAATTTTCTAAGGAAAATAAATAAATAAATAAGAATTAATATGAACATTTTTTAAGCATTTTAAAATAAATAAAAAATAAAAGGATTATATCATGGACTAGATACTTTTTAAAATGAAAATTTATTAAAAAATTAATAATACCATTACTATTAATATCACATAATTTGGATTTATAATAAATTAATTATTCCTAAAACAAATAATATGTGATATGGTATCACAAAATATTCTAAAAATAACCAATTTACGAATTTATTATCAAATATTAATAATTAATAATTAAGTCAAAATTCACCAACCATCTTTCTTTTTATTCATAAACGTGATGGCCTGATGGGCAACCACAAATTTCCCCTAAAAATTTAGGAACAAACGCAATCGTCATTATTAAAAAAATATAGCAATTACATTATCAAATAATTAGCAAATTAACCAAAAAAGATTATGATAATCAAGAGTGTGTAAACCACGCGCGACATTAAAAAAATCCTCTCTTTTTTTTCTCCCATGTGAGGGGGCGGTCCTTTTTCGGTCAACCTTTACACGTAAGCCATAGATGTTGACACACAAAAAGTCAATTTTGGTACTGAAGTGGGGACTTTTTCGTCTTTTTGTTCCTCATTTTGGATCAGGCGACGGGTGCAGCTGGTGAGGGTTGATAGATGAATCAGCTAACCTGCCTGTTTTTGAGCCTTTAATATGGCCTCGCATGCATGTGATTGCACAGTGACACCACCGCTGGATATTTCATTTTTTTTAATACTAAATTACCCAATAAACCCCACATTAACTTTATTATTCCCAATTAAAATAAATTATTGTTTCACTAAAACCATATAAATAAAAATAAGAAATTACTAATACTGATAAATAATAATAAACTTTCACATTATATCTTTTTGGCTTAAAGGAAACAAATATTCTATTTCTTATTTTCCTTTCACACTTTCTAACTTTTTTCATTAGTCATTTTCAATTTCAAAATTTAGTGACACGTATTTTATATGCATTTCAAAATCAAACAAAAATATTAATCCTCAAAAAAAAATATTTATTTATTATTCAAATAAATAAATAAATAAAATTTTAATTTTCTTTGATTTCCTCTTTACCATTTCACTCCCTTTCCCTTCCTTCTAAACTTATATTAGGGGAATTGAGCTCCATATTTTTAATTTTTCAACTAAACATCTTTTAAAAGGTACCTTTGATAAAATATCAAAAAAAATAAAAATTTTGATTTAAAATTTAGTTAAATACTCTACTTCCTTTTTTTTTTTGTTTTGAGCCTTAAATACTCTAGTTCCTTAAAACTTCTAAAAGCCGTCAAATTATGATATTTAACATGTATATGTAAAAGCTATTTTAAGTAATTCTATACTAGAATTTTTTTTTTTGCAAAATACCAATTTGATATTTTTAAAAATTTATACTCCCTTCGTTATAATAATAATTTGATCTTTCTTATATTTAAATCATAAATTAAATATAATTAAAAAAAATTAATAATGTTTTGATTTAAGAAAGCATCTTATTGGATGGTACTTACGTCCCACTCATATGATTTGTCTCTATTTAAGAATTTTTAGATTTTAAGACCAAAAATAATTGTGTCCAGAAAAAGAAAAACGTGCAATCAAAAATAGAACCATCACTGCTATTTTAATTTTGGATTTTGTATCTCTATACTTTGAGAACTATTTAATTAGATTTTTTTATATATATAATAAGGTGAGGAAACTCAAATTTTAAAATTTTATCCAAAGTAATTAAAATAATTGACATATGTCTTTGTTGAAAAAAATATTTAAATGTTAGTATAAATTTTTGTCTTTGCTACCTTAAATAGATATATAAAAATCGATTTTTTTTCCCGTGATTCATAAAAAATAAGTGTTCTGTTTCAACAAAAAAAATATATAATTTTATATTATATATATTACAACTAAATATATGTACATAATAAATAATATAATTTTTATATTAGCAAAAACTGAAAATCAAAATTATAATATAAAAACTATATTTTTTTCAGAATGACTAGAACCATCTATTAAACAATTATATATATAAAACAACTAAAAAAATAATCAAATAACCAACATAGGTCAGCACAAGTAGTATAAATAATTTATTGTCCCTTAAATAAAATTTTGGACAATGCTTAAATATGAATTAATCGGATAAAATCTTGAATAGTAAATGGTTCAATATATATATATATATATGTGTGTGTGTGTAATCAAATAAACGAATAGTTATGTAGCAAGTAAATGAGAATTTCATTTGCGCTAGCGTAAAGTTTATAGAAGAAAAAAAATTAAGTATACTAATTTAATTAGTAGGTCAACTACTTTAATTAATTAATTAAGCAGATATGTATATTTTTTTTTATAAATGAGGGCATTAGTGACAGCCCCAACAAATTATCTGTCTAGGATAGGCTATTCTTAATAAATCATGTCTAAGGCTCTAAGCCAATACATTGCTTTCTGGAGGAGGGTTTTGCAGTTCATGGACACCCGTAGATCTCACATTTGTTTTCAAACTTTTTTTTTTTTAATCTTAAATATGTCTTGTTACTATTTGAATAATTGATATTGCTCCTACCTTGTTGGTGAAAAGCAAAATTACTATGCAGTAAAGATATAAATGGAATGAATTAACTTTAAGATTTTTCATTTCTCTGTAATTACAAAATCAATTTCATGAATTGCATGAGTAAACATATTAAATATTATGTTCCTTTTAATTAAAGTAACTATCAAAATCAAAAACAGCTGTGCCACTTAGCCATACTCTTATTTTATCAAATTACCGTCTGGCATTCAAAGACATTTGTTATGTAAAATAAAATTTCGCACATTTTCGATATTTTATCATGGGACTTTTTAGTCTCATATAAAAGAGTTTAACCATTCTTATATAATAAATAATTGATCGTATATTAATATATTTTTTTAATCTTTAATTTTAAAAATGAATAAGTCCAATATAACTTTTCCCCTTTAGTTGATAGATTTTTTTATAGTGTAATACCTAGTGCTTAGAGCTAGTAATGAAAGAGATAGAAAATAATATTTGCAGATAACATCATAAGATATAATTTCAAAGGAAAAAAAAATAATTAATTATCATACCATCTAGATTGTTATTTTAAAAAAATGGTCAAACCCTTTTCTTTTGTTATAATTTTTTATCCAAAGCTAACTATAATAAACTATTTTTTATTTTTTTCTGGAGATAGAGATTATGAAACTTAAAGAATAAAGGAATTAGTTAAAAGATAAGATGTAATTTATAGGTCCAATAGTAACATAATCCTAAAAGATGGGTTTGTTTTAACCAATCCAACAACCATTTCCTATTCTTTTTATAGCATTAAATATGTCAAATTTTGTTTTTTTATTATTAAAAAAAAAGAAAAATTTATTCCTTATTATTGCTTTGTTGTTGCTTTTGCTTCTCTCATTCGTTTGCTAAAATGAGTGATTTGCTTTCATCCTCTCTACATCTTATTTTTCTTGAAAGAGTAAAGGCAAAGAATAGATATTGGGAGTTACATATATCATTGACTATCGCTATTCTTAAAAAGACTTGATTGGCCCATGCAACCATTTTTTTTTTTGTTCTTTTTGCCTCTTTATTTATTTTTCCAGTAACAATACTAAGTCTTTTTTTGTTTGGTTTCTTAATTGTGCACAGTGAAAATGAATGAAAATTAAACAAAAGAAAAGAAAAAATATATATTTTTTCCTTACTATTATTTGATTTGATTGCTTTCATTGAAACATGAGAAAAATAAAATTGATTTATTTTCTTTGTTATTTTTCCAATTTTCTCTATTCCACTTCAAATTGGAGTGAAATAATTTAGCAACTTGATGCGAAATTAGAAAGTCAAATTTTCATTTTTTTTCTATGTTTTCATTTTTTTTAATTATTGTCCAAATAAAAAAAAATAAGAAATATCTTTTTTTTTTCATTTTATTCATTTTCTTCTAAACAACACGCAGATAAATCTAAAATTGCTATGGGGGCTTTTCCAAATAGCCTTTTATTGTTTTCATTTCATATATGTGATTAAATTGATAAAAACTTTTTATCACGATAAAAAAAAGATATAATTTTGAATTACAATTTGAAAATGATTTTTAAATAATATTTTTTTTTCCAAAAATATATTTCAACCTCATTAATTTTGAAGCATGATTTTGTGGTCCCTTTTCGGAGAGAATGATGATTGGGTTCGGACATCTATTGGTTTTTCTGATGCTTTTGTTTTGTGTGTGTTAGAGAATGTGAGTCGTGTCTTGTGAGGCAAGAAAAAAAAAGTTCTATCTCCTCCACTCAGTGCTATACAAGTGGCTCACGTGCACAACAAAGGCATCTGTCTATTAACATACTGTTATTTTTATTATAAGCTGACTAGGGGGTGTTTGGTTTAGCTGTTTGATGCAGCTGATAGAGGTTTGAACCCCAAACAGCAGCTGTTTGGTAAAATTTGATGTTTGGTAAAATTTTAAAACAGCAGCTGATAGCTGTTAGGAACCCCAAACAACTGCTGTTTCAATAAGCTCCTACTCTGCTGTTTCAATATTAATTTTTCATATCAGCTGATAGCTGATTCATATTAAGATTATATTAATCCTATTAAAATAAAATAAAAATTAATATTTATTAGATAATGATATGCTTATTGGTAATTTTATATTCAAACTGTAACAGCTATTGTATTTTTACCAAACACTAACCCGAATCAGCTACCAGCTATCCGCCACCAGCTATCAGCAACCGCTATCAGCTACCAGCTGCTATGAACAGCTAAACCAAACAGGCTCTAAAGCTAACTCAGAAATCAGCTATGCTGCATTGCATTACCTAAATCAGACGATTTCTAGCTGACCAAAAAAATCAAATGATTTCTAGCCTCCTGCCTGCTCATAATCATGGGTATACGAAGTTGTTCTATCCAGACATCCCAATTCAATTTATTTGTGTTTTAATATTGTTCAAAAAAAAAAATTATTTGTGTTTTTATGCTATAATTAAAGTATTGTTTTTGCTTGAAATCAAACATTGATTTGTTGCCTTGTAAAAGCTAGATTCAAATCACATCTTTTTAATTATTGAATTTTTAATATAAATTTGAGAGTATCAAACTCAAAAAAACTAACAAATAAAGTTGAAAAATTGAAAAATATATTTTTATATTAACTAAATTATATATTTCTAGTTAATAGATGTGTGATTCTCTGTATACATTGTATATTATAGGGTTTAATATTATTTTTCAAGTATCAATTACACCATATTAATACTTGATAAATGTATAATAATTACTGTTTGAGTCATCTATAAATATAATTATACAGTTTTAGAAATATAGTTTTTATATCTTTATGAATATAATTTTATATTCAGTGGTCAGAGTTTTAATTCTGATATTATGTTAAAATTTAAATATCAAGATGCTTTTTTTTTTTCTCAACTGTGGTGTGTTGATGGACAACACTGTGATGTCGCTGCTGATAAGCAATGAGGTGTTGCTTTGCAGCCTTTATTCACTATTCCTTGTAAAACTAAAAGTAGCAAACTTAATATAAAAAAAATTAAACAAAATTAAAAGTAAAACAACTAATAAATAAAAAGAAAAAAAAAACAACTCTGAGAATACAAACTAAAAAGACATCTCAAAAACAAGTTACAGATATAATTCTGTTATAACAAAAATAATCAATTGAATCCATGAACATTCAATTTTTCTTTATTCAATTTAATTAGTATTTAAAAAAGTTTCGTATTCTAATATCTTTCTGTACTAAAATGTAAATGATAATTGAAATACAATTAATTATCAATATGAATTTAAGGGTTGTCGAATTTTACGTTTAATATTGGATATGCGTAATTGCTATGTAACATTATTAGATTGACAGGTACAGTAAACCTTGCCAATAAAAAGATGGTAATAAAAACAACACATAGAATATATAAAAATAATATGCAGGATAGAAATTGACATATAAAACAACATATAAGATATATAATTTATAAACAATACATAAAACATATAAAACAATATATAAGATATAAATCAACATATGAGATATAAATCAACAATAAAATAATATATACAACATATAAAATAATATATAAGATATATAAATCAATAAATAAACAACGTATACAACATATAATCAATATATAAAATTTATAATTAATAAATAAAATTTTAAATATAGTTTTATATATTATATATATTATATATAATTTAATAAATATGATGAATTTCAAATAAAAAATATATAAAAAATTTTAAATACTATTTTATATGCTATATATGCCGTGTATAATTTAATAAATTTCATAGATTTCAAAAGAAAAAGCAAACAAAGCTTTTCAATTTCATTTTATTTGTAATATATATTGCATGTAATTTAATAAGATTCATAAAATATTTTAGATAAAAAAACATATAAAGCTTTTAAATATCGCTTTTTATGTTGTGCATGTTATATATAATTTAATAAATGTGATAAATTTTAAATAAAAAATATATAAAACTTTTAAATATTATTTTATATGTTATATATTTTTTATATAATTTGTTAAATATGATAAATTTTATATTAAAAATATATAAAGATTTTAAATATTATTTTATTTATTGTATATATTATATATAATTTGATAAAGGTAACAAATTTCTAATGAAGAAACATATGGAGTTTTTACATTTTATTTTATATGTTATATATATTGTATACAATTTAATAAATATGATAGATTTTAGATGATAAAGTGTATAAAAATTAAAAATTTTATTTTATATATTTTATATATTGCATATAATTTTATAAACTTTATAGATTCCAAATAAAAAAAAAACATATAAAATTTTTAAATATCATGGATTTAATATTTTTTAGTTAATCCTTTTAAGAATTTCACACAGATAATTAGAAGTCAAATTGGCAAATTACTTGAGAAACCATAAAATCTTATGACACTCCTATACTTCTTAAAGGCTAGAATTTGTCATTCACTAGACCAACAAAATATATCAAACAAAAACTTTTAAATATAATAAAAAAAAATAACTAACAGACATCATATTAAACTAAAATATGGAATTTTTCCTCTTAAGGATGATGACAAAAATCTCGTTTCATATCTTAATTTTCTCATTTGTAATTTTTTGTCCATTGAAAAGACAAACTTGGCTAGGTGGCAGCAAATAGTGATGCCAATTTGTGTACTCGAAATTATGTGGGCGTATTTATAAAAATATTAAAAAAATAAAAAAAATTAAATTTATTATATTTTTAAAAATGTTTATTAATTTATCAAAATTTATAATTTTTTTAATAAAATATCAAATTTATATAATTTATTATGAATTTATTTTAAATTTATTATAAGTTTATTATATGTTTATTATTAGTTTATGAATTCATAAATTTATATAATTTATTATGAATTTATTATAAAATAATTAAATTATACATAATAAAAATAAAAAAAAATTATAAAAGATGATGGACAGTGTAATTTTTTCAAATTACATTATTTGTACAATGTAATGTTGGCCCATAAATGGATGGGTCCAAATTCAAGATTTCATTAGTAAGGATAAAAATCGTAAAGAGGTAATTATCTATAAAGATCATCCTTCTAATTAATCATATATCTTCCAATTAATAGAGGTTGTGATGGTTTCAAATTAATTACCATTAATGAATTTAATTGTATTAAAAAAAGACAGAAAAATAAAGTAACTCTTTAAAGTGAGAGCTCAAATAATAAATAAACTCTCTTATTCTTGTTTGAACTACATTTGCAAATTGTGAAGCAATCAATTGCACCATTCCATAAATAAATATTTACAAGAATGAATAGAAATTTAAATTTGAACTGCTTAATTAACTCAAAACATTTCATAGAATTAAAAAAAAAAATCAGTCGATGTTAATGTTAAATACTCCAATAGCTCTTGATTCCAAAAATCTCATTTTAATTCTTTTTTCCCATTAAACTTATAATTTATACTGTATTTTCAGCATGTTACTTGCATACATTAATTTTAAAAATACCCTTTTTTTCAATAAAACAAAAAAAAATTCAAAAATACCTATTCCCTACTATATATAATCAATATTTTACTTAAAATTTTTATTTTTTTTAAACTTCAATATTAAATAAAAATATTCTAATAAAATAATAAAAATTAATATTTTAAATTATTTTTCATCATATAAAAATCATATTTTCTCATAAAAAGAAAAAATTATTTTTAAATATAAAAAAAGATAACACTAAAAAAAATAAAAATAAAATAAAATAAATAAAAATATATTAATAAAAATAATTAAAATTATTTTTAAATAAAAAATTTACATATTATATACATAAAAAATTAAAAAAACATATATAATTTCGTTATGTAGATATATAGTAGATGATATGATGTTATATAGAACTCCACATTAGTTTTACTATTATAAATATGGTAATTTGAGTGATTTTACAGCTATAAAATTAAACTTTAAGGGCAATGAAATATATTAAAATATTCATAAAGAATAATTGATATAATTTATTACATAACACATAAAAATTTATTATTTATATATTAAAATTTTAAAATTTGATTTATTTACATTAAAAAATTGGAGAGATTAATTTTAAGAATTCAAAAATTCAAAGGGATTTGATTTTATCTAATTCTGAATAACATGAAGTTGATTTTAAATGTTATTTATTGATTTTCTAATTCTAATTATGTTGATATATATTTTTGTATACTTTTAATTTTTCTTTGTGTTTTTTGGTATATTATTTATTTTTGTTTATGTGATTGATTGTCGATTCTACCATGGTTTAAGGGAGATGATGAGTTTGCAGTACTTACACATGAGTATATATGATTATGTGTTACTCACTACTTGTTCTTTTTTATGCTTCTTCCTATAAAATCTTTTACCATTATCTAAATATGTATCTCTCATATTACTCATATTTTAGACTAACTTCTTTATCCATACTCGTCCATAATGTAAAAACTTTTATTTATTATGTACCACATCCGGGGACCGACATAGCGCGTCGCATTCGAGGAACGCCCTACACCCTTGCATATTCTTCACTATACTCGAGCTCCGATGTAGCGCGTCGCAAATAGGAAACGCTCCAATGATATTATTATTAGAATCCATATCATGAGATGTGACAAAAATTTTATGTTGGCTGTCACCTACTGCAACCCTATTCCTTTATCTAGGTTTGAGACTGACTATACACAAGAAACTCTTGTATATACATCCTAATAGCTTCAAAATAATCCATATCAACAATTATCACAATTTTCATCAAAAGTTCAATTTCTACATATTCATATATTAAAAAAAAAACTTAGTAAAATTCAAAGAATCTTTATCTATTACTTGAAAATCCTTCAAAACCACCTTTATTCCTTAAGAACTTTGTGAAATTTTAAGTATTTGGAAAAAGAAAATTTTCTCTTAGCTACCATGAAATTCGTTCAAAATGAGAGAAGAGGAAGAAGATCATAAATATGTGTTTTTCCATTTTTCTATTTCTTTTTCTAGCCACATATATATAATAATTAGTTAATTAATTAATTAAATACTTATTATTTAATAATATTTATTCTTTTTCACTCAAAAATAATTTTAATCTTTATTTATATATTTTTTTAACTTTTTAACTTTTTGTCTTTTAGTAAAATATACACTTTGTGTATATTTCATATATACATCAAGCATACACCATCCACATTACTCTCCCACCACTCTAATTACTCTCCAAATAAATTATCTAATTGTATTTAAAAATTATAGTAGAATTCATATATATTGGAATGAGTTGAGCCGATTGAAACTTGTGCCAGTCTGTACTTATAATGGATGTACTTGTGGTTTAGGAGTTAAATGAACAAATAGAGAGGCTTTAACTAGAGTAATACAATTCTTGATGAGATTGAACAACATTTATAATATTGTGCGGAGCCAAATTATAAATATGGATCCCTTGCCATCTATTGATAAGGCCTATTCTATGGTTCTTAGAGATGAAAGGCAAAAACAAGTGAACATGCATTATGGCAACGATGCTATTGAGAGCAGTACTTTGCTAGCCGAGACTGTTGTTAGATTCGGAACTGATAATAGAAGTGAAAGAAGGAGAAATGATGGGGATAAGAATAATATTATTGCCATAGGACAGGACATATAAAGGACACTTGTTTTAAATTGAATGGATATCTAGAATGATTTAAAGAAAAACAAGATCAGAGAAAGAAGAATGAAGGGAAAGAAGTTGCTAATTTAGCAAATGCTGATAAAAAAGCAATTTTTGACACACAGTTGGATGAAATTACTACTCGAGAGGAGAAATAATTGAATTTGCCTTTGATGGTCTCTGCTTTCATTAAATAGAAAATGATAAAGCTTATTTAAGGAAAGGCTATTGGTTCAAATGGAGCTGCTGCTAATTTTGCTAGAATGGCTTTCAGTTTTCCCTTGAATTTTGCAGGTATTTCTGCAAAAGGCTCTAATATTTCTCATAGTAATCTTGATTCTTAGAAATGTGGAGGTTGGATTATTGACACATGGGCCACAAGTCATATGTGCTCAACATCTACACTACTTCATGGCCTATCTCCTTTAAAAACGTCTATACCAGTCAATCTTCTGGACGTTAGCACCGAACTTGTTACTCATTCTGGCAAAGTCACTTTGAATGACACACTTACCCTTATTAATGTACTTTACAAACCTAGCTTTCACTATAACCTTTTATCTATTAACAAGCTAATTAAAACTGCAAATGTGTTTTCCACTTTCTTACCAACATATTATTTGATACAGGACTAGAAGAATAAAAAGATCTTGACTGTGGCTTGCCAAGAAGATAGCTTTTACATTATAAGTCCCACTTCTTTTCATATGCCAGATTTTGTAAATGCATTAAATAAACAAATAACCATTGTTATATAACATCCGCTTAATTGCTAGGTTTTTATTTAAATAAAATTAAAATAAATAATTTAAGGAGTAAATAATGAGTTAGAAGTGAGAAATAGATAATATATATGTGAAATATAAGAAAAATACACATTACATATAAAATCAAATGAGTTAGAAAAAGTCAAAGATGAATAGTAAAATGAAGAGTAAAATGATAATTTCACTTAAAAAATACATTAATTAAAAAATTTAAAAATAATTTTTATTTTTGGTTAGAAGAATTAATTTAAAGAATTAAAAATAAATAAATAAATAATAAATAAAAATTAATTAAATATATAAAAATAGTTTTTAAAAAAATGAAAAAGAAAAGAAAAGTCAAAATTAAAACTTATCTTCTTCTTCTTCTTCCTCCACCATGGCCAGAATCTACCAAGCTTAAGGGAGGGGAATTTTGCTCCACCCAACATCAAATTCTTCAAGATTTAAAGAATTAAAGTGGTTTTAGGCAAGTTTTCAACAAGTAAAGTTATTTTAAGTTATTTTTAGTTTTTATAAATTTATGGAATATGTGAAATTATGATTTTTGAAGGGGCTGTTTTTAATTGGCTAAATGGTGTTGGATGATGTTAGTTTGATGTATGTATAATAATTTTAAGCTTGAACTTAAGAAAAGTTTGAATTTAGTTAGGGTTTGGAAGAGGAAGAGAGAAAGTTAAGGTTTTGGGAATAATAAGCTTAAAGAATTTATGTTTATTTGATTTTATGATTTGAATTGTGTTATTTAATATTGTTAATAATAAAAATAAATTTAAATTATCATTTGAAATTACTTAGAATAAAAAACTAAAATCAAAGAGGTTTAGGGTAAAATTTTTTGAAATTGTGATGGAAAAGTGGTGCATTATATTTTAATACTTGAAATATGTTAAAATATGATTCATTAGGTATATTTAATCTAAAAACTCAATTTGAAATGTATTAGAATAATTTTCTAGAATTAAAGTGCGTTATGATAAAAACTTGGAAAATTATAAAATTAAGCCTTAATTCTTGTTTTAGGTTTTAAACACTTAGAAATGTGATATTAATTGTTTATGTTCATTCACATTGGAAATAAGTATTGAGTATATAGGATTTTCATCAACTTAGTGGTAAAATTTTTTTGGGTGTTTTGAAAGTGGAGAGAAGTTTTAACTCCATTTATCTCTTTAAAGAGGTTAGTACATACTTTTACATTAAGTGTAGTTGATTTTATTAATTTTGAGCATAATACATTTCATTATGTAAATGTGTACGCATGATATTGTTTGAAGTAACAATGCTTGATTTATATTGATTGTGGCATGATAACCATTTGAGAATGGTTAAATAAATATTTGTATAAAATGGGTAAAGTGTAATTTATACACTAATATGAGAAAATAAACCACATTTGCATTATTTATGATAATTATTTGTGAAAACTATGGTTTGAGTCGAAATATAAAAGCACATTGAAAAGAATGTGTATTGTGTGTATCTTATATATTATTTAGTTGTCAGAAGATTGTACTTAAATGTTAGCATACCATATACCAAAATGGATGAGACACTAGGCGACACAGAAATTTACTTACGCCCGAGTGAGACACTAATAATAGACAAGGCAACAAGTCTGAGACTAGATAATTGTATAAGATGTTTGGGCCCATGTTTAGAGTATTGTTTAATGTGTATAATAAAAATATTTGACATTTTTAATATGATGCATATATGATATTATATATGTATGACATTATTTTTATATTTAATGTAAGTATATATTACTAGGCGATATGCTTAGCGCGATTAAATTTCATCGCACAGATGATACGGTAGATCCAGATGATCCAAAGAGTATTGCTAGACGACCTTATATCTAAGTTTTTATGTATAAAGATCTTTATGCTACTGAAGACTAGTGTTACTTCCATATCATGTATACACTTTTAAACTTTTTAAAATGCTTTTGAGTTTGTACATTATATATATAATTATGTATATGATATAAAATATATATTTTTCCTTTAGTGCAATATATTAAATAATAATGGGATTTATATGTTAGGAATATATCTGAATTATTCCAACCACCTAGATCATGCAAATCACTAGATTTCAATAATTAGATTGATCAAGGATAGATTGCGTACCTTGCATCATTGTTCGTCAATCTTGATTATGAAGAACACGTAGAAAATAGGTTTGCAGCCTTCCAGAGAATCCAGAATCAATCTTTTAGCGGAAGCGTTACCAAAGGAAAGTAAAACTCTAATTGATACTGTTTCTCCGGAGACCACGACCTTATATATATCTGTAGGGTTAGCACAATTCCTATTTTGGTCCTTTAACAAAATAGTAATTATATAAGAGTCTCTACACTTAATCCCTATAATCAATTAATACCTCAATAGTCAATAAATTATAATTAAGACCACAATTAAATTGACTATATATAATCAAGACTGCCGTATGTATTTAATTTCACATATTTAGCCCACAATAGAAAATTAAATCCAACAATCTCCCACTTGGGCAAACATATGTTAAATAAAATACATACATCATAAGTGCACGCAAAATACAGTCATTCAAGGTATTCATAATAATCTCGTCCATTGGTCATATTGATAAAGAACTGAAGAAACATTCGTCATATCTCATGACTAAGTTCATCATCAATCACATTACCAATACCCCCAAATGACATAGATTCATTATAGGAGTGTAGCATGGAAACTACATGCAATGTGATCTTATCATGCCTGTTTCCAACTGGTCACAACAAAAGTGAGATCAATCACAACAATAATACAGAGTGTAATAAAGAACAAAATGAGTACTCAAGAAATTACATTAACATAAAAAACATATCCAAAACAAAATAGAGCATTCAAGAACATAATGAAAAATAAAGAACAAACTCCCACTCAAACTAGACAGTCTAATACAAAATGACACCCATATGAGCGGTATGCTCATGAAAGACTTTCGGTATCACTGCCTTAGTAAGCGGATCTGCAACCATGGAGTTTGTTCCAATATGCTCTACGGATATCTGTCCACTCTGTACTCTCTCCCTTACAGCCAAGAACTTAATCTCAATGTGTTTTGATCGAGAAGAGCTCCTGTTGTTGTTGGAGAATAAAACGGCTGATTTGTTGTCACAATACAACTTTAGTGGTCTTTCAATTCCACCTACTACACGCAGCCCAGTGACAAGGTTTCTCAGCCAAATAGCTTGATTGGATGCCTCATAAGATGCTACAAATTCAGCTTCCATAGTGGAGGTTGCAACAAGAGTTTGTTTCGCACTCTTCCAAGAAATAGCACCACCAGCCAAGAGAAAAATGTAGCCTGACGTGGATCTTCTACTGTCTTGGCATCCAGCGAAATCAGAATCAGTATACCCAATGATCTCAAGCTCATCTGATCTCCTATATGTGAGCATATGTCCCTTAGTTCTCTGAAGATATCTCAAGACTCTTTTGGCTGCTCTCCAATGATCCATTCCTGGATTGCTGAGATATCTACCTAACATGCCGACTATGAAAGAAATGTCTGGACGGGTACAAACTTGAGCATACATAAGACTTCCAACTGCTGTCACATATGGAACCTTTTGCATTTGTTGAATCTCAAGTTCACCCTTAGGACACTGATGAAGACTGAATTTGTCTCCTTTTGCAACAGGGGTATCTATTGGTTTACAATCTTGCATACTAAATCTCTTGAGCATTTTCTCAATATAGCTCTTTTGTGATAATCCAAGAATACCCCGAGAACGATCTCGATGTATCTGAATCCCTAAAACAAAAGAAGCTTCACCTAAATCTTTCATCTCAAAATGCTTTGAAAGAAAGACTTTAGTTTCATGCAACAAGTCCTTACAGTTAGTAGCAAGAATTATGTCATCCACATACAAAACCAAAAAGATAAACCTACTCCCACTGAACTTGTGATACACGCAATCCTCAACAGTATTTGCCTCAAAACCAAATGAGACAACTACTTGATTGAACTTAAAGTACCACTGACGAGAAGCTTGCTTGAGTCCATAAATGGATTTCTTTAATTTGCATACCAGTTGTTTTGAATCTCCAGATACAAAATTTTCTGGTTGCACCATATATATGGTTTCATCAATGTCTCCATTGAGAAACGCAGTCTTAACATCCATTTGATGAAGTTCAAGATCATAGTGTGCAACTAAAGCCATGATTGTCCTAAAAGAATCCTTCGAAGAAATTGGAGAGAAGGTTTCTTTATAGTCAATCCCTTCTTTCTGAGTAAAGCCTTTTGCTACAAGACGAGCCTTATATCTCTCCACATTACCTTGAGAATCCCTCTTGGTTTTAAATATCCATTTACAACCAATGGGTTTCTTTCCTTCAGGTAATTGAACAAGATCCCAAACATGATTGTCTTGCATAGACTTATACTCTTCATTCATTGCCTCAATCCACTTATGAGAGTCGGAACTCTGCATGATATGATAGAAACTGATTGGATCATCATCTATCATATCTACAGTATCCTCATGTTCCTGAAGAAATACTAGATAATCATCTGGAATAGCACTTCTTCTCTCTCTAGCAGACCTCCTCAAAGGCATTTGAACTGGCTCTAATTCTTGAGGTTGTTGAATTTGTTCTTGAGGAAGAATAACTTCTCCATCCTGCTGGAGAGGTTGTTCAACATTGTCTTGTATTGGACCTTGAATTGCTTCTTGAATAGCGACAGGAGCAAGAATCTGAGCGCTATCAAAAACAATGATGGGAATAGAAACTGAATGTTCTTTACTTGATCCTTCCTCAAAGACAATGTTTCTTTCTTTATTTCTCTCCCCAAAATCAACATCCTCAAAGAATGTTGCAATTCTCGTCTCAAAAATAGTTCTAGAAGTAGGATTATAAAACTTATAACCCCTTGACCGCTCAGAATATCCAATAAAGTAGCTGCTAATAGTTTTGGAGTCCAATTTCATTTCATTCGGCCTATAAGGCTTTGCTTCAGCAGGACATCCCCAAACATGAAGATGCTTTAGACTAGGCTTACGTCCAGTCCAAAGTTCATAAGGTGTTTTAGCAACTGCTTTAGTTGGAACCCTATTGAGAATATAGGCTGCTGTCTTTAATGCTTCTCTCCACAGAGACTCTGGTAAAGAAGAATGACTAATCATACTTCTTACCATATCCATAAGAGTCCTATTACGTCTCTCAGATACACCATTCATGCTGGGAGTACCAGGCATTGTATACTGAGGGACAATTCCACATTCCTGTAGGAAAAGCGCAAAAGGTCCTGGAAGCTGTTCGCCTGAACCGTCATATCTACCGTAGTATTCACCACCACGGTCAGATCGAACAGATTTAATCTTCTTTCCTAGTTGATTTTCAACTTCGGCCTTATAAGATTTAAAAACGTCCAAAGACTCTGATTTTTCATGAATGAGATATAAGTACCCATAACGTGAATAGTCATCTATGAATGATATAAAATATCTTTGGCCATTCCTAGATGCAGTAGGGAACGGACCGCAAATATCTGTATGAATCAATTCTAAGACATCAGAAGACCGAAAGGCACCTAATCTCTTTTGTTTAGTCTGTTTTCCTTTAATACACTCAATACAAAAATCAAAACCTGTGTAATCAAGTGTATCTAAGATACCATCAGAAACAAGATGTTCAATTCTAGATTTGGATATATGACCCAAACGTCTATGCCAAAGTACAGCTGAGTTATCAGTATTTAACTTTCTTTTGGTACCTTTTGTAGTAACATGCAGAGATTCATGATAACTAGTATCAACATCCAACATATATAGATTATCACATTCATTCAAGAAACCAGTACCTAAAATATTTGAATCCATAGATAAAGTAAATACACTGTCTCCAAATGAACAAGTAAAACCAGATTTGTCCAAATAAGAAACAGAAATCAAATTCCTTCGAAAAGAGGGAATAACAAAAGTATCTATTAGATCCAAAAAATAACCAGTTCTTAAACATAATCTAAAATGTCCGATGGCCTCAACTTCAACCGGATCGCCAGTTCCCATATAGACGTATCTTTCACCGTCAGTTGGCTTTCGGTAGTTTAGGCAACCCTGCAAGGAAACACTTATATGAGTGGTAGCACCAGAATCCATCCAATAAGTGTTTCTAGGAGCTGAAGTTAAATTAACCTCAGAACAGACTAAAACAAGGTACTTACCCTTCTTGACACGCCATGTGGCGTATTTGGGACAGTCCTTTCTCAAATGTCCAGTCTTACCACAAAAGAAGCATTTTGGAACATAAGACTTCTTTTGCTCTGGAGCCACAACAGCAGCTTTCTCAACAGTCTTTACAGCAGTCTTTTCAGAAGACTTCTTTCTTTTCTTGTTCTTGCCCTTCCCAGCTGAAGAAACCAAATGAGCACTCTCTTTTTTAGTAGAATTCATCTTTTCCTCCTCATCAACACAATGAGAAATGAGCTCGTTAAGAGTCCATTTATTCGGCTGGCAATTATAGGAAGTCCTAATTTGCCCATATTGAGAAGGAAGAGAATTCATAGCCAAATGGACTAAGAGGTCATCTGGTAAAGCCAAATCCAGCGCCCTTAGTCTCTTTGCAATTTGAGACATGCTTAGAATATGCTCCCGAACACTACCACTGCCAGCAAACTTCATGGAGGTTAGTTTCGCTAAAAGCGTCCCTACTTCAGCCTTGTCATTTTTGACATAAGCTCTCTCCAGCTCGGCAAGGTAGTTTTTAGCATTATTTTCATCAGCGGAGATAGCACCCCGAACATGTTCTGGGACTCCTTGCTGCATGATCATTAAACCTAAGCGATTAGAACGCTCCCACTTCTCATACTGAAGCCTCTGAGCATCGGTGCTATTATCAGTAAGATGAGCAGGTTTGTCCATCCTGAATGCTTGGTCTAAATCCATACAACCCAGATAAATCATCATGCTTGATTTCCAAGACCCGAAATTTGACCCCTCAAGCATAGGGACACAGTTAGGATTATACGGCATGCTAGCTGTCATTAAAGAAAATAAACAAAAATAACAAACATAAGCTCACGATCCACAAATGAAACAATTCACAAAAGTAGAGATCAAATAATGGAAACAAGATACTGGCACAACATTAATACTTCCATCTTTGGATGCAAAACATTAACTGTAATTAGTATCTCAACGCAGTAATCAAATACTGACAATTCAGTCATGTCAAACAATAAACCTTCCTTTGGGCCGATTCATTATTCACATGGATAGTAAACATAATAATTGTCACATATTATTGCCACATGTGTATTCAAAACTCAACCAGATAGCAACCTTCCTTTGGGCCGATTAACTACCCGCAACGAATTTTAATACATCTGTCTAATATTTCAAATAAATTAATTCAAATAATAGAGGTCACTTTGGTGACTTATTATCCAAACCAATTTATTATTATAAATATTAAACACAATAAGGACTAAATATTCCAAAATTTAATCTCAAATTTAAAATTAATTAATTGCAATTAAAACAAAATAATTACAATTAAAAAATTAATTGTTAATAATATAAGTATTTAAATTTATTCAGCCCTAAAAATTATAACTAAGTCTTTAAGCAACTAAATTTAGAGACTAAATTATAAAATTAGGCTAAATTAATCAAAAAATAAAATTCTGAGGTCCTAAAATAATTTATTCTAAGTTTTGTAGGCCTAAATGTGGAAGAAATGACCTAAAATAAATTATTTTAGTAGACCAGGCCAGGTCTTGGGCCAAAATAACAAACCAGGCCCAAGAACTCAGCTCAAGCCGTAGCTCAAGCCGAGCTCAATTCAAGCCGAGCTCAGTTCAAGCCGCAGCTCAAGCCACAGCTCAAGCTCAAGCCACAGCTCAAGCTCAAGCCGCAGCTCAAGCCGCCAAGCTCAGATTCCTGCTCCGTAATTGCAAAAAAACGCAGAAAAAGCTGAGGGACATAACTGTAAATAAGTCATCTTCTTCCTTTCAACAAACCAGCCATCGAAAATCTTCAAACTCAAAAACGATTTTGATCATATATATGACCAATCAACAAGATTCACAATATTCTTCGGGAAAAAAAAAATCTTCAAACCTTCAAACTGTTTTTTTTCTTTTCCGAAGAACACAATTTTTTTTATTCCGAAAATTAAATTATAATTAACAAAAAAAAAATTAATTTTCAGAATTGATTCAGAAAATCTAACAACAATAACAATTTTCAGAATCTCATCAACAACAATTAATCAACAGATTCAACACAATCAATCCAAAAATTCTAGCAATTATGCAGTAGGCTCTGATACCACTTGTTAGGAATATATCTGAATTATTCCAACCACCTAGATCATGCAAATCACTAGATTTCAATAATTAGATTGATCAAGGATAGATTGCGTACCTTGCATCATTGTTCGTCAATCTTGATTATGAAGAACACGTAGAAAATAGGTTTGCAGCCTTCCAGAGAATCCAGAATCAATCTTTTAGCGGAAGCGTTACCAAAGGAAAGTAAGACTCTAATTGATACTGTTTCTCCGGAGACCACGACCTTATATATATCTGTAGGGTTAGCACAATTCCTATTTTGGTCCTTTAACAAAATAGTAATTATATAAGAGTCTCTACACTTAATCCCTATAATCAATTAATACCTCAATAGTCAATAAATTATAATTAAGACCGCAATTAAATTGACTATATATAATCAAGACTGCCGTATGTATTTAATTTCACATATTTAGCCCACAATAGAAAATTAAATCCAACATTATATGTATAAATATAAATGAATGTGTTCTTGATAAAATATTAGTAAATTGAGTCGTTGGCTATTTCGGAGAAATGTATGCATGGAATAAATAATTAGAAGTGTATTTTAATTGCATGTTGGGTTATTTGAGATTTGAAATCATCCAAAATGCAAATAAAATTCTGACGAATTTTTTTTTCAGAGATTTTTCATTTAATACCTTTTTACTTTTCAATTTACTAATGGTTAATTTTATTTATTTATTAAAATACGTTTTAAGTATTCTTAAATGATTACCATAAAATTAAGAAATTTTTTTAAAGAGATTGCAATGTAACAATTTTATATTCAGCATATGTATTTTACATATATCAAATATGTATATATATATTATACATATATAAGATATAAGGGTGTTACATGTTATCCCTCGTAATCAAACTATATACCTAATAAACATACCCAACATTAATCTGCACGTCTCAACATTGATGATTTGATATATTTGTGGCATAAAAGGTTAGGTTATGCCACACACTCTGTGCTACAGTATATTAAAGGAATAAATGTTTATTTTGTTGACAAAGATGATGCCTGTGATGTGTCATTTTATAAAACAGCATAGACTGGTGTTTCTAATGAGTGACATTCATTCTATTGCAACTTTTAATTTGTTACATGTAGATCTATAGGATCTTTACAATCAAACTACTTTCAGATTAGCAAGATAATTTTTAACAATTGTTGATGATTTTACTAGTGTCACTTGGACTTTTCTGTTACAAGACAAGTTACAGGTAGTTTCTATATTACAATAGTTTCTTTTGATGATCAAAACACAATTTGATTCTTTTGTCAAGGTGATTAGAATAAAAAATGGCAGACAATTCTTGAATGCAAAATGCAATGGCTTATTGCAATCTCCGTGAATCTTGCATCATTAAACTGGTGCTTATACTCCATAATAAAATGGAGTAGTGAAGGGAAAGCACAGGCTTCTGTTACAATTAACTAGGTCATTGACGTTTCAATCTCATTTACCAAGGCTTTTTTTAGGATAAGCCATATTAATTGCTACTTACATCATTAATAGGCTACCCACTGTACTTTTGAAGTGGAGATCACCTTATGAAGCCGTATATGGTGTTATACCTTCTTATGACAAACTTAAGGCTTTTGATTGTCTGTGCTATCTCTAACACATCACCGAACAAGGATAAGTTTTCTCCTCGAGCCTTTAAGAGAGTTTTTCTGGGATATGCACTAGGTCAAAAGGCTTATAAAGTGTTAGAGTTGGAAGCAAAGAAGATTCTTGTTTCCAGAGATATTATTTTCTATTAAAAAATTTATCCATACTCAACCATTGTTGCTATTGATCAAGATACTCCTTTACCATTGGTTTTAGTTACAACTGATACTTGTGATGATTTTGACACCAATGCATTAACTAGAAATGCTAGTTCATCACAACAATCACTTCAACCACCTACTGTTGATGTGTTTGATTCACTTCCTGCTGATGTTTCTAATGATTCTTAATTTCCTGAAGAATAATTAGTTGATTGCCAGGTTTATCTACAACTAAACCTCCAATCGGATGCAGTAGTAGGTCAAAGAAAATACCAACTTGGTTAAAGGAATGTGTTTGTATTGCTTTTGATGCTATTGAGGCCTTGACTTCTACTGATAGAGCTTTTATGGCTAATGTTTCTCATGTGCCTAAACCAACTTCATATAAACAAGTTGGTCAACATCATGAGTGGGTTGCAGCTATGGATAAAGAATTACATGCATTAGAATTAAATAATACTTGAGAGATTACAACATTACCTGTTGGAGAGCTACAGGTGTAAAATGGGTTAAATCTAATGTAGATGGGTCAATTGAAAGGTATAAAGCAAGGTTAGTAGCCAAGGGTTCTAATCAAAAGGATGGAATTGATTTCTTTGATAGCTTCTCACTAGTTGTAAAGTTAGTGATAGTAAGGGTGTTCTTGGCTTTAGCAAGCACCAATAGTTGGTTTCTTCACCAACTAGATATAAACGATGCTTTTTTCCGCGGATTTTTCAAATAAGAAGTTTATCTACTGCCACCTGAGGGTTACAAGAAGACTAAGACAACAGAAGCTTGTAGATTAAAAAAATCACTTTATGGGTTGAAACAAGCATTAAGGGAGTGGAATTCTAAGTTACTAATGGATTTTTCTATTAGTTTTGTTCAATCCTAGCATGATCAATGTTTGTTTACTAAAATCATTGATTCTAGTTCTTTATTGGCTCTCCTTGTGTATGTAGATCATGTTTTGGTAGTTGGTAAAGTTCAAACAGATATTGTTCCAGTTAAACAATTTCTTCATGTCAAGTTCACCATCAAAGATTGCGTCAAGCCAAATACTTCTTTGGTGTTCAAATTTTTCGAAATCAGTCAGGGATCTATGTAACATAGCAAAAATACATTACTGACATTTAACAAGGATGCTGGTATGAAAAGTTGCAGACCAGCTATCACATCCCTGCCAAAGAATTATAAGTTTGCTTAGCATTCCACTCCTCTTTCTTCTCTAGAGGCATACAAAAGAGTCGTGGGAAGGTTTCTTTACCTTAACATGACCAGATCACCTGATGTTACCTACACAACAACTTTCTCTATTCGTGTCAGCTCCTTATGAGACTCATTGGGAAGCAGCTCTTAAGGTATTTCGATACCTTAAGGGGATAGTACATAGAGGTTTGTTTTTGTCCTCTTTCTCGTCAGTCTCTCATAGGCTACTGTATCTTTCTTGGAGACTCCTCTGTTTCTTGGAAAGTAAAGAATTAAGTAGACAACAGTATCTAAAAGTTCCTGTGAAGCAGAGTATTGCTTAATGGCATCCACAGTCTGTGAGCTATAATGGCTTTTACATTTGCTGGCTGATTTTCATGTTCTTCTCTCCGCTCCAATTTCACTTTTATGTGATAATCAGTTTGCGTTGTATGTCACAACTAATCCGGTTTTTCACAAGCATACTAAATATCTGGAAATTGACTGTTATATAGTTCGAAGAAAGTATAAAGAAGGTTTTGTTGCACCCACACACACTCTTAGTTCCTTTTAACTTGTTGATGTGTTTACTAAAGCACTATCAGGCCCTCCATTCCTCAATTTGATTCTCAAGTTGGGTCAACCATTCCTAACTTTGAAGGGGGAATGTTAAGGATATAAATATAATTTATTCACTTTGTTAGAGCTCACTGTCCAACAGCAGTCATCGTTGTTTACAAGCAAAAACGAAATAATCACCATCACCCACCAGCATAAACTCGCAACTAAAATTGGTGCAAGCACTAAATCCCCACCATCATCGTCATTGAAGCCTGGCCAATCTCCAACCAAATCTTCATTACCATCGCTATCGAAGCCAAACTAATCCCAACCAAATAAATCCTAGCCTCAATCTTATTATCGATGTCTAGCCAACCTCTACCCGGTCAGAGGAATCGACAGTAGAGTAATGAAGCTAGGTTTTCAGTTCTTGAGATAGATTTATTATTTTATTTTATTTTATTTTATATTTAATTTTTTTAAAAAATATATATTTTAATTATTGAAAAAATATTTTTAATTATTTTAGAAAACACAAAGTGAATAAGTGGGTCCTATAATGCCATATCAATATTTTTTATTATTTATTATCTGATATTTTAATTAATATTTTTAACATTTTAAAATATTATTTTTAAAAGTTAAAATTTAAAAATATAAAATAAGTTTTATGATTTTAATAAAATTAAAATTTTTATAACTTAATATTTTTTATATTATTTAATTTTTATTATTTAAAAATATAATATTATTTAAAATTTTATTATTTAAAAATATCTTAAAATTTTACTTAAATTAAAATAATTAATATTTATTTTAAAACTAATTTAAAATTAAAGTCCAATTTGAGACTTAGAACAATTTAGGATCATATCTGACAAAAAATTTTAACAGTGACTCTCGCATCTGGCAAGTCAAAAATTTGCTAATGGAAATTTGACTTTTGTGGTGGGAAGGGCATATTTACCTATTTTTAATAAAAAAAAAATAGTATGATTCAAAAAAATCAAAATCCTGAGTGAAATTTACGCTCTAATTTAAGGGTTTATTGAAGGTTTGGCCATTAGAATTATTGTTGTCTAAGTGATTATTCATTCTTCTTAATATAGTGTTGTTCTAATAATAATATATATTTTACCCGTTACCAAAATAATAGATACAATTTCTATTTCATAACAATTAAAAAATAATTAATTTTATTAAAAATGTAAATTTATTGATACTTTCTATTGTATTTTTAATTTAGTATAAGATATATTTATTAAATATTTTTAATAAATTATATTAATATGAGTAAAATAAAATTTAATATATTAATGAACCTGTTAAAATAATAGGTCAAATATAATTTAAGATAAATAAAAAAGTATTTCTATCAATTTAAAATGAAAAAAATATATTATTATTATTTATTAATTTTATATTATTAAACTATTTTTTACTCCAATAAATTTATTTTTCTTTTAAATTGTATGGTTGCATATTTTACAGAAAATAAGCTGGATAAAAAAAAGTTATGAAGGGGAGAGAGACAGAGAGATCATAGATGCTTTATATAAACCATATAGTATAATTTGAAGATTTAATTTTGTTAATCATATTGCTCAAGTAATAATTAATTGAGCTAAGACCAAAGAGAATTTTCCAAATTATAAATTACATAGTTTCCCTAATTAACTACTACACTGAAATTTCTAAATATATTTGTATTGTCTTTTACAATTTTTTTTTTCAATTTATTAATAAACAAAAGGGAAAAGAAAATTAGAATAGTTAATGTTAATTCTCTATTTTACTGTTTCAATATTTTTATCATGGAAATATGTCAATGTAAATATATTGTTAAATAGTGTGTTTCAATGCTTTAAACTTATGCGACAAATTGAACTAATTGAGGTCTCAATTACATATCTTAATTTACGGAAGAATGATTATTTGAATAGAAAAATAGACATATTAATTACCCTTGCCCGTTATATGAGCTTTATTTAACTTCAATAAATTCATATTAATAGGAAATGGTAATTTAAATAAGATTAAATTGTTAATAATTATATTCATGTATATAAATATATAAAAGCTGAGGGAATAAAGTCTCTTTTGAGGCTGCCACGTCATTTATTTCTAATAATACTTCACTTCCACAAACATAATTTCTTAAATTTCTCAATAATTTATCGATTTCTCAAAATATCGCCATTCCACAAATTTTCATTTTCTCAATTTCTTTTTATGTATTCTTACTAAAAATTTAAATGCTCTCTGTCTCTTCCTTTCCCACAAATAAAGGACTTGCTGCAAACATTTTTTGAAAAAAAGAGCAAAAAATCCATTTCTTTGCGTCTACTCTCTTTCTACTTCTTGATAAAAATCTTTCCTTTCTTTTCTTTATTTTTTTCTTTTTGTTTTGGTGAAATGGATTGTTGGTCTCCTTCTCTTGCAATGGATAATGAGTTTGAGAAGTTTGTGATTCGAATGAATCCTCTTAAGCATTATTTAGTTTTTTTCTTTATTTCTCTTTTTGGGTTAATTCGAATTTTTTTTCTATTTTACAAGCTGGCAAAAAACCTAAGTATTTATGGTCATAGGCTCAAGGTTGAAGCCAAAACTTGAGATAAAATTTTTCTTGAAACTCTCATTGACAACGCTCGTCGTATGTTTCATATAGTCAGTCGCTATTCTGTAAATTTATTAATCTATTAATAAATTATTTTTATTTAAAAAATTATAATTATTTATAATTATTTTTTAATTTAAAATTTAATTTATATATTTTAATTTATTATTTTAATGGTTAAGTTAATTATGTTAGAATTTAATTATAATATGAATTGAAAAATGAAAATTTTATGATTAAGTTAATAATATTGTAATTTGATTATGAATTGTGTTTATAGTTTTGTGATTAGTTTAATTCTTTTATAAAATATATTCTATATTTTGTAAATTTTTTGCTGACTATTGAAATTAATTTTTTGCATATGTTATGGGTTCAGAATCCAAATCCGATCTCGGGTCTATAATCTAAATTTAGTCTAGAATCGAGTACCTAAACTCAGTATCGGGTCTAGAATTCAAATTCAGTCGCGAATTCAATCTCGAATTCAGAACCCAAATCTAATCTCAGGTATAAAATGTAAAATTCAGTCTCGGGTCCATAACCCAAATTCAGCCTCGGATCCAAAATTCAAATCTAATCTCGTTTCTAGAACTCAAAATTCAGTCTCGACTTTAGAATTTAAATCCAGTCTCAGATCAAAAATTCAAATTCAGTCTCAGGTCCTGAATATAAAATTCAGTCTCTGATCCAGAATTTAAAATCTAGTCTTGAGTCCAAAACTCAAATTCAGTCTCAGGTTCAGAATTCAAATTTAGTCTCGGGGCCATAATCCAAATCCAATCTCGAGTCCAAAACCTAAAATCTAGTCTCGAATTTTACTTGTAATTTTTAAAAATAAAATTTAAATATTAAAATAAAAATAATAAAATAATAAAATTTAATTATTTAATATAAAAATAAAATAAAATATAAATTTTTACATCAATTATTTACATTAATTTTTTAATATAAAAATAAAATTAAATATAAATTGATTTGCAATTTTTTTAAAAAATTTTACCTCTTTTTTATTTTTAATTCTTCCGCCACTGTATGTATATAACCATGATCCTCCTCTTTTGGAAAATAGCAGCAATTATCTCTGATGTTAAGGAGATAATTCGACAGCCTTCAACGGTGGCATGGAATAATCATGTTCCAACGTTAGCTAATAGGTATGCGACGTATTGAGTCCAATTCCTTGTTGGGTTTATTTTGTGTATACAGCTAAAAAAAAAAGTGAAAATACAAAAAAATTTCTTTTTTTTTTAACACGACTCTTATAAATCATAATTGCCCTAACTAGACAAAAGAAATCCTTGTTCCTCTCTACTCTTTCCTCATAATGGCTTTTTGTCTCTCTAACTTTCTCTATGAGTCTCCAATGTCTCCCTTTACATATACCACAACAAAATAAACAACTCTAACTCAACTCCGCTCTACTCTCTCTCTAACCATGATAGCTTCAAAATTAAACCCAGAAGCTACTGAATTTTTTCCATGTTATAATGTTATCTATTACTCTTTTCCATATTTTTCTTACTTTTAAAACCAAACCCTAACCCTTCCCTGGCCTTAAAATAACAACGATCTTCCTCCTCCAGTGACCTAGCCAGGCCCTTTAATTGCAGCTTCCGACCAAACCACCCAGTTGATTGCTAAAGAGGTTAGCCCAAGAGGTTCAAGTGGAGGGTACTATAAGAATCGTAAAGGTCGTGGGCTTTTTAATGGCAGAGAAAGAGAAAAATTGAAGCAAGAATGGAGGACAAAGGAAAGACAGACAATGGCAGTGCCTTCTTCTTCTTCTTCTTCCTCTTCTTCTTCTTCTTCAAAACGAAATCAAAATTGTCATCATCATCGAGTGGTACCCATTTCACCTGATGGACTAAGTACGTACCACTGTTATGATCAGAAATATTCCTAATAGATACACGTATGAGCTTCTTCACATGCATTGTGTTTCTTCTTTTGGATACGTATTTCATGCTCTTAAATTTATTGAACAATCTGTTGTTGTTGTTGTTTGCAGGAGGGAAAGGTTAATGGAGTTTCTTGATAATCACTGCTTGCAAGAGAATCAGAAGGCTTAAATGGAGAATGAAAATTTTTTGTCAGCTTTTGATTTCTTGTATCTTCCTATGGACTTTGGGTATGTTTCGTTTACCTTTCATTTTTTTTATTTGATATTTTTCTAGTAAACAGTTTCATTAAGATGGGTTTCAATAACAGAGCATACTTGATGCAATAATTTCTTGGAGTGCGGGCTTCACTATTAATGAATTCAGTTTAGTTTCTACTGTGAAAAAAGCTTAATTCACTTGCCCCAAAATATTTATTAAATTTGGGCAATGCATTGATGTAGAAACGAAGCCAAGAGAAGATATGCATTTACAAATTTCACAAGTGCAAGAGCAGCTTGGAAGTTTTATCAAGCTGTTCACAATAAGGGTTGGGATCTAGTCCAATCCAAAAAGATATGTCAAGTAGCCACTGCAAGACTGCAGGTAAATTAAATATTTTCTTCTTGACTTTGTCAATCATATTTGGTCTCAACTTTTGTAGGTTGGATTTGAAAAATGTGATATTAATCTTTCTATTGACTTATGATCAGAAAAAAGAGGAACTGGAGAGACATTTTGAGAGGTCAGTTTTTGAGTGCGAAACTGATGATTACTTACCAGTCCAGTATGCTATAGTCCTGCACGGGATGGTTCAAAGGCAAGTGTAGTGAGGCAAAGGATCATATGGAGACGCCATTGATGTTGGCTACCAAATCTAAAGATTTGATGTGACAGAGATCAAATAGGTTTTGTGGGTGTAAAAGTCTCTGTTTAATGTCAAGTAGGTTTTCAATTTTCTTTTTCTTTTCTTTTTTTAGCTCCAGTGGGTTTCCCTAAGTTTGTAGGGTAAGGCAAATGAGCAGTGTAAATGAAGGAGAGAGGGCGGACACTGGCACTTGGCCCTGCTGTCCCTGACCTTTGGAAGGGCAGGTGGTGGGATCCACCCTCCTTTTCTATGTAAATTTACTACTGGCAGTGTAATGGTTATGAAATGATTAAGGGTTTGCTCTTTTATAAGAAATTCACTTGCACTGCAAATAATATTTTAGTAATTAGTAATTTTATAATCTGCAGTTTAATTTTTATGTTTTTCTGTGTTTTTGTATGGAGTAGCAATTAAGAATTTTCCTTGGTTAAAATAGGCCTAGTTATAATGATATTTTAAAAAATAAAGAACAGAAACTTTAGTTTTAATAAATAATAATTTACATTCATTGTAAATCAAGTAAAAACCCAATTTAAAGCACTCCACGAACTCAAATTTATAGTCTCCATATCAGTAGTATTTGTTTTTGAGGGTACCATATATCAGTAATATTCTCCTTTCTCCAACTCTTCCTTGCTGCCAGCAAATCTATGGTGCGTCTATTGCTATTGGCTTATTCTCCAAAATGTAATCTAGGTTTTTTTTATTTGTTATAATTAATTCCTTTATATTTATAGTAAGGTAATATTTTTATTTTCTATTTTGATTTGTGTTTTTCTCCATTAAAATTTGTATTTTTAATGTATTTTAGAAAAATGAGATGAAAAAATAAAGAAAAATAACATATAGCTTTTAAGTTATTAATTCTCATGCGATATGTGGATATGTTTACTCAATATATATATATATATATACTAATTTTAAAGTTTAAATAATTTTAAGCAAATAAATAAAAATTAAATTGCAAAAATAAAAAAACTAAATCTACATATAATTTAAATAATAAAATTTAAAAAATAAATCTAATAAAAATTTAAATAAACCTATCATAAAAAAATAAAATAGAAAAATTAATGTAACTGAAATTAAAATAAAATCCTAACAAAATAATTAAATTATAAAAATAAAAATATCCTAATATAAATTAAATTAAAATTATATGTTATCCAAAATTAAATAAAAATAATTAATTTAAAAAAACTCAAAAAGAAGCTAAAAATATCATAACAAATAAATAACAAAAAAATCAACTCAAAACATTAAAAAAATAAAAAAAATAATACAACAATCAAACAATACAAATCAACCCAAAAAATTATTTAATAAACAAATAACCAAAAAAGAAAAAAATAAAAAATCTGATAAAAAAATTAAAATACACAATAAATTATTTAAAAATAATCATATGAACAACAAATATTAAAATAAATTATATTAAATAGTAATCAACAATGGATGAATGCGATTGAATAGTAATTAATGGTAGGATAATGCGAGAGAGAGTGATCAATGACTACGAGAGAAAGAATAATAACATTTTTAACATAATTACAAGAATGATGATTAAATAAAATAAATAAAAAATAAGTAAATAATAGGCTAAATAAAATATTAAAAATAATATTAAAAATAAAAGAAAAATATAAAAATTATGATATATTATATATATATCAATTAGACAATAACATAATAGTTAAACAATAATATTATCGTTTGATAAAGTTGAACGGTGTGATAAGAGAATAAGTTAATAACATAGTAATTATAATTTTTTATATTTTAATATATATAACTAATTATTAATAATATAAAAATAAAATATTATAATTTTATTTGAACTCTTTAAATAAATATAATTATCATTAATATCAAATAAAATATTATAATCATATATAAATTTTTTAAAAATTAAAATAACGATGCTTGATATAATATTATATCAGCGTTAACTATTTTAATATAATATATAGATTATACTACAAAAACAGTTATAAACCAATTTTGGCCAATATATATGTTCAATGTAAAATAAAATATAAGATTTTATAAAATATAATGGGATTTTAATAAAAATAAAAGAAAAAATTAAAAATAATTTTAAATTTATCATATTTATAAATTATTTATTAAAATATTAAATTTTTATTAGCTTATAATAAGTTTATCATAAGTTTATTATGAGTATATAAATTTTATATGATTTATAATTAAATAATAAAAAATAATTAAAATAATTTTAATAAAAAAAATAAAAATTTTAAAAATTATGATAAAGGTTTTTTTTTTAAAAGGCATAAAAATTATGATAAAGGTTGTTATCTTTTCAAACATAAATTATATATTTAATATAACTCTGAAAAATAATTGACATAAAATAAAAATATGATTATACGGACTTATAATTGATTTGACATAATAGCAGTTTATTATACTATAATTTGTGTTGTATGTTTTCAAGCGTGTCCAGTTACATAATTAATTAAAATAACTAATATGATCCCGCATAAATATAATAATTCCAACTAGAGAACAAATATATATGTATATATACAATATTTTTAAAATAGGATCGGATACTAAATTTATTGCAGATTGATTCATGATTAAACCAGTTCAATTATATTGACTCAAATTTAATAATATAAAAATATTATAATTTTTTATTTATAGATATTAATAAAAAATTATAAAAATTATAAAAATTTTAAATAAAAATTTAAAAATAATAAAAATATACTTTATCAATTTAAAATATCACATATTAATTTAATACATATAGAAAATAAATTTATAATTTGTTTCCACTCATTTTTATATAAAAATTTTAAAATTCAAAAATTGATTTGATTTGAACCGGACCAGTTCGATTCAATTAAATTCGGTTTGATCTAAACCTACCAATTTTGATTAATTTTTTAATAAATTTGATTTTTAACTGTTTTAAAACCCAATCTATCTTCGGTTATCCGTTAAACCGGTACGATTGACAGGTCTAGTTTTCAAAACACTGCATATATATATATATAGGAATAAATAAATGCAAACAATAACAATATTTGAATATGCAAAAACAAATATATATATATATATATAAACACAAAATAAAAAACCTAAAAAGTAATAATACTAAATATGCAAGAAAATATTTATATTTATCAAAACAAAGAAAAATTATAAAAAAAATGAAACAATGGTGCTGCCACGAGCTACAAGATAAAAAAAAAAAAACTTTGAAGCAGAAAAAAAAGAGGTGGTGGCTGGGATTTTTGCGAGTTCGACTTTAAAAATATATCCGTCCTAATTTAATAATTTAGGTAATCAAATAAAAATATTTTCATGGGCCATTTGATATATTATTGAAATAATTGTTGTGAATATATTTTATATACATATATTATTAGCATTATATTTTATTAAAAAAATTATTTTATTATGCTTTAAAGATATAATAAAATATTAAAAAATAAATTTAAAAAAATTATAAATTTATTTGATTGTAATTCGATTTTACTGAAAATATTTGAGTAATATTTAAACTATACTTATAAATTTTTTTTATTTTACCATATTCTACCTTAGAACATTGATATAATTTTTTTTTGATATGGCTGTACTTTAATTTTACTTAAAAAAATTAATTAATATTTAAACTATTCTTATAATATTTTTTAATTTACTATATTTTATCCTATAATAGTGATATAATTTTATTTTGGTATAACATTTTATAATTTTTTTATTCTCTTTAAATAAAATATTTTATCAATTAATTGATAAAGTTTAATAGATATAATATTTTAATTTAAATAAATTATTTATAAATAAATATAATATTTTTTATTTAAAAAATTATTTTATCAATTTTTTCAAAATTACAATATAATCAAATGCTGTGTCAATTTCATTGGAAGAGACATGACGTGGAATCGTAGTTCTAAGAAAAAATTGAAATTAAATTGATTTAAATACAGTTAGACCTGATTACCAAATTGGTAATTCGAATAATGCACCAAAAAAAATGGTAACTCGAATATAAATTAATTTGATCCAATTACAGGCGGGCCTAACTATGAATCACGTGATTGGTCAGTTAATAAGTGGTGAAGTGAATTATATTTGATTTATTTAAGAATTTCTCAATTATTCAGTAACTTTTACAACATAAAATTGTAAAAAAAAACTTTTATAAGTTACGAGTTATAAAAATTTTATGGATGAGATGAAAAAAGTGCTAAAGATTATTATTATTATTATTATTATTATTTTGTCATTAAGTTAAAATAAAAAAGTTGACAAGAAAATTCATGGTAGAATGGAAAAATTGACTAAATAACATCTTAATTTTAATAATTTGATGGGTTTAAATTCAAAGATAAGTATACTGAAGAAGGGGCGCAGCAAAGAATCGCTCTCTCTTGGCTCTCGCACCCGAAGGCCGAATCGAGAAACATACCACCGGACCAAACGCCTTTCACACTTTCAATCTGGTCCCATTCAGTGAAGCTCAGACCGAGACTCACCTACTCCGGTCATGACGGTGCCATCCTCATCATCCACCCCTATCCTCCACCGCCTCCGCCGCACATCCCTACCACCACCACTATTCCTCTCTTATTTAATACCTCACCCCACCGCCGCCGCCGCCGCTTTCTCCAATGTCACCATCTCTAGAAAATATGTACTTTCCAAGTACCCAAAAAACCACCTACATAATACCACCACCACCTTATTTTCTTTTCTCTATTCACAGCCCACCACAATTCATTCTCGCTTCTTTTCACACTCTCTCTCCACTTCTTCTCTCAATCACACTCTTTCTTTAGAAGAAGAAAGTGAAGAAGAAGAAGAAGATGATGATGGTGATGGTGAAAATGAATATGATAGTGGAAGTGATGCCTTGGAATTGGAAGACAATTCTGTTCTTGTTGATTCTGTTGATGGGTCTCCTAAAGAAGGTTTGAGTTTAAAGAGAAATGGTTCAAAAGTACCGAATTTGACCATGAAGGAAAAGAAAGAGTTAGCTTCTTATGCGCATGGTTTAGGGAAGAAGCTCAAGTGCCAGCTAGTGGGCAAGTCTGGTGTCACAGATAATGTTGCGGCCTCATTTATTGAGACTCTTGAAGCTAACGAGCTTTTAAAAGTAAAAAAGAATAGTATAATTGTGATATTGCTTGTTGATAGTGTTTGTTAATATCTCAGTTGGGAAATAGATATTTGCTTCTTTAGGGATTTGGGTCTTTATATTGTTATATATATATATATTTGGATAGTAACACGCACTTTTTTTATATGTTCATCGCTTGGAAATTGAAGTGCTAGGGAATGCTTTTGAGTTATAATTTGATTTCCAAGTAGAAGAAAGATTTTTTGTTCTATAGCTTTTAGTATCATTTCTTGGTGGGTGGAATTTTCAATTCAAGGCAGAGTTTGGAGTTCTATAGTTTTTAGTATCTTTACTTGGAGCTACCAGTTGTTACGAATTTTGTGAGATGTGGATAAAGCCATTTAACACAGAGTTTACAGGTAAAATCATTGATTATTTATGAAATCGATTTTTGAATTTTATGGGATAAAAACTGGAAATGCCTTTTGACACTGTTATTGTGATGTGGAGTATATATTATAGTATCAGTTTTCATAGCTTGAAGCTGCCATTACTTGCATAGAAAAAAGGGGGAAAACCTATTGCTTCAAACTTTGTTTTGCAGAACAAAGACAAGTTCTGATTCTGTAGATTTGATGTAGAAAGCATTGTAAATAAAAAGCTCAGTTGATTTGGAGTAGGTATTAGGCATGGGGTATAAGCTAGTTATGGAGGTCATTGATCATTTCCGTGTAGCAAATCAGTAATTTCTCCTAAAATTGTCTCTAGGATACGTGAACGACAGATAAAATGTATTTTGTTTGATGAAATCTCAAAATCACTTACCAGTGGTTGTTTAAACTCTTGCATTTGTAAGCATTCAATAGGATTTCCCAAATAGCTGCAAGAGTGCATTTTTTTTTTAAAATTTGGTATATCTTTATAGTTGTAGCTGTAGCGCAATATTATATTTTACTACTTTTGATTGGGTTAATAGAGTATGAGATTGCCTGGTGTGCTAAACAAACACGTGCACGCTTTGAACAGATAAAAATACACAGGACTTGCCCAGGGGAGCTAGAGGATGTGGTTCAGCAACTGGAGGAGGCAACTGGGTCAGTGGCGTGTAAAACCCTTGATTTTTGGAGAATTGGAGTCTAGGGGCAAAATAGTCATTTTGTACCCTCATATGTCGTTTGAACATAATTTGATGGTTTGAATGTCTTTTTGATACTCGGGACGACGAGACGGTCGTTTTGAGTATAATATTGTATTTTGGGGTGCCGAAGGTATTTTCGTCATTTTTGGATTTTTTTGTCGTTTTCGGTATTTTCAGGTATTATTATGCGTAAAACATAATTATAAATTATTTGGGGTTAAAGTTTGAAGTTAAAAATAAATTTGAATTGATTTTGTGGATTTTATGGTTTTGGGTAATTTTTATGAAAATAAATAGTTTTGGGGTGTTTTTAATTAAAATAAAATATTTTAGGGGTATATTAGTAATTTGCCACCCTAAAACACTATATATATGAGTGTTAGGGAACCCAAATTAATTGCCTTAGACCCTTGTGCCGTTAGAGAGAGAAAAGAGGGAGAGAAAAATCATTTTTCTTCAAAATCGGGTGGCTGTCGTTTAGCAGAGGGCGTGCCTTTTAGCTGGTGTCGTTTGGCATGTGGGTGTGTCGTTCGGCGAGGCGAGATCCTGTCGTTCGGCGTGCGGAGGCTTGTCGTTCGGCGGCTGGGCGGGCTGGCTCGCAGGTGTCGTTTTGGCCAGCGTTCCAGCAGGTCGATTTTTCGAGTTTTTGGGTTTTTTGAGGTTTTTCTTGATTCCTTTTGCATTATTTCGACTTCCATTTGATTAGTTCATGTTCATATCATATTGGGTTGATATTTTTCTTAATTAATTTGGTTAAATTCGAATTATTATTTAATTAAATTGATTTTTACAAAATAGGTTAAGTTTTGGGATTTTTGTTGTTTTGATGGATTTTGGTATTTGATTTAATTGATTTGGGCTAGTGTTGGGTTCTGAAATTTGATGATGGTACTGACTTAGGGTTTGATTGAATTGATTTGGGTGTTAAGGTTTTCGAATTAATTGTTTTCTTTGAGTTTTTGGATGATTTAATTTTCTGCTGAAGTTTGATTTTAGTGCTGTAAGTTGCTCGATTTTTAATTAAATATTAGAGCATGAGAAAAATCTGAAATTTGGATATGTGGCTCGAATTTGAGTCTAGTTTATGAGAAAAATATTTTTTGGAATTTTGGAGCATCATAAATTTCTGGAGAATTCAAGTTTTCTACTGTTATCTGAAGAACTGTACTGTAGGTGCGATTGCATCAACTGTAACTTTCGAAATTCATACCAAAAAGTGTAAAAATGTTTTAGATTTGATTTTCATATATGTTGAAGTTCTGGAAGTCTAGTTTACAAGAAAAATATGTTGGGCTATGTTTCTGTTTGTTGTGTTGGTGAAATAATTTGATCTTTCTACTGCTGCCAGTATGGTAACTGGTTGTATGAATCCGATTTAAAAATTATATTGAGGGACTTTGAGGTTTCTAAAAATTATGAGATTTTGATATGTTTTTTTTTAGATTGTTGTGAATCTGAGAAAAATAATTTGGAGTCTGTTTCTAATTTTTAGGTGTCGAAATAAATTAAGAATTGACATTGCTGTTGGTTAAGGGTTTTTTTATGATGTCTATTTTGAGAATTATTTTGAAGGTCTTAGATGTCTTGAAAAATTATGAAATTTTTATAGGTTGTCCATCCTGATGTCTATTATATGAGAAAATTATTTGGATAATTTGGTGGTAACGAAATGTGAAGGATATATGATGATTTTTGCAGTACTGATTTTTAGTGGTTCAAACAGAATCAGATTGTTGTAAAATATTTTTGGGGGATCAAATAAATTTGGATTAATCTGAAATTTTGTGCACACGTTATTTTGATGTTGGAGAAGCTACTGGAATGTTTCCAGAATTTTTGGATGATGGAATTATTTTCTGGAAATTTTTGAGTTATAGAGACTACTTAAGAATTTTTATCGGTTTTGGGTGTTGGTATGATTTATGATTTTTGCATAGGGACTGATGTGATATTATGTGATAAATGAGTATAAAAATTGAGTTGAGGTTCTGGTTCTAATAAATTTTAATTAATTAATTGATTTTGTATTTTCGAGGTGCGATCGGTTTAACCATTGGGTTGAACCATAAATTTTGAGTTGAGTCGGGTTGGTTTTTAATTTTGGATTATCTTGGTTAATTATTGGTTTAGTATTGGTCTTTTTGCATTCATAGCATGCATTGCATCCCTCATGATAGATGAGATAGTGAGATTGATTATTAGACTGTGTAAGTATTTCCTTAGGCGATAATCAAGCCGGTGTTCAAAATCAGTAGGTTCGTGGGGTGTTGGATTCTTCCGCAAATCAGGTAAGTTTCATGGGTGTATGTGAATACTTGTGATGTGCTACTTGCTAACCAAATACTATATATATATTACAGCCCTTCTCAATATATAATTATTCTTTTCTATTTTGCTAGACTATTCTTTCTACCCAAGCTTTGCATGTGAATAAAAGACAGAGAAACGTATGTGCTTGATTTATTAATTGTATTTAATGAACTTGAAATTCTTTGTGTTGTGTGATGGTGTGTCATATGGGGACGGAGGTTATTGATTGAGATTGTTCATTGACTATTGCGATTGATTGTTCATTGAGGCTATAAGCCTGATTGCTCATTGGGGCTATAAGCCCGATTGTACATTGATATTGATTGAAGGAGGAGGTATTATGATATTGGTAGACCCCGACACACCATCTTGTATGAATTGATTGTGATTGAAGTTCTTGTTATATATATATTGTTTATTGTTATAGAAAAGTTTCTCTGCCTCTCCTGAACTTACTGAGCGTCTATATATAACGCTCACACCCATATAGATTGTCTTGCAGGTTTACAGTGATTGCCTTCGTCTATCTTCTTTCTCTTCTTGGCGAAGTCGATCAGGTTTTCCGTTTGTGTTTATTGGTCCTTCTGCATAGAGATTTCTGGATATTTTTTTTGGCGGACCGTGTCCGAACCCTTTTTCTTGTAATAGGAGTAGACTGTTTCTTTGCATCTGGTTTTAGTTTTAATTATTGAACTTGATTTTGGATAATATCATTTTCTATTGATGATTTGATTTTGGAGTAAATTTATTGAACTTAGTGAACTTTGCACTACCATAATAAATTTAAATTAGGCTTGTAAGGTTGTACTTAGGTATAATCTTACGCCGGTCACGGTTTCCCAGTTTGGGTCGTGATATGGCGGTAGGCAAAATTGGCCAGACAGTGATTGTATACAGGCCCAGTATCTCTAAATTGGAGGCAGAGGAGAAAAAGAAACAGGCACGTAGGATTTTTGTGAGAAAAGACTCAAAAATGAAGCCTGTGTTACTGGTAAAGAACAAGAAAAAAACTTCATTTTCTAGAATTTCTCTGACAATCATGTATTCCACATATAATTTTTGCCAAATGTAGAAAGTTACTGATTGCCTTGCTGAAATTGTAGCCAAGAGGACAAGTGCCAAGGCTATCTGGCCGTGGTCGTCGAGGAAGCAGCAGGATTTGAACAGCATTACTTTTTGGCACTGTTGCTTGAAATATTTTGATCCAGCTTATTAAAACATTGCCATTACTTGAGAAATGCCTGGCAAGATGAGAAATTTCCAGAATTTTTGGTGGCAGGAGGATATTCAATGAAAGTGAATTCAAGGGCCTTTTTGATTTTGTTAGGATGGGGCTATATGTTTTATAGATATAGGATGGGTTGAAAGGGGGCAAGAGGTTGCTTTACTTGTAGTTGGGTGGTTCAGCTTGTAGCGTTGTTTCTTAACTGCAAGTATAACGATTGATTTTAAATGCTAAAATTGCACATATGGTTGAGGCTTAATGATTCCCTGGTGCTTATGCAGGCACAGGCGTAACGGAATGATTTTATGGGCATATAAAGTTGCAATGTCACCACAATGTTGGTAATGCAATACATAGAGCATGCAGCAGGAAGAAGATTGAACAAAAATAAATAAACTTATCCTGCATTCGTTGTATTTCTTGAAACATTGATCAATTAAAACGCTTTGAAACGCAACGTAATGAACAATATTTAGCTTTATATGCTATTTTTCTTCCCTTGCGTGGGAAAGCTTTTCAAACGAGTTTGTTGATCTAGCAAGGGCTATTTGCTATAAAGAAAAATAATAGTTGCAGCTTGAGATAGAGCACGTTTGGCCTCGTGTGGGCACTGAAGAATGACCAACTCCGTGGCTAGCATATGCTGATCATGTAGTGCTTGCAATGATTACAGTCTACTAGATAACGGCATGAAATTTGAGCCTGGGCAATATCTTAAACGTTCAGTAAGGATTCTGAAACTATACAGCTCTATGAAATTTGAGCCTGGGCAATATCTTAAACGTTCAGTAAGGATTCTGAAACTATACAGCTCTTAGCTTCTGTAACCCCTTCTGACTGAGATCTTCAGAGAATAGTATGCCATTGGGGGAAAGAAGGCGTTGGAGAGTAAGGAAAAATCGAGCCTGAAAAAATAAAGAATAAAAATAATCCATCCCTTCAAATAAGTGATGGTTCAAATCTTGCATTCATAATTTGCTGAGGATGGTAGTCTTACCCATTGAAAGCCCAGGAGTGTACACCAACATCCCGGCAACCCATACCCTCTGCTGCTCACAAGCTGGTAAAGAGTGAAAACAGAAATGGTATACCACTTTTAATGTTATAAGAAGTTTGAATAAGTTACAGATATAGAAAATAGGAGACAGAAATATATCTCTACCAAAAGTACTAGAGCGCCCACAGAAAAGCATCCGCTCATCGTCATGCTAAGATATTTAAGATCCCGCCCTGCCTGCAGAGGCAAATAGAATATATGATGCTACAATACACATACACTGCTGCATTCTTTGCAGTTTCACATTTGGAAAATTTCAGATCAAATTATAATTAAACAAACCAGCAATGTTCCTTCAAAGCTGAGGATACATGGTGTCACAGCTAGTGCCATAAAGAATGGAATCAGCACTTTGTGCATCTGCATAGACATAGCAGTATACAGTAACATCAGATCCCCGAAATTTAAAATCAATGTTTATGTAGCTGTGAAAAAAAAATATCCTGCCAATAGGATATTTTCCATACACCTAAATCTATTTCCTTTATCTTGGTTGAAATGTGATTAACTAGTGATGCACAATCTGCAACTGAAATTGGCCATTTAAGCTAATGAAACATATGTGATAATGTATCTTGCAGAAATGACTCGAATAGGTTGGATTGATCTTTCAATTGTTAGACATGTTAAAGCTGCAAACCAGAATACTTTGGAATTGGCTTTATAATGTTGTTGGTCTTATAAAAATTATGGACAAACCATAGTTTGAAAATAACAAGAACTAACCTCCTGGATGACCAGCTGATCAGGGGTAAAGATATTGGGGAATAACCAAGGAACAGATGTTCCGACAGTCCCTAAGAACAATCCAAGTATGGTTCCAATGATTGCAAGGGATTTCATCAGCATTCGAGCCTGTTAAATATCATAAACCTTATAAAATACTTCGAGCAAGCAAATATATATAGCTATCATGATTCAGTGTTGTGCTTGTATATAGCTAATCTCCCCCATAAGAACACATGGAAAGTCTTGCGATGCTACTAGTTTAATATCAAGTAATACAATCAGCATGTGTAAATAAAATGAAGCGGAGGCGAAAAATCAGCATGTGCAAATAAAATGATGCGGAGGCGAAAAATGAGCATCACTAACCTTTGCCAGATTTCGATGGACTCCGGACATCAACTCAGGCATAAATGATTGTGCAGTTTGAGAAAGAGGCTCGCCCCAAACTGTACATGTCATGAATGCTTGAATCATGACCTAGAATAAGTGATTGTATGCAAACATCAATTCTGTCAGATGTCAACAAGAAAGGACTTGAAAAAGTGATATACAAGGATGAGCATGACGAACCTGATGTGCAGCCAAGCTCAGTGTGCCCATAGATGTAGCAAAATACACAAGAAGAGAGTAGAAAGCCACCTATGACATAGAAATTACCTCATATATATGCATAAGAGTAACCACAAGAAATAGATAATTCCATGGATATATTATGCAACCAACCTTTGACATCATAATTACAAACACTGGAGCAGCAAGTCCAAATATTGCCATTAGATCAGTAGGTGATGGAACAGAGATAGTAAATGCCTTATATCCTTTCTTGTTCAATGAATCAAGCATCATGAGAGCAGCAACAATCTAAATATACAGGTAAGTCAAGGCAACAGAAAAAAGGGACAAAGTGCATTGTGATTACTATACATGGGAGTGAAGCAATTGTCATTATAAAAGCCAGAATATTTATGCAGCATACTTGTGATGCCATTGTCGCCCATGCTGCACCAGCTATACCATAGTTTAGAAACCTGCAGAGGATTATATCACCGATGCCATTTATAGCACTGGCAATTGCCAATGCTTTCAATGGTCCCCATGAATCTTTCATCCCAAGGCTGAGAAACAGAAAGCAAAGGTTAACACACAGCTTTTTAACCGGCTCAAAAGAATTTTGTAGGGAAAAAGCAAAACCCTATAGACACCACAAGTCAGGAAGCTGGTGTATTAGTTCTTAAAGATTGCATTAGCAACTGACGAGTAATCATACTATAACCATCTGCCAACACATTTAGCAGATAATGCATGAGAAAAGTAGAGTGTATCCACACCTTGCACTTTGAGCAACCCATCCAATAAGAATTGCAGGCCATGCTAAACCTCGAATCTACGAAAGAAATGGAAGGTTTTAAAATGTCATTAAAACAAATAAAGGAAATCATAACATTTTTAACATTCAATTAAAGAGGACTTTGTTAACAAATGATCATGGAAGAATGTCAAGCAGAGGAGGCACGTAATAATAGTCATGACCGCAAACAAGTAAGAGATCCTCACATAAAAGAATTACCAAGAATTTAACTATAAGGCTAATTGACCATCCTGTGTTTTTCAAATTTTATCCTCTAGGATTAAGAAAGAAAAACTTAAGCTATGCATTAAAGTAAACTCTATCATCCACCCCATTTGAGATTATAAGACATCTTATGAATGCAAAGTTACTAATCTCCCAACACTATTCTTCATGACTTTTTTTTCCCCTTTTGTTCTCCTCTTGGGAAAATGTTGATTTGGACAAGCAGCAAAATTTTTGTGGAAAGGAACAACTAGTCGATTTGAGTTTGATTCTTGTCAAAAATGAAGAATAAAGGAACCATAGATTAGAAACTTCAAACTTGTCATCTTTCTATTGTATGCATAGTTGGCATACTTCACAATAAAACATGAACACTAACCATAAAGACTATTTGTAAATTCGTTCCTTTGATAAATATAAGTGAATAATAGCTGATGTCACAGGTTCAATTCTATTCAACTACTAACAGTTATATTTAAAAAAAATGTAATATTCCATGTTCCGAAAAAAATAAATGACCTTCCATATAACAAAAATGAACAATGACAAAGATAATGGAAAATGAGTGCTGAACTTAACTCAAAAAGCTGATAAATGAGAAACTGAAATCCAAGGAAAATTTTAAGTCCTCCATGATACTGTTATTTTTCTCTTTGGACGCAAATATAATATGCTGTTATTCACCAGTTAACAGAATGAAAGAAAATAAATGTTAAAGAAGTGAACCTGAACATATGTGTTTGCTACAGGGACAAGATGTAAATTATTGTATCCTGTAAAAGCTGAAAGACCCAAAGAATAAAAGATTTATCAGTAATTGGTCGGTCTTTGATATTCCTCAACTCCAGATTCTTTTTATCAATTATTTGGTGATCAACATACTAGACAGACAAAAGAAAGTAATCAAGTATTCATTTTCCTTTTTTGAAAAACAAAAAATAAAACAAAAGCTATGCAGTCTTTATTACCAGTTAATACTGATGCAGCAAAGAACTTGCTGAACAAAATCATTAGAAATCCACAAGTCAATCCAATAAAAAGCAAGACAGATAGTTGATGCTGCACTTCATTTTTATCCTGCACCCATTGTGCATGATCAAACAAACTGCTGCTAACATAGAAAATCAGATAGTAACTGAACTTTTTGCCTAAGGTAAAAAATAAAATTAAAGAATGAATGTACTCAGAGCAAAAAAGGGCACAAAAAAAATCACAAATATTAAACCTTCGAGTGCAAGATTTACACAATATACATTAATTACTTGAAGAGATCATAAATAAATTATAGCAGAGGATTGAAATTTAAGTATGAGTAGCGGCTCCTTTTAATGAAATAGTGGAGGCCTCAATAAGTGGATGCTTCTATAAACTCCTCAGAAGATTCATATATATCAGCTTCACCATATTGCACATTATCCCAAAATGTTATGTTAGGAAATTTCAGATTTGGCATAACAATTAACACATAAGAAGCTAACCTGTTTGGCGAGGGAAGTAGCAACCAAATTTGATGTAGAAATTGAAAGGAACATGAATACATAACTCATGTTGTCGCACAAAACTGTCCCAGGACCTAATCAATCCAAAATTTTATTGTCAAAACTCAAAACCAATCTACACCTATCCCAGTCCCCAAACTGAAAATAGTTACTCATCATTTGCTTCTTGAGAAAATAAATTTAACAAATAAATAATTTCACATAATCTTATGTACTATCTTCATATGGACCCAAATAATAGCTCATATTAAAAAATCTAAAACCAACTCATATATATAAATTTCTTCAGATAAAGAAATGTACCCAAAGCAGCAAGCTCAAGGGAGCTTCCTTGGCCAATAACAGCAGTGTCGATAAGACTCATCAATGGCCCACAAATCCATAGCCCCGTAGCAGGCGCTGTAAACATAACAATCTCTTTAATTTGCTTGCATATGCTCCGACTCTCTAATCCCTCCATTTTCATTTCCTTCTCTTTTTCTTTTTCTTCTTCAACAAAGAACGAATCTGAAGCAACATTAGCATCATCTTCACTCACAGGGCTATCAATATCAACGAGTTCTTGGCTTTTACTTGTACAAGGACTAACAAGTCTACTTTCAGATTTAACAATGCAAAAACTTGGAGATAAAAAGAAGCTATGGAATTTACTAGGTGCAGTAGCTAAAGAAAGAGGAGGTTTCTTGAAAAGAATGAAAGATTGAGAAATAAATTTGGGTACTTGAGTTTGGAAAGAAGTGTGAGAAGGAGAGTGAAGAAGAAAGGACAGAGTATGCATTTTTCTTGGAGCCAAGAAGTTGAACTGAAAAAAGAAAAGAAAAGAATAGAAAGAAAAAAAGAAAAAGAATGGACGGTAGTTGATTGTTAGAGGTTAGGACAAGGATCCAACAGTTGAATTTCTCCAACTTCTAGTGCCTCTGAGCTTGATTATTGATTGTATATAAATTTTAGATACAGACTTGCTGTAATTTGATTTTGTAGAGTTTAAGAACCACAAAAAAGAGAGTAAATCTGTAATTCCAAGTTTACAGGAAACATGTTACTGCTAAACTGCTTGGACTGTCTCGAGATTGACAGGCGACAGACCACATGAACTTGCATTTGTTTCTGACAACTGGGGAAGAGTCATCTTGATCTGAATTTGTGCACCAATTTTAGACACGAAGACCATGAATTATCATATAATTATGAGATATATTTATGAGATATTTTAAGTTTTAATATTAAATAGAAATTTAATATATATTAAATATGAAAAATATGTTTATCAATTTATAATCAAACGAAATTACATATATTGTATTTTATATTTATATTTGATGACAGAGGTGAATTCTTAATAACTTATAGCTCGGGTTCAAATTTTGTTGTTGACTCTCTTATTAGCAAGACAAGACAAGATCAAATTTCAATAGAGAGACTTTGATAAAGAATAGAGTTTTAGTGGATTCTCAAATATTCATAGCTCAAGTTAAATTTTAAGTCAGTGTTCAAGTTATCTGAAGATAAGCGTGTTAAGAAAGTTGAAAAAGATTCTTTAATTATGAGAATTCATTTTTATTTATAGTTGAAAACCGAGAGATAAAATCTAAATTGAGAACCAAAAGATAAAGTCTAAATTATCAGTGGATATTCAAAAAATATTAGTATCATTCGACGACTCCATCAGAGATTTGTCTACCAAGCTTAAGGAGCTCGGCTCATTCTTTTTGTGTTTTGTGTAATTTTTTTTTTCAAACTTACACTAATCCAAAGGCTCGGTCCAAGCTGTTGTTCATTTCAGATTTATATGCAAATTGTCTATAAAGATCAATACCGAATTAAAGTATGTATCACTATTTTTGCAATTTACTTAAAATGATGTGAAATAAATTTCATATAAAGTTTAATATAATGTGATCAGGATGGCTACTTCTATCATTATTATTTCAATTTTTAATTTAAATGCAATTATAAATCTATGATAATTATATGCTTAACCATGTCCACATTGATGAGCTTAAAAGTTTTAAATTTATCAAAATTTATATAATTAAAAAATAGGTTGTGAAACTAATAAGATATAACATGATTGCCAGAAGTATGTGTTGTTTTCGTTTATATCTTAAATTCGAATTTAGGTATTTTTTCGCGTAAGTTTTAAATTCGAATTTAGGTACTTTTTCTCCCTACATATAATTAATAAAAAAATATTGTTGGAAATGATTTTTGCATTCTAATTTTAGCTTTTTTTAAAAAAAATAAAATATGCTCGTAATATGATTAAGTTCTAAATATTTATGATTAAAATAAAAATTGTTTCATTTTTTAGAGAAGTAGTTTTGAGCAGGGGCGAAATTAGACTTTTTAGTGAAGGGGGACAAAATAAAAATATCATATATTTTTTTACAAATTTAAAGGGGGGCAATTAAACATTTTAAAAATTTTAATAATATATATACACATATATATATATAAAAATTACACATAAATATAAAAAAATTTCAAAATAAAAGGGAGGCAGCTGCCCCCCTTCTAGGATGCGTAGCTGCGCCCTTGGTTTTGAGAGACATTTTATTTCAATAAAACTCTTTTTTAATTTTAATAATTAATAATTATAATATAATTTGTAAGCACATAAAACATATTTTTAAAAAATATAAAATAAAAACTAAAAATAATTTTTTATTTTAAAAAATAAAAAACTAAAAATTTACAATCAAAATGAATAGCCTAGAGTTATTTATGGGTAAAAATAATAATTACCATTTTCCAAAAAATTAGAATATAATTTTTTATACTTATCCTCTTTGGTTATTTTATGAATGGAAAATAAAGCTTTTAGAAAATATAAAGTTTGTTTCACACTTCTTTATTTTTTTTATTTAAAAAAAATTCAAAAATGAAAATTTTAAAAATTAAAAAGAAAATTAGAAAATAAAGATGGAAAAAATTTTCACAATTAAATAGATTTGAGATTTTGAAGTTATAGAATCTCACTTTTATTGACGTGAAAATTAAATCAATAAATGAAAGACATTTTTATAATTAAAGAATAAATGGCAAAATACTTGTCCATTGACATAGATTGTTTTTAAAAATCTCACGGTTCTTATGACAAAATCCTAAAAATTATACTTATCGCCACTATTAGTTTAATTTTATTAGTAGTTTCTGAACTTATGTTATTATAATATTAATATTATTAAATTTTAATTTATCATTTTAAAATTTTTAAACTTATAAAATTGTAATATTATAACTCTTTTATCAATTTATGTATCCATCTTTATTAATGGAAAATTGATTTGGCCACGTGGTGTCACATTAACTCCCTTCTCACTAATAAAAAAGTGATGTGGTGCTATGTAAAAAAAATGAAGGTGATGTGGTGCTACATTAGCATCCTATTTAATATAATTTTTTTTAAAGGTGTTAAGGTTTGAGCCATGTACTTTTATATTTTTAAGTTATTTCTTACTATTAAGCTATATTAACAATGATGCTACTAAATTATTTTTATATTTTATTTATATTAACAATGATGCTACTAAATTATTTTTATATTTTATTTAACTCTAGCTGTTAATATAATTTATAATTTATAATATTAATTAATAAAATAATTTATAATATATATTATTAAAATATTAAAAATGATACTAATTATTATATTTATTAATAATTTTTATATAAATATGTAGTATATTAATAATATATATTTATTAAAATAATTTATAAATTATACTAATAGTATATATAATTTACAAATTATATACTATTAAATTATACTAATAACATATATTATAAATTATTTTATTAATTAATATTATAAATTATTTTATTAATTAATATTATAAATTAATGTTATAAATTATAAATTATATTAATATCTATAATTAAATAAAATATAAATAAAATTTAATAATAATATTATTAGCGTAGCTAAATAGTAAAAAATGATTTAAAAGTGTAAAAGTTATAAGGTTTAAATCCTAGCACCTTCAATATTTTTTTTAATTTTAATTAAAATTAGATATGATGTTGATTTGTCGCACGCCATATAACCTTTCTATTTACGAGATGGAGGCTAATGTAGTACTATGTGGTGCCATATTAGCTTTTCGTTAATGAGGATAGATATAAAACTGATGGAATGACTATAATAATTGAATGTGTTGATGTTGTTTTTAATCTTGATGATGGTTATGAAATCTAATTGTTAATGACTTGATAATTGAAGAATAGGTAGAGTATTTAATGGGAATCCCTTTTACGTCAAAAAATTAATTTTGATACAACTTTATCATAGACCTTCTATGTGTTTATGTTTTATGAAGTTTAATGTACAAATTATACAATTTTGGGATGCCATGAGTGTGGCCCTTAAGTGCCACTATCGTGGGCCTTGAATCGAGTATGTTTTCTTGAAACTTTTGAAGAAATAGTGTTATTTTGCATGCCACGGGCATGGGCCTTGAGTGCCGCGACCATGGGAGTGTCCAAAGGTGTTTGGCAGCCTCATTTGGTATCCCACAGGCTTGGGATTGAGTTGCCACGGCATTGGGGTGCTTGAGTAATATTTTTGGCTTGTATTTTATAATATACGGGCATGGTATGAGGCTTGTATGTTTGTGTTTATTGCTCTTGTATTAAGAATTCATGTATATGTGTTAAAAATATGAAAAAGAGTAGAAAAATAATAAGTGTATGTTAAGTATATACAATGTTAAATGTGGAAAGTTAAGATTGGATAAAGAGTATAAAGATCGGAGGAAAGTGATTATTTATGATATGTCAAGCAAATGTGTTTCTAATAGAATATGAGTTTGGAAAGTACAAAGTTTGGAAGATTTTAGAGTTAAAAGATTTGATATCTTGAAAGTAAGATTGTGTTTATGATACTTGGAGTTATTGAAGTGTTAATTATTTGGGGTTGGAAGTGATTTATCTTTTATAGCCAAATAGCTATCTAAAACATACTACTTAAAAAATTGGAGTGATGAACCAAATGCTTATTAACTAAAAGTACATGTGAAGCTAAATGGTTAATCCACTACAGAAAAACTTTGAGTTAAGAAAGTTATGTGTAGAGTATTTATATAATTATATGGTTAAACTATGTGAAAATAAGATGATAAAGAATATGATGAATGAAAGTGTTATTGAATGATAATCAAGGCTTGAACTTAGTTATATAGTTGAAGAAAATGTTACATTATTTATTTGTTTTAGTAAATGAAATATTCATGAGAAAATTAATATATGTTCTTTGATGATCAAAATATTCTTCAATGATCAAAATAAGTGAATAGTTAGAGAAAGATTAAAAGATAATTGTATGAGATTAGTGAATTTTATAATACTTATTTAAAGAGATAAGATGATTTGAGAAATAAGATATGAAGAATGATATACTAATGAATTATTATTGAATTTAAATAATTTGGTGAGTGGATTAAGGAAATTTAAGAGAAGAATTAAAGAGGTTAGTTTATTTGTGACAATTAATGTGGTAAAAGTATACAAGTTATATACCTTGTTTATAGTTGATAACAATATCATTCGATAATTTAAGTTAATTAATTGATTATATACATAATTGTTTAGAAAGTTAAGTTATATGGATTGATAAATCATTGATGTTCCAAATAGTATGGAGAGCGAAACAAGAAAAGTAAGAAGTATCTGTAAGAATTGATTGAGTGATGGAAACAAGAGTATAAAATATACATATTGCATGTTCATTATATACTTAATTATAATATTATTTAGCGACTAAAGTCAAGTCATAGAGGGTATACAAAAATGTTAAAGAGTTGATAGATGCTGATTAATGACAATAGAAAGAAATGAATTGATAATGTGAAAAGAAAGAATCTAGTGAGATTCGAAAATAGTTAATTCTACTAGTGAAATGATATCTCAAGGATCAAGTTATATATATATATATATATATAAGGAAGTAAATGTTATGTTACAATGAATTAATAAAAGTATATATTATGAAAATGTATTGCTAGTGCAATATATATATATATATACACATATATATATGTATGTGTTAAATGTAATGAAATCATCATATACATGTGCACATATTCTTTTAAGTGAAATAATAGATTGTGGATTGTTATTATTTTAATAAAAGAACTAAATAAGTGAGACTGAAAATCTATTTAGATTTTATTGTTATAGTAAAAATGTGAAAATGGCTTGAAAGACAAAGATTGATGAATAAATAAGATTAATCAAATTAATTAAAAACAAATATGATATATATATATATGTTCGTATGATAAATGTATTCGAAATAAGTACTCATGCCCTATAAATTATTGTGATAAACAAATAATTTAAAGAGAAAATGTTTATAATAATAAATATTATAATTAAGGAATTAACTTGAAACAGTGAAGTAAATATATAACCCCGATTATGATAATGTTAAATCTAATTTTTGGGTTGAATGACTAGCCAGATAGATGGTGGATAACTGCTATAGAGGACACCTTTTGTGTCCCGGTGATATTAGCATCTAAGCCATCAGTGGATGCTTTGCGTCATAGAGGACCTTTGGTCCATGTTTCTATAGTAAGCCTTTAGTTATATATTTACAGTAGACATTTATTTGTCATCAATGACTCGCTATTCAGACCTAGAATTTATAGCTTAGTATATGAGGGCAAGAAAATATATGTGAATATAATGTTATGAATATTAAAAGAAATGCAAAACAATATTATAAGTCAATTATTTAAAATTGACTTACTGTGTTACATAGTGAAAGTGATTAATAATGTATACAATAATATTTTGAGTAAAATTGCTAATGGTTATGTTTAAAATATTAAATTAATCGATAATTTTTTAAGAGTTATAATAATTGAAAGTGCATATAGTGATATTGAAACAAAAAATTTCAAACTATAGTAATAAATCAAAATGCTAAAGTTATAAAAATTGAACGAAAATGTTCTATATATAAATTTGAAAAGTGAGACTTACTGAAAAATACAATAAGTGTAATATGAGCAATATTAACAAATGATAAAGTAAGTCTTAAATGAAATAACTCAATAAGAGTAAAGTTGCAATACTGAAAGTGTAGTATAACATGATTGGTTTTATAAAATCAAAATTATTATTTTGTGTAATCAAATTATTGCGTTAGTTTATTATTGAGAATACTTAATATATTGAAATATTTTATTAATATTGAGTTTTATTACTATATTTTTTATAAATATTTTGTTTAATATTAAGTGAAAAAATATGTTATATAAGCACCACTAAGCTACCGGCTTAGCGTATTAGAACATTTCTGACACCCAGGTATAATGGAACAAAGAAAGTTTAGGATTTATAGTGAAGATATTCAAAATTTAGTGGTATTGCAGCGAATAATTCATATGTATATAAATTGTTTATAGAATTAATGTATTGTTTAATGCAATTGATAATATTGGAAAGTTGTACAAGTTTGTAAGCATGGTTAAAATATTTATATTTAGAGATTTAATGACTGCAATTTCTTACCATATTTGACATATATATTATATTATGAACTACTGAGTTTATAATAGACTCTTTGATATATGAATGAAGTTAATTTTTATTGGAGATGTTAGAGTTAGTTTGAATGTTAAAAAAAAAATGGGACAAAATGTGATAGGTTATGATTTCATATTTGAAAATTTTTATTTAGTGACAATTTTAAAGGAAACTTTATAGATAATTTGATCAAACTGTTGATAGTATTTCTTAAAAGAAGTGTTTTGAATGGTTACAATATAGATAACATGTTAAGTGGCATTCTCTGGGCATTTTATAAGAGAATTGCCGTAGGATGTTATAAATTTTCGCTCGTTAATTAATTAATTTATCGGATTAAAAATAAATAGAATTAGCAAAGATGACGATTAAATTTTAATAATTAAATTTAAATTATTAAATTAATTAATAGCCATTAATTACATAAATACTAAAAATTCAAGGACCGAACCTAAATTAAAATTTATAGTTGTCCAGTCAATTCTAAGTTCTAAAATATTTGATTCTATAGTCTTTAATTATATTATCATAATAATTTTTGGTAATTTATTCTATAGACATTCTGATTTCAGATTTAGACACTCTTGGACCAAGCAGTTGATCGGGTCTTACCTTCTGAACTGTGAGTGATATTTTTTAATATACTTTCCCGTATTTCATATATTAACATTTAATATATATATGTATATATATATTATATACTATTTAGAATTTTAGAATTTCCGCATTTATATGTGATTGTGCATATATGTGATAATATTGAATTGTGATTGCCAGATAGAATTAGAATGATATAAAACCACACATGATATGATTGGATTATTATAATGCATGAATGATGATATTATGATAAATTTAGAACTAGCATGACGACGAGAGTATTTTTATGCTCAACGCTACTTGTTAGTCGGGTAGCACTGTTTGACTTAGGATGTAATGGCGGACCCCATATGAATTGAAATTAAGAGACCATATTAGAATAAAAGTGCCAGAAATGGAAATTAGTTCCCATAATTTGAGGTTTAAAGTGATTTTCTATGGACTACATTCTATCCTTTGATGTTTATATGATTGGATGTATGATTAGCATGATGCATTGACATAATATTTATAAAAATAGTATAGAACCAGAGCTGGACACTAAGTTGGTATATTAGACGGTATCATTCACTGAGTCGAGACACTCATCCTTGTCTCATTATTTCTTTTAGGTTCTCATGATGAATATTTATGATAATATTTAGAGACACTGTTTTTCTTTCTCGACAGTGATTTTTATGTATAAACTAATTTAAAATTTTTATTTATTTTTTTTTTGTTTGTATTTCAATTTTTAGAGACTCCGTAAATTTTAAGTATTGGATTATTATATTTGATTTTATAATTTAATGAATGATGTGACGGTTTAAATTTTTTTTTACTATTATATTACGTCAGGCTGACTGTGGAGTATGGTACCTTAGGTTTCTCCTCCCTCAGTGCCGGTCACGTGCCTTTGGGATCGGGTCGTGACAAAATTAATATCAGAGCATTTGATTTATTTTCCTAGGAAAATTTAGATTTACGGAGTACATGGTCCTTACACATCATTTTGTATTATCTTTGCTTTCCTTATCTGCAGTACCATTTCGTTTAGTGTCGAGCCAATTGTTTGCCATTTCCTTCATATAACCGTTTATTGATGTAAATTGATTTATCCTATTTGATTAAAGTTATTTATTTCTCTTTAGAAGATGATTAAGCTTTATACTAGGACTGGTGCTAGAGCCGGAGCAGCTGATGGAGAGCAAGCTGCTTCAGATGATGAGATTTGTACTATTCTGACCTAAGCTAGCCCTAGTAGTTGGGGTAGGAGTAGATAGACTAGAAAGGAGGCCGTAGAGGCTATGTTAGTCAATTTTCAGAGGATTATGGCTGATATGACCCAGGTTGTTCCTCAAACAACCTCAGTTGCAGCACCGACGTAAGTATCTTTGGAGCGTTTAATTAAACAACATCCACCTACTTTTTCTGGTGATGAGGAGCAGGCTTATGATTTTCTGGATAATATTCAGGAGATTTGTGATGAGTTGGGTTATTCAGATACCATATCTATTTATTTGGCTAGTCGGAGACTAGAGGGTCCTGCACAGGCATGGTATAAGGACCACATATGATCTCGGTATCAGGAGATGACTTGGGAGGATTTTAAAAAGAAGTTTATTGCTTTGTTTGTTCCCCTCGGATTTGTGTATCAAAACATGGTAGAGCTTAAGAATTTGAGGAAGAATGAGCACACTTCGGTGGCAGAGTTTACCACCAAGCTTCTCGGACTATACAGATTTATCCCCATGATGGTAGCCGATGATGAGATTCAGAAATTCAAATATGTTCGAGTTCTATGTGATGATTATACTTTCTTACTTAATGGACGTCAGGGCCGACCTTTTAGTGAGTTGGTTGATATTGCTAGGGAACTAAAAGTTTAAGTAAGAAGAGATCTAGGGGTTCTAAAAGACAGGGACATGGCACTCATAACTTTTCTAATCCCAATAGTACTTTTTAGATGAGCACTTATAGTTCAGAGACATAGGGTCCTTTCAGGCATAAGGGCAAGAGTAAAGGTGGCTCCAGACACGGTCGATGTTACAGTGACAACAGTGGAGGCTCTAGTTATAGTGGATTGAGTTATAGTTCAGGTATTTCTACTTATGCTAGATGTGGTAAAGCTAATCAGGGTCAGTGCATGCTAGGATCGAATGTTTACTTTGAATGTGGCCAACCGGGTCATTTTGCTAGGTATTACCCCTTATCTGGAGGATAGAGAGTTCGTAATTAGGGGTATACTTAAGGTTCCATGCCTAGTGTAGGCTAGCCTTTGCAGACATCATTTTCATCTCAGTCTGAAGGATGGACGAGTGGCCAATAGGGCCGTGGTTTTGAGGGTAGGGGCAGAGGACAGAGCCAGAGCTCAGGGTATTCAGGAAAGAGGTCAGAATCAAGGGCATACTCGAGTTTTCACCCTTACTTGTTAGGATGCTCAAGTTTCTAATGCTATGGTGACAGGTAATCTTTCTATATGTTCTCTTATGACACATGTGTTGTTAGACCCGGGTGCTATGCACTCCTTTGTGTCCCTCCGGTTTGCAGTAAAACTCAACATGATGTCAACCAGTTTAGATTGTCCCTTAACGGTTGCAACTTTTATGAGTGATTCCTTATTGGTGGATAAAGTCTTTTTATCATGTTCGGTTCAAGTTGAGGAAAGGATTTTGCCTACGGATCTGATTCTTTTGGACGTGATGGATTTTGATGTAATATTTGGTATGGATTGATTGTCGACTCACTATACTACCCTAGATTGCCACAATAAGGAAGTTATTTTTCAAATTTTGAGTGATTCTAGATTTTCTTTTAAGGGAAATAATGATATTATCCTGTGCAGCCTTATTTCAGCCATATGCGCGAGGAAGATATTGTATTGTGGTTGTCAAGGGTATTAGGTAGTTGTTAAGGATGTATTTGCAGATGTCAGGAATTTAACAACTGTGCCAGTGGTGAATGAGTTTTCAGATATTTTTCCTGAAGAACTTTAGGGATTGCCTCCTGAAAGAGAGATAGAGTTTTGTATCGATGTAGTTCCTGGTATGAATCCCATATCTATGCCATCTTATAGGATGACTCCTGTAGAATTGAAGAAACTTAAGAAACAATTACAAGATCTTCTAGATAAGGGATTCATCCAACCCAGTGTTTCACCTTGGAGAGCTTTGGTATTATTTGTGAAGAAAAAGGATAGTAGTATGAACCTCTGTATCGACTACATACAGTTGAACAAGGTCATGATAAAGAATAAGTATCCCCTTCCTAGAATTGATGATTTGTTTGATCAACTTCAGGGAGTACAATATTTTTTCAAGATTGATCTATGATCGGGGTACCATCAATTGAGGTTCAGGAGGAAAGATATACCCAAGATGGCATATAGGACTCGATATGGTCATTATGAGTTTCTTGTAATATTTTTTGGACTCACTAATGCACCGATCATATTCATGGATTTGATGAACTGGGTGTTTAAGTCGTTCTTAGACTGGTTTGTTATTGTATTTGTCGATGACATCCTAGTATATTCAAGATCATCAATGGAGCATGCACAACATTTAAGGATATTTTTGCAGATTCTAAGGAATCATCAGTTGTATGTCAAGTTTTTCGAGTGTGAATTTTGGTTGGATAGTGTGAGCTTTTTGGGGCATATTATTACTAAAGATGTTATTATGGTAGACCCTAAAAATATTGAAGCTGTTATGAATTAGCCGCAGCCTATAATTGTTACTGAGGTCCATAGTTTTCTAGGGTTAGTGGGTATTATCGTCACTCTGTCTAAGATTTTGCAAGAATAGCAGCTTCTTTGACTCAGTTAACTCATAAGAATGTCAAGTTTCTATGGACTATTGTATGTGAGGATAGTTTTCAAAAGCTGAAAGATTGTCTTACTTCTGCTCTAGTGTTAGCCTTACCATCTGGGATGGGCTATTATACCATTTATTGTGATGCTTCTAGAGTTAGACTTGGGTGATGCAACATGGTAGAATAATTGATTATGCCTACTGTCAATTGAAGAAGCATGAGCATAATTATCATACTCATGATTTAGAGATGGCAGCAGTAATTTTTGCATTAAAAATTTAGAGACATTACTTGTATGGTGAAACTTGTGAGATATATATAGATCATAAAAGTCTGAAGTATATTTTTTATCAGAAAATTTAAATATGAGGCAGAAAAGATGGATAGAGCTTCTAAAGGATTATAATTATATGATCTTTTATCATCCTAGCAAAGCAAATATAGTGGATGATGCTTTGAGTAAAAAATCTTTTGGTAGTTTAGCTTATATTATAGTGGAAAAATAGCCCATTATTAAAGAGTTGGCGGAGTTAGTTGATGAGGGACTACAACTTGAAGTGATCAACTCATGTGTGTTATTAGCACATTTTTAGGTCCGTTCAATTCTTATAGAACGGATCAAGATGACTCAGAGAAGAGATCCATAACTATACAAAATTATAGAAGAAGTACAAGATGGTAACTCTAAAGACTTTGTGATTGATGATAAGGGTGCACTTCAACATGGATCCTAGTTGTGTGTACCAGATGTAGATAACTTAAGAAAAGAGATTTTGAAAGAGGCACACCTTACAACTTACAATGTGCATCCAGGTTCCACCAAAATATATCGAGATCTAAAAGGTGTATATTGGCGGAATGGTAGGAAGAAAGATATCATTGAATTTGTTTCTAGATGTCTCACTTGTCAGCAGGTTAAGTTGGAATATCAGAAGCCTTCTAGGCTATTGCAGCCACTCCCTATCCCTGATTGGAAGTGGGAATGGATTACCATAGACTTTGTGATTGAATTGCCTAAGACTATTTTAGTGTATGATTATATATAGGTTATCATAGATCGATTGGCCAAGATAACACATTTTATTTTGGTGAAGGTAAACTATTCGGTGGTTAAGTATGCTAAACTGTATATGGAAAAGATAGTTCATCTTCATGGAGTTCCAGTTTCTATTGTATCTGATAGAGGGTCCCAGTTTACTTCTAGATTCTAGAATTCATTGCAAGATACTTTAGGTACAAGGTTAGATTTTAGTACAACTTTTCACCCTCAAACGGATGGTCAATCGGAGAGAACGATTCAAACCCTCAAGGATATGCTTTGAATGCGTGTACTTAATTTTGGGAGCCATTGGGATTGACATTTTCTATTGGTTGAGTTTGCTTATAATAATAATTACCATGCTAGTATCGGGATGGCATCTTATGAGGCTCTTTATGATAGAAAATATAGATCCCTAATTTGTTGGGAAAAAGCTGGTGAGAGACAGCTAGCATGACCTGATTTAGTTCAGATTACTTTTGACAAGGGTTCCTATTATTCAAGAGTGACTAAAAATTACAGCTAGCCATCAAAAGAGTTATGAAGACCCGAAACATAGAGATGTGTCTTTTGATGTGGGTGACCTAGTATTTTTAAATGTTTCATCGATGAGAGAAGTAATGAGGTTTGGTAAGAAAAGTAAGTTAGCACTGAGGTACATTGGACTGTACATAATTATCGAGAGAGTTAGAGCAGTTGTATCGTTTAGACTTGCCATTAGATATTTTTCACGTTCATCTGATATTTCATATTTTAATGCTAAGAAAGTACATTTTGGATCCTTCGCACATGCTACATCCTTAAGAAGTCTATATTTGTGAAGATCTTTCTTATGAGGAGGTTCCTGTAGCCATTAAGAATTCTCATATTCGAAGGCTCCAATCAAAGAAAATTCTTATAGTAAAAGTATTGTGGGGCAATTATATCACCGAAGAGTATACGCGAAAAACAGAATTAGGGATGAGAGAAAAAAATCCTTATTTATTTTTGTAATGGAATCTATTTGGGGCATATTGATTAGATTTGTAATATTTTGATGATTATTTTATTAAATTTGAGGACGAATTTAATTTAACGGGGAGAAATTGTAATACCCTATATTTAAAATAAAGTAGTAGTAGTAGTAGTAGTAATAATAAAAAAATAATAATAAAGTATTAATAAAATAATAATAATAATAATAATAATAAAAAGAAAAAGAAAAAGAGGGGTAACGTGAAAGAAGGAAAAGGAAGAAAAAGAAAAAAAAAGAAAAAGAGGAGAGAGAAAATAGAATGAGAGAGAAAAAAGAGATCGTCGAATAAAATATTAGATCTACCATTGTTCGGTGCTCAAATTTCGACATGCGTAAGACCTGAGGAACTGTCGTCTGACAACGAGTCCAACGCCACGTGACTCACCTCAAAAGGCCACCAGATTGAGCCACATGCGCCATCCGAAGCCCACAATACAATTCCATCGCCGATGACTTTGATCCAAAATTTTTTCTTTTTTTTTAATCTCCTTTCATAGCGATTCAGGTACCATTTGAATCATTACCTTCTGAGCTTTATTTTGGTATATTATTTGTAATTTTTGGATTAAGTTTAAAATTTGACCGGAATCCGGTCACGACCAAACTTTTCAATCGATTTTCCTACTGGATTTTAGCAAGTGAGGGAGAGTGATCAATATTTTTAGAATCCTTTCATCGAGATGAACACGTGGATACTAAATTTGCTATCAGATTCTTTCATTAAAAATTTTTCGACAAAACACTGGCGAGGATCCGATGAGTGTTAATTTTTGACAGAATTTTTGCTCATTAATTAATTAATTTATCAGACTAAAAATAAAAAAAATTTGATAAGGATGATGATTAAATTTTAATAATTAAATTTAAATTGTTAAATTAATTAATAGCCGTTAATTACATAAACACTGAAATTTCAGGGAGCGAACCTAAATTAAAATTTATAACCGTTCAATCAATTCTAAATTATAAAATACTTGATTCAAGAGTTTTTAATTATATTGTCGTAATAATTTTCAATAATTTATTCTGTAGACCGCTCGGTTGCAGATTCTGACACTCCGGGACTGATAAGTTGATTGTGTCTTATCTTCTGAATTGTAAGTGATATTTTTTAATATACTTTTCTATATTTCATGCATTAACATTTAATGTATATACGTATATAAATATTATGCACTATTTATAATCTTAGAATTTTTGCATTTGTATGTGATTGTGTATATATGTGATAATATTGAATTGTGGTTGTTGGATAAAATTGAAATGATGTGAAACCACGTAAATATAAATGTATTGTGATAATACATGAATGATGATATTATGATGGCGTGACGACGAGAGAATTTTTATACTCAACGCTACTTATCAGTCAGGTAGTGCTGCTTGATTTAGGCTGTGATGGCGGACCCATATGAATTGAAATTAAGAGACCATATTAAAATAAGAGTGTTAGATAAGGGGATCAACTCCCCTAATTTAAGGTTTAGAGTGATTTTTCATAGACTACATTCTATCATTTGATGTTTATATGTTTAGATGTATGATTGGGATGATGTATTAACATAACATTTATAATGATAGTATAGAATCAGAGCAGGACATCAGGTAGGTGTATTGAACGGTATCATTCACTGAGTCGAGACACTCACCTCTGTTTCACTATTTTTTTTCAGGTTCTCAGGGTAAGCATTTATGATCATATTCAGAGACACTGCTTTTCTTTTTCGATAGTAGTTTTTATGTATGAACTATTTTAAAATTTTTATTTATTTTATTTTGGTTTGTATTTCTATTTTTATGGACTCCATAAATTTTAAGTGTTGAATTATTATATTTGGTTTTGTAATTTAATAAATGATGTGACGGTTTGGATATTTTTTACTATTATATTACGTCAGGCTGACTGTGAGGTCTGATAACTTGAATTTCTCGCCCCTTAGTACCGGTCACATGCCATTGGAATCAGATCGTGACAATACTATTTTATTTTAATAAGGAAAAAATATAAATTTATTAATATTTATTTAATAAGTGAATAACTTTTTTTTACGAAATATTTTGATTTGTTTTATTTTTGTATTTTGTTTCATTAGCATATAATAAATGATTGCAGAAATTTGTTATGCTATATTTCTCTTTAGTATTTTCTTATGCTATAATTCATGAGGTGTTGAGATTTCACTTGTTCTATCTTAGGAATTTGGGAGGATTGAATTTCAAATGATGGTTTCTTTTATTATTATTTTTGAAAATCAGATTATCTTCTGTTTTTTTGCCATCAAATCTGTTTTTCAAGAAACAATTTTATCTACGAAGGCACTTATTCTTTTCAACAAAAATTGTATCCAATTGATGCGTCAATGCATTTTAAAAAATTAAAATATGAAATTGCAAAGAAAATATTAATATATGAGCACCTTTACTTTTTAAATAAAAAATTAAAATAATAACAATTTTCCTTAATATATAATCATTAAATAAATTATAATGTTAAAAAGTTTTCATGTAATTTAATAAATTACAGATTAATTGATATAGTAAAAATATCATATCAAATATGAAGCAAATAGAGTTCTGCAGGCTCCAGCCAACCGCTATTGATATAACTAATAAGAATATATTATTTGTTATGTTTATATTTTTAACAATAAAGCTACAAGTTACAAAAGAAAATTTTACAAGTATTTGCATTTCTTTTTATCATTTTACTATGTTTTTTTTTTTTTGAGAAAAAGTTGGAATTCTATTATTATGATGAATCTTGAATGATTACATCATTAAGATAAATAATGATGGGGACAGAGCCCAACCACACTTTGTTATAAGGTAACAGGACAGTCCTCTTTGCTAACATATGGGCTGCTTTATTAGCAGTTCTTACAAAATAGACCTTCTAGCCAGCAAGTTCTTCTAATAAGCGCCTACAGTGAAATAATGCATCCGCCATAAGAGAGTTCTTGATCAGTTCCATACAAGCTCTGAACGACAGATAAAGCATCAGTTTCCACCACCACTTCATGCAGAGCCATTTGTTTTAGCCAGCTCAGAATCTCTCTTAAGTCTATAGCCTCTGCGGTTTTTGCATCTACAGGGCCATAAATGCTTCCCTGGCATGCAGCTGGAACAGTTCCATGATCATCCCTGATTAGAAATTTTACTATGTTAAGAAGCATATAATTATAATCTTTTAATCTCCCTACTTTTTTAATCCCACAGTTTTAAACCATTTAGAAATTTTTTATGATCAGAATATGTAGAATTCATTTTAAAACAAATTTCAATTAACTTCTAGTCAATACTTTCAATAACCCAAATAGCAAAAAAAAAAAAAAAAAAAATCAAACAAGCAAACCTTATGCCAAGTCATGCAGAATTTTGAGACTGCGTTTCATTGAACTCCCATTAGGGAAAAATTATCTGATGATTATGAATAACACAATTACAACAAATTGATATACCAAGCCTCATCAGCTTTGAATTAACACGCCTCCCAGGTTGAGTGCAAATTGTTACTCTGTGCACCCTTTTTTGCTCTGAAAAATTACTGACATAATGTATATATGGAGAAAAAAAGTGCATTTTGCAGCTCTGGTCCAATGTAAGAACTATAAATTTATCAGTATATTACCTTAAGCTATGTTAAGTAGCTTTCAGCTTCTCAATTTTATAACGGCCCAAGTCTTCAGAGTACATGACACCATCAGGAGAAAGAAGTCGGTGCAGAGCAAGGAAAAAACGAGACTAAAGAGAATAAAATTTGTTAATTTAGATTTGATTGGTTTAGACACAAATTGCTTAAATATGTAAGAAATGTGCTGCTGTAATGTTAGACTTACCCATTGAAAACCTACAAGTGCAAACCAGCATCCAGCCAAACCATATCCTCTGCTGCTCACAAGCTGGCACAAAAAAAAAGGGAAAAAAAATCAAAGCCGGCTGCTAATTAAGGCATTGAAATGGAAAGAATTTTGTAATAGGAACTAATGTAGATCTCTACCATCAATATAAGGGCGCCAAAAGAAAGACATCCGGTCATTGACAAGCTAAGGAATTTGAGATCCCTCCCAGCCTACACGAACATAAAAATTCTAGAATATAAGCTTGCATGAATTTGTACATATTCTTGCATGTGGGCTCTTTCATGGAGCATAATCCATAAGCATGTTAGGCCAAGCAAGTTAGTGCTACACAAATATCAAATCATTAAATTGTACAATTAGGGCTTTCTTCTTTGTGACACACTGGTTTAAGTAGTAACTTTTTTCTTCATCAACAATAATATATGCTATGCCATGCAGATTTTGTAATCAAATTAAATCTAATCCTTCAGATACTGAAAAAAACAGCATTTCTTCTTTTCTATCTACTGCTTTTTTTTTTTTTTTGCAACCTTTTTTTATTTAATATTGTGATTTTTTTTCTTTTACGTGATATATAGAGGTTCTGAATAAAGCTGAAAAGAAACTCTGAAGAAAAATCTCATTCCCAGCAAAGAGAGCCATGAATCACAAGCAAAGCTTCCATAATCATGTATAATTTTCTTGACCTCTTGATTAAGCATAGCGTATCACAGTGCTATTAAGCTACACCTATAAAAGAACATTGGAAGTCCACGTATACTGTACCTCAAGTTCCATCTTATTTTTGCAAAATCCAAAACGTAGTGTGGCAATGAAGAGGGACAGTGTGAGGTCAGGCATAAGATTTTACCAAAAAACAAAAAATTACAATAACACTTAATTTTACAATAGTACACTGCATATTTTGAAAAACAAAATTCTTCTTATTCTTAAATGGCACACCATATATGCTAATTTTTTTTAATACTACTAGTTAATATTTGAAGACAAAAGAAAACGTTGGTTAAAAAACGGTGTATCAGACTGCCTAAACTAACATCGATATTGCCACGACCCACATGACCTTACATGGTAGGAATTCCTTGTTCAAAGGCCAAGGCAGGTAAAAGTTAAAACTCAATGGGTTGAACCGTTGAAGTTGTCATATCAATAAAAAAGTTCTACCAATATTTAATCCAGAAAATCAAATATAAGATGCACAATCAAGCATAAAAATATTCATGGAAGATTTTCAAATCTTAAGTCAAACTAGACATACCATCAATGTCCCTTCAAGGCTATGAGTGCTAGGCGTCACAGTTAATGCCATGAAGTATGGCAAAAGCACTTTGTGCATCTGCATGAAGACAAAAAAAGAAATTCTTAAAATTCAAATCACCATAAAAAAGATTAAGGATGATATTTCCATCCGACAAAAACAGAATTTGCAATTTCTATTATCCAATTCCTCCACCATTACTTCCATATACAAAATCTAATTTAACCAAAACAAAAAATTTTAGCTTTGAATGAGAACAACAGAGGTAGAATATCATCTGAGAGAGAGAGAGCTAAAGATACAAATGATCACCTTAATGTATGTAACACAAGAATTCCATTTTGAGTTTGGGATATAGCTAAAGAGAAATATCGCCCTTTTGGTTCAACTCTTTGGATTGTTTTCATTTATTAATACTTTCTGACAGTATTACAAAAGTGGCTGTCATTAAAATAGGCAGCAGACATATAATCACACTTGTAACAGATATAATTCAGGGTAAAGCTGAGATGGACATATGATAGTTGCTACATATGATGGTTGCTGCTTGATACCATGTTGCCAAATATAGAACAAAACAACCAGTAATTAGTTATTCTCTTATGATGCCAAAATACCACAAAATTTCTGACACAAATGAATAAATAAACAGCAGTGCAAAAACAAGAGCTAACCTCTTGTATGATATTTTGATCAGGTGTAAAGAAATTTGGGAACAACCAAGGAACAAATGTTCCAACAACCCCCAACAAGGATCCAAGTGTAGCTCCAATTATCACAAGTGACTTCAGCAACGTCCGAGCCTGTTTCATATCATAGACCTTGTCAGAACACGAACAAAACAAAACTTCCAACTTTGCAACTACATATTATCTACTATGCAATATGCATTCCTGAATACTATTGAGAGGGGAGAGTAGTTGTTCTATGCCCATTAGGACCCAAAACCTCTCCAGACATTGCATGAAAGTAGTAAGAAGTGCTACAATGAGTTCTAAAGTATCACTCACCTTTTCCAAACTTCGATTGGCACCATATAATAACTCAGGCATAAATGATTGTGCAGTTTGAGAAAGAGGCTCACCCCATACAGTACACATGCTGTACGTTTGAAGCATGACCTGGATTGAGTGTTTTTTTTTTGGTTGTCAATGTATACCATCAATTAGTTTTTTTTTTCAGAAAGGACAATAACTAAAAATACAAGTACCAGCATATCTAACCTGATGAGCAGCCACAGAGTTTGTACCTATAGCTGTAGCAAAATATATAAGGAGAGAGTAGAATACCACCTAAAACATATAAAAGTCACATCATAGAACTAGGAACAGCATTCAATAAGAATGTAGAATCAGGAATAAAAGTAACCTTTGACATCATAGTTACAAACACTGGAGCTGCAAGCCCAGTTATTGTCAAAAGTTCATTGAATGTTGGCACAGAGAAAGCAAATGCATTGTATCCTTTATTGTTCAGAGCTTCAATCATCATATAAGCTGCAATCACCTAGAAAATAGGTATATAAGAGGAAATCTTTAAAGAAAGCAAGTTTATACCATTTTGGATACAATCAAAAGGGTTCAAATAAAACACATGATGAAGAAAATTTAAGCTGTAAGAATATGAAGCATACTTGAGACACCATTGTTGCCCACGCAGCACCAGCAATCCCATAACCTAAAAAACTGCAGAGCACTACATCACCAACACCATTTACAATGCTTGAAACTGCCAAAGCCTTCAAAGGTCCCCAGGAGTCCTTCATGCCAAGACTGGAAAAGAGAAAATATATGTAAATAAAAAAATTAACCAATAATCAATGGTTCAATTTTTTTTTTAAAAGATAGCAATAGAGAAATAATAATAGGACTCCTTACGAGCATTGTTTCTATCTACTATTATCTATAATCCATGAGGGCAACGGATAAATTTGAAACCAAGCATGAAACAGAAATAGCATTGTGCAGATACAAAATTATGACTCTTAGATGCATTCAAGATAATCTCTCAAATTAAGGGATCCAATTTATAAGATAATCAAATTCCAAGTTGAACTATTTTTTTCCGCTTCAAAGACATCAAGGATAACTCTGTAGAAATCTTTCCTGGTAAAGTAGATTCAAATATCTTACCAAAACAGGGAAAAAAGGGGAAATTTTGTACTGTGTACGTTTGCTACAGAAGGGAACAAGAAACAGCACCAAATAACTATTAGGTATCTAACAAAATAAATATGTAGCATGACGGCTACATGAATATCTAACCAAGGAGAAAATAAATATTAAAAATCCTGGTATAAATTAACTATAGCAACGCAGCATTAGGTCATTCAGTAGATAAAAAGAATAGATGAGATACGGCTTAAAGCACATTATTAGTTTCACCTTGCACTTTGAGCGACCCATCCAACAATAACTGCAGGCCATGCCAAGCCTCGAATCTGCCAATGGGAAAAAAATACAAAAAAAATTTGATTTCATACAATAAGCATGAGCAATGATAGCAAGAAGATCTGCACCACCTTAATTAGCCAACTAAGGCCTTACTGCATAAGACAGTATATATGACTATCTAAATGATTAAGATCAAAGGACACCAAAATGTTGTCATCTTTCCTCCTCAATAAAGTAATACTAAGGTGTCACAAAGAAAAAGGACATTTGAAGGATTTGTAAAGAAGAGCATGAACCTGAACATATGTATTTGCTGCAGGTACAATATGTACATTTTTTGGTCCTGTAAAAGCTGAAGATACAAGAAAACAAATTCATCATTCATTTAGTGGTTATAACTATCTATTTCATTGTGACAAAGAAATCTGACAACAAAAAGAAATAAAGAAAGGAACTTCATCTTTGTGGAGTAAGGAAATAATCAAAAGCTTTACCAGTCTTTATTACCAGTTAAAGCCCATGAACCGCAGAATCTCGTGAACAAAAACATCAAGATGCCACAAATCAACCCGACAAAAAGCAGAATAGATATTTGATGCTGCACTTCCTTTTTATCCTGCGTGAACACTATCTAGTCAAATGATGCAGCCTAAAACTTATAAGAGCAATTGGGTGAATGATAAAATAAATGTCTTTCTGCAGTTTAGATAACAAAAACAAGGAAATCAGGCATATCTAGTCTAAAAATAGTGAAAAAGGTCTAAGATGCAATATTGGCAGTAAGAAACAATGAAATAATTAATATCATGATAAAAACACACGTGGAAAAATATGCCAAAAAAAAAAAGTCAATTCCCAGTCTTTTCATTTTTTTTTGAACTGCAAGTTTTTTCATTTGCATCTTCATAAAAGCATATGCTAACAATTTTATTGACAGCATCTTACATTCATTTTCTTTTATTTCTTTTAGCTTGAATTTTCCATGAATGTTTGAACTCTTTGTTTGATAATAAATTATGCAGAACAACTGATTCTAAGTCATTTTAAGTTGAATCATAGCAAAAGAAATCTACAAGAAGGCACTGTATGATTGGTGCCATCATGCTTTGTTTATTAAGCCATTTGCAGCCTACATGTGCTTCATTTGATTTCATTCAAATAACTGCTCAAACAGTACCTAAGGGCACAAACTACCTTGTCATGCACCAAAAATCAGGTTTCCTGATTTGCAGAAGGGAAGGGAAACGTGTATAGCCCACTCTATAACAGAGTACAAAGCCACAAGCAACTACCCACAAACCATGCACACACCTCAAGCTTGGGAATCAAACTGGTATCCTCAAAAAAAAAAAAGTAATAGTAAATAGATAAATAAACGTTCCAATATCAGTCTCATCCCTAAGCTGTGCATATCTCCAATTTAATTTCCCATTATCGAATCACAATATTTATTTTCACTTCTTATGAGCAGTCAAAATGCGATTAATCAGCAAGTCAGATTATTAAATTAACCTGTCTGGCAAGAGAAGTGGCAACCAAATTAGAAGTAGCAACTGAAAGGAACATAAACACATAAGACATATAATCACAAACCACTGTCCCAGGTCCTGCCCACCAAAGAAAAAAAAGAAGGAAAAAGAAAAAAAAGTTAAACCAATAGCCTTGATATATTTAATCAACTAAATTTTGCCGCCAAAAAAAAAGAAACAAGTACCTAAAGCAGCAAGCTCAATTGAGCTTTGCTGACCAATAACTGCAGTATCAATCAGACTCATTAACGGTCCACATAACCAAAGCCCGGTAGCAGGTCCTGTAAACATTACAATCTCCTTTATTTGATTCCATATACTCTGATTCTCCAATCCCTCTTTTTTCACTTCAACTTCTTGAAAATCAGAAACCAGAGGTATTTCATTATCATTTCCACTCTCAATTTCAATGTTCTTATCAATTAACTCATTCTCTGGACTGATGCAATTCCAAATAAATCCATTTCTTCGATACTTTGGATTCGAAGGATGTGAACTTGAAGGGAAACGAGAGCTTTGAATTCGAGTTGTTGTTAGTAAATGAAGTGGCGGCTTGTTAAAGGTTTTAAAACATTCAGAATAACAGCAATGTTTGAAATTAGGGTTTCGAAGAGAAACTAAAGAAGAAGAATGAATTAGGGTTTTGATTTGCATTTTTGCTTACTACAAGTGAAAAATTGAATTGAATATTTGAATTTGAAATTGAATATGAGGAGCGAAATGGAAAGCCGTGGCGTGTTGGAGTTTGGCTTGCCTTTTCTTTTGCTTGTACTCACTGCTTACCTGTAACTGATAACGTCCGAAAATATGTGGAACTCAACTAGGAGGTTTCCCCGAGCTTTGTTCTGGTTAAGTCTTTTTATTTTATTTATTTTTTATTATAAAATATTTGTAAAATGGAACATATTTTATATTTTGAATATACATTAATTAGAAGCAATTACAATACAAGTTATAAAGATACAGTACGTTAGTAATTTTTTTACTGTTGCTGTATATTTTGGTTTTCATTTTTGTTCAATTGAATGATTTCTTTTATTTCAATAAAAATATGTGTTTTATATATAATTATTATAATTTTAAAAATAATTCAAAATCATAAATTAATTGAATTATTATTATTTTTTAACACCAAATTATTACTAGTTTAGTAATTATATTATGTTATATGTCATATCAAATTAAAAAACTTTTGAAATTGACATAATGATAGAAATAACTAAAATTTTATTTCTTTTTTCAATTTTATTATGGATTTTTATTTTTACCAATTAAATTATCAAATTATTGATAAGCCCAGACGGTTAAAACATCTCTGCCTTTAATACAAAAATAACAAGGGAAAATAAAATAATATACCCACATTATATTAAATCAATGTTTATATCTTAACTGTAATGTTTTCTTTTTTCCTCCGTATAATATAATTTTTTTATTATCTTTAATATATTGGTTTCAATAATATTTATGTGCCATATAAATACTTTATTATCTACATTGCAATAATAATTATTATTTTATTAGCGTATTATATGCTAATTTTCATTTTTGTGCCATATAAAAATGAACCGTTCTGAACTTCGTAAAAGATTCACAAATGAGAAAACACATTATAATTAAATAGTTTTGGTCCTTTTTTTAGCAATAATTAATTTTGGTCCTTCGCTTTCCCTTACTCACCCTATACTTTTTCCGGTGGTTGCCTCATGCATGATTAAAAGTTTTTTATTTATTTATTATTATGCATGATTAAGAGTTGAATTTATAACTCTTGTATTAAATTTTTTTAATGAATAACACATAAGAAGATATCCACAAATAGAATAATGTTTGAATATATCTCATAATAAAATTATACATATATAAAATATTTTATAATAAAATTATTATATAAATTTAATGCTATTTATGCTTTATTTGAATAATTGATAGCGTGGTTTAATTATGTATGATATTATATGATACTGAAAATAATGTTTATTATATTTAAAAAGATAATATAATATTTAATATAGTTGAGCACAAATTATGAAAATATTTAAATCGATCCCAATATTCATACTGAAATATTCGAAATCAAAAAATTTCATTGGCTTTTTAACTTTTTCCGAATAGAATCATACCGATTCTTTTTAATACGAGACAATTTTAAATATTAGGCTATGCATATACCGAAAATCGTATTGAATCGAATAAAATTTAATAACCAAAATAACATCAATTTATTATTAATAATATGAAATTATATTATATTTTATTGATTTATTACTTAATATTTGATATTTTAAAATATATTAAAAGTATTTTATTAATTCATATTATGTCATGTTGTATATTCACTTTGAGATTTTTAATTTTCTATAATATACTTTATACATATATACCTTATTTTTTTATTTTATTAATTAAATATATAGATGGCATAAGTTTATTTTTATAATACTCATTTTTAAACTATAAAAATTATTTTATTTCTATTTGTAATTCATAATATTAATTTTATGAGTATTAACTTAAACATAAGTAAATAAAAAAAATACAATTAAATGATTATTTCTTAATTTAAATTTAAATTTTGTAACTAAATGTAATTTATTAATATATTTATATGAATAATTGTTATCACTAGTACTAATAATAGTAATTCATATTAATTATAGTAATTTGTACTTAATAAACTCAATATAATAATATGAGTAATTTTTAATAACAATAATGAGTATGAATATTAATAATAATTAATACTAATGAGTAATAGTAATAAAGATAAATAATATTGATATAATTTTTTATGAATATGAGTAATAAAATTAACAAATGAATAATTGTGAATGAATTTAAGAAGAACATAAATGATACAAATATAATAAATATGTGTGTATATATATAATATCATAATTATATATTAGTAATAAATAAAAATTTACATGAAAATTAATATTAGATTACAAATTATTTGATAATAATAATTTTTTGTGAATTGATTTAAAATATATTTATAATTGGTTAATTTAAATTGTTAAGATATTTAAATTTAAAGTTATTTTATTTTATTATCTCCTATTTTATTAAGGTCATTAAATTAAAAAAAATAATTTTAAATCTCCGAATCTCTGTCTCCGTTTGAAATCGCTCTATTAGAGCCAAATATCTGAACTGAATCATATCGATTTTTTTGAAATAATACAATACAGATATTTTATATATATGGTTCGATTTCGATTCTAATAATTTTAAAATATTTAAACTCTGATTCGGTATCTCTTTATCAAAACGGACCTTGTTCAGCTCTATACAGTATGATATGATTAAGTAAAAATATTTTTATTTAATTTGATAATATTTTTAAAATTTTAATATATTATGAAGTTCAAAAATTATTTATTGAAATATATTTAGTGTTTGAAAAATTTATTGTGAATATTTAATTTGATAAAATCATAACAAATTAGTTATCCTTTTAGCGAAAAATTACATGTCATTACCTGTATGTTGAGTTTTCTATTATAATATATAAATATTGATGCTTTAAAAATTTATAATTTTTAAACCATAAAATTATTATAAAAAATCATACAATAGAGGATAAAAGTTAAAACAAACCAAAATTAAATCATGTTGTGCCATATTATGACAAACCATAAAACATATTGTCTATGGGATTACATAATTTAGCTTGTTACTTCATGGTAAATCTTGATTACTTCTCAGCTTTGATATTTATATACAACAAATATGAAAAACAATTCTAAACGTGGACGAAATTACATCATTTAGCTTATTACTTCTTGGTAAATCTTTGATTACTTCTCAGCTTTGACATTTATATACAACAAATATGAAAAACCAATTTCAAACGTGGACGAAAGTAATTTGATGATCGATTATTGGCTGTAGCTACTTAAACGCCATAACCCACTTGGGTTTTCTTTGGACTCGCAAAGTTCTTCACCTCAAGTGTTATTGTCTTTTCCCTGCTTCTCGACAAAATCGTAGCTTTCGAGCAAATAACGATGAGCCCTAATTCAGTTTAGCATGTTGCATTTTGAATTTATTTTCATATGCAGACCGTAATTATTGACTTGAGATCAATCTATATAAGTGATTTTTTATAAAAAAAAATAATAATAATAATAATTTTTGACATTATGAATGTTGGCAAGGAAAATCTTACTTATTTGAAAGATATGTTTGATGGACATTATATGCTGAAAAAATATTTATAGATTTGACATTACACTTCAACACGTAAAACTTTAAGACAATAAATCTATGAATCTTTTTCAATTATATATATCTTATTAATTTTATCTCTTTTCGACATAAAATATCTCCCACGCTTGATAATTTTTACAATAAATTTGATTTAAAAACTTCAAGTTAAATAATTTCTCTCTTTTCTGAAAAAATATCTTCGTAATTTGTATGCTGTGAAAATAAGAGTAATATGAAACAGAACACTTTTTTGGAATTTAGATAATTGATAAAAGTGAGTATTTTTCATTGAATATGATGATTTATGTAATTTTAATACTTCAATTAGAAGGTTTAATAAATATTGCAGATACTAACATGTTGAGTATGTTTTTGATAAATAATAATTTGTGATTATATTAGGAGTCGTGAAATATGTCAATGTGCAATTACAGGCATAAAAATTTCTGAAATTGTTTTTAGTGATTTTTTTAGAAGATAGAAAATAACATGATTGTATATTTTGGTGATTTTGAATAACATTAATTATATATATATTATTTGCTAGAAATATTTAATACCACAATGTTGCAACAAATATAGCCCTAATTAATCCATCAATGATCAATCAATGGAAGAGATCCTAAACATAATAATATCATCTATATCTGCCAAAAAATGATACTAAATAACAATTATAATAATAATTCAAGTATGCAATTCAACCTTAAAGTTTTATTTCAATTAATTGAATTTTTTCTTAAATCAATCCATCCCTATTAATAACCAAATAATATATATCATATTAACTAATAAATTATTTTATTCTTTTTTATATTTTTTATATCATTAATGTTCATTTTGCATAATTTTTTTAAGAAAAAAAAAGAGTATGTGCATGAAAGTGTAGAAGCATTCATTACAACAATAATTTGCTGGTCAGACTAAAATTTTACCAACCTTGAAAATTTATTGTCATTTTTGTTAGTTTTCAAATTGAAAAAGATGTGGTGTCTCTTTGAGTTGGTGTTAATTATTGTTTTTTTTTTTTTGCGATTTTTATATTTCTATAGTATTTTTAAATTCTTCATTCTTTTTTTATTTAATACTACTTATCACTGCCTAAAAACGAAGAAAAAAAATGATTCCTTTTTTTTTTAGCTGTAATAGACCCTGTCATCACCTTTTTTTAATATACATTATATATGAAACAGGGCATAGCACTTTTTTTATGTATTATAATTTGTCTTTTGTGTATATATATACATATATATATACCTACACTTGTGTGACAAAATTATACCTTATAAATAATTTATTATTTATTACTAACATATAATTTTAAAAAGCAATTCACAAGTTAATAAATTATAAGAATGATGTACAATTTATAAGAACAATATAAGAATTAATAATGTACAAATTATAAGAACAATGTGCAAGCGACGTGTTAAAAGCACTAGTCATATAATTTTATGTCAAATTTCTTCATTTCATATCTGAATCAGATAGAAACTTTAAGTTGAAGACCAAATTTCTTAGCTTAATAAAATTTTTTATTTTTATTATTTTTATTATTATTATTATTATTATTATTATTATTATTATTATATATGTTTTTATGTTCTAACAATGAGTGATGAAGAATCAAATATGTTTCAATCAATCACATGTACATTATCAAATACCTACAACAATTCACTAAGCAAAAACTATGCTCTTAGACTCATTGAGACATTAAAGGAAAAACAAAAACAGCTTCAAGAATCTGCTATTTGTGAAGCTGGAATGATTAATGAAATATGCACTTAGTATCTTTTAATTAAGCAGCTTTTAGCTTCCCAAGTTTGTATTTAATTGTATCTTTGGAGCTAAGTATGCCCTTTGGTGACAGAAGGCGTCGAAGAGCAAAGCAAAATCGAGCCTGGGAAAATTTCTTTTGCTTCAAGTTAATGCTATTTATCAAATGGGAAAATTTAAAAAATAACAGGAATGGAAATGAGTTAGCTAGCATTTTAATGTTAAGATTTGTTCTTACCCATTGAAATGCTACAAGTGCACACCAACAGCCTAGCAAACCATACCCACTGCTACTCGCTAGCTTCTCACAGTAAAATACTAGAGATTAGTGTTGATGCATTATGCATATTAGTGTATATACACAAGTATAAAGAGAAGTGTAACTGGCACTAGAGAGGAAAAAGAGATAAGTCCAACCAGTAGCAGAAGAGCACCCAGAGAAAAGCATCCACTCATTGATAAACTAATGAACTTGAAATCTCGTCCAGCCTGCAACAATAGAACATGTACTTAGATACTTAGAAGTCTTACTTGTTCCTGCAAATACTTGCACCTTTCACTTCCCTGTGCAAAACGTAAATGGGTTATATATACCAACAATGTTCCCTCAAAGCTATGAGTACAAGGCGTTGCAGATAAAGCAACGAAGAACAAAATCAACACTTTGTGCATCTGCACTGAGAGGAAGGTCAAATATTCATCGTCAGCTATTCATGCAAAGATTATCTTTGCGTGAAGGAGAACTGAGAAATTCAATTTTAGAGGCATTGCCTGTAGGCTGTATCTTATGGAGAAAATAATCTGTTCTAGGACACATAAGAGGGAGTAAAATCGGGAAATAAACATATATAGTAGCAAAAGATAGAAATTAACCTCTTGTATGACATTAAGATCATGGGTGAAAATGTTGGGGAACACCCAAGGAACTAATGCTCCAGCACTTGCTATTATTACTCCAAGTATGGCTCCAATAATCATTAGTGACTTCAGCAGTGTTCGTGCCTTTTTCGTATTGGATTTTACACAATTGTTAAAGAATCAACCACAGTGTAAGAACAATTACTGGCAATATCAATTTCAATTCAAAAATTACTAACCTGGTCTCAACTTCTCTCAACTCCATATAGTAACTCGGGCATAAATGATTGTGCAGTTTGAGAGAGAGGCTCGCCCCATACCACGCACATTCCATACATTTGAATCATCACCTGGAATAATAGTGAAATTGTCAATGCAAGTATTCTTGCAAATAGAAAAAATAAATGTATAGTAGCAGAAATAAAAATAACCTGATGAGCCCCGACTGTGAATGTGCCCATTGCTGTTGCAAAATATGTCATCAGAGAGTAGAAGGCTACCTATAATAGGGAAAAATTATTGCAAGTACATTCAAATCCAACCCAAAACCCTGGCACATGCAGAATTTGGCGTTGAAGGCCAAGTGCTGATACGCCAAACATGTGAGGGCAATTATGCAAAATTAGTTCTAAAATCATGTGAAAGTCTAAACTGATAGGCAATGAGGCTCAAATACCATACAAGGCCTTAAACTCTTGTATAATTACTCAATTTGAGATCTTTATCTCTCACAATTACAATCAAATATGTACCAGAACGGCTGCAGAAAAAGAAGAAAGAATTTAACCTTTGAGAACATTGTTACAAACACTGGAGCAGCGATGCTGAATATTTGCAAAAACTCATTTGGTGATGGAACAGAAATAGTGAAGGCGTTATATCCTTTCTTGTTCAAAGCTTCAACCATCATATAAGCTGCAATGACCTGGATATACATGACTATTTATTGGTAAAACAAAGAAAAAAAAAGCATCAGTTTTGATGCAAAAAATAATGAAATGAAGATATTAGCATACTTGTGATGCCATTGTTGACCATGCTGTTCCTGCAATACCATAGCCAAGAAAACTGCAGAGGATTGTGTGACCAGTGGCATTTACAGCACTGGCAACCACCAGAGCCTTTAAAGGTCCAAAAGAATCTTTCATACCAAGACTGAGAATAAGAAGAGAAGCCATCAAAAATTCAAAATTCAATCTGAATAAGGCAGAGTCGTTCACATTTTAAAGCTAATTAATGTATCAGAAAATGTCAAGAAAAATATGTTATATCTCCACCTAGAGCTCAGAGAAACCAATCCATAAAGAACTGCTGGCCATGCTAAGCCTCTAATCTGCCAACAAATGAAGGTAGTTGGGTCAAATTCCATTTGACATACTAAGTAGAGAAAAAAGTTCTAACAATCAAATAATAGTAATTGAGCACACTGATAAATATTAAATTTACATGCACTAATTTCAAATCAATCGATATATGATTAACAACAAGTACATGTTCATAATATGTTGATAGTATTCATCAAATCTCACTAACACGTTACTAAAATTTCTTGTTACAAAGAAATTATGCATCATATAATATTGTCGTTGATTCCTGACTTACAGTTAAAGGTTTTTTGTCTTTTAGCAACAGATAGTTCATATCAAGTTGAAGAAAATGTCATAAAGAATAATTTGGTTTACTGGTTAAAATCTGTAATTATAAATCCAAGATGAAGAAAATGCACCTGAACATATTTGCTAGCTGCAGGAACAATATGCATATTCTTTGGGCCAGCAAAAGCTGAAAAAGTAAAGTCATCAAAAAAAGAAAAAAAATCATTTTATGATCTCTATATATTTTTTCTTTTTCTGTTAAAATTATGAATGCCTGTGAAATGGTGAAAAATAATAGAAACAATTAAGAGTTGCACTAATCTTTATTACCAGTTAGTGCCCATGAACCAAGAAATTGTGTAAACAATAGCATTAAAATGCCACAAGTTAATCCAACAAAGAGCAAAATTGATATTTGGTGTTGTACTTCATTTTTATCCTGCATCAATACCATCCAGATAAAATTTCAGCATATTAGAAAAAAAAAAACTTGACAAATTAATGGATTGTCAAACCTATCAAAAATTTAATAAGAATATTTTTTCTTAGAATGGAACAGGTTGCCAAGTTTTGAATTATTAAGCTCTTGTAAATACAGAGCATTACAGAATATTGAGGACACATTTGGTAGGTTGGAATAAAATGCATTATAATCAAATGCATTTCATTCAGTTATTTAAAAATCAATGGAGTCATTCAAATTCTAAGAACACATTTTTGGATTAAAGAAAATCCCAAATTATAACAACTCTAGTACAGAATACTGTTTCTAAGGCACAAGGGGTTTATTTTATTAGAAAAAATATATGGATAAGTTTTCAATATCAAGAAAATTCTTTAATTTACTTGAACTTTTATAGAATTGAAGTGTCTTGACAATCAAGAAAATTGACATGCAATGGTCAGTTCAGCTCAAAAATTCAAATTCACAAGCAAAATTTTCTTTGCAGCAAATATCAACAGTTGAAGAATTTAACCCGTTTGGCAAGCGAAGTGGCAACCATATTTGAAGTAGCAATCGATAGAAACATGAATAGAAGATTCATATTATCACAAAAAACTGTTCCAGGACATGTCCATCCAAAATCACCATCAATAAGTCTTGTTAAAAAACTGTTCCTGGAAAATTCGCAATTTCTCTTTCTTGCGACTTGCATATTCAAACAAGCGGTTTGTAACTTGGTGTATTGGTTTTGGTCAAGAAATTATCAATTATGAGCTTGAAAATGGGAGTGAAACAGAGGTGTGTAAGGGATATGAAAATGGAGACAAATGTGGAGGGGGTGGGTTCTTGAAGAGAATTGAAGGGTGATAAATTTTTATGAGATTTGGGTTTTGGAGATGAGTAATGTGGAATGAGAAAGACAAGGCTTTGATTTGCATTTTGTTTTAAGCTGTATATGTTAGAAATTGAAGAAGAAAAACAGAGAGAAAGAGAAAAAAAAAACAGAGTGAAGAACAGAGAGGGTAGCTAGCTACTAATGAAGCTAAATGGTTTAATGTACGTTAGAATTGGATTTTTTTTTTCAAAGAGCTTAGAGTTGCTGGCTACAGACAGCTTGATTGGTTCTCTCCTGTTAAGTTCTTTTAACCAGCTCTAACCATTGGATTAGCCTCATGATTTTGCATATGCATTAAGATTTAAGATTTGGCTCAAACTTCTAGTGAATTAACGATTGAAAGTTAATATGAATTTATGTAAGTTTCCTTTTGATTTCAGAACTCAAAATTTTATTTTTCATCTGTGCAATTCTTCTGTCGTGAACTGGAGAGAAGTCATAGCCAAGAGCTGGTGGTTCGGCTTAGTAGCCTTCAATATTGTTTCCATTACCTGTACAGCTAGCTACTTCCTTTTCTCTACCTAACTCCGTTACCGAATCACCATACCAACAGCAATTCCAAGTCAAAACGACACCTATTTTGTTAAATCCATTTCTCTCCAAAACGACATCCAGCTACTTCCTTATCACTCATCATTTTTAGGGTGTGTTTTGAGGTTAATGGAACCTTGTCCTTATTTAACTACAGAAAGTTAAAGTTGTAATTGTTAATTCTTATTAACCCCGTATCAAACACATCCTTAAACTACTTCAATTAGTTAAGAAAATAGGATTACAACTAATGATCGAATGGAGGCTAAAACTTGATGTTTTTTTTTTTGCGCATTTAATTTGACTAAAAATACTAATGAAGAGTGTTTGTCAAAATTATCTATTATTCAAGAGAATTTTAGAATGTTCTCTAGTATAGGAATTGACATGCATGGAAGTATGTCAATTATGTTGGAAGATCTCTACCTATTTTCATAAGCAAATATCAATGTATAATTATATTGAAATCAGGTATAATATACTAAAAAGAGTTCATCACTGTCCGCTTAACCTGCTGCACTTTCAAAAATAATTATTCACCATGCATATTTGATTCGATTATTGGGAGATATAATTAATTTAAAAAATCATTAAATAATTGAAAAGTTTTTCTAAAATTGTTATTAAAAACATATATATTGAACTCATTGCAGTTGAATCACTGCAATTTTATTCCTTTTCTCTCTTTTTTTTTGGTATAAAATCAGGTACCTCTAAACCTATTGGACCAGATTGATTTTGTTCGTATTGAATCAGCCCATTAAAAGGTAAAATGCTCCAAGCAAATAGTAATTTCATTCACAATGATCAAACACTCGACCTTTTATTTAAGGGATAAAAATGATGAATTACTCACACCAACCGCATTTAAATTATGATGTGCATGGTATATTATTCCTGTCAACTTATTTAACACTTTTTTTAAAGCAAAATTTGATTTAACACCTCGCATGACATATAATGTCAAACGGTAAATATGGCATATCATATTACATCATTAATTTGTTGAATTTTTTTATTATTTTTTATTAAAAAATAAAATTTCAGCACATTGAGACTTAGTTTATCGATAAGTGTATTCTTTTGGATAATTCAGAATCGATTCTCTCTTTTCAATTATAATACTAAAAAAAATAAAAAAACAAGATTTCAATAATTTATCTTTAATAAATTAAACTTTAATGATTATACAAAAAATTCTAAAAATTTTAATATAATAATTTTAAAATCATTTATCCTTCAATTATTATATAAAAATATTAATATGCATAAGAGTGAATATACTTTTAATTACAGTCTGGAAGAAGGGGATAAACCACTTCACAAAAATCATCAGAAGCTAACTAAACTACACCATCAATGCCACCTAGCACAACAATAAGGGTCTCTCCACAATATCAAACATAAAGAACAAGCATGCAATAAAACCCCTAAAAGGCAATCAAATTTGTAATAGAAAACTAATCAAAATTGTCATAGGAAACTGTTATTATTGTTGAGTTGTAAATATAAATTATTAACACGTGAGTTAGCTTAGCTGAGTTGTTAGAGTTGGTTAGTTTACAGTTGGCATATTAGTTGTATAAATTTTTTGCTTTACTGATAATAACATAATATACAGTAGCATTCATTTCATTTCTTCTCTATTTTTCATGGTATCAGAGCTCTAGGTTTGCTAAGGTTTATGTTTGCTTCCATCTTTCTCTCTGTTTCTTTGTTAATCTCATTTTTTTAATTGAATTATGATTGTTGCCATTTCTAATGGCGAATATTCGAACTGAGAATGTACCAAAGAATCCAAGGAATGGAGGTTGCCGAACAGGTGGAGATAATGATCATTTGCTTCTTCAAAACTCATATCATTGTGGAATGATTCTTGTGACTACACCTTTGAATGGTAACAATTTTCTTACTTGGAGTAAGGTCGTTAAAATTTCTCTTGAAGCTAAAGATAAAATGTGTTTCATTGATGAAATCCTAGAAACACCTACTGATTAGATTGAATTTTGTAAGTGGAAGAAGGTTGATTCGATGATAAGGTCGTGGATTCTTAATTCAATGTCCAAAGAAATGGCAGATTCCTTCATTTACTATCCTACTTCAATAGTGTTATGGGATACTATTGAGCAGAGATTAGGTGAAACGAATGGGCCTTTACTCTATCAATTACAGAGGAATATTATTTTGGTTAATCAAGAAAATGATTCTGTTATTGCATATTATAATAAAATTCATAAATTCTAGGATGAATTGAGCAGGTTGAGTCCCATTCCCGTGTGTAGTTGCAGTGGTTATACTTGTGGTTTAGGTACTAAACAGGCTAACAGAGAAGCCTCAACTAGAGTAATTTAGTTCTTAATGGGCTTAAATAGTACTCATGAGAATGTGAGGAGTTAGATTATAAACATGGATCCTCTCCACTCTATTGACAAAGCATATTCCATAATGCTCAGGGATGAAAGGCAAAAATATGTGAATATGAGCTATGGCTTGGATGCAATTCAAAGTAGTGTATTGGCTAAGAATGTGATTGTTAGAAGTGGAAGTGATAGAAGAAGATATAATAGGGACAAGAAAGATAGATATTGTGATTATTGTCAAAGGGTAGGACATGTGAGAGATACTTGTTTTAAGTTGAATGGATATCCTGACTCGTTCAAGGAAAAACATTATCAAAAGAAGAAAATAGGAAGGAAAAGTGTTAACTTGGCAGTTGATGATACAAAGATATTTTTTGATAATCCTTTAGATCAAGTTCTAACCAAGGAAGAGAAGAAAATGGATCTGTCTATGATGGTTTCAACAATGATCAAACAAGAAATGGCCAAGTATATTAAAGGCAAAGATATTACTGATATAGCTTCTGCTAATTTTGTTGGGGTGACATTTGGTTATCCTCTGGAATTTGAAGGTATAATTCTTAAAGATTCTAATACCTTGCATAATGATGAATATCGGGATTGTAGAGTTTGGATCATTGACACAGGAGTCACTAGCCACATGTGCTCAAATCCTACTTTATTTAATAATCTTTCACCTTTAACCTCACCTATACTCGTACATTTACCAGACTCTACAACCAAAACTGTTAAACATTTTGGACAAGTAGTATTAAGTTCTAAACTTAATCTTCTTGAAGTCCTTTATGTCCCAAGTTTTCAATATAACTTGTTGCCTATTCACAAGCTAATTAAAACAACAAATGTTTTCTTCACTTTCTTACCTTCACATTATCTGATACAGGACCAGAAGACTAAGGTAATCTTGGCAGTGGGTTATCAACAAGATAGCTTTTATATTTCGAGTCCTCAGTCCTTTACAACCCTAAACACTGTAAATACCCTAATTGTAAAAGAACTAATACCTACCTAAAATAAAACTTTGGTTTGTTTGAGCACTGTAGCTTTAATGAACCTGTGGCATAAGAGGTTGGGTCATATTTCTACCTCTGTATTACAACATATTAAGGCAATAAAACTTGGTTATGTTGAAGAGAATGGAGTTTGTGATATTTGTCACTTTGCTAAACAACAAAGGTTGACTTTCCTTGTTAGTATAATTCGTTCTACTGCTGCATTTGAATTGATACACTTAGATTTATGGGGTCCTTATAAGCAGAAAACTTTCACTTCAACAAGTTACTTCTTGACTATTGTTAATGATTTCACAAGGGTTACTTGGACTTTTTTTTATTGAAAGATAAGGTACAAGTAACTAATACATTGCATAGTTTTATGTTGATGATGCAAAATTAATTTGGTACAACTGTTAAGATAATCAAAACAGATAATAGCAAGGAGTTTGTGAATACCAGTTGTAGTGAGTTGATGCAGTCTTTTGGTATTATTCATCATAGAACTTGTGCTTATACTCTATAGCAAAATGGAGTGGTGGAGCGACAACACAAGCATCTTTTACAGGTAGCCAGATCATTGATGCTCTAATCTACGTTATCGAAGTGTTTTTGGGGAGAAGCAATTCTGACTACTACATATCTCATTAATAGGCTACCTATAACACTTTTGTAATGGAAATCTCCTTATAAGGCTCTATATGGTACTATTCCTGCATATGATAGACTGAAAACGTTTGGATGCTTATGTTTTATCTCCAACACCTTGCCTCACAAGGATAAGTTTTCTCCAAGGGCTTTCAAGTGTATTTTCCTTGGATATGCTTCTAGACAAAAGGCTTACAAAGTATTTGATTTGGCAGACAAGAAGATTCTTATATCTAGAGATGTCATTTTTTATGAGAATGTATTTCCTTATTCTAATTACACTGATAATTCTGATACTGATCAAAATTTTTCTCTACCACTAGTACCTATTACAACAGATACTTCTAATGTGTCTGATGTTCTTGATACACAAAAAATCAGCAGCCACACCAGGATGAAAGACCTGATGTGATTCCTGAAGTTCAAAATGTGGTACAACCACTTCCTTCATCTTCTCTTCTTGCACTTCAGTAGTTTACAACTGAATCTTCATCTGTAGTCATACTTGTTGTTAGACAAAGTACAAGGTTCAAGAAGCAACCAGCCTGGTTAAAGGAATATGTTTGTCATACTTCTCCCAACACAACAACTCTTGCTCCTACTTACAAGGTATTCATGGCCAATGTTTCTTATGTGCCATAACCGTCTTCTTATAGAGATGCAGTGAAACACCCTGAATGGATTGATGCTATGAATAATGAGTTACAAGCCTTAGAAGATAATAACACTTTGGATATCACTGTGCTTCCTCTTGGCAAGAAGGCAATAGGTTCTAAGTGGGTTTTTAAGGTAAAATTTAACTCTTATGGTACAGATGAGAGATATAAGGCAAGGCTAGTTGCCAAAGGGTATAACCAGAAATTGGTGTTGATTTCTTTGAAAGTTTCTCCCCTATTGCCAAGCTTGTGACAGTGAGAGTATTTTTAGCATTGGCTAGTATCAAAGGTTGGTTCATTCACCAACTTGATATTAATAATGCGTTTCTTCATGGTTTTTTAAAGGAGGAAGTTTATTTGCTGCCACCTAAAGGTTACATGAAGACTAAGCCAACGGAAGTCAGCAAATTAAAGAGATCTTTGTATGGGTTGAAACAAACTTCTCGAGAGTGGAATTATGAGCTTACTAGTCAGCTTATGTCATTTAGTTTCGCCCAATCTCAACATGATTATTGCTTGTTTACTAAGCGTGCATAATTTGGCTCATTCTTGGCTCTTATTGTCTATGTAGATGATGTTCTTCTAGCTAGTGATTCTGAATCTGATATAGTTAAAGTGAAACATTTTCTTCATGAAAGATTTACTATTAAAGATTTAGGAGCAGCTAAATATTTTCTTGGTGTGCAGGTTTACATAACAAATCAAGAGATTTATGTTTCCTAGCAGAAGTACATTAGTGAGATTTTGAAGGATGTTGGTATCAACAATTGCAAAACAGTTGCCACACCTTTGCCCAAGGGTCATCAATTTGATCAGCAATCACCTTCTCTTTCTTTAGCAGATGCTTATAGAAGATTGGTTGGCAGGTTGTTATATCTCAACATGACTAGACTTGATATTTCTTATAGTGTGCAACAATTGTCTCAATTTATTTCTGCTCCCTGTGACACCCATTGGATAGCTGCTATTCACGTTCTCAAATACCTCAAAGGCACACTTCAGAAGGGATTATTTTATAGTTCTTCCTCATCAACTGTCATAGCTTATTGTGACAGTGATTGGGCATCATGCCCTTTAACTCACAAGTCTATAACAGGTTACTGTATTTTCTTTGGAAGTTCACTGGTTTCTTGGAAGGTTAAGAAGCAAAACACAGTTTCTCATAGTTCTTGTGAAGCAGAGCACATAAGCATGGCCTCAACAGTTTGTGAACTTCAATAACTTTCCTATCTACTGTCAGACTTTCAGGTTTCTTTTCCTAAGTCAGTTCCTCTTTTCTGTGATAATCAGTATGTTCTCTATATCACAGCCAACCCAGTGTTTCATGAGAGAATGAAACACTTGAAAATTGACTGTCATATAGTTTGCAACAAGTTTAAGGAAGGCTTCGTTCATCCCTCCTATGTTTCCACTCATTCACAGCTGGCAGATATTTTCATGAAGGTGTTATCTGGTCCTCAGTTTTCAGTGATACTAGGGAAGTTGGGCTTGGTTTCTCAACCATTCCCAACTTGAGGGGGGATATTGAGTTGTAAATATAAGTTATTGACACGTGAGTTAGTTTAGTTGAGTTGTTAGAGTTAGTTAATTTACAGCTGGCATATTAGTTGTATAAATATTTTGTTTTACTGATAATAACAGAATATACAGTAGCAATAATTTCATTTCTTCTCTAGTTTTCAATTATGATTCACTTTGAATATAATTTTCTGGATTGAACACTAAAGAAGGTTAGATCATATACTTCAACTAAGGAGTTTGAGTTTGAAAAATCACGACAGTCACATAGATATGGCTTCCTGCAAATGGAGTGTGACATGAGAAGAAAATACTTGACACTGTCAATTCCACCAATAATAATGGAGAATAATAGAAATTCAAAAAATAAACATCCTGAAAAATAACCAGATATAAACTTGAACAAAGACAATTAAAAGGCAATCCTTTAAGTGCCAAAGAGGGATAAAGACTTTTATTAATGAAGCGGACAAAAAGTTCTATAAGGGAGATTGGGCTGCTAACTTATAGTAGGAAAAAATCAAAAGATAAGATAATATTAAGAAAAAAAAATAAAAAGGTTATCCGAACACCATATCTGAGAAAAAAAAAAATCAAAGTCATCAAAACAAAGAAAAAAATCAAAGAAAAATGGTTGATATAGGGTTGTTGCCAGAGTCCCAAATCAATTAGATAGGGAAATGGTTTACAAAAAAAAAAGATGATGAAAGAAAACTTGGTTGGGAAGTTTAATTTTCTCAAATGGGGAGGGTTTTTTTTCTCTTCAAGATGCAGGACAGTTGTAAAATTTAGTAACTTAGCTCTTATGCGATAACAAAATGCCAAAAAAAAAAAAAGAAGAAGAAAAAAACCGGCACATATGAGCCTTAGAGACATAATTATATATTAAACCAAATTACCTGGCATGAGAAGGTATCAATAACTTCAAATCTCTTGTTCTTTGTGCAAATAAAAAAAATAAAAATAAAAATATTCTATTGAATTTGATATTTTCATAAATTTAATAAGATCTTTAAATAAATTTTCATTTATGATTGATATTTTATTAAACAAAACCAAATTAACATTATTAAATTTCATACTCTTATAATTTATTTTTTTAATAAATTCAATGTCAACCCACTATAAATTAAAAAACTATGATTTTAATTTGAAGTTGAAATACACTTATAATTTGGACAATATCAAAATTGACCAAGAATTTTTTTTTTTTTGAACTGTAAAATTGACCAAGTATAATTCTCAAAGAAGGTGTATTTTCAATTAATTATTGAAGTTGTTGATAAGTTAAAACGCGTAATTTAATGGTCGTCAAGTCCAAACTTTATTGATTTGGCCAGAAACATCACTTCCATTACTTGCCGCTAAACAAGTAATGTAATTATTAAAATTAAAATTAAAATTAAAATTATTATTATTATTATTATTATTATTATTATTACGTTGACCAAATGATAGAGGTTGGTCAATCATTTTTAAAGTATTCACACATTTAATAGTTAGTTTTCATTGCTCCTGATCAGAAATTCGAATCCGCAAATTTTCAACGTCTATATAATTATATAAACTTAAAAAAATATATGTAAGCTAACCTATATTTGTGAATATAAATATATTGTTTTGAAATTAATTTAGTGAAAAATTATTTAATTACATTATTCTCTCTAACTTCATCCGCTAACACAGTATACTTGCTGTGACTCAGCTTGAGAGTCTATACCCGACAGCTGCAGCTGATCCAAATTTACTGAGCACGTGAATTTGATGACGGCTAGATTAGTTGTAGTTAGTTAAATGTTAAGTTAATTTGTTTGACTTTAGGAGCTGAGTTAGTTACAGTTTTTTGGTAGATTTTTTCCATTTTATGCAATAGCAAGTTAGTTACTTGAGTCTATATAAGATGGATTCTACCAGTGGCGGAGCCAGAATCGCCAGTAAAGAAGGCTAAAACGCTGAAGGAGCTGAGCTACTAAAGGGCTAAAGGGGGCTGAGGGAGGCTAAGGCTAAAGGGAGAGCTGAAAGAGACTAAGGCTGAAGGACCAAGGGGCTGAAGGAGTTAAAGGGGGGGTGAAGATTTACACTTTCGGTGGCCGGCAGGGGATCATCCGCCCCCACACGACCTCACCTGCCTCCACTCCTGAACTCAACTGTATTTTGTTAGATACGATGAATGATCATTTTTCTTCAGATTTCTTTCATTCAGTTTCTCATCATCCACAATAATAAATTCATTTGGGACAAAATGTTTTTTTTTTTTTTAAATATCATCAAACCCTGGTACAAAAATTAATTTGTAAGTATAAAAAATAAAAATTTTGAAAATATTAATTAAAATAATAGTCATCCAAAACCAATTAAAGTTAAAGTCATATAATTTTTTATTATATAAAAATATTTTTTAACGATGATAGAAAAATATAACTTTTTATACTTTAAATATATAGTGTAATTTTTATTTTTTTTAAATTAAGTAGATAAGTTTGAAAGAATCAATATCGAATTGTTTTTTCATTGAAAAAAATAAAAAAAAAACATATTAATACACATATATATATATAAGGTATTCTAATTTTTTTCTCATTTACTTAAAAATTTTTAATTATTTTTGACTCATGATTATTGTATTTAAAGGAATAAATCTAAAATATTACTATCTGATTTGTTTAAAAAATAATTTATTAATAAATAAAATTTGAGGAATTAAATAATAATTTATTTAAATAAATTTAATAAAGAGGACAAAAAAAAAGTGCGGCTTTCACCGCCCCCATAAGCATTAATTAAATAGTGAATTGCTACCAACACAATTCTAACCAAGACGAAAAGAGAGTCAAACAGTCCATCATTCACCTACAAAAACAAAAATTATATTTCCAGTTTAAGTTGTATTTTTTTTTAAATATATTTTTTATTTTTTGAATTTTTTCAGGAAAGTAACAAAAAATATTTTTTTTTCTTAAGTAAAATAAATTATTTAAAGAAAAATATTTTTTTTTAATATGAAAATTATGTTCATATTTTCAAAAAATTTATTATGATCAGAAAAAAATTCAAATGCTCATTTATTGGTTTACCCATAACTGATTGTCATCACTTATATGATGGAGGCATACGGTCTAGTGATTTATAAAAAATAAACAACAATCGAGTTTATTAATTTTAGGTCTATGTTGTCTCTACTATTCTATAATATTTTTATTTTTTATAATAATCTATGTCCCAAGTCACCTATTATTATTATTATTATTATTATTATTATTATTATTATTATTATTATATTAAAATAGTCTTTCGATTTGTAGGTGCATATTAACTATATGTTCAAAGAGAAGTGACTTATACCAAGAGATTGGCAGGTGTATATTAACCATGTCCATAGAAAGGCAAATTATTTAGCGTAGTAACCAACCTTGTTTGCTTTGCATTATACCGATGGAGCACAGGTGCTGCAAAATGTTCCTCCTGATCTTCATCAGTGGCTCACTCATGATAAATAAAATAATTAATATCATTTTTAATTTGAGCCAAATCCACTTCAATTATATGTTTGAAAAATTAACCCCTCACATATGCTAAGCTGAATCAAGCCTTACACTGCTAAATAATTTATTTGTGCCTTTTTTGTCCTATCATCAAACTTTGAGTGTGAAGGCATACCTTATCTACAAATTTTTAGAACAAAATAAGGTGTAGTGAGATTATTGATGCGCAACATTTTGATAAAAAGCTCATGTTGTTGAAGATGCGTCAAGTTCACTCAAGGTCTGCCGAGAGGAAATTTAGTTTTTGACTTTCAGTTAGATAGTTTCTTTTGTTATAATAGTTGTGAATAATTTTCAGGTACTTCTAGATGTTTTTTTTTAAATGTGTATATAAAAAAAAAGTATAGCTCTATGCTTTCTTCATGATTCAAAGAGTGAAGAGTGAAGATTTGGTGAAAGCCACGGAAATTGAATTGAAGGCTTTGGAGCAAAATGATACATGGCAATTTGTCCCTCTTCCATGAAACAAAAAGCCTGTTGGCTCAAAATGGGTGCATAAACTAAAACTGAAACAGGATGGGACAATTAAATTGATCGTTATAAAGCACTTTTGATTGCAAATGGTTACAATTAGACTGCAAGAGTCGATTTTAGTGACAACTACTCTCATGTGTCCAAAATAGTAACAATGAGGATCTTGTTGGTTCTAGCAGCAGCAAAGACTTGGAACCTTCATCAACTGGACATAAACAATGTGTTTCTCCAAGATTATATGTGTTTATGAGTCCTCCTCAATGATACAAAGTTGCTTTATGTTAGTTGTGCAAATTAACTCGTTCTTCTGTATAGACTCCAGCAAGCATCAAGGCAATGGAATACAGCACATACCAAATCTCTTCTTCACTATGGTTTCACTTAGCCACATCATGATAATTGTCTTTTTATCCTTCAGAAGAATGATTGCTTCCTTACTCTTTTAATTTATGTCGATGATACGTTGATCACCGACAATTCTGACCATGAGATAACCAAAGGCAATGAGCATCTGCATCAGGCTTTTACCATTAAGGACTTAGACTCTGCCAAATATTTCTTAGGTATCGAGATTGCTTGATCCTTTAATGGGTTATTCTTGAATGAACGAAAATACATAATGGACCTCATTTCAAATAGGGGTGTAATTCGGTCGGTATGGAATGGAATCGCCTCTATTCCAATTCCATTTTAAAATATTTCGGTATTTAGAATTTTATTCCATACCAATCCAAATATTATTCGGACTTAAAAATTTCATTTCATACCATTCCATTAAAATTCGGTATGTTATTCGGTAATTCCAAAATTTTTTCATCAAAACTAAAATTAGAATAGATTTAAAATAAATCTGAAAATGAAAACATTATATAAGTTTAAATTTCAAAGTAGCTAAATAAATTCATAAAATTATATCATTCAAGCTAAATTACTAAATAAGTACTTAATAATATTCTTTTTAAAAATAAATGCACTTAATAATTTAAGAAAAGCTTTTCATCTCAAGTAATTCTTTGAACCTCTATATCTTTCCAAAAATTTCTTCACCGAATCATGGTAGTCTTGACAAATCTGAATATTGAAAAAAAAAATAAATAAAAGGTTGTTAAAATTTGTATTAAATAAAATATTTAAATTAAAATTATGAAAATTATTATATGTACCTTCCTCAAGTTGTTGAATATCTTCTTGTGATTCTTCATAATTGATTGGAAATGGAGAAACACGAAGTCAATCTTGTGCACATATAAGAGCCTCCACGACTTTAGGACTCAAAGAACTTCTAAAATTATCAAGTATACGACCTCCAGCACTAAAAGCAGCTTTAAAAGCAACAGTAGAAACAGGAATGGCTAACACATCATGTGCCATCTCTGCAATTATTGGAAATCTAGAACCATTGTGCTTCCACCAAAGTAAAATATCAAATTCATTTACATCCTCAATGCAATCTTCTTCAAGATATCTATCTAACTCAGATTTGATATACCCTGTATTTTTCTCACATTTATGCTTATTGTATTTTTCTTTCATTATTTGTCTTATTTTTTGAGAAGGTTGAAAACTATCCACCATATCATTAGAATGCAGATTTATTTCAGTAACTTGTGCCCCAACCTCATTTGTAGGTGAACCACCAGCACCCTTATACTCTTCAAACATGCAATTAATTGTCTCTCTCACTTTTTTAAGAATACTAGATGAGGTATAACAATCAAAAAATTGATTAAGACCCCATTCTAATAAGCTCATTTTGAAGCGAGGATCAAGTACAACTGAAATAAAAATCATCATGTTCATTTTTTCAGGCTTTCCCCAATACTTGTAGTACTTATCTTTCATTTTTTTCAGCCATAAAACTCATGTTCAAATCAGAGCTATTATTCAACTCATTCAAAAGAGCATCTACAACAACCATCTCATGAAAAAAATTATTAGATGTGACATATAAAGAGCCAGAAACACGCAAAGTCAACTCATAAAAATTTTCTAAGAAAGTCACCAACCTACCAACATTAACCCAATCATCATCAGAAGGCTTTCCACCCCCATCTCTATCTTTTAACTCACTTTCATAACGAGTATCCTCTAAGTCATACCTATCAAATGCCTTTTTAAACTTGTAAGCAGCATCCAACATCATATAGGTAGAATTCCATCTAGTAGAAACATCAAGACACAATAATTTTTTACTTTGAATTTTCTTCTCTAATGCACATTTTTTGAACTTTTCCAATCTAGATGGAGATTGTTTCATATATTTTACAGCTTGTCGAACATGGAGAATTGATTCTTTTGCCTCATTCAATCCATCCCCAACCACTAAATTAATTATATGAGCCACACATCTCATGTGAAGAAAATTACCTTTCAAGACACTACCACCCCAAGTATTAAGTCTAGTTCTCATATAATTGATTGCTGTATCATTCGAACTTGCATTATCAACTGTGATAGTAAAAACTTTTTCAATGCCTCAATCTAATAAGCATCTCTCAATTGTTTTTCCAATTTGCTCACCCTTATGACTAGTAATTGGACAAAAATTTATAATTCGCTTTTGTAATTTCCAATTGTCATCAATATAATGTGCTGTGAGACACATATAATTGATTTGTTGTATAGAAGTCCATATATCAGTTGTGAGACATATCCTCCTTTGGGGTAAGACTTTTTTAAGTTCTATCCTTGAATCACAATAAACTTGGTAGCAATCTTTAGCAACTGTTATTCGTGAAGGAACACGAAAAGAAGGATCCACAACACTAAAAAGATATTTAAAACATTGTCCCTCAACACATTTAAAAGGAAGTTCATCCACAATTACCATGTATGATATAGCCTTTCTCAAAGCAATTGGGTCCAAGCATGCTTGAAACTTTAGATTACTCACACCATCATTTTCTTTTGTGACACAAGGAAAGTTAAGTTGGGTTTGCTTACGATCCTTAGGCCTAGTATATGGATATTTAGGACATCTGTTTAAATGTGCCAACAAACCGCTTGTGCCTAATAAGGAGGTGTTATATCCATATTGTAAATTACAATGTTTGCATTGAGCTACCATACCTTTTTTAGGATCATTTTTTCGAACAAAGTGGTTCCAAGCTACAGATCGAGGGGCCATCTTTTTTCTTTTTATAGTAATCTCTTTAGAATGAGCATTTGCTTCATTAGTAGGTTGAGGGTTTGCACCTTCTCCGTCTATGAGAATTGGTTCGCTATTTTCAGTCATCTGATATTGAAAAATATATATACATATATATATATATATTCAGTAATACTCATAAAACATTTAATAACATAAAAGAAAAAAACCTATTACCAGTAACGTAAAAATAATTTTTATTACAATATCATAATGGTTGTTACAACTTTGGAGGAAAAGCATAATATAATCCTATATATATATGGATCTAATGATTCTAAATAATATACTATACATATATAAACTGACGCTAGCAATAAAAGTTGATAATTGTGTCAAAAACCCTAACCTATATAAATATAATTCCTAAGCCACCATTAGTTGTAAAGCAAATAAAATAATAATTATCATAGATTGTGCCAATAAGTAGGATGAAAAGCCAAGAAGAAAGAGTCAGTATTCTAACCTTTAGGATTTGTAGCAGACTAGCAGCTTTCCTGTGTTTTTTGTTTGTTATCGGTATTTACAAAGTAAAGCTGCCAAAGCAGGCAATGAATATATATTAAACGAATATATATTAAACCTAATAGGGTAGGGTTAATAAAATACTGTATAAAATTGAATTACATATTTTAATATTAATATTTAATGATTTTATTTAAATATGTATTATTAATTATATTATTAAAAATCTTATAATAAAATTTCGGTATATGAAATGAAATTTGGAATTTCATTATAACATTCCATTCCATATTCCATATTCCAAAATTTTAGAAAATACATTCCATTCCATATTCCACATTCCAAAATTCCAATCCAAATAACAATTTCGGTTTGAATTTTGGTTTAAATCGGTAATATTCCAAACCAAGTTACACTTCAAATGTTGGTTAGCTATATCTAAAGAAGCCTCAACACCCATGCCAAATGGAATAATACTCACAGCTGATGAAGGCTCCCTACTTCCAGACCCCCAACCATATAGACATCTTGTAGGATGACTTCTTTATCTGGATTAATTAGCTTAAATGTTACTTTTGTCATTCAATAACTGAGCCAATATGTTCAGGCTCCTCGAAGAACTCACTGGAATTAAGTTTTCCAAGTTCTCATATACCTCAAAGGCAAATAGGATAAGGCTTATACTACACTAGTATAAATTCATTTCGTCTCCAAGCCTTCAGTGATGTGGTTGAGGCAGTGTGTAAAGATACCGGACATTCATTCATTGGCTACTGTGTTTTCTTAGGAGGAGCTCTCATATCATAGAAGACCAAAAAGCATCATATTGTATCTCGATAAGCTGAGTATAGGAGTTTAATTAGCACAATGTGCGAGTTAAAGTGGATAACTTATCTTCTTCAAGAGCTAAAAATGCCGCTATCTCTTTCCATCCTCTTATGTTGCGACAATTAGGTTGTTGTCCACATCACAACCAATCTAGTCTTTTAGAGCGTACAAAGCACATCATGTATAGCTTTACATATTTTTCACAATTCAAAAAACCTATATTTTCTTCATTTCTGATTTGTTCAAAGTCTATACGTATTTTCCTTAAGGATCGACTCATTTTGTCTATCTTTTTAGTCTTATTCACACTAAATATGTGTTTTTGGATATTTTTGCAAGTGCATTTACAGTTAACAAATAATTAATATAGTTGAGAATAGAGTGTTGATATCTCAAGGGAGATTTGTCAAGTACCAATATTAGAAGTTTTATTATATTTAGAGAATCGAATATTAAAATAATGGTTTAAACTAAAACTAAATTAAAAATAATGATATGAAAATTTTAAGGGTTTAGATTTCATTAGTTGATTACCCATGAGTTATCTCTAACTGAATTTATTTGATTTATGTTGTTAGAATTAATGATTAGGCTTTCCTAAAAATATATGATGTTCTCTTTCAAAATATGACACATATTTATACTAATCTTATGCCTATTCTAGTGATAATAAGCAGTTAATACAAATCTATTAATTTTTATTTAAATCTTTTTTGCAACATAAAAGAGTATTTTGTTTTTATCTTTATTAACTAATATACACCATAGATCTAATATAATAAACTAGCTTATACTTCAACTCTTGCTACTTCATACTACACTGTAAATATACAAATAATGATTAGTTATTCATAAGAATTAAACTCCAAAACTATATGTTGGTTTGTGGATTGGGTTTGCACATGACAGGTAGGTAGACCCATGACCCAACATATATGTAAATCTTTATAAAATAATTATTATATAATAGATAATATTTTAGACAAAAAGCAAGTTTGAGTGGGTTGAGATTTTCTATTCAATATTTAATTTTAATTATATTAAAATATTAATTATCTTAAAAGATAATTAATTAAAGATTTTAGTTAGCCAAAATCTAATTAGGAAAAGAACATATGCTTTTCTAGAGACCTCTCTCCCGTCTATTCTCTTTGCTTTTACTCTTTCAGAGAAAATAATCTCTATGTGAGGTTGAGAGCATTCTATGAGATTATTTGAGCTCTTAGACTATAGCAAACAAGAGTTTTTCTATCCTTAGTGATTGATTTTCATAACTGATAACACAAACTTTGGTCAACATCTTATCGAGCAAACTTTGAGGTTCTACTATTTTTGTTATATATGGCTATGTTTGATGTTGGCATCAGAGTCATTAGCTTACATTCAATGATCTTTACAAATTAGATGTGTTTAATTGATTTACTTTCTACTAATATAATGATTAATTATTTTTTTAATCAACGATCTTATTAGCATGCTCAAGTTAGAAAAATTTTGTATTCTTGCTACTATCTATTTGATATTATTATATCAATTGAAAGTATGTATGTAAAGCTTCAAATCGGCATATTATTTGTTCAAATCAGAGTTATATTGAACAAGATATAGCCTTCTAAAATTAGTCACTCAAAACTAATAGTTGACTGATTTTATGAAATTAATTTAATTAAGATTAAACTATATGACGCTAACAACGCTAAGTTATGGTGTTCCTTAATTGATTTTGATTGCATTAACAAGATCCTAGCCTCCCCAAACCCCTTATTGAACCGAGCTCAGTTAACTAAATCGGCTAGCAAAGTGGCATGTGAACTTCACATGCGGTGTATTGAGTTTGGGCTTACCATACCTAGTCCATAATGATATGGTTTCTTGTTGTTAGGGCTAAACAACTTATCGTTTGTCTCCTAGCTATATCTGACTCGTGCAAGATAACATGTTATTTCTCGCAAGAAGCATGTTGTTTCATGGAAAATGACTCGCTGTTTTGTGTAGGGGTCACTTGGCTCCTCCAGGCTAGCAGCATCCGGTTGGCCGATATAAAATATTTTCATTTGACCTCTTTTGCACCTTGTTTTTTATAAATCTTTTTGACAGATTAACTCCAAATTATTTTTTAATTTTTTTGGTGAATTTTATTTAATTTTTTAGGGACTATAAAATATTATTTATTTAATGCATTTTTTATTAAAAATTATTTTTTAATTAAGAAAAAATATTTTTCACTATATAGATATTTTTAATATATATATATATATTTGCCATTTTTTTTTTAAAAAATATTGTTCTTTATTATCTTTTTTAATTATATTATTGTGTATGATTATTGTTTCTAATCTTTTTATTTTTATGTGAAAAATTAAATAAAATGGTTCTCATCGTTAGGACTCCCTAGTGATACGCACAATTGAGCATAAGACTAGACTTAAGGTGAAAATCAAAATTCTAAAAAACTGCATGAGAAGAATGAAAATGTAATATCCTCATGTATGCCTTAGAAGTTTTGATTATGTTGTTGTTGTAAGTTGGATTGAATGTATATGTTATGTGAAGAGAAAAGAAAATGAGAAGAGAAGGTTTATGTATATGTGTTTTGGGAAAGAAAAGAGGGTTTAGAGAGAGGTGTATATGTTGATTATATGGTAATATATATAACATATAAGTTGGTCAAAAGGGAGAGTCAATGCAAGAAGATATTTTCATTTATGATATGTGAAATTACTATAAAGGACATGTGAGTTAAAAGAGAGCTAAAGTAAATGGTTAAGGGCATTGAGGTAATTCTCTTTTGGAAATCTCTTGGTGGAGATTAAAAGAAGGAAAGAAAGGTTGACTTGTTATTTTCTTTTCTTTGTTTGAAGTGGTGGCCGGCTATCCAAAGAGAAGAGAGAGCAATTGAAGTGTTTTGGTTTCTAACATCAAGATTGAAGGGAGAATCAAGGAATTAAGTGGAAGATTTGTGGAATTCAACAACTTTGGTAAGTTCTTTTCCTTGATTTCTTCTATTCTTGTGAAGTGGTGTTTTAAGTGAATTAGAGTTTGTTGATTTGATGAGTAAATGTGTTTGTGATGTGTTTATAAGTTTTAAAATGGATTGTAAGTTATAAGATTGAATTGGTGTTGGTTTGGTTTTGAATATGGTAAGTTAAGTGGAAGATCAAGAGTGGAATTTGGTTTTAGGGTTTTGAGATGGTTTGTGTTCAAAATGTAATGTTAATGTGTTGTTTAAATGATTAATGTGATGAATATATATGATATGTGTTAACAACATTGACTAGAACCAGTTGAATGAGATTATTGTTGTGCAAAAAGTGTGAAAATGCAAGTGAAAGAGCTTTGACCAAATTAGGGTTTGTGTTCTTGAGTGACACGGCCATAAGCAAGATGAGACACGGCCAAGACTTATTATTTTTGAGAAACACGGCCAAGTCTAGTGAATTTTGGCCGTGTTGGATAGGTTTTGGGGTGACAAGGCCACTGGCTTGGCCGTGTCCCTTGAATGTGTTTGCTACTGCCTGAGTTGTGTTGAGAGACACGGCCGTGTCCTTGCCCGTGTCTGCCTCGGGAAGTTTTGGTCTTGAGAGACACGGCCACAAGCTTGGCCGTGTCCCTTGGGTGTGTTTGCTACTGTGATGGTTTTTGGTTCTTCATGCATTGTTTGATTCTTTAAAAGTCTTTTGTTCCTAAACATTTTATATACACTCTAAATACTTTGTAATCAAAGAATGACCTAAATAAATGTATGTGGATGATTCTAAACCTATGAATAATGATCTTTGAATTAGGTTTTGAAGAGATTGTGTTGCATTAACCTAAATGTTGAGAATTCTTGGAAGAGGAAATGTATAGATGGATGGGAATAGTTCTTGAGGTAAGTACCAATACATACGAGTGTATTTATTTATATGATTTGAGACTTAACACATTTGTTTGCAAATGTGTTAAGTGGTTTACTATATTGTTAATATAATTGGATTAAGGTGATGATTGAATGATGTGAAGGATGTGAAGATCATTAAAAAGGTAAGCATAAACCCTATTTGATTGTATATCCTTATATGTCTTTGAACCTTAACACATTTGGATGAAAGTGTTAAATAAGCTATTATATTGTAGATGTAAATGAAGAATGTAAATCGCTATATATATATATATATATATATATAAAGGATGAAATATGAAATGGGAAAGGTAGGAAGAAATGATGATCATTCTTAAGGTATGTGCAATTTGTTATGATAAATACTCTAATAATGAATGATGTTAATGTGTTTTGAGAAATGAGGAAATGTTAAGTTATATGCATTGTGAATCCTGTGTATGGCAATGTATTATATGAATAAGATACTTTGAAATGTTATATCAATGATGCTATATGTATCATATGGATTGAGATATGATATGTTGTGAAGCCATTGTGATTGGCTATGACAATTCAATTGAGACATGTGAGGCATGTTTGCCTAAATGATGATGAGAATTGTGAATGATATTGATGATAAAATGATCAATGAATTATGTGTCTAATATGTTATTCATTTTCAGAGTTTTGTTGTTGGTGGCATGCCTAATAGTAACAATCTCTTGAAGTTAGGTTGGACTTGATCCTTGAAGCCAAGTTGGGTTGAAGTTTAACATGTTTTACTCCCCTTGAAGCTTGGTTGGGTCTAGCCCTTGAAGCCTAATTGAGATGTTACAACCCTTGAAGCTAGGTTGGATTGGTTCTTGAAGCCAAATTGGGTTGATACTTAGCATGCTTTGTTCCCCTTGAAGCTTGGTTGAACCTAATCCTTGAAGCCTAGTTGGGATAATGAAAAATGTGATAATTAAACCAAAGCATTAACTCTGAAAGTCGAATGGCATATTAGTGTTTTGGGCCCGAGTCTATCTTTGTTGTCAATGTGAAATACAAGTGTTGAAATAAATGAGATCTATGGTGGATTCCATTGGGAATGTGATTCATGATTGGTATGATAGGTAATGTGTGTATTGAAATATTGATTGTGAGTATTAATAATGAATCATGATTGGTGAATTGTGAATAAGACAATGTTATGAAGTGCGATATGTAAATGAATTATGGTTGATGATAAGGATTGTCTTCATTTGAAATGTGATTCATGATTGGTATGGTATATATAATGTGGGTGTATTAATATATTGATTTTGAGTATTGGTAATGGATTGGGGTTGGTGATATTATTATGTATATATGTACATCATATATGAAATTAGCTAGGATATATGAAAGATGCAATTAAAAAGAAAAGAAAATATGATAAGAACTAATTATACCTTGAATTGATATATCATTATATGTTAATACTTCTATACTATATGTTTATATTTTATATTTGGACTACTAAGTTCTCGGGCTTAGCGCGGGTGTGTATTCGCGCAGGTAAATAGGTGGAAGATATGAAGTCTTTCGTTATGCCACGAGAAGAGTAAAAGTTTGTCGAGACCAACTAGAGGGAAATGCATACATGTATAACTTTTATATTGATGTATTTATGACGAGAAAGTAATTATATGTATAAATGAAGTTTTTGATAAAGATAATGATTTGGTAAATGTTATTTAAATTAATGTATTATGGTTTGAAATTCTTTTACAGGTTTTAAAAAAAAAATAACGAAAAGTGACATCCTTATACTTTATATACTTACCGTATGTATACCAGGTATATGTATAGTATTTATATAAGGTATCGGGGTGTTACAGAAAATGTGCCTTAGCAACTGCATTCATGATTGGAATTTTCTTACAAAATATATTTTGTGTCTTCATGAAAATTTTCAGGAAATTATCTTGTTAGTAGATCTTAAAACTAATAGGCCTTTATATATGACTACGAGGGGTACATTATTTCATACACCTTTGTATGAGTTGCTCAATGAAAGATGGGGTGTGGGGATGATGTATATCGAGTCCTCATTATATCATTCCTTAGGAGTTGGTGTTATAGAGAGGTGGTATGAAAAAGTGTGCTAGAGATAATAGTATGATCATTCACAGTGGGAGGGAACTTGTGGTTAAAAGGTTAATTTCTAAAGACACCATATACTACTTGCCAATTGACTTAGAACTTGTTCTTTGGTGCACTAATCCCTTTAGGAGATGATTCTTTAGGAATGATCAAGTCTAGAATTTTTTTTTTATCCTAGGTTATTCTTATCTTGAGTATGCTTGCTTAAAAATATTTAATGGATATATTTCGCTATATTTTTTTAAAGTTTATGATTTTTTTGGACAATTTACTTTATTTTATAATTAATCGAATATGCATCTTATTTATTTGATTACTTTTGGATGCATGACATTAATTATGTTTTATAATTATTCAATATATGGTACTTACTTGGTTTGAATAATTACTTAATATATTTTTGCATATATATTTTATGTTAGTGTTAATTATTGCATATATTCGAGATGATGATTGTAAATCTAGTAACTTTTTGATTTTTCAAGTTGTATGTATGTTGATGCTAATATATAAATTGTTTGTAAAAATATAATGGCACGTAAATTGTGGCATTAGTAATGGCATGTACATATTGTCTCATAGATATTCTTTTTCAACTTGCAAAAATGTCTTACTTCCAAAAATATTATTGTTGAGCTGAATAAGAATGCCAAATTATCTACAGATAACTATGAGATTTGAAACATAAAAATATAGTATGTGCTAGAGAAATAAGAGGAATTAAAGTTTCTAAACTCGATTGTGGAAGAACTAGATCAAGAAGGGACCTTGACCCAACATAGGTGAGACAAAGACATCTATACTACTTGAAAAGGAATAACTCGCTCACATCACTTTGCTTAGTACGATGGATGATAGCATTATAAAGAAATTTTATAGCTACAAGTGTACTAAAGACATGTGGTTAGCTCTTAAGGAGAAGTTCAGTGGAATTTCCCTAACCAAGTCACTCTTATTTATAATCAAGTTTGACACTTATAAGAAGTGCTCTAAACACACTATAAGGAAACATCTTTAAAAGATGTCCAACATGATAAGCTAGGAGCATTTGTGTATATACCTTACTCACAGCCTATTAATTAAGACATTTGTTGATGCCTCCCATCATCTAAAATTTGAGGCTAATAGGTATGTTGCTATACAACCAAGTGTGAGATTGCATTTGGTTCAAGCCATCTCAAATGGGAGTCGTGGCACTAAATGAAAGAACAATAACTTTAAAGGCAAGGGTAAGGGAAAATAAGGCGAAGATAACAAGAAACCTAAGCAGAATAAGAGAAAGAGTCTTAAGAAGAGAAATGTTACAAAGGTCAAATATTTTAATTGTAAAAACAATGGCCACTATGTTAAGGACTGCACTATACTTAAAAAGGTAAAATCCATTAACTGCTATGAAAAGGAATTTATGTTTCAAGTTCAGTCTTACTAATTAAAACAAATCCTTTATGGGTTCCAATTTAAGAGCCAACGATCATGTAGCGAAGGATTTGAAGCCTTCATTGAGTTCCGTTGATTTTCCATTAGGGCTAAATGGATCTTCATGGAAAATAATTCACTTGTCGAAAAGGGAGTCGGCACTTGCAAGCTAGTTTTGCATGAAGGTCAAATCATATCGCTCCATGACATTCTCTATGTCCCATAAATAAGATGAAATTTAGTTTATGTTATAGTTTTACTTAATCTAGGTTTCTCTTAGAATCTTCATGATCAATCAATACAATTGTATTTGGGCCAAAAGTTTTATGACTCTATTTATATTTTGGATAATTTATTTATTCTGGATATTGCAAACACCACTTCTACTAATGTTAGCTTTCATTTATTTGCTGCTTCTCATAACTATAATGATGATGTGAATGTTTAACATGTCAGGCTAGGTCATATTGACGAACACCATATGGATATATTAGTTAGGGCGGATCTCCTATCGAATATTAATAAAATAGGATTACATACATGGAAGTATTATCTATCAAAAAAAGCTAAGAGAAAATCTTTCGGAAAAGGCATAAAAGCCACTACACCATTGCAACTTGTACACTTAGACGTTTGTGGTCCATTAAATATGAGGGCAAAGCATTGCATCTACTATTTCATCATCTTTATTGATGAATAAACAATATATGATTATATCTATTTGATTGCTCATAAGTCTGAGGCTTTAAGTTACTTCAAGAACTATATCAACTTAGTTGATAATCAATTAGACAAGAAAATGAAAGCATTTTGAAACAAACATGAGCTATGAGTATTTGTCTAATCAGTTCAAGAAAATGTGTGATTAAAAAAGAATAGAGCATTAATTGACTATTTCACGAACTCCATAACAAAATAGTGTTACGAAAAAGGAGAAATAAAACACTACTTGAAATGGTTAGGTTAGTGATGGCTCAAGCTAAGTTACCTATTTCCTTCAGGGCTAATGTGTTGTTAACAACCACCTATGTACTTAATCGTGTGCCTTCTAAGTTTGTTCTAACCATATGAATTATGGATAGGTCATAAGCCCGACCTTAGCATCTTAAAACTTTGGGGATGCATTGCCTATGTATATGATACCTCACATAAAAATGAGAAATAAGGCCTAAAAAGTAAAAGAGTAACTTTGTGATATATTTTGAACTATCCAAATGATACGTTTTCATAATTGAGCAAGACAATAGGAAGACAATCGAACTTGAATAATAGGACTTCACATTCTTAGAGAATAATTTTCGTAAACAAGACAAATTAGATTAAGAATTCTCTTAAGGTTCACAAAGACTACTTCATCCAAGTGGAAGGAATTTGGTGGATTTAACTCGATCAACTAACCTGGATAAGAGTGATCCTAGTTAGTGGCAGAACCAAAACTTTGACGAAAGGGGGTAAAATTTCTAAATAAAAAAAATTATAAATAATTTTATATTTTATTTTATTTTCATATTAAAAAATTAATGCAAATAATTAAAATTAATATTTATATTCAATTTTATTTTCATATTAAATAATTAAATATTAAAATTTTTATTATTTTTATTTTAATATTTAAAATTTTACTTTAACAATTACAAGCAAAATTATATAATATATATTATTTTTTAAATAATATTTATATATTTTTTAAGATATTTTATAGAAAGTGTTTAAACTAATTATTTTTAAATAAATTTATACGATTCATAATCAAATTGCAGAATAATTAACTTAATTATAAAATTCTAGATTTCCAATTCATATCATAATTAAAATTTAAAATAATTAACCTAATCATGAAAATAATAAACTAAAATATATAAATTATACTTCAAATTAAACAATAATTATAAATAGTTATAATACTTAATAAAAATTATCAAAACAGTAAATTAAAAACTAATTTGAAAATTTTGAAGTAATTAATATTTAAAAATTAATTTAAAAAAATAAATACATATACACATGTATATATATATATGTATATATTGGAACCAAGTGGAGGCAAATGACCCCCTGTGCCCCCCTAGTTCCACCTCTAATCCTAGTCCAAGTAGGAGGATGAATCCTAGCTTTAGTGGAAGTTTTATGGATCTTGATCTAATAGATATACATATACAACTTGATGAATATGCTTTTTAAAATCTCAATTTGAGGCAAAGCAACCGTCGAACGATCTTTTGTCGTTGTTTTGAAATCAAAGGTAGAGAAGAGGTGTTCATGGTTTTGTCTCAAGACGATAATGAGCCAAAGAATTTCCAAGATGCTCTCACATTCCCTACCAAGGATAAATTGAAAAAAGCAGTGGAAGAAGAGTTAGACTCTATGAGATCAAATCGAGTTTGGGAATTGGTTGATTTTCCAAAATAACACAAATCTATTGGGAACAAATGGATTCTCAAAATCAAGCAAAAAGCTAATAGCAACATTAAGAGATATAAAGAACATCTGGTTGCAAAGGGGTATACTTAACAGGAAAGAATAGACTACGATAAGCCCTTTTTTTCCTATTGTAAGATTTACTTCTATAAATTTGATATTAGCAATTGTGGCAAATATTGATCTTGAATTACATCAAATGGATGCAAAAACTATCTTTCTCAATAGAGAATTGGATAAAGAAATTTACATGGAACAACATGTAGGCTTCATCGAATAAGACCATATAGCTTTAAACAGTTTTCAAGACAATGGTATAGTTATTTTCATAATACTATCATATAAAATGGTTTTACCATGTAGATGAGGACAACTGAGTATACATCAAACGAGTGATAACAAAATTTATTGTAATGTCATTATATATTGATGACATTCTATTTTTCAGAAATGACAAAGTATTTCTAAATTATATCAAGAATGATTTTTAACTAATTTTGAAATAAAAGATACGAGTGATGTCATATATATTCTCAAAGCAAAGATTTTGAAAGATTAATTGAAAAAATTATCTCCTTCACAAGAGACATATATAAAAAAAAATACTTGAGCAATTCAATATGCATGATTGTGAACCCATAGATACCTTTGTAGTTAAAAGAGAGTTTGAGTTGAAGGCAATATCTCAAAACTCCGGAAGAAGTAGAATTTATAAATAATGTTACTTATAAGAGTTGTTAAAAGCCTAATATATGCAATGATGTATATATGGTCCAATATTTGTTTTGTTGTTGGAATGATAAATAAGTTTTAATCTTGTTCAAGTTCGGCATATTAACAAGCAGTAAAGAATAATATTAAGGCATCTACCAATTATGAATACCCATAAGAAGGAAAAAAAGAAATAATAATAATAATAATAATGATGATGATGACTTTATTCTTTGTAGTTCATTCCGTTGAATAATTATATGCTACAACCGTTGTAGCAATAAATGCCTACAACGGACCAATGAGATTCTTACATTTTGATTAAATGCTTACAACGGACCAATGAAATAAATCATTTAATCTACGTGTAAGAATTTAATTGGTCCGTTGTAGGCATTTATTGCTACAACGGTTGTAGCATATAATTTTTCCATTCCGTTGCACCATTTTATTATTTTAAGAAAAATTAAAGTTTTTAAATTTACAAAATGTTCAAATTTAAATCTTCACTTACTTTTATAATTTATCATTTATTTAAAGCCATGATTTATAATTATATTTGGATAGATATATTTTTTTATCAGGACATTTGGATAGTTTATACTTATTAACACACAAATATCATGAATCGAATGTAAATAGTAAATAACGTCAAGTATTCCACAGCACACCATAACTTATATCGTGGAGTTGAGATTTCACACAGCTACAGGCTACAGTCCTGGTCCCTTTCATTCGGTGAGGGCTGATTTTGTAAAGATTTATGGATAGAACTATTCTTCATTCTGTACTTTACCTATGAAAGCTATATTTCTGATTCATAAAAATTCAACGCCAATTGCCAGCCAATGAGCCAAACGTGAAACAACTGCTCGTGTACACAGAGAAAAACCCATTGGACCAATTTGTCTATAACTCTAATTTTTGGATTAAGAAAATCCCATTTGGTTTCTTCAGGGATCTGATTATAATGGGGAGTTTACGAGCGATTTTGAGGCACCCAGATGATTTTTACCCTCTTTTGAGGCTCAAAATGGCTTCCAGACATGCAGAGAAGGAGATCCCACCTGAGCCTCACTGGGGTTTCTGCTACTCCATGCTTCACAAGGTTTCTCGTAGCTTTGCTTTCGTCATTCAACAGCTTGGCACTGAGCTCCGAGATGCTGTGAGTTTTGTTTTGTTTTATTTTTCTTAAATGCATCTGTTTATTTCTCTGTGTTCTTTTGTTTCTTGTCCGGGATTTCATTTCATGGGTTGTTAAGAGTTGTTTGAGTAGCTGCGAGAAATTCTGGTTCTACGCTTGTTGCCTGCCTGGAAATGGAACCTGGACATATTTCATCTTAAAATGAATATAATGTGTATAACGAAACTTGAAGGATTTTTGATGTTGAAGTTTTATGGGTAATTGATGCATGTACATACAGGGGAACCGAAGATGGTGCTTTAATTGTATTTCTGATTCTTGTGGCTCGTCGAGTTTTTGGTGGTTTATTCTTCATTTTTTTTCCTTTGGAAATGTTAGCTGTTTATGGAATATTCTCGTTCTTTGTTTCGTTTGAGATGTTTCTGCACCTATTCTCTTTGAGGAAAATTTTTCTAAGTACTAAGCGTTCACAACTACTTTCTTATGTTGTCAAAAGAGGAGATCATTTTCAAAAAGCTGGTCCCAGAAAAAAATTAGCAAAATAATTTTCTGACCTTGGATTTTTTTTTTTTGAGGTGGTTTATTCCTGGGAGAAAGGTTTGGATTTCAAACCTCACTTACAACCCAGATTTATCAACTCATAAACCTTGATTGTTGTATTTTTCTGTTTTTAGAAGTATTGAATGGCTTTCAGAATACAGCATGAGCGTTTTGCTTTGTGGACATTATGAGCGATATTTGGGTTTTACATGTTGACTGCTGTGTGCAATTGATGATTGTTCAGGAATTTGAATGTTCTTTTTGTACTGTAGAATACAGTGCTATAGTTGAGGTTTTTGAGTCTTAAACAGAGTAAAGTAATCCATAAAGTTGACCTCATCTGGAATGCGATTAAGGCTGAGCTGAGCTAATTATATTTTTATACTTGGCTCACAAATTTAGTGCATGGGTCATTAGTAGATTTCTTCTTGCTTTATGAACGAGATCAAAGGATATGAATCAAAAGCTTCACTTTTGGATTACTTTCAAGGAAAAGGGTTATGAGTTATGAATAGATGTCATATTTTGGAATTGTGGATGCACTGATTTTCAATATTCTTTTGGTAATGAGGTTTATGCAATCTTGGTTGATTGCTTTATATTGATAAGCTTTTGTGAATTGCGAAGTAATGTTCTGAGTGTCCTTCAACTTTACAAATGAAGAGGACATTCAGTTGAGATCTAGAATAACAATATACAGTTTATCCTCAAATTCTCAACCCAAATGCTTTTGATGTGGTCTCTGGATCTCAAGTGCTATTTGTCCAAGCAACTTAAATTACTCCATTCACTGTTGTGGTTTTATTGTTTATCCCAGGTTACTTACATATATATTACAGTGTAGTATAGCTCCTCTCTTTCTCTTGCACAAAATTTTGATACTATTCTCATGGTCTGTTGTGAGATATGATTACAGAACAATTTGTTTCGTTCATCTAATTGCATAAATGCTTCAGCCTAATACTACTCTTTCTCTCTCCCTCAAACACACACACACACACACAACTTTAATTTTTCTCATTATCTGTTAAAAGAGATGATTAAATAATAATGTGTTTCATCTATCTAACCGCATAAATGATTTCTAATTTCCTGTTGCTTTTGTGTTTTGCAGATATGTATATTCTATTTGGTTCTTCGGGCCCTTGACACTGTTGGTTTGTTTCTCTTATTTTTAATCTAATCATTTTTATAATCCTCTGTGATTTTTCTTACCATCTATCTGATAAATGGAACTTGGATTGTTGATTTTTGTTGATGGACCCTTTTCTGAAATGTCGTTCCGTCATGTCCTGAATTTCATTTGAAGTTGTGAGCTCTGGAATTATGTCTACTATAATAAAACAAAAGAATTTCAGGCTAGATGCAAGTTTTATCAACTTTAGGTTGCTTTTGAAACTAATTCATCAGTTCAATTTTTTTCTCTTTGCATATTTCAGGTGAACATTTTTGTCAGTGATGGATGTACAAGAAACATAGGAAGTTATGATTACATTTCAAATGTCTCTTAAAAATCATTCCTTTAGATGTAGGCCTCTTGTTGGATTTGAGATAATATTTTGGTTTTACATTTAAGAAGATGAATCTTTTCATTGCAAATGTACACTACTGTGTTACAACATACCTCATGAGTCATGTGCATGGTAGCACGTAACAGTTCTCAGGCATGAGCTACACACACACACACACAAACAAAAAAAGAGGAGGAAATTTGGAAATTTGGGAATTTGAGAGGTAGAGAATACTGGGTGAGGCATGAGCTTGGTCAAGTGCTAATAGAAGATTATGTAACAAACTAGCTGTTTTAACTATAGAAAGAGGGAGAAATAGAGAAGAAGAGAGAGAGTAGCAGGGGAAGAGAGCAGGAATTAGAAGAAGAGGAAAAGATAGAACAGAGAAGAAGAGAGAAAGGAGAGAAAGAAATAGACATATATTCTAATATATTGATAATTGATAATCCTTTCATGAATGTACATCATTAAATTAGTAAAAGTAAAAATAAAAGACAAAATATGATATAATGAATAATTTGCTAATTTCCTACTCTGATGCCATTCTACTGTTGTACTAAAATACATGCTATTCAGTTATTCTTTTTGTCCTATTTAGTAGCCAATCTTCAATCATCATCAACCCACCATCAACCTTCAGCTATTCTTCTTCTTTCCCCTATGATATGTAACAATGCCTTCCCCTTTTGGCCATTTTTGTCCCCAAGATGGCATGACTTCAGGAAATTGATGAATGATGAAGCTTAAATTCTCCCAAGTAACATCAGTAGATGGAAGGTTGATCCATTTCATTAGAATCTGCTGAATGTACTGGTTGTATCTTAAAATGACTCCCGAATGCAGAAATTTCTCAGGTTTTGACAAAAGATCTTCTCTCTGCATCTCAATGCTCTTTGGAATGTCCTCAACAAAAACAAACTGTACCTGTGGACAAGCCACAAGTTGCATTGCTAGATCATCAATTAATTCCTTGAATTTTTCACTTCTACCTGCAAAGTCAGTTTCACAGTTGACTTCAATCATAAGTACGATGCGGAAATCATGAATATATGAGCCAATTCTGCCTTCAGCTGCAAGTTGACTAGATTTCTTATCAGCAATTGAAAGACCTTTCTTTCTGAGATATTCCTGCTTTGGTGCTTGCCAACCTGAACTGCCACAACCAGTGGCATGATAACTCAATGAAGACATATCCCCAAGGAGGTGCTTGCTAATTCCCATATCAGAAAGTTTTGCCCATAAACATCTTTCTTTAATAATTAATACATTTTGAGACTTCCAAGTCTCGATGAATTATATTAAGTTCATGCAAATGCACCAGCCCAGAAACCACATCCCTCATCAATGTTGATAGAAGAGATGATGGATGGCCATTTGCTTTCCACAAATTAAGGTCCTGCATTATACTCTTTACCTTATCCAAGCAAACTTTATACTCAATTACAGCTCCAGTTGCTTCACACTAAATATTCGGTTTAATGACGAATCAGAGTATATCTGAACCAAATCATCTAAGCTGCATGCACATCGCTCCAAAGAAAGGTAAACAAAATCTTGATCATACTCTACCCCATACCATCGAACGATATTTGGATGTCTGTCTGATGCATTGAGATTTTGAATTTCTTGGAAAGTAACATCATGATGAGATTGAACAAGGTGTTTCACAGTAACCAGTCGACCTTCATATATACCTTCAAGGACAATGGTACCATTGCTTCCCTTAGCGATTTTTGCATTCGATACAAACAATTTACCAATTCTATGTCCACCAACACCATCAACAAGTTTATTAAGGTCCATCAACATTTTATCATCACCTTCACTAAGTGCAAATTTGTCCCCGTTTTCAGATGTCACATTTGCATCCTTGCCATCTGTCTTTCCCGATTTCTTGCTTTTCTTCCTTTTGGAAGGTGAAGCCTTTAAACCACTAGCACTGGACATTCCCTCAGAAACTACCTTTTCTTTACCCACGAGATTGTGGGGACGAAAGATAAAGCCCAACAAAATGATGACAATAAACAAAATGAATGACAATTTTGTCAATTGCGGAACACCATGTTCATCAAATCTTCATATGGCAATCTCACATTAGGCACATCAACTGTCCCCAAATCATTAGGCAAAGTAAGCATTCTTTCACTATCATCATCAAAATGAAAATTTGATAGTTTGTCAACTTTGTTTTCCAATGGAAGCATAGGATTTGAAGCAAACCTTGAAAGCATCCTTCTTTCATTAGGTTGTGAAGAGACTACATTTGAAGCAGGCAATGGAACCTTTTGATCACCATGAGAAGCCTTAGAAGAAGATTGTGGCTTACCCTTTCTTCGAACTGCCATTCTTCTAGATTGGCATGATAAAGGCAAATCATAATGTAACAAACCAAAAATGCCTGGGCCCTTGAACTCAACAACAACAGCAGATATTAAAAAGTCAAAGCATATTAATTTCTCTGGCTAACTATCATCAAAGGCGTGCAAGAAGAGTTGAGCTCTTTCTATTCTATCCTCTTCTTCCTCGACATCATCGACTTCTTGCCAATGTCCCTCTTCAATCATATCTTTATCATCCATCTCCAACCCTTGTAGCTCCAGCTTTTGTTCTGTCTCCCATTGATGACCAAGAGCATACCTGTCATTGCATTTGAAGCAGTTATTGGATCCTCTTCGATTGGGATTGGGATTGTAAGGTGTCAAAAATTTCTGGTAAGTGTTTTATTGTGATTTTAGGGAAGAATTGCTGATGGGTTTTTGTTTTAGAGGGTTCGATTTAAGCATTTGGGAGCTGGGTTTGGTATTTGGGCTATGGTTGGGTAGGTGATATGATGTGGGTAAAATTTTTGTAGCCACAATCAATTCTAGCAGTATAGTTCGATGGCAGGTGTGACTGACGGACGGTGGTTGGAACATTTTCACCTTCGCTCCAATCTCCTCCTTCAGTCCGCCCAAAAGACTCGACAGATAGTATGTTTTTGACAGCCCTGGGTTATCTTCTACGGCCTGCCACTCTTCTTCTGGGTCCCCATCATCTAACTCTTCTATTTCCTTCAGATAGCCCTTCACATCCTCTAGGCGGGTCTTTAACGAAGAGCTTTTGTACGTGAATCTCAGTATGTACGTGGCCCACAAGGAAAGCTTCTGTCGCTCGAGCCCTTGTCCCAACAAACTCTTCATCGATTTCAGAGGTTGGTGTTGGTAAAATCCCTTTTCGAGCAGCGTTGGGTTGTTTCACTGTGGTCGCCTTGTCTTTAATGGATTCTGAGTTTAATGGTTTTTTTCCTTTGATGGTGGGTATAATCTTTGGCGGTAATAGATTAGAATAGACTCCACCTCCTTCATCGGCTTAAAGTTGGCCTCCATATAGAGGCTCTGTTTCCTCTACCCTCACACCCATAAACATTCCTTCAGTCTCATGAACTCTGGGTGGGGGCGTTGGCAATACCTATTTTCCACTGTTGATATTCTCGCTTCTCATAAGCTCCTTGTCTTTATCTTGCAAATTTTGGAGGAGTTGGATCATCTTTCCCACTTGAATCTTTAAATTGATTTGTTCTTCCAGCAGCTGGTCGAAGGTACAATGATGCTCTTCCTGGAATGTCTCAAGCCTGCTGTTCACCTCCATTTGAAGCGAGGTAAACCTTTCTTTCCTTCTAGTTCTTCGATTTCTTCTGGTGGGACAACAATATTTGGGTTTCTGGATTTCTGATTTTTTTTTTATATTGCTTGCTCACGGTTCAGAAGAAAATGGCCGAGGATAGGGGGCTCTGATATCAATTTGTAACAAATTAGCTGTTAGACTATAGAAAAGAGGGCGAAATAGAGAAGAAGAGAGAGAGTAGCAGGGGAAGAGAGCAGAAATTAGAAGAAGATGAAAGATAGAACAGAGAAGAAGAGAGAAAAGAGAGAAAAGAGAGAGAGGAGAGAAAGAAATAGAAATATATTCTGATATATTGATAATTGATATTCCTTTCATGAACGTACATCCTTAAATAAGTAGTAAAAGTAATAAAATATGATATAAGGAATAATTTGCTAATTCCCTACTCTGCTGCCATTCTACTGCTGTACTAAAATGCATGCCATTCAGTTATTCTTTTTGTCCTATCTAGTAGCCAATCTTCAACCATCATCAACCCACCATCAACCTTCAGCTATTCTTCTTCTTTCCCCTATGATGTGTAACAGATTACTTGAAACATCCTCTATTTTAAGAAGTTCCTTCCATGTCCTATTCTTGATGCTGTCTAAACTGATTCATCTTTTCTTGTTTGATTATCTCATGATTATAACCTTTTTTTCAGAGGATGATACAAGCATATCGACAGATGTCAAAGTTCCTATATTGATAGCTTTTCACCATCACATATATGATCAAGACTGGCATTTTTCATGTGAGTGTTAATATCTTGCTTAAGATTATCCTAGATTCTGCAGAACTGGAGAGTACAAGAGCTGATTGATTCAGTTGCTAAATTGGTCGGGCAATTTCAGTTTCACTTTAAAATCGTTTGTTTCTCACTAGAATTAGCATTTGAAATGATGCTTGATGTCTCTTGGGCAAGAGCTCAAGCATTGGCTGTAGAACTGTTTTAGCTATTTTTTCTTTTTATGATAAGTTGGTCTTGGAAAATACCCATTATCTTTTGAAGAAAGCTTCAGAATTTTTGCCAGAGACCATGGTTATATGGTATCTATGTTTCGCTTGTTAGTAGTAAATCTTTGTGCTTGCTCTAATTTGATTATATCTTTTGTAAAGGTGGTTCTAAGGACTACAAAGTTCTCATGGATGAGTTTCACTATGTTTCAACTGCTTTTTTACAGCTTGGAAAAAGGTTCCTTCTTCTTCCTGTTTCCCTCCTGGCGTATCATTGCAGTTACCTTCTATATATTTAAGTTATTTCTTTTCGTTCTTAATAATTCATATATGATCTCCGACAATGACATAACAGATAGCTATATCTTTACCATTTTCCTCACCTGTCCACTTATTGATATTAGTTTCTACTGTAAGACTATCCTAAGCTTCATGGATTATTCTTAATGAATGACTTCTAAGAACTCAGATGGTTTAATGATATTTCACTTAATGGAAATTGCTAAAACATATGCTTCAATTAGTGCTTAGAAACTGCTCTAGCTATATACAGAATGTATGGGTCTTTTGATATGGGTAGGTCTATCTTGGATTGTTGAAGATTTCATAGAGAGATTTTTTTTTTGATATTACTATATCTTATTTAAGACTAAGAGGAGTATTTATTTGTTCAACACCTATGCCTTGTACGATTTACATGGAGTCTGAATGATGTACTTTATTGTTTAACAATTTGACGCATCTGATTTGTGCGAATATGCCATTAAAATTTTAGTGCCTTTTTTTTTGCCCTCTAAAATGACCAGCAGAGTTCAATTTATTCGGCAGTTATCAGGAGGCAATAGAGGATATTACAAGAAGGATGGGTGAAGGAATGGCTAAATTCATATGCAAGGAGGTTAGTGTCTTAGTGGGATAAGATGTCATCAAATGGCAGTACAGGATGAATAGATAACTAACTCAAAAATTCTTAATAATGTTATCTTGTAAATCATTTTTATTTTTCTTGATGCATATTGCAAATTTATTGCCCCACAAGAAGATGGAAGACATGCATCTGTTGTTGTATCAGAACTAACATCATTATTCAGGCATATTTAATCTTGGATGTTGTGAAGTAAAGAACATGCATCTCAGGAATTTGACATCTGGTTTTAAAGTAGTTGAGTTAAGTCTTATCCAAATTGTATAAGCTTCTTAGCTAGAATCGTCGTTGGTTCTTCCTTGTCCAGATAGGCCAAATTTATTTTATGTGATGCCCATTGAATTTCTTGTCTTGCAGGTGGAAACAATTGATGACTATGATGAATATTGCCATTATGTAGCAGGTCTAGTTGGACTAGGTCTGTCCAAGCTTTTCCATGCCTCTGGATTGGAAGATTTGGCACCAGATGCCCTCTCCAACTCGATGGGTTTATTTCTTCAGGTATTGCTACAATGTGCTTCATGTGCACTCTCTTAGCTTTATCTTGAAATATAATTCTGATGCCATAAGTTCTGCATTTAATAAAACACAGAAAACAAACATTATTCGAGATTATCTGGAGGATATAAATGAGATACCCAAGTCACGCATGTTTTGGCCCCGCCAGATTTGGAGTAAATATGTCAACAAACTTGAGGTTCATATATTGTCTCAATTCCAGTGATATCTATATTCTTTGGTGGCAGTTTAGTCAATGAATGGTAGTGTTTTAACTTTTTATTTGTTAGTTTGCCTCATCCGGTTGACTTTTTCCCGTCTTCTTGTTTTTCTTCTTAGGACTTGAAATATGAAGAGAACTCAGCTAAGGCATTGCAATGCTTGAATGAAATGATTACAAATGCTTTTATGCATGTGGATGATTGCTTGAAATATATGTCTGCACTTCGAGATCCTGCAATATTTCGATTTTGTGCCATCCCACAGGTGTGACATATATTTGACCATGTTTGAAAATGTTGGTCTGATTTTTTACCCTGTATATGTGCTATATTGTTTTCTTGTTTTGATGCGATGCTGAAAAAGAAAAACTGAACTTGGCAGTAGGGGTCTTGTTGAATCCTCATATGTGAATGTTTAAAAAGGTTATGTACAGCAATTAAATCCTTTTCACTATTTCATGCTTCATCTTCCTAGGTTTACCCCCTTGTCTTCTTTTCTCCTGCAACTTCAGTATGCTCAACCTTAAGCACCAGTGTCTGCATTACAGATGCTCTATCTGATTCTTCTCTCAACTTTTCTTCAATAGATGCCACTTCCACCTTTTTGCAAATGCGTTATTGCACACACATAATAAAATTGTGGTATTTTCCTAGTTTTCATGTGTCGGTTCTATTTTCAATCCTCTAACAGTTACAAAGGATGTTTTTGTGGAAGATTCCTTCTCACTTAATATGTTTACCACTAGATCATGGCAATTGGAACCCTAGGATTGTGCTACAACAACAGTCAAGTATTCAGAGGTGTAGTGAAGATGAGGCGTGGTAAGTTTAATCTATGAACTACTTCTTTAATATTATTTTGGTGCTCAAATTAGAGGTTTTTTTTTTTAAGATACAAAGAGAAAAGTATAAATTACAAAATTCTAAACTATAGTAAAAGGAATAGAATGTTATTTCTGAGAAAGATCAATGTTACACCTGACCTTGTCATTTTTTTTTTTTTTCAAATTTCCCAATTCTTTTGGGTGGATTTAACATCTGAATAAAATGGATCACTTTTCCCTTTTTTTTTCTCCTTCTATTTTTCCATTGAATTACTTGAAATGCATGGTATGGTATCTTCTCATTATCCAATGTTAGAACCATATTTCCTTGCTTTGCGTCCAAGTGTAATAATTCCTTGTACTACGTAATGATCATGCCTCAACTTCTACATCTCAGGCTGTTTTGAGCATTCATGTTCCATTGGTCTTGCTTCTCTCCCATATTTTTGGAGGGAATTTGAATTAGCCTTCTTTAGGGGGTTTACAACGTAGAAAAGACTAGGATGTGAAAATTCCTTATTGAATCATGTTTAACAATTGTTCCTAGGTCTAACTGCTAAAGTCATTTACCGTACGAAAACTATGGCTGACGTCTATGGTGCTTTCTTCGATTTCTCCTGTATGCTCAAGTCCAAGGTACAGCATTTCTGTTAATCTTAAACAAGATATATCTACTTAGAAAGTTAGATTTACCTTATTTTACTTATTATCTCAAGTGCTCTATCCTTTTTCACTTTGATTTTCTAGTAATTTTATCTGCATTTATTGATTTGTCCCTTTCAACCTAGAATATTTCTGCATAATTTAAAATGTGGTATCTGGACATTAATTTTCCTGAAGGAAGAAGTGTTGTCAATGTTTCCAATCCATGAAAGTTTTTACATTTCTGCAACATTTCTGAACAAACTAGAATTTTGCCTGGTGAAAAACGAAGAGATGGATCTTAAGAATCATCTGTGGTTAGGTGAAGTCTGTGATGGTTGGGCTTCTATTTTAAATTTAGGTGTAGTTAAAACGTAATCTTATCTTTGTTCAGGCATTTGTAGTCTTTGGGCTAATGATGGTGTTTACTGCATTTTTTCCCTGGCATTTTTTCCCTTTTCTGTCATTGCCTTCAACAACTGTATTGATCTATTTATTCTAGTACAGTCTTGGGAAACTTTACTGTATTCCAAATTTATTTGTAGTTGAAATGCAATCTTATATTTGTTTAGACATTTTGAATCTTGGACAAATGATGGTGGTTATAGCATTGTTTTCCTCTTTTCTCATAGCCTTCGACGACAGCAATGGTCTGTTTATTCCAGAACCTAATGAAATGTTGTTTGATTGTGAATGAAGCAAAGTTTTTTTTTTTTCAGTATGCTGCCAGATAAAATGCGGTATCTATGTTTCCATTGCCGCTGAATTTTCTTACATGTGTCTTTGCAATGATTTCTAGAGGATACTTGTGCTTGTTGAATTTTTCTTTGGCTACTGCAGGTTGACAGGAGTGATCCTAATGCAGAGCAGATATTGAGCAGGCTGGAAGCAATACAAAAAACTTGCAAGGAGTCTGGGCTTCTGAACAAAAGGTTTGTCAACCTGTACTCTGAACACTGGATCTGGTTTTCTTTTCTTTCGTTTGGTTGACATTATTTCCCTTTTCTGGTCCTACCAGGAAATCTTACATAATTAAGAGTGAACCAAGATACAATTCTGCACTGGTGAGTGCTAAACTATCAGCCTTTATTTCCCTTGAAGTATGCCTATTTCAACTTATTTTTTTATTATTATTATTAATTGAATGGAAGGACTTCATAATCCCCTTTTCCCCTCCTTATTCTCTTGCTTTTTCAATCTTATCCATTCTTGGATGGTCAATAGTGAATTTATCATGTGTACTATGAGTTCTACGACTTGCTTTAAGATTTCTGCTGATTTCTCTTTCATAATTTCAATGCAGATTGTTCTACTAGTTGTTATATTGTCCATCGTTATGGCTTATCTTTTTGCAATTCGACCAAGTAACTAGCATTAACTCTTGTTAAGCTTTCAATTGGACTTTCTTATCATTAAAGATAATTTTTACTAGAAATCCAAGTGTCATTTATGCAGGATGGTCACTCTCTTGAACAGTGTGCACAAATGGTGCTATTCACCGTGGTGCATAACTTGTTCATGGAACTTGCTATTTTCTGATGTTTGTGCAGGATCTTGTAATGCAGACACATGACTGTTTATATGCTATAAAATTGCTTAAAGAGTCTTGTACCCTTAAATTCCCATTTAACTAATTCTATTACCTGCTCTTACAAAACTAGAACATAAATGTTTGATTGTTACCCTACTCCTAATTGTAGTAATGGAGCATAAATGAGATGTTTGTTAAGTGTAATAAAAATAGCTTGGTTTTGTTTCATTTAAGGCTAAGCCATTCTCTATCTTATTTGCTCTCTGGATGGAAACTAGGGAATATTTGATGAAGTGCCCCACATGTTCTACTAGTTTTGTTTGCTGTTGATACGGGAAATTTTTTAATTTTTATTTTTGAAAAAACAGCTTATAGATGTTGAACAATAATTATAAGTTTGGTTTGGGCTACTCTCTCTGTCAAAATTGTGATATTTATGGTATTTGATAATTGGTAAAACTGAATTAAATGCTTAAAATTTTGCGTATTAAATAAGATAAATTGATATAAAATTTAAATGATAAAAATAATTAAAAAAAGAAAAACTTAATTACAGTTTTTAAGATATTTTTAATCTATTTGAGATTTGTAAGATGTATAGTGCCAAATAGATTAAAATGATTTAAATATTTAAAAGTAAAATTTTAAGTATTAATGATAGATATAAAATTTTGATTGTTAATGATAATTCTGTCTTATTTAATAATTTTTCTACATATACAAGGAGAAATTATATACTATAGCCGCTACTTCAATTAGGATTTTTCTGTTTGGAACAAATTATAAAAAATAAAAACAAAAACTAAGAAATTTAAAAAAAAAAAAAAAGGTTAAAATGCTTCAGATTACGGTAGACAATATCATCATCATTCCTGATCAACATCATCATCGCCGAGAAGAAGCTATCAAAGCAAAGCAGAGGAAATGAACTGCAGTTTTCCCATTGGCAATAGATCTTGGCCAAAATGCAAAAATAAGCATTTGTTATGTGTTTTTACTTTTTTAAAATATCTAATTCTATTTTCTTCATTAATCAGTTAAGATTATTATTGAATGAAGGAAAGGTCCATGAAATTGAGAGGCTAACAAGCGCTCCGTGGCTTTTTGAGCTTCGATTGTAAATTACCTAAAATTTTGGTCAAGAAAAATTCTTAAATTAGATGACATGTTGGCTTACACAACGTTTGCCCCCTACTGGATCTCACAGTTTTGGACGGGTTAGACTAGATATGCATAACAAGAAGACAGTTTGTTCGATGATCATTCACAATATCAACAATTTTAGGTGAAAATCTTCATAACATCCTTTCAACAAAAAAGGCAAAAAAAAAAATAAAGAATACATTCATATATTAATGATAACACAAGAAAAATTTTGCCATTTATATCACAAGAAGGAAAAGCTATGGTATTCTACTGGTGACCATAAGTCCTCTATCCTCCACATTCGAGCATATGTGGAGCAAATCAGCACACAAAATCCTCAGCTAACAAGCAAATCCAGCAAAAAAGCTCTAAAAGACTTCAGCTATCTTGCTTGCTAGAACGCGTTCCCTTCTCTCAATATACCCGAATGGGAACCAACCGGCTTTCCCTTTGCATTCTCCTTCAGCCCAGCCATTATTTGTCACCTGTTAATATGCATAACAGGAGTTAACAATTTTTGCACCCAATTCCTTAGATAGGATAACATGATTGGACTTTGCACACAAATTTGAAAAAGAAAAGCTTTTGTAGAAAACTCCATACCTTTCGAACGACAACATAATCACCGACTAATAAAGTCAGTTCCACGTCAGATTCAGCTTGATATGAATGCATGACCTATATATTAGAACAACAAAATAACATTTGTCTCAAAAAAAGGAATAAAGAAAAAGGCAAATTAACATACCACAACAAAATCACAGATGCTGTAAAGGCCATGCCATTTTTTTAAAAGCTTAATAAAAGTCAAAGGTAACAACAGACTGTACATGGTTACTAACCTTCCCCAAGAAGTAACCCATGCTGTCTGTTGAGCCATTATGCGACTGAGAAGCATATACACCATTTACTTCTTCATATGAAGGAGGTGGAGGCATGTTGATCTCCACACTTGAGGTAGGAGGAGCCTCAATTCGTTGCCGTTCAGATATCATCTAATAAGATCATAGTTCTCAAACTTAAGCAAATGATAAAAAAAAGGGGAGCCTTGCCAGAAGTACATGAAAGCATTATTACCTACCTCACTTTCAAGCTGATCAAGTATCTGAAGAACTATCTGATGATAAGCTCGTTCTGCTTCAATCTTCAAATGGGTACACAAATGACACAAGAATAAAGCACAAGATCTGATCATCACCAAACACATAATTTATGACTAAATTGAACTATGGTCAAAGCAGAGGCAGGTTTACATTACCATAGCAATAAGTCGCTGGAGAGTCAACCTCTGTTGTTGAGCTTCAACAGCAGCCATTGCTGCAGCTGCTTCCTTCCCTAAAACTGCCATGTTTGACTTCAGGTCTTGCAACTTTGATTCTGCAGCTTCCAATTTCATAGCAAGCTCAGGACTTCCTGGCATTTCCCTAACTTTTGCCTTCCGTTTCGAAACTTCAATAGCCTGTCTAGGTTCAACAGAAGTGTCATTAAACAATTTCAGGGAAAAATAAATTTGAACTTCTATATAAGGTTGCACTTCTAAATTGATAAACTGATATGTTCTAGATCATAAAAAAAATTCCTGGCAATTCTTTAGGAGATTAAAAAAAATCAAAGTTAAAAAAGCATTATTTGATTGAAATGTACACTGAACCTAATAAGTCAATCTCAGGAACAATCTATAGTTCTATTTATGCATGTCCATCAAATTATACCCTTCAATAAGCCAGTAAGAGGCCATATTTGCAAATACCTGAGCTTCTGCTTCTTGTCGCATTCTGTCATAGCGCTGAGCAAGATGCCGAGCATCCTCCAATGGAGCCCCCATTACCATTGCTCTTAATGGCTCCGCAACCTAACAATCAAAGCAATCAATCCTGTATTACGCACCTGACTGAAAGACTTATAATAATGGGAAAGATAGTGAGCAAGTGTTAACAATCATTGCCCAACTAATGTCACTGCAAGTAAAATAAACAGAATTAGAATGTCAAGCTCAAAATGAAAAGATATAACATTTTTAATAAAATAGTTTCAAATGAAATGAAAAAGAAAGGCTTAAATTTTATAGGGAAAAATTGCTATTGCTATTTAGCAGAGAAAAACAAAGTGTATGGATACATCTTCTACCAATAAAGTCCATTGGAATAATGGTTGGAGTCAATTTGATAATTATCTAGCATATTTGGATTAAAGCACACTTTAATATGGTTTGAATCTGACTTGTTTCCAGCCTAGAAGCAGAATCTAACCCCAACCCATATACAACGGGAACAAATCTCCAGCTATCTTCCACCAACACCAATAAACCAACTCTACTTCATCTTCACTCAACTCAACTCAACTCAACTCAACAAAGCCTTAATCCCAAGTCAATTGAGGTCAGCTATATGGATTCTTTTTTTCCACTCAATACGATTTAAGATTATCTCTTATGATAGATCTAACATCATAAGATCATTTTGGACCACCTTTGACCAAGTCAGTTTAAGCCTAACTTTGTCTCTCTTAGTTATATCTACTCTAACTTGTTTGGTTTTTTCAACCGATGCATTGCTAAGTCTTCGTTTCACATGACCAAACCATATCAATCTATGCTATCTTATTTTATCCCCAATAGGTGTTACCCCCACTTTTTCTCTAATACACTCATTGCGGATTCTATCCATCCTAGTATGACCATTCATCTATCTTATCATTCTCATTTCTGCAACATGCATTTTACTCATGTGTTGTCCTTTTACTGCCCAACACTCACTACCATACATCATCGCAAGCCGTATTGCAGTGCGGTAAAACTTTCATTTTAATTTAAATGGCATTTTTCGATCACATAGAACTCATGTAGCACCCCTCCACTTCATCCAACCAGCTTTAATCCTATGATTTACATCTTCTTCACAACTCCCATCTTTTTGAAGAATAGAGCCAAGGTATTTAAAATAAGTACTATGAGGTACTGCTATTTCGTCTAAAATAATTTTGCCTCTTTCTCTATTCTCGCTATTAAATTTACAATGCATATACTCAGTCTTGACTTAGCTTAAAACCCTTAGATTCCAAAGTGCTCCTCCATAACTTTAACTTTTGACTTACCCCTACTTGAGTTTCATCTATTAATACAATATCATCTGCAAACATCATACACTAAGGGTGTCATCCTGTATATGTCTTGTTAGCTCATCCATGACCAAGGCGGAAAAATAAGGGCTCAAAGCTGAACATTGATGTAATCCAATAAAAACGGAAAAATCCTTAGTATCTCCCACGGTGCAAACACTGGTGATGGCTCCCTCAAACATATCCTTCAAGACTTAGATATATCGTATAGATATTCCCCTACGCTCTAGGACCCACCATAAAACTTCTCTAGGAACTATCATATGCCTTTTTCAAATCAATAAAAACCATATGTAAGTCCTTCATCTCTCTATACTTTTCCATCAAATTTCTTATAAGAAAAATAGATTCCATAGTTGATCGACCAAGCATAAAGCCAAACTGATTTGAGGAGATATAAGCATTTAACCGCAAATGGTGTTCTACAACTCTCTTACACAATTTCATAGTGTGGCTCATAAGCTTTATACCTCTATAATTTGAGCAATTATGAATATCTCCTTTATTCTTAAAAATAGACATCAAATTACTTTGTCTCCATTCATTAGGTATTTTCTTTGTATTTAAGATCTTATTGAACAAATATGTCAACCATTCAACTCCTGTATCTCCCAAACATTTTCAAACCTCAATAGGTATCTCATCTGGTCCACAGGCTTTACCAACTTTCATCATCTTCAAAGCTTCTTTAACTTCCGAAAACCCAATCCGTCTAGTATATTTCATATTTTTTCCCGACCTAACGTCTAAACCCTCAATGTTATCACTATAGTTAACATTAAGAAGGTTCTCAAAATAGCTTCTCCATCGTTTATTAATATTCTCTTCTTGAATCAGAACCTTATTCTCTTTATCTTTAAGGTACTTAACTTGGTTTAAATTACGGCATTTCTTTTTCCTTATCTTAGCCAATTTATAGATAGTTTTTTCCCATTCCTTTGTTCCAAGTTTCTCATACAAACTCTCTAAAGCTTGTACTCTTACTTGACTAACTGCCTTTTTAGCATCTTTTTTTGCTTGTTTGTACTACTCAAAGGCATCATTGTTATTACACTTGGGCAAACTCTTATACCATTCCTTTTTACTTCTTACCGCTTTTTGCACTTCCTCATTCCACCACCAAGACTCTTTCGAGGGATGTCCACACCCTTTAAGTTCTCCAAGAATATTTCTAGCTGCTCCTTTAATTGTTGTAGACATGTCTATCCATATATCATTTGATGACATGCTCACGTGTTCCTCCCACTCTCCAGCTTTGACCAACTCATCCTTGAACAACAATTTTTTTCACCTTTTAAAGTCCACTTAATCTTAGGAATATTGTCTCTCCTTGGTCTACTAGTCAACCTCTTAAACTTGATACCCAAAACCACTAACCTATGCTGAGTGGTCAAAGTCTCACCTGAAATAACCTTACAATCCTTGCATCGAGTTCGATTGGCTTTTCTTGTGAGTATGAAGTCAATCTGACTTCTATTTTGCCCACTTTTAAAGGTCACTAGATGTGATTCCCTTTTTATAAAATATGTGTTTGCCATAATCAAACCATAGGCTAAAGCAAAATCAATGATACTTTTACCTTCTTCATTTCTAATTCCAAAACTATACCCTCCATGTACCTCCTCAAAACATACTCTGTCTTTTCCTACATGTCCATTTAAGTCTCCTCCTATAAAAATATTTTTATCATTTGGAATTCCTCGCATAAATTCACCCATATCATCTCAAAAATTTTGCTTGCTCTCCCCATCCAATCCAACTTGAGGGGCATATGCACTAACTATGTTGATCATCTCATTCTGGAGCACAAGTTTAACTGAAATAATTTTATCTCTTACTCTTTTCACCACTACAACCATATTCTTTAGGTTTCGACCCAAAATTATACCTATCTCGTTTTTACTGCTATCTACACCTGTGTACCACACCTTATACCCAGTATTCTCAACTTTTTTACTTTTTTCTCCAATCCATTTAGTTTCTTGAATACAAGCAATACTAATTTTTCTTCTCTCCATAGTATCAACAAGTTCTCTCAATTTATCTGTAAGAGATCCAATATTCCAAATTTCTATTCTGATCTTACTCCTTAATTGTTCTTTCTTATACTTCTTCCTATAGAATCTTTTACTATTATCTAAACTTGTATCTCTCGTATTACTCAAATTACTCGTATTTTGTACTAACTTCTTTACCCACACCCGTCCATGATGTGAGAACCATTGTTTATTATGCACCACATCCGGGTGCCGATATGGAGAGCCGCATTCAGAGAACGCCCTACACTCTTGCTTATTCTTCACTACACCCGGGCTTTGATGTAGCTCGTCACAAGTAGGGAACGCCCCGACAATATTATTATTAGAATCTATATCATGAGATGTGACAAAAGTTTTATGCTGGCTGTCACCTACCCGGGCTTGGGACCAGCTATACACAAGAAACTCTACTTCATCTCCACTGAAAAAATTTAATGGGAAGATAAGGCCACAGTGAAGAAGAGCCTACTGATTGCAACTACAAATAACAAACATAAGTCACTAATACAAACAATGATTTAGAATGACATAGCAACTTTGTAGACTTTCCCCCTTAATAGTAAATTTTCTTAAGGTGATAATCCCAGAAAATTAATGTCAATTTCTTTCCTGATTGCAACAAAAAAAATTCCAGATAAACACTCAGAGCCTTGCAGGCATTAGCGGGACTAAGGGGGGGCACCCCCTCCCTCCATCCATGCCCTCCTCCACCAAATACGTGTGTGTGTATATATATTAAATTGATAAATTTACTTCACTTATTTATTATCTTCAATTGTTTTTAATTTATATCATAAAATTGATATTAATAATCATAGATTTATTATTATAATATATGTTTATATTAAACAATTCAATAATATATTTTGTAAACCATAAAATTTCACCACTTAAGTGTGAATTTTTTTAAAAAAAAAATTAAAAGGATGTCATATTATATTTTAATATATTCGATATATTTAACAATTATACCATACTTTGTGAATAATAATAAATAAAAAATTCTAAAACAATTATAAAAATTAACTTTAATAAAAAAATTATATTTTTTTATTGAATGAAATTTGATTCTCATTATTTCATTATAAATAAATAAATGAGATTTTTTTTCATTCATAAATGTTTTAATTATTGCATGAATGACATTTTTTTTTTAAATAGCACATTATAAAAAAAAGAATGTGATATTAATTTTTTGAGGATGAATTTACTAAAATTAAACCTATATAATATCATTTTAAACCATTGGCATACAATTTATCAACGGATCAACCATAAAATAAAAATACCAAAAATTAAATGCAGACTCGTAAGATACAATTGTCACCTTTCAATTATTGTCAAACCAAGGGGTAAAAATTAGTTGTTGTATTACTATAATGTTAAAAGAATTACTTTTGTTTAATTGTATCTTGAATTGTTCGTAATAAATTTATATATCTACTTAAATATTGGTTCCGCCACTGCTTACATGTATAGAGAAGGCTTGCAAAACAATGCAAAATTACTCAATTCCCAAATGTAGTTAACTACATATGCTATAGTGCTTGTAGACTTAATACACAGTGTTGTTTAGGAATTTATATTGTAGGAACAAAAAAAAATAAAGATTATGGTGCAACCTGTGTCCCAAGAGCTTTCAGCAGATTACCACGTTCCTTCTCCATTTGAGCACGAGCACGTCCATAATTCAGTGCAGCCTTTGATAATGTATTACCACTAGTACATGTATTTTCAGCTCCATATTTTCTGCTATCCTCAGATAACTTAGTTCCTATTTTGAAAATAATACACAGAACATAAATAAGAACATTCAATCATCAGACTTAGGGGTAGAACCCCACAGAATGACATCAAAGCCTTCACTATGAAGTAGAACCCATAAAATAATATTAAAGCCTTCACTATCTCACCTATCTCAACTTGTTTGGATCCTGTAACAATATATCCTTCTACACCACGAACTGTATCCTTTTGGAAATGCTGAAATGCAATGTTGATTAACTCTTAAGTTTGAAAATAGAATAAATAGAAAGGTAAATGTACGATAGGAGGACTAGGCAACCTTTCCAGCACGTGTTGATATGTAAAGTTTCTCAAGTTTCTGATGTTGATGGAGTTCTGCCTCATCTGTAATCAGATTGTCTGAAACTCCATATCCACCAGCCCCAAACTGTTTGAGAACAGCCTGAAGTAACATCCAAGGTAATTAAAACAATTCTCAAATCAAGCAGAAAGTTACTAAACTAAACAAGTGAAGAAAAAAAATGAAGCCAGGCATACAAGGTTGTTAAGTGATGCATATAAATAAAAAACGCACGAAAAATGTAGATAATGGGAAATGGCAATTGAGTAAATAAATGACATGGAGTTTCAGATTCATGGGTCAAATTCAAATTACACTAATCAATCAAACCCACATTTACAAACAAACATGTCAGGAAGAAAACAAGAATTGGTGCATTGGCTATAAAGCATAATGCTTTGGTACACATCACAAAGGCATACCATTAATAACATAGACTGCCATCCTTGAAACTCAGAACAAAACCCAGTTCAATTTTTAAAGGGCATGCTTGAATGTCCAAAGTCAAATTGAAGCACCTAATGCTTATAAGATTTATGTATATATATACCATTATAGCAATTACATTTTGAAATTAAACCCATCAAGCATTGTGAAAAATAGCTTCGATTTTCCCAAATCAACCCATATTTTGACGTTCAAATTTTAAACCTTTCTTTTCATTATAAAATTTGCTAATTTTTAGGTGTGCGAGGTTCTCCAAGCCTGAAAAATAAAGATAAAAAAGCCTGAAAAATAAAGATATATATATATATATATATAAAGGAGTAGAAATCAGAAACTAAAGGAGATAAAGAATAGAACGATAAAAGATACTGAGCCGATAACCGAAAAAGATGAAACTTGGATCTGATAATAGGGGTACCTGTTGTTGCTTAGCGACCTGTTCTCGAAGCTTTGTGGCTTGTTTTCTTATTGCTTCCATTCACTTGGGGGAATGATTTCAGGGCCTTTCTGATTCGATCTTTACGAAGCTTGTCCGAGCTGAGACCGGAGACAGAGAGAGAGGGGTGGTGGTGGTGATGTTAAGTCGAAGGGAAATCGCTCTCAGGGTTTGGGTGCGTGTGTGTTTGTTGTAACGGAGAAATCTAACATTCAATTTTTAATATGCCATTTTCAAAATTACTTTAGACTTAATATAAAATTGATTAATGATAATATTTAAAAATTGAAAAATAATATTATTTTAAAAAAAAAATAGATATCTTTGAGACTTTGAGAATAATTTATTTTTTAAGTATTTTTGAAGAAATTTAAAAAATAAAATTGGTCAAAATTTTATTATTGAAACAAAATTAAATGTTATGGAAATGACAAATTTTTTTGGATAATAAATGAAATATAAAACTTAATTTGTGATAATATTTCACTATAATTAAAAACCAATTTAATTTATTTTCAAATTTTAATTTATAGAAAATACTATGAGAAAAAAATTAATTGTTTTTTGTAAATATGATTTTTTTTAATCTAAAACCGTTAATGAAATATTCAAAAATTAATGAAATATTCAAGAATAATTTTCTTTTTTGATTCTTTATTGCTCAAAAGCTTTACATTCCCACTAAGATTAACAGGAAATTTAATTTCTAATCAAGATGTTATTTGATGTTTGATTTCTTAAATTAGAAACTAGTCTAAATATTGATTTAATCTAGTTATTTAAAATTTTCACTTCTTATTTTAAACTTGATGATAAGGTGGACCTCCGAATTCAATGCTCGACTCGTATGTTTAGGGGCTCGGTCGCTGTGTGTTAAAACCTACAAGAGTGAAGAGGCTCGAGTTCTAGTAGAGAGCACTCTGATACGTAAGTCAGATCTAAACTTAATAGAGTAAGTAATCAGTAGTTAAAAGAGAATGAGATAATCTACTTGAAGCATTTTACCTCTGTTTATAGGTGAGAGTTAGTGGAAGACAGACTTTGCAGATGGTGGGAGACTAAACCTGTCAGTGGTGGCGAATAGCCTCTGTTAATCTCGGGAGACAACGGTGGAGGATAAACTTGAAAGGTATGAGTGTCAAGAAATATTCAAATGCCAAAATTTTTTAGAATACGATGCACTGATCATTCAATCGAGCCTCCACAATAGGATTCGGTTGATTAGAATTCTATTATTTTCGTGCATCGACTCGAGCGAGCAATGAGATCAACTCCAAACTTTTGAAATTTCGATGAAAAAAAAAACTTGGTTAAACTGCTGTTAACCACCTATAAATATATACCAAAACTCAATAAGTGCTAATATGTGATTTTTACATTATTTTAAATATTTTTTATTGACTTAATTAAATTGGTTGGTAAGGCCAATGAATCCATCAACATATTTCAAGAGACCGTTTGACATCAAGTTTAGAGCTACTTTAAAAATTGCACTTTGACTTTTTTTTTTTTATTTTTAAGATATTTTCAATAATTTTTTTACAAATCATAATTTTAAAAAATATTTTTTCTAAATTATGATTTTCTAATATTTAAAAAAATAAAAATAATTTAACAATCTTAGTCTAGTTAATCTAATATCAACACACATTTAAAATAATTGATAAACTTGATCTTAAAAACATTAACATTTTCCCCATTTTAGGATACGTAATATACTCATTTTAATTATGCTTTTTTAAGAATATATTTTACTTGTGTTGATTAATAGACTCAATCTGACAGATAATTTTTTATGTAAAGTTATTGTTATTATAATTGAAAAAAAAGGTTTAAAAATAATTCATACAGATTTGCCAAACTAGTAAAATCAGTAAGTTAGAGTTAATTTTTAATATATTTATGCTAGAAATAGGTTGATTTATTATAACACTACAATAAAGTCTATATATGGTCACAGTTTCTTAGTTACAGTAGGTAAAATTGTAGTAAAAAGTTTGTATTAGCTACAAAAATTAAATTTGTATAATTATATATAATTTAATTAAATTGGTTAGTTATAAAGATAAAATTAAAAAAAATGATGTAATTTTAAGAAATTTAAAATTATATCACTTTTATTATTGTTTACTCTAAAAAAAATAAAAGTCTTATATTTATTTTTTTAAAAATTCTCTTATAAAATTTGTGGTGACAGCCACATATCAACTTCTCTATTTTTTTATTATTAAATTCTAATACAAAATTTTAAAATATATTCATTATTGCCTCCATATTGGCTTGTAATTTATAATTTTTATATATTTTTAATAACATTTTTTATGCATTTGTATTTTAAATTTTTTTAATTATGTTCTTATTTTATAAATAATATTTCAATTGATCGTTTAAAAAAATAATATTATTTTAGGTTATAAATACTGTACATATACATATTAAATAAATAATATTTGTATTGATTTTAATTGTAAAATTGTAATTAGTTCATTAGCCATTCTTTTTTCAAATATTTAGGCGTTCATAAGTATGGATAGAGAAACAATAAGAGATATTGTTCAAAAAAATAAAATAAAATATTTCAAAATAAAAGAAAATAATAATAATAAAGTGAAGATGTGAAAACCATAATGCGAAATGAATACTTCAATAATTATTGTTATATATTTTTTATACCTATTAAGAAGAACGCTTACCTTATTATATTTCATTTTCTTATATTATATAGTCCAAAAAAATAATATTAATAAAGGAAAACAACTAATTTAAATTTCAAGTTTTATTAAAAAATATTCAAACAATAAGTTATTCAATAATTATTGTAATATTTATATTATAATAATTAAATACTATGCTAACAAATTATTTAAGCCAATGTTATTTTTGATAACTTCCAAATTCAGTTCAAAAATTTAAGTTAATAGGATGACATCCAAATATAGTGTTGATTTTTTTTTTCTCATTGTGAAATCTTTAATCTAACACTAATGTTATTACTATACTTTACAAATAAAAAAGCATATATTTAAGAAAATAATTTAAAAAATTAGATAATTGATTTAATTAATAAAATTAATTTATTTTTCTTTTTTATTAATTATAGTTTGATTTATATGATTAACGCTAGTAAGATAATTAATAAATACATAAATAAAATAAAAGTAGAGACTGAATTTTTATATTAATTATAAAGAAAAAAAATTAATGTAGTAAACATATTAACTAATTAAAATATATCATAACCGTAATTTAAAAAAAGAAGAAGAAGTTTAAAATATCAGTTCGGCTTTTTGAAACAAATACATGTTTGTTGCTTTCATGTCTTTTCTTTTTTATTTATTTGTTTCATTATTTATTCATTTATGCTTTTGAATCAAAAGCAAATTAATGGGCAAACATGAAATACCAATGGAAAATGAATAATAGGCAATAAATAAAGATGGCATAATGAATTAGTTGATCACTATTGAGGTTTTTTTTATTATTATTATTATTATTAAAAACTATGGTCTCACATATTTACTTCCTTTGTAGTTCACATTTTGAATTTAGATTAGAATATAGAAATTCCACATGCAGGGGGGGCTTGGCTCCTATGTATATATACATATATATATTTATATATTTATATATATTTTTATAAAAAAAATGTGTATTTATATACATATATAATTAATATACTTATATTTATATAATATAAAACTATAATTAATTTTATATTTATAGTATTTATATATTAAAATAAAAATAATAAAAATTTTATCATTTAATTATTTAATATAAAAATAAAATTGAATATAAATTCGTCCGTAATTTTTTTTACTTGAAAATTTTATCCCTTCTTTATCTTTGTCCTGATTCTGCCACTGTCAACATGTTTAACTATGTGCTCGAGTCAATGACGTTAAATATTAGAAGTTGAATCACCAACATATGATAAGCGGTGTGCATTATCGAATGATTACTAATAGCTGTTGAGATTTTTTCCTCCTTTGCTTATAATACAAAAAATTTATAGTCTCAATGTTCACTAATATATAATTAATGTTAAATGTTATTGTTAATAATTATTTAAATGATTTCAATGTTATTTTTCACTTTGTATTATTTACTTTAGCTTTTGAAAGTTAAAGTTGGGGTGATTGGATATTGAAACACTAAAACTAAACGTTTAGTAGGTTAGAATTAAAAATTAGCGCCTGAATTTTCCTGTTACTGCCTTTTAAATTTTATTATTAAATTGAGAAAAACTTTCACACTGCTTCGAAATATTTATATATATTTTTTATATTTTTATTATTGATATTTAATTTTAATAACTTATTTATTATAGGCTTTTTATTTTTTTTTTAGTTTTTTACATTCCATTTCTAAGAATTAGTATATATTATTTTGTTATACCATATATATTTTCTTTGTCATCATCCCATTAAATTTAATAAATCATATTAAGAATACTATTAAAATATATAAATAATATGAAACACATATAAAATATTTTATTTAATTGTAGAGATTAAGTTAGGGTATATTTAATATTTTACTGTAGTATAAATAAAAATATGAATGATATATTTGATATTTTACTGTAGCATAAATAAAATATAAATATTTTATGTAACATAAATAAAATATAAAGAGTATATTTAATATTTTATTATAGTATGAATAATTTTTAAATTATTGAAGAGTATATTTGATATTTTACTATAGCATAAATAAAAATATAAATGATATATTTTGATATTTTAATATAGTAGAAATAAAATATAAAGAATATATTTAATATTTTACTGTTGTATAAATAGTATATTTTGCTACATTTTTTAATTATATAACAGATGTTGGCTTTTAACCTATTAGAATTTGTAACTTTTGAATTGAAAAAACTATAGTAAACATATTTCTGTTTTTATTTTTTGATTTTTTTCTATTTTATCGCCTTAATTTTTTATCAATTTATTATTTCAACTTTGATAAATACTATAAATGAATTATTTCAATCATTTTGTCCTCAATAATTTACTGACTTTTCTTAAGCGGGAATAATTTTATATCAAAAAATATATCATGGCAATTTTTTTTTATCAGCAAGAAAATGGATTTCATTAAAATACCAAATATGAATGTCACACACAGTGCGATGAAAAATCAGCAAGAGATATTGATTTAATTTATTATTTTTTTTATCAGCTTATATTTAATTATCATTATTTTTTATGTATTAAGAGTCATCACTAATTAATTATAAAATTTAATTGAATACTTAATAATGATATACATTTCTAGATTTGGGGTTGATAATATGTAGAAAAGAAAAAATATCCTATAATATTCAAAATTAGTATTATAATTATTATAATATTTTATTATCTAATTTTATTATAGAAAAAATTATATTAACTTTCTGACTATAAATCTGAATTATTTATTATCTTTTATAATTATTCTCACATATATTTACTGCTTCGATAGAAAAATATTTTTTTATAATTTTATTATTTGTTATCTTTAATAGTTTGATTATCATTATATGTATAATTTTTTTGTTAATTTGACTTAATCTCCACATTTACTTTTTGAATATAAAAATTCTATATTTTACTATTTATTATTATTATTATTATTTTAAATAATGTTCAATTCATGAATATGATTCTTTATTGTAACTATTTTAGTTCGACGTTTTATTATTTTTTGATGATTTTATTACTATAGAGAGCATATTTTACTTATTAGTTATATCCGGTATCCGAATATAAAAGTTTTATAACTTAATATTTTTTAAATTTATATTTTTTTATTTTTTAATTATAATTTAGCTATGCTAGGTATATTAAAGTGAGCATATGTTTTTTGCATCACTTTAATTTAGCTATGCTAGGTAAATAGGGTTGGCATCTACTAACCAATCCTAGCTCTCTATTATCTAAGGTACTCAAAGTTAAATATTTTCCATATAAGAATTTTTTAAATGCCATATTGGGGCATAATTCTAATTTCACTTGGAGGAGTATTATCATAGCTCAAGCTTTATTAAGAAGTGGTGTACGTAAGGGTATTAGAAGTGGTAGGACAATTCAGATATGGATTGACCATTGGTTGCCTATTAATCAACATTTTCTAATTGAGTCTTTTAGACCAGAGCACAATGAAAGTAGCATGGTGGCGAATCTCTTCAATAATACTGGATCATATTGGGATGTAGATTTGGTTAGATCAATATTCTTACAATCAGAGGCTGAGGCTATCCTAAGCATGCATATCCGCATATTTGGTGGAGCTAACTTCTTGTTATGGCATTATGGCAAGCATAAGATGTATACTGTAAAGTCTGCTTACCATCTTTCTCTTGCTTCCAGACTACCCTTGGTCTCTCAAGTGCCTTTACCAATTTGGAAAATGCTATGGAGGGTCCATGTCTCACCTAAGGTGAGAAAATTTTATTGACTCTTATTATTAGATATTATCCCAACGAAATGTACTCTAAATAAGAAAAGGGTATTTATGGAGGCTAGCTACCCAAGATGTGGAGTAATAGAGGATCATTTACATGTCATTTGTCTTTGTTCATTCTCCTTAGTGTGTTGGCATATTTGGAAACTGTAAACTTATCCTGTTAGTAGTGACTTCTCTTTTTAGTTTACTGCTATTTTTCAGTCTTTGAATAAGGATAAACTTGCTAAGTTTTGTATTATCTGCTAGAAGTTGTGGGCTACTAGAAATATTCTTTTATGGCAGGGTAAAGGGGAAAGTGTTGATCATTTGGTCTCTCAAGCACTGCAATTTCTGTCATCATAGAGATGTGCAAAGGAAAAGGTGGTTGTGACAACCTCTACTATATGTCGAGAAGGGATCATGTATGACGAGTTACGTCTTGTATCTTATGGCCGGCAATGCTTAGTAGATGGATCGTTCAATTTGGCCAATAGATCTGCTAGTTTTGGTATTTGCTTGTGTTCTCCGGCAAAGGCTTTCATTTTAACTATGTGAAATTTTCTACCGAGTATAACAAAACTAAGAATAATAGAGATACTGACTCTACGACAAACACTTGAATGGATATCGCATAATTTTAATGGCTCTGACTCTATTTTAATAGATTCACTGGAGATTTACTTTAATACTCTTTCTTCTGAAAAGGACAAATCGTCTTTTGGATCAATAATAAATTACTGTAAGATGTTATCAAAACAACAAAAAAGTAATATCAAGCGAACACTATTGCTCACCATTTGAAGAGAGCGTCATTTTCTTTTGCTAATTTTCACTTTTAAGATACTACTTCCTCGTTTATTATCTCATTTTTAAGTGAATAATAAAATCTCCTACTATTATCTTAAAAAAAGAAAAAGAAGTAAACAGAGGAATAACACAACAGAACACATAAACATATATTACAAATAGCAAAGGAGAATCCATGCTGAAAGAAGGAACAAATAATACATCAGTGCAACCAACCAACAAAAAAAACAACAGAAAAATCTTTAATATTCTCCTCGTTGTAAGGCAAAGAGGAAGCAACTTGAACAAACCCTTCAAAAGCGGCAAAAAAAACCAGGATGAAGGCCGAAATCTGAGAATTGCTGCAGAGTCTTAAGATTGTTGATCCGCCAGAGACGGTCAAGCAAGAGAAAGGAGAAAAACTTTTTGCTACCACACACATACTCGTGTATTTTATATGATGATGAAATACAACGATTAAAGATCCTGTAAAGTGGCCAAATAAAGGAGAAAATCCCCAAAAGTCATAACCATACCCTAGAAAGGGTTCTGCAAGTGCTCCTAAACGAGCAATTACCTTAATCTTAGATAGAGCGATTAATGGGAGGTAGAAGCTGTGATCCACCTGCCCGAGGGAGATTAAAGAGCCAAAACCTTGAAATATGTTAGATCTAGACCGAAAGCAGTAAATTTATGGCACCAAGACCTATATCTAATCGAGAGATACCAAAAAAAGCTCATCATATTCCAAGACCTATACCAAAGAGCGATTAATATCATTAATATTCCATATATATATATATATGGAATATTAATGATATTAATTATATAGAATTATAAATTTTAATATAAATATACAAAATAATATTTAATATTCATTATTTTATAATTTATATATTCATTATTTTATAATTTAATTTTGATTTTATTCTATAAATTACTAAATATTGTATAATCATTATAATCAGTAACAAATTTATAGCCAAATTCTCAGAAATGCATGTTAATGTCAAGCAACAACTTAGACGTGCTCATTTAGATTATAAATTTTTATTTTTTTAAATCAAAAATTATTTTTAATTATTTTTATATTTTTTAGAACCTATTTTATTTCTTAAATAGATATAAAAAATACTAAAACAAATAGAAAAAAAAATTACATAAATTATGATGAAAAGATAAAAAAAACTATGATAAATAAAAACTAATAATTGCAGTAAAGAAAAAGAAAGTCTTATTGATATAAAATATATTCTTAAAATCATATTTTATAAAGTTTATATTTAGCATGAAAAATAATTTTTATCTAATTAGAAAAATCTAAAACTTAATAATATTATCAAATATTTTTTAATTTTTTAAAAAAAATTAAAACTAAAAAATAAAAATCATACCCAGCACATCTAAGTATCTACCCATCTTAACCTACCTTAAGCATTCAAACTTTATTCAAAAAATGCTGAAAACAATTCGATTATAAAAAGAAATTAATTGGATAATTAAATTATTTACATAATGTTAAACATATTATACCTAATGTTATGTATTAATAATTAAAATAATAATTTTATAATAAAGTGATATTGTACATGTGATCATAATGTGAAAGCATAACCTTTTTGAATATTGAAATTGATAAAACTCTCTTCTTATTAAGCTTGTAATTAACTTGTAAGCTTTTACTAATTTTCTTAAATGCAGATAGCTAAAAAAAAAGCTATTAAATAAACGCTAAGCAAATGATCTATGCATGACTCGAAAGCAAATCTTAAGTGCAAGCACATTTTATTTTATTTTTTTCCCTGTGTGAATTGCTTGCTGATTATAATAATTATGTAAATATTTATACATTTTGTTGAATTGGATTGACGAAACCTAATCAAACCATGAAGAAACTAAGCTCCTTTTTGGGTAGAAGTTGCTCAACAACCCAAAATCACTATATGTTAGTACTAACCAATATCTGTAACTTTGAACTTCTTTGTTTTTTTTAATGTATTTAATTTTCCAGTTTTTTTTTTTAATGTGGGAAAAAGTGATTAAAAATGATTTTATTATTCTATATTTTCAAGAAGAGTAGAAGTATATAATCATTTATAGTGAAAAAAGATAATATATATAGTTAATTCTAATTAATTTAGAATTAAAATTTATTTCAATTGAATTTAAATATAATTAGACAATGATTAGGGATAATCATTTTTATTGTTTAAGGAATGATGCTATATTTTTATTTTTTTTAAATAATTCTTTCTGAAATTAAATCGGATAAGGTCATTAAATAATAAAACTCTCTATATTGAATATTAATATAATTATATATCCAAAACTCGAACTCGAAAACTCTCTTACCAAATGAATAATGGCTCAATAAAATTCATGTGCAACTAAAAATTATTGTTGACATTATACAAAAGCAATGTGTATAGTTTTTTGAAAGTAATAATTTTGAGAGCCCATTAACCCATTATGTATTATAATGACTCCTACACTTTGTTTTTTGTATAATAAATGTATTAACTTGAAGATTTTTTAAGTAAAAAAAAAATATAATTATATAAAGTATAAACACACATATTAAAAGACCTAACAGCTATATGCAGTATGCATCACTTATTCCTAAAAATAATGAATTGTGCCTTCAAAGTTAAGGTTATGACTTCTAATCATGCCTAAGATAGTTGGCTAGATATCAATCTTACCATTAAAAGATTTCGGATTTGATTTTTTAAATTATAGATAAAAATATGTATATTGTTAAGATCATCAAATTGATAAAAAGTTTAATGATAATAAATCTGTATAAACTCTCATAATAATTAACCTTTCTCATATCATTAAATAGAAACAAAATAATAGTAATAGTAATATAATAAGGTGGATTAACTTAAGAAAAATTACACCCTCGACCATTTTTAAATATATATTTTTATTTTTATTAAAAATATTTTAACCATTTTATAATAAATACATAATAAATTCATATTAAACTATATAAATTCATAAACTCATTATAAACACATAATAAATTACGTAAATTTGATATTTTATAAAAAAATTATAATTTTTTGTAAATCTGAAAATATTGTTAAAAATATAATAAATTTAATTTTTTTATCTTTCTAATATTTTTGTAAAGACCCTTATTATTATTATTATTATTATTATTATTAAGACCCAGGGCACGAGATCAGTAATTAAATTATAAAGCTGGGACTTGTTTGGGCAATGCATTTAATAATTTTCTGTACACTATAGGTGAAAGTTTTACCCACCGAGTGAATTTTTTCTCTAGAGTGAAAAAGAAATGAGCTTTGTATGCATAATTGGTCCATTTTCGTTTGCTGAATTTCAAGGTCAACTATTTTATGTGCTAGACCAGATGAAGATTTGCTCCATGAAAAGATCCGGTGGACAGATCCTAACCCTTGAAATTTATTTGCAGAGTCACACCAATTTCACACTTTTCTTGAGAATTATTACACCCTTTTCAATAATGCCATTAACAGTTAGTTGATGAGTTGAGTTGGTATATTTTGCTATGTCTCCCACATCCCACTCATCTGATTTTTACCCGACCCATCACCTGTTCTAAAATTTTAAATAAATCCTACTGTTCTTTGCTGGTTTTTGAAGTGTCTGGTTTCCACTCCCGTGACTTCTTTATGGAGCTCTAGCATTGTTTTGTTCTTGTTCTTTTTCTTGCTCTACTTCACACTTGCTTCCTTGAAACCTCTTGCTAAAAGAATTGTGGGTAATTTCCTTATTTTTATTTAAACTCTGTTTGCTATGAATAAATATTATGAAATCTCTCTGTAATTTCATATTCTTATGTTTCGTATAAATGAAAATGTCAGTTTTTTTTTTATCGTATGAATTTAGTAGTTGTAAATGAGTTCAAATACTTTAAAATTCAATTACACCAAATAATTAAAGGGTAAATCCTTGAGCTTAATTTGTTATTATAATTATTATTATTGTTTTTTTTATCTATACATAGCTAGTTTTTTTTTTCTTTTTTTTTTCAATCAATTACCTTTGATGTTGCAGGTTTATATTGTTTATATGGGAGACAGAGTCCACGATGAAACTGAGCTGGCTCGGGAGTTCCACCATGGTTTTCTCTCAGATATTCTTGGAAGGTTTCATTTCTCTCTTTTTCTTTATGTTTCATTTTTGGTGAACGAAAAAGGAAAAAATGCCTATCACTATTATTTTACTTCCCATTGTAGGTGTTGTTCCATATATATATATGCTTTAAGCAACTTCCTGGATTGACCAAATATCTTTTAAATTTTTGTTAAAAATATAAATGATTTTGCTCACACTAGGAAATTGCAAAAATGATCATTAAAAAATTGTGAACCATTATTACAAAGTTGATAATTTCTCCCAAGAATAAATTTTGCCTGTATATATTATATCTTGATTTGGCCTTTGACAGCAAAGAAACTGCAAAGTGATCGATTTTGTACAACTACAAGCATGGATTTTCAGGATTCGCAGCATTTTTAAGCAAGTCACAAGCAAGGGTTACTGCAGGTGTTATGATGTTGGTGAACTGTGAACTCAATTTTCCCAATATAATATGCAATTTCTAACTAGAAATAGTTAATGTTGAATTTAATTACATGTTGATACAGAATTTCCAGGAGGAGTTGGTGTAATTCGAAACAAAATTCTTAGTCCTCATACAACCAGAAGTTGGGATTTTTTACAAGTAAAACCTTATCTTGAGAATAGAATTCTTTCAAAGTGTCATTCTGGAGTTGGGTCTATCATTGGTGTTATGGACACTGGTATGCTATGACACTTACAGATTTACATAATTTTACTTGATCTGTAAATTCCTTTTTTAATTACTTCTTTGAGAATAGGTATATGGCCAGAGTCAACAAGCTTTAGAGATGAGGGAATCAGAAAGGTACCATCACGATGGAAAGGGATATGCCAAGAAGGAGAAGAATTTAATTGCTCTCATTGCAATAGGTTTGTCTATTTATGCAAGAGTTTCCTAATGTATAGAAAGAAAATTAGTACAGTGCCAAATTCTCTTCATTGGACTTTTAAAAATGAGCTCTTGACAGTTACACTTCAAACAGGAAAATTATTGGTGCACGTTGGTACATTAAAGGCTATGAAGCTGAATTTGGAAAGTTAAATACAAGTGATGTGTTGGAGTTCATGTCTCCTCGGGATGCTGGAGAACATGGAATTCACACATCATCTACTGCAGCTGGTGTTCTAGTAGAGAATGCAAGTTTTAAAGGACTAGCTCAAGGATTAGCAAGAGGCTTGGCTTGCTATCTATAAAGTTTGTTGGGCTACTGGAGGCTGCAGCTCAGCTGATATTCTTGCTGCATTTGATGATGCAGTCCATGATGGTGTTGATGTGCTTTCTCTATCTCTTGGCTCAGCACCTCCACTTGCTACTTATGTTGAGGATGCTGTAGCTACTGGTTCCTTTCATGCTGTAGCTAAAGGAATTTCTGTAGTATGCTCTGCAGGGAATTCTGGTCCTTATCGTCAAACTGTCATAAACACTGCTCCATGGGTTGTTACTGTTGCAGCCAGTATCATTGATCGAGCCTTTCCTACAAGAATTACCCTGGGAAACAATCAAACTGTTGTGGTACTCACTAAGACAACTCTAGTCAGTAGTTAATTGCTGTCTGTAAAAGTTATAGGACTTTCTGGTTGAATTGCTTATAATGTAATACATCATCATGGTCAGAGTCATCCATGAGTATGCTAGTAAGTTGAATAAGTGCAGTTCAAAAGTTCTACATCTTGTATCTATCTATTTCAGAATCAAGGGCCTGTTTATTTTTCCATTTCTATTTTCATTCCCTTCAAGTTTCATGTCTCAGACCAGTCATAGGCTTCTTATTTTGATGAGAAATGATTAAAAATGGTATCTTGCATTTGGAAAATCCAAATATCATATGCTTAGATTGAAAGAGGAATTGTTAGAACTTGAAGATTTAGAACCAAAGGGGAGGTTAATATGATTCTTGAAATGTCAGTCAATTTGCATTACATCTTTCAATAAATGCATATATAATAAGCTAACTATTAGATCTAGAAATAAATTGTATTTTCTCAAACAGGGTCAGGCTTTGTATACAGGGAAGAATGTCAACAAGTTTTACCCTATTGTGAGTGGAGAAGACAAAGCAGCAGCTGGTGCTGACGAAGGCAGGTCAAGGTAATATTTTATGCCTTTTGTTGGTATGAAAGCATTTGACAAGTTCCAAAGTTCAACTATTGCAAGCAAATGCACATTCTGATAGTTTTTACTTTAAACAGAAGTTGCGAATCCGAAACTTTGAATGCCACTTTAGCAAGAGGAAAAGTAATTGTATGCTTTGGTCAGCTGCCATTGATACAAGAACAGTGTCAGAGGTTCATGGTCTTGGTCTTATCTTTGCGCAGTTTCCCTCTAAGGATGTCATTTTGTGCTTGGATATCCCCAATGTCCAAGTGGACTTTGCAATTGGAACATATCTTCTAACATACATGGAGTCAAGCAGGTAATTTCTACATTTAGATCATAATCTGTGGCTTATTGAGTATATAACTTAACAATAGCAGCCATGAAATATAAATGTCCAATGATTTGCATATGCAATGGCAATTAAGCTTGAGCTTCATATAGTTAATATTTCGACGTCCAAGTTACTCAGATTCTAGTGGGCAAGTACTCTCGCAAACACAAGCTGTAGCATAGCTTGATCTTAGACTAACAAAGTTGATATTATCTAATGAAATTTTTCATAAGACAGAAATCCTATAGTCAAGTTTAGAATCACAAAACAGCTACTGGGCGACATATCACCAGAGATTGCATCCTTCTCTTCTCGAGGACCTAGTTCGCTCTCTCCTGCTGTGCTGAAGGTATTATTTTTTTTTTTTTGTTTTTGCTGAGAGCTATTGTTATTGTTGTCCTTAAGGGTAACATATATATGTATTTTTTTTTTGGTAGCCTGACATTGCCGCTCCTGGGGTTAATATCTTGGCATCTTGGTCACCTGTAGGATCACCTCTATCATACGATATTATCAGCAATAAAGTGGTTTCATTGGACTTCAAATTGGAATCAAGAACATCCATGGCTTGCCCCCATATATCTGGTATTGTGGCTCTTCTTAAAGTTAGTCATCCAACATGGAGCCCTGCTGCAATTAAGTCTGCATTAATCACAACAGGTAAGAAACCAAACTTAACAAATTTTCATCTTTTTTCCTTTTTTTTTCCTGCTGAATTACCACGGATTGGAACTTGCATCCCAGTTCATGGTACTATGGGAGTGAATGAATCAGGTAACTGGGTTTTGAATATTACTGCTGCTCTATCTTTTGCAGCTTCAATCTTGGACGAATATGGTCAAAATATTGTTGCTGAAGGAGGTCCTCACAGGCAAGGTGATCCGTTTGATTATGAAGGTGGTCATGTCAATGCAAACAAAGCCTTAGATCCTTATCTTATATATGACATGGGGGTCTCTGACTATATCCATTTCCTTTGTTCGATGGGCTACAATAATTCTGCCATCAGCTTGATGACAAGGAATCCAACTGTATGTCGCAAATCGACCAAGTCCATCGTAAATCTTAATCTGCCATCTATCACTATTCCTGAGCTAAAGAACAAGTTAACAGTATCAAGAACTGTAACAAACAGGGCGAAGCCAATTTTTGAGTGAAGAGGAAAAAAAAATATCATATATATATTAAAAATAATATAAATTTAAAGGGAACAATCAAGTATTTTAAAAATTTTAATAATATATATATATATAAAAAAAAAATTTGGAGGACAATTAAGTATTTTAAAAATTTTAATAATATATATACATATATATAAAAAAAATTTAAAAAAGAAGGGGGCAGCTGCTCCTCTCATATAAGTATCTTCGCCAATGGTAACAAATGTGGGTCCTGTTATGTCTGTCTATGCTGCTCATGTTCAAGCTCCAGCAGGGACTTTTGTGAAAGTTGAGCCTTCAGTATTATCATTTAATTCTTCAATAAAGAAGCTCAAGTTTAAGGTAACCTTTTGTTCTCTATTACGGGTTCAAGGAAGATATTCATTTGGAAACTTATTCTGGGAAGATGGGTTCCATGTTGTGAGAATACCTTATAGATGATTTTTATGCAGAAACATAAGCCAAAATATATGACTGATTATCTCTTTCATGAATAATGCTGTTTACATTTTTAATAACAGCTTATAAGTCTATTGAAATTTTGGAATAGATTAAGAGAAGGGATGGGATTACTATGTTTTGAGTTTAAACTTGTTTCTTTAAGTCTTTAGTCTAGTTCTGTCTATGAATAAACAATCACATGGCAAATGTAGTCACATATAACGCAAATTAAATAAAGATTAATTAAAATAATAATAATATATATTCTATAAGTTAAAATATAATTAGATCAAATTTGTTTAGGGTTAGCTTGATATTTATTGCAAAAATATATTATTTTCGTTTATTAAAATTGTCACTTTTATAAAAAAAAAATATTTCACTAAAATTATCATTTATACCATTAAAAAAATTAATTATTTTTTATAACTATATTATTTTTATTAATGAGTTAATTAATAATGTGAAAGTATATTAATTTTGATATTAATAAATTAATGAAGGGTATTTTAGTTTATTTAAAATAATTTTATATAATATTTAAAGAATTTAATGAGTTAAAAAAATAAATAAATGTGATCATTTCACTTGGCCGGAGGGTGTAGCTTTAAAAAAAAGGAAAGGATCTTTTCGAATTGATGGATCATAATAATTACATGTTATTTGATTATTATAATCACTTGTTTCTGAAAATAACTCTCATTTAAAAATGAAAATCAAATTTGATTTTGGATCGTATCTTTCAGGCTATGCTCAACTTATATAAATTTATCTTTGGTAGGAATTTTTTTTTAAAAGAATACTTACATAAATTCACGTAAAAGAAGAATGGTATCTTTATATACAGTTGATCAGATATTACAATTTCAGAATTTTAGCCTTTTAGACATTGCTTACTATTACAAGTCTATGAGCATTGAGGACTTTTTTTTACCATCTATGTCTCTCATCCTCTTACTAAAAAAAACAATAATTCTAATTTTGTTTTGGATAAAGTTAAAATGACAAGAATATATATATATTAAATTAATGAAATTAAAAGATGTAATAAAATTAAGATTTTATAAGTGTTTGCATCAAATTAAACTGACTAAATCTCTAATTTAAGGAGATATCCAATAAATATTTTATTAGGCCTAATAAAATTATTTAATTAACTAACTATCTTTAATTATATTTAAATTTTCGTTGAAATATACAAATATGATCCTTAAATTTTATGAAAAAATACAAATTAATACTAATTTTTTTATTTAATTATGCACTAAAATAATATTTTTATCCATTTATTAATAAATCATACATATTTAGGTATATTTTATATTAAATAATATTTTAATTAAATTTATTATTTAATATTTTTTGAATAAATTTTTAAAATTATTAATTCATATTATATATATTATGTCAGACGTGTTATATCATTATGGAGATATATTTAAGAGATTTTCTTAAAAATTTTAAAAAATAAAAATATTTTGAAAATATCCATTTTTTTAAAAAAAAATTCTCCTAATTTTCAATTGAAACTATATTTTATTTTTAAAATATTAAATTTTAATTAGCTTTAAAAATACACCCTATAATTAAATTAATTGAAATTATTTTTTATTTTAAAAATATTAATTTTTAATTTTAAAATTGAAAATTAAAATTAATTTTTTTAAAAATAGATTTTTTTAAAATATTTTTATTTTTTAAGATTATTAAGGAAATATCTTAAATATATCATCATAATAACATAACACATACAATATATATATATATGTATAATATAAATTAATGATTTTAAAGACTCGTTAGAAGAAGTATTAAATAATAGTTTTGAATAATTTTAATAAAATATTATTTAGTATAAAATATTTTTAAATATATTTGATTAATTAGGTAAAAATATTATTTTATTGTATAATTGAACAAAAAAATTTAGTATCAATATGTACTTTCGTGCTAATTTAAAAGGCATATTTATATTTTTTTTAACAAAAACTAAATAGTTAACTTTCTGTTAATAAAATAACTAATTTATTAGCTTTTTTAAATTTTAAAAGCATAAATGAGTCGGTATAAATATTAAGTTTTAATTTATACTCGCACAAAAATATTAAGAGTTTTGTTGCACCTTCTTCTTCAAGGGCGCAGATACATTAAGGAGAAGGGGGCAGTTGCCCTCTTCTCTTTTTAAAAATACGATTATATATATACTATTTTAAAAAAAAATTTAAATTATTTATTAATTTTTTTTAATTTTAAATTACCCCCTTTTTTAATTTTTATAAGAAATTAAAAAAATTATAAAAAATTATTTATTCTATAAGCAATAATTCTTTTTTAAAAAATTGACAAAATATTAATAATACAAATACAAAAATAAAAAATAAAAAAAGGGATAAATTTTCTAACTAAATTAATTTGAACTCATTTAATAAATTAAAAACTCATTTATTTTAATTATTTTTTAAGAAATTATATTCATTATTTAATTTTTTTTATTTTATTTTTATTATGAACAATCTTATAAATTTAAAATTCTATATACATATATATTAATATTTTTTATTAATTAATTTTTTAAGAATGAAAATATATTATTAATAAATTAATAAATTTATAAAATACTATTAAAATGAGAAATAAATAATTACGGGAGAAGTCAAAATTTATAAAAGAAATTTTGCCCCCTTTTATTTTTAAGTCTGGCTCCGCCCCTGTTCTTCTTATTTATATTGCTTTAATTTATACTCACGCGAAAATATTAAAAGTTTTGTTATACCTTCTCCTTATTTATATTGATTAATAATATTAATTTGATGATACAAATTGAAATAATTAAAGGAAATAAATAAATAGAGTAGACTTATTAATTTAATACAAATTAGAATATGAATTTATATATAACAGTAGCATCAAAGTTAGGAGTATATATTTTCTATTGAAGTTAAAATTATCACTTAAAAAGATTAAAAAACTCAAAATATATTTTTTTCTATTATTACCTAATATTTTTATTTTTTATTAATTTATCATGCAATTTAATATTTTAATTCTCTCAATATTAGATATTTTTCAAAAGTATTACGTGAAAATTTTTATAGAAAAAATTAAAATTATACCCTAATAATATTATGTATGTATATATAGTAAACTGTAAGAATATTAATTAATTCATCTATTGCTAATAACTTAGGGGCTGACTATAATTAGTTGAACAACCATATATGTAATTAAATTTGCATAAACAACTTTGTTCAATTATTTAAATAACACTATAGAGGTGACATGTTTCAATGGCCCCTATGCAAGGAAAAATTATATGCTACAACCGTTGTAGCAATAAATGCCTACAACGGACCAATGAGATTCTTACACGTAGATTAAATGATTCATTTCATTGGTACGTTATAGGCATTTAATCAAAGTGTAAGAATCTCATTGGTCCGTTGTAGGCATTTATTGCTACAACGGTTGTAGCATATAATTATTCCTATGCAAGACTCAATTACTGTCAACTGGTATTGAAAGCTATTCATTTCTAATTATTTCAGGTTTTTTTTAGTGTTAATAAAAATTACTGGCATCTTGATGCCATTCTTATAGATATTTTATCTTTCATTAGATTAATTGAATGCCTGTAATTTCTTTTTGATGTAAAATATGATAGATGTTAATGAATTTTTTTTTAAAAAAAATTATTCTTTGTCTCAAATTGATAAATTACTCCTCATTTAATAAATATTAAAAAATTAGTTTTTTTAATTAGAAATATAAATTTATATATTTTTTTCTATTGTAGTTATATTTTAATGTGTAATATATTTAATAAATTAATGAGTAATATTAAATAAGAGTATTATAAAAATTTAATATGTTAACTAACTTATTAAAATAATAAATATGTTATAATTTAGAAAAAAGAAAAAAAGAAAATGAGTCATTCAATTTAAACAGAATGAGCATAATAATATACTCATTATATTTTAATTTGAAATGAACTTTATTTTATTATAAAATTTTTTTTTTTTTTTCGCATAAACTGCATTGAGTACTTTTCCATAACAACCCTGTAACAGCGAAAGCGATCTATGGTATTAAGAAAAGAAAAAAGAAAATCTGCCGCCCAGATGATAGAAACTTTATGTTTATCAAAATCATTAAATCAAATAGAGATTACGAAATGGTTCATTTAACTTTTAAAGTTTGAAATATTATTAATCATAATTTTAAAAATTGGCGTAGACCATGTAAATAACATTCAAAATTTAAAATATATGCATAAAAATTAACAGAATTTGAAAAAAAATTGAGAGTCAGGTAAGCACTTTTTAAATAAAAATATATGAAATTTTTATTTAAAATTTTAAGAAATAAAAAATTTCAAAATAAGTTTGGATATATATATATAGACATATATTCATTCTATAGATATTTTGTGGATTGTAGTTATTAGCAGGAATTGCCATAGATCAAATTTATTGAACATATATATATATATTTTTATTAATAGATCAAAAAGATACATCTGTAAATTAAAAATAAAATTATATAATTTTAAAATATATAAAATATATATAATTAATAAATTTACTGAATATCTCTATTTTTTTTCAATACATATAATGAATAATAGTACGTTGATAACATATCATGAATAATATAACTTTTTAATGGTTTATTTATTTCATTTGTCAATCTTGTGTCTTATTTGAGAGGGACACTTTTATTGGAGAACAATAAATTTTTATTTAAATAAAATATATAATTATTAAGTAAATAATGATAAAATTTAATAATAAAAATTTAAATTGCATTCAGTTTTATTCTATTAGATAAAAAAATTAAAATTAAGAATAAATACTAAATTTTATATCAATATTAATTTAAAAATTATTTTGATAACCATAATAAAAATATACAAAAAAAATAACACAAATTAAATAATAAATAAGAAAGAAAAAAATTGAATAAAGACGATTAATGGCAATTTACTCTCAAATTATGAGAAAAAGAAAAAACATAAGAAATTTTAGAGAAAAAAAAGAGAGAGACTAGAATTTATGACTCCCAGTTATTCAGGCTAAATTAAGTTTATCGGATTTTGACCAAATGCACAATTTTAGTATTGATTAAAGATAATTTGTTGAATATATTAAACGAATTTAATATATTAAACTATAAGCTTATGAAGATCAATCCACGTGGCACTTGCTACGGATGTCCACAAAATATCAATGAGATCTAGTGAGCCACCACAAATATATTAAACAAGTCTAATTAGTGATGTTGTATAATGCGGCAAGCAGAGAACCCTTATTATTTCAATAATTCAATTGGGGTTAAGTTAAATAAGTTGATGAAAAACTTTAAACAGTCTACATGTAGTTGCATCATTATTTGTCCCTTTTAAATTCAATTTGGTATATTTTATATGGCCCACTTATGTCCTCCAACAATTAGTCCACCACTCTTCTAAAAATAAAAACTAAGGCTTCAAAATTTATACTTTTTGAAATAATTTTTCAGTCAGTTCAACTTTATTATTAATAAAATTGAATCATTTTTATATAGATTAGATAATTTCATTTATGATATATATTAATAGTAAATTTATTCAATTGTTCTTATTTCTTAAAAAAATAACAATATAAAATGACGGAATCAGAAATTCGTTGATAAAGAGACAAATTTTTTACAGAAAAAAATTTTCAAATGAATTTACAATAAAATAGAATATTTAATATTATAATAGTTCAATAATTAATTTGTACTAATAAATTAACTACTCCTAAGAGATAATAAGTATATCCTACGAATTTGCATTATTTGAAAACGTTGCAAAATAGTTTCATTTTTAATTTTTACAAAAAAAATATCTCTCCACATAACACACCAAACAGTCGGTCAGAAAATCATATTTCATCTTGTTGCGCAAATCCATCTTTATAATATTCATTGCTGAAAAAACTCTCTCAACAATAACAGTTGCAATATGTAAGACTAAAGCTAGTTTGATAAGAAGATATATTAAAAGAAACATAGTATCATAATTTATCTCAACTATTTTCTGAGCAAAAGCTCCATTATCATCAAGGTCAGAGAAAACTACATTTCTTCTTACGTAAAAAATATAAGTTTGAAGTTGATCTTCAAATACCATCTGATCAATGATAGAGAAATTATATGGATATAGTTCAGCAAGACGAAGTAATCTAGATAAGTCGAAGTTGGAGAATGAATTTTTAGGAAAAAGACAAGCAATACATAAAAGTAATTTCATATTTGATTCTGTAAAGTGATTTTTTATTTCTTGAGCAATGAAATCAATAATCTGATATTCAATAAGAGAAATTTAGGTTGTAATTTAATAAATAGTTAAGCATGATAATAAGAAAAAAAAGAGTACCTAATAAAATATTTCTACTCGAAAGTAGTGTTAATAAGTGATAGGAATACCAACACACTTAGAACGCAAACGACCTAGGATATTATCTTTCATATTAGACACTGTGACGTAATGATCGATGCAAAAGTCATTAATAGCTTCCAATAAACCCTCCCATCCATTTTCTCTGAAGTTTTTACAATCCAAGTTTAACAGTTACAATCAAATGAATTGCATTATCAATATTTTGATTATTTTTTTTGTAAGACTTGAGATAGATCATTTATCATTCCTAAAACTCTTCTCATTAAAAAAATAATGAAAATAAATTTATAACTTTATATTTATCAATCAAGCTCACAATTATCCATCGATTTCTTTGTCCAGTGCCATCATTATAAATGTTCTTAAGAACCTTTTTCATTGGTGATCACATAGAGAGAAGATGTATAATTATTTTATAATAAATACCCTATCGCGTGTCACCAGGCCGAGCTAAATTTATTTCTTGATGCAAGCCTCTTCTAATTTGAATATCACATCTTTTTAAATATTGAATTACTTCATCATGTTATTTTTTACGGAGAGCATTCCTCCTCTTGCATAAAGCTCCAACCATATTCACAATCATCACAATATAATAAAAAAAATTACTCACAAATCTATTAGTCCCTGCTATTGCAACAAGTACTAATTAGAATTGATGAGCAAAATAATAAATGTACACTGCCGAGGGATTTTTTTTTTAAATGAGAGTTTTTAATCCGTTGAATTTACCTCGTATATTAGAAGGCGCATCGTAGCCTTAACATCTGACTCGACTTAGTGATAATCCATATTTTGCAAAAAAATCATCAAGTGTACTTTTTAAAGACAAAGCAGAAGTGCCACTCACTTGAACTACTCCTATAAATCGTTCTACCACTTGTCTGAACTTATTAACATACCTCAAGACCACATCCATTTTGCTCAATCACTGAATTATTTCGAGCCTCATCAATCAATAGAGAGTAGAAATTATCTCTAATATCCTCAATAATGGCTATGGTCATCTCTAAAGTATAAGCACTCATTATTTATGTTTGGATTAATGGAGAAGTGAGTTGATTATTTATGGGAGCATTTGACTTAATTATAGTACCAATATCAACATTATGTTCACTGTACCAACTAAGAAGTTTAAGAAAATTACCTCGATTAAACTTTTCTGACTCACAATCCCCTCAAAAACCTAACCCTTGTACTAAAAGAAAACGAATACAATTAACAACAGCAGTCAAATGGGTGCGATAAAAAACATTCTGCTCATGACTATGAGAAGATAAGATATGAGACACACTCTATCTCTGATTTTTGAAACTAACGTATTGCATTCTAGCATTATTATGTAATATTTGGACCGTCAATATAGTCATTAAACTTTTATGTGACTTTTTTTAATTGCAAAACGTGGTATGTGTAAAAATATTATCCCCCCGCTTAGCTATTCTATTCTAACTAAAAAGATAACACAAAAAAATAAAATATTGTATCTTTAAATATACTGTATTTTAGTCACTCATATTTAAAAAATCAAATATCTTTAAAACTCCTCCTAATTTTTTCAAATTCTCTTTGTGAAAAATTATGCCCATATGGTTGGCAAAATCCTTTAGACACATCTTATCTTCTAACATCATCTCTAATATTGACATCATACTCATCAATGAGTTTACGCAATACTGAATCGGCAATAATATCATTAAAACTAAATTTTCTACGTCTTTTTTTATTACTATTTTTCCCATCCCTTGGTTAATTACTTGGAGTTAAGTTTTGTGTCAGAATATTTGATGATTCAATACTTTCATTCTATACTCTCACTGTCTTAATTAAAAATTTATCCATATATGTTGCATTCTATAATTGGTTTATATATAATTTATAATTAGTTTAATTATAAATTAGTTTATATTTTTCAATTCATGATTTATAATTAATTTATAATTATATTCAATTAGTTTGTATTCAATTTATAAATTATAATTAGTTTATACTTTTCAATTCATAATTTATAATCAATTTTTAATTATATTCAATTAGTCTGTATTCAATTTATAGATTATAATTAGTTTATACTTTTCAATTCTTAATTTATAATCAATTTTAATTATATTCAATTAGTTTATATTCAATTTATAAATTGTAATTTGTTTAAAAATTAACATAATTTTTAGTTTTTTATAGCTTAAATTTTATCTCCCATAATTTATATTCAACTAGTTTAATTTAAACTAATCACATTTCATATTCAATTGTTAATTTATATTTAATATTTAAATTTAACCTAATTAAAACCCATTATCATATCAAATTACACTTAATTTCTAATAATTTAAACCATAATCTTCTATATTCCTAAAAAACCCAAAATTATAATTTACAAAAAAATACTACATAATTACACAAATCAACGAATCAATACTAATTTAATCACAATGGCATATAACAATACCACAAAATTATAAATCAACAATTAAAATAAATCATTATCCTTAATTTTTAAAAAAATGAATAAAATTATAAATTGTTTAAAAATTCTAAATTAAATGAACATAATCTAAAATGAAAAAAATTAAAATATATAAATATTTCAGTCAGTCGGTGAAGACGAATGGCTGCCTGCCGGTCAAATAGACGGTGGTGGCTTAGTGGCGCCTTCCTCTCCTCCTCTTTTGTTTCTTTTTTGCTCTTGGTCCCTCTCCCCGCTCTCTAGACAAAACAATTGGTTGCATAGGACCCTCCAGAATCCCGTAATTCCACCTCTGAAAATAACTATAATCATTAACAGCATCAATGATTTTCAGTTCGATACTATTGAAATAGTCTGAATTATTGAATTTTAAATTTAATCAAATAATTAACAGTAACAGTAGATACAAATGATATGATAGTGTAAAAATCACTGTCCTTTTTTTTTTTTTTGAAAATTCACTCTTTCTTTCCCTAGCCTTTGTGGAACAGAAACGACACTGTTAAAATTAGAAAAGAAAACAGAAAAACGGCAAAAGCGTATTTAATTTGGTCATCATTTTGGTCCACAATCGCCCCTCAGTCTTTACCCCCGTTTCGCATGCGCGCTTAGACTTTTTTTTATTTATTTTTTTGGATTTCCAATTTTCCATACTTCATTTCCCTACTCGCAACAAAATCAGCAGCAAAATTCCAAATTTGATTTGCAGAAGACACTACGATATAGACCGTTGGATTTAAAATTTTGAAATGATTTGTGCGTCGGATTCCCACGCGGTTAAGGTTGCGAGTGGTCGTTGTAATATCATGATTAACTAGCCCGAAAAGGCGGCGCAATTAACTCGGCAAAGGAAGGTAGTTTAGTAAATAGATGGGAGTGGTAGGGGCAATTTTGGTTAATAAAAAAGGCAGAAAAACACGAAATGATGGTGGGTTCGATGATAGTTCGTTGTATAGCTTTTTCTTTTGAATTGTGGTGGCGCCATTTGCAAGAAATGGCAAATTCGGTAGGAACTTTCGGATTCTTTTATTTGAATTTTCGTCTTACTTTTTTTCTAGAGAAATGAATTTTCATCTACTTAATGCACAAGTAAGTTATAAATTAAAAGCTACTTTCTTTTAGAGAGTTTTTTTTTTTATTTATCTTAAAATATAGTTTTATTATTTTATTTTAATTATAATTATATTATAAATTAATTATTATATTCTTTTTTAATATTTTATAATCAATAATATTTATATTTAATTATTTATATTTTCTAAATTATAATTATATTTAGCTCAATCAATAACTATTTTAATTTTTTATTTTTATAATAATTAATAGTTATTTAATATAAATAGAGAGTAAAATAGGTAGTTTATAATAAAAATTTTATCTATTAATTAAATAATTAAATTTTTTTTAATATGTATAAAATTAGAAGTGTCCATATTATTTTAAAATAGAGAGAGTATAATTTTTTATCATTAATTTATTAATGAGTTATAACATTTTTAATAATAAATTGCTAATGAATATTACGAAATAAATATAATTATCAATTAGTTTATCTCAATTATTACACTTATAGATAATTAAACTTTTAAAATTATGGCACTTGTAAATATATTTTAACCATATTATATCTTTTAATATATAATATATTTAAATTTTAAAAGAAAATTCAATTCCAGTGTAAAAGGCTAAACTATTGCAAATACCCGCTTAGTTTATATCATAAATTTAAGGAATAATTATACTCTTCATCATATTTTATATTTTTTTTATTAGTGACATTTTAGTAATTTTGTAATAAACTCATAATAAATTATGTAAATTTATAAGCTCATAATAAATATATAATAAACTCATAATAAATCCATAATAAACTCATATTATTTATTATTTGCAAATTAATTGTTAGGAGATCTTCTTTTGTCTAATTCAATCCTTAAAAAAAAAAAAGAAATTAATCCCTAGAAGCAGAAAAATAGCTTGGAATTTAAACGTAGACTTTGATGTAGAATTTGTATGACCTTAAATGAGTAATTTACACTCATCGTCCTTAAAGATACACTTACTCATTTTATTATCCCTAAAATTTAAATTTTACATCCATCATTCCTCAAGTTGATTATTTTATAACAAACTCGTCTTGACTAGACTTCCATCAAATGAGTTAATGGCAATGCCTTAGGGATGCCATGTCATCTTTTTTTTATTTCTCTCTTCGGCCTTCACATCTTTCTCTACTTTGTTAGTTCAATTTTTCTCTTCTTTAATTTCTTTGAATCTGGCCAAAAAAAAAAATCCATAACAATTTATACCATGTTATTGTTAACAAAATCAAAAGAAATTTATACAAATAAAAATTAAAAATCTATTTTGTAATGGCCAATCAGCCTCAGCCTCACTAGAGCATCAATGATCTGAGAATGACATCGCATCTGAAAGCAAGCCGTCGCTTCTTTCTTCAACAGCCTCTTCATATTCCTTCTCTTATCTCTCTTTCTCTTCTCTTTACAATTACTCTTCTTTCTTAACCTCGCCAGTAGCCATCTCTATCCTTATCCTCACCCTCATCACTATATTAATCGCCTCCCTCCTCATCACCACCACCATCCTTTCCTTCACCTCCAAAAAAACTTAATTTTAGATTCAACAAGTTTGAAAATTTTGATTTTACTGCCTGATATGGTAATTTTGATATATAAATATGTGTCGATTTGATTTGATTTGATTAACTTCTCCATTTTGTTAGAAATTACATAATTATTTGATTTTGTAATTTTTTAATGGTTTCGTGAAGCATCTTCGGTGTTTTGGTGAAGTAGAATGTTTGGCGTTGAGCTTTGATCTCCAAAGGCGTAAGCTTTTCTTGTTCAAAAATTTGAAGAGATAATTAACAATGCAACGCGGAATAATAATTATAAAAGGTGAATCTTTGTAAAATTTTGGATACTGAGTTTAAATAAATTGAAAATCCACAAAGGCGAATTTTGAAATATGATGAGAGACGAAAATAATTTCTAAATTTACCGCCATTAATTAAACTCTACCCAGTATAAAAAATCTTAAATTAAATAAAACTCAGATAGAAATTTTAAAACTTTCTTCAAATTATAAACTAAAATCATAAAATTTTTTGATAAAAAGCTTTACCAAGATATTAAACAAGTGAGATTTCGTTTATTTTGTTTAATCTTAGAAAATAAAGAGATCGTATCTCCTTTGACTTTAAGTTGAAGAGCAGAGCTTAAAGATCTCTTAGTTCCAGACAATAAAAAAAAATTAGCTGCGATTGAACTATTTACTTCTTCCAGCATTTCTTATTTTACGGAGATAGATAATGAAAGATTGTTTCTTCTGGGTTAAATATCAATGGCGGTCTTAAATTTCAGAACAAGTGAAAGATAAAATAAAGAGTGAATAAAATATTATTCTTTTTAAAAGAGTATGATGTGGCAATAAAATATGGTAATCTATATAGTGCCACATAATATTGCCATTAACTTCTTTGACAAGAGTTTTGGTCAGGACGAGTTTGCTACAAAATACTTAACTCGAGAGATGATGAATGTAAAAATTAAATTTTAGAAATGATAAAGTGAGTAAGTGTATTCTTCAATAAGATGACGGTAAATTATCCGAACTTAAATTAAGGATAATTATTGGCAAGATGGACAAAATAATAATTTTCTTTCAGACATATATATATATATATAATCTTTGTATATTATTTAAATTTAAATTTAAAATTGATGTTTCCTCGTTGGATTCAAATATCCAATCCATGGAAATTATGAAAATTCTATTTTTTTTTATTGTGTGTGGAAACTGTGGATTCGGTCCATAAAAAGCCAAAACAAAACAGCAAACCAAAACTAAAACCAAACCATCAAAATAAAAAATTTAAAGACCACATATAGATTATTAGAAATTAGAATATTCAGCTTCTAACTTCAGCAAATACATCTCTCTCTCTCTCTCTCTCTATATATATATATATTAAGAATATTATTTATTTTTATTTTTAAATGTAAGAAAGAAAACGTAGAAAATAAATAAAATAAAATAGAGAGAGAGAGATAAAGATAAGCCTAAAGCCATCAACTCCTCACCAGTTTCGCCCACGAACCAGCCTTCATTTCAGTGCCTCAACGAACTTTTACACCTATTCCACTCCTTCAACTTTATCAGGTAATTCTTCAACAATTTTTTTTAATTTAAAATTTTTGATATCTTTAATGAAATGTTCTTATCCGTTAATGTTCTTTTTAAAAAAAAGAAAATCTTGTATCTAAAATTGGTTCTTGAATCTTGAATTTTATAGATTAAATGGAGTATTGCATGGTAGCAAGAGCTTTTAAACCAAGTTTATGCAGAGAATTGGCTTCAAAATCGACCCAACAAGCTTTTTTTGAAGATATATGGTGTTCTAATTTAAATAACGGTGTTGTTTCCTCTGAAGATTTTTCTGTTGATTGTTTCTTGGATTTCTCTTGTGGAGAATCTAAAGAAAATTATAAGTTTCAAGAATTGCAAGAAGAAGAAGAAGAAGAAGAGGAAGAAGAAGAAGAGGAAGAAGAGAAAGATTCTGTTTCTGTTTCTTCTCGAGACAATAACTCTAATTTTAGCAATTGCTCTGATTCTTTTCTAACCAATCAACTTTCTGTGCCTGTAAGTTGATGAAAAACTTAAAATTTTCTATTATTTTTTGCTTTATTTATTAAAGAAATTCAAAACCCATGTTTTAATTTTTGTTTTTGAATTTTGTAGGTTGATGATTTGGCCGAACTTGAATGGGTTTCTCAAATTGTAGATGATTCTCAAATTGTGGATGATTCTTCATCAGAATTTCCCATTATCTACCCTTTGAAAACAGACGATAACCATGTGAGTAACAAGTTTCAATTTCAACCAAAATCCCACCCGGTTTTAACTAAGCGTTCATGTCTTTTCCCCACCAGAATCCCAGCCAAAGCAAGATCCAAACGAACCAGACCCACCGGTCGAAACTGGTCAATTGGGTCTTCATTAACAGACTCATCATCTTCTTTATCCACTTCTTCTTCTTCTACAACATCTTCATCTGCTTCAACGCCATTTATTGTCCTCACCCAAACCATTGACTTAGTACCGGGTTTCAGTGAACCGCCAATGAAAAAACAAAAGAAAAAATCGACTGTTCAAACCGGTGGCCTGATGGATTCAACCCAGTTCCAGCGCCGGTGCAGTCATTGCCAGGTTCAAAAGACCCCACAGTGGAGAACCGGTCCGCTCGGTGCCAAGACCTTGTGTAATGCATGTGGGGTTCGTTATAAATCCGGCCGGCTTTTTCCGGAGTATAGACCGGCCTGTAGCCCAACCTTTTCAGTGGATGTTCATTCAAATAGTCACCAGAAAGTGCTAGAGATTAGGAAGAAAAAGGAAATGACTGGAACGGAATCTGGGTTGAACCAGATGGTTTCTAGCTTTTGAAGGGTTTTGAGAGTAGGTTTTATGAACCGGTAACCAAACCCGGTTTAGTTGGTCAAGGGTCTGTTTGCGGATTGGCGACTTTGTAACGGATATTAATTATAGGTAGATTAATTTTCTATTTTTTCTTATTTAATAGGGAGATTTTATTTCTAGCATTTTATTTTTTAATTTAGGTTTTTATTTTTACCTTTTTTTTTTAAATTTGTAGGGTCTAATTAATGAGGAGGGAAGAAGTTATAATTAGAAGTTAATTTGAATTTACCTAATTTCTAATTATTTATTATGTGATTTGGTAAATTTGTTTGACTTTTACTCAATTTTAAAAAAAAAACAATTATATGATTTTTTCTGGGACAATTCAACATAGGGATGGCATTGATCAAAATATCCAGTTTGATTTTTTTTTTTGCATTTTTATAAATGATGTTTTTAATAATGTAAATCAAAACATAAATATAATTAAATATAACATTTTTATTATATTATTATTATTACTTATTAGTTAAAATTTTCAAACATTTTATTAATAAAGAAAAATTAATTACATACTTGCATAATTATAAAAAATTGGTTGTAAAATAAATCATTAATAGATATGGACAGATTTTGACAATATATAATAATAAAGGACGAAATTTAAATAAGTTGAGAAAGAGTTGATGGAAAAAAAAACTAATTATTTATGCATCAAAGGATGAAATTATAGAGTAAAAGCCAATAATTCTTATAATAATATTAAGAATTTAAAATTTTAAAAAATATAATAGTTAAGAATTGTGTTGTTTTCATTTTAAATTTGAGTGCAGAGTGCTAGATATTTTTATTTTCTTATATGTAATTAATAAAAAAAATTTAAAAAATAAAAATACGCTAATAAAATGATAAATTGAATTAGTTTGTTTAAATTTGAATCGAAAATTTTATTTTTTCTTAATAATTCTAAAATCAAGTTTTATAAAACATATATTAATCAATTTTTTTGTAAAATGATATTAAAAGATATTTAATTATTAATTAAATTAACCGAAATATTTGGAAGGGAATGTCTTATAATTGAGGTATGGATATGCATGAATTAAATTTATGAGTGGACCTTGATTTTGAGAGCATGAAAGATTTTGGGCAAAAAAAATAGAAAGAAAAGAGTGGACATAGACATGATGGTGTGGTAAGATAAGCCAAGTGGAGCATAGTTGGAGATGACTAAGTGCATTGTGCAGACAATTCACCAAGTCAAGAGTGAAGGCCACTTCCAACTTCTCCACAAATAATACAAAGACTTCTATTTTTTTTTTTTTTAGAAAAAAAGATTTTTTATAGTGATAGCTCAAATTCATCATGCATTTATTTCACTACAAATGGAGCTTGCCCCCCTTATATATATATGAAGTTGATGGAATTGACTCTTCTTTCCAACAATTATAGAAATACCATAATTATAATTGTTTTTTTTTATAATAAGTGATACATGAATCAATTTTTATATATTTATATAGTATTAATGGTAATTTATTTCATTATAAAAAAGTAAAATACTTGTTAATTTATTTTATTAGTAAGTTGAAATTCATTATTTTTTTTTGGGAGGAGGAAAGTTGGAAGGGAAGAAATTAGGATTAACAGTGAAACAGAAAATTTTCATTTCTTGCAAAGATTTCCCATAATCTTCTCCTATGGGGGGCGAAGATAAGGATAATTTTTTTTTTCATTAGCAAAGATGGGACAAGGGTGTAGTGTATGTCTGCGCTGTCGCAGGAACCAATATATATAATATTTATTCTATACTTTAAAATAGAAAGAGAATTTACTGTAGATAAACAGCAAAATTTTCTTTTTCTTTTCTATTTTATCTATACATATATTAAATAGTTAATAATGATCAAAGTTAGATTTTATCTCTATTATAGAGCTTTCATTAATCTAATATAATTTATTTTTTTAAATTAGTATTCATGATCTGATTAATGATAAATATATAAAAAACCATCTATTAAAATTTTTTAAAATATTTTAACATATATTAAAAATTAACTTAAAATTTCCAAAAACAACTTTAACTCTTAATTTTTTTTAAAAATATATATTTTATCATTATTCCCTTTACACTATGAGATTAGATATATATATATATATTTAACTAGGAGAGACAAAGGCAGAATAAAATATTAGAGGACCAACCAGTCAAGATAAATAATTATAGTATTTTTCAAAAAATAAAAGTTATAAATTTAACATATTCAATATTTATTGCTAAAATAAGTTTAAATAAATAGATTAGAAAAAATTAAATTTTATTATTTTTCTATCATGACTTAGAGTTATTTTTTTTATTAAATTTCTGTTGAAAAGAATCACTAATAATAAATAGTAAATAATTAATATTGAGAGTTCATAATTTATGAAATAATGGTAAATATAATTTTTTATTTTAACAACTTTAAACAAATATAAATTAAAATTTAGTATCTGTTATCGATAATTAAATTGAAAAAAATAAAATTAAGATATAACAAATCCTAAACCGTAATTTAAAAAAAATTATATATAATAATGTCTTACTTTAATTGATTGAGAACTAGAGAAATTTTTTTTATACAATTATAAAAAAAGAAAAAAAAGGCATGAAGTAAAAACAACCAAATTAATAAAAAAAATTTAAGAAATTTAAGAATAATAAATTTATCTTATAATTTTTTCCTTTTTTTCTTTTTATAACTTAAAATTTGATATTGAATTAATATATATTTAATTTTGGATCAAATAAATATATTTGAGTTAAAATTTTAAATTTGGATCAAATTTATATAGAAGAAGTTTATTTAATTGGAAGATCCATTTTTAAAAGTTTATAATAAGACCCCCCTCTACTATGAAAGTAGTTATATTCCTATTAACTAGAATGATGCACTCATGTTATTTCGAATATATATATATATATATTATAATAAAATTTTAGTAATTTAGTTATATATGATAAATATTTAAAATATATTATAATAGTTAAGAGTAAAATTAGAGAGTAAATAAAATATATAATAAATAAAAATAGTATTTAAAAAATTACAAAATAATTAAATTATTTACTTATTTGTATTTAGTTAATAATATTTTATAATAATTATACTAATATTTTATTTATTTGCATTTAATTAATAATATCTTATTCTTAATTTCTAATTTTTTCTTATTTTAAAAAATATTTATTGCCTATTATATTATTTATAAAAAAAAATATAATATATATACTCCCGTAGCAATGCAAAAATATCATCATAATATATATTATAATATATAATATGTATACTCTCTCCCTATGTATATATAATATATATGTTTTATATTAAAAATATATATAATATAATTAGTTATAATTATTTTCTCTACTATATTTAGATTTAAGATTTTTCTTTTTTTTTTCTTATTTATAGTTTGTTATTACTATATAATATTAATTGTTTACACTTGGTTGACATAGAAATTCAAAACTTCTTTTTTCGTATTTGTTCATTTATTGCATATAACTCTTTCCTCATTTTTTATTTGCTGTAAGAGTCAAATACAGAAAGATAATATCATAAACAATTAAGTAATTAATCTCTTAAAATATTTGATGAAATTTATAGTTATTGAAATAATAGGGGGTGCATGTATAGAGTGACAGAATTAAAAATTGGGCGTGTAGAAGGAGGAAGGGGAAAGAGGAAAATTTTCCAAGAAAAAAAAATATATATATATATATAAACGAATTTAAATATAAAATTGAACATTTACTATTATAGTAAAATTTAAATTTTTATTATAAATTTTTATTAATAAAAATTCTATCAAAATTCTAGAATTAACATAAATACTTAATCACAAAATTATAAATATCTACTAATTAAAAACTAAATATACATATAGTATAAGAAAGATAATAATTTATAATTTTTTATAGAGAAATACATATATATATATTGATATGTTTATAATATATATTATATATATATATATGCACACATTGCCTTGGCATAACTAAGGATTTCTTCAAATCTACTACTCTTTATCTCAAATTATTTATGATTATATAATATAATTTATTAATTTCTATATAATTATTTGTTACTTTATTTATTAGTAATTATCGGTGAAAATTTTATTTTTAATTTATTTTAATTTAAGAATGAAAATTAAATATAAATAATATAATTTTAAATTATTAACATTTAATTTATCAACTAAAATATAAAAAAATAAAAATTAAATACAAACTCATATAATATAATTTTCACCTGTTAATCACTGTCAAACCAACAGCAAAATTCTCGTGGAAATAAAGAAATAGGCAAATCAGTCCCCTTTGTTAGGCAGAAATGATGATAAAAATTCTCCACTAAATTATAGGAACGAGAATGGGAACTGACTCCGTCTCTATCTCACTCTGTTGCCATCCTATAAGAAACTAACAAAAGTGAAAGAATGAGAATCACCATTTTCTATGTATTTGTTTGGATTAAAAAAAAAGAGGAAAGCAGAGAAAACAATTTTCATAATTATTAATTTTATTATATCATGTGAAGATCCAAAGTCATTCTAAATGTGCTGCTGATAGTGATTAAGAGAATAGTAAAATGGGGGCCAAGCGTGGTCCAGAGGTTAATGAAATGTGTAATTAGACCTTTTATTTTATTTTTTTTATTTTGTCAATTGAATATATACTTTTTATTTTTATAATCAATCAACCTTTATAGTAATAGATATTATATACAAATTATTAATAAAGAAAAAATATTAACATATAATTCTCTTAAACTTTATTTTATTTCCGCATATATTTACTATTCTCAAGTTATGAATGTCTCAAAATATCAAGGAAAACAATAAATATAAAAAACTGAAATATAAAATCATCACTGAGGGCAAAAAGTAAGAATTTTGTAAATGACTAAAATATTTTGCATATTTAGTCATTCTCTCAATTTTATGATTGAGAAATTAAAATGATAATGGTGGAAAAAAATTTATTTAATATTTTGGTTCTTGATTAAATGTGTTAATGGGCGATATATTGCTTTTTAGAAGTAATTGATAATCTTGTGTGGATTAATTTTTTATACAAAAATACATACAGATTAATTTTTTATACAAAAATACATACACATTCTCTCTCTTTAATGTTCAATCCAAAAGTTTCTCTTGAAATTTGTAGAGATATGATTTCTTTTTAGATTCGACCATTTTGTAAATTGATTTTAATTTATAAAATATATATTCAAATATTTTTTTGAAAAGAATCATCATATTATTAAGCATAGCCTTCACTAATAACATCAGCAAGGAATCCAAGAATAAACTCCCAAGTTACAAAAATAGCATTAGGAATAGCAGCTCCTGCTAAGCGATAAGCCATCATATTTGCTAACCTAGGTACCCACTGAACAGACATATGAGAATTTGTCTTTAAAAGATAGCTACAATCAGATATTAGTAATCCAAACTCTGAAAGATCCAAAGCAGAAGAAGCTATAGCATGGGTAACATCTTTTGCATCCACTTCTATAATTCCAACACCTTGTTGAAAAGAAGAGAGCCATAAAATAACAGTTCTAAGAGCAGTAGCCTCGGCAAGTTTTGCAGAACCCATCCTACCCAAATGGCCAGACGCAACTCTCTGAAAATTTCCATCACTGTCACGCGCAATCACTCCAAAACTCCCAGAACGTGATGATGGATCAAAGGCAACATCTACATTACACTTCCAAGTACTAGGATCAGGTCTCACCCAATGACACTTGCCTACCTGCCGCAACTGATTATAGTTTGCTAACTCATCCTGAACTCTATTCTTTGATGAAAGCCATAATCCGACATAATCCTTAGCGTAAGAAATAATGTCTCAATTTGAGATAATCTCGTTCTTCCACACATACATGTTTCGGGCAAACCAGATTCTCCAAAGGATACAACACCACTCAGTCATTTGATCACTCGATCTCTGATCAAGAAAATTGAAGAAAAATCTTCAAAACTTGCAAAGCATCCTTGAGAAGATCTGTTATCCATATCCCATAAATCCCAGCATCCTGCAATTCTTGGATAATTGAAAAACACATGATTGATATCCTCCACCTCGCCACAAAATTCACAAGCTTCTTCCAAATCCAATCCTCGTTGGACCAGCCTAGACTTTGTTGGAAGCAAATTACATACTACCCTCAAAACAAATATTTTAATCTTTCCTGGAAGGCTTAAGTTCCACAATCTATCCCATCTTTGCCTAGAGGAATTAATATCAATCAGAGGTGATAACAATGAACACATAGTGTGGTAACCATATTTTACTGTATATGTACCCTTTTTATCATAATGCCAAATGATTTTATCATCCACAATGCAACTAAGAGGGACGTTACTGATTAATTTAGCTTCCTCCATAGTGAACAACTCTTCAAGTTTTTCTCTATCCTAACCTCTACTATCAACCAACCAAAGATCTTTAACATGAAAATGATCTATACCTTCATTACCCGTAGTCGAAACAAAGAAGTTTTCTGACCTTAGCATCCAAGGATCTTGCCAAATTCTGATTGTATTTCCATCTCCCACACGCTACCTGTCACCTTTCCTTAGCAACTCTTGCGAAGCAATAAGCCCTCTCCAAATAAAACTCGGATTGCAACTTAACTAAGCTAAAAGAAAGTCTCCTCCTGCGAAATATTTTGCTTTGAGAATCCTACTAAGAAGGCTATGTGGACTTGTAATACACCTCCATCCTTGCTTAACAATCATTGCTTGGTTGAAATAATGTATCTGACCAAAACCCATACCTCCATAATTCTTCTTCACACTAAGTCTATCCCAACTCAACCAATGAATAGACTTCTTCCCATCCCTCCTAGAGCCCCACCAGAAAGAGTTCATCATTCTCTAAAGCTCCTCACATGCAGACACATGCACTAAAAATACACCTATACAATAGGATGCAATTGCTTGTGCAACTGATTTTAGCAAAACCTCTCTACCTGCACAAGAAAGAATTTGCCCTGCCAATGCATAACTTTCTTCGCCATCCTATCTTTTGAAAAAGAGAACACTCTCTTCTTGTTCTTCCCAACTGACAATGGCAACTCTAAATAGTGGCCTGTATGCAAAGGATTAAAAACACCCAAGCTAGAAGATATAGTACACCTCATGGTTTCACACATATTAGAACTGAAGAAGATTTAAGACTTATTAAAATTATTTGACTGTCCTTAGGCTTTTTCATAGGTTTGCAGGATATGCTTCACCATATTACACTCCCTCTCTAAAGCTTTAAAAAAAAATGAGTCGTCTGCAAATAATAAGTGAGACACAGCAGACACCCTCATCCAAATCCTACTCCTATGGATCAATATTGATAATTCTACATTTCTTAGCAATTCAAAAATCCCCTGAGCGCAAATAATAAATAAGTATGGAAATAAAGGATCCCATTGTCGCAAATCTCTATAAGGAGTAATAGGTCCAACCTCTAATCCATTCAGCAACACTAAATACTTTGGAGACCTTACACATAACATGACAAGATTAACCCATATCTCATTGAAGCCTATCTTCAACATCATCAATTTGAGGAATTTCCAATCCATTCTATCATAAGCCTTGCTAATATCAATCTTCAATGCTACCTCCCCTGAACTCCTATGAGACTTAGTTTTCATTGCATGCAAAATTTCAAATGCAATCATCACATTATTTGAAATTAGGAGATCTGGCACAAACGCTGATTGGAAATCATAAATAATTCTAGGCCACATCTACTTTCTTCTATTAGCAAGGACCTTGGCAATAATTTATAAATAATATTACACAAGGATATAGGGCACAAATCCTTCATACAGGCAGGCTCTGTCATCTTGGGAATTAATACAATATTTGTATTAAATAGAGACTTTGGAAAAAATCCATTCTATAGCCATTCAACACAACTTCTAAACACATCCCTGCCAATAATATGTCAAAACTTCTGATAGAAAGTAAGATTCATACCATCTGGGCTTGGTGATTTGTCTGGGTGCATCTGAAACACTGCTTGCCTAAACTCCTCTTCCTTAAATGGTGCTAGAAGGTCTGCATTTTGCTCATCTATAACTCTACTATGCACGATATCTATTACGGGACTATAATCACCATCATTTTCATTGAACAGCCCCATAAAATAATTGACCACAAGCTCACCCAGCTCCTTTTCCATACTCACCCAGCAACTAATTTCGTCCTTGAGGGCCTTTATATAATTAGTTTCCCTTTTAGCTGAAGCCTGTGTATGAAAATATTTAGAATTACTATCACCATGTTGAAGCCAAAGAGTTTTCGATCGTTGCCACTAGTAGAACTCCTCTTCCATTAATAGCTGGTCATATCATTACTTTAATGCATACAACAAAGTTGAGTTTTCTCCATCACCTTTACAAAGCAAAAGCTGCTTCTGGACTTCATTTAGTTTAGCTCTATAATTACTCACTTTATCACTACTCCACTCGCTTACAGCCTCTACACATGCATGAATTTTATTTGGTAATGAGTCCACACTAGAGGCAGCTTATGAATCACTAACAATAGCCTTAATACCTTCATTAAGAAGCCAACAGTTCTCAAACTTGAAGCATTTCTTACGAAAAGAGAACAATGCAGAAGTAGTATCCAATAGCAACGACGAATGATCTGATACATTCGATAATAAATTAGATAAAATATGATATGAAAACTTTAGAAATCATTCATGGTTGGCTAAACCCCTATCCAGTCTCTCTTTAATCCAGTTCTGACCACCCCTACTCCTTTCCCATGTAAATTAATATCCATGCAACAGTAAATCATGAAGTTGGCAAACCTCTAAAGTCTCTCGAAAACCCTCCAATAAATGGTTTGGATGATCATTTCCACCTTCTTTATCCAAGGGAGATAACATATCATTAAAATCTCCCACACAAACCCAAGGAAGTGAGCTTAACATAGCCAACTATTTTAACATTTGCCATGAATCTTGTCTTTGTTGCCTCTCTAGTAAGCCATAAAAATCTACTAAACACCACTCACCAAATTTATCATCATGCACAACCACATCTATGAAATTCTGAGAGTAACTGGTAATACTAAGGTTAATGTCTTCTTTCCAAAATAAGGCAAGGCTACCTCTCCGACCAAATCTATCAACAAAAAAATAATGCTTAAACTTAATAGCCACTCTAATCTCCTTAACTCTACTAGCAACCATAAGTATCTCTATAAGAAAGATAACATTAAACTTATTTCTCTGGTAGAGATTTCGGAGTGCATGAACCACGCGAGGGTTGCCCATCCCTCAACAGTTCCAACTCAGTATTTTTATGGCGACCGACAAGCCTGTCGCAGGCCGACCGATAATAATATATAGTTCTTGTCTATAGCCATAACATTACTAACAATGTCATCTGGTTGAACATCAACATTGTTGGGCCTAGATCTCTTTTTAAATTCATCATAATTAATTGGGTTGTCTTCATCTCCATATCCATCACCCCTAGTCCCATGGTCATGTTCCATATAGGCAGAATTTTCAACATTAAATCCATTAATAATGGGCCTTGGAATCATAGGATTCTTTCCCTTATTTACTATATTCAAATTCGACTCCACATATCTTTCCTTATTCATACATCCTGCCACCATACTTGTAATTTCCAATCCTTGCCTATCACACAACCATCGACTCACTGTTCCAGTGTTTCGGCGAGAGTCTGCCCTGATAGACAAATCCCACTCCATTCTCAACGAGTCATGCTTCCCAACTAAATGCAGCTTACATAAAATTTTGATATGTCCTGGTAATCCATACAGGAAACAAAAGGCTGTGAGCCGTTCATGCTTGAAGTTAACATACACCATCCCACCATTCTTCATAATTAGCTTCTTCCTTTTGGCTAGAGGTTTTCGAACATCAATGCTAACCCATATTAGTATAAAGCGACTGGCTCCCTCAACCATAGTTTTTGTATCATAGTCCATGAATATTCCAATAAAATTGCCTAGATTCTTTGCTAGATTTCAGGCATAAAATCTATCGTAATATTATGGACTTGCATAAAAAAATCACAATAGTTAGGTTCCACAATAGCAGGTGTTTCACCTCCTTTAATCTATGCAAAATCAACTAATGGCGATTAAAGGACCACGACCCTCCCGCTATAACCCGCTCAATATCAACCTCATAAAAGAAGTGAAATAAGACATTATTTCCCCTTAGATCCATAATATTAACACCTTCAATGGTGCCATAAATCAGCCAGAGTATTTTTCATTGGATCAAACTTTACCACACTATTGGTCAAAAACTTTACAACCAAACAAAATTTGAAAGTCTCTTCACAGGATTCATTATCTCCATCTAATGACAATCCTTCATATTCTCTTGCCTCCTATAAAGAGAGGTCAGCAAAATCATCCTCCATAATAGGTCCCTGTGAAAACTAGGCAAACTAACTAGGGCAACACTTGCTATAGAAGTAGACGACTAGAGAGAAAACTTACGTGCCATAAGACAAACTATTTATATCGACTATGGTTAACTTTGTCCTTCATTAAATATATATTCAAATATTAGAAGATATTGAAAATGATAAAACAATAAGTTATATAACATTTTACTATTAGGAATAGGTGATTTATTTCAAAATAAAAATATAAATAAAAATAACAAAATATAAATAAATATAATAAATAAATAAATATAAAATAATATATATGTAAATTAATAATAAATTCTATTGTAAAGAATAAAAAACATTTATCATGATTTTTATGATAGTTTCATCAAAATATTATGAGTAAATAGATATAATTTTTTTTTTAATTTTATGACTTGACATTTTCACTTATTAAGAACAAAACATATTTTTTATATAAAAAATCATAAATTCTATAAAAAAAAAGGAGAAAAATAAGAAAAAATAAAAATTCAAGAAAAAATTTTCAAATATTGAAATTATTATTATTATTACTAAATAAATTATTAGTATATAATTAATTTGTTAGAAATATTAAAAGTCATATTTTTTAATGTTTAAATTTTAAATTTCTAAAATATATAAGTTAATTATTATTATAAATAAAAATGTTAAATAAAAATGTTAATTTATATTTAATTTATTATAAAAATTAAGAGTTAATTTTTTTAAAATTTTCAAATTTTTTTATATATAAATAAAGTAATATTATTAAATCATATTAATGTAATTAATTTATAGAAAATTAAGTCATAAATATAATTTATTTAATCAATATTATGAAATTACATTAATGTATAATTATTTAATAGAAAATTAAAAGTTATAAATAATTTTTTAATTATTGATTTTATATAAATTATTAAAATTAAAACAATTAATTAAAAAATAATATTTTTTAAAAAAAATTAATAATGTATAGGAAAGTGAAAGTAACAAGTTGCTTCTCTCTCTCTCTCTTTCTCTCTCTCTCTCTCTCTCTCTCTATATATATATATATATATATATATATAATATTTATGGGTCGCTTGGTATATTACCGGAAAAACTGATTACTAAAAATATATTTTATAGAGATATATTTTTGAGATTATATTTTTCTGAAAAATATTATATCACCGTATTTGGAAGATACAATAAAATACTAAAAAAGTTTATTGAAAAAATATTAACTTGTTTGGTTACAATCCAACTTTACTCAAAAAATTTGAATAATATCTAAACTATGCTTATAATATCTCTTTTTTATTTTATTATATCTTAAAACAAGAGTATAATTATCTTTTGATATGAAACTCATAATCTCCTTTTAAGTAAAATAACTTTCTCTAATCACCAGATAAAATATTTTATTAACTGATTTGTAATATTCTGATTTTTGATATATTTTAGAATAGTAAATACTGAAAATCATATGAGTGTAAGAGGTAGATAAAATATGAGATGAATCTTTATGATGGATGTTATATATATATTATAAATATTTAAAATAAACATGGTATATATAAGATATATACATATATCCAATATATATACCACATATACATGAGATATAATTGGTTGTAGAAAAAGTTAATTTGAATTAAATAATAATAATAAGTGAAGAGGATAAAGTCAAAGGAAGGAAGAATATGTGTGGTGGAGAATTAAAGTGAAATTATTTATAATATTTTATTTATATAAGGATAAGGATGAACAAAGAAGAGGGAAATTCTTCTTCTTCTCCTTCTTCTTTTTCTTCTTCTTTTCAACGTGAGAGAGAGAGAGAGAGTGGGAAGAGTGGACTTTTCATGCTACGTATCAAAGTTTATAAGAGATTCAAGAGGGATTAAAGAAAATAGTCAAGTTTTGGCAAGTAATTTAGTAAGTACTTTCTTCTTGAGCTTATTTTATAGATTATATATATATGTATATATAGTTAGTGAGAGAAAGTGGTGATTAATTGAATAATATGATGATAATGATATATTGAAGTGTATATATGATAGTAATAATGATAATGATAATAGTATGAATAAAATATATAATGATTGTTATTATGATTTTGTATTTAGACAAACAAGAAGTAAGTAAAGAAGAGCAAGCATGGAATAATAAAAATTTGTATATATAATTTCTTTAGTTTGTATATATGATCTTGAGTTTATATATATGATTTTGAGATTGTGCATATTTGATTTAACATGGGTTGGAGTTGCTATTTGATATGTGAGTATTGTATTGATGAAATGGAGTGAAAGAGTTTTTTTACGATGTCATGGGCATACCCAGAGATTTAGCCTGACACGCCCAATGACACGCTTATGTCCCTAGGCTTGTCGTAGTCACTGTAATATAGAATTAAGGACATGGGCAGTGACACGCCCATGTCCCTAGGCATATCGTAGTTATTGTAAGGCAACATTAAGGACACGGGTAGTGACACACCCATGTCCCTGGGCGTGTCAAAGTTTTGTAGAAGTTGAGTGTGTCACTTGAAGAATTATTAGAAAATATGTTAAATATGCTACATATTTATATGTTGATGAGTCATATGGTGAGTATGGCTTATGCTTGCATGATGAAAGTATAAAATGGGAAAATGTGGTTGGATGCCAAGTGTGAATTATAAATAAATAATGATTATGATACAGATGAGATGATCAATGTGCTATGAATTGTGATTTATTATGTATGCATTTAATGCATTGTGAAGCCATTGATAATAGTTAAATTGAGTATAAAGTGAAACATGTGCAACATTTGAAAATGACCCAAAGTGTTTAGTTAATGTGGTTTGTTATGTATGCATTAAAGATATTGTGAAAAGCTATTGGCAATGGCTAGATTACATAAAATATAATACATTGTGATGATATGACATTGAAATGATGAAATGAAATGATATGATATTGAAATGAATGAGAAAAATGAGAAATAAGTAATGTGCCTAGTTGAATGTGAGAAAATGTGAAAGAAATGGAAGATGAGTATTGGTAATGCATATGATTTACGTATGAATGGTGTGAATTGGTAATGTGATGTGATCATGAATAATGATGATCACTGGAAAAATATAAACTAAAGTGATGCTATATACATGTAACCTGTATCATTACTTGTCTAATTGTATTGAGATTGATTGGATATGCACGAGAGATCCTGAGCAGAGCTAGGCCTTGAGGTGCATATGTTAATAGACTTGAGCAGAGCTAGGTCTTGACCCGAGCAGAGCTGGATCATGTATTTAAGATGACGGTTGACCTGAGCAGAGCTAGGTCATGTGATTGAAATTGAAAATGGACCCGAGCAGAGCTGGGACGAGAAACTGATACTGTGACAGTTTAACTTAGTAATTGCAATGATGTGTGAGTGAGATGTGAAGCTCAATAGTCATGTATGAATATGAAATGTGATTTTCAATAGTGTAATGATGTCTAAGTAGGATGTGAATCCCAATATTATATTGCTGTATATTATATGTGGATAATTATGTGATATTTGTATTTATATATTTATATATATGAAGCTTAGCGTGGTTGTGTGAATCACGCAGATAAGTAGATTGTTGATCTGAAAGTAGAATATTTGTACCATGAGAAGACTGAGGGTGTGCCAGAGATTAACTACAAGTTGGTGCATGCATGTACATTTTGTTATTTTGTAGTTTGACCATATGTATTTGTATATAAGTAAATTTTTGAAAAGACAATATATAAATGTATATATGTAATTAAATGAAAAATTTTAATGATTTTGGAAATGTTACTTTTGAAGAATAATATTTGATAATGTAAAATGTTCTTATGTTCTTATATATATAATGTGTATATTCGTATAAATACAATAATGAAATGTTTGAATGGATCTATAACGTGACATCCTTATATCTTATATGTATATTATACATATATGAGATATGTATGTACAGTATGTATATATGATATAGGGGTGTTACATAATTGATAAAATTTAGTATGCCTAATATTTTATTTTACATGAATCATTTATAAACAAACATGATATTATTAGTCAAAAGAGATTATTTTATCAATTTTTTGGAATTATCATACAATCAAATGCTTTATTAGTGCTATTACATGTGTACGGATTTGGGTGTAATTATATTGATAAGTGATGTATAAATGTGAAAATATTGAATTTATTGATATAATTGTTTAATCAATGATAGCATATTATTATTATTATTATTATATTAAATAAAGACACAGAGAGGGTCAATTATAAAATTATTCTAAATTTTAAATTTTATACAAAAATTTTATTGAAAAGGTAAAAGTTATCATATTTAGATTTGATTTATTGTAATTATTAAATCATTCAATAAAGGCCTTTCAAAAAAAAAATCATTCAATAAGGGTGAAATATGTAATTATTATTATTGTGTAATAATGATGCAATTTATGTTGTTTTGATTTGTTTAATTTGTATTTTTTTAGGTGATTTATGTCTATATATATACAAGGAATGAAATATGCTGGCTGATGAAGTAGCTGATTTAGGGCTTTGGATTATATGGTTAGAATATTCATAACTTAACCAAAATAAGAGGCTTTTGCTATTTGGAATAGTATCATCTTACTTACCTTTTCTATTATTTTCTAATGAACACAAATTTAAGGGTCAAATGTATTTTATCTAAAAAAAGTAAAGCATTATCAAACATTTTTATTGTTTCGTTCGTTGAACAATCATCTTGATTATTTAAATAATATAATTTTTTATTATTTCCTATTATTAACTATATATTGTTTTTTTTTTTTTAATTCCTTATAGAGATCAAGGAATTGTGCTTAATTGAGATTTTCTTTTTTATTGCATCTAGGTAGTAAAAAAAGATAAAGAAGTCCGGTATATTCTAATAGAAAGTTCACAAGATTAATAGAACATCAATTTGATTGAAGAGCTTAATATAAAAAAAAAAAAGAAATTAAGGGCTTAATATAAATAAATTGATAACCCTTTGGCGTAATAGCGAATTCGCCATTTGGTCTTTGGCATATGTCATCAATTTCATGTACAAGTTTGGTAACCAGTAATTACAAAAACAACTGGAGGAAAAAGATAAATACAAATTAGAATATTTCTGCTTAGCATTGTACGTGTCAAATAAAGAAATTAATTAAGAAAATAATAGAAAAACAAAAATTATATAAAAATAAAAATAAAACAAAAATTATATAAAAATAATAAAAAAAATTTAAAAGAAATTAAACCGTATCCAGCTGTTGCTTTCTATATGTCTAAAAGTATGTGATTTTTCATAGAAAGAAATCAACCTCCAAATGTAAATTAACTCATTCACTACCAACTCTTTTTATTCATATATATTTAAGCCTACAAAATTAAGAACCCAGACAATAATAATGGATTTTCTTCAATCTCCAACAATGCTTTTTATATTTTTTATCTCTTTATTTATTTATATAATTTTCTTGATTCGATCTTTAAACAAAGTCTCATACCCACCAGGTTCCATAGGGCATCCGATTATCGGTAATATGAAGATTATGGATCAGTTAACTCATCGAGGTTTGGCTCGGCTGACTAAGCAATACGGTGGACTGTTCCATCTCAAGATGAGTGGGCTTCATATTATGGTCGTATCTGCTTTGGATATGGCCCAGGAAGTACTTCAGGCCCAAGATAGTGTCTTCTCCAACCGGCCGGCCAACGTTGCAATTACTTGCTTGACGTATAATCGGGCCGACATGGCCTTTGCCAACTACTGCCCATTTTGGCGTCAATTGCGCAAAATCTGTGTTATGAAACTGTTTAGTAGAAGAAGGGCTGAGTCTTGGGCTTCTGTACGAGAAGAAGTGGATCAGTCATTCGGATAGTTATGGAAAAAACCGGCGGACCGGTTAATATCGGTGAATTGGTTTTTGCTTTAACAAGGAATATAACACATAAGGCTGCTTTTGGATCATTATCATATGAAGGGCAAGATGAGTTTATGAAGATTTTGCAAGAATTTTCTAAGTTCTTTGGAGCTTTTAATATTGCAGATTTTTTCCTTGGTTGGGTTGGATTAGTGCACAAGAGTTTAACAAAAGGTTAGCCAAGAATATGAAGAAAAAGAAAAATGATGAAGTTGGTGAAGTAGAAACTGATATGGTGGATGAATTACTGGCCTATTACAGTGAAGATGTGAAAAATGGTTTTCTTGATTCTCAATCCACCATTAGGCTCATCAGAGATAACATCAAAGCTATTATCATGGTATTGTTTATTAAATTTAACTCTTTTTTTTTTGTTAATATTTGAAAAACAGCAGCATTAATTAAGTTCTTGTCATTGTATAAAACTATGCAGGACGAGATGTTTGGTGGAACTGAAACAGTGGCATCAGCAATAGAATGGGCAATGGCGGAGCTTATGAACAGCGCAGAAGACCTCAAGAAAGTAGAAGAAGAACTCACACGAGTGGTTGGCTTGAATCGGATAGTTCATGAATCAGATCTTGAAAAACTGTCCTACCTGCAATGCGTGTCCAAAGAAACACTTCGTCTCCACCAATTCCTATCATCCTCCATGAGACAGCTGAGAACACAGTGGTTAAAGGGTATAAAATCCCAGAAAAATCACGGGTCATGATTAATGTATGGGCAATTGGGCGAGACCCCAATTCATGGGAAGACCCAGATAAGTTTAATCCAAGTAGGTTTTTGAAAGGAGCACCCGATTTTAAGGGGAACCATTTTGAGTTTCTTCCATTTGGGTCAGGTCGGAGGTCATGCCCGGGTATGCAACTGGGGCTGTATGGATTAGAGTTAAGTGTGGCTCATTTGGTTCATTGTTTTAATTGGGAATTGCCTAATGGTATGAAGACTACTGAACTTGATATGAGTGATGTTTTTGGACTCACTGCACCCAGAGCTACTCGACTTGTTGCTGTACCAAATTATAGGTTGAATTGTCTATTTTCAAGTTGAAAAAATGAAGGTTAGATTGTGAAATGGGTTAATGTTAAACTAATTATTATGAACCAAAATGTTGATTGAATATTTTTTTTCTTTTTTTTTTATTATGTTGTGATTAAATGTGGCTGAGTTGAGCGGCAGGTCTCAATTAGCGAATATAATTGTTGATGGCAAGCTAAATCTTTAAAAATGGGTTAATTATATAGATGATGTCTGATTTTTTTTTTATCATTATTACATTAAAATCTCTAAATTTTATTTTATAAAGATAAAATCTTCAAATTTTTTATAATGCCTTAATAAAATTTTTAAAATTATTTTTTGACAATCGAAATATAGTGTGGTAGTCACGTATCGCCTCACAATAATATATATATATATATATATATATAAATTTAATTTCATCTGAATCTACACTTGTGTGAAAAAAAATATGGTAGAACAAGTAATTTCAATTCTGCTAAAAAAATATGGTTTTAGATCTGGAAAAAATATAGATAAAAAGTAGAATGAATTTTTTTTTACCATATAGCAATACGTAACTGTTATATTACATTTAAGTCGCTGGAAAATAATTTCAAGAACTGTACTAAAAATAAAATTAAAAATTTAGAAATTTTATCTTTCCAAAATAAAGTTTAATAATTTTAATAATATAAAAAAAGTTTAAAGATGATAAGTGTAATTAAATTCTTTGAAAATTAAACATTTTTTAAATTTAAATTCAGGGCAGTTGTGATAATATGCTATGTGTGCTTGATTTAGTTCTTATAAAGATTTTTTTAAAGTTTCAATGATATTTCTTGCTTTTGGTATTGTCGCGTTTAGTGTGCTTGTCAGTTTTAAGTTGCAATTCAGGCGGAGCTAGAGTTCAATATTTGATGGATCAAAATAAAATGAAAAGATAATAAATTATATTTGTGGAGTAAAATAAAAATTTTGAACTGTTTGAGTGTTATAATTATATAATTTATTCAAGTTAACATACAATTTTAATTGATTTTATATTTTTATTAATAATTTATTATTTTATGCATCTAAAATTTATAGTTTAAAGTAAAATGTTTGACTTGATTCCTTCAAAGTGAGAAGAATAAATAGATTCCTCCTAAATAAGGGAATAGTGTGAACCAAATAATATAAAATCACATGAAACAAAAGAAGGAAAGACTAATTTTCAATGTTGAATACTTTTTTACATATTCAAAATTTAAATGTATAATAATCAGTATAAAATGGATTTTTTTTTCTAAAGAAATTTATAGTGAAATTTAGGGATGATAATGGATCAGGTATGAATTAGATTTTTAAAAATTCTTACCTTATCCTATAAGTGAAATGACATACTCCACCCGTCATCCGACTCACCTAGAATCAGATTGGATTGGGTGTAAGTCATACTACTATCACAAATCGAGTTAAAACGGGTAGAATCGGGTCATAAATCAGATAGGATCATAAAATATATATGTATATAAAAATCAAATATAAAAAAATCTATAAAATATTATAAATAAAAGAAGAGATAAGTTAGATAAACGATGAAAAATATGAGAAATCTCTGTATTATGAGTTGTATCATATGAACCACCTATAATGGAGCATTTATAGTGGTATAAGTAGAACTTAGATGATAATAAAAGATTAAAACTATCATGAATTGAATTATAATTTAAATAGAATAAAACTAATCATAATCTTAATAGAATAAAATTAATTTAATTAAATAGTCATCCGCATATTTTCTGACACTTTCCATTGGATAACTACCTCTATAAATATGTCTCGTTAAAATTTTGTTAAAAAAATTCACTGGATAAAAATTTAGCGAAGAAAAAATAGTACAATATTAATAGGTAACTTCCCCTCAAGAATACAACTGACTAAGATATATCTCCAAGTGAGCCATTTCATAGGTAACTTCCTCTCAAGAATACAACTGACTAAGACATATTTCCAAGTGAGCGCATTATATAGGTAATTTCTCCTCAAGAATACAACTGATATTTAATTATGCTTTTTAAAAATTGATATCGGCAATGTTTTTGTGAACAAATCTACTAGATTGTCACTTGAACGAACTTTGCAAATATCAAATTATCCTTCCTTCACGAGTTCATAAGTATAAAAGAATTTTAGTAATATATGTTTAGTTCTATCACCATTTATGTAGACTCCTTTGATTTATGCAATACATGCTGCAGTATCTTCATGTAATATTATTGGTTGGTTGCTTTCTATAGGTAATCCACATGCTCTTCTAATATGTTCAATTATGCTTCTTAACTATACACATTCACGACTAGCTTCATGAATAGCTAATATCTCTGAATGATTTGATAAAGTGACAGTGATTATTTGCTTTACAGATTGCTATAAAATAGCAGTATCATTACAAGTGAAGACAACCTTTTTGGGATTGGGCTTTATAAGGATCAAAAAAATATTTAGCATCAGCATATCTTGCCAATTCAGACTTTATTCATTTTGAAAAAATAAACTCATATCAGATATGCCACGTAGATAGCGTAGAATATGTTTCACTCCATTTCAATATCTTTTAGTTGGTGCTGAACTAATTCTTACAAGTAAGTTAATTGCAAAAAAAATATCTGATCTTGTATTGTTAACAAGATATAAAAGTGCTCATATTACACTAAGATATGATACTTCAAGGCCAAGAACCTCTTCATTATCTTCTCAGTGATGAAACAAATCTCATTTTACATCAAGAGAACGAATAATCAATGGAGTACTTAATGGATAAGATTTATCCATATAAAATTATTTTAGGATTTTTTCAATATATGATGATTGATGGATAAAAATTTCATTTGACAGATACTCAACTTGAAATTCAAGAAAAAATTTTATTTTTTCAAGATCTTTCATTTCAAATTATTTTCTCAAATAGTTTGCAGTAATTGAGATCTCTTCTGAAGTTTTCACTATATTTAAATCATCAATATAAACTGCAACTATAACAAATCTTGAATTTATCTTTTTAATAAAAATACATGGGTAAAGAGAATTATTTTCATATCCATTTTTTACTAAGTATTCATTCAAGCGATTATACTACATTCGTCAAGATTGCTTTAGCCCATAGAAGGATCTCTAGAGTTTAATAGAATACATCTGTCTAGATTTTGAATTATATGCTTCAGGCATCTTATATTCTTCTGAAATTTTCATATATATGTCATTATCCAATGAAATATATAAATAAGTTGTCACAACATCTATCAAATATATGTCAAGCCTTCAGATGCTGTCAAACTGATAAAAAATCTAAAAGTAATAGCATTCATAACTGGAGAATATGTCTCATCATAAACTATACTAGGTCTCTGTGAGAATTCTTGTGCCACAAGCTGCGCCTTATATCTCACAATTTTATTTAATTTATTTTTCTTATAGACAAATACTCATTTGTATCCAACAGATTTGACATCTTTTGGCATCAATATAATTTGTCCAAATACTTTACGCTTGGCTAATGAATCTAGCTCAGCCTGAATAGCCTCTTTTCATTTTGGCCAATCATTTCTATGTCGACATTCTTCAATATTTTTAGTCTTAGACTCATTATCATCAATTATATGCAAACATATAATCAACAACAATATCATCTTTTTTTCATATATTTCTAGATTTCAATGAGATCTCACAATTTTTCTATACCAAAACCACTTCTGAAGTTACTTCTCTAGAATATGAAGTTGTTAATCTGTGTTAGCTTTGACATCTACAAGAACATCATTTGGTAAATTTTTTTTTCGGAGAATAACATCTTTTGAACCAAGTGGTCTACCACGTTTCAACCGTATGTTAGATTCATTGGCTGCCATATTAACAGAATATCCTGCAAGGACAATCAATCGAGCAGGAGTATTAACAACTGAAATATGCGTTTTAGACACTTTTTAGATATCTGTAAAGATATATGGTAATTGATTTGCAACATTCTATAAATAAATTATTCTTTAAACTTCTAGTTCACATTAATTTGTGTGTGTATCAAAATTAGATGAAGTTGGTGTATTCCAACTAATCTTTTGTGATTTTGGCTTTTTACTTTTATTTTTTTCTAATGGTGAAAAAACTGACTCATTAAATTGTCAATCTAAAAATTTTGCTCTATAATGTTCACATGTTAAGGGTTCAAGATATCTAATAATAGATGGAGAATCAAAACCTACATAGATACCAAGACGACATTGAGGACCCATTTTAGTTCTTTAGGAATGTGCTATAGGGATATATACCGCACGGTTAAAAATTCTAAAATGAGATATATTTGGTTGTTGGTCAAATACAAGTTGTAAAGGTAAAAACTTATGATATGCAGATGGTCGGATACGAACTAAAGATTCAATATGAATTATAACATATCCTCAAGCAGATGTTGTAAGTTTTGATTTCATAAGCATAAGTCTAGCAATTAATTATAGACATTTTGTAAAAGATTCAAATAAACTATTTTGAGTGTGAACATACGTAACAGAATGTCTAACTATAATTTCTATTGACATATAATAATTATAAAATACTTTTGAAGTGAACTCACATACATTATCTAGATGAATTGTCTTAATAGGATGATAAAAAAAATATTGACCTTAACTTTATAATTTGAACAAGAAATTTAGCAAAATCAATATTACCAATTGACAATAGATAAACATGTGACCATCGAGTTGAAGCATCAATTAAAACTATAAAGTATCTAAATAGTCCACAAGGTGGATGAATATGTCCATAAATATCCCCATGTATTCTTTGTAGAAAATCAGGAGACTCTAAATGTAATTTATAAAGTGAATGTCTCATAATTAATTTACCTTGAGAACAAGAAACACAAAAATAATTATCAGATAAAAGAATTTTTTGATTTTTAATGTATATTCATTTGTATTCTCAATAATATGTCGCATCATATTTGAACCTGGATGGCTAAGACGATCATGTCAAAGTATAAAAATTTTAGAATCTGTGCACTTCTGATGCATATAATAATCCAGTTGATAAACTTAAAAACTTTTCTAATATGAACTTTTGGTTTAAATTTGTAGAAGTGATATATAAAAATTTAATATTGCCTTCATTATTTATTTCAATATGATATCCGTTGCAAGATTTTTTCAAAATCTACTAGAATACAATGCATCATCAATATATAATTTTGTTCCATTTGAAAACATAAGATGGACTCTTCCAGAGCCTTCAACTACATTTACAGTGCTATATATTGTATTAATATTAATTTCAGCTAATGTTAATCGTAAAAAATATTTCTTATCTAGAAAAATTATGTGAGTTATGCCATTATCAATCAAACATATGTCATCCACCACAATGTCAAGTTTATTATGATTTTATCTAGTAAAAAAAGTAATTATATTAAAAATAAAGTCTGATTTTATTATAATTTTTGACCAAAAAAATAACATTACTTATGAAAGAAGAACAAGAAAAATAATATAACTATGAAAAATATATTCTAGTAACTAATATTTTTATCTCCTATCAAATGATCAATTTTGCCATCATTGTCTTCAAAAAAATTAAAAATATCAAAATTAATATTTAAAGAATGTGCATCATTACTTGAAGGGCCTATAGCTTCAGAAAAATTTATTTCAACATTTTTTTCTTTCTCTTTTAGTAATGATTTGTAAATATTGACTAAATATTTTAGAATGCGACATATTCTTGATCAATGACCTTTTGTTCCACATCTATAACAAGTAATGTCATTATTTTGTATATTTCTTTTTGGAAGTTCTTTATTCTTGGCCCATTTCATTTTATTTTTTTTAGCATATTTGCTTTTATAATTAGTCGAAAAATTTCTTATACCATGATCTCTTTTACTACGACCTCGCCCACGGCTTTGAAAAAATATTGCATTTACTTTAGGGAATGGTGCTGAGGCAGTATGACGAGTTTGATAATTTTTCGTCAAAAACTCATTATTTTATTTAGCCACTAGTAAACAAGAGATTAACTCAGAATATTTTTTAAATCGAAGCTCTCAATATTGTTACTACATGAGCACATTCGAGGCATGAAATGTTGGATATGTTTTTTCTAACATATCATCATCAGTGATTTTTTCTTCACATAATTTCAATTAAGAGCTAATATTAAATAAAGTTGAATTATATTCACTTACAATTTTAAAATTTTGCAATCGTAAGTGAATCCATTCATATTGAGCTTTTGAAAGAATCACTATTTTTTAGTATTCATATCTTTGTTTTAAAGAATTCTAAAGAGCTAATGGGTCGTTAATAGTAAGGTACTAAGTTTTTAATTCTTTATGTAAGTGATGTCGAAGAAAAATCATGGCTTTTGTGCAATCCTGTAGGAATGCTTTGTTTCATTCCTTAATAGTATCTCCAAGATTTTATAGCATTGAGATGAATCTTGGCATCAAGTATCCATAGTAGATAATTTCTTCTGAAAATATCGAGGACAATGAATTCATATTTTGTAAGATTCGACATTGTAAAGATACTATATTCAAAAATAAGAACCTTAAACTAGATATGTATTTATTTCAAACAATACATATATTGAAATATGATTGTCAAAATATTAATAGAATATACTGAAATTGTTGATATTCAAAACTCATTGATTGTCAAAACTAAAATAAAAATCACAATTGTCTTAGTACTGTAACATCAATAGTAAAACTCAAAAAACTAATAAGAGCCAAAAAAAAAAAAACTGTAATGGATAATATGTCGTTAATTGTATGCAGATATCTATATACACAAAACTATAGAAATCAAGATTTTTATAGTACAAAAAAAAAAAATTGATTGTATTACTGAATTCAAAAGTCAAGTTTGCTTTTATATATTCATACATAGTATGGGCCAACAAGAAAACTCATATTTAATTCTTTAATTTTATATGGTAGCCTATAAAAAAAATTGCAATATGATGTCAACTTTTACTATATAATATTAGTATACAAATATTAGCACTTTGTGACATAATAGACAGTGAATTTTACTCAGAGAATAAATTAAAGGACAATAGAAATTACTTATCAATTAACCAAAACTCATTGATTATCAACAAAAGTAGTCTTGGTCTATATTATACAAATAATAGCCACAGCAAAATCAAAAAATACATATTTGTTAAAAACACTATCATGAAACAAGATTCTAATACCATTTATAGATAAAACGCTAAATATTAATCTAGTCAAGATCGATCATACTAAAACATTAAGAAATATAGACTAAATGTGGAAACATACCTTGATCTATTAGCTCAATTGATTAAAGTTTTATGTCGATAACGTGTTATAAATAAAAGAAGAGAGAAGATAAATATATGATAAAAAATATGAGAAATTTCTGTATTATGAATAGTATCATATGAACCACATATAATGTGATATTTATAATGTTATAAATAGAACTTAGATGATAATAAAATATTACAACCGTCGTGAAATTAAATTCTAATTTGAATATGATAAAACTAATTATAATCTTAATAGAGTAAAATTACTTTAATTAAATAATCCTACACATATATCTAATATAAAAAATATAATTATAATAATCAACTCTCTTCATTATAAAAAAATATTAATATTAAATATGACCTTATTAATATAAATATTTCTTAAAATATAAGTATTATTATTATCAAAATATTAACTTAATATATTAACTTAATAAATAATAAATTAAATAAATTAATTAATTATGTCCCACGTTTCATATTTTTTGTTCAAAATAATTTAAAAAATTAATAGTAAATAAATATTATATAAAATTTATTGATATAACTAAATATTATATAAATATCAGAATATATATATATTTTCTAGGATTATGTTTGGATAGAGTTGTACACAATCCGTATTTCACCAAAATTCATCTAGGAAATTCCATACACTATACTAATTATAAATAAATCAATTATAATCCTATTCAATCAGATCAAATGAAATTAAATATTCATCTGATCGGATAAAATTACCTTCCCTAGTGAAATTAGCTTCTTTTTTTTTTTTTTTTTGGTATGAATGACATTGTACTTGTCTCTATCAACCAATCCACAAACATCCCTGTCATACTCGCACGCTCGAAGACCACTTTTTTTTTTCTTATTTTTGGGTAGCTTTAAGGTTGTTGATGGATACAGATAAATTAAGAAACATCTCACAAAAACAAAGCAAATATTAAAAACTTTAGATACGATCCTGAGATGCTTACTACATACATGGGATTTTCCAATTGGTAAAAGAAACAAAATTTAACTAAAATTATCCGTTTGCTTACTATTATAAGAAGACAATATAAAGTAATAAAAATGTAGCAGTTGAGAACTGGGCATAAGAATTGTGATTGCGTTAGTGTTATCAAAATTCAAATACAAGAGCAAAGAAGAAAGAAATAAATAAATAAACAAATACCAATCTAACAGACATATAACAGAGAATCATTCTGAATGAACAGTCATCCAGCACTCAAAGAATATCAACTTTGCTTTTATAATTCTGATTATAAAACAATTTACAATAAGTTAACATGCCATTACTTAAAAAATCACAGAAATATTCCTAAATCACATTTACTTATAATCATCTTCTTACCATGTTCATTTTGCCACCTTTTAAAAGAAACTATCAAAGCTGGCACAGTGTCGTTTTGATTTTTATAAGGAATTAGTTGCCTCAAAATGAATTAAATTGGCATTCTTATAAAAATTTGGCAATTACGTCGCCCAAGTAATGAAAAACTACATCAAGATCCGGATTGCAGCAAGCCCAACTGCAGTTAATGAGACAAGGGTACCTATGCAGTATTTTATCACCTCATACTTTGCTGCTTCCAACTGGGCTCTCAATGCATGAATTTCCTGTAAAAAAAAAAGAAAAATTCTAAGAATCCATCATATTTAATTCATAAAACCTAAATAAGCATTTTTCACTTGAAATCACTAAGCTTACCCGATCAAGCTTGTTTGTAAGGTTAGTAGTTTCAGCATTCTGATTAGCTAGTTCATCACGTATGCGCCTGCACAATCAAGTATAAGAGGTGAAACAAAGATGAACATTCAGAATTATCAAAGTGACATAAATGAGGGTAATGTGTGCTGTCACAAAGACCATTTAACCTAAGCCATAGTCAAGCAGCAGCATGACACATTTCTTTTTTGTTAGAAGAAGCATTCCTTAAAAAAAGCATAAATACAAATCTTTTATACTCCATTCATATTTTCCACAAGATAAAAATATAAATGCAGACATACATAAACAACTTGCATGTGCGAGTCACTGTGTAAGTTAAAAAAATCAGATCTCAAGTAGTAGCAACATTGTTTCTTCCCAGAGTAAGAATCCCTCATTCTCTCCACTAAGCCATTTACAGTGAATATCTCAATCTCTCTCTGCTACCCCATGTTAAAAAACTTTGGCATTTCTAGTTAAATAAACATTACTTGCAAGATCAAGTGACTAACTTGACACAAGTTCCACTATCCTTAGATACTTGTATTGGAATTGGACAACCATATGCACAATTCGTATAATTAGATTTACAATTTTGGGTTCATTGATTCTTGTACTTAATCCATTGACAGTGGCTCATACAATGGAAAATAGAGTATAATCTTAAGCAGATTATGCAACTTAAAACAGAACAAAATTTATTTTCCTTACCCTTTTTCAAGATTTAAGTCCAATCGCTGCCCGGCTGTGACCTTGTCAATTTCATACCTGTTCACAATAGCAAAGTCTTAAAGTGTAAAAATCAGGACATCAAATGTTCAAGCAGAGGTTAGAAAGCATTTAATAACATATACCTCAATTCACTACGCATTTTCTCAATGTCAGTTTATAATTTCTCAGTCGCATTTAATAACATATACCTCAATTCACTGCGCAATTTCTCTATGTCAGTCTGTAATTTCTCAGTCTCACGTTGCAATAGAGAAAAATGATGATCCTGCATTATGGAGAATTTTTCAAGAAAGAAATTATACAAAAAAGCCCACAGTATCATGAGTTTTCAGAATGGATATGTAAGAACCAAATTCATATGCTTTTAAATGTACTTATTTTGAGAAACACGTAGAATATAAGTGAAACATATACATTTATACATGCCAAAAACTACTTCCGCTTCAAATGGCACTCCTACACTGCCACAACATCAGAACTTCCTTTCAATTTAGAATCAATCATGTTGTAGAACATAGTTGGATTTCAAATAGTGAAGGATCAAATACTGAGGAAGGATGGAATCAACAATAATATTCTAGAAAAAAAAAAGAAAAAAATTCAATATAGTTTTCACAGTTTTTTATTTTAGTAGTTGGAATAGTACTGATTTAGTTTATTGCTAACATCAAATATACAAGGTAACCTCAAATGTTTTTAGCAGGCTCTTGTACAAGTAACAGATGAGAGCTCAAGAATGGACGTTTGCAAGATGCCACCATACCTGGTCATATTATGGGTTTAGAGAAAATATTTTCTACCACCTATTTTTCTTGGTACCAAGAAAGATGCACGGTCTTAATTAGGCCACTACAAATTATTTACTCATGGGTGGGCAAACTCTTCTATTTTGGTTCATTCGTTTTCTTGACTATATGGTTTGTCCAGGAGAGAGGTCAAGCTTCAAGAAATATTGAATGTTCTTCTCAACGAGCAGTTGTATAACTTCCCATGAATTTTAATTACACTAAAATTTATTTATGTAGGAATTGGGTTCAAGCTTTCCCCAACCCCTGATATTACTTTTCCAGATCACAAAAATGCCCTAGAAATTCTGCAATTTCGTAATTAACCATAATTAAAACAATACATAAAAAAGAAGTTAAATCAATAAAAGGAGTCTATTATCATCCCAACAAGCTGGACCTTGAATGGCTGATGAGCTTCAATAAATCCCTACTAACTTACCCATCACATCACAAATATATGCCCAGAAAAAAGTATGTATGGCCAGTTTCATGTATCGAATGCACATCACAATAAAATTGCTTTAACCTCACCCCACAATTGTAGTGCAATGAGTAGATCGTTGGCATACATATTTGTAGATATGATCCTTAAAAACTCAAATTTATATTTTTAGGCAATGGACACAAGACATAGCAAATGTTATCATAGCCAAACCAAGCTAGTAATGTGCTTGTCTTGTTCCACTCGAGGTTGATAACGCACTAGAATAATTATTCTTCCTTTATACCTCTTTTCATTGCAATGATGAGTCTTATAGGAAAGAATGTGCAATGGAAAGAGCCTTGATGAAATGCATCCAAGTGTCAAATAGAGAATAGAATATATTCACAAAGGCGCATTAGAACTTAATATCAAACTCCATAACTGAGAAAATGGCTAGATAGGCCACACATAGGGTGAAAGAATTTTCATGGTGAATGGTATTTCAGTGCTCTTAACCATTCCTTGTAAAAATTGCCTATTAGTAGCTAATACATGTTTAAAATGACCACAAAGTTGTGGAAGGAATTCAATTTGACACTGAAATATGAGCCTTTTTTCTGATTTGCAAATGTTATTCACAAAAGTTGAAGCAAAAACACCATTTAACGTTGGAAGGTGACTAAACCTCAGCAACCCTGGTGAAGTCCATTACCAGCAAACTATTAGAAAGTAAAAGCAACTCCTTGGTTTCATCAATAATTTTGCATTGTTCGAGGCCTTAGATTTTGATGTCCCATGCAAACAGGAAACAAAAGACATGCACCTAGCTTAAGCAAGAAATGGAAGACTAAATCATCTATTTCGACCCAAGCATAGACAAAGCATCTTCAACTTGTTTGTCCACTAGCAATAGAATGATACTTGGCAAACCAAATAAATTCATTTAACCAGCATGCTTTCAAAATTAAATGATAGAATGAACCAGACAAGAACACAAAACTACAGCCTTAAATAAAATATGCTGAATAAAAAAAATAGTAAACATAGAAATGAAGGGCCCATCACTCTTCCCTTTTAATTTGTGCTTAATTCAAATGCTACCAAAAACACACTTATAAGGAGAAAAATTTTGGGATAAAGAAGTAGCAAAAGAACTTAAATGGCTCAGGCATACATCAATTGCATTTTCAAAGTAATAAAGTCATCAAACATAGAAAGAAGACATATTAGGAGCAAGGTCTTCCAAAGCATGTCAAATGGGATTAGAATTGCCAATAAGCCTACCATTTTAGTGCTATATCATTGAAGTAATTCTTAGCATGAATAACCAAAGAACCAAATGATTTAGAATGCCAAGGAACACATGATCTTAAGTTGTAGCATGAAAATGACATTACAACCTCAGCAAAGAAAACATGAAAACAATTAATAAAGAACAGATAGCTGCTTTGACTCATAAAATGAAACTAAATTTTAGGGAGCAAATAAAACAAGTACCTTAAAACTCGACATTTTAGAGTCAAACTTTGACAAATCTGCTTTTTGCTCCATTACCATCTACAGAATTCAAATAAGTTTAGATGTCTGGTAGTGTGATGTATGGCATTGTATAATAAATAAAAACAAATGGTGTGATATAGTATGATTAAATATATTTTTTTTTATTTTGAGAATGTTTTTAAAGAAAAATTTTAAAATCTTTTGAAAATCTTTTAAAAATTTTATAAAATAATGACAGACAAGGGTTCCAAGTAGTAATAGAAAGAAATAAAAAGAAAATCGATACCATCTGCATTTCAGCCTTGGAAACAAAAGAATTCGCCACATTCTCTAAGCTATCATTTAACACTTCAGTCATAGCCGCGGTTATGGCTTCTGCCTGCTTCGAAGGCACACCTTGCGCTTCCAAACCCCTCACCTTGTCCATTCAACCAAAATACTTTTATCAGCATCAAAATAGAACACTTTTATCAGTATATAATTAGAAAAACTCACTTATCACCCAAACAGAAATTAAACTTTACCAGACCCAATGTATCAATGAGAAAAGCACGATTTCCATTAGATTTAACGAGCTGAGATAATTGTCTATTCGAAGATGATGAATTGATCACTCGAAATTTGTTGAAAGAAATCGCAAAATTCGTCCCCAATTGAACAACTCGCTTACAAAGACCCATTACATATCGAATCAATAATGAAAAAGAGAATCAAAATCAAGAAATTAACCGCTGCAAAGAACAGAACCAAACAACAGTTGAATTTGTTTTGGCTGAATTAAAAATAAACTATCTTTGAAAAATTAATCAATAAAAAGATTAGAGGGCGGCCTGCTGAGAAGCGGAGAATCGAGAAGATTAAGGTTGTTCACTCAAATGTTTAAGGATATTTCTTAATAGAGACTATCCCCAATTTATAAATAAAAAAAGAAATAATAAATTTATTTTATCCTATTTTATTAAGCTTGCAAGATTTAATAAAATTAATTCAATTTATAAGTTCGGTAAAATCATAAATTGAAAAGGCTTAATTTAGTGAAATATCTATCATGTTAAAATATTCAAGTTTTTTTTTTAAATTTCTCCATCATCCTTAAATTTCTTATTTGTACTATTAAAATTCTTTTACTTCTTATCAACTTTGAAAAAATAAAAATTATTTTTAACCAAAAAATATAGCTAAAATTTTAATAAAAAATATAATAAAATTAAGAGATTTTATCATAATAAATTGAAAAATTAATGACACAACTAAAAAAGTTTATGAATGGTTAGTGAAATTAATCTACATTTTTTAATTGTGTTAGAAATAAAGTTCAATAGCTGAAATTCAAATTTGAATTAGTACATGATTTTTTTAGTATTTATGGTTTTATTTAAGTAAAATATAATAAAAAATATTTACGTTAAAAATTAAACGTATACTTATACCATTGGTATCTAAATTTTTTAATATTTAATAATTAAATTATTCAACTTTTAAAATAATAATTTAGTATTATAATTAAAAAATCGTGTATAATTTAATTATTCTTACAGATAACAAACCAGTTACAGTTAATTATCAAAGCACCTTTTAGTGACACGTGTTATCAAATAAAATAATTTTTGATTTACAACCTGCTGAAATATCTAAATTATATATAATTTTTTAATTTTACAAATAAATTAATATTTTAAAAAATTAAATAACTTAATTTTTTATATGTTAAAAAGTTCATATATCAACAATATAATTATACCAAAATTAAAAATCATATAAGTCATTATTATTATTATTATTATTATTATAGAATCAAAATTAGGTGAACTACATTAAGAATTCAGAATTATAAATGAGAAGTTAATAGTCAGGCGGACTTAATTTTATTATGACATTATTTTTTATATAAATTAAATAACTATTTATTTATTTATTTATTTTTTATTTCTTGTATACTTTCAAATTATATATATATTGAATGCAAGTGCACATGGACTTTATTTCTAAATATATAAAATATAAAATAAATGTATAATATAATATAATTATTACATAATTAATGATAAAAATATAGATAATTAAAATAAAATAAAAAATAAATATTAATTATTTTAAGAAGCAATTTAGAGAGAAAAATTTATAAGTTTATTACTTCTTTTTCTTTATATTTCTTAAGCCTTACAAATCACCTCTATTTATAGAGTTGGAAATTAAATATAATATTACATATTAATTATTAAGATAATAAAATAAATAAAGCGATAAAATAATTTGAGAGATAAAATAATATAATTAGGAGATAAGATAATATGAATAATGAGATAGGATAATTAAAATGATAAAAAGAAATATCCACATGTTAATATCTTTAATTATTCATAATACTCTCCCTTGGATGTTTCTTTATTAAAAATATGTCTTATTAAAATCTTACTAGATAAAAACTCTGTGGGAAAAAATATAATAAAGGAAAAAAGTACAATATTTTTAATATATACACATTTTTCTTCTCTTCATATTAATGAATATCTCTAAGTTGACGCATATCAATCTTGTAAACTATCTTTTTAAATATTAATTTTGGTAAAGCTTTTTGTTAATAAATATGCTAAATTTTCACTTGAACCAATTTGATGAACATCTATTTCGCCTTTATTCTGGAGTTCGTGCATGAAAAATAATTTTAGTGAGATATGTTTGATTCTATCACTCTTGATATAATCTCATTTTAATTGATCAATACAAGCATCATTATATTTATATAAAATTATTGGACTTCTTTTAGTAGATGAAAGGTTACATATGTCTTGAATATGTTGAACCAATTATCTTGACCATACACATTCACGACTTGTTTTATGAATTGTAATCATTTCTGCATGATTTGAAGATATGACAATAATAGTTTGCTTTGTTGAGCACCAAGATATTACAGTACCATTGTATAAAAATAAATATTATGTTTGTGATCGTTCTTTATATGGATCAAATAGATATTTAATATTTGCAAATCCAATTAATTTGGAATTTAATTATTTTGAATAAAATAATCCCAAATCAATAGTTTCACGAAGATAACGAAATATCTATTTAATATCATTTTAGTGTCTTCGTGTTGGCGCAGAACTATATCTCGCTTATAAATTAACCGAAAAAGTTATATCTGACCTTATATAGTTAGCTCGATACATTAATGCACCAATTACACTAAGATATGGTACTTCATGATTAATAATCTCTTCATTATCTTCTTTAGGACAAAATGAGTCTTTCTTTATATCAAGAGATCGAACAATTATAATATAACTCAATGGGTGAGTTTTATCCATATTAATCTCTTTAATATTTTTTCTATATAATTCGACTGATGTACAGAAATTTTATTTGATAAATGTTCGATTTATAAACCAAGATAAAATTTTATCTTTCCAAGATGTTTCATTTCAAATTCTTTCTTTAGAAGTATTACTGCTTCTTCAAGTTCTTCAGGAGTTCTAATTATGTTCAAATCATCAATATACACTGCCATAATAGCAAGTTAAGATTTTAATTTTTTAATAAAAACACATGGACTAATAAGATTTCTTACGTATCATTGTTTTAACAAATATTTAGTTTGATAATTATACCACATTCGTCCAAATTATTTTAACACATATAAAGATTTTTGTAATTTCATTGAATATTTTTTTTGTGGTAATGAATTAAATGCTTCAGGCATTTCTAGTCCTTTAGGGACTTTCATATAAATATAACTATTAAATAATCCATATAAATAAGTTGTTACAACGTTCATAAGACACATATAAAATTCTTCAGAAACTATCAAGCTTATTAAAAATTTAAAAGTTATTGCATCTATCACGGGAGAATATATCTCTTTATAATCGATTCAAGTCTCTGCGAGAAACCTTGAGCTACAAGTCGTGCCTTATATCTTACAATCTCATTATTTTCATTTCGCTTTCTTACAAATACACATATATAACTGACAGATTTTATATTTTGAGGTGTTAGAACTATCGATCCAAAAACTTCACATTTTGCAAGTGAAATTAATTCTTCCTGAATAACATCTTTCCATTTTGGCCAATCATTTTGATGTCGACATTCTTTAATAGATTTTGGTTCTAAATCATTTCTTCTATTTATTATATCAATAGCTACTGCATATGCAAACTTTTGATCAATGATAACTTTATATTGACTCCACATTTCTCTTATATAGACATAACTTATTGAAATATCTTCATTTTTAGAATTTTTAATAATTTCATTATTCTCAAGTAATTATTCATCTACCGAAGATAATTGATTAATTGTGTCTATTATTTATTTATATATCATCATATCTTATGGTATATTAATTTTAGAAATACGAATTTATCTATTTTGTTCCCTTTTCTTTCTAGAATTTTTATTTTTAGCACCAATCGGTCTGCCACTCTTCTGGCGTATACCGAACACATCCATCAGGATATTGATAGATTTTTTATTTATAACATCAATTCGAGCATGAGCATTTAATATTGGTATATGCAATCTAGTTACATTTTTTGTATCAGTAAATATATCTGGTAATTGATTTGCAATATTTTGCAAATGAATAATTTTCTTAACTTGAAGCTCACTTTTATTTGTTCGAGGATCATAATGAGAGATTGATAATATATTCCATGAAATATTTTATTTTTCTAACTTTTTTTCTCCCCTAATACTGGAAATACAGTCTCATTAAATTGGCAATCAACAAAATATACTGTAAAAATATCACCTGTCATTAGTTTAAGATACCTTATAATTGATGGTGATTCAAAACCAACATAAATTTTCAATCGCCTTTGTAGTCCCATTTTTATACATTGTGATGAAACAATTGGAACATATACTGCACAAATCAAAAATTCTCAAATGAGAAATATTATGTTCATTACCAGATTCAAGTTGTAATGGAGATAATTCATAATAAATAGTTGGTCTACCATTCTTCTGGGTAGTTTTGTCCTCATAAGTAATAGTCTAACAATTAATTAAAGTCTTTTTTATAAAATATTTTGCTAAATCATTTTGTGTATGAGTATGAGTTATAGGGTGCTCAACTGTAATCTTAATTGATACATAATAATTATTAAATACTTAGGATGTAAATTCTCATGTATTATCAAGACGAATTTTTTTAATTGTATAATCTGAAAATTATACTCGTAATTTGATGATTTGTGCTAATAATCTCGCAGTGCGAGTAGACAATAAACAAACTTTTGACCATCTTGTAAAAGTATCTATTAAAATCATAAAATATTGAAAAGAACTACAAGATGAAATGATAAACCCATATATACCTCTATGAATTCATTCTAAAAACTCAGGAGATTCAAATTCAATTTTACTTTGAGATAACCTAGTAATCAATTTTCTTTGAATACATGCAACACATTAAAATTCACTTGATAAAAAAATCTTTTGGTTCTTGAAAGGATGCTCATATGAGTGTTCTATAATTCTTCTCATTATTATAGCACTAAGATAACCTAAGTGATTATGCCATAGAATAAAATTCGGCACTAAAAATTGTATTAACATTAGCTTTAGCTAATTGAATATGAGAAAAATATGATCTGCCTTTTAGAATACTATGTATTATTGCACCGTTTGTCAGACATAAATTTCCATCAGCACAACTAAGTGACTGGATAATTTTATTTTTTTCAAAATAAAAAAATTATAAATAAGTCATAATATTTTATTTAATATATTTCTATAAAGTATATAGAGATAAAATTAAAAATAAAATACACTTAGATATTAAAAAAAAACACACTTAATATTAAACTTAACAAGCTTTTAAAAATAAACAAATAAAAATATGTGATTGAAAAATACATTAATTAATATGGGCATCAAAAATGAGAATTTTCATCAATAATCAAAATTTTTGTTTTTCCATCAACATTTTTAAAGAAGTCTAAAACATCAAAGCGTATGCAATCAATTGGATCATTATGTTCTAGAAAATTAGTCTCCATAATTTTTTCTTTTCTTTTAAAAAAGCTTGATAAATAATCACAAGATGTTTGGACGTACGACGTGTACGATACTAGTGTACTTTCATATCACATCTATAGCAGATATTTTTTTTTATTTTATTTTGTAAATTCTTTTATTTTTTATTTTTCTCATTATGATTATTAGTCTTTTTAAAATTGATATTTTGGTGATTTTTATAGCTTTGATAATTATTATTATTGTCACATCTACCATGACCACGATTGCAACCACAATCACGACCATGACTGTGTTTGCGTCCATTATTTTGTTTTCTTTTAGACTTTTTTTTTATCATTACAACATTCATTTCAGAGAATAATTCAGACCCAGTTGATTGTGATTGATGATTTTTTTTTATCAAAAGTTCATTATTTTGTTCAGTAACAAGAAGACATGATGTTAATTCAGAAAATTTTTTAAAATCTCGCTCTCGATATTGTTGTTGTATGAACAAATTCACGGAGTGAAAAATTAAGAAAATTTTTTCAAACAAGTTTTGATCAGTGATATTCTCATCACATAATTGTAGTTGAGAAGTGATATTAAAGACAACAGAATTATATTCACTAACAGTTTTAAAAATCTCACAATCACAAGTAAATCCAATCATAACGAACTTTTAGAAGAATAACTATTTTTTGATGATAAAAATTATATTCATATGACTCTTACATCATTTTATTATTATATATATAAAAGAAACAAAAATAACAATATAATTATAATTATAATTTATTCTAGTCAAGAATTATTATTATTATTATTATTATTATTATTATTATTATCATTATTCGTATAGCTATTCAAGATTCTCTTTGATAAGAACATTCAATAAAATCTTATAAAGATGATTAACATGTAATGAGAAAAATTATATACATAAAATGTATAGATCATAAAATAAATCATACATATCAACTAAATTTAAAAATTATAATTTATATATAAAAATTATAATCATAGAATTCTTTTTTTTTATAAAAATTATAATCATGCATACCAATTACAAAAATATATTTATATAGTAGTATATTAAGACTCAAAATTTTAGTCCATTATTAATTTAAATATAATAAATGAATAAATATATTTAAAATAAACATGAATAATATATATATATATATATATTACCTTTGATGAAATAAAATTAAAGCTATATAAAGATAAATGATGTAGAATAATCGTATTGATAACGTGCTATATAATTAATGATAAAATTATAGATAATTAAAAAAATAAAAAATGAAAAATTAATTATTTTAAGAAGCAATTTAGAGAGAAAGAATTCATAAATTTATCATCTCTTTTTCTTCATATCTTAAGTCTTACAAATCATCTCTATTTATAGAGTTAAAAAATTAAATAAAATATTATATATTAATTATTAAAATAAATAAAATGATAAAATAATTTAAAAAATAAAATAATATGATTAATAAATCAAATAAAATAATTAAAGAAATAAAAAAAATATCTACATCAATATCTTCAATTATTCATAGTAACTCTTAGTTTATCAAATTTTTTTTTTCTCATAGAGGGAAAAAGACAAAACTAAACCAGAGCTATTCATGAGTGGCAGCCCTCCATTTGATCATGCATCAACAATCGTAGAACAGACTGTGGAGACATATCCAGTCGATAGAAACTTAATGGATAGCTGTAGTCCAACTTAGCTAAGTAGTCAAACACAAAATCTCCTTTTCTAAACTTGTGCACGATTTTCACTTCCCATCCACGATTCAAGACTTCCTGAATATCACGGACAATGGCCATATGAGTGTGAGACCATATAGGTTTCTGTCCATGATTAATCCAAAAGCATTGGAGCTGTCAGTCTCAAGAACAACATGCTTGAACCTCAATTCTCATGCCAATAACAAACCATGAAGAATTCTCCACAGCCCCGCCCTTAAAATAGATTAGCTTCCAAGGTTTGATACAAATCCTCCCCTCCAAATACCAGACGAGTCTCTAATCACTCCTCCAGCCTCTGCATAGCACGTTGACAATCTGAGGGAATCGTCTGTATTAATTTTAACAAAGCCATCAGGAGGAGGTGCCAAATACACCATTATCTCCTCATTTCTCTTTCTCATTTCGGCAAACTTTCCTTGGGAATCCCAAGCTGATTAGGAAAACAGATTGAGAAGAAAGTGTTTGACTATATTTCTGAATGAAACAATACATGGGCTAAGCATATGATCTACTTATATGTACATAAGACAGCTGGAATGAAAGGAACACGTGAACCAGCTGAAGAAAGAGAAAAGAATAACAGAAAGACAGCCGTAACAACTTCTCTATTTGACTAACTGCTACTGTAAATAAAGTCAACGTGAAACAACTTCATCACTTCCCTTCAAGCTGGAGTGTGTATGCTTAACACTCCAAGCTTGGAAATGAAATTCTTGAAAGCTAGAAGATGCTGAGGTTTAGTGAACAAATCTGCTATTTGTTCTTTGGATCTTAAAGGCATGAGGCGAAGGAGTCCATGCTGCAATTTTTCTCTCACCAAATGGCAATCAATTTCTATGTGTTTTGTCCTCTCATGAAACACAGGATTATGGGCACTATGCATATATAGCTGATTGGCTATCACAAAACAACAAACAAGCATTTGTATGAGGAACTCTACGATATGTCAGCAAGCATTTCAGCCATTGCAACTCACAAGCAGTGAATGCTAATGCTCTGTATTCTGCCTCTGAAGAAGACTGAGATATTGTAGTTTGTTTCTTGGATTTCCAAGAGATTAAAGAACTGCCAAGAAAAACACAATAGCCAGTAGTAGATTTCCTTGTAATTGGACAAGAAGCACAGTCCGCATCTGAAAAACCTTAAAACTTGAGTGAAGATATGACTGAGTAGAAGAGTCCTTGTGCAGGAGATCCCTTAAGGTATCTGAAGACCCTGTGAGCAGCAGCAACATGATCCTGTATTGGCTTATCCAGATATTGAGAAAGCACCTGGACAGCATGACAAATATCTGGCTTGGTGTTTGTAAGGTAGAAAAGTTGTCCCACTAATCTTCTGTAAGAAGAAATATCTGAAAGAGATGGAGAGTCTGGAGAATTTAACATTTGGGAGTATGGGAGTTTGTACAGGCTTGCAACCCAAAAAACCAGTATCATTCAGCAGCTCAAGTGTATATTTTCTTTGACATAAGTGAATTCCTTTGGAGCTTCTACTGACTTCAAAACCAAGAAAGAACTTCAAAGAACCTAAGTCTTTGATTTTGAAGACTTCATGCAGATATGCCTTAATAAAAGAAACTTCAGCAGAGTCATCACTTGTAATTATTACATCATCTACATATATCAGCAATGTATTGATTTACTTTGTGCAGGCTTTAACAAATAAAGAACTATCAGCTGAGCTTTGAGAGTATCCTTTCTGCAATAAGGTTGAAGTGAGTTTGAGGTTCCATTGTCTACTGGCCTGCTTTAGACCATATAGGGACTTGGTTAACCTGCAAACTTGATTAGAATTAGAAGGTTTGAAGCCTTGAGGAAGAGTCATATACACCTCTTCATGTAAATCTCCATGCATGAATGCATTATTTATGTCTAATTGCTGTAAATCCATCCTTTAGCTGCTGCAACTGCCAATAAAGTTCTAATTGTTGTGATTTTTTCCACAGGTGAGAATGTGTCAGTAAAATCAACTCCCTCTTGCTGAGTATAACCCTTAGCCACTAAACGTGCTTTGTACCTCTCTATGGATCCATCTGACTTGTATTTAATTCGAAACAATGGGAACTTTGCCTGCTAGTAATTCTGTCAACTCCCAAGTATGATTGTCTTCAGGAGCCTTGACATTATCTGCACTGAGAATGCTTTGTGTGTTGCAAATAAAGCATTGTAACTCAGTACCGAAGACAATTGATGAGGTGAATGCAAGGAGTTATGAAAACTTCTGGAATCATGGTTGTTAGAGACTAAATTACAGTGATAGTCTCTCAAATATGATGGAGAACATCTTAATCTGGTGGATTTTCTCGGGTTTGGTAAGGTAAAAGGGTTTATAGTATGTTGGTTAATAGGGTTGTATAGCTGAGGTAGGTTATAAAATAGGATTTGTTTGATATGTAGGGTCTGAGTTAATAGGTGGGACTGTGTTAACAGGTGATGGATAAAGCGAATCAAAAATTGCAGTTGGGCTAGGATGATTTGTAGTAGGTAAAGCAAAATCTTGTGATTCATGTTTGTCTTTCTTGTAAGGAAAAACTGTTTCATGGAAAATGACTTGTTTAGATACAAAGAATTTATTTGAGATTAAGTCAAAAAGCTTATAGCCTTTCACTCCAGGTTTAAAACCTAAGAAGACACATTTAGTTGCTCTTGGTGTGAACTTATTTCTTTAACTTTCAAGAGTAGAGGCAAAGGCTAGACAACCAAAGACTCTAAGGCTGGAGTAATCTGATTTTTTAGAGTAAAGGATTTCAAAAGGAGTTTTATTTTGTAAAATGGGAGTAGGTAGCCTATACATTAAATGGACAGCATGTGTAACAGTATGTGTCCAGAATGAAATAGGGAGTTTACTTTGGAACAATAGAAATCTAGCTATATTCAATATGTGCTGATGTTTCCTCTCAATAATGCTATTTTGTTGAGGAGTCTCAACACATGATGTTTGGTGTTGTATGCCTTTATTAGCATAGAAAGATGACATTTGAAATTTTAATCCATTATCTGACCTAATAATTTTGATTTGTTTTTGAAATTGAACAGAAATAAGGGCACAAAATTGTTGCAGTAAAGAACGAGCTTCTGATTTATTCTTCATGAGATACAACCAAGTAAAACGAGAACGATCATCTATAATGATAAGAAACAAACGATGACCATCCATAGAATGACTAAAGGAACCTCATATATCTACATGAATGAGGTCAAAAAAATGTTCTGAATGTGACTGGCTCAATGGAAAACTTAATTTCTTTTGTTTAGCTAGTGAACAAATTTCACAAACATTGTTAGAAGGAGCAGAAATTGAAGGTGATACTTGTTTGATGAGGCTTAAATGTTTATTGGAAGGGTGTCTGTTAGAGACGCATTCATAGGCAAGAATTATGAAAGGAAGAAGTCAACATACCTTACAAGGAAAGAGCAGCAGAGAAAGGTAACAGATCACAATTAATTAATTACAGAAATATGGCTGTTATTTTATTAAGTGTAATAGGCAGAATTAATGCCTTCATCAAATGCTATTGTTAAGGAAGTTTCTATATATTGTAATCATGTAATCTCTATATAAGGAGAACATGTTTATGAAATAAAACAAGCAATAATTTCCACTCTATTACAGAGGTCACAGCTCCCTCTAACGAGCTCTTTTTTTCTATATTCCTTCTTTTTAATTCATCATAGGTCGTTCGAGGAAACTCCAAGAAGGAGAATCTCCTGTTCATCGTCCCCTGACTAGATCCCATTCTAAGAATCTTAACAACTTGGTATCAGAGCCAGGTGTCATGGGAGACTCACAATGGCAGGAGAAAGTTGACAGCTTCATGAAAAGCAACCATTCAAAAATGGAGCAGATGCAAAGCCAAATCGAGATGCTATCTCGACAATTAATTGAATTCCTAAAAGCCAGCAAACAAAAGGAGCAAACGATGGTGTCCGAAAATGATGGCAGTCACACTAAAACTCCAAGGCAAGGTAATCAATCCAATGATGCCCGAATGGGAGCCTTCACTGTTCCTCGTTACACCAAGCTCGATTTCCCTACATATGATGGTTCGGATGATCCATTGGGATGGCTCAATCGATGCTCACAATTTTTTCTTAACCAAAAAACAATGGAAGAAGATAAGGTACAGCTGGCAGGTTTTCATCTTACAGGTGAAGCTCAACTATGGTTCAACAAACTTGAAGAAGAGGAACCAGTGATGGACTGGATTACCTTTAAAAACGCTTGTAATGTGCGTTTTGGGCCACCATTAAACAGCAACCCCTTGGGGGAATTGGTTAATCTTAAACAGATGGGTACCGTAGAAGATTACCAAAGGAGATTTCAATTGTTGTTGGCAAGAGCATCCAATGTTCGGTCAGATCAACAAGTTCATCTTTTCACAGCTGGATTAACTGAGATCATTCGGATGGATGTAGAGTTACAAAACCCAACCAATCTTGCTACAGCCATGAATCTTGCTAGAGCCTATGAAAGAAGGCAACAACTATCTCGATGGAAAGAGAATAAAGGAGGCTTCTCTGTATCATCCAATCAGCGCGCAACGTCCTCGATGAATCGCACAAGCAAGGCTGCAAATGAACAAACAACATCCCAAGGCAGTGTGAGTTCCAATTCATATATCAAGAAACTTAGCAGGGCAGAAATGGCGGAAAGAAGAGCTAAAGGGTTATGTTATAATTGTGATGAATCATATTCCTTTGGGCATCAATGTAAGAGGTTGTTCTGGTTAGAACTGGATGATTCAATTGAGCTTCATGACACACCAGCAAACGTGGAAGAGGAACCCCTGATCTCCTTATGTGCCATCACCAGCAAACAAGATGCTCAAACTATGCAATTGCTAGTTTTCATCAATCACCAACCTTTAATTGTGTTGGTCGATTCCGGAAGCACCCACAATTTTGTAAGTGACAAAGCTGCCCATCTACTCGGACTCAAAATTCAACCAAAATCAGGAATGACGGTATCTGTGGCCAACGGAGAGAAGGTTGCTAGCAAAGGGGTGTGTCTGGCGGTAAATTTTGATGTTGATTCTCATTCTTTTATAGCTGATTTCTTTATGATTCCTCTAGATGCTTTTGACTTGGTTCTGGGGGTTAAATGGCTCAAGTCACTGGGTCCAATACTCTGGGACTTTGATGCTCTCACTATGGGTTTCACAAGTGCAGGCAAGCAAATAACTCTGTATGGTCAACAAAGGAAGGCAGATCATTGTTTGTATGCATTGAAGGGTGCTCATACCCCACAATCTGAAATAGAATCTATATTGAGCAGTTTCCAAGATTTATTCCAAGAACCAGCTGGATTGCCTCCTCTGCGAGCTTGCGATCACCGTATCTCTTTGCTGCCTGGAACCAGTCCTATAGTGGTTCGGCCGTATCGCTATCCACATTTACAGAAAGATGAGATTGAAAGGCAGTGTGAACAAATGTTACAACAAGGCATCATTAGGCCCAGCCGTTCACCCTTTTCTTCTCCAGTATTGCTAGTTCGCAAACAAGACGGGACATGGCGTTTTTGTGTGGATTACAGAGAGCTCAACCATCACACCATCAAAGATAAATTTCCAATCCCAGTCGTGGATGAACTCTTGGATGAACTTCATGGGGCGTCCTATTTCACAAAATTGGATCTCAAATCGGGGTA